>CM060817.1:5449020-10864020 GCA_030704555.1 Heliconius charithonia | reverse complement strand
AAATAGATAATTACTCTATGTTATTACATAAAAACTTTTAATATTGGACAATTATTTTTGAAATAACCGGAGGTTAAAGTTGAACTTTGTGTTAAAGTGCCCCTGAAAAATCAGTTTTTCGCGTGCGGCGGGAAAACAAGCGCTATTACCCCACTTTTTTATTTTACTAACTAGTGTATATTAATGTTGTCCATGTTTTGATAAAGTTTCAAATTTTTCCAACTCTCCGTTTTTAAGATATTAGCGTTTTTTGTGAAACTGGTCTCGCCGCTCGTTTCTAAACGGAGAGTCGCAGAGTGTCGTGTTATATATCAAAAGAAGCGCCTTGATGAGACATTTAATAATCCGTTTTAAAAGTGAAAATCCGGTGAAAAGTTTTTGAGTTATTAAGGAAAAACCCGGATAAAGGACAAATTTCATCAAAAAATTAAGTTTAAAGGTCAGTAACAAAAAATTTAAAGCGACAACCCCATAGTTTTATTATATTAACGTAAAGACAATTTAATAAAGAACATTTTTGCAAAGTTTCGTGATTCTAAGACTAAAAATAAAAAAGTTATACAGATAACCTCCTTAAAAACAACACGTGGTAGTAAATAACACGTGGTGGCTCGTTTTTAAACGGAGAGTCGCAGAGTGTTGTGCTATACATCAAAAGAAGTGCCTTAGTGAGATATTTAATAATCTGTTTTAAAAGTTAAAATCCGGTGAAAAGTTTTTGAGTTATTAATGAAAAACCCGGATAAATGACAAATTTCGTGAAAAAATTAATTTTAAAGGTCAGTAACGTAAAATTTAAAGTGACAACCCCATAGTTTTATTACATTTACATAAAGACAATTAAATAAAGAACATTTTTGCAAAGTTTTATGATTCCCAGACTACAAATAAAAAAGTTATTCAAAATATATTTAAAACACCACGTGGTAGCAAAACAGGAAGTGCGGCTCGTTTTTAAACGGAGAGTCGGAGTGAGTGCTCACATATATCAATAGACGCGGAGTGCTTTTATAGTGTAGAAACTGTAAACAGACCGGATATAAAGTGTTTATTTCGCAAAATATCGGGGAAAAACCAGACAATCACGCAGATTCATTTAATTTACATGTAATTATTTCCAAAATTTCATTTAGAACTTAAAATTTTTATTTTGTAAATTAGTAGCTTAATTAACCATAAATACTTGTGCAAAATTTCAGTGAGTTATATATAATAGTTGTTGAGATATTTCCATCACAAATCTTAATGGCAGTGATAGACTCAGTTAAATTATAATAAAACAGCATCTTCGTAATTTAAATATATTCCTGTGGGTCGATCCTGGTAAAACTTGGTATAGATAATTTTTAGACATTAGATACCATTTGGAAAAAGTCCCATCAAAATCAGTGCATAAATAAAAAAGTGAATTTTAAAATAAGAACACGCAACGCATATTTTGTTAAAGCTCCGCTACTTAGGCTGTGGCATCGTCGCTCCGCTGGGCCCCGTCACCTACCACAGTGTTAGTTTTAGTGATTGTTTGCAGAGCGCCAACAACTATTCGTCTTTTTCTTTTTGTATTTATTATTTAATAATTTATGTGTAATTATAATTAATATATTAGAATAATTCATAGTGTATTTATAGTATTATGTTATATGTGTTAAACTTTAAAATATTTTAGAATTTTGATATTATAAATTGTATACATAATTTACTCGTTGTATTTTATTTTATTTTATATTATTTTATATTACTTTTATTTTAGTTAGTATAAGATATTTAGAATAGTATAGTATTGTATAAGTTAATATTATATAGTACAGTAAATAATTTTAATTTAATTTAGTTTATTCCTATTTTGCTTAAGGTTTAAATATTATAGTGTAAGGACATATTGAGGCGCCCTGTACCACAGTTAGTGTAACTGTTTACTTAACTTAACCTTTCTTTTTTTTTTTTTTTTTTTGTTGTATTTATTATATTTTATTATCCACATAATGGATTATAAAAAAATGTTTCGTTCGTCTTCAGAGAAAAATAAAAAGACTTCGTCTCAGTCTCCTTCAGAGGCTGGGACAAGCGTTCAAGAAAGTAACGTTCCCATATCTAGTGCTACTCAGGCGACTGACAGTAGGTGTAGCTCCCCAGATCTCGACTCCCTTCTCTTGACAATGACCCCGGAAGGCGAAACGGATGATACTATCATCGCATCATCTCAGGCCAAATCGAAGCCTAAAACTAAGAAGGCCGATAAATTAGAACGCAGGCCCCTTCCAGCGCGCGCAACGTCGGTCGTAGATGTCCGCTCTATGAGCGATGTTATCAACAAACTGGCCAGACAAATCATACAGGCAGTCCACGAGAATAGAAGCGTTACCTCCATCAATAAAAGATTTATAATAGAAGCCGCCGAAGAAATAGGCATAGCTGCAGATGCATATCTAGAGTCCCAAGTAGAGCCCCAAAATTTCGTTTCCCCTCCAGTTCCGGCGGCTTCCGCAGCTCCAGTTGTTGATAACGTCGTTCTTAGGGAGGAGATCGTCTCTGCCATGAGGGAGGAGATTTCTAAATTAAAATCAGAGCTCAAAGAGGAACTCACCTTAAGTGTTGGTGCCTCCTACGCTCAGGTAGCTGCTGCCAAGCCTCCCCCGCCCTCCGAGAAGTCCCCCAAATCGACGTATAAGCCGGCCATTGTTGTCTCTCCTATCGTAGAATCTGAAAATAAAAAAGAAACTATTAGTAAATTCAAAAAAAGTGTCTCCTTTCGCGAGAAAAGCTTTGCGCCCACACGGGTTAAAGCTATCTCTAAAAATAAAATTAGGGTTGAATTTCATAACGAGACTCAATGTCATGAAACGCTCGATTTACTTAAAACATCAACCATCGTTAACGCCGAACCCGCAAAGAAACTCCGTCCAATGTTCATCCTCAAGGGGGTGTCCACGGACATTCCTCTTGAAGACTTGACATCCATAGTTATTCAACAGAATCCCTCTATCAAACAAATTGTTAAAGAACCAGATGATTTAAAACTTCGCTTCAAACGCAACAATAATAAAAATCCTAACTTATATAATGCCGTCTTCATCGTAGCCCCGCCTGTGTGGCGAGAAGCTATTCATCTCGGTCGGTTGAACGTCGACTATCAACAAGTCTTCGTGGGGGACTTTTCTCCGTTCATACAGTGTTACAAGTGTCTGCAGTTCGGGCATGTCAGCAAAAACTGCCAGTCCGACTGCACACCTTGTTCACACTGTGCTGAAACGTCTCATCAAGTAGCCGAATGCCCACACTCCCTAAGTAACTCTACCCCTAATTGTTTTAACTGTTCAAAATACAACCGTAAAACTAACAGTAAATTAAATACGGAACACTCAGCCACCTCATCCAATTGTCCAACAGTCCAATACATGATAGGTCAAATTAAATGTAAAATAGATTTTGGAATATAAATAATTGATTATGTGTACTTTGTTTCTTGTAATTGTTTAAATCTTTATCATCCTCTTTTAATTTATATAAACTTAGTTTTAAAAATGCGCCTTTCAATTAATATATACAACGATGTGTTATCAAACTCGTAGTTATTCAAATATAATATTAGGTAAAAAACTCGTTCTGTTATCTATTGTAATAATATTCGTTATAAAAATGCTCTTAAAAAATTGTGTCTAAAAATACTATTGTTATAAAAATTGTTGATTGTCTTATAATATAATATTGTAGTTATTTAAGTTGTCTTGTGGCAAAATGTGTCTCAATTGTATGTAATATATGTTATAAAAATGTAAATCTCTTGGTAAAAATTTTATATTAGTCTGTAACAAAAAGCTAAAAAAGTATATAAAGTTATGTATAAAAAAATGTAAGTCCAACATGTCTGCATGACCGACCCCGGCCGCCCGTATACATTAGCGAGGACTGCGGTCGGAAGTGCAGTCTGGAATAAGTAATAAAAATTAAATGTAATGGGATTCAAAAAAAAAAAAAAAAAACCTAACCTAACCTAACCTAACCTAACCTAACCTAACCTAACCTAACCTAACCTAACCTAACCTAACCTAACCTAACCTAACCTAACCTAACCTAACCTAACCTAACCTAACCTAACCTAACCTAACCTAACCTAACCTAACCTAACCATGGGAAATTGAATTTCCAAAAACTCATCTATCGTTAACAAATTCGTTTGTATATTATAAATATAGTTAAAACCCATCAACACCTTCGTTATAAAACAATAATATATATATATAATTCATAATTTTTTATAATTTTCCTAATTTTAAGTTGTAAATATTTTCTAAGAAAAAATTCAAAATTTTTTGTCTTTGATTTTCGTAATTTCTGTGTCATATTGTAGGGTCGATTGATCCTGCATATAATTAATTTTTTCTAAATTTTCGCGCGCCTACTTCGCGCCAAAAAACTCGAAAGAGTTGTGATTTTTGACAAATTTGGGGTTTTTCGAGGATAACTCCCGAACCCCCCATCTCACCCGGACTGGACCAGTGTCTGTGCATAGCTCTCCATCAGCCCCGTCGATTGACACCTCAAACGTCACGATCGGATGCGCAGATTCTGAAAAACTGGCCCTCCCCCCCACCCTATCCTCTCAGGCTCAAGTAGACAAGTTTTCATTTGGGGAAATTTTTGTTCTCCGATTCTCACTAAATTTGACAGGAGTATTGCTCGTCCTCTGGTAGACCGAAATGGACTATAAGAAAATGTTTCGCTCGTCTACTAACAGCAATAAATCGACTTCGTCTCAGTCTCCTTCGGAGGCTGGGACAAGCAGCCAGAATGTCGACAATCCCGGGTCGAGCGCAGCTCAGGCTACCGACAGCAGATGCAGCTCCCCGGATCTCGACTGCTTCTTGATGGCCATGTCTCCTGAGGGAGACTTAGACGAAATAGTCCCAGAAGTGTCCCAAACTCAGGACAAATCCAAGCCCAAAGCCAAGGGCAAAGCTGCCAAAGCAGAAAAGCCCCCCAATAAGTCTCTTCCAGTTGACGCTCGCAGTGTAAAAGATGTCCGTTCTATGAACCATGTCATAACCACCCTCGCCAGACAGATCATAAACTCAATCCGTGAAAATAAAAGCGTCACTTCTGTAAATAAAAAGTACATTGTGGAGGCGGCGGAGGAAATTGCCTTAGCCGCCGATATCTATCTCGAGTCTATTTTGGAGCCTGGCAATTTTGATCCGCCGCCCGATACGCCGGCTCCTGCTCCACCTCCTGCACCCCTTGATGGCACTGGCTTAAGAACGGAGATCGCCACGGTTATGCGAGAAGAAATGGAGAAACTTAAGTCCGAACTTAAAGAGCAGTTCTCATCCAACTCTGGCCTCACTTATGCACAAGTTGCATCAAACACTTCTCAATCACCCCCTGTAAAGTCCCCCAAATCTCAGTACAAACCCGCCATAGTAGTTTCTCCTCTCGAATCCTCTGACACCAAACAAGAGACCATCAATAAATTCAAGAAAAGTATCTCATTTAGAAATAAAAATTATGCTCCCACCAATGTTAAGGTTTTGTCCAACAATAAAGTCAGAGTCGAGTTTATTAACGAGTCCCAATGTCAGGAAACTCTGAACCACCTGAAGGAGTCTACCATTGTAACTGCCGAACCAGCTAAAAAGCTTCGCCCCATGCTCATTCTCAAGGGAGTGTCAAAAGACATCCCCCTTGAGGAATTGTCCTCAGTCGTAATCCAACAAAATCCTACACTTGCAAATTTAACCATAGAGCCAGAAGATTTTAAACTTAGATTCCGCAGAAACAACAATAGAAATCCTAATTTATATAACGCCGTTTTTATTGTAAGTCCAGCCGTGTGGCGCGAAGCGACAAACCTGGGGAGGCTTAATGTAGACCACCAGCAAGTCTTTGTGGGGGATTTCTCTCCGTTTATGCAGTGTTACAAGTGTCTGCAGTTCGGTCATATCAGCAAAAACTGTACGTCCGATTGCAGGCCTTGTTCACACTGCTCCGAAAAAACCCATCAGGTTGAAAATTGTCCGCATATCAGCAATACTCCTGATTGTTTCAACTGTTGTAAATATAACGCAAAAACCAATAGTCATTTAAACACCAACCACTCCGCTACATCTGTTAATTGTCCAACCGTCCAGTACATTACAAACCAGTTAAAGTGTAAAATTGATTATGGTTTATAATTTTGTCTATTAATAATGTTCTATTTATATATATACTCCCCTTTGAAATTTTTAAGTCACTTAGAGTTTTATCTTTATTTGTTATATTATATTCAAGTACTTGTATTTTTTGTTATAAAAAATTGTGTCTCAAATATATTTGTGTCTTATTGTCGTAAAGATTGTGTCTATAAATAAAATTGTCATCTAAATTTGTCTTCTGAAATATTGTGTCTTAAAAAATCTTGTCGAAAATCTAAAAGTATGTTTCTTAAATAAATTTCTTGTCAGTTTTTAAAGTTAAAAAGAAAAATAAGTTATGAAAATAAAATATGTCAGGCATGTCTGCGCAACTGACCCCGGCCGCCCGTATACATTAGCGAGGACTGCGGTTGGAAGCGTCGACTGGCGTTTGTAATTAAAAATTAAAGTCAAGGGATTCAACTCCTCCCAAAAAAAAAAAAAAAAAAACCTAACCTAACCAACCTAACCTACTAACCTAACCTAACCTAACCTAACCTAACCTAACCTAACCTAACCTAACCTAAACCTAACCTAACTAACCTAACCTAACCTAACCTAACCTAACCTACTAACCTAACCTAACCTAACCTAACCTAACCTAACTACCTAACCTAACTAACCTAAACCTAAACCTAAACCTAAACTAAACCTAAAACCTAAACCTAAACCTAAACCTAAACCTAAACCTAAACCTAAACCTAAACCTAAACCTAAACCTAAACCTAAACCTAAACCTAAACCTAAACCTAAACCTAAACCTAAAACCTATAACCTAACCTAAACCTAAACCTAAACCTAAACCTAAACCTAAACCTAAACCTAAACCTAAACCTAAACCTAAACCTAAACCTAAACCTAAACCTAAACCTAAACCTAAACCTAAACCTAAACCTAAACCTAAACCTAAACCTAAACCTAAACCTAAACCTAAACCTAAACCTAAACCTAAACCTAAACTAAACCTAAACCTAAACCTAAACCTAAAACCTAAACCTAAACCTAAACCTAAACCTAAACCTAAAACCTAAACCTAAACCTAAACCTAAACCTAAACCTAAACCTAAACCTAAACCTAAACCTAAACCTAAACCTAAACCTAAACCTAAACCTAAACCTAAACCTAAACCTAAACCTAAACCTAAACCTAAACCTAAAAACCTAAACCTAAACCTAAACCTAAACCTAAACCTAAACCTAAACCTAAACCTAAACCTAAACCTAAACCTAAACCTAAACCTAAACCTAAACCTAAACCTAAACCTAAACCTAAACCTAAACCTAAACCTAAACTAAGAAAACTAAACAAAAAAAAAAAAAAAAAAAGCTAATTTAATTAACATCAAAATATATATATTTATTTAAATAGTACATAATATACATTATTTACATTAATACATAATTTGTTTTATTACAATTTTATTTATTTTATTACTTTTATATTTAATAAATATTGACTAACTATTATAAATTAAATGATCTATACTAGAATTTAATGTATTACTGCCATCTAGCTAATCAACTTGGAAGTAATATTTTTAAAATTCATTCATTTATGTGATACTTATAATAATTATATAATTATAAATTTAAAATAGTTTTTTAATTTTTTTATTTCTTTTTAGTTTTTATACTACAATATGTTTTGCTTTAATAATTTAATTTTATATTTATAAAATAAAATGTTTTATTACTGCCATCTTGCGACAGAATTTGGAAATTGCGACACAAATTATAAGTCTTAGTTTATTTCACTACAATGGCTTTCAAGTAGTTTAGCTTTCAATCACCAGATAGCGCTATGTTGCTACATTATTATTATAAATCAGAATGAAAATTAATTTGACAGATTAGAATTCAAAGAAATTCTATACGTACATATATTGTAACAAAACTTTAAATTATTTTAGTTGTTAAATAATCTGAATACGGCATAACCTTAATATATTCGTTTTAGATATATTTTAGTTTAATAATATAAAGGTGACATCCTAAGTTATTATTGAAGCCACATACGGAAAACATATTGAGTGAATAGATGAAATTATATAGTTTTGCAGAATAGATGTGAGAAATCTCGAAGACTTTACAAAAAAAGTTAGTATTCAACAAATTTACTTTAATATATTAGCAACAAAATCAAAAAGCAATCTTTTGATTTTTTTTTGTATTGTGACTTATATTTTCATTTTACATGTTTATACTTAAGTTTATATGTTTTTAATTTAGCATTATAATTTAAACATACTCAAAAATCAATAACTTATCTTTAATATTATAGAAAAAATCATACTAATTTAGTATAAAATCCAAACATTTACAGTCAAAGTCACAAATGACAGTGGTCCTGGCATAAAGGAACATTATTCAGATATATAAATAATTATTTACTCAAATAGCTGAAGATGCAACTGCAGCACTGTGAGGTAACTGAATAAAAAAAAATCTATTTTTCAACGAATTAAGTCTATTTAGAATATACAAGAATACTTTAAAATAAATGTGTAATTATATTAAAAAAGTGGATGACTACTCTTTTCTATCCATTATATTTGTATTAAAATTGAAATTTTAAGTAATCTAATTATACATATTACATTTTTTATATTTTCAGATTTATCAACATGACACATTACAATAATATAATAACAAAACAACTTTAGCAACTTACACCAAGGGTTTTATTTAACTATGTTAACATAAATGTACTACATAATATAATAAATATATAATTCTAATAAAGAAAATAATATCATTTGACAAAGTACAAACTGGAACAATTAATTAATTATGTTTGTATTTTTTATATTTTAAAGATTTGCCAAACTATGTTCAATAATGTTTTTGTATTATCTTGTAAAAGTCCTTCTTTTTTTGTTATCAAAATTTTACCAATTTAAAGTTATTAACGTAATAATATATCAGTGTTTATAAATTCAGATAAATAAGAAGGGATTTTAAATATATTTTTACATAAAGAAGAACATATCATAATATTGTAATTTTTTTAAATAAAATTTGAAACTATTGGTCTTTTATTTACATACATACACTTACCAAATGTCAAATAACTAGCGAGTAGCGCCATCTATAGAATTCTTTAGTCTATGGACATTGTCTCTATTGAGATAGGTTTTATTGAATTAAAAATAAAGTAATATACGTGTGACCATACACACAATTTTTTTAAAATATTTGTTCCAGTAGTGATTTGAATATGGGAATAATAAAGGCAGCGTCACGTTCTGTTTATTTTATTCGTCAGACCATGGCTAACCAAACTGTCCATTATAAATGTTTAGACTTACTGTTAAATGAGCAACTTAATTAATATGTTATTATTTGTACAATATTCTAAGTAAATGTTTTTATTATTTACAAATCAATGTGTCATTAATTATTACCTATAATGAAATTGTTATTGAAAAGAATAACATATTGTTTATAGATCCTAATAGAAAAGTTATGCAGTAGGAAATAAAATAGTTCTATACAGTTTAATATTGATTTTTTTTTTGCCAAATCTGAAGTCATTTTATTTGATGTCGATTAACTGTTCGAACAGTTAAAAAAATAGTTTTTATGTAAAATTTAACTTAATAGTAAAACGTCGGTTTCTATTAATATATTGCTTATATCTCTATAGTTCTTTTTTCTTTAGTCAAAAATAGAGATTTATATATTACAAAGAATTATATATTTATTATAAGCATAATAATAGATATAGTTTGCTATTTAATATTCGCAGGCAAATAATGCTTTGGCTTCATATAGACAAAAATAAAAAAAAATGTTTTGCTTTCTTATTATTCTTTTGAAGTATCCCTGTATCTCATTCATCGCTCTTTTAAAATACCAAGAAGTGTAGTTTTAATATTTTTCTTTAAAAAATTAAAAAAAAAATGATATTATGCGTATAATATAATAGTTATTTATTCGTTTTTGAAACGGGTATGTAATCAGAAACTACCCTTGTTAGTACTTTAAAACAACAATAAAAGATGCTTCAACTTTTCTTTTTCGATACTTTACTTGAGGACAGTCGAAGTTTGTCATGCACACCACAGACAGTGACCACAGATAATGTGAATCAACTTTAATAGGATCATAGACATTGACACGGATTAAAACTATATTTTGTTGTTGTGGTACGGCAAGTTATGCGATGATGCGACCAAACGTCATAATATCTGATTACATAGTTTCCTATGTCCTGTATTTGTTGTTTTGTGGTATAAAGTTAAAAAGGAGTGAGAATTGATTTTATTGGTATAACTAATTGACCACCAAAGTTTTGTTTTGAAGACATTCATACGCCTGCTATTCTTCAATTGCTATGCTTCTTTTCCGTAGATGATCTTAAAAGAATTGATCTGGGGGAGGATATCAATTATTAAAATAAAAAAACGGATGGTAATACGAATGCGAAAAAGGTGGCGACCTGGCATGATTTATTATATATAATATCTACTTAATTTGTATGTATCTAAAATAATAAAATTATGTATTTAGTTATTTTAGCATTGCACCATCATTTCATTTCTTTTCAGTTTTAACAATATGAGCCTGAGAACTCTGTAACAAGTTAAGGAGCAATGGGTAATATGAAAATGACGGCAAATAAGCAGAAGTTATTTGACAGGAAACAGATGGTGGACCTGTGATACCTATTTCATAACCACTAACTGAACTGAACGATCTCGACGATGTTGCGGTGTGGCTTCCTCATTAGATCACGGTGTATCACTCGTATGAATTTGACTCAAATAACCAGGTACATAAAACAATACAAACATTTGGTTAATTCATATTTCACTTTGAATAAGGAAATATTTTTGTAATTATATTAAGTCATGTTTTAGTATATAACATAATATAATAAAGAAATATTACACAAAACTCACCGCTTCCCTGTAATATTTCCGGACCAGAAAAAGAAACAGTAAATGTAATATAAAGATGATGCTATAAAATTTACAGCGCCACAAACGGTGCCCTGTCTCTTATCTTTTTTCATGTGTTATTTATAGATAAATAGACATGTTAAAGAATTAAATGTGCTGCTTGAATTAACTGACTGTAAATATCACAATACCCAGAAAGTTGTTTTAATTTTACTATTTATGAGTTTGCAGCCTTTTTTATTTATTTATTTATTTATTTTACACAACTTATACAACAACGCATCACCAAAGAGTTTGATGGTAAATATAACAATAATACATTAAATAACTTACACTATTTAAAGAATGCTCAGCGAGTAATATAATAAAGTGAATGTGCAACAGTGTGTGCAACATAATTAAAGTTTTAATAAATAATAATATATACTTGTTTGAAAACGTACATTAAAAAGAATAATAGATATATTACATTTTCAGTTACAGCATGGACAATAAGAAAAGTGCTCCTCAGCTAATAGCAGAAATGGAAATAGCTTGCAAAAATTGCTTAAAAAAATAGTAAATGTTACTTTTACAAGAAATTCTCAAAAATAAATTATTATATTATAATAATGTTCATTTTGTTTCTTTAAGTACAATTAGTAATTAATAAATTTCTCCTAATAAATGTTTGTAAAACAGCATTTCTTTCTCCATAAAGTCATAAAGGCTGCCTCTCCGTCTGGCAACAAGCCAACATGTGATGACCAAAGTCTTTTAACTCTGAAGAAATGTGTAGTTTAGATTAACAGTAGTATAAATACAGTACCTGAACATTGAGTGTATTTTATATATATATATGTATATATATATACATGTGAACCTAGTGTTAATTTATATATTTAAATATATTTTAAATATATTTATATATATAAATATATATATTTAAATATATTTATATATATAAATTAACACTAGGTTCGCTTTGTTAATTGCAGGAAATTAAATTTAATGATTTTTTTCTTTTCTTTGAAGTTTTTTATATCATAAATGAAAAACAATGAGTTATTCAAAACAATCATTTTCTCGTATGTCACAGAAGAATAAACATGAGGTACGGTTTATTCGAATTTGGAATTTGTGAGCATAAAATAAAAACACAATTTAAATACCTAAATATTTATTTATCCAAATTGTATCTACTAGTACCTAAAACTACACCTAAACCTTTCAGTTTATTTTTTAAATATCTATACATTATAAGAATGAAGCCCAGACACATAATCTAAGCCCTCTAAGACCTAAGTCTCGAAGTGGGTTATGTATTCGTAATTACCATAATAAACGATTAACAAGCGCCTGTCCGCAAAGCTAAAGCCATATCTGCGAACTAAGTTCAGCAAGTTCACGCGCAGGCTGTAACGTTTACGTAATTATTCAAATTATATCCATTGACCTGATTACTTCATCATTAAAGTAATAATTTCGGCCTTCAACAAACAAGTTTTAAAAGTATTCTTAGTAACTTTGGTTTAATAAGTCTCCGCCACCACCGCGGGTAACATTCTTGTCTAGGAACAGAATAAACAGCAGCTTTTATTGGCATAAAAACAGTAAAACTACTGTTTTAGGGTTCCGTACCTTATAAAGAAAAAAAGGACCTTTAATAGATCACCTTATTGTCCGTCTGTCTGTATGTCAAAAGTCTCAGGAATGCTTGGAGATATTGAGTTGAAATTTAAACCAAATACATAAATCTATGATCCTTTGATTTTCTGAAAAAAAAAACGTATTTTTACATTTATTTTAAAAAAAGATATGGCCGTTTATATAGGAAAAACGTGCATTTTGACACTAAAAAGAGTATAAAAAATAATAGGATACTTCGAGTTGATCTAGACTTATGAATTCAGCAGTTAGCTGCTACAGAGACTAATACTAAATCAGAAAAAAAATATGAAAACTATACATTTATGATTAAATCTTAAATAATTATAGCCTTAAAAGGGGGACAAAGTTTGGTTTTAAAGCAGCTAGCTCTAGTGAGGTATCAGATGAAAGAGTTAAGCTAAGCCCCAATTTCGGAAAAAGCTCTAGACTTCTAATTTCTATACGGAACCCTATGAACGAGCCCGACGCGCTTGTCCTTTATTTTACAACATTAACAACTAATGTAAAATATGAGTATTAAAGTCAATGAATGACCTATCTTATTTAATATTTTAAAGTTTGCATATTTGAATGGCAAAAAGTTAGATTTATCTTCTACGATTGATCTCATTGTCAGATGGTGGTGCGAGCGTCGTGGTCGTGGTGACCCTCTTAGTGGTGGTGCGGCGCGTGGTGGTGGTGGTGGTCGGCGGGTCCAGGCCCTTGATTTCGAAGGGACCGCGGAACAGGGGACGGAACAATCGTAAGAATGACTGATAGCGTACTGCCGAGTTCTGTAATGAAATATATTATATGTTAAATCAAATATCTTATCGTAGTTAGGGCTTTAAAATAAATAAATAATTTACACTGTAATACAACAAAAATTTAATTGGCCTTTTATTCTTAAATGTGGAAGTTTAAATTATTGACAATTTTTGAAAGTAATTATGTTGATATTTAAATTAGATAATCGTTATTAGTATTTCTGTCAATGTTTTTAAATGTTATGTAAAATGATATTTAAAACATCACAACTATATAATTCAGAATTATTGACAAATTTACATCTATGATGGGTATATAATGATGAGGCATTATTGTCGTCAGGGCACGAGCCTGTACTGTATAGTAAAGGGGAAAGGTTGTGAGATGGATTCCCACTCAAGGAAATATAATTTCTTCGCTCTGGTGTCAAGGCAAAGCGCGTTGAGTTCAGCCAATCAACACGCAGTGCCCCCAGAATTCGGTGAAAAATGGTAACGGAAGTGCCTTAATGAAACCAGTGTCTTAACACTAGGTACCCTACCCTGCTATATACGGGATACATGCGTGAGGTTAAAAAGAAAAAGTCATAATACCTGAATAACGTCGCCAATAATTTTAGTGGTACGGATGAAGAGCGACACGGATGGCCCGAACAGGCTCCCCGGAAAGTCCAGGCTGACCTTGTTGCGGTCGAACACGGGGATGTCGTCGATAGGCTTGGTGGCGGCCTGCCGGGTCCCCCGAGTACTCGATGAGCTCGCCTTGCTGGACGTGTCCTGTGCCGGGGGCAGCCGTGTACGCCAGGAGCTCTGCCCCGTGGTACCCGGGAGGGGGGGCGCTGCCCGCGCGGCCGTCGACGGCTGTATGTCTGTCGGGCGCCTCCACGTAGCGCCATTCTATGCCACACGGAGCTTGTCAATCGAGTAGGTAGCGCACCACGCTGTAGCGCCTTCAGCATCCCGCCTCGCGGTAATGTTCGTGTGTTGTATGTATGTAAGTATGTATGTATACTGTACAGTTTAACTTGGTCATTATTATCGAAAGTTGTTAAAAAAACGCAAATTTTACGTATGGAATAGATAAATTTATAGATAATATACGCTCCTGATACCTATTTTACCCATACTGTATTATCTCTACAAATTTACAACGCTATCTTTGTACGCGGCTTTCAGCGAAGAAAGGTAGCGACATTCACAAACAATTAAATAAACTGACATAAACTGCTGAACCACGTTAATAAACGATTGAAAATTAACTGTAGCGACGTACGTAAAACAACTTTTTTTATATATTAATGTTTGGCTATTTCTATTCTATTCTAGTCGCATTCTGATAATACTATTTAAATTAAACAACTTTTTATGTTATAATAATTTATTTTCAGGTACAAAGTGATAAAATAAATCAAAAATAATCCAACAAGTAGGTTTTTTTCTTTCAGAATAGCGTTAACTACAGATGGCGACTAACTACACCATTTATTCCTGATTGATGTATTAGATAGAATACTCAAAGGAAAATAAACCACGTGCAAAACAATCTAATTGATAGTGAAGTCGTAAATAAAGTGTGTAACGGTTACCTTTTGGCTACATGTGTTCTACTGAACGAGGGTTTCTGAGACCTAACTTTGTTGATCAATTCTGTCTATATGTTCATGCAAATTCAATACCGGATCTAGAGTGTCTATTCGTGCGTGGAGGCGCTACGCATGTCTCGTTACCGTCGTACCAACCATACCAACGGAAAAAGAAAGTAAAATCGCTTTACACTATAGCTAGTCTCAAAATAAAAAATTGCACATATTTTGGATGCAAAACACTCAGTTCTATTTACATATAATATATTACATTACTAAGTTAACATTTATATACAGTATACAGTAGAAACAAATATCTGACTGTAAATAAAAAAATATCTTGACCAATCAAGGAAAGAGGAGTGTTACGTTTAGTTTCGTTTAGTTTATAATCTACAAGATTTTTTAATTCCACTATTTATATATGTCACCCTTAGTTCATAATTTTATTCAAGATATTGTAATCTATCGATACATTGTACCAATAATAACAATTAAGAATCAAGACTACACTATGACTCTGACATTTATGTACTTACGCCACTGCAGGTACACGGGCATTTAAGGGCAGGTTAAGTTGGTTGGTTATTTTTAAATTTAAAAGTTTCTAACCAATCTGCACTTAAAAATCGCCTAATCTGTAGCTGCGGTAACTTCCACTCAGTATATAAATGATTTTTTTTTTCTATTTACATATATTGCGCCAACTAAAGTAGTTTTCGAAATCTATGATAAATTTTTGCATTTGACAATGTCGGTTCGCGACGTATCGTTGATTACAATATCGCGGAAGAGATTGTTAATATTTATAACGAAGTTTATAATCTTACGGTAACATATACGGCGTTATTAAAAAAGGATTTTTTATAAATATATTTAGTATATAGGTGGTATAATAAAAATCATGCCTTTTGTCACATTGGACTATAATATGGCACTATTAGGCAATAATTTCAAGATATCGGCTCTATATATAAGGAGACTAGAGAAATACTAGGAGTTTGTTTCGTAATATATTTTTTGTGCTCTAAAACTTCTGCCGTGATACAAAAGATGGTAAATATTTTTAAATATACTAGAATCGGTTCCAGAGTAGTTCTAACTACTCTAAATGAAACTTCAAAGAACTATGACGATTGTTAATCATCGACTACAAACATGCACTACACTAACATGCACCGGCGTATTATACGAGGATATGTGCTACACTACGGAATACACTCTACGAATACCTCTCATTTGTTCGATAATCAAGTCTTTAATTCAAGTAGTACTGCAGTGCAGAGGGAGTCATTTCATAGGCACTGTATTTTTATAAAATTTCTAATAAGCCAATGTATAATAATCGAAACATAAGAGAAGTATTGCGTGCAAACGAAGGGTACTGTGCAGAAAAACAAACTAGTAGTAAAAAAACATATATTATTAATTATTATATATATCACCAGCACTCACCTAAATCTATTTACATATAAATACAACGCGCTGAGAGCGCAAAGAGGGTCAGAAGCGTCAAGAGAGGAACGCCACTGGGACTGTACACTGTGCGCCCGCTTCGGCGATTTGCGGCACTGGCAAGCGTTCACTGGCGGTCGCTACTTAGTACTTACGAAGTTACCGAAACGACGACGTCCCCGTTTTGAGATTCACGAGACATCGGCAAGAACTAGGGATCAACGTGACGCAAAAAGTCGGAGCGGGAGGAACAAGGGAATTGAAAGCGTTTAAGAGTCGTCCTCCTCGGAGGAGTCAACGGTCTCAACGGCAGCGCCCGCCGCAGCTCCCCCGGACGAGGATCCCGACAAGGACGTTACGAGCGATAAGATGGAGCCCAGACCCGAGCCCCCACCTGAACCACCGCCGCCGGACGCGCCACCGAGCAGCCCCGTCACCGCTTGGATCTTGGGGCCCAGGAACTGCAGCTTGGGCCCGATCACCTGCCCCACGATGCCGCTCAGGGAGCTCAGACCTCCTCCTTTCGGCGCTTCGATGCCATACTGTTTATTCAGTTCGATGTTTTGGCGATCCAGCGACTCCACGAGCCTCGTCTTTGAGTCGATCAACGAATTGATTTTCTACAACAGACGGATTTGTTACTTGCCATCTTAAAAGAGACTTCTCTTATGACCTAAATATTTTTGTATACTCACTCCGAATACGAAGCCCAGAACGGCGTTCTTGATACCAAACTTGGCCTGCGTGACGCCCTCGAGCTTTCGCTTCTCCCGGGCCTGGTCGTCGCTCGACGCGTCCTGCACACATACACTAGCGTCACTTCCACTACACTACAGTAAACACTCTCACCACCATAAACCACGTCATAAATATATATATTCCACCACCAATACCAAAAACCTGCTCTCAGTGAACTGATAGCTGCATTCTTAACGACTATCTATATATATATAAAAGAATAAGTTCCCACTGACTGAGGTATAGGACGCACGCACACCTGTAACGTATGTTTATTTACCTAATGTGAACATTCACTAAGAAGGGTATTTGGAAAATTTTAACCCTGTGTGTTAAAAAAATTGTTATCAAAATTATTCAATCGGCAACAATTTTTCTAAATACAGAATTTTCGAAATACACTCTTAAATAAAATTCATTGCCATAGTTTTATGGCTTTTTAGAATTCACTCTCTAAACTGATCAGAATTTCATAAATACATTTAATAAATATTCGTATAGTTCAAGCGGGCAAAGCCGCCTGCGGGTGCTAGTTAAGTATAAGACAAAAACACCAATCTTATTCAAAAAACGCAAAGTAAATGTTTTTTCTTCAGAAAAAAAAATCTATTTTTATGTATTCCATATAAATATGATCACATAATATGTCAAGGTATGTAAGAGAGTAGAGCCGCGCGGGCGGTCGGCGCTGTTTGGCATGCGAGCCGCGCACGTCACTTTTGAAGGTCATTTATTCGCACCGCGATATGTCTATATTTTTATATACGTAAATGTGAATAGATACGAGGCTCGTAGAGGTATGGGCTCGTGCTTTCCCGAGGCGCACACAAGGCGACGCGCTTGCGCAAGGCGCGCGGCGTCGCGTGCGCGTGCGCGTGTGTGGTGTGTCAATGTCGGACATCGCCGCGGCCGCCTCACGGACGTCACTTTTAGTTTTACTGTAATATACAGTTTCACAGTAATTCATATTTACCGTTTTGCAACTAACAATTACGCATTAATCTCATCCTATCGCGGTTACTGGCTATAGCACGTTGAATATTTGATTTTAACCGTAAACTATGGAAACGAATAAGATTTTATAAATTACCTACACTTCAATAGAAATCTAGTTGACTAATTAGTTTGTCACATAGCGGCTATTTCTATTTGCAAGTGACACCAGCTCGCGACACAGGACGCGCGCGCAGCCCTACCGCCGGGTCGAGGCCGCCCGCCTCTCGCGGTGACAGCCCGGCTCGCCACAGGCGTGGGTCTGAGTTATACAAGGGCTACACGATAATGTCAATATTAAAAAGAAAACTTCTTAATTTTTATATAAAAATACTATTCCTTGTTCTATTTTAATGACGAAATAAAACCTTTTTAAGTTTTGAATTTTAAGCCTTAAAATGACTTATTTAATTTCTTTAACTTGAAAATTATCACTTTTAATATTAACTTTGTCCCGACCGAACGACACATACTGAATTTAAAATTAACAATTGACAAGAAACTCATAAATTTCACAGAATATCAAAAGCAAATTCACTATATAACAAAAATTGCCTTACATGCTTCTAATTTTTCAGCATTTTAACGTAATTGTTAAATATCTTGTACCTTTTTTTGACCTATCACACATTCTATTCTCCTCCTCCTGAGTCCTGGGTAATTCCTAAAGATTAGAAACAGAAAACCGTCATCTATAACCGTTATCGCTATAAAAATGAATGCATGTAGCATTAAAGCACTGATCTATTACTGTTTTATATGTTTGTGGGTCTCACGCACTTGAACTGTATTCTATTCTCTCAATTCAGAATCGAATGCAATTAACGAAACAGCATTTGAATAAATGAACTCAACGAATATACAGATCAGATTCTGCGTGGAGATAATCTATGGACATCATAGTAGATGTTGGGTACTGACTTTCTAAGTTGTTCAAGATAGTGTCTCTATTCAACATTTTACATCTAAATATTACGTTACACAAAAGAATAAAAAATAAGCAAATTTTCAATATTTTTCCAAATAATATGAAACTACGAACGCAAACCTGACAATGCGCAAGTATTGCGTGAGTTGCATAAAGGAATTTGAATGCTTCTCTTTGATCGTTTGATCGATTTGCAAGAACAGTGCAGGTGGGAAAATAATATGTACCGTATCGAGTATCTGCTTGCATTGACACTTGCGTAAACACGCGGGAACTGTCACAAGAACCTATCAATGCACTTTCATAAGCGCATTATCTACTCCTGGGAGGACCGAGTCGGGCGGGAGGAGGGAGGGGGGACGCGGGGGAGGGAGGGAGGCCATTATTGTCCCCCCTTCACTTTCGATTGTTTCCTATCACATGGGCTGGCTTGCCTAATAGATACACTCCGCTACAATATACACCATTGTTCGTCTTTAAAGCTATTTACGAAAATATCTCGTGCTATTTTTTCAAAATGAAGGCAGCACGCGCATGCAGGCGTCCAGCGCAGGCAGGACCCGATGGCGGTCGATGTAGGAAGTGTGGAGCGGCGCGTTTATTTGACGCTCACCTTGAATTGCATAATGTTTTCACTTACCTGTATATTAGGTATTTAAAGTTTCGACTCCACATTATTATTTATGTACTTCCTACAACTGATACATACAAAAAAAAAAGAACAAGAGAGTTTGTTACTACAAAATTACGGAAAGGGAAAAATTAGTCCTTACTTGATTCTGACAACGTGACAACGTCGTCTCTACAACACATAGGCGTGTGATTTTAATGTTTAATAATTTAGTAATATGTATATTAACGTTAATCGATTCAAAAAATAATCACTCATTACTCCAAAACAGTCGACGACGATATTCATAAGGAGCATCTATTAGCTAATGTAAGAATATGAGTTTAGCGGACTGTTTGTTATAAAGTAATATTACGAAAGTCCACAATTGATTTGACCCACATATAGAGCCAGTTCACTCATTGATATATTGCGCTAGAGTTTCGAGTGCTGATCATATTTACTTTTAAATGTATCAAAATCTTTGAATATTTTGTGTATTTTGAATTAACTGAATCATTGAAAAAAAACTCTGTAGCCGAAAAAACAAAACATTATGTATATCTATCTAATCAGATATTTTTTTCTCACATTAAACTCCTAAAACACACGTAAACATTATTATATGTGCGTATAGTGTGTATGTATGTCAACGAGATATTTCTACTCGCAGTGCGCGTAAGGCCTTGGATTGAATTGAAAAAGTTGAAAGAACGCATGTTGACTACGAGATTGACTCAACTAGGAGTTTGATCTTGTAAGGTTGGCGTGGAAAATGGAAAAAAATATAAAACCGTAAAAATTGTATAAAAATGTTAAATGTGTTCGTTTTTGGTGTCTTGTGCTTTTATTTTTTGTAATTGGTATTGTTAGTGGCGAGAAATAAGATTAAAGGCGAGACGGGATGCTGCGGCTAAAAGAAAGTGCTTGATCGACCACGGCCTCAGATTGTGGCTCTTTTAAGTAACTAAATTCTCTTAGTAATTACGGCAACATGACGGCGGTGGTCGGTCAAATACTTTTGCAATTGGTGAGAGAGACGCTATGTATATGTCGACTGTCTGTGTTGACAAGTCGACCTTCTTATACATTAACATATGTTGCCGGCGGCACTTTGACTCCATTACAACATCCACAATTAAATAATATACACAAAGAAAGAAGCGGGGCCTGTAGCTGTGTCATAGTTATATAATATCTTTAGAACACCGCGACGCGACCGGCGCGGCGCGGCGCGGCAGGCGAGCAGTTCGCTTTATCCATACAATGTACATTTTTTACTGTTTGTATATGTTTACAATTAAATATTTATTTAAATTAATATTTTCATTAAGTCGCTCTGGTGTCGAGGCAGAGCGCGGCGTTGAGTTTCGCCACTAGCACGCAATGCCTCCAGAATTCATTCGGAAAGTGGGGAACGGAGTGTATTAACACTTGGTTCGTTCTGCCGTACCGTACGCCTATCCTGCTGTATGCGGGATACAGCGTGAAGCTAGTTTAATTTATATTCTTATACAAATGAATTCTTAATATAATAAAAATAAAATATTTATTGTATACATTTAGCAAAATATATATATTTTGACTTGTTATGACCGGCAATTAGATACATTATGCGTTCTATAATAAAAAAACACTAAATTCAAGAATTTTTATGAATACTATAAGGAATGATGTAAAAAACATTTTTATGACAAAGCAATGTGATACTATTGATAAACAATATAAATTCGTTACATATTATTTCAGTAGTATAGAAAGCAGGCGCGTTTGTTTATTTACATACAAGTATGTGCACTTACGTCGAGCGGCTGTAGAGTGTTGTCGTCGGCGAGCTGGCGGCGCAGGCGCAGGTGGTGCGCGGGGGCGGGGGCGCGCGCGGCGGCGGCGGCGAGCAGCGCGGCGGACAGCGCGAGGAGCGCGAGGCGTGCGGCGACCATCGTGGCGGGACTGGGACTGTGCTGGCGACGCGCGCCACCACCGGCACCAGCGCGCGTGGTGGGGCGCTGATGTAACCCGCGACCTAGCGCCGCCTCAAGGCGACCGCGCGGGATGCGCCGCACCTGTGGAGATTAAGTATTTCATGAAAAGTACATAAGATAAATTACAGCCGTAAATTTCGCTACTTAAAAGGTAATGACATCGAAGACATACCAAAGCAGTTGGACAACGACAAAATGCAAATACAATGACTGTGGGTTCGCTCCCATTCGGGGAAATAATTACTTTTCATTTCTTAACTGTCAACAAGCAGTGTCTTAGATACGAGTGAAAACTCCCTTTTCTCTGGTGTCTTACCTATATAGTGTTTATATAATAACGGGACGAGGGTTTCTAGCGTAGCCTCGATAATCAGAGGGATCGACGAAATCTATTTCAAGTTATAGTTGTTGTTGTGAAAAAAATATATATATGTGTTGCCACCGCCCTTGATCTCTTTTAAAAAAAATAAAGGGTATGCAGACGGAACATGTGAATCTAGTGTTAAGACACCCCGTTCTTTATGTTCCCTTGAATTCTAGAGGCATTGCGTCTCGAGTAGCGGAACACTGCGTTTTACCTCATTACCAGGACAAGGAAAAGAAAATATGAAAAATTTCATTTCCTCGAGTGGGAATCGAACCCATACCCTGCGAGTGGCCTTAGCGTGAAGTAACATATGATTAAAACCTGTTTCTGATTCTAACGACGAGAATCTTTATTGTATTCAGTAAGTTGTTTCAGCGCGCCGCAAGGAATACAACCGTTTAGCATTTGGAGACTCATCTCGGCACCTTCATTTGTTTGAATGCTTCACATAATCTAAGTATACAATTTCATGAAAGCTAAACGCTAATTCAAAGCAGTTATGGTTTCTATTGAAAATTTCTGTCTCTCTGCTTCCTGAAGCCCAATGACGTCGGCGCCGGCGCATCGCGACTGCAGGCGTCATGTTTCATGGCTCATCGGATCATATTTTACTTAACTAAATTTTCAATTAATTATAGCAAATCATCTTAATATAAAGATACTTTATAAATAATATTAATTCGTTTATAATCGAACTAACACCTAACTTCAGTTAATTGCGGTATACATGTTATTTATAAGTATTTTATTTTTGTTTAATAAATTTTTAACAAACGTAATTAATTTTCTTAATTTTCTTTTTCTTATGCATATTTAAAATAGACCAGTTAGACAAGGTATTATTATAGTATGTATAGATATGGATTTTTATGAATTCATGTATCAACGTGTAAGTTCTAATTACACGTTAATGTACATAAGACATGAAAGGTCATGTTACAAAATATCAAGCAGACGCTATCTCGTGAGCGGCTACTTCATATATTCAATATAAAATTAATCTAAGTGAAAGCAGTCAGGACAGAAGACAAGCTCAGGTACGCTACTGGAGCTATATTAATGTAAATAATAATAATATTTAACTCCGTCTTACATTTTCTGTGTAATATTTCTGTTTCTGTTTTTTTATCTTCACGCTGTACCTTGCATATAAGAGGCCAGATAGAAGGCACCCATTAAGGCACTTCCGCTCCCCAGTATCCCCCGAATTCTCGATTCATTACGTGTTGAGTGGGAGAACTCAACCCTGCACTTGGCCTCGTTACCAGAGCCAGGAAATTAAAACATAAAATGTTTCATTCCCCCGAGTAGGAATCGAACCACACAACCGCGCGCTCGTGCCCTTGCTCGTGGCCCGTACCCAATATATACAGGTTGTTTTTAAGCTAAATTATAATATTCTTGTAGTATGTTCGACATGTCCTTGCAATAACTACAATTTAATTGAGCAACAACACTTCAGCGCTCTGACATTGGTGGCTACTTACTTACTTCTAATATAATATTTGGCTAAGCTTCACAAAACGTAATCACGACGGAACTCTTTATAAATGTATAAGATATTCACTACTCTGTTGCTCAATACACGATGTTTTATGTTCGTATCGTTCTTTTGTATATTTTTTTATATGAAAGGACATTACATGACTTTCTTTGTGTCAATAGAACTATTTATTATCTTTAAGTAGGAATCACTCAAGTACCTGTCATTAAGCAAACATTAACTAATATTAAATATTAAGTACACATTTGTGTCATCGTGATTCACTTAAAATAATTACGGATTAAGTTAAACGTTAATTAATCGTTTTTCCAAAAACACAGACGTTTCGTTGTTGCAAGTTATAGCAACACTAAAAACTAAAAACTATGTGAAGCAGACTTCGCTTTAATCGAAATTTCAGAACGGTTCAGAAATTTTGATAAGATTTTAATTTACATTGAAACGGCATCACTTTAGCAATAAATCATGACCAAGCTTATTTGCATTAGAATCGAATCTTATTCCTTATATCCAAATGAATACAACATTTAGCAGGTTTCCGTAGTTTACACACTTGCTTTCGAAACACGCGATTACAAGCACTGATGCTTCAATTAGATAACTAACAAGTGTAACGCCACTTCCATATTAAATATACGTAAATATCATACGTACATGAAAGTAAGTCAGAAATCTAGGATACACCAACTACTGCCCTACTCGCCGAACTCGACCTACAATTAGTTACTTTACTAATAACAGTTCAAAATTATATTGTGATTGATAATGAAAAAGCAGAACGACTTACAAGTAATAAAGAAAATTTAGAAGCATAATATTTTTTCATTTACATGGCTTCGCTCTCTGAGTGAAGTACGTTTAAATGTATTCATGATTGATGAAATAGTAATCAAATGTAATAATTTTACGTAAGGGCGACCTCTTCTGTTTCTTGAAATTTAAAACAATTTAAAAATATTAACCTTTACTGTACATTATACGCTCCGTCGACCTTTGCGCTTCCTGCGCCTGCGCATACACACGGTACACACTGAATCCTCGTGAAGCCGTGACGCAATCGCGCGGACGCAACGCGCCCCACTGAGCCACATCTGATTCATTACACTGTTAGTAGCATAAGGGTGCTTCTTGTGAACGGTACAGAAGTACTTCTAGTACAGAAGGGTCGTCTTCTGTAGCGACTCCCTAATTAATTTACTCACTTATTGGACAACGAAATATACTTAACTTTTCCGTTATAAGCAGAGTAAATATTAATAGTAAATTTTATAGTAGACTTTTTCATAACATTAAGTTTTATTTTAAGGTTTACGCCGATCTCGCATGCTGCGATATACGAGTATGAGATACAAATGTTGAATTATTGAAGTCATCAGTTTTATGACAGAGTTAAATTTTAAGTATATTTCGTTGTTCAATAAGTGAGTGATATAGTTAGGCAGCCGCTACAGAAGACAACCCTTTTGTACTAGGACTTACCTTTCACAAGAGGCAACTCTTTTTTTACAATGTAATGAGACAGATGTGACTCAGGGTACCTAGACAGAACCTAGAGTGAAGAAAATTCGTTGTTCACTTTCCGCCAGAATTCCATGTATGCGTGTTCAGTGACGGAAATTAATATTAATGTAAATTTAATATTTGAAAAAATAACAATGCCCTTCCGGCTTAAAATTAACTATCTAGTCATTTCTATAAAGTTTCATAAGACAATACAGCGGTGCGTATGTACGACGCTCCGTATGCGCTATGAGCAATTACTACGATAATATCGTTGAAACACTATCGTTGTTTCCGGTCGCGGGTTATTAATTTTTGACAAACATCTTTTAAATTGTGTTTAATATCTTCAAAAATAAATACTTAACATAAATTTAAGACGTTCTTACCTAACTTTACGCTTTATCTCTAGCAGGGTAGTCAGTGAGAATGAAGCGCCAAGCGCTACGGCCTCTACATACCTCTTTCGCCTCGTTCACTGTCATCATGTCATCCTCTCCATACATGCCGGATGAGGACTCCTCATGCTTTTTACGCGACCTTCCTCTAGTATATTTGATACTGTATTTTCGAAGGTCCACCGAGGTCTCTCCCTATCTCTCTTACCATTAATTTTTTTATTCATAAATCTTTTTTGCCATTAATTCGTTCTGTCGAACCATAGCCAAAGCATCTGAGCAAGTTCTTCTTCATTCTCACCGTGACATCCTCGCTAGTACCTGCCATTCTGTGTACCTCTTCATTGCGGATTCGATCAGCTAAGCTGACTCCGCATAACCTACGAAGAGATCGCATCTCCACAGCTTTCATCTTTCTTTCATTCTTCTTCTGTAATACCCACGTTCCGCTGCCGTATAACAGCGTCGGTACCAAAACTGCATTGTGTACGGCCAAACAAGATTATTTTTTTTTCTAGGTTTTACATTTGTTTTTTTATGTTTATATTATTGACCAAATTTTACATAAGAATGACGAACTAGTGAACTAATGTTGGAAATATGACATTTAATAAGATTATAACAATGCGATATTATGTACATAGGTTACTAATTCCTGTCCTTTATCATTAAGAAATAGATAAAAATAAATGTACAATTAATATCAATATCTATATTGTGATACATAGTAAGACATCTGTATTTTCGTAAAACTGTTTCCTCTTATGCTTTTTAAGTATTAACATTCCACTGTGCGAAATTTAATGCCACGATCATTGCTAGTAGTAGGCACATCCTGATTATACCACGACAGTAGAGACCATGTACAGATGTAGAGACAAATACCTAATACAAGAGGGTAGAAATATCGATGAGTAAATATGATATCTTTGCACATTCTTCTACTCATATTTATTAATATCTAAATTATTATAAGAAGATGTATTCATGTTTAGTGCTAACTAATGTGGGCCAAGAAAGTAAGCCAGCCTTAGCGCAGGAAGAGAGCGAGCGCCGTGATAGCCGCGGCCACTGACCCCGCGCCGTGGAAGATAACTATTTCGCCACCCGATGCTCGATGTTACATCGTTTGTTGCGCTGTGCATGTATCGTAATACATTGAGAATATTACGGTACTTTAACGGATTCACTCATATTTCGTTTTCATTCACGTATATATCATTTTCATAATAAACAAATCATATATAACAATGTACAATAACTAAATGGTGTTTAATAAACATTTACATTAAACAGGAAGTACAAAGAATTGTAAAGAAGTTGCCAAATGCTTTATTCTACTAGTCACTTCTTTCTTTGCGAACATTAAAGGTGTTATAAATATAAAATATGTCGTCCACCATGTTGATCTAACCGCCATCTAGACAGTAGCATTTTCCTACTGTGCTTTTTGCCAAGACCATTCAATGTCCTAGACAAGGATGATTAAAATGAATATAAAATTTGCCATTTTATTTTGGGTTTATAATATTAGTACAGAATATAAATAATATTATATTGTGACCACACTAAAGGTATACACAACATTTCAATTCAGTCGGTTAACAGAAAGAGGGTGACTTTTCAATTACTATTTACCGACAACAAAGTCAAGCTAAATAAAACCGTTTAAAAATGAAATGTTCATGTTAACAATATATGGTAATTCTAAAATATTTAAGACATTAACGATCTATTTTCAGTCGCACATAGTTGCACGCGTTGATGTCTTTCCTATTAAAAATACGAACAATGCAGCTGCCAGCGTGTATAGGTATGTATATTTTGTTTAGGAATTTTAGGAACGAAGTGTTAAGACAATTCGTTCCTCATTTTCCGCAGATATCTCAAGTGGTGAGTGGTGGAAGTTTTGCCAAGTTACCAGAGCAAGTAATGAAATAATTTTCCTCGAGCGAGAATCCAACCTACAACTGTTGCGTTTATAGTCGCTTATGCCTTTGCTAAACGACGGCCTCATGTCAATATCATTTTGGCATACATTAGTATTAAACGTATGAAACATTTATCTTAAAAATAATTTATCTAAATTATAATAGATCGTATGTATAACGAAATATCGACAACATGGTGGCTTAGAAAGGGATTATATAACGTATTTAGCAAGTTAAAGGACAGTGGAACATGATTCAGGCTTTGGAATCAAAATTATGTAAGTCGGTTCACAATATCTGGTTTAGTTGTTATAGAGAATAATACCTACAATGAATAAAGTAGTATAAATCCGCGAGTTCTATAATTTTTTTTTATTTTAAACTCACACGTATGAAAAGAAATAAAAGTAGCAGCACTTTTACGCATACATCAAAAAATGAATTTCTTAATATGCCTTGATAAGTGTGCAGTACTTTATGTAAAATATTTGTCTTGATACCAGAGCGAAGAAAAGAATATAATTTTAAATAGATATTTCATTTCTTTGAGTGGGGATCGAATCCATAACCAGCTGCGTTTACAGTCACACTTTGTGCTCCCTCACCACGATAGACCTCAGTTAATTACGTTAATTACTATTAAAATATGAAATGTGACATAGTAACAAATCCGTAAACAAAACTTTTATTTTTCATTGTTTAAATAAGTAATGTTATCTTACTAATTTATTTAACATAAAATTAAAATTGACCGACTTAGAAAAGGAAGTGGTTAAACAATACTACATTAATTCATATGGCCTTTGCCTAATTTAGTTACAATTTTCTATAAAAAAATAGCATTTGATGTTGTAGTTTTTTTAATATTAATTAAGTTTAAATAAAAAAATAGTAAATAGAGACTTTTTAAATATGATAAGTATAAATCATCTCAAAAAATATTTGAATGAAGATGCTGTCTGTCGTAAGTACGCAAAGGACGTATCAGTGCGACGAGACCTTCACCTCTCGTCCCGGCGCCTCGACATCGTCACCCCTACTACCTGCCATTATGTACACAGAGTTACGACTATTACGTTAAAGATTCACATTTTAACCATTTTTTGCTATTGTAATGTTTATATGCTATTATTTTTTTCACGCTGTATCCCGCACAAAGCAGGGGCATAGAACCTAGGAATCTAGTGTTAAGATACTCCGTTCTCATTAAGACATTTTTATTCGTCACTTTCTAGGGGATTGTGAATCGTGAATACTTATTAATAGAGATTTAAATGAACGGTTTGATTTTAATCTCTATCACAAATCATACAATATACATTCAAATATACAGAAATTATATTAATTGTCACTTAACATTCATCTCTTTCATATTTAAAATATTAAGTAAAATTCTCGACTTATGATAATTGTACTAAATATATAAAAATTTCTAATACCTCTTATATCACTGTGTATTTTGCACTTTTGCTTACCAAAGTACTACCGCGGTGTTGTGTCATTCAACCTTTGACTAACCCTGGACGTCACATACATTACACGAAGAGAGCTGCATTGCAGATCTGTATCTTACATTACATAAAGAGGGCCGCTATACTGGTGCACTATCTCTATCGAATCAAATTAATTCAAAACGCTAATATAACGTAAGAAGAAAGATTAACATAAAACAATATCAATAACATTTTTGCTGTCAGGCGTTTGGCTTTGTTCTTTTTTTTTGCTTAAAATATTTTTGACGATTTGATAAAATGATTGAAATGAAAAGTAATACCCAGGATTCTAAATGTAAATTTTAAAAAATCAGCTTCACGTTGTATCCCCCGCACACAGCAGAGGAGGCAGAAGGCTTAACCTACTGTTAAGACACTCCTTTCCTCATTTTCCGCCAATTTTGGAAATCTAAATTTAAATAAATATTTTATTCCCTCTAGTGGGGATCGAACCCACAACCAGTCGCGTTTACTGTCACACTTTGTGGTTCTGCGCCGCGACTGCTCTTTATTCAAAAAATTTTAATTATTTTTTAAAATTTAATATTGTTCAGTGAAATTGACACATTTGTTAAAAAAATAACCTATACGACATTAAAATATTTTTCAGTTAGATACGAATAAAGTGTTAAAAAATAAACAAAATAAAATACTCATCATACCCTGCTGTGTGCGGGATATAGCGTGAAGCTAATTTAATTTTTTTTTTTTAAATACTCATATCACGATCTGGCAAAACACGACAATAACTCCAAAAAATGGAGAAGATAGGAAAGCGCAGAATGAAAATAGCGCAAAAGTGTTTCAGGTTCCCTTTGTCTACTCTACTGCTATGTGCATACAGCACATACAAGCATCAAGCTAAAAATGTCGAAGAAATTACAATTGACTTACTCTTCAGAATGAAAACTACTAACTAACAGTGTGTACAATCTTTGTTACATCTGACGGTACCCGCTCCGGGTATTCCTACATCGTGGGGTTTAATGTAATATATGACACTATTAAAAAAGGAAGGTACATAATATTACTGATACAAACGTAATTTTAAAATATGGTTAAATTTTGTAAATTTTAAAAAATATTATATTATAATAAAACCATATGATCATTAATTGTTTATAAAGTGAGCAGCTTAATATAAGCGAAGCTGCACATTCTCACAACCGAGTAACAAATGCACCGTCGTAATATCACACAACACAAATAGTACATACATAATCACGTGCTCACAATACTTAGCTGAGTTTGACTATTGCAAAGTTCATTTCCTTCTCAGATTTTAAGACAAAATAAAAGCAAAAAACCAATTTACGTAATAACATTTCATAATTGGAAGTCCGCTTCCATCTACGATGATAAGTAAATAGACTTTTTCCAGATTACACATCCGATGTGATGAAATACAAGTACATGTGTTCACTCAACAAGTAAAAACTATCATAACATGCTTTATGTTTTAAGTTGAGATTGACTAACAACTCTGCAACAAATAACACATGGAATTTGCAATTTGTATATATGTATAAAAAAGATTTATAAAATGAAGTCATAAAGGACTATAAGTAAATAAGTATAACATATAAAACTTATGAATATTCACGAAAAAATTCTGTAACCTTGTGATAGAGAACGGCATTAATACTGGTTTAAATAATTGCAAGCAAATTTACCACGTGGTACGAACATTGCTAAGGCTACTTACAAACTTAAGACAATTTATCGCATTACAACAATTATTATATGATGATAATATTGTTGTAAAACATGTTAACAATATTCATGGATGTACAGAAATTATCTAAATATTTGTTCTTAGTCCATGAGATTACTACCACGTGGGATGTCAAAGCGACTATGATTGTGCCGATAGTGGTTTCAAGTAACGGTTAATAGCGAAAAGCCTCGACTAACATCTTAAGAGGTTATCCCTTAATTTTTTTTACATGATTATGAAAGAATACAATAAACATCACAATAATTGTTTATTATGTATCCATTACGTAAAAATATATTATTTATTATTGGACACTCCAATAATGTATAAAAATTTTTGGAAGCTAGAAATTCCTCTCAGGAATAGGTCTAAGCCAAAAAAAAACAATCGTAATATATAAATCGGATATTTCAATAGGACAAATTCTATTACTTTTATACTGTTAATCTGTAAAAGTGGCCTACTTTGTAAAAACACCGGACAAGCGCGAGTTGGGTTCGTCCACTGAGAGTTCTTTTCAATTAATGCATCATAAAATATATATATATAATATGTATTATTTTATAAATAGGCACCAATCCTTTTCACCTGATACGTCTCTTGAACTAGCGGCTTTAATACCAAATTTTCTACCCTTTTAAGGCTATTATATATTGCGATTTCACCACAAATGTATAGTTTTCAGATATTTCCGCTTTTCATCTCTAGCTGCCAAATTTTATAATTGTAGGTCAACCGGAAGTACCCAGTAAGTAATCTTATCGACCGCATCTTTTTTAAGTAAATGTTAAAATACGAGACCGTAGACTTGAGTATATGGTTTTTCAAGTCGATATCTTCAAGCGTTTTAGCATTTAACATGACAGACAGAAATACAGACAAACAGAAGGACTATATAAAAAAAGACATAAAATGTATATATTTTTTTTTACATTTTAAAAGTGTTACTCCACACTTAGGAAAAAAAATACTTATTTGGAAAACGTATAAAAATTTAAACGCAGCGGGACTCGAACCCGCGCCTCCTGGATCTAACAGAGTGTTAACAACATAAATAAGCTGTAACAAGCATATAAAAATTTCGACGTAGCTTGATGAGAACGTATGGCTTAGTGATCAGAGCGCACGGTGGGTTTCCAGATGGCGTGGGCTCGAGTCCCGCTTCGTTCAAATTTTTATACGTTTTCTAAATAAATAGAATATACAAAATTTGTTCTGCATTAGCGTGAAAAAATACTATTAAATGGTAACAAAACATATTTACAACTTAAGACAAAATAATCGCGTCTTATTTTTGTAAAAGACCTATCGTACAAAAACCAAAAGGAAGTCTTAAAGCAAGTTAGTTTCGTGACATTTTTAAAACTTGCTGATCATATTACCTATAATAAATGATTTTGTCGATCAAAGTTTGCAAAAAACAACGTAACTAAAGGTTTTTGTTCAAAAGATTCAATTAACTCCTCCCTGCTTGTTACTATTTAGGTTTTTGTTTCGGCAATTTATTAGTATTTGAAAATTAACGCCGAAAAAACAATGAAATAAAAAGACTATTTAAGATATAAACATTTTGTTATAAATATAATTTTGTTATATTTATAACAAAAATTTATAAAAAAATATAACAAAATTATATTTATAACAAAATATTTATTGATTTATTATGCCTTTTTTACAAAATGTTACGTACTGTTATTGGAGAACAAAGAGATAATTAAAGACTTTTTATTATATCGCAAGTGATCCATAATATTGTTAAGCAATTTTCAATAATAAATTAAATTTTCAGATAATCATCACTATTATTTTGAATAAGTTTTGAACAAACATTTCAATTTATCGTTTAACTTATCAATTAATCAAAACAATCACTTTATGTACGAAACTGTTGAACATAACCATCGAAACAAGGCTGCGGCAAAATATATTATAATATTACACTTCGGCATTAGTCGTATCTAGATCAGGGACGACCCATGCTGTTCAGTTTGTATGTATCTTCATAATATTCATTTTTATTTTGATATTTCGTGTTACAATATGAGGTGGTGGCGCGGGGCACGAGCGCGCGAATGTAAATGCGGCAGGTTACGGGTTCAATTTCCAAGGAAATAAAATATTTAATATTTTCATTTCCCTCGCTAGGAATGAAGCAAAGCGCGGCGTTGAGTTCTACCACTTAACACGCAATGCCTCAAGAATTCGGCGGGAAATGGAAATTGTGTCGAGAATCCTTCTGCCTACCTGCTATATATAGAATACAGCGTGAAATTTTAAAAATATTGTAAATTACAATTTTTGTCCACTTTACATCGTACTTAAAAAAATACGAAGTTGTAATTGTTAATAACAGACTTTGCTGGAACCTTACATAATACACAAACTGTTACACAGAACGGTTCTCCATCAAGTCTATGGTGAGTGACGGTTACGACCAAATTAACTCTAACTTTAACTTTTTATAAGCACCGTGTCCTAGTTTCACATCTATATCTATACGAATGTGGTAAATTTGAAGACTTTGTTTGTTTAATACTTTAATCTCAGGAACTAGTGATTCCTACGTGACTAAATGAAAAGGGACGCTTTAGGTTTTATATTGTGTCATACGTCATACTTCATGTATAGTTGACGTCTGACCGCGCTGACCACGTGGGCGACGCGGCAAGGAAACTTGTTATCTTTATAATTCAATGCACAGAATTGAACCCCTTTTACATTTTATAGGATCAATTCACTGTAGTAAGGAATACTTTAGTTAGTTGTAAAAATCTCCCTTGTGTGGTATAATAGTATTATACCACTTACCTGTGTAAGAGAAACAAAAACATAACAGATTCAAGTTGAAATCTCGAAGATTTATACGATACGATTTTTTACGTGAAAGTAGTAGTACTAGACAAATTTTTGTGATTTTTTGTTAAAAAACTATTTTTGTTTTGAAAATATGAACACCGCCTTTAAGATATAACACTCACAGCAGAAAAAGTTTTTACGTACTATGGATGATAAAAGGATATAGGACAAGAGTCGAACTGCGTCGAAAAAAATTACAGGCGGCAACCGTTGATTTTTAGTTTTACCTCTATTCGAAATATGTATACACCAAGTAGGTACTCACTTTATGCAGTTATATTTTATTATGTAAGCGTTTTTATATAAATTGTATATAAACTTGCGATGAGAAATAAAGTTACATTCACTAGAGACTGATTTATTATGACGTGAAATTTATAGAAAATCTGTTAGCGTGTGTTGCGTTAGTTGTTGTGAGTGTTAGTTACTCTTAGATGAGGCGACGCGATGTCGCAACGCGGCCTTTACTGGTATTAATGCTAATTGAGTTTTTAATTTTTTATTAATTATTTATCATTAACCCGTGACAGCGTGCTTGCTCCTGGCTCCTGGTCTGATGTAAGACTGCCGTCGAGTACTGCGCACAATTACAACACACATAATAACAAAAATACATACCATTAGAGCTAACCGCGTCGCTCGCGGATGACGACAAGCTTAGACATCGATATAAAGATAGGATTATATAAAGTTTACGTAACGGCGAATATAAATGTAATGTTAATTATTGAGCTCATAAAGTTACTCCAATAGACTCGGGTCGTGCCAGCGTGACACAGGACAGCGTGAACTGTTACACCTCCCCTCAGTAGTCACACAATTACTTGTGTCACAGAATCATATTTTAAATATATATATATATATATATATATATATATAACTAAACTACTATATATATATATATATATATATATAGTAGTTTAGTTTAGAGGCCAGTCGTGGCGCAGCGGCACAAAGTGTTACTGTAAACCGACTGGTTGTGGGTTCGATCCCTACACGAGGAGATGAAATATTTACTTAAATTTATATTTCCATTTCTTCGCTCTGGTGTCGAGGCTAAGCGCGGCGTTGAGTTCTGCCACTCAACACGCAATGCCTCCAGAAATCGGCAGAAAGTGGGGAACGGAGTGTCTAAAACACTAGGTTCCCTCTGCCTACCCTGCTGTGTGCGGGATACAGCGTGAAGCTGATTTTTTTTTTGTATAGTTTAATAATGTGCTTTAACTTAAGGGTTCGATCATTGTTATGGTTTTTTAATGCTACTGGAAGAGCGGAGTCCCCTGGCAGGCAATGCTTAAAAGGAGGCTCCAATCACTAGTGGATTTTGTAAGAAGGTCCGGTCCCTTGGAAGGCTTGCGTGGGGACACAGGTCCAACACGTGGAGGCCCCTTAGAGAATATACTAAGGTTTTACTGTGACGCATCATCATTATTACTATCAAACTTTTCATACATCTGCCCTCTGAGGGAAATTCATGCATTTTACGTAACTTTCCTCCGGTATCTTTGATACTGTTGGCCTCGGTTGATTACAGCATTAAGTTTGGATTATTTGCTACTATGCTGTGAAATGCATGCAAAAGGCTAAGCTTTTTAGGGAGATTTACCTTATTTAAAAAATTGTTGAGCGTCAGATCCAGTGTCATATAAAATCTTATAAGTCATTCATTAGCACCGCAACACGAGCACTTCCTATACAGAGTACTTCTTTATGCGAGTACTTGCGCTCTATTCTGAACTTTACTTAAGTTTGAGAAATACCAGAGAGATTTGATAATCCGGGGGTTATTACATGTGTTCATTCCGCTTCGTCGTTTTCGTCTTCGTGTCTTCGTCTTCGTGTCCAACTGCTTTGGAATATATCGCCACAAATTGACGTTCACGAGACCAATACGTGGTGACGACCCAACGAGGACTCGCTTTCCTCCTAAAGTCAAATACTAGTACCTTGATATATTAATAATTTATTGTTGCAATTAATTTACATTACTGTTCAATTACACAATTATGAAAGGTTTCTTCAAGGATATTTTTGTTAACTTTAGTAAGGAATTCAATTTTTTAACCTCTTACCTTTTGCTCGACATTGACGCCCGCCGCGTCGTGCGGACGCGCTAAGTGCCCGTGAGACAACATGTCGTCACTTCACACATTCTGGTAGATATACCTATATTTATCGAGATATCGATAAATGAATAAAATAATTACTTAAGACTAAATTAAATACTTTACATATATTTTAATGTAATCATTTAATTTATATTTATATACACATACATATGAATTTGAACGACTACATATTTTATTGATGCAATTATAGGCTTGGATGAGTTACAGGAATGTATCAGTCCGGCGAGTTCATAGTATATATTGCATATTAGCTTATGTAAAGTGACTGCAAGTTTACATTCACCGGTAACGGGAAAACCAAACGGACCTGATCAAATACTCTTACAAATCTCCTCATTTCTCATTCTTGGTCATTAATCATATTATTAAAAGTGGGTTAACGCCTACACCTGATTATATGTTCATAGTGTATTTAATAATATCATAGGGAAAATCCGTATAAGGGCGAGTCACATCTCTCACAGCGCACCGTTGTTTTTCAGAAATCACAACTTATAAAAATATACTAACTTAAGTAGTTAAAGATCATTTTGTATGACATGAACTACAAATATATGTTTGTCATTTTTTTTCTATGAAATGCCTATAAATTTTCACTTTTCGAATAGTTTCCTTTATTTGTATTGTATGTTTTCATTTCATAACTGTAAAAAATCGAAAACCTAATTTAGTAGTAATTAAGATTAGGCGGTATTGGAGGAAGGTCACGTAAAAAGCATGAGGACCCCCGAAGGGCACGAACGGAGAAGTGGAAGACAGTGGAAGCATGCAGAGACCGTAGCGTCTATAGATATCCAAATGTATTTCTATAAGTGGGATTCAACAACCGATCCTAATTTCCTTGCAACGGCACGACGATGGCGCCCTACATACGTTTGTGTGTGTTGCTCGTTATTTATGTATCTAAAGTACTATAATTAAATGTAAAATATTATATAATTGTTATATTGCAGTACAAAAATCGACCGCCTTTATGAAACTGCATTACCCTGTATGAGCTCAGACAGCCGCGTGAACAGGGCTCGTACTTGGATAGTGACTGCTCTGGTATCGAGGCCGGCGCTCGCTTTATTAACCTCTTATTACTTTATTACGTAAGCGGTTTTGGTTAATGTATATTTATTATTACAACTACCCTATCGGATATAACTCAGTTTAAATGCCATATAAAAACATTATATACAAATATATTGTCAACAAAATTGTTAAAATGTATTTAAATTTATAAATAAGAGTCTGTGATGAGTATACATCGTGTTGTAAGGACTAAGACTGTATTCAATTGACCATATTTGTTCACACAAACGCTTTTTAAGATTAAATCTCACTTTTGAACATATTTGGTTAATATCGTGTGCAACTAAAAATATATTCAATAAATAGATAATATATACAACGAATTTTATTTTTATACAATACAGACCCACCGTGGCGCGGGGCAAAGGCGTGGGACTGTAAACGCAACAGGTTGTGGGTTCAATTCCCACTCGAAGAAATTAAATATTTAATATTTGATAATGAAATTGGTGCTAGAGGGCACCAAAGCAAGGCTGAGTTCCGCCACCCAACCCTTAACGCTTCGAAAAGTTCGGCGTAAAGTGGGCAACGGCATGTTTTAACACTAGGTTCCCTCTGCCTCCCTGCTATTTGCAAAATGAGTTTGAAAAATTCAATTAATGTTGAAATATTTGTTAACGTTATGTAAAATTAATGGTAATTATGATACTTCTGTGAAATTCCATACTTAAGCAATGTAAGTTACGCACTCGGAGCAGAGAGCGCGCCGTCCACGACCCGCACCGCTCACCGTGGAACTGATTGACATCTGTATACAAATGAGCTCGTGTCGAGTATATTTTTAAAACTTATTAATGCGCCATCACTTGTTCTTTAATGTTGTTGTTGTAATTTACAATTTATATTTATTAATCACAAAGACTTACGTACTATTACGTATTTGATAATTTTAAAAACCCTTCTTTATTGAACAATATGGACTGCAGACTATAATTTTCGATTTCCTATCATTTAAAAAGTTCCATATACTTTTTTTCAATTTCCCGCTGTATCCCACATATAGTAGGGTAAACAGAGGAAAATTAATGTTAAGACACTCCGTTTCCCACTTTCTAAATTTTCGAGGCAGTGTATTGAGTGGCGGAACACAACGCCGCCGTTTTGCCTTCGTACAAATGTGAAGAAGCGAAAACATTTAGAAATAATGATAATTCATTCCCGTGAGTGGGAATCGAACCAACCAACGTAGCATTGCTTACACGCCTGTGCACTTACGCCTCTAGCTGTGCTTTTTTATTACGTAATTATTATTATATAAATATTTTAGTTACCTCCGCAACCTATTAGTTAAAAAAGTGAAATTATAATTTTTATGTTAATACCATATTAATATTACATTCATAGAAAAATATTGAGAAATATGTTAAACATATAAATGGTTCTTTACGAAAATACCAAATACGAGCGAAGAGAATACGAGCGCCGGATGTGACGTAACTCTGAGCCATAACTGGTCCATTGAAGAGATAGTCATCTATCTCCCATATACCTACGGAGTGAGCGCATCTAGCGACGGCTGTGGATGGTCGATGGACGATAGTCGATGGTCGGTGGTCGATGCTGCAACCTCATCTTAATTACGCTGCTATATATAGTAGCGAGACTATGACAAATTTGAATACTACTTTTTACAAGTGAAACGGAGCCAAGGCTCGTGGAGAAACTCGTAAAGAATCATAATATTGATTGCAATTAGCGCCGCCTCGACCTTGCACCTCCCGCGACCCCTGCCCCACCGACCCCACCGACCCCACCGACCCCACGGCGACCCTGCAGCGGCCCCTGTCGCAGCCACGACCCCGCTACAGCCACACCCCTTTCCTTCATATTCACTTTAACTTTTCCTTACTAATAGCACTTTCCCAATTATAAAAAAAACCAAATGTAACGTAGAACAAAAAAGGTGATTGTAAAAGATGACAGGTTGTGGGTCCAACTCCTTCGAAAAAGTGAAATATATTATATTTTTATTTCTTCGCTCTGGTGTTGAGACAATGAGTGTCGTTGAGTTCCACCACTCAAGACGCAATGCTTCCATAATTCAGCGGAAAAAGGGGAACAAAGGGGGATATATACAATCGTATACAATCTATTTATATATTTGTGTAAATTATACGTTACGAAGCCAATATGTTTTCGTTCACTATACATTTCCACGCAGTTATTTTATTAAAACATCTCTAATATCATGTCACAATCTTTAATTAGAAGTGGCTACGATACGACTATACGACTGCGCGCACCAACAACGGCGGAGTGCAAGGATCAGGAGAAGGAGGCGCGGTGTGCGTGCTCGACGCCTCACGACGTGTTATATGCTCTTCAGTTCTAATATAAGATAAAAATATATAGTTCCAGGTTTTTATACTTGATCTCTTTAGCAAAGCCCTGAAAGAGCTGGTCGCGAAACGCTCATTAATAATTATTTAGCAGCATGTCCTGATAACGTAAGAAAGTTGAGCAGCTGATGAACCCTCGGGCCTGGAGAGACACTAAGATTAATAATTTAAGAGGTCACATTGACAATTTTGAATGAATTACGAAAAACGGTTGGTAAACGATCAGTTTACATAGCACCTATACATTATATACCGTAGTCAGTAATGAATCGGAAATGTGTACGGATCAAATTATAATATTATATTAGAATGACGTGAAAAGAATAAAAATAACAAAAATAAATTTTTTTCTGTATCGAAAATACTTTTACTTGGTTCCTATAATTTCCTCATTTATAACATACTTTCCTTTCCATTCACAATACGTTTAAAGTTACCATCGCGTACGTACGGACACACTCTCTCGGTGTTGAGTAATATGAGGACATATTTATATTACACGTGCTATAGATTCACAATTAATCAAACCCGCGCCCGCGTTGCGCAACTCGGCGCACCGCCGCACTCTCGCGGCAGGAGCGGGCGCCGGCCGCAGGATGCCTCGTAGATGAGATCAAACTCAAGTGAAATCTCGTTTCGTTCTGTAATTACCTACTTTGTTCTAACTAGAATATTAGCTATAATTCGTGAGATAAGACAATAATGTGTACTTACAAAGATCATTGGGATGCGATAAGATTAGAAACTCGGCCACCTTAGTAAGTTATATTATGAAAATTTATAATTCTTATAACTTTGTATGGACGTAAACTGTGTAATCTAAAATAACAAATTAAAAATATGTAGTAATGATTAGCGCACAATTAAAATAATCGTTTAAGTGTATATCAAATGTGAATATAGAAAAATTTAATAGTTTTAATACATATGCTAATGGCACTAATACTGCAGCTCGAAAGTAGCAAACTTTACTAAGGCCTTCCTAAAGTAACATACTATACGTAGACCTATTCAACGCGCAATGCCTCCAGAATTTGGGAAGCGGAAGTGTCTTAATGAGAATAGAGTATCTTAACACTAAGTCCGAATTACCCTCCACCTACCCTGCTACATGCGGGATACAGGGAGAGGGTAAATTATATTTTGTGATAAAAAAAACCCGACTTCAGGCATCAGCTTTGAAATAAAAAAGGAATCGTCAAAATCGGTTTCACTCAGAAGAAATTTCTGAGGTAACAAAGATTAAAAAAAACATTCGCATTAATAACCTCTTTTTGTTACAGAATTCGGGTAAAGCAGATTGTTTAGAGCTAATATTTTTAATGAAATAGTAATTAATACATATGAGAGTCATCTCGGTGCGTGTTTTCAGGCGGCGGTCGGTGGCGGGCGGTGGAGGGCGGTGGAGGGCGGCGGAGGGCGGTGGAGGGGCCGCGAGGGCGCCAGGTGGTGAGGCGGCGGCGCGTGCGCACGCCACTCCGCGCCTCGCGCCCGCTCCGACCGCACGCGCCCGCCGCCGCCCAGCGCCGCCCGGTACGTACCCGACCGCGCCACTTGCGTAAGCGCCGATGCTCTAACCGATCGCCGTTGCTCCACATTACAACGTTTCAACACCAATTTCAATAGTTCAATTTGCCGGCGTTCTTCGGCGAGAGCCTCGACGGAACTTGCGCCAGTGGCTGCACCACTTTTGTGAATTTTGCTTGTGATTAACTCAATTTGCGGAGCCGGTGAAGTGTTTCCGAGGAAACGACACTGAAGGTCACCCGAACCCTTTCACGTGAGCATGGGTGCCTTACAGGGCACATATCATTTTTTTATTTGCAACGGAAAAACGCGTTTAATGCACTGATCTCATTTTTTTGACTGTGTGCCTATTTTTTAAATAAGTAAGCCATTTTTTGTGAGCTAAGCTAAATAGGTTTAAGCTGCGTCTAAATAGACATAGCTTAAAAATATTGACGTCCAAGGTTGACTCCGCGTGACCTATCAGTGTCGAAGGTGATCCTCCTTATACTACTAATTTTTAATTTAAACTTATGTCGATAAAATAATGTTTAAGATATTGCGTTTGTTGTGGTGTTTTGTATTTTTATCATTTGTTAAAACCGATATAAATATTCAATGTACTTTTTACTTTTTTTAATATTTGGTAACAATCAATTATTATTTTCGCGGTTGACCCGCAAGTACGTACAGTTGGCGTCTTTCGGGGGTGTAACCAATCCGCAACAAATTTATGATCTGAGACGGCGGTCAAGGACGATACGAAATTAGTTGTCGGCGAAATATTTAATTGTTTTAATCCGATCGTTATTACGAAAGCGTAGAGGCCCGCTCGGCCGCAGTGGACGCCCGCCACCGCCCGCGTTGGTGTCGGTGGCTGTTACGTATCGACACACATTCAGTTTACTTTCCATCGCGTCCGCTTCCAGTGGACGTGACGACGAACAAGGGGGCTCTCTTACTAACGTCCCACTTGACCGTCCGTCCATCGGCTCGACTCATTAACCTTGAGATGAGGCGCACGCGACTTCTCTAAAGCAAAACAAAACAATACGAATCTAGTTCCATTCATTGTCTCTAAAGTGTAAACTTGTAACATATATACGTGAATGTAGTATAATAGGTCAACTATATTTCGATGAATACATAAAAAATCGAATAAAACATACAAAAAATTAAATCTAAATATATCTAATAAGAAAAATTCTGTACGTTTAACTTCGTGTGAATAGCAACAAGCGACGTTGTTAAAATCGATGTTAGTAACTAATAACGATTAAAACAAAGTAGGTATTTAGTATTTATGTCATATAAAAGGACAAGTGGTACAAAGATGACGAGTGCGGCGGATAATAAGAATACGATTGCGACATCACACAAAGCGAGCAATTGTTCGTCGCTAGTACATGTAACGCCAAGAGGAAAAACATGTCGCAGCCGAGAGTGCCACCACCTCCACCTCCACCTCCACCTCCACCTCCACCTCCACCTCCACCTCCACCTCCACCTCCACCTCCACCTTCGTAATACTGAGACGATGATAGAACATATAATGTATGAACCTCCAGCGATTAGAGAACAGATTTACTTCCGACTCTATCACATGCGGTTTTTAATAACAAATGCAACGCTTGCGCAACGCAGCGTACAGGTGCGTGCGTTAAACTATAGGTACTAACATTTATTTAGCGGTCGTGTTTAGTAAAAAAAAACAGTAATGACAGTAAGGAAATGAATTATAATATGTCGAACGCAATCTCTTCTATAATTTTGATGAAATGGTAGAGTAGATTACTACTGTTATTGTAAGGCAGTGGTCTAACATTGTGTTGTTGTTGTGTGAGGGCTCCTCGCGGCGGTTATGTAAGAGTACGCGGCCGGCGTCGCGAGCACTTGCGACACGCGTCGTCGTAGTTGTTAGTAATTAGGACGATATTAGCCTTGTTACGTGATCGTAGCATTATCATAATAAACAAATAAACGTGATAATGTATATATGTTTGTATTTCGCTAATAAAAAATGAAAATTACAACATCACATCTGTAGAGTGAGATCTCTCTGACTAAGAGCATGTTGAAACTAAAATGAAGTACGGCGTCGATATACTTTAGACGTGGTTAAAAAGACGTTAGCGATTAAATATCCACGATTTATTCTACATTAGAGTGTTCCTTTCGTTTCGTGTTAGCGGAAATAGCTCTGGTTATTTATTTTATTTTGCGTGACATAACCGTCTGAACGACGTGTAAACGCTACTAGCTGATTGTTACTTTAAATTACTTAAATGTAGAGCGAGAGAGACCTTTAATAATTACGAACTTTAAAATGGTTTGCTAAAAAAGTTATGTCATAAATAATAAACGAATCTTTTAAGCAGCTTATACTCGGATAGTTGTTGATTTCTTAAAGTAGTTTCAACGGGAACTAAGGTCCTCATATTTCCCAACAAGTCCTTTTCTAAGAATGTTTGAACATCATTTCAATAACATATTGCGCTCTCCTGCCTCTTGTGATCGTATAAATAATTTAAGTGTCTCTTGTTGTCATTGATGACAAACGTCTCTTACATAAAAACCGGTTCACTCACACTAGTAAGTATGTAAACAATAAAACGATCTTAAACTCGGAAAATAGCGCGATGTATACATTTATTTAGGCATCTATGTTATCAAAATTGTTTTTAAGTAAGTTGCGCTACGTGCCCAGTGCCAGCGTCTATTGATGTCATAAATCGGATAAATAATTTCGGCTCCAGCTTTACGATGTAGCTCGTACACATTAGGGTAGGTACAGGGAACCTAGTGTTAAGGCATTCCGTTCCCCATAATAATGTTTGAGATATCTTATTTTGGATGAATTCCATCTATAACATTTTGATTTAATTTTTACTTCTACAAAATTTTAATGCAAGATAAATGACTATTTATACTTATTTAACTAAAAAATAGTAAAATAAGCGTTACATTTTCCTTGAGCATTATACAAATAACACTTTTATACGGATTATGACTAATTTCTTTTGTCAATATCTTTTATTTCTTTCATCAAATATTTAAATATGTAACTGTAACTCTGAATGTTAATTTAGCAAACGATTATATATTTTTAATGCTTTAATATAATAATAATATAATTTTTATTTGCAAGAATTAATTCCGAGTACTCTAGTCGTAGCTAGCACTCGTCACATATCAAATACGTTCGTACACGGTGTAACGAACCTGGTAGCGTTCCGAGTAAAGGTCAACAGAGAGATCATAAACGATATGAACAAGCCATTAAACGACTCAATCATATAAAATAATTGGCAATTTTAGTAAAGATTGTTTTATGTAAGACATGCGCGCCGCACATTACACTGTGTAACTGCGGTAGGTATGAATATCTATAAGATAGTAAATTGTTGAGTTATAGTATTTATTAATAATACATTAATATATGAAACTAAATTAATTACTATTTACTTTTCAAATTAAACTGAAATTTAATAAATCGATAATCGACAAGACTCGCCGCATTGTAACGGTCAGTTTCACGAGCTGAGACTGTTCAGTGAGCGAGGACGCGCTCTTGACCCGCCGCTTCGGGCACTAACTGGGTCTCGAACCTTCGGCGGCGACCCTCGCCCCGCAGAAAAACTGAAAAATTATTTTACATTAGTTTCCACTCATTTTTTAATACTTGACCGGAATGAAAGCAAAAACGTGTCCATTCAAATGTTTTAAATTTGCTAGTATTGCTGAAGCCTCAAATACCCGGTTATTGTTACTTCAGTTTATTAATCGTTTGTAAGCGTCGCGTCGGCCATGCTAAGTACCATATTGTTATAACAACATCATTTTTTCCTTTATTTCATAATTTTACTGAAATAATATGAAAATAAATAAATTTATTAAATACTCAAAACTAAAAAGCAATACTATATATGGATGAAAAATGTTTAAGTTCTCTGTCGAGAAATAACTAAACTGTCCAGTTTATCACATAGTAGGTCGACATGCTACGAAGAATATTACAATAGTATATTGTTTAATATGTAATAATTTTAAGTTTGACATTAAAGTTGCAACAAAAGTGTCGACATAGGCGGCAGTGGGTGTCGCGTCGTGTTTACCGCCGGTGCATCTTTGACCTGTTGCTTATGGAACATTCAATGACCTTTGACAGGCCTATTATATAACATTCCATGATAGTAACTAACTTTAAAAATAATGGAGACACATTATATCTCGTTATATGAGAACGTAGAGACCGAGTGTGTCATTGTTCATTAGAAGTGGTCTCGTTAATCTTGAACTTGTAAACAATGGAAGAGGAAGTGCCGCCGCTCCTCCGCCGCAGTAGTGCAGGAGTACTCGCAGAGAGGCTCGGAGCGCGTGTGACCGAGCGGCCTTGTCCGCGCGCCATGGCGTGCGAGTCACATGTATAAAGGAAATTATGGAAAATCCGTACAAAAGGACGCATTATGTCATTGTTTATATAAATATTAGCAAAAACACGTCGCTTTAACCTGACTACCGATCACATAAGTAGATATAAAAGTCAAATAATTCTAAATTATACAATGCAATTCTCATTAACATACAAAAACATGTCAAATATCAAATTGTAGAGCCTCTAATAACACATCTCAAGCCGGTACTATAACTTTACCAACGTTCCTAACTAGTTCCACGATCGGTATCAAATACATCTCACAAATGAAGCCAACCTCTAAGGTGTTCTAGGAAGGCAAATGTTATGGCATCGAGCCGCGGTGCATTACGTTACAATATATGAGCTAGTGTGAAGCGAGTCCCGCTCACCGCTCACCGCTCACCGCTCGCAGGTCGCAGCTGAGATCATCTGATTGTGACGTAACTACTTGAAACCAATACTTGTTGTATAAAGCTGAGCTGCACTCCGCGCCTCCTGCGTCCTCGTTACGCGTGCTATTAGTGATATATCTGCCGAAATTAGTACTTTTTGTATTTTTTTTCCCTTAGCTTGCGATAAACATGTTCGATAATTTGAATACTATACTATACTGCCTTGTGACGGAAATAAGTTAAGTTTTTAGTTTTAAAAGATCGTTTATATGAACTCGGCTGATGTCAAATACCTCCTGAAAAAATATCCTTAGACTTTAAAATTACAATTTAAATATATTACAAATAAAAAACATAACGTACGTTCGATGTTGCTTGGAACTGTAGTAATTGTATTAATTATTATCCTTTTTTTATTATAATTAATTCTATTTGTAACCACATATTAAAGGAGCAGTAAACCGCACCAGTACTAATAGATGTAGTACGTTCCGTTACGTGACGCTTGCATCACGAGCACTTTCGCGCGCTCGCCGCTGACCGCCGACACTCCGACACTCCGACACTCCGATATACAAACCTGCAAAATTAATAATCGTATAATAATATATTTAAGTTATTATTAATAACATCTGTTGTGAATAGTTAACGACGTTTACGTAAAACTATTTTCTTAAAATGGCCGTCTTATAAACAACGTTATATGTAATTCGGAACAAATGTAAGATTTAATCTGGTACATTATAACTTTGTTGAATATTTCAATTTTATTTTGTACAAAAGTAAACATAAAATAGCTTGAAAATTTAAATTGAAACATTTCCATTAGATTACGCAAACCGTTACGCGCGCTTACGTCACAGCCAGTAAATACAATTAATTATAAATATGCACTGAGAGTGTCCTTTAATTGTTTAACTTCCGCATTCTTTGGATCGTTTTTCTTTATCTGTGGGATTTATTTTTACAGTAATTATAAATCACTATACAGAATATGTATCACGTACTATCGGTACGCCGCAAGGACAAGTTTCGACGTTACATTAAAAAGTTTCCTTCCTGAGTGGTACACGACTGTCGACGATTACACAAATAGTGTCAGATGCTTATCTGAGCCACGACTTATTTATGACCTCTCATAATATCACACGATTAGAGGACGAGAAAGAAGTTTGTATTATACTCCAACCAGCTGTAGCGCTAAATGTTTTCCAATATATTTTCTTACATAACATAATTTTACGACCGCTTTTATCGTTCGTTTCATAAACTTGTAATATATATTACTCCCGAGGTCGCTCGTTGTTCTTACAATTCCGCAATAAGCAACGACTCTACCGTATCAAACTGAACATTACACATAAGTTATAAGTCATTTCTACGCATGTAATAATTTTTTAGGAATTTTCATTCCACAAAATAATGATTAGATTTTTTTATTTTGCACTTTCTCTTCTTCATCGATTTATTCATTGCTGAAGGCCGTTCCCTTTTTGGTAGACCCTAAGAGAGGAGCTGACGAGATGCTTTCATGCCTCCCTCTCCTCAACTTGCCTTACCGCGCTAATAATGGGGAGTCCAGTAATCTTTTTGACGGCTTCAGACCGTCGGCCGGGCAATCGGTCTCTAGGTCATCCACCGTCTACTTTGCTAACAACAATCAATTTTTCGAGACTATCAGATTCTCTTCGCCCTTTTTAGCACAACTTAAATTAATTAAATAGCATATAGATTATTAAAAATCCTAAATGTTGTCCATTTCATCATAAAAACGTGTTATAACTTTTTTTTTTTGTTTTTGTTCTTTTATTTTACGTAATATTGTAATATTCTCTGAAGTCAAGTCACATTTATGAACAATGCAGTTAATGGCGCTAAAAACAATTTATTTGCAAGTAAACAATGAATTGCTTTCTATATTAATCGACTTAACCTCGAATCTATTTCAATAAGAATAAAAATATCTGTTGCACAACGAACCCCCCCTCCCCCCCTTCTCGCTCCCTCCTCCATCGCCGCCGTCGCCTTCTCGTGGATCTGCGCTCTCCTAGAAGCTACTAAAGAACCTGTCAGTGTCTTATAAATATTTTATATTTAGCATAACTCACTCAAACCCTTCCAGTATTTTTATAACCGACTGCAACTATTTTTATCACGTCTTGATATATTTGGCAATCCAACTCATTTTTTGGCACGTTTCGGACGCCCCCTGTGCTATATGAGTGCTGTAAATGTTGTACTCAATAAGCACTAAGACTTATCAAATTAAATATGTAAGTCATTTTTTATACACACTGACATTGACGCCGCGCTTGCGAAATCGGCGCGTTTGTAAATTGACAATAATATCGTGATATAAAGTAAAATCGGTAATAAGCGTGAAAACGTGATTTAAAAAAGTTCTGTTATTCAAGGCAGTGAGTAGAGCGACAGACATTCTGCGGCCTTTCTTTAGACTTTGACTACGAGTTGCTTATTTTCTCTATATGTATATGCAAAATTATGATACAGAATAATATTGTTTTATCTTTTAATTATTACTTTTATCTATAAAGTAGTACAAATGAGAATCTATTGGTCAATCAAGAGCTTAAAACACTGAATGTGCCGAAATCTTTTTTATTTATTCAAATGAAATGAAAAGTAAACCAGTCATTCACCAATCCACAACAATAATGACATAATGTGACATAACGACGCGCCGCGATGTAGGGCGAGTAGCGGTGTCGCGACGTCACGCGGTCACTCTGACGCGGCTGTCTCGTGTGCAAATTGATGTTATTATTATATAGCGAGATGCATTCATTTAATACGGATATGTACAACGACTGGAGAGATTGTCATAGACTTCCTTTAATCTAATATATAACGTACATATGAGAAAATATGTTAATAAAAATATATATTTATTTCACGTTTAACATACATTCATATACAAGCAATGTGAGGTATAGTCGTATCTTGTGTATGTAAGCCAAAGTTACTGCCTTTCTAAACAGAATCTTTCCGCGGTGCTCGGTGCTCGGCACTTGGTACTCGGTGCTCGGTGCTCGGTGAGTGTGCGGAAGGCGGACTGCACTCTCGGCGAGAGGGAAAGGGGCGTTGGGTAACACGCGGCCGCCCGCACTCCGCGCACGCCGCGGAGCCTTCACGTACGACCATTGCGGTCGACTTTGTATCGAGAACACTCTTGATTTCATTATTTACCTTCTATTTGTTTTTGTTATACGTATAGTTGTATCACCTTTGTTTTTTTCATTGATATGCCAGTATACACGCCTTCAAAGAATCTTATAGATAAAAATCTTACAAAAGCCATTACTTTTTAATAACATAATATCTTAATAACTTTATATTTTTTTAGATAATGTGGTTAAAGATTAAAATGAAGTAGCCAATTATATGATCAATTATACGTAATTTATTAGACTCCTCACGTGACGGCGCACAATTTATTGTGACACTGACACTATTGTTTATGCATATAAATATAAACAATTACATTTAACTAATATTCCCGCGATATATTTAACCTATACATTGTAATGAAAAACTGTAACTAGTTAAATAAAGCTGAAAAGCAAAATATATTATATACACTCAATAATAAATTGTAATACATAATAATATATCAATAAATATCCACATTATAATACCGTTTTCATTTAATTATATTAAATAATCAAAAAATGTTGAAATTACGAAAGTAAAAGGTCAGTGTACCGGATTGAGGAAAACAACTTTTTTTAATTTCGTTGTAGCTCAGTTCCACTGTTGCGTAAGGAGTCGTGTAGAATGTGACATATGCGGGCGCACAACGCAGTGGGTCACGGCCACGTGCGGCCGGCGGTAAACTCAGCGGTAAACTCAGAACTATTACACGGATACGTTACAGTGTGTATTACATATGATTTATAAATATATTCATATTAACAATGAGTAAATAAATAATAAAAAAAATGTATTTTATTATGCTGGATCACTTATGTATGATGTATATATACTCGTACTTAGTGCAGTAAGTGCTTTAATATATGTATGTAATTAGTGCAAAAGGAAATGTATAGTTCATAATAGAAGCGCGGTGCGCGGCGATCCACTTTTACGTTTCATATAATAGACATCAACGAGCGCTACGCGTTGATGTCTAATGTATGGAAATTAGTATGAATATTAAAATAGTACATTTGTTTACTATCTGACATGAATCATTCGAGTATATTGACTGAAATGTATTATTAATGTGAATATTACTTTATATATTTTTTAATAACATCGTTTAGGCGTAGAGTTTTATTAATAGTTCAGTCGTTATATGAATTTAGATGTTCATAAAGTTAACATACTTACATGTTATCTTTAACTGTTTTATATATACATTACAATGTATTTTTTAAAATTGAAATTGCAATGCAGTGGGTCAGTGTCTGACTGTAAATCTAATGCTTGTGTGTTTACGTTCCGCTCGAAGGAAAGATTATGTTTAATTAATTTTCATTCTTCAAACTGGAAGACGAACGCAAAATAAAGTTCTGCAATATAACTTGCCGTGTTTTGAAAATTAGAACGGAGTGTCTTAACATAAGGTTACCCCCGCTGTTCCGGAAAAAGCGTGAAGCTACTTTCAATTGTGCTAAATTTATAGAACCATTTTACAAGATTCAAACGTATTGTTGTTAAATAATGATATAAACTAGATTCCCATTTCATTATACTAATATCGGCTTTCATATTTTCTGAATTTGTATCAAGTGGAACAAGGCTGGTCGAAAGCGTCGCGAGGCCGCTGACACCAACCACAGCAAGCTTACGCGACCATTTGCGTCACGACACTACTACATGTTTAGTCACAGTTATTACTTTAATGTTATTTATTTGGAAATAACCTTGTTTCTATAAGATATATTATAAACAAGCGCAAGATTATAATTCTTGAAATTCTTGAGCATGACTCAGTGGTGGTAAAAATAGCAAATTTATTATAAATATTTTTTTACCGTCCGACCAACAAAAAGCACATCTTTCAGCACAATAAATTTTTATTTTATCCCAGTGATATAGCTTGATAAAGCTTGAAAAAAAGATTGCGTCGCAGAAGAATTTCGTATAAGTAAAGAAAATAAATTCACAACAATATAATCGATATTTAAAAAAGGGGGAAATAAATTATATTAGTGTATGTTTTCAAGTACTTAGGCAATAGTCAGTTACAGCGGGCGTGGTCATTGAAAACGGGTCCCTCACTTCACTCAACTAAGTGATTCATATAGAAGTGAACTGGATGGCTTAGTTTATACTTAGGCTGGAAATTATCGCAGCGCAAATATTTATTAAATATATTGGAACTATATTTAAGAAAATTTGAATTTAAATATAGCGTTAACTTTGTTGATCGAATGCTCGAGTAATGTCGTGAACACAATATCAACTTGCATATTTAGTCAGTTATATTATTCAAGAACTTTTACGTCACTTTCAAGAAAAAAAATGTTGCTAAATTAATCCAAATATTTAAAAAACTACTTATAGATTTGTAGTTAGTCTAATATATTTTAATGAGGACAATGGGTTTTGAACTTTGTTACCAATTACAACTATAAAGTATTAACTATAACATATATCTTGAAAATGTTTTGATTTATTTCCTCGGTGAATGTGAATAATCCCCAAGGGCGAGAGGAGTCGAATGTCGGCCTCATGTTGCACAATGCGAGCTCTTCCTGCTATCATACGTAACACGATAGACACGAGACACACACACACACACACACACACACACACACATACACACACGAGGTGCAAAGTGGGCCACAGGTCACAGACACATTCACATTTTACAGTCAGTAATTATCTGCATAATTATTTATATGCAACTTAAAAATATCGTAATTCCAAGTAGTCTTACAGTACTTCTGTGACGTAATAGATGTTTTGTATACAATCGTATACAGGTTAATTATCAAGTAAGTCCTAAAGAAAGCTCAGGCGAAATGCGGCGGAAAAAGTAAGCAATGTTAGGTAACAACTGAAAAAAAAAGAAAGAGACCCGCAAATAATACGAGTAAAATAGAGTTTTGGAACAACATTTAAGTATATAAATAAAATTTCATCAGAATTTAAAAACTAAATAGATAAAATCACTTCATCGAAGGCGGAGCTAATACAAGTTTTTTAATTTATTAAAAAACTAGTACACAAAAATAGATTGTTTCTTTTTGCATGCACATTTGCTTTTAAGTTTTCGCTTATTTTCGTTTTGTACATTTAAGTAATTGAAAAGCGACATGGCCTTGGTACAGGTTCGATTGCGCTCATTCGTTACGTTTATATCACGACCAACGACCAGCAGCTCACAACGACCAGTTCAGTTCAGGAACTATTCATTATTTTAGGCTTTTGAATAATTCATTTTTAACGTAAGTCATTGTGCTTGCGTTCAAATAAACGTTATTAAAACAACAATCATGAAATTTAAATGTCACTTAACATTTACATTTCGCGATTTTTATACAATTTAAGATGAAAATATGCTTAAGCATTCGATTATACGTAGTCTACAAATAAATCTTAACATTTCAATCATTTTAATGTAATAAAATTATTTAATCTCGATGCACTATGACGCAAGGTCGCGGGACTGAGCGCCGTGCGACGACCCGACGCGACTTGGCCACGTGTGGCTGATGGCGACTGACACCGACACAATGTGACATTTCAATCATTCAGCATTTTAATCGGTGACAATTTTAAAACAACGTTAAAATAGAGTGAGCTACGTAACCGCAGCGGACGTTTGTTTCTCGAAAATGTAACTTTCATTGAAGACTGCTGAAAGTGTCCGTTTAATTTCCTACGAGTGCAGCTGGCTCGCTGTAACGGCGCGCGCTGCGCAAGTACAAACGTCTTTTGTGATATCGTACAAATTAAATTTCTCAACCATTTCAATGTCTTAATCACTTCTATTATCTCGTCTATGAAACACTACGACGAATTATAACGAAACTGCTTGCAAATACTGCACCACTGAAACTGTACCCAATAATATTTTACACTTTGGAATTTTAATTTTATAATTTATCTCGCGAATGTACGCAAATGTGCGCCGTCGTTAGTGAAAACGTAAATAAAGTAATATATTAAACACTATACTCGCGTCCTCGTAATCTCTTTATATATTACAGCATATTAATGATTATAGGTTTATATTAAACATTACTTCAGCGGATTTGCAATATTAAATTTATTACATACATAATTAAATCTGCATGAAAAGATTCTTTAGGCCGACGTGATGCAGGGACACAAATATGCGACTGTAAACGCGACGGTTATGGGTTCGATTCCTATATATAATAAGAAGGTAAAGTCCGACACAGAGTTCCGCCACTCAACACCTCAAAATTTGGCGGAAAATACAGAGCACGAAGTGTTACAACACTAGGTTCCCAAGTTCCCGTGTGCCTACCTTACCTTCAATGTCACCGATTTTGCACATTTTTAACCATCTACAACGAAACTGGAGTCTCGCTGTGGATGTTTTGTTATTAGGATCCTTATGTAATTATTATAAAAAATAATATATGTGTTTTAAAATAAAACTATTTTAACCGGATTAATCGCGTATATTTAGTTTTGTTGTACATTTTTGGAAACCCGACGTTTCGAACATTTTGTAGTAATCTAAATAGACGCGATTAATCCGGTTAAAATTGTTTTATTTAAAATGTGTAATAATCGTGAAAATCAAAGAACTTATTAAATAATATATGTGACCCATAAATTTTAGCAACTTACCGACGTCGTCACTTTTATAGCTAATAACCTCAATAAATAGCGCATAAAAGATCGTCTTTACAAATATCTAATCGTTATTATTTTCCCCACGACTTGGACGTCAGGACGTCTTATAAAACAATTTTTTATTATATTTTTTAAATATATTTAGTTTGGAACACGTGAGGCTATTTAAAGACATTAATATTAGAACTCACTTATTAATAAAGGTGTTAATAGATTTTTCTGCGGATTCACCTTCACATCCAAATAGTAGTAACTAAGACATCGTATGACATATACATTATAACGCCGTAGTTATAGTGAGTTCCATCGATTAACGTGATCTAATATTGTCTAAAACCTTTCTCTCTTTTCGAACTTCAAATTTAAATTATCATTAGTTCTTGAGGTTAGAGCATCCGACCAAATAAACTTTTCAGCTGTGTAATAGATACACGCGCGTTTCGTCACCGCGCCGCGCCAGCTTTACGAGCCATCAACGCGACACCTTGCCATCTAACCTCACTTTAATGGCGTGTTTCTTAAACGCTGTCAATCATTTATATATTACACACTTAAACGGTCTATTCAGTGATACTTCAACTTTATACCGTGTAATTTATATTCACAAATATTCATTGCTATATATATTTTAAAAATATAGTATACTTTTTTAAATAAATGATATGAAATAAAACTAAAATTAAATATTGCTAATAACGTTTCTTTAAAGTATAAAATTGGTAAATTTTGAAACCCGCCGCATTGCAACGGCGCGGCGGTTAATGGCGGCCTTTATTAGATTATCTACAAATGAGTTACAAATCTTGGGATAATATAGCAAATAATACTAATAAGATAAGGTTTAATTGATTACAAAATCCGATACGCCTACGCGATCCAGATACCTCGAGATCGCGGAGCCGAGACCGTTGCGACACGAGACGCGAGAGGGCGCTGGGGGGCGCGAGAGGACGCGGGAGGAACGCGCGCACCCGGCACGCGGCCAGAGGACTGACCGTAGTAGTTGTAGATGAATGTCGATGATATCATTAAACTCCGAGCACTTAGTAACATACAGGATTTCATCACAAAAAGTAATCAATTCTCCGCACGAGCTCGAGCTCTACGGTAGTCACTTCGGTGTCACTCTGAAAATCTAAATATATTAATTGAATGCTAGAACAAAGTACATTTACAGTATACGTTGTTATAACTGGTGACATGACAAAATGTTATAAGGAGTCATGGCATTGCATGAAAATGTAATACGAGTATATATATACTGTAATTAAGGTCTCAAAACGTTTAAAATAATTTGTTAAATACATCCGTCTTGAAACCTGAATTGTGACAAAAAAACGATAAAAGCTTAACCTTTAAATAACATTATTTATTTATTATAATTACTAAATGTATAGCGAGTTTGTTTTGATTCGTTGAATTAATGATAATATGAGTGTAACAACAAAGGACTCGCATCTGACACGCAACGAGAGCGTCGTTCTTATTGGAGCACTCGGCTATAACAGACACAATGCGCACAACGCCACTTAAACAACCACAAGCAGGAGTCGAGGTGACGCGGATGTGCTCAAAGTAATAACGACAATTTTCTATAATAAGGTATAAGTTAAGATCAAACACGGACGGACAGCTCAATGGTACAGTTGGTATGAGGCGGACGTCGCGCGTCGCTCTAATTAGAGTGCAACAACAATGACAACAATGACGACTCCCTATTGTGTCGTCGCCCATACGAGGACAAGTACACGCGCGAAGGATGACGACGCAGCTCTCTGCCAACTCTGCTTCCGCGTCCAGATATGTTTTATAAGTCAACAATCCCATAGAAGAGACTCTGCCAACATATGATATGACATGTTTTGCCTCTCGTTATTAGGTTTTTTTGTGGTAAAGAGACACAAATTAATGTAATAACTATGAACAATTATATTATAAGCTGTGGAGTTTATAACTATAATAAATTTCCGTGTGAACTGTCAAACATAGCTAAATTTGAAGCCATTGTTTATAAAAGCTATAATTTGCTAGAGCACCGCCAGGAAGTGCACAGCGACCAACATCCACATTTAAATTGATACAAATTGTGTACAAATTTTATTTATCAAATTTTATTAGTCAAATTACAGCAAATATAATTACATCTAAATTTAGCTATCGACTATAAAATATAATCGTTATTACTACTGTATGACCACCCACTGTTTTTTATTGCCTTCAATCATTATTAGTAACGGTTTTTTCTTTATTGACATTATGGCATTAATAAATTTAAAAAAATAAATTAAATTAGCTTCACGCTATATCCCGCACACAGCAGGGTAGGCAGAGGGAACCTAGTGTTAAGACACTTCGTTCCCCGCTTTCTGCCGAATTTTGGAGGCATTGCGTGTTGAGTGGCAGTCGGTTTTACAGTCACACTTTGTACCACTGCGCCACGACTGGCCTCAAATTAATTAATGATGAAGATTTTTAAATTTATTGAATATTAATCCTAATATGTACTCCTACTATTTACGATAGTAATAGAACTCGTAACACTTATTAGGGTTCCGTACATCGGAAGGAACATGGAACCCTTATAATGTGGATCAGTCGTCCCTTGGATTAGTTTGCTATCCGTCTGTCAAGATCATTTATCTTGAGATTGCGTTGAGGTTTTAAGCTGAAATTAGCATCAAATACTTAAGTCTACTGTTTTAAAGATTATAGAAAAATCAAGCTTCAAAGTCAATATAATGAAAAGATACGAGCATTCATATCCTTTAGGGTACTTCCCGTGGATTTACAGTTATGAAAATTGGCACGAAGTGAGAACTTACAGTACACATAAAAGAAAAAGCTAAAAAATGTTTTTTTTTATTTATATAGCATTTTAATAACAAATTAATATTTATAATGAATAAAATATATATAGAATAACCGTGTAGTCAAAGCCTATAAAAGCAAGAAGTAACTTGCAGTAAAACTAAAGGGAAAAAAGCCATAGATAAAAAATGTTACAAACTTATATTTGTAGTTCATTTCACAGCAATGTGCGCATACGCATGCTTACGTTTCTAAACTTTTATAAGTTGTACTTCCCATCAACCTACAATCCAAAAATTGGTACGGAACCTTTGGAGGGTCCGTCCGACTCGCTTTTTTAATTTACAAAATAACAAAATACAAACAAAAAATAAATACATAATTATAATTTATTAAATAAGTTTTCGGATGTGAAATAGAACAATAGCAGTGCTTCCGCGGCGGATTCACGGCGCGCGCCCGCGACGCCGAGGTATGGCACTCGGAAGACAACACAAAATTCTTTTGTTATTTCGTAGTAATGAAATTAATATAAAAATTATAAAATGTAATGTATATTTTTAAATATGTCCAATTGTCGTCGACATTAAAACATTTTTACGGTTCCCTCAGTATTTAATGTCCTCATCTTTTTTTTACGTCTCACATGTTTAATGAAAATGAGTTTATTTTACACTCAATTTAAATTTTATTGTTAGGAAAGAATATCCACTTATTTCAAACGCACATTTTTTAGCGATAAATAACATTATCCGCGATAGTTACTCCAACAAAAAAATCGTCAAAGGAATTGAATTTCATTATAATAAGTTTAGTATGCGGCATCATACCGCTCACAGTGGTGACGCCGTGCACGCGTTTGCTTCCAGAACATTTTTATTATAAATTCGGTTAAACAACTTTACTTACTCCATATTACGAGACTTTTAAGTATAAATGTTAATATAATAGTCTTTGATATAATATTGCCTTATTTAAAGGGTTTTCGGCTGTCTCGGGCGAGGTCGATTTCGACATTACATAGCAGCTTATACTTATATAGCCCGGATTTGTTGAAACTATTAATTTTACTTAATCGTATGATAAAATCAAGGATTTAGGTGGAAGGTTATAATTAGTTAACAACATCATTAACAAATGGAACTAGCGGCGTCACGGTGGCGTCGTAGCGTACGCGGTACACCGTACGGGATCCCCCGTACGGTGTACCGCGCATTTTATTATAGAAATAGTTCACTACGAAATTACATTTTTAAATTTTAAAGATTTGTAAACTATATTCACTTACATTGTTATACATCTATTTACAAAGAGTGACGCGGCGCGAGGCGGATGCTCGCAGTTCTGCTCAACTATCGGCGTCATATTTACAAATATTTACGTAACTTTAACGCAACTGAACGCGAAATGAAGCGGTAGCTCAGTACGCTGTGTATAGTACTTAGCGGCCGTTAAATTAATAATTACCGCGCCATTTACAAGCAACTAAAGTTTGAGTTGGTATTTAAAGAGCAGAAAGCGACTCCGTGTGTTGAAATAAAACCAAGAATAAACGAATTCAGCAGTCACGTTTTAAACGAGAGAGGAGTTACATACAAATAGTATTTAAAGTAAAATGCACAAATTATAAAGGTAAAATATATTTTGTAAGCAAAATCCTTCGCTCTACTGATGTGGAAACTGTCGCACGACAGAAGTCTCGTCGTACCTCAACACTGTGTGACGTGACACATGACGTTGAGGAACCATGACACGTGTATTGACTAACTGAGACTTTAATAGAAGGGAGATAAACTATAATACGAGCGAGGCCCCCGAGAGCCCCTACGAGGCGCGCGCTGTCGCTATTTAGTGTTACAATTTCTCACATCGCATCGTTAATTTATTTAACGTAAGAAATTAATAAAAATATTTAATATTTGTCACTACATAGAGTGTTGACAAATTTAGAAGTATCAATGAAATGGTACTTACAGCAAAATTTTCCACGAAAAATTAAACGCAACATTAGAAAATATTTATGGATACGCTAATGGAGGCTGCAACGAAAAATAAATTCGAATTTAACCATCTTCAACAATAGGAAATATCTATCAACTCATATTATGACAAAATTTGTAACATTTTTCATTGTTTCTCTTTTTTACAATTTACAACTAGTGTATGCAAGACGAGAGGTATAATAACTGTAGGCACTTCGTCGTGTACCGTCGTGAAGGCTAGTTGTATTATTTTAGACCAAAATGTACATGACCAAAATAAGGATATAGAAACACCTATAACATTATAATGGACAACGAAAAATAATAAAAAAAATAAGTTTACGGAAGCGGTCACTCACACACACTCACAACGCTTTACTTAACGCTCGAGGCAAGGTTGCGATATTTCACTTCAACTCAATGTTGGTGCTGAACCTATTTTATAGTAAATTATTTAATGAACTATTGAGAAGTTGTCAAAATAGGTAGTAAATACGTGCCCGAGGCCAGTCGTGGCACAGTGGCACAAGTGCGTGACTGTTAACAATAGTGGTTGTGGCTGTGGGTTCGATCTCCACTCGTGAAAATTAAATATTTATTTTAATAGTAAAAGAAAATATAATTTTTATTTCCCCGCTCTGGTATCACGTTGACCAAGTGACGCACGACCAAGTGCAACGTTGAGTTCCACCAATTAAAACTCAATACCTTCGGAAAATGGGAAATGGAGTGTCTTAACTTTATTTGAGTTTGATGTGTACGCACGGTAGAATGTCCAGCTCGAAGGCAAGCCGACGGAACTGACGTCCGACCGCTGCGGCCGCTGTCCGCTCTCCGCCACCATCGCGACGCGCATCAATTTAGCATATTAAAAGCTTATGTAGTAACTACTTTATTTCGCAAGAAGTGACTCCATGTTTAGGTTTATTCTTACCCATTTATAAATATAGCAGCGGCACGAAATGTGACTGTAAAATCGACTGGTTGTGGGTTCGATCTCCACTCGAGATGAAATATTTACTTAAATTTATATTTCCATTTCTTCGCTCTGGTGTCAAGGCCAAGCGCGGCGTTGAGTTCTGTCACTCAACACGCAATGCCTCCAGAATTCGGCAGAAAAAGTGGAACGGAGTGTCTTAACACTAGGTTCCCTCTGCCTACCCTGCTGTTTGCGGGATACAGCGTAAAGCTGATTTATTTTTTATTTTGTATTTATAAATATATTTTATTTTTTTGCAATACAATCGCAATAAAATAAAATAATAAGCGATTAAAACACATTCACGTCGTTTCGGGTTTATTTTTATTTAAATTATGATGATTTGAATACCTACCTGTTACTTTGTTTTATTTCGTTTTTATTTTTAATTTATAAAGGACAAGGACATAATAAATTACAACTTCGCAATGTTGTCCAATTTTTATTTGAAAGCTCAATATCATGTCCATTTTATATTTGCTCTGCGAGTTTTAGCTTTAACCGTTTCTTGTTTATAATCAGTATGTAGCACGTAACCGTCGCTTTGAAATTGTTACTTTAACGTAGATATTCCAGTTTGTGGTTTAAATCAATGGAATTGATAATTTTCTTCGACTCACCTCAATTACAACATAACATATGTTGTTTGTATTGATATAAATAATGGATATCGAGTCCAAATCTAACGAGTCTAATCTTAACCAAACTCACAACTCCATTAATGAATCCTCTATGATGTTACACATCAGAGCTCCGTCACGACGGATGCGTACTCGCGTTCTCTACGATCTACTATCTAGATACAACGTACACGTTTTTGGTAAATCTACTTAATGTTATATTCCACATACTGACCTCACTATTTCATAATTAAATATTTAAACGATTATGAGAAACAGTAAATTAAACACAAAATTAATAAAAGCAACACGAAGGCAGCGAAGGTTGTCCGCTTTACTTTCATATTTAACGAGTTCAAAGTCATATCGAAAATAATAATAATATGCTGTAAATACACTTACGAATGTAGACTACGTTTTATTTTGAGTAATTTTGTAAATAGTCAGGATAATATATATTTTTTAACATAACATTAACTCAACAAATGAAGGCATTTTGGTTTGGTTTGGTTTCTTTTAATATGGCGTTCCGAGCGTGCCAGTCGAGCACAAAATCACTTCGCCAATGTCACGTTGAAATGAAGGCATTTTATAACACAAAATCTTTGTAACTAACAATTTTATTCTAAGAAGACCTACAACAATGTGTCATAAAACAAAATCAATTTGAACTGAAACTAAATCACTATATTTAAAAGCCCGGAAATAGATAGCTTAGCGGGCAATACATTTAGATAGCAAAAAATAATTATTTTATTTATTTTACAGAAAGCCACTTACACACAAAGTTGAGAAGAAGAAGAGACGAAGGTTAACAGAGAACTCTATACCAAATCAAAATGAAGAGTGCAGTGTACCTACTAGCCGTTCTGGCACTGACGAGGGCGGCGCCCGCCCCCGCGGCGCAGCCCGAGCCCGCGCCCGCGGCGCAGCCCGAGCCCGCCGCGCAGCCCGACCCCGCCGACGACAACAGACCAGAGATCATCGAGATCATCGCCCCCGCCGCCAGCGCACAGGTTCTGTACTTGTATATACGCACAGCTACCTACTAATGTATCCTAAAACGTGTTTGCTTTATTATGGTAATTAATTGTGACATTAATACTCAATAAATAACAAGGTAGAGTCTAACAAGGTCGGCCAGAATTGAACAGGTCGTCGTGGCGCAGGGGCACTAGAGTGTGACTGTGACTGTGACTTGATGGTTGTGGGTTCGATTCCTACTCGAGGGATTGAATTATCATTTATTAACATTGACATCTTTTCTCTCTGGCACCAAGGCATAAAGCCAGGCGTTGAGTGCCGCCACTCATCACATTATGTCTCAAAGACTCGGCTAAAAGTGGGGAACGGAGTGTTTTAACACTAGGTTCCCTCTGCCTACCCTGCTGTGTGCGGGATATAGCGTGAAGCTAATTTAATTGAATTTAATAAATATTAGGTGTTGTTCATTTACTGAAAGATATTAAAGGAATACTTGTAACGAAGCGGAGTTAAATTGATTGAATTGAGCGCGTCCAAGCATCTCTCGTCATTTATCATGTTTTAGATACAGAGTGTAGCATAGTATCGTGTCATCGGCGTTAGGAAAATTTAAAATGACTGTTGGCGTGTTGGCGGGACGCGCGGGGTCGCCACGGGCCAACGCGTCGCATAAATTATTGTTTCCCATGAACCAGTAATGCTACACCTTCCCATACAAAAATAAATAACAACATAAATGGACGCCAGCCATTGTTCGACGCGGTTACGTTTTCTCAGGGATTTATAACATTCTCAATCTCCAGGAGACGCTCTCGACGCTGAACCTCGGCGCGCCCGGCTCCGAGCTGAGCGAGCGCAACAAGCGGACCATCGGCATCCTGCGACAGCTGTTCCCGACCCTCACACAGGTAACACAGACTACGGCGCTACAGTATTAACAAAAGAGTATATACTCAAATAATATTTTATATAATATATGTTTTATTCCTTTTAAATACGAAAGATAAAATATAATTCACAAAGTACTAGAGAATAGTAAAGGCTGAGTAAATCTGCTGCGTAAGTGGAACCAATTGTGTACGCTGTATATGGAATTAGTTTCAAGTTATCTCCTTCGAGTAATCTCTAATGTGCTATGCTTTGTAACTAACTCTTATTTTATTTATATTTATTTATATGCAATGTATATTTATTAAGACTTTTAGAATACTCTTTAAAAAGCTTAAACACTAACCCAATAAAAGTAAAAACACCCTGTATCCTCAGGAGCTACTCGCTTGCACTGGATGCTTCGCACAGTCTCGTAATGTAGTAGGCGATAAAGGTTTGCTAAGGGCGGTGTATGTTCTAGATAATCGAACAGAAGGTACAGGAGATCACGAGCATGGTGCTGAAGGTATTCGGGCCTGTGGTGCTTCGCGCCTTCCTAGGCAACAACAATAGTGGCCGCAGCAACACCGGTGGTGGCACCGTGGAGCTGGACGACGACGACGATGACGATGAGGATGAGGAAACGCCCTCGAGCACGACGGCGGCGCCCGCGCGGCGCAGGCGGGCGCTGTACTTCCTGCCGGTATGAGCGACGCATATTAGGGCACTATCAGCCTGCCACGGGACGGCAGTGCGGGCGCGCGCAGACCGCACGCCTTCATCGTCATCATCACGTCACGTCACGTCACTCCATCTTAACCGCAACCCCCATCCGCAACTCCCATCTCATGGTCATTGCACGAATGCTACGTACATATTTCTCAGTCGCGTATCATGTTTGCAGAACGCCATCGCGGATGAGAACCAGCTACTGTCAGGAGCCGAGTCCCAACAAGCGGAGGTGCGAGTCGCGTTCGGTGACAACCAGGCGGCCGCCAGCGACGACCAGCAAACTGCCGCGCAGACTAACTCCGCGTCCATCGACGAGATCACATTAGACGATGCTGATGACAGCGAAGAAAACAGAAATAAGAGGTTTGTAACTAATAGTCTTTGTTACTTTAATCTAATGATAGTTGATTAATATAAAATGATGTAACTCTGTTAATTATATATTGTGTAAAATAAATGTCATATTTTATACTCGTATTTGAATGTAACGGTTATTGCTCTTTTACTGATATCGTAACTACGACAGTGTATCGAATACAGTTCACCAGTTCTTGTGCACTTTTATATTCACACGAAATTCTTTTTATAGAATCACAATCGCACGTAATGCCTATTGTTCATTTATGGGTCTCTGATTATACATAGACTATATTAAGACTGTACACATAAATATTTTAGTCAACAGAAAAATTTAAAAAAAATCTAATAAACAAATCACTCGTCACAGGTTCCTTAACTTCGGAGGATCAGCTTCAGCATCAGGAGGCGGCTCTGGCAACTTCTTATTTGACATCGTGCGAGTATGTATACAATAAACCATCAATTTACTATATTCTTGTTCAACTTTAAAGTACTTTATTCTTTAACACCCCATCTGATCATATATTTACATCGAATTCATCTAACATACGTCTGATCGGTCTTTACTACACCGTACACGTCACCACCCATCACCACCACCGACTTGCCGTTCAGCGCGAGCGACGTATGAGAGGTGTAAGAATGCTTGCGAGTGTGAAGGATTCGTGTTCCAGCGTCCCGCAGAGGCGGTCGCGAGGGCAGCTGGCGGCGCCTTCCGTTTGTTCGCCGGCACCGACTCTCTAAACCTGGGGCTGACCGCCTCCCACTCCGCCACCCTGGACCCTAACGGCGTGCCACAAGTACTCTACATACTTTGCACACTGTAGACTTAGACACTTACACGTTAGACGTTGGGATAGATGGAGTCGTCGAGACGTCGCGAACGTTCCGTAGCACCATTAGTTCTCGTAGAGTATTCTAGTCATCCGCATATTGTCATCCTCATATTCGTCCTGTTCATGTATTTCTATATATATTTTATTATTGCTTCGATTTCTAACTTCACTCGATATTGTTTTTGTAGAATTGCACTATTTGTAATAGCTTAACTTGATCCTAATAACAAGTATTTAGAAAAAAAAATATGTAACCGTATATTACTTTATAAAGCAAAGTAAAATGTAGTGATGTTTGATAAATGTTGACCGGCATATGTGCCCGCTAATAAAACATACTATTTTACTTATCTCCGCGATTGCAGCTTGTAGCGGGATCTTCGTCCGGAGGCTCTGGCGACGGCGGCGCGGCTGAGGGAGAGGACAACGGCGCCGCGAAGGGCGACAACCTGACGGAGGGCGTGCCCGGCCCCATCACGCGCCTGTTCATCATCGCCAACCGCGGCATCGCCAACCTCATCCAGGACCTGATCCTGCGCATCGCGCAAACCTCCGAGAGGATAGTCAACTTCAAAGCACGATTGATCACCTCTATCATTTAAATGCGTTCGCGCTTAGAATAATGACGAGAGGCGTCGGTCCTCGCGCCCTCGCATCCCGACTCGGACATTAAACACATAAAATAATGCGCTCTATTTTAAGCAACATTTGATCCGAGTCGTGATCCGAGCAGCGCCGAGTGGACCGCAGAGTGTCAACGCGGCGAGCACTCCCGCTACTTGACTGAACACGAAAATATTGAGTCAGGTGCCTTCAGTCGTTACGGCAGTATCGATTGAAAGAAAAATATCCTTCTATTATTACAGCCGCAACAAATATTAAAATAAAATCATCAAACCCACGTGGTACCGTGGTACCGTGGTACCGTTGTTCCTGAGTACCGTGGTACCGTGGTACATGCGCTATCAATATTTCACATTTTGTGTTGTGTTCAAAATGTATATTCGTATTTAAGTCATGGATGTTTCACAATTATTTATTTAAGAAGTCTCTCTTTTAATAAACAAATATAATCATTATCATTTTGTTCGCTACTTTTCATTCTCGTACACACAACTCTGTCCGCGCAGAACCTGCAATAGCTGTATTTTACTTTTAGAATGTGGTAGAGGGTAGTTTAATTTAAAGCTTTAGCGAGCCACTGCCCGCCCCTGGCTGTATTTATTTATGAGGCCGGGCGGTCCTACGGGCGGGAGTGGATCGCGTCCCTGCGCTTGCATGTGACTGTTGCGGGTCTGCAGAGAGCAGAGAGCAGAGAGATGTTTTTGTGTGCACTTAAGTGGAGAGTGCGCCGCGTCTCGTAGTACTACTAGTAGTGTAGGTCTTTAAGGCGGCAGCGCCGTCTTGCTCAAGCTTTTTATATGTGACAATAATTTCGATTCGTTTTTACGTTTGTAAATATGTATTATAGCGGAATTTATGTAAAATAAATGATTAGTAAATAGTTATATTTGTTTTTCATATTATTGTTTTCTTAACCCTGTATATAATAACTAACTTTGACCCCACTACTGGTAGAATGGTTTCATAAAAAAATTAAAACGAATATAGCATTAAAAATGCTTGATTGAATATAATGTTATTTTATTTTCTTAAAAGAAAAAAACATTGAATAATTTAAATCATTAAATGTACTTTTTTTTGTGTGATAGTATAAAATTGTAAACACAAATCATTATTTTAATACAATAGATACCCACCACTGTAACAGCTATAGTATATAAGACATTTCAGAAACAGAATTTATAACACAGAAACCTCTATTGTAATAAAATCTAACACATTGTTATTGTCAATGTACATTATATCAAGAATAATTGTTAAAGAAGGAATCCACAAGTTTCGCCACACAGCGCACACAACAGTGTCGCTTTGACAACGTAGTAGACACTCGGGGGAGACGCGTGCGTGAGCTCTGTCTGATTAAAACACCAATTTCCTCGTTATTCTTCACAGATGTCCGTTTTACTTCACTTAGGGGACGATCTAATTTAGAACTGCGCGCAATTTGGTAAGTGCGCAGGGTTAATTTCATTTCCAAACACAAGACAATATATGTCTTCTATTCTCGACGTCTGAACGAAATTGCTTAAGTACGATTGTATTCCAAAACAAATAAATTTAGGTGATTTATTGTTACATTTTTGAAAGATGACGGAAAGGTCACATTACTATCGTACTACGTCATTAATTTGTCAGCATTAAAAAGTTTTTATATGACTTTCCAAGTTACAGCGCGTCAACGAGTCAAGTTAGATTTTTCTTACTTCTGATTATTTTCTAACCGTACCGGGTGAACAATACGCAAAGGTGCAGAAACCTAAAGTAGAATTTATAACTTTTTTTAACATTTGTTTAAACTGATATTCCACACTTATGAAAGAAATAAACCAATTTAGGAAACGTATTAAACTTTGAACGTAGCGGGACTTGAACCCACGCCTCCTGGAAACCGACTATAATTTATTTATGTTGTTAGCATCTCTGTAGCACTAAGGTATTTTTTCCCCGCATAAACTCCGATCCTGATCCTAAATCTTGAAATCTCGGCGTTTTTTAACATCATACAAATTGAAAGCAAAAGATTCTGCCCATTTAGTAAAACAATTGTATAAAATAATTGTTATAGCAATTAGCAAATTATATGTCTGCTATTACTATATTAAAAATTACATGTAAGGTAGTGTTTTAGCAGAAGAACCTTTTTTGCTATTCTTACATTACTTATTTATTAACACGTTCGTCTACATTATTAACGTGAAAAGTATGATTGGCTTACTCCTAGTGGACCAGTGTATTTGAGATAAATTTATAGGCACTCGAGTGCCTACGATACTATCATGGGAACAGACCAATATGCAGAATGTCGTTGGTAGAATAAGGGGTATGTTTGGGGCAGCCGCACAAAGCGTCCATACTCAGAGTAAAATGATCATATAAGAAACTGGAACTTTTAAGATCCATCGATCAATCAGAAAAGTGCTCCCTGAAAATTAGACACCGTCGAAGAAGAAATAGATTTGTTGAAGTATGCTCTGCCAATTATACTTAAGGATTATGTGAGAGAAGCAACGGCAGAAATATGTAGTGAATGAAAACGCAGTCTTTGCTAGAAGCACGTCAAATGGTGGGATGATGAAGTGAAAGAAGAAAGCATCATATTAGACCTCGGATAAATCTTTATGAAAAGAAAACAGATAAGCGTGAAAGTTCTGAGAAAGAATTGGATAAAATATTAACGAACAGCTTTCGGAAAAATATAAAACATTTCTAACGAGATTTTAGTTATTCCAGAGGTTGTTTACTAAATAATGAGTAAACCAAAGAACTTATTAAATAATAAGTCCTTGGATTTTCACGATTATTACACATTTTAAATGTTTACTAATTTGCTTTAAGATTTAGAGCGGCGAGCAGAGTTTACAAGATGTATGTATGTCATAACGCCTGAGCCTCAAGTAACAGCAATACGTTGGGTTTCTAATTTTGCAGATGAGGAAATTAACATACCTAAATTTTATATTCCTTGATACCTAAATTTAATACTTAACATACCTAAATTTTATATTCCCTACCAGTGATGTATGCGCAGATGAACTTTCAGGTTTTATAGCGTATCAAAAGTCTGGCTGCCTTCAGCCGCTCCCTACTACTCAATTCCTCAAATACAAAAACGTTGGATTCAATTCGTAGATGCCATTGCTGGTAATTTTTATTTTTGAAAAAAAAAATGTACAGACAGGGATCTTTTTATAATGGTTGCCACATCTTGGACATGGACCTAAAATCATGTAATTGTTACGGATCCCTCGGTGGGCGAGACCGACTCGCATTTGTTAATTGTTATTAATATGCATAAAAAATGGCAGCACTATAAATTATAAATCTTTCTTTTCTATATTTTAAAGTTGGATTTTTTCTATATGTTACGTAGAATGGATAGTTGTTGTGCTGACGTCTGTCAAAACTTATTCGACAATTGACACAAATAAGACTTACTAATACGGCGAATAGCAAATTTTATATTTATAATTTATATCGTTTACAATAACTATTATACAAATAATTAAAAACTTGGCTCGGATAACTATAAAATATACCAATATGCACACGTTTTGTAACCTATAAAAGAAATGTAATATAAGTTTATTTAACAAACTACAAAATGGCATTATACGAAGGTATCGCTCTAATTCAAGAAAAACAGGCAGTGGTTTTGGATCTTGGCACTGATTACACCAAGTAAGTTCGGATCAATGTTAAATCTCACAAAAATGTAATGCAAAATGTGTGTACAACAATATTTATATTTGATGATTCACCCACTTTAGTATTAAGTTATACAATGCAAATAAAACGAATTTATCACTGCTAGTAAGTAAGTCTATCGGTATTACTTTAAAAATTGCCATAATTAAATTATTATCCTTTTTTTTATTGTAAGTTAAATTTTATAAACATTTATAGATTTGGTTTCACTGGTGAAGCTGCACCCCGTTGTATTATCCCTTCTCAATACTGGTGCACCACTGAGAAAAGATTTAAAAGGGTTTATGATTATAAAACTGAAGAGGAGCTATATGACAACCTTGTTCATATGTTGCATTTACTATACTTCAGGTTGGTGTTTTAAATAATATGTAGAGAAATATAGATAATATAAAGAGGTAGATGGATGAGTTTACAGAATAGTTAGCCCTAAATGACACAATAGGGTTATTCTTGATACAATCTCAATCAAATATTAATCTATTTATTTAATGTTTTGATTTGAATGCTTTAGTTCTTTTTATATCAATCAACTTGAAAGAATAAATAAAAAAATATGTTTTTATTATAGACATGTTCTTGTAAATCCAAAGGAGAGGAAAGTAGTAGTTGTGGAGTCTCTTCTCACACCAACATTGTTCCGAGAAACACTGGCTAAGGTGCTCTTCTTACATTATGAGGTGAGGTTGATGTTTCAAAAACATTTTTTTAGCATCATATTGTATGCTGCATTTAGCTGGATAGGGATTGCCCACTTTTTTACCAATGTTATATCAATTAAGAACTTATGTCCTTAATTTAAGAAGACCAAATTATAAATTTATTGTTTTTATAAACAATTTAGTTTAGTTTAACATTACACGTCACACTAAATAATGACAATATTACTTCATTTTTAATTCCACATAAACTGTAGTGTAGACACAGAGGTGTTTTAATAGGAATGGAGTAAATAAAGATAATGGAGTAATAAAGTTCCTTTGTTTTTGCTAGGTGTCAGGAGTAATGTGGGCTGACAGCCCCCGTATGTGTGCACTGACACTGGGTGCGCCCATAGTTCTTGTCGTCTCAATAGGAGCAATTGAGACTGAAGTTGTTGCTGGTAAGTGCTTCCCAGCCCTTTTATATAAAAAAAAATCAATAGCCTTTACTTAAATAATTAAAGTTCATTAGAGTAAATTAACTTACATGTTAAATAAAGTTTTAATTAATTAGGTTACATCTATTAGAGTTTAAATGACAAATTTTAACTAATATAATACTTCAATCTAGTCTAGAGCTATTATATGTACTTATTTATAATAATTTGTAATAATGATTATAAAGAGAAATATTTACACTATTTGATATTATAAATTAGATTTCAATGTCCGTTTGACCTTTCACAAATGCCTCTACCATTTCACTCTATTGGATGCCATGCTCCTCTATAGCTTTCCAGATACTTTTGCAGTATCATCCTTTCAGCGCTTGTATTGACAACCTCTCTTACATTTTCCAAGTTTTTCTCTAAGCATACAACTGGTCCATCTCCATTTTAGTTTTTTTAATTTTACTTGTGATATCTTCCAAATCAGTCTGATCTTATAGTAATTTCCTTTTTCAGTTCATTCTTCCAATGCTCAACATGCTTTGTTCCATCAATCTTTGACAGATTTCCAGTTTGTTGGTGTGTTAAGTATGTTTGGCAGCTATATGTTAAAAATCTTTGAATACTATATATCAAATACCTTCTTTTTTGTTGTAATATTAATTCCTTTGTTTTTCATGATTTCCTTTTATGACCAGTACTTTTTGCAACCATTTGCAACTCGTTTTTCAATTTCCTTAGCTGTTAAGGTATGCATATTCAGAGACTATCTATTTTGTGGTTATTAATTTTAATATAATTTGGGTGACTGCTGGTTATCACTTTTGTTTAATTTGCGTTCATTGTCAACCCAATCTTTACACTCTCTCTATTGTAAGTTCTTCAAGCGCCGTTCTCAACTCTAAGAAAGATTTGACAAAGAATATAACATCATCCACAAATTTCTAGTGTGTCAAATGCTTCCCACCAATTTGAATTCCGTAGGGGCCCCAATCGAATTATGACATTCTGCTTTTAGGCAATATTTTACAAGTCCTTTAGTAATTAAAAAATCCTCAATTTTTTCTTACAATTCTATGAGAATCTATTGTTGATAGTTTTTTTTTACAATTTTTCAACACTGTTACCTGTTTTCGATGTGTAAGCATCTGGAAAACACGATTAATTCAATGAAAAACCTTTTTGAACAAATGTCAAACTTAGGCTCCGCCAATATCAGCAACTTTCTGGTCGCTTGCAGTGGTGCACGGCGTGCCGGTGCTGCAGGCCATGCAGGCGGTGCCGCTGGGCGCGCGCGCCGTGCTGGCCGAGCTGGCGCGCCTGCTGGACGCCGAGCACGGCGAGCAGCTGCACCTGCCGCACCACGTGCTGGAGGACATTGCAGGTGATGGACGTGTAGCTCGTCCGCCTTAACTTTTTACATCATTTGGTAGTTATTGGTACCACTGATATTTAGCAGTACTTTATGCATTCATTTTAGAAAAATATATAAATATATAAGTTGATAAAAGTTACAGTTTAGCTAATACTACGTTTTACTTTTGTGCTGAAGCCTTTTTTCCAAGTATAATCTTTACATATAATTTTATTGTAACTGATTGTTGTCTGTACATAGAAGATTATGAGAAAAACTGTTATCGGGGCTGTAGTGTACGAGTCCAGATACTACACTCACTCACCGGCCCCCCTCTGCCGGTGTACATGGGACAATGTTTAATAGATACAAACGCTATATCCTTTCTTTTTATATTTTTTTTGTTTACGTCAGCGCGAGGATCTCTTGAAGTGTAACGAGGTCTGTTACAGCTCGGGCGTGCTTCGTCCCGAGCCGCAGTCGCGCGCTGGCGCTGGCGGAGGGCGCGCGCGTGCCGGCGGCGCGCGGCGCCTCCTACGCGCGCGCCGACCGCACGCTGGCCGTGAGCGGCGCCGCGCGCGAGCTGGCCGCGGAGCCGCTGTTCGCGCGCGACCTGGAGCTGGCCTCGCTGCCCGACGCCGTGCTGCAGTGCCTGCTGCGCTGCCCGCTGGACGCGCGCCGCGCGCTGGCCGGCAACGTGCTGGTGGCGGGCGGCGGCGCGGCGCTGCCGGGCCTCAAGGCGCGCCTGGCGCACGAGCTGCGCCACCTGGCCGCGGCGCCGCCCTACGCCGAGCGCCTGGGCGCGCTGCAGTTCCGCTTCCACAGCGCGCCGGCGCACGACTGCAGCGTGGCGTGGGCGGGCGGCGCGCTGTGCGGCGCGGCGGACGGCGGCGCGCGCTCGCTGGCGCGGGACGTGTTCGCGCGCGCGCGGCGCCTGCGCGACTGGCCGTGCCTGCTGCACCGCACGCCGCCCGCGCACGCGCACTGGGCGCTCGCCGCCGAGTGACGTATATAAAGCGTCGTCGCGATCACAAATTGAAACTACATACAATATCTTGAGATCCATCAGAATAACTTCTCAGAATCAGTCTTGTTTACAAACAAACACGATCGACGGGCTTATAAAGAATGTCCTAGTACAAACGTGGTTAGTACCAGCACATTCTTCATACTCCCATCGATCACAAGAAGGACATTAGATCGACTGCTCTCCTCTCGTGTCTTGAGACAATAAACTGTCTTCACTTCCTTCTGAACTCGATGAACATTCTGAACGATTAATTTCTCTGATATTTGTTCTCTGCTGTTTTTTTCTGCCTTTTTGATTTCATCTGATATTGTGTTACATTCCTCTTCTTTCAAGTGCTTACGCTTCCTTTATCTTCTAAAAGTCCCCAAATTCATTTTGTATGAAGGAAGACAAAGTCAAAAACCTACATTTTGTTGCTTTTCTTCCCTAATGTTACTACTTTTCACTTTTAGAACTACTAATAGGGATATTTAAAGCCTTACAACCTTATCATGTGTTTGAATAATAGATTAAGGGCTATCTTTATTTTTTTTTGTATCAACAAGATGGTATTCAAGAAATTGAACCAGGCTTAAAATTTGTCAACTAAATGAAAAACTTACTTCATCTATTAAAAAATAATAAAACATGAAGAAACCTAATAAATTTATATTATTTATTTTTATATAAGTTTTTTTATTAAATTACCTAACTGTAGCATGACACCGTCTCAGGGTATGTGAACATATAAACGAAAAGAAAAAAGCTATCACCGGTTCGGAAGGCAGTTCTCCTGAGAAGAGCCGGCAAGAAACTCAACAGTTGCTCTTTTCAATGTCAATGGTATTATTTAATCTATACTAATATAATAAAGCGTAAGTTTGTTTGTTTGAATGCTAAGATCTCTTTATCTCCTGGCCCAATTTACTTTCTTTTTATTTTTTATGAAACCTACATTCATCAGTGGTATAGTGTATAGAACATTATGGTGTCAACAGTCTTAGTTAGCCTTAAATAACAAAAAAGCAATAATAAGAAACGTTATAATTGCTTTTAACACGTGAGTTGCAAAAATAGTTAGTTATTTGTCAGTACTTTGTATCACAAAAATATTCAGTTTTATTAGTTCTAAAAAAGTCCACGACAAAATATATCTATCTCTTATAAATAAGTGACAATAAGACATGTATGATAAAAAAAATTAAAAATTTTAAGGTGATATGTGATATGTGGCAGCTCATTCCATAGTTTTACTGTTTTAACAGTAAAAAAGTCACTATAGCATTTCGTGCGTCATAAAGGAATTCCGGGGATATGGTTAAGGCGGGAACAAACAATGGAATGTAGGATGTCTGAAACCAGGGACTAAAGCACTTCTTGAGATATGATGGTGTAGCAGGATTGAAAAAGATAGCATCAAGGGGAGTGGGGGCGTGCAAATTACACCTATATTCTATTGACAACTATTTAAGTTACTTATTTAGAAAACGTATAAAAATTTGAACGTAGCGGGACATGAACCCACGCCTACTGAAAACCGACCGGGCGCTCTGACCACTAAGCCATACGTTCTCATTAAGCTACGTCGAAATGTTATACGTTTGTTACTTTTTTTTCTTAATGGTAATTTTTCCTTAATCCAAAAATAAATGTAATTAGAAAATTTGGAGACGCTCAAGTTTGTTGAGTAGTTATCTGTCCCAGATCTAAGTATCACGAATCAGCATAGTCTGGGATAAGTTTATTTTAAGAATTTATTTTAGAGATTTTAGTCTTTCACGGTAAGACGTTCTCCCATCTTCTCAATCTACCTATGGTACAAAAGACCGCTCTGATACGTGAGACGACCAAAAATTTGTATTCTATACAAATATTCTTGAGTCTATCAACTTGAATGTACTTGTTATTGTGTTGTGTATTGTCTATATAATTGTATTGTCTTTCAATTATATCTCTCTAAATTTTATAAAATTGTGCTAGTAGAGATACTTTTAGAGATGCGTAATATTTATTTATGAGTAATTACAGGATAATAACATTAGCATGTTGTCACTAAACGCAAGGTTATTGGTATAAAAACAACGACATCCACTTATATTTTATTTTACTTCTCCCTAATTTTATGTATGTTCGTTCAGTTTATAGTTGTTTTGTCGCTTAAATAGATAACCATAAAATACCTGATTGAGTAAATAATTCATCGTTTTGTATCTATTCACCCCGTGTTCTATTTTCACCCTATGTTACACACAGCGGTATGTAAAATAGCTTTAAAGTGCTTTAGCTCGTGCACCAAAGAAAAAAACAGGCGTTGCGTCCCTCCAATCAAAACACAACGCCTCGAAAAATGTGGTGGAAACTGGCGAACGACGTGTCTTAACACTAATTACAGTACATATATACAGAATAAAGCTTCAAATTAAATTAAATTAGCTTCACGCTATATCCCGCACACAGCAGGGTAGGCAGAGGGAACCTAGTGTTAAGACACTTCGTTCCCCACTTTCTGCCGAATTTTGGAGGCATTGCGTGTTGAGTGGCAGAACTCAACGCCGCGCTTTGCCTCGACACCAGAGCGAAGAAATGAAAATATAAACTTAAGTAAATATTTCATTTCCTCGAGTGGGGATCGAACCCACAACCACAACCAGTCGGTTTTACAGTCACACTTTGTACCACTGCGCCACGACTGGCCTCTAGAGAATAAAGCTGATTTATTTATTATTAATTTTTATAATATGACTTTGATTTAAATAATTAAAACTAAGTGTAATTTATAATAAATTATAGATACACAAATAATTTAGTTTTATTTCATAAACATAATCTGCCTTATCGAAACAGTACGATCTCTAATATTTTTTCTGTTCACTCACATATGATGTATCTATTGATTTGAAGCAAAGAAATAAAATAAAAAACTAAAAAAAATCATTTGCTCGAGTGGGGATGGAAGCCACAACCAGTCGCGTCTACAATGATACAGCTGGCCTCAATTTTATAATCATACATTTTTACTCATTTACCTTCCCACGGCTTCTATTCACCGCAGTTAACTGGTTCATCAGGATTAAAAAAAAAACTTATTAAATAATAAGTTTTTTTTTTTAATACCATATATTTTTACATTGTGACACTCTGTGCACAATGACAAATAATAATTTTAGGTCTGTAAACTTAAATGACTTGTCAAGTTGTCAAATTATCAGACCGATAGTAAGAAAATATTGAGGCAAATATAATTTTATAATTTTTAGTTGCTAGATTGTTAAAATGGCTGAAATAAAAATAGTCGCAGCAAGTATAGTTAATTTTTTAAAACAACAATTGGAAACGGACACACTCAGCGTCGACTCCCGGGAGAGTGTCGAGGTTGGCGTACAGTGCATCGAAACCGCCTTCGAGTTGACTCCGGACGAACTCGCTAAAGGAGTGGACCTCGTGCAGCTCGTGAAGCAGCAGCGCGGCGGCGTCACACCGGCCGACCGCGCCGAGGCGGAGAAGTTGAAGAATGAGGGAAACGACTTCATGAAGGCGAACTCCCACCGCGAGGCGCTGGAGAAGTACACGCGCGCCATCCAGCTGGACCCTCACAACGCCGTGTACTTCTGTAACCGCGCGGCGGCGCACTTCCGCCTGGAGGAGCACGAGGCGGCCGTGGCGGACTGCATGGCAGCGCTGGCGCTGCAGCCCGACTACGGCAAGGCGCACGGCCGCCTCGGCATCGCGCTCACGGCCCTGGAGCGCCACGTGGAGGCCCGCGCTGCCTTCGCACGCGCCGCGCAACTGGAGCCCGACAACGACTCCTACCGCCAGAACCTGCGCCTCGCCGAGGAGCGCGTGGCCGCGCGCGGTGAGCGCCCCGGCCGTCAGCTCGACCTGGGCGGCCTGCTGCAGAACCCCGCGCTACTCAACATGGCCACCGAGATGCTGTCCGATCCCAACATGCAGAACCTCATCTCCGGCCTGATGACCACGGCCGCGCCTAACCCCGCAGCGGCCAACGGCGCCGGCGGCATGAATGTGTTGCTGGAGGCAGGGCAGGCACTCGCACAGCACATGCAAAGCGCCAACCCTGATTTGGTAGAACAGTTGCGAAGACAAATGCGTCCCCCAGGCGGGCCTGCAGGACCAGGCACGCCGGGCGCCCCTGGAGCACCTGGAGGCAACCCACCACCCTCATCACAGTAAACACTTAACTCATACTGCAGAAGGCAGAGGAGTACGTTAACTTATATTTATATTATGAATAAAAAAGATTATCTTTTTAAATTGTATATTGTGCTGTGTAAAATATATTCTTGCTACGACCGGTACTCAGAAACCTTTGTTTCTTCTCGAGTTGACTTATTTGGTTTGCCACAAAATTTTTAGTCTTATACGTTGTGTTTATTTTATGGGAAAAATATTTCAATGGGAATTAAGTTAAGATGAATTTTGTTGAAACAATACATTTGTATACCTTTATCACTAGTTAGGTAAAATATAAATATGGAGGCGGCGGGGCACACTGCCGCGGCGAGGACTGCTCAGAGTATGTCTCTGGTTACCTAAATATATTACTTAGGATTAATGATTGGTAAATAAAAACTTGGAAAATTATATTTGACCTTATTTATACAGTACTATGTTTTGCTTTCATATGGATGTATGTATTTATATTGTTGTTTTCTTAACTTAATTATTTTTTACAACAAACTCAACGCGGGGTAATAACAACAACAACAATAACAGCTAGTGCTGGTGGTACAAAATAAAACACAAACTGCTTGTTTCTTAACTATTTATTACACTTTTGTGTATAATTTACGATAAATACATTTACATATTATTTAATGTTTATGTACACACAGTAGCAAATGTAAAAATATTGTATACACCTGTGCAGTGCAGGTTCAATACATTCCCAAAAAAATAACATCATCAAAAACTTTATATTTACATACACATCTCTTGCAAAGCCTCACACGCAGTTCAACAGCGAAGGCACTGAACAATGAAGTCTAAAGTAAATGCTGCCTCCAAACTAACATGACGATGAAGGGTCCCAGTAAGTACACAGAGTGGTCGACGTGTCGCCATTCAACTATCCATTTACCTATTATTTGACTTTATTGAGACTATCTACAATACAAAATTTTGTTATTCATGAAAATCACTAATAGGAACAACTTACTATAAAATTTAAAAATAATATGTCAATTAAGAGAAGCATGCGGTAGGCGTGACTAACATACGTTTATATGAAAAATTATAATTCATGTACTTAACAATATAAAGAGGAAATAATTTGACATCTCACATAATATAGAAAGAACTGAAGCACCGAACGATCGCGTCCAATAAATTAAATCGTAAAGCTAGACTTTAGAAATGTAATAACAATAAAAGATTTAAACTAAGCGTGTTGAACATTATATAAAATTTAAATTACTGTTTATATTGCCCAATCTATTATGCGCTCACTCCGGACCGCACCGCCGCCCGTACGCGCAGTACTCCCGACCGCCGCCCGTCTTGCAAGTATGCTTAGTTAAACTCAATATTAAATAAAATCACAATATCATATATGGACATATATACCTCTATTATATATAGGGGGCGGAGGTCGAGAGTCTTTGTTCGTGTTTTTGTTTGTTCGTCACCAGACGTCTCCGCCACACAGACCACGTAATGGGTAAAGGGGAAACTGATTTATAGCATACAAAAAGTAAAACCAGAACACAACTACAAAAACAATGGTAAATAACCTTCCAAACTACGTAAGTAATATATTAGCTCAACAAATAAAAAAATTACATATATTAATTAACAGAAGATTTCAAAAACTTATGGTTAGGTACAAAGTTAGCGGCGACGGCCGGCTCGTGTCCGACCAACTTGATGAGCACAAATCACGGATAGAGACGACATTCCCGTTACTACCACTGTCCCCAGTTCATTAAGAAATATTTATAATATTGTCTTTTATTCAAATCAGCAACCACCAGACAATGGCAGGACTATGCAATGATCTGTAAGTGATGTCACACCCCCCTGTCCCCTCAACTTGTGACATCACTCACGGAAGAGCCCCGTAACTGGTAACTATAGTATACCCATCAAGCTGGTCAGTGCTAACATGTGGTTTGCGCGTGTTCGTCGTGCAGAGTTAGGCGGTGCGGGTTAGTTCCGCTTGGAGGGCGGCACGAGGTGCGGCGGGAGGTCCGCGGGGAGGTCGTGTCCGTCGATCTTCACGCGTATGAGGTGCATCGCGAGCGCGAACTCCTCCTCGTCGAGGAAGCCGTCCTTGTCGATGTCTGACAGCTTCCAGATCTTGCCGAGCACCGAGTTCGGCAGCTTCGACTTCACCATTTCCGTTTTGGCCGCTGTTGGACAGAAATTTACTAAACTTTTGTCTACACTATAATTTTATTTTTCAAAATTTATTACAATTTCACATCCAATATTCAAAACATCAAAACAAATTATAGCCTATAATATAGGCTAGTCTTCTTTTTTCTTTTTTACTTCTTTTTTAGTCTTCAACAATATATTATATTGTTAAGGACTAAAAAATAAGTTTCATTAAAATTTTGTCCAAGATGCTGAAGTATGCGTTAAAGGCGTTTGCCTTTAATTTAACGTTGCTATTTTGTTGTATTTCTAGTAACATTGCGATCACATCTTTTATATTTTCATATTTCTGGCAATTTTATATGGAGCAAGTAAAAACAGTTACACTCTCTATCTCGCTCGATTCATCCGATATGTATGGAATATAATTTCCATGATATCTTATACATGAGTGTATAAAATAATTAGTTACAAATACCTAACTACATATTTCTTTTATATGCAAAAAATAAAAGCACCAAAGTTAAACGAAAAAGTAAATAATATGAATATCAACAAGTATATTATAGTATGTAAATTTAGTGTACATTGCAATGTCCCGGTCATTACCACACGCCATCGACTCAGTACAAACCACCGATACTAACGTACGTTTGTATCATTAAGGTGACAATAGCTTATATTTAATAGTTAGCTTGTATTATGAAATTAAATTATATAAATAGTAATGGTAGAAACACAAACTATAAAGATATAGACATGCATATCTAAAAGCTGTGAACACTTCGACGAGGAGAATCGAATAAATATAATGATATTTATTAAATAGAATAATTTTTCCGTAATAGAAGATAATAAGGGAGCAATAGGGAAAACTAAAATTGAGTCTTCTACCCTCTTAAATATTTCAATCGTTAAAAGAAGACGCCCAATACTTTATAATATAAACAATGTTGTGACTTTGACACAACTGGAACACGGACTTAATTTGAACAGTTTCTTCTTCAACACCAAAAGTTAACTCTTTCGCTTTCTCCACCAAAGTGCGCGGAGTCTTCGCGACATTAAACTCTATATAAAAGTTTCCAGTAAAAATATACACTAAGCAGATAAACATGCATTCCGTTGCTATCGTTATCGTTATCAAATTCAATACTAATAAAAATATAATTTTTATGGAAAATAGCATTTTTTGTATAATACCCCTTTTTTCTTTTGTCTTTTCTGTCACAGTAAATTGAGGATTTACTACTGGGTAGGAATCGTCAGAGTTACCGTTATCATGTGTGCTACTCAAGTAAGTTTTCGATCTACTGACGTCACAAGCCTCGTCCGAAGTGTCATTGAAGCTGTGTATCGAGACAGCGGGCGATAGACTGCTATCGCCACCGTCCAGAGACGACTCGTTAAGTAAAAATCGGGAAATAGTACCATAATTTTGCGTCGCTACCATTAAAATATCCGCGATTTTATCGAAACTATTCTCCTCGTCTTTGTGTTCATTGTTTTTAAGGAGCATGCAGAGGTCAGTGAGTTGGGAGCAGTTCTGTGTGGCGGCGAGCAGCGCCTGCACGGCGGAGTCGACCCTGAGTGTGTGTCGCAGGTGTGGGTGTGTGGACAGCACCCTCGCGAGGGCGACCACGCGCGTGTCCTTACCGGCTCCGGTGACCTTGCCGTCGATAGGATTCAATGACTGGAAGACTTGGTCGTAGTGAGGCTTCTCCTTGCTGCAGATCCACTCGGGGTCCCCGTGGCCGGCGTCGACGCCCTCGCCTCGCCCGTAACCGAAGGGCGATATTTGGTCTTCTACGCCCTCGAACGCCCCGCCTGGAATATTGAAACAATTCATTTTAATAAACAGTAGACAAACCTACTGAATAAATTATAAGTTTAATTTGTATTTGCAATATTTTTTTATTTTTATAATATGAATTCTATGATATTGTAATAAGCCATGAAAATATAACCATTTAAAAATATTTCAACGAATCTAAGTAATAACCTAAAAATTAAATGAGTAACTCAATAAAGCTATTGTGAAAAAAACTTTAATTATAATGACATTTTTCTTTACTATAAAATAAAAGTTGAGCGATAGATATACAAATCTTTAAACATTGCATAAAAACACAGCGTTATTGTTATTATCAGAAGTGACGACAAACGGAAAGCAGAAGTCAGTCATCAAGAATATCTCTCGAGTGAACTCAACAATTAGCACTGATTAGCGAGTAGCGACCCTCGACAACGACAAGTTTACTCGATTTGGTATGGTTTTGGTATGGTGAGCAGTTCAACAATTATTAAAACCAATTCTTGTCGTTTAAAATATATTATTTAAATTAAATAAAAAACATTTAAATTTAATAAACAATCATTCTTCTTCTTGAACTTAATTTGACAACGCAGCGTAGTATAGGTAAGTGTAATAGAAAAAACGTACGCATGACCTTTAGGAATTAATAACGTAAGGTCATTGTTAGGTCGCGAAACATTAAACAAACGGTTGTTTTTTACGTTCAGATTTTAAAATCACTTTAGTGTAGAAGATTATAATAAAATAAAGAGCAAAAAGTGTAGTTATTATTCTACCGATACCAACGGCCGCTTATGTTGTACTCTGTTTCCGTCTATTTGTTTCCAGTCTATTTAATAAAACAAATCAACACTAGAAATGGGAATTATTTTGTCTAAAACTGAACCATACCGATAATTTACTCAATTATACCTTGACCAGCTCAAACACGAACTCCTAACTGTGCGTTGGGGCTAAGAACGGCACTGCGGCGCGTACCAACCTTTAACTGATAACGGTTATCAGGGATCAGTGGTAGGCCAGCGCAACTCATCTATATATTATTTGTATTTACATAATACAGATCGCTTATAACACGCTAAATGATACCTGATGAAGCTTGACCTCTCTTGAAATGATAAGGGCAAGTGGTTTAGAGACATACCAGGTTAAGTAATTAGGTATTTTCAAAGTGGCGAAGATTAGTAGTTCGTATTACGAGTTAAATTAAGTTGCAAAAAGGAAGTTCAAACTTGACTACATATGTTAAACAAACACTGACATATTTAGTTAATTTTTAGATAATTGGGGCCAGTCGTGGCGCAGCTAGCAGTAATTGGTTTGATTCCAACTCGAAAATATTTTTTTTAATAGAAAACCAGAGGAGCTACAGATGAGTTCCAGCCTTAATGGTCGCGTTTTGTGAAGTTATTCAAGTCTTGTCGACCTGGAAACACTACCGCAGGCAGGCCATCTCACAGTTGCGTGGTGCGTGGAAGGAAGTACCACACGTAAGTAACCACACAATAGTGGAATGCGACGTATCCAGATGGTGTGAATGGTTTTGACGTACTGTGAGGTTAGGGAATTCGGCGGCAAGTTACGGGTTAAACGGAAGAAAACGCACAGTGAAGAGACGTCTCTAGAAGACAAAGCGCCATGCCTTTCACAGATGATCCAGAGGTCCCGAACGATTCAAACGGTATAGCCGTTATATTCCTAAACTAATTCAAATTAAAATATGCTATAAAAATTATATAGCTTAAAAGCCTGTTTCGTATCAAAATGTACAAAGAAAAAAATATGTTTTTTAAAATTCACCAACAAATGTAGGTCAGTGAGGCAAAAACAAGGTCGTCACGGTGTTAATTTACAAGAATAAGCAGTTTTTATTGGGTGTTCTAACACTGAGTACTCTTGTACTATATCGCTAACACGTTATAGTCCACTACGCCAGTCTAATAAGCCAGTGTGCCCTTATTAAAATAGGTGTGTGATTGTAAACGCGACGGATGTGGGTTAGATTTCCACTCGGGAAATGAATATCTTCCGTTACTTGCTCTGGTAACAAGAAAAAGCACAGCGTTAAGTTGAAAATTGGAAGGGAAACGGAGTTCGTGAGTTTGAGACACCTAACGCTATTTTAAAGCATAAGGATACAGCTTGAAGATATAAAAAAATGGACACAGATGGATAATCAATGATGCCGCTGCAATAAATGACTGGTTTGCTCAACTGCACCCACTACTTGATTGCGGTACCTGCACTGTTCGAAGGAATTACTAAACGATGTTGCAGCGCGATTGTGACATGTCGGACACACGCTTGTTGTGGACTTTACTCAAACACTTTTATTATATCCGTTTATACATAAAGTAAAACATAGAGATGTGTAACAAGATTCTCTCTGCCAATATGATTTGTCAATTGTAACACGCGTCTTCATAATTTAATGAAAAATTACAACAAAAGTCGTTCCTGCTTTTATAAATGGAAATCTACCTTAGTGAAATAAATATTGAGGCCAGTCGTGGCGCAGCGGCACAAAGTGTGACTGTAAATCGACTGGTTGTGGGTTCGATCCCCACTCGAGGAGATGAAATATTTACTTAAATTTATATTTCCATTTCTTCGCTCTGGTGTCGAGGCTAAGCGCGGCGTTGAGTTCTGCCACTCAACACGCAATGCCTCCAGAATTCGGCAGAAAGTGGGGAACGGAGTGTCTAAAAAAAAAAAAAACACTAGGTTCCCTCTGCCTACCCTGCTGTGTGCGGGATACAGCGTGAAGCTGATTTATTTATTTTTATTTGAAATAAATATTTTAATGTTGTTTTCTAACATATACCTACTTAGCACAAAAAAAATATATAGTAAAGTTCGGTTATATTTACAGCTACAATAGCATATTATTATCTCTGTGCTTATATCACGGTCAAAGATAATATAGCACATACTAGATAAGTTTAGATAGAGTCGATTTAGTCTTCCAATAGATTAACATCACACTTGCGTACTTACGAGGTATCTAATAAAAGAAATTCTGGTTTAAAAATGTATCAATAGAGTACCGCGTACGCCTTTAAAAATCATTGAAAGTATTAAAGAAATTTAAATTTAATAAAATTTCAAATTAGATATGTTAAACTTGTGATAAAAAATAAAAGTTTGATTATAATAGTAGTTAACGTCCAAACATATGATTAAATAGGTAAGTATTTTTTTTGTAATTCCTTACAAATAAAACTCGTCCGTTATTCAAGTGACTGTAAGACAACTGAACTTAGCAAGTTAAAATTTGGCATAGAAGTAGATTAGAGATTTTTAGGAAGTGCACAAGCAAAAGGAAGGGAATTTCTTTAAGTTCTTACAAAATAGGAAAAAAATGATTTTGTTTTACGTCTAAAGTGCATGCTGATAAAGTTACGGGCGTAGACTAGTACAATTTATGTTGTATAAATAATAGTGTCGGCAAACGGGATTCAATATGTAACAATAAATACACGCGTCACAAGCACAATAAGCCCGACGGCTGGAGGTCACCGCTGACATGCATACCTACAGGCTGGCATGCACTACCTCTCCATGATTGATGTGATCAACCAATTATCAACGATTATTGCACATTTTAAATGAAACTATTTAACGTATTTTTAGTACTATACATTTACGAAAACCTTACGTTTCATTATCGATTAATCCGGTTAAATTGTTTAATTTAAAATAATTATCATCAGATGTTGTAACTTTATGTTTTATTTCAAACTCCCATCAGCTATATGATTAAGTAAAATACAAAACTACTTGGATCTTTTTCAATCATTCCCCAGAATCCACGCGAGAAACGACTTCTTTTCAACGTCTATAATACGTCTAATTTAGGTTATAACATTATAACCATGGCTAGAAGAAAATGCAAGTAAATAGTTGTCTCATCTGCGCGTGATCTTATTTTGTGCGAAGTAAAAAAATATGCAGCATGATAAAAATTGTATGAGTAGATTCCAATTTGGACATTTAATGAAGTTGTTGGCCTATTTCTGTCAGAAAACCAAAACTATGCTTAATTTTATCGTGGCGGAAACCAAGTAAGTAAATAGATTTATTTAAAGAATAGAATGAAGATGATTTATCATGAAAATAAAGAAATGAATCAATAAATCAGCTGTATCCCGCACGGCGTATCGCCGGGTAGGCAGAGGGAACCTTATGTTGAGAAACTCCGTTCCCCACTTTCTGCCGAATTCTAGAGACATTGCGTATTGAGTGACAGAACTCAACGCCGCGCTTAGCCTCGACACCAGAGCGAAAAGTAAATATTTCATCTCCTCGAGTCCCCAGTCAAACCCACAACCAGTCGGTTTTTCTGTCACGCTTCGTACCGCTGCGCCAAGACTGGCGTCTCATTCTGATGATTTATCACACGAATATATAGACAAAAAATAAGAAAGTCTCGTTGGTTTGTTCGTATCATGGAGTATATACATTGTCGCCCACTGCTCAGCATTCCGTCGGGCACGGGATACGCAGGATGATTATGCGTTATTAGTTATTACGAACTGTATGACGCGACTGAGAAGTTGAGGACACGCGAAGACAATAGCACACGCATTTGTTTTAATAGGTATAGTGTGGGTTGTTGATTTATGATAATTCAAATTTATTTCCATTGACATGCCAACAAAAGTAATAAGGGGGATTTGATTGGTTTCTGTATCATGTTTTATAAATGAATTATTTACTGTCTATTTCTCTTGAAAATAAAATTAATTTATAAATTGAACTAGCGTGCAGTATAGTAACAACTCCTTTGCTGTAGTGATCGGGCAATCGGGTGGAATATTACGAAAATAAAAGTCGCTAATGAATAAGCGTCCTACATTACATGCAAATTGTTGTAATAGCGTCGATTGCGAAGCTCTCCGCGTAGTGCTCGCTATAAGCAAAGTAGATATTTCGTTATTTCTGCACAAAAATATAATACAAAGCGGTATATACATTTGAATAGTTCGATGAAATTTTTTAAATATAAAAAATCTTTCATTATTTTGCTTTCATCACTATCGCTTGGTTTTTTCAATAGAATTCAATGTGATCTAGATGTAGATACGTCACGTTTGTTACAACCGACATGTCATATCGAAAGATATTAGGATGATTCTTAGAAACACAAATACCTACACACATGTCACGTAATCGTAATGAACAGTGAGTAATCTAGATCGTACTGATCGTAGTGCTGCAGTGAAAGTAAAGAAAGAGAGACGGCGCTACAAGCGGCGAGCGTGCGCCTGCGCCTGCGCCGCCACAGCCGGATCACACTGCAGTGCGCCGGTAGATGGATGTATTACTTTCGTTTAATAGAATGTTTCTTATGTACGTGTGTAGCACTTGTTTAGAAAAACAAAATAGTTACTGAAAGAAATATAATTATAAATCATTCTAAACGAAACCTCATAGTAATATTAACAATCATCAAAGTCTTTGCTTTTATGATGCTTTTTGTGTTTAGTGTTTCTACAGGTTAGGTAACCTATAGAAACACTAAACACAAATAAGAATGTGTCTACAGCAAAGGAGCCTACCTATAAATATCTGAGTGAGTTCGTACAGTAGTCAAGTGCGAATAGATATGGAAGTGCAAATAAGTCTCATTAGATAACTGCTACTTTACCACGATATTAATGATTGCTGGCGTTGAGGGTCCCATGCAACGTGTTGTCAATACGGACAAGTGACTTCACACTGAAGGCACCATTAGTGTTGATTAAGTTTAATTAGAATAAACATAGAATGAACTCACAATAAATACATCGTTTTAGATACATAAGATAAAAAATAAATAAATATCGCATTAAGAATAGCTCATTCCGAAATACGTAAAATAGTAAGGTTTTATAATGTAGTTACCGCTAAAACATTTTTTGGCGTTATTCATATTCATCAGTTAATCACACCAAACGAGAGACAATAACAGAACTGGTCAAAGTTGCATGTTCCATATACTCAGTCGGATATCGAAGTAAAGACCAGTGTCCTGAATATCGTCGGAAAACACAAAGGTAATTGGACGGGTGCAATTTTGTTGGCAGAATTGGGAATGAAGCCAAGATCCGAGCAGGATACGGGTACCTCGCGCTAAGGAGGAAGCTCATCCGTCGCCCACGCGCCCCGAGCCCGCATACAGACACTACGCTAAACATGACATATACTTCGTGACCTTCAAGGGCAAGGTTGCAAGGACAATGTAACAACTACCAATTACTAAACTATTTCTTAATTATTTATTATAACAATTTAATGGAATTTCCTGTTCAGACGTGCAATATGTAGGCCATTTCATGAAAAGCTATCCCAAAACTAAACACAATGGACACGTAACAGCGCGACGACAATAACGATCGTACAACAGATGAGTAACGTGGTTGCGGACATTTGACCGCATTTATTATCCAAAACAAAAAGAGGCCAAACAGCTCGTTTAGATTTTGATGATTGATACAATATGAGCGTTTTTATTATTTAGCAACAAAAGTTGATGTCATCACGTGTGTGCCAAAACAATGGTGAGAAAAAAATAAAATGCAACATTTTTACTTTTTCAACATATTCATGTTGTGTCACGTTACTTCTAGTAGCCATAGAATTATATAAAGTTAAGAACAGAACATAAATTTAATTTAAATTTCGTTATAGTCGTTGGAATTCGACAACTAAAACTTTCGAAGAGTCCAAAAGAGAAAATATTAGAATCGATAAATATTTAAAAACTTCCAAAATCTTGCAAAAGCAAGTACGTGATTGAAATGGGAACGATAAGTACAATACAATAGGTATAGAAACTGTAAGTCTTTTAATTGTCTGCTATCACCGGTTTGGGAGGCGAGGCACGCCGCGAGTGAAATGACTTCGCGGAAGTGCGCCCGAGCCACCAGCCTGCGTCGTTAAAAGGAAACCGATTGGAAAGTTGCCACGTAAGAGGGTAGCTCCCGACACTAACGCGTAACTATTGATCAGATTACACCACATCTAGCATTTATGGCGAAGTAGAAAATACGTTAATTTAATATTTCATAAAACAATTCAACATAGATGACTCACAAAGATTATATTTAATAGATAATTATGATAAATAAATATAAATAAGTTCCATCCATAATTTAAAGAAATAGGAATAAAGTTTAGAAAGTAAATTAGGTGCAATTAGGCTTGATCAATTAGTAACGAGTGGGACAGACTGACAGAGCACCGACAACCATCGATCCAAACAATACGCAATTGATTATATTATTTAATACATATACTTTATAGCTAAGATCATTAGAATTTTTTTGTTCTAGATGAAAAATGATCAACCTTATCCTACTAATATTATAAATGTGAAAGTTTGTGAGAATGGATATTAGTTCCACTTTCACGCAAAATGTACTGAACGCATTTAGATAAAACTTTACAACAATCAAAAGATTAGATCAGAATAGTACATAGGTTACAGTTTATGTTAAGATTTTGTATATTTAGCTATTAGATATAACAACAAGTGTAATAGTTTATTTAGTATTACATAAAAATTAAGTCAGTTTCACGCTGTACCCCACACACAGCTGGATAGGCAGAAGGAATCTAACGTTAAGACACTCCGTTCCCCTCTTTTTGTCGAGTTTATTGCATTGCGTGTTGAGTGGGGCACTCAACGCCGGGCTTTTGCCAAGGTACCAGAGGGAATAAATAAAAATATTAATAAAAAACAAATCATTCCCCCGAGTGGCGTTCGAAGCCACAACCGTCGCGTTACAGTCACACGCTTGTGCCTCTGGGCAACGGCGGTATAAGTTGTACATGAGTAAATGCTAAAGTATAAAATTAAAGATCTAAATGAAGTCAAACACAATACTGTCACGCTTCTCTATGGCACAATACCCTCAGCAAGATGTCAGTCGTCTTCGGCATCACACTTCACGTAGCGTGTACTGATGCAGAGAACAAAGGCACGCAAGCGTTTTCGTCATCAATTGTCGATCGTTATGCAAGTCGCGCGATGCAATACGAATTCTTCGCACGGAGGACCACGGCCCTACATACGCGCCTCGCGCGGTGGTGGTGGTGCGGTCTGTTTGTATTGTGTGTCGTAAAGTGCATTCATTCACGCCGCACCCGCACCGGGACTATCTTGAGGACCGATATAATAATATTATCTTTAAATATCAATATGTTGGCATTCCGGATCACAAACATTTTTTTTTAAATAAATTGCAGTAGAGCTTTATTTACAATACTTGTAAGATGAAAGATGAAAAGTTGAGTTATATTATTTGTATGATGAAAGAGGAAAATAGTAGGCAGATGGAACCTAGGAACCTAGTGTAAAAAGAGTTCATTACTGTTTCGTTTCCTATTTTTCGCCAAATTCTGGAGCCATTCTGTGTTGAGTGGGTGATATCAACACTGACAAAATATGAAATACTTCATTCCCTCAAGTGGAAATCGAACCAACAACGCAAGATTGTGCCCTTCCGCCCCGATTGACTTCTAGTTTGTAATTCATCATACTATATATATATTTTTAGTTGATTTATTTAACGAGTTATTATTAGTAAATCGCGATTTCTGCAAAACAGCAATAGATATTATACAGCATTCAAGATTGGAGTTATAAGAGGTCAACAGTTTATTGATTACGTATAGCGTATAGCCCGTCTGGTTCCCGTACTTATCTCATCTATAAACGGCTGTGACTCAGACAGTCCCAGTAGCGAGTCTTCTGCTATATTTTTTATTAAGTACATCAAGTTCAACTAACAAATCTTAACTTTCTAAAGCGTTTATAAAAGTAAGTAAGAAATCATTTAAATAAAGTTAACGACGTGTAATAAAAAGTTAGATTACAATATAATCGAGGTTTGTTTGTATAAACTTATGCGTCGCCCGCATTCACCACGCTCGAGGGCGACTTGGATAGTGGAGGTCTTTGCTCTACCAGCGGTTATTATATTGTTATGCAGGTTGGCCCTAGAACTTGGGAGTGCCTGTTGTACGTGTATTGCTTTTACAATACAAGCTAAAATATTGAGGATATTAGCAGTCCCTTACGTGTTATATAAATTTACGCAATATTAATTCAATAATTACAACCTTCAATGCAGTGGGAGGATAACTGAACATATAGTTAGCTAAGGTTCATATGATTCATTACTATTAGTCCGCAACATACTGTGGCATTTAAATAACATTACAGTAATAACCGAAGCGTTCCATGTAAACTTTATATTTATTAATAATAAGTAATGACTAAGCGCCACGACACGACACGTCCCGACGACGACGGCGTGGAACTGAGACGACCGTTACGAGTAGGTATCAGTATGCAGCGCGGTGCTAATGTCTTCAAACAACAATCAACAACGCTGTTGAAATGGTAGCACATGACTCTGACTCACCGCACATCCACGATCCACTCACTACTCACTACATGAACACAATTGACATTCACTCTGCGATCTTGTATTTTTATGTCAGTATCAGTACATGTAAAAATGCATGCGAATCGAAATCCTTTTTATTTGACTAGTTAAAATAAGCAAAATTCGATTTTTATATTTGCGCCCATGTGACAAAACAAGTAAATCGTACAGTACCACATTAAGCCTAAGCATTCAGAGTACTGTTTGCATAGAATTTCGTGCCAAATTACATACATACGTTCCATCACAAAGGATAATCGCCACCGTAGATGGTCACTCGCCCGGCGTTAGTTGTCACTGTGCGATATTCAGCTCGCGCGCGCCCCATATCGCACTTCCGACCACCACGCTCCGTGACTCCGATACCTACTAGTCGTCGTTTTTTCTAGGTTCCTGATGGTTTCTGCATCGCTGACGGGAAACTGTTCAGCTAACTGTTCATTATCGTATAGAAAACTCGGAATCTGAGTGTTATATTTAGTGTAATATTTCCAAATTTTGTTTAGGATTGTATGACTGTTTTTTTTGGTAAATCACACTAATATGGTAATGTAACTTTGTTTGTTAGACTTTCACACCAAAACTGCTCAACCGATTATCATGAAATTTTGTGCACATATTCTTAGCGGTATAAGAAAGGTATAGGATGCTTTAAAAAGAAATATTATCCCTTGGCTATAATATAAAAATTAGTTTAAGGGAGCGAAACTGCGTTTGAGTATCTAGTCAATAATAAAACATAAATTAAATTTCATTATAGCCTTATAGCACCTTAGAGCACTATTATCGTACGTACTTACAAGCTGATCCTAGCAATAAATTGAATGTAAAGCCAAACCAGCTCTAAATAGCGAACAGGCGGAAATGAACAAACAGTTATGAATGAAATAAATAGGCAATCCGGTCACTGTCAATACTAACTTGTTCGAAGGTAATTCCAGCATCAGATCGCTGTATCGGTCGTCACAAAGGGATCCTGAACACAATGCGGTTCGTTGAGAGCAAGTGGGTCGTGGACAGAGACACGCGCTATGACGTCAAGCGGCAGTATGGGAACAACGCCCTCTCCACAATTAAGTGTATATCCTGCGTAAACGATCGCCGCTATGTGGACGACAATCGATCCGGAATTGGGGCAAGTCGGTTTTACAAATGAATGTATGTACGAATTACAGTTGTGTAAATATTAATTAGAGCATCTCTATAATTTGTCAAAATAAATTATTTAAAAAAAATATTCATAAATCTTATAAGGAATTAAATAAAGATAGCGACTTGTTTGTAAAGATACAATATTTTTTACTGAACTTTTTCTTTTGGCCAAGTCTTGTAAAGAAACACTCAGATTAAGATAAAAAAAATATATTAAAAAGTAAAATGTAATTCTTATTAATTTTATACAATATAGCCACACGCCCATTGATATAATAAGATTGCATGGCAATAAGCGAGCCAGTTAGTCTATGAATAAATTACCTGAACTGCAGTGCTACATTAACATGTAAATATAATATGAAACCTTGACTGGAAGATGTACGGACGACATAAAACATCCAATAAAAATAAGTCAACTGTGAAGAAGTTTTCATTTGAAAGAATAATAAAATGAAATTTGAGATCAGTTCGTACAATTAAAACAAAGCGAAATTAAATTATTGTAACAAACACTTTGCAATAGAACAATAGTTCAACCGTCAGAATGCAATGCAGACGCATTTAATAACAATCAAGCACCTATATAGATATTCACGTCATATTTTTACTTTCATTTTATATAAATAAAAAGTTAACTTACAAAAGATCTTTTGTTTGTTGTAGAATACATTCTTTAAAATTCACAGTCATATGGTTTATATACAAAAGATTTTTAATGGAAAGATGATTTCCATATCCGTATAAAGATTTTTTAATTCCCTTTGTTCTAAACAAACACATCCTACATTAAGAGCTCAGCTCTACACTTTGCGACACTACCGGTGCCGGCCTAATTTACGTTAGTTACGTAAGCTGGTTAATATGTAACATTTCTTCCGGTGATTAGTACGGGGTCGGGCGCTAACAAAAACTGTAACATCCGATAGACGGTACAAATGAAGTAATCAGCTTGTACTACATAGACGAGGATGAAACTTCCTCTTCAATTCACTTTAATGTGCAACGAAAATTGTCGCCAAATTAATCTGTAGGTATGTGGTTGTGTATATCTAACGACCGTCTGCGGCGTCACCCGCTTGAACTAAATGTTTTTTATCTAATAAACTAAATTGTAATTGTGTTGTTTTTATATAGTTTTAAACCTCACCTAAAAAAGCGAATGTGAAGACATTTCAAAGAACATTCCGTTACCACTAGGACAATTCCGCACCCTACACTCTCTAAAAATATTTAATTTCTCTTGATAATATTAAATATTTAATTTCTCTCGCATTGGAATCGAACTCGCAACCCTTCAGTTTACCCGCTTGTGGTATGGTGAGCACACATATATTACATATATTTGTTATGTGACTGTTACAATACAAATTATTCTACAATATGAACCAGCAGTTCCTGAAATTAGCGCGTTAAACTAAAACAAACTCTTGAACGTTATAATATTATTATACAAAAATATATTTAGACTTTTTTTAAACATTTTTTAAAGTGTTATTCCACACTTAGGAAAGACAAATACTTATTTAGAAAACGTATAAAAATTTGAACGCAGCGGGACTCGAACCCGCGCCTCCTGGAAACCGACCAGGCGCTCTGACCACTAAGCCATGCGTTCTCGCCAAGCTACGTCGAAATTTTTATACGCTTGTTACAACTTATTTATGTTGTTAGCTTCTCTGTAGGGAGATTTTTACAAATTTCCGCTACCCAAAGATAATTACTAAGAATTATCGTTTGGCAAGAGAGAGAGGCAACACTTTAAAAAATGTTTAAAAATATTTAAAAATAGTTTCTCTCTTGCCAAACGATAATTCTTAGTAATTATCTTTGGGTAGCGGAAATTTGTAAAAATCTCCCTACAGAGAAGCTAACAACATAAATAAGTTGTAACAAGCGTATAAAAATTTCGACGTAGCTTGGCGAGAACGCATGGCTTAGTGGTCAGAGCGCCTGGTCGGTTTCCAGGAGGCGCGGGTTCGAGTCCCGCTGCGTTCAAATTTTTATACGTTTTCTAAATAAGTATTTGTCTTTCCTAAGTGTGGAATAACACTTTAAAAAATGTTTAAAAATATTTAAAAATAGTTTCTCTCTTGCCAAACGATAATTCTTAGTAATTATCTTTGGGTAGCGGAAATTTGTAAAAATCTCCCTACAGAGAAGCTAACAACATAAATAAGTTGTAACAAGCGTATAAAAATTTCGACGTAGCTTGGCGAGAACGCATGGCTTAGTGGTCAGAGCGCCTGGTCGGTTTCCAGGAGGCGCGGGTTCGAGTCCCGCTGCGTTCAAATTTTTATACGTTTTCTAAATAAGTATTTGTCTTTCCTAAGTGTGGAATAACACTTTAAAAAATGTTTAAAAATATTTAAAAATAGTTTCTCTCTTGCCAAACGATAATTCTTAGTAATTATCTTTGGGTAGCGGAAATTTGTAAAAATCTCCCTACAGAGAAGCTAACAACATAAATAAGTTGTAACAAGCGTATAAAAATTTCGACGTAGCTTGGCGAGAACGCATGGCTTAGTGGTCAGAGCGCCTGGTCGGTTTCCAGGAGGCGCGGGTTCGAGTCCCGCTGCGTTCAAATTTTTATACGTTTTCTAAATAAGTATTTGTCTTTCCTAAGTGTGGAATAACACTTTAAAAAATGTTTAAAAATATTTAAAAATAGTTTCTCTCTTGCCAAACGATAATTCTTAGTAATTATCTTTGGGTAGCGGAAATTTGTAAAAATCTCCCTACAGAGAAGCTAACAACATAAATAAGTTGTAACAAGCGTATAAAAATTTCGACGTAGCTTGGCGAGAACGCATGGCTTAGTGGTCAGAGCGCCTGGTCGGTTTCCAGGAGGCGCGGGTTCGAGTCCCGCTGCGTTCAAATTTTTATACGTTTTCTAAATAAGTATATTTAGACTTGTATATATTTTGGGCTGGTGTTGTCTAACATCTAGTACTGATACCGGCGCGGTCGCCCATCGACCTGGCGGCGACAGTATCGGTCACACTGAGTACGGTGAGTACGAGGAGTCGAACATAATGTACATTAAAGTACACGTTTAATTGAATATTGCTATAAGCCTATTGAGCTCTAAACTATGCACGCGATGTTAATAGTATAAATTTGATCACTACATGGATTTTTAAATTAAAAAAAAGGCTTCGTTCCCTAGACGGGCCGGATCTTACGGCAAATTTACACATTTACACCAAATGTATGTATTTCAAACGTGTCTAAAAAGATCCGAAAATTAAGAATAGAGCATCTTAAGTCTCTAAATTATGAAGTCGTGTGGATATTATAATTTAGTGAAATCAATTTGTAGCCATATCTTATAAGTATTTTATCAAAATTTTTAATCTAAAGAAACTAAACAGTGAATGAGTTTACATAATGGTAAAAGTTTCAATTGTTTCCTTATCAGTTTGTCCGTAACAAATGTATGTGTAAGTGCATCTGTACTACAGTTACACATACAGACGAACAACGTACATGCAATTCACTAATAAAAATAAAATATATCCACTTGAAAAACACCTCATATTATATAAATGATGATTACCCAAGACATATACTAGAAAAAAGGAAAGAACTAAAAAATAAAATTATTCAAGAACGCCAGAAAGGCAATAAGGCAGTAATAAAATACGATAAATTAGTTATATTTAAATCAAACAATAAACGGTCACGGTCAAACTCAGCTGAACCTAAGCCTCTAACACTAAATGACATCAGTAGCAATATAAAACCCTTGAAAAAGAATAAAACACAGCAACGCCAGCAGTCTAACTCTGTAGTGCAAAGGTCAAACAGTATCTCAGAAGGAGTTCTAAAACCAGGCATTCTGAACTTTCTAGTTAACAGAAATGTCAACAGCACTTCGCATAATCAAGATAACGTCAACAACAACAAACACAGCTTATAGCAACCACTGCCCTCCTCCTTAATGAATGAAGCATCTAAAAGAACACATTTAAGCAACAAAAATCATCTTCCAAGACGGCTGGTCACCGAGGAAGATAATGACCACAACCCTCCAATTATTTCAACCAGAAAAAAAAATACTATTAAAAACAAAACTCTCAATAAAAACACTAAAAATAAAAACTCAAATAATAAAAATAAATCAATCTTAAAATCCAATATAAACAAATTGTATATAATAACGTTTAACGTAAGAACGCTGTCAACTTATGAAAAATTGATTGAATTGAATGAAGCCATAAAAAATATAAAATTCGATATTATTGGTCTATCAGAAACACGTCGTTTAGGTACAACAATTGAGAAACATAAAAACTTAATATTTTGCTACACGGGGCTTACACAGGGTTTACACGGAGTAGGCTTCCTAATAAAAAAATGTTATAAAGAAAATATAGAGAGCTTTACTAGCTTTAGTGACAGAGTCGCACTACTAAACCTAAATATGCAGGGAAACAAACTTTCACTTATACAAGTGTACGCACCCACGGAATCGGCAAAAGAAGTAGAGATTGAAGTATTTTACACGAACTTAAGTAAAGCTATAGAACTAGCACATAAAACTTACATAATAATGGGCGACTTTAATGCGAAAATTGGATATCCAAAAAAAGGCGAATATCTGATAATGAAACAAAATGGATATGGCCAGAGAAACCAAAGAGGTCAAAGACTGTTAGACTTCGCTATTGAAAATAAAGTAGCAATTTTAAATACTTTTTTTAAAAAAAAGTCAAGTCGCAGATGGACGTGGAGGTCGCCAAGCGGTGAATATAAAAACGAAATCGACTTTATTCTTTCCAATAAACCAGGAATGGTACAAAATATTGAAGTATTAAACATAAACTATCCATCAGATCACAGGCCTGTTAGAGCAACTATAACCTTAAAAAAACTCAAAAAGAGCAGAAATGGCTTCCTAACATACCAAAATTCTACGTTAAGAAACGACGAAGAAAAAAATAAATACCGTAAATATATTACATCTCTTTTGCCAGATTTATTAGGTCTACCAAAAAATACTCCAGTACAAACTTATTACGATAAAATAATAAATATTATCACTCAAAGCTTAATAAAGGCTAGAACATCAAAGAACAAAACAAAGAGTATCTTATCTGAAAAAACTAGGGCCTTAATTGCGAAAAGACAATTATTACAAAAAACTAAAAACAAAACAAGATCATTAAAGAATAAAATTTCAGCGTACTATAAATTGATAAGTAAACATATAAAATATGACTACGCTACACATAGAACTAGCACTATTGAAAAACATCTCGTGTTATCAGGTAGTACAAAAAGAGCTTTTAAAGAATTACGAACCAATAAAACTTGGATAGAACAACTCGAAAATGAAGAGCAAACCACAAATAGTCGGGAATGTATTTTAAACATAGCGACTGCCTTCTATGAAAATCTCTACAGTGAACATAACAGCACTCAGTACACTAATACGAGGCGTAATTTACACCAAACAAGAGATCAAACAACACCATTTGATGTAAAAGAAGTCACTGACGCAATAAATAAATTAAAATTAGAGAAAAGCCCGGGTTCGGATCTTGTTACAAATGAGGCATTAAAAACAGTTTCGAAATTACTAGCTACCCCCCTAACCCATCTGTTCAACCGTATTTTAGAATCAGCCACTGCACCTAAACAATGGTCTGAATCTAATATCATTTTAATTTATAAAAAAGGAGCTCCACAAGACATATCAAATTATAGACCAATAAGTTTGCTGCCTTCTGTTTATAAATTATTTTCCTCACTTATAAATCGCAGAATTAGTGCTATATTAGAACCTGCACAACCAGTAGAACAAGCTGGTTTTAGAAAAAACTTCTCCACGATCGACCACATTCACTCACTCGAACTATTAATTGAAAAATACCAAGAAAACCAAAAAACTCTATACATCGCTTTCATTGACTACAAAAAGGCTTTTGACACCGTATCACACACAAGCATTTGGAGCACGCTAGAAGAGTTACAGGTGAATACTAAATATATACAGGTCATCAAAAGTATATACAATAAATGTTCGGGTAGAATAAAACTGGAAAAGCTCGGTCCAAGCTTTCCTATCAAAAGAGGAGTGAGACAGGGCGATCCGTTGTCCCCAACACTTTTCATCGCAATCCTAGAATTTATAATGAGAAAGCTGAATTGGAAACATTCAGGATTAAATATCGATGGGAAATATCTAAGCCATCTCCGTTTCGCAGACGACGTGGTCATTTTTTCGGAGTCTTGCGACCAACTTCAGCTAATGATTCAATCATTAAATGAGCATAGTAAACGTGTGGGCTTAGAGATGAATCTATCTAAAACCATGATAATGACAAATGGTTTAAACAAAAGAAAAATCACTGTTGATAACATCACACTTCAATATACAGAAAAATATATATATCTGGGAAAGCAATTAAGTTTTGACAGGAAAAGTAATGACCAAGAAATTGAGCGTCGTATTCAACTAACCTGGAACAAATATTGGAGCCTAAAAGAAATCTTTAAAAACAATCTTCCAGTAACACTCAAGTCCAAAGTAATGAATTCGTGCCTCTTACCGTGTTTAACATATGCCTGTCAAACTTGGAAATTTACTTCGAACACTCGGAACAAAATAACAACATGTCAACGGGGAATGGAGCGCAGTATGTTGAACATAAGAAAAATACAAAAAATAAGACACACAAAAATTAGAAATATTAGTAAAGCGACCGATGCGCTCAAACATTCACTTCGACTAAAATGGAAGTGGGCCGGGCATGTAGCGCGACTGCAAGACGAGAGATGGACGAAAAGGGTGACGTCATGGAGAGGACCTGTGGGCCAGCGACTCAGAGGAAGGCCGCTAACGAGATGGCAAGACGAGATAGTTAGGTTGGCTGGCCACTCTTGGACTAAAATTGCTCAAAATAGGGAACGTTGGCAAGCATTGGAGGAGGCCTTCACCTGAAAAGGGGTTCTTGCATACAAAATAACATTGTTAATTAAAAAAACAAATCGACATATTCTTTTTTGTACTTTTTAGCAAGAAATAAAAGGCTTTTTTATTTTTATTATTATAAGTAACAATTTGGACGAATAAAACATACAAATAAAATAGATACCGACTTAAGTGCGTCCACTTAAGGTTCCGTTTCGATTTCAGGATTGTAGGTCAACGGGACCGGGTTGAAAGTTCAAGCCAAATTGCAAAAAATAAATGTGTCATGTATTTGTACGCCTTGATTAAAATTTTGAATAATGACCAATGTAGAGCGTGTCTTGGTGACACGTGGCTACAGACCCAAGGGTTGTGTGTTCGATGCTCTATCGGGGGAGCAAATTGCATTCGTTTTTCACATTGGTAACAAGACAAAACGCAGCATTGAGTTAAACCGCTTAACATGTCTCGTAAATTAGGCGGAAAATGTGGAAAGGAGTGTGTTGACACTGGGTTAACGCTCTACCTAACCCGCTATATGCGCTATATGCTGGATACGTAAAACTAAATCAATCATGTACAGCAATCATGTGAAATTACATTAATACAAATATTTATTTAATTGTTTTATTATTGTACGACTTATCAAAACCCACTTGTAGTTCACGACACGACATACCTATAGATACTAAACAGCGGCGCCATGTTATCGATTTTCATAATTTTCAATGTGACATTAAAGTATTCATCATATAAGTGGTCAAGTACTCACCACGATGTTCAAATCGCTACTATAGCTACAGCAAGTCAGATACAACATACAAAGTAAAACAGTATGACAGTTGGTATACTACTTTGGCAGAGAGCAAACGTTTGTCCCTAATTACGTTTCCGCATTAGAGTCGCGATATATGACAGTATAGCTCGTATAGCAGTCAGTCACGGGCCACACCACAGCAACAGCGGGCAGCATGCGCCGGCGCAGGTCGCAACGAACGACCGGCGACGACATGATGATAGCTACATACTCGTGCATTTATATAGATACTATTTTTGCATTTAAATATTAAATTAATATTTACTAATTTCCGTTTTCCTGTTTAGTTGAACACTTACTTTTAAACTTTCTCGATCCGAATCTACACCATAAAATAGAAAAAAGTACCAGTTTGTATAGCAGGATAGTCAGAGAGAACTTAATGTCAAGACACTCCATTTAAAAAGAAATTGTATTACTATTCATTGGTTGTCATACGTCAGTGTTTAAAAAAATAATTTATAATTTGTGTAGTAATGAAAATCCGATCCTAAGGTTACCTAATCGATAAAAAAACATGATAAGTCTGATTACTTGGAACCGCGTTGATTGCGCAACATACTGTACGTGAGCTACAGACACGCCCGAGTAGCGAGCACTGTAGTACAAGTACGTGTAAGTACAGGTACTTACAGGTTTGGGGAAAAACACGGAAATGCGGAAAATTACATGTCACCGCATAGTATGTTGTTTAATTATAGGAAAAATTGTTCTTGTAGTTAAACTTTAGTAGTTTCACTTTTTAACTTAAATAAAAATAAATTATTTTCAATAATAGATATATTGAAATTTAAAATGTTGTTTTTGTCACATACATACACGTAAGTATGCTAAAAAATAGGTAAAGTATCATCGGAAAAACCCCCTTGGGATTTTTTAAATAAAAATGAATATCTAATACAATAGTTACTTATATAATAAGTACCTATTAACGATGTTGTGTTAAAAGTCGTAGATGTGAAGGTTAGGTAACACTTCAGTTAAGTAAATAACAACAGATTTAATTAAGATTAACACGAGACAAATAAGTTGCTACACAATCTAATCTATATAAGTAACTAACTTACGAACAAAATTTTTACTTTTGGTTAAAGACTACTTTGTAAAAAAATATGTTAAGTTAACAGATGAATATTAATGAGTACAATTACTAAATTAAGAAAAAATAAACACAAACAAATTACTTAAATATATCTTGTCCCACATATGAATGTTTAGAGATGTTGATAGTACAATAGTGCACTAATGTCAATAGTTTATGTTTAGTGACAGTGTTTGCGGGTGCCGTAAACAATGCGCACGCGTCGAACGTGGCGGGCACATGGACTCAATCGTGTGAGGAAATTACAAGGAAACCAACCTAGCTTTCTAGCTTCACACTTGGCCTATATTGGTAATTTTAACGTAAAAGTGTTGATATTTCAAACATAATTTTATTTAAATACTCACTATTTTATTATTCTTGCTTATGTATGATAAGATTAATAATAACATTAGAAATTTCGAAGGCAGGACAAACAGTGTGAAAAGCGAGATATTTTGTATGTTAAATTTAGGGAAAGCAGCATCACAACCACATACATATACGACATAATCCCCAGGCTAGTCCCCCACTCCCGCACAGTCACCTTACCTGCGAGGAAGCCGCACTTCGCGTGCAGGCGGCCGACCACCTCCGCCACTGCGTCGCCGTGACCGCCTTGAGGAAAGACCAGCTTTACTATGCATGCATTACACCCTATAGCCCTATACGTGCTACTCTACGTTATTGACTCCAAGCGAATGCTATGTTAGGGTGAACTGTGTGATGGGGGCACTTTTAAATAAACCAATCAACACACGAACTCGTTTCATGCAAACAAAAATATAATAAAAAAAAAATGGCAATGGGTGATGTTTTCATCATCAATTTTATAGTTTTTCATGTGTAATTGTAATGAAATAAAATTCGAATGATATTACATTTTATTTAGTTACAGCTCTATATTTGTATTTTAATTTAATATTACTTTATGGAGAAACGATCGTAATAACATTCCTTATTTTTATCAATTGTAAACCGAAAGATAACGCTGAGCGCGCCGCGCGTCGCTGCGGGCGCGCCCTGCGCCCAGCGCCCATGACATCATTGACATTGGCGATTTTTTACAACAAATACTTACATATATAATATATATATATTTTTTTTATTCGTACACAAACAAATTGGAATGTGACAATATTCCAAGCGGTATTATTCTGGCGGAGTTTATTTAAGGGCACTAAAAGCTATAATTACAAGGATTGCTGAACGGTTTTAGGTGCACCATAAAGTATATCCGAACAGCAAAATTCATTTATAAAAAATCTCTCGGAGTAAATTATAATTAGCACTAAGAGCTAAAAATCCAATGAGGAAAAGAAAATTCATCGTATAAATTTTTGTGAGTCACATTTGAAATCATGGCTGAGTCAGAGTTATTCGAGTAACTCGTTTCTTCGAGTGTTATTTACTTTATATATAATAAGTAAAACAGATATCGTAAATTGTCAGCAATGTTACTCAAACAATTATTTCACAATATTTAGTAAAAATGTGCCTTCAATTATATAATTTTCAAGAACGCGCGCATTTTCTGAAACTAGTTTTGCGACAGACGGAAAATGCCGCCAACGCATCTCGACAGAGCGATGTCGCCTGCCGATCGACACAAATACAAGATAGGCACTTAGTACGACGAATTTAGATGCAAAAACAATAACGATACAAAATTGTAACGAAAAAGAGTTAGTAAATATAGGCGGATTTAATTTTAAAAATAAGTTTTTTAAAATAAAAGAGTACACACAACTCACAAACATCACTAATAAATGACGTCAGCGTTACATTTAAACGTTATTCAAACCGATAGATTCATAAATAAATATATTATTAGAAAGACACGAACAAATTAGTAAGACATGACGAGATAAAACGACACGAATGACGTATAAAGGTTACGGCAATGACCTTACGTAGGTCAGGAACGAAGATTTAGTTGGAACGGGCGCCTACAGAGACTATCGCCGTATTTATATACATATACAATAAATAAACCTTTTTAGTTCTGAGAAAAATCCTTTGGAGTAGCTATATAGATGTTGTTCAAATTCAATCACGTACATTGACGATACAAGAATAACTTAATATTTAATCGCAGCCATATTCGATTTTTGTTCATTCCATACTTTATTTTAATACTTTATTCTATAAAGTACAATTATTTCTATTTGTAAATTATTCCGTTAAAAGTGAAATCGTAATTAGTGAAGCAGTAAGAACAATGCCAATTAAGAGGTCGTCGAGCTCGAAGCAGGTCAGGTGTCAACTCTTAATGTCTGGTAAAAATACATTTATGGCAACATTAACACTAGAAAAAGTAAAAAACATTTCAAATTTTTGGAGACTAAAGTAAAAATTTTATGTGTAATAAAATATAATTTTACCTAAAAATTTAATTAAACAGATACGATTTTAAACCTATAGTTTATAATGAAAATTAAATAATAGAAAAAAATTCATTGTCGATCGTACAATGTTCATATTATAAAGGTTATTAATATTTTGTTATATTAAATAATTTTCTTAATAAGAAGAAATAAATAAGCATTTTTTAAAGATGATTATTTCATTTTATATTTATATTACATGCTAAAAATAGGATTTTAAAGGAAGCGTCAAGTTTCATAGTGGCAGGTTTGATTAAAATCAGCATCGCAACAAAACCACACGACATGTTGTCACACGAACGAGCTCACCTATTATTGTTAGTGCTCTCTACAATGCACAATAAAATAATGATGACAAAGCGGCGAGCGGGAATGGACACAATGGCTAAAATAACCAAGTGGTTAGACTAATATGAGTTTTACTACGTTTTAGTGACGGCTGCTTCGGCTCGTAGAACGTAACGTCAGTAATTGAATGCACAATATGTAGGTGCAAGTACGACGAAATGTTATTGACTTTCTATTTAAATGGAACGACGAAAAAGAAAGAGAAGACGAATTTTTTCTTTGCGCACGTAACAGCGACAATCACAATCAGTATTTATTGTCGCCGTAATATAATTATATCAAGAATGTTGCAGATGTTGAATGTTGCGGCGTTGAGTTCTGCCACTCAACACGCAATGCCTCCAGAATTGGAGTGTCTTAACACTAGGTTCCCTCAGCCTACCCTGCTGTGAGGCGGGATACAGTTTGAAGCTGTTTCAAGAATGTTAGCGAGAGATTTTTTAATGAGATAAGAAAATCTTATTGGAATTTATGAGTAGAGTAGAGGAACATTTAAAATTATATTATTTAAGGGAAATTGCTTTTTTTTCCAACTAGTATCTTAGCTGTGGTTTTGTACAATTAAATTGTAAAGACAAAGAAAAATTAACTATTTAAGGACAACATTGGTCATAAAGCAGTAAAGTATATTATACCATTTTCATCACGACTTATCAGGTTTATTTGAAGATGTTTTATCATCGTTAGTCTGCTGACTTCAAATATGCAAAAAACAAACAATGACCTAAGCAGACTTAAATATGCAAACATAAGTGACAAAATATTTGTAACTAAATTGTTGATAAAAATGGCAGAATGTGTTATACTATGGGGTGATAAAATATGAAACACTCATAAAGATACTAAAACAATTAACTGAAAGAATGACAAAAGAAAAGCAGGATAGGCAGAGGATACCTACTATTTAGACATCCCTATGTCCATGCCCCCCCCCCCATTTCCTTTTAAGCCACTTTATGAAATATGAAAAATGTCAAAACATAATTTTACTTAATATAAGTAACTGATTCCAGTCAAGGCACAGGGCACAAAATGTTTCTTCAAACACAACATGTTGTCAGTTTGATTCCCACTCAAGGAAATGAAACATTTAATATTTTCATTTCTTTGCTCAGGTCTCACTCAACATGCAGTGGTTCCAGAATTTGAAGGGGAAAGGGGAAAAGCAGTGTCTTAGCTTTAGGTTCCTTCTGTCTAGCATACTATGTTTATTTCTTACTTTTTTTAGTAAATTTTTTTTTTATCACAAATGAAATATCTTAAAATAGGTATTAAGTAAGTATTGCAGAAAGAATGACTGCATCCATTGTTTATCTTTTGATAACAGCTTATTCAGGTCAATATCTAGTGATAAGAAATACTTTCAGAGGTATGGCGGCAGTTGCTGAGGCACTTAACAAGTACTGCCTTATGATGTACTAATTATAGTAGCAATATAAATGGAATGCTAGTTGATCTCAGAGTTGCTTGAATTTTGAGGAACTTATAGTAAATTCATAGTAATTTAAAATATTTTTTTAAATACAGTGGAGCAGAGCACTGATGGTCTGGTAATTTGCAAAAATGATGTTTGAAAATTTGTTTTTTTTTTTTAAAGTTAAATGGGAATTAAGCTTAAAAAGGTAGTGTAGAGTAGAATAAACATTCCATATAAAGATACATAATAACAATCCAACAATCATTTAGTTGAAAAAATCTTAAATTATCATCTATTGGTCTCCTTACACATTTTCAATTGAGATATTTATTATTTACCAACATCTTTTATGAAGTATGTTATGTAGTGAGAAGAGCAAGTTCAGACACATGACACAAGAACACTCAGGTTGGTTCATAGTAGTTTGAAGTTTATTGTTGATTGATGTTTGGATAATGTTTTTTGTAGTCTATATAGTACATTTTCTATAAAACTTTTCTTATATTATTTACAAAGGTTTTTAAGTTTTAAATGCTACTTGGACCGGTTATCTTACGAATGAAATATGAACAGTTGCTTTACAGGTGAAACAGTTATATATGGTACTCACCCTTGATAAGAGGCTCCATTACAACATTGACATCTTCCTGTGGGATCATGTCCATTAATCGAGCAATGTCAGTTGCCAGCATATGGTCCACCACCTCAAGCAACTTGGGCTTCAGTGGATGGAACTTGGTGAAGTCATGATTAGCTAGAGTTTCTTGCATTTTTTTGATATCAGGGAAGTCTCCCGGTGAAATTTGCTGTTCTCTTTGGATTCTATCATACACTTGACCTAAATTTTTTATGAGGTCTTTCTTTTTACCATCCTTTCCAAACATTGAGGGCATTTCTTTTCTTAATTCACTAACTATGTATGCATGAACTTTAGCAAGTCGCGCTCTTTTAATTAAATCATTTAATTTACGTAAGGCAGCATTTCTAGGAAGTGATTGCATATCTCTAAATAAATCTTGCTCTTCATCTTCAAATAGCCGTCTGTTGACGTCGTAACGAAGCGGCTGGTCCCAAAATGAACCTATGTACACACGAGCCACCTCTGGTGTCTGCAGCACCTTACCTAGTGACCACATGAGAGCGCCGTAAACACGCATCAGTTGCTGATGGTCGATCATGTCCGCCTTGTTTAATACAATACGAATTTTGTCATCGTGACCTCTCAGCGCTTCGATACTTCGTCTAAATTCATCTGAAATATCTAATTTGTGGGCGTCAAACAGCAGGATGATACGATCGACACGCTCCGCGAACCATTCGAGAACGCCGGTAAAATCATATCCTCTGTCCACGCGTTGCTTTTCGCCCGATAATATACCGGGCGTATCTACAATGGAAATCCCACGAAGCACCGGAGAGTTCACTGTAGAGCATTGGAATCTGTTAAGGAAGGCGTTTCCGAATTTGCTCAGCGGGCGGAACTGTTTCTTTGGGTCTACGACAAGTGCGTTTCCGGGGATCATACCTTCCTTTTCATCGAACATGACCGCGATGAACCTGTCTGTGGTGGGTTCAGGTCCAATACGAATTCCTGGAAAGTCTCTTTCTAGCAAATATTTGATGAATGTAGTTTTACCCGTTGAATATTGACCGACCAGCAGTATCATAGGTTTAGCATCAAAGTCAGGGTCTTCCAGCTGTGGAGAGTGGAAATCGTGAAACTGATAGTGCAACTCAAGTGGCAATAGTTTCGTCTTATAAATTCTTTTGAGACCCTCCACGACATTCTCGATACTTTCTGTTTTTTCACCTTCTTTCTTGAGCCAGCTAAACATGATTGCAGCTGTAACTTTCTAGTATAACGTGTAAATTATTTGCACTAATTCACTCACTGCACTACTTAATTAAAAAAATTATAACAAAATCAGCAAGACCACCGCGATCATCCTCTTTCATAAAAATGAAATGAATGACGTGTTTGACATAACTGGCTCAATGTTGTCAGATAGCATTACACATAGAACGTGATTGACAAAATGTTGCTATATTAATAAATTACTTTGCTTTTATTTTAAACTTAATAATATATTCATACGTTCGTAAACTATTATTGATATACGAAACAAACTTAGTAAGCTAATTAGCTATGAAAAGGATGGTAAGATTATACAACGAATAATACGTTCAATTAAACCGTACGATGTATAAGATTAAAAACGTACAATACAGTCGACGAGTCGTGGCTCTAAAATTATATATATAATTTCTGATTTTTCTTCATTTTGATTATTTTCTTTCCGAGTGAATAATTTACAATGCCACGTTGAGTGGAGAAAACACGAAAGAGGTTGTAAGGTAAAAAAGAGATAATGTTACACAATAGGAGAATGCATGTTAAAAAAAGATATAGTTAAAAGTTGCCTTCACCTATAAAATAAATATATATATATATATATATGTATGATATACATAACAAAGAGTTAGTAGTAAGAAAGATAATACACAGGTGAAAAGTTATGGTGGTATGGTTCTTTGATTATGGCGTTCCGAGCGTGCCAGTAGAGCACATATCACTTCGCGTATGTCACGTTGTATATGAAAAGTTATTTTCCAATGAAATATTATATATTATGTTGTCACTAATTTGTCAATGTCAACTGTCAAGTGTTCATACTTCACCGTAATTTGTAAACACGCGAGTAGTGTGGTCGGATCAGTTAAAATAAATAAACATTTCTTTTTATATTTTAAAGTAATGACGGTATTCCACGATGAAATAGAGATCGAAGACTTTGAATACGACGAAGACGATGACATGTATTACTATCCATGCCCCTGCGGCGATAGATTTCAAATTAGTAAGGTTAGAAATTTCAAATTTATTTTTTTCTTGATAGATACGTTAATACAGTTTCTTAAACATTTTTCATATTTCTTTAAGGAAGAACTTATGGCTGGAGAGGAAGTCGCAACATGTCCTAGCTGCTCACTTGTAGTCAAAGTTATATATGATTTGGTAAGCCGATTGCTTTAATTAGGCAAATTAAATCTATAATAATTATAAATAATATATCAAATTCCGTCACCTATATTCTAAATAGGTGCCAATTTTTTTTATAAATATTTTTATTTATTATATGTTAGGTGTGTTTTTATCTAAATCTGGGACTACAGACATCCATCCAGTCTACATTTTTTCATTTTATTATTTTATATTTTCATATCTAATATTTACTATAAGAATCATGCAATTCTATAAATCTTCAAATTAATATATTTCTTATTATAATTTTTATTGTTGTTTAGGATAAATTTAAAGCAGAAGCTGAAGAAGTACAAAGTGATACTAAAGAAAAGGAAGCTGTGAAGGCCTAAGCGTAAGTGGCAGGATCTTGAGGATCTTTGTTCGGAAGATATATTTCTATAAGGAATGATGAACACAAATCATTTAAAATGAGATTGTGATGGAATGCTGTGATGAAATGTGATACTGTCAATAAATACCAATTATATCTGATAGATATTTTATTTTACACTTTATAAATATAATTTACAACACACATTCATTTGACTTACAACATAAGCACTAGATTACACAAATTGCAATGATTGTTTGCCGGTGTGCTGAGTACAGTTAGTTGTCTATAATAAAGAAATTTAACATACTTATTAAGTAAATAAAGCATAAATAAAATGCAGTTTGACTAGCTAATTGGAAACGCTTCTAAGCCTTATACTCTAGGATATTTAAGCTATCTTCAATACAATATATTGTCATCAATTCAAACTCATGTATCTGCCTAAATTTATTCCACCTTCAAAGATTCTTTTGACTTCACACTTTATACTGCATATAGCAGGCTAAGCAGAAGAAAATTAGTAATAAGATACTCCATCTCAATTTGTCTATACAGAGTACAGAAATGAAAAGGTAACTCCTGAGTGGGAATTGAACCCACAATCATTGTTTGTACATTAATTGAAATTGTAATAATTTAAGTACATTTAGTAAATGACTGAAAAAGTGTAACAATATAAGTGATGTGATTTACAGTTTTTCTTTACAAATTTTCAGTATTTAGGACATTTTTAAAGTTACATACTCAAAATCTTTTAATTTATGCATAAGTTCTAAAATCATTACACTGTCATGATATATTTTAGTGTTCAAGTTTAATAAATATACTGTATTATATGATAGTTCTGTGGATTCTACAATATAATTATGTATATTCACTATTATTTATAAGCATTGTATTTGTTTATATTTTAAACTATATACATTTATGTTCAACACAAAATAAGTATACATAATCATTTGTAATCCTAAATGTGTATATTCAAGCAATTAATGTAGACTCGTAGAGAGATAGTGAAATTGTTAGCTTTATTTGTTATTATCATATTAATGGTGGAAAGTTTGAACAATGATACAACACGCAAACATGAAGAAATATACATATAAAAAGAATGACTACATAAAGTATTCATTAAAATTATATAAATTTTGTAAAGTTACTTATTGGAATAATAATACTTTTTGACCCAATAATCTAGATATCGTAATTTTGAGATACAGCAAGGTCACACGGTAGTTACAATTCGAGATATTTCCATATACATACATATATGTACGTAGGGCAACACTGTATAATTTGATGTTTATCAAATCAAGTCAATCTCTATTAATTCACATTAAACTTGATTAAAAAACAAAAAGATCATAAAAAAAATTATACTATATGTAATAATTATAAATATAATTTATTACACTTTCTTTTATGATTTAAATTTCTTATAAAAAAAATATTAAAATTGCATATTAAATCAAATAAAACATTGTGTTATCACATTGTACTCAAGGAAATGGGAATCATGTCAAATGATAACTATTATGTTATAATAGAACATATTGTGTTGAACAATAATACTATTTTTAGATACATATTTGTCTATATTTTTGTAAACGTAATAGTAAATTAACAATTTAATAAAGTTTAGCTAAATATTTAAGATTGCTCTATTTATTATATGTACTTATACAGACGATATTTGTTCTATTTACGTATTATAATGTTGCTGCATTGTGAAATATACTTTTTATAAATAATTCTATATTTCAAAATTTTACTGATAAACAAAAGGTGCAACATACAAACTTTTTATTATAATATCCATTTATATATATTTTAAGCAGACAACACTTTTCCTATTATGTTACAAGATTTATAACATAAAAAAATAAATAGTAGTAAAGTAGAATATATTTTTTTTTTCGATAGACAGGATTTTGTAATTTATTTATTTATTCACTTTAGTGCCATATAGGGTGCGCTATAAGTACACTATTATAAAATATTTAATTTGACTAGTGGAATGTCCTATGGTCTAAAATGTCCTTACACATTATGATATAGTAGCTTTTTATGTCTTATATTTAAGTGTCATTTTAGTAACCAATTGAAATGCCTAATTTTTTTGGTATTTATTACTTTTTGAGTATTAAAATAAATGTAAATAAAATAAAAAAATATAAATGTAATAGAGGAAGTTTAAGTAAACTGATATAAATATAACATCTACATACAAATTATGTTACAAGAGTTATTCTAATATAGCTGACCATCATGTTATACCTAAAATTGGAAAGCAAGATAACAGAGCAAGTATAGATAAGAAGTAATTATTTCTAGTTTCCCTTTATAGGATCTAGATAAGTCAAATATTTGTTATTCTCATACTGTTCTTTCTTATACTTAAACTCTATTCTATTGCTGTTTGATGTCCGAGTTCGTTCTGTGTTATACAGCGTGTTCAGTAAGTAGGGACGAATTTAAATTTGACGCCATTTTGTCTTTTGACGGTTGGTAGCCATAATTTTTTTATGTTTGTTTACTAAAAAAACCTTGAGCATTGTTATTTGGTGTTAATTTTTATCACGGAGCAGATGAAAACTGAGCAACGTATCGATGATATGATAACGGAATCTAAGATAAGAATTGTGTTAAAAATGTTGTGGAAATTTGAACAAAACTACTTTTGATTTGGCAAGATGGTAATACGTCACACACGTTGTGCAACTATAGCTCTGCTTATTGAAAACGTAGTCGTTTCGTACATAATTTCGTGCCAGTTCTATAGATCTCTAACGTCCATCCCTACTCCGTGAACACGTGTACTGGCCTACCTGTCCCCTACGTGCGCGGCGGGCTGGCGGGGGCGGGGGCGGGCGGCAGGGCGGGCGCGGGCGCGGGGGCGGGCGGGGCCGCGTGCGCGGCGTGCGGGACGGGCACGCTGAAATGCTTCACGGCCGCCTCTAACGCCACGTTATTCCCACTAAAATATGCGGATATAGCATTATGGAATAAAAGCAGCTGTTTATTCATCACTTTCACTCGATTCTCGTGTAGCAGACGGAGTTTAACCGCGGAGTCGTCTCGTAAACGTTCGTATCTCTCACGGTGTCGTGCAATAGCTGCCAGTAGTAGCTCTGGAGGGTTTCCTCCAGCCGGTGGACCAGCTTCGAGTTCTCCACGGTAGGCATCATACTCCACCCGAGCAGCTTCATACTGGCGTACTGTTAGCAACGTATCCTCCATGCTCTTATTTGTGAGAGTATTGAGGGCATTATTGAAGAAGTGTAACGCAGCTAGCAGCGTTTCACCGTTACGAGTCAAGGACCGTTGGGTATCAGCATTATAAAGGAACTGGTGTTGTAGTTCTGGGGACTTCTGAGCTAGATCTGCAAAGGCTTCTCCTAGGGCTCGTTGAGTAGCGGCTGCGGCGGCCAACTGTGCTGTGAGGGCTCCGCTTAGACGGAGAACTCCGAGGTACTTGCGTTGTGTTTCACGCAACATCTCGATCTGGGCCTCCAACTCTGTACATAACGATATTTTAAAGCTTAAATATTTCAACTGTCCCCGTCACTGTCTGGCTGTACAGGCTATGGTTGCGCGTTTGATTTCCAGACATTCATTTATTAATTAATATTTTTTTCCTTCGCATACTATAATGGTGCGCGTGCGTTGGTGCATTCACCACTCAACAATGACCTGAATATTAGATGGAAATTGGGGCATGGAATGTTTTAATCAGTAGTTCCTTCTGACCTTACTATATGCAGGATTATATTATACATGCTGATGTATGTATAAAAATTTGTATGAAATAAAAATATTTATAAATATTTTCCTTAAAAATATTTCTTCTTTAATATTTCTAAATATTTCCAGGTCTTTGCGGTCCAGTGGTATTGCTTTAGAGTCAACATGTTAGTTGTGAGGCTAATGCCTATATGGGTGAATGACAATATATTTAAATTATTTTAATTTTATTCAAAGCACAATATCTGTAATTTTAGCATTTTAATGGAGAACATCCTGATGCTTTGATACTGAGTTATTTTCGTCTACTGTGCTGTGTGTGAAATTTTACAAAATTGATAACAGAAACTATGTATCTATTGTTTGTAGACAATAGCTCTATAAACAAAGTGAAACAAATGAATTCTAATCAAATTTAATTGTGTCAATGACATACTACAGAGCATACTGACCAATTGGTGAATTTAATTTGAAATCACATGCCATGTATGTAAGTATGAACATATATAAGTATGAATTTATTATTAAAATTATTATTCTTTTTTTTTTACAGTTTTATGGGGTATCCTGCATATAGCAGGATAGACAGAAGAAAGGTACTCAGTTCTCAATTTCCCCTGAAATCATCATTGCCTAATTACTAAATTTAAGAAATAAAAAGTTCTATTTTTAAGTTGTTATTACACATTTAGGAAAGAAAAATACATTTTAGAAAACATATAAAAATTTTAATGTAGCAGTATTTGAACCTGCGCCTCTTTGGAAACCGTCCACATGCTCAGACTAACTAAGCTATAAATTCAAATTTAGTTCTCCTAACTTCAACTTTAAATACTGTAATCCTAATGCTAATTATGATGGTGTACCATCAATGAGTTGTGGCCACCCTGTAGTTAGGCTTTCTGAATTTTGCACATCACTTACTCAGAAAGAAAATAATTATTAACTTATTTTGAATTGATTTTTTTTATAATTTATGCATAACACAGCTTACCAGTATCAACAGTCCGTGAGCTCTTGCCCAGTTTTTCATACAGTATCTGCTTAGTACATTTATATGTGGAGACACTCCAGTTTTTGATGGACTCCAGCTTGGTGGAGCCAGCACGCAGCAGAGTGCTGTTACCAGCGGCACCATTCTGTGAGACATCTGGTGGAGCTGGAAATTTGTACAATATTATATAACTATAAATATATCCATTTAAAAGTTTGGTTAAAGCTTATTATTTCTGTTATTGTACACATAAAATATTATAAGCTTCAACTATCTTTTAAATTTGGCACTTCAATAAATTAAATTGTCTAATAACTTGGTACTCTCTAAATGTAATATTTAAAAACATGCAAGTAAAAGTTTTTAAACCAAGAATTATTTTAAAGTGATGTTAGTTTTATAAAAATAAAGTTAATAGTAACAACTGTTACACTAATATCATTATTAAAAACATTTTTTCTTTATTGAATGCTTTATTTACTAAAGGGTAAATCATACTTAAAATATTAAATATTCTTATAATTTGGCACCGTCTGGTACCCAGAACCCAGAATTGCAGAATTTATGAGTTTCCACCATATATACATCTTTTTAAGCAAAAATATGCACACATATATTTTTTAATTTGTTATCAGGTAGGTACAAATCAAAAAGAAACATATGGTTTTCCAAATTATAGAGTAGTAAATACATGCGGTTTCATTTAAAATGTATAGTAATCGTGAAAACAAAGATCTTGTTAAGAAACACTGAATGTCTCTAAATAGTACATGAAATAATAAATAACGTTATTTTACCGTAAGCTGGTGGAAAAGGCATAGATCGAGATGTAGGAAACTTTGCTTCGGTACCCGATGTTATAGAGTCGCTGGACTCGCGCAGCGGCGGTGTATCTTTTAACATTTCGTGGATACTTCTCTCAGATTGCCTACGAAACGTTAATATATGTTCTTTTATCTATTTAAATATATTTGCAAAGGCATATATTTAGATCTTGTTTAAATTTCGTGAAGCCGAACAATATAAAAACAATCTTTTCGATCTTGTATGACACAAACAATGAATAAAACGTTACTCACCATTTAGACATCTTGTTTGAATAATAAATGTAATTACTAATAAACTATATCAATCAATAATAATTACTTATTAAAATAAATACTAAAGAATTATAACATTATTATTTCTATTTTATTGTAAAGAAGATACCTATTCAAACAATTCCAATTACGATTATGAACCACAGATATTGAATTGTTGAAAATGCTTTTGACAGCGAGAAACTGACACTGACAGTAAGTTTTTAAAAAGTTTAAAAAATATTAAAGCATACAACGAAATACATTCAGCCTATGGGAAATTTTTACCAATATAATCGGATATATATATTTTTAGTAAATAATATTTAACTTGCTCAAATATATTAAATGTGCATGCATGTAATAAGAATTATTTTGTATTTCATATAAAGCAATGTATAGATTATATTCTTAATATTTATTTAAATATCTATTTATGATAAACTAACAGAGTGTTAAAATAAAACGATATTTATGGCACCAAAATACTTTTTATTAAAAATAACATGTTTTCTTTTTATATAAAATACAATTGATTTTAAATCTATAAACCTATTTATAAATTATAATCAAGAATATATTTATTATTGTTTCATATTCAAATAAGGATATGTATTATTAGTACTTTATAAATACAGAAATGGATGATATTTTGTTGACATTTATGAAAGTACATATGTAATACCAATTATTTTATATAAATTTACAATATGCTTTTAATTATAGATTATTGTAAATATGTTATTTGATATGATAATTATGTATTTATCATCTCATACATGATATTACAAACTACATAAAATATTACATTTTTTACGTAACGAAGAGATAAACACTTATAGAATATTTTAATATAAAATACAGAATAAGTACAAAATCTTCCAAATTACTATTAATATGACACGTAAACAATTGACGAAAACTGGTAATGTTTTGATTTTTTTTATAAAACATTTAGAGATCTTCCACTCTTAAGCTGAACTTACAACGTTACAAACATACACAAATAAGTGTAAATACAATGTATGCAATTTATAAATGTTTTCAGTAATAAACAATATAACAGACGTACAGACAGATGGTATTCTTGTTCTTATGCATTTCAAAAGAAATCAATTGTATTATTTATTTATAGTTTTATACATATATTTCGCTGTGATTATCTATTTGTATGTGTTTGTAAATACAGCTGTATATTAGATTATCTATAACGTAAGCTTATAAAGAAAATAAGGCGTATAATAAAAAATATTTAGAAAATAACGATTCAAAAAATATAATTTCACGAAATTATAATATAAATAAAACTATACAACTACTTGAAATGTGAAATGAATATCGTCTAAGCGCTTGATAACATTTTAATACTACTGTAGTAGATAAGTCGCGCTATATCTGAATAATTAGCAAGTTATCTGTTTTAGCTCACTGTTGGTTTCATTTTTTTATTATTTTACGACTTAAGAGGCACTTGTAGGGTGTAAACATTTTTTAAATATTATTTATGTTTATTTTACGTAGTCTTAAATTACAAATCTTAAGACTAGATATTTTCACGTTGATTAACTTTAATTAAAATTATTATAACTTATATAAAGTAGATATTTCTTATTATTATAACATAACACTTAAAGCTTTCACTTGTTTCATTTATAAAACGCGGATTTGTTTGGAAAATAAAATGTTTTTGTGAGAAAATTATATTGTACTTGACACTTTCATCTAACGCTTAAGTTAAATATAATCTTTAAAAAAAATCTAAGGTAAATTTTTTAATATAATAACTTTGCTGACAAAATTATTGTTATACTAACAACTACAATATATTGCATTAAATCTAAATAATATTTATCAATATTATGTACAATGCTTTGGTTTTGTTGAATGGTCAAATGTCACTAGTGGCTATGCTCGTGGCGTCGCGTCGTCCGATTTTAGAGAACGACTAGAAGTTCATTGAATCTTATTTGCTTTACAAAAATAGTGTGAACTTTCTTCAGTTACTAAGCATTTATATCAATTGATAGCTGTCATTATTAAAAAAGTCGTTTATTTGCTCAATACAACATTTCATTAAGTCATGGTGGATTAAAAGCGCATTTTGAATTGAACTTGAGTATTAGGATCTACTATCTCGGAGAGTTGCGTCACTCAGTATCGGTACTTCAGTAGTGATTGCGTGAAGGCGCGACGGGTGTGATGGTGGCGGGGTGCGAGTGCGCGGAAGGGCGCAGCGGGCGTAACTCTGCGCCGGAGCTCTCGCTGATGATGACGGTCTCCTGCGGACAGCACGAGGTCTTCATCGACTCAGTCGATGTTTTGTGGTTCTGTCGGCAAAGGTATACCAATATGGTATTAAGGTTTTGTGCAAGTTTATAAAAAGAGGTTTATAAGAAAGGAGGAGAGATCGAAGAGGCTATTGTGGCGCACGTAATCGTATGACTGTAAAGCGACGGTTGGTGGCTCGATTTCCACTCCTTACGAATAAATAATTATTTATTAATCTTTTCATTTCTTCACTAAGGTTTACAAGTGATATCAATGTCGCAATGTCTCAAAAATTTAGAGAAAAGTGGGTGGCGGAGTGTTTTAACACTGGGTTCCCTCTCCCTCTCGGTTCCTATATGCGGGATACAGCTGAAAAAAGCTGAAAAAAAATAAGTACTACTTTGGTAAAAGTTATTTTTTGTATATACCAGCATTGGTCATAAGTTGTGAAACATTTTTTTTTATTGTAAACTAGCTGTAAGCCATTTTGCATTGTATTTTTAATCAATCTTGGATCTATACTAACACCAACGTATAGATCTATTATAAGAGTATGAAGACTATCGTGTTGTTTCAATTACCTACACCTGCCTCATCTTATGAGACTACCTACAAGGTACCTACTAACCAATTCGCCAAACACATCACTATCAATAATAAAAATTCCTGACCGTTCCGAGTCGCGCTGCTATTTATTGTTATACATTTAAATTGCAAATGTCCGATTAGTGGCGTCGCCAAATATCCGCGCACAATGCGGCATTGTTGCGTATTTATAGCGCGGCGGCTAATTCATTATCATTTCCAGGGTTCCCGGCATCAAGCTCTCGTCTAGCCTTTTTATTACATTTTAAATAAACAAAATAAAAATCAGCTTCACTCTGTATCCCGCATGCTGCAGGATAGGTAGAGGGGACCTAGTGTTAAGACACACCGTTACCCACTTTCTGCCGAATGTTTCGAGGCATGGTGTGGTGAGTAGCGGAACTCAACGTTAGGCTTTTGGCTTGATGCCGAAGCGAAGAAATGAAAATATTAAGAAATAATAATTCATTCCCTCGAGTGGGGATCGAACCTATAACAGTCGCGTCACAATCACACCTATTTGCATCTACACAATAACGGAATCTCTTATTACCTGGGACCCACTCATCAAATCTTTGAAGTCTCAGACCCACCATACCAGAGGGCAAGATACAGTTAGCTCATTCTGCAAGAATCCAGGGCAGTACGCGAGGAAATTAAGAAATCGTTGGCGGTAGTTTGATATAGTAATTATGTCAACTGACAGACGAATGCCACCTCAGTCTACCCGTGACCACGGACTACTGCAAAGTGTTCGAAACGTCGGGTTTCCAAAAATGTACAAAAAACTAAATATACGCGATTAACCCGGTTAAAATAGTTTTATTTAAAATGTGTAATAATCGTGAAAATCAAAGAACTTATTAAGAAATTACCCGCTTGAAGCAATGCGCGATGGAGTGGCATAGGGCGCTGGGGGACAGCTGCCGGCGCTGCCTCATGAGCACGTACAGTATGGGGTCCAGCACGTAGTTGAGCAGCATCAGCACGTCCGACAGCTTGGCGAGCGTGCCGAGCCGCCCCCACAGGCCCTCGCCCAGCGTCAGGTACAACGCTGATGTCACCTGTAAAGTTTTATTGTATTTTTAGTAAATACGACAATATACTGCGATCGAAAGGTGGAACAGGGTGAATATTTAAATAAAATAAATAAAACAGCTTCACGCTGTATCCCGCACACAGCAGGGTAGGCAGAGGGAACCTAGTGTTAAGACACTCCATTCCCCACTTTCTGCCGAATTCTGGAGGCATTGCGTGTTGAGTGGCAGAACTCAACGCCGCGCTTTGCCTCGACACCAGAGCGAAGAAATGGAAATATAAATTTAAGTAAATATTTCATCTCCTCGAGTGTGGATCGAACCCACAACCAGTCGGTATTACAGTCACACTTCGTGCCACTGCGCCAGGACTGGCCTCTATGACTGGTGAATATCTAATTAGTCTTTATTAAATTCTTAGAAGATACGATACTTAAGCAACATCACAAAGATACCTTGCGTATTAAATAAAATAAATAAATAAAAATTGCCAAACCGGAATAAAACAGCCATAAGTTTTATAAAGAATAAATACTGATTATAATTCTACAGATAATGTAGATAATAATATAGAATCCTGAATTTCTTTTTTAGCTTTACGTTGAATATCCTATCCTGCCTACCCTACTATGTGCGTAATAACATTTTATTATATACGTATGTATTTAGTGCGGGCACATAGTAGGGTAGGCAGAGGGAACCTGGGAACCAAATGTTTAAACACTCTTAGTGTGTGAATGTTCTTCCGTTTTCCTTTTTACGCTGCCTTTTATATGCAATATTGCGTGTTGAGAGGCTGACCTCTATGCTGCGGGAAACGGAATCGAACCCACAACTTGTGGCGTTTCCAATCGCACGCTTAAGTGCTTGCGTCACAACAGGACTTAACTTAAATTTCTTTACTTATAAAAACAATAAACTCAAAAGTAGCAATAACTTAGATTAGGATATACTTTTATCAAATTTTATTACTACTTTTTGCATTTAAAACAATACGTAAAGATAATAAATACAAACAACAAACAAGTAAATTAAACAGTTTAATTCCCAACAATAAACACACACCGAGACCGAGCGCTTACTGTTTGCGAATGCAATTAGGGAACACACAGGGTCCAGGGTCCCAAGGTTCCCGCCAGCCGCCACCCTATCGCCTCATTAGCCGGTATTGAGTTACAAATGTTTATTTATATTCAACACACAAACGTTTCGTACAACAATCGTGTCCACTGATTAGATAACCAAATATCAAGCAATTCTTATTGTTAAAAGTTAAAAGCTCTCTGTGGGGTGTCGTGTAGTATATTTACAATTAAAACATCAGAGGTCGGAGGTTTAAGTTTGCTAGAGTTACGTCACTCCGTCTCGCTATCAGAGAATGGAAAGGGAAATAATTAATTCTCCCACTCGAACCTACAGCCATTGCGTCCTATCGCGGTCTGTACCGCTGCGCTACGACGGCCGCAGTTAGGTGGTTTCTACTCTACGAGGCTGTCGCGCTATGGGACCAAATGACGCGCTTCATGTCATAAATCCGTAACTCGTTTATTTTTCATCAAGTTAGAAATAGTCATATATAAATAAATGCATACTATACGCTAGAATGTATAGTTGCGAAACTTCATAATTCTAGGTTAACCGGAGGTATACTAAGAATTTTAATTCGATTCATGTCAAAATACGCTATTTTTTGTGATAGTTTATATCACATCAGCCATATATTTTTTCTAAGTAAATATAGAAATATGTTTTTATGAGGAAATAATGGGGCCGTAGATCTGAGTATATGGTTTCAATTTCAACTCAATATCTCCAAGCGTTTCTGAGATAAATGGTCTTGACAGACAGACAGATAGATGGACGGACAATAAAGTTATCTAATAACAATTTCTTTTTTCCTAAAAAATGTACGGAACCCTAAAAGTTATATATATATCCGCCCTACCCTTTAATCAAATAGCAAATTAGTTCTAATAAGGCCATTGCAATACAGCATCAAATTATTGTCTCGTCACAAATAGGTTCCCCGAGGTTAGCTAAGTCTAGACAACACTCGGCTATAGTTCCCCGAAGACGAGACGTTTGTTAATCGGTCGACGTGACGGACGTGACGGACGTGTCGTCGTGACACGTCGTAGGTAATTGGTTGTCACTTATCTGATGGAGGTTAATTACGAGCCCTGCACGCCGCCGACCACGCCGCCGCCCACACGGGCAATTGATCTATTCCTTGGAATTAGCCTCCGAAAACAACTTTAATAAATATTTTTATATTTCTTATTTATATTGGAACTTTATTAATATTAATTATGCTTATTATTTTTATTACTAGATCTCTATATATAATGGGTATATACAAAAACTTTAATTTTATTTATCTCTTGTTATTTTCACAAACTAAATTTTACGTGTCGAATGGCGGTATTCTGCGTAATTTACTTAAATAAAACTTTTTGAGTGAATTATTATTAGGTACATTATTATTATTATTTATAATTAACCATCTATCCCGGACCACAGTTTTCTGCAGTGTCCGTTTTCTTTACTCCAGGATCAATCCGATGAAAGAGTTTCATTTATTAGAAAAACTTTAACGATTAAATATTTCATAAGTTAATTTTAACTGACGATCTTATCTTATTAAAATAAAAAGTCAAAATTTAATATTTTTAAATTTGCAAACTATAAACGTAATTTCTCCTGTACTACTTACTTTTTTAGTAGTAGAAATCGGAAGCGGTTAACGTTTTTTAAAAAAACACGATAAAAACACACATAGTCTCTATGTTTCTAAACTATACTGAAAGTATTGTAGTATCCACGTGAACGCAATTAGTGATACGTCTCATTTAATACCAATATTTCACACGAGTTACCTTCCAATAAGGGCCGTTGCCTACCAACAACTGCCCTCGGATTGACTTCTTTTTGGAATTAACTTTATTGCTGTTGACCTGGACTGGTCTTGAGGACCTTGCCTCTGAAGAAAAATTACAAACTTTGATGGTCGCTCGTGAAATTGACACAATTTCACTGCTTTTATATCTGTACTAATTTTACTGCGTCTTTTTCACCAACATTTACCCTCTTTTACAAAAGTTCGCTAACAATATATTAACAAAATGCGATAACTCGAGCTCGAATCCCTTAACATATGAGCTTGTCAATGCGGGGAATTGCCTTGCCCGACGCGACTGACGTGACTGACACGTGCCACTCACTCATCCATTGACACGTATTTGATATTTCGATGTGTCCTTTTGTATATAAAACTATGTCGTTATTTTATATATTATATTTTTAAATATTAAATATTTCTCGAGTGCCGGAGCGGAGTAGTGGACTGCTGTGCGGGAACAAGCGTGTAACCATTATCGTAGTCTAGATCTCGTGATGATTCATAATCTCCATATATAATAAAAGGATAGAAAAGTCAATTCTGTACATGAAAGATATAAAAAAAATAAAAATTAGGTCGGTTAATATGTCGATTATAGAACCTAAAAAACCACTCAGCAGAATTCTTGTCTGTCTGTCTGTCTGTCTGTCTGTCTGTCTGTCGGTTTGTTTGTGCGTCAATCACGCAAAAACTACCTGACAGAAATTGATGAATTTTTGCATGGTGTTAGCCTAGGGCCTCAAGGTACATTTTTTTTGGGTTTCATTCCGAATTTCATGATAGTTTTCTTTAAAAAAAATAAAAACTGAAAAATATAAATTACCTAAAATACCGATAACTACTGTATGAAATTAAATTAATTTTGGCATGGTAATAGTTCAAAGCCTAATGTCACTTATAGGATAGTTTTTATCATGGAGTATAAAGAATTTTTTGTAGAAAAAATTACATAATTATATTTTTTAATAAAAAAAATCGACTTCTTCAAATACAACCGGATTTCACACTCTGAACTTAACTAAACTTTCACCAAACTACCCCTTATATGTACCCTTTCTAATAAAAAAAGAATCATTAAAATCGGTTGAATTGATATTGACTTATACGTTCATTTGTCGCGCATATACTTAATGTAAATTTGAGATTTATATGATTTTCTCATAGATACCATTGTTGGATATAAACTAAATTAAAATAAGACTACACGGGAGGCATTAGCTTTCAAATAAAAAAAGAATAATTAAAATCGGTTCATACAATCAAAAGTTCTAAGGTAACAAGGCTAAAAAATACAGCCCAATTGATGACCCCTTTTAAGAAGTCGGTTAATAGTAATCTGACATAATTAAATTACGACTATTTCATTTAACTACATTTTAAAAAAAGAAAGTAAATTGAAGCCGTTCGTTGCACAGGGGCACAAAGTGTAACTGTTGTGGGTTCGATGACCACGCAAGGAAACGAAATATTTATTTAAATTTATATTTCCATTTCATCGCTCTGGTGTCGAGGTAAAGTGCGGCGTTGAGTTTCACTACTCAGCACGCAATGCCTACAGAATTCCGAGAAAAGTAGGGAACAGAGTGTTGTTGTTAACACTAGAGGTCCTATGCCTACCCTGCTGTGTGCGGGATACAGCGTGAAGCTAAAAAAAGAAGTACAATCAATATTTGTTCAGTCTACCATAATTATTATTTCAAACGTCAACGTTGGTGATATTAACAAACATAATAAAGTAGGTATATTTTACGGAATTAGCTCATATGGCGATGTGTAGAATAAAAAGTATATGTATTTGGAAAGTAAATTCTGATTGTGAGTTCATAGTTTATAAAAGTTTATATTGTGTTTAGATGGATCACGTGGTGATGTCAATACGTTTTAATGTCATCTTATGTTATCTGTTAAAATAGCGTGAAGCTGATTTAACTTAGTGTTATATTCAAAAGAAATTAATTGTATGTAATACATAATATGTAATTTATTAATACGTTTCAAGTATGAAAAAAAGAAAAAATGCAATATAATTGCATTTGTGTTTCCTTCCTATATTTTGTATTTCTATTATTTAAATCGATATATCAGGAACGTAAATGTGGGAACAGAGTTGCATGCCATTTTAGTACAGAGTAACCTCTAAAAAATGTATTTACTAAACTGAATAAAAAGAATGTGTGATTCCTCTATACAATATATTATTCTATATTATACATAAAACAGGTTAAAACAGTGCATATGAAGGTCCTCCTGTAGTATAACTATTTTCAATTACTATCAACACTACATTGTCGATACTAATGTGGTATTACAATATGAATGAAATTTTTCCGCCATTATGATGACATAGACAATTTTTTTAATTTGGAAAAATAATATATTAACTATAAGAACGTTGGTAGTTTTTTAAAAGGAATTCTTATAGAATAAAAAATTGCCTAAACTATGCTTCTTCGCAAGTGGTTGTAATAACTATTGGTATCAATTTTCCAAAAAATCACTATAAATATTAAATATGCTCAATTATACAGAGTTTTTTTGTTAGGACCACCTTAAATGAAACCACAGTTTAACTACTCTATAAAAGCCTATTACATATTAAATTAAAAACCCGAAAATAAAAAAGTTATTTTTTCAAACAAAATCTCCATCTCCATATATAATAAAAGGATAGAAAAGTCAATTCTGTACATGAAAGATATAAAAAAAATAAAAATAAGGTCGGTTAATATGTCGATAAAAAATTAATATGTTTAAAGTTAATATGTCGACTAAAACTTGACGCTATGACGGTACAGTTGAGAGAACTGAGATTTCTGGTTGTAGCACTAGTTGTATTTTAATTAGGTTAAATTCCCACTAAGTGGAAGAACACATTTATTTTTCTGCCCGTAAAAACAAACGAAGCGAAGCCTTGTGTTCCGCTATACTATCTAAAGAAATTGGAAAGTGCAAAATTGAGTAAGTGCACCACTATCTTATTTGAAATTCTTTCTTCTCTCCATTATAAATTTTCATAGGATTGAAATGTAATAGTGACGTCTTTGAACAATAGTATATGTTCATAACTGTTAAAGTTAATTATCGAACAAATGGTTTACAACTCTGATGATACAAAGACATTCTGCTTCAGCTGATAATTTAATTAAAATGTCTACCGGATGATCAATTAGCCTGCAGTTTACGTTTTAATTGTTATTATGTATGATGTTACGTAACGTTTCATTACGTTTATTTATTTATATACATATTACATTTAATGAATTAAATATATTTTATAAAAGGTTCACATATGTGATAACATGTTCACACATGTGGTCCACATATGTGACCACATATTCACACATGTGGTCCACACACGTGACCACATATTCACACATGTGGTCCACATATGTGACCACATGATCACACATGTAATCTTCATATGTGACTACATATCACACATGTGGTCCACATATGTGAGCACATATACACATATGTGGTCCACACACGTGACCACATATTCACACATGTGGTCCACATATGTGACCACATGATCACCCATGTAATCTTCATATGTGACTACATATTACACATGTGGTCCACATATGTGACCACATTTTCCCACATGTGGTCCACATACGCGACCACATATTCACACATGTGGTCCACATATGTGACCACAAATTCTCACGTGTGGTCCACATGAAAGACCACATATTCACACATGTGGTCCACATATGTGACCACAGGATCACCCATGTAATCTTCATATGTCACTACATATCACACATGTGGTCCACATATGTGACCACATTTTCCCACATGTAATCCACATACGCGACCACATATTCACACATGTGGTCATATATGTGTACCACATAGCACATAAACACACATGTGGTCCACACACGTGACCACATATTCACACATGTGGTCCACACACGTGACCACATATTCACACATGTGGTCCACATATGTGACCACATGATCACACATGTAATCTTCATATGTGACTACATATCACACATGTGGTCTACATATGTGACAACATATCACACATGCGACCTGCACATGTGAATACTTACTCACACATGTGGTTCACATATATGACCACACGATGCTACATGTGGTCCACATATGTGACCACATGTTCACATATGTGGTCCACATATGTGAGCACATATTCGCACATGTGGTCCACATATGTGACCACATGATCACCCATGTAATCTTCATATGTGACTACATATCACACATGTGGTCCACATATGTGACCACATTTTCCCACATGTGGTCCACATACGCGACCACATATTCACACATGTGGTCCACATATGTGACCACAAATTCTCACGTGTGGTCCACATATGTGACCACAGGATCACCCATGTAATCTTCATATGTGACTACATATCACACATGTGGTCCACATATGGGACCATATATTTACACATGTGGTCCACATATGTGACCACAAATTCTCACATGTGGTCCATATATGTGACCACATTTTCCCACATGTGGTCCACATACGCGACCACGTATTCACACATGTGGTCCACATATGTGACCACACATTCTCACATGTGGTCCACATGAAAGACCACATATTCACACATGTGGTCCACATATGTGACTACATATTCACACATGTGATCTATATATGTGACTACACATTCACATAAAAAATTTTTTACTACACGAATAAACTTCAATAAAAGTTTTATAATTTAAAAAAGTTTATTTTTTATGTAGGCTGTCTCCTATCTGAAGTGTAGTTAAATGGAAAAACTAGGAGGACCAGTGTGTGTGTCAGTGATGACCTATTGCGTTGAGAGACAAGGTCCTTCATCCTTAGCCTCATTCGCAGGCTCCAAGTCAGCTATGGAGACAGCTATTTCTCTAAGCTACTGAATTAGAAACGATGGTACGACGAAAGAAGGTTACCGACACATTGTTTCGGTAAATGAACGATGTATAAATGCACTTTGTCACGAAAGGTATTTTAAATTTGTATTGAAACGAACTGAAAAGTCAAAAATTAAAAGGAGTTATAACATGTAATTTATCACATGAATTCACAAAACAATCTATACCTATTTTTTATTTTAAGAATTAAAAAAATTATGTTAGTTTTGTCTTGCCTGACCTTGTCGCACTCATTATCTTATTAATGTGATTAATCTCCATATATAATAAAAGGATAGAAAAGTCAATTCTGTACATGAAAGATATAAAAAAAATAAAAATTAGGTCGGTTAATATGTCGATTATAGAACCTAAATAACCACTCAGCAGAATTCTTGTCTGTCTGTCTGTCTGTCTGTCTGTCTGTCTGTCTGTCTGTCTGTCTGTCTGTCTGTCGGTTTGTTTGTGCGTCAATCACGCAAAAACTACCTGACAGAAATTGATGAATTTTTGCATGGTGTTAGCCTAGGGCCTCAAGGTACATTTTTTTTGGGTTTCATTCCGAATTTCATGATAGTTTTCTTTAAAAAAAATAAAAACTGAAAAATATAAATTACCTAAAATACCGATAACTACTGTATGAAATTAAATTAATTTTGGCATGGTAATAGTTCAAAGCCTAATGTCACTTATAGGATAGTTTTTATCATGGAGTATAAAGAATTTTTTGTAGAAAAAATTACATAATTATATTTTTTAATAAAAAAAATCGACTTCTTCAAATACAACCGGATTTCACACTCTGAACTTAACTAAACTTTCACCAAACTACCCCTTATATGTACCCTTTCTAATAAAAAAAGAATCATTAAAATCGGTTGAATTGATATTGACTTATACGTTCATTTGTCGCGCATATACTTAATGTAAATTTGAGATTTATATGATTTTCTCATAGATACCATTGTTGGATATAAACTAAATTAAAATAAGACTACACGGGAAGCATTAGCTTTCAAATAAAAAAAGAATAATTAAAATCGGTTCATACAATCAAAAGTTCTAAGGTAACAAGGCTAAAAAATACAGCCCAATTGATGACCCCTTTTAAGAAGTCGGTTAATAGTAATCTGACATAATTAAATTACGACTATTTCATTTAACCACATTTTAAAAGAAGAAAGTAAATTGAGGCCGTTCGTTGCACAGGGGCACAAAGTGTAACTGTTGTGGGTTCGATGACCACGCAAGGAAACGAAATATTTATTTAAATTTATATTTCCATTTCATCGCTCTGGTGTCGAGGTTAAGTGCGGCGTTGAGTTTCACTACTCAGCACGCAACGCCTACAGAATTCCGAGAAAAGTAGGGAACAGAGTGTTGTTGTTAACACTAGAGGTCCTATGCCTACCCTGCTGTGTGCGGGATACAGCGTGAAGCTAAAAAAAGAAGTATAATCAATATTTGTTCAGTCTACCATAATTATTATTTCAAACGTCAACGTTGGTGATATTAACAAACATAATAAAGTAGGTATATTTTACGGAATTAGCTCATATGGCGATGTGTAGAATAAAAAGTATATGTATTTGGAAAGTAAATTCTGATTGTGAGTTCATAGTTTATAAAAGTTTATATTGTGTTTAGATGGATCACGTGGTGATGTCAATACGTTTTAATGTCATCTTATGTTATCTGTTAAAATAGCGTGAAGCTGATTTAACTTAGTGTTATATTCAAAAGAAATTAATTGTATGTAATACATAATATGTAATTTATTAATACGTTTCAAGTATGAAAAAAAGAAAAAATGCAATATAATTGCATTTGTGTTTCCTTCCTATATTTTGTATTTCTATTATTTATATCGATATATCAGGAACGTAAATGCGGGAACAGAGTTGCATGCCATTTTAGTACAGAGTAACCTCTAAAAAATGTATTTACTAAACTGAATAAAAAGAATGTGTGATTCCTCTATACAATATATTATTCTATATTATACATAAAACAGGTTAAAACAGTGCATATGAAGGTCCTCCTGTAGTATAACTATTTTCAATTACTATCAACACTACATTGTCGATACTAATGTGGTATTACAATATGAATGAAATTTTTCCGCCATTATGATGACATAGACAATTTTTTTAATTTGGAAAAATAATATATTAACTATAAGAACGTTGGTAGTTTTTAAAAGGAATTCTTATAGAATAAAAAATTGCCTAAACTATGCTTCTTCGCAAGTGGTTGTAATAACTATTGGTATCAATTTTCCAAAAAATCACTATAAATATTAAATATGCTCAATTATACAGAGTTTTTTGTTAGGACCACTTTAAATGAAACCACAGTTTAACTACTCTATAAAAGCCTATTACATATTAAATTAAAAACCCGAAAATAAAAAAGTTATTTTTTCAAACAAAATAAATAATAAAATTCGTTGTAAAATAAAATACAATTTGTTAAGAACGACGCACGCACACATAAACTTATCAAAGGGAAACCGCCGCATACGCCTCATTGCGAAATCGAGTCGTAGGTATTGGCGGCAAAGTTTAAAGTTCTAAACATTTTAGTACTATTTTTGTAGTAGTATGTGTTTAAATTATTGGTACCTACTACCTATGCGTAACCGCGTCATACGAAATATAGATATGAATAAACATTGTGAAATAAGAAAAAAAACCTACGTCTTCACTGTTGATGTATCTTAAAAACTATTTTACCCTATATGCCCAATTGTAACTGTAACGTGACGTTGTGGGTCTGATCCACACATGCAGGATTGAGTTATAATTTAATAATATTTTCATTTCGCACATCAGTCAAACATTATACCCAATATCTTACACTAAGTTGCCCTGCTAAGGGCGGGATAAAGCGTGGATCTGGTTTTAACTTTATGTGAACCGATTAAAATAAAGTCCAATCCAGTTGAGGCCAGTCGTGGCGCAGCGGCACAAAGCGTGACTGTAAAACCGACTGGTTCTCTGAGTTCGATCCCCACACGAGGAGATGAAATATTTACTTAAATTTATATTTCCATTTCTTCGCTCTGGGGTCGAGGTTAAGCACGGCGTTGCGTTCTGCCACTCAACACGCAATGCGTCCAGAATTCGGTAGAAAGTGGGGAACGGAGTGTCTTAATACTAGGTTCCTCCCTCTGACTAGCATGAAGCTGCTTAAAATAAAACTAATGCTTAATATTTAAGGGCAGTTTGCCAGAATACAAACAAAAAAGTATTTAAATCGGTTAAGCCGTTTCTGAGATTATCGTAAAGAAACGCACATATAGTAAGTATCGATAAGTTGTGTTTTTATTTCAAACATTCAATTGAAGATTCTTATGGGAGGTACGAAAATGCGACCTAAAGTTTTAACAACTTTCTTATAAAAAATCTTCATTACATTGCAAACATACATTATAAGTATATCAAGACACGAACATAATTCAGTGTGTTAAGTAAATAGTTCTGTGGTTTAAGCGGGCGAAGCCGCGAGCGGGTCGCTAGTATGATATATAATCTTAACCGCAAATAACTTTGTTTAGCGGTTAGCGAATGGTTTAACCAATTACTTAGCGGTTGTTCTAGTACTGTAGACGTCACGTGTCGGTTGGCAAATTCAACACAGTACTTTGTCCACCCTCATGGGAAGAAGTAAATATTTTCATAAAAGAAACATTGCACCAAGTTGAACCTGCAACTACCGTTCAGTTACGTCCCAGGTTTGCTACGACAGTCAATTAATTGTAATATGTAAAATAGAATCGAATAATGTCGAGTTAATACATCTAATATATTTTTGATGAGGGATGCTGCCGCGGCCCATACTGGCGTCAATAATGATTGAGCTAATCGCCGCCCTCCGTCCGCCGCGCTCGGACAGAGGGAAGAGGAAAGGAATGCTAACGATGTGTCGTTTCGATAAGGTATAATTCCTCTGTAAGAGATTGCATTAACTTTTTTATCAAGGGTAATAATTAAGAATAGTTTGATAATCTCAAAGTCTGTCTGATTTGCTCGCGGTTGAATATTTAAAATTAACTTAACTTAGCTTAACTAAGCGTTGTAGTCAGAGAGAACGGAGTTCTACGCTACGTTCTCTACATAGGTCTCTTTCGCCTCCTCCACTGTCATCAACCTCTCCATCATTCAAATTTGTCTATCCTTATGCGTTTTGAGTTGTTTATGTAGACGGAAAAATGTGATTTTTTCCATCTTGTAATACTTATTACCAGAATCGGCATTTGATGTCACGATCATTATATTATTAGGAAGTCGGAGGTATTCAAATTATTGTCTATTATTTATTAAAAAACGTATAAAAGTTAAACAAAGCGGTATTTGAACAGTTCAAGTGCACTGACTACTAAGCCATACGTTCAGAGCGCTTGAACCTCTTCCAAGGCGCGGTTTCAAGTCCCGCTTTGTTAAATTTTTTATACGATTTTAATAAAAGTATTTTTCTTTAGTCATTATTGCAGTGTCTAATTCCTCTATCTCGATCTCCCATCTCCCATCTCCCACGCAGCCTACTGGAGGCCGTGTTCAATATATCGAGCGCCGAAGGTGGTAGCCGGTAGCTGACACCCACTTGTCCCGGTAGAACAATTCGCAAATAAACATCGACATCTATACGAGTGACCATAGAGAGACACAACGCGGACACCATTTATCGAAACAATGACATATTTGCGCTCCACACCGACCCTCGCTTGCATACCAATGAGAGCCATCGCGACTATTGTTTTGGTTCATTAAACATCACGCTCATGGGTACTTATTATATGATAGCTTAAAGCAAATTTATGTAGCATGTAGTCGTGGAAAGTCAGTTTAATACAAAATCTTAGTTTAAAAATTAAAATATAACTAAAAGTTGCATATTCTACTTCCATACATACCGACAGAGTTAAATGTTCAATGTATTATAAATTTTTGTTTGCCGATAAGCTTATTTAGTGTAATAAGTTCTTTGATTTTCACGATTATTATACATTTTAAATAAAACTATTTTAACCGGATTAATCGCGTATATTTTGTTTTTACATTTTTGGTAACCCGACGTTTCGAACACTTTGCAGTAGTCCGTGGTCACGGGTAGACTACCCACAGTCTACCCGTGACCACGGACTACTGCTAAAAACTATTTATTTTGGTTTCCAAAAATGTAAAAACTAAATATACGCGATTAATCCGGTTAAAATAGTTTTATTTAGAATTATTTAGTGTATTTGGTACATACGGCCTATACTACGGTGGTGCACTAGAGATAGTTTGTACTGATCGTGATGATTGTAGGTTGATATCCTATTGGAAGAAATATATTTTATAAAATGACATTATTTTCTTCGACCTGATTATATAAAATTCTATAAGGCAGGTTTAATGATAATAAGCCTAATTGTTTCGGTTCACAAAGCAGTATAGGCAGAGGGATCCTTACAACTTAGGGCTGACAGAACACTAAGTTGTAAGGCAACACCGAAATTGAAAAGAAATTCCGTTCCCATTAAACATTTGATTTGAGACGAAAAACATTTAATATTTTATTTTATCGAGTGGGAATTGAACCCACAACATATCGCGTTTGCTGGCGCACAGTAGTGTCATGCACCACGACAGTGTCACCAGCTGAGGCATTGTGTTTTGTGACTCTGAACGGAATACTGATGCTGACTTCAGATGCGCGTTCAACTTATTTTTAAAGGTTGTCCAAAAATACAACGCTTCCTAGTGCTGTAGCCGGCGCGTCTCCTGGTCACTGGTCACTGCACGGTGCATGTCCATTTATAGAATAGAAATAAATACAAAAATAATAATCTAATTATTACATATCATTACATTCCACATTGAAATATTTTTTATTTCACTGTGAGTTTAGTACAACAATTGAGAATGTGTAAAGCATTTTGTACTTTTTTGGATTAGCAACATTACGGCCACCCCAAAATTAGAGGTTCAAATTCATGTAATCTTTTGATGCTCTTATCAATACCTAGTATTAATAAATCTTACAATTAAAAATAATAAAATTTAAATTAATTCTACGGGAGAAGTTTTTTAGACGTTACTATGCTAGTGTTGCCACCTACTACTAATATTTTTTATACGTCTAAATTATTAAAAATATTAAAAGTTCTAAAACTGAGCTTTGATACAGTACTACTTCTAACTCATAAAAGGTATGAATTTCTTAGTATTTATTCAATTTCTTACAAAAAGAGCTGAAAGGTAATTTTATTCTATGATCTTAAATATTCCGATACCATTACATATGAATAATTCAGCTTACCATCTGCGGCAACCAGCATATCATGAACAGCACCGACAGCGTGGCCATAAGTCTGCTGAAGGCGACCTCCTCAGCAGTAGCGGCGTTGTGGTGCGCGTGCGCCGTGTTGTTGCGCTGCCGGCAGCTGCTCTTGGACACGCGGCGCACCACGGGGGCTCCACCTGCGGGGCCCCCAGCACCACCGGCGCCGAACCGCGGGGCTGTGATCGCGTATAACGCTCTGATCACTGCCAGGTTGCAGTATACGAGTACCACACAGAGGAGTGTGCCTAGGGAGGAAAAGACAATTATCTTCTCTTAAAAAGCCTCAGTCGTCTCAGCCAAAGCTGTTCGGTATGGTGAAAAATTTTAATTGAAATAAAAATAATTGTAAAATTAGGTTTCGTGTCATAATAGTACTGCGTTTGACTATGACATCGTCGGTTATGAATTGGTCAGTCAGGGAACTAAATATTTCTAAATTTTCTTTATGTATCCGCTCTCGTAAGGTTAAGTTACGTTTGTAACACAGGGCGAAGGGTTGAGTTGCAACTTAACGCTACGACTTGAATTTTGAAGGAAAACGGAGAACGGAGTGTGTTGATACTAAATTCTCTTTGCATGCCACTTGCTGCAAGTTTCAAACATATCGGTTGGTATATGAAAGGAGCATTGCAAATGCCATAAAGTCCAAGCAAACGAAGGAAGGGCAACCACTAATCACCTAATAAAACTAAAGTTGTTTTTTTTTTAAATAATCATTGATTATTATAAATCTCCAATAAACTGCTCTGCACATCTAAAATACACAAGATACTATAACAATATATGAGTCTAACAATAGGCAGCACAAAGTACGGGCGTCAATGTTGTGATGTCACTACATTGTAGGTCGCTGGTAGGTACTCGTTCACCAGCGTACATTTTACTAGTGTAAATATCGTCGAGGAAGAAAACAAACAGGCGGATGTAGTTAGTTGTTGAATATTAATAACAATACATAAGAAACTGGCGGAGTCAGAGCAGCGGACGTGCGCCACACCGGAAGTGCTCAGTGTTTGGTTAGAGCAGCGTTCTCATAGACCATGGACATAGATCGTGGGACAGCTACCTGTTGCAGATGCTGCCGCTGACTCCAGTGTAAGTGACTATAGTGACTAGCTCGAATATTGGAATTTTATGATATAATTGTAGATTATTAATGATAAACAAGAAAAAAATATTGTTGCAAGTCAATATTTATTTCTTTTAAATTGTATAGTTCTCGAAGCTTAATTTCCTTAAAAAATGATTGTGCCTAACTTCACCAAAGTTAAATGAATTCATTATAGATTAGAAGACATTATGTCTTCTAGAAAAATAAAACAAATTTAATTCGTCTATATATATAAAAGGACATGTACCTGACTGACTGAGGTAAGACGCACGCACAGCCGTAACCGCTGTGCGTAGAAATGTGAAATTTGGACAAATGTTTATTTTCATAATCTGGACATCCACTAAGAAGGGATTTTGAAAAATGTTAACCCTAAAGGGATGAAATAGGGGTTGAAAGTGTATAGAAAAAAAATTTAATCGGCACCGATTTTTATAAAATTTTAAATTCAGACTTAAAAATATTTCATTGAACGCGTGTTTCATGATTTTTTAGAAATTATCCCCTAAAGGTTCAAATAAGGGGTTGAAAGTTTATATAGAAAAATCTCTAAATCGCCACCGATTTAAAAAAAAATCAGACTGTTAAGAATATTTAATTGAATACGTGTTTCGTGGTTTTTTTCGAATTCACCCCTAAGGGTGCAAATAAGCAGGCGAAGCTGCGCGTCTCTAATAGTATTTTTATGATAGTAACAACCAACTTACCAAAAATAACGTAAAACACAGCATACGCAAAGTCTAATCCGGAAGTGGCGTTCCTGTAGCGGATGCAGCACTGCGTGCTCTTGTCGTAGTAGAGACCGACGCCGAGCACCGGCGCGCAGGTTAACGCCGCCGCCCAGAACCAAGAGATGAGGAGAGCCATGCGGATCACGTAGTATGTTACTTGCTGTACAAAGTATATTCAATTTAAAATTTATAGATACATATGGTCATCATTGGTGTTAGAGAAACGTAAATCTATCTTTTCTTGTTTTTTTTTGAGAGACAGAACTCGTAAAGATCCTGTATGTTTATATATGAATAGATAGTATTTTAAATGTTATATTATTTATATGTTCAATTATTTGTACTTATATATGTATTTGTATCTCTAAAGGTCATTATTGTTTCGGCCTTCATATGAACTTCGCAGCAGTTTGTATATTTAGTGGGTAGTACGTAACGAGTGGGAGCTTGTAGCCAGTTGTTAATAGCTTATAGTGCTATAAGCGTTTCTTTCTTGAAGAAAATAACGGTATTGGTCGTGCGATATTGAAATATTAGTTTGAGTGGTCTTATGTTGAAGAGTTTGTGAAGATAATGCGTCATTATTTAAGATATATACTGTAATTGAGGGTAGGCAGCAGTTAGTGTGGAGACAATTCGTTGCTTATTTTCCTCCAAATTGAGGTTGAACTCTCTCGTTGGCGGTGAGTTCTTCTGCTTAATGCGCAATTCTCTATAATTGGGCGGTGTGTGAGGAACGGTCTCTGTTTAGAAAAACTCTGTTTAGAAGTCTTGTTTAGAAAAACTTCAAATAATATAACACCATAGTGGCACAACTCGGTGTGTATGAACTATAGTAGTGACATGAAGGGGTATTATTTGCTATTTATATTTTTGTTACTTTGATAGAGTTTAACATTGAATTACACATTATTACATAACCATACACACTACGTTTGTATATACGATACAGGGTGAATTATATTACTAAGTACTAGTTTTAAGTAACATATTATCCAGCTCTCTCTGCTTGCTTTGCAAAGGAGAAGAACTTTTTTTTTGACACACTAAATCCCGTACATGTTCCGTCCCCGCTTTCCGCTGAATTCTAGAGGAGATAAGAATAATCATAAATCAGAACATGAGGCCGTCGTAGCGCGGAGGCACAAGTGCGCGACTGTAAGAACAAGTTTGTAGTGGGAAACAGACTGCCGTTCTAATGGTGGACGAATTGTTTCAATACTAGGTTCAAGGTTCCTTCTGCCTTCCCTGCTATGGGAAACAGAAATGTGAAGTTAAAAATAATACATATATCAAAACATGGTCGTATTTGATCCACTACGTGATACGATCGTAAATACTCATAATAATCCAATATTAAATCTACGCTTTACAAGACCCGTTGTTACGATGTGCGCGTATGTAGGTAGTGTAGTGAGTATCGCTCAAAGACGACAAACGATTTGTATGAAGGTTCTAATATATCGCTACAAATATGCCGCTTTTAGGCGCGTTGTGTTGCTGTTGTTGTCGCTCCCTTCAGATTTTCAATCCGAAATATTGTTTTTCCTAACGACATGACCTTACTTTAAATTCGTTAATTCCTTATTTTTTTTTAAAATCCTTAATATTATTAAGATATTACAATATTTAGAGTATTTTTGATAGTATGAAAAAAGTTTTAACCCTCTCGAGTTGCAATAATAAAGTCTATTTTATTTAAGTCCTGGAATTGATACGGAACCCTCGTTGGGCGAAGTCTGATTCATATTTTACCGGACTTTTATGAAATGAATTAATTTCAATTATAATGTCGTTTTTATCTGTACGTAATGTAAATATAAACTTAATATTTGGACTTTACCTTTATTCGTTCTGCGAGTTTGACTGCTTGTCAAATTTCGTAATTGAACACACATCAAATAAAATTGACAAACTTAAGATTGCTGGCGTTTGCACTATAATTTTGTAAGAAATAAACTACAAATATAAGTTTGTAATGATTTTTTTCGATCAAATATTTATAATATAAAAAGGCAGCAAAAACGATACATAAACACTCGTATCTTTTGATTGCAATGACTTAGAATCTTAATTTTTTTTTAATTTTAAGGAACAAAAAAAATTGATCTCATCCCGTACGGAACTATTTTCTTGAAATAACTTTAGAAATAAGTTTCTTATAAATTAATAAATAAATGATGATGATGTGGTATAAAGTGTGACTGTAAACCGACTGGTTGTGGGTTCGATCCCCACTCGAGGTTATGAAATATTTACTTAAATTTATATTTCCATTTCTTCGCTCTGGTGTCGAGGCAAAGCGCGGCGTTGAGTTCTGCCACTCAACACACAATGCCTCCAAAATTCGGCAGAAAGTGGGGAACGGAGTATCTTAACACTAGGTTCCCTCTGCCTACCCTGCTGTGTGCGGGATATAGCGTGAAGCTAATTTATTTATTTTTTAATTTAATTTATAAATTATAATGTAAGGAAGTAAATTAAACACGCTACACAAACAAAAGTGACGATTAAACCGCACTTATCTCTGACCTCGACCACCACACTCTACCGCCGCCGCTGTCGTACTTAACGCGCAATTTAAGATAATCTGCAGATTGAAGCCAAACGTCACATAATTTCGGACTTAATGATACTATATATAGTGATAGATGTATAGAAACAGTTTCTTGGTACAGAAGAAGTGGGAAGTGGGAAGTATGTCTTAGGAATTGATAATTCTTAAACTCTATATGTCTTAGGTGTCTAAATCGGTGGAAACTATAGTGATCTTTACTAGGTACAGTACAATACGGCACTTCCAATAGATCAATAGATGCGGCATCCTCTGAGCATACGTTTGAAATATGGACGCTTAGACGTTTGAGAAAGGATTTAACGATTTTAAGTTAAAAATTATAATTTTATTAGTATTTAGTTACTTAATAGTGAGTTTTAGTTTTAAACGTTAAGTGTGACTGTAAGCGCGACAGTTGTGGGTTCTATTTCCACTTGGTGAAAAGAATAATAATTAATAAATATTTTGATTTGGTCGCTCTGGCACTACTTACACAAACACTTGTCGCCAGGTGGGTCACCTCTCACCTGCGGTTGTGTTCAGGTTGTAACTGATCCGATGTGAATAACGAAATATGACACTCAGTCAACAGGTAGGTGTCTAGGTGCGTATGTGTGAACTAAGCAATAGCAAAGGCACAAGATACAAAACTTTTTATAACATTTGACACAAAAAATAAATAGAAAATATGTTGTTTTGACAATATTTTATATACAATTTAATAAATAATTGAGGCCAGTCGTGTCGCAGAGGTACAACAGCCACTCAACATACAATGGAGCCCGAATTCTACGGAAAGTACAGAACGGAAGTATCATAATGGGAACACAGTGTCTTAGCGGTCCCCTCTGCCTATCCTGCTATATGCGGGATACAGCGTGAAACTGGAAAAAAATAAAGGCGATAAAAATAGTAATATTATGAACTTGTATAAGATGAAATATTTTGAAGTGGTACAACGCCTCGCACTTAGGGACCGGAAGTTAACAATATTTCACGGCATTAGTGGTTAAGTCGTCGTGGCGCAGGTCTCAAGAACGTGACTGTAACGCGACAGTTGTGAGTTCGATCCCAATTCGAAGAAATTAATTATTATTTGTCAATATTTTAATATTTTCGCTCTGACACCGAGGGTAAAGCTCGGCGTTGAGTTGCACCACGCAAAACACAATGCCTCCGAGATTCGGTGGAAATTGCGGAACGGAGTGCCTTAACACTAGACTCCCTCTGTCTATCCTGCTGCGTGCGGGATACAGCATGCAGCTGATTAATTTGATTTATTTATTTTTAGTGGCTCACGACGTGCGCCGGCCGTGAACCACCACCACTGACCACTTGAATTAATGTAGTCTAATTATATGGGCTGAATGGTAAGTGGATTTAAAAGCTCTATCGTCGTACTTGTTGCTTTAAAATAAGAAATCATTTCGCTTCTTCTGTATAAAACCCTAGTGATAAATATTTAAGGTTGAGTTGTGTTGTGTTCCTCTTCTTAGCAGAACTGCCTTCCTGAACCGGTGGTGATATTATGTTCATTCGAAGATTCAAAAATACTTGTTTAAGACCATTTGATATATATTTATATCTCTATATTTTGAAATAGAATTTGAAACGGAGCTTAACACTGAGCTAAATACCAACGTGTTATTTAGAATTACAATCGTTGAATCGAAATGGTAAATAAATATATACGTATAAACTGATAACCTTTAATCTTTATGTGCATGCTGCCATCATGTTGGTGGGAAAATGCGGGGCTTAACGCAGTTTTAGAAATTAAATATAAAAAAAAAGAATTGATGGAGGTAAATTAAATTCTTAAAAAATAGTATTCGACGTCACAGCTAGTTTAGTTATTGAAAAATTACTAATTTATTCTATATTCTCCGCACTAACTCTATATAAATATAGAAGCAGGAAAACTAGCACTTACTATCAGATTTGGAACACCTCTGTAGTTGGACGATTCGCATATTTTTATGATTTTGTTTTGAGTCAGTGAAAGTGACGCAGAAACTGTACCGACGCGGATCACACTCTACGTGACCTTGTTTTGCTTTATTTAGATCTAAAGTATCTCAATTTTATAGCAAATCTATTCAGGTCCATTATTTTATTTTTTTATGAAAAAATATATAATAATTTGAATATTCAAGACTATTGCCTTGTAAAAGCCTCATTGAATATACAGAGCAATTGGTATTACGATTTTAAAATTATTTGAAAAAACGACATTTGTGATTGATAGTAATATGTAAATTGTAAAAAGTATTATATTATATTATATTTATATATCTTACTAAATACAACAAATTTGACCTATTGTGAGATAAATTCTCATTCCAAAAAATATTTTCCTTTTCCCCGCTTTGTTATCAAGCGCAGCGTCCCACCACACCACACAATGTCTTTAAAACTAGTGGGATCCTTTGTCTTGTTAGTAGAGCAATAGTGGGAAATAGAGCGTTTTGACACGAGGTTCCTTATACCTACTTTAATATGCGTAAACATAGAAAATGAACTTATATAACTGAAAAGTTTCAAATGTTGCCTTTCATTCTACATTGTGACAGAAAATCGCACGTGATGTGTCGCTAATTATTTAGCTAGAGTGGTTTTTTTTAATATTATATTTCTTCGCTTTATAATTTTATTTGTATATAAATTAAAATGGAAGACCTTCCGCGCATGATTAGCGATTGTGTCTGTCAATATAACTTACACCTCAAATTCAAATTTCAATGTCAATGGCGTTCAGTTTTTGCAGCAATAAAGTTTTTTTTTATAAGAAACTAATAACAGCGCGACATTTTTTTTAAACATCTCTCTTCTTTATCTTAAAGAGTAACTAATTCTCAACTAGAAGTCATTGAGGCGCTGTAACATAGGTTCTAGGTTCGATCCCCATTCGGGAGTATTAATTATTTTCAACTTGCCGCTCTGGCAAGACAAAGTATGGCGTTGGATTCCGCCGCAACGTCTCAAATCGAATGAACATTAGATGACAGTTATAGAACAGGACAGTGTATTGATACTACATTTCTAATCTTTTTCTGGAATAATAAAGTGACGTTAAAAGAAAACACTTACAAAGTGTATGTGTTCATGTAACTTGTATAAACTTATTGATCTTGGCAGTAGATATAAATATTTTCATGTATTTTAGTGTTTAAATCTTCGTGGCTTAACCACGGCTTGGGAAATTAGTGGGGAAAACCCAGACCAGACCCAGACTTACGCGATAGAGATATTATACTACATATAATGATTACAAGACGTCCTCAGAGAGAGGTTCAAATCGAGACCTGCATCACCAGTGTACGTCTCGATAGCGGCACACAGTGCAGGATTGTTAATATTATCTTAATTTGCAAATTTCCCAAGCATATTATTAACCTACTTACGGATAGCATACGTCTGTATTATTTATATCCATATTATATGCCTATTATTATTATTTAAATCGGCTTCACGCTGTATCCCGCACACAGCAGGGTACCGTTTCCCACTTCCTACCAAATTCTGGAGGCATTGCGTTTTGAGTTGAAGAATTCAACGCCGCGCTTTGTCTAGACACCAGAGCGAAGAAATGGAAATACATATAAACTTTACATTAACAACATAAAAAAAAATAACTACATTGTTGGTTACTTGGTTAGTTACCTCGAAGACCGACTTCATCGCTTGCCCTCAGATGTGTGTCGCGTCTTTTCCATTTTAAAAAGTGGTTTTCATGTGTTATATAGAATTCTTAGTTATTTCCATTTGACCGCGCTTATGAAGTGCGAGTGAAAGCAAATAAATAACAAGCAAGCAAAAAAATATTTCTCAAATCACGAAACAAATGGATTTTCCTCAATGATTCCACTCAACACACCGCTAGTGAAGCTTACAACAAGTTTATAAATAAATTGTAATATTATACAGGAGGATTTAGTTTGGGTTAAAAAGAAACACCTGTTGGAGACAGTTAGGAGTTTTGAACGACCTATATATTAGAGGAGGCCGTAGGTGTGACCTTGACAATGTGGACTTTTCAAAATAAATAATAATTTCTATGAATCATTACAACTCTCTTTCATACGAGAAGTTAATCGCTTTTATTAGGTTTCAGTGTATTATTTTAACTTTAACTATATAACAAAAGAGGAACTTCTTCGTTTCAATATTTTTTTAATATAAAATATATCAATTAATTGCCCAACCTTGGATTTTGGTTATACTTCTTTTGTATAGTGGTATATGCGTTATGGGAAAGCGCTGCGTTCAGTTCCGCCTCCCAAATTGTCACTTTTTGAAAAAAAAATTGTTTGTTTAATATTAGTAAAATCTAAACAATGAAAATATGGATAATGTGGATGAATGATATTGTATTAAAATGTTATAATACTTTAATAGCATACGCATTTTCACAAATAAATATTTATATACGTGGTAGCTCCTTAAAACCCCTTAAATGAGTTCATCAAAAATTAAATTAAATTAAATTAGCTTCACGCTATATCCCGCACACAGCAGGATAGGCAGAGGGAACCTAAAATTAAGACACTACGTTCCCCACTTTCTGCCGAATTTTGGAGGCATTGCGTGTTGAGTGGCAGAACTCAACGCCGCGCTTTTGCCTCATCACCAGAGCGAATAAATTGAACTATACATTTTAGTAAATATTTCATCTCTCTCCTCGAGTGGGGATCGAACCCACAACCAGTCAGTTTTACAGTCACACTTCGTGCCGCTGCGCTATGTCTGGCCTCAAAATGAGTTCATCAAAATCAAATAAATACTTTATCTTATGTATTCTTGTATCTTAATCAATATAATTGACAGAGCACTCTCTAGTCGAAGTCTGAGAAGTGAGAACAATGCACTGTTCTGTCATCTCCTCGACTCCTGTATCTCTATATGAGGCTTATCTCTCATCTCGAGTCCCCCGTTGTTATCTCGAGTAAGTTCTCGCCATACTTAGTCTTGATACAAAAACTTAAACCTAAAATGTGTTTAACATTTTTTCTGTTTTTAAAGTTATCGCTATATACGTATATTTTTTGTGTTAACAATCATATAGCGATGACGTTATTTATATACGAGACGTGATTTATAATGTAGAGCAGCCTTTTGTGACTTTGTACCAAATCCTTTAATAAACAGTTATACAAAAGTAAATTTTATTTCAAGGTCTTACCTATTCTACTATTTCTATATTGTAAATGAAGTTGAGATATTCCGTTCCGCACTTTTTGCCGAATTTTCGAGACATTACGTGTGTGCGTGCGACGGAACTTGACGCCGCGTTTTGTTACCAGAGTGAAAAAATAAAGTACCTCATTCGCTAGTACGCTAAGTAAGCTTCAAACCTACTACCGTCGCGTTTACATTCACACGTGCTACCACACCACGACGACCTCATTCACTTTTTTGTAAGCTTTTATTTTTCCAAGGGGTTGGATTTCACATCGTTCGTCGTTCGTCGTCAGGACGAGAGCGAGGCCTAACAACAGTTTCCTGCTTCACAGAAAACCGGCTCTACTCAGCAAAAGGATATTGTGTTTTGTATTATATATTTTTGTATTATTTTTTATTTTTATTTTAAAAGTAGAGTAAAGTTAAGTTAAGTTAAGTAAAGTTAAGTCAAGAGAATACTAGTTATTACTCGTTCTGACCTTCGTCACCGAGTCCTGTCAGACATGTCAACTGCATAATTCCACCATTATATATTACATGAAATAAATATTCTTTTTATTTAGCTTTACGTATATCGGGAATTTCGTGTTTGTCACTCCGTCCCCCACACACCGCCTAATATTCGAGGCGGAACTCAACTTCGTGCTTTGTCTTGTTAGTAGAGCGCGAATATGATAATAATTCATACACTGGAAATCGAACCTACAACCATCGAGCTTACAGTCGGATGCTGTGCCGCTGGTTATTTTTATATCTAAAATAGTCTATCTATGTGTGTAGTATGTAGGTGGAGCTTTTAGTATGAGATCGTAAAATATTGAGGGTAGTTCAATGGCAAAGAGGTCAATTTGCTAGTGTTTGCTTTTTCCATACATCTACGGAAATTTTATTATCCTATTTTATGACTATATTCTCAGCTTTTACTTTTCTCTGTCGTGTATTAATTAGTTCATTTTATATTTTTATAAAATGGTTTGTTCATCACTTATTTAATCTGTGTGCGTTTTATTATTTAGTTATTTACCTCAAAGTTTGCTTGTTTATATTATAGATCCAACTTTAGCTAGTTTCAAGTATTATTTACTGTTTTAAGGTGTGTTGTGTGTTGGTCGTGGGTTCGACACCCATTTAGGTTAATGTTTAAACACAAAATTATTTTCATTCCTCTGGTTATCGTTATAATTCAGCATTTTTGCTTACTTTATAGTAGGTAATTATGAAATAACTTAATAACTAGGACTTACCAAAAAATCTTTTTTATGCTGGAAAGCACTTTATTGAGGAAACCTAGAGACCATTATATGACGTTCGTCGTTTTGATGTAACACATTGCATGTGTGGTTAGAGAATTAGAATGTATCGAGTTCACAACTCTTAGTAATTTCAAATGTAAAAACCTCAGCGGCGAGGTCCTACGTAAAGTTAATATTACAATGAATAATATGTACATATATGGTTTGATTATGTAAGGGAAAATACATTAACTAATAATTACAAATTTTACATTATATGTCCTCTCTTAAGTACGACATTATACGGCGTGTATGAGTAATGTAAGTCAATGAATAAAGGCAAATAACTTCAAGCTGCAAAGAAAATCTAGTAAAGTATAATAGCACAACTCACCTTTTGATACAGAAACGGTCTAGTCAACGCTAGATACCTCTCTAGCGCCATGGTGACCGCGATGCAGACGCTGCCCACGCCGAACACGCGCAGCACCACGCGCGCCGCGCAGTACAGCTGCGTGCGCGCCGCCCACGCCCACTGCTCCGCCACTACCATCGCACACATCATGCCCAACTGTGGGTGGACCATTAGTGGTAAAAAAGGTAAATGGAAATGTTTTTTAAGCTTCACATAAGCTTCCCTCACATAGAAGGACAGGCAGAGGTAACCTAGGAACCTGACCTGAACGCTGGAGGCATCGTGTGTTTCATTGGCAGAACTCAACGCCGCCCTGCGCTTCGTTACTGAAGGGAGGATATGAAAATATTAAATATTTAATTTCCTCGAGCGAGAATCGAACACTCCAGCGCCACGACTTCTTTGCTTAAGTTGAGTTTGAGGCGTTTGAAAATAAGGCGTTATTTTGATTTGTGTGTCTATTTTTGTTATTGCTTGTATAGTTTAAAGTTTGAATTCTACAATACGGATAAGTCGTTCCAGTCGTAATATAATGTACAGTCTAAGGTCATTTGAATTGAGTTTGTAAACTCGCGAAATAATTTGATAATTTAAAAAGTGTCTTGAAAATAATACATTATTTCTATTCAAAATGAAATAAAATATGAATTATATATATATATATATATATATATATATATATATATAAATATATGACTCACAAGGAAAAACGCATTTTAGAATCTATTTCAGGTCAATATCCTTGTAATTATGAAAGCTTTGTTAAATTATATTATATTATATAATATAATATTCATATATGTATAAACTATATATTTTTCCTTATAAATAAATAATTTAAACAAATGAAGCTAGCACACTCACCAGAGCGACGAGGTCGTTAGCAGCCAGGGACGTAAGGAGCAGCAGGTGCTTGCGGTTCCTCACCCGCCGCTCCCCTCGTCGCAGGGCTACGATCGCCACAGCATTACCCACGATGCCAATCGCATACACCACTTTTACTATCAAACCGAACATCTTGCTCGGCCTCACATAGTTGCAACCAGCGCTCGTCACATTATGCACTATGTGATCAGAGAAAGTTTCATTGAGCGTAAAATTGGTGTAAGAAGATGTCTCAAACGACTCAGTGGTTAGCTCTAGCATGTTGTACATGTTTGTGTACTTGGTCGTTGGTAGTCGAGTCAGCGCCGCGCCGTAGAATGCCTTCGAAGCGTGATTTTCGCGAGCATCGCTCAGTACATATTGGTGTAGCGTGGATCGAGCTGTAACAATGTAAAATACAATTAAAAATCCGTACCCGTCGATGTGTACGTGTCCGGCGTACGAAACGCGTCGTTATAATTTGTTGTGGATATTTTTATGCGGTTATTTATTCACCTGCGATAATAAAAATTGACTATTCATTAGTTTATGTCTTTATTGTGCTTTTTTAAATGATTTGAGGTCTAGCGCGTCGGTACTTAGTTATAAAGAAACCAACAAAAATTTTCGCCTACATACTTAAAATATATGTACGAGTATCCAAGGGCCAACATATATTTTGCAAAATTTTGTTCATTATTTTTTTTTTATTTCATTTTGTATATCGCACAAAGCAGGGTAGGCAGTGGGAACCTGGGAGGCTAGTGTTAATACACTCCTTTCTTATTAAGCCACCTTTCGCCGAATTCTGGAGGCATTGAGTGGCGGAACTCAACGCCATGCCCGCCAATCCCGACCAAAACGAGGAAAATTGTTATATCTGAGCATAGATACGAGAATATAACTCACACTCAACAGTATCTTTGATTTACCATATATTGTAATGAACATCCGACATTACAAAGAAATCCATTCGTGACCTCGTACTACTGCAGTGTTCATCATCGGGTGTCCAAAAAAGAAAAACAGTTTTCAAAAGAATAACAAGAACGTATAGCTTAGTGGGTAGAGCGCCTGGTCGACTTACAGGTGGCGCGGGTTCGAGTCCTGCTACGTTCAAATTTTTATACGTTTTCGAAATAAATATTTTTCTTTCCTAAGCGTGGACTAACACTTTAAAAATATTAAAACAAAAACCGACGCTAGGAACTTTTTACAACTATTACGAGAAATAATTTTGCATCATGGAAATAGTTAAATAGAACACGTGGTGGGTTATTCTAATATGAGTAAATACGTATTATGTATATTATATAGACTATAATCAGCTCGTCTTAGTCTGTGTGTGGCCTGGTTCGGTGGGGGCGGCGGGTCTCAAATTAAAAAAAAAAAAATATTAACCAATTATATATGTACCGATTACGGATAACGGATAGTACTTTAAAAGTTATCTAATTAAGGCGACTGCACTGTATCAATATATTGTGATAACAAATATCGTAATGTTGCATTCAAATTGAGGAAATGTAAATAAAAACATTGATTTCCTATTTATAAGAAAAAAATATTATTTTCTTTATTTTCTATGTGATATTGTGTATGTATTTATAACCCCCATAGGTGGTTTAGACGACAAGTATTAAAAGTAAAGTAAAGTATGGTACCATGAGTTCAAGAGTTAAATTTGTCTTGATATTTTTATATGTAAATACCATTCACCTGCAACTGTTAGCGGTGTTTAACCGACCGTCTATAATAAAAGTAGGTTATCAATTCGACTGTACTTTTTTTTGTTCGTTACTTCAAAACTTTTGACTGGGTAAACCGATTTTGATTATTCTTTATTTATTTGAAAGCTGGTACTTCCCGTGTGGTCCCATTTTAATTTGGTCTATTTCTGACAAAGGCATTCATGAGAAAAATCACATGTCTTAAATTTACATTAAATATGTGAGCGACAAATGAAAGAAAATTTTAATATCCCGCGAACCGATTACGATAATTCTTTTTTTATTGGAAAACATACACTTTAAGGGTAGTTTGATGAGGGTTTGGTTAGGTTCCGATTATGGGATCCGGTTGAAATTGAAGAAATCGTTTTTTTTCGTAGAAATACTATTTTAAATAATAATGAAACCAGTCGCGGTGCAGGGGCACAAAATGTGACTGTAAAATCGACTGGTTGTGGGTTCGATCCCCAGTCGAGCAAATAAAATATTTATTTACATTTATATTTTCATTTCTTCGCTCTGGTGTCGAAGCAAAGCGCGGCGTTGAGTTCCACCACTCACCACGCAATGCTGCACACAGTCCAGAACTCGGCGAAAAGTGGGAAACGGAGTTTCTTAACACTAGGCTCACACTCTGCCTATCCTGCTGTGTGCGAGATACAGCGTTAAGCTGCTTGATGGCTTATTTAAAATAATCGTGTTGTTAATAGCAATATAATCAGGTTTTCCAAATAACTACTTTACTTATAGAACCAGTTTAATGTTAGTAATGCACCAAAACACTAAATTGGGTACGCTGCCTAGTAGATGAGACGCGTCCCCGAACGGTTCTGTCTCCCTGAGATACTGTATACGATATAAATGTTTTCTATTTTGTGGAGTGATAGCCGCTATCAGAGCTATTTTGAATAACAAATAAAATATATTTTTTTCATTGTTATCAACAAAGTGTTTATAAATAAATAGATATTGGCGCCATATTAAAAAGCTTTTCAATAAATTTACAATTTATTTCATCCATTTACATAAATTATGATTTAGAGGGAACCTAGTGTTAGGACTCGCCGTTCCCCATTAGCTTATTAGTAAATATTGATATTTTCTAAATAAATATAATTGAAACTTATACCAGGTGGTAGAAAAATTAAAGTTTTATCTAAAATGTGTACAAATCTTCTTAGGTACTATTATAGAGTTATTCACGAGTCATTCCAGGCACTGGGCATTACCCACTGTGCACTCGCCGGTCTAAACGCGGCGTAAAGCTTTATAAGTTTATCCAAACACACCAACACCGACACTACGGGTCGATTTAGTATTGTAAAAATATACGAACGTATTTTAGTATCGAGACTATCGAGTGCAAATAACTCGTTACATCGATAACGCTCTCGACGTTTGTGTTATAATATCAATAAAGTATTCGCGTTGTTGTTTTTGACGTTTATTTAAACTGCGCAAACGCTTTCTCTCTTAAAATACTTATTTAAAACAAAACCGACAGGGTCCTGGTCGGTTTCAAGGAGGCGCGGGTTCGAGTCCCGTTACGTTCAAATTTTAATACGTTTTCTAAATAAGTATTTCTCTCTCATTTAAAATATCTATTTTATTTAATTTCTACATTTAAAAAATGTATACTGCACCATTTATGGTGTGACTAACAAACTTTAACGTCCTTGTGTTTTTAATTTTGATACCATATTGTCCATACCTCTAAAATAGAACAAAATATTTATAGAAAATCGAAAAGAAAATAAAGCGCACATATATCACGAAGCTTTCAGTTTTATAAAATTATTTTTAAACAATATGCAAGCACCCTTAGTGAGGTTAACTGAGTGTAGCTAATTGATAATTACAGTATGTAATCGCAGATGGGCTCATGACGGGAGAGGCAGGGTGCATTTACCCCGTGAACCAGGAGGCGGACCGGGGACCGGGGACCGGGGACCGGGGACCGGGCACCGGGAGTCGGGGCTGGAGGGATGCACGGTACATTACATGCAGTGAACATTCTTAAGAAGAGGCTTATTGTGATATCTTATCTTTTTTTATCTTATAGCGTTAGTATTTTATTTTTTTATATTTATAATTCATATTTTGTCAGATAAGCAATTGGGTGATTTTTTTTTGCCTTATTTTTGTGGAACGTCGCATCTTGTTTGAGCAGATCAGACTAGACTTCTCATTATACTAATCGAACCCACAACCAGTCGCCTTTACAATCAAAAGTAAACAAATATAAAAGTAAATTAACACAAACAGGACAACAGTCAATATTTGCGTCATTACCGAGATGGGGACAGTAGCTGTTGCCCAATTTGGTCTGTTTAATTCATATCCTAGTGAATGGTGTCGCGGCCTCTTAAACTACCATTCTATGACAGTGTATGTGCATTTGAAATTTAAAATATTCTACTATCTATTATCAATTTAAATGCTCCGCTTTTATTTTGTTGCCGTAGTTCTGTATACTTTTGTAATCATTGGAGACTGACCTTGTGTGGTAAAAAATGGGGAATGATCGTAAAGGTCGTGGATACAATTCTTATTTGTTGTAAAGAAATAAACTTAATATATAATATTACTTACAAATTACATCAACAAATTTGACAATACTTGCATATTTCGTAACCGTTCCAATTAAAAGACTTCAAATTTCCACTTTCCGTCGAATTCTTAATGCATTGCGTGTTGAATGACGGAACTCAACACCGTACTTTGCCCCCATACCAGAACGAGAAAATGGAAATATTAAATATTTTATTTCATCGAGTGGGAATCGAACTCATAACCTGTCGCGATTATTATCGCACGGTTATCATCACGACTGACTGTCCAAATGTCCAATAATCATAATATTAAATAATTTAAATTTTAATGAGAGAGAATTGTTGGTGAGGAAAGTATAAACCACAAAGTATGATAGGTACCTATCTAAGAAAACCACAAGCGGGAAAAGCACGCGCCTAAAGCTCACGAGGAGACCCGCTTCATCATGACATATGTATGTATCATACATTATTAGTATCCATGTGCATAATGGTGCAGTGCAAGTATTTTATTAATATTTTTAAACATTTTTAAAGTGTTATTCCACACTTAGGATAAAAAAATACTTATTTAGAAAACGTATAAAAATTTTTAACGTAGCGGGACTCGAACCCGCGTTTCAAAATTTGCTGTTTTTTTTCTTAGGATTTTTTTTAAATTTGTGAAACGCTAAAGCTCGATTTATATCGCGAGCGGAGAGAGCCCATTAATGACAACGTCGAACTCGTACGTAATGACTATTCGAAAAGAACCGAACGGGCTAAAAAAGGCAAAATAATTACAAAATACAAAACACTTTGTTGTAATGTAAATAAATTATTAAGTAATGTAAATTAATTGAAATGGAGTCATCATTTCTCTTTCGCGGTGGGAAACTGGCGCACGAGATTTAAGACAAGAAAGACATTAAAATTTTTTAAAGACATTGTGTGACAGGCAACAAAACAGACAAAACAGGAACGAGCTCCAATACCGCCGAATTTTATTTTAAAAATTTATATTGTTTACAAATATAAATACCGGAATAGGAAGTGAACCCGCATTTATACGTCCCAGCAGCACCGCTACGGCGATGTACAAGTAATATATTATATATTTATTATTTTTAATACTCTGTATTTCTTTTGATGGAACTTAATGTTTCTTAAATATTTACTTAAATTATTTGTAAGTGGTCATAGTTTTACGATCTTCTTTAAATAATATTAAAATATTAAATGCATGCAGAATCGTGCGAAAGTAAACAAGGAGGTTGTGGGTTCAATTACCATTAAGAAAATTAAATTTTTAACATTTTTATTCATGCCATGCTCCGGTTACGAGGCAAAGCGCAGTGTTGTGTTCCGTCACTCAAGATGCGATACCTTCAGATATTGTATTTTGAGTTCTGTTCCCTTCTTTTTCCGATTCATATTAAGAAATTAGTGTTCTACCTCTAGGTTCCCAGGTTCCCTCTGACTACTCTACTCTTTAAATAATTTCTAAGAAACGATTCATAATTAGTACCTAAATGATTAAATATTATTTTTATTTATAAATATAAATCAAAATATAATAATACTATGAAATAAAACGTTAAAAATAATTACCTAAAATATATTCAGCGTATATTTTCTAAAAAACACAACACTCAGCTCACTAAAAATTCAATGAATTATATTAAAAATATATATATATATATATATATATATATATATATATATGTTTCATATAAAAAAAATGATACGAAACGTAAATAAGTTCGATGTTTCAGTCGTCCCTACGTCAGAAACGCGCGCGCTCTCTACGTAGTGTAAGCGGACTGACGGTGGCCAGTACTGGCTACTGACTTACTTTGCGAGTACTGACTGACTAGTGACTACTGACGGTTGACTATAGCGTTGCTTGTAGTGAATATCCGCCCTTAGAGTACTATTAGTACTCGAGATTAGTATACTATAGGTACTGCAATTTTGTATATAAATGTTGTATGAAAGACGCTCCGGTTAAAAAAGTCGGTTAGTATTAACTAGAGTTGACACTTTTCGTCTTTTTTCTAGTATAAATAATTTAAAAAATTAATTGAAATTGAAAAGTTTGGTTTGGAATTGTCATTTTATTTGCTAGGGGGCGGTACCTGTTTATAATTAACCTAATACTCTATGTGCTAATCTTTTAGTACCTTTAACGGCTTAACTTAAGAAAAAAAATGAGTTTCTTCATTTATGTACCTGGTGGATTTTTTTTATGAAAAAAATATGGCAAACGAGCGTACGGGTTACTTGATGGTAAGCGATCACCGCCGCCCACGACCACGAGCAACAGCAGAGGAGCTACAGGTGCGTTGTCGGCCTTTAAGCTGGAGATAGACGCGCTCTTTGGTAGTAAGGTACCCAGGTGTTATCGCAGGTAGGGCATTGAGTGGATGATATTTTTTTGGGTACCCAAAAAAGGAAACAGAAAACAGATTTTAATACAATTTGTTCGACTGCTGGACTGTATTAGACTGTATTTTAGAGCGAAAGCGGTGAATAATACAATTTTATTTGGCTTTATGTATTAGGTGTGCGAGACCGACTCGCACTTGACCGATTTTTGTATTTTTGTGGAAGATGGTAACTGTAGAAAATTTGTGACATATTTTTCACTATTTTTGTTTTACAAAGTACAACATGTACGTTATATAATACACATTAATATAATTTATAAATATTATGTACATGACGACGAAAACGTTCATATGTAACCAATGTTTTAAAAACTAGGTGTATTTAACTTAATTTTTACGACACATATACCTTGTACAAGCAAATATTACATTCAATTCAAAATAATATCAAATTAAAGTAGAACTAGAAGCCAGTCGTGGCGCAGCGGCACGAAGTGTGACTGTAAAACCAACTGGTTATGGGTTCGATCCTCACTCGAGGAGATGAAATATTTACTTAAAATTTATATTGCCATTTCTTCGTTCTGGTGTCGAGGCTAAGCGCGGCGTTGAGTTCTACCACTCAACACGCAGTACCTCCAGAATTCGGCAAACGGAAAAGTGGGAAACACGCTTACCCTGCTGTGTATATACGCATATTTAAAACTCGTAAATTGAGAGAAAACTTTTGCGAAGGTGAAACGAAAAACTTAGCATAAACTATATCTACATCTTACACACATTTATTTCATTAGTTAAAGGTTACCGCGATAGTGACGCGACCTTCCCAGACACCCCCGGGCATTGAAGTCGGTACGATAACAATCGACTATATATTTAACATAAATCCACCTTGACGAACTGTTGCCTTTAGCGTGAGCTTAGCTAACATGATTCCGGTTTCAGTTTGTATGTAAAGAAAACATTTTTTTTTATATTTGATATATTTCTTTTGTAAAGGTAGAAAAATTACATATTCCCATTTTGTAATTATCCAGCAAAATACAGAAGATGTCAAAATAAAAGGAAAAAATACTCTACATGTTAGATTAGATTAAAATTACAATATAAACATTATAAATATAAAAAAAGAAAACAGGTTCACGCTGTATCCCGCACACAGCAGGGTAGGCAGAAGAAATCTAGTGTTAAAAGTAAGACCATCCGTTCCCCACTTTCTGCCGAATTCTGGAAGCATTGCGGTTAAGTGGCAGAACTCAACGCCGCGTTTAACCTCTATATCAGAGCGAAGAAATGGCAATATAAATTAAGGTAAATATTTCACCTCCTCGAGTGGGGATCGAACCCACAATCAGTCGGTTTTACAATCACACTTCGTGCCACTGCGCCACGACTGGCCTCGTTATAAATATATTAAAAATAATTGATACTATAGATGTCTAAATGGCTCCAACACCAACTTAACTAAAACGTTCTAAACTAAAGTACCGGCATACAAACTAGATATTGGCCGACTCTATGAAAGGAGGGTTTAAGTCCTCCGCGGAGTACTGTAGTTGTGCAATTGAGGATTATAAAGCGTTCACTGAACCGCGGTCCCTCCCGGCGACTATTTAACTGAACTAACGTTGACTTCTAATTACAATTGCTAATTTTATTGATAACTGATAAAATAAAGCTTTTATTGATAAAGCTTGTAAATTAGCTTAACGCCGTATCCTGCACATATCAGGGTTGGCAGAAGGAACTTAGTGTCAAGACACTCCGTTCCCCACTTTTGACCGAATTCTGGAGGCAATTCGTGTTGTGTGGCAGAACTTTTTGTCGTGTATTTGCCTCGATACAAGTAAAATATTACATTTCCTCGAATGGGAGTCGGATCCAAAACAAACTATTATTTTTGCAGTCACACCCATATCACCTCCGCACCCCGGCTGGCCTCTTCATTAAAGATACATATAAGAATATTTCTTCAAATAATATTCCCAAACAACGATCAACAAATAAAATTATAATATCTATTCTATATATAGGGTGTCACGTTTCCGGAAAGTGAAGGACTTTCGCCCAGCATCCTTGTACCTTTATCTCGGAGGCCGCCGCCCGCCGCCCTCTGCCCGGGCCCGGCTCCGTCTGCTATCTGCCTAATACTGTTAGAGCGGTCCCGATACCGACATCCTATTTACATACTATTTACGAGTATAGGTAAACGTACCGCGACACCACTGATACGTATTATCTTATTATTTTATTAATTTACTTGTTAATTTAGTTCAAGATCCTGGTATGGAGGGGGTTTTTATAAGGTTTCATGTTTTTCTTTATTTATATATTATAACCTACAACCATTTATAAAGTGGAAGCGGTTGGAAGTCTTATCGACTATTACCTTTTTTTTAATAATACAAAAATGAGAAAGCTTGTGTGTATTGCTCTTAATAAACATCAGCAAAAAACATTGCAAATTTAATAAACAGTCTATGAAAAAATTGTATGCTTAAGTTGTGGGATCGATCCCCATCCGAGGAGATAAAATGCATTTTTTTATCTTTAAGCTGTAGTTGTGTATGCTTGTACATAGCAGTGTAGGTAGAGGAAACCCACGTTCTACGTTCCCAACGTAGTGTTAAGACACTCCGTCCCCATTAAAACAATTTAGTCCCCCACATACCGCCGAATTCTGGGGGCATTGCGGGTCGAGTGGCGGAACTCAACGCCGTGCTTTGCGTCGTTACCAGAGCGAGGAAATTGAAAATATTTAATATTATTTCGATCCCATCTTCTGAATCGTACTAGTGTCGTGACAATTCATTCCATTTCACAATTTTTACCTGGGTACAAAATAAAAGATTTTTTTTTAAATTCACATTGTATTTCGCATAGCACGGTGGGCAGAGAAAATATTATCAAGACTATTGGTTCTCCGCTCTCCGCCTAAATGTGTATTTACAGACGAGAAATATAGAAACTTTCAAATCAAAACACATTGTGTTTATATATATTTTATAGGAGTATATTTTTTTTTGCTTCGTAATGGAACACGTAATAATAACATTGTTATTCACACGGTACACCACTCACACAAACATACCTATATACAAATTGGAGTTAACACATGGAAATTAAAAGCGGATTTTTTAACTAGTACATTTACAATCATACTTCATACTAATATTATAAATGGGAATGGAAGTTTGTTTGTTACGCTTTTACGTATAAACTACAGTCGTGCAGTGTAATAACGACTGACCAAGCGCGATGTATGTAGGCTCGGTTCGTACTCAGAAAAATATTTATATTATTTTCTTGCTATGGTAAGATGAAGCGCGGCGTTAAGTTCCGCCACTCGAAACCTTATATTCAAATCCATTAGAAAAGCGGAGAACAGAGTAACATCATCACTGGCCTGTATGATGACTGCTTTGTGCGGGGTGAAGCGCAAAAAAAATACAGATTACATTGGTAAACGTAAAAAATTGGAGATATTGAGTTAAAATTCAAACCTTATTACTTAGATCTACGGCCCCATAATTTTCTAAAAAAAAATTTGTTAATAAAAAAGATGGCCATTTATGTAGCAAAATACACGTAATTCGACGTTGTAAAAGGAATCAAAATTAATAGGATACTTCCGGTTAACCTACAATTATGAAATTTGGCAGCAGCTGGCATCTACAGGTAGTTTAGAAAAAAAAATCAGGAAACTATACGCATACAACGCAACATTTGGTATCAAAGTCACTAGTTTAAATGAGGTATTAGATGAAAGGGCTCTGATTAATCTAAAGCCGAATTAAAAAAAAAGCTCAAGATCTCCAATTTTTGTATGAAAATCTCAGTGGGCCAGCCGAGTCCAGTTTTTTATTATAGTTACGATTTTTGTACCTAGCGTTAAAACACCCCGATTCACAGGCTTCGTCTACTGGAACAGGGAAACAAAATAACCTAAATATAATAATTTCCCCGAATAGGGACTGAACTCGTACTTACCTTACAGCAATTTAAAGTAAAATACTATCCCACATTGCCATGTACTGCTGTTGAGTGATTATAGAAATGATTAGTATTAAAATTAAAAAAATTAAATTAGCTTCACGCTATATCCCGCACACAGCAGGGTAGGCAGAGGGAACCTAGTGTAAGACACTCCGTTCCCCACTTTCTGCCGAATTTTGGAGGCATTGCGTGTTGAGTGGCATAACTCAACGCCGCGCTTTGCCTCGATACCAGAGCGAAGAAATGGAAATATAAATTTAAGTAAATATTTCATCTCCTCGAGTGGGGATCGAACCCACAACCAGTCGGTATTACAGTCGCACTTTGTGCCACTGCGCCACGACTGGCCTCTTTATTAGTATTCTTTTGGTATTATCATTATTAGATATTTGTAATGTCGCACCTTGTGAAATGAGAACTAGTTTATGAAGTTATAAAAAGTGTTACCAGTAAATAAAATACGTTTCCCGACCTTTTTATTGTATATTTTCTTTTGCATTTCAAATCGACTTTCTAGTAAGTAGTAATTACAATTTTATATTGAAAATCGATGTTGAAGCTAAGATAGAGGACAGGAGATAAAAAAGTGATACCTATGAATTATTAAGAAACACAACTTACAAGTCTAGAATACTAGACTATAGATGACTGGTAACAAACTTCTTCTTGACAAGTGTGTATCAAACAATTCTACTTATTTTATATATTTTTTATCATAAATTTTACTTCACGTTGTATCCTACACATGACAAGTTATGCCGAAGGAACCTAGGAACATAGTCGCGCTTTGCCTCGTTACCAGAGCCAGAAATGAAAATACTAAATATTTAATTTATCGTGTAGGAATCGAGCCCACAACTTCTACTGCCACGACTGGCATCAAAATAAGCATTGCTATTAATACTAACATTATGAAAATTGCATTTGGGTTTAATATTTTTCATGTCTTCGCGATTTTGTACCAGTTACTTTCGTCTAAACAAAGAACAAAAGTGAACTAAGTAACGCGAACATGTATACGTTATAATTAGCTCTAAATAGAAATCCCCACATGGTCCAAAGCCCCAGATGCCGTACACGGCGTGGTGTGACACCATTGGCATCAGTTTCAGTGGGCACCTTCTCAGCCGTGATCATTATACGGGGAACAATAGCCCGCCTTATACGTCCCTTCCGTGATGACGACGCGCGCCTTTCGAGGTGCGACGACTCTGGTCACTCGAAATTGTGTTTTGTTTGACCGCAAATTAAATTAAAATGGTCTATTTTGGTGGCCGTGGTGTATGGAGATGTAGATAGATGAATTTATTGATTGTTATTGTTATTTCTTTATTATTTACAAGTGCTAAGTACTTCGTGATGGTACAGGAGTCGTACAAATGATATATATATATATATAAAAATTATTTTTAAGTATAATAGAAATAATCTCTTATTCTACAATAAAATTAGTAATAGCCATAAAACCTAATATAATAAAATGTAGTGTATGTATGTTTCGCACACACCCTGTATAACATGAGGTTTAACCTCAATTACGGTATTTTGTTAGGTTGTTTGTTGTATTGTGTCAACTGAATCATAGTTAGCTTGAAGTTTATGTTTGTTTTACGAGCTATCATCCATTTTTAGGGTTCCGTACATCATAATGTAAAAATTTCTTTAAAAAAATACATATACAACTTAGTCAATTGTGTCAAGTTAGGTTAACTTGACTTGACTTTGTTATACCTACGTAAGATACGCTACGTTAAAATTTTAATACGTTTTTAAATATTTCTCTTTGAATAGCAAAAATTAGTAACTATCTCTTAGATATGAAAAGAATCAAGAAATAAGTTGTAACTAACGTTTAAGGATTGCGACGTCCGATAGTCCGATAAGAACGTATGTCATGATTGGTGACAGTGATTGGGCGGTAATGAAGAGGCGCGGCTTCGAGTCCTGCTGTGTTCAAAGTTTTATACGTTTCTAAATATATTTTATTTTTTTAAGGTTTATTGATAAAGTAAAATAGTGATAATGTTAAAACGTTTTGTTAATATTATTTATAAAAAAAATTAGGCGGAACTCAAGGCCGCCTTTTATTTATTAGAGCGGAGAAACAAAAAATAAATAGTCGCTCTTCCGATTGGAGATTCAATCCACAACCATCGCGTTCGCAATCATTTTACTGTCCCACATTGTTTTAGACATATGTAGTATTGTAATGTTAATATACTTTTTATAATTGTTTTTTTCTAAATTTTGTTAAATAATATTTTTAGCGGCACGAAGTGTACCGTAAAACCGACAGGTTGTGGGTTCGATCCCCACTCGAGGAGATAAAATATTTACTTAAATATATATTTATATCTTCTTAGCTCTGATGTCGAGGAAAAGCGCGGCGTTGAGCTCTGCCACTCAACATGCCATGCCTCCAGAATTCGGCAGAAAGTGGGGAACGGAGTGTCTTAACACTAGGTTCCCTCTTATTACCTTGTTGTGCGGGATACAGCGTGAAGCTGATAAAAATATTTTTAATGTGAGTGTAACCGAGGTAAAGTAAAATTAGCAATATTCGTTTTTAAAAAAAAAAAATCAGCTTCACGCTGTATCCCGCACACAGCAGGGTAGGCAGAGGGAACCTAGTGTTTTTAGACACTCCATTCCCCACTTTCTGCCGATTTCTGGAGGCATTGCGTGTTGAGTGGCAGAACTCAACGCCGCTCTTAGCCTCGACACCAGAGCGAAGAAATGGAAATATAAATTTAAGTAAATATTTCATCTCCTCGAGTGGGGATCGAACCCACAACCAGTCGGTTTACAGTCACACTTCGTGCCGCTGCGCCACGACTGGCCTCATTCGTTTATAAACTTTTATAACTCCATTGTTTACTGTAAGTTGGCGGGTGTTCTGTCGATACAAGTACAACAACATTATTTAAGTCAATGGAAAACCGCAGAACGCCCCGCGTCCGACTGATATCAATAATATAAGCGACTCCACTTGAATACCAAATAGCGCACGAGCTACGAAGCTGTAGATGTGGCATTCGAATGATACAAGATGTCTTCTTATCGATCATATCTCTTATTTTAGCAAAAGAGATCATTTATTAAATGTTTTTTTTTTTTTCAATTAAAAGTGTTAGCGAATACTATTTATTAAAAGTTATTTTGCACTAAAAATATATATATTTTTTGTTAATCCATAATTCTCATCCACAATCTGTGGGTAACGGAAATTTGTAAAAATCTCTTTTCAGAGATGACTTTTTAACGTCCATATATACGGCGGGCGTACCTTGATAATAGTGCGTGATGTGGTGGTCAGAGCATTAAGATGCTTTCCAAGGGGCACGGGTTTGAATCCCGTTGCGTTTAAGTTTTCTTGTGTTTACTGAAAATATTTTTTTCTACTTTTAATGTGTTGTATACACCTAGTAAAAAAGTTGAATTATTTCCCCTATGGGAAGAGACTATGTATGGTTAATATATTTTATACTCTCATCCACATGTACATAATATATGTATATAATAGTCGTTTATGCTATCTTTATGACGTGAGCAAACAAAAGCGCTAACATGGGCGATTGGCGCCACCACAACGTGTCATACATACATTATAATATCTTTTACCGCAGTGTCTTGCCAAAAGTGGCCTAACTCAAAACGTTACATATCGGAGAAAATCAAGAAGAGAGTGTTTACGGTCATAAATCTTAACACAATTAGAAGTTACTGAAATATAATAAAGTTTATACTGTGAATACTCAATTTATGTATAGAGCCTACGCATTTATATATCATGTATACAAATTTTATAAAACTGAGGAGTTTGTCTGATTAAACTCGGTAATCTCAGAAACCAGTAGAGTTCGAATTGAGAATTTGTTTTGGTATTGGACAGTCCGGTTATCGAGGGAGCCTATAATAGGATATATTAACTAACGTTAAATTGTTCTACTGTGGCCCACTGTGCCTGCAATCAGAGCCACTTTGGGCACGTAAAATGTTGCCCGTACAATTTATAGCTCTTAGTTATTTGAATTCGACCGCGCGGACGAAACCGCGGGTAAAATGCTAGTGCCGGAGATTTGTAATTTGCAACATAAAATAAGTCAGCTTCACGCTGTATCCCGCACACAGCAGGGTAGGCAGAGGGAACCTAGTGTTAAGACACTCCGTTCACCACTTTCTGCCGAATTCTGGAGGCATTGCGTGTTGAGTGGCAGAACTCAATGCCGCGCTTAACCTCGACACCAGAGCGAAGAAATGGAAATATAAATTTAAGTAAATATTTCATCTTCTCGAGTGAGGATCGAACCCACAACCAGTCGGTTTTACAGTCACACCTCGTGCCGCTGCGCCACGACTGGCCTCAGCGTTTGTTAGGTTGACGCTTAGCTATAGTATATTATTTTTTATGACACCGTTGTATGGACAATAATGTGTCAATATGCAATAAGCAGAGTCGATGATATCAGTACGCGCACCATACACTAGATCACCGGCTCCCAACCAGTGGTCCGTGGACCAGTAGTGGTCAGCAGCAGCTAGAATATGGTACATGAAATTAAAAAAAATTTTGGTGCTTGAGCAAAGTGTGCCTACATTTAAGTTATTTCCTCAGTTAAATATAAAATATTTTATTTTCATTTAAATTTACTAATATACTTTGAAATTCATTGATTTTTAAAATTAATTAAAAATTCACACACCCCATCATATAAAATGTAAATTTTTTTTAAATTTATTTTTATTATTATACCTACATAGTGGTCTCTGCTAACAAGAATTCTATAAAAGTGGCCCCTGATCAAGAAAAGATTGGGAACCCCTGCACTAGATGTACGTAATCGCACGAGTGTTATGGGCAAGGTCAAGTTCAAGTCGCCGGTCTCATATTAGAAGTAGTCACGAATGCGTTTTAATTAATGTTATATTTGTCTTTTATTATTATTTGTATTAGTACTTTTCATTAAGATATTAATTTTGATAATTTGTGGCATATTTTAATTAGAAAAATATCCGTCAAGCGTGAGTCGGGCTAGCCACCGAGGGTTGTGTAAAAAAATTGAGTTTCAAGACCTAAATTTTTTTAGGCCTGAATTTCAAAATTAGCTTGAGCTATTTTTGTAAAATAAATCAAACTAAATCACCTTCAAGCTGTATCCCGTACACAGCAGGGTAGGCAGAGGGAACCTAGTGTTAAGATATTCCGTTCTCCACTTTCTGCCGAATTCTGGAGGCACTGCGTGTTGAGCGGCAGAACTCAACGCCGCGCTTTACCTTGACACCAGAGCGAAGATATGTAAATATAAATTTAAGTAAATATTTCATCTCCCCAAGTAGGGATCGAACACACAACCAGTCGGTTTTACAGTCACACATTGTGCCTCTGCGCCATGACTGGCCTCAAATTACATATTTTTTTCTTTCTATTAATTAATATTTCAAATCTAAACAAGTATAGATAAAGAAAAATAAATTAAAAAACATTTTAAAAACCCTTTTCTAGTAGGCACCTCACATTATCTATGATGATTGGTGACATAATAATTTATAATTTTACTAATATGTCATAAAAATTTACTACACAATTCACACGTTGCATTGACTTCTCCAAATCAGACACAAAATATAAAATCGATGTAATAAATAATTAAGTATAAGTTACTTAATTTCGGTAACACCCACAACATGAAGACCATCCTACATGCCGTCTTTGTAATTCTTTTGCTGCTTTTCTTCAGACCAAGATGCATGCTGGCAGCTGTGTGTTATGTATGAACAGTTACATATCATTTATTTTTAATTTACTTTTATATATAAAAAATTATGCGATCCATTAGAGGTACGACCACCTATAACTATATATGAAAACTTATTATTTTATAATGTTTTTGACGTTCGCATGCGTGTCCACTATAAAAGTCCATTTAGGAGCTGATTGTAAAATTATCGTGAAATATGGTTGTTTTTTTACGAGTTATTTTTCACAAGCTCTATCGATCGTTTATAGGTTTTGATATTTCTCTGTTTGCTGCTTACTTATTTATAATTAGAACAAAGTCAGTCAGTCGAAGTTAATGTTTAATCATATATTTTTACAGAAAAGAATGAGTATGGATCCTTTAAAAGACGACGCTATCAAGCCCATGTCTGTGCCGTTCGTGTCGTGCAACTCTCGCACCTACTACGGTCCGCCCAAGTACAAAAAAGATCCAGAAATTCACGTTGACAACGAGCAAATTGGACAACAACCTTTATTATAATTTTACAAACTGAAAATATTATTTTTTCATAAATGATAACTAGTTATTTTAATTCAAAAATTGCATTGATTTTTATATAAATATCTAATTATCAATTGTAACGTAAAAGAAATATACGATAAAACCAGTCTTGCTGTTTTTTTTTTTATTTTGGCTTTAGGTACTATAATCAATTATACACTTTATCATTAAGGAAGAATAAAAGTTACATTTCAAAATATATTACTTTTATTAACAATAAACAAAATAAAAAAAAAACATTATAAAAAAATAAGATATGCCACAATATATTTCACTATCAAAACAAATTTACAAAAACAATAATTAGCGTCGTACAGGTGAGTTAAACTGCCTTCTCCTGACAGGCACCATCAGGTATTTGACATTTTTCTTGTAATAGGGACAAGCAGGTTCGTCACAGCCCAATACTTCGGCTTCATTGATCCCGTGGCCCTTCTGTAACAGTTCGTCGCCGACTATAAGTCTCCGTGCGCAGGCGAGCAAGCAAGGCCCGCAGACGGCCACAGCGCACAACGCTGCTATAAATTCTAGCACGAACATCAATGTATCGTCCCACATTGTTTAAACATTTTTCTAATACTCTAAGCAATAATTTTAATGCAAAATGTTGTTAATTGAGTTGTAATTAAAAACTGAAACTTATTTATTAAAAGGAATAATATATACAAAATTATTATATCAAATTGCAAAATTAATGTCACTTATGGTTATTAAAAATATAAGAACTTTTTTATAAATATAGTAAGGCTGACTTTTTAATAAGTTTAATATATGCACTGCTACCGTAGTTAGTTTTTTATATCCTGAAATGTTCTTTTAAAGAATATTTATGGATCTATTGTGTGTGTGTGTGTGTGTGTGTCTGTGCAATTATATTATACTACGTAATATATAATAATTGTAACATTTTATAGGTACGGTAAATGGTGATTACTCAATCAAAAACTGCATAACTGGCAACACTGTAGTTTTGATATGAACATTATTTTGGCAATGGTGAATTGACATTGACATTTAAACATGTGACGCCGAAATTATGTTTCGGCAAATAAGACATGAATTTAATAATTAAGAATAATATACATTTGTGTATTTCTGCATATCAAACAGTATTATAGTTAGATCTACTACATAGTTTAAATTTAATATAAAATGATGCGTTCGAGGGGAATTGTTGTGTAAGTTTTAAGTGACATTATTAAAATGTAGTAAAAGTGCATGTAAGTCACTTTTTATTGCACTCTAATATCACGACGAAATAACTCTTTATTGGTTAATTAAAATATTTATAAAAAATTTAACTACATTTAATTTTATTATTGTCTATAATGTTTACATACTCTTTTTAAATTATTAAAGTTCTATTCAATGACAGTTTTAATAACATTTAATTAAATATTATACCGTGAAATAAGAGACCAATATTTTTAAACAATAAAAAAAAATACTGTCACACTTCGTACCGCTGCGACAACAACTTCGCACAACTGGCCTCAAAGGCCTCAAAAAAAAAACAATTTTTAATAGTATTTTAGGTCTAGAAGACTACATTTTTTAATTTCAGTTTTGTTACCAATATGTATTTTTTTATTAATTTCAGGTTAGTGTTGATTTTGTGTATTTTAGCAACATGGCTTCTTGGACATTTGTATAAGGAGCTACTGTCTGTGTATGAACAGGCAGGTTCTCTCACAGACTCGGAATACTCATGGTAATGATTTATAAACACTTTTTACATATGAAGAACAAATAACATATTAAATCTTATTTTTGTAGTTTGTTCTGCTTTAATTTGTTTAAAAATATAAAAAAAAGAATGTTTTACTCATTAATTTTTAGGGTAAAATAGATAGGTGTATAGTATATGTTTAAATTTGTCTGTTTTATTGCAAGCAGTATTTAATGTAAAGTTATGGAATTAGTTATAAGAAAAAATAAAAATTAAGAAATCTATTGATGAAATAAAAAAAAATACTAATTACTACTGTAGCTCAAATAAATAAAAAAATACATTTTATTTTTCTATAATATTATATACGTAAAGTGAACTAGAAAATATATTTATTTATTTAATATGTTATTATTGAAACATCTTGTGCACAAATGAGTAATGATTTTGTTTCATTTATGTTTTAATGTGTTTGTTACAGGATATTTAGATTATTACTAAACTTGATTGGGTATTCTACAGTGTTACTGCCTTGTTATGTTTTATATAAATATTTAGAGAAAATAAATTATTTTGACAAAATAAGTAAGTACCTATATATAATCCATTAATATAATACTGCAACAGTAGTTGCATCTGACACCAAATATTATGATTATAGGTTTTTCACCATTTCTACTCACAATATAGTCACACAATATACCTCCTCCTGCTATGTATAGGACAGTGTTAAATATCTATTCTATAATTAAAAAAAGTCAACCTATATAAAACCCCTGTTTTTGACCTGATGCCTACTAAAAAAGAATTTCCACATTTGATCGTTGTCTTACTTACTGGGACATATAACGCAACTCTATCACAACAATTCTTATTTTACAAGTGGAAAGAAAGCGGAAATCATCCTTATACCAAAACTAGAAATTCTCCTAGAAAGTCAGTCCCTTCGAGCTTTGTGGTGCCAGGGCACAAGTATAAGACTGAGTTTGATTGTCAAGAATTGAAGTATTTAATATATATTTTTTTATTCCAGCCAATAATACATGGCTCTCTCGCATGTTGTTTACTTGTTTCTCTGAACATGAGCGTATTACTGACAATGTTAAGCCAGCTAAAGTAGAGGAAAGTCCCAAAAAGGAAACCCTGGAGTTTGTCTTCTGCTTCACTGGTCTAATGGGAGCTTATTTAGTATGGGGACTGTTACAAGAGAAGATTATGACACAGGTGAACTATATTTACTGTCATATTATCATATAAGAGGGTGTTAATGATTGGGACAGCATGTCATTGTAAACATGATAGTTTTTATTTTCAACTTCACACATATGGTAAAGCAGGCTAAAGGAACCTGGGAACATAACGTTTGAGACACTTTTTTATCATTAGAACACTTTGTTCCCCACTACCTTCCGAATTCTTTATTTATTTATTCTGTGTCTTAAGTGGTAGCACACAACACCACACTTTGCCTCATTACCAGATCCATTCTCACGAGCGGGCATCGAACTCAGAACCTTTGCGCTTACAGTGAAATGTGTATTTATCCCCCAGCTTCACAACAACCTCAATTCAATAGTTGTGTCAGAACTGATATGCAGGATATAGCATGATCTTAAACAAAATATAAAATGTTTCCTTTTTTTTCACAGAATTATGTAATGCCAGATGGTTCCCTAGTAAAATTCAATGACTCCCAGTTCTTAGTGTTCATTAACCGTCTGTTGGGCTTCTGTATAGCCCTGGCTCGACTGCTGTCTACAAAACAGCAAGTGATAGCGGCACCCTTATACAAATTTTCTTATTGCTCTCTGACTAATATTATCAGTGCCTGGTGTCAGTACGAAGCACTGAAGTATGTTAGTTTTCCTACTCAGGTATGTTTTTGAGGATTTTCTTTACTTAAATTTTTTTGGGTTACAACATATTGATAATTTATGTTGAGATGAAAAAAGTAAACTTTTAAAATTATATTATATAAAATATGATTATGGTTTTCCTTTTTATATTTATATAATTTTATTGATAAAAAATAAACCAGGTGTTATTTTATTAAGAAATTATTTAAATTGACAAAAATGTATGGGTTGGCTTAGATGTTATGTAAAGATTTTTATGCACATTTATATATTTTGTCTTATATTACAATATATAAATGCAATTTGCAGGTGCTATCAAAGTCGTGCAAGGTGATCCCGGTGATGCTGATGGGCAAGCTGGTGTCGCGCGCCTCGTACGAGCGCTACGAGTACGTGACGGCGGCGCTCATCTCCGCCGGCATGGTGCTGTTCATGCTGGGCAGCGCGCCGCCGCACGCCGCGCCCGGCGCCCTGGCGCTCCCGGGCGGCGCCCTGGCGCTCTCGGGCGGCGCGGGCGCGTGCCTGCTGGCGCTGTACCTGTGCTGCGACGGCTTCACGGCGTCGTGGCAGGGCGCGCTGTTCAAGCGGTACCCGCTCAGGCCGCTGCAGATGCTGTGCGCCGTCAACCTGTGCAGCTGCGCGCTCACGGCCGCCGCGCTGCTGCACCGCCCGCCGCACGCCCTGCCGCTGTTGCGGGTCAGTAGCAATGTTCAAAGTGTGCCGTGTTCTCTTCTGTTCTTAAATAAACAATAGTGTTATTAAATACAAGAAGTATAAGAAAAGCACTTGTCCGTTCCGCAGCACCCCATGTTCCTGCTGGACGCGGCGCTGCTGTCGGCGTCGTCGGCGCTGGGGCAGCTGCTCATCTACCGCACCATCGCGCGCTTCGGGCCCGTCGTGTTCACCTTCATCATGACACTGAGACAGGTATTTGAGAGAATATATTTATTTATTAGACTGTCAATGATTTTGGGTCACTTATTTATTTTAAGATTTAATTGAGATATTTTTCAATAATGGATTTATTCTATTACAAAATAGCAAGAGCAACTAAGCAGAGAGGGCACAGTTAACCTAGTGCTAGACACTCCGTTTGTTTTAGACACCCACTTTCCGTCAAATGTTTCGAAACATTGGTTGTTAAGTGGCGGAACTCAACGCCGGACTTTTGCCTCGGTGCCAGAGCGAAGAAATGAAAATATGAATAACTAAAATGATTCCGGTCCACCTCGCAGGCGGTGTCGATCCTGATCTCGTGCGCGGTGTACGGGCACGCGGTGTCGGGCGCGGGCGCGCTGGGCGTGCTGCTCGTGTTCGCGGCCGCCTTCCTGCGCGTGTACTGCCGCCGCCGCAAGGCCTCCGCCTGAGGGCCCGGCCCGGTGCGTGCTACCAGGCTCGCATGAGTGCGCAGAAGTTTGGTTGTCTGTTGGCCTTATCTATATAAATAATATATTGTTTTTCATGAATTCAGATCACTTTACATCCACAGCGTGGGTCAGTGAGGTACCAGGGTCGCATAATTGCTCAGAAGTCCTCCTCTTATCACCATCGGAAGAGAAACGAGATAAGGTACATATTTATCGACGTACGAGGGATATAGAGATATATTTACATATTATGTCCAACTTGGTACCAAACTTTACGTTGAATTTTAAATATACATATCTATGTGAAATGGATTAATTGTATAGTAGGGTCTCGGAGTCGTGGCTACCCTAAAGTTAGCTGTAAATAACTGAGCAGATTTTTTAATTATTTTTTTTTTACATTCCCGAGTGTACATCATTGCATTTCCTCAATGAAAAGTTCAGAAAACCTAAGGCTTCAAGGCGGCCACGACTCGTCGACTGTATCATATAAATTTGATACTGAGTAGTGAGCAAACACATACAAACGAAACAATGTTACACATTGCTATCGCTTTCCTCTCTAATTCAAAAGACCACTGAAAAGTCGACGAAAGTGCAAATAATATATAATTGAGGAGCGTCTGAACTCTTTGACCGCTGTGGAATGGATGAAAGGACAACGTGATCATTATTAATTTAATTTCTAACATATATATTTTTTTCAATAGTCTACAATTTAAAAGAAAAACAACACAAAAATACATTTTGGCTTACATGTTGCATCATCTATAAAAGAGGTTATGATTTTTATAATAAACAGGACATATATCCATATTTCCATACGTAAGTAAATATATAAATATAATTGCAAATACTTTTATTTTGTCTCTCTAAACAGCATTTACAAAGAAACTATTACTCAGTACAGTTCTTCTCTATGTATAAATTATATTTAAATTAAAAGTAAATTTCATACCCTAACAAACATATTGTATATCCCATACATTAATTTTCCTGGCCTAGCAAGGAGAGCGCGGCGTTGAGTTCCGCGCGTACATTACAGAAATCAACGAAAAAAAAATTAAGTGTCTTACTAGACCCGCTCTGAATAATAACTTAGTGGTTTCTTAATAGTTATGTATATTTTAGTATGTTAAATTAAAAATAAGAAAGAAAGGGCACAAAATATATTGTTTATTTAATTTATTTTTAGATCTTGATGTTTACAGATTCTTCTTATACGTATATTATTTTATTGTCAACTATTATTAATTATAATAAGTTGATTGTATTTACCTTTTCTCGAATATATGTAAATATACTTATTTTATATAATATTCTGTTAACTGAGATTTTGAATTCATTTACTGATGTGATTCACAACGAATAGAGCGAACTCGATTACCAGTTGAAGCAGTTATTTTTACTTTTTTTTAGAGACATTGTTCTATAGAATTCTAGAATATTTAGTAATAATAGTGTTTATAATGTTTTAGGAGATTTTTACTCGAATTACCGACATGGTTGTAGTGGTATGTCTGTTTGTTTGTATATAATTAAATGATGTATAAAAATGTACATATGTTGTGGGGATAATAAAAATATCAATGACATATGGTGTTTTATTATTTTTTATATCTAATACTAACTGCTAGTACTCTTACTAATAATATTAATATTTATAAATAATACACATAAAAGCACAGTTTTTTTAATAAGATACTTATTAAGAAAACAAATAAAAATTTAAATGTAGCGGCGTTTAAACCCGCGCCTCTGGAAACCGTCCGAGCGCTCTGAGCAACTAAGATGGAGAGATTTTTACAAATTCCCCCCACAAAAAGATAATTAAACTCAGAATGTTTTCTTAAAAAAGAACGTTTTCTTAATAAGTATTTTTCTTTTCTACATATAATATATGACTTTAAAATATATAGACCTTGACATTACCACCCAAATGTTGATTGATGATTTGATTTGATGATTGTGGGTTCACTTTCCAGTCCGGGAATTAAATTTTCTAGCTCTCGTAATAAGGCAAAATATGGCGTCTCATCACTCAACACGGGAGTGTTCCTTAGAAAAAGTAGTAGTAGACTTTCAGTTTCTCAAAGTCTTCACAATCTACTTACCTGGTTCCCTCTGTTCTTCATCTCTAACCTGCAATAAGCGAGACTCTACGTGATGCTAAAAAAATACGATTTCTAATATTTAAAAGTGAACGGTAAGAGAGATAGGGGGGAGACTTCAGTCCACCTTCGAAAACAGTATCGATGAAACTGGATGAAGGTCACGTAAAATCACCACACAAAATCACCCCGGAGTGTATGAAGAGGTTGATGACAGTGACAAGACGAAAGTGGTCTGTAGAGACCGCAGCGTTTGACGCTCTCTTCTCTCTGGCTACTCCGTTATGCGTGAATTAAAAAAAATAAGAATATTTCCATTCTGACCTTCAATGCTACTAGTTGCAATCTGCAACTTATTTGGATTTCAGATAATTTCATAACGCAATATAAATATGTATGGGGAAACATGGTTTAATTATGGTGTGTTTCTATACTAAGGTTTTGAAGCTGAAGAGTATGTTTGGTTAAATGCGCTAATGACATAGTATGAATGACACAATCACGTGGCTAACGATGTGGGTTCAATTCCCACTCAAAGAAGATTTTTTTTGGAAAAGACACGGCAAACGAGTGTTCGGGTCACCTGATGGCAAGTGATTACCGCCGCTTACGACACCGTGCAACCCCAGAGGAGTTACAGGTGCGTTGCCGGTCTTTAAGGTGGGTTGGGCTCCGGAGCCCGGCATTATCTGATGTGAAACGCAGTGGCATAAAGCCACTACTAAACTACTTCACGCCGGTTTTAAATGCAATTATGTTTTAAGTTTTGTTTTAAGTGGTAATGATCCAGTCGAGTCTGCCCATGCGTGTTGCCATTGCTAGCGACGTGACTCTACCACACTTACTTTAGTCGCCTTAACGACACCACCAGTACCAGGATGATCCTATTTTAGGCTCGGAATCACACGGCAAAAACGCTCAAAAGTTAAATATTTCATGTTTTTATAGCTTTAGTGAGCAAAGCGCGGCGTTGTATTCCATCACTAAATACGCAATGCTTCTAAAATTTGGCGGAAAGTGGGTAACGGAAATTTCTTAATGGGAACGGTTGAATACTAGGTTCCCTTTGTCTACTGTAAAAAGTGCGGGATACCGCGTGAACCTAAAAGATATACTCCATACCACCAAGAATTGATTAATATCCTAACATCGAGCGTTCGATAGTAAAAAGGCCGATACAAACCACCAACAAAAAGCATAAACTATCTATTTACTATACGGAAATGTCAAAGGCTATATAATAATAAAGAAAAGTAAATTCTTGTCACATTAATAGATATTAAACGTCATTTTAAGTGAAATTGTAAATTTCAGTTTTTTTATTATCATGTTTTGGCTTGAAAATCAATTCAATGTTAATAGTTACTACCAGTTTAAGCAGTTGAACACCGAATGATACATTTATAAAGGTTAATATACCTTTTTAGCAGTATATTGTATTGAAATTGTAGTTATTTTATATACTTATATACAAAACAGTAAAAAAACTATTTCAATTACTTGAATGTCAGTCTCTAGCCGTAGCATGCTGTTCCAACTGGTGTTGACGTCGCTGGTGGCGCTGGGCGCGGCGCCCTGCGTGCTGCAGCGCGCCTGCCCCGCGCGCCCACGCCGCCCGCCCTCCGCCGTGTGCATGCACAGGATATACCAGGGGTAACACACCCATATATTAAAGCCGTCGTGGTGCATTGGGACAGCGGCTGACAGTAAACGTAATGGTTGTCAGATCGATCCCAACGCACCTTTACTCTGTACGCTATGCGCTGTAAGCGCGACAGGTTGAGGGTTCCTGTAGTGGGTGGTACTGGAGGAAATTAAATAGATATATAATTAAATAGATCTTCACCAGCTAAAATGGTCGGAAAGTGACTAAAAAAATCTAAATTTACGTTAGTCTTCCTTTACATGGTAAATAAAATGATGATTTAGGACGTTTTTCAATGTAGGGTTAATTTTAATGAATTTGATATGTTGTAAATTCAAATTTATTTTAAATAAACTATTATATTTAAGTATATGTTATTTAAACATGTTCTGTTTTGTTTAGGTCAAGAGGTGAATATTATAAAAAGTTTTAACCTAAAATATTCGTTTTCTCCAAGACATTATTTTAAGGTAAGTTGTAAGATGGGGTATCTTCCCATTCCGTATAACTGTGCTATAGTGATTGTGGATATGATATGTGTACATATCTCTGGAACAAAAGCGCGCATATTTGTGAAGTGAACTGGCGGTGTTGTGATGTCGCGTCCGCACGCTGTTTACCAAATAAACGCTTCGAAACCAATCACTGTCAGTAATTAATACAAGTCCACGCGACCCTACTAAAGTTCATTTGTGTTTTTAATATGATTTGAAGTAATGATGTTTTGTAGTTATATATATATGACAAATTATAATAATTGATTGTCATAAGTAGATTATTATACTGTTAACAAACTCGTCTAAACGATAATACCTATAAAAGCAACGGAATTGTGTTGATAGATTCCAAGCTGGATTTAAAATGTCAAAATGAATTCGTTTATAAGCTGACTTTTTACAAAACTTGCATTTGTCCCCTCATCGACCAAGATAGACTTCCTTCAGAGGGTTTAAGGGTTCTTCAGAGAGTTCCCATTGTACGTACACACCGCGGACCTACATAAAGATTTTGAATTAGAATCGTTAAAGAAACATCTCCAAGCGCTACCAGAGCGCGTAGATTTCCATTCCAATCCCCTCATTGTCGAAATAGATGGACTCATCCGCACCCGTTTCTTCGACGTCCTCCGTAGCGTCCTTCTTGATCCCGACGACCCCATCACAGTCCCAAACGCCCAGTATACATATAGTCAGTATTAATTCCTCAGCCTCACCACACACTCTTCGCCACTGTAAGAGGCGACGAGGCCAGTTTTATCTTACGGCACGTCCGCGCCTCGGCGCGACGGTGCCCAACAGTCAAGGACCCCTCTGATTAGCGACAGTTGCTCCCCTTACGAGCGCCCACCAAACCTCGTACATATTCTTCATTGTAGAGCTACTCTCGCCCCTCCACGCCTGGGACGCTGTAAAGACCATCCCAAGTCAACAGCAGTTGGAAACTCGTGTAAAGTACTGTTAATACATATATAATATAGACGATATATGTTTTTATCCAATTTCTAACAATATTAAAAAGACTAATGTTTATTTAGTTGTGGTAGAGAAATGGCTATTATTAAAATGTAGCATTTCGTGTTTACTTTTCACATTATACTTGACCGCAATTTTTTAGACAGCTCGAATCAATCTCCCAAAAACAATCCACACCAGTAGTACCGCACCACAAACATGCGCGTACGCATAAAGCCGACCTCGCGTCGTACCTCGCGCGAGTGTTACTGCAAGCGCTGTTGTGGCTGTCGCTGGTTGTTGTGCTGCTGCTCCTGCCGGTGTACTTGTCGCAAGGACTGCTGATCGTGGTGATGATGGCCGTGGAGATTTTGATGTTTGGGGTGATGAGCGCGATGGTTGTTCATCAGGTAAATACGTTGACAATTAAAATTATAAAGACTATTTGATTTTTTTATATTTTATCGTGCTGTTACACTTTAAATTTTAGCAGCTTTCGATTTATCGTTTATTTGTATTAGATGATGTTTGATCTTCATTATAATGTACACTTACGTTATTCTTATACTAAATTATCTATCAAATCAATTTTTTTTTTGCAGACGTTTGCAGATTGCAAAAATTGCGTGGTGAGTTTTGAAAAACGTATTTATTAGTTTTAAACTTAAATAAAAGAAAAATCTCTAAAGATGTAGTGACTTTCACAATTAATCATTTAGGTGTACCTACTTAAGTACGTACTGCGTTTAAAATACGTACTACCCCAAAATTTTTAATTTGCAAACATTTAACGATATAAAAAGTAAATAAATAAATAAATTAGCTTCACGCTGTATCCCGCACACAGCAGGGTAGGCAGAGGGAACCTAGTGTTAAGACACTCCGTTCCCCACTCAACGCCGCGCTTTAAGCCTCGACACCAGAGCGAATAAATGGAAATATAAATTTAAGTAAATATTTCATCCCCTCGAGTGGGAATTGAACCCAAAACCAGTTGGTTTTACAATCACACCTTGTGCCACTGCGCCACGACCGGCCTTAGTAAAAAGTACAAAGACATAAAAAGCACAAAGTACAGAATAACACAATACACGTAATTATTTTGAACAAATCAAGAATCTCGGAAAAGATGAGAAGGCAATGTTCCGAGCGCATTCCGAGGCTTGTCTCCCGCAGTCTCAAGTAGACCCCAAGCTCCTGGACAGTCTCCTCCAAGGCGAGCTGGTGGAGGACGCGGCGTTGAAGAGGCACGTCTACTGCGTGCTGTTGAAGTGCAAGGTCATCAGTAAGGACGGGAAGTTGCAAAAAACCGCGGTGCTCGGCAAGATGGCACATCGTGCTGATGGCAAGAATGTTACTAAGGTAATATTATACGCAACACACAGCAGGGTAGGCAGAGAAATCTTGTGTTCAGATACTCGATTCCCCATTTTCCGTTGAATTATGGGGGCATTGCGTTTTAATTGGTGGAGCTCAACGCCGCGCCTTGCCTCGACACCAGAGCGAAGAAACGAAAATATTTGATTTCATCCAGTGAGATCAAAACTCACCTCCTATCGTGTTTACAGTCACACTTTGCGCCCCTGCGCCACGACTGGCTTCAATCTAGCGATTCTAGCGTTCCTCAGTTTTAATATATTCAATTAAACATATTTCATTGTGTGCTTAATGTTTTCTAATAATGTATACTATACATTTAAGTATTTTGACGAGTGAGGTATGCACCGTTAAAATTATTCATTTCCCATTCGCAACAATCGCTAAAACTATTATAACATTCGATAAAAAATGATCTGTTTTTCTTAATAATAGGTGTTAGAGAGATGCGCAGATCAACCCGGGGACACTCCAGAGGAGCTCGCATGGAACTTGTTCCGTTGCGGCTACAACAAGAAGGCGGTGCTCTTCGACTACATGCCGGCTCAGGTCAACGACGGCGCCGATAATGATGCCTAACTCGTATACCTACACATTTAGGAATTATAACTATAAAATATACATTCATGTTTAGTAACTTGTTAGTTACCAAAATATACGTGTACATGTTTTATAATTTTTATGAATTACTATCGAATATTTTGTAATGAAAGTTATGTTATTATCGTATATAAATAATTGTTTTTTTTTATTTACCCAATATATATTAAACTTACTGGATTTTTTTTTATATTATATATATTTTATTTGCCCATAACCTAGAGTATGATTTCTGATGTCATAACTAATTAAAGCATCATTAATAATTCCCATACTAGATAATGACTACAAAACTCAGTCTATGATAGCGTCATCGTAACTTTGAATGTACACACATGCACATACTGTTACATGTTAACTAACAACGATCTGAGTTTAAATTAACTATTAAGTCATCGAGTTACTAGTTTTATATATTATACCTAAATAGACGTTTTTATTCATGCAATATTTTTATATTATTTAGTGCAGCACTACTGTTTATAACGCTTTATTATTAACAGATACAATATGTTATTATTTTTATAATTTCACAAACATTTTTATACATAATGTAAGCTTTTTAAAATGATTCATAATGTGGTTTGCGCATATTTTCACCACATATTCAAAGAAAGCCTCTCATTTTTATTGCTATCGAAAAATGAATTTAACGCACAAAAGATTGATTGCATTATTTGTAAGTGTAAATTACATTCGAAGCACCGTGATCTCATTGCAGACCGCGGGCTGTAGGCGGTGACCCACAAGCGTACAGCCTGCGCTCGGACTCACGCGCTTTGGCAGTATGCATCAATACCTTTGCCTAAACGCGCCACTGGAAAACACATTTCAGCGAAATTTCGGCGGGAAAATATTTGATATAAACTTATTTAGAAAATTTTGTGTTTTATTGATTATAATAAAGAATTAATAAGTGATATTAATTTATTTATTGTTTGATTGACTAGCATTACTATAATTTTACTTTATTGTAAATAAAGTTTTTTTTTATATTAGCAACACAACAGTGGAGTGTCTAATGTGTGGATTTCAAGGAGCGCAAAGGATTGTTTTTATACGTAAGTTGAATGACGTATTTGATAATTAATAAGGACGTATATTTTTCATTTTGCTATTTAGAAAACTCAATATAAATACTTATTAAATTTAAATATAAGTTTAATAACTATATATTAATAAACATTTGCCACAATTGCTTACTAGTTAATATTTTATGTAGTATTTTTAGATATATATATATTTTCAAAAAACCAATGTTCAATTTTAATCGGCTTAAGTGCATTCCATACAATAACCTAACGCAATGCAAATAAACTGCAAAGTATGACTATAACACTATGTTAATAACACAAAAGCCCTACAATTTATTCAAACTCTATATCGTAACTTCGAACAGAACCTTGAGGCAACAGTTATTAATTTATTATAAGTTTCCTACATTAATTCTGTATCTGCATAAATATTATACACCTGGTACCACTTGCTGGTAAACGGTAGGTACCATTTACTAGAAAATTAACAAGCGACGCTAATGCAAGTAGGTGGGTATGCTAATTCACAATCGCAAATTCTTTACTTATTGATATAAAGCAAAGTTATCTAGGGAGTTTTAAAAGTTTTTCTTATCAATAACTTATTCCTCTTGTATCAGAGCGAAGAAATTAATCTATTATGAACCCACAGCCTATCGCGCTTGTCCAGCTGCAAGCGTGTGCTCCTGCGCCTACTGGCCTCAACTATTCCCATATTATTCTTATAATATTATTTAGGCACTGCAATTTACAATATAAATAAAAATATTTAATGTCTTGTTATGAACGGACAAGAGGGCAGATAGATCATATATATATAATATCGAAAGCGTGTAACTTCTTGTTTTGAATAAAACTATTTACATACTTTGATTGCGTCTCTTGCAATATTTAAAGAAGTTCAAATAATTTACAGTCGCACAAAACGTACGTTTTATATACTATATGGAAAACCAGATTATTCACTGATAACGTGAAAATTAAATAAATTATATTAAAACTATGTACATTTGAAAATAGCATTCAATTATTTAATATCTAAGCTTATTTTGAAAACCGTTTTAGTTAAAAAGAAACCTATCGATTTAGTTTAATGAAAAATCGACAAATTATATATACATAATTACTTTTATTTAATAAAAGTCCAAGTCTTTAGGGTAAAATTGCAATTGAACGTAAAAGTTAAGCATTCAAAACTTAAAAAATTGAGGATGTTTCTTTTGTTCGTTTAATCAAAGCGTATGTGGCTTCACCGCCACCACTCACTCGGCATTGTTTTCAAATAAGCGATGATTGGAAAATAAAATGATTTATTTATCCTATTCAGCAGAATGTGAAAAATAAATGGTTGTAGTATATTATCTATAAAGTGTCTTCCATTACTGAGAGACTGATAGACTACGCGTAGACGAAACTACTGGATTTAGGACGTTCAAATTGGCATGTTAGTGGGGAGTGTAGGGGAGCATTAACAGAGGGTTTGTCAAACAAATAATGTATACGTTTTGTAACAAGTTTTGCGAGCGATGACTATTATAAAATGTGACTTTTAAGGCAAAATATTGTAGTATACATATATAAGCTTACATTAGAACTGTTGGTCCATCCATCATTAGCGCGGCCGTGGGCGGTACGGAGGCAAGCGTTATGGATCTTTGAACAACCATGTTTCCTTACTTTTTAGTACTTAACTGTGCTAGGGCTGTACTTCAATTCACTAACTTGACATTTTGCATGATAACATTTAGGGTAACATATGTTGTCTCCAAACAAATACTTTCGAATCAATCCTAGTCTATTTATGTTAAAGCAGGGGTTCCCAAGCTATTCTTGATCAAGGACCACTTTTATATCGCTCTTGTTAGCATTGTTAGGGACCACTGCATGTATAACAAAAAATCAACTGTGATAATCAAACAGAAACTTCGCCTCACTACCTTCAGTCGTAAAATTAAAATCGTTCGCAGACCATATTTAGGCTTCTATGGATCACTTGTGGTCCGCGGGCCCACTGATTGGGAACCAGTATGTTAAAGGGAGATCATTTAATTGTAAGGGTGATTGTTGTAAGTTTGATCTCAATTCGAATTAATATTTTTTTTCCGTCCTAGTATACAAAACACATCATAATGTTCCGCTAATACACGAACTGTCTCGGAAATTGGAAAAATAAGAAATGGAAAAGTATCCTATTCCATGTTAGATTACGTGATTGTGAATACATAAACTAGTTCTACAAAGCTATACAACACATATATACCACATATACAGCAACCCGCGGCTATCAACCCTACCCGTATCTAATCAATCTGTCATCCGAATCAGTCCATCTTTTGTGCGGAACATTTTTGCGGAAGGCTCGTTTGAATCATTACGCCGAGACGCGTCGGTGCCGGCGCATGTGGGCAGTCGCAGACGCACTATATAATTAATTAAATAGTTCAACTAACTTTAATGCTTACTATGGTAATATAATTTATCTTTAATATCGTAGCCATTTTTCAGTATTTTTCTTTATTATTTTTTTCAAGCCATTTGCGACAAAGAACGGAAATGTCACTCTGTGCTATACTGTTAATTAAATAAGAGTCAGAGAATTTGTGTTTTAGGTGATAAAATACATTCAATCACGAAAATATTGAAAGTAAGTTGAGAAGAAATGGTTGTAGATTTAATAAATTTAAATTTTACTCGATGTTATGAATTATTTTCATTTCACCTTACGGGAAGACATTTCACGCATCACGCGATGACTGCGAAGTGGAGCGGTAAGTTGAGAACGAATTAAGTCAACATTAAGTTCTCCTCCTTCACCAAAAGCTATATTAGGTGTATATGCGGGATAAAGCGTAAAGCTAAAGAACAAGTTTTAAAAATTATAGCGTTCCCCCTAAGTTGGATTCAAACACACAATTTTTTGGTTCAGTTCATTTCATAAAAAACTAACAATAAATAAAAAAATTATCAAAAGAGCTTTATATGAATTTGGTATTTGATTACACATAAAAGATAATTCAATATTTATTCGAAACACAAACAAGGTTGACGCTGTCGTGGTTTAGGTTGTGGATTCGATTCTCGCTCGGCTGAAAATGTATTATTATTTATTAACATTTTTATTTATTCGCTCTGGTATCAAGACAAAGTGCGGCCTTAAATGGGAACGGAGTGTGTCAACATTAGAGTTCCCAGGTTCACTCTGCCTACCCTACAACAGGACACAGCGTGAAGCTAAAAAAATAAATAAAGAAAATTGATGGTAAATAAGATGTTCCTATACATTTTAATAACCTTTAAAGGTAAAAAAAGCTTTATGTGTTTTCTCACTTAGCAGAATAATAATGATAATAATATTATTCAGCTAAGTGGGAGAGGCATCATTTTCTAGGCATTGTATTTTAATCGTATTTGTCTACCAGAAAAGGAAAAGAAAATTAATTAAATAAAAATCAAAAATCAACTTAAGAGTCAAAAGCTCTATCACTATATCAGAGTAAGAAAATCAGCTTCACGATATATCCCGCACACAGCAGGGTAGACGGAGGGAACCTAGTGTTCAGACAATCCATTCCCCACTTTGCGCCCAATTCTGGACACATTGCGTGATGATTGGCGGAACTCAACACCGCACTTTGCCCCGACAGCGGAGCGAAGACATAAAAATATCAATTTCAATAAACATTTCATTTTCTCGAATGGGGATCGAACTCAGAACTACTCGATTTTACAATCACACTTTGTGCCCATGCGCCACGACTGGCATCAACACACTATAACAGAGTATAATAAGGCAAATTGAATAAATAAAATATTTATCTATAAAAGCAAATCGATAAACGGACCGACCGAGCGGGAGACATTTCTATATGCAAAATATTCGCAAAACAGCATCTTATTATTGGTTATAAGGAAACAAGGCGAGGGACGCCACTTATATACCGATACTAAAATCGTATTATATTTATTGAAGCCACTTTTGGTGCGATCGACGATTCTCGCCGACTGATTTGGTTATATTATTGACAAACGCAAAGATATGACAAACTGTATAAGCACGACCGACCGACAGACCGACCGACCGACCATACTGCTCTACGCGATATGGCATTAACTTAAATTTTATTGTCATTTTACTTTATAGCACATATTTATTTTGTTGTATATAAATATGTTTAATTTTGAAATTGTTTTATTTTTCTATGTAGATAATAATTGAGGGCATTCGTGGCGCAAGGCATGAGCGTTCGACTATAAACGCGACAGATTGTGGGTTCGATTCTCTATCTCGGGAATGATATATTTAATATGTTGATTCCTCCACCATATCAGAGTATGGTAACGAGACCAGAGTACCATCGCTGTAATGTAGCGTTGTGTTCCGCTACATTACAGCGATGGTACAGCGTAAAGTTAAAAAAAGTATACAAGTGTATCTAGGTCCTTGCGACTTCATGCCATTCCAGGGAATATTTATATACCTATGTATTAAATCTAATTAGGTATATCCTGATGTAATCCAAAAAAAAATTCTTATCACCATTCACTTAGATACATCAATGATTTAAAAAATATAAGCCCCCATATAAAAAGTAACCAGTTACTACTACTCGATTTCCTCAATCAAAGAACTCAGACGAAGCCAGGTGCGATCGCTAGTGTACGTGAAAATCCCACGCGCACTACCGCGCTAACCTCATTATATCGCAAGTTGTCGTGTTATTGTTTATAGCACATTATGTCCAAAAGTTTAGCCCTTATTTGCTTATTCGCCATGCTGACTCATTTTCCTTTGAATGATTTTTAAATGACTTCAATTACAGTCACTTTTAAATAACATTATAATGATGTTTGACGTAAATTTTGTCATTTTTATGACGCAAATATGCTTTTTCCTTGTTTACCTTATAGTCCGATATTTGTAAATCCATTATCTGTTTAACTAATACTAAAGAATGTGAAGATTTTCCTTTTATTTTATTATCAATGAAAAGTTCTTGATAACTTCTTAAAATGTTAGTCGAAGCTTTTCGCTATTAAACCGTTACTTGAAACCACTATCGGCACAATGATGCCGGCATGGACTAAGTACAAATAATTAGATAATTTTGATTATTCTTCTTCTTTTTCGGACTGATATAAATTATGACATGGCTCTTTACTTGTTCTAAGAATTTTATTGACTAAACGACATAGCAGCGCGGCGTCGGACTGTAACCGCGACGGTTGTGAGTTCCAATCTCACTCGGGAGGGATGAATTATTTTCATTTTCTCCCTCTGACAACTAGATAGATAGCGGTGTTAGGTTCCACCAATCAACATGCAATGCCTCGTAAATTGAGCGGAGCGTTGTAACATTCTTTCACACATCCTGCTATATACGAAAGCATAGCGTTGATACAACTTGAAGATAAAAAAGTGAAATAAATAATAATAGTCAAAGTTAATGAGAAAGCCTCAGATACTAAAGAACCTAAAACTTATCAAGACAAATAAAATTCTGTTTATCTTCTATTCTTTATAATTTTGTTTGCTGATAAGTACAGAAAACAGTATGTAAAATATATTAAAAAAATCTATTGTACTTCCTGTTTAACATCATTAACAATGTTAGACTGTAGATGCGATAACTGTAGGCTTAAATCTCTTCTCAGGGGAATGATCATATTAAAAATATTTTATTCCTGTAGACCAAAGCTGGGCGTTAATTACCGCTGGATGAAAGTGTAGTAGTCATGTTTTCATGAAACAATATAAATTTCCCCAAACAAATTATTTACAAGTACTGAGAAGTCATCTATTTAGCTTCTATAGATTGTTTATCAAACTCAAAGTACCACCAACACAGGCTGTGTTAGAGCCACCCATTAGGGCAAAAACATGTGGTGCAAATATTAATATAAATTAATTACACGAACTATCGGGTATTGCCTAACGACACTTTCCTTGTAAGGGCAGATATTATACTACGTGGGTGCGCCTGCGCAAGTTGGCTTTACTTTAACCAAATATACGTTTATCGATGATAAACTTTACCATGCTGGTGGGTAAATATTGAAATTATATTGGTATGATTTTTAGTAAGTTGGATAACAATATTTATTGTGTACTCTTAACTAATACGTAAGAACTTATAAAGCTAGAGAGTATGTTTGGTTAAATGCGTTAACCTCAGGAATTACTGGTTCGATAAGAAAAAATATTTAAATTTTGGAGCGTGCATTTATAGAGGAAGATCATGTTACATCTCGTTCTTCGTTCTAATGTAACCCAGTACTCTTGCAATATGAGCTGCCTCGCGTCGGCATTTCGAATGTATGATGTGCTATACTTACATAACTTTTAGTTATTTCATATTATGAATTTAGCATTATATTAAATAGCATTCACCATTTCAAAAATAATAATGGTAATTAATTTGTCTAAGTGAATTTGGTGTCGAAAGTGAGTCGTAAAGCTCACAGTGTGTTCCAAGTGTGTATTGAGTATTGAGTCGTTACACTCAATCGAATGTTTTCATTGTCTCCATGTAGGGCGAGCGGCTGACGGATGGCGTTCGGGGAGCGCCCACGAGCGCATGCGCCCGCGCATCTACGGACGCTGCATAGGGCTGCCTAAAGTATATTGATATAAATGCTTATATCAAACTTATGTAATGTGATATTTTTCAGTAACATTAATTAATTTTAGAAACATATACTCTACATACTCTCATACACATACTCTCTATCCGTGCTTCACGATATGTCCCGCATATAACAAGATAGACGGACGAAACCTAGTGTTATATGTTGCATACTTCGTTACATACATTCCACTTAGTCTTCGAAATGTTGGGTGTAAATTGGCGAAACTCAACGCCGTGCTCTAAGACATGATAGGTCTATGTACATGACAGCCCTGCAAGACGCGACTCCCCCGCGCATTGCGCGACACAGCAGTGGTATGTAAATGTACCACACCGTACACGAGTACCAAGTCACCGACCGGTGGTGGTGGTGAGTGGCGACGTGCACAAATTGCCACGCATTTTTTTGTTCTAATCATTTCATTACCTCATTATGCTAATGCGGTTGTCGCACATCGACCCGCACGTAGGACGGCCGCAAAAAAATAGATTTTGTATGTATAGGTATTGTATGTACGTTGTAATGCATTTTTATTTGAATCTTGACACAATATAAGTATATATTTTTAATTTGTTATTTATAGGTACTATTGGTAATTACTTAGCCGTAAGTATTAGATATAGAGTCTTCGATAGCAATTCGTGTGAATATTTGCTTTTAGAAAGTCAACATTGTCAAGAAGATTATTAAATTAAATATATTGATCTCTATATTTTTGATTACATTTAATTATTCAATACGACATATTTAAGTACACGATTGTTGTTAGCAGATATCTGATATCCGCTGTAATTATAATATATTCCTCAACATTATAGAATAATTGTAAGGAAATACTTAGATTGTACTATTAATTAAATCAGCTTCACGCAGTATCCCGCACTCAGCAGGATAGGCAGAAGGAACCTAGTGTTAAGACACTACGTTCCCCACTTTCTGCGGAATACTGGAGGCATTGCGTGTTGAGTGGCAGAACTCAACGCCGCGCTTTTGCCTCATCACCAGAGCGAAGAAATTGAACTATACATTTTAGTAAATATTTCATCTCCTCGAGTGGGGATCGAACCCACAACCAGTCGGTTTTACAGTCACACTTTGTGCCCCTGCGCCACGACTGGCCGAGATTGTGTTATGATAAAATATATATGTAGGTATATAATTTATCGTTAAAACATGTTACAACATTGATTTGGCACTCTCCCCGCGGGTCCTCTTGTATTTAAATACAAATGTTCGTAATTCATGCACTTTATTAACCTGATTTGTCAAAAAAACAAGAATATTAAAATAAATATATTTAGGGAATATATTTAAATCTTATGACTTCACTCCTTTCACCATTTTTCACCTGATTTCGACTCATTACGTGTTGAGAGGAGAGATTCAACGCTGTTATAATATCATAATCTGCTACCAGCTACGGGCAGCATTTGCGACATCCAAGTGTACGTAGACACTCCGCGTCCGAGGGATGTGGTGGCGTTGTGGGGTGCCGTGGGGTGTCTTGGGGTGTTGGGGGAAATGGAAATATTAATTCCCGCTAATAAGAATCAAACCTACAACCATTTTTTCTAAATATATTTATAATTAGAGGCCAAACGGGGCTTTGCCCGCTTAAAGTTATTTTATAGTAATTTTGTAATGAGTATATAAATATTATCGTTTTCTTTTTGCTTACAAACGCGGAAAAATAAGAATTGATGATCACTGAGTCACAGTACAAAAATAAACACGACAATAAAGTAGTATTGTGTATTACGAGACGGCGCATCCTCATTGCGTAACCGACTACCACATTTCACGAGTGTCGAAAAAAAATGACACGACGTCCGCGGGTAACAAATTTGGACAGGGGCTAAATTATATTACCTTTCAAAAACTATATTAGGTTCACGCTTAACACCGCATATAGCAAAAAAGGCGGAGGGAACCTATAATTAAAACAAATAATTCCTTTCTTTCCGCCTAATTTTCTAGGGACTGGGTGTTGAGTGGTGGAATTCAATGACACACTCTATCTTGAACCAGAAGGAAAGAAAAAAATAGAAATATTAATTCATGAATTTATTATATTAATAAGTATACAATTTACTAATATTAAAATCATAACGGATCGGTGTCTGTCTATGGAATATATAGAAGAAAAACATAAATTGGTGGCATTTAATAACTATTTGTTACTGTCTGTTGTCTATTTATCTGCGCGTTTGTCCGCGCTAAGCTCTGAAACGGTTGTACCGATTTAATTGCACTTTTCGCTTTTGTATATTGGCAAGCTTCTTTTAACATCTAGTGTCTTGTTTTATTTCATTTGGCTTATAAATAAAAAAGTTATACTATTTTATTTAACGAATGTTTTTTGACAAAATTAGATATACCTCTATCTTTTTATTTGTACTACATGCACTAATTTTAGCAATTTTTCGTAGTGTATGTTTCCTTTCGTATAGTATGCGATGCATAAACGTTTATATCTTTTACATGTGTTGCCTTAGAACATTATTTTTTCTGTGCCACAAGGGAAGTAGACCTGATTTTGTAATATTAATTTAAACTTCGTACCTCCCCGCAATTTTGATAATGGTGGACAGACGGACAATAAAAAGTTCCTACAAAGTTTTATAATATAAGTTTTATCTTTTAAGGTACGTACCTCTCAAAATAATCTTTTTCTAAGATATTTGCGGGGGAGTGGCGTGTTTAAGCGACACGCCTATATCTCTAGATATGCGTACGCGCAGTGCACGCGGTGAAAGGCGATACGTCCACTACAAGTGTCCACAGTCGACACTTAGCATCGTTCTGCGACTTGATCTTTGACGCTCTAATGGTATTTTTATTACTTTTATACTGTAAAATTATATTTTTATATGTATTTTTAGTATATTGAATATGGCAATATTTATAACTTTTTTGATAAGCATTTTATAGGCCATGAATTTATTATAAGACGCAATCAGAAGTAATTGTGATATATGTAGATACTATTTTTTAGTTTCACGTTTAATCCCTGTCAAGGTAACCTCTAAAATGGAATGTCAAACGCTCTCTCTCCGTCTTTGCAACCCTCTTTCGTCTCGACCCCTTACTTCAACCTCTTTACACGTGGCCTGCGGGAGGTCCGTATACTTTTTACGTGATCTAGCTCAATCAACACTGTGTTCTAGAAGGTGTATATAGAAAATCTATATTTATATCTCAAAAAAACATTAAAAAAGGGCAGAAATTGGCACGAACACAAAAAGTTTTTGGTGTATTTTATTATTTAAAAAGTACACGTTGGTATCAATATTACTTAATAGAATTGTTTTAAAGGAATATCGATAAATACTTATATTCATATTATCATGGATACTCACCAGAACACATTTAATATTACGATCGCCAGAATCGCGTTTAACTCCGCTCGCAGGCCAATTAACATACATTTCAGGTCCCTATAGGTATACTAATGTAATAACATGTACAGTGTCCAGTGTCCTACACTACTGTCTCAGTCTCTACATCGTAGTGTCTACTGTAGTACACTTTGATATTAAAACATAGAAGTGTGAGATAAAAGATAAATATTTATATTTCATAATTTATATATGAGTTATTAGTGTAGCTAATTAATTCTTGTTTAAAAGTAAATACTAATATAGGTAGAGATTCTATTACATAAAGCATATTACGCTGTTCGGCAGTATTGAGGCCAATAGCGCAGGGGCACGAGCGTCCGACTGCAACGCGACAGGTTAAGAGTTCGATTCCCTGACGATGAAATGAAATATTTAATACTATCAGTTTCTCGTTCTGGTAACGAGGCAAGGCGTGGCGTTGAGTTACGCCATGCATCAACAATGCCTTTAGAATTCGGCGGAATGTGGGGAATGGAAATGTCCTAATACTATTTTTCCAGATCTTTTCAATCTTCCCTGCTATGTGCAAGATACAGCGTGAAGCTAAAAAAAAATATTGGTAAATGGTTAGATGCCTAATGTTAAAGTGATTTCTGTAACGAGTTCGTTATAGATTTTTTTAAATATAGATACTTTTATATCTCTATTAACTTAACGGTTATCTGTACTTCACATTGACCATGTAGAATTTAGATATAATATGAAAGGTACGTGGGTTTGATATTTATAAAGAACGAACGCCGCGAGCTCCATGTGACACCATTACGAACCTGCCAGTCCCTTGTGCAACGGCCAGTTTAGAAACTGACACTGAGATCATTGTCTCTTATATTTTAATTATCAGCTTATGTTTGTGTGGCGTACAAAGGAAAATGTGTATTTATCAATATGAATAATTTCAACATTTTACAGGATATTATCACATTGAAAAATCTTAAAAATAATTATTACATAATTTTTTCTCTTGTCTCCCTTTACAAAATACTAATTTATTATAGAGGTGGCTGCCGGATCGTCCCGCAATGCTATACTCACCTTTACTACTATACTGTAGTAGTATAAGATTCATTACTAATCAACATAGTGTTAACTTTCGATGTTATAATTCCCTATGATATATTTATGTCGTACAATATCGACCTGTTGAAGCTGAAAGCTCTGTCCGAGGGTCACCAACCGATGACATATTAACGTAAACGTAACTACAGTAAGCTAGTTAGTTGATAGACTGCTATCTGCACTCTTACGTCAAATGTACACAATTATTCATCATTTTAATTTAATTAATAAAAGCACAATTATTTATATATTAAATAATATATAATTGCATTCAAATTTAGTATTTAATAGAGCGCTAAATAAAACGTTTATGATGCAATGACAGCTTATCAGTGAAGCATTAACAATAATATATTAGAGTACTCGCGCACGCCGGTCGCCGGTCGCCGGTCGCCGGGCGTCTTGTACCGCGAGCCCACGGATATAGGTCACCGACACTGAGAGACAAATATCGATGTGCTTCTTGTCTAAATACAGCTGCATATTGTGCAACACAGTTGAACGTTTTTGGAAAAGAAAAGTGTTACTTCTATATAAAGACGCTGGCAAGAGTTTCGTCAATTTCGAACTTCCGTTGTTTGCAGCGTGAAAACATGCCCATATAAGGTATGATACCGGCGCACAGTGTATCGGGCGCAGGTATCGCGCAACGGAAGCTCGAATTAGCGCGGCGCGGGCGCACTCTCGACTCCGGGCCGAAACGAATACCCAAATGCGTCCACCGCGGCCGCCTGCCAAATACGGCAACAATCTCGGGTTTCGCTGGCACACCACCAGAAACTACTATTCCCGTCTAATACTCGTGAAAAACACGTAAAAACGCATTTATTTCTGCTGCTCTATATTTAGGCCGTAAACCAATGGTGATTTTGGTCGCGGCCGAGTTGTCTGTATTTAGATTACTCGTGCGCGCGCGACTCGCTCGGCCCCCGCGATAAGCGCTGCAGCAGTGCAGCGTGCGCGCCTCCCGCCGGCGCCCGTACTGCCCCATCACCCCACGGCACCCCACAGCACCCCACGGCACCCCACGACGCCCCCACGCCCCTCGGACGCGGAGTGTCGACGGACACTTGGATGTCGCAAATGCTGCCCGAAGCTGGAGGTGACTATATTATCTATACAACGTCGATAGGTTGTGTGTTGTGTGTAGTGTGCAGTGGACACCAATGTTTACAAGCGACTTTGTTTACTGACGTGATTGTGATAAGAGATAACGATAGCGATGACGGACCACATGTCGTACGTACATACATACGTCTCTATTTAATATCGATTCAAATAATTTGTTATTACGTCAAATCAATTTGTTAATGTTCTTGTGGACACGGTGCTATAACAACTTTTATTTAATTAAATGTTGTCAATATTTAATTAAAACTGACATTTATTATACGGAATTTAACATTATATCAGTATATCTCTTTCTCTTAAAATTCTTATTACATTTCTAGCTTTTTTTAGAAATATTGAACAGTTTAAAAATTATATAAAGTTATTGAAAACCACATTAATAACCAACAAAGATAAAAATGAGCGCTAAATATACATAAAAAATAGACAAATCAACATCCATGTCACATACAGTTGAGAAATTTATTTGTAGTTTCCATTACACGAAAAAGTTCAAGTAGCGGCTCCTAAGACCGAATAGGGCAAGTGTCAAAATGTCCCCCGCAGTGCAAATACGAGAGCTATCGTACGTCTCTGAGACGCTGACATTACATCAGTTAGTATGAACCACTCTAAATAGATTCTATCGAGATGGCTCTTATCACTCCTATTGTGTAACGGTCTAGAGTTACTTGTTGCCCTATTTACTGATAAGGCAATTGATAAAGCGAAAGAAATTATTATTTCTTTCAAGTTTTTAAGGCGTTTGGTTAAAATATTTCTTTTTAAAGATAACCATTAATACACCTATTATATGTTTGGGTATTAATATTTTTTTTTTTTTAATAAAAAAGATAAGAAAAATAAGCAAATGAAAATTGGCCAAGAAAAAATAAAGAACAAAAAACGCTGGTTCAAATATCGATACTTTCAAAAAATATATATGTTTTTTAAAAATTTATTTTTCTCTTCTATATCTAAAATGTAAAAAAATGTTATTATAACTGAACAACACACGTGCGACAACAAATAACAACTAACTAAACTCTATAAATTAATAATCAAAGCTTCAAAATCAATAAACTCGATATTTAATGTGAATGTCGCATTCACAACACATTGTAAAACGACATATTTATAAATATTATAAATATAAATATGTCACAATTAGATTGTTCGTGTAATGGAAATTTTCTACGGCGAGATCGTAAGTCTATAGACTGTTGGGACCACCTACGATATAATATCATTTACTAAGGTTAGCGGCGCATAAGGTAAAACTTTTTTTATTTCAACTTCACGTATCCCGTAAAGTGTAGACAGAAGGAACCTCGGAACCTAGTAGTTAAGATACTCCGTTCTCATTACCACTTCCAGTTCCACTTTCCGCCGTATTCTTCTGTTAGTGTTATTAGAGTGAGAAAATGAAAATGTTAAATATTTTATTTTTTCGAATCGAGAATCAAACCCACAACCTGTGACGGTTACTGTTGCACGCTTATTCCCCTGCGCTACGAATGGTTTCAACTAAAAAGATACTAAAACTAGTTTTTAAGTAGAATATGGATTGTTACGAGTCCCCATCGCCTTCACTTCTAGTGGCAGTATACAGCTGAAGCTGATACTAAAATGTTTAAAATATAAACATAAAGTCATAGAGCTCTAAATACATTTAGATAAGAAACTTATCAGATTAATTATTTTAGGTCTTGTTTTCAATCACATCATAAAATACTAAATGTAACTTTAAATTTTATTTTCAGATGATCTATTTTATATAATACCTATTTTAAGATAAAAATCCATTGTCCATGTTTTATTTGTCAATTACATACATTGTAAGTTTTAATTTTTTTTTTCTTCAAATTATTTTTTCAATGTAATAGATAATAATTGTTGTTGTTGTTATGTATGTTTATGTTACCTATTAAAACGAAGTGTATGAAATGATAATATTGACTATATTGGATTTCTGTGAAATCCATAGGCCATCCATATAAATAGCTTCGCTAGTCCAACTTTATTAACCACCGTAGTATTTGAATAGTATACATAAAGCAATCTATACTAATATGTTGTTGGTTGATACCGCTCATCTCATGAACTAAAAAAAATGATTTAAATAAAAAAAATGTATTTGTTAGTCTCAATATTCATTGAAGAAGGCTATACCCCTACCTGTATAGGAAAAGTGGGAAACGGAGTGCCTTAACACTAGATTCCCTCTGTCTACTCTGCTATGAGCGGGATAACGCATAAACCTAAAAAGTATTTACGAAAAGCGGTTACTATCAAATATATATATAAAAATATAAATTTGGCGTACATTGGTACGTCTCTGGAGTCCGGCAGCGTCCTACGCCGCGTATGATTCACGCCTTACATTCCATTTTCTGTATGCCAAATAAGGATGCTATTAAAATTCCCTTTAAGATATTCGACTCTATTATTATATTCCACTTTGCATGTGGCGGCGTAAATAAAAAATAATAAAGACCGCCGTCGGTCGCGTCGTTGAACGGACCCTTCAAGTACTACTACTTTTGTTTTGTTTCTTGTAAATAATCTTTCTTTGTGTCTACATACATATACGAGAAGTTAATTTCTTCCGCGTTATATTTTAAGATAAATAGGTATTGAAAAATTCTTAACTATCTTATAAGTTCAAAATGTTTACATAATTTATATATTAAAGTGTATTTTTACATTTACACACCCTCTTGGGTGGGAGACTATAAATTGTGTATCGGGGTCTATTGTTTTATTTTGTTGTATAATATATATAAAGGCATATTTACAATTAAATATGTAGAGATTTGTCTGAATGTTAAAAAACATTTTTTTGCGTTTTTGTAACAACCTCAAAAACCTCACCAAAAAGATACGTTTCGTTTTCATACAACAACATTGGCAAATTCACTGTTTATCGCATAATAATAATATGTTTGTGTTCATTCATTACAAGTATGGGCATTTAATATAAGGAAAGACTAATATGGCACATTTAGAAGATGTATTTATGATTTATACCTTTATTTTTAGTTTATGACATTATTACAAAATGGTTTGAGTTCGATTTCCTCTAGTTAAAGGTTTCATGGGACAATGTGCACGCTTTTACAATAGGATCCCAGAAAACTTTAGAGAATTGTGAAAAGACGTTTGTGTGTTAAAGGTTATTACCAAATTAATGATTTTGTAAATGATAACACGCCTTGGGAATGAAATGCTCGCTTGTCACAGATAATTAAATACAAATTTGTTTAAAATTGATTTTAAAATATAAGTCCCGCCTCGTTTCTTGCGGCTGTTCTTCTCAGGTCTGAGGCATTAACTTTAGTGCACTGGTGGTAAATTATTTGACGTTCAAAAAATGAAGCATGCAACTTCTTATTTTGAATAAAATTATTTGAATTTAAATTTAAAGTCAATTATTATAACTCTGGCGTCCTTATAAATGGACAAAACGTGGCGTTCAGTTTCGGCACTCATCACGCACTCCGAAAAGTGGGAGACAGAGTGTCACAACACACTTTAAATTGTTCTTTGTACCTATATACGAGAAATAATGCCGTAATGAATTCGGGATACACGACATGACCTACTGCTAAAAATCTTTCCATATGCGGTAATTAGGGAAGCTCGTGTACACAGAGCTGGCGGCGCGCCAGAGCTCCGCGGCTCGAGTACGCACTAACATCTCTAACCATATTTTTATAAAACATTTTGAACAAAACATCAAAATAGGAATATAAAAAACGCCACTATATAATTTAGGTTTCTGACTATACAGGTTGTTGAGTCAATTCCCAGTCGAGAAAATAAAATATATATAATATTAACATTCATTCACTCTAAACCGCAGCGTTGAGATTCGCTATTCAACACGAATTGCCTCCAGAATTCGGTAGAAAGTAGAGAGAGAGGAGTGTTTCAACACTAGGCTCCCTCTGTCTACCCTGCCACTTGCGCACAGGATACAGCGTGACGTTGAAAAGAAAATAACGCATTTCATTATGTAAATGCGTCTATATATTGTGTTGTTAAACATCAGACATGTGTTACTAATTGAATAGCCAATACGTAATCTTGTTTACATTAAATTTTGTACAATATTTATATAAATATTTTTCAATAGTTTAAGTAACATTTTTCCTGTAAAATAGGCATGACGGTTTTTTTATTGTTGGACATCTTACATATTAATGTACCATATAAGTCCAACAATAAAATATCGTTAACGTCTTCACATAATTTCTAACTTCCTTGATATGAATATCCAAATCACACTATATTCCGCTTGAGGGCCGTAGCGTTGAGACAACGTCTGACTGTTACACGCAATGATTGTGGGTTCGATTTCCACTCGTGAGAATAAATTATTTACATTTCCCCGTTTTGATAAACAAAGCGAAAACTTAAAAAAAATAGACTCCATCTTTAATTACGCTAGGAACGTATTCCCACTACAGACACTACTAACCCATTGAATTACTTATATGAGATCTTCAAACGAGGAAAACAATAAGAAGTTCATAACACTAACTATTAACAACCAACGAAATGTGTCAACCAACTTTATGTATTACTTACACGTGATTCATATTGATTCTGGGTATTCACTTTAGTGGGTAGGTAAAGGACACACCTCCACCTCCACCTCCATCCTCCAAAATCCAAATATACTTGATAGAACCAGCGACCGCCCGTCGCGTTGTTTCCTCGTACACCTCTCACTACATTTTATGAACAAATAAAATTTTAAGCTTATACAGACGTTTAAATTTTAATTAAGTGTTGAAGTACGCCTAATTGTTTTTGTACTCTTTTAATATTTTTTTTGTGAAATTTTAAATCCACATATAGTCAGTCTTTCCTGTCATAATCTTTTTCGCAATTAATAAAACTTAGCATATTCATATATACGGGAACTGATTTAGGGTATTTTAAGCAAAAAAAATAGAAGAAATCTTATTATAATCGTCCAGGACTCCAGGGTGTCAGGGGCAAGAGTTCTAGGAGAAGACGAAGCTCTACATATTATAGGCCAAACGTACTTAGTACTATATATTTTTGTTTATCAAATATTTATTAAAATTAACTTGGAAATTTGTCAATTTAATTTGTAATAAAAGTTTTTTCTGGGATATTTATAAATGAGTTTCAGCGACCATTCACTGCCAGTACCTTGTGAGTACCTACATATACATATGAGCACGACTGACATCAGGTAGAATTGCCAAAATGTTTGAAACTCGAACAGATTTGGGTCATTCAGTCACGTTCACTGATTACTCATTCTTTGAAGTAACCGCGAGCGGCGATTCGAATCGTAAGGTTTTATTGAGCGCGAGACGTAAGTTCCGGTTTTCATTTCCTATTTTCAGTTAGATAAACGGGTCACTTATTTATTATTTATAGTTTTCCGAGATAGGCGAACACGGCGTTTAATTACAAATAATCTCAAATATTTTAAGCTTTTATATTTAAAATACGTATAAATTTTTAGGGTTTTGTATTTTAGAAGAAAAATTTTGTGTCCGTATGTGCTTCTAAGATGGTCTCATGATCGCGTATTGGTTTAATCTGAAATTAATATTATATTGTCAAACATACAACAAGAATTTATACTTCGTCTTTTTTGCATTTTGTATGAAATTAGCCGCGAAGTTAAAACCTATAGGCTAGGCCACACCTCCAGTTATGATCTTCAAAAGTAATAATTTACAGGTTTGTAATGGAAAAAAGCATAACAAACATATTTAGGTAAGCATATATTTAATTTCGTACTTCGTACTATACGGTGGACTTCCTGTTGACTTATAATCCTGAAATTAGTACGAAACCCCCAGTGTGCGAGTTCGCTTCGCTCTTGACCAAATTTTTTTTTATTTAATTAATTGAATCATTTTCAAATTCATTTTGCTGGTGAAAGCTAGCTGTACTTGCATATTTATTGATAGCGGAAACCAATGCTCCACTTTACGTAAACAAAGCCGTCGGAAACCACCACACATCGATAGCCGTACATTACTCATGTGGGATTTTAGACTATAATGAGCTAATATTATATAATTAGCATTCGAAACAAGTCGAAGTCGTAATAAAATAATATATGAGGATCACAGTAAAAGTTCAGTCCAGTCGTGGCGCAGCGGCACAAAGTGTGGGTGTAAACCGACTGGTTGTGGGTTCGATCCCCGCTCGAGGAGATGAAATATTTACTGAAATTTATATTTTCCATTTCTTCGCTCTGGTGTCGAGGCTAAGCGCGGCGTTGAGTTCTGTCACTCAACACGCAATGCCTCCAGAATTCGGCAGAAAGTGGGGAACGGAGTGTCTAAAAACACTAGATTCCCTCTGCCTACCCTGCTGTGTGCGGGATACAGCGTGAAGCTAATTTATTTTACATTAACATCACCAAAAGGTTTTTCTTGCTTATTCAAAGCTTAACCTATTTGATAAAATACAAAACGGCCGGCTTTAAAGATTTTATTTTTGTTGTTTTTTGTTGCTTATCTTTCATACAAATAAAAAAAACACAATATTTACCTTAAAAAATATGTGAATTTAATTTTAGTGTTATGTAATGTATATTGGCTAGAAATCTTAAAAAATATTAATTATATATCGTATAGTTACATAGGTATACGTAACGTTGTAACATTTAAATATTAGTATCTAAAAGTTCAATTAGCGTCGTTATTATTTAGTATCGATCGTTTATAGATCTACAGCGTGTGGATCTCATGCCGTGACTCAGATGCTGTAAATCAGTCTCTGACGCACCTCGCGTCGGCCGTCCACGGCCTTGCTATAAAGTATACCATATGGAGAAACTTATTGAAAGCTATAAAAAGATTTGTTATTTCATTATAAGCAACATAAAAAAAATATTAGCATATATTTTTTATGTATACTTTTTTACAGCGTTATATTGTATTGTAGTAAGGAAACTTAAAAAGAAACATTTATAGAAAAAAAAGATTGCTCATCAAGTGAGACAATATATAGAGGTCTCGCTGGCGTTTCGCCTTTAATTTTACTCATATTACTACAATATACATTAATTACGTATTTCGATCAATGTTTTGAATGACATGTTGTGTCATATATACGCTGGTACACTGTGCACTGTCAGCAGTGCCCGGTGTACGGTGTCCGGTGTCTGGTGTCCAGTGTCCGGTGTGCATTGACGAGGGAGTGACGAGTGACGAGTGACAGCGACAATGGTTGTGTTTACAAACGTCATAAAATTTTCTCCAGGTGTTGCACCGACAAGTGGTATGTCCTGTAAAATTTCTTCCAAGTAGGGCAGTTATTCTTAATGAAGCTATTAAGTTAACAATAGTAAATAGAATATGGTCAAGTGGAGAGCAGAAAGAGATTGACATGACAGAAAGTGAGTGAAACGGAATTTCTTGACACTAGGGCCCTTTGCCTACCCGCTATGTGCGGGATATAGCGTACAAGCTAAAAAAAAGTAAACAAAAAGAGTACCAAATGAATATTTAAAACATATGAATTGAAGAGTGGAACCCGAACAAGAGTCTATAAATATCAGTATGTAGAGCGTGTGTTACGTGTGGTACAGTATGTAACCCTATCTGGTGTTGAGAATAGCGCTGTCCATCTTTAGGTTAGTGTTGCGAAACAACCCGCGCCCAAGCGGCATATTTTGGGCGCCACCTCACAGACGCCGCCCGCCCCGCCTAGCTGCCTATCTGATAGATAAAACATCGTGTACATATGTATATCATATTGCTTATATAAGGTATATTTAGTTTACTTTAATTTAACAAAATTGCAATTTTAGTTTTTGTCATACTTATTTTAGTTTTTGTTTGTGTCAAATTGGTTGTTTTTTGTATTTTGGAAACAATTTAAATTTTTCTCGCAGAGATCTGCCACTACGGACTATTAAAGAGATTTACCTAATTGTCTACATCAGATAATTTTTAATTTAATTAATTATATAGATAATCTTTATAAAATAAACCACCCAATTTTGTACAGTATCGACTCGCTAATTTTCGAGACATTACGTGTTCATAGGCGAATTTCTGTTAACCAGACTCATAAAAACACAAAAGTAGCCTAAAATAAATATTTACATTATATTAAATATAATGTAATCCGTTTCCCATCGCCATATATGAAGTGCAATAGAAGTAAACAAGGTATGACGTTAGCGACAGTAAGTTCAGTCCACACGCTGCCCCTGCTTCGATCGACCGCAACGACTCGACGCACACACGGTACAGTACGGCCGACGAGTTGTGGCCACTCTAAAGTTAAGACAACTTTATGAACTTTTGCTCATTGTACATTATTGAACCAAATAATTAAATATGATAAAAATTATAAAATAAAAGCTGCACAGCCATCCAAAATCTTAAGCCAGTGCGGCCACGACTGATCGACCGTACTGTACAATGAGTAATCAAGTCGAGACTATTCCTAGAAGCTCCCGAATCCCAATATTGTATTTCCCGGCGACATTTTCGCTGACATTGAACGCGTATGCGGATGTTATGTTATTTTTATTTTTACGCAATGTACCTAACTGTCGAAGCCATCGAGGTGCCTGACTATAAAGCGAGGGTTTAGGGTTCGATTTTAACACGTGGGATCATTCTCTTGTTCATTATTTTCATTTTTTCGATCTAGTCACTAAAAATAACGGCGTTGTCGTTCACCATTCAATATGCAACGTCTTGAATATTAAATGGTGCGCGGCGAAAGGAGTGTCTTAACACTAGGTTCCCTCTGCCCTACCCTGTTATATACGGAATACAACGGAACCCTTTAAAAATTATGCAACTGGAACTTATTTTTATTTTGCCAAAATTCTTATAAGATTAGTTACACGTGTTTCACTTCATCTATACGCGATGTCGTTTTCAGCAGCAGTTCGAATTAATAATAACATAGTTATTGGCATAATGTTTGCACATTTTCATATAAATAATGTAATTATATGATTTTAATAATTGTATTTAATAACAGTATATTGTGTGTTTGTTCCAGAAGTGATGCGGCGCGCGGCGTGCGGCGACGTGTGTGCGCCCGCGCCCCGCCCGCCCACCAAGTGAGTTACCACATTGTAGGCAAAGAAAACTAGGTTTTAAGACGCTCTGTTCCCATTAAGACACTTTTCCCACTTTCTATCGAATTCTAGAAGCATTGCGTGTTGAGTGGCGGAACTAAATGACGCGCTTTACATCGATGCTACAGCATGAGTGATGAAAATATTATAAATTTGATTTCCTCCAGTGTGAATCGAACCCACAGCCTGTCGGGTTTACAGTCACACGCTTGTACCCCCGCGCCACGACTGGCTTCGAAGTTAAGATACCACATATGGGCAACATGTGCTTTTGTACCTTTATGTTTTTGCACTTACTTCCAATACATACTTTAATATTGTATTGTATTGTTAAGTATTGTATACTTACATTTTTTCAATTATATATCTTTTTATAAATTGGTTTTTATTTACTAGTAATTTATTATATTTTCAGATCTTCGGAAAACAAAGAACTTTTGCGGCAACAGCTGTTATCCGCTAGCAAGGAGAGAAATCTTGACAAAAGTGAACTCCCCAAGGTCAAACACACGAGGAGTAGACAGAAGAATCGGTGGAAACTAAAGTTCCATCACCAGGCTCTACCTCAGGAGTACTTAGATCACTACGAGCAGAGCTTACAGAAGGTTAACAATAAAAAGAAACCTTTAGAAAAACCCAAAGAATTAAACGTCGATACCAGTATCACCAATGAAACATTCAAAATCTGGGCGCAAAGGTTGGCCGGAGTACAAAGCGAAACCGGAGTTTTAACGGTGCCTCTCACACCAGCGTTGAGCATGGCGACCAAAAACAAAGAAGAAAAGAAAAAGAAGAGCCCCGCTATCACTCCCAGCAAGATCATGACCTACGAAGACTTACCCTACATGGGGGAAATGACTCTGAACAATTCGAAGCCACGGCGCGGCAGGAAGCCGAAGAAAGCTGATATTTGTCATTTAATATACGAAAACTACGGCACAGTAGTCCCTGGACAGCCGCCGCCTGCGGACCGCCCCGGACAACAGCACTCCAGTGCGCACAAACAAACTGACACGTCGTTCGCTATCCCCAAGACGGACTTGCAGAACAGAATTATTTCGAGTCTTCTGGAAAGGAAGCTCTCCCAGGAGCAGAAGCGTAAGCTGGACAACCCCTCCCCGCCGCGCTTCTGCAGCCCCGACGCGCCCCCCCCTCCCGCGCCCCCCACCGCCGCGGGGCCCCTGCACAGCGACCACGAGCCCCTCAACCTCTGCATACGAGACCTGCACGACCTCAAGCTGCAGATACAGAGGAAGTTCGGAAACATTTACGCGTCCACGCCCGAAGTTAAGACGGAGCTCGACGACGAGGACAGTGTGGCGAGTGAACAACCCAACGCCATATCAGTGATCCAGAGGAACACCAACTTGCCCTCCCCCTCCAGCTCCCCCCCGGAGCCCTGCGCGTGGGCGCGCCCCCTCTACGTGCACCCGCTGGCGCTGCAGACGCAGCTGCTGTACTACCAGGGGCTGGCGGCCGCCGGGCAGCTGCGGGAGAGCAGCGCCCTGGCGCCCGAAACCAACGACGTGGCGGCCGACGACGGGCGGAGTAAGTTAGTGTTGAAGCAAATCTCCGAATTGCTGGACCCTAAAGTTATCAAGCAAGTAGAAGAAAACAAAAGTCCGGAGCTGCCCAAGAAGCGAGCGTCGCCCAATCCCGCGCAGGGGCCCGTTAAGAGGAAACGCTCGGCCATATTCATCCCGCCCGTGCCCGTCAAGACCAACACGACCACTCCCACCGCGGAGGTCAGCATATGCAAGTTTAAGTTCACAGGCGGCTCCAAACCCTCGCTGCAGGAGAAGAAGATGCTGTCGGTGGACTCCGGTGGGAACTTTCGATACTACAGCGGCACCGGGGGGAAGAGTGCCAAGGGCTACGAGTATCTGCACAAAGATTTGAATCAACAAAAACCAGAAATAAGCTCAACGCTCCCCAAACTAGAACCTCAGAGTACTATAAAAGAGGACGCGAGCAAAAAGAAGAGAAAATCGCGGAAAACTTTGCAAAGGGAGAAATTGGAACAGACGTTTAAAGAGAAGGGTTTCCTGATCCAAACCCAGCAGTTGCAGTCGGCGGAGGGCGCCACATACTGCAAGTTCCGGCAGCTCAGGAAGTTCACGCGGTACTTGTTTCGTAGTTGGAAGGACTACCTGCCGGGGGAACTCAACGACCACGGCCCCGCGCCTCCCGGGACTCCCGGGACTCCCCCGACACCCTCTACGCCTGCTTCACCCCTCTCCCCTTCTACGCAAGCCTCGTCCCTCACGCCGCCCGCACCCTCCGAGTGGGCCTGATATGTGGTGATCTATCTCCATGACCAGCACCAGCTTCAGGAACATGCCCAATATAGGAATACATAAATAACTCTAAATGAAGGGTGTGCTTTAATTCAGGGTACTTGTGCTCTCATGTGCTTATGTGGCAAAGATAAGACTGTCTACAGCCTATAGCAATCAAAAATTACTGCTAAATATTAGATAAAAAACGTTATTATATTTAGGCCAAAGACTTAAGTGAGTGTTTCCGTTCTCCGCTCTCCGCCGGATATTGCATTTAACATATTATATTTCGCGTTCGCTAAGACTTGATCAGAACTGTACTCTACTTTGTATCCGTCCACGGTTTTACATTGTTATTGATTATTGTAATTATTTTGTTTTCTCTAACGATTGTTCTTTGTATTGAGCAGTGTTGCCATTTGCTTATTTTTTGTGATCTTTTACAAAGAATAATATATTGTTATCATTAGTATAGAAAAGATGATCACAATATTTCAGCAGAAACAGAGAAAATTCATTGATATATTGTTATATTAAAAAGAAATACATTACTTTCAACAACTTCTACAAGTTAGCCAGGAAATATAAATAAATGTGCCACTTACAAAATTAAGAGTTCAAATCTTGTTTCTTTATGCGTAAATGGCAACACTGTGTTTATTTATTATTTATGAGTGTTTTATACTTAAACAGACAAATAATATATAATGTTATTTTGTATAGTGGAAATGTATTTTGAAAGTTATACATAATTCTTATTATTCAAAGTTTTTTTTTTATAAATATTAGTCAAATTATTATTAATTAAAAATATAAGAAATTGTGAACACTAACGCGTACTAACTAGTCATTCGACGACTGATATAATGCGTTTTAAATGTTTTTATAAATACAATAAATATGAGATTGAAGTCAGTGAAATTGAAAACTCATGATCACAGCTTCGATTATCCGAACGCCAATCGAGTAAACGATCTGTTACATACAAATAGTAGTTGTCGACTTTACGAGTTCTATTAAGTTTTTATTAAGTAATTATAATTTATTTCTATATTCAAATAAATTAGTTTCAATTAACAAAGTTTTCTTTTAAAAAGAAAATCACTGACGGACTCCGTATAACAGATCGCTTCTCTGAACTTGTGCGTCCAACAGATTAGTTACAATACTTCGTGTTTAATTTCTATTTCTCATAAACATATAATTTAAAAGTACGTAAACGTTGTTTTCGTCTCCTCGTGGAGGGTATGTATGTATGTATGTATGTATGGGGCTGAATTCATTATTTAATTAATAATCAAAATACCCTCCGTCCTCTCGTCAATTCGGATAATCGACGCTCTAGTGTATGTTATTTCCATTAACCAAATATATTATATATAAATAATAAAAATTAATAAAGCGTGTAATTTTTGAATTTAATACAAAATGTACTAATTTAAATAACAAAGTTTTCTTACGATGTATATACAAAATGAGTGTCTCTAGTCACATATTAGTTTGTACTGTACATAATCATAAATAATAATAATATATTATAATAAAAGTATTGTTATTGTTAATTAATAAATAAGACTCGATTGTATTCAATAAAATTTTATTAAAAAAACAAAACTCAAATAATTCTGTGATTACAAAAATGCAATAGGAGGAATGTATGAAAAACCAATAAACAAAAATATTTAACCTGTATATAACAGTATGTATGATTGATCCTGGAAGCCCTTTTACTGTACGCTTGTTAATAGCAGAACGAAAAACAATGAATGGATGAGAGAGAAATAACAATTCATTTGTTTAAAAAAAAAACAAATATTTGATTGTAATATCTTTTTTACTTTTCAAAAAAGGCAATGCTATTTTTCAAAAAAAAAAAAACAAAAATATAAGAATATACGCATGTTGGAAGTGTCAGCACCACTTTAAATGAAACCAGTTTTAACTACTCTATAAAAGCCTAATACAATGTTTTCCCCCCCTAAAAAAAAAAAAAGTGATTTTTTTAAACAAAATAAATAATAAAATGATCGCTTTAAAATAAATCGCCGTTTATAAAGAACGTAAACACATATAAACGTTCTGGAGCGTGTCTCCAGCAAGCACTCCTCGTGTCGGGGGATCTGGTCGACATACGCTGTTACGAGGTCGCGTATGAGTACTAAAAAAATCCTAGTATTTAAATAGCCGTCAATAAAAACTGACCCCAGTATTTTATCTCAACGAGTTCCAGCGCACACACTGACAGTAAATCTGTATTGATGATTTACTATTTGACCTTCTCGACTTAAGATATAAACGTTCACTCCAACATCTTAAATTTGCGAGTTCCAGATGCCATTGCGTGTGGAAGTGCTCTCATCAGTCCATAAAATGTTAAATACAAAATCTGAGTCGTTGATATTTTCTAGCAGCCATTGGCAATATGCTCTGACAGGTCCGTCTCGTGGTAGTGAAGCCTGAACTTTTGTGTATTTGGAGGGACGACGTTTGTTTTGTTTTAAAATTTTGTGCACCGTAAGGTGGCTTACTTGGAAGTGATTGACTGTTCTGCATAAACTGGGACTTGGTAATTCCTGTGACCAAACTCGCTCTTGGTGTGGCACTACTGGTTGGTTTTCTCGGCCCCTTTGTACAGCTTTTACAAATGTACGATAGTCTGACGGACTGACATATACTACGCAGAAGTAAAATATACCATTTTAAAACAAAAAAAACACTAACTAAAAGTTAAAAAAAATATTTATCGTAGTTGAATAACATTTTGTGTTAAAAAAAAATAATCAAAACAAAAATATGGATGGCTCAATAAGTATGCATTATTTCTAAATTATTTCATATAAGGGTCAAACATTTTAATAATAAACTTTGAACATTGTTCAGATTTATTACAAAAAGTATGAATGAAAAGTAGAAGATCAGCAACACTCGGTAGTATTTTTGCTTTTTCACCCTATATACTGCTGCTTCCGTAAAAGGAGCGCTGACACTTCCACCTTGTATACTTCAAATATACATATCAAATTTATTCATTCCAGTTTTACAAACTTAAAGAAAAAAAAACAATAATTACATTTCAAAAACATATTGTCAACAATTCTGTATACTCATGTATAAAAAAACATTGAAAATTATGCTTAAAACATAATTTTAAGCATTTCAATTATTACAATTTAAATTTGTGCGGAGTCTAAGGCACTTGCTCTTACAGTATAATAAGAAAACCACCACATTTAAATATATTATATAATATGTATGTCTGTATATAAATGTACAAAATATGTTTATATATAATATAATATACCTCTTGATTTCATATTTAAAGTGCGTTAATTTTTTTCCTAATTTCTAATAAACATTTTCTTAACAATTAACCAGGAATAAGTGGGTTTTGCTCTATTTATTAATGCGAAATCAGTTTTTTTAAATATTATATTATTAATACAATATTTGTTTAAGCTAATAATGATATCCTGAGTATTATTAATGAAATACATAATATAAGTTGTTTTCTTATTTTATAACTTTTAGGCGTTAAGCAGTTATTGGTCACTTTAAATATAGTATGAACGATTTAAACATAGAAATCATCTTATAACCGAATGTTGTTTATACAGATTTCAATGACGCCATATAAGGAGAACATTTTATGAAATTGTAAATTGTTTCTTAACTAAGATACAATATTATGAACTGATAAAGTATTAATAAATAGAGTTGCTCCCAATAGGAACAATTGGATCGCACAATCTAGAATGTTCCTTCCAGAATAGGAATGTATCCACTAGTCAGTTCATCAAAGAACTCCAACTTATCTTATTGAATAACAAACAACCATCACACATTTCAGCCTTTCAATTTCGGTTCATTTTATAAAGGAATACATACAGAGGTATTCCGGAACTTAATGCATAATTTTAAATTGTAAAATAAATAGAAGTGATAAATTTTTGTGTGTATCATTTTGGTATACCCTACTTTTTAAACCATTTAATTCCTTTTTAGTAAAAAAAAAATACATATTAAATTTATAAGAACATCGTATGGAACATTCTAAAGTAACTTAACAACTACAATTTACCAACAGTAATAGTAAGAGTGCGACACTGGCCCCTACAGCTGCAGCAGCTCGCGCGCGGCGCGGGCGAGGTGCGGCGCGGAGAGGCCGTACTTGTGCAGCAGCTCGTGCGGCTGGCCGGAGCGCGGCACCTCGCGCACGCACACGTGCCGCACCAGCACGCCGCGCTGCAGCGCCAGCGCCGCCAGCACCGCCTCGCCCAGCCCGCCCGCCGCGTAGTGGTCCTCCGCCACCAGCACGCGCGCGCCCGCCGCCGCCGCGTGGCGCCGCACCGCGCCCTCGTCCAGCGGCTTCACCGTGAACGGGTCCAGCACGCGCGCGCCCACGCCCTCCTCCTCCAGCATCGCGGCCGCCTTCAGCGCCTCGTGCAGCGTCACCCCGGACCCGATCAGCAGCACCTTGTCGGCCGCACCGCTCTTCACTATCTTGGCCTGGCCCACAGCGAAGACCTCGTCGCTGCCGTACAAGATGCCGGTGGCCGGCCTCGACGTCCTTATGTAGCATATCCCTTTAGTATTGGCCGCTAGCTCCACGGCCCGCTCCGTGGAGACCGCGTCGCTGGGGTAGAACACGGTGGCCGTGGGGATGGAGCGGAACAGCGCCAGGTCCTCGAGGCCCATCTGCGAGGGTCCGTCCTCGCCGATGCTGACCCCGCAGTGGGAACCTACCAGGTTCACGTTGCTCTGACTGATGGCGCCCATGCGGATCTGTATTATACAGAATCTATATATATAAAAGGACACGTACTGACTGACTGAGATAAGACAGCCGTAACCGCCGATGATAAAAACGTGAAACTGGACAGATGTTCATTTTCATAATCTGGACATCCACTAAGAAGGGATTTTGAAAAATTTTAACCCTAAAGGGATGAAATTGGGGTTGAAATTTATATGGAAAAAAAATTAAATCGGCACCGATTATTTAAAGTCTGAAATTCAGACTCTTAAACAGTCACGCGTATATAGCGATACAATCGATACGGAAAATTTAATCAATGAAAAAAATATATATTATCAATTTAACTACTTTCATTGATCTGTAACTTACATTGATAAAAATGGTTGTTAACTATTACAATTATAAACAACATTGCATTTACCACAATTGATTAAAAATATTGAAAAGAATACTTCCAACTTTTAACTAATGTGCTTATAAGTAAAGACTTGTAGCGGATCTTCTAAAAAAATACAGTAATTAACTAAAAAGAATCGTTATAGAATGAATTTTGGGACGATTACGGACTCGTTTTCCACTTGGAGGAATTAAAAAAATATATATTTTCTTTTCTTCACTTTGGCATAAAGCAGTGTTGAATTCCGCTACTCAACGGGCAAGGCTTAAAAAATTCAGCAGAAAGTGGGAAACGGAGTCTTGATAGGAATGGATTGTCTTACCCTCTGACCTTTGCCTATCATGCATAGGATGTGGGACACAGCGCGAAACTGAAGAAAACTAAATAAATAAGTAAAAAAAGCGGTAGATAGTAAGGTTATTAGCCCCCTTAGATAGGGGTGGGAGACAATTAAAATATATGTAAGACCCAAACTAACCCTAAATTTGGAGGGTGGTCAAGGTAAGATTGCAAGTGAGTTAAGTGTTTGTAAGCGATTAGAGCCCACAGTCGAAATTGGAGTTTTTGAATTCGGTTTATTGGATTTGGAGTCAGAATATGCCTCGTCACAAAATGAATATGTTGTTGTCTTTTTGTGAATACACATATGTTTTCCAAAAGATATATATCTTTTGGGAAAGGTATTCCCCCAAATTCAGTTTCATGTTGCATCTCTAATGCAGCAGGGTAGGCAGGTGGAACTTGTGAGTGTTAACTCAACATGCACTCGCACCTGGTCGAAGGTCCTGGAGAAGAAGGCGGCGAAGGTGGAGGCGAAGACGACGGCGCGGTCGCGGCACGCGGCGCCCGTCGCCACGCCCACCAGCGTCTGCTCCGCGATGAAGCACTCGATGTACCTGCGCAGAGCGGCCGGGTTAGCTACGGGGACTGTTCCCTTACCAAGTAGAGGCAATGTTCAATGTATAGCACCTGTCCGGGTACGCATTGCGCAGTTTGTCACTGAAAGTGGAGTTCTTGGTGTCACCGTCCAACGCAATCACCCTGTAATACAAATTTATATTATATTGGTATTTCAAATACAGATATTAAAAAAAAACAAAATAAAAACTTATAAATACTGATAAATATCACATTATAAACATTAGCATAACTACTTGAATCGGTTATGGATTCAACTCCTTATTGAGAAACAATTATATATATATTTTTTTTAATTAATCTTAATACATCATGTCTACTTTAAAAAAAAAGGATAAATCGACTGGTTATTTTAAAAATATTTTCTCTATAGAACATAATAGATTTGTTAGAATGCTACTGCCCACCTCGGCCGACGGCGGCCGCGTGAGTACGACACACTAGCAATGTTGCACTAAACTATCAGAAATACTAAATTAAACGCATTTCTATTAGATTAGCGTAAGTGCACATATAGAGTAAACACTTTTAATAATTTGTTACATTAAATGTACGAAAAGAATGTTAGAACGCCACAAAAATCCACGCCTTTTTATGATGTTTCATTTTGTAGACTTTGTTCAAAAATTTTTAATAATTCAATTTTTTTAATTCGAAATAAATTTTGACCAATTTATTAGTTTAAATTAAAAAAAGTTAAAATTTATTTCTCTTGTATTATAGAAATATATATTGAGTAAAACATAAAAAGACAATGGAATTGAAGAGAGAGAGAGAGACAATGGAATTAATATTAAAGAATAGAGATAAGACAATAGTAGTATCAGCGATATTTTTCCGCCAGAGGGAACTGTAGAGCTGCTGAGCAGAGATTAGATTATTTGCTGAATAGTGACTGTATATTACTATCGTGTCGTCACACTAACCCTGTTTTTCTTTCTACGTCCATTTCCTACCTTCCATCTCTACTGAAGACGCTTCCCAAATATACCAATTCATTCATTCCCTTGTTGTGATGAAGATCAAACGCAGGCAGTGGTTTTTTTCTGTGAAAAGACTACAGTCGGCAGCAAAAGTTTGCTCACATAGTACCGGAGTGGTATCTGCCATAACTTCGTTCTCACAACTCTGGTAAACGTCTTTTAAAAGTCCATAAAAGCGCAGAAAAGCTTTTGGTTTATGGCCAGAGGAAAAGATCTGATCAATACACCATTTTCCAGGTCTCAAACCTCCACAACAGCTTTTGAATGTATCTTGCATTCTTCCTGCTAATATTTTGGCATAAACTGTATTACCCAAGCGCATCAAAATGATAGCCCTATGGCTTGCGCAGTCTATTTGTGAATCTTTGTCTTTATACAATAATATAAACTTTTCAGCCGCATTCATTTCTTGTCACCATACTGACCTAGCCCTTCTCCATAACCGTTTCGTGTAGTTCTGACTCATCCGATCAAATCCTCTCGTATTATAAATGTTTCATTCTCTCGTCTCTGAACCTCAATCTCCCAATCAAGTATCAAGTAAATAGGAGGTTTGGGGCTGAGTAATATAAGAGAGTGGTACCTCATGTTGGTGTCGGCGATCTTCTTCAAGGCGGTCCCGTAGGCGAGGCGCGTGGCGACCAGCTCGCCGGCGCCGTAGGAGGGCGGAGAGGACAGCGTCACGTCCGAGAGGTGCACGCGCGGCGCCTCGGCCAGCGGCGCGCGCGGCTCCAGCGAGATCTGCTCGTTCTTGATCTGAGATTGCAAATGCTGGAAACACACATTTTAGAGCATTAGTATAGTATCACGAGTGTCCAAGCGTTGATTATTATTATTTTATACATATGAAAAAGGACAAGGCAAGCGAGCGTGCGGGTCACCTGATGGTAAGTGATTACCGCCGCCCACGACCCTGTGTAACACGAGAGGAGCTGCAGGTGCGTGGTTTCACAGATCATTAGGTCCCGAATGATTCGGATGTATCTATGTTGTATGCGACCAAATGGTTCAAACTGATACGGAGGTGCAGCAGCCCAGAGATGAGAACAGTACTCCATATGTGGTCGAACCCGGGCCCTGTATAGGGCCAATCGGTGTTTTGGCGTGAAGTACCGTCTTGCTCTGTTGATGACCCCCAGTTTCTTCAAGGCCAACTTGGCCTTGCTTTGCACTGTGGGGCCTGTAAAAACATGCGTAGATTTGGGCACGATATTTCAATTCAACACGAAGCCAGATAGGAGACAAATCCTGACCTTCAAAATTGGCAAGACAACGGAAACTTAGGTCCTCCCTTACGAACACAGCGACCCCGGCATGGGGCATAAAGTTATGTTCTATTTTGTAACTGGGGTATTGGAGTTAGGCTGTGTCAATAGGTTCGGTCGGGCGTTTTTAGTCTCCATCAGGAATAACAAGGCCGTCTCGAGATGGTGGTGGACGGCATTTAGGTTGGAATGTAGACCCCTGATATTGCAAAAGTCCACGTTGACCGTGGTAGGGGTTGCCGTGGAGCGTATGCCTAGTTTGCCTTGTCTGTAGCGCGGAACTGTGCCCTTACTAGAATTCGAAGGGCGGCCTGAGTTTGGTGCTGATACCCTTCTGGGGTGGTTTCTCTTTGAGTGCCGCTGTCATACGCTATCACCCCATGGAGGGGTGGGGGTTGGGCGCCGGGGCCCGGCATTACCTGATGCGAAACACAGTGGCATAAAGCCACTACTTAACGCCGGTTTTAAATGCCGGGGGTGGTATGATCCGGTCGAGTCTGCCCATGCGTGTTGCCATTGCTGGCGACGTGACTCTACCACGTACTTTAGTTGCCTCTTACGACACCACCAGTACCAGGATGATCCTATTCTAGGCCGGGATCACACGGTGCAAAAAAACTATATACGCCAAGCTGAAGTAATAATTGTGATTTTAAGTACAGAGACTATTCAAACGTCGATTAACCTAATTAAATTATCTACTATCCTCCTCCCAACTCGATCTAAACCAATAAACAAAATGTAAAATTATTTTAAATGGCATTTGTATCTAGTACAGTACAATCGACGGATCGCAGCTGCAATGAAGTTAGACTTTTTGAATTTTTAGAAATTATTCACTCGCGGTCGGAAAGAAAACAATTAAAAATAAAAAAAGATCCTACAATAAAATATATGTAGCCATCTATATCTAACATCAGGGGGACCACTTGGAAATAAATTCCCTGTATATTGGTACATTAGAATAAATCTGTTCTATTTTATGTTACAGTCAGTCTAACGATAAAATAAAAGTAATAATTGAAATAAATAACAGTCTGTCAGAGTGCTACTGGCCACGTCGGCCGACGGCGACCGCGTGAGTACGACACACTGCTTATGTGGCACTTTGACTATCAAAAATACAACATATTTATGTATTTTTTATAAAAAATAATCAGTGCAATAAATTTAATTCAGATTTAATACTAAATACGACACCAAATTCCCCATGAATATCTCACAAAATGGAAACATACACCATAAAAAACATATCTTAATATAAAAAGAGTTATAACTTCCCTTTTAACTAGTAAAATAAAACATGGCATTAACGATCCACCATACAATAAACAACTTCCATTACATTTTACTTATCTACTAATATTATAAATGTGAAAATTTGTGAGAAACTAAACAGATTTAAATGCAACTTTACAGTAATATAGCTTATACATCAGAATAACACATAGGCTCCATATATGTAAAGATTTTGTATAATATGGCTATTATATAACAACAAGTTTAAGCTGACAAAATGGCGTGAGGGTACTTTTTATATAAAAAGTGTAAAAAAAATCATACCTTAATAATTTTTTCCCCCTCATTCCCCAAGGCTTTTCCATGCCAGTTATCCTTGTCCTCAATTCCTGGGAATCCCTTGCCCTTGTATGTTTTAGCTACAAGAGCAGTAGGCTTGCCAGAAATGGTGGCAGCTTCATCAAATGCCTTGACTAATTCAGAAACATCATGGCCGTCCACTACTAGAGTGTGGAAACCAAATGATTTGAGACGAGCTTCATATACATCCATCTGTAAGGAAAATGGGTAGGGTAGTTTATTTTTTTTGTTTAAGTAGTATTTTGAATAATAGGATATTATATTGATTATTAAAACGTCTCTTAATTCAATCCTAAGGTCATAAAAAAAAAATCTAATGATTTTTTTATGATATAGTGTAAAATATCCTATTAGGACAGACTTCTCAAAGTTTTTATAAAGTTAGTTTGGTAAGTTTTTAAGTAATGATATAAATAAAAATAAAATTAAATTAGCTTCACGCTATATCCCGCACACAGCAGGGTAGGCAGAGGGAACCTAGCGTCAAGACACTCCGTTCCCCACTTTCTGCCGAATTTTGGAGGCATTGCGTGTTGAGTGGCAGAACTCAACGCCGCGCTTTGCCTCAACGCCAGAGCGAAGAAATGAAAATATAAATTTAAGTAAATATTTCATCCCCTCGAGTGGGGATCGAACCCACAACCAGTCGGTTTTACAGTCACACCTTGTACCACTGCGCCACGCCTGGCCTCAGTAATGATATTATAGAACAATAAGGAAATATATGACTACACGCAACAGCTGAAGCTTCGATTCTTTCTGATGTCTATGTTTTAAATATATGGTCTAGTTGTAACGTCTTTAAGATATGTGAAAATAAAAAATACTATTTTTTTTCTGTCATATTCAGTGAAGAAAAATAAGGAATCAATTATAATTTCGTCTAATATTGAATATAACATAAACATATATTAAAAATCGATATGTTGCTAGGTGACTCCTATCTTCTACACAAAAAATACAGAACACATTTATGTTAAAATCTAAGGTATTAAGAACGATAATAAATAAAAAATATAATTATTTATATTACAACATCGCCATATACAAATGAAGGAAAAGAGATAACCTAAATATAAACATTATGTAAGTAAAGATAAGAGAAGTCGAAGCGTGTCGGGATGACAGTCTGGTGTTATCAATTAAGACTCTGTTATCATATTTTTTATGAAGCAGATGCTACTGTCTTTATAACAAAATACAAATAGTATTTTTTCAGTATCACACAGTCCGCAAGTAGGAGAGTGAGCAGAGGGGAACTTAGTGGTAAGGCACTCCGGTTTCACTTTTCACTGAATTCTGGAGGCATTGCATTTTGAGTGCAAAACGCAAAGCCGCGTTTTACCTCAACACGAGAGCGAGTAAATGAAAATATTAAATATTTGATTTCATCGAGTGGGAATCGAAACCACAACCTGTTGCCTTTTGTCAAACGCACAACTCTTGCGCCCCGACTGACCTACATTTGTATAAAAATACAAATACAATGTGTACATTCTAACATTTTATATTTTTTGTCGTTTTAAAAATATGATTGTGTTGTGTTAAAAATATTATTTATGTGAAGACAATATATATATATTAAGAGCGTTGGATAATAGAATGTATTCTTTATACAGCTCCAATAAAGAATTTGAAATAGGCAACACCAAAAACAAAATTATATTAATTTAGTTTTTGATGTTATAAAAACTTAAATTTGTTCAAATATGTAGCTCAGCTTGTCTACAACCACAGTATCTGACACAAATATGGTGATTTTATACTGTGCCTTACTTTATCTTAGTACTACACAGGTACCTAAAATAGGTAAATGTATTCCATAAAGTAACTAAGACATTTTAATTTAACACAAAATCTTAATAATTAATAGTTGTAATTCTAAATTGCATATATTATGACTAAGTCAGTGTAATAAAGGATTGCTTAAAGTGATTGCAGGTTCATATTTCTTTGAGGGTGAAAATTTGTATTATTAAGTGAAAAGATCTATATCATAAATTTATTATGATATAGATGTTTTTACTGTTTATAAATCTATAATAAAAAAATAAAAAAAATATACTAACTTTAAAAAGCTGAAGAGTTTGTTTGACTGAGCATATTAATCTCAGAAATGACTGGTTCAAATATTTTTTTAGTCAAATAGTCCATTAATCTAAGAAAGCTAAGATTATGTTATATCCTGTTAATAATTTCAACATAACCCATTTTATTTCCGACGCATTAAGTAAAAGCTTGTATCGTTATAAATTACAATACCTGATGTTGCAGAGATGTAGGCTCGGACTGTCCCAGTCTGTTGACATCAAAGATCACCACCAAGTTGTCTAGTTTGTAATAGCTCGCAAAATGGAGGGCTTCCCATATACTGCCCTCGGCTGATTCACCATCACCGATCAGGCAGAATACTCTGGAATTCATATTTAATAATTATACAATCGATATCAACACTGAGATCAGTCTTTGTGCAGGTACAAGAGTATGAGTGTAAGCGCGACAGGTTATAGAGGAAATTAAATATTTAATATTTTAATTTCTTCGCTCTGGGGTCGAGGCACAGCGCGGAGTTCCGCCATTTAACATTTCCAACAGTATCACAAATAAGTGATTCATGTACATATATAAAACTGATAACCTCTTTTTTTTTAAATACTTGAGGCCAGTCGTGGCGCAGTAGCACGAAGTGTGACTGTAATAGCGACTGGTTGTGTGTTCGATCCCCACTCGAGGAGATGAAATATTTACTTAAATTTATACTTCCATTTCTTCGCTCTGGTGTCGAGGCTAAGCGCGGCGTTGAGTTCTGCCGCTCAAAACGCAATGCCTCCAGAATTAAGCAGAAAGTGGGGAACGGAGTGCCTTAACACTAGGTTCCCTCTGGCTAAACTGCTGTGTGCAGGATACAGTATGAAGCAGATTTTTTGAAATACAAAAAAATCTTATAAGATTCCGTTTGGAATATTAATATAATATTTTAGTAAGATCACTATCAAAAGTTTATTAACGTTATAATCACGCGGACCGCGGTATATTATTTAGTAGGTATCTATAGGTAAAATCCATGACGTCACACTTTGGATTTTTCCACAATGGTTTTTCACATGCTCATAGATTTGTAAACTTTCTATATTTTAAATGAAAACATATCGTTTTCGGATTTAATGGATAACTAATACCCAATATTAATAATCTATCTCCTACGTCAATCTTACATCGTTCCATATACCTATCCCATCTCTAGATTATTAGAGGCGTTAGAGGGTCGCTACTGCTCGTGACGTCGCCCGCTGATCTACGCATTCATTTATTTACTAAATTGGAGAACTTACGTGTTCTAATAACATTATAATTTTAAAGATAATATATAAATAAAATAAATAAATCAGCTTCACGCTGTATCCCGCACGCAGCAGGGTAGGCAGAGGGAACCTAGTGTTAAGACACTCCATTCCCCACTTTCTGCCGAATTCTGGAGGCATTGCGTGTTGAATGGCAGAACTTAACGCCGCGCTTCGCCTCGACACCAGAGCGAAGAAATGGAAATATAAATTTAAGTAAGTATTTCATCTCCTCGAGTGGGGATCGAACCCACAACCAGTCGGTTTTACAGTCACACTTCGTGCCACTGCGCTACGACTGGCCTGGATAAGATAATAATATGTAAATTAAAAACCAAAAATGCGTACCATACGTTTCGTTTGTTACCAAAACAAAGTTTTGTTCGTTTCGTACCGTATAATATTACCTAGTGATTTTTTAAATTATATGGTGTATAATAGAAATCGAACAGGCATCTTCTTCATCTTATCTTCCACACGAGCTCTTCAAGTTCCAAGACAGTGCGTTGAGTTGCAGAATTCAGTACTGCACTTTATCCTCTTACCACAATGAAGAAATAAAAATAATTTATTCCTCCGAATGGAAATCGAACTCAAAACCGTTGCGTTTACAATCACTACTCCACGACGACCCCAATATTTATCAGGCATATTACGAAATTTATTTACCTATAAGGTGCTTGATCAAAATATTTCCCCACGTAAGCCATGCCAGCTGCGACAGCCAGACCCTGGCCAAGGGAACCTGTACCAACGTCTATGAAGTTCAACCTTGGGGTCGGATGGCCTTCCAAGTCAGAGTCTATTTTACGTAGGTTCTTCAGATCTTCTACGGGGAAGAGACCAGCTTCTGCCCACGCTGCATAGAGTATTGGGGCTGCATGACCCTAAACGTAAGATATTTTTAGTGCTTTGTCATTACAGAGACAAAAGAAAATACTTCACGACTCAGCCATGATGATTTTTTATCATTCATGATTTTTTTTATTTACTTCATTAGATTAGATAAAAATTTGATGACATGAAAATGAATAAATATATAAGTTAATTAATAAAATAACAGTTTATCGCATACAAATAAGTATGATTTTACTTTTGATCAAATAAATAACTCAGAATTGTTTTTTCAATTACAAATCAATATTTTACTATACATTTTTCATATAAGCAAGAAGCAGAATCACGCACTTTCCCGCATAGCGCGGTAGGTATGAAAGGGATCTAGTGTTAAAACACTTTGTTTCCAAAGTAATAGTCCATTTTTCGAGATATATTGAAAAATTCAATTGCCCGAGCGAAAATCGAACTCACAACTGTGTTTACAATCAGGCCTCAAAACTTATTACTAAAAATCACTTACTTTGGAAAGTATAAATCTATCGGCAGATGGATCTTTTGGCGCGGACACCTTGTAGCGCATGGTGTGGAAGAACAGCACCGACATGATCTCCGCCATGGAAGCACATGATGTGGGATGACTGACGAATTATAATCAAATTGTTAAACCAAATTATAATTAAAACAGCATTTTTATTGGGATTATACTAAAATATGTACATAGCATAAAAAATAACTTGCCAGGATTTCAAAGTTTAATTTTCCTAAGCCAATTATTACATTATTCTTATCGTACAATGAAAATATATAATTAGATAGGTTCAAATAATTATATTTTTTTAAAATTATACATACATTTTTATATGCAGGGTGGCTATGTATAGTTAGTGCTACTTTAATACACTCCTACACTATCTGGTAAATTTTGAAAACATAAACATCATGTTGAAGGGTAGAATTAGGTGAAATTCTATGTTGTGTTTTGTTTATCAAAAGAGAAAGAAAAATAATTCAAATATATAATTATTCCTTGAATGGAGTGGGAATCGAAACCACATTGTCATGTTTACAGACAGACACTGTTCCACTGCACAGTGCATCACAAGTGTTTCTAAATATTAGTCATAAATACATAATATTTAGGGACTACTTCTTTATTTACTATACTTACACAAAAGTAATTAAAAAAAAAGCGGACAAGCGCGAGTTGGATTCGCCCACCGAGGGTTCCGTACAGAAAAGGGAGGTAAACTTATATAATAACTTTTTTCTGAACTACTACTATTCTTCTAGATCAATCGGAAACACCCTATCAATTATGATTTTCCTTATAAAGTCGAAATATGTGGTTTTTGCGATATAAACGGTCATATGTCTTTCAAGTAAATGTAGAAATATGATTTTCTCAGAAAATCAAGTGACTATAGATTTGGGTATATGGTTTGAATTTCAAGTCAATATCTCCAAGCGTTTCTAAGATAAAGGATCTTGACAGACAGACAGACATACAACAAAGTGATCTTATAAGGTAATTACATAAACATAAGGGTTCCTTTTTTCCTTGAACCCTAAAAACAATATAATTACTAAGCAAGATAAATTCAGCTTCATTAAGATATGATAACAATTAAGCATACCTAGTATGACAATATGAGGAAGAATATTTTTAATTCATATTTCTATAGATAGCAAACCATTTGATTCATAAAATAGTGATAAATACTTCATCATTTGTGTGCAGGGACACACAGTATTACTGTAAACACACTCGGTTGTAGGTTCAATTGCCACTTAAGAAAATTCAAGTTCAAATTCTTTGTTCATATAGACTATTGCTACCAGCTACCACCCCAAGAAACTCAACAGTTGCTTTTTTGAATCTCAACTCAATATGCAATAGCTCCAAAATTCAAATAAAAAAATCATGAAAAGTGATGGATGGAGTGTCTTAGAACTTCTCTCTGCCTAGCCGGCTGTACAAAAAATAAATCAGCTTCACGCTGTATCCCGCACACAGCAGGGTAGGCAGAGGGAACCTAGTGTTAAGACACTCCATCCATCACTTTTCAGGATTTTTTTATCCGGCTGTACAGGATAGAAAATTAAGCAGATTTGTTTGCAGGACAACATCGTAACAGTCTCTACTACATAGTAACAATCAAAATATCTTATATAATAGTCTGTTTCACACAAAAAACAATATAATTTTATGAAAAAAAAAAATACTTCTCAAGGTAAAAAATTGAATTAATAAGATTTTTGATTGTTTTTGTATTCACATAATGTAATAATGGTGTATTACCAAGGAAACAAAATAACTTATATAAGAATATGGAATATCCCCCGGGGATATAGACACACATATTATTTTGAATCATATTTCACAACAATACTAACAGGAAGTCTCAAATAGTATTATAATAATTTTACCTGCTTTGTAATAAATCACTTTTCAAAAACAGATATTTAATAGTTTTTGTGTAGTTAAAAAAAATATATATATTTTTCAATTTTCCTTCAAAAGTCCATTAGGACCAGTAGGGTACAGCATCTGGCTGTAAATATTATGATTGTGGGTTCAATTGTCACTGGGCTGTATTAATCATTACAGTTTGTCTGGTGTATAAAGAAGAAAAATCTTAACACTATGTTCTCTTTGTCTACTCTGTAATATGGGGGGAGGGTAAAACTAAAAAGTGTTTATGTAGTCCGTTTTGCAATTGTTTATTCAATATTTTACAGGTCACTAAAACAGCCAATTTAAGTTAGATGACACAGCATATTATGCAAGTGATAATTGTTATCTATATGACGGTATATCAGATTAAGATTTTACATTGCTTTTTCATTGAACCATGTTAAAAAAGTTAAGTCATTATTTTAATTACATAGCCTTGAATTGTTTTTTTTTTCAATTTTCACATATATATTAAACAAAAAACTTTATATGCTAATATATTACATAGTCACTATTAATTGTTAACCTTTAACCTTGAATTAAAATGCTTAATTTCATTACATAATAATTTTTCCTAGATATAATCAATGAAAAAATATTTTATTAATATAATATTTAGGCATAATATTTAACACAATTATGAATGAAGTCAATGTAATATATAAAGCAGGAGTCATGATACTTAAGCATGATAATCTTTCTTATTTGAAATGGTAAGCGTTGACCTACAATAACCCTGTCGCGGGGGGCCACAGTCACATGTTCCCCTTCCCACAAGGCAGTAGTTTACTTAGCATTTATAATTTAGTAACCAAGCAATTATGATCACAGATAACTGCTATAAACTAAAGGAGGATCATTATGAGATTCCAATAAGTATTATATTACTTAGTAACCTTCATTAGTCCTTCAATTGAACGACAATGTTAAGTGAGGTTATTTAAACTTACCCGGATTTCGATGCATTTGTAGCTACAATACTGTCGATTCTCAATTTATTAGCGATGTCCTTGAGGGCTTGAATATCAACACTTTTGTTATCTCCCTTCATTTTGTATGATATTGTGTTTAAATTATAATTTATTGTTATCAAGACGCGGTAACCGGTCACACACCACGCGCGCTGTTTCCTAAATGGAAATATCCAAATTGTCAACAAGTATGTCAATTTATGACACCGGCCGGCGGGAAACGCTCAGTGCTGCCATTTGCTTCGCAAATTGACATTGACGTATAGATAATAAAAACTTACTGTAATGGATTATTTCAAAATCGATTAATGTTATACATAATGTAATTAAATATTTTACATTTAATTAGTTATAAGTATAACAGCTTAAATCCCCGCAAAATAAAGCGAGTTATTTGTAGATGATAGAATGTAATCGTTATATGTAAGTATAATGTTTTTAACTCCACGCTGTATCCAGCATATAGCAGCGATTCGATAAATATTTGCTTGCTTAGAAAGTATGACTGTTAAATAAAAAATATAACCCTACATTTAATAATAGTTTACTATGGATCAATCGTATAAGGTTAAAAAGATAACGTACGTTTTTTATAATAATTCAATATAGATCAAAAAAAATATAAATAAATGATTATGTTATATAGCAATCGGTAAATGCATATTATGAAACACACAATAACCCACAATTGACATTTTCTTATTAGTAAATAATAATTACAACTGCTAATACGAATTAACCACTTTTTTGTCACAGTCCTAGAGTCATCCTAATTTTTTTTTTAAATGTGATAGATTGATGACGGAAAAAGATTTTTGACGTTAAAGTGAGCGGTAAGAAATGTAGGGGGAGACCTCAGTTGTCCTTTGAAAACACAGTATCAAAGATACTGGAGCATGAGGACCCCCGGAAGGCATGTATGACGAGGTTGATAGCAGTGGACGAGGCGAAAGAGGTATGCAGAGACCGCTAGCGTTTGGCTACGACTCGAGAGACTAGAGACTTCTAGTTGAGATGTTGGGACGACTCGATAGACTCTAGTTGAGATATCGACGATATATACGGAGAAATCGTTGAAATGTATTAATGGATAAAAACGCATTTATAATACCACTTTAAAAGTAGCTATTACTTACGTTGCGAGGTTTACTATTTAATAAACCGATTCTGAATTTCCCAAGTTGATCACAATTGGTTTTAAAAATTGTGATAACTGAAAAAATACATGTTTTAGATGAAAATATAATAAGAAATAATAAACAATAACAAATTAACCACTGAAAACCTAATATATACCTATATTTTTTCTCCTAATAATAGATATTATAAAAAAATTCAATCGTTCAAGTTCTTGAGTAAAAAAGTCCGTTTAAATTTATGACATATTTATTTCCGCAGCTTTACATTTTATCCTGCATCTAGCAGTATCAGGGCACTCCATACTTAACCTTCCGCACCATTTCGAGACATAATGTGTTAAACGGCGGAACTAAACACCACGTTTTGTCTTATCAGAGCAAGAAAATAAAAATTAAATATAATTTATTGACCCGAGTTCCCACAACCTACACGTTTACCAGGCCGGAAAATACGCCTCCTGACCAGAATGAGATTAACTCTTTATTCTGGAACATGGTAATAAAGGGTTTAGTGTAAAAGTTCCGACTCGCCAGAAGGTCCCACTTACTTAAAAAAGGTACAAACGCATCACCTAAAATTGTTAAAAATCTCTCTCTTTCGAAACCAGCTTATTTTAATATAAGATTATCCACGGTTATTATACAGCACTAAATTAAAAATAGTAAAAAAGTATAATTAAAAATAAGTAAAAATAGTACATTTAAAAATAAGTAAAACTCTTTGAAATTCTAGTAAGATAAATGTAAAATTATTTGATAGATAAATAATGTAGGGTGTCCCCACTAACATAATTAAAATAAAAGCGTTAAAAATTAAACAACCGCAGCCAAAGTCTCCGTTCACCACGACGGAGGTTGCAAGTATTCAACATTTATAAAAAAAAAACCCACACGTTTATAGTAGGGCGTTGTTTCACTGAGCTACGGTGGCAAAGTCAAAGCCAAGTCAAAGCCAAGTCAAAGTCAAAGAGTCAAATAAAGTCAAACAGTAAGCAGAATAACCTGTAGTAATTATTATGTTTAAGTAAAACCATTACCAATAAACAAATTAATCACACGCAATCCAACTATGTGATAGTTGACTACCATAAAGTATGCGTATATCATATGAAAAATAAATATCTCATAAGTCAACTATTTTCTTTTTCCTCGTTAGATACCGAGGCAAAATCCCAGCGTTGAGTTTCGCCACTCAACACGCAATGCCTGCAGAATTCGGTGGAAAGTTGTGAACGGAGCGGTCTTTACATTAGGTTCCCTCTGCCTACCCCTCTATTTGCGGGATACAGCGTGAAGCTGATACGTAAACTACGTTTTGTGTGCAGTTTCGCACCTAATGGAAATAAGTAAGAGCTGTTAATTACTTAAGAGATGACATATTTTAGGTGCTTGAGGTAACTTTGAGGTACGTATTGAGTGCAGTCAATTACAGTGAAGCTAATATCGTCATTAAATATAGTACCTATATAGCCTTTCCGGATAAATGGACTATTCAACACAAAAATATTTTTTTCAATTTGCCTTTTTTAATTTGAATTTTCTTGGTTGTACGCGCTAATCTCAGGAACTCTCCAAATTTACGATTCTTCACGCCAAGACACCGATTGGCCCTCTATAGGGCCCAGGTTGGCCTTATATGGAATATTATTCTCATCTATGGGCTGGTGCACCCCAGTATCAGCTTAAGTCATTTGATGGCATACAACGTAGAGCCATTCGAATCATTGGGAATCTAATGATCTGTGAAAGGCTTGACAATTTGGCTTTGCGTAGAGACGTCTCCTCGCTGTGCGTGTTGTGAAGAATTGTTTAACCTGTTACCTGCCGCCGAATTTTCTTATCGCACAGTATGTCACAACCTAAAATATAATCCACACCACTTGGATACGTGGCAATCCACTACTGTGCGGTTTCGTAGGATCTTTTTTCCACGTGCCACAGAACTGTGGGATGGCCCACCAGGGGTAGTGTTTTCAGGTCGGTATGACATGGGTACCTTCAAAAAACACATCTATCTCCACCTTTAAGGTGGAGCCGGGAACGCACCTGTAGCTCTGGTGTTGTACGGGATCGTGGGCGGCGGTGTTCACTCACCATCAGGTGACCCTCGTTGCCTTGTCCTTTTCCATAAAAAACACCTTATTGTATTACATTTATGAATTTTTTTTCGATCTAAATTATGGCGACAAATTTTTCATTTAGTTGTCTTTTTTTTGGCGTCATAGCATAAAAAGCATGTCACCGCCCTACCTAAACTACAAATCAGTAGTGTAGTACACTCAATAGATCCACATCTATAAACCGTAAACCCACGTTTAAATCATAAAAGTTTTTAATTAATATTTATTATATTAGCACTTCCATTTTTTGTTAACTTAGTTGTTAGTCTAAGCTAAGCTTTAAAGTAAAATTTGTCAACTAATTTGGCAGGACAGCATGTTAAACAGTGATTGATTATGTGACAGCAGCCGGCCGCCGGCGGCCTCGTAAAAACGGAATGAGCGAACTTACCGCCGCAAAAACTGACCACTGGGGACGCCATCTTGTATCTAATTTAATTATGCTTTGAGCAGATAGTTATTGAAGCTTATTTTAACAGAGGGTAATATGTTATAGTTTTTGTTAAATCATTGAAGTCATTGGGAGCTCATGCCTAGGTGCTATTTAAAATAAAATAAATAAAATCAGCTTCACGCTGTATCCCGCACACAGCAGGGTAGGCAGAGGTACCCTAGTGTTAAGACACTCCGATCCCCACTTTCTGCCGAATTCTGGAGGCATTGCGTGTTAAGTGGCAGAACTCAACGCCGCGCTTAGCCTTGACACCAGTGCGAAGAAATGGAAATATAAATTTAAATAAATATTTCATCTCCTCGAGCGGGGATTGAACCCACAACCAGTCGGTTTTACAGTCACACTTCGTGCCACTGCGCCACGACTGGCAAGGTACTATTTGGGCGGTTTTTTAGACTATTTTTTCTAAAATTATTTATATACACACAAATTACTATCACTTTTATACGTAAGTTCTTGGTGTAACAGTGTCGAATGTCAATATAAATTGAATTGAATATAAATATAAATAGCGGTAGGTTTTATTATTTATACAATACTTTTAGAAAACAAAACAAGAAGTAAAAATATGAGCTACCACTCAAAACATTCTGAGAAATTGTGAGAAAACGTGACGTGTCCTAATACTGTCATAGATTCCCTCTGCCTTCCCCGCAATATGCGGGATACAGCGTGAAGATACGTGCGTGAACAAAAAGTAAAATATAATTATTATGAAACTCCATCACAATCAAAGTGATGAATACAAACAAATGTCTCGAATAACACGAGAACAAAACTAAACGAGTGAAACGATGCGATCAAAAGCGTTGTGATATTGAATTGATAAGCGAAAGAACATGGCTATTTTCTCTGCCAAACTTATAAATGCATACAAATGTTTATTTTTAATCTCTATATCTTGAAGAATAGGGTTGATTATAGAGTTTGGGGGTGGAAAAATGAATTTTTGTGGATGTACGATAAAATAAGGGTGGCTATTCTGTTAGGAATCGCTGACGTATCATAGCGACCTTTGCCTCACCTGATACTTGGCAAAATTTGTATGGACATTACGTATTGCCTATCTTTTTTATTTTATGTTGGTACAATGTTAAATAGGATTCTTATTTGATTTAGATACAAGAACAGTACAAGACGCATGATGATACTTACAATAGTAACTTCAATTTTAATTTTTTATGAAAAATTAAAATTATACATTTTAAATATAAATAGATTCATAGATAAATAAATATTTGTATATCAAATAACGATATTCGACTGATTTCGCAAAAGAAACATTGTTACAAGTAAAATACACATACAAAAAGATTTACATTACATAATTTGGTCATTTACATAGTTACTTTCCAACAAAGAACAATAGAGTATAATAACATAATATTATTTTCATATATAACATTAAATAAATTCTGCTAAGCATTATTTTTGTTGTTTACAAAGTGTCCATCTCGCCCTTTGGTACGTCATAAAGACGAGCATAACGCAAAAACACCGCTGCCGGATAAATAAATATAAAAACAATAAAACTGTTGTCTATGGCCAGGGAAATGGCGCTGGCCGGGGGTGACTAGGGTCGCCATCTTGTTCGATTTTTGTAAACGTCGAATTAGAAGACAAATGTATAATTTGTTCTTTTTCGTTATTTATACGAAATATTGTGATAATATAAGATTGAGGTAGGATTGAGACATTTTAGATTGTACATGGTTTTCAATTAAATTTATATTCAAATGATTGCGACTGTAAATGCAACTGTTGTGGGTTCGATTTCCACTTGAAAAATAGAAATATTTCATATTTTCATTTCCTTGCTTCGGTAATAAGGCAAAGCATAAGAAAAGGAAAATTAGGAACGAAAGTGTCTTAAAGGAAACAGAGTGTCTTAATACTAATTCCCACTGGGAACTGTCCACGGTCCACTGGAAACTTCGTCCATTTATATCTAGCCAAAAACAATTTTCCCTTCGCCATGGTCACCTAGTCCATGAGGGATGAGGGTGTATAAGGGTGGCATGCTGTTTTCAAATTCAATTGCTCTGCCTCGCCCCCGCCCCCCGTGTGCCCCTCCCCCGCCCGCGCCCTCCCCCGCCCGCCCGCGCCCGCTCTCGCCGGCCGTCCCGCGGCGATCTTTCCGCTACGAATTGAATATCAATCCGATTGGATGTTTGGTATAGTGTGGACATGACCGTGTGTTTTGTTTTATTCTTTTTTTTTAATTTAAAATTAAATATTTTTCAATTTTGATTTAGTGTTAAATGTATTATAAATTATAGGAATACTAGCTATTTTTGCCGCTTTGCCTGCTTGTTTAAATAGAAATACGATATTATATTTAAGAGTACTTACTTCATCATTATCTCGAAAGCTATCAACACTGGTATTTGTAACATTTTGTTTTAATATCGCTCTTGTCAATAAACGAACTATTTTCTTTCTAACACATTTTTTAACCATTACTTCCAGACATTACCGCGTTTCACTAAATACACTGAAATTTTTATCATACTAGTATAGAAATATAAATTGGTAATACGCTAGTGTAGATTCGTATACATTTAGAAACTAATCTATGACATTTCTCTTGTTACCTATCAAATAAAATCTTAAATAATATAAATATTTTTTTTATATACATATATATCAATTCTAAAAGATTGTAAAAGCTTTACTTCAGATGGTTTATAGTTCAACTTATCATCATAAACAGACATATACATTTTAGAAATAATAAAAAAACAGTTCAGCTTCACGCTTAAGTTCCCCACTCCATTTTCCACTTCCCGCGCCGAATTCTGTGTGCAGTGGTATTGCGTGTTAAATCGCGGAACTCAACGCCGCACTTTGCCTCGACACCAGTGCAAATAAATAAAAATGATAAATTTAAATAAATATTTCATCTCCACGAATAGGGAATGACTTCAAAGCCGCGCTTTGCCTTAGCACAGAGCGAAGAAATGGAAATATAAATTTAAGTAAATATTTCATCTCCTCGAGTGGGAATCGAACCCACAACCAGACGATTTAACAGTCACACTTAGTGCCCCTGCGCCGCGACTGACCAGAAATAAGCACAATTTAATTAAAACAAAATAAGTAGTACAGTCCCATCCACGTTACGTACATTTAGATACTCTACCGCACCGCGCCGGTCAGCTAGAAATTATAAAAGGGCAAACTTTGCGAAACCCCAGTTTGGGAATAGAACGGAACTGTTTATACAAACTATTAGCACATTCTTTGATTCGCCCTGAGGCTGGCAGCTTCAAACTCACAATAACAAACGTATAAAGGGATTGAAAACTACCCGCATTATAATATTTGTTATTTTATTTTAGGTTCGATATAAAGTTTAACATTTTCCGACGAATTTGTATGCGTGTTTAGTGGCGAAACTCAACGCCGTACTTTGCCGCCTCGTTACCTCGTATACGCTTGTGCACTGGCCTTAACTATAATATATAAAGTTAAATAATCAAGTGCGAACTGGACTTGCTCGACCAACGGAAAATACAACTTATTTCCGTTAAAATCCTAGTCTTCAAAATTTACAAACTTGTATTTTCACTACAAAAATAAAATTTGCAATAGTTTTTTTTTTATTATTTAAGTATATCTACTTCAATAATATATGCATAAATTACAAATTTTACCATTTTTTCCTCTATTTTTACTCTAAAATCTCAATTTTTGCCAAATTTCATTAAGACTCAAAGTGATTCTTTTCTTTTATGATATAAAACCCTAAAAATAAATGATAACATAATTATTTATTTTACACTTCTATTTTTTATTCCCTTAAGCAAATCTAATCTGACGTATTGATAACCTTATTAATCGAATTTATAGCAAAGATTTTCTTTATATAAATGTATAATAACAAAAAAATATATAATGAAATAAAAAATAATACTACATAAACAAAACATAATACTACATCGTATCCCACAAAGAAGTCATTTAACTTACAGTATTAACAACGGGCACACTCCAACTCGATAACGAGACATTAATTTGTTAACATCGATCATTCGTGTAATCCAATAACGTGATTAGCGTGTTTGTTTTCACGCCGCACCGTCACTCCTATCCCGCCACGTGCGTGTCGCGTGTTGGCCACGTGCACGCACCATGCACGCCGCCAAACACGCACGCCACAGTTAATAAAAGCTAAAGGGTTAGACAAAATTACATGTGTTTGTAAACAATGGTGGCCATTGTAAATGCACGTCGATTTTATATGTTATCGTGTTTAAATGATGTTTAACTTAATATAATAAATAAGTTTGTAGGATTACAAAGGGTTGTTATTACTTATTACAATATAAAAACATTACGTGAAATATAAATATTAAAGTCATGGGAATGATATGGCAACACTGTTATCATTTGGAATTTGTTTATTAAAACAGTAATCATTAAAAAATACCCATACCAAGTAATGAAACAAATGTTAGGTGCAACTATTTTCAAAGATTGTATTGCACTGAAGAAAATAATTTTATTTTTCTCACTGCTTTTTTTTTCTCTGTCTTTTCGATATTTTTCATGAATAAGCCATTTTTTTTCGCGTAATCCTTAGGGCATTAATTTTGTGTTAGCTTCATGCTATATCTCGCATATAGCAGAATAGGCAAAAAGAGTCTAGTGTTAAGATCGTCTATTTTTCTAGACATTCGCGCTGCTTCTAGCTTCACTCCGTATCCCGCACACTCAACGCGCTCGCGCGCCGCGCTTTGCCTCGACACGAAAGCGAAGAAACGGAAATATAAATTTAAGTAAATCTCCTCAAGTGGTGATCGAACCCACAACCAGTACATTTTACAGTCAAACTTCGTGCCCCTTTGTTACGACTATCGTCTTAACTAAGTCTTGTTACCGGGACGAGAAATTTAAAATAGTTTATTCCTGTGAGTGGTAATCGAATTCACCGCTGTCGTATTTACTGTTGCGGCACGACAACAGGTTCCCCATTTTCCTTGTATTTTGCAAGTATTTCTACTGTTGGTACTGTTTGGTGATGGATGCAAACGCTGTTTAACCAATTTTTAAATGTAAATATTTTTTCTAGCAAGTATATTATATTAATCTTAGTGTATTTAGTTATACTACCTAGCATTAAATTAATAATACATATACAATTATTTTAGTTTCAGGTACAATAAATAAATACTCCAACTTTGGCATAAGTAAGTGGGTACATAAGTAAGAAAGTTCCTAAGATAGTTCGGAACAATATTGAAAGACAGACTTATTGTTGGGAACGTTCGTCGGGTGACGAGTTGAGCCTATAGTTAAGTAAGGAAGGAATCATTTGAAGAGAGTCCCGTCCCAGTATCTGGAGCTATCAATTTTGAATCAACGCCACACGTTGCGTGTACAGTCGGAGTGACATTTCTTTTGGATTTTTTTTATTTTGTAACTAATATATAGTAACTTCAAATAAAAAAAAACAGGTTAATACAGTAGCGAAAAATTGAAACTGAAATATGACATTGGTGTCATAAATCTCTAATCTACATTTATATATCTATGTGTTGTAGTTGTTGCTGTTGTGGCGCAGTGGTATCAGTTTGTGACTGTAAAAGCGACAGTAGTCGGTTCGATTAACACTCGGGGAAATTCGTTAGTTTTCATTAATATTTTCATTTCTTTGCAATGGTAACAATGCAAAGCGCGATGTTGAGTTCCACTACTCAACACGCAATGCCACCAGAATTCGGCGGAAAGTTAAGAATGGAAATATCTTAACACTAGGTTCCCAGGTACCCTCTGCCTACCATGCTATATGTTGGATACAGCGTGAAGCTGAATACAGGGTAGGCACAGAAAATTTTGTGCTAAGAGCAAAGACACTCTTTTGCTTGGTGAATAATTGGGGCTTATACGGTTAAAGATATTTATTTTCTCAAAAAATTTACATATAAATCACTTAAAGGAAAAACTACAAAAATATGAAGTAATATATATTTTTGATTTAATATTATCTTGATATACTATTAAATAAATTTATATAATAATACTATTTTTTTTTTGAGTAAATATTACGTATTTTTAACATTTTTAAAGTGTATACTAAGTATAATAGGGAAAGATATTTTTAGAAAAAGTATTTTTTTACTTTTTCTAAAAATATTGAACCTCCACTTTGAAGCCATCCATTTGAAGAGGTCGGGATTTTAATACTGCTACGTTAAAAAGGTATACATTTTTTAAACTAATTATTTAACGTTACGTCGTCGACGGTACCTAAATATTATTCAAATACGTAGTGAAGTGGAATTGCGTAGGGTGTTACACTTGTCGCAAAAACTTGTCCTCCCGCCGCGAGCCTCTTGCCTTACACGACTTACTACTTAGTTCTTATTTATAATTTGTACGGATTATTTAACTTTTCAGACATTAAAAGGGTCATGAGGCCGACTGGTTATAAACGTGACGGTTGTGGCTTCGATTCCCAACGTATGAGTGCGGAGGAGTGATTATTTCTCATTTCCTTGCAGCTGTAGCACGATAATTGAAAATTGGACGGTGGTTGGGGAATGATTAACTTCATTAAAATATCTCTGCTTACCTTGCGAGAAGCTGGTGAAAAAAGCCACTTTAATTAAGTAGTGTGTGCGTATATGTAGATATAAAACTTCATCAACATCGGTCCAATCCTATAGCAGGAGTTGAGTGATATATAAATATATAAGGTTTAATAATTAAGCATAAAAAAATATATGCAAACGAAAATACCCACAAAAATAGACATTTTTATATATAAAAGCAATGAATATAACATAGCATTTACTCTAATACATAACATTAACTTTTCATAGTAAGGTAAGGAACTATGTAGGTTATTATAAGGGCTCGAGTGGTTTTTGCTCCGATCAAAACGTATAAAAGTTTACACACAGCGCACCTGTCGCCGTCGAACTAAAACAACGGAGGATAAATGTAGATTACAGCTTTATGATACCAATGTCGTATTTCACTTTCAATTTTTCAGTAGAGACGATTTATTAATTTGAGCTACTGTATCCTTGGAAGAATGAGATATTTTTTTTTTCTTCGTCCCGGTAACAAGACAAAGCGTGGCGTTGAGCTCCTTCATTAAGTACGGAATGCATCGAAAATTGGTCGGAAAATGGATTACAGAATGTCTTAACATAAAGTTCTTTCTGCCTACATTGCCATATGCGGGATAGCGAAAAAAGGTGAAAAATATACTGTACGATCCTCTATGTACTGTAGACAGTCAATTCTGTATTCACGTTGTATCCCGCACAAAGCAGGATAGCCAGAGGGAACCTAGTGTTAAGACATTCCATTCCCCACTTTCTGCCGAATTTTGGAGGCATGTTGAGTGGCAGAACTCAACGCCGCGCTTAACCTTAATACCAGAGTGAAGATATGGAAATATACATTTAAGTAAATATTTCATCTCCTCGAGTAGGGATCAAACCACTACCAGTCGGTTTTACAGTCACACTTTGTGCTGCCGCCACGACTGGCCTCATTCTTCTGGCTGGACTGACCTTAACTTCTGAAATTAATGAATGTAATAGAAAAAATATATTTTTTGTATATATAGTCGTCTTGTATATAGCGTCGGACACTGATAATATGTCATGTATGTATCATATTACATGAAACTTAGTTATTCCCTTTTGGATGCAGACACGAAGAAGGTAAAAGCTGTGACTTATTAATTAAATAATGTTAATATATATTAAAATATTTTGGGTTCACGCTGTTTTTTATTTATTTAATTTAAATTTAATATTTTGGGTCATTTATAAGAAATATGCTTCTTTAGAATGAGTTGATATTTTTTCAGTTTTTATAATCACACTGACTTTTGTGTACAGCATTTGAATCTTTTAATTACATTAAAATATTGTTTGCTCATTTATCTCAATTTTTCCTAAAAGCGACACGAATGGAGGCAAATTTCAACGCCACACAAAAATAAAAAGTCTTTTAATGGTAAGTAGAAAGGGCACTACTTTGCGTTGAAGTCCGCAACGATGTCGTAAACCTTTTAGATGATGTATGTAGTATGTACAAATAACTTGATTTGAAACGTCCATACATACAGATGTACATACATACATACATACATATATATGTATATGTGCAGGTGCAAAATTAACCCGAGTCCGGTTGTTTCGGCTACGGGTTGCCGCCCATAACCTCTGCGTTATAGCTTGTATTATTATAATCTTTACAAGGACTCGAACATACTGGAAGATACTGATATGCTTTTTTGTTATCAGCAGCTAGCGAGGAAAGAAAAATTTGGGTTAGCAAAGAAAAGTAAATGTTAAGTTATTTTTCTTTAAATCATGTTAAATTATAATTAATACGATAATAACAAAACGTTTATAAAGAAAATACAGTCGAATTGAGAATCAGTCGCTTTTATAGAAATTGTTTTAAAATTTTAAACTTATGCTGACATTCCACTGCCCTGGGAAACGAAGTCTTAACACCAGGTTCCCTCTGGCCACCCTGCTGTGTGCGGGATACAGCGTGTAATTTTTGATTTAATTCATTTATTTATATGGTGACATTCCATAGAATTATTTTCCAAAATGTAAAGATATTAAAAGTAACGTGTAAAGAAGTTTTTTTTAATTTCCCCCTTTTTCCCATCGCAGGATAGTCAGAGGTAGTATAAGACACCGCTCAATTTCCGGAACATTACGGGTTAGTGGCAGCCACTGCGCCACGACAGAATTATATCTACGAGTTAAATATATACAAGTACATTTGATTTCTCAGTAGGTTGATATATTAAAAAAAAAGAGGCCAGACGTGGCGCAGTGGCACGAAGTGTGACTGTAAAACCGACTGGTTGTGGGTTCGATCCCCGCTCGAGGAGATGAAATATTTACTTAAATTTATATTTCCATTTCTTCGCTCTGGTGTCGAGGCTAAGCGCGGCGTTGAGTACTGCCACTTAACACGCAATGCCTTCAGAATTCGGCAGAAAGTGGGAAATGGAGTGTCTTAACACTATGTTCCCTCTGCCTACCCTGCTGTGTGCGGGATACAGCGTGAAGCTGATTTATTTGATTTATTTTATTTACTTGATATATTATAAATTTTCTATATCTACATCTAAACAATTGACACAATGAACTGAATATACTTATTATTACTAAAATAAAAAAAAAAGTCATCAATTGTAAACCGTTTTTTTTAACAAGTCATTCACGGAAATATATTATTTCCCTACTCATAGTTAAATTTAGATATCGATTTATATAATCGATTTATCTGATTGCAGATAATAATATATAGATATGTTCAAAATGGGTCCGTCGAATGGGGCGTCGATTAGATAGTACCGATTACATTTCGAGTTGTTTTCCTGTAATTGTTTTCTTTTTGGAGAAAATATGATTGAGTTCTATTGAAAAGCAATTTAGTATATCTATTTGCTAACCATTTGTAAGGTAATATAATTTTTTTTTCTCGCATAACAGGGTAGGGAGCCTAGTGCTTACACATTTCTTGTTCTATCCCGAACCACACCGGCTAAGGGAACTCGGAAAGCTAGCGTTAGGATACTCCGCCCCCATTAAGACAGAAGAGGAACTCCTCTCTAGATCAAAGGATTGTATAAATTATATAGTCAATTTGTTGGGATATGCAGCATACTAAAAGAACTAAAGGTAGCATGCAAGCGAAGCCGCGAGTGGGCCGCTAGTTTATTATATTTAGCGATTAATATATGTATCAACACTGTACGATTAACGAACTGTACGATTCGACATCAAATCGTACAACTGAACTTGTACGATTTGATGGCATCCCTGAGTCCTGATCGTCATGTTTACGTGATAAAATTATATAAAATGCGTTTTAAGATTAGATCTATTTAACGGAAGAGATACAAGTCTCTTCCGTTCTCTATATGTCTTCATCCAAAAGGCTATAAGTTACAGAGGTCGGATATTTATTCCTACGGTTGGATTGTAGTTTTATGGATGGCCGTAAATGCTCTCTTATTGGGCCGCATTTGAATAATACGAGCGCACCAAATGTTTGACGCGCAAAAATATTTACCTTAACTTGCTCTGTAAATGCACCGCGACGTTTTGCAGTTACAAGCTACAATACATACTTACGAGAGTAAAAGCTTTTATATGAATAATTTAAAACTTAGTACAAATCGTTTTATTTAATTTGTAAGGTTTCAAATACAATGAATAATATATAACAACGTTATTACATTTTTACGTAATATAAACTATTTTTGTATATAAGAGGTGGCAAATGAACTATCGGCTGGTCTGGTGTCAAGTGCTTACTGCTGCCCTAAAATATATCAAGGTCAGGAACTATCAATGCATTAAAAAATCGGTCATAGTCAGGAACTATTAATATGTAAAGTTCCTTCATCCGCCCCTTGAAAAGTCTAATTATATGAATGTGAGGACGAGTTTGGTTTTAGTAGTTGGTTCACTAATTTAGATGTCCGTGGAAAATCTCTTAACTTCTGTACCGTTTAGCTATAATGAAGTGTCTCTATAACTAGCTAGTAATTTATTTTACTTAGCTCTGTGATGTTTTCTTCATGAGTTGCTTTTTTGCATCATTTAAGTATGGAAAATAACAAAAATATCACTTATTTAGCAAATCAGCTTCACGCTGTATCCCGCACACAGCATACGGGTAGGCATACGGAGACCTAGTGCTAAGACACTCCGTTCACTTTTTGTTAAATTCTGGAGGCATTGCGTGTTGATTGACAGAACTCAACGCCGCGCTTAGCCTTGACACTAGAGCGACGGAATGGAAATATGTATAAATTTTAAGTAAATATTTCATTTCTTTGAGTGGGGATCGAACCCACAACCAGTCGGTCTTATAGTCACACTTCGTACCACTGCGCCACGACTGGCCTCGAATCAGACAAAATAATAGTTTGTCTGATTTGAGGCCGATGTCAATGATTTTGTCTGAATTTACTCGCAATTGAACTTAAACGTTACTTCGTAGTTTATATAATATATCATATAATAGTCGTTTTGATCAATTTTATTTTCCTTATAATACATGACTGTGAATATATATAAATAAGCGATATGATACAGATCATATATAAGTTTTATTTAGCAAATTGACGTACGTATTATAAATACAAATGTACAATGTTTTTTACAATGTAATCTAATATACTCATTTTTATCTTCTAATAAGTTTTATAAATGAATGACCAGTTGATAAGATACATGAAATTTAATCTACATTAATTAATAAATTCAGTAACTATATCTTTTTAGCGTCAAAGCAGGGTACGTAGAGTGAATCTAGTGTTAAGACACCCCGTTCTCCATTTGCCGCCAAATTCAGAAAGTGGTGGCGGGTGGCGAGAATAAAAAAATACATATATATTAAATTTCCTCCATTCCTTCCATTTCCTCGAGTGGGAATCGAAACCACAACCTGTCGCGTTTGTTCCCCTGCGCCACGACTGGCCTTGATATTGTTAATTTTTAAATCGATTGTACTAATATAATACTAACCTAATCCTACACTTTAGCACATGAATACAGATTAAAGTTATAAAATTCAGGCACAATCAAACGAGGCGGGCTCATGACTCTATTATTATTATTATTTTTATATCTTTTATTATTATTCGTTCCTTTATAGCGCGCCGTGTTGCCATATTTAAATTTTATTCGCCTTAATGTTGCCACACACGCTACTCCATGCAATCTCGTAACTATAATCCTGCCATGCTGAAATTCAGTCTCTATGTACGTCTTACAAAGCGATAGAGTCGCGTTTAGCATTTAGTAGACTTACATTAGTTTGGTTTCTTATACAGATGTTGGTAAAATAGAAACATTTTGGAAGCTATGTTTTTATTTAGAACGAGGCCATTCCGCTATGAAGGGGGCGTTTGATATTTACCTGTGTTTTGATTCGATCGCCATCAGCGACTTTGTGGTTGTTATTGTTTTAGTTACAAAGGATTTGTTTCGTGCATGGATGTTTGTGATTTCATATGAGTTTTGTTTTGATTTGGGAAAGATGCTTTACTTAAGTGTAATAATATTTGTGGTAATATTTATTTTATTGTAACTGGGAACAAACAAATATTATAAATAATTGATTATAAGTTTTTATAAATAAAAAAAATACTGTTAGGGTCATATAAAGTGAGTCAACGTAAAAGAATGTAGGTACAAGAATATTTTAAATAAAAGTCTTAATAAATAATAAGAACCAAAAACTATTACCACCGCCTGTGGCCCGTAGGCCAGTTGTATATTATCTATTGCACCATGATGCCTACAGATATCAAAATTACAAAGTAATTTAAATTAATTAAGCCTAAATTAGATAAAAGCGAAACACTAATTTTATGTAATATTTTTGAACAATAATTCATAAAAAAATTAATATAAAAGAAAATTTAGGCATAATAAAACAAAATAAAAAAAAAGAAACGAGGCGTCAAAACGAGAGCAATAATTAAATGAGATGCTAATTATCCATATCGTTAAGATGACATCCAGAGGTGTTTAAGGCGTATTTTTTCTCTCTAATTAAGGGGGGGAGCGCCGCGTGCGGCTGGCGGCGAATAAATCATCTCCACTTATTAAAACTACGCGACGAATCGAACATCTAAGAAACCCACCTCCGGACACTGCACACTACCAAAAAGAACTCTACAGCTATACGGTAGAGTCGACTCTACGTTTCACAAGTGAGAATTCAACCAATTGTTTGTAATAAGATTGAAAAAGTAATTCTTTTTAATACAATCTGTAGGTGCGACTGTGAATGATCGTCGTCGGTGGTAATTTACGGCTTTCGAGGTAGTTTTCAATATTAATTTTTCTTTGGCGATGAAACGTTATGATTTGTTCACTCTAATATTAATCTAAAACGAAAGACATGTACGGGAAATAGTTTATAAAACTCCATGATTGTGGACTTAAATTCGACACGGACTGATATTTATATTAATAAAATAGAAAAAATATGCTATTTGTTAAGGCACATATTACGAATAGACTTATCGAAAGGTTAATAAACTAAAGAAAAAGACAAAATTATATATTTGTTTTATCATTTTGCACTTTAAAGCAGTTTTATTATTAGACAATTTAAGTATTAATATATTTTTTAATATTTAAATGAACATAAGGTATCCTTAGTATACATTGGCCAATATAAGTAAATGCTCTACAAGTACATAAGTGATTACAATTATTAAGAAGTAGTAATGATAGGGGGTGGGAGGGGTCGTCGAACATTATTAGCCACCCTGTATAAATTACTGCTTCTGATCGGAAACAATCGTTTTGTACAGGGGTGTGTATTTTGAAAAAATAATTTTGGTCATCTAACGCTTTGACCACTAAGCCATACGATCCCATTAAGCTACGTCAAAATTGTATATTCTGTTGTTAACATTACATTAAACTGTACGTTTCTATTTTTTATAGAAATGGAGAAACAATAGAAATAAGTTGTAGCAAGCGTATAAAAATTTCGATGAGGAGAACGTATGACTTAGTGGTCAGAGCACTTGGACGGTTTTAAAGAGTTACGGGTTCTAATCCCGCTACGTTCAAGCTTTTAAAACTTTCCTAAATAAGAATTATAATATTTAATATTTTAATTAAATTGAGGCCAGTCACAGAGTGTGACTGTAAAACCGACTGGTTGTGGGTTCGATTCCCACTCGAGGAGATGAAATATTTACTTAAATTTATATTTCCATTTGTTCGCTCTGTGCTAAGGCAAAGCGCGGCGTTGAAGTTTGCCAATCAACACGCAATGCCTCCAGAATTCGGCAGAAAGTGAGGAACGGAGTGTCTTAACACTAGGTTCCCTCTACCTACCATGCTGTGCGCGGAATACAGCGTGAAGCTGATTTATTTATTTATTTCATTAAATTGAGACTTTGTACAATATTGTTTATTACATTGTTAACCCAGTTTTAAAATAAAATCAAATAATGAGGATTTTTATAAATTAGAGCGAAACCAAATTATTACAAAATATAAAGGTGAAGAAAGTTTGTGGGTAGTGATGTTTGTAAGTTCACTTGTTTGCTATATATAATTATAAAGAAAACTAAAATCACACCAAATATAACCAAGCTCCTCAACCTTAATTCAAGCAGTTTACGAGTAACCTCTTAAGAGTTCCACTATTCATATCCTGGCTCCATCATCAGGGCTCAATATGTCACCTAACTTACCTACATATAACTACCAAGTTTCATCATAAAAATCAGTTTTACTGTTACAAGTTTAATACACCAAACCTTATAAATAAATAAATTAAACATAACGTAGCACCCTGTATAAGCCAATCGCCGACCCTCATTCGAGCATATTTTCATAAATGCAAACATTCAAAAAGAATTTCCTTCGAAAGCTCATAAATATTTCCCACTTTTACTACAAATTTGCAATTTGCACGCGACAAATTATACTTTATTGTACAAAAAATACGGTTCAAATTAGCTTTTAGTGTGTAAGTTATAAGCGCTTTAAAACAGAGCGGAGAGGAGGGAGAATTAAAGATTAATCTGAATCCCCAATAAATATCGGAACGAATTCGTTTTGGAATTGGTTTTGAAGAATTGGAACTTATTCTGCATCCATTTGGGAGATGAGGTGTTTTTTTCTGTTTCCCGATTCCAATGGCCGAATTGTGACTGACTATATTTTACTAATTGCCATTGTAAAGTATCAATTTCGTAAACAGCTCTATTTTTTACTAAGACTTAACTCTTTTATTATAAGATTGTGCTAATTTTGTTGAAAGCCTTTTTGTTGACGATGAAGTAAAAAATGGGTGATGTTCTAGCGCCAATTCTATGAATGATTTCTGAAATTAATTTGTTATTGAAAATGTTATTTCGTTGCAACACAAAAAAATTAAAAATCTCACAATTTTAATTCAAATATCGTAAACGATATATTATGTCCTATCTATGTACGAGTACGATATATATGTACGAGTATGTATGTATGTACGTATGTATGTATGTTATATATTAACAATAAATATTTTTTTGTATTTGTATTATCACTTGACAATAAAGATTATTGTATTTTTTTACGTTTTTATTGCTAAGCCTATATTTATTTATTTATTAATAATTTAATATTATAAAACTGATGACTTTGATCGGTAAAACGCGCTAATCTCAGGTACTAATGGTGGTACAATTGTAAAAATATTTTTGTTTATGGATATCCCATTTATGAAAGCTGGTTATATACATTAGATTTTTGATGTTTAGATTGTGTCATGTGTCACAACTCTTATTTATAGAAAATATTTACTCTTAAATATTCTTACTTGATCCCGCTGGAAGAAACGAAGGTTGAAATCGAATTAGAAATAAAATTTGCACTTTCGTACATACTGTGTGCTATTATGAAATGTGAAGTTAGGCATAACTATAGTGGTGTTGTAAGCTAAAATTATATTATTGATAGGTTCCACCACCGAGAATTAAATGCGAAAAGCCAGTCGTCTAGGGTACAAGAGTACCAATATAAGCGCGACAGATTGTTGGTTCCATTACCATTTGAAGCTGCCTACCCTATATAGCATATACAGAATGTAGCATGAAGCTTAAAGAAAATTATCCAAAAATGCTTTTGGTTACGGCACAAATATACGTTATAAATTGCTTCATAATATACTTTTTCCACTTTGTATAAAAAAGAAATAGGTTAAATTTGTGAGTGTATGAGGAAAGACTATTCAATTATTTACTTACAAACTACTATTGCACAAACACGTCATTGTTACACCAAATGGGCGATATGTCACAAATTAGAATACCCCAAAAAGCACTTCTAATTTTGTAATAACACGCAAACAGGATAAAGTGAACTTTGCACAAACAAGCCGTGAGTTATGGCGACCGCTGCATTCGCGATAATCAAAAAATATGTTAGCTACTTCCATTAAATGTGGATTTCGTGGCATTTCCGCCACCACAAGCTCGGAACACTTAGCTCTGTAAATTGGGTTAGCGCTGGTGGTGGTGAATGGTGAGGTAGTGGGTCACAGGCGACGCGGCGCCGCCACCACGCGCGCGCGTAAATCCCAATTTGCGCCTAGACATCGACGTGTAGTTTATTGTCTTATAGACGTATAGAAGTGACGTTTGTGTATAGATATTATGTAAAATATATTTTAACATGATATTGTATTTTGCGTTGCGATTTAATGGCACAGCGCCTGACTGTGAATGCAACGGTTGTGGGTTTGAACCTCGCTTGGGGAAACTAATTATAATTATATTTTCCCCATCTATACAACACTCAATTTCTGCAAAAGAGTGTTTTAACATATAGTGTTCCCTCTACCTTACCTGCTGTATGCGGTAAAAAAAATAATTTTAAAATTATAAAGTAAATTTTTATTTATTTTTCTAAACTACAATTCATAGCAGTGATTGGATTTATGATTAAATGTGTTGTCGTCATTGGTTATGTTAAACTGCCATTTTTTAGAACAACGAACTTTCTAATGATTAATGGCATTGTGAATAATGATATAGAAAAAAAGTTTCGGCGCCTGATTTATATAATACTAATATTATAGTAAGATTTAAAACAACATTTTGTTTTAGGCGCAAATGACCTGTCAAGATTCTTTTAGCCTTATATTTTAATTTTTATTTCGGTGATAATTCTGTGATGTAATAATGATACTGTTTTTCCAATATTTTGTAGGAAAAAAAAGAGGAAAAATGTCACTTTGTGGCAAAAAAATGATTTAAAAATAAAAATAACAATTGATAGCTTCACAGTTTTAAACAAGGAAATCAAAGAGAACCTAATGGCAAAATACTCCGCTTTCCATTCGTCATCTTAGCAGAGCGAGGAAATTTAAACAGAATATTTCCTCGAGTGGAAAGGGAACCTACAATCGTCGCGTTTATAATCCCTGTGCCTTTACGCTGCGATGGCCTCTAATAATATATATTGCAGTAGTCTACCCGTGACCACGGACTACTGCAAAGTGTTCGAAACGTCGGGTTTCCAAAAATGTACAAAAAAAACTAAATATACGCGATTAATCCGGTTAAAATAGTTTTATTTAAAGAGTGCTTATATGTGATATTCTATAAGTTCCTAACTCTATGCTATCGGCTTTTAACGCTTCCGGCCACTTAGAAAAGTCGAGGCTTACAATATTGCTAATCGTAGATTTTCACCATAGGAGAGGGGGGAAGGGGCAAAGGAGGAGTCCACCTAAGTACCTAAGTACTGTGCGCGAGCTTTTTAAAATTGTGCCAATTTTTTTCTTAAATGTTACGAATTCTATGAATGGTTTATCTAAAATTTTAAGCGCGTGGAATATATGTATCAGCAATTTTCAGTGTTTGACTGTACGGTTGTGGGTTCGATTCAAATTCTCACTCTTAGGAAATTAATAACAAGACAAAGCGCGGTAACGAGTTCCGCCATGTCTTGAAAATTGAGCGGTGCGTGAGGGACGGAGTGTCTTAATACTAGATTTTCTCTAAATACCTTCCTATTTGCGGGATATAGCGTGAAGTTTTTTTTTAGTAATGTACGTCATATATTGAGAACTTTGCTTTTATCAACATTAAGTAAAAATGTCTTTCAGTATCCAAATATTTCTTAACGGATAAAATTACAATTTTTTTTTATAAAAAATATATATATATATTATATACGTAATTATAAATAAATAAAAAGAAATCTCTCCGGCGGGGAATCGAACCCCGGTCTCCCGCGTGACAGGCGGGGATACTTACCACTATACTACCGAAGATGGTGACTAGAATTGTGAAAATTGGCTTTAGTTAATATAAATTTCAATATTTTACACAAATCTATTTTATCGTGTAAATAAAGTTATTATATTAATATACAATATATATAACGCCATTCTATAGTTTCCGGATAGGAAAATATAATATAAATAGAAAAAAAAACCGTATAGCTCCTTTCTTAACTTTCCGCCGAAATTTCATACTGTGTTTTGAGTGGAGGAACTCAACTCCGTGCCATGTCTTGCCGGAGCAGGGAAGTGAATGGATAGAGAACCAACAATTACCGTAACTTGAACTTACTAATTTTCTTAAATATGATTTACACGTATAAAATAACACTACACAATAGAAAAAGGTCGCCAACTGCATTCCCGCTTGAAGCAATTACCCTAATTGACTGTGTAGAAGGGTGGGATTCATATATGAGTGTGAAGGGTTCCTAACTAAGGGTACTATAGGCGCCCTTTGACTATTTATTATAATACAATTAATAAATTGACCTCCATTTAAACTCTGATTACGAAATACTGTTTCTGTTAAGCAAAACGTTTTGAGTTGTGTCATGGAACGTCGTTAACGAACTGGCTACAACCTTAATGTAACCGAGGTACATTAACACTATTGAACTGTGTTTAAGCGAACAAACGGACGATAAACTGTAGATTTCGGGACGAATGCTCCGTAATTATGGGTCTTGAGAATGTTGCTAATTACTTTTGGTGTTTGCAAGGAAATTCGATTTTAATGTTATGTTTCTTATGCTCTAATATGTGTTTTATTTATTTTTATTAGTATATAGCTGGGTAGGATGAGGGAACCTAATTAAAAAAACCGTGCTTCCTACGCGTCGCCCAGTTATTGATATTGCGGTTATAGTTGCGGAACTCAATGTCGCGCTTTGTGGGAATCGAACCCACAATAATTGCATTTACAGATACTATCCCACAGCGCTACGATGGCCTCTGTTATATATCTAATCTTAGTTATTTCTTCTCTGTATTTTTGCAGGGTAATCGGACATGTATGGGATGTTTGTGATTGAAATTCCATTAAGAGAAAAGATTTTGAATTTTGAAATTTGTGGGAAACAAAGTACCTACAGGGTTCCGTAGCGCTGCCCAAAAAGCAATGTTATAGAATAGATTAAGAGTTGACTAAAGATATATTAACAAATTATTTAAGATTTATTATATTTATTTTAATTTATTTTTTTAAAGAATTATCAAAATTTTTTAAAAACTTTCTCTCCCCCAAACAATAAATAACAAAAATCCAATAACCAAATAAAGCGCTAACAATACACCTACGTTTTTTTTTCTTACAGCACCTACCATATTTATGAATATATTAATTTTCCATAAATAAAAGTATTTTGTAAGTTTTTTAATTCGCGCTAAGTTGTTCCAGAGTGCATAAGGGGAGAGAGGAGAGAGGAGAGAGGAGAGGGGAGAGGGCGGCACCTCTTGGAGTGTAATATTTATTGTTTTTCATTAACCAATACCTGCGATTGCGATTTGTACTGCGATCATTTGCTACTGCTATATAAATGCTGGCTTTCGACACCTACGAGTATAAAATAGGGATAGGGGAACTGTGTTATCGATTTTGCTTTTTTTTATTTGTTTCATAGTTTAATATTTTATTATTGATTTTGAATTGGTTGCAATCACTACAATTATGTACATAATATTGATGATTATGACAAAACAAAATCATTTTTGTATTCGATATTTTTTTCAAAGAATTCTCTGTATTTTTGTTGGAATATCGAATATTTTTATACCATATTTTATTGATACACTTTTAATTTTAGTAGTACTTCACTTTTACTTTTGCAGTGAAAGCCTGGAACATGGAAGTCGATAAACTATTGAAAGATAATTTCGCTTTAATTCGATCATTTTTAAATCATTGCAAAGCCAGTCTGTGACGATCAAAGAACAACAAGAGACAACATTGCACCATATATATTGGTCTTCGTCACGTAACTAAAATGTTATCTGTTACAACAAAATTGTTGTTACTTCTATAAATGGGGGATGTTTTTTTAAATTTATTAAATGAGCAAACTTTAGCGTTTGAGTAATAGTTTGTAATAATTGTATTAAAAAAAAACAATTGATAAAACTTATCAAAGTCCTTAGAAATTAGTACAAATAAAATATATTTGAAGCCAGTCGTGGCACAGTGGTTACAAAGTGTGACTGTAAAACCGACTGGTTGTGGGTGCGATCCCCACTCGAGGAGATGAAATATTTATTTAAATTTACATTTCCATTTCTTGCTCGAGTGTGGAGCGCGGTGTCGAGGCAATGCGCGGCGTTAAATTCTGCCACTCAACACACAATGTCTCACAAATTCGGCAGAAAATGGGGAACGCAGTGTCTTAATACTAGGTTCCCTCTGCCTACCCTGCTGTTTGCGGGATAAAGCGTGAAGCTAATTTAATTTTTTTTTTAAATGTAATATAATTAAATACCAACTTTAACAAAGTAATATTACAAAATAAGTGTACGTTTAGATTATTGTTTTTTTTTTATTTAAAAAAAATTACAATAATAACAACGAAGCCGCAGTGGCAAAGTGGGTTGCGGGTTTAATATCAACTCAGGGGAGTGATAATAATTATATTTAAATTATTTTTATATATCTGCTTCGGTAGGCACGGTCTACAGATTTGGGCGGGCAGCAGAGTGTCTTAACACTAGATTCTCACATTGCTATGTGGAAAATTGCGTGTAAATGTAAAAAAAATATGATATTTAATTAAAACGATAGTATCGACAAACAACGTGTCGAACCACTCAAAGTCCGCGGTGTCCATTCGTTAATTGTGCAAGTTTTCCAATACCGTAGCACCTGCGTCCCTGCGCCCGGGCACCCCCGTGCCCCCTCGCTCCGGGGTACCTACCGGGGGTACTTACATCAACCCCGAGGTGACCTAACTGTTTATTGTTTCGACAACAACTATAGTTAGAAATAAATGTGAATTATGCTTTATGTTATGTTGGTTGGTTTTTAAGATTTAATAAGCTTTTGTATAGGTATGGCGGGACAAGTAGGGAAAATCAATGGTAAAATACACCTTGGAGCAGCGACACATAACTTTAAACGCCGTTGTCGTGGGTTCGATTTTCATTTAAAAAATTATCCATCCATACTATAGTTCCGCCACGCAAAAGGCAACGTCTCTAAAACTAGGTGGCGTCACTACCGTGCTATACTTATGTGGAATAAAGGAAAAAAGACATCTCGTTATTCATTTAGTGAAGCTAAACGCTGTCAGCTGGAAGTGCCAGGGTGGGCAACGGGAGTCTAGTATTAAAACTCCCAGCTCCCCACCGTCAGCCAAATTCTAGAGGCATTGCTTGTTGAGTGGCAACAATAAAGTAAAAAGCCGGCCAAGTGCGAATTGGATTTGCGCATGAAGGGCCGTTCCGTACTTACGTTTTATCTTTAAAAATAGTAATTATGCTTAAATATTTGTTCCATTCTGTTATATTCGACTGTCTAACTATAACAGTTCATATATATACTTGGTGACAAACGGACATACAGATAGACAGCAAAATCTTAGTAATAGGCTTCCGTTTTACCTTTTGAATATAGAACCACATTCTTAAAGTACCCTTAACGCTAAAATTAGAGCAACCATAAACAACTCGAATTCACTAAATAATAAATCTCGAAAAAAATTGTTTATACTATAACTTCCAATTCAAGGCACATCTGAATCCATTTCATTACCGATGTTACCGAGTTTAATCGGGTGGAACAATTTCATTTGATATTATAACTCAATAATGTTGGTAATGTCGTTATAGACCTCCCCCTCCCCATCCGCCCTCAGCCCTCGGAGAGGGACCAGTTAGTTTTAACTCCGAACTCTTAACTAAGTGACGCTATCTCGATATAATTAAAAATTTATAGAATGGAAAATATTATAGCTTTCACTTATTTATGTTTTAATGGAATTGTTTTGTAATTGTGTTTGTTTTTAATGTACTTAGTTATATTATTATAGCAGTAAGTATTTGAGATGATTAAATGTAAAAATGTATAGTAATTTTTTTAGGGTTCCGTACCTTTTAAATAAAAAAAGGAACTCATATAAGATCACTTGATTGTCCTATCTGTGCGTGTCTGTGTGTCAAGAGCCTTTATCTCAGGAACGCTTGGATATAGAGAGTTGAAATTCAAACCTATAACTACTCAGATATAAGGTTCCCTGATTTCCTGAAAAAAAAAAACATATTTCTACAGTAACTAAAAGAAATTGGTTATATAGCAAAAAACGTGTATTTCGACACTATAAAGAGAATTAAGATTCATAGAGTACTTCCGTCTGACATAAAATGATGTGATTTGGCACCTAGCATCTAGACGTATTAATTGTTCAGTAAATAATCTGAAAACTATAGATTAGTAGTTAAATCCTAAAAAAATAAAATAAATAAATTGTTAAATATACATATATAAACATTCGCTTAACCTTAGATCTAAGTAACATTTTGTAAAATAACGTAAAGTTAAAAATATAATGTTCCTATTATAGGTATTAATTGTATGTAAACGATAATGTAATTAATATATATGATAAGGAAATTAGATATAATAATACATTTAAAAAGGGTACGGACCAAGTGTCTAGTGTTAAGAAATAACAATAAAAAAAAAATCTTAAAAATAATAGCCACGAAAAGGGAGGCAAAATTTGGTATTAAGGCCGTTAGTTTAAGTCAGATAAAAGGGCTCTGGCTAAGTTGAGTTCGAATTTCAGATAAAGCTCGAGACCTCCAATTTTTGTATGGAACACTCGTTGGAGGAGCTTGACTCGCGCTTGACTGGTTTTTATCTTCTATAGAGGCCGTCGTGGAACAGCTTCTAACTGAAAAATTGACGGTTGTGGGTTCGATTCCCACTTGCAATAAAATGCTTGACAAAAGTATACAAAGAAAAAGTTCGACTTTATTAAAGTATAATTCTTAACCTATATTTCTTTTCAATTTAAGATCAATATATACACTATAATAAATATAATATGTAAAAAAAATAAAACAATTAAAGAAACGGTTATATGTTTTAACGTAGATTGAAGAAATTATTATTAAAAACAAAATTAAAAAACAACGACAAACGCCAATAATATGTTTGTAAAATAACACTAAAAAACTTTTTTCGTTGATTATAATTAATGAAATTAGATAAGCTGAATTTAAAAATTTTTGGAAGCGTTAAAAGTATTATCACAAATTACATCATTCAACAGCACGTCCTCTCCGTTTCACATCTGAAATTCATCTGAGCGCAACAAAAACACGCGGGTGACTCTACGGGGGAGGGCGGGGTTTATTCACAAATTTGACCAACCACAGCACGGTATGACAGCCTGTCTCGGTCGTACATCTTGTGTCTCTTTCCAATACGTAGATTGGCGTAGTCGATTCCTCATATCTGTGAACTTTATTTTTTTTATTTTTAAAAGTTTGAGCGCTGGCGTCTACTGTATTGTATTGTATTGAAAAATATTAACATGTATGAAATTTTATATTTTAGATTTGTAATGTGTTTTAAAGTAGCTTTGCACTTTTTTTTATAACTATATTCTTATAAAAGAAAATTTTGGATACGAATTTAAGACAAATCTTTTTATTTTATTTTAAATATCGTAATATGTATTGAATTAAATACGGAATCACTTTACGTGAGCAAGTGGAATATTAGTTAGGTGATTCAAAGTTCTTCAAATTACTACATTAGAATTGTGCAATTGCTTAGGTAATATTTCATAAATATTATTTAAATAAATTACATAAAACGTAAAATAAAAATAAATAAATAAATCAGCTTCACGCTGTATCCCGCACACAGCAGGGTAGGCAGAGGGAACCTAGTATTAAGACACTCCATTCCCCACTTTCTGCCGAATTCTGGAGGCATTGCGAATTAAGTGGCAGAACTCAACGCCGCGCTTAGCCTCGACACCAGAGCGAAGAAATGGAAATATAAATTTCAGTAAATATCTCATCTCCTCGAGTGGGGATCGAACCCACAACCAGTCGGTTTTACAGTCACACTTCGTGCCACTGCGCCACGACTGGCCTCTTAACACAAAACATAAAACATACTAAAAATAATGAATATTTCGTTAAAAACAAATACCGAGTGTATTTCTCATAGGTGGCCTAAGAACATTGCATAGTGACTAATAACTTTAATATTTCCGAATCAGTAAAACGGCCTTAATTTTTTTATACAAACAATCTCAAATAATATGTTTTTACATGAAAAACGTTAAATATTAATTGACCTTTTCGTATATTTATTACTTATTTAAAAAAATACTTCAGATGTTTTGATGTATATATTATATTTTCATTTAAAATAAGAAAAATAAAATAATTATCGTGCATGTTTAAGTTCTATCAAAATGACATAATGAAATAAATATATCCTCATAGAAATGCGTTGTATCCGACTTACACTTGGCTAATTTTCAGCTGACTCTGACGACAACCTTTTTTAAGGCCTTGTCACCAGTTTCTCCACTGTAAAATGTGATAGACATATTTACAATATGGTTTCTTTAATTATAGTGGTTAAAATGGGGCTAAATAATGCAGATATCGAGTTGTACGTAGAGCTAAACTAAAGCAATTTGAAATCATATATATAATATTTAAAATGTCTCATATATGATATAACATAATTATAATGTAAATAAAGACAGTAAAAATACACCTTCAGAACCCCCCGTTCATATATGTATGGAATAGAAGTTAAACTCTGCAATAGAGACAAATATTTATAGGACATATGTATATATTTTTTTTATCAGCTTCTCGCTGTATCCCGCACACAGCAGGGTAGTCAGAGGGAGCTTAGTGTTAATACACTCCGTTCCCCACTTTCTGCCGAATTCTGGAAGCATTGCGTGTTGAGTGGCAGAACTCAACGCCGCGCTTAGCCTCGACACCAGAGCGAAGAAATGGAAATATAAATTTAAGTAAATATTTCATGTCTTCGAGTGGGGATCGAACGCACAACCAGTCGGTTTTACAGTCACACTTCGTGATTTGATAATAGTGTTTATCATATTTCGGTAGAAAACTATATTTTCTAATTCAATAATCATATCACGTAAAATATCCATTCTAGATTACTCTATTTTAAGTAATGGCGAAAATCAAAGAACATAATACAATAAAGCAAACGCAGTGTATCCGGTCCAACTGCCGCTCACACACGGGCCGCACCTCGTCGATTTGTCCCGCGGCCGCACCACTTCCGGCGCAACGATACCTGTCGGCTTCATTGACTCCACTTTGTAAAGCTCCACTCGTGCTGCCCTTGACCGGTTATTGGCTTTCAAAAGATTTACGCATTGTATTCGTAATTTCCTAATATTCGTTGTTGAAAAAAAGTTTATTTCTATTTTTTTTACAGGAGAAATTCTATATTTTGTGAGGTGATCCGTTATTCCGCTTTCTGCTTTCGTCTTGGGTAATGCACTCAAAGACGTATTTCGTCCACCAGACGGAGGGTAAAGATATTACGAAAATAAATATTTCTCTAAGTGGAATTGAACCCACAATCGTCTTGTACACAATTAAAATTATATATATTTTTCACTCTAAGAATAAAATATATTTCTTGCTCTACATAAAATGAAAAAAGTTTTAAATATATTATATTTAAATATTTTACATATTCCATTGATAGTATATGTTTTTTTAATTATTTTTTTTTTATTTATTAGATCCACTAGTGATGATAACAGTGACAAAGAAAAGAAAAACAAAATAAAAGTTAAGACTAAATGCACCATCTTTTAAAATGGATACAGCATGCAATATTATATAAAAATAATAAATTGTACGGTTTTCAGTATTTGAGTTTGTTTACAATTTCAATAAACAAAGTAGAATTAAAGCCACCAATGTAAAACACGTCAACATATATTGTTATAAAAAAAAAATCTCCTTTACCATTTCAATTCGATTAACAATTTATAAATAAAATTAAGTCTAAACTTAAACAAAATTATTTATTTTGTTTTTAATTAACACGTTTAATGAAAAATTGTGAATACTCTACGGTTGTACTTTCCAATTAGATAAATATAATTACATTTCACGGTCAAATTATATTCCGTAGAAACTTTCATAGAAATCGCCCTCAGCATTTATAATATAAATTAATACTTATTAATCCTATTCCAATGGTTTTGTTATCTTTATTTACGCCGCCATTTTTGTATGGGGAGTATGTTTTTAATTTTGGTTTATATCACCCATTAGGGATTAAAAGGGGCTTAAAATCGACTCTATTATAGTAACATTTTTTGTCTCGCCTCTGTGATGTGAAACGGATGTGGTCATACTTTTTAATTTGATATTAGAGCTTTGATAATATCTGTTCTGCTTTGTAATTTATTTAAATGTAGAGTAATGTAGAGCGGTTTTCAAATAAATGAAGGATAATTTACATAAGATTTTATTTGTGAAAGAGACATGAAATGAACATATTTATTATAGTGCAATACTTCACAATTTTGATGCGATGGTATAATTATACATTAACATTATAGTGGTTTCTTTATTATATATAACTTTTAATTTGAATGAAAGCGTCACACCAATTGCTAATAATCAGTTGTAAAATTAAAATTCTCACAATCACAAAGGTGCTAAATGCAATAAAAGTATTAACAACGATCGTTTCGGCGATCTCAACCCTTAGGCAGATGTAGAGTTAATGCTCTGGGTGTTTTATTTCCACGCATCGAGTGTCAATTAATAAAATATTTGTCACATAAATTATCACGGCAAATAGATCCTTCCGGTATTTAGGAAGGACCATAAAATAAACTGCTCTATTCACTTCGAGACTTATTATTCCATACAATAGTACGTAGCGGGGGGGTTGGAGGGGAAAGGGAGCTACGGGCGGGCGGAGGGGGGAGCGCACCGCAAAAACTGCACCCGACTTAATTATAAAGAGACAAGAAGCGCCATTAAATAGCGATTCGTTAAATCTACGCTCTCGTGTTAACACTACGTATCCTCTATCCTGCTTTGACATATGCGGGTTAGAGCGGAATGGGAACAGTTTGTGCGCGCGTCTGCAGGAGGCGGGGTCCCGGATATAAGGTTTAGATTGACTGGGCGTTCTCTATTCAACGTTTTTTTTGTTTGGTCCCGGCTTTTGAAGCTTTTCATTTGGTGTCGGTCCGCGCGCGCGGTCACACGCCTGCCGTGAGCACTGCTCCTCGAGCTGATAGCTGATATGTGCGTGTGTATCTAAAACTAAATCACTTATTGTGCATAGACTATGTTTTAAAATTTCCATTTTGTCTGTGAGTGAACTTTAAGTATGTCGGAACTCCGTGGTTCTCCACCTCTATCTCGGGCTTTGGAAGGAGGATTTGGAGCTCCCTTGGCAGCTCTGAGTTCGTTGGCCGAGGCACCTCCTCCAGCGCCCAACCCTCACGGGATCGACCACATACTGTCACGACCGTCAGTTGGATCTCACATGGGAACTGGTCTGCTTACCCCGAGGTTGTCACTTGCAGCAGCGGCGGCGGGCATGGCGCATTATTTGCAACATAAACCACTCTACTGGCCTGGCTTCCAAGGCTTAGTTTCCAACCCAATGGCGTGGAGGGAACGATTACAATCAAGTAAGTAGCTTTCAATACTCTACGTACAAGTACTGGTTCTTGGAATGCGCATAGAAAAGACATCAACGAAATCTCTATTAGATATCTTGAGGATTATAATTTTGTTTGTTGATAGATTTTGCGATTTATGTATATGGAATGTTATTTAATGTTATTGTTATATTATTATTTATCAAAAGCACGTTAGCACGAATTGAACTTTACAAAAAATTAAAGTACATTAAGTAATAAGTAATTAATAGTACTATTTTGCTATCAATTTAGTATGCTAATTACGTTTTCTATCTATCTAGAGGCCATACAACCATTCCAATAATAAATATTTATTTTTTTATATATATATGTACTAAGTGTGACATTTTGCAATACCAATACTGTATAATAATAGTACGGAAAATTGATTCATTTGCCCTTTTTGTTGATTTGAAATTGTTTTAAAAGTGAATAGTGATATTGTATGTTTATTACGTTTATTAATAACATATATTTTTCTTATTATAAACGTCTAACATGTTTTTATTAATATTTTTGTTACAATTTAAATTAAGATAATTCTCTTAATAGTTATTATAATAAAATATATTTTATTAGAACTAGTTCATTTGACATTTTTTAGTTCAACTAATATTTCTAAATCTTTAATAATATCATTATTAATATTAAAGGTCTACTTAATATTTGAAGTTCAAAATATTATTATAGACATTTATTAATAATATTAAAAAAAATTCATCGTATTATGAATTCAGTGAGAAGATAAATATTTATTATATATTATATGCGTCGTAAGTTCAGGTTACAAAATAGCTTTACAAAATATAATAAAATTATATATTATAAGAAAATATAATTTCCTATTTTAATAATTGATATATTAATATAGAACTAAATTATGATAGAGTGTGTACTCTAAAGCGAACATTTAAGGTAAAAAATATCTTTATGATATCCCATCTTATTTAGTATGTCTACTATATAGATATTTTGTATTAATGAGTTTTGATATTTAGTAAAAGCTTGTATTTTTTATGTAACATAGAGTTTCACGATAACAAAAGAAATTTAAATCCACTATATTTCACCATCGTTGATGTCCGTCGGCCGCGGTTTAACGTTCTTTATATCATAGCTTCCGGTGTACCGTCGCGTCGGGAAGTATCGCTTGGACCTATATAATATGTTGAGTACAATTATATGTTATTCTATTATAATCAATACAATTTAGATACAGGACAATTCAAAAGTGTATACAATATTCTTTTAGATTAAGAAATAGTAAAAAAATATATTTTTTGTGGGATAGTCAGCTTCACGTTACATCCCGCACACAGCAGGGTAGGCAGAGGGAAACTAGTGTTAAGATACTCCGTTCCCCAATTTCCGCGGAATTCCGTCGACGTGTTGAGTGGTGGAACTCAACGCCGCTCTTTGCCTTGACATCAGGGTTAAGAAATGGAAATATACATTTAAATAAATGAATAGATAGTCCATTTAAAGAAAAAGGCTATAGGCTACCTATTACATATCAGTCACAGAATGTGTCACGAAAAATAAGTATCATACATATATATGTGAGGCCGTTGTGAAGCAGTTGGAGAGCATTTTACTGTTGTGCATTTTAATGGTGCTGAATATGGGTTGAATTCTCACTCGAGGGAATATTTTAATGACTTTCATTTTCTGCATTTTCTGACAGACAAAATGCGGCGTCAAATTCTAAGTTACTCAATACACAATATCATAAAAAAAGTGGGAACGGAGTGTCTTAACACTAGTAAAAATATGACGCTGCTTTACTTTTTATATAATTATAAGTATTAGTACTACAATTATTTGTTATATACTTATTAATAGTACTTAAATAAAGTCAATATATAAAAAAGTAATTGCTATGTAAGTAGATAAGCTCTTTGAGTAATGAACAGTGCCAATCATGATTATTTCTTATTAACAAATTAACAGTATTCTTTGAAACATGCCACTGCACCGCCGACACAGATTTTTGTTTCAGTATCTATCTATAGGTATATGCATATATGTATGTATGTATGTGGATATAATATTAGATTATTAATTTTTAGTACAGAGTTCAAAAAAATATATATTTTGTATAATTTTGAAAAACATTTTAATAGCAAAGTTTTATTTTTCTTTTAGTGTTCTTAATTTTTTATGCTCATTTTATGTAGTTAGAGAAATTGTAGCGTTAACTTATATTTAATAATACATATAGATAGATATGTTGAAATAGTACAAAATCTTATTAACTGATTATAGATATTATAGAGGCCAGTCGTGGCGCAGCGGCACGAGGTGTGACTGTAAAACCGACTGCTTGTGGGTTCGATCCCCACTCGAGGAGATGAAATATTTACTTAAATTTATATTTCCCTTTCTTCGCTCTGGTGTAGAGGTTAAGGGCGGCGTTGAGTTCTGCCACTCAACACGCAATGCCTCCAGAATTCGGCAGAAAGTGGGGAGTCGATTTTCAACTTTCCTGGAATGGCAATCGAACTAATAACCTGTCGTGTTTACAGCCACGTGCTTGTGGCCCTGCGCCACAACTGGCCTCCCTCTGTAACTTGCTCTAACAAAATATTATTTAGAAATCAAAATGATATAATAATTTCACTTACATACACAAATAGGGTCACGGAGGCGACATTTTGATCGTCTAACTGGACACGCGCCAACGAACGACGCCTCGTTATTAAAATGTAAATGCGTTTAGAAACAGCCATAAGATACATGATGGACAAAAATCTAGCAAAAAATATTATACTGTGTTCTGACAGGGTAGACAGAGGGAGCCTATTCCAAATATTGATTGTTGAGTGGCGGAACTCAACGTCGCGCTTTGCTTCCACACCAGGGCGAAGTAATGAAAATATTAAATATTTCCTCGAGTGGAAATCGAACACATAATTTTATATGATATATAGTTTACAGTCACATTTGTTTCCCTCCGCCTCGGTTAGTATAATGTGCTTAAAAATTTAATATTTTATATTTTTTTGAAGAGCTCTAAAGCTGAGCTAGCTCTAAGTAAGTATTTTTTAATAACTATAATAGTAGATTAAAACCATGATGGCGCAGTGTTACAGTGTGTAAATGCGACGGTTGTGGGTTAGTTACCGATTCGGGGTAGGAGTTATTTAATATTTTCCTTTAATCGCTCTGGTAACTAGACAAGCGCGTCGTTGAGATCCGCCACTTAAAAAAAAATATTTTTGACACTAGACTTTTTTCTCTGCTTGCACTGCTACATGTAGTATATTAGATACTCAATTACTAAATATTATACATAGATATAGCAGATAAATACGCTTTTATATTATTTTTAATTTGGGAAACAAAATACCTTAACACTAAGCTCCCTGTAATAAATAAAAACTGTATGTAATTCCCCCGAGTGGGGATCAAACCTACAACCGTGGAGTTACAGTCATATTCATGTGCCCCTGCACCACGACGGCCGAATTTTTAAAACATAATTTAAAATAAACGTTTAACCCATCATCTACCTCCCGAATAAACATCAAAATGCAATTTAATGCGTTATTATCATTTTACAAGTGTATGTAGTAAGTACTTTTGGACGACGTCGGGATCTCTATGTTTTTTTTTAAATTCTCGCAATAAATACAATGAAAAAATACTGATGAAATGTTATGAATAAAATATAAATGAAAGTAAATGTAATAATAAATGAACCAATTTATATTATAATCTATTTTTTATAATGTAAATTTGTTTTTTTTTAATAGTAGGTATGTTTTATCACATGTGTAGTATTTTAAAATATTTAATGTTTGTGAATTTTATATTCTGTTTGTTTCACTAATAAAAATAAATAGCAGAGGGAACTAGGGAACATACTCCTCTGATACTATCGTATTGTAATATTTGTTTCGGTTACTACCATTCCCCACTAGCACTTCTCTGTCGTTCGATATAATAATAACACTTTTGCCTCGGTGACAAAATGAAAATATTAAATATTTCCTTCCTCCGAATGGGAACCAAACCCACAACCGTCGTGTTTAAAATTGCACAAATATGCCATTTACACAACTGCCTCCCTTATTTTGTAAAATATATTTTAATTTATAATTGACTTCACGCTGTATCCTGCATATAGCTGGTTAAGCTGTCGTTTTGAACATAAGTGAAAATGTATCCCTAAATAATAGCGGTAATTCTCTGATTCAATATATACAAGCAAAGATCTGACATATGTATGTGCAAAAAAAATGTTTTAAAAGTAAAAGCTTTTTAGTAAATTCTAAATGTAATATAACAGTTGAAGGTTCGGATTCATTCAGGGGATATAACTTTCTATTTTCTATTTTTAACAAGTCTTGAGAAGAATTGAGGCCAGTCGTGGCGCAGTGGTACAAAGTGTGACTGTAAAACCGACTGGTTGTGGGTTCGATCCCCACTCGAGGAGATGAAATATTTACTTAAATTTATATTTTCATTTCTTCGCTCTGGTATCGAGGCAAAGCGCGGCGTTGAGTTCTGCCACTCAACACGCAATGCCTCCAAAAATTCGGCAGAAAGTGGAGAACGGAGTGCCTTAACACTAGGTAGGTTCCCTCTGCGTAACCTGCTGTGTGCGGGATACAGCGTGAAGCTAATTTTTTTTTTTTTAACTCCTTATAAGATCACTTTGTTGTCTTTATGTGTGACTGTCAAGATTTATTATCTATATCTATATCTTTCCTTAAAAGATACGGAACCCTAAAAATCCCTAACATACCTAAGGTACTGATCACATCCTTAAATATGTCCAAGAATAATACTAATAGTTTATCCAACTATAATAAGAATAAGTGTAGAATATGAATCCCCAACCCCCGCGGGGACCACCGCGCACCGCCGCCACTGCGCCACACGTGAGCTTTTCTAATTAATATCTATGAAGCTTATCGGCATATTACAATATTACAGCCGTAATGCGTGTAATCTTTCCTAATCTCCCCACTTGAGATATAGTTAATTGCGTCGCGGAATAATACGTTATCAGTTCGATTCCCGCGTCGCGGCGGGTTAATAGAACAGGTGTTTTGTATGTTTGTTGCGTTATTGATTTTTTTTTCAATAAATATTTATAGTTAGAGAATATTAGCTCCATGCTGTCTCCCACACACAGCAGGGTGGGCAGAGGAAACCTAGTTTTGAGACGCTTCGTTCTCCATTTTCCGTCAAATTTTCAAGTTGTTGCGCTTTGAGCGGCAGAACTCAACGCCGCGCTTTGTCTTTTTGCCAGAGCGAGGAAATGAAAATAAGTCAATTCCCAGAAGTGGGAATCAAACTAACGAAGGCGTCGCGTTTATCTACATATACACGTACATGTACTACAGTTCGTACACCATTTTTTCATTTATATTAATACATTTCAATTAGCATCACCTATGTAATATACGTATAGCAAACTTTACATTGTAACAACTGACTGTATGCAAGAGTTTCTCTGCTCTTAAAAAACAAGACAAAGCGCGGCGTTGAGTTCCGCAATTTAATACGCATTGTATCAATGATTAGTTGTGGGTGTGGAACGGAGTATTTTAAAACTAAAGAGGCCTCATGTATCTGTACATGACGAAAAGTCGGTCGTTACCGCTAGTCAATTAACCATTTCCACGCTACAATAGGAAATTTAATTACCTTTATAACAGCTTATATTCAGGTTTGATAAGGAGGTGAGCTTCATCGCACGCAATACACTGATAAGAGATATCTGTTATCAGACAATAATGCTCTGATATTATATTATATTATATACATATGTATGTAGGTTTATCTTAATTTGTTAAAGGATTTGGGTCTATGGACGCCATGGCTACCGCCTTATCGCGTATATTGGTGTTTATACACTATGTATAGAGGTTTTTTTGGATTAATTAAAACATTGTAATATGTTTTTATTGACGTTGGTTTTTATTTCTTACTTTTTTAAAATTGATAACAAATTATAATAATTGGTAACTTGTTGTTCTAGAACGTAATTTTTGTTTCCTCGCTCTAGTAATAAGAGAAAGCACGGCGTTGAAACCCGCCTTTCAACTCGCAACGATCGAAAGATAAAAAAGTAGGTACGTCAAAACTAGTTTCCCTCTACTTAAAAGTAAGTAGAGGGAAACTAGTTATCCCACATATAGCAAAGGCTATATGTGGGATACAATATGAAGCTTAAAAAGAAGTAATAATTGTGCACATTATAAATTTAACAAAAACGAAATATTGATAGAAGGTTATCGAAAAAAACATAATTTAGCTAGTAATAACTAAAAATTTCCTTTTAATATTGAAACAAATCTATTCAACTCCGTATAATATAATATTCAAAGGTAATAAAAATATATGAAATTACACTTGAAACAGAAACGGATGTATAATAACGTTGGATAGTCTGCGATCTCGTAATGGCGCTCTCGGAGGCATTTGATGTTTATTAAAATCACAAAACCTTCACAGGCCGTTTTATTGAGAGCCCTGTCGTCCACTCGAAGCGAGAGCGTTACAGAGCTTTACGGATAACATTTTATGTATTTTTTAACTTCACGTTGTATGCTGCACATAGTATGGTTGGCATGGGAAATATGGGAACCTAGTTAAAATATTTCTTTCCTATTAAGGCATTTTCGTTTCAAATTGTGTGTTCTGTGACGGAATTAAGCGCTGCGCTGCTCTTTGCCTAATTAACCAAAGCAAGAAAATGATAGTAATAAATATTTTATTCCCTCGAATGGGAATCGAACTTACAGCCGTCGTGTTTACAGTTTCATATTTTATGGAACAATTAAAATTTTAATAATTTCTTGAAAGTTATAAACATACATAGTTAATTTCATTTGTTTTCAAACATAGCCGCATATGTATTATGATTGCTATGAAATCGTATCAAATATCGCATATTCCATATTTTTGACTCCATATGAATAAACAATACAAATTTATAATACCTAGTAGTTATTGATGAGGAAGACTCCTAAGTACCTAGGTTCGATCCCAGTTCAAGCACATGTTGCCGTAAAGATTTAGCTTTTTAAATAGATATAAAATACTTACATTTAATCCATTTTATGTCTACTAACATAGTAACATATAACTTAAAATTAAATGACTACAATTAAATAAACAAACAATTTTACTTACAAAACATTCAGTTGAAAATGTCTGTCTCTACATAGTTCTGTATATCGCAGCTTAGAGTGTATGTAGATTTTATTCCGTCGGGTCGGATATTAATTAGTGCAGGGCGGGCAGCGGGCTGCGGTCGTCGTTTGGATGAAGTGGGACACATTTTTTTAATTACCCAACCCAACCCCCAACCCCCTACTCTCCCCTCAGCAGCATATGTCCCATACTGCACGTTGAATTCGCATGCTCTTTTGGAGGGTGAATTTTGACGGACAATTTGCCTCTAGAACCTTTATGTGGATAGTAAAAATTGATATAGATATCCAATTTAATTGAAGCAAAAGGAGGGTAATCTATTCACTTGGTTACAAAGTTTTGATTGTTTTTGTTGTACATTTTATAGGGTAAATATGGATAAAATTAGTTGAATGGTTTAATATTATGTAAATATTTGATACCAGGGAGCCCGAGGATTGCGGGTTTGATTATCACTTAGGGAAACACAAAGCTCGACAGTGACTTCCGCCACACAACACGCAATGGACGAAAATTTGGCAAAAACTCTATTTGCGCTGAGAAAAAAATAATTTACCTCATATTTATAATTTTTAAATCATATTTTTTTTAAATATAGAGTGTGATTCGTATTCACAAGGCAGATTCTTAAACGTTTTAGCTACCCATATGGTACATTCGAATTTAATTACACTTAAAGATAATTTCAATTAAAGCTTGATAAATAATTTTATATTGCTCTCTATTTATTGTAGACTAGCAGTAAATAATAATTTGTCAGTATTTGTTATTTAAACTTAGTAACTTATAAATTCGTTTAAGCTCTCTGTAAGCCTTACTTTTAAACGAAATATTTATGAGAATTTAAATTTGGGTATTTTATAAAAACATAACTAGTCCCTTTTACAGTCACACTTTGTGACTGTAAAATCGAGTTGTGGGTTCGATCCCCACTCGACGAAATGAAATATTTATTTTCATTTCTTCTCTCTGGTTTTGAAGCAAAGCACAGCGTTGAGTTTCCCCACTTCCCACAAATATTTTGGGAAGTGGGGAATCATTTCCTGGGAATCTGGGAAAAATCTGGGAGTCGAAGCCGCATCCTGTCGTGTTTACAGTCACACTTTGTGCCTCGAAGTTCATATTCATTTCCTATTAATTAATAAAAAAAAGCTTTTACAAAAGTTTCGTCTCAACTTTTCAAATGTAAGTATTTAAACTTATTTAACAGTACTAACACAAGTGTTTAAACCGACTCGTAACGCTTTCAATGGGGTGTCTGATTGTTCGCAATAAATATTATAATTAAATCGCTCCCACAGCGCCGCGCCACACCTCAGGGAACCCGGGGACGGTCCCCCAATGGTAGATACTCTGTTTGAAAACTTGGATTATTAGATGATTTGATAAAATTATTGATATTTATGTTTTTTTATTTGTTTTTGTTATAGATTTCTTTTAGAAAAAACATAGAAAAAAACAAGAATATGTAATATGCCATTATTTGAGAAACCTCTGCACTGTATAATATATTGTGAACCTGTCTCAGTCAAGTCATAGGAATAGAATATACTGATCGATAAAATTACAAATTGGTAACGATTTAATAATTTTGGACGTAAAACCTATCTTCATTCTACATGATAAGCTTTCTGTAACAGAGTGGGAAACAAAATGAAAGTGTATAATTGGAATCGAAGTGTCTTAACACTAGGTCCCCAGGTTCCCTCTGTATACTCTGCTACGTGCAGAGTACACTGTAAAACAAAGTATAAATACAATTTGTATTGATTTAACAATTATCTATAAGTTTTTTTTTGTTTAACTAATTTTCGATAAATTATTACACTTTTATTTTTTATTTGAACTTTTACTTTCATAATTAAAACTTGTATTATATTTTAAATGTGTTATTAAAACAATGATCCACAGAAGCAGGTCTCCATATAACACCCACCTACATTCAAAAGTTTCAAATAATAAACATTTTCACACAGTCATCTACCCTTCAGTTGATCAGAGGTATCTTGACGAGCTCTCAAACCTTTGTCGCTTAAGTGGCCAATAATAATTATAACCGGCACGTTATCCGGCATTGTTATCCCGGGATAATTATTCGAGACGATTATCCCGGTAAATCTGTGCCGTCCCGTGGGATAGCAATTTGTATCTAACGAGGAGCCAACGAAGGTTTACTTGGAGGTATATATGTATGTAGCTCTATGTAGAGATGGGGGTGGCGTGTGTACGAGGGCGTCGGTGAAAATTATGTGCGTTATGTTACGACTGTTTTCTATGTTTAAGTATGTTATTCTATGTTTTCTTTTTTGTTTTTATTTGCTCATATAGTTTTATTATTTTTCTTACGCTACTATGGAGCTGTCGGAAAGTATTTTTCTGTACGCGTAGATTTTTAATTCGACTTGCAATTGGGAGAAAATCTATGCTGAAAAAATAGGTACAAAATAGTTTCTGCGGTTTAATAAAATGCAAAAGGTTGCTAACAAAAAGAGGAGAGTGGAGTCGTGTGAACTAGAATTTTTTTACTAAAGATTTTCTATCTTCTCATCAACGTGTAGATACGATGATTAAATTGATTTGAGTTTGCCCCTTATAATGTTTGAAATCAAAATAAACAATATATTTCGGAAATACGTTTCAAATACAATAAAATAACAATTGTCGATATTATTTTTTCATACACACTCAATAATTTCATAACAGCTCATTTCACTCGTCAAAACTTCCATGAATTAATAAACATAATAATAATAAATGGGAGTGATATCAATAATTTGTATAATCCCTCGGAGTGCCCAAGTTTTATTATCCAAATACAAAGCAAAACTTGTGACAAAGCCCTCTACCGAGGAAACCGCGACACGCCGGGACAATTAAAGCTGCTGCTACTTTATTCTAACCCTTTACGATTACGAGCAACTTGCTATTCTCAAGACCACGACCCTCAAGGGTGGGGGGTGGGGGTGGTGGAGATTTTGGGAGTCTTTGGGGGTGTTTTGGGAGGTATTTGGGGTGAATACATGATGTAGCGCAGATTTCGCGAACGCATGTTTCCTTGTCGACAACGTGAATCTTGAACGTACTACGTGTTTCATTATGTTGTAATAATCGTTTGTGTTGATTTGATATTCTTATTTATATTTACTTATGTTGTGTTGACTCTTATCAGTTTTATGTGTTATGTTGTAATTTATTAGAAGTGCTTATGATTGTATATTTTATATGATGACTTCTTTATGTAATAGGCTTTTAAAGTGTGGAAAACTTAGCTTTTACTTCTGTAAAGGAAGGACATTGTAATGATTGTTAATACTGAATAGGAATAAATAAAAATTTTTTTTTGGGTTAAAAGAATGAAATATCCTTCATTTTAGCTACAGTAAGGCCTTGCTTTTTGTTCTAATAATGTATAAAAACTGGACATTAGGTTTAAATTAAGTTAGTTAAGTAAGTAACGTTAAGTAACCTTTCTTACTATTTTTTGTCATATTTTTATAATTTCATAAAAGCTTCTTACGTAAATCTTTAAAATAAAATAAAATAATCATAAATATAAAGCCCTAAAAAGAACTCATATACAGTAACAACAACACAATTTCATGATATGCTTCTAGCATCAATAGGTGACCCAATATATAAACAGCCTACGCTGCATCCCTCACGCAATAACTTACCAAGCAAAACAGTTAAATTAATTTATGCCTTAATCTTCAATAATAAAGTTAAAAATGGCAAAGCAAAATATGTAGAGTCAACTCTCAAATTAATTGCAACCATACGTTGGGCGGGTAGAGTTGATGCTTGGTTGCGTCGTGTGGTTCCCAGTGAATCGATGTTGTGCGGAGCCTACGTGGAACGGAAATGAACAAGGCTTATACATAGCGCTTTCATTTAGTATGGAAAATGGGAGGTTTTTATATGGACGTCGAGTAAAATACGTTGGATTTTTTGATTTTTTTATAGTAGAAATTAATAGATGTTTATTTTTAAGTAATTGTGGTTTTATCGTTTTATACGGTTTTCATGTTGATAGCCTCTGTTATTGTGGAGTAAGTAAAAATAACGTTATATTAGATGTTACTTAATGTACAATATGTAGCTTGGAGGAATTTCCTATTAACGATAAACATTAACGATGAAGTCAGTCGTGGCTCGGAATTGTGACTGTAAAACAAGTTGTGACTGTAAAACCGATTGACTAGTTGTGGATTCGATTCCCACTCGAAGAGATGAAATATTTACTTAAATTTATATTTCCATTTCTTCGTTCTGGTGTCAAGGCAAAGCGCCGCGTTGAGTTCTGCCACTCAACACGCAATGCCTCCAGAATTCAGCAGAAAGTGAGGAACGGAGTGTGTTAGCACTACATACCCTCTGCCTACCCTGCTATGTGCGGGATACAGCGTGAAGCTGATTCCTATTAACAATATTTTTTCTTTAATACGATCAAATATAGAATTCCTCAACCAAATTGTTAATCCGACGTTAATAAAACTCTAATAAATTCCTAAGTAGAGTTACATGTTCGTAACAAATCCCACAAAACAATTCCGTTATCACATAAAGCATATGAGTATAAATCGTCGCCCATAACTCATAAGACGGCAATACAGACCGTCCGTCCGTACATTCGTAGTACATTCCGCATAAACAAACTATCTCTGCGCAAAGTTATATTAATATTAATGCAGCATTCGATTAACCCTGTCTTGAATTAAATTAATATCTTTATTTGGTCTATAAAGGGGTTACCTTTAAGATATAAATATTTTTCTTTTGATTTATTATTTCATGAATAACACAATATTTAGTAGTATGGAATGTAATTATAATTAAAAAACATATGTATATTAGTGTATATGGCTATATACAGCATGGCAGTAAGTCAAAATCGTGTGTCATATTTTAATTCAGTTTTTAAAGGGTGCTTACATTTATATAGCCTAAATATATTACAAAATATACACTTTTGTAGAAGTCAAAAGAGTTAATGATGTCGTGAATAACTTGACATCACTTTTACATACATTAATATCCAAAATAAGAGTTCTCCACAAAACAACTGCGTGTGTAAAATATATAAGAAAAATATAAAAAAATTAAAAAAGTAAAATATTTAATTAATAATAATTTTGTGATATATTTAATTAATTTATAAGTAGTATAGGTGGACATCTATCGTTTTTATTCGATTTCACAAAATGACCAACTGACTTAAATTTCACATTAATACTATAATTATTTATTAACATATTTCTATTAACAAAAACCTTATTATCAAATTTATAAAATGGAAAGTTTGTCGGTCAAAACTAAAATTAATTAACATTCATCCATCATTTCATCTTCTGATTCTAATATTGTCACAAACAATATCATTGCGTCGTATAAAAGAACAATAACGGAGGCTGGAGGGCAAACAAAAAGCGTATCACATTCAATTGTTATATTTTTCATCGCGTACAAACGTTTTGATGAAGCCGGGAGTGAAGTCCCGGGGGCCTGGGCCCGGGCCAGGGCGGGAGGCGAGGGCGGGGGCGGGGGCGGGGGCGGGGGCGCGGTCGCTGGGAAATGAAATGAGAATAATGATAAAAACGTCGACACTGCTGAGGGATCGAACAACTATACATATAAATGCCTTTGTTTTTGCCATTTGTCATAATTTTACACGTCACTCATAACTTATATCATTCTCCACTTTGTTGTTCATTTTTTTTTATTAAAAAACTAAATAAATTCTGTGCGTCTGCAACTTGATTGCATCAAATTCGTAATTATTTTATGGGACTATACGCTTCTATAATGTTGTCCCTGAAAACGTTCGAGAGTGTTCTAATCATAATTAAAAAAAAAAACCTGACAAAGTATGTTTATGTGTCAAATGTGGTTATTGCTAAAATTAATGATTTTGGCAATTATATAACATGTTCTCGCTGAAAAAAGAGTAAAGTTTAAAAAAAAATAATCAAATAACTTTATATAACTTATTTGGTATACATAAAAAAATTAAGATTTTATTACTCAACGGGTATCTTTGAAATATTTAAAATTAACTGTTGACTTTTTTTAAAAATTAACTGTTTTATTGCTAGATACAAATAACTAAAATAATTCAGAGTAAATCCTTATTTTCGTTACCTCGCTCTGGTCACAAATTGCAAAACGGGGTGTCTAGTTCCGCTATTGACACACAATGCCTTGAAAATTTATTGATTTATATTTATAAGGTTACTTTGGCTACCCTGCATGCGTGGCTACAACACGCAAAACTAAAAACAAATCAATTCGATAAAAACATACAAAAATATATTAAAATACAAAATGATGTTGTTTCAGTGAGCAATGGCGCACTAAGTGCGTGTGCGGCGCAGGCGGGTGGTATGGACAAGGATGGAAAGAAGAAACACACGAGGCCCACATTTAGCGGGCAACAGATATTCGCCCTCGAGAAAACCTTTGAACAGACGAAATACCTCGCTGGCCCTGAACGAGCCAAACTCGCGTATGCTCTCGGCATGACAGAATCACAAGTTAAAGTAAGTGACTCTATTTTTTTCTCTACTATTAACTTTTTAATATAGTACGTATTATTATTATGAGGCCAGTCGTGGCGCAGCGGCACAAAGTGTGACTGTAAATCGACTGGTTGTGGGTTCGATCCCCACTCGAGGAGATGAAATATTTACTTAAATTTATATTTCCATTTCTTCGCTCTGGTGTCGAGGCTAAGCGCGGCGTTGAGTTCTGCCACTCAACACGCAATGCCTCCAGAATTCGGCAGAAAGTGGGGAACGGAGTGTCTAAAACACTAGGTTCCCTCTGCCTACCCTGCTGTGTGCGGGATACAGCGTGAAGCTGATTTTTTTTTAAATTATTATAATGAATCATGCTATTATTTATATATTACCTTACCATTTTATTACCTTTAAATTAGTTTATATTTTTTTTACTATTCATTGACTTTATGACGATTTTATGTACATATACAAAAAAATAGATATTTTCAGTTTTCCAACACTAGTAGAACCATAAGCAAATACATTGATATCTCATTTTGTCAATATATTATTCTTTCAGTATGCATGAATAAATTATAATATGTGATCGTCATCAATACTGTCCTCCAAATTAAATATATTTGCATCGACATACTCACACATACAATATATAGCACACTAATATCAATATCTGATCCCTCGATTGTTTCAAACAATTAATTCAAACAATGTACAAACATTGTACACGATAAAGTTTGAAGATTATCTAACGGCCACTCTAATGGGCAACACCTATGCGGCCTTCACCCCTCGCACCATATGGACATCTACGTACACGGGATAATACACACAAGTTATATGTAAATAGGGGTGAATATTGTGTAAAATGAAATGTAGAGCCGGCCGTGTCCATAATCGGATTATAGAGATTGAAAAGTCAATCACTTAGTCGGCGCTATCAAACGTTTCTCTATAACGGGGGATTAAATACAACATGTGGACGTATCGATGCAGTTTACTTCGTGTCTACAAATATTTATTAAATATGCACTTTTATGTTTCATACACATGTACAATGTGAATTTGTTGTTTTCATGATAAGGTGACCCATATTTATGTACTTACAACATATTTTTCTTATGTTATTTAGTCCGATAAAATTCTTATCTTATTGATATTATATTTCTCCTGTTATTATCGTCAATTGATTATTGTCTAGTATATCAAAATTATTTGAATATTTAAATATGTTATATTTAAAATAAATCAGCTTCACGCTGTATCCCGCACACAGCAGGGTAGGCAGAGGGAACCTAGTGTTTTTAGACACTCCGTTCCCCACTTTCTGCCGAATTTTGGAGGCATTGCGTGTTGAGTGGCAGAACTCAACGCCGCGTTTAGCCTCGACATATGTTATATTTTATTAATAAAAACACAAATAAACTTAAAATAATAAACTCTTAACTTTTTTAAATGGATAACTTCGTTTTATTGTTTATAAAATACATATATGAGAAAACAAACAACAAAACAAAACATATACTAAAATATGATATCTACCAAATTTAATAAAGACCAACCCCGACATTATTACACAAAATATGCGATAAACAAAAAATAAAATTTACGCACATACATATATAAGACAATTAAATTAAACAATAAAAAGGGGGCGAAAAAGCACCATTTGATTTTAAACTAATTAGGCGTCCCCTCGGATAACGATCGCTAAACGCCGAGCGCATTAGCTCTACATTAAGTATTATTATGAACGGTAAACACAATTGAGAGCGAGAGATTCATAGATACGACTCTTACATCGCTAAAAATGTATACAAAAGGTAACAAAGAATCTTGTTAAAGCTGCAATGGATGCTACAGGACTCACTCATTCGAGATAGAGTAAAGTAACGAGGGTAGAGTCGACCCGCTGCGGTCACGCACGTTTGCTACAATAAGGGTTGCTTATTGAAATGTCGCCGGCCGCGCTGTTTTGTGTATCGTTTAAATTCTATTTTCGTTTTATTTGGATATATTTTTGTATATTTGGTGTGATTTTTTGGTTTAGAATTTTCGTCTACGTGTTTAATAATAATTACATTATCCAAATAGTAAAAGAGTCCAGACGTAGCGCAGCTGCCTATATACATAAACTATATTTCAATTTTATATTACTCTAGCTAGTTCTACTATTTCCATGCAAGTATTATGTATATTTCACGAGGATCAAAACGATACTTTTAAATATGTTTATTTTATAACAAAAACATAGGAGAAAGAAACATTTTCTTAACAATCATAATTGGCATACATTTATCTTTTATTTTTAAAAGTAACAGTACCTTGTACTATCTTTTTATACAACTACGCTCAGACTAAACTACTGATATAAAGAGTTGAAGTTAGAAAAGAGACACTATCAGACAATTTTTCGAAATTCAAATGAGATTTTTTAAAATCCACTCAAACAAAGTTAGTAGTAGTTAAACGATTAGTAAAATATAAAATAATAGTTTTCGCAATCATCACAAGTGTAAGTGTAAAGTGTCACTTTAGTTACGAATATCATTACTCTCGTGCATTCGTAAGTGTACAATAAATAATCCGAGGGTTCCCGCGGACGTCGCGTCTCGTCATCGCGAGCAGTTAGCGTTTAATTCCAAGGGGCGAAGCGCGTTACACTAAGTGATACGCTCCATTTGGGGGCTCTTTATTAGTGACTGAATTCTGTTAATGCTATTGAGTTTCGACTTTTATTCGTTCATATAATTATTTTTTGTTATATGAAAATTATGTTGCTGTTTTATTTATTTCTTTTAGTTACAGAGTTCATAACGAAAGCTTATATTATTTTACTTTTAAATTTGAGTTATTTTTAAAATTGGGACAAAATCAATAATAATGTTTCGATGATTATTAATTTACTCGACAAAATCGAACCTGCGATATTCCCTTTAAATTAAACTTCTACAATCCACTCTTGTCACTGCAGAACTACAACAGTAATAAATCCCTATTTCAATACAATATTTATCGTCAAATGCGTTAATGCAGCGCGCAGTCGACCGTGTGTAACTAGATTAATGTATCGCTTCAGAACTGCGATCTGTTACATCGTACCATTATTATATTTGCTTTTATTGTACTCCGTCACTACTTTGAGGACTCGGAGTACTAAAATTATATTGATATATCTATATCTATACTAATGTTATAAAGAAAAAGTGTGTGTTTGCTTGAATGCCCTAATCTCAGGAAATACTGATTCAAATTGAAAGAAACATTTTTGTGTTTATCGAAGAATAAAAACATGCTATATAATCTGTCACGGTAATATTTTTGATGTGATATATAGTTAATTTCATTTAACCATAGAAACAAAGCTTTTAATATCATCTAGTAACGTATGAAATTATATTATGATATTCAGTTTAAAATTATTTTTCTTTTGAACCATAATTATTTGCAATGTACATTCAGTGATTTTATATATGTACGTAGACGATTTTTGAAATAAAATGAAATATACAAATATACACCTATATCCTATTTATATAATATAATAATATTTTATGGGGCAGGTGTTAACACAATACAAGAAAAAACGTGTTCAGAAGCTGACTGAGCGAAGGGCATTCCTAATTCGTCGCGTTTTTAATTTTATTAATGTATGCATATAAATGGCGACGCGCTACCGTCTTACGTGGCTGCGTGATGAATTAATAATATACAGTGAACTTAACTACTGGCTATCAAAATTTTATAAATAAAATTAATGTTAATGTTATAAAGTGGAAATTTAATGTTTTTAGGTTGTGCAGTATTTTCTAGTTGTATTTTTTTCGGCTTCACGCTATATTCCGGTGATAACAGGATAGGCAGATTGAACCTCTTGTTAAGATACTCCGTCTTCACATCCGAAGGACTTTGAAGGGCATTGCGCGTGGAGTGGCGGAACTTAACACTGCGCTTTTAGTATCAGAGCGAATAAATGAAAATGAAACAAATGAAAATATTTATATTTCATTTCTTCGAGTGGAAATCTAACCCACAACCCGCCGCGTTTACAATCATACGACTGTGCCTCTGCGCCACGACGGCTTCAATATATACATATAGTTATATGATTGTATGACTTTTGCTTTCGACATATATCTTTATATATAATAGCTTTAGATACAAATGTAGAGTTTTTTGAAGAGGTATTAGGAAAAAAATAAAAAATTGAGATCGTGGTCACATAAAAATTGGATGTTCCATGGGGAATGGAATCTTATTGTCTAGAATGTCTTCTATCCACTCTGGCTGCGGAAAGCGAGTAAAAGTGAAAACTAGCACAAAAATTTAAAACTAACACATTACAGCACCACCTGCCTCAGTCACATACAAAGAAAACAAACAAAATTTATATACATATAAAAAATAACTCCAAAATCAACAAAACCATCCGCACAATGTATATAATTTGTAACAATTAACTAAATACTGTAACTACACATTGAAACCAACAAAGCGCAATCCATAATCCTTTGTGCTAAATACCTCTTAGCTGCAAATTGAGCTCAAAAGGCAATCTACCATTGCCCTCGCGTATGTAGAGTCGTCGCAATACGAACTCTATCCACTGGTAATAGAGTATAATAGGTAGAGTCGTGTAAAATGTGATACTTTTATTTCCCCCACGATGTCATACCTCATTTGGTATTCGATAGAATTAATGAAGGGTAGATTACAAAGGGCGGAGGGCGGAGGGCGGAGAGCGGAGGGCCGGTCGCGTGTTTACACATGTGGTGCAGCCGGTGCATCGTGCTGTTTAATGCAATTAATTATAAACTTACTTTGCCATGTTTGCTCTATATTGTTTGAATGTATTAATTTTAATGTATCGTTTGTTCAGTGCTACAATGACGTAATTGCACTTTTTTAAGTTAAATAAGTTAATGTATGAGGAAATATTATTTACTGACTTTGATTGTGTTTTGCAATACTGGGAAAAGTGTTGCATTTATGCAAAATATAGAAAATTTATATTCAAAAAAAAATTGTTTACGTAGTGAATTCGAGGAATAAGCAATCAATTTAGTGATATATCACCTCCTCATATTTCTGCAGTATCATACCATTTTATTTAACCCAAAATACGTCTGAAATGGAAAAAAGACGTGATTTTTTTTTTAAATCCGCTGTATATATTACCTACCAGTCAAATATGGTCAATAAACACTAATAACACTCAAATCTCAGAACACCATAAGATTTATTTTCCCCGCCACATACTCGTAAAGCATTTAAAATAGAAAATCATAATTTAAATCCTATGATTGATTTACAAATCTCATTAATTTCAACAGTCATAAACAGTATACTTGAAGATCGTTCTATTCTATCGAAGGCTATAAAGCGTGCATTCGTGGGAATAACTAAGGTTTACCTCCATTTTTTTTGCTTCACGCCGTATCATAGCACGGAAATCAAAGGGAACCTAGAGGTAACCCCACGCTCTGCCTATTTTTGCCATTGCGTATTTAGTGATGAAATTCAACGCCAGGCTTTGGCTTTTTATCAGGCCAAGCAAATAAAAAATATTAAACAATTTTTCCAAGTGGTAATCGAACCTACAATCGTCGCGTATACAATGACACTGCACCACGAGTGCCTCAACTAATTCTCGTCGGATTTACGGCTACAATAAAAGGAATGATAGAAATGTACAGCGATTTGCATTTTGTACTCGCGCTACAGTCATAGAGGCGGTGCACTAAATCACTGGGTTGTAAAGTTTTAAGGACTTGAGCTACGGCCGTGGTGTGCTATGTTTACGATTTTACCATTTACTACTATAGTAATATTATAGTGTTGTTGGAGATGCTCTAATGATAATTAAATAGTTTATTTTGTACATTATTTTGATATGTTTTAAGGATTTTAATTTAGATTTCATCTAGTTTTTTTATTTATCAAGAGGTATCATCACCATTAAAAGTAATCTTTTCTTATGTAAAAAAGAAAATTGGAAACAGACACGCTAGAATTATCTAAAAATAAAGAATAAAAATAATATTTGGTTTGTAAAAATTTGTATATAATATATGTCCATACATTTCTACATAAATAACTAATAATAACACACTAATTCACTAAGAACACACAATTTTCTCTCCTCCAAGCCTGACTATGAACAAGACGTAAGCCATTGAAAAAATATAACAAAAATTTCTTACATTATTTAAATCTTATAACAAAATTATCGTCCACAAAATCAAAAAATACAAAGTTAAAAGATCTAAACAATGACATAGAGTAATATTTTAAGCCCGCGTCCCCCACTGTCTCCCTACCAGATAAGACAGACGACACTTTAAATCCGTGTAGATCACTGATCGAGGGGCGCATATTAAATTATACTGATGGATTGTTATTATACACTCTAATGTGTTTCCACTAAATACTTTATAACGCGCAAACGTAACGGTTAGACGGCGTTATTTTTAATTTTAATCTTAATCGTTATATCATTTGCTATGCATTTTAAACGCTTTGATCGATTGAGCTATTAACTTGTTTTGAAATTTTATATACAGCTGCTCTAAATAGTATAAAACATAACATTTTTTACATATTGTCGTAGAACATTCATATTTTCTCGAGGTTTCTTGTTTTATATTTTTGATTTCATTGTCATTGAGAATAAAAAACTAAGAAATTTCTATAAAATTCGCTATGCACTCAAAAGATCTCACCCGTATATAACATTACGGGTGAGGTCCTTTCAGCCCCATAGTTATTAAATAGATAAAAAATATGAGGCTGAAAAGTTGTTGAGCCACACCAGTTGAAAGTTTATAAAAATAGATCCCATAATGAACGTACTCAATATCCACATTATCGCTTACTATATATATACATACCAAATACAGTCGGTAGAAAGACATAGTAGTTTGTCTTTTTCTATATAAGCGAAATTTATCCAAAAAATATTAAACAATATAACTAAAAGACGATGTCACAACTGTTTTCACAGGCGCCGCGTCCACTCATTAGCGGAGCCAATCTCAATCATCCAAACCAATACATTCGACGTCATTCACATAATACTAACTGACGTGCCTAAATTCACGCCTAAATCTATCCGACAGATTCATGCACCCTGTATAATATACACTGTTTTGTATGAAAATGGACTCTATTGTAGAGCGAGAAGTGTCCGATTTCGATACTTTAATCGAGTAATCAATCGATTGTGCCGATGACAGCGGAGAGCGAACGTTAATCGACGGTCATTAATCGAATGTACGAGTGAATCGGGAATGTGTTTTCCAGTGATGATGATCAATGGCGAACGGGAGAAATAAATCAGTAGCCTTAATTTGTTAAAAGAACATTTGGTGATTAGTGTGTTAGAGTTGCCTCAGACTGTAGAGTTAGTTGTTGGTTTGTTTAAAAGTAATATATATTTATTATAACAATGATGACGCTTCGAAATTAAAGTCGAAAATTTTTTTATATTTTTTAACTTAATTTTGTATTTTCTTCCAATTTTCGAGACATATCATGTCTCGATTTTTAATATTTTATAAATTATATCCTATTTGCTCTCACAGCTACTACATTCAGTAACAACAAGTTCATCCTACATGCTACGAGGTTTATATATCAGGAACCTAGACTACATTCTACATCATTTCCTAGTTTCAATTCTCTACATCATTTTATTACCTACCTACTTACAAACAGGAAGACAGACAAACTTAATTGTGTATTTTGAACATTAATATAAAACGATAGTCTACACTAGAACAAGTAACAATTTAATATATCCTACATACTCGTACCTGACGTGTCTTCACGTACGTTATAGGTATCGGTGGGCGTGGAGGCGGAGCAACCCTGACTTATTACCGCCGCGCCGGTACAACGTTCCGTAGGCGGTTAACTCTTTACAATGGAATACCTATATCGTTTAAACTTAGTGTGATTACACATTTCTCTGTGAATATTTTTTTTTCAATCTTTTTTCTTATTTATTCTTAAAATTATATTTTGAAATAAAAAAGTAAATAAATCAGCTTTACGTTGTATTCCGCAAACGGTAGAGTAGGCAGAGGGAACCTAGTGTTAAAACACTCAGTTTCTCACTTTTCACTGAATTTTTCGAGACATGCTGTTGAATGAACTCAACACCGAGCTTTTTATCTTAGTGTCAGAGCGAAGATATGAAAATATCGGTGACATTAGTTTGTCTCTGTAAACGCGACGGTTGTAGGTTCTATTTTCACTTAGGGCTGGCGAATCGAGCATAATTATGTATCGGTGCCTCCATTCTATGCATTTATTCTATTCTCAATAATTTCAACAGATTGTCTGTGGTAGCCTTTAAAACTACATTGATAAATTGACACGTAGTCAAAAACATCATTAAATGTTGTAACCATATTACTTCTTTTTAAAGGTAACCTATTATTATTATTATGAAACAAGGTTTGTTTTTATGAAGTATTGAGATTGCGTACTCATAAATGATGTGTCTATTAAATGAAGTGTTAATATTTAAGGTAAGAAATAGATAGAAGAGGTCTTCATCGATCAGAATGTGACTGTAGACGTGACGGTTGCGGGTTCGATTTTCACGTCAGTCTTATATGTTAATTTTTACGCTCTGTTAACAATTAAAAGTGTGGTGTTAAACTCCTAAGCACGCAATGCCTTCAGTGGTGGGAAATAGAAAACGAAGTGTCTTTACGTTAGGTTCCCTCTGCAAAGTCCAGAATAAGGAATAAATAAAAAATATATAGAAATAAATTTTATACTTTTAAGCAAAGTAAGTGTTACATTGTACATTCGTTTAGATAAATTGGGACTTATTTAACACATACTTCTACCTGCTTTTCCACCGTGGTCAAATGGAAATAACTAACAGTAGGTGGAGGAGAGTGACACAGAACCCCAGGTACTGTGGGTCACATCGAAACGGTTATATTATGATACAATATAGCCTTCCCATATTCATAATTGGACCAATGAAACCAATATAAAGAGTTTAAGCAGAATTATTTAACACAACGTTCTCTCTCCTACCCCGCCATGTACATAATACTGCCTTAAAAAAAAAAAAACAAAATAAATCAAACATAATCCATTAAACCACCATCTCTGTTGCTAAACAATATATTATAGAGATATTATTAAAAAAAACCGCATATGCGTAGGCGTGTCGAACGGGACCGCGACGCAGTGGTGGTTGCGATATTAGCAACAAATGTGGTCACATTATCATGACAAAGGCGGTTCTGACGTCAGGTCTATTTGCGAGTGACAGATGGACGGACGGACGAAATATGCTACTAATTGTTGTTTTATTGTTGATCGATTGGGTCTTGACGTGGTTGTTGGGATCTGTCAGTTCTATATACGATATGGGGTTTTTTTTTTGGGGAAGATTTACAGAATATGGGATTTGTTATACTATGCTTTAATAAATTCTTACGTCTTATATTATCGTATATGTATTGGTCGCGAGAGATGCGCAATGATAAAAAAATATATTTTTACTTCGCCTATAGCAATCGTGAAAGTAAGAAAACATAGTGTTTATACACTACGTTCCCCACTTTTCATTTAACTTTCAAGATATAAATTTGTCTTGTCACTCTTAGTAAGTTTCGTATAATTTGAAATATTTTGCAAATGTGTAAATCCTTTTAAATACATATAGCAAGTTACATATATTTAAATAATACATCTACAAGAGAAGCCACGTACGTTCTATAATAAAATTGAATTCGATCAAATAATGATTATCCACCTCAACTCAAACACATACCGACACAATTCCACCAAATCCACGCGACTCGAAGGAACAGAGCCAGTCGAAAACAATAAACGGCCGGATCCGGGAACAAATCCCGCAATAATAAGTCTGAGAGCTGCGTGATTGATACAAGGATCCCTCGTCGACACGGCCATTTGCATTTTTATGGCGTCGCCTTACCGCCCTCCCGCCCTCGGCCCTCAGCCCTCAGCCCTCAGCCCTCAGCCCCCAGCCCTCGCCTCGAGAGCGAATGAATGGGATTGAATGATTATGTGACTGTATGTATGATTTTGATTAGTTTTTTTTTGTATTGTTTTATTGTCATAATATTTTTATATTATTTTGCTTCTTTCAAAGAGGAGTGTGTAAATTATGATTTAAGCCTAAATGTGAGTAAGACAAAAGGTCTGATATTTGGAAAAATGAACAGGATGGGATGCAAGATCAGCGTATATTGTAAGATGTTAGAACAAGTGAATTAAGTGTACGCTTAATAGAGATGGAAGATACGAAATAGACATACCGAAATGTAGGCTTTACAGAAGAAGAATAAAAAAAAATAATGCTGTGCATATACATATATATAAAATTTATTTTCCCGAAATCGAATCGAACCCATTACTGTCGTGCTTACAGTCAGATACTGTGCCACTATGAGCTTGGGTTGTATTTTTAAAAGAGCTAAACATAATTATTTAATATTATTCAAAGACATAAAAAACAAAATCTACATTTCACAACGCTCATTTTATAACCAAATCGTGGGCGTTGAAATACTATAATATATAATGTCGTGTCGATATAATCCCAACACAATTTGATAGAAGAATCGAAACATAACTTTTAATTAACTTTGTCACTCGCCGAGTGACACTTCCTTCTTCAATACAAAAATCGATTTTTAATCGACTTAGTATCGCTTCTATCGAAGCAATCCTCTTATTAAATCAACCGTTAAATTGTTTTAGGTTTCTATGATGACTTCGATATGAGATTGGATTAATCTCATTTATATGTATTAGGATTTAAATATTTTATTTTGTTGATAATGAAGAAAGACGGTTATAGAAAAAGAAGCAGCTTCATGATTTTTTTGCGGGAACAAAATGTCGTGTTATGAAATGTCGTCTCCCACTTTCGTTGCACAGTGACTCGCGGAAATCAACGACGAGCTTTACTTAAAAGCAGATATTTTTCTAAAAAAAAATATTCAATAACCATCAGAGCTTCAAACGGTACAGCGTGTGACTGTAACGCAACGATCGCGGGTTCAAATTCAACTTGGACGAATAAATTAAGCGTTGAATTACATTCTATTAGAAATATCAAAAGAATTGGGAGACAATGGTAAATAAACTGAGTATCTTAACATGCAGGAAATCATAGATATGCACATATATTGTGCACTTATCTAATATGAACAATTGACTTGCATACATTTCTAGAAATATAGAGTCTTTTCCTGCTGACCGTACTCAATCTACAGGAATCGGTTTACGTATTGCTAACGTTTGCAAATCCATAGTAGTACTAGAGTATTCGTAGTAGTTTCGATCTACCATCATAGAAAATTCAGCTCGTATTTGATACATGGCAAATTTAAATTTAAATGAAATACTTAAATTTAAATTCTTGTTGTTAGTTTTTCGCTCTGGTGTCGAGGTAAAGCACGGGATTGAGTTCCGCCACTCAACACGTAACATAATCATAAACAACACGTAACATAATCGTAAACATAATCTCTTTTGACACAATTTTAATTCACATTAAAAAACATGTTTTACTTCGTGTAGTTCCTGAAATTGGCGCGTTCGAACAAATAAACTTTGTACCTTTATAATATTGATATATATTAAACACCTTTTCTTATATACTGTTATAATTTAGTAGATTACAGCATCTAATAGGAAATACGAAGACGACTTTATTAATACTTATTAAGACAACGTATAAAAATTTAACATAGCAAGAAAATGTTTATACGTTTTCTTAATAAATCCTTAATGTGGAATAACACTTTAAAAAAATGTAATAAAAGAGTAAAATTTAACAAAATATAAAAAAATACCAGCTTCATGCTGTACCCCGCCCACAAGAGGGTAGGCAGAGGGGACCTAGTGTTAAGATACTCCATTCTCGACTTTCTGCTGAATTCTGGAAGCATTGAGTGTTGAGTGACAGAACTCAACGCCGCACTTTTGCCTCGACATCAAAGCGAAGAAATGGAAATATAAATTTTAATAATATTCAAAACGTTATAAATTACAGAACGTAGTATGAACTTATGTAGTTCTAGTCAATGGTACTTTCAAATTAATTTTACATGAAGTGGGAATCGAACCCACCGCCCCTAATCGTCGCGCTTATATACACACGTTTATGTACCCTGTGCCACGACGGCCTACATATTTGGCCAATTTATTTAATTTCTTTAACGTATAAAGCATGACATTTTAGTTACCTATAAACAGAAACTGTGTCCATTCCTTTACATGAAAATAGATAAAACATAAACTTTATAGTAGAGACTATTAATATCACATAGACTATTGACTCTCACATGACTCTACTGTACCATAAAGCGTATATGAGCAATATAGGTCATTGGTGCATCTTTAACCAGTTCGTTATTCGAGATAACAAGTACCCATCAAATAAAACGATCGCACCGACTCTCCGGCTCTCTGACTCTCTGACAGCCGACTAAACGGCGGCACTCCAGTTTTACGCAAACAATTATTTATTGCACTGAAAACAACTAACCACCCCATAGACAATGCCATAAAAACAAAACCACACTCTAAAATTAACGAAATAGAGTCGTTTATCGCACAACACTACAAAAAGCTTGCTCTACCAAGATTAATAGGGCATAAAACGTAAGATAATACAATATACAAGAAGACACGTTGTTAACCGTTCTATTTGACGTCGTAGCAGAGTACGTAGGCTGTCTCTGTCTTGCTTGTGTGTTTCATGTATATGGGTCCCGCTCGCACAGTTTCAATTATCTGCGTAATCCCTCAATTACGTCGACAGATGTCGCCCGCGTCTTCGAGCTTACGTGCGACTTTAAAGTACCGTCCGCAAAAGCAATTACCGTTGATCGATTGCTCGAGATGCTAAAATAAATTGATTTTATTCCAATATCGATATTAATATCGACACTAGGATATATTGGGGATGTAGTTGTATTATTTAATTTATTGCGCCAAAATGGATTCTTGTATAAATTTTTATAAAAATTTCTGAAGTGGCGGTGGTTATGGAAATATCTATGTATTTTTTTAATTATAAATAATTAAATTTTCACCATTACCGACATACCTGCAGTAGAATTGTGAGTAACAGTAGACAGGGAGTTGATTTGATTTTTTTGGAAGATAGAGTTCGTTTTTTATTTTTTACTTGAAAAAAATATACGTAGATTAAGAAGTAAAAAAATGTTCAGCAATTTAATAGTTATATTACAATGACACTTTATTTGCTGAGCTTCTTGAGTCAGTACTTCTTAAATTCTTAAAGGCTTAAGACATTAACTTACTGTACTAAATTATTTAATATTCGAAAAATTAAGTATGTAATTTCTTATTTTGAATAAAAGGACTTGATTTTGACTGATAATTTATATAACATTGTAAATAATCTTATAAATTTCACAAGATAAAATAAAAAAAAAACCTATAAAAAATTAAAAAATACAAAACTCTCCACTACACTAACTACACGTTCTATCCACATATATTTAAAGTTAATTAAAATATATAATATTTTCATATAATGTATATCTTAAGTACTAATAAATTTGACAAATTGAACACTGTTTTATCGTCAGTACAAGTCAGCTCGCATCCCTCAAGGGCCGGGAGTCGGGACACGAGTTAGCTAATAATTAATATTATAATTAATGTTGTAATAACGCAACCGCAGCATTAATCCCGCCATTTTGTTCAGACAACCATCTATAATAAACCTTTTGTTTGAATATTTTAGTTTATTAATTATTTAATTTTGTTGTTTGCATTTTTGAAATAGTATTTATATTATAATATAGAGCAATTCAAGTAGGTGTCAGAAATCTTAAAGGTTCCTTTGATTTTGCAAAAATAAGTGATGAGTAAAATTTCACGATGAGTTCAGTTTAATGTTTATTAAATATCCGCCTTGTATGTGCTTCTTTGCCTGTTTATTTAATATATTTGAGTCGGTATTTTTTATAGAGTACTCTATATAACCTTAAAATTAATAATTATTTTGACAAAAAAAATGCTCAAATGCTTTTCTATAAAAGAAAAAAGCAATGAACATAAAAAATATTTAAATCTTAAAAAAACTGCACTTGAGAGTCTAAGAGCTCTACATTTCAATAATCAATATTTTTTGCCGTGTCAATTTAAACTGTACATATATATATATATATATATAAAACCAACAACAAGTAGTCGATATATCGATATTAATTAAACATTTTCTATATTCACACTTACAAATCCGGCCGTTGAACTTCGGCAGCTCTCCCTCACTAAAGCGTCATTAGTGTCGTTGCTTCTAATGACGTTAATGAAATCGTCGGCCGCTACCGTACTGCTGTATCAACCGTATTATGACATCGATTAATAATGTTATTGTGCTAGTTAAATTTGTAGCTTATGCGCTTCGATTAAGGTTGGTTTTTGGTTGTTGTGGACGTGAGATTATAGCAAGGCTTTGTATTTGTAAAAGTTTCATACGATTTTGTCTATATAGAGTGGGTTCTGTGCATTTAATATGATTTTATGTTTTAATTATATTGTTTCAGCGCATGTATCTAATTATGACATTGATAACACATATTTTTTATTTTTTAAACTTTTCGTGAAAAAAAAGGTAGGTGACCATCATGTTGGACATATAATCTGCATACATATACTTGCTTACGTTCAAAAATTTGTGATATTACAGTTTGAGACATCATTTCAATCATATTGCTATTATGGCAACGAAAGTATAACTTATGCCTTTTTTAATTGCAAATAAATTAAATATTATAGCAACTGTAAACACCTACCGAACTCTAAAAGCCATAAAATCTTAAAACGTAACAAGTTCGTAATTAATTTTTAAACGGATTTAGCGGCCATCTTAACGGGTGTAGAGATTAATTTACACTGCTCTACATTTTCCCAGATAATTATCGAATGTATTTAATTTGTCGGGCGGACCCTTTCATTAGTCAAGGCGATGGACGGACGGACAGCTTACCGATGTTATGCCTACGAGTGATATATTAAACCTAGATGGTATTAAGATAGGTACTCTATTGTAGAGAGGCAGTTAATTTCGAACGTGGCCAGTGGTTTCGTTTTAATTGATTTTTTAAACGTACCGCTTTGATTGATGTCGTAATGACACGATAAATATCTATAAGTGAGATCACATGTTTGTCAGATTAGGACATGGTCCTGTATGAGTCAGTGAGTTTGTCTTTTTTGATGGTCGACTACCATCTCAATGATGAGCGCGGGAATGTTATTTAACTTATGAAATTACGCATTCTTTGTAGAATATTAAGTTAATATTATACAAATTTTATATTAGAATTTTCATAAATGTTATAATTTTGATTTATTCAATATAAATAAAGCCTATGTTTATTTATTCGTAAATCGTATTAAGAATAGTATTTTTTTTATTGTACTAATTGTGGAAAATACTACTATTTTTTATATTTATTTGATAGTCTCATACTATGTACGACATGTATATGTTTAGATATTTTATATAATAAAAAAAGAGCTTAATATAAAACATCTATATAATATTCTGTACTTACACCAATATATATAAAACCAAATTCTTATATCTATATACAAAATCTAACACAAAAAGATCTCAACCATCTATTTACTGCTCTACAAGTATGTTTCTAAGCTCTACCTATTAAATTCAAATCTAATATAACGCTATATCTAATTCAGACGACCGCACTGCAAACGACGAGCCAATCCTAAACGCATTATCCTATCGATTTCGACCGCTACATGTGTCTAGCGACTACATCTTCCCCATAGGGGGTGGGGGGTTCCCCACCCCCATAGACAGCGCAAAGTCAATATGTGGAAATAATAATAAAGGTTTGCGCGCGTAGCATACGTATCGAGGCATTATCGGTGTAACATCGGTAACAGTCGCGGACTCTATACTACTTTAGTTATTGCTTACTCAGTCCCGATTTATTATATTGTAGTGTTTTGTTGGCGATGGCCGCTCGGATGGGTATAGCTTTGGAGAATTGACTTTAGTGTCTGTGTTATTGAGCGTTCATCACATTGTTTTGAGACTAAGACATTACAGCAAATCTTTTGTGTTCATAATTTTCTACTCTACATTTTCTCGGAATGTATGTGAATAACATTACTTGTTTACTTCAAGTTCACTTCTTTTAACCACAATTGACATATTGATGTTTTTAATATTACGATGTATAATATTTATTATTGTTTCTCAAGAAACAATGATCAATTACATAATAATATCGATGTCTAGTTGTTTTTTTTTTTCAATTAGGCAATGAAAAGAAAAATTTAATAAAATATGATGTATTTCTTATTATATTTTTAAACAACTCCAACTTTAGTAAATAATAGACACGGAGAAAATGTGCAACGGTAGTGTGCAACTATATTCTTGGTGTTCGATATTTTTAGAGGCATTCTTTACTACATATTACATTTTTTAAGTAAATTAAATTAACTATAGCTATAAACGTTCTTTCTGGCTACGCCGTTAAGCTTAGCTTTTGCTAAGAAAAACAAAGAAACTATCTAAAAACGTTTTTTTCCAATATAAAATCACGTCTCTATCATCCCATACAACTGATACTTCAAAGAAAATAGCACGAAAAAACAATAATACCGAGAAAACAATCATAAGAACAGCATATAAGAGAGATGGAATAATATATATTCATGAATGGGTTCCCAATCGTGCCGCTCGTTACTACGCACATCAAATTTCATGTGATATCGGTCCTTATATACCGTTTTGACCTGGTTTCGTGTGTATTAAATTATATTAAATCCTGCTAGAGTAAGAAACTTATATTATATTTCTAGAAGTTAATAATTTCAACGAATTATATTTTGTGATGTATCCAGCATGTTACTTATATTGTAGCCCGTCGTCGTGAGGCAAGGGCACTAACGTGTGACTATAAAAGCAATAGGTTGTGAGTTTGATTCCCATTCAAAGGAACGAAATATTCGATATTTTTATGTCCTTGGTCTGGTAACGAGGCAAAAAGCAGCGTCGAGATCCACTATTCAACACCCAATGCTCCCGGAATTCGGTGGAAAGTGGAGAACGGATGTGTTTTAATGGGAATGGGCTGTCTTAACATTAGGTCTACCTTACTACGCCTCTTGCTCTGTAACCAACTTTCCATTCATGCTGAGATATTGCATGAAGTAACAAAACACATGCCACGTCATTTGTACTCTATAAGACTATAAGCTGTCAGTCACGTCGTCTATATATTACCCAAGGGAGGCAGACACGAACATTGTATGCAAAATTTTAATTATAATTTTAATACAATGGCTTATAATATTTAAAAGATTAAAATTCAATGAGGAAACTCATAAAAAATAATTGAGAAGCAATTAAGGTCAAGGCTACATTTTGTTAAGCTAACGTTATTTTTAATGTAGAGTTCGAGCCAGTTTTTGTGTCGTGAAAATTTGATGTTTAATTAATATTAATATAACATTTAAATTGTATGATTTATAGTACTGGTTGTAAACGTAATAGTTGTAGGTTCGATTCCCATTATTTATATTGTCTCGTAATCATAAGGTGCATTTAAACGGAGAGCAGAGAGCAAAATGTCGTATACAATATTTACGTTTTTATGTTAGAAAAACATACTTTTTGGGGTTGGAATGTAAACAAAACTATTATAGGTTTGATTTCCAATCTTCAGGCAAATCACGATGTTGAGTTTAATTTAGTTTGAGCTTTCTTTACGCAATGTTCGGAGACATCAGCGAAATGTGGAAAACGGAGTGTCTTTACTCCAAGTTTTCTCAACCGTTCTATAAAGAAAAAAGTATACATATCGATACATCTAAATTATTATATACACTAAAACATTATAAACATATTTTATTAAGCAGAAACAATGGAAAATCGCTTATTCAACGTTAGATACGTTTCAGTAAAAACAGAGCGTGTTCCACATTGTAGTGGAGACGGGACGGGAGGGCGTGGACGCTCTACGACGCTACGTAGCGTAAAACTTTCGCAATAACACGCTACTACACGACACGCCTTTACACTATACACTGCATGACATTTAGTGTATACACTTTGTAAATTGTTTATCTTAGTGTAGGTAGTCTTAGGTATTCACTATATAAAACCGTTTTTTTTTATTTGTTCAATTTGTTGCAGTTGTTTGTCAATCTCACGTATTATGATTATGTTTGTGTGATGTTATTAGCAAAGAAATAATTATTATACATTTAGTTTATAATTTTTTTTTTAAAATTCTTTTACAAAAAAAATATTAAAATCATTACCAGAAAAATATTTCGATGTCAATAAAGTTGAAAAAAATGTTATTTTTAAACTCACGTTGTATCATTTACACAGCAGGACAGGCAAAGGGAACCTCCGAGTTAAGATACTCCGTTGCCCATTTTAGTTTTACCTCAACACTAGAAACGCGAAGAAATGAAAATATAAAATATACAGTCTCTGGAAACGAAATTTTGGACTGACTTGTATAAAAGTATTAACATAAAAAAAAAAAATAGCTTCACGCTATATCCCGCACACAGCAGGGTAGGCAGAGGGAACCTAGTGTTAAGACACTCCGTTCCCCACTTTCTGCCGAATTTTTGGAGGCATTGCGTGTTGAGTGGCAGAACTCAACGCCGCGCTTTGCCTCGACACCAGAGCAAAGAAATGGAAATATAAATTTAAGTAAATATTTCATCTCCTTGAGTGGGGATCGAACCCACAACCAGTCGGTTGTACAGTCACACTTTGTACCACTGCGCCACGACTGGCCTCAAGTATTAACATAATAATATCAATTCTTATATAATTTGGGGAACGTTTTTTGGCCGGCCGTGTAGGGACTAAGAATATTAAGAAGTTATTGCTATCTCTCTTCGTAAAGTGTGCCATAATATACCCTTATTTCACTGACCTCATAAAATATAGAAGATGTTAGCATTAGAGAACTATTTTAAATACTTATTTAAAACAAGTCTTTTAAGTCTTACATTATTGTCATTGAGTGCCACTAAATATACAAAATACAGACAAAGAGCGGAGAACAAAATTAACGATCAACGGTATAGAGTGTGTCTGTACACGCGAGGACTGTGGGTTCGATTGCCACTCGAGTCATTTTAATTTCTTCGCTAAGTGAAAAAGCGTAAATTTTATCACTTAAAACGCAACATTTGAAAAATACTCTATGTTTTCACTCCTATCCAAGTAAAACAAACCTGATGTGAGGCTTATCTTCCGTATATACGGAATGCAGTGTGAAGTTAAAAAAAGAAACGAATTTCAAAATCAAATCATCAGTTCTTATAGACACGAGAAAATGTGATATTACAGTTAAATAAAAATTAAATAAATTAAATTAGCTTCACGCTATATCCCGCACACAGCAGGGTAGGCAGAGGGAACCTAGTGTTAAGACATTCCGTTCCCCACTTTCTGCCGAATTTTGGAGGCATTGCGTGTTAAGTGGCAGAACTCAACGCCGCGCTTTGCCTCGACACCAGAGCGAAGAAATGAAAATATAAATTTAGGTAAATATTTCATCTCGTCGAGTGGGGATCGAACCCACAACCAGTCGGTTTTACAGTCACACTTTGTACCACTGCGCCACGACTGGCCTCAATTCATGATATTACAGTTCATGAATATAAATAGTTATATGTAGTATATTTTAATATAATGTTGGCTTTGTTTTTGATAATTTTTTTGAACGGCTTATTTGTCTTCGCATGTCTCGATAGGGAGTAAAAATTTACAGCTCTACATGTAGAGATGCTAGTCCGTTTATTATGTAGTATCTTTTATTTATTATCTTTATTAGTATCTCTATTGACAATTTAGTAAAACAAAAATGAACAAAAAATATATAAAGCTAATATGTAAGCATGTAAACGTAGAAATTCCGCAATATCGCATAAAATATGGATGAAAAACAATGTTTATGTTTAATATATTTACTATTTAAATTGGAAATAAAAAACAAAAGAGATCTAAAAAACCGGCTTTAAAAACCACGTTCTATTCTTTTATTCTATTACAATACTTCTAAACTTAAGTGGATTACTATTAACCTCTTAAGAGTTCCACTGTTCAGGTGCTGGCTCCATCATCAGATCAATGTACTATGAATTGAATGTACTATGTTATTATATTAACATAAGCTACCTATTGCTACAAAGTTTTATGATAACGCATTTTTTTTTAAATTTCATTACATAGTTACAACATTTTAAGTAGACAATAAAAGCGTCGTAAATATTTCCAGGTAATTCGTGGCGCAGGAGTATAAAGTGTGACTGTAAACGCGACAGGTTGTGGGTTTGATTCCCAATCGAATAAATATTTAAAATTTTCATTTCTTCTTCGGTGCGGCGTTCAGTTCAGCCGCTCAACACACAATGCTTTTAGTATTCAACGGAAAATGATGAACGGACATTCTTAACACTACATTCCCTTTGCCGTCCACCTTGTATGCGAGATACTATGTGAACTTAAAAAATATATAACTTTTTATATGGACTTTAAAATAGATAAACTAAACGAACTATAAATATACGGCGACATGAGACTATGATGTAACGCGCAGTAAGCAAGAATCGGCGCGAGGGACGTGAACCGATCGTAAACCGGCAGCTGACTGGTGTACTATTATATTGTATATTGTATCGACACAACACTTTTATATACCTAAAACCTATATAATAAATATTGGATCCCTTATATTTTTATATAATTTTTGGATACTTTGCTGGTAGTATTTTTTTTGCAATTTTGACCGAATTCAAATTAATACAGATCTGTACCGTATGTGATATTATTACAATCGGATAATATTTCAGTGTGATAATCTATTGAGGTTTCTAAGCACGTGTCTTCTATGTCTGTTTGTCTACAAATTTCTCAGAAACAAAAAGTCAACTCGAGATGATTTTTCGATATACATAGGTGAGGTGTATCAACATATCCATCAACTTTCAATTCAATTTGGTATCCATTCATTTATAATATAGATCATTATTAAAAGATAGATAATTATGTTTTTATAGGTAATTTTTTTGAGTATATTTTTGTTTCTGATCAAAATTTAAATACCAGCCAGACGCCAGGATTTGCATCTTTCCTCAATCAATCAAATCGATATTCTCCAATACTATCAATCAAAATATCATATAAATTATCATCTAATCCTCACATAAGCCTAGCACCACCATAAAACATATTTGATAAACCCGATCAATCCCGGAGTGGCCGTAAACAAATTCGTAAAAACATAATTTATCCCGCATCCCTGTCCCGTATCCCTGTATCTGTGTACATTAATAACGGGCCTTATCCCCTAATCTCGCACTCATTCCCGCTTTCCACGGCCGATTCTTTCCGCGAAAAAACGCCGGCTCTGTCGGCAGATTTATGGGGACGGATTAAGAGCTTAATAAATAATAAAATACTGCCAAGTATTGGTTTTATGGGTTGTTTTCAATTTGGTATGGGATTCGATTTCCGTTAGGGTAGCGGATACCTCTTGAAGGGTTGTGTGAGCTGTCTTTTCGTTACGGGCGGAGTAAATGGTCATTGTGACAAATTGTACAAAGTGGTAGATTCCGGCAGGACTGATTCCACTGATATTTCTTTGTCACTTCGTTTAAAAGTGCTTGTGTCTAATGACCTAATTAAATAAAAAATATTTAAAACAAATATTTTTTTAATTTTTTTATTTACTTAAGTGTTTTAGTAATAAGAAGATAGCAGTATAAGTATTTTAATAAATTTAACAAATTAAATTAAATTAAATTTGTAACAAGCGCTAAAAACCTTCGACGTAGCTTAATGAGAACTTATGGCTTTGTGGTCCGAGCGCCTGGTCGGTTCCAGGAGGCGTGAGTTCGAGTGCTGCTACAATAAAAAAAATTAAATAAGTATTTGAACAATAACATACTTGCTAATTATCTTCGCTTAACTTTACATTTACCAACTAAGGAGATACATTTTATATGATTAGTAAAAAATAAATTATAAACGCCGTCGTGGCTCAATTTGATTGTATTTTCACGCCTCATCCCGCATGTCATCATTTAGCAGGCAGAAGGCTCCTTATATTACGGCACTCGGTTCCTCACATTACGCGCAAATTTTCGATGTTTTGTGCATTGTGTGGTGGAACCCATCGCCGCTACCACCGCTTTAAAATTGTTTAAATATTATTATTATTTAAATAATATAGATTATATTAGAATCTCATCTTTTTTTGGCACATTAGGGTTTGTACAGGAACATTAAAAAATAAATTCTACGGGAACGGTTGGAAGCGGTATTTTATGTTATAAACGAAACGAAACGAAACGAAATTATTGATTAAAAAAAAGTCCCTCTGACATTATTGCGCTGGTTCTTCTCAGGTCTGAGGTAGTAGCTTTAGTGTTCCAGTGGTACGTTATTTAATATTCAAAAAATTAAACTTGCATCTTCTCATTTTGGACAAAATTATTTGAATTTGAAACACAATTTAAAAAACTAAAACTATTTAAAATATGCAAAAACAAAAAGTAAACATCCTCAAATAAATTTGATCCACAGCTCAGCCAGGGTTTAGAGCACCCCATCTAGTCGTTACATGACGATTCTCACGCGTCACCGCGATTACACCGTAAAGCCGACTGTAGCCCGCTCGCGATAAGGGAAACGGATGCGTGTAGGTCTCAGTCAAAACAACGTATAATGCCTTAATTTAAATTTAAATAACAGTTAAGCTCAATGGCTGCGGAGGACGTGCAGTGCAGTGTCACTCTTATCCACGTTATTAAGGGATGAAAATATGTAGGTACTAAAATCGTATTAAAACTAGTTATAGATGGGTGGGGGTGTTTATGTTAAAAGTTTAAATAATGGTTCTTATTTTTTATCAGCTTCACACTGTATCCCACACGCAGCAGGGTAGGCAGAAGGAAACTAGTGTTAAGGCACTCCGTTCCCCACTTTCTGGAGGCATTGCGTATTGAGTGGCAGAACTCAACGAGCTTTGCCTCGACACCAGAGCGAAGAAATGGAAATATAAATTTAAGCAAATATTTTACAGTCACACTTTATGCCCCTGCGCCACCACTGGCCTCAATGGTTCTTTAATACTTAAAAATATTTTTTTTAAATAATCATATATTGTAAAAAAATATTTAAAAAAATAAAAAAAATATTATGGATACTAGGTTCTAAATACTAATAACTAAGAATAATTTTTCAATCAATCTTGTTGTAGCTGCTTTAGTTAAAAAAAAATAAAGAAAACGTTAAACGTTAAAAGATTATGTATATCGTAATGATGATAAATGCAAATTTGAAACATAATTTTCAATTTATAATAAATAATATGTCACCACGTCATGCATGTTTACAGCTATGTGGTGACATCGTCACGTCATAACAAAAAGTTAATTTTTCCATTTGACTCCGTTGACGAGTGGCTTACACGCGATAAGGGAGGATTACACCCTCATTTAAAATTACCGATGAAACAGATAGAGGGATTAGTTTCACAATTTCTGAACCGTTGTTCTCATTTAAATCGTTATCGCAGATCTGCCCCACACCTTGTTAGTCATGGCTGAGTTTATAGTGTCCTCGATTCATTTAAATATTTTTTTTAAGAAAAATAGTAGTTTCATTTGGAAATATATATGCGTTTTTTTTTGTTTTTTGTTTTTTTTTTGTTTCTAGTTTTTTTAATAGTTACTAGGGTTTTTGGCTTTAAATTATCTTGTCTTTATGGAGTACGTCTACATTACATTACCAATATTATAAATTATTTTATAATATTGGTAATGTAATGTAGACGTACTCCATAAAGACAAGATAATTTAAATAATATAGGTACTTCTTATTTCGTGCAAGCGTAACTAATAATATAAAAAAAAAAATGTTTTTATATTAATAGTTAAATTACCGCAACGAAAAAAAAAACAGTTTATGACAAATCATTAAAACTTCCACAGATATCAATCTTACAAAAAGTTGAAATTAAAAAAAAACGCACCGCCCATCAAGAATCTCTGGCATTTCATTAAGTTAAGAGAAAAAAAAAAACAAAAATGTCACCAAAAGAAGAGCACAGATTAAATTTTAGAGCTACCTACCTATAATTTAATTAACAAAAAGCGCGGGCAGAAAAAATGAAACGTCAAAATTACAACAAGATTTCGTTTAATTATGTCGGGGAGGGTGGGACTAATTACATTTTCTTAATTTGCAAAGTTCCTGGTCCCGTTCCCGCTGTCCGGCGGTGTACGTGCCTGTCGTTTGATTTGTATAGCTTGTTTTTGCTGTTACAAAACCGATTTAAATAGGGTTTTCCTTTTCAATGGACATTTGAAGTTCCATCGTTAATTGTTTTTTTATTCATGTCATTGTTTCTAGTTATTGTTATACAGTTAATTAAGATATGGTAAGAGAGGCGAGAGCTAAGAACTATGTTGACCTTCGAAAACACAGTATCGATGATACTGGAGGAAGGTCACGTAAAATGCATGAGGAGAGACAGCATACATGATGACGTTTATGACAGTGGACGAGGCGAAAGAGGTATCCAGAGATCGTAGCGTTTGGCGCTCCGTTCTTCCTGGCTACCTCGATAGGATGAAGTTAAACATACATTATAAATAGTCTATAGTAGTCTTAAAAAACTCATGACATCTCGCAGGGCTCTAAAAATATATCTGTTTTATTTTAAGTAATACTTATTACAGCATCATAAAATACAAAGTGTGACTTTAAATGAAAGATTGTAAATGAATTCAACACCGCACTATGTCCGGTATCAGAGTGGAAATAACAAATAATTTATTCCTTGAATAGGATTCGAACCCGCAATCTTAATGTTGCCTGTACAAACGACGTGAAAATGTATGGGTATATTTTTAAAACTAAGTACATAGGTAAACTTGGTCTAAACATTTTAATTTTAAACTTCCAACCAAACAAAAACAACACAACACAAGCAAGAGAAACATAAAATATACGTAATTCAACGTTATAATATCATTAGATGTTTTTCATTAACATTTTTATAAACCTTCGAAAGGGGTGCTCGGGGGAGGCTGGGAGGCAAATTGTAGATAATTAAGTTTATCGTTTTAATATCTTTTTGTCTTTGAAATTTGCAAATGAGTTTTTTTAATAACGCCAAATTAGTAGCGGCCGCTCTAATCCTTTTATGATTTATGGGACTTAAATGCAGATAAAGGATTGAAGTTTACTGTTTATGGTTTTTTTTTAAGAAATTTTAATTTACATTTGTTTTATTCTTACTTAGATTAATGTTTATTTTGTATTGTAGGTTTGGAGTTGGTAATGGGGAAGTTAACATGAAAGCTATATTAAATCTAAGAGTAGGCGGAAGGGACCTAGTGTTAAAATACTCCGTTATTGACTTTCCGCCGATTTTTTTAGATATATATTACGGGTTGAGTGTTGGAACTCAATCCCTTTTACATATTACAGCATTATTTATAGTATGTTACAATATAAAAATGATTGTTCTGATTATTATTAAAATAAATTTTATTTCAAATCAATTAAATTTATCATTTACCAATAATTATGACTACGCACAGAGGCTGTAGATTAAAATCCTACTTTATTTAAATTAAACTTAAGTTTAAATTTATATTTTTTTTAGGATAGGCGACTTACAATTAACTAAGGATGCCAATAACAAAATATACATACATAATGTACATATTTTGTCCGAAAACCTGTCTTTTATAGGCATGCCTATATTAAAAATCTGAATGGAATATCATATCACTAATTTTCTCTACAAGCACAATGTAGAGGTACATACCTATAAAATAAAATAAGGGTGTTTTCAAACATTCAGTTGAAGCATCATTAGCGCGCGTCATTTGTCACCGCCTTATCGCGGCTGTTAATAGTCGCGATTTGTGGCTTTGCGAGCTGAATCATTGTGTGAGGTGTCAGTTTGGATTTGAGGAAAGAGTTGTGATGCAAAATGGACGTCAGATAAGATGAAACAGTGGTCAAAGGATTTATTACTCGAGTGTTACCGGAAAAACGTGAATAAAAAATTCTGAAACATACGATTGAGGTATAATAATATCTAATAATTGAGCCGTGGTACAAAGGTACAACTGTATAGGTGACAGGTCGTGAATCCACTCAAGGAATATAAATATTTAATATTTTTATTTGGTAATGAAGTAGAGCGCTGCGTTGAGTTCCGGCATTAGGAATGTTCTTCAGCTTGCTATTCTGTTTTAATAGTAGGTACTCTGCCCTCTATCTATAGTAGGGTGCTATGTGCGGGATAAAATGTTTTTTTATACTTATCATATTGAGCATAAACAATATAATTTACGTAAGTATATTCTACTTACATATCTACTTACTATATATAGTTATCACAAAAAAATATTAATAAAAAAAACAGTCGCCACTTATCTTTAAATCCAGATTACATATTATTAAATTATATTTTATCTGCACAAGATAAAAACAATTACAGATTATAGCACCAATATAGATTATAGACGTCCCCACAAAATGCAGATTAAAAAACCGCGCCACGCGCACTCAATTTACTTTTTTATCTTTATTTCTGAACAGTCGTTTTGAAGAATTTGTGGCCGATAGGTAAATTGGAATTGTGTTTTTGATCGATGGCGTTCACTAATGGGCGTCGGATAAAAAAAAATAAAATACACGAGTCGGCTGCATTTTATTCGCGAGCGCAAAATGGCGGCTTTTTTGATTGATGACTCGATCTATTGTTTGGACGCCGAATGGACTATATAATGGATGTAATAGTTTACTTTTATGATATTCTGTTATTTTGTTTAATATGGGAAGAACTGATAAATATCAATTAGGAGCTACATCCCGTCTTTGGTTTGTACTTACTTTTAAATTGAAAATAAATCCAAATTGAATACAAAGTGTTTGTAGATGTCTTTATTATGATGATTATGAAGAGAGGCCGTTGTGCCGTAGCGATAGAGTATCTGATTGTAAACGTGACGATTGTGGACAAATATTTTCATTATTTTGCTCTGGTAACAAGGCAAAGCGCGACCCTGAATGTTGCCACTTCAATTTGTTCACTTCACTAAATTAGGCGTAACTTACGAAATGGAGTATGGACCAGGTGACCACTGCCTGCCTTGTTATATACCGGATATAGCGTTAAGCTATGAAAAAATGATTTAAAAGATTACGTTGAAGAACGTCTCTAAGTAAATGACTTAGAGACATTTCCAGTTAATTAGCTCAATAAAATTGACTATTTGGCATTTATTTCTTGTTTTCTTTACATATAATAATACGAGATGATGATACTTATTACCTTACGAATCTTAAAACTGCAGATTCTGAACTGAGGCCAGTCGTGGCGCAGTGGTACAAAGTGTGACTGTAAAATCGACTGGTTGTGGGTTCGGTCCCCACTCGAGGAGATGAAATATTTACTTAAATTTATATTTTCATTTCTTCGCTCTGGTGTCGAGGCAAAGCGCGGCGTTGAGTTATGCCACTCAACACGCAATGCCTCCAAAAATTCGGCAGAAAGTGGGGAACGAAGTGTCTTAACACTAGGTTCCCTCTGCCTACCCTGCTGTGTGCGGGATATTGCGTGAAGCTAATTAAATTAAATTAATAATACGAGATGATGATACTTATTACCTTACAAATCTTAAAACTGCAGATTCACCCAAATAAGCTCAACAACAGACAGAAATCGTCTTTTGATTACAACATAAAGGGTAATTATTGCTAATCCTATTATATTATATTATATTACAGCCATAATCAATTCAAACACACAACAAACAACGTCTCATTCAAAATAATGACCGAAAAAAAACATGGCCGCTAAGACATTATTGAAACTTACCTATCGTTGTTACGTAGGAAAATAATATCGTATAATTACCCCGGCCCTCCCCGCGCGAATGAAATGGCAATAATAAAACTAAGATGAGAGACAAAGATGGCTGTAGGTCTCGCGGTCCGTCTTTTAGCACTTAAGTAATTGAATACAGGGGGTCGGGTAAGTTGGGGAATAAAGTATCTATAATAAATGTAATAATATTTTCGAGGACATGTTTAGTTTTCACATATATATAATAATATAATGTCAGTATGTTTGATTGTACGGGACGAGACATTAATGGCGGCGAGGCTACTTTGTTCCTTTCTATTATTTACTACCGGTTCTTTTGACGAGACCATATTTGATGTTATGTCATTGAAATGTAAATATTTTGTCGTTTGAACTGAATGTGTAATAATATTATAATGTGAGCGTTCATTATTAATAAGGTGAGGGGTTCATTTTTAACTTTAGATTAATTATTTTAAATAACTGAACTAAACCCCAAAGGCATTTAAATAGAGTCTGTACTCGTCAAAATGGTATCTAAAAAGAAAACTCAGCATTTCATTTCTTTTAGTTCACACGTGTTTTACACGCTCAGTCAAAGACAAAAAAACGTATATATTTTTTTAGTATTTTTACATACTATATATTTTAAAGAGAACAATAACATAGTCTTCCTATATTTTATTTATGAAAATTACCATAAATTTATATCTGTTTAAGTACCCGTATCTCATGAAAGCAATTAAACATACATATTTTTGTACTTAGCGCTAACTTTGCGTTTTAATTAAGTGAAATAACACGTTTTTTTAATTAACGTAATTCACGGAGCTATAAACTTGGAATAAAAATTTTAAAATATTATAATTTCCTTGATAATAATAAATTTTACTTTCGACTTTGTAATATTTAAACTGATATCACTATATCATTTTAATTATAAATTTTATTAACAAACCTTGTTGTTAATGTACGATGGACAGGTTAAATTTAAGAAAATAGTAAATATTTTTAATTGACAGCTGTGACATATATGTGTATGTCATATATGTCACAGTCCTGAAGCCATTCGTGGCACACCAGTACGCCGGCGTACAACCATATGATAGTAAACGTGATAGTTAAAGGTTCGATTCCTACTCGAGGAATGAAATATAGCAATCAGAGCCGCTGTAGTCCGTAGCGTCTAACACGGAACTAAATAACAAATCCCCATTACATTTAATCATATGCTCCGAAATTGGAGGAAACTTCTGTTTTTTCATTATTTTAGTAAACAAAATAGTAAATAGTAAAGTTGAACAAAGAACATAAATACGGCATTCAATGTAAAAGTGAAACACAAGGTACACGCGAGTATCCGCCTCTCGTAAAACTAAATGGGGCAATGATAATTCTGTAGAGTGCGCACACTCTCGCCTAAATTGTCGCGAATACAGCCTAACAAGTCTTTTTTTATTTCTTTTTATTTATATAGCAACACTATAGACGCTTGGTCTATTTTTTTTTATTATATAGTTTTCTTTTTCATTTTCTTATATTCTTTACGTTTTAAAGGTTAATTTTGTTATTTAAAGTCCTCCTCAGTAAGACATGTCTTAGGAGGCTATTAGCTTACTTAACTTATTTTTCAAACAAAATTTAATGTTAAACTAACTCCACCAACCATAACAAAGTTAATATTTTGTTTATACTTCCAACAAAATTTTGGTAATTTATTTAAGAGTTAGCTATAAAATGACAAAATGATATAGTAGTAAAAATATTGTAAAAAAGCACCCTAAATCCATATTCGCCGCAATTAAAGCAAAAAATATAAAGTAAATAATAAACCATTTAAGTAATTTTTTACTTATACGCAAATATACAAAAATCGAACTCCCTACTACCAAATGGGTCTACCATTATAACGTGCGTACACCAGCTTAAAGAGAACGATCCAAATACAAGGTATATGTAGTACTAAATCTTGTTTTGTTCGTACGCTTTTTTATTACCGCCATGTTGTGCGTTAGTTTTATTGGGTTTAGGAGATATCGCAGCGACGCGGAAGCGATGATGATCAATGCCCAATGATATTGCTTTTGCTCACTCTACCGTAGAAAGGAAATTTTTCCTCAATACACTAATGAAGAACTTTTATTATCCTTTCAAATCATAAAAAATGGACATATTTTCTAAAAAAAAATTACGTTTTGTTTTTCCTGTTTTCTATTTTCTCCTCGGAATGTTAACTTTCGGTTTGACTTATATAAATTAAAGTTATACTTTTTTATTTATTTTCCATTATTTTCCAAATATACTATTATTAAGCGTATATACTATTTACAAACTATACTATTAAGACATTACAGTGGTAAGTATAATAATAAGATCTTCTTTATACCAAAAAAGAAATGTACAAAAAGAAAAGGATATATTTGTATTTGTAGATGAAAAAATTTAGGCGATTCAAATTTAGAATGCTGTGAACATCTAGCATTCAAAGTTAGTATTAAAATATAGTAGCTATGTCACACTCCTTCGAGGCCGTCGTGGCTCAGTGGCACGAGGATGTAACTGAAAAACGACAAAACGACAGTGGAGTCGAGGAATTGAAATATTTTACATTTCCATTTCCTCGCTCTGATAACTAGGCAAAGCGTGGCGTTGTGTTCCGTGACTCAACGCGAAATGCTTGCAGAATCGATCAAATTCGGCACAAAGTAAGGAAGTGAAATGTCTAAAAGGGAACGGAGTCCTAACACAGGGTTCCTAGGTTCCTTCTGCCTATATATATTACAAGGAGTTGTGTGTTTACATTCAAAATGCCTGACGCGATTCTGAACGCAGGTTCAAAATGAACCATTTTAAATATAAACGATTTACGTTTTTTATTTATAACCTTACAACATAAGGAAATTACAATTTTAGCAGTAGCTCTTCATCAGCTTAGTACGTTCAATCAAAAAAACTCCACAATTTTATTATATTAATAAAAATTATATTAAAATACAAAAAATTTCCTCGACGCATAATTTAAAAGTCGCGAGCAGAAGCTAGTCTACATATAAAAATTGTATACACCGACGTATAAACACTTTAATGGGCTCTCTTCATTAATTATCTTGCTTTATTATATTCTGGGAATCACAATAAATCCTCTGCACCTCGCAGTTTATTAAACCCTTTATAGCAATGTTGTTAAGTCGGTACTCGGTGTTATGGTGCAGTTTTATTATTTACAACGTCAGTCCCCTGTACTTTGACTTTTGCTATAAAGTAGATACTTATTTTTTAATTTTAGTGTTTGTCGTCTTTATGTGTGTAGCACGTTGTGGCTAATAGTGATAAATCACTATTATTTCTATTTTGTTTTTATGGATAGCTTGCCTTACCACTGAGGCGGACTCAGTCTTCAAAGTCAAAAAAGGTTGTGGTCATAGTCGATTTCAATCGGTCATATTTAAAAAAAATTAAAATTGAGGCCAGTCGTGGCGCAGTGGCACAAAGTGTGACTGTAAAACCGACTGATTGTGAGTTCGATCTTCACTCGGGAGGAGATGAATTTGATGATTTGATGAATTATTTACTTAAATTTATATTTTCATTTCTTCGCTCTGGTATCAAAGCTAAGCACCACGTTGAGTTCTGCCACTCAACACGCAATGCCTCCAGAATTCTGCCGAAAGTGGGATGTTTCCCAGTGAGAGTCTTATCACTAGGTTCCCTCTGCCTACCCCGCTGTGTGCGGGATACAGCGTGAATCTGTTTTTATTTTATTTTAAAAATAAAAATGTATGTTAGGTCCACAAGGGCAACGCTATTTCCTCGCTCTAACCACAAGACAGAACGCGATCATGAGTGCCACCGCTCAATACGCAATGTCCCGAAATTAGGGCAGTGCGGAACAGAGTGTTTAAATACTACGCGGATCCTGCTATATGCGTGAAGAAACGCGACACTATAAAAAATATAATATGCTATAGTAAATTATCATTAATAATATTGCTATATAGTGTAAACTGTAAAGTCTTTACCCACAAGTATCTCGATACCGCCAAGTTAGTACAATCTAATAAATTCAATTTATATCGCCATCATATCGTTATTATACAAACATCGACGACACCGAGCGGCGATTAAACCTGTTAAGTATTTAGTACAAGATGTTAACTACTCACCTACTGTCTATAATATGTTAGAGGGTGGAATTCCCATACTGAAGTGTTTGGAAGTAATAGGATGATAATATATGTATGAATAGAATAAACAGTGTTGAGTTCCGCCTCTCAACACGCAATGCCTCGAACGTTCGAAGTGATGTACGAAGTGTAAGTAGTTAACACTAGGTTCCCCCCGTTTTTATATGTGTAGAGTGATAATACATACGTATATGTATACATATTGTATATATTATCGAAATTATTGTGATCGCTGTAAAGCGGTGGTTGTGGGTTCTAATTTAAGAAAATTAATTATTATCATTTCATCGCTCTGGTCCTATCCTGCTGTATCCAGAATACAGGGTGACGCCTAAAAAAGATATACGTACCTACTGTATACATAATACATATCATATATATGTATATCAATTGAACAAGTAATATTTGAATATTATTTTAGATTTATATTTATATAAATAACACATAATTTCTTGCTTCACGCTTTCACGTACCTACCCTAAAGACAACCTGGTGTTAAGACACTGATCCCTACTTTTCGCCCGATTTGCGAGCTATTGAATATGGAGAGCGAACATCGTGCCCTGTTTTATTATGTAGGCGCTAACTAAAATTATTCTTTACCCCTAGTGGGATTCAAACTCACAACCGATAATAAAGACACCATGATACTTCATAAGTAAGCCAAATTAAGAATACAAAAACAAACGTTGTTTTTGACTATAAACCAACGCCTCCATTAATACGGAAGAGTCATTTTAACAGCACTCGAGATAACGACCCGAATAAAAACAAAGTGGGAAATAACAAAGGACTTAACTATCTCATTGTACCTACAGCGCTTTATTAGACCCGTCCATACCACCGAATACAGTACGGTCAACGAGTCGTGCCCAAAAGTTAGCTATTTACTGACTTTTGATTATTTTCCGCTTGAGTTAACAACGCGCAAAAGTTCAGAAAGCCTAATATCAAGATAGCCACGACTCCACGCCCGTACTGTACCAGCGAAGATTGGATCGACGTCTAATAATGAAAATGTATTTATGACCTAATTAAACTGCTGTCTACCGAACGTTGGAGCGGGACGGAGCTACAACATCCCACAAGTGGGAGCGAGACACCCACCACCCCATCTCAGTGATTAATGAGTGTTATATGGCTGGTTAAGTACCGTGTAATTTGCAAAACGACCCTTAATTACCGTAGAACATGGCTACTATTGCCGTCTTTATCGCTCGCGGCCAGATTTTATGCGAAGGAAAAGGACGTACCCGGTTAAAGTTGCGACTTGAAATGTATTTAATGAGGCATTATGATGTCGTAGAGATTAGGTGAACATGGCGCGGTGTTGACCCGCTCTTTATATTTGGTTTCCAGTGAAACAAACATAGAGTTAGTGGCTCGTTTCCAAACGTAAAATGTTGAATTTGCGCTTGCTTTGCCTCGTAAGCACCTTTTGTTTGAGTTTCGGCCAAATTGTGCCGCGGGTCTAGTTTGCTGGGTCGTTTTAAAATTATTACTTACTAGCGGCCGTCTGCAAATTCGTTTATATGAGCATCTAAAATGTTGCTTTTCTTCGTTCTTGTAATAATTTCGGCAAACACTAATAATATACTTTGAATGTTATTACTATTTCATATTTATTTTTATTTCCTAATAGATATTATTACTATTATAAAATTCTCCCTTATCTTCCTCTGAAGTCTCCTTTACTAAGGTGAAGGACACTTCAGTAAGTATCCAAGTAACCTGAACGCTAAACTTCAAGGATCTACGCCGCGTTATTTCTATGTCCGTTGACTACTAGTCAGTCAGTAACTTTTTCAAGATTTTTTTATGCGAGTATTACACACATTTTACATAAACTTAAGTTATTTTTGAGGCCAGTCGTGGCGCAGGGGCGCGGTGACTGTAAAACCGACTGGTTGTGCATTCGATCCCCACTCGAGGAGATGAAATATTTACCAAAATTTATATTTCCATTTCTTCGCTCTGGTGTTGAGGCAAAGCGTGGCTTTGAGTCCTGCCGCTCAACACGTAATGCCTCCAGAAATTGGCAGAAAGTGGGGAACGGAGTGTCTTCACACTAGGTTCCCTCTGCCTACCCTACTGTGCGCGGGATACAGCGTAAAGGGAAATATTAGTGTCTCCATGCAAATTTTCAGTCTCTTTTTACACTAGTTTTCCAAAAATTGTCCAACAGCATTTCAACCAGCTACCTACATGAACATACGTCCGGTGAAAAAATAGCACTTTATTTGAACAATTTACAAAAAAAAAATGTTTTATAAAGTAAAAAGTTGTTAAATTTTACAATGTACCTACATATAAATAAATGAGAAAGAGATTTAAATATAATAATTACAATCTTTCAAATAAATGAGTTAAGCTAGACACAACCGTACCACAGCTAAGATATAAAATTTACCCCAATTTTAATTTCAATTTCTTTTTTCAGGTATGGTTCCAAAACAGAAGAACTAAATGGCGGAAAAAGCACGCCGCAGAAATGGCGACAGCGAAACGCAAGCAAGAGGAGTTGGGTGAAGAGTGTGATGAGCAGGAGTCCCACGAGGCTGACCCTTGCAGTGATGATGATGAGGCCAAGAGACCTCGTCTAGAGGCTCTTCATCTCCACATGCCTCATCACCGCCAGTGATCTAATTCCAGCGCGGAGGCAATCGACCCAACCCACCGCGCGGCCACATTGGGTCACGGGCACCCCCAAAAAGACATTGACGCTAGTGCCAAACAAAGTGCTTATTTTTACTACAACGAGTATAGAAATAAAGACACTAACGATACGCCATTCGATTTATCCAACTGGCAGAGAGACAACAGGTTCGATTCTCGGGATACGTATGAAGTGAGCGAAACGAAAGCTAGTGATAGTGATGAGTTAAATGTTAACGATAATGAAGATCAGCCGATCAATTTCGCCTACTATCATTTTTAACGTGGATGCCGCTTTTGGTAAAAGAAACATTTTGTGTTTGTGTCTAAGCCAATAATTTAATAAAACAATTAGAATCAAAAATCATAAATCAGCTTCACGCTGTATCCCGCACACAGCAGGGTAGGCAGAGGGAACCTAGTGTTTTTAGACACTCCGTTCCCCACTTTCTGCCGAATTCTGGAGGCATTGCGTGTTGAGTGGCAGAACTCAACGCCGCGCTTAGCCTCGACACCAGAGCGAAGAAATGGAAATATAAATTTAAGTAAATATTTCATCTCCTCGAGTGGGGATCGAACCCACAACCAGTCGGTTTACAGTCACACTTTGTGCCACTGCGCCACGACTGGCCTCAATAAAACAATTAGTTGTTCTGAAATTAGAGATCCATCGTCTATTGAAAATGATGATTGGTGGAACCAGTTTTGCTGGTTAAATCTGTGGTTCCATGTGTGGTACATTAAACGCTTTGTAATTTATTAGCCTTAAGTAAACCTACTGTAAATATACATAGCAATGGAAAAAATAACTTATTATAATTAGATTTTACATATTCGTGAATTATCTAGTATTTAAATCTGTATATTTCAATTATAAGATTCTCGGTGCCAATTCTACTAAAATTGTTAGTTTAAGATGACGTTTCTAAGTAAGATATGTTATGAATAACGCTAACATAGATAGGTTTAGCTTTAAGTTAAATAATTCATGTAAATTTAAAAAGTCGTATTTTTCTTGCTTTCTAAAATATAACTCTGCTCTCCAAGATGTTAAAAGTATGTTTCCCTTAATATGTTTCTAAAAGTTGAAAAAAATATTAATTACAAACAATATAGGTACTTAATTCACTGCTATATATAAATAGGTTTCATTCAAAGGGCGGATGGTCCGTGTCCACTATAGAAAAATTATTAAAATTAAATTTTTACAAGAAAATATTTGTTCAAAGCTAAAGTCCAGGCTCTATATATCCCACCCATTAGAATTAGTAAGAAAAAATACAATACTTAAATTAGTAACATAAATCACATATAATTTTAATTTTACAGCAGTGTTTTTATTTTTCATATCCCTAATATCTTAACAGATCTTCCTTATCACGTATTGGTCCCGGTTATTATTACCAGAGTCTGTTTTCCGAGTAAAGCTACTCCACTTTTTACTTCAATATCCTCGGTGGCCAATCCATTGAATAACTTGATAGATATATAAGGATAAATTCACTTAGAAAATAAAATTGGGATTTATATAAATAACATAACAAATAACACATGGTAAATCTTTTTAATACAAATCCATGACCTTTATATACGAAAGAAATAGTATCATTTCAGACAAAAAACTATATTTTCATTTTAAAAATATGTAATTAAAAAAAGGCTAAATGTAAATACTATGAGAAACGTCACTTATTTACTAAGAGTTAGTACACGCATTGCAATATATAGTAATGTATATTATATATAATAAGATGTATATAGATATTTAAACGAATTTACCTATTGTAGAGATGACCACGCAAAAGTACCGACAGCAACAACAATTTGTACATTTTTATTTTTACCATATGACAAAAAACAAAAAAAAATACTTTTATAAATTAAATTGATTATTTTGATGCTGACGGTACAAGAGACAGCTCAGCTGTAAATAGGCGTTTTATTTAAAATAATAGAATTCATACATGGTGTTTGAATCCAAATTTTAAATTATATAAGAAGCTGTACAACAATAATAATAATTTAATTTAATAAGCAATATAATTATAATGTTCAAAATAAATGCTGTGTAATAGATTTTATCCTTTTTACAAAAATATTTTATAATTTTTGCCACATGTAATCATGGAGAAAATAACAAATGAACGTAAACATAGTCGAGTATGATTTATACATATAATGTAAAACAAAACTACCTAAACATTACTAGATATTCAAAGAATACAGAACATTTTCCTTAAAAAAACTAACAATTGAAAAATAGTATTTTAAATTTTAATAAAAGCTTATACATTTAATTAAACTTTTATTAGAAAAAAAAAATCATATCTCCACTTCGCATGTCGAAACGCGTCGTTATGTCAAATTCGACAATGCAGTGGGAACGGAGTGTAACACTGCCTATCCCGCTGCACGGGAAAAAGCGTGTAGCTGCTTATTTATTATTATTATTTAACATGTTTGAAAGCTTTTTAAGGAAGTAACTGATACATAATTTGTTATTTAAAAATCATTGTATATATGGCCTCTTCACTGATAAATAGTATATAAATAATAAAATACTTGAGCGTGGAGAATCTACGTGATGTGGTTAAAATAAACAGTTAGTTAAATATAAGCTTTGCCTTTTCTTTCACCCAATATCCTTTGTATAATTTTTGAACCCAAAACCATTATGTCACACTTTTGTTGGCACAAGTGTAGCATATTATAAATAAAAAATAAATAAACTTCACTCTGTATCTCGCACACAACAGTGTAGGCGGAGGAAACATGGTGTAAAGACACTCCATTCCCACTTTCCACCGAAGTCTAGAGGCATTTTGAGTTCAGTGACGGAATTCAATGCCGCGCTTCGCCTCGACACCAGCGCAAAGAAATAAAAACATAAATTTAAATAAATATATCATTTCCTCGAGAGGGAATCGAACCCACAACTAGTCGACTTTACAGTCACAATCTGTGCCCCTGCGCCACGACTGGCCTCATGTTGCATATTATGATGATGCATAGACATTTATATAATACAAAACTTAAAACCGCACTTACTTAAATGGAGTTAATAACTGTTATAGACAATATTTACAATTGTTAAAGTAAACGCGATGGTTGTGTATTCTATTTTTACTCCCTGAATCCTGACTTCTGAAGAAAAAAAATAAAAGATTCATAGTTATTAAGAAAACGTATAAAACAAGGTGAACACGCGCCTCTTGGATACCGTCTAAGCGCTCTGACCAACTATACAACCATACGTTCTCGTCGAGCTACGTCGAAGTTCTCAAACGCTTGTTACAACTTATTTATGTTGTTAGCATCTCTATAGGGAAGTTTTTACAAATTTCCACTATACAAAGAAAATAACTGTGAATTGTCGCTTGGCGAAGGAGAATACTATATTTAAATATTTTTTAACATAAAGAAAACGTATTGTATGCTCTGTTATACGGCAGCGAAACGTGGGTTTTACTGAAGAAGAATGAAAGAAAGATGAATGCTGTGGAGATGCGATCTCTTCGTAGGATATGCGGAGTCAGATTAGCTGATCGAATACGCAATGAAGAGGTACACAGAATGGCAGGTACTAGCGAGGATGTCACGGTGAGAATGAAGAAGAACGTGCTCAGCTGGTTTGGGCACGTCGAACGAATGAGTGATGAAAGAATGGCAAAAAAGATTTATGATGGAAAAGTGAGTGGTAAGAGAGGTTGGGGGAGACCTCGGCTGACCTTCGAAAACACGGTATCAAAGATACTGGAGGAAGGTCACGTAAAAAGCATGAGGACCCCCCGGAGGGCATGTATGAAGAGGTTGATGACAGTGGACGAGGCGAAAGAGGTATGTAGAGATCGTAGCGTTTGGCGCTCCGTTCTCTCTGACTACCCCGCTAGGGATAAAGCGTGAAGTTAAGTTAAGTTAAGTTAAGAAAACGTATAAAAAACATAAGTACTTTTCTTTAATAAGTATGGAATAACACAAAAAAATCTTAAAAGAAAAGATTCATACCGTTATAATATTGAGAAAAACTATTGCATTAAGCAATGCACATCGAATTTCTTTGTTGAAGTTACATTAGAAACACATTTATTACAAGACCGTCATGGCGCAATGTGATACCTTGAGTTGTAAACGATGGGCGTAAGTTGGTTTTTCCGCTTGGGGGAATGATTGGAGAACAGAGTGCCTTAACACTAAAGTTTTTCAAATTTATCCTTATATAATAAACTGAATTACACGTTGTAGAAGACTAAATGAGATACAAAATAATATGTGTGTATTTTTAGCGGGAGGGCGACATTATCTCGAGAACTGTCTCAACATTTGAGGCGCTACTATTTATTCACACTGACGTCGTTTATCGAACTCGTGCTAGGGTTCCAACTATAATATATTTGATATAATCTAAATAATACATTTTTAAGGCTTATTGACGTGACTGTGTGGGTTTGATTCCGTTCTTTATTCATCTGGTAAAATTGGGCAGTATGTAGAGAAGAGAGAGACCTTAGCACAAGACTCCCTCTTTCTACTCTTTCACTCTGCAGAAATTAGGGTGGAATTTTTTTTTTGTTTATTTGATCAATCAGTCACTAGGAAAAATTTAACCAGAATAATAATAAAGTTGTTGTTGTTGTCAAAGTTGTCATTGTCGTTGCTTCAACATTTGCTTTTTTGATATTTTTAAAAGTATATCGTAATTACAACATACATAAAAACGAATTCCCCGAAGAAAATATCGTGACCTATCTATATATAGTATAGAGGACATTATTTTTTTTCAACATTCCTTTGAAAATTACATCCACCCAATATATTTGGTGTACCCTAATAATTTTCCCCGCGACAACCCTACAAGTATATAACAGGCACTTTCCACTGCAAGTGATCAGAAAAACCTTCGCAATCGAAGGAGGCAAAAATCGCGACGCGACCCCCCGTCTCTATGGAAACCATTTCACCACACTCACAAGCGAAAACGTAACTTAACTCCGTGAACATAGAGTCTATATTTGATCAAAATGAAAATGTAGAGTTCAGGGCAGAGCTCTAGCATCGCGAATGCGGTGTACTTATAAATGTAAAACAGAGTTTTACTGTTTCAAGTTGAAAAGAGATGGCCAATTCTACCCCAGCAAGGGGTTGGGGGTTGGCGAGGGGTATTCTTTCATCTGTTGTGGCTTTCGCGATAAGGTGCGTCTACCTTTTATTTATGACTCCATTTTAAAGTGGGGGCCAGTGTGTTAGGCAATTTGGTGTGTGATTTCTTACCGTTGGGATTTGAGGTGAGGTCAATACGCACTGATTTATGTATTGGGATTGTTTTGGTAATAACATTTAGTTTTTATGATTAGCACTTGTCGTAGGTTGGTTTCCAGGAGGCGCGGGTTCGAGCCCCGCTACGTTACAGCAGTTGTAAATTTGTTGAATGTTGCTTTGGGGAGAAAATCTTTGGTAAAGAAGGAAAATATTATATAATCTTGGTTTATTTTTAAAATCAGTCTTTATAATTCTATGTTATTAAGTTAATCGATATTTAAAAGCAAATGAGCTGATTGCTTTTGTTTTTGCCATTATCTTGAGGCCAGTCGTAGCGCAGCGGCACAAAGTGTGACTGCAAAACCGATTGGTTGTGGGTTCGATTCCCACTCGAAGAGATGAAATATTTACTTAAATTTATATTTCCATTTCTTCGCTCTGGTGTCGAGGCTAAGCGCGGCGTTGAGTTCTGCCACTCAACACCCGGAAATCCGGCAGAAAGTGGGGAATGTAGTTTCTTAACACTAGGTTCCCTCTGCCTACCCTGCTGTGTGCGGGATACAGCGTGAAGCTGATTTATTTATTTTTTTATTTTATCTAAGAAAAGGCAGAGCAAGAAGATTATTAGAATATGAGATAACCAAATAAATTAAAGCCAAGCCCATCGTAGTGCGACTAATTGTGGGTTCAATTTTCACTATAGTTAATATTTTCATTTCTGCGCTCTGGCTACGAGCCAAGGTGCTGCGTTGGGTTCCACCACTCAACACGCTATGCCTTTAAAGATTCAGAGGAAAGTGGGAAGCGGAAGTATTTTAATAACAATGGAATGTCTTAACATCACTTTCCTATCCTATCCCTCTATCTATTCTATGTAATGCAGCATGAAGCTAAAAAATTAAACAAAAAAATAGTTCCAACTATGTCTATATGTGTACATGTTACATTTTAAATTAAAAAAAAACACGCATCGGCGGTAGAATTCTCGAGTGAGTACAGAACCCACAACCACCGCCCTACAGCCCCGTGACAATTTCACAATGGATTCATTTTATTAACAAAGCTAAGCTATCGAAACACCGTTAATACTGTCGCGTACATACCGCTGAACTAGTAAATGAAATATAAAAACATAATAAAGCCTACGCTGAGCGCATATCGCCTTATAGTCACCACGTCGCTCTATTTGGCCACACACTGCGGTTGGAGGGGCTTATTCTGGTCTCTGGATTGTAATTGGGAGCAAGATTATGGGTTCGATTTCAATTCGAGGGAATGGACTATTTTCATTTTCTCGCTCTGGTGTCAAGAAAAAGCTCGTTCTTGAGTTTTGCCATTCAAAACAACTCACTATTTAAGGTTTAGGCTATTATATAGGTTAGTGTTTGACTTTATATGCGATGGTAGTCGGATCGTATTCCTACGGAGGGTTTCCCCTGGATTCTCTAATCTAATGGAGAAAAATAATAAATTATTTGATGATATATATAAATTATATGCATTTCCTCGCTTAGATTAGGTAAGACAATGCATGATGTCGAAATAATTCGATATTTTGTGAAAGTTAGCTAACAGTCTGTAACAAATTGTCTGCAGAGTCCAAAAGCCAATAGTCCGACTATGGCTTATATTGTTGTTTGCTAAAAAAATACAAAAAAATAATCATAAAAGTAACAGTGAGTGGCCAGAAAAGCAGAGGGAGACCTCGTCTTTAGTTTACAGTGTCGAGGATACTTGAGGAGAGTCACGTGGAAATCATGAGAACATGAGCATTTGGTGGTCCATTACTTCTGGTTATCCCGCTAGTAAACCTAAAAAAAGTGATAATTTTTGATATGCGAACTGTTATATTTGCAAAGTTTTTCAGACAAAATCTATTCTATTAGAATTTAAAGTTGTTTTAGTTAAAAAGTTGGTTTTGTATTTTTTTTGCCCTCCAGAATAATACCCTATAAGTTGTGAAACAAGTCAAACTCAGCGTGCATGAGTGATTCACGTCAGTAGATTTATAGCGTCCGTCTGTCTGTCCGTGATTTATGCTTTCACCCACACCACATATATCACTATAGCCTATAGCCGCTAGCACCCACCACGCCTAATTAATATACGATATTTTATTGTTATACATATTATGAGATTAGAAACATAACAATTTTCTACTTAAAATTTCAAGTATTTTTTGTATTATGGAATTAGATTTTAAGCCCTGCTATCAGATGTATTGGAACGTTCTTTAATTTGAGTGAGATCCAATCTGAGGCCTTCGTTGCAAAGGAATACAAATTTGCCACTGCAAACGCGACGGTTGTGGGTTCGATTCCCATTTGATTATGCTTTACCTTTTAGTATTTTTTTATAGATAGCTTATATTGTTAGTTGTATTAGGTTTCCACGTGCCCTCTGCCTACCTTGTTGTGCGGGATACAACGTGAAACTAAAAGATGGAAACCTAATCGTAGTCTCGTGAAAATTTAGAAAAATATAAAAAAACAACATTTATGATTATATAACAAATGTAAACAAATGTAATAACAATGGTTGTCGGATCAAACCCCGATCGGGGTAATGTTTATTTTTAAAAAATATTTTTGTTTTCCAGAGAAGAAAGACTTCAACTACTGAGTCTCATTGAGGACTCAACACCCGGTGGAAACGGTGTAAATATTCACTGCTAGTCGTCCTCGTGAATCCTTCTTAAATATTATTTAAGAACGACAAATGAATCAAATACAATCCTAAATACTTACTATACATATAATCAAATTGTAACTGATCGCTGTCTGTACATGAAAGGTATATAAGAGAATCTATTAGTGGGGCCAAACCAACGATTTAATTTTTTTTTGTTGAAAATGTTAATGCTATCATATCTTGAAAGTATTTTTTTTTAACTTCCCTAGGTGCCTTGTGTTAAGACGCTTCCGTTTCCCACTTTTCCACGAGACTATAATTACTTTTGCAATACAAGCGGGCGAAGCCGCGAGCTGGTCGCTAGTATTTAATAAAATCAATTAAACCTTAGACTTTAACAGTACACTTTCAAAAAGGAAAATGATCAAAATAAAATAAACGGTTTTATAGCGGTACACAATAAATGAAGACGTCCGTCTGATTGTGAGTGATTTAAAACAAAGATATATAAAACAAATGATGTTACGCCCATTGCCCAGTTCAGGCAACGAGTATTATATTACTATTATAATGAATCACTTTTTTTTAGCTCCACGCTGTATCCCGCATGTAGCAGTGTATGTAGAGGGTGCCTAGTGTTAAGACACTTCGCTTCCGACTTTCCGCTGAATTCTGGAGGTATTGCTTGTTGTGAGGCGGAGCTAAACGCCGCGCCTTTTGCGTCGATGCCAGAGTGCAGAAATGAAACAAATAAATATTTCATTTCCTCGTGTGGGAATAGAACCCATAACCTGTCGCGTTTACAGTGCCCCTAAGTCACGTGTGGCCTCAATCGAGGCGTTAACAATATTATGAATACAAAAGTGAGTTTGTTTGTTTGTTACACACAACATATATGAAAATAGAGTCTAACTTTCTTTTTTTCCAAATCTTCTTTTTATATTCCATATGTAGCACTAGTAAGGTAAGCAGAGAGAACCTAATGTTGAGGCACTCCGGCACACACTGCAATGTTTTGTTTTCTTGCCAGAGAAAAGAATAATACATTACTTTAAGTCAGAATCGAACCTACGACTGTCTCGTTTTAGACAATTGATGCGCAACAAGGTACAATTTTACACAATATTAAACTTGCTTATAGCTGTTTATAATAAATTTATTATCATTTATACATTATATTGGTGAGAAAGAAACATAAAAATATTTTTTTATACATTCTATAACAAAATGTTTATAGTGCCTATAAAGCACTTGTTTTTTGTCACTCAGCGTTCTGTCACTAGCGACGTGATTTAAATCAAAGGACAAAGATTCATCAAATGATAAAGTTTTATTGACATTCCTTAATATAGTTTTATATAGCCAGCTAGTTGAGGAAACGCTACGTAATTTAGTTTTGAAGTATTTAAGTTATAAACAATATGAAAAAAGAGTGACTTTTCTTTCTCCAGTTTTTAAAGTACAGCAGGTAAGTTTAGCAAGAGAGAGAGAGAGAGAGAGAGAGATATCAAATTCAGAAAAAAATACAAACAAAAATATAATTCGTATTTATTGGTACTTAATGGGCCCGCTTTGCTTGCGGTAGTAACTGGGTTTAACGCCGGGTTTAACGCCGCGCTTTGTTTATTGAAGTCGATAAATGAATTTGAGGCCAGTCATAGCAGGCATTGCGTGTTGAGTTACAAAACTCAACACCAGAGCGAAGAAATGGATATAAATTTAAATAAATATTTCATCTCCTCGAATGGGGATCGAACCCACAACCGCTGCGCCACGACTGACCTCTAAGGATAAATATATATATTTATATATAACATTTACAGCGTGGCAGGTAAAGGTCACGAAAACATTTATAACACATGTTAGTGTTAAATTGGAATTAATCAAAAATTGAAACGCGATATATTTTTACAGCGCAGTTAAAGCCATTATGGCGGACGATTTTATTGAAATTGATAAGTTTGCTTGTAAACCAATAAACGCAATAAACACCCAGCGGCACAAGTGGTACAAGATACGAGACGAGCTGTGGTAACGAAGCAAATTGAGATGTCTGTTCTTCTTGTGTAATATAACTTATTTATATTTATATAAATTAAGAAAATTGACATAAAATTTGGAGATGTTCCTTTAACTTTATGCTGTACATACAGTGGGTAAGCTGAAGTAGCCTAGTTTTGAGACCAAATTTTCTTGGGATTGCGTGTTGAGTGGTGGAAAATCAACGTTAAAAAAACCATTATCCCAAGTGCGAATCGAATCTATAACCATCGTACCAAGAGACACTGAGCCTCTGTACCACGATGAGCGATGATGTTCTTACAAAGCTACTAACTAGCTACCCGCACGCGGCTTCACCCGCCTAAATTATTCTTATATTAAAGCCAAATTTAAAAAAATGTTGAGATAAACTGTATATTGTATCTCCTATCTTATTCTGCTAGCTATATTGCTATAAAATTTCATCAAAACCGTTCAGTCGTTTTTGTGTGGAAGTGTGTTCTAATATTAATAAGAAATAGTAATTTTAGAGAGTAAAATCAGATGAAGAACTAGTGAATTGATTGGCAATAAACAGGCAACGCGAGGTGCAATAACACGTATAATTGACAATTAGCGGTCATCCGCGACGTCCGCGGGCAGATGAGATCTTGAATTATTCCTTTTATATATATACAAATATACACACAAACCTATGTAGGTATGTCATGTATATATACGTAATAACTTGATTGATATTTTATTATTATTTTATTAATTTTATGGCTTCATACCTGTATAAGCGATGCCAATTACTGTTTATATGGTACAAGAAAGACAAAAAGTTTGTATGTAAATTTAAACGTAAAGTAATATGAGCTCACGTCTAAAGATTTATTTCTTTAACAAGCGTTCTTACCAAATTGATACATATTGATACAAAATGCATTATAATATTACAAAATTTTAATTAAGTTTTAATTTGCTGTAATTTTTTTACAGGGACACAACGTATGACAAAAGCGACAGGTTGTGGGGTAAATATCCGCCTAAGGAGATGAAATAGTCAATATTTTAATTTCTTCGCTCTGGTGGTAGTGCAATGCGCGGCGTAGAGTTCTGCTACTTAACATGCAATTCGACGAAAAATAGGGAACGGAGTATACATTACATTTTCCCTGCCTACCTTCTCTGAGCGGAAACAACATAAAATTACAAAAAAAATCAATTTATCTATGGAAAAACACAAAAATTTTGAAAGTTAACAAAACTTTATATAATATAAATGATATATTTTAGTCTATTATACCACAGGGTTACTAATTAAATGATTTAATTACAGCAGGTGAAGCCTCATTTAAGTAAATATTTAAACATTATAATAACTCATAATAAAAATGTCTATCATACTGTACTGAAAATCATATATTACTTTAAATCATTAAAATAGTTAAAGTAAAACAAAATAGCTTGTATATAAATAATATCGCTGATTTTCGCGATTATTATGTGTTAAGTGGCGGAACTCAACGCCGCGCTTTGCCTTCTTACCAGAGCAAGGAAATGAGAATATTAAATAGTTCATTTCCTCGAGTGGGAATCGATCTCATAACCGTCACCTTTCCAGTCGCAGGTTTGCGCTCCTCCGCCACGTCTGCCCTGAAGCATCTAGGACAACATCTATGGGATAGTGATGGTTGTGTTTTATTCGGGAATTTAATTTATCTTTATTCCTGCACTCCAGCAACACATACAATTTTATAATTTTCTTATTAAACTTATTATAATTTTCTTGTTGGTAAAATAAAAAAGTGGCACCAATTAAAAAAACACAAATCTTATATTACGGATATTTTACATTTTTTACTTTATTATTTTGTATTTTCTCTTGACAGTTTCATATAAATATATAAATGTTACACATCTGTTTAAGTATTTATGTAATAGGAAGTTTTTTTCTTCTTTTGAAATAAATTATTATTATGTCTTATCATTGTGTTAATTTTTACAAAAAATACAACCGGCCAGTAAATGAAAAATATAATTTTTCGGCGGCGTTGAGTTCTGCTAGTCAACACGCAATGCCTCCAGAATTCGGCAGAAAGTGGGGAACGGAGTGTCTTAACACTAAGTTCCCTCTGCCTACCCTGGTAAGTGCGGGATATAGCGTGAAGCTAATTTAATTTAAATACATGTTCATTGACAGGCCAACAGGTCGGGAGTACACCGTGCTCGTTATACTTTTAATTTCACATATATTGGGTAATATATCATTTTATAACCCCAATCAGGGTTGGTAAAAGTTTTTATTTAGCTTTATATTATATGCCGTATATAGCAGGGTAGGCAGAAGGAACCTAGGCACAACGTTCCCACTTCCGCTCGCCAAAATTCTAAGAGAACATGAAAAAATTTAATTAAAACACAAAAATTTCCTCGCTTTGATAACAAGACCAAACGCGGAAATGAGTTCCATCTGTCAAGTTCTCGAAAATTGAGAGAAAAATGAGGAATAGAGTGTCACAACTCTCAACACTAAGTTCCCCATAGGCTATATTGCTATATGAGAGGTATAGCGTGAAACTTTTGTTTATAAATATATTTGTCAACCCTACTTTATCATGTCAGTGTGTCACTTTAGTCACATTCGCTTTGCCACTTAAAAAAATGATAGATAAAATCGTTTTTTATTACCAATACAGGTTGAAAATACCTTCATAATTGAATAGTAAGTAAACGACTTCAATCAACTTTCGTACACGAGTCGTAAATTTACGATCAATTAAAAATCATAGCAAATTATAGTATATTCATTTGCCTTTTTTTTAATGATTATATTTATATAACTTTTTTTTTCTGGACGGAACGAATAAATTGATATGAAACATATAATATGTAGTGTTTAAACATACATTATAATAAATAATTACAGGCATTAAGGCACAAACGAGGTCGGCGTGCAGCAAAGGATCTAACTGTAAACGCGACGGTTGGGATACTATTTTCAATGGGGTGAATATTTTTTTGTTGGTTACAAGATAAAGCGTAGCATTAGTTTCCACCAACACGTAGTGTTTCAAGTGTTTGAAAGTGAATCTTATCACAGGGAGGTTCCCTCTGCCTACCCTGCAGCATGTTGGATGTGCAGCGTGAACTTTACTAGAGACTAGTTGTTGACTTTAGTAATATATATTAAATTATACTTTTGTTTTCCAACTCGTACTTTTTAGCATTGCACTCTGTAAAAGGCAGATGAAATCTGGAAACCTAGTGTCGAGACACTTCTTATCCATTAAAATATTTCAGACCTCATTTTTCTGCCAAATTCTTAGACGATTTATAAAGAGAGATATTAGAGAGTTTAATCTCTTATCATATATTTTATATTTAAATTCAAATTCTGAATCCATGCTTACAATATAAATACAATAAGGTAAATTCAAACAGCGCCCAATAAACTTATTTACTTATAAATTAATTAAGTTTTAACTTCATGCTATATCTCGCATAAAGCAGTATAGTATAGGCAAAAGAAATTTAGTGTTAAGACACTCCGTTTCCCATTTTCCGCTATATTTTAAGACATTACCTGTTTAGTGAAGAAAATTGAAATAATTAATTCCCTTTAGTCGACATCGAACTTGCAACTCCTTTCTTCCCATAACGAAATATTTTTTAACAAGTGACCTTCCACCATACAGCACGCACCTAACAATACCATTGTTTTGGAATTCCAACACCATCAATAAAAACGTTGATCCACTCTAAACCGACCCAACTTCGAGACGATAAAGCTTTAAGCATTAAAACATTTTAAAATGTCATAAATAAAGACGCTTAACGACTGAGACATGATCCGCTATTAATCACGAGTTCTCTTTAATGCTACTTTTTATTACATGTAAATGAGCGAGGTGTGCACGCAGCCTTATGTGGTTGGGATTGCTTGTTGTTTACGATACGATATTTTTTTAAGTTTCACGCTGAGTCCCGCATATAGCAGGGTAGACCGAGGGAACCTGGGAACCTAGCATTAAGACTCTCCGGCTCCATTAAGAAACTTCCATCCTATACTATTTGCCGAATTTTCGGGCATTGAGTTTTGAGTAGCGGAACTCATCGCCGCACTTTGCTTTGATCCCGGAGCGATAAAATGAAAACATTAAATAAATTATTTTCTCGAGTGGGAATCGAACTTACTATAGACGTATAGTTGCGCATTTGAGCTCCTGCACCCCGACCGGCAATGTATAATCTTTTTTTTTTTTTATATTTTTATATATAATTTTTTATATCTTATTTTTATGAGTTTACTTTTCAAATGTAACTCTTTAAACGGGGTTAAATGTAATATGTTAAAATATTACTAAAATATAAGGAGGAACTGGTACTGGAATAGCGTAAAAGGATGGCAATTTTTTTTTAGAGATAAAATTTAATTATGTCATGGGCTCATTTAAATTATTTTAAGTCCACAAAGTACATAGTTACATAAAAATCTATATTTTACTTATTTAGAAAACGTATAAAAATTTTAACGTCGCGGCTCTCGAACCAACTACCCTCCCGCTACCTCAAAATTTTACATTTTTAAATAAATATTTTTCTTTCCAAAATGTGAAATAACCCTTTAAAAATGTTAAAAATACTACATTTACTTCCACTTCGCAGTAGTCGTCAACTAAATGACAGATGACCCATTTTAAAATGATTAACGCAAACATTTTACTGTATTACTTTTTTATAACTATAATCAATTTTATTATAATACTTTTATTTATATGTTATTAATATTATTTGTTATTTTTAGTACAAGCTTTGATTGTCTTTAATTGTAAGTAGATCCCGATGTAATTTGGCCATGTTGTAATGTTTCTTCGGTTACGGATCCTAAATAAATAAATAAATATATAAATAAATAAATAAACGTGATATAGTAGCATCTTTACAATATTACTATAGAGAGATACGTTATTGAATATAGATTTTTTCTTGTTAATTATTAATTGTATTTATTGAAAATTGAGACTACTGACATGTCATATAACCAGGTTTTTTAGTACCTACTACAATTATATCTCACATTAAACGCAGAAATAATCAAAAGAATACACGACTATAGTACATGAGTCTAAAAACAATATATACATATTTTTACAATTTGAACATCGTCTCTCTCAATTTCAAACAATTTTTTAGACTATACGACAAATCGTATGGTCTAAAACAAAACCTATAGAATTCCATAGTAATTAACAATCTTGTACTATTTTTTCAATAATTATGCACACACATATCAAAATACACTTCGGTACGGTCGGCGGCTTTGGAAATTCTGATTTACGACCAGTGAAATATAACGAGCAATTATCACGGCAGCTGTTTTTAGAGAAATCGGCAAAAATGCAAATATTTTTTATGTTTAGAAAACGCGTATTTTTTAATGTAACGAGACTTGAACCCACGCCTTTCTTCGAGAAGTAGATCGTCGTTTAATTTTTTTTTATGATTTTGATTGATTTCTATTCTTAATATTCACGAACAGGTTAGGGAGAGTAAGGAAGCACTAAAAAAGAATTTGTGAGAACTCTTAGGGAAAAGGGATAAAATAGTATTTTTCAATTTACGTTTATAGGTTAAACGAAACGTTTGGAGGCCAGTCGTGGCGCGGTGGCACGAAGTGTGACTGTAAAACCGACTGGTTGTGGGTTCGATCCTCACTCGAGGAGATGAAATATTTACTTAAATTTATATTTCCATTTTCATCGCTCTGGTGTCGAGGCTAAGCGCGGCGTTGAGTTCTGCCACTCAACACGCAATGCCTCCAGAATTCGGCAGAAAGTGGGGAATGGAGTGTCTTAACACTAGGTTCCCTCTGCTTACCCTGCTGTGTGCGGGATACAGCGTGAAGCTGAAACGTTAAAGAAAACGATTAGCCCTACATATATAAAAAAATATCGTTAAGAAAGAAAATAAAATTAAAAAGATTAATATTTTAAAAAGCTCAATTCATTAATACATCATCACGGCATTGTTTTCTGAAGATACCTATCTTTTTTGAACAGGAAACGGATATTTGTTCTAACGTCGACACGACAGCTCGCTGTCACTGCCTCGAGCCGGGACTCGGGGCTCGGGGCCGGGATTGTTGATGTTACCATTTTAAATATTTTTTTTTGTTTTACGTCTTTAAAATATTAAATTGTCTACGTGTTTATTGAAATGTGAGAGATTTACGTGTTTTTTGGTTGATTTTTTTTAAATGTATCTGTATATTATAATACGTAATTGATGCATTTTTGGTTTGAATAAAAATATATCTTCATTTGAGCCTCAATTGTTAGCTTCTTTTTTAAAAATCCTAGCATTTTTTTAAATATTGCAAGACACGGAATCAAAGTTTGTAAATTTTTTATCATTGTTTGTGCTTTTTATATATTTTTTTAAACAGCTTCACGCTGTACCCCGCATATATCAGAATAAACAGAAGAAACCAATATAATAAAATTCTTGAAAATAAACGCCACGCTTTGCCACTACACCAAAGCGAAGAAATGAAAATATTAAATATTTGATTTCGTCGAGTAGGAATCGAACCCAAAGGTACCACATGAGTAGGAATCGAACCCAAAGGTACACAACGTACCACAACTGGCCTCATATAAATGTATAACGTTCTTGCACCAAATTAACGACATGTAAAATGCTTAAAGTTCTTATTCTCATAATATTTGCCTCAATTCTGAATTTTACTGAAAACCACTTGTATTTTAATCCATACCACATTAACATCATAAAATAGCTTTGTCCTCACAACTCCAATCACGATAGTAAAGCAATTAAAGGTACATCACTAGTGAAGTAAAATAAAAATAGTACAGCGATAGACATCAATTACGTACCAACTAAAAACCTATTAAAGAGATACGAGGGACAAGTCATAAATGAGGGACGTATAAATAAATACATATAAATACGTATAAATGCGTATAAATCTGGTTATTTACTGCTGTAAGGCGCGATGGGCGTTTAATGACATGGCTATGGACATATGGATTATTGTTAGTGACAAGTAACCATACACTACGGAGTAGTATTCTTGTCTGTTGTTTTCAAGCTTTTCTCTGTGCGGAGAAGCCCGCACACAACAGGGCAGGCAGAGGGAACCTAGTGCTAAGACACTCCGTTCTCTACTTTCTATTATATTTATATTTCATCTCCTCGAGTGGGGATCGAATACTCAACCAGTCGGTTTTAGTCGTTAGTCGTTGCGAAGTCACCATTTCGACGACTTGCCTCTGTTTTCAAATATTGTGAACGCTGCAGTAATATCTGATGCTGTGGTATAACTTAACGCCACACTTAATTCTAATACTAATAAATCTACTTATTTAGAAAACGTATAAAAAATTGAACGTAGCGGGACTCGAACCCGCGCCTCTTGAAAATCAGGTTCGGTTATACGTCCTAAGTGTGGAACAACACATTAAAAATGTAAAAAAGTATCAAATCCACTCGTATGCTAGCAAAAGGGTAGGTATGTTTATCTTTTTTTTTAATATGAAATGAAGCAGTAAGTTTTGTAGAATACTATGAACTGATAGAGATGGTTAGAATGGCGGGAGGACTTGTTCAAATACAGATTTTTTTTTTTTATTTTGTTACATTTATTTTGCATTTTGGATGAAAATGTGGAACGGAAGTATCTTAACACTAGGTTCCCAAGTTCTCTCTACATATTATGTTCGTGATACATCGTGAACCTAAAAATATTAATTGTAAGTATATCAGAACAGCCCTATAGCAATTTTGTCTTAGTTAAACTTAAGCGGATTGACTGGCTATAATAATAATAAAAAAAATATATATCTTTTATTTAAATAAAACTACGTTACGTACATAATATATTTTAATAAAATTAACCGCGAGGAGAGTCGCGGGCGAGTTTAAGTGTTTTATTGGTTATAAAGTGATTCAGCCATGCATCGAATGGGCTTGTATTTTATTAAAGACCTGTAATTCTGGAAATATATACTTTAAAATTAAGAAATAAGGCCTATTTTCCTTTGGCATGTATTTATTGCCATCATAAAAATTTAATTAGTTAATTTTTTAACTATCAGTCTAATTTTATTGGTATTTTTATTCATAGTTTGGACTTATACTAAATTTAACATATTTAAATTTTACACTTTTTTTTTATTGTATAGAAAATAATCCCTTATAAGTACTTTGGATGTTTCTAGTTGTATTCTAGTAATAAAGAGCTCAATATTGTAGGTGAATAGAAGTTCAATTTATAAAAGTGAAATTTAAGTATGTTTATAAAAGTGTGCATAAATGACTTTATTTTAATAATGATATATTATTTTAAGTTACTAACGATATCACCAATATCACTGGGTCCTAATTTTCCCCACTTTTCGCCAAATTCTGGAGGCATTGCGTGTTGAGTGGCGGAACTAAACGCCGCGCGACACCAGAGCGAAGAAATGGAAATATAAATTTAAATAAATTCAACAAAACACTTTTTATTACACAAAACAAATTTTGTGACATAGTACGTACTAAACTCCATCTAAATATCGATTATAGAACCGACGACACACCTATGTAGGTAAGCGTTAAGTTTCTAAATGATGAAATAAACCTGTAATAAAGCGTTGCAATACTTGTCAAAATAATAACCAAATAAACAAAAAAAATCTAATAAATAATAAAAAGGCATTTAATTAATAAAAGTATTTGGCAAAAGTTTATATTGTGTCTTCTTCTTCTTCTTCCTGGCATTAATCCCGGCTATTTGCCAGGGTCTGCCTTCCTACTCAACCTACTCCACTTTGCACGGTCTTTGGCGAAAAGCTTATATTGTGTAAAGTATATAAATACACTCACTATATATAACTTCGTTTCAACTCTTCCTCGAAAGAATGAATTATTTTCCTTTCTCCTCTCAACCAAGACATTACGCGACATTGAGTTTTGACATTCAAAACGTAATATTAAGAATTTTAGCGAAAAATGGATAACGGAGTGTCTCGTCACTAGTTTTACTCTGCTTACCGTACTATGCTGTATAAAGCGTGGAATTAAACATAAGCTAGAAATAAATGCGATTGAACCTAGGATAGTCGTTCCTGTACAGTAGCCGTTCATCTTTACTAAACACCTACCACCAATGTGATTTATAACACAAAAAAAAATACCTTGGCCTGCCTCATTAAGGCAGGTAGCCAAGTATATCCGGTCAGGGCACAACAATACATACATACACATAAATTATAAATGGACTCTTAATAACCAAAAAACTGAATTATATGATGAGATTTGAAGAAATGATCTATGAGCATTTTTTGAATTAATAAAAAGTGATAGAACCGGTAGCTAAAAAGGATTAAGGTTCGATTCTGGCGATGATTATTAATAGTGATGTGTTACAGTGATGAAATTATAACAGGTAATAATAAAATATTGAGGCTATCGTGACGTAAACGCCCACTGCGTTTCATTCAATTATGGATTCGATTTCCATTCGAGGGAGCGGACTGTTTTTGTTTACTTTCTCTGCTTGTTTTACCAGATAGTTCAGCGTTGAGTTAGCGAGACTCAATACGCAATATTGCACATTCAGGAGAGAAGTGGAGAACGGAAACTTTTAACACTAATTAAGTTCTCTCTAGCGTAGACACTCTGCTATACGAATTTAGCATATAATCTGAAGCTAAAATAAATGTCTGTGAACTGAGATCTGGTAGAGTTTTAGTTTGATTGTTGACTCCGCAGTGTAAAATCTAGAATGAACAAAAAATTAAAACATTGAGTGTTTAATTAACTTATGTATGTATGTTGTTACCTGAGCGATTATTTTTTTTTTCTTTGGAAAATGCATTTACGCAGACCGCAGACGTAGACGCAGTCTTCCGTGTGCCCACACGGAAGACAAGTAACTACCTTACGGATGAGCGGTACCTACTGTGGGACTCACCGGTGTATCCGATCCTACCCACTAAACGGAATCTCGCTCCACGAATATATCCCGCATATAGCAGGGCCATCAGATGGAATCTAGTGTTGAGACACTTCGTTCCACACTTTCCGACGAATTATCGAGATATTGCGTGTTAGGTGGCGGAACTCAACGCCACGCTAAACCTTGTTACTATAGCGAAATAATAATAAATTCATTTCATTGAGTGAACTCGAACCTCGAATTAGTGCAAACGAACTCGTGTCAGCAAATCGTACCGTTTTAAGAGTTCGAGTCTTCTTTTGACAATTTTTTTAAGGTCTTATAATATCTATATATTTTAATGTTTTTCTTTTTTAGAACTTCTTTATTTTTAAATTTGGCACGTAGTTTTGATCTTCTTTGGGAAGTATTATGGAGTGCTGAAACGGAGTGTCCCAAAATTCCTATAGAATCTAGAAAAAAGAGGATTTTTCGTTTTATAGGGCAATCATTAGTTATAATATGACATCGACATCATAGCCGTGTGTCTCTTACTTGCCGTCATCGGTGTAATTCGAGTGTTTGTGTAGGCTGAGATCTTCAGGAATGCTATATTTAGGTAAAATGCTATACAGAGTGATTCAATATTGCCATATAAATAATTTTATTGTATTTGATATACAATTAATTAAATGTATACGAAATTTCATCTGTTCTAATTAAAAAGATATTCACAAAATTCAAAAGTAGATAACTTATAGTGGCCCAATTCAGGCGCAATTTGTCACTATGGCTATAGGTTCAATTAACATTACAAAATGTTTGGGCTTATAATCATTTACTTTAACGGTATCTAAAGTAGAAAAAAAGTAAATGCAGAGAATACAATTAAATCAAGAAAAAAAACTTAAATGAACTATAATTTATGTAGTAGATATATATACCAGTAAATAAAAACAGAATTTTCAAAGATCAACGACTTAAACGAAATCCATTTATAGTTCATACTTTAAAAGTCAAAAACACGTTTTTATATGCAACCCAATTAACAATAATATGACCATAAAAGGCAGTAACCCACAAATCCACCCTATAGTTAGTAGAAGTATTCAAAGTTTTTTCCTACCTGCAACTTCCTTCCTAGTCCTATCCATTACCATGAATGAAATTCCATAGCTTTGACAGTTAAATGGCTCTGACACCTTTAGAAAATAACCAAATTATTTTAACCGTACAGTATTGAGTTCAAAATCGTACGTCAACCAAAGTTACAAAGTTTAAAATGCGTACAAAATTGAACGTATTTAGTAATAAATAAGGTATAATTTTAGTTATTTTCAGGTGATTTAATATATTTTTCTAGTGTCGGTCTCGTTGATCGGTGCCACGCTGTCTGGTACGGCGTTTTTGTCAGATTTTTTGCCACCAAAATATATCCAATTTGCCTAATGATACGCGCTGACACCTCGGCTCGCGGGTAACTTTACACGCTAATGGGTTTCGACGTTTGTTTTTAATTTCTTTTGTTATTTTCTTAGGAGATTAATTTATAATTTTGTCGGACTTGAAATCTAATTTGGAAGTTTTAGTAGATTTTGAGTGTTTTTTTTTTATTTGCTTTGTCGTGACTCGATTAATTGTGGAAATGCATTTAGAAGTTTTTACATTTTGCTTGTCTGGTACAATCTTTTTTAAACATTTGAAGACAAGTTAAAACTTTAATCTAACTTGAAAATTAAAAAATATTTTAATTACTGTTTACTTACTAAGTATAATATAAGATTAAAATTAAACATTTTATGCTAAAGATTATTTTTGATAAAAAAAATTTTTAGAGATCATTCAGAGGGAGTAGTTCTAGGTCGGAACCAATTTTGTAACCTTGTTAATAAGTGCTCATTTGGTATAAGTTCTATTTTCCTAAATTTAAATAATTTTACCAGCCAGGATCGAACCCACAATCTACTAAACATATTCTGAAAAATTTTCAACTGTGTTATAAGAATATCTATTAAAATGTTCGGATTATGCTGCAATTTTTTATGTTAAAGACTATTTTTGGTAAAAGATAAATAAGATTCAGAATCCAGAATCGAACCCGCAACCTCTAAATACTATAAAAATCTTCTCAACAGCGTTATGATATCATCTATTATACCTAATATTGTTCATTATTCCTCACAATCTCCAGAGTACCGCTCAAAACACGTAATGCCATACAAAAAAAAAGTTTACGCGACATTTAAATAAGTAACATCAATGGAGTTTACTCTATTCATAGAAAAAAATTGACTTTTAAACGTACTGTTTCCGGTTCGATGCTTTGTTGTAGCTTTATTGTACTTAAAGGAAATACAGTACAGCTTTGACGAAAAACGTTGCTTAATTCTCTCATGGTAAAATAACCCCTATTTTTATACTTCTAAAGATAAAAATTGTGTTATTATATTATTATTTTGCCATATATAAAGAAAAAAAATCATATAAATTGTCAATAGTACCTATTATTGGGTAAGCATTAGATGTCTTCAAGTGAATGGAGCTCGATTTCTATTAGTTATTGTATTCAGGATTAACTCTGTTTAGTGACAAATTTAATTTTACGGCTTTTATGCTTTGGAGGGATTTGTCGAAGCTGATTTTGGTGTTTGGAGTAAATCTGATATACGATTTTATATATTTTTTTGCTTATATCATGAATGGTTTTGATTGACGTCCCGATATTTGATTTTTGTACAGTTAATTGCAATGATCTCTTTGATGTATTGTGAATAGAAATATTATTTTATTATATTTATTATAAAAATATATAATTTCATCGCCGAGGGCCGTCACGCGTCGTAGCGCGCGAGTATTCTAGTTCTATTTTTTGAATTTTCACTTGCTCGCTTTGGTAACAAGACAAAATCTGACGTTGAGTTCCATCACTCATCTAACTATCTCCAAATGTAGGCGGTACTTGCGAGATACAGCCTAAATATAATAAAGTCACTTCGTGCTAATCTTAGCGCTCATTTAGATGTGCGTTGCGTGGTGGGTATCTTATCCGAAGGTGTTCTTTTTTTCTTTTTCAGCTTAGTATTTTCTAAAATATGTGTAAAGAACTTAGTGTTAAGACACTCTGTTCTTCACAATTGAGAGGCAGATGGCAGATGCTCAATGCTGCAATTTAGTCTAACTAATCCAACTTTTCAAAGTCGGTCAAAATCACGTTCTAAGTTTCGGTTATACACATACATACATAGTAGCAATAGGTTTAAAATTTGGTTTTTACAAGGTTTCTGATTTTTATTATTAAAATAAATAATTCGACTGTATTTATTTTTAAATTTGTTACATCAGAACTTTTGTCTGCGTGAGCCTACCGACTAACTGCTTTCCCTGTGGTTCTTGGTTTCTATGGTCCACTTCTGACAATGGTATAGACGAGACAATTATAAGTCTTAAATTTGTATGTTAATTTATATTCTTCGACGCCCTCGAAGCGTCCTTCTGGATCCCGACGACCCAATTGCTGCCGCAAACGCCCAATGTATAGGGAGGATTCACTCCTCATTCTCATGACTCACTCACCGCCGCCGTAAGAGGCGGCGAGGCCAGACCAACCTCACGGCACGTCCGCGCCTCGGCACGGCGAGGTCCAACGGTGAAATTGATAAGCGTACACGGGGCATTCCAATGTGATCGCCATCACTTTTCGAGCGTCCATCAAAGCTCGTACTTTTTTCTTCAGGGGCGAGCTACTCTCACAAAACCAAAAAATAAGTAAATCGGACCAGTCAGCCAGATCCCGAGATCTTAGCGTTTAAGCAAACAAACAAACAAACTACACTTTATTATATTAGTATAGATAAAAGCCGAAAATTATATTTATTAAATTTCCTTTATGATGAAATAAAAGAACTTTCAATCGTTAATTTTCAATATAAATGTATTTTGAATCGTATAGATAAACATTAAATAAAAAGTAGCGTGCAATGTCGCGCAAGAGCAAACTTTACACCACACCAAGAAAAGAAGAAGAGAACCAAAGTGTAGCTTAAATTAATTATAAACAGCAAATACTTACATAAAAATTAACAATATTTCGTAAATGTATGAATTTCTGCCCATTCGCGTCGGTCGTACTATGCCGCCCGAAGGGTAGGTCATTTCGAATCAGTGACATCTCCTTAATTATTTATTAGAATGTAATACAGTAAACTATAATTTTAAGATAGATAAAGTATATATAGTGACTATTATATTTATAACAAAAACAAAGTAAATCCGTCCAGTAGATCCAGAGATCATAGCGTTTAAGCAAACAAACAAACTCTTCCGATTTATTATATTAATATAGATATATTGTACATGTGCAATTTATATAATTTGAAAATACAATTATAAAAATCATTTCATCATCCATGAAATCGATAAAATAAATAAAAATAAAAAAAATACTTAATATACTATATTAAGCTAAATCAATCATGACCTATAAAATAACCTTTTTTTATTTGTTTACCTTACCTGTATATACCTTTTTTATTTATCTCATGGCTTCGTGAATACGATAGAGCTATTTTCATATAAATAATAAAAAAAAGACAATTATCTAAAGCCAGTCGTAGCGAAGGGGCAAAAGCGTGCTACTGTAAACGGACAGACGCAGTTGGGGGTTCAATTCCCACTGGAGAAAATGAAATATTTACCATTTTTATTTCCTCGCCCTAGTAATGAGGCATAGTGCCAAACAAAAATGTCGCAATAACAGTGGTGTGCCTTAATGTTAGGTTCCCAGGTTCCCTCTATCTACCCTGCTAGGAATAAAACTAAAAAATAAAAAAAAAGATTATTATTGAAGTGTAAATATAAATATGTAGAGTTAATTAATCTAGATTTATTAAGTTGTTACGTGCATCATTGACACAAAGTGTGAAGTCATTATGGTAACGAACAGGTAGCCATGGCGGTGGCAGTGGCGGTGACGGTGGCGGTGGCGGTGACGGGCTCGCGGCAAAGGCAGGAGCCTGATAAATGATCCCCATTGTCAGCTACTGGTGTTTGGTCAGGATGGAGAGGTGGTTTCAAATAGAGTTCCGTAAGTATTTGTGAGAGAAGATAGAGATTTTATTTTAGGAAACGTAACCATCTTGGACGGTTTTTAGAGGCTTTCTATATATTTTTTTGTATTTTTCGTGTGAAAGATAATATGATCTCAAAAATTTGCTTTTTAGATCTATTATTAGATCTATTCTGCTTTCTTCATGTCGTTCTGTGTTCCAGTCTCCATGTCTTACTTATATATTTCGAATTTCATCCAAATTGAAGAAGTCATTTTTTACCTTCACGTGTCCGAGAGAAGAACTCAGATTTTTTCCACTGTATTAGCGAACAGAAGCGAAAAAAAAAATCCCTCTAACGTTTACAGTCAAATTAAAACAGCTGGTCATATAATAAATAACCCTCCTTTTTTCCTCCGTGGTCGGGTAAAAACAAACTAACAGCCATTGCCCTTCCAAACGAACTCTACATAAAAATAAAAGATCGACACATACGTCGGTGCGGCGTCGCAGTGTTCTATATTAATGTTAAAAGTTGTAGCTCCTTTATACTATCTATATTATATTGTATGTAGGGTAGTTTGTAGCTTTATTTTTGTTGGCTCTTCTTATTTTATGTTGATCTGGTGTTTTGATGTGTTTAGTACTAGGCTGGTAGGAAGAAGTACTATTATTAAGTCTTGGATGTCTTTAATGTTATAGTTTGTTTAAATATTTGTTTATTAATATCTACAGTTGGGGCCAGTAGTGTGCTTTGAGACTGTTAACTTGATAGGGTGTGAGTTCGATTACCGCTCGAAGAAATGAGATATTGAATGAGCTTAATTTCCTGCCTTGCTTCGATAACGAGGCAAAGCGCGATGTTGAGTTTCGCTACTCAATGTGCAATGGCTTCAAAATTCGGCGAAAAGGGAACATAATATTTTTATACATATATTTAGACACTTTTACTAGAAAACATTTTTATATATATTTTATACTCTTAATAACATTATCTATGTGTCCTCATAAGTAAACTTTCAGTAAAATGACATGTGAATCTGGTGATAGCCTACTTTAGGACTGACAATACTGACACTGTCATATTAACTGACATTTTAGAAAAGGCGTTCATAGAAGCCAAGTTGAAAAAAATATTTATTTTTATTAGGTAAAATTATAGAATTATACCACGATATTTATATTTACATAACGTACAAAACAAATGCTTTTATTGTGTAAAAATAAGGCTTCACTTGACAAATAAGTTAATAAGAAACGCTCGCGCTCGAATAATTTTCTCTTTAATCCTTAAGGATAGTTTACATGGTGTTAGATGAATATTTGATTATATTTTATACGTTTAAGAGGCCAGTCGTGGTGCAGGAGCGCAAGACTGTGAGAGTTAGTGCGACAGGTTGTAGGTTCGATTCCCACTTAAGAAAAGGAAATCTTTAATATTTTAATTTCGAAGAAATTTATATTTCTGTCTTCTTCGCTCCAGAATTCGACAGAAAGTGGAGAACGGAGTGTCTTAACACTAGGTTCCCTCTGCCTACCCTGCTATGTGCGGGATAGATCTTGTATTTTTTTCTTCGTTATGAATACGCTAGCTTTTCCACCTTTGAATACACAATGCCTCAAGTAAAAGGCGAAAATTAGGTACTTCCCTGGTACATGTAGGATAAATCCGGCAAAAAGTCTAAAAAAATAATTTTATGTTATTTTATCTTTCTACTTATATCCTCTGTACAGCAATATTAATAAATTGATAGCTAAAACTGTTTTCGGATTTTGACCTGGTCAAGAATTCGTCCTCCGCTTTCAACTCTGATTTCTAAATATTTCGAATACTTCGTCTTGTTACTAGAGCTACAAGACGAAACTCCCCGAGAGGAAATCGAATCCACAACCCTTACGCTTACAACAACACAACCTCCTAATTCAGCTTTATTTTATACACAAAAAAAATCTCTCTACCATAGTCGCAGAAACAACGAACACCAACACGCCATATAAAACCAACTACCAATACAACACTCAATAGCATAAACAAATATATTAATTTAATATGTTTTTATTGAAATAATCCACCATAATTTACGTCCATAATCAGATCAGCGCCGCCGTACATTATCATTTGACGCTTCAACTCTTTATTTTATTTGTGATGCGTAAATTCAAGCCGTTTTGTTGAAATGGTAAATTATAAAATTAATATTGTATATAATACTAGAGACGCGAACGCGGCTTTGCTCGATTCAACTTATTAAATAAAATCAGCTAATAAATCAGCTTCACGCTGTATCCCGCTCACAGCAGGGTAGGCAGAGGGAAGCTAGCGTTAATACATTCTGTTCCGAAGCGACTTTTCTTCTCGAAAAGACGAAGAGTTCCGAGTGGCAGAACTCAACGCCGGACTTTGCCTCGACACCAGAGCGAAAAAATGGAAATATAAATTTAAGTGTTTATTTCATCTCCTCAAGTGGTATACATCCATTTTTAATTTATAAAAACAAAATATCGCATGTCCTTTTTAAAACCTCGAAAAATATGTATAGAAAGTTTTATGATAATTGGTTTAGTAGCTTCGGCGTAATAGAGTAACAAACAAACTTACATTAATAATCAGCTTCATGCTGTATCCTGCACATAGCAGGGTAGGCAGAGGGAACCTAGTGTTAAGACACGCCGTTCCCCACTTTCTGCCGAGTTCTGGAGGGATTGCATGTTGAGTGGCGGACTTCGCTCGCCAAAGCTTTTTTGTTCTATCTTTACCTTTTATTACTATTGTCCGAAATAGTCTTGATGCTAAATCCAAAGATACACTATTAATGTTGTTGTAGCAGTAGCAACGACGACGCGTGATTAAAACTAAATAACCATTAAGTTAATTTGTATCTTTTCGATAATAAAGTTTTTAAACGTAAAATACTAAACCTATAAAACACACTAAACTCATATTCAAATAAAAATAACTAAAAGTTTTGTATGAAAAATCCTACCCAAAGGAACTCTGACCGCAAGTACAGTATCTGTCGAAACGATTAAAATGATGTGCCTTTCTTTCAACACAAAAAAAATATGAAGCTGAACCAGCAGTTCTTATGATTAACGAATTTAACAAAACAAACTCTGTTTTAGCTTCACGCTGTATCCCGGATACAACGCTCTTTAAACTTATCGATTGAGTGGCGAAAATAAACGCCGAGTTTCGTCTGGACACAAATTATTCATTTTTATAATATTAGATTATAGAAGTACAGATATTATCATAGTCATACCAATATTATAAATGTGAATGTAACTTTTATATTTTCATTTCTTGGTGGCTCTGGAGTCGCTTTCAAAAATTTATTACAAGTTAGCAAAAATTTCCCTTATACATATAAATAAAAAAATAAATCAGCTTCACGCTGTATCCTGCACACAGCAGGGTAGACAGAGGGAACCTAGTGTTAAGACACTCCATTCCCCACTTTATGCCGAATTCTGGAGGCATTGCGTGTTGAGTGGCACAACTCAACGCCGCGCTTTGCCTCGACACCGTAAATATGGAAATATAAATTTAAGTAAATATTTCATCTCCTCGAGTGGAGATCGAACCCACAACCAGTCAGTTTTACAGTCACACCTCGTGCCGCTACGCCACGACTGGCCTTAAACATATATAAGCGAAATTTTTGGATATACATTTTGTTTTGTAAATTTTTTAAAAGTATGGAATGAATTAATATTTTTAATATTTGAGGGTATTTCGCTATACAGCCGCGCCCCGTGATTAGTTATTAAAGTGTTGTCATAATTCGTTCGATGTTTGCGTATAACCATGTATTTTAAAGATATTTTAAGATCAAATATTAAAAAATAATATGTTTAGATAACTATAATGATTACATATTTTTGATTAATTTATTAATAACAATAGCGTACAACAAAGTAGGTAAGGTAGGTTAGGTGCCTACCTCGAGGTACTTACGTTGCAACACTAAGTGATGTAATATATCCTATAGCACCCTTTGTGTCTATTGTGACTGTAAAATCGACTGCTTGTGGGTTCGATTCCCACTGAGGAAATTACATATTTATTTAAATTTATGTTTTCATTTCTTCGCTCTGGTATCGAGGCAGGTGCGGACTTGAGTTTCGCTACACACTAAATAAGCAAACATATTAATTAAAGTTTCTGAAGCAAAATCCTATTTTGTATTTTGATAAACTTAGTTTTTGTTTCATTTAAATCAGTTCATAAAAGTAAATAAAAGACAATAGTTTAAGTAAATAAAGACAAAATTTTATTCAACACAATTGTTACAAAATAATTAATTTAATTTTCCAAATATATAAATATTGTCTTTAAAAAACAAAAGTAATGAATTCAGTTCAAGCGGGCGAAGCCGCAAAATCAATACAAAATAGTCACATTAACAAAACAAACTTCTAATAACGCATTCAACAAGCGTGAACTAACGCTAAATAGTCACTTTTTTGGTAACAATTTGTCAAAAACATCTGTCGGGTCGCAGATTCGATTTAACATTAAACGTATTTTGGGTCAAATTGTGCGACAAACGAGAGCACACAATATGGGTACATACGAGCGCGTATTATGTAGGAACATCTGTAAACTCAAAGGTGTTCCTTGACTCGGCAATTGAACCGTGAATAATTGGTTTTAATGCTTTGTAATGTAATTTTATTAGATTTACGATGTTACTCATAAAAGTCGTTCTGTTGTACGTGATCTAGGTATATTAAATAAAATAAATAAATCAGCTTCACGCTGTATCCCGCACACAGCAGGGTAGGCAGAGGAAACCTAGTGTAAGACACTCCGTTCCCCACTTTCTGCCGAATTTTGGAGGCATTGCGTGTTGAGTGGCAGAACTCAACGCCGCGCTTTGCCTCGACACCAGAGCGAAGAAATGGAAATATAAATTTAAGTAAATATTTCATCTCCTCGAGTGGGGATCGAACCCACAACCAGTCGGTTTTACAATCACACTTTGTGCCACTGCGCCACGACTGGCCTCACTAAAACTACTACACTAGAAACTATAATTTTTACCTAATTTGAAATATAAGATTAATTCTAGTATTATATATGGACCGTCGAGGCCGTCGTGACACAGCGGCACAGCGTCTGTATGCGCGATCGTCGTGATTTCGATTACCACTCAGGAGAGTGACTTATTTTCATATAAGTTGGCTCATTAAGATGGTTTTTCATGAGATCACTTTTTGTTCTGCGAGTTTTATCGTAAGCATAAATTATGAATGTCTCCCATTTGGACACGTCCGTTTTCCACTTCCAGCAAAATCCGGAGGCGTTGCGGGTTGAGTTGTGAAACTCAATACCGCGGTTTGCTTCCGTACCAGAGCGAGGAGGCAAGTCGTGGCGCACATGTTAAAAATTTTATTATATTTTATAAAGATTCGAAAAACCGTCGTAGCGTAGCGACACCTCGTCTGATTATAAGCGCGTTGTATACGGACACGATTCCCACTCGGGGAATTAACTATTTTCTTTTTCTCACCTTGATAACTATCTTGTTCTTCAGTCAACATACAAAGTAAAAAATTAAGCGGTAGCTAGTGGCATAATGTCTTAATACAAAGTTCTCATACCCTTCTACATAAGGGGTGCAGGTTCTCATCAAGAAACAGGAATAAACAGTACAATTAAAATTCAAAATCACAATTGGACATTGCCAAAAACCTTCCCAAGTAATAATTAGGCACTTAGCGGAACGTTTTGGGACCCTTGTCCTCGTGCTTGTTTAGGCGAGGGCTGAGAGGTTGATTGCTCTCGTAAATTATATGGCCACCTAATGAACGGGTATTTGCTGTTTTATTAGACGATTAGATTTTATTTTGTTTTGTGTGTTCGGAATTTTGTTGTGTTGTTTGTGGGATAGGAAGTGCTTTGAAAAAGTTCTCAATATTTTTTTTGAGTTCTCGTTTTACCCCGTATTACCCTAACTTTTGAGGCCTAGCGCAGCGGTATAGGATACAAGTTTTGGTTTCCTCGCTAGAGTGAAAGAAACAATGATGCTAAGAAATCATACTTTTTAATATTAATAAAATATTCACATTCGTTAGAAAGTGGGGAACGAAATGTCTTAACACTAGGTTCCCTCTTACTACATTCTTAAGAACAAAAAAGGTGCAAATACCATAAAACATTCAAATCTAGATCCAGATTTAATGTATTTAAGATCTAGAACCATCGACTAGGGGGGTAGCCGGTGCGGGAGGGGGAAGGGAGGTGGCTCGAGGGGTAAAAGTAATCAACAATTTAAAATTGGGACTAATCCCATCCTGTCGTAATCGTGGCGATCACTCTCCGGGTCTACTCTACCTATAGCGAGCTTTTGCACACTTTACGTTAATCTTGAGACTCACTATCTCTATTTTTAAAATTTATGTTAAAATATATATTATATGTTTCATTTATTTATTTTTTTAAATTAAATTTTTTAAGCTTTTGTGAGACTGATTTGTAAGTTCTATGTAATAGAATCTAAATAATCAAGTTAAACATACCTGTGAAAAATATACCATCAGGATGTTTGGTAGTTATACGTAGTTTAGGTGATAACATTATGATGTCATCGAGAGAATCGTCTCATGATGGAGCCGGGACCTGAATAGTGGAACTCTTCAAAGGTTACCAGTATGTTAATTGAGTCTATGCTCATACATCTACGCTGTTATGTGGGAAAAAGCGTGAAACTGTTTTTTTTTTGTTTAGTTACGTAATATCTATATAATGTTCTGATTTTATTCCTATTTCTTATATTTTTATAGTTATACACATTTTCGCGGCGGTGAGTTCCGCGACTTAACACGCAATGCCTCCAGAACTTGACGAAAAGTGGGGAACAGTGCGTCTTAACTCTAGGTTCCCTCCGCCTACACTGCTGTGTACGGGATACAGTGAAAGTGAAGTTGATTTTAAGAATACAATGTTCTGATTTTACTCATATCTCTTATATTTTTATATTTATACATTTCTTCATTTTATTAAGAGCAGTGGCGTTACACAGGTAACATTCCAGATTTGAGTACGGATACCGATATAACAAGAATATCGGTTTAAAATATAAATTTTAATTCGACTAAACAACGAATCTAAAATTATTTTAATAAAAAAAGAGAACGCAAAAAAGTCGCAAATGTGCGCAACTCCGCCAAGGTGTTTGTTTAGCGCGGGACAAATCGACACGTCACTCACGGCCGTCCCTCTCGCACGCGCCCGCCCGCCTATCTCCGTCCCGCTCGCACTAAATAAGGAATAACAAACATAATCCGCGAATAACGCCGATCCCGGCTTACTCATCTGTTGAGATTTGCCCAAATTGTACGAGTGATGGCTGAAAATTGATATTAATTTATTTTATTATACGCCGTTTTGTTTAAATTTTCCTTTATTTATATGTTACATTTATATTAAAAATATATTTTTAGAGAAAAAGATCTACTTATTTGTTTCATAGATTTATCATATAGATATAGATACTCCACCATTAAAAAGATGTTGGGTGTTAGATACTTATATAAAAAAAATCTATATACCTATTATAATATAATATATCCCGTTGCTGAGTGACTGTACATAGACAAGTACATGGACAGCACTACTAGGATTAGAAAGTTAAAAATTAGGGAGTGCAGGAGAGCGACAAGAGAGGATTTCTGGAAACTAACAGATACGGAAAAGTCATTATTTTACATTTTATGTTTTATAATCTACGATAAAAAGTAGCGATAGATATATTGAACTTGAGTTGGATAGTATTTATTAAAATACTCATACTAAATAACAAAGGTCCATCGTGGCGGAGTGGCACGATGTCTGAATGTACTTGTAAGTGCGACGATTGTGTGTTCAATCCACACTCAGAAGAATTAAGTACTTCCATTATGTCTTCCCTATTAGACAAAATGTGAATGTGAATTCCGTTCCATAAATTAATGGGAAATAAAGAGTGCCATGACACTACGTTTTCACTGTCTGCGCTGTTATATAGCATATGCGCAAAGCAACGTTAAGTTGAAAAATATGCTTGTATAGAAAAGCAATGGTTCACTCTGACTACCCATTGTGCTTATACAATCAGCTTGACGCTGTATCTCCCACACAGCAGATTAGGCAGAGGGAACCTAGTGTTGAGACACTCCACTTTCCGCCGAAGCCGTGCGGAACTCAACGCCACGCTTTATGTTTTAACCTAATATTTCTAAATTAATCTAAAGTAAAGAGAAACTTCGTAATAAAAATTAAAAATAAAATTTCATTTCATTCATTTAACCCATTTAGACCCATACCTTAACTAGCAGTAAATAAAATATTTTTTAAGTAATAATTGGTGGATAACGATATAATAAAATAAAAAACGTAAAGAAATAATTATTTTATTTTATTTTAATATTAAAAAAAAAGCCGTCCTCAAATGGGTCCACTGGGCGCAAGTAGTATAAAAACTTTCGAAACAATTTTTTTCGACGCAAAGTGATTTACTACACTTTTTGCATTGCCAATGTGCAATTTTATGGCATACAGCACATCTTATTGCTGGGAAAGTTTTAAGGGGTAGTGGCCCACCCCATCATGTTGCAGACTTGGCACTGCAGAAGCTGCTGGGCGCAGAAATACGCTGCTGTTTCTGTCTCTCAAAAAGTGACGAGCGCTAGTAACGACGAAAGCTCAAGCTGATTTATCTTGTTTGTATTGGTTAGTAGGTGTAGGCGCCATGAATTTGCAACAGCGAGATCCAGCATGTATGTGAATAAAACCCACCACCATTTTTTACCACGTACAGCAGTACTACACAGGGAAATAAAATGATCTGCCTGATCAACCCCGCCCATACCATTGTTATAGTTTTGAAAAACGTGCGAAATGCCAACGTCCACTTTCTTCTTTTCTACAGCATTTAATCTCTTTAATTTACCCAGAGGAAGAACGCTGTCGAAATTTGTCCCTATTGTGCAGATGCTGTTGTCCAACCACCGTACATATAAAATTTTGTCAACTTGGTCAAAGCGGTAATCAAAATCGGCGGTTTTTCTTTTTCTTATCCTTTACTACTGTGAGAGGACACTTCGTAGTTCTACTCTCGCAAACAGTATAGTTGCTCGATAACCAGCCTGTCGTAAATCTCGAAGCAATGCGTTACTGGTAAAGAAATTATCCAAGTATATGACATGGTCATTAGCATTGGTTTCCAGTTTGATGAGTAGTAGTTTGACAAAGGCTCTGTAAGACTGGCCCCTAGAGTTTTTCCACATTATAAGTCGTAGGCGTAACAGTATCCATCTGAGCTCGTAATCATCCAATTTTTGTACCCAAATTGTACTGGTTTGAATCTTAAAAATTGTTTGGAAGGGCGCCGACCAAAATATTTCACCATAGATTCATCTATAGATAAATCTCGTCTCTTTGACGTCTTCTTTAATAATTACAGCTTCAATTGCTTCTTGAAGACCCTAGTATTCATTGCGGCCACTAAAAGTACTACATGTCATTATGAACTTGAGATGGATCTTCCAATAAAAAAATACTTTTTTACTTCTGATGTGCCCATTGGCCCTAATTGGGGACAGCATAGTAAAAGCTAAATTTAACTTATTACCACTCTTCTTTTCTTATTTAAAGTAATTATATGATATAATATACTATGTAATTGAGTATGTTTTGTACCAAAACAAATGTAACTAGAAAAAAAAGTTAAAAATAAAAAATATTTACTTTTAGCCTTCCCCAATTTATGCAACAGCTCCACAAAATGCACAAAATTAACAATTATAAATGTTTTTTAAATGACTTTTACGGTCTCATCATAAAGATACACTCTTTATCGACACAATTGTGGACATAAGCTGCATAAACATAAAAATATAAAAATAACGAGAGTACTTTTATAAATGTCCCCATTTGGGCACGGCGGGTCTATATGGGTTAAATAAACTTTTGTCATAATTTTTAGCAAATTCTAAATCATCTCAATGTCACACATCCTTAAATAAATTAGAGGCCGGTCGTGGCGCGGGCGCACAAGCGAGTGTCTAACGCGACAGGTTGTACGTTCGATTCCCATTCTAGGAAATGACATATTTAATAATTTTATTTCTTCGTTTTACTGTTAAGGCATAGCGTGACGTTTAATGAACCAGCGGAAAGTGGTCTTAAAGTTTTAAGTAGCCAGCTACCCTTCTGCGGGATACGGCGTGAGAAAAAGGTAATAAATTAGCCTACTGATATTAAAAAATCTAATCGAAAAAGTAAATCTAAATTTAATCGAATTGAAATCAATGACCAACAACAAATATTAAGCATTCCAATATAATAAAACATAATTGAATATACAACATTTTTATTTTTAATTCAAAATCTTACAAATTTTGATCACATTTTCTGGACGTATTTTCTTTCAAGACCATAATAAATTGTCGTATAGAGTCATCTGTTGTTTGTTATTCGTACTACGTATTCAATGTATGTTGGTTAGTGATACATTTACCTATCGGTAGATGGCGTTGCCAGTACTTAGATATAATTAGTGACACTATGAACCATGTTCAAGGCGAGAATCATAGATGGCGCTGTTATAAATATGTAGTTCTTTACCTCTCGGCTTTTGATAAAAAATCGGTACCTAATGGCAAATATAACAGAAAAAATAATCGAAAATGGATGATAATGTATCATTATATCGTGTATATAGAGATAGAACTGTTAAAGTTTTTATGTTACCTTTAAAATTGTTTAGTGACATGCAACTCGGCGTCTATCATTATCCTCAAGTCATAGCCGAGTGAAATAGCATCTGACTACCATAAGGATGATTGTAGGTTCTATCCCCGTTTCAAAAACCGTTTTTTTTTTTGGAGATTAGTGCGGCAAGCAGATCTCGGAATATAGGGTTCCCACTGACTATCCTATGTAAGACAAAACGTGAATCTAAAAAGACGAAGTAAAATAAAAGTCTCAAAAATATGAAAAACTATTGTATTTCTCATTTGCTCTAACACTAGGATACGTAGGTACAGTAGGTACGTATCGAACCCCTACACTCTCAATAAATAATATACAATTCCACTTAGTCAATAGGTAGCAAATCATACAATAACAAACTGAGTTAGTAAGAAAGTTTGAAACGTTACTTGTTCAGGCTTAAAGTTTTATTAAATGGCAGATTTTTCTTTATATTTCAAATTTAAATTTAAAATATATTATATTTTAATATTGTATAAAAGTTACAATTTAGTTAGTACCTCTATGAAACTAAACCAATCTTTCTTCCATACGTTTTTTGTTGAATTCTTTTTATTGTGAAAAGTGCAGCGTAACTTTAATAAGAAAAAAATAATAATAATTGGAAAAATCTGCCATTTTATTACATAATAATTTAATTTATTACATAATATAGAAATTATTAATAAAATGATATGTAATTTTGAGGCAACACGAATTCCTATTTGGCTGTAAATACATAAAAAACGAAAACAAAATGTATTTATGTTATATTTAAAAGTAGTCACTACTTGCGAGAAGTAGCGATATTGCACATAAAGCATACAAAAATACATTTAAAAAAAATTACATAAAAAATTGGGTTTTTTTTATTTTTCACATACATATACCGAGATTCTATGTTGACATTTTAGTGGAAGTGATTAGAACTAGCTCTTTTTTTTTTCTATGGTGTTATTAAATTATTATAGTTAAAAAAATATATTAAGATCAACAGTTAGAGAGCTTGGACACTTGAGCAGTAATATTTTAGTTTTTTATAAATTTAATAATATAATCTATAGCAACAATCCAAGATCTTCTATAATCTGGTATATAATGGTATGATATTATCATTTGAAAAAGGGGCATTGCTGTATAAACAAAATAAACAGTAGGTAGCGATTATTTTAAATGATATATACATACATACATCATATTTTTTATTTTCAAAACAAATGAAAATCTTCACAATATTAAATTCAAGTAAAATGGTTTAAGAATGGTTTATATTATTTTTAATATTAGGCATTTATTTATTTTTGCTTTCTGCATAGAGAGAAAGAATTTAGTACACATTGGTTACATTGAATATATCCCGTTCTGTAGACAAACTGCGGCGTTGAATTCCGCCTCTGAGGACTTTAATTAAATTAAATCTGCTTCACGCTGTATACCACACACAGCAGGGTAGGCAGAGGGAACCTAGTGTTAAGTTCACATCGTTCTTTTCGCCGAGGGAATTATTCTTATTACTTTTAAATATTTGTATATATTTTTGCTTTGCGCATATAATTCTCATTTTCAATACAATAATATTAAACCATTTTACTTAAATCTATTACAAAATCGGGAAAACATACGGAAAACAAGAAAAGCTATAGGATTATATTTGGATTTGACTTTTTTATTTTAAAAGTACGGTAGTGTTTTATGAGTATTACATTATATGTGTGTATAAATCAGTTTGAGGCCAGTCGTGGCGCAGCGGCACGAAGTGTGACTGTAAAACCGACTGGTTGTGGGTTCGATCCCCACTCGAGGAGATGAAATATTTACTTAAATTTATATTTCCATTTCTTCGCTCTGGTGTCGAGGCTAAGCGCGGCATTGAGTTCTGCCACTCAACACGCAATGCCTCCAGAATTCGGCAGAAAGTGGGGAACGGAGTGTCTTAACTTTAGGTTCCCTCTGCCTACCCTGCTGTGTGCGGGATATAGCGTGAAGCTAATTTAATTTTATTTATTTTTATTTATGTATGTATAAATCTGTTTATTTTGAGATCCTAAGGCGTTTAATAATGTCATGTTAGATGGAGTGAGTGACGAAAGACTACTTTAATTTCTTCACAATATATTGTATGTGTCATTGATATAAAATATATGTATATATATAGACATTCATCCATTAATTATGAAGAGAAATAATACTGTTATTTTATCATAAATATTATTATGTTGAAAAAAAACAACAACCTCAATTTATTTTAATACTGAAAATTAAATATAAGAAGCATATGGAGGTAGCGTTATGAAGCTGTATTGAATTTATTTACATTTATATGTATGTAAAGCAGAGCATTACTATGGAAGTTTTAAGGACTATTTTGTTATTTATTTTGATTTTTTTATAACATATTTATTAGAAATCTGAAAGAAAATCCGATTTAAAATGTAAGGTATATATCTAAAGCTATATTTACAAAAATCTTGTTCATTTGTTGTAATTAAAAGAAATAACGTTTTCTATCTATAAAATAAGCAAAGAAAGAAAGAAAGAAAAGTTTTTGAAATCTTAGTAGTGAACAGTTTCGACATTTTGCGAGGCCTTGTTGCTCTAGAGACAGTAAAAACAGATAATAACACAAAATACACATACAATAAATCTATACACATGAACAAAAACACACTTTGATAAATATATGTAAACAAATATATTAAAAAAAGATACTGCAGTCACTTTAATCTTGCTTTGGGTATGAAAATTGTCATCTGTCTGAGCAAAAGCAAACATATGTAGATACTATTATTTTATTAATATATTTATGACAAAAAAAAATACTTTTATTATTCGAATAAGCGATATTTACTATATATATTATATATAATACACAAATTGGGACAGAAGCAATCTCTGACGATAAAACGATACAAAATCGTTTTCATTGTGATCTGATGCGATCTTTGCCATTTTGATACAAAATTTGATTACCTATCTACTCGTATACGCTTTAAATTCACATCCAACCACGAAACGAACATATTGCACTAATATAGAACTCAAAGATACAAACGTTGTAAGACAAGAGAGTTTCATAACTAAATACTCTGCTAAAACTAAAACAACACAGATAGTCAAAAAATCTTCAAGAAAATCCACTAACGTGGACACACGCCCATATAAAAATAGCTCACTAGAGATCGTCGCAGACCACAACCCTAAACTACAATAGATTTACATTTCGACAACGTCTCTACTTAAGGTATCGAATTTCTCTTTCACCTGCTCTGGACTAAAACTTTTCACTGACACCGTCTCAGACAGATCCGTACTGGAGAGTTTGTTTGTTATTTTAGTTATGGATATCCTGCTCTCGATGTCGTTCGCGTCGCACATTTCAACTATTTTGTCTACTTTTCTTGGTTTTGGCAGATTTTGGGTGATGACTTTTGTGGATTTGAGCTTTTCACTAAGTATTTTGTTGCAGGTCTTCTTGGACATGTCCAGGGCCAACGGGTCTTTGGGCTCGTCGGTCTTCTCTTCGACGTTTGGTTTGTTCTGTTGCTTTATTTCGGCGACTTCTGCATTTGACACATTGTCTTTCTTCTTCCACTTCGTTCTTCTGTTCTGGAACCATATTTTCACCTGAAATTGATAATGAGATATTTGAATATGTGACATTGAAAATATTTATAAACTTAATGTTAGATTTGAGTAACTTTGGCTCACTATTTATGAGATGATTTTCGGCTCTAATCCTTATCAATTTGAGTTACATACCCAACAAGCAATACAAATATAATTATTATTAAATAATAAAATCATCAATTGAATTTAATAAATAAGGGTTTATCACACTCTCGCTTCCTATAACTATTATATGTATAGTAAATACATGACACTGATATCCCGAGAGTGTGGACGCCGTTTGCGGTACTAAATAGGTATATCAGTTAACAAACAGCTAATTACCAAATAATCGATCTCAGCGTGAGATATGAAACATGGATACGTTTAATTAGATAATAAGTTACAATTACATTAAAAACAACGAAGTGTAAGTACGGGTTCAAATCCCACCCAAATCTAAATCGAGAGTTATTTAGTCAATTTGGCTATTATAAGTACTTTTGATAACAATCGACAAAGAGAAACAGTCAGTGTCTTTTCTACAGAAAGCTACCTTTCTGTAGTATGTGTGCCACTAGGTGCTCGGAAGGTTGTTCTGCAGAGTAGAACTGGCAACAAACTCTATAGTTGCTCAATTAAAATTATAGGTTACACTTGAACTTGTAAGAAATTTATGTGAAATATCGTTTATTTATCCGTTATGCTGTATCCGTTTCCCAATTTTTGAGATAGATCTCAGTTTAATATTGCTTAAGCACCCGTCAACCCAGTTCAGTAATTTAATAGTACGCAGAGAGAACTGGTAGTGTTGAGACACCCCTCCGCCACTACCCATCGATTAAAAAAACATTTAAAATGCATAGAGCACGAATATAATCTCTATAGATACATCACTAACAGCGGGTCGCACGTCACTAGCGCACTTCCATATAATTACCTCGCGAATTAATCCGCGGACATGTGACATTTGACCTGCGGCTATCCGTTACGGTCGCCATGCGGTAGCAAATTCGTGGACAGCTCTGATTATACATTTTTTGGTTTTATTAATAATATAAACATCGGTTAAATATATTATTAATTGGAGCTTTTAAATTCTGGATAAAACACTATATAGAAATGTTGACTTTATTAACAACCATATTTTCTTTTATCTTGTAAGAGCATATCCATGCGACTTCGCGTGTGTTTAAATGAAAATATTGTACGTAAGGCAATGTAATATGATATTTATCCTTGAAATCAAATCTGTTGTTTCGGAGATTAGCGCATTGAACCAAACGAACTCTGTAAGGCTAATGTTAGTATAAATATTTTTTCACTTATTTTACTTTAAAACTACAGATTTAATTTTCAATCAATACCTATGTATATACCTATTTCCATGGAAATTAACCAAACTTACACTAGAAGTAAATGTAAGGTTAAGACAATAAAACTAAAGCTATAAGTTTCATAGAATAGGAACTGGATTTGAAAAGTAATTCGGATTCATATCCCGAATAGTTTCCAAAAATTTCAAAAAGAAATTTTGATTAGATATTCCAATAACGGCATCTTTTCAGATTCAAAGTCAAATTCAAAATATTCTTTATCCATATAGAATTTTGCTAGCACTTTTAAATCGTTAACATTAAGGAACAACAGAATTGGTAGGCAGTTTTGCTAAAATCCCGCAAAAATTATTTAATATTAAAATAATTATAAGTATTTGCTTACGATAAATCTTTACGTTTCTTATCTTTATCTTTATCTTTTCGGTCAAAACGAAGTTTAAAATAAATCATGGCTTTCCTAAAGTTGAAACCCATTACTGTATTAAGGCGCGGAACCTCTTACTTATTTCTTTTTTTAGCATCACGCTGTATCCCGCACATATCAGAGCAGGCAGAACTCTATTACCATTAAGACACTTCGGTTTATCACCTTCCGCCAAATTCTAGAGGCATTGCGTGATGAGTGATGGAGCTCAATAGCAGAACCAAGGTTACGAGAACTTAATAATACATATTTCATCTCCTCGGCTGGGATCTCACAGACCTATTCTTTGTATAATAAAATTCAAATAAGAGTCCTATCCACAATTGTCCATTTTAATTGAAAATCTGCAAAAATATCATGTTTAGCAACTAAACTTATAAAGAGACAGCGGCATAATGTTCGACTATAAGCTTTATATATTTTCACTTTCTACTTTGATAACAAGACAAAACGCAATAAATTCCATCACTTAGCGCGTAATGTCTAGAAAGTTATACAGAAACCGGAAAACGGAGGGACACTATACTAAATTAGGCGGTTTGTGGGGAACAAGGTTCCTTAACACAAAATTTTCTCTACTTATCCCTCCATATGAGGTGTACACCTTATGCGGTGAAACAAAATTTATAAAATCCTCCAAAATCCTAGCCACCCTACCCACACCTTTACAATACAGTACAATGCAATCTACTTGGGTGCAAACACAAAGATAATTATTATTGATTGCGCATTAGCCGGGCTCGGACCGGCGGGACGGGGCGGGGGTAGCGGGTTCAGTGCGGGGGAGCGATGATACAATGACACAATGGTCATGCGACATGTCAAACCCGCGCTAATTGTGTCACGGTAGGGATGGGAAATTGTGAAATCGACGGCTTATCGATGTGTGATTGTTATGGTGAATCATTAATTAATGTTTAGGTCAATCACAACCCTATTACACTAGTGTTTTAGGGTTGTGCTTGTTCTTTGCCAATTTTACTGTATTTCAATTGAATAGTGATGGTTTTTCTCTTCTTTATTTTCTGTATTTAGTGATATTTTAGACTATGCAAAGAGAACTTAAGGTTAAGACACTCCGTTGCCTGTTTTCCACCTAATTTTCGAAGAGACGAGACATAATGTCTAGAAATTTGTGTAGTCAATTGCTCGAATGGGGAGCGCATCGGTAGTCACACTTTGCGCCCCTGCGCCACGACCAGCAACCTGAATATTTAAAGTTCAAATTCTATATTCAATATCCTAACAAAAATAACGCGTTTCCAACACGATTTTACATAAATACAGTTAAGACTTTAACACAATGAAAAAAGTATTTTAAGCAAAAAAAGTAGATGGATTAAACTATTTTAATAGATTTAAGTGTTATATAAAGATATCTTTCCAATTTTTATTACTAAAATCGTTCAGGTTCAATGGCACAACGTTGTGGGTGCGACTCCCACTCGTTGAAATAAATATAAGTATCTTAATTAATTTTTCTTCATCCTCCATTCATTCCCTGCTCTGGTAAGCGAAGTTCAACGTTGAGTTCGGACACTCAATATATAACATCTTGAAAGTTGGGCGTAGTGTCTTAACACTAGATCTGCCGAAACCAGTATGTGCGGAGAAGCGTGGAACTGTTTACTTTATTCTTTGAAAACGTAATTAATTAACATAATCCCTAAAAAAAGGTGTTTGTGTTTATTTAAAAAATATGTCCTCTTTTGTGACAAGAATAACAACTATGTTATAAAAAAACAACCAACATTTCTGAGTTTCATTTTAATAAATATAACTTACAAAACATAATCTCCTATAAAAAGTAATTTTATCCATAAAAGTAACTTAGCATTTTTGAAGATTTCAATTTCAAAACGATAATTTGTTAACATCCAGCCATTTTTTTTCTTTTTTTTTAAACTATTATCCTACATTTACTTAGAAACTTATTTAAAAATCGTATAAAACGTATGGCTTAGTTGTCTGTTCGGTTTAAAGGAGACCGGGAGACGCGGGTTCGAGTCCCGCTACGTACAATTTTTTATACGATTTCTAAATAAGTACATATCCAGCCATTTTAATTCCACTTCATACTTCACATATATACGTACAAAACAAGGCTTTTTGTAAACAACGACGTCGCGAATGCTACAAGAACGGAACTCAGCCCGCCCGAGTACAGCATCTCATAATATATTAACCTCTTTATGCAAACACTGTGATTTTAGGACACAACTTAACCCTCCTACTATAATACTGTACAAATTAAGCTTACGGTCACGAAATATTTTGTTGAGAACTCGCGACTCGCGACTTTACAAGTACACATACACATTACATATATAAATATATGTATATAATTTGAGGCCACTCGTGGCTTAAGGGCACAAAGTGTACGTGACTGTAAAACGCGACTGGTTGTGGGTTCGATCCCCACTCCAGGAAATTAAATATTTATTTAAGCTTATATTTATATTTCTTCGCTCCGGTGTCGAGGCAGGGCGCGGCGTTGAGTTGTCACACTAGCCTCTGCCTCACCTGCTGTGTACGGGATACAGCGTGAAGCTGATTTAATCATTTTATATATATATGTATTAATATATATAGTATTTTATTAATTATTACACTATCGAGGCGCAACAGGATGACGTCTGCCTGTAAACGCGACGATTCTAAGTTCAATCTCCAGTCAGGTGATTTTTTTTTATTATTTAAATTTATGAACGCTGGTTGCAATGCCTCTTTTTGTCATAATACTTAATTTTACTTTAACCAGTTTTATTTTAGTTTGTAATGATTCTACTTAAAAGTAGGTTCTATTACCACGTATACAAAAAGTATAAAGAGACAGTTCACTAGGTCATTTGCCTACACCTAGAAGTACTAGGATATCTCTCTCTTAATCTCTCTGCCTACTGCTTCCGTTACAATTTTTAATAAAATTGTGATATACGTATAATAAACAACAATTAGGTATAGCAAAAAATATTATTTGCGTATCGTATTCTAGCCTAACAAAATGAATTTGCAATGCGCGTTTGCATTTCATTTGTAACCTCTGACAGGTAGGTCTCAGTTATAATAGAGCTATTAAGCAACTCTCTCTCTCTCTCTCTTTTCGAGGATGGAAATAAACACGTATTTTAGAGGAGCAATCGTAAGTCAGCGTGTGTCCGCATACAGTATTAAAGAGGGATTGGTTGAATAACTTGAGGTGTTTATCGATATCGACGTAAATTATTATTATGAAATGTGTATTACATACTAGTATTTAAGTGTGGCTTCGTCTGTTTGATTAAATAGTTATAGCTATGACCTCTATATAAAAATATAGATTATAAGTGTATGAGCGGAATGGAATGTCTAACACAAAATGAGTTTTTGAATTTAATTATGTTATTAGCGATATTAGCGTTCAGCCAAATAAATCAAAACATTATATACTTTTTGCATAAATTTAAAATTTGTTTCAATTTTAAATTAGTTATATAATTTGTAAGTAAGTATATAAATTAGTGCCATTTTATCTTTTATTTACCTTACTTTTGAAACACGTAATGATTGAAATGTTGATGAACAGAGTTTCGTTACGCTGAGTTCTTTGCTATGTGAAAGACAAAGCGTGAAGCGATATCTGATCTATTACAGTTAAAATTAAGAAACATATTAAAAAGAAAAGATAAAAATAAAGATTAAGAAAAATCAAATGTAACGTAAGAAACTATCGACAGGTCCCCCCACTAGGCTTATCTCCGCTCGGATCGGAGCCGATGACTAAGGCTCGTTAATCTAACAATTATTCATTGAAGATTGTCCGACTTCTCCCGTCAACCAGGAGTTAGCGCTAGGGTTGCTGTTATAAAAATTACGTTTTTACGTTTTTTTTTAATGTATTTCTCTTTCTTAACTCTCTATAATATAAGATATTTTATTGCAGACAAATATAAACAAATTTTACAGCACATGTATGGCTTATTAACCTTATCATTTAAAGTAGTACTTTTACTTTTATGGTACTACCTGGAAGAGATCTTTCAAGCATTCTTAAGTTGTATACACGGCCAAGTCGTACAAAATGATGGTACGTCAAATTATAAGGCTATGCTAGGTACATAGAATACACAAGCAAATACATAAAATATTGTTTTATTTACTTTTTTTGAGGTCAGTTTTGACGTAGGAATACAAGCGTAGTAAGGTTACGGATTCGATTCCCTTTAATGATAATAAAATATTTCACATTTCCATTTCCTAGCTCTGGTAAGGAGACAAAGCGTGACGTTGAGTTCCGCCTCTCAACATGCATTGACTCCAAAATTCAGCGAAAATAGAATTCATTATGTTTATAATTTACAAAGAAATAAATTTAATTCTACGAAAATATCATATTTACATAATACTAAACTTTTAACATAATATAAATGAAAATGTACCGCGCATTTGTAAACCACAATATTTGAAATTTAAAACTAATTAATTTAAAATTCATTGAAAAGCTATTTCGGTTTTAGCTTTCATAGGTAACATTTGACTGACAATGACAGACAATATTACAACAGATTAAAAATATTCATTTAAATTTAATGTTTACTTTTTTAAATACTAGACAAGATTATAAGAAAAATAATATAATACAACAATTATAATGACGAAATAAAATATAAAACACACGAAAACCTATAAGAAATTATAAATATTTATTGTAAAGCTTTATAAAGCTTTACACGCAATGTCTCAAAAAATGCGTTAAAGCGAGGGAAAAGTGTCTTAACACTAACTGCTCTCCGCCTACTCTCGAGATAAGCTCAAAAAAAACTTTTAATTCAGTTTTACTAAAACACCCAAAAAAAAGATACAAAAATAAATATATTATGATACAAATTAGTTAACTTCAATATCGAACAACCCTAGCACAAAATTGAAGTGATCCGTCCCTCTCACACACCCGCTAATCGGTGGTATTAGAGTGAGACAGAGGACACTTGATCGATTATTAAAGACATTTAAATCCTCATTGTTAGTTACCATTATGTTTTTGCTGCACTGCAAAAATATTCTCGCTGTAATATCATTCGAATAAAATAATAATTGATGAGTACGTCTATTAAAGCCAGTTGAGGTTAGGTGCTGTTGAGGCCAGTCGTGGCACACGGGCGCAAAGTGTGCCTATAAAACCGACTAGTTGTGGGTTCGATCCCCACTCGAGGAGATGAAATATTTACTTAAATTTATATTTCCATTTCTTCGCTCTGGTGTCGAGGCTAAGCGCGGCGTTGAGTTCTGCCACTCAACACGCAATGCCTCCAGAATTCGGCAGAAAGTGGGGAACGGAGTGTCTTAACACTAGGTTCCCTCCGCCTACCCTGCTGTGTGTGGGATACAGCGTGAAGCTGATTTAATTTAATTTTATAAAGATTTGAACGTTGTGAGATTTAAACCCGTACCTCAAGCCTTCTGACCATTAAACCAATTGTTCTCTTAAATAGGTTGTAATAGTTAGTGCTAGGAGGGTTTCCAAGAGGCGAGGGTACAAATCCCGCTATGTGATTTTTTTATTATATATTATTAAAAAGTTTTTCAAATTTCTAAGCGTAATATCTACATAATTTTTTTGATTGGTTTCATCGATTTTACAGTACAATTTTTTTCTCACTTTACACTATTCATTATATATTTGGTTTTCATCATATTTTTTTGGCATTTGGTTTGGCTGAAAAACTCAGTGTTAAGGTACTCGTTCTCCACATTCAGTAACGGAACTCAACGCCGCATTTCCTTCAATTATTTTTGGCTCCACAATGTATCTCTCATGGTAGGCAGAAAAAATGAACGGTAACCTAGTTCAAAAAAACTGCGTTCCGATTAAGACAATTCTGTTCCCCACTTTCCGTCGAATTCTGGAGACATTGCGTATTAATTCGCAATTCAAAATCGAACCCACAACCTGTGGCGTTTACGGTCCCACTATTGTACTCCTGCACCACAACCGGTCTCTATTATTAAACTAATTCCATAACTTTAATAACTATAATAAGCTATGAAAGACATATGAAAAGGTCACAGGTGAATGCGCTTAAAATAACTGCGGGTATCTCGAACTATAAATGGCTGTAAAATTATTTTAAAATTAGTCTCTCTATCTGTTTGATGCATACTTTTTTGTTTTGTTTCTCATTTAGTTTTAGTATTTACCTTTTTCCTGTATAGAGAAATCAGTTATTAGAATGGGGAAACTTGGGAGAAAATAATTTATTTTATCGAGTTTGGATTGAACCTACAACCATCGCGTTTATAGCTGACTCAATGTGCCACAATATTTTTTAAGAACATAGAACTTTTTGCTTAAAATAGACTGTTTAGTAAACAACTGTGATTATTTTAAATCACAATAAATGCAAAAAAAATTAAGATTAAGATTCCGTCACAGCGGCGCAGCGTCTGACTCCCGCGACAGTCGTGGGTTCGATTTCCACTCGCAACAATTCCTCGTTTCGGCAATAAGACAAAATGCGTTGAACTGCGTTTCTCAACAGTCTTGAAATTTGGCCGGTGCGTGACGAACCGAATGTCTTAGCACTAGGTTTCCCCTATGACGCAATTTTTTTAACCAACTTCTGTAAAAAGAGGAGGTTACCAATTCGACTGTATCATGTTATGTATTGTTTTATGTTGTTTCCCTCAGAACTTTCGAAAAAACAACCGATTTTGATGATTCTATTTTATTTGATAGCTGGTACTTCCCGTGTGGTCCCATTTTAAATTGCTCCATTTCTCATATTATAACGCATGTAAAATTACATAAAAATTTTCAATAAGTACTCGAGAAATGAACGAATGAACCTCAATATCACGCCAACCGATTTCAATAATTCTTTTTATTTTTATTAGAAAGGATACACTTCCAGGGTACTTCGATGAGAGTTTGATTAGTTTCTAGTTATGGGTGCGGTTATTCTATTAGAAATTATATTACATCTTACCCCCGAACGCAAATCGAACCAACAACCACTGCACTACTAATCACCGCCACTACGCCACGACACCATCTATAGCTATATTCCAATGAAATTTGCTTAGTTAGTTGATTAACCGCGTTGGTGTTATATGGCGGCGCGATCAAAGGATTTAGTTAAACCATTTGACATAAACACATTAACCGGCTTACCGGCTTCGTTAGGTACTACACTTAATTATTATTACTATTACATGAGACTGACGTTACATTAGAATTGGTTGTTGTGATAATCAGTTCGGATTGCTGGGGTGGTGGTCGCCAGTTCGATTGTGAAACGAAAAATTGCATCACAACCAGGTATTCTAATATAGTAGGTAGAGATGAAGCTAGTCGTGGCGAAGGGGCAATAGGTTGCGATTCTAAACGCGGTAGGAAATGAAATATTTAATATTTTTGGTTTTGGTAACGGGGTAAAGTGGCTTTTCGAAGAAAAGTGGGGATTGGAAGTGCCTTAATGGGAATGGAGTGTCTTAACACTAGGTTCTCGATTGGATATAGTGTAAAACTAATAAAAAAAGAAAAATATAATAGGATTGTTTAATCAAAAGTACTAATCTCATTAACTATAGTAAGCGCGACGATTGTGTATTTGATCTCTAGTCAAAGGAATCTCTGGGACAAGACATAGAGTGGCGTTGAGTTCCGCCATAACTTGGTCAGTACGTGGGTAATGAAAGAAATAAATAATAAATAATATAATATATTTACCTAATAATACAAAACTAACGAGTTCCATCCACATTGTTTATCCCTAAAACTTGGGATATTCCGCTAACTACACTCTGTGGGACGATTATTCTTTGCTAACTTTGTATATTATTGTCCTATATTTATATAATATTTATATTATTAGGTACATTTACAATATATTATATTTTATCTTTCTTTTTCTGATCTAATTAAAGATATGTGGTAGTAGTAGGTTCTTGTGCAGAATTGGGTTCTCTTTTAGATGGTAGGCGGAAGGAACCAAGTGTTGAGACACTCCGTTCTCACAACGAGATTTATCGCGAATTTCGTTCGTGTTTTGCTATTACAATTAAAAGTACAAAAACACCAAATGCTATAGCATGTGTAATATAAGCTCGGAGCAATAAATTGTATGAGTCTACACTCGAGTTATTTACTAGGGACCTATAACTCTATAGGAGACTCGAACGACGACTCGAGACGGAACTCTATAAGAATTGAGGCTCTGGCTCCATCATCAGACCAGCTCGATAATATTATATGATTAAATTGTCTCCTCAGTTACGTATAAGTATATCTGTGGTGTTTTTTGATGATAAAAATTATAGCAAGTGACTAAAAGTTTGTTTTTCTTTTATTTTACTTGATCCCGTTCGCAATTTCGTTTCCGTGAATTATAAAAGGTAAAATCTCGTTTTCTAATTTCAAAGGTAAGAAATAGAGGCCAGTCGTGGCGTATGGCACAAATGTGTGTCCGTACGTTTACTGACGGCAGGTTGGGGGTACGATTCCCACCCGAGTAAATTAAATATTTAATATTTTCATTTTTTCGCTCCGGTAACAAGATAAAGCGCGGCATTGAATTGTGAAGTTGTCGGAAGTATCTTATTAAAAACGGAATATTTTAGCATTAAGTTCCCTCTGCCTACTTAAACCTCACCTAAACTATCCTGCTTTGTGAGGGGTACGGCGTGAATAAAAAAAAACCGACTTACAAATCGTCACAACAAAAGAAGTACAAAAATAAACAAATACCAAATGAAAACACACATTAAATTACAATAAAGTTAAAATTACACATTCGCGAAGCGTATAACCAAATTAATAATAATGAGCCGTGAATAACGGCTAAGGGTGATCCGTCTGTTTCACTGCTATCGTAATAACGTTTCAGCGATCAAACGCTCTCAGTTATACATACATACATACAATAACTTGGGCTCTACTGGAAGGGATGTGCTCATTTCATGTTTAAAGAGGTTATTTCATATATAAATCCAATATTTTGTGTTTTTTGAATTGAGTTAATAGGTAATGAGACCGTGGTTGTGCAGCGGTACAGCGTCTGACAATAAGCGAGATGGTTATACATTTGATTCCCACTCGGAGAAATAAATAATTGTCATTTTCCTGCTCTGGTGATACAACAAAGTGCAATATAAATTTCCACCTAGAAAATGGACGATGTACGGAGAGAGCAATATTTTAACACTACCCTACTAACCCTAATCGTGTGAGAAAATAAAAAAAAAATCACTAGTTATTTTGATGTTGTTTTTGTTTTATAATAGTAAGTAACAGAAAAAAATGAGTTCGATCCCCACTCGAGGAGATGATATATTTACTTAAATTTATATTTCCATTTCTTCGCTCTGGTATCAAGGCAAAGCGCGGCGTTGAGTTCTGCCACTCAACACGCAATGCCTCCAAAATTCGGCAGAAAGTGGGGAACGGGGTATCTTACACTAGGTTCCCTCTGCCTACCCTGCTGTGTACGGAATATAGCGTGAAGCTAATTTAATTTTTTTTAACAGAAAAAAAATTAAAAGGCAAAATAAGCTAATTTGGTAATTTTAATACTTCATCTCACATATGGCAGGGTAGGAGCTCCTACCCTGCTTTCCACCCAATTTTAGAGACATTGAGAAACAGAACTCAACGTCGCATTTTATCTATAAAGAAAATAAAAATAATTTATATCAATGAAAAATTTGTGCCACACATTAACTTCCCGCAGTGTTAAGTAATCTCTGTTTTTTTTTAATAATTTTATACATCGGAAAAGGGATATTTAGCTACTTTTCCAGAACTTTAAAGATTAAATCTTATTTAGAAAACGTATAAAAATATGAACACACACATATGAGCACAACAATTTTCAAAATGTTAAAAATACTTTAAATACTATTTAAAAAGAACTGACACCCTCTGTCTCTGTACCTGACGCTATAGTATCGTATCCAGCAACTCTACACCACCGTGTCAGGTGGCACACACCACTATATTACATCGGACGCATTATTACTGCTCATTAGGCGCGTCGGTTAATAGCCGACGTAGAACGTTTTAAATTATAAATCGATGATTTATGTCTGTTCAAACAAAGCACAAACGGACAAACGTTTGTTTATATGTACATACGAGTAGGTAGGTAGGTATACCTACCTATGCGGTATGTGGAGCGTATTCGGTATTACATGTCAAATGCAAATGAGTGATTTTAAATTAAGCCCCGGTATTGATAGACTGTAGAGTAGGTAGGCTATGGTGGAGTTGATTATCGTGATATGGAGTAAATTATCGTAGAGCACAGGTTGGAATTCTACTTTAGTTTTTAGTAAGCAGGTTTTTTCCCCACAGCAGGTAAATCAGAGAGAAACTAGTGCTAACATCGTCTCCCAAAAGCCGAACTTTTGACACATTATGTGTTATGTGGCGGAATTCAACGCCGGATTACTTTTACGTAAAGAAAATACATGAAATACAATCAAATCTTAGTAGAGATCGATCAAAAACCGTTGCATCTACAGTCAAAAACGCTGTTTCACGATGGATTTTACTATTTTACTATCCACGAAATGAATCCATCAAATAACAGAATCTAATACTATCACGATTATATCGATCAATTATTAATAATCGACACGTGTGTTCGCGCGTCGCTAAACTACGCACGAGATAAACCCACTAAACCGTTCAGTTGCGGTATAGAGCCGTTCAATCGACGATTTTATATAAACGACCTATCTGATATGATTGTTTACGCATTTATTATTTAACTATCGTATTAAAACACTAGCACACACCTGTGGTCTCGTCCGTGGTCAAATGGAAGTGGGGTAGTGTCATGTGACACAGTCTAAATGCCTTGGGTGCCTCTGTGGTTGACGGATCGAAACGATCGACGTTATGTGATAATACAGCCTATATAGGCTTTTACGATTTTATTTTTCTATTGAAGTCTCTGCTTTCAGAGTGAACTACAGCTCTTACTATTTATATTTTTTTCATTTAAAGTTAAGTAAAAGCTGGTTGTAGAGCATATCTTCTTTAAAAGTGGTAGAGATATCCGTTGAGCATTTTCGCCGAATTCTTGAGGCTTTGCGTGTTCAGTTGCGAGAATTAACGCCGTGTTTTAACGTGGTAGTAAAAATATTAAATATTTCATTCCTTCAATTTGGAATCGAACTCACGCGGAACAGTCTTAATGACTTCTCTTGGATCGATTAATAAAATATATTAAATTAATAAAATACATATAAAACACATATATTAACCATACGTTTGAAAATACACTTTTTTGTTTGAAGTGACACACACGTTGCCATGGAAACGGTAACGCGACCAGTGGAACTTCTTCTAACTGGAAACGTGGTAGTTGAGGCTGTCCTGCATTTTGACTAAAAACAATTATACACACAACATCTTCCCAATAATAATTTAAATATAATTTCAATGATTATATGTAAGACTAACTGCGGCTGCGAGTTGCGTAGCTTAACACTCGCCCCAACAAAAAAAAAACTAGAGTACGGGCATAATCTTTTGTCACAATAGATCATGAGATACCGTCTTCATATAGATTAATAGAACGGTAACTCAAGATCGATCTCAGAGTTGACTAACTACCCAGTACCCAGTACCCCGCTATGCGGGTATAAGAGTACGTAATAAGCGAATCATATCATAGTATTTATAGTAATGTCATTGGCGTATGTATTGATTTTATTCGCGGCGATTTGTATTGCGATGTCACATGTTAGAGCTATATTAAATTATTGAAAAACCGACGGAAATATTTATAGAATAACTTTTTTTTTACATTTTTAAAGTGTCATCCGCTGTCTAGATCTAGGCTAGTGTCAAGACACTCCATTCACCGCTTTCCAGATTGTAGGTAGTGCTTAGTAAGAGATGGAATTCCTGATAAAACACTGTTTCACTACTTTCTGTGACAGTTAAAACAAATAAGATGTAAAATAAATTTAATTGATAAGAGTTTTTCATTAAAAATCTGTATATTTTTTTAAGGTATTGCATTTTAATAAGACTCAAACTTAAACATAAGTTATTTTTTTTATGTTTTTTGTAAAGCAAAACTGTGTATTATTAAAGTATAAGTAATAGGTATTATTAAAGTTTTATTAAGTCTTCACTCTCCTCTTAATTTTGACACAATTCGTGTTTAATAATTAATCTCAACTCCGCAATTTGTTTATCAAAATAATTTGAATTATACCTAAAATTAGATTACAAGCCGCAATTGTCGCTTTAAAAGCCTGCGCTGGACCACTGCAGAACTACGGCATCAAAACGCAAAACAACAAAAATATTGGAAAAAATTGGCAATTAGAAATCAAACATGCAACTATCATATAAATACGGCTTCTCACCGTGCCATGATGGGTTTAACCATAAATATAAATATCGCTTACTGTAATTTATTGGCAAAAGTGAAATATTATGTTCTCATGTGACAGTTTGATCATTTGATACTATAAGCTGCGTTTGTACGACTCATACATTTTCTATTCGATTGCCAACTTGTCAGAAACTATTAATGTATCGAAGGAAATAAATAAGCGATGTTCGAGTAGATATTAAATGGATTATCTCCAGCTTGGTAGAGCGTGAATGTATAAGTGCAATTGTTATGGGTTCGATTTTCGTCAAATATTCAATCAGAGTCAAATAATTTTATTTAAAATAAGAAGTTTAATCAGCTTCACGCTGTATCCCGCACACAACAGAGAGAACATAATGATAAGATACTCCGTTCCTCACCTCTCACCGAGTCCTGGAGGCATTTCGTGTTGAGTGGCGGAACTCAACCTTGCCTCGACACCAGAACGATTAAATGGAAATATAAATTTAAATAAATATTTCATTTCTTCGAGTGTCGGGGATTGAATCCACAACCGTCGCTTTTACAGTCACATCAGATAATTTCCCACCAGTTCACAAAAATTAATACCTCAGATCTGACAAGAACGGCGCAAGAAACTCAGCGAGACTTAAATATGATCAAAATAATTCGGTGAAAAGTGACGTTAAACTCTGTCTTTTAATGTACTCGATTTAATATTTATTGAAACACAACATTTAAGTACTGTACAATCAGTCACGTAGAAATAGATTACATAATTTAATTGGTGATTAGTAATAAACAGGGATGTATTAGGAACTTGAGAATCTAGTTTTCAAAACACTCTCAATTTCCCATTAAGACACTTCCGTTCCACACTTTCCACCCTATTCTGGAGGCATTGCGTTCTGGATAGCGGAACTTAACGCCGCGCTTCACCTCTAATACAGTGACTAAATATTCTGTAATAAAATTACTATAACAAAATATTCAGTCACCAGTATAGCAGTAAACTACTTTAGATACACATTTAAATATTTACGCAGTGAAAGTTAAAAGCGTTTTGCGATCACGATCATAAATATACATACGAGACATAGTGACTTAATAGATTTTAACTATGTTTATAGATTCGCGACAAAAAGAGAAGACACTATAGAGCAAAGGGATCCAATAAGGGTTCCATTTTAGGTTATTTCTCCATATTTCGTTTGAGGAAACGGAACCCTTAAAAAAACATTTCGCATATCATGATATGTAAGAAACGTTTTAAATGCTTAGTTGAGTTCTTTGGTATTTTTTTAATTTGGATATCTTAACCCATCTTAATAGGTATAGGTACTGTGTTTATTACAACACTGAATTTAAGGTGGCCATTTTCTATTGAAATTAGGCAACACAAATTATGTCGTGGCCATAATGGCTTACGGGCACGAGCCTGCGACTAAAAACACGACAGTGTGGATTCGATTCCCATTTGGGGGATCAACATTCAATAGGAAATGCTTCATGAATTCGGTGGTAAGTGCGGAACGGATGTGTCTTAATGGGGGAAGTTTAATTTTTTTTTTTTGCAATTAATCATGGTTACATCTACTAAATAAAGATAAACACGATAATATTTTTACTTTACATACACTCTTTTTCATAACTTTTAATATTTATACAGTTTTTTTAGCTTCTGCTTTTATCCAGTAAATCCAGGTGGACCAACAGAACCTACTGTCAAGACACGTTATGTGTTGAGTGACAGAACTTAACGCCGCGCTTATAACATGCATATAATATACAGCCAAACTAATTATTCTTATGTACAGATAACTTAACAATTTTATATCTATCAAAAGTTCTCTTTAACATATTTAACAAAAGTAAAAGATAAAAAAAGGAAGCTAGTGTATGTGACATTATCAAATCAATTCTCAAAGGCAAAAGCAATATGAACACCGGATGCTGCTTGCGTCTCTATAAAGAGTACCTACGCGAACGTTGATATAGAGATACTGGAAAAAAATTAAATATTTTTTTAGTGCCAGTTGAAGGAAAGTAGAGGGATCCTAGTGTCAAGACACTCCTTGCTCACGCAATCTCTAGTTTTTCAGATATGTTGTTTTGGCTAACAAAACGAAAAAATAAAGATAAATACATACATATATTTATATATACCGACAAAATCAGAACTCTATCAGTTTGCTTTGTCGTATTGAGTAATTAATTGATATTTAGTCATCTCCTCGAATGAAGTTCTATCCTACGACTACTGCGCTGTTGAAGACGCCTGGCCTCTGTGACCTTTAAAGTTTGAATAAATCTATACTTCTATACCAATATTTTAAAAATAAGAGTTTACTTGGACGGTTTCCAAAAGGGTTAAATTCCCGCTACGTTCAAAATTTTTATACGTTTTCTTAAAAATATTTTTCTTTATTAATTGTGCAATAAAACCTTAAAAATGAAAAAAAAGAGTTTATTTGGTTGAATGCTCTAACCTCAGGAACTATTTACTATTCCTAACTTAGAAAGCGCAGTAAGTGTAATACACAACTCTTATAATAATAAATGTCGATAATCATATAAAGCCACATCCATCCCCTGTACTCCCACACTGCACCTCCACCAATATCCGCGGCGCTCGCACTGCGGGCGGTCAGTTGGCAAAACACCAAATTATATATAAAATAGAAACTCTTAATGAAACACTTTACACGACCACTTTGGATTCGATTTATCTGCTACGTTAATGGACTTTGAAATATTATATATATATGTAATATTGAAATTCTTGTAGTATTATAAATAACATCGTTTATATTAAGATGGCGGTACTTGTTGTGTTTTGATCGACTCGAGTTTATAGTGTTAAAAGGCTACTTTATTCGTGGATGTAATGGAGAAAATGATATAGGTATATAGGTTCACCCCAATTCTAATATAGCAGGGTAGGTTGAGGGAACCTGTTGGTAAGATACGCTTGTTTCTTACTTAGATACCGTCGACTTTTTTAGACATTGAGTATTGTTTTCAAATAAGCAAGTATATTTACTTAGTACGACTAATACGCTCAATCAATGCGCATTGCCTCGAGATTTCGTCGGAAAGTCGGGAACGGAGTCTCTCACTACACCCACTCCCTCTGCCTTTACACGCGAATAATTTTACATCGCACAATTTTGATTAATATCATCGACAATTAAATACAATTAACGAAGAAATAAAACAATTGAAACGATTTTCTTCACGTTTTTATATTAAAACTATTATAAGTGAGTTGCGTGAAATTTACAAATACCAACCGTTTCATTCAAATACTTTACAAATCATCAAAACAGTCAACGGAATAGAACTAACAACTTTAGTTCAATTAGCTAAGTCATTGAAATGCAAACGAAAACATGCGCGTGGGCATCTGCTCGCACCTGATTGGTCAAAGATATAGCGCCTTAGTGAATACTGCTCTGCCATTGGCTGGAGATTGTAATACAATAATTTGGCAATGCTTCAAGTGGGCGGGGCTGTTTAAAAAATATTCGTGTTTGTACGTATTAGTGTTACGGATACGTTGTAAATATGTCACTGTGAGATGAGTTAAAAGGCAATGTTGTTTGATTCTGAAGAAACTAAAAAAAAATCTTACATTATTAATTTAGATAGGTACTCAGTTATATAACTTAGTTACATAAAAAATAAAACGGTATCATGGCACACTAGCACATATTTTGTTTGACTGAAATCACATTTATTTCTGTATAATCTGACACTTGCCTGCCTAAACTAGGCAGAAAAAAATCTAGTGTTAGGACACTCCGTGCTCGCGAAATTTTAAAGACAATGCGCCTATAGTGGCGAAACTGAACACAACGCTTTGTTTACCATAACAGAGAAACAAAAATAACATAAATATAAACGTTCCTACAAACAGAAGTTCAAAAATAAATTAATTCTAATAAGACATATAACTTAATAAATAATAAAAGCGTGTTACATTTTGATAGCGAGACGAAAAGGTGCTGAATGTTCTTGATTATACCAACAAAACGGAGATACGTTCTCCGTTTTGTTGGTATAATCAAGAACATTCAGCAGTTGGTTGGTACTAAATGTACCTAATGCAAGATTTGATTACAGACAACGAGATAGGTGAAGGTAAATAAAAGCATGTAAAAATAAGGTTTGAAATGGCAACAATTTGGTATATTAATAACTTTAAAGTACAATACTTAATTACAAAACGTATAAACATTTTTAACGCAGCGGGACTCGAACCCGCGCCTCCTGGAAACCGACCTTAAAAAAAATGTTTAAAAATATCAAGTACAAGTTTCGTAAGTAACTATTTTAAGTAAATCCCATTAAAAGTTTTTTTATGTTACACAAAATTAGTTAAGGAACAATGGATTTTATTCTTCTTAACACAAGATTCACTATAATGTACAAAAAAAATGTCATTAAACATATAATTTAAATTTAAATTAATATAGAAAAATCCGTTTTACGACTTTAATTTTAAGATACAATTTTGTGTGGCTCCATTTCTCTAATTGCGTTCACATAAGACGAAATAAGCGTTTTATTGAGAAAGTAACAGGTATGGGTGCCTTGAAATGATTTAAAATAGTTTTGGATACGAGGTGCTAATTAAGCCTTATAGGAAAACTCGCTAACTGCAAATAGTTACCAATTAAAAGGTAGAGTTCATGTATACTTGCTAAGTTTCTGTTAAAGCTGAGACGTCAGTGTTTAGACGCTCCGTTTAAAGAATAAAAAAAAATTATATTGACTCTTCAGTGACTTAACTCAACGCCGTGAAGGATAATATCAACTAATCCTATTATTGTTATAAATGTGAAGATTGTAAGAATGGATGTTTGTCCCACTTTCACGGAAAAACTGCTGAACAGATTTCGATGAAACTTTACAGTAATATAGCTTATACAACAGGATAACATACAGGCTACAAATTATATACAGATTATCATTCGGCTATAGTATAAAGAAGAAAACGGTCGAAGCGTTTGTATCTCTGGTAAAATGTAATCATTTCGGGTTTACTTTATTATATTTACGTATTTACTAATATCGCAAAGTTTGGTTGAACGCGTTAATCTCAGGAACTAGGGACTAATTCAAATTGATAATTCCATGCTATTATATGACGACGGGGACAAAGCGGCGAGTCAATACTGGCACCTTTTTAGCTATATATACGACAATTAAATACAAATTTCACCAAAACTCTTTAATCTTTAACACAATAGCTTCTAGATAAGACTCCCTTATCAGCAGCAGGTAACACGTGAGACCACCGGCGAACGCATTTGCATAAAAATGCACAGACACGCGCCTTAATTGTATATATATATACAAAACGACGAGACATTTATTAGGCCTAAGCCTAGGTGTTTGCTTCGATTGCCCATTAATTGGATGGGAATTTAATTTGTTAATTAAATGCCTTATGGTTAAGTGGTTGGTGAATCGGTCATATGGTTTCTAGTTCAAATAACATTTAATAAACGTAACGTGTAAAAAAATACACATGTACATATATGATTTTTTAAATTATATAATTGCTTTAAGAACATGTATCGTACTGAGGTCACGTAAAATCACCAGGATTCCCAGGAGTACCTCTAAACTAAACCTCTAAGAACGTGGCGTTTGACGCTCCATTGACTCTGTCATTCAGATAAGCATTATGCAGAGAGAGAGAGAGAGAGAGAGAGAGAGAGAACATTGAAAACTGAGTGATAAATCACTCAAAAGTGATATTTTTGCTTTAACAAAAATAATTTGTGTGATAAAAATGACAGGTCAATCGAGGGAATGAAATATTAAATATTATCATTTTCTTCGCTTTGGTAATAATGCATACCAAGATGTGGAGTTACGCCGCGCAACACATAATGCCTCCAGAATTCGGCGGAAAGTGGAGAAAGGAAATGTCTTAACAAAAATGGAGGAACGGAATGTCTTAACACTAGGTTACCAGGTTGCTTTTGCCAACCCTGCTATGAGCCGGTTACAGCGTGAAGCTAAAAAAAACGTATTTATATAATATATCATATTATTTGTATTTATATAATACAAATGAAATTTATAGAAAACAAATCTATTTTTAGAAATATCCAATAAACCTATATAAGCCACTTAACCTTAAATTAAATCAATTCAACCAATTTACATACACAACTAACTCAACTCATACAAAAAATAACAATACAAAATAAAGGCAATTGTCGGTTACTCCACGAGTCTCGAGTTCGGACTAAGCGTCAATTAAAAACCACTTTAGTAGCGCCGTACTATGTACTTAATTGCACCTCGTTTTAGTATGAATCATAAGGAAAAAAGAATTTAAATTTGTTTATTTTCAATGATTATATTTCAATTAACGTTGTTTTTTTCTTCTTTGCCATATAATTTTAAGTTTTATTTAGACATTGAGCTCTTATTATTAAACTATATGGGAAATCACTAGAACTCATGAATGATATATGACTCGTTCTAAGTTCTCTTTTCAGTTTCACGCTGTATCCCGCATGTAAAGTAGGCACTTCATTTCCTACTTTTCGTCAATTTTTGGAGTCATTGTGTTGAATGGCGGGACTTAACGCCGCGTCAAGCTTCACTTCAACTCGGCGCCGCATCGCGGAACGCAGAGCGAAGAAATGAAAATGTTAAATATAATTTCCTCGAGTGGGAATCGAAACCACAACCAATGGCGTATACAGCCACATGCTAGTGCCCCTGCGCTATGACTGAGCACACGTTCTAAGAGCCCGTTCATTAACGTGATATAATAATTACAGCCTGTATAAGATGTTATATCAAGGACGGCCTTGATAAAAGTATTATCCAATACAATAAAAATTTTTGAATTCAAACTAGTAGTTCCTGAGATTAGCGCGTTCAACCAAACAAACTCTGTAGTTTTTAATTGATATGTGTCTTATAATGAGAATTAAATTAAATTACATATTTTCATTTTCCCGGAAATTGAGGGAGAGTTGTATTAACACTAGATTCCGAGGTTCCCTCTGCTTGCATAAAATTAAAAAAGTAAAATATTTTTCTAAGTAATCTTCACAATAAAATATTTTCATGTATACTAAAACTATACGGTTTCTGAGAACAAATACAGATTGTGGAATTAACTTGTCAAGTGTTCGTTCACGAGACGACCAGAGAGAGACGTTGCGTTACTTTTAATCCAATTAAATGAGTATTTCGCTGAATTATATTTTTATATCTATGCTTAAAAGCTGTGGAGTTGGTGTTTAACCGCGTTAATCTTAAGAACTGCTAGTTCGATATATAGTTTTATATTTTTTGTGGAACTTAACGCCGAGTTTTACAAGACAAGATCCATCAATTCTTGATTTATGTGTATATCAATATATAAGTAAAGTTAAAAATTAAGAATATATTAAAGGAAAAAAAAAATATTAAGTCATCAATGTCTTTGCGACTTACTTCATGAAAAATAAACAAATATATATGAAAGCATTCCACGTACATTTCACTACAACCATTTCATCACCGGGTTTCGGGTTAATTTCGTAACTAACATACAACTAACAGATAATTTGACATCTGTCCCGTCCTAATAGCCGTTTTCCTTGTAATCTTGCATAGAGTTGTTTTCTTTTCCAAAGAAATACATTAAGTTTTCAACGCTCGTATAATCCAATAGTGTCATCGGTGATTTAGACGATTATGTTTCTTTTGAAATGGATTTTTTTTAGATGTTGACGCGCCATGGGAGTGGGAGTGGGAGTGGGACAGATGTCAAAATGCAGTAAGCTTTAAGCTCTGTATTATGTAACAAGTCAGTCATATAGGTCTAAGAATTTTAATTTTGAAAATATTTTTTTGAAAATTTACACCTTTTTTACACAAATTTGGGTTCTCACAAGTCAGGTACTCCGGTTTTCGTTTTCTGACGTGACATTGTGTGCTGAGTGGCGTAACTTAACGCGGCACTTAACCTCACTATACATTATTCTATAGCTATCAATTATTTAATATATATAAACAAACGTATTGAAATTTGCAAATGTAACCGGGTTACGTTCACCTCTAGCTTATAGTCGTCGTTGTGGTTTAACTCAACGCGACAATACTTCACCGTATTCTTAAAAAACAAAAATATTATAAATATATATATATCACTCACCTCTCGAATATACAACCTTCCTACATAATTTTAAATAAGAAACAAGTATCTATAAATAATTTAAAACACGAAAAGAACCTAAAAGCTCATACAAAATGATGAGAATGAATTGATCTCCCGTCCCGTGGACCCTCAGTCCTCAGTCCTCAGTCCTCCGTGCTCGGTCCTCGGTCGAGTCGTTGATAACGCACGTCGGGGGAGGCTCGTTTCCACGCTTTTATTTTAATGATGACTTGCTTTAAATTGTGTCTATTACGTGTTTTTGTAGGGTTGTCACTTAAAATATTGTATTTTTTATTATTATTTATTTTTATTTCTGTAGCTTCATGCTTTATCTATAGGGCAGAGAGGAAGGAGCCGAACGCTATGTTTTTTTATTTATTACTATTTGACAAAAGTATCCATTGACATGCACGCCTAGAGAGCCTAAAAGCCTATAGATTATATTTATATGATAATTATTTTTGAGGCCGCTGTAGTACAGTGAGACAGAAACTGACTATATACGGAGTGGTGTGGGTTTCTCTCCATTGGAAGAAGCTAACTATATTCATAGTCTTGCACACATACGATATATTGAGTTTGGGAAGATAGTTGAGAGTGCTGTTTTTAATATTAGGTTATAAATAAATATTATAATTTCTAAGATTTAATAAAATTACTGGATTGAGTTCTATCACCCAACATGATTAACTCGATCTTCACACGGTGGAATGTATTATTTTTATCTCCTCGTTTTGGTAACAAGACAAAGCATAGTTTGAATTCAACCAGAGGGAACGGAGTGTTTTAGCACTAGGTTTCTTATGCTTAGCCTGCTATATAAGGTCGACTTAAAGCTATAGCGTAAAGAAAAAAAATATTAACAATATGCTAATGCATACAAATCCACCAAAAGTCCAAAAAAAACAAAGTGACTTATCACTATCTCAGAATATCACGAAAGTAATAAATGCAAATATAAAAAATAAACTAAATCGACATAATCGTGTCAACCCTACAAGCGATTTCTTTTGACGTAATAAACTAAGTGTTAGAGGGGTCATATTACTCTGTAGCTCAGCGGCGCGATGTCGCTGACGGAGGCGGTTCAATCTGGCGTGTAATGCGAATTGATTTCTACACTTTTTGTGAATATTTCTTCTGTAAGGAAGATTTTCTTTAAATGGAGGGGTGTATTGGTATGAATGTCTCTCTTTGTTATTGTTTTGTTTAAGTGAGTCGTATTTATTAAATGTCTGATAATGGCGTTAAGTGACATAATTAGTGATAAAATATTCTATTCTCATATATCTCTATGTTTCGATCATTTTAAAGACATTATGTGAGGATCGGCAGAGGCTCAATGAAATTTATTGTTCCTTTTTTATTTTTTAAAGCATAGTACTTAGAGAGACTCCATACTCTACACATAAACATCTAGGGAATATAAACGCTAATTTTTTTTAATTTCTTCGTTACCAGAACAAGAAAACCAATAAAAAATTACCCCGAGTTCAAATTTGACATATACACAGTTAGGTAATGGAATCTACAACCGACGCGTTTACACAAAGGCGTTTTTCCACTGCGCCACGATTCTCCATTTCATATTACCCTCAAAAGTAAATGTGTTACAGACCTACATTTTAAACGGAGTTTCTTAACACTAGGTTCCCTCTGTCTACCCTGCTGACTGATTTAATTTTATATTTAATTTTAAGCTTAGATAGGTTAATAATTAATATATTATATAACTATAGACAAATGTACATATATTACCGACCGCATTAGTGTGATTGACGTGCGGTCGAGCTCGCTACGTCGATAAGTTATCTGCAGAAGTAGATTTGGATACGTTGACAGCGATAATCGTCGCGTTAGTTATGCACAGAGAGGTCGCGGGTACAAATCGGAGTTGGGGGAACGTTGGTGTTGATAACGTTTACATTCAATTTTTCTATTTCGATCAAAATGTTGTGATAATTTATAGTGATCTGTTTAGAAGTGTCAGCAAATTTATATATTTTTTGTTGCTTTTTAGATATCTTTAAAATATATCCGATTAGGTAGAATGATCTAGAGTTACGAACTAAGAATTAATGAGAATTAAAAAAAAAATTGAAAAAAGTTTGAATAATGTAATTAATTAAAATTAAAGTAATCAATCCCTCGGGTTGAAATTGAACCCACAACCGTCGCGTTTCCAGTCACACTGTTAATAGATATTACCATAGGTTTAACCACTGAAGTGACCAGCTACGTATCTTATAATAATAGCTACAAATATAATGCTACCCATTACTGCATTTGTGATTGACGTGCGGTCGCGTTGCAGGCGTTTGGACGAGGTGCCATACGAAGATGACGGTTTAATTTGGATTAAGTTCAACTCAGAAATACCAATTAGCGTAATTTTTTTGTGCAATAATGTGAATCATAAAAAAGAAGCCGTCATAGCGCATTGGCGCTGAGTCTGACTTGAAACGTGACGCATTTGGATTCAATTCTCAATCGGGAAAATAAACTAATAGCATTTCCTTGGTCTGGTAGCAAAATAAAGCGCAGAGTAGAGAGCCGACACTACGCAATAGACTAATGTCGAGACGCTCCGTTTCCCATGCAAAATTTGGTGTGTTGAGTGGCGAAACTCAACGCGACGCACGACGCTTAACAGAACGAATAATCTAATAAAATCATTCACCCAAACGTAAATCGAACCCACAACCATCCCATTTAAACGCTACCACTGCGCCACAACGGCCTGCCAAGCATATTATGTACAGATTGCGTATAGAACCGTCGACAGCATACCGTTTGCGGTAAATTCTCGTGTGTCAATTGATTTAGTGGCGTTTGATACACTCCTGAGCTGGACGGCTGTGGTCTCCAACTCTCCAGTAGGCGATTTGACTTGTTACAACTCGTTTAGTTATATACCTCGGCTTTGTCGCAATGGATATTTCATTTATTAAAAATTGTTATTTTTTTAAATATTATTTACAAAATATATATGTATATATTGCACAGTCCAGTCGATCTTTGTGACCAGTGGCGTAGAGTAATAAGCGTGCAACTGTACATGTGGGTTCGATTTCTAGAAAAGGAAATGTTCCAGTGCGTTACCAGAGCGAGGAAATAAAAATATTAATTTTATTTCCTCGCTCTGGTAACGCGGCAAAATGTGGCATTGAGTTCCGCTTCCGCAACTTAACACGCAATGTATCAAGGGAAACGGGAGTGTCTTAACACTAAGTTCCCTTCCCAGGTTCCCTCTGCTTAACCCGTTATGCGAGATTTTTAGTTATTTATTATCCCCAACTATCCACAAACATTCAAAATTCACATACAATTAGAATTGTTTGAATATACGAATGTGATTCTAATCGAATTAAATTATACATCACTTTGTAATTACGGCCTCGTCGTTATATTGCGGTTTTAAAACTGAGCTTAATTTAGATTATTAGTTAATTGCCTTTTGTGAGCGCGCGTTGTGTTTATCCGATACTAAATTATATGGTTACATTATTTCAATTGGATTAAATGTCGACGGTTGACAGGCGAAAGAGTATAACTAGGTTTTTTTTTATATTTCGACTGGAACTGAAAATAATCGGAGGCCGTCGTAGTGCAGGGGCACATGTGTATGACTGTAAACGCGAAGGTTGTGTCTTCTATTCTCACCTGAAGGACTGATATTTTTAATATTTTTATTTCCTCGTTCTGGTTTGTTACCAGCAAAACGCCAATTTCGCCACTCCTCAAGAATTCGGCGGAAAGTGAAGAATGGAACCTTAATTTCAACAGTGTCTTAGCACTAGGCCGCCAGGTTCCCTCAGCCTACCCTGCCTATGTGAAGAATACAGTGTAAAGCTAAATAATTATGTCAATTTATAGTAACGAATTTTTTGTCCACAGAAAAAGTATCAATTCGCTACGTTGAGATCCACAAAAAAAAATAAACCAAAAACTCCTGTATTTCCAGCATAAAGTAAATCCAAATCATTTTAAGCAAAAGTCCATACAAAATTCGTAAGCACAAAAAGAAAAACAAAGATGTTTCCACTCTCACCTGCCCCGCACGCTGTACGTGGACACTCGAGTGTCAGACAATTACGTACCACTCTATAGTCGCTATAATTGCGCTACGTTTCTTCACCTTCCTGCCTTCTCTTTGGCACGTTCCGCCTCTGCAGAACTATTTGACTCGAAATCGTTTTATTACCTTTAACAGATGAGCCTAACAGATAACTGCTAATTGCCGTTCCCCGTAATACTATACCTACGGCAGTGGAACATAGTGTTAAAACACTCCGTTTTTCATATACCGTCCAATATAAGAAACATGATGTATGAAACAGAGAAAAAAAATCCCCCAATGGACATCAAACTTACAATCATCGCGTTTACAGTCGACCCTGATCCACGACGCCACTGCGGCTTTTTGAACGTATAAATCGCTTAAATAAACTACCGATGTGATCTAGTGACTTAGTGACTTATCACTACTCTAAAATTCAATAACCGCTCGCCCCATTTATAGGAGATTATGATATAATTACGAAGTCAGCGTGGGCGAGATCAATCGCCTGTAATGGGAGCTCAGCATCAGCAAGCCGCAATTATGTCTTAAGTAACTACCTTATGAAAGATTAAACGTTTATGATTGAAGACCGTTGTGCAGTTGAAGCGTGATGGGTGTGGGTTCCAATTTCATTAGGGTTTACATCAAGAAAATTATATATAACGCCCGATTGTAATTCTAATGTAATGTTAAAAAGTTTAATCACGTAGTTGCTTCGCTGGTTTTAATGTGTATGTAGGCAAAGAAAACTTAGTGTCAAAACACTCCGGTCTACACTTGTTTGTTTGTTTCATTAATTTTGTAATATAAATATTTTTGCGAATTACCAAAATGATATTAGAGCTTATCAAAAGAGACGGAAGTGAAAAGATCAATCGCGCAGCGCTGCCGGCGGCGTGTCGCTGTGTACTCGTATGTGTAACCCTATCGCAGGAAACCGGCAATTATGTGCAGTACAACGTTTTAGACCTAAGAGGCTAAGTGGATAGCCTATATGCGTGTAATAGGTTCATGTTATTTTGGGTATTAGTTGTAATAAATCTATATTATAATTTATAATGTATGAGGCCAGTCGTGGCGCCAGAGTGTGACAGTAAACGCAACAATTTGTGGGTTCGATTCCCACTTGAAGATATTAAATATTTAACATTTTGCTCTTCGCTCTAGGAGCGAGGCAGAGGCAAAGAGCAGCGTCGAGAATCCAGCGGAAAGTGGTAAACGGGGTGTCTTAACATTAGGTTCCCAGGTATCCTAAGTTCCAGATATGCATCTTTCATTAACCAATATGGTGAAAAATTGAGAAAAATTAATAACACACTATACAGATACAAAAGCCGATACACCGAGGACTCACTGTACCAGAATCTTCAATAATAAGGTAACGTAAGTTAAAGTAAAGAAAGGTGGGTATAATAAAAAAATTACAAGCACGACGCTCCATTCCATGGGACAAAGAAAATAATTGGCACAGATAACAAAGAAAAAATGTTTTTTTTTTAACGTCGTCGCTTTGTTGAGAGACCCGCGAGGGTTGTGCTAATTAACCTCCGCCGAATGGGGCGTTTCACGCTAGATACAGGTTTAGTTCCAGACTGTGCTTTTAATATAGTATCTTATATGCTTATTATGTCATATAGGTATAGTTTATTGGTCAATGACATCAGATGTCCTAGTGGCGGTAAGTTAGTTTATGGAACTATTATACTGTAATTTAATTTTAATAAGCCAATTAAAATATGAGCGGAGCAGCGATAGCTGTGATCGCGACAGTTGAGAGAATATTCCATAAATCAAAAACAGTTTATTGAACAAAAAATTGAATAGAAATAAAAAAAAATGTAAAATAATACTAGATATCTCAAGCAAAGCATTTCGAAATTTCACAAAAATATTTTTACACTCTTATCAAAACTTATTTTTACTGTCTCCAAAAGGTGCGGTTTCAATCCTGGCTACGTTCAATTGCTTATACGTCTCAAAAATATTCTTCTACCAATATTTTTAATGTAGCTTTTGGCGCTCTATTCCCCCTGACTTCCCCGCTAGGGATACAGTTGTGAAGTTAAGTTAAGTTAATAGAACACACAAATCAGAGTCCCAATTTCCATACAAGCATAATCTATATAATAGCAAACTAATCTAGTAAGCTACACCGGTGTCGCAGGTCAATAGAACTAGTAGTGCCTTGTTACACCAAATACACTAGAGCATTATGTACAAGTACCTACAATCGATTGCCGATACACCGCTACGTATGGCTGTTTGTATGTATGTGTAATACAAGTGATAGCTCAGTACCCACTGCATCGCAAATCTTGCGATTGAAATTATGATAGTATTGACCTTAAGGTTAAGTTTTTGGAAGAATTTAAGAACGCGCTTATTTTAGAGCCGCTGGTCAAAGTTAGTAATATTATATAATATTTTGTTGTATATTTATATCTATATATTACTTATTTTAACTAATTGTAGAACGGCGTTGAGTTCTGCCACTCAACACGCAAATGCCTTCAGAATTTGGAAATGTTCTAATAGAAACGGAGTGTCTTAACACTAGGTTTCTAGGTTCCATATGCCTACCACACTATGTGCGGGATACACCGTAAAAAAAAACCTCGAAACCACATAAAAATCAAAACCGACTCGTAATTTTAAACTTTACTTTTTCACCATCAAAAAATAAATAAATAAAAAGTAAATTACATCTAAATCCACCTTTAATTCTTACCTAAGTATCGATCTATTTCACTCCCCGAGTATATTTAGATCTGTACCGAGCTGGAGATCAAGTCAATTATGGGACAATACCTATTAATCTGGATAGGAATAGCAATTTCGAGAAGTCTATAAGACGATTATTTAGTTTTCCTTGCTGTATTACACGTGTTAGTTTATTAAAGTATTTAGATAGCTTCCCGCTGTATCCCGCATATAGCAGGGTAGCCAGAGGGCACTATATAGACTTTCTCTGTTAAGTAACGGAACCCAACGCTGTACGGTGTCCAAAGTAAAGAATACTACATAATTATATATTTTAAACCAACCTATATAATAATCTGAGACCAGTCGTAGCGCAGCGGCACGAAGTGTGACTGTAAACTCAACACGCAATGCCTCTAGAATTCGGCAGAAAGTGGGGAACGGACTGTCTTAACACTAGATTCCCTCTGCCTACCCTGCTGTGTGCGGGATATAGCGTTAAGCTAATTTATTTTATTTATTCTATATAATAATGGCCTCTTTAAACTTATTCGCCTCTACTGTCATCATTCCGCATCTATACGCCCTCTCCGCTATTAGCGATACTGTGTTTTCGAACGTGAACAGAGGTCTCCTTCTACCTCTGTAACCACTCACTCTTCCTAACTCTTTTTTGCGTTCTCATACCACTCATTTTCTCATTTTTATTTAGACTGCATAATTAACTAGCAAACTATACATTTTTTTTTATTCACCTAAATTACTTTACAGCTTACAGCTATTTTATTTAGTTTCCACTGACTTAAATAAAATAAAAACTAAACGTTAAAAGACGTCTGCCAAAATGTATATTACTTACAATTATATTATGAATAAAAATGAAATCAGCTTCACGCTGTATCCCGCACACAGCAGGGTAGGCAGAGGGAACCTTGTGTTAAGACACTCCGTTACCCACTTTCTACCGAATTCTAGAGGCATTGCGTGTTGAGTGGCAGAACTCAACGCCGCGCTTTGCCTCGACATAAGGGCGAAGAAATTGAAATATTTTAAGTAAATATTTCATCTCTTCGAGCGGAGATCGAACCCACAACCAGTCAGTTTTACAGTCACACTTTGTGCCACTGCGCCACGACTGGCCTCAATATAATATATATAGGTATATATTAAGGCAATATAGTACAAAAGCAGACTGTCCCAACAAGCTAACTATAGAGTGTTTAACGGTTATCGAGCCCCCATTTGGCACCGATCTGAGGAAGCGACAGTGGCTGCTTACGATTAGTGCTAAACTTCGAGATGGTATATTTAACTTTATTTAATTGTCCCACTTACCACAGCGTCTAGCATATAGCATGGACGCAGAGGGAACCTAGTGATAAGACACTCCTCACCCCTCTTTATACTATTATATTAAATTACATTAAATTTCCTGACAGTGGCGTAAGTCAACATTGCCCTTTTTTATAAGATCGAGGAAGTGAAAATAATTCCTTTCCCTGAATAGCAATCAAACTCCCATCTGTCGCATTTACCGTAATACACCGTGCTGCTGTGCTACGACCGACATAATATCGTAACTTTATGTTCCTGTATTTGTTCATCTATAAATTGACATCAGTAGAGACCAGTGATGGCGCGGGGGCACAAAGTGTGACTGGAAATTGACTGGTTGTGGGTTCGATCCCCACTCGAGGAGATGAAATATTTATTTAAATTTATATTTCCATTTGTTCGCTCTGGTGTCGAGGCAAAGTGCGGCGTTGAATTCCGCCACTTAACACGCAACGTTTCCAAAACTCGGCGAAAAGTGGGGAACGAAGTGTCTTAACACGAGGTTCCTTATGCCTACCCGTGCGGTTAGGTTAGGACATTCCATTCCCGTTATGAAACTTTTCTGCTATATTTAGCAGACATTGTGTTTTGAGTGGCGGAACTCAACCCCGCGCTTTGCTCCCTCACCAGAGCGAAGCCACGACGCACTCACTATTGCAATAAATAAAAGTTAACATACATATTTTATTTTATCCAGTCAAATAAGAGAACTCAGTTAGATTATATGTTAATTTTGTCTCCGCTCTCATCCATATAAGCGCTTTATTTGACTAGATAAGTAGACTAAGAAATGCCTATACTTTCCAAACATAAATTTTACCACGACTGAGAACTGAACCCGTTTTGATCGCAAGCATGATTTGTATCTATTTATTATTTTAGACAATATTAGCAAGTTAATATTTGTGAGTGCGATATATCCCATCAGATCAAACGCAGGAAGAGCTCTCGTCAAATAACTGTGTAATAAATAGTTCACTGTGAACCTCGCGCTCTAGTACAGATTTAAGAGGCGGTGGTGTAATATATAAAATTTAAAGAAATTAGAAATTATTTATCGTTAATTTAAAATGTAGGTCGTATAATTTAAAAGAAATATATATTTATTTTAGTAAGCACATTAATTTTTCTGGTCTGGATAGTTTTTTTTAAAGAAGAGGTGTTTTGTAATTAATTACCAAAAATAATATTTGTAATTGAGTCTTAGTGTTTATATTTTCTTAATCTTTTAATAGCTACTTTATTAAATACTGTTTTCTTAGCACCACCTAAAAACTTAATGTGAAGACGCTCCACATCCGTTACACAAGATCGGCCAAGTCGTCGAGAAATTAAGTTTTGAATGGCGGAACTTAACGTCGCGCTTTTTCTTACTAACAGAAGGAGAAAGTATTATTTTTTTTTATTTTTATTAAAATCAAAATAAAACCTACAACCATCGCGTCCAGACAATGCTGTGCCACGACAGCTTCTATCAAATATCAAACATTGATTTTATCCGCAATAAAGAAACGCACTAACTATATATCAATTTCTTAGATGATGCCTATTTAAAAGCTATCTAAACTCAAGCCAAGTACTAAAAGCTTAGTGCAGTTTAAAAGCCAAAAGCCGCCATTCATTTACTTTTCAGCATATAGCCAAGATATGCAGGGAGAATTTAATGTTAAAACACTCTGTTCTCGTCGAGACTATTGGCCAAGTAGCGGCATCAAATTCCGTACTTTATCTACTGAGCAAGGAAATGAAAATTTGTATGCCCCTGAGTAGGAATCGAACCTACAACCAACGCTTTTACAGTCAGACTCTGTAATAAATTATAGTAATAATTAACTAAAAAAATTAATATAACAAAAATAAAACATTAAATAAAACAAAACACAACCCGTCCCTTAACATCCATTTTCGAATATCACCATATTATAGCGGTGTGTCGTGCAACATCAGCCTTTGATCTTTATTTCAATGGAAATTATACTCTAAAAGCTCCTCAAATAGAGCTTACATTTCCTTATCAATTAATCCTTCAAGAGCTTTCACAGCTTTCTATTGATATAGCAAATTGAAGCTTAATGTCAAAGCTTAAGAGATATATCTGCTTGTATATAAAAAAAGCAAGGTAGTATAATTGGCGAGAAATGGCCTGCTATACAGTACGGTTCGAATGTATCAAACGTCATGTTAGTTCCTGTCAGGAGTATTATTTCCGTCTGCAGGTATTAGGTGAGGTTGTTTGATTTGATATGTACAGAGAGTATAGACGTAATTGAGATGTTGAATGGTCTATTGGGATTGCTTAGATCTTGGCAGTAGTTTAAAATTGATTAAATATTTCCATTTCCTCGTTCTGGAAATTGGGTAATGCGCGGCGTTAAGTTCCGCCAATCTGGGGAACGGAAGTTAAATTGCCAATAAGCAATATTTAAGTGAATCGAAAATCAAATTATTTTAGTTTGTTTTCGCAATTATTATGTATATTAAATCTAAATTTTCATATTAATATACAAATTATTATGAGATATGTGATGTTATAATTTAGATACAAATAACGTATTGAAGATCAGTAGTTTAAAGAGCTTTTAGTAGTCACTTTAACATAAATAAACGATACAATAAATAAACGAGCATATCATTTAAAAATATTTGTACATTTAACGTACATACAAACCTGCATTAACGTAACTCAACTAAACTACCAAAACATCTTTATTAATACAAAATAAAAGAAAAGATGCAAAAAGATGAGCCTCCATACAAACATAAACAATTAAACAAAAGCTCTCTCAAACATTCACAACTTTGACATCACCCTATTAAACGACCAATTTGACGTCGAATTTAACCCATTACACTCTTCATAAAAGCGTTTCGTCATCCTGTTTTATTTCCGTCCCTCTCTAATTCGCACAAACACATACGTCTGTCTCGCTCGGCCAATGAGTAAGAATAACGATGAATATGGTTTACGAGATTCCAAAGTGAAGGGAGTATTTTCGAAATTGTTGGGGTTTTATAAGAATAGTGATGTCGATTGGTTATATCGATAATTGTTTAATTGATTGTTTTCTTAATGAAAATGATTTTGAAATATTTTTATTAAGACATAGTTAAATTGAATGAATAGTAGCAGTAGATCTTTTAAGTCATCGTGGTACAGTAAAACGGTTGGACAGTGTCACTCAGTGAAGTGTCGTAACACTAGGTTACCTTTGCTTATTCTGCTATACGGGAAAAACAAGCCGAAAAAATCGTTCTCAATTATTTTGAAAGGTTGCCAATGGATGTACGTAAATTGAATGTTAACCACAGAAACGAATATACAACAGGATCAGGAGGAAGTGTAAGCTTATTGTGTAATGTCGATTTGGTACTTGTTAGTACAGTTTGTGTGAAAAAGTATTTTAAAATTTAAGTTTGTCTCACGGACTTGTTATTAATTAGTCATTGCAACTTTCTTAGCGTGAATTTTAAAACACAAAATAGGAATTTTCGTTTATTCCCGTTCCCGTAGGAAAAGAAATCCTTCTTCCAAAGAAAAGAAATCCTTCAAGAAATCCTTTCTCAATACTCCTCTACACAGTAGTTTCGTCCGTGCGTTGTCTGTCAATCATTCAGTAATAATGTAAGAGTTATATAGAAACAATAAATAGTATAGCTATTACCTAGCGTAAAGATGTATAAGCAATGTGATGATGTCGAGCTGTAATTTGAAGTATTATCAGCAAAATATTCTTAAAATATAGACATAAAAGAACCTTTTAATATTCTTAAACAAACTTTCAATTAAATCATATTTTATAGGCACACAAAAAATATTGAAAAAACAAAACATAACTCAATTAACTACACATTAACCAGTTTATTTACACGTCAAAAAAAGCACTTAATACATGTTCAATACAAATAGCGCACGCGGAAGTACAAAATCCTATACGCTATACCAATTAAAACCGATAACTCGCTCGTTATATCGATATAAGCTACAATTATATCAAACATTTGCATCACTAGCCTCTAAGTGCGACACGACCAGTTTACCACGACCCCTATCAAAGGTTGAGCTTTAATAAAATGAGCTTTATTTCCCTTACAAATAAGTTGTATGTAAAAATTATGTATGGCTCTACTTATTTTGGTAAATTTAAGTGGCCGATGAGTGCTCTAGTGATTTTATTCGATTGTTTATTTGTGAGTTTTGAGGAAATTAAAGCGGAGTTACAGTGAAAGGTTAATAATGTTTTACAGGCTTGCAGTTCAGTTCAATTCACTTCAGTTTGGGTTATTTTAATTGAGATTTTTATTGCTGAGTGTGATGTTTACGCTGTATATATGCGGGCCTATAGTAGTGTTATGACACTCTGTTGTTTTCTGTCGAATTTTAGAGACATTGCGTTATAGTGTTGGAACTTAACGCCGTGATTTTTCTCGTTACCAGAACGAGGAAATGTAATTATTGAATATTTCATAAGCCATGGTCGTCGTGGCGCAACGGCGCTGTAACTGACTGTAGAGGTGGTTGCAGGTTCGATTGCCATTCGGAAAACTAACTATCAACAATTTCTCGATTTGATAACAAGCTAACGCGTTGAACGTTGAACTCTACAACTTAACAGAAGGTGGAGAGACTGTCTTAATACTAAGTTCGCTCTCCCTACAAGATGTATTTTTTTTACGTCAAGAAAAAAGAACACATCTTGTCACCAAGTTGTAAAAAAAATACAACACTAGAGTCATGGCCTATTAACATGCCGGAGTAAAACCTTAGTTTTTATAAGAAGTTTTTGTCTCTATCTGTTAATAGCTTCAAAATTTTGTCACGTTCTTAGAAAAAAAATGTAGTCAAAGATTAGAGATGATTAAAGTTGTTTTTTTTTTATTATTGGCCAGGTTGAAACGAATCTCAGAAGAGATGGATATGGCTTGGAATACCGTTAAAAGTATAGATATTTTTCCGTATGTTAATTCTATCTATTGGAAGATAGTAAAGATTAAGAGATTGTTAAGTAACTATAAGATATCACCTATAAATATAACCAAGTTCTGTAAAAGTAAAAAAAAATATTAAAACTAAATTGAAATACGTTACATATTCCCGGCCACTTAACCTAAAGATATATTCTAGCTTCACTACACATGCATCTCGACAGACACAGTTAACCTAGAGCTATAACACTCCGTTCTCCACCAGCGGAACTCAAAACCGCGCTTTGTCTCGATTCCAGAGCGAAATGAAATATATTATTGGAGAATTCATTCTCCCAAGTGGAATCCAAACCCACAATTGTTTCATTTACAGCCACACACACTAGCACTGCGCCACTACGGCCTCACAGATACAAACATTCAACACCCGGAATTTAAACACCCGGATATCGATAATCCCTAATAAATTTAATACAACAACAAACGCTAACTAAAATAGGTTCCATCCTCTTATACCATGTATAAATAAAATGGAGGCAATTAAAATTGTCACTAAGATTACATTCGATAGCACCGCGTGTAAAGTATGGGGCAATAAAAGATTATACTTTGTTTCAGTAAATACCATAACACGTCAAAGTAACGGGCGGTACAAAAAAAAATAGATAAAAAAATCATTCATGTTGGAATAACAAAACTAGTTTAATGGTTGCTTTTGAAGCTTATATCCTGCGCATAGTAGGGTAGGCAGATGGAACCTGGGAACCTATAGTTAAGACACTCCGTTCCCCACCTTTCCGCGGAATTGTTGAGGCACTGCGTGTTGTGTAGCAGACGTCAACTCAACGTCACGCTTTGCTTTGTCATCAAAGCGAAGAAACGAAAATATGAAATATGAAATTCCTGAAGCAGGAATCAAACCCATAACCAGTCACGTTTACTATCATACACTGGTGCTCCTGCGCCACGACTGGCCTCAAAATTAGTTAATTTCTCATTTTTTTTAAATAATATATCGTAACCGGCATAAGGCAGCCCTGTAGCTAGATAATGGGAGATAAATCAAATCCCTTGCAGGCGCGTCCCGAAATTAAAACGTAACTTTTTTTGTCTCTGAGTGATGATCATTTAAATTAATTGTATTTGCTTAATAGCCTGGACGGGTTTACTGTTTGTGGTGAATTTACGGTCTCACAGAGGTAGGTGAGGTAGCCTTGGGTCTACCGGGTATTTTTCTTTTTATACTTAAGTATTTATCGATTTTACAGTTTAGGGGCACTAATTTCATGGTGCCAGGTTAAATGGCAACGACTGAAGAATTTGACAGAAACTAGGAACGGAAGTCTTAATTGGCAACGGAATGTCGAACAAATTCAGGTGCTCTCCGTTAATTGTAATCTCGTGCACGTATATTTAAAAAAAGTTATTATAATACCCAAGTGTATATAGAACTAACAAAAATGATGACTTTTTAACTTATCTTCAGTTATTATATTGCTTAAAGACTGGTGAAATGAAAAAAGTACAATCATTCTTGAGCGAACATCGAACCCACAACCATCGCATTTAAAGACTGCTCCACTGCGCCACAATAGCCTCAATAAGAATGATAATAAAAATAATAACAAAAAATTGATCTGAACAGGTCAAGATTATGAAGCAAGTGGCACCTGCATGTCTAATGTCTATTTATGTAAATTTTGGCGGCACTTCAATGACCGATGGAATTGTAAATTAGATATTAATTACAATAATAAGTACATGAAGCCACTCGTGGCACAGAGGTACAAGTGTGTAACTGTATACGCGACAGGTTGTGGGTTCTATTTTCCTTCGCTCTGGTGTCAAGGCAAATTCGCAATGCTTCCAGAATTTGGCATAAATAGGGAGCGGAATATCCTAATATTAGACTCCCTTTACCTACCCAGCAGAATTAAATAGTTCATTTCTCAAGTAGAAATCGAATCAACGACCACCACGCGACAGCCACAGCTATAATACATTACATCTAAGAATAACTTAGATGAAACAAAAAGCAACGAAATCCGTTACAAAAGTCCCCCGCCGCGGCCCTCGTACCCACTACCACTAATGAGGCGGTACATTTGAGGCAGGGCTGTCACGACGCGATTATTGCTCCATCGATCAAACATTAATAGCCGCTTTATTAATTTAAATTACGTATTAAATGACCAGCGTAATCGTTTCTGTTGGGAGTAGGGTTGCCATGTTTCCGTTTTTAATTATTATTCTTAACAAAAAAATTTTTATGGAAAAAGACAAGAGAAGGCAAGCAAGCATATGGCACCTGACGGTAAGTGATCATCATCACCATCGACTGTAACACCAGCGACCAGCACCACCAGCGTTAAGGTGGAGATAGACGCGCTTTAACCTTCGCTTCGCTTCGCCCATGTAGTCAAATTGAATTAACTTGCTTACATAGCATAGCATATATCCTTGAGAAATGGACTACCCAATACTAAAAGATTTTTTTAAAAGCCAATAGTCCTGAGATTAGCGCACTCAACCAAACAGACTTTAGTTCTATACTAATAAAGCATACACACATACAATCCACTTACTAAGGTCCGTATTTATAAATCGCTCTCAACCCTGAGATCGATCTTGAGATGTTGTGTGTAGGACGTGCAGCTATAGACAAAAGGACTAATACGACTAATTCCTACATGTACTTATACTATAGTAGCCTTAAGAATTTGTGGTTTAAACCGAATTGAGAGTTTATTAAAAAAATGACATTAATAATTTCTATATACAAAAAATATAAGGATCTCCAGGAGAAAAATGGCGAAAATTAAGAAATACGCACCCTACTAAGGCCACTGGATAAAAGTCCCTCTAAGCTTCCTTGCCCGGGGGCGAAAACATAATGAAACAAAAACAAAATATAATTGCGTCTGGGCAATCCTACTCTTCAGACCTGATATGGCGATTACGCAGAATAATAAATTATTGTTATTTTTTTCCATACGCATATATACTACAGTAGGCATAGAGAATCTAGTGTCAAGACACTCCTTTCTCTACTATGCTTCAAGATATTATGTGTTGCTGAGTGATGAAAAATGAGAGAGAGAATGCCATAATAGTACAATATTGTGCCGGCCTTTGTATCGATATGCAAAAATTGCCTACATCTACAAAAAAAAACATTTAAGCTTAAAAAAAACCTATATATTATATAGAAATATATTATACAAATTATAAAATTTTATTATTGACTAAAATTAAATGATATCTTTTTAAGAGACCATTCAGTTTACAACGATGGATCATTAATTACTGTATAACGAGACTCGTATACTGCTTTTTTATAAATGTTAATAATTTTGAATGCTTAATGCATTTTATACGCATAGGAGCTTTTAATATATGGCTTTTTACATTGTAAGCAAGAGTAAGTGGAAAGAGAGCCAGCGGGAGACCACAACGTCTGTGATAATGGAGAAAGATCTCGTCGAACGTACGAGGTCTCCTCGGATGGCATGTATGAAGAGGTTGATGATAGAGGACGAGGCGAAAGAGGTATAGAGAGACTGTAGCATTTGGCGTTCCATTCCCTTTGGCTACTCCGCTCAGTATTAAGCGTGAAACGTAATGGTTTTAGCTCTATCTATGTAAAAAGTTCAATAAAAACATATATTTATTGAATCTAACACTTAATTTTATTTTTGTTTTATAAACAAGAAATTAGCTTTAATTTAAAATGTACACACTCCCAATCCCAATTCCAATCCTAGGATTGGGATTGAACTCGCACTAGAATTAAAGACTGCCCCACTGCGCTACGAGAGCAACTATTATGTTAATTGGTGCTTATTAATTTATATTAATTTATATACCTTACAATACCAATCGACCGTCGATTTGACGACCCATTTACCGGTTGTGGGCTAACAAAATGTGAGCTAGGGGTGCGTATGACTGGGTTTTTTTTTATTTAATTTAAGCTTTACAAAATTAAAGGGCGTTGTTTCGTCACTTTTTTTTTTATTTCCTCTATCTTACATAAAACGTATATTTCTATCACAACTTACCAAAGGTCAATAATATCAAGATCAATTTGAAACATCAATACAAAAGAAATTACTATACCAAAAAACAACAAACCACACAATATTGAAACCAACAAATTTCCTATCGTATATGATACTCGACTCCGAGCATAAAGTCCGTCAAAACAAGAAATAAACATCGTATGTCCGTCGCTTGGCAACCCTAAGTTCAATCGTTACATATCTTCCTCACCAAAATAACAAAATCGACCATATTTCAAGAGAATAAAGTCGAAAATCCATCAAATTTCCCGTAATAGGTATTATTTCCAAAAGTGAATCGCTCAAAGACCCGTCTATTTGTACTGGGATTATGAATATGTGATGTTTTTTTGTCAAAATATAGGAATATGAGTTTTATTGCTATACGGTTATGGGTGAGAATTGTACTCAGCGCGTTCATAATTTAATAACAACTGATTACACACTATTAGTGTCTATTGAAATTCGTTTGCCCCCGCATTTGTTACGCAATACGGATATGATTTCCATGAAAAGCTGTGTTTGTTGTAATTGAGCATTGAATTGTGATTTGTGTGTGTGTATGTAAGTAAGCTCGTAGAAAACACATCGTGTGGAAATTTTAATTTTTATAAGAATTATAGACGCGCGAGGCCCTTGATAGATATTATTTATTATGTTTATTAAAAAATATATATATAAATTATGTAATTGTGATTTGAGGCCCTCGTGACGCAGCAGTACAGCAGTCCGACTGTAGACACGAGGGTCATGCGTTCGATCCTACTGAGTCCCGCCATTCAACATGCAATATGACGAAATTTAAGAGCGAAGTGGGGAGAGTTTCAAATGAACAATTTACTAATTATAATAATCACTAAATTTATAAAAATAATATATTTCATATAAATAAATAGAAAAAATTAATAAAGACGGTAACCCTTAGGGGTTATTTTCACGCATCTCATGCATTTAGTAGAGTGGACAAACTGAGGCGTGTTTTTAATGGAATATTTAAGGCATACGAATCCTTGTAAGACGCGTTATAATATTTCATTGACAACTTACCTGAAATTTTGAAAGCCCAGCCGAGGATTCCACACGCAACCATCCCATTTATAATGAGACATTGCCCCATTGAGCCATAAGGGCGTAAAATAACTATTAACTCAATAGGTTGCGCACGCGCAGTCAGTTAGAGACGAGGCACCTCGCGGAGGGGACGAAAACACTTAACAGATGACATGTGCTCTGAACGAGACACGTTTAGTGTAATATAGGTTGTTTAATAATCAGTTAATTTTTTTTTAAATATTTTTCTTTGTAATATTTATTTTTCTTTAGGTAGGATCGATTTATAAAAGCACGAGTTCTTTTGGTATAGCTTTAGTGTTTTCATATTTTTATTTCGTTTGGCAATTTCGTCTAATAATTTACAGAAAATAAAAAAAGCTTCACAAGTGATATCTTCACGACATACGTAATTGGCAACACTTGTAGAACATTGCATTGATTTGTTTTAATTCCATTCAAATCAATATTTAAATTGATAATTTATAAAAAATATTTTGACTGTTTTGAGAAATTGTAGCGTTGACATTCGCCTTCCACAATTTATTTGAACAAAAATTCTAAATATACTTTCTATTGTGTACAAATTTATTGCAATAAATAATACATTACATCCATATAATAACAACATCATATCAAATATTAGGAAACAATAATACATAATTTTAAAAAAAGTCGAATCGAGAACCTTCTCCTTTTACAGAAGTCGGTTAAAAATATCAATATATACGCCATATTACACCAGAACAAATCCCGATACGATATATGAACAAAGATTAATTATCTCCGTGCGTTCATATCAAAAGAGCGTCCCCTCCCAAATATTAACGAAATAAGATCACCCTGTACATTTCTCTCCCAGTGGACCCGATCCACATCCAAAACAAAATGTCCCAACACACTTTTAGAGACAAATGAAATCTACTTTTAATACTAAAGTACTAAAGTCCTTAATTGCGTATCTTGGAGTGACTGTTGGTAAATATTAAATGTGTGGAGTAGTCAATTAGTGTTGTTGTTCCTGAGATTGTGGTACAATAACAGTTTATACGGTATACGTATTCGTATGCGTACTGGCGAACAAACAGACACACGACGCGCGTTAATATGCCACTTAGCAATGTAAATAGACTAACTTAGACTATTTTGCTTTAGAGAATTTTGTTAGATTTGTGTTATAGTGTTCAGATTCTCTGTTTTTTATTTTTGAATCATTTTATTGTATGTCAGATATGGGAATTTTTTTCTTATTAAAAATCTCTCTTTTTCATTTTTTTATTTACTATAGTAATAGTACGGAGAACAGTATATAGGAATAATATCAGTTTCTGGTTTCTCGTAAAACTAAAACGTTTAAAATTGATTCATAATAGCCAACGGAACGGCTACATCGTGATAATATTTATTATATTTACACAAAAAAAAAATAAGTAGGTAGCAACTTATCATGCCCGTTGTCGCCTTTTTATCAAATAAATAGTGGTCAAACGCTTATCACTTAATCGATAAATAAATTCAAATCAGCTTCACGCTGTATCCCGCACACAGCAGGGTAGGCAGAGGGAACCTAGTGTTAAGACACTCCGTTCCCCACTTTCTGGTGAATTCTGGAGGCATTGCGTGTTGAGTGGCAGAACTCAACGCCGCCCTTAACCTCGACACCAGAGCGAAGAAATGGAAATATAAATTTAAGTAAATATTTCATCTCCTCGAGTGGGGATCGAACCCACAACCAGTCGGTTTTACAGTCACACCTCGTGCCTCCTCGTGGATCCCTTTTTTCACTTTATTTTCCCTCTGCCCGTCTGTCAAGAAATTTTTATCGAGATCGCATGGAGAGATCAAGTTGAATTTAATCAATTCATCATCCAATAATCAAGTCATTATAGTCCCGTTAAGCATAATTTTACAGCAATCAAAATTTATAAGAATTTATATTGAAATTTATAAGCATTTATATACATTTATACATAGATTTTGCTACATTTTATATGAAATCGCCACGTAATCATAACGGCGGATACTTACCGCGGACCTACAGTTATAAAATTTGGCACGATATCTGTTGGAAACTTACAATTTACATTGTAAAAAATTTAATATAATATTGAGAAAAAAATTGGAAAGGTGAATGAGTCCTTAATAGAAAAAAAATTACAAACATTTATTTGTAGATAATTTCATACAAAATAAGTCAATACGCCCGCAAAATTAAATTTGTCAATTCTTGTAACCCCGACTAGCATTTAACCGGGTTTTTTTTATGTTACTAATTTATTAGGTTAAAAATTTGCAACCTCACGACACAACACGTGTCCAAATATTTTGGGAAAGGCAATTAAAGAGCGGATGACGTGTAAAGCTGGGTAAATGTTGATTTTGTTCGACTGTGGAGGATTTTTTTGTAGATCATTTTAAATTGATCTTCAACAGGATGACAAGTATTTAGTGGTTTATTTAAATGGTTTTTAAGTTACATTTAATAAACTATGGCAGTTTAACTCAAAAATGTATAGTATCGAATAGTAGAGGCCATGGTGGCGCAGGAACATGAGAGTGTGACTGTAACGCGACGTTTGTGTGGGTTCGATCCTCACTCGAGGAAATAAATAATTACATCTTAATACTTTCATTTCTTCGCGCTGGCGCCAAAGCAAAAGCCCGGCGTTGAGTTCCGCCACTCAAAACGCAATGCCTCGAAAACTTTCGACGGAAAATTGGGAACGGAGTGTAACCTAACACTAAGCTCCCTCTGTCTATCCTACGGTATGGAGGATACAGAGTGAAACGGATTTTTAAGTACCTATAGTACCTTAAGTTACTATAATTAAGTATATATAATATAACAAAGCAATTACTCTCGGGAGCCTGCATCCCATGCACGAGGACATGGTGTCACGCGAGACGCATGTGTTAATTTCACTTTGTTTTGAATATGATGGGACGCTTTAATTAGTGCCGCCATGTGTGCCTCGTCAGCGGGGGACGCTACCACCTTGGATAATATAATTATCTCCTTTGAGCTACTGTGTGGTTTAAGTTACAATTTTTGACTTATTTTTAAAGCAAAAAATGATTTTTTTTATATAACTTCACATTGTACCCCGGGAATATAGTGTTAAGGCACTCCGTTGTCAATTTATCACTTAATTTTCGAAACATTGCATGTTGAATGGCGAAACTCAACAACATGCTATGTTTTGTGACCATATTTTGGACATCGAAGGAGAGATATATCAATAGATTTTCAAAGCATGACAGGTAACGGAGAAATGAAATTATATAGTATACTCTTATGAACAAAAACCTACCTATGCTTACCTCTGCATTTTAATTTTTCTAGCTTCAATTTTGGAAAAAATCATCAAAATAACATATACAAAACCGCTACCTCTCATAAATTGAACGTGCACAAGAGATGTGGAGAACCAGCTGGCAACTAGGCACTTAATTTGTGAAGATTTCACAGAACTCCGACCGCACGGGAGCGGCCGGGAGCGCCCGGGAGCGCCCGGGAACGCCCGGGAGCGCCCGGGAGCATTAAGTATTTGACACCACATTACGCTCGTCGTTAAGAATAATTACATTTTTAGTTATTCAGACGATGATGAATAACATTATTAGTTCGTTTAATTACGTACTAGGGTAGAGCCTGTATGGCGAAATTACGATCTGTGTGCGTAGTGGTTGGGGGTTCAAATATGAATATTTCATTTAAGGTGAATTAGCATTTAAATTAATTTTAAATGATACTGTTAAACCAAAATATCTCTACTACTATATTTTAGTAGTAACAGTTTTCGGAAATGCAAAGTTTCGAATACTTTGCATTAAAACTTTGAAGTCTCAAACCTACCACACACAAGAACAAGATACAGTCAGCTCCAGGAATCCAGGGCAGTATGCGCGGCAATTAAGAAATCGTTGGCGGTAGTTTGATATAATAATGATGTCAACTGACAGACGAATGCCACCTCAGTCTACCAGCACGTGTGGCCACAGTCTACTACTGCAGAGTAGACTTTGATCGTCCGTGCCTTTCAAAACTTCAAAGTTTTGTCTTTTTTTTTAATGGGAAGTGAACATGGATCGATTTATCAGTAAAGTTCACTAAACAGCTTGCTTTCATAAGAGCTAATAGTGTCCCATTATTTATGTCAAGAGGCCAGTCGTGGCGCAGCGGCACAAAGTGTGACTGCAAACCGACTGGTTGTGGGTTCGATCCCCACTCGAGGAGATGAAATATTTACTTAAATTTATATTTCCATTTCTTCGCTCTGGTGTCGAGGATAAGCGCGGCGTTGAGTTCTGCCACTCAACACGCAATGCCTCCAGAATTCGGCAGAAAGTGGGGAACGGAGTGTCTAAAAAAAAACACTAGGTTCCCTCTGCCTACCCTGCTGTGTGCGGGATACAGCGTGAAGCTGATTTATTTATTTATTTTATGAATTAATTATATGATTAACGCCCTGACAAGGCAAAACACAGTCATAGTTTTGTAAAGTTTCAATCTAGGCAGAGAAAACCTACACAAGGTTTTCTCTCCCTACACTGAAATTATTCGAAAGACACACTTGCATTATAAGAGATGGATCTTAACACCGCAACACTGATATGAGTCTCTATATAACTAACTCCCATGGGCGGACATAGAACCTATGACCTTCGCAAATACAATAAGACGTCGTAAAAAAAAATAATGAAAAGAATATAGAAAAAGCTTATCCCTCGCTACAGCTTACATCTTAACCGCGCGCGTCTCGCACAGTGTTTAAATCGGTATTTCGTGGAACAAACGACGAGGTGACGACCCATTAAATAATTACAGGCGGCGATTTGTAACGTTTTAAATATCATCTATTGACAGATGTACCAACTACACATCCAGAGGCTGCTGGTAGTGGAACCGACAACTTAATATGGTTAGGTACATTTGAACTAAGATAATATGTTATTATAATACGTAGGTTATCTCATTACGATTTTACGGTCTTACGATTTTTTCGTGTTTTTAAGAAATTAGTCTTAGAAAATAAAAAAATCAAAAGCGATTTGTAACGTAGAGTGATTTGCCAATATGTCAATAAAGAGAATCTTATGTATTAAAAAAACTAGATGACAAACTTCAAATATAGCGCCTAAGCCGAGTCTGAAAATCGTAGATGATTATTGCTCAGATTTTTCCACTTACTTTTTGTCGATATTTATATTTAAATTATATATATCCTAGTCTAATTTACGATAGCGGAGTTAAGCGCCGTCACGTAAAAGTCTTTAAAATATCCAGAGAAATGTTTAATGTTATTAATGGAAAGTGCTTACAACGGCCTACAATACAATTATTTTGATTATGATTCCTACTATATATATATATCTATAATCTATAAAATATTGATATAAAAAATAATTGAGAATAAAAAATACAATTTACAAGACTTACTTGAGTCTCCGTAACATTGAGCAACTTGGCCATATCAGCTCTTTCACCAGACGACAAATACTTCTTGACCTCGAAGAGTTTCTCCAGCTCGAAGATCTGGCGGCCAGTGAAGGTTGTCCTGGCCTTCTTGCGCCTGCCAATCTCCTCGCCTTCCTCACTCGTCATTGAACCTTCACCCCCGAGGGGTGAACGCACATCTTCAGTCGACTTTTTGCGTTTCATTTGTTGTTTATCTGTAAAATTTGAAATAAATAACGTAAAATAGCTAAACCACTGGCTATTTGAATAGGCAGAGGTGACCAAGTGTTCAGACACTAAATTTAGTGCCTGCAATGTCTAATTCACTCACACTCTAACACACTCGCTACGCTTTATTTTGTCACTAGAACGAGGAAATTGAAAAATTCACAAATTTATATTTACAGTTAATATATTTGAAAGTAACTTAACGTAAACATAATATAGTTAGCCCTAAAAAAATTGAAATGTCCTCTCGTTTTGGTCCCCTACACTAAAACCCCTACATAACAAAATTTTAAATAATTATTTTAATTCAGTAATTATCTATTCATCGTCTGTGCCTTGTCTGTCAGTTACCCACTCACTCACTCGCTCACTCACTCACTCACTAACTCGCTCACTCACTCACTAACTTTTAACGAGATAATTTTACACGAATAAACATAGACAACATTAACCAACATTTAGTGTTCTAAACGAACACCATATCACAACTATAACCCTACATCACAGCTATTAGACTCCGCAAACAGAACATAAATTATCATCAAAAGACACTATCAATCCGCTCTTTTCGAGACATCGAGACAATTAAAATATTTGGCCTAGGCACAAATATTTGAAGCACAATTTCGAGGCCCATTCATACCGCACGACTCGAGTTATAAATAATCGATATTACTAACTCCTGCTATATAAATGTCATATTTTATTTATAAAGTGTTGGTGTACGATGTACGAGCTGGCTGATGTCTAATTAGACTGTATGTGGGGCGTTCGTGTAGAAATAGCTGGATAATATTATTGGTACTCGTTGAAGTTGATGAAAATTTGTAGATCAGGCATAGTGAGGCCGTCGTGGCGCAGGTGCACAAGGATGTGACTGAAACGCGACGGTTGTGTGTTCGATTTGCACTTGAGGGAATTAATTATTGTTTCAATTATTGTGATATGTGGCGAGTTCCGCTCAATAAGCAATGCTTCGAAAATTCGGCAGGAGATGAGGAACGGGGTATCTTAAAACTAGGTTCCCTCTATCTACCCTGCTATATGAGGGATGCAGCATGAAGCTGATTCAAATCAGGCAAAATCAGGTAAAATCAGGCAGAATTGTATAGTAAATTGACATAATTTGAGTTATTCTTCATTTTAAATTAAATTCTAGGAAATTGGACGACTTTTACGTTTAGGCTTACATTCCAAAATTAACTTAAAACTTTGATGGAAGCCTGGAAGTTAAACAAGACCTAAAACTTTGGACTTGGGAGAAATATTATATATTTCTTTAGACAGGATTCGAATGAACAACTATGTCGATACTTATAAATAGACATATTTCAACTGTGCCACAGTGACAGTAAAAAGATTGAAAAAAAAATCAAATTAAATCAATCTATTTTTGCAAACCTTTAATAATATATCTTTAAAGAAGTGCTGTAAACGTGAAAGGTTCGATTCCACTTAAGACAATGAGATATTGAATATTTTCATTTCCACAACACAAAACGCAATGCCACCAATTACCGAAAAATTTACCGGAAAGTTCAGAACGGAACAGGTAGTGACTCAATACTACGTTGCCAGGTTCCCTCTACCTACCCTTCTATCTTTCAAATACGAGTGAAAAGCTAATAATATCTTATTATTATAATTCAATAAAGTTAGCGATATAAATAAAACAGAATAAAAACAAAAAGCACAAGAATTGCACTTGGCGAGAGAACTTTTTTTCATATTATTTTCAAAAGCATTAAGCTTTTAAAGATGGGAGCGCGAGTGTTGCTGGAGAAATATATCAAATAAGTATGTATTCATTGGAGATACGTTTTAATTAAATCGCGTTGCGTTTCCAGTGGACGGCGTGTTTGTAAACTGAAAGTTATAAATGCTTAATATATATTATTAGATCTAACAAAATATTGTAAATAGATACAGTGAGGCCAGTCGTGGCGCAGGGGCATTAGTGTATGTGTGTGAACGCAACTGGTTGTGGGTTCGAACCCTACTCGAGAAAATGAGATATTTATTTAAGTTTATATTTTCATGTCTTCGTTCCGCTACTCATCACGCTCCTCCGGTTTTGTCGGCAAATAGTGGGTGGAGTGTCTTACACTACACTAGGAAGAAGTTGATTTGACTTGATTTATAAATAGATACAGTATAAGTACATTTCTGGTGAGCGTTTTTTAGTTTTACGCTGTACACAGCAGGGTAGGCAGAGGGAACTGGGAACCGACATCTTGAAATTCCATTTCCCATTTAAACACTTCCCCTTCCCACTTTCCGCCGAATTTTGGAGGCATTGCATGCTTGGTGGCGGAGCTAGACACCGCGATGTGCCTCATTAATGTAAAACGAGAAAATAAAAATATTAAGTATTTCATTTTCTAGATTAGGTTCGAACCCACAACCTATCGCGTTTACAGTCACCCGTCTCAAGAATTATTTAATATAAATCATTCAAAAATATTTAGATCCTGTTATACATATATACCAAATACATGGTAAAGGTATGTACTACCTGGAATAACTCGGTGCCAAGCGTTACATACGATCTTCACATAACTATGTAAGCTGAAGCTTACATTGTTCTAGTATAGAAATATTGCTCTCTTGGAACAGTGGTGGTAGCGCCGTAACTATGAATGGGTTGTAGGGTTCAAATTCTTTAATGACAATTAAGAAATGGTATGGTATTAAGCGATGTTCATAAAAGGTACCTATACTATCTAACATTGTCTAAGTAGGTATAATCCATTTTTGAAATATTTTAAGTAATTTTAACTCATTTTGTAGTGATATATAAAATCTTGCAAGCTCATTTTGACCCACCAAGACAAACGACATTATCAGAATATATTGTTGTTACCCAAAATGGCCGCAACAACAAAATGGCGGATTACAAATTCTTGCACAACGCACCTAATAAAGGTATCAATTGAAAGCGTCTGTTTTGTTAAACATAATAACAATGAAAAAAAAAAGTTTCATTGCAAAAAGGTTCTTTTATTGATATTTTGTTCATCTCTCGGGCAAACAGAAGAAACATATAAAATTTCCCTTCTCTGGTAGTATAGATCTACCCACCGTTTCGCCGCCCAACGTACAAATCTTTAGAAAACGCATGTTCCCATAATTTAACTTGGCCACCATTTCCACATTTACAGTTATAAAAAAAAACATCTAAAATATTCTTCACAAAAATATAAATTTAGTAGTTAGTCAACTTCGCGACGCGTGTCGTCATAATAGATGTATGAGAAATCACTACCGCCGCGCGTTCACACTTCATAGTATTTATCCTAGTATTTATTTGCGGATCTCTTCAATTATTTTATTTAATAAATATAGTATTTTAACTGCTAACAAATAGAATGAAAGTTTTAATAAGGCCATCATGGCGCAACGGCTGTATCTGACTGTAAAATGATGGTTTTGGGTTCCATTCTCAATTAGAAAGTGTTAATTTCTTCGCTCTGGAAAGAAGACGAAACGTAGTTGGGGTGGGGTCTGGAAAATTGTGTGGTGCGTGGAGAACGGAGTGTATTAACACAAGGTACCTGCTGCTTATAGCAGATTATATACGGAATACAACAAATAACAAGAAAGCAAAAAAAAATGTTGAGGCCAGTCGCAGCGCAGTGGCACGAAGTGTGACTGTAAAACCGACTGGTTGTGGGTTCGATCCCCACTCGAGGAGATGAAATATTTACTAAAATTTATATTTTCATTTCTTCGCTCTGGTGTCGAGGCAAAAGTGCGGCGTTGAGTTCTGCCACTCAACACGCAATGCCTCCAAAATTCGGCAGAAAGTGGGGAACGAAGTGTCTTAACACTAGGTTCCCTCTGCCTACCCTGCTGTGTGCGGGATACAGCGTGAAGCTAATTTCATTTAAAAAGAAAATGAAATATTCGAAGGCTTTTTCAGTTAGGCTCGTAATTTTTTTTTTAATATAATGACGATGCCTTTTAAGAGTGGAAGAGTTTAGAAAGTCTCTCTTTAACAATTAAAGACATAAAATATTAGACGAGATAATCACAACGATTTAGTCATTTTGTAATTTAGGTATTTTCTTATCCACAGTATCCTTTATATGCAAGGCAAGGTAGCCTGCCTGGTATCTTAACACTAGTTAAGATACCTCGTCCCACACTTTACGCCCGATTTTCAAGTCTTTGCGTATTGAAGCGAAACTCAACGCCGCGCTTTGTTTACGATAGATATTTTTTTAAAGAATAAATCAAATAAAACATCTTCACGCTTTCACACTTACCCCCACATAGCAGAGTAAGTAAAGGGAAGCTAATGTTAAGACACTACGTTCCGTATTTTCCGCCAAATTCTGTAGACATTGCGTGTTGAGTGGCGGCCCTCAACACCGCGGTTTGACTCATTCAGAAGGCCATATTCAAAATATCGGTATATTCAGGAGAAGAAATATAAAAATAAAACAATAACAATCTTCTATATAAAACTATTTAACACAAATACAGAAACACATTCAATTAAAATAATATGCTAAAGTAATTGAATGACCCGAATCATATTTAATTGTATGTAGTATGTATAGATGTGTATATGTATGTACGTATGTATGTATGTATGTATGTATGTATGTATGTATGTATGTATGTATGTATGTATGTATATGATACAATAAATGCGCGTCAGTTGATTGTAATCCGTAATGGCGTCGACTTCGAGAGCGCGGCGTATCGTTACGTGAGAAAAACACTATTATACTAGTTAGCAATTTATTATTAGGGAGAGGACATATTAAGAACTGATTGTTGCCATTTTTTTATTTATTAAAAATCGAGTACGTGGTGGCACAGGGGCACATGCGTGTGACTGTAACACGACGGTAGTGTGCTCGATTACGACTTAAAGAGATTAATTATTATTTATTGATATTTCATTCCTTCACTCTGATACCAAGGCTTTTGCATTGATAGAGCGCGGCGTTGTATTCCGCTACTTAACGCGCAATGCCTCTAATTTCTTTATGCATTATAAAATGGAGTGTCTAACACTAAGTTCCTTCACCTACTATTATTACAACTACATATATGTATATTGCTATGACGTGGAGCTGAAAATAAAAGATAAATAAACAGTGAAATTGCTCGATCCAACATGAATTATTATTTGCAGGGAGGGCATTGAGAACTTAGTATAAAGACATTGTGTTCCCATCTTTCTGCCTAATTTTCGAGACGTTTAATGTTGAGGTGCGGAACTCAACGCCTAATCATCTTCCTTATATAACCTTCATCTTGCGTAATATAACAAAACATGTTTTATACAGTCTAAGTCTAAATCTATTTTTTTAAATTCAAAAAAAAATAATAACTTATAATAATTAATTATAGCTATATAACCGCTTCGCTCATCACCGAGTACCGCCAGACGCTGACGAGGGCAATTTAAGAATCACACGTCGCTCTGATACCATTGATACCGAGAATTACCTCACATACAACTATGTACCTATACTTAACACCATTATAACCAGACTAGCTTTTGATTTTTATAAAAAACAAATCAGCTTCACGCTGTATCTCGCACACAGCAGGGTAGGCAAAAGGTTCCTAGTGTTAAGACACTCCGTTCCCTACTTCCTGCCGAATTCTCGAGTCATTGCGTGGAACTTAACCCCGCCTTTTACCTCAACACCTGAGCGAAGAAATAGAAATATAAATTTATTTATGTATTTTATCTCCTCGAGTGGGGATCGAACAAACAACCATTCAGTTTTACAGTCACACTTTGTGACACTGCGCCACGACTGGCCTCAATTAATATTCGCCTTGATTTTTACAGAAATTAAATATTATATGTCTCTATATAATCAGAAATATTTTTGCCTACTATCAAAACGCAGCGTTGAGTTTCGCCCCTTTACACGTAATTTTTTACAAGTTTGACGGAAAGTGGGAAACGGAAGTGTCTTAACACTAGGTTTCCTGATTAACAACGTGTGAAAAAAAATATATGATTACGAGTGCGTCTGCGTGGGAATGTGATTTAATATAACATTTTTAATATATGAAATGATTGAAAAAAAAATAAAGAACATAGTTTATGGTACCATTATTTCGATAAATGCTCTTGATTACATTGATAAATGTGTTTTATACACAGACAGCGATCGGTTGTATTTTCATTATATGTACCTATTAGATGACTAGTCTTAACTAAACTTTACTTTAAAGTAGTAATTTTGTTTTACGATTCGTTAGCGGACCGGATATCGTAGGATCGATCTCCGCTACGGGTGTTTTAGTTTCAGGCAAATCATCGTGAAGTCTTATTATATACCTCTAGGATCTTTTTAATTACGCCGTTTATCTTAATAAGAGAAGCTAGTCGTGGTGCAGGGGCACATAGTGTCACTGTAAACGCGACTGGTTGTGGACTCGATACACAGGAAATAAAATATTTAATATTTTTATTTCTTCGCTCTAGTGTCGAGACAAAACGCGGTGTTGAGTACTATTACTTAACACGCAGAATTGTCTCTAGAATTCGGATGGAAATGGGAAAAAGAGTGTCGTAACACAGGGCACAGGTTCCCTGTGCCTTCCCTGCTGTGTGCGGATTGCAGCGTGACGCAAAAAAATAATAAGAGAATAACATAGATAAGTATTTCATTCTCTATTCTCTATTAATATAGGAATCAAACAGTGGTCATGATAGTCCATAATGTTCTTGTATAAATCAATGACGTCATTTTTTTTTCCAATTCCTAGCTGATTCTGAGTAACGATTTATGTAGAGAGGCTTAATTCCGCTTTTGGTTTTTCCAGAGCGTAAAAATAAAAATAATAATGTCAAATGATGATGATGAATGATAAATAATTAAAATCGATAATCGATAATTGATAAATGAAAAACTATACTATTTGAGTTATTTTCAACCGTATCTTTATACTGTAGAGTCTCTTATGTTGCAATGAAATAGCGACAGTGGGTAAACAACGGTTGTGGATTCAATTCAAATCAATCAAAAAAACGATTAAATTTAAGTTATTTTCATTCCTCGCTCTTGTAGACAAAGCGGAGCGTTGAATTCCGCCAATCAATACGAAATGTCTCGAAAATTAAGTGGAAAGTTGTTAACGGAGTGTATTCACATGTTTTTTTCTATCTACTAAAAAAATTGGCGTTGTACAAAAAAAAATATTGTATACCAATTTACCTTTGTATTATTATAAATAGCAATCCAGTGTCAGCTATCAAACCTAACCAATTAAACGTTAAAGAAAATCAAAAGAACTCTTAAAAGAACGCTTTACGATAATTGGCCGATTGTAAAACTAGAGAATAAAATTCGAAACAGAATTAACAAGACATTGAGCGAAACAATAAAAACCTAAAAAGCTTTAAAAATCTTGTGTTAAAATAAATAAATTTTCGTGTTTAAACTTTTAAATGTATTGGTTTTCAGATGAACTCCAACTGGGAGATGTATTTTGGCAAGTTTATTGAGGAAACGGGCGACTGCCGTTATTTTGTTTTGTCTTAGGGCAGTGGTAGCAGCGTGTGTGGTACCGTCACCCTTCTACGAAGGGCTCGTTTGTGGTATACACCCTATCATAACACCATGGCTTTATAGTGTTCAAATCTTTATAGCTATTGTTAGGTAAATATTAAGACTTTGGTATTTATAAAATAAAAATATAATAATTTTATCATAATTTTTTAAACTATATAAAATCCGCACCTGCTGATGTATACTAACTTTTAGTACTAAAGGAGTCATTTTTCTAACTTTTGCTACAATACAATTTTTTTATTGTCTTAATTTATGTAATTTTGATGCTGTAATGCCGCAGTGAGACAATCTGACTGCAAACGTGACAGTTTTAAGTTAGCAGCTGGGGGATAATAATTAATTTATTTCCCTTTTCTAAGAAAGAAAGGAGTTTCAACACGCAATGTCTCAAGATCGTGTCGGAAAGTAGGGAACTTAATACTGCGCGTAACACGCGTAGTTTATATAGAACTACGTTGCCTCCTCAGAAAAAAATGCATGATAATGCTGAGCAGAGAAAAGATTTTTTTGTACAATTTTAAATCAAACATTCCCGTAAAGAAATTTTAACCTCTATCATGTTCATTTAGGCATATTCCAACAAGATTGGAGTGATCTCTCTTAAATCTATTAAAACATTTCTTATAGTAATAAGTATATCAATTAAATTTAATTCTACCCTCAGCTGGAATATAAATAACTAAGTTGTACATTTTATATTAAAAAACAGAAACTGTTGAATTTGCTGCCGGCTCTTCTTAGAAGAAGGGTCTTCTGAGTCGGTGGTAGCGTTATGTTTATTCGACGTTCGTTTAAGTAGTAAAGAAAAAAATAAATTTGAACTTAAGTAAAGTAAATTCTCATTTTGAGGATGGTCGAAAATGATTGTGGGTTCGATCCCCACTCGAGGATGTGAAATATTTATTTAAACTTATATTTTAATTTCTTCGCTCTGGTGTCGAGAAAGCGCGGCGCTGAGTTCCACACTCAATGTCTCCAAAATTCAGTGGAAAGTGGGAAGCGGAATGCCTTAGCACTCGGTTCCCTCCGCCTATCCTGCTACATGCAGGATACAGCGTGAAGCTGGACAAAGTTAAATCTTAAATAACATGAACTTAAATAAGTATATTAATAAATTATATCAATCATTTTCGAGCTTGAAGTTCCAAGAAAATCCTATAGATAACCAAATATCTGCAAGCTTAAAATTATATAGTATAGACTTAATGAGGCCTGTCTGTTTGTGCGACGGTACTACAGTATCCAACACACTTTGGAGGACTTCCTCGATAATTTTAATAATATATTAGAGAGGATTAGAGATGTCGTCTTATAAATAATTAATGGTTAAAGCAACTATTTTTCCTTACAGATTTACGTAACTGTATACTAAAGAGGGGGAATAACGTAACTAGCTTAACGCTACATCCCCCATACAACAGAGTACGCAGAGGGAACCTAGCAGCGTTGCCAGACGCCCCGATTTAGGGGGGACGTCCCGATTTTTAGGCCAAAAACTAAATGTGCCGATCGGGACAGGGATTGTCCCGCTTTTCACGGATTGTTCCACGTACTGGGAAAAATCTTTTATTATAAGTTTAAGATTTTAATTAGTTACTAATAATTTCAGAGAAATACAAATAAAGACATTCGTAAGTTATGTATAATTAATCTGGAGTTTTAATTGCCTTATATATTGTAAACCAAAACAATATCGTTTTTAATAATTATGATGTTGTTCTATTAAAAACATTTTATATCGATATCTATTACTACAGGAAACTTTATTAAAAACTTTAATAAATGGACAAATAATAAATTATATCCTGCTTTTCATCTGGGAACGCTGGAACCTAGTGTTAAGACACAGCCTTCCCTACGGACCGCTCATTTTTTTGGGAAGTAACTCAGCAACTTGTTGCTCTCTAAAAGAAAAACCAGAAAGGAAATGAAAATTTAATTTATTCTTCTGAGTGGGAATCCAACCCACAACCATATAGAATCAGTAGTGACACTGTACCTAGACCGCCTTTATAAATACCCATATCATTTTCATAGAACTTTGCAACACTAAATCAAAATATTTAATTTATTTTAAAATATTAACCTTACTAGATGACTTCGTGATTCCTTGTAAAATTTTAAATTCATTTTCATATTGTACTTAAATCTTTCATCCATTAAAGGCTTTACCTATTAATGTTATTCCCATAGGAATTATATTCCATTTTTTTTGTTAACAAATATATGGATCTATATAAAACATTCTTTTAAATAATATATTAAGATGTTGTAGATACTTGTTAATTAATGCTTAGCTTCTGCTGAACACGACGGTTGTGGGTTCGATTCACTCTCGGAAAATTGAATTATTTTCATTTTTAACAAAGCGCGGAATTCAACGTTCCAACCTAACACGCAATGTTGCACGAAAATTGGGCAAAAAATGGAGAACGGAGTGTCGTCAACGTCCGTTGACAATCAAATGACCTCAACACAGCTATAAATATATAAGCTTGATTTAAACAAAACTCATTACCGCCATCGAATCAATCATTATAAAAATTCAAGTAGCATTTACAGAATCGGACATAAAAAGGTGAAATAAAACAAAAAAGAGAAACACATACGATCCCACTTTGATACTACACCCATTATTTTTAATAAACAAAAATCTTGTTTTCACAATCACAAGATAAGTTGATCGTTAACTAAAAACATAAATAAATATTTACAGCTATTTGCTTTGAATGGAAAAACGGCGTAATAAAGACGGCCGCAGACTGTCGACTTCAAAGGATACTTTACACGAGATTTATTATTAGTGTTTGGAGGAAGGTGATAATGAGCGTCAAATTCGACGGTATGGGGCAATTAAGTTTGAATGACTATTTTACATCGCTCTGAAAATGTATTGGTTTTCAGTGAGGATTTATGTCATTTGTGTCATGATTTATGTTACTTTTAAAGCATAATTTATGGATTATGATTGTAATTATTATATGCATTTATTTGTCTGTGTCTTGAGCAAGTAGCCCACTGCCACGCGTAACTCAACGCCGCATTCTAGTTTATGTAACCGGTGAAAAACAAGAAACTCCCGCGAAATTGAAGTTCTATGAGAAGAGTAGGAGGGAATTTTATTTTTCGTTCAGAGACGCAGTAAGTAAGTAGTAAGTAATAAGTCGTTTTATGTAAAAATCTCATTCTCAATCAAAACCTATTTACGTTTTACATAACCTATTAGAAGACCCTAATTTACCAATCGAATTATTTCTTAAAAAAAAATCTAAAAAATATAAAAAATTTATTTACGCTATTTTCTAAGACAATTTGAACTACAGATCTATTTATTTTGAATTACAGGGAACCTCTTAAGTACCAATTGAATTTAAATCTTATCCTCACCGTAGTAATTAAGATGGATTCATAGAGAAAAATAAAATGACTAGCAAAGCAAAGAAAGAACTGACAGCAAGCGCGAGTGTAAAAAACAAAAAAATAATCAGTTCCAGACGATATCTTCAAGTATTTCCGGTCGAAACTGGTAGGCGGTTCTTGTTATTGATTAACTGTGGATTTCAAAGTTAATTAATCATAATTAATTGCTGGTCGCTGTATAAATATCAATGTTGCTTTAAGCTAACGATAAGTAACTAGTTCGATTACTGTGCCAGTAAAAACTGATGTAGTGACTGACGTTGTATAATTTAAGGGTTAAATAATTGAAGATGTTAAAGTGGTAATGCTAAGGTTTTAGTTGAACTTAAAACTCTTCTTTTACCGAGTGACTGACAGGCAAAACGACTTTTTTTTTACGTCCGTCTAGGGAAAGACGGAGGGGCGTGCCGGACCCTTACCGACCAAAACCACTCCAGTGTCTTCTCGCACGTGAGCGCGAGGCCGCGGGAGCCCAAGTTCATCCGCAGAGGCAAAACTACTTGACATAACCTACATTGGCATTTAGATCCTATAATTACTATAGTAGGAGTAATGGAGTACAGAATAAAAAAATTAAACGGGACTAGGAAAAATGAGATTTTACAATTTACTTCCCAAAGTTCACCCAAATAACTTACGACTAGTGTAACATAAATTGATCAATCGTTAAATATTAATTCCAATGTCACACTTCAATGCCAAATTAAAAAAAAACAAATGAAACGACACTTTCTACTTAAGATACGTTAATCTCCGGTTTTGTCGCTCCTTAACTATACGGTTTCCTAATCTGTTTTTTAACCGAGGATTACCACTAACGTGACAATATTGATGTAACCTTATACTAGTGTTCACACACAGCTTTGCTCGTATGGCCAAATGCAAATAACTAAAAGTTGTATATTGGGGCCAGTAGTGGTGCGGTGGCACAGAAAGTGACTGGTTGTGGATTCGATTCCCCACTCGAGGAGATAAAATATTTACTCACATTTATATTTTCATTTCTTCGTTCTGGTGTCGAGGCTAAGTGCGGCGTTGAGTTCTGCCACTCAACACGCAATGCCTCCAGAATTCAGCAGCAATTGTGGAACGTAGTGTCTTAATACTAGGTTCCCTCTGCCTACCCTGCTGTGTGCGGGATACAGCGTGAAGCTGATTTTATTTAAAAGTTGTATATGATGGCATGACATGAAATGACATTCTATCTGCCCGAGACAACTCCGACCGCAGATACAGTGAGTTACTACGAAACGATTAACCTGATGTTATATAGCCTATGGCCGTCCTCGATAACTGGAGGGTTGGATGATGGATTTAGCAAAAAAAAATAACTCATGACAGTAGTTCCTGAGTCTAGTGCGCTCAACCAAACAAACTTCAATCATCTTTATAATATTAATACATAAATTTCTGACCTTCAACGATAAGAATCGATGTTGGCAAACCAAGAATGAGATATAGATCACGACTAATTATGCCATGGAATGTCTGAATATATTAAGACTGTTTTTTTTATATAGAACTATAATATAATTGCTAACAACAGCCATGGTTTTTCTATTAAAAAAAATCTTCAAGATTTCCTTAATTCACGTCGTAGACTTAAGACAAAATTTGATTTACCTTCACGCTGTATCAACCTACGTTTTGTGTACTGGAATGGGTAGAATATAAATAATTAATTTAAACTCGAGGGAATCATTATATCATTCCCGAGTAAAAATCGAACTAACAACCGTCACATCAACAATCTGACTTAGCCACTGTGTCACAATAGCACAATATATAATAAATAAAATAGATAAATCAGCTTCACGTTATGTTCTGCAACAGCAGGGTAGGCAGAGGGAACTTAGTGTTAAGACACTCCGTTCCCAACCTTCTACCGAATTCTGGAGTTGCGTCATTGCGTGTTGAGTGGCAGAACTCACGTTTTGCCTCGACACCAGAGCGAAGAAATGCAAATATAAATTTAAGTGAATATTTTTTATCTCCTAGAATGGGGATGGAACCCACAACCAGCTGGTTTTACAGTCACACTTTGTGCTATGACTGAAAATAATAAATAACCAAAATTAAAAACAAAAACTTTATTGTCACCCACAGACAAACAGAAGAAAAGTGGCTAAGAGGCGCTCACACACGCCAAGAGGACCGGACACGAAACGTCACAGAGACGCAAACGAGAGCATTCGTCATTAAACAACCACTCTACTTAAGATTTATGTGCGGTCAAAGATTAAAGATCGAAAACCCCAGGGATCGAGCTCAAGTTAGGACGGGCACTTAGGTTGGAGCGGAAAGAAAATAGTCAATTAGTGTGTTTACAACCGAATTATAAATAGATTAGTTTTGTAAGTAGCGTCAACTTGATTAACTGACATAAGTGATAAACTGACATTTACATAGTATTTTCATATATTTCCGGTATTCAGCGAAATAGTGATAATATATACTAGTGATAAGTATCTGTATGCATATTGTTTTTTTAACTTGAATTGTCAATTCCCGCATATTGTCCTGTTTAGAATATAGGGTAGGCCGATAGAGCGTGTTATTAAATCACTCCGTTGCTCACTTTCCCCTTATTTTCGAGAGCGGCGTTATTTTACCAGAACCGTTAAATGAAAACATTTTCCCGAATAGGAACCCATAACTATCGGTATTATATATTTTTTATTTTTTTTTAAATTACATCCTATTGTTAATTTAAGCTTTTGACACAAATTTTATATATTTTTTTCTGTTAGTTTATTTAAACAAAACTATAAGGCCAAACCAGTCGTGGCGCAGCGGCACGAGGTGTAACTGTAAAACCGACTGGTTGTGGGTTCGATCCCCACACGAGGAGATGAAATATTTACTTAAATCTATATTTCCATTTCTTCGCTCTGGTGTCGAGGTTAAGGGCGGCGGTGAGTTCTGCCACTCAACACGCAATGCCTCCAGAATTCGGCAGAAAGTGGGGAACGGAGTGTCTTAACACTAGGTTCCCTCTGCCTACCCTGCTGTGTGCGGGATACAGCGTGAAGCTGATTTTTATTTATTTATATAAGGCAATGTACAGACAGTTTTACAAATATACCTGTTAGTATTTTTCTATTATTTATTCCCATTTTTAATATTATTTTTAGGTTAATTAAGTATGCGTAACAGCTATATCAATACAATCCAGCCGAAAGTAGAGATGTAACGGAAAGTCTCAATTCTCAATTCCATCTGCCTATCGCCTACCCTTGAGGCGATGCGAACGAACGAAAGAACGAAAAACTGTATTTTTTTTGTTAAGTACATCACTCTTCAAACTCCTCTCTAAATGTAGAGGTGTAAAGAAATGTTATCATTATTTATTATGTATGTATTATAAGCTAAGCGCTCATTTATTTATATTAATTCAACTAAAATAAAGCAAAAAAAAATACAAAAATATTCATTAAAACAGCGCCAGTGTCAAAATAAAATAAATAATATCAAAATAAAAGCACACGAACCAAATGATTTTCAGTATCTAATTATATGTTATTTCAGCTTTTCCAATAATTCCAGATATTTTAAGAAGTAATCGCCACTGATGGGAGCTTAGTGCCTAAGAGTGTAAAAAGAGAGTAAAAAGAGAGTCTCAACGAGTGAGTGTAGTCTAAACAAGACGCGCGCAAATTAAGCATTAGGACTATAGGTGATTTGTAAATACCTATAAATTACAATAGGGCTGTCGTACAATATATACATACTAATATTTATAGGTTAGGTAATAATATATAGAGTTCAGTCGTGGGACAAGGCACAAACGTGGGGCTGTAAACGCGACGGTTCGAGTTCGATTCCCAATCGGGGGAATGATATATAAATTTTATCAGTTTCAGCAACCTGGCCAAGCGCGAGGTTGAGTTCCGTTCCACTTACTCTGCTGTGTGCTTGACATAGTGTAAACCTAAAAAAATATTTTCAATTCTAACATCACAGGCTGTTAATTTGATTTCGTTGCACTACGCAGTGAGTGGCGGAACAGACAGCCGCTCATGAAAGTCTAATGAAAAAATTTTAACCCCTCATTCTGGATCGAACCTACAACAGTCCCGCTTACAGCTGGACCTATCCCAATGCACCACAACGACCTCGTGCAAAAACACAAATAATTGATCTAAATAAGTAATTTAATTAAAACGCATCCCTAGCAATTAAGCGACGGCGCAAAGCGCATTAACTACAGAGCGATTGACGCAATAACCCCACATTAGCACTCGCAAATAATCCTCACGAATTTATTATCTAAAAATAAATTGGCAGCCCTAGTGACGGACGCAGCTGCACCCGATAGCTTATTGCAAATTATCTTAGAAACGAAACGAGTGAAAATCAAACATAAATCCTTATACCAAAGGGATAAAGGCGAAAATTGAGGGTACTTGCGTTTTGTGAGGGTAGTTGTAAGTTTGCGGCATACGAGTCGATTAAATGTTACAATGCATACGCCTTGAGATTAGAATTAGGCTATTTCTGTTTAAGGGATAGTGTGGGTACCTTGTTGCTTGGACCTGATGGTTTAGTGGTTGGTGATTAAATTTTTTTCAGGCTTCAGCATCTACAATATATAGGATACAAATAAAAAATGTTTATTATATATATGTGAATATGAGGTCTGCGATTGTACACATGATAGGTTTGATTCTCACTCGAGGAAATGAAGTATTTAATATTTTCAATTTATATTTTTTACTCGCTCTGGTAACGAGGAAAAGGGCGGCGTAGAGTTCTTTCTACCACTCAGCACGTAACGACTACAATTATTATGGCAATTATGTTATGATTTTTTTTGTATACAAACACATTTTTACATTTTATTACGCGTTTTTTTTTTCATTATATCGTTACTTTAGACAGCGTGATGGGCCCCGTCTTATACCTCATATATACCTATGATTTACCAACCACAGAGGATGTACTTATAGGAACTTTTGCGGATGACACTGCACTCATCGCAACCCACAAAAATCCCAGAAAAGCTTCCTACATGCTCCAGGAAAACCTTGATAAAGTCTCAACGTGGTTGAGGGACTGGAGAATCAAAGCAAATGAGAATAAGTCGGTGCAGGTAACTTTTACTCTCAGACATGACACATGCCCCACCGTTAACCTAAATGGAATAACAATCCCCCAGTCTGAAAATGTGCGCTACTTAGGCATACATTTAGATCGACGTCTGACTTGGAAAAAACACATCTTAACAAAAAGAAAAGCTTTGAGTGTACAATTTCGCAAACTATACTGGCTCTTGGCGCGAAACTCCAATCTCTCACTTCACAACAAACTACTCTTGTACAAAATTATCGTGAAACCAGTCTGGTCTTACGGTCTCGAACTTTGGGGAACTGCAGCAAAGTCAAATCTGGACATTGTACAGCGTTTCCAATCAAAAATGCTTCGAACAATAGCAAACGCTCCATGGTTTGTCACAAACTCCCAACTCCACCGCGACCTAATGGTGCCTACTGTGAGAGAAGAAATATTGGGCAGAGTAAAAACATATACCCGTCGCTTGGAAAACCACCCAAATGAGCTTGCTTGCGACTTAATGAAGCCCTCTCGTGTCTTCAAACGTATAAAGCGAAGAGCCCCCCAGGATCTTCTCTTATCATAAAACAGTATCTTTTGTAATACTCCTTCACATTATATGGATATGCCACTGGGTATATACCATGCACGACAAATGCTACGAGATTCACAACAACCAGCTAAATGCCTACAAAGGGCAGATCGCAGGAATAAAAAGGATTTAAAAAAAAAAATATCGTTACTGTCATTCTATTCTTATTTCTTTCGTTGCTCTATTACATAGATATTAAATAATGGTTCTATTTAAAATTAAATTGTTGTATTTTAAGATGGATGGATTTAATATTTATAAAAATACATTTTATTTGTTGGTTATCATAACTTAACCATATCCAACGTGCTTGCTTAAAATTTTAAAAGCTTAGTCCATACTTTTTTATCAGCTTTCACCAGCGACTTCGCCTCCATGGTTCAGTAAAAATTATTGTTTTATTGTTTTTAATTGGATTTTCACAACCTATGGCCCATTCTTAGTGCCCAAAAGGTAACTCCGGCCGCAAATACAGTCGATTACATCAAAAATTCTCTTCTATAAATGGACAGTCAACAAAACAAGCACAATAATATGTAAAATTTGAAAGTATGTATAAATAAAGCTACAAGACAAGTAGAAACATATTATTAAACGGCCGAAAATATTAAGACTATTGCACAGTACACTTTAGACTAATTGACTGTGATTTATAACTGCGCAGGTTTATAGCGTTGGGAAATATTATATTAAACGACACAAAGCAAATTGACCTTACTTATTAAGAACAAAAGCCATATATTCCCATGCAAGTTTGTGGTATACTTTTATTAAGCGTTGTTTATTTGTCAGCGTGTGTGGCGCGATGGTAAATTTTATGGTTTTATTTAAATATGGATATAATCGTTGAATCTTTTCATTAATTGTTTCTTGATGGCTGTTGGGCAATGGCGTGTGGTTGATGTTGGTTGTAAAAGGTAACGTTGTTGGTTCGAGTTCGATTTTTGCTGGTTGGTTTAGCTTTGTTTGTTGTAGGTTCACGCTTTATCGCATACAGCAGTGAAGGCAGAGGGAATCTAGTGTTTAGACACACAGTTGAGACACTGAACTCAACGCAACTATAACATTAATTGTTGTACAGCGTATCTGAGAGTTCGCTGTGTTTAAAAAGATATATGATCTACACGTAGCTCGAAATGTCTTTTTTACAAGTAGATAAAAAAAAATTACTTATCGAACATAGAATCTCCAACTGTTTCGAAATCTATTACACACAAATAAAATAATAATTTAGGTCTACTATTATAGATAAAAAAAAAACAATTCCTAATTACTAACCTTTACTAAATTTGTCTTCTTCTGCACTGGAGCTCCACCCCGAAGAGTCCTTCGACTTTGGCACAGACAGGTTCAGCGGCTGCTCCTCAGACTTGAACACTTTATCATATTCACTGTCATTAGTTCTAACACCGCGCTGCAATAACTGTTCTTGGAGCTTGTTTTTATGTACACTTAAACTAAACTTTCTGTCCGACAGATTTTGTACTTGAGTACCCTTCTCTTGGCAGGAAAAGGTTTTTCTATCGAAATTACGCTTAACGTTAATAAGTTGACTGACCACACGTTTTGGTTCCTCCTTAGAAGCCTCCCTATTTTTGGATAATCCTAGAATATACTCTATAGTATGAGGAGTAGGCTTCTTCGGCGGTTTGCCGTAGACATGTGGATGCCACGAAGGTTCTCCACTCTCTTCTCTTTCGTTACTATCATTTTTATGGTCTTTCTCTTCTAATCCGTCTTCTTTTTGTTCTACTTCATTTTTTTCTGAAACATCATCATCAGCTATAACTAATTCATCCTTGTCCTCATCGTCAACGTTTATCTTTTCATCCGAATCCGGACTACTGGCTCTATCCACATCCTCGCCGTAATGGTACTCAGTATAGCTATCCTCAGGATAGTGAACCTCAAGCCTATCCTGCCTTATCAGATTCTGTGTCACGTAACTGGACACTACAGTTTGCATCTCTCCGGCCTCAGTTACTTTACATTCGACCGCGTCTTGTTCGTTCATGTGTAATTCTCAACCGCGAATCGTACGGAAATAGTCGGTCATGTTTGTTTTTATGATTGAATTAGCGTTTAATAGCCACTCGGGATTGAAGCTCAGTCGTTTGATGTCGAATGTGGCTTTGAAGTAGAATGTTCTCACCGCTTCCTGTAACAAACGGACGATTTGAGACTAATTGAGTGCTCTGATCGACTAGGGCTCTGTGTTGGCTATTCCAGATACACGAGTGGAGTGGATGTTTCATATCTCTATTTATTGTATGAGTAATGCAAATTATTAATAGTCGTTAGATAGATTTATATTCACTCTACTCTAGTTTACTTTGAACTAAATGTTGTGTGTTATATTATTAAATTAAATACAACAATCAATTAATAGCAATAACAAATAATAAATATTGGTCAAAAAATAACTATCAACATATGTATGTACGCATCATTATACGAAACAAAGTAGTCATACAGACCATCAATCATGAACAATTTATTTTCCATTTAAACCACGATATGTTACATACAGAGTGGAAAATAAAAACTAAACTAAACATCTATTGTTTTCTGAAAATGGCTGGGGAAGATAAAAGAGTATTTATTGTGCCACCCCATCGTTGCTCCCCCCTTGCCCTGCTGCCCCTCACGTCACACCCCCCTTTGATCGCACTCACACAAAAACCGTAGTAACTATGATCGGTATACGCTGATTGATTTTTATTGGAAGCTTATAGGGTTAATGCTACTTGTTTTTTTTAGCAAAAATATTAATTCTGTATGTTTAATGTTTTTAAAAATTATTTACAATATTTTAGAATCGATTATGTTATATTTATGTACAACCAGAATCCTTAATATGATGAATGCAAAAATTATTTTGTTTGTGTGTCATGGAAGTTATTTTACCGATAATAAATAAATAAATTTCATATTTCTTCTATTTAATTTTTTCCAAGATATACTTTCAACAATAAATAATTTTAATAAAAAAGAATCTAGAAAATATTATACATTTTGGAAACTATCACTTTGATCGCAGCATTTAAGACAACAACAAGAACGAAGCGACGACTAGAGATGAGAAGACCTCGATGTTAAGGTTATCTCATAAATTATACTTCTACCTATATAGTGTATAATCAATCTTTTAGAACATTAATTATGTAACAGTTTAAGAATGTCAATATATTAAATGTCATACATTTGCATTGTTTTCATTAGATTGAACGTATTTTATTTCCTGCTTTGAATTTATTGTTAAAACAAATTGTTGGTTTCTATATTCCCCTGCTATATACAGTAGATATGTGTAACTGAACAATGAACATTTATGAAACATCAGTATTTGTCTAAAAACAATATATTTGTAACATTAAAATTATATAAAAAGTAAAAATCCGACAACATAAAAATGAGATCCATCTAAATCTTAATGTTCTTAGCGAAAAAAAATAAGTGGAAAATGAGAATTAATCAAATAAATCAATTTATAAAATATTTTTAAAAAATCTCAAAAAGCAGCAACCCTGCATCACAAATTGAAACAAAACCGTCAGTTGGGGCGTCATATCACAATCAGCACTCCGAAACCGATACATTCCATACATTCGTTACATTCGGCTTTTGTGTTTGTAACGCGTTGCCGTTGCATTCAAAATGGATATTTTATTCTTTATACACTGTGATTTGTTGTGTTTGTATCGTGGGCTAATTAGCGGAGGGCACCCATCCACCCCGGATGGGGCGGAGGTCGTCGATACGTATTTTGTTTTCAGATACATTATTTACATGCCACTTGTTAGATTAATTGCTAATTTAATTTTTTCTGATTTTTTTTAGTGAAAAAAATACTTATTTAAAAAACATATATAAGTTATTAACTATTTTTTTTTAATTACATGATAAATAGAAAGATTGACCACAAATGTGATCAATAACTCACTAAAGGATATTTAAGAATGTAGTAAATTATTAAGACTTTGTACTGGGAAGATAATTTCTTTCCAGTTTTCGGCCAGTATGTATTGGCGCTGGAACACAAGCGTGTGACTATAATAGCGATAGATTGTGGATTCAATTCCCACTCGACTAAATAAAATATTTAATATATCCATTTCTTTACTCTGGTGTCGAGGCATGGCTCATGGAGGTGTGAGTGCGAGATCCACACACTCGCACTCACCAGAGAGTTACTCAGTGAGAAACAAATGAAATGAGAACTCCTTCAAAATTATGAAAACAATTTAAAAATAAACATATCTAATTATTTAATTTATGACGTGTTTCCTATGAAAATTGAAAGCGATTACAAACGAACAGTTATAGAACTCTTTGTAACCGTACTACAATTTTAAACTGGCAGATATCACGCCAGATATCCTGTAGCGCACAAAATATAGAAAATCAAAGAGAAAATATAAATAAAAACATCGACAGGAAATGTTCACTTTGAAAATCATCGCATTACAGATTCGCCACTTGTTGCTTCCGACGGCATCTATTAAAATTATTATCGCATTAAATATTATTAAGATACTCTCTGCCGTAGCTCTTGTGTGAGGGGAACAAGGTTCAATTCCCGACTAAAGTATAAAACGAGCTGCATTTTAATTTGACCGGCGATATCAAAGGGCCACACACGTTGCGGACATCCGCGACTTTGTAGGGTCTATCGATTGTAACACAGATTAACTATATAGTTCGATGATGTCTGTTTTGTTATTTTAATCGAGAATGTTGTGACTCGATTATCGTAGATCATTTATAATGTATCGATATATTTTTTTATTAATTATTTATTAATCGCCAGCAATTATTTTTACATGGATAAAAGCAGTACTAAATGTATCAGTATATTGTATTGTACGTTTTTTATAGATGTATTTTGTTAATTGGAAATGATCGTGTGAATGTAAACGTGACGGTAGTGGGTTTGATTCTGATTCGGGAGAATGAATTACTTTTATTTCTTTTAATTAGACACTCTTATCAATAGATTCTCGTTGTCTTTCCTGCCATATGCGATATACTGCGTCGAACCGTTTTTTTATTTTATTTTTTATATTCAGCTCCAGCATTACCACGAGAAAGGAGATAACAATTCCTGCAAAAATGAAAAATGCGTATTGAATAACGAATATTCGTGGAATTCTATACAAACGCTCTCTCTCTCTCTCTCTTCGTATGCTAGTGATCATAACTTTAGAACTGATTGTCTGATACTATTTTTCATGTTCCGCTGCGTTAAAATTTTGTGAGTTCAATCTACACTCAGTGGAAAAAAATATTTATTATTTTAATTTTCTCGTAATCTATTGAAAGAAATAGACTAATCTGTTGAAAATATATAAATTTTATATAAAAATTCTATTTATTTGTAATACATTGTATGCGAGTAAAGCTTCAACATATTATCAGGTAAGTAAGCTGCATACTCATAAGTTAGTGCCAGTAAATTCCAAAACCCAGCGAACTGGGAGTTCTAGGTAATATGTACTATTAATTTATTGCTAGGATATCCCAGTTTGTTTGTGCATGTGAATATAAATATTATAGGTTCCACGATTTGGTTACGGGAAGTTCGGCGTTGAGATCCGTTTTGACGCGTAAATATCTCTAAAACGTTTGGCAAGTGAAAAACGAACATCAACTATGTTTTTTTGTAACTCATAATAATATTAATACATAAGTGAATATATTTTTATAGTTTTAAGCTGTATTTCAATTTTCAAGACATTGTGTGGCAAAAGCGAAATTCAATGCCGCGCTATGTCTTCTTACCAGAGCAAGCCACTATCAATAAACATACAATGTTTCAAAGTTGGATGAAAAGTGGGAAACATTTGTCTTAACACTTGGTTCCCTCTTACCTTACTATGCGGGAAACAAATAAAAAAAATAACTTAACCTAGCCACACTTAAATACATATATAAGATACCTAATATTTCAATACGACAGCGTTTACAGTACAATTTTAAATCAATTATGCTTACAATTGCTTTCGATTGACGTCATTGAGACATTTCTTATGAGGTCAAACATGTATGAAAATGTTTGACACACAAATTTCACCCCTATAAATGCGTCTATAAAGAACTTTTTCCTACAAATTTTATTATAATATAAAGTTATTTAATTTTTTTATTATTTTTGCTTGTCTTTGTACTTTTGTCATTTCTTAATAATGTATTTTTATATTCCATTATGATGGTAATTGATATTTTATTAAGTTAAATTAAAATTAAAATTAAATGACCTTCACGCTGTATCCCGCACACAGTAGGGTAGGCAGAAGGTATCAAGTGCAAAGACGCTCCGTTCCCCACTTTCCGCCGAGTTCTGGAGGTGTTGCTGTTGCGGCGACACCAGAGCGAAGAAATGAGAACATAAATGTAAATAAATATTTAATTTCCCCGAATGGGAAAGGAACCCACAACCAGTCCATTTTACAGTCACACTTTGTGCTCCTGCGCCACAACTGGCCTTGTATCAAATTGTCTCAGCAGTATCATATGTGCGTTGTTAAAATCTAAAAGTATAATGCCATATAACAATATATTTTTGATATTTACATGAATTTAATAATAGTTAACACCATTTACCAAAACAGATGCATGCTCATTACAGTAATATACCTATCAGTTTTGCTCTTCAACGAGGACATGAGGAGGTGTGACTAAGAATGAGGAAGTGGTCAAGTGGTTTTGCTCTAATAGTCCTCAAAACTTTTATAATAAATACTAAAAAAAATAACATTTTTTTTCACAATATAGTTATACAAATAAAATTATAAGTACAGATAATAAGTTTTAAAACACCTGTACATTTCATAAAAGGGCTTTGATTTTGAAACGCTGCAGTGGACGATACAGCCCGGATGCACTTTACAGGTGCGCTAAGTGCACGGAGTCCGTCCCGTCCCTAGGGCTTACAACCGTATTTGGATGCATTTCTTAAAATAGAACCTGGAATATTTACATACAAAAAAAATGGTTGAAGCCCTCGTGTCGCAGCGGCATAGCGTCCGACTGTATATACGACGATTGTGAATTCGATTTCGACTAAGGGGAAAGAAGTATATTAATTTATTCGTCCTGGTCACAAAACAAAGAGCGGAGTTCAGTTTTATCATTCAATACACAATGTCTTAAAAATTTGGCGGAACGGAGTGTCTTACCACTGGATTCCTATTTACTTGTCCTACTATATGCGGGTAAAAGCTAAAAAAAAAATATTCAGAAAAAAAGGAAAAACAACTATTATATTAGTAACTAGTACACTTTTTACACTAGTTTAAAAATACTAATTTAGAATTTAAAAATTCGTTTCTAAATCTAATTATACAGATTCATGTAAACACTTCCTATCAGCCAATTGAACAAAGAACGTCAGTACCGTCAGTCCGACGGGAAGCTGCCAGCGGCAGACGATCCATACACTTTATAACCATTTTTTATATTTTGTTGGAATTCCAAATAAGTGAATGTATGATATATGGTAGGTATGTGAAACAAATTGGAATTTAAAATATAAGCTAATAATCGTGTTATTGTATATAACACATGATAAATAGGATTAATTTGAAGTGTAAAATGATTGATTTTAAGTAAAAAAATGCGAATTTGATGCGATTTGATTGTATTTTTACACAGTGTATGAATTTGGAGTGAAAAATCTTTTAATGTCCATAGTAATTCTGATAGCGAGTACAGCAGGATGTTTTGATATTTAACGTGATAGCAAATAACCTTCCTCGATCACTATCAAATTAGCACGTTTTAAAAATTTTCCCCTCTTCCCAAATATTGAATGATGAATGTTCCGCTTTGCCTTATTCGCAGCGCCAGGAAAATTAAAATATTAAATTCCTTCGAACCCACGACCATTGCGGTAGCAATCAAACTTAGATTGTTAATATATATATATAAAATAAGTAAAACCAACTTTACATAACTGTATTTCATTTTTTCGATTTCAACTTGTTCACCATTCAAGAAGACCGCGGTACTAACGCGGCGTAAACGAAAAGTGTCAGATTTTATTTCCACGCGGGGGAGCATTTATACTGGAATGATTTTGTTAACTTTGTACTTAAAACAAATTAAATCAGTTTCACGCTGTTTCCCGCACACAGCAGGGTACGCAGAGGGTACCTAGTGTTAAGACACTCCGTTCTCCACTTTCCGCCGAGCTCTGGAGGCATTGCGACTTGAGTGGCGGAACTCAACGCAGCGCTCTGCCTCGACACCAGTGCCCCAGCGCCATGACTGACCTCACTCTTTGTGGGGACCTCACACCTCACACTCAGTGTGGAATAACCCTTTAAAAGTGTTAATCATAGACATTTGCTTAGTATCATAATGTCTTAACACTAGGTTTCTCTAGATACCCTAGTACAACTGTAGGTTCATGAAAATAAAAAATTAACTATCAATACTAAATATTTCTTGCGGCTTCGCCCGTATGATTAAAATGGAAATAATAATATAAATAATTATTATTATTACATATGACACACGCCACGTTCTAAGTGACAGATGTAACTATGACCGCGGATATTGGTTGCATAAAAACATAACACAATATAAATTAACTATAAAATACAAAAATATTTAAACTATAGTTCCTGAGATTAGCATCTTCATTCGAACAAACGCTTCAGCCCTATGATATTAGTAAAGATATCTCCTTTATTTTGCTCATTAAGAATATAGAAATACAGTTTTTTACGAAGAACGGAAGAACTATAAAGATAAAAAGATGGTTTTATTAGATCACTTATTACGCAAGTCGTATACAGTATGTAACGCTGCGCGTGCGCATCTCTGTGAAAGCTTACACAACGTTATCTGTCACTTATCATTGTCGTGAGTTGAATTTGTTACAGCGATTTTATTAAGAAAAAATGTATTCTATATATGTATATAAAACCCTCTCGTTACTGAGTTACAGACAGCTCACAGAGCTAAACTACTGTACTTAGAAAGTTGAATTTAAATTTTTTGAAAGATTAGGTAGGATACAGAGTGCAAGGGAGCACTGTTAGAGAATTTTCTCAAAATTAATACAGGAACTAGAAAACAAACTGTATTTTCCATATCACATCTTAAAGACCACGCAGGCAAAGTTGCGGGCGACGGCTGATAAATTAATATATTAAATAATTTTATTTTAATTTAATTACCTTCACGCTATATCCCACACACAGCAGGGTAGGCAGAGGGAACCTAGTGTTAAAACACTCCCGTTCCCCACTTTCTGCCGAATTTCGGAGGCATTGCGTGTTGATTGGCAGAACTCAACGCCACGCTTTGCCTCGACACCAGAGCGAAGAAATGAAAATATAAATTTAAATAAATATTTCATCTACTCGAGTGGGGATCGAACCCACAACCAGTCGGTCTTACAGTCACACATTGTACCACTGCGCCACGACTGGCCTCTCATAATTTTATTAATAATAACATTTAGTTATATAGCTACTTCATAAACTTTTTTCCTTTGATCTGAGATTAGACTAAACCTTAATTGAATATATAAACAATTCCTATTCCGATTTTATAACTTATTCAATGAGGATATATTTAAATAATATTAAAATAAATAATAAATATTATTAATAATAACCTCTATATAAATAATAAAGGAAAGAGCCTTACAATAAGTTAAAATAGTATAATAGTATTATTATAATAATAAAAAAGAAGGGCGTTCATGTTATTAAGTAAATTACACTTTAATTACCATTTAAATCTTATTTTATAAATTCTATTAAAATTTGAGGCCAGTCGTAGCGCAGCGGCACGAAGTGTGACTGTAAAACCGACTGGTTGTGGGTTCGATCCCCACTCGAGGAGATGAAATATTTACTTAAATTTATATTTTCATTTATTCGCTCTGGTGTCGAGGCAAAAGTGCGGCGTTGAGTTCTGCTACTCAACACGCAATGTCTCCAAAATTCGGCAAAGTGGAGTGTCTTAACACTAGGTTCCCTCTGCCTACCCTGCTGTGTGCGGGATAAAGCGTGAAGCTAATTTAATCTTTTTTTTATTTTTTAAAATTTCTTTTCATCAACACTACACAGACAATAGATGATATCTTCTTTATACAGTACTTCCCGCGACAACGCCTGTTTTGTGCAATAGCGTGAGTGGCAGATCTTAACGCCGCCGAGCGTTGCCTCGTTACAAGTGCGAGGAAATGTGAAACATGGCAGCAAAGTAGGCAGAGAGAACCTAGAGTTGTGACACTCCGTTTCTCATTGCGTTTCGAGTGACATAACGTAACGCTGCACCAACGAGTCACTAATTATAACCTTTAATTGACATTTTTTTTTCATTTTTTACATTATCCTTATATATAAAACAAATATGCATAGTGACTCTCTTTTCTTACAAATATATAGTGTTAAATATGTTACGTTACTTTAACAAATCTATGGCATTGCATTCACCATCTAATAAAACAATTGAGAAATAAAGGTGTTGTCAAAAATGGCAGTCTTTTAGCTTTCTGCTAAATCCCGCACATAGCGGGGAAGGCATAAGCGACTATGTCGCTTTTTACTACAACAACAACAACAACAACAACAACAACAACAACAACAAATAAAATCAGCTTCACGCTGTATCCCGCACACAGCAGGGTAGGCAGAGGGAACCTAGTGTTTTTTTTTTTATACACTCCGTTCCCCACTTTCTGCCGAATTCTGGAAGCATTGCGTGTTGAGTGGCAGGACTCAAACACAAAACAGGCGTTGTCGCGGGAAGTACTGTATAAAGAAGATATCATCTATTGTCTGTGTAGTGTTGATGAAAAGAAATTTTAAAAAATAAAAAAAAGACAACAACAACAAGATTAGTGTTAAGACACTCCATTCCCCAATTTCCGCTGAAATCTAAAGGCATTGCGTGTTAAATGGCGGAACTCAATGCCGCGTTTCGCATCGTTACCAAAGCAATGAAATGAACATATTTCATTCCCCCCGGAGTGGGAATCGAATCCACAACTGTTGCGTTTACAGTTACAGGCTTATGCCATTGCACCGCAACGGCCGCAAAAATATTAATATCAAGAGCCTGAAATTTAAAATAAGCGCAACATAAACGTAAATGATAAAAGTCCAAACTAAGCTTTTAATACAAAGTAAAAGCTCAATTTATCAATTCAAATTAACTTACTAATCTTTGAATAATATATTCTAGGCCAGTCGTAGCGCAGGAGCACAAAGTGTGACTGTAAAATCGTCAGTCAGGTTGTGGGTTCGATCCTCACTCGAGGAAATGGAATATTTATTTAAATTTATATTTTCATCTCCACAGCGAGGTTTGGTGTTGAGGCAAAGCGCAGCGTTAAGTTCCGCCACTCAACATGCAATGCCTCAGAACTCGCCGGAAAGTGGGAAACGGAGTGTCCTAACACTAGGTTCCATCTGCCTACCCTGCTGTGTGCGGGATACAGCGTGAAGCTGATTTAAAAATTGCAATCTAATAATTCTATCATGCTGGATAATGAAAATATAATGATTGTCCAAAAATTATCATTTCTATTCTATTTATGATAAGAGATAACGTTATATTTTTGACAAATCAGCTGAGGCCTCACCGGTGATTCCCGGCGATTCACTAATATGAATAAAGTAAAGTAAATTGTTTGTATTTTTATATAAAAAAACATGTTTATATATAAATATAAGCATGTAGTTATTATTATTATATTATTTATTTAATATCTATCCTTTAATTAAGTTATTGTTTTTCCAAAGATTGTAGTATTATATTATAACTTATTATAAATATTAAGCTGTAACTTTCACACTTATTTAAACACAATCGTAAGCGAATAAATCAAGTATTAAAACAATCAACAAATAAAAATCTCTGATTGAAAACTAATACCAAATAGTATCTTTGAACGTTACATCCAAACAAAATAAGTCAAAGAATCCTCTACGAAAAGTTTTTAACGCACAAAAAGTTTGCAAAAAAGCAAAGATAGCTACTTAATCTATAACATAACAACTGAAAAAAACCCAGAACAATACTTTTAGATAAGATAAAAAAATATAATTGTAAATATTTATAATAATCTCACCTTTCAAAACAATCCCATTCAAAGAAAACACAATTAAAATAACTATAGTCGTATAAACTTCCGTTTAGCAGATATTACGGGTAGTATACATACAAACATATATACACAGTATATATATATATATATATATGTGTATATTTTCGTATGTCCCGTCCGTGTATCCGAATTCAGCGTTCAGTTACGCTGTTAACGCGACGGTCCTCACAGTTAGACTAACTCACATCCAAATCGCTTAATTTTATGAGTTGTTGCCTTCTCCACCCCTCGTAGCGCCCGGCACAACGTTCACGTGACGTCCAATAATATGTTTAGACGATTATAATAAGAAAATGAACATATTATATACGGTTCGGTGTTTATTTAGTTTTTTTTAATAACTGGCGTATATAATATGTTCATTTTCTTATTATAATTGTTATATCTATAGAATTGTATTTTTTTAGTACGTATGGGAATTTCGAAGAAATATTTCTTTATCGTAGGATCAAAACATCAAAATTGGACAAATAACTCATTAACGCGATAATAATGATATATGAGTAATTAGAAATTATTCAATTGCTATCACTTTGAACACTATCCAATAATACAATGACTGATATATATTTAATAAATTAAGAGATTTATGATAAAAAGTGTTAACATTTTTTTTTATTATTAATAACCTTAAAAACATGTAATAAAATAAAAAACAAAATTGAGAACGAATGACCTGACACTGACTATGTTACCTCTGCCTATCCTACTATAATCGAAAACGCTAAAAACGTAATAAAAATAAACAAATAGACTATAATAAAAAATATTTTTTATCGTATATAAAAAACCTTTTTTACTATATAAAGATAGATTACAACAAAAAAAAACACACACACACAGATAATGTTAGCAAAGTGACAATAATCAAAGCATTGACTTCAGTACAAAGTCACAGCAGACAAAGCATTTAGCGCCGGTACAGTAGCAATAACTCAGCGCAGGAAATCACGTCATCGCTCTATTACAGCACACACACAGGCGCGCGCACGCACACACGCGGCGCGGCCCGTGTCGGACACACCGGTAGTGTGCACGCTAGATTGTGGTGAGAGCTTTTTTGATTTTTTGTAATTTTTTTTCGTATATTAAATAATGTGTTGTGTTTGGGTAATTTATGATAATTAAGATAATTCATGCTGATTTGCGTCATCGTTTGTAACTACTGAGTGATTGTAATTATTGATTATTTAATATCTTATATTTATCGATCTGCTTACACATGACACAGCATTAGGCGCCACTTAAAGATTTGGGTAAAAAGCCAAAAACGAGCCATTAAGATATAAATGTTTTGTATTTTGTCTCAAATTTTGTAAGTCTAAATATTTACAAAATATTTTGCGGATTTAAATATTAGAACATTTTCATCTTCCGATGGCTCAAAAGAAGCTGGTGGAATTATCAGTTATCACATTATACAAACTTTAATTACTTTCTTTGATGATGAAATACCAATCGGAACAAATTAGTTGCGCACCCTCTTAAGAACACAAATTCGGGGGAACTCATGGAACAATTAATATTTAAAAATATTATAATTATACAATTTACAAACTGTTTAGTTGTAAAACAAAATTCTTAACAATGTGCTAAAGGTCATAGCCATTATTATAAATACAATGTAACCATAAAATTAGCCATGATTAAGAGAATTAGAAAAACAATATTAAATTCGTATCATTATCTAATAATAGCTTTAGATTCACGAAAATTACATGTGACATATATTTTTTTGTCTCATTAATATTTTTTTCAGCTTCACGCCGTACCCCGTATATGGCAAGTTGGGGAGCGGGAACATGGAAACCAAGTGTTAAGACGTTCTGTTCCCATTATGACATTTATGTTACCCACTTTCCACAGAATTCTGGAGGCATTTCTTGTTGAGTGAGTGAGAAAAAAGTTATCCTCATTCCTAAAAAGTTACACGCTTGTGTCCCGACTTAGCGTCACGACAGCCTCAAATAAATACTGTAATTTGCACTATTTGAATATAATCAAGAACAGTCAAAAATGTTGTATCTACAATACCATAAACCCAACTCTTACACTCGTATCTTTCATATTATTATTCGAGATATCATAAGTACATTCTAAATTAGTGTATTTTGTCGATAACGATGCATAAAAACGTGATTTCGTTCAACTTTATCAAGCATGTGTGTCAATAAATTTTTAAATCATAAAATATTTTTAAACAAAAACAGCAAAACAAATAAAACAATACGATGCATATAAAATTATCAATTTATAAATTAAGTACCGGGATTAGTACCACTATATTCTAAGATGATAATACAAAACGATTTACACGATTTTTACACATGATAGTTAGTAATTTACCGTCCGAAATATAGATAAAGCGCTTATTAAATGATGAATTGTGATACAATACATGTGGGATTACGCAGTAATCTATATTAAGGATTTGATTAAACGATATATGTACATATATACTCATTTTAAATATGGCCATTAGTTATTGGTCTTATTTAGAATTTTGTTATAATGTTTATATGTTAGAAATGCTTAAAATTGATTGTAATAAAAGTGGCCATGTTGTCGCATTGGGAAAACAGCCAGTAAACTCGATAAAAATAGTTCACAAAATGATGGAACCAAGTAAATAGTTTTATTTTTCAGCTTCACGCTGTATCCGGGACATAGCAGGTTGGACAAAGGTAACTTAGTGTTAAGACGCTTCGTGCCCCATTTTCTACAGATTTTTTTCGATATGACGTGTTGAGTTGTGAAAATTAATGCCACCCTTTGCCTCGGTAGCAAAATGAAGAAATTTATAACTTTTTGCCTTTTAATTAACAAATTTATTTCAATATATTTCACCGGTACATTTCCATTTTTTCACGTTTAGTAATATAGTAGGTAAATGTTTAATAAATTTAAACCAAAAGGTAAAGTGAGTCTAGCGAGCGTGCTAGTCCAGTACCAATCAATTCGCAACAAAATACAGTTATCCGAGTATACATCATTTAAATTTAATCTATAAAATTAGTGTGAGTTGCCATAGCAGTATATTGATAATATTAGATATCTTATATTTGAAGTTATACACATAAATAATATTTTGGACTTAAGCTAAATTACCTTAGTTACACCTTTTTTGAGTAACGCTATATCAATAAAAAACCGGACAAGCGCGAGTCGAGCACCGAAGAGTCGGCTCAAATTCAAGACTAGCTTATAAATAATCTCTTCATCTGATACCTTATTTAAACTAACGGCATTACTACCAAATTTATTTTTTTAGGATTTAGCCACAAATATTTTTCATAATTCAGGTCAACCAGAAGTACCCTATCAATTTTGATTCCGATTATAGTGTCGAAATACGCATTTTTTGTTATAAACGGCCATATTTTTTTAAGTTAATGTAGAAATCCGATTTGTTCAAGAAATCATGGGACTGGAGAATTGAGTAAATAGTTTGAATTTCAACTTGATTTCTGTAAGTGTTCCTGAGATAAAGGATCTGGACAGACAGACAGATAAACGAACAACAAAGTGATCTTATAGGGGTTCCTTTTTTCCTTAAAAGGTACAGAACTCTAAATAGAAAACTGGTACTACAAACAGAATATTTTAAACATAAAACAATTTCATTATTTTTTGTACTAAGAGTTTTTTGTACTCCCCGAGTGGGTATCGATCGCACAACATTTTATCTATTAATATAAGAGTAGTAAGGTCAACGCGGGTAATTCTTCCGGAATTCGGAAAATGGGGAACAGAGTGTCCTAACAATAAGTTCCCTCTGCCTACCACGCTATATGCGGGATATTGAGTGTATCTGAATAAATAATAATTTCAATAATAATAAGTTACACCTCAACGTAGCGTGCGTCAGACACGTCTAATTGTGTGCGTTGCCATCACATCGCATTGTTAATACTATGTATCCATTTGACATATTAACGTGCGTCGTATTAAGCGTACATCATCAACTTATATGCTGACTATACAGAGTGTTCCGAAACATGAAAAATTATATTAAAAAAAAATTGTATTATTTGAACAATTGTATAAGAGACTACACTAGAGCTATACGCTGTATCTTGCATACAACAGAGTATGAAGATGGAACTTAGTGTTAAGACACTCCGTTCTCCACTTTTCACAAATTTGCATGTCATGGAGTGTTGAGTGGGGTAACTCAAAGTATGCTTTGATACCAGCACGAAGAATAGAAAATATTAATAAATAATAATTAATTCCCCCGAGTGGCAATCTAACCCACAACCGTCGCGTTACACACACACTCGTGCGCCTGCGCCACGACGGCCTCATTGTATGAGATAAGATATACAATAGTAGCTTAACACATAATATAATATACAATAAAAAGTATTAGAACATTTTTATATGTTATAAAGATATATTATTTATATAGATAGGTATATTATCATTTCACTGATAATACCTAGATATATCAATCTTAACTTATACAATTAATGACTTTAAATAACATTAACGAATTTATTTGTATTAAGTTCCATTTAAAAACTGAAGAAGAAAAAGAAGAAGGGTTCCATTTATTACCTCATGACTATTTCAAAACCATTTTTTTCAGCTTTACACTGTCTCCCGCATATAGCAGGGTAGGCGGATGTGTGTGAAACTAGTGATGAGACACTCCGTTTCCACGAGATGCGGTCGCTGGAACTTAACGCCGCGCTTGGCTCTGCGGCCGGAGCAAAGAAATCAAAATATTAATAAATAATAATTCATAGAAGCAAATCGTGCCGTGACTGTAAAAGGTGTCGAAGAAAAGGGCGAGGTTGTGTTCCAAAACTCATATCTCAAATGCTTTCAGAATACAGGGGTAAACGAGAAACGAGTGTCTTATCACTAGCTTTCCTCTACCTCGCGATATACAGCGTGAAGTATTTTATTCCCATAGCACGTATACAGTTTTTGCATCATTCTGTATACATAATACGTTATAACAATAATTAAGCCGACAGTTCGCGGAGTGCGCGCTTTTAATTAGGCCTGTACGTTTGATTCGAACGGTATTGTTTTCTATCACGGCTTAGTGTCACGCGAAACTTTAATTGCCATTACTCGTTGGACGTACTATACGCAATACTTCTTTTCTGTATTTTGTTACAAATATATAGAGGTCACAGGTTCATTGTCGGAGCAAGGCAAATATCAAATTTATATACGATATAGTGGTATCGTCTTTATTTTAAGGTATTTAGGTTTGGCCAGTCGTGGCGCAGCGGCACAAAGTGTGACTGTAAACCGACTGGTTGTGGGTTCAATCCCCACTCGAGGAGATGAAATATTTACTTAAATTTATATTTCTATTTCTTCGCTCTGGTGTCGAGGCCAAGCGCGGCGTTGAGTTCTGCCACTTAACACGCAATGCCTCCAGAATTCGGCAGAAAGTGGGGAACGAAGTGTCTAAAAAAAAAAAACACTAGGTTCCCTCTGCCTACCCTGCTGTGAGCGGGATACAGCGTGAAGCTGATTTTTTTTTTTTTTTTTTTTTTTTTAGGTTTAAGCTGAAAAGCAAAACAAACCCTTACTGATGTCTAGATATAAGTATATTTTAACGTATTGTTAAATATTTAAGTTTCTTAATAAAAAATATTTCTGTTCTATTCTATTATCAGTACGAGAAAGGCGATTCTAATGATGAATTGAAAAAAAAAACAATATAAGTGATACGTGAAGTCACGTGACATTGACGTAGACTTTTACAAGCACTTGTGAATCGTCTAATGAACCTAGAGCTACTATCAGCTCGGAAGGCAGTTCTGATGAGAAGATCCGGTGCCAAGCTCAACAGTTGTTCTTTTCTTCTATAAAGGTTTCAGTTTCATTGTTTCACACAGTAATAAGACGCCGGCCATCCTGCATTAATAATGCTTAAATAGGTTTTAAAATTGCTTTTCTTTTCTTATTATATTAGCAAATGGTTAAAATTACCTTTAACTTTCTACACTGCAACTCTGCAAAATTTAACTAAAATGAGAGAGATCCATTTAATTGAAATCCTCATAGAACATATTTATAGTATTTTATCTATCAAAAATAAGCATTCCCCGGAGCGTGAATCGAATCCACTACCTCTATCTTCACGACCAGATATCCAAACTAAAATTGCCCAATACACCAGAGCTCCACCCCATCGCTCATCGAGATGCAAGTCTCGTATAATTCCTATACATCCATACATAATGAGCACTAACAACACTATTAAACGCTAAGTTATTTTTTATGGCCATTTTATTGCCCCGCTAAGTATCGGTCTCTAGGAACTTGGTGTGACTCGTACGTACGTATTACATTATACGGCGGATATAGATGGCTGTATGTATGTATGTTTGTTTGTATATCATTCAAATGTTGAGTTTGGACAGCTTTTTAATTTTATGTTATTAGATATAAATTGATAGGTAAACTATGTTTTTTATATATTATCTTGAATTAAATTGCATTTTTATTTCAGCATTTTGAAACAAAAAAAGTGACGTAAAAGTACGGTGTTGAGTTCCGCCACTCAACACGCAATTTTTCCAGAATTCAGCGGAAAATAGGGGCGGAAGTGTCTTAATGGGAACATAGCGTCCTAGGCAGTAGGTTCCCTCAGCCTATCCTGCTATGTGCAGGATACAGAGTGAATTTAAAAAAAATATTCGTTATGCTTAATGAAACGATAGGAACAAAATACTTTACTTTATTACTTTTAACTTTATATTTTTTATATTAAAATTCACCAAAATGTATATTCATTTAAGCCTAAGAGCTAAAAAAACAGACTAAATCAATTTTAATCTTTTTGTATTAATAAATCGTCGCTGGCAACTTAGTCTGCGTGAACGTTAACACGTAAAAGGGACAATCGCGTATTTTCCCGCTTCAGTATGATTTCCATGCAAGGAGAACGGAATATCTTAACGGATAGACTACCTCCTCTCCCGACATGAGGAAAAAAAATGTGTTTTTTTAATTCTTAAAAAAACGACTGTATTCAATAGATATTGAGAATCAGTCTATTATAGAAGTTCCACGTGTAAGAATGTCCGCCCACATAAAGCCTCGCATATTTCTAGTTAATATATAAAACGTCCCAAAGTGATCTATAAAAGCTTATTTTTAAACAATTAAAACAGCAATTAAAAACTCCCGTCTCAATCGTTCAGTCGACAAAAAATCACTTGAGGAATCCGTTCAATGTCTTCATCGGCTGTTTAGTTCTTTTTTTTTTTCATTGATCTTTTTTTTTCGGTTTCGTGGTAGGTATAGGCCGAAAGCAGGCATTTAACTCCGTTTTTTGCCAATTTAGTGGTTTATTATTGAAAATACATCGTTTCTATTTTAACTAGAGACCATCCTGGCCCAGTGGCTCAGTGTATAAACGTCACGTTTTTGGTTCCGTTCCTCTTTTGGGGAAATGATTTTGCCGCTCTTGTAACAAGATACAGCGTAACGATGAGTTCCGCCACTCAACACATCTCGAAAATTGAGTGAAATGTGGAGATTATCTAAACACGAGGGTTCCTCTGCTTCCCCTGCTATATGCGCTATAGAGTTTAAAGTTAAGGGAAAAAATAGGTAATCGGGTTTGGGAAGTAGTAACAATACTAAACTAAGCAAAAACTAAAAGATTTCTAATAACCACTTAATAAATTTATAAAATCTACGATTACTTTTAATCAGAAATATTCAATAAATATAAAAAAAACTGATTCATTGAGACGTACACATTTTTTGATGTAGAAAATAGTGATATAGTAGATATTTAAAATAACTTCACGCTGTATCGCGCATATAGGAGAGTGGGCAGAAGAAACCTAGTGTTAAAATACTCTCCACTTTATTATTATTTATGTTTTCTAATATATTTAAACACATCACACACAAAAAAAGGCAATTATATTACCCTAAATGAGATTTGAAGCCCCAATCACCGCTTTAACTATATATACTTCCACCCTCGAACTCAAGGAGCAGTGTCACAAAAAACATCCGTCATTACCTTTAATTGGTAGTAAATCCTGTCGCTTATGAAGAATGCAGGTAGCGGCCTAGCCAGCTATAAAAATTTGTTTGAATCTCTTATACAGGGTTCCGTTTGACAACGAGAAAAAAACCATTGATTGAGACAAGTCGTTGCACTCAACAAATTGTGGGTTCGATTTCCACACAAGAAAATGAAATGGGTTTTGTATTTTTATATTTCTTTGCTCACGTAGCGAGGCAAAGCGCGACGTTGAGTTTTGCCACTCAATACACAATGCCTCCAGAATTTGGTGGGAAAATGGGAAATGGAAGTGTCTAAATGGGAACGGAGTGTAACTAGGTTGCCGATGCCTACTCTGCTTTGTACGGGAAACATAACTAGACAAAACTTTTACTTTATAAGTAAATAACATAATTATATTATACATATAAAATTGAATAAAAATTTATTGAAACCGCTCTATTTTTAATTTTACATTTTAAATATACATACTTTGCCAAAATCAATAATATTTCAATATATAAATGCGTTGCATTGTTTACTATAGTACAATGTTATTATCTTCTTATCACTTATAAAGATGTTATTCACGTGATAATACTTAAGATTACGTATAAACAAAATTAAAATCCCTATAAAAAATCGATATAATCCTTTATATTTAATTATTTGTTGTTATAAATGACACACACAGCTATCAAACACTTCGGACTAGACTAACTTTTAGAAAGTTTTATTACTGTAAGTCTAATTTTCACATATAGCAGGAGAAACCTATAATATTTTGAACTTAACAGTCTTTGAACCCGCACCTCTCGGAATTCGCCCAAGCGCTCTAACCATTAAACTGAACGTTCCGTTCGTAAACCGATATTTTATAGCGGCCATATTAAATTTACAATGATTATATTTTATAAATGATCATAATCAATTGAAACAAAATTGAAAATTGTGAAGCTAAATAAAAAAATTACTTACGCATAAAAACAGCATATTCATAACAAAAAAATCGAATCTACAACCTCAACAAAATTTTCCACAGAACCCGTTGATTTAAAATGTCAATTTTTTTTCGTCAAAACCGCCCAACTTCATTAATGGAAATAAAAATCCTAAATTGTTAAGTGACTTCACTCACCCCGGCCGTAACGTCGTCGGCTGTTAGCGTTTATTATTGCTTTATTATTATACCCACAAACGCATTGATTTAGAGGGCGATTTATTATAGAAATAACTGTTATTTTAGATTATTGTTGAGGCCACTCGTGGCGCAGGCGCACGAAGTGTGACTGTAGACGCGACTGGTTGTGGATACTATTCTGACTCGAGGAAATTAAATATTAATATTTTCATTCAACACGCAATGCCTCCAGAATTCGACGGAAAATAGACGGGATGAACGAGAGCGGAGTGTCTTGACACTAGGTTCCCTCTGCCTACCATGCTGTGTACGGGACACAGCGTGACACTCTCCGCAAGTAAGCGTCGAAATTATAGACTGAACGTTATATAGTCTTACCCAATAAATGAACTATTCAACACAAATATATTTTTTAAATTTAAAACTATAGTTCCTGAGATTAGTACGTTCAACCAAACAACATTTTCCCGTTTATAGTTATTAGTATAGATTCCTATGAGGATTTGGAGAAATAGGATTCTTCATCCATTTCTGTTTTTGTGTCACCCATTTCATCTTGAGTTTCGATTGTATTGAAGGTTGCGAGCCTCGTATCTAGTCGTCTCGAATATTATAGTTATAAAATGTTTTTTTTAAGGTATTGTATTGATGTTTACCCTTAGAAATTTTGGAAGAAAATTCGTTCTAGATGCCGTCGTGGCGCAGCAGCACTGCGTCTGATTGATTATAAAGGTTTGGGAGTCAAATTTAAGGAACGGAACATTTTTGTTAATTCGCATTAACAAATTGAAGTTCGGCATTGAGTTCCGCTAGTTAAATATCAATGTCTCAAAAGTTTGGCAGTTGCATGGGGAACGGAGTGTCTTAAATCCCCTCTCCATACCCTGGCATATTATGGGATGAGCAGCATAAAGATTTAAAAAAATCCTAAGACATGACAGTAAATAATCATTTAACAAACTAAAAACAAGAAAATGATTCGATAACACACAATACAATACACGTGCTTGAAAAGATCATACATTACTCCGCCTTGCTCTACGATATATCAATCAAAATATTCAACGTACAAACAAAACTAAACTTTATTACAATATAATAAAGATAACTTTAATTTGAGCGAAAATTCGTAGCATATCATATTTTTCCTATGGTTTTATAACCCAGTGAAATTGTATAGGTGTACAATTGTAGATGCGCTTATAGTGTTTGATGACATCTGAACTCGGCCGCGTCTGCCGTCCAGGTGGGCCGCAATAAAAATAGACTCAAAATCAATACAATGCTTTGCAAGATAGCTTTAGTTCAGTTTATTTGAGTATCGATATTTTTAGGGAAAAGTGTAAAAATAACTACCATTTATAGTTAAATCAATATAGACTTCTGATTAATATTTTTTTCAGTTATACATTATATTGGGTAGGTTATATTGGGTTATAACCTAATGTCAAAGATACTTCCCTATGCACCCTAAGATGACACTAAGATACTTCCCAGAACCCAGAACACTACCTTTCCCAGAAACTACGTGTCCAGTGGCGCTGCTCAACGCCGCACTCTAAATACTAAGGTTTATGTTTTTTCTTATTTTCACCCAATACCGGCATTCCTTAAACAAAAACAGACCAGAAAAAAGAACCTTTTTATCATACATATTTGCCTGGTTTAATTGAAATCCACACCTATCATATTATTGTCTTAACTTTACTATTTATTCTTACAATAGGTTATGCAGAGGCATATAGAGTTTAGACACTCTGTTTTCCCACACACAACTCTATTATCGAAACCTCGCGGGTTAAGTAGTTAAATTTAACGGCATGCTTCTCTCTCTCTCTCTCTTAATCATCCTCCCGGTCGAGAAAGCTATTTAGTTTATGATTTTCATTTCATTCTCTCAAGTAGAAATTGAATCCACAACCGTCGCGTTCACAGTCACTCGTTGTGCCGCTGTACCACGACACCCTATAAACATTATAAAAAAATGTATTAAAATAATAAAACTATCGATATCGAATATTATAATGAAGCGAGCTCTACACCCGCGGGCCACGCGGCTGTCGGCCGACTTTTAACTAATCGCCCATTATATCAACTGGATGTAGTCCACAGCTCAATTGTTACATATAATTGTTTATTATACATTGCTTCTTTGTTTTTGAGGCCAGTCGTGGCGCAGCGGCACGAAGTGTGACTGTAAAGCCGACTGGTTGTGAGTTCGATTTCCACTCGAGGAGATGAAATATTTACGTTCCGCATTAAGTGCTGCCACTCAACACGCCATGCCTGAGTGTCTTAACACTAGGTTCCCTCTGTCTATCTTGCAGTACGCGAAATACAGCGTAAGCTGATTTGATTTGATTCTTTGTTTTTGAATAAGAAAAATATATATTTTTGTAAACAGGCAACTTATAATTTTACATTTTCAATCGTTTTTACTGCATGCACTATGGATTATTATTTATTAATATTTTCATTTCTTCGCTCTGGTGTCGAGGTAAAGCGCAGCGTTGAGTTACGCTCCTCAACAATCAATGCTTCCAGAAATCAGTGGAAATTATGAACTTATAGTTTTATATTTAAAATATTTTTTTTCATACGACTTCTAATTGAAAATCACTAAGTACTCTATACTTCTACTTTATGAAAAATATTATAGTGAATAATCGATACATATATTATATTACTAGATACGATATTATATTACTAGCTATGGTACACCAAAACACAAGGTGGTTAGATAGAAAACATAATTTAAAAGAAAAATATATTATACATAAGGAACTACTACATTTCCTGAAATGCTATTTTAGGATAAGAAACACTTTGTACACTTAAAATAACATTTCCACACGCGGGAATCGAATCAACAACCGCCGCGTTTACCAAAGAGCTATTAAAATCATAAAAGCAAAGCAAATAACTTAAGCAATTCACGACACAAGTGGTTTACAATCTATTGACAAAACTCAAATAAACATGCGAACAAAGCGTCACAGGCAATTAGACAAAAATAGATATACATACAATTAAGTCGCTCATTTTATCTTTATCTTTCTATTGCACCTAAAACCAACAATCGAGAATAACTCTTAATATAGTAAAAATAGAGTCTATATTTGTATATTTTTTATGTTATACAGACCACAACATTCCACCCTGCGCTTACACAAAGAGAATAACGGGGGTTAAAAATACGCAACCCCAATTAATTAAAGACAATTAGCCACCCTTCCGCAACAAAAGGTAAAAACTCTACCATTAATTACGGTCGGTCCGCGAATTTCAACCCCTTTTTGTTTTTCGAGAGGAATCCGTTTTGAGAACGAGATATGCTAGACTACCGTGCGCGTAGATGAGCTCGAGGTTAGACTGATTTGTTGTAATGCTAGCGGCCCGTTCGCGGCTTCGTCCGCTTGATCTGAAAAGTTGTTAAGTTTCCTATATATATACTTACTTTGAGAACTAAGGGGTCGGTCAATTCTATAATTTGGTCGAACACAGTACATTATATTTTGTATAAAATTTCTCAGTTATGAAAGGAATTAAATAAAACAAACAATAAATGTTAATAGCAGCCTAATTTTATATATATATATATATAGGCAAACTTTGGATATATATATATATATATATATATATATATATATTTACACTTTTTTTTACAACTGAAATCCAAAGTTTGACTGGAAGAGATCGCCGATTGTTGTACTTTTTTTCTATTATTATTTATTAAAATTAAATAAATGAAATTAAATTAGCTTCACGCTATATCCCGCACACAGCAGGGTAGGCAGAGGGAACCTAGTGTTAAGACACTCCGTTCCCCACTTTCTACCGAATTTTGGAGGCATTTCGTGTTGAGTGGCAGAACTCAACGCCGCGCTTTGCCTCGACACCAGAGCGAAGAAATGAAAATATAAATTTAAGTAAATATTTCATCTCCTCGAGTGGGGATCGAACCCACAACCAGTCGGTCTTACACTTTGTACCACTGCGCCACGACTGGCTTCAATTATTATTTATTATTTTATTTAAATACGAGCGTTTCTACTTTAACGTAGGTGAGATTGTACGGTAGAGAATGAAAGAGTACCCGTGGCTTCGAAAAACTGCAGAGCGATGGAACGTCGTGGGGTTTTTAGTGAGTAGGATGCTGGAGCATGACTCTCACATAATCCGCATCGCATATCACTCGGCATGCGGATACCCATAACAGGGTTTCCCCACGAAAAAAAAAAGGTGAGATTGTACTTGGTGCTACCTCTTAATGGGTCCCGCTTTCAAGTGAATGTAAAAAAAAATAATTAGTCTTAACTAAGTACATATTTGACTAATAATCTTCAAGATTTCAGCAGATCTTGGGACTCTGGGATCTTGGGCTATAAGGGAAATTTACCAAAATACAATAGTGGGGCGCAGTGGCACGAAGTATGACTGTAAAACCGACTGGTTTTTGGTTCGATCCCCACTCGAGGAGATGAAACATTTACTTACATTTATATTACCATTTCTTTGCTCCGGTGTCGAGTCTAAGCGCGGCGTTGCTCTAGAATTTGGCAGAAAGTGGGGAACGGAGTGTTAACATTAAGTTCCCTCTGCCTACTCTGCTGTGTGCGGAATACTGCGTGAAGCTGATTTGATTTTAATTATAAAATTTTATAATGCGATTTTTACAGAGACCATCTAAGCGCAAAAAAATAGCATCCGACTTTAAACGCAATGGTTGAAGACTTCAACTCGCCACCCAAGCAATATCTCGAAAATTAGATGAAAAGTCTTAATTAGGTCCAACTTTGCTCTCCTTTACTGGTATGAAGGGAAAATCTTGCTTTTTGCTTTTTCTATTTTAATTGTGAATCTCTCAAGATGCTATCTGGAAGAACCTGTAAAGTAAAAAAAAATATTTCTTGTTATGTCAATCATATTTTGCTAATATTAAGAGGCCAGGCGTGGCGTAAAGACACGAGCGTGACTGTAAACGCGACGGTTGTGGGTTTAACTCCCTAGAGGAAATAAAATATGTAATATTTTCGCCCAAATATGTAATATTTTTACCCTGCTGTGTGCGGGATACTGCGTGAAGCTGATTTTATATTTTCTTCGCTTTGCGATAGGCTAAGCGCTGCGTTGAATTTCGCCACTCAACACGCAATTCTTCCCGAATTTAATAAAAAGTGAGAAACAGAGCTTGCAGGATACAGCGTGAAGCGGATAAAATGAATATATATTTTTAACTCAAATCGCTAACATTTAAATAACAAAACTTAAACTGAAACAACGACTCACCTCGCATTAACAAAACCTACAATCTATTATAATCTACAACACAATCCTGTGACACTATCACATCCACATACAGATAACGTCGCGTCCACAACAAATACGTCCATTTAAAAAGTACCCTCATACCCGCAACAATGACGAAAGCGTCCAATAATCCTAGCATTACAACACTCCACAATTAATGATATAATCTCGACCTGTCATTACCACCTTAAAAGCCTGAACCGAACATGATGAAACACACCTAAGTTGGGATTCCTATAACATTTTCTAATATCCAAAAATCGCTTTTATAGCACTATACATTAAGGTACGAAATGGCGTCCTATGTTATAGCATACAGGATATCTAAAAGGCATATCAGCATAGATTAGGCTTGCCCATTAAATAACGCGATATCAATTACCGCTATCCCATCTAACATAATATAATTTGATATTGGTAATTTGGACAGTGTCAAGTAAACCGCCGAAATGTGCGCGTGCAAACTGAAAAAGTCATCGTTTTTCATAGATGACATACTGAGTGATAACAATAATAAGAAATTTGATAAGCCAAATGGACCTTTGGAGGGGGAATCTCAGTCAAGTATCGAGCATGTTGCGGGTTCGAAACAAGAAGAGCTTAAAACAAAATTCGAAGTTATAACGGAAGTTGATAAAGAGTTGGAATTGGCCAAAATAAATGGAAGTCTAGATAGGAGGAATACCTATCCGTTGTATCCTACGCCGGTCAAACCCAATTTTCCATGGCCATATAGGGTTAAAGGATATCCGGTAGAAACGAGGAATCTCAGTTTCTATAGTGATCCCATGTTAAAATCTGATCATATATTAAGAAATCAGCTTGCTGTAAACAGATTTGTGCCCACGCCGTACTTGCGACAGCCCTATGGGTTTGATAGAGGTAAGGTTTAAATTGTATTTAAGATAAATTTTATGATACGTCTGACTTTAATAGCGATGGTCATGAGTTTGAGTCCCATTCGCGGTAATCAATTCAACGGGCAGTGAAAGTTATTAAAAATGACAAGCTTATGTTTGCGGGCATATACTCTTACTTTGTGTGAAGTAATTTACAAATATAAGTTTGTAATGATAATTATGACTTCTTTCTATGACATCTTTAAATTTTCACTTTTCAGTCTGTTTTCTTTATATGTATTGTGAGTTCATATTTCGTGCCAAATTTCATAACTGTACGTCCTATAGGTTTTGGTTACGTTGTGAATTTCATACAAAATGTAGGAAAATCGATGTATATGTATGCTCCTATTATTTTAGTGCGTTGACTTAAAATTATAATTTTTTTGTGCTTCAAGGGACCATAGCTAAATATTCGATATAAATTTTAGCTCGATACCTCCACGCATTCTTGAGATAAAGAGTCTTGACTTTCCGTTTTTACCTTTGAGGTACGGAACACTAAAACCAAAAAAAAAACTAAATTAACAAAAATCACTTATAAATTATTTTAACTAACGTTATCCTGTAAAAAAATAAGAATTCAGCCGTATTTGCGCGCCCAAATTAATTTGGGCTTAACGATGTTTAAAGTAAATTAATCACCAGATAATCCCGATAAGTTCGACCATTCAGTGTTATCGTTATCAGTGCAAATAAAAAAAATAGCGTCTGTTTACGATCAAAACACGATAACGGACAAAAAACGGAATCAATTAATACTATTTATCACTTCCCGTACGACCAGATATATTAAATGGGTTTAATTGAACCATTATGAGAGGCCATTCGAGGAGTTGGGGCACGAAGTGTGACTATAAACGTGACTGGTTGTGGGTTCGATCCTCTATCGAAATGAGATATTTACTTAAATTAATATTTCCATTTCTTCGTTCTGGTGTCGGGGCAACGCGCTGTATTAACTTCCGACACTCTATAAGCGTTGACTCCAGTGGGGAACGGAGTGTCTTAACACTATGTTCCCTCTGCTTACCCTACTGTGTATGGGATACATAAAGTGAAGAACCAAATTTATTTGATTTTAGGCCCAAATGAAGATAAGTACGTTGTGTATTCTGATCGCAAAGAAGTAACGTGACGCAATATAGCCTTTCTCGATCAATTACTATCTTAAATAAAATCAATTTTTCAATTAGGTCCTATAGAATCTGAAGTTAACCAAACTAATTTTTTTATTTTATTTTAAGTTAAATAAAACCGGTCAAGTGCGAGTCTCACCTGAGGAGGAACCAATCACAATAATGGATAATATAAATAAAATTTTATCTGTTAAAATGTATTAAGAGTGTATTAGATAATTCATATAAAAAAATAAAATCATTTGAACTGATATTTGTTAACAAGTTTCGGCCATTTACAATTAAGTACATCATTTTTTTTATCATATCAGCTTCACGCTGTATCCCGCACACAGCAGGGTAGGCAAAGGGAACCTATCGTTAAGACTTACCCACTTTCTCCCGAATTTTAGAGGCATTGCGTGTTGAGTGGCAGAACTCTACGCCGCGCTTTGCCTCGACACCAGAGCGAAGAAATGGAAATATAAATTTAAGTGAATATTTCACAATTACATTGTGTTTTAACAATAATATAATAATATACTTATAACTCGACATGAAATTTAAATTAGCCGTTAAAAGTTATTAAAAAATAATACTTAGATAAAATCGACAAGAACACAAAATGTATTCAACGAATATAATTATAAGGAATCTAACTTGGTGATAAGTGATAAGAGATAAGATAACGGCAATATATTGAGTATTAAAAAAGCACATCGTTGTTTTAAATCTGTAATTGTAGTGTAATTGATAGTAAAGTATACATATTGATGCTTGGACAGTTTTTAAGTTCACGCTATATCTTGCACATGACGGGTAGGTAGAGGGAACCTGGGAACCTAGTGTTAAAACACTGCGTTCCCATTAATACACTTCCTTAGGCTTCTTTTTGCCGATTTCTGGAGACATTGCGTATTGAGTGGCAGAACTCAACAACGCTTTACTTTATTACCAAAGCGGAAAAATAAAAATATTTAATATTAAATTGCTTCGAGTGGGAATCAAACTCACAACCTGCCGAGTTAACAGACGCATACTAGTTCCTCTGCGGCACGACTGTCCTCTAGTATATTTGGATGAATAGCATATAGAAACTTTCATGGCAATTTTTTTGTTAGTAAAATTTTTGGGCACCAGAATATACTGGGGTGGGCACGAACTTATGTCAACCCACAACCCACAAGTCAATTCTTCTCAGCAAAAAGCTTTGAGTTCATTCTCTGTGAATAAAAAATATTTAAAATTTATTTTATACATTTCAAAATGTTATAAAATAAATTCAAAATGGAAAATGTCAGCAATGATTGTGAATTCAAAGTCCACTTGAGGCAAAGATGATTTTTTTTGTTATAAATATATATGTTATAAATATACTCTGTAAACTATCGGAAAACGAAAGGTTATGTTTATTTTTTTATTTATTTGAAATAAAAATTATTACATTATAGTAATAACGTAATTGCACTTAAAACAAAATAAAAAAATGTAAATACGTCGTTGTATCACCAAAAATTCCGCCAGTAAAAACCATCAAGGTCGTTTTGTGACGTATTTCCTACATAGTAAAAGACACATCTAATAAAAATATTTAAAAAAACAGCTTCACGTTTTATCTTACTCCCAATCGTCGAGTCACTGCGTGTTAAGTAGCGCAAGTTAACCAAAACAAAGTTGCGTTCGGTCTTGCAACCAGTGCGAGGAAATGAAAATAATTAATTCCGCCGAATGAGACACGTACCCACGGCCGTCGCGTGAACAGCCGGACGTTGTGCCACTGTACCACAACGACCTCATAAAAATATTATAAAATATTAACACATAATAAAATAAATATAACAATTTAAAAATACTGCGATAAGAAATTTAGTCCATCGTATTTAACGGTAATCGCCGAAATCAGGTAGTTTTACACTTTATTAGATAACTTCACTTACGGGCTTACGATAAATATACACGTAAAAGGATTTGGTAAAATAGCGCAAACACAATTTGGACAAACAAGAAAAAATTGATAGTTGATCCTTTTTTGTTCACGTTGTATCCCGCATATAGAAGGGAAGGCATAGGGAACCTGTTAAAACCATCCGATGCCATTTAAACACTTCAGTTCTTCACTCTCCGCCGTATTTTGGAGATATAATTACGCAGATAGGCTAGATAAATAGTAGGTAGAGACAAGGAGAAATAAGTATTTTTTTACAAATTCGAATTACAATAAATAATAGACCATCGTGTCGTGGCACAGCAGCTCAGTTTCTGACCGCAATCGCGGCAAATGTAGATTCGTTTTCCTCTTTGCATAAATGATTTTTTTGCGTCGAGTTATGTTAAATTCATGAAATTCACGCAATTTCATGAAAATAGGGCTCTGCGTGGGCAAATCATTGTTATAAAAGGTTCCCTCCGCCTACTCTGTATGTTCGGAATAAAGCGTTTTACAGAATACACATATTTTTTCTCTCTATATTATTATTTTTGTAGAAAGAAAAGGCAAACGAGCGTACGGGTCACCTGGTGGTAAATAATCACTTAGTAGACATGTTTGTTTGGGTAGAGCTAAATTTGTAAAAATCTCCATACAAAGATACTGACAATATAAATAAACTGTAAGCGACAGTCTCCAAGATCGAAATTCAAGCTCGTCAAGAAGGTAGAGCTTATACTGACGCAATTATTATGTCTTGAAATAGAACGGAAAGTGGAGAGTAAATATTCTAATTGTAGAAAATGTTTAAAAATAAAAAAAATCTATAGTAAATTTATATATATATACTTAGCGATAAAATCGTAACGGATCGGTGTTTGTACAACGAGAGACTTGTATTTAATTATTTAAAACAAAAAATTCTGTGTCTGATTTAATTGCAGTTTTCACAATCGTATTTTAGCAGGCTTCCCTTAAAATTTATTTTTTTATTTCAATCGGATTATAAATAAAAAAAAAATACTTATATAATTTTAAATAATATAGTTGGACAAAGTTGTTGTAAGAAACAGTTTTATTGAATTGGCAGAAACTTTACTTTTCAATATAAAAAAAAATTTGCTTCACGCTATATCCCGCACACAGCAGGGTAGGCAGAAAGGAACCTAGTGTTAAGACACGTCCGTTCCCCACTTTCTGCCGAATTTTGGAGGCATTGCGTGTTGAGTGGCAGAACTCAACGCCGCGCTTTGCCTCGACACCAGAGCCAAGAAATGGAAATATAAATTTATGTAAATATTTCATCTCCTCGAGTGGGGATCGAACCCACAACCAGTCGGTTTTACAGTCACACTTTGTACCACTGCGCTACGACTGGCCTCAAACTACTTTTCAATATAGATGTAGATATTATATTTAAAATGCTGTTATTATTAGAAAATATTAGTTATTGTGCAATCCAAGCGGGCGAAGCCGCAAGCGGATCGCCAGTACCATAAAATGATAAACAATTGTTATTTCTAATCCTAATACAAAAAAAACTGAAACTAGATGATAATATAAAAGCAATAAAACATAATGTTCCCTTATCTCTCGATTGTATCGTCAATCGTACAGAGATAGCCATCGTATTTTACAATTAGGACATTTTAATATGTCTCATCATTATTGTCCCGATAATATTATTTTTTTATATATTTTTTTTGAGTCACGCTGAATTGCGCACACAAAAGGATAGGCAGAGGGAATTTAGTATTGAGACACTTAATTCGCCATTTTTCGCCAAATTCTAGAGGCATTGCGTGTTAAGTGGCGGAACTAAACACCGCGCTTTACCGCGACTCCAGAGGGAAAAAAATGGAAAGAAATGTTCAATTTTTTATTTCTGAGTGGGGATCGAACCTGTGGCGTTTACAATCACACTTTGTGCCCTTTTTTAATTATTTAGTTTTTAATTATCCATGCTTATATAATACAATTGAAAACTTTGTCCGGGTGAACGTGTTAATCTCAGGAACTACTGATTCGGATTATATCTCATATTTTATTATATCAAAACAATTTATTAAACAGTTCAATTATTAATGTTAATCAATTTTACGCTGTATCCCGCACACAGCAGGGTAGGCAGAGGGAACCTAGTGTTAAGACACTCCGTTCTCCACTTTCTGCCTAATTCTGGAGGCATTGCATGTTGAGTAGCAGAACTCAAGTCGCACTTTGCCTCGACACCAGAGCGAAGCAATGGAAATATACATTTAAGTAAATATTTCATCTCCTCGAGTGGGGGTCGAGCCCACAACCAGTGGATTTAGCCTTAGGCTATTTGCCATTTGTGAAGGGCACAGAAACGGAAAGTCCAAAATCTAAGAGATCCATCTACTAATAATACTTTTTTAAATACGTATAAAAATTTAAAGATTTGAACCTGTGCCTCTTGGAAACCGTCCAAGCGCTTTGACCACTAACGAACAACAAATAACTTAAAAATGCTTTAAAGGCCATCTATTTACGCCACCTTTCGAATACAAAGGAATATATTTAATGATCAAACATACAATCGTCGCGTTTAGTCTTTCCGACTGACAGACTTTCCGCTGCGTCATAATCAACGTCTTGAAGGACTTGATTTTTTAACTATTTGTTTCCTTCCAGCGCCCTCATGCTGTAACCCCTGGTGGGGAGTAGGCGGTAGAAGGAAGGGAGGGCAAGTGAGGTTCAGCGCAGCACAGACTGGAGCACTAGAGCGTCGGTTCAGAGCTAGCAAGTACTTGAGTCCGGATGAGAGAAGAGTTTTGGCTGTATCTTTGAGATTAAGTGATAGACAGGTAATATATATATATATAGCTTTGCGCTTTATCCAATGGATTATTATTAATGGAAATGGAGTGTCCTAAAGACGTATCGTGAAACTGAGTGTCTTAACACTGCGGGATACAGGTGAAGCTAAAATAATAATTATTTAAAATATCGGACTACTTAATTAGAAAAAGATCATGATAGTAGCAGTCTAAACTATCGATAAAGACTAAGAATGGAACATGTCTTACCAATTTAATGCCACCTTCCATAAAAAATATATTAAAAAAGTTTAAGTTTAAATTAATTATTCCTTACAGGTAAAAACATGGTTCCAGAATCGTCGTGCCAAATGGAGAAGAACGACACCTGAATGCGCTGACGCAGGGAGTCCACCCACAGCTGAAGAATCTGATGAAGAAGTCCAAATTGCTGATGAAGACTGATGGTCTACTGGTTCATATCTATATGTCGTACTAACGACTGACCCAGAACAGGGAGACGTTATCATAACGGAGTAAAAATCTGTCCTTCGTCCTTTAATAAACGCCTGTTCAAGACGACGCGTGTTGGGTAAAAGATAAATGAAACAAATAAATTTTGTTTAATTGTATTAATGTGTATTATTATTTTTATTTAATTTAGTACATTCAAAATAAATTTTTGAGAAAATTAATATTTTCATATATAGACATGAACGATATACATACATATAAGATGCATATAAAAAAAATTAAAAAAGTTAAAAATTATGTAAATTAATAATTAACGTAGGAAGCAAACGATAATTTGTATACGGTTATCGGTCTAGGAAAGTGTGCTTTGAAGTACTTATTAAAACGTGGATGTGCTCTCCAGAACTTTAGTAGGTAGCTCATTGCAGAGAACAACGCATACTGAAAGGGAAATTTTACGCTTCACGCAGTATCCCGCACACAGCAAGGTAGGCAGAGGGAACCTAGTGTTCTTTGCCCACTTGACGTATGTCAGGCCTAGGGGGCGCTAGGGTTCCATTGGACACGGGCGCTTCAAGAGCTAGAGCCGCCCCTGGTCAAAGCATTCACATCCAAGGACACTTGACTAACATCCTTGGTTTTATCCACGTTTCAGAATGCCTGAGATCCTAAATTCTAGTGATATCAATCAACATGATTATTTGTGAAAAGACGTCAATGTACAAATTATCATCAATTAATATGGATTTTAGGCGATAGTGACTATCGTTATAATAGATATCATGTTTTGAGTTGTATTAGTATATTTTAAAAGATAATTATTTATATTACTATAGGTGCAGTGGTAAATGTGATAAGCAAATAGTAAAAAATAAATTTACCGACAAAATATATGTTATAGTTTATGAAAGATTTAGTTTTGTTCTGCCACTCAACACGCAATGCCCACAGAATTCGGCAGAAAGTGGGGAACGGAGTGTCTTAGCACTAGGTTTCCTCTGTCTACCCTGCTGTGGGCGGAATAAAGCGTGAAGCTGATTCTGGAAGCATTACGTGTAGAGACTCGGACTCCACGCCTCGCGTTGTCTCCATAGGGAAGAAATCTAATGCGAATCGAACCGACAACCTGTCGCGTTTAGTGACACCAGCTTCACCAGTACAAAATATACCTATTAACTACTGAGTTAATAGGTATATTAGACTATGGAGTTAATATACCGATTAACTCTATATTCCGGCAGAAAACAAAGTTCCTTAACAGTGTGCTCTGTATACCTCACAGAGAGTAAAGAGAGGAATGAAACGTCTTAACACTACCTTCCCTCTGCCTACCCTGCTGCGTACGGGATGCAGCGTGAAGCTGATTTAATTTAATTTGATGTTTTTAATAGTCTGACTGTAAATACGAAGGTTGTGGGTTCAATTCCTGCTCAAATTAATGTTTATATTGGAATTATTTTATTATTAATAGAATAGAATGAGCGCTTAACAAGAAGCAGTGTTAGATTTTAAACTTATTTCAAAAAATAAGTTCTCGAGTTTGATAACACTAGCGGCTCGCCAGCGGCTTCGCCCGCTTAAACTACGTGATAATTGATTTAAAAAGCAGAATTGATCGACAACTACAATGACTTCTAATATGATTTTTTATTACCTTAATCTGTAATATTCTAATATGACTTTTTTTACGACATTATCATGATTTCTAAAATATTTTTTGTTTAACGAATTAAAAAATACGACCAATGTTGATATTTGATTTATAAAATGTACATAAAGCTAATTATTTATTATACGTATACTATACGTATATTTTCTAACATTACGTTCTTTTTACTTATGTTATGTTTTTTAAAAGTCTGTTAAACGTGCTGATGTCAGTTAATAATTTAATTTACTTCTTCAGAAACAGCCCTTAATGTTAAATTATTGATTTGGGTAAGGAATAAGGATTTATAATATTCTTTGTAAAATAACTGTAATAATTGCATATTAACTCCCGTACAGTTTTTATATTAGTTACATATATTATATGAACGAACCAACCAAAAAATGTTTGTATTTACTTGATATTTCTTTCAAGATCGTTCTTCATCTCTGTGTTGAATTCATTACGACTTAAACTTAACTGTTTTGCTTTATGAAGGTAACCTCCACTAACAATTCAATTTTGTTTACTTTATTGTATAAAATATTATATAATAGTGCTTCAAATATATATTTTATCAACAGTCATATAACCCAGACGTTTCGAATGTCATTCTTTAGCCAAGAATCTTACCAGCGCGATTGCTATATAATATTCGCATACAGACTAATGCCTTGAGTTCATTTAATTGACGATAACATTTTTTTAATGAATCGTTTTTGATGAAACAACCTTAATTGTTAAGTTGAGTTAAAACAAAGCAATTGGTGAAACTTTTAAGTAAATCGGTTTAGTACTTTCGGGAAAAATGGGGGCGTACATATCGACAGACAGACAGACAGACAGACAGACAAGAAATTCTAAAAATATATTTTTGCTTTCTATTATTCTTTTTAAGACCCTCTATCCATTTCAGTCAAAATTACTAAATGTACAGACTAAATATTTTTACTGTCTTATTATATATAGAGATAAAAAGGTTAAAATATAAAATTTCTTTAAAATTATGGAGATGCTGTGTTGCAGTCTGCTAGGTGGCGCAAGAGAACACCGCACTATATTTAACGAAACCCGAGACAAATTTATATTACATTAGAAAGACTGGGATTCGAACCTAGAACCATCCAAGTCATGTGGCATAAATGTCAAATAAGCACCGATGGCGACATTGAAAATTTATTTAAAATCCAAAAGAACTCAATCAATCAATATTTTTTTTATGTATTTCATTTTGTAGCTTTGTTCATCAACAAATCAAATTTCTTAATCAACCATAATAATAAAAAATACATATTATGTCTTTTTAAGCATTAAATATAGATGGAAAAAAAAACACAAAAAGATTATATAAAAAATAGTAACAAAATCCGAAACACTATTTTATTTACAATACATTGTTTTTTATAAATGTTTTTTATAATAAATAGTTGTAGTATCTATTGAATTTGTAACTTTATATATAGATTATATACAGATTTTTGATAAAATATAACGATTTTCTTAGTAAATAACAAATAATGGTTACACATCGTATGTGTAGCTGAAATACAAAAAAATATACATAAAATACCTTTATTATATAAAGACAGTGCATGAAATAAAATTGTATGGGTATTTTCTTTTATAATTATATTTGGAGAAGTATTAAATTATTAAAAATTATAACTAAATGACTAAAAGTGTTTTTTTTATATTAAAATAGTATTATTAACACACAAACTTTGAGTGCCATAAGGTAATGCAGACAATCAAATGTAATAGGTTCAAGTTTGGCCTATATACTTATTAAATAATTTTCATAAATCTGCATCTTTTATTAGTTAAAAAAAATCGGTCATACAAAAATTCTATATAATAACTTTAAGCAAATTGTACCAAAAATATAATGAGTATAGATTTGTGTAACATGCACTGTCTTCTTAAAATAAACAAATTTTTGTTTTTAATATAATGAAATTTAAAACCACTAAAATGTCTTTACAAAAGAATATTATTCTTCATATATAACTCATATTATATAAATCCATATTTTAATATACTTTTTGTAGTCCATTTTGGTCATTAGGCCATTATTTTTCTTTTAAGATTCAAATTGTATCCCAGAAAGGGCAAGATAGAGGACAATTTATGTGACAACCATTCATTTCTCCGAGTGGGACTCAAACCCATCGCCATCATCTTTATATTCAAAGAAATGTGTCACACTACACTATATCCCACACACAGTAGGGTAAGCAGAGGGAGCCTAGTGTTAAAATGCTTCGTTCCTCATTTTCCGCCGAGTTTTGGAGGTATTGCGTGTTGAGTGGCGGAACTCAACACAGCGCTTTGCCTCGATACCCGAGCAAAGAAATGAAAATATAAATGTAAATAAATATTTAATTTCCTCGAGTGGGGATTGAATCCACAGCCAGCCGCGTTTATAGTCACACTCTGCCTCTGCGCCACAATTTTCTCAAAAAACAAGAAAAATTAAGGAATTGAAAAGTTTCAAGAACAATCAATAAAGAAAATGTACGGAATTAGTTAGTGGTAATTAGGTGTGGACGGAATTATGTTATATTAGTTTTATACATTAATTGATCAAATACTACAAAAAAAATGTTAAATTTTAAAATTATGTTAAACAACCAAAATAAAGTATATATTTCGATCACTTAAAATTTTTAAATATGATAAAAAAAATGCATTATTTAATCAGACCAAAATGTACTACAAAAACAACTTCTCTAATAAATTATATATAATAATTAATAACAATTAACAAGTAAAAACCCACATAAAGAGAAAAAGTTCCACACAAAAATAACACCTATTATTCAGCTTTCCTATAACCACCTCGCGCCCTCCACGCCTTCAACAAATTGTAAGAGAAGTATAGTTGAAAGAAGTGCACTTGTGATGCAAGAAGGACAAATGCATACCATAAAAGTCCGTAGGGGTAACCCTGGAATAAATAATAAAAAAATATATTATTAAATATAATAGAAAGTGGGGAACGGAGTGTCTTAACACTAGGTTCCCTTTGTCTACCCGGCTGTGTGCGGGATACAGCGTGAAGCTAATTTAATGTAATTTATATATATTATTACTAGGGATCCAAACGCGGCTTCATCAGCTTTAACTTATTGTTGTATTATTAAACAAACTACACAAAACATGAATGTAACTAGTACCATAACATTCATCTTAACAAACTTTCACACATTTATAATAATAGTAGGTATAGTAAGATTATTTACAGTATCATTGATGAGTAATAGCTGCCCTGAAGTTAACTTTTGTGAGTTTTTGCACAGCCATCAGCAGCCGGCTTCAGAACGGTCAAAATTCATCAATAATACTAATTAAGTAAGTTTTTTCTGTATATAACAAGATAATATATTGTAGACACATTTTTTAAGTTCAATTATCTAATTTCAATGCAATTGCAATTGTGTACATTTACAATTCACATCACCAATGTCACATTTTTTTTGCTCAGGCTTCATGCTTTTTCCTGCATAACAGCATATGTACCCTGAGGGAACCTAGTGTTAAGATTAAGACATTAAGCCTTAAGATAATGTCACATAGTATGGAGAAAACATGAAGGATTAATGAGATTTAAGTTAGTCACCTTATCACTGTAAAACAATATTTACCAATAAAATTATAAGAGCAATGGTTGTAAATATAATTCCTACTGACAAAATTATTGTATATAAATTGTTTTCAGTTCTCTGTTATTTAAACTCACAACCAGTCCTGATAGAGACAAGACACTTTGTCTTATCATAGAGAAAAATAAAAAAAGAAAATATTACATACCTGCCACAACTGTATATCTTCATAATCATCCTCATCTTCGTCAAACGTCAGATACTGATACACATCTCCACAGTAATATATAACACAGTATAACAATGGACCCATGCCTAACGCGGTGATACCGTACATGTATTGACGTAAGAACTTTATATTGTTACGTTTGATCGCTGATAAGCCAAGGAATGATAGCAGCAGGGATAAGCACCATATGTACTCCCACCATAGTGGCTAAAAATCAATAAATAATTGCTCAGTTACATTATATTTATTAATAATATACATACAAGCGACTCAAACAGAGAAGTGCCAGCTTGAAATTATTGTAATAATACAGACAAATTATTATATTCTGATGTATAAGATATATTACTAATTAGTCATTTTAATGTTGAAATCAATATAAGTTAGTATATTAATGATATAAGTAAGTTTCAATTAACTATTTATATATAAAATAAGATTCAGTAAAGATAACCTAGTTTCAAAATACTCTGGTCTAGTTTTTGCCTGAATAATAGGATTTAAAATCCTAAGAAAGAAAACTTCAAGCTTCAAAAGCATTATTATTCCAACTGGGGTTTGATCCACTGCACCATGATTAATTCCAGTGTACTTTGACCGAAGGTACAGTAGGTTACATTGAATAATAGGTTTAATAGAATAGTGCCTTTCTCAATCATGGACCATACAACACAAGTATTTTTAATTGCAACAGTGATTCCTGAGTTTAAAGTAAGGAAAAGCGCAAAACATTTCCAAATTAAATCAAATTATTCAATAATTTAAACAATTTTTTTTTATGCTTAAAATATTAACTTACCTGTGGTATTTGCATTTCTTCTATTTCTAATATAAACACATCAAGCTTGTCCAAAATATCCGCTGAGAGTTTAGCCAGCATACCAAGGAATAGCAAATGGTGGAAGAATACACAATATTTAAGACGGGATTTGTTCAGTGCACTGAAATACATTATGAAACAACATTACAAACTACTGTTTTAATGTGTTAAATTCACTTTCAATTAAGTGCATAATAAAAACTATTTACATTAAGCCCTATCTATACCTTTCTACATTTACAATGATATCTATTTTAATATTGTTTGTTTTATTACTTAGAATTTAGACTATCCTATAGACACAGTAAATATAAGAACAAGCACATTCAAATAATACAATTCAAATAAATGGCGCCAAATTGTCCTCGACCAAGCTTTTGTCTAAAAATAATTTGACGGAACTTGACGAAATGTCGTGTGTCACATTCTCGCTGAACATAGCTTTGGCCAGTAGCTCATCAAACTTAAAAATAATTCTAAATCTCACCTTATTTGATAATGGGCTGCTATTTTCTCCCTATGCTCATAATCTGCACCATTTGTGCCTGTCACCATAATACCGCCTCTTGAAGCCATTTCTTAAATTAATGTTAGGCTTTTAATATTATAAAATAATTCTTGTAAGCTCTACAAGTGAGTTGTATTCATAAATATGTATAATCTGTTTATATTTAATAATTTCTTATGTATTAACACTTCCACATCTGCCAATAGACCCGAGCTGGCTAACTGACATGCCAAAAATGCCAACGTTCCAAGGTTGACATTTTACTTTTAACGTTCAGAAATTGAATTAACAACATTAATAAATATTAATCAAATAAATACAAATGACTAAATAAAATTTAAATAAATAAAAAAAACATATTATTTGCACCATTAAAGAAATTAAACTATTAACACATTTATATGATTAAACACAATAGTTACTATTGTACATTTCATATGTCCAAAAACAAAATATAAACACAAAGATTTATGAAAATGTAAATCTTCATACAATTTGCTTGTTATAGATTATGGTTTTGATATTTTTATTTGCTCTATACAACTCGCCACTAGAGACACCCCTCTTCATTGACTATTAATTAAAGTTTATAATATTTTTATATAAAGATTTATTTGATGAAGTGTTTTCCTATTATTACTCAGCATTATGTACATTTGTATAATAGTTTAATTTATTGTTTATTTTTATTTAAATATTTAGTTAATATGGATCTTTTTAAAAATATTTTTTTATAAATCGTTTATAAAAAATAATCTATATAAACAGACGTTTCTAAAGGCATGCATATATGCTGAACTACTGAACAGATTTGCATATTTTTTTTTATATGCAGCTCAATATTAAGCTTGAGCAGGATCTATCTAGTGCAGTGGTCCCCAACCAGTGGTCCGCGGACCACAAGTGGTCCACAGAAGCCTGAATATGGTCCGCAAACTATTTTAATCTTATGACTGGGGATGGTGGGGCGAAGTTTATGTTTAATAGTCACAGTTAATTTTATTATACCTACATGCATAGTGGTCCTTGATCAAGAAAAGGTTGGGAACCCCAGATCTAGTGGCTATAATTGATTTTAAGGCCCGCCATATCCGATGTAGAACCGTAATAACTCAGTTTAACTGTAATAATTTATGACATTCCTCATTAACATAAACTATTCAGCGCGATCAGTACTTTCTATAGGTACTAGGTATATTATAATAAATATACTTGGAAAAAATATGAAAAACAATTTCAGCTTCTTTAATCTTATTTTTTTTTAGTGTTGTGTTCTTTATTTTTAGTGTAGCTTGATTATAGTGAAGATCAACCTACATTTACAAAAATTTTACCTTCAATATGCATTTTCCATTTAGTTACAAAAATTTTAGATCTGGAATATATGAAAAAATTGAACTACCTATAACAAAAAAAAAAAGGGAAAGTACCTACTGAAGCGTTTCAGTAAAAGCCGTTGTGTGGTTGTCGTAAGAATGACGGGTAATTTTCGTTGATAAACAAAAATCATGGGAGAATACGCTTACGTTTGACGTTGGCTGTGATCGTGAAATAAATTGTTTTATTCAACACTATGACAGAACGCGGCGTTGAGTTACGCCTATAATACGTCGTGACTCAGCGTCTCACAATAAACCTGTCGATTGTGGTTTTGATACTAACTGGGAGGAATGATGAATTTTGATTACTTCACTCTGGTATAAATTACAAATCTCGGCATTGAGGTTTACCACTCATCACGCAACCTCTCGAAAACTGGGTCTTCTGCCCGTGAGCGACAAAGGGTCTTAATATAAGCTTAATCTTAACACTAAGTTCCCTCTACCTATCCAAAATATTGCGTGAAGCTACAAAAATCCTGATCCCTACTTTTCAAAAAACCAGAAAAAGAAAATAAAACAACGTTCTCTGTGTACGAATATGCAAGAACGTAACCATGCAACGAAAATATAAAAAATGTAGTACATTCAAATGGAAAAACGCCACGTGACCAATACATAAATACACTACAGTAATCTGTCCATTAATGACCGGGCCGCATAAAAATCTTCACGCTTGAAGTCGGAAATTCATTGGCTTGCCAAATTGGAAAGAGCGGATAGAGCGATAACGATTTTAATTGTTTCACACATTGTTTTATAAACAACTGGTTTATTGATTGAAACTTCAGCCTGTGTTTTGATACAGTAGGAACACCAACGGCGTCTATATAATAGTTGTACAGAGAAATAATATAGTTCATTCAGTTTTCAAAGTTTAATAGGGAATAATGAAGATCGTTTTTATCGTTGCGATATTCGCTTTTGTGGCTGTTCAGGTATTTTTTTTATATAATTTAAGAAACAGCAGAAATTAAGTACTGAATTATATCAAGTTCAACACTTTTGCCAATTATGTATGTATGATGGTGGCATGTTCGAATCTAATTGGGTGTGTATTATAAAAGTATAGATAATATAAAGTTCCGCCAAATTAAGTGTAAACCTACTAAATTAAGTTTTGTTGTATAAAGAATTATAATCCGCTAACGACCCAAACGCGGCTTCCTCCAATCCTCTGCTGTAGTTATCCAAATTCTTTATACAAATTGTGTGTGTGTTTATCTAAATGTATATTTAAATTTGTCAATTTTTGCAGCTTTTTTATCATTTATTTACTTTTATGTACGAGTGAATCCAGCTGTACAAGGAGGGTATCAGATCGGTCTCGGTTTTCATTCCATATCAAATCATCAATGGTAACTGGGTGGCAAAATCAAAATTTAAATTCGTAAACATTGCCTCGACTCCATCTTGCCCTAAAGAACTGCGCACACGCCGTATAATTTGGCACTTTCGAATTTCTTGAATAAAAACGTTTGAATGAATAAATTTCAATGAACGAATATATATATAATTTTTCTTTTAGCTAAGCCACTCCAAACCAACTCCAGACGACGACAACAAGGATGCAGTTGGAGATCATGTCAGCGTAGATGCAGGTCAGCCCGCAGAGGAGGTAATACTAAACATATTCCAATATCTATGTCGTCCTCATAATTACCATTTATTTATAGATGGATGGATTTACGAGTATAACTCTGATAGTTAAGCTCTGTTTTGCACCTGGAAAGCAGAGTAGAGTAGGGAACACATCTAAATATTTTTATGTATCGCCCAAATAAGTACCTATTAGGGTAGGCAGTGAGAATTGAGGCCAGCCGTGGCTCAGGAACGTCCTTGAAACCAGTCGACTTTGTGGGTTCGATTCCCTCTGAAAAAAAGGAAACGTCTTAATGGGTACGGAGTGTCTTAACATTATGCCCCCAGATTCCCTCTGCCTACTCTGCTATATGCGGAATACACTGTGATTAAAACTAAGGATCATTATCTAAATTCGCACAGACTAAGTCAGAGCCGGATTGAAATTTGTAACTAAATTTCAGTCAGCCAGTTAGTTTTAATCAATATTATTCTATTTATAAATCGAATATGATTGTGATTGTTGTACCTTTCTGAACGTTAGAATCTAGTGTTAAGATACTCCGTTCCCATTAAAATAATTCCGTTCCCCTCACTCTTTTCTCTCTCGACTCTTCTTCGTTCTCGAAGATTAACAGAGATGTCCGCTCTGGTCGTTTAATTTAATTAAAAATAATTATGAAACAAGAATAAACATTCTTGTTTCATTTTTATCATTAATTGTATTGACATAACAGCATCCCGTTAATCGTTTGGGGTATATATAAAACTAAAAAAAGTCGGCAGACGCGTGGCCCCATTTTTGATTAATCACATCTAATATTTCTCTCTTCTGCTGTTTTATTCATCCTCTTATACTCCACACGGCTATTCTCTGCGCCGCCGTTCCTGACAGCTTCAAATTAAAAATATTTACTATTCAAACAGACCTTTGCAAGTATTTCCGAATTATTGGATGAGCATATAGATAGATATATAGACTTTTAAAAAATAGGTCCCGCTGAGTTTCTTGCGCCGGTTGTTCTCAGGTCTGAGGCACTAACTTTAGTGAATTGGTGGTATTTGACGTTCAAAAAATTACGCATGTAACTTCTTATTTTGAATAAAATTATTTGAATTTGAATTTCGAATTGATAGCTACCGTTGGCCAAGAGGCCACTCACCAGGTGCTCTTTTCAATATTGACAATTTTGTAATTTATTTATTTTTTAAATTCAGAAATTAATGTGGCCCTCATTTCGTCACCGCCGTGGGATTATACACAGCGTGAAGCTGATTTTAATTTTTATATAAAAAAAATAAAGGCGAGGTATATGTTATGGATCCGCCATCAATAGTTATACATAGTAATTGAAAAGCAAAAAGAATTTCATAAAATTTTTTACAATCAAAAACAAAAAAATTATAGTTTAGAAAAAAAAATCTTGCAGAATATTTTTTTATATACTATAAGTAAAAATAATATAATTTTGATTAGAAAAACGTACCGTGGAAAAGCGCGGTTATATCAAATGCATTAGCTGCGGTAGCCGAGTTTAGTAATTAGAAAAATTTCAAATCAGACCATTAAATACTCAAACGTCGTAGTTGTATTGATTACATTCCTTGCTCGGAATTGTTCCATAATTGTTAAATTATCTTGCTTGTAGTAAAAAGAGATGTTGATCTTAAACACAATATATTTATGTATTTACAAAATTCTAGAGTCAACGCTATTTTAGATAATTGTCGTAGTTGTATTGCCTACTCCTGTAGTTTGATAAACAGCAGTGGGCAGTTCAGTTCTGAATACTACATTGCTCATTTTTAAAGCATTACATATAGAAGAGAAGAAAACTCGAATTCTATTTTCGGTAATTTTGCTTATAGCCGAGATAGAGAGATGAGAACACACGCTTAATGATGGCAACATCAACATCCTCAACTGATCTTTTCAGTGTCAAGAACATTATATTTTTGAAGGTCTACCGAGGTCTTCTTCTAACTTTCTTAGGACTCACCCTTGTATCATATGTATTTTATAATTTTTTTGTCAACTGTTTTCTCAATGGGCTCCTCCATCAATGAGCTATCAGCAAAAGATATTTTGACACCGATCAGATTTTTTTTAAATTGGAATGCCAAACGCTACTGTCTCTACATATCTCTTTCGCCCCGTACACTGTCTGTGATATTATATATGAGGACGTAAAATGAGAACCCCTTTCTCTCTCTGAGGTTCTCATTTTTACGTAACTTTTCTCCAGTAAACGTTACCATCTCCTCACTCAAGTCACACAACAGCCGTCTGCCGACGGCGCCATGACGGCATCATTTTCATTCACTAATTTGGCATATTTAATAGGTAAAATCCGCACCAAGTGAAGTAGCTTCTGCCGCACCCGTCGACGACGTCGCACATGCTGAGGAGAAGAAAGCGTAGATGGAAGAGATATGAAATATATATTGATATACTGATTGTAGAATAACTATGTAACGTTTATATTTATGATATATTATCTTTTAAAAGTATACTTAATCACAAATGTTGTTTTATTGTTAAATACCCATTACCCCTTATTTGTTTTCTAAAAACTTAAGGTTTGCCTTTTATCCCATCAAGAATAATGTTAAGTGGTGGATGCAATCTACGATGACGGATGTTTCCCTAAGAAATATTTGTTCACTCTAAATTTGACCCATATACATTCCACCCACATTCCACTGTGTCGCTGTACGAATGATTTCGACTAAAAGGATTTTGCATGTACGGTAGAAATAACTACTATAACATGTATGGATGGCGTGAAATTCGATAGTGGTAATGAAATGGTGCAGAGGGAACTAAATTGTGCAATTCCAGGGATTCGCTTACCTGCTGCTGCAGTGTTTCTGGTTGCATACAACACGATTACATTTTAAAACCACGTCTACTCCCACCTTAACGGTTGGCAACACGGGTATGTGGCAGTGATCACTTGTCATTAGGAGACTCATACGCTCTTTCACCTTTTCTTTTCCATAAAACTCAACAAAAATATAAGTAAATGAGATAACTTATGATACCTCATCCAATCCCCAATCCCATTGGTCAGGCTCTGCAGCTGAGTGCCAACGAGAGTGTTATATTTGATAAATTTTCTAGTACATTTGTCAATCGCCGTCCCAAAAGTGAGAGCGGTATTCTATAGCCCCCTAGCTGATTTATTTATAGTATGCCCCGTAATTTACGTAAACTAAACAATAAGTAAGTTAACATTAGATATATAATTAATGAAATTTGGAAATAAAATTAACGACGACTTTGATTGTTACTCACAATCAAAATAAAGTATACGTACAAAGTATTTGAATTTAAAATTGTACGCTACGATGTAGTTAGGAAGAATATGGCGAAAATTAGAAAACTATCCTAAATTCAAATGGAGTATGGGATTTAATTTGAAGAGATATGTTCATTTAAACGTTATTTTTAAGTTCAGTTAGATGATATCGTAATCTGAGCAATATTAACTTGGTAAGTAGCAGTAAATGATTTGTAATGGTAAATTAAAGCAAATTTAATCTTACAAAAGTATTTTACATTGAACGACAATTAACATTCTAAAGTTTCACATATTGTTTATATGATTAAAATATTTCATTATTCAAGTATTAAGAAAGCTGCATCAGCGTATATAGAGCTAGAGAATGTATAGAACTTTAATATTAAAGATTTCAAGTCTGCCCTTTAATATTAATATTAACAGAAGTGATCAATAAAACACCAGTAAATACAATATACAACAATAATAAAAGGTTTATTTATCGTTTATAATCAATCGGTACTAAAAAACAGTATATTGCGCACACTGGGCCGCGTCTGCGTCTCCAGCGGGCGCGGCTGAGACGACACCCCGGAACCTTGTATGTATAATGTTACCTAAAGTTATACATAAACTATAAATTCTATTTATGTTATCTATAAATATTAAACTAATATTAATCAAGAATAAACGGCAATCAACCTTAAAAATTAGAAATAACTTTTTTTTTAATTTTCTTTTTATGTCTAGTTATATCCGTAATATTTTAAATTCACGATCCAAATAATCATACCCATTAATCATGATCGGACTGACCACCACATTGTCATATAAACTCTCTACCTTTAGAATGGCAAAAAGCAAAGTTACCACTGTCTTTTATAGCTATACAGAAGTAGTTTTACCAAAATGTTTAAGTCATTGAGAATACTTTAACTAGTTAATCACTCGTTAAATTAACAAAGCAAATAATTATAAGTAATTGTTACCTGTTGTGGATTATGATGGCTGGGCTCGAGGGATAGAGGCATAGATCTTGGCTCTCTCGTTGTATTCTTTCTCTTACGTTTGCTGGAACGATTTGACACATCTTGCCTTTTTTGAATACCACCTATTCGTATTGTATCTAATTGTAAATAATGTCAATTAGTTAAACCATTTAAATTTATAACAACTTTCATATAAGCTTGGCGTTTATTTTAATGTGTTATGTTAATGTGAATTAAAAAGAGTTATGGTCCCTGAATAGGTCCTTGTAGAACTCCTTTTAATTGATCAATTATAGTTTTACGTACATTTAATTGATGTTTTTATAAAAATAATTATTTATTAATACATGATTGTTAAAATAATTATTTATTAATACATGATTGTTAAATAGAGGCCAGTCGTGGCGCAGTGGCACGAAGTGTGACTGTAAAACCGACCGGTTGTGGGTTCGATCCCCGCTCGAGGAGATGAAATATTTATTTAAATTTATATTTCCATTTCTTCGCTCTGGTGTCAAGGCTAAGCGCGGCGTTGAGTTCTGCAACTTAACACGCAATGCCTCCAGAATTCGGCAGAAAGTGGGGAATGGAGTGTCTTAACACTAGGTTCCCTCTGCCTACCCTGCTGTGTGCGGGATACAGCGTGAAGCTGATTTATTTTTTATTTATGATTGTTAACTTATGTTTAAAATTGCTTAACATTTATTTAATAATAAATATAATTAATTATATAATATAAATCAGATCTTTTTATCTCGGAAAAAAATATATACATAAAAACTAAACTAAACTAACTTTACGCTTTATCCCTTGCGGGGTAGTCAGAGAGAAAGGAGCGCCAAACGCTACGGTCTCTACATACCTCTTTCGCCTCCACTTTCACACTGTCATTAACCTCTTCGTACATGCCCTAAGGGGGGTCCTCATGCTTTTTACGTGACTTTCTTTCAGTATCTTTGATACATATATTTACTTGTTTGAATTTCGAGGAGACTCAATAAGAATAGTACAACACACAATGCCGCGAAAATTCGGCAGAATTTGGGGAACCAAAGTGTTAAAATGAGGAACGGATTATATTACCCCTAGATTCCCAAGTACCCTACTACGTGCGGTAATACAGTTAAGAACGCGGCGCGACCAATCTACTAGAAAACCGTATAAAATCACAGTAACTATTTATCACAAAAGTATACATTACATATTTTATTCACATTTATAAGTCATGATTCAAGTCTCGTGTTAAACATTTTATTGATATAATTATATTGTAATTCCAATAAAAACTCTTTGTTGAAGCGTCAGCGTCGTGTATTGTTCTGCATAAAGCAGAGTAGGGTGAGAAAATCTAGCGTCAAGACACTGTGCCTTTTCTCTCCGCCCTAATAAGGTACAGTGCGTGTTGAGTGATGGAACTCTTTACTGGAGCTGAGGTATAAAAAATATATATAGATAGTTTGAAATTTTTTAAAGTCGTATTCCACACTTAGGAATAATATTATTTTTTTACAAAACGTTTAAAAATTTGAACGTAGTGATACTTGAACCGGCGCCCCTAAAAAACCAACATATATTTTACATATAATCATTCCGCGAGTGGAAATCGAACCCACTACCATCGCGCCTGCGCATTACTATTTTAGATGAAACTATTCAACCAGATAATTTACGTATGTTTAGTATTATATATTTTGGAAACCAGAAGTTTCGAACACTTAGCAGTGGTCCGTGGTCACGCGCGGTGTGGACTGGACGTGGGTGGTATTCGTCTGAGGAAAGAGGCCAGTCGTGGCGCAGCGGCACGAAGTGTGTCTGTAAAATCGGCTGGTTGTGGGTTCGATCCCCACTCGAGGAGATGAAATATTTACTTAAATTTATATTTCCATTTCTCCGCTCTGGTGTCGAGGCTAAGCGCGGCGTTGAGTTCTGCCATTCAACACGCAACGCCTCCAGAATTCGCCAGAAAGTGGGGAACGGAGTGTCTTAACACTAGGTTCCCTCTGCCCACCCTGCTGTGTGCGGGATACAGTGTGAAGCTGATTTTTTTTTTCAAACTATAAAATATATAAATCGAAATATACGCGATTAATCTGATTAAATAGTTTCATTTAAAATGTGTAATAATCGTGAAAATCAAAGATGTTACTAAACTATTGCTATTTCTAATATTTTCTCACCCTCATTTTCAGTCAGTGGTAGAGGGCGCGGCGCGGGCGCATGTAGCAGGTTCAATTTACGATTCTCTATGAGGCGGGTGAGACATTCTAGGGCAGCTTGTCTGTTCTAAAAGTATAAGCAAAATTTTTAGTTGCAAAACAAACCATTTTTTTGGAGACAAGAAAAGATTGTGTTTCTATATTCAATTCCCTTTTTTGTTTTGTAAATAATTTCCAGTTCTAGCACATAATCTTTTAAAAAGCATCAAGCCTAAAATGTTTATTTTTGTTTCACGCTATATCGCACAACATATAGCAGAGTTTGGGAACTTGGGAACTTAGAGCTAAGATAGCCCGTTTTCATTGAGACATTTCCGTTTACGTTCCCACTTTCTGCTAAATTCTCAATCTCGCAGTTTGTCTCGTTACCAAAGCAAAGAAATGGAAATATAATAAATATTTCATTGTCCCAAGTGGAAATCGAACCCACAACCGTATATGTAAATAAATAAAATATTTTTATAGCGGCGTCGATCCACCCTAAACGTCAATCAATCGCCAAAAATATCTAGATGCTAATAATATATTTTAAAATAAATCTTAAAATAAACTCACCCTGGTTTCTTCAAGTAACGTATCGAAAGCCGCCGGGTCTTTACTATCGCGTAATGTTTCCCAACTTTTGTATAACTTCCGATCCAATGTACGCAATGAGCTTTCGAGTTCGCGTATTTCTTTTATCAAATAAATAAAATATTATTCTATGTTATGATTAGTGAAATAGTGGCCAGTGGTCAACTGAGTGTGATTATTAACTCGAGTGGTTGTGGGTTCGATCCCCACGTGAAATTAAATATTTATTTAAATGTATATTTCTTTGCTCTGCTGTCCACGCATAGCGCGGCGTTTAGTTTCGACAATCAACACGCAATGCCTCCAGAATTCGATGGAAAATATGCACGGAAGTGACTTAGTAGGAACGGAGTGCCTTAACATTAGATTAACATGTTCTCTCAGCCTATGTGCTACACAGCAGCCGCAAGCTAAAAAAATACAAAACTGTGAAAAAATTAAAAAGTGCTTATCAGCTAAACATAATTAGAATGGATTTAAATCCATATTTAAATCAATTTAAATCCAAACATATTTTAGTTCAAACTTGGTAAAATATTTTACGTTCCCGCGGTCTGGCGAGACAAAGTACAGCATTAAATTCTAGAAGAACAAGCTAAAGAACCTAACCAGTCTCCCTCAAGAGCAGCAGCTCGGCCGCGACGCGCGCGCGCTCGGCCCGCAGCGCGCGCCGCTGCAGCCGCGCGCGCCGCACCGCCTCGCGCGCGTGGCGCACCTCGCGGGCGAGCGCGCACAGCGAGCGCGCCTCGCGCTCCAGGCGACGCTCGTGCTCGCTGCGGGAGCGAAACCGACACTTTCATTGTTTCTTAGTAAATTGTACATAATTCCTTGTCTTGTCTACTCTCTATTCCGAAATCATTGCGTGTTGAGTGGCGAAACTCAACGCCGCACTTTGCCTCCACATCAAAGCGTAGAAATGAAAATATAAATGTAATTAATAAACACTATACATTAAATTTAAAATTAAAATGTTATACATTTCCACGAGTGGGAATCGATTTTCTGGATGTTTTAATATAAATAGGTACATAGAAGAAGACAATACGTAATAACATCGAAGAGACAAATAATCTAGCTTACTATAACGCAACAGCCCGAAACAATTTCTAAACGGTGACCTAGACTAAATGTTACTATATAAAAAAAAGTTTACGTGACCATGCTTCACTCTGTTCATAGTAAAAAAAAGTGTTTGAAACATACCTAGGGTATTCCCCGGTCACTTTAGCATAGGACTGTATATTTCTTATTACCTCCACCAGGTGGTGGAGCTGATTGCAGAACTCTGGCAGCTGTTCCGGTGTGAGGTATTGACCACCATATCTAATATTATATTTAAAAATAGTTAACATTAAATAATCTTAATCGATTTTTTTATTCGATACAATGACTTCAAAAATTTAAAAATAACACATTTTTCAAATTAAGCAATATTCTAGAAAAATAAATTGTGTGCCATTAACACCGACGCTGCCTTTATTTTAATACTAGCGACCCGCTCGCGGCTTCGCCCGCTTAAACCACAGAACTATTTACTTAACACACTGAATTATGTTCGTGTCTTGATATACTTATAATGTATGTTTGCAATGTAATGAAGATTTTTTATAAGAAAGTTGTTAAAACTTTAGGTCGCATTTTCGTACCTCCCATAAGAATCTTCAATTGAATGTTTGAAATAAAAACACAACTTATCGATATTTACTATATGTGCGTTTCTTTACGATAATCTCAGTGTTAACGACCGTTAAATATAACATGCTGTGCGTTTGTTGTAAGTAATTGTCCTTAAGCTAAAGAGATGGCGTTGACCGTTTCTGAATCGCGATAACGTTTAGTTCACGGCAAACGTATATAATAAGCAAAATCTTAAATAAATTGAGTTCAAATTGGATAGGTCAATATAGTTGTTTTATTTAAATTCCCTTCAAGTTCAGTGGTACTTTAGTACAAAAGTTCGACGCTTCTGTTAGTGTAAACATTGGTCCTTATCGAGTCGGATCGTTCGGACGATTTTTGCATCAGCGTGAGCCTTGATTGGCCCGCACTCGGTTCCCGCAGTAAGGGTTCCGCGAAAGTAACGCGACGCATTTAATTACGCTCGCTCCACCACCGTCGACGTTCGCAAGTAGCACTGGTTGCCTTGCTCAGAAGTAGCAAAGGCTGACCAGAGTGCAATGAGTGCCGCTGTTCCGGGGACAAATCCAGACAGCATAATCAAGAAGCCCACCGCAGTTGCAGCCGTCGCCAGGCGCAGTTCAGTGTTGGTCACTGTCAGTTCAGCGAGTTGCTACAAGGCGCGCCACCCACAAGTGTTTGTATATGTGGAGTTAAAACTGTGAGTACAATTGTGATTATTATTTCTCAAAGTGCATTAAAAGTGAATCAAATTTTAAAAGACAGTTAACGTAGATTTAAAAAGACTTGTAAAATTTTAAGTTGTGTGTTATAGTAGACTTAGAATAGTTTTAGTAAAAACGAGGGAACGGGGAACCTATGTCCCATTCAGGCCCCACATAAAATGTTGCTAAACACTTGTAATATTTCGGTTTATTATTTTAAGTAGTTATAAAGTGTGCATTCTAGACTTAGAATAATTGTATAAAAAACGGAGTTACGGGGAACCTATGTCCAATTTAGGCCCCACCTAAATTAATGTTAAAAAACACTTGTAATTTGTTTTTAATTTAACTGGTAGTCTATACACACTTAGAACTCTTTTTTTTTTAATTCGTATTTTACTTTGGATTGTCTAAGTTATTTAAAATAAAATGGAGGGATTAATTAACGTTTTGAATGAACAGCAAAAAATAATACAACGTAGCTTAGTTAACTTTAAGAAAAGTCCAAAGGATAGACTAAGCAAGGAATATGTTGAGACGAAGCAGGAGTTATTAGAAAGAGATTGGAGCTTATTTTGTTCTAATCATGCGAAACTTCATGAAATGTATTCGGTTAAAGACAACTCTAAGTTGATTGATTTATATGAAAATACAGAAGATACCTATATCACGTATAAATGCACAATAAAGTCAATACTTAGTAGGTACACAATCACTAAAGAGTCCACATCTAATAGTGCTAATAAGCAAAGTTCATTCGTAACGTTACCAAAAATAGCCATTCCAATTTTTAGTGGCAGATATTCAGAATGGATAACTTTCAGAGATTTATTTTTATCATTAGTACACAAAAATGAAACATTAGATAAAGTGCAAAAAATGCATTATTTGAAAAGTCATCTTAGTGGCGAGGCAGAGCAATTAGTAAGGCAAACTCCGGTAAGCGAGTTAAACTACGAACAGTGTTGGTCTCAATTAGAAAAAAGATATAATAATAAAAAATATTTAATTAATTGTATATTAAAACGACTCTTCGCACAAAAGCGTATGCAAGTTGAGTCAGCAACCTCTTTAAAGGAGTTACTTGACACCACAAACGATTGTCTTAATGCCTTAAAAAATTTAAACATAGATGTGACAACTTGGGATGTCATTATTATCCATATAGTTTCATTTAAGTTAGATTCAGAGACGCGTAAGCAGTGGGAATTTAGTGTTAGTAGTCACGATTTCAATGAATTGCCGACCTTTGGAGAATTTGCCGCGTTTATAGAAAATCGTTTTCGCGCCTTAGAATTTACAGAGCCTAAAAGGAATATTAATATAAATAATAATGCTAATAACCAACATAATCCAAAGGCATTAGTCTTGAGTTCAAGTAGTAGAATACGTTGTGAATTTTGTAGCGAGCCTCATAAATTATGCTTTTGCAAAGAATTTGCTAAACAATCCCTCGAGAACAGACGCGATTTCGTAGCGAAACATAAAATATGTTTCAACTGTTTAGGTGGCAACCATACAGTAGGAAGTTGTAAAAATAAAACGAGTTGTAAACTTTGTAAAAAACGCCACCACTCTTTATTGCACACAAACTGGGTGGTGGAACCTCAAACTGACAAATCAGCTGTTAGCCCTATTCCTTCCACTAGTTCAAGTCCTTTGGTTTCTTGTTTATCTACAAATCAAGTTCAGATTCCGCGACAGGTTTTACTAGCCACTGCTCTAGTAAATGCCGAGTCAAAAATCGGTAAATACCAAACAATAAGAGCCTTGTTAGATCAAGGCTCACAGGCTTGTTTTATTACCGAAGCTACAGCACAATTTCTTAGACTGCCAAAAATTCCCGTTCAGGGTGTGGTTACAGGCTTAGGTGAAAAGTCCACAACAGCAAAATATATGGTAAATATTAAGCTACAATCGCGCGTGGATCCAAATTTTGAACTAAATTTAAACGCTTATGTTATAAGTAAAATTACTTCATATTTACCAGAACAGAAAATATATAGTAATGCCTTTAACTGCATTGATATCACCAATCTAGAGTTGGCAGATCCAGAGTTCAATCATCCAAACAAAATTGATATTTTGTTGGGTGCAGATGTATATGGCTGTATAATAAAAACAGGCATAGTAAAGAGTCCATCGTCTACGCTTATCGCCCAAAGTACCACCTTAGGTTGGATACTTACGGGTTTAGTAAATAGTTCAACCCTTAGTAGAGCAAACTACGTAAGTCCCAACGTGGCTGTAATGCACGCACAGTTCAACACAGATCAAATTCTCAGACGATTCTGGGAAATTGAAGACCAAATTAGTACAAATAAAATTCTTTCACCAGAGGAAGAGAAATGTGAAGAGTTTTATAAGGCCACTACAAAGAGAAGACGGGATGGTAGATACGAGGTAAGATTGCCTTTCAAGGACAAAGATCCTCAGTGCACATCAGGCGATTCTCGTGCCATAGCTGAAAAACGATTGCAATTTTTAGAGAAACGATTAGCAAGGAATCCAGACTTAAAACATAAGTACACAGAAGTAATAAATGAATACTTACAGTTAGGACACCTGAGATCTGTAAAGGAAGAAGACGATAAAAAACATTTAGCGGTATACTTACCTCATCATGCCGTTTTAAGAGAGGACAAAACGACTACAAAAGTCAGGGTTGTGTTCAACGCATCCCAAAAGAACAGCAGAGGAGTATCGCTTAACGATACTCTGATGATTGGGCCCACCTTACAAGCGGATCTGAGACATACCGTTTTAAGATGGAGAAGATATTCTATTGCCCTAGTAGCAGATATCGTTAAAATGTATCGGCAGATTGGAGTCTCCGATGACGATGCGATGTTTCAAAGAATCCTATGGCGAAACAGCCCCACCGATGAAATTCAAGACTATGAGCTGGTTACAGTTACCTTTGGAACGGCATCAGCACCATATCAAGCTGTAAGAACTCTTCATCAGGTTGCATACGATGAGGGAGATATGTACCCAATGGCTGCTGAGCAAGTATTAAATTCATTTTATATGGATGATTTAATGGCTGGATGTTTTGAAGTAACCAGTGGGATTGAAATGTATAAACAAATAAAAGAAATGTTGGGTAAAGGGGGGTTTAAGTTACAAAAATGGAATAGCAACAATAAAGAAATATTGGAGAAAATCAAAATACTGGAGGAAAAGGACAAAGGACAACATATACTAAAGGACAAAAGGATTAATAAAGATAATCAAAAGGTTGAGATCAAATTAGATGAAACAATGAAAATACTGGGACTTACCTGGAATCGCCTAAAAGATTCCTTCCGGTACACGGTGAACCTTCCGCCGCTGAATAGTGAACCTGTAACAAAAAGAACTGTAATATCAGATATAGCTAGATTGTTCGACCCCTTGGGTTGGTTAGCACCTACCATTGTACTAGCCAAAATCTTTATACAAAAGTTATGGTTAGCTGGTATGGGATGGGATGAACAACTAAATATAGAATTAATAAAAGAATGGCATACATACCGTGAAGAATTGGCGCTTCTCACCAATATCCATATACCTCGTTGGCTGGGTACAACGCCCGAGAGTAAGCTAGAGCTTCATGGTTTCTGTGACGCCTCGAAGGTAGCATATGCCGCTGTAGTATACTTACGTCTGATAGATGGTATGGGTGAGGTCAATGTGTCATTGCTAGTGTCAAAGACTAGAGTAGCACCTATAAAACAAGTCAGTATACCACGTTTAGAGTTATGTGGGGCAGTACTGCTGTCCAAATTGCTGATTGAAACTTCAGAGGTCTTAAATATAGGTAAGGACAGAATCTATGCATGGACGGATTCTACCGTGGTGCTAGCTTGGTTAAATAGCCATCCTAGCAGGTGGAAAACATTTGTTGCCAATCGCACATCGGAAATATTAACATTTATAAATTCTTCGCAATGGTTTCATGTCGCAAAAAAGGAGAATCCTGCAGATTGTGCATCACGAGGTATGTTGCCAAGTTTGTTCTTAAAATCTACCACATGGTTTTCTGGACCACAGTTCCTGAAGGCAAAGACAATTACTTACAAAAGGCCAAATGATTTAAGGATAGAGCTAGAGCAATCAGTTAAAGCGCACGTTGTTGTCGGTTCTGATAGTTACAACATATTAGATAGATTTTCATCATTATCAAAATTATTAAGAGTAGTAGCATATTGTCGAAGAGTTTTAAATAGAAATACAAATCGTAAAACTTACCTGCAGAAGAAGGAAATAGATGAGGCACTAAATTGTTGCATAAAGAAAGTACAAGGAGAAAATTTCACATTAGAGTACGCACAATTACAAACTAAAGGTCACATAGATTTAAGAAGTAGTAAGCTTAAATCTTTATGCCCTTTTATTGATGATAAGGGTATCATGAGACTTCAGGGTAGACTTCATAAGGCATCATTTGATGCACAGATGAAATATCCCATAGTTTTACCCAATGACTCGCACTTTACTCACCTAGTAGTAGCAGATGCTCATAAGAAGACCCTTCACGGAGGCCCGCAAATGATGATCAATTATTTGAGGACCGCTTATTGGATCATAGGTGTGAGGAATCTTACGAAACAATGCGTTCGTAAATGTGTTACGTGTGCCAAACACAAGGCCACAATCAAAAGTCAGTTCATGGGTTCGCTTCCATCGATTCGATGCTCACCAACTAGACCATTCCTTCATAGTGGGGTGGACTATGCTGGGCCCATAAATATAAGAACAACAAAAGGTCGTGGTCATCATTCATACAAGGGCTACATATGCTTATTTGTATGCATGTCCACTCGCGCGCTACACCTTGAATTTGTAAGTGATATGACAACTCAGTCATTTTTAGCTGCGTTTAAACGGTTTGTTTCTAGACGAGGTCACTGCGCCGAAATATGGAGCGATAATGGCACTACATTTGTAGGGGCGTCCAAGGAGTTACAACAGTTAAAGCAATTACAATCTTCTATCGCAAGTAACTTAGAAGTTAGTTGTACCGAATGGCACTTCATTCCCCCTCACGCTCCCAATTTTGGAGGTCTGTGGGAAGCGGGAATAAAGTCCACAAAGTTCCACCTAAAGCGCGTTATAGGCGAGTCGACTCTCACATATGAGGAACTAAGTACGCTGCTTAGTCAAGTAGAGGCATGCTTGAACTCAAGGCCTATGAGCCTTATTAACGTAGAGGATCCAGGGGAGCCAACTCCTTTAACTCCCGGGCACTTTTTAATAGGCGAACCGGTAATCTCTGTACCCGATTATAATGTCAAAAGTTCATCGGTTAGTTCTCTTACACGTTGGCAATTTGTCCAAAGGATGGTGCAATCCTTTTGGAAGAGATGGTCGCAGGAATACTTGGCTGGTCTCATGAACAGATATAAATGGGCTTCCAAGATCCCTGAACCCAATATAGGAGACGTTGTTCTCATTAAGGAAGACGACTTACCACCTAGCCGCTGGATGCTAGGACGGGTTTTAGAAAAACATCCAGGTGATGATAAAGTCACCCGCGTTGTCACTCTACGCACTAAAAATAGTACGATAAAAAGGCCAACCAATAAATTGTGTATTTTGCCCATAGCGGATTAATGTAATTAAGCCGTTTCTTTAATTTTATTAATACTCATGTTTGTTTACTTCATGTTTGTTTTATATACATAAGGAATAATTTGTTGTTACAAATTTTATTAGAAGTTAAAGGGTTTCATTGTTTTGTTATGGTAATTGGAGATTCTTATGCGATATTTTTGTTCAGACATTTTTTGTTGTATATTTTGCATTGCAATTGTAGATTTTTGAGTGATATTTTTTGTTAAGACATTTTTTGTTGTATACTTTCCTTTAAATAATTTTAATCTTAAGATCAATGAGTTCAAGCTTTACCTAACTCTTGTAGGAAGCTATAGTACAACCTATTGTAACATTGTTAATTTAGCATTTAGATTTAAGACATAAATCTGTTACTGTTGAAAGAAAAATATGAAGGACATTTCATCACTAAATGTCCTTGGTGGGCGGTATGTTAACGACCGTTAAATATAACATGCTGTGCGTTTGTTGTAAGTAATTGTCCTTAAGCTAAAGAGATGGCGTTGACCGTTTCTGAATCGCGATAACGTTTAGTTCACGGCAAACGTATATAATAAGCAAAATCTTAAATAAATTGAGTTCAAATTGGATAGGTCAATATAGTTGTTTTATTTAAATTCCCTTCAAGTTCAGTGGTACTTTAGTACAAAAGTTCGACGCTTCTGTTAGTGTAAACACTCAGAAACGGCTTAACCGATTTAAATACTTTTTTTGTTTGTATTCTGGCAAACTGCCCTTAAACTGCCCTTATTCTGGCAAACTGCCCTTAAATATTAAGCATTAGTTTTATTTTCAGCAGCAGCTTCATGCTAGTCAGAGGGAGGAACCTAGTATTAAGACACTCCGTTCCCCACTTTCTACCGAATTCTGGACGCATTGCGTGTTGAGGGGCAGAACGCAACGCCGTGCTTAACCTTGACCCCAGAGCGAAGAAATGGAAATATAAATTTAAGTAAATATTTCATCTCCTCGTGTGGGGATCGAACTCAGAGAACCAGTCGGTTTTACAGTCACGCTTTGTGCCGCTGCGCCACGACTGGCCTCAACTGGACTGGACTTTATTTTAATCGGTTCACATAAAGTTAAAACCAGATCCACGCTTTATCACGCTAAAGATATTGGGTATAATGTTTGACTGATGTGCGAAATTAAAATATTATTAAATTATAACTCAATCCTGCATGTGTGGATCAGACCCACAACGTCACGTTACAGTTACAATTGGGCATATAGGGTAAAATAGTTTTTAAGATACATCAACAGTGAAGACGTAGGTTTTTTTTCTTATTTCACAATGTTTATTCATATCTATATTTCGTATGACGCGGTTACGCATAAGTACCAATAATGTAAACACATACTACTACAAAAATACTACTAAAATGTTTAGAACTTTAAACTTTGCCGCCAATACCTACGACTCGATTTCGCAATGAGGCGTATGCGGCGGTTTCCCTTTGATAAGTTTATGTGTGCGTGCGTCGTTCTTAACAAATTGTATTTTATTTTACAACGATAATTTTATTATTTATTTTGTTTGAAAAAATAACTTTTTTATTTTCGGGTTTTTAATTTAATAGGCTTTTATAGAGTAGTTAAACTGTGGTTTCATTTAAGGTGGTCCTAACAAAAAAACTCTGTATAATTGAGCATATTTAATATTTATAGTGATTTTTTGGAAAATAGATACCAATAGTTATTACAACCACTTGCGAAGAAGCATAGTTTAGGCAATTTTTTATTCTTATACCTTTTAAAAAACTACCAACGTTCTTATAGTTAATATATTATTTTTCTAAATTAAAAAAAATGTCTATGTCATCATAATGGCGGAAAAATTTGAAAATGTATTGTAATACCACATTAGTATCGACAATGTAGTGTTGATAGTAATTGAAAATAGTTATACTACAGGAGGACCTTCATATGCACTGTTTTAACCTGTTTTATGTATAATCTCCATATATAATAAAAGGATAGAAAAGTCAATTCTGTACATGAAAGATATAAAAAAAATAAAAATTAGATCGGTTAATATGTCGATTATAGAACCTAAAAAACCACTCAGCAGAATTCTTGTCTGTCTGTCTGTCTGTCTGTCTGTCTGTCGGTTTGTTTGTGCGTCAATCACGCAAAAACTACCTGACAGAAATTGATGAATTTTTGCATGGTGTTAGCCTAGGGCCTCAAGGTACATTTTTTTTCGGTTTCATTCCGAATTTCATGATAGTTTTCTTTAAAAAAAATTAAAACTGAAAAATATTAATTACCTAAAATACCGATAACTACTGTATGAAATTAAATTAATTTTGGCATGGCAATAGTTCAAAGCCTAATGCCACTTATAGGATAGTTTTTATCATGGAGTATAAAGAATTTTTTGTAGAAAAAATTACATAATTATATTTTTTAATAAAAAAAATCGACTTCTTCAATTTCAACCGGATTTCACACTCTGAACTTAACTAAACTTTCACCAAACTACCTCTTATATGTACCCTTTCTAATAAAAAAAGAATCATTAAAATCGGTTGTATTGATATTGACTTATACGTTCATTTGTCGCGCATATACTTAATGTAAATTTGAGATTTATATGATTTTCTCATAGATACCATTGTTGGACATAAACTAAATTAAAATAAGACTACACGAGAGGCATTAGCTTTCAAATAAAAAAAGAATCATTAAAATCGGTTCATACAATCAAAAGTTCTAAGGTAACAAGGATAAAAAATACAGTCCAATTGATGACCCCTTTTAAGAAGTCGGTTAATAGTAATCTGACATAATTAAATTACGACTATTTCATTTAACCACATTTTAAAAGAAGAAAGTAAATTGAGGCCGTTCGTTGCACAGGAGCACAAAGTGTAACTGTTGTGGGTTCGATGACCACGCAAGAAAACGAAATATTTATATAAATTTATATTTCCATTTCATCGCTCTGGTGTCGAGGTAAATGCGGCGTTGAGTTTCACTACTCAGCACGCAATGCCTACAGAATTCCGAGAAAAGTAGGGAACAGAGTGTCTTAACACTAGGTGTCCCATGCCTACCCTGCTGTGTGCGGGATACAGCGTGAAGCTAAAAAAAGAAGTATAATCAATATTTGTTCAGTCTACCATAATTATTATTTTAAACGTCAACGTTGGTGATATTAACAAACATAATACAGTAGGTATATTTTACGGGATTAGCTCATATGGCGATGTGAAGAATAAAAAGTATATGTATTTGGAAAGTAAATTCTGTTTGTGAGTTCATTGTTTATAAAAGTTTATATTGTGTTTAGATGGATCACGTGGTGATGTCAATACGTTTTAATGTCATCTTATGTTATCTGTTAAAATAGCGTGAAGCTGATTAAACTTAGTGTTATATTCAAAATAAATTAATTGTATGTAATACATAATATGTAATTTATTAATACGTTTCAAGTATGAAAAAAAGAAAAAAGGCAATATAATTGCATTTGTGTTTCCTTCCTATATTTTGTATTTCTATTATTTATATCGATATATCAGGAACGTAAATGCGGGAACCGAGTGGCATGCCATTTTAGTACAGAGTAACCTCTAAAAAATGTATTTACTAATCTGAATAAAAAGAATGTGTGATTCTTCTATAGAATATATTATTCTATATTATACATAAAAACTGGTTAAAACAGTGCATATGAAGGTATCCTCCTGTAGTACTATTTTCAATTACTTTAAACACTACATTGTCGATACTAATGTGGTATTACAATACATTTTGAATATTTTTCCGCCATTATGATGACATAGACAATTTTTTTAATTTGAAAAAATAATATATTAACTATAAGAACGTTGGTAGTTTTTCAAAAGGTATAAGAATAAAAAATTGCCTAAACTATGCTTCTTCGCAAGTGGTTGTAATAACTATTGGTATCTATTTTCCAAAAAATCACTATAAATATTAAATATGCTCAATTATACAGAGTTTTTTTGTTAGGACCACTTTAAATGAAACTACAGTTTAACTACTCTATAAAAGCCTATTAAATTAAAAACCCGAAAATAAAAAAGTTATTTTTTCAAACAAAATAAATAATAAAATTATCGTTGTAAAATAAAATACAATTTGTTAAGAACGACGCACGCACACATAAACTTATCAAAGGGAAACCGCCGCATACGCCTCATTGCGAAATCGAGTCGTAGGTATTGGCGGCAAAGTTTAAAGTTCTAAACATTTTAGTAGTATTTTTGTAGTAGTATGTGTTTACATTATTGGTATCTATGCATAACCGCGTCATACGAAATATAGATATGAATAAACATTGTGAAATGAGAAAAAAACCTACGTATTCACTGTTGTTGTATCTTGCTTAAATTCTTTAGGTACGGGTTTAAACTATTTTACCCTATATGCCCAATTGTAACTGTAACGCGACGTTGTGGGTCCGATCCACACATGCATGATTGAATTATAATTTAATAATATTTTCATTTCGCACATCAGTCACACATTATACCCAATATCTTACACTAAGTTGCCCTACTAAGGGCGGGATAAAGCGTGGATCTGGTTTTAACTTTATGTGAACCGATTAAAATAAAGTCCAGTCCAGTTGAGGCCAGTCGTGGCGCAGCGGCACAAAGTGTGACTGTAAAACCGACTGGTTCTCTGAGTTCGATCCCCACACGAGGAGATGAAATATTTACTTAAATTTATATTTCCATTTCTTCGCTCTGGGGTCGAGGTTAAGCACGGCGTTGCGTTCTGCCACTCAACACGCAATGCGTCCAGAATTCGATAGAAAGTGGGGAACGCAGTGTCTTAATACTAGGTTCCTCCCTCTGACTAGCATGAAGCTGCTTAAAATAAAACTAATACTTAATATTTAAGGGCAGTTTGCCAGAATACAAACAAAAAAGGTATTTAAATCGGTTAAGCCGTTTCTGAGATTATCGTGAAGAAACGCACATATAGTAAGTATTGATAAGTTGTGTTTTTATTTCAAACATTCAATTGAAGATTCTTATGGGAGGTACGAAAATGCGACCTAAAGTTTTAACAACTTTCTCATAAAAAATCTTCATTACATTGCAAACATACATTATAAGTATATCAAAACACGAACATAATTCAGTGTGTTAAGTAAATAATTCTGTGGTTTAAGCGGGCGAAGCCGCGAGCGGGTCGCTAGTATAGAATAATATATTGTATAGAGGAATCACACATTCTTTTTATTCAGTTTAGTAAATACATTTTTTAGAGGTTACTCTGTACTAAAATGGCATGCAACTCTGTTCCCGCATTTACGTTCCTGATATATCGATTTAAATAATAGAAATACAAAATATAGGAAGGAAACACAAATGCAATTATATTGCATTTTTTCTTTTTTTCATACTTGAAACGTATTAATAAATTACATATTATGTATTACATACAATTAATTTCTTTTGAATATAACACTAAGTTTAATCAGCTTCACGCTATTTTAACAGATAACATAAGATGACATTAAAACGTATTGACATCACCACGTGATCCATCTAAACACAATATAAACTTTTATAAACTATGAACTCACAATCAGAATTTACTTTCCAAATACATATACTTTTTATTCTACACATCGCCATATGAGCTAATTCCGTAAAATATACCTACTTTATTATGTTTGTTAATATCACCAACGTTGACGTTTGAAATAATAATTATGGTAGACTGAACAAATATTGATTATACTTCTTTTTTTAGCTTCACGCTGTATCCCGCACACAGCAGGGTAGGCATAGGACCTCTAGTGTTAACAACAACACTCTGTTCCCTACTTATCTCGGAATTCTGTAGGCATTGCGTGCTGAGTAGTGAAACTCAACGCCGCACTTTACCTCGACACCAGAGCGATGAAATGGAAATATAAATTTAAATAAATATTTCGTTTCCTTGCGTGGTCATCGAACCCACAACAGTTACACTTTGTGCCCCTGTGCAACGAACGGCCTCAATTTACTTTCTTCTTTTAAAATGTGGTTAAATGAAATAGTCGTAATTTAATTATGTCAGATTACTATTAACCGACTTCTTAAAAGGGGTCATCAATTGGGCTGTATTTTTTAGCCTTGTTACCTTAGAACTTTTGATTGTATGAACCGATTTTAATGATTCTTTTTTTATTAAAAAAAAATTAAATTAAATTAGCTTCACGCTATATCCCGCACACAGCAGGGTAGGCAGAGGGAACCTAGTGTAAGACACTCCGTTCCCCACTTTCTGCCGAATTTTGGAGGCATTGCGTGTTGAGTGGCAGAACTCAACGCCGCGCTTTGCCTCGACACCAGAGCGAAGAAATGGAAATATACATTTAAGTAAATATTTCATCTCCTCGAGTGGGGATCGAACCCACAACCAGTCGGTTTTCAGTCATACTTTGTGCCACTGCGCCACGACTGGCCTCTTCTTTTTTTTATTTGAAAGCTAATGCCTCCCGTGTAGTCTTATTTTAATTTAGTTTATATCCAACAATGGTATCTATGAGAAAATCATATAAATCTCAAATTTACATTAAGTATATGCGCGACAAATGAACGTATAAGTCAATATCAATTCAACCGATTTTAATGATTCTTTTTTTATTAAAAAGGATACATATAAGGGGTAGTTTGGTGAAAGTTTAGTTAAGTTCAGAGTGTGAAATCCGGTTGAATTTGAAGAAGTCGATTTTTTTTATTAAAAAATATAATTATGTAATTTTTTCTACAAAAAATTCTTTATACTCCATGATAAAAACTATCCTATAAGTGATATTAGGCTTTGAACTATTACCATGCCAAAATTAATTTAATTTCATACAGTAGTTATCGGTATTTTAGGTAATTTATATTTTTCAGTTTTTATTTTTTTTAAAGAAAACTATCATGAAATTCGGAATGAAACCCAAAAAAAATGTACCTTGAGGCCCTAGGCTAACACCATGCAAAAATTCATCAATTTCTGTCAGTTAGTTTTTGCGTGATTGACGCACAAACAAACCGACAGACAGACAGACAGACAGACAGACAGACAGACAAGAATTCTGCTGAGTGGTTTTTTAGGTTCTATAATCGACATATTAACCGATCTAATTTTTATTTTTTTTATATCTTTCATGTACAGAATTGACTTTTCTATCCTTTTATTATATATGGAGATGGAGATTAATCACATTAATAAGATAATGAGTGCGACAAGGTCAGGCAAGACAAAACTAACATCATTTTTTTAATTCTTAAAATAAAAAATAGGTATAGATTGTTTTGTGAATTCATGTGATAAATTACATTTTATAACTCCTTTTAATTTTTGACTTTTCAGTTCGTTTCAATACAAATTTAAAATACCTTTCGTGACAAAGTGCATTTATACATCGCTCATTTACCGAAACAATGTGTCGGTAACCTTCTTTCGTCGTACCATCGTTTCTAATTCAGTAGCTTAGAGAAATAGCTGTCTCCATAGCTGACTTGGAGCCTGCGAATGAGGCTAAGGATGAAGGACCTTGTCTCTCAGCGCAATAGGTCATCACTGACACACACACTGGTCCTCCTAGTTTTTCCATTTAACTACACCTCAGATAGGAGACAGCCTACATAAAAAATAAACTTTTTTAAATTATAAAACTTTTATTGAAGTTTATTCGTGTAGTAAAAAATTTTTTATGTGAATGTGTAGTCACATATATAGATCACATGTGTAATATGTAGTCACATATGTGGACCACATGTGTGAATATGTGGTCACATATGTGGACCACATGTGTCAATATGTGCTCACGTATGTGGACCACATGTGTGAATATGTGGTCTTTCAAGTGGACCACATGTGAGAATGTGTGGTCACATATGTGGACCACATGTGGGAAAATGTGGTCACATATGTGGACCACATGTGAGAATTTGTGGTTACATATGTGGACCACATGTGTAAATATATGGTCCCATATGTGGACCACATGTGTGAATATGTGGTCTTTCATGTGGACCACATGTGAGAATTTGTGGACACATATGTGGACCACATGTGTGAATATGTGGTCGCGTATGTGGATTACATGTGGGAAAATGTGGTCACATATGTGGACCACATGTGTGAATATGTGGTCTTTCATGTGGACCACACGTGAGAATTTGTGGTCACATATGTGGACCACATGTGTGAATATGTGGTCGCGTATGTGGACCACATGTGGGAAAATGTGGTCACATATGTGGACCACATGTGTGATATGTAGTCACATATGTGGACCACATGTGTGAATATGTGGTCACGTGTGTGGACCACATGTGTGTATATGTGCTCTCATATGTGGACCACATATGTGAACATGTGGTCACATATGTGGACCACATGTGGCATCGTGTGGTCATATATGTGAACCACATGTGTGAATATGTGGTCTTTCATGTGGACCACATGTGAGAATGTGTGGTCACATATGTGGACCACATGTGTGAATACGTGGTCGCGTATGTGCACCACATGTGGGAAAATGTGGTCACATATGTGGACCACATGTGGGAATTTGTGGTCACATATGTGGACCACATGTGTAAATATATGGTCCCATATGTGGACCACATGTGTGTATATGTGGTCTTTCATGTGGACCACATGTGAGAATTTGTGGACACATATGTGGACCACATGTGTGAATATGTGGTCGCGTATGTGGATTACATGTTTGAAAATGTGGTCACATATGTGGACCACATGTGTGATATGTAGTCACATATGAAGATTACATGGGTGATCATGTGGTCACATATGTGGACCACATGTGTGAATATGTGGTCACGTGTGTGGACCACATGTGTGTATATGTGCTCGCATATGTGGACCATATATGTGATCATGTGGTCACATATGTGGACCACATGTGTCAATATGTGCTCACGTATGTGGACCACATGTGTGAATATGTGGTCTTTCATGTGGACCACATGTGAGAATGTGTGGTCACATATGTGGACCACATGTGTGAATACGTGGTCGCGTATGTGGACCACATGTGGGAAAATGTGGTCACATATGTGGACCACATGTAGAAATTTGTGGTCACATATGTGGACCACATGTGTAAATATATGGTCCCATATGTGGACCACATGTGTGTATATGTGGTCTCATATGTGGACCACATATGTGAACATGTGGTCACATATGTGGACCACATGTGGCATCGTGTGGTCATATATGTGAACCACATGTGTGAGTAAGTATTCACATGTGCAGATCGCAAGTGTGATATGTTGTCACATATGTAGACCACATGTGTGATATGTAGTCACATATGAAGATTACATGTGTGATCATGTGGTCACATATGTGGACCACATGTGTGAATATGTGGTCACGTGTGTGGACCACATGTGTGTTTATGTGCTCACATATGTGGACCACATATGTGATCATGTGGCCACATATGTGGACCACATGTGGCATCGTGTGGTCATATATGTGTACCACATGTGTGAATAAGTATTCACATGGGCATATCACATGTGTGATCATGTGGTCACATATGTGGACCACATGTGTGAATATGTGGTTACGTGTGTGGACCACATGTGTGAACATGTTATCACATATGTGAACCTTTTATAAAATATATTTAATTCATTAAATGTAATATGTATATAAATAAATAAACGTAAAGAAACGTTACGTAACATCATACATAATAACAATTAAAACGTAAACTGCAGGCTAATTGATCATCCGGTAGACATTTTAATTAAATTATCAGCTGAAGCAGAATGTCTTTGTATCATCAGAGTTGTAAACCATTTGTTCGATAATTAACTTTAACAGTGATGAACATATACTATTGTTCAAAGACGTCACTATTACATTTCAATCCTATGAATATTTATAATGGAGAGAAGAAAGAATTTCAAATAAGATAGTGGTGCACTTACTCAATTTTGCACTTTCCAATTTCTTTAGATAGTATAGCGGAACACAAGGCTTCGCTTCGTTTGTTTTTACGGGCAGAAAAATAAATATATTCTTCCACTTAGTGGGAATTTAACCTAATTAAAATATAACTAGTGCTACAACCAGAAATCTCAGTTCTCTCAACTGTACCGTCATAGCGTCAAGTTTTAGTCGACATATTAACTTTAAACATATTAATTTTTTATCGACATATTAACCGACCTTATTTTTATTTTTTTTATATCTTTCATGAACAGAATTGACTTTTCTATCCTTTTATTATATATGGAGATTTTGTTTGAAAAAATAACTTTTTTATTTTCGGGTTTTTAATTTAATATGTAATAGGCTTTTATAGAGTAGTTAAACTGTGGTTTCATTTAAAGTGGTCCTAACAAAAAAACTCTGTATAATTGAGCATATTTAATATTTATAGTGATTTTTTGGAAAATAGATACCAATAGTTATTACAACCACTTGCGAAGAAGCATAGTTTAGGCAATTTTTTATTCTTATACCTTTTAAAAAACTACCAACGTTCTTATAGTTAATATATTATTTTTCTAAATTAAAAAAAATGTCTATGTCATCATAATGGCGGAAAAATTTGAAAATGTATTGTAATACCACATTAGTATCGACAATGTAGTGTTGATAGTAATTAAAAATAGTTATACTACAGGAGGACCTTCATATGCACTGTTTTAACCTGTTTTATGTATAATATAGAATAATATATTGTATAGAGGAATCACACATTCTTTTTATTCAGTTTAGTAAATACATTTTTTAGAGGTTACTCTGTACTAAAATGGCATGCAACTCTGTTCCCGCATTTACGTTCCTGATATATCGATTTAAATAATAGAAATACAAAATATAGGAAGGAAACACAAATGCAATTATATTGCATTTTTTCTTTTTTTCATACTTGAAACGTATTAATAAATTACATATTATGTATTACATACAATTAATTTCTTTTGAATATAACACTAAGTTTAATCAGCTTCACGCTATTTTAACAGATAACATAAGATGACATTAAAACGTATTGACATCACCACGTGATCCATCTAAACACAATATAAACTTTTATAAACTATGAACTCACAATCAGAATTTACTTTCCAAATACATATACTTTTTATTCTACACATCGCCATATGAGCTAATTCCGTAAAATATACCTACTTTATTATGTTTGTTAATATCACCAACGTTGACGTTTGAAATAATAATTATGGTAGACTGAACAAATATTGATTATACTTCTTTTTTTAGCTTCACGCTGTATCCCGCACACAGCAGGGTAGGCATAGGACCTCTAGTGTTAACAACAACACTCTGTTCCCTACTTTTCTCGGAATTCTGTAGGCATTGCGTGCTGAGTAGTGAAACTCAACGCCGCACTTTACCTCGACACCAGAGCGATGAAATGGAAATATAAATTTAAATAAATATTTCGTTTCCTTGCGTGGTCATCGAACCCACAACAGTTACACTTTGTGCCCCTGTGCAACGAACGGCCTCAATTTACTTTCTTCTTTTAAAATGTGGTTAAATGAAATAGTCGTAATTTAATTATGTCAGATTACTATTAACCGACTTCTTAAAAGGGGTCATCAATTGGGCTGTATTTTTTAGCCTTGTTACCTTAGAAGTTTTGATTGTATGAACCGATTTTAATGATTCTTTTTTTATTTGAAAGCTAATGCCTCCCGTGTAGTCTTATTTTAATTTAGTTTATATCCAACAATGGTATCTATGAGAAAATCATATAAATCTCAAATTTACATTAAGTATATGCGCGACAAATGAACGTATAAGTCAATATCAATTCAACCGATTTTAATGATTCTTTTTTTATTAGAAAGGATACATATAAGGGGTAGTTTGGTGAAAGTTTAGTTAAGTTCGGAGTGTGAAATCCGGTTGAATTTGAAGAAGTCGATTTTTTTTATTAAAAAATATAATTATGTAATTTTTTCTACAAAAAATTCTTTATACTCCATGATAAAAACTATCCTATAAGTGACATTAGGCTTTGAACTATTACCATGCCAAAATTAATTTAATTTCATACAGTAGTTATCGGTATTTTAGGTAATTTATATTTTGCAGTTTTTATTTTTTTTAAAGAAAACTATCATGAAATTCGGAATGAAACCGAAAAAAAATGTACCTTGAGGCCCTAGGCTAACACCATGCAAAAATTCATCAATTTCTGTCAGGTAGTTTTTGCGTGATTGACGCACAAACAAACCGACAGACAGACAGACAGACAGACAGACAGACAGACAGACAAGAATTCTGCTGAGTGGTTTTTTAGGTTCTATAATCGACATATTAACCGACCTAATTTTTATTTTTTTTATATCTTTCATGTACAGAATTGACTTTTCTATCCTTTTATTATATATGGAGATTAAATCCAAAATCAATGAGTTGTCTACTCGGCGGAATAAAATTAATTTTTTTGCTATATCAGAACGGGTAATTTTTTTGGTAGACATAGCACAGCGTTGAGTTCCGCCACTGGACAGACAATATCTCGAAATTTAGGATGTAAAGTGGGAAACAAAGTGTTAACACTAGGTTCTCATAAAAAAACTATATAAGCTGCTAAACATCAGTTAATCGATTATTTTAATCAGTTGCGTAATACCTCATATCAATATTAGCAGCAAATTGAACATCGTTCAAAGTTGAACTGGAACCGACGTGCACACTGACGGTCTCCGTCTCGTCCTCCACTGTACCACAGCCCACGTTTTCACTCATGCTGGAATTATTATAATTAAGTAAGAAACCAGTCGCGACGCAGGGGCATAAGCTGTCTTCGCGACAGGTTGTGGTTTCGATTCTTACTCGAGGAAATGAAGTACTTAATACTTCCATTTCTTCTCTCTGGCGTCGAGGCAAAACGCGTCCTAAAGAATTCGGCGGATAGTGAGAACGGAGTGATTTAACACTAGGCTCCCTGCACTGTTCCATGCGGGTTATAGCGTGGTGCCGAAATAAGTGTTAGGTTAAATGGAGATGCGGTCGTGGCACAGCTGCAGTGTCTGACTATAAATGATTGAGAGTTCGGTTGGCTCTAGTGACAACATAAGCCGTGGCGTTAAGATCCGCCATTCAAACACACAATGTCTTAAAAACCGACAGAAAATATGACAAAATTTTTTAAACAATATTTTTTATTTTAACTAGTCGTGCAAAGAGTATGGAATTAAAATTCCACAGCACAATTTGACGTGCTCTGTAAGTCGCGTAGTTTAAATTCTACTACTTTTAATGCGAGTTTGCTATTTTTTTTAATAGTGAGCAGATTCCTGTCTAAGAACTGTATGTGATTATAAAATCATATACTTAAATAACCCTATATTAAATCTTATGTTATAATTAAACATTTAGTGCAGTCGTGCGAACGTTTTGGCAATAGGTTCGATTCCCACAAGAGTTAATATATTTTAATTATTTTCATTTCTCCGCTCTGGTAAACAAAGTGCGACGCAGAGCTCCGACACTCAACACGCTATATCTCAAATTCGACAGAAACGGAGTCTTAACACTAAGTTATCTCTGTCTACCATGCTATATACGGGATACAGCATGAAATGGTTATTTTAACACTTTAAATGAAGTTTAGTGTTATAAAAAATCAGCTTCACGCTTGTATCCCGCACACAGCAAGGTATGTAGAGGGAACCTTATATTAAGACACTCCGTTCCCTACTTTCTGCCGAATTCTGGAGGCATTGCATGTTGAGTGGCAGAACTCAATGTCGCGCTTGGTTTCGACATCAGAGCGAAGAAATGGAAAAATAAATTTACTTTAATATTTCATCTTCTCGAGTGGGGATCGAACCCACAACCAGCCGGTTTTACAGTCACAGTCGTTGTCGCTGCTATACATTTTTGGAAATCAGACGTTTCGAACACTTTGCTTTTAAGCAGTCAGTGTTCACTACCGATTAAATAGTAAATAGTTTCACTTTTATATATACCATGGAAAATCATATAAAAGTGATGTTATGGTTATTTTAATTTACTTACGTTGTAGATATAAATGATATATTTTTATCAACACTAGAATATCGATGCTCCCCACGTAATTTTCCCAGCAACTTGCCTAAAAGACGAGACTGACGACTTGTACTGCTATTGCTCTCCATAACTTATTTAATTATTCAATTTATAGAGATTATTTTTATAAAAGACAAAATTAATGTAAAAATCATAGTTAATAGTTTTTTTTTGATTTAAAAAGATATTCCAATTTTATTTTTGTCCATTTTCGGTGTAATTTTGACAGCCGTATTTAGTGTGAGGATTTTGACATTAGTTTTTTCTTTTCACATACTAATATGTGACTAAAAATGTGTGGTGAAATCCAACTTTAAGCAGTTTTTTTTTAAATAAAAATATTTTTGCCTTATTTTAAAAGTCGACTTTACCTGATTTTACTTTGCCCCATAATCTTATTTAACAATTACTTATTTATCTTGGGATCTGTGCGAAAAAGGAACAAAATGTTACTTACAAATAACACAAAAAACAATGATAAAAGGTGATATAATTGGCGTTTCTTGATTTCAGTAAAATACATTATTTAATAATCTTAGTGAAAATAAATAAAATAGTAATAAAGTTAAGAATATTTTAATATTTTTTTTTTCGTAATTGGAATTATAAATAAATAAAACCCACAAAAATATTTATATTGCATTTTAATTCATATAAAAATACAATTATCATTAAAATACGTAAACATGTGCCGTTGGCATTACCAATAATAAAAAGTAGCATTTTATGGACTATTTTTTTAGAGACGCTAAAAAAACTTAAGTACAATACAAAAATTTAGGCACACGTCAGTCTGAGTCAAACACAGCTTGAATTTGCCACTCAAGTTAAATAGAAAAACGCTGCTTATACAATCCTTTTAGTTTTATCCTAATCGATTCAATCGTTATAATAACAGTCTTTGCTCGAACACAATGTTGTCTTTCCAACTGCTGATTCCATTATAAGAAATTTAAAAATATACAAACGAAATAAAGTCTGAGATTCCTCCTTCTTATATTCTTTTGTCTTTTAAAAATAACAAAGCAATATTTGAGCGCAAATTTATAAAAAATGTTAGTATTACAATTAAATAATACAGATAATAATATTTTTTTGCATAAAATTGTAAAAATCTAAACCAATTTTTATAACATATTTTTGTAATTTGTTACATTTCATAGGATGGATATTAACAGCTACAACTCGAGACAACATTTAACTTCAAATACCCACCAATCGAGAGTTGCTCAAATTTTAATTGCAATTAACAACTAAATATTAACGAGTGATCATATAATTCAATGACAACAAACAATAAATTGTTAATTAATTAATTGGAAATTATTACATTACAATTAAAAACAATTAATATTTTATGTTAATTTCCACGCAAAAAAAAATCTATTGCAATTGAAAACTAGCGCAACTCTTATCATTTACCAACAATCTAAAAGGAAAGTACCATATTAGCCAAACAACGAAAATACACATTTGTGACGTCACTATGACAAGCAAATCCGTGAGACCATTACAAGTTAAAAATATCGTATATTCTTCATAATAGTAAAAGGAAAAATTGCGTAAATAATCATCATTATTATGACAATACATCAGAGTAAATAAAACACCTTTGCGAGGATTTAAAAGTACCAAAACGAAGCGACTACCTTGGATCGAGGATGTATCGTAATAAAATATATTTATTTATTTAATAATATGCATACGAAATAAAAATTAAATTAGAATGAAGAATAAGACTATTAGTTTCCGGCTGTATCTTCGTGCAATTTTCGAGACATTTCGAGATGAATGGTGGAACTTAACGCCGCGCTCTTTGAATGAGAATAAAACTCACAAATGTCACGTTTACACTCAGACGCTGTGCCGCTAAGACGGTCTCTAATTCATATATTTTTTTACGTGGCGAGCTCTAAACAAAAGAGAAAGTGCTTAAGCTCCACCATTCAACATATTATGTCCCAAATAATTGTGCTGTGCGTGGGAAAAGAAATGTCTTAACATAAGGTTCCCTCTATATACGGAAAAAAAATCGACTCAGATATAGAGAGAGCTATGGAGACCTCAATTGAACTTCGAGAACAAATTATCGAAAACAAAAACTCCAATTGAAACTATACAAAATATAAAAAAAGACCACAATTTCATATACACATTACTAAACATCATATTTCATACCAATCATCCATCCCTCACATGGCATTACCAAAGACCCGACGAGAAACCACCAGGAGGTACCCTCACACGTTTTGGAGCATCGTTCCTCTCTGTGGGAGTGACAGCCTTGGGTGATGCAGACGCGGATGCAGACTCAGGAGTCGATGGCTCGGGGCTTCTTGGCTCTGGTGTGGACTGGGGAGCGGCAGGCTCTGCTTGGATGGTGGGTGCAGGTTCGCTTGCTTGACCATTTTGGGTAGGGGTATCACCGTTTGTTGGTTGTGATGGCTCGTTGATTTGACCTGTAAGATTGATATGGGTTGTAAGTTTAAAATACAAATATTGATCAATGAAAAAGCAGAATGTGGTCGTGGTCTGACTGTAAACGAGACTTGTGGGTTCGATTTCCAAAAGGGAGAATGAATTACATTCGTTTCTTTCTACAATTAACATGCAATTTCTAGATTATTAAGCAGAACGTACAAAACGGAGTGTCCAAAATCTAAATTCTTGTATTACATATCCTTAAAACCATTTTAAAGATGAAGAATGTCTCATAATAATAATGTCTACAAATATTAATGACACAAACAAAATATAAGTAGTATCTATTTTATAAATATGTTTGAATTTTAACATTATACTTAGAATGTATCATTTGTATTATTATCAATCAATGCTCTTGCTAACGATCCTAATTTCATGCTTGGTCATGGACACGGCAACAAAATTATATAGTCATGACATTAGTTATATATTAGTTAGCCATGAATCACACTTTTGAAGTAACTTGAAAATTTTATGTGAAAAACGAACTGACTCACTACGATAATTACGAATAATTTCTCAAATACTCTTACATAGAGTTCTTCCATAGAGATTCTCTTACATAGAGTTTTCCAGATAATTTCTTGTCAGCTTCACGCTGTATCCCGCCTATAACAGAGTAGGCAAATGAGACCTAGCGTGAAGACACTCCGTTGGTTACGCAATTTCCGCTTAAATTGTCGAGGCATTGAGTGTTGAGTGCCGAAACTTAACGCCGCAATATCAGTAAATGGACTTTTACAAAAAGATTTTTTCAATTCATACCAGTAGCTCCTGAGAGAAGCGCGTTTAATTAAACAAACTTTTAAAACTAACCTTGTATAAGATTAGCAGCAGCCGACGGCGCTTGACGACGTCCCCGTGGGGGCTCAGGTTCACCTCCAAAGATGTCCGTATGACCACCACCAGGGGGACGGAGCACCCTGCTAGACAGTCTCGACCCGTCACCAATACCAACGTTGAAAGATGTGGAAGTCATTTTAAATACTGAAACTGAGAGAGAAAAACTTTTAAATATAAGAAACTGGCTTTTACCTGTGACTTCGGCCACATTTTCAAATTGTGTTTGGTGGATTACATTGAAGCAACTAACGTGATGTAATATACTCTAAAGATTACCTTGATAAATGAGGTATGCAACTCAAAAATACTTTTTAAATTTAAACAATACCATAGTTACCGAGATTAAAGCGATCAACCAAACATTTTTTTATAACTGGAACATAGGGTATACACGACAAATAAAAGACAATTTATAATTTAAACCAGAAAAAAAGTAAAAACCCAGCATCAATTTAGCAAAAAGGATTATAACGTAAGTTTATAATTTCGCATTTTAATCTTAACAATATATATTTTTTATAATCAAAAGGGTATTATAAAAATATCAATTAAATAGTGAAAGGTATTCTCTTTCACTTTTGAAAATGCCAAATACTTTATTGACATTTAAGATTTTTAACATTATTTAGCTTATGGTATAAAAACTATGTGACATCTCTCTAGAGAGGTGCTAAGTGCACATATACTTGGCACTTCTATACGAACTCAAACGAGTGACATAAATAAAGAAAAAAAAACCGGACAAGCGCGAGTCGAAAATGGAGTTCTCGAACTTTTTCTGAAATTCAAGCTTATCTTAGCCAGAGTCCTTTCATCTGATACCTTGAAGTAGCGCCTTTAATATTAAATGTTGCCCCTCTTTTAAGGCTATTTTATAAGATTTAAACATAAAAGTATAGTTTTCATTTTTTTCATGAATGAGTACTACCTATATATGCTAGCTGTTAAATTTCATAATTGTAGGTCAACCGGGAAATCATGGGGCCGTTGATCTGAGAATATGGTTTGAATTTCAACACGATATCTCCAAGCGTTCGTGAGACAAAGGCTCTTAACAGACAAACAGACAGACAGACGGACAACAAATTGATCTTATAAGGGTTCCTTTTATTAAAACAATATTAAATAATACTGTTATTATACGCAGTTAGTAAAATACAAACTTTTTTTTTTTTTTAAGTTAACACGTCCTGCGTAATATGTACATTTTTCATTCTTCAGTAGTAATAAGCCCCAAAACCTCGCCAAGGAAAACCGATTATACATACAGCTTATTCTGCAAGAATCCACGGCAGTACAATTAAGAAATCGTTGGCGGTAGTTTGATATAATAATTTTGTCAATTGATAGACGAATGCTATAATATAACCCGTGACCACCGGTTCATCCATCCACTTTTGCAAAGTGTTCAAAACGTCGGGTTTTTGCAAAAATGTATAATACTAAATATACTTGATTAATCCGGTTTAATAGTTCCATTTTAAAAACAATTTATTCCTTCGAATGGGAATCGACCTCTAAACCGAAGCGTTTACAGGCAGATGCTGTTCCGCTACGCCACGACGGCCTCGTTATTTATTATAAATTTCAATCCTTCAAAGCTAAGAGCAATCAGGTTAGCCATATGATAGACGCCTACGCATGGCTTTGTAAGGTTTAATGGTCGCTACGTGAAGGCAATTAAGCTTTATATCGCAATTACTTCCAAAAAAACCATTTAAAAGTAAATTATTGAAACGTATTAGACGAAGCCTACATTTATGTAATTTCCCTTAAAGTAAAAATTACAAGTTATACATATGAAGTTGAGTATATGATTTAGAAGAAATTTTGCTTATTAATATTAGCAATGTATTCTTCTTAAGCTATTAGAGGTTAAGGAAAAGAAAACTTAACAAAAACTCAAATTCTCAAATGCATTTAAATTCTAAATATTACGTAGTTGGGATTAGAACCTGGAAACACCGCGTACATGTTACACTACAAAATATATTTTTTTTATTTCCAGCATCACAATGGAACTCTACTGATTTTACTTAAAAATTTAGTACGTAGAAAATTATTAACAAAATCACGAACTGACCACATAGACAAATCGTATATAGTAAAAGTTCGTCTGTCACTGCCCTAATCTCCTCACAATAGAAACCATAATGACCGCGTGATTCAGACAAAGGCATTGTTTTGTAACCGCAAAACGTTTTTTTATTGGCGAAGCGTCTACAGAGGATTGTCTGCATTTTGATTTAGTAATGCCTACTTTAAAATTAACGGCGGTGTGTCTGTAAAAGCGACGGTTGTGGATTCGGTTTTCGCTCGGTGAAAGGCGAAAAAATATTATTTTCTTTTCCCCGCTCTGGTAACAAACTCCCGCTTCTAGAATTTGGCGGAAAGTGAGTAACGGAACACACAGCAGAGTGTCTTAACACTAGGTCCCCAGGTGCCCTCTGCCTACCCTGCTACGTACGGGATGCGACGTAAAACTAAAAAAAAATTACTACCTAAGCCATAAGGCAAAACCCAAACATCTACCACAAATTCGTACCACATTACACACTATACTGGTATATCATTAAATCGATTGGGGCTAACCCATCCTTAATAAAGATTCGTCACCACAAATTATGGTACATATTAAAAAACAATAACGCTATTACGGGAACCCTTTGAAAATACTTCCTTAGGGTCTTCGCATATACATGGCAGACTAATGACAGTATACGACAGGCTATTGATTCTTTAATTAGAAGGTAAACCACCTGTTTCCGCGAAGGCAGGTGCGAGACACGCAGGTTAAAGTGCCCTTTTTAGAAGGGTTCGGCTGAATATTTGTTAAATTTCTCACAATTATATATTATTCTTTACGTTCTGATAGATGGTAATGTTATTCACGACATTTTAGTGGTAAAAAGAATCATTTTCAATTCTTTAAATTAAAAATAATTCTCTTTTAAATTTATTACCCTGTATACCACAGATAGCAGGGTAGGCAGAGGGAACCTGGTAACCTAGTGTCCCATAAAAATAAGTTAGTTATGTTCTCATTAAGATACTTCTATTTCCCAGTTTCCGTCAAATTGGTGAACAGATCAAATTAAGGAATATTTAATTTCTGTTCTCTGATAAAATTTTTCAACAACTACCCCCAAAAATCATTTAAAAAACAAATCAAACTTTAATGAAACATACAATTAAAATGCCATCTAAACTTTTTCTGTCAAAAGTAAAGTCAAAAGGGAAAGCTCGAGAAAGCAGCGAACGATACGTCATAAAGACGCAGACAGACGTGTAATTATCATAACAATAGTATATAGTTGATTCAAAGTACTAATTAAGAGCTCATTATTATTATCAATGCGCGCGCATTTCCTTTGCCATGACGGTACTGTTCAACATAATGTGAATAAAATATAACAATATAATATATTGTTTAAATTTATTTATACTAATATTATAAAGCTGTAGTGTTTGCTTGATTGAACGCGTTAACCTCAGGAACTATTTGTTGGAATTGTATTTAATTGTATTCGTTTTGTTTCGATAGTCCATTTGTCGACAAATCTTTAAATTTTTCGCCGGCTCTTAACATTACAGTTGCCTTCCCCCAGCTAGCGATAGCTTCCTCTTGAACTGACAATACTGACCCTACTCCCTAGTACATAACAGTTTCGAAACGATACATTTATAATATTATTAATAGTGAAGTATAGCATTACGGCGTTAGGTCCCGCCACTGGAATGTCTAGAAAATGTACGAAAAGAGGTTTTTTTTCTAAGCAATGTAGATTTTTATGTAGATTTTCTCTATCTTCATTTTATACTCTTATATTAGGTGCTTATGTGGGAAATGTAAATGAAAAAAAAATAAACTAATGTAGTTTAACATCGCGTGATAAAATGTATCTACGGGTCTAAAGGCGTGTAGTAATGTAGACCGTTAATAAACGCCTTAATGATGAATACGCGCCAGTTAAATTATAGTGTACGCGATCAATAGTTCATTGTGTTATATCTTTTATATGAAATCTAAGTATTTGTATTGTACGTTTGTGTGTGTGTGTGTGTTTGAATGGGTCATTGATATAACATAATTTTTTCTTATTTACATATATATTTGCAAAAGCAACTTCATGCTTTTTCCAACATATCAGCTTAAATAGAGGAACCTAGCGTTGAGTTACGTACCCCATACACCACCATTTTTTTTAGATTACGTAGTAAGTGGCAGAAGTAAACGTCGCGCTTTGTCTTGTTAGCGAGGCTGCAAAAAAAACTGTATTTCATTCTCCCATTGGGAATCGACCCTACCACCGTAACGTTAACGCTGTGCCGCTGTATCACGACCCAAAACTATTCTTACTTATGTTACACAAACAATCTGTAAAGTAGCTATCGAACCCATAACCATCACGATAAGTCATTTTGCAATTAATCATGGTATTAAATGATGAATATAAAAAGCCTAAAGATACACTGTTACGACTCCTTATGCTTATCCCTTTATTTATAGTTTAATAACTACAGAAGCATACTACAATATTTTATTCTAAGCAGAGATTATCTATCAAGTGGAACTACTCAAGTGGTCGGGATTTATTAAAAAGCTATTCGAAATAGTCCAATTTTAGTAATTTTGTGACCGACAGACAATGCACAGTCGGAACTGAGCCAGATAGAAAGCAAATTAATTAATGAAAACCGTATAAAAATTTAAATCCAAGAGGGCGAGGTTCAAGTCCCGCTACGCTCAAACTTTTGTACGTTTTCTAAAAAAGAGTATTTTTCTTTGCTAAGTGTGGAGTGGAATAACAAAAAATAGACAGCGGTATATCGACATATATATATTTCCTTGGGGAGTATACGGGAAAACTAAAAAAAGGTTTCTCAAAATTTCCCCTGGAACAGGAAGAAGAGGAATTTTACGTTCTACGTTAAAAATACATCAAATGAGTTGGCTTTCAAACAATATTATTAAATCCATATCAATATTTACGTAGATTCGATTAAGACTTTGTGTAAGTTTGAGGTGAAGGTAACTTCCAACTTTTTGAAAGGATTCATATAAAATAATCAAAATGCATTAAAAATACAGGAAATGTATTCTACCGGGTCTAATATAACTAGCCTGTTGGCTCACGATAATGGCTACACAGAAAACTCGGATATGGAACTTTATATCCTATAATCTTGTAATTAGAGTTGATTAAAGTTCTCATGTCAAATTATATGTATAGAGAAGTGTGTTCAATAATGTATCATGTTATACATTTCTGACTATGCCACGGTTGCGTCAACTTTTATATTACGTTAGTTCATTAAGTACATTCCAATGCATAGAGCTTTCAAAATAATAGATTTTTTTACCTTCACGCTTTCCCGTCCCGCCGATTAGGCAGAGACAACCCAGTGCCAAGACATTCCGTTCTCCGTTTCCGTCCCAATTCGAGGCATTGCTTGCTTTATACTATAGGAGCGGGGAAATAAAAATAATATAATCGAACTCATAGACACAGCTAACAGTCCGAGTCTATTGCTTTTGGTAATGCAATCTTCGTGAAATGATCATATAAATTTTAATATCTCGCTTCAAACACGGCATACCGTTAAAATATTGATAAAAAACACAAAGGACATCAAACATATAAAAAAAAACAACAGTTGCGAGGTCGAGGTGCCAGATGTCGAGTATCTTTAACGAGTCATGACGCGTGGATGTTAAATCTTATAACGTTATAACTTTGAATTTATCGGGAGCTTCTTCATTTAAGTGCTCTTCAATATAAATGTAAAGAAACGAGAAGCTGCTACGCTTCACGCTTTTTCCCGTATAGGCAGAGGCAATCTAGTTTCAAGACTTTCCTTTCCCGAGTTTCTTTCTGCTGATTTCCCAGACATCGGAGCAAGCGGCAACGCAACTCTTTGTTTAGTTACCAAAGCGAAGAAGCTAAAATAATTAATTCACCCGAGTAGGAATCGAACCCCCATACTGTCGCGTTTATAGTCAAACGCTGTGCCGCTGCGGCACATGCAAAGGTAGAAATATTTTTAATGTGTATATTTATAGTAATTTCTTTTTAATCTTCACGAATTTAAGACATCACATGTATAGCGGTAAAACACAACAACGGGCTTTGCTTTCCAAACGCTGTTTCATAGCTAACTACTAACATGTGACCGACTGCGTTACAATTTTTGCAAGGTATAGTAAGTACGAAACTACTTAACTCGTAGTCGAAATTTGACATATATGTATGTAAGGGAAGGAGGAAAGGGGTTCCCAACCTTTTCTTTATCAAGGATCACTTTTATATCATTCTTGGTAGCAGGGACCACTATGCATATAGTTATAATAAAAATTAAGAGTGCTAATCAAATAGAATTTTCAAAAATTTTAACAGTAACGAAAAAAACAGGAGTTTCCATTTTACATCTTAAACTTATCACAAACAAAGTTGCGGACGACTGACTGCCTTGTTAAACATAAACGTGTATTAAATAGATAAAGTTAATTAAAAATTCTAATGAAATAGAACATGACTGTCAGATACGTCTTGAGACAGAACAAATAGAAATAAGATGGACATTTTAATTAACCACAATATTTAGTGTTGGGGTTACTTAGTCGTTTTTAAAAAGAATTATTGAGAAAATATTTATACGAGCTAAGAAATATTGTTTTCTATTTTGAACTCAATCAATGAAATTAATTATAAAATCTTTACAACTTTAGGCTACAGTATGATATGAAACCTCGTTATCTGAGATATAATGAGACAAATTAAAATCAAAATTAAATCAGCTTCACGCTGTATCCCGCACACGGCAGGGTAGGCAGAGGGAACGAAGTGTTAAGACATTACTTTGTCCATTTTCCACTGAATTCTAAAGGCATCTTGAATGACTGAATAGATTAAATGAACTCTCTTTTCCTCGATACCAGAGCGAACAAATGAAAATATAAATTTAAATAAATATTTCATTTTGTCGAGTAGGGATAGAACCCTCAACCTGCGCCACCACTGGTCTCATAATGAGATATCTAGCCATTAACTTTAAACATAATCCGGATTGCAATACAATATGGTTATAATCATAAAAAGCAATCCAAAATATTGTAAAATCGCAATAATATTCCTTCATATCTTATCTCTTGCGCTTAGGGGAAGTATATCGATCGTAGATAGTCGATGTTATAAACAAAGCTTTTTTATGTAGGTATCTACTGAACGTTACCGCTATCAGTTTTCACTAATTTCATTTAGTAAGTCTAATACTTCACGTGTGATAAGAAAAATACCTAAATGAAAAAGAATACCTAAAAGTATTCAATAATGCGATGTAGGTAGAACTTTTCTCAGAAACGCGTATTATAAAGTCCCGAAGTAATTTTGACTTCAGGTGTTGTGGTTACATAGAAACGATTAACGTGATAGACAAAGCGCAACGTTGAGTTTCACCACTCCACACACAATGCCTCAAGAATTCGACGGAAGGCAAGTGTCTTATTGGGGAAAGCAGTGTCTTAACACTAGGTTTCCTCTGCCTACCCTGATATGTGCGCGATACAACATACAGTACGATACGGGAACGAGAAAATAAGGATACGGAATTTATAGCCACCCTCGATAAATAAATTAACTAAATAAATTCATTAACTTTATTGTATCAGTACATTTACATATACTATTGATACCAGTCGTGGCACTGGAGCATAAGAGTGTGACTATAAACACGTGAGATTGTAGGTTCGATTTCCATACAAGGAAATCAACATGCAACGGCTCTAGAATACGGGGGGAAATAAAAAAAAAAATGTATTAACTGTAACTTTCATAATGGAAACGGAGTGTCTTAACCCTAATTTCCCAGGATCTCTCTGCCTACCAGCCTATGTGCGGGATACAGCGTGAAGCCAAAAAATAAGATATACTCACAATATATGTCACTACGCAACACCACCGCCTGTCGCAATGGCCCGTGAGAACGTAAACGGCCGGCTTTATTGTAAGTTCAGTAAGAAAAACATTAGTGAAACAAACAGATTAACCACTGACTCACGATAGCAAGTCATTTTCTCATTACTACCCACTGAGTTACATCGATTTCTTTGATTAGTCGCTGAGATCTTAAGTTGTACCGAATTAAATGATTATTCGCGAATAATCAATGTCACAAAAACTAATGTTATATACTAAAATCGATTAAATTGTTTATATTTTTCAGGTATTTTGGAACCAAAAAAACGCTCATTAAAAAAATCACAACAAAACTTTTTATATTGAAGAAACAAAGAAACACAATCACTAATCTAAATTTAAAAAATGTAACTTAATAACTAAAATGAAGTAGAAAGTATGGAAGATCGATATCATGTAATCCAATAACAACCGTAAGAGAAATTCTATTGTAAATTTGTCCGTTGACCGCGACGAGCGTTCACTTGTTGCAAAACCGGCGTGCTACAAAATGTGCAACTTTGCGCATGTTCGATTGACAAATTGACGAAACTAGATCATAATTTTAACTGTTTCTTATAACCAGTCATAATTATTAACACGCTTTTTCACTACTTTTTTTAGCTTCACGGTGTATCCCGCACATAGTAGGATAGGCAGAAAGAATTTGGAAACCTTTGTTAAGACACTATGGTCCCATAAATATATCTGCGTTCTCCGCTTTCCAGCGAATTCTGGAAGTATTTATTGTATGTTGAGTATCGGAGCTCAGCGCTTCGCCTTGTTACAAAAGCGAGAAAATATAAATATTATATACTTCATTTCCTCAGGTGGGAATCGAAGCCACAACTGGCTTCAATTTACTTCGGCTTGCAATTATGTAATAAAATGTAAGCAACAGAAATTAAGTCACTTGTAATAAATGTAGAACTGAGAAAGTTAAGTGAGCTTAACAATAACAATGGTATCATCGAGCTGGACTAACGATAAAGCCCAGACCGGAATATCGAAACTCTACAGAGGTTACTAAAGTTTTTAGTTTCATACACTAAGTTTCCAGGTTCCCTCTGCCTACTCTGTGTACCAACCCCAAAGTTCTATCGCGTTATTATATTTAACTACTACTATATACTTTCTAAAATTAAGTAAGTGATAATAAAAAAAAGTAATAATAATTAAACCTCATTTTGTTAAAAAATCCCGCAACTATCCATCTTAGTTATTTCTAAGCACCAAGGAACCTTTTATCAAACATAAGAACTTACTTCCACTCGACAGACTACAGAGTACCGTGAACTCGATTATGTCCGTACATTGAAAATAGCTAGCATTTCCTATTACGTACGAATCGTACGATGTAATTGGACTGTGACCTGAGTCTAGACGGTGAGGCTCGAGTATCGAAGAATAGGTAGCTACAAAAAATATTTATACGATAAATTATATATATATATATATATATATATATATATATATATATATATATATATATATATATATATACATATGTTAATTGCACGTCTGCCTGTTCGAGGCAAATTTATATTAATATAGATTTTTATTAATAATAAATAATATATTTGGAATTTTTATTTCTATGAAAAAACTTTATATTTTATGTTCTTACTAGCCGTCTAGCGATAAATAATCTTAATAATCACTAAAAAGTGGCAAATGTCAACGCCACATATCCACTACCTGATACATTTTGAAGTACCAGATCGATGAAATAAAAATAATCATTTCCCGGAGCGGCAATCGAAACCACAACCATCGCTTTTACCGACTGTGTGCCGCTGCACCACGATGGCCTCCATCTATCACAAATATAACTTCCCATCTACCCGCATCACATTAACCACGTTTAATACTATTGGTTTGTCAAACGAAGCGGAAACTTCTTATATGGATGCTGAACAACAGAGAGAATCACGAGATAGGTGATCTTTATTCAACAAGGTCAATCGCGCCGTATATATACCGAGATTGCAATTAATTACATAGAAATCCGTTCGCTTTGATGTCGAGCCCGAAGAGAAAGATAAATCGAGTGTTTTATGCTCCATACACCGTTTACAAGGCTCGCAAGTGCTTTAATGGTGAAATAAGAAACGAACGAGGCAGTCGTGGCGCAGTGGGATTGGGTTTGACTGGAAACGCGATCTTAAGTAGTCTGGTTCCCACTTGGGAAATTAATATATTTCATTTTTTTTTATCATTTTACTATTCTGGCAGACAAAGCACGGCATTGAATGAAAAAGTCCCGCTGCCTACCCAGGAAAGTGTGTAGTTGCAAATTGACAACACGTATATTTCTCATAGTAGAAAGTTAAGTGAAACAATTAAATCATCACATTATATTATAAAGAAAATTCTGAAATTGAAAAAAACAATTTTTTTTTCAAAGGTTATCGAACCGATTTTGATGTAATGCGGACTGTTCAAACCCTCAGTTCTAATAAATGTGCGTACCTGATTTAAATCAAAACAAGGATAATCTCGATCCTTTTAAGGTTCCGAGTATATTTGTGGACAAACATGCATACACTTACTAAGATTAGCCCACGTGCTTAGAAATTTAAATTAATCATGATACTCAAAGAATATATAGTAAAATTCATCATGCCACATATGTACAGGTCAAACTGACAACATCAGCTTCACGCTGTATTCTGCGCACAGCAGGGTAGACACAGGGAACCTAGTGTTAAGACACTCCCTTCCCCACTTTCTGCCGATTACTGGAGGCATTGCGTGATAAGGGGCAGTCTCAACGCCGCGCTTAGCCATGACACCAGAGCGAAGAATTGGAAATATAAATTTAAGTAAATATTTCATCACCTCGTGTGAATCGAATGGGTTTTCCAACCACACTTTGCGCCTCTGCGCCAACACTGGCCTCAACATCGACATGTGTGACAACATCGTTTTTTCAAAATCTGTTAAAAGCAGCATAGCGCGATATTTCTACATAATTATGTAGAGGGGAGACCTTATAGTAATACTATCTGAAGTGAGTCATCTAAGTAGCGTCGTTAGGAATCAACAGTCGCCATAAATATTACAAAACCGGTATTATACGTATTCGCGTCTATATAAAGGAATTCTGTATAATTTGTACTACGCTGTTTTGTTTGTAATTAACTTTACTGTGAATAGCAAGTTATTTACATTTATATATCGTATTAAAGTAGCTTGGTTACATGTTTAAACCATGTATTTATATACCGCTTACAACTCCAAGATCGATCTTGAGATGCAGTTTATTATTAAAACAGCGACGCACAAAAAATATATATTTTTAATTTCTTAAGTAAAGATTTTTTTGTTGAATAGGCAGAGTTAGCGCGGTGTTTATTAATTTAAAGGTAGCTAGTGGATTTTACTTTGTATGACTTTTTCATATTAAGAGGTTGAAAGCAATCACAAGATGCATTTTCTGTGCTCGTCTTCACAACAATTATAATTAAACATTAACTTCAATATTTACTAAAAAAAAACAAAACAGATAATCGATAACACAAAACCTAAAAAAAATTGCTAGAATTATCGTTGACAGATTGAATGGATGTTAAGAACTACTATGTAAATCTATAAAGGAGAGGTTGATTAAAATAGCAATTAAAAATACATTGAATTTTTATAAGAAATTGATTTAAGTGACTAGATCGTTTTCGAAGATTTTTAAAAAAAATCTTAAGTGAAAATATCATTTACTATGAAACTCTTGCGATACTGTGCGACTGATAGAGAATGCACACACGAAACTACGTCCAGAAAATTTTAAGTCGAGAAAATTCAAATTTGATATAAAGTTTAGGGTATGTAGAAGAGCACTAAGGAGAGTTATTTTTAAAGTTTATACAGGCATAAGAAAAACAGGATTTTCTTATCTTATGAATTTAAAAAGTAACAGGCGACAACTGGTGAAGTTAAATTACTTTTATAAAAAAGTATGACCTTTTGCAGACTCAATTAAAAAAAAGAAATATTGAAAAATAAGTAATATGGCAACAATTTACAAATGATAAATCGTGTATTATGGCAACAATAAATTCATTGTTTTTACATTAGCAATGAAAGAAAGACATAATATTCTTTATGACTCAACGGAAATCCTGTGAGTCAAGATATTTGCGATCTCTCTAGTCACGTTTAATACTTATTATGGTTTGTGTAATGTAATTTTTATGTATTGAGACGCTTTAGTAGAGCAAATTGAGGTCGTTGCGGCGTAACGTCTAAATGTAAACGCGACGGTTGTGGGTTCGATTTCCATTTGGGAAAAATGAATTAAATTCATTCAAATGAATTATATTAACTTCCTCCTACTAGTAACAAGACTTAGTGCGACGTTCACCACGAGCAATTTCTCGAAAATTAGACGTAAAGTAGAGAACGGAGTATTTTATCTGTCCTCACAGGTGCCCCGTAGCCTTTACACCACTACAAACTTTAATAATTCTATACATTATTACTTTTCTAATATGAAGGCGTGTTCTAAGACGGCATTAGTCAGTAAAAAAGTTAATTATAACAAAAACAAAATACTCGACTGCATAAACTAAATTAATATATCCAGTAACATTAGAACTATCAAGACAAATCTAACGACGTATCATTTATCTAAATCTGTTCACAGGATCACTGGTTTACCAGTTTCAAGGGAACGAAGAAACAAACATACATAAATACACCTAAATACCCTAAAAACCATTCAAACTCCGTTTGCGTTTCTCCAGTCAAGTAATTAGGCTATCCAGCACGCTATATATGGAGTTCAGCAAATAGTGATAAGGAACCTATACTCACAATAAATATTATCAATAATTTTTTTTTTCATTTTTGAGCAGTTTTAAATGACAACACACTTTAAAACGTCAGTAATGTCAGTCCCGACTTTGAATTACATACGGACGAATAAATTTACAAATACTAATACCTATTATAAGGCTTTATTTGGCAACTGTAAACAGATACGTTTACGCACTGAGCTATATCGTGTTACAACCGCGATGAGGAAATGAAGGGTTCCGCTAATATGGTGCAACAAGGGTATGTTATATACGATATCCATTTGTGTTACTTTTATAGTTTCTTTTGGAAAAGGGGAAGTAAATAAACATAGCGTCGATTAGAAAACCTCTAGATAAATTTAAATTACCAATTAGAAGCCTATCGTGGCACAGGGGCACAAGTGTGTGACTGTAAACGTGGCATGTTGTGGGTTCGATTCCCAACCGAGAAAATCAAAGGAAATACGTCTATAATCATTTCATTTTCTCACTCTGGAAACAAATTCAATTGTATTGTTACTTATTACTAGAATAAATGATTTGTTTTTGTATGTAACCAAATAAACTCTGTAACAAAAACTACAACGGAATATGACAACTCTGAAAGCAAAAACAACTGGGAAAAGTTTCAATATATCATTAATTTCATTATATGGTTATATTAAGAAAACAAAAAAAAATACCAATTGTTGAGGCCAGTCGTGGCGCAGTGGCACAAAGTGTGACTGTAAAACCGACTGGTTGTGGGTTCGATCCCCACTCGAGGAGATGAAATATTTACTTAAATTTATATTTCCATTTCTTCGCTCTGGTGTCGAGGCCAAGCGCGGCGTTGAGTTCTGCCACTTAACACGCAATGCCTCCAGAATTCGGCAGAAAGTGGGGAACGAAGTGTCTAAAAAACACTAGGTTCCCTCTGCCTACCCTGCTGTGTGCGGGATATAGCGTGAAGCTAATTTAATTTTTTATTTTTAAAAAAAAATACAGTCAAATTGAGTACCTTCTCCTCGCTATAGCACTAGATTATTAAAAAAAATATATATTAAACTTCACATATTATTAAAATTATAATTCCTTTATATTACTTTCATTAGTCTGACAAATATTTCATATCTATTTAGGCCATTAAGTCTATAGACACTGCTATCCTTAAAGCCCTTTTATGACCGGCCTTGACCTTATTTTATTATCTCTGGAACTATATATAGCTTTTACATTCTTAGTAATGATTAATATACAAACATAAGTACTGAGTAAATAAGAAATGAAAGTCAATAGTAAATGTAGCACAAAATAAATCCTTTTATGGATGTTTGTGCAGGGGCATGACTTTAAATGTGACAGTTTTGGGTTCAGTTTCCACTTAGGTGGTTGAATTATTTTAATTTCCTTGATAAGCTGAAACAAGAACAAGATAAAGTATGACATTGACCTCGCCATCCAAAATCTAATATTATCTTGTTCTAATCAAATCTTTATAATAATTAGAAATATACATAAATATAAATATTATTTCTTTCTGATCTTTCTCTCTCTTATGATTTTTTTTTCTATTTTTTTGACAATTATGGTAATATAAAAAAAATTAAAAATAATGCAATCCCTCAGTGGGGATTGAACTCACAACCATCACATTCCAATCAGACACCATCTCACTGTGTTCTTTTATTTTAATAAGTCAATGTTTCACAAAATAAAATCAAAATCAGATTCACACTGTATCCCGCTCACAGCAGGGTAGGCAGAGGGTACGAAGTGTTAAGACACTCTGTCCCCCACTTTCCACCGAATTCTGGAGGCATTAAGTGGCGGAACTTAACGCCGTGCTTTAAGAGCGAAAAATGAAAATATAAATTTAAATATAAAAATAATTTCTTTGAATGGGGCTTGAATGTATAGCGTTAAATAACTGCTGTAAACACACTGCATTTACAGGCACACTTTATGCCTCTGCACCTGCAGTATCTGCATAAAGTGTCTAAAAGCCAAAATATGGTTCAATTATATTTTATGTACACATCCTTGATAATCATTTCTGTTTATAGGGTAGAACTGATTGACAAATGATAAGATATGAATTTGACATGAATTTCCTTTTAATTGTCATTTATAGATAAACTGTTATCAAAATTCGGATATATTTTACTTTTCTATATACCTATATATTAATAAAAATATTGGTTTAAACTAAAAATCTATTTAAATTAAAAATCTAAGGACAAAAGATTAAACATAAATACATTTATCATTAATATTGCTTACGTAAAATAATAAATTGTAGTTCATAAAAATAGTAAACAAACAAGGATGAAAAAATGTTACTCAGAAAAAGTATGGATATATACAATAATTATAAGATTGTTCTTTTAACGTCGGACAACGATCAAATCAGTGACAGACAGCGTATCTAACGGATTTTCTACTGGAATGCTGAGGAAATCCGCAATTTTGCGGTTTATGCGCAAATATGTAAAATCCGCCCATACCAACGCTCTATAACTAAGCACATTGACCTCACAATCTTGAAAAATAACGGCTCGCTCGACTACACCCGGTCGGCAAATTCACTGAGATTATCTTAGCAAGACAAACTATTTGTTACGAAAACATAAAAATATGTACTATATATTTAATAGAATTATTAACATCTGTGCTTAAGTTTTTTTTGTATATAAGTTAATAATAAAATAAGATTACTCACCTCCAATCGGTTTCGTTCTTTTTGATAGAATGAAGTTGAATGAATGCGGAAAAGAGACGATAACATATTTGACATTTCAAGTATTGCCAGAACGTTGTATTGTTTATTACTAACAAATACAATTTTATTTGTGTTCTCCATTTAATGTGATATTGTCGAAGTGATAAGTGCTGAACTAGCACGCTCGAAACGCCATAAATAAAGTACAATAACAACAACATTTTATTAAACAATAAATATATTACATGATTATTCTTTTGTCGCTTATACAACATATTATTTTAAAAGGAAGTGGAAGTGTAGTTCCGTGATTTAGTCGATTAAAGTATGTTTAACATTACATTACCATAATAATAAAATTGTTTATAAAATTTTAACGTTATACAAAAAACTCACGACTTGGAAGCTTCGATTTGGTAAAGAAATTTTACTTGGCAACACTTAACTTTAGAACTGCATAAATCTAGTTCAGAGCTGTTTTAAAAGTAAAAGAAATCTAAAACTAGCTTTAAAATTAATAAGTTGATATAATATTTATAAAATGTATCACAGTTTTAAGTTATTTTTATTAAAAGTATACAGAATGTTGAAATTTATTTTCAATTTGTTTTTTATTAGAAACATTAATCAATGTTATTACTATTTTGAAACGAAAAATATCTTAGTGATGTGAAAATATTGACATCAATGAATTTGTCGATTATAGAAATGTCTGTAAATTAATTTATTATTTATCGTCTTACTTGCTAAATATTTTTTAAGTTAAATATATAAATTTATGATAAAGATTCATAAATATTATTTTAGTTATTGTAACAAAATGTGCTACATAATTAATAACAAGTCGATGATTCTGACAGCACTATTTATAGACACTTCTTAACCGTTGAAGACAGTACCTCACTAGTGTTACTATTATTGGTAACCATCTATTTCAGTTTTGTTTAGCTAGTTAAATTCGAGAGCCATTTAATTATTAAAATGGAAGTTACTACGGAACAAATTCCAAAAGAAAACTCAGATAACCCTTTACCGGCAAATAACATTGGTGTGAGTACAAATATATGATTTACCCTGTTTTATAAATAGAAATAAAACAATATCAAATGACGATGGTTTCCAAATTTCTTATTGCATATCTTACATTTTCATTACTTAAAAAGAATTTATTTTTATTAATATGTTAATAATAGTGTTGTATGAACATAGATAAGTACATGTATTACTTTCTAATTCCCTAATATGTAAGTTAACCTGCTAAATGTTGGCTTTATGCCAAATTGGAAATGTTTACGATATTTTTGTTCCGTAGCACGTTTTATTTTTTGTGGTTAACATAATATGAAGCCGTTATCGATTTTATGTGATGAATGTATGTTGCTGTTGCTATGGTTGTATACATATTACATACATACCAAGACATATTTACAAATAAGTTGCTGTATGAACCTTATATGATTATGCCAACTGTGTATGTTTCCTTAGGCTTAAAAATAAATACATAGCAAGATAGATAAAGAGAACCTAGGATAAATACATTCCACTTCTAAAATTCAAATATTTGTATAAGTAAAAAGAAAATAATTTAAATACTATCATTTCCCATAAATGTACATTGAACCCACTTTTATCACACTCTTGTTAAATACTGCACTTTCCCTTGAGATACTCTGCACATTAAGTTTATCTTTTACATTAAATTAATTGATTTGTTATAATTCAATTTTAGGAGAAAGCACTCACACCTCAACCACAAGAACAGCCAAAGAAATCAAAAAAGGATGATAGATCCAAAAAGGATGACAAAAATGTTGAACAATTCATGAAATCTTTGAACTCTGTACCAACACTTGATGAAAAACTATCTTTAGTATGTAAAAAATATGTTCAGACAGCTGATGATAATAAAAAAATGCAGTTTTATATAAAACAATCTGATAAGAGGTATGCTTTACTAGTGAAGGAAAAAGAACAGCTCCAACATGAATTTAATAAGACAGTATTAGTTAAATCTAAACTAGAGAATCTGTGTCGGGAATTACAGAAACAAAATAAGGCTATTAAGGTATTATTTTTTTTATATATAATATATTTGTTAATTAGGTAATACATATTTTTTTATGTAGTAGTGAACTCTGATCATTTGGAAACTGTTTGAGTAGTTTATGCAATCAAGCCTTATGTTTTTATCAAGCTATATCAAAATTCTAATATGTGCATTTACAATTTATGTGTTGTTAGCATATCTTTAGGATCCCATTTTCATTACTCAAAGATTATTTTTGAAAATTATCATTTGCCAAAAGAAAAAGCTATTTATTAATTATTAAAATGTTTTGTTAGATTGTTTTTTACACACACAATGACAAAATATTTAGAAACTGACAAAAAAAATTTTTGCAGGAAGAATCTCTACTCAAAATACGTGAAGAGGAGGAAAGGCGCAAGGAAACACAAGCCAAGTTCCAGAACACATTGACAGAAATAACTTCTTTATTGCAACAGAATAACGAAAAGAATGCTAAATTAAGAGATGACAATATTAGTATGACAGAAAAGTTTAAAAGTGTAGTTCAGCAATATCAACTGAGGGAGCAACAGGTAAGAATAAAATATATCTATATTAGGTCAAGATCCCATTGCATAAATCTGCGGGTATCTGTTTTTTTTTATATAACTTATTTTAAAGAATGATATATGATAGTAGAATAGATTACATCAGGATTTTATGTCAATCCTACTTCATTTGAAAAAAAAAAAGAGCACAAGGAATTGCAAATAGAATTGTTGCCACCTTTTAGTCCGATGTAAATTTCTCAACACTGTAACACATGGTTGTCTGTAAAATAACTGCGGCAAGCAGAGGTGGTCATCATTTGAATTAATGAAATCTGGTTCTGGTTGACTATGAGTGTGTCTTATGTTTTAAAAAAAATCATGTAATAGAAAGTAATTCTTTACTCTAACTATTTTGAAATTATGATTTTAAGCATATTAAGTACCTATACATATAGAAAAAATATATAAAGATGAAATCATCCTTGTTTTTCAAGTGAAATAATGAAGTCATGACTCAATACCATGCTGTACACTCAATATCTTTGCTGAATCTGTTTTACCAATACTATTACTCATTTAATTTCATTGTGTCCCTGTTGTCACAACTGGCCTCACATATTCTATGCAATGATTTTATCTTATAATATTTTCATTTATGTAAAACTAGCGGTCCATTCACGGCTTCGCCCGCATACTACCTATAAGTAATTTATTATGCTGTATTTGCCTTAAGATTGATTATATAATTTATACATTTAATCATTTTTCGTAATTTTAAAAAAGTGTAAGCACTATGTCGCTGTTTGCTAGAACGAGATCGGCGGCAAGGCCGCCTCTCGTGGGACTTGAGCCTAGGCTTTTGGCAGTAAACAGAGCGTTGAATTATTTTAATTTTACATTTTTTTTAAATCTTCACGTCCAAATTACATGCTATAAAAACCGAAGACTATCTTCATAAAACTTTCTTGATGATGAGATAACTGCTAACTACGACTTACACCGTACTGTATATAGCCTACTAGCGTATACTGTACTGTATATGCCTACCCGGACGCGGCTTCGCCCGCTTGATTTATTCGAATAGTTATTGAATAAATTTATGAAGTTAATTTCAGTTTTCAATAGGCTTGGTAAGAAAATGTAAGCCTTAATAATAAAAATAAACCGAAAAAGAATAATAAGTAGAGAAAATTCTTATTATTACAAAAAATACGTAATTAATTAAAATGAACAAAAATAAAAAGAAAACGTAACCAAAGTAAAATATTAATTTAAAAAAAAATATATATAAAACCTAAAAATAACCCAAAATAACCAAATTCTAGAAAACACATTAACAATAATTCGATAAATTTAAATTAAAATTATTAAAATAGTTTCTGTAGCTCAATCTTCAGGGATGAACAAATACTTTCGCTTTTTTATGACTTTTTCAATAGATTTTTTAAAAGACAATATTTTTATAAAACATTATTTTTATATGATGTGTCTTAAGGTTGAGTCAGCGCTCGTAAGAATTCAGGAAACCCATTTTCGGCAACTTTTTGTTAAAACAACAAAGTTCCTTGTTGCTTAGCGACGGTTGTTATTAATATGGCAGAATAAATTGCTCGTTAAATTGAAATATAATTTAATATATTAGTATATATTGAGAAAATTACAATTATGAGAAAAATAAAGTAACCTATGTTCATCCCAGTCCAAGATCCTGAAGTACCTCTATATGAGTATTTTATTACAATTGAATTAGCGGTTTGGCCCTGATTGCGTAAAAGACAGACAGACAGAGTTACTTTCGAATTTATAATATAGGTATGGATAGCACTTCTGAAGAATGCAGCTTTTATACAACATAAAAAGAAAGTAAATCGGATTAGTAGATCTGGAGATCTTAGCGTTTAAACAAACAAACAAACTCTTCCGCTTTATTATATTAGTATAGATTACAAATGGTACAAATTTGTTTCTAACATCCATTTTATTAAAAATTATATATAATTGGATAAATATTAACATAAACGATTTATAACATTTCAGGTAGACAAAATGGCGAAACAAATGGCCTTAGAGTCACAACTATCCGATGCTAAGCTCCAAAAAGCGTCACTCGAACACCAAGCGGAGAAAGAAAAGATTTTAGCAGAAATGGAACAGTTAAAAGTAACTCTAGCTCAATATAGGGCTAAAATAATGGAACTTCAAGGTACAGAAACTGCTCTTAAGGGACAATTAGCAGTATATACAGACAAATATGATGAATTCCAAAATGCCTTAGTGAAAAGTAGCCAAGTATTTGGTGGTTTTAAAGAGCAGATGGAGAAGGTGAGGATTTTTATCTATATATCTAATAAATAATGTAACGTGTTGTTTTATGTAATATTGTTTTATAGATGTGATCACATCAATCTCATCTCACATGTTATGTCACATCTACACATGTGATCTCATGTTGACACTTTGACAAACCCGATATGCTCTTGAATGATGATCCCTTGGTTGGTCCATTTTTCGGTATTACTTTGTGTAACCATTGACTGCAAGTACAGTATGGATTTCAAAGTGAAATAATTTTCCTTTTCAGAAAACATGTAAAAATTTTAATGTGTTAGGATTTGAACCCGCGCCTTATGGAAACTATCCAAACGCCCTGACCAATAAATAAGCCGTACGTTCTCATCAAGCTGCGTCGAAATTCTTATTTCCTTCTTACACCTTATTTATGTTGTTAGCATAGGAAGATTACAAATTTCCGCTATCCAAAGATAATTACTAAGAATTATCATTTCTCTTGCCATGCCATCTTCAATGGGTGAATGCCTAAGTGTGGAATAACACTTTAAAACTGTTTAAAATATTTAATAAATAGCATACTCTCTTGCCAAATGATAGCATTTTAAAAAAGTTTTGAATAGACATTTGTGTGTTAAAGGTTATTCCCAAATTACATATTTAATAAATGCCTTGGAAATTAAGTGTTTCCTCCAGTCTGTTCAAAAGTTTCATTGTCACAAATAATTAGACATTTGTATAAAATTTATTTAGAAAAAGTCCTAAATAAATTTTGTAGTTTGAGTTTTTTGTGCCAGTTCTTCTCCGATCTGTGGCATTAACTTCAGCAAATTGGTAATAAATTCAAACAATTTACGTTCGAAAAAATGAAGCATGTAGCTTTTTATTTTGAATAAAATTATTTATCTTTGAAAACATATGAAATCTAACATCAACATATATGACCTCCACTTAAGTGATTTCACATCCACACATGTAATCTTACATCCCACACATGTGACATCCACACTTCATAATACATCTACACACATAATGACACGTCCACATATGTGATCTCAAGTACACACATGTGAATTGTATCACGTATGTAATATCACATCCACACAGGTAATCTCACATTACACATGTGTAACGTATATTATGTGACGCTGCTGTCGGTGCAAGTGGTGTAGGCATATTATGCATTATAAACCGGTTTGCAGCCTGCGCAAGGAATGCGCCGCGATTGATGGCTGACGTCACAATCACACTATATTATATTAATAGTGACATGAATACAGAGCTCAGCCTCGCTCAGCTAGCCTTGAGGGGACAGGAATCAGGACACTCTGTATATTAATAAAATAACGCATTAATCTTCACTTTTATTGATGAACATTTACTTTTTACGTTTCCAGATGTCAAAAAAAATTCAAAAACTCGAAAAGGAATCGCTAACGTGGAAGAAGAAATGGGAGACCTCTCAGAGCGCGCTACTGGAGATGTGCGGCGAGCGGCAAGCGGGTGAGGAGCGCGCCGCCCTCGCCGCGCGGCACCTCGCGCACATGCAGGGACTGTGCCGCACGCTGCAGGTACGGGGAGGGGAGGGGAGGGGAGGGGAGGGGAGTGGGGAACACACTATAGACGTGCGGCAAGCGGGTGAGGAGCGCGCCGCCCTCGCCGCGCGGCACCTCGCGCACATGCAGGGACTGTGCCGCACGCTGCAGGTACGGGGAGGGGAGGGGAGGGGAGGGGAGGGGAGTGGGGAACACACTATAGACGTGCGGCAAGCGGGTGAGGAGCGCGCCGCCCTCGCCGCGCGGCACCTCGCGCACATGCAGGGACTGTGCCGCACGCTGCAGGTACGGGGAGGGGAGGGGAGGGGAGGGGAGGGGAGTGGGGAACACACTATAGATGTGCGGCAAGCGGGTGAGGAGCGCGCCGCCCTCGCCGCGCGGCACCTCGCGCACATGCAGGGACTGTGCCGCACGCTGCAGGTACGGGGAGGGGAGGGGAGGGGAGGGGAGGGGAGTGGGGAACACACTATAGATGTGCGGCAAGCGGGTGAGGAGCGCGCCGCCCTCGCCGCGCGGCACCTCGCGCACATGCAGGGACTGTGCCGCACGCTGCAGGTACGGGGAGGGGAGGGGAGGGGAGGGGAGTGGGGAACACACTATAGATGTGCGGCAAGCGGGTGAGGAGCGCGCCGCCCTCGCCGCGCGGCACCTCGCGCACATGCAGGGACTGTGTCGCACGCTGCAGGTACGGGGAGGGGAGGGGAGGGGAGGGGAGTGGGGAACACATTATAGGGGGATTTTTCGGAGGATTATAAGTTTTACGGAAATGAAAATATCAAATATTTCATTTCCTAGAGTGTGAATTAAACTACTACTACTACTACGACTGACCTCAATGTAATATAGCAGTGTAAGTTTAGACTTCCTTCATAAACTAATTATCCAACACAAAAATAAATAATCAACTCCAACCACAAATTCCTTAGATTAGCGCATCCAAATAGACATACTCTTTATCAATATATTTACCCATATAAGTAATTAAGTAATTATTTAATATATGACAACTTAATTTAACCATTAACATTTTTATGGTGTTATTCTTCACTTAAGAAAAGGAAATCTTTTAATGAAAATATATGAAAAAATCAACGCTTCGACATTTAGAGATACTGACATAACAACATAAAAAAGTTGTAAGTTGGCGTAGAAAACGTTTCGACATAGCTTCATAATAACATATGATAACCATTCACGGTGTGGCATCTTCCAGTATTAGGTAGCGCGATGCACATCATGGGGTGCGCACGCGCACGTCGTCCCAGAGGTCATTCCAACCGGACCATAGTTCGTAGTCCGCTTTGCTTTGCTTTCGTTGCTTCCACGTATTAAAAACTCAGTCATTTATTCTTCCATCTCATTGAACGTTGTATAAATTACTGGAACTGTCGCTTGCAACAATACACGAAATAACTATATACAGAGTGTCACTTTCAGGAACACCCGTTTCAGGAAGCTAACAAAATCTCCTCAACGGGTTCGAGTCCCGCTAAACACCCTCACTTAAAGTTATATACGGTTCCAAAAGAGTATTTATAAAGTGTTTTGTCCCACCAGGGCGAACGTACAGTATTACTGAGCACCCTGAAGGAGCACAACATCGAGCGCCCGCCGCTGCCCACGCCGCCGCCGTCGCCCGCGCTGCCGCCCGCGCCCGCGCCGGCCAGCAATGCCAAGGTGCGTAATTATATATATATCAATTGTTAGTTTTTATTAGCTTCATACTCTATATTGTATATAGCAGGGTAAGCGCAAGAATTAAAAAAAAATACTTATCGGAGAAACGAAATTACTCATACGAATTCTATACTATTTCAAGATAATAAATATTTTGTAGGCCGTCGTGGCCCAGGGCACAAGGGTGTGACTGTAATGCGACGGTTGTGGGTTCGATCCCCACTCGAGGAGAAGAAATATTTATTTTAATTTATATTTCAAATAACTTCGTTTTGGTGTCGAGAGCGGCATTGAGTTCCGCTTTTAACACGCCATGCCTCCAAAATACGGCGGAAAGTGGGGAACGAAGTGTTTTAACACTAGGTTTCCTCTGAATACCCGACAGCGTGAAGCTGATTTATTTATATCTTTTTGTAAACGTACGATATAAGTATTCGAAACACTTATTATTTGATTAAATATTTAGACAAAAAACAGAAATGACAAACACCTGAGAAAATTAGTTTACCTCTAAAATAATTATACTTTTAAAAAGATTTTGGATTAATACATTTAATAATGTATTTAAAATTTTTAATTTAGTACAAAATTTTATTTAATATTATTAATTGTATTTAACTCCAAAAAAATGGGTTTTCAAAATATTAATTGTAACTTAAACTTTACTTTTTCATGTATTAGGTTGACGCAATGGCGGCCAACTGTGTACAACTAAGACAAAGCCTCGCACACTTACAAAGTCAATTGAACGTACTAACAAACAAAAAAGAAGAATCACCTAAACCAGAAAAACAGAAAAAGAAATCTAAAAAAAATAAAGGTGAAAAACAAAAAGCCAATCAAGAAGTTACAAAAGAAAATAATAATAATAAGGAAAGTACAGAAGATAATCAATCAAATGTAGAAGAAATAAAATTAAATGAAACAGAAAGCCCAGAAGAAAATAAAGAAGTAGATACTAAAACAATGGAGAATTTAATACAAGCTATAAACATGGCAAATATTAATTTGTGTGATCTTGAAATTGTTAATGAACAACAAAATGATAATGTTGAAACTGATCAAGCAGTTTTAGTTGAAGAAATTGTTGAACCTCTTGGACCTATAGTTGAACCCATTGAACCTACACTCGAACCAATTGATTCTAAGGTTGAACCCGTTGAATCAAAACTTGAACCTGTCGATAGTAAAGTTGAAGAGAAGACAGCATCAGTTTTAGATAAAGCAATACTAGATAAATCAGCCATTGAATCAGTTGAAGTGGTTGATTCAAAAGATTCTAAATCTAATTTAGAATCAAATGAATCTAATAAAGTTGAATCTTAGATGTTAATGGTTGTAAATATAACCTTATGGTTAGTTGATTTGTTTGAATCGTAATGTTTTTTTTTACTTCTTTAAATCCTTATTGTGTTTGTTAGCTATTTATTTTTATTTTCTGATTCTTGACACTTTAAGCACTTTAGGTTATATTTTCAAAATTTCTTAGTATTTACAAAATGACTCATAATTAATTGATTCTAAATTGGCTTATAATATAAAAATTCTCTCTTATATATTTCTCTTATTTATACATAAATATGGATATTAACATATGTATGAATATAACAATAACTAAAATTGGAATGTAATTGACTTTATTTATTTTTCACTAAACCTATATATTTTATTAATTAGATACTTTTTAATTCAATACATTTTATTATATTTTTTTTATAACAAGGCCTAAATTACCCCAATAAAACCCCATATAAAAATTAAATATGGTGCTATTACGAACGTTGCGATTCAAACGAAATCGAATCTACACTTTTCTACATTATTTTTTATATATGAAAATAGTCTTTGAGAAGTTTTATAAATGTTTGAAAGATTTTTTCTTGTTTTTGACTGATTGTGTTTTTGTGGGTTTTTTGTTTGTGTAATCAATTAAGTGCCTGTAAATAATGTCTAGTCAAAAGCGACTTTTTTATTTTTGTTTTTTTTTTGTTCTCCATAATGTGCAGCTTTGTTTTTGTTTATTGAACTGCTGTGTACAGAAAAAATAAATTCAATTTTTTTTCTATACAAATACAATACAAGTATTAATTTTGAACTATATATTTCTATTATGCCACAAGGACTTTAACATTAAGGGTTTTTTTTAAATATTTATAAAATAAAGCTATTATATAAGTAACTTTGTTATATTTTTTTTTACAGTAAAATAGAAAATTTTGCACATTATGGTTTTTTCATGAGTTTTGTAGTAGAGAAATTGACCAATCTTCAATTTGTCTGAATAATAAATAAAAATAAAATATATATATTTATTTTCTTTTATTTTCAATTAATATGAGGCCAGTCGCAGCGGCACGAAGTGTGACTGTAAAACCGACTGATTGTGGGTTCGATCCCCACTCGAGGAGATGAAATATTTACTTAAATTTATATTTTTATTTCTTCGCTCTGGTGTCGAGGCAAAAGCGCGGCGTTGAGTTCTGCCACTCAACACGCAATGCCTCCAAAATTCGGCAGAAAGTGGGGAACGAGGTGTCTTAACACTAGGTTCCCTCTGCCTACCCTGCTGTGTGCGGGATATAGCGTGAAGCTAATTTTTTTTATATTTAATTTAATTCGATTAATATTACTTTTTATATTTTATGTACGTTTATGTATTTTGTGCCTGGTTATAAAATTCTACTCTATGATAGCAATATCGCGCTGTTTAGTTCCGTTGCTTAATACCAATACAGAGCATTTAAAGGATGGAGTATTTGGATGGAGATGGTTATGTGTTTGATTTCTACTTGGGGGGACTGTATATAAATTATAAGTTGCTCTAGAGGTCCCAGGTCTGCCTGAAGGTAGATCTTGGGAGCTGAGGGAGCTAATTAGACGTAAAAATGTAGCCACCAGAGGTCAGGACAGGTGTCGAGAATCTTTTCATCTGAAACAGTGGCGACTGTGTCTCCATTCACTAAGCCCGACAATACCTTTTTCCTCAATTTGCGCGGAATTTTTCGATTGAACCTGCAACCAGTCACGTTTATAGACGCACGCTTATACCTCTTTGCTATGACTGGCTTTTATTTAAAAAAAATATACTTATCTATTGATTTATATAACGTAAGCTGTCATAAGATATATATAACACACGCATATATAACATCGACAGTTTATATTAAACGAAAAAGAGCAATATATGAAAGGTGTTACAATATGATGTAACGCTGTCACATTTTATTATATAAATATTATTATATACAATATTACACCTATTATAAATAAAAGTTAGGAGGAAACAGCACAATGGTATACGTAACTACTCATGTGTTAACAGTATTTTGTTTCATTTAAATTTATTTGTCTATTATTTTTATTTATAGACAATAGGTGATTTATATATATATATATATAATAAAATATTTAATTTTTATATTATTATACATTAGTTTTATGGGACCTAGTGTTAAGACACTCCATTCTCTTTAAGACACGTCCATGCCCCAGTTTAAGCTGATTTCTGAAGCCAAAGCGTGTTGCTTGGCAGAACTTAACGCTGCACTTTGACTCGACACCAGAGCGAAGAAATAAAATATTGAATATTTCATTACCAGGAGTGGGTATTGAACCCACAACCTGTCGCGCTTTTATGTATAAGAGAAATGGCAGCTTAGTAGATTGGTGTAAGCCGAAGTATAAGTATTTAAACTTGCTAACGTCACGTAAGTTTAATCACGTTAAATATGGTGGGCAGTTTTCGTTGAAAAAAATTAAAAATAATTGAAATTTAACATTATTCCCAAGAAAATATAAAAAAATTGAGCTTTTAAAAGGTTCTATCTTTCGCATATTTGTCACCTTATAACTGCCAAAGAAACCACCACGTTCCCTAATAAAAGTTACCCAGGAAAATTTAGCCATATTCCCTAATAAAATTTACCCTTTCCCTAATAAAATTTATCCATATTCCCTAATAAAATTTATCCTTTCCCTAATAATATTTACCCAGTGTTGGGTGTACGCGCATAGAGACTTACAAACTTTATAAAATAAAAAAGATCTGGCCATGCCGTTCTAATATTAGCGCACTGTCTAATATATTTACGCTGGTTCCTGCATATAACAGGGCAGCCAGAGGACTCTGTTTCTCCGCCTTCCACCAAATTTTGAAGAACAACGGGTGTTAAATAGAAGAAACAGGGACTAACTCGGACCTATATTATAAAAATGCACCATTTTCCCAACAAAATATAACGGGAAATGGATGTTTTAGACAAAAAGGCATGATTACTAAACAAACCTAAGTGATATCATGTGAAGACACCGTCCGTGAGAAACCGTCTTCACCATTTTTGTATACGTCACAATATTTTACAATATAACATTATATAATATTTACTTCATAATAAATAATTATATATTATTAAATTGTAGAAGACTAGTGTTTTAGACTTTGTATAACAAATGAGGCCAGTCGTGGCGCAGTGGCACGAAGTGTGACTGTAAAACCGACTGGTTGTGGGTTCGATCCCCACTCGAGGAGATGAAATATTTACTTAAATTTATATTTCCATTCCTTCGCTCTGGTGTCGAGGCTAAGCGCGGCGTTGAGTTCTGCCGAGTGGCAGAACTCAACCAACTCAATTTCTGCCGAATTCTGGAGGCATTGCGTGTTGAGTAACACGCAATGCCTCCAGAATTCGGCAGAAAGTGGGGAATGGAGTGTCTTAACACAAGGTTCCCTCTGCCTACCCTGCTGTTTGCGGGATACAGCGTGAAGCTGATTTATTTATTTTATTTTTTTATAACAAATCAGTAATCTGAGGCCGTCGTGGTGCAGGGGACAAGCATGTGATAGTGTGTGCGACAGTAGTGGGTTCGATCTCTACTCGGAGAATGAATAATATATATTTATTAATACTTTCATTTCTTCGCTCAGTCACTAAGGAAAAGCCGGGTGTTGAGTTTCACCACTTAGCACGATAATGCCTTGAAACATTCGACGGAAGGTAGGAAACGCAGTTTCTTGACGCTTGGTCCTGTCTTATACGATACAACGTGAAGCTGATATATTTAGTAATCTGTAACAAAGAATATGTACGATAAAACTGGAGAATGTTCACGAGATTAAAAAAAACTGTAGTTTCACGCTGTATCACGCATAGCAGTTTAAGCAAAAGGATCTAGTGTGACACTCCGTTTTTCACTTTTCGCCCATTTTTTTTATGCTGAGAGGCGGAACTAAATTAAATATAATCATTTTTGAGTGGACTAGCAACCATGGTCTTCACGACAGTGACAAGGTTATCAATTCCAGTCAAATGATTGTTTAATTAGTAAGATTTTGTAGTAAACGTATAAAAACAATCGAGGCCAGTCGTGGCGCATGGGCACTAAGTTTGACTGTAAAATCGACTGGTTGTGGGTTCGATACCCACTCGAGGATATGATATATTTATTTGCATTTATATTTTCATTTCTTTGTTCTGGTGTGCAGGCAAAGCGCGACTTTGAGTTTCGCCACTCAACATTGCCTCCAGAACTTAGGTGGAAAGTGGGGAACGGAATGTCTTAACACTAGAGTTTTCCCTGCCTACCCTGCTCTGTGCGGGATACAGCGTGAAGCTGTATATAAATTTAGTAGCGGTAACTTGGAAACCGTCCAGAAGCGAAGCGTGCAACTGTAATCGCGCCCGGTTATGGGTTCGATTCCATTGAATCCACCACTCAACACGCAATGCCTCCAGAATTCTATGAAAAGGATGGATCGGAAGTTACATATTGGGAAGTGAGTGTCTCGTGTGGGACACAACCTGAATCTAAAAAAAAAGTATCAACAAACTGATGACCAACAACACAGCAGACGCAACCACAAACCCATACAAACAACAATACTTATTTCACTTCGTAATAACCACGTAGTTCGCCCACATGGTGAAACTAGGCGTGTCGGACAATGCATCCGAGGTATTCGACGCAATCGCATCAAAATAGGTTCATTAGTTAGTCGCCATTGTGAACGCTCAGTAATGCTATCATTATTTTTAATAGTTTCTATTAAAATTGCTTACAATTTTAAAGGTTACATTCATTAGTTTTTTTTTTTGCGCAGCTAAATTAATTTCAATTTGGGTTGTTGCTACTAAGATGTAAAAATATGAAAATTTTGAGTGAGTGATTTTCTGAAAATATAAAAAAAACGGATCAGAACAGGCTACAAAGGATAGCAAATAATTATATATATATATATATATATATATATATATATATATATATATATATATATATATATATATATATATATATATATATATATATATATATATAATAAAATATATAAAATATTTCAATTAATTCTATAGAATATACACACTGTTATTATCTTCTTTTTCGGAGGTATTTGAAACTGAAACCCAAAAATACCATCAGATAAGTTTACACAATTTGGAAATAACAATATCTAGAAACGTATAATAGTCTTAACGTAGCAGGATTCGGACACGCGCTTCCTGTCTAGTGTCCAAACGAGATCAATCAAAAAAAATCAGCATGTAAACTTGTTCAATTACAAAATTATGGCTTCACGCTATATCCCGCACACAGAAGGGTAGGCAGAGGGAACCTAGTGTCAGACACTCCGTTCCCCACTTTCTGCCGATTTTTGGAGTCATTGCGTGTTGAGTGGCAGAACTGAACGCCGCGCTTTGCCTTGATACCAGAGCGAAGAAATGGAAATATAAATTTAAGTAAATATTTCATCTCCTCGAGCGGGGATCGAACCCACAACCAGTCGGTATTACAATCACACATTGAGCCACGACTGGCCTCAAAAAAAATTATGGCATAAAATAAAATTAATGATATAATAATTAATTATTAATAATAATATTTAAACTATCAATAGCTCTATGAAACCTTAATGATGGAAGAGTTCCCTCAATTTGTTATCTGATTTAATTGCTATCGATATGAGAAAATACTAACATTTCAATTTATTAGACCAGCCGTGGTGCAGGGGCACAAACGTGCGACTGTAAGCACGACAGGTCGGGGATTTGATTTCTATTTGATGAATTTATTGAATATTTTATCTGATTGTATTTCAATCGGCCCACTTTAGAATCCTCCTCATATGGGAGGAGCTGGTACTGAGGTCGCCTCGATTTGTGCTTTATGTAATAGGAGCATATTATGTTTAAATCAAAATGAAAAATCTGCTTTACGCTGTATCCCGCACACAGTAGGGTAGGCAGAAGGAACGTAGTGTTAAAACACTCCGTTCCCCACTTTCAACCGATTTTGATCAAATTTTTTTATCGCCATTACATAAAGGTTATCTTTTAAGATTAATAAAGCTTAATACCCCCATAAATTAACTTTCGTAGTAGAACAGATTTATAAGATTTAGCGTCGTTAGGACGTCCACACACTGTCCATCTAATCGTGGTATAATAGAGATTTGTAGAGATAAAAAAATATATATATTACATATCGATAAGAAGGAAAGCGAAAACAACCTTTAACCCTATTAAAACGACGCCTCAGGCCTGTCGAGTGTCGATATTGCCAGTATATTATTCTCCGGTTATCTTTAAGTGGAGCAGCGCTATTAGTCTATTTTTATGTGTTGTGTTATATAAGACGTATTTCCAATCGCTTTTTGTTGTTGTTTAAGCTATTTTTTCGTATGAGTATGTAATTTATATATATTTTGTAAACCAAGTACTGAGGTATTCTTGATGCGGAGGCGTCCAGTAGTATGTAGATTCGATACACATTAGGTACAACAATCACACAAAAATAACCAGAGCGAAGAAATAAAATTATTAAATATTAGATTTTCTCGATTGGGAATCGAACCCACAATTGTCGCGATTACAGTCACACGATTGTGCCCCTATTTATTACTAAGTAAACAGTGAGAAGAAAGGAACTCTACAGATCCGCACAGTTGACCTCACTATCTGTGTCAGCACCTGTGAAAATAAACTTCAAAGTATCCACGTTTTTCGTAGAGACCGTCGTGGCACAGTAGCATACGCGTGTGACGCGAAGGTGGTATGTTCAATTTCTACTACGAGAATTTATAAATTTATTAATATTTTCGTTTTTTTGCTCTAGTAGCAGCAAAGCTAAAAGCAAGCAAAGCTCAGCGACGCAATACCACGATAATTCGGTGGAAAGTGGGGAACAAAATACACTAGGTTCTTTCTTCCCTCCCTTTACTCTGCGAGAAAGTGGCTATTTTTTTTAATATTAATAAGTTACTTTACCTATACAAATAAAAAACCGATAAAATAAACAAACAACACCACCGTTTCCCACAACACGCTGTTTATACAAATTGTCTTCCATTTATTCAGTTATTATATTATTTACTTACAACTTACAAACCTCGAGTCGGTCGCCTAGATTTGTACCGAGATAGTAGTGATTGAACAATCGAGAGCCATTGTCACTGTGGAGACGAGATCCCATGTATAATATGTTACAGATAAGTTATTTTAATTAATTACACCTCTATGGCTCAGTGGTTATTATTTAATAAAACTGTTCTGACTAAGCGAATGAAGTACGTTCTAATTAAGTTGAGCTTAGCTTAACGTTGTATCCCGTGTGTTCCCGTGTATTGGTAAGTAAAGAGTAAGCACGGCGTATTGAGTGACGGAACTCAATGCCGCGCCGTGTCTTGTTACCATCGTGAAGAAATATATTTATATAAATAGCTTTTATTTTTAAATGTTTATGTACTGTGGTTTAACATGGTTAGAACGATTTTTTAAATTTTTTTACACGAAATCTTAAGAAAATGTAGAGGATATACTACGATTTTAACGTTTTTTTTATTAAGTTACATTTCATATGTGGAAATCGTACTTACGTCCACCGTCCACATCCAGATACTCCATACTTCACGTTTATTGCAATTCTGACAATAAATAATTTAATAAAGCCGAACAGACAATGTCTGAATGGAACTAAAAAAGAAAAAGAAATCAATTGAAAGTAATCAATATGATTGATTTAATGATCGATTGTGTCGTTCGTGTATTGTTTTTGATAGAGAATAAATGGGTTATATTGTATATTATATTATTGTATGTGTATTGAAATACAGTACAGCGGAGAGTTATTATGAAATATATATATAAAAAGAAAAAAAAAAATTATAGTTATAGTTATATCCCGCACACAGCAGGGTAGGCAGAGGGAACCTAGTGTTAAGACACTCCATTCCCCACTTTCTGCCGAATTTTGGAGGCATTGCGTGTTGAGTGGCAGAACTCAACGCCGCCCTTAACCTCGACACCAGAGCGAAGGAATGGAAATATAAATTTAAGTAAATATTTCATCTCCTCGAGTGGGGATCGAACCCACAACCAGTCGGTTCTACAGTCACACTTTGTGCCTCTGCGCCACGACTGGCCTCAAATATATATATATATATATATATATATATATATATATATCGATATCGTTTCTCGATAATAGTAGCTGTTGGTATTACACCTCTATGGCTCAGTGGTAAATTTTTGAAGAATTAAGTAAACCCTGGGCATAAGTGTGTGATTGTAAGCGCTACAGGTTATGAGATGGATTCCCATTCGGGGAAACGAAATATTTTCATTTCCTCGCTCAGGTAATGAGGCAAAGCACGGCGTTGAGTTACGCTACTTTCACTGCTGTATGCGGAATACAACGTCAATCTGAAAAAAAAAGGTGTGACTGTAACGCGTTATTATACTAAGATTTGTCGGCAATTCTGTCTTGTATGACTATTTGAAACGAAAAAAAAGACAGGTGCCAATATAAAAATCATTGTATGAAATTAATTTAACAAGAGTACAATACTTTCAGTTATTTTGTTGTAGGTTCTTCACATTTTAAATATTATAGGCTTAAAAAGGTTGTTAGGTTGAACGCTCTTATCTCAAGAAGTACTGGCTTGTATTAAAAATATCTCTTCATGTTGGATAGTCCATCTAATACGGTAATCAACACAACTCTCAGTTCTTTGCATATGGCATATAAAATGAACAATTACAACAAATTATTAGAAAACTAAAATTTTATCTCATCATCACGTCTAAACTTTCATTTTCAATGACGCAACAGTACGTGTATATATAAACTGAAACCCTTAGTTCGTGTAGAAAAAGAGAGATCTGTATGTACGTACCAGCGAGGATCTAGATAGGACTGTTACGTGGTTAGAGAGACTTTCTGAAAAACCTCGACGGTAGGACGAAAGACGCGTAGACTTGACTAATTCAATTATTTAATTATAGAATGGCCTCAATTTAATGAACAAATGGCACTTGTGGGTTCGTTTCCCATTCGGGGTAATTGATAATTTGATGTTTTAACTGAGCGACGTTGAGTTTCTCAATGCAAGGTTGCTTTTGTTTACTGTGTTACATGCGGGATAAAGCGACATTTATTGACAGGACAGACAACGTAATAAACAAAAACTAAGCGCAGCGTTGAGTTCTGCCACTCAACACGCAATGCCTTCAGAATTCGGCAGAGAGTGGGGAACGGAGTGTCTTAACACTAGGTTCCCTCTGTCTACAGCGTGAAGCTGATTTCTTTTATTCATATAATCATTATTTAGTAGATATAACACAACAGTATTGCTCTTAGTTCCTACATCAAATCACACAATTCTCATTTCTAAAAAAATATGTGCATCCACTTCTTCTAATTGCCGGAGTTGAGCTTCCGACTTAGTCTATGTGTACGTGAGATTCTTTGCGGGATACACGCGCGCACAACAGGGTAAACATGGCGAACCTAGTGTTAAATCTTGTGATTTAACACTAGGTTCCCATCTTAAGCCGAATTTTGGAGGCATATGTAGAGTGACGACGACAAACTGTCGCGTTCACAGTGACAGAGTTATTTTATTGCGCTACGACTCACACTCAGCCTCAGTTAAAAAAAAATTGAGATAAAATCCACATTATCAAATTTAAACTAAATTAAATTTAAACATATTTTAACCACTATCTAATACAATAAAGTCGTACGTCTGCACATTCGTAACTTTTGAAACTTTCATCGCCAAAACGGCACGCGGATGTGACGCGGAGACGAGACGGACCGAAATGGAGTGCCTCAGATCTCACGTTGCATCGTTACGTAAGGATCCTTATCTTACTTCCGTGATAATTGATTTTGTATGGGAACCTTAATGATGGATCTGTTTATTGCCGGATTTGACTTGAGGAAAGCTTTTAGCTATTTATTTTTGTTATAATTTATTATGCTTGGCGTCGTGGCACAGAAGAACAGGTTTGTGACTGTAATGCGATGGTTGTGGGTTCTAGTAAATAATAATGAATTCCTAGGCGAATGAATAATTATTTATAGTTTTTTTTAATTTCTTTGTTACCAAGGCAAATGCGCGGCGTTGAGTGTCGCAACTTATTACTCAATGTCTTGTAAATTCAGCGGAAAGTGGAGAACGGAGTGTCTAAGCACCAAGTCCCCTTCTGATACATGCGTTCAATTAAAACAATATATATTATGTTCTTAGGTTTTCGCTAAATGTATGAGGAATTTGTACTTTGTTTAATACAATATGCAGAGTGAAACTAGTATAGCGAACTCTTCACTAGTGAGCTGAGAATTCTGCTCAAAAACAGCAACTTTCTTTCGAAGAAATATCTTATTTATACATGGCGAAAATCCTTTATAACTTTTCTTTTCTTTATTATTTTACGATGAGGTATTCAAAGGGTTAAAGCGCGGCGTTGTTTTCCACCACTCAACACGCAGAATTCTGAGGAAAGTGGGAACAGGAGTTTCTTATTGGGAACGGAGTATCTTAACACTAAGTTCCCAAGTCTTCAATTGCTGTTTAACTCTCTAACTCGAGATTCATATCCGTTTAGCCGAAGTTAAAAAAATGTTACCGTGTATTAGTCATCATAGAAATGTCCTAACCTCTTTAAACTGTCACGCGGTGACTGACGTCGTGATAAGTCATACACACAACATGAAACAAAATGAATTGTTTCAAAACAAAAAAAAACTGAAGACGACCTTTGAATATGTCGTTCACATTCTTATTGCTCAATATGTTACAAGAAAGACATTCGGGATAGATTCTTGTGAGTCGCTCCGTTTTTCTCTTACAAAATAATTAGATTGGGTCATGGTGCAACGGCATAGCGTCTGGCTGTAAACGGGACTCTTGTGGATTCGATTTCCATCGAATTTTCGATGGGAAATTCTAGGGGAATGAAATAGTTCACGCTGTATCCCGCACACAGCAGGGTAGGCAGAGGGAACCCAGTGTTAAGACACTCCGTTCCCCACTTTCTGCCGAGTTCTGGAGGCATTGCGTGTTGAGTGGCAGAACTCAACGCCGCGCTTAACCTTGTCGAGGCCAGAGCGAAGAAAATGGAAATATAAATTTAAGTAAATATTACATCTTCTCGAGTGGGGATCGAACCCACAACCAGTCGGTTTTACAGTTACACTTCGTGCCACTGCGCCACGACTGGCCTGGTGATTTATTTGATTTATGAAATAGTTAGTAAGTAATTCAATTTTCTCGCTCAGGCAACGAGGTAAAGGGCGCCGTTAAGTTCCGAGCAATGTCTCAAGAATTCGTTGGAAAGTTGTGACCAGATGTGTTAATGTGGAACGGAGTGAGGTAGGGACGCTGTTATTATAACACTCGGTTTTCTTTGCCTGCCTTGCTATGTGCCGGATACAGAGTGATTTAAAAAAATATAATATTTTCAAAGTTAAGTAGAAACGGGTAACATTCTCTCTGCATACCCATGATGGAGGATGGAGGAACACACTCAGAAACACTTAAGAAAATATCTGTATTTTTGGTTTTATTATTTTTTATTTTCGGTTTGTAAATTTTGTGTGTATACTATTGACTTGCTAAGTATAATAACAGAATAATCAAAAAGAGAACAATAAAGACAAAATCTCTATGTCGTCGCCGACTAAAGCTCATTGTTATATGTTAACCAAATAAAATAAATATAATATAATAAATTAATTAGGCGGAGCGGCACAAAGTGTGACTGTAAAACCGACTGGTTGTGGGTTCGAACCCCACTCGAAGCTCGAAGAAATTAAATATTTACTTAAATCTATATTTCCATTTCTTCGCCCTGGTGTTAAGCACGGCGCGGCGCGTAGTTTCTGCGTGAATGTGGAACAAACTCGAGATTTTTTTTATCTTTTCAATTTTAGTATGAAGTAGCATTAGTAGGATTAGAAGGAAACTCCTAAGCGTATTAAGTTTTAATATAATATGCTTATTTACAGTTACTTTAAATATTGTATATAAAACTAATCATTTTTTTATTTTTATCCGTGAATCCATTTACTTTCATGACCTTTAAATACACCTCTACAATTATAATTTTATATACGTTTTAAAATAATCTAAAATTTTCCAAATTATTTAAACTTTCAAAATATGGCGCAATCACTCTTAATATAGATATTGCCGAGTTTTTATTTTCTTTAGTTTCATGCTGTATTCTGCATACAGACGTAAGACAAAGGGAACAGCGTTACGACACTTCGTGCCCCACGTACCACCTAACCTAGCGGAACTCAACGCCGCGTTTTTCTTGTTACAGAATGGATTACCCTTAATTAAAAAAAAACCCCGATTGGAAATCCAACCCACAATCTTCGCTTTAATATACAGTCCGACGCTGTGCCACGATGCCACGCTGATCAAAGCTTTTTTAAAAAAATATGGTGCAATATTAATATAGACATTACGAAGGAAATGTCAATAAATATCATTCTTTGTTTATAGCTTAAGATCGACTTTATTATTAAATGTTTTTTCTACAGTTTTGTGCCCAGTATAGTTCGGCTATTTTTATATTTGATCCTCCTTGACTTTAAAAAAGTATAAATAAGTCTATAAATAATGTTAATTACGACTTTCTTACATAAAATACGATTGGTGCCAAAGTAGCCTTGTAAGTCTATTTTAAATTTGTATTAACCTTTTATCTCCTAGTTTGTTTTTGCCTCCGTTATATTTCTTAAGTGGAGCTAGTATTGGTAAGCGATTCATTTGCCCTTCCCTAACTCTCTATTGCTATCTCTTTTAATTCCTTAATTTTTTAGAGAGCACACAGGGCTTAACTACCCTCTTTCAGTCTCTCCATTAATTCCTCTTCCTTTGTGCCTTTTCAAAAAAGCTCTACATCCCACTTTGTGTTATCAGAGTGGGAAAATGAAAATAGCCTATTTTATAGCGTGGAATTGGTAACTACAACCAACGCGATACGATCTCCTTAGTCATCAGCATTTTAGACGTGATATATAAAATAACTTAATTAGTTAATTATAGCACACGTCCTAATATTTTAAGTATCCAATTTAAGTTGCAGATTCTTCACTGTATAACGTAATTTCTGTGATTATAATTATATTAGAACTGGTATGTAGAGGGAACCTAGTGCTGCTAAGACACTGGGTTGTCCACTTTCCGCTCAATCCTGGATTGTGTGTTGAGAGTCAAAAATCAAAACATAAATTTAAATAAATATTTCTTTTTTTCAGGTGAGGAACAAACCCAAACCTGTTTATAGTCCCTCATTTCTGACCTATTATATAATATTTTAAAATTTCAAATATTCGCTCTAAAGTATTAGTTTTTTCCTTTTTTTTTCTTACATAATAAATAGTTAACAAAAATTTGCTGCTTTAATTCTTAGCGAAGAAAACTGTAACATTTAAATGCTTAAGATGATAAAGTTTATTACACCCAAAACATCCAAAAATTGTTATAAAAAAAAACTTTTTAAAAAAAGTAGACCAAATATTTTTTTACATTTTTAAAATGTTATTCCTCGCTTAGGCAAAAAAATGTTTTATTTTCAATATTTATATTGAAGTTTTATTTATTATTACTACTACGTGGATAATGACAGCAGGAATTTGTAATTAATTAATTTTGTATTTTTTAGATTTAAGATATATTCCGTAAATACCACAAAAAACGACGTCCGTTTATTATATTTTTATGAATCCCCATCTACATAGCAAAATAAGCATTTGCCTAAAAAGGAATTGAATCCACAATCATCGCGTGTACGTTCTAACATTACCTCCATTGCGTCACCATGGTTTTATTTGCCATAGTATGATACTAATATCTTCTTACAAAATGAGATCTTTCATACATTAATATAACTTAACCTAAATTCCTATTTCACATGTTATGATGATTGCTAGAGATGTTAAATATAATAGTAGGCACAGTGGTTAGTCATTTACATTCTCACTGTAAGTGCACGTTCGTAATTGCTAAAAGTTTAAATATTTTGATTTAATAAGGAAGTTAAAGTTTTTGTTTTTATGTAAAAATTTTGTAGAAATATTATAATGCTGAGGGATTGGTGGAAGCTTCTTATAGATCTCAGGAACTTGGGATTGCAAATTTTTTTTTGTTTTTAACATTTTAAAGATAGATCAGCTTCACGCTGTATCCCGCACACAGCAGGGTAGGCAGAGGGAACCTAGTGTTCTTAGACACTCCGTTCCCCACTTTCTGCCGAATTCTAGAGGCATTGCGTGTTGAGTGGCAGAACTCAACGCCGCGCTTTGCCTCGACACCAGAGCGAAGAAATGGAAATATAAATTTAAGTAAATATTTCATCTCCTCGAGTGGGGATCGAACCCACAACCAGTCGGTTTACACTCACACTTTGTACCACTGCGCCACGACATTTTAAAACTTTCATCTATTTCTCTGTAATTAATAATAAATAATCAAATTTATATTTATACGAGGCTCTGGTACAAGCGTGTAACTAACTGTATACGCGACAGCTTGTGAATTTGATTTTTCCTCAAGTAAATGAAATATTTTCATTTCTTCACTTTGATTTCACCGCGGCAAAGCGCGGCATTGAGTTCCGCCACTCAACACGCAATGCCTCCAAAATTCGTTGAAAAGGGAGGATTCGAGTATCTTAACATTAAGCTCCCTCTGCCTACCCTACTACACGCTAGATACAGCGTGAAGCTGAAAAAAAAATGGTTAACAACCCATCAACAACATATTTTTAAAGGTTTTCATAAAAAGTATTGTCTTGGATATATCAAAGAAGTTACATTACTTTAAATTTGAATTGTTAGTAGCGGAATTCGAACCAACACTGTGTTACAATGGCTTTTTTTAGTAAAACGCTGTATAGCAGGGTCGGCAAAAGAAACCTAGTGCCCACTGTCCGTTCAATATTCGAGGTATATTGGACGGATTTTAAAGCCGCGCGTTATCTTGTTAACAGAGCGAGAAAATTAAGATAATGTGTTGCGCTAAGTGGAATTGAACTTAGTACCGTCGCGCGTATAACGCTATGTCTTCAGATAAGACATTTTTCTGTTGCAAAAACGTTGTCACGACGCTCTCAAAGAGGCCTCGCTGTTAATATCACACCCATAATAACTATTATTTACACAGTTTTGTGACATTGAAAGAAATTTCATTTGCGCTTAAACCGCTAAAAATAATTAATATTTTTTAACAAAAATCACGATTATTTTATTTCGCCATTTTTATTCTAATAATTTTTATGTTTCACGCTTCGCTTCATCCAGTCAAACAGTCAGTTCCTATTAAGACACTTCCATTCCCTACTTTCCGCCTTCGTTACCAGAGTGAAAATATGAAAATATTAAATATTTCATTTTAACGAGTGAGAATCGAACCCACAACCGTCGTGTTTCGCACACACCACCCAATTATCGAGACATCCGCGCCTATTCCAGTTTCCAATGTGGGGACACTCTAGACTAGACTATTCTAAAGTGTAAGCCCCCCAAATAAAATTCGAACCCACAACAATATTGAGCAATCACAACAACACAATGACGTCATATAATAAATGGTTGTTTATAACCGATAGAAACCTCTAACATTTTCTAATGAGGCCGTATGAAGGTGTTTTTAATATTTTTTTGAGCAGCGTGACAAATACGTATACATAAAGTGACACTAAATACCAGATTACGATTGTCCTTGATTACAAAATACACGAAATCGTATTTTAAATTGTTTGCCCAATGTTATGTTAATGTTAAGTTAGTGGGTTATATTGACTAGCATTTTGCTTCGACTTTTATTGCTTTTCGATTATTTATCATCGACCTACCCTGGTTTTTGTGGGAGATGTGTAAAGCGAAAGAAAGGCAGAGGGATAATGCTAAAACACTCCATTCTCCGTTTTCCATCCAATTTTCAGAATCTCTGCACTTTATTGTGTTAGGTTCCATCAGCCTACTATGTTGTGTGTATGCGGGATACAGGGTGAAATTTAAAAAAGCGTGAAGCAATTTTTTTATTTACCCGCTCTGGTAACAAGCAAGACACGCAATTACTCGAAAATTCGGCGGAATGTAAGGAACGGAGTGTCTTAACACTAATTCTCTTTGCCTTACCTGTTATATGCGGGGTACAGTGTAAAGTAAAAAAAATCTCGTTATTATTACTTTTCTCTTCTATGTTTTGGGGGTACGGTTTTAGTTCCATACTAACATTAGGATACACGCGTGCGGTTGTAAACGCGAAAGGTTGTGTGTTCTGTTCCCACTCGAGGTAACAAATTAATTAAAAATAATATTTTCACTTGCTCTCTCCGATAACGACGCAAAGCGCGGCGTTGAATTCCACCAGTCAACACGGAATGTCTCGTTTATTTGACGGAAAATAGTAAACAGAGTGTCTTAACACTAGTTTCTCTCTGCCTACCCTGCGATATGAAAGTTGAAAAAAGAAAATCTACCACATAACACCACGTAAAGCAACTAACTACACGATCATTAACTAATATCTCTTCTAAACTATTACAAACGTAAATCACTGAAACGTACTTACCACGTATAATAAAATGCGTGGGCTATAATTTATTTTTTTTTCAACGGAACCAGTCCATACATTCGTATGTAACAGTCTCATTACTGCCTCTGGGGCCACTTTTCTTCCTATTGTTGTTCGAGAGCTATAAACTAGCGTGTCTCGCGCCTGTTATATATAGTAGATTCTTAGGTAACTGATAGTCTCGTCAGTTTATAAATAAGGTATACATAATTTTTTATAATAGAATATTATAAAACTGAATGTTTGGTTCGACGCGCTGAACTAAGGAACTAATAGTTTCTATGTGGAAAAAGCGCAAGTGGCACTCGTCCACCGAGGATTTTTAAATTTGACAAAGTGATTCGTGAATAAGCGTTCCGTTTTTACCTTTTGAGGTACAGAAACCTAAAAATATATTATTGTTGTCGATGTAACCCGTATATACACCCGTGTATACTTATGGTTTGAGTTATAGAAAGAGAATATAACGAAAGATTAAATGTCATTAACTGAGGTGTCATGGCACAGGAACACAGACGGTTGTGGGTTCGATTTCCACTCGGGAGAATGAATTATTAATTTCTATTCTATACTCTGATAACGAGGCAAGGTGTAGCGTTGAGTTTCTCCACTCAACACGTAATATTTCGAGAATTCAGCAGAGTGTCGGAACGGAAGTGTCTTAATGAGATGTTTTAATTCTAGGTTCCCAGGTTCCTTCTGCTCCCCCTCTCCACTTTGTACGGGATATAGCGTGGATATAAAAGTGTCATAAACAGCTTATCAACTTAGTTATCTCAATTTGACTACAGGGACGTACATAAGAAGAAAAAAAAGGACACAGAATTTAAGATTGGAACAAAGTAAATATTTGCTTTTAATATAACATGCAAAGTTAACTTTATTTATAAAACTTTTAAAATAAAAGTAAATTTTGAATCTTTTTTCTAAATATTTGAGAATTTTACATTCGAACTTTACTAACAAAATGTTGATGTTGAGATTTAATAAATTCAGTAGGTACATCTTCAAGAAAGCAAGATAGATTATTGTTATGGTTTAAAAAAAAAGTGTAAAAATAATTTCTGTTTTGGCGACATTTGTTACGCAAAATCATATGAGCTTATCAAAAATAAAATAAGTGATATTTTTTTTCGAATTCGAATTTATTCAGGCTCTTTTCTTTTATATCTTTTTTCTTTTTTAGGCCGGTTGTGGCGCAGTGGCACAAAGTGTGACTGTAAAACCGATTGATTGTGGGTTCGATCGCCACTCAAATTTTTACTTAAATTTATATTTCTTTGCTCTGGTATCGAGGCTAAGCGCAGTGTTGAGTTCTGCCACTCAACACGCAAGGCCTCCAGAATTAGGCAGAAAGCGGGGAACGGAGTGTCATAACACTAGGTTCCCTCTGCCTACCCTGCTGTGTGCTGGATACAGCGTGAAGCTGATTTATTTTTTCTTTTATAACTTATAGCACAATAAATTCTTTTGTTTATTATTTATATAACCACCTCGTTTCTATATATATTTTACAATGCCATTTGTTGCTATCATCGTTGCACTGTGGATCAGTATTTTGACGAGTGCCAGTTCATCGGCACGTTCATTCAATACAGTACTCATGCCTTCTCGCAACAAGAACAACTTAACTTCTCTCTCTTCTGCTCTGATCTTCTTTACGCTCCTTTCTATTGCTTTTGCTAAGGAATGCCTTAAGTTCTTCTTTCTAACTGTCACTAAAGGTATTGACTACTTGATCATCACTATAAGCTTCTTTTGCATCGACTTCATTAAAGCATAAAGTTCAGATTAAAAAATCAGCTTCACGCTGTATCCCACACAAAGCAGGGTAGGCAGAGGGAACCTAGTGTTAAGACACTCCGTTCCGTTAAGTTCAGATTAGAAAAATGCACAATTTGGAGCCAAGTTAAATTTTTCATTAATGATCTCCTTCCCTTCCTTTCATCTAGATAAGGCTGCATCTATTTTCCCCTTTATCGGTCGCTGAAGATCAAAAGACCAGGGTAGAGGGTAAGGGTTTAAGTTCTCCTATAACTCCAAATCGATGACTACAAGTGTTGACTGATATGATTGGTGCAATTTTCCCTGCAATGATAGTGTGAAGTTAAAAATAACTATTCGTACATAACTAACGGATATTACTAACGCGGCCATCTAAGTATGGATTTTATTTTGTAATCATTACTTTTAAACGCAACGGTATAATGTCAAGTTTCACAATCGATGAGCAATTTTAAAATAAGCTTTAAATACAAAACATAAAAAATATATAAAATATCTCTTGAATAAAAAAAACATATGACATTTGTCTACATTTTTTTTGTATTATTTATTAGTGTTGTTGTTCACACATTTACTAATTATACATGTTAAATATATGAAAAAAAAAATATATATATATATTTATAAAATATGCGGATATACGATTTATTTTATAAAACGTTAAGCATTAGGAGTACTTAATTTTTTTTTAAATTTCGTAAATTGAAAAAGTTTTTTATTTTGTTCTTGGACTGCATGATGATGTAATTTTTTATTATTGGCAAATATTTTATGTGAAATGCGTCAACATTTAAAATGGTTTTTTTTCAAAAAAACATAATGCTCCACCCTTTTTTAAGCGAGATAAACTAATAAAAAGAGTTAGATTTCAACGGCCGGGAACGCACCTGTAGCTCTTCTGGTGTTGCACGTGGTCGTGGGCGGCGGTGATCACTTACCATCAGGTGACTCGAACACTTGTTTGCCTTGTCTTTTCCATAAAAAAGCTTCACGCTGTATCCCGTACATAGTAGCTAGAGGAAACCTAGAAATAAAATAATAGTGTTTTATATTGTTCCTAATGAGTAAAACGTAGAGTGTACGTGTGTGAGTGATTAAAAGGTATTTTCTCAAAAAAAAAATATAAATAAGCAACAAAAAGCCAACGGGCACGCGGTGTTCCCAGGCGGTCACCCATCCAAGTACTGAACGCTCCCGACGTTGCTTAACTTCGGTGATCGGACGAGAACCGGTGTGTTCAACGTGGTATGGACGTTGGCGGAAGCGAGTATCAAATATAACTTCATATTCATGTAATATACTACATCACTATAATCTATGAGCTTATTGACGTTGATTGTGATTACCGAGTAAATTTCACTATTATATATATTTTAACTTCACACTGTACCCAGCATATAGCAGGCAGTGGGAACATGGGAACACTCCGTTCCCATTAAGACACTTAATACATTTGGAATTTTGGTTGTTTATGTAGTGTCTAGTATTTGTTGAAAACATAGCAACGTTGTTAAAAGTATTAGTATATTTTTTGTACCATTAATAGAAAGGCCAGTCGTGGCGCAGTGGTACAAAGTGTGACTGTAAACCGACTGGTTGTGGGTTCGATCCCCACTCGAGGAGATGAAATATTTACTTAAATTTATATTTTCATTTCTTCGCTCTGGTGTCGAGGCAAAGCGCGGCGTTGAGTTCTGCCACTCAACACGCAATGCCTCCAAAATTCGGCAGAAAGTGGGGAACGGAGTGTCTTAACACTAGGTTCCCTCTGCCTACCCTGCTGTGTGCGGGATATAGCGTGAAGCTAATTTAATTTAATTTAATTTTAATTAATAGAAATGCATCATAACACAACAGACACACATACAATTATAAATATTACTTTTATACAGACTTATAAATATTTTCGAAATCAAAACTTGTCGATAGACGGTAGATGGAGGGGACCTGGGCACCTAGAGCTGAAATACTTAATTCTTATTAAGACACATCCATATCCACATTTTCGTCGACTTCTGGAGACAGTGCGTTAGTGGTGGGACTCAACATAGAGTGACGCACTGTTTTCGATATACTAATATAAGAATGGCTTTATGTGTATGTATTTACATATACTTCAATTTCAATCTCAGTTGGTAAAAGACTGCAGAAACTTATATTAACTACTTTTTAAAATGTTTGTTTATAAAAATTCAAAGTCAGCTTTACGCTGTATCCCACATACAGCAGGGTAGGAAGAGGGAACCTAATGTTAAGACACTCCGTTGAAAATAACTTAAGTAGTTTATAATATATTATGATAATTCTAATTCTAAATGATATATAATTTTCCTCTTGAGCTTTGAACTCACGACCCGCAGCGTGAAATCGACTTGACTAAACATTCCAACTGCGAAATGAAAGTGTACTTTTTATAAACATGACGTCTACTAAGTAAAAGTCAAATGCTAAAAGAGTCATTATAAATCATTTTTACTTTGATTAATGCACAATATTAATATAAATTATATTTTATATATTTTTTTTATATACATAAAATAGTAATAATATAAAAATATATAAAATGCATGACTCAATTCTGTTACGAAGTATCGTTTTAAAGTCTCGATGGTAATAAGTTCAAAGTTCGTTCTAGGTAATGCTCATTAACCGTTTTTAATTTACCAGTCTGGTTAAAACAATCAGTAGGGCACTGATTGTTTCTAAAACTTTATTTCAATATTTGTATTAAAATAAAGAATAAATTGTCTTGTTACTAATTTCTCTTTGAATTAAATTATTTCAGCGGGACATATTAACTCAGTAGGACTAGTATCCACGACTCTTATTGCCAAGATGCTTCTGATTTCTTCTAGGTTCAAATTTGTATACCTTCCTAAACGTTAGACTCTGCCTATACAAGGAAGTATATGACAAAAAATATGATTAAATTAGCTTTACGCTGTATCCCGCACACATCAGAGTAAGAAAAGGGAAATCGGCGGAAAGTAAGGAATGGAGAGTCTTAACACTAAGACATTCCTTTCCCTACTTTCCGCCGAGTTCTGGAAGCATTGTGCGTTGAGTGGCGGAATTCAGCGCCGCGCTTTGTCACGACACCAGAACGAAGAAATGAAAGTATAAATGTAAATAAATATTTCATTTCCACGAGTAGAGATCGAACTCACCACCAGTCGATTTTACAATCACACTTTATGCCCCTGCGCCACGACTGGCCTCAAAAAAAAATATGATAGCGGTACATATATGGATATTTAAAAAAATACATGCAGCTGTGGTTCTATAGTTATTTTATGAAACAATCACATTCGAACGATAGCTGTAGCACAATACTCAATGCAAGGTTATTTTCAAATCTATTAACGACGACCAATTTTATACGAAGACGTTTGATAAAAGCCAATAAAACCGTTGACTATTCGAATTGCTCGCGGCCTTGTAGAGCCATTCGAGAGCCACCTTCCATTACATTTTTAATGTAGAGCAAAAAAACAATTAAAATAACTTATTATATGTATTTTAATTTATTTTTTATTTTAGTATATTAAATAATTTGGAGGCTATAGTGGTGCAGTGTGAAAGCGTCCTGTAATACAATGGTTGTGGGTTCAAATCGCATTCGTAAAAATAAATTCTTTAGTCTTTTACCAAGACAAGACGCCGCGTTGCGCTACTCCACATGCGACATATCTAAAATTAAAGCGCTTTTTGTACTCAGCCTATTTTGCTATATGCTAGACACGTGTTGAGATCGTGGCGCAGCGGCTCGAAGTGTGACAGTAAAACTGACTGGTTGTGGGTTCGATCCCCACTCGAGGAGATGAAATATTTACTTAAATTTATATTTCTATTTCTTCGCTCTGGTGTCAAGGCTATGCGCGGCGTTGAGTTCTGCCACTCAACACGCAATGCTTCCAGCATTCGGCAGAAAGTGGGGAACGGAGCGTCTTAACACTAGGTTCCCTCTGCTTACCCTGCTGTGTGCGGGATATAGCGTGAATCTGATTTATTTTTGTTTTTATTTTAGACACGTGTAAGTAAAAAAAAATCACTTTCTATAAAATATGTCCTTGCTTCATCATGACGGCAAAATTAATTACGTTTTATTCATTAGGTAGGAAGCTTATATTGATCTTTGCAAGTCTTCCTGCATTTGGTTTCCCTTAAAATATATCAAGCTTACTATTATTCAAAATGTTAAACATTTAATTGAAGTTACAGTTTAAGTTTAAGTTGAAAATGAAAATGAGGAAGAATTGAGGGGCACAATATGTGTAAGATCGACTGGTTGTGGGTTCGATCTCAACTCGAGGAGATGAAACATTTACATAAATAACACACTATATCCCGCATACAGCAGGGTAGGCAGAGGGAACCTAGTGTTAAGACACTCCGTTCCCCACTTTCTACCGAATTTTGGAGGCATTGCGTGATGCGTGGCAGAACTAAACGCAGCGCTTTGCCTCGACACCAGATCGAAGAAATGGAATTATAAATTTAAGTAAATATTTCATCTCCTCGAATGGGGATCGAACCCACAACCAGTCAGTTTTACGGACACACTTTGTGCCACTGCGCCACGATTGGCCTGAGACATAAGAAAATGTGGAAAGGATTTACTTTAAGATGGACATAAAAATTTGAAGAAATTGCCGGTTGTGTGGTTAGGACGTATTGCTGCAAGTTATGTGACGATGTTGTCGATTATTAATATTTGGTTCTAATATTATTATAACGTTATAAGTAACAAGGTTTTCATAGCGCAGTGGCACAGCCTTTGACTGTAAACTCAACAGATGTGAATTCCAGTCTCATTTGATTTAGGGAAACAATTATTTTTATTTCTCCATCCTGATAACAAGAGAAAGGACAAGATGGTCAGATTCATCACCACCACTATCATTTTCTCAAAAATTGGGCGGAAAGTGGGCAACGGAGTATCTTAACACTAAGTTACTTCTGCCTATCTTACAATATCCGATATACAGCGTGGAGCTAATTATTTATTTATTTTCTTTTATCTACAATCTCTATGTAGAGTCTAGGCAAAAAATGAGTAATATATAATGTAAATAACAATTTGTACCATTACGCCTTTGCATTCATAGTTTATAGTAATGATGTTTTGATTACTTCTCTCACGAGCTTATCGTTTATTTATATACTTAATTTGCAATTCGCTAAGTCTTGGGAATAAACTTTTGATTTCGTATGTGGATGCTTAAACTTGTTTTAGGCCATCGTGGCAAAGCGACACAGCGTCTGGCTGTAAACGTGACGGTTGTGGGTTACATTCCTGAATCGAGTGGAGAAATGGAGCACGGAGTCTGCTTTGCGAAAAAAGTGAAAAGTGACGTGTAAAGTATAAAAAGCAACTTTACCAAGATGACACTTTCAAACCAATTAAAACCAAAATCTCGAAGTATCTAATTAAAATAACCAAAAAACAAATAATATTCCGCATTCATTTCAGATAGTGAAATAAAATCCCGCCCTTGACACGCCACCCTGCTTTCACGGCATTCCTCGACGCTCTACACGCTAGCATCGCAGTCTTCGTCCGACGCGCGTCTCATCTCCTCGCCTATACGAAAGAAACGGTATATTATATTTAAATTTAATTTAATTTATTTTTTTGTTTTTTAAATAATAATTGTTTCATAGTGTTTCGTAGTTTAGCTTGGTTTGTGCTTTCGAATTGTGTTTTTATTGAATTTTTTTATATAATCCTTATTATTACTTTAAATATTTTATTTACATATTAGTAAAACTTTCGCATTTTAATAGTTAAAAAAATATAGGAAAACATATGAGAACGTTTTGAATTAAATACTTAAAGCCAAACATTACTAAAAAAATGTAAATAAAGAAATAATAGAGCTCTTGTTGTCCACGTGAACCTACAAAAGCAATTGGCACATAATATATTTTATCATTGTCAAAAAATCTAAAAAAATTGCCCAAATAAATGTTTGTTTCGAGAAAAATAAGCTTAATTACGAGTGATGTTTGCGTAACGCCATGAGAATCATTGTTCGCGCGTCGACGCGGTTTTTGCCCGTTACATATCATACAGTATTCTCTTATACAATAGATAGGAACCTATTTTTTCTTACTTTAAAGTTTTCTTATAATATATATAAAGCTTAAGTAAAATATTTCTTAAAAAGCTATCGAAAGCTTTTTTGACACTTTTAACTTTGTTAAGCTTTTTATGTTATTTAAAGGATTTTTTTCAACAGTTAGTTGAAATAATAGTTTTCTATGCATTGTGTAGGTATTGAAATAATATTTTATTATAAATAAATTTCACAGTTCCATAGCGCAAGCTAAAAGTGATTTTCGTGTGAAGTGATTTGTATCAGTGAACTGCTGAGACCAGAATAATCAATTGAGGTGAGTTATTATTTTGCAAAGACCGAAAAAGATTAAACTTATTTTTATATCATTATATATAATAAAAATAGAAAAAATATAACAAATAATTCTCCCACATTTCTTTAAATATAATTAAAACTGAGATTTGTTTTCCATTTTAGTGTTGTTTTGAGTATTTCATAAATTAATTTATGAATATTTTTTCAACTGGTTAAAATTATTTTTCTCTATGCGTAAAATATATAGATCGTACTTGCAAAAATGTTCTCTTGTAGCATAGGAAATGAAACGCATCACTATCATTTAACACAAACAATAACAGAAGCACATTCTTACTTTTCATTCTTTTACCTAGCTTTACCATCAATTGTTTTATAATATCATGTAAGATTATTTTGTAATGCTATTATATAAGTTGAGAATAAAATAAAAGAATAGTGTTAATATATCGATTGAATCGCAAAAAAACTTTAAATTTTTAACATGCTTTACATAAAACGTCTATAAAACTCTATCTGATAATTTTATAATATTTAACCAACTTTATAATAAAGGAGGTTATTGGGTTGACGTATATGTATGCGACATTTTAGGATAAACTAGAGTCATATGACTCTAGTTTCTTAGAAATCGAGGCTTTTTGACTGAAATGAAATTTTTAACTGTCAATATTAAATTTTTACCCATAAAGGTTCAGTAGTTTTTGAAATACGGTTATCCATACATGTACTTATGCAATATAGGTACCCAGGTAATTGACATGAATTTGAAATCAGATTAATTTGTATAGTTCTTTTAGCTTCACGCTGTATCCCGCACACAACAGGTAAGCGGAGTGAAAGTAGTATTAAGACACCCCGTTCCCAAATGTATAATTCATACAAATTAGATGCTTAATAATAAACGTCACAAACAAAACAATAAAAAATATTTTTTAACGGAAAAAAATATTTACATTTGACAGATAAGAAGTTGTTTACTTTTTTATAAACAAGCATATGTACCAAATATAGTATGCACTTGAATTTTGCGGAACTGACGATAATATTTTGTTTTTTTACATCATATTGTATTTTATGGTTTTTTTATTTAACTGTGCAACAATAACTGAATTAAACGAAACGTAAGTAATTCCAAGGATCTACATAAATATATAATGGATTTTTAAAAATTATGAAAGCAAAATTTATAAGATATCAAATGAATATATCTTAATATACCTTTAAGAAGATATGTTCGTGTCTAGTCTATCTAGAAATAATAAACATTTAGGCTTATGAAATTATTTTTGTATTTGAATTCAACTCTCACATTATATAAAAGAGTGAGAGTATAGTGATCAATCACTATATTGCTCACCTTTTATCTTTCTACATGATAGAAACACTAGCTATATATTCGTAATTAATTAATTCCTTATTTAGAAAACGTATAAAAATTTGAACGCAGCGGGACTCGAACCCGCGCCTCCTGGAAACCACCAGCCAGGCGCTCTAACCACTAAGCCATATGTTCTCGCCAAGCTACGTCGAAATTTTTATACGCTTATTACAAATTATTTATGTAGTTAGCATCTATCTCTGTAGGGAGATTTTTACAAATTTCCGCTACCCAAAGATAATTACTAAGAATTATCGTTTGGCAAGAGAGAAACTATTTTTTAAATATTTATTAAACATTTTTAAAGTGTTATTCCACACTTAGGAAAGAAAACATTTTTATACGTTTTCTAAATAAGTATTTTTCTTTCCTAAGTGTGGAATAACACTTTATATAATAAAATGTTTAAAAAATATTTCCTTTCTATTTAACGTTATAATGAGGCCAGTCGCGGCACAGTGGCGCAAAGTGTGACTTTAAAACCGACAGGTTGAGGGTTCGATCCCCACTCAAGGAGATGAAATATGTAAATATTATATTTCCATTTCTTCACTCTGGTGTCGAGGCTAAGCGCGGCGTTGAGTTCTGCCACTCAACACGCAATGCCTCCAGAATTCGGCAGAAAGTGGGAAACGGAGTGTCTTAACACTAGGTTCCTTCTGCCTACCCTGCTGTGTGCGGGATATAGCGTGAAACTGATTTTAACGTAGTAATCCTTCCTTTTTCCTTCTTCTTAAATGGTAGGAAAATAGAGACGCTGAGGGTTACCTTTATTTTCTTACATGCAAATACTAAAAATACGTAAGAAATAAATTAGCTTACATTAATATTATTACACACATTTTGTTTACTATGAGTAATAAGCAACGTCCAATAACTTGTTTACAGACGTTACGGTTACTTTTTAAATGTCATATAAAAGACTTCAACGCGCTTATCACTTTGTACATTTTACGTACTGCATTATATATTTAATGCTGTGAATTACGATTTAAATTGTATGACATCATGGAGTAGCTTCAATTTTTACTGAATAACTGATACTGTGTACACCGATGTAGTGGGTTCAATCTGAGTCAAAATTAACCTTTTTTTAAATTGATTTTTGCATTTACAAGAATAAATTAATTGTAAATTATTATTTATTTCCAGTGTCTTTTGTATAATTTAATAATTTCAAAGCAACTTTTCGAATTCTTTGTATCAATAAATGTAGTAAAATAGTTTTAAGTTTCATTTTCTTTAGTAATTAAATATATGAATAAACCTATAGGAATTGCGGAAATCATTTTGAAGAGATCTTTTATAGCGATGTCAGTACCAGTTTATATTGAAAATCACTAAACAGCTTTCCATAACAGTGCGTCACAATGAAATGTGGATTAATTATCTGCATAGTGGCCATTTACGAAGACTCTATAAGAAGCATAATTTAAATATTTTCTTATGTATACACAAAAGCTAGGCTACGCACAAACTTAGAATGTAAACGTTCGATTATGGGTTCGATTTCTACTCGAGAGAGAGAGAGAGAGGATTATTTTCATTTCCTTTCTTTGGTAAGAAGATAAAAAGCAGCGATTAGTTCCGCTATTCAATACGCAATGTCTTGAAAAGATGACAGTGAGTGTCCTAGCACTAGTTTCCCTGCTAAATTCGGATAAAAAAATGTGAAGATAATATTGCTGTTAAGTATTTGAATATAATATGAGGTATTTCTCAGATTAAATCAATAAATTAAATTAAAATTAAATTAGCTTCACGCTGTATCCCGCACACACTTTCTGCCGAATTTTGGAGGCATTGCGTGTTGAGTGGCAGAACTCAACGCTGCGCTTTGCCTCGACTCCAGAGCGAAGAAATGGAAATATACATTTAAGTAAATATTTCATCTCCTCGAGTGGGGATCGAACCCACAACCAGTCGATTTTACAGTCACACTTTGTACCACTGCGCCACGACTGGCCTCAATCAATAAATGTTCCAGTTATATTAAATTTTATAGGAAGAACTAATAAGCATTAAATTTCCACTGATTGTTCACTAAGTATATATTATTGAATAGAATTTGATACACCTATAGTGTCTGTGGGCGCCGATGCGTGGTTACTTTACTTAATTTTACTTAACTAATTTGCAAATGGGCTAAGTATTAAGTAATGCACTTAAAAACACCCATATATAGCAGGATAAGTAGAGGGAACCTTGAGTTAAGACAATCTTTTTTCTACTTTCCCAATTGCCAATTGACATGGTACGGTGAGTGGCGGAACTCAACGTTATTTTCTCTATAATAACAGGAAAATTAAAATGATTTTAATATAAAATCACCACCACGAGTACAAGTCGAACCTACGAACAGACAAAACATACTCCTATATATTAATGCAAGAGTTGCTTTATAATAATATAGGTCCATCCAATTTCGCAATACTTGATTGTCATTAGACGGCGACCTTTGTACCGTCGTCGCTCTAAATCCCTAACGTACCGTGGACGTGATTATAATAATTCATACAAAATGACTACTTTATAAGCTTTCAAATGATCGACCGATAAATATATATTGGCATAGAAAAGTGTTGAAAGCAAAATAATAAGTTAATTGATGATGGACATTGCATATATAGTAACTATAGAATAGAATATTGGTTGGTCGATACAAGTGTGATGAAAAGTTATATTGGTGATGTAGCGGTGCAGCAGCACGGTGTCCGACAGTAAACGTGGTGGTTCTGGGTTCAAACCTAGTGTTTAACACTCCGTTTCTATTAAGATACACAACATTACCCATTTTGCGACGAATTCTGGGGGCATTGGAGTTGAGTAGTGGAATTCAACGTCAAATTATTACATATAGATTATTTAAATTTTCCTGTTCTGGTAGGCGTTACTTAAATGTTCCTGATTTCCTCGCACTCAACACATAATAAAGTGACACGAGCTACAACATTTACCGTTGGCTATACGATTTGAAACATTAGAGATAGACGCCCAAATCTTTTTAAGTGTGCATAACGTGGTTAAAGAGCGAAATAAATATAAATTTTTATTGTTATAAAAAAATTATGTGAAATATTGATGTTCATCGTTTTTTGTTGTTTATAAGCGGATGTCGATATAAATGACATAATAGTACATACAATATTCAAATCGAATTATATATTATTTTCAGCTTCTCGCTGTATCCTACACATAATAACAACGCCGCGTTTTACCTTGGTACCAGAACAAAGAAATGAAAATATAAATGTCATAATAATTAATTCTCTCGAGTTAGAATCGAACACACAGTGCTAAGCATATTAGAATAATATAAATGTTATATGCTCTTTACCTACTTTACGCAAGCCTCCATAATAATAATAGGCGAGGCAAATTTAACGTGTTAAAATATCTAAAATTTTATAGAAATCGTTACAGCAATTTTCATAGCGTACACTTAATAAGGAGGTATGTAACCAAACGATTGTTTGGAGCCAAATTGGTCATATAAAAGTCTATAATTAAATGCTTACTTTCTGCCTACTGAGATGCCCTTTGTTTATATGGTCATTTTTATATGGTTATTTAAGAGATTTCTGTATGTTAGTGGATGTAATAAAATATTATGTAACCTCGTTACTGCTTTAGTGTATTGAACCTGTGATCTAAATGTATTTAATACTTAAGTATTAACAAATACTCAAAATTATATATTTTTTAATAGGTTCAGGCTGTATCCCACAAACAACGTGATAGGCAGAGGTCTGGGAAACTACTGATTCTAGCACTAGGTTTCACACTTTAACTCTATTCTAGAGGCACTGCGTATTATTTGACGGAACTCAACGCTGCGCTTATTGTGTTGTTTGTGTGCTGTTATTATGAAAGCGAGGAATTGAAAACAATAAAAAAATAATTTCCCTCGAGTGGCAAACGACAATTTCGCGTCGTCGCGTTTACAGTTCCACGCTTGTGCCCCTCTGCGGCACTAAATTAGACTTGTCTTGTTTGAAAATTCTATCAAAATTAAATTAATAAAAACAATCTCATAATACCACTAGCTAAGCTAATATAGAGAAAGATTTGAATGAAATATGGCATTTTGTATGGTGTGTTAAGTTAATTTTTCGCCCATTTCTAATTAATAGATCAGTGTGCGTCATAAAACCACCAAAGGTCAACTTAATTTTTTTTTTCTGTCTCACTGTTTTATAGTACGGTAGAAGAGGAACCGAGTGAGCCAATTTCAACCCGAAAAGAAAATAAGCGGGTAATGCTTAGCAGAGAGTTCAACGTAGTCTTTGTCAATGAGCCTGCTCCTTTCGCGGTTGAAACCTGGCTTTATAAAACTCCGTTCGTCACCGTCGTCCATGTGAAGTGGCGGAACTCAACGCCGCGTTTTGTCTACTGGAGCAAGTAAATGGAAATATTTTAAATATAATTATTAACCCGACTGTTGATTCTCTTTTAGTTTGATGAAACTGTGAATATTTCTATTAGGTAACATGTCTTTACTAACCATGTTTGCTAAAATTATAAATGTAATCAATTACATAAAAAAGTGACGCACGAAAGAGAATAAATCATAACTTTATCAATAATGATGTAAAACAAATTATATGGAAATATATTCGCTACTTTATATGATTGTGACCATAAAAATCACATTAAAATCAGTCCAGCAAAACGGAAAAGTCTAATGATAGGGAGCGACGACATACATTGTCTAATATGTAAATGTTATATACTCATCTGCAGTATGCATAACGAGTAAATTAAAGAGCAAGTGAAATGTTTAGATTTATACTCGTTTACATGGATAATAGAGGGCAGTCGTGGCGGAGTGGCACAAAGTGTGACTTTAAAACCGACCGATGTTATGAGTTCGATCCCCACTCGAGGAGATGAAACATTTACTTAAATTTATATTTCCATTTCTTCGCTCTGGTGTCCGAGGCTAAGCACGGCGTTGAGTCACTCAACACGCAATGCCTCTAGAATTCAGCGGAAAGTGGGGAACGGAGTGTCTTAACACTAAGTTCCCTCTGCCTACCCTGCAGTGTGCGGGATACAGCGTGTTCATTTACCGCAGACAACAGTGACCAAAGTGCCGGAGGCTACCACCTGAATAACCTTAAAAGAATGACTTACCATTTGAAAAGAATTCTTCAACTCAAACCAATAGTTCCTGAGATAAGTGCTTTCAACCAAACAAACTTTTCAGCTTAATAATATCAGCAGGTATATTATGAGGTTGTAATGAGCAATTACTTCATATAGATAGTATAAATTAATTGCGTAAATCCTCATCCCATTCCGCGACTATGGCGGAATATATCTATTTCTAGAACACGCATCAAAAGTAAACGCACAGTAGTTCGTATGTCAAAGTTCAACGCAAAGGGAAATGTTGTAATGGGTGTTTAACTTGAATTTAAAATCGATTAGCGATAGAGTGCCTTTGCAAAAGAGTCGAATGTATGAGAACAAATTTTATCGTTCGTCATATATAATAGTTATTTGTTATTGAGTGAAAGTTATTGTGGTATAGGCAAATATTGTGTTGAGGACTATCTTGGCGTATTGGGACAGCGTCCGTTTGTAAGTGTCATGATTGTCGGTTCGATTTACTCTTAGGAATTGAATTAATTTCGTTTCTTCGGTCTGGTAAGTCACGGTCTTAAATACCGCTACTCAATACAAATATTTTAAATTTGGGCGGAAAGCCTATAGATGATTGTCTTAACTATAATAAAAATAGATTTTTTCTTTATAGATAAGAAATCAAAAGTGAAATAGTTAATATTTAAAAAAAAATCTTTAACCGATTCACTGTATTGATCGCTAGCTTATACTTGCGGCTTCGCCCGCCTTAAAAAGATCGATTTGTGATCGAGAGTGGTCCCTTCCCCTCACTTCAAAATTTATATTATGTGGGGACTCTTGAGATCAAAACGATTTTTAAATGTATATCTCATCCACGTACCTACTGAGGTAAAATTGCAAGTGAAGGTAATCAAGGTTGGTTCTTCTTAAATGTCCATATTTATATTTAAACATAAAATGGCGGTTTAAATATTGTATTAATTACTGTATTAACAGGTTTATTTTTTATTATTAATATATTTTTTAATTGTCGCAGTAACTAAATATGTTTTCCTGAAATTTAAGAAGAGGCTGTCTTATTGTGAACTCGGCAGTTGTGGGTTCGTTTCCCATTATTTGGTAGATTATTTTCATTTCCTTTCTCTGATAAAAAGAGTTCCACTTCTCAACTTCTCAACACGAAAAATTGTCTCAAATATTGAGCAACATGTTTTCAAGAGGATGCTTAATGTTTTTTTATGGTTTTACGTCTCAACTCTTTTCGCCTATTTTTTCTAGGCATTGCATTAAGTGGCGGAATTTAACGCCGGGCTTTTGCCTTACCGCTTGAGCGAAGAAATAAGAATATTAATAAATAATAATTCAATCCTCCTAGAGGAGATCGTACCCACAACAGCCACGACGGCCTCAAAGTAGTTAAAATCTTTGAAATTATATAATAAATATGAAAATTTGTTTAAAATTCAATTAAGTAAATATGTTTATTTTACCATTCAAAGTAAGTACGTACTATAAATGACCAAACTCGAAGTACATTTACCAAATCGTTTGTGAATGTAGCCGATTGTGAATCAGTTCTAGGTGGGAAAGGACGACACTGCAGTGTACAGAGTAAATATTTTCTTTTAATGTTCATATTATATTTATATTAACTGATATTTTGCATTTATTGAAGATAACATTTAATTTTATGAAATGAAGCCGTCACGGCAGTACGGCACTCTATTTGACTGTATATGCGGCGGTTGTGGGTTCGATTTTTACTCAGATAAATTAATTACTTTCATTTCCTCGCCCTCATAATAAGACAATGCGGGAAGGACGTTGACTTCTAGCATTTGGCATAAAATGAATCGAAAATTGGAGAATGGAAAGTCTTGTCTTGTCAGCTTCCCTTTGCTTAACCTTTATTATAAATGTATGTAAAACCAAAACAATTTTGGGTATTACCAAAAATGTTTCTTCGTAGAACAGAATTTTATTTTTACTTTATTGTATGACGTATATTAAACATATATAAGTACTTTAATCGTTTCCGTCCAAACATGTTAAATAAGTAAAATCAAAGTTTCCTTTTTTGTCCATTTTCAATTTTTTTTCATTCAAATCCTTTGAACCAACAACACAATATTAAATATCATTTATAAGTTATCTAAAGAGTACTTTCACGTGAAGAATGTATTTTAAATCTATTTAAAAACGTTTTTTTTTGTGATTATTATATTATACATTTCGAATAAAGCCTCTGCACCTCTGTTGTTCTGTTACAATTTAAGTATGGTTGAGGAAGGTCACGGCAACACGTGACCTACTTAGTTCCATAGCAAGCGCCGCTATACAATGTTCATTATTGTTTTATTTTTTACATTTACATATATATATATATACACAAATATGTATGTATGAATGTATGTATAATCGTATGTATGTATGTACTATTTAAAAAAAATATTAGATTCACGCTGTATCCCGCATACATCAGGGTAGGCGGAGGAAACCTAGTATTAACACACTCCGTTCCCCAATTTCCGCCGAATTTTATTAGGCATTGCGTGTTAAGTAGAGCTAAACTTTTTGGGCTTTTTGCCTTAGCGCCAAAGTGAAGAAATGAAAATATTAAGAGGTTTCTTCCCTCGAGTGGAGATTGTCCACCCACAACCGTCAAGTTATAATCACATACTTGGCGCCCTGCGTCATGACGGCATCGTATATGTATTTACTATTTGATAGTTACTAAAAATTTGTTTTGGTTGGACGCGCTAATCTCAGGAACTATTGCTTTTGTGTTTTATAATCTATTTATTAAGGATTACTATAGTCCATATGCTATATTATATTCCATTAATCGTGTCCAAGTAACATAATAATTTAAATATGGCCAACGGGAACGGAGCCGCATGTAGATACTAGTAATGCTTAATAAATAAGATTTGCCAATCTTTTTGTTTGTTTCGGTATACTTATGTTGTTTTAGAGGTGCTATGTTGTAATATAGAAAAGAAATAATAAGACAACAATGGAGAGATAACACATTAAGACAGGGTTATAAGTACGTGTGATTTGTACATTTTTTGGAAGCTTTTATTTCTTTTACTTTTACTGCTTATGCACTCTATCTTCTTTTATTTCTTTTATTTTTGCTGCTATTATGCTCCCATATTGCACTTTTCGTAGTAAATACAAAAGCCACTTAGTGCTAATCGAGTTGTTTTGTATTTTTTTCGTTGCATTATACAGCGTGTTTTTTTTTCTGTACTTTTACGGTGTTTCCTAAATAAAGCATGGTAGTCCGTCAGGTACTTAGTTTAAGGTCCTGAGTTCTCCATTATCCGCCTAATTTTCCAGACATTACGTGTTGAGTCGCGGAACTAAGCGCCGCTCTTTGTCTTGCTACCAGAACAAGGAAAAGAAATTAAAACCGCAAAAAATCGCATTTACAGTCATATTTAGTCACGACGGCCTCAATAATTAATGCATTCTTTAATAAGCAAATAATTTTTTTTCTCATATAGATATTTCAACCATGTTATTACTTTTTAAATAATAATAAATCATCCAAAAAAAGTATTTTGTGTCTTATTCTCATGCAATTAGAGTTTTAAATGCGCTGAAATTACGCTATTAAAAACGTAAACTAAATTAGTATGGAGCACTTAAGAACTAACTAGTATTCCTTCTTCCAAAAGTCACGGTCAAGACTTTTAAGAACTTTATTGAAATAAATGTTTTAACGTCATGGAATCGTAATGTACTGTATTTGTATTACTCATACATACATACATATATTGAGTATAAGATAAATCTCCGTATCTCCAAAACTAAATATTTTTATATAATATATACAATATGTCATTGAACAATCTGCGTAATAAATCTTTCAAAATATCTCAGAAAGATATATAAATAAAATAAAATAAATCAAATAAATCAGCTTCACGCTGTATCCCGCACACAACAGTGTAGGCAGAGGGAACCTAGTGTTAAGACACTCCCTTCCCCACTTTCTGCCGAATTCTGGAGGCATTGCGTGTTGAGTGGCAGAACTCAACGCCGCCCTTAACCTCGACACCAGAGCGAAGGAATGGAAATATAAATTTAAGTAAATATTTCATCTCCTCGAGTGGGGATCGAACCCATAACCAGTCGATTTTACAGTCACACCTCGTGCCGCTGCGCCACGACTGGCCTCAGAAAGATATATATATTTTTTTAATTTGAAAATGGAGAGATATCTACATTTCTTTATGTATAAAAGGAGCTTCATGCTTCTATATAATATGAAGAACTCTGGTTAGAATTAAATAATTTCATTTCCTCGCTCTGGTGTAAAGCGCGGCGTTGAGTTCCGCACACTAGTGTCTTAACATTAGGTTCCCTCTGTCTACGCAGCTTTAAAAACAAGTCAACTGCTAATTGAAATCAAATCTACTTCAAGGTGTATTCCACGGCAGGGTAGGCAGAGGGAACTTAGTGTTAACACACTCCGTTCATTACTTTCCGCTGAATTCTGGAGGCATTGCGTGTTGAGTGGCGTACACCAGAGCGACGAAATGGTAATACAAATGTAAATAAATATTTCATCTCCTCGAGGGGGGATCGAACCCACAGCAGTCGCATTTTGTGCCCCTGCGCCACTGACCTCACTACTGCTAATTGCTTAGCTTATATTATATTAGATACTGTACTAATTTATAATTAAATTCGTTTTTGTATGTATGCATTATTAGTGCAAAAACTTCTATATTATAATATAAATTTGATTATAATTTGCTTAAGTGATATTGGCGCAATGTGACTTCATGTTGTTTATGAGAAAGGGAAGTCACTTCGATTTCCGTTTCAACATGGAATATTTTTAAAAACGGATTCACAATCTCATTTGCGTATATGTGCGAATAATTGATTGGCAGAAAGAAATATTTCGGATATGTAAAAAAATTACGGCGTTGGGTTCCGCGCCTCGACATGCAAAGTCTTGAATTTTGGCGGTAAATAGAACTTCTTTATTTATCCATAAACTTTTCTTTGTTGCTGAGTTCGATTACCGTGGAAATGAGTTTTCTTTCTGTAGTAAGAAGAAAAAGCGCGGCGTTAAGTTCCACGACTTAACACACTGTATCTCGAAAATTTGCTTGTAATGCGGGGAACAGAGCCTCTTAGACCAGGTCCATACTACCTACCATACAATTTAACGGATACAGGGTGTAACTAAAAACAAAACAAACTCACAAAGCAAATCCAACCACTCTAACATTATTATTCGCTTAGAAATACCACGCATGAGTCAAATTACGTCAATTAAATACCAAATGTGAAGAAACACGGCGTCGTGTCCTATAACCTGGTGGTGCCTTAATGACCAGCGGCTTAGCCTTAGCATATTATCAACAAAAGGGGATTTTAAGAAAATATGTACATACAAGTAAGTACTTATTTATTTTAGAAAACGTACAGAAAATTTTAACGTTACGAGATGCTCTATACGTTTTCTAATATAAGTATTTTTGTTTCTTAAGTATGGAATAACACTTTAAAAATGTCAAAAATATTGTTTAGTTGTATATATGGTCTTTGGCTTCGTTGTGTTCACGCTTTTTCCCGCATATATGATTATCAAGAGGCCAGTCGCGACGCCGGGGCGCAACGTGTGACGGAAAACGTGACAGGGTGTGGGTTTGGTTCCCACTAAAGAAAACAAAATATTTAATATTTTCATCAAATTACAATTAATGGGAACAGAGTGTATTAACACTAGGTTTCTTCGGTGCCGCATTCTCTACCGCATTTTCTAGACGTTGCGTGTTGCTATATACAATATCCCGAATTCGACAAGGTAATTAAGAATGTCCTGACACTAGATCTATCCTACCTATCCTGCTATATATGCGGGATAGAACGTGAAACTGTAAAAATGTAAAAAAAAAAGAAATGACCTGTACATATAATTAGCGAGCTATCAATTCAAGGCTAAATAGATTGGGTAATATTTATTTGTATAATACAATTACAAGATATGATACAACTTTCATAGTCACCGTAGCGTGACAGCACGCACTGCACTGCACCGCACTGCTTTCACCCTCGTCGCTGGTAACGAACGTATATCAATTGACTACTTTTATTATTATAAAATGTGAGGGTTATTGACTTTTTGTTAGTTTTTTTTGTGTTTCGCATCACGCTGTATCCCGTATAAGCAGGTTAGGCTGGAGGAATCTAGTGTTAAACCTAGTGTTTCCCCAGTTCTCGCCCAATTTTCGAGACATCGCGTGCTCTTACTTTTTTTTAAATAAATTTTAATAGTAAGGTAAAAGAAGCTAATTATATGTACATTTTAGTATTCAAATAAATACAGAGGCTCTTGTTGAAAAAAAAATGTAAAAAAAAATGGATATTTAGGCCGTTGTGGTGCAGGAGCTCTAGCGTGTGATTGTCAGGCGAGCGTTATGGATTCGATTCCCACTCGGGGGAATTACATTATAAAATATACGTAAAGCTATACGTATATTTATATATATGTTTATTTATAAGTTCATTTATAGACTTACCTGATAATTTTTATAGATGGGAAAAAAACAATTGAATTGAGTCATCTCTTCTTATTATATGATCGTAGCGCAATTCGGAAGTACGCGGTGGTTATAGGTTCTTTTATTGTTTTTGCGGTTCTTTTTATTACACATTAGAAAGTGAAAAATTTATTTGCCGTCTCTCTAAGTTACCACTGTAGAAAATGGTAGAAAACAATAAAATATAGTCAAAGTATTTTTTTTATTCCCGTTACATCTCGCGCATGGGTATATTTATATGGGTATTTATATGGGTATTTCTATTTAAATCTAGTTTTTCACTATTTCTATAAATACATCTAATTAAATTATTTCAAGCTATCAAAGGCACCAAAAATAAACAATATTTAAATTATATACACTATATATATATATATATATATATATATGGTAGCTAACAAAACACCAATTCCCACGTGAAGTTGTTACACATATCGCAGTGTAACGCTGGGAGATGACCACACGGGCGTCTAAAATGTCTTAATATTTTTTTTATAAATTTTGAGATATTAAGGGTGCATATTGTATTTTATGTAGTTCGCTCTGGTGTCGAGGCTAAGAGCGGCGTTGAGTTCTGCCACTCAACACGCAATGCCTCCAGAATTCGGCAGAAAGTGGGGAACGGAGTGTCTTAACACTAGATTCCCTGTGATTTCTCAGAGTGTTTTATTGTAGCACTCTAAAAGTTACTTACTTACTATTTTTTATTAAATAAAACACACCATGGACTCTATTTTTTGTGATTTTTGCTCATTTGATATTATTTTTATATACACTTTTACACAGCTGCTGTTACTATTTGTTCGATTTGAAAGTGTAGAAAGAGGAGTAGCATACTAACCTATTTTATAACGTATTATGCAAAAATGACCTTTTTCTCTTTTTCGCAAAAAATTTCTGAAAAAGTCCAACAGTATCAAATGTGTGTTGTCTGTCAGTCAGCCAGTCAGTAAATGGACAGTTTTATATATATATATATATATATATATATATATATATATATATATATAAATTATATATAAAAAAATAAATTATATATATATAAATTATATATAAAATATAATAATATATATATAAATTATATATAAAAAAACATATTTTTCTACCAACAGTGTGTACAAACCCTAAAGCCTATCGATTTGTGATCTCCGACAGAAACTGAATTGATGGTATCGCATGGGAATCAGTTGTAACGGCGTAACGGCGATGGCTCGTAACAACTGTGACATAATTCCACCGCGTGACGTAACGTGAGATGTACGCGGAGATGCTGCGCTTTAAAATACTTGATTTCTTTTTTGGAGCATCGATTTACTTACATTAAGCGTTTTTAAATAAAGTTTTATTTGTATATTTGAAATAACAATATAGCTGATAATATCTATTTGTGTTATTGTATTAAACCAATATTATCATATTTGAACGTTTATATGGAGGATCTATTATTTGTTCAGAATCAAAAGCTTACATTTTTTTTTCTTTCACTCCTAGCATATCCTGCTATAGTCGGGTAGGCAAAGGGAAAGCGCGGCGTTGAGTTTCGCTACTCAAAACGTAATGCTCCCAGAATTAGAAATTGGGAAACAGAAGTGTTTTCGTGGGAATGGAGTATCTTGATCCTAGGTTCCCTGTTCCCACACGTTTACACAAGCTCACGCTATATCCCGCATGTCGTGAAGTTAAAAAAAATCCTTAACTATTATAATATTAGTATTTTCGTAGTTAAAATTACATAACTTGGAAAAAGCTAGAAAATACTATCGACATAAGTGTCTAAATCATTTACAAGAAATCATGAATCACAAAGGAACATAAACGTATATTGCATTCGACTTTTGTCAACACGTCATTCGCTCACACTTCACGGTATTATGTGAATATTGTTTGAAACATAATTTGCGGTTTATTATACAATAAGTTATATTCACTTTTTTATCAACTTTACGCTATATCCCGCACACGGCAGGGTAGGCAGAGGGAACCTAGTGTTAAGACACTCCGTTCCCCACTTTCTGCCGAATTCTGGACATTGTGTGTTGAGTGGCAGAACTCAACGCCGCGCTTTGCCTCGACACCAGAGCGAAGAAATGGAAATATAAATTTCAGTAAATATATCATCTCCTCGAACCCATTTTACCCATAAATTTTTTATTCTTCCACAAAAGGTTTTGCCATTTTTGCACATTTGAGTACAAGTCAAAGTGCGGCGTTGAGTTCCGCCGATCAACAAACAATATCCCACATTGAACGGACTGGGGAAAAGAATGTGTTGTGTGTAGTAAGGCAGTAAGGTTCCATCGGTCTACGCACCCCAAAAGATGCTATCTCTGCGTACAACGTTAGAAGGACAATTACTTTTTTTTCTATTTATTTAAAATATAGTAAATTATTCAAAATTTTGAATCATTTTAACAATTTTATAAATTTCTCAATATAAAAAGGTATAATATCCATTTCTAGCACCTTTCTTTCATATAATGGGTAAATTTCCTCACACGTGATACTAAACCACCTATCATATATCAACTTCAGTCAAATTAGATATGGATAGTATATAGGTGAATATTTTGCAAATGATATTGTTATAGAGACGCCACGGTGCGGTGCGGTGTGGATAGGTGTGGAGAGGTGTGGAGAGGTGTGGAGAGGTGGCGCTATTGGGAAATGTTAAATTTCACACGTTAATCAAGTGTAACTCTTCTTATTCTACATAAAATAAACTTGAAAATAATTTAATTTCGTTTTAAATTTACATGTCTTGTATTTTAAGATTGACTTATTTTAAAAAAAAGCAGGTTAAGAGAAAGAATATGGTAGCCTAGTGTTAATACACTCAGTTTTCCACTTTCCGCTGAATTCTGGAGGCCTAGAGAGAAATTTAACGCCGCGCTTTGTCTCGTTATCAGAGCGATGAAATGAAAGAATTAATTTCATTTCTTTGATTTTGATTTCATGACTAGAACCTACAACCAACGCCTTTACAGTCGGAGACGTTGCACCTTCACTGACCTCAACAAATTGAATGCAGTCAATTATAGTTATAATTAAAATCGAATCTAGAACCACTGAATTTAGTAAACGTAACGCTCAACTGAGCACGACTCCCTTATCAATTCTTCAAAGAAAGGAGCACGACTCCCTTATCAATTCTACAAAGAAAGTCTACGGAACCTAGAAATTATATTACAGTTATAATTTTAGATGCATTTAAAATGTAGAGATAAGAAAAAGTCGTGATAAGTCGTATAAAAAGGTAAACGAGCGTGTCTCCGTGTCCTCATCAACAACTCTAAACAAAACCATCTGACATTTACGTGATATCAGATTTGCGACATTTATTGTATTATTTCACATGACGCGTGGTGGTGGTGGTTGGGCAATGTCCGCTTGTGCACGCGATTGCTGTAGGTTCGATTGTTAATTGGGTTAAAAATTTTAAATATAAAATATATTTTGCTGAAATAGACTTTTTCAAGTACTTTTGAATCGTCAAATGAATGAAGGTACTACGGCCTCAGCAGGGAGTTCAGCTGGGAGACGACAACAAGTCGTTGTTGTCGGTAATAATTAGATAATATTTTAAAAAATATATTGTACTATTGTAAAATATGTTAGCTTCCTCGATCTCTTTAGAGGATTCCGTTTAACCCTCCTTCGTATATGTATTACGGTGACGCCGCGAGACGCTAGTGTTAAGACAGTTCGTTTTCAGACTGTTTGACGCTTAACTTTGCTCATCAAAGCAGGAAACAAAAACAATTCATTCCCCCAAATGGGAATCGAACACACAACCGTCACTTTACAGCAGGACGTTGTTTTACTACACCACGATTGCTTGCATTATATTTAATTAATTATCAAGAAAATGAAAGCCAGTTAAAATTCATATGTCATTCATAGATACATCAACAACGAAGTAACACTTAATATTGGACAATACACTCCGCACTGTCCCTATAACACAGCGATACGGATCTCTCATACTAATTGACCGCGATTGTTCCCGGATTCCCATAGCATAGATATTTAAGCTACTTTCGTAGATAAATGTAGATTTTTATGATGTAATAATTACCGAAACAATACATCTTTAAGCATTTCTCGCGTTAAGTCATACTGTTTTTTCTACTCTACAGCACTCGTTAACTGTGAACTCGAGCACGCGATGTATGGCAATTAAAATTTTTATTTATATTTTAATAAGAGATTCTGTACTATTTATAATTGGACTAAATTACGATTTGTCACGATTGCTTTACATGTGTGTAAATTTTGTGTTTATTTCAGCATGAATATGAATGTATTGTTTATTTGACGTATTGGTTTCTGCCTGTATTTTTTTTTTGTGTTTATTTTATAACTGAGGCCAGTCGTGGCGCAGTGGCACAAAGTGTGACTGAAAACCGACTGGTTGTGGGTTCGATCCCCACTCGAAGAGATGAAATATTTACTTAAATTTATATTTCCATTTCTTCGCTCTGGTGTAGAGGCAAAGCGCGGCGTTGAGTTCTGCCACTCAACACGCAATGCCTCCAAAATTCGGCAGAGAGTGGGGAACGGAGTGTCTTACACTAGGTTCCCTCTGCCTACCCTGCTGTGTGCGGGATATAGCGTGAAGCTAATTTAATTTTAATTTAATTTTATAACTGATCCCAAGTAACAGATAAAATTAAGCCTATTGGTTGCATTCTATTTCATTCGATATATTGGGTTGAAGAGAACGTTCTGTATTTTAGAGAAAATATTTGAATTAATTTATATAAATTTATGTTAAATATTGATCAATTATATGTATATTCCCCATTAACCTGTGAATTCCTTTTTTGTAGAAGATCTCGTTTTTGGAGTTAAAATAGTCAGCCACCGCCTTAGAAACACTTTCAAAAGATTTGATTTTTTCTCGCGAATTTTGCAATGATCTAAAAGGGTAATAATCAGATGGTGGTAATGGTGGATGTCAGGTAAATACGGCGGGTGCCTAAGGACCTCCCATACTAACACACAAAAAACATAAATATCAAAATCTTCTCAACGTCTTTTGCAATTTCCCGACTTGTTGGTTGTTAAATGTGGATTATTTTCCAACATGGATCTCAAAACATCATTATCGATCTTGGATGGTCGTCCAGATCGATCACTTTCTTGGAGGCTTGACAACTACGAACGTTTACAACATCTCTTCCGTGATGCTTCGTTTTTTGAATTCATACAAAATACAGTGTTGTAAATGCACTTTGCCTTCTGACATGTTGTTCACCTTAAACAATGAACTGTAAAAAATACTATTATTATATATATGAGGCCGGCGTTAAGTTCCGCCACTCACGCAATGCTTCCAGAATTCGGCAGAAAGTGGGGAACGAAGTGTCTTAACAGGTTCCCTCTGCCTACCTTGCTGTGTGCAGGATACAGCGTGAAGTTGATTTTGATTTTAAATTTATTATATTATACAGCTGGTAAAAAAACAAGAAAAAAGTAAAATTTTATTTTTAAATGGCAAAAAAATTACCTGCGTGTTAAAATAAGACAGAACTTTCCCTCCAACCATATATTTTTGTTTATGTTTCTTTCTTGACATGATTTAAATATAAACATACATATATAGAGTATACACTTTTCTTATGTTTTTTTAATATTTTATTGTCCTCTCACATATTTTGCATTAAACAGAGAAAGCGGAGAGAACTTCATCGTAGATATAGCGTGTAGAGTGTCGGAACTCAACGTCAAGCTTTATCTTCTAGCTACAGCTAGACCACAACAATAACTCATTCTTCCAACTGGGAAACGAACCCACAACCACGTCGTCGCGTTTATCATACGACCCTGAGAGACAACCAAAAATATTCAATCCTTCAAGATATTTTAGTACTATAATCTAATTATTGAGGCCAGTCGTGGCGCAGTGGCACAAAGTGTGACTGTAAAACCGACTGGTTGTGGGTTCGATCCCCACTCGAGGAGATGAAATATTTACTTAAATTTATATTTCCATTTCTTCGCTCTGGTGTCGAGGCAAAGCACGGCGTTGAGCTCTGCCACTCAACACGCAATGCCTCCAAAATTCGGCAGAAAGTGGGGAGTGGAGTGTCTTACACTAGGTTCCCTCTGCCTACCCTGCTGTGAGCGGCATATAGCGTGAAGATAATTTTTTTTTTTTTTTTTATAATCTAATTATACACTTGCATCACATACTTCTATTACACATCTCGTCTGCAATGCAATATTAGATGGTGCATTTTATATAGGTTATTATTAACTTGTAAAACTGCATCATTTCTTAAAAACCAGTTTGATATTTACAGTTTCACAAGAGATGAGTTAGTTTACATTACCTTGTGAAATTATATATTTTTTTTTTTAGTTTTACGACGTTAGCGTAACCCACTTAGTGTTAAGACACTGTGTTCCACGCGTGTTTCGCAACTCAACGCCGTGTTTTTTTTTGTCAAAATTAAGAAAATGTAAATAATTCATTTCCCTCCATCATACGCCATCGGTTATTTATCTCATATTATTCTTTTTTATCTTTGCAAAAAAAATCGTCTACCATTTTGCTCGTTGCGCAAATAATCAAATTTGATAACATTTATTTAAACAATAACATTTATTTCATATGATGAATGAACCTGATGCCATTACCCAGAAAAACCAACCAACCAAAAACCTTGGTGAAAACCTCAAAAAGGAAGTATAACCGAGCCTCTAGGTTCTTTAAGCGGCAAATTGCCAGAGCAAGGTCCGAGCATATCGCCAAAATTGGCGAGAAGCTTGAGAGCTATCCGTCCGGAACTCATCAGTTCTGGGCGCTCTCAAAGGCGGCACTTGGCAACTTTAGCCAGCCTTCGCTTCCGCCATTACGCACGGGAAATGACATCTTGGTCCACACGGCAAAAGAGAAAGCCGATCTCCTGGGCGCTCTCTTTGCCTCAAACTCGACTTTGGATGACCAAGGATCAACGCCGCCGACCATCCCGCGGTGCCAGAGCTCAATGCCTGAGGTTAAGTTTAACCAAACAGCTGTTAGGCGAGCTCTGTCCTCTTTGGACATCCACAAGTCGAGCGGGCCAGATGGCATTTCTCCCTTAGTGCTCCGTTCTTGTGCTCCTGAGCTGTCACCGGTGCTAACGCGTTTGTTTCGGCACTCTTACTCAGTCGGCGTAGTCCCAGATTCATGGAAGAGCGCTCTTATCCACCCGATCCCAAAGAAAGGCGATGGGTCCGATCCATCTAACTACAGGCCTATTGCCATCACCTCCCTGCTCTCAAAAGTCATGGAGAGCATCATCAATAGCCAGCTCTTGGTTTATCTAGAGGATCACCGATTGATTAATGACCGACAATATGGCTTTCGCCATGGTCGCTCAACCGGTGATCTTCTGGTTTACCTTACCCACCGCTGGGCAGCGGCTATTGAAAGCAAGGGAGAGGGCCTGGCAGTTAGTTTGGACATGGCGAAGGCCTTTGATCGAGTTTGGCATAAGGCGCTCCTGGCTAAACTTCCATCCTATGGGCTTCCCGAGAATTTATGCAAATGGATCGCCAGCTTTCTCACTGGGCGCAGCATCAAGGTCGCTGTCGACGGTTTTTGCTCTAAACATATGCCCGTGAACGCTGGCGTTCCCCAAGGCTGCGTGCTGTCCCCTACGCTGTTTCTTTTGCATATCAATGACATGTTAGAGGATTCTAGCATTCATTGCTATGCAGATGATAGCACAGTGGACGCTGTTTACTCCGGCCGAGCAAGTCTTTCTCGGGAAAACGCTGAACAGTGCCGAAATAAACTTGTGTCTTCTATTGAGGCATCCCTCAACAAAGTCTCCTCATGGGGTGAAAGGAACTTAGTTCAGTTCAACCCCCTGAAGACACAAGTTTGCGCGTTAACCACCAAAAAAATCCCATTTATCATATCGCCAGTCTTTCAAAACACTCCTCTTACAGCCGCGCCCAGTATCAGTATATTGGGCCTTAATGTTTCGAGTGACTGCCAGTATCGCGATCATCTGGAAAGCAAGGCCAAGTTGGCCTCGAAGAAACTGGGGGTCATCAACAGAGCGAGACGGTACTTCACGCCAAAACACCGTTTGGCCCTATATAGGGCCCAGGTTCGGCCTCATATGGAGTACTGTTCTCACCTCTGGGCTGGTGCACCCCAGTATCAGCTTGAACCATTTGATCGCATACAACGTAGAGCCATTCGAATCATTGGGGACCCAATGATCTGTGAAAGGCTTGATACTTTGGCTTTGCGTAGAGACGTTTCCTCGCTTTGCGTTCTCTATCGCATTTACCATGGGGAGTGTTCTGAAGAACTGTTTGACCTGTTACCGGCCGCCGAATTTTCTAACCGCACCGTACGTCATCGGCTAAAATATCATCCACACCACCTGGATACGTGGCAATCCACTACTGTGCGGTTTCGTAGGAACTTTCTTCCACGCGCCACGGAACTGTGGAATGGCCTACCCGCGGCAGTGTTTCCAGGTCGATATGACATGGGTACCTTCAAAAAGCGCGTCTTTCTCCACCTTAAAAGGCTGGCAACGCACCTGTAGCTCCTCTGGTGTTGCACGGGGCCGTGGGCGGCGGCAATCACTTACCATCAGGTGACCCGAACGCTCGTTTGCCTTGTCCTTTTCCATAAAAAAAAAAAAAAAAAAAAACCACCAAGAAAAGTGTTTAGTTTTTCTTTTATTTTTTAAAAGTATTTTATTAATATTCTGTTTCAATAGGGTAAATAGATTATAACACAAAAAAAACACCTATTAAAAAAGGTATGATTCACAACTTTCACATAGCGTAAATCGTTTTTTTTTGTTCGTTTAAATATATTGATGCTATCGTGGCGCAATGGCGCAGCAGTCGATTTGTAAACGCGACGATCGTGAGTTCGATCCCGACGGGGGGAATGATAATGTTTTATTTTCCCGCTCTCAACCCACAATGTCTCTAAAACTGAGTGTAACGTGGAAACGGACTGTTTTAACATTAACTTCCCTCTGCCTTCTCGATTATCTTTTATGTAGGAAAAATTTAAGGCGTTTTTATATGTTTATACATATACCGTAATTAACTCTAAATAGTGAAAGATTATAAAAGGTTAATTGACGTGGAATTACGCAAGGAAAGATCATTGCAATCGACTATGTAAAAACATTTTCAAAATGTCAATCTGTCTAGATTCTAGATGTAGACGTCACCGAAAGAGGCCTTTCATTTGATATTTAAATATACTAAATACATTAAACTAGCGCTTGAAAAGGCTCTCAAGTCAAATAAAAAACAAAAACCAAAAACTTTTTGTGCATGGTCGATATGGGTTCTTCATATGTAATAAGTACATATTTAAAACATCTGTATAAAATTAACTTCATTATTGTTTTAATTCGCTCCAGTGGAGTATGCAGTAAAAACTTAGAATTAAGACACTTTATTCCCCACATTGTCAGGCACTCAACAATGCACTTAGTCTTGTTACCAGAGTGAAAAATATTTTTTTCTCCATGTGAGAATAGAATGTATGTATGTATGTATAACGTAAAGTTCTTTCAGCCGTGTATCATATATAACCTAATAAGAAAATATAACCGTACGTCCATTTATGTAAATGTCAGCCCTCAAAGTTCAAGGTCGAACTGACTTAAGAGATCAGCCTCATTGCAATACGGTAACCAGTATTTAGTGCGGTAGCGTCAGAAAAAAAATGTAATAAAGCAATTTAATTACATCGAGAACCCATAAATTTTAGATAATAAAGTATTTGAACCTGCGTCTCTTTAAAGTATTTCTAGTTTGTATTTAAACAGAGGTGTTTATGAAAGAAACGCCTACAGAATTTTGTTTGTGGCGGGATACGAGACTTGAGCATATTTATGTCAGGGTTAAGACTCAGTCAATTGCCCCTAATAGCTTTGGTAGGACGTTGTGGCACAGTGGCTTATTAAAAGCGCGATGAAGGTAATGAGTTCGATCTACATGTCACTCGCAAAATGATTATATTTAAATATTTCAATTTACACGCTCATATGAACGAAGTGCAGCATTAATTTACTGGTTAATGCTTTTAATATTAATATATTTTAATTTATTACAAATAATATAATAAAACATATGACATTATTATAAAATTACCTTACATGCCTTAGAATCTGTATATGCCATACAAAATTATTTCCTTATTTAAAATTTGAACCTGGTATCAGCTTATAACAATAAATAAGTAGTATTGGTTAAAAGTTTTCGACTAAGCCAGTACAGTCTTTATTTGGTTTTACTAATGGCTAGCATAAAAATTGTTGTACATATTTTTTTTGCTGACGCTTTTAAAAAAAGTACGATTTAATGTTCATTCAAAGGCCATCTTCCCATATCGTGGTCTGTAACAAAACTGTATGACTGATGTATCTAGTTATTATGTATATGTATCAATACATTATTATTTATACATAATATCAGAGTCGGACTGTGAGCGCGTCGGTTCTGGGTTCGATTCCCACTTGAGGGATTTTTTTCTCCTGTTGCAGGTGTTGTGTAGCCACTCCACATGCCGAGGTTTGGAAAATTGGGCGTAAAGCGCAGAACGGAGTGTCTCGGACACTAGCTTTCTTCTTAACACTCTGCAATACGCAGGATATAGCGTGAAGTCATTTATTTATTTAAATTTCTAATAGATTGAAAAAAGATCTACAATTAGACTATTCAAAAACTAATCTTTTTGTTTTAACAGATATATAGGAAAAAAAAAAAATCAGCTTCACGCTGTATCCCGCACACAGCAGGGTAGGCAGAGGAAACCTAGTGTTAAGACACTCCGTTCCCCTTTTTCTGCCGAATTCTGGAGGCATTGCGTGTTGAGTAGCAAAGAAATATAAATTTAAGTAAATATTTCATCTCCTCGAGTGGGGATCGAACCCTCAATCAGTCTATTTTACAGTCACACTTCGTGCCGCTGCGCCACGAGTGGCCTCAACATTAAAAATTAAAAATAATAATATTTATTATACTTTTTATATTATATAATATAATATGAAAAATTATCAAAATAACTAACATACGTGTCCCAATAGTAATTAAGTCTCACGGCAATACTTATATAATGAGGCGCTTTGAAACGTGCATTTACAATGAGAACGTGTATGTTGTAAATTTTGGACGACGATCTTTGTATTACACTATCTTTTGTCACATGTTTCGCTGGCAATGAGTTTTGTTTTTTTTTAGCTTCATACCCTATCCTGCATATAGCAGGGTAGGCAGAGGGAACCTGGAAACCTAGCGTTAAAACACTCCGTTCCCATTAAGAGAACGGAACGGATGTTCCCCATTGCATCTTCACGCTTTTTGCCTGCCTTGTTAATAAGTGTTAACGCGGTTCCTACACGCACGGCCTTATTTTCGTGATATTGTGCGTTAAGTAGCGGAACTCAACGCCACACCTTATCTACCAGTTAAGGTGTGGTGGAATATTTGTAATATAATCATCCTCACTAATGTGAATCGAATCCGCAACAATCGCGTCTACAATCGAACAATCGGAAGTTCCTAGTTAAATTTTATATATCATATAAGAAAATATTTTGCTATGAAAAATAATGATATTACAATTACAATCCAATATAAAAGAAAAGTGCATATTATTTTAAGCAAATGTTTCTAATATTTATATAATAGCTACTCCTTTTATAAATAAATTTTACCGAAAAAATAACGTGTTAAGTAATGTTAAGTCAAATTTCTGTGTATTTTTCTAAGAGAACTCATTATGTTATATCAGATTCGTCACCTAACAATGACACGTTTGTCATATAACTATAGTGACCATTGTTTTCGGCTCAAAACGGGACATATTTTTTTTATTTTTTGGATTTCTCATGAGTCCATCGTGGCGCACGAGTGTATGACTGTAATGCGCTGGTTGTGGGTTCGATCCCCACTCAATAATTATTTATTAATATTTTCATTTCTTCGCTCTGACACCAAGGCAAAAGAAAAGTGGAGAAAGGAACTTAACGCTAGATTCTCTCGACCCACCTTGCTGTGTGCGGGATACAGCGTGAAACTGATCTTTATTTTTTTTTGTTTCATTTATATTTTAGCTATTGTATTAAAAATTAATGTTTGTTTGTCATTTAAAATATGGTACCTTCTTACGGTACCTTCTTTTTTCTAGTCGATAGTGATTCGACCGACGAAATTTTTGTACCATTTCGCAAAACAAGACATTTTTCCGTCCCGGTGCATCGGGACTCCGGAACGTGCAAGGAAAAAAACGGGACGTCTGGTCACATCAGTCATAACTATCGTTCTTGACCGAAAAAAATCGGCATACCATCTTGTAACCAAAGCTAATTAATGAACGCATTGTGTGCGGCGGGAGGTCGCCGCTGAGAACTGGGAATTTTTATTAAGATATGTATTTCGATATACAATTTTCACATTAGATTCATAGTTCGTGCGTACGTTGCTTTAAAATTTGTTTTATTAAATTTTTTGGATTTTTAATTGCGAGAATTTTAACTAGCGGTGGTTAAAATTTTAACTTAATGGGATGGTTGTGGGTTCGATACCCGCTCGGTAGAAATGAACTTTTGTCATTTATTTTAACAAAACATGGCGCGGCTATGAGTTGCGCTTCTCAAAACGCAATGTCTCGATAACTAGGCGGAAATTGTGAAATGGAGTGTTTCAACACTAGATTTCCTCTCATAAATGATGAATGCATGCAATACAATTTCCTCTGCATTAGAGAAATAGCATTGAACTGTAAAAAAACTTAAAGACCGTAAGTGGATGAACAGAGTAACATATGGGCACAGTCAACAGTGGCCAAAGCCGCGCTTTGTCTTCTTATCAGAGCGAGGAAATAGTGAATTCCTCTGAATAGGAATCGAGTCCACAACCGCTTTTCCAGTCAGACTCAGTCTCACTCCGCTACTACGGCCATATCAAGAATAATAACAAATAAATACAAACTGTATATCTGTCATTCAAAATCTTATGAAATGTTACTTTTCTTATTATATACAAACACAATAAACAGTGATTTATCTCAATACAACATAGTATTATTTGACGTTGACAATACTAAATAACGAGCTTTTACACTCAGTGGTAACAAAATAAGACAAATATACAAATAGGTCGTGAGTTCAAATACAGCTGGTCACTATGGCCAGACTATTGTGCGAGAGTACAATAGCTACGAATAACTATAGAAATTTCATAACAATTTAGATTATTTCGTATTGTAGGCTTTATCTTGTAAGGCGGAGATAGCTGGTTCAATTTTGGAGGTATGTTAATTTTTGGAGGTATTATAGGAAAAATAAAATTTTGTAATTTAACTGCTTCACGCTGTATCCCGCACACCGCAGGGTAGGCAGAGGGAACCTAGTGTTTTAGACACTCCGTTCCCCACTTACTGCCGAATTCTGGAGGCATTGCGTGTTGAGTGGCAGAACTCGTCGCCGCGCTTAGCCTCGACACCAGAGCGAAGAAATGGAAATATAAATTTAAGTAAATATTTCATCTCCTCGAGTGGGGATCGAACCCACAACCAGTCGGTTTACAGTCACACTTTATGCCGCTGCGCCACGACTGGCCTGGACTTGTAATTTAACGATAGGAAAAAATTGTTGAAGCTACAAAAATACAGAAAATATGAAATTAAGTCCTGTGGTGAAGCAGAGTTCCCACCCACACACAACCTGTCCAGTTGTCAGTTTCAAGTGTGAGGCTTGTGACTTGTGAAATTTTTGTATTTTATTTTCTTCTCTTTGGTTTCTACGCAAAACGCGGCGTTGAGCTCCGCTATTTAACACGCAGTGCCTCCATATGTTGGCAGAAATTGTCGAACGGAGTGTCTTAATACTAGATTCTATTCTGTGCAATAAAATTAAATTGAAAATTCAACTCAGAAATTATTCCATACTTTTATCTATTATATAATTAAATATATATAAAAAAATGTATATCCGTTACTTGAACTAAATTATGACCGTCATTACCCATTTAGAAGTAAGTCACACGATGTTGACCTTTGAGGACGGATGTCCTAGATACACTTTTATACGTGATATATGCACTATTTCAACTAATATTATTTATAATGTATATACTTCTATATTAATTTTACAAATCTGTAGTTAGTTTTAAAAAGAGTTTGCTTGGTTCTACTTCGAATTGAACATTTTTTTTATTTTATCCCTTACTATTATTGAGGCCGGTCGTGGCGCAGTGGCACAAAGTGTGACTGTAAAACCGACTGGTTGTGGGTTCGATCCCCACTGGGGGAGATTAATTATTTACTTAAATTTACATTGCTATTTCTTCGCTTTGGTATCGAGCGCGGCGCTGAGTTCTGCTACTCAACGCGCAATACCTCCAGAATTCAGCAGAAAGTAGGGAACGGAGTGTCTTCACACTAGGTTCCCTCTGCCTACCCTGTACTTTGTGTGCGGGATACAGTGTGAAGCTGAATTATTTATTTATTTTTTATTAATATCGATTTTTTATATATCAGACCAAGCTTTGACCGATAGGAGAACAGTTACAATGAAAAATGTTAAATAAAAATCATAAATGGGGGAGCTTGAAAGTGTTCAATTGTTAAATATTCCCATTTCATCAATATTTTATATTTATAATCAAAATAATTTCAAAGCCATCGTGGCACATCGTCTGCCTGTTAAGATGATGTTTGTGGGTTCCATTTCACTCGGAGTAATTTTTATTGTTGTCACTGAGATATAGCCCTCAATACAAAGTGTCGTTGAATTCCAACAATTAATAAGCAACGTCTATAAAATTAAGCCGAAAGTAAAGAACGGCGTCTTTTAACACGAGATTCTTTCTGCTTTTTCTGCAATAATGTGAAAAAAGAAGATCCAGATCAAAGACCTATGACAGTACCAAGTATTACCACAACCTTACAGCATAATAACATCGAAACAAAAGCACTATAGTGACTCGCAACAATACATGTACCTCTATAAAGGCTTCGACGGACGTTATATAAAGTCGAAATTTACTTTCAAAATAGAAAGGATCGGAATCATCAATAGCGATGAGATGGTGTAAGCATCCATGGATAGGCTGTAATTCATTTTACTAATCGACGTTTTGTGTTTGTCATTATTTTATTGAGTGACTGACTGATTGACGTAACTGAACGCTTTTGTATGTGTTATAATGATGTCTTTATTTCGAGAAACAGTCTGAGAGAAACTGTCAATATTATATTGTAGTCGCCGTAGTCAGGATATTTTCAGTATAATTTTCAATGATATTAGTTATAAATACTACACTTCACTACAAAATATTATTTTATGAATCAGCTGTATCCCGCACATAGTAGAGAACTTAGCGTGAAAAAACCTTCGTTTCTTATTTTTCGCCGAATTTGGAGTCATTGCGTGTTGAGTGGCGGAACTCAACGTCGCGCTCCTCGACAATTTCATTTACTCGAGTGGGAATCGAACACGCGACTAGTCGGGTTTATAGTCACACTTTGTGCTCTTGCGCCACGACTGGCCTCTATATGAATTTTACATGCCGCGTATTAGTCACAATTCATAGTTTTATATCTTTATCAACTCTTTTCCTTATGTCACAAAAACAAATTACAAATCTAAAAGAAAAAAGAATCAGTTAGAGGTGGCCAAATTTTGCTTTAAATTTGACTTTAACCTAGAGATAGTATTTGTAATGAACGCAACACAGATGAAAATCTAAATTTAAGATATTATTTGAAATGTATATTTCAATGAAAATAAAATAATAGGACTCAAACCCGCACCTCTTGTAAACTTTCTCTCGATATCTTTGCTTCTTATAAGGAATACAATTAAAAAAAGATCTCAAATGAGACCAAACAAGGCGCAGGGGCACAAGCTTACGACTGGAAACGCGACAAGTATTGGGATCAGTTTGCACTCGAGGAACTGTTAACTAACTTACTAATAACGAGGCAAATCGCGGCGTTGACTTCTGCCACTCAATACGCAATGAGGTTGAGTGTTTGACTCTAGTTTACCTCAGCCTGTATCTGCTATGTACAGGATACAGCGTGTAGCTACAAAAAAAATAAGTATATTTTTTTCTCTACTCGTTGGCATGTGCTAACTGCGGCGTCGTGACCGGCGGTACTTGTCTAACGTCTTGAGACACTAAATTATATCTTCTTTCTCAGCGAAACAATTATTTGAGTTTCTTGATCTATGTTAATTGTATGGACTAGTTTGTAGCCGCTGACATCGTCTTCTATTTGTTTTTTTTTAGTTTTACGCTATATCCATGTTATCCCGTATATAGCGTGAAGAACCAAGGTTTAAGACATTCCGTTCTCGAGTTGCCGCTCAATTTTTGACACATTGTCTGTTGAGTAGTGAAAGTCAACGCCGCGCTGTGTCTTGTTACCAGAGCGAGAAAGGGAATATATTAATATTAGTAATTAATAAGTCATTAAGATTCCATTTCTTCACTTTGGTGTCCAGGCAAAAGCGCAGCGTTGAGTTTTGCCACTCAACACGCAATGCCTCCAGAATTCGGCAGAAAGTGGGGAACGGAGTGTCTTAACACTGGGCTCCCTCTGCCTATCCTGCTGTGTGCGGGATACAGCGTGAAGCTGATTTTAAGATTATTTGGTAGCGTAGAAATGTACTCGTATAATGCTCAATAGCCCTCCTCATGCAATGTCATGTACGTCATAAATTAAATAAAAATATGAAGTTAATAATATTAAAATAATCTTTTATCGAGGTTGAAGTAGTTTCTGTTAAAAAAATATAACGTTATATAAATATAAAAACTGCATATATATTAATAACTATTTGTTTTGATTCGCCAATTACTTCGTTAAAGTTTAAAACACGAGATTGGCCTTAAATTGTTTTATCTTTAGATAAAGATTCAAGTGCACGTTGTGTAAGCGTATTTAATAAGCTTCACAAATACAATATGGATAAGTAAGGTATAAATTGGTTGTGAGTTCGATTCTCACTTGGGGGAAAGAATCTGTGAAAAGCTTGACTCTTTGGCTTTGCGTCTCCTTGCTGTGCGTTCTCTACCGCATTTATCAAGTGTTCTGAGGAACTGTTTGATCTGTTATCTGTCGCCGAATTTTCGCTATCCGCACAGTACGTCATAAGCTAAAATATCATCCACACCACCTGGATACGGGGCAATCCACTATTGTGCGGTTTTGTAGGAAGTTCCTTCCACGCGCCACGGAATTGTGGAATGGTCTACCCATCATAGTGTTTCCAAGTCGATATGATATGGGTACCTTCAAAAAGCGCATCCTTATGGGGTCGTGGGCGGCGGTGATCACTTATCATCAGGTGACTCGAATGCTTGTTTACCTTGTTTTTTCCATAAAAAAATATTTATTTTTATTTTTCTTGCTTAAGTTACATGTTAAATTCCGCTACTCAACACGCAATTTCTCGAAAATTGGTAGGATTATTTAAAAGTTTTTCGTTATTTCTTATAGAAAGAAACGGTTAAATTTTCACGGTAGCTAGAGACCAACTCTGTCAATATATAGGTTATAGGTAGGACAGATAGGCAAAGGGAATCTGGAAATCCAGTGTTAAAACACTCCGTTTCTCATTTTCTAACGAATTTTCGACTCGTTACCAGGGCGAGGAAGAGAAAATACTAAATATTTCACTTCCTCCGAATGGAAATCGGACCCACAACCGTCGCATATACAATCACGCTTACACCTCTGCGCCATGACGACATCTTGTAAACATCTAAACATTTTCTCATATTTTCAACTTCTCTCCAACATCTATAAGACCTTGCTCCATAGACTGCTGGGTGAACAATGAAAGGCCACCCTCGTCTTCATCTCGTCCAACACCGGCGCTGATACCATCATCCGCCGTTCGAAGGAAATAGTGCGTGACCGTAATTAAATTGTTCCTTTAACTTTATTGGTTGATATGTTTGATAGAATAATTTATGGGAAATTTATAATACGCAACAAAACGCCGTTTTTAATTTAATATATGTACAAATATCTTGTATGGTGGAACACAATGCCGCAATTTGTTAAATAGTTGAAGACTGAGCTATGTACCATTTTTTTCTCTCTGCTTTTATTGAATGGTGTGGCAAATACGTTACGAACGATGTTCTATACTGTATTTTTTGATTTTAAAATTAAAACGAGGAAGACGACTAGTACTGCGTAATTTCATTGAACACTAATCTCTCCAGAACTCGGCAGATAGTGGGGAACGTCTTGTCTTAACACTAGGTTCCCTCTACCTACCCTGCTGTGTGCGGGATACAGCGTGAAGCTGACTAATCAGTTTCTGCATATTGGCCCGAGTAAAATTCAAACTAAGACCAACAAAAGCACGTCAGTCACGACAGTGTCTGTCTGTAACGGCGATGGTTGTGGGTTGTATTTTCATTCTGGGGAATACTTATATTTAAATTATTTTCATTTCTTCGCTTTGGTACAAAAAACTAAGCAGCAGCGACTTTGAGGTCCACCACTTAACACACTGTGCGGCATACAATAGGTTCCCTCTGCCTATCTTGCTATATGCGGGATACAGCGTGAAAGTGATAAAAAAAAGCATTTTACCCGCACTCAACCACATGATCGCTTATTATAAAACCGTGCAATTTGCGTTTCACGGTTAGTTACCTTCCAACTCGGCCTCAGTTATCTGTTATACCAGTTACGATTGTTCCTAAAATTATAAAATACTTTAACTATATAGGTAACATCGCGATAAAGCGTTAAAAGTCGCTATTCATCATGTTTACACAATTTAATTTATATCTCGAAATCTCGAACCCATTCGTGTTTTTATACATACTAGAGAACCAATTGACGCGTCGGCGTTGCTATAGCAACGTGTGCAATAAAAGATCTTAACTTTTAAACAAACAAACAAACAACAAACTTCCGCTTTATTATATTAGTATAGATTTCATTTCCTAAGGTGGGAATCGAAACCATAACCTGTAGCATTTACAGCCGCAACCTTATGCACTATGCCACGATTGACTTCAAAATTATAACAAAATAATTAATTATCATAAATGAATGAGCTCAGCTCAGAGGGAAGCTAGTGTTAAGACACTCAGTTCCCATCTTTCTGCCGATTTCTGGAGGCATTGCGTGTTGAGAGATCTAGACCAGAGCGAAGAGACGGAGATATAAATGTAAATAAATATTTTCATTTCATCGAGTGGGGATCGAACCCACAACCTGTCGGTTTTACAGTCACACTTTGTGCCCGGCCTCATTAATTACCATAGTAATGTAAATTACAAGTAAATTGCTAAATCCTCACGTTCACTCTCATCGAGTCTTCTACATCATCTTAATCTGACACAAATTACGACATGTACACAGTTAGTTGTATTCTTAATAAAATCACTTAAATGTATTGTTGAAAAAGTCAAAGTTTTTGTCTTATGTATATTTATGTAATAATATAAATAAGGAGAATATTTGGTTAAATGCGCAAATCTTAGGAAGTATTGGTTCGGATTGATAAAGTCCTTTTAGTGGTTAAAAGTAAATTCATCGAGGAATCCTAAATCTTCATTTTAAAACTTAATACTATCTCTTACTTACCAGAGTAGAGAGAGAAATCCTAGTGTTAAGACACTCCGTTTTCCATTAAGAAACGTCCGTTCCCCACATTCCGCCGTATTCTTGAGGCTTAGTGTGTTGAGTAGCGGAATTCAAAGCTTCGCTTTGTATCAGTACTAGGGCGAGGTAATGAAAATATTAAATATATCATTTCCTCGAGTGGGAATCGAACCCTGACATCATAAAAAATCGACTGACCCTATATGCTGTATCTAAATCCACTCATGTTCTCTTTAGGCATTATCGTGTAATCAACATTCTTAAATAAAATAAAATCTTAAATCAGCTTCACGCTGTATCCCGCACACAGAAGGGTAGGCAGAGGGAACCTAGTGTTAAGACACCCGTTCCCCACTTTCTGCCGAATTCTGGAGGCATTGCGTGTTGAGTGGCAGAACTCAACGCCGCGCTTAGCCTCGACACCAGAGCGAAGAAAATGGAAATATAAATTTAAGTAAATATTTCATCACCTCGAGTGGGGATCGAACCCACAACCAGTCGGTTTTACAGTCACACTCCGTGCCGCTGCGCCACGACTGGCCTCAATCAACATTCTCTTTCTATAAATAACAAATACCGTAGAGAATCGTGAATACATGAGAAATAAAAACAATTCACACTATTGTTGAAACATAAAAATATTTAAAAATGTGTATTTATTTAAAAAATGTTTAATAATAATCGATAAAAATAGATTTTTTAAATAATATAATATCATATTACCGCGTACATAACCAATAATAACCTATTGTTATTTAACTCCATATACTAAAAGTAGCACAAGGTATTTTTATAGTTCTATAGCATATTTATAATGGCAGCTTGACACTTAATCTCGCATAATAGGGTAAGCGAAGACAGCCTAGTGTTAAAATATTCCTTTTCCGACTTTCCGCTCAATTTTCGAAACATGGCGTGTTGTGTGGTGGAACTCAGCGCCGCATTTGCTGTACGAGAGCAAGAAAATCGTGAGAAAAATAAATGTAATTATTCTCACGAGTGGGAATTGAACCCACAACCAAAGCGTTTGCCTGGGGTAGCGGTTTCCCCATATGTTCTCAACAAGTTTATAAGAAAAATTACAAGATAATATTACTTAAAATATAGGTAAAACCTTTCAAATCAAAGTGTTGTTAAAATGTCTATTTTCAATCTTCTATTTGTTTTTAAATCAAAGTATAATAAAAATATTTACACGCTATTTAAGCAAAATGTTAATAACTATGTAAAAAGATCTAAAATATTAAAAAAAACCATTAAATATTTACTCTCTCGTAAAAAGGTAGCAATTATCTTTTAAAGATGCGTTTTAAAATACTAGTCGTAAAAGTTGTAGCCACCGTATAACAAATGAAAATGTTGGATGATGAAATGTTTAACTTAACAATTTAGGAAATTATTGAAAAGGGAAGATTTTTTTTATAAATTTAAATAGCATCATATATGCAGTTAGGCATAAGGAACTTAGTGTTAAGACACTCCGTTGCCCATTTTGTGCCGATTTCTGGAGGCATTGCGTGTAAATTTTAAATTTTATTTAAATCGGCACCGATTTAAATAAAATTTAAAATTTAGACTGTTAAAAATATTTTATTGAGAACGTGTTTCGTGTTTTTTTTTAGAATTCACTCCTAAGGGTGCAAATAAGCGGGCGAAGCCGCACGCGCCCACTAGTATGAGAATAAAATAATAATATGATATTGTCAAGCTGATCTGATGATGACCTTTCATTTTGGTTTATTTAGTACTTTTTAATGTATGATACATTTTTTTAGGTTTTATATAATAAAAAAAGGGGCAAAAAGTGTGACTGTAAGCGCGACTGGTTGTGGGTTCAAACCCCACTCGAGAAGACTTAAATTTATATTTCCATTTGTTCGCTCTAGTATCGAGGCAAAGCGCGGCGTTGAGTTGAACAATAAATTTCGCAAAATTGGACAAAGGATATTTTCTCAACCTTCTTTGCTACATGCTCAGAAATGAGCAAAACAATTTGATATAGATAAAAATATATCAAGAATATCAAAAACAGATGAATATGTATAATAAATAAATACAGGTAAATAATATAAATAGGTCTCATAGGTGAGGCCAGTCGTGGCGCAGCGGCACGAAGTGTGACTGTAAAACCGACTGGTTGTGGGTTCGATCCCCACTCGAGGAGATGAAATATTTACTTAAATTTATATTTCCATTTCTTCGCTCTGGTGTCGAGGCTAAGCGCGGCGTTGAGTTCTGCCACTCAACACGCAATGCCTCCAGAATTCGGCAGAACGTGGGGATCGGAATGTCTAAGCACTAGGTTCCCTCTGCCTACCCTGCTGTGTGCGGGATGCAGCCTGAAGCTAAATAAAAAATATATATATATATATATATATATATATATATATATATATATATATATATATATATATATATATATATATATATATATATATATATATATATATATATATATATATATATATTAATAGGTTAATATAGAGATATATTAATAAAATAATAGTATAACATAATTCACAATTCACGTCCACTTTCTCCGAGATGCGCGGGAGTCGCTGTAACGGATTGAAACGTAATTGATCACGTCTCCAGCGTAATCTGACATAATGGTACGATCATAGACCGCCGTTACACAGACGTAACGAGTGTCTGCTTGCTAAATTACTTGGTAGAGCTAACTAGATTATTGTATAAAGATTTTTATGGCTTTTTTTCTAATTTGATTCCAATATTTTACTTACTTACTTTTATTTTTCACTTTTTTGTGTAAAAGTAAAAGAAAATATAGATAAGATAAGTGATCCTTGAACTCAATACAGTCTCCTTGCAAACCAATCGTTTAAATATCAGTTCTGTTAATTTATCATGGCGTTCCGAACGTGCCAGTTACAGTTAGTTAAATCACATCGCCAATGTCACCTTGTATGGAGAGCACACGAAGGAGATTGTGGGACAAAATAATTTCGTAATCGGAGAATACAGTTGTTAAATGTTGTTCACCAATAACAAAGGAAATAAATATACATATCAAATTCAGGGGGCATTACGTGTAAATATTTTGATTACCTCGAATGAGAAACGAACCGACAACCTGCCATAGGCTTGTGCTACTACGCCACCAAAGATATACTTAAATATCATAAATCATGCAACACTTTAAGTTTCAAATTCCCAAGTTCAATAAGTTTCAAGTACCCTCACATAACATGGACAAGTGGACACCTAGGTACAGGTAAAAGTTCACGTTTGACCTCCGCCTGAGCTTTAAACAAAGAAAGCTGGTTTACCGATCTCACGACTATTCCGAGCTTTCATCGTCCATCACTGTTACGGCTTTAATAAATTCTGTCGTTTAATAACACAATTGAAATGTCTGATTGAACGTAATGTGTGTGTGGTTCTGTGGTTTGAATTTTGATTGGAGGAATATTTAAAAAAAAGCAGCTTATAAAAATAATTAAAATACAATAATTCCTCCAAGTGGGAATCGAATCCACAGTCATCGTGTTTATTTTAAGACGCAGTACGTCTATTTTCTACGTCTCTTTAGGTCAGAAGAAATTAGATAAATAGTCTGGTTTGGACCCAAACGCGATGTTAGCCTGTGTCATATAAACATTTCCTGTTTTAGAGGTGTTTGATAATGTAAAGCTTTCTAATTATTGTTAAAGTTCTTCTTGTTAAAAGTATCTGGCTGTAAACGCGACGGTTGTAGGTTCGATTCCCACTCGAGGCAATAGATTATTTTCATTTCTCCTCTCTGCTCTCTCAACACATAATGTTTCGAAAAATGTTATAAAACTAGACTTACAACACCTACTCTTCTATAATTATGCAGCGTGCTTCTACAGCGAGAAGTTAAAAAATATGTTATTATAGAGATATTAGCATATATCCATGAGCTTTTTACAATGTAACACAATGTTTTTTAGTGTAGGTGTTTGTCGTTATAGTCATAAGTAGCAGATTCAGTACATCACAACGACGTTTTTTCACAATAAAGTGAGACAAAACCACAATTTCATTAAGGCTGCACACGAAATAATCAACAGAGGCCTCTGAGGTCAAATTATTACTGAACCTCATCAACCATTTTAATTTGTTTAACCCAAATTATTATACATTATTAGCTATAGGTCAAAATGACAGCGTGGCCAAAGGGGCCAAGGGACACAAAGATGGACTGTGACGCGAAGGAATTAAGTATTATTTATTAATATTTTCATTTCTTTGCTCTGACACCAACAGCATCACGTAATGCCTCAAAAAAGTCACTGGAAAGTGAAGAACGGAGTGTCTTAACACTAGGTTCCCTCTGCCTACCCCTACCCTATTATATGCGGGATAAAGCGTGAAGACTATTTTATTTGTTCTTTTTGACCAATTGAACTTCGTCGTCGTAGTATATGGTATGGCTAACCGTTATACATTTTAAAATTTACTATTATTCTTTATTATAATGTTATTTTTTATTATTTTAAATTATTATTTATTTGCAATATTTGTGGGAAACGGAAGTCTTACCGGGAACGGAGAGTCGCAACACTAAGATCCCTCTGCCTACCCTGTTAAATGCGGGATACAGCGTGAAGCTACATTAAACATAGTACAATAATCAATCACTAACACTACACCTGCCGTGACGAGATTACATTCTGTAAATGGCTGGTGTTGGCAATATTAACCGTTTTGGTAAATTTCGGACAATTTGCGAGGGTCATCGGTCTAGGCTAGGCTGTTTATCTTTCAAGGAGTTTTTGTGTAATATAATTACTTATAAATAGGTAATTGTGTATGTATGTGTATATTTAAATTTCTTTTTTTTATTTTATTTTCTTTTTTTGATTGTGTCTAGTTAGTTAAATTGTATTCAATACCCGTTCGGGATATTTAATTTTGGATATGCATAGTTGAGCGGCAGTAGCGCAAAGGCACAGGCACGGGACAGGTTGTAGGATTCGATTCCCATTCGAAAAAAATATATATATTTTCCAAATTAAATATTAAATTTTTGCCACACAACTCGCAATGCTTCAAAAATTAGCGAGAACGTGAGGAACGCAAGAGTTTTAATGGGAACGCAGTGTAACACACACACGACCCTAGGTTTCTAGGTTCCCCCTACCTATCACACTTTATGCGGGATACAGCGTGAAGCTAAAAAAATTACTAGCAAACAAAATATATTTATACAAACATTCAATCATCACTAGCCTCTAACGATTTTCTCCTTGTCCACTAGTTTTCTATTAGAAAGTACGATTTATGTGCATATTCAATGTTTAATAATGTTCCTTCTAATAATATATTGCTATAATAATATCCTAGAAGTAGCAGATGGCGTAATAACGATTATTAGGCACACGCGCTTTGACTTTATGATTTAAAAAAAACATCAGCTTGACGATATATCCCGTACACAACAGCGTAGGCAGAGGGAACCTAGTGTTAAAACACTCTATTCCCCACTTTCCGCCGAAATCTAGAGGCATTGCGTGTTGAGTGGCGGAACTTAACGCCGCGCTTTGCCTTAACTACAGAGCGAAGAAATGAAAATATAAATTTACAATTTCCTCGAGTGGGGAAACCACAACCAGTCGATACTGCAGTCACACTTTGTGACCCTATGTCACGACTCGTCTTAAGCCACATAGTTATAATGAACATAACACCACGCTTCGAATATATCACAGTTGTTCGCTTAAAATTTATTTGCTCTGGTAACAAGACAAAGTGCGGCGTTAACTTTCGCAACCAAAACGCAATGGCTTGGGAATTCAGCGGAATTGGAGTGTCTTAACACTAAGGTTCTCAAGTTGTCTTCCCTGCTATGATCAGGATACAGCTTAAAAATAGAAAAAATAATGAAAAATACTTTAGTTTTGTCAGTCTAACGAGAACCACATCTATTATCTATCTAGCTTAGATGAAAATCAATTGATGACCGCCACCGTGAAAAAATCGAAGCGTAAAGAAATTATTCTTTCCATACAAATAATAAAAAAATAACGAAAATATATATATATATACATATAACAAAATTGTACATTTCTTGATAAACTGAACAACAATAGGTTACGAAACTGCATTTACGCTCATATCTACGAAACACGAATATTTCGAAGGATATTATTAGAACAATGGACGTTCGAAGAAAATGTGCACATTTAAAAAAAATAATCGAAAACATAATTGTACAATTAATTTTAAGTTTAAAGTTCTGAGTTACAGAGAGTTATGAGATGGGAATCGAGTGTTTTGTTTATTTGTTCTTTAACTTTGACTCTCCAAAATGTGGTTGTTATGTATGCAAAGGTATTAAGAAAAAAAAAATTAAAACGGCAGGCAGATGTCTCAACACAAACTATTCCGTCATTTTAAACCCGAGAAAAAAATAATAATAAATCAGCTTCACGCTGTATCCCGCACACAACCTAGAGGGAACAAACAAAGAGGGGACCTAGTGTTAAGACACTCCGTTCCCCACTTTCCGCCGACTTCTGTCGGCATTTCGTGCTGAGTGGCGCAACTAAACGCCGCGTTTTGCCTCGACACCAAAGCGAAGAAATGCCAAAGTCGAATTTACAGTCACACTTTGTGCCTCTGCGCCACGACCGGCCTCAAAATTATTCCTTTTCAAATTGATTATTTTGCTAATTTAAACAAAATGAACACCTTACTTGGTTGCTGTAAATTAAGGCTGACTTCTTCTTTCACATCCGCATACACCGAGACAGGCAGAGAGAACCTAGGCTCGTATTTATAAGCCGTTTGTATGTCTTGAGATGCCGTTGTCATTAACAAACACGTAATTTATAAAAGAGAACAAAACATACACATCATTCTACGAGAGTTATGTATATGAAGAGAAAAAAATTTAAAATTATAACCGAAATATAGATTTGTACGCCCAATTTAGTGTTTTTCCGAAGGCTACCGCTAACACGAGTGGATACGTATTTCCCGCTAATGTGCGCTTGCGCAAGTTACACTATAAACAATGGATGCGATATAAATGTAATTTGGTTGCAACGTTTAATAGATCGACCTTATAGGGGTCTATTCGATGTTCGTTCAAGGCCACCAGTTGTTGTGATCATCGATTAAGATAAAAAACGTATTATTTGTTATTCAATTCATGGAAAATTCGAAAGAAATAAAAGAAGAAGCTTAACAAAGCTGTGAAATATTTAATAATCAATCAGCTTCACGCGACGCGGGGACCTAGTGTTAAGACACTTCGTTCCCCACTTTCTGCCGAATTCTGGAGGCATTGCGTGTTAAGTGGCAGAACTCAACGCCGCGCTTAGCCTCGACACCAGAGCGAAGAAATGGAAATATAAATTTAAATAAATATTTCATCTCCTCGAGTGGGGATCGAACCCACAACCATATGAAATATGCGATGTATATGTATTTGCAACAAGATTTATAAGACATTGCTGAAATATATAACCTACCTAAAAGTAAAATTGGCAATACATACATATGTAAATATATTTTATTTGCGTATTAAAGAAGGAAAATTAAAAAGTTTTATAATAATCAAAAACATACGTTTAGATTAATCATCACAACATCTTTCTGCTTACTTTTCTTGTCTAATGTGATAAAATTATGTTAAAATACTATTAAAATTTGTCAAAAAGTAAATATTGTTTTACGTTCTTTCCCTTTTTTGTCTTGCAAAAAACGAACCCACTACCGTCGCTTCTACAATCAGTCACTGTGCCACTGCGTAAAAATATAATGGTTAAAATCACGATATAACAGTTAAAGCCGCTGGCAATGTGAAATTAGGTTTACAAATAGGATTCCTACTTCCTTCATTCCACTTAGGTAAAAACCTAGTTTTATAAAGTTTACCTAACTCCGAACAGTTACCGTTCGTTATTCGATCTACATGTAATTATCTGGTAGCCCGAACTTTATTACGAACTTTCGACCGACGGCTGACCTCTCAAGAAATCATCCTTTCGCCTTTCGTTATATAAATATAGCAGTCTGGATAAACGTGGCCTAACTGAAGCAATATGACTATAAAACAAGTGAATGTTGTAAGGTTTTTTAAATATTATTCAGCTTCACGCTGTATCCCGCACACAGCAGGGTAGGCATTAGGAAACCTAGTGTTAAGACACTCCATTCCCCACTTTCTGCCGAATTCTGGAGGCATTGCGTGTTGAGTGGCAGAACTCAACGCCGTGCTTAGCCTCGACACCAGAGCGGAGAAAATGGAAATATAAATTTAAGTAAATATTTCATCTCCTCGAGTGGGGATCGAACCCACAACCAGTCGATTTTACAGTCACACCTCGTGCCACTGCGCCACGACTGGCCTCAATTATCAAGTTTTTTAAATATAAATATATAGTTATTAGTTTCACACTGTATCCCGCAAATAGCAGGGTACTCAGAGGGAACCTAGTGTTCGTTATTAAGTAATAATTTCGTGTTTCACGCTTCGCTCAACTTTTGAGACATTACGTATCGAGTGGCAAAAGTCAAGACGGCGTTTTGTCTTGTTACCCGAGCACGGTAATAATAGTAATTCATTCCAACGAGCGGGAGTCGAACCCACAATCGACGTATTTACAGTCAACCGGTGTGCCGTGATGCCAAAAAATTTATATTCTTAATTTTTTACTTAAACCGGGCTTAAATAATAAAACTTATGCCATATTTTCATATAGAAAAGTAGTTTAACTATAATTGTGTCTAATTTGATCGATTGACTAAACATTATGTAAGGCGGAAGAATAATTTTTGCTCATTTTTGCATAAGCGACGCGTGTTCGTTTAGAAATTGCATTTACTACTGAAGTGGATAGTTTAGGTTATCTTAAACTTAAGGCCAGTCGTGGCGCAAGAGCACAAAGTTTGGCTGTAAAAGTGATTGGTTGTGGGTTCGATCCCCACTCGTGAAAATGAAATATTTATTTAAAATTTTAATTCCGTTTCTTCGTTCTGGAGTCGAGGCAAAGCGCAGCGTTGAGTTCCGCCACTCAACACGCAATGCCTCCAGATTTTGGCAGAAATTGGGGAACGAGTGTCTTAACTTTAGGTTCCATCTGCCTACCCTACTGTGTGCGGGACACAGCGTGAAGCTGATTCAATTTAATTTCATCTTAAACTTGGAAAGTAAAACTTTATATAATATTCCTTATTGCACCAAATTGATAAATAAATAAGAGGAAGCAAGTGAAGGTGCAGCGGCACAAGCGTTCGACTGTAATCAGGATACGTTGTGATTTGACGATTTCCACGCGAGGAAATATCATAAAATATGTAATACATAAAGTTGTTGAGTTGAATGTGGGGAATGGAAGTGTCTTGATGGAAACACGGTGTCTTAACACTAGGTCGCCAGGTTCCATACCTACCCACTATGTGTGAGATACAACGTGACACTTAAAGAAATGCATTTAAAAACAATGTAATAAACAATAATAGAGAAAATAAGAGATCTCTTCCTGTCATCCCGTGGATAAAAAATAGCGGGAAAAATGAAACGATGCAAAGAAAAAGAAAAATCCAATGAGAGAAAAATAAATATTGACTATTCTAAAACGCGCGAACTCTAAACATGCTTAAAAAAATATACATTTGTATGTAATTAGGGCCAAAGTATATATAATAATTTAAATAATATCATTTATTAGTAAATGTGTCAGTCTATCATATTAATGTGTTAACTGTTGCTACTTGTCTTTTTTTCTTACAATGAAAAAGAGAGAAAAAGAGAAATTAACATGTAGAGAGAAATTACTTTGACTATATATATCATATACTAAATATTTTAATATTCAATAGAAAACCTCCATTGGATATGAATGGGCTACCATTGAACCTGTCATGCATATTGCGATTTTTCACACTGGGTCTTAATTTTATCTTACTTTGGTATTTATTTATATAATTTTTTTTTCTTTACAGATTGAACATGCGGTGGTGGAAGGAGTCGAAAATAAAAATGTCTTCACATACGCTGATTGTTTTCATGCTTCTCGCAATAAGTAAGTACTTATTCTTCATCTAGGTGCCCAAACTGTCCCCCTCCCCTCATTTCTATACTCAAATTGAAATCCCACTACTATAATGATTATATTTTTCACGCTCTATCCCGCAATCTGGGGTTAAGTGTAGTGTTAAGACACTTCCGTTGCCCACTTTCCGCCGAATTGAGAAGGCATTATATGTTGAGTGATAGAAGTCAACGCCGCGTTTTGCTTCATTACCAGAGCGAGGAAATGAAAATACTAATTATTTCATTTCCTCGAATAGGAATCGAACACAGAACTTGTTGCGTTTACGCTTGTACCAATGCGCCACGACTGGCCGTAACTAGTCTATTATTATCATGGTAAAACGCGTATATAATAAAAAAAACCTAAAGAAATTCGAATCTGCAACCATTACTTTGCCCGAATCACGTAACACCACGTACCATCAGTAACTACCAATTCAAAATATATGAAAAGCTCAATACGAACACGCAACAACACGCTCCCGGACGGGGGGAACAAAATGCATCGCGTAAATTGCGTGAAGTAACCTCTTATTTATTGCCGTCCCAACAAAAGAGTTGCATCACGTTGTTTCGAGACGCCCTACTAATATGGTACGTCTTTGATGTATGTAAATACGTATAAAGGCTGAATATTGATATTATGTAATTATATGAGGCCAGTCGTGGCGCAGCGGCACAAAGTGTGACTGTAAAACCGACTGGTTGTAGGTTCGGTGTTCTAGTGTGGGGATCCATTCGAGGAGATGAAATAATTTATATTTCCATTTCTTCGCTCTGCTGTTGAGGTAAAGAGCGGCGTTGAGTTCTGCCACTCAACACGAAATGACTCCAGAATCCGGCAAAAAGTGGGGAACGGAGTGTCTTAACACTAGGGAACCGAGTGCCTGCCCTGCTGTGTACGGGATACAGCGTGAAGCTGAAAGAATTGTTTCTTATTTTTTGGCAAATTCTAGAAGCATTGTGTGTTGAGTAACAACACTCAACGCCACCCTTTGTCTCGTTACCAGAGCCAGATAATGAGCATATTACATATTTAATATTCTCTTAGTGGAAATCGAACCCACAACCGTCGCCTTACTAATTGAATAAAAATTAATAGCAATTTAATACGCAAAGATTTCAAAAATTAGGCAGAAATTGCGAAACGAAGTGTTTAATTTCTACGTTTCCTCTCCCAACCTTAATAAATGCGGGATACAGCGTGAAGCTATAAAAAAAAGAAAAATTATACCATTATATTGATCAATAATTCGTACGAAATTATCCTTTTGATCAATAAATGTCACGAAGAAAATCATTTCAGCCACAGAAAATGTCAAAAATATTAGATTTATAACGCTCATAATTGACTTGAGAAGATGAAAAGGTCACTATAATATAACGTTACGCAAATGTCTTTAGATGTTTAGTTGTTAGTGAGTTTGATAAGAAAAAGGGATGTAAATAAACCTACTTCACGGTGTATCCCGCACACAGCAGGGTAGACCGAGGGAACCTAGTGTTTAGACACTCCGTTCTCCACTTTCGAATTCAGGAAGCATTGCGTATTGAGTTGCGGAACTTAACGCCGTGTTTTGCCTCGACACCATAGTGAAGTTATGGAAATATACATTTAAATAAACATATCATTTCCTGAAGTGGGGATCGAACCCACAATCAGCTGCGTTGACAGTCACACTTGCTGCCCCTGCTCCATAACTTTGGCCTCAAAAAAGGGATATAGGTTCGAGTATTAGAAAAAAAAAGAAGTTTTTTAAACACTTTCTAAATGTCCGAAGTAACTCAACACAGAAACGGTTAACGTAATGTAAAATAGCCTATAGCTTTTCTCCATATCGAATCGAAAAGATTTTTTCAATTCAAACCAATAGTTAAACACATTGACACATTTGTAATTACAATTACAAATGTGTCAATAACCCTTTAAAATATGATAAAATAAATTAATTTAAACATATTATAAAATGGTCTGCAAGAAGTAAATCGCTATTTCAAGACGTAATATAGATAATTATTAATAAAATCGATTTTTTGTCTAATCGAAAACATATGAAACGATTTCTTGTCATAAATTAACATTCACTTCACTTAGTTTGAATGTAATCATATAATATACATTCTATTATTGAAAATATACGTTCTATTAAAAAAATATATTAAACTTTTTGTAAATCAACATTTATATAATCGATTTAATTATAATGTAATATATATAAGGGGGAAAAAATGATAAACTCTTACTTGACATGATAGAATCTTCACTTTTTCGAAGAAAAATATAAAAATAAGAATAAATCAGCTTCACGCTGTATCCCGCACACAGCAGGGTAGGCAGAGGGAACCTAGTGTTAAGACACTCCATTCCCCACTTTCTGCCAAATTCTGGAGGCATTGCGTGTTGAGTGGCAGAACTCAACGCCGGCCTTAACCTCGACACCAGAGCGAAAAAATAGAAATATAAATTTAAGTAAATATATGAAATATTCTCTCTAACTAACTCCTCGAGTGGGAATGGAACCCACAACCAGTCGGTTTTACGGTCACACCTCGTGCCGCTGCGCCACGACTGGCCTCAGAAAAATATATTAATCATTTTATTATTAACTATACGAGTAATGTACGCAAGTTATCGTGGCACAGCCACTCACTGACTTTGATAGCGACGCGATAGTGTCGTGTTCGATTTCCAGTGAGTGAAATTTATGTAATTCTCTTTTACTCGCTCTAGTAAAATATTTCGGAGGAAAATGGGAAACCAAGTGTCTTAACACGATGTTTTCTCTGCCTACCCCGATTTTCGAGGGATTCAGCGGGACGCCAATACACAAACAATGGCACACTTGTTCTCCTGCCCAAACTATCCGTCTGTTTGCTCTTTTGACTATGACAACAGATAATGTAGTGAGCGTGGTTAAGCACTGCCAAACTTCAATTTGAAAGGAGAAGCGTGACACTATACATAATATATAATGTAATGACTCAATAGATTAAATAATTTAAAATACTTTTCGATTCCGACTTCATTTTTAATGTCAAGCCAATAGTTGTAGCCTTTGATTAACTAAAATATTAAAGTACATATTTTTTCTTTTAAATTATATTATTTCACAATACTACAAATCTACGATAATTGTACAATTTTATAAATTAAAATAAAAAAAAATAGTTTCACGCTATATCCCGCACACAGCAGGGTAGGCAGAGGGAACCTAGTATTAAGACACTCCGTTCCCCACTTTCTGCCGAATTTTGGAGGCATTGCGTGTTAAGTGGCAGAACTCAACGCCGCGCTTTGCCTCGACACCAGTGCGAAGAAATGAAAATATAAATTGAAGTGAATATTTCATCTCCTCGTGTGGGAATCGAACCCACAACCAGTCGGTTTTACAGTCACACTTTGTACCACTGCGCCACGACTTTTATAATTTACTTCAATTCAGGGTTCTTTATAACATCACGTTCACAGTTACAAAATATGGAAAATCTAAAAGTAAAATATCAAAAATCCAAAGTAAATAAGTCCATCTAGTCGTTTCCCACAGAAAATTGTGGTGATAAAGCGAAGATCGATCCGGTGACCCCACAATTTGTGGTACACAACCATCAATTCCGCGGGTAGGTCCCGAGTCGAAGCGGAAATGTCAGCAGTGTCATTTGGAAATTATAATTTCAACAGATGAGCTTTAAAAACTATGTCTGGCCAAATAAATAATAGGTTTGGAGTAACTTTTGTTAGTTCTTGCCCGTGGTTTTGTAACTTTCTCGTTGATTTTAATATAATATTTTGTTTTAATTTAAATCAATAAGTGGATTGTATTCCGCCGAATAATCGATATATTGCATTTTTGGACGCTAATTTCAGCTAAACGACACATTTTACTTAGAAAAACAGTTAAATGAAAATAAATTAAATATAATTGTTTGAGTTGGGATCGAATGTTCAACTGTCGCGTTTATAGTCAGACTATGTTATCTTAAAAGAGGCCAGTCGTGGCGCAGTGGCACAAAGTGTGACTGTAATACTGACTGGTTGTGGGTTCGATCCCCACTCGAGGAGATGAAATATTTACTTAAATTTATATTTCCATTTCTTCGCTCTGGTATCGAGGCAAAGCGCGGCGTTGAGTTCTGCCATTCAACACGCAATGCCTCCGAAATTCGGCAGAAAGTGGGGAACGGAGTGTCTTACACTAGGTTCCCTCTGCCTACCCTGCTGTGTGCGGGATATAGCGTGAAGCTAATTTAATTTTTTTTTATTTCAAATTTATGTTATCTTAAATTATATCAGGACTTCTATAGGCTATATATATGGCTTTAACTGGCTTACTACTCTTATTTTATTTTTTCACTAACATTTCACAAATAGATTTTTATTTTTAGTTGCTGTTTTGTGATATGGTTAAATCAAAACTTCAACTACCATTCGGATATCTTACTTTACCGAGACATATATGAATAGCAAATTCAATTGAGGCCGATTAATATTTACATTTCTTCGCTTTAGTAACAAAGTAAAGAACAGTGTTAAGCTCCGCAAATGTTTTAACACTAGGTTCCCTCTTCCGACCTTGCTATATACGAGATAAAGCGTGAAAGTAAAAAAAAAGTTCAAAGGAATAAGAGATGCATATAACACATTATATAAGAATTATCAACCGAAGTAATTATTGTTAGTCAAGTTTATAGCTCTCTTACGAGGATATGGCATTTAGATCTGACACACATACAGATAAACATATGAAGACAGTTTATATAATAGCAATCATTAGGACTTGTACAGATGACAGCTCACGCTGTGTCCCGCACACAGCAGGGTAGGCAGAGGAAACCTAGTGCTAAGATACTCCGTTCGCCACATTCCACCGAATTCTGGAGGCATTGCGTGTTGAGTGGCGGAACTCAATGCCGCCCTTTGCCTCGACACCAGAGCGAAAAAATTACAATATAAATATAAATAAATATTTCACTTCCTCGAGTGGGGATCAAACCCTCACCCATTCGAAGTTACAGTCTCACTTTTTGCCCTTGCGCAACGACTGTCCTCAAGATGACAGTTAATTTTATATCCGAAAAAAAAGAAAATCTCTATAAAACATTCTATGGTCCTGACAGCGTCACAGTGTATTTTAATGTGAAGATTGTGGGTACGATTCCCACTTGGGGAAATGAATTATTATTTTCATTCCTTCACTCCAGTAACAAGACATAGCGTGGCGTTGAGTACTGTCACTCAAAACGCGGCAAAATTGGGTAGAAAGTAGAACGAAGTATCTTAACAATAGGTAAAATTAAGCGTGAAAAAATATAATTAGTTGAACGAAATAAATAAAAGCTTGAACTTTTCAATAGGCAAAAAAATTTAGTGACGAGACACTTCGTTCTCCGATTTCCTCTTGACATTGTGTAATTAAATTATTCTTTAAATTCTTAAAAAAGAAATATATTACACCAAAAATAGTTACATTATTTAACAATTTTTCTTTACATTTCTAAAATAAAATATCTACATATGAAGATGAAATAATGGATAACAGGCGTTTTGTGTTACTATTTCTTGTAAACACTTTGTAGTGAAAGCTCGCTGTCACAAACAGTAAGAAAGCTTTGGATACTTGGAACAAAAACAACAGTATTATTAACAGTATATGTAAAGGAAGCCGTGAGGACGCGATTAACTATTTATAAATATGGTTTCTTAAATTTAATTAATTGATAGTATCACATAAAATATGGTTGTAATATTTTTAAAATTTAGGATAATATTTGATTTTTAATAATGATTAATTATATTATGAAAAATAATTGATTTTCCGGTGTGATGAATAGAACCAGCGACCGTCGCGTTACAATTAAACGTTGTCCCGATACGCCACGACGGCCTATGCGTTCTGATCTTCCTGGTCAGAAATGGAAAAAATATATATTTTATGTGTACTTTTTTTAATTATTGCGACAGACTGTGGGTTCGATCCCTATTCGAGGAAATGTAATATGTAATAGTTTCGTTTCCTTGCTCAGCTAATTCAGTAATTGAGCAGTTTCCGCTCATTCCACCAGTCAATAGGCAAAGCCTCTAGAATTCGACGGAAAGTGGCAAACGGAAGTCTTCTTTTTAAACATTTTTTAAAGTGTTATTCCACACTTAGGAAAGACAAATACTTATTTAGAAAACGTATAAAAATTTGAACGCAGCGGGACTCGAACCCGCGCCTCCTGGAAACCGACCAGGCGCTCTGACCACTAAGCCATGCGTTCTCGCCAAGCTACGTCGAAATTTTTATACGCTTGTTACAACTTATTTATGTTGTTAGCTTCTCTGTAGGGAGATTTTTACAAATTTCCGCTACCCAAAGATAATTACTAGAATTATCGTTTGGCAAGAGAGAAACTATTTTTAAATATTTTTAAACATTTTTTAAAGTGTTATTCCACACTTAGGAAAGACAAATACTTATTTAGAAAACGTATAAAAATTTGAACGCAGCGGGACTCGAACCCGCGCCTCCTGGAAACCGACCAGGCGCTCTGACCACTAAGCCATGCGTTCTCGCCAAGCTACGTCGAAATTTTTATACGCTTGTTACAACTTATTTATGTTGTTAGCTTCTCTGTAGGGAGATTTTTACAAATTTCCGCTACCCAAAGATAATTACTAGAATTATCGTTTGGCAAGAGAGAAACTATTTTTAAATATTTTTAAACATTTTTTAAAGTGTTATTCCACACTTAGGAAAGACAAATACTTATTTAGAAAACGTATAAAAATTTGAACGCAGCGGGACTCGAACCCGCGCCTCCTGGAAACCGACCAGGCGCTCTGACCACTAAGCCATGCGTTCTCGCCAAGCTACGTCGAAATTTTTATACGCTTGTTACAACTTATTTATGTTGTTAGCTTCTCTGTAGGGAGATTTTTACAAATTTCCGCTACCCAAAGATAATTACTAGAATTATCGTTTGGCAAGAGAGAAACTATTTTTAAATATTTTTAAACATTTTTTAAAGTGTTATTCCACACTTAGGAAAGACAAATACTTATTTAGAAAACGTATAAAAATTTGAACGCAGCGGGACTCGAACCCGCGCCTCCTGGAAACCGACCAGGCGCTCTGACCACTAAGCCATGCGTTCTCGCCAAGCTACGTCGAAATTTTTATACGCTTGTTACAACTTATTTATGTTGTTAGCTTCTCTGTAGGGAGATTTTTACAAATTTCCGCTACCCAAAGATAATTACTAGAATTATCGTTTGGCAAGAGAGAAACTATTTTTAAATATTTTTAAACATTTTTTAAAGTGTTATTCCACACTTAGGAAAGACAAATACTTATTTAGAAAACGTATAAAAATTTGAACGCAGCGGGACTCGAACCCGCGCCTCCTGGAAACCGACCAGGCGCTCTGACCACTAAGCCATGCGTTCTCGCCAAGCTACGTCGAAATTTTTATACGCTTGTTACAACTTATTTATGTTGTTAGCTTCTCTGTAGGGAGATTTTTACAAATTTCCGCTACCCAAAGATAATTACTAGAATTATCGTTTGGCAAGAGAGAAACTATTTTTAAATATTTTTAAACATTTTTTAAAGTGTTATTCCACACTTAGGAAAGACAAATACTTATTTAGAAAACGTATAAAAATTTGAACGCAGCGGGACTCGAACCCGCGCCTCCTGGAAACCGACCAGGCGCTCTGACCACTAAGCCATGCGTTCTCGCCAAGCTACGTCGAAATTTTTATACGCTTGTTACAACTTATTTATGTTGTTAGGTGATAGTTTCTCTCTTGCCAAACGATAATTCTAGTAATTATCTTTGGGTAGCGGAAATTTGTAAAAATCTCCCTACAGAGAAGCTAACAACATAAATAAGTTGTAACAAGCGTATAAAAATTTCGACGTAGCTTGGCGAGAACGCATGGCTTAGTGGTCAGAGCGCCTGGTCGGTTTCCAGGAGGCGCGGGTTCGAGTCCCGCTGCGTTCAAATTTTTATACGTTTTCTAAATAAGTATTTGTCTTTCCTAAGTGTGGAATAACACTTTAAAAAATGTTTAAAAATATTTAAAAATAGTTTCTCTCTTGCCAAACGATAATTCTAGTAATTATCTTTGGGTAGCGGAAATTTGTAAAAATCTCCCTACAGAGAAGCTAACAACATAAATAAGTTGTAACAAGCGTATAAAAATTTCGACGTAGCTTGGCGAGAACGCATGGCTTAGTGGTCAGAGCGCCTGGTCGGTTTCCAGGAGGCGCGGGTTCGAGTCCCGCTGCGTTCAAATTTTTATACGTTTTCTAAATAAGTATTTGTCTTTCCTAAGTGTGGAATAACACTTTAAAAAATGTTTAAAAATATTTAAAAATAGTTTCTCTCTTGCCAAACGATAATTCTAGTAATTATCTTTGGGTAGCGGAAATTTGTAAAAATCTCCCTACAGAGAAGCTAACAACATAAATAAGTTGTAACAAGCGTATAAAAATTTCGACGTAGCTTGGCGAGAACGCATGGCTTAGTGGTCAGAGCGCCTGGTCGGTTTCCAGGAGGCGCGGGTTCGAGTCCCGCTGCGTTCAAATTTTTATACGTTTTCTAAATAAGTATTTGTCTTTCCTAAGTGTGGAATAACACTTTAAAAAATGTTTAAAAATATTTAAAAATAGTTTCTCTCTTGCCAAACGATAATTCTAGTAATTATCTTTGGGTAGCGGAAATTTGTAAAAATCTCCCTACAGAGAAGCTAACAACATAAATAAGTTGTAACAAGCGTATAAAAATTTCGACGTAGCTTGGCGAGAACGCATGGCTTAGTGGTCAGAGCGCCTGGTCGGTTTCCAGGAGGCGCGGGTTCGAGTCCCGCTGCGTTCAAATTTTTATACGTTTTCTAAATAAGTATTTGTCTTTCCTAAGTGTGGAATAACACTTTAAAAAATGTTTAAAAATATTTAAAAATAGTTTCTCTCTTGCCAAACGATAATTCTAGTAATTATCTTTGGGTAGCGGAAATTTGTAAAAATCTCCCTACAGAGAAGCTAACAACATAAATAAGTTGTAACAAGCGTATAAAAATTTCGACGTAGCTTGGCGAGAACGCATGGCTTAGTGGTCAGAGCGCCTGGTCGGTTTCCAGGAGGCGCGGGTTCGAGTCCCGCTGCGTTCAAATTTTTATACGTTTTCTAAATAAGTATTTGGAAGTCTTCTTAATGTGAACGGAGTGTCTAACCACTGGGTTCCCAAGTTGCCTGCTATATGCGAAAAATGAGTCTAAAAAATAGAAAACAGAGAACAGTATCATAAACCACTTAGACCTCTCCGTGATTAAAGATGCTCATAAAGTCTAAGTCCACATTTCTAATTTAATATACCTAAGACGTCGATTAGAAAGCTAGATGGATAAAAGCTTCGAATAATCTCCTTACTTTTGTGTGCTTTGTTAAGTTTATGTATCGTGTTGTATCGATGTATTGTATTGTAATCTATATGGCATTGTATGGAGGCTCAGCCGGAAGTGGGATCAATTAACAAGAAACACGAGCATTCATTTAAGTAGGGTTTTCTTAACAAATAAGCTTATAGCCGTATTAATAATGGTTAAAAAGAAATCAATTATTAAATTTATCTTTGAGACTCTATTGAGTTGAGATTGTGGATTATTTTTATTTCTCGCTCTCAGGAGGCAAAATGCGTTGAGTTTTGCCATTTGACGCACACAATGTCTCGATTTCGGATGGAATCCGGAGAATGGAATGTCGATTTGAAATGGGAACGTAGTGTTAAGACACGGCTGATTTTTCGTGGCATTGCGTGTTAAATGGGGGAACTTAACGCCGCGCTCTTGCCTTCGTATAAAACCGAAGAATAGAAAATATAAATATATAATTATTGACTCCTCCGCCGATTGAGAATCGAACCTAAAACCGTGCTGTTACATTCCCTCAAAAGAAGGAACATGATTCATATTACCTATCGATAAATGATTTGTGTAACATGATTTAATATTTATATACATTTTCAGATACACTGCAACTCTGCGACGGCGCGAGACGGGCGCAGCGGAGAAAAGTAAGTTCAAATTTGTAATGTTCTTAAGTATATTTCGTATATAGCACAATTTTAATGCATTTCCTAGTACTAGTTCAGGCCAGTCGTGGCGCAGTGGTACAAAGTGTGACTGTAAAACCGACTGGTTATGCGTTCGATCCCCACTCGAGGAGATGAAATATTTACATAAATTTATATTTTCATTTCCTCGCTCCGGTGTCGAGGCAAAGCGCGGCGTTGAGTTCTGTCACTCAACACGCAATGCCTCCAAAATTCGGCAGAAAGTGAGGAACGGAGTGTCTTAACACTAGGTTCCCTCTGCCTACCCTGCTATGTGCGGGATATAGCGTGAAGCTAATTTAATTTTCTTAGTACTAGTCGTCGTCTGCAATTTTGTATACGAAGACTTTGAGACGTAAAATAAAGTCTCGAGAAAGGGATAAATCCTTTCCTGTAGGCATTTCGAGTTTTTTTTGCGCTAATTTTATCTTTTTTAGTCCATTTGTTTCATATACGTTTTCTGTCTCTCTGTGTCCTTATAGATTTGTTATACTTTTAATTATATTTGCTTGATAACTATAGTAGAATCAAATTAATTATAAGAAACAAAAAATAGGACTTCATAAAAACTATTGCCTTTGTAATATTTATTTTAATATTTAATGTTTTTTCTTTCATAACTCCAGGACACTTCAGACCTCTACATACCAGAGCCGAGCGCGGAGTCGCTAACAGCAATCGCTCAAGCGATGGGGGCCGCGGGCTTCGAAGATTACACCGAGGGGAAGTCCCTCGTGAAACGCCTTATACCCAGTGACAGCCACGACCTGGATATTGTTGAACATCTTGGTGAGTACTTACTCACATACTTATTTAAGAGAAGTTCAAATATTCAAAACAATAATGTAGACCGCGAATAGGTAAAGCCTTGAAAAAAACACTTGACCAAACTAACAGAGGCCAGTCGTGGCGCAGCGGCACGAAGTGTGACTGTAAAACGGTGAGTTGTGGGTTCGATCCCCACTCGAGGAGATGAAATATTTACTTAAATGTATATTTATATTTCTTCGCTCTGGTGTCGAGCGGCGTTGAGTTCTGCCACTCAACACGCAATGCCTCCAGAATTCGACAGAAAGTGGGTGTCTTAACACTAGGTTTCCTCTGCCTACCCTGCTATTTGCGGAATACAGCGTGAAGCTGATTGATTTTTGAACGTTGTGAGAATCAAACCCGTGCCTCTTTGAAACAATGAATTAGGTCGTTTCCTATTAATCTATACGTTAAATTACTAACAACCGCACTGCACATTTTAATTTATACATGTTGTATATTTTTTTATGTAATTTTTTATGTGCAATAAAGTATTATTATAATTATATCTATACAAATCTAGCGTTTAACTACGGTTTCGCCGATGTCAAATGAAAATAAGCAAGAAATGAGTACTGCCATACATTTCAAGTATCCAAAAGAATTCTAGCTAAAAGTGCATAGCATTGAATTGATTGAAACCATCCACGCCTTCAAATAAAGGGACAGTTTAACAGAAAAATATTTTACAATTCAAACCGATAGTTGCCGAAATTATTGTCATCAACCAAACAAACACTTCAACCTAGTAACATTAGTATACTACTGTACACTACATCAGGAGAAAGTCAATATATTAGGGCTACATCTAACATTTTCAACGAGCGCGGCGCATGAACGTGAGAAGCTCCAGTATCCTTACTTTCACTTGAAAGTGCAGGAACAGGAACAAGCCGAGATCGTTGTCGAATACGTTACTTCAATACAATACGCTTTTCTAATGTCATCTGCATAATGCCATTTTGGCTTCTATTCATAATGTCCTTTAGTGATGATTTGTTAGTGTTTATGAGTGATTTAGATTATATTTAGTTTACCTATATATAAATGCTACCGATAATTAGGTAAATTTGACATTTTACATTTTTATCTTTCGAAAAGTTGAGTTTTTTTATCTATACGTCTATATTAAAATCATAAAGATGAACAGTTTGTTTAGTTGAGTGTGCTTACCTCGAAAACTGCATGTTCTATCGGAAAAATGCTTTTCTGTGGTACTGTTGTCCTATTTAGAATGGCATAAGTGTGCGACTGTAAATGCGACAGGTTGTGACTTCGATTTCCACTCGCGGAAATTAGCCAAAGCGCGGTGTTGAGTTCTGCAACTCAACACGCAATGCCTCCAGAATTGTTATAACACTAGATTGCCAGGTTCCTTCTGCCTACCGTCCTATGTTTGGTATAGAGCGTGAAGCTTAAAAAAATATTGACTGTTTTCACTCACTAAAGCAGCTGGAAGATACTGTAATAATATTAAATAATAAAATATTTTAATTTCTTTTCGTTACAGGTGTAATCGGCAGAGCTGGCGTGGACTTTCCGGCGTTACCCAACATACCGAGCACTGGCTTCAATTGCAAGAACGTGCCAACTGGATACTACGCCGACTTGGAGACCGACTGCCAGGTATATTCATTATATGTACATTATAGGCTAGTCGTGGCGCAGGGGCATAATGTGTTACTGGTTTTGGGTTTGAGCCCCACTCGAGGAAATGAAAAATTGATTTAAATTAATATTTTCATTTCTTCGCTCTGGTGTCGAGGCAAAGCGTGGCGTTGAGTTCCGCTACTCAACACGCAATGCTGCCAGAATTTGGTGGAAAGTGAGGCACGAAGTGTCTTAACACTAAATTCCTTCTGCCTGCTGTGTGCGGGATACAGCGTGAAGCTGATTTATTTTATTTATAATATATTCATGAAATAATCATTTAAAAAAATCATTTAAAGTTTTAAAAGTACATACATGAATATATATATATATATATATATATATATATATATATATATATATATATATATATATACATATATTAGCCTCGCGCTGCATCGCTCATATTGATCGTCACTGTCCGCCATATCTTTTAAAACATAAAAAAAATGTGTGTTGAGAAATTTGTCTAGTTACCAGTGCGAGGAAGTGAAAATAATTTATTACCCCGAGTGGGAATCGAAAACACAACTGTCACGTTTAGTTAGTCACTGTGCCGTTGCGCCATCGGCCTTAAGCACTCTATTATGTTTGACGAATATTTTTGTTTGACTAATCATATTTTAAGAGCTCTTTTTAACTATTTTATAATTTTAGTAAAATATAACATAAATGGCATTAATAAATGTAATTCTCAAATTATAGAAAAATACTTAATGTACCTATTTATATTTATGTGATTGAATGTTTTTAAATATCAACATATATAATTAGATTTTTAAAAATAATTGATACTCAGTGACCTAAATAATTAATTTCCAGGTGTTCCATATATGTGACACGTCACGCAAGATCTCCTTCTTATGTCCAAACGGCACCATCTTCAGCCAGTCGCATCTGATCTGTGATTGGTGGTTCAAGGTGGACTGCGCGTCAGCTCCCGCCCTGTATGAGTCCAGTGTGGAATACTACTCTAATGAACAAAAGAAATCACAAAAGGTCAGCCATAATCTAAAAAATCCTGATCTTCAACAAATCGGTACAGATACCAATGTTCGTTCAGAATCCAGAAGAGCTCCTGTTAATGTTCCCACTACTACTGAAAGATTCTTAAGACATAGACAAAAGCTTCAAACTGACAGTCCTCCCTCGGTGGGACTAAATGGAAAGCCAACTGCAAGAAGCTATCAAGCTCTGTTTGAAGTTAATCCAACACAAAGAGCACAGACCATCACTGGTTTTGAAAACAGGAGAAAGAATTTAGTGCAGCTCATCTCAAATAATTTCGGAAACGGTTCCGCAAAAACAACTTTGCCCATTTTTGACAGCTCTACTCATAAAACTACTATTCCTGTTTATGACCACAATAGCTTAAGAGAAATGCAAGTAGCCGCAGAAACAGCTTCTTTTGCCCAAAATCAAAATAGGCAGTTCTTACAGGAATATAATAGCAAAAACTTCAGACCATATCCCGTTTATACACCCAACCATAGTTCAAAGTCCACGAAAATTAATAATCCAACGTTAACAACATTATATGATATTCAAACGAAACAAGCAGCACAATACTTACAAGAAGCAACAACAAAAAGACAAACTTTAGTTCCTTACACTAAGGGCTATACAAACACGATTAATGAAAGACGTGAACCTTATACCAGACCAGGAGTGTCCTTACTTAGAGACTTTCTAGAAAAGGAAAAGAATAAGACAATTTCAGTGACAACTGATAAAATAATTGAAGCTACAGCTCGAAGTGATAAATTTGAAAGCCAATCAAATATAGATACAATACAATCAAATATAGATACAATTAACACAAGAGATACTTTCGAGTCGGTGACTAAAATTCCAGACAGCACAATTTTTGATAAACTATCTAAAACTACCGTAGATGAAGAATATTTGACTTCGAACCTAAATCAACCAACAACAGAGGAAGCTTATCAAGAGCGACGGGATAGGTTAATGAGAAAATTAAACTTTGAAACCTTGGAAACCTTAGAGCCTACCTTAGGTACTACAAAAAAATATTTCGAAAATCAATCCAACAAGTCTGAACAACAATCGTTAACTCCTAAGACATTACAATCTCTGGCAATTTACTACGCAACAGCTTTAGATAATTTGTCCACCACTCCTCCTCCTGAAGACAGCGAAACTACTACCAGTGTTAACAATGAATATGGATCTGTAGATCAAAGCTTGCCAGCTTTATTTAGTCCTCAAACTATATCAAAATATGGAAGTCTGTTTGGACATGGTAATAATAACGACGACTTATTGGAAGATATTAAATTAGACCCTAATGGTACCTATAACGAATTGGCAGAAGATTTAACAGCACAAATGAGTCAAGGCCCGTTAGCAACATCTCCACAAATAAGAGAGCTTGCTCAAGTATTTACCCATGCTCTCTCTGCCTATCTTCAAGATCCAGTACAGTTTAGAAAAGTGTTATCTGATATAAGGCCTACACATCCATCGTTTTCGGATGTGTTAACAACAACAGAAGAGTCGTTTAATACTGAGCCAACGACGACAGTTAACGAAGACGACCAAGAGATACTAGGATTCTCTGATGATCATAAGATAAGAGATTCACAAAATTCTATAAGAGGAAGTAAAGCTTTGAATATTATTAATGATTATCCATCAACAATTCAAGAAGCAAGTACTACTATCAGACCAGTGACTGAAATTGTATCTACATCATTTACAACTCCAACGACACCTCAAAGCCCATACAGGTGTTGTGGAAGGATTTCTGCTTCTTACACTACTGCTTCTACTACTAGAGATATTTATTCAACATTGTTCCCATTTACAAATACTGGTAGCTTCAAAACAAATACCTTAGGAACAAATGCACATAGTGAAGTCACATCTACTACAGATAATAATTTTTCATTCAGACAAGGTAACAAATACTCGACCTTCGGTAATAAATTTTCTAATCCCTCAGATGTAACACCGTTTAATGAGATATCAGAAATTACAACTGTTCCTACAGCTTGGGGTCTAGACGTTATAGAGTCGACACTATCACCCATTACAAACTCCCATCAAAAGTTTGAAAGCAAGAAAATAAGACCTACGAACACCTTCCTTAGTACAACTCCTGTTTATTTCACGGAAACTGATAGTATAGAATTAGAAAACGAAGAAGAATTACAAAGAGCTCACAGTCAATCTTTTGTTTCTCCCCAATCAAATAGTTTACGCCACGGAAAACAATTGAAATATGAAGAAAACAAATTAATACAGAGCCCTTCAGAAGATTTGGAAGCTCCTACCCAATCTACTGTAGATACAACAACTGCACAAACTACCACTCAAGCGACTACTACAATTCGTGAGCAAACAGACATATTAACAACAGCCAGTCCTCTAATAGGCAATATATTTACATCTCCAGATAGTGAAAAATCAACGAATGACTTTCAATGGCAGACTACTTTCGGAAATTGGCAAAGTACAGTACTTGATCCAATTACATTGAACGACGGCCTTAGCCCCACAGGACCAGAAGAGGGTGTGTCAGAAATCGCTCAACAAACCAACACCTGGGCACTCGACACTGCAACAACACAATCATCTTATTTAACAACCAATGAACCTGTTGTTTCATCAACCGTGAATGTAGAAATCACTACTAATGACAAGAAAAACGAAAGATCTGGTAAGCTTCTCAGGGACCCCACATCAACGGAACCCGCATTGGATATATCAACAGTAACTGACACAATTGTCGAGAAAGCTAAAGAAATAATGGGAGGTATGAATGCCACTACGACTCAAAAATTAATGAACGTAATGAAGAAAACGAAATCAAAAACTGTAAAGCGTTTAATATTGTTATTAGTGCAAACTTGTGACGACGATCACAATTCAACAGCAGAAGCATCCAAAAAAGCTTTACTTGAAGCTTTAATGGCGGTTTCTCAGAAAGATATGGAAGATATTGTTCAAGAAGAAAGTTTACCCGAAGCTCCAGCCACAGCGTCTGGTGTCGAGGTTCTAAAGACTACACAATACCAACGTCGTTCTGACCGAACACCAATTTTAAGACGAGGTAAAAACCTAAATATTGAAGCTGAAGCGATTAATGCTTTATCAAACACACCAACAACAACAGAAAGTCCAGAAACAGAGGAGACAACGCAATATGAAGTAACTACTACAGTAAGAACTACTCCGAGCCTTAGAGGAGGTAGGAAGTACGTTGCTAAAACCACTGAAGTTGAGCAATTTAGGACAACGGTACCAGATCGACCTATTGCAGAGGCAAGAATCGCTCCACAAGGAGAACTAAAAGTCCAATCTGATACTCGCGCGTTAGAACTATTAAGGTCTCTGTACACAATTGCAGCGCGATGGGGATGATTAGAATAATATAATATTTATTAATAATTACGGTTCGTTACTTCCCAAATAAGACTATTAAAGTTTAAGACTCGTTTTGTTATAATTAGGTTATTTGTGAAAGTATTTTTTTATGTTAAGTTTTTTAGAAGTAGATCTTCAAATTTTGTCCGAATTTTTAATTTATTTAATCGAGCTCGATCTGTTAAGCAAGAAAATACTATCAAAAAAAAATATCCAAGTGCCCTCAACGGATCAAATAGTAAAATAGCTGAAAAATGAAATCGTATTTTCTCACAAAATTTTACTCAAAAAAATGCTCAATATCAAACGAACCCTAGATATAAACTTCATTTGTAGATAATATTCACGACTGCGCTTATTTTCATACAAATTTCCATAAAATCCTAAATATAATTTATTATTTTATGTATGTAGTAGGTTCAATTTCCCAGAACAAAATATATTTTTGTTTTTGTACGTATATACGAGTATAAAAATATATATAAGTATGTTTATCCCTATAATATAGGCCTTTTTCGTATAATGTGGCACCAGATTCTTTAGGTGGTCTAATTTTTTTATTTATTTTTTAATATTGTATAATATCACTTGCCTTTTAGCATTCTAATTAGACGTAAGTATAGACTATTTGGGATATAGTTACCTATTATAGCTTCGACATTGCCAATCGACTTGTAATATATTACTAAGGGTTAAATAAGATGTATTTTAAGATTATTTTTATACAATAAACTTTTTCATAAAACCTTGAGATTTTTTTTTACCTTGCAAAAAAATTTTTTTTGAAGATATCTATGAATACTTATAACAAAATTTTAATAGATCGGTGTCTGTACAGGCAAGACATAAGAAAAAAAATATGGATATTAGTGGCATTAAATAGCGTAATGAAACCAAAAACAATAAAAAAATATTAAATTGTCCGTGCGTTTGTTCACGTTAATCTCAAAAATATTTAGTGGTTGTTTTATAAATAAAAATTTATACTATGTTCGACAAAATTGCTATAAATAAACTGTTTTATTGAAACGTCTGAATGTTTACTAGTTCTCAGGCGCCTACCCTGCCTATCGCATTCAGCCAAGCTTGCTTTGAAAGTCATAGAAATAACATTTATTATATTTCATAAAAAATAAAAACTATGCATCACTTTAAAAATCTTTATTATCATTATTACATAGTGTCTTAACACTACACCCCCCTCCCATCTTCTCTATTTCACCCCCCATTACTTTTTCCCAGCGGACCTCTGAACGAATTTCTGAACATCCTGATCAGTGACCTTGTGTCCTGCTTTGAAGTAACTCTTGAGTTTCCTCTTCTTCTTCATCATAATCTTGGACGCTGCAAGGGCACCACGCCGCTGGAGTGACTCGTAACGATCGCGGAGAAGATTTGCTATATAAGGAAAAAAAAATGTACATATAGAGTTACCGTGCCGTACCGTGTGGAAGCGTGTGGAATATAGGGAGAAATATTTCATACCCATACTTAAAGTAATTAATCAAAATACCTCAACAGTTGAGACGTAGGACTTTTTTTCATTTCACGATGTTTATCCATCCGTGTGACGCGGTTACATATAGATAACGTAAACACATACTACAACCAAAATACTATTGAGCGTTGCCGATCTGCGGCTTTTTACTTTCAAAAAACATACTAGAACGAGAAAGGGATATCTCTCGTTCTGTTTTACTTGCGTAAGATATCATCGCAGCCTGAGTTCGATTCTTAGTCAGGAGAATGTATTATTTTAATAAGTTCTATAAATTTTCACCACTATTACACATTTTAAATGAAACTGTTTTAACTAGATTAATCACGGGTATTTAAAATTATACATTTGTGGAAACTCGACGTTTTGAACACTTTGCAGTAGTCCATGTTCGCGGGTAGACTCGATATGTATTAATTTCATTTCCTCACTCTGGTAAAACTACAAAAAACGGCGTTGAGCTGTCTATTTAAGATAAAATGTCTCTAAAATTGGGCCGTGCATTGGGAACAGTATCTCAACAATAGGTTCCCTCTGCCTACCCTGATATATACGAAAACAGAAATATTACAAAAATCATCTAAATACCAATAACTTAGTGCTAAAACACTTTCTCAGATCACCAGTCAACTTTGAGGAAAGATATTATTTTTATCTCTATTTTCTTATTATTTACCTTCTTTTTATATTATTAGCAGATGTTCTTATAACCCATAAACATAATAAACACACTCACAGAGAATTTAAGAATATAATACAATAATAATGGGCGACTTACCGTTTCCTTCCAAGCTCCTTAGATCACCAGTCAACTTAGCGGGGTCAACGAACTCCGGCTCCTTGACTGGTGGCTTGTGAGCGTTGAGCGCGGGAAGAGATTTCTCTTTTATCTCTTTCTTTTTAGTTTCCTTCTTTTCACGTAGTTCTGCGTTTTTAATTTCTTTCTTTGTAAGCGATGCTTGGATTTTGCGTAATCTGTAATGATGTATGTTACAGTATTAAATGTGTCAAAAAAATACCAGTAAAATAAGAATATATATAGATTTATTTATTTTCATCACGTTCACGCTGTATCCTGCACACATCAAGGTGGTCAAAGCGAACCTAGTGTTAAGTCACTCATTCCTCAATTTCCGCCAATTTCTAGAGGCCATGCGTGTTGAATGGCGAAACGTAACTCCGCACTGTGCCTAGACACCAGCGAAAAAATGGAAATATACATTTAAAAAAAAAAATCTTTTGCTTGAGTTGAACCTACAACCAGTCGCGTTTACAATCACACTTTGTGTCCCTGCGCCACAACTGGCCTCAATTTTTATGATTATCAATTAAGTTGTTAATCATAAATATGGTTATGAATTTCATTGATATTTCACTATCATTTCTTGTCCGAGGCTGCCGTGGTGCACCAAAACACGCAATGACTCGAAAATTCGACGACCAATAGGGAATGGACTGTCTTAACACTAGGTTCCCTTTTGCTTATCCTGCTCTGTACGACATTAATTCCACAAGTGAAAATTGTTTAGCGTATGGGCAGAAAACTGAATTGGGCATAATAATTCACGTTAGTAGGTTAGTACTGTATGACATAAAATCCGTAGTCCTAGGACGACAAAAGTGACACCCGGAAAAAAGAATAGTTTATAACTACGACCATGTTTGTATTACTAAAAATGTAAATTAAAAAAAAAATAATAATATATTTATTTACTAAAGCTATCTATCGATTATATTTACCTTCCTAATAAATTACCAAATTAATAACAATACTAACTTATACAAATCAGTAATTTTCTTCTTGTTAATCTTCTCCCGTTTCAGTCTTTCCTTCTCTACCAACTGTTCCCTCTGCTTTCTCCTCGCCTTGTGATCTTTCTTCTTATTCTGTACTGGAGGGTTGATGGCTTTGTACTCATTGTCCGAAGTAACAGGTTCGGGATCAGTTGACGGGTTGTAGGGAGTGGGGAGGCCGGCGCTCATTTCTTCTCGCCATTGGTTCTGGAAATTAAAAATTACATCTGAATCTTTCAAGAATGAATCTTTGATAATGATTATAAAATCAAATAATTTTTAAAAGATTCTTAACATTTATAGTTAGGATTCAAATCGGCACATTTTATTTATTTTTTATAATCACCAAAACAGCTTACACTAACAATTTAAGCAGAAAAAGAAAATCATAAAATTAATGACAAAGTTCCGCCGCAATGACAAGCATATCTTACATCTACAGTAGTATTATTAACTTAAAATTAATTAAAAAATAATTGTTGATATTATTATTTAAGAAATAATTAAAAGACATGAGCAGTCACTATACTAGAATATTTATCATATTCAGGTTCCAAAATACACATAATTTTAATCCCCTTTTCACACACAGAAATACAACTTATAGAAGTTGACAAATTTAAGTTTACAGGCACTCATTTTGTATGAAATGAACTAAACATATAAATTTATAATTATTTTTTTCTATGAAATTGGCATATAATTTTCACTTTTCGGATTTTTTCCTTTAATTATATTGTAAATCTTCACTTTCAACCAAATTTCATAACTGTAGGTCCACATGCAGAAGTTTTATAGAAAATGCAGTGCAGTTTAAAAGGCCATTGAGTTGAATATTTTATAATAATTTTAACTTGATACCTAATAGCAATCTTGACATAAATGATCTTGACAGACGGATAACAAAGTGATTCTATAAATATTCCTTTTTTACATTTTTAAGTAATTATTATTTATATTTATATTTTATGAGAACCTAAAAAAACAGAAAAAATACATACTTCTTTCTCCTGTGGAGTGACTTTTTTAAACATTCCAGTAGTAACTCTGTGCAAGTGTGCCTCACGTTTAATCATTTTCTCCTCATGTTGGACCACTTCTCGAAGTAACTCTTGATGTTCCTGGAAAAACATTGACAAAATGTTGTTACTCAAAATTATGTAAATAACCTAACAGACTTTACATACACCCTGTATACTACAAGTATGTATACATACATGTACTTGTAAAAAATTAATATTACAGTTTAATTCTTTTTTTAGAAAAGCGAAAAAAATATGAATATGTTAGTTTTCAGTTTTAGTTTTCTTTCGATCCGCGCCCGTTATGGCGCAGGCGTACAAGTGTGAGATTGTACACACAACAAACAGGTTATGAGTTCAATTCCCACTTAACACAAATGACAAGACCAAGTACAACATTGAGTTCCACCCTATTAGTAGTAGTAAGATTGGAGTGATACAATGTGAAGGTAGAAAAATAAAAAAAAACACCTCATATCACAGTATTGATAAAAACAAATTTCTCAAGTATTTTTAGTACTAAATACTCCTAGTAGTTGAGGGCAGTCGTGGCGCAGCGGCACAAAGTGTGACTGTAAACCAACAGGTTGTGGGTTCGATCCCCACTCGAGGAGATGAAATATTTACTTAAATTTATATTTCCATTTCTTCGCTCCGGTGTCGAGGCTAAGTGCGGCGTTGAGTTCTGCCACTCAACACGCAATGCCTCCAGAAATCGGCAGAAAGTGGGGAACAGTGTCTAAAAACACTAGGTTCCCTCTGCCTACCCTGCTGTGTGCGGGATACAGCGTGAAGCTGATTTATTTGATTTATTTTTTATTTTATTACTCCCAATATTATAGTATAAGCCATATTATATAAATAAGTCAATACACACCTGGAATGAAGGATTGTAACTGACACCAGGGTGAGGCAGTTCCACAGCTTTCCTTTTGACCACCATCTCTGGTGGTGGTGGCTTAGGCCTTAACCTTTTTAATGTAGGCACATTGTGTAATTGTGCTTCGGGTGATATGAAATCATCACATAGTGATTTTGGAATACCTTTAGCTTCCATTTCTGGAATTAGGATAAAATCGCTTAATAATCAAACACATATTTACTTGTAAGTGTAGTAAAGAAATGTGTTTACTTTTAATGTGAAGAAGATTTATTGTCTTTTTATTAACTAAGCTACAGCAATATCACTGGGCAGTTAGCAATTTAATGAGAAAGAGTTTTAATTTAACATTTTCTGTTCAATAGATAATGATAATGACTAAATTAAATGATGTGTAAAAAGCCATTGCGGTGCAGTGCGATCATCTAAGAACAAAGGATGTTGCAGTATGATCCCCAATCAAGAAAATGATTATATTGAATCTATTTTCATTTCCCTACTCTGACAGACAAACAGGCAACATTGAGTTCCACCTCTCTGCATGCCGTAAAAGTGGATAGTGTGTGGATAATGGATTATCTAATACTAAGTTTCATTTGGCTATGCTGCTATTTGAGACACAGTGGGAAGTGACACAATTTTTTTTCTTTTCAAAAATCTAATTCTCTTACCATCTCCGCCCCATATGTTTTTATCAAAGGTCTGTCTTATAGTTTTTGATTTCTTTTTCTTAGTCGCAGCGAGTCTTTTATTAATTTTAGTGTGTTCCACTTTTCTTTCTAAGACTCCTTTTACAAGTTGTCTTTGTTTTGTAAATTTTGATAAATCTGATGGTTTTGAACCTGCTGGTCTCACATGATTTCTTTTTGCAATAGGATCTGGAACCTACAAGTAATATTTTCTAGTAAATTATTAATATTATTATATTTTTTAAAATTAAAGCATAAGAATTTATTTATTGTAATTTTATTTCGACAAATGAGAGAATTGTGTATGAGACACATTCTATCTAAGGGAGGTAGATCTACCGATAGGTATAATGGGTTATATCAAAATGATAAACAACAATTATTAGCTTTCCTTTACTAGACTATCCAACACCAAAAGAATTTGTCAATTAAAACTGGTAGGCCAGTTGTGGCACAAAGTGTGACTATGAAATTGACTGATTGTGGGTTTGATCATGCCTTGAGGAAATTAAATATTTATTTACATTTATATTTTCTTTTCTATGCTCTGTTCTGGTCTTCTGATCTGTTGAGGCAAGGAGTAATGTTGAGTTATTGCTGCTACTCAACATGCAATACTTTTAGAACTAGGCGAAAAGTAGGGAACGGAGTGTCTTAACACTAGGTTCCCTCTGCCTACTCTATTGTGTGTAGGAAAACCAGTTTCTGATATTGATGATTTATATTATTTTTATTAATAATAAAATATTTATTTACCTTTGAACTTGACAATAATATTTCAAAACACTTAGGTGTCTCTGATAGTTTAGCTCTTTTTCTAAGTTTGGCTGACAAGGGTTTTACATCTGGTTTAACCTCAGGTTTCTCATCGGATACACCATCACCGTGCGTATCTAGCACGAAAAGCTCTGAATCCGGTTTCGCATCGAATTTACTGTAAATAATAAATAGTAAATAAAAAAACCACAATTAAAAACATGTTGCATCAAGAAAGAAATTTTCATAATACTACTTTTTGTTATTTATTTAGTTGATAGCGAAACAGATTCGAAAGAAATATTACCGTATACAATCTTATTTTTTTTAAATAGTACATAATGATTATGAAACATTTTATCTATAAATATTTCTTTTTAATTGTACCAATAAAAACATAACCTCACCCTAGCCTTTCCTCCAACCGTTGATCTTCTAGAAACTCTTCTACATCAGCAATGTCACAATGTTTGCGCCACGCTGTTTTACTTTTCTTGGATACACGTTTCTTTTTCTTAACTACAGTCATTTTTATTTTTTATTATTTACTATTTAAAAATAAATTTTCACATGGAAACGACACGCAGGAAAGACTTGTATCAATCACGTGTCATAATGACATATTTGAAATGTCAAACAGAATGTAGGAGTTTCCACAGATAAAGAAACTTAGAGTAGTATATAGCAGTATACAGTATATAAGTCATAAGATAATAAGTTAATACCTACAGAATTATAATTAGAATAAAAGAACAGCAAAAAAAGTAACTTATCAGGAATCTATTTAAATTGTGAATAAAATATTGAGCGTTGTTATTCATTTAAATGATTAACTGAATCGGGTAAATAAGAGCTACGAAACAAGCGTGTTAGCACAAGTATCAGCTCACGAGCAAATGAACGGAGCACTAAATCAGAGGTGCCATCTGCCAAATCATGCCATAACAGCATTTCGGTTCAACTTTGACAAAACGGTATGATCGACGGCGTTATTTCTTAGTTATCCATAGTTTAGTTTGAGGCAAAGAGCACGCACCCAGAAGATCACGATGATTTGTACGCAATGGCAGAAGCGAATGCTAGGCTAGAATCTCGGTTATACTTCTTCCTTGAGGCTTTCGCCTTCGGATCCTTAGTGATGATGGTCACTCGGCCCAGACATAATATGTTTTGCGTTTACTTAAGGCAGCAAACTTGCAGCAAGACGTATCGAACCATGGCTGTAATTTTGCGAATAATTAGAACTACAGAGCTGGGAATTTAAAGTTCCGTATCTATCCTGCAGAACCATGTCGGCAACGGCAGCGGCACTACATTAACTACAGGAACAGCAGTTACAAAAGCCTACGTTAAGCGTTGTAGGGTTTGACGTGTTGCTTACGCCTCGTTTGCCTTGTCCATAGCGCGGTATTGTGTACTCCCCAGAATTCGACGGGCGGCTTGCGTTTAAGGACTCAAGGATGGATGGATTCTCCAGCACTAGAGATGCTGGTACTCCCATGAGATAGTCTGTTCCTTAGTGCTTCATAATCGTATTTCAAGGAGGGTGTGGAGGTTGAGCGCTGGAGTCCGGCATTATCTAATGCGAAACGCAGTAGCATAAAGTCCGTTTTAAATGCCTAGGATAGTGATAATACTGTCGAGTCAGTCTATGCATGCTACCTACCATTATTAGCGACGTGACTCTCCCACTCGAAATTCTTAAAAATTACACGGTTTGTAATTTTATTAATTGAAAATAAAATTACCAATTTTGCCAGTTGCTGTTTGCCAACTGTTGCCAGGTTTATTTCTAGTAAACACAGAAATCGGCACCCGTATATATAGATCTCTCACTCTTTTGAGGGTGACGTTGAGAACGACACATTACTTACCATTTAACATGACTCTTGCTTAACATTTAGGTTGTGTTTTTGATGGTATAAAATATACAACCTATCAAAGATCCTGCTACGGTTGTTACCAGTTAATTTGTTAACTAAAATTATTTATGCTACTTGAGCACAAAAAAATCGAGAGTTTTATTATAACCACGAACATAAAAAAACATTTTATCCAACTTTTAGCAAAAAATAATATCCTAAGTGAGTTAGCGGGTATAATTTTTAAAAAGGCATATCAAGTGAATGTTTTGTGAATTATAGACAAAAAAAATCGATTTCCTGGTTCAAGAAACGCGAAATTCTTTGGTGCTGTATATTACTCGTTTAAAACATTTAAATGCAATGAATAAAAACTTGAAACTGAAATTATTTAGGCTTTTTCGTTTTCGTCTCAGCAAGGAATGGAATTGTTAGAAAAAGTAGCCTCTTTCGTTTTTATTGATTCGACGTTGGTGACATAATGTAATCTAATCTTTTAACTTCACCATTTCTTTATTTGTACTGGATTTTACAGCTTTATTAACTTTTTCGTATTCTTGGAAAGATAAACTTGACTGATGTAACAAAAAAATTAAAACTCGATGTGGTATTGCTTTGTGCAGAAAATTTAAAAGAGTTTATTAAAATAGGACAAGATTATTAAATTTAAAATGTAATGTTTGACTTTTACAGGGAATTTACCTATTTTGATTGTTACTTTTTAAATATATTTTTTATCAATCTTACTTTTCGTTTATCGCATTCATTTAAAAATACCTACGTAATTTCTTATATCGTTATGCATCTCCAGATGATAAAAAAATATACTATTGTTTACTAAATACATTTCTAATTGTAGGGTGTGTCTTAGGTGGGTATAAGGTGCTCTCAGCCTATCCGGACTATGCCTATGCGGAATAAAGCATGACGCTAAAAAAATTCTAGATTTTTGTGATTTTTTATGTTATTTATTATATTTATATTATATTGATATTTATAATATCAATAAAATATAAGTAATATAATTATTATTTTGATATTTAGAAAAAATGTATTTTAATATTTGATTTTAATCCTTACTCATCTTCCAAGAAAAATGCGATACAACTGAAGAGAAATCTGTTGGGAAGAAATTAATTATAGTTCACCCTGTGAATTATAATTATTATACTTTATTAAATTAATTAAAACATATGTTAAAAAAGAAATAAAAAACAGTTTTAAATATAACAAAAACAAGTCAAGACCATTTATCTGGAGATCGCCTGAAATTAATATAGGTTTTGATTACGGCGCGAATTTCATACAAAACACAGTGAAATCCATGCATAAACGCTCGTATCTTTTGATTGCGCTGACTTTAGTGGTTTAATTTCTTCTGTGCTGCGAATGACCATAGACCTGATATGGTCATTCGCAGCACATGAAATTCGCGCCGTAATCAAAACCTATATATATAGTATAGTATATATATAGTAACCCGCCGTGGACCTACAGTTACTATATGAATTTAGCACGAAGTGATAACTTACCGTACAAATGAAGAAAAAATCGTGAAAAGTGAACATTTATAACTTTTAACAACATAAAAAAATATTAGAAATTGGTATTTGTTGTTAATTTTATATAAAATGAGAGTATATATTGTGCATATTGCCCACAAACTGAAATTATTATTTTTTATACATTTTTATCAATATGGCGTATAACGGCGTTTAGTTGCATCTACATTACAGAACGATTATTCAATCGATAAGAAAAAGCAAATAATTTAACGGTTTACCATTTACGTTCATAGTATTATTATACATTTATATTGTCATTTCTTTGCTCTGGTGTGGAGGCAAAGCGCGGCGTTGAGTTTCGCCACTGACCTGTGGAAGTGTTAGGACACTCCGTTCCGGTGTTGGAAGCTAGGTTCCCTGCTCTGTCTACTCTGCTGTGTGCGGGATACAGCGTGAAGCTGATAGTATTATTATGTAAAAGTAGGTCGGGATAACTTATACCTTTCCTACTGTATTGAAAATATGAATATATGGAGTTACCAACACTAAGATTTATTTCAATATGAATCTATAGTTCTTGAGGTTAGTGCGTTTAATCAAACTAACAACTACGCTCAATAAGCTTATAATATTGAGATTGATACAAAAATAGTTTGAAAAGACTGATAAAGCGTCAAAATAAACGGAATGAAGTAGGCATAGGTCCATGTGTGTAAACCTAAAAATAAAAAAGAATCACTGTCCATGTGTCCTGTCCTGTGTTTACAGGTTATATATACAATAACATTTTAACTTCCGAGGTTAACACTGCACTTTGCTTTCTGCATAATATCATTAAAAAATTAAACAAAATGCGCTAAAAAGTAATCCACTGGGTAGGTATATATTTTTTTTTAATAATTTGAAAATTTTAACATACCTACACATTCTCCACTTTTTCGCCAAATTCGAGACATCGCGCATTGTTTAAGTTGAGAAAATCTCTTTTGCCAGACATCAATTCTTGAAAACATTTAAAGTTAAAATTAACAAATATATTCTGAAATTTCTATTAATTTATATTAATAGAGAACGGGGCAAAATAAAAAATAAGATACAACAAAACAATTAAGGAATCGAACCGGCAACCGCACTTACGGAACGTCAGTTTCATAAACTGCGCCGGGTTGCTTAATGTAGCACGTGATTTAATTGCGATCTATTTTCTTGGCCGTGACGCAGGCCGTCGTGGTGCAGTGGAGCAACGACTAAGTGTAAACGTGACCGTTGAGAGTTCGATTCCCTTCAGATGAATTATTATGACTTAACACTAACAAGGTTCTATCTGTTTATTTTATCTATTTTGTTTACTGTGTCTTAAGCAAAAGGCGTAAATTCCTACTTAGACCGTCGACTCATTTATAAGAAAAGGAAAATTATAAAAATATTGTTCTTTATGTTGGACTGTTGACGCAGTAGTTGTAGATCAGTTATCTATCACCTCTGGGAAAATTTATTTTTAAAATTAAGACAAAGACAAGCTAAGGCACTGGGATTCGCCAAATTCCTAACATAAATGGAGTGTCTTGATATTGTTCTTATATCAATATCAGTGTGAACTCTAATTATGCCTCACATTTATTTACTCAGTATGTTTTGTAATATAACCTATCAACTTTATACTTTCGTGGCGCACGGGCCACGAAAGGCCAGTCTAATTGTAAAACCGATTGGCTGTGGGTCCAATCCCCACTCGAGTTTCGCTCTGGTGTCGGGGCAAAGCCGGGCGTTGAGTTCCGCCACTCTATACGTAATGCTTCCAGAATTTGGCAGAAAGTACGTAACGGCGTCTTTTAACACTAGGTTCCCTCTGCCTACTCTGCTGTGTGCGGGATACAGTAAAAACAAAATTATACTCCCGGTTTTTGCTGTTACCTTCACTTTGCAGAGCTTAGTACAGTTTTATTATAAGTAGGTAATATAAGACTACACTTTCAGTTCTAATACTTAAATATAGATTTTCAATCCTCCAATATAATCATTTAATATTGGAGTTATCAAAAAATATTACTATTATGAATTCGCAAAGTACCTTTTTTACATACTTTTTTAATACCACGATTGTTTTCAGACCGATAGAGTTAAATGGTGAACGCAACGGTCACGGTCAGTCTAAGGTTCAAGGCATAAAGCTTTCTCTTCTTCCGCTATCGTCAACCTCTTTAAGGCCCTTCGATGACCCTATTTTTTTTGTATAATAATCCCTAGTATTGATTTTATTTATTAGCATCACGCTGTATCACAACAGGATAGACAGATTCCATCTAACTATCCTGTTGTGATACAGCGTAATTTTAGTGTTAAAACAATCCATTTTCCATTTTCGTGTTAAGTAACGGAAATCAACTCCTCGACACCATAGTGAGGTAATGAACATAAGTATTTCATTTCCTCGAGTGGCGATCGAAACCACACCCAATCGCGTTTAGTCAGTAGCGCTTTGTCCGTCTGGGTAGAGTTTGGGCTTTAAAAATGTAAATAATGTTATAATAAACATTACCCTGAACCAAGCTATAACGACGTCATAAAATCAAAAGAAAGAAGAGAAAATACCACCGCACCACACCAGAATTGGTATTGGGTTAAGTAGTTGTTTATACGATAAAATGAAAATCAGCTTCACGCACACAGCAGGGTGGGCAGAGGGAACCTAGTGTTAAGACACTCTGTTTACCACAGAGGGTGATCTTTTAGTGATAAATATTAGATTATTTTTTAAATTTTCGTAGTGTACGAGAGTTATGGTTTATTCACTGTCTGATCTATCACAACTTTTATAATGAACTGTATAAATCTCATTTTATTAACCAACTTCTGTAAAAGAAGAAGGTTCAATAACTCGACTGTATTTTTTTTTAAGTTCTTCACCTCAGAATTTTGGATTGCATGAACTGATTTTGATGATTATTTTATTATTTCAAATCTGGTGCTTCCCGTCCAGTTCGGAAAATGTTATCTACGAAAATATCACATAAGTATTAAATTTATATATTTTGAAGTCCGTTTTATTTGTAAAAAAATACTTTTACAACGTTTTTCTTAATGGCTTACCCCTCCATTCTCCGCTTTCTGTCCGAATTCGGTAAATTGTAATTGACGTGTTAAGTGGCAGAACTAAACACCGTGCATTATCTTGGCAGAGCTGAGTGCAGTGATCGAGCCCGTAACTTAGACTTTTTGGAGTTAGAAAAAAGTCCCAACCATAGACGAGACAAGGACGAATTTCTGCTTTATAACAATTAAAAGGTTTTTATTATTAATTTATTTAAATTAAATATAATTTGATTGTTTAGACTGACTATTTCTTGTAGCACCTGCGCGCGGCCAAGGTTGGGTCAACGCATACTTTCCCCAAATATAAATTGCCTACATTGATAAAACAGTATAGCGCTGGACTGGTAAATAGGGTGATATAAAAATAATATGATGAGAGTGGGTATATTGAAATTATTTTTCGTCGCTGTGAAAGATCAAACGCAACGTTAAGATCCGCCATTCAACGCAATGTCTTATAAACAACGAAGAAACGGATTGTTTTATTATTGGTTTAGTAAATATAGCTTTTTTATATATTTAAAAGCTATATTTTGGGCCAGTCGTGGCGCATGGGCACAAATGAGTGATTGTAAACGAGACTGGTCGTGAGTTCGATCTCCACTCGAAGAAATTAAATATATAAATGTTTATTTTCATATCTTTGTTCAGGTATCGAAGCAAAACGCAGCGTTTAATTCCGCCACTTAACACGCAATGCCTCCAGAATTCGGCGGAAAATGGGGAACAGAGTGTCTTGAACCTAGTGTCTGCATAACTGTGAAGCTAATTTAGAAAATACAGCTTTCACGAAACAATATTATATCAAGTTTTACGGTTATCAACGACAATGGATGCCGATTGAGACATTTTTGGTGCACGATCATCCTTTTTGACACTTTTTATTTCCCAATCGTCGCTGATTTATCGCACGATTTGATAATAATATTACTTTCGAGTTATTTAATAAGTTTACTTCATAGTTTTTGCAAGAGCTTAGCATAACTTATCGAAAAAAAAAATATTTTTTTAGGCATGACCTGATGATGATGATGTTAACGATTGATTCGTTGGCAGAGACTGAGATATTTCCGTTCTCCATTTTCCGTCGAATTCTAGAGGCGTATAATGACGGGGTTGTGTGAATGGCAGAACTCAACGCCGCACTTATCCTGGGAATCGAACCCACAACCTATCGCATTTACAGACACACGCTTTTTTAAGATAGATAGAGTGACATTCTTTTTATCATTTTCACCCATTTTTAAAGACACCGCTTGTTTTATAGTCAGAATTCATCTTACAGCTCATACTAAGTAACGAATTTTCTTACTTTTAATTAAATAGGCAATACGCAAAAGTTCAAAAAACCTATCTTCAAGGCGACCATAACTTGTTGACCTTACTATAAGTAAAATAAAAGCTTACTCTTTCAGCCACTTTCAGAGATGATATTGACGTTTAAATATTGTTCTTTAAACATGAATATTAAATAAAAAATTAAAATTAAATCACAATTATGAGGCCAGTCGTGGCGCAGTGGCAGGAAGTGTGACTGTAAAACCGACTGGTTGTGGGTTCGATCCCCACTCGAGGAGATGAAATATTTACTTAAATTTATATTTCCATTTCTTCGCTCTGGTGTCGAGGCTAAGCGCGGCGTTGAGTTCTGCCACTCAACACGCAATGCCTCCAGAATTCGGCAGAAAGTGGGGAATAGAGTGTCTTAACACCAGGTTCCCTCTGCCTACCCTGCTGCGTGCGGGATACAGCGTGAAGCTGATTTAATATTAAATAACACTAAGTCTCTCTCTCCTCTCTGCCTACTCAGTTATGTAGAATAAAGTTTAAAACTAAAAATAAATGTTACGTAACAAATTATAATCTAGACGTGTTGAAATGAACTCGATAAAACTACAGTATTATTATTTATTATTTGAAAAATAAGTTTCTATAAATTAGAAAATGTGTTCATTACATTTTTGAACGATATTAGCTAATTCGAGTGGTACCTAACTAAAATATATCCAGTCTCTTGACTTGATTGAGATTTGACGTACGTAAGTTTTTCTTTCCTTAATGGAGAATAATACCTTAATAAAAACAAAAAATAATAGCATTATCTATCAAATACAGGAAATTTGTAAAAATCTCCCTACAGAGATGCTAACAACACAAATAAGTTGTAACAAGCGTATAAAAATTTGGACGTAATATACATTGACGAGAGCCTATGGCTTAGAGCTCTTCAACGGTTACCGAGAGGCGCGGGTTCTAATCCCGCTCAAATTTTTATACATTTTCTAAATTATTATGAAGAAAGCATCTAGTATGTTAAAGTTAACGACCTAGGTAGACTATTTGTCCATACCTAATGTCTCTTGACATTAGATTCTATGAAATTCATAAAGAAACAGAGTAGGAACAGGGGCCCTGGGAACCTAGTGGTACATAGGCACTGTGTTCCCATTGGGACGCTTTCGTTCCCTAGATAAAATAACACTAGTAACTGTTCAAATATAGTTAGGGTACTTGTGTTATACATATTAGGCGTTTCTGTAACTTTCAGTTTAAAATGATCATAACTTTAACATTTCCTATGTTCGGTAATGTTAATTATTATATAGGAAGAAGATTTTCTCATTATATATTTCAAATCTACATACCTAGGATTATTTGCTTATTAAAATATAAAATAAGCTTTATTTATTGTCAAACGTTGTAAAGAAAAGAAAAAAAATATACTTATAATATATATAATATAATTTTATAATTTCACTATCCGTCAAGACTAATCGGCGGTGAGTTGCGCCACTACACAATCTCTAGAACTCAGACAGAAATCGAAAACGGAGTGTTTTGTTTATGCCTACACACAATCAAATGACAATCTCTGAACAAACGACAATGGAGTGTCTTATCACTAAATGATCTATGTAACACTAGACAAATTAATATTCGCCACTATCAATCGCCAATACAACTACGATTCTGACATCACCAAAAAGATTGAACACACAAATGTAATAATGCAAAGTAATTTGCCGTCTATTTGTAATTACAACAATATCTATCAAATGATATAATTTTGCGTCACTATGCACCCTTGGTACACCACCAGTGCTGATACAACATTTAAATATTTAATCATTTTTAACTTTTTCTTTTAGTGATTTGAAATTAAATAATTTATAGATAGAAATAAAAATAAAATTTTGTATTATTTTTATTTCACGGGTTGGTTATTTAAGTATTATGTAAATGCATAAAAATATCTGTACTTAAGAGTTTGGCATATAGATTTTAGAAGAGATTATTTAATATCCATAATAGATAAAAAATTAAATTAAAACATATATAAATTAGTATATTTTTTTAAATATTAAACACAAATATTATTTTATAAAATAGTCCAACGGAAAAAAGTAGGTCAAACGAACTAGTTATCACCACAACGAAGCAAATTAAAATGATAAATTATAATAAGCTATACAATAATTACATCACTGGCATTGTGGATTTGGGATTTTCAAATTCACAACAATAAATAACGCAAAAATATCGTGATTCAAAAAAAGAATGCAGCTCTTGGAACTTATCTAACAGTGGACGGTTGCAGTTGAACACTCTCTATAAATAGGAATGCTCTCGGTAACTCAGCACATTGCCTCACTACTCGAGCTAGGGGTACTTTGGACCCCAATACCAAATAAACTAAAATTCTGTGAAAGTTTTGGAAGGTATACAGTGTTTTTTTTGTTTAGTGATTTTTTATTCCTTTTTTTTTCTAGTAAAATAGATTTTTTGAATAAAAGAATAGTGATAATAATCGAAAATTGTGTTTTCAGTTCAACTGGAAATGAAGTCGTTTACGGTTTTGTTGTGCGTTGGTGAGTATTTAATTTTTAATTTGTATTTAATATAATAATAATATTTAATAATATATATACTAATAATATAATTATTATATTTATATGTTAATTATATAATATTTAAAAAAAAAACATCTTTGGTAAAATTACATTATTTTTTTAATTTCACAATTAGAAATGTAAATAGATAAAACTATAAATGATAAAAAAAAATTACAAAATGTATTTATCATTTTACATTCACAAGTTATGCTGAAAATAATAAAAACTAAACCCAACTGCATAAAAGTAAAAAGAAAAAAAAACAAGTCCAATAATTTATTACGATTACCAGTCGGGCCCCATTTAAATTTTCCGGGGTTTGAAGAATTACAGGTCCTTACTGTTCATTCTAATGAACCAAAGTCATATTAATATACAGCCAATTTTGCTTTTTACTACTTTTTTATCTGAAAAATATATATATATATTATTAGTATGTTTCTAAAAAAAAAGATTGCGGTTGTACTGTGTAAATGTTTGCTATATAATTTTAGGTAAGTGCTGTATAACATTACAGAAATAAAAAAAATAAAATGTTATCTTAAACGCAGCGTTAAGTTCCACCGCTAAACTGGTAATGTAGAACGGCGGGACATTAGGGCGCCTCTGTTCGCTAATCGCTCTCAGTATGTAATAAATCAGTCGTGGTGCAGGGGCATAAAGTGTGCCTATGTGCACAACTGGTTGTGGGTTCGATCCCCACTCGAGGAAATGAAATTGTTTATTTAAATTTATAAAAGCGCGGCGTTGAGTTCCTCTGCCTACACTGCAGGATGCACGCAGTAGAGTGTGAAGCTGAATAATAACTAAAACATATCTAGCTCTTGTTTTGAGATTTGAGGTAAATAGCTTTAGGAATGATGACAAAAATAAAGAAATAATCCGATATGATCTAGTAACTAACTAGATAGACTATATTTCCCACAAAAGATACACTAGGTTGTAAGAATTTTATACGCTGTATGCAGTGTACAGCTGGGTAGGCAAAGGAGACCTGGAAACCTAGTGCTAAGACTCCGTTTCCAATGGGTAGTTTTTGTTCCCAAATAATTATTAATATAAATAGAAAAAACTATAAATATTAAAAACATATATTAAAATTTATTTATCACCACATTCATAAATTATTCTATAAATAAAAAATATATATGTAAAAAAACGTAAAACCCGACAACATAGAACAAAAAAAACAAATCCAATAAATAGCATATAATAGCATTAACAGTTCCATTTAAATTTTACAGGACTCAAAGAATTAAAGGTCCTGACTGTTAATTTTAATGAACAAGAAGAAGACATATTAATTAATATACGTTAAATTTTTCCTTTTAAAATTTTTTATCTATAAAACATCTTATATTATTAGTACACGTGTTAAAGGAATAGATTGCGGTTTTTTTATATAATGTAATTTGATATGACTTTCATGTCAGACCGTCGGAAGTATTGAGTTGCCTTTGAACTTGTATTGAAAGGTTATGGGCGACCTCAAGAAAAACAATATCTTATATTATATTTAATATATTTAGAAAATTTCACGTCGTTTTAATGTTATTGCGTGTTTAATGATGAATTTAAGACCGCACTATACTGAGCCAGACCGAGGACTGAAAATTTGCGATGTTTATGTTACAAATTCCGTGTAGCCCGTTGCCTGTACCCCTACACAAGACACAGGTTGTAAATTTGATTACCATATATTTTTAATATTTACATTTCGTCCATTTTCAAATGCCATTTTTTGATTGAAAATTACGTATACGCCACTAGGCAACGAAATGTAAATAAAATCACAGCATTATTTTTTTATCTAGTTTCGCAGCAATCTTTATAAAGTTATTACGTTGAAAAACTTTACGCGGTGACATATATTTACAAAAAAGCTTAAGTTAGGTCAAAAGTGAGAAACACGACTTAAAATATTGTTATTAGTAAGGCATACTGCATAAATATCATACTATGAGCGAAATAATAATTAATAAAATAATAACATAGATTATTATTTTAATTGACGTTATGAATAAATCATTTTTTTAAAGTAGTATAAATGTAATTCAAAAATAATTTTTAACACCTTCACTAAATTAATTTTACAGTACTGATAATAAAAAAACAATTCCATTATAGAATGTTGTTCATATCTTCATCCGCATATAGCAGGTGTGTGTGTGATCCCGCCCTAGAATAGGATTATCCTGGTACTGGTGGTGTTGTAAGAGGCGACTAAAGTACGTGTGGTAGAGTCACGTCGCCAGCAATGGCAATACGCTTGGTAGACTGGACCGGATCATACCACCCCGGCATTTAAAACCGGCGTGAAGTGGTGGCTTTATGCCACTGCGTTTCGCATCAGGTAATGCTGGAATCCGGCGCCCAATCCACCTTAAAGGCGGGGAACGCACCTGTACCTCCTCTGGTGTTGCACGGGGCCGTGGGCGACGGTAGTCACTTACTATAAGGTGACCTAAACGCTGGTTTGCCTTGTCCTTTTCCATAAAAAAGGCAGGGTATACAGAAGAAACTTACTGCTACGACACTTCCTTTCCTACTTTCCGCCCAATTTTCCAGACATTAAAAGTTTTGTGGTTGTCCTCAACTTTCTTTGTCTTGACACCAAGCATCAAGCGTGGATATGAAATTAACTTTTGATACCTTCGATTGTCAATCAAACTTACTACCGTCGCATTTGTCAAAAGTATCTAATTGTTTTTTGTTGTAAAAGTTTAGTACAGCACTACAGTTTTCAATAAGTTTAATGAAATATTTTAAGTTTTCAAGTTAAGTTTTCAGTGATTTTTATTTTTTAAAGCTTCTTCATGCTTTAGTTCAAAGTTGTGTGACAAATGAGAAGATAATTTTATTTCATAAATCTTTTCTATCATAAAGACAGTAATGACATATTATTCCTGCGTGCTTTTTTTAAAATACATTTTATAAGGGCATAAATTTTCTAACTTTGTATAACGTCAAATATTTTTTTTAAAAAGATTTTTTTTTAAGTTACATGGTTTATTTATATTTTGAGCATCAAGTAATTTACCATCTAAAGTTAATGTCTCAGACCTGAAAATAACCGACGCAATAAAACTCAGCGAGACTTTCTTTTTTTCAGTTACTCAAAAACAAATTAAAATTTTTGTGACAATCATCTTTGAAACAAACTGGAGTAAGCATTTTATTCCCAAGACGTGTTATCATTTAAAAAATCACTTAAATTAAGTTAACTTAGCTTCACCCTTCAGTAAGTAGGTGTAGTCAGAGAGAACGGAGCGTCAAACTCTACAGTCTCTACATATCTCTTTCGCCTCGTCAACAGTCATCGACCTCTTTATTTATGCCATCCGGGTGGTCCTTATGCTTTTTACGTGATCTTCCACCAGTATATTTAATACTGTGTTTTCGAGGGTCAGCTCAGGTCTCCCTACCTCACCGTACCGTACCGTACCGTTTTTCTCTTCATTAGGGATTCGGTCAGATAAGCTGACTCCGTATATCCTACGAAGAGATCAAATCTCCACAGCATTTATCTTTCTTCCATTCTACTTCTGTAATACCAAGCTACAAATAGCTATTAAATCACTAATTTGGTAATAGCATTTAACACACAAACCTTCTTTTCATAACCCTTTTAAATTGTGATATAGAACATTCTTGGACGTTTTCCCATAAAATAATTACGAACTCGATGGAATCGAGTTACAGGTGCGATAAGCTTACTTCTATTTTTGGTAAAATTATTAATATTTTTAATTTCTTGAGCCTTAACGAATCTTTAGGGGATATAACTCGCTCGCTATACGAATAGCTATAAGAATCGTTTCTGCAAGACAAAAAATAATTTAATACCCAGCCGTTATTACCCCGAAGTAAAATGTCGTAGGACATAATACTATGTTAGTAGCTAAAGTAAACAAGGCGAACCGTGTTCACATCAGTTAATAGTGAGATTTTATTAACCGCAAAAGTTGCTGAGCTATGTCTATTCACCAATCCATCGATATGAGGTCGCCACTGAAATTTAGAGTCAATGGTGATACCGAGAAATACCGTAGAATCGACAGGATCCACGGCTTCACCACTCAAAAGTACATCAGCCTTAAAATTTTTGAGTTAGCAGTGCTGAAAATACTTAATAATAACTCAGGAGATTTCTTGAAATTCACATCAACCCTCTGAAACCTTTTAATTAAATAGAAGATCAAAAAATTGAGTGCGCGTCCTCTTATGCCATTCTTGTACTGTGCCATGAGGGTTATATAAACTATAAACTCAATACATTCGTTCAATAACTTTAATTCAAATCAATCAATATATAAAATGAACTAGTTATCAAAAATCAACGCACCGTCCACGTAACGGGACGAATAATGCGAGACACGCGAGTTACGCGGCGTTTTAGTGAAATGGAGCGCGAAACAATTCATAAGTGTTACCTAAGACGGTCGGAACTGCGTGTGCACTTCCGAAAAACTGCGTTACCGACGTCACGGTACACTGGGTCAGATGATAGACGTTATAAATATAAATGGTATTTGTATTGTGTAAACACGATTTTAATTAATTTTATATGTTGTAGCCAATAGGCGTGTATTGTTTTTTTTATAAAAAAATTAAATCAATAAATGAGGCCAGTTGAGGCGCAGCGGCACGAAGTGTGACTGTAAAATTGACTGGTTGTGGGCTCGATCCCCACTCGAGGAGATAAAATGTTTACTTAAATTGATGTTTCCATTTCTTCGCTCTGGTGTTGAGGAAAAGCGCGGCGTTGAGTTCTGCCACTCAACACGCAATGCCCCCAGATTTAGGCAGAAAGTGGGAAACGAAGTGTCTTATCACTACGTTCTTTCTGCCTACCCTGTGCGGGATACAGCGTGAAGCTGATTTGTTTTTTTATTCTTAAAATAATGTTACTTTGTAAGTACAGAAGAGTTTTATGACTATATATATTTCGGTCTCTAAATTATATCTATTATATCATTCAGGTTATATGTAAGTAAATCGTTTAAACATTTTTTTCTTCCCAGGGACGCTCGCCTTTGTCTCGTCAGCACCGATCAACCAACAGAACTCCCAACAGAGGGCCGAATACAACTACGACTACGACGGCTCCAAATCAAATCAGGCAAGAGAACCAGCCGAGTCCGCCAGTCATTACGACGCCTACATCCAAGACGTACAAGCCGCTGCCACTGGAGGAAACTCTGCTAAAAAAGGTTTCAGTCGGGGCAGTGGCCTGAGAACAATAGCTGTTGGGTCAGCTAACCAAGCCAAAACCGCTCTTGGCAACCAGCAAGCTGCAGCTTATCAGGCAGCGTATGTAGCAAAGAATACCTTGGCGCAATCAGCAGCTCAGTCCAGTGCGACCGCGCAAGCAGCGCTCGCTGGCAAACAGGTTATCTTATCAGGTTTGGAACAGCAAGTGCGGGACGCGAAGGTCGGTCTGCAAGGAGAGGAGATGCAGCTGCAACAAGCTAAACGCGCCGCTCAAGCTGCTGCCCAGGCCGCCCAACAAGCTATGCACCAGGTAAGTTATAAATAATAGTTAGAAAAAACCAATAGTTAAAAAAAAATATTAGGAATCGGAATCCATTATTAGTTACCAATATACACTTTTTTACCTTTTTCTTTCATGCTTATATAGTTTTCACGCATCACAACACGATATAATTGTTACAAGAGATGTAACTTTGAATTAACATTAGAAACACTTCAGTGTAGTGCAGTTGAAATTTGTCTAATTAGCGACCGTAGTGGTTGTGCGTCCAATTGATTTTTTCGTCCTAGGTTCTAAGTGACTTTAGATTATTTTAACTTATAAAAATAAAATATTAATTTAAGAATTGCTTAGAGTCCAGCCGTGGCGCAGGGCAACAAATTGGGGCTGTAAAAGACTGATTGGTTATGGGTTCGATACCCACTAGAGGAAATGAAATATTTATTTAAATGTTTATTACCATTTCTTTGCTCTGGTGTCGAGCCAAAGCACGGTTAAGTTCCACCGATACGGCGTGAAGTTGATATGATTTTCATTTATTTGTTTAAAAAATTTTAGACCCTGGTCTATTGGTCGATTCTTATTACTTTTATTTTGACAATATTGCTGAATCAATTGACATAAGGGTCATACACATTATCTTGTACTTGTCGTCGCGCAGTCGGATAAAAACAAAATTACAACTAACTTACAAAACTTTCATAACAATAAATAAACGTTTAACCATAGTTAGAACTGAAACTCGTTGCGTATAACGTAAAACGTAAAATGAAGCAAATATCGAAAGGCACTGATTAATTTGCGTAAGAGTTGCCCCAATTCCGTTATTAAATCTATTTTCAATAATAAATAAAAGTTGATGGCATTGTGGTTGTTATATAAAATGCGAAGTAAATTTGTTTATGCAATTTAGATTTTTTAAATAGTAGTTAGTGCTGTATTTTGGGGCAGTGGGGCAGCGACGGAAAACGGAGTTTGTTAAATTAAATGACATATATAATTTCAATAGCAATAAGCTTGTATCCTGTTTATCATAGTAGAGTTGGCAGAAGAAACCTGGGAACCTAATATAAAGATACTCTGTTCCCAATTAAGACCCTTCCGTTCTCCATTTTCCGTAAAATTTGGAGGTTTTGCGATTTAAGTAGCAGAACTCAACTCCACGCCAGGATATGAAATTATTAAAATTTAATCTTTTTTTCAAATCCAATAAGTAATAGACATAATTTTATAGGAACTCTGTATACATCGTCAGCTTTAAATAATGACTAAATACTTAGTGAAAAATGGGTAAAAATTCAAACTTAAAGTTAGCGAACCCATCGCTTACGCCAAAATAGGCGAAATCTTTATTAACAAATAACATAGGTGAAACAAAATAAATAAAGTTAAAAGAATATTATTTTGCATTATATCAACAACTCTGATTGTGAATCCGTTTTTGACACGTAAAAAAATCACATTTTCACGTTAGAATTTTAGAAAAAAATATATAAATAAAATAACTGGCATTTCATCTCATACAGTTAATACCTTTTATTTATATGAAAAATAATAAATTGAAACTAAAATAATTTACAAATATATTAAGTACTTATTTAAGTCTCTAAATTATGAAATCTGTAAAGTATTACTTTTAACTCTTAACTCTAATAACCAACTTTTGTTCAAAATATCTTATTATAAAAACCTTTATAATGAATCAAAAAACCATTTCAATTTCATAGCGTTGATTGCATCTGATAGTTGCAAAGATGCAAAAAATCTTGACCACTTTGCGACACGGTATCGCAAGCGTTGCTCAAACTTGGTGAAATATAACTAAATAAACGAAATAGATTTAAATTAAAATATTGAGGCCGTTGTGGCGCAGTGACACAGTGTCGTACTGTAAACGCGTCAGTTATGGGTTCGATATCAATATTTTAATATGGAGTTCTGCTACTCGACATGCAATATTTTAAAAATCAGCTTACGGAAGGGAGTGTCTTGACACTACTCTCTAATGTATGTATGATACAGCGTGAAACTAAAAATGTTATGAAGATCCGTTGCTGCCTCCGTCTATGAATAATGCATTTCTTACAAATACTTAGACCCAGAGGTCATTCATGGCGCAGGGGCATAAGCCGTCGATTAAAACGTGACAGGTTGCGAGTTCGATTCCCACTAAACGACTAGTTCTAGACAAAATTAAATCTTAAAATATTTTAATTTTCTGGGTCTGCCTGTCCCTGCCATATGCAAGATGCAGGGCGAACCAAAAAAAAATTAGTTTCTACAGTGGTGCAATTAAGCCCTTCTGACCGATAAGAAACATTTTACTGAAGAAAATAATCTGAAAGTAAAATAAAGGGCAGCTTTACAAGATACCAATCGGAATCCATGAAGAGATAAAAATATAAACAGTTACTCGCTTATGCTTATATATTAGCGTTGCGGTAAAAAATCCTCTAATCTTTTTAGTTACCAATATATTTTGAATATAAAAGATTTTGTTATTTTTGTATATTTTTTGAATTATTTAATATAGATATGAGTTTGATCCTCATTCAAGGGAATGAACTATTTAATTTCTTCGCTCTGGTGACGCGATCTAGACCGACTTTGAATTCGGGTCATATATAAATTTTCTAATTAGTCGATTCGAATCCACTACCTAGAAACGCTACCATTGCGGTACCAATACCAAATGGTATCAATAAATTAGATATTACAAATTAAATTATCAATTACAGAGATACAACACTAAGTTATTATTTCTTCATATTAGATACAAAGATATACAGCTCGGTAGAGTTCACTCAATTCCTATTGATGTAATGTCACGCTCCAATAAACGTGACACAGAAAACGTTTTTGACACGTTTTTAATTATATCTTTCAATAGATTATTTAGAATTTACTTTTCAATTGATTTATCATTTAAATAAGGATAAGGTTGTTATATAGTTTTTGTAACTATATTATTATTTGGATCTTGCTTAATCTGTGTCTACGCTGTTTAGTTCGGAAATTTGTATAGAAATATATTTTTTTGTGTTCGATTGTTAAAGTGTTACGATAGCGAATTAGTGACACTCGGTCTTTAAAAATAGCCTTTTTTAGTAGTTTTTACGTATGATCTAATAATAAATAAGCACTTTTGTAACGGTTGTTATATTTGAATATTATTATATTTATTTTTGTTTATATCCTCTTTCTCTTTCATAGATTAAGAATCTTGATTTTTCCTACTCCATATTTGGGAAAATTTGGTTTTCTGTTAGCTTCACGCTGTATCCCGCATTTACCGTGGTTGGCAGAGGAAAGTTTCAAGTCCCTTAGATCCCCATGCACCACTGAAAGCCTTTTCTTGATGAAGATAAAGCCGGTCGTTGAGATGAGCTACCTAATATACTGCATGCACGACCGGCTTTATTTTGTTATCAAAGCGTGGAACTGGATATTTTTGAAAATTTGAGCGAGATTCATTTTTAAACTGTGGATTTAACTCACAAACAATTAAAATGAAATATTAAAAATTAAGTTTAAATGTATTAAAATAAAAATAAAACGTGCTCTACAAATTAGGCAAGTTAAAATTAATTGGTATGCAAAAATGTTTAACAAGTAACATTTAAGTTTAACTTATTTAGTGTATTTCTTTCCAAATTGATCAATTACATATATTTGCTCCAGAACTAGATCAATATGTCCAATTATAGTCAATATTAAGACAAGTGTATGCAGAGAATATTTTGAGTTTGTTTTGAAGTGAAAAATTTTGACAACATTTTTCGGCTTCACACTTTATCCTGGATAGGTATAGCAGCCAGTTCCCCATTTTTCGCAAAATAACCGTCGCGCTTACAGCCAGATACTATCTCACTATCAACCCGGCTACCAAAACAGCCTGGTAAACAAGTTAATGGTCTTTATGATAATAAATTTTTCATCAACACTATCTTTAAAAACCTTAGGTGAACGTAATCCAAGCTGCCCTTAACGCCGCTCAAGCTACATCAGAAAACGCAAATGAAGCTGCCTCTCAAGCTGCGGGAGAGTTGGGCGCCCAGACCGCCATGGTGGGCGCGGCCAGGCAGAGACTGCAGACACTGCAGGAGCAGTTGAAGGGAGTCAGAATAGATTTTGAGGCTACCCAAGCTGCTGCTAGGAAAGCTCAGGTAAGAGTTATTATTTATTAAAAATATTTGAAAAAAAAAAATTAAATTGTAGCTAAAGCCTGAAAGTTTGTTAAAGTACGATCTAAAAAAGTAGTGGCCAAATACTTTTTAGTATCAGATGTCCCCTTTTTAGAAGTATTGACTTATTTGTCGATATATGCCGATATATTTTAAAATTTACACAGGACAGTCCTAATATTATTTTACAAAACATACAAACAAGACTAGACATATAAAACATCATGTTCAATCTACAGGCCGCCGCCCAGCAGGCTCAAGCGAACGCTGCCGAGGCAGCCGCCAAGGCCGCAGCCGCCGGCCTCGCCGCCAACAAACCCCAGGACGCCTCTCACGAAGGTACCCAATACGAAGAGTATAAGGCCGCACCAGAACAACAAGAGTACTACCAGTCGGAATACCAAAACTAGTAACATAAACTTTCAGATACGCTCGCCATCGGTTACTTACAATAAATTGGAAAAATAGTCTGGTTTTTAGATATCTTGTTCAATGTCAGACATTTTAAAAGTCTTAATTTTTTTTTGTTTTAAATTTAGTTTTGAGTAACAGTCAGAAAACTCATTATTCTTTTACGACCGATGGTGTAAGTGTAAGTGTATGTACGGAAATCAATGTATTTGTTGCTATTGGAAAAATATTTTTAATTTTTTTTCCTATTTATATTAATTTAAATGATTGTTTCTCTTCTTTTCACTTCTTTATTTTTGTTCTGTAGATCCCACTCTTCTTCTACTTCCAGTATCAACAAATATTATGTAAATAGTTATAATAGTTAATTCGCATTAGGATTATTTGTGATATATTTTTTTACATGATTTTTTTACGATTTTAAGTAATATTTATAAAAAACGCTCACTTCACTCATTTTTGTTCGCAACATTTGTTTGTCAAACAAAAATTAAATAAACACCTAACTAAGGATAAGTGCGATGTCTCAAAATAAGTTAACATGGAACGAGAATTATTTAATAAATTTATTTTTTGTTAAATATTGTTATTTTCCTTTGACTCGACTCGTAACTTGACTTCCGACTCGACATCACACTTATTTTGACTGACTCACATCCTTCTATACTGTGTAATACAATAGTAGTAATGATACTGCATGCTTGCTTTAATTTTTACAAAACCTGTTCGAATCTTTTACTTCAACTATAAGAAGCTACTCCATTTCGACTTCATCTTTAATATGAGAACACGATTTTCTTATTATTTCGGGCAAACCTTTTCCTATTCACTTCAACACCAATCTGATCTTCCAACTCTTCCAAGTCACACCCTTCCTAAGTAAATCAAGGATTCCTAAAATCTCCCTGCTTTCAGAATTCGGTGTAATCCAGCCTGAAGAGAGTATTCAATTGCAAAATTTATACGAAAACCCAGAAGCTGTGGTAAAAACTGACCCGATCCCCTCGATAAATGAACTCCCCCTGTCCACGTACTCCCCGCCATTTTCCTATCCTAAAGCTACCTCCCAAATTGAATATCATGTAGTCAAAAGTCAACCTATAAAAATTGCCAAAAGCAAGCTAGCCCCGTTTTTGAACTCAGAGGTGAAGAGAAACTTCCCCATGTTCGCCAACAATGGGTACGTTGTAGGTCCTCAGGGTCAATTTGGGTACAAGTGGTAGGACAACCAATTGTGGAAGGTAGGCCATTCGTTATATATTTTAGTGCCATGCTTTGAAATTTATTTTATTATTATATATGTGCACTGTATCTTTTTTAAGCACAGACAAAACTAATAATCAAGAAATTCTCAAATATTAAGAAGATGAATCTAATAAACTTAAATTTGCTTATTGAATTTATAAATAAAACAATAATGATTATTACGAAAAAACATTAATTTTGAGGCCATTCGTAGCACAGGAGCATAAAATGTGCCTGTGTGTCTGTTGTGAGTTCGATCCCTACTCGAGGAAACGAAATAGTTATTTTAATTTATAATTTCATTCTTTCGGTGAAATGTGAGGGACGGAGTGCCCTTAGGTTCCCTCTGCCTACACTGCGGTGTGCGGTATTTATTTTATTTAAAATTATATGTCTAGAAGGGGTGAAATAAAATGACATGGGAGTGAAAGTAGATGACTTGAGTGTACGATGCTCATTACATCACCAGAATGTGAATTGCGGGCATTATTTACCATTCTGAAAGAAAGGTGTGAAAACAAGGAGTAAAAGACAAAAGTTCTGGTATTTGAAAGAAATAAAAAAGGACGAAATGCAAGATATTATGTAAGTAAATAAATAACATAAGTATATTTGGGAAGTATGTTCAGTAGGGATGGAAGATACGAGATGGATGTGGAAAGGCGTATTGCTGCCGGTAAAAGGGTTAACGGGACCTTAGCTACATTGATAAGACTGCAAAAGATCAGCACAAAATGCAGTATTGGTACCGACGCCGATATACGGCAGCCAAACGTGGGTATTACAGGAGATGAATGCCGTAGAAATGCGATCTCTTCGTAGGATATGCAAAGTCAGCTTAGCTGTTCCAATCCGCAATAAAGAGACATAAAGAAAGGCAGATATTAGCGAGCTTAGCTGGTTTGAGCACATCGAACGAATGAGAAATAAAAGAGTTGCAAAGATTTATGTAAAAAGCATGACCCCCGGAGGGCATATGCGAAGAGGTTGACGATAGTGGATGAGGCGATACAGGGATGTAGAAAACGTAACGTTTGGCGCTCCGTTCTCTCTGAGTACCTCGATGGGGATACAATTAAATTAATTTAAAAGTATATTATGGCGTACTTACAAAAAACTAGAAGATCTTTTTGAATATCGATCTCAAATTAATATTTCTTAAGAATGTCCAGATGCAAACATCTTTTATTTACAGACATAATAGAAGAATTGGTAGATTATGGTGATGAAGAAGAAGAAGAAGAAGAAGACGAGGAGGAAGAAGAAGATTGTGAAGAATAATTTATCCACCGCCAAATTAGTATAATGCCATTGACTGAATTTTGACTATTATCATAAAAAGAGTTAACTAATTATAAAACTTGCACAAATTAATTAATATCGATTAGTTACTTTAACGGTGTTGCCAAGTTCAAATTGTTTTTGTTGAAACGTTTTTTTAATTTATTAATTTATTTAATGTTTTTTATTGTCTCTTTAAATTTTTGTACTAAATAATTAAAATTAGAAATTTTTCAATTTTTAAGTTCAATTTTTCAACGTTTTTTATGTTATTTGATTTTAATCGATTATGAAATTACGGATATCCGAAAGTCTACATTGTGTATTAAAATAAATTTTAATCGTATTAATTGATTTAAGCAAAGACACATAGTCAATAAACTGTTATTCTTTTAGAATTAATTTTGTTATCTAATTTTAGATATTAATACTATACAATTAATATAAAGAGAAATAAATATATAGTTTTATAGAGTGTACAGATAAGGGGGATTTTGTTTAAAAATATGTAAAAAAAGGGATTCTTATAGGAAATTTTTTATCACCTTTTACCCGTCTGTCAAGACCATTTATCTCACGATCGTGTTTAGATATCAAGCTAAAATTTATTTCGGTCCCCTGATACAATGAATAAAAATACGTTTCTAAGTAAACGGAATTAAAAGATTTATGCATCTTTTTTGCTGCATTTTGTATGAAATTCCATGTGCCACGTCCAAAACCTTTAGGGTAGTTCCGTTGGATTTAAAATAATAAAACTAAGAATGATGTCAGAAGTTATAATACTAATAAATCAAATCAAAATTAAATCAGCTTCACGCTGTATCTTGCAAACAGCAGTACGTAGAGGGAACGGAGTGTCTTAACACTCCATTTTCTGCCGAATTCTGGAGCCATTGCGTGTTGAGTGGCAGAACTCAACGCCGCTCTTTTGCTCAACACCAGAGCGAAGAAATAGGAATATAAATTTTAGTAAATATTTCATCTCCTCGAGTGGGGGTCGAACCCACAGCCAGTCGGTTTTACAGTCGCACTTTGTGCCCGTGCGCCACGACTGGCCTAATACTAATAATAAGAATAAAAAAACCGATAGAGATATATCTAATGTTAAAAAAAATAAAAACGTATTTTTGTACTTGGTTTCATACAAAATGAGCGGTAGGCGGCTCGTAAACTCAAATTGGTCAGCTTTATTTGCCGTGTTATAAAAACGTACAGAGCATTTTCCGTTAACTTCTCCCTATGAAATTTACAAAGAAGTTGGAACATACAAATAAAGGAATAAATCCAAAAAATGTGATTTGTATTAGTATATTTAACAAAAAAATCTATTATTCATAACCAAATTTATATTTATTAGTCAATTTCATACAAAATGTGGGTATATGTCCACAAACTTAAGTTAGACAACATTTATAAGTTGTACTTCATGTTGACCTACGATTCCAAAATTATGGGGAACCTTAGATAGGTGAGTTCGAGTCGCACTTGATAGGTTTTTTAAAATTTCTCACGCAGAACCCATTGATAACTCAGAGCGAGTTGGTTTTTTGTTTTATCTATATAAAATATAAGACGGAAGACAATATAGATACTCCTTATGTTACGTATCAATAATAACCATTTTAAACTTAAGATGATGTTATGTTTACCCTTTAATAACGTCCATTTGAAACTATATAGAATTTGTAAGCTACATTATATTATTTATTTATGTATAAAAAGTATGTTTAAAAGTTGTTGATTTTCTTAATTATTTTTCATTATAAAATTGAACAATTTTACATAAATATTTCGATCACTTTACATATCAAAATAAAAAAAAACATTTTACATAAATAATTTTGTTTTAATTTGTCTTTCTTAAATATACTATACATGTTTCTACAAATATTTTAAGTTATTTTTGCTAAGTGTTGTCTAATAGTATGTTTTGATAGTGTATTATTAAAAGTAAAAGTTTGTATCATATATTTTGTCTTTCACTTTCCTATCATATTAATAGTAGTTAAAATTTATCGTCAAAGTTGTTTGTATGTCCTTAAATACATTTATTTTTGTTTCAATGTTATTTTTTACTTTAGAGCATTGGTTCCCGACCAGTGGGACCACTGGTTGGGAACATCTGAAGCCCAACAATGGTCCGCGAACGATTTTAAATTTACGACTAGGGAGGGGGTGAGGGGAAGTATCTGTTTGATTATCACAGTTGATTTTTATGGTACCTACATGCACAGTGGTCCTGGATCAAGAAAATGTTGGGAACCCCTGCTTTAGAGCAATGATAAATATCATTATATTGTTCAATATATATTGCTTCTGTTAATTTTTTCACTATTTTTAAAAAAAATATTCAAAAAGACCGGATTAAAAAAAGCAACAAAAAATATTTAATATTTAAGACTTTGATCTGTAATTTGACATTTATTAAGACTTTGATATTATAATTTGACATTTACTACTACTTTTTACGTATATTGGCAAAAATTCACAAATGGAGAAAATAAAAGAAAATGCTTATAAAGTTTTTAAATATTTATTCACATAACAAATACAATAATATCTAACATCAATAAACAGTTATTTTAATAAAATATACACAAAAATATAAATAATACATATCAATATATTATATTATTGAGGCCAGTCGTGGCGCAGCGGCACAAAGTGTGACTGTAAACCGACTGGTTGTGGGTTCGATCCCCACTCGAGGAGATGAAATATTTACTTAAATTTATATTTCCATTTCTTCGCTCTGGTGTCGAGGCTAAGCGCGGCGTTGAGTTCTGCCACTCAACACGCAATGCCTCCAGAATTCGGCAGAAAGTGGGGAACGGAGTGTCTAAAAAAACACTAGGTTCCTTCTGCCTACCCTGCTGTGTGCGGCATACAGTGTGAAGCTGATTTTAATATATTATATGTTGAAACAACAACAACTCCATGTTTTTACTTTTTCTGTCTTAATAGAATATGTTATCTATAAATTAAACGTTTATCAATATTTTTTTGGCATCATTTGAATTTGGGCGGTACTTGCGGATAAGAGTGTTTTGACACTAAGTTCTCCATGTCTACTCTGCTATATGCGGTGTAAAGCGTGAAACTTTTTAGAAAACGTTTAATTTTTTCTTCTTGTGATCCAATTGTCAAGAAAACTTTGAAACTATAATAAATAGTTCATTTTATTACAAAATTTTGTTAATTCATGAAATTAATCACACACTACCGCCACTCAATACGCAATGCCTTAAGAATTCAGCGAAAAATGGGAAACTTAAGTATATTAATGGGAATCGGTTTTTTTTGTTTTTTGAAGAAACCCACAACCGCGACATTTATAATCAATCACGTTCCCAATTCTATTTAATTTTGAATAATAATTATTTATTATATCTATACTGGAATTAAACGCTGAAAAGTTTATTTTGTTGAACGCTCTAAATCTCAGGAGTTAACTGATTCGAATTGAAGTTTTTTTTGTGTGAAATAATCTATTTATCGAGGTACGCTATGTCACGATGACCCGCTCCACCTGTGGTCAGAGAAGTCTTTCGCATTTAGAATGTGTCACGTGTCAAACACACATTTTTTTGTATAATTTCACTTTTGACCACAGCCACTTTATATAAAATAAAACGAATGCGGTTGCATTTCCAATTGCGCCAACTTGGTTAGCAATCTGTACAGACGTCTATGCTCCCTCGCGGCGGCTAGTGACGCCAACGACGTCGGTGACCCTAGGGACGTTGGTGACCCCAGTGACGGTAGTGACCCACTAGCGGTGGGTGGAGGAGAGGGTGTGGTCACTACTTCAGGCTTCATTTCTCTGCACGCTTCTAACCGTTGGGCGACGTGGCGCGGCATCTGTGTGGCAATATTATCATATTATTATTATTTTTATTATATTTTTTGTAACATTTTTGATTTCCCAGATAATTGGGGTATATTAACCAATAATTGCGAGCACATAGCCAAGCAATTTTTGGTTTGGTATTCTTCAGGTATAATATATGATAACTAGCAACAAGACCTTATATAACTAGAAACTTTTTACCACCTGAAACTTAATCATAAAAACTGTAATGTCTCAAAACCGTATTGATTCAGAGCAAGTTACAATATATATAGCTCATTCTGCAAGAATCCACCATCCATACAATGTAATTTGTTGTAATATAATTACAAGTATTATATCAACTGACACACGAATGCCACTTCGGTCTATCCATGACTATGGACTACTTACTGCAAAGGGTTTGAAACCTTATTTTTCCAAAAATGTATTTTACTAAATATACGTGATTTATTCGGTTAAAGGGTTTCATTTAAATTACTTACATTAAAAAGCGGCGAATGTAATATTGGTGTCCATAAAGGCAGCAATTTGTTGAGCACCGTCGAGTTACATTCCAGCAAAGATTCTAGAAGGCTTAAGAAGTGAAGGTTCACTGTTTCTGCAAGCTGAAAGGAATTCATAATTCATTATTGTAGGTAATAGCTAAAATTTTCTCATTATTACACTTTCTTGTTATTTTATTTCATTTTTTACCTTCGTTAGTTAAACATCCCTATTTAGCTTGTTTAAAGAAATATACCATCGCACCGTAACTTCCCAATCATCGTCCATAATTCACACTCTTTTTTCTGGGATATGCCTAATAAACTAAATAACTAAATAGTAATAGCTCAAAATCTTAGTAGCATAGGTTTTCTTTGTTAGTGTACTACTCGTTTGAACGTACGAACGAACTCGTGTGTGTACTCGTTTGAACCAAAAATTTACCAGTAGTTCTAGAGTTGGTTGTTGCACAAATAACAAAACTGACCAGCTTAGTAGCATGTGTAAGTTGAGTCAGCGTCGGCACCAGCTTGCACCAGAAGTGCAGCAGCAGGTCCGGAGCAGCTCGTTGTGCGTACAGCGTCCACAGCTGACAGAGGACGAAGGACGCGCAGAGAGCGTTCATGCGCACGCTCCCTGCGGGTGTACCGTCTTGTGTGGATTTGGATTCGGGTGTTTGGTCGATGTAGGACGACATTATTGTCTGTGGAGAATGGAGTTATAATTAGTGAAGAATAATTATGCTACTAAGTGCGAAGTTATGTATATAAGGAGAATTAGGTTTTGGTCCTTCGAGCGTTACACAAGCACACATAATTTTTTTAGTAACAAAAATATACAGACTTGTCACTATGAAATTTAATCGCTGATATGCTATTTTTATGTAATAATAAAAATACTGGAATAATCACATTTTACACGGTATAAATAAAAAAATGTTCTTCTTTGTCAGCATTTATACTGTTACAACACTATATTTTAAAACAACTATTTAATATTTTTATTTTAAAATACTTGTAAATATAATAATCTTATTTATGTACATTTTTTGGCTACATAATGTATCCTGCGCATATCAAGGTAGGTAGAGAGAACCTGAGAGCTTAGTATAAAATACTCTGTTCCCGTTAAGACATTTCTGTTTCCCACTTTAAGCCGAAATCTAAAGGAACTGTGTGTCACGGAACTTAAGCCCTTGCTTTGCCTCGTTACCAGAGCGTTACCAGCTGAAATAGGAATACAAAGTGCTTCGACACTAAGTTTTCTCTGCTTACCCTACTATAGCGGTATACAGCAACACCAAAGATAAGCCAGGGTGGGTCTCACCTGGACAAGGTCAGTGAGGTGGCAGGTGGCGTCGAGCGGCACGGGCAGCTGCAGCGGGTGGTGGCGCGCGTTGGCCAGCGCGCCCAGCACCACCCACGACACCTGGCGCACGCGCCCCACGCACTCCGCTATGTCACGCGACCTGTATTATTGCATTCGATTGAAGATTGTAGCCCAACATCCCAGATCTCTGATGGTACATGAGAGCGTATGGCTTAGGGGCCAGAGCACCACACAGAGGGTTTGAGCCCCAATACGTTAAAATTTTTATACGTTGTCTAAATAAGTGTTAAAAGAAAAGTAATAAAAAATTATAAAAACAATTTAAAAGAGTGTGTGAACCATTTAATTTGATTATATTTTGTACTTTTTAATGCTCTTTAACCATCAAAATACAAAGAAGGATATCGATCTTTATGGGGGGATCTGCAATACAAAATATGTGCCCAAAGTGTAAACGAAAACCTCTACAAAATTTTATAAGGTCATTCCACTTGGACAGCAATTATTTCATAACTTGAGCCAAAATAAATAATAGTAGAGAATATTTTTTAGGCTCAATTCCAGTGGAATATATGAGAGCAATAGGTTTATTACCCGGGCAGTGTAGAAGACAACCAGGGAAGAGGATGTCGTGCGTGTTGTTTAGCTCTGTTCTGTTCTAGAGCCAGTTCCATGGCCACGTATTGGGCGATGCCGCCCTTCACTATCGCGCCCAGCGTGTCCTCGTTGAGGCTGACTAGGTTACGGTTTACTATTGACTTGGAGACTGATCCCTGCAAGTAATGTTACAATATAATTATATCACATAATATTTATTTCATAAGTTTACATAATTGTCACGCCATATTGTATTTGAAAAATACAGTAAAAATATAGAAATATTAAAAATTGTTTATATCAATTTTAAAATTTATTTTTGTGGTTCATGATTAAAAAATTAAAATGAACATTTTCAATAGTTTATTAGTAAAGCTATTAAAATTTTAGATTTTTATTTATATTTTCGTTCATATACAGTAAAATACGTTACTATTTGTATTATAAATTAAATTTTAAACGAAGAAAAGTTACCTTGATCTTATTGAGCAGATGCGGATCATGGAGCAAATCAAGCATATCGGGTAAATGCGGTCTCATACAATCCACCGGCGCCGCACCCAGCTCGCCGGCACTCGGCCCGGCGCCGGCCAGCAAGTCGGCGCACCGGGCCTCCAGCTGCGGGGGCAGCAGCAGCAGCACGCCGTGGCCCTGCAGCACGAACTGCAGCAGCACGAAGAGGTTCTCGTCGGGCAGCGTGGACAGCGGCGTCTTGTTGCGCAGCGCGTGCAGCAGCTCGTAGACGAGCACGCGGCACAGCAGCAGCTTGTCGCGGTCGCGCGGGAAGGCGCGCGCGGCGGCGGCGCAGAGCTCCACGGCGGTGCGGAGCGGGAGGGGCGCGGCGCGCAGGGCCAGCGCGGCCAGCTCGGACGCGGGCGGCAGCAGCGCGCGGTGGTGCGGCGCGGAGGGCAGGCGCAGCGCGGCGGCGCACAGGCGCAGCGCGGGCGCGGGCTCGGGCGGCGCGTGCAGCGCCAGCGCGCGCAGCAGCGTCTCCAGCGCGCTCAGCCACGCGCTGCACGCGCTCAGCGGCCCCAGCGCCTCGGGCGCCAGGCACTCCAGGTACATGGCCATGTTGCCCGCTATTATGCTCATTTGCTGCGCACACAGACACGCGCTCGTGTTAGCTTGTTCTAAATAATAATATAATTGTTGCAACACTATAATGACGAGAAAATAACATTATAAGTTTTATATCAATTTAAAGATTACAATAGTTACAAAATATTCAACATAATACACAACTATTATTGTTTGACAATTACTTTATTACATTTCTATTTGCTATAATGAAAATTTAAATATTTTTTTTAAATGTTAATGAAAAAAATCGACATAAACAATAACTTCTATTTACTTAAAACATTAATATACTAAGTGTTTTCATTTTGAGTAATTTAAACGAAAACACAATTTAACTACTCTATAAAAGCTTGCGTTAAGCTTTTAGAGAGTTATTAAATTGTGTTCAAACAAAATGAAATTACCATAAATAAAAATGTTTATTTTAAAATAAAATAAATAATAAGTCATCGTTGTAAAATAAAACACCATTTATTAAGACACAAACCTACCAAAGTAACAACATCGCACACGCCTCATTCACGAAATCGAGTCGCAGGTATTGGCAGTGAAGTTGAACATTGTTTAGGTCTATTATGAAAATAGGTAATTGTATAAAATATAACAAAAAATATCCCTTTCTCGTTCTAGTATGTTTCTTGAGAATGAAAAGTGGTGTCTACGTCAAGTAGTATTTTTGTAGTAGTAGATGTTTACGTTATTGGTATCTACTCATAATTACCTCACATATAATATTATACGATTAAAAATTATGAAATGAACATAATAATCTTACGCCTAAGCTTTTGAAAAATCTTGATTAAAGTTATAGGTTTAAAATATTTTACCATATATGCTAGACCCGTAAAAGAAGCGTAGTCACTTCTACCCAGTATTTGTAAAATTACCAAATTAAGTACAAAAATAAAATAGTATAAGACAGGATTATTTAAGATCAAAAATATTACATCAATTGGCAAGGTCTTCTTAGAGTTGAGATGCTCCACAAGCAACTGCAGCGGTCCACACGGATATAGCTCGTTGAAGTCCACGAACGCCTGCGCTACACTCTTGAAGAACATCTGACGCTGCTTCTCTGTGCATATAAATAATAAATAAACAGAGAATCATCGGCAGAGGTAAAATAAACGTAGCGTAAAGTGAAAAGAGCGAGACGGATGGCGTTACCGGGCGTCCTCTGCAGGAATATCTGCAGGAAGACGTTGTTGGGCGCGAGCTGGTGCAGCACGCAGCGCAGGAACTGGTGCGCCACGCGCAGCGCGCTGGCGGGCGGCGCGGGCGCGGGCGGCGCCGGGCCGGCTCGCGGCGCCGGGCCGGCACGCTGCGCCAGGCGCGCCACGGCCGCCAGCAGCGCGGGCAGCAGCGCGGCGGCGGGCGCGGGCGCGCGGCGCACGTACGTGCCCAGCACGATCACGCTCAGCCCCACCTCCTCGTCGCTGTACTGCTCCTCCAGCCCGCCGCACTCGCCGCCTGCCGCCCGGGGACAGACACATTAACCTTATCAACATCATTTACAGTTACTTTAAATCTAGATTTACAATACCTTTTTTTAACCATTTAATCTTTATAATTACAAAATATTTTGAACGTCTAAAAATATATAATTATGTATATCAAAATAATATCAAGTCATAATTTCAAATATTATTATTATATTATATTCATTGTAATCAAGCCGCCGTGGCGTAAGTGCACAAAAGTGTGACTAAAACGCGACGGTTGTGGGTTCCATTCGAGGGAATAAATTATTATTTATTAATATTTTCATTTCTTCACTCTGACACCATGGTGTCCGATGTTGAGTTCATGTTTCAGCGGAAAGTGAAGAACGTAGTGTGAATATTATACTCATACTTTGTTCAATAACTTACTTGATATACTGCCAATAAAGGATCCGCACAAGCTCATAGCATTATCATTATTATTTTACATTATTATTATTATTATTAACCTTTATTTTATAAATAAATGACATATTTTATTTATCAAACTAATGGTATAGTTAGGACGGAAACATACACCGATATCGTAAGGTAGCATCTGGGCGATACGGAGAAGGCTGCGCGTGCGCAGCGCGACGAGCAGCTCGACGGGTTCCACCCCACCAAGAATGACCACATTCTGGAAAAATAAAGATATCCGATTATAACAATATATTATTGATACAACTAATATTATATTATAGATAACTAACTTAATGTATAATTTATATATTTAAATGTTTTTAAATGAACCTATCGACTTATCGTAGTTTCTTTTCGAATAAACATAAATGGTTGATGTTGCCATCAATTAAGATTTTTGCTATTTAGCAATGAGAATAATAAACTATTCCGCTTTAAGCGTTTCTTTTAAAAAGTATAAAATTTTTAAAAAGCAAAGATTATTATTAATTGTTATATAAATTACCAGTAGACATCGGCCTCGCTGGTCGCGGCTGCGGCGGCGCTGGTGGTGGCGGTGGTATGTATGGTGGTGAACCCAGCTGAGCTACTTGACGGGCAAGTTTTCTGGGAGACCTGGAAATATATTATTAAATCGATTTAAAATATAATTTTTACATTTCAAAAATTACAAACAAAATATCTATGATTTTTTTTCTAAAATATAATTTTAATTTTAGCCCTAAGACCTTAACCTTTACTCATCATACAAAAATTATATTACCTCTCCTTATCACCAGTATCATATCCATCAACAGAATTTGCCGAATGAACTACATTAGCCGGGCTCGTGGGGTTTACGGGGTTCACAAGATTGACGGGGTTCATGGGGCTCACAGGGTTCACAGGGTTTGGGGTTATAACAGGGTTAGTCGGGCTGGGCGGTGGTCGCTGGGCTAATCTTCGGGGTCTCGGCGGCCCCTCTAGTTCACTAGAGTCCGTGCGTTCGGTGGAGTCATCTGAAAACATGTCTTCTATTCTGTTCATTTCTATTGCTTTTGCTTAATTTTCTTGGATATTATAAATGATTTTGTATTGAATGAAGATTTTTTTTAAACTACTGAAGTTTAGGTGGAGGTTAAACTTAATGTCATATTATTAGGTGTAGCTGACGAAAATGGACAATGGGCTTATTACAAGAACACAAAAAAGTCATCTGTTTTTTTTTATTATTTTTATTATTTAGTATTACACAACAGACCGTGATTGTCCATTCCGTTATAGTTTCTGTGTTTTTCTTTATTATGTTATTGTTGTATGTCAAGTGTGGTTTTTTTTTATCTTAGTAAATTAAATATATAGTCATATATATGTCGCGATCATGAGATATTTCATCTGTTTGTCTGTACTTAAAAGAAATAAGAAAAATATAAAATTTTGTACCTACCAGGAATATTAAGAGCCTCTCTCACTCTATCAACTAACGCATTGAATACTGGATATTGTTCTTTGTTGGGCTTCGGTCCAATGGGTAGAAGCCTGAAAGTAGATCATTAAATAAAAGTGTAATAATATATATATCCTAAAAATATTATTAAATTGAATTTCAGATTGATTTTTTAGAAAAAAAGTTTGAGCATACTATAACAATGTCCTGTATATACCTTTTGATATAGATATTTTATGAAAAATATTATTTTTGAAATATACATAAGCAGTGTGATAGTCATTTAAAGGACAAAATAATAGTTTATTGTTCAGATTTTTTTTCTTATTTTACAATTTATATAATGATTTTGTATAATTTGACATAAAAATAAGTTTTAGCGGGCGAAGCCGCGTGGTTTGCTAGTATTAGAATAAAGGAACTTTAACAATATTCCAAAAATATCTTCCTTACCGTTCCGGCGCCGGTGTTGGTATATGAAATGTACCGTGGGGGTAGTGTTGGTGCTGCATGGGATGAGGGGTGGGCGTGTTCCATGCTACTTCCATTTTGGATAATGGCGACTCTGGCGATGCGTAGGCTACACCTGCGGGAAAAAAACCTTTTATATGGTACTATTTAATATCATAATCAAAGTAAAATTTACTTCAAAAGTAATAAAGTTACCCGGACTGCGCAGCAGCGCGTGGTGGTGCGTGCCGTTGGACGAGGCCGAGGCCGCCGTGTCCGGGGACGTGCTGCTTCCCGCTACACACATATTAAAAGCGAACATGTTAACATACAAACACAGGCACTGTGCCACTGTAAACGCGCAGGTTGTGAGTTCGGTTCTAATTCAGGGGTATGACACATTTCCATTTCTTCGCTCTGGTAATAAGACAAAAGAAAAGATAATTAAATTCCGCTCCTCAACACGCAATATCTCGAAAATTATACAGTTCGTGGTGTACGGAGTGTCTCAACACTAGGATCCATTGGAAATTACTATGTATAAATAAATATCTCACCCACAATCCTCTTCTGTTTTCCAAGTATTTTAGTGCGCGGTGAATTCTGCTGATGGAGCTGGTCAGGCCAGATCTCCACTGACTGACCGCTCATGGGGGTCGACTTCCTGTATAGATTATAAATAATTTATGCAAAATATTTTTTAAGTATATATCAAAGCAAAACAACGTAAAAAGTAGTTTTAAGAGAAAAAAAAATAGTTGTCAGTATAAAGGAATCATCAGCCAGTAAATGAAATTCCTTTGTTTATATATAAAAACTAGTACATTTAATTTTAGGATCATTATAGCTTTATTGTTTAAAAAAAATATAGATATATGCTTTTCTTTTTTATTTTTGTGATAATTTCTTGTCTTGTCTTGTTAGTATCATAAAGTATTAAATAAATAAATAATCTACATAAATAAATAAATAATTTATAGATAAATTTCTGAGATAAGGCAGCTTTTAAGTTCTAAAGAGTTATAAAGAGTTATGTTTAAAATTCTTATAAAAACTAAACACAACATAATATACAAATATCTAACAAATATACATACAAATTGGAAGAGTCACTGCCTATAGACACTGAAGAGCTTGTGGACAACTGATGTGCTGAACGGGAACCGACCGCTGTCTGCTATTATATAAAAGAAAATTGTTTTAAAATTTAAAAGTTATTTAATAAAATATGACCTTGATATATTTTTACATATTGAATTTTAATTTATACTGAATAACCGCTTACATAAGCTCATTTGGTTCGGTAGGAGGCACAACTAGTAAAGAGTCAAAGCACGGCGTTTAATTCAGCCATACAACATGCAATATAAAGGGTTTTAGTGCTATTCAATTTTCAAGCTTACAATTTTGTTCATCTGTGGGTATGGAGACACGACCGTGGACTGGTAGCAGGTGATAGGCGGGTCGTCGTAGTGGGAGGGCTCGTCGAAGGAACCCTGAAATGATCACAGATAATATTATATTTTTTTAATTTCACATTGCACTTATTTTAAGGAATCGTGAAAAATTAGGTCATTATGAGTTCGATTTTCTATAGGTTAAATTCATTCAACAAATTATATCAATCATGTGCTTTAGTGAAACAAAACGCGTTGAATTTCTATAGTAAAAAAATAAAAATAAAGTCTTGACACTAAGTTTTCTGTTCGCTTTCCCTGCTATGAGGGACACAGTGTTAAATAATAAAAATAATTAATAAATTGTACCGGCGCAGTACTCCCATGCACAGTGGTGTCAGATTTATCGCTGGTTTCAGGTATGGCGATCAGTTCACTTTCAGATGATTCCTGCTCTAAACTCCATTGCTGATATCTATAGACATTTATATTTATTATAGTAAATAATTACTTTTATTATAAATACTCTAGTAGATTTGTATCTACGAGAGTAAAAATTACATCCAACATAAATTTGGGATTATAGACGCCGTCGTGGCGCAGGGGCAGCAGCGTGATGCTACAAACGCGATGCTCGTAAGCTCGATTCCCACTCGTAGAACAAAATATGTAATATTAAATATTTTCATTTTCTCGCTCTGGTAACGAGGCAAAGCGCGGCGTTAAGTTTTGCCCCTAAGCACGCAATATTTCAAGAATTTGTTGGAAAGTGGAAAACGGAAGTATTTTAATGGGAAACAAAGTTTCTTTTGCCTTCACTAGGTTCGTTCAATTCTAACTGCCTTCTTTGCTATGTACGGAGATGAGGAGGGCACTCAGTACAATAATACGTCTGAATTAACTTCAAACATTCTGATTTACCTACAATTATACCCTTTAAATACTCTCGGACAGAGTCACTTCACTAATGTTTATAAAGTTGCTTTAAGTCTTCGGAAGATACAGATTTAAAATACATAAAAAAGAATTCAAACCTACAACAATCGAGTGAAGTAGGACACTACACGCTTTAAATATGGTATTAGTTACATACTTAGCGGGTTCAGGAGGGTCGGGCCAGTGGGCAGGAGACTTGGCGGTCTGCTCCTCAACCGTTATTGGGGTTTCACGATTGTCTATAATATAAAGTCAAATTATTGCTTCCAGTTTAATTTATAAATACAAAACACACAAATATTTAAAGTTTAATAAAAACAATCACTAACCTTTAGTTTCTCTAAATACAATAAACACTCACGTGGTTCAGGGGTACAAGGATGTGAATGAAACACGACGGTTGTGGGTTCAGTTCCCAATCGAGGGAATGTATTATTATTTATTAATATTTTTATTCCTTCGCTCTGGCACCAAGGCAAAAATCTGGCGTTAAGATCAGCCACTCCACAGGCAATGCCTCGAAGAGTTCGTCGGTCGGTGACGAACTCTTCAAGGAAGTGTCTTATGTTCCCTCTGCCTACCCTGCACACAGCGTAAAGCTGATAAAAGAATCTCAAATAGCAATCAACCAATATATTATTAATATAATCCTACAAATAAAAAATATTAACAACACAACTAACCCCGCCCTCGCTGTTGCTGCTGCTGACTATACTGCTGTTGCTGCTGTTGCTGCAACAACAGCACGGGCGGTATCCGCTTGCAGCTGTGGTGCTGCGCTTGTACTGACGCCAGCACGGACCGTATTAATGCACCAGTTGCCTCACATTCCGTGTAATTATATTTATAGAGGATAACTAATAGCGACATGAGCCAATGGCGGCGCACGTGAGGCTGTAGTGCGGACAGCGAGTGGGTCGTGTGTTCTGTGTTTGCTGGTTGAGTTTGAGTGTGCGTTTGTGTCTGTGCTGGGCGGATGCAGTGCTGTGGATAAAAATCTTTAATATTAGTTCATAATTAGGAGAGTAATTGCATAAGCAATATACAAAAAGAATCTACGATCTAATTGATTGAAATCGTTTAAAAAGTAACTAAGTAAAGCCGTTTTCAAAGGAAAATAGTTATTTCTCACAAATAATATTTATTTACTTTCAATTAGAGAATTCCTTATAGTATACGAGTGTTTTTGTTCATTATTAAAACTTTATAGTAAAATGCTTTCAAATAATTACATTATCATTTCTCCATATAAGATTAAATAATTATATTAACCTGTAATAACATCAAAGTGGGTTCAACCATGGTGGCCCCCATCACATGGTTTTGATCCAACACTTGCGGCAAGTTCGCCATGAACGCGTTAAAAATTGATGATAATCTGTAAAACATATATTTAAATAAAAAAAAATAAACATATATTGATTATAATCAATTGATTCACTGTATCCCGTATCTAGATCCTACTCCATTTCCCAACCGCCCAAACTTCGAGAAATTGTGCCGAGTGCTCAATATACCTCAAAAGCATAGTTTGTCTTATTAACATAGAGAAGAAATAAAAATTATTCATTCCCATAGTATAATGCTGATTATAATTTTAATTATTTTTTTATATCGAATTTTATATACATGACGGCGCATTGCTAGCGCCTTCTGTCGGGACGAGCTTGATAACTATCAAGCTGGCGGAGCGTCGTGTCGATGGTCAGCGCGGCCATGTTGAACGTCACTTGGATTTGAATGTCAACGGTTGCGTACCACGTTTGCGACGAATCGCTGTTGTTCCGAATAATCTTGTGTATTATAATTAAGAAGTGATTAAAAGTGATTTCTTAAGTAATTCCTTAAATTGGCAGTGAATGTATTTTAGTGATATTTTGTGCAATTAAATAACTTGATTGTGAACTGTGTGGTTCTTTAGTTCCCACCCACATCTTATAGGAATGATGTCTGATCTTGATGGTGAGGAGCAGCCGCTCAGTTACATATATAAATTGTATATTATTAAGTCAAAGCTTTATTGATAATATGTAACAACAATTTAAAAGGAATAATCCATATTTATATGAAGATTCCATGGTTATGGGTTCGATTCCATCTGGAAATTACTATTTTAATTTCCGCGCCACTGTAACACAACACAGCGTGGATTTCCTCCGCTCAACATGTTATATTTTAAATACAGGCTTGGAGCGGAGAATGGTATGTCTTGACACCAGGATATATATACCACACTTCCATAAGCGAGACAGCTTGTGAACCTGAAATATAATTATTTCATATAATCACTAACCGTAAAGTATGTGGTGAGATAGTGAAGTACTTCTCCACAGTATTATAACCGAGGAGTAAGAATAAGTGACGTAGCACTAAGTCTTGTGTTTTACTTGTCGCTTTATCTTCTGTTGGATGTGCTTGATCCGCCCTAAAACAACGTTTATAGGTAACTATAGTACGGTTAACGAGTCGTGGTCGCCATGGAATAAGGTATACTGAACTTTTCACATTATTCATTCGGAAATAATCAAAAGAAAGATAAATTGTAATATTTAATAACGGTAACTCAAATATTACAGGACATTTTGCTTATTGGGTAACAGTATGGACACAGCTTTTTTTTTACTTAATTTCTATTACTTATGTTGAAATGAAAATACTACTTATTTTTAAGTTCTCTCTGCTACTTATACAAAAAGAATCTTTTTAATCACCAAACAGATTGCAGTTTTATAACATTTGTATACATAGAAAATTGTATTAGTATAGACATAAAAAAAAATGTATAAAAAAAATTAAGTAGCACAATTATTAAAAATACCTGGAAAGAAACTGCATCAATAAGAAGACTAACAAGTTATTAGTCTCTTTGTCAGCCTCCTCCACGTCGACTGCTTTGGGCAACACCGTCGTTAGCGTTTCATCCGACCGTCCCGATAAACTGTGCATGCCATCTGGAAAGAGTCAATACATATATCATGTATATTTTAATATGTTTAAAAAAAAATAAGACCAGTCGTGGCGCAGCAGCACGAATTGTGACTATAAAACCAACAGGTTGTGGGTTCGATCCCCACTCGAGGAGAAAATATGTATATTTTCATTTCTTCGCTCTGGTGTCGAGGCAAAGCGCGGTGTTGAATACTGCCACTTAACACGCAATGCCTCCAGAATTCGGCTGAAAGTAGTGAACGGAGTGTCTTAACACTAGGTTCCCTCTGCCTCCTCTGCGGTGGGCGGGATATAGCGTAAAGCTGGTTTTTTAAAATTAAAAAACTAAAATTACGTAACAAACAATATAGGTTGATTAGAACGTACGGCCTAGTGTAGAGCGCTTGGAACACAAATGAGGTGCGGGTTTGAGTTCCCCTACGTCGTACTTTTATAAACTAAATATCATTTTATATTATTTTACATGAACACAATTATAATTAATTAAATTTAATAAATTTCCAAATTAATTGATATAATATTACCATTAGTGTTGTTAGTCCGGGGTGTAGCGAGGCCAAGTCCAAACCGCGATGTCTTCCGTTTGAGTAAGGGCGCCGAGTATTGGCGTGGATAAACTTTTTCCCGATCTACCGTTGTTGCTGTTGATAGGAGATTATATAATATGTTATGTGTGAATACGTGGAAACATTTAAAAATAGTGAATTAAATACATAATTTGATATTTTTAAGAAGAAACGCCAAACACTACGGTATCTGCATATCACTTTCGCGTCGGCCATTGTTGTTAAGCCTCATGGCGGACAAAGACAACTAGGGCTGCGTTACCGGCGTGGCAGTGCGCGTGCGCGGCGGGCACGGCGGCGGGCGCGGACGCGGTGCGCTTGTAGGGCCACTTGGCGCCGAACGACGCGGCCAGCGAGCGCGCCGCGCCCGGCGCCGCGCGCGCCGACAGCCGCGCCAGCGCCGCCGCGCCTGCGACACGAACAGAGCAGATAAAACGCATCTAATATTAAGACCCTTTTTAAGTATTCAATTTTTGATTGACGTTACTTTTGTCAATTTACATAAAAATTATTCAAAACATATATGCTAACAGTTAAGCAAGAATAAAATTAGAATCATTAGGCAAAACATTCAAAATAGAAAGAGGAGTCCGGCAGGGGGACCCATTATCCCCAAAATTATTTTCTGCGGTTTTAGAAAACGTATTCAGAAGATTGCACTGGGAATGTTATGGGCTATGTATTGATGGGAAAAATTTGAACCATCTGAAATTTGCCGATGACATAATTCTGTTTGAGGAAAATTCTAGCAAGTTACAGAGAATGATTACCGAGCTAAACTGTGAAAGTAGTAAAGTTGGACTTTCTATGAATATAAGTAAAACCAAATTACTCACAAACTCTGCACACCGAGACATAGAAATTGACAACTCACTTACCTTGGACAAATTATATCTCACTCAGACCAAACCACAAAAGAAATTAAAAAACGAATAGCAGCTGGTTGGAAAAGGTACTGGTCGCTGAAAGAAGTGATGAAATCTACCGAATTCACAATAGCAATCAAGCGAAAAGTGTTCACTTGCATTTTTCCCTGTCTTACATATGGATGCGAATCCTGGTCACTCACAAAACGCCACAGAGATATGCTCAGACACTGTCAAAAAGCAATGGAAAGGAGCATTATGAGCATAAGAAAAGAAGAAAGAATAAGAAATACAACTATAAGAAGTAAAACTCAAGTAACAGATATCGCTACAAAAATAGACCAACTAAAGTGGAGATGGACAGGGCATATAATAAGAAGTAAACAGAAAAATGGAGCAAAATTATAATGGATGGGTATCCAAAAGACGGTAAAAGGAGAAGGGGGAGGCAACACAGGATATGGGAGGATGAGATAAAATTAACAGCAGGTCCCCATTGGAGAAGGGTTGCTAGGGACAGAAAACATTGGAAGATGTTAGAGGAGGCCTTTGCCAACAGGCACACTGAGCTCAGAGATATACTATGACTATATTACTAACAAATTTAATATAAAGCTCAGGATAACAGGCTTAATGTAATGTAATGTAATGTAACTTTTGTCAATAAAAGTTATGCTAACCTTCCTGACGCACCATGAAATATTTAAATCTGACTATTTTTAGACAAGTGTCGAATACATAATCGCCGTCCGCCATATAGTCAAATGTTATTTAGCTGTCTCTTTGATAAATGAACCACTTATTTCCTTATAATTTTTGTTGTTTGTTGATTAATTTTCTATTGTTAAATTATTGGTATTAGTTATAATAAACGAATCAAATAATTTCAAACATTTCAATGCACAAAAATACAACAAAAATCATAATCACAACTAACCTCTCAAATGTGTATAATCCACGGTCTTGTCCGCCACCTGCGCGTGCGCGTGCGCCTCCAGAAATAGAGTCTCGAAGCGGTTGAGGAAGAACTGCCAGGTGAGGATGCGGCGGTCGCTCAGGGTGTTGTGCAGCTGGTACACCGACTGCAGCACCATGGGCCGGTCCACCACCACCAGGTCGAACTGCGTCTCCAGACAGTGGAGGAGGAGCTAAGGGAGTGAAAGTAATTCAGTCATTCTATTAATTATAAGGCCAGGCATTGACGCCAGCCGTGGCGCAGCGGCACAAAGTGTGACTGTAAAACCGACTGGTTGTGGGTTCGATCCCCACTCGAGGAGATTAAATATTTATTTAAATGTATATTTCCATTTCTTCGCTCTGGTGTCGAGGCTAAGCGCAGCGTTGAGTTCTGCCACTCAACACGCAATGCCTCCGGTATTCGTCAGAAAGTGGGGAACTGAGTGTCTTAACACTAGGTTCCCTCTGCCTACCCTGCTGTGCGAGATAGAGCGTGAAGCTGATTTTGATTTTTTACTAATTATAAATGTAAAAGTTCGAGAGGATGGATGATTATTCTACTTTGATACAAAAACTTCTGAATACATTTGGATGAAACTTTAATTTTATATATTATAAAGTTTTAACTGAGAATTTATATAAATTATTAGTCACATTTTTGTAAATATATTGTATAACTTGGCTGTAACGTAATTTTAAGAGGCTATTTTGAATAAAAAATGTATTTAACATTTGCTATTATTATTAATTTTATGGTATTTTTTATTATTTTACCTTTGACAGTATTATTGATATATAATATCTATTATTCATCAGTTTCATATAATAATACGTTAATAACAGAACAAAAAGACTACAGTTTATAAAACAAATTAAAATATCAACATACTTCAATAGCATCATCATGTATCGTCCCCAAATACAACGTGGCACGCTGCGCCACGTACACACTGACGTCATCCATACTTGCTATCAAATAGCAAAACGCCGCAGCCAAAGCAGCTTGCAGCGCCAAACTGGCTCTCACAGGAGCTGGATCCACAAATCTAACGAGCACAGCCACTCGTTCCACAGCTGTAAACCGATGTGAAGGGTTCGGATGCTGGAAGGCGTCTCGTAGTAACGTACAAAGGACATCGGCACCTCCTGCTAGTGTTGCGCAGTGTAAGAGTACGGGAGCGGCTACTGCGCTTATGTGGGATTGAGCAGCGTCGCATACGCCCCATAGACTGTAGATAATATTATTGTTTATATAAATATTAATTCTAATAATTACTTCTATTTTTAAACTAATAATATATGTATAATATAATTAAACCGTCGAAACTGACTGTTCAGAACTACTGGACAAATTTAAATAAAAGTTTATGATAATTAACAGTAAAACGAGTGCACGAACGCGACTCGCAAGACGTGCAAATTTGCCGGGCATACTAGTTCGGAAAGGGATGACGCTGTATACTGGAGGCTGTGCGGTGTTGATATAACTTACTTCTCAATGAGCAAATTCTCCTGACACCATATCAAAAAACCCTTGTGTTCAGCCAACGCGTCAGTGTTCAGCACCAGCACTTGTAAGCATTGGAGCAGGTTGTATAGGACGTCTGGACGTTTAGTATTTTTTAATTCCTGAAAAATCAAAAGTTGCATTTCGACATCAATTAATGCTTTAATAAAGCATTAAGGTTATTTATCAATATTCAGCTTGAACGTATCCATTTCCTAAAGTTAATTTGACTCTGTATTTTAGACCAAACAGTGTATAGTAAGTTCTTTTATTTTTAAGATTATTATATGGCGATTTCTTAATTATCTCCATGGCAGTACGCGAGGCAATTAAGCCTCAGTCTACCCGTGACCACAGACTACTACATGGTAAAGTGTTCGAAACGTCGGGTTTCCAAAAATGTATAATCCCAAATATAAGCGGTTTAAAGAGTTTCTAACATAACTTACTTTGCTTCACGCTTTATAAGCGGGTATATTGATCTTCCTCCAGTATCTTTGATACTGTGTTTTCGAAGGTCAACCGAGGTCTCCCCCTACCTCTCATACCACTCACTTTTCCATCATAAATCTTTTTTGCCATTCTTTCATCACTCATTCGTTCGCCGTGCCCAAACCAGCTGAGCACGTTCTTCTTCATTCTCACCGTGACATCCTCGCTAGTACCTGCCATTCTGTGTACCCCTTCATTGCGGATTCGATCAGCTAAGCTGACTCCGCATATCCTACGAAGAGATCGCATCTCCACGGCATTCATCTTTCTTTCATTGTTCTAGTTTCTAACAATGAATGTTAAACAGTAAGATTTTTTTTTTAATTTTGCACGCGTATTCTGAGTAGGCAGAAGGAACTTAATGTTAAGACACTTCGTTCTTCGCGTATCGCCTAGTATTTGACACATTATAACAAATCGAATCGGCAATTCCTTCCCCAACAAAAACTCGAAACGCTGTGCTACTACATCATGACGGCTCCAATATATTTTCTGCTTATTAATATTTATCAAGTAAAAAGACCTTATACAAAAATGACAATTTAAAACAATAAAGCAACATCACCTGCAATAATTGATGTATATACTGCAGTTCCTGGGGCAACTCTTCAATGCAAAAGTGAAATTTCCCAGCTGAAGTGGGCCAGAAGTTAGCCATATCATCTTCTACCGATTCCCCTTCGTGTTCCCCCAAAAGATTTGGTGTTGACACCTGATACAAAAAAATATAATTTATATTACACTTTAAAAATAACGCAGGTAACAAATAAAAAAAAACCTTTGTGATACAACCAACTTTACTATGTACCATTTTTAATATGACTACATATATAAAAACGTTTTATTCTCTAAAAGGTTGAAAATATATTAATTGTTGTTTGAGAGAAGTAAGACAATTTATAATCGTAAATCAGCTTAAAGCACGTCACATAGGTTATTTTTGTTTTAACACAATTTTAATATTTATTTTGAATGCGATATTAAGTCCTCAAATTCCAACATCTATCAAATAGCAAATGTTAAGAAATCACATCTTAAGCAAACATCTTTTTACGAAAAATATTAGTAAAAGTATGTCACATTAACATTCATAGAAAAAAAACTAACCAAGTACTATTGGGACTCACCCACCGAACGGTTCCCTATCAATTTCAAGATTGTAGGTCATCGGGAATTATGTCAAGGTTGACAAACTTAAGTTTGCGGTTGTATGCACTCATTTCGTGTGAAATGAACTACAAATGTAAGTTTGTTTTTTAAGAAATGCCTGAATTTATATTTCCATTTCTTCGCTCTGGTATCGGCCTGAATGTTTGGTATTAATTTCAGCTTGATACCTCCTCGCGATTTCGAAATAAATGAAGAGATGATCTCACATTAGCGGTGGCGGTGGCGACGTCGGTGTCGGTGAGCGTGACGGAGTGCGCGGTGGCGACGGCGGGCGCCTCGGCGGGCGGCAGCGACACCGCCATGTCCAGCTGCTCCGTGATCGTCTCCACCGTCGCCGTCATTATCTTTGCACACCATATTATTGTTAGCTCTGATTTGTTGTCTATGACACTGGCACATTGTAAGTGCTCGATGTAACTCTGACCGCAAGTACGGTGCATACGAGATATAATAACTAGATAGCCTAAACAATACAAATGAAACCAGTAGTGTCTCAGTTTTGGGCTTCAGTATAGACTGCATAGAACTTAGTTGATTAATTATTACTGGGTTAAGGAATTTGTGAAATCGGTGTGGTAAAATATAAATCTACATTTTAAATGTACACATATTTCTAGAATAAGATTTGTAGCCATAAAATTATCTATTAATTTAAAATTATAAATTAATTACATATATTTTTCTAATTACCTTTAACTTTCATTACATTCAATATAAATAATAATAAATTAATGATTTTATATTTAAAAGGATTATTATTGGTTAAAAAGTTAGTTTCTAACTGTATAGGATATTATATTAAATTTAAAAAACAAAAAGAAATGCTTTAGTTTATGCTTTAATCTATATTATAAAAGTATCTAAGTTTAATTATATTTTTATGACAAAAATTCTTCTTGAAACTAAGTATTAGAAAATAAGTAAAAATTCATTCACGTACATTAATATTAACGAATGGCTTCATTGTGAATGACTGGTAAATGTATTTTTAAAGGCTGAAAAAGATTATAATATAAAAAAAGAACAATAAACTTTATATTGGAGTTAGTTAATTGTCATAATCAAAATAAAGCCACAGTTCAATATATAAAGTCTTAAAGAAAAAATATAAAAAAATATACAAAATGAACACAAATAAGAGACAAAATTAAAAAAAAAGGATGAAGAAGCTGTGCTCATGAAAATTTTGACAACACCAAGTGCCACAACATTCATGTTAATAAAAACCAAACGAAAAACCATACATACTCAACCATTAAAACAATATAAAAAAAAACTTAAATTTATGTTATAAAAGGCAAATAATATAAAGATAGTAACGTACTTGCGTGTCGCCAGACGATTTAGTGAGGGTGGCGTCCGAGCCGACGTCGCTTATTAGTGACAGTTGCATGAAATGAACAAACTATACATCTATTATGTACATACTGGCCTCGTCTCCAGCATCCCCTTCCCTTAGATTTCCCATAGAATGTTGCCAATATCTCTGGAACCTATATATATTCATCTACTCTAAATTATTCACCCCCCATTTATTGTTCACTCCCCCCGGAATATCCTCGTTTTTTGTCCTAAATTCTTTCCGCTATCTTAGATTTTCCCACTTCGCGTAGATTGTACTAACTTTTCCTAGATCTCGAATTTACCCCAAAACTATCGGCAAGCTAATTTGGTGTCTACTATCCCTACACTATTGCCATTCTGCTAACATCATTCTTTCTCGTTCTATATTCTCCCAATTCCACAAAATGTTCCCCATATCTCCTAAGCTCTACTTATTGGACCATTTTTCCTAAATCTCTCTCCATGCTGACTTTGCGAGTGACCCATCACTACAGATGGTACCGATCGCAAAGACAGAATAGAAATAATTCTCGTACAAACAAAATATTCATCAATAACATTCATTTAGGTAAAGAGTGTATTTGATCAAAATATTTTGTTTATAGCAAACAATTGATAGAAACACAGCTTTAAGAATGTTCTGGAAAGAGAAAAGATAAAAAATACACATAAATAAATAAAATAATTAATAATAACAAGAAGAAATTGCAAAGTGTAGAGTATAAGATAGGATAGCTGTATCTCTAACTTGGAAGAATTACAAAAATCTAAAACACACAATTATTTTAGAAAGAAATTAGCAGCGTTCTTAAAAAAATCACTCCCACATCCACATTTATTATACAGATTAAAGAAACATATTTCCACAGTTGATTTATTATTTCTTTTATATATATTATTTAAATTTCAACGAATGTAGGAACGATAAACAATAAACATGCAGCCGTATAAATATATTTTCGATAAAATATTTATAAAGAAATCATGTTGAACACACAGAATGGGTAAAGCGATGCCAATAATGTTTATTTGTACAGGTAAAATGATAAAACGCGACTAATTTCTACGGTTATTGTTATTAAATTTTTACTGTAAAACTAAGAGCTTTCCTTCTAAAAATATAAAAAAAAATATTCTTAATAATTTTAAAACTATAGTACCTATTGTAGTTTTTCTACAAGATTAAATCAGTTTTATTCAAATAAAAAAAGACGGGCTCTTAATTTCACAATTATTTCATTCCCAATCTTCAACCATTACCCAAAGTATATTAGTATGAACATAGGAGTAATAAAAGTGAGAATGTACAAATCTGTGGACTTTTATAATAAGGAATAAGGAAACATTACTTTATAGGGAGTTATAGAAAAATAACAGTTTTTGTGAAAAACTAAAATTTAAGGTAGTAAAATTAAAAATTAAAGTATAAGAGATACTTTAAAATTAAAAATCAACTCACATGCGGCATATGCACAAGGACGCCACCAACACTGGCCTTGTCCACTAGCGGATGGGCTATCGGCATTAAGGCGTCTGCTGAGTTAGCTGGAGTGCCCCCAGATTTGCTTCGTTCATCTTCTGAAGGTTTCGATTTGGTTTGTGGGTCCGACCACTCTTGTAGAGATGGCTGGAATAGCGTCTATATTATTTGGAGCTTTCATAGTTTGTATAGGAGTCTTGTTACAACTTGGAGTATTAAAGATAGATTGTTAGAAATTTTTATTTTTTGAAGTCTATATGTTCTATATCGGATATATAACAAAAAAATTAAGCAGCAGAAGTCGCAGGTGCAATAATAAGTTCTAGGGTATAAAGCTTTATAACATTATTATTTATTAAAAGAAGGTACAACTACAACGCATCAAAACGTTTAAGCACATTTTACATACTAGTGTAAGGAAAATGTACCATGAAGAACTATACATGTCACTAATAGTATAATTCATATAAAACCTAGTTATAACCCCCAGCTTTAAACGAAATACATCACCATATTAAAGAAGGGAAACCGTAGTACTCTTTAACTACTAATAGAGAGGAGATAGAGGGGTGCCTCCCCCTCCTCGGTCGGCTTTAAGAGCCCCTGCTTAAGTACCTCTCTGGCGGGCAGCAGCGCGCGCACGAGGCGCACGGCGAGCGCCTGGCACAGCGCCGCCGCCGAGCAGTACGCGCACGCGCCCGACGCCACGCACGTGGCTGTAAACACGCATTGTTTTAACTCCTTACTATATATATACATATATGAAAACATCTATTTGAATAATAATTTGAATTTGAATATAGAAAAAGACAATGCAAACGAGCGTACGGGTCACGTGATGGTAAGTGATCACCTCCGCCCACGACCTTGTGTAACACCAGAGTAGCTACAGATGCGTTGCCGATATTTAAGGCGGAGATAGACCACAGCCATTCCAAAGTTGCGTGGCGCGTGGATGGGAGTTCCTACGAAACCGTACGGTAGTGGAATGCCACGTATCCAGATGGTGTGGATGGTACTTGAGTTTGTGACTCACAGTGCGGTTAGAAAATTCGGCGGCAAACAGACGGTTCTCAAAATCAGTCTTCATGATTAACGTGGTGAAAACGCACAGCAAGGAGACACCTATACGCAAAGCCAATGTGTCAAGCTTTTCACAGCTTCAGACGGCTCTATGTTGTATGCGATTAATAGATCAAACTAATACTGGGGTGCACCAGCCCAGAGATGAAAACAGTACTCCATATAAAGCCAAACTTGGGCCCTATACAGCGCCAATTGGTGTTTTGGCGTGAAGTACTGTCTCGATCTGCTGATGACCCCCAGTTTCTTTGAGGCCAACTTAACCTTGCTTTCCAGATGATTACATGCAGTCGCTCGAAATACTAAAGCAGAAGAAACAGCGTAGAAGACTGCACGCAGTCTTAGGAAACGCCAGCGTCCATAGAAATGAAATGCAGAATTTTGTAACAATTTTGAAAATTAATTTGTATTCTGTACTGTAATATAATAAGTACAATGGTATACAAAAACATCTACGGAAGACACAAAAAAATATATAGCAGGTTGTCACTCAAAGCAAAAGCCGACGATCTGTAACACTCACCATGTTCAATAGTGTTCAATTGGTTTGACTTCAACATCAGTCGAAGGAGCCGCGTCACTTCACTGCTCACATTTTGTACATTTAAACGATGTTGCTGCAGCTCCATCTGATAATTAAAAATAACCAAATTAGCCAAAATTTATTAGTCAAATACTTCTATACGAAAACATGATAGTTACAATTTTATTATTGGTATTATTACGAGTGGGCAAAATGGTCTCCAAAAATTTTGTTCTAAATTCTTAAGTCTTACAAAAATCTTTAATAGTCACTATTGATACAAAATACGGGCATTAATATCCAGTATACTATCGTCGTATCGATCGTCTATCAATCAAATAATATTAGGAAAGTCCTTGTTAATTTGCTTGAAAATTTGCACACTTGCTCAGATCTGATGCTAATACCATATTTTCATAGCAGAGAGACAAGGATAACGACAAAATATTTTAAAGATATTTTAGGTTTCCGTACCTTAAAGGAAAAAACAGAACTCTTATACGATCGCTTTGTTATACGTCTGTCAAGACCATTTATATCTATCAGCTTCACGCTGAATTCCGCACATAGCAGGGAAGGTTAAGACACTTCGTTCCCTACTTTCCGCCGAATTCTGGAAGCATTGCGTGTTGAGTAGCGGAACTCAACGCCGCACCTTGCCTAGACACTAGTGTTACGAAACGGAAATATAAAATTAAATAAATATGTCATTTCCTCGAATGGGGATCGAACCCACAATTACATCTACATAATATGAATATCAAATATCGAGATCTACTGTTCCACCTTTGTGATTTAACCCACATAGCATTGTAGGCAGTGGCGGAATCTAATTCCGCAGGTCACCTTGTACCACAAGTAATTGAAAATAAAAAAAATATTCCCCAAAACGGAAAAGTATCGTATGATCGAATAGACAACCATCCCGTATACAGTCCTAACATTTTATTTCATATCATTTACCTGCTTCAACAGTATATCAAGCATAAGTATACAGCAAGTGAGGTTCTGTGGTTTCATTTGGTCATCTTCATCCTTGTCGCTCTCTTTCTCCTTCTCGTTGTTTGGTGGAGTTTCGGTTTTGTCTGTTTCTTTATTAGTTTTATTTTCCACTGAAATTTTTAAGTTTATAACTTTAAATATATTATTTAGTAAATAATCATAAATAATTATAATCGATAATAAAGGACGTCATAGAACATTTAGCACATAGATGTGGATAGTAGAACTGTTTTTTATTGTAAATATTGTAACCATCTTTCAAGTGTCTTAATAATTTATATCTTCACTTAACAATGGTATCTCTTTAGTTGGTTGACAAAACGCACCGCACCATGTTGTTTTATTAAAGAAAACGACCGTTAAATTAACTTATATAATAATTGTGACTTGGTTTATATGTTTTATACTATACAAATACACAGATATAACTCACCTGTAGGTGCTTTTACTAAATTTTCAGGCATATTGATAACGCAGAAACTGAACAGCTCAAATAGTGTGGAAAGCGGGATTTTGACTTCCAATAGAGATATGGTCTGGAAAACATTTTTTTTTTAAATCAAAATGAAATTTAAATTAAGAATAAAAATAATGTTGCATAATACTTATTTAGAAAACGTATAAAAATTTGAACGTAGCGGGACTTGAACCAGCGCCTCCTGGAAACCGACCTAGCGCTCTGACCACCACTAAACCATACGTTCTCATCAAGCTATGTCGAAATTTTTATACGCTTGTCACAACTTATTTAGGTTGTTAGCATCTCTGTAGGGAGATTTTTAGAAATAATTTGGTTATATTTTAACAATAAGTTTTTCCGTTTCCGTTTCCGTTCCGGTCTCCAATATTGCATAAATAAAATAAACAAACCTGAAACCACTCCAACACAGGCATAACCGTTTGCGGTTTCGGTTTGTCCGTAACGCGGAGGGTGGCGAAGTTGTAGAGATTCCTCTCATCCACGCCCACCATGCTGCCGTCTGGTTCCAGGATCTTAGCTAATGGCACTTTTAGTTCTATTAGTTCCTGGAGACATAAAAAAACTAAATACTAAAGTATATAAGGACATTCCGCGTAGTCTAAACTGAACTTCCATTTGTATGAGTGTCGTGAGGTTAAGACAAATCGATTGACTTAGAATCATTTAAATAAATGAACTCACTATACAATGGCACATAAGAACAAAAAATTCCGTGACCATAGCTAGTTGACAGTGTCAATTTTTTTACAAAAAATACATTAAATTAAATAAATAAAATAACAAAGAGAATGGGTAAACATATATATTTTTTTTTATTTATTTATTTTCATAGTTTCATAATAAAAAAATCAATTTTCATTTTCAACATGATATTTGCATCGACAATATAAAACGAATATTTAGAAGAACATATTTTGTGTTTATTTGCAACTAATTTAATTTGTAATTTGTATACCTTTTCCGGAACATCCCCGCAGATGGCCTCCATCCAAGCGGGCATGATAGTATCCCAGATGGACTGGGTGATGATGCCGTATGGAATAAGGCAGTATAATCTACAACAGATTTAATAAAATAAGATTGAATTAAAATTGTATTTGTAGTTTGATTTCAAGTTCCTGTTACCGTTTCCAAATCTAAAATTATTATGTTGAGAGAATTTTAAATCATATTATGTTGAGAGACGAGCTCCTACAGTTAAAATTAGCAATTGATAGATGGAATTATTTTATTGCACACAAAGCTGATACAGAAGGAAAATGAAAGACAGTTTTAAAATAAATCTAGAGCGAGCAAGGGCAGTCTTATTGCTGATAGCAATCTCTTACGGACAATCTTTGAAACGAGTAATATAGTCTTAGTGATAATGAGCATTTTAAAGGAGCTCCTTAAAACTACACATGCCACACAAGTCACAGACACTGCTCCAGCCTTATCACCTTGCAACGCTGCACTGCACTCCGCAAATAGCGGAGTAGGCAGAGGTAAGCCGCGCTTTGCCTCGTTGCCAGAGCGAAGCAATGAAAATATTAAATGTTTCATTCCTCCGAATGAGAATCGAATACACAACCGTCGCGTTTGCAGTGACAGTCAACAGTCCCAATGGACTTCGTTTCTACCAACAAACTCACCTATTGAGTCCATCTCTCAAGTGGTGAGCTTTACTCGCCAAGGTGTCCCAGTGCCCCGCGTGGCGCGTGTGCGGCGGCGGGTGCGGCAGCAGGCAGGCGAGCACCACGCGCCGGGACGACTCCGTCAGGGAGTGCACGTAGGCACACGCTGCACCCGATTTGAGGGACTCCGCTGTGTCCGCTAGGGCTCCTATGAAGTAAAATCTTGTATCTTATTTATATACTAAAGTATATTTGACAGTCACATAGACAATGAACAAGACATGCGTAACTGTTTTAGAGAGAAAAGAAGCCGATATAATTAAGAGATGATATATATTAGGAAAAATATATATTGGTACCAATAAACCGACACATATGTACATAGAATATCCAATACTTATAACTATACTATTTACAATATAAAAAATGGATATACTATCAAAAAGAAATCAGAAACCAAAAGATTTTTATAAAATGTTACTAAGATTTTTATTTATCTAAAAAAAATCTACATGATAAAAAAAATAACAAAATACCAAAAAAAACCTACCGGTATAAGAGAAAGACGTAACATGGAACCAGTGGAACAGCACTGACAGAAGTCTACCCAGCACTTCATCCGGAGTATCGGGGTTCGGTGTGCACAGACCCACCATTAACCACACACCATATCTAAACAAAGAAAACTTTACTGTCTAAAAATCAAAAGTCCATGATCAAAACGGATTAGCCTAAATAAACATAGTGTTACGTAGGCACATTTCAAGTGGCCCACAGACCACACATCAATTTGGTACACACAAAACAAGAATTAATTTCCTAAAAACCATGAATAAATGAAATCATGAGGCTAGTCGTGGCGCAGGGGCATAAAGTGGGACTGTAAACCGACTGGTAGTGGGTTCGATCCTCACTCTAGGAGATGAAATATTTATTTTAGTTTATATTTCCATTTCTTCGCTCTGGTGTCGTGGCAAAGCCCGGCGTTGAGTTGCCTGCTACTCAACATGCAATGCCTCCAGAATTCGGCAGAAAGTGGGGAACGGAGTGTCTTACACTAGGTTTCCTCTGCCTACCCTGCTGTGTACGGGACACAGCATGAAGCTGATTTATTCATGAATAAATGGTAATTTCATTGACATTAAGCGTTCACTTTACAGGCAGTGGAATGTACATACTATATACATACTTACGTATTGGTCAAACTCACCGTCCAAGCAACTGCCTATCTTCAACAGAGATGGGATCAGGTAGGTTGACACTCAGAGGCGACTTCATCTGTTCCGCTGAACTGTCTGGATCCTCCATATTTATTGGTTTAGCTTCTTTTAGTAGACTGTGAAATATTAAGATAGAGTAAGGATGCACTTAAGTAAAGGGAACAATATGAAAATTATTTAGATAAGTAGTGTGTTGAAGAAAGAAATGAGAATGAAACGTGTGCACATCAGTATTTGTTGCAGTTTAACGTAATATCTACATTCTGGGTGCCGAAGTTCTTAGACAATTTCAATATTTGCACTACAGAATAATTAAAATTACATCAAATTAGTAGAGATTTCTCTAAGAATTGAAAAAAAAACTATGAAATTACCGTTACCATAATGACCGTTTCAACATCTTTCGTGATATATCTATGTTTTTACAAATGGATTTAGCTAACCCATGATGCCACAGCAAGCTTTCTAAAAGTCACTGCCTAATTGATCAAATGGATGAGGGACAACAGTTAACTATATCTAGTACTGTCGATGGCGGACCTGATGATAGCCTCGACGAGGTTGGTCTGCATGTCGCTGTCCATGTGCCAGGCGGGCGGCAGGCGCGTGTGCACCACGTGGTCGCCGCCGCGCCGCACGTTGTGGCGGTTGCCGTGGCACTGCTGGCAGTACCTGCCCAACGTCAATACTTTAATAAATATCTATTAATATCGGGATGATACCATTAACCTTTGAATTAAAGTTTCCCACTTGCTATCAAATTCTGGAGGCATTGCGTGTTGAGTGGCAGAACTCAAAGCCGCGCCCACTACCAGACGGTTTTAAAGTCACACTTCGTGCCACTGCGCTACAACTGACGTCTTTTAATTATTTAATAATTAAATATCACTCAATACTCAATGCCCCAACAATTCGGCGGAAATTGGGAAAGAGAACTGTCCTAATGGGCAATGTCTTTAAACTAGGTTTCCAGGTTCCATCTGACTACCCTGATATGTGCGGTATACAAATATACTATAATAGTTTTTTTTTTTTTAAATAAGCATATTTTGCTATAATCTAATTTAAGTCAAGGATCCTTTCCCAAATATCCATAGAAGTCTTATAAATAGAAATGTCTTAGGCCAATACTGTAGAATTGATTCATAGTAACCGCTGTTTCAATAAAGGCTCGCCATTAAAAATAAAAACCAAAAATGATAATGGCCTATTATTTATTTTTCTTTTTGAAACTCCTAAAAAAAACATAAATCCTAGGTAATAAATACAAAGAAAAAAATGTAATTATTTATTATTTAAACAACTCTTTACTTAATTAATATTTTTTATTGGAATTGACACGATAATGATTTTCATTCTAGAAATTATTTCTAAATAGAAATATTGTGTGAAAAGACCACAGAATTAGGCTACGCTTATAAGATTTTTCTCATAGTGGCTTTTATTTTATTTTATTACTACTTATGAAAATGCTGTGAAGTGTTTAAATACTTAAGTTTTATTATTGAAACGAAATTACATATAGTAAAATAAAAAAAAAATCTCTAAAACATCGTAGTTCTATAAATGTAGGTACATTACCTGATGGGATGGTTGCCATTATAGCTCGCACATTCGTTGGAAAAACATATCGAATAAGCTGCTTTATCAGTAGAACGGCAATTCTGAAAAGTTATAATAAAACCTCACTTTAGAATGTTAAAGAGTGTGAGTGTAAAATGAGAACCGAATATTTTTTTAAAAACAGTGAGAACTCATAAAAATTAATTAATGTTTTTACTGATCAAAGCCCAATAATCATTATTTTATGTACACACCTTGTTCTCACAAACCATAGACACTTGCTGTTGTGGGTGCAAGATGTCGAAAAAACGCTGATTTGGGTGTTCCCTGAAATTAAATTGTCCAAATTTATAGTGGAATATTGTAATTAAATAATTGAAACAAACTTACTTAAATGTAAATATACATATTTTGTTAAGTTACGATGCCATTGTCGTTTAAGTATTTTAATCGCAACCTAAGCTTTCAAATGCAAATAAAAATATGATTCTCTAATTTAAATGTAATAAAATCATATCAACTTTCATAACTAATATCAGTGACATTAGTTCTAAAATATGATTACATTAGTCAGTACTTATACTTTATCACAAAAATTTGAAGAAAATCAGATTTAAAAAACGATTATCTCACCTATGTATCTCATTAGCGCACTCAATACACAAATATAAAGGAGGCGGAGAGTCAGAGGCGAAGGTTACACTGATGCAGTGGTCGTAGCACACCTTGGCCGCCTCCGCCGCGCCCGCGTTGGGGCACATGTCGCGCTGGCAGTAGAACGGGACTAGATCATCTGAAAGTGGAAATGTGGTGGTTTAATTATTGAAAAATATAATTCGGACATTATGGATGAGGAGATTTCTTTAAATCGTTTAGTTTTACAAGGTATCATACATATGAGAGACCTTTCGTTTCCCACGTACCACCCATTTTTCGAATGGTTACTGTTGGAGTGGTGGAACTTAGCCCCGATTAAATCTACCACCGTTGGGTTTAGTCAGACCCTGTGCCGCTGAGACACAACGAAAAAATATTATTCCATATTAGTAATAGTACACTATAATTTGTACTGTAATAGTAATTCGGACATGGACAAAAACATTTTTTGAACTAGTAAAAATTCCAAAGTAAATATGGCAGGCAGAGGGAGTCTAGTATTAATAGTCCTGAGACATTACGTGTTGATCGGCGGGACTCGACGCCGTACATGTCTTGACGCCAGAACGAAGAAATGAAAATATAAAATTTTTATAATTATATTTGCTCAAGTGGGAATCGAACAGTCACACGCCTCTGCGTCACGACTGGCGTTAACATGGCTCTTTAACAATGTATAGTTAAATATTAGAAAAACTATAGGGTACTTTTGTATAGGTTTGCTTGTATGTAGTAGGTATACACTAATTTAATAAATAATTAACAATTACCATTATGAACTCGAAAAGGGAAAAGATCTTGAGCGATGAGATGTGATGAAGGAAATGGTCCTTTCACTTTTTTAATCTCTTATTTTTGGGCGTATTAAAAAATAAATTCAAACTAAAAATACTGAAAAAATAAACAAATTAAATATTTATTTAAAAAGATATTATAAAATAATTAAAAAAATAATAGGAAAATAAAACTCATCAAAGCAATCTGTAGCAAAACAGCAGTTTTAACTACAGGTTCCTATCATCTGTTGAAAAAATAAATAATCGAACATCAAACACCACTTACTGGAAAATTTGCACAACAGCCCCTTCCTATCAAACAGCTGGGCATCGAAGGGGGGCCAGTAGTAGAACAGCAGCTTGGCGGCGGAGACGCGCGCGCCGCACGTCCCGTACGCTATCACGCAGAGCACGTCTTTCACCACCCACTGTTTCATAGACATTAAGCATTCTAGCAGCTGGCAGTGGTGAGCTGGGAAAAGTAACAAAATATTCAAGGCAAGTGACTGTAAATGCAAAGGTTCAATTTCTCCAGGAGAAATTAAACTCAATATGATAGCATTAAAAAACGCAGTGTTGAGTTAAATCCCTCAGCAATTAATGTCTCGAAAATTGACCTAAGTTATAGAACAGAGTGTCTTACCACTACAAAAAACTTGATATTCATATTTTGCAATACAAAACTATCGAATTTTTTCGATAGTTATATTAATCCAAAATTTATTGGGTTTTTCTTACTATTATTTCTACGGTTGGTAAAGGTTGTTAGACTGTTAAGACGAAAATGTGACATAAGTTTTTTTATTCAACTGATGTAATAATATTTTAATGGGGAAATAGTACGAAATTAATATAAATTACTAAAAAACAGAATAAATTATTATTTCGTTCCTAATATAGGAGATATATTGAAGAAAGGTATTTAAGATATATTGAAGAGGCGACTTATTTGAGTGCCACTGTGAACGCTATTTACTATAAACTTAAAACCAAAAAAATAAGCTCATTATTTTATTCCACCTTATTACCTGGATTATTAGAATGCTGGAACACCATCATGATAATCGCAGCCACAGATTGAGAGGCCTCACTCTCTTCCTCCAGTCCAGAGTATCGACGAGCTAAAAATTATTATGTTAAAACAAACAAGGATTCTACAGTTAAAAATTTTCAAAGTATCAGCACATAATATTTGTTTAACTTCACGCTGTATCTCGCAGAGAGCAGAGTAGTCAGAGGTACCTAGTCAAGACATTCTGTTCCAATTAAGACATTTTAACTTGGCGGTAGCTCCCACTACACATTGTATTTTTATTTTGTTTAATAATTATATCAAACTATCGCCAACAATTTCCTAATTGCCTCACGTACTGCTTTGGATTCCTGCAGAATAAGCTGATAGTATCTTGCCCTCCGGTATGGTGGGTTTGAGATTCAATGATTTTATAAGTGAGTCCCAAATGGTAGAAATAATTATGTCAACTGACAGACAAATGCCATCTCAGTCTACCCGTAACCACGGACTACTGCAAAGTGTTAGAAATGTCGGGTTTCCAAAATGTAAAACCTTAAATATATAACGATTAATCCGGGTAAAATAGTTTCATTTAAAATAATTTATAATAATACTTACTGATAGTAAACGGCAATATATAATAGCAGAGTAAATGTAATATCTCTTGATGCAAGTTAGCAGGAAACACCGCTACGCAATATGCAACTAAATATGGTAAATTATCAATCATGTCGTACTCCAGAAATGGTAAGAGACAGCCCAAGCATTGAAGTACTGCTTGCCCGAACGCTATTATAAAAAAACATAAAATTAATTGCATTAAATTTATAGCATGAGCGTAGGAAAAGTCTGATGCCCACTCCAGAATTTTTTCTAAGTAATAATTTACCCCGAAACATTAAAAAAAAAACAGTGTTTTCACAAATATTTCTGTGCAAAATGCCCATGCCCAGAAGATATCTCTACATACGCCCATGATTATTGGTAAGTAAAGTTTATAAAAATTCTCAACCGATAGAACATCTATAACACATTCTAAAAAAATTAAAATTTCAACGTGATACACAAATCGGGTTAACCGATAGAGAGGTGTCATCAAATTTTCTGTGTACAAATTTTATTTAGATATGCCTATGTACGTATAATAGAAAAAAAAGTGTTCTGGCTCGAAGGACCAATTCTGTTCATAAGTTAAAAAAATCCAAAATATCTAATCAACTTCATTACTCACCTTGTATCCCATATTGTAAATGTGGAGCAGAATCTACAAGTTGTGATATAGCGTTAAACAATCCCTTGTAATCTAAATTTGGATATAAGCTCATACGTTCAGAATCATTGTCAGCATCGCGGATCATTTCTAAGGGAGATCTTGGCACATCTTTTAGGACACCTGCAACATTTTTGTTATTTTGTTTTTAACTATTAATAATATAGTTATTTTTGATGAAATAACAAAAGTTTAAATCTGGTGGTTATTATCATTATAATCTCTTAATCGAATTTCGAACCCCCAAAAAAAATACTTTCTCCAAATGTTTTTATTTGTTCCCAGTCTTAGACCCGTCTCTATAAACCACTCTCAACTCTGAGATTGGTATTGAGATGCCGTTTTTATTCATTGTAATCTGTGAATGAAAATGGCATGTTAAGATCGAAGTCAGAGTTGAGAGCGGTTGATAAGAGTAGTAGAACCTTAGGCTTAGGTGCGAGGGCATCTTAGAGATTCCAGTTGTGTTAGAAAAGGTATTTTTTAAAGCATGTTTCACCTTCAAGTCTGAACCGTCTTACCTCTGAACTCTTCAATTGCACAGTACAGCAAATTATTTCATTTTCTACCTTCCTAAGCATTTAGATACGTCATTGGCCACCGCATTTTAAAAATTAAACTATTTTTTGTTATTCACACCTGTATACTCGTACGTAAATATCATTATGTTCTCATTAAAAATGTAATGTCACTTTAATAAATTGTAATATTTTATTTTGACTTTTAGGATGAAAAGTCTAATTCCTCAAACTTGAGTATCAATTTATGGGATATTGGATGACGGCTCCTCATGAAATATATATTTGCATACAGTAAACGTGACTAAGTAAATTTTATTATTTATTATTACTGTTATTTTTTCCATAAAAAAATAACAGCAATAATAATGAAAATAACTAAAAATATAATAAAAAACCTGCATAAGCCACTGACAAATCCAATTACATATCATATTTAAAAATCGGTTCACAATAGTTATAACATACATACATGTATACGCGCTAAACACATAACCCTCCTTTTGTAAAAAGCATGGACATTAAAAAAGGACATACATATTTTAAATATCAGCTAAAGGTAATAAAAAATAAATCAGCTTCACGCTATATCCCGCACACAGCATGGTACGCAGAGAGAACCTAGTGTCATAAGGCAATCCGTTCCCCACTTTCTGCCGAATTCTGTAGGCATTGCGTGTTGAGTGGCAGAACTCAACGCCGCGCTCTTCCCTTGACACCAGACCAAAGAAATGGAAATATAAATTTAAGTAAATATTTCATCGCCTCGAGTGGGGACCGAACCCACAACCAGTCGGCCTTACAGTCACACTTGCCCGCTGCGCCACGACTGGCCTCAAAAATAATATTTTTTATAAAAAATGTATACTTACTCAGTAGCGTCTGTGAAAAGTATTTAACAGTATTAGCAATATCGGTCCCGGACGGTAGCGGCTGTATATTGTGCATGAGCCGCAGCTGGCAGTCGTATAGGCTCCGGATTTTCGCCGTGACTGCAATTTACTTTGTTAATACTACTACCTAATATAAATAATTAAATATAACTTTAGAAGCCAGTCGTGGCTTAGAAGCGTAAATGTGTGGCATAAGCGTAAATGTGATTGGTTGTGGGTTCTAGTCGATTTTTTTTTATATATATTTTCATATTTTCGCTCTGGTGTCGAGGCAAAGCGTGGCGTTAAGATCCGCCACTCTACACGCCATTCCTCCAGTATTCGGCGGAAAATGGGAAAGGTGTGTCTTAACACTAGCTTCCCTCTGCCTACACTACTGTGTAAGGGATTCAGCATGAAGCTGATTTATTGTATTTTATTTTAAGATATTACTTTAAAATATCTTATATTTTTCTTTATATATTTTAAATTAAATAATACATGAATGTATACATATTAAATTAATAAAATTATTATTAAACACTTTCTATATATTTAAATCTAAACTACACTACAAAGACATTTTTAAGCATACTACCATACCATTTAATAAGTCTACTAATAAAATCTATTTATTTTGTTACAATTCATTTACTTCACTTAGACAATCTAAAAGAGGCGCAGAAGCACAAGTGTGCGATTGTAAACGCAATGGCTGTGGGTTCGATGTTTTTTATTTTCACAGTCTGATAACAATTAAAGTGCGGTGTTTAGTTTCGCCTCTCAACACGCTATGTCTCATGAATGCGGCGGAAAGCGGAGACCTGTGTGTCTTAATAGGAACTTAGTGCCTCAACACCAGGTTCTCCTCCCCTCCCTATCTATTCTAAATATTAAAAAAGCTAAAATTATTTATTTGCACATTAATGCAAAATCTAGCTAAAATATGCACGGAAAAGCAACTAAAATGAGAAAAAGTTAACATGCTTACAACAAAATTAATTTTCTATTAGTTTCACACTATATCCCCACGAAAGTTCTAAGGCAAAATTCAGCACTGTTTTATCTGGTTACGAGAACAGGAAAATGAAAATTATTCATTTACCAAGTGGGAATTGAACCCACAACCATCACATTTACATTCAATTAAAATATATCAAAATTCTAAATATATTGTAATAATTAAAAAAAACTAAATAAAATAAAGAAAATGTCTATAATGTCCCAATGCAGAGGCCACATAGGTAAGAATACAGCAGAAAATAAATTTCAGCAGCAGAAGTAATAGATATATATCATTTGAATATATTTTCATTTAATTTTGTTAAATTTTGGAACTTATTAATTACTTAACAATTGAGTGCCATTATAGAAAAAGAATGAGGTAAGGTAAAATAGGGAATAAATAAAATTAACATTATATTTTTACTTTGTTTATTGAGTTTATAGAAAATTATGAATTTATAATAACATAATATTATTCACAGAAATAATGTGCAAATAGCATTTTAGTGCAAATTATTTGAAAATTTAATAGATTTTTTTTTACATTAGTATAAAATTATTTAAAATAAATATTGAACTGTGACTCATAACATTTTAAGACAATTGTTCACAAAAATATTCGGTTTCTCATTTTCTAGTCATAAGTTATGTAATTATATATAGTACTTATAAAATATAATATTTGAAATATATATAAAAGATTGATTTACTATTCTTCATCTCTTTTTATAAAATTTTAAAATTATTAGAGATTTAAACATGTATATAACATTTTTTATGAAATTGAATCAGTAGTTATGTAGGAGTGTTTTATATGATGCCCCTACTGCAATGCATAGCATATATTAGCTGAAAAAGCTTAATGGTTTTGTAACAAACAGCCTCAACAATAGGGGCTCAAATAAAATAATACAATGGCATATTTTGAACATTCTACAAATATATTCCATTCTAAAATAAAACCACTTGGCAACAACAATCATAATATTTATGAAAATCATCAATTTCTTCAACAATACAACATCAATGGGATCAATCAAAGGTCAACACCAAACATCAAAGAGCAAAGGTCAACACTGACATACCTCAGGATGTACGTGCAGCGCGGAGTCAAATGCCAAAGGGGTACACCCAAAACAAGCTAGAATTGCCATCTGGATCCTAATATTCTCTAATTCGTTAACTATCATGTAATCATCTAAACTTTCAATATTTATTTAATATTAATATATAAATGAAATAGTATTAAAGAGGTAATCTACGGATAGATAATCAGGAGCGACAGTCAGCACCTACGCTATAGAGACATAGGTCGTTGGGATGAGTAGATGGCAATACTAAAAAAAAGAAACGGTCAGAAGACATCTATAGTCAGGTTGAGAGAAGCATAGCGTGGTACAGGTACAGGTGTAACTGTGCGACAGTCAAACATCGGCCCGTTCACGAGCTCACCTTTCTGGTTCAGCGGTTCCAAAACAAGCTGCATGTTATCGAACGCCTGCGTGGACTGCATTAGGGACACACAAAAAGCTTTCACTAAGAGCGAGGCCGCTGATCGAGCCACCTCTGAAAAAGAAACGCGTTAATGGACATGCATGCGGCTTTTTACGTTAATATCGAGGAGCGGTCAAGCTTTGTTCACTTACAGGCCGCCGCCCGAGTCCCCATATTTATCAGCTGAATCTTAAAACTGCCCTGCATTGGTATGACACACGCGGAATGTTGGGGAACCGGTAATCAATACAACAATTTAGGTTCAAATCGCTCCCGGTCTGCCTGGGCGAAAGAGATGAGACCTGAATCTAGATTTTCTCGCCTCTTCGAGCAATCGATCGAGGCACTAATTTGATATTAGCGCGCAACTCGGAGAGATTCTTTGGTGTTGTCATGTTTGAAAAGTCATAATATAACAGCTGTCATTTGTGCAGCGTTTTGTTTTTGCTTCTGTCATAATACTTTTTGTAGAGTTACATGGAACTTGTAATTTTCGTTAGCATTAAAGTTAAGATTTTAAGTAAGTTTTTGAGTAAATTTAGTTTTTTTTTAATATTAAAATTCTTTTTGTAATCTTTTTTCTTTTTTTAATTCTTATAGTAGGATACCCAATTTACGTATGTAATGCTAGATAACCGGTAATTAATACAACATTTTATTTAGAGAACAGTTGAACTTGAGCGTTGTTGGCTGATTTGGGTGAAAGAGAAGAGACCTGAGTTTATATTTTATCACCTCTTGGAGTAATCTATCTTGCTATTTGATTTTATATTAGCGCCCAAACCTAGATATTTGTTTGGTTTTGTGGTATAGTTTTTTAATAATGGCGTTTCGAGCATAACACTTAAAAACATATCACCTCACAGGAAAAGCACGTTAAAAAATTTAAATATTAAGAATATTTTCAGTATGTACCTGTTAGGAGAAAAATAAAAAAAAAAATAAAAAAATAGAAGAACCAACGGAAAGATCTCTCATGCGCATCCATAGCATGCTTTAGGATAATTAATGTTATTGTATATAATATTATTTTAATTTAAGCATTAAATTAAGCAATTTTATATTTTTTACGGAATATTTTGCTAGACTAAAACTCACGTCTTACATTTACAAAACACCCTACTGACGTCATCGCCGCAAGTGAAATTAAATAATGACCGATAATTACACTGTTTTGAGATTATCGTAATTTTCTCATAAATATATCTGTGAGTCGTGGTGCAGGGGCACAAACGTGCGACTGTAAACGCGACAGGTTTTGGGCTCGATTCGTACCGTAAGACATTAAATATTAAATCAAAAATCAGAGTAAAAAAATCATGTTTGATTTCTAAACCAAATGAAGATTTACGCGGCGTTGAATTCCGCTACTCAACACGCAATGCCTTAAAAAATCGATGGCAAGTGGAGAAAAGAAGTGTCTTAATGGAGAACGGAGTATCTTAATATTCCGCTCCCAGGTTCCCTCTGCCTACCTTGCTATATACCTAAGCGGTACAGCTTGGAGCTAAAAAAAAATGAGGACGTACTTATAGTATCGTAGACGCCGCCCACAGTTCATAAAAAGATAAACATCTAGTCCTAAGTAGAAAACCAGAAAATCCTCCACTATACTGGATTGCTAATTACTCTGTTGACGTAAGTCCTATAACGATTGTTATTTCATATTGTTTTCTTTTAACTTAAGCTATGTCCCGCCGCACATAGCAGAGTTAGGTAGTGGGAACCTAGGAACATAGTGTTAAGACACTTCGTTCCCCATTTAGACATTCCGTTCACCACTTTCCGACGAAATCTTGAGGCGTTGCTGACAACGATCGGTGATGCTTTTTTATTTATATTCAGCTAGTAGAACTTCGAATTTATTAGATATATGAGTATCTGTATATGAAAAGTAAACAAAAGTAAACAATTTTTTTTAAAATGTCTATTTGTCAAGCTGTTGTGACGCAGTTCAACAGCGTCTGGCTATAAACGCGATGGTTTTTGATTCAATTCCCACCTTGGGGAATGAATTTTACTTTTTGAATACCACACTTTGTATTATTAGAATAAGGGAACCGAAACTGTTTCTCAAAAAATATTGTAGCAAATGAATTTTGAATACAAAATGTATATATAGTTTTCAACTGCCAAGAGTCCTCTTTTTAGTTTCATATTTCATTGAAACTGGAGAGTGGGGATCGAATCCACAGCCAGTTGTTTTTAATCACACAAAAAATATATAATTTATTAAAAACCAGAAGAACCTTCCAAGAAAATCTAGATATCTCATATATCCTCACATTGCACTAAACAACAAATTATTATATAAAACACGTAAATCCAACACTTAGTAAGTATAGGAAGTGGGCAATTGTCGCCTTCATTACCCGTTCCGTACTTGCGAGCTGCGGTTGATGGTAGCTGGACGATCAGAAATTGACCTTAGCTAGTTTAAGGTTACTAGAGATTTATTTATAGCCGTAATGTATGGGGATATTTACTATATAAAATTTAGACAAAAAATGAGCTTTAGTTGATGAGGCAGAGGAACGTAGTGCTAAGACACTCCGTTCCTAGTTCGAAGGTATGTAAAGATAAAAATAAAGAAAAGAAATGTATAGGTTGACAAGAAGTACGGACCATAAGTCTGTAGCGTAACAAAGAAAAAAACAATAAAAAAACCCTATGTTACACAATGCCTACGTACTTTTTATTAATAATTATTAATTTTAGAGTTCCGTACTTTCAAAGGAAAAAAAGGGAACCCTTATAACATCACTATTTGGCAACTAGTATCTACAGGTAGTATTAGTTGGGAGAAAAAATCTATGCTGATAATAGAATTAAAAGGGTGGCAAAATTTGGTATTGAACACGCTAGTTCAAATGCGGTATCAGATGAAAGGGCTCTGGCTAAGCTAAGCTTGGATTTTAGAAAAAGATCGAATCATCCAAACCCTCGATGGACGTGCCCAATACACTAAGGCGTTGACGTAATTCAACGCCGCGTTTTTCGCCTCGTTACTAGAATAAAACTATACTTACATATATTACAATACAATGAAAAAGTAACATTTCGTAGGAAATTCATTATTAAACCTCCAAATGAATTAGTCACTGCTATTACCAACCAAATGAAAACCTCAATACATCAACAATGGTCAGGTGATGTGCAAGGCCGTGACGGTCCCATGGCTCGGACAGAGGAGCGAGGTTTAATTTGATTATGGGAAATTGAAAATATATGTATATTGCATCCGTTTCACTTCATTTGAATAAATAACCTTTAATCGATAGACGTTGGTTTTTCATTGCATTGCCGTGGCACAGTGGCACAAGCGTGGGCGTTGTGAGTTCGATTCCCTCTTGAGGAGTTTGATGATAATTGTTAAATTATTTAATATTTTCATTTTGACGTTCTGGTAACAAGAGAAGCGAATTTGGCGGCAACGGGGGACTAGTGTCCTAATAGGATTTAAAGTGTCGTAACACTAGGTTCCCTGGTACTTTTTGTGTAACCAACTATATGCTGGATTGAACTTTATCTATGCACTGTGACTATGACTTTGACTATTTAAAACCGGTCAATTTCCTTCGTGTGTTTTCCATACAACGTGACATTGACGAAATGAATTGTGCCCAACTGGCACGCTCGAAACGCCATAAATTAAGAACTCAATCAATCAATAAATTTAAATAATTAATTCAGATTGTTTAAGTTTCCAATAAAGAAATTAAAATCAAACAAATAAGAATTAAGAATGTCAAAATAAATAATACAGGAATTATCAAAATCTCATTGTGCCGGTGTTCTTCACTATAAACAAAACAATTGTTTTGTTAAAACATAATAAACACTTCACCTGTAAAATTAGAGTTCTAAAGGCTTGAACATAATAACACTTCACCTGTAAAATTAGAGTTCTAAAGGCGTGTTCGTATAAATTATTTAAAAATAAAATAAATAAAAATATAATAATAAAATAAATCAGCTTCACGCTGTATCTCGCACACAGCAGGGAACCCAGTGTTAGGAAACTCCGTTCCCCACTTTCTGCCGAACTCTGGAGGCATTGCGTGTTGAGTGGCAGAAATCGACGCCGCGCTTAGCCTCGACACCAGAGCGAAGAAATGGAAATATAAATTTAATCATTTATATAACACATCTCTAATCATTTATAATTATTTATATAACTAGCCTTGTCTATATTTTAAATATACCTACGAGTATATTATCATAACATATCTAAAGCTGTTTTTATAAATTATTCTCAAAGTCACGCCACGACTGGCCCCAGTCTGAGGCCAGTAGTGGCGCAGTGGCACGAAGTGTGACTGTAAAACCGACTGGTTGTGGGTTCGATCCCCACTCGAGGAGATAAAATATTGACTTAAATTTATATTTCCATTTCTTCGCTCTGGTGTCGAGGCTAGACGCGGCGTTGAGTTCTGCCACTTAACACGCAATGCCTCCAGAATTCGGCAGAAAGTGGGGAATGGAGTGTTTGTACTATGTAATTGCAATAAGCGATATGTATCACCTACTAACAATACTTCACACTAGTTTCCTTCCAATAGGGCCGTCACTTACAAGCGACTGTCCCCCGGTTGACATAATTCCACTGCTTTTATAGTTATGTTCCACCTAAATCTACCTTCTTCTACACGAATACGCTAACAATATATAATTTATGAATGAAAACTACATCTCAAGATCGTCACATCTCGAGACTTGAAATCGATCTATAAATACGGACTTATTAATATAAAAGATGGAGGCAGCACAAGATCGATCGGAGATTCTTGGGGGAGGCCTAGGCCTAGGCCTCCCCCAACCAACAGTTGGCACCAAAAGCCTGATGTGATGATGATGATCATTATTATTATTAAAATAATTATAATATTATTCAAATAAGCAAAATCTATTAAAATTAGTATAAAATTAGAGCATTTACTGTAAGGGAATATAAATTAAGGGCGTTGTGGCGCAGTAATATAGTGTTGTTTTTTGTAAAATGGTGAGGCCATTGTGGAGCTCAGGCAGATGCATGATGTATGCGTGCTGTAAATATGAAAATTGTTGGTTCGATTTCCAATCAGGGCAATGAAGTATTTGAAGTTTTAATTTCCTTGCTCTGGTTAGATGACAGAAGTTTTTATTTATTTTTTTATGGGAAAAGGACAAAGCAAACGAGCGCAAAAGCGACTTTTTCGTAAAGGCTCAAAGGTGAATTGCTTTTTTCAAGAAATGGGTACTTTTCAATGAGCTTATTTGTAAAGTTTTTGTCTTTTTACAACTTCTTTGATTATGACTTGGATACAAATCTATTAACGATATATTTATCCTAAAAATAGGTATAACTCATGATCGTATCTGCTTATTTCTTTATTGGTTTTTTCATCACAGGAACTGTCTTTTCTTTGCGGTTTATTTTGATTCTTGTAAGGTCGTAGTGTGATATGTGAATGTGTAGTCACATATATAGATCACATGTGTGAATATGTGGTCGCGTATGTGGTCCACATGTGGGAATATGTGGTCACATATGTGGACCACATATGCGAATATGTGGACGCATATTCGCACCACATGTGTAAATATGGGGTCACATATGTAGACCACATGTGTGAACGTGTAGTCACATATGTGGGTCACATGTGTGTATATGTGCTCACATGTGTGGACCACATATGTGAATATGTTGTCACATATGTGGACCACATGTGGCATGGTGTGGTCATATATGTGAACCACATGTGTGAATAAGTATTCACATGTGCAGATCACCTGTGTGATATGTAGTCACATATGTAGACCACATGTGTGAACATGTGGTCACGTGTGTGGACTACATGTGTGAATATGTGCTCGCGTATGTGGTCTACATGTGGGAATATGTGGTCACATATGTGAACCACATGTGTCGATATGTTCTCACGTATGTGGACCACATGTGAGAATTTGTGGTCACATATGTGAACCACATGTGTGAATATGTGGTCACATATGTGGACCACATATGCGAATATGTGGACGCATATTCCCACCACATGTGTAAATATGTGGTCACATATGTAGACCACATGTGTGAACGTGTAGTCAAATATGTGGGTCACATGTGTGTATATGTGCCTACATGTGTGGACCACATATGTGAATACGTATTCACATGTGTGATATGTAGTCACATATGTAGACCACATGTGTGATATGTAGTCACATATGAAGATGACACGTGTGATCATGTGGTCACATATGTGGACCACATGTGTGAACATGTGGTCACGTGTGTAGACCACATGTGTCAATATGTGGTCACATATGTAGACCACATGTGTGAACGTGTAGTCACATATGTGGGTCACATGAGTGTATATGTGCTCACATATGTGGACCACATGTTTGAATATGTGCTCGCGTATGTGGTCCACATGTGGGAATATGTGTTCACATATGTGGACCACATGTGTCGATATGTTCTCACGTATGTGGACCACATGTGAGAATTTGTGGTCACATATGTAGACCACATGTGTGAACGTGTAGTCAAATATGTGGGTCACATGTGTGTATATGTGCTCACATTTGTGGACCACATATGTGAATAAGTATTCACATGTGCAGATCACATGTGTGATATGTAGTCACATATGTAGACCACATGTGTGATATGTAGTCACATATGAAGATGACACGTGTGATCATGTGGTCACATATGTGGACCACATGTGTGAACATGTGGTCACGTGTGTAGACCACATGTGTCAATATGTGGTCACATATGTAGACCACATGTGTGAACGTGTAGTCACATATGTGGGTCACATGTGTGTATATGTGCTCACATGTGTGGACCACATATGTGAATATGTTGTCACATATGTGAATATTTTGTCACATATGTGGACCACATGTGGCATGGTGTGGTCATATATGTGAACCACATGTGTGAATAAGTATTCACATGTGCAGATCACATGTGTGATATGTAGTCACATATGTAGACCACATGTGTGATATGTAGTCACATATGAAGATGACACGTGTGATCATGTGGTCACATATGTGGACCACATGTGTGAACATGTGGTCACGTGTGTAGACCACATGTGTGAATATGTGGTCACATATGTAGACCACATGTGTGAACGTGTAGTCACATATGTGGGTCACATGTGTGTATATGTGCTCACATGTGTGGACCACATGTTTGAATATGTGCTCGCGTATGCGGTCCACATGTGGGAATATGTGGTCACATATGTGGACCACATGTGAGAATTTGTGGTCACATATGTGGACCACATGTGAGAATTAGTGGTCACATATGTGGACCACATGTGTGAATATGTGGTCACATATGTGGACCACATATGCGGATATGTGGACGCATATTCGCACCACATGTGTAAATATGTGGTCACATATGTAGACCACATGTGTGAACGTGTAGTCAAATATGTGGGTCACATGTGTGTATATGTGCTCACATGTGTGGACCACATATGTGAATAAATATTCACATGTGCAGATCACATGTGTGATATGTAGTCACATATGTAGACCACATGTGTGATATGTAGTCACATATGAAGATGACATGTGTGATCATGTGGTCACATATGTGGACCACATGTGTGAACATGTGGTCACGTGTGTAGACCACATGTGTGAATATGTGGTCACATATGTAGACCACATGTGTGAACATGTAATTACATATGTGAACCACATGTGTGAATATGTAGTCACATGTGAAGACCACATGTGTGACATGCAGTCACATATGTAGACCACATGTGGGAATATGTAGTCACATGTGAAGACCACATGTGTAATATTCAGTCACATATATAGACCACATGTGGGAATATGTAGTCACGTATGTGGACCACATGTGTGAATATGTGTTCACATATGTGGACCACATGTGTGAATATGTAGTCACACATGTAGATCACATGTGTGTATGTGTGATCACATGTGTGGTTGTATGGTCATGTACGTGGATAACATGTGTCGATGTGTTGCCACATGTGTGGATGTCTTGTCACATATGTGGATCACATCTATGGACGTGTGCTCACACGTGTGGTTGCATAATCATATACGCAGGTCTATGATGACACGCACTAGCAAAAACACATGCACAAGAGTGCGACTGTAAACGCGACAGGCAGGGGGTTCGCTCTAATACAGAGGCGAAGAGTGACGTTGAGATGAAATGGAAAAATCTACCATTACGACGAAATAATCGTCGTAATGGTAGAGGCTGTCGTGGCGCAGGGGCAGAAGAGTGTGACTGTAACGCGACGGTTGGAGGTTCAATCCCCATTCGAGGGATCATTTATTAATAGTTTTTCTTCCCTCTGACATCTAGGCAAAAGCCCGGCGTTGAGTATCGAACTCAATAAGCAATGTTTCGAAAAAAACGTCTGAAAATTAAGAGCGGAATTTATTAACACTAGGTTACCACTGCCTACCCTGCTATATGCGGGATACCGCGTGAAACTGATTTTGATTAATTGGTATTATAACATGAATTGTAGTAGATATATCAAGTGAATAACAGAGTTGATGAAAAAATGTTATCAAATACGTGCACAAGCTGCGAGCTGTTTGGCTGACCATTGTTAATGGTAGTTGATAGCTCTAGTGTACCTTTTACACTGGATGCTGAACATAAAAAACAACTTTATTTCATTGTATACTTATTGCGGAGTGCATAAGTTGCGAGAAATATTTACTTAAATGTATATTTCCATTTCTTCGCTCTGGTGTCGAGGCAAAGTACTGCCACTCAACACGCATTCAGAAAGTGGGGAACGGAGTGTCTTAACACTAGGTTCCCTCAGCCTACCCTGCTGTGTGCAGGCTACATCGTGAAGCTGATTTATTTATTTATTTATAAATTTTTATGTATTTATTTACTAAAGAAGTAGATTATACATCTATTGCACAGTGTATACGACCCTTTACAACAAAGGTGCGCGCTTCATCCACATCTCAGCAATTGGCGGACAATGGGCGCGTCAGTCTCGCGTCGACCGCCCGCCCGCATGCCCACGACGCGCCGCCTGCTGTCCGCGCGCTGGCTGCGCTCGCGCCGCGCGCCGCGCCCCGAGGACGCCGACGACGCCCCCGCCGCCAGCATGGACCGCCGCCCGCGTGCCCAGCCCGCGCCCCTCGACGAGGAGTCCCTGGAGAGGGCCTACCCGTCCATGGGGCACCTGGAGTACGTCCTGGCCGGCTCCTCGCCCCCCGCCGAGAGCGCCCCTAACATGTACGACAGCTTCGAGGAGCCCCCGCTCGACCTAACTGCGCACATCTGCGCCGACTCGCTGCGTCAGAGTGCCTATGAGCAAATGCGAGCTGTCGGCGGACGCCTGCGCCTGCTCGACGAATTAGAATCCGGTGTCATAACAATTGAGACCGTTAACACATTTACAACAGCATCGGAAGCCGAGAGAAATGTCTGCTTATTTTGGGCCGCGTTCCTTAAATTCGACCATTTTTTGCAGCCGCTGGTGGAGGCGGGCGCGGATCCGCTGTATTTCGACGCGCTCGGGTTGTCTCCCTTGCACGCTGCCGCGTTCAGCGGATCGACGGAGTGCGCCAATTATCTCCTTTCTTGCGGGGCGGACCCTAATTACATGCCGAGATGCTTCGTCCCGCTCCACTGCGCAGCATTTGGAAATTCAGTACAAGTGGCTAATTTGCTGATCACTCGCGGTGCTTCAGTTCACGCCGCTGTGAAATATGTAAATTGTGAGGGTGGACTGTTGCATTGCGCCGTGAGGGCCAACTCTGTTGATTGCTTGAAACTTTTTATATCTCATGGAATTGATGTGAACCAAATAGAGCCCGGCGGCACAAACGCAATTCATCTCGCCGCCGATCTGGGTATGATTCAATGCCTTGCGATCCTTCTAGAAACACCAGATGCAGATCCTAACGTAAGAACGAGAGTCGGTGATCGAGAATCTACGGCGTTGCATCTGGGCGCAGACGGTGGCTTTGTTGAGTGTGTGGATCTACTAATATCGAAAGGAGCAGATGCAAGTTTAAAAAATCACAGAGGGTTTACTGCCTTACACCTGGCGGCACGCTCAGCGAGCTTAGAGTGTGTTGAGTCCTTACTTCGAAAGGGAAATGCTGAACCAAATTCTATGGATTTCGACAAGAGAACACCTCTTCACGCTGCTATAGGAAAATCTGACAGTGCGTGCGATATAATTGAAACGTTGATAAGTTGGGGAGCTAACGTTAATCAGAAAGACGAGTACGGTTTCACACCCCTGCACTTGGCCGCACTCGACGGTCTATCCGCGTGCGTAGAGACGTTAATTTATCACGGCGCTGATGTAACGACGCGATCTAAAAAAGGGAACTCGGCTCTTAATGTAATCGCCAGAAAGACACCCGCGTCGCTTGCGATGATAACGAGGAAGCTCGACTGTGCCATCACGTTACACCACTCGCAGACCAGTAATCGGGAGGTCGAACTTGAACTTGACTTCCGCAGTATACTTCAGCATTGTTACCCACGTGAAATAAGTTATCTTAACACTTTTGTGGATGAAGGTCAAAAAGAAGTGCTACTCCACCCCCTGTGCTCTGCCTTTCTTTATATAAAATGGGAAAAAATACGCAAATATTACGTGGCACGATTATTTTTAAGTTTTATCTTTGTATTGTGCTTAACGTTGTATGTATTGACCGCGCTCGCGCATAATTGCTATAATGGGAGTAAAGACATGGAGGAAACGATACAGGAACAGGAATTGTGTCAGAAGCAATCTATTCTTGGTGACTTATTGAGGAAAAACCCTTTTGTAATAGAAATGCAGTGGTGGGTTCTGGCGGGAATTACTATATTTGAGATATTTAGAAAAGTTTACGGTATCGCAGGTTATTCCACTGTCAAACAATATTTAATGCAATCGGAAAATATTATTGAATGGTTTGTTATAGTGAGCGTGTTCCTGATATCTTACATCTATACAAACATAACCTACACATGGCAGAATCACGTGGGCGCGTTCGCGGTGCTCGCTGGGTGGACTAATTTAATGATGATGATCGGTCAATTGCCCGTTTTCGGCACATACGTGGCGATGTATCAGAAAGTGCAGAAAGAGTTCGCTAAACTTTTAATGGCTTATTCATGCATACTAATTGGATTCACCATAAGTTTCTGTGTTATATTTCCTGACTCATCCTCATTTGCGAATCCGTTCATGGGCTTTATTACAGTTTTGACAATGATGATCGGGGAACTCAATCTAGATTTACTGCTAAACGAACCGGATGGCAATGACCCGCCCGTTCTTTTGGAATTCTCGGCACAAATAACCTACGTTTTATTTTTAATGTTCGTAACAGTCGTCCTCATGAACCTGCTCGTCGGTATAGCAGTTCATGATATTCAAGGCTTGAGAAAAACGGCAGGTTTGTCCAAGCTCGTTCGCCAAACGAAACTTATTTCTTATATGGAATTAGCTCTATTTAACGGCTATTTACCAAAATGTTTGTTAAAAATATTGCACTCATCAGCTCTGGTGTCACCTCAGGCATATCGAGTGGTACTAAGCGTTAAGCCGTTGAACCCGAGCGAAAAACGTCTCCCCCGAGACATAATGATGGCAGCCTACGACATTGCCAAAATGAGAAAGCAATACGGGCACACTATATCCTCTAACGGATCCACTACAGGCGCGTATTCGTGCTTTAAAAAATATGAAAACAACAATGATTCTGGGTACCGGGAGTATGGTTATACGTCTGGACTGGGAAGTATACAAGGGAAGTTGGACGAGACCTCTGAGAACGTACGCCAATTGACACAAGAAGTGAAAGAATTGAAAAAACTGATTAGTGCCCAACAACTGGTCATACAACAAGCACTGGCGAACGCACTGGACAACCGCTAAAGACATATTACATCGTTTAACTCAATACCACTAACCAGTCAATCAACTGTTGACTTTGCTGTATTTACACGTTAAGATTGTATTGGAGATGAACTTAAGAAGTGCTGAGATGTATGTGGGATGCTGTGATCATAGAGTTAGGATAGGGATTTGTGATAATTTAACATGATAATAAATTTATTTTTTAAATTTTTGGTGTTTTTTTTTTATTTTGTATGGTTTCAACTTACATATGTTTAATCAAAATCTATTTATACCTCCTTATAATAAAATTGTTAATATCAAAATGAAAAAAAAAACGTTGTGGCCTTTTTTTATTTAACTCAAAGGTACACTTCCATTTCCATTCCATTTTGATTTAGTATTAAAAACAATAATTTATTAATTAAATCAAATAATTGAATCAAATAATAATTCAAAACAAAATTGCTCTTTAGAAATACAATAGAAATGAATTAATAATAAACATGAATAATAGAACAGATGCTAATAACGACCTACTAACCTTAATTATCAAGAAATTAACGCAAAAGTTAAATTGAAAAATTTAAAAAACTCTATCCCGCGCTTGTTTTTCACCGTCCAAGCACTCTGACCACTAAGCCATAGGTATACAGTAGTCAAATTGCTTGTAATCCATAAACCCATAATCACTTTAAAATGTTGTTGACTATCTTATTTTTTTTTAAGATTTAAGAACACAGATAATTCAGCTCAGAATTGTAATTAGACAAAAAGAGTAATCTTTTTGAATATCTAATTTGTGAGATAGACAGTGACTACAAGGAAACCGTCATACTTTCGACGTTCTAAAATTTTTTTTTTTTTTTTTGCTTGACAGAGACCAAGACCAGACCAAGTAAATAGAAATATACTTAATTTCCAAATAGGATCGTTTAAACACAAAAAAGTTTGTAATATTTTATTGATACACAGCTGCCATACATATTACATAATGTACATTCAAAATTAACATAATTACACTGATATAACACGATGACGTCACTAATTCCAAATGAGCGTCGACCGGGAATCGATCCCTATATCCATTTGGAATTGGTACGCCACACAATATGTTAGAACTAAGTTAGAATACCGTTAATATACATAAAGTAAACTTTTTTATTTCTATAACTATTAAAGCTAAACACACACTAACATAAATAAAAATTATTTACAAAATTATACAAAACTCCCTTTTATAATTTGAAACTGTGGAAGTATAAGACACGTAATGGCACAATGTTTGTGAAAAAACGTGTATTTTTCATATAAAATTAAAAAATCAGATCAATTTTGATAACAAACCAATATAATCAAATATTAGACTTTTAGTGCAAGTGACATAATTAAAAAAAATACAATTTACAGTCTTATCCAGACATTTTGCTTAAATAAATAAACTCAGTTTAAGTTTTTAAATTTTTCAATCTAAATATTTTGGCCAACATGTACATTTCTATGCCACAATAAAATTATTAAAAAGTGTAAAAAAAAATGTTTATTTAAGTAATAACTAAGTACCACAAAAAAAGTTATGTCACTTTACAGTACAAACTTAAATGATCGTTATAAAAAAATATATTTTTAAATCAAATAGTTTCTAACAAAATAACAAAATAATAAAAAACAAACTATTTTTACATGTTTTTTATAAAGGTTAATTTTCATAATAATAATTAGTTATTATTCAATATTATAGGCTGTGAGTCAGTCAAACATCAGTTAAATAAAAAAAAAAACACTAAATTGGTAAAATTAAGGGTAAAACTTGAAAAGTTGTTAGTTCTTACAAACTATTCCGTCACATAAATTCCATTATGGAGTACACAAAGAATATATAAAGCAAATGACAAGGTCTTTTTATATTAATATATTAAGACATTCTTTATAAACTGCTCCTTAGTATAAGATTTGAACCCGCAACCCACATGTCCTATTCAAGTATATTATGTAAACCAATATAATAAAACTGAAATGTTTGATTGATTGAATATGTGCTAATCTCAGGAACCGCATAAATAAAATACCGCATAATCCGCATAACGAGTTTCTGTCTAACTGAAGGCCGGATAATCGAATTTTTATAGTAAATAATAAATATAGGCAATATAATAATAATTGTTAAAGGTAATACAATAATAAGGTAAGGGTAATATGTAAAAACAAAAGCGTGCAAAATTGGTCTCAGATCGCGCTGAGTCCAGAGACGTGAAGGTGTAGTGTGTTGTATGATTTTTTTATAAACTTTTATGTTTATAAAAAAAATCATATAAAAATAAATAAAATCTTAATCTGCTATAAATTTACTTGACATAAAAGTATAACAGTTAAGAAAAAAATAAATACAAATAATTTGGGGACAAAATATAAAAAATAAATAAAATACATAATATATAAAATTTACATACATGAACAAGGTAAAGTGTCTAATCGTTCCGGGATAGTTAAAGGTTCAGTAATTTTCAAAGGAATATTACATATGAATTGGGCAAATATTTTATGTTTTCCTTTCTGTCATGTAAAGGGGGCAAATAACAGATGTGTGCGGGGATGAGACAGGGGGGGGGAAGGGGAAGGTCTTTAATATTGGTCTTGAAAGAGATCTGCGGTGTTGAGGAGATAATTGGAGGGGGGTTGGGGGGATGGTAGTGGTGCGCGCTACACGCACGAGTGCTTGCTGCCGTCGTCGGCGCTGTAGCAGTGGTGGCAGTGCAGGCGGCGCGCGCGCACGCGCACGTCGGCGCCGCGCGCACGTGCTAGTGGTGCGCGCTACACGCACGAGTACTTGCTGCCGTCGTCGGCGCTGTAGCAGTGGTGGCAGTGCAGGCGGCGCGCGCGCACGCGCACGTCGGCGCCGCGCGCACGTGCTAGTGGTGCGCGCTACACGCACGAGTACTTGCTGCCGTCGTCGGCGCTGTAGCAGTGGTGGCAGTGCAGGCGGCGCGCGCGCACGCGCACGTCGGCGCCGGCGCGCCCGTCGCCGAGCGCCGCGCCGCACACCGCGCACGCGAAGCAGCGCACGTGGTAGCACAGCGACAGCGGCTCGATGATCATGGCGGCGCCGCGACCTGGCAAGACAAGGGCAGCGAGCGTTCGGGTCAGAAATACTTATTAAGAAAATATATAGAAATTTGAACGGCGCGGTACGGTTTGCAAAGCGTCCCAGGTTAAAACCGGGCCCGGCCGCTGAACGAACGCTGGCCAACTAAGCCATAGGTTCTCATCTAGCTACGTCAAAACGTCGCGCGTTGACTACCAAAACTAGAATGGGGAATTCTCCCGAATCTCAAAAGCATTAAATTCAAATCTTAATATAAACTTTAAAAAACATCAAGTAAACATACAAAAGAAACAAGTATATAATTACCCAGTTCCTCTCCGCAATGTGAACATTTGCGTCGTCCACTGACACTCAACATTTTGTCTTCACGCTCGGTCCTCGCGCGGCGCTCTTGAGCGATTTGACTGAAAATATTATAAAATCATTAAAAAAATGAAATAAAAATTAAATTAGCTTCACGCTATATCCCGCACACAGCAGGGTAGGCAGAGGGAACCTAGTGTTAAGACACTTCGTTCCCCACTTTCTGCCGAATTTTGGAGGCATTGCGTGTTGAGTGGCAGAACTCAACACCGCGCTTAGCCTCGACACCAGAGCGAAGAAATGGAAATATAAATTTAAGTAAATATTTCATCTCCTCAAGTGGGGATCGAACCCACAACCGGTTTTACAGTCACACTTTATACCACTGCGCCACGACTGGCCTCGAAAAATCATGAAATTTTTAGTATTTTCTTTTCAATTATATAATACACACAATTGCACAATTGTAAAAAAAAAATATATAAATTAGGATTTCATTCTTTTAGGATTTACACTTCATTCCTAGCAAGGTAACCGGAGATCATATTTATTTTATAATACATACATAATAGTTCCCCAAAAAACAAAAAACTCACTTAGTAGGCGTCAGTTGATGCTGCAGGGTCTGAGAATGGGTCTGGGTCTGGGTCTGGGGGTACGTTTGGGTCTGGGTCTGTGTGTGGGGGTGCGTAACTTGCATATGATGTGCGGGATACGTTGAGGCGGGCGGTGCTACACGAGTGCGGGCGCGCTGTTCCTGTATCCTTCTTTGTTCCGCTTCCTGGAATATAAGTACAAAATATTTTATATTAGAATAAGAAATTGATGCGATCGTGGTGAAGTGGTACGAGCGCGTGACTGTAAATGTGATGGTTGTGGGTTCAATTCCCACTTTCTGAGGAAACAAAATTTTTGATATTGTCGTTTGCTTGCTCTGGTAAATGGACCAAGAACGGCGTTCAATTCCGCCACTCAACACGCAATTTCTCCAAAATTTACAAGAAAGTGAGGAAAGAAAGTGTCTTAATGACAGCGAAGTGTCTCAACACTAGAACCTTAACCTCGTCTTTCTTGGATTTGAATGCATTTAGATTTTGCAAAACATCTTAGAAGAGTCATTTCAACTTACATTATATTTATCCAAATTAGAACTATTTTCCTATTGATATTGGTATAGCGTGAAGAAAAAAGATAAAAAATTAAGTAAACATACATTTAATTAATTTTTCAAAAAAAAAATAAATGTAATAAAATGCAATTTTTATTTATTTATTAGTATTACTATAGTTACCCTAAGTTATTGCAAGTAAAAATATATAAATTGAGCATTGCCTTTACACACAATTCTCGTGAATGTGAATGTGTTGTGGGTTCGATTCTCACTCGGAGTAACGAATTATTTGACATTTTCAGTCCGGTAATAAGGCAGCGTTGAAATCTGCCACTCAACACGAAATGCCTTCCAGAAGTGAATGAAATAATATGATTTAAAAAAAAAAAAAAATCAGCTTCACGCTGTCCCGCACACAGCAGGGTAGGCAGAGGGAACCTAGTGTTAAGACACTCCGTTCCCCACTTTCTGCCGAATTCTGGAGGCATTGCGTGTTGAGTGGCAGAACTCAACGCCGCGCTTAGCCTCGACACCAGAGCGAAGAAATGAAAATATGAATTTAAGTAAATATTTCATCTCCTCGAGTGGGGATCGAACCCACAACCAGTCGGATTTACAGTCACACTTCGTGCCGCTACGCCACGACTGGCGGCAAAATAATATGATTTAGTGTAGCAATACCTGTATTGAGGCCTTGAGGCCAGTCGTGGCGCAGCGGCTCGAAGTGTGACTGTAAAACCGACTGGTTGTGGGTTCGATCCCCACTCGAGGAGATGAAATATTTACTTAAATTTATATTTCCATTTCCTTCGCTCTGGTGTCGAGGTTAAGCGCGGCGTTGAGTTCTGCCACTCAACACGCAATGCCTCCAGAATTCGGCAGAAAGTGGGGAACGGGTGTCTTAACACTAGGTTCCCTCTGCCTACCCTGCTGTGTGCGGGATATAGCGTGAAGCTAATTTAATTTAATTTAATTTTAATACCTGTATCAACCAATGCTGATTGTAGTTGTATCCGGCGGGTTTCCTCTGGTTGCGGGTTTGCATCCATTCTGTGTTTGAGATCAGCTTAGGCGTTGGAGCCGCACTCAGCGCCTGTAATATACAAATGAACAAATTACAATAATATTTTAATAAAATAAAAAAAATAGGTAAATATGTAAGTGACCTTTGAATCCCATTTATTTAGAGCATAACAAGTAAAACTGTCATCTTTCTCCCTAAAGGTTTAAAAGAAATTAAAAAAAAATACGCAATGATTATTTTCTTATCAATAACAATGATTTTCTTAACAATCACTTCAAATTTAAATAATAATAATAGATTTTCCAAATGACAGTATTCAATTCAATGTTATAAATAAACAATAAAACATCTTTCAAGTATGTTAACGCGTTCAATTCCAATGTTCTTCTACTTATTTTTCTTTTATGTATCAATTTTAAGAAGTATCAAGCTTATTTTAATGTAAGCAATTTAAACTCAAAATTATTAAATATTTATATTAAATACGTACGTTAAGTTGAGGCCAGACGTGGCGCAAGTGCACTACTTGTGACTGTAAAAAGTGTGGTTGTGGGTTCGCTCCCATTCGAGGAAATAAAATATTTATCTAAATTTATATTTTCATTTCTTCGCTCTCGTGTCGAGGTAAAGCGCGGCGCTGAGTTCCGCCACTCCAGCGTGAAGATGATGTGATTTTTTTATATAAATTACGTCATACGTAATCACCTGTAACGTGTGTCGCGTCATGGGATGATAGTTCGCGTTTCCATTGACAGCTTTCTGACGCATCTGAACAGCACTTCTGTCAATGTTGACGTATTCCACTGCGGACGGTACGCGACTACTTCTGTAAGTTAAACATATTATATAAGAAATTGACTTTTATTATTTTATACACAAATTTAATATACAGTACGATTGAACATCGAATACTGAAAAAACATACTAAATAACTAAAAATGAATTATGTTTATATTGTTCTATAATAACTTTTAAAAACCATTAGATCATGAAATTTTATTATTTTGACTTTATATTAAATTTTAAAAAAAAACAGCTTCACGCTGTATCCCGCACACAGCAGGGCAGGCAGAAGAAACCTAGTGTTAAGACACTCCGTTTCCCGCTTACTGCCTAATTCTGGAGATAATGCGTGCTGAGTGGCGAAACTCAACGCCGCGCTTTGCCTCGACACCAGAGCGAAAAAATGGTAATATAAATTTAAATAAATATGAAATATTTTGTATATAATATTTATATGTATAGTAAATATTTTGTCTTCCGACTAGAATGCAGATATATTAAGAACATTGTACTAGTTAAACGGCAATTCATATAAGCCCAATTTGTCCTAACAACGCAAACTACATTTTAAATCATTATGCCAATTTCTCGGGACAAACAAAAAATTATCTAACACGGAATCAAATCCGCGACCTTCAGCTTGAAACAACGTGACATGCTTTATCTTGATACAACTAGGCTTTGGGAAAGACAAAAAACAATGACGATACACTGTCAACGTTATCTTATTAACTGAGATCCAAATAGAAACGTAATGTAAATAAAAATAGTTAGGTGAAATATTAAATGGAAAATATATTTAAATTATTATTACATGGTTTTTAAGACATTTTTTAAAATTTAAATCAGCTTATTGGTTGATATTTGAGTCTAAAAAGTACTAGATAGAATGTAAGACAACTAATGTTTCTATAAGTTACACCATATAGTAGACTCTAAATATTGGAACAAATGTCTGATAATCTTATCAGTTAAAAAAAATAAGTGAACGTCAATATTTAGAAAAAATCAGGGATAAAGAGATGCGCATATATAAAAATATACAAATAAAATGCTAATATTAAAATCAGGCCAACTTGAGGCCAGACTTGGCGCAAGCTCACCAGCGTGAGACTGTAAACGCGACAGGTTTTTGGTTGGACACAAGGACATGAAATAATATTTAAATTTTATCGCTCTGGTAACGAGGTAAAGTGCGGCGTTGAGTTCCGAAACCGAACACGCAATGCTTCTTCTGTGCGGGATATAGCGTGATGTAAAAAAAATACATATATTTACCTCATAGTAATTTCCCGTTCAATAGAATCCCGACTTTTAGGCTTCGGTGGTAGAACAGGTTGAGGGACTTTCATCATATTTGGCACAGCTTTCCTAACCTCTACTATTTTAGCTTCATCATACAACACCTTCCGACTTTCCTCAACACCGAAATGACTTTGAATGTGTTCTTCAGAAACGAATGGTTTTCTTTTGATCTCTTCCTCTATATTGACTTCTGGAATAGTCTTGTCTACTACAGGAACATAATTTTCAACTAGTAAATTTGGCATCGAGTGCCTATAATTGCCATTCGTTTTGTTCGCCCTGTATATGATTGGCTTTTCTGGTGCTACTGTAGATATATCTTGGACGGATTTTTGAATCATCCTGTTCTTGTCTCTTAAGAGATTTTCACGTTGTCTTCGTAACTCTTCTTGCTCTAACTGCAACAGCTCTCGTTCGAAACGCAGTACTTCCTATTATTATAGTTAGTTTAGAATCATTATTTTTTTTACTTTTAATATTAGTCGCATTTAGTGCAAAGTTAAGCGCGTGCATTTAATTTTATTAATGTATAATGATATTGAGAATACATTTTCGGTTTACACATACATAACTAAGAAGAGATAAACAAAATGGCGGCTACAACTAAATTATGGCGTCTAATTCTAGCGTAAATTAATGTGTAAACCGAAAATTTCGTTCATAATTAAATTTTTTAGTGTAAAAACAGTCACCTTTGTGTGAGCATCGTCAAAGTGCCCGTCAGGCCAATCCTCGTTAGTGGCAGCCTGTAAATGCATATTGGCGGCCATCTTGTTTAATGTTATTTACACAAAATGGTGGATGATTTGTTTACATGGAACTATTATATTGTAAATGAAAATTAATTTATGTATATGATGAAAAGGTTATTTTTGTTATAATATAAAAATGTTCTTTTTCTTCAATATAAGTAATCGAAGCAGGTTAATTGATCTATGTTTTTTTTGTACAATCATGATACATATACTTTTGGCAGTAGTCTGAATAATCTATTTTTAAATAGTTATTATATTAAAAGTGATGTATTTCTAAAATAATATAATAGTTCCCACATGAAACGTAAAAGTTAATTCAAAACAAATATAAAAAATTAGCACAAAAATCAATTGAACATACAAATAATTAAATAAAACGAAAAGTGCATGCAGAAGTGCATAATAAGCTTAAAAAGGAGTCTCAAATAAAAAGGCAGAATATATAATCAAATATATACTATTTATTTAAAGAATATACATATAGTTTGAACACTAAACAAAACTATTTTTTCATATATTATCAATGGCGTTTCGGGATATTACTGTGTTTGAAGGAATTAGCATTAAAAAGCAGTGTCTGTTATAGAAATATGAAATTATCCAGAACCAATTATGTCTTTGGTATTCGTAAAACAGGCAATTTTATCATAAAACTTACAAATTACTATAAAAACTAAGTTAAAATCAAATATATTTCTAACAATATTACTATTAACATATATATGTATATCTTTGTAAGTATCTGTTTTACGAATGTACAAAAAAATATACTTTTGTTCATTTGTGAAGCGTTAACCCTTGACCATTATTTACATACCATTACCATATACAAGCTTATTCATATATTTTTTCAGTTATTTTTAACTTAAATAACAAAATTTAAATAAAAATATTAGGTATAACATTTTTTTTTGTAATAAAATTAACAGCCAATAAGTGCATCGAAAATAATCTAACTAATTATTTGGAAACTAAAAAGGCATTCATTTAGTCCTTTAAAAAATTCTAATCAGGAACTACAGGCCTAATATAAAAATAAATATACTTATATTAAAATCAACTATTTTATATATAAAATACAAAAAAAAACATAACTAGAATAGATCTAACGAGCAATCAACAACAATTTGAAAACTTAGAAGAGCCATCTAAAATAGTAAAGCCATTTCATTTCAAATACAAACTACACGGCGATTACGAAAATTACAAAATGGAATAATCAAATTTTCAAAATTAATAACACGATTAGTTTTGAAAAGATCCTTCATAGAGTGAATTATTAAATTAATTTTAAAATTAATAAATAATTATTTAAAATATGATTTTAATAAGTACAAAAAAAAAAATAATTTCATATACATACATATTCATCCTACATATTAAGAAAAACTGACAATAACTTAAAAAAAATGATAAATCGTCAAAACTATATTTAATATTAATTTCAATTAAAATTACAAGAAATAAGATATTTAAAGATAATTTTTAGTCAATGAGTATTCGTAATCGCCTATTTAAATCTACTTTCATTCATCGTTACATTATTCCAACCTTACCTGCTGGTGCTGTAACTTCTTGTCCAAATCATCGATTTTATTCCCATGAGTTTCACCGTTTTCGGTCAAGCCGGTTAGTTTAGTTGTTAGATCTTGTGAGAATTTCTCCGCTTTTCTCTTTGTAGCTTCCTCTTCATCTGATGTTACTGTCATTTGGGTGTAAGGCTGGAATTTTTGGTTTTAATAATGTAAATTATTAATTCGTTATTTTAATTGTAGGTCATCTAAGATGTGTCACAACCGTCGCTTGGTTGTGGGTTCGATTATCCCTGATTATCTTTTATTTTGTTATTATTTAGTGTTCGTGTAAGGCATTATCTTTAAAACAGTTTATTACAAATTAGTAACTTATACAAATTACTACAATAATCTAAATGAAAAGAAAAATCTACTTACTTCGCTATTTTGTCTGCTGTGAGGGTTGGAAATTTCAGGCGATGATCCTTTATACCACGCTTCAGCTGATATATCAACTCCTGAATCCCTACTGTCTCTTAATTTTGCATCCATATCATGTGACAAGGTCTTTTTGTATAGCAGTTTCTCGATTTTAGTTTCTTCTTGTAAAAAGGATGTGATGTCAGGGCGCGGTGCTAGTGCGAGATCTACATCGAGATAACTATCGTCCACTTGACCTTCAATTCCTAAGAAACTAGTTCGTTTATTGCGAATTTCCTTTTTAATTCGCCGAGCGGAGCTGGTGTGCTTAAAGTTACCCTGAAATATAGGTATATTACTTGTTATATACATATTAGGTTATTCCTAACGAATGAACCCTGAACCTGAACGAATATTTTTTGCTTCGGTTAATATCAAGGCAGAGGAAGCTAGTGACAAGACACTCCGTTCCCATTTATATGTGATTTCCTTTTTACGTCTGAATTGGAGAAGGATGTGGGGAAACTCATCGCACCTTGTCCTCTCAGATCGCGGAAATTAAACAAATTATTCTCCCGAGTGGGGATCGAACCCACAAACATCGCGTTCTTAGTCAGACAAGAAGAGTTACCCTGTAAATGTTATTCTTATAGTACCATAATATATATTTATGAACGTCTATCAACAGTAACGATGTACAAAAATAATGAAATCAAAATGTTATTTTGCCATAAATGCAACAGCCATTGAAGTTTAATCATAAATTATCTTAAAGCATACGCGAGCTAACAAACATGACGAATTTAAATTATTGCTTTGCATACCAAAGACTTAATGGCATTTAAAATAATATAGCATACCTACTTGCACTACTACCTACTACTATTTGTACTATTATTATATACGTAACTAAAATTATGCGTGCAAATTTTAAATCAAACATAATACAACATTTTAAATTCATTATTATAGCTCATGCGCAAGCGCATTTTATATTTGGATAGATTTTCCACATTAATAGTTAATTTCATAGAAAATATTATTTATAATGCGAGTTAAAATTCACTATAGAATTATAATAGAAACGAAATATTATCTGGATAGATATTTTTGATTACTACTTACATTACCAAGAAGTTCGTCGTCATTGTTGTCTTCCATGGGCGGCGGAGGAGGCTTCTCTTTCGGGGGCTCCATAGTATTCGTCGGCAGATCGAGAGGGAAGGCGGTGTCCACAATACTGTTCTGACTCATTATATCGATATTCTCATACAACGGCGTCACAGACACTGTATCCATATCGAAGTCCAGTAACTTGTGGAATTTCTCATTCATTCCATCATTTGACTTATCATTGCTATCCATTGTAATATTGACACTTTCTTCTGAATCCAATTCTTTGAATGCTAGCTCTAAAGCGTCAATTACCTGTATTTGAAAGAAAATATTAAAGTTTTCATAGCTAAATAACATATGCTTATAAGCTTTAAAATTAAAACCATGCAAACCAAAAGTTATAACCAACAATTTTATTACAACAATAAGAATTCAAATAATTCTAATATTATAAAACCAAATCAAGACAATATCATAACGATTAAAATATTAAAATTAATTAACGAAAGCGGCAAAGAAATCCCACAGTACCGTGTCACAGATTAAAAAGAAACACAAAAAGAAAACATGCGAAAGGAAAATAGCGTGACAGCTAATTAGCACAAAATGCAGTGAGAATGCGTGTTAATAAGCTTACGTAATGCTTCTTACCTTATCAACCCATCACCGAAACATGAAAAACCTAACAAAAATCTTATATATATTATATTTTACATTAAAATGAGCTCTATAAATGACCTATGCCTTACTCTATCATTACTTTACTGAAAGGTAATCACGAGATAGGGGCCAGTTTGCATATGATACGACTCTCTCGAGATAACATTGTTTTTATCATTTAATACAGCGTTAAAATTCTTGTCTATTCGAATAATAGGTATCTCAACGAGGATATTATAATAGATTACATAAATAAAACCCATATATAACAGTTTAACATATATTTCGATAATGAATATACAAATATCACGTACAGATGTACTAAGATGAATAATTGGGGTCTACATATCTACTTACAAACCCTGTTTTAAATCTAGGCACTACAAAATTTCCTGTTTTAATTTTTTTTTTTAATTTAGCACACAATTTTAGACACAATGGAATCTATTTAATAATAAATGAGTACTGTTACGTGACCTATTAGTGTTTACGTGGGGTTTTGTGATGATAAACGATATACGTACAACGGATTTTTGCAAACGAATATCGATATGAAAATTTCTGAAATAACGGAACTTTAGGTACGAAACGCTTCGTTGCCGTTATTTCAAAAAATAGAACTATTTCAAAAATATCTTAAACGTATATTAGTTTAATAAAAAGGATTTTAGCTTACAAGGTGATGGAAGACCGTCTTATCGGTTTGAAAGAGATCATAAAAGTTCTAGAAAATTAACCTCATAACTGAAATTCTCATCTATCTTGCACAGCAATATATGAGGATTTGTATGAGAGAATACGGTATTTTATACCTTAATTTGCGTTAGACCTTTCGTCGTCACTTTTACTGCTCGTTGTTACTGTGGTTACTTTATTATTTATAAATAAAATAGTCTTTCGTCTATTACTATTAGGCTCTACACGTTTTGTTCGTTTTTGCCAGAAGGGATTAGAATCTTGTGGGTTACTTACCAGTACATCGTCATCGGGGCTGGGGAGTGAATTAATATTTTCATTTGAACTGTGATTAGATGAAACATGATCAAAATGGGGCGAGTTGTTTACACTTGTGACCTCTGAGGTCACAACGGGTTTAGTTGTTACATTATCTATACAATGAGATAGCTCATTATCGCTAGATGGTTTTATGTTAGTTTTTAGCGGTTTAATGGAATTCTTTGGTGAAATGTTAGTAGTAGTAGTAATATTAGAGACAGTTACCATTGGCATGCTCTTGTTAGTAGAATCGTTATATATTTCGTTAGTATTAGAGCTAGTCCCTGCACCAGTGCTTAGATTGTTGCAAATTTCATTCAAGTTCAGGTGAATAGTCATTTTTCCTTCGAACACGACTGTGTCACCTTCAGACGTAGAGAGGTTTTCAGTGAGACTTACACTGGAATCTTGATTTTCCAGGCTCTTCAACGTGTCTTCGTCGTCTTTGTCCATTTGTATTTCAGTAACATCATCAGTTACACTTAATTCTTCAGGTTGGGAAACTGCTTGAATATAATTACTGGCGCTGTCACTGTCGGCTTTACTAAAATCATCAACTTCTTGTATAACTTCTTGTGTGTCATTTTTTATTTCACAGTGCATAGCAACAGGCTCCAGTATTTTCGGTGTTGTCATAGCACAATCTTCGTTCGAAGACTCGTATTCGGAAACTTCAGCCATAGGTTCTCCAATAGGAGAAGCTACTTGAGTCAAATCAGCGATGTCATCAGCCGGCGCACAAGAGTCTCTGGCAGTATGAATTCCACTATCTTCAGTTTCAATATCACTTGGAACAGTATTGTTTTGCATATCAGCGCAGTCAAAGTCTTCGAGACTTTGAACTCTTTCAAAAGAATTTGGAGAAGATTGACCATTAATATCCAAACTGTCCAGGGAACGGCAGAAGCTCTGCATTTGATTTTCAATACCCGATAAAGTTAATTTTAAAGAACTATCAGACATATCATTTTGTTCACTTTGTTCAATTTCTTCCTTAATTTTATGATTGTTGATGATTTCATCATCAATAGCAATTTTTGGTATTTCCCTATTTTTTGCTGCATCCAAGCAGGATAGACGCTGTTTGAGGCTCATAGACAAATCTTTGACCATAGTCTTGTTTGATTTAACTTCTTCTTCTGAAGTTTGTGACTTAAGACTTGATAAACGATCTTTTAGCGATAAAGCATTGCTCAGGTCTCCATTCGACAAACGTTTTGATTTGTCTGCATCATTAATGGCAGATTTATGTTTTTCAAGAGATGACAGCCGATCTTTTAATGGCCTCATTTCTACTGGTAGTTTAGTCAAGTCAGTCGAAGATTTTTGCAGTTGCATTTCTTCGTTAAACTTTTCCAAGTTCGACAGTCTCTCTTTAATTGATTTTTTATTGGCAATTTCGGGTAATTTAGGCTTATTCAATTGCAGTTCCTGTGAATTTTCTCTTTCAAACTGTTCCCTTCGTTTGTGAATATCCACTTTGGGTAAATCTTTTTTATTATTATTTTTAAGGTCATTTGCCCTCTCTTGCTGGAAAGAGGAAACTTTTTCTTCAATTTTGTTACTGACTGATGTCCTTATTCTGTTTACGTCTCCATTAGATTTTTCTGGTGATTTGTCCTTTATATTGTTATTCACGACAGTTTTAACCATGTTACTGTTAGTTTGAGAAATTATTCTTGACTTGTATCCTTCAATGGCGCCCTCATATGTGTACTCCTCGGGTTCCGGAGAACTGATGGTCGTGGTCGTACATGTGTCGTATTCATTGGCACTGGAACCAAGCTTGCGATTGTTATCGCAATTAGAAATATTATCCATATCTGAATGATTTTTATCGAGGTCCATACCATCGCTCTGAAATGAAATATATGTTTTTAAAACTTGTCTTGTAATATAATTGCATTTAAATATAGTGCTCGAAAGTTTTATATTTTGTAAACATTTCATCGTAATATATCTTCGGATTAAATATTTATTATTAATTTAATTTTATATAGAACACATTACTCACGGCCAAGCTGTGCGTGTCACAGTCCTCACTGAGGCTACTTTTGGTACTTGAGGTACCGATTCCCAAATCGCTCAGGTCGTGGCCATCGTCTTCTGTGTACAAAGCTAGTGGATTTCGCCTTCTACGTCCAGCTCTGAAACAAATTAAAATATTATTAATTAACTACATACAGAAATACTGTTTATTTTGTATGCAAGCACATACAATCACTTGGAAATTAAAACAGTTTATAAAATATTAGTTAAAGGTATGTAACGAGTGTTTACTTTTTAGTATCTCCTTTAAAGGTATAATTGGTAACAATAAAAGCGAATTAAATCCACATGTCGTACAAACAACGGTTTAACACATAAAATTCACAAGGATTTACAATGATTATTCCGTTCGGTTTTTACTATATTGTTAAAGCCCATAGTCGGTGTTGGAACAAAGAAATGTACGTAACGATTTCCTAGTCTATCAGACCGAGATTTCCTTTAGGGGCTCGGCTGGCCGTTGCATTATTGATAGATAGCTAACGGTGATTGTTACTAAATTTCATTTCATTTTATAGACAGCATTCCTGGTTCATTCTTGAGTGTTCTTTTTATTTAATCAATTTATTTTTATAAGATTCTTACAAAATGTAACGGTATTTTTTTATCGTTTTCATAATTCTGTAACATTTTTGCTACCATTGATACTTTACTCCGTTTATTATTTACATTCAGATTTAGAGATATCACCAGTAGGTGTCTCGTTCTGTTCATCGCGTTAAATGACTCACAACCGAATGCATTTAAAAAAAATGATAGTGTTTCATGTTTTATTTAAGATTTTTTGTTAATAATCAGCTTCACGCTTGTTCTTTTTTCCGCACACAGCAGGGTAGGCAGAGGGAACCTAGTCTTAAGGCACTCCGTTCCTCAATTCCTGCCGAATTCTGAAGGCTTTTTTTTATACATTTAAAAATTTAGTAGTGAATAGTCTTACTGGTATGTCGTCGAAGAAAATATTGTACAACTATAAATATTTACTGCGGAAGGTCACATATTACTCATTTCTATATTTGTCTTTTAGTCACCAGCTCAATTATAGGCACAGAACTAGATACACAGAATACTCGCTTTTGCAATCGATGCGGAATTTTTGAAAACGGAAGTTTGAGCAACTTCGATAAAGTAAGCGGTATTTAAATAAGCTGACGTACGTTTGTGCTATTTCTCTATAAACTGATAAGTAAATTACAATTTTTTTTATATTGCAAAAGCAATGAGCTAAAATCTTATATGCATTAATTGTGGGTTCAATTCCCACTCGAGAATATGAAATATTTATTATTTTTGTTTTCTCCAGAGCGAGAATTAGATAAAGCACAGTATTGGATGCCTCCAAAATTCGACGGAAAATGGGAAAAACGGAAATGTCTTAAAGGGTAAAGAGTGTCGTAAGGCTAGGTTTTCAGATTCCCCTGCCTGTCCTGGTACATACGGGATACAGTGTAAAGCTAAAAAAGGAGGTACAATTTTTTTAGGTTCACACTGTATCCCGATATAATTGATGGCCGTAGCTACCCTAGGATAGTAATAAATAATAAATAAACACAATAATACCAACAATAAATAAATAAAAAGAAATACTGTAACACTCTCTAAGTTACGTTAGCGGCGATAAGGCTTTCCTTCCTCAAACGAGTGGACGCGGAATGCAAACATTTGAATATTATGTTTTTAAATTTACGCTTTCAACTATAGTTTCTCATTTTTTTAACAGTTCATTAACTTACTAAAGTAACGTATACACTTGTTTTGAATATATTTTATCAATATTTTTTGGTATGAGATTATTAATTATTACCAGTACCTGATTGTAAGCGCGTAGGTTGTGGGTTTGATTCACACTCGATAATTTTTTTTTTATTTCTTTGCCGTGGGAAAAGTTATGGAGTTGAGTTTCGCCAATTAGCACGCAATATCTCAAAAACTAGCGGACAGTGGAAAGCAGAGTGTCGTAAGACTGGGTTCCATCTACCTGATACATTGTGAAGATAAAAAAAAATTAAGTAACCAATCATTCTTAGCTTCATTAAGATTACTTCATTTAGTAGGTAGAAAACCTAACAATAAACAGAAATATTCTTTTCTATAAGATTCGAACTCATAACCACCACTATTATAACCCACGTGTTATGCAAATTTTACTTTCTTTAATAATTATTCTTCCAATGCGATCGTAGCTTTAGATGTTTATATAAGCGTTTTAAAAAAACCAGCCGAACAGGTATTTTCAAGGCGAATGTCAATCTATTGGACACTTTCCGGTAATAAATCTGGTAACGTATCAAATTACATCAATTAACTTTTACGATTATTTTGTCATTTAAAACAATTTTCATATAATTTGTTTAATAATACAGCTACTACTTTGGATTTCATATTTTTTTGTATGTGTTTACGTATCTTTTGATATGTAAAAACAGTACTTTCTCCAATTTCAGCCAAATTTTGCATGTTGAACTCTACGCCGCGCTTCGTCTTGTTAACAGAGCGAAAATTTATATTGGCTTCTATTTCCTAGTCCGTTTTCCCGAATGGGAATCGATTTTAGACCCTCGCGTTTGCAGTGAGACTTTATGCCGCTGCGCCAAAACGGCTCCAATGAGAGTTTTATAATATCTACTAATAAACAAATATTACAACAAACATCTCACAAACTAGAAAAATCTGTCAGTACAGCCGCGTAGAGGGTCATTACGTGTAACAACAATTGATATATCGACCAAATTATGAGGATTACGGTATGAAAGGTACCTTAGGTAAATTAGATACAAGAGAAATGTTTGGTAGTGTTCGGTGCCACAGGATCACAATCGTGCTCCTATGTACACACGACGGGTTGTGGGTTCGGTTCCACTCGTAATTTTCTTTCTACACGCTACAAGTCCAGAATTCGACAGAATGTGGACAACGAAAGTGTCTTTCTGGGGACGAAGTATCTCAACACTACGCTTTGAGATTTCTACCTGTGCGCGAAATAAAAAAAAAGTAATGTTTATCACATTTAAGCATTGTTATTATATGATGCACAATAGTAGGGAGTTCACACGTTTTCCCCGATAGCAGGGTAGCAGGAGAGTATTTAGTGTTTAGACAATACATTCTCCGCCTTCCGCCTAAATGAGAAATGTTGCCTGATGAGTGGCGGAACTTAACCCTGTGCTTTGTATTGCTTGAGGCAAGGCAATGCTTATTTCGATTTTGTCACATATATAACAAAAGTGAAGATAGGCGTGCCGCGTGCTCTAGTTTTTACTCATACCTATTATACTAATGTGATACTAGTATGGATATAAAAAACTTAATATTTTTGGTTATAAAATATAATTTCCCATAACATATCAAAGAGAGAATATAGGCAATTAGAATAATTTTGAAAATAATTTCTAATATTTTTTTTTTTTATTTATTTATTTTTTAATTTCTAATATTTAAATTAAAAGTATTTATTTTACGTATATTTTATTAGTAAATTTTTTAAATATATACAGTAATTAAAAATCTTTTCGTGGCGCAGCGGCACTGCGTCAGATTGTAAACTCGACAGTTGTGGGTTCAATTCTCAGTCTAAGCAATAAATTACTTTTATTCACAAAAGCGGAATTGGGCTCCGGCACTGAATACGCAATATCACGAAAATTTGTTCCCGTTGGTTCCCTCTGCCTACTGTGCCATATGCGGGGTACATCATGAAGCTAAAAAAAGTTTCCCACGACTTGGAAGTATCGGGTCGTAAAAGTTAAGTTAGAATGTGACACGATGTTAGGTCGAAGGTTGCGTTACGTTACCACGTCACGTACTACGAACACTAAATATCACGCGTTACATACGCAATGTGTTTACCTAAGTTAAATATAGACAATTAGTTGGGAAAAAGCATCGAGTCCGACGTGGCGCAGTGGCATGTAAACGCAACGGTTGTGGATTCGATTTCCAGCGGAGGATTAATTTTACATAAAACATTGTCATTTTCCTGTTCTGGTAAACAAAGCATGGTATTGGGTCTCTCAACTCGAAACGTCTCGAAATTTAATGCTGGATTGTTCAGAGTTTTATCTTAAGTTGTCACTGTCTATCGAAATAGGTTGTGGGTTCAACTCCCATTCGAAGAAATAGTTCCATTTCCACGTTTTGGTAACGTAGTCACCCGACGTTGAGTCGAGAGTCGACGCAATGCCTTAGTGTAAGCGAGTGGGGTAAAATGCGAAAAAGTAGTGTCTTAATGATAAACGGAATGTTTTAACACTAGGTTCCTTCTATCTACCCTGCTGAGTATGGAATACAGCGTATTGGTAAGGACAATCAATAGACGCCATGGAACTGTTGCACAAACTTTTAAAGACAAGTGAAAACATAAAAACACAAAATTCATACACAGACAGACATACACACATCTATCTCCTATATATATATATATACATACGTCAGCGTTCGTCGCCGACTTTCGCCGTCATACTTTTGGACATTTGAATAGAAAGCTTCGGTATAATACGAACGCGATAATTCGTCGTTCGTCGTATTTAATAAGGCGGGGCTTGATATATTTGACATTTGGATTTATGGTGTTTAGTATTTATGAAGGTTATGGTGAATGTTGTATTCCTAGGTGAACTTCGTATACAGTGGGGTAAGTAGAGGGAACCTAGTGTTAAGATAATCCGTTTCACGAAAAATGAAATTATCAAAATCAATTCAATAATTATTATTAAATAATTCCACCGAGTGGGACTCGAACCCGCAGCCGTCGCGATGTTATGATATTACAGAAAATAAAAACTGTAGTATTTTTTTTCTCAGCACATAAATTATGAAAAAGCTGTAGACCAACGGATCATTTACAATTAAAAACAAAGTAGCAAATAATTTTATGTATGTATTGTATGTATGATACGTCAAAACAATTCTATCCTAGATTATTAAATAATAACTGTTTTTCAGGTTTACGCTGCATCCCGTATGTCTGGTACATGCTGGATACAGCGTAGCATAGCAGGTAGGCAGAGGGAACCTAGCGTGTTTCCGTTCTCTAATTTCCGACAGCGTCGAGTGGCGGAACTCAACGCCACGCTTTACCTCGTCACCAGAACGAAGAAAATAGGATATAGGTTAAAAATCATTCACTTGTGTCCCTGCGCCACGGCTGGTCTTTTACTTAAACGTTACATAATATAATATTCATATTTCACAATGGTCATTGTGAACGCAGGTCGTGGATTCAAATAGCATCGCGTGTTTTAAATTATATTTGTAGTTATATTTTAAGAAGGAAATGTCCCGCCATTCAGTCGAGTACGGAACACACCTAAGATATTAAGGTTACATCCACATCTATGATGATATAATGATGATATATAATGATGGTTTAAATGGGGTAAAAGTATTTTTAAATTGAATGTTTTTCCGTTTGCAATTTAACTTCTTATACAAAACTGTTTTTTTTATTGTGTGTTGTATATTTCTCTATATCTTTCTTGTAAGGCAGATAGATAAAATTCAGTAAAATATATAATTTTTAAATCCAATTTTAAGGTCAATTGTGGAGTGGTGAATGCGACGATTTTGAGTTCGATTTCCGCTTGAAAAATTAAATATTTAAGTTATATTTCCTCTCTCTTGTACAGCATAACATAGCGTCAGTTTTAATGCAATGCCTCCCGAATTCGGCGGAAAGTGAGCAAAGAAAGTGATATAATGAGAACGTAGTGTCTTAACACTAGGTTCTTAGGTACAGTGCGCGAGATACAGCGTAAAGATAAAAATAAACGATATTTAAAGAAAAACATTACAAAACTCAATATAAAGAATGCCTCCACGATCCCACACCAAATCAAAGCGTTACGCCGCTCTACTCGTACAAGCGCAAATTACAAAGTTTCCTGGGAATTTAGCGGACGTGAGAGCAATGTCTGGAAATCGAACCCGGTTCACGCCCAATGGATCACGAATCAATTTATTCCCAGACTAAATTAGTGTAGGACTGTAGGTTGGTCTATCTTAGTTGTGTATATTTGTTTTATGTAAGCTATCTAGCTGTAAACAAAAGAAGTAAGAACTCTTAGTAATATTATAATTTATTTTGTAATTTTTATTTGAAATAATAATAAGAAAAATAAACCATTCGTTAATTCAATTCAAAAAAATATAAGATAAAGGAACATAGAGAAACAGAAGGAGAGATCAATGAAATGATTCAACAGAGTAAAATGATTTAAAATATTTAATCATATATCTTGCTATTTTCGTTACAAATTGTAATTTGTTTAGTAGTTACCACTAGTTTTATCTGTGCGTTATCTGACAGTCACGCAGTAACGGAAATATTTTATAAAATAAAAAAATATAAAATTTTTTAGTAAACAACTAAAATCTCGAAGACCAGTCCTAGTGCAGGGGCACAAGCGTGTGACTGTTAACGCGACAGGATGTCGGTTCGACTCCCATTCGAGGAAATTATTTTTTATTATTTTCATTTCCTCGCACTGGTGTCGAGGCAAAGCGCGGCCGCTCGTTCCGCCACTCAACACACAACGCCTCCAGAATTTGGCGAAAGATGGATAATTAGGAACGGAGTCTTATAATTAGGTTCCCTCTGCCTACCCTGCCGTGTGCGGGATACAGCGTGAAGCTGATTTTACATTTTGCAATTAGACAACGCCACTTCTACCTGTAATCAAAAGAGATTACAGGTAAAAGTGGCGCTGTCGTAGTGTAGTTGGAAAATAGTTACTTTTCCTGTTACCATATGATTTTTTCTCTGTAAATGCTCCCCTAAATTCCTGAACTTATCTCTACGTGTGTTCAATTAATATATATATATATATATATATATATATATATATATATATATATATATATATATATAATAAAAAATATAAAAATTGTAATCCAATTCTTTTGCCAATTCCTTTGACTGAGTATTGTAAAAAATATTACATTTCGAGTAAAAAATAAGGCGACAAAAAGTGGACGGACTCATTGTCAGAATGAGGTCACGAACAACATTATTGAAATTTGAAAGACGTTAAATAAGTTATTTCGCGTTCATTTTAACTTAGCATATACTAACACAACACAAACTATGTACTTGCTGTAAAGAAAAAAATATGTACGTTTAGTTTCAAAATTTGTTTTTTTTTTATCATTTTTACTGAAAACACAGCGTTAAGCTCCGCCAGCTTACACATAATCTCTAAAATAAACCGAAAATGCAAGTTACAGCAGCTTTTCTCCATGTGCTCCATAAAATCGATTCTAAAGTCATATTTATTTTTCAGTTCACAAACACACTTACTTAAGTAAGTGTGTTTGTGAGTTCACAAACACACTTACTTAAGTAAGTGTGTTTGTGAACATCCTAAATAAACCACCAAGTTTGAGTAAATTTCTTAAGAAATCATAACAAAAACCACATGCATATATTAAAATTAATAGAGCGCAAAATATTATAATTAATTTTAAAAAAAATGACTAAATATCCACGTAGATCTCGCAATACGATAGTCGCTAGCGTTTTGTACTATTGTGGTGCAAGTATATGCCTGGTATTGAGGCCGACGTGGCGCAGTGGTGTAAGCGTGTGACTTTAAACACGACGGTTGTGGCTTTACCATCCATTCGGGGGAAATTATTTTATATGTTCAATCTTGTCGCTCAAAAATCGTTGAGCACCGCCACTCAACACGCGATGTATCGAAAATTAGACGTAGTGGGGAACGTAGTGTCTTTACTACTATATTGGATTCCTCCTGCTATATACGGGATATAGCGTGAAGCTAAACGAACAGAAATACATATTTATTTATATACATACCTACATAAGAGGCATACCACGTATTACAGTTACACGAGAGCGATAATTCGTGAATTTTTGCACGACCACAGCCAAGTTACGCATTCTTTTATGAGCATCGACATGATTTGTATGTGATTTATGTTTGTATGTACGCAAATGGAATTTTAGAGAACATTAGGTTAAATTTACTTATTATTATTTTTTTTTTATTTCTTATTATATGTTTTTATAGCTTAACGTCGTATCCTACACCTAGCAGGTTTCCCGTTATCCGCCCAATTTTCAAGTCATGGGAACTTGAATGGCAGAACTCAATGCCGCGTTTATATTTTTGGAATGGCGCTGAGTTCCGCCAGTCCACACGCAATGCTTTCATAATTCAGATACCAGAGCGAAGAAATAAAAATATTTAATATTTCATTTCCTCAAATGGGAATCGAACCTATGACCTGTCGCGTGTGCCACTGCTCCACGCGGCCTCAAAAAAATATTTACATCAAAAATGACTGTAGATTTGTAAAATGCAAACATTTTACATAATATACAGTATGTTCGCTTATGACTTAAATCACCTACATGGAGCGAGTAACGACACAGGCATGGTAGTACAAACAGCGTGTAATGTCGCAATTTGCCGGTGAGAATTTTTACCTCATACCATTGTTACTTTGTTCCAAGGCTTGAGAACGCTATTAGCACTAATTTCAAGTAAAAATGAATATTTCGTCGTTGACAGTTTATTTGTTTATATATTAGTTTTGCTCTTTATGCTATTTAAAGAGGTAGACTAAAAGCTAAGACCCTCGGTTCTGCACTTTCCACTCAATTTCCAGACATTGCAAGTTAAATAGCGGAATTCAACGCCGAAGATAGAACAAACAATCATCACGTTAACATTTTTTTTAAAATATGTAAACGGTTTTGTATAATTAATTATAAGTGCATACTCTTGTGCATGTTTGTAATATTTACTATAACAATGTATGACCCATTTCCTAATTTTTGTTATTTAAAGAATTTATATAGACGAAACCTAACGCCGCACTTACTCTAGCCTGACCAATATTTCCTTTCACATAAAAAATCCTCAATTTAAATTAGAACCTACAAATACCTTAACAAATCCGTCATATTTCAACGACACTTTAGCTTTAAACAATTATATCAATTGAATAATCGATATCAACTATACTTCCTTTAAAACACCAGATCCAAATCGAATGGTAAAATCGATTCCACGAGCGACGGAAACAATGTTTTTGCAACAACAATAGTCTTGATTTATGAACCGAGTGAACCAGATTTGGTTTTATGATATGACATTTATCGTTTTTTAGTCCTTATGTTTATATATTTAGAGTTCAAAATGTCGTTTTTGTACCATTTTTTAAATTAAAAGAATAAAAAACTTGACAAGGACAGGTGTATAAAAAGTTAGTTATAATATAGTTAAAGTAAATGGACACTGTCTACGAGTGTAACAATTAATTTGCTAAGAAATTTATGTTGGAACCTATTAGGTCGTTAGACGTGGCGCAGCGCTACCGGTTATGGGTTCGATTCCAACTCGAGGAAATAGAATGTTTTTCACGGCATGTTTTTTTTTTCATAGCACAGCTAAATGCCATTGAACAACGCCCTCAAAATTCAGCAAAAAGTGGATAACGGAAATGTCTTGAACGGAGAGTAAGTATTAACACTGGGTCCTATGTTCCCTCTGTCAACGCTGCTATGTGCTATTTTTCCTAATTTTACCATCAGTTCTTACAATTTAGGCCATATTTACAATTTTGAACTAGATCAGCCCTTATTCTCAATTCACAACGTGACCTAGACTTTTGTTATCTTCATTTATTTATAAATTTATAAAAGATAAACATATTTTGGCAATGATGACAAAAACAATCATAAAATTCGGTCAAATTTCAGAAATTTTCAAAATATTTGACATTTCCTACTAAATTTGACTAAAAAATATTCAAATGCTATCTATCATATGAATAAAATCATCAATAAAATAATAATTTCTATACATGCACTTATACGTACCGCCACAGTGCAGACTACATTAGGAAAGCGGCTTCCAAGTAAAAAGTCGGGAATCTTCCCATCGTTTCCTGTATGGTGCTCTATCTGGCACCATGTAGGGTGTGGTTAGAAAGCTAACTGTCAGATAAACTTATTTGGGAAAGTTATTCCCAGTGGTCATTTGAATCAAAAGTTAGTTAAAGTGACCGTTTAATATGCGGGAGTGGTTCAGTGGGTGAACGTTTTCGTTTTGGTATATTTGTATTTTATTATTGTAAATACATGCTGCTGTATAACGGATATTAGATAATAGACAGAGGAACTTAAGAGTTAAGACACTCCTTCCCTAAAGCAATATCAAATGATCGAGATATGTCGTGTAGTTGCCACCATAGCGAGGAAAAGAAAATATTTAATTTACCCGAGTGGGTATCGAACCCACAACCGTCGCGATTACGTGCAGACACCGCTAAGCTCCAAGCCTCGAATGTTATTTTTGAAACAAACTAAATATAATCAAATCACTTAACAATGTCAAATAAAATGTTATATAAATGTTTGTACGTAAATAAGATTCCTTTGGAAATTCATTAGTTAATAATTTACTGTAATTTGGGATAAGTCCAAAAAGTAAGAAAATAAATATCTATATAGATATGCCTGTAAATAAATAGCACTAAAATAAATATGCTTTAATCCAAAGCCAAGATATACTATTAATATACCTTGTTGTTTGGTTTTCTAAATTACTCTTAGTAAATAAAGTTTGTATTAAGGTTCTATTAAGGTTTTCAGCGGAAGTAAAAGAAGCAACTTCCGGTTACGGGAAAAACGGAAGTTTGAGCATATTTAGAATTTATTTATGCAATTTTTTTCTTTAAGTCTATAAGTTAAACTCTATAAGTTTCGTTGTTATGTTTAATTTAAAATTCTTTATAAAAGAAATGATTGTCTATTCTTCTGGAAACGGTCTAATTTTAAGATTTAAATATTTGTATTAGTAACAATAATATATCTAATCTTTTAATCTTTATTTTAAGATCACATAAATATTATTTAAATTTATAAATATGTATCTATATATAGTTTGATACATTTTTTTCAGTTTCACGCTAAATTCAGAGGGAAATTAATGTTAAGGCACTTCGTTTCATTAAGGCACTTTTATTCCCCACAATCCGGCGGAATTCAACCAGAGCAAGTACATAAGAATATTAAATATTTAATTTCCTTAAGTGGGAACCGAACTCGCGTTTACCATCGCACCTTGTGCCCCTGCGCCAAGACTGGCCTCGAAGATCGGTATTTATGCAATATTTTTTGTGTTCGTATCTAGTTTTAGTTGCATAAGTAACGTAAGCAGGTCGCGCCGTGACAGACAGGTTGACACGTGACACTCGCCCGTAATTGAATAGTATCTAGACCAGTATAGGCTAGGTCACAACTTCTAACCTATTTAGTTTATATATTGTCATTTTATTAGGCTTGACAAAATAGTCATTTACTTATTTAGTTTTTTGTCTACATACTGTATCCGCACGTAGGAGGAAAGGCAGAGGGAACCTGGGCACCTAGTATTAGGGTCATCAGTTGCCATCAAGACACTCACGTTCCGTACTTTCCTAAGATGTCTTTAGGCATTGCGTGGTGGAATTCAACGCCGCGCTTTGACTCGTGACCAGACCGAGGAAATAAGTGGGAATAGAACCCATAACAAAACCTTAACGTGGGAAAGAACAAAGCCTCAGAAGTCTATTTTAATTGTTTTATATAAAAAAAACGCGTCACAGAGTAAGAGATTACTGTCGTAAAGGTATAAGCTGAAGAACACGAAACCGCGTGGGTCTTTTATGTGTTATTTTTATTATTGCGTAGGTGTGGTTACTTCACTTTTATATATAAAAAATTAAGTAACGAAAGTATGTTTTAGTACATGTTTCATAATTTATTAGTATAATTTACACCAAATGCTTCCAAAATTCGGCAGAGAGTGAGGTACGAGTGTGTCTTAACACCCGGTTCCCAGGTTCCCTACCCTGGTGTATGCTAGATACAGCATGAAGCCATAAAAAAATTCCAACCATATAGAATTCTAGAAGTTCTAAAAGTGCTAAATTAATTTTAAAACTGCAACGTCGCTAATATTTAACTTAGTAGGCGCATTGTAAGCAAAATAATTTCCAGTAACAGTAATTGAATTTATATAAGTTATATAACATAGAATAGAAATAAAAATGTTTAGAAAAGTGAAATATATAAAAGAGGTTGCGGTATAACGTCCGATTGTAAACGCGACCGTTGTGAGTTCGATTCCTATTCGATGGAATAATGAGTTAAATGTCTGCCAGCCACTCGGATGCCAGGGAAAAGGATTATCTTAATACCACTGGCTTCCTCCTACCTATAAGAAAAACCGTTCGGCATTACATTTATAGCATACAAACACTAATAACTAATTGCGAAACACAGTTTTCTCCTATCCAATGTTTATATAAATAAAAAAAGAAACTCATTCTAGTGGAATTACAAAATGTTAAAGTTGTCTGTACAACTAATAACTATAATTACGATACATACACACGTTGATAACTCACTTGCGTATCGAGAAAACGCCTTTGCGTGATATAAGAAATTAAACTTATCTATGTATAGTTATATCTTTATATTTAAATAAAATAAATAAATCAGCTTCACGCTGCATCCCGCACACAACGGGGTAGGCAGAGGGAACTTAGAGCGAGAAACTTCATTCCCGACTCTCTGCTGAATTCTGGAGGCATTGCGTGTTAGGTGGCAGAACTCAAGGCCGCGCTTTGCCTCGACACCAGAGTGAAGTAATGGAAATATACATTTAAGTAAATATTTCATTTCCTCGAGTGGGGATCGAACCCGCAACCAGTCGGTTTTACAGTCACATTTTGTGTTCCACATCTGGTCTCACATTTCATACATGTGTATACGATTTATATGATTTTCTTAGCTTCACTCTGTATCCCGCAGAAGAAAAATACCATTTTGTTTTGACTATTTGCAAGTGTCAAACTAAATGTCAATCTAATAGTCGATCCAGTAAAAGCTGGAAGTAAACTTATATGGAAATATAAAGTCTATACGTAAAAATTGTTGAGTGAAATTTGAAGATTAAATTTTATACCGAATGACAGAACTCTGTACCAATTCAGATCTCCCATTGTTTTGTCGAATTCTAGTACGATTCGGACTAGGACGAAGGAAGATTAAAATCAACAATAACTGCTTGCATATGTCAGATTTTTCCATTATTCCTCAATTTTCGCCGAATTCAAGAGGAATTCCTTGAGTGACCGAACTGAACACCACTCTCTGCCTCGACACCAGAACAAAAAAAGAAATGAAAATATTGACACTTTACACTGTTCGCTCTGTCCACTACATTATAAAAAGGAAGAAATATTCCATTTTCTATAAAATGACGCATACATACAAGACCATGTATACATTAAGACAGACCCGAGCTTTCTAAACAACTGTTTCCTGGGCTTATCTTGTGAGAACTTAATTTAAATAAAAAAGGAAGCGTACACTAACGATGTTTGAAAGTATTTACATTTTGATTGATTTGTCGGAAGTTGGCAATATTGTAATGATAGTGTACGTAATGTTGTATATATATATATATTTCAACTTCACGCTGTATCTCGCAGCAGGGTAGGCAAGGGAACCTAGTGTTAAGTCACTCCGTACCCCATTTTCCGTGCAATTCTGGAGGCATTGCCTATTGAGTGGTGGAACGCAACGTAATATTAGTTATTTAATTTCCTCGAATGGGAATCGAACCCACAAACTGTCGTGTTAAGAGACACACGCTAGTGCCACTGTGCCACGAGAGGTCTCAAATAGTAAATATAATGTAAAATAAAAATTATGTAGTGCCTACTAAAATATTAGAATATCTCTTATAGAAGAATCGTGATCTAGAAGATATCGTGGCACAGCATCTGACTGCTAGCCTAACGGTTGTGGCTGAGCTCAATTCCGCTCTGGGTAATTTTTTTTTGCTCATGTCAAGACAAAGCGCGGCGTTGAGCTCTCAACAACTCAATAATTAATACGCAATATTTAATATTTTAATTTTAATTAAATTTAATATTTTAATTTTCTCCGGCATATGCTCTGGTAACGAGGCAAAGGCGTGGCGTTGAGTTGTGTCACTCAACACGCAATGCCTCAAGTGCGACAGAAAGTTTAGTACGGAAGTGTCGTAATGAGGAACAAAATGTCGTAACAGTAGATTCCCAGGTCCCCTTTACCTATTCTCCATTGTGATGAATGCAACTAACTAGCTAACGCATTGAAGACATTACGCTAACTTTGCGCCACGACGGCTTCAATAATATATAGATATAAATAAAATTATTAATATAGATAAAAACAGTATTTTAACATTCGTTACATTCCTAACATTACGAAGTAGATAATATGTAGGCACATGCACTACCAACATTCCACCTGTAATTACGAAATAATTCAACGCCATATCGACAAATCGTGTCTTTGACTTTGCAAAGTGAGCTAAATGTTAACTTGCATTTTTTTCTAAGTATCCATTCCATACTTTTATAATATGATTTGGTATTGAGAATTAGGTTTAAATAGACTTATGTTTGTTTCAGCTTCACCCTATTTCCTATATATAGAATGGTAGGTAGCAAGAACCTAGAAGACACTCCTTCCTCTCTCTTTCTCTTTTCTCTTTACTCCTTCTTCACTTTCCGACAAATTATCGAGACTGCGTTACATTTCGTTTTGTTTCCATAACGGGGAACATGAACTAATCCTTGCCAGTAAATGGGAATCGAATTCTAAATTCTCGTGTTTACTGCCAAACGCTAAGCCACTTTTAAATAAAAAAAAAAAACAGTAATTAAATAAATTAATAAAAATGTCATCTCTTTAATAAATAACCATAAACCTAAAAGGCAGTTGTACTGTGAAGCCATGACGAGAAATCCAACAGTTTTTCATACAAAATATACAATTCAATTAATAAATAATTCAATACCTTGTAACTCTAATAGACACTGCACTGGTAAGGAGAGCTACATTCCATAGATTATTAGATAAGTCTCCCAGTACTTAATGCCAATATATGTGTACGTGCTAGAGGCCACATCCAATATGGTCAAGTATCATACGATCTATGAAACTTAAGTCCTAAGTCCACGCAATATGGCGGATCAAAAAATATTTCATACTCAAACCTAGGATAGGCATTTCTATTTGTGATAATTTGTTTTAGAAACTATAGTATGTTACATTTAAAGATTTAATTAATCATATCATATCAACCTCATTATAGCAGTCTTGGATTGAATATTAACTTTTCTAGACCAGTGAAGTATTTGCGATACTGCACTATTCACTTTGTCATAATAATCCTTATTAAAATCTAGTCTTTAAATTAACGAAGCATCATAAGCAAATAGCACAATATCTTATAAATTCTTCATATAAAATTGCACACCGTTAATATAAATCAAAAATAAAAGAGGACCTAAATCGATCCTTATGGTACACCCATCCGTTTTAAACAAATAGTATCAAGCTAGACAAAGCTCGTTGAATTCGGTCACTCAACGCAGTGTCTTAACACTTTCCTCTGCCTACCCGCTATGCAAAATAAACCGTGAAACTAATTTGTACAGGAAACAAACTCGCTTCCTATTATTATAAAACCTACCTATTAATAACTACCCAAATACCAGTAGTCATACAAACTATTTATCTATATAACATGTTAGGGCGGGGAAAGTGGCAATTATTACCCTCAAACGACAGATAGAAATAGAAAGCGTTATAGGAAACGTTATCAGTAACTTATAATTTGAGACATGTCCCGCTAATCACGCCGTGGGTGCTATTTGACAAGGGTGTAATTTCTTTTAAGCCAATTTCTCTAGATTGCTTTGATTTTATAATTATATGGTAAAATTGGATTTATATTATTACTTATAAAATATTTCATTTCGACTTAACGACGAAGCCAGTCAAATGGGTACCCCATTTGACCGTTTCACAATATATCCTGTATAGAAAAATAAGCGAAGAAACGTTGACTTTTCGACCTCCACGTTCCACACTAATTCCGATTTTGTGTTGAGTGGCGCACTCATATAGGAAGCAGGGTAAATAGAAGGAACCTAGCAGACCCTTTTTTCACCTTCCGACTAAGTATCGAGACCATGTGTCGTTTTTTGTTTTGTTTCCAGAACGATTCCCGCAAATGGGAATCGAACCCACCATCGTCCTGTTTACAGTCAAACGATATGCTGCTCAACATAAATTAAACGAAAAAAATATATTTAAGGACTTTGCTTGATTAAATTAAATAAATGTCATCTCTATAAAATAAATACCGCAGCATTTTATTTTGCAAGTGTGGAGAAATAAAATAAATATTAAAATATTAATTGGGTGGTGAAGTGATGAAAGAATGGCAAAAAAAAAATATGATGGAAAAGTGAGCGGTAAGAGGGTAGACCTCGGTTGACCTTCGAATCAAAGATACTGGAGGAAGGTCACGTAAAAAGCATGAGGACGCCCCGGAGGGCATGTATGAAGAGGTTGATGACAGTGGACGAGGCGAAAGAGGTATGTAGAGACCGTAGCGTTTGGCGCTCCGTTCTCTCTGACTACCCCGCTAGGGTTAAAGCGTGAAGTTAGTTTAGTTTAGTTTAGTTCATCGGGTGGAAATCAAACCTGCAACCGGTTGCGCTTACAGTCAAATGCTTATGGACCTACCTACGCCACGATTGGCACGATTTTTTCTCGTGTATTCACAACTTACCTTGTATCTGTACAGTAATTTCTGCGTGCGCTTATTCGACGCAAATGTGATCGATACAAAGTGCATTCAAAGCGCAAACGGACAGACGTAATTGTTAACATTTAACCGCTTTCCAACAATTGGTGTTTTGTTAGGGTTGCCCAATGAAGTGAATGGGAAATTATATATTTTTTTCCGGCTTCTAGCTGTATCAGGTGCAGGTAGAGGCAAATTTGAGAATCTAGTGTTAAGACACTCCGTTCCCATTAAGACATTTTCATTTCCCACTTTCCGTCGAATTCTGGGGACGTTGTGTGTAGCGTGGCTAAACTGAATACCGCGATTTGCCTCATCACCAGAGCGAAAAAAAAATTAATAAGACATTTAAGTACAAGTAGGCATCAAATACACAAAGGTCGCGATTACAATACATTATTGTGCCTCTGCGCCAGCCACCTTTCATCTACAAAAAATGCGATAAATGTTAACTCCATTAAAAATGACGATTTTCAGTAATTAACCATATACTTTAAAAATACTTAAAATTAGAAAAATATATATATTTGAAATTAGTAGCCCTAGCATCAGTCGATTTTAGCGAAAGTGAAGGATTCGGTTACGCGCAAACGTTGCATTTAGAAAGGTGGATCGATGCACTTCGATCGTTGTTTGCCAATTGCGAAGTTAATTACAAATACGGTTCAAGTTTAATTTTACTTATATTATATATTCTTAATACTTAAGTTCTAAAAATAAAAATAAAAATTGTATAAGAAAAGATCTGTTCAAAAATTAATATAGAATGCTTTGCAGTTTATTTACTAAATTATAATTTCCTTATTTAAAAAATTGATAACTAACACAATCTTTAAATAATATTTAAATTTCGGTCAATCTGTTCGGTCAAATGCCAATGGCAGAGACACCTCAAAACTGATTAACTTGCTTCTCCTATTATCTCCTATTAAAATCAAATTTAAAATATTTCTCCAAATAATAAATATTGTTATTATAATAATGTTTATTTTTAGATTACCATTTAGTAGATAGAAACAAAAAAATATATAAATCAACAGCCAAATATCCCTCATCATACAAATATTTTTTTTTTTAGTTTCGATCCAATATAAGTATAATATGCAAAAATACCTCAAATACGTGTTAAAGTATCATTCACAAAATGACCTATAATGATGTTAGTATGAAATGTCGAAATCATCAAATCATTAATTGTGTCCCAATAGTCAATACAACGTGTGTACTGTTGCAACAACAACAACAACACTGACAACAAACTTACTATTACAGATTTATTACGGTAAAACATAACTGCTTTACGCAGAAATATTTTGTTGGATATATCATTTTGTAAGAAGCGATGGCGATAGCGTATCTGATACCTTCAGATTAAAGGAATACATAGTGTCAAATCATTTTGATGTGTGTAAGTTTTAGAACTGAAATCCTCTCCTGTTTCATCGAGCTGGTCTGATGAGTCAGGATCTGCATAGTGGAACTCGTTGAAGGTTACTCATACATCATAATATGAGCACATTATATAGTTTCTATAGTATTTACGTCTTTTAAAACAATATATACATATAATAAAATTCTAACTGATCGCTGTCTGTACATAGAAGACGAAAGAAAAAATTGGGGGCATTTGTCAATGTAATATAATAGAACCAAAAACGGATATTTCAGAAGAAATATGTTTTACGGGCGCTTATCTCAAAAATGGTTTAACATTTATTGTTTTATTTCAAGTGGACGTTCAAGTTCGCTAGTTACATATTAAATAATATTCAAGTGAATGTAAGTTTGTTTGTTACGCTTTCACGCCGAAACTACTCAACCGATTGTCATGAAATTTTCTACACATATTCTTAGAGATACAAAAAAGGTCATACGACATATTTTTATTAAAAAAAATATTATGCTTTTATATTATATAATAACATAAAAATAAGTTTAAGCGAGCAAAGCCGCGTTTGAGTCTCTAGTAAAACATAATAATAGAAGCGCAAACCTTCAAAGGAGATTGTCTCTATAAAGGACGTACACATTTATGTACAAAGATGTATTATATCAATCATGACATTACAATGAATCGTATTCGGTCGTAAATTTTGTAATATTATGAGTGTTTCTTAAACTAAACAAATTATATTATATATGTACATATGTAGTTGTCATTTTAGATCAATTTTAATAGGTTTACTCGCAGCATCTAATGTATTTACTATTCTTTATAATCGGTTTTATAGTTTCACGCTGTATCCCGCATATAACAGGATAGGCAGAGGGAACTTAATGTGGATATAGACTGTCTCCTTGACCTTCTCTTCTTAAACCTCTGACTTGATACTAAAGCGACGAGGTCGCGATTAGAGAGGTAATTCATTCCCCGAGTAAGATTCGAACGTAAACCCACGTTACGTTGGAAGGAAGCTGTTGCTAACCTACAACTACTGACTACGTTTTTACTTTTTTAATATTAAGCATAATTGCCCTTTTTATATAGTAAAAAAACTGCAAAAAAACGTCAAAGCTGAGATAACTATAAAACACAAGTTATTAAGATTGATCGCAATTTACAGCACAAAATGACACTACCACGACTTACCTATTTACCCAGTGACGTAATTTCACTTTACCTATTGTTATAAACGTATTGTACTCGCGTGTTACGTGGTAATAATGGTAATATTAGCTCTCTGAGTAGATTCCTAATATATTTCAAACTTTCTCTTGTATGTATAGTATTACTTTATTAGGTAAACTAAGATATTATTCCTATATTTCCGTAATTGTATCTTATTTTAATAATCATATTTTTTTTCTGTGTCACGCTGTATCCCGCATATGGCAAGGCAGAGGGTTAGGATACTTCGTTCACCACTTTTCATTCAATTCTTGAAACACTGCGTGTTTGGAGTCTGACTTTTAATAAAATGTCATCACTACCACCGAACCTACCCAGTCAAAATCAAACATTTTGACTGGGCAATCCATTATTTCTATTTTGTTTCGTTTTGTATTTCGCTCAAAATCTAGTACAATCAAGGTCTCTAATTCGGGCAAAAATCAAAAAACGAAGATTAAAATTACGTAATCTCTGCTATATTTTTCACTTAGTAGGATTCAAATTGAAACCACTATCACATAATCACCACTGAGTCCCAACGACTGAAAAATAACACAAAGAGAAAACGAAAAAAATATATATGAACAAAAGATACAGGAGATTACGTCGTCCGTACAACATTTACAGCACTCTGTATTTAGAGTGCGAACAATTGGCGTCATAGCGAGTGATTCAACGTCCGTAATATAATACCAAACTGAAATTCTAAAACTGTGTAACAAATTGAAATACAATTTTTTGTGTTAGCGTGACGGTTTGGTTGTGGATTCGATTTCCATTAGGCGATTGAAGCATTTTCAATATATTTGCTCTGATAATCTGGCTAAATTCGGCGTTGAGCTCCGCCACTCAACACGCAATGTCTAGTCTAAATTGAGTGGAAAGTGGGTAATTGAGTGTCTTAAAACTGTTCTGTCTGAAAATACAGTTAAAATAATAACCACTACTTACTGAAGTCGGTAAAGAAACGCCAAACCCTATACAAATAAACAAAAAATCAAGATGTACTATTTCACATACGCCGCCTTAATGTAAAAACGTATCACAAAGTACAAACCTTACTAAAATCGGTATAGCATTAAAGAAAGACGACCGAATTGCGGTCAGTCAGTATACAAAATCAATCGAGCGACCAGGGGCAGGTAGATTACAATGGGAAAACGTTCTAACGGCCACACCATGGGGCAAAGGTCTTTGACTGACTGACTGACTTTACTTACATCCTATAAAGTTACAGAAGGTGTCACGCGTCGTGATTTCTATTACGCAGTGCCTGTATCGTAATGTGAAAAACTATTCTGTGAGATTTTGTTACATGATTTTGTAAGTTAATCCTTTGGTTAGTATTGAGGTTAATGGAATTTGTATGGAAGAAGTTAATTGTATTGGTTTTTTTTGTTTTCTGTTGCGTTTGTTTTCTTTTAGTATTTGCTTTTGTTTAATTTTTTTTTATATTTTTTTATTTTATATCCAGATTTAGAACTCTGTTTTCCAAAAGGTTTTAATGTAACATAGTCCTAAAAGTAAAAAACAAATTACTACCATAATAAATAAAAAATATATGTTTTATCAAACGATACATCAGAGCTGTGCCTCAAATGACATTCGACTGTAGAGCGCCGGAAGTCAACGCCGCGCTTTATAATTGAGTAGGAATCGAATCCACAACCGTCATTACCACCCAGGACGATGTTAATGACGGTTGTGGGTTCGATTCCTACTCAAACATAAAGCGCGGCGTGCCGCTGCACTACTATAGTTCAAATAACAAATTACATTTTTCTACAAATTATTTCCATCTAAAAAGCATCAAATATCAGAACTAGCGCTACAATTTGGTTCACTTATTGCGAAACAGCATACATCATTTTGACGTGTCAGCCATATATGATTATGGTTAATTGCGTACGGTGGGCAACGCATGTCAATCGATGCTTTAGGTTTCTGAGTTCTGCATATACATTTTTTATATATTTTTATAGGCTGGTGAAATCTAGTGTTAATACACTCCGTTTCTCACTTTATGGTGAATGTTCCGTGCTTTGTCTTGTCCCTAGAGTAGAGAAGTGGAAATATAAAAAATATATAGTAAGAAAATACAGTTCTCTCCCCCGGGAGGTGATCGTATTCAAAACCGTCGCGTTTACAGCGACAGGCTGTGCCACTCCACCACGAAGGCCTACATCTGATTTCAGCATTTTCATTGCCAAGAAGAAGATTTAGCATGTGGTGGACTGTACGTGTTTTTGTAACCGTGAGTTAGATAACAAATCGAGGCAAGTCGTTGATATAACGATTAATTACAGTTTGAGTGCCATTCGGTCATATGTAAAAAGTTATTTATAGACATAATTTTATTTTATTTTTTTATTATTTCTCTGTGCTAATGAGAGTGTACTGAGCACAGTGCGGAGTTAAGTTTCGCTATCCAACACCACTGTTTTTGTAAGGATCTGAGGTCCCGTTTTGAATAGGACTGCTCCGTTTGTGTGTCTCAGTGTTCCAATACATGCCACCGGGACGTACAAATGTCTCGTTTTGTTTTGGAATGGCATATAAATTCGGTCGGTCGAAATTTTTTGCACAATTTTTTCGAAGAGAAAAGTTACAAATTATTTATGAATGTTTTTTATACTTAAAAAAAAAACCGATGAAAGCATATAATATATGCGCGTTGAATGGTGAAACTCAACGCCGCACTTCATTCATCACAGCCGATAATTGAAAATAAAAAGAAGAACTGTTAAGAACTTGCTATTCAAAACTACTTATTTTCTATTGCGCAAAGCATTTTTTCGTCTTATCAACTACTTCTAGCTCAAAAGAGTACCGCTTCACTTCGGCGTGTTTACCACATTCTACTAAGTGTGTGTTAATCCCATTTTGTACAGATTGACCCTAGTGGAAAGATACACCACTCTCCACGGTTAGCCTAATATATGAGGCATTGCGTGTTGAGTGACGGAACTCAACGCCGCGCTATATCTACCAAAGCCCACGTTGAAGGCTCCCAAGGAAAACAACTCTTATATTTACACTCACAAAGCCTATTTCACAACAAAACACCGTCTTATCATCTAATTGTAGTTCAAAGAGTACCGTCATTTCGGCGTGTTTACCACATTCTAGTTAGTGAGTGTGAACTGCGGATGTTTATTTGGTCGTGTTGGTCTACCTACATTGTTTCGAGTTAAATGGGGAAAAATGTATGAACACACGAAAGAAGTAATTATTGAGTAACATTTGTGAGATTAATGTTAATGGGAGCGAATAACCAAGTTAAATGTTTATTTAAATAAAAGATATATTTATTTTAATATATATATATAAATATATATTTTTTGTTGCTGTGGTTGTTTTTAGGTTATATAAAATTGTTTTTTTTTTAAATTTTGCAGTTTGCTTGGTTTTGGGAAAATAAAATAGTACTATTGTTAGAGAATTTAATAAATTATTAAAATTGAACTAGAATTTGGGGCAGCTTTACGCTCTATCTCGAAAAGCATTTTCCAATGTTTTTTTTATAGATATTTCACATTGAGCGGAGGAACTTGTTATCAGAGAAGGAAAATGAAAATGATTAATTCCTCTCAGTGGGAATTAAAGCCACAACTGACAAATTAATAGTAACTCCCCCTAAAATAGTTAAAATAAATAAATTAGCTAAACTCTGTGTACCGCACCCAGTGTTAAGACACTCCGTTCCCCACATTCCGCCCAATTCTGAAGGTAAGACGTGTTGAGCGGTGAAACTCAACGCCGCACTTTGCCTTGACATCAGAGCGAAAAAACGGAAATATAAATTTTAATAAATATTTTACATCCTCGAGTGGGGGATCGAATCCACAACCAGTCGCTTTTACAGTCACACTTTGTGCCCCTGCGCCACGACTGGTATTATATGGCTATGATAAATATCAATAAAGGTAGAAATATGTATACGAAACATTGATTACTTGTTTATGATAATATAAGTAATAGAACCGCTTTCTAATTTATATTATAACTTAATTTATAATGTTATTATACACTGATTAAATTCACTTCCTTTTAATATCTCTAAGTTCTAAGTTTGTACCCCGCATGTAGCAAGGTAAGCAGAGGGAACCTTGTGTTAAGACACTGCGATCTCCACTGTCCGCCGAATTACATTACGCCTCCACACCAGATCGAATATAAGAGAATATTAAATATATAATTTTCTCGATTGGGAATCGAACCCACAATCTATCACGATTACAGTTTGCGCCCCTGGCCACAATGATCTAGAAAGTTTTGAATAAAGCATATTTTTGTTATGTTTTATATACCTACTACTAGCATTTTACTGCGGAAGCCGCACCCACGTGGTCAACTGGAAATAACTAGGAGTTGTGGATAAAAAAAACATGACATGTTCAAAGTTCCCAGAGTAACTCCGACCGCATGTAGCCCCGGTACAGGGGAACCTGTACATGTGGGTACGTTAAAAAAAGATACGTGATACAATATAACCTATAGCGTCCCTCGATAAATAGTCTATCCAATAAAGTTATAATAGTTCACAAATTATTTGGCTTTTGTAATAATAGTATAGAAGTATAGATTACAATTCAAAGAAAAGAGGAAACGACGGAATTATTAACAACAAAATATACTATCAAAATGTAAATCGGTATGGATTTTGAAAACGAAATCAAATCATAGAAATTTAGCAGGGTAGACTAAGACTCAATATGCGAGTGGAGAGGGCAGAGCAGCGAAACGATCTTAATTCAAACTTATGCCTATTTATTTTCTCGAGTGGAAATCAAACCCATAACCATCTTGTTTACAGTCACACAAAATTATGTCAATTTGCAAACTTATAATTAACAACATTTCCTTATTTAAAAATACAAAATTTTAAATGGTTATACAAACAAATAATATAATATAATAATAATATAAAATCTTCAATAACGATAATTACAGTAAACACAACGCGTCTGAATCGTTTCGTTTAATGACTACTTTCACTGTTCACACCAACAGTTACATAAGAAACATTTTATTTGATAATAGTACCTATATAAGCCTTTGTATAGTTTAAGTGCGGAATAGAGTTACCTTTTTGTATAAGGTGTCTTAAAATGGAGCAAACGTGTATACTACGTATAGGAGGGTGGCCACAGGGAACCTAGTGTTAAGAGATTCAAGCTGATGTCATGACAATACTGAATCGAATTCTCAGGTCTAAGACAGTAGCCTAAGTGAACTGGGGTGAACTTAGGTGTACTGGTAAGGTAACTAATTTAAATTTGAAAATAGTATGTAAGTTTTAACTCCGATAAAATGATTTAAATTTGAAATTTAAAGGCCGGATAATAGAAATAGTCAAATTTACGACTATTTACTACAATAAAAAATTAATCGTTAAATCATTAGTTTAAATAAAAATACCAAGAAGCGTGTCTGCCCAGAGACAGCTGGATGCACACCGCACATGCTCAGTAACCCGAGTAGTGGTACAGCGGCACCAGCCCACCGAGCGAGACGGTTAAAACGACACCACCCACCCGCCTGAGACGGGAAAGCTGATTTCCTTTTGGGAAACTTGAGTGGAAGGTGCTGATGATATTATCTTACAATATGTTGATATAGTTCTTGATGATCGATTTTCATATTTTCATCTTTATATCGACACTGATAGATATTACTACTACATAAGATATCATATAAATATCATCGTTTTAGTTCTGTTCTACTATTATTACATGGACTACTTTCCAGTTAAATTTTAACTATTTAGTTCCCTAAATAGTTAAAATTTTGTATGTAGCTTATGGAGTGTAGAAGAACGCTATTTTCCGAAAATTTACAAGAACAGAGGCCAGTCGTGGCGCAGTGGCACAAAGTATGACTGTAAAACCGACTGGTTGTGGGTTCGATCCCCACTCGAGGAGATGAAATATTTACTTAAATTTATATTTCCATTTTTTCGTTCTGGTGTCGAGGCAAAGCGCGGCGTTCAGTTCTGCCACTCAACACGCAATGCCTCCAAAAATTCGGCAGAAAGTGGGGAACGGAGTGTCTTAACTAGGTTTCCTCTGCCTTCCCTGCAGTGTGCGGGATACAGCGTAAAGTTGATATTACAAGCAAATAAAAAAAAAGTTTATATACAATATGTTTATATACACTTGATTCACCATTCTCTACTCGATTTGACCTAATAAAATCTTATAATTATAACAAACTATTTTTAACTTCGGTTCATAACAGAATTATATTTTCCTTTTTTATAATACCTGTAATAATATTGATAAAAAACAACACGACCTTAGATGTCCTAAGCCTAGATTCAAGTAACGCCTAACCTAGAAACCTAGATAGATGTAAAAAATCAATCAATAAATAGTAATATTTAGCTTTCTTGGATATCGTGACATTTTTTTGCATCTTTTAGTCTACTTTAGTATAAAAGGTTTCGGACAAAAAATTCAACGTATTCTTATTTCCACGAAAAAAAACCCAGTTTTGAAACATTCCTTTTTCCATTTTTAGCTTATTTACGATATGACGTATACGAGAATAGGGTATAATGAGATTTTTCATATGCAAATCATATGAAACAAAGTTGATTTTTTTCATACCGAGAATCGTCAATTAATATTGTTAAGTGCTATTTAATTAATTCAAATATTTTTTTGTCCCAGTTTAATTTCAATTAATCCCCAATCAACACTTTCAGTGACACTATTATTTATAAAAACTTTAATGTAAAAGAACTTAAAACAATGATTTTTTTGGCTGTTTGTCTGTGAGTTAATAATATATTAATCGATTTTTAAGAAGTGTGTTTGATTATTGTATTTTGGAAAACTTCTCTTAATAATTAATTTTTGTTTTATTTTAAGCGGGCGAAGCCGCGGGCGAGTCACTAGTTGTCAATAGAATAAATAACTTACCGTTCTTCAAGCATTTCGTTGAATGTCTTGGACTTGGCGCGCGGCTGGTGCGTCTCGGTCTCGTACTTGCGCACCTCGACGCAACGCTCTATGATGTGCTCGACGCGCTTCCGCCGCGACGACTTCCAGTTGTCCAAGTTCTGGAAATTAGAATGTTGTTTTATTATTATATATAGTTTTTAATAATCCGAGATCGTCATGTCTCAGCGCTAACGCGATGACTGTAGGTTCGATAGGAACACGTTTCGAAGAGTTGTGCGGTGGGTGGGGAGCGGACGGTCTTAGCTAGGTTCCCTGTGTCTTAACTCCGTTACACAATTTGAAACTTTACAAACTCTTCTATATCGTGTCGTCGTACTGTTCGCGATAGATGTGAGGTCATATCAAACTAGGGTTTTGCATGAAATATTGACATTGCGCTACTTTTTTACATTTGATCGACGTTGGTTTAGACCATGTAGTAACAAAAAATATTAGACATAAAGAAATTATGAGAAAATATATTATTTCTCTCTTTTTACTTTTTTAAATACATAATTTTTTTCTTAGTTTCTCTGTAACCCGCATAAGCACTCCCACGCGCCGTCCAATTTTAAAGACATTGAGAGTTGAGTTGCGGAATTCAACGCCCCTTCTTCTCCTTCAATGAAAATAATAAGAAAGAGAATTCTCTCGAAATCCTCTCAAATTAAAATATAGCAACAAAAACAACAACTTTTGCCCTTAATCTTCTAATCTACATCAGTAATACCAACGTAATATCTCTCCTGCTAATTTCTTCCAATTGATAGTTTCCATAGTAAACAGATCTATTATGGTATCAGTACCACAATTTTCTAGGAATGCTCAGACACTGTGTTGTCGCGTGTGTGGGGTTGCGTGCACGTTTTTCATAATTTCACCTTTTATTATTAAAGTTAATGTTTTGATGTTTTACGCGTTTTGTAATATATTGAAGTATGTTTAACTTTGCGAGAAGCCAGTCGTGGCGCAGGGGATAAACTTGTGATTGTAAACGGAACAGGTTGTGGGTTCGATTTCCACTGAGGAAATGAGAATGTTTAATATTTTCATTTCTTCGCTCTGGTGTTGAAGAGAAACAAAAACTTTGTATTAAAAACAGTTAAACTTATAGGAATTTCACTATTTAATAGTAGTAGTAGTGGTAGAAATAACCTATTTTTAAAAAACTCCGGGCTTTCAGATTTCATCCCTCGAGACGGAATTGAACCCACAAACGCATAATCAGTAAGATGCTGCCTCAATGCACCATGATAGCCTTATAAAAACAAACACCTTATCACACATCATCGCCTTAACATAAATAAATGTATTTCCTTCTATAAAAAGGAGGTATTTAAGAAATACATCTTCCTTGCAACACACAGGTTTCTAATGACTAGAAAACGTATTTACATTTTGTTACTTCCCTAGCGGAATATAAAAAGACGCTATTTATCTTAGCTGAGTTAACCTTAATTACTTACAGCGGGCGGCGCAAGTTCTGATAGTTTACTCTTAAAATTTTAACAAACTAAAGTATATACCTAACGTTCAGTTTCTTATTTAACTTCTGATCAATATACCTACGAGATACAGTGGGATTTAGTGATAGTTGTGGGTTCGACCGTCTCTAAAGACTAAATTATTTTCATTTACCTGTTGTGAAAAGCTAAAGCGCGGTGTTGAGTACCACCACTAACACGCAATGTCTCAAACACAGTGTCTTATCACTCTTTGCCTGCACTTTAATATATGGAATACAGCGTGAAGCTGATAAAAAAAGTTGTGGTTTATATTGTTACAAGGTTTCCGCGGAAGGTTAGCATTTGGGTTAATCACATTTCGTACCACATCAAATTACATTAAAATTATCTAACAAAATGCAATATTTATTACAATTTTTATTATTAGCACCTCTTGGAAGATTTTTATAAAGCCAATTTAAATTAACATTAAGATTATTATTCAACAAGAATGTTGTTTACTTTCGTAATATTATTTCATATCATTTTAAAGTATTGTTCTTTTATTGTGATACTTTATTAAGAATTTAAACATTACCTATTTGAACCAGCACCTCTCGTTACCTACTTTTTGAGGTTTTATTATGTAAATAGAGTAAATAAGAAATAAATAAACTAAAACCTTAAAAAACCCCACAGTTCCTTTAATAAAATAGAAAAGATCTCATCATCTTCAAGCTGATGAACACATTTTCTTGAATCATATCTAAGATCACTCTCAATAAAATCACCTCCCAACCAAAAAAAAAAATCTCAATCTATTCATCTGTTTCGGACCTACGATGCCAAAAACAAACTTACACATTGCTTACAGATACGACATACGAGGGGAGGTCCAAAAGAAAAGAGCGAAAATTAAAAATATTTCAATTCCTCGAGTGGATTCGCACCACGCGCACTTGTGCCCCTACCCCACGACTGGCTCCAAAAAGATAAGCATAGAAAATAAAAATTTACGATGACAAAACATTTTTCAACCACGAAAGATCCATAATTTCTCGAACAACAATCATCATCACCAATGATTTATACACCATAATAAACTCTTTCACAAAAACCATAAAAACTGCAATAAATCCCAAAGAATCGATCGCGTCCGCAAATATACGTACAAATTTGTGTTGTATGAAAAACTGTACGAAACGAGTCCGACAATCGGTTTCATTAAGTAATTTGTCTTGAATTTTGATTTAGGTACTTCTTGTCGGTATGTAATTATTTTCAGTTTCTGTATATATATATATATATATATATATATATATATATATATATATATATATATATATATATATATATATATATATATCAGCTCCACGCAGTTAACATACACAGTGTTAAGACTCTCCGTTTCCCACTACCCGCTGAATTCAGAAGGAGCCTGAGAAACTAGTATCCCAGGTTCCCTCTGCCAACCCTGCTATGTGCGAGATACAGCTTGAAGCTTCTGAAGCGGATGTTTTACTAGTGTACAATTTTCTTTTTTCTAATTGCCCTCAAAAACATTTTCAGTGACCTATTTCTACACAAACAAGGGGACGGAGGACTGATCACGTCATCTTGTTTAATACACCTGACCTGACCCATATATTCCTTTTGTGAAACTTTTCTTTACTTTTGCATGTGACTATGATATGCACTAAAAAGGTAGTGTTTCGACACTGTTCTAAATTTGCATTCCAAGTTGATAGGTTTAACCAAACACCCCGCTTTGTTGTACTGAATCGACATAGGCCATCGGACGACGACGTCCACGTCGTCGTCCGATGGCTCAAGGATATTACTTTAATCTCGAAGGTTGTGGGTTCGGTTCCCACTGGGGGACTGAAATTTTTATTGGTTTTTTTAATTCGTACTGGCCAAGCCAAGACAGCCTGGCATCGTTTAGTCCTTACCCTGCTATATGCGGGATACAGCGTGAAGCTACATTTATTCAAGACATTTCAACGATTACATATCCATTAAGGTACTTTGCTCCACACACCCGACACCGGAAGTCGCCAGGCTTAAGCGCCGGCATGCTACGTGTTTCCGCTCGTATTGTCGATTCTTACAAAAAGTGAAAACAACCTTATTGTATGTAATTTAATTAAATGGCTCATCCGGTTGAGCTTTATTAGCGCTTACGATTTGCAAAGAGATGTTTTTTCAAAACCGGTACATCAATTATGGTTTTAAGCGTTGCCTTTGACAGGATATTTTTTGTTGTCGTTTTAAAATTCGGTCTCGTGTATATCGAAATGTTTGGTCTTGTTTCTTGTACTTATAGGACTTTATGATTTTAAGATTTTATTGATATCGAATATAAATTATTTATGATTTTAATTAAGATTACATCTAATCGTTTCAATAAATTAAATATTAATTTTTGTTTTATAATTTTTCTCTTTCTTTTCTTTCAATTAATATGATGATATCTGTAGGATGATAGCCTTGTCAGTTTTAATTTGTGTGTTAAAGTAGAAACAATTTATATGTTTTCCTTTTATTCCCCTGAGTGGGAATCGAACCCACATGAAATGCACACTTGTGCCTCTCCACCACGACGGTCCCTATAAACTTATAAATATTAAAAAAGGACCTCTAGAACTAAACCACAACTACAAACATTAAAAGTAAAAAACGGAGTGACTTAACACTAAACTGCGTATAATCCTGCTTCGCAGTTTTGAATCTACACTTACCGACTGCCAGTCCTCCTGTCTCTCAATCTTCGCTGGTTCAGTACGTTTGGCTAGTTCCGCTCTCCGCAACTGCTCGCGTGCCCTGGTGCCGAGGTCAGCCGGGCCAACCTTGATGAACTGTAGAGGGTTAGCTGCAGGCTTTCCAGGTATCACAGCGGCCGTGTGAGGTCGAGTCGCTAGGAAGTCCGCGCTGTCTGTTGTCTGTAATGAGAGGAATTTGTTAGAGTTCGTGTATTAAAATAATTTAGATGGTTTGTGAGAGAATTTATAATAAAAATTATATGTTTAGTCTTAAGCAATATAATTTATATAAAACTTTAGTTAAAATATAAGTATTCGAGTGCAATAGCTGTCATCTAATAATTATAGCAAACTATAAATATTAAATTACCACAGATAAGAGATGGAAAAAGTTAATTATCCCGAAAGGGAATCGAACCTACAACGGTTGAGTTGAACACTCGGTCTAAGTCAAAGTCTTATTGTTACAAAATATTTAAAAAAGTAAAGAATAGCAATCAATAGTATAATTTGCATGAAATAACGTAAAATAGCATTGTAAAGGAATTCGGCATAGAATAATTTTATCCGCACTTAAGTAATGACTTCGTCTGAATTGCGACACCATCGGAGACCAAAAATTTTCTAAGCAAACTAATTAAAAATTATACCGTAAACTCTTCAATATTATATAACTATTAGAAACTGAAAAGTTTTTTTGTTATTCAATCTCTTGATATTTCACCGTTATGGATTTTTATTTAGCTTCACGCCGGAACCTTGGAACCTAGTTTTAAGATACTCCGTTCTCATCAGGACACTTCCGCTCCCCACTCTCACTTCTCCTATAAGTAAATTTGTTTAATTTAATAGTTCACTATATTTACACGGACTAAAGAACGTAGAATGATCTCTTTTCTCTGTTTGAGTGAAAGTACCTTTACCTTTTTCGAATGAGCGGTACAATGTTGGCCCTACTGGCCTTTACAGCATCACCGGGCTTTGGGAGGCCGAGCTAGAGGAGCTCTGACCTGTCAGCTGGCTTACTGTCAGCGTTCTACGCCGCGTCGTAAAATTTAGTTTTGCCTTAACTAATAGTTGCTTCATAACGAACAACATTTATTTATGTATATATTATTTTGAGATATGTTCTACGTATTATTTTCTCATATATGAACAATTTTATATTACACATCAGCATTCTAGACATTACAATTATAAGTTTAGGTATAATTAAGGCAAAATCGCGTCAGAGATGGGTTGCACAACGTTGAACAACTCATTTGTAAACTATTGCTGATATTTTTCCTCCGCAATAAATAAATATATGACTAGACCTATATCTAGTCATAGCACATTCTTGCAATGTAACCTTTATAATATACTCTTATGAACTTAAGTACAGTTCATAGATAGTTGTAGGTTCAATTCCCAATTGGGACAGATTGAACAAAAAATACAAATGCATGTCCTTTAAAGCAGCGTGTAAATGAAAATAATCTAAATGTGGATTTGATCCTCATTGAGAATCAAACCCACAACCGTTTCTATCTTCTTCGCTTTACTGTACGGAACTTTAAATATTCAATTATTCGTAACCAATACTTTATTGGAGAAAGCATGAATTGTTTTAATTTCGTAGCCGCTACTAAAAGGCCTTTCTAGGATTTTTAGTATGCAAAATGTATATCATACACGACGCAGTGTTACATACTCGCGTGGTGTACGCAACGTATGAAATTTTAACTATTAAATTATACGATGGAAACCGCATTTGCCTATTACACAGTATTACGTATAAAATAGAGGAGTTTTAATGTAGGGATGAGGCAACTTTTGTAAATGAAATTTATATTGGTACCGGTTTTTTCATACGGCTTCGCCCGCGTGATGAAATGTAAGTGACGGTATCACATATATGCTTACTAACTTCCAGCTATATCTCGTTTATAGCAAGATAAGCAAAGGGGGCCTAGAGTTAAGACACTTCGCTCTCTATTTTCTGTCGGGTTTTCGAGGCATCGTATCTTGAGTGGCGGATCTTAACGACGATCTTGGTACCAGAGCGAAGTAATTAAAATAGAGTACTTGAGTGGGAATCAAACTCCCAACCTGTCGCGTTTACAATCACACGCTTGTGCAATGGCCTGCATTGGCCTCTTAAAATACATACTGAGGCCAGTCGTGGCGCAGTGGCACAAAGTGTGACTGTAAAATCGACTGGTTGTGGGTTCGATCCCCACTCGAGAGGATAAAATATTTACTTAGATAGATAAAAAGCGCGGCGTCAGGTTCAGCCACTCAACACGCAATGCCTCCAAAATTTTTTTTTTTTTTTTAATTTAATTTCATTCGTTACCGAACCCTGGACCGTCTTGTAAAATATTTATATGACCAATAAACTTAGCCTAGTAAAAAGTACGGCCGTACAAAGTTCAAGACAGCTGCCCAGTTATATATAAAATGCATACGTTCTAAATTTCCTCACGTTATAAATAGACACTATTCACTGTTCTCACTTGGCACTCCCGGTTATTTCCGAACGTGTAGTAACCTAATTTCGTCATTTGCATACCTAATACGAAATATTATAAATATTTACTATTATATATAGCTATAAGTCCATTTCATTGTAAATGTGATGGTTGTGGGTTCGATTTCCAGTTACGGTAAAGAATTATGTATGGTCTTTTCTCCGTTCTAGTACGACTAACTGTCGTTTCAAATTAGGGCAGTTTCAAAATAGAGCAGAAAGTGGGGAATGGAATGGACCTGTCCCCTTACCCTGTTAGATGCGAGTTCGTGTAATAAAATGGTTTAGATGTTTTGGGTTAGAACTTATAAAAGAAGATCATTTTATAGCCTTAAAGAAAGAATAAGCTAAATTAATTTATCGAAAAAAAAAAATTGAAATTCATTTAAAATTTAAATTTTTAACTTAATATAAGTATCCAAGAAATGTATATAATATTAAGCATAAAAATGCATCAAAGCTGTCTCTACAGTAATGGGTTCGATTCCCATTTAAACTTTTTAATATCTTTAAATATACTGGACGAGATGCACAAAAATATTCGCAAAAGATTAACACGTAACGCCAATTGGCTGGCATTTAAAGAATGCAACATATCAATTAGCCGTTAGATAGAAATTTCTATTAAGTACTCGTTAGAAAACGACTTATGCTTGTATTTCTAGACACTAAAATTGTCACTTTCTGTCGAATGGACTTAAGTTATGGTTATAGCGGAGTGTTTTGTGTTCGAACTCTATTTTCTCTGTAAGAAATTCTTATCGCGACTTTTTATAGTATTTTCTTATGATATGTGTGATATTTAGATACAAAATCAGAAAATAAATAAAAGGTTAAAAAAATATAAAACAATTTAAATCAATCCATAATTTAAACGATTAACAAAGTTACATAAATACTACTTGCCCCTTATTAATACTGCATATATAATGTTAGTTCAACGACACACACAAAGTTAACTTAACTTACAGCCAAAGTTAAAACACAGTTAAAACACCAAATTAACTTAACTAAAACTATATCAGTTATAAATAACTAATAGTTTCCAATTTCAGAACGTGCGTTCACCGGTTAAGTCACCAAGGCACTGCCTCTCGCGCTTTTCCCCAAGGGAAAGTATTAATTAAAACGACGTTATTTCAAATGCTCGAAGTAACAATTGATGAGTTTGTTACGTCAACGTAAAAAAAAAGAACTTATTTCCGTAAAAAGTTACTAAAATTCCTTGTAATATATTAATATATGAAAATTTCATGGTGATTGGTGTATGTTGTAAATATGTATATAATTCGCTTGGTGCAATAATGACGTAATTGCGCTTTTTTTAAAGTTAAATTTGGAAATATAGAGGCCGTCGTCTTAAGCGTGCAACTGTAAACGCATCAGGTTGTGCGTGTGTGGTTCCATTCCCACTGAGGGGAATGAAATTTTTAATATTTTCATTTCCTCGCTCTGGTAGCGAGGTAAAACTCCTAGAATTCCGCGGACAGTGGCTAATGAAAGTGTCATAATCTTTCTCCCTCTGTTTACTTCGCTAAATGCGGGGTACAGCGTGAAGCGAAAAAAAAATATAAAAACAAATAAATAAAATTATATAGTGAAAATATTATATGTCATAGCGTTCAGTTCACTCATCGTGCGCGGTCGACATGACCAGTGTGCACAACTGGCACAGTCAGAACTCACTCAGAAGTGAGCCCGCACTACTTACGCGCGATATTTATACTGTCTCACAATAATCCACAAAGTAAACAACCCACCAAATTATATTCAGTTAATACTTTCAGTACTTATTGTCTAACTTTGTGCGTATTTTTTTTCGATAACTGCAAATACGTCATGGTAGAACTAAATGAGCGATATATATAACCTATATTTTCGTGTGTATATCAATAAATATTTAGTACGTTTTTGTACGTCCTTTCTTTCGTTGGTATAGTTTTTTTAGTGATACACATGTGCATAAGTAATATTTATCTCTTTCCATACTTGTCAAAAACATAGTGTTTGGAGTAGAGTTTGATGAAGTTTAAGCCGATTATCTCTCCGGTGAATAAATGAGTGTCTGAACACTAGCAAAAAAAATATAATCGGATAACGAATCGGTTTTTTACATAGATTTCAACTAAAAAAAAAATTGACGAACTCATAGCATTGGATCATATGAAAAATGTTATTTATATCTAAAGATATCTTATCACATACGCCCACTAGTCATTTACGTACTTCTACTACCTATATGTGTATTAATAATTTAAGGAAAAAAAGAAACTAAACTAACGCAATGCGGTGGCTTTAGGTTCACATATAGTTCGGGGACTTTAGTTTCTTCTATTTACAATGTAGAGAAAGGAGAAGTTTTAGTTTGAGTAGAATTTATAGAATAAAAAATCTATTCAAAAAGGAAAAGAAAAATCTATTTAAAAAATAAATAATAAACTCTTTCGTTACTGCGTGGAATTATTGGACTACAAAAAAAATTAAAAGTGATATTTAGTATGTAGCCCAATTACCGTTGGGGAGTGTAAGCGAGCACTGAGAATCGAATTCCCGAAAACCCTACAAAAATATAAAAACGCGAGTTTACCAATTCAAGTCTACACAAACAAAACAGCGGACGACGCTCGGTATATATATAAAAAAAAACTTCCATCCGTCTATCCATACGCGTTATTTTCCAAGCAATTATTAAAACAGCTAAATCAATTTTGACAGGAGAGATATAACGGAAGCGTATAACACAATATGTATGTATGTATGAAAAAAAAAACTCCTCACTATCGTGTCGCACGTCACTATTATTTTCCGCTCGATAGTTCATGAAAATGCTAGCGATAAAATATGAAATCGAAACTGTTCACAATTTAATTAGCTACGGCATTTTGGATATTGATCTAAAATATATATTTTGGAATCAAAAAATTGAAGTTTGATTATTTCATTTTATTGGTTTTATAATAGAATAAATAGAGAGATGGAACAGCAGCAACTATCCTCATCACGACCTATGGTGGTAATTTTTTATTATTGCCATGTCTTTATTTCTCTGATAATCGCAAAGTTAAGTCGAATATATTTACGTAAGAATCATTAAAATTAGTCAATTCGTTTCGTCTCTACAATATCGTAACAAACATGTATACATACATAGACTAATAAACACATCATTCTCCTTTGCCAGTCCAGTCCAGTTTTGAGGCCAGTCGTGGCGCAGTGGTACAAAGTGTGACTGTAAAACCGACTGGTTGTGGGTTCGATCCCCACTCGAGGAGATGAAATATTTACTTAAATTTATATTTTCATTTCTTCGCTCTGGTGTCGAGGCAAAGCGCGGCGTTGAGTTCTGCTACTCAACACGCAATGCCTCAAAAATATGGCAGAAAGTGGGGAACAGAGTGTCTTAACACTAGGTTCCCTCTGCCTACCCTGCTGTGTGCGGGATATAGCGTGAAGCTAATTTAATTTAATTTTTAATTCTCCTTTGCGTCGCGTAATCGGTCAAAAAGTATACTATAGATATAAATATGTAATGTATACGCATGGTAGGCATATTTATATATTTTTTTTTCAATTATACATCAGTTTATCCGTTTATCTGTTACATTATACCTCTTGACATAATGACGAGCGAAATCGTGAGACTTGTTAGCAATTAGAAAGGGGCCGCTCGTCTAATTAGATATTTTGAAACTAACATGTTCTATTAATTAGTATTGAATATCGCATTATGTGTTGACAAATATTTTTTTAATTTGAATTTGAATAATTTTGATTATGATATTTACTTAGAAAAGAATAAAAATAAATAAATAAATCAGCTTCACGCTGTATCCCGCACACAGCAGGGTAGGCAGAGGGAACCTAGTGTTTTAGACACTCCGTTTCCCACTTTCTGCCGAATTCTGGAGGCATTGCGTGTTGAGTGGCAGAACTCAACGCCGCGCTAAGCCTCGACACCAGAGCGAAGAAATGGAAATATAAATTTAAGTAAATATTTCATCTCCTTGAGTGGGGATCGAACCTACAACCAGTCGGTTTACAGTCACACATTGTGCCGCTGCGCCACGACTGGCCTCTACTTAGAAAAAAATGAAAAAATATTCACATTTTTTTTAGCTGTGTAGGTTCTGCATGCTACCCTACAGAGGAAACCTAGTGTTAAGACATTCCGTTCCCCATTTTCGCTTTGCCTCGACACCATGGCCAATATTTACTAGATTGAGGATTGCGGAGAAGAGGTTACATACACATCTTCTCTAATGAACTTTGCTTTACGCTTCACGCTTTATCCTGCATAACATGATGCATAGGCAAAAAGAATCTAGTGTTAAAATTCACAAACATAAAAACACCCCCTTCCCTCGCCTATTTTTCTCCGATATTCTTTCGTCGACACAATTAAAAAAGCTTTAAGTGGTTGGAATTCAGTTTTTTTTTAAATCTTCACACTGTACCTCGTAAATTACAGAGAAGGTAGAGGGAACCTAGTGTTAACTCTTCCCCACTTTTCGCCAAACACTGGAAGCATTGCGTAAAAGCTAAGATTTTTAGATGTCATTACTAACAAAATTTAATAAATTATACAGAAAACACAATTAAGACCGTTTTTTTCTTATTAAGAAGTAAAAAAATTGTAAATAAAAACACTGTATGCAAAAAAAATGGCTTCGAGAATGTAAATGTGTTTATTTTCGTTCTCAAGGAATGCAGTTGCTATCTTGTTTTGTTGACGGCACAGCTATAACTCTTCCGCATCGCGGATCGTAACAGCTCGTATAACTCATAACTAAATTATATTAGTTATTCTCATACAGTCAATGATTTATTTAAAGAAATTATATCATAAACAGTATTTTTTCTTATAGTAAAGTAGTTCATTTTCAACATAGAGGCCGTCGTGTGAAAACGAGACGTTTGTCGGTTCGATTCCCACTCAGAGTGTGTGGTAAAATAAATTATTTTCTCCCATGTCATCCGAGCTTATATACAAGGTATAGAATGAAGCTAAAATATAAATATAGTGTAGAATTGTATAAGAAAAGCTAGTGTAGATTTCTCTGTTCTCTATTATTTACAGATATTACTTGTTTCGTGGTGGAGTTCAACGCCGCGCTTTGCCAAATCAAATTGATGGAAATAAAAATAAAATATTTAGTCGAGTCAAGATCACAACCATAACCACTGGGTACAGTTAGTTATGCTTATACCCTACTTTACAATAGAGAAACGAGTATGGAATAGGCAAATATAGCGTGAATATAAAAGTTTCCGCGTTTTGCTTCTCAACACACTGTCGAAAATTGGACGAAAAATGGGAAACGGAGTGTCTTAACACTGGGTTATATCTGCCTAAGTTTCTATACTTATGCGGAATTTAAGGTGAAGCAAGAGAAATTTGGACGAGTCTTGATAATTTCTTAAATATTATTAAAATTATTACAACTGAAATTTTACAGGAATGTATTATAAATTTAAATTAATTATTAATTAGTCTCTTATCACTATTTATATAATTATTTTTGATAACGATATAATTTTATATAAATACCATTTATTTAGAACTTGGCAAATAAAACGATTTTTAAAAATCAATTTTACATTAAAAAAAAACTACATAAAATTACAAAAAAATCACTAACCTGTTAAAAATAACGGTTAAATACAATAAACAGTCGCTAGACTAAAGTAGCTATCACAGTAACGTATAAACTTGTACTGGACGTGCATTGTACTAGTACGGCGGTTTGCGTCACGGTGCGTGCTTTCACTGTTTACGTGACGTGACTTTTTTTGAGAATTTACCTTGTGGTTGAGGTATGTATATGTTGTTATATGAATTGATAGATAAGGCGAGGGTAGCAGTGTCAAAGCTTATTAAAAAAGTTTTTTTAAAACATAATAAAATGTATTGGATAAATTGTAAACGTATTGGGGATGAACGAAGCGCGAGTCATAAGCGTGACAGGTTGTGGGTTCGATATGATACGAGGAATAAAAAAAAAATATATATTTTTATTACTTAGACCTGGTAACGAGGCGAGGCCTTCAGAATTACGCGAAAAGTGGGGATTGTAAGTGACTTCATGGGAACGAATTGTTTTAACACTAGGTTTCTAGGTTCCCTTTGCTTGCTATCCGAGTATCGTGTATGGCAATAAAGGAAAGCCAGTCAACACGCAATGTCTCAAAATAGGACAATTTTGAGACATTACGTGTGGACTGGCATTATGCCAAAGAGTTATTACAGTCATAAATGTAGTAATATAAACATATAAAATTCTTCTGTTACTGAGTTACTGACAGACAACGCACTGACGAGACTAGTGGATTTAAAATTCAGCGTATAAGTTAGGGAGAGCAGGAGTGCTTTCCAAAAAACGGGAAAAATGGCACTTTTCGTTTTACCTACTAAAGTGAAAACAAAGTTGCGGGTTACAACAATAAATATACAATTTTTATCTTTTCTAAGGCGACAAAACAACTTCTCCTTAAACTGCAAACCACTATCCATCTGTATGTATGTCATGTACAACCAACACAGTAACAGCGAGCGCGATGCGAATTACCTATAGGCCGCCATTAGATAACTTTAGCGTGGAAAGTGCTAAACACTATTTGTTATTATAAATATTTAAAGCACTGCAGTAAATAATGAGATTAGATGAAATACGTATTTTTATTTAATTTTTATTAAATGAGGCCGTCGTGGCGCAGGGGTGACTGTGACGCAAAAATTGTGGTTTCGATCGCCACTCGAGGGAATGAAACATTATTTATGAATATTTTCAATATTTTAAGACAAAAGCCCGGTGTTAAGTTCCGCCACTCAACAAGCTATGCCTCGAAATACTCGGAGTTAAGTACTGAACCAAGTGTCTTATCACTAGGTACCCTCTGCCTACCCTTGAGTGAGGGATACAGCGTGAAGCTGCTAATTCATTTTTCTTAAAAAAAATGACGAAAGACGATGACTCAAGCCTCAACGTCTCGGTTCTATACTAACCCCCCTGTTTACCTTGCTATATGCGGGATTTAGCGTGAAGCAAAAAAAAACAACAAATAAATGTCGTAATATTTGTCATCGTTGACCGGTCACTACCGGTGGCGTGGGTGTTACACCTTCGCGAACGCCTTTTAATGTAGGTTTGAGTCATAGTGCATTCTTTTATCGACTTTTTGTATTTGTTATTTTGTAATGCAAGTTTTTTATTTATTTTATGAAATATTTTTTTTATTATTTAGTTTATGTATTAGGGACTCACTCATGTGCAGAGGGAGGAAATTAAAATGTAAAATTTGTAATTTCCTCAAGAGGAATCGAATCCACAATCCTCGATTTCACAGTCACACTGTGCCATATCGACCTTAATTCATATTTCAATGTTTCAATATGTTTATAAATTTATAGGTTTGATAAAACCTAATTTATTGAGTTCGATTTAAACAGATTTTTAAAATTTATGCAAAATTTCGAAAAATATTTTTTCTATACATACTCAAAACAACAAAAACAGTATAAAAGCACATTGTACAACAGCCAAAGAAATCATCAATAAAATCTCCTAAACTGAAATACAATGCACGATGGCAAGATTAACCCCATAAAATAGATACCTACATAATGTCCAAATAATATTCATTTGGCATTCAGCCCGCGAAACATTTTCGAAAGAGATTTCAATAGACAATTATAATACTATTAAAATGTTAATATTTCAGTTTTGTCACCATCTGATAGTGGTATCTATTAAAGTTGTAGCAACAAACATAAAAGATTTATGGCATACCATCCATATATTTACTTGATTAGACAGGAATTTTGCATAATAATCAATCGCGGTGAAGTCGGACAACGTGTGAATAAACTAAACTCCGAGGTTATGGGTTCGATCTCGAGTCTGGAAAACGACTTATTTTTAACTGCCTAGGCTTTCCCTCCCTATCCTGCTATATGCGGGATACAATGTGAAGTTGGAAAAAGTTTATCAAGTAGTTGTCGTGTTTAGTTTAACAGAGACAAACACAATATTATGGATAGAGTCCAACATTTGCTCATATCAGTTAAATAAGTTCATGTTCATAAAGACAATGCGAATATATGAATGATGCTTCTCAATTTAGGCGGAAAATGGGGAAGTGTCTTAATGGGAACACCATAACACTAGGTTCCAAGGTCCCCACAGCCTCCTCTGCTATGTGCGGGATACAGCGTGAACCTAACAAAGTATACGAAATCAAATTTCACAAAGTTACTCGATTGATAGCTCTAGCTCATCACAAAATTAATGAAACAAATAATATATCAATTCAAAATTGCATTAAACCAATTTCATATAAATAATGATGAGACCGTCTAGAGATCTAATTTCGACATAACTTAATTATTTCGTCACACAATAAAATCTTTGATTTGTTTCAGATTTCTCAACACGTGACCATTTCAGCTTCACGCTGTATCCCGCATGTAGCAGGATAGGTATAGGGAACCTAGTGTTAAAAAACTTCGCTCTCCATTTTTTTGCAAAATTCTGGAGGCATTGCTGTGTTAAGTGAGAGAACTCAATACCACACTTATCTGCTTACAAGAGCAAATTAATGAAAATAGTAAATATTTAATTTCCTGGAATCGAAGCCACAACCTTTGCGCACTGTGCTATGACGGCCATAGTAAATTATTTCTTGAGATATTAAAATCATTGATTCGCCTCGGATTACTCAATACGTGACGTTGATTGATAATTATATTATTATGCATATTTGAACTTTGATTTCTGAATTATCTCGAAGTGGTAATTAAAAAAAAACCTGATTTTGTGTTTATTTCTTAATGAGGCTGTCTCGAGATCTGTATTGATCTAAATTCCAAAAGCATCGAGTTTTTATCTCACTCGATAAAGTTACAACTGTAAAATTGCTATATATTTTGTTTTTGTTACCTTCATACATTTTAAGGTTTATAGCGAAGTAGAAAAAAAACTAATTTTTTTAAATCAAAACATTCGTTATTTTAAAAAATCAATTCACGCAATTTTGAATCCTCACACTACAGGCTCGGAAGGCAGTTCTAATGAAAAGAGTCTTAGCTTAGCTGTCCTGCATGTAATTTAAATACCAGATACAATTAAACTATACTCGGCGTAACCTAACGCAGCCATTTATTTAGGAAAACGAGATCTGCGAATTGCAAATGTTTTTAAACCAAAAACATTTTAAAAATATATTTAAAAAAAATAAAAGAAAAATGCTTTGTTAAACAGTTTTCCGTACACATTTTCTATTTATAGTATCTATATAATAATCTTATCATAGCTCTCTAGCTGATTGTATTGTTGGCTGTATATACAAATGTGATACATCTAGGGTTTGTTTTAGTTTTCCCAGAAACTAGATAAGACCTAAGAACCTTCTAGTTATCAGTCAAGAGAAATTGTGATTAATTGAGAGTTCGACGTGGTTTAGTGGTAATATTAACATTGTGTAGTTCGCCAGTTCGAAGTACGTTTTGGTAATATCAGTAAGTAAAATGCTAGCTATTCAAAAATACAGCAGGATTTCTATCTTGGGGAATACATATAATATAGGGAACACATTGTTTAGAGGTTCCATTATCAACGTTCTGATTGAAGAAACGATAAGAACTTATACCCCTCGAATGGGAATCGAAACCACAACCGCCGCGTATACAGTTAAGACTCTGTACTGCTGCTTCACGATGTGGTACTATTTTATTAATGATGTTTACTATTTTTTTTTCAGAATTTCATATAAACTAAATAAAGAAAAACAATAAAACTAAATTGAATCCACCTTTATGCACTAACACCTTAACTCCACAACTCGCAAGGAGCGGAAACGTCGAGATGTGTTATCACGGAACAAACAGTCATGACCGATAGCGGGGTCAACGGCCGACAGCTACTTCTCTTACAAAGGGGTTATATTGTATAGGCTTTTTTTATTTTTATATGCATTTAAAGGTGGGCATGTGATATAATTTATAATAGTACATAAGAACGTTTATTCCAATACTTTCTTTGTTGCCATGAAAATATTAAAGAATTTTTAAATATATTCCATTATATTAACTTTAAATTATGGCAATAGAAGGTCAATCATCAAATCATCATCATCATCAGCCTGACCTAGTCCACTGCTGGACTATCTGGACGAAGAAATAAAATTAAATAATATTTATACATATTTTCGAGTGGGAATCGAACCCACAACTTGTCGCATTTACAGCCGCACCACTACTGGCCTACTGATAATTTAGTTCTATCAGCTTCACGCTGTATCCCGCACACAGCAGGCAAGGCATAGGAAACCTGGTGTTAAGTCACTCCATTCCCCACTTTCCGCTGAAATCTGGAGGTATTTTAGTTCTAGCAGTACCTATATTGAATACCGCAAATCCAATTGTTAGTATACACAATATTTGTGACGTACAGACAAACATAATTAGTAGATTTGAGGTAGTACTTAGCCATAATTAGTTGAAGGTTTATCCGTCGGTATCGGATAGTAGTGGGGTAGTATCCAATTATCTCTATTAGCGCAGTTGTACGGATTGATGACGTACGATCGATACATGTCAAGGCAGCTTAGCGCGGGTTCAATTACCATATGGAAAGCAGTGATTTGTTTTATTTTAGACGCACGAGTGAATAGGGCTTAATAATAATCATAAATCTTTATTTTTATCTCATAAGGCTTGGTCTCAATATTTGACAAAGAAACCAGTGGCGTATACTAAATTAATCGACTTTTATCGCAAAGATTTAAAAATAAGTATTTTTTTCTTTGATAAGAATATAATATAATATGAATTTAACAAAAAAATATGTATTATTAGGTATAAGTTTACCCGAAAATTCACACTAATAATAGAGAAAATGTTTTTTTGAATTTTATTATCTCGCTCAAGAATTAAGTGACGTTTAATTCCGCCATTCAACACATAATGTCTCGAAAATTAAACAGAACTGAGTGTCTTAACAATTAATTTTCTCTTTCACTCTGGCTGTGTACGGGATACAGCGTGAAGCTAACCAAAACTAAATATCCATAAAATATTCTCAATAACAGACCTCAACAGTAAATGTCAACGAAACCTAAATAATGAATTATATTATAACTAATATATTCCTATCTTTTAATAAGCCCCAAGATGATATCTATAAAGAAGCGGAGTGTCGCGTGCCACTAACGGGGGCACGCCACTTTCACCAAGGTCGATCTATTGTGCATTGTTTGACTGAGAATGCTATGGGTATGGTTTACTTGTACCAGTATCTTACATATAAATCTCAGCTTCACGCTGTACCTCGCACACAGCAGGGTAGGCAGAGGGAACCTAGTGTTAAGACACTCCATTTCTCACTTGCTGCCGAATTCTGGAGGCATTGCGTGTTGAGTGGCAGAGCTCAACGCCGCGCTTTGCCTCGACACCAGAGGGAAGAAATGGAAATATAAATGTAAGCAAATATTTCATTTCTCGAGTGGGGATCAAACCCACAACCAGTAAGTTTTACAGTCACACTTTGTGCCCCTGCACCACGACTGTCTTTTATACAAGATGAAAGATATATAAGATTATAGTTAAATGATAGTTGATGTTTATGAGAGGGAATTAACTAATGCTTTTTACTTGGGAGTTAACAAAATTTACTTTTTATCATATTTGCGTAAGTATAATTTTTCACACCGCGTTTTTTATTGTCACCACAGAAAGTAGGTAACGAAGTGGCTTATCAATAGGTTCCCTCTGCCTACCCTGCTGTGTGCGGGAACGCACAACGTGAAGCTGATTTGATTTGACACAGCAAGGAAATTAATATAATTCATTCCTCGTAATAGGAAACGAACTCACAACCGTCGCGTTAACAGCCGCTGCGCCGCCAACCAATATACAATATTACGAAAATTGGACAGTGTTTGAAGGACAGAGTGGGATAAAACGTTAAGCTAAAAAAATGCTATAATACACTAAAGTACCCACATGTGTCTACACAAACCTACATTAAATCATCATATACAATATATACAAAGTCCCCGATTACGAGATAATATTTGCATGCAGTTTTATCGTTATCAGTCCAGCATTCCTTATTACTGTGCTATGCTAATATTGTATGTATTTTCGCTGTGATAACATTTATGAGGACAAAGGACTCGTTTTGAGTGCAATGAAAACATTCATATAGTTTTATTATTAAGTTATACATTTATATAAACAAATTGAAAAATTTCAACATATATGTTTAAATATTGAGGCCACTTGTGACGCAGGGGCACAAAGTGCGACTGTAAACGCGACTGGTTTTGGGTTCGATCCCCACTCGAGGAAATAAAAATTTTTATATTTTCATTTTTTTTTTGCTCTGGTGTCGAGATGAAGCGCGGCGTTGACATCCGTCACTCTTTACACAATACACAATGCCAGAGTCAGAGTTATTTCCCGCACTTATAACGTGTCATGTCGGAAAACAATAGCAATGTACATTTGTATAAATCTTATTTTAATTTCCTCGCCCCGGTAAAAGCGCGGTGTTGAGTTCCGCCACTTAACGTACAGGCCGTACGTATTATCGGTTATATAGTATTCAGCGGAAAGTGGGCAACGGAATTATCCTAACCTAACAGGTACCCTCTGCATACTGTGCTATGAAGGGGATATAGTGTGAAACAGTGTATCTTCACTAAATTATTAAAACCCGACTAAGCAAAAGAAACGGAATATATATATATATATATATATATATATATATATATATATATATATATATATATATATATATAATGTATTAAAAAATATATAATATATATTAATCGTAAAAATCGTAAAGACGATAAAACTTAAACTATCTCTTGTATAAACAACTCCTTGACCTGTTGAACTGATTCTAGAGACTGATGACAGGAGAATATGTTATGTTTGAACAGATGTGCCACGAACAGATGATTTAAAAATATTTTTTATACTGGCAACATTTTTTTAAATCGATATTTTGTATTTGACACCGATGTTTTATATCGATACCAGAAGTTCATGATTTATATGAAAAAAAATTAAAAAAAAAAAATTAAGACTAGCTAGCTAAGAAAAAATATTTTTTTGATTTACGCCGTATCGAGTCCGGCGTCCGAAGCACCTCCGTTTACCACTTTCCACAACTAAACCAACAAAAAAACATACATATTATTATAAAATATATGATATTTTTAAACAAGAAAAATATATGATGTTTGAAATTTAAAAACAATTTTTTTAATTACTTATTAAGAAAAATTGAGGCCAGTCGTGGCGTAGCGGCACGAAGTGTGACTGTAAAACCGACTGGTTGTGGGTTCGATCCCCACTCGGGAAAATGAAATATTTACTTAAATTTATATTTCCATTTTCTTCGCTCTGGTGTCGAGGTTAAGCGCGGCGTTGAGTTCTGCCACTCAACACGAAATGTCTCCAGAATTCGGCAGAAAGTGGGGAACGGAGTGTCTTAACACTAGGTTCCCTCTGCCTACCCTGCTGTGTGCGAGATACAGCGTGAAGCTGATTTGATTATGATTATTTAGAAAATGTATAAAAATTTGAACGTAGCGGGATTTGAACCCGCTCCTCCTGTAGTTCTGCTACGTTTAAATTTATATACGTTTTCTATATAAGTATTTTTCATTTTTATGTGTGGAATGACAAATGAAATATGTTAAAAAAATCATTTAACTTTTTAAATTTACATAGAATACAATATATAAAATCAACTGTTAACTGTTGTAGACTGTCATGAGAATAGTAATAATTTACATCGTGGGGTCGGGAGTTCGATCTCGGGCGTTCATTAAGTAAATATTTGTGTAATAAATAATTTTGATTTAGTTAGAGGGAACGTTACGACCTGACCTACAGTGTTTTAATAGGGAGCAACAAGAATAATATGTTTATAAAATAAAATAAAAATAATATCGTCAATTATAGTTCGAAATTATTAAGAAAGGTTATAAGCGAATTTAACATAAAAAGCTATAGTATAGGTACGTCTAGAAGTTTCCAGTATTTATAACTAGTCTATACTTACTATAATATATATATTATACATATATGTATTATAGTATTATAAAGCTGGAGGGTTTGTATGGTTCAATGCGCGCATGTCAGGAACTATTACTTTGAAATTAAAAAAAATGTTTTAATAGTCTATTTGATGAGGAAATAACAAAAAAAAAACAAAAAAAAATGTAAAAACCAGAGATCCGTCCGAGATCGTGATGCACTCACTACCCTCAGTTATTTCCATTTGTTCAAGCGGGCGAAGCCGCAGGAAAAGCTAGTATTAGGCAAAGAAGTTAATTTTAATTGGTAATTACGATATAACAGTCATAAACACCAGGTAGATTCTACGGACAGTAACTAACACATTTAGGTTTATAGCTTTTACAAGTATGTACGTATTTTATAATGTCACTAGTTTTTATTCGCAGCTTTGTTTGTTTAGACTTTTACAATTCAAAATAAAATAAATCACCTTCACGCTGTAACCCGAATACAGCAGGGTAGGCAGAGGGAACCTAGTGTTAATACACTCAGTTCCCCACTTTCCGTCAAATTTTTCGAGGTATTGTGTGTTGAGTGGCGGAACTCAACGCCGGACTAGGACATTTACACGTTAAATGAAAAATCCCGTTTTCTCCCGTCACCGCTGAAACTTTTAGAAATCCTCCTTTAGTACTCCCGTACACTCTCTAACCTATGTACATGCCAAATTTTAACTTTCTAAATCCTGTAGGTTAGTCTGCGCTTTGTCTGTCTGACAGTCACTTAGTTTTGTATATATATATATATATATATATATATATATATATATATATATAGATTTCCATATAAAACAAAGAACTGACTCACCATACGTTATAAGACTAATTTAGTGTCGGTCATCAAAGGTCAGGCGCGATGTCGTTTGATTTAATTTCTTTTAAACCTGCTTTTGATATGACGTGTGGGTGGAAAGTTGCTTTAAGGATTTACATTTTATGATTTTTATCTATTTCTTAATTAACTTTAAGTTAAAATATACTACATGTATGTATTGTGTAATTAATTTTGTGTTAAGATTGAGTATAGTTAATATGCATATAAAAGATAAAGAATAGCCTATCATATAGGTATGGAAAGTGTATCATTTATTGATTGCATATATACGAACGACTATAATAAAATGAAGATAGAAACTAATTTGTCATCTTTAAGGATGTCGTCGTGCAGGAGAACGGAAGTGTCGTAGTATCAGATTCCCAGGTTCCCTCTGCTGACCCAGTAATGTGGGGGATACAACGGGAAGCTAAATATATAAAGAGATGGATAAATTGACTGCGCCGATAAATTTAATTAAAAGTTATCTTGTCTAAATAGTATAGAAAAATGTCAAAATTATTCTTTTTTAACTTTACATAGAGCAAAGTGCGGTAAAGGCTGGTGTTAAGGCATTCCGTAACCCATTTTCCCCTCGATTTTCGAGACACTACAAAGTGATTAGCATATCAAATCCACAACCACTGCGTTTCCAGTTGCCGTCGTTGCAGCACGACCGCCTATTACGGAAAATTATTTTCATATCCAATAATGATTTAACCATAAAATAAAATAAACATTATTTATGTATTTCTGTAATTGGTAAGAGAATTCCATTTATCATTCGAGCCGGAGTCAACCTTCACCTTTACTCGCTGACCGCAGAGGAATCCTGATTGCGTTAGAGTATTTGTTGTTGTGACTCAATCCATATATTAGCTGAATTCGTTTCTATTTTTTTCCTTTTTAAGTAAGTAACTAAGTGGACGTTTGATAAAACTAAAAAAAACAATAACAATATTGCAAATCCACAGAATTCAGCGTATAATAGAATACGCGGATAGAACTTATTGTTATGTTCCCTAATCTCTGCTCAATTTTTTTGATATTGAACACAGTGTCTCGACACTAGGTTCCCAGGTTCCTTTTGCTCTGCTATCTGCGTGATACGATGTGAAACTAAAAAAAATATGGCTATAACACGCTCATTTAGTTTCTACGTGCAAAGTATATCGTTATTGTGATAATGTAAGCCAATATTGAGGTAAAGGACACCAGCCCTGCCATATGACGGAAAGACTTAATTTACTTTAATTTATACTGGTATAAGGCCTAATTGACTTTTGGCATTTCATTCTAATAGAGTTATTTTAAATAAGTACCCGTTTGAAGGAGACTTTGATGGGTGGTGAAAAGTGGTTTTGGGTTATATATCTACTGTACGTAGAGCTCTATATATATATAAATATATAAATATATATATATATATATATATATATATATATTTACTATACACAAATCAATATTAAATTAATAAGAGCTCTACGTACAGTAGATATATATATATATATATATATATATATATATATATATATATATATATATATATATATATATTTATATATATTTTTCATGCATTTTACTGCATTGTGTATTAAAGCCAAAGAAAAGGTGTAGCGACAAGTCACTTTGTATTCTATCGCCTATTATCAATATATTGATCGCTGATTGGAAAAACGACATGTATCGATGACGTTGTTTTTAGAAAATAACAGTTAATGCCTTAAGGATGCCTGGAAAAGATCGCTGTTACAGCGAGCGCTCGATCTTGTTTCCTTTTTTTGTATTACATTTTTGTGTGTACAATACAGAATATTATAAATTAAAATATATTATGTTTTCTAATTTTTGTGTTTCAAATAGATCAAGAAAAGTAACAAATTGCTTAATAATCTAATACAAATCTTATAAACACAACACTAGCATCACTATGTGAAAACCGGTAATCTCTATAACTTAAAAAAATAAAAATAAATACAGTTTTTTTTTATCAATTTTCTAACTACCCTTCACACTCACGTATACAACGTGCCGTTTAAAATAAATTTCAATCGATAAAATTTAACTGAAACATTGCCAAATCTAAGAAGATCGATTTCTAGAAAGGCGCTGTAAAAACTATCTGACACAATTGGAGGCATTGTTTGTATAAACGAAACTACAAGTACCGTAATATTACTTACAACTTACGTGAAAATTTACTCAATTTGAGTGAAACGAAAGGTTTTTTGTATAGTGTTACCTCACTATTTATAGAAGTTTAATTATTTTGATTGCATTTTTGTTATAGCAAATATTTTCAATGCTCGGTATTACAAATATGCCTTATTGATTTTCGCGTCACTTTTTGTTACAGTAGTAATCATTATGTTATATTATATAGTAGAGTAGGAGACCTAGTGTTGAAACTCTCTGTAATTCAATTTTGTAGACTGCGTGTTGAATAGAGAAACTCAATAACTATCTTAATGTTTTTACCAAAGCGAGGTAATCAAAATAGTAAATTCTCCTGATAGGGAATCGAATCCAATATCTACGATGAATTTTAAATAAAATATTTCTATTTATACTTTTTTTACTTATTTCAAATGTATATACTTTTTTAACAACATTTTAGCCGTGTCCCGCATGTAACAAACTGTTTAGGGAGAGGGAACCTAGTGTTAAGACGTTCCGTTCTCCAATTTCCGCCAAAGTCACGAAGCATTGTATGTTGAGTGGCGGAACTCACAGTCACAATACGTATACTTGTAGACTATAATTACGACTTATTATAAAATTCAAATAAAACACCTGCATCTATTAAAATTACACAAACACTTGAACTATGCATAGCATTCAAAAATTGACACCATACAAGATTCCCTTTCAAATGAGGTTCTTCCGTTTGGCCTTCATCATATTGCATTATAGTCTGACCTATGCGGATTGGATCATGATTCAGATAATCCTTATAGTTGTGGACTGCAAGGCTATAAAAATGATATATTTTGTATTTTTTTTATAGTTTTTAATTTACAAAATTGTGAGTAAGCGTTCTTCGTCTTGATATTTTCTTTCTATGAAAATTGTATTAGATTTCGTAAAAGATAAAAAAATGTGAACAACAAACTTTATATATTTTTTTTAAATATAAGTAAAATCCAACACTAAACATGCGATGGTTCTGAGTTCGATGTCCACTCGAGAGAATGAATTATTCATAACTTCGCTCTGGTAACAAAACAAAATACGACGTTGAGTTCCGCGACTAAGCACGCAATGTCTCGAAAATTGGGCGGTTCCTGTGGAGCACAAGTGTCTTAACCCTACATGCGCCCCTCCCGTACACACTGCTGCATAATTAAAAAAGATCTTTAAAAAGAAAAGAGAGAAAGATAAAATTAATGACATATTAAAACAAATTCTTTACTTTTTACAACAATATATTAAAAACAACACCATAAAATATGAAACGGAAGTAACGCGTTGAGAATAATGCAGCGATGTGAGAGTGGTCTCTGTGGACGGCCATTGTATTGTGGGCAGGACGCACGACCGCTACAGAACAATACTTCATATTAATAAATGCTAGTATCAGAGTAAGTTATATTGGCTTTGTGAAGTACTAATGTAAGTTTAGGTTCGAATCTAGGAAATACGAATGAGAGTAAAAAAAAACGTCATACAATACAGTTTTACCCACTTTCCGACAAGTTCTGGAGGTATAACGCGCTGAGTGGCGGAACTCAACGCCGCGCATTTGCCTTACCAATAAAAATATAAATTTAAATAAATATTTCATTTCCTCGAATGGGCATCGATCCCACAACCAGTCGCATCTACAGTCACACTTTATGCCCCTGCGCCACGACTGGCCTCAAATTATATTACTAAAGAAAGTACTTGTTTGTTAAATATTTTTAATTATACACTTTTAACTGGATTATTCGCATATATTCCGGTCAAACTGATTATTTTTAAATGTGTAACAATCGTTTTATGAGTTGTTTGTTGTTTAAAACTTACATAAGTATATAATTACCATTACTGATTTGAACCCACAACCGTCTCCTTAATCTACACACGTTTTATTTTTACGATACCGTTGCACGGCATAGATTCGAGAAAAGAAATTGCAAATTATGAATGGTACAGATATTCTTTTGTCGTTGGCACGCGTGACTTACATATCGAGAGTCAAAAAAACAACTAATACATCTTATAATATAATATATTAATAAATTCATTTACAATCTATAAATGATACATGATGATATCGACCTCCAAATTTAAGCTTTTAAACTAGGTCTTATCTGCAACTTCGCCTGCATTGTCTAATAAAATAAAAATGTTATGGAGGTAACTCTAATTACAGGTACGTTGGGTTACAACGTAAATATTAACGTCAATATAGCATATGGCCGTCCCTGACTATTTTGAGTTTCACGCTGTATCCCGCACATAACTTAATGCTAGGTTCCCTTTGCCTGACCAAGCGTTAAGATAGTGTGTTCCCATTAAGACGCTTCCTTTCTCTACCCGTTCTTCATATTTCGTTTCCTATAAATAATAAATAGACCAATACTTCCTCAGATTAGCTCTTTCAACCAAACAAACACACCAACTTAACAATATAAGCATAGAATCTGCATAATTTTAAATACATTTAGTCAATACAAAGCACTAAATACAATACTAAACGTAAGAAACAATTTTCTTCAATTTCATCACCACCCGTCGCTGTCAACATCGCGACTGTCAGCTCTCAGGTAAACTGATGATGAACTGACACCAAAGGTCGACACCAGCAGATGTCACAATAGTATAAAAGTGTTAGAAAATTTGCTAAAATTTACATAAGCATTGTGTTTTCGAGCTGTCAGCTGCCGATTTGTAAATTACTGCAGCCTCGTTCAAGTTAATTTGTTAGAATTGGGAAATTGAATGGGAATTGTTGCGAAAAATATATTACAAATTATAATATTATATGAAAGATTGACGGGAAATTGATTAAGAGATGTCATGTATTACTTAGAAGTGAGCATTTTTTTATTAATGTTTTTTTTATATATCTTTGAAGGTTATTAGTTCGAACAATAAAAATTAAAAAAGACGCTTTGAAAAAAGCAGTCTTCACAGAAATGTCACGGCCAATGTGACGAAATGGGAGAGCATGCGACTGTAAATGCGTTGGTTGTGGGTTCGAATTCCATTTGGAGAAATTATTTTCATTTCCACGTTCTAGAAAAATGCATAGTGGAGTTACGCCATTAAACACGCTATGTATCGAATTCGAGCAGAAACTGGACAGTGAAATGTCTTAACATTGTTTTTGTTGTTTCTTTTATCTGACTCGCTATAAAGGACAAAACGCAAATCTTATTGTTCACCGTAAGGAAATCATATCATAACATACCCCTATTATACAATAGAACACATCAATAAATGTCAATCTGTTTTATCAGTGAATGTGATAATACCTTATCATTTCTGAGGAAAATTTCTCTTGATACGATATATCAATATGAATTTAGTGTTTATTGGTAATTACAAAGTACTTGTAGCGTTAAGTTCTGCCACTCAACAAACAATGTCTCGAATTCGGACAAAAAAATAGTATAGGAGTTTTTTAACACTAGCCCTATCCTGCTCTAGAGAAAAAAAGGTGAAGGTACCATCAAGTCATACTGGCTTTAGCACCATAGAATTAATAGAAAAATAAATGGTTTTCAAAATTGAAATTTACATCATTTGTTAAATCATTTTTAATGACATTCGTAACAAAGGCAAAGGCATATTTATAAAAACTATCATAAAATCAAAGGTCACAAATAGATTATTTCCGATAGAGTAGCACCATCAATTAAAAGTTTACCATCAAGAAATAGTTAAATAACTAAAAAAATCGGTCAAGTCATGTCTGAATAAAATCTAGGGTTCCGTACCAATTTCAAGATTGCAGGTCAACGGAAAATACAAATATAAAAGTTGGCAAAGTGTCATAAAAGTCCTCTATTCTATGCACCAAGGAACTGAAGGCCTGGATATTGAGAAGTCTCGGTCTTGGCAAACGGACATACAGACAATAAAGTGATCCTGTGAGAGTCCCGTCTTTTTATTTGAGGCATGGAACCCTAAATGGCTTGTACAAAACCAAACTCATTTAAATTGGTCACGATTTTAAAATTGTATCGTAAATCGTCCTTAACTGTTCCGCATTATGTAAATACGTATTCAAATGATCACCAGCTAGTGGTGTTACTGTTTTTTTTATTTATTTATAGCACTTAGGTATTTTTAGGTAATTCAATGTTATGAGCCGTAAATTAAAATGTTTGTGGCATGTAAATTGGTTTGTTTTAATTAAATAGTATGAGAGGCACCTCCAATGACCTCCGAGAACAGAGTATAGATGATACTGGAGGAAGGTCACGTAAAAATCATGAGGACAACTTGGAGGGCATGTATGATGAGGTTGATGACAGTGGACGAGGCGAAACGAGGTTTGGCGTTTCGTTCCTCCACTCTACAATATTTCGAAAATTGGGAAGAAAGTACGGGATATGAGCGTCTTAGCTTAGCTTACGTGAAGACCGCAAATCTAGAATGTAGCTGGTTTGGTAACTGCACCAATTTTTTTAAACTTTAAAATTAATATTCTAGTAGTAAGTACTTATTTCCAAAATTTATAAAAACCTTTTAACTTTTTATATAATATTTGTATAACTTTTCAATAAACCTCTAAGCATCCATACGTAGATAAACCAACGCGTAAATTACGCACTGTAGGTACTCCATTGCATTATTCTACTGCATATAAAATTAAATACATAATAAATTACCTTTATCGTTCATTATTATCTTTAATTGCAATGGCATTTTATCGCTATATCTTGTTTATATATGGATATATCTACATACATATATTATTGACAGTCGGGCTTGAGTTATGAGAAAACACTTAATTGTTGTATTTAAGATTAAAATTAAATTAGCTTCACGCTGTATCCCAGGCACAGCAGGGTAGACAGAGGGAACCTAAGTGTTAAGAGACTCCGTTCCCCATTCTCCACCGAGTTATCGAAGCATTGCGTGTAGAGAGACAGAACTCAACACCGCGCTTTGCCTCGACACCAGAGCGAATGGATATAGAGTGGGGATTGAACCCACAACCAGTCTGTTTTACAGTAACACTTTGTGCCCCTGCACCGCGACTGGCCTCAAACGAACGTCGGTTCTGTAAGTACGTACGAACGTTTATCAGTGACCACCAGTATAGTATATAGGCTTAACCTGATTTTCCATAGAAGGTCACGCGTGAGCTGTCAAACTGTATTTATTTATTTAATACGAAACATTTCAGAGAAAAATTAATCTCTATTCATAAAATAATATAATATTTTTTACTTGAAACTGGGTCGCTCCACTTAGTTTTGTTTGCGTATTGCATTAACAACACGAGTGACTCGGTACTGTGTACATTAAAATGTGTGTCGGTACAATAGGTGTGGATTTCATTGAATTTTAAAACTAAATGGTTGATACCATTCATTCAAAATTGTGGGTTAGATTGGAGTTTATGCTTTCCTTAAGTATTGTAGATAGCTAAGCAGACAAAATGCGGATTTAGATCTAATAAGAAAATATGGTCAAATTAAGCTTAGTTTCGTATGGAAAGTACTTTTAGTTTACTTTTGTATTGGTATTTTCCCCTTATATCCCTATAAATTTCCTATTTTTTTCCTATACAATAGGTTCTCACTTTCGAATTTCATAATTGGACTACCGGAAGGCCCTTATATGGGGACATAAAAGTAGTAAATAAAAAAGAAAAAAAACAATTCTTCTAATAAAATGAGAATCCATAAAAAATACTCAAAAAAAAATTAAAATATGACCCGATCTATATAGAAAACGACAACAAATTATATAATTGTACTACTGTTTATATTCTTTATACTTCTATTCTATCAAAGTTTATAGCTTCGACCTTAACTATCCTAACAAGGTTAACATTTAACTTCACCAAAGTTTATCAACGTTTGTTACTGTTTATAGTAAATGGTAACTTTCCAGACCACTAATATAAAATAATTATACGGTCATATTAATTTATATTGCTCATAGAGTCAAAGAGTATAGGAACTACGAAGGTTATCTAGGTTACTGAGTGAGATATCCAGATATTACGTTTTAATATAATGATGCAATTATATGCTTTATCGCAATAGTTGTGTATTCAAATCCTACATAAAGAAATTAAAAATAAAAAATTAAATTAGCTTCACGCTATATCCCGCAACAGCAGGGTAGGCAGAGGGAACCTAGTGTTAAGACACTTCGTTCCCCACTTTCTGCCGAATTTTGGAGGCATTGCGTGTTGAGTGGCAGAACTCAACTCCGCACTTTTGCCTCGACACCAGAGCGAAGAAATGAAAATATAAATTTAAGTAAATATTTCATCTCCTCGAGTGGGGATCGAACCCACAACCAGTCGGTTTTACAGTCACACTTCGTGCCACTGCGCTGCGACTGGCCTCAAACCTACATAAAGGATAGATTGTTATATATTATTTAGGTTTATTTTTTTTAATTTCATATATCCCAAATATAATAGGATAGGCAGAGAGAATCTAGTGTTAATATTTGCCAAATTCTACATTAATTGCTTGCCGAGTGGCAGAACTCAAATCCGCACTTTGCCTCGTTACCAGAGCAAAGACATGAAAATACTAAATATTCAATTCACCCGAGTGGAAATAGAACCCACAATCGTCGCACACTTCACTCCTGCGCCTAACGGCCTCAATCAAGGAGGATCACTTAAGTTCAGCGTATATAACGATAAACTTACCTTTTTTTAATAAGAAACAAAAAAAACATATCAAAACGATAAATTTTAAATTTTTCATAATAACCTAACATCAGTTAAGTACCAGCCCTAATTCTCTCACGCAACCAATACGTCTGAACTTTCGCTTAGTAAAACAAGTATTAAACACATCAATTTAGTTTTTTTTTATGCCGCAACCAAAATGTCGGACATTAAAATGCAATAAGCGTTATGTTACGTACCTTGGGCAACCTCGGAAGGAAAGCGGGTTACGTCAGCGAGATATTATTGTTTATGCGTATAGATTAACTTTGTTTTGATGATATAATGGTGTTATATTAATGAGGGATGCAAAGAATATCTATATTATAATATAAAAAAAATCCGTTATCGAGTTATTGACAGAAACGCACACGCGATATTACGCGGAATCGAACGCTGAGACTTGGCATGAAGGAAGACGGACATTAGAAGAGTGTAGAGGAATACTATACTATTTTTTATAAAGATATATAAAAGAAAAACAGCATCTCAAGATCGAGCTCAGAGTCGAAAGCTATTTTAAAAATACGGGCCGAGGAGTCCATTTCTTGTTATTTCTACGGAAACGACAAAAAATTGAATTTTAAGTATTCACGGTCCACTCAATCAATGATGTGTTATAACTAGAATGTTTATATACATATATTATTAGTAATTAATTGTTTTAATTAAGAGCAATTGCATATGCAGGAAATCATTTGGTTCTCCACTCTCCGGCTTAATGTATCGAAACATTGCGTGTTGAGTAACGAAACTAAACGCCGCAAATTGTAGATCTACAAAAACAAATCTGCAAAACATTTCATACAATAAATAATAGAATAATCCATCCGAATACTTTTTAACGGTGCATATTTACAAATCAATGAAATATCTATCTATATGTATATATATATTTATCTATCTATATCTCTATACAAAACAAAGTGGGTGACCGGTACGGGTAATAAGGAAACCCAGTATCGCACTTGACCTGGATAGGACTGGTTGTATATTTCTACTCCAATTAAACGGCCAAATGGCTGTTTAAAAAATAACAATTGATATTTTTTTATTGGTATAGCGTAATGCCGTATTTAATTAATTCTTAAAAGAGTTGGTTTGTTTGTTTGTTTATTCTAGATATTTTTAACGGAGAGCGAAATTATTGTAGATGCGGCGGTTGTGGGTTCGATTTCCGTTCCTTACAATGATTTATTTTCCTTTCCGCGCTCGGGTAACCATTCATCTGGAGAGGAATTGAGTTTGTTGTATCTTGATATGGTAATGTATATTATAGCAAGTTTTGGCATTTAGTATAATGTAATAAGTATATGTATGTCTTGAAGACTTTAAGAGAACACGCCCATAAGCCATAAAATAAGAAACGGAACAGATTTTTATATTATAAGAAATGATATAGAATGATTTATTTATTTATTTCTACACAAATATTAAAAATAAAAGACTGAAACAACACATTTTTTTCTGTTATAATTTTACATTTTCCTTAAAAAACACGTATTATACTTTAGTACAATAAATACTACGCACAAAACAGGAAAAGACAGGCACCAACACTAGTTAAGTATATATTACAATAAAAGCAGTTGTCACTCAACGAAATTTGCATACCGTTATACCGTTGGTTAAAACTTTGAACCACTTTAAATTGAACCCTATTGCCTATACATTAGCATAGACTAAAGAGATCTTGTCATATAACAATGATTGAAAGTAAGGCCAGCCATCGATAATGTGAGTTCGAAACCAGCTGCAACTACTTCCTTAATAGATAAGAAATAGACGCAGATTTGTCTGTTTGACATATGATATAAATAAGTAGTACAATTGAGCGTTTCGAATTTGATGAATGATTGTGAGTGAAACTGGTGATAAGACACTCCGATCTCCGTTTGCCATTCGAATTTGAATGGCAGAACTAAACGCCGAAAATTGTTTATTCCTCTGAATAGGGATTGAATTTGTAACTACTGTGCTTGCAATTAGAAGCTGTATCATTGCGCATACAGAAATAAGGGAAGCCATGAATAATTAAAATAATAAAAAAAATTAAATTAAATTAGCTTCACGCTATATCCCGCACACAGCAGGGTAGGCAGAAAGAACTTAGACTACTCCGTTCCCCACTTTCTGCCGAATTTTGGAGGCATTGCGTGTTGAGTGGCAGAACTCAACGCCGCGCTTAGCGTCGACACCAGAGCGAAGAAATGGAAATATAAATTTAAGTAAATATTTCATCTCCTCGAGTGGGGTCGGACCCTCGGAATTAAAATAATACTTGTTGTTTAAAAAATTAAAAAACGCACTAAAAAGGAACAACAACAGTTACTATAAATACTCTCTCGTGTTGACGTGAAATGTTATAAACTTAAGTTAACGCCTTCCGCATAGGCGGTTAATGCGGGACCAATGAAATACAAAAGTTTATACTTTAAAAGTCGTCGAGTGAACTTTCGTATGTTTACATCAATACATATTTACATTATTTTGATATTTTACAAGCTCATGCACAGTGAAGGGTGACGTCTTAAAAGCTGATAATATATTTTAAAAAAAAAATAACATGTCGTGGCACAAAGTGTGACTGTAGAACCGACTGGTTGTGGGTTCGATCCCCAATCGAGGAGATGCAATATTTACTTAAATTTATATTTCCATTTCTTTCAAGCTTCTTCTTTTCTCGCGGAGGCAAAGCGCGGCGTTTAATTCTGCCACTCAATACGCAATGCTTCCAGAATTCGGCAGAAAGTCGGGAGCGGAGTGTCTTAACACTAGGTTGCCTCTGCTTACCCTGCTGTGTGCGGGATACACCGTGAAACTGATAAAAAAAAATCATTCCCGCCTTTATCCGCATCGTAGGGTAGTTTCGTTCCTGTACTCATTTTGGTTTGAATTTTAGAGATATTACGCGGACATCAACGCCGCTGCCTTTTAACCAGAGAATAAATAATGAAAATAATGCACTACTCCGGATGGGAGTCAAACCCACAATCATAGCACTTATAAAGTCATTTGTGCAAATTCCTACGTTGTTTTAATATTTTACAAGATCCTGTAAAGTGAAAGGTAAAACCTTGACCTTATTTTTCTTTTTTTTAATATGATATACAATTTGTTCCATATATGTATGTGTGGTAATTTACTTCATTTTACAGCAGTTTCAACATGTAGGTATGAGTTATGACTAACATTGTCAATGTGGTAGCTATAATTAGCTGCAAGGTTATGGATTCAAATCGAAATAACATGTCAAAAAGAAAAAATATATATGCGCAGTGGCACAGCGTCTGATTGGAACTGCGACTGATGTTGGTTCGATTTCCATAGAAGGGAATGAAATATTATTTTTTTGATTGAATTGATTTACACCACTCAATAGACTATGTCTCAACACTAGGTTCCCCCTGCCTACTCTGCGTCATGCGGGACACAGTGTGAAGCTAAAAAAATGTATAAGAATAGGCGTTTTCACGCTTCCTAGTGCTTATTTTGTTTTTAAATTAAATGTCGGTACAGCTACAATATGAAATAAATTATAAGGTAACCTTTACAGTATTGACAGTTAATTATTAACTATTGAATAACGTACAGACATATTGTAAAATTTTATTGATGCAAGTTATAAATATATAAGGAAATACAAAGAAAAAGTAATTACTCTACTAGACAAGGTTAACAGCTTTTTTGTCATTTTCACTCTTTTTCCCGCATAGCAGGATAGACGGAGGGAACCTAGTGTTAAGTTAAGTTCTCACTCTCCGCCTTTTTGAGACATTGAATTGAGTGACAACGTTTTGTCCAGCATTGCAATGAAATGAAAATAATTTCAAACATTTTTTGTTCCTCGAGTGGGAATCGAACCCAAAATCATTGCGCTTACAATCAGACTCTGTGCCACAGTACCACGTAAACATCAAGGTTATAAGAAATTCGATTTCTTACTAGACTTAACTTTTGATCATCTCAACATTTATCTCAATTCTGATATACATATATTTAAAGGATATTAAGCCTTAATCATTACATAATAAAGTCGTAAATAGGATGCGGTGTTCGTATACGAGATATCGAAATCTGTAGGGTCGTCGAAGGTCGTCCAAAATGTCAGCTGCAAGGCAGGTGCAGAATAAAGTATGTAAGGGAAGCGCCACACTAACTTAAATTAATTGTTTGTATGGGAATAAAGAAGGAAAAGAAATAAAATGAAATCGAAAATAGCCGGATTTGAACCCACGATTTTTTTATAGAGCGTCCGAAATTTTTGGGTGATTAAGATAAATAAATATATATAATATTGTTCATATAGCTTTTTTTATTACTAAATGTATAGAAAATTTGGTGAAAATTTATTTTAAAGAATGATTGTTTTTGTTAGAATAACCGTTATTACATTTTCTTGGTATCACGCTGTATCCCGCACATAGCAGGATAAGCAGAGAAGATAAATAGAGTTAAGTCACTTCTGTACCCCTCTTTCTGCCAAATTCTGTAGGCATTGTGCGTAGAGTTGCGGAATTTGCTGCGCTTTATATCGTTACCAGAAGCTAGGAAATAAAAATATTAAATATTTAATTTCCTCGAGTGGGAATCAAACCCACAGCCTATCGCTGTAAACACATTCACACGCTCGTGCCCCCTCGCCACGACTGACCTTAAATACAGTCATATAGATTTATGTACAATATTTAATTATGTTTCTATCGAAATCCAATATGTCTTAATTAAAATAAGACATAATATATGGTAAATTTAAATGTATTAATACATACTAATACATACTTTAACAGTTATTTACCATCTCATTATAATAAGCATATGTTATATCTATCTATGTATTATATGGAGGCGCGTCAGGGTTCGATTCTCACTCCAGGAAATTAAATATTTAATATTTTCATTTTTTCGTTCTTGTTTCACAGCAAAGCGCGGCATTGAGTTCCGCTACTCAACACGCAATGCCTCTTCAATTCGCCGTAAAACAGAGTGTCTTAACATTAGGTTCCATTTGCCTGCCCTGCCGTGCGCGGGTTACAGCGTGACGTTAAATAAATTTAATAAAATTATAATATTGAAATATTTTATCATTTAATGATAATTTGGTAGAGGCAAATGAACTCTACAAATTGTATCGCATATTTATCTATATCATTAGTTACGTTTTTTTAGCTCTACGTTGTATCTTGCACACAGTAGGGTGGGCGGAGGTAACCTAGTGTTAAGACACTTTGTTACCTATTTTCCGCATTTCCTAGAGTGGAAATCGAACCCACCCAGTCGTTCAGTCAGACACTTACGTGCTACTATTTAATTTATATAATGCTATTTATATTATAGCTTTGTAAGGTTTTTCGAAATATGGTAAAAAAAAAGTACCTATGTTATATTACATATCAACATGCTTATTTACTGCAAAATAATTACAAACTTAACTAAATTATTTAATTGTAATTAAAATATATTACATTTAAACTAATTTATATTCAATTTAATTTAATTTAAAAATAAGTCGATATAATTTTTATCAATTATAATATCCACTTTGTGTGACACGACCCTAATAACCGGAGATCAAGAGGCTGGGCACTTTGATGTATCGACTTTTGAATTTGAATGTATGTACCTATAGTATATACATATATGCAGTTTTAGTTATTTAGGTTCCCGCTGTACACCGCAAATAGCAGGCTAGGCATAAAGAATCCAGTGTTAAGACACTCTGTTACACATCCACTTAATGTCCAAAACAATTCAAGACGGAGTTCTACGCGGTGCATTGTCTTGTTATTAAAACAAGGCATTAAAAATACTTCATTTATTATAGTGGAATCCACTCCCCATTTTTCGCTGAATTCTGGAGGCATTACGTGCTGAGTGGCGGAACTCAACGCCGCGCTTTTGCAACAAAGCCAAGAAATGATCAAAGAATAAATCGAACTCGCAGCCTGTCGCGCTTACAGTCACACAGACCTCACACAATGTATGAGGAACACTTATTTTCGCGAAAGTTACACATTTTTAATACATACCATATATGTTTTCACATTTTTATTGTATTAACATTAAAATTTTTATTATCATTATCTCGAAAGATATAAAATTTGGCATAATATTAAAAGAAAAAGGTATCACAGCCAAGTGGCTACTGTAAAAACAAATCAATTAAAAAATAACACCAAAGAGTGATCCAGAATGTAGTTCCATTTAACATTTCAGTCGCCCTTGGCACGCGCCGATTATACAGCGAAAGGCAGAAAAAAGACATCGCTATATATACTGAAGTAAGGTCGAATATTTTCTATAAAATGGCATGTAGACCGGTCGACCTTTGGAAATAAGGCTGTTTGTTTGATATTTGGATTTGAACCTTGTACCGTCGCGATAGTGGTGTTGGGTGAGATGGGCCAAGCGTGAGAAACTGTTTAGGACACTATACTGATTGATTGACAACATCCTCGTGGTGTGTCGCGAAATCGGAAATACTTACATATAGATTCTTTAATTTGTGTCACTATTAAGAAATATATATGTAAATAGATTCTTATTTACGCTTAAACTAGCATACATTTACATATATACATTGTTATTGTGTAACCAGAGGGAACCTAGTGTTAAGCCAATTAATTCTCTAATTTCCCGTCCAGAATTCAGTGATAAGGCTGACGGAAGTATCTCAATAATAGGGGAACCTATAAGGACGGAGTCTCTTAACAATAGGTTCCTAGATCCTCTTCGCCTACCCTGCTTTGTGCGGAACACACCGTAAAGCCAATAAAAAAAATAAGAACAAGGTACAAGAAAATAGAAAGCTTGTATGAATTTTTATATCTATTTTAATATAAATATTGAGGCTAGCCGTGGCGCAGTGGCACAAAGTGTGACTGTAACACCGACTGGTTGTGGGTTCGATCCCCACTCGAGGAGATGAAATATTTACTTAAGTTTATATTTCCTTTTCTTCGCTCTGGTGTCGAGGCAAAGCGCGGCGTTGAGTTCTGCCACTCAACACGCAATGCCTCCAAAATTCGGCAGAAAGTGGGGAACGGAGTGTCTTACACTAGGTTCCCTCTACCTACCCTGCTGTGTGCGGGATATAAATATGTACTCAAGGACAAAAATCAGTAAATATAACATTTACAATATTATAAAAAAGAAAATGTTATATATATCTATATCGAAAATGTCAACATTCCACATACTGCGACATTCACTTGTGCATTGATTGAGTTTTATTTTTTGACATTATAAGAGTTGTCAAGAATGTGACCGTTCTACTCGAATTGCTAAAATAATTTATGCAGATAAATATTTATCTTTTTTTAGCTTTACGTTGTATCCATCACAAAGTAGAATAAGCAAAGGGAACCTGGGAACTTGTTAAGACATCCATTTCCACTAAAACTTTTCCGTGCCCCACTTTTCGCCTTCGCGTTCTGAAGAAAGCGGTCTCCTGTGCCTAGCCTGCTATGCGGGATAAAGCGTGAAACTGCTAATCCTGCATAAGCAGTTTCACGCTTTATCCAAAAAATCGCCCAAAAACAATACAAAATAAGTTAAGAAATTAAATAAATTAAAAAATTAGCTTCACGCTATATCCCGCACACAGCAGGGTAGGCAGAGGGAACCTAGTGTTAAGACACTCCGTTCCCCACTTTCTGCCGAGTTTTGGAGGCATTGCGTGTTGAGTGGCAGAACTCAACGCCGCGCTTTGCCTTGACACCAGAGCGAAGAAATGAAAATATAAATTTAAGTAAATATTTCATCTCCTCGAGTGGGGATCGAACCCACAACCAGTCGGTTTTACAGTCACACTTTGTACCACTGCGCCACGACTGGCCTAAGTTAAGAAATATTGACTTTAAAATAATTACTTTGCGACAACAAAACCAAAACAATAAGAATGAAGACAACGAAAGTGAAAGCCGAGTTTACGCGCCACTGACGCGTTTTATATTTATTTTTGCATTTACTTAAAAAAAAAACTAACGGGAAGTAGCTTTGTCAGTTGTTATTTCGATATAATTTTTTTTAACCAAAATAATTATATATTTACTTCTCGTACTCCACTACCGGTGTTACCGAAGAAGAAGAAAGGAGAAGAAGCCAAGGAGAACGTGCTCAGCTGGTTTGGGCACGTCGAACGAATGAGTGATGAAAGAATGACAAAAAAGATTTATGATGGAAAAGTGAGTGGTAAGAGAGGTAAGGCCAGACCGTAGGGGAGTCGATCCCCTCTAGGGGAAATAAAATATTTTTATTTTGCTGCCCTAACATAAAAAACGTTAAGTTCCGCTGTTCAACACGTAATATCATAAAAAGATAGGAAAAGAGAGTGCCTAAACACAAGGTACCCTCTGCCTACCCCGCTACACAATGAACTTAAATAACATCATTCATAAAACATTAACAACACAAATCGATTACTGGAAACGAGAGACCATGTATTAATTATAATCACAATTTAAAATAAATCGATTAAATTGCTAGTTTCAAAATCGTTCGTGACCTCTCTCAAGCCTCGTGATTCAATACCAATGGAGTCTCATAGGAGTCGATGTGGTGTAATCTTATTGTTTACATGGTGAATAACTACGCAAGTCCAGCTATCTTGTAGTGCTAAGTATCAGAAACAGTGGTTACTGCAGTCTTTTATATTTTTGGGGTTCCGTGCCTTAAAGCAAATACTGGAACCCTTTAGTCTATAATTTTGTATCACTTTACTGTTCGTCTGACGTGCCCGTCTGCCAATAACATGTATCTCCAGGTCACGTGGGGGTACCGATCTGAAATTAATATAAGATACTTCCCGAGGACTTATAACTACGACATTTGGCAAGGGGCGAGCACTTTTGAAATTTGAGGTATATAAAAATTTTATAAAATTTATTTAAGAAGTGATAAATTTAAAACGCATATAGGTCTAAATCATAAATTAAATGAACTTTTGCATAAACAATAAGCGTTTTAAAATAATATCTCTTTACCCATCTCATAGATGTTGGTTCCGATCTCTGATTATTACACAGCATTGTTATTTAGATTTAAAACGGCATTGGTTTGTACATGATAAAGTTTCACGGTTTAAAAGATCAGTTAAAATTCTGCCGTTCATGGTCATGCAATCGAGTCATATTTGTTTCTAATTCAGTTCTGTATATATACAATTTAAGGTAATCCTTTAGGGAATTCGATTTAAAACAAAAAATATTGCTAGACAATAATGCCTTTGCCAGATAAACAGGAAATTTAAATTTTTTTTACGCATAAATTGCTAATAAATTGAATATACGAGAAAACGCATAGTTCGAAACTCACAACAAAACAAACTCCCGCTAAAAGCGGGATACAGCGTGAACCAAAAAAAAAACAAATGAAACTTACCGCCTTAGAATATCCGCTGCCAGCACTTCCATCTGAGGAGTTGCTGAGCCGCCGCTCGCTGGGCGCCGGGGGAGACCACGTGGTGCCGTCCGACGGCATGCTGACATCACTGTACCGTCACACAACTAACACTAAGCACTTCACTCAACTACCGTGTCCATTTTAGTTACCTGGAATAAGATAAATACTGTTAGATTTTGTTTTTTTTTTTATTGTGTATGACGACCAGCGGCAGTGCGGTGTTGAGTTCCGCCAGTCAACACAGAATCTTAAAACTACGGAAAATGCGGAATAAAGGTTAAACTAAAAAATAGTTTATTTCAATTCTACTCGTTGCTTGTTTTGTATGACAAAAATTTAGTGACAAAACACTATAAATCCAATTTTATTTAATTAAGATACTTACCGACTTTAGTATAGGTATTTAAGAAACAACGCCGCTTGAAACAATTTAATCTGCTATCTCCCACGTGATGGCGGTGTAGGTCAAATACGTACTTTACTAAGCCTACATTTCGTATTGTCAATTTACTATGTACTTAATGTAATGAGGGTTACTTTAAAAGGTTAAAAGGTTATTTCACACTGAAAAAAAAATGTTGAATATATTGAATAGTTCCTCTAATTTCTTCTATTTTTTTATATTTATATAAATCAAAGTAACAAAACCTTATAATATTTTCTATACATGATATGACCCCAAAACCTTTTAATTCCGTAATAAGAAAAGAGAAAAAGAAGCCTCCAGATTTCGATGGAAAGTGGAGAACGGAAGTGTCTTAATAGTAATGCGAGTGCTAAAAACCTACTGTTTCAGAAAATGTATAAACATTTTTACTCAAATTTATACCATCTGTATAGTGAGATAAAAAAATATCATACGTCTTGTCTTGTTTATCGAAACGTCTCACTTAAAAGAAATGTATTTAAATTAATACACGAAAAATTACACTTTTAAAAACAATAAATAATTTAAAATCATAAAACTATCAGTTACTTTTGTTAAGAGGTGTACTGTAACGGTTATACGCTGTCGTTTCTTAAATAGAATTTGGCAGTTTTCAATAAATATATAGTACGATCAACAAGTTGTGGTTGCCCAAAAGTTAGCTATACATGGCTGCGCAGATTAGATTTTAGCATTTCGTCATTCTTTTAATTATATTATTCCCTAGTGGGACACTGAGAAATCTAAGATAATCTAACTCCAGGTCGGCCACGACTGGTTGACCGTACTATACCTACTTCACGAGTTCACAGTGTACCGAAAGACTAAATGATATTTATGTAACGATTGTTTTAGTTATAAAACGTGTTGATTTTCTTTTCTGTAGTATATTAGTAAAATTAAAAAAATAAAAATTAGCTTTACGCTATAGCCCGCACACAGCAGGGTAGGCAGAGGGAACCTAGTGTTAAGACACTTCGTTCCCCACTTTCTGCCGAATTTTGGAGGCATTGCGTGTTGATTGGCAGAACTCAACGCCGCGCTTTGCATCGACACCAGAGCGAAGAAATGAAAATATAAATTTAAGTAAATATTTCATCTCCTCGAGTGGGGATCGAACCCACAACCAGTCGGTTTTACAGTCACACTTTGTACCACTGCGCCACGACTGGCCTCTAAAGTATATTAGTAGTGTAAAATATTTTTGTTTTCTTTTTGTTTTAAAGAATATATATTTCAATTTAGGTATGTAAAGAGCATTCAACAAGCAGGATTTGAAATCACGTCTATGAAATGCAGTCAAACACGTATCAATTAACAAATTAGTGTTAGTGCTACGACAGTCGTTTTAAATGACGGAAATTAATTTTAAATGTAACCAGAACCGAATGGAGATCGAACCAACAACCGGAACTCCAGTCAGACACTGTTCCATTGCACCAAAACGGCTTCATAATATTATTAGAAAATATTTTTAGAAAAAATCTTTTATTAAATTTAAAATATAGCCTACTAAATACTTAAAGGCCCGTCGTGGGGCAGAGGCATAAACTGTGACTGCAAAATCGACTGGTTGTGGGTTCGATCCCCACTCGAGGAGATGAAAAATTTATATACATTTATATTTTATTTTCATTTCTTCGCTCTGGTGTCGAGGCAAAGCGAGGCGTTGAGTTCCGCCGCTCAACACGCAACGCCTCCAGAACTAAGTCCCACTTAAGTGATATAGCATTTTTTTAAACATTCAACAATCTTGTTTTGTGTCTGTTGTAAAAATCTGTTTTACAGTGACTGACTAACTGACTGACAGCTACATGTGAGGTCATTCCCAATTTCCGATCTGACTGACAGTCAACTTGTTTGCGCGAGAGTGAAACTTTTGTTGTTGTGAAAATTATTTTAAAATGAGAATTATACAGATATTTATTTAGTGATTCTTAATGGAAAAAAAGTAGTATTTTACTGTCTTCAAAAAATAGTATTTCTCTTTCTTATTTAAATAGAAGGTATTTTCTTTTAAAGATCGTTTTGAGAAGAAATTTTAAAATCGATTTTTTTATTAAAGAGATTGAGAATATTAATTACACCTAATTTTCGTTATATTTATACGAATGATCGAAGTTATATATATATATAATACTGTGCTTAAGTACATTTTTGTGTTTTATGCTAACTTTGTACTAAGATGTACAGTACGGTTGTCGAGTCGTGGCTACTCTGAAGTTAGCTCTAGATGGTTGCGCAGATTTGATTGTAGGATTCTTTTACTTTGAATTATTCTTTCTCGAATGCACAAAATGTAAAAGGTCTTAAAACTACGACTACGACTCGTTAAGCATACTGTATAAAATAAAAAAGTCCTAATATTAGGTATCAGGTTTTTTTTACCAGAAATTGATACTAAAATGTGGAAAAATTCTAGATGGTTTAATAAAAAAAATGCTATCAAAGATAAAGCCAGGTGCGTAATTCGGCGTCTTGTTGTGCAACGATAACGTGAGTTGTTGTATGATAAACCAATTTTTTTTATCTTGTCAAATCTTATCAATATATCTACAATATATGTGGATATAATGTTATTTTGATATAAATTTCAATTTTTGTTTTGTTTAAAAGTGACCCCAATATTCACTATCGGTATAATTATTAAATTTTAGATAATATTTTACAATTATTGTAAAAAAATTGAGGGCGATTGTGAACGCGACGGTTGTAGGTTCCGAATGGAATATTGAACATTTTCATTTGTCTTAAGGAGGCAAAGCACGGCGTTGAGTTCCGACAGTCAACAATGCAATGCCATGAAATCAGCGGAAAATGTCTTACAAAACAAAACGCTCCCAATTCCCTGCTATGTGTGTGATAAAGCGTAAAACTGAAAGACAAAAACGTCTTTCAAGATTATTACTTAATTCACTAACGAGATCTTACATTTTTTCTTCTTATCAAATCATCAAATTTTCTGCACAAAAAAAAACTAGTTTCATTAAAAAAAATCTAATTTCAAAACACCACATTTTGAAATTTTCAAAATAAATAATGAACAATTAAATTTAATGATCATTATTTTCGGCATCATCATTCCTAATCGTTACGCCTAATAGAAAATAATTAAATAACGTTACGTTAGGTAAGTATTGGTTACGTGCGTTTTAATTATAGAGAATCGCGATTATTTGATAATAGTAGGAACTGAGCTTTGTAATACAAATTCTTTTGGACCACTTTATTGTTTTAGCTTTAGAGGGAACCTGGGAACCTAGTGTAAGCACTCTGTTCTCATTAAGACAATTTCGTTACCAACTTTGTGCCGAATACAAAGGAATTGCGTGTAAAATAGAAAAAATATTTAAATATGTATTTCATAACAATTGGAATTCGAATCTGCAACTGTCGCGATCACAGTCACACCCTTGTACCACAGGGCAATTACGGCCTCAAACACTGCACTTTATTAACAATACATTAATTATTTAAATAAAATTTCATTGAAATAAAAGAAACCCTAAAATTAAAACGTACAAAGTACTTTACATACTTTCTAAAATCGGTGCAAAATACATACTAAACCTAAATCAGCTCTAAAATACACAAAATAAAAACACACAAGTTACCAGAAACAAAGAAAAACATCCAAAAATAGGTTGGCACAACACTTTTTTTTTAATGAAAACACTGGCAAAAACAAATATATATTAATATAATATAATTAATTCTGCCGTACTATGTGCACGCGGTGTCGAGCTCGGGCTATAACATACGTCCGCACACCGCCGCCTCGCGATCTACACTGAGAAATTAAGTATTCTCCAGCCCGCTCGACGGTTGTGAGCCGAGGTTCGAGTCCCGCAGGGGGCGCCCTCACAATCGTCGACCCCTCTCAAGCAGCCAGGTAGTGCTTGCATTTCTTCTGGGACAGAGTACCCTCTTCCCTACCCACCCGGTGTCGCTGTAAAAGCCAATAGGGCTAACAGCATTAACCTCAGTTCGAAAAAAAAAAAAAAAAAAAAAAGAGAAATTAAGAATGCGAAGTCAAAGACTAGATATAAAAAAGATGATCGAATAAGATCGCATAACAATTTGTCGGGGTGGACGTGATGGAGTTATTAAGTTCCCAGGTTCCCTCTACCTTCCCTGCTATGTGTAGGATACAGATTGATGCCAAATAATAATGTTATTTTATGAGATATTAAGCAATATTATAATATAACATTTTTGATTTAAAAAAAGGTTTACGGTTTGCTTTGTGTGGTTTGATAGGACGACCATCTGTTGTTCTTGTTGTATATGTGCATACTGGTTGGATAGTGCATATTATATTGCATTGCGTGTTATTCCAGATATGGCGTTTTTTAAAGTTAACGCTGCAGTGTACGCAGAGGGAATCTAGTGATTAGTCACTCTTTACTCCACGCACCGCCAATTATCTTTAAAATTTTTAAGGACTCAACGAAACCTTTTTTTTACTTAGTAACATTTTTGTTATTTTTTTTTGGGATTCACTCTGTTCTTCACTTTCCGCCAAATTTACGAGGCCTTTTTTGGAATTTTTCTGCTGCGCAGATGCAAAAGTGTAACGCGACTGTTGTGCGAGTTCGATTTAATTAATTATTATTTATTAACATTTTTATTTTTACTTATTCTTAATAACTTATTATTAATAAAATAAAAAAAATATATAAACATATATATTATATATTTGCGAAATATTTCTATCATTGCGATTGTACTCTATCATTATTTACACTATCATGTTCATAATTGATAATTATTTGAAATATTTTTATATTTCATGACACTGCATTAGTGAGTCTATAGTGCAATACGAATTGATATTGTAATACATTCTAACAACTTCCTTCAATTAACAAAAGGTTACAAGTTCGATTTATTATGCACAATAATACACCGGAAGTGGTTTAGGTCTTACATAATAATAATTGATTTCTTAAAGTGTAAATTGATATGTTAAATGATTATATTCATCATAATATTAAGAATCAAACCCACAACGAACGCGTTTACACGTTGTGCCACCGCACCACGACGGCCTCGATGATTTATATTATGACATTGTCATTCACCACTCAAAAGTAGATCAAACATTGCGTTATAGCAGCTTCCGTCATTTCGTACAGTTACTGCAGTCTCTGTAGTGTATACTCGATCTATAATACCTAAGAATGTAGAATGTGGACTAAACCGATGTTTGGAAATGTTACAATGTACCGGAAAACAATAGCGGTGTTATTGAATAATGCGGCTTTTGTTTCGTATATAACAACTTTTAGTATTAATATTGTATTAAGTCGTGGTTTACGTACAGATAAGACTAGAAATTCCTGTTAAAAATGTCTGAAAAATAATATATATATATACAAAATTTAATCAAAATAAATCAGCTCACGCTGTAACCCTCACAGCAGGGTAGGCAGAGGGAACCTAGTGTTAAGACACTATTTTCTCCACTTTCTGCCGAATTGCGTGTTGAGTGGCAGAACTCAATGGCCGCGCTTAGCCTCGACACCAGAGCGAAGTAATGGAAATATACATTTTAAGTAAATATCCTCGAGTGGGGATCGAACCCACAACCAGTCGGTTTTGCAGTCACAGCCACACACGACCGGTGTCATAAAATATATATACATATATATAATTTAAAACACACTTGTGATATGACACTCCGTTTTTCATATTTAAGCCTAATATGTTATGACATTAATAGTGGATTTCGAGTTCAACAACAAACTGTAATAGAATCGTCACCTCTTATACTCATAGTAAGTCATTACAGCTGTTTTAGCGTAACTCACAAATATTAAACACCAGTGAAAGTGAGTGTTTTTCTGTAAAAAAAAGACATTCCCCTATTCAAATTTAATATATTTGATGGCTCAATATGTATACTTTTTTCCTAAAATGATTTAGTATAGTCTATAGTAGTTTCGTTTTTCTGACCTTTATTTTTGTCTGTCTGTATTACCTACATGCATGATTGAACATCTAGTGATTGTAGCGACAAGTTAATTAATTTTCCACAAAATCGAATCTCTCTTTTCATTTCAAGACGCATTTTGTTTTAAAAATAAAAGTTACTTTTTTTCTGACTTCGTGCTTTATTCCGCATATAAATGGGTAAGACATTCTTTATTTACCAGAGAAATGAAAATAACACGTTCCCCGAAGTGGGAATAAGCCCACAACCACAGTCGCACGCTATCCCACTGCGCTATAACGTCCTAAAATAGTTGTAATAGCTATTAAATAGAAAATCGTAACTTCTAAGAGAACAGTAGATAGCATAGACATCAGAATAAAGCAATGGAGTAGTGTCCTGTTCGGTTATCAAATATCGTGACACATTGAGATCACCACAATAGAGCGAAACACAGAGATATCTAGAGTTCGAGAAAAGTTAGTTGTCTCCATATAAGTATAGCTCGGGATAAAATTCAAGTTCTAATTACATACAGACTTACAATATTTCCAAGTTAGTGTACATCCAGCTTTTATTGGATTATTTGGATGATGTTTGGTTTTGTGACTGGAGATAAAAATAGACAAGTCAAATTTAATTTAGCTTAAACTTTATTGCAAGTAAACACAGAACTCGGCACTCGTACAGATCTCTCATTTGGTTGGTCATGATATCGAAAACCACGTGTTACTTAACATTTAACTTAAAAATAAATAAATCAGCTTCACGCTGTATCCCGCACACAGCAGGTTAGGCAGAGGGAACCTTGTGTTAAGACACTTCATTCCCCACTTTCTGCCGAATTCTGGAGGCATTGCGTGTTGAGTGGCAGAACTCAATGGCCGCGCTTAGCCTCGACACCAGAGCGAAGAAGTGAGTGACGACAAATCATAAAAAAACCGGTTTTTAAACGTTGGTATATAAATAATTAAAATTTGCTGCAATTTTATGTACAACACAAGGGGTTTTTAACAAATGCGCATAATTTCATACATATAGACTTACTGGTTTACGAATTATGAAGGGCTCAATGGTAGCTTAAAATTATAATAAACACATTATACGTTTCCAGGTTTTTAACTTGGCTGGACGCGTCTTGATATAATATTACAATTTAATATATAAGAAAATATTTATTTTACATATATAATTAAATCAATAAAGTTGACGGAACTATTTGCAACAGAGAAAGGTGGTGAAACCTTTTTTAATTTCAAGGTGAACATATGACATTGAGCTATACGTTGTATTATTACAAAATAAATATAAAGATTTATTAATAAAATCCAGTTTTTTATTTCTTTTTTATGCGTTTTATTTATTGCTTAACACCACATTTTGTATAGGGCAGGGTAGCCATGTAGGAACCTAGTGTTAAAACAAACTATTCTGCAATTTTTTGTTGCATGTCCAATAGCAGAACTCACCGTCGTGCTTTGTCTTCTATCCCACACAACGATAGAAATTAATTTAAAAAATACCGGAAATCGAAACAACAACCGTCACTTTTACAATCAGACTATGCCACTACGCCACAACGGTTTTAAATTATTGGTGTTTAATAATAAAGTAATTATTAACATTTTACCAGTAGCTATATAAAACTCGAGCATACTTTTCGTATTACGCGTTTCCACGTTTGAAGTTGTTATTCAGTTCGTACACCAGATCTGCTGATAACTGTCATGTGTTTGTGTGACACATAACTTCGCCAGGGTTGCCAATTGACAAAATAACGTAAATAATTGTATTACTAATGTGTGTTTTTTTAGCTTCACGCTGTGTCTCATTCGGCATTGCAGCACAGCTCCTGACGGTTGTAGGTTCGTTTCCCATACAAGGAAATAATTTATTTTTAAAGAAATATCGCTCTGGTAACAAGATAAAGCGATACGTGATTTCCGCCACACAGAGCAAAATATCGATAGAAAATGGACAACAGAATGTGTTCATCGGGATACAGCATGAATATATAAAAAAATATTACAATTAAACAAAACAACATCACAAACGTTGCATCATTTTTTTCTATCGACAAACCAGTTAGTCAAGCTATATGTATGTATGTATAGCTGTATTCAGCAAAAACGCTAGCGTAACGGGATGCGCACGCGCAGCGCATGCTAGCTGGATGTTGACCAGTCGCTTCGAGTCGTTGTCATACATAAAGGATTTGCGGGCAAACGTTTGAAGGTCGATGTTTTCTCGGTATTTTTCGGGTGTTATGTAAACTTCGGAGTGAATTGGTGGTTTTATTTTATTGTGTTATATATAAAACTAGTAGTCGATCCTAATTTTGTTTGCATTGCCTTTAAATAAAATGCAAAAAAACTCTTTTTACTGTCCCTATTGATAAAAACATTTGCTTCTAAAATATTAAAATGCTCGTATTTTCTGTCATAATTATCAATTATCGACAAATATTACCAATTTTCCAGGAAACCAAACAGCTATGAAAAACGTCGGAAATTCACACAAACCGTAATAACCTCTCAGGTCTTTCATATTATATAATGCCAAATGATTATAATATGACGATAATCATAGGATATGTACGAGATAATTAAATAAATACTGTCACTCTGTTGATATAGAACTTGTAAAGTAAATGGTTTATTTTATGATATGTTTACAGTGTAGATTATAAATAACTTAGTATGCTTACATAAGTTCATTGAAACGTTCATAGAAAAGTTATAAATTAAAAAAAAATATCAGCTTCACGCTCCATCCCGCACACATCAGGGTACGCAGAGGGAACCTAGTGTTAAGACACTCCATTTCCCACATGTCGCCGAATTCTTGAGGCGTTGTGTGTTTAGTGGCGGAAATCGATGGGAACAGAAGTGTGTTAATGGGAATAGAATGTCTTATCGAACACTAGGTTCCCAGGTTTCGTCTACCTACTCCGCTATGTGAGGTATATAGATTCTGCAACTGCATAGAAATAATTTTAAATTATATCAAAAAGTCAGCTTCACGCTGTATCCCGCACACAGCAGGATAGGCAGAGGGAACCTAGTGTTAAGACACTCCGTTCCCCACTTTCTGCCGAATTCTGGAGGCATTGCGTGTTGAGTGGCAGAACTCAACGCCGCGCTTAACTTCGACACCAGAGCGAAGAAAATGGATATATAAATTTAAGTCAATATTTCATCTTCTCGAGTGGGGATCGAACCCACAACCAGTCGGTTTTACAGTCACACTTCGTGCCACTGCGCCACGACTGGCCTCATATACAGATACTTTAAATTATATAACTCAGAATATTCTGCTTACATAAATTAATCTTTTATAAATACCTACATTATATATTAAACAATTTGTTTAGTAATACTAATATTATTATAGATAATTAAATATTACAACTTCTCTAATGTGTAATTATTAGAGCGACAGTACGTAATAGGTATACTCGTACGCAATACCTGAACTGCATGTTTTGGCGGAAATACCACCACCACGTTGTGAAATGAGGGGTGACTTAAATTAATATGTAAATATAATAATAATTAATATATTAATAATTATATAAATCTAGAACTTGGAAAACAACGGCAGAAAGAGGAAAAAGGGCATGTCTTGTTCTTTTTCCACTTTCAGCCGGAATTGAAGACATTTCATTTGGCGTTTTGATTGGTGAAATATTATGTTCTTTCTCCTTCTTGTGAAAGCAAAAAGAAGAGATCAAATTGAGATATATTAACTAGAAATAAAAATAATTTACTGAACTGAGTGGGAATGAAACTCAGAATCATCGCGTTTACAGTCAGTAAGGTGTTGTCCTGTTGCGTCAAAATTGTTATTTAATTTAACTAAATATAATTACATTAATGTAAATTAAATAAAAATAAATGATTCTGAGTATGGCTCTAAGTATGATGTCATTGATATTGAAATGTATATGATATGTATTAAAATAGAGATATTTTTTTAAGTCACGCTGTATTTTACACACAGCAAGGTAGACAGAAGGAACCCAGTATTAAAACACTCCTTTCCCAAATTCTGGAGGCCTTGTGTGTTGAGTGGCGGAACCTTGATATCAGGGCGAAGAAATGAAAATATCTAATATTTAATTTCATCAAATGGGAATCGAACCCATAACCTGTAGCGTTTACAATCACACTTCGTGACCCTACCAGTCATGGCCTCAATAGAATAGAGACGTCAAGTAAAATTAAAACACATTTGGCAACTTTAACACAATTAAAGTTCATGATAAATAGCATATTAGTCTTCTTATTAATGGATACATTTTGTCGACAAAATGATTCACTGTCTAAGGGCACTTCTTTGAATGTGCAATTCTAAACTAACGACACTTACATAAAATAAATCACTTATATTGATGATATCGTACAAAGATTTATTACCCTAGCAGAACTACAGCTACACGACAATTAAAGACCTATTTCCCAAAGCGAAACGAACGCGAAGGACTTCACTATTTAAAGCTAACTTTCGATCCCGATAAACCACTTTCCCTGTGACTTTCATGAGACCGCAACTTCGGCCCTACTCGGCCACAGTTTCAAACCACACGACACTGTACCATTAAAATTCAAATTAGTATCACAGCTGCAACTTTCGATTTTTCGGATACCCAAATTAGTAAACGGTAATGAACCTCAAGACTGTCTGGTCGTTCAGGGCCAGTCCAAAAGATCTGACAACTTTTTTTAGTAAGCTCAAAATATAATGAGCAATAAAGAGTTTCTTTAATTAAGATCAGTCATGGCGCAGAGGCGTTAATGTGTGGCTGTAAACGCTACTGGTTGTGGGTTTAATTTATATTTTCATAGATCGAGGCAAAGAGCGGCATTGAGTTCCGCCACTCAACATGCAATGCTTCCAGAAATCTACAGAAAGTAGGGAACGGAGTGTCTTAACCAAGTTCCCTCAGCCTACCTTGCTGTCCGCGGGATACAGCGTGAAGCTGATTCTGATTTATTTAATTAACGTGAGAGTAAGATTCTGAATCCTTGCTCATTAGAACACGGTGATATAAATAAAGTATTTAATAGTCAAATTATTATAAATAGATGCAATTTAGTTAGCCAACGGCTCGCTGATTTACTGCCGTGATACACTAATTGGTTTCTAGGTAGCAGCTCACTTCTTAATGGCCAATGAGAGAGCAATCATCATTATCAAAAACGTCGATAAACACCGCTTTGAAATATATTCTCGTGCAACGTTTATACGCTAGCCAGCTATTTTTAACACGAATCGTTTTATAAAATTAAATTTTCTAATTCAAGTAGCAGAGCGATAAAAATGATCCAAATGAGGTAATCGACGAAATTCTTCAAGTTCCAGACGTTTCAAACGTAGGTTACGTTGAGATCCCTATAAGGTGTTGCACATGTCGTCTCTCTCGGCATTTGTATTCGTTACCAGACATTCCGGTGACGAAACGCTACCTGCCCGACTGCCGGGCACTAGTTTAGTACACGTTGGAGTTGAGCAAATTCAATATAGAATTTCTAGATTGGCCAATTACGTTTCGATATAAGAACGAGTTTCTTAATTATATTCAGGTATAAGAGGATTAATGACTGCTTACTCTGATTTTGGCAACATCAACACTTGTGTCGATGGTACAGAAAGATTTTTAGATTTTTAAATCCATAATTAATTACTTTAATATATTTGAAAATTAATAAAAAAGCAAATATTTTAATCGGTGATAGCAATTTTAAAACAGAGCCAAACCGGAATCAAGTCTAAAGCGGACTCAAGTGGGCTAACGTAACCTATCATTTGGACTTAAAAAAAAACATTTGCAAAAAAGAACACAACGCGTAGCCTCGATGACCTTTGAAATTCTTTACTTGTGTATAATTAAATTTGGATCTTGATACCTGATATTTAGGTTGCTTTTCGGTTATCCTGTAACGGGATTTGTTACCTTACAGAAACACCAAGGAAGAAAGGTGGTACAAAAAGAGAAGAATATGATTGTAAAGCGGTACACAAACGACCTTGGTTTTAACTGTAGGCCACATGCCGGCTGTTGCTCCTTAGGACGATGGTATGCATAGCCGGTTTTGTTTTTATAGGGCCACTCCCGTCGTTTTGATGGATTGATTTTGAGGCCCTTGATTTCGAGTACGTCGGGTTCCTTCTTACTCCGATTTCAATTACGATTTTATTTCAATTTGTATACAGAAGTGCCGATAAATAATTCTTAATTGTATTCATAATAAACACCAAATATTTTAGATAATGTAAAATATTTTTTCTTAACATTTGGCCCAAAAAGTTAAATCAAGATGCATACATATATAACGATTCATGATAAGCATTTAACATGAACAAAGCATTGTTTTTGTTCTGGACAGTTAGGACAGATATTTGTATAAATATAAAAACCTTAGGTTAGATATGAATCCACGATCTCGAGTTTAACTATATATACAGTATCACTAACCACAAGATCAACAGGTAACCCAACTATTTTTACATGTAATAACTGTCGTTTATTAACTTTCTCTATTCTCGATTATGATGTTTTCGGCCCTGACCACGCCTCGTCCACCAGCAGTCGTCGTCACTAGTTTAGCGCATCGTTCTATGCAATTATGAACTTTTACTTTTTAATGTTTGACGTTAAATACTCAGAAACATACAATTTCACGACATAAAAGCTCGTATATGATAGTATTGGGTACAATTATACTAATTTAATATAGTCATAGCGCAGAGGTAAAAGTGTGTGGCTGTAAACTCGACTGGTTGTGGATTCGATCCCCACTCGAGGAAATGAAATATTCATTTAAATTTATATTATTTATTTCTTCGCTCTGTTTCTCCACTCAACACGCATAGCCTCCAAAATTCGGCGGAAAATGTCTTGACACATTAGGTTCCTCTAGGATACAGCGTGAAGCTGAATAAGAATTTAAATATAGCGCTATATAATATTAGCGCTTAGCACTAATTACATTAGGGCAGTTGTGACGCAGAGCTACAAGTTTGCGACTGTAAGCGCGACAGGTTGTGGGTTCAATTCTCACACAAGAAAATAATTATGGAATATTTTTATTTCCTACAGCGTGAAGCTAGCTAAAAAAAATCTGTTGTAAATACGAGAAGATAACTAAAGATTTTTCTTAACTCTTTTCAAGAATTTCTTAACAATTATAGATAATTAACATATTTTATATATATAAATTATTATAAAAAATCCCATAAAATATAGGTAGCTGTACCGGAAGTTTGTAGAAAGCGCAATCGTGCGGTAGCGTGGTGAAATTTTAGACAAGCGATATGCATCTTACGTTTTGGTCGTGTGTGAGGTTTGAGGTTATCACGGCCATTTATTATGTTACAGTTTGTAATTGTACGCCGCGGATTTATTTCCAACGACAATAGGGTCACGTGTACGGCCTGTCCCGGAAAAATTGATTTTGAGGATAGATCGTGTCCTGGTTGATCAGGGGCATAAATTGTGGCTTTGATTCCCAGTCTTAAAAAAATATAATACTAACAATGTAGTTTCTAGACAAAAAATCTGATGGGGCATCTGGATTTTAGCTTTTAACCTTTTTTTTTTAAATTAATATTTCTAGGATGGGCAACAGACTAATCTGGAGTGGGCACGGCCCACCCGGCTCCCTCCTCTTCCTACGGCCATGTGTAAAGATAGAAAGGAGAACCAAACGGTTTCTGCATATGTCTTTAGCCATGTCCATTCTGACCTCTCCATAATTAATACAAGTCTAATTTCTCCAAAAATACGATTTGTGCCTACAACACATACTACTATGTACTTTTAAAGTATTTTTTCGAAATAGGTTAAGAAAGTTTTTTTACAGCAGGTATAATTGTAAAAAAAATAATCTTTTAAAACTTAGAAACTTTTACGAGATGTTAGTCAATTCAAGTGCGACGTATGGTTATAGCCACTTGAAAAATATCTAACATTCTACTAAAACACAAGTGTCACCATATCTAACTTAATTTATGTATACCAGATTCACGCTCTTTCCTGCATAGCAGGGTACGACGAGGAGGGAACCTACTGCTAGGACACTTCGTTCCTCACTTGCCGTCTAATCTTCGAGTTTTTTGGTTTCAACAAAGTAAAAATCATAGTAAAAAAATATTTTTATTCAAAATAAGAAGCTGTAAGTGCTTAATTTTTTTTAACAAACAAATACTGGCAGTAATTTACTGCCAGTTTATTTTGAATTTAATTATTATTTATGCCAAATGAATGAAGATAATTCATTCCTCCACAAGGAAATCGATCCCACAACCGTCGCTGTGCCGCTGCACCACGACGGCGTTTTAAACAATATACAATAAACTAAAATCAACAATTGAAAACAGTGTCAATTGCAACTATCAATGTACTATCATTAATTGCAATAACTCCAAGTCTAAATAAAAGGCAAGTCCAAAATTAGAACAAACAATCAAGCCAGCTCCAATAAACTAACCGTACTGTACTGTTCCCAATAAAAGGTAATAGAATAGATACTAATGAACCAAAACTGAGGAATTCAACTATGTCGACCGCAAGTTACTTACGATGTTGATATAAGAGACAATTGATTTAAGGAATAAGGTTTATCATCTATTAACACTAATAGATGGCAATTATGACCAATAATATTTCATTCTATTTATGGACCTCCAAAAGGATTTATTGGTGTTGAGGTCTTTGGATTGTAAGGGTGACGGGAACAGGTTCGACTTGCACTCGAGAGAATGAGTTATTTTTATTCCATGCTTTGGTAACAAGAGTAGGAGTTCTGCCATTTAACATACAATGTCCCGAAAATTGGGCAGTGCGTCTGGAACGAAATGTCTTAGCACTAGATTCCTTCTACTTACCCTTCTGTATGTGGAATAAATTATTATTTTATTGACTGATTCACTACTTGACTTTGAAAGCTATTCAAATAATTTTCTTAAGTCTGTAAACACGTCCAATATTTTTTGTTAGGCAGAGAGAACTCGCTGCCTGGAGGAGCACGTAGAGAGAACGATATGTAGAGTAGACAGCCTACTCCTGCCATAAATAGTATATAGCTATGATGAAAAAATCTATATTATGTAGTTATCTTAGTGAGAGTCAAACTTAAAAGAATTCCTTCCTTTATCCTTCAAATTAACGACGAATATACGATGCAACTACTGTAAGGTAGTATTTTTATACTTATTTATTTTACATAATCATTCTTTAACCATTTTAAATGTAGAGATATATAAATCAACATATTTCTACCCATTCGTTTTGTTTTTCCACAGTTTTGGTAACCGCTTCATTATAACGCAGTTGAAATATTCACATAGTTTGGAAATCGATTAAGGCGTGAACGATAGTTGAGAAAATCGATGTAGGTAATTTCATTATTTTACAGCTTCATATTAAAACACTTATTGCCTATATATATAAAACTTACAGACTGATTGACTGATTATATCTGATAGACAAGGACCAAAGTACAGGGGTAAGGAAAATGATATTAGGTATGAAGGTTTCTAGAGAAGTGTAGTAGATCACTGAAAGAGGATTTCTTTCTTTCTTTATTAGTAGTAAAATAATATCATTTTTTTTAAACCTTTTGAACACCTTACAAATTTAAAAATCATTTTAACCAGACTCGAACGCTTCATAATCACGATTATATCAGTATGCAGGGTTAAGTTGCGAAATGGTTATGTCAGTGTTTGGGCACTTTGCCATTTAGATTGCTTACAAAACAGGTGTGATACAGAATCTCAACCTGAATACGAATAGACATTTAAAAATCACAGCATTCGTTGAATATTTCATAGCGGGTTTTGTAAGGACGCGTCAAATTGACGCAAATTGAGAAATTTATATTACAAATGCATGTATGTACGTAAAAAATATACAAATACCTATAAATTTTAGTCATGAATAAAAGCTAATGCTTTTCCTGCGACTTCGTGTGTGTGGTTAAATGCAAATTACTAAGAATTTGTAACATTTTTCAATGTCACTTCGTTGTTATTCGCTCCCATTAAAACATTTCCGTTTCCCTCTTTCCGAAATTTGTAGGCATTGCGTATTGAGTGGCGGAACTCAACACTGTGATTTGACTCGTGGAAATTAAAATATTGAATATTTCGTTTGATCTAGTAGGAATCGAATCCATAATCTAGAAACCCCATAAAGTATAGTATTTCTCAATAAATGAACAAACTAAAACAAAAATATATGTTTTTCTTTATATAATATTTTAATACGTAACCTTCTAAGCATATCCAAAAGCTCATAACTACGAAAACTCAATTCGCACAGTACCTGCACTCATCAAAACAAAATCAAAAGTTCACTGATGCGTTATACTACACTAACATTCAAATAAAGGCCTTCGCGCACGCTCTGTTAACCAACAACAACCAACCACAGACCATAGACCGTAGGTAGCCATAGTCTATGGTCAAATATGGTCGAGATCAACGACCGGCGTACCGTTCGCAACAAAAATTAACATTCTCTATGCCCTGTTCCACCGTCATTAACGTAACAGATCAAATCAAATTGTCCGACATTTACAACTCGAGGCTATTTTCTATTTTTTTCTTAAACTGCAATTCACTTAAAAATATGACGTGCGTTGATGGTTGTTTGAATATGTTGTAACTAAATTGCTTTATTCACTTATTTTCATGGATGTGGTAACAAGATAAAGTACGGCGTTGAGTTTCGCTACTCGAAAGGCAATGTCTCGAAATTTAGGTGCGTGGAAACTGAGTGTGTTAACACTAGATCCTCTCTGCTTACCCTTCTATACGGTATTTTTCCTGTATAGCATAATGACGATTGTTTTCATATTAACTTATTCACATCATTTATTGTTCGTATTTGTTTATTATTTCTATAAAACAAACATTTGAGCTCAAGCGTGCGACTCTAAATGCGGCAATTTGTGGGTTCGATTTCCACTCTGGTAACTAGACACTAGCACGGCACTGAGTGCTGAGGGAAGTATCTTAATGGGAACGCAGTGTCTTAACACTAGTTTCCCAGGTTCCCTCTGTCTACCCTGCTATATGTGTGAAGCTAAAAAAACAATCAATCATAGTGCAATTCAATTAAAGAATAATTAGTATTTTTACTATTTTGATGTTTTCAATTAAAATGTGACAGATTCAGAATTTGATCCTACTATTAGATCGGACTGACATTTAAAGATTAACCTCCTTTCCGGTTGAGCCTGAGCTGGCCAATTGAATTAATTTTATATGCCTGAACAACCTAAGCCTAAGCTGGGATTTAATTTATAATATAATTTACATTACTTTATAAATCCGTTCTCAATAGTATTATATGTACTGAAAATTATATTTTATTTGTTTGTTATGACAGATGGAAAATTTGAAGATAGAAGTTAAAAATTATTGCACTAATCGTAACAAAATAACGTGTATTTTGCTATAAGACTTAGAAATGATTTCTAACCTCTATATTTTTTTGCTTCACGCTCTATCCACATAGCGGGCGTATTAATGTTAAGACACTCCGTTCTCATTAAGAGATTTCTGTTTTTGGAACTTTCCGCCAAGCTCTGGAGGCATTGCGGGATAAGTGGAATTTAACGCCGCGCTTTGCCTGGACGCCAGAGCGAAGAAATGAAAATAGTAAATATTTCAAGTTTTAAGTGCAAATATTTCATTTACTCGAGTGGGAATCGAACACGTTACCTACCATGTTCACAGTGACACTGTTGTGCCTCTGCGCTACTACTGGCTATACTTTAAAATATCATTTAAGATTATAATTTGACAAACCTAATGCCTGTAACAATTTCCAAAGTTTATAGTTTGTCCTATCATAACCTTCACAATTGGCAGTACCACTACCTATCTTACAATGTTTAGGAGTTTGTGTGGGTGAAACTGACTAACACACCGCTTAAAAGCTTAACGAGGTAACAGTAAAAAGTTTTCTGTACACACAAATATCCACTTTATACCCATATAATAGGAGCTAATGGGAATTTCAAGATGTTATTAGATAAAAGGGCAAAGTAGATAAGCTAACGTCTTAAGGGATGTTGTTGACGGTAATGGACGAATTGAAAGATGTCAGCCTTCCATTGAGTGTTGTTATATAGAAAATATTATAGGAGATACCTATTAACAGCGCCGAACAATGGCTCGGATAGGAAACTACTGGAATTTATCGATAGATACGGCATCGCGGACGTTTCTAATAGAATATTGTGTCTTATCGAAGATATAAATTTCAGTTTTAAATTTGACTTTCTCCGAAGGCTTGGAGAAATTGAATATAAATATTATTTGGAAGTTAGTAAAAAAATTACATCAAATATTACAAAATATTGACAAGAAATCTGTTTAAAGTCTAGTCTAAAATTTTTGTGAAATTAGCAAAAAAATTATAATGTACAACGAACGCGAGACTGCACTTAGTTAATCAGAATGTAGGTTGATAGTTAGGGATCGGCACGAACCAATATGGTCAGATTAGATTCCACAAGTTTACAGCGTATAGCAGGTTGAAATCTAGTATGGATGTAAGTATATGCATACCAGAGATGTGTATAAGTCGTGTAAATGTGACGGGAATGGGTTTTATTCCTACTCAGAGGAATTAATGATTAATTTTAAAGACCTCCTTCTAGTAATGAGTTTCACGTTTAAGTTGTCTGTCACGGAAAGTGGGGAACGGAGTGTCTGAACACTAGGTTTCCTCTACATATTACCTCTAGCTATATGTGGATAACGTAAAGTCGAATTAATTTTTAAATTTTTATTTATTCTAGGACCGTAAAATTTAAACTGTTTGAGGCTCATCTCCATTACAACATAACTATACAAAAACGGTCTCTGCGAAATAGTTTCGTAAGAAACTTTGTTTCATTTTACGTTTTATGAATTATTTCAAAATTCCGTATAGCTTCTGCAATTTCTGTCAGTTATTTTGGATTTTATTTGCAGGCAATAGGCAATAGCAATTGCGGCTTGTCTTGTTTAGTATAGACGTGTATTAGGCGTGAGGCGTCAATGACGAAAATATTGTTATAGCAATATATGCAGATTTAGTAATCACTTATCGATCGTGACTCAAAGGACAGAATTTATGGCATTGATTTCGAGAAACGCTACAGGATATTGGTAGGGTCGGTGGATCTTCAAAATATGTTGAATGCGTTTGACTGAAACAGGAAAATGTAAATATTACATTTTTCAACTTATGTCGTGATCAAGACACTTCGTTCTCCATGTGAGGAACATAATATTATCAGATTATTTGTAATAACAAATTAACTATCACCTGCAACCTTAGATAACCCGAAAATCACGTTTTAGGACGTATTTTGAGAAATCCTCTCCTTCCCTAACCCACGGGGCCATATAGGCCAAATTTAAATTTTGAATACTTAATATTAGTATGTTTAGTAATTTCGTCTCGTCTGTAATGTAATCTCGTCTATAGATATAATACAATAAATACAAACGCGAAACAATATCTAATATTAAAATCAAAAATTAAAATCAATTTAAAAACATATCGCGTACTTGTTCTACTTTTGCAAATACAACATAATATTATAAAAGATGTATATCTATATACTTAGATTTAAATCCTAGCATTATTCAATGTCAGCGCCATTTGAACGACTATCTAGATCTGAGGTATGCCACCTTATGTAAGATATTCACGTCGCTGTGACATAATGTTTGAGTACCTAGTTTGTGTTCTATTTTTTGTGGTTATTATGATGTAATGCAAATTACTTTATCTTATTTTGTTCTTTTAGCTTCACGCTGTATCCCGCACGTTGCGGGGTAGGCAGAGGGAATTAGGAAACTTAGTGTTAAGACACTTTCGTTTCCCCACTTTTCGCCGGAATTAGCATATTTAGCTCATTACAGGAGCGAGGAAATGAAAATCTCCTCGAGTGGGAACCCACAAGCTTTCGCATTTACAGTCACACTTCCCTCGCGCCACTATTGTCCTCAATAATAAAAGATTTAGTTATTTTGTTTTTTTATTCTCACACTGGGGAGTGAATTATTGACAAAACAAAGCGCGGCGTTGAAATCCGCTCAACACACATTGTCTCGAATTTAGGCGAAAACTGTGTGCTTTAGTTGGGGGAAAAAATATTTTCTTTTCTGGTTCATTTCTATACTTAACTTTAAATAGCTAATGTTGTTTCAAAGTTTAAACATATTAAATTGTATAATCACAAAATATTATAAAACATATGTATTTTTTTGTTGCAATATAAAAGTAAATACATTATCGTGTCTAAACACTTGAGCCTATCTCAAGACGTATTTCTATTTATCTATACTCGATACCACAACTTTCTTCCATCACCGAGAAGTACTTCACTATCGCGTACGTAACACAAGTGAACGTCTTTATCATTTTTTCAAACAGCTTGGTTATCTTTGATAAGAAATTTCGAAATTTCTCTCCTTTATGTCGCGCTGTTCTTTTAAGCGCGCTTTAGTGAATTGTTAAGTTGTATTTTATTTTATTATATTTTTGATTATTAAATTTATATGCATTTATCGCCAATGTTGCTCATTTTGGCATTCATGATCGAAAGCGGTGGTTGTAGCTTCGATTATAAATAGAGGGAATGAATTACTTTAGTTCATCGTCTAGTAATAAATAACAAAGAAAAGAGAGAGTGCCTGGTCCGTGAGTTTCGTTAGTAACTTGAAATTTCTAAAAAAAATACCAAAACAACACTTTTTGAACCTTGAACGGCTTCTAAGACGTACAGGTTCAAATCCCGCTACATCAATTTTTTTACATGTTTTGAAAAAGAATATTATTCGTTTTTAAATTTAGAAGAGGCCAGTCGTGGCGCAGTGGCACAAAGGCTGACTGTAAAAGCGATTGGTTGTGGGTTCGATCCCCACTGTAATAAATGAATTATTCATTTTAATATATATTTTTATTTCTTCGCTCTGGTGACCAGGCAAAACGCGGCGTTGAGTTCCGCCACTGCACAATATTATTTCAAAAAATATCAAACAAATTACTTATACGTAAATGACCACCATTCTTTGTTTTGTTCTTCCATTAGTAAGTAGTCGTCGTCGTAATTTCGTTGGCGGTAACAACATTCAACCTACTTATATGAATTTTTATGAGATTTTTTTATGTTAGGTTCAACTGCATTCTGCACTTAGCAGGGTGTTCAAAGAGAACCTGGGAATTTAGTGTTAAGATATTTATTATTTATTTCTCACTAGGATTGTCTGAAGGCATTGCGTGTTAAGTGGCAGAACTAAACGCCGCACTACGTAAACCTGTCGCATTTCACATTTTACTATTCTATTGAGCACTTGCGCTACGACTGGCCTCAATTTTAGGCTTTTGTATATATATTATTATTCCGGAAGGCCGGAATTATATATTATTATATAATTTATTTAGTCTATATTTTAAAAACGTCTTTTTTAAGCTGTAGTATAATATAACACTATCTATTGATTTAATTCTGTATACCATATTTTTTGGTTGATGCATTCCTGCTATTCTACATACGACAGACAGAGTAGTAGGCAGAGGCACCCAATATTGAGACACGCATCATTTCACCCACATATTTTAACAAACTGTTTATTCTTGCAAGCAAAAAAAATTGAAAATAATTTTTCCCCTAAGTGGAGATCGAACCTACAACCATCCCGTTCACAGTCAGACGTTATCTATATGTATACACATATCTATCTAATGGGGTAAAGTGAAGAAAAAAAAGATATATTACAAGAAGCCAAATAACAAACTATAAATAACAATTAAAAGCTATTACTTATTAATTCCGATTACTTTCTAGTCTCGAACAACTTTTACGAGAATTTGATAAACGATTTGTCTATAATGATCTTTATCTATAAGGGTTTAAAGGTGATATCTAAAAAGATTTTTTGATAGGATAGTGGTTTTGGAGTTGTATGTAGGTTTATAATTTTTTTTTTTTAATTTCACGTCGGCAGAGTGAAGCTAATGTTAAGACACTCGGTTTCCCAAGAACCGAATTTCCGCGACATTACGTGTTGAATGGCGTAACTCAACGCCGCAGATTGATCTCGTTATTGATACTTAATAAAAATTTGGCCACCAATCCTTAAAAATCTAAATAACGATCAATAACGACATACAGGAGGTTGCATAAGATATATTAACATGGGCTCTAATAGATATAAATATAATGTAATAAATGAAATAATTGTCTGGTTTAGTATTTTCAAAGTATTTGTTAGTAAAACACCATTTGCACATATCGCGAGGATTTAATACAATTTGTAGGCAAATATGTTGGTCTTATTCATGTATGAACTGCACTATTAATAATAATATAATACAAATTGCGGTCGCCTATAATGGTATGTTGTTAATTTTATCAGACAAAATAAAGGGAAGAGAATAACTTAAAACTAGATTTCTTCCTGTTTAGGGTATATTTTTTTTATCTTCACGCTTGATCCCGCATCCCGCACAGCAGAACAGGCATTGTGTACTTGTGAACCTAGTGTTTAAGCATTCCTCTCCCCACTAACCACCAAATTCCAGAGGCATTGCCCGTTGAACGGCAGAACTTAACAGCGCGTTACCAGAGCTAGCAAAAGAATTGATGTTTCATTTCCTCGAATGGGAATCGATCCCACAACCTGTCGCGTTTACATTACCACGTTTGCACCGCTGAGTGACAACTGGCCTGATACCTATGGACACACATACAAAAATCATTATAGTCCGAGGACAAGCGAAAGTGCTAATGTCACAGCCACAGGTACAACGGCACAAACACCGACAACGGTCACGCATTCCGATTTGCTCAGTGGCTGTGACGAGATGGAAGCTGTATTGTTTTAATTATTAATAATACTTGTATAAGCTGTCATATATACCTATATGGCGTGGGTGTAGTTGATTTAGAGTTAAGGTTAAAATTTTTATCTTCACGCTATATCCCGAATATTTCAGGGTAAGCGAGAATATAGTGTTGAGACACTCCGTTACTCACACACTTCGTCGTGCGACCGTTGGAAGAAATGAAAATAATAAATTCCCTCAAGTGGGAATAGAATTCACGACCGTCGCAAATACAGTCAGACAATCTATTAATATTTACAATTTGTTCAAAACGAAATGTTTTTGAAGTAAGAAAACCTCAGACACTTAAATGTTCAAAGAAGTTCCTTGCCCCGGCGGTATTCAAAATAAAATAATTCAATGTAAACATAGTATAAACACGCCGTGTTTACTCGACGCGTTGCTTGTATGTATGTTTTGTTTAACGTGTTTTAGCGGTTAGTGATCAATGAATTTACGTATAGTACGGTCGACCAGTAGTGGCCTTCACAGAAATTCAAGAAGGTCCGCTGTAAATGGCGGATTTTATTTTAGGGTTCTTCTTACTTTAGAATATTTTCTTCCCCAAGGAAAACTATGAGTGTAACTTTAAAGCCGCCACAACTCGTCGACCATACTGTACCCACAGATGAAAGGTACATACATAAAATTGGTTTGTTTAGAAAAACAGTATTTAAAAATACCGATCGGCATTCCTTTACAATATATATACATATATACAATAATTCAAGTTTTTTATGAAAGGAATAACCTACGATCCATTATTTTTATTTCCTCGCTGTAGTAACAAGACAAAGCGGGGCGTTGGCTTCCGCCACTCATAACATTAAACAAAATACAATGTAAAGAAAATGTTTTAATACTAGGTGCCCTCTACCTTTTTCTATCTGTCATACAGTGGGAAGCTAAAATAGGATACTTCGTTAAGAATATATATCGATAGATAGATTTTTTAGCTTTACGCTGTATCCTGCACATAGCAGGGCAGATAAAGGGAACCTGGGAACCTAGTGTAAAAAACTCTGGTTTTCATTTTCCGCCGAATTCGTATCCGCTTTATTAGCATTACGTATGGAGTAGGAGTATCGACGCGCTTTGCCTCGTTACCAGAGCGACGAAATGCAAAACATAAAAATTTAATTCCCCGATTGGGAATCGAACCCACCTATCAAATTGCGCCTCCACTGTACAACACTGTATTATAGTGACTTAATACTGCCACAATCACACTCTTAGTATTACAGTAGCACTATTAAGATATAAATTATCAAAATAACGGTACAAAAACGGCCAAAGCCAAAGAGAAGATTTTATCAATGTCGTATCTTAAAATAGCCGTACTACGAGAGTTCAGAAGTTAGTGAAGCAATTAAACACTTTTACGGTCCATCTAGCATCTTAACGAGGTTTTTAGTTGTCTTTATGTGAAAATGCTTCCTTGAATATAGCGTTATAGTTTATAGTTCAGCTGATGTTTTTGAAACGTTTTAGTGCTAATATAGATAAGGGATAGCTGTTCCAACGTGAAGGATCTAAGTTCAAATCCTGTATGTTTTAGGAGTGTTTTAACAAAGGCCAGTCGTGGCGCAGGACTGTGGTCTTTGAAAGGATGTGGGTTTGATAACCGCAGCGTTGAGTTCCGCTACTTAGCACGCTATGTGTCCAGAATTGGATAGTGGAGATTAGGTATTAACAAAGATTTATTATGGAATATTAATAAATACGGTAAATTTTTTGTAAGTACATTTCATTTTCAATAAAATATTTTAATTTTATTGAAAATGAACAATAAGTTTCATTAGTTACCACGTTTTGAGAACTTCTTAAAGACTGGAGAATCTAAAACAGAACGTTACAATATTTTTTAAGTAAAAAATATTCCGTTACTGAGTGATTGACGTTGCGTTGTCTACGCACAGACGATAATGTTGAAATTTGGTATGTAGGTAATATAAAAAGTTTCTGGGAGCACTAAGAGACGGTTTGTCGAAATTCTTACAAGAATTGGAAAAAATGGGATCTTCCATTTCTTTCATAAAGTTCACGTGAACAAAGTATATACTTCGTACCTACTTTGGTCTGTGGGTTATAAATCTAGGCAGAGGGAATCTAGTGTTTCCCATTTTTCCGCCGATTTTTTCGATGTATTGCGATTTGCGTGTTGAGTGGCGGAACTCAACGTCGAGCTTTTTGCCTTGGTGCCAGGGCGAAGAAATGAAAATATTCATAAATAATAATTAATTTCCACTAGTAGAGATCGAACTCACAACCATCAGCACACACCCATTTCAGCTCCTGCGTCACGACAGCTTTATACATATAAGAGTCTTCATAATGTATTCTACAATATTAAAAAAAAGTCTTAAAAAATAATAAATGCTTGAAAAACGATGAAGACTAATCTAGATCCGGTTTAATGCTGTTTGCTATCAATTTTTACAAATATTCTCGGCTATTCCTAATTGAGAACACGCTTGTAGTGAAATAAATTAGTGGTTGTAATAGGGTTGGGAGATTCTATTTTTTTTTCACTAATATAAATAAAATTGTGCAAATGTCAACTTGCAGTCATATAAATATTGTTTACAATAGGACTTTTGGTTTTCACGAATTTTATATATCCTAATTATAATAAAAAAAAAATCAGCTTCACGCTGTATCCCGCACACAGCAGGGTAGGCAGAGGGAACCTAGTGTTAAGACACTCCATTCCCCACTTTCTGCCGAATTCTGGAGGCATTGCGTGTTGAGTGGCAGAACTCAACGCCGCGCTTAGCCTCCACACCAGAGCGAAGAAATGGAAATATAAATTTAAGTAAATATTTCATCTCCTCACACTCACACTTCGTGCCACTGCGCCACGACCGGCCTCAATGATAAATAAAAATAATTATTTGAACCGTACAAATTGAGTATATCCTGCGAAAACGGACAACAGTAAAATATTTCGTTAAATCTGTTTTCGAACACCAAATTGTATGCAAATAATCTGGATAAAAATTATTGATTATCTTGTAATAAACTAAACACAATGTAAGGAGGTTGTTATAAGTTTGATAAACCAAAATGAAATTTTAGGTCGTCGTAAATTACATTAAGCGCAATTTAATTATACCAAAACGGCATTCAAGTTTTGAAATGCTGCTATAGGTATTATAGACCTTATTCTTAACTGAAGGGCTACCCATATACATATTCCTGTAAAAGCAGCCAAATAAAGTATTCAAAATGAAGATGTTCTTTATTCATTGTTATGAATAACAAGCACTTTTGAACCATCAAGTCACATAGAAATGTCAATGGTGTCAGTCCCACAGGAAGCTACCAGCTCGGAAGGCAATTGTGAATTTATGATAATTGTATTTCAAATATATAGAATCATGTGTTTTAAAGAGTTTATTTATTTCCCAAAAGAAATTACATTTCACTTAAAGAGAAATACAGAGTTACTTATCTTAAATAGTAAAAAGCTTTGATAAAATGATAGAATGAAGTAGATCCACATTTGAAAAAGTTACAATACAGGATCGGATTCTACTTTATTTTTATAAGATATTCCTTTAACTTAGTTTTAAAATTATAAAAAGTTTTAGATGTTTTCATTCATATGATATCCATATTTTTTGCCTATATCGCCCTATTAAATCTATTAAATTGGCATTTCTCCACTTACGAAAACTGACAACCCTAAACAGCAGATGTAACGTATATTTTGAAGGTATATTGTAAAGGCGGGCGTATGGCGAACAGATTTGGGCGTCAAAATAAACTTTCAAGGGCAATGCACCGTAACTACAGTTGGCTACCCGCTACCGGCTAAAATTAATATGGGTACTATCCCATCTGAGGCGTGTATGAACTTTGTACTTATTCATAAAAGCTGAGTGCTCTTTGAGTTTATTGAAATTATCATATAAAGATGACTGTACGGTATGCAGATTGGAAATGATTGAACTGAAACTGATATGTAGTTTAAATATTTCATTTATTATATTAAGATTCATCGTGGTATGTGTATTTATAAATGTGACGGTTGTAGGTTCGATTGTTGTTCGTGGGCATTCCCAATTATTTTTTTAATTCGTCGCTCTGTTAACAAAGCAAAGTGTGTCATTTTCTGCCTACGCTGCTATGTGAGGGGTGCAGGGTAAAGCGAAATAAAAAATGTTAAACATATAGGGTGTGCGGTCACTTTCAATTGGTTTTTTTGAATTCAAACGTTAATTAAAAAAATGTTAGGTAAATATATAATATATAAATTGTTATTTATTTATTTAAATGGAATTTATATACTTGTATAGATTCTACTCTTATATTTAAAATGGTTTTCGCAATTTACATTTTTTTTAAAAATCTTTGTTTTTTTCCTATTTTTCATTCCTTTGTAAAATGAACGAGTAAACTTTACGTAAACAACGTTAGCATCGCCCCCGCTAATTTGAGCATAGAGCTCTTTGTACCGAAACCGAACAACTAACTGTACAAAATATTTACATTTGAATTTAATTGTTCATTGTAATAACAGATGTTTGGTTGTATGTAAAGAAATGAAAAAAATATTTCAGAAATAAGATATGTGGTATATCTAATTTCTGAAATCTTTAATGTTTAGATTTTCTAACATCCATTTTTTAAACACTGTGTCTAAAGCTGTGGTACCCAACACTGCGCTTTATCTGAACAAACAATTTAAAAATATATGTTAAAAAATGTTTTTATGCTTCACGCTGTACCTATCCCGTACGTAGCAGGATAGACGAAGAGAAACAGAGAATCTAGTGTTAACGCACTCCGTTACCATTAAGACACATCAGTTCACCACTTTCCGCTCAATTCTTGTGGCATTGAGTGTTAAATGGCAGAATTCAACGCGCTTTGCTTTCTTACTACAATATTTCAATCCCCCGAGTAGGAATCGAACTCACATCCATCGCGTTTACAGTCACACCCTTGTGGTCCCTCTGCCACGACGGCCTTACAACAACTCTGTCAAGTACAAAAGTGTAAATATACAATTATAATTGTTTCGTACTTCTAGTTCAACTCGATGACGGTACAGTGGGCGTTGGCTACATAGATAGATAGGTCACTGATATTTGTTTACAGAATGAAATGTTTATATTGAACAATTCTATGTTTACTTTGGTGTAGTAAAATCTAAAACATGTATATATAAATACTATAAAGAAGACATTTCGTGTAAACAAAAATATTTATTATTTTCACGCAAACGCAAGAATGTATGTATGGTAGTGCGTAGGTAAAGAAATCAGAATTACTATAGTAAAAATAATGAATAGAATAAAATAATTTTGAATCTCTACTATTAATAATGGTTGCAAATTTTTTTTAAAATTATATTTTAAAGATTAATTGTTGAATTTCTTGCTGGTTAATGTAACGATGAGTATTCAAAGGTGCTCCAAACGCTGACTTGATTGAAAAAATAATTTAATTGACTAAGATATTTTTCTATTTTAATTTGAATCTACTGTAAGATACAGTATGATGAATAATGATGATGACGACTAAAGGATGTCAAAGACGTACCAACAATCATCACGTAATGTACATAGACATTTTCCTAAAAAAACCTACAACTTTTATTAAAAAAAATATATACATAATTTAGGAATTCTTTCCTATAAATTATCCTCAATAGTTAATCTTCATGCATGTGTTATAAAATAGCATACATAAGCTTATTATCTATGAAGTCAAGTACTGTTTGTAAGTTTGTTAAGTTATCCTCGTCGCTTGGACGTGGAATCTCTAATACCGGCGCTGTTTGAATACTGATACAATATGTCTGTAGCGGTTTCGATTTATGGCCCTTTCTTGGTATATCTGTAGCTTTAATTGATCTAATATGGTGATCAGCTGTGCAGTGTTCGATGCCTGCTTCGGCAATGGAATTTGTTCCGTTTATAATTTTAGAAAACTTAATTAGATGAAATAGCGAATTTGTTATTTTATTATATCGTAGTCGAATAAGTAGTGACCGAAATCAAATTTTACTAGGCTTTGACAGCCGACCTTACAAAATGGATGAAGACAAGAAAAAAAGCAACGTAAACAGACGTACACATAAACAAGTCTATATAAACTGAATAGTAATCCTAAATAATAGTTTTGTTAGTCACGTCTCACCATTTTCAATTCGATTGTTGATTGAGTTTAAGCCCGTGGCAATATCACATAAATTGGTAACAATGTCGCACGTACAAAGCTGCCAGCGGTAGGATTTATTGAGAGTATTCAAATTGGTCGTATTTAACGGAGATTAAGTACAGTTAGTCGTTTACTGTGACACACTTGAGGTTTACTTTGTAATAAAGACATGTATCGGTTATAAAAATCTGATGGAGACGTTAAAGTTTTACAATGCATTTTTTGTAATAATAGTGACATTTATATATGAGCAACAAAAGCGGACCAAAATCGGTGCCTTGCAGTACTCTAAATAAACAAGATAAAAATTTATCTTCTGTTACGAAACTAGTTGGGAAGAGAATATTATAATATTTTCATAGGTAATACGACTGTATAGTCATCATCATTCAGTGCAAGCGACATGTAAGAACCATACACCACATAATGTGATTCAAAGCTAGATCCGCAAGGTCACGGTACAGCCGTCACGCGTTCCTTCATTTGTGCTCTGGCTCAAGTTATTACATACTTTTGACAAGTGAATTTTCGAGAAGTGAAATTTAATGTCACTTTTCCATTACTTTAAGAGCATTACCATTTTAGTATTATTATGATGTTTTATTCTTATGTTTTAACTTGTTATTACATATCTAAAGAAAGCTCTTTTGCAGATTTTGAGTAGAAATGAAAGTTTTCAGGTATTTAGATTTTTTTTACGGCATTTAATTTTCTCTTTGTTACTTTTAAACATGGATGATGTTAATGACAGAATCCTTTCTTAATATCACGAATACACTTAAATCTAGTCTGTTATATAAATATATTTTATCATAACAAATTTCCAGCAAATATTAAAAATTTCAATACAAATTCATCATATGCACCAGTAAATCACTTGCACCCAACAACAACTGGTCGCAGACGTAATAAATAGCTGAGAATTACGAACTGTGAATACGCAGTGTCAAGACGCAGTAAATATGTCCTGCTTGATGTCGACTTGTCGTGCTCTATCCTTGGTCTTGTGGCTTTTTGATAATCTTTATCTATCAATTTTTAGTGTTTAAGAAAAAAAATGGGTATTAATTTTACACTAGCGCATATTTTAAAATAGAATTTTAAAGCTTTCATAACATCTACGTTTTTAGTAAACTTCTTTCTCTTCTTATTGTGGATTGTGTGTTTAAAAATGTCAAAAATATTTCATAGCATCATTTTCATTCAAAAATAAATAATTAAACTTATATTTTATATTGTTTTAAATTAAGACAAATTTTGAAGCATTCGCATTTGTTTCTAATATTAGGACTACATTATAAACAGAATAGGCAAATGCAAGGTAAAAGTCAAATAAAACAGTTGACACTAGAATTGTTATATTAACTAAATCTATCAACCTATCAACTAAACTAACGTCAGACATTACACACAATTGAGACATCAGCCAGACCAGATCATTTCGCTGTTTTATCTCGTTAAATGTAATTCTGTTAAAGCGAAAGAAGCCTTTGCCCTTGTGTTATTTATAACCTACCTACGTCGTGTACTTTGGTGATTTATAACGTACCTATATGTAGAGTAGCTAGTAGATACATGTCAAGCAATATGTGATTGTAATTTAAGTTAAGCATTTTAAAATTCTTGCTGTTTTCGCACATAGCAAGATAAGCAGAGGGACCTGGGAAACTAGTGTCAAAACACTGTTCTCATTAAAACACTTCCATTCCGCCGAATTCTCGAGAAATTGCGTGTTGAGTGGCGAAACTCAATGCCTCGTTTTATATATTAGAGCGGGGAAATGTTATTTTTAAACATACCATTCCTCCGATTGCGGATCGAACAAACAAATATCGTATTTACAGTCAGACATTGGTCCACAGTGGTTGCTTTTGAAAAAACATGAAGCTGCGTTATTTTTTCGTAAGAGGTTTTTTTTGTATATTAACTGTTTCTTTGATAATATTCACAAATCCAATCCAACCAATTAATTATTTAAAAAAAATAACTCCATCAATCTTAGACACTTTTTAAATTACTTAAAAAAAACCACTACCTTCAAGTATTATTGTCTTTTAAGACGATTCAAATTTAAAAATGAGATTTGATTTCAAGCTTTGTCGAGATGAGTGGCAATTACAAATTTCACTGGAGCGTCAAGTGTGACGTCGAACCGAAGTTACCGTTCCCATAACGGTAGCGGTAGCGTATGGACCATAATTAGTCAAATTGTTCGCCTCCCAATAATTTACGCTACCGGACTTGCTACTGCAACAGATACCCAAGACGCCATTGTTTCTTATATATAAAGTTTCTCTTCTTATGTCAAGATTATTATGTTTATGGTAAAACCTATTTATTATAATAATAATCGTTTTAATATTATATTATTTTATGTAGAAACTATTGTTTTAGTGTAGTTAAAATATCAAATTTAATTTTTGTTTAGCTCTATACCTATGTACATACCAAAATAATTTATATATTATGAAATACACATTAAATCGGAGGTCATCGTTGCAGCACAAACGTGTGACAGTAAACTTAAAGGTTGTGGGTTCAATTTCATAGTGGAGAATGAAATATTTTATATTTTTATTTCCTAGATCTGATATCGAGGCACAGCGCGGCGTTGAGTGTTGCCATTCAACACGCAATATGTCTATCCTATATGAAATCGAATCTAGCTTAATAATAATTAACTTATTACAGCATTTTCTATACTTCGTTTACAATAAAGAAATAACACACATCCCATTTTTCTCGCAAAGCCGGACACCTTGAGTTTAAACACTGCATTCTTCATTATCCTCACAACTGTCTAAGCATTACCTACTGAGTGGCGGAGCTCAACGCCGCGCCACATCTAATATCTCATCAAATAACAAACTCAAACAATAGAAAAGTATGTAGATACATGAAAACAGATCAGACGTACCCTCTGTGCCCGGCCGCGCACCGTTACCGGTATTTGGGTCGGTCCGCCCGTAGCAGTATGCCACGAGTTGACGATGTTATTTATATCAATTAAACACGCGTTGTGTCATTTTTGTGTCTGTCCGTACGTTATTGGGTTAGTTGGGGTATTCATTCTATTAGGGTTTCTTGTAGGTATCATAGAAGGTATTTTTTTAGTTTTACTTTTTTCTCCTCATGTAGTTGGATTGGGTGCGGGAATCTAGTGTTAATACATTCCGTTCAATTTTTTCATTTTTTTGTATATATTGCTTATTGGGATACAGAACTCTCAACGCCGCACCTTGTCTATTTGTTAATTATTATTATAGACTTTTTTTGTTCTTAAATTCTTTGTTTATAATATTTATACTTCGTTATTCAACCTAAAAGTAGGAGACCAACGAATACCACATTAAATAACGTAAAATACGAGATATGTTTTAATAAACTACTTTTCCTAACGTTCGGCCGTAAAAGGTGCTTTTCACAGTTGTAATGTAAATGTACTGTCGTAATTTCATTGTTTATGCGACAGAAATATTATAATAATGTTATTTGTACCAGTGTCAAGTTAGTAGGTCGAATTTCTTATTAAATATTGCATTCTATTGAAGACTATAATTATTAATTTAATAATCTGTATTGCCTCCAGAATGCGGCAGAAAGTGGGTAACAGAATGTCTTAACCCTAGGTTCCCGTTGTCTACGCTGCAGTGTGAGGGATACAGCGTGAAGCTGATTTATTTATTACTTTTGTTTTCTAATAATAAAATCGTTTTAAAAATTACATCTGTATCTATATTAAAAAGTAAAGTTTCAGCCAATTTAATAAAACAGTTATTTATAACAAACATCGGGTGTTGACTTTGAGAAATCTAAGCGCTTTTTTAAGTTACCAGAGGAAAAGTAAAAATTTCTTGTCCCTCGATTGAGAATCGAACCCACACTCACGTTCACCGTCGCATATGCCGCTGCGCCACTACGGCTTCCATAATACGTTTCATAATTTTATTTGTACGCACTTTCTGTAGTATCTATTCTAAAGCTTGAGTTTAAATCTCTATCTTTATAGCGTTACGGTAATTTGAATAGGAATACTATATGAGTAAATAAAACATAACATAATATTGAAGCGATATTCTTTTTGAGTTTATGTTAGATCTCATCGAATTTTGACCATTGGATTATTAGATACTGGTAAGAGTTTTCATTTATTAAGATACCGCTTAATTTATTCTTTTAACATTTATACATTTTACATAGAATTTTTGAGGCGGTCATGGCGCAGCGGTAAATAAGTGTGACTGTAAACGCGACGGTTGTCAGTTCGATTCCCAGTGACGGAGGAGTGAAGTATTTAATAGTTCAATTTCTTCGCTCCGGTAACGGATCAAAGCGGCGTTGAGTTGACCCATTTAAAACGAAATGCTGTGAAATGATCGTGAATTTGACAGAAGGTGGGGAACGGAAGTGTTTTAATAGGAACCGGAGTGTTTTAACACTCACTAGTCACTAGGTGCTCACGTTCCCTCTGCTTACACTACCATGCTCAGGATACAGTTGTAGATTCAATTCTTGTTCAGGGTGATTATAATTTTTTTTAGCTCTGATTGAACGCAACGTTTGACAGTGTTTTAAACATGTTCGATATGTATGCCTACTCTGCTATATTCGGGATACAGCGTAAAGCCATAAAAAAAATTCTTCTAACATAGTAAATATATAGATTGTACATAGCGTACGTACGTGTTTTCCTTAATGACATGACCCACAAGAAGCTACACCAGCTACGTGCCATACCGTTTGTGACGGAATGTCGTTGATTTTGTCATTTATGCGTGACGACACTCGGTGTTATTGTGTTTGATTGGTACGAAACTGGGAACATGACCCCCTTAGCAATATGCTTTATGAGAAATAAAAAAATTAAATCAGCTTCACGCTGTATCCCGCACACAGCAGGGTAGGCAGAGGGAACTTAGTGTTAGGATACTCTGTTGCGCATTTTCCGCCGATTTCTGGAGGCATTCCGTGTTGAATGCCCAAACTCAGCGCCGCGCTTTGCCTCGATACCAGAGCGAATAAATGTAAATAAATATTTCACTTCTTCGAGTGGAGATCGAACCAACAGCCAGTTGATTTTAGTCACACGGCGCACAACCCCTGCGCCACGACTGGCCATATGAAAAATAATTTACTAAATACTCTTTAAGAAGAGTACGAAACCGGGAACATGACCTCCTTAACAAGACGCCATATAAGAAATCATGTACCTACTAAATACTTATCAAGTATGTGTTCAAAACGTGACAGTGTAAGTTTGAATAACTGTTTAGATTTTAATTATTGTATGTGACGTTGGTGACTTCAAATTCCGTTTAGGGAAAAATTATATATTTTTTTAAATTTTAATGAACTAGTTCAAGAACTTACCAATTGATTCTAATCTCTTAAAGCTGCACATACCTGCAAACAAATCAAACTTTATTATTACATAATAGAACAAAAACTAAAATAATAGAAAAAAAAAACTTGTTGATTAATGTATATCTATGCTAGATTTTTAACACGGCGATTGCAGATTCAATTCCTAGTCGGGGGAATTATTTATTTTCAGTTCTTGGCTAGAGTGACAAGACATAGTAGGGTGTTGTACGGTCCAGTCAACATATAATGTCTTGAAAATTGGACGAATATTAGGGAACGGAGTTTTTTACCCCTAGGTTCCATCTGCCTACCATGCTCTGTGGATATCAAACGTTAAGCTGCTAGATTTGAACTCACACCTATAGTAGAAAGCCACCTCAATCACACTAATCATCATCAAATATTGATTTAAGCTATAAATAATCAAATGATAGAGATCGGTATGCAAATGAATTGGTAACGCTATTTTAATAACATACAGACGACGGGAAGCGACAGTGGGTCAGATTCATCTACCTATACTATAATATATAAAATAGTTGAAAAATACGTCTGCTTATTTAATATTTTTAAGAAGAATCATTGAGGGTTACTGAGAAATAGTAATAGAACTATTATACATATATCTGTTGTTTTTATAATTTTTGTCTATGCGTTTTTACACGTAACAACTTACACATAACGAAACCATTTTTCAGGACTTGAGAAGGATATTATTGGGACTTATCATGGGATGGGACTTTTATTGGGATCATAACCGACCATCTTAAATATATAAATAAAAATAGCTTTTCTAGAAGCCAAACAAAAGTTTTTTTTAGCATAATATAAAAATGTTAGAGATCCTGAAAAATCTGATGTGGAACTCTTAAAAATTAGATACTAAATTCAAATCGCATATGCGGCTTTGATTCCTGCCATTTAAAACGAAGTGTCGTAACACTAGGTTCCTTCTGTCTATCCTGCAATATAGGATAAAGCATGAAGCTTTTTAAAAAACCAACTCATACTGCGAACAAAATCGCGAGCACTAACTAGTCTAAATATAATTAGCAATACATAAACATGGCAACGGTAACACGCTCATGTGAACTCTAACTATCGGTTATGGAAATGGCGGTTTTAATTAAGAAATGGTTTCAAATTATTAAGTTAAAGTCTTCAGTAAATGTTGGTTGGATTTAATTCTTGTGTTATAATATTAGTACAAAATATTTTTAACCGGCTTCAAATAAAGAAGGTTTGGCATGTATGTATGTATGTGATGTTGGAATAGAATAATATTTCAGTTTATAGTTTTTTTTTTAAATTATACCAATTTATTTCTTATTATATTGTAATTTTTTTTTAGTATCCCGCTCATAGCTGGGTAGGCAGAGGGAACCTAGTATTAAGACACTCCATTGCCATTAATTCTTCAATTTCCACTAAAATCAGGGAAATATGAAGTATTTAATTTTCTCGAATCGGGAATCGAGCCCACAACATGTAACGTTTACTGTCTGTCGCTTACGCTCCTGTGCCACGGCTAATCTCTAACAAACAAGAATGTTTGTGTGTATATTCATTAAGTATATATATATATATATATATATATATATATATATATATATATATATATATATATATATATATATAAAATTGATAGAATAAAGTGGAAGCCACCTAAATTTCACCACAGGAAGGCTAATAGGGTGATGACATTGTTCAAATCGGATTTCGCTGTAATCTTGTAAAACTGTACGTGAAACATTTTATATATAGCAAAGTGTATTTATATTTAAACTAAATATTTTCATGAAAAAGTATTCTTAATTTATATTACATATAAAAAAATCAATACAACTACACGCTGTATCCCGTTCACAGCAGGGTAGGCAGAGGGAACCCTTCGTTCCCCTTATTGGATATAAAATGTTTTTAAAAGGTTCTGCACTGTACCTTTATGTAAAAATATCATATTACAAATAATTATAATAAAATGTGACCAGAAATACAAAGTGTAACGTTGAAATTCATCAATCAACACGCGTGGGTCACTAATTTGGGCTAAATGAGGAGAATAGAGTTTCTTCACCAGGTCTCTGCATTCGCCACTCTTACCACTCCAACTTGCCTCCTTAACCTTTTTTACCATCATTTCGTCATTAATTCCATTCAACATCATACAGACCAATTCCAAGCATATAAAACGCATACCCAAAATTATCTAATGAAAAAATATGGACGGTACACAAAGAAACTACCCGGTAGAAACGACCGGTAACAAATGTTTCAAGAACAAAGTAGCTAATTTAAAATCTGCTAGATACATTCTTATTTATTGCACATATTAGCGGAACTAAATGGCCGCCATTACTCAATCGGGTTACGCTTGTAAATCAAAATCAATGACGTTGGCATATTGGTAGCCGTGGTGTATTATTTTAATAGTTTTATCTTTATTATGAGGTCGTCTGTGATCGGGACAACGTCCGATGTGGGTTCGATGCTCACTTGGGGAAACAGTTTATTTTCGTATCTTTGCTCTGGTAGACAAAGCGCAGTGTTCAGTTATGTCAATCAACTTTTTTGTTTTACGGAGAATGGGAAACGGAGTGACTTAGCACTAGTCTTCGAAATTCACGTCAAACCTGCTTTATGCGGAATACAGCGTGAAACTTTTTATCATAGTGAGTGTTTAAGAACAAAGGTGGTTTAAAAGTCGTCAGTGAGTGTCCGTGGGTGTCTGCAGTGAGTTATGCATTTCTTTACCAATTTTGTATACAAATGTATACAGAATTGGTAAATAAACAAGATAATTTAATTAGTAAATAAATAAGAATTCTGTCTAAAATCCAAAGCTAAGAACTGAATGAAGAATAATTTTCGGGATATTGCGTGTTAAGCGGCAGAACTCAAAACCTCGGTTTGTTCTGATACCATAGCGAGAAAATCAAAATAACTAACACCCCCGAGTAGAAATCGAACCTATAACCGCCAGTCGCTGTGCCGCTGTTCCACAACCACTTTATAAGTAGCGTAAAACATGAAAAACATATGAACGCATAATATTTTCCTGTCTCTCATACAGTATGAAAGTAACATTCGCAAATGATGCTACAAATGGCTTGGTTTGTTGTGATAAATGATTTCATCATTTCGGTCGGTCATACCTCGTAACGTATGGAGATGGATTGACGACTAAAGCAACTATTAACATAAATGAAGTTGTTAGTGTAAAGCGAAATGGTTTCTAATGTACGGCGGTGCATCAGGTTGATGGAATTGCGAGATGGTTGCTTTGACAGTGCTGGTTTTAATGGTTGCTGTATACTGCAAAATGTGTTCTATTTTTGCGATTCTTTAATAAAATTTTATTATTTAATGGTTTTGCGCTAAATTTGTTGGTTTTATAAAGTTAAATGTAACTGAATATAATTACATATGTATATTAAGTTCTATACGAAATTATACTCGACAAGTATAAGTTGAAGTATTGTGTTCTAAATTTTAAATATAATATATAAAAGTCACTTAACTGGTTGCTAAGCCCTACAGTCTCTGCATTCGCTTCGCCTACTGTCATCAACCCGCTCATACATTCCCTCTTGAGTACACTTATGTTTTTCATATAAATTTCACCCAGTATCACTAATACTGTGCCCTTGAAGATCAACCGAGATCTCCTGCTTGTCTTACCACTCACTCTCGCTTCTCTAACCGTTTTTTGCCATTATTTCAATTCAACGTCACACGTACATATCAAATATTTATTTCTTTTATCTGTATATCTATACCTACCAGTTAAAGTGTTAAATGCAAAAATAAAACAAAGTTGCGGGTTACCACTAGTGCTCTAACATCGTTCGGGGTCATACAAGTGGCTCATCTCCGCCCGTCCTACAAAACAAACGCAGATGCGTACAGAATGCTGGCCAATTACGTTACGAACAAAAACTACGGCGACGTAATGAGCGTTGTGACGTTAGAATGTTGTCCGTCCTCGTGACAGGGTTACTTCGTATAGATAGATAGATATCCAACGTGGTATAGATAGATAGATAATAAAGATTATTTCATTTAGAACTTATCGATATTAAGTGATAGCTTCACGCTGTATCCCGCAAACATCGGAATAGTCATAGGATGACAATGTTAAGATACTTCTTTACTCACGCACCGCCCAAATTTTATAAATACTTGTTGAGTGGCGGAAATCACCGTCGCACTTTCTCTTGTTAGCAAAGCAAACGTAAATGAAAACAAAATGCATTACCCTCAGTGGGAATCGAACCCACAAGCGTCACGTTTATCGACAGCTCGCTCGCCTGTTCTGTCACTACGTCACCACGATCTTTTTTATACATATATTCATACTAAATAATATGGAACAATTTAAAACAGAAGCAGTAACTTTACGGGTAGTTAGAAATCAATTTTTTTTGCTCAAGTGATTTGTCAGTCAGTCAGCACATAATTGTTTTATATACAGACAGTATTTAGCACAATAACCTATAGAGTAAAAAATTGGATGTGCGCACGCGCTGCTGTTGGGTCGATCGCGACGAATTGTGGCGCACGAATGACACAGCGGCCTAGTATATTTCTATACATATTTTTTATATATTAAATATACCACGTCATGGTGCAGTTGTAGCGTTTACTGTAACGCGGGCGAGCGGTCACGAGTTTGGTTTCTACTTGAGATAATTAATGATGTAATAGTTTTATTTGTTATCAGATACAAAAAAAAGTGCGGCGTTGAGTTCCACACTCAACAAGCTATATCTCTTTTACCCTGTTATCCGAGAAAAAGTGTAAATTACCTATGAATATTTTTACTTACTTTTTTTTTTCAATATCTTACCCTCGACACCAGAGCGAAGAAATGGAAATATAAATTTAGGTAAATATTTCATCAAATAGTCAAATTCATCTCCTCGAGTGGGGATCGAACCCACAACCAATTGGTTTTACAGTCACACTTCGTGCCGCTGCGCCACGACTGGCCTCAGATTTTTTTTTTATGTTTATTATTATTAACTCGCTCTCACTATGACCACACGACGAAACGAGGTGAATTCTATTAATTTTAAGTGCATGATTGATGCAAGTAACCGCTGGTCGAATTGCGCAGTTATGGGAGTTTGGCACGACACACTATTAGGTTAGGTCGATTTAGGCAATGGGCAAAATACGGTATAAACAAATTGTTTATATAGTATATACTGTTTTATGGCCCATATGCTGAGGGAACCTAATGTTCACTTCGTTCCCCATGCACTAATCAATTTTCGAAAAGCGGAACTCAATGTCGAGGCTCATTAGAGCGAGGAAATTAAAATGTCTTTTTTCGCCCTGGAAATCGAACCTACAACCGTGATACACAATGATATTCTATTCTTAATAACAAATATAACTAGTACTAACAGTTTTTTTATTAAGTTTAACATACAAACTGGTTCTAATATTGTAAAATAACACAAAAAACTATGTGTTCTTTTAATTGGAACATTTTTGCCGTCAAAATTAATTTGCCACATCGAAGGCTGTAGATCATATCGATTTATGTTGTTAAAAAAAATAACTCAGATTATACAAAACTTTTTCATTATACATTATAATGTTATGGCATCGGCTTTTTTTGTATTTTTCTTCTCGGCTGACGTAGAGGGAACAGTGTTAAGACACTCCGTTTTCTAGAGAACGTTAAATTTTCAAGATTCCGTTTTGAGTGACGGAATTGAACTCGGTTGTATAATAATTATTACTGTAAATAAACTACTATAAAATTCTATTCTGATTATGGGATAATTAGTTTGAAATAACTCGATTTTTTTAAATATATAATAAAGAAGTTCTTGTTTAGTACAATTACCCTCATTGTTAATCTTAGAACGATATTTTTAAACCCAAATATCGAATACCGTTATTTAATAAGTTATGTAAGCTACACTTTGTAAACTTTTGGAGGCTCCATATTAACCTGGTAAAGTACTGTTTCTTTTTAATTGATGTTAACAACATATTTCTTGGATGACGTTGTGTTTGTTATATTATACTTATTTATTAATACAGACATTTATAAAAAAAAACGATGTCTTTCAGACTGTGTGAGATGTATAGAGTGAAAAGTATGTAATGCACCTTTTTGCACAACATAAATCAATCATAAAAAAAAAATAAAAAGAAGGGTAAGAGAACCAAGGGAAACAAATGCGAATTTTGATTGCGTTTCCTGTAATATTGCTAGTTAGTTATATGTTAGTAAGATCTATTGATTTTTACGATTATTACACATTTTAAAAGAAACTACTTAACCGATTGGTTTATAGTTTGATATAATAATTATGTCTACTGACAGACGAATACCACCTCAGTCTACCACCGCTTGTGACCACGGACTACTGCAGTGTTCGAAAAGTCGGGTTTCCAAAAATGTATAATACTAAATATACGAGGGCAGTCGTGGTGCAGGGGCAAAAGTGTGGCTAAAAATCGACTGTATGTGGATTCAATCCCCACTCGAGGAGGTAAAATATTTACTTAAATTTATATTTCCATTTCTTTGCTCTGGTGTCGAAGCAAAGCGCGGCGTTGAGTTCTGCCACTCAACACGCAATGCCTCCAGAATTCGACAGAAAGTGGGGAACGGAGTGTCTTAACTCTAGGTTCCCTCTGCCTGCCCTGCTGTGTGCGGGATGAAACTGACTAAATATACGCGATAAGTCTGGTTAAATAGTTTCATTTAAAAAGTCATTTTGTTTCACCAAAATAATAAATACAGTAAAATCTCCTAAAATATATGTAATTATTATAATAAATAAAAATATTTAGAACAAACATTTTGGGATATTTTTACGAGATCCGCTACATTCTCAGAAGTCGTCGACACTCGACTCGCACATTTAGTTTTTTTTTGTTTCATAAAATAAAATCGTTAGTGATTAAAATTATCTGAAGAGAAATGTATTTTATTTTATATAGCGTCAATATTTGCAATATTGATTTAATTAAGGCATACGTTGAAAGTATTTTCGATTATAGGATAATCGTTGCTCGCCACTTTGTTTGTTGGTTGGGTTTGAGATTTTTTTTTATTTTTATATCCCAAATAGCAGGGTTGGGAAGGGGAACCTGCGAATCCAGTGTTAAAATTTTAAAGACACTTTCTCGAGCCGAACTCCCAAGGCATTGCGTGTTGTGTTGCGGACTCCTTTAAATAAATAATCAATTTTATATTAAATCTCCATTTAAAATAAGGTATTCCGTAGAGCCTATCAAGGAAAACTTGTAAGTGCGACAGTTGAGGGTTTGTTTCCAGATCAGATCAATGGAATTATTTACATTAACGATATAAAGCCTGTTTGAGTTTTGCCACTCAACATCCAATGTCTCAAACAGATGTCTTAAAATTAAGTTCCCCTTGTTTACTTTACTAGAAAAAAATATAATGCAAATCTATAAAATAACTTATCGTACAATCCCTTTCGAGATTAGTTTTTTCAACATTATTTAAATCTGCGCAAAACAACATTACAAACTTAGGAATGTGAGCTAAAAAATCAAAACGCACATCATTAGAAAATGGAGATACGTGGAACACGCAGGCATACCTACATAAAATCTAGTAATATTAGATTTTCAAAGGCCAGACATCTCGTAATTACATCAGTTCATTTCTATATATAGCCATCAAGAGCTCGAGCTAGGTTTTTTAGACATCCTGTATACGTCCTATCAATGCCATTTGTAATAGTTTTTGCCTTTTCTTTTAGCTTCACGCTGTATCCCGCATGTATCAGGGTAGGCAGGTGGCGCCTAATGTTAAAACACTCCGCTGCCCACTTTCCGTTAAATTCTTGTTGAGTTCACAACCTGTCGCATTGCCCGTGTCACGACTGGCCTGAAGGAATAGTCATCGTTGTTACTGCATCTATTAATAGAGCCAGACGTTTCAAAATCAGATTTTAATTAATAAATGATCTTAAAGATACATATAAATAGTTTTTTTTTACTACAGTTTTTTTTATTATATAATTATATAAGTGTATTGCATAGGTTTTTATTATATTTTTGTATGATTTATGCGAAGTACTAAAATTTAATTTGTTGTTTAAAGTTTTTATATAATCAAATTAAAATTTTGAAATAATAAATATACGATGTTAAAGGAGTGATAGCTTAAAATTAAATGCCTACACAGTAGATATGAAAACCGCTAAAAATCACGTCAAATTTAACTGAAACATAATTTTTCCTGCAAAATTATAATAAATCATAACTCGACTTAAACTTATGAAAATTAATTGAAAAGTGGAAACTTCTCCTTCTCCTAGCAGAATAATGAAGAAAAAAACATTTCACAATTTTGAACGTACTAACATGGGGACCGGATAGTGTTTACACAATTTTTTTCCTTTGCATATCTATATGTGGATATGGCTTTAACTCAAAAATGTTATTGTAAAAATAAAAATTCCACAACATTATAGCCATAATAGAATAATAATACAGTTAAAAAAAGGCAAAGTATTTAGGGCATGTCACCACCGCAGCTTGAAAGTAAGCTAATAACTTCGGCATTTATCGTTTTATATGTGAATTTTAAATAGAAGTGACAAGGAGTTTTAGATCGATCTGGAGTGTGCTTTTTTTGTTACTAGCAACCCGCTCGCGGCTTCGTCCGCTCTTATTATAAATTTATTTATTTTCTCATTAAAATTATTTTTGTGATCTATAAAACACTATATTTTAAAGACTACGCACAATGATAGCCAAAGTTTTGGCCAATTCAATAAAACATTTTTTTTAATTATATTGACATATTTTTTTTATTTATGAACCGATTGAAATAAAACAAACGCAGGGAAGTTACGACAGTTCCTTTATAAAGTATGGAAAGTGAAAACTGTCAAGTTTCTATTATTGTTGTTTTGACTTACTGTATACACGTTTTAAAAACGTATAAATCACATTTTTTTTTCAAATATTGACAAAAAATGTTTAAAAGCACTTTTTAGTCATTTTCAAGAGCAATAAAAATATTTTATTTGATTCGATGTTTCACTTTAGATACTTTGCCTAGAGACTATCGGTTAGTCATAACACAAAAGTGAAAACTGCATCAACATCGGTTAGGACGTTTATGAAATGAGCGATTTCAAGAAATTTTTTGAGACATTGGTGTCATGACGGAACTCAACACCGCACTGTAACCAATCAGAATGAGGAAATAATAATAAATTCCCCCGAGTAGGGATCGAATCCACAACCATTGCCGTTACATTTGTCCACTGCGCTACACTGGAACAAAGTTAGAAAAAGAAAAAAAAAGCAAAAACAGTGTAAGGTTTTACATATTTTTATTATGAATTAAATTTTTTACATAAATTTAGGCCAAAAATCCTGTTTGTGTTATGTTATAGTCAGATTAATGAGTCTCTTTGTTTCCGCTTATAGCGACAACGCGCCTCATGTTTGGTTATGATTGATATTTTTAATTATGTTTCCAGACTTTTTGACACAAGGTTTGTTTATATGACAGTATAAGCAATTGTAATTTTTCTGCGACTGTAAAAGCGACAGTTGCGGATTGGATTTCCTTTCGGGAGTATAAAATATTTAATATTTTCATTTCTTCGCTGTGATAACGAGGCAAAGCGCGGTTTTGAATTCCGCCACTTAAAACGCGATGCCCAAAACAATTCGGCGGAAGTTATGGAAATGGAAGTATCTTAACACTAGGTTTTCTCTGCCTTCCCTGTCATGTGGATATAACGAGAAACTAAAATAAAGATTTTTTTTATCATCTTCATGCTGGATCCCACACATAGCAGAGTAGGCCGCATAACGCCGCACGTTATTTTACAAAATGAATGAGACGTATAATGCTCTTAATTATTAGGGAACCTCTAGGAAAAGTACCCTGATGCAATTTCCGAACCAGCGTGTTATAATAAAGAAAATGAAACCAAAAAGTTTTAATATATTTTGCCAGAAAATTAAAAACAAAATATGAATAATAACTAGGTATGTCTATTAATAGTATACTGGTGTTCCACTTAAATTTCTAATCGAATCTAATATATCTTCCCGGCGTAACCAGCATGCTATGAACCGGTTGTACCACCTCATATCGCTCTCATCGTATTATCACTAATATGACAATAATCTTATTTTTTTAGCTTCACGCTGTATCTCGAATAAGCGGGATAAACAGAGAGAATCGATATCGAGACACTTCATTTCCCACATTCAGTCAAATTTCAATTCGAAATCAGCGCCGCGCTTTGCCTTCTTACCAGAGCGAGAAAATATAAAAAAAAATAATTCTGCCGAGTGGGAAATGAACCCGCATCCGTCGAGTTGCTGCGCCACGAAAGTCTCTAATTAATCAGTGAAGAATTAATTAACATTATTTAATTTTGAGAGAGCCATAAATAAAGTGAATATACTTGCTGCCTACTGTTAAATTGTTATAGAATTTGCTATTCGACACGCGATATACAGTTGATTGTTAGAAGGAATATAAAATGACGCTCCTGTGGTGCAGTGAATATGAATGATTAATTTGATAGTTGTGGGTTTGAATAAAAATATTCACGTTTAGTTTTTTTTGCTACCTGTATCCCAAAAATAGCAGGGTCGGTCGACGGTACCTACAAACGTAGTGTTAAGACACTCCGCTCCCATTAAATCACTTCCGTTCCTCGCTTTCTGCCGAATTTTGGAGGAATTGAATGTTGAGTGATGGAATTCGTCGTGTTTTGTGCTTTGTCTCGTCACCACGGCGAGAAAATGAAATTTTAAATATTTAATTTTCTCAAAATAAAAATCGAACTCAAAACCTGTGACATTTATGACCCTGCTCCACGATTGGCCTCATCATAAAATACTTTTCGCAAAATTTAGCATTATTTGAATCCCTAATTAAACGGAATAAATAGAAAATTAACTTTCACGTTTAACGTCAAACGGGATAAACCGTCGCGTCGTTCCGTTAACGGAACGCTCTTTGATCGATTATCTCGAGACACTGCCGGCGAAAGTTTAATTGGACGCTTTAATTGCTAGGTGTAGGCGGTTTTTGAATTTTAATAAAATAATTAATATTATAATATTTCACAGCGGTGTGTTATATTTAGTTGTTATTTATAGACTGTAGCTTCACGATTTAACCTGGGAACCTAGTGTTAAGAGATTCTGTTTTCATTAAGGCACTTCCGTTAACCACTTTCCGCTGCGTTCTGGAGGCAATGCATATTAAGAGGTGAAACTCAATGCCACGTTTTGTCTCAATCAAAGAAAATATTTAACATTTCGTTTCCATGGGCGGCAATCGAACCCACAACACGTCGCGTTTATTTATTTATTTATTGATGATAAGTAGGAAATATAATTAGAATTCTATGTGTTATTTTGATTGTTAAGCTACATTTATATAAAGTTTCATATAAATCAGTTCAGTAGTTTTTGCGTGAAAGTGCAACAAACACACATGTTCACAAACTCATACTTATAATATTTGTAGGACTATACATTTCATATATAAAACTTGATCTCAATACCTAATCATTTAACACCATGTAGGTAACGTAATAGATACTTTTGTAACTTAATCAGTTGAATAAAAATCCGAGACGCGGTGAAATCAGGGTGAAATTATAGTAAGAAAGCATCTCGTTAGTATGTTCATGGTGCGTGAACGCTAAAACTGACACCGAGATCGACCCGAGATAAACTTAGAAAAAGGCAAAATTTTCTTATAATGGCTTTTTATGGTAATAAGATTATATTTATATCTTTTAAACTAGCGACCCGCTCGCTGATTTGCCCGCTTGTACTATATAATTATTTTTTTTCTTATCTGAAGTGAAGAAGTTCGGGTGTCTTAACACTAGGTTCCTTCTGCCTATCCTGCTGTTACAGCTCGAAGCTACTTTGAATTTTTTTGATTTACTGATCTGAATTAAAAATATCTGTAAATACTGTATTATACAATTCAATAAAACAATTATTTTCTAGCAATTTTTCCGAACAAATTATATTACATTATTTATATAATTTAATAAAAAATATATATAATTAAAAAAAAATGATGTCTCAATCATTTTAAATAAACATACACTAAATGTTAAAAGAAGTTTGCTTGAATACAATAGTGAAAACAGAACATAAATCGGTTAAGCCGATTAGCGTGAATGAATCATACACACAGACAAATAAACAAACCAACAAACACACATTTTTTTAACCATTGTTTTGGGTTCTATTACCATTATAGATTTCCCAATAATAGATTTTTTTTTAAGTTTCTTCAAAGTACAGACAGCGAATAATACCCTACAGTCTTATTATACGCCTACCCTACTAACTTCGAGATACAGCGTGAAGCAGACAAACAAACGTCAAAACAATTTATAATATATATATACAAATATAAATTTAGTAATGACGGACACGACACGGCACCCATTATCGAATCTCCATTTCGTCACTCCAACGTATTTAAAAATAAATAATTTTGACGTGAGCAAATTGAATGAACATAAAACAATCAGAACATATTTCACGGTTTGAGAGATAATAATTTTTAAGAGGAAAACACGTCAACGACAAATATATGGCCGCGGTAACCTCATTCTGGGTACCAATAACACTTTCGATTTTATTCCTATAGGCTATAAAATTTTGAAAGTTAAAATTTGATTATTACGTAGGAAAATTAAGAGATTCAAATATTTGAACTCTTTTAGGAATTCAATATCTTGAAATAATTATGTATAGCCTAGTTTAAGTGGCAGATAAAAAAATAAATATAGTAAGTATGTAAATAAATAATAAATCAGCTTCACGCTGTATCCCGCACACAGCAGGGTAGGCAGAGGGAACCTAGTGTTAAGACACTCCGTTCCCCACTTTCTGCCGAATTCTGGAGGCATTGCGTGTTGAGTGGCAGAACTCAACGCCGCCCTTAACCTCGACACCAGAGCGAAGAAATGGAAATATAAATTTAAGTAAATATTTCATCTCCTCGAGTGGGGTTCGAACCCACAACCAGTCGGTTTTACAGTCACACCTCGTGCCGCTGCGCCACGACTGGCCTCAAGTATGTATAGGTAATCATATAGAAAACGTAAAAAATTACGCATCTGCAGTTTATTTTAAGACTGTATCCCGCACATAAAAAGAATAGAGATAGGGAACCTGGGAATCTAGTGCTCAGGCACTCTATTCCCACTAAGATACTTTCGTTCTCCAACTTTCGCCAAATTCTGGAGGTATTATTGTAATGTGTTGCGTGGCGGACAAGTAGGAATCGAACCCACAATATTTACTATTTCTTTATTATATAACGTAATATGACATTAAAGAAATGGAAGTCGAATATAAATATAAAATTAATCAATCAATAAACAAACATACAACAAAAAGAAGTGACATCACGAAAAAAAAGTACACCATAAACAATTTTTTGCAACTGTCACAGATACTGAATGAGCGTGTGACATACGCGTCAAACGGGTAATATAATTGAGAACTGTCAGTGAGCTGTCAGTACAGTGGAGTTTCAGAGAAATTAGTGGTGCAGCGTAGCACTGCCAAGTTTTTGTCGACTGACATTGAACTTGATCGCGTAATAAATATTTTTTATGCTTTCCATTTTTTAAACGAAAATGGCGGAACTCGTCTCTCATTATTCATATAATGAAAATGATTCATTGCCCCGAGAGGGATGACTCTCAACCGTCGCGTTTGAATCAAAAGCTGTACCGTTGCGCTACGACGGACTTGACATCATTTTTTTTTTAGCTTCTCGTTGTATCACTCATATAGCAAGGTGGGCAGAGGTAATTTAGTGATAAAACACTCCATTTTCTGCTTAATTTACTAGAAATTACGTGTTGAGCCGGGACACAAAGCCGCATTTTCGTCTTGGTACCAGGGCAAAGAAATAAAAATAATAATTAATTCCTACGAGTGAAATCAAACCCTCAGCCGTCGCGTTTACAGACAAGCGCTGTGCCCCTGCGCCACTACGACTTCTACATATATGTACATATATAAATAAATTATTGTAACAAAACAAAATTCCTTATGTTTTATGTTGTTTAAACATGTTTGTAATAAGGCATTTGTGAGACGGTAAACATATCTGATAGTTAGTATTAAATTCTTGCATTGCAATAAAGTTTATAGTATGTCAGCACCTAATTAATATAAAACAGCTTGCATCCTTCATTTTATATAAGTAAATTCTTGTGATATATAAATATATTTTTAAAAAACAGTTAAACAGTGGTTTCTGTAATTTAACAACCAATCTGCATGGGAGAGGCAAGAGAGATTTATCACTACAGTTTACTAAAAATGCGACGCAATTAAAAATAGTAAAAATATTTAGCATTTGAGGCCAGTCGAGGCGCAGGGACACAAACTATGACTGTCGTAGGTTCGATCCCCGCTCTAGGAAATATTTATTTAAATTCATATTTCCATTTATGGTCTCGAGGCAAAGCGCGATGTTAAGTTTCGTCAATCAACATGCAAAGCCTCCAGAATTCAGCGGAAAGTGGGGAACGGAGTGGGGTAGGGTTTCTCTGCCTACCCTGCTGTTGTGTGCATAATGCAGTGTGAAACAGATTTATTTTATTTATTTTTTATATTTAAAATTAGTAGGTAAAGGCCGTCGTGACACAGCTTCTGATTGTAAATACCATGGTATTAAGTTCGATTATACGACACTCGGTAGAATGAATTATTTATATTTATTCGCTCTGGAAAAAAGACAAAGCACAAGGTCTAGCTAGGCCGGTACGGAAAACATCTAGTGTTTTAACACTAAGTTCACTCTGCCTACTGCCTGCTGTGTGCGGGCAACAGCGTGAAACAAAAAATAAATAAAATTTTATATTTAGTAATTACCATGTCTGTTCTGTTCTGTTCTGTTCTGATTTTATGGCTTTTAGGCGTGCCAGTAGAGCACAGATTATTTCGCCAATGTCACGTAGAATGGAGAAGACACGATGAAATTACCATGTCAATATTATCTGTCAGTAATGTCAGTATTGTCTGTCTGACAGGAAGCTACTACCGGTGCGACTAACAGTTTTGGCTGCGAGGCACCGCACCGGTGAAAAATTTCACAGCTGCTCCTTTGAAATGCAGTGTAAAAATATCGTTTGTATAGAAAATGTATGAACATATGTGAGTCTATATCTGTATGAGTGTAGGAATGTACATAAGGGTGTGGGTATGTGCACATTGTCCATTCAACATATTTAAACTTATTATAATGTTCTTGGATAGAATGGAAATAAATACACTTTCGTATTTAAAAAAAATAATTTGAATTTTACTTTCAGGTTCACGTTTTATCCCACAAAAAGCAGGATAGGCAGAGGGAATTATGTATTAAGACACTCCGTTCACCACTTTCCACCGTATTCTGGAGAGATTACGTGCGAAATACATCGCCGCGTTTTGCTTCAACACCAGACCAAAGAAATAAAAATATTAATATTTAATTTCCCCGACTGGGAATCGAATCCACAGCCTGTCATGTTTACAGTCACACGCTTGTACCCCTGCACCACAACTGATCCAAATAATAAAATTGTTCCAGCAATTTATTTCCATTACAAATACTTTACTACCTATTACTTCGAAAACCGTCAAAAGGTCATCGCTAATTCTAAATACGTTGGGCTTTGTCATAAATAAAATTCCTACTAGCTATTGTTTGGAATTGGGAGCGTACAGTTATATTGGACGTTTTAGTATGGCGTGTGGTGCATGGAAAGACCGGATTAAAAATAATTCAACATATTATAGCAATTATGAATACCTGTCAATATATAGGAGTAGGGTACCATATATTGCAATGTCGATCTGAGTGACCATGTCGATACGTCCTAGGTACCTTCAAAAAGCGCGTCCATATCGTTACGTTGTAACACCAAAGGTGTTACACGGTGTTACAGACGGCGGTGGTCACTTACCATCAGATGACGCGTACGCTCATTTACCTTGTTTTTTCCCATAAAAAAAGTTATACCTATATCTTAGATGTGCTCCCCAGAAATGCGTGGATACTTCATAAATCTCAACAACTACTGAACCTAGTTTGATGAAACTTTGACTGTTCCTTAAATTGGAATTTAAAACATTTAAATGAACAGTTCCAAAAATCATCACGATATGTCTTAGTTTTCGAGACATTTGTAGAAAAAACTTCGTTCTGGAAAACGAATATTGTTGTAGTGTCCCAATTTTTAAGACGTTGTTGTGTTGGGTAGTGTAGTTCGAAAAGGTATAACATATGATATAACATATGTTCGAAAAGGTATAACATATGCTAGTTCTCAATACGCTCGTGCCTTAAAGCTATCTTCAGCTCTTGGGCGGATCGTTTCAGGAAATAAACAGTGCCCTCTGCCAACTTCCTTACCCAACAGTACTACTTAATATAAATCAATTGTCAACTGAAATGATTCTCAATATTTCCTTTTAGATGAGTAAAATAAAGCCTTAATAGCGCATCCGCCAATGACTCGAAAATTTTGGAAAAAGGAAAGAATATAAAAATTTGAAAAAATGGAGGCGATCAGAGCTCAATTTTATGAACCTTATGTGTAGATGACATGTACATTTTTTCTATTTAAATTTGTGTTATAAACATCATATTCTTAAAAGCATTGACTTCCACTGCTGATCGAAGAATCTCCATGATGATCAATCCTGCTCTGCCCTCATCCAGGCCTCTGCTGTTTGTGGATTTTTAAAAATCTTTATATTCTTAAAAACTATCATTCCCCCGATCATCAAACCCACAAATAACCCATTTATAAACCCCATTCCCCATCACCACGAAATCTCCCAATATTACCATATCAACCAAAACAATAACTCGAGTACAATTTCGCAATCAAAATACCAAATCCGCGAAGATGACAACAACGTAACATTAGTCATGTTAATACTGTGCGAGCGTCGCGCCGTCGCATACATAATGCATCGAGAACGCATCTTATTATGTGGAGTTTTAGTTTTTGTTAGGCTTTTACGGTTGACGCCATGAATATTGAGCTGAGCTGGTAACGCCATGGAGAGGTTTATTTGAAAAAGGACAAAGAAATGTTATTAGATACCTTGGTACGGCTGGATGCAAATATATGTATGTACATACATACTGGTACATGCAGTTCATGTCTTAGAGAACAGAATTATTTATAAAATGAGTTGTAAATATTAAGAGAATATATTCATTTTATTAGATTAGATTATAGATTTAGAGATTAGAGGCCAGTCGTGGCGCAGCGGCACGAGGTGTCACTGTAAAACCGACTGGTTGTGGGTTCGATCCCCACTCGAGGAGATAAAATATTTACTTAAATTTATATTTCCATTTCTTCGCTCTGGTGTCGAGGTTAAGGGCGGCGTTGAGTTCTGCCACTCAACACGCAATGCCTTCAGAATTCGGCAGAAAGTGGGGAACGGAGTGTCTTAACACTAGGTTCCCTCTGCCTACCCTGCTGTGTGCGGGATACAGCGTGAAGCTGATTTATTTTTATTTTATTCATTTTATTACATTTCGATTGGATCCTTTCCTTGGGAAAGGACAAAGAATGATGTGGAAATTTGATATCTTCGTAGGATATGTGATGTCAGTTTAGTGGAATCCGCAATGAAGAGATAAACATTTATCTGATACCTGATGAGAGGCAGCATTGACCTTCGAGAACCCAGCATCGATCAGACTACATACTTCATGCTTTCTTTGTGATTTTCTTCAGTAACAGTTGGAATTATAACATCCGTTGACTTCTCCGTTACCTCTGAATACCCCATTAAGGATGTGAGCGTGAAGCTAACAATATATTTAAAAAAAATCAGCTTCTCGCTATATCCCACATACAGCAGAGTAGGCAGAGGGAACCCAGTATTAAGATACTTTGTTCCCCACTTTCCGCTGAGTTCTGGAGGCATTGCGTGTAGGAACTCAACGCCGCGCTTTGCCTCGACACCAGAGCGAAGAATTGAAAATATAAATGTAAATAAATATTTAATTTCCTCGAGTGGGGATCGAACCCACAATCAGTCGATTTTCAGTTACACTTTGCCTCTGCGCCACAACTGGTCTCTGACTGCTCTACTAATATATGGATTTAATATAATAAATTTAAAATATTTATTAATGCATATTTCTGCACATGCGCATTACCCTGAGTCGACAGTAAAATACGATCACTAATTACTACACAAAGTAAACTGGTCATAAAATGGTTAATTTAATATTGAGTCAAATTGGACTAACAAAGAAATATTTGAACTCATTATCTCAACAGAATCGTCTAATAGGTACGTGCGTTGTGCGTATTTTATGAATCATACAACGTAATGCGTTTGTAAAATATATTTTTTATCTTTTTTGTTCACGCACCTGAATTTCACTACTATTCTTTGCTGTCGGTTAAAATTTAAGATAAGGCGGAATGATATTTTTTATAGAATATTTCTGTTTTTTAGCTTCACGCTGTATACCGCCTAGATAGGTTGCAAGGTAGGCAGAGGAAACATAGTGTTAAGACACTCCGTTACCTTATCACCGAAATTTCAATAAAAAAAACTCAACGCCGCGCTTTGCATTGTTGGTACCAGAGCGAGCAAGCTTAAAATATTAATAAATAACAAATCATTCCCCCTGTAGAAATCAAACTTACAACCGTCGCTTTACAACCAAACGCTTGTACCATTGCGCCACGTACATAAAGATACTTCTAATAATATTAGTTACAAGTATCACTAACTACTACCTGTATATATTCCCTTGCTTTAAATGTTCATTATGTATAAGCTACTGCACTTAGGTGTGCAAATTTCACTCATACTAAAATGTTCTCTAACTATATGAAAATAGAGGACAAATTAGTTTGAACTAAACAAGAGCTTTATGCACCCCAGACTGTCTCGAGCCCATCAATGATATCTTCCTGGAAAACAACCGGTGACATTTGCCATGGCAAGAATTACCTTTTACAACTCAAAATACACAAAATAAACTCTATCACAATGTGTTAGAGTTGAAAATTGATAACAAACTTAAGATTTGAGTGTAATTTTTGAAATTTCAACTCTAACACACAACATTTAAGATAAATTTCAGCAAAATCGAGTGAGAAACTATTATAAAGTACGTGCCTAACAGCTGTTTTGTCTGGTCTTTGTTACAATTTTCGTCGGCGCCAAGGTACGGCTAGGTTCCTTTGTGAGGGACCCTAGAGACGGCGGAATGAGTTGTGAATAACCCTTTACTGTAGAGCTTTCTGTGTGGAAAAACAAGGATTTTCATTTGCAAATGTATAGGGTTCTTTAGAACTACGTAGAGTGAAGCCTTATGCGTGTCTTGGGAATAAGTCTAAGTATAGTTTTAAATATTTTCTCTCTTTCAGTCGCTATTTGAACTTTAAAGTTTTCTAGGGTTGGTTCGTCGGTTATAAGTAGGTATCATATAGAGCTCTTCAAATTCAAATCCCTAAAGGAACTAGAGAATGGGCACTCATTAGTTCTTTTTAATCATCTATAAAAGACATAGAGGTCCATAAGAGAAAGAGAACAGAGTTCAATATACAGTATTTTGTGACAAGTAAAATGTATAAGTAGAGTTCACGTTATATTATATAGTTAATACAAAGAGTTTTTTTTATGCGATTATAAAATATATTTAGTAGTATTTATTATTCAATCACTGCCCACTCTCCGTCGAATTCAAAAAGCGTTGCGTGTTTGCCTGAGAACTCAACGCCGCGCTTTGCCTCGGCACCAGTGCAAGGAAATGGAAATATACATTTAAATAAATATTTCATCTCCTCGAGTGGGGATCGAACCTAAAACCAGTCGGTTTTACAGTTACGCTTTGTGCCCCTGCGCCAGGACTGGCCTTAATTCAAATTCAAAAAAGTTTATATATAATATGACTTTGTATCAAGAACGACAGGTTGAATACTTTTATAGTGACGTAACTTCGAATCAGTTCGAATGCAAAACAAATAAGATAACTAACGTCGTGACGGCATAGCGTCTGATTGTAAGCGCGACGGTTGTGAGTTCGATTCCCAATCGAGTCAATATTTTTTATTCTTCCCTCTGCTTACAAATAAGCCCAGGGTTGAATTCCACCTCTTCACTTAAGATGAAGTGACAAAAGCCCGGGGTTGAGTTCCACCTCTTCAGTCAAGATGTTGTGACAAGATTGTGAAAAAAAGAAGGTAAACGTGGGAAACAGAGTGTAGCATACAGAGCGCAGCGTTGAGCTCCACCAATCAACCCAGAAAACAGAAATTGTGTGGGAAGTCAGTAACAATGTCTTAATACTAGGTTACTCTGTCCACTCTGCTATATGCGGGATACAGCGTGAAGTAAGGTCGTCTGTTTAATTCCTATAACGAATGATTTTATTTGATTAAATATGTATGTATTGTATACCTATAATATGTTATATTATAGGATTTTCTGATTATAAAAAAATAATAAGAATCAAATAATGTAATTATTAAAAAAGATTGTTTGCATAGAGATATCTTTAAAAACGTATATAATTCCGAAGTCAGTTTTGGTATTTATTCAATATGAATCACCGTCGTGTGAAATACGGAAGACTATTGAATCTATTTTTGTCTCCCCCAACTGAGATACGCGCCTGTTGCACACTAGAAGCTATACAAAGCTAATAGAGTTATATCTTTGTAATATTTTTACTTTTAATTTTGTGTTTGACCAGCAAAACATAACCAAAGGGTTGCTTATCTATATTGTTTTATGTTTTATATTTAAATCAGATTTTTTATAAAAATCATAATATTTCACCAACTTCTTTCTATCCTTACGTCCGTTAAAAGTTATAAAAATTTTAAAAAACAAATAACAGTTCTTTTTTCTTGCATACAAGGACAAATCAAACCTATTATTCATCAACATACAGCAAAAAATTGGAGAATGCATCTCCAATTTTTTGCCAATTTCCGGACCATTGCAAGTTAAGCTAACGACTCATCGCCGCGATTTGTCTTGATACCAAGCCGACGAAATCAAAACTCACTTCCACAAGTGAAAATCAAACCCACAACCCATCATATTCACAGCCAGACCCGGCACCGCTAAACCACGACAGCCTATATACTAACATTCCAATTATCCATAGAACCTACAGCAATCGTCGCACAGCGTAGGTACTACCTGTAGATATAGATGGATATGATCCTATTATTCAAGCAACCCATTGACCTTGCCATTACCACACCTCTCACCGGATTGATAATTACTCTGTATGTAAATACCGCGCTCTAAAGCAACAATGTTTTGTACTTGCGAACGATAAAATGGCAGAAACGACTTCTGGATCATTTGTAAATATCAGATTAGGTTATTTTATGTATTTTAAGGTTCTAGGTTCGATCTTAGTGTGTGTGTTTTTTTTTATTTCATAAAGTACCTACAGTTATAAGTTCTTTGATTTTCACGATTATTACACATTTTAAATAAAACTATTTTAACCGGATGAATCGCGTATATTTAGTTTTTTTATACATTTTCGGGTAAACTCTACCCGTGACCACGGACTACTGCAAAGTGTTCGAAACGTCGGGTTTCCAAAATTTTAAAAAAAGTTTCCAAAGTTTTAATCCGGTTGAAATAGTTTTATTTAAAAAGTACCTGAAGTTATCGGAAAATATCACATACATAAGCAGATAAAAATTCTGCTATATTTTCGGGAAATCCCGGCGGAGCTCAATACCTTGCTTTTCATTCCACCAAGCGGGAATCGAACTCACAACGTTTACAATCACCTTTAAATCAAAACCATAACAAGCTAACATCACAAAGGAAACATTCAAAGAAAAGATCTTAAAAACAATGTTTACAACATACCACCTACAATGGTACCAACATAAATATCCTTATAATTCGGTTTCGTAGAAAATAGATGTTTCTCATACACACTCACATTCACCACCACTATTATTGTCTTATTCCTTTTTTAAAAGTAATGAGTGAGTGTTGTAAACAAGACAATTAACTATATGCACCTATTATTACAGTTAAACAACTTACGTCTCAAGGTAGACCAAGTAGGGTATTATTTAAAAGAATTTTTAAAAAATCTTTTAAGTTTTTCAAGGAAAAATAATTCAAAAGTATTTAAAAGATAAAACACGGTGTGAACAGTTTACTTTAAAAGAAAAAGATAAATAGTATATAAAATGATAAATACGTATAAAATATATTAGGTTCGTATCACTGCTGTGCAAATAGATTAAAATATGATGTGTAATTTCTTAATTTTTAATAATAGAAATATAAAAATAATTGAGAGGCCAGTAGTGGTGCAGAGGCACAAGCGTACAACTGTATATGCGACATGCTATAGGTTCGATTCCCACTCAAGAAAAAAAAATCTGTCATCGATCTAAAGCGCGAAATTGAGTTCCTCTAACACAATTCGAATTAGGAAATGGAAAACGAAAGTGTCTGGTGTCTGAATGAGCACGGAGATCACAATAACACTAGTTCACCATATCCAAATATTAACAAATTCCAACAAAATCTCATACACACAAAAATAAAAAAACACAAAAATTAAAAATAAAAATAAATAAATATTTAAACTCAACACATGCCCAGAATTCGGCAGAAAGTGGGGAACGGAGTGTCCTTAACACTAGGTTCCGTCTGCCTATCCTGCTGTGTGCGGGATACAGCGTGAAGCTGATTTATTTTTATTTAAATATTTTAATAACCATTCTCGAATTTCGACGGAGTGCCGACATACAACAATTATCACTTCTACATCTATACATTACACGATACACTTATTTAAAATTACTAAGCATTAGAAGCCTTTTAAATAAATTGCAACTATTTATTTTAAAATTGCAACATCAAGGTTGATTTTAATTATATATTCATAGTAAAAAGTAAATGGATAGATTAATTTAATAATATTATAAATAAAAAATGTGCTATTATATTCCTTTTTTTTTAAATTCACGCTGTATCCAGCACATAATCCCCATTATAATAAACAGGGGGAACCTAGTGTTAATACACTCCATTCTTTTTAAGCTACTTCAGTTGCCCATTTTTCATGAAATTCTAAATGCATTGTTTTGAGTGACGGAATTTAACCCCGCACGAACGTTACGATTTCATCATATATAATAATTTATATATGATGAAATCGTAACCTCCTCTCCTCTATTTTAGTTAGTGGGAATCGAACCCACAATTGCAGCATTTACAGATTTACCAAGTATATTAAAATATCGATAACGAAATACAGAAATATCAAGTTAAGATTGTAAATTATATATTAAATATACACTTCCTGTTTGAGCAGTCGCAGTAGGTGATTACTAATCACGAAATTAGTATTGAACTTGAACTCGCAAAAACATTTTTGTGTTTGAATGTTAATTTAGTTATGCGTTTATAGCTACTGCAATTGTATATCAATGTTATTGAGGCGATTGTAACGGTTGCGGATTCGATTCTCACTCGTGGTAATGAGCTGTATTCGTTTCCTAGAAATATATAGATGAATTTTGTAATTGAAAACGCTATGTCTTTATGCACTAGGTTCCCACTGTTTACCCTGATGCCGGAAGCTACAAAAAGAGTAAAACAAGCAAATATTTTTAGAAAATTACCGTCTATTAAGTAATATCTATTAGATAATAAGATTAGATTGAAATGTCCTAATTTTTAATTTACCAATTCAATTATAATATCAAAACCAACTTGTGGTCATACAGCCAGGATAGTGTGGGTAACATAATACGTAGCTTATCCTTTCAAAAGGACCTTATGAGGTTTCTTCCTCAGCCCCCTAATAGATGCAGCTTCCGGTTGTGGACGCAAATGGAAATAGAATTATACTAGATAGATAAAGATAGCAGGATGCCTAACATTTTTAATTGAAAAATTCAAAAGGAACAAATCGAGCAGTAGGTTTGTCTTGTTACCGGAACGAGGAAATGTAAATAAATCGTACTACAGAGTGGCAATCGAACCCACAACGTCTACGGTGAGCCGCTGGGCTACGATGGGTTTTAGTTGTTTTTTTTTTAGCCTCATACTGTATCCAGGACATAGAACTGAAAGCAGATGAACAAAGACGTTGTGACGAGTGGCAGAAATCAACCAGACCGAGGAAATGAAAATATTAAATACTTCATTTTTTCGAGTAGCATTCGAAACCAAAACCTGTCGCGTTTAGTCACACGTTACTGCCACTGCGCCACGACGGCCTCACGGTTTTATTTATTTATTATATTATATACAATAGCCGTCGCACTTCAATAATCGCGTAAACGATAGTCACACATTATTATAATAATTAAATATTAATAAATCGAAGAATTTTATAGAAAAACCTACATTATTTTAGAGAAAGTACTACACAAAACCATTTCACATTTATTTCAATTATAATTGTATATATTATTTCGATCTTGGATATATTAAAGAAGTTTATTGATTGATTTATACCTTATTTTTTTTTGTTTTATGCTATATCTCACACATAGCAATATAGGCAGAGGGAAATTGAGAATTTTAAGACACTCCGTCCCCATTAAAACATTGCGTATTGAGTGGCCCTTTGCCTCAACAGCGCTTCACCTCGTTACTAGAGCGAAAAAATGAAAATATTCGAACCCACTACCTGACGAAGTTGAAACCGCACGTTTATACCCCAGCGGCATACCGACCTAAAATCTATTTCTCTAAATATATTCAAGTCAAAAAAAAAATGGAACAGCGTAATGTAAATATTTATTATATTCCCCTTTTCCCTTTTTTAACACGCGCCATTCCCATACATACTTCCCTGCTCTGTCACCCCACGTGCCGTAATAAAATCTATAAACAGTAACAGTAAGGAAGTCCGTAACTCGTGTTCCCACTAATTTTAGACATCTGCCTGCGGAATGGTAAACATGGCTGTTTTACGTTCAACATTATTATGTTGTGTTGTTAGAATTTTTTTTAATCAATTAAAAATTATTTCGGATTACTTTTGAAAATGGTATGGAAATGATTTCGGTTTATGTTTGAAGAATGTTAGAAATGACTAAGAAATAGATAAATGTACAACATTTTAATTGCTCGAGCTGACCACTACAGTGGGCTACTTTTAACCTATTGTTGTTATTACCTATATTTATATATAGATAATAATAATAGGTTAAAAGTCAGCCTATTATAATATGAATGAACTATTTACTGTAAAAACATCAAGGCAATCGTTACTAAAAACCACTGTTCCATTCTACCGAAGCCACGATAAATGAAAAAGATATGATTATACAGATACACCTATATTCTACTAATATTATATAGATGAAGAATTTGATCGCTTGTATGCGTTAACCTCAGGAAGTACTGAATCGAACTGAAAAATCTTTTTTGTTGTCGACAGTCCATTTATCGAGCTGGACTATATTTCACCACGTAAGTCGTTTTGTTGTAACCCATTGTATAGAGCAGGTAAGAGGTAGTACTACATAAAAAAAATCGTAGGAAACCATCAATATAACCTCTCAAATTTTAAAGTACCAATTTTAGCAACACAAAAAAATACTACAAAACCCAACATAAAATCTCAACAAAAACAATAACAACACAAAGCGTTATTGCGGTTACAACATGCCTACCAACATGAAAAAAAATAAACAACAGTTAACTTTCTTAAACACTTCGTAATTGAACACGCGACTAATTAATTTTATGCGCGCATAAACTTAAAAATCCTATATGGATTTCTCCTTATTGTCACGTAAATTGTGATGATCAAAGGAATTCCTTTGGAAGCAATATATTTTGTTAACTTTATTGGGGACAATGTAATGTTAACCTACATTTGTATATGGTAGTAATAAAATCAAAATGCTAGTATAGTATCGATTACCAAAAATCCTGATAACATTAGGTTCCCAGGTTCCACCTGGCTACACTGATATGTGCTGATAGAGCGTGAAGCTATAAAAATCGAAATACCGTTGTGGTGCAGTGGAATAAGGTAATATGTGTAAATTCGATCTCCATGATGAGAATTGACATATTTTTATTTCACCGTTGAGGACAAAAAAGTGCGGCGTTGAGCTCCACCATTCGACACGCAATGTCTTTAATTTTTTAATACTATTATTTTTTAACATTAAGTTCCTTCTGTATACCTCGTATGCGCGAGATAAAATGTGAAGATGAAAAACAAACAAAGTGTCGTTAGGTATATTTGAGAGCGATTGTTTGAGTTGAATAATTTCTAAAGATTCTTACAAAAATATGTATTAATTCAATAAAAAAATTAAATCCATCTATTTACATACACAAAAAAAAAACTCCAAAACAGTTCAATACACGCTACAACACAAAGCATCTGGAACCGGTTACATTATCAGTTCTAACTAATTATAGATAATTTATTAAGCCGCCAAGTCTCTTGGCCGTAACGGAACAAACACGCTCCCACCCCTTCCGGCGTGTCATTCTCATGTAAAAGGGAATGGGCAAACAGAAATCACTTTGTCGCGAGTGGAATGGTGAATAAGTTGTCAGGTTGTAGACGAGACGATTGTGGGTTTGATTTATTTTCAAGCTTGAGGCTAATGCTGTTAGCTCTATTTTCTTTTAATGTAATTGGTTCGGTTCTAATTCGGTAATAATTTCATATTCTCACTTTGGTAACGAGGCAAAGCGCGGCATTGAGTTCCGCCACTCAACACGCGATGCCTCTAGAATTAGATGGAAAGCAAGGAACTTAAGGGTCTTAATGGGGAACAGTATCTTAACACTTACTTCCCAAATTCCCTCTGCCTATCCTCATACGGGATACAACGTAAAACTAACAAAAGAGAATAAAAATGTTGTTCTTCTTAACTTATTTCACTTGTCCTACTTGGTCATCGTTGCTTACAAAACGCTGATCGCGGTATCATTTTACATTGCCCATTCAGGTCTTGCTAAATCTGACACCATCTAAACGTTTCATATGTAATATAAGAATGCAACTATATAAATAACAATATATTGAATGCACATACTATCTCTACATATAATGCTTTTTGTTACTGACTGGCTGAGACTGACTGACGACGCACAGAGGAATCTATTGGGACTTTAGAAGGATAAAATTTGGTATATATTTAGGTTAGTGAGTGAATAGAAGAGGTTCACTCGAAATTCTTATGGAGACAGAAGTAAAAGTGACAGATTGTGGGTTCATCATGTGTCATTTTACGCCTTAAACTCGATGCATATTTAAATTTTATTAGAAAATGATATAACACCATTATCTTAACATAAGCCTTTATAAAACAGAATAAAACATAAATTTCATCCAAAAATAATGTAAAGTCATACAAAATAACCCAAATTCGATAGCAGTAAGTCGTTTACAACAATTTTAATGTTCACAACGTAGTCCAAGCTATAAACTATAAAATTATTTTGCGCACCATAACTCAGGTCTGGTAGTAAAGTCGAAGTCACTATGGGAAGTTATGGGGAACCCGTAAATTAAGATTTGATTGATCATAATTGTTCTCGTATTCCGAAATACAGCAAAGTCATTACACGTATTAATTTTAACCAGACTAAGTCTCGCTCCAGTCAACGGCCATAGAAAGGTAGGCAGAGGGTACCTAGTGTTAAGGCACTCCCTCCCCCATTTTCCGCCGAGAGTTCTAGAGGCATTGTGTGTTGAGTTGCGGAATTGAATGCTGCGTTTTGTCTCGATATCAGAGCGAACAAATTTATATATATTAAATATTTAATTTGCTTGAGTGTTGCTCGGGAATCTCTCAGGTCTAAGGCATTATCTTTTGTGAATCGGTGGTATTTCATAATTTGAATAATAAAGCGTGTATGTATAACTTTTTACTACTATATTAGTAATGCAAGTTGAAATCGTCTTAAAAACCTTTATTCTTTCAATGTATAAACTTTCAATATATAAATATTAATCTGTTAAAAAATTGATTTGCAAAACTTACGTGAGCAAAAAAACATGTAGAAGACGCAAAATCAGATTCGAAGAACTCAAATTCTACTGATGAAAGGTAAGGGTAATTTAAAAGGTAATTTCTGTATGTTGGATAGAGCAGTTCTGTGACCTTTGTATCGAGTAAATACATAAACTTTAAAAAGGTTTAAAATTCTGTCTGTGGAAGTTTTGCCAGATTTATGGGAAAATTTTACTTCTGGCACAATATATAATACTAAAAAATTTATTAATTGTGTAACACTGTGGACGTTTTATGATATTTCAAGATAAGGAACACATGCATGTAGTAATATTTAGTTCGTAAGTTCTTATATTAGTTTAATACAAGAATTATTAACAGGTTAGATTGGATAACCACGAAATATAACACTGTGATTAAAGAAAAAGTATTAGATTTGTTATAAGATTCTTAAAAGAAAACCAAAAAAAGGTGAAGCATAAAAAAATCATCTCTTTTAGGAGAATCAGATCATTACACTATTGCATTTAGTAAAAAATGCATTCAACATATAATAACAGATCATTATAGCACATTCTCACAGAGCGAAGCTATAGACACATAGGTAATAAACAGGTGTATAAAATATTAAAGTTCCATTGTTAGTATATTCCCACATCAAAAACGACGAGTTAGCTCGAACAATGTGAGTGGATTTACGTAATACGTAATTCAATGAAGCATCGGATTAGTTGAAATAAAAAACTGTAGAACTAAAGACGATGTATAGCTAGTTTGTGTAAGTAAAGTAGAGAATGGGTTACATTCACTTGTTTTATGTTTAATATGTTATTGATAGATGCCGTAATAGGTAGGTAGGTTCGATTCACATCTGAGGGACTAAATCTTTAACATTACCTCGTTCTGATAAGAGGTCAACGCGCGGCCTTGAGTTCAGTCGTTTCAAAACTCAGTATCTTGAAATTTTAACGGAGTATATTAACATTAGGTTCCCTGCACTTATTTCGCTATAAGTGAGTACAGCGGAGTGTTATCGCACATGGAGAATACATAATAATATTTATTAATTATTTAATATTATCTTGCTTATAATCCTTATATAAGGATACCCAGTGTTAACACGCAGTTTACCCCTTTTCACCGAATTCAAACCATTGTGTGTTGAATAGCGGAGCTCAACCCCATGCTTTTTCAGATCTTAGTATAACAGTAAAATAATTTTCCACCGAATTAATCCCACAACCATAGCATTTACAATCGAACGCTCTCCCACTACGCCACCATGGCATGTTCATATACGCCTCTTGAATGCCGTTAGAGACAAAACTTTAATTACAAAAATCCCCAAGTAAGTTAATGACCAACTATATAAATCGGTAATTTCAAAAATGCGAATATTTATGCGAAATGAGATAATCGTCGTGGGCGTCACCTTGAGATGAGGCAGTAAAAAACTTATCTTTTAAATTAATCTTACACTTTGACCCAACTTTGGAACACTTTTAGAACCGTACAAAATGTTTAACAACTGGTTCTTGACTTCCTTTAGCCGTATTTTGCTTATTACCTGTATTTTATTATTACAGCGTTGAGTAACGTCATTCAACACGCAATCGAAAGATGAACGGAGAGTTGGATAAGGAGTGTCTTAGGACTACACTAGGTTACTCGTGCCTATCCTAGTAAAGTTAACAAAATCGGTGTTTTGTTCTTATCGATAAATTTCACGAATTCCATAATAAAATGTTTGAGTAATTATGCATAATATATGCGCAACAGACGTGGAATGTACGTTTATTATTTTAAAATGGCTTTGATTTAATTTTAATGGCATACATATTTAGCATTTTGACGTGTAAATGTTAAAATTATGCTTCATATTTATGCAAAACAGAACCAGTGGTCTGTGGAAGGTTCACCAAACACACAAAATATTAAAATTAGTGGCTATGTTACGTAGTTTATGTTACAGTTACTATTGCCTGAACGAATAATTTACATAATAAGTCTAAATGGTATTTTTATACATTTTTTTTGGTAGCTTTACACTGTATTCTTTGCATAGCAAGGAACCTGGGAATTTAGTGTTAACGTTCAGTTTCCATTAAGAGACTTCCTTTATCCACCTTCCGCCAAATTCAGGAGGCATTGCAAATCTAAAGAGTTTGTTAGGTTGAACTTTATAATCTCAGGAATTTCTAGCTAAATCTGAAAAAAATATTTTGTTTTGGGTAGTTCGTTTTTCGAAGAGATGCTAGTTTGTGCTAAGAGATTACAGTTACGTTGTCAAATGTCTTATACACTTTTACTTATCTGCATTTAATTTTGAATTTTGCACTTCTATAATAAAAACCACTAGCCGTATCTCACATACATTTTCAATTTGTCGATTATAATTCAATTGATCTGAAAAGCTAGATACTTTATAATCCTAATTTGATAGATCCATGGTAGTAATAAACTTTGATTAAGATTCAATCGAAAATTTCGTTTCCATCAACTAAGGCAAAATAAACATCCTTCACTTACCATATGTGGAGCTCATCTTGAACCGAAAACCAATTTCTAGTTACGCAGTTTCTATTAATTCTTCATTTGACGGAAGCGCAAGGAAAATTCGACTTTGGTCACTGAACAATAGATCACGATTTCCTTTGAAGATGGAATGCATCGATGATCAGAGAAAATTATTATTGGCCTGAATTCATAAGTGATATACAAGAACCACTGGACAGTGTAGAATACTGTTCTATTCGACGCCAACGAGGCGCAGTTGGGAAGTCAATCTTATGTGAACCAGGTTGTGGTTTCAATAACGTTCAGGGAATTGATATTTTTTCGAATATTTAAAATATCAAAAGAAGAAAAATAAATAAATAAATAGATATGTATATAGATAAATATTTAAATCTAAAGAAAATACTTCATATTATTTTCTTTCAAGGAACATTATCTAAAGATAAAGTAGAGAAGAGACATGACTGCATGAGTTTCTAATCCCGATTGATCACGACTGTTTGATTGGTCCGTTCGTAACTGACTCAGTTACCTGTTATTATGGGAAAAGGAAATCATTTCATATTATTTATAATGAACAGACAGATATATATGGCACCAATTCTTTAGCCTGTTTAAGAATTAATAGAAAAAATATTTTGTTAGATGTTTTTGTCTAGAGCCTTGTCCTTGTCCTTGTCTAGGCCAGTCGTGGCGCAGCGGCACAAAGTGTGACTGCAAACCGACTGGTTGTGGGTTCGATCCCCACTCGAGGAGATGAAATATTTACTTAAATTTATATTTCCATTTCTTCGCTCTGGTGTCGAGGCTAAGCGCGGCGTTGAGTTCTGCCACTCAACACGCAACGCCTCCAGAATTCGGCAGAAAGTGGGGAACGGAGTGTCTAAAAACACTAGGTTCCCTCTGCCTACCCTGCTGTGTGCGGTTTAAAATGAGTAATTGATAAAAAAAAAATACATAGATACTAAATATGTAGTAAATTTGAAAAAGATTATGTATCTTTTAATTAAAGATACTTTGATCAGAAATTTGTTGTTTACATAGTTTTCAGTCTAGAAATTTAATAGATGTGCTGATTCCCATTCACTGGGCGAACGAAGTGTCTTAAGGATCGGTTCCCTCTGCCTTTGCTCTGCGGGCAAAAGGGTTAAGTTGCTTGCTCGCTTACTTTTACCGAACATTTACGGCTTGATAATATTTTCAAGGATACCATCAGGTTTCAATCAAAACTCTTAAGAGATTCTTGGATTACAGTTACATTATCTTTGAGAATCGTGAAAAAAATATTTTGAACGAGTTGGGGTTTTATAGCAAAGAAACGGTGATTTATTTTAATAAATGGACTAGTAATGCAAGTTAAAATCTTTATTTAAAAATCCATCCATCAAAAGGACGTATGTTGGTATTGCGTTTAAAATATAAAAATGGAAATACTTGGGAGTTTTTTTTTCATTCCGTTTCAATACACTTTATGTCTGGTTTTCGAGATCTTAATGCGAATTAACTTTATAATTTTAAGTGTTTTAACTATAGTTTGAAATGTTATTAAATCACTATCATATAAAAGCTTCTCGCATAAAATTGTCAATATAAATGGCAAAGAAAATTATGTGACATTTAAAAATGACATACGAGTATGCAAAAGATCATATCTTACCTCATAGGTTCAGATTTACATATTAAAATGAATTAACCATTCCTTCCCATAAAGTTCCCACCAACTTTCACCACCAAATGCTGGATTTTACATACAATTAATGTAATATCGATTTTTATGTCGAATTAAATAAAAAAACTGAAGTTATCAGATGTATATTGTTGGAATTGGATGTTTTGTTTAGTATAAATATCTATTTGGGCTTACGAGCACGTGTGCTAAATTTTATAAGTGTTTTTGTCCACAAATTTTCGTAAACTAATCGTAATATTGAAATATTTTTCGATTTTACAAGGTATATCACAATTTATTAACTTTGGGAAGTTGGTAGAGTCTTCGCGCAGAGGGACTAGCATGCGACAACGAGGCAAAGCGCGGCGGTGAATCCCGCAACTCAACACGCAACACCCAGAATTCGGCAGAAAGTGAGGAAGGTAAGAATGTTTATTTGGATAGAGATTCATAACACTAGGTTCCCTCTGCCTATCATATGTAGAGGTAAAGCGTGAAGCTCAAAGAAATAAAACTCCCATTTTAATAAAAGACAACATAATACGACACTGGTACATTGTCCGAAGTGACCCAATTTCGATACGCAAACCCAACAGTCGACATCTTTACGGCAGAACTTGTTGCAAGTTATTTATCATACGATACGAGTTACCGTGGAATTAAGATGTCGAGTTTCGATACCCCAAATAACTATCTTTGAACTTCCTGATAACTTAATAATGGTATTCATTTGAATTCTGTTACAAAATTGAAATTTGAAACAATAGCTCTTGTATTGTTATCGTGTTATATAATATAGTATATATAAATGAAATTTAAGTGTCTGTCTATGATTCCAACTTTACGGTGTTTTCTTAACTTCGTAAAATAATTTACAAGATACTAAAACACAAACAAACGTTTTTAATTTTTTTTCGGTTTGTCTATCTGTCTTTTGGTTTGTCCGGGTTAATCTCCGGTATTTTTGAACCGATTTTTATTGCCTTATTCAGGTTCGTGTGTTCAATTGAAAAACTGTTTTTGCATCGGTTATTTCATTTATGACCATCATGGCGAAGATACAGTTAAAGGCTAGTAGCTAGTTGGTAGTTTTAAATATACTATCTGTATATTAGTAGTCGACCAGGATATTTAGCATTTGATATTTCAATTAAATGAAACATAATTAATTCAGCTTATTAAAACAGACATATAGATAACGTGCAAGCGATTCGAAATGACTTTAAGACTTCGCTGAGCAAGGTCATAAAAGGACAGTCAACAAAAAAAAGGGTGATATAAAAAAAAATATGCACATTGTATTTTATATTAATTGAATGTTCTGCGCCCTTGCAGTGGCCTATTGTTTGAAAGTACTGAGCTAAAGTAGTTATTACAATAGAAAAGAATAACGATAATTCTCAGCTATTAAACAATTTGAGTAATTACTGAGTTTAACAGCTCTTTTTTCCTGTGAATCTCGAATATTTTTGTATAGACAAATAATTTTGGTTATATGAATATATTACAGCATGTAAAAAAATACAAAATAACATGACTAAGGTTGCACACTTACAAGTTAAATAAGTTTATTTCATGAGTAATATGTAACATAAAAACAAACGGTCAAATCAATTGTAATTTAAAATAATTTTCGTGTGAAAGTTAAAAAGGAGACACGTATTAATCAATTGTGCTAACAAAAAGCGTCGCCAGGATGTGTGTTTAACGAATTGACGTGTTTTTGCGGACCCTACTTTAATCTCCGCTCTCCGAGTGTATAACCTTAGCGACAATCATAATTACCTTGATCGTGTTATACTCGATACTTAGAAAATTGTTGAATAGAAATAATGCGACTCCATTAAGTTAGGTCGATTTGATTGTATAACGTGAACTGTGAAGGTAGCAGGTTGAAATTTCACTTGATTTTTCTTTGTTTACTCCGTATCTGACATCTAGCACGGTAGGCAGAGGAAACCTAAGCAAGACGTAGACGTAAGAGTAGCGTTTTTTTTCTTCTCTCTTTAATTCTCACGAATGGAAATAGAACCCACAATCGTCCACGTTTTAGTAAAATGATCTGCATTTGCAAAACGGTGGTATCACAGTTTATTATAAGTTAAATGTATATTTACAACGAAAATCGGTTAAAGTAATTTTCTAGATTTTTCATATAATAAAAAAAAAACTATTAATTACAATAGTACAATGACAAGACTTAGGTGTTTACGGGAAACCTATAGAAGTATCTAATCTATATTCCATAATTGTTTTAGATAAGCACAAAACGTGAAACACTGTATTGTACAATATCTTGCGCAAAAACCCATTTTAACGGTGTGTCAAGGAAAAATTAGAATAGATTGGCGTCAATCGTTATAGCAAAAAGTGGAATTGATAAAAAAAATATTACGCGAGTTTCGTTTAGGTTTTTTGTGCGAAAATAACTGTTCAAAACCAAATTTTATATTTATCGTGGAAATTGCTTTTTATTTTTCGCTTTTAAAATGATCTACAAATTTTATGGTAGCTATTTTTAATATATTTTAATATATTAAAAATTATTAGATAAAATGCGGCGTTGAGTGCCGCTGTCTTGACAATAGGTAACTTAACTCTGCCAATGGTAGTATAAAGCATTTAGTTAGTTACGTATAATTTTTTGTTTTATGTGGTAATTACTAACTACTACACTAATTCTGTTAGTCAGCACCTAGTCACTTAACCTTTATTTGCTCCTAAGTTCTATTACAAATAGTGTAGGTCCAAGTATTCTACCTTGAGGTACCCTACAATCATTTTTAAAGCTAGACTATACTAGATAATGATTAATTCGAATGCTCAATGCTCAATACATGAAAAAATAGAGACTCAAAGAGTTAACACCTTCATTTTATATTTTTTTGAGTTTATAAATTGAAATTCATATAAAAATAGTATCAAAAGCCTTAGCTAAGTAAATTGTTATATCTACTATACAATAACAATAATATTATAGTATAATCAGTAGCAATGCAAGAAAGTAATGATGTCAGTATTGCGACATAACAAACAGGTACTTGCTAAAAGAAATAATAATAAAATAAAACAATTAATCCATTCCTCGTTATAATTCTTTCTTTATAGAAATACAAAAAATAAATAAGAAGAAAATAACTAAAGTTGATGGATATTTAAGGCTATTCAGTCAAGAAGCTGATAACTATTTGTTTGTAATAAATCCTATACATAAAAAGATTCAATCATTTTTTAAGTTTACTCTGGGTTCCACACATAGTTGGGTATTCAGAGGAAACTGGAAACCATTTGCTAAAAAAAACTCCGTTTCCATTCCGCTGCTGTTCCACATTTTCTGCTTAATTCTGGAGGCATTGCATGTTAAGTAGCGGAACTCAGCGCCGCGCTTTGCGTAGTTACCAGAGCGAGGAGTGGAAATCAAACCCTTAAATTGTCGCGCTCCACCGCACGCTCGTGTCTCCTAAACATTTAAACATTATTAAGCAACTAATCACACATTAATTTCTACACATGTCAAGTTCCAACACCCAGTACGTATTTCATAAATTACCTAATAAGGTACGTAGCTGTAATTACAAAGACAAACACACATTATTGTAGGCCGATAGAAAACTAATTATACAACAATCGAGTCATAATAATTACAACATGATAATGCGTTAACCCAGTTCCCACAGATTAAGGTGAATGATGATTTTATTTGCATTTCTCATGATTTGTACAAATAAAAGATAGTATAATGGGGCTGTTTGTAAAGTAGTGCCCGCAATTGACTGCCTTGTGGTACACCTGATGAAATTTCATATTTAACATAAATGTATATATTTTTAGGTCCACGCTGGATAAGCACATAGTAGTAGGCAGACAAAATCAGGGAACGTAGTGCTAAGACACTCCGTTAATGTTAGGGGCTTCTGTTTCGCTTTTTCCGCCGAATTCTTGAGGATAAATTTCGATTTAATGCGTGTGGTATATTACGTAAGTTAAGGAAAGATCACAATAAAAAGAGAAAATACAAGCTATTCTACTAATTGATGTCATAATATCACACCAGCGTTACCACAAAGCATTATTCAAACTTAAAAAAAATTAACATTCTATAGGACGCCTTACAAAAATGTTCTCGTATACGATGCATCGGTTTGGGTATTTGCGAACAATGGTCGTACGACGTTTGGATATTAATTGCGAGTTATAAATTTTCTTTATTTACAACACAACACTGAACATTCAAATATGCATGTTTAAAATAATATGCACATACATATATCTACTTAAATAAATTAAATATTTTATATTTAATATCTTCATTTCTTCGTTGAATTTCGCCACTCAACACGTAATACCTCCAGAATTCGGCGGAATAATGGAGAACGGAGTGTCTCAACACTGGGTTCTCTCTACTTGCGCTGCTGTGTGCGAGAAGCTAAATAAATAGAAGTATTTTTTCAGAACGACAACAAATAACACAAGAAATGACATTCATAAAAGAAATTTGACTCAAGCCGCAATACCTCGAGGATTCGGCGGAAAGTGGGGAACTTAAGTGTCTTAATGGGAACAGAATGTCTTAACATAAGGTTCTCATATTTTAAAAAAACGGAGTAGTTCAAATAGAAACATCAAAGTAATCTCTGAATATAGGACAAAATGTTAAAGAAATAATTTTCGTTTGTAGGTTTGTTATTATGTAAAATCACGGTGCAGCAGGGACACGCCTAACTGAACGCAATTGTTGGGGTTCAAGTCCTATTTGAAGAATGTTTGTTTTTATAATTACAATTTTAACCTTTTTCGTCCTGCCTAAGTTGAACAAAGAGAAGTATTGTTTTCCAAACGACGTATAATATCTGTAAATTAGTGAAACCGTCGAGAATCTGTAGCGAAATACTGTGCATAAATAATATTGTAAGAGGTCAGTCGTGCTAGGAACACAAGACTGCGACTTTAAACGCGACAGTTTGTGGATTCAATTCCCACTCGAGATAATTATCGGTGTTGAGTTCCGCAACGCAACGCGTCCAAAGTTTGCTGAAAAGTGGGAAACGGAAGTGTCTTAATGGGAACGAATTCTCTTAACACTGCGTTCTGGGTTATTTATTCATATTTCCCGACAAAAACATCAACGATATTGATTAAACAACCTCAATTATATTACACAGGTTTATTAACATAATAGTGTTTCATGGAACCAACGAAGATTCGTGGGTGTAAAAGGTCACGTGATGGTGGTGGTGGTATTGCCCAAATTGCCTGTAGATTTAACTAAAAGAAGTACCACTTTGCATCCCACACTCGCTCGGTCTATTAATCATGCGGCAAGTAAAACCTTGAATATTGTACTTAGAATGTAATTATAAAGCAATCGTTACAGAATTTTCTGTATGTGGGTAAAATTATTTTGTATTTATGTTTGAAGACTACTTGGTAAAGTGCAAAAGTAATAAGGATTGATAAGAACGTATGGTTTAGTGGTTAATGCGCTTGGACGTTCAAAATTTAATATGATTATGACTTTTTTTACCTTTTATAACAAAACTAAAAAACCTGACTACATAAACTAAATTAAAGTATCTAATAACACTCGCACCATCAACACAAATTCAACGACATATCATTTCAAAATCGATTCACTGTTTTAATAATTAAGAGCGAACAAAGGAATGGACATACATACAAATCCTTAAAAACACAACCTCCCTGTGGGCTCCGCCAAAGTCGGGTAAAAGTACACCCGGAGTTTAATCGAAAAAAAACCATAAATAAAACTTTAATTTTTTTATTAACTTCACGCTGTATCACGCACACAGCAGGGTAGGCAGAGGGACCCTAATGTTAAGACACTTCGTTCCCAACTTTCTGCCAAATTCTGGAGGCATTGCGTGTTAAGTGGCAGAACTCAACGCCGCACTTTGCCTCGACACCAGAGCTAATAAATGAAAAAGGAAAGGTAAATAAATATTTCATTTCCTCTAGTGGAGATCGAACCCACAACCAGTCGGTTCTACAGTCACGCTATATGCCTCTGCGCCACGACAGGCCTCTGAACAAAACCATAGACAAATAATAAATTAAAATCGTATAAAAAATAAATAGTACATAACCAGTGGAATGGAATATTGCTTAAGCGCTAAAAACTACACTTGTCTGTTGGTATCGATTAAATTACATTACCTAATGTATCGGAATGCAAGTTTACGTAGAAATTGTCGAGAGAAATTCATTTAAATATATTAAAATTATCAACTGGTTAAATACTAGTGGATTTCGATAGAATGTTGTTATTTCTTAGATGACATGGAAAAACAAAATTGTGTACTGTATATGAAATGTTTATATAAAAATGAATAGCAAAACAGAGCACGGCGTTGAGTTCCGCCGCTAAACACGCAATGCCCCGAATATTACTTATATCTGCTTATCTTGCTATATTTGGGTTAAAACGTAAAAAAACATAAATATTACCCTTTAAGAAACCCCTATACCTAAATTAGTATTTAGGTACAATTCGGCGGAAAGTGGGGAACGGAGTGTCTTAACACTAGATTCCCTCTGGCTGCTGCTGTGTGCGGGATACAGCGTGAAGTTGTTTTTTTTTTTAAATATAATTTTAAACTGCATTTAGAATCTGATGTTTTTATGAACTAAATTATGTGAAAACTGCATATATTTTAATATTAGCGAATTATGTATAAATGCATAATAAGCGAATACATACAATTTGTTAAACATTCAGATATTTACCAAATAAACAGGAAAATAAGTGAAATCACAACGCTATGAAATGGCAAAAGTATTTGCAATACGCCATTTACAAATAAGACGCGTGCTTCATACTAACTACAAAATATAATAAAAATGTTACAAATATATCTAATAAGGCCATCATGGCGCAGTAAGACAGTGTCTGACAATAAACGCGACGGGTGTGGGTTCATCATATGGGTGAATCATTATATTTTATTTGTTTTCATTGCTCAAGACAATCCAACATTTCAAATTAATTTCAAGATATTACAAAGTCTTGAAATTAAAAAACACTAGGTTCCCATTGCGTTTTTTAATATTGTTATTTGTATTTTTCGTGTTGCTTTGATTCATAGATGATATATGAAAACGTCATCTCAAGATCAATCTCAAGCTTGAGCACGGTTTACTGGCCCAAGTTTCTATTTATTCTACTCTACTACGCAGTTAAAAAAAAATTACAAATGTAATAAAATAATAACGTTACGTTTCTATCTATATGTTACATCTTAAAGATGAAATGATGGCTCAATCATTACAGTGTCGGTATGAACTATGAAGTAGGTACCTGATTTCATAAGCGTTTGTAATACTGAACGTACGTGAGAAATTGCGGGAAATAGCACGATTTGTTTAGGTTCGAATCTGAATGACCTAAACGCTTGTACACAGGTTGTTAGCAGCTTTAATAAATATTTTTTGTCCATATATTTATATTCTAGAAAAACAGGACTTTCTAAACACTTTACAAAAATAGGATATATAAACAAAACAATTAATAGGTTAAAATTGAATACAAATCAAAGTACATTTCAAACAATATACTGTTTACTAATTTTCAAATAGTTCCTTCTAGTAGCTAGGTATTGTTTGATTTAATATATTGTAGTAAGATTACCGTTGTGCCTATATTCTAGAAGAGTCAAACCTAAACTAATATTATAAAGCAGAAAGTTTTCGTTTGGTTAAACGTAAGAATCTCAGAAACCAATGGTTCGATTTAAAAAAAATCTTTTCAATCCATTTATCGAGGGTTATAGGCCATATAAATGTATTATTTTCTTTATATTATCGTTAATAGTTAAGTGTATTTGTGTTTTAGATCACATATTGAATAAAGTAAGTATTGGAAGTCGTATCTGACATACTAATTGAATTATTGTGATAGGTCACTCACTGACGCTACGTTGGCTACCGTTACTCTTATACTAGCTGTACCCGCGACTTCGGCTCGAAAAATAAAAAATTATTTAACTTATTTAACAAATTAAACGAACGAAACAGAACAAATACTAAATATGGTAGTGGAAACTGCACTAGTGCACTTAAATCGGTCGATTCGTTTCCGAGTTTAGGTAAAATTTGAAAAAGTTTTTTTTTGGGTCTTATTACAATAATAAATACCCCCTTAATAACAGATCTACTCACATACCTTTTACATATGGACAAATCAGTTTCAATTTGATTATATGTATAGATTATTTAAATTCTAAATTACAGGTGGCGACCTAGATTGTGAAATGAAAAAAAATATATACAATCCATGTCCAATGATTTGAGACGACAGGTTTTTCCGCGAATACGCATTAGAAGCGACATAGCTCAAACCATGGTGGGATTGTACAGTTAACTCTAGAAAAAAACTTAAAAATCACTTACATCGATATTAGTAGTGGACGTACAAAAGAGATTATAAACACAAAACACAATTTTAGTTCACTGCAGCACGTTTTTAACACGGTACACAGTTTATTTGTTTTTTCATTCAATATTGAACGGACGTCTATACGCAATGGCGGCACGCGGCGGACTGGAGCGCGGGAAGGGGGCCACGGTCTTGAGATCTCCCAGCCCACTCACCGTTTGGATACTTCTAAGGTATCTGTGTTTAGCTCGGATTGGATTTATATTGTAATACCCTCGTGTGATTGTTGCTTTTTTTTTTCATTTTTTTAAAGGTTTTCTTTTTTTTTTTCAATTTAAAATTTAAATATTGTTTGATATTAAATATTGAGTTAAAAACGCGATGGTAAAACTTAATTTAGTAAATAACTGGAAATTATTTTTGAAAGTAATGTACTTTTTTAATATGCAATTTATATGAAAATGTCGCGTATTATTTTTATTTTGTAAAAATATGGCAAAATTAACTTAATAACACATTTGTACAAGAATCATTAATTAATATGAATATTCATTAAAATTAATTTTAATATTGTGTCAGTACATGATATGTTTATATTATATATTCAGCTTCACGCTGTATTTCGCAGGCAGCAGTGTAGACAGAAGGAACCTGGTGATAAGAATTTTGGAGGCTTTGCGTTTTGTTCGATTCGACGATTCATTTGTTTTCTTCGACGACTCAAAAGTGCTTATAAAAGTTTATTGAAATAAAGAATATTTTGAATTTGAATTTGAATTTGAGTGGCGTAACTCAACGCCTCGCTTTGCCTTGACACCAGAGCGAAATAAATTATATTTTCCATCATTTATATTTACTACGATTATTTGACGTATGTGTCACTACACATTCCAAAGTAATGTTAAAAGTAATTTTTATTGAGTGGCGGAATTTAATGCCGCGCTTTGCTTTGTAATCAGAGCGTCGAACTTAAAATGTTAAATATGTCATTTCAGCAAGTGGGAATCGAACCCACAAGCTGTCACATTTACAGTTGCAGGCCTCCAAAGCAAAATTAACAAATTTAAAATATAATATAATTTCTTACTTCGATAAAAATTTAATATAAAAAAGCACCAATAAAAATAAACATTTTACGAAGTCCAATTAACTGATTTTAATTTCATATGTGCTTAGGGTCAATAAAAATACAGATTTTTTTTTTAATTTGAGTGAGTTTTTATAAATATGAACAGTTCTAAATGAGAACTTCCACTCAGAAAGTATGTAAATTTGGTGTATAACTAAAATATTTTTATTAATATAGGAAATATTTCAAAATAATTATTAAGGCATGTCGGGGCGCCGCAGGGGCGGAAATGTGCGACGTTAGCGCGACAGGTTGTGAGTTCAATTCCTGTTCGATTAAATGAACTATTTATTTAATATGTTAATTTTCTTATTCTGCTAACTAGATATCGCTCGGCGTTGAGTTCTGCTACTCAAAACGCAATACGTCCTTAATACTAAAATTAGGTAAAGTGCGATAAATCTATGTTGTATATAAAAATCGGTTTACTTGTAATTATTCTTTATCATTTAAAAGTCAAGTTCACACCCGCATTACCCACATAATATAAAATTTTAATGACACATTACTAAATGGTTACATTTGAAAAAAATATGTGGCCATTTGTGGCGTAAAGGCAAGCGTTCACGGTGATCAGAAGAAGAAGTGTGGGTTCTATTCAAACTCGAGGAAATTATATATCTAATATTTTCATTTCCTCGCTCTAGTAACAAGGTGACGGGAATCTTAATGGGAACGAGTGTCATAAAACTAGGATCCGACATGGCATATGGCCTACTCTGCTATGTGCGGGATACAGCGTGAAGCGGGAAACAGCTTAAAAAAAGTGTACGGCAAATACTCTCAAAAAAATTTTTTTTTCCTAGTTTCAAGGCATAATGGCGCATTTAAGAAGTGATGTTTGAGTATTTAAATACTTGTTAATATTATTATAATATATTTAATCTTCTTTTTAAATAAAATGCAACGTATGGTTTTGTTAGCTCAAAATCAATATGTACTGTGGATTCGGTCGTCGTAGCGCAGCAGCACCGCCTTCGACTGGAAACGCGGGAGTTGAGGTTTCAATTCCTCTCGGTAGAAATATTTATATAATTTTTCCCGAGTGGAAAGTGAGTAGCGGTGATCACTTAAAATTAGGTGACCCGTACGCTCGTTTGCGTTGTCTTTTCCATAAAAAAAGTGTTGGGTTCCGCCACACAACACGCAATGTCTCAAAAACTGCAGAACGGAGTGTCTTAACAATAGGTTCGCAATTGCATATCCAGCTACATGCGAAACATCTACATCGTGAAACTTAAAAAACAAATTAAAACTTTCGCTCTTATCTTTTGGATCTTTTAACGTGATCTTGAGAAAAATAGTCTTGACAGACGGACAAACACACAGACGGACCGCACAATGACCGTATATAGGTTCCGTCTATCCTTTTATAGCACTAAACCCTAAAAAATATACAAAAAATAAACAAAAAATAAATAGAAACAAATATTTCAAATCATCTCACGTCCTAGTGACATACAAAGCTTGACCAACCTTTTTATTGCAATTTTATTTATTGAAGTGACATTAAGGTAGTTTGAATGATTATTTAATCGTCGATCACATGGATCTAGATCACAGATAATTAACAATTTGCTTATCTTAATGTGATATACTTTGATTGATAAATGATTGTAAACGCAACGGCGGTGGTTTTGATTCCCCTTCCCCTGTTCTTAGTAAAGAGATAAAGCGCGGCGTTGAGTTCCAGTCTTGAAAATGGTGCGGTGCGTGGCAAAGTGGCTTATATATATATATATATATATATATATATATATATATATATATATATATATATATATATATATATATATATATATATATATATATATTAGGTATATTATTAACAATACCGTCTTGATATTTTTTAATGGAATTCAATAACACTGTGTTCGAACAACAAAAAGTATTTCAACAGCGTTTAGTTTAAAGGGCTCCGTTCGGGGAAGTTATGATATTTTTATTTTTTTTATTTTATCGTTCAAGTGCGGCGTTGGGTTCCGCTTTTCAATATATATTTTGTAGATGACTCTACAATGTATTTACACGACGGAAGGAGCGTGGGCGACATTAGAATAAAAGTAAGTCAGTAAGTTGTTCTTGAATTACAGAAAAAAAATATTACGAGTCCATTGTGACGTAGAGTAGTATAGGTGTGGGTTCGATTCCATATCGGAAGGAAAAAAAACATTTTTATTTGCTCGTTCCGGTAACAACACAAAGCGTGACGTTAAGTTCCGTCACCCAAAGTGATTTTGAAATGGACTGTAATGGATTGATGTCGCGGGTAGCGAAGTATCTAAACACAAGTTCCCTCTGCCTTCCCTCTAACTTCTACACGCGGGAACACGCGTAAGATATCGTTTTTTTTTAAACAATAATCATTAAATACTTATTGCACGTGGTAATCTGTCAATCTATTTCAGTATATATTAGCAAAATAACGTGTAAATGATTTATGGGCGTGTTTACGACCCAACAGTCACCACTCTCCACCACCGGCACCGGCGTGACCCGCATTTTCTCTTAATGCTAGAAATACATTTTATACGAATCGCTAATGTATGTGTTTAATAATTAAATGTTGTATTGAAGTATTTTGTATATTCTGCCTTTATATATTGTATTGGCGACCAGTTCGCGGCTTCGCCCGCTTGGAGTAAACAATTATTGAAATAAATACATCAGCTTCACGCTGGATCCCGCACACGGCAGGGGGAACCTAGTGTGAGGACACTCACTTTCCGTTGATTTTTTATGACATTGCGTGTTGAATCGCGAATCATAATTATTTTTTTTAGTTTCAGTGCATTTATATAAAAGATTGTTTTTTAAAATATATTTTTTATTAATTTAAAGTATGAGTTTGAGGCCGTCTTGGTGCACAAGCGAGCGAGTGTAAACACGGCGGTTGTGGATTCGATTCCAACTCGGGAGAACGATATACTTATGTAACATTTTCTTTTTTTCGCTCTGTTACTTAACAAGGCATGCGCGGTGTTGAGTTCGACCACTCAACACACAATGCTTCAAGAATTCAAAGGCAAGTTAGGAACAGAAGTGTCTCAATGGTAACAAAGTATCTTAACACTAGGTTGCCATATTAAAAGTAAATATTTTTATATTAACGTTGATTACTTATAGTTAAATATATCTATATATACAGAAAAACTAATCACAAACTTTAATGGTGTGTGATTTTCTTTTAAAAATTGCAAATATGTCATTGTTGCACAAAATGAGCGATAGTATAGTTATAGGTCGTCGTTTTGCCATGGACAGCACTAACTAAAGTGCATGTTTGTGGATTCTAATCCAAAGCAGGAAAAAATATATTTTTTTTTATGTATATATTCTAGAGTATTGGACAAAAAATGAATAATTAAATAAAGTTCCTTAACACTAAATTACTTCTATTATGATTGATTGATATGCGAAAAGAATCCGAATTTACTTTAATCACAACAAATCATATTATTAAATTAAATACAGCGTTTAGTTCCGCAACCCAACAGCAACAGGTAAACTAGTTTGACAGCCCATTATAGACGCTTTATATTATTGCGCAATATGTATATATATTACCATACTATTTTAACATCAGAGGCACTCGTTAAATTTTATTGCACTATCCTAAATTGTGCAATAATTTTAAATGTATGGTCGATTACGTAAGCGTAAAGTGCAAATAGTCAATAATAACTATTAATAATAATTAAAAGTAGGTGAGGCCAGCCGTGGCGCAGTAAAGGGACGGCTGTTCGTAAGTTTGATCCCCACTCAAGAAAATTAAATGAAATTTATTTTTTAATTTCTTACCTCTGGTGTCGAGGCAAATCGCGGCGTTGGGTTTCGCCACTCAATAGGCCACGCAATGCCTCCAGAATTAAGCGGAAAATAAGGAATGGAGTGTATTAACAATATGTTCCCTGCCCTGCTGTGTGAAGTTGATAAAAAAAGTGGATGCCAATAAATTCATATTGATAACTGAAATTTAATAATTTCATTTGAATATTTAAAAAGCGAGCGGGTAATTGAGTCCATGACAGGTTATAGATTCGATTCTTACATGTAAATGCAGATGAATGCATGAAGTGGGTAAAATAAGTCTTAATACAACAGAGAGTATTAACACTTACTTACTTACTTACTTAGGTTACCAGGTTCCCATGTTCCCACTGCGTCCCCTGCAGAGGGAGCGGCGGCGGAACTCAACATCGGGTTTTGTCTTGGAAACCAAAATATTACCAAATACACTATAATTAAATACACTATAATAAAACAATAACTAAAATTCACGATTCGAGTTGCTATCGAACCTACAACCGTCGCGTTTACACCGTAAAAAATACAGTAAAAAAAAATGACAACTTAGGTAAACACCAGTAAATATCAAATACCATCGCCTACATACGGGCGCCATAATAAATAGGATATAATGTAAGTTATAAATATATTAATAAGAGCCGTTCCCTTGGCAAGGTGACCGACATGTCTGCATATTTAAACCCACTCTGGTTGTCATTCCATTATTGTAAAATTTCTCGTTGAGAACATATTACTTGAGGCCAGTCGTGGCGCAGGGGCAAAAGTGTGCCTGTGAACTCGACTGGTAGTAGGTTCGATTCCCATTTGAAAATTAAATATTTATTAAATTGTATATATGTTACGGGTAATGCTCCAAGATGGAATAAACATAAGATTACCCGGAAATACTTAATATTACCCAAGCATTATGGGTTAAGTTCGTAAAAATTTTGAAAAAATAAATAAATCCCTCCCGTATTATCTTAAGTTTACTCCATTTTTAAATATTACCCGTAGCATATAAAAAATATCTCTCGACCTTCACTCTGTAGTCTACTTTCTGCTGTATTCATATGTTATTACGTCCTAAGTGGCGGAATTCAACGCCGCGCTTTGACTCGTTACCGTACCCACAACTGTGCCCGTAACCGTCGCGTTTAGGGTAGCCATCCTCGCTTGTGCCCCTTGTTTATTTGATGTGTTAGTTAAGCTGCGGTTTTGTGTTTCGTCCCTTATATACAAATATTTATAAAATCTTAAATTTTACAACAAAGATAAACAAAAATACAGATACTTGAATCATATTATTTCGCTAAATTTGTGTAAATTTAAATTCGTGTTGAGTGGCGAAACTCAACGGCGCGTTAGACACCAGACCGAAGTGGGGATCGAACCCACCACCATTCGCGTTTACAGTCACACTTTCTGCCCCTGCGCCACGACTGGCCTGAACAGACTGACAGCACGGATATGTCTAACATTATGTATTTGAACATTGATCTACCGTTATCTTGATTTGGATGCATAAGTATATATTAAAATTAGAGTTTGTTTTTATAAAAAGACGAGTTAGTGAATCCAAAATGTCGACTTCTCGCGCCTTTTATTGCTTCCGTTTGAATATTACGGTTTCCTGTTCAATTTTACTGTTATTTCACTATCGAGTAGAACATAATATGTATCTATATTATAGACCGTATTAAAAAAAATACAAGACATTTGGATATGTTTATATAGAAAAAATTAGGTTTTTTTGTTGATTTTTTTAAGTTATTGGTGTCATATTTGTATAATAAATTAGTGTTTATTCAGTAAAAAAAATGTTATTAATATGCTGATATACAGAAATTATGTTTCTCAAATTGCTTTAAACATACATAAGAAGCAAATAAAAATAAAACAATACATTGTAAATGTCTTAATTAGAACTAATCATCATTAAAATTCGATTAATTTCAATTGAAATACGTGAAAAGAAATTGTGAAGAGGCAAGTGGCACAAGCAAGTGACTGACGCATGCAACACTCAACAGGTTGTGGCTTCGATTACCGATCGAGGTAATGAAATATTTAATATTTTTATTTCCTCCTTTTTCTCGATGGGAACCGAGTGTCTTAACACTAGATTCCCAGGTTGAAAGTTTTCTTTGTCTACAATGCTGTGTGCACGATTCAGCATAAAGCTAAAAAAAATCGAACCCAAAACCTGTCGCGTGTGCTATGACTCGTCTCAACAACTAAATAGATAAAAATTAAAAAATTAAATTAGCTTCACGCTATATCCCGCACACAGCAGGGTAGGTAGAGGGAACCTAGTGTTAAGACACTCCGTTCCCCACTTTCTGCCGAATTTTGGAGGCATTGCGTGTTGAGTGGCAGAACTCAACGCCGCGCTTTGCCTCGACACCAGAGCGAAGAAATGAAAATATAAATTTAGGTAAATATTTCATCTCCTCGAGTGGGGATCGAACCCACAACCAGTCGGTTTTACAGTCACACTTTGTACCACTGCGCCACGACTGGCCTCAACTAAATAGATCGAGAATGAATAAGCCGTACAAGCATATACCTTAGAAATAAACAGATAAAACAAAATCGATGAGCCACAAAATAAATGATAAATTTAAACGAATGTATGTAGGATGCTATTTGTCATACGATGTGATCTCTTCCTGTTGATTTTGTATCTGTATCCTCAAGATCGAGCATTGCTTGTGTCCATATCAATATAAAACGTAGTGTGTGTGTGTTTGTTTGTTTGTTACGTATATATGGGTGTATATATAAGGGGGGCTGGATTTTACCTTTTAACGGATATGCTCGTAAGTAAAGTTTTTCAGTTTCAGGCACAAGAATATTCTGGTCACAGAATCATCTCCATCCCTACCTCTCTTCCTATTCTTAAGTTTTTATAGGTATGCCCTTTTTTAGTTATTAGATGCTAGGTCTTATTATTATTGATAGATCTAGATAATATACATATCTATATCCATTCCGTCGAAGTTAGTTGATCCCATTCGAGGGAATGAATCATGAGGGATGAATTCCTGGCTCTGCTAACAAGACACAGCGCGAGGATGAGTTCCGCCACTCAACACGCAATGTGTCGAAAATTGGTAGGTGCGTGGGCATCGGAGGATCCTACAACACTAGGTTACTTCTACATACTTTATTTAATAAAGAAATAGATTTGATATTAATGAAGTCAACACACAATGCCTTATGAATTCCACAGAGACGAACAACTATATGAATTCCACAGAGACAGGGGGACGGAAGTGTCTTAACAGGAACGGAATATCTTAAATCCGTGTTCGGGGTACTACAGTGTGAGTCAAAAAAATATGACTAATTTTGATATCATTCTCTTTTCTGCTTATATTTTTAATCGCGCTGCTTGTAAGCCCACCGTTGAACTTTTACTAAGATAAGTTCATAAATTGTTAAATTTTTATTATACGTTTTCTTATCAACTGAAAAAAATATATAAAAATACCTAAAAAAAAACAAATAATAATTTTTATATTAAAAAAAATACAATAACATTTACGTATATTGTTGTAATTCATTTATTGCTATTTTATTTTGCTAGGCAATTTATAAGTGTCATGCTTAAATTTAAGGTATCGTATTATCATTCTATTTTAATAATAATTACTTTATAAATATAGTTCAGTTTAAAAAAAAAACTTCATTTACTTTGAAAAACTTTTTTTATTTATATTTTTAGACACAATATTAGAACTAAACATGGATCCAGCCTTCAAAAAAAGCTGCAAAGCCAGTCGTGGCGCGTGACAGGCGCAAGCGGACGACTATAAACAGAATGCAGTCGATGAAACAAAATATTTAGTATGTTAATTTCCTCGCTTTGGTAACGTGGCAAAGCGTGGCGTTGAGTTCCGCCACTCAACACGCAATATATATTAATAATTGGGTGGAAAGAGGGAAACTGAGTGTTTTAACATTAGGTTCCCTCTAACCTACCCTGCTAAATACAGGATTAAACGTGAAATCAAAATTTTTAATAAAAAAGTCCAATCTCAAGCACAACCACATTACAAAACCAATACAAACACAAGATAAATGATATAGAAATGAGATTCTTGTAACGCAATGAAGGAAGTGTTACATTGCAAAAGTGGTCGTAATCGGTTTTAATTTTATATATTAATCACATGCACCGATGGAGTAATCTAAAGGCGTCCTCTAGAACAGAAGCTCCCAACCTTTTCTTGTTTAAGAACCACTTATATATTATTATTGGTAGCAGGGACCACTTTGCATACATGCATAATAAAAATTAACTAATCAAACAGAAACTTCGCCTCATTATCCTCAGTCGTAAAATTAAAATCGTTCGTGGACCATATTTAGGCTTCTGGGGACCACTGGTGGTCCACGGAGCACTGTTTGGGAACCAGAGCTCGATAGAACTATAAGCTTGGATACAGGACTTATTTACTACACTAAAAGATGTTTCTTTAATTGGTAATATCAGGTAGAATGTTGAACGAAATTTTGAAAGTTGGAGCTAATAAAAAATGTCATGTTATTTGTAATTTATGTAACTTTATATAAATATGTACATACTAGCTGTTTCTATAACTTGTATACTATACAAGAAGATGGTGGTTTTTTATTTATGTTTTTATCAATCAAAATATAGCAAACGTCAATGGAAGTTTGCTGAAGATTGTATTTAAATCGGTTGATTTTAGACCATTTCTGAGATAAACGTCACACGAGAGAGAGAGAGAGAGAGAGAGATTTTTTTAAAAACCAAAAAAAATTCTAGGACCCAAGTAATGATTTTCATTACTGACCCAAATATATTTCCTACTCAAATATAATAATAATTTTCCTATTCAATATAGACAGTAACAGTGTTCAGTTATATTTTTATTTTTATTACACATATGAATAAATATGTAAAAAACATTTTTTTACTCCACGCTGCATCTCGCTTATAATATAGAGAATATAGCCAATTTTAGACACTACGTTGAGTGGTGGAACACAACACCGCGATTTTATATTGCATTTCAAATATTAAAAAATAATTTCAAAACACACTGTATCGAACCCGAACGTTTACAGTCACACGCATTTACATAAATAGATATGTATATCACACAATTTAATCTTATTGTTTCAGCTGGGATCGAACTCACACTTACCAATACTATGTAAATACTATGTAAAAGTAAAACGCAATATCATAATCGAGTCATATCACTAAGTATGCAGACGATGTAATTTATTAAATCGATATTTTTTCTCCCACGACACAATAAGTGAGTCAACAGTTGTGACTTCATGTAATCTGTTACCTAATTACCTACTCGGAAAAGGGCATACGGTTAATAATATTATAAACGTGATTGTAAGTTTGTTTGTTACGCGTTAACGCCAAAACTACTGAACTAATTATCATTAAATTTTGTACATATATTTTTAGAGGTATCAGAAAGGATATAGGATACTTTATTTAAATATATAGGATAGGATTTTATATAAAATTGATATGTTTTGCTTTATAAAATTGTTAAGACATTTTTATTTCCCACTCTCCACCGAATTCTAAAGGCATTTCACAAGTATACTGTGGTCAGAAAGAAGAAATGAAAATATTAAGTTGAACCCACAACCAGTCGTGGCTCACAAAGCGCGACTGGTTGTGGTTCGATCTCCACTCGAGGAAATGCAGTGGCGTAGCTAGGGTATTTGCTGCCTGGTGCAGCTTAGGACTTGATGCCTTTTAAAATGGTCAAAATAAATTCAGATTTCAAAATACCGTAGAGTAGGTATATAAATTTTTAATGCTTCAAAACTATAATAACTATATATAAGTTATAACATTAGATTTTGGTAAAAATCATTGCAAAAATTTAAAAACGGACATTACGCGCTTTTTGACTAGCAAAGTTAATAATCACATTTTCAAAATCAATAGCATCGACTAGTTTATGTTCGATTGACATGATAGTGACATTGTATTTTTCATTTTCATTCTCTCGTTTTTCTTGTATATTTAAAAAAAATGCAGAATTGATTGTAGATTTTGATGCCCCTTTCCTTTTGATGCCCGGTGCGACTGCACCGCTCGCACCCCCCCAGCTACGCCACTGAGGAAATGAAATATTTATTTAAATGTATATTTCTATTTTTTCACCCTGGTATCGAGGCCAGGATGCCTTCAGATTTCGACGGACAGTGGGGAACGGAGTGTCCTAACAATTGGTTCCCGCTGTCTACCCTGATGTGTGTGGGATTTATTTATTTATTTCATTTCACTTATGCCTCTGCGACTTCCCTCAACACTAATAAGTTCCCTAACTTAAGTTCAAAATAACATAACAAACAAACAAATATTTTTATTTTTTAAATGTTATATAGAAGATATTAGTAAAGCATACACGTTATACACCTTCAGTAACAAAGTGACATAATCCCATGTCTCATGGGACCTCTTACCTCATTCACCATTTCATCACTCACTTCCTTGTAGCACTCAATTTTAATAAAATTATTGTAATAATATTCATATAGTAGAAGATTGATGTTTATTTTATTTATTTTATGCTTTGAAATTATTTATAAAAACATCACTACGGTGCCAATTAATTAACATATCATATAGGTTTTCTTTGTTCACGCTGTATCCCGCACATGACGGGGCAGTCAGAGGGATCCTAGTGTTCATACACTATGTTCCCTGTGCACTGCGAAATTTTCCTGATATTACGAACTGCGGAAATCAACGTCGCGTTTTGATATCTACACCAGGTCGCGGTCGCATATGCCTTGCATACTTTCATTTGTGCCCACGTGACTACTTCAAATTTTTGGTAGTTTCGTTCTGGTAAGACAAAAGGCAGCGTTGAGTTCTTCCACTCAGCAAGCGATATTGTAAAATTTTGTGGTAATTAAAAACATCATCTTAAGGCCACTGTGGCGCAGGAACACAAAGTGTGACTGTATAACCGACTGATTGTGGGTTCGATGTCCACTCGAGGAGATGAAATATTTACTTAAATTTATATTTCCATTTTCTTCGCGTTGAGTTCTGCCACTCAACAAATATTTTTTAAAAAAATTAGCTTCACGACGTCTCCCGCAAACTGCAGAGTTGAGTGGCGGAACACAACTTGTCGCCAGAGCGAGGAATTAAAATATTATTTAATATAATTCATTCCCTTAGTGGGGATCGAACCCATGACCGTCGCCTTTGATACATACCCATGAGTCTGCACCACAATGGATCCAAAATATATATCAACGCTGTAAAAATAAAAAACGTATATCTCTATGGTCCGCTAGTGACCGTAAAATAAAGGTTAAGCTCGTATTAATGGATTGAATCCACGACCTCTCTCTCGCCTATTTTTCTGCATACTGCAGTCAGTATCGAGTATGGGGCCCTCGTGGCCTCCTTCTTGTTTTGTGACTAGAGCGAGGATAATATAAACAATTCTTTCTTACGACTGGGAACCGAACCAGCAATCACCGCACTTGCACCCAGAGGTTGTGGCAAGACGGCTTCTTTATTACTTTATTTATTAAATAGAGATTCTATAATATATAGTAACTATGTATGATATATTTTCTTAATATGAACCCCTTGACCATCTTTGGAACTTGCTAGAAACAATTACATACCTAATCAAATTGTAGTAATTTATATCGATAGTATAATAAATAATAAACACCAAAGGTCAAGTAAATGTTACGTATAAATACAAATAATATAATCGAGGCCAGTCGTGGCGCAGGAGCATAAGGGTGCAGCTTTAAACGCGCCAGGTTGTGGGTTCGAATACCACTCGGGGGGAATGAAATATAAATATAATATTTTTATTTCTTTGTTATGGCTACCAGGCGATACGCGGCGTTAAGTTTTGAAATTCTACAAAAAATCCGTCCAGACGGCGAAAGTGTATCTTAAGGAGGACGATGTGTCTTAACACAAGGTGCCTCTGAAGCTAAATAAACAAATAAATGCTAATGCTAAGACTAGAGGCCAATCGTGGCGCAGTGGCACGAAGTGTGAGTGTGTGTGTGTGTGTGTGTGTGTGTGTAAGCCCGACTGGTTGTGGGTTCGATCCCCACTCGAGGAGATGAAATATTTACCTAAATTTATAAATTCATTTTTTCGCTCCCGTGTCGAGGCTAAGCGCGGCGTTGAGTTCTGCCACTCAACACGCAATGCCTCCAGAATTCGGCAGAAAGTGGGGAATGGAGTGTCTTAACACTAGGTTCCCTCTGCCTACCCTGCTGTGTGCGGGATACAGCGTGAAGCTGATTAAAGACTAAGGCTATGTTCAATTGTGGTGCAGTGGGTCAGTGACTGTAAACCGAGATTATTGGTTCAATTACCTTTTGGGCGCATGCAAACGTCTCGTGACTCACCTCGAAAAGTAGAGAGCGGAGAATTTGTTCGTGGTCCCGTAATTTGTTCCATCTACCTACTATTCGAAAAAATGTAAAGCTCCTACTAAGTAATAAATTCTTTAAAATACGCTATCGTAGCACATTTAAAATATGTTTCATACGCGTTGGCTAAGGGTTCCGAATCCGGTTAAGGCAATTTTAATATCAAAGTGGACCACAAAAAAAAAACAGTTCAGATTCGCAGAGTATAAAATATAAAGAAGCGTTTTTTTTATTTAGCAAGCTACTCATTCCGGCCACATTTTCGATTTTCTAACTTTTTCAGTATCTTCTTCAGAACACTCAACACGCAATGCCTCCAGAGTTCGGCGAAGAGTGGAGTACGGAGTGTCTTAACACTAGGTTCCCTCTGCCTACTCTGCTGAGCGCGGGACACAGCGTGGAGCTGAACTGAAGAAGAAAAAAAATCATCATACATTTAATTAATTTTATCCATTTATTTAATTTACATTCAAAAAAATAGTAGACTTTTTACAAGAAATATTTGCTAATAATTTATGGCCACCCATCTTTTGTAATAGCGCGTGTGTATCCCATATACCTACCTGCTCTAATCAGCAATTTTATATTCAATATTTTTTTATTTTTTAATTTCCAAAGTACAATCAAGGAGAACATGTTTTTTTGGCTTTACACAAGACAGAAGTAACCGAGTATTAAGGAAAAGGTAGGCAAAGTGAACCTAATAGTTAGAAGCTTAGTTTCCCACGCACTTCCCAACTTTCGAGACATTGCGAACTTATAGAGTGGTAGAACTCAATGGTGTCTATCGTCTTGAGCGAGGAAATGAAAACTATTTCACTACTCCAAACGGGGAATATAACGATGATGATGATAAATCCAGTGCTAGAATACTCCATTCATCACTTTCCGCTTACTTCGGAGACCTGAGATTTTTCTCGTATTATCTACATTTTTTGTAGGCGAATCTCAACGCTGAACTTTATCTTAAAGGGTCAAAATAAAAAAAATAAAAAATATATATTTTTTTATATAATAAACATTCTTAGAAAGAGATGATATTTAACTTTATTATTAATATTTTTATAATCACTTTAGCGTTCGAATGTACGTAATTTACATATTTATCAGTACAGCTACCGTTAGATTCGTCTCGGAACACGTAATGGTTATTTACGACGTTTTATTGTACCACTTTTGTTGTGTATGTCATGTAATGGGGGTAGGTTCGGTAGGTTGTTTTAGTTTCACGTTGTATCCTGTATAGAAGGGTGGGTATAGGAAATCTATGGTGTATTTTTTTTTTGTTTTAGCTTTTTACTACACAGTAACATGTAAATGTACTAGCATGTAAAAGTTTTGCCAGATTTGCTAGTGTTAAGACTCTCCGTGTCCCACGTGTCGTGGGGAGTGGCGGCACTCAACGCAGCGCTTTGAATTCTTAAAATGAGAGTTGTAACATTATCTGTATACTCATAAAATGTTACTTACATTTTAAAATGTTACATACATATTAAATTATTCATTATCTTTTCAACACTGATATTTTTTGTAAATAAGAAACAATTTTTATTACTTATTCATTATGACACGTCATTTTAAAACGCTAATATTATGTGCATTTTTTTAAATACCACAGTTGTTATTATTAAAATAAAGTGATATAACCGAGTTACTTCAAAGTTTTATGAAATAACATTGTAGTGGTGAATTTAAGTTATTTTCTACAGTAGTCATGGGTTCGAACTCCACTCAGGGAAACGATCATAAAAGAGACCAGAAAAGAGTATACCACTTTTATGGTTCCGTACCTTTCAAGGAAAAAAGACCCCTTGTAAGATCACTTTCTTGTCCATCCGTCTGTCTGTTAATCTCTGTCTGTCTGTTTGTCTATTTGTTTGTCTGCTTGTCTGTCTGTCTGTCAAGAGCCTTTATTTCAGGAATGCTTAGAATAACACAACGAGTTAAAATTTAAGCCATAAACAAAGATCTACAAAGGTCTCTTGATTTTCAGAAAAAAAAGCATATTTCTTCGTTTACTTAAAAAAAGATATGGCAGTTAATACTATAAAAAACACGTATTTCGACAACAGTGTCGATAGAATCAAATTAGGGAATACCTAGAGCGGCTAGTTCAAGTAAGATATCAGATGAAAGAGTTCTAAATAAGCTAACCCTTAATTTAAGAAAAAGCTCTAGCTTTCCAATTTTTGTACGGAACCTTCGGTGGGTGACCCTCATTCACGCTTGTCCGTATTTTAAGCTAATATTTCCAACACGATTTCCAACTGCTCAATTTTTTGAGCGTTTCGTGAGAATCAAACTCACATCAATGTTACAAATATATTATTCTAGGGTTAAGCCACTTCTATTAAGCCTCAACCTGGACAACCTTGTCAACATACTACACACTAAACGATTGCTATATAACATTCAGTACATTTGACCACCCAGCAAAAATATATTTATAAAAATGCATATAATTAAATGACACTTGCTTATTTTAATGTCAAGCTAAAGGAATTTTACATTTTCTTTTTATTTTTGTTCATTTGTAATGTACGTAGGAGATAAGCATTTATAAACAGGGCTTTAACAGAATCACTAATTACTAAAAGAAAAAAGTCTGGACCTTAGCTTAGACATGTTCATGTAAATGTTGTTTTTTTTTTCATTTTTCGGAGCAAATTTTGTTGAGAGTAAAATTTCTCGGGATCAGAAAATTCTGGTGCCCAACTATCTGGTGCTCGGAGCCCACTCGGCTCCCCCGCTTCCTGTTCTAAGTGTCGAATCCACGACCCTAGTCTGAGGCCAGTGGCACAGTGGCACGAGGTGCGACTGTAAAACTGACTGATTGTGGGTTCAATCCCCACTCGAGGAGATGATATATTTCTTCGCTCTGGTGTCAAGGCTGAGCGCAGCGTTGAGTTATGCCACTCAACACGGAATGCCTCCAGAATTCGGCAGAAAGTGGGGAATGGAGTGTCTTAACACTAGGTACCCTCTGCCTACCCTGCTGTGTGCGGGATACAGCGTGAAGCAGATTAGATTAGACTCCACGACCCCTAAGCAGAATCACGAGCAACTCAACTCCAGTCCAGTCAAATGATGTTTCTTTGTTTCCTACACTATTAATATAGCTGTAAAATAAAGGATTACGGAGTTTTTCAAATGAAAGTGTACTCGGGTATAAGCAATCTTCTATGAGGCAACTTCCTCGATCAACCTCGTATTACTGTTGCTTCTAACGTGTGTGAAGATTGTATCTAATGCTGGTTCTTACATATATTTTACTTAACTATTAATGTGTCTTGCAATATAATATTAGATATAGAGCCGTTGTGGCGCAGTGTCGATGTTCGAATGTAAAGACGATTGTTGTGGGTTCTGTTCTGATTCGACAGTCGTTTTGTGCTTTGCGCCACGACGATTTAGATTTTTTTATTTGATGTGAAAATTACGTGTAAATTTTAAATGTATCTATTTTTTAAAATCTTGCAGAAGATGCAATTTTACAAAAATGAATTTAAAAGTTTTTAAACAGTTATATAAAAATGCAATTACAGCATTGTTGTATAAAATGACTGACATACCCACAATAAGGTCACTCATTTTGGTAGGTCTAAGTAAAAATCTAAAAAACTGCTAATATACAGTGCAATTACAACTAAGGCCTTGAGGCCAGTCGTGGCGCAGTGGCTCAAAGTGTGATTGTAAAATCGACTGGTTGTGGGTTCAATCCCTACTCGAGAAAATGAAATATTCATTTACATTTAAATTTCAATTTCTTCGCTGTGGTGCTGATGCATAGCGCGGCCCTGAGTTCCGCCACTCAACACGCAATGCCTCCAGAACTCAGCGGAAAGTGGGGAACGGAGTGTCTCAACACTAAGTTCCCTCTGCCTGCCTAACCCTGTTGTGTGCGAGATACAGCGTAAAGCTGATTAAATTTTTAATTGGATTTAATTACAACTAAATCTAAAACAATTATTAATTATAAGGAAACGCACAGTTACAAGATTATCTTTAACCTTTTTAACTAAACAATTAATAGTTAAATATCACAATAAATCCTGTCCCTAGAATGTTCCAGCGAATGAGCATATCCATCCCGGGTGTCGTATTAGCGGGCTATGTGTAGCGTCCGCTTGATTTATAACGTTACTTAGACGTGGCGTGAGTTGGGAGAGGTAGCGATTTCATATATATTTTTTGTATGATATTTTATATCAAGTTTTGCTGTGAATGTCGAGTGTTGTGAAGAAATTAAATTATTTATTGTGTTGTAGACTTGGATATAAATTATTTTGGTCTATCAAATTATTATTATTTTATTAATATCTACTACTTTTTATCACTTCCTTGAGCTCACTTATCTCAATCTCGAAAATTGACAAAATTTTCGATCAAATCAAAAAATTCTTATTGCAGAACAAAATGAATAAAAGAATATATTGATTTTTTTTACACGAACGAACATAGAACAATTTTAAACAAGAAAGTACAAGGGCATGTAGTTTAGTTGTTGTTAGTTTGTATTAATATTCAAACACTCATAAAAGGAAATCTGAATCTCTTTTCTTGATATTTGTCATTATTTGTTATAAAAAAAATTGAAAAAAGCAGCTTCAAGCTTTTTAAGAACCCAATGTGCACTCCGTTCTCCACTGTTCGAGACGTTGTGTGTTTTGTGGTGGAACTCAATGCTGCACATTGTCTACTAAAGCGAAACAATAATATTAATTTAATATTATAATCCTCCTAAATGGCAATCGAATTAATATGTAACACACAGACGCTAGACCACTGCACCGCGACAGCTCGAAATAAATTTACTCAATCAATATTTCAAAATTGTGCACTTTAAAAAAAAATATACTAAAAAAAATATAAACCAACCATAACTAAAACATAAAAACAAATGTTCCTGACTTCCTGAATCCAAAGCGTTTATTTCGAAATAAACACTCTTATGAATTGAGCCCACCCGTAAGTAGTACAAGAGCCACATCATTCTGTCAACATGGAATATTGCTTTAAAGTTAGAGACGCTGAGACGCTAACGGGTCGTTGCGTAATGTAAGGAATTTGGATAGGGTTAATTGAGTTTTTAATGAGTGTAGATATTCTTAGATATAACATTCCCCACACTCGGGGAAATTAAATATTTGTTAAAATTAACATTTTCATTTCTTCGCACTAGTGCCGAGGTAAAGCGCGGCGTTGAGTTCCGCCACTCTAAGTTCTCTCTGCCTACCCTTCTGTGTGCGGGATGCGGTGTGAAGCCGATTTAATATTTATTTTTAGATAGAGTTTCGCCACTTAACATGCAATTTATTGAAATTTAGCCAGAATTTGTAGGATGGAGTGTCTTAATATTATGATCCCTCTGCCTGACCCGGATATTTACGGGATACAGTGTGAAGCTAATAAGACTTGTGGCAGTGAGTTCGACGGTTGTAGGTTTGATTTAAACTCGGGGAATAAATTATTGTTTACATATTCTGGTGAGAACACAAAACGCAGCGTTGAGTTCAACAAACTGTGTTAACTCTACGTTTCCTCTATACACTCTGCTATATGCGGGATACAGCGTGAACCTAAAAGAATATTAGTAAAGATATTAAGGCCTTCGTGGCACAGTGGCACAGGTGATTGTGAACGTGACAGGCATTGAACCCACAAGGTTCAATTCCTATTTTAATTTTTTTCACTCTGGCTACAGGAACATAGTGTCTTAACATTAGGTTTCCAGGTTCCCTCTGCCTACTCTGCTAAGTGCACGCCCGTCCTTGTGGTGAAATGGAATGTGGTGAATTAAAGACAAATTCAATTTATCTAAGGTAAGAGCAGCATATAATATAATAATATTGCCTTTAGCCTTCCTTTATAAATGAACCATTGAACACAAAAAAATCTAACCAGAAGTTCCTGAGATTAGAGCCAATCATAACATTAGTATATCCTTGTGTGGAATTCGAACTCACATTCATCCCACATATAGACGTGTTCACATCTTTATAAACAAAATTTAGTAAAAGACATTGCATTCTTTATATTTACCGCAATGGAGTAAATATATTAAAGGCAAAAACGGAAAAGGTTATAAAGAGGTAAAATTTATAACTTTGTGAATAATTTAAGGCAATTTTTTTAACTCTCAAAAGCATGTAACTTTCTTTGATTTTTTATTATGAGTTTTAATAATGTCGAAAACATTTTTAGTGGCTTGTTTGTTTTAAATATTTACAATCCATCATTAATTTAAAATATTTACCTTATTTTTGAGAGTTCAGTTGTGGTGCGGAGGCATAAATTGCGACAGACAGGTTGTGGGTTCGATTTCCACTTGAGGAAATAAATTCATCTCTTCTCACTAGAGCACTAGTGTCGAGGCAAGGCAGCGCGTTGAGTTGCGGTACTTGATGCCGCGATTTGCCTCTTTACCAGAGAAAAAAAAATCAGCTTCACGCTGTATCCCGCACACAGCAGGGTAAGCAGAGGGAACTTAGTGTTTTTAGACACTCCGTTCCCCACTTTCTGCCTAATTTTGGAGGCATTGCGTGTTGAGTGGCAGATCTCAACGCCGCGCTTAGCCTCGACACCAGAGCGAAGAAATGGAAATATAAATTTAAGTAAATATTTCATCTCCTCGAGTGGGGATTGAACCCACAATCAGTCGGTTTACAGTCACACGTTGTGCCGCTGCGCCACGACTGGCCTCTTTACCAGAGGATATGAAAATATTAAATATTTAATTTCCTCGAGTGGACATCGAACACGCAACCACGCACTGTCGTATTACAGTCGCACGCTTGTGCGTCTGCGCAACCACATCGAGAATAATCGACTTATGTATGCATATTTTAATATAATTTATGTATATTTTTACACTATTATCCTTTATAAGGCATTCCATCGGTAGTTCCGCATTGCAGCTCCTTTCAATACAGACACTACACTGCAGTGTTCTTAAGGTTGTCAGTCAATGACATTAAAATATATAAACCTTTGATATATACTTCACTGGTAAATTATAATTAAAATCTATAATTCCAAGTAAACGTTTTAAAAAATATTTTAAAAATTACCCTGCTGTATAGATATAGATATATACACCTTAGCTTTCTTTAGCTCATGATAGAGCAAGGACAAGCAAAATGAAAATACCTTATCCTCCGAATGGAATTCGAACCCAAAATCGCCACGTCATTTACAATTTGATACTGTGCCGCCGCACGACGGCCTCTGGGGCCAGGATTTAAGTTTACACTAATGGACAGATTGATTCACGAGATAGATTTATATGCCTGTAATATTAGAACAAAACAGAAATTCGTAAAATTCTATTTTTATACTTATATCTATATCAGAGATTGAAAAAAATGTTATAAACTTGACGTTTACGTGAGCGATGTCATGAGGAATACATACATTAGTATCTCACACATAGCAGGGTAGGCAGCGGGAACCTGGGAACCTAGAGTTACGACACTCCGCTCCTCATCAAGAAATTCGGCGGATTGTGGGGAACGAAAAAGCCGTTTTCCACTGGAGGCATATCGTGACAAGTGGCGGAAGTTAGCGCCAAATCGATACATTGTCAATATCATATAAAAATATAAGAACAATTTTATAAATGAATCGATTAATCATTAATTACAATAAGGGTTACAACCATATCTAAAGCATAGCACATTTCACAAACATATTGCACAAAATATCTCTAAGGCGGCTATAAATATTAATTTGCACCTGCCAACCCTGCAGCTCTGGCCTGATGGTATCTGGCTGGAGTAAATTACGATTGATTTATGATACAAGCACCTGCACTTGGTTTTGTGTTGACTTTACAAATTATATATTATGTTAGAAATTAGCTAAAAATCGTATTAGAGGCCGTCGTCGGTCGTGGCGCAGCGGCACGGCGTTTTACTGTTAACGCTACAGGTTTTGGGTTTGATTCTCACTCGATTAACTGAAATATTTAATATTTTTATTTATTTGTTCAGGTAACCGGGCAAATACGTCCGATTATATAAGTACGTGTCTCAACACTAAGTTCTCTCTGCCTACTCTGCAATGTGTGAATACAGCGCGAAACTAAAAAAAAAAATTGAAAAAATAAAAGAAATATATATTTACTAATATAAGTTATTTTATCTTTGGGTCGGCATCTTTTTTCCAAATAGAGGGTTAAGCACAGAGAATGTAGTTTTAACCCACCTTCGGCTCAATTTACGAGATTCTCTCCTTATCAAAAACAAACAACAAACAGATATACAAAAATATATTATAATCTATTCTTATAGTAACATACCTATATAACATATTCAACACAATCGATTTTCTAGCTCTCGGTCGATCTAAAATTTCTGATTTTAGACTACTTTCCAATTTCCTTGCCTTATCAGTTGTTCCAGTTTAGATTGTTATCAACATATTTCTATTACTGTAGTAGTAAAATGTACGCGAACTTGAAACAGCTGCGTTTGTGTCTATGTAGACAAATTAGACAATCTTATCTTTATGCTTAGAATGCCGTCGGCATAGAGGCATAGTCTCTGTTAAAACGACGCTTGTGGGTTCGATTTCCACTATGTTGAATGAATTATTTCTTCGCTCTTACCTGGTAAAAAGTCAAAATGCAGCTGCTCAGCTGTAGGATCATCAGCTCGAACATTGGTCGGAAAGTGTGTTAAAATTAAGTTTCGTGTGCTTTCTCTATTACATGCGGGTTCCCTTTGCCTAACCTGCTAAGATATATTGTGATTCTGAACACAAAAATGTTTACGGTTTTTTCGTACATCGTAAAGAAGGCAAAAATAATAAATAAGATAGGAGTGAAGGCTGTCCAGAAAACAACACCGCGGTGTTTATTGAAAAGAATCATTGCATTTACGCTAACATATGTAGTTTAAATTGAGATCAGTCGCGGCTCAGGGACACGAGTGTCTACGCGATAGATTGTGGGTTCGATTTCCACTCGGAGAAATGAAATATTTAATATTTTCGTTTCTTCACTCTGGTAACGGGCTCTGGTAAGAACATGAAAAAATAACGAAGCGAGATTTGAACCCACGTCCCTTGAAAACCAAATATGCTAATAAAAGCTACCAGAATGTTATTTTCCTTAAAAAGAAATAAAATAAACAAAACGTCAACCCGGCACGTGCCTAACAATGGGGGTTTATTGGTTCGTTGGTTATTTCGCATTTATGTATTTTGCTATATAGCTTTAGCTTTGTAAAGGCGCTACATCAAATACTTTAATAAATTGGAAATATATATATAAAAAAATGTACGTAGCGGGACTCGAACCTGGGTCTTTTGGGAACTGTCATATTGCTCAATTTGATCAATCGCTGGCAATTTAAGCACCCGTTTTTATCGTATCATCAGATTCTCGCTGTATCCCGCACACGACAGGGTAGGCAGAGAGTATCTAGTGTTAAGATACTCCATTCCCAACTTTCCGTCGTGTTCTGAAGGCATTGCGTGTTGTGTGGCGGAACACAATACCGCGCTTTGCCTTGACACCAGAGCGCAGAAGTGAAAGTATAAATATAAAAATAAATAATAAATATTTCATCTCCTCGAGCGGGGATATCATCCACAACCAGTCGATTTTACAGTCACACTTTGTGCCCCTGGGCAACGTGGGCAACTGGGCAACGAGGGCAACTGGGCAACGTCCTTATCGTGTGTTTAAATAACATAAAAAAATACCTATTATTACATATTTTATTTGGTATTTTTATTTTAAGACAACAGATATTGATATGCTTAAGATAGGAGATTATTTTGTTTCGCGCGCATTTTAATCATAAAAAAACAAAATTATATACTTACATAGTGTTTAGGTACTCCGTTCCTCGTTATTATATAGCCTAAATTCAAGTAATTCACGACTATTCTTTCAAGAAGCTCAAACTCTAGTCAAATCACCGTATTTTATATTAGTTTTAAAATATTGCTTTTGGTTGCTGATTTGTTGTTGGGAGTGACCTTCCTTAGTTTAAAAATAAAATAAATATATTTTCCGCCATTTTTTGTAAATCAAAAATCTTCCTTTTTTTGCTTCACAATGTGCACACATACCAGGGTAGGGAGAGATTTAACCTGGAAACCTTGTGTCAAGACAAACCGTTCCCATTAAGACACTTCCGTATCCCACCTTTCACCGAATTCTATAGATATTGTGTGATGAGTGGTGGAACTCAACGCCACGATTTACCTCAAAAATCTTATAAAAAGTTTGTATTGTGAACGCACCTTTAGATATAGGCATTTAATTTTATACAGCCCTAAAGTCGGGTTGTCGGGCCTTGATTGGAAATCGATTTACAATCGATTGTTCCTTTTGCCCCTTAATATTGAATTAAAAACGGTTTAAAGCCGACACGTGCGACTACTTTCTTAGTATCGATGAGAAACCTAAATTAGGGATTTATTTATTATGATATGATATAATACTTTCACCAATTTGATAAATTAGGTGCCATGGAATGTCTAAATAGGTATAACGGGAAAAATTAAAGGAAAAAATATATTTCAAGCAACGAACTGGACTGGTCGATGTCCAGTGAGGACAGTCGTGGTGCAGGGCACGAGCGTGTGATTGTAAACACCATAAGTTATGGGTTCGATTCCCACTCGACAAAATCAAATATTTAATATTTTCAATTTCGCCGCCGGCCAATATAGAGGCATGTCGTGGCGCAGTGGTACAAAGTGTGACTGTAAAACCGACTGGTTGTCGGTTCGATCCCCACTCGAGGAGATAAAATATTTACTTAAATTTATATTTTCATTTCTTCGCTCTGGTGTCGAGGCAAAGCGCGGCGTTGAGTTCTGCCACTCAACTCACAAAGTGGGAAACGAAGTGTCTTAACACTAGGTTCCCTCTGCCTACCCTGCTGTGTGCGGGATATAGCGTGAAGCTAATTTAATTTAATTTAATTCAATTTCGCCAACGGTATTGGTACAATGCCTCAAGATTCCGGCGTTTATTGATTGGGAACGGAGTGTCTTGACACTTTTCATGTTTCCTCTAATTACTCCACTATGAGCTAAATACAGCATAAATCTTAAAAATATATCAACAACCAGTTTTACGCTTTTCCCGCATTGTATTGCAGGCAGAGGTAACCTAGTGTTAAGATCCTTACTATGCACTGATTTTTCAAGGCATTACAAAAATTGAGCCTACGATAGATCGTGGACTACAGTGAAAGCTAAACCCATTTCTCAGCTTCACGCTGTATCCCGCACACAACAGAGTAGGCCGAGGGAACCTAGTTTCAAGGCACTCCGTTCCCCATTGCCGGATTCTGAAGGCTTTGCGTGTTGAGTGGCAAAACTCAACGCCGCGCTTTGCCTCGACACCAAAGCGAAAAAATGGAAACATAAATTAAGTAAATATTTCATCTCCCCGAGTAGGAATCGAACCCACGACCAGTCGATTTTACAGTCACACTTTGTTCTTCTCCGATACGACTGACCTCATATTAAGACTATTTCTATCATACATAATAAAGATATTATCATAGAAACTAATATTAACATGAAACGCTTGACACAATTACGTTATTTTAAGACTGGCGGCCGATAGTATTTATTCATGTAAGTGACTAATGTAATAATTTCAAGTAGTTAGTGCTTTCAAACGGTTTTAGGCTAAAAATAGGCTATAGATATTTAGGAAATTAATTTAAAAAAATACTTTTGTAGCTTCACGCTATATCCCGCAAATAGCAAGATAGGTTGAGGGAACCTGGGAGTCTAATATTAAGACACTCCGTTACTATTAAGCTACAACACTTTTGTTCCTTAGTTTCCGCTGAATTCTGGAGGTTTTGAGTGTTAAGTGACGGAACTCAACGCCGCGCTTCGTCTCGTTATTCATTACCAGAGCGAGGAAATAAAAAAATATAAAAAAATTTTTGTTGTCTCTTACAATCGTACGCTTGTGGCCGGAAGCCACAACCCTACTTAAACCATAGTGTGTAAAAACCTAATTTAAGTATACAGACCTAATAAATTAATATTGAGTTATTCAGATTTCTCTGAAATGGTACTTATCATCATTTTAATAGCTTATATGTGATGAAATGACAGTTTCATATGATACATCACATTCAGAGGAATTCAATATGTAACTGACAGCTAGCTGATATATAGGTATGGGTGAATTAAAAATAACGAGGTTGTTGTAAACGCGACGTTTGTGGGTTTGATTCTCACTTAGGGAAATTAATTATTTTATCATATCTTCGATTTGTAGTGACTTAACACTAGATTTTCTCAGCCTACTCTGCATATGCGGCGTAGAAGCTATAAAAAAAGTAAAAAGACCTTTTTTTATATTCAATACAAAGCAAATATATTATATAAGTAAATGGTTATCGAAGGAGGCTTTATTGATGGAATCCATTGTACTTGCAGTCAGAGTTACGGGCTCTAGGAATGTGTAATGTGTCATACAAAACAATTAGTTATTACCACTTCACCACGTACAAAAGTCCATCCTGTATCCCGCTAGAACTAGGGTAGGCAAATGGAACCTGGGATATTAATGTTAAGACCATCTGTATCTCATTAAGAAAAAAGTTTTACTTCCGTTCACAACTTTTCGCCAAACTCTTGATACATAGCGTGGTACCATTGCAAGAACATAAAAAAATATTAACAATTTCATTTTCTCGAGTCGGAATTGAACCCACAACCTGTCGCATTTACAGTCCCCCTTGTGCCCCTGCGCCACGACTGGCCTCTAAAAAGTTGGTACATTACAAAAGTAAACCGCAAATTACAATGCCATTAACATTTTTATGATCAACTAACTCTCTTTGTGAAAGACGTTAAACGATTGTTTTTAAACTGAAAAATGCATTTCAGTGTTGAATTTCAAGAATTCCTGAAGATAATGTACGGAGAAGACATGAAAGTGAAGTTATATATAGATTGATTTATTATCTCCGCTTCGCTTTGTTTGATTGACCTTCTGTTACATTTCAAAGTTGACTGCTGTAAATATTATTGGCAAACAGTTTCTTTTTTGGTCAAAATTAATAACAAAAATATTATAAACTTCAACATTTTAATTAATGATTGCTACTGAGAAATTTATTTTCGTATTATTTTTAAGCGTTTTTATTAGTAAATATGTCAATCATCAATTTGCAAAACTTTTCACATGGTTTTTTTGTTCCAAAATCAAAATTATTAATAATTAAGTATGGAATATTGGTTAAAATCAATTTATCGTTTTACATAGCGGTCTAAAAGACAATAAAGAATAGCTGAAAAAAATTGAAACGTGATTTTTTTTTATTTCAAGCTGTAACCAGGATATAGCAGCATCCAGGAATATAGTAGGGTAGGCAAAGGGAACCTTTTACCAGGTTCCTCCTAGTGTCAAGATTCAGCTCTCATTAAGATACTTACGTCCCCATTTGTGTGTGGTGATCAGTAGGTGTTAAGTGGTGGAACTGACACGCTTCACGGCGGCGCGAGTGACTGCAGAAATGATGGTTAGGTGTCTTATTCCACGCGAGGAAATTAATTATTTCTATTTATTCACTTTGGTAACAATACCAAGTGAAGTGTCTTTTAACAATACAAGGCGAAGTGACTTTTCCGAAGCGAAAATTGGTCTAAACACCAAGTTTACTATCCATCTTGCTATTCAAGCGAAACTAAAACAAAAAAGAAATCCTTATTTTCCACCCGAACAGGACCTTAGGAAGCATCTAGTTAGACCACTACAGTATAGATATATCAAGTTATTAGACTACACGGCTGACCAGGCTACGGTCGTCAATACGATGTCGCGGTCGGTCAGTCCCGTTACCCGGCGACGGCGAGAGAGTGAACTTTTACAAGGAAAATTATAGGGTGAACACTGTAATTAGACGTGACACGTCTCTTGGCTATATAAACCTTTCATGTTATTATATCGGTTACAAATTAGCTTTATTTTAAGAAGTTTTTTTATAAGTAAATTATGAAATTAAATTTATAGAGATTTTTGTAGCTGCTGTCTCTCGCTTGTAGCGGAGATAGGGAACCTAGTGTTAATTAACACTCATTTTTCAAGACATTACCTGTCATGTGGCCGGACTTAACACCGCGCTTTATCTGAACCAAAAATTCTGTGCCACTGAGCCACGATATACTTAAACCAAAATTATCTAAGTTGTTAAATGGTAAACATTTTTAGAAAGGTAAGAAAAATAGGGACATCATGTCTTAATACTAGAGTCCCTCTACACTACAAAAAAAAAATTATACCATAAGACCTACAAACTGTCTAGAAAAACATAGTCCAGGCGCCTTCATCTTCATATAAATAAACAAAATTAACATAATATTTAACTAACAAAAATTCTAGTCCTCATATTAACGTTATTAATAGTCCGTGTAATGTACTTACTTTTCCGCTACATTACGTTCAAATGGACATTTCATTTGATCATCCAACCCTCGAATGATATTGGCAGACCACCAACCGTTATTTTATTATATTAATTATTATATATTACTAGATGCCAGTCGTGGCGCAAGCGACTTTACAGTCGTTGTGGGTTCGATTCCCCTCGAGGAAATGAAATATTTAATATTTTCATTTTCTATTCTGGCGTCAGAAAAGACATTTGCCTCCAAAATAAACAGAAGACTTTTTTACTGGCATATAAAGCGCAGCGTTGAGTTCCACCACTTAACACGCGAGGCCCAGGGTCACGACCAGTTGTGAGTTCGATCCCAATCCGAGGAAATGAAATATTAATCATTTATTGGCATGTATTAGTAGATAGGATGAGAAGTATAAAGTATAAGAGGGAGCGCTACGTAAGGATTTCTCAAAATTCTTATAATAAAAAAACGAGATTATGTGTTGTATTGTATGTTTTAAAGCCCATTTATAGAAAGTTGCGGGCGACGATCTTTAATTTTTTTTATAACACCTCTTTACAGGGGGTCAAGGCCCTCAGTCTAACTATTTGACGTGACAAACAAACTGACATCTCTACAATGGTATTATATGGCGCAAATATTTATGTTTGCTCTCTCATTGTAAATGGGTTGACACACTGTCAGTGCGATGAACGGTACTGTTAAGGTGTTGCCACATGAAAAGCGGTTGTGAGGTGTTTTAGTTATGAAAGAAGAAAATTTGTTTGTAGAGTATAAGACGCATTTCTGTTTGTTATATAAATCTTTGTTAAGTTAAAAGTTAATCTATTAGAAACCTACCCCTTAACTTTTATTAAATAATCTAAGATTTTTTTAAAGATTAGAATGCCTAAACGCCAACGACATATTCGGCATCAGTATATCCACTAATTTTATTATATTTGATAAAAAACTATTTAATATTAGGATTTTGTCATATCAATTACTCTTTGATTGCTATTCATTCATTCGTCATAATAGCAAGACTGAAAAAGCATAATAGCGGCACTCGCTGAAGTTACTGAAGTATGCGACGAGAAGTCGAGTTGCGGAGCTCAACGCCGCACTTTGCATCAATTCTGCAGTGAAGATATGAAAATATTTATTTTCTTAATTCCTCGAATGGGGATCGAACCCACAACCTCTCATTCACGGTCTCACTGTCTAAAGATGAGAACGCCTCCATTCATATAAATTATTTAAATTTCCTTGCAGACAAAGTTCGATATGAGTACCGCCACTCATCAAAATGTTTGCATGGCAACACTGTCCTCTAGAGAAAAAAAAATATGTTAATTAATTAGTTAATAAACAAGTAAAATAAAAAAAATCGACTTAAAACTCAGCTAAACCGCTTTCAATGTGAAGCGCCTGCAACATATTTCCAGTTAAATTACAGAATAAATGATACATTTCTCGGAAAGCGAAGTTTATCGATGTTGTTCATGAAATAGAATGATCAAGTATTATTATGGTAATGAGGTAATTAAGTAAAGACAGGTAGCGGATATATGTTAATTTTTTAAGCTATTGTATGTCTCGTTTTATAGAACTTAGTTTTTTTAACCTATGGGTTAACTTCCTAACTAATCCTTCCTAATTTTTTTTTCAGCTTCACATTGTATCCCGCACACAGCAGGGTAGGCAGAGGGAACCTAGTGTTAAGACACTCCGTTCCCCATTTTCCACCAATTTGTGGAGGCATTGCGTGTTGGGTGGCGGATTTCAACGCTGCGCTTTACCCTCGACACCAGAGCGAAGAAATGAAAATATAAATGTAAATAAATATTTGATCTTCTGTTGTGGGTATCGAATCCACAACCAGTCGATTTACAGGTACGCTTTGTGCCCCTGCGCCACGGCTGGCTTCACGCTGTATCCTGCACACAGCAGGGTGCGTGCGTGGCAGGCTCTGTGCCACGACTGGCCTCATACATATTTCATGTTTCTAAGTACAGTAGTTTCGTCTGGTTGTTATTTTCCCAATCATTCAGTAGCGAAAGAGTGTTATATTATCTATGTATATAATTTTACAATTTGACAAACAAAAGTACCTATGAAGTCATTAATTTTTTTCAGGCAAACGTGCAATCGTTAGTAAAGACCTAATTTTCCTTTCAATTTTCCCGAAATTAAGTTTTAAAAGACGGAATTTATATCCTTAGTACTTGCTGTCATGTAAAATGTGGTTACAAGCGGAGATTCCTTTTTTACTCGAGTGGGAATCGAAACTACAACCTTCGCGTTTATAGTCAGTTCCTGTGCAACTGCGCAATATCTTGTTGTATGTATGTTTATGCATATAAAGAATATAATAACATTTTTTTATGAAGACAAATTATAAATGTTTTAACATTACTAAAATATTTTTGTCTTTAGCTATGCCGTACGCAGTGAATTAAAGCGACACACTATGTACCTATACGTATCTAAGTACACAAAGTTTATATTGTTTGTTTATAAATACTTGCCATGAGGCCGCGAAGTTATAAAGAAATTTTGTTTCTGATAAGAAATAGTAAAAAATACCGTATAAAATTGTTCATTACTTAAAAGAGTTCTTAACTATTTTTATATAGTGTATAGTCCATATAAGAAGCATGCAAAATTATTTTTTTTTAGTAAAATCTTGTAAAAAACTATATAACAATAATGTAACAAAGAAACTTGCATAATACATAATATTTTATTACAACCAAAATTTACTTAGTTAATTACGCGCATTAAAAATAGCGCAATAAATCACAATGTCAAATAAGATCTTGCTGTCTCGTGAAATGTGATAAGATAAAGCCTACATTAACTCAGTTGACGTCCAACCATGGACAACTTCGGTTACCGTGAAATGGGGTGGCCTTCACCTCTTCAAACCCCTACCCCGTCTACGAATAGAGCTCGGCTAACAAGGACTTATAGTACGAGGAGTTCAAAAGAACCTGAAGAATTTCCATTAAAAGGCTTCTTCAAACATGTACGAAATATTGATTTATTGGAAGCAGCGTCTGAACATGGAAAAGCCAAAGAATATTTGTTTGTTGGCCCTTCACCACCTGCTGAAGATGGATCAAACATGTACCATAGTTTTGACATCATGGCTCCCGACCCTGAAGCCAGGTTAACCGAAGATATGATAAGGAAATCGTTATGCGAAAAAGCATTCACATTAGGAGCTGCAAGATTCTTTGATGACGTAGAATGTGGTCTTATCACCTCTGATAACATAGAAGAACACATTTCCTCGGCTCCAGAAGTCGTCGTCAATCTAACTTTGTTATGGGCAGCATTTCTCACGCGTGACGAATTATTACCGCCCGTAGTGGAAGCGGGCGCTGATATACATTACTCAGAACCGGCGGGATTGACAGCTCTACATTTATCCGCTTTCAGTGGCGCCAGTAGATCTGTGGCATACTTGCTATCTATTGGAGCTGATGTTGATTATGCACCTAAATACTTTGCTCCACTGCACTGTGCTGCTTTTGGAAATTCTTTAGAAGTAGGAGAAGTATTAATTGCGAATGGCGCGTCCTTGCATGCAGTGGTTCAGCGAGCTGGATGCGAAGACAATCTTGTGCATTGTGCTGTTAGAAATGATGCATTGGAATGTATGGAATTATTTATAGAAAAGGGTGTAGATCCAAGTTATGCTACCTCAGAAGGACTTAACGCATTACACTTAGCAGCGGAACTTGGTGCGTTAAGATGTCTCGCTTTTCTATTAAAAGAAACAAAATTAAGTGTGAAGGGATCAACAAAACAAAGAGACAAAGAGTGCACCGCCTTACATTTAGCTGCTTCAAGAGGTTACGCTGAGTGCGTTGAACTTTTACTATCAGAAGGTGCACAGGCTAACGTAAGAAATTATAGAGGATTTACGGCCTTACATCTCGCTGCAAGGTGTTCTAGTTTAGAATGCGTTGAAGTACTTCTACGTGATGGCAACGCGGATCCCAATGCAGAAGACCACGACAAAAGGACGCCTTTACACGCGGCCATTTGTAATTCTGATCGAGCTTGTGATATTATTGAAATGCTTGTAAGTTGGGGGGCACAGACTAACAAGAAAGATGAATATGGTTATTCTCCTTTACATTTAGCAGCTATGGATGGCTTAACGCAGTGTGTGGAAACTTTAATCATTTTAGGTGCAGATGTTACATCTAAATCAAAGAAAGGCCACTCTGCTCTTAACGTCATAGTGAGAAAAACACCGAAATCGTTAAGTATATTGAGGCACAACTTGGATAGCGGTATATCACTGAGTCGATCTACAGAAGGCAACGAGGAAGTGCAAATCGAGTTTGATTTTGGTAAACTTTTAAAATATTCTTATCCACGTGAGATCACATATTTAAACAGTTTGATTGATGAAGGTCAAAAAGACATATTGCAACATCCACTATGCTCAGCGTTTCTCTTTATGAAGTGGCGGAAAATACGAAAATTTTACTTGGCACGTTTAATATTTTGTTTTCTCTTTGTAACATTCTTATCTATTTATGTATTAACAGCAGTAGTAAAAACTTGTGACGGAGTGAATTCAAAAAAATATGGTGTACCAAATGAACTTTGTCAAAAACAATCATTATTGGGTGACATATTAGAAGACAATCCTATTGAATTCGAAAGATGGGTATTAATAGGCATAACAGCATTTGAAATTGTCCGAAAACTTGCTGGAATAACTGGCTACTCAAGTATGTATCAGTACTTCACAAGTTTCGAGAACTTGATGGAATGGTTTGTTCTCCTTTCTGTATTTTCTTTGTATAACATTCAAAAGGAATATGGATGGCAAAACCATGTGGGTGGATACGCTGTGCTCGGAGCGTGGACGAATTTAATGTTAATGATGGGTCAGCTTCCCATGTTTGGCGATTACGTAGCTATGTACCAAAAAGTATTAACTGAATTTCTTAAATTATTGTTGGCATACATTTGTTTATTGCTCGGTTTTACAATATGTTTTTGCGTTGTTTTTCCCAATGAAGAAATGTTCTCAAATCCCCTTATGGGCTTTATCAGTACGTTATCTATGATGGTAGGAGAACTTAATTTGAATATATTAATCAACGATCCTATATTAGACGATCCACCACTGATATCAGAATTATCATGCCAAATGATTTTTATTCTTTTCCTCATGTTTGTAACGATTATACTAATGAACCTCCTGGTAGGTATTGCAGTTCACGATATTCAAGGCCTTAGAAAAACAGCGGGACTCTCAAAGCTTGTTCGTCAAACAAAACTTATCTTATTTGTTGAAGTTGGTATGTTTAACACATGGTTGCCTAAGTGTTTACAAAAATTTATATATAGAACTGCTCTGGTGTCTCCTGAAGCTGGAAAAGTTATATTGAGTGTAAAGCCCTTGAATCCACACGAAAAAAGATTACCTACTGATATAATGATGGCGGCGTACGAACTGGCTCAAATTAATAAGCTAAAATCGGGTAGATCTGTAAAGGAAATGATATATAAAAACAAATATGCATCGAAATATAAAAACGAAAATCAATCGAATGATCAAAACTTTAACATAGAAATAAGAGGTATGCAAGAGAAGATCGACCACACGACGTTCAATTTGAAAAAGATAGACCAAGAAATGAAACACTTGAACAATTTGTTGCTGGAACAAACGCATTTGTTACAGAATTTATTGAAGGCAGTCGACAGATCTGCTTACTCCCAGTACACTGTAGAATCTCCGATATTCTTTCCCAATAATATAACGGATAGCTCATCAAAATAACCTAAATTATATCAATAGATTTTTTCCCTATATATAATTTGTTTGTATAAAATATATATTTAACATATATATTTCAAGAATTAATTTCTAATTTCATTATATATTTTTTTAAGAAAAATAATATCGAATTTCCATTTGAGTGAGGATGTGATATTTGTAGTCAGGGTATTTTTTAAAAATAAATTATAAAAAGTTAAAAATAGAATGTTATTTTGGTTTTATTTTCCTCGAAATTAAATAAATTTATAAATATTTTTTAAAATAAAAAAAAAATGATAGGATAAGTAGAGGGTAGGTACCTTGTGTTAAGACACTCCGTTCTCCACTTTCCACCAAATATTATTAATATTGAGTGGCGGAACTATTACGCTTTGTCTTCTAACTAAAAGGTAGGAAAATGAAAATAATATCCTCCAATCCTACAGGTGAAAATTGAACCCACAACCTTCGTATTTACAGTCAAACTGTGCTACAAGTACCTCAAATATACATTTATAGACAAAAAAATATATTTAACGAATTTAAATAGTTATTGTCTTTAGATAGCGTGTTTGTTTTCAGTCTTATAGAATAATGTCTTGTTTGCAGTAGCTGACGTCGACTGGTGATTACCACGACGCGGTAAATCTGTTTGGATTCTTTTTAGATAAGGTATGTTTTTTTTCATAATATGTAATCGTATAAGAATAGTTGGATGACAAAGAGCTTTAATTTTAACAACTTGAGTGTTTTTTTAGGTTAGTTTCCCGCAGATAGCGGGGTAACCTGGGAACCTATTGTTAGGACACTCCATTTCCATTAGGATATTTCCGTTCGCCACTTTTGTGCGACTGGCTTTTCTGGAGGCATTGCATGGAGGAATTCCACCGCTTTGAGTTTAACTAATTAATATACAGTGCTTCGAAAATTTACGGAAAAGTGTGGAGTGTTTTGACCTTAGGTCTTTTTTCCTATAGTGCTATATATATATACGGGAAAAAGCGTGAAGCTTTTATTTGAACTTTTTATTTTTAAAGCCACTAACTATAAGTTATATTTAACTGTTGTAGGTCTGACTCCATATTTATGTTAAGGTTTTTTATTGGACAGCAGTCCAATCTATAGTATAGGCGATAACCGCGACTTAAGAGACGGTGATGTGTTGATATGTAATTTGTTTGGTTTTTTTATCATTGTTAAATATTTTATACCTTTTCAATGAGGATCGAACCCACAACCAGTCGCGACGTCCACGACCATCGCATCACGACAAGGCCGAATAAAATAAATTTAATTACAAATATACATATATAATATAAGGCATTCTAAAATGAAAATTTGCTTAAATTATTAACTTTGTCATCCGGCTAGGACTGATGTCCGCATTCTTGCTTATTCACGTTCCAAGACATCAGCGTCTAGTACCTAGTACCTAGGTAACCTAGGTCACTGGTATTTACGGGCATATAATTAATCTGGAATGAAAACAATGAAGACGTCGTCTGGAACTGTTGGGTAGACTGTCTGATCGTTTAACTATGTTGTTATAACATATGGATATTTAAAAGTGAAAAATCTATTATAGTTTTTTTTGCCAGGAAAATTGGCGTGTTTCCTGTCTGTACCGCCAAGTACTAGAAATGGATTGCGCAATTCTTTTTTTTTTTTTCATGAACTTTATAAGATGTCTAACATAGGACGGTACTTTAGAACACGCAATATCTCGAAATTTGGTTGTAGCGTGGAGAACGAAGTGTCTCAACATTAGGTTCCCTAACTGGATTTTTTTTTGTTTTATATTAAAATATTTCTTTCTTTTATATTTCGATGCATATCTGTTGAAATACATAGAGAGTAGCTGCTAGTCTATTTGTTATTTAAATTTTAACATAACATTTGAAAAATTGGATAGAACCACAAATCAAACCTTATTTATTTTTCGACAGTGTTTTCTTAAAATATTTTAAATTTTCTTTTCTTCGCTCTGGTAACGACGCAAAAAGCTGTTTTAAGTTCCGATACTCAACACGCAATGCCTCGACAATTCGGCGGAAAGTGGGTAAAAGAGTGGGTAGAGAGGTCTTAAGCTTCGACTGCCAACCTAAATATAAATATTCAAGTGAAATCGAAGCAAAAACCACATCCCCACTTTCCACCAGTGCCTTCAATCATAATTTTATTTATACAAACAAAGATAAAATCTAAAGTAACAAGCAAAGATTTACTGGTAAGCTATAAGAACATTTGATGTGGATTTATTCGAGATATATAAATAAAGGGCAAGCCGGCGTCTCGCGGCTTCAAGAGCCTATAACAATTAACCAACTATGCTGTACGCGTCGCTGTGCGGCGGCTGAACTGAATGTACTGTCGTCGAGGAAAGTGGTTGAAAGACAGGAAAAATAATAAGTTTGTTTATTGATTTTCGCTTTTTCCCGCTTAGCTCGATGGATAGAGGAAATCTCGTGTTAAGTAACGTATTTTTATGTAATTTATTTAATTATACATATGTATACACTAACATTTCAGTAACAGTTCAGTAACAGTTCAGATATTCACATTTTCGGATTTCTCAACTATACATTTTAATGTATCTAACCTAGTAAATTGACTGCTATTTGATGTAGGTTTTTTTTTAACTTTTGTTTTTAAATTATACAGGCCGTGTTGCAGTGGGATAGCGTCGGACACTCCACGGCTGTGGGCTCGATGCCTACGCGTTGGTACACAAATTCCGGCGTTGTTTTCATTCCACCAGCAGAAAGCGAAAATGTAGAGCCTTAAGACAAGATTCCTCGGGTTCTGCCTACATTGCTGTATACGGGATACATCGTGAAGGTAAAGCAAAGTGAGAACTATAGGAACCAATGGTTCCATCTGCAACACTGTAGCAATCGAGTGTACTTTCATATATACGCGGTAATCGTATACGCGGCGCCGTCTCGCGCTTTTTATCAAACGGCGGCCACTCGGGCAGGTGCCTCCGTATTGCAATACCGTCGCTATGGAGGTGAAGAGAGTCAAACCATATATTATATGTTTTGAAATATAGTACATTTCCAGAATTCGGCGGAAAGGCACCGACCTGCTTGATGGTAACGGAGTTTCTTGAGACTAGGTTCCCTCATCTTACTCTGCTATCTGCGGAAAACAACGTGGAGCTAGAATAAGCATGTAGGTAAGTTGAGAAATGTAAAGAATCATTGCAAGAGGAATTTTAAAAATTATTATGGAAACGGAATTTTCTAATCTAAATTTAAGACTTAGGGAGAACAGCCAAACATAGGAAATTGGTTTGTGATGGTTCAATACTCATTATAATTAGAACAAAAAATCAAATCTCTATATATAATAAGACAGTAAAAATATTTTGTCTGTACATTTAGTAATTTTGACTGAAATGGATATTATTGTCCGCATTTTTCTCACTTACCAGGTTGATATGGCGGTTCCAAAAGTTTACAAAGTGTAGCTTACATAACTTATTAAATAACGGTATTCGATATTTGGGTTTAAAAATATCGTCCTAAAATTAACAATGAGGGTAATTTTACTAAACAAGAATTACGTGTACTTGGGCAAAGCCAAGCTCAGTTTTCGTCCAGTGACGTAGTCGCGAGTAGATTTTCCGGAAGACATCGTAAAAATACAAAAATCAAGCTTCTGTTCTCTATATATAATAAGAGGGTAAAAATATATTGTCTGTACATTTAGTAATTTTGACTGAAATGGATAGAGGGATACTTAAAAAGAATAATAGAAAGCAAATTTTTTTTTTTAATTTCTTGTCTGTCTGTCTGTCTGTCGATAGTTTTTTGTCCGCATTTTTCTCTAAAAGTACTGAACCGTTTTACTTGAAAATTCACCAATTGCTTTGTTTTAACTCAAGTTAAGTCTTAAAGTTTAGTTCATCAAAATCGGGTCATTAAAAAAAAAGTTAACAGTCATTTGAATGAACTTAAGGCATTAGTTTGCCTGCGAATATTATATAGCAATGGCGCTGGTAAGATTCTTGGGTAAAGAACGACATTCGAATCGTCTGCGTTATATGACTGTTGATAAAAATATATATTTTTAAAGCACTATCGTTCAGAGTACAAACAATAAAGTAAAGTAAACAAAATTGAATTGTTAGAGAAGGTTGCGTTCATAAATCATAACAGTTAAGTTTTAATCGTAATTAATTCAACAGATAGATAAAGACCGATTTGATCTTCAAAGAAATATTAAATAATTACATAGTCTTTTGTTTGTTTGAAATAAATCTGTATAAAAATGTCTAAAAACATTATTTTTACGTGTACTTTGTAATAACTACATATTTACCAATTGTACATTTAGCTAATAATATATGTAACTAATTTAAAAACTGTAAAGCAACAAATAATGTACAATCATTACAGTTATTTTACAAAGAATATTATGAATCCTTCAAATCAATAATTTAACATGTGAGGCTTTTTCTGAAAAGGTGAATTAAAAAATTCAGTGACATCAGCAAATTTAACAGAGTTTTAAAAGTATGATGAGACTTACACTACATAGGTAAAAGGAACGTAATATTACAAAAAAATATACGTATAAGAAATAATTACCTTTATATATTTTTATTTCAAAATAATCAAATGTCCTAATAGAAATTACGATAATGTAGTAAAAAAATCATATTATTATTAGAAGTTAAAATGCACTTTAAGCGGGCGAAGCCGTGGGCGGGCCGCTAGTCGAACATAAATTATATTAAAATTTGACTTATGGTAAAGAAATTAAGGATTGACATGAGACCGTCGTAGCATAGTGGCACAGTCTGACTATACGCTTATGTTGTGGGCTTAATTCCCATTTGGGCTAGTTAGATAGATTTTTATCTCTTCGCTCTAGTATGCTCCGCACGCAACAACTCAAAAATGTGACCGAAAGTGTGGAACCAAGTGTTATATCTCTAGGTTCCCTGTACCTACGCAGCTATGTTGGAAAAGCGTGAAGCTGTTTCTTTTTTTTTAATAATATTTGAGTTGCATCTCTTCGTCGTCAAAGTGACGACATGTTACTATGTAACTCCGTTATTGTATACATGTTTGATGGAGGGTTTATATCAGTGGCCTACTGAGTTACTACCACCTATAAAGATATGGGGAACTTTTTGTTATATTTTCACGCGTTCTCTATTTTTTGCAAGTTTGTAAGAGCTTTACCTTAAACAAGTAGTCAAAAAGCAGTTTCACGCTTTTCCCGCATGGTGAGGTACCTAGTGTTAAGAAACTCTGTTCCCTACTTTCCGCTCGATTTTCAAGTATCGCACTTTGTCTTTCAGAGCAGGAAAATGGAAATATATATTATAAAGACGTAAATCATGTCAATCATGCGTATAGTAAGCGAGATAACACTAGGTTTTTGGGTTATTGTATCTTTAGTGGCGGACCTCAACGCCGCCATGTTTCCTGCAATATGCGGACTACAAAGGGAAAATAAAAAAAAATCACAAATCATATCTTTTTGAACTCACATTTATTGGGACGGAATGCAAGATCAGTGTGTATGGTAAGATACTAGAACAAGTGAATGAAGTGGTATACTTGGGAAGTTTGTTGAGTAGAGATGGATGATACGAGATGGATGTGGAAAAGCATATTGCTGCTGGTAAGAGGGTTAACGGAGTCTTAGTACAAATGGAAGGTACTAGCGAGGATGTCAGGGTGAACATGAAGAAGAACGTTCTCAGCTGGTTTGGGCACGTCGAACGTGTGTGTGTTGAACGTCCAATAAGTGATGAATGAATGGCAATAAAGATTTTTAAAGGAAAAGTGAGCGATAAGAAAGGTAGGGAAAGACCTCAGTTGACCTTCGAAAATACAGTATCAAAGATAGCGCAGGAAGGTTACTTAAAAGCATGAGGACCCCCGGAGAGCGGAGGAAGAGATAGATGACAGTGGAGGAGTGCCTACCACCGTGTACTACCGTCCGCTCTAACTATCCCGCCATTTTTACTATTTATTGATACCCAGAGCGATTAATAAAAAAAATGGAGACTCAATTTTTCTATTTTATAAATTTTATATAATCATTATAAAAGCACAAAAAACTTTAACCATTTAAATTTTAAGCGTCTATACCTAATACACAGTCTTGACAACAGCTGTGACGGACAGACAGACGAACACAAGGAATCTACAAAGGATTTTGCATATCACCCTCCAGTTTCGGAACCCCAATAATGACGTACGCAAACAAGCATAAATTCAAAAATTAAATTCAGCCTTACACTGTATGCCGCACACGGAAGGGTAGACAGAAGGCACCTGGTGTTCACTGTTCCCCACTTCCCGCAGCTGAGTGGCGGAGTTTAACGCCGCGCATACCAGTGCAAAGAAATAGATTTAAATAAATATAAATTTAAATAATTATTTAATTTCCTAAAATGGGGAATCGAATCCACAACCAGTCACGTTTACAGTCTCACTTTGTGCCCCTGCGCCACGTCCGGCCCCGAACAAGTATATTAATAGAAAATTGTAGTTTTATTCAAAATAACCAGCCGAATACCTAGTTGTCGTGTAACAGAACATCTTGCATACCCCGCGTCGTCAGATCTTAATAAATCGTGCATTCCGTTGATTAATGCCTCTAAGAATAGATGGCGCCACGCGTGTCTTCTACCTGTACAAGGGCTACCAAAAACTATGAATTTTCATATATTTTTTTAACAACTTCTATAGTCGCACGAGGCAGAAGGAACCTAGTGGCATACACAAAGGCATAGCGGGTTGAGTGGCGGAACTAAACGCTTTGCCTCGAAACTGGAGTGAAGAAGTGAAAATAATAAATATTTCATTTCTTCGATTGGGAATCGAACCCAAAACATGTCGCGTTTACAGTCATACTCTTGTTCCCCTGTGTCAAGACTGGCCTCAAGCGTTTTTGTAATTAAATACTATCTATTTCTTAATAAAAATAATGCTAACTCGCTAAACAAAACGAAACAAGCAAAATAATTAAAAATACTTGATACAGTTAAACTCAATCTTCTAAATGAAACCACAGTTTGTAAGAAGATTCATTTGAAGGCATTATGTATAATATACAAAAGGTGCCTTAAAATAAATAAAAGCAAATATTTTTTTTGGCATTTTGCCTATTTTTTTTTTATTTAAAGTAAGAAAGTAAACACACGCTGAATGATGTATCCCGCAAATAGTAGCTAGGTGAGCAGTGGGAACCTAGTGTTAAGAGACTTCCTTCCCACACACCTCATAATTGTTCGACATCGTAGCGAAATTCAATTTTCTGCTTTGTCTTGTTTCCAAAGCGGGGAAATGACAATAAATAATACTTTTTAGTAGGAATCGAACCCACAATCATCGCGTTTACAGTATTGCTCTTGAATTCTAACGGAGAACAGAGTATCTACATCAACGCTAGCTTCTCTCTTTCTATCGTCAAATCATCGTAAAGCTAACAAAAAACCCTGAATGGTAATCGAACTCCACACAACAATAATAAGATATTTTATAATTCAAAGCACAGGTGTGTCTCTCACCAACCCTGTAAATGAGTGATGTGAACGTTTGCTCCTATCCCTGTATAGTACGTGTACTCTGACAGAGCAGCGCGCCGGCCGACGGTCGTCGGTCGTCGAGTGCAATCTATTTTGAATGAAACTTCAAAACTTGGTCTTAGTGACATATTATTTTATTAATAAAATGAATCAGCTTCACGCTGTATCCCGCACATTTCTGGGTAGGTAGAGGGAACTTAGTGTTAAAACACTCCGTGCCGCATTTTCTGCTGAATTCTGGAGGCATTTCTTGTTGAGTAGCAGAACTCAACGCCGCGCTTGTCCTCGACACCAGAGCGAAGAAATGGAAATATAAATTTAAGTAAATGTTTCATCTCCTCGAGAGGGGATTGAACCCCCAACCATTCGGTTTTACTGTCACACTTTGTGCCCCTGCGCCACAACTGGCATCTATTATATCCTTTTTTTAATACATATATTACAAATTTATTATATGTATATTCTACAAATATATAGTATATATGAGTCTGTCGTGGCGCAGGGAGAAAGCTATACGTCTATTAACACGACGGTTGTGGGTTAGATTCCCAATCAGAGGAATTAGATATTTATTTATTTTTTAATTTTCTTCGCTCTGGTGTCAAGGCAATGCGTGGCGTTGATTTCCGTTACTTATCAATCAATGCCTCGAGAATTCGGCGGTAAAAGGGGAACGGAGTGTCTTAACACTAGGTTCCCTCTGCCTACCCTGCACACAGCAGGATACAGCGTGTTTATTGTACCGCAAGTACAATAAACTCACCTCCCAATCGCATTACAGTGGCTTTACGAAACAAATAATATTCAGACATCGTATCAAATTACAAATACATCTGGATATAAATATATCTATTGAGGTTATGACTGTAAAAGTGACGGTAGTGGGTTCGATGCCCACTCGGGGTAATGTATTACATATTTTCATTTTCAAGCTCTGGTAACAAGACAAAACACGGCTTTTGAGTTACGCCACTCAAAATGCTAAGTCTCAACAATTGGCCAGAGCGTGGTAAACGGAGTGTCTTAACACTATGTTACCTCTCTCCCTCTTATATGCGGGATACAAGGTGAAGTTAAGAAAGATTTAAATATAAAATGACTAACCTAGTTCACCTTTTACCATTCGGCACAAAATAACTCGTGTAATAATCCATCACGTTTGATCCGTGGATTCAGTTCGCATACCGGGAGCAACGCTGGACGCCCGCACCTGTCTTATTTACATATAAATATACCTATATTATTATTTTTTAATAGATTCACGTGTTGAAGCATTCTGTTCCCCAATTTCCGCTCATGTTTCGGAATGTTTCATGCTATGTGACGGAACTAAGAGTCGCCGGCATTTGTCTTAATACCAGAGCGAGGAGAACGTAAATAATTTACTCGCCAGCCGAGAATCAAACCCACAACCGTCGCGTTTTCATTCAAATACCGCGCCACGTTGGCCTGTGCGTGTGTTGAACCCTTGTATATTGAAAGTATGTGATGTAATTAGTACATCAAATGTCGTTGTTGTATTGTTTTTATTTTGGTGCACGCCGCGGTTGCGGCTTCGTTTGTTGTGACTCTTGTTGTAACCGATTCTTAAAAAAGGTGGTTATACGTTTGGTATGTATTAATGGAATATTGTTGAAATTAGCTTATATTTACATTATGATGAAGACTTGAGTTTTTATGTATGTTTGTCCACTTAAATAAAGTATACATACCAATTATGGAACTGGTCTAAGTTTTACCAAAAGTGGATTTTATAATTTTGTTTTTCAGTTTTGTTTAGTTGTTTTTTGAGTATGATGTTGACGTATATTTGGAGGGGACGAATTAAATATACATAGATTGGTAGCTAGATAAGTACAGATAAAAAATAATAAACAATTAAAACTGCGGGAACGGAGGGTTTGATAACTAAGCTACCTTACCTACCCTGACTTATGAAGGATATAGGCGGCATTGATTTTCGGCACTCCAAAAGATACAAGTGTCTTAACTCTAGGTTCTGTCAACTATATGCAAAATAAAGTGAAGGTAAACACGGCTTATTAAAAAAGAAAAATAGCATAAAAATTACACATAGTTCTGGCTGTATGAAAATTTTATTTGAACTATTTATGTCAGACAATTGGAATGTCTCAAGTTATAGCTGCATCCTGCACATAGCAGAGTAGGTACTACTAGGTTCCCATTAGATATTTCTGTTCCCCACAATCCGTCGACTTTAGAGAAGGTGTGTGTTGAATGGCGGAATTTAACGCTGCGGCCTACCTAGTTACCAGAGCGAGAAAATGAAAATATTAAATATTTAATTTCCTCATGAGTAATCAAACATGCATGCATCGTCTATCCTATACCGTGACTTGCTTCAATACAAATAATATGTTCTTTAAAAAATATATATTTAGAAAATCCGCAAGGACACAAACGTGTGGTTGTAGACGCGACTGGTTGTGGATTCGCTCCCCTTTCGAGAAAATGAAATATTTATTTAAAAAAAAATATTCATTTGTTGACTATGATGTCGAGGCAAATCGCAATGTTAAGTTCCGCCATTCAACACTCAATACCTCCAGAATTGGGCGGAAAGTGGGAAACAGAGTGTCCTAACACTAAGTTCAGTAGGAAGCTGATTATGATAAGATATAATCACAAAAATAAACTACTATCGAACTGTCGATGGGCAGTCATAACATGTTGTAATTCAACTTCAGTATCTCCTATTATCTAAACCCAGTTAATACATAAGTGATAACACACAGACATACATAATACATACATATCTTGAAAATTCTAATCAACGGAAATGATAAGATGATGCCTAGTACGGACTTTAATGATTATATATTAATCCAAAAAAATATTTGTAAAAACAAACATCCCGACTGCAGAAAACTAAAAAGAAAATAAACAGGGGCAATAGTTTATTAGGATTAACAATTAAGACCTCTTTAGATGTGCTGGGTTCCTGGTAAAGGTTTTATTGATTCAAGAACTACTTATAGGTCCCGACTGGTAATCCTAATAAACTATTGGCTTGTTTAATTTCTTTTTAGTTTTCTACAGTCGGGGTTTTGTTTTTACAAATATTTTTTCTTTTTTACTTCTTTGTTGTATGCATTATGGTAATGATAGTCATGATATACCATTTTGAAATCTTCGTATTGAGCTCTTGAATTTGATACCCACATTGTGGTATTCGATTTTTTTCACCAAGTCCAAAAGGCGTCCCACAGCCGCCACGATTGGTTTTTTTTAATGTCACCCATCTAAGAACACTTGGGCTATTAATACGAATCTAACGATAGCTCAATCAAGTAAATCCGTTAAGCGGTTCTGGAGATATGAGGTAATGAAGAATAATACATACATACATACAAGATACGCGCGAAAAATATAACCCTTCCTTAGCAGTCGGAAATAACAAGTCTGCTAGAAATTTTTGTTATAAGATGATAGTGGGTTCGAATCTAACATTTGTGGGTGACTTATTTATAGGTGAAACTATGAGCCTTTAATATTATCCCTACTAAACTTCTGACTTTAACATTTTTGTTAATAGCATCTCGCTGTATCCAGCACACAGCGAGGTAGGTAGAGATGACCTAGTGTTAAGACACTCCGGTACCCAATTTCCGCCGAATTTTTGAGGCATTGCGTGTTGAGTGGTGAAACTCAATGCCTCGTCTTATATATTAGAGCGCTTTGTCTCGATACCGGTGCGAAGAATTGAAAATATTAAATATTTAATTTTGTCGACTGAGAATCGAACCCACAACTTCTTGTCCCTGTGCCTCAACTGGCCTCATTTTTTCATATTATGTGTTAGTTAGTAAAAAAACTAAACTAAACTAAACTAACTTCACGCTTTATCCCTAGCGGGGTAGTCAGAGAGAACGGAGCGCCAAACGCTACGGTCTCTACATACCTCTTTCGCCTCGTCCACTGTCATCAACCTCTTCATACATGCCCTCCGGGGGGTCCTCATGCTTTTTACGTGACCTTCCTCCAGTATCTTTGATACTGTGTTTTCGAAGGTCAACCGAGGTCTCCCCCTACCTCTCTTACCACTCACTTTTCCATCATAAATCTTTTTTGCCATTCTTTCATCACTCATTCGTTCGACGTGCCCAAACCAGCTGAGCACGTTCTTCTTCATTCTCACCGTGACATCCTCGCTAGTACCTGCCATTCTGTGTACCTCTTCATTGCGGATTCGATCAGCTAAGCTGACTCCGCATAACCTACGAAGAGATCGCATCTCCACAGCATTCATCTTTCTTTCATTCTTCTTCTGTAATACCCACGTTTCGCTGCCGTATAACAGAGTCGGTACCAAAACTGCATTGTGTACGGCCAAACGCGCAGCTGTGCTGACGTTTCGCCGTCTCATCAATGCAGCTAAGGCTCCGTTAACCTTGTTACCGGCAGCAATACGCCTTTCCACATCCATCTCGTATCTTCCATCTCTACTGAACATACTTCCCAAGTATACCACCTCATTCACTTGTTCTAATATCTTACTATTTACACTGATCTTGCATTCCGTCCTTTCTTCATCTCTTTCAAAAATCAGAACCTTTGTCTTATTCGCATTGAGGCTTAGACCATTATATTCACACCCTTCTTTCAGAGTGGTGACCAATGCCTGCAACTCGCATTCTGATGATGCAATAAGCACTGCATCATCTGCGTACAGCAGGCAATTCACATTCAGGTCACCTACTTTCACTCCCATATCGCTTTGTTTCACTCCTTGGAGACAGCTATCCAAATACAAATTGAACAACCAAGCTGACATGGCGCAACCTTGTTTGACACCCGATCGGATGTCAAACCAGGGCGACATGCCAGCTCCTACTCGCACACAGGCTGAGTGATCTCTGTAAAGAGACTTTACAGCCTGCAGCAAGGGTCCGTTCACATTGTACCGGGGTAGTATCTCCCATAATTTCGCTCTAACAACTCTGTCAAATGCCTTTTCCAAGTCCACAAAAGCACAGAAAACTTTTTGGTTAACGGCCAAAAATTTTTCCGTAATCATGCGGAGGGAAAAGATCTGATCCATACACCCTCTTCCAGGTCTAAAGCCTCCTTGGGCCTCCCACAATAACCTTTCAGATCTCTCTTGCATTCTTCTCGCTAAAACCTTAGCATAAACTTTACTACCTAAGCTAATCAAACTGATAGCCCTATGGCTTGCGCAGTCTATCTGTGAACCTTTGCCTTTATACAAAGGCACGATGACTGCACCTCGCCAATCGTCTGGGACCTCCCCTGATTTCCAGCATAAATTGCACAAAAACCAGAACAAGTCCAAGACGCGTGGCCCACCATATTTGATCATCTCGGCAGTAACTCCATCTGCTCCCGCTGACTTACCACATTTCAGACTTCGTATTGCACTCTCAACTTCTTTTACACTGATTCCGCCATCAGCTACATCAAGACTCAGCGTTTGGCTGTTACTTGAGACTGAGGCGTCATCACATTCATACATCTCCTTGTAAAATTCCGCCCATCGCTGCAAAACGTGTGGTTGTTCTGTTAGAATTTCACCGTCCTTCGAAAGCACCCCTTTCATTCTACAGGTTAGCGAGCAACCTCGAGAAGCACTAACTTCTCGCCAGAAAAGCTTCGTGTTTTCCCTGAAGTTGTTCGTTAACCTTTCATCTCTTTCATTCTCTGCCCTTTCACGCTTCATCTTTATCAGTACTTTCGTCTGGTGCTTTTGCAGCTTATACTCTTTCTTTTTGATCTCTCTCATACTTTTATCCTTACCAGAGGCTTTATAGTCCTGCCATGCCTTCTTCTTTCTTTCTACGGCATCTTGCACTTCATCGTCCCACCATTCGTCACGCTTTTTGCTAAAGCCTCTTTTTCCTTTTCCACATACCTCTATCGCTGCTTCCTTCATACAATCCCTAAGGTTCTGCCAGCATACTTCAATATTTCCATTTCCAGATTCACTGCTGTCTAGCTTTTTGGAAACTCTTTCTTGATATTCCTTTCTAGTAGGTGGGTCTTGAAGCTTCCAGCTTCTTATGCGGTAATTCGACTGCAAGTCTGGACACCTCGTGTAGCTGCGCCAACCTGCGAACAGACCCCTTATTCTAGCAACGACTAGATAGTGGTCTGTTCCCAGATCAGAGCCCCTAAACACTCGTGTGTCCATGACTTGTCTTCGAATACGCTGATCCACTAGGAATAAATCAATCATACTTTTCCCTTCCGTTCGCTCCCATGTATACATGTGAATTTGTTTGTGGTCAAACATAGTGTTTGCCACAAACAAATTCCTTTCCTTGCAAATTTCCAATATAAGCTTACCAGCCTCATTTATTCTCTTGTCACCATACTGCAGTGCAGTTCGTGCAGTTCCGACCCATCCGTTCAAATCGCCACATATTATTAACTTTTCATTCCCTCTAACGCTACCTAGAACATCCCTGACACTCTCCCAAAACTCCTCAAGTTCACCTAGTGGAGCTGAGGATACTGGCGCATACGCCACTAACAAGAATACTCTTGTTATCCCCAGCTTGAAGCGAACCCAAAGCAGTCTCGGGTTGATCGCCTTGTATTCAACCACTGCACTAACCAATCGAGAGGACAATAACACACCTACACCTTGACAGCCCCGCTCGCTCTCTGGTACGCCGGCCCAGAAAGCGACCCGACTGCCCGGTAAATCGGTAGTATTATTACCCTTCCGCTTGGTCTCAGTCACGCAGACGACATCCAAATCTCTATCATCCATCACATCTAATAATTCATTCATCTTTTCTTCCATCCCTCCTCTTACATTCCACGTAGCTATTTGTAGCTCCGTTCTCCACCTCCCGCCGTTCCGGACATGGCGTGTTGGGTGGCGGTCCCCAACGCCGCATTCGTCGCCACTTGTCACACCAGCGGGGACGCACTGGTGCGCGTCGCCTTGGGGGGACGCCCTATCAGTGCGCTCTCTCCAGATGCACGTGGCGGATGGAACGTTGCAGCCCTCGTAAGGGCTGGCAGGGGTCGCTACGAGCAAGCCTTCCATCTTGGACCCCCTATTTTAGTTAGTTAGTATTGTATATGTTTTGCTTGCCTAATCTAGTTAAACCAACGTGTATCACTACAAAACCGTCTTTAGAAAAAGATACATGTTGTCAGTGTAATCAAGAACACGAGGCACAAATTTAAATAGTTTCTTTTATGGTGGGTCCACAGACAGAAGAATCTCATAAGCCATATTAAATCAAATTAATCATTTCTATATAACATTTCTAGCACACTTACAAATCATAGAATATCATATAGTTTACAAAACTTTTAGTAATTTTCATCCGACTGCGAAGCCAAAGCCGTCGGCAAAAGCTAGTTTCCAATAATTACACAAGAGCTAATTAAACTCTATTCTATTTGTAACGCATAATATGTTGACACTAAAAATGGCATGCGCCCGATGCGTACGCGCATCTATTTACGAGACGTGAATCAGTCAGTGCAGTGTATGAATAACCACGGAGTCAGCTATCGATATTTATATATGAATTAGTTTCTCGCTGTTATGCGAATAAAGAAGATAAGTAGAGGAAACTTAGTGTTAATGCAGTTCGATTCTCGCTCATCACCCAATTTTTGAAAGATTGTTTGCGGCGTGAAGGAGCTGAACGCCACGCTTAGTTTCGTAATCAGCGCGACAGCGCGAAGAAATGAAAATATTAAACATTAGATTTCCTCGAGAGAGATAATCGAATCCACATTTGTAAAATTTACAGTGACACGCATGTACCCCTAGGCCACGACTCGCCTGAATATTGGATATGGCTTTCTTTTTTTATGTGAATGATACAAAAAAAAAATTAAAAAAACTAGCTTCACGCTATATCCCGCACACAGCAGGGTAGGCAGAGGGAACCTAGTGTTAAGACACTCCGTTCCCCACTTTCTGCCGAATTTTGGAGGCATTGCGTGTTGAGTGGCAGAACTCAACGCCGCGCTTTGCCTCGACACCAGAGCGAATAAATGGAAATATAAATTTAAGTAAATATTTCATCTCCTCGAGTGGGGATCGAACCCACAACCAGTCGGTTTTACAGTCACACTTTGTACCACTGCGCCACGACTGGCCTCAATGATACTGAATATTAAAAAAGAAATACGAGAATTTAAATAAAAGAATATCAATCGCTGAAAAAGCGATTTCTTCCAGGTAACCTTAAGGCGCTGGAAATAGTAAAATAAATAAATTGTGAGTAGAATGTCAGCAATACTAAATATATAAATAATAAATAAGCATACACAGAGCGATAAGTATACGAGCGACAAACAGACGAATAACTTAATATCACGCCAACCGATTCTGATGATACTTTTTTTATTTTAAATTTTAAAGGATGTACTTTAAGAATACTTTGGTTAATATTTGGCTAGGGTCTGAGTATGAGATTTGGTTCAAATTGAACACGTTTGTTATTTTGATAAAAAATACAAACATCTATAATAGTTACAAGGAAAAACATTGTTTGAATTGGCATCAGAAGTGAGATTCCTGATCGTTACACTTCTTTTTAGTGAACTCCAAAAAAGAGGATGTTCTCATTTTCAACCGACGTCAAAAAAAGGGGAAATTTGCAATTCGTCCAAATATTTTTTGTGTATGATCTTGTCAATATGCTAATATGTAAGCATGTACAATGATACCTAATTAAGTTTGAAGTTTTACATCTATCATAAATAAAATAAAATAAAATTGAGGCCACTCGTGGCGCAGTGGCACAAAGTATGACTGTAAAACCGACTGGTTGTGTGTGGGTTCGATCCCCACTCGAAGAGATGATATATTTACTTAAATTTATATTTCCATTTATTCGCTCTGGTGTCGAGGCAAGGCGCGGCGTTGAGAGTTCTGCCACTCAACACGCAATGCCTCCGGAATTCGGCAGAAAATAGGGAACGGAGTGTCTTTGCACTAGGTTCCCTCTGCCTAACCTGCCGTAGGATACAGTGTGAAGCTAATATAATTTTTAATAAATAAAATTATATAGGCGTAGTCAGCATACACAAAAAAGTGGCATGACACGATATTATATAAAATTGGTCAGAAAGGTCAAAAGGTAGACTCAGAGTGAGCGGCAGGATTAAATTTACTGTTTTATCTAACTAAATTCATGTTACGATATTAAATTGAATATATACTCCTTGAAACTATCATACTACAAATGCACTGAGTCTGTATACCAAAGGTTGTGGATTCGATTCTCACCCAATTCCTCGCTCTGGTAATAAGACACAGCGCGGATTTAAGTTTCTGCCACTCAATACTAGTAATTAAAAGTCGTAGGCGGAGGAAACCTGGAAACTTAGTGTTAAGACACTTCCGTTCCCCACATTCCACCGAGTTCTGGCGGTGTGACGGATCGCAACGTCGCGTTACCAGTGTGAAGAAATGAAAATATTTGTATCCCTGAGCCACGAATAATATCATTATTATTTTTATAATACATAAATTTAAATTTTTTGGGCTTATCTCTTATCAATAAATGATCGTACATAATAAGGAGCCACCAGTTACAGAAAAACACAAAAATATAAAGATTACAAACTTTATTATAGTCGTAAAGATAAAATTGTATTTAAGAGTTATATAAAATTATATTTTCTTGTCGATCGACAGGTGCTGGTGACAAGATGGCTTCCCTTTGGTTATTTGCTTTGGCTATCTTTGCAGGTATTTTTTTATTTGTCTCCTAAAATATGACGTTGATTTATTTTTCTAAGGCTCAAAAAAAATGTCTGTTATAAAAAATCTATTTTATTACTTGCTGTCATACAATGTATTAGCAAGGTGGGTAGATCAAACCTGATTCTGATCAAACCAGATCCTGATCAAACCAGAGTTAAGACCCTCCGTTTTCCATTTTCCACCCAATTTAGCATTTATGCTTGTTGAATGGCGGAACCTAAGTAGGAATCGAATCCACAGCCGACACGCTTACATTGAAACGCTGTGCTGCTGTGCACAACATATGGACAAAAATACTGACACTACATTATGATAAGAAATAAATCATAGTCTTAATTTTTATGTATAAGCTGAAAAAAATCAATACATAGGTAGGTGATGTGAACGTGTGAGCATTAATATTTTTAAATATATTTAAATCTTTTGAAAGTTGAAATGTTACATATTTTTCATTTACAGCTATAATTCATTAAAGTTTTTCTAGAATTCAGCGGAAAGTGGAGAACGAAAGTTTCTTAATGGGGACGGAATGTTTCAACACTGGGCTCCACGTTCTTCTGATTACTCTGTAAGTGCTAAAAAATATTTAAATTTAAATTAAATGTATTATAGGTGCACAGGCGGTTTCTTCATCCAGCCGTGTCGTTGGAGGCAAAGACGCCAGAATAGAGGACTATCCCTCCTTAGTGCAAATTGAATTCCAGAACGTCTTCTCGCAAATATGGTCCCAATCTTGCGGTGGAAGCGTTTTAACAACCCGTTATATTCTTTCTTCAGCTTCTTGCTTTTCGGGAAGGTAATATTTTATTGACTCCAAAAAAGAAGGTATCAGTTTTCATATGACAATGTTGGAACTGGATCAAAAAAAAAACAAAAAAAAATCTGCTTCACGCTGTATCCCGCACACAGCAGGGTAGGCAGAGGGAACCTAGTGTTAAGACACTCCGTTCCCCACTTTCTACCGAATTTTGGAGGCATTGCGTGTTGAGTGGCAGAACTCAACGCCGCGCTTTTGCCTCGACACCAAAGCGAAGAAATGAAAATATAAATTTAAGTAAATATTTCATCTCCTCGAGTGGGGATCGAACCCACAACCAGTCGGTTTTACAGTCACACTTCGTGCCACTGCGCCACGACTGGCCTCGAACTGGATAATATTTGGATATGATCTTGATGCTTGTACTTGTAGGGTTTCCTGCCCAAAATATCGTCATAATTTAAATGGGGTATATTCCAACTTAGGGAATAGTCCAATATTCATTAAAATTGGTGAAACAGCTTTTGAGATATGGGTATTTAATTAATTATTAATCTCTGGAGGATGTCATGTAATACATGCCGTATTACATGAGGTTGCTGTAGCGCGGTGGTACAGGGTCTTAACGTGCACGTGCGGTTTTTGGGTTCGATTCACACTGGGGGAGTGAACTATTTTCATTTCTTTACTCGGGTAACAACTTCGGGTGTCTCAAAATGTGGATAATAAAGTGTCTTAACACTAGATTTTTACACACTCTGGTAAATTTGGGATACATCATAAAGCTAAAATTAGTAACTTACCTTAAATATTTTTTTTAATGGAAAATAAGTAAAGATAACGAAAGAAATATAAAAATATATGAAATATTTTGTATTTTTTTAATTTTAACTCATATATTTTAATATATTTTTAATTTTAATTTATACTTAAAAATACGCATTATTAAATTTAAAATTTATCCTAATCTTCTTACATCATGCTTTCTTATAGTAATTTCAACATCAACCTACGCCGTATAAGAGCTGGCAGTAGTCTTCGCAATGTCGGTGGTGTCATAGTCTATGTCCAGGGTGCCTACAATCATCCTTCTTACGGCTTACTGGGCAGCGATGGGGACATAAGTGTAGTTAGACTAGCTTCGTCATTGGTCTATACTCCTGTTGTACAGCAAGCTAATATTGTCATGCAAGGAGTACAGGTTCCACCATTCCTCCTTGTCACTTATGCCGGATGGGGGTTGACTTCGGTAACTATTACTTTCAGTTTCAGATGTTTTTCCATATAACAGAGTAGCTAGAGGGAACCTAATGTTAAGACAACTTGTTTCCCACTTTCCGTCCAAATTTGGAGACATTATCTGGCGGAACTAAACGTTTGGTCTTATCTTTACTTTTATTTTAAACACTATGAACATTTTTTTAATGACATTAAGTTTTTTTTCTTAAAAGGCCAGTCGTGGCGCAAGGGGCACTAAGTGTGACTTTAAAATCAACTAGTTGGGTTTTATCTCCACTCGAGGAAATGAAATATTTATTTTAATTTATATTTATATTTTTCAAGTCAAGGCCAAGCGTGGAGTTGAGTTCTGTAACTCAACACGCAATGCCTCCAGAACTCCGAAAGTAGGGTACAGAATGTCTTAACATTAGGTTCCCTCTGCCTACACTGCTGTGTGTGGGATACAGCGTGATGCTGAATTTAATTTTTATTTTTATTAAGAAAAAACAACTTATATTTTAAACCGTCCGTCCGTCCGTCCGTCAAATATTCCGATATTTGCTATCAAACCTTCCACAACTAAAGACTATTACAATTTTTTTTTGTTATTACTTCTGACAAACTTTAAATGAGATTGGATTATACTAAGGTATGTTATTCTTTATCATTCAACTTTTCAGGCAGGAGGCAGTTCATCAAGCGTTCTGCAAGACGCTTCAGTCTTCACCCTGGATAGACTAATTTGTACTTTAAATTATGGCAATCTTCCTGAGCAGATTCCCATAACTGAGAACATGATATGTGCTGGTCTTCCTGATGTAGACGCATGTGGTGGAGACACCGGCGGTCCTATGTATTATCAGAATGTGATTATTGGAGTGGTATCCTCAGGACTGGGATGTGGCAACCATACCTACCCTGCTATTAGTACAGCAGTTGCTTCTTACAGCGATTGGATCGTATCTATAATATCTTAATTGGTTATTTATTTGTTAATAAAGATTTTGTACAATAAATAATCTTTTTTTCGATTGGGTATTGTTATAGAGAATACCATATCATAGCATCAAGAGACATGCCGTTCTCCGTTTTCTACTCAAGTTCAAAGTTCAGCGTGTTGACTAACGGAATTCAAGCAAGGCAATGAAATAATTATACATATTGTTGTCTTCTTTATTCAATGGTGGGAAGATAATTGCAGTTCGTACACAACATAACACATACCAAATATATTAATAATGTTAGACTTGGAGCAGTGCCTAGGACTTGCGACCACAGGACTACTCCTATAGTCGCAAGTCCTAGGCACTGCTCGAAGTCCTACGTTTAAGCCTACGTTAAGTTAAGGACCCCTTTAGACCCCTTTAGAGTTAACTAACACTCGCCTTCACTGCCCCTAGACCAATATAGCAAATTATCTCCAAAAAATATCTAACGCCTTTTACAACAATTTAGTTGTTAATAAGGCTGCCTAAAAAAGAACAATGTTGCCGTAACATACTTGATGTGCCATATCACAGTTTATTTTACAGTCACACTTTGTGCCACTGCGCCACGACTGGCCTCAAAATATTACATTTATTTTAATTTATATTTTCATTTCTTCGCTCTGGTGTCGAGGCTAAGCGCGGCGTTGAGTTCCACCTCTCAACACGCAATGCCTCCAGATTTCGTCGGAAAGTAGAGAACGGAGTGTCTTAACACTAGTATCCCTCTGACTACCCTGTTGTGTGCGGGATACAGCGTGAAGGTGATTTACTAAAAACTGATAGTTATAATGTATAAAAAAATAAAAAAAAAATTAATTAGTATTAATTATATAATGTATAACTGAACAATAACATTACATATAGTCGAAAAAGGTCCAGGATGAAAAAGTAGGGTATATCTTTTTCCTGCACAAGGCATACTAATAACCTTGTGTTAATACGCTCACAATGCCATGAGGATTGTGCCCATGCGCCAAGACTGGCCTCATGGTAAACTGGATATATATTAAAATTCTAGAATTTCTAGAAATTCTAAAATTCTAGAAGAAGAGTCTAATCTAATCCAGCTTCACGCTATGCGAAATGCGAAAGAGGTATGTAGAGGCCGTAGCTTTCGAGAGTTCTCTGTATAACTCTTTCGTCTTGAGTGAGTCTTTCGTCATGAGTTATCTCTATACATCGTTCACCACTATCACCAACCTCCTCATAAATGCGCTCTGGGGTATCCTCATGGTTTTTACGTTACCTTCCTCCAGTATATATCAGGATTAATTGGAATTAAAACGGTAAATGACAAATAAAACATATTACATGACCACAACATTTTATTTATCAGCAAAATTTTATTATCAAAAAGGTTTAAAACTTAATATCTTAGAAGACTAAACGGCGTTTTGCACGATCCATTGTGAATTAGGACCGACTGGTGTTGCTATGATATTGGAACGCAGACTGGAAGATACGACGGCGACTAAAACGTTATTGACATACCACGGTGATCCAATATCTTGATTATAGCTGGCTCGGCCATATCTTTCACCACATAGCACTTGTTGAACGGAGCTCAAGTTACATTGGCTATTGTTAAGCATAAATATGCCATAGATGGCTAAATTAGTTCTTATCTGGAAACAAAAGTTTTATTTACATACTAACATTAGATATTAGCATAATTTAGATTTTCCATTCCTTGTCTGTAAGTAGTTGTCGTGTTGCAGGGGCACAAGCGTGCGACTATAAATGCGACAGGTTGTGAGTTTGATTTCCACTCTAGGAAATAAAATATTTAATATTTTCATTTTCCTTGCTCTCAGCTCTGCGTCACGGCGTTAAAAGGAAGAAGAGACTGATGTTACGCAAAATTAAATTATTAAAATAATTTCTGCTGTAAATATTCGTAAAATGAAAAAGATTTCTGTAGACATTTTTTCAGCTGTACCTTTATCCCGAAAAATAGGTAAGCAAACAGTGCGATTTTTGTTTCTCGTGCATTTACCACCTATACAAGTCTTGCTACAGTGCAGTACAACTATTCCTTGCTACACGAGCGAACCCATAACCATGATTAAAGTCAGAGACTGTCACAGTGCGCCATGATGGCCTTACATAAATTCTCAATCAAATTTCAAGGATTACTTACACCAGCACTGCCCCATCCAGCTTGAATAACGGGAAATCCAAGAGGAAGGGAAGTGGTCGGACCAGCTATAGGGCTACTGGAGATAACTGAGCTATATTGCAAAAAGCTAGCCAGCCTCACTATAGAAATATCGTTATCAACACCACCCACAACGAATTCTGGGTGATTGATCTCTCTTTCTACATAGTGGATTAGACCTCCCTGTTGAAGTTGATCTGAACCAGCACGGATACGACGAAGATTTGGGCTATAGTCTCTGCAGAAAAAACAGAAGTTCTATAAATAACATGTTTATTTGTCATTGTTTAATTTTTGTTTCTTGAACAGAAAATACTTAAAAACATTAAGACGTAATGTAAATAATAATGCGGGTATATATTTTTTATGCTAAAGCGTGCATTCTCCCACATATAGCAGATTAGGCAGAGGAGTCCAGTGTTACGATTATTCGCCTCAATTTTTGATATGTTGAATGCCAAAATTCAACGATTCGCTTTAAATGATGTCAGAACGTTGAAAGTAAAATAATTCGTTTTTTGGTCACAGCTTTGTGCGTGTGTGTATGTGTGTGTCTGTGTGTGTGTGTGTGTGTGTGTGTGTGTGTGTGTGTGTGTGTATTTGTTGCTTGCAGCCAGACACCGTGTCTCAATATCTATATTGACGATAATCTTTATTTATATTAGGATTAATTGTCTGATATCTTTGTAGATAAAAAATATTTTATATGTGTTATCAATAGTCATATACTCTTTAAAACCTTTTAGAAAACTTTGGCAGATTAAGTTTGTTATTTTAAAAAAATTATGAATTGGTATTTTTTAAGGATGTCGTGATGCAACGACATACCCATTTAATGTAGGAATGTGTTAGTAGTAGGTAGTAGGTAGTTTTTCTCTCCCTGCACTGTTATTAAATCAACAGAGAAGAGGCCAGTCGTGGCGCAGGGGCACAAGTATGTGACTGTAAACGCGACTCGAATATAAATATTTAGTATTTTCATTTATTTCATATGGTGTCGAGGCAGTACGCTGTATTGAGTCCTGCTAATTATCACGCAATGTCTTTGAAATTTTGGGGGAAAATGGGGAACCTTATGCCTTAAGATGCTCGTCTTAAGGCTTCCTCTGCCTATTCTGTTGTATGCGGGATAGAGCGTGAAGCTGAAAATAAATAAATAAATAAATAAAAACTCACGCTCCAGAAAAACACCTGGCAGCTGACAATACGTATCTATTATTAATAATAGTGGCACCGCAGTTTTGACTCCATACTTCTGAATTGAGGTCCTCCACTTGTACTACTGAGGGGAACCTCTCCAAAATTGCAGAAGAGGAAACACCTAAGAAATGATAGTTAGTATAAATTAAAGATATTTGTTTTGCAATTTTTAATGGGGCGTTATCGTCTTTTAAATTTTCGACTTTGAAGTTTTAAATGTTTTTTAAAATTCTATTACCATGGATTCTACCAATTAGATTTAAAAAAGCAGTTCATATAAAAAACACAAAAAACACAAAAAATATACAAAGTAGTAAGTATATACAAAGAATAGCGTACCAACTAAAAAGAAACTGAGGCTCAATACAGCTGACAGCGCCATTGTTGCAATTACTTCCGACTGTTACTAAGATCTGTAATACTACTTATATATTACATATTAATTATTATATCTATCGCTATCTTTTTAGATAAACTTCTATTTTGTGATAAATTCTAAACTCTTAATCTGCCGTAAAAACCCGCTTAAATAATTATTATCAAGTCTTCCGTTTATAAATATCAGCGTATTAGGTCTTAATGTTTCGATTGCACCAGCCGCTCCGGTATCAGCTTGAACCATTTGCTCGAATACAATGTAGAGCCCTTAGAATAATTAGAGATTCAATGATCTGTGAAAGGCACAACACTACACTGGACACTGACACTTTGGCTTTGCGTAGAGACGACACCTCGCTGTGCGTTCTCTACCGAATTTATCATAGGAAATGTTCTGGAAAACTGTTTCACCTGTTATCTGATGCCGAATTTTCTAATCGCAGAAGACTTCAGCTTTCTATTCACATAGTGAGTAGAGTTCTCAATGCAAGGTCTTTCACGGATTATGACTGGGCCCCTAATAATTCAAATGATTCTCAAAAGGTATGCGACGACCAACTGGTTCAAACTAATATTGAGGTGCACCAGACCAGAGATGAGACTCGTACTCGTATAGTATTTTTCATGAAGCATCTTCATGTACATCGCCTTATTTGGGCCATATCTACCGGTCCATGGGTTGTTTTCTTCTCAATCTTGCTCTGACGTTGACAAACAGTTTCTTACAGGCCTTGCTTTCCAGATAATTGTGACAGTGGGCGCGGCTTTAACACGACTGTTCTCGAAAATTGGCGACAAATGGAATTTTATTATGCGGTTAACGCGCAAACTCGTGTCTTCTGGATCAGATCATCGAAATAGGTTCTTTTCACCCCATGTGTAATTTCGAGAAGAAGGCTGAATTATATAAATTTGATGATGATGACGACTTATATCATCATCGAATGGAATCAGATTAGTTTACTTAAATTAATTTTAAAATGTATTAAAAACATTTTAAAATTATATTTATTTCCTAAACCTATTTTAAATCATAATCATTTTAAATATTATATTCATAGTGCCAACGATATATAGGGGTATAAATATTTATAGCCCCAATATTAATAATATGACAATTGCAATGTACACACATTCATCGTGTATTATCTGGCGGAGGATGACGTGGTCGTGGAGTTTAATATTTTTACTTTATACAGGTATTATTTAATTTAAATGTATTATTTTTTTAATCCGTTTTGCAACTTTCGTTGATTTCACTTTTTGGGCTCACGCTGTAACCTGCATTTAACGGTTGCCCGTTAGACGTAACCAAGTGTTACGATTCTCTATTACTAACTTCTCTCAGTTTAAGAGATATTACGTTTTGAAAGGCGAAATTCAACGCTGCACTGTGTCTTAGTACATCTAAATTACATAACAAGTTAAGTTCAGGTTATCGCTATGCTGCTGCAAGAAGACGGTCTCAAAATTAATAATGTTATGTAAAAATGTTATATTTTAATTTTTTTTCTTACGAAACGCTTTTTATTTTATCAGAATTTAAAAATTAGATGGGTAAACCTGTACTTACTAGATTGTATTACTGGTGGATTGATAGATGGGTGAACCTGCATTAAAACCACTAAGACTAAGAATCGAGACGTCTCTACTAATTTCACTCAAAGCTTTGTTTCATTACAGCATTATGTACGGCAAATCGTATTATGGGTGGACAAACCACCTCTATTGAGGAATATCCCTCGATTGTTCAAGTAGAATTTCTAAGTCAAGTTACTGGCATATGGACCCAAAATTGTGCCGGCAGTGTGCTGAACTCTATATACGTGCTGTCTGCTGCACAGTGCTTTTCGGGATGGTATGTGTTGTATATTTAAAGTTTTATGTTAAATAACGATATGAAAATAGAATACTTTAAAAACTTATGGTCGTGGATTTAAGTCTTTATTTAAATAAAAAGCTTTAGGGTATTAAAGGTCTTAAAGAAACCATGTATATGTTTTTTAGCTAAAATAAGAACTAAAATATTTTTTCTTAACTTGCTTTTTCTTAACATTTTCATTAAAAGGAACTCTGAAGCTCCCTTCCGTAGAATAAGAGCAGGTTCCAGTTACCGTCACGTGGGTGGTGAGATATTCTATGTAGACTTAGCATTTAACCATCCAAGTTACGGTCGCAATGGAGTGGACGGTGACATCAGTGTGGTAAGACTGGCGACTCGGATGATCTTGAAGCCAAATATTCAACAAGCAACTATAGTGCTCCAAGGATCTGTGTTACCTGATCATTTACCAGTTATTTTTGCTGGTTGGGGAAGAATTTTCGTAAGTATAGTAGGTTTTATTATATATTATATATTGTTCTTCTGAATTAGGTCTATAAATGAAAGGGTTGCGGAATACATCTTACTTAGGGATACGGATTTTTTTTATTTCTCTAATTTGCCAAGAAGACAAAGCACGGTGTTGAGTTCTGTAACTGAACTCAATGTCTCTCTACATAGCGCGGAAAGTAAAAAACAGGGTGTCTTAACTCAAGGTTTTTTCTGCCTACTATCCTATAACGACGAGTACGAGTATCAGTTTCATCGCCCATCGAGGCTTCCGAGGATTTCAGGATTGTAGGTCAACTAGAAGTACAATTTTAAAAGCGACTTTGGCAAACTTTACAAAATTAAAACTTTTTTACAGAATGAAGTACAAACATACACTTGTACTTATTTTTTTCTGTGGAACACCTATAAATTATTATTTCGCTGTATTAACTGATTAAATTTTTTAATTTTTTTTTTATATATAAATATTAAATATCTTCATTTCAGTCAGGAGGACCTCATTCAGTCGTCCTTCGCCACGTCCGAGTATTAACAGTTAACCAAGAACTTTGTGCCCAACGATATCTAAGCTTGTCTATTCCAATAAACATCACCGAAAATATGATCTGTGCTGGGAACCTGCACATTGGGGGCAAAGATGCCTGCCATGACGATTCTGGGGGTCCCATGTATGTCAACGGAGTCGTGGTCGGCATAATTTCTGCAGGATATGAATGTGGTAATCCCATTTGGCCGAGTATTAGTACTGCTGTCGCCTCGTATACCAACTGGATTCTTGAAACCGCAGCATAACTTATATAAATAAAGAAGATCTTAATTTCTAGAAGTTTAATTTTAATATATTTTTTTACAACTACCCACATTATGTTACTTCAAATTGTCAAGCAAAATGTTGTAAAAGTATTGATAAATATATACATATTTCCTCCAAAATAAATAGAACCCATCGAATATACCCTTATATATTTTACTTTTTATTTATTTTTTAACAAAAATAACAGATATTTAATGTTAAAATGTTTTTTTATTTACATTTTTAGTAATGTTTTACAAGGAGATAACCATATCTTTTATATATCTAATATTATTTATTCTTAATTATTTTATCACTACTTTATCAATGACTATTAAATAAGATACGCTTTATAATAAAACCATATAGACGGAATAAGATTCCAGTCATGGAACAGGGGCACAACGTGTGACTGTATAGCCGATTGGTTGTGGGGTTTCATCCCCACTCGAGGAGATGAAACATTTACTTAAATTTATATTTCCATTTCTTTGCTCTAGTGTCGAGACTAAGCGCGGCGTTGAGTTCTACCACTCAACACGCAATGCCTCCAGAATTCAGCAGAAAGTGGAGAACGGAGTGTCTTAACACTGGGTCAACTCTGCCTATCATGCTGTGTGCGGGATACAGCGTGAAGGTGATAAAAAAAAAATATTTTAACTATGTTAGCAATCTATTTTAACATAGTAGCAAGTATATATGTATAGGCAAGTATAATAAATGAGTTATGCGCGCAACGGTTAAGCCGAAGCCACTGTATCCCGCACGCAGAAGGGTAGGGAACCTGGAGTCCTAGTGTGTTCCGTTGCTTACTTTCCGCCGAATATTTAAGGCATTGTAAGTTGAGGGGAAGAGCACTTCGCACTTTGCCTTGTTCCAGAGCGAACAATTAAATTATTAAATATTTCATCCCCCACAGGTTTAATTTTAACTCATGGGATTTTAATATTTTCATTACTTTGCTTTGGTAAAGATACGAACCGCAGCGTTGAGGTACGCCACTTAACACGCAGTGTCTCGAAAATTGAGCGATGCGTGGTTCCAGTTTCAATAACTTTTATATTTAAGCGATATCTATTTCAGATTTGTTGAAGTACAACGCTCTAAGTTTTATAGTTAGTTTAATGTTGTAAGTACTAGATGGCATTAAGATTTGATTTGGTATTAGTTAAAATACTTTTTTTTATTTTGACATAATTAAATATAAAAAAATATATACGTAAAAGCGACAATTGTAGGTTCGATTTATTTTTTTTCCGCAGTTACAAGACAAAGTGCTGCGTTGAGCCTCGCCAACATGCATTGAAAGTTGGATGGGAAGTGGCGAACGGAGTGTCTAACTATACTTGTTAGACAGTAGTTTTATTATAAGTATATATTTTTTTCGTTTTTAAGGTTTTCTTATTTAAATTATTTTAGTTGTATGGTAGATTCGGTAGATGGCGGCACTTGTATAGATCTTGATTTTTAATATTCTACTTATCAACTTATTTGAGGCCAGTCGTGGCGCATGGGCACAAAGTGTGACTGTAAAATCGACTGGTTGTGGGTTCGATTCCCACTCGAGTGAATGAAATACATAGGGGAACCAGCGTAAAGCTATATACGTACGGGATACAGCGTGAAGCGTACGGGATGCAGCCTGAAGCTGATTTATTGATTTATCAATTAATATTTTGGCCATCGTGGCGCAATGGACTTCTGCCACGGACTGTTACGATTACGGGACTTTTCCGATTAATGAAGGAGTCTCTACGGTACCTCCACTAGGTTTTCCTTACCTGTCCAGATGTGCAGGTTACAGCGTCGGGGTAAAAAGTGATATTAATATATTTTTGAACATAATATAAATAATTGGAATTGTTCTTGGGCCATAAGATTAAGGCTTATTATTTTCTTCTAGCCATGCGTTAATGTATTTTTGTTTGCTCGAGATGCACGGACCAGCGATGGACTGTCAAAAGCACTAAATGGATCGGCCCACAAGGGAGAAGAAAAGTGGGCAGACCACAAAAACAAGCAGGCAGGGAAAAACTGGATAAGACTAACACAGGACAGAGAAACATGGAGGACAATGAAGGAGGCCTATACTAACAAAGAGGTTCCTATAATTTAATCTAAAATATGAATAAATAAAAGAAAAAAAAAGAAAAAAATATATAAAAGCAAAAATAACCCAAACAAAATAAAGTAAATTTTACTGCAAACTTTATTTATTTTGTAAATTCTGACAGATTCGTCCAACCTTATGTTTATATGAAAATAAAAGGCTTTGTTATTATTATGTTTAATAATATTTCTTTTCTTCGTTTAGTTGTAGTAATAATAGTCTGATTATTTAAGGATTTTTTCTACGATGAATAAATATATAGCAAATATTTAAAAAATCAAAAATAATAAACAAGTAGTAGTAAACAACAAGTAGTAAATAAATATTTTGATACGATCTTTAAAAGGCTGTTTTTCCGTTTATTCCATTTTCTCATGAAGCTAAGTCGTAATTTTCTGAGTAAAATCTAAAATTTACGAGAGCGCTATAAAGATTTAGGAATTCAAGATGAATACCAAGCGTCAATAAATTGAGCTTTGTTCGTATTGCTCTCTTAGGGTACTAGTACATAAACTTGTACCAGCATAAAACAGGATATACTAGGGGTAGTTAGTTTTGGAGTACTGTTTGTACTGAATAAAAGTATATATTTAATATATGTAGAGATCTTGATTTTAAGTTTTCTCTATCTAACTAACTAATATTAATAAGGCCAGTCGTGGCGCAGAGGCATAAACTGTGACTGTAAAGTCGACTGGTTGTGAGTTCAATATCCACTCGAGGAATAAATATTTCCTATATTTATTTAAATTTAGATTTCCATTTCTTCGCTCTGGTGTCGAGACAAAGCGCGGCTTTGAGTTCCACTATACAATACGCAATGCCTTCAGAATTCGGTCGAAAGTAAGAAATGGAGTGTCTTAACACTAGGTTCTCTCTATAGCAGAGTAGCTGCTCTGTGCGGGACACAGCGTGAAGGTAAAAAAAACTAGCTATACATATATTTGGCCATCGTAACGCAATGTAAACACGAAGGTTGTGGGGTCTATTTCCAATCGGGGGAATGTTTTATTTTAATTTCTCTGTCTCTGGTAGAAACACAACGTGGTGTTGACTTCCACCACTCAACACATTTGTACTTATTTACTTACTTGTAGGATAAGTGAGAGTATATGAAAAGACTAAGAAAAGATTTTCCGAAATTCTGGAAAGGAATTCTGGTAGGAAAACGTTAGTTTTACTTTTTTCCACTTGATTTAATAATGTAAACAGAGCGTACGCTCTGCTTATTTCATAATAATCCTTCTCCATAATTAAAAAAATATTTAAACATGACTTAAAATTAAAAAAAAACCAAACAATTTTAAATATATAACCCAAAACCAAACCAAACTTTTAAATATGAATTTGTACCCAAACCATAGTAATCGACTATGATTTTTTTTCCATATTGCACTAAAAATAGTACCTAGGAGCATCTAGACTGCGTCCCGGGATGCGATCAATAGACCTCCGTAATACGTATTCCCAAACGCGCATGCGTGGCGGCCATTAGTGAAAATTCGTCACAGTATTGAAAACAGAGTATAAATATTGTTAAAAATGAGTCCTGAAAGAGAAGTTCAAGGTAATTTTTAATGGGTTTTATGTGTGTTTTTATTTAATGGTGGTTTATGTGTGTTAGAATGTAGTGTTAGGTTCTATTTTCTATATGGTTTGTGATGGTGATTCTATGTAATTGTTTGTTGTTTTATATGAAAAAAGGGATAAGTGCGAGTCGGACTCGCTCGACAAGGCTTCCGTACCAATTTCGGTATTGTAGGTCAATGGAAAATACAACTTAAAAAAGGTAGACAAACTTAGATTTGCGGGCATATGCACTAAATTTATATGAAATGAACTATAAATATAACTTTGTAATATTTTTTCTATGAAATACCAATAAATTATCATATTTACGGATTTATTTCTTTATTTATATTGTAAGTAAGTGAGAACTTCGTATCAAATTTCATAACTGTAGGTCCACGGGAAGTCCCTATAGGTTATGATTACGCGTCTAATTTCATACAAAATGCAATAAAATCGATGTGTAAAAGCCCGTATCTTTTGATTGTGTTGACTTAAAAGCTTGACTTTTTCTGTGGTTTAGGGGAATATTAACTTCAGCATGATATCTCTACGTGATCTCCAGATAAATGGTCTACAGACGGACAACAAAGTGATACTTACTTAAAAATCCTTTTTTAAACTTTGAGTATTAGAACCCAAAAAAAAAGATATAAATATTGTTTGTCAAAAATGTGTTTTTTTATTTAACTACTAAAGTTATTAAATAAATACATGTATATCTTCTCAGCTTTTAATATTTACTTAAATTTATATTTCCATTTCTTAGCTCTGGTGTCGAGGCTAAACGCGGCGTTGAGTTATGCCACTCAACACGCAATGCCTCCAGAATTCGGCAGAAAGTGGGGCACGGAGTGCCTCATGACACTATGTTCCTTCTGGCTACCCTGCTGCGGGATACAGCGTGAAGCTGTAAAAAAAATTCTAAGATTATATATGTATATAAATTACAAAATGTGTAGTATGTGAACAGTAGGAGGGACCCATTATTTTAATAAAATTGTTTTATAATTATATGTTTCTAGGTTCCCTCTGTCTACCCTGCCATATGCAGGTTACAGCTACAGCAAGTATAAAAAAAATATATATTAATTTACTTATTTACTTTTAGAGTCAGAAGATGTGTTGGAGTCAATAGATGAACTGAAAGAACGGTTGTCTTCCATGAAACGCATGATGGAAGAAAGAAAGGCAGCTGGATCCGGCACCAAGGACCTGTTCCAGGGCCACGCCAGGAGTCTCCAAGGCACCACCATGATTGACGGGAATTTTCTTAGCTTTGTCTTCGGGGGTTCCCTGATTGTTATTATAAGTGTATCAGTCTACGCATTTTATAACCTATACCATGCGGTTTTAAAGAAGTTCCCTTCCACCCATACAGAATTGTAAATTTATCTTTTAATCCTGTAGGTCTAAGGTTCATATCTTAATTGAATACCTTCTCTTTCTCTCGCACACGTTTTGTTATAAGGAGGAGAGTAACAGAAGATGTTTTTGGGGTACTCGTAGCCAAACGCTGAGTTTAGAAATGTTGGATGCCAATAAAATGTGATCAATTTCTTTGATAATTTATCGATATTTGTGTTTTATTTAACATCCTTTATTATTTAAATATAAATAATAACAATAAATTGTTTTATTTAATCGCTTACTAGATGATTTATTTTTTACATAAATATACAAATGTTTAATTTAATCATTAACTTGTATTTCGATGTTGAGTTCCGCCATTTCACACGAAATGTCTTAAAAATACCGCAGATAGTGAAAAACGAAAGTGTCTGAATAGGGATCCAAGTGTCTAAATCCTAGGTTCCCAGATTTCCTCCCCTGCTATCTACGAAATACAGCGAGAAGCTAAAAAACTTGTATTTTATTTTAATTAAATTTGACTAATACTTTAATATATGCTCATATAATAATGTAAAAGTAAATGAAATATAAGGAGGCCGCCATTATCTATCTGAGTGTAGATCGAACTCACAACCAATTCCAAACCAAAAAAATACAGTAAAGGCCGATTATTTATAAATAATATAATTAAATAATGTAAAAAATATTTAGAACTTTATTTATGTTGTATTATTTTAATTGATACATTTATACGAGGTTGGTCATTTTTACTGTACGTGTATTTTTACGTAGGAAGTAAGGTAGACACGGGCAAATCGAGTGATAAAACACTACTTTTCCTACCATCTAGCACTTAACGTAGCATTTTGTTATCTTACCAAAGCGAAGAAAATAAATAATACCTCATTCCCTGTTTTTCACATTCAAACGCTGTACCACTGCGCCACGTTGCTGGTGCTCCTGCACCACAACGGCCTCTTTTAAATGACATGTTGGTGAAATACATTTATAAGCTTCACGCTGTATCCCGCACATATCAGGGTAGGCAGAGGGAACCTAGTGTTAATACACTTCGTTCCCCACTTTCTGCCGAATTCTAGAGGCATTGGGTGTTATTTTTTTATTTTTAATACGGTTAAATAAATTAATGTTAAATGTATAATAAGTGTAAAAACCATACATTGTAGATCTTTTCGCTTAAGTTACATTTCTTTCGCAGTGGATGCCGGGCTTTACACAGCATCACGTACGCGTCACTCAATTGTAATTAGCACTACAATCAAAATCAGATGTCAAAACCACATATCTATTTATATGGTATTTCATGACGTTTTCATTTAACCGCATAATAATGTTCAATGGTTGATTTAATTACATATTTATATTATATCTAACGGGTCATGGTATGGTATGTGAGTGTATACGTGACGGTTGTGGGTTCTATTCTTTTGATGGGGATAGAACTATTTTAATTTCTTTGATCTGGTAAAATAAAGTGCAGTGTTAAGCTCCGTTATTCAACCTGCATTGTTTCTTATTTGGGAAAAAGACGTGGAACTGAGTGTCTTTTCTTTGCCTTTACTGCTATATGAAGGTTAATAAGAATAAAAACATAATACATCATTTGTATAGTTAGCAAAAAAAAGTTATAAATGTTTGTCAAACAAAAACTTTTGGATGTTTTAAACTTATAACGAACTCAGTAAGAAAGTTTGTAACGACTCGTGTTGTTAGTAACATTATATATTATGTTATTTATTTTAACGTCTGGCTCGACAAGATGTGGTTTTGGGTCTCGCCACAGAGAAATAATGATTCTAATTAGGCATAAAGTAGAAAAAAAAAATAAAATATCTCTTTTATAGATGAAATATTTACTTGAATTCATATTTCCATTTCTTCGCTCTGGTGTCGCGATAAAAGCGCGGCGTTTAGTTCTGCCATTCAACATGCAATGCCTCCAGAATTCGGCAGGAAGTGGGGAACGGAGTGTCTTAACACTAGATTCCCTCTGCCTACCCTGCTGTGTGCGGGATACAGTGTGAAGCTAAGTTTTATATCTCTTTTATAGTCTTCGTCTTAGTTTCTAGTCTTAGTCTGTAACTTTTTTTAGTAGCAGGATAGGTAGAGGTAGGAGGGGCCAAGTGTTGACACTCTCAGCTCTCCACTTTCCGCTGAATTGTGTAGGCATAGATAGAAAGCGTGTGCGTGCGACGTAATAAAAATATTAAACATTTTATTTCCTCGAATAGAAATCGAATTCTCACCCCTTATGTCCTTGCGCCACGACTGGTCGCATTTGTAAATTATTATACTTTAAAACAAACGGAAACAATAATACCAACTATTATAAAATTCGATTTGTTTCAAACAAGGAACTATAAAATATCATAAATTTTAGTTTTAAAATGGTAAAATAACTTTTGTGAGTTTGTCCTAGTTGTGGTACTACCGAGTTGTATGTAAATGAATACTAGAAGTTAGTTGTAAATTTAAAAAATATATTTGTCTTTTAAACAAAAAGTGCCATAAATTTTTAAATTGCACTAGTTTAAAGTTAATATCTTAAAGTTAAAATGAAATAATAATTTTACGTTTACGCTTCACGCTGCTGCTGAATTTCACAAATAGTAAGATAGACAGGAAGACTCTCGGTTCCTATTAAGATCCTGCCGTTTCCCACTTTCTACTAAATTCTCAAGGCATTGTGTGTTGAGTGAACGGAAACGGAACTCAACGCCGCAAACATTTCATCAATTTCATCGGCCATCGATTGGGTACTAATCCTTTGCGATCACATTTTTATACGTATAATTAGTTTTTTCGATCCTTAAGCCAATTATGAGAATGAGTGAGAGAAACCAAGGTGTCATCTTGTAAGTACTTCGCGTCTCTCTTTTTTCCACATAGCAGGGAAGGTAGAGAGAACTAATTGTTAAAACATTTCGTTCTAACTTTTGGCCCAAATTTCAAAACGCTTCATGTTCAGTAGTGGAGTTTAACCCCGTGTTTTCTCTAAAATAATTTAAATATAATCTAGTGAGTTTTCATTCTTGTGTTATATATTGTCAACAGAACCAATAAAATGAAAATAACTTATTTAATCGAGTGGGAATCGAATCGAAGTACCGATGGATGGATTTTCAATTTATATGATATGACTTAAAAGTTTCAAAGCTATAATTCTAACGTAGAATATAAGATCTTTTCGATTTGATTAAAACGAAAGAGCCTTCTTGTCGCTTCAATAGAAATACTATTACTTATATTAAATTAAAAAACTCAATCTTATATTTTAGTTATTTTATTACTTTTTTAAAGAATAATTTCTTTTTTTTCTTAGCTTCACGCTTTATTTTGCATATAGTAAGGTAAGGCTGAGGTTCCTCCTGCCTACTGTTAATACACTCTTTTAACCACTTTCCAATCAAAAACTAGATTTTGAACTCACTATGATAAAAATGTATTTTTTTTTCTTATTTTTTGTTCAATCATACATACAATGTATGATTGAATTATATTAATTTCTCATCCGTTCTGGTAATATAATATGCAATATTTTAAATTCAGACCAAAAACGGAGAGTGAAGTATTTAATCAATAAGTCAATGTAGCTTCAGATGTCACAATGCGGGTGGAAGGCTCGTACTTTGCATCCCCTAAATAAGATTCGAACCAACAATCTCCACCCAAAAACAATTTTAGTTATAATCAAAACGAGTGACGAAAATGAATAAATTAAAAATTAAAAAAAATTAATTAAATTAAATTAGCTTCACGCTATATCCCGCACACAGCAGGGTAGGCAGAGGGAACCTAAAGTTAAGACACTCCGTTCCCCACTTTCTGCCGAATTTTGGAGGCATTGCGTGTTGAGTGGCAGAACTCAACGCCGCGCTTTTGCCTCGACACCAGAGCGAAGAAATGAAAATATAAATTTAAGTAAATATTTCATCTCCTCGAGTGGGGATCGAACCCACAACCAGTCAGTTTTACAGTCACACTTCGTGCCGCTGCGCTATGACTGGCCTCAAACGAACACACATTATAAATAACGAAATAATTATATTAATTCCACAATATGAAACAGAATATTAAACAATGTACGCTTAAATTGTTGTAAATTAGGGAGTAGTCATTTTGGATACAAACGCGCTACCTAATTACATTCAGACACCCGTTACTTACACCCACGGATTGTTTTAACCTTTCAAAGTGTAGAGGTCGTCGTGCACAGTGGCATAAGCGTGTGACTGTGGAATCGTTGGTTGTCAGTTCAATTTCCACTCAGGGGAATGCATTGTTTAATTTAATATTTTCGTTTTCTTTAAGTGTTATTCCACATTTAGGAAAGAAAACTTAATTAGAAAACGTATTAAAATTTAAACGTAGCTCTGACCAAACGTATGGCTTAGTTGGTCAGAGCGCTTAGACCGTTTCCAAAGAAGCGCGGGTTCAAATCCTACTACGTTCAAACAATGTGTTTTCTCATTAAGTATAATATTTTCATTTCCCCGCTGTGATGAACAGACAACACGCAATATCTCGAAAAGAAAAGGGAAAAGAGTTTCTGAATACTAGATTTTCTCTGCCTTCCCTGATAAAAGCGGACTGTATCCCGCAATCATCCCGCTAAAAGCTAAAAGTATAGACATACTAATATAATGCTTAACCTATCTTGATGCAGTTTCATAGTATTTGTTTGTGTGTGGCGCACCTCCTGCTTCGTCACCGTTATCAAATAGAAATAACTAAAATTCGAAGTTTACGAGGTAATAAATCAGATAGCAAATCTGTTTTATGTAACTATGCCATAAAATTAACACGTTGACCTGAGACTTGTTCCTGAGATAGAAATGTTCAACCCAACAAACACTTTATGACATTGATTGGTACAAATAGACGTAAAAAGGTCTACTCGATACACTGAATCCGCAATATACAATTCCGATTCACGCTTGACCAATTTTGCAACCAATTATAAAGTACTCCCGGGATAGATAGTTTTATTCAGTAACAACAAAACTGAGACCGAGAATATTTTTCAATTTTAATTAAAGCTCCACCATATAATAGCTTTAAAATTTTTATTACGTTTTAAACTTAATATTCCCTCACTGAATAATGGAATATATAAAGTTGTTGAAAATGCAACGTCGAGTTGATTAATAGCATTATATATGTAGATTTGAATAAAAAGAAATTACCTCTCTTTTAGTTTCACTTTGTATCCCTAGCTGGGTAGCCAGAGAGAACTGAGCTCCTCGTATGTCGTGCCTCGTCCACTGTCATCCATATCTTCACACATGTCCTACTCAGTGCGGGGGTTGTCATGCCGTTCACGTGACGTTCCTTCCAGTATCATTGAATACCGTGTACTCAAAGGTGAACTGAGATCTCTTCTTGTCTCTCTTACCAAATACTCTTGGTTCATTTACCATCTCTACAACCATCCAATCAACCTTCAACCATCTCTTCTTTGCTTCAAATACATTGTGTGCATGTTGAGTCTTCGGTTGCAATATACGTGTAATAATTTTAACTAACAATTCAATTAAAGTTTAAAATCACCTTGAATCATCCTAACTATATTATTAGGGAAAACCGCGTTAAAAAGCTGGGTAAGATAAATGAAAATCGAATAGCATCTTTCTTTTGTAGTATTAAAAAAAAAATTTAATTAGCTTCACGCTATATCCCGCACATAGCAGGGTAGGCAGAGGAAACCTAGTGTTAAGACAGTCCGCTCCCCACTTTCTGCCGAATTCCGGAAGCATTGCGTGTTGAGTGGCAAAACCCAACGCCGCGCCTTGCCTCGACGCCAGAGCGTAGAAATGGAAATATAAATTTAAGTAAATATTTTTTCTCCTCGAGTGGGGATCGAACCTACAACCAGTCGGTTTTACAGTCACGGTTTGTGCCGCTACCCTGCTGTGTGCGGGACACAGCGTGAAGCTGATTTAATTTAAATTTTTACACATTCCAAGCGATAGAACACATAATACCGTAACAAAACTATGATTCACATGCTAGTAAATGGTGTTAGTAAAATCCCAAATATGGCGAACTTCATATTGTATTTTATCGAAACGGGTCACGAAAACGGCGATCCTGATAGTATAGAAGGTAGTGTCAAATGCTCTTGTGAAAATGTAGATGCAAATGGAAGAGATTTCTCTAGAATCGACAGTTTTATTAGTTTCTTGTGAGGCAATTGTATAGGCATTAATAGGTGTGTTGAAATAGCTCACGTTTTTAAAATACAGAATATAGCAAATGTAAACAGATGTCGTTCATTTAAGAGAACCTTTCGTATTCATCAACTTATATAAAAAGGGACTAACGTCATTAATACTTATTTAGAAAACGTAGGAGGGGAGGCGCTGGTTCGAGTCCCGCTACGTTCAAATTTTTATACGTTTTCTTAAATATATTTTTTTTTCTTAAGTGTGGAATAACACTTTAAAAAAAATTAAAAACGTTATTAATGTTAGAATACTGTGTTTCATGCGCACTTAACGTTAGTTGTCACATTTTCAGATCTGTCAATTTTCCTTACATTTTTAAAGTTGTAGGAATCTGACATTTGCTTGATTTTTTGAGCTTTCATGAACATATTGATGTAATATAGTAATGAAGGACATCGTTAACCAATATGACTATTTTTAAATCAAACAAATTAAATAAGATTTGATATTATATACTTTTCTGTAGAACTGAGGCCAGTCGTAGCGTAGGAGCACAGGTGTGACTGTAAAATCGACAGGTTGTGGATTCAATCCCCATTCGAGGAAATGTAATATTTATTTACACTTATATTTTCATTTCTTCGGTGTGGTGTCGAGGTATAGCGCGCCGTTGAGTTCCGCTACTTGACACGCTATGCTATATATAAAGTGGGGAACAGAGTGCTTTAATACTAGGTTCCCTCTGCCTACCCTGCTGTGAACGGGATACAGCGTATTAGTTTGATGTATAAAAAATTAAATGAGAATAATTTTGAAGAAATATAGCACTTTTTTATATCATACATTTTCTAGTTCCACTTTGTTGCATACTACAGTAAATCAGAGAGTTATTAACGTTTTTAATATTTAATTTCATCAAACATTTATTAATGACCGTTTTAGTATGCAGTAATTTACTTTTTAAATATTTTAAAAGGTCACGTCTGGCACTGAATTGTTGATGAGTAAGGATAATTATAAAATAAACCTAACACGCAATATCTACAAACGTGGGAAACCTGTATTGCTATTTAAAATAAAATTGCTGAAGCTTTTTCTGCGCTTCACGCAGTATCCCGCAAGCTGCACTTTTAAATTTAAATACAAAATTTCTCTCTGTCGGAATTCGAACCCGCATACATCCCAGTAGTCACAATGACCACAGTCTTTATATACGTAAATGTATATTTTATAGCAAAAACAATGTGAGATATTCCGGCGTAGGCTGTTATTGCGCTGACGTACGATTTATGGTTGTATGTTCATAGAACTAAAATTAATAGATGTGACGTCAGAACTTATTGACACTGTGACAAATATACCCAAATCGACCACATTTCTAGGAAACTTTTGTTTTGCATATTTTTTGTTCGTAAAAACGGTAGAGGGAGATTCTTGAAGGTCACTTCGGGAGCACGCTCATGCCTAGCAGGGTGGACAGAAAATAACGGAGCGCCATTAATATGGTATCTGCATACCTCTTCTGCCTCGTCCACTGTCGTGAACCTCTTCATACATGCTCTTACATTTTATACGACCTTTCTCCAGTATCACCAATACTGTGTTTTCGAAGATTAACCGAAGGGTTTTTATACAATCATTATACAGTAATCACTAAGGATTTTGTCAGTTTTAAGCTTATTATATTTTACTAACAGAACATATTAAGTGCAGATTCGATAAAGTCACATTTTGTTTTATTTAACTCAGTAACAATTTTAATTTATTTAATAAATTTTAATAACAACATCGTTATTTATTGCAAACACTCAAGAATTGAAAGGGATTTTATGAAACGATTTATGATGGAGAAGTGAGGGGTAGGGGAAGATCTTGGTTAACCTTCTAAAGCACAGTATTAAAGACACTGGAGGAAGGTCACGTAAAAAGCATGAGGAGGGCATGCATGAAGAGGTTCACGACAGTGGACGAGGCAAAAGAGGTATGCAGATACGATATTAATAGCACTCCGCTCCGAAAGAGGTATGTAGAGATCGTAGTGTTTGGCACTCCGTTCTCTTTGACTACCCCGCCAGAGTTTGTCCGTGATAGTGAAGCGAAGTGAAGTAAGTAAGTTAGACTTTTTTTTCCATTCTAATTTAATTCTTTTGACGGAAAGTGTAACAATCTCAACCGCGGTTGTTACCTTGCTTAACAAATATTTTAACAATGCCTGCTTGAAAATCTAACCCACAACCATTACGAACAGGTGACTCTACAATTGACATTGAAGCCATCGCGAGGTGTTCCTCGCTTCACAACGCAGTTACGCCACTCAACACGCAATGAAAATGTCTTAGCACAAGGTTCCCAGCGTAAATAAAAAAAAAGTAACAAAAAAATCTATAATTCAGGAAAATTGACGCCATTTCGAAGTTACTCTTAGTACAAAGTGTACATTTCAAGCTGTAAAGAAAACAAAGAAACAAAATCACACTTCCATTCATAACTTGGTGAAACATGTTCGTCTCTTTCCCTCTTATTGAGGTATACAGGCAATATGTGGGAGTGACAAGGACAGAGACAGGAGGGGGGACGTGTGACGTGAAACATGGTATCGTCAAAGATGAATGAAATGAAGAAGTGCCAATTCTAAATAAAGTCATGATATATCATTTTATAAATGTAATTTTTATTAATCTTCGATTTTTTTTCTTTTAGTTTTGTTATTATAACAGAGTAATTTGTATTTAACAAAATAAGTAAATGTTTTTAAAATTTTTCTTATGAAATATTTTTAACATATTCTATTTTAAAATATAATGTATATTAAGGAAAAGTCTCTATAGTGTCCATTTATTAACAAATCAAAACCTCAAACTGAAATTTTATAAGAGTGGGTTATTTTCATAATTTTATAAAACAAATTTTATTCTTTACCAAATTTTAATACGAAATACAACAACACATATGAAAATCAAATAAAATTTTGATATTTATTTCTTTCATAAATTTAATATTAGTGATCGAATGTAGCGTCACTAAATAAAGCTGCTTTTACACGAGCTTTATTTTAAGGGATAATTTAACCAAAACAAATTCTCTTTGTTATTCAGTCGCTTGACTCGCTCTTTTTCATAGAGAAACATATATATTTATCTCTTTCTATTTCAGAATCAAGTGTGGAACCGCCATTATAAACCACCCCCGCCCAGTCCTTCCTGTAACAGGTAAAGGTACTGAAAATTTCAGTTTGGCTCCGACAGCCGAAGGGAGCAGACGTGCGCTCGCGAGCACAGCGTTGTATGTTTGTATAGAAATTATAATTAAATCGACCCCCATTCATCAAATTGGTGAGTATATTTAATGTTTTTGTAGTTACATAGTAAAATTTACCTATATATTTTTTTCTAGGCAATTTTTTTTCAAAACTACCCTCTAAGGTCGTATTTATAATAAGTACGAACCGAACAAAGAAAGTCAACTGTTGCGCACGTGTATCAACAAGTAGAAAGTTTTTCACGTTAAATAAGCTAAAGGATTATGAAAGGTCCTCTCGTGGGGTTAAGAATAAATAGAATGTAATGCTTTGAAATGTATGTCCTCATTTTCATACTTCATGCCACTGTGGCTTCAATATCAATTGTAGAGTCACCTATTCGTAATGGTTGTGTGGGTTCGATTTTCAAGCAGAAATTGTTAAAATATTTGTATGTTCTATAAAACTATTTTCTTTATAGACAACGGCGTTAGATTCTGTATAAAATAACGCCTCACTCAATGACTTTATTTTAGCGATATAAAAATAATCATTTAATTGATGGGAATTTCAGTTATTTTAATTTTTGAGGGCGTAGTGGCGCAGAGGCACAAGTGAGCGACTGTAAGCGCTATATGTTATAGGTTCACTTCCCATTCGAGGATATTTACATTACATTTACTCGCTCTGATAAGAATTCCGCGGAAAGTGACAAACTGAAGCGTCTTATTAAGAACGGATTGTTTTAAAACTAGGTTCCCAGGTTCCCACTGCCTACCGTGCTTTATGCGGGATATATTATGAAACTCAAAAAATCAATTTCATTGTCGTTATTCTTCAAATTTACTTTTAAGGATTAAAATATAAGGCGGCCAGTCGTGGTGCAGGGGCACAAAGTGTGACTGTAAAACCAACTGGTTGTGGGTTCGATCCCCATTTGAGAAGATGAAATATTTATCTAAATTTATTTTTCCATTTCTTCGCTCTGGTGTAGAGGACAAGCGCGGCGTTGAATTCTGCCACTCAATACGACAGAAAGTAGGGAACGGAGTCTTAACAATAGGTTCCCTCTGCTTACCATGCAGTGTGCGGGATGCAGTGTGAAGCTGATTTATTTTATTTACTTTAAAGATAATATTATTTAGATAGGTAAGTTTTCTCAGCGGTTTCATACATACTTATGTGTTCCGATACATAAGTGCTCCTTCTCTTTACTTGAACCAAATTAAAAATTATAGAGTCAATCGTTACTTGGCTGTTATTATAGACAATAAAAGAAAAAATAAATTTCAATTTTTCAGATTTATGTATTTTATTATTACTATAAAAACACGAACAAGTCTCATAACGCTATATTGGCCCTAATGGTACCACTCCTTGTAACTGTCAAATTGCGTCTCTTTATTAATTGATGGTATTTTATGATCAAAATATACTAAGGCTAAGCCAATTTTTTTTTTATTTTCTTACTATAAATTTAGGTAAAATTCGATGATGTACCACTTCTATCATATAGTGGAACATAACGCTGTCCAACAAGGCGAGGATTCCCTTAAGTTAGAGATTAGATGGTAATATAAATCACTGCAGTTGGATTTGAAGTAGCAGCCAATATAACAATATTTTTTACAACAGGTAATGAATAAAACTTTGTAAAATAAATTAAATCAGCTTCACGCTGTATCCCGCACACCGCTGGGTAGGCGGCAGAGGGAAACCTAGTGTTAAAACACTCCTTTGCTCACTTTCCGTTACTCCGTACTGTAGGTTACATCTAAATGATTGACGATATATTTAGCTTGCCTTCTTTAGAAAATGGACATAATAATTTTTCAATTCGAACATTTACTTCCTTAGTTTTGCGACCAACCAAAGATTTTTTTTTAAATAAGTACTACCGTAATAGAGGCGGTCTTGGCTAAGGGGGGTGTAGCTGTAACGCGACGGTTGTGGGCTCGATCCCCACTCGAGGAAATAAATTATTATTGATTAATATTTTTTTTTATGCTTTGTCAAAGTCCGTCGCAAAGCAAAATCCGGTGTTGAGTTTTAATACTAAGTTTGCTATGCATATCCTGTTGTATACGAGATAGAGCGGGAAGGTGACTCAATTTGATTTAATTTTTTTTTTCAAAATGTGTATAGATTTTATAACCGATTATTATTTTTATCTTTATCTAAATTTCTTAAATATTTGTATCTAAATTCTTCGATTATTGAAATGGCCGAAGGTGTGACAACACACAGTCATGCAGTGCTGAACGCTAAAATTTGACATGTTATTGGAAGGGATCACTAATACTGGATTTCACTAAATTCTTACCGGTACGGAAAATACTAAATTTAGACGTTTGAAGATTTTCGAAATTAGTACGCCAATAAAAAAAAATAGATTTTACAACCTAATAGTTCACGCGAACTAAATAGCCAACGTCTGCTGGCTTATTATAAAATCCTACAGCTTAGGTGTAATATAACAGAGTACTAATTAAAAAAAACACGTATCGTCTCCAGAACTTGGCGAAAAATGAAAAACGGAGTGTCTCAACACTAGTTTCCCTCTGCCTATCCTGCTGTGAGCGGGATAGAGCGTGAAGCTGTTTTAATTTTTTTTATGTGTAATATAACAAAGTGCTACATGGTTAAAAATAGGTATGTGAGTTACTTCGCGTGTTCAACGTTGCGTGTTTATAACGCCTGTTCATGTTAGTATCAGCTAGTATATTGTTGTATATATATATGTGTTTGAATGTATTATAGATAATATCTCGGAAATAGAATGTTTGTAGGTTTTGTTTTGTATTTCGTTATTGCAGTTCTTTTTAGATAAATGAGTGTTTCTAAGTGAACTTTTTGAGCTTTTGCAGTTTTCTTATTTTTTTTTATTGTCATTAGTTCTAAAAAGTTATACGAAATTTCTAATATGTTGAAAATATTATAAAGCAAAATACACTGAAAAACGAAATTTTAATAGTATAGTATTCGGTTGTTCGCGTTCATATTAAAAATTAAAAAGTTGATATTATTTTTAGCTGATTTCAAAAAGAAAGTTTTATGGAAAATCGTAAAGTATTGACTAACTTTTTGTGAAAAATTGCCTTTAATGATACTAGTGAATTATGTATGTAATATAAGAGATTGCGTCGCTTGAGCTTTCGTAAATAAATAACTAAAGTTACTCGAAACTACATACAAACGTATGGTGACGTCGTTTCCCTTTAGAAGCGAATACACTACCTTCTTATATAATCTTAATATTTAATGAACCAAAAATTTTCATATAGATAAGTTTAATATTAAAGTACATAATCTTATTTAATTTAAATAACATTATGTACTTGTTAAATCTATATATTTTTTTAGTTTCACCCTGTATCTCACACATCCAAGACACCCTATACTCACTTAGATACTACTTCCACACCTACCGCGGGCCAATAAGTGTTGAGTAGCGGAACTCAACGCTGCGCTTTCTTTATAAGACCGAGGAAATAGAAAAATATATATTTCATACCCCCAAGAGACAATCGAACTTACAACTGTAGAGTTGCAGTGGAAATGGATATCAAACTCCAAACAGCGAGCAGAGTGGACAGTGCTAATAACAGTAAAAGAAATAAATAAACAACATATAACCGAAAAAAAATATCTTCACATTATATAAATACTTATACAAAATAATACATAAAATATTCTATATAAAAATACAAACGTAAAATTGTTTTTTTTTTTCACATTTTTAAAGTATTAATCCACACTTAGGAAAGAAAAATACTAACTGAACGTATGGCTTAGTGTTTAGAGCGCCTGGTCGCTTTCAAGGACGCGCGGGTTCGAGTCCCACTACGTTCAATTTTTTATACGTTTTATAAATAAGTGCATATATAATTATATATAAGTAGGCCTTCCCTGTTATTACTGGATATAGCGTATAGTTATGAAAAATCTCATAAAAATACGTGCTAAAAATCCAAAGTAACTTTCCTACTGACACACTGTCTGTTTTAAATGAAAGAACAGAAGACGAATGACCTCATCCTACATCATTTGAGAAACGCATCGTTACACAAAGTAGTCCCTTGAGATGTGAATGTAAATATCTTTTACATTACCGCGGAATATGGAATGGATGGCACTTTGGTAGAGACGGTTTTTAGTGGAGGTCGGTGCAGGTTTTTAGTTGTATTACAAAATCAAAAAAAAAATTAAATCAGCTTCACGCTGTATAGAAGGGTAGGCAGAGGGAACTTAGTGTAAAGACACTCCGTTCCCCACTGTACGAAAAGTTCTGGAGGCATAACGTGTTGAGTGGCGGAACTCAGCGCCGCGCTTTGCCTTGTCACCAGAGCGAAGAAATGAAAATATAAATGTAAATAAATATTTCATCTCCACGAGTGGGGATCGATTCCACATCCAGTCAATTTTACAGTCACACTTTGTGCCCCTGCGCCACGACTGGTCTCTTCTTCTTTGTGTTACAAATTAGTATAATATGTTTATTTTTTAATGATATATTAGGATGCTGGTCGTCGGCCGCAGTTTTGCTTTCGTGCTTTGAGATTTAAATTTAAAGATCCTGGTTTGTTCTTCTACTTGCGAGTTACTCTGTTAGTGTTTCCAAATTTCGCCCTTCTAATTCCACCAGCTTCGTCTGTACGTTGTCTATATCTTTTTTTTATAAAGAGATGACATATGTATGAAGAAAATGACCACGGACGAGGCGAAAGAGACATGTAGAGATCGTGGCGTTTAGCGCTCTTTTCTCTCCGCCTACCGCTCTTAGGCAAAAAAAGTGTGAATATAAGAAAAAAAAATTGTTCACCTCTCCGTCGGGGCTATTATATGTTTATTGAGCTATTTATATGTTTCCGCCGTGGCAAAGAGGAACGGCGCGGCGTTGAGTTTCATCACTCAATACACAATGTCTCAAAAATTGGGTGATACGTGGGGAACTAAGTACCTTAGCAATAAGTTCCCTTTGTCTTCACTGCTATAAGCGGGATACAGAAAGAAATTATTAAAAAAAAATGCATCGTTTGAAATACTGTTTATACAAAAGCTTAACATGTATTTTGTCGAATTAGATGCGAGCCAGTGAACTTTAAAGGTTGGGTGATATCGAAAAGGTCATACTATGCGCGTCTAATATTTTATGCTAAAATTTAATTTAATTTTACATATTTAGAGCAACAAAATTCAAATGTAAATTGGATTTTTATTTTGAAAGAACTATTTTTATAAAGACCCTTCCATTTTTAATTACTCTTTTTAAAATCTTTTTTTTTCAGTGTTCAGAGGGGTGAAGTAATGGGTTCGATTCTTAGATATTCAAATTATTTTCAATTTCTCGTTTTGATACACAAAATAAACTCAAACATTCTGTGGAAAGAGGAGAATGGAGTGTTTCAACACTAGGTTCCAACTGTCTTCAAATAAACAAAACGTACACACTTATAACATTAGAATAAAGCGAATAATATAAAAGAAATAAGAAATAAAGAGTACTATACTAGGTAATGTGCCTTGATACTGTACTGAGCCCATTATGTTTTTTTTGCTTGACGCTGCATCCCACATACAGCAGCGTAGGCAGAGGGAACCTTAATATACCTCCATTCCCATTAATATACTTCCGTTTCCCACATTATCCACAATTTGTACCTAATTTTAAATATAAATATTCTCCCGAGGTAAACTTTACAGATAAAAATTAAAACATCACTAATCCTTTGTATCATTACCTACCTACTATCCGTAGGTGAAAATACATTTTTGTTATCTTAGTCCAGTTCAATGAGGATATCGTTATCCGTATTTATAGAAACGTTTTTAACTCTCAAACCTATTTTGAGGTATCGTTTCCATTCACAAATTATTAAAACGACATCTTGAGATCGATCTCAGAGTTAAGGACGGGTTCTATCTTATATAAAACTAGGAGCCGCCTGCGTGGATTTTTTTGCTATGCTGCTTTTATTTACTACCCGTTGACATTGGAAGGAGACAGACAAAAAAATAATCTCTAGTAACTCCCTTACTTTGAACATTTTTTATTTTAAATACATACTATATAGGCAAAGGGAACCTGAAAACCCTATGTGACTCACAGCTTGTCGCGTTTCTGTATACGTGACGTGTGACATGAAGACGCGCGTAGCGTGCGACTGTAAACGCGACAGGTTCTGTATTCGAATCCCAATCGAGGAAATGTAATGTTGAATATTTTTCATTTCTTTACTCCTCCAGAATATAGCGGTAAGTAGGAAGTTGAGTGGCTTAACTCTCTCTAACTACTACTAATAGTGACCTATACAAAACAGTCATCAGTACATACTTGAACTAAATTGAAAGCACGTTTCTACAGCAATTACATCTTAAGACGCTATATGGAAATCTGAATTACAAGATTTTCACGAGCGTTTTCGCGTAATTACGACACAGTTTGAACATTCTTATTAAATTAATAATTTCTATTATTATATAATAGAAAGAATATGCATTTTTTTTAACTTCACGTTGTATCTCTTGTATAGCTGGGTACGTAGAAGGAACCTAGTGCTAAGATAATTTATTCACCTTTTCGAAGAACATACAACTTAGTGGTCAGGGCAATTGGACAGATTCCAAGAGGCTCGAGATTCTAATCACGTTTCGTTTTAATTAAATACGTTTCTATATAACAATGGTAATCTGTGAAGGGCTTGATACTTTCGCTTTGCCTATAGACGTCTCCTCGCTGTGCTTTCTCTACCGCTTTTATCACGAGGAGTGTTTTAGGGAACTCTTTCATAAAATCAAATCAAATCAAATCAGCTTCACTCTATATCCCGCATACAATAGGGTAGTCAGAGGGAGGTAATGTTAAGACAGGGAAGGTAGTGTTAAGACATTACGTTCCCCACTTTTTGCCGAATTCTGGAGTCAATTCAACGCCGCACTTTGCCTCGACACCAGAGCGAAGAAATGGAAATATAAATATAAGTATATATTTCATCTTTCTTCGAAGTAGGTTGAGCAGGAAGGCAGACCCTGGCTGGAAAAGCCGGGATTATTGCCAGGAAGAAGAAGACAAGACGAAGCGTGGCGTTGAGATCCGCCAACAACACGCAATGCCTCTATAAATCGGTGGAAGGTGGGGAGCGATGTGTCGTACCACACTAGGTTCCCTCCGCCTACTCTTCTACGTGCAGAATACATCATAAAGCTAAAAGAAATTTAAATACTGAGTACTTACACGCAACCATAACACAAAGGAAATTGAAAAATAGAGAATTTTACCACTTAATTTTCTCCGTTCTCTCTATAATAGAAAATGTGGTAAAAACCACAGTCACGTAATAACATAATAAATTAATCTCAACGTTTATTAAACTACTGGAACGAGCTACAACACCGACATGGAGGGTTGTTGGAATATTCCAGAACATTCTCATCTCGTAGTAAGTTATTGTATTAGTGCATATTACTTTGGAACCTAGATTTCGCTTTAGGTGGTGTTCCTATTAATATGCTATACATATAATAAACAAGCTGAGGCTGCTTATTTGTGCTATATTATATATATATATATATATATTGGCACACTTCATGTACGCACCGCGATGGTTGTAGGTTCGATTTTGGCTCGATCGAATTGCATTATTAATAGAACTTGACGTTGATTTCGGTACGTAATGTCTCAACAATTGGATGGTATGTGAGGAACGGAGTGTCTTAACACTAGGCCCATCCGCTTACTCTGCTAAATTTAGAATATAGTGTGAAAAATAACACACATTTCACCCATATATATCAGCTGTATTCCATGGTTGTTGAACTAAATTGGCAAATATAATCTGACTGTTGTGTTGGATAGAATCTTTCCCTCTGTTTTCCCTCGAATAGGAATCAAACTCACATTATATTTAAAAATATTTTTCTAATATCAATGCTATTATATAAATGCAGTATATGGCGTGTGTTCCAAACGCACGACGGTCCCGTGTGACCCGTTGATCGACTTGTAATTAATATAACAGGATACGAGTATGTCGCTTTCTAAGCTACATTCTAGATTATAAATATTCAATTATATTTACAGCGTATAAACCATTTTAGGCCAGTCGTGGCGCAGTGGTACAAAGTGCGACTGTAAAACCGACTGGTTGTGGGTTCGATCCCCACTCGAGGAGATGAAATATTTACTTAAATTTATATTTTCATTTTTTCGCTCTGGTGTCGAGGCAAAGCGCGGCGTTGAGTTCTGCCACTCAACACGCAATGCCTCCAAAATTTTTTTACAGTCACACTTCGTGCCGCTGCGCCACGACTGGCCTTAATTACTGGCCTATTATACATTTTGTATTATAAAATAAATTCTTGAGAAAGTATTTTCTTAATAGAATTGAATTATTTTTCTACATAAATTATACTCAAGTTGAACGAAACACAAGATATAATCAGAATGTGTCCTTCGTCAATGTCTGGAACTTTTGGAAAGCTTTTTGTAACATATATATTTTTTTGTTAAGTCATGGAATTAAACGTGAGGTCAGTTGTGGCGCAGGGGCGCTAGCGTGTGGCATAAACGTGACGGGTTGTGGGTTCAATTTCCACTAGAGGAAAAAAAATACTTAGTATTTTAATTTTATTGCTCTGGTGTCTATGCAAAGCGTGGCCTTGGGTTTATTGCCTCGAAAATTCATCGGAAAGTAAAGAACGGACCATCTTAACTAGGTTCCTCTGCCTCCGCCTCGTTTCACAGACACTTGTTGTGCTCGCAGCCAGTGGCGGTCGAAAAGGAGCACCCTAAGGTTTTACTGGGTATTGCAACGGCTTACATCTGCAAGTCAAAAAATCCCACAAAAGTCGGCGAATCCCACGAAACCCACTCGAGTACCCCACTCGGGCCGGTATCAGAAATACAATTTGCTTAATAAAAAAACAGGTTCCCTCTGCCTATCCTGCTTTATACTTGATATATCGCGAAGCCAATAAAAATATATAAAATTACCTATTTTATTAAGACATCCAAATACAATTTTGGCACCTACCACACAAATTTCGAGACATTCCGTATTGAGTGGCGGAACTAAATACTAAAAATAGCTACAGCTTATTTAAATTTTAACCATATTAAACGTTAATTTTAAAATTATTTCATATTATGAAGATTAAGACGTGAGATTTTAATCAAAGTTATAAAGTTGAGTTTTAAACTAGATTAAAAGGTTGAAGAAGCGTTGTTAAAAAAATAAACCGTCGTTTTTAAGTGCTGTTTATGTTTGTTTAAAAACATCGCCCGTTGTTTGTTTTTCCTCTTGTATTTAGCTTTTTTTAATTATTTCTAACTAATTCGAGGCATTGCTCATTGGGTGGCTTTAGATAACCCCGCATATTGTCTTTTAATTGATTACATTATATAGGTTATGTAAATAGTTCTCATTTTTCATTAAATGAGGCCGTTGTGAGGTATAGCAGAGTGAAGCATTAAAAAACATATATAATTAATTCGAGTGAGGATCCAACAAGCAACTCGCCTTTTAATGCATATTTTATTATTTTTCTTTTTCTTTTTTGTTCAGCTTTACACTATATCCCGAATATAACAGAGAAGGCAGGCGGAACCTAAAGTTAAGACACTCCGCTCGCCACTTCTCGCCGAATCCCGGAGGCATTGCGTGTTGAGTCGCGCTACTCAACCACGGGCTTTGTCTCGACACCAGAGCAAAGGAATTACTATAAAAAAAAATCAGTTCGTCGAGTGAGCATCGAACCTACAACCAGTCACACGTTATGCACTCTGTACCACGACTGGCCTCAATAAATAATATGTAATTATTTTAAAAAAATACATATTTTTCATGTATTCTCTCATAATATCATGAAAATGTAAATGCCACACACATTTTACACTACAGCACTCGAGAGATCAAAGGCAGCATGTTAACGCGAGAGCACTTTGATGCATCATATGAATGCAGCTTGAAATATATATATATATATATATATATATATATATATATCGGTCTAATCACCACATATATATATATTATATATATATATATATATATATATATATATATATATATATCGGTCTAATCACCACAGAGAAAACCTAGTGTTAAGACATTCCATTCTGTACTTTCACTCGAATTCGGGACAAAAATATACCCTAGTAGGCACCAAACCTAGAACCATCGTAAGTCGTTATAGTCAAATATCGCGCTTGTATATTTAAATTATGAAAAAGTAAATGTATTTTTTGTACTGTATATATATATATATATATATATATATATATATATACGTGCACGTTAAATGTTTTATTTTATATTTTAATTTTTTCGCTCTAACAGAGCTAAAATACAAGCGACCAAGCGAGCAACCAAGGCGAAGTTTGATGTTGAGTTCCGCGCACTCAATACGCTATACCTCCACAATATGGCGGAAATTGAGAAATGGAAATGTCTTAATGGGAACGGAGTGTGTTAACGCTAGGTTCCTAGGTTCCTTTTGCCTAGACTAGCACGTACGGGATATAACACGAAAAATTTTTTTTATATAACAAATAATAGAAACAAGATTATGTTATTTTTCATCATTTCCCATATAACCTCTCATAACCAATTTGTGTACGATAATAAGTGATAACAAATATAAAGAAAACATTCTTAGAACTATCCAAGAAATATTTTTTAAGTTATTATATGGTCGTTCTAACTCTTTTATGTTTACTTTCTTACCAAATTGCAAAACACTGCGTGTCGAATAGCGGAACTCAACGCCGCACTCTATCTAAAAGAGAGAGGAATTGAAAATATTTAATGCCCCCCAAGGCTTACAGCCAAACGCTGAGCGATGCCACTACTATTATTTTTTGTATGTTACATTTATACAGTACAAAAAATACATTTACTTTTTCATAATTTAAATATACAAGCGCGATGTTTGACTATAAATACGATGGTTCTAGGTTTGGTGCCTACTAGGGTATATTTTTGTCCCGAACTCGAGTGAAAGTACAGAACGGAATGTCTTAACACTAGGTTTTCTCTGTGGTGATTAGACTGTTAAAAATTACGCTACGTAAATTTTTTTACACATTTCCTTTCTTTTCAATTCACGCTGAATTCCGCACTTAGCAGGTTAGGTAATGGGAACCTGGGACCGTAACTTGGTGTTAAGGCACTCTGTTCCTATTAAGACACTTCCGTTATCCGCTTTCCACCGAATTCTCGAGGCATTAAATGCTGAGTGGCAGAGCTCAACTCCGTCTGGTTACCAGAGCGAAGAAATGAAAAAAAAATATATATTTCATCCCCTCGAGCGGGAATTAAACCCTTAAACGTCGCGTTTACTACAGTTTAATAATACATTTTCTAAGCAAATAATACAATATTTTCTATAATTTTTATACATTTATAATTATTAATATATTATTGTATGACCTTCATTCCACTTTAATTTAGATGGTCGAGCATCCATCGTAAAGTTTGAAAACCAGATTTTTTTCATTAAAACTTTTTTTTTTTACATATAGACTTTGAACTTTGAACTAAATACATGAATACGGTATACGTGTTCACTTAAGTACACTTGAAGTTAACTCTTTTCAATTTATTTCTGTATTTATATGAAAATTAATGATATTTTAAACTATTGAAGATTTCTAGAGTGTTAAAGGTTTATTAAAAGCGAGTGCTATCGTATCGCAGTTGTAAAAAAGGTTAAGTAATTAAGTATTAAGTAAATTCGTTTGCAATGGTGTAAATTCGTTTTCGAATCGGGAAACATTTAAAGTAACCTCCCGTTTTTCGGCTTCGTCAGATGAAACGCGGTGTTGGGATACGTAACCCAATACATATTGTTACTAAAATAGATAAAAACATACGAACGGAGTAACTTAACGCTAATTTATATCTGTTTACTGCCCTAAATTTGTGAGATTCTATGAAATAAAGGAATTTGATGCCAGTTGTGGCGCAGGAGCACGGGTACTGTAATACTATAACTATTAATACTATAAACGCGACAGTTTGTAGGTTCAATTTCCACTTGAGCAAATAAATAATTTTGATTTATTTAATTTTCGTCGCCCTGGCAACTAGGCAAAACGCAACGTTGAGTTTAGCCACTCACGCAGTGCTTCCAGAATTTGGCGAAAATTGGGGAAGTGTTAATGGGAACGGAGCCTTTACATTAGGTTCCCAGGTTCCCCTTGCCCCTGCTATATGCGGGATATAGAGTGAAGCTAAAAAAACTAACCACTTTGAAAATATATAAAGTCTTATAAACTCAAACGGCAAACTATTTCAAAGTTAGAACGTGATGTTGAGTTTCAAGTCTGAATAAACTTTATACTTTCCTGAGTTTAAGTTTATTAGATAACCATATCTGATCGACGTTGGTTAGTTTATAAAGTTTTTAGAACTATCAAAGGAAATAAGGAAAAAAAACCCGGCCAAGTGCGAGTCGCGTTCTCCCACCGCGGTTTTTGTGTTTGCACTCATTTTGTATATAAATTTTAAATAATTTATTAGAACTAACAACTATCGCGTGTTGTATTTAGATTAAGATTACACATCAAACAGAAAGAACTCATAAAATGACCTAACTGTAATTAAAACTGTTTTTTATACAAATTAAATTTTAAAATGATGTAACAGAACGACCTTGAGGAAAACACAAAGGAAGTATTTTTATAAAACCCAGTGGTTTTCCTCAATGAAATGCTTAAAAAGAATTCTTTTGACGAAAATATTTAACATTCAAAATGATATAATAGAAATTGAAAATTGTAACAGTTACATGGAAAATATGTTTGATGTTCTCTTTTATGGAGGAATCTACTTCTTTATGTTCTTATTTATGTTGGAGTTATCTTTTTTATGTTACAAAATATAGTATTGAGAAACTTATGCTAGGATATTCCGTTCTCATTAAGATACATTCTTATGTACACATTATCCCATTTTGGAGGCGAGTTGAGTGGCTGAACTTAACGCCGCGTTCTTCTTCTAACCACCAGAGCGAAGAAATTAAATTATTATATATTCAATTCAATTAATTAATTGGAAATCGAACCCACACCGCCCACTGTCGCCTTTCCGTCACACGCTTGTACCTCTGTGCCCCGACTAGCCTTACTTAATTTTAAACTAGCAGAAATATTACTGGAAAGTACGTACGTATACGTGTTTGTCGGCTTCACATATGTATGTATATCTATTTTTAAACATTTTTTAAAGTGTTATTCCACACTTAGGAATGAAAAATACTTATTTAGAAAACGTATAAAAATTTCTTCTCTTTTTTCTTTTCTTTTTTCTTTCCTAAGTGTGGAATAACACTTTAAAAAATGTTTAAAAATATTTAAAAATAGTTTCTCTCTTGCCAAACGATAATTCTAGTAATTATCTTTGGGTAGCGGAAATTTGTAAAAATCTCCTTACAGAGAAGCTAACAACATAAATAAGTTGTAACAAGCGTATAAAAATTTCGACGTAGCTTGGCGAGAACGCATGGCTTAGTGGTCAGAGCGCCTGGTCGGTTTCCAGGAGGCGCGGGTTCGAGTCCCGCTGCGTTCAAATTTTTATACGTTTTCTGAATAAGTATGTATATCTATATAACAAAAACTCCCAAACCCATTTTTTTTAAGCTTGGACTGTTTTCTAAGTAAAAAATCGAGATACGACTTTTTCGAAAAAGAAAAAAACAAATTTATTTCTCTTATACATATCGAATTTGTGAGTAACATCGTGTTTCGACGTCTATAAGAAATATTTTCACTTCTTATTCATGTATTTATATATATGTATATAGTTTAATAGTACTAAGAATTATTTGAGCATACTAAAACATAGTTTTTAGTTAAAATACACAATTTTTTCTTATCTTTTACATTAACTTTACCTTTAATAACTCCTCTTTTATTATTATCTTTTGTAAAAACGTGTCGACTCAGCTCAACAGACCATTAGTCCACAATTTACCGTCTCATTTGTCATCAATAACTAAGACTCTGCAATACGTGTTGATCGGCTGAACTCAACGCCGCATTACCTCGTGACCAGAGCGAAAAAAAGAAAAAATCAATTCCTTTTTACTCTTTAATGACAGATCTCACATGCAAATTGGCCCTCAAATACAAAGTAAATATATAAACATAATATTCTACTGCATTCAGAAACAGACAATTAACTCAAAATTAAAATAATATGATAAAACAATAGCTTTATAACCGCTGCTGTTTCTAGTTGTCCTACTTAGTCCTCTATGTGGGACAATAAAAAAAATGTGCAAATATAATATAATGCGAACCAACTTCATATACGATATATGTTCGTGTTTGTTTTTGACACAGTTTACTATAGTACTTATATAACGCTGCATTTGCACAGATAGACTAAAATTAAATTAAATTAGCTTCACGCTATATCCCGCACACAGCAGGGTAGGCAGAGGGAACCTTGTGGAAGACACACCGTTCCCCACTTTCTGCCGAATTTTAGAGGCATTGCGTGTTGAGTGGCAGAACTCAACGCCACGCTTTGCCTCGACACCAGAGCGAAAAAATGGAAATATAAATTTAAGTAAATATTTCATCTCCTCGACGAGGCATCGAACTCACAACCAGTCGGTTTTACAGTCACACTTTGTGCCACTGCGCCACGACTGGCTTCAATACTAATTATTACAACAGATAGACTAATTATTTCATATTCAATCATGAAAAACTTTTTTTTATAAATCTGAGAAATTGCAAGCACTACGGCTGCTTAAAACAATTCGGTAGTGTTCATTATTGTCGTTATTTCGTTATATAGGGTTAACTAAAGCTAACACCGTAATTTTATATACATTATAGCACTCCTGAGGAATGTAGCTGTCATTAAAAAAAGTTGATTGGTCCAGTACGTCCAGAGATATAAGCATTGAAACACTCAAACAAACAAACAAGGCCAGTCATAGCGCAGGGGCACAAAATCTCAAAGTCAAAATCTGCGACTGTAAAATCGACTGGTTGTGGGTTTTATGCCCACTCAAGGAAATAAAACATTTATTTACATTTCTATTTTCATTTCTTAGCTCTGGTGTCGAAGCAAGGCGCGGCGCTAACTATGTCTACCCTGCTGCGTGCAGGATAAAGCGTGAAAGTTATTTTTAACTATTTGGAGAATGAATATTAAGTATTCCTTTTACCATTTTAGCGGAAAATAAAAAGCGGCATTGAGCTCAACAACTCACTTTTTGAATTCTAATAAAAAAATAAAAAGTGTTTTGACACTAACCTCTCCTCGACTACCACACTACAAAAAAAGTAAAAAATTACAAAAAGAACACGTTTTCAACCCAATCACTTAAATATCGACCTACTCTGTTTCTCACATTAACATCTATTACTAATTTTCCTATACATATTCAAAAGCAACTCCGCAGCGTACAACTCAGTCAACTATTCAACAGTTGACGTATTTCGTCTAAGAGCTATTTCAACAAGTAATTAGTTTTGAGTTTCTGATTGCTATTCCAAATAATATATATGCACATATATATATACAACATTATACAATATAGTACTATATATATAATGAGGCCAGTCGTAGCGCAGCGGCACAAAGTGTAACTGAAAAACCGACTGGTTGTGGGTTCGATCCCCACTCGAAGAGATGAAATATTTACTTAAATTTATATTTTCATTTCTTCGCTCTGGTGTCGAGGCAAAAGTGCGGCGTTGAGTTCTGCCACTCAACACGCAATGCCTCCAAAATTCGACAGAAAGTGGGGAACGGACTGTCTTAACACTAGGTTCCCTCTGCCTACCCTGCTGTGTGCGGGATATAGCGTGAAGCTAATTTAATTTTTATTTTTTTTATATAATTATTCCATTAAAATACACCCACACACAGCTTAACGCGACAGATTTAGTTTTTAAAGACTTTAAAATTCAGCAGAAAGTAATAAACGGAACTGTCGTAATTAGAGCGGAGTGTATTAACACTAGATTCTCTCTGCCTACTCCTGTCTATTCCGGTATATACGAAAAAAAGGGTTCTAATTAATTAATTAATAATTAATCAGCTTCACGATGTATCCCGCACACAGCAGGGTAGGCAGAGGGAACCTAGTGTTTTTTTTTTAGACACTCCGTTACCCACTTTCTGCCAAATTCTGGAGGCATGGCGTGTTGAGTGGCAGAACTCAACGCCGCGCTTAACCTCGACACCAAAGCGAAGAAATGGAATTATAAATTTAAGTAAATATTTCATCTCCTCGAGTGGGGATCGAACCCACAACCAGTCGGTTTTGCAGTCACACCTTGTGCCGCTGGGCCACGACTGACCGCAAACTAACTAATTCCAACTCAAAATAAGGGTTTTAACACTAGAAAATACGAGAATATCATAGTAGCGATACCATATATTTAATATTGTTCAATACAATTATAGATATCTATCGGATATATTGATTTTATACGGAAAGTATTTGCTATATTTATAAACGACGCGACTTTGTAACACATTATGAATTTGGAAAATTTGATAAATTTAGAGACCAACTCGTCCAGCGGGGGTTCGATACCAATTTGAGGATTGTAGGTCAACGAGAAGTACTATTTATAAAGCAAACTTAGGCAATTTCATATGAAATGGAGCATCCAAATAGAATTTAAAATTTGTCTTTTTGTTGCCGTATTTTATAACAGTAGGTACATGAGAGGTAGGTACCATATAAGTTGGTATTTGCGGCAAATTTTATAAAAAATGAAGCAACAATTAAAACTAAACAATATCAAATGCGTTCATAGATTGATTTTTTCTGTGATCCAGTTGACTGCACGCTTAAATTTCACCTTCATTTCAGACGGCCCGACATGATCGTATTTATACTTTTACATACAATATTTATATTGAGACCAGCCGTGGCGCAGCGGCACGAAGTGTGACTGTAAAATCGACTGGTTGTGAGTTCGATCCCCACTCGAGGAATTGAAATATTTACTTAAATTTATATTTCCATTTCTTCGTTCTGGTTTCGAAGCTAAGCGCGGCGTTGAGTTCTGCTATTCAACCCGCAATGCCTTCAGAATTCAGCAGAAAGTGGGGAACGGAGTGTATTATCACTGTGTGCTTATCCTGCTATGAGCGGGATACGGCGTGAAGCTGATGTATTTATTTATATAAAATATTACGTCTAACTGATACATTACGAAACAAAATAACCCAAGTTCCCAGGGTCCAGACCTACGTCATATTAGCAAGGCTGACATTTTCACAATTGTTAGTCTAATATGTAGTTAAGACAGTAATCGTACTTACCAAGTTGAAAGCGGTCCCTTTAAAAGTTGGAACTACTAAAGGTACATCTCTATCTGAGGGGATGATTGAGCCATCAGATTGGTCTGGGTGCTTATAAATGGTCTTGAAATACTCCCACAAATAATATATGTAAAATTTAGGCTTGCTAGTATAACGCAATTTGGTCCAATTTTAAAAAAACCTTTAAGACGTGAGGCATGGGCGTATAGGCTCTTGTCAAGGGTCTGGCAATAATAAATAGCCACACGTCCTTTTTGTAATTTTTTACTTTTTTTCGTAGTGTGGTAATCGAGGAGAAGTTAGTGTCGTAACACTCTATTTTTAATTTTTAATGAGAATTCGAAAAGTGAATGGTGAATCTCAGTGCCTCGTTTTGTTTTTATATTATTCTTAAAAACATATTTAAATACGAGCGTTTCTACTTAAACGTAGGTGTGTGCTATATACTATATTAGAACTAACGACTATCGCGTGTTGTATTTAGACACGTCAAACAGAAAGAACTTACAAAATAAACTAACTGTAATTAAAACTTATTTTTATAATTTAAATTTTAAAGTTATATAACAGTACGTCCTTGAGAAAAACACAAAAAACGTCTTTTTATAAAACACAGTGGTTTTCCTCAATATAACGTTTGGAAATAATTCTTTTGATGAAAATATTTATATTCAAAGTAAAATAATAAAAATTAAAAATTTTAACTGAAGATGGAAAAATGTGTTTGATGTTCTCTTTTATGTAGGAATCTTCTTCTTGACGTTCTTATTTATGTTAGAATTTTTTTCTTTATGTGACAATTTTTCTATTGAAATTTAAGCTATTTTTTTTTTTACGCGATTTTCGGATGTCGGGACACCGAAACACAAGCATGCGACTGTAAAAGGTAGTGGGTTCGATTCCAACTCCGCTCTCTTCCTTCGCTCTGGTAGAGATGCAAAGCTCGGCGTTGAACTCCGCCGCTCAACACGCCCTGTTGATACGCCACTCAGTACATCTCACAAGCAATTGTTATCATCTACACCACGAAGGCAGAATGATATCATCTCTGATGATAGAGGAGAAAAGGATTTTTATCTGAAAATACGCATATATTTATATCATTGTGTTTATTGGCTTCAAATATACGTCTTTAGCTCATCGATATCTATCTTTAGCTCAAAAAATCCTAAGCCTATTTTCATTAAGTTTGGACTACTTTTAAAATTGGAAAACGAGGCACGTGTTCTAGTTTACGAAAAATTAAAACGCGTGGCGCCTAAGAACTTCTTTCGATGTGATAAAAAATATTTTCACTTCTATATAGTTTAATCGGACTAAAAGTTCGTTGAGCATTCCAAAACAGAGTGTGAAATGCACAAATTATCTTATCTTTTATATCAACTCTACTTTTAATAACTACTCTTTTATTCTTATCTTTTGTAAAAACCGGTCGACTCAGCTCAACAGACCATTAGTTCACAATTTACCGTCTCATTTGCCCTCAATAACTTAGACTGTCTGCTGCAACAGAAGTTCTAGATTCTAAAACGACAAATTGCTTTCAACTTGAATACTTTAAAAAGTTTATTCTATTCTATTCAAGAATTTATACTATGACATTTTATTACTTGAAGTTGGTTTTTCTAAAAATACTATAAATAAGTATATACTTTTAAAATAATTTATGATTTTTTAATATTTTTTTTTTAAATTAATTAAAAAGTTTTTGTCTTTCAAAAAAATGGGAATTCTCCTTGATAGGAAAGCAAAATATTTAAAAAAATCGATTTAATTCTACAAAATTACGTGTAATTCCGAAAACATAAGGTATTTAATTTTATTAGTATGTAGTCAGTCACCTACGTTGCATCTCGGAAGTAGCAAGGCGGATAGAGAAAACCCAAAGTTAAGACATTCTGCTGCCATATCTGCTCTTCCCATGGTATGGCCTCTTTCATCTCGTCCACTATCCGTGCATGCCGTTCCCCAGTTGTTGATCGGCGGCACTCAAACCCGCGCCTTGCCTCGTCACCAGGGCGAGGTAATGAGTAATGAAATATTTCATTTCCTCTAGTGGGCATCGAACACACAACCGTCACCTTTACATTCGCACAACGGCCTTTTCCTTCTAATTCCTTTCCTTTTTACATGTAAATTGGTTTCTCGTATACGAATTCAAATACGAAATAAATACATTGACAAAATATTATACTGCATTTGGAAACAGGAAATTAACACAAAATTAGCATAAAACAACAGCTTCATTACCGCTGCTGTTTCTAGTTGTCCTGTTTAGTACTCTATGTGAGACAATCAAAATAACGTGTGCTACTAATACAAACTAAATTTGTATTTCATTAAAATTTGCAATAAATGAGATGCTTTTTGATTTTTTAAAGCTTCACGTCGTATCCCACACGTAGTAAGGTAGGCAGAGGGAACCTAGGAACATAGTATTAAGATACTCCATTTCCATTACGACTCCGTTCCTTACTTTCCGCCGAATTTGATTTGAGGCATTTCCTGTTAAATGATGGAACTTGACGCCACGCTAGGAAATCGAACCCACGATAGTAATTAAGTTAATAGAATAATTTATAGTCTTTAGTGTATACATGTACATATATTAATTACATCTGGAATATATTAAATCTGGAAAACTCTAAACTGGTTGAAAGAGGTTTTAGATGAAATACATGAACTGGTACTTACGAGATATAGAGTTAAACTTAAAAAAGCTGCACACTATTTCCCGCATAAAATTCTTCATCTCGAACTGGAGAGGATTTATAATTTATATTTTCATTTTCTTCGCTCTGGTGTCGAGGCAAAAGTGCGGCGTTGAGTTCTGCCACTCAACAGGCAATGCCTCCAAAATTCGGCAGAAAGTGGGGAACGGAGAGGAGAGAAATGGAAATAATTTAAATATAATCATCCTCCGGAATCGAACACCCTAACCATCACAATTACTGTAGTAGGACGGCTTTACAATCAAAATTTGTATGTAATATTATCTATATGTACAAAGCCGCGTAAATTTTCCGTATAAAATCAATGTGCCTAAAATAACTGAATTCAGAAGTATATACCGATAGGTATTGATTGGACAATATTAAATATGTAGAACCAGCCACGCATGAACAATTTAGAATGGTTACTATAATATACTCATACTTTCTAGGGTAAAAACCCCTTAATTCGAGAATATAGCTGGGTAGGAAGGAGTAGGTAAAGGGTAATAATGTTAAGACACTCCGGTCCCCGGAAAATTACAAGACATTGCGTGGTGTTTTGATTTCTCCGTGTGGAAGTCGTACCCACGAAGATCGTTTTTAAAGTCAGGGTCTGACCCTATGTGACTCGACGGTCTTTGTGGACTGAATATTTGTAAGAAACAGTATGAATGTAGGTGAAGTGCGATTCGGAATATCTACCGAGGGTTCCGTACCAATTTTGCTATTCGAGATCAACCTGAAGTACAATTTATAAAAGCAGTCATTTCATACGAATTGAACTACGTTTTTATCTGTGTTTTATCCAAAAAATAATATAAATTTACACGTTTTAGATTTTTCTTTTTTATTTGCATTATAATTTCTAATAATGTACCAAATTCTACAACTAAAAATAGACGGAAAATACACTAAGTTTAGATTTTTTGGGCGAATTGAATACAAAAAGCCGAAAAAACGATATATTAACGCTCATACCTTTTGATTGCGTCTGCGTTGAGTTAGATGCTTTGTTTTTTCTGTGCTCCGACGAACCGTAGAGCTAAATATTTAATATCTCCTCGTGGTAACGAGGGTAAATAGACAGAAAGACAGATGGACAAGCAACCGTTTTTACCTTTCAATGTACGAAACCCCAAAAATAGCAGTTTTTTCCCTGTAGCGTTATTGAGTGACATGATCTTATTTATACTTTTACATACTGTATTACGTGACTGACTGACAAGTTACCGAAACAAACCGAACTATAGAAAATGTATAGAAATGAATCCTCTAGAGAATTTACTTTTCAAAGTATCTTATATTGGTAAGATCTGAAAATGAATAACAAACAGTTGTTTTTATATTGTTGTTTTTATTTTTATATTTTCTATTAAAGTAAGTTTTTGTTGACGTGGTGGGTTATAGTGGGTTTGGTCCCCAATCGGGACAATAAATTATTTTCACTTCCCAGGCTTAGTTGGACATATCAGGGCGTTGAGATCCGTTGGTGAGCAGTCAGCATCAGTGATCATTGTCTTGAATTTGGACCGGAAACGGAGAACAAAGTGTCTCGACATTAATCTTTCTGCCAATTGAATAGACGTCACCCCAAAAAGTTGCGTAAACAGGAAAATAAAAAATCGCAGTCAAAGTTTTTTCTAATGTCAAGACAATTTTCACTTCACCACTAGAAAATTCCTTAGAAAGTACTTATTTAGAAAACGTATATAAATTTGAACGTAGCGGACATTTTTATACGTTTTTTAAATAAATATTTTTCTTTTCTAAGAGTGGAATAACACTTTAAAAATGTTAAAAACCTTTAGAAAGTGAGGAATGGAAATGACGTAATGGAAACATAGTGTCTTAACATTACGTCCTCAAGTTCGATCGCCCTATTTTGCTATATGCGGGACTGTATCCCGTAGAGCTACAAATTATTTTGTATATTTTATTTTTAAAATTAGGTCAACTTGTAGCATATGTTAATCACGTAAATCAATAAATAAGTGGCCAATGTTAATTGACTATTGAACTGGATGTCGAAAGTCTCCAAAGGTTATGCATTTTGACCTTGCATGTTCAGCATTTTAATTCGAACTCTACCTTATTTTGAGAGGTTATTAAAAGATAAGAAGTGCTAAGTTTAAGTACGTTTTAAAAAAATACTTACATTTTTTTTACAAAATTGTTTGGCATTTCACATAGAAACCAATACAAGTGCTAAAACACTCCGTTCTTTTTACGTTTACGTTACACCACTCAGTACATTGAATATTGAGTGTCAGAACCTAACGCCGTGCTTTGCATTGCTATCCAAAGCCATAGAAATATTTTTCAGTTTTATAGTTTTAGGCTGTTTCACTTACGTAGCAGTATAGGCGGAGGGAACCTGGGAAACTAATATTAAAAATACTCTGTTCCCAATAACACGCTTCTTTTCCTCAGTTTCCGCCGAATGGCGGAACGCAACGCCGCGCTTTGAGAAGAAAAAAAAAAATTTTCGCGTCTATAATCGCACACTTGTGCACCTTCGTAACGACGACTTCAATATTTTAAACAGTATAATACTTCGAGTTAGAATTGAACCCATAGTCAACTCGTGTACAATCAGACACTGTTCTATTTTGGCACTTTGGCCTTAATACCTATATATATATTTATATATATTCATATATTAAAGACAAAATGATGATTGATTGATCTATGGATGTAGAGATGTCAAACCCAAATGGATTTATGAACGATTTGACGTATTTTAGCTGTCAGATTGTTGTCATGACATTAATACGCTTTTTGTTTCAGCATCACGCTGTTTTCGCATGTAATAGGGTGGACAGAGGGAGCCTTGTGTTAAGACCCTCTGCTCCATACTTTTCTTTGTATTCTGGAGGACCTTAACGGAGCGGAACTCAACACCGCGCTTTTCCTCAACACCAGGGCGAGGAATTTAAAATATTTAATATTTCATTTCTTCGAGTAGGAATGGAACCCACAACCTGTCCTGACGTGACTACTATCGCAAAATCCGGCCATTAGAAAAAAATATCTCTCAGATGACATATTATTCTACAATAACAAAATTGCAATTGTTTTTACCTTCTTTATAATATTTATATAATAAAAAGCTTATTTAACGTCACGTCACAAATTCGATTTTCGGTTTAGCTTTACACTCTTATCCTACATACAACAGACAGCACATGAAAAAAATTCAATCCCTGTTACGAATCGAACATCGTGTAAGCAATGTAGAGCAGTGATACGCTACAATATCTTTGCTGAATAGGTAGCGAAAGCCACTAAAATATTTTGTTTGTCTTATACACTGACACACTGTGCAAGGATATATATATATATATATATATATATATATATATATATATATATATATATATATATATATATATATATATAATAGTCCTGTAAGTTCCTCTTGGCAGTAAAGATAAAAAAAAACACAATATTATTTATATTTTTACATACTCTACAACCCCCAATAACTCACACTGGCAAGAGATAAATATTTCGTGAAAATAGTTCGTGACCCAGTGTATAATGGTCTGTTGTATTGCACAGAGCGGTTGTTTTTATTATTTTTGTTTTTTTTTTAATTTTATTTTTATGTAAATCTTTCGATATTTTTTTGTGTTACATTCAAAGTGAGTTTTTGTATCAATAGTGTGTAATTATGGAAAAGTAAATAAAAAGCTGTAAACTAAAGTTATGGAAGAGAAATAATGTTGATTTCTATTTATTTATTTATTTATTTCTGCTTTACGCTGTTATCCCATACACGGGGTAGGCAGGGGAAACTAAAACTAGTGTCAAGACATTCCCCATTTTCCGCCAAATCCTGACAATGCGTGTTAAGTGGTGGAACTCAACACTGCACTATGCCTCGACATCAGAGCTAAGACGTAAAACTATTACATATTTCCTCCAGTAGGAATCGATTTTAATATTTAAATATTATTTTTATTTTGCATAGGCCAAGCACTTTGTATTTAGAGCATGTCGGAGACTGTCGATCTCTTTGTTCATTTTATTTTTTCACAAATACGTTTCGTTTCGTATCACGAAACAGGTTCGTTCAGATCTAAGCTCACATTTAGAATTCTATCGAATTGAATAATAAATACATAAGATAATTGAAAATAGATTGATTTCAACGCTTTGGCGTCTAGCGGTAAGCACGATAACTTTGGGTTCGATCTAATTTATTTTTGATGGGACAACGACTAGAACGACGATAAGTGCTTTGGTTGTGGGTTTGATCAATTTTTATATAGCTGTGTAGACAGAGGGAACCTGAGACGCCAGGGTTAAGATACTCCATTCCCCTGAAGACATTTCCGTTTCCCACTGTCCGCCGAATTTTTAAGATATTTTTCCTGAAATCTAGAGTAAAATTGAAGACAAATGTGATGAGCGTCTTGATACCAGATTTTTCCTGGCTCCCGTATGTATGCGAAATACAGAGTGTAGCTGAAAGCTGATTTTCCAGTACCAATAGATAGTAATTTATATATCTATTTTGTATTATAGATAAAAACGCTCATAAGCATTATAAAAATCGATGACAACGATAGAAACCGTACATACAAAAAGTGCTTAAAACGCATTAATTATATCCAGAAAGTGAGAAAAAATCTTGTAAACTAGCGAATAATATAATTTAAATTATAAATTAATCACTCATTATTCTGTACCATGTCTAAAATTATGAAGAAGAGAGTTTGTTTGGTTCAATACACTTATCTCAGGAAGTACTCGGTACTAGGTCCGAAATGAAAAAATATTTTACATCTATATCTATATTAAATATTTTACATAGAAACAAAATCAAATGTTATCCTCTTAAGTGCAATGACATCTATAAATATATCAGATTCACGCTGTATCCCGCATATAGCACATTAGGAAGAGGGCACCTAGTGTCACTCCGTTCACTACTTTCCGCCGAAAGTTTAAGCGGAACTAAACGCCGGGCATTTGCCATGGTGCGAGAGCGAAGAAATGAAAATATTAATAAATTCGTTCCTCCAAGTAGACATTAAATCCACAATCATCGCGTTACAGTCACACGTCAGACGGAGTGTCTCACCACTAGTTTCCCAGGTTCCATCTGCCTACCATACTTCACACGGGATACAAACATAAGTGAAACATGATTTTTTTTACATATATAGAAACAGGATTTCAATTGGAACGGATCAATATAGCAATTAGTATTCAAAGCGGTTCTATCTGCTGCTCATTCAACAGAATGGAATCATAAATACGAGTTTCGAGAAAGCCTGTTCAGAACATGTCGTTGTGGCAGTCAATTAGCAAAATTTGCATATAATTTCCATATAATCTCTTTTAAATATAAAAAAAATACTGTCGCGACGCAGGGGCACTAAGACGTGATTGTTACGCGACGGTTGTGGATTCGATTCCGACTCGAGTCAATGCATGTATTTTTTAGCTTTTGTATCGAGATAAAAGAGTGTCGAGTTCCATCACCGCTGTATCCCATTGAATACAAGGAAAGTGGGAAACAGAGTGTCTTAACACTAGGTTCCCTATGCTTGCTTACCCAGGCCTTGCCTTGCTACTAGAACGAGGGAATGTAAATATTAAATATTTCGTTCCCCCAAGTGAGAAACAAATTTTCGCTACGGTGCCACGATAGCTACGATTTTATTATAAATTGTATTGAAATCCACAGATGAAACTATGCGGTGTACAACGCCGAGAGTGGACTAAGGAAGAGTGATCTCGAAATTCCTACTAATATTTTTTTTGTTTACTTGACGTACACCACGATCTATAATTAAATAAATAAATATTTTTTTAATTATAATTAATTTAGCTTCACGCTATATCCCGCACACAGCAGGGTAGGCAGAGGGAACCTAGTGTTAAGACACTCCGTTCCCCACTTACTGCCGAATTTTGGAGGCATTGCGTGTTGAGTGGCAGAACTCAACGCCGCGCTTTGCCTCGACACCAGACCGAAGAAACGAAAATATAAATTTAAGTAAATATTTCATCTCCTCGAGTGGGGATCGAACCCACAATCAGTCGGTTTTACAGTCACATTTTGTACCACACCATCAAATAAATAAATAAATTTGTTTATTTTTTAATTAAATAATAATTCTTATTATTTATAATTCACCATACAATTTTCAATTAAAATTAACATATTTCAATATAAGTTAAGTCTCATATAAGCCGCAAAGCGGAAGGGATAAAGCTTACAGCTTAATAACATATCTACGAATATTTTTCATTTTATTACATCAAAAATATATGTGAGGAGTAAAAACGGCCAGGTCCAGGTTACAATGCGATGGTTGTAGGTTCAATCGGATTCGAAGCAAAGAAATGCTTCACCTTTCAATGCGTGATAAAGCTTCACGCTTTATCACGCATGGAATGGTAGACCCAGAGTGCTAGATACTCTGTTCTCCACTTTCGTCCCGATTTTTATTGCCAATTGTTTTATATTTTTATGGCGAGTTTTATTTCACAAATCTAGCTCTTTTGGTGTCTATAGTAATAAATTTTGAATTAACTACATTATTGAATACATGTAATTTCATTGTCATCAGAACTGAAGTCGTAATCCAAATTTACAACTCATTTAGACACTGGGAAGTGGGTACAGTTGAGCAAGCAAGATTTCAAATACGCTTACACGCATACTAACACGAAAAGTAAAATAAGGATTTAAAATCAAATCAGTTTCACACTGTATCTCGCACACAGCAGGGTAAGCAGAGGGAACCTAGAGTTAAGACACTCCGTTCCCCACTTTCAGCCGAATTTTGGAGGGTTTGCGTTATAAATGGCAGACACCAGAGCGAAGAAATGGAAATATAAATTTATGTAAATATTTCGCCTACTCGAGTGGGAATCGAACACACGACCAGTTGGATTTACAGTCACACCTTGTGCCCCTTCACCACGACTGGTATCAAAAACTGTGAATATTTGCAATGGTAAAGTAAATGCAACGGGTATTTACAGTCAAATATTGTTCCACTGTAACGCCAGGATGGCTTCTACATACTACATATATCTATGTTTTGAATGCCTTCGTAAATTTTGCTATTTCTCCTTGTTTGTAATTTTCGTCTTAATATTCTCTTTTTTGCTATCTTTTCTTTGAAATACCTTGATTTTTTTGTTTGTGACTAAATGCCAGAGTGATAGCCTTGCCGTGTTAATACATTTCATTTCCTACGCACCGCACAATATATAGGACACGAGACACTCAACAGAGTGGCGGAACTCAACGGCTCGTTTTTTTTCCTTTTAACTTTTTACTTTTAACACAGCGAGCTAATGAAAATAATCAATCACCACCCCCCCACCCTAGTGGAAATCGAAACTATAGTCGTCACCTCCTTGATTTACAATACTCTGCCTATCCTGCTACTTGCGGGATACAGCGTGAAGCTAAAAAAATATTTTAGGAACTTCCATAAATTCTGTGGTTGCGGGATTTTAACCTGCACCTCTTAAAAACATGTGCTTAATATCCTATCCATAAATATCGATTAACAAAAACACGTTTTTTTCAGCTTAACGTGGGAAAACAGGCAAAGCCTAGCATTAAGACATTCCCCACTTTCCGTCGAATCCTAAATTTGACATTACGTGTTGATTGGTGAAACTCAAAGCCGCGCTTTGTCTGGACACTGTAAAAAATGCTAAAAAATATAAAAAAGCTGTACATCCGCCTAATCTTGCCAAACTTCTCAATTCATATGGTATTATCGTGTCAATTTGTCCATCGACATCTACGTCAGACCCTTGTTAAACTTTTGTAAAGAGATTTAAGTTAGGTTTGTTCAGTTAATCTGATTTGTAACTTTCTAGATAGTTTCCTAATCGAATTCCATATAGAACGCTTACTTAATAATAACCGCAACTTGGTCGTGACTTAGTAGGACAGCGTTTGACATTAAACGAGATTGTTATGAGTTCGATACCCACTCGGGGACAAGAACCTCCCAAAAAAACGAGGAACAATACTCACAACTCAAGGGTAGGTTCCCTTTGTTTATCCTGTTATGAAGTGTTCAAGCACACACTGGTAGTCCACGTCCACGGATGTTAAAACTGCTTCACCAGTTTACTTTACTTATTTTCATGGCATCTTGTTCTATATAAGTTTTGTTAGGAACCTAGAGTGTTCATCACAATTGTTTGTACAGTCGATACGGATCGTGCCAATTTAGACCTAGAGAGGATCCGGATGTTTATTATTGACTATTTTGGTTAGGAGGTGTACATCGTGGCGAAAAAGCGTGTGACACGTCAGTTGTGAGTTCGGTTCCTAATAGCGGAAAAGAAATATTGAATATTTCAACTTCTTGTAGTAACGAGGGAATACGCCACGTTGAGCTTCGCTATTCAAAACGCCTTTAGCAATCGACAGAAGTGGGGAAAAGGAAATTTCTTAATAGGAACGGAGTGTCTTAACACTGTATATATATATATATATATATATATATATAAAAAAAAGTAGAAGTTTCCTGAAGGGATGAAATAAAGGTTGAAAATTTATAAAAATTGAAATTCTGAGTCTTAAAAAGATTATATATATACAAATTTAGCTACAATATTTTAGACTACAGTGTATATCACAATTGTTTGTACAGCTGCTACGACGGTTCGTGCAATCTTAGTTATAGCGAGGATCGGGATGTTTATCTTTGACTGTATTCCGTTTACAGTATACTGCTTAAAATGCATTCTAGTTAGCAAAAATATAATTTAAAATACCGTTTGCAAAATTATTAAATTAGGCTGTCGGTCTGCAACTGGCAGAATTTGCCTTTAAGCGCGACACATGTGGAGCGGAACGACACCGCGATGTTGAGTTTCTAATATTAAATGTCCTGATAATTGAATGGATCGTTGGGAAATGTCTTAACACTACGTAAAATTCCTTATTTTCCTAGTTCTTTGTGTTGCTCTACACTCTCCAAGGATTTTATTATTTGGTGCTTTGACGTAATTGAGGCTGTTGTGGCGCAGGAGCACAAATGAGTTACTGTAAAGATTTTTGATTTACGCTGAGGGGAATGAGTTATTATTTTTTAATATTTTTATTTCTTCACTCTGGTACCAAGGCAAAAACCGGCGTTTAATTACGCCTCAACGCTCAACTCGCAAAATATAGAGAGGAATGTTTTACACTAGATTCCTTCTGCATACTCCGCTACATGCGGGATACAGATCGAAGATAAATAAAATAACGACGTAATTGCTATTTTTTACTAAAATATATTAAATACGTCTATATATTCAAAATGATTATTTATACTATTTTATTGAGTCCATGTTATATAAATAAATTTAAATAATTTTGAAGAAAACATCGATATAAATATAGCCTTGACTATTTTAGTATGTAAATGTACCTGTTTTTGTGATCTCATCGTCTCCTTTGTCCCTAAAGGCCTGCGTAAGTTTACTGATTGTTATCCGTGAATAAAACATTTCGGTATACAAAATATTATATTACAATACGTTTTTTATTTGTTTTTTTAGCTTTACGCTGTATCCCGAATGTAGCAGCAACACTTTCGAGGGTTGTTTTGCCCAGTTATCAGAGTGAGATATTAAAAAACATGCCGAACGAGAATCGAACCCAAAACCGTCCCTTTTAGAATCATACAGAAAGACGACGTACAGCTGCGCTGTGACGACATATTTATAACATACACCTTTTACAAAGTGATAAGGTCCGTCATTCAACATACATGTCTCAAATTCAAACGGAAAAAAGAACATATAGTGTATTGACATCAGGATCTCTCCACCTACTCTACTAGGCGGGTTAAAGCGTGAAGTAATGCGTGAATATGTTAATTCACGCATTTCTACATACAACAGATAGGCATCAAAATCTGCAAACGCGATGATTGTGGGTTCAACTCCATTCAGGGGAAAGATTAAATTTAATTATTTACATTCCCCGACAAAACACGGCATTGAGCTCCATCACGCCACAACTAATATCTCAATAATTGGGTGGAAAATGGGGAACGGAGTGTCTTATTCTTTTAGTCTACATTGCCATGCGGGAAAAACCGTGATACTTTAATATAATTTTTCTTTAAAGAAGGTATGATAGCTTACAATATACAGCGTGACTGATCGATATTATATTTTTGTATATAACTTTGAGTTATTCGTGGCGACCTGAATACAAAATGAGTACTGTCTATTGATATTAATATTTTAATACAGTAGATATGTAGATTATTTATTTTATTTTTACATGCGTTTTTCACGCTATATCCCGCACTCAGCGGGATAAACACTCTGTCCTTCTTCTTCTCTTCGCCAAATTCTGAAAGTATTTAGATAAGTGGCGCAACCCAACGTCGCACGATGAAGAAATGAAAATATAAATTTAAATTAATATATGAAATATTCCTTGAGTGGGACTCGAACCCACAGCTAGTCACGTTTACCCTCACTCTTTGTGCCCTGCGCAACAATTGGCCTCGAATGACCTCAACTGGTCAACTGGCCTGGTGTTTTTCTTTGTTGCTCGAGAGATCTACTGATATTTTTTTTACTTCATTATTTTTTTTTATTTTTCTACTCAATTTATAAACGGGAAGGAAGTGACGCTATTTGGAACACCACTGAGAAGTCCAGCTATGTTCAAAAAATGTAGACAAAAACTAAATTATTTTTACCATATGACTTTTAGACAAGGAATAGTTATTGAAATATACACATATGGAAATAAATAGCACTTCGGAGCCTCCATCCACTCGAGGAAAGAATTAAATTATTATTATTTCCAATAATATACATACATATAATATATATACATACGAAAACAGTAGCGGCGTTGAGTACTGAAACTAAACACGTCATATCTTGAAAATATCTCTTCTCCTACCATTCTAAACGAGAAAAAGCGTGAAAAGCGCGCTATTAAATAATTATAAGCACTTTTAACAAATCATGATCAAATTACAGTAATTGGGCCAAGGTCCATCAGAGATCGATGTAACCCGCTTAAAAGCTTCCCCCAATTACAATAAAATATTAAAATGAATTCAGGTAAACTTTTTGGTAGAAATTGTTTTGTTTTCAATTTTCACTTGGGACTTAAATATATATATATATATATATATATATATATATATATATATATATATATATATATATAGAGCTCGGAAGGCACAGAGAATATAGTGTTAAGTCACTCTGTTCCCTTTCCGCCGCATTACGTATTGAGACGCGGAACTTAAGGCTACGATTTTTGTCTAGGTACCAGAGCGAGAGAAGGAAAATAATAATAAGTAATAATTAATTCTCATGTCAGAGAATCAAACCGAAAATCGTTACGTTACAGTCACACGGTTGTGGCCTTGCGCCACGACGGCCTAAATATATTTTTTTTATGGCTTCATTGTGGTAACGTCGCATCTGAACTAAAAAAAAAAACTAAAAAAGAAACACCAATATATGTATACAGGGTGGAAGTGAAAAAAAAAATATTTTCATTTCATCTTCCTCAGAATCTGACATTTCAAAATTATTTTACATATAGATATTACTTTTGTCGTAACTTCAAACAGTATAACATATATACTAACCTCTAAGGAATAAACAGAAATTCTTCTATTCATATATTAAAAAGATGCGCTCTAATAAATGTAACTTTCCTGCTTTAATGACTCTGAACGGCGTTTCGTCAACTAATGGATCTGATATTTGTAATCAATTTGCAACGCACTTCTCAAGTGTATATATTTCTCAAAATTTAACAACACTTCAGCCATATAAAGCGACTTTGTTAAATTGCACTTCAGAGTTGTCAAACATAAAAATCCAAGAGAAGGATATTATTGATAAATTAAAATGTATTGATACAAATAAGGGTGCTGGACCGGACAATATACCTCCCTTTTTCGTTAAACAATGTGCTGTCCATCTAGCTAGGCCTCTATTCTTATTATTTAATAAATCTTTGTGTGTAGGTGAATTCCCGTGTTCATGGAAAGTAGCAAAAGTTGTCCCTATTTTTAAGGCTGGTGATAGAAAAGATATTTCAAATTATAGGCCAATCTCCATATTGTCAGTTTTTTCAAAAATATTCGAGTCATTAATTTGTCCAGTGCTCACGTGGCACATGAAATCAGCAATTATTGAAAATCAACACGGTTTTATCACAAAACGATCCACTCTGTCAAACATGGCATTAGTTGTTGACGATTTAGCTATGGCGTTGGATAATTCTGAACAGATAGATTGCATTTATACAGACTTGGCCAAAGCATTCGACGTCGTCGATCATAATATTTTATTAAATAAACTTCGTATATATGGTATTAATGGCAATCTGATTAACTGGCTTAAGACTTACTTGATGAACCGTAAAATGAATGTAGTCGTAGGAGGATATCTGTCGCAAACGTTTACTGCGACCTCGGGTGTCCCCCAAGGTTCCATTCTTGGCCCCACGTTGTTTGGGTTTTTTATAAACGACATACATGAGTGTTTTAAGCATTGTAGATTTCAATTATACGCTGACGATCTTAAAATATACAAGAAAATTAATAGCATTGACGACTCGTTTAAATTACAGCAAGATTTGGATAGACTTTCATTGTGGTGTGATTATAACAACTTAAAAATGAATCACCTCAAATGTTACATTATAACATTTAGCCGTAAAGTTAAAAATATTAACTTCAACTACTCTATTAATGGAAATATTTTAGGAAGAGTTAACCAAATTAGCGATCTCGGGATTATATTGGATAATAAGTTAAGTTTTTTACCACATTTGGACGACATAATTAAAAAAGCACTCAAACTGCTAGGTTTCATTTTGCGAGCTTGTAAGGAATTTAAAAGATCCATTACCAAAATAACGTTATTTAACTCTATAATACGTAGTAAGCTTGAATATTGTTGTATTGCATGGAATCCTCATTATAAGTCACATGAAAACAGATTAGAAAGAGTACAGAAGAGATTTTTACGTCAATTGGCTTACAAAGATAACCTGCTGAAACGAACTAAAAGCTATTCCGATCACTTAAGATTTTATAATGTCGTCTCTTTATCTAATCGTAGAGATTTACTTGATCTTTGCTTCTTACATAAAATTATAAATGGGGGTATCGATAGTCCAAGTTTGTTAAATAGAATAGGTTTAGCAGTACCAAGGAACAATTCTAGAAGCCATAATAAAAATAAGCACACATTTAAAGAGCGTTTTTCTAAAAGTAACTTAGGCAAAGCAGCTCCATTAAATAGAATAGTAATATTGTATAATAGTATATTTAAAAAAGCAGGCTTAGATATATTTCAACAATCCATATCCACTTTTAAATTGCAAACAAAAAAATATTGCCTAAATTGTCTTCCTCTTAAATAATTGTTGATAAATGAGAAATTATCGTTTATTTTTTTGTAACTATTTTTTTTTTAATGGTTAAAATTGTTACAAACTTTTTGTTTTTTGTTTCTTTTATTGTATAAGTTTTTTTTTTTTTTTGGGTGTTTAACTTCAAAGAATGATTTGTATTGTTTGTTCTCTATTTTTAAATTAATTTATGCATGTCAAGTTAGCCTATAAGTGCGGTATACAATTTATGTTATAGTCCTTTAAGATTGTTTTGATTTTAGCATAAGAATTATTACTGTATACAACGTTGGCTTCCTATTAAATAAAATAAAATAAAATAAAATAAAATAAAATAAAATAAAATAAAATAAAATAAAATAAAATAAAATAAAATAAAATAAAATAAAATAAAATAAAATAAAATAAAATAAAATAAAATAAAATAAACAGTATGGACCAAGAGATGAATAATAACTTAAGAGGTAAGCAAAAAATGATATTTGAAATATAGAATCGTAGGACTGTCTTTTTAAGATCCCATACTTTAAAAGGTTAAAAACCGGGCTAGTGCGAGTCGATCTTGCTCACCGAGGGTTCCGTACAAAAATTGGAGATCTCGAGGCTATTTTGAAATTCGAGCTTAGCCAGAATTAGCTGAGGTTTTCTCTAAGTTAGTCAAATTTCATAATTCTAGAATAACTGAAAATACTCTATACTATTAATTTTGACCCCCTTTATAGTGCTGAAATACACTTTTTTAGCGATATAAGCGGCCATATCTTTTCTGAATTAAATATAAAAGTACGATTTTGAGGAAATAATGAGGCTGTAAATTTCAGTATATGGTTTGAATTTCAACACAATATCTCCAAGCGTAAAGGATCTTGATAGACAGTGAGACAGACAGACAGACGGATAACAAAGTGATCTTTGAAACGTTCCTCTTTTCCTTTAAAGGTGCGGAACCCTAAAAACGGAACCCTTATTGGATCAGTTTGTTCTCCGTCTGTCCGTCTGTCAAGACCATTTATCTCGAAATGGCGTGGAGGTTTCAAGCCTTAATTAATATTAAATATTCAAGTCTAATCAAAACCTATAGTGTACGACCAGTGGTGCTATAGGAATGAAATTTGGTACGGAGTGAGAATTCATAATACAAAAAAAGAAATTGGTTGGGAATTGAATTGGATTGGAGTATCTTGACATTAGATTCCGAATAAAAACAAAACAACAAAATGTCTTCTTTACATTGTGTAGATGGATATGCGATACGTATGACATGTAAGAATTTTAAATAGAACTCCTACTCTATTAAAAATAGAAACAAAAGATTATAAGAAGTGTTAGTTTCACGTTGTATCCCGCAATCCCGCATAAATGGACACTGCCGTGCCTGACTCACAGCCCAATTTTTAGCAATTTGCGAGTTTGTCTTGTTACCAAAGTGAGAAAATGTAAATAATTAATTATCTTGAGCTTGATATAGAATTTATAACCATTCGGCTTATAGACTAACGCTGTACCACTGCGCTATGATGGACTTACAGCAGTCTAGTTGAATACAGTATTATAAGATAAAAAAAAACAATATATACGTAATTTAAAATCTTTATAAATCGAGAACTAAAAAACCCTTGGGTGTTTAAGTTTATATATAAAAGTACTTACGTTTATTATTCAACTAAAAAACTCGAAAGTATATGAAATACGATAAAACTAGCCGTTCCATACGAAAAGCTTTATTAAAACTTTTTTAATAAAAATCTAGATAGATTTTATGGATGAGGAGACTTCAGTGGACGCTGAAGTGAATATCAAATTTTTGAACGTAACTTTCACGATGGATTTTATTTGTCGTAATTTTAACTGATAGTAACAAAAGCGTAACTAATATAAAAAAAGATCACAACACCCCGCTTCATCCCTTATAGCAGGGAAGTATAGAGAATTTACTATCAAAGCGTTATTTTTCTCTTCCAGCATAAATCAAACTATTGTAAATATATAGACGGAACTCAACACCAAACACTCATTAAATGTCTTGGTTTTGACTCAAAAATTCGGCGTAAAGCGAGGAATAGAAATGTCTTAACGGCAAAGAAATTTCCGAGTCACTGCTTGTTGAGAGAGAAGTTAAAATAATTCCTTATCATAGATAATATATAATATAATATAGGATAGCCTATATATCGAACCCACAACTACTTACACAATGAGCAATGAATATCGGGCGTCAGTACTATATTCATTTACTTAAAAGAAAATATGTTGAGTAAATTCAATACAGTTGACCTATTTCAGCTGTAGGGGTACTTTAAACCCCCGCCCGAGGGGCCTGACCCGCACTTGTCGTAAAGTCACTGTATTAGATTACAAGGGTGTCGCCTAATAGATATTTTATAGAGAAATGCCTTTTAAATTGTATAAATGGTGGAATTTAGGAATTTATAGGGTTTTTTAGGGTTTTCTTGCAAAACATCCCCTATTTAGTGAAGGAAAGGAGATGTCAGAGACAATAATTTCGTCAGTTAATTATTTGAGTTATTTCCAATCTATATGGTTGTTGAAATCGGTCGTGACGGGTGACAAGAATGTTGTAGGTTTTTTTTCTCGCTCTGGTATCTGGTATCGAAACGCGGCGTTGAGTTCCGGCAGGAGGTGGGTATCTGTAGTTCCTGGGAACATAGTTATTTCAAAACTCTGTTCCCAGCTTCGCTTTCACTTTCTAAATATATTTTCTTTCATATATATATATATATATATATATATATATGTATATATATATATATATAAATATAATAAATGTGTCATAAAAAATATTGACATTCTTTCACTTCCCCTTGGACTTGTCTATTCGTGATAATATACTGTAATGTTTTACGTGTTCGTGGTTATATTTTTCATATTTCATCAAATTTATTACAGGAAAAATAAGTGTTTTCCACTTGGAATCTTTTCCTGACTCATAAATTGGGGTGAACGGTGTAATTAATTTCAAGTGTTGATATATAGAGCACTTTGTCACGATTTCACCTGGAAAATGCTTCTTATGTTCTTCTTATTTCTTTGGATTTTTTTGTTGTCCACAACTTCATTTGCTAGTGTTGCTGCAGGGGTAGAAGCGCGTGACCGTAAAGCGACTAGTTGTAGGTTCGATTACTTATCGGGGAAATTATTTTTTTAATTAGTAATATCATTTCCTCGCACTCATAAAGAGGAAAAGGCTATGAGTTACGTCTCTCAATACCAAATGCCAAAATGGGGAACGGAAGTTTCTTAATAACAATGGAGTGTATTAACACTAGGTTCCCTCTGCCTATCCTGGAATATGCTAAATACTAAGTATAATTATAGGTAATTGTTGGTTAAATTTAATCCATCCTCAGTAGTAGATAAGCATCTAAATATATGCATATTTAAACACATTTTTTATCCTACATTTTTATAACTTATAGTAATGCATTGTTAGATCAATCAACATGAAAAAATGAAAATTCTTTTGACTTCTTCTATCTGGTATTAGTTCCAGTCTTTTCATTCCATTGTGAGGGTCTGATTCCATCCTGCTTCTGGCCTTCTCCACTTAGACCATTGGCTCTCATGCCCTGCATCACGTCATTCATCGTCGCCTCCGTTCGGAGGTTATACCGTCAGGGACAGACACATATTGCCTATAATATGTGAAATATAGCAAAAATCGGAATATTAATTAAGGTAGAAAAAAAGTTATATAACTCACAGATCACCGAAACGTTAAAATTAAATTTAATATGAAAACAAAAAGTTTATTTATGTTCTAACAAAAAATATGAAAAAAAAAAGAGTTGACACACTAAAATATTTATGAAGTTTGGAATATTTTTATGAAACGACGCGAACCTCCGCCCCCAGTATTTGTTGTTGGAAAATAATGTTTATATTCACACTGGCTTTGATCGTCCGCCTTTTCTTTGTTACTCAGTGTGTTCTGGACCTTTCAATATTTTAGTAATTTTTTTTAGTTTAGCTTTATTCCACATTAAGTATGGCAGGCAGAAGGAACCTGGGTTACTCTTTAAGACACTTTCGTTCTCTACGTTTCATTGAATTCTGGAGGCATTCCGTATTAAATGGCGGAACTCAACATCGCACTTTGCCTCGTTACCAGAGCGTGAAAGTACAAATATATATTTTTTTATGTCCTCGATTGGGAATTGAATCCATAACTTGTCGTGTTTACAGTCGCAGTCTTGTCAGCTGACTTGTACATGAAATTGAGGAACTTTATATAGTTAAACAAAAAAAAATACATTAAAAAAGGGTCCCAAAGGGTTAAACTTCAACGGGACCCTAAAAATCAGTTCGTTTAGAAATACAAAAATCCGAAAAAAAATAAACCGCAAACAAAGCTTATATATTCCGGGCACGCGACACTCCCACGGTCTCTATGGAGGAGAAAATTCTTTTTGCGTTTTCGAATTTATTGGACCGCCTACGCTGACTGATCTGTGGACTATCGTATTCATGATGAAAATACTAAATATATGTATATATTATTTTAAAGAGAGAAAGGTCGTGGCGCAGGGGTACAAATTTGACTGAAAACGCGACAGTCTGTGGATTCGATTCCCACGCGAGAAGGTGGTATTTTTTTTTTTTTATTTTTTTTTTATTTTATTAAGTTCACCAACGGCTCATACATTATTACATTTCAAGTAAATCTAATTTAAAAACTAAAAACAATTAATGTACAGCCACTTAAAGGTAAACACTGCATGCAAAATAAAATGGCTGTGAACAATCGTGAAACGGTAATTTATAAAAACATATAACAGCGGATCAAAATTATATAAAAATATAATATAAACTAATACAAACAATATTACCAGGAGCAACAATTATAGCATAATTTACACACATTTTATTGCTTTCTTAAAAGCTGTTTATTATATATTTATTTATATTTATATTTTTATTTCTTCGCTGTGGTGTCGAGTTAAAGCGCGGCGCTGAGTTCCGCCACTCATCACGCAATGCCTCCAGAACTCGGCGGAAAGTGGAGAACCCAATGTTTTAACACTAGGTTCCTGCCTACCCTGCTGTGTGCGGGATACAGCGTGAAACTGATAATTTTTTTATGACATTTTTTTTTAATACTTACAATTCGCTGCGATATAATGTTGAGTAGCATTAGTATACCGTCAATAACTAGATTCCTTGAAATATTTCCCTGTCTGGGGAAACATCACGAGGCTTTTAGTTCCACCATATCTATAGCTTTATAAAATTATTTTAGTTTCTTGTTACCTTATACCGCATATAACAGGCAGAGAGAACTTAGGAACCTAGAGTTAAAACACCCCGTTCCCACTGCAACATTGAATAAAAAACGTAAGACTAAATATAATATAATATAAAGATAAAAATATCGTAATTGTAATATATAATATTTTTTTAAAAGAGTAGCGAAAGAAATTAAAAAAAAAATAATTAAATTGCCTTCACGGAGTAGGAAGCCGCCTTGTTTTAATGGAAAAATTAATTTACTTAGTAATAGGTTAGATAAGATAAATGCTAGGGTTGCCTTTTAATTTCTATAAAAGGGTCTCTTTCCTTTTTTTCTGAGTCTCACGCTGAAATATTAATAAATAATAATTCATCCCTCCAAGTGGGCATCGAACCCACAACCTTCTAATTCCTTTAACTTTTGTTTTAAGTTATTTTTTTGTGGACCTTTTTTATAAAGAAAGTTTCTGCTGCTCTAGGAAAATGTTTTTAATATAAGGATTCTCAAGTGATTGATTGGCACATCGTCTGACGGTTGTGGGTTCGTTTCACACTCGGTGAAATGTTTTTTTTTTCTCGTTCTGATAAGAAGACAAAGCTCGTCGTTGAATTCCGCCACTCAACACGCAGTGTTTTGAAAATTGAGTCAAAATCGGAGAACGCATTCACTTACCACTACTTGCTCTCTGCCTGTAGCGTGAATTTGAAAAAAATATAAAGATATGTTTAAACATATTTTAAAATCACTTCTAAAATCAAATCAAATAAAATCAGACCTACCGGCACACAGCAGGGTAGGCAGAGGGAACCTAGTGTTAAGGCACTCCGTTCGCCAATTTCCACTGAATTAATGAATTCTGGGGGCATTGCGTATTGAGTGGAGGAACTTAACGCCGTTCTTTGCCTCGACACCAGAGCGAAGAAACTAAAATATAAATTTAAATGATTCTATTGACGCATTTTTTATTTCAGATACGCTGTGGAGTTCAAATCGGATAAAAACAAGGTATGATAAAATATTTTATTTCTTTGATTTTTTTTCAAAAATATTAGAAAGTCTAAATACCAAAATAGCCAAGTTCTGTATGTAATTAAAGAAATATTTTTGTAGCTTCACGCTGTATCTCGCATATAGTAATGTAGGTAGAGCGAACATGGGAAATTACAGTTAAGACGCTCACGTTCCCCACGTTCACTGTATCCCACGCAAATGTCACTGCGCCACGACTTAAAAATAAACGAATTTATTTAAAACTAACATTAATTACCGTAGCGTTTGTCGCTCCTTTCTCTGTTCTCTCTTCTGTCTTCTGATAAAGCGTGATGCTATAAAAAAATATATATTACGTGTTAATAGAAATGCATGTGAATTTAGAATAGGTTACTATTTAAAATTTCTCACGCCGTTGGGATTGCAACGTGGAGGTTCTGTACAAGATATTTTACATTTAATTAAATAAAAATTAAATTAGCTTCACGCTATATCCCGCACACAGCAGGGTAGGTAGAGGGAACCTAGACACTCCGTTCCCCATTCTCTGCCGAATTTTGGAGGCATTGCGTGTTGAGTGGCAGAACTCAACGCCGCGCTTTGCCTCGACACCAGAGCAAATAAATGGAAATATGAATTTAAGTAAATATTTCATCTCCTCGAGTGGGGATCGAACCCACAACCAGTTGGTTTTACAGTCACACTTAGTGCCACTGCGCCACGACTGGCCTCTACACTTAATTATTACCCTAAAAAAGGCTCTTTGTTTATATTGAATTGACGTTGTCACAGCCGGTCATTCGAGTGAGACTATGTAAGAGTAAAAGAAGTGCACAAAGTGGATAACGGAGTGTCTTAACACTCGGTTCTCTCTGCCTTCTCTGTTAACAGAGAAATTGAGCTCCGCCACTGAATACACATATGTTTATCCCGAAAATTGGTTTCTACAGCTTTTTTGGTAAAACTGAAATATAAATCTTTAACCAGAAACCAAGTTTTAGAAACTTCAAACGTAAATTGTTTATATTTTAATTAAAACTTCCACACTTACTCATACAGCTTCTTATATGAAGTTGTTTAATTAGAACTTTGAGTAACATTATATCTTTCGGAAACTATCCACTCTAAATCACTGAGTAGTTGTATCTTTTAGCAAGTATCTTTTTTTTTTGGTTTCACGCTTTATCCCGCATTTAACAGGATAAGCAAAAGTAAACTAGTGCTCAGAATCTTCATTTCCCACTTTCCGCCAAATTTTCGGTATATATTGTGTGATGGAACCCCGCTTTGTCTTCTTATCAGAAAGAGGAATTGAAAAAAATTTATATTAATAATGCATTCCCCCGAATGGGAATCAAACCATCAACCGCCATCGGCGTTTAATCGTAGTATAAGTAACTTTTTAGTAGACGACAACTTTAATCACTTTGTTTTATATATTACTTTGTTTTATATATTACTCCAGGTTCTGCATGATACAAATAGGTGATGTGCAGTAAAATTTTTGGCTGGCAAGACCGAAAGAACCTTGTGTTAAGACACTCCGTTTTCATTTGGAGCGAAACGCAAGGCCGTTCCCTAATTTCCGCCTAATCTGAAGGCATTCTGTGTTGAGTGAGAATTGAACCCACAACCTATCACGTTAGCAGTCGCACGTTCGTGCCCCTCCAACACGACTGGCCTCAAATCTGACCTGTCTGTTTTCCTTTACATATAAATGAAAATATATCAATTATTAAATAACGTTTTCAAAAAACCATACCATTTTAATTAAAAAGGCGTGGCGCAGCGACACAGCTTGAGAACTACTGGGTGAATCAAATTACTTCCATTTACTCGTTCTTGTAAAAAGACAAGGCACGGCGTTGAGTTCCACTTCTCAACAAGCAATTTTTAACTTAATAGTAAGTTAATAAAAACAGTTCCATCACTGAACTCAAGGAAGGAAGGAATGCCTCGAGAGTTTAGTGAAAACGGGTAATGGAGTGTCTCAACACTAGGTTACTCTGCTGTGTGCGTGTAAAATAAATATTAAATCTTGTAATTTCGTGAAATATACTAAAAAAGGTCATAAATAAACTCTCTAAGTAAATTGTTTTTATTTTAACAAAACCTTGGCGTTTACAATATTTGCCAAATTTCGGAAAGTGGTGTAAACATCGTTACGCCGGCAAAGTACTGAATATTTTATGAGGAGACTTTGTAGAGGCGCTTGTAATCTGATTATAGAAAATAAATGATTGATTCGGAAAGTGGGGAACGGACTGTCTTCACACTAGGTTCCCTTGGTCTACTCTGGTGTGTGCGGGATACAGCGTGGAGCTAATTTAATTTATTTTTTATATTTTCCGTCCGCTAATAATTTTGTGCCATGTTTTCCTAATTTTACAATGTTTTTCACTGTTTCTTTTCTTCTATCGATCGTAGCGTGATGTTTTATAACCTACAACAGCCTTTTTCGTATTTTTTGATTCGAATCGCTAGTTTCTGAGATCAACGCTTGTAAACAAACAAATACTTCAGCTTTATGATAATAGTATAAAAAGTCAATATTAATATTATATTTAACAATAGAATGTAATTATTTTGTTAGAGTCACGTAGTATCCTGCCAAAGAGTACATGGCAACCTAGTGTTGAGACACTCCTTCTCCTACTCTCCGCAGAATTCTTTAAGCATTGCATTTTGATTGGCGGAACACAACAACGCGCTTTGTCTTGTTACCAGAGCGAGGAAATGAGAAAAAAAGAAATATTTCATTTCCCCAATTGGGTATCGTCACAATATCCGTCGCTTTTGCTATCATAAGTTAACTACGCTACGACGACCTTAATTAAATTATACATACATATTCAATACAATAATATTAAAACATATTGGATTTGAACCCACAATCACCAAATGCGTCACAATTTTACGAGCCCACTTTATATACTGTTAGGCGTCAGACCATAAAATATGTTACGACGGCATTCACTAAAAGAGCCTCTCCAGTACTTTTCTTAATAACGTGTTCTTTTTTGTTTTGGTATTTTCTATTATTTTTATAGTAATAAGAAATAATCATAATAAATATCAAATCAAATCAGTTTTACGTTGTATCCTGCAAACAGCAGGGTAGGCAGAGGGAATCTAGTGTTAAGACACTCCGTTCTCCACTTTCTGCCGAATTCTGGAGGCATTGCGTGTTGAGTGGCAGAACTCAACACCGCGCTTAGCCTCGACACAAGAGCCACGAAAAGGAAATATAAATTTAAGTAAATATTGTAACAGTATGTACCTCCGATATAAGTTAAAAATAAATAAATAAATAAAATAAAATATGCATGGCAATACACATAAATAACATAGTTAATTATGAATAACACAAACGAAATATTTTTCATAACATATTAATCGAGACGAGTTCGTGTATTGTCGTCCCGAATGTCGCAACCGTCGTTCTGTATATATAGGTGGTGGTGATGCTGGAAGGCAGCGGTCGAGTCGAACTCTAAAGTACTACGGTACTAATAAATATGATGCACATAAAGACTCGTACCAAATGTATAATGAATATAATATGATAATTCGAAGTCTATGATGGCACGATCTTTTAGGATCGAATTCCTTATAAAGGAATTATATGTGTAGGAGCGACACATATTATGGATTAAAGTTATCTTTGACCAATGTTATAATATTGAATGTTGCTTGACGTCGCGGAAGCTGACGTGATGGGCTTATGCGAACTGTTGCAGTGACATTAACTATGTCTTGGCTGATGCCGTCTCGCAGTACGCTCGCGGTACGTAAGCTGTGTTTGTATGGCGTTAGCCATTGATATATTAATATACCATTTCTACGATTTGGTATACGACTAGTAGGTGTGTGGTGCTATTTTATGTCCCAGCTCCGGTGTATGTAGTAGTGTCCGCCTGTCTCATACGGGTGTGTGGTGCTATTTTATGTCCTGGAACTCTGGTGTATGTAGTAGTGTCCGCCTACGGTTCGAGACACGACTGTGGGGTGTGTGCCGTGCGTTTATTTAACATATCGGCCGCCTTGCGGCAGTGTGTTCGTTCCAACGACTTATATTGATCTCACAAATCAATCAACATCACGAATCACAATTCTAATATAATAATCTTAATATAAACAAGCGTAACAAGTACCTTCAGACTGATCACACACAAACGTCCCGGAGAGTTCATTAAGACTGTTGCAGCCGCAGTCAGGTAGGAATTCACGGTGTAGGGCGGGGAGGTGCCCGTACTCTTTCTTCCTTTTATTATAACTAGTTCGCAGTTATAGTGGAGAGGAAGATAGGACGCGCTCTTGGCTTTTCTTCGGACGAGCTTCGAGTTATGACAATGATATATTGTCGAGTTTCCAGTTATCTAAATAACTGACACAAGAACAACTTCTGATGGCAAATATGTTATTAAAGCGATACCTTCTAATGGCATAATATAAAGTTCTTAATACTGTTACCTCTGAATCTCTAAAAGATTTTGGGTTCTTCACGATCACAACTATAAACGGTTCTACCCACTAGACACATCACGAGCCAAGGCATTATTTATTAAATAATATTTTAAAAGGTGTTTGAGATAACAGTTACAATTTGGTGCCGTGACCAGGATGGTCAAACGGCTTTGTAATAAAATACATATACATATATACAAATAGGCTTACGCCTACAATTTGTTGTCCGTGAAATGGAATGAGATAGAGGAGGTTTACAGTGTAAGGAATATTCATGTTTGGGGATTTTCAAAACAAAGCATAGTGAGGTTGGGGGGTTGCCTAGTCTGGGGGTTGGTAATAATTAAATATATAAATAAATGTAAATTCTATTTCGATGAACTCCATAGAATTTAGGGGGTCGAATGTAACAGTATGTACCTCCGATATAAGTTAAAAATAAATAAATAAATAAAATAAAATATGCATGGCAATACACATAAATAACATAGTTAATTATGAATAACACAAACGAAATATTTTTCATAACATATTAATCGAGACGAGTTCGTGTATTGTCGTCCCGAATGTCGCAACCGTCGTTCTGTATATATAGGTGGTGGTGATGCTGGAAGGCAGCGGTCGAGTCGAACTCTAAAGTACTACGGTACTAATAAATATGATGCACATAAAGACTCGTACCAAATGTATAATGAATATAATATGATAATTCGAAGTCTATGATGGCACGATCTTTTAGGATCGAATTCCTTATAAAGGAATTATATGTGTAGGAGCGACACATATTATGGATTAAAGTTATCTTTGACCAATGTTATAATATTGAATGTTGCTTGACGTCGCGGAAGCTGACGTGATGGGCTTATGCGAACTGTTGCAGTGACATTAACTATGTCTTGGCTGATGCCGTCTCGCAGTACGCTCGCGGTACGTAAGCTGTGTTTGTATGGCGTTAGCCATTGATATATTAATATACCATTTCTACGATTTGGTATACGACTAGTAGGTGTGTGGTGCTATTTTATGTCCCAGCTCCGGTGTATGTAGTAGTGTCCGCCTGTCTCATACGGGTGTGTGGTGCTATTTTATGTCCTGGAACTCTGGTGTATGTAGTAGTGTCCGCCTACGGTTCGAGACACGACTGTGGGGTGTGTGCCGTGCGTTTATTTAACATATCGGCCGCCTTGCGGCAGTGTGTTCGTTCCAACGACTTATATTGATCTCACAAATCAATCAACATCACGAATCACAATTCTAATATAATAATCTTAATATAAACAAGCGTAACAAGTACCTTCAGACTGATCACACACAAACGTCCCGGAGAGTTCATTAAGACTGTTGCAGCCGCAGTCAGGTAGGAATTCACGGTGTAGGGCGGGGAGGTGCCCGTACTCTTTCTTCCTTTTATTATAACTAGTTCGCAGTTATAGTGGAGAGGAAGATAGGACGCGCTCTTGGCTTTTCTTCGGACGAGCTTCGAGTTATGACAATGATATATTGTCGAGTTTCCAGTTATCTAAATAACTGACAGAAGAACAACTTCTGATGGCAAATATGTTATTAAAGCGATACCTTCTAATGGCATAATATAAAGTTCTTAATACTGTTACCTCTGAATCTCTAAAAGATTTTGGGTTCTTCACGATCACAACTATAAACGGTTCTACCCACTAGACACATCACGAGCCAAGGCATTATTTATTAAATAATATTTTAAAAGGTGTTTGAGATAACAGTTACAATATTTCATCTCCTCGAGTGGGGATCGAACCCACAACCAGTCGGTTTTACAGTCACACTTCATGCACTGCGCCACGACTGGCCTCTATATTTTTATTTATTTTACTTTTATTAATAGACATCAACTTCGCTTGTGTTGATTTAATAAGACGTTTAATGGAATAACACGCTTATTTTTTTCCTTTACAAATTTTGGGAATACAAAGGCAGAGGCATACATATATCCTTTTCTTACATGAAATTATAAATTTTAGAAATTATCAAAGAAAACAATTTAAAAATGACTACCCACATATATTTTACAATCATAAACCCGTATCATTTCACCCCAGCCCAAGGCGTTCAAATAATGAAGTCATGAATCTCCAACAAAGGGGCCTCGCTCAACCAACAATACCAAATACGGTGCCGGTACAGTCTATGGAACAATGGATGTAATTGAGATGAATATATTATTCTGTTTCATTTGATTTAACTTCTTGTTTACTACGATTTTGCTTTTTAAAATTAATTTTAATATTGCTGAGGCGTGTAGCAGGGTTATAAGAATGTGACGGTAAGCGCGATGGTTGCGGGTTCGATTCTCACTCGGTGTAATGAAATATTAATATTGTAATATTTATTCGCTCTGGTTACGATGTAAAAGGCGGCGGTAATCTCCGTTAATCAACACGCAATACCTTGAGAATTTGACGGAATGTGGGTAACGGAACTGTCGTCTTAATGGGAACGGAGTGTTTTAACACTAGATTCACTCTGCCCACCCTGCAATGTGCACAATTCTGCAATCTTTGGTGACTATATATGTAAGATTGATGGCTCAGTGTTATATATACATACGTGGATATTAGTAGATTCAAATTTTATGCAAAGAAATAATCTCACATAGACTAGGCCTCCTTATTTCGTCTACCTGAAATATAAGTAAGGAAATTAATGCGATAGTTTTGGGTTCGATCGGCACTTCATCTTTTTTTTTATAATCATTTATTTTCTCGCTCGCTTTACTAAACAGTGACAAATCTCGTTATTTACGCGCAATGCGCTTCTTATTTGAGTGAGAAATTGTAAAAGGAGTCCGCTATAACCTAAAAGTGTAAAAAGCATAGATATTTTTTTATGGAAGAAAAAAAGAAAAATTTAAGGTGGAGATGCGCTGTCTGATGGTACACAGGTCATATCGACCTGGAAACAGTGCCACGGGTACTCCTACCTAGCCGCACAGTAGTGGAGTGTCATGTATCCACATGGTGTAGATGATACTTTAGTTTGTGACGTATTAATCGTTGATATTAATTTATCAGACGTTCCATTTTAAATCCTTATCAAAGCCAAACGACCCTCAGATACAAAAAGCCGGTACAACTCTGATTGAACTAAAATTGGACAACCTGTTTCGACTTGGAACTAGGTCAAATATGAAATATGGGACACTGTGAATGCTGACTTTATAAGGTTTTTCACAAAAAGAATACACTTCAAAGTGGGAAATGGTAGTGTAACGGAGTGTATTAGCACTAGGTTCCCAGGTTCCCTCGCTCTATCTGCTATGTGCAGGATGCAGCGTTAACTTAAAACAATATTTTCCGTCATTCACCGCATACGTGAGCCTATTCAAAACATTATATATTAAGTGGCGGAACTCAACACCGCATTTTATTTAAGTGGAGCGAGAAATTCTAAATTATACCCACGTATTACCCATCATCCCAAATGACAATCGAACTTTAAATCATCACGTATAAAGTCATGGCGATATTCTACTGTACCACAACGACTTAAAATAAATTAATCACCAAACCAACTCACTCTCCATTATCTCTATATCATGATAATTTGGTCTAAAAGAAAATAACCTGACAAACAAACCTATAAGTCCAAGCACGTTCTATGACACGGCCTGAATACCAACTAAATCTGAATTAGCAAGAAAGAAAGGCATTTTGTTTATTGTTCCAGGGAAAATATTATACTATGTTTTTTTTGTAATAATGGTTACAAAATGAGGATTCATGTATATTAAGATTTCTACAATATGCAAAAAAAATACCACTAAATTGACTGTAAACGCGATGATTGTGGATTCGATTTCCACTCGGAGTAACAAATAATTTCTATTTTCTCTCTGGTAAGAAGTCTAAGCTCTGCGTTGAGTTCTGCCACTCAACACACAAACACTAGATTCTCTTTCAATACTGATTTTGATTAGATTACCTCTGTCTAGCTAGATACGGAATATAATTTGCTGATCCATAAGGCGTAGAATTATACATAAAAAAAACAGTTATTAACAAAATACAATAATCACGAAAAAGGTAATTAACAAAACAAATAATTGGAATCTTTTTATAGATAATTGGCACATAAAAGTTGGTCAGCCGTGTTAACGTATATATATATGGTAAATGATCACCGCCGCCCACGACTCCGTTTAACACCATAGGAGCTATAGGTGCATCGGCCTTAAAGGTGGAGATAGATGCACTTTTTGAAGGTACCCATGTCATATTGACTTGGAAACACTACCGCGGGTAGGCCATTCCACGGAAGGAAGTTCCTATGAAACCGCACAGTAGTGGAGTGCTACGTAATCAGATGCGCTAAAAGAAATCGGCGGCAGGTTACAGGTCAAACAGTTCTTCAGAACACTCTCCATGATAAATGCGGTAGAGAACGTGCAGCGAGGAGACATCTCTGCACAAAACCAATATGTTAAACCGTGCACAGATCATGATTCCAATGCCTCTACGTTGAATGCGATCAAATGGGGCAAGCTGATACTGGGGTGCGGCAGCCTAGAGATGAAAACAATACTCCATATCAGGTATGTAAACGTTTTAGAAGACTGGTGACATGATAAATGGTCTTTTTTTGTGGGTAACGTGCAAGGAAACATTCCCGAGGAATGCCTCAATGGGATGTCATAACACAAGGTTCCTTTTCCCTACCGTATCGTCGGAGGAATACAGATTGACGTTAAAAAAAAACTTTACCAATAATGTACCATAAATGATGAGCATTTATAATTTTGTTAGATGTTTGCATCATCAAAGGATAAACGAGCAGTAAATTAATTGGACATTACACGAACACTGTATATACAGCTTGAAAAGCTAAATTGAAATATGATGATAATTTTAATTGTTAATTACCCTTACACTGTATCCCGCATATTGCAGGCGCCTCATTGTCAAATTGTGCGTGTTGGGGGTCGTGTACCCTTTGTGGTGTATTTTTTTTTGCTAGAGTAGGAAAATCCTAAAAGATTAATTAATTCCCACGAGTGGGGATCAAACCTACAATCATAACATTTAAAGTCATAAGCCTCTGCCTTCTGCTTCACGTTATATTTAGCAGGATGTATAGAGGGAACCTGGTCTTAAGACACTCCTTTAAACAATTTACGCTGAATTTTCGAAGCATTGCGTGTTGAGTGGCGGAACTTAACTCCGCAGACATTCTGTGATGTCTGGAAAGTGAATCCCTGGATATTATCTAGAAAAACAGTTCGAATGAAGTTTCGTTGAAAATATTTATAAAAAAATTACAAATATGTAAGTAAAAAAATATATTTCCTGCTGTATCCCGCAAGGAGCAGGGTAGCCAAATGGGACTTCATGCTAAGAGACTCTGTTACTTACATTTCCAATTTTTCGAGACATTACGTCTTGAAAGGCGGATTTCAGCTTCGCGCTTTCTCTGATTACGAGAGCGAGTGGAAATCGAATCCACGGCCTCAATCCAATGACAAAACTTTGAAATAATATTATTTAATAAAAGAAAATGAAAAAATAACCAAACAAAAGACATATTTCAGCTAAAAGCTGTTTCGCCGCGCCTAATGCAAATGAGGCTTACTTAGCTAATGTCGTGTACGATGGGAGGACGCTACGGAAGTTATGTTTCAATGTAATATTTCCTTTTTGTTAAATGGCTCTTTGTAGGTTTTAAAAGTTTTCTTCTCTTAATATAGCAACCAGAATACTAAATATATAATTTTTTTAGGTTCATCCTATGTGTATAATAGGGTAGGTAAAGGGAACCTGGACTTGGGTTGAGGCACTCCTTCCCCTATTTGGATATCCGCCGAATTGTTAAGAAATAAAAATATTAAATATTTCATTCGCCGAGTGGGAATCGAACCCACAGCGGCCTCAAAATCGTACTTTTATGTATTTTTTAAATTAGAAAAGTCTGGAATATTCATCATAAAATGAGAAACAGACTAGGTTCCCACTGCATACCCTTCTTTATGAAAATAAAAAAATATAATAAAAAATAAACTCTCTTATAACGCCAGTCAGGCAAAATTTGCTCGAAATACACATATTTTCAAGATTTTCTCTAAAATAACGTACAAAAGATTGCAGACGTCGTCGTAAGTATCAAGTATATGACAAACTGTAAATCTACTAAAGCTGGCGACGGTATGACGCGTCTAATATATTTAACCCTTTTACTTAACATAATGAATATTTATTTGTAGCTTCAGGCCGTCGTGGTACAAAGGCATAAGGGCGGGACTGTAACACTAAGGTTGTTGATTCGATTTCCATGATCCACAGGACAGGAAATAAAATATTTTAATATATTTATCTTTTCATTTCTTCGTTCTTTTTTATTTCCACTGCGCTCCAAGAGACGTTCTACCTAAATATTTCATATTAATTTCAATCGGTTACGTCCACACGATCTCGAGATGAATGGATTTGACAGACGGGCAAACTAACAACAAACTGATCCTATAAGGGTTCCGTTTTTACCTTCTGGGGTAGGGTACCCTAAAAATGAACGTAGCAACTTGTTATAAATAAATAGTATAAGAAAAAGATTCTTGAGATGTAAATTCTAAAGCAATATCAAATTACTACGAGACATGTAAACTGTGAGACCATTATTTTTAACAAGATATCCGGTTTTTTTAATAATCGCGTATCTTGTAACAGTTGTTTTTTTGCTAATTCAACGAACAGATTGCCATTAACACTAGGTTCCCTCTGCCTACTCTGTTACGTGTGGGATACAGCGTGAAGCTAATTCATTTATTTTTTTTATTTTCATGCTATTTTTCGCATTAAGCATTTATATTTTCATTTGTTCGCTCTGGCTCCAAGGCAAAAATCTAGCGTGAGTCTGAGTTTCGCCACTCAACACGCAAGACCAGATCAGATCTCGGCGAAAATGAGAAACGGAGTGTCTTAACACTAGGCTCCCCTCTGCCCACCTCGTCGTGTGTGGGATTCAGCGTGAAGTTGAAAAAAGTTACCTTTACCCCAGCCAGGGATTTGAATCCGCGATACGACAATAAACAACCTAATGTGTTTATACTAATTAATTGTCACCATGCATTACGTGGTTTCAAAATAATCCCAACATTCTTACTACAAGCATCTCAACTACGGTAAACGTTGAGTGAAACCATTTTGCTAGAAGTTACTTCCCTCGGCGGCTATTACCTATTCGACCCTTGTCTGATAACAACTTATATTAAACTCTATTTACAGGCAAAGAAGTATTATTTCAGCTTGTATCTCTATTAAGTAATTTAATTAAGGCATAACATAAATAAGATTATTTCCAAGTAAATGATCGAAAAAGTTTATTAAAGGGCTCTCAAGGCGATTACTCTCTTATTTAGTAATGGAATATTTCAAAAATAAAACGAAAAAAATATTGAGTTTACTAATCTTTCAACGACACGTGATGGAAAACCACTTATATTTATAAAAATATTCTGATTGGGCTCATGGCACAGTGGCACAAATGTAACAAAATACGACGGTTGTAGGTTCGACTTCCACTCGGGAAAATGAAAAACGAGTAAATAAACAAAATAAGACCTACTATAATTTATGTTTGTATGTATATATAAGTATGTATATATAAATTAAAAATATTTCCCCAAAACAGGAACCGAACTCAAAACTCATTGTAAAAGTAAAAATAATTATCTTACTACTAAGAACTTTGTTGGTGTTATTTTTCTGTTTCGCTTCCTCAAGCATATTATTCTAGTATAACAAGTTCTTACACACAAAGCACACTTTGATAGCTCTATAAACGTTTATGTTTTTCTTTTATTATGAAAATAATGTAGTATGAAGCTGTCGTGGCACAGTGGCAGACAGCGTGAGACTGTAAACGTGACGCTTGTGGGTTCGATTCCCACTCGGAGGAGTGAATTATTATTGATTAATATATTTTTACGCTGTGGTCCCAAAACAAAAGCGCAGCGTTGAGCTCCGCCATTTAACACACAATGTCTCGAAGGAATCGGTGGTAAGTGGTGAACGCAGTCTCTTAACAATAGGTTCCCTCCACTTACCCTGCTATATGAGGGAAACAGCGTGAACCTAAAAAAATATAATATTGTGTTTATTTTAGAAACCACTGTTCCATCCACGTGCAGGCACTTTGAAATTCTATTAACATAGTTTCACTGACAAATTGTTAGCATATTTTAATTTTAGAACTCAATTTTGGCTTGTTGAGTGAAAAGCTTCGATAGAATTGAACTTTTTAATTATTTTGTTTATAAAAGCTTTTGCTTCTAACTAAATTTTGTTGAACGAGAGTATATGGCATTTTTATCAAAAACATACATGACAAATATCAAATTTTATATAACTAAAAGTTTTGACGTTTTGAGAAATTAAATTTAATCATTGGCTTAAATTGGCTTTTCACGCTGTATCCTGCGTAGGTCAGCAAGAGGGAACCTACAAATGTAATATTAAGGCACTCCGTTCCCATTAAGACATGCCGTTTCCCACTTTCTGCTTAATTATGAAAGCATTGCGGTTGATTGGCGGTACTGAACGCCGCACTTTGCCACATCACCAGCACGTGGAAATGAAAATCATATACAATCTATCACGTTTACCGTCACACTCTTTTACCTCTGTGTGTGTGTGACTAAATACTAATAAATAATGTACAAAATATGAATATTAAAGGAATATAGAGTCAAAGTTTTGTCCCTGCCAATAGCTACTTTAGAAAGTTCATGTTTACCAGATTTGCCATGTTAGGGTTGATTAGATCGGAGGACCTCTTCACAAATTGTATTCAAAATAATCTCTCGTTTAATAATTAAACCAAACGCCTATGTCTATACTTTTGTACTAGTTGAAGATTTTGTTTGGGTGAACGTGGTAACCTTAGGAACTACTGGTTTCTATTAAAAGTAGTTTCTTGTTGTTCTTTCCGTTTATAAAAGAAGGCTATAAAATATATATAGATTATGTTAACTTTTGGTTATAATCTTTGTAACAAATTATATGAAAATATATAAAAAAATAATAATAACGTGTCAGTTCCCCCATTTTCTACAAAATTTTCGAAACATTGCGTGTTGAGTGGCGGAACTTAATAACAAAATGAAAATAATTCAATTCCCTTAAATGGATATCGAACCCACAACCGTCGTGCTTACAGTCAGACATTATGCCGATGCACCATAATGAAATTATTAATGTATACAAACTCAATCTTACTACAGTAAGATTGAGTTTCTTGGAAACTTTTTATAGTTTATTAAAAGTTTTTATTATGAAAATATAAGATACAAAAAATATTTAAATGTCATACTATTATAAAAAAAACAAAGGCGTATTTAGCTTCACATATATATATATATAACATAGCGTTAAGACACTCCGTCACCCACGCACCGTCCAATTCAACACAAACACAAATTTACATCTTAAATGCCATATAAACCGGAAATGTCCTTAGGCATGTTTGTAGCACTCCGTAGCAAGGTGCTACGCGTTAACATCGTAGCAAAATGTTGAGCTTGTTAACAATATTAGCAAAAAGTAAAAGTTTCTCAATAATAATTTAAAAGGCCAATCGTGGCCCAGCGGCACAAAGTGTGACTATAAAACCGACTGGTTGTGGGTTCAATCCCCACTCAAGGGGATGAAATATTTACTTAAATTTATATTTCCATTTCTTCGCTCTGGTGTCGAGGCAAAGCGTGGCGTTAAGTTGTGCCACTCAAAACGCAATGCCTCCTGAATTCGGCAGAAAGTGGAGAACGGAGTGTCTTAACACTACGTTCCCTCTGTCTACCCGGCTGTGTTCGAAATACAGCGTGAAGCTGATTCTTAATTTAAACCAGTCTGTCTTGGTCTTTATTTTTTTTTGCGCAGCGTTTTATTGCAAATGTGGTGATTGTGCGTTCGTTCACCAGTTGAGGAAACGAACTCAATTAATTTAATTTCCACACTCTGGTAACAAAGCGTAACGTTGATTTCCGTAACTCAAAATACAATACGTCGAGAATTTAAACTGTAAAGAACGTTTTGTCTTACCTATAGGTTTCTTCTACCTACCGTGCTCTTTTTGCGAGATACAAGGTAAAGTTAAAGAAATCTTCTATCTGAAAACATTATTTTAGTAACAATTCACTACTTTCCAATGTTAATATTATACAAGAGGCTTTTATGTTTTACGGTGTATCCCGTAAAAACAAGGGTAGGCAGAGGGAACCCGGGTACCTAGTGTAAAGATACTACGTTCTCATTAACACACTTTCGTTCCCCACTTTTGTCCCGAATTCTGGAGGAATTGTGTGTTGAGTGGAGGGACAACGTAACTGAATCTAGTGAAAAGTGGGCAACGGAAGTGTTCCGAAGGTAAGCAGCGTCCTAACACTAGGTTCTAGGGCCCTCTGCCTACCTTGCTATGTGCAATATACGGTGTGAAGCTAAAAAAACCATTGACAAATTCGTTAAAATAATGGCGAAACTCATAGTTTTTTTTTTATTATTTAAAACAAAATAAAATGCAAAAGTTATTCACAAACAAAAGATGACTGAGATTTCTTTTTATTTTACAATATCACAATGCGCTACATGTATAAGCTAATCTTTATACATGTAGCGCAGGGTAAATTCTCGTAGCACTTCGTAGAGTACAATATTTTACAGTGTAGAGTTCGTTCAGTAAAGCTTTCGCGAGATTAAATGAAATCGACATGGTTTTTCGAATTTCGGTGAAATATTGATATTTACTTTCTTTTATTCTTTTTCTGGTGACTGTATGTAATATTTGATAAAATGTTAGTTGTACGTTTTTATTGTGTTTTTGATATCTGTGGACAATTGTTATATAAATAAATAAAGAGGCCAGTCGTGGCGCAGTGGCACAAAGTGTGACTGTAAAACCGACTGGTTGTGGGTTCAATCCCCACTCGAAGAGATGAAATATTTACTTAAATTTATATTTCCATTTCTTCTCTCTGGTGTCGAGGGAAAGCGCGGCGTTGAGCTCTGCCACTCAACACGCAATGCCTCCAAAATTCGGCAAAAAGTGGGGAACGAAGTGTCTTACACTAGGTTCCCTCTGCCTACCCTGCTGTGTGCGGGATATAGCGTGAAGCTAATTTATTTTTTTATTTTAAAGATGGTTAGTTTTCAACATTTTTTTAAGCTTTTCGCTTTATTTTATCAACTTTTAAAGTTTTATTTTATGCTAAGGAGTGTACTTTGAATGCTGAATAGTATTCAAGAGTCATAGACGAGTCGATAGAGTGCGCCTAGTGTTAATACACTTTATTCTTCGTTTTCACCGTCGTAGAACTTAACTCCGAACAAGGTACATGATTTTTCCCGAGTTCAAGCAAACATCAACATCCATTTTTATAATACGACGTACGTGAGTTCGATTTTCACTCGAGGAAATGATTTTTTTATACTGCGTGTAGCTTCCAAAAGTGATTCTCATTTCAATTGCAGCAAACCGCAGTGAAGAAATCATCAAAATATTAATTATATTTGGAAAAAAAACATGGATATATGTAACTAAAACTCCACTCCCCACTTTCCGCCCCACTAGCTGCGCGAAAACATGAAACTACTAAATAATTTACTTCCTCGAGTGGGAACTCAACCCGCGACCTGTCACATCTACAATCGTGTAGAAATAATATGTTGTTGTAGTTAACATTCTGTTCATACAATAAAGGCTCAAAATAAATGGATTTGTGTGAGGAACCTCCACTGCCTGTAACGCGGATTGGCACACAATATGAATGCAAATAAAATGAATACGCTTTACCACATAAGGGTAGAGACAAGCGTGTTTTCTTTTAGATTTTTATAAAAATGTTAATAAATGAGGCTGTATCTGACTGTATAGTGATGGTAGTGGGTTCAATTTGGCACAGGGAAATATTTCCAGTCTCTTGCACAGGCGACGCGGTGGTGAGTTCCGCCATGCGTAATGTTTACAAAATTGGGCGTCGCTTGTGAACTGCTGTAATACACGAGATTCAGCTTGAAACTATAAAAAAATAACAGTACATATGTGGTATTTTATATTTTCGGTTTTATTATTTAAAATTATTGGTAAATAATAAATTAAGTATGTCGAGTCCCAAAGGCACATGCGTGTGACTGTAAACTCGACAGCTTGTGGGTTTGATTCCCACTGGAGAAAATGAAATGAAGCAAGGAGCGGCGTTGAGTTCAGCCACTCAATAAACAATGTCTACAAGATTCGACGGAAAGTGGGGAGCGGAGTGCCTTTACACTAATTTCCCCCTGCCAACCCCGCTGTATGCGGGATACAGCGTGAAGCTGAAAAACAAGATTTCTAGATTTGAAGACTTTGAGAACCCAGCCAACCCAACATCTAAACTGCTCTTCTAAGATTAATCTTATTAGAAAGCCTTGCGGCTCGAAACGGCGATATAATTGAATAGAACCGAATTAATTGATTTAATGCTAGATATTAATTTTGTATACATCAATCTTGTTGTGTAAATTGACATAACAAGAACTCAAGGGGAATTGCTTGCCTTGTTAGTATGGAAGTTTAGTTAGTATTGATATATTGCCTAATTATTATAAGTTCTAACTTCAAATCTCAGTTTATGTAAAATTAATAAAAAAAATATATGTATATTTTTTTTTCATAACTATAAATAACCTGATTTTATATAACTTTCGTGTCATAATGTTTACAAAGAACGTGGTTTTTTTAGAGCAAACACTCACTCAAATGTGTGACTGTAAACGCGACGGTTGTGGGTTCAGTTCCCACTCGGAGGAATGAAATGTTTTAATAGTTATATTTTCATGCTTTGATGAAAATGCAAAGAATTTCGCCACTCAAGATGAAATGCCACGAATATAAAAAAATATATATTTTTGAGTAGAGTGAATCTAAAATGCTGACTAAAGAAAATTTTTCCTTCCCTACTTTAAGCCTAATTTTCGAAATACATTTCTCCTCTTGTTACCAAAGCGATAAAATAAAATTGACTCCCCGAAATGAGAATCGAACTCACAACCGTACCACGATGGATTAAAATATATGAACGTATACACTACACACTGTACAGTAGACTAAAATCAATATTGAAATAATGATTGTAGTCTACCCACGCCCTTAGCTACAAACAGCGTTACGAAGTAATAACATCCCTATAAAAGTTCTAACCAAATATAAAGGTTTATATGAGAAAATTCATAATATTAAAGGATATTATACCCTGTGGCATAGTGGCTCTATTTTTTGAAAAAAAAAACAGTTTGATGTTTATTGCTTATACAAATGTCAAATTGTTTGAGGCTGTCGTGGTGCAGTCTGACAAGATTTCGTTTTCCCACTCTAAAAGAAGAAACAAGGCGTTCAGTTCATCCTCTTAATAACCAATGTAGCGGCGGACGATTGAACGGAGTGTTGTGACACTAGGTCAACTGTGACCGTCTGCGTAACCGATTGTGCGAGAAAAGAATGAAAAGAGCTAATTAACATGAAAACAGTTCTTTTCTTCAAATAGAAATTGAAAACGCAATTTTTTCGTATAGAAAGTGGGATACAATGGATTCATCAAAAATAGAAAAAATAGTGTCTTATCACTTATAATTTGTAAGGTAAATAAAACGTTGCAAAAATCTGGTTCAACATAGTTAGAAAATAACGAACATAAATCGTAGTCGATTTAAGGTTGCATATATATAGAATGTAAATCGTTGAGTCGTTTATTTTGTACGTCGTTTTGTAATGGCCTAGTTTGATAGGAATTTATAGTAGAGTAGAGTATACCGATTTTAGCGTTCATTTTACTTGAAGCTTTGGATTCGTGGACTTATATGTTCTATTTTGAGTCCTAACTTCAAATCCCAGTTTATGTTAATATATAAAGCGGCGCGTAACACGACAGTTCTGGGTTCCATCCCCACTCGGGGGAATCAATTTTTATAATTTAATATTTAATTTCTCCGCTCTAGCACCAAGCCAAAAGTTCGATGTTAAGTTCTTGAGCTCATCTTGAGTGCGACTCAAGACTGCGATATGCGAGATACAGAGTGAAGGTGATTTAATTTGATTTGATTTGTTTACTTATAACTTTAGCGCATTTATACGTTCTATACATTAAATCCTCCAATCCACGGTTGTGTGGAGTTGGGTTCCACAGAAAGCTAGCGTCTGACAGTAAAAACGAGGATTCTAATCAATTCCCATTCGAAGAAATGAAGCTGATTTCACTGTCTCGCTCTGAGATCAAGACAAAGGGAGGCGTTGAGTTCTGCCACCCAACATGCAATGTCTTGAAAAGTAGAGAACGGAGAGTCTAAGCCCTTTATTCCCTTTACCTTGCTAAATGCAGGATATAGCGTAAAGCAATTTATGTTTTGTTTGGCTTCTAAATCGAACAAATAAAAATCAAATTTCATGTAAAATTACACGTGAATAAAAAAAAGGAAATAAAAGACAATAAAATGTTAATATGAACGCATTTAAATGTAATTACAGAAACGAGCTTTAGTCGTTATTTTAAACTGGTCATTTTAACAATTTCTTTTTGTTTTTATTTGAATATTGTAGAAATAAAATATATATACAATTTTTTTTAACCTTTTTAAAATGTTGTTCCAAGGGAAAGAAAGATACTTATTTAGAAAACGTATAAGAATTTTGAACGTAGCGAGACTCGAACCCGCGTGTCCTGGGAACCGATCTTGGTCAGTTCAAAATTATACATATATATGTATATGTGTGTATGTAGATATATTATATGAGCTGACTGTGAGTACAATTCTTATTACTGAAAATATAATAGATATTCCCTAGTAGGCGACAATCCTTGACTTTTTATATAAATCGCTTAAAATGTAGGGCAGAAAATAAAATGAGTCCAGTCACAGCGCAGGGAAACAAATGTGCGATTGTAAACGTGACAGGTTGTGGGTTCAAGTTACACGAATGAAATGAAATATTTTGTATTTTCATTTCTTCTCTGTGGTATGAAGACGTGGCGTTGAATTAAACCGCTCAATCCGCAACGCTCTCAGAATTCGGCGGCAAGTGCGGTACGGGAACTTAAAATCAGGTTCCCTGTGCCTACCCTGCATTGTGAACTACTCAATGGATTTAGATGAAACCTCACAGTAATATATATAAGAATAGCACATAAGCTACAATTTATGTAAATATTGTGTATAATTTGGCCATAATATATATAAGCGGGCGAAGCCGCCCTTAGACCTTCTAGTATTTTTATACAATAAATCATAAAAACCTTTTGCAATTCCTAATAATAAAACATTACCTACCAACCGTGTCTCCAACATTAGTACAAATCATCTAATTTGCGACGCCGTTTGTTTTTGCCAGCGGTACCAAATTTGGCTCCGAATTTTGAACAAATGATAGATACAAAACAATTTCTCAATGTAATAAATTGTATGAAAAAGTTTGTATAAGTTGTTTTTGTATTCTCGTAACGTATATTTTATGTAGCTTTTTAGAGTGTATTGTTCGTGAGAACAAAAAAAGTCTTTACGCTTTTTCCCTTATAGTAAGAAAGAGAGAAGTAAAGAATCTAGTCACTCCGTTTCCCACTTTCCACCCAATTTTCAAAACATTGCGTGTTTAGTGTCAAAACATAATTTCGTCATCTAATGGGGATATTTGATAACAATTTAAATAGAGGCGGCCGTGGCGTAGGGGCACGACGCGACGGATTCGATTCCCACTTGAGGTAATGAATTCTGATTCATTGTGTGTTGAGTGGCAAAACTCAACGCCATATCCGTAACCTTAAAATTTATGTAAAAAATTATTCTCTAATAAACTAATATGCTCAGCGGGCGAAGCCGCGCTCGTTGCTAGTATCATATAATTAATAAGCTATAAATTAATTATTTTATACCTCTATATATTGTTATGAGGTATATTGAGAAACCCGCCTGTAAGCTTTCATTAACACGGCAGTAAAAAAGAACGAGGTACGTGAGGGTTTTATTCATGTTTGAATATACTTATGACTACCTACAGTAGGTAGTTTAACCGATTTCACAAAATGATTACTTTATTTCCGACTTATATGTATCTTGTATGTATGTATGTATTATTCCTTATTACCTCATATCTCCAGAACCGCTGAACGGATTTACTTGATTGAGCTATCGTTAGATTTGTATTAGCAGCCCAAATGTTCTTAGATGGGTGACATTAAAAAAAAACCAATCGTGGCGGCTGTGGGACGCCATGATTCGTTTTTTGGAAAAAAAAAACGTTTCGTATACCACAATATGGGTATCAAATTCAAGAGCTCAATACGAGGATTTCAAAAAGGTATATCATGACTATCATTACCATAATGAATAGAACAAAAAAGTGAAAAATTAAAACATATTTGTAAAAACAAAAACCCTCACTGCATAAAACTAAAGAGAAAATAACACAAGCCAACAGTTTATTAGGATTAACAGTCGGGACCTATAAGTAGTTCTTGAATCAATAAAATCTCTACCAGGAACCCAGCATATTTAAAGAGGTCCCAACTGTTAATCCTAATAAACTATTGGGCATGTTTATTTTCTTTTTAGTTTTCTGCAGTCAGGGTTTTGTTTTTACAAATATTTTTTTTTTATTTTATTTAAATTAATAAAAAAAGATGCCATCCCCATTCTTGGGAGATTATTTTTTTGGTTTCCCGTAAGAGGAAACGTAACGTTGCTTGCCGTGTTTCAACCTCTTTGAACCCCGTTCCTCACTTTTCGCTCAATTTTCGTTACATTACCAATAATACTAAGTGGGAATCCAACCCACAACCATCGTGTAGACGCGGTACGATTACGTGACGACGGCTTTTCTTGGTAATTGGAGTTTCTTATATTCATGGAATTTATGAATAAATGAAATATATTTTGTAAAAATATCATATAATATAAAATTTCTTACAATAATTATAAGTTTTACAAAATCGAAATTCCTTTCTTAGTCATAATTTATATTAAATTAATACACTCATTTCAATATTATAATATTTTTGTGAACGATGTGAACGGAGTTTAGTTTTTTATAATATTAAAACTTAACACGTATAATATAAGACCCCGTGTTTTTCCATTCCAACGAAAAAATCAGGAGAAAAATAGAGAAATCATTAAGTTCTCTCTGTCTACTACAGATGGAATACGGAGTAAAGCTAAAAAATCTTTGACATTTTCTTCCATCCTGGTTGGTGTCCACGGACTTGCTTCATATTTATAGTATTTTTAAATATATATTGAAATCATTTTCTGCGTTATTTATAATATATAAAACATATATATAAAACCTATATATATACATATATATATATATAAAACCTATATTTTTTTTATAATAAATTTGGGTCTACCATTTTTTTATTTTCATTGTAAGCATAAAACTATCCGTAAGCCTTACTTTTATCCCGAGAAGTTGTAAAACATTCCAAATTTATGGCAAACCCACATTATCGAATTGCTCCCTAAATTATCATACACTTTGAACACTTGCAGGCTGATTCTATACTGATAAAATAAAGTTGAAGAGTGTGTTTGGTTAAACGTGTCAATCTCAGGAACTACTGGCTCGAAAAAATATACTTTTCTTTTATATTCTGTTTATTGCAGAAGATAATAAGAGTATATTATTCTTAACTTAACGTTGAGGCCAGTCGTGGCGCAGTGGTACAAAGTGTGACTGTAAAACCGACTGGTTGTGGGTTCGATCCCCACTCGAGGAGATTGAAATATTTACTTAAATTTATATTTTCATTTCTTCGCTCTGGTGTCGAGGTAAAGCGCGGCGTTGAGTTCCACTCAACACGCAATGCCTCCAAAATTCGGCAGAAAGTGGGGAACGGAGTGTCTAAAACACTAGGTTCCCTCTGCCTACCCTGCTGTGTGCGGGATACAGCGTGAAGCTATAAAAAAAAACTTAAAGTTAATAGTTTAATCTTAAATCATTTCACATTATGAATACATTTTTATTTAATTTAAAACCTGGAATTTCTAAAGAAAAGGCAACCGCCCTAGTCATATAATAAGTCTGATAGAATAAAAATCTGTAAAATAAATTAAATTATTTTTATTTCCTCGCTCTAGTACGACAATGCACGGTATTGAGTTGTGCCCTTATTTATGCTGTCTTAAAAATGAATGTCTTAACACGAGGTTCCCTTTGCCTACCCTCACTATGTGCAAGATACAGGATAGTTATAAAAAATAATTATATATGCATTAACATAATATTCTGTCATAATATATACTTGTATATTAAAGCATTAACTGGATTATACCAAGAACAGTCATGTAACCTTTCCTCCTACTCAAGGACAGACCAAATGACATTGTATATAGAACAAGTGGGTAGTTCTGAGAAACAAACCGTTTATTACCGCCCGGTCTCGTTAAATTAATTGCTTTCGTACCATTTCTATGTAATTCATATTTAGTAATTGACAGGCAGAAAAATATCGCGAAATATGTATATGTTTTTGATAGTACTTTTTTTTCTTTTTGTAAGGTCGTATCTCGAAAGGGAGAAACGGAACCCTTATAGGATCACTTTGATGTCTGTATTGAGATTGCATAAGGTAGCTGTAATTAATATCATGTATTCAACTCTATGGTCCCTTGAACTATAGAAAAAATCATCAATTAAATTCAATGCAATCAAAATAACCGAGCATTTATGCATCGATTTTGCTACATTTTAAATGAAATCCGCCGCGTAGTAATAATAATAATAATACCTATAGGGTACTTGTCGTAGACATACAGCTCTAACATTTGGTACGAAGCGACAACTGGCAATACAAATAAAGGCATAAATTCGAAAAGTGCATACTGCAGTTTAATTTTTTTTTATGGAAAATTTACACTTTGAAAAGTTTACACTAATTCGTGGTCCCATGGGGTGGTAGATGTCGGGTGAGGGTTCCGACACCTGCTCGAGCGAATGAATTGTTTCATTTCATTTTCTAGCTCTGCTGTGTGCGGGATACAGCGTAAAGCTGATTTATTTATTTAATAAGACAAAGCACAGCGTTGAGAACCGCCACTTAAAAAGCAATGTCTCAATTCAAATAGAGCTGAGCGTGGGCGAACGGTTTCTCAATACTAAATTATTTTGACTACTGTACTGTATGCGGCATACAACGTGGAATTAAAAAATGGATATACAAAATCAAAGAATATTAATTTACTATAACAATCAACGAAATAAAACAAAAAGAACTACAATTTAAAATATAAAACAATAACAACGTATAGATCGAGTGACCTAAAAAGAAAAATACTGTTACGTAGAAAAGAATTTTGAGCACATTCAATTGTGTAATAGTATGCTTAATTAAAGACAAAATTCTTTGTTAAAAAAACCTGCTTTTTTGGTAAAAGAGCCGACCGCCTCCTATTGTAGATTTTATCGAATATTTTCAAAACCCTTTATGAAATAAAAACCCTTTAAAAATGCGAAACTCGCTGTAGAATTCAAAATAAAAGGCAAAGGTGAAACGAGTACCAGAGGTAACTGTCATGTCACGTTTCAAAGTATTCTACTAGGATTATATAGCATGAATAAAATATATTCAAAATTGTAATTTTAAGGTCGCACAGTATTTTACTGAAAATTCGAAGGTCGTGAGTTCGTACCCTACTTGTGGGAATTAATTGTTATTTAATATCATGCCCTCGTTCCGGTAGCAATCAAAAAGCGGTGTTCAGTTCCACCAAATTAAATGGAATAACTCGGAAGTTGAGCAATGTTTGTGTGGAGAAAGGATCATTATTATACTGGGTTCCCTCTGTCTACCCCTGCACGAGGCCAAAAGAAATATATAATGGTAAAAATATAATTCAGGCCGTCTTGGCCTAGGGGCACAAAAGTGTGACTATAACGGGATGGTTGGGCGTTCGATCCCCACTCTAGGAAATAAAATATTTATTCAAATTTATATTTCCGTTTCTTCGCTCTGCCACCAAGGCAAAAGCCCGGTTGAGTTCCGCCACTCAATGCCACGCAGTGCATAGAAAAACTTCGGCGGAAAGTGGAGAACGGAGTGCATTAAGGTTCCGTCTGCCTACCTTGCTGTGCGCGGGATGCAGCGTGAAACTGATATAATTTAATTTAATTTTCTATACAATGTTTCTATTTGCTGTAAGATTTCATCTCATACACATTTGTAAATCTCACATAATCCTGTTTAGTTCATACCCCAACTACACATAAGCTTACTGAACCTTATCGTTACTTTGCGACGCTTTACATTTTGTATCATACATTCATGAAAAAAATAAGTCAACTTAAAAATTATAAAGGCAGTGCCAGAATATTTGACACTAAGAGAGTAGGTTGCGGATTCGATTCCCGCTGGGAAGAATTAATTATTTTCATTTCCACGCTATGGTACCAAGAGTAAACGTGCCTACCCTGCAAAATATGGACAAGTGTCAATCAGGTTCACGCATAGATGGAAAACTGGACTGGACTGGAGGTCTCGAACTTTTTCTGAAATCAAACTTAGCGCAGCCAGAGCCCTTTCATCTGATACCTTAGTTGAACTAATTCCAAATTTTGTCCCCATTTTTAAGGCTTTAACTTTTTAAGATTTAACCACAAATGTATAGTTTTCAGAATTTTTTCCTAAACTAGTACTAGTAGTACCCATAAATTCTAGCTGCTAAATTTCATAGTTCTAGGTCAACCGGAAGTACCCTATTAAATTTTGTTTTCCTTTATAGTGTCGAAATATGCGCTTTGGCCGATATATACGGCCATATCTTTTTTTAAATTAATGTAGAAATACAAAAAGACAGACGGACCACAAAGTTACCTTTTATGGGTACCCTTCTTAAAAGGTAAGGATTTCTCAAAAGGTATGTAGCTTTAAAAACACCTTTTCCAGGATATTTTTATTAATCTGAATATAAATATCGACGTTAAAATTAACATTTTAACAATATGCATATATAAAAAAATGTCTTCCGCAGCCGAGCGACTGACGGACAATGAAAAAACGAAACTACTTGATTCAAAAATTAATTTTTTCTCCTGTAGGTTCCTTGGGGAGTATAGGAGAGCACTAGTCCAATATAAAACTACAGAGCATATTTTTTTTTTATATTCTAAAATTTTTAGAGGTCAGTCGTGGCGCAGCGGCACGAAGTGTGACTGTAAAACCGACTGGTTGTGGGTTCGATCCCCACTCGAGGAGATGAAATATTTACTTAAATTTATATTTCCATTTCTTTGCTCTGGTGTCGAGGCAAAGCGCGGCGTTGAGCTCTGCCACTCAACACGCAATGCCTTCAAAATTCGGCAGAAAGTGGGGAACGGAGTGTCTTACACTAGGTTTCCTATGCCTACCCTGCTGTGTGCGGGATATAGCGTGAAGCTAATTTTTTTTTTTTTTAAACTCTTACAATTCCACATTGGCCTTTCCCATAATATCGATTATTGAGTGACGTCATCACTTATAACTACTCCAACGCTAACATCCAGACGCTCCCCGGAGACGCCACCAATTTATCTAATATTTACTTTAGTTCAATAACTGAAATTTCCCAAGTGATTGCGTATTGGGAAAATTCCGGAAATATGTTTCATATTGACATTTGTTACATATGATTTTTTGTTTTATATTACTATTATTTTGATGGGTTCCATTTCCACTAGAGGAGATAAAATATTTAATATTTTTATACTGCCTCCAGAATTCAGCGGTGAGTTGGGAACGGAAATGTCTTAATGGGAACAGAGTACCTTAACGCTAGGCTTCATGGTTCTACCTGCCCCGCTGGTGATCTGTAAAACAAGTATATACCCAGTATGGACACCAGTCTCTCACATTAACCTTTACTGTTTACCACTGGTTTCTCTGTCTAATGTATATTTATTATGACCAAGCTTTGTGAGAAAATTAAGATTTATTTATTATTTATAATTTAGATGCATAGTGAATATAAACAACCATATATTTTTTTAAAGTAAATATAAAAATATGTTTATTACAAGGAAATCATGGAGCCGTAGATCTCAGTATATGGTTTGAATTTCAACTCGATATCTCCAAGAGTTCCCGAGATAAAGGGTCTTGACAGACAGACAGACAGACGGACAACAAAGTGATCTTACAAGGCTCCCTTTTTTCCTTGAAAAGGTACGAAACCGTAAAAAAAGAGAAAGTAATCTATATTTTCAACAATTTTATATACTACAGGATATAATTAAAGGCAGTTATAACAAAAGTTATTATTGTACTGGAAATGGGTAAAGTCCCTGTTTTACGAGTCACGGTGCACGCATCAGTATCAAATTAGGACTTATCGAGTTTTTGTTGCGGAATAAAAACTTTTAAAACGTATATAAAGTTTGGAATTGATATAAGTAGCAGTTTGCAAATTGCTTGAAGGGTTTGTTTGGTTTTGGTTTGTTGCACGCGGTAATCTCAGGAACTAGTGGCACGAACTGACAACTTTTTTGTTGCATACAGTAATTAATTTGCGGCCAGCGGCACAAGTTATGAGTTCAATCCTTACTGAACACACACAGAGAGAACCTAGTGTTAAGACTCTCCGTTCTCTACTATCCGCCGAATTCTGAAGGCATTGCGTGTTGAGTGGCGCTTTGCCTCGACACCCGAACGAAGAAATAAAAATTTAAATAAATATTTCATATCCTTAAGTGAGGATCGAACCCACAACCAGTCGATTTAACACAGTCACACTTTGTGCCCCTCCCCCACGCCTGGCCTCAAATTATTACGTAAAATACTATACTATACTAACTAACGTATACAGAATATAGATATATTTGGAACTATTAGGAAATGCCCACGATACGACACAGACATACAAACCTACCCTTATATATAGGTAAGTATACCGCCAAGGTGCTGCATTTGATTGCCAACTATTGATTTTCAACAGCGCCGGTTACTTTTGGTTCGGATTGCAAAATATTTGTATGTACATAATATTGTATGTTAGAAATAATTCTAAGCTTTGGGTTAATTTTTTATGTATGGGTTAGTCAGAGCGCTCGGGGCGGTCTTAAACAAAATTAGTTTACAACGGTAGGCAACGGGAACCTGGGAACCTAGTGTTTAGACACTCGGCATCCATTGTGACTTTTCCGTTCTCCATTTTCTTGCCAAATTCTCAACTCAACTGGAGGAAATAAAGTATTTTTAAATTTTTTCGAAAAGCGGAAAGTTCTCTCTGCCTATTCATTTATATGCGAGATATAGCGTGAAGCTAAAAATAAGTAAATAAATAAACAAGACTAAAAACTTGTTGACAATTTCACCAATACAAAAAAATAACAACTACTTCTGAACTGGAGTAACAAATTTGAATTGTTTCATTGATTTTAGTTGGATTTTTGTTGTCATTCTGAATTCCAATTTTAGAGACTTTTTTCGTTTCAGTTTTAAATTAAAAAGTTTTTATTAACGTTATATGGTTTGTTAAATCCCGATGTTTATGGGAAGATTTTTTTTCACGCTGCCTATCGCCCACAGGAGGCAGAGGAAACACTAGATATAAAGGCACTCAGTTCTCTATTTTACGAATTCTGAAGGCATTGTGTGTTGAGTGGTGGAACTCAACGCCGCGCCAAGTGTCGAAATAAAAATATTTAAATATTGAATATTTAACTTTGTGTGGGGATCGAACTCACAACCAGTAACGTTAACACTCAAACACTTGTGCAGGGGGCACCACGACTGGGCTCAACTTTTTTCTATTTTGTCTTGAAGTTTTATGTTATATAAATAGAATCCACCACATGCTGTGCACGGCGGGTGGAGCTGAGCGGAGTTATGTTGCGCAATGTAATTAAAAAAAGTAAGAGATACTTAAAATGAAATGACAAATATAGTTTCAATACGTTCCATAGCTTAACTCTATGAGACACGTCTTGACCATTTACTCAAAAACTACATTTACAACAAGACGCTATGTAACGTCCTTAAATTAACAAAAGCAGTATTACCCGCATATTTGATTTGAATAATGTACTACCTACCTGTTGAATCTTTTCTTGATTTATACGTATTATATAATTGATATCAAAGGTTTTGGTATCGATATTGAAGTGAAGATCTTTTTTTTTATTATTTTTTCAGACACTGTCCCTTTGCTTTCCGGCTATATCTCTCACAAAGCAGGATAGGCTAGTATTAAGACATCCATTCTAAACACTGCATATAGAGTAACGCAACTCAACGTCGTGCTTTATCTAGATATTAGAATAAGGACAATCAAACATATTCAGTACTCCGAATTGGAATGGAACCCACAACTGTTACAGTTACTGATAACAACCATACATTATGTCACTGCGCCATGACGACCCTTTTCTTTTATTTTAGTCTTTATCTCTAAGCCATCAGCTTCACGCTTTATCCCGCACACAGTAGGCAGAGGGAACCTAGTGTTAAGACACTCCGTTCCCCACTTTCTGCCGAATTTTGGAGGCATTGCGTGTTGAGTGGCATAATTCAACGCCGCGCTTACCCTCGACACCAGAGCGAAGAAATGGAAATATAAATTTAAGTAAATATTCCATCTCCTCGAGTGGGGATCGAACCCACAACCAGTCGGTTTTACAGTCACACTTCGTGCCGCTGCGCCACGACTGGCCTCAATCTCTAAGCCAATAGTGATTTAATTTTAAAAATAACTTTTCGAGTAACTTATGTAATAAAGGTAGTTACATCAGAAATAATGCTTCACAACGCCTACGAGATAAAGCTCGAACAAAACCAGTTAAAACTGTAATATTTTCATAGTACGGATAATAATCTTGTTATTTGTTAAGTCTAAGTTTTTGATTTTTATCTTCATATTAATATACTTGCGTGTTCTTGGTTTTTATTTTTAATGAAATATGTCCATGCAGAAAAAGCCACCGTTTCTCAATATTTTTTTTTATTTTTTTATCAAATATTAGCTGCGTTGTTGAGTTTCGCCACCTAACACGAAATGGAAGAATGAGAATTCAGCGAAAAGTGGAGAATGGAAGTATCTTAATGAGAAAGGAGTGTCTTACCATTAGGTTCCCAGATAAGGTACACATCGTAATGATAAAAAAATATCATCTATGAGTTTACAAATAACACGTTTTTATTACGGTTGGGGTCGGTTATTGCGAAGAGGCAAAAGGTTTGACTGTAAAATCGACTGGTTGTTGGTTCGATCCCCACTCGAGGAAATGAAATATTTATTTACATTTGTATTTTCATTTCTTTGCTCTGATGTAGAGGCAAAGGGCGGCATTGAGTTCCGTCACTCAGCACGCAATGCCTCCAAAACTCAGTGGAAAGTGGGAAACGGAGTGTCTTAACACTGGGTTCCCTCTGCCTACCCTGCTCTGTGCGGGATACAGCGTAATGCTGATTTAAATTTAATTAAAAATATAATCATTTTCGCTCTGGTAACAAGAAAAAGCACGGCGTTGAGTACCGCCAGTAGATACGCAATGTAAAACTCGGATGCGCGTAGGGAACTAATCTTTGAACACTTAAAAAAATATATGTTTCACTAATATATATTGTTAAATATTGATCAATTCAATGAAAATGAAATGTAAAGATTATTTATACATATGTAAGTATGTAAATTTGCCAAATCTGTACCTTTCAGGATTAAAAGACAACAAAATGGAAGATGAGTTACGAACGTGTCAGATAAATTTAATATCAGTGAGTGGCAGTATTTTTTGTTAACAATAAAATAAATGGTTTGGAATTTGGATATTTTGTTTTAGGTTCCCGCTCTATTACATACTGCATATAACAGCGAAGGCCTACTTTTTTGAGTTACACGAGCATGATAGATATCTCGTGATTTTTAAGTTAAGAAATATAGATAATTGTACTTGGGCGGTGAGGAACACCCTACCTCCGGTGTATAGCAGACAGACACACAAATTATGGCTCACTTTCTTTTACCAGAGTGGTAATCGAACCCACAACTGTTTCACGGAGCCTGGATGCCCTCTGTTAGATGGAGGAAACCTAGGAACCTAGTGTTAAGACACTCCATACCCTATTAAGATACTTCCATCCGATAGTTACCATCGAATTCATATTTCATTACGTGTTAAGCGGAACTTAAGACAGCGATTTGCCTCGTTATCTGAGCATTAAATAATTAAAAATAATAAATAATTAAAAATAATAAATATGAGGCCTAGTCGTGGCGTAGGGGTACAAAATTTTACTGTAAACCGATTGGTTGAACATTGAGTTCCGTCACTTACCATGCAATTTCTCCAGAATTCGACTGAAAGTGGGGAACGAAGTGTCTTAACACTAAGTTCCCTGTGCAAACACAGCAGAGCTGCGTGCGTGTAATACAGCGTGAAGCTGGTTTATTTTTAATAAATATTCCATTCCACCGAGTGGAAATCGAACCCACGCTCTTACGCCTTTCCGCCGCGATGACCTCAATTTACATGTAAATATATGAATTTACATATAAAGCTGTATCATAATCATGTAAAATTGAAATTGTGCATTCAAATTAATTATTTAACACGCCGAAGTGAATTTGTTATGAGATAATAAACACAATGTTATTTATGTTATGTATAATAAATGGAAACTAAAAGGTAGTTATAGAGTATTGTTGTTTTAGCGATATGAATTACGTTGTAATAAAAAATATTTTTGAGTTTGAGACCAGTCGTGTGATCGCAAATCCTACCTATTGTGGGTTCGATTCCCACTTGAGAAAACGTAATATTCGATATTTTCATTTCTTCACTCTGGTGTCGAAACAAAGCGCCGCGTTAAGTTCTGGGTACTGGTAGACAAAGTATGAATTAGTTTTTGCCATTCAACAGACAATGGCTCAAAAATTGTACAGACATTTTCGAACTGAGGTTCCCTCTGAACATTTTGCAAGATACAGAACGTGAAGCTGCTTTATTTCATACACTCAAAAAATACTATGACTTATTACCTCAAACGGAAATCAAACGTACGACTTACTCAACTTACTACATTAAGAGAAACGTTAAGTTTTCTGCAATCATCTGGTAAATTGACCAGTTCATTAGCAAATTGTCCCGATTTCCTTGGAAAATAAAACGGCACGGAAGATTACAGAGCGAATGGAGTTCACAATCGATTCGTTAAAATCGATGGTTAAAGGTTACCTTTGAACTTTTATAAATGTATTTTCAGTAAATAAGTGTAGGTTATTTTGTATCTTTATACATTTCCTTTTTATTTTAACAGTATAGGCTCACATTTTTGTTTAACGGATCTTATCGTTTATATTTTTTGACTTCACGCAGTATCCCGTACATAACAGGATAGACACAGGGAACCTGATAACCTAGTTTTAAGACATTCTGTTCCTCATTAAGACACTTTCGTATACCACTTCCCGCCAAATTCTTGAGGCATTGCGTGTTGAGTAGCGGAACTCAACGCCAACCTTTGCCTCTTTGTCAGAGGAAGCAAATGAAAATATAAAAAAATTAACTCCCTCGAACGGAAATCGAACCCACAACCACCGTGTTAACAGTCGCACGCTTGTGCCCATGAGCCGTGGCGGTCTCAACTAATAAATCAATATTTATCTACGTATATAAAACACGTTTGACGGAACAGTATGGATATTGTTTAATAACAACGTATATAAAGTATATTAAATCATTGAGTAAAACATTACAGTTGAAGCCAGTTGTGGCACAGGGGCACAAATGTAGGGGCTGTAAAATCGATTGGTTGTGGGTTCGATCCCCACTCGAGGAAATGAAATATTGATTTAAATTTTCACTTCTTTGCTCTGGTGTCGAGGCACACAACACACAATGCCTCCAGATCTCCGTGGAAAGTCGGGAACGGAGTGACTTAACACTAGGTTCCCTCTGCCTACCCGGGAGCGGGATGCAGCGTGAAGCTAATTTAATTTTTTAAAAATTTATTTTTTAATACATACACTACCATGCATTTAACAATATGTACAACACTTTTATGTTTATAAAGTGACATACACGTTGCTATGGCAACGCGTATTATAATAAAAATAATAAATGGGCCACTTTTGGAAAATTTTGAGATACGGAACCTTAATAAGGAAAATAACGACTCTAATATAAACTATAATTAAATACTTAATTCTTTCCATTTTATATACATCCGACAAGGACAGACGCTGTCGGCGTTAAATTACATCTCATTAAGATAATAAGTGCTCGTTCAGAGCAAGGGAGTCTTTGTGACGTACTGAATTGTTAATGCGGAATGAAAGCCAATTTCTAACTTTGAACTGGATATTGTTTATTGTTTTCACGATTTTTTATATTTTTGATATTATTTATAGAAATATTGCGAGCGGCGTTGAGTTCCGCCGCTCAACAGTGTATCCAGAATTTGGTGGCGAGTAGAGCGGAGTTTATATAAGCAAATAAATATACTGATTGTAAACGCTATGGTTATGGGTTTTCTAAAAATCATCATCATTATCATCATCATCATCATCGAATTTCAAATTTGTCTGGTGCCCATCCCAGAACCTTTACTTATAATAAAATTTACCCCAAAAAATTAACTAAATACGCTGAACGCTATAAATGCTTACCACCTTCTTGGATAAGCTCTTACACTAGGTAAAGCAAAAATATAAACTCTTCTTTTTTGTTTTTTTTTACTCATAATTTTTTTTAAACTACGTCCACTACCATGTCCATGACAGTTTCATTTCTCCCTAAAGGCTGTCTCTAAGAGATTATGATGGTTACCATAAGACCACCTTTTTGTACATTTATGTTCTTTTTCTGTTTGTTTTTGTATATTTTTTTTTTGTAAATAGTGTACAAATGAAGAATAATGATAATAATAACACATTCTAATGTGTGATAATAAGAGAAATTTTCTAAATCCAAAAAATAACTGGCTGAGGCCAGTCGTGGCGCAGTGGTACAAAGTGTGACTGTAAAACCGATTGGTTGTGGGTTCGATCCCCACTCGAGGAGATGAAATATTTACTTAAATTTATATTTCCATTTCTTCGCTCTGGAGTCGAGGCAAAGCGCGGCGTTGAGTTCTGCCACTCAACACGCAATGCCTCCAAAATTCGGCAGAAAGTGGGAAACGGAGTGTCTTAACACTAGGTTCCCTCTGCCTACCCTGCTGTGTGCGGGATACAGCGTGAAGCTAATTTTTATTTTTTTTAAACTCTAGCTAGATTCAATGAGTTAAATCGACTAGCATGATCTAATATAACTTACAGCCTTCCTCGGTAAATATACTCAATATTGTTTTCGTGTTTCAATGTTTTTCGTTTCGAACCATTGGTTCCTGAGATTTGCGGGTTCAATCAAACAAACTCTTCAACTTTACAAAATAAAAAACATATAACGGTTTTAAAAAAGAATGTTATATTTCTCATATTTTTGTACGAGAAAATTCTTATTAAATATCCCAAAGAATAATTAGCAATCATAAGAACATACAAAACGTTGTTAATTAAAATAACAATTTAATATCCAAGTACTGGGGTAGTCTATGTTCTTTTACAAGACTTTTTGACAATAAATATTATAAATTGCCAGTCGTGGCGCAGCGGCACAAAGTGTGACTGCAAAACCGATTGGTCGTGGGTTCGATTCCCACTCGAAGAGATGAAATATTTACTTAAATTTATATTTCCATTTCTTCGCTCTGGTGTCGAGGCTAAGCGCGGCGTTGAGTTCTGCCACTCAACACGCAATGCCTCCGGAATTCGGCAGAAAGTGGGGAACGTAGTGTCTTAACACTAGGTTCCCTCTGCCTACCCTGCTGTGTGCGGGATACAGCGTGAAGCTGATTTTTTTATTATAAATACAAAACCATAAGAAAATGCGGTTAAGTGCGAGTCGGACTCGCTCATCCAGGCTTGCGTGTCAATTTCAGAATTGTAGGTCAACGGCACTCATTTTATTTGAAGTTAACTACAAATACAAATTTGTAATCTGTTTCTATGGAATACATATAGTTTTTCACTTTTCTGATTTTCTCCTGTATTATAACTACCAAGTTCTTGCCAAATTCCTTAGCTGTAGTACTGGTCCACGGGAAGTACCCTATAGGTTTTGATTACGCGACGAAATCCATACAAAATGCTAAATCGATGCCTAAATTTCATTTAATTTCTTCGCTCTGGTGTAGAGGTAAAGTGCAGCGCTGAGTTACGCCACTTAACACGCAATGCCTTCAGAATTCGGCGGAAAATGAGGAACGGAGTGTCTTAACAGGTCTAGGTCTGCCTACCCTGCTGTGTACAGGATACAGCGTGAAGCTGATTTTGATTTAATATAAAAGCCTGATTTCTTCTTGCTTCAACAAAACATAGACCTGTATATTTGATATTAATTTGAGCTAAATACCTCAACGCGATCTCGAGATGAATCGTCTAATAAAAAGTTCCGTTTTCACCTTTCGAACTACGGGACCCTAAAAACAATTTTGTTAAAATAAAAGTAAGTAATCTTTTTTGAGAAAACAAAACATAAATCTTTGTAATACACCATAACGAGCCTGTCGACAGCAGTTCCAATTAACTTGGCGAACTAAAATGTTTTAATATTTAATTAACAACTGTAAATTGCTTAAGAATAGCCTTGTTAAGTATATATAAATTACCCTTGATATCTTAATGAAATCTAATTTGAAAATGCCTTTTTATTTTTTTTAAGTAATATAATATGGCATAGAACATACTGTCAGTTAGAGACCAGTGGCGTTGAGTTGCGCCATAATACACGCAATGCCTCCAGGAAGCCGCGCAAAGTGGAACGGTAGTACCGTAATGGGAATAAAACGGAAGTACCTTAACATTAGGTTAGAGATCTGCCTACGTTGCTAAAAAAATACGATTTCAAGACGCGTCGTTGGCCAATCCAACGTCTAAAATTTTGGCCTGAATTCGAAACATAATATATTGTGTGGCGGAACTTAACGCCGCACATTGACTACCAAAGTAAAATGATAATAATTTATTCTGCGAAAGAAAACATGTCCAAACATTGCATATGCACTATTTAGCTTCACGCTGTATTCCGGATATATCAGGACAGACAGGAAAAAAAGTGTTAGAACAATCCGTTCCCTACTTTCCGCCGAACTTTTCGAACCCACAACCATCGCATTACAATCACAATCTTCTGACACTCCGTCACGAATGCCTTAACTCTATTCTAATGGTAAAACATGAATTTTCTGTAAAACCGACGAAACTGTAAAACCGACTGGTTGTGGGTTCGATCCCCACTCGAGGAGATAAAACATTTACTTAAATTTATATTTTCATTTCTTCGCTCTGGTGTCGAGGCTAAGCGCGGCGTTGAGTTCTGCCACTCAACGCGCAATGACCGCAGAATTCGGTAGAAAATGGGGAACGGAGTGTCTTAACACTAGGTTTCCTCTACCTACCCTGCTGTGTGCGGGATACAGCGTGGAGCTGATTTTTATTTATATATATAAGTACGTATTTTATTTAGTACAATAGTTTACAGTACAAAGTATTCTTTACTTCATACTTAGTAGCGTCAGCACCACAAACCTAGTTTTACAACCACTTAGCGATATTCCTGTAAATCTTCAGAAGTAGCCACTAAAACCTCTTTATGTAATTGCTTTTTATTATCCATCGTAAAAGTACTCTATGAATGAGTTAAATAAGACTTTTTTTTATTTTGAAAAAGAATATAATTGTACAATGTTGTCGTCTATTCATCCATTTTAGGGATTTTCTGTCTATATTAAAAATATAAGTGGCGTAATCTAACACCGCCCGACACCAAATTTAATAGTTGAACAAAAAACAATTACATTAAAAAAAAATCACGTTTTTACAAAAAGTTCACTCACTAAGGAAAGGAAATATAGTTAAAAAAACGAATAAAAATTTGAGCGTCACGAGATTCGAACCCGTACCTCTTGGAATCTATCCCGTTCATCCGTACATTAACGCCACGATAACCTCGTAACTACATAAGTAGATATTTAACAAGTATTTACTTACTTTGATCTGCAGAAATTCTGTACTTTATATTAGTAAAGCGTTTGTTTACAATTCGATAGACTTAGAAGATTTTATTGCAAATGAATGAAGGGGTTTGTGTGTTGAGAGAACATTGGTTTATCTTATTTCCTTTACTTAATTTAATATGAAATAATTAAATAACTTAATAAGCTGTTTATTTTAGTTTTTTTATATAAGTACAATAAAATTTATAAAATGAGGCCGTCGACGCCAGTCCGGTTTGATATATTTTGTTTTTCTCGCTATAGCACAGTCACAAGTGTCTATTTATAACCTACAATAATCAGAAAAAAAAAACATGTAAAATTCACGACATCCTTTATTGGAAATTGAAGTTTTGGTACTTCAGGTAAATCCCAGTAACAGTTTCACAGGTCGGTCGACCTTCGATTTTTAATCAAATAAGAAAATCTAACACGATATAAGAAAATCTTTCATCTTCAAATGGATTTTTGGTTTCGTTAAATTATTCATAGCTTGACTGAAAGTAAATAGATTGTTGGCAAAATTTATGGTGTACAAAATCAGTAGGTAGAAGGAACCTAATCTTAAGATTCCGTTGTATACTTTCTGATCAATTTTCGAGACATTGCGTAACTTGCGGAAGTCAATGTGCCCCGTCCAACGTCTTGTTACCAATGCCAAGAAGTGGCAATATTTCATTCCCCCGAGTGGAATCCAACTCGCAACGGCCCCAAATTACATTTTTGATAAAAAAAGTTACGTAGCAGTGTGTCAAAAATGCCTAATTTCAAAAAACGTTTGAAATGATTATTTGATCGTTTTCCAGTACAAGATGTCGCCGTGTCGGGTGGCAGCGTGCGTGGTAGCGCTGGTGGCGGCGACCGTCGCGCCGGGAGTACTGTCTCTGGACCTCAACCGACTGTACGGACACCATACTAAACGATCTGGTAAGCCGTAAAAGATGATTATACAGATTTTACTTTTTGAAAATTAATAAAATATTTTATTAAAATTAATAACATAAGCGAGAACTCAATATTGTATTGAGAAGATAAATCTCTCCTACTTCACCTCCGGTTCCGACTCTGATACGCTAAATTTAAAAAAACGCATATTCCGTCTTTGCTTCCTTAATTTATACAATTATCAATGGTTGGTTATGAATTCGATTTCCATTTGAGGAAATCAAAAATTTTATATTATGATTTCCTCGCTCTATATACAAGCTAAGACGCGGAGTTGAACTACGCCACTCAACACGCATATGTTCTGCTATGTGTGGGATACGGTGTAAACAACAAACAAAAACATAATAAAAATAAAATCAGCTTCTTACTGTATCCCGCACACAGCAGGGTAGGCAGAAGGAACCTAGTGTCAGACACTCGTTCCTCACTTTCCGCCGTATTCTGGTGGTATTATATGTTGAGTGGCGGAAATCAACGCCGCGCTTTGCCTCGACATCAGAGCGATAAAAAGGAAAATATAAATGTAAATAAATATTTCATTTCCTCGAATGGGGATGGAACCCACAACCAGTCGATTTTACAGTCACACCTTGTGCACCAGCGCCACGACTGACCTAAAAAAATGTATATAATACAAGCAAAATAATAATAATATAAACTCTAACATAAACTACAATATTCAACCAATAAACCTTTATAGGATCGTAACGATGTCAAATTAAGACAATTTACTTAATGTAGGGAGCGACTGAACGATCCAAATAATACAGCAATTAAAGGTTTAACTGTTTAAAATGGATGTTTCGCTTGGATTTGCGTGTATTAATTTAGATTATAAGATAAATGTACGAGATGTAGGCCGTTGTGGCATAGTGGGACAGGAAACGACTGTAAGCGTGATAGTTATGCATTCGATTTCTCCGCAAAAAAATATTATATTTAAATTAGTTATTTAACCAACGCGACGCCATCCGCCACTCTAATACTAAACAAAAATTAAAAGGTAAGTCCCCAAAAATCAAAATTTCGAAATGACAATGAACGGAATGTAGCAACACTAAGTTCGCTTCGCCTGTCCTGTTATGTATTCGTATATAGAATACAGTGTGAAGCAGCTTGCTTGAGTGAGTCACTCCTTCTTCTTCCATCAAAACACAATATAAAGTTATCTTTTTATTTTGCCACTTGTCACATAATGAGTCACAGCAACACATCAAAATTTTACTATAACAGTTACTGCATTTAATGCACGTACTCGTTTAAATAATAGTAGATATTGTTTCATCAAAATCGGGTCAGGATTTTCGAAGTTACGGCGTTGTTAAGTTTCACCGCTTTTTTTAATTCGCGCTTATTTTCCCAGTAGCTGCGCGACATCACGCGGTGATTATTATGTCTGATTCCGGATTGAATTTATAGCAAAATCTGTATATAGTATAAGGAGGTTTTTTCCTTTCGAGGTACGGAACCCTAAAACCATGAAATATAAATTTAATTATTTTTTTTATAAAAAAATAAACACGATTTAACAACGGAAAAGAAAAAAGACAAGGCGGACGCGTGTACGGGTCACCTAATGGTAAGTGATCACCGCCGCCCACTACCCTGTGGAACACGACACGCGCTTTAAGGTGGAGATAGAGCTTTTAAAAGGTACCCAAGTCGAATAGAGTTGGAAACACTGCTGCAGGTAGACTAGATTAGGTAAATAGATTCTACAGTTGCGTGGCGTGTGGAAGAGAGTTCTTACTAAACCGCATTATAGTGGAGTACCACGTATCCAGGTGGTGCGGATGGTATTTTACCTTGAGACGTACTGTGCGGTTAGAAATTTCGGCGGTAGATAACAGGTAAAACACTTCTCCAGAACTCTCCCCATGATAAATGCAGTGGAGAACGCACGCCAGAGAGACCTCTCTACGCCGCTCAAAGCCAAAATGTCAAACTTTGTATCAAATGGGGCAAGCTGATAAAAATAAAGTGCACCAGCTGCAGATACGAAAAGTATTCCATATGTAGGCGAACCTGTGTCCTACACATACAGAAGCAGTCGGTACTTTGGCGTGGCGTGAAGTACTATCTCGCTCTTTCTTTGAGGAACCCCAGTTTCTTTGAGGCCAACTTGGCCTCGCTTTCCAGATGATCGTGACACACACACACACAAACACATACGCGTGCATGCCTACGCTGCTAAAGATGGCATACTGCACGAAGTTAAAAATGAATAACCCAAAAATCAAGCCGCCTCAGGCCTTTTATCCATTATTAAAATTAAGAAACGCCACTTACTCTCTAATTAGATGACAGCTCCAGTACTAGAACTCCAAATCTCGTGAAGCACTTTCTTATCTCTTTTGGCTGCCATTATCTTAATTTTATTAAACAAGTTGCTTTTCTTTTGACGTAAATTGCCTAAGTTCTTAAAAGCAATAGTAATAAAGCACTTTGGTTTATATATTATGCTTATAAAACCTTAAGTTTTGGAAAATGGTTTTCACTTAATTTCAAAGTGTTTAATGCGAAATAGGAATTTGTCAAAAATATTGATAATCTGTTGTATACAGTGTCAAGACACTCAGTCCGTCGCTTTCCGAATTCGAGACATCGTGCGCTTTATCTTGCCCAAATCACATTTAAATAATTTGTGTAAAAGTAGAACTCATCTAAAACATAAATGTGAAATGATAGCAAAGTTAATTGTTAAGTAATATGTCACCCTCGATTTTACTGACTAAAAAAAATTAAGATCTATATGGGTGCCGAGTTACATTTTATGTAGTCTACCTTGGTACCTTGGCTGATAGGTCAGTCACAAAAACGTCAGTTTTCTAACATTAATATATCAATAACCGTTTGAGTTAATTTTTTTAATTTTTATATACATAACATTCTTGGGAATTTAAATAATTGTGCTAAATTTTAACTTGAAATGGTTCGTGTAAAATAGACGTATTGCGCTTCGAGGCCTTTGACTTGGCTGTACACGCTTGCACGTGTCTAATTTAAATTTAAAATATAAATGGAAAATAAAAATATAAATGGATTTGTACATTTCGTACAATTTTCCATTAGGTCCATTAAAGATTTAAAAGAAAAACCACTATTATATAAACCATAATATAAACGAATAAAGCTTTGAAAGCATAAATGAAAGCTGCAATCACCCGTTGTCAATTAAAACGGAAACGCGTCGTTTGTCGACACTCGTTCGATCAGCCAATATGCGTTTACTATGATTGGAACGTCAGTTTGGTGCGAAATTATTGTCCGTGACTTAATAAATTGAGTTGAGGCCGTTGATGCGCAGTAAATAATACGGTAGTGTGTTCAGTTCCCATTTGAGGAAAGAATATTTTCATTTCCTCGCTCTGTTAAAATATTCTCAAGACGTAATGTCTTGAAAGCTGGATGGAAACTGATTAACTCTGCGCTAGTTGTGGGTTCGATTTCCACACAAGGAAGTGAAATATTTATTTAATTTATATTTTCATTTCTTCGCTCTGGTGTCAATACAAAAACGCGGCGTCGAGTTCCGCCACTCATCACGCAATGCCTCCAAAATTCGGCAGAAAGTGGGGATCGAAGTATCTTAACACTAGACTCCCTCTGCCTACAATTACAAGATTATTTAAAAGATACAGCGTGAAAATAAATAAACTAAGCGAAACACATTTCAAGTACCTAAATTTGAGACACTTCGCAGAGGAAGTTCGTGCATAAAATAAGATAAGATCTTGGCAGCTTGTTTAGCTCGTGTATGTAGATCTTGTTTGAAGATAAAACAATTAAAATATGAACAATAAAATAATTATCTATTTTATAAATATTTCTTCTTTTAAAGCTTTATTATGTAACAGCATATAGGGAAATAGACAGTGGGAACCTAGTGTTAAGGCACTAGACAGAGCTCAACGCCGTGCCGTGCTTGCATGTAAATTGGAAATAAAAATATTCCATGTCACGTGTGGGAATCGAACCCTCAACTAATAATAGTCAGACGTTGCTCTGCTTAATTACGTCGAACTCTATTTTATTATATTTATATCAAAACGGTTATCACAATTTGATGGTTTTAAATGCGATATATATACAGAAAAATAAATTATTCAAATTTCTCTACTATATTTATATATAAGCGTATAAAAAGGAAGGAGTGGGACGAATGGACCACGCGCATCCCAAAAACATATCTGTCCAAAGTTCCAACCAATAGAAATAGATAATTATATAAATATGTTGAGCAAATTCTCTTCTAAATAAACATTTGAACAAATTGTTATAAGTATATATTTACGTTCATTTAAAAATTTTATAAAACTAATATTTGCTTTAATCAAACATCAATTTAAAACTGTATTGAATTTTACAGAAATGGTATTGTATAAAGGCCGCCATGGCGCCGTAGCACAGAACCTTGGTTGTAGGTTCGATCTCCAGTCGGAATAATAAATTATTGCTGTTTACTCGCTTTGTTAACAAGTCAAATCAGGCAATTTTTTTGTCACTTAACATGTATTATCTCGAAAAGTGGGTAACTGAGTGTCTTAATACTAGGTTCCCTCTGCCCACCCTGCTATGCGGGAAAGAGCGTGAAGCTGCTTTTTTAATTTTAACATAAATAGTTCATTCGACCTAAAAAAATGGTACGGTTACCGTATATTACTAATACCGTAACTTTCACTAGATTGGATGATATCCAAGAATTATTAAAAAAAAAAGTATATTTTCACCACCACTCAACGGAAACCGAACTTGCCCTCATCCAATTCAAGACCCAAATATAAAACTATCCTAGATCCAATATAATTGTAAACCGCTCTTTACAAATTGCTTTAAAAGTTGCTACAGCTAAATAAATATATTTAATATTGTTTGTACTCAAAAGCGAAGCACTTTGTGAACTTTAAGGAGTTAAAAGTTTAATCTAGAAACCTAAAGACTTGGTTTAAATTATGTTACACTATAAGAACTAAAGGTTAAGTTCCTTTATTAAACTTAAAGTTCAATAAATGGCCAATCGATATTACCTTACCGATAGTAATCGACAACTCGACTTTGTCTGTTTCAAAGTATTGTCAAAAACCTAAAATGTGATTGTGTGTAATTAATTTAAAAAAATAGGTCCCGCCGAGTTTCTTGCGCCGGTTCTTCTCCGGTCTGAGGCACTGACTTTAGTGAACTGATGGTAAATTATTTGACGTTCAAAAAATTAAGCATGTAACTTCTTATTTTGAATAAAATTATTTGACTTTGACTTTGACTTCGAGAATTTGGCGGAGAGTGGAGAACAAAAGTGTCTTAATGGGAACAGTTCCTTGTCACTGGTTCCTCTTGGGTGCCGAATATAGTGTGATAATGAAAAAGAATCGCTGCATTCAAGACAGTGTCTCGGATTCTAGAATCCGTGGAGGGGAGTGGAGCAACTTAACGCCGTACTTTGTCCCCAGAGCCAGAAAAGAAAAATAATTCATTCATCAAACCGAAAACGATCGAACCGATAACTATTGTAGCATCATTTTATATATATTATAGTAATTTTATTATAAAATAAAATTCATCATCATTCATCAGGCGGTCATGAAAACGCAAAAGTTGTGAGTTCGATTTCCATTCAGTGTTTTACACGCAGGTGCCCTTTGACTACCCTGCTATATGCAGCGAGCAAGCTAAAAAAATAAAAATCTCACAACATTACTTATTGAGAAAACGTATAAAATTTTGAACGTAGCAGGATTTGAACCCGCGCCTCTTTGGAAACCGTCCAAAAAATTTTTCTAAATTAAGTATTTTTTTTCCTAAGAATAATATTTAAATCAGCTTCACGCTGTATCCCGCACACAGCAGGGTAGGCAGAGGGAACCTAGTATTAAGACACTCCGTTCCACACTTTGGAGGCATTACGTGTTGAGTGCCAGAACTCAACGCCGCGCTTTGCCTCGACACCAGAGCGAAGAAATTGAAAGATAAATTTAAGTAAATATTTCATCTCCTCGAGTGGGGATCGAACCCACAACCAGTTGGTTTTTCAGTCACACTTCGTGCCACTGCGCCACGACTGGCCTCAATTTATTTTTTAATATTTAAAAATGTAAAAATATCTCATAACATTATATAATATTCTATACGGTAACGGCTGCTGGCGACGTTGCGTTGGTGTTCCTGACATATGACAACTTTTTACTTTTTGATATAAATCCTTTGCAAAGTTATATTTGTTTCATTATAATTTAAGTTTTTTTAATAAGTTCTTCTTATTTATTCTTTCTTCGGAGGAGATTCTTTATGTAGTAATATATTTATAAATAATTAATATCTCTTATTATAGTATGTACTTAGTATGTAGCTTAGTTATAAATAAATTGAATATCAGTCGATTGGACTGAGTCGTGAGGCCGTCGTGGCGCAGGGTTGCAAGTATGCAACTGCATATACGACGATTTCGGATTCAATTCCCATTCGGGAAATATAAAGGAGTTGAGTTCCACCACTTAACATAGAAGAATTCTCGAAATATCTTCGGAACCAGGAAGACACGAAAATTATCCGTTTTAAGTTAAAAGTCCAATAAAACAAAGTAGCCGACGACGTCTATTTTAAATTTAAATAAGGGCATACCTATCTGTAAGTGAATAATCACTAACTATAATAGATATCATATTAATAATTTAATAATTTATATTATTTTTTTTATTACAGAATACTGTCATCCATACGAGCCATTCAAGTGTCCAGTGGACGGACACTGCATCTCCATACAGTATTTGTGTGACGGAGCTCCGGACTGCATCGATGGCTACGACGAGGATTCGAAGCTGTGTACAGCAGGTAGGTTTGCCTGATACCCACTCTATACAAATATTATAAAGGTGAAGAGGTTGTTAGGTTCTATTTATAAAAAAATATGTTTTTCACAGTCGATTTATCGAAATCCATATTATTATCGGGCGAACTAACCAACCAGACACAGAATCCAGCTTTTGTAATTATTTTATTCCATATTGTTTTTTTTTCACTTTAATGCTATTTATAATTATAATTACAATTAATTTAATATTAATTCTAATAACAACTTTCCTCGATGATGTTTTAGAATGTAATGAACATGAGCGCCCTCTCGTTTGTGCTTTTATTTAAAATTCACTGAAAAAGACACATATATGTATTATAAATATATGTAAATTATGTTAAAGTGTGGACTAGAGTGTCTTAACACTAGTTTCCCTCAGTCTACCCCGCTGTGTGCTGATTTTTTTTAACATCATTTCATATTGTTAATCGTTTCCATAACCTATGTATTTTGTGAGTATATTTTACAGTAGTTAAATAAAAATTTCAATAATTAATATAAATGAAAATAACATTTACATAAAATATAATTACGGAGAATATTCAGAAATCGTATCAGCTACCTTAAGCCTCCATTGGCGTGATAATCTTAAGCGATTGCTAGGACTTATCGCGTTTGTTAAGCTGGTAGGTAATGAGTTATGAGATGACTTTATTCGAATGAGAACTAAAAAGAAGTACCATGTTAGTGTGTGTCAAATCTTCCAATCTCAATTTGACCCACTTCCTAGTATCTGATTCAATTGAAACTTGGATTACGACTTGAGTTCTGATGTCAATTAAATTTTATATAATCAATATTGTTGTTACCAACAATTTGGATACCATTAGCGGCCATTTTGGTTCAATGCAAAATGGCCGCCGCCACAACATGGCGGAATGCATTTTTTTCACAATCCACGTAATATGGATATTAAATGATAGGAATTTATTTGAAAAATACAATACTCCATGAAATAAAATCTAGAAAGGCTGTTTTTGAAATCCTTTTCAATCCTCAATTTACTAATAAGTCTATTATATAATGCTATTAATTATCTATGCGTGTATTTATAAAACTCTTCCGTTACTAATAGACTATGTTGGACTGGAAACTACTCGATTTAGCAGGTTTAAATTTCGTATGTAGGTAGATTAAAAAGTGTAGGGGAACAGTGAAAGAGGTTTTCTTGAATTTTTACGTCGTAAAGAGCACGCAAACGCCCACCCACGCTGTGGTCGTTAGCAAAATGTTCCGCGAAAATAAGGCGGAAAATCGTGAACGGAAAATCTCAGCCCTAGAACAAGAGAAGCGAAATAAGCATTCAGATTTATTATAAAAGCCGTTGTGGCACAATGTCAAATTGTCTGACTGTAAACGTGGTGATTGCGGATTCTATTTTACTCATGGGAATGAATTATTTTAAGGTAGCAAGACAAAGTGCTGCGTTTATTTCCGCCACTCACCGCGCCAATATCTCGAAAATAAGGTAGAGCTTGGAAAATAGAGTACGCTATCTAGATGCATACCTACTGAGAATAACAAAGCACATATCACAATATTGACATATCAACTTTGACGTCCTTTCAAGATATGAAAAAATAGACGAAAACGATCTAAATATTTCCTCCATACACTTTATCGATTTGAATATTTTATTAAGATTGATCTCTTCATCCGAGGGTGGCTAAAAACCGTGAATCCACGCTTCTTTTATACAAAAATTTGTATAACCCAACGCCCACACCACAATATTTGCGTTTGATAAATGTACCGACCCTTGTCACCTGTAAACTCTAGAGCAAACCCCGTTTATAGAATTACTATAGAAGGAGGATAAAAACCCAATATATGACGCTAGTATGAAATAATAATATTTGTAGAAGGCAGCTACTCGAGTGATAGCTTCTTTGTTATTTAAATGTATATTCCGATAGTGTAAACTGACTATTATCATAATATGTAGGGAAGATATTTTTTTTCATTAATAAGGGTTTTCGGTTTGTTGAAATTTAATTGGAAATTGATGAAAAGATTTTTTTCCTGCATCCCGCATGTAGCAGGGAGCCTTGTGTTAAAACTCTGAGCTCTGAGCTCCATCCGCTTACCATTTTCTGTAGAATTCTTGATAAAATGACATATAAAAATTTGCTTTACTCAACTGAGAATGGAACCCACAACCCGTTCCCACCTTACTATAGGATAATTATATAGCGTGAAGCTGTATGAAATCGGACTAAACAACCGCGCACTCAACCGTGCGTAGTTTAGTTTTTAGTATCTATTCACCCCAGACTACAGAAAAATATATTTTAAAAAGTACTTTAAAAAGTATATATATTTATAGTCAGTGGAAAGAAACAAGCTATTACTGGATATTTGGTAATTGGTCATTTCAAACGCATACATATTTATTGAGACCACATATGGTATATATTTAATTGATTATATAGTCAAGTGTAACACATTCTTAATTTTATTGTATTTGGTGACCTAGTGTTAAGACACTCCGTTACCATTAGGACACTTTTTTTCCCAATATTGCGCCGAACTCGTGGGGCATTGAGTATTGACTGACGGCACAACGCCGCACTACACACACCTAAAAACATTTAATCAGAATCTTTATTTCGAATTATCAATACTTATAGTTATAACGACAAAAAAATATATAATTTCTATGTTCATTTTAAATACTAGTGACTCGCTCACGGCTTCACCCGATAGAAATGTACAATTATTTATTTACTTATTAGAATCACTTTCGTGTTTTAAATTTTTATTATTAAGCCGATTCTAAGATTAATTTGAACAATCGCTTCTGTGCGAAATATACAAGTAGAATAACAAACAAGCCAACGAACAGATATAAACTTCAAAGATCAGTATTGGATTCCATTACATTGATAAATGTCCTCAGTAAACGTTTTTTTCATATATCTGCTATGTACAGACAGCGATCAGTTACAATTATAAAAAAATAAATAAATTAGCTTCACGCTGTATCCCGCACACAGCAGGGTAGGTTAAGACACTCCGTTTCCCACTTTTTGCCGAATTTTTGGAGGCATTGCGTGTTGAGTGGTAGAACTCAACGCCGCGCTTTGCCTCGACACCAGAGCGAAGAAATGGAAATATAAAATTTTAAGTAAATATTTCATCTCCTCGAGTGGGGATCGAACCCACAACCAGTCGGTTTTACAGTCACACTTTGTGCCACTGCGCCACGACTGGCCTCAATGTATATGTATATAATAATAATATATGTATATAAAAATAAATATATTGAACCAATTTATTTACTACTAACAATCAATCCACTGACGCAAACCTTAAGGACACAAAAAGAGACGAAAAGATCACAAAAGCAGATGCCTATATTAAAATACGAAAATAGTCAAGGTTATATTTAAATCAATATTTTGTTTTAAATTGGGACATGCTGTATATAGCTATTATAAATTATTTGGTTTCTAATTTCTTCTATTAATTTAGTGTTGAGGCAAAGCGCGATGTTGAGTACCGCCACTCAACACGCAATGCCTCTAAAATTCTGCAGAACGTCAAAAGCGGAGTGTCTTAACACTAAACTAAATCTGAATACAGGGTGAAGCTAAAAAAACACAACAAACAAAACGTTTTAAAAAGGAAAATTGGGGTTTAAGATGAAACTTCTTCCATTTTGCAAATGCAAATGCATTATGGAACAGCTGTTAAAACACAATTTATCACAATCCACAACTAACTTTCGTATAAAATATTCATTTTACACCGACATCGATGTGAAAAGTGAAGAAGGAGCTCATTTGAATGTGCTTGGGATTCTAAAAGTACCCAAAATAACGGTCCGTAGTCACTAAATAGACCCGGAGAATCAGTTCTGTATAATGGACGTTTCTTTCTATAGATTTTTTTGTATTCTTTTTGAAGAAAATTGTCATATAAAATGGTTTTGGTAACTTTTGAACTTTGGTAATATCTTTTTATTTACATACATAATATTAATTTACTTAGTAATAGGATGATAGGATGCGGTTGTGTCGCAGTGGCATAAAGCGTGTGTTAAGTGACGTTCGTGGGTTCTATTCCCATTCGGCAATGAGTTATTATTTATTAATATTATATTTTTTTCACTCTGAAACCAAGGCAAGGTGAGGTGTTGAGTTCCGCCACTTAACACGTATTGCTTTGTTGATTCGGCGGAAAATAGGAAACGGGATATCTTAACACTATAACACAACAACATAAAGCGTAAAGCGACAATATAAAGCGTAATTTTACAGTTAATTGCTTTTGTAGTGTAACTGTTAACGCCACCAGTTGCGGATTCAATTCCCACTCGAGGAAATAGAAGACTTATTATTTTAATATCATCAAGAAAATTACCGCAACGCCTCCAGAATTCATCGGAAAATTAAGAACGTAGTGCCTTAACACTAGATTCTCTCTGCCTGCCCTTTTGTATGCGGGATACAGCGGTGACGCTCATATAATTTTTTTTATTAAATAAATTAATTTATAAAAATAAACATTTGTAATGCCTTTTACTCTTGATTTTGTTGTTAAAATAGTATACAATCTATCCAAGGTAAATAAGATAAGTTGCTACTCGAGTACTCATCCCGATTCTCTCATTAACTCGGTTTTATTTCACACTGTGAAGGTTTTATAGCCCATGTACGTTCAAGTACAATTAGTAAATGGGCTGTTTTCTTTTATTGGAATTGTGAAAAAAAAGGGAATAGACACTGTCACAAAATATCTACTAGATATTTATTTTAAAACAATTTGTTGTTGTAGTTTTTGAAATAATTTGTTTTTCAGGATTGTGGATTGTCAGCTTCACGCTGTAACATTTTGACTTGATGTCAGGGGGAAAGAAGGAAATAAATTTATTACTCCAAGTAGGAATCGAACTCACAAATGTCGTGCTCACTGTTAGACTATATGTATTCGTAATAGTATTTCAGCTGGAATAATAAACTCAATAATAATGCATTTGATCTTTAAAACCGAAAAACTAAACTAAAAGTTTAATATAAAAAAAACGTACATTTTAAATTATCGCTTTTATTAAGAAATATTCAAGCAATGTATGAAATTAAATAAGTGAGCTTCACGCTTTATCCAGCACACAGCAGGGTAGGCAGAGAGATCTAGTTTTAAGACACTCCGTTCCCCACTTTCCGACGAGTTCTGAAGGAACTGCGTATTGAGTGGCGGAACTCAACGCTGTGCTATGTCTCGACAACAGAGCAAAGAAATGAAAATATACATTTAAATAAATATGTATTTTATTAAATAGGGATCGAACCCACAACCAGTCGATTTACAGTCGTACTGTGTGTGCGCACACACAGTGGCCACGACTGGCCACAGTATGTATTATTTTTATAAGAAAAAAAATAAATATATGTATGTACTTAATAAAAATATATAATATATTTTCCAGCTAAACGACCTCCAGTAGAAGAAACAGCATCGTTCCTACAATCTCTAATTGCTTCCCACGGACCTAATTACTTGGAGAAGTTGTTTGGGAGCAAGGCCAGAGATGCTCTTGAACCTCTCGGCGGCGTCGAGAAAGTAGCCATTGCCCTATCTGGTAAGAAAGCTTTGAATATTCAACACAATTCTGATTTAAATATTATAAAGATTTTTAATTAAGCTGAAAATTTTATTTAACCTTTGCGAAGAACCTTATTTACTGAATTAATTTGAGCCTCCTTAATAATTTCTGTAATAAATTAGCATTTCTTACAAGACTTTTAAAATGGTGTTTAAAATAATAATGCTTAAAGTACTTTTAATAATTTTACAGAATCGCAAACCATTGAAGATTTTGGTGCTGCTCTTCACTTGATGAGGTCTGATTTGGAACATCTTCGCTCTGTATTCATGGCGGTTGAGAATGGTGATCTTGGCATGCTGAAATCCTTGGGAATAAAGGACAGTGAGCTAGGTGACGTGAAGTTTTTCCTGGAGAAGCTGGTCAACACCGGTTTCCTCGACTGAATAGCGCCGGAGTCAGCCTCTGATTACTACCACGTCGTCCAATTCGGTCCCATCAGTTCTTCGTTTTACAGCTACCTTCCATACGATTCCTTTAAATATAAGAGGAACTGAAATTTCTCTAGCCTCCCACGTAAGAATGATGTATGTATGAGGTTTCTGTCGCGAGAGGCCCTCGTTCGTAATCGAAATCGACTTCTGCAACCGGCCACGTGGACTCGATCCGAAACGAACGATTGTCTCGCTATATTATTTCAACTCGAATGAGTACGGTGTAAATCGCCTCTTCTAAACATATCATATTGCAACTGATTTTTAAATAGTCGTAGGTTAAGTAGGTATATTATTTATTTTTATAAAGCTTTTAAATTAATTTTGGGCCAGTTTCTAAAACTGGGAAAGTTATGAGCAGGGCAATTTCTCGCGTCTATATCATGATGGTGTTTGCAATGTCTGCTTAAGCAGTTCGGTAACATCAAGTTTTTACAAAAACGTGTTTAAAAATTACGATTAGGTACTTTTTGATCAGGTTTTCCAATGTTATTGCCGTTCATGACCCTGTTCATAATTTCATTATGGATACGATTGAATGTATGAATGTCGCCCTATATAAAAAAACCTAGAGCTACCCCAAAAGACGATGTCAGAGGCGACTCCACGGATACGTGTCCATGTTAAGCGAGATATGAAGCTAAACGTAAAGAATATTTAATTGTTAAGTAGAAAATAAAAAAAGAACAAGTAAAGAATGCATGCGCTTTGTATCTGGCTTTTGGAAAAATCCAAAGTAGGACCACGAGAACATATCATAACTTAGATTATAATTATATGGCTAGTTACCTACAACCAGTAGTGGATAAAATACAATTATTTTAATAACGGTATTGTAGTGTTTATGAAACATTTTTAGATCCTTTTAGTATTAGGATTCGATACATATCAAGCATTTCGGTGCTTTTGTCACGTACATATCAAAAATTATGTGATTAAACGTTAGATATTATCTAATAAATAGTATATACACTATGTAGAGCGTTAACTTTCCATCTTTATGGCTATGGTCGTTTAAATTTCTTATTGACGTTTGTCATTTTTTAAAAACTTCTGGCAATGCGGGCTACGGTGACAACGAATGCTGTTCAGAGTAAGTTAAATAACTTAAGCGAATAGGTAAAAATAAACACTTAAGTAAATAATTTAAATTTGGTGGGCGGAAATATCTTACGAAGGTAGGTAAGGAAACGGAAAACAGAAAAAAAAATAAACACATATATACCTATGCAATAAAAAAGCCTTAGACTATCTGTGGCAACAAGGTATCAATGTCAAAATACGCGGGAAAGCCTGTACTTGTCATAAGTTAACCTAACAATCTACCCTATTTACCTACCTTAGCGTCACGTAGGAGTATATCGTAGCAGATGCAAAACGAAGTAGAATATAATGTAAGGGTAATAGAATATACTTAACTTGCGTCAGATATCTATCTCTATATATACTTAGTTGTAAGGACTGTGTTGTCTTTGAATCTTTAAAATCTATTAGTTAGTGTTTTGATCTATGTATATGGCTTATCTATTCTATAAAGAGAAATAAATGAATCATCTTGAATTGGACTTTTATTTGTTAATTTAAAGACACTTTTCACAAAATAAAATGTTTTTTTAACCTCACTCTTTAGCATGTAGCACTCCGTTATATAAGCGACGCGACGATCGATTGTGGGATAAAAATTTGGTCCTTCGAGCCTGTATTCAACACTAAAAGTGGACATGATATATGCCAATTTATATCTTCAAAATATTATTATCCAAACCAAGCGACAATATTGTTGTAAAGTTGTACTAAGGCTTTGCCTTTGACTTTGAATTTGGGGGTCTATTTGTCACTCTGGTAACGAAAAAAATCGTGACGTTAAATTCTGCTCCTTAACACGCAATATTTGAAACATTGAGCTGAAAGTGGGAAACGGAGTTTTAACCTTAAGTTCCCCCTACCTACTTTGCTATATGCAGGATGGAGAATATAAAAGCTTTAGGTGAAAAATGAATAACAACTTGACATAAGATTACTTAAAGTAGTAAATAAAAAAAAAATGGTAATTAAAAATAATAATGAAAATAATACGAAAAATAGTAACTTATATATTTATTACTAAATTAATCTATATGTACACTGAACTCGTACTTTTACCAAAAGCATATTATAAGACTTACGTAACTAATTAATTATTTAGTGTTTAATATTAAAATAAATAATTAAAAAAACCATTTGAAGTAGTGAAAGTTCGACTCTATAAATGATTGTGGGTTCGATTCAAGGCAATCCTACCAAGTTTTAATACTAGATATCCTCTTCCTGCCATGCTGTGTGCGGGATACAGCGTGAAAATATTCCTTTACCACAAACTAACGTATGTATCCAAAATAAATAATGAAATTTTAGAAACCATTATAAGACCATATTATTAGTGACAGAAAAAAATAAAGTGATATACGCGCAATATTATGATTAATATACGCGTTTTGTTTATAACTCAAAGAACCGAAAGTCATCATGGTATATGTGGAGATGCTTGATCGTTCAGGGGATTGTTGCGGGTTTGATGTCTGCTCAATTAATACTTATAGGGGATTGCACAATAATTATTATTTTCATTACTCCTTATAGGTTAGACGTTTTACGCCTATAAAAAAAATTAAAACAAATTATATAATTTAAAGCACTTGACGTCTTTACTTTCATCAATATACACCTTATATCATATTAAAATGAATCATTTTTACTAAAAGAAATAACAAAAATAAAAAGAGCAAAACAAAAAAAATATCCTTTCCATACATTACTATTAAGGATTGAACAAAATAATGTGATAACACAAAACAATAACAATCACCGTCATCTTCAATAAAGAGTTTCAGAAATTAAGAAAAAAAACTTTTTAGTTTTCTAATATTAAATATCATTTTCAAAACATTAAATAAGGAGCGCGTAGTCGAGCAGCGGCAATGCGTCTAACAGCGCGATTGTTGTCGGTTAAAAGAATTTACTTCGAACATACTTTAAGTAAATTCGTTTAATTTACTTGCTATAGTAAAAAGACAAGGCGTGGATTTGAGTACCGATATCTTAAAAAGTATGCGGAAAGTGGAGAACAGTGTTTTAACACTAGGTTCCTCCTGCACCTTACCTTTATATATTAGATACAGCGTTAAACTAAAAAGAATACTTAAAACGCTATATGTTTGAAATTTGGTAAAATGAAGAATGAAGTAAATACACATTCAATTTTTTTTTGATGTAATGAAAAAAAAAATTGTCCGAACGTTACTTGAATGGTTACTTGAATTTACTGGAAGTTTTTGTGTAAATGATGAGGTTCGCTCTGGACCCTGTCACAGATAAATCAGCGCCATCTTTGAGAAAGTGGAGCAAGATCTATATATTAGTAGCTACGACATTGTTGAAGAACTGGATGTTTATCATAAAACAGTTACGAAGAACTACACCACTTACGAAGGTCTGGGTTCCAGTTAAAACTTGACATTCAAGTATCACATGATCTCACTGAGAGAAACCTAATGCAACGTGTTTCCATTCTTTGTTGAAACGCAACAATTTCAAACCATTTTTACGAACTTAAACAGTTGGTTGCGGGTGGTGAAAAATGGGTGACTTGCAATAAGAATGTGCGAAAAATATCATGATCGAAGCATGGACAAGCTTTACAGACCGTGGCAAAGCCCGGACTCTCGGTATCGCTATGGTAGGTATGCGTAGATTTTGCCATACCCGGTGGCAAACGATTCTGACTTTTACTTTCAGCAACTAATCAGCTTCACGCTGTATCCCGCACACAGCAGAGTAGACAGAGGGAATCTAGTGTCAAGACACTCCGTTGCCCACTTTATAAATATTATATTATATAGATAACCGTCGATCCGTCCTGCACATCATTTTTGGAATGCATCCTAGGTATTTGATAACTAAACAATTAGAATAACATAATCATATTTAACTTAGGTTTAGTTTAAAAGTTAGTGTGAGTGACCAAGTTGCAATGTTTTCAATCTGTGTACTTCTGGTATTCACCGAGATATTATATAGACATCTCTATAAAGTATATAGTGGTCTCAAATATGGTACGCGAACGATTTTAACTTTATGACTGGGGATGGTGAGAAGTTTTTGTTTAATTATCACAGATAACTTTTATTCTACCTACATGCACAGTGGTTCCTGCTACCAAGAATGATATAAAAGTGGTCCTTGATCAAGAAAACTTTGGGAACCCCTGAGGTAATGTATGAAATATAATGGATATATTACTATCTATATACATTACCTAGGTATTATATGGAATAATGGATTATATAAATTGGAAGAAACATATATTAAGACAGTACAATCCACGAATAATAATTTATAAAAGAATCTATTTAGTAAAAAAAGGAAAGAAAAAAGGTGTATTGATGAAATAGGATGTACTCATTTTCTCAATTATAATAAACTGTACTGTACTTGCGTCAGTTTAAAACAAAGTGATAAAAGAAAGTGAGTAATATATATTTGAAGTGGATATAAAAATAGCATTATGAAATGGAAATCCATAATCACAGAATATACTATTTCTTGAGATGCATATAACAGCCTTTTATAGAAACAAATAGCAAGTTTCTCTTTAAATACATACTAAAAATCAATTAAAAATAAGATTCCATATTAAAAAAAATATTTATAGTAACGAAAAACTGTATGTATGCTCTAATATATTCTAATAAAGCACCCAGTATTTAAAACTTCACCCAAAGAGGTTAATTACCTTTAACATATTGCTTTGTTTGTATCCCGAGTTCCTTTTAGATTATTATTTTTGAATGAATATACAAACATTACATTATTAAATTTATTTATGAAATTTAAAAACAAAAATCTTTCCAAATTAGCAATGTTCTAAAAATAATTTGACACAATTATGTAGTTGAATTGAATTAGGGAATATTTTAAGTAAAAAAAATCAGATTTAGGTATAGTCTGGTTTACTAAATATATATAGAACATATGCTGGCTAATTTTAAATTAGTTGTAACAAAAGTAAAAGCAATAAAGCAACACAGACTGGAGTGGAATCACCATAGCATTTTCTTGAGTGACTACAAAATTATAAATAAACGTTCACGTACGTGACGTACATGTAAGGGAAAGCCTGTCTATGACTACTCTCTTCTGTATTGCCCCATAGAAAAAATAACTTAAACATAAAAAAAATCTTTTATTCATTGAGAGACTCATTTTCACGACTACTGAGAATTCCAATCTGAGTCACAATTTTACATATATATAGAAATAAAAACATTATAGTTAAAATAAGTAAACATCATATGTTCATATAAACTAAAATTAACTTAGCTTTATAATAATAACCACTATAAAAATAACTTAAATAACACTCACTTCTTACGTTTTCTAGGAGTAGGGTTTCTTATTTGGTCTTCTTCGTCCATTTTGTTATAATGAGACTGTATATGGCTTAATAATTTCTTTTCGCGCGAAAATGGCTCGTTACACATGTTGCAAGTATATCTCGGCTCTTTATCACTTTCCTTAATCTGTACATTTGTTGAGGTCGAAATTTGCGATTCTTGTATAATGTTGTTAGTCGGTAAAACGTAAGATGGCTGCAGTAATGGATCTACGTTGATAAAAGTGAAGAATTCAGTGTCTCTTGGTGGTGCTTCATCTTCCAAAGTCACCGAAAACGGTTCTTTTTCGTCCTTCCGTACTTCGTGTCGTGCCTTTCTTTGCCTTTTCCTTGGCAATTGCGATTGTGGTTTCGTTGATATTAACAATTTGCTGGGATTCCCCGTTTGCACGACCGTGTACGACTGTTTCTTTGTAACTGGCACTAATGGTGGTGTTTCTATTGGTGCACTTGCAGCACTTTTTGTTGGTAATGTTTTAAATAGTCCTACAGGATACGGCTGGCTTGTTAACATAGATGTTTTATTCGGTTGTACTTGTTTACTTACTTTACTAGCGTTGACAATTCGTTTTGGACCTACCATAGGCCGGCTCTTAATAGGTTCTAGTGGAGGAACGGATACTTCTTTTTTTTCCGGAATTTCCACTGGAACTTCATTAGGTTTTTCCTCGACTAATGTAAACGTATTATTCGGTCCAGGCATTAATTTGTAACGACTGTTTAAACTGGGCAAAGACGGAAATTGTACAGTTGGTGGTCGTACATTTGTATTCGTAATACAAGTCACTTGCACTTGGGTAGTATTACTTGCTATTATATTTGAAGCTTCATTGGTATTATTTTTTTTTACTTTACTCGCTGGACCAATTTTGGGTTTAGACTTCTTTGTACATAATGGTTTATCATCATCATCATCGTCGTCATCGTCTATTGATATAGGCTTATCATTTATAGGTTTCAATGATTCATTATTTATTCTCGTATTAATATATTTAACTAATGGTATTTTCGGTGGTTCGGGCGGAGACAGTGTTTTCGGCGCCAATTTGGACGGGCCATTTTTGGCACAGGCGTGGGACATAACAACTTCTTTTTTAAGGAAATTTCTATTGCAAAGTTTGCATTGGAACAAAACGCCGACACCATTTACTTTAATCATACTAACGTGATCCATTATATTGAATGGATTATCTAGTGGTGTAGTTTCGCTTAGGCTAAACGTATTAGTAGTTGGTGGTTTTTCAACAGGTTTCTCAGTGTTAGTGTCAATTTTAGTTTCTACAGGGGCAGGTTTATTATGAATTTCCTCGACCTTCCTTTCAGGTGTAGGTTCTTTAGTAACTTCCACTTGTTTTACTACTTTCTTTTCATCAACTTTTTTATTGTTTGAATAAGAACGCAAATTCTTTGTTTCGGAGATACTATCGACTTTAGTTAGTTGCAATTTAACATTTTTTAAAGGTATCTCATCTAAGACATCATCATTTGCTGGCAAAACTTTTAGTGGTTCAGTTTTTTCAGGAGCCTTTTTAACTTGTTTCTTTGTAACCAAGTCTTCTAAAGGCTTAAAAAGTTTAAGAGGTATATCCTTAATACCTTCCATAGCTTTTTTAATGAGAGCATCACATATATCGTCATTTGATATGTTAGACTGATTAAGTTTCTCCTCCCAAATATCACGATGTTTAGTTTTTGCCACAAAGGATGATTTGCTCCTGAGAACTTTTCGTAAGTTATGTTGAGCTTGAGTACATTTTTGTATAAACTCATATAGTTCTTCAAGTTTAGCTGAGCATCTGAAGCAAATTTTGTGTGGAAGATCATCATTTTCTGCAATCTGAAAATAAGGATAAAATAAAGTTAGCAACATTTACACTATTGTCATAAGCACATAGACTTTTAAACATTATTCAACCAAACATTCACTCACAGGGCTTTATTTTGCCACGGAGCCCTAAAAAATTTAAAAAGGCCCAATCTATTTATCTTTCTATTCGCATAAAATTTACTATTTGTTTATTTGTATATCAATTATTAAACTTGATTGAGGGTGACTATTAGCGTTTTGGGGTGTTTTTAGTTGTCATTCCAAGAAATTAATTTTATTTTTACAAATTTTTAAGCGTTATGCTACTCTTAGAAAATATACTTTTTGTACCTATGATAAATTTTATTAATTTCCTTGCTCTGATAGCTGGACATAAAGTCACATGAAACGCAAGTCTCGAAAATTAGGCGGAAACTGCCAAACGAATGCTACGTATGGCACACAACATTAAGCAAAAAATTTTTTTTTTTAATTGTTCATATATATTGATTGTGAAATAATTTCTATGGTGCAGTTTGTCAGTATAATTTTTTACAAACTTGTAAAATAGTCATGTTATTTTTTTTATTTACCTCACATTAACAATTATTTTTTAGAATAAGGAAGGAAAAAATATTTTTTTTAACAAAAAAATTATATATTTCAAAAACATAGTGGTGAGAACAGATTTTAAAGTGTAATTCTACTTTAAAGATATGTTTTAAATGTAAAAATATTTAACAAATGCCAGTCTCTTTTGCCAAATGATAATTCGGAGCAATTATCCTTGGGTAGCAGTAATTTGCACAAATCTTTTAACTCTAAATTTACTTTGTATATAAAATATTATTTATATGTGACAATTGTAAAATTTGAAATATATCAATTAAAGAATTAGGGAGTTAATAACAGTTGAGGCCAGTAGTGGCACAGAAGAGGAACATATGTGTGGCTGGTAGTCGGTTAGATTCCCACCTATGGAAATGAAACATTTAGTATTTTAATTTCCTTGCTGTGAATTGAACAATGAGGGAAAGTTCGGCGTTGAGTTTCGCCGCACAACACTCTATGATATTTATTGCGTAGGATATACTATGACATAAAAAAATGTAAACTGTCATTATGAACTTTTTGTAATAATAAATAATATATTATTAGAATTTAAGACATGATAGCTCAGTGGGGAAGGGTCAGAATGAAATTACACTGGTTGGAGGTATGATGTCAACTCAAAAAATGAAAAGAAGAAAAAAGTGTTTGTTTCATTTCCTACTGTTGTAAGATAAAGTGCAACATTGAATTTGTCAAACAATGTTTTGAATACAGAAAAAAGGGGAGAGTGTAAAATGAAGGAATCTAGTGTCTTGAGACTACCTGCCTGCCTACCTTGCTATATTCCAGATATTGCCTAAAGCAAAGGAAAAAAGAAAGGACATATAAACTATAAATTTGAAATAATATGGCAAGGAAAAGTATCATGTTTTCTAGTAAAATAGTATATAAATTCAAAGTTTAAGTGTACAAATAATGAATGATTTATTAGAACATATTTAGGCCAATGTTGCAGTGGAAATGTTTGACTGTAAGCACTGATGGTAGATTCAATTACTGTTTTGAGGAATAAATTATTTCCATACTTCACATAGGCAAAGGCAGTTGTTGTCATTAAGTTAAGGCACATTCAATGTCTTGAATTAAAATAGAAAATAGAGAATGGAGAGTCTTTTCTTGTTAATAATAAAGTTTGATGTGTTAATCCACACTGTATTATTGTAATACTAAATTCAATGTAACATTTGCAGTTGTCAAGTAACTTATTTATAATCGATTAAATATTTTAAAGAACTTCATCCAAAGTTTATACCCTATTAACAAAGCCATGAGATAAAAGATAAACAAATAAAAAAAATATATAAAAATTTTAACTAAATGAGATTTGAACCAGCACTTCTTTGGAAACTGTCCAAGCACTCTGGTCAACTAATCCATATGAGATGTTTTAAATTTTTTATGTTCAAATAATCAAAGACTCCAGTTAAAAATCATGTGTAAGGATTAAATTTAATTTCCTTTTTAGCTTTAAAATTATCATCATGTATATTACTGAATTCTTTTTACAGTTAGGCCTGAAGAATATATTGTTAATTTTATAGAAAAGGCTTAACATTATATTAAATTTTAATTTTAATACACATTTAACTGAACCTTACATTATTTAACATTGGCATAGGTAATGTTAGAAAAAATATGCTATTATGTGCTATTTATAATTAAAAAATTAAGAAATATTTACCACAAACGGCATAAGAGTTTCTATCTTTTTAGCAGTTATCATATCGGGATCAAATATGTTAAGAAAAGGTCCATCTTTCGATTCACACAGTCTGCAAAGTTTCACAAAAACAGGTTGATTTGTGGAAATTAGGGCTTCCGCAATCACTTCATTATTTATTTTTTCAGAAATGTCTGGGGCTTTATTTACAGTCTTTTTTACATTGTTCCTTTTCGCAAATCGTCTTTTACCCATTTTAAATATTTTATTAAATTGAAATATAAGGAACACTTATTCACACTTAGCACCAAGTGCTACGAATCAGCCATGTTGACTTTAATTTGTGCTTAAAAGTATTAAAGTTTAAGGTTTTGTAATATAAACAATGTTTTGACTATTTATTCATAAGTTTATTAAAATTATTATTTTGTTATGTAAATTTTTTTTTACAAAAGTATCAAAATATTCGAGAATAATATAAGATTCTAGACACATTAAGTTGAGTTTTCACTAATTGTCTATGGTAAGCACAGCCAGACATCGAGAAATAGGATTTTGTTTTTATAAATGAACAATTATATAAATTATAAAGAATATTCCTATAGTATTTTTTTGCAAAATTATGTTTTTTATCATCATAATCATAGAAGACCCCGATATAACAATGACAGTAAGCTCTTAAACAATAAATTTATATACGATTTTTTGGAGCTGACAAATAAATAAAAGTAACTACGTATAATATTTTTAAGCTATGGCAATATCTGGAATATTATAGTCAGCCATCTTGAATTTAGTATTGTGCCAGTCGGGGGGGCGGTGACATATTTTACCCGTCATCGTCCTACATAATTTTGTGAACTTGATAAAACGCGAAAATCGGTGTTTAAAAGTGTATTAATTCAGTTTATGTCTGGACTGAACGTGATGATGGCGGGTCAAACGATAAACGATAGGCTTCTCGCCGCTCGTCACAGTATCGCGGGTCAGGGATTAGCAAAATCAGTATGTAAAGCCACAACTGAAGAAATGATCGCACCTAAAAAGAAACATTTAGATTGTAAGTATTAATTTCAATTATAACATCTTATCAATTACGTCACGCTAGTGTACATTTCTTAATGCGATGTTCGTGACATTGGCAGAATCATTCTGGTCGATAAGTTTTACTTACTACTTGACGGTGTCAAATGTTTTATGGCACATTCCGCCGCTACATTACTATAAGAAATGTATGGGGACTCTGTAATAAAACACTTTACAAAATTTTGTCCCACGATGTTCGACCTGACACACATTCTCTATTATGTCATGTTACCTACTATTATGTTGAATATACTGGAAACTGCTTTAGCAAGACAGTGTCAAAGAAAAAAACTGGCTACCTACTTATAAGAATTTATATAATGTTCTAATACAAATGTATGTTATATTACGATAATAGTTTATACTTTTAAAAGTACCTTTAATTTTATAGAGTATCTAAAAAGAAATAATTAATTCCATTCCAATTATCGCACAATTAAGTTTCTTTTTGTGATTTAAATATAAAATGTAATCAGCAATTGCTAATTATTGGCTTGTTGTCAAATTAAGTGATTTTAAATGATTTGTATCAAATAAATTTTATTTGTTACTCATTATAATGGAGTGATAAGAAATAATTGATTTGAATATGAATTAATACTATTTGTATATATTACATTCCTCTTTTTCCTTATTTTACAGGATTTAATTTGTTCATAATTTGTATATTGTTACTTAGGTTTTATATTAAATATTAGGTCTGCCTGAATTTCTGTCTTATTTTTCAAGATATTGTGAATTAAATAGCAATTTAACTCCATTCTCTTTCTACTAGAGCAAGGAAATGAAATATAATGGTTTCCCAGGTGAGTATTGAACTTACAACCATAGAGATTACAGTCAGATGCTGTGCCACATTGTATTTATTAAATTTTAATTTTTTATTACAAAATATTCAAATTGGACCATTAGAGGGTTATGTGAAGCCAGTATAATATATATAGTACAGTATATTCACACTCTATAGTCTCTAACTATAGTCTAACTCTTAATGTGCTCTGAGTGCGGTAAAATATTTTCACTGGAAAAAAAATGAGTCTATTCAGATTGTCATCATCATGTTGATTTGAAGTTCCAAGATTTTACATTACACTTTCTGCTTACTTTAAATTGAGCAATTTAAAATCACTGAATTTAGTTGTTGAATGCAATGTTTATGCTTCAGCTTTATCAGTGCTGAAAAGGACAATGAAAGGACCCTCAAATATTGTGTGTATAGTTAGGTACTATAGCTGTGACACTCTTGCCTTATTTAAAAAAATTATAATGTCAATATTTGTATGTCCTTGATGGTTGTAAGTTTTAATTTTATGTTAACATAAAAATATATCATTATTATAGTAAAGAAACATATTGTATTGGATTCGGTCACCAGGAGATAGTGCTCTACATAAACACACTAGTAAAAGGACCATAAAGTTTTTTCTGACCACTTCACAAAATGCATGGCATTTAAAAAATATTATTATATTAAATGTTATAATATTATTTTATTATATTTTTATTAAATTTGCTACTGTTAAGACATTCCAATTTCAATTAAATGTTTTTTATTTCACCTTCACAATTTTCCTCAGGCAGAGGCATTTTCAGAGTCATAATGTATCCCACATATATCTAGCAGGTTAGGCAGAGAAAACCTAGTGTTAAAACACTCCATACCTGACACACCGTCAACTTTTCGAGACATTGAGTGTTGAGAGGTAGATTTCACACTGTTCGAGAACATAGATAATTAAAAAAATATACTCTTATAATAAACTTTCTATATGAAACAGAGGCCAATCGTGGCGACAGTGCACATGTCACTGTAAACACGAGAGGTTGTGAGTGCGATTCTCACTCAATCAATGAAATAAACTGTTTAAAATTTTCATTTCTTTGCTCTGGTATAGAAACAAAGCCCGGAGTTGAGTTCTGCCAAATAACACTCAATCCCTACAGAATTTGACGTGAAATGGGGAACAAAGTCTTAGCACTAGGTTCCCTCTACCTACCCTGCTGTATGCGGGATACAGCGTGAATTTAAAGAAAAGGATATCATTTAATTTTTTTGCCTGATATTCTCACCCAACAACAGTTTTATATTTCGGGCCATGTGCTACAGACACATAATATGGCTGGTTGCTCTCGACAACTGTGTTTAATATAATGTGGACTGATTGTAGTGAAACACGATAAAAGGGCGGACAGCGCCGCTTCCTGTGTTATCAATTTTGTATATAATATTATTGACTGACAATATTACTTAAAATATTCAAAAAAATCTGTCATTTTTGAGGTTTCTTTTTTTTTCGATTTCACGAAATTTTTAAGCGTGGCGTTAGGATCCTCTTCTCAACACGCAGTCTCTGATTCAGACGATAAGTGGAAAACGAAGTGTTTCGACACTTCGTTCTCTTTATCTTGCTATAGGTGGAATGCATGATAAATCCACGCATGCACATGATCATATTTCGTACAAAAGCTTAAGAATTTTTTTTCTAGTAAATTACACATTAGTTAACACCGTGTTTTAAAATTGCACAAACGGCATCCTTTTTACGCTTCCTTAATCGTCCAATCGAGAAAAATATCTTTTATTATTATTGTTCACTTTCACATTTAAAGAAAATCGAATCTACTACTATGCCGTAAGTCTGTAACTGTAGAGTTGTAACTAAGTCTGTCTGTAACTGTAGTAACTGTTGAGTTTCTTGTGCCGATATTCACTTTCCATCTTATTCTGGAGGCATTGCGTGTTGAATGGCGGATTGGATAATATAAATATGGAATACTACATTTCCTCGTGTGACATTCTCTTATAGAGAATCGAACCTACGACCTCAAGTTTACATTCAAAGGCTTGTGCCTTGACCACCGACCTCTAAACCATTTGACGTTAAAAAATATTTGTCATGTAACTTCTTATTTCGAACAATTGACCAAATAGAACTTTGAAAAATATTTCTTAGTAATCTGTTTTAATTTGATATTGTTTGAGGCCAGTCGTGGCGCAGTGGCTCAAAGTGTGACTGTAAAACCGACTGGTTGTGGGTTCAAACCCCACTCGAGGAGATGAAATATTTACTTAAATTTATATTTCCATTTCTTCGCTCTGGTGTCGAGGACAAGCGCGGCGTTGAGTTCTGCCACTCAACACGCAATGCCTCCAGAATTCGGCAGAAAGTGGGGAACGGAGTGTCTTAACACAAGATTCCCTCCGCCTACCCTGCTGTGTGCGGGATACAGCGTGAAGCAGATTATTATAATTATGATTATTATAAGCAAATAAAATGGACGAAACATTCGATCGTTAAGTACGTACTTGGCAGCATATGCTGTAACTTATTCTTATACGTAGAAGACGAGGCAATTAGACCGCAGATGAGGTTGAGGGGCAATTTTGAAATAATAGTTGCCGTATTTCAACCATTTTGTCGTTTTTCGTATGCGGGAGAACCTATGGAGTTCTGTTATATTTGTATAGTAACATAATTTAGCCAACGAAATCGCTGCCCCTGATATGTTCTCGGTCGCCTAGATACCCCCTTTTTAATTTTTATAATTGAAAAATATGGTTTTTTGTAATATTGATAACAAGAAAATACTGAGTCATCATGGCGGTACTTGAGCAGCAGAGGGTTTGACTTTAAACTTGACGATTTTGAATTCGATTTCCTTTAGAAGGAATGAGTTATTCTCATTTCCTTGCTATGGTAGGAAAATAATGGACAGCGTGAGGTTCCGTACTCAATACGCAATATCTTGAAAATCGGTCGGTCGGAAACTGGTTCCCTGCTATAACCAGGACGCACAGCATAAAGCTAAAACTAAACTTGACAACACTTTATTAATTTTTTTTACCACAGAATGTAGTGTTAAGACACTAGAAATACTTCTTTTCTCCTATAAGCTAAACACGTAGATATTTGAATGTGAAGTAAAGAGATATTTAAATTAAATTTTTAAATATTTCACACATTTTCGCAAAACGCAAAGCGAGGATAACTTCGCTTCCTGTTAATAATTTAATCAATAATGGACTACTATATGCTTACAATAATTTGTGTCTTCTTCTTCTTCTTCCTGGCATTAATCCCGGCATTAATCCCGGCCATTTTCCAGGGTCTGCTTTCCTGCTTTATCTACTCCACTTTGCACGGTCTTTAGCGTTCTCGGTGGTTAGACGAGTTTTCAAGTATTTGTGTACTGGTATATTTATAGCGGCTGTTCAAATAATAAAATAAACCTTAGTAACTTATAAAAATACTCAAAATGAATATAATAGCGCTTAAATTTAATCTATGAATCAGTCCCACCATTGGTATAAAATTATAATTTCTTTTTTTTTTATATAGCTTCACGCTGTATCCCGCACATAGCTTAGAAGGCAGAGGGAACCTGGAAACATAGTGTTGAGACACACTTTTCCCATTAGTTCCGTTTCCCACTTACCACAGTTGCGTGTTAAGTGACGCAATTTAACGTCATCATTTGCCTCGTTACCATATAGAGGAAATGACAATATTGAATATTTTAATCCCTCGAGTGGGAATCGATCCCACCACCTGTTGCGTTTACGGTCGCACGCACGTGCCCCTGCTGCTGCGCCACTACTAGTCTCTCACGACATTATTATTAACGAATAATAACCTATTACACTCATTTGCAACAAAGACGTATTTATTGCATAGAACTTAATATAATTGTGTTATATATATATTTTATATTATAAAAAAAAATCAGTATCACACAGCAGAGTAGACAGAGGGAACATAGTGTTAAAACACTGCGTTCTCCATTTTCTGCTGAATTCTGGAGACATTGCGTGTTAAGTGGCGGAAGTCAACGCCGCGTTTGCCTCCACACCAAAACGAAGAAACATTCACTTAAATAAATATATAATTTCCTCGATCCGTGGATCGAACCCACAACCAGTCGCGTTTATTAAGGGTCTGACTACACCCTTGTGTTCCAACGCCACGACTGGCCCATTTTATATTATAAAGTTATCCCATACGAGCTTTGAACCTACAACCATCACAGGTAATTAGAACCGTGTCAACTGGGTATAAGTTACTTAATAATAAAGAATATAACGTGCCGTTTTTACATTCTAAAACGGGTATATCGCACGATATTCTTGTATTGGGGGAGTTGTAAAATCAATAAAAGTTTTCGTCTCACCACGTACCAGTGCATTTTAATTTACCTTTTATAATATGGCTTAAATTATTATACACATTCAAATTTTGTATGACTATATTGTTAATATTGAAGACATTTGTTAATGCATGTAATACAGCCTGAAAAAAGAAGAAACAACTTAAAAACACAATACATTCCTTTTTTTTTTTGAGATTCACGCTGTATACTAGTGGGAAACTAGTGTTAAGGCACTCCCTACTTTTCGCCGAATTTTGGAGGTGACGCCGCGTTATGCCTGTGTCACTGCACCACAACGGCCTCATATATTTTAATACTTATTTATCAGCTTCACGCTGTATCCCGCATGCAGCATGGTAGGCAGAGGGAACCTAGTGTAAGACGATTTCCGCCGAATTCTGGAGGCAATGCGTACTGAATGGCGGACCTCACACCAGCCTCGACACCAGAGCGAAGAAATGGAAATATAAATTTAAATAAATATTTAATTTCCTCTAGTTGACATCGAACCCACAACCAGTCGCGTTTACAGTCACACTTTGTGCCTCTACGCCACGACCTACTTGATACTTTTTTATATAATTTATAAAGACACGTACAGGATGCAAGATTGAATTGAATGATAAAAAAATTAAATAGTACCAAGCCTTATCAAAAAAATAGCGTTAGCAAAACAAGATAGGTTGCCGAATATAATTAAATTCAGATTCATTATAGACAGTAAATTGATGCATTATTGGGTCAAGTGCGAATGGACAATGACTTTGTTAGGTCTAACCGACCTCACGCTTGATGGCTTTATGGCCTTTGGACGATTCAATTAACTGGGAAATGTGTTACATTTAGACATATCTAGCTTTGGGTAGTAAGTAGGTCTAGTAGGGTAGGCAGAGGGAACCTAGTGGGAAGTTAGACGTATTGATAATTAATGGTCCCCTGCAAGTTGTTGTAGCATGGATAATGGTTGCATGGAGTTTTATAAATTAAGGCATCAAATTAAACCATGGTTTTTTTCCAAATCCCGTGGAAAATTCAATAAAGTGTTATTGGGTTAGGGAGTGTAGCGGAACCCTGACCTTCCCACATGTAAAATTTAAACTTTCTAAGTAACTACTGTAGTTTTATATGTGCGTTGTCTGTCTGTCATGATTCATGCGGTAACGTAGGTACGTACCAGTAGTCGTATGATTGATTTTGTACTTCTATAGATATGTATTTTCGATTGGTTGAGTAGAAAAAAGACAAGTGAATTATGTTGGACGTAACTTAAAGCTGTCAAAATATGTATTTATTTAAAACACAAAATATATGTATTACTTTTTTTAGAAATGAATGGCTGGTATGCACTGGTATTTTTTTGTTTAATAAAACAATATATAACAATATTGACTATGAACTTAATCGACAAGGTTGATTGATGGTTGTGAATTAGATCCCACTAGGAAGAATTAATTATTTTCTTTTACTTGCTCTAGTAATGATATGAAATGCGGCGTAGAATTACGCCACTAATCGCGCAACGTCCCAAAAAAAAATACTATTTGGGATAGTACGATAAGTTTTTTGTTGTTTTTTATAGGATTTAAATTATTTAAATAGTAACATTTAAAATAACTTTCATACAAACTCGTAATCATGTTTGCTTTATTCCCCTTCTTAAATAACTTTTTTATGATTTTATTTTAACAACATATGTAATTTGATAATAAAATAATACAATTATAAACTAAAAATAAATATATATGTAAGTATCGTAACTCCATCACACGTAAAGCGGGTCAGGTTTTGATTTAATTTCGCTCACTTGCCATTCGACCTCTGTAGCTCATCCTCAACGAGCCAGAAACGCGATAGCATCCGAAATTACTTTTATATTACCTTCGTCTTAGCTGTTGCTGCCAATATTTGATACAAATTTTTACATACGGCTTCGCTCGTGTTATCAAATGGAAATGACTGGGAATTGTGTATGATATGTGACATATTCTAAAAGCCTGATGTAATTTTTAAACATTTTAAAGTGTTATTCCACACTTTGGAAAGAAAAATACTTATTTAGAAAACGTATAAAAATTTGAACGTAGCGGGACTCAAACCCGCGCCTCCTGGATAGCGACCAGGCGCTCTGACCACTAAGCTATACGTTCTCATCGAGCTACGTCGAATTTTTTCTACGCTTGTTACAACTTATTTATGTCGTCTCTGTGGGGACATTTTTCTAAATTCCGCTACCCAAACGTAATTACTAAGAATTATCGCCTGGCAAACCTGATGTAAGTTTTACCATAGGTACAGTACGACCAATGGAGCTTGGAGTCTGAAGTAAGATTTAATGATTTTTTTGCGCATTGAACACTAAGAATAATCTATACAAATCTCTCACTCAGGGCGATAACGGCTCGTCAACCGTACTATATAATGGATTACATCGAAACGAAAGAACGTGATATAATTTATCGATAAATGGAAGTAAGTTTTACTAGCGCGATTAGCAACCAAACAAATCTTTCGGAATTAATTGGTATGTATAGGTTTTTTTTGTAGTTATGACATTGGATGACTCAAATTTCTAATGTAACAGACTGTGTGTGTTACACTATTGACATCCCGATGTAATCGGATAACGAATACGGTACCTTAAGTTTTTATTAAATATATTTAATACACGTAGTATTAAATATATTTTCGTCTTACTTGAATGTAAGTTAATTTGTATGAAAAATAATTTTAAGTTGTTTACTGTATGTAGATATCTGTTGAAGGAGTTTTTAATAACTAATGTCCACTTTACGTGAGGAAATGATAATAATTAATTCCCCTGAGTGGCAATCGAACCCACAACCGTCGCGTTTACATTCAGACGCTGGTCTGTGCGACACGACGGCCTCAATATACGCTATTAATTTATTATTATTTTGTTAATTTTATTTAATGAAAACAATTATAGGATCTAAGATTGATAATAAAAATATATTGAAATTATACAACTAGAAACACTCCACGTTGCACACTAATAACATTAATTAACCACAATAGCAGCTACATGACGCACATCATCTAACGACAGTAGTGAGTTCAAATTCCATCTTGGACAATGTTTTGTATATATCTATGAATTACATGTACCCACCTATCGTTACTTTGATTACAATGCAGCGGTGATATGCAGGATGCATCGGATTTCGAGAAAAAATCTTTAGTTTTATGTCACATCTAATCTTAGTACTAGGTATGGCTTAGTGTTTCATTAACTTATTTTTTGTTATTATTATTTTTTTTTAAGACCTATATATTTTTTTTTCGAAATGAACTTTGAACTTCAATTCTTATAACATATAAAAATACTAGTGAAAAGTCACACACGTTTTTTTAGTTACACGCTGTATACTGAACATAGCCAAGTAGGCACATAGAACGTGAGAACCTAGTGTAAATACACTACATTTCCCATTTTTCACCTAATTCTGGAGACATTGCATGGAGTGAAAAATCTCACGCCGCGCTTCATTACTAGGACCTGCCTCATTACTAGAGAGAGAAAATGAAAATATTAAATATTTAATTGGAATCGAACCCACAGCCTGTCTTCATTTATAAGATTTACTTATAACACAAAATATATATTAAAAAGTCACACATATATATTTTGATGTAGTACCAAAAAAAAACTCCGCTCGACCATTCATGCATTACAGTGAACTCTACACATAGGTACGTACCCATTAGACTGAAACCCATTTGGTGATCAGTTTTATTTAATTTATAAATTGTGAAAAAGGTTTTGAAGATTCACTTGCAGTTAGTTGGTTGTGAGTGACTGTGTATTTTGTTATTTTAGTACGCGTAATGGCGGAATTTCTGTTTAAATGTACAATTTGACTAAAATAGTAATAAATTTCAGGTGGCACATTTTATTCCGTCAGTTTTACGCTGTTCCTCCCTATCTTTTATTTACCAAAATGAGCAGAAAGAACCTGATGTTGTTACACTATCTTCTCCTCTTTCGCTTGAATTGCCCAAAAATTACCTTGCATTTGCTCGAATTGACCAAAGCAGGAAAATTAAAATAATTCGCTCCCCCGATTCAGTATCAAACTCACAGCCACCGTCTACCATACGACGATATTTATCTAAATTGACAGTTAACGAAAACTGGAGTGACTTATCACTACTTTTTGTCCATTTACACCACAAAAAATAAAAAATAAATTTTTAGTTATCTAATACTCGGGTGAATATGACGGCACTTAATATTCCAGTACGTTGATGCTTTTGTGCAATGCACTTAATGCATTAAACATACAAGAGTAGGACTAATGCAATATATATATATATATATATATATATATATATATATATATATATATATAAATATATAAAAAGTTGGCTCTGTTTCAAATACAATTGTGTCCAAAAATTTTTTGTTTGTATCATCTCATTTATGGAGCAAATTGGCTTTAACTTTAATAAAGTCAAAGTCAAATAATTTTATTCAAAATAAGAAGTTACATGCTTAACTTTTTGAACGTCAAATAATTTACCACCAGTTCACTAAAATTAGTGCCTCAGACCTGAGAAGAACCGGCGCAAGAAACTCAGCGGGACTTATTTTTTTAAATCAATCATCACAATCACATTTTAGGTTTCTGACAATGGTACTTTGACTGGAGCGAGAATTTCATTCCCAAGGCGTGTTATCATTTATATAATCATTAATTTGGTAATAACCTTTAACACACAAACGTCTTTTCACAACTCTTTTAAATTGTGATATAGGACATTCTCGGACGTTTTCTGGGATCCCGTTGTAAAAGCGTACAGACTGTCCCATAACAGAATTACGGACCCGATGTAATCGGGTGACCGGTGCAACAAGTTTATTCCTATTTCTAGTATTGATATTATGAACGAAATAGATTAGTTAATGTTAATAATAATAAGATAATATCTAACAGATATTCCACTTAAAATATGAGTTTGACACTAGAGATCAAATATTAAGAATAATAAACTTCGTCAAATCGAATCAAATCAGCTTCACGATGTATTCCGCGCGCAACAGGGTAGGCAGAGAGAATCTAGTGTTAAGACACTTCGTTTCCCTCTTTCCACCGATTTCTGGAGGCATTACGTGTTGAGTGGCGGAACTCAACGCCAGAGCGAAGAAATGGAAATGCCTAGCCTGTTGTATGATACAGCGTGACAAAAAAAAAATGATACGTGTATAAGTTAAAAAGTATATGTAGGTACGCCGATGTACAATTTGGTACAAAAATTTCGTTTGAATAAGTTGTCCTTGAGGTGCAGCCGGCTTTAAATGGTAGGATATGACGACAGTTTCGGGTTCGATTCCCATTTGGGGAATTAATTATTTTCATTTCCTTGGTTTGGTAGCAAGACAATAAAAACCTGATGGTTGGGTTAGCGTTTAGTACAGTTTCAACGTGATCATTCCAGAGTCAGACATGGTCCAACGGCCTTAATTGAATAAATTATATGACGACAAAATTTTCTATATTAAAAGGAATGACCTAAAATATATTTATAGTAGTAAAATAAAAGAGGACATGATATTGTATCAGTCCAGCATTCAGATATCTTTTAATTTTTAATATCGCTAATTGAAAGGATCCAAATGTATTGAGTGGATGGATATACTATGTGATTATTTTGAAAAATTAAAATAAGTATTTATTAATTATTTTCTTATGGTGTTGATGAAAAGAGGTTTTGTTAAAAGATATTTTCTTCTGGAATTTAAAAAAAAACCTGCCTAGTGCGATCTGAGTCGCGGACTTAATGTTCAATATAATAAAGCGGAAGAGTTTATTTGTTTGTTTGTTTAAACGCTAAGATCTCTGAATCTTCTGGTCCGATTTACTTTTTTTTTGGTTTTGTATGAAAGCTACATTCTTCAAAAGTGCCATATAATATAATAATTATTGAATATATAAATTATACAATCAATCTGTTGACAAATGCTAAATAATAAAAGTATTATAGGTAAGTGTGGAATGACACTTTAGAAATGTTTGAAAATAATAGAAACGAGATTGTTTAATCTAGTGTCAAAAGATAACATCATTTCCCCTCTTTGCTCGAGATAAATTCCACCCACGATTATTGCGTTTGCCCAGACGCTGGCCCAATACGCTATGTTAGACGCCAGTGTTGATACAAAGAAATATTTGCGACTATTTTTTGTTTTATAAAAACATTGAAAATAACAATTATATAGAAACTATATTATAGATTTCATTTCGATTCTGATTTTAATTTTCTTTTAATATAATTTTACGGTAGGTATAGAATATATATTATATTAATATTTATATATTTTAGATAGACTCATTAAAAATATTAATTTAATAATCTGGATAAATTATATCTAATGGATGAAATATGAATACCCGAAATATTTCAAGGGAAGTCTTTGTTCGCAACAAAAACTTCGAAATTCGACTTCTGTCAACAGATCGTCGTTAAAGTTAGTTATGAAATATAAAGTAGGTTTGGTTGGTTTATATTGTTGTAGATGCTAATTTTATTTAAAAAGAGTTAAAATAGTATCTAATATTAAATCATTTTCAAATGTTTCCTTAAATTGAAATGTCCAACAGTTCAATAGACGCAGATGGAAAAACGATTGAAAAGTATAAAAAGACAAACACGAGCTGTGACTGTCACAGATTCTAAACATCTAATATGTCAAAATTATATCAGTAATATACTCTATATTAAAGTTTTAGGGTTCCGTTTAAGACCGTTTATTTCAAGATCGTAAAAGAAAGCAAAGCTTCCAAGTTACTAGCATTTGATTTGTGCATCGTTTTTGTTCTGGAAAGGACAAATACATAATGAAATTCAAATCTTCAAAAAAAAAAGATCTTTAAACAGAAGTTAGTAACTATATTAATCATAATTATAAAATAATTTTAACATATAGGTATATGTTTAAATTAATTTACTACTGGACTGGAGAACAGTCGTGGCGGAGGGGCACGAAGTGTGACTGTAAGACCGACTGGTTGTGGGTTCGATTCCCATTCGATGAGATGAAATGTTTTCTTAAATTTATATTTCCATTTCTGTCGCTTAATACGCAATGCCTACAGAATTCGGCGGGAAGTGAGGAACGGAGTGTATTAACACTAGATGAAGCTGACTTAATTTTATTTTATTTATGTAGGTGTATTATTTATTATTTTTTTCTCACACAAAGTAGCACTCACTACTTACAATATTAATTAGTCATTATTTCCTAGACCCCGGTAAACGCTCTTGTGATCGCTACAGCTTAGCTTTATATTAGGTATTAAAATTCAAACTTTAATATAGATAGTAATAACTCGATTCAAAGCCTTTACCGCTGCCACGGCGACGCTAATAAAAGCTAAAATATATGAAATTTTAGATTTTTTTTAAATTTATAATATACCTTTATAAAATTTTTTTATTAAGATATAAATATTATTATTCAATTTATGTTTAAGAATTTGACTTTGTATTTTAATAAAAACCAAAAGTAAAAAGTACTTTTTATAGAAGTTTTGAACAACAAAGATTGTAAACAGCTGTGCTAGCAATTTCGTATAGCAAAATGTGAACGTACCCATAGCTCAGTGAGAGCACGTGATATACCTATTATATTAATATAAGAATTATACAATATATTTGTTTTAATTTCGTATCTGAGAATAAATTTGAAACATAAAATTAAAAAATTAAATTAAATTAGCTTCACGCTATATCCCGCAACAGCAGGGTAGGCAGAGGGAACCTAGTGTTAAGACACTTCGTTCCCCACTTTCTGCCGAATTTTGGAGGCATTGCGTGTTGAGTGGCAGAACTCAACGCCGCTAAATTTGAAACATACTAAGAAAAATATGTTATATATTCATATATATTTACAAGAACAGCTTTTTTTATTCAACCCTAATTTTGTCGGGCGTGTGTTTTTGATTTGACCCAAAAAAGCACCGACAATTATATGATATAATCTATTAACATCATTATTATAATACACCTGCACAGCTACCTTTTTTAATTTATTAGCTAAGATTGCGTGATTAAGTTCATTTTATAACTTACTATATTCATATAAATTCCACCCCTTGTGCTAGGATTTGAACCCATGATCATAACTTATATTGTGCACTAGTCTTAGTTTGCCGCTTTAACCCTAGTGGGGTAGAAAGAGAGAACGGAACGACAAACGCTTCCGTCTCTACCTCTTTCGCCTCGTCCACTGTCTTCTTATCGTCAATCTCTTCATACATGTCCTCCGGTCTTCGTCTTGTTACGTGACCTTCCTCTCGTGATTTCGAAGGTCACTTATGGTCTCCCCCTCCCTCTTACTACTCTTAAAAAAAATTCTTGCGATTCTTTCAAACGCCAATGAAAATAAACGTGCTAGATCTGAGTATGTATTTTTGACTATAGTTTAGTATATTATTATAATTTTGTTCACAGATTTAGTCCACTGCACAAACGAGCCGAACGTGTCAATACCGCAGCTGGCCAACCTGCTGGTGGAGCGCACACAGAACACCAATTGGGTGGTGGTGTATAAAGCTCTTATAACAGTACATCATCTTCTCGCGTATGGGAATGAGGTGAGGAAATGTTTACGTTTGTTTTGTTTTTGAGCTCCGCCACTATTCCTGTTCCTGTTTCGCCACTGTGGGTTCGATTCCCACTCGAGGAATTGAGATATTTAATTTTTCTCGCTTTAGTAACAAAGGAAAGCGCAGCGTTGAGTTCCGCCATTTAACACGCGCAATATGTTTTTAAATCGGCGGAATGTGGGGAACGAAAGTGTGCTAAATGGAACGGAGTGTCATAACGCCGGAATTCCTATCCTTCTATGTGCGGGATATAGCGTGAAACATAAGAAGATATAAATAAATTGAAAAGCATTCAAAATGTACTGAATGTATGAAGACCTAAACCACGGTATATCACCGTCAAGTATGGATAAATGGCTTCGCTCTGAGTGTGAGAGAATTTCCATACGACGTGTTAAAGAGGGATGGGATAAAAGATTTACTACTACGTTTTATACGGGTGGATTCAAAGAGACAACTAATGTATTTGAAAGTTGAAAGTTTATATATTATATATTGTTGGTTTACAGCGGTTACACTAAAGAATGAAAGATTTACTAGAAAAAAAACCTTTATTTTTTTTTTTTAAAGAAACACGGTTTTCATATTATTTTCTTCTAACTAACTCTTCAACTTTATTAAATAAAAGTATGAAATATATTAACTGAAATGAAAATTGATCTTACTCGTGCCCGCGAGTTAATAAATTAAAAAAATCTTTTAATTTATTGCCAATACGGAATTGTATTTTATTGACCTCGGCTAGTATAACCTACTAGAACCTTGTGATAATATATTTTTCTATAGATACAGAAGATGGTTAGCTATTTTGAATTATTTATTTTTATCCATATAACGTAACTGCATACTTGAAAAAGTTTTAACATTTACCTCACTCGAGAGATACTTTATTCTCACTTGAAAGAAGTTTATTTAGTCCCTTTGATGATATTGATGTGTTACACACATTTATTCCCCTGATAGATAAATAAATGTGTGTACCACATCAATCACTTTTTGCACGCATGAAGCTTTAACTCTGTGTTAAACACTGTGTATGTAAGATTAGCGAAACTCAACGCCGCGCAAAAATAATAATTCATATCAAATTTTTAATAAGCATTCTCCCAATTCCCGATTGTTTCTATAACGTAATCTTGCAAAAAGCGGAAGTCAGAGAAGGAAGTGTGTGAAGTTTTTTTCAGCTTCAAAATATTCCGTTTGTAACAGGGTAGTGCCTAGTGAGGGAGCCTAGTATTCAGGGATTCTAGAGTTCAAACAAGTTCCCCTCCCCAATTTCCGCCGGATTCTAGAAGCATTACGTTGTGGAGCGGCACAACTCAAAGAAAATTATGGAATATTTCATTTCCTCGAGTAGAAGTCAAACCCACGACTGGCCTCAAAAAAAAAATGGCTGACTAAAGAAAATACTCACTTAATTTAAATAATATATATATTGGTATAAAGCGCCCAACAACAACCTCTAATTGATAGTCATACTCCTACTACATATGAAGATATTAACCCATAGTAATACAATACTCGCCTGAACAACGCTAAACAGCGAAGCGTTTATTGATACAAGTGGTTGCATTGACGACATACACATATCTATATATTATATTTTATATACATACATACTACGGTTTATAAGAAGAAATAAATTATGAAAATCAGTTTTTTTACTAGTTTAAATTAAATATTTTTTTAAACGGAAAGATTGTAGCGATACGTAAGTACTTACTTCACTTTCCATCCATTATGAGATTACTAGTATTAGTGGTGGAACCCAACACCGGACTTTACTTAATAGATTGTGGATAAGCCTATTTTTTGGGATTCCGTACCTTTTAAGAAAAGAAAGAACCCTTATCAGATCACTTTGTTGACCGTCCGTCAGTGTGTCTGTCAAGGGCCTTTATTTCAAGACCGAAATGGCTTGGAAATGACTTGGAAATATTTGAGTTGAAATTCAAACCATACACTCAGAGCTGCAGTCCTTTGATGCCTTCTCTAAAAAAAAGAAATACATACATTTACTTAAAAAAAATACATTTTTATCGCAAAAAACGCGTATTTCAACAATATAAGGGGAATTATGAAATTCGGCAGGTACCGTACAGAAAATTATATTTTTGTGGTTAAATCCTAAAAAATAATAGTCTTAAAAGGGGACAATTTATAATTCGGTATAAAGGCCGAGTGAATTTAGGTATTAAAGTGAGGTGTCATATGAAAAGGCTCTTGGTAAGCTAAGCTTGAGTTTCAGAAAAAAGATGAGACGTTTGATATTTGTACGGTGTACGAGTCCGACTCTCGCTTAGCCGGTTTTTTTTTTATTTTAATCGACTTTTGAATTTTTTTTGTTGTAAATGTTGAACTTCACGCTGTATGCCTAGCGTTAACTAAACTTTCTGTCATGTTATTGAGACATAGCGCGTTTTTTAAATGGCACCAGGGCGAAGTAATGAAATAAAAATAAATCAGCTTCACGCTGTATCCCGCACACAGCAGGGTAGGCAGAGGGAACCTAGTGTTAAGACACTCCATTCCCCACTTTCTGCCGAATTCTGGAGGCATTGCGTGTTAAGTGGCAGAACTAAACGCCGCGCTTTGCCTCGACACCAGAGCGAAGAAATGAACATATAAATTTAAATAAATATTTCATATCCTCGAGTGGGGATCGAACCCACAACCAGTCGGTTTACAGTCACACTTTGTACCACTGCGCCACGACTGGCCTCTAGATATATAAATCCTGTTTACGGCCGATTATTCATACTTTACGTACTTGCTGGTATAATCGAGACCAATTAAATCACCGGCTGTGTAACCTAATTCACTATACCTTAGTTAGATACGTACGGGTAGCTTATTGTACTTGTTTCACATACGTTTTTGTTGTTTTTTTAGTATGAAAAGGTGTATTTGAGGCTATTATTAAAGATTTTCTGAGGTGAGTCCTGAGGCGATAGATTGTGAGTTTGATTCCCGTTAGGCGTGGTGAAATATTAAATATATTAATTTCTACGCTCTGTTAACGAAGTGAAGCTCGGTGTTGATTTTCTCCACTCAACACGCATTGTCTCAAGAGAACGGCGGAAAATGGGGAACGGAAGATTCTGGACATTAGATTCTCAGGTTCCCTCTGTCTACCCTGTTATACTTAATTTCTAATCAGCTTCACGCTGTATCCCGCACACAGCAGGGTAGGCAGAGGGAACCTAGTGTTTTTAGACACTCCGTTCCCCACTTGACAGTAAATGAACCTGTCCTCTATGTTTGAAAGAAAAAAGATTCGTGAGTAAAATTAATTGTTGTAGTAATTCGATAGACGTTATCGCGATTTTATTGTAAGAATTTTGATTGAAAATGATTGTAAATTTGAGCCTGTTTTAATAAGATTTTAATAGGTTATTTCATATTCTTTAATACATTAGTATATTTTGTTTATTTGTTTATAATTGTAAGTTTGATACTGATAACCACTTGGGGCAATAAATCGGTTTCATTTCTCCGCTTCGGAATGAAAACTTTCGGCGTTGAGTTCCGCCATTTACACATATTCCTAAAGATAAACATTAAAAATATAAACTTTAAAATCTGGATAAACGAAAAATTTAGATTGCCATACTACTGTTTATATTGTGAGCAGTATAACTTCTAAGTAGATTTGTAAATAACGCAAAAACCGGTCTTATAATGACATAAACAGGCGACGCCGAAATGGCTAAAAACTAAAAGGTTATAATCTTGCCTAGATTTAATAGGGTTTAATGAAATGCTAATATATTATTATACCGATAGGCCGTTGGCTCATTAATTAGCTATTGACTGTTAAACTTTAAGGTCGTATGTTCGATCGGGAAATGAATCTGTAAACGTTGTAGAAGAGTAAATAAAATTATCTTAGGTGTTTTTCATATCATTTGTTACAAATTCTGTTGCTCATATTAGATGACTAACTGTCTTACTGTCTACTGATTATAACTGTCTTTAATATTTATAACATATTAAACTTCTACTCTTTAAAAACTTCTTTCCAAACTAACGTTTCAGATTAATGTTACAGTATATAAGATAGTTTATATATCTTTTGAATTATTTAAAATATTGTGGAGAACAGTGTTTACATTAGGCACTCTCTGCCTACTCGGCAATAAAAAAAAATTGAAAACCTAACGGGTGAAGCTGCTCGATAAAGATGATCAAATGAAAGTGAATTGAAGTTTTGAAGGTCACTAAATTATATATTTAAAAAATAATAGTTGTTATCATTAAGATAAGTACGTTATCAGTCAGTAACTCTTGTATTATACAAGCAAGTACGTAGAGGTATACGCCAACCAAATACCAATAAAATACTAGGCGGTATTAATTGCCTTTTGCATTACGTGCGGTTTCACTTCATTTACCGTTTGATAAGAGTGCGCTTTAAAATTATATGTTATGTTTCATATTATTCTTAACTGAGGCCACCGTGACGTTGTGAAAGCGGCGTTTGACTAAATGCGGTGGTTGTGGATTCGCCCAAGATGATGAACTTGGGATGAACCCAAGAGCGGAGATCATTTTTATTTCCTCGCTCTTCTTTCTTTTTTTCACATGGAATTGTTTGACTTTATGCAAAAAGCGGTAAACAGAGTGTCTTGTCACTATGTTTGCTGTACCTGTCGTGCTATTTGCGAGATATAAGTTGTAGTTGAAAAAACGGACGCCCTTAACGCAACGAACTTTTCTTAACGGAAAGCGGAGCAATACCTCCTTTTTCTGCTTTGAAATTGGACAAAATTTTAGGCTAGACTGACTATCCTAGATTTTCTCTGTCTGCCACTAAATATTCGAGACATGCGATGTGGTTGTAAAAACTTTGTTGCATATAATTTTGAAGTTGCACAATGTTTTTTAGGATTCTGTACCTCAAAAAGCGAAAAAAGGGGAACCCCTATAGGATCACCTTGCTGTCCCCACTTAAGTGTGAAATAACACGTACTTAGTAATCTAACTAAACTATACGTCTCTTATTCTTAGAACGTATAGCTTAGTTGGTTAGGGCGCTTGGTTTCCAATGAGGCACGAGTTTAAATCCCGCTACGTTCAAAAATTGAAATGTTTTCTTAATAAATATAATTCTAAAATTGTTACGGAACCCTCGGCGGGCTAGTCTAATATGCACTTGGTCGTTTTTTTAACATAAAGATTCGACTTCCGTGTGATTTATACGTTCATATTACGTAAAGGTACATAGTAAATATGATTGATGTTTTCCTGTTTGTCTGTCAGTCTTCACTGCTGTCAGGCGATACTTTAAATTATAGCAAAAATTACATAATGTATAAACAAAATAAACTATATACACGGTGCTATGATTTTAAAGTTGTCTAAAATTTGAAACCTTCTTTTTAAAAACGTCAGCCATAATAGCGCAATGGGGTAGGCGATGTTTCTATTCAAGCAAAAAACGTTAAAAGGCTGTCTCGACACTTGTTTCACGGGTAGACAGCCCGTGAAACAGAACTGTAAAAGGAAGGATAGTTTTTGTGTAAAAAATATTTTATTCATGTTTACTACATATTTACATAAATATTTATAGTTAGGAGGCCAGTCGTGGCGTTAGAGTACAAGCATGCAACTGTAAACGCGGCAGGCTATGAGTTCGATTTCCACTCGAGGAAATGAAATATTTAATATTTTCATTTTCCTCGCTCTGGAAACGACATAGTGTGACATTGAATTTCTCCACTTAAGTGCAATGTCTACAGAACTCGGCGGAAAATGTACAACGGAAGTGTGTTTATGGGAACGGAGTATCTTAACCCTGCCTACTCTGCTATGTGCAGCGTGAATGTAAGAAAACCCGTTTAATTTGGACACTGTCATATTAACCCACTAAAAAAAATGTGTCAATAAACACCACCGTCGTGAATTCCAGTCCAACAATACAAACTAAAAGTCTTTACAAGATGTTTCCTACTCACTTTAAAATAAAATAACCTAGTAGCGGCACAGTACGTGATAATGTTACCGTAAACATAGTGCTTTAACACTACGTTCCCTCTAAGTACCTATTGTGCTATATACCATATAGCGTGTTTTGTGCTCGAAGAAAATATATATTTCATACAAATAAAACACTATATTTAATCAAAACGTTGACAACAATTTGATGCGTTAATATTATATACAGATAATTTACGTGACTCCAAAACGGGGGGTGGTTGTCGAGGGTGGACTACAAACGAGTTGTTCCGCGCCAACCATAGGACTCCCGTCTGGAGCTTAAATTCTATTTATATCTATGTCGTTGGGTTTTCTTTTATATATTTTGGCTATTATTAGGCGTTATATGCTTAAAAGTACAAAAATTATTCTTTTATTAATAGTCTGTAAGGTTTGGAGGCTACTTTTTATATGAACTTGAACCGCTCGACAGGCGTGGGACGGTTTCCTTTAGGAAACTTCTCAAAACCCGTTCGACTCGAATTCGAACCCGCGGAATCCCGCAACGTTAAAAAATTTTGTACGTTTTTTAAAAATATTTTCCAACTTATTAACATACAAGCATATTCTGTTTTTGCAAAATATGTAGGTATATGCAAAAAAAATTGAATCTTCCATGTTTTCGTTCTTCACTTAACGAGTGTTTTATCTAAGTGGCAGAACGAGGGAACCTGGGAACGTAGTGTTCCGCCATATTCTGACGGCATTGTGTGTTGAGTGGCGGAACTCAATACCTCTCTTTAACTGAGCGAGCAAAGGAAAACATTAAATATTTGGAGAAAAATGGGGAACGAAATGTCTTAACACTAGGCTCCCTCTGCCTACCCTGCTCGTTTCACGGCGTCACGACTGGTTTCAAAAAATATTTTAGAAGCCCAAAAAAATATTTTGTGAGGAAATTTAATTATCTTTTTTTTTTGAGGAAAACTTTAACCTATAACTATACAAAATAATGGTGTACAGACAGACCCTTGTCAGTTGTTTTTTTGATGTATTATTCTATTCTTATACACGACCCAGTCTAGAAATAGCATTTCAGAATTAATGCACTAATTGGATTGTCGACAGTGCGACACGTATGTATTTTGTATGTACCATATAGCGGCTTCATATCTTCTAGTATTTCCTTATTTCGCATTGTAAGTATCAAGAGAGATCACTCTTTTGTCTCTCTCCGTCTAAATAGATTTGAGATGGTCTATTAATAAAATTTAAACATAAATAATTTGTGTATTTAACATTTTCATTTCTTCGCTTTGGTGGTAACAAAGCCATACGGCGGATCTAAACGCCGCGACTTGCAAGGGGAGGTGCAAAATGCTTCAAGAATTCAGTGGGGAACGGAAGTTTCTTAATGGAGAACGGAAAGTTAACACTTGGTCCCCTGCTATGTGCGGGATACAGCGGGAAGGTTATAAAATTGATATAGTTCGTTGCCTAAGTAATTACCAATACATATTCGATGCGAAGTCACTAAAATTATTTCTTTGATGTTTTTTTAATAGCAATGTGTTAGTAGGTTTTTTTTAATGTACCAACATATTAAAGAAGCCATTACCATAATTTTGTATTTCATTAAATATTTTTATTAGATAGGGACTGTGGTTTCATAATAACTGAAGCTTACAGGTACAGCGTCTTTAAACGCGATATTTGTAGGTTCGATGCCATCTTGGCGTTTTTTTTGTTTTTCATTGCACTCTTTGCGATAACGAGGGAACGAAAGTGTCTTCATTGAGAACAGAGTGTTTTAACCATACGTTTCCAGGTTCCCTCTGCTTACCCTGCTTTATGCTGGATACCGTGTGAAGCTAATAATATGGGTATTGTTAGTTGTTCGAGTAACACCAACACGTGTTCGATCAGAAGACATTAAAATGATTTCTTTAATGACTATATGTATTAGTTGGTTTTTATAATGTACCAAAATATTTATCATTACTTTAATTTAATATTACATTAAAATGTTCTTATATGATTGTGATACTGTGGTTTGTTAATTACGGAAGCTCTGTAGCTGAAAGACGCTAAAATCTCGTTTAAAGACGCTATATCCGTATATTGCGTCTTTAAACGAGATGTGTGTGGGTTCGGTTCCAATTCGGAGAAAGTATTTTTTTATTTACATTCCACTCTTTTAAGACGAGAAACTCACTTTCACGTCATTCAACCCCGCTGCTTAACACGCAATATTTCATACATTAGTAGGAAGTGAAGAACGAAGTATCTTTACACTAGGTTCCCTCTGTCTTCCGTGTGTGTATTATATGTGTGACAAAATCAAAAAAATACTAGTTTTTAAGATTCCGTAACCAATTACTGAGAACTCCGCTGTCTGTCTGTCTGTCCGTCCTCGTGACACCAAGCTTTATCTTATGAACCGTGATAGTTATATAGTTGAAATTTTCACACATAATCAATTTCTGTTTACGCTATTACAACAAATATTAAAAACAGAACAATAAATATTTCCCATATTACTTACATAGATATTTGTCGTTTTGATAATCCTTTGAAGGAAAGGGTATAATTTTTTTAACCCTTCGTATGCGAATCCGACTCGCACTTGACCGGTTTATTTCATGCCTATAAAATATTCTATAATTTTTAGCGCTATCGTGGCGCATTTGGGATCTGGCTGACTGAACGCGATTGTTCTGGACTTAAATCGTTCACTGGGGAAATTTATTATTATATTATAAATGTAGATGTTTTCTCGGTTTGGGTGAATAAAATACTATATTATTTTCTGTTACAAAAAATAGTAGTGTCTCATCTTAGGAATTTAGTGACACGTCTGCTTTTGTACTATTAACAGTAAATCATACTAACCAGAATTAATAAAAGTCAATAAGTCATGTTTTCGCATTATTGACTTAAATCTAGAAGTCGTCGTGACACATAAGCATATGATCTGAGGGAAAACGAAACGGGAAGCTATAATTCTCATTCGGCAAAATGAATTAGTTTCATTTTCCTCGCTCTGCTAACAAAACAAAGAGTGGCGTTCAGTTCCGCCACTCACAGAGCATTTTCTTACTAGCCTCTGCCTACCCTGCTAAATGCGGCGCATAGCGTTTAGTAACAAGTTTAAATTAATTTTATCTGGCACAGGTTCAAATCCTGCCTCCGAATAATTTTAGGTTAGCTCCCTTGTGTATTGCCTGAAGAATTTTAACCTTAATAATATAACTGTGCGAATAAAAAAAAATATATAATTTATTAAAATAAAAATTATTTATTGTTTTTTTGTTTTCTTTCCAGAGGTTCACACAATACTTGGCGTCGAGTAATTCCACATTTCAACTAAGCAATTTCCTAGATAAGAGCGGAGTGCAAGGTACGTACTGTTGTTGTGACACTATCGTTTGATTGAACAATTATTTATATTGGTTGAAATGCTGCGAATAAAATGTATTGTAATTATACTATTACAAGTTTATTGAACTTCATTATTAATAATTACTGTGATAGTAATAGGAAAAATAACTTTAAATTATTTTTTTATGATTTGTAACCAACAACTTGGTTTATGTGGATTTTATGATGTAAATTGGTTTTTACCGTTTCTCATTGTAATTTTCGGAAGACTTCTCTTGGTCTCGTATTTATATTATTATAATACATCGCTCTTAGGTCTAGGATCGATCTCGAGATGCCGTTATCATTCATATATTATAATCTTTGAAGGGAAATGGCATCTCGAGAGTTCACATCGTTTGTCAGCTCTTGAAATCGATCGATGTATAAATATGGGGATTATTGCTCCCATATTATCCAAGGAGCCTACTGTTCCCAAGGTTCCTTCCCACTTAACGAAAAGAAAGTCTTTTATATAATATATAGATTATATAAAATCTTTGATCTTTGATAAAATTATAGTTTTTCATTATATTGTAAACATCAAAGGTTATTGTCGTGAGCTTTCAACTTGTTTAAGTTAGTTGTAGCTTAAATATACAAAGGCCGTTGAAAACTTCAAAATTTGAGAGCTATTGTAGCTCATTAGAGATGGTCCCGGAGTCTCCGGGACTTAAATGCAAACGTATTACGTATAGTAATGGCTTCAAATTCCTGGGAAATGTTTTTTTTGTAAATAAAAAAAATATATATTTATTTGTTAGATTACATCAAACGAGGCTAAGTATTATACCACAATGATTGTTATTACAATATTTTTACAAAACAAAACGTAGAATTAATTTAACTTATTGTTATTACGTTTTAAATCTACATATTATTAACATATTATTTGCATAGCATTGTCTATTCGAGGTCATGCAGTGAGACAGTTTCTGACTGTAAACAAGATGGTTAAAGATTTGATTCCCACTCGGAGGGATGATCACATTTAAATTGTTTTTTATTCTCCGTTCCGTTCAAATAAAGCGCGGTGTTGGACTCCGCCACACATGACGGAATGGCTTAAATTGGTGTGAAAGTGAAGGGCGTAGTGTCTTAACACTAACTTCTTTCTGCCAACGTATAAACTTGTTTTTCTTAAATTAAATGCTTATCTCGAATTATAAAAATGTTTGCATTGCTTGACTTATAAAAGGCAATGGCGTAAAGTTCTTATAAGGCTATATTGAAATCGATCACTTAATTTCCTGTCATATAGACTTCCTTGAGTCTATATGACAGGATTTTTATATCCGACTTACAGACATAAATTAATTTTAAAAATGTATATTAGAAATGTTCATAAATTAAAACGTTTGAGAAAATACATAGATACGTTACAGCTTATCTATACTAATTTAAAACTGAAGAGAAAATTTGGTCGTATGCGCTAATATTACGTGCAATCCTGTATCTAATGCTCATTTTAAACTGGGTTTTAGTAGGCAGTATGAGATTCAAACAGTACCGCCCACCCTTCAGGCATTTATCTTTTCGCGATCGCGAAGAAATGCATTTCCCAGCGAAAAAAAGCTATGACATGTCCGAATTGAACAAATATTTTTGTCTTAATTAATGGTCTACAAAGTAAGGGCGAAAATGATGAGTTAGCTCTCTTTAATACATATATTTTTAAATATAAAGTAAGGTTAAGTAAACAAAATATACTGGTACTCTATAAATTTTCTTCTCTAACGGAGCACGCAATCAGGGAGGAAAGACGATGGCAATCATTTTTAACAACGTTTTTGTGGTTTATATTTATTATACCTTGAAAATATAATTTGTTTGGACCACCAGTTTTGTAAGCGGGTCAAAAAATAGGTATTTTCGTAATATTACTACTAAAGTTTTTTTATTTTTGGTTTAGTCATCATATATTTATCGTCTCTGAGGCGAGTTGTCGCTCAGGGGCAGAGGCGTGCGTAAACGTGACATGTTGTGGATATGATTCCCACTCGGGGAAATGGAATATTAAGTTGTTTCATTTTTACTATTACTGACACATTTTAAATTAAATTATTTAACTGTGGTAATCGTGTATATTTAGTATTATAAATAAATCAGCTTCACGCTGTATCCCGCACACAGCAGGGTAGGCAGATGGAGCCTAGTGTTAAGACACTCGGTTCCCCACTTTCTGCCGAATTCTGGAGGCATTGCGTGTTGCGCACACGACACAGAGCGAAGAAATGGAAATATAAATTTAAGTAAATATTTCATCTCCTCGAGTAGGGATCAAACCCACAACTAGTCGGTTTTACAGTCCAACTTCGTGCCGCTGCGCCACAACTGCCCTCAGTATTATACATTTTTGGAAACCCGACGTTTCGAACACTTTGCAGTTGTCGCATATGGTGGTGGTATTCGTCTGTCAGTTGACATATTTATTATATCAAACTACCAAAAATGTATAATACTAAATGGAAACCAGATGCTTTGATCACATTGCACTACTGCATTTTTGTTCAATATCTAATCACCACGTTTGTCAGTCAGTGTTGTGTACTTCAAATTATAATGTGGAAAATCCTCCAATTCCAGATGTCCTAAGAAATTCTCTCTTAGTACTCCTCTACAGTAACCTACATAAATGCCAAATTTCTACTTTTTATGTCCAGTTTCGTCTGTTTTCTTTCTATTCTCCACTTACTGCACTTACCGCTCGTTTATGAACGCGTGTTAGGTAATACCTATATAATATCAAAACCTATAATTAAAAAGATATAAAATTGCAGTCAAACAAACAGTATTCTATAACAGTTTTACAACATTTCCTGTACAATGTCTTCGGATATGATATTATACATATATTAATATTTTGAACTATGGAGGATGGGTGGAAATACCATAGTATAACATTGAACGGGAGTCGTTACTCTCCTTTTAATTATACTAACTACAACTCGACCCCGACAACCCACGATGGTCACTACACCTAATGATGTAGTCGTTTGTAATACTAAAAATTAAATTAAAAATTAAATTAGCTTCACGCTATATCCCGCACACAGCAGGGTAGGCAGAGGGAACCTAGTGTAAGACACTCCATTCCCCACTTTCTGCCGAATTTTGGAGGCATTGCGTGTTGAGTGGCAGAACTCAACGCCGCGCTTAGCCTCGATACCAGAGCGAAGAAATGGAAATATAAATTTAAGTAAATATTTCATCTCCTCGAGTGGGGATCGAACCCACAACCAGTCGGTTATACAGTCACACTTTGTGCCACTGCGCCACGACTGGCCTCAATAATAGTTTGTAATACTAGTTCTATTTTAATATTTTATTAAGCTTCTTTTCTAAGTCTCGCGAATGGGAACCCAGTGTTATGACACTACGATGTCTACTTTCCGCATTTCCTTAAATATTGGCCTACAAATATAAAAAAAAGGTTAATTTCAAGAACATTTAGATTTTTTTCTATTACCTGTATAGTATTGCGTTATTTTTTATAATACATAGAATACGTATCTCATATTGAAATATTATTTTACCAAGTTTTTACCAAATTTGATGTTATATCCTATGTTCGACCTCACTCGAATTAGGTTAAGAGGTCAAATGCAAAAGTAACCATCGCTAAGCGAAATTTTGATACATTCGGTTATCTTCTTGAAATTGTTTTTCTTTAAGGCCATCGTGGTGTCTGGTCGTCTGGCTGTAAACGCGACCGTTATGGGCTTAATTTCCACTGGATATGATATGTGGTAATCGATTCTACCACCACTACTAAAGTATTCAACCACTTTAAAGTAAATTTAAAAATATTAAATTAAAATTAAATTAAAATAGCTTCACGCTATATCCCGCACACAGCAGGGTAGGCAGAGGGAACCTAGTGTTAAGAAACTTCGTTCCCCACTTTCTGCCGAATTTTGGAGGCATTGCGTGTTGAGTGGCAGCACTCAACGCCGCACTTTGCCTCGACACCAGAGCGAGGAAAATGAAAATATAAATTTAAGTAAATATTTCATCTCCTCGAGTGGGGATCGAACCCACAACCAGTCGGTAAAAAAAATTTATAAAAATACGATATATTACACGATTGTTGCTGATATTGCTGAAATTCTATGATTATGAGTTTTTATACACTTACGAAATAACAGCGAAACTCGTTTTGTCTATTTTTTGTTATGTAAGCCTGAGTAGACTTGTGAGATTCACTTTTATCTTTCAAAGTGCTCGATCTCCGCTTTGAAGGTTGTTCAAATAGTAGAAATGTTTTCAAATGTATTTTATATATTTTTGTTTTTTTAGACATTATATACGCGCGTTGTGACTTTGGCAACAAAATGTGACTGTAAACGTGTCAGGTTGTAGGTTCAATTCCTACTTAAGGTATATATATATAATATTGAATATTTCTACTGTCTTCGCTCTGGTGTCGAGGCAAACCGCGGCGTTGTTTTGGACACTACGAGAATTCGGCTGAAAGTGCTTAACAGAAATGTCTTAATAAGAACGGAGTGTCTTAACACTAAGTTCCCGGAATCCTTCTGCCTACTCTGGTTCTTGCGGGATACAGCGGAGAAGCTAACAAAATATAAAGTAGATCTATCTAGAGGCCGTGGTCATCGTCAGCGTCTGACTATAAACGCGATGGTTGTGAGTTTGATTCCTACTTGGACGTATGTATGAGTTTTGTCATTTCCTCGCAATCGGTAAGAAGGAATTGAGCGGTGCGCGAGAACCGAGTGTCTTCGCGGTCAGTCTTACTTCATACTAGCTAAAAACGTGTCTTATTAGTTATTTTCATTTGGCCACAAGCGTGAAGCCGCAAGTCAAAATCTTATATGATAAACCCAGGTTCCCGAACCCCAGTTCATAAATTCCAGGTTCCCGTATTTGATCGTACAACTATCGTCACTTACGTCTAAATTGGACGCAAAGTAGTCATAAAAATTACATACACAAATATATTTTCACATGCTGATTACGAACTAACAATCGCAACTACACTAAAAGGAGGAAGGACATGGCTGGGTCGTGTCGTGTCAACGAACTCAAAGGTCGACTCAATATATAACCATAGAATACATAAAACTATGGCGGCCGCCGCTTGAAAGCTTGGCCAAATGACGTATATAAGTTACTTTTTTAGAAACTTATAAAAATTTGAACGTAGCGGGATTTGAACCCGCCCCGCTTGGAAACAATCCAAGAGGCTCGTCTTGGATGGTTTCCAAGTGGTGCGCGTGTAATAAATATTACTTAACACTTTTTTGTAAGATAGGGGGAATCTGGGAACATAGTGTCAAGACACTCAGTTTCCATTAAATCACTTCCGTACACCATTTCCGTCGAATTCTGGAAGTATTATGTGATAAGTGACAAGCTCAACAGCATCATTGCTAGGTCAAGGAAATGAATATTGTATTAATAAACGAAATAATATATAGTAAGAAGTGAATTATTATAGGTATGTAGAAATACATAGTAAATCTTTCCCTCTAGTGATAATCGAACCCACAATCTTTGCGTTTGCAGTCATAGGCTGTGCCGTAAAGTTTCACCTCTCAACACGTTCTTTTTTCGAAAATAAAAACTACAATAAAGAACGGATAGTTTCGGCACTAGGTTCCGTCTACCTATCCTGCGTATGCGGAATACAGCGTGAAAATAAAAAAAAACATGTTTATTTTATATCGCCTAGTATACCTATTAGGTACCTAATCGCGACCCAGTTACAAGTTCGTAACACCGTTGAAGTGTCGACTCTGTAATGAAAGGCTCAAGTCGGCTCTTCAGCTTTGCGTCAGAACGAAAATGTTTGAATATAATAAATCCTTCGTACTCATCTTACGTATTTCAGGAGATGTAAGCTTCGAGTATTATTGTAAATGGTTCTTTATGAATAGGTAATATGTAAAACATTGGTACTTTTATTTAATAATAAATCAGCTTCACGCTGTATTTTCACATACAGCAGGACAGACAGAGGGAATATTGTTAAGACACTCCGTTCCCCACTTTTCGCTGAATTATTTGAGGCATTGCGTGGTGAGTGACGGAACTCAATGCCGGAATTTTGTCTTCGTGCTAGAGCGAAGAAATGAATATTAAGAAATAATAATTTATTCCTTCGAGTGGAAATTGAACCGACAATCGTCGCACTACAGTATCCCTCTTGCCCATGAAACCGGCGTTGATTTCCACTGTTTTATATGCAATGTCTAGAAATCAGCCAATGCGTGGAGAAAGGAGAGTCTAGACGCTATAGGTATGTAAGATGAAGTGTAAAGCTGAAAATAAATATAATTAACATATTTATTGTATGGTAAAATATTTAGACAGCTGAGTCACAAAACAACAAAACGTTACAAACAAGAATAACATAACCTTTTAATAAAGAATAACCTAACCTTTATTTTGTGGGGGAATCGACCCTCCAAATTGAGGAAATCGGTATTTTATACGAACAAAATAATTTCTTAGAAGATTCTCTTGAAATATGCCGTATACATTAATTTAAAAGAGATATTTCTTAAAAGTCTTTTGAAAAATTTTATATATTCCGTTATTCAGTGTAGCCAATGCCAAAATGAGAGAATGAATTTGAGCTAATAGCAAGTAATAGACGATAATGCTAATAAGCAAGGCTATAACTTATCCTACAATACATCTTAAAACCGCATTGGGACAACGTCAGACCGTAAAAACCATGGTTGTGTGTTTCTCTTCTTCACTTCAGGGTGTTAACCCTGAAATTAGATGAAGATGGCTGGAGAGTTTTGATTTAAGGATTTTTCTTGCTTTTTATTATTTCCTTCCCGTGTGCACAATGCACAAACGTTCAGTTTTTCAGAACTGAACGCCTTACTTCACGACGGCCACAATTCGTCGACCGTACTATATAAAATTTATTTTCGTCGAATCGAATCCATTAGATAGATATATTACAAAGTGTCATCTATTATCTTTTTATATATCTATTTTATATAGCTTATGATCAATTTGCTTGTATAATTGTAAAATTATGATAATTTTATTTGCAGCAATCAATAATAACTTTTTCTAACAACAATAATATGATACATTGATCTTTTAATATATTTTTTTTATCTCATCCGTTTTTTACATTGTATTTATCGTGTTGTTTATTAATTGTGTTGTTATTTTTATATATTATAATAAGATAGGATAGAACGTAAGTATATAGTAAAAAAGGGTGTAAGTTTAAAATGTCCACTCTTAATGTGATTATTAAATTGATTCCTTAAAATTTTTCTGTCTTAAAAGACTTTATTGCTTTTAGAGACTATTTGGATTTCTTTCATTAGAGGTTTAATTGAGAAGATTTTAAAGGAGGACAAAATAAACATTACCATTTTATATATTATTAATTCATTCGAATACTATGCGCTAATATTAACTTTTTTTAGGGGAATTCGTTAGTATAACTTCGTTAGTAAACTTCGTTAGTATCAATATAACAGTAACAGATACCAAATGTAGCGGAGGGGCACAAGCGTACGATTGAAACGCGACAGGTTGTGGATTCGATTCTCACTCGAAGAAAAGATACATATATTTAGTATTTTCATATCCTTGTCTTGGTAACGGCTTTGAGTTCCGCTACTCAGTACCTCCAGACTTAAGCGGAAAGTGGGAAATGGAAGTTTCTTTATTGGAACGGAGTGTTTTAACATAAGTTGCGAGTTGGTTTCTTCTGTACTCTGCTTTGTGCAGTATACAGCAAGAAGCTAAAAAAACAATAACATATGACATTTTCATTTATGTTTATAATAAATTCGCATTTATAAAAAATAATATGAAGATTGCTTCATATTATTTTTATGTAGAGAGCATGTTCTTGAACTATTGTTTCCCTCTGAATATAATTTCAATTTGTTCACCTCCTGCAAAAACTTTATAATGCATGTGCCTTACCTCTATTGACCTTACGTCACTAGTTTAAGCTTACGAGTGTGAGATATAATGGAAATTGCCCGCAGCAGGATACGAACCCGTACCGTAATAACTTCCGTCAAACTTTAGTCAATAAGCCATTTGTAAGAAATTGTTGTGTTTAATTTTATATTAAATTTAATAAAATTCAAAGAATTGTGTTAATAAATAAATGTTGTATCTATATTATACAAAAAATATTTAAGATTTTTTTTCGGTAGTTTACATCTTTTTATATGCAAAAGTTTTGTTTTTTTTATGTTCTTACTTTCATAGTTTTATTTTAAATCATATAATTCTTCAGATTGATTGAAAATATAGGGATTTCTCACTATGTCACATATGTACATAATAGAACTTTCTTATTTAAATTAGTATCCAGGACCTACGTATTTAAGTTAGACGTAGCATCAACCTATTATGTTTAGCTTCTTTAAAAATGTTATATCTCGAAAAAAATCAAAAATATCTATATACCAATTTCTTTTTCATCGCACAAGGCGCGGCTGGGGCCAGAATCGGTGAGTTTATACGTGTAACGCTTTGGATATGGGTGCAAATGTACATTGTTTTGCACTGTTGTATTTAGTGTTGTGTTTATTTTTTGTATAGAATTTAATGTTGGCTTAAGTCTAGCTTAGTCGGTTTTTTTTAAAAGCTTATTTTTTATTATTATTTTTAGGCATATGCCTGCTTGCCGTTGTACTAGGATACACGATGGCTAAAAAGTCAAATAACGAAGAATGTGGTTAGAAAAGATTGTTGTTTATGTAATTACTAGCAAATCAAACGCGGCTTCGCCCGTTTAAATTTTTTGTTATATTGTAACCGAACTACGCAAAATCTTTATATGAATTGTAGCCAATGTGTTAGGTTGAAGTATAAACTACATTAGACCGATGCTACTGTAAACTGGGGAAAGAAAATATTCGTTTTTCTCGCTTTGGTAACGAGATAAAGCTCTGTGTTAATTTCTACTACGTTTTTATGGGACTGAAGTGCCTTAACGCAAGTCCCCAGGTTCCTTCTTCAAAGTGAAAATTTTCATCTAAATCCGTTCAGTATTCACGTAAAAGTGAATCAAACATCCATCACTACAAATTTTCATAATATTAATAGGATGGTACAATCACCCCTACCATTATTAACTCCTGAGGTCAATTATTAATAGTAATAAAATGATTATATATATATACATAGATAGCTGATTGTTGACTCATAACCTTGCATTTGTAGGTCGTAGCGGCACCTAGGCTAAGCACTTTTAATGTACATACATATATTATATGCACAAACACAATGCATGTATTTTTTTTTTGTTTATATGAAATGTTGTCTTTCACGCTTCTGTTACTGTTTTTTTTTTGAGTGCACTGTTTTGTTTTTTTTTTGTATTTTAAATGAAGTATTGGTTTGTAAAAAAAAAATGGTAGTATAAATATATATATGTAGATTTTATATATTTTTGTATATGAAACTCGATTTATTATTGTCTAATAGGTATCCAATTTCAATATTACTCCAATTTATACTATGGTTAAGACAATTGATCTTCTCAATACATAAATAGAAAAATTTGCACCTCGTCATATTAAATATTACCATATTTTATTAAAGCTATAATATCTTTTTGTCCTTGATAGCGATTGAATCAACCCTAAGTTTAAGAGGTGCCTTGAAACAAAATTAACAGTCGTTTAAATAAATTTTCCTTATAATCCCATACATATAAATTCTTTTAACTAAAATAAAATGCTAATTTTATTATGACTATAGGCTATGACATGTCACCATTCATCCGGCGGTACGCCAAGTACCTGAATGAGAAGGCGCTCTCCTACAGAACTGTTGCCTTCGATTTCTGCAAAGTAAAGAGGGGGTAAGTGAGAAATTGTTTTTTTTTTATAATATCAAAATTTATAATTTACTTATACATATATAGCCCCCATACCAGTTATATATTTCTAGCGAAATTATATAATCAAAAATTGTTTGGAAATATATTGAACCCGTGTCTTTTGGATACTGTCCAAGAGCTCCACTTAATTATGCTGTACGTTTTTATCGAGCCAACCAGAAATTCATTGCAGGATCAAAACTCTAAGAAAAGTTATTATGTATTAAAAGTTATTAACAATTGTTTAAACAAGAATTTTGAAAAAATCTGTCAATAAGGTGCGAGTTAAAATTCTACTACCTAAATCTTTTTAGTGGTCTAAATTTTGTGATGACAGGCGCAAAATAATCTGGCAGTGTCACGTATAGTAGAAAAACGCAAATGATACGCAGCAGTAATTTTTGAAAGATATACTTTAAACACTAAAATAGAAAAAAAATCTCATCAGCCAATTCAACAAAAACAGAATATATCGATATTTTAAATTAACTACATAAAAGGAACTCCACATTATGTTCGAAACAACAAGATCCTTTTAATTTCTTTCGTGTTACTGTAGCGCAGCGGTGTAATGTGTAGGTTCGATCTCACTTAGGGGAATGGTTTTTATTCATTTCCTCGTTCTGGTAACAAGACAAAACTTTGTGTTGACTCACGCCCTTCACTCGCAACTTACTTCAACTCGTAATGTCTCCAAAATTAGAAAAAAATAGGAAACAGGTGCCCTCTATCTACCAAGCTATATGCGGGATAAGTTACGTCCAAAATTTACGTATAGTTTACGTGAAAATGTAGCAATTATACTAATGGGATTGCTTTAGTCTCAAATAAATTTGTGGAATTGAAATAATGGCTCGTTCAGAGGCTATCGTGGTGCAGTGAGACAGCGTGTAACCAACCGTACACGCGATGGCTTCAGGTTCTATCCCTATTTGGGATATCTCGTTCCGCTACTTAACACAATGTCTTGAAAAATTAGATGGAAAATAGGAAACAGTGTCTAGTCAGTGTCAAGATTCTCCTGCTCCTGACTCTCCTACCAAAAAATAAATAAATTATTTTCAATGAAATAAACATATTTCAGTTCGAATGTCTCGACCCCTTCATAATAACTACAGTCTACGCTATTAAAGTTTATCCACCTCGGTTGAGTAATTTCGACAATCTCACGCGTTACTTTGTAAATTTTGTGCTAACTATAAATTTGAGTTTATTAAGTGCTTAAGTTATTTAACCTTGTCACCTTTTTTATGAATGTTCTTTATTGAATTAAAATTTTAATAAGATTTATGAGTACAAAATATAAATTTGATACAGTAGTTTGTCGAACATTACTTAACAGGATAAATTAGGTTTAAGTTATTTTTTTTACTGATCCGATTAATACGTGCTTAGACATTCTTCCCCACTTTCCATCTGATTTCCCCGACATTGCTTGTGGAGTGGCAGAACTCAACCCCGTGCCTTGTTTAATTTTTCAGAGGGGAAAATTAAGAATAACATAAATATAATCATTCCCCCAAATAGGTGTCCAACCCACAACCATCGCGCTTATAATCAGTCGCTGTAAGACACTACACCACGACGGCTACAATTTTGACGTCACCTTAATCAGGACATCAACAATTGATACATACAAACTTGTTCATTATTTAATTTTTTTTAATGAATTTCAGCAAAGAAGAAGGTTCACTTCGTATGATGAATGCGGAGAAACTCCTCAAGACCCTGCCCGTGCTTCAGGCTCAGCTCGACGGGCTCCTCGAGTTTGACTGTACCGCTAACGATTTGACCAACGGAGTTATCAATATGTGCTTCATGCTTTTGTTCAGGGATCTTATAAGGTAATTTATTTGTACTTTTTCTAATTAATATTTCTTTTGCAGTATTTTGTGTAATCAGAACACAATTTTATCACGACCATGTAATTGTTAAATAATACAGTAAATTATATGCTTCGTCCGCTAACAGTTGCCCATCTCGATGGAGGGTCTTAGTTTTAGTTCTGGATCTCCTTGTCATCGTTGGCATCCTTTCAACCAGCCATGTCGTGCTTACAATTTCTCAGGGAATTTTTTTTCTCTACTCATCCAGTGTCGCTGTAAAAAACATCGATAGTTTATAGCTGTAGGGCCATCTTTTAATGAACAATTAGAGAATCTATACACAACATATTTTGTTAATATTTTTGAAATATGAGGTATGTGGAAAATGTTAAAGAGATGATCTTTACTACACTGGATATGATAGGTTAAGTTAAAATAAAACATATGAATATTATATTATATATATTATAATTCAGCTTCACATAAAGCATCGCATATAGCAAGCAGTAAGCAGTAGGAACGTAGTGTTGAGACGATTCTTTTGCCACTCCGTCGAATTTTCGAGGCGAAACTCAAAATAAACTCGAATATGCAGTATTATGAAATAATCTGTTTTAATTTTAACGGCTAATTTAAGAGGATCATAAAGTAACACCTGTCTTAGTTGAAATATTTGTGTATTGTTTCACTACTACTATACTTTCAGGTTGTTCGCGTGCTACAACGACGGTATAATCAATCTCCTAGAGAAATACTTCGATATGAACAAAAAGAACTGTCGCGAAGCTCTCGACCTCTATAAGAAGTTCCTCATTAGGATGGATAGGGTTGGAGAGTTTTTGAAGGTATGTTTCATATTTTTAATGTTTTATGTCATATTTGTCATTTTTCAAATTTGTCGTTTGAGATAAAGATTTTTTCCATAGCTTGCCATACGTATATGGCTTAGTATGTAAAAGTTTTCGTTGATTATATTAGTATAATCTATATATATAATATTACATAGTTCATTTCCTCGAGTGGGAATCGTATTTGCACTCCGTGCCACATCTAGCCTCATTGTTTTCTTTAAAGTACAAAAAAATACGTTAAATAAAAACAATTACCCCTCGCAGGTAGCAGAAAATGTGGGCATAGATAAAGGTGACATCCCAGATCTAACTAAAGCTCCGAGCAGCCTCCTCGACGCCCTCGAAGGACACCTCGCCTCTTTGGAAGGCAAGAAAGGATCAGCAGCCAATACTCCGACGCAGACTGCCAGGTGAATGATTCATTTATTGTGGATTAAGGTGTACCTCCATCTTTAAATCCGGTAACGCACCGTGTTAACAGGACTGTGGATCACGATGATGAGTTACCATCAGTCCTATAGGGCTCACTCTACTAACTGCTTGAATGGCACTGCTGCTGAGAAGATAATGGAGAAGTTTACAGTCAAAAGCTCTTCTGGTGGTACACAGGTTTGTGGGTAGCGGTGATCAAGTGTCTTTTCCATTAAAGAAATACTTAACCATATCATTTAGGTATTTATTAGTCGATACTATCACAGCTATAGATTTGGTGGTTCTTAAGTGAAGATTATTATGCAAAATGACAATGCTAATCTGCACTTAAATTATTTCATACTTTTATTTCCAGCTGTGATGACGTTAATATATAATAGTTATAGTTGTAGTAGCTTAATATATAAGTACCAGCATTTGACAGGTTATAATGCCCCGGTTATCCAGGGGGTCCTTTATCTTGCTTTGAACAGATGTGTTCGTTTAAAAGTTTTTTTTTATTTTTCAGAGTAAATTCTTAGCTAGTAAAATCTCTGAGATGGGTACAAGACGAAGTTCTATGGTGGGCACGGAAACACCCAAACAGCCCCCTTATTCCTAGTCGTAAATATAATAAAATAAATTAAATATATTTCCAGCGCCCAAAAAAACGTCGCCAGCGTAATGGGAGCGCTATCCTCGACCTCGTCGTCCTTCGGCAACGCGGCCGCCTCGACGCGTCTCGACAACCATGACCAGGCAAATGGAATATTCATTGATGATTCGTTAAAGCAACAGGTGCTGGCCGAGGAGGAGGCGGCCATGAACCAGTACAAGGTGATATACAGACGTTTTGTGTTGACATGTGACGGGTGACAGCTGACACTTGACAGATGACAGGCGGCGTTTGACGTAACGAGTGGTGTGTTCGGAACGCTTTTGAGAGATCTGAACTGATGTTGTGACTTTGACGTTTTGTTTATTTTTATTCTTTTTTTATTATTATTTATTGAAAGTTTTTTTAAGTAGGTAAGAGGGTTTTAGGTTGAGATATTTCAGTCTGTTATTTGAGGTAGTAGAAATGTTTTTTTTTTCAAGTACATCATAATTGATTTATAAGAATATTGTGCTAATAAAGTTAGTTGTCTTAGTAATAAAGTAAATGTGTCATGTTGAACGGAATCAAAAGGTAGCATATTTTTATACATATCAAACTAACTTTAAATATATTAATTTATAACTCAGAAATTAGATTTGAATTAATAAAATGTAACATGGAATACTTTACAAAAAAAAATTATACATATTATCATATGTATAACAATACGAAAGTGTAGTATTTATAAAACACGGGGTTATGAACATTTTGTTTAATTTTTTATTTGGTTAATTATTTTTTTATACAACTTTAATATTTTTAGGTTAATTATTAATACTACAAAGTACTAAAGTAATCCGACCATTACGGTAAATAAATACATCCAATATGTTAATGATAATGGAAATGCAAAAGTCTGTCTGTTACCTTTAAACTGCTAAACCCCTGATCCAAATATTGACTATGTTGTAGTAGCTTAGATTAGTTACCAGAGACGGACATCGGCTTTTATTTATATATGTATTTAATTACATTAACTTGGTAATAAATAATTTGTTATTTGCCTTTTTATTATCTTTAAAAATTTTGTACACACAAAGGATAAGGAGAAAAATCTGAATGTTATGCTTATCTTATCATTTGCGATATAGACCAGAAAAATATATCCCACGGTATATATAGAAAATACATGCAATTCGATATAAAAAAATATTTAACATAATTACTTAATAAAAAAATCATTTACTTTCATGAATTTTATTTAGTATATATAATTGGTATTTTCACTTAAAAAACAAGTGGATAATTACAGGTGCAATTATACCAAGGCGTAGAATTGACAGGGGAAGAGGATATAACTCATATATCGGAGAAATTCGTAAGATTATTAGTAATAAAAAAAAAATTAAAGCTTCTCTTTTCTCCGTGGGTTTTCGGGATTGTCTATATTGGGACTGGTTTTTTTTTTTTGTTTTACAAAGCTTTGGATTCGTCTCTGGGTTGTTGTCTATGGTCGTTATTTTTGTTTAAACTGTGAATATTTACTTGGAAATTGTGTGTGTGTTTTTTATTATATGTTTAACCAAATGTTTCTTACAATGGAGTGAGAATAAACTTAGAAGAACTCTGTTACATGCAGAATAAAGCAAAAAGCTAAAATAATAATATTAATTTTATGTTTTAAAAAAATGATAAAAATTATAAACTGTTATTACTTTACTATTTTTATATTTTTCTGCATTTTAATAAAATAAATAAATCAGCTTCACGTTGCTTATTATATACAAGTAAATATTCACAGTTTATTCAAATTTTGCATTACATCATGTATTTAAAATGTATGTGTTTTTTATATAAATCTCCTTTTTCATGGTATATAGATATGTCGCTTTAATTTTTAAAATGTTCATTTGTGATGTTTTACATATATTGTAATTATGTTTATAACCATAAAGTCTTTAAAAATCATTTTCACAAGGAACTCGTTAGTGTTGCCACTATATTCAAATCCAGCATTTACAATTTTTTGATATTTTATTTGTAAATATTTTAAAAATCATTCTTATGGGAGCAGAAATAAACAAATATTTGTTTTCATAAAAATGTATATAAAATACATGTATTTCACATTTTTATTGGGCCTTAACTATTTTTTAAATCGTCACATTAACGTCGCCTTCCGTAATAACATGGTACGCTATATTATCTATAAAATGTCTTATATTTATTAAGTGTTATCCATATCCATTAGAATATACTTATAATATATTGAAATTTCTTAAACAAATTTAAACTATATTTGATCTAATATTAATATGAAATTTCAATATATTATACATATACGTACAAAAGGAAATTATTTCTCAATAAAATAAAATATCTCAAACAGAATAAAGTGCAATCGCCGACTAATTCAGCAAATAACCCGTTCCTATCATCGGCTCCGCCTGCTCAAAATCAATCCATAGTGGATCTCTTCGGTCCCGCCCCAACTGATAACAATACGGCAAGCAAGGCCTCTGATGACCTGTTATCACTTGGTAACCCATTCGCGGATATGTTTGGAGGTAAGTGGGGAGATTGAATTCTCTAGTTTTTATTTTTAACTTTCCTTAGTGGGCCTATTCGACCTCATAATGACAAAACAAGGTTGATGATCTGTTAAACTTGGAAATCCTTACGTGGAATTGTTTAGAGGTATGTGGAATGATGGATTCGTTTTTTTTTGTAAAATTAGTTCATAATGAATTTTTTTGGCCCTCACTAATAATAGTATTTCAAATAAGACCTCTTGTGACCTGGTATCATGTGGTAAGGGTGATTAAACTATATATTATTTTTTAATTTTCCTAGTAAGTTTTTTCTATTGCTATTAATAACAGTACAAGATTGATAACCGGTTTCCGGTTACCTATATCTTTGATTGTTATCACTTAGTGACTTTAGCTGATATGTTTGGAGTTAAGTGAAGGATTTCTCTATTAATTTACTCTTACGTTGGTATTATCGACCCCATAGTAATAATAAGCAAAGTCATTGATCTGCTATCAATTGGTAATCTTCTTGCTGATATGTTTGAAGGTAGGTGGAGTGATTGAATACTTTTTTTTATTTAAATTTACGTAGATTAAGTATATGCAGTACAGCAGTGTGTGGCTGTAACGCGACGGTTATGGGTTCAGTTCCTACTCTGGTTAAACAAAGTGCAGCATTGTGTTTTATATTAATAAGGTTGTCTACATCGATGGGATACAATGTGAAGCTGAAATAAGTGTTTAAATTGGTGATGGACCTTTTTGTACAGTTATTAATTAGTTACAGGGTTAATTTGGCTAGTATAGAGTTCTATGTATGTGTTTTTTAGTGTAACTTGTACATATTTTGAATATCAAAATTTAGTTAAGTGATGTGTTTTTGATGACAGAAATATGTGTTTCTTTCAGTATTTGTAGAAATAATTTCACGACTTGGTAATTTCTATAGCTGTTTTAATTTGTATCTTTTTTTTATAGCCTTTTCTTGCACCTACACTGTATAATAGATGCACAAATCACATGTCCTTTAAATGGATCCAACTAATAGTTTTTATAAAATAAAAAAAAACACGCTATAGTTTCTGAGGTTCACTATTTTATCATTATTTTATAAAAGTATTTATAAATTAGTGTGTTGAGGCCGTCGTGGCGCAGGGGCATACTGGTGTGACTATCACGCGACTGTTGTGGATTCGATCCGCCACTTAATGGAATGAATTATTTAGAAATATTGTCATTTCTTCGCTCTGACACCAAGGGAAAAGCCCGGCGCTACTTCCACCACTCAGGCCGCCGATTTTTTCTTTGTTTTATAATATTCCCTAGGAACAAAAGGTATAACAAAATAAAACAACTAAATATATAACTTCCATTTCATTGCAAGTTATGTATATAATAAAAAACAAAAATATAATAATTCTTAACATTCGGCTTCGATCCTGTAATCTCAAGTGAAACACGTATTCTAGCGGCCCCACAACCCGCGCCCACAAGCGCAGCACCGGCATGGACAGCCCAAACCAATGGAATATCGTTCCCATCGCAACCGAATTCTTTCCCATCGCAACCGAATTCGTTCCCACCGCAACCGAACACGTTCCCATCGCAACCGAACTCGTTCGTCTCAGATGCAAGCTTCACTAACGTATTCAATACTGACACAGCAGGTGAGATGGTTGTAGATAGTGTACAGACTGTTATGGTTGTGGTTTTTTTATTATGGTTAAATATTGATTTTGACATAGTATGTGTCCCTATGACGGTAGTTTTGTCATTTATTTGTATTTAAAACACATTTTGTATTTGAATATTTTTATATTTGTCTTATGCGATTAAAAAAATCGAAAGTTTATTATATGAAATCAATATCGATATGAAATTTTATTAGTATTGCCAAATTACATTTTTTGGGCTCAATAACATGAAAAACTATCGCCATCTTTTGCCACTTATTATTTAACTCTTACTTTTGTTATTTTTTTACATATGTTTAAAAAATATAGTTTTTAAATTAAATAATTGCAACTATACAGTTTGTACTATTTGCCTTAATCAATTATTTTCAATCCAATTAGGGTTGTCGCGTGTAATTTTTGATATATTTTTAGTTCTATGACTGACCAAAATTGCAAGCAGTCAGCTAATATGTATGGATCTATATTATGTAAATTATATATTATTACACATGGCAATCCTACTATATTAATAAAAAAAAATTCTGGTGAAGGTTCATTGTATAATTGTTTATTTTTCTTTATATATTATCAAAAAAGTGTATGTATTTATAATGTAAATTCTTGTGCAAGCCGCGGCAAACCCATTCATGGGTATGGGAGAACCGGTAACATCCTCCCCAGCAAAACCAAAATCCGCCTTCGACGATCTAGAGGACGTTATGAGAATGTCCCTCGGTTCCCCAGCCAAAAACCAACCGATAACCCAGCAACCACAACCGAAACCACCATTACTGGTTAACCAATCGCAACCGAGTGCCAACCAACCACAACCGTCGGTTTTCGGCGATGTCATGTCGATGCCGGTGCAACCAATGATGTTTGGTTCGCCTGCGAGGCAACCAATGATGGCAATGGGTTCGATTTGTGTTTTGGATTTGGGCTTTTTTTTTTGTTTTAACGTGTGTTTTTTTTTTTTTGTAGGGGACTAATATTATTATTTTCACAAATTAATTTGATTTTATTTTTGCTAGAAAAGTATTTTTTTTAATAGTTACGAAGGAGTTCTTTTGAGCAGTCTATGGTCACCTACTTATTTTTAACCATGGGCACGGATTGATATTACAAATAATTTTATGTGACTTTTATTGCAATTATAGTTTAATTAAGAATATGTAGTATTGTTTTTAAATTTGTATGTATTTTTATATTAGTCCCTTAAAAAAATTATATTGTCTATGGCCAGTAAGCTTAAGTCGTTTTCAAATCACGCGCTTAGGGGTATTCTTATAGTATAGATAGATTATGTAAGTTGTTGCACTGCGTTATATCACTGCCATTATTAACTTTATTTAAATAATATTTTTTGTAAATTTATGTATGTATATGTTTTAGTTTAGATGTTGTAACTCGTTTTTGTGTATATTTTTTCATATTAATATTGTTTCAGTGCTGCTATTTTTTATGCATTTTCGTCATTTTTCGGTTTCCGATGAATTCAGTAATAAGTAGTTATGTTCTGAACTATCCATCCATTTTGAGCTGTATTTCATCTAACTACCCTTAGCAAATTAAATTTCTGAAGTGAAATTTGAATTAATAATTTGCATTTATGCCTCATCACTATCGCGCGACATCGTTAATGTATTAACTTTTGGTGTTTATTTTTGCGTCGTTTTTTTATTATTTAAATCAATGCTTTTTATAGCATTTATGTAGTATAATTTAATTTGTGAAAAGTGAGCATGTTTTGTGATCCGTCGTTTGCATAAATTATATTGAGAATAAATTAATAATGTTTATGAGTTTTTGGTGTCATTCGTTACTTATTATTTCTAGTTAATCTTTCTTTCTTTCATTTCACTATAGCTATACTGCTAGCCTGTAACTTATAGATAGATGCCCAGGAGTATTTTGTTTGAGGGTATTTATTGGTTTTCTTTTAAAATTCTAGGCCAACAACCTCAACAGCCACAGCCGAACAAAGTTCTAACTGGTGACTTAGATTCATCTCTCGCCCAACTTGCTAACAATCTATCTATCAATAAGACGGCCACGGCACAAAAGTGAGTAGTGTTTTATATCTTATTTTACGTAGAACAGAGCTCATTTTGCAATGAAATTGTAATTGATAATGTTCTTTGAACAAAAATGTATAATAGTGATATCTTTAGTTTTCATGATTAGAGTATCTATATATATATTAAATGAATCATATACAGATTGACAAAGTATTTAATATATATTTACTAGTTCACGGAACATTATTAGGATTTTCTTATATAAATAGTAGCTAGATTTTTTTTTAATTAAGTAAATTTTTAAATCATTGTCAAGTGAAGTTATCGTGATCATTTCGTTTGGATGATATCATGCAAAAAAATTATAAAATAAGATTTTAATCACCACTTTTTGGTGAAAGCATCGACATTTTTACAAAAAAAAGGTGGTTTTTGTATTGTCGAATTAGATTTGGTTGTAGGTATCATTTTCATTATCATTTATGTCACACTTATATAAATTGTAGAAACGTTGTGTGGTAATGTAAAGAGTAGAATTAAAGTATTTAAAGTAAAACCAGATTTTCGCATATAATATGTTTATGTAGATGCTTTCACAAGTGTGTGTGTTTTTATTAGTTTGTTCAGATGTTTTATAAGTGGATAAATAAACTAGAGAAATTGAATTGTGTAAATTCCAAAATTTGTTTTAAATCGTGATGTTTTAAATTGTTATTTTATATTTTTAATTGAATATAATTCATTCATTTAAGACTAATGTAATATATTTGAAAATCTCTTATTTTCAAATATATTACATTAGTCTTAAATGTTAAATAATAAGATTTTGTAATAAATTTAACAATTACGTGTGCTTTTTTTAAAAATAGTAATAATTGATAACAATTTAAACCAAAATATAATATAATGAAAATCGTGTACAATTGTGACACTTTCTCTAAAAAAGATTTCTCATAGTTTTCCAAAATTTAATCCACAACACCGAACACAACGAATAAACATATTTTGGAACTAACGGTGTACCCACACGTACAAATAATATCCCACACAAAAACATCTGAACGCACGCACGCCGTCCCGCGCTAGGCCGGTGCAGTGGGGCTCGCCGACGGCCGCCAAGGCGCCGGCGTGGCGCCCGCAGCCCGTGCACGCCACCACCGGCGCCGGGTACCGACCCATGGTAAGGGGCCCATTTTTATAATCACCTCTTTTACAAAATAAATAGACAACTCGAAACGATTGTAAATAAACGACTTAACCACCATTACCTGATTGTTTAACAAGCGAATTAAATTTTAACGATATTTAATTATTGTTATTTGACTTGCACAAAATCTATCCTATCCGCAATCTTCCTTATTTTTACGAAACGCTAGTTCTATACCTATTGCTTTTGATGTATTTTTAATTTAATTTTTTTTATTTTTATCCCGCATAGCAGCGTTGCCAGATTTTGTTTTGGGAAAAAATATATTAGTAGTTTTGTTTATATTTATCGCAATATCAAACGTTTTTTTATTCAATGAAAAATTTTATTTAAAACGATAACTGTGCCTAAGTATAAGACGGTGTAGTTTTCAGAGTTTATACATCTATGATTTTTTTAAATAACTAATTAAAAAATTAAAATAATTAAAAAAGATTACACAGTGAAGAGTGCGTGGAAAAAAAACAAGATATGTCTGCCCCTTTCGAAAGATTACGTGACGGAACTCAACGCCGCGCAAAATGATGTATCAGAGATCTTAGATTAATATAACTGGGCTGGGCTGGGCTAAAAATCGGGTCGTCTGGCAACGCTGCCGTATAGCATGCAGGTTTCCTTTTATTTTGCGTTTTCCAGGGCCCCGGCATGACACTGCCACCAATGCCCCATACATTACCCCATGCGTATCACCCCTCGCATTTTGTTCTGGTAAGTTGCTATTTTTTTTTATTTTCTCTTTTTTTTTTGTTTTTTCCTCTGTAGCCCTTTTTTGTTTGTTCCTGTGTAGATTGTGCGTAGGAGTAATAAGATTGCGTGTTGAAAAAAAAATAACATTCAATATTTTCTGTTTGAAATGTAAAATTGTGTGATTTTGTGAATTATAGAAAAATACTTTTTTTTTAATTTTAATAAAATGAAACGCAGGTTACATCTTCTTAAGAGGTAAAGTATCACTATTGAATGCCATTGCACGTGTGTGTTGCATGGCCACTCACTGGATCACTCTCATGCCATAGAAATCATTAAGACTGAATGAATTGAACGAATGCCATTGAATGGTTTTCTAAAATCTTTTGTGCTTGAGTTTACTCTTGAATGATTGGCTTTTTTTATTGTTCTTTCTAAATTCGTTCTTTTCTGTATTTTAAATAAACTAAACATTTAAACAATATCTCATGTTATATAAACAATTGATTAAATAAATAATCTTTAGCTAAAAAAATGTACAGAAAACATTGTTTTAATTATAGTCGTTTTTTAGCTTTTTTTTAACAATTTCTAGCAACAGCCGCCCATGGTAATGGGAATGAACCCCAGTCCCATGATGCCGATGGGCGCTATGCAGCCAATGCGGCCAGCAGTACCGCCACAGCCGACGAATCAGTTCAGTTAAATGTTTCATTGTATGTAATTATGTAGTATGGAAAATGGATGTATTTGTTGGTTTAGTTTTATTGAAATCGGATTGATATTATTATTTTTTTGACCTTATGAGACATATAGGTTTGTTTTTTTTTTCTTTTACAGTATTATATTATAAAAATTTAAAAAATTGTTATATTTTTTGTTCGAGTTTTCACAGTATACATAGTAAAGACGGCAATTTGGACATCGCTTATATTATAACTTTCGTTTATATTTTACTGGTTATTTTAATTTCATTACGATTATATTAAAAATATTTTTGCTCAAACATCAATATCAGTCCGATCTCGATAGCGCTTATACTTAATAGCTACCAGTGATTTATATGATCTTAATAATAAACGCAGAAACTATGGTTTAAACTGAGGTTAATATGAAACGGATCTCTTTTATTGTATCACTTGCGTTTATTAATAAGTTGTTCTGCATTGTATGTACATAAAAAGTTACGGTATACACTGTGGTTCCTTGTTTATCACGCTGACATGTGAACCAGGTAGGTAGCTTAGTCGAATCCTATAGATTTTTTAGATTTACTTTAAAAATCATGGTAACAATATAACAATTTGAACGTTTCTAGCGGCTGAGCCCAAATAATAATATACATTTAATTTCGTAATAAATTTAAGTTACCCCTTTTTTTTTCTTATTTCTAATAGGCAATTATACAATTGTAGTCAAACCATCTTATCTTATTATTGAATAATAATTTTAAGAAAACCTTATGAAATGGTGCATAGCGTTTATTTGCCATTTTTTGTTTTAGTAACATGCGACATCACATTCCATTTATGTACAAAATCTGTTTGATTAGCTTCAGTTTTGTGCTGTCCGTACATTTTGGGCTAACTTAATATGACCGATGCGTACTCCGGTTGGCCCAACTTATTAGTAATTGTCGCACACTATATTTTTAACTGGTTTATAATATAATTCTATATTGTTGTAAACCACAGTAAAACTGTAGTTAAACCACTGTTTGTCTTTTCGGTATGCAGTGTTTATTTTTAAATAGCTCATTCCTACCTTTTGTCCATAGTCAGCATTTATGATTTGGAATTGAAAATTATTTAATAAATATTTGTTTTCATAATAAATTAATTAAATAAATGTCATATAATCATATTATATTATTATTTTTGTGTACGTCTAAATTACACAAAATATACTCTTATGAACGTCGTAAACGTATATTGAATGCTTAGAATTTATTTTAATTATGTATAAAAAAAATGCCATTAAAATTATTATTATATATTTAATTTGCTATGAAACAACAATCTTTATGTGTACCCATATCTCCAAATGAAATTATAATTTTTTAAACCAATAAAAAATTTTGGCATTCTTTATAAATGTAAATTATACAGTTAAAAGCTAGAAGGATTATTTCAAAAATGGCTGTCGTATTTGGACTAGGTGCTTGTAGTATGAATTTTTCTTTTCTTAATAATGTCATCATTTATAAATCAGTTATTTTTTAATTGTGTATTATATTATTTTTTTATACTTATTTATATCATTAAATTATTATTTTATTCTTTCTTGTAAAATAAAAGAAATGTATGGCTCATTATAATTCTACGACACTATAATTAATTTGAAAAAAATGTGTGATATTGTTTTCATAAGACTGCCAAATGTCAAAGTATTAACAATTTTCATCATTTGAGTGCTTTCCAATATATCGACTATATTCAAATGTTGCCATTTAAATTTTATTATATTATTTACCATATAATGTACGTGTATAAAATTGTTTTGGTAGAAAAGTGTTGTTTAAATGGCAACCCTAGCGTATGCTTAATTGATTTAAGACCATTTTTTTATGTGTATTTGTAGATGCTTTCTTTCATTAATAAATGTTAATAATAGTACATAATGTTGTAAACTCTTAAATAAAAAAAAATAATACTTGTATATAATATAAAGAAGACATGTATATTAATTGTTTTGCTGCTTTTTAAAGGCATTTTTAGGGCTCAAGCTCTTTTTAGAGGTCCTCGTAGAGTAGCGGCTTAATGATCATGGGTTCGATTTACACTCGAGAGAACAAATTCTTTTTTATTTTCTTGCTCCGGTACCCGTGCGTAGGGATCGATATATCTTGATACTTCCCTCTGCCTACTTTTATTATGATTCTTACACAATATCTTTGATGTTAATTTTTTTTTGCCTTAACAGCAATATAACGATTATTTTTATTAAACTTACTTATGAATATTATATTCTTTAATGATAAAATTAATGGTATATAATATCATTTGGTGTATGATCTGTTGGTTGAGTTGTCGTGCAATAAAATTTATTTGTCCCTTTATTCTTTTTTCTCTGTCGTTTTAAATCGACTTGCCAGATGTCGTTAATACATATTCAGCCATTCATTTTATTTAGTTTAGTATCTGATTTTCGATTTTTAATTGGTTAACCGAATATATATTTTTTTAATGAGTAATATAGTTTTATCCTAATAACAACTGTTTTTAAACATTTTTTAAAGTGTTATTCCACACTTAGGAAAGAAAAATACTTATTTAGAAAACGTATAAAAATTTGAACGCAGCGGGACTCGAACCCGCGCCTCCTGGAAACCGACCAGGCGCTCTGACCACTAAGCCATGCGTTTCCTGGTCGGTTTCCAGGAGGCGCGGGTTCGAGTCCCGCTGCGTTCAAATTTTTATACGTTTTCTAAATAAGTAACAACTGTTTTATTTATTATATATAAATTACTATTAATTTTGTAAAATTATTTTGACATTGCTGTTTTGTAAATTATATTTGTACAAATTAAATTAAACATTAAATTATGGTTATTCAAGTTAACGAGGATAACCATTGTTGGTTAACTAAATTAATAACCGAATATCAGCTACTATATATTAATTTATACTGTGATCTTTAGTGGATGCGACTGATACGTTTTAGGTGGGATACCGCAGGATGAAACTAGTATAATGCGATTTTATATTACTTTAAGAATTATTCATTTTTTTTTATTTTATTTGTAACTTTACTCATAAAAATCGTTAAGTTGTACATTAAATTTTGAGCATTCTAATCAATATTATATGGTATTTTTTTATGTAAATATCCTTTGCTATGTTTAGCTACATGTCGTGCCTTTAGACACCCAATTTAGTTTATTTATGAAATAAATAAAATGATTTAAGTACTGTATATTTTGTTGTTTTTTTTTTTATTTATTTTCTTTTTACTTTTATGTTTTTTCATCGCAGGGTCCATCGTCAGCCTTCAAAATACATTAATATTTTTTTATCTATAGATATCTGTCATCTTAAGTAGTGGTATCAAAAGTAATGTTCTAATACATATATAATCTATTCCAATGACAATACTTTTAAGTAACGGTTTAGTCTTTCCATTTGCGGAACGATTAAAAGAAAATAGAAAATATACCGCAAGTGAGAAGAGAATTTCACTATTTAGTACTTATGTGTACCATAGCGTTTTTGATGAGTCATAATGTCCCTTTAAAATATATTAAAAGCAGATTATTAATAAATATCATAATAAATGTAAAGTAATCGTAAATAAATGTCTAATGCTAGTAGTGTTTCTGTTAGATATATTTATATCCATACTCATAGTGACTTTTCTAGAAAGTTTCTCAACTTCACCCTATGAGTGATATGTTCAGAAATTTGTTGTAATTACAAAAAAAAAGAGATCGTAGCCAAAGAAATAAGAATTAGTTGAAGAATTTTCAATTTAACACCGTATAATGTCAGCGTAAGTTAGACGTTTAAAGCAATTTTTACATAGTTACTAGAACTTAAAACAGTTATGTATATCCTTAAATATCTATATAACCTCTTATTTGTAAGACAAATGTACCCCATGTTATATAGAAATATATATTTTTGTTAAAAATGGATTGTTTTCTATTGTAATAAGTACTTGTAGAAGGCAATCCATCCAAGCTTGAAGTGTATGTGTGTTGTTACACCGCAATAGTAGCGGAATATGTATAATACAATAAATAATTAAAGTTATTTTGTGAGTTTTTTTTTCATTGTCACTGCATATCCAAGTTTTAAATTCATTTAATTAATATAAATAATCTAAGTTAAGATATTGGGCGGCACTTCGTTTTTAATTTTAAAACTATCTACTGAGTGAGTGATCTATCGCTATTGTGACTAAGTATCCGACCGCACCATAAAGTCATTGAAAAAAACCAAATAAAATTTTGGACTTAATATTTGTTGCCATAAACAGATATACAAATAATAGTTAGACATGTATATAAAGTAAATTTTTAGCTAATTCTATTTAATATAAAATATGACATGAAAACTAAATTCTTCTTTTAGTTTCATTGTTTGATGTTTCAATTAAAACACTTCCATCCCACTTTTCTCCAAACCCTGGAGGCATTGCTTCTCAAGTTGTGGAACTCAACGCCACGCTTTGCCTCGTTATCAGAATAAGTAAAATAAAATATTAAAAATAAACCTATTTTTTTTTTTCAAACTATAGTATAACTTAGTCGGTAAATATAGCTCCTGTTCAAAAAACCAAAGCAAAGTTGCTAAATTGCACTATTTTAATAAAAATATTGATTAACTTCTCATTAAGTATTATATTTAATAGTTTTTACAAATGCCTTAGAAGACCGATATTAGTAAACATGCTGATTTTAAGCATGTTTACTAATATCGGTCTTATCTATTCTTTAACTAGCAAACCGACAGACAACCTTCTTATCTATTGTATGATCTAATCTTTTCTACTATCATGTATCCTTCTTAAAACTAAGTTTCATTTAAAAACAGATACCTGCAAATTTATGCACTGGGATCTTAAGTCATTTATATTACACTGTACTCTAGTACCTTTTATTTAAATGGCAACTCTGACATTCAAACTAAGTTTACATTATTATAAATAAACTTGCATATTTTTTAATTACTAAAAATATACAATAAATTAAAATTATACAATGACGACGATAAATATAATTTATAAAATATTTAAAAGAGTTCAAATATTTATATGCATAAAAATGATATTACATTCTATGTACATTACGCTACGTATTGAGTTTTATGTGTTCTGGTAACATTCAACAAATCGATGACAGCGACGGGATTTTTCAGTCGGGAGGAGTGACGACATTTTGTCAATAAATTGTTAATTTTCTCTAAATTTGTAGGTAAATTTTTGTTGTTACTAGTGTTAAAAGCCATAAAAATGGCAGACAACGAGCAAAAAGCGATGCAGCTGATGGCGGAGGCCGAGAAAAAGCTGAATTCTTCGAAAACCTTCCTGGGATCACTATTCGGGTAAGAACAATGATTGGTCATTATTTTGTTGATATTAGCCTAATTAATATTTCAGTATCTTACGTTCCATTACTATTATTAATTTTAAGACACTTTTAGAGTATAAAAGATAGGAGAGAGGTCTTATTAATCTCATCTAAAAAATGTTATTAACTTTGTTTTTATTAAGACATTATTACTTTAGATTTTTTTTCAACTTAGATAAGTTTTTACATTGAAAGTGTATCTGATTGTAAAAAATATTTTAATAAGCATTTCACATTCCTTGTGTGTTAAATAATGATTCATGGGTAATTTCACAATAGCTATTGATCTTTCTTCTTTATCTTTCTTATCCTTTCTTTATTGCAATTCTTGATTATATGTAGAAATATACTTAAAATATACAATACACAATTTTTTGTTTGTAATTGTGAATTTTTTGTGCTTTTTTAATAAAAGAAAGTCAAGTAGGTCAGTCCAATGTATGTATGATTTTTCTCTTTATCTATCTTTAAAATGGTTGCATATGCTTATGAGGGTTTCTTAATTTTTTATAACATTACAATTCATGATTTAACTGTAATGGAAACTTGATTGTCTATACTTCATGTAGATTTGTATTTATCCAGACATCTAACAGAAAAACTTAAAAAGGAAACTTGAATGTAAAACATGTATATACACACAGTTTTATACATATTCTCTCAACCTGGAGCTATCATTACTTCATTTATAGGAAATATATTACATTGACATGGACAGTGAAAATAAGCATAAATATACATGTCAAAGGACTCCTTAAACCACAGTTTTGAGTCCCTTGTTTAACAAGGAATGTGTGTGTGCTACAAAGTTAGTCCAGTAATTTGTTAATTAGTCCTGTTGATTTCTTTTCTGATACCATTTTGGTACAGTAGAACCACATTTGGGTATAAATTCATTAGTTGATGATGCAATCTCCACTATGGAACGATTATACTTAAATAAATTTCATTTTTCCCACCCTGGAAAATAGAGTGGCATTAAATACAATAAGTGGCTGCCACTAAAAACAATATATCTTGAAAAATGTATGGAAAGTGGAGAATAGTGTTTAAACACAAAATTTCATCTTCTTACCTTGCTATATGCAGGATATGGCATGAAGTTAAAAAACAAACATATCTCTCAATAAGGCTATCTTTGCACTAATTTGATTATCAAAATTTTCTATTATCCAAATATCTAGCAACTCCAATGTGGTGTACTTGTATTTCTTTTGTTATAAATATTTAATACTATATTTATCTATCAGAGGATCAGTAAAAGTAGAAGAAGCTGTGGACTGCTATCTCCGAGCAGCAAATCTTTTCAAGATGGCCAAAAAGTGGCCTCAAGCTGGACAGGCATTCTGTAATGCCGCACAACTGCACCTGAAGGCTGGAGTCCGCCATGATGCAGCTACAAACTTTGTTGATGCTTCTAATTGTTATAAGAAGTGTGATCCCAATGGTTTGTATTAATTTTTGATATTATTTGTATCTTGGTCATTGTGGCATAGAGTGACTTATGTCATAGGGGGAATTAGTTAATTTTTATTTGTGCTCTGTTAGACAGTACAGTGTTAAGATACGCTTCTCAACCTGCTCCAATGTCTTGAATGCAGATATAATATCAAAAAGACAGGATGGAGTATCTTGACACTAATTTCTCTCTGCTTACCATGCTGATGATGGATAAAGTGTGAAACGAAAAAAAAACCAAAAGTTTAATTTTACATAATATATTGCGCTGTAAAATTTATATGTTTATTAATATGGTTTTATGCACAGTGTCTGACTGCAAACGCGGCAGTTGTGAGTTTGATTTCCACTAAAGGGATGCAATTATTTCTATTTCTTAGGTCTGTAACAAGACAATTGGATTCCGCCATTTAACACGCGAAATTTGGCGATATGTCCTGAACGGAATGACACTGGTTTTTTTTGCCTACCCAGCTACCATTGACCGAGCCAATCATGTGCACACGCATAGATATTTTGGCACCCACTAGTTAACTTAGTGTGTTATAGCATTAATTTGTCCTAAATATATTCGAGTAATATGCCATAAGGGCAATAACCTACTTACTGTTATTAACTGAGAGATGCCAACGTGGCGATGCACACTGGGCGGGGCAATCTATTCATTCATTTTACATAGCGCCTCCAGATGAACATTCATATGAAAATCGGCAATTTTATAGGAAAACACTTTAGTCTCTTCGATCAGCTTCAAGCTATCCCGCATGTATCATAGTAGGCAAAGAGAGCCTAGTGTTAAGACACTCCGCTACCCACTTTTGTGGTTTTTTGGCGGAACTCAACGCTGTACTTTGCCTGGACACCAGAGCATTATTTTTGTTGTTTGATTTGTTGATATGTCTATAAGCGGGATTGGAACCTGCTCTTAACCTTAAGTGATTTACAAAAAGCGCGGGTGCCAGTACACAGTACCATTTTATTACGTTCTCCAAAATATATTGTTAAACGACCTATGACCCCAAGAAAGGTATTAGATTAATATTCTATATAAATACATGTTCAATATACATGCTCCAATTATAAAGATACGTTAAGCTAAAATGAAGAGGCCGGTCATGGCACAGGGCATAAAGTTTGACTGTTGATGCGACTGGTTGTGGATGTGATTCGATCCCCACCCGAGGTCTATGAGCGGGATACAGCGTGAAGCTGTTTTTTTTATTAAGCTGAAATGGCGTAGTAAAAAGATATATTTTTATTTTAAAACTTCACGCTGTACCCCGTATACAGCAGGATAGGCATTTCTCTGACTTTCCGCCAATTTTTTCGGAGCATTGCGTCTTGAGTGACGGAACTCAATAACCAGCTTTTGCCTTGGTGCCAGAGCGTAAAATGAAAATTTTAATAAACAATAATGAATTCCCCCGAGTGGAGATCGAACCCACAACCGCGTCCGTTTCATCTACAAATTTATAAATAATAAAATGTGTATAATTAAAATTGACCTGTATATTATTGTAAACAACTTCCTGAAACGTTTTACAAAGGAAAAATGTGTACACTTCACCCGTACAAGGTCACACGATATTGGTCATCGCGTCTGAGATAACAGCCTTTTATTATAGCTTGTATAGTTGATTATTATGCTTGTTTTTCTCTAGTTGATATATTGTAATGTGGATTTTTTTTTAACTTTTCGGGGCAATTTTTTTGTTAGTAAAATGTCTGGGGTGGGCACGGACCACCCGTCGTCCCCATCCTTACGCCAGTTTATACAATCCAAGAGTCCGAGCGTTCTAACCAACTTAAACCATACGTTCTCATTGAGCTACGTCGAAATTCTTATATGCTTGTCACAACTTATTTATATCGTTAGCATCTCTGTAGGGAGATTTACAAATTTACGCTACCCCAAAGACCAGGGTGGTCTCCAGATCTACGTCATTTTAGCAAAGCTGAAATTTTGAGCACCATTAGTCTTAATATGTATTTAAGACGATATGCCTACTCACTACATACATCTCTGCTTTTGAAGATGATTGAGCCATCATATTGGTCTGGGTGTTTATATCTTAAAATTCCGTCCGTAAATAATATACAGTGGCGTAGCTGTGGGGGTGCGAGCGGTGCAGTCGCACCGGGCATCAAAAGAAAAGGGACATGAAAGTCTACGATCAATTCTTCTATTTTTTAAAAAATGTACAAGAAAAATGAGCGAATAAAAATGAAAAATACAATCTCGCTATCATGTCAATCGAACATGAACTAGTCCATATTATTGATTTTGAAAATGTGATTAATGACTTTGCTAGTCAAAAAGCGCGTTATGTCCGTTTTTAAAAATTTGCAAAAATTTTTATAACTTATATATAGTTATTGTAGTTATGGAGCAATGAAAATGTATATATCTACTCTAATATGTTTTGAAATCTGAAATTATTTTGACCATGTTAAAGGGCATCTAGTCCTAAGCTGCACCAGGCAACAAATACCCTAGCTACGCCACTGATAATATATAATATGTAAAAATAAAGCTTACTAGTATCAGTACAATCTTGAGGACGTCTGGCATCATAGTAGTCTTACGAGTAAAAATATATTTAATAATACGAGCGTTTCTAGTTTAACGTTGGAGAGCGTGTAACTTAAGTTAGCGCAACCTCTGGAAGAGCCCCACTTTCAAGTAACCTTAATTACATATTAGACTATTAATCCATAAGATCTCAATCTATTAGAACAAAGAAATAGAAGAAGAAAAATCATTTAACAAAAGAGAATGCTATTTATTAAATTGCTTGACCACATTTAGCATGGAAAAATACTTATTTGGACAAGGTATACTTTTTTTTAGTAGATTATATTAATAGAAATTTAAAAAGAATTCACATGGCAGGTTATTTTTACAATGATTGCAAATGTTTAATAAAAATAATTATTTTTCTCCTTTAGGTTCACGCTGCATCCATGCATGCAGGGTAGGCAGGGAACCTGCAAAACTAGTGTTAAGACACTCCGTTCCCATTAACACATTTCCATTCCCTAAATTCCGCCGAATATTCGAGGCCGCGCTTTATCTTTTGCTGAAAAAAGAAATTATTTAACAGATTTAATGACTGACACAGTTTTATATACACGATACTCTTACACTTGATAGGTTTAATAAAATAAGAAACAAATGCACCAATCGACTTTTCACAAATTAGATTAATTAAATCGGTATGGAGCTATCCTAATGGCAACTGTTCTCTGCATTGCATATCTTTGCAGGGATTTCTAAACTCTTACAGATATGCTGATAAGAAAAATAACAGATACCTTATTGATCCTTGGGTTCTTTTCCCACTTGGGGAAATTACTTATTATTTTCATTTTTTCGCTCTAGTATTATTGTAAAATTCCGGCGTTGAGTTCTGCCACGCAATGCCTCAATAATTGGGTGGGAAAGTGGGGAACGGAATGTCTTAACACTAAATTCGCTCCCTGCTATATGCGTGATACAGCGTGAAGCTGAAAAACATATAAGTCTGTCTTCAATTGAAAGCAAAATCACCAATTCCAGTCAGATTCATCCGAATTGTGCCAAAATATTGTGCCGTTTATCTACGTCTAGCCCTATAACATGCAGATCTACGTTTTATCCATACTTGTAGTAAATTCGTAACGGATTTGTGTCTGAACGATGGAAAATGTATAAGATAAAAAATTATAGTGTGTTTCTATTAATTGTAATAGAACCCAGCACAATGTATTTTATTTTTTTTATCTGTATGTCTGTGCGTTTGTTCACACTAATCTCACAAACTGCTTAGCCGATTCAAATACAGTTTTCACTATTGGATTCAGGTACACTTCACTTTTAGTGTTTGTTTCATTTTAATCGGTTCACAAATTAAAAAGTTTTTACTATATTATAGTATAAAAAAGTTATAGTTATTATATTGCTACAAAATATATATTTTTTTCAATTGGCTAAAACTTCAAATGTTTGAATATTTTTTTTAAATTGACAATGTTATTAGATTACGAAAATAATTGAAATTTGGAAAAAAACTGATTGTTATATAATAGTTGTACAAGCGGGCGAAGCCACACGGGGGCCATCTGTACTAGAAATCTAGAAATATATATATTTTAAACTTCCTTTACAGAGGCAGTCTCGTGTCTTCTGAAGGCGATCGAAATCTACACCGACATGGGACGGTTTACTGTAGCCGCTAAGCAGCATCAGGTATGTTATATAAGAAACTTTATATAGCCTTCGTTATATAAGTACTTATTGAGGTAGTTGTGCTGGAGGGAATCAGCGTTGTGGGTTCGAGTCTCTTATTTATCTCTCTATTTAAAAATAAAATAAATAAATCAGCTTCACGCTGTATCCCGCACACAGCAGGGTAGGCAGAGGGAACCTAGTGTTTTTTTTTAGACACACCGTTCCCCACTTTCTGCCGAATTCTGGAGGCATTGCGTGTTGAGTGGCAGAACTCAACGCCGCGCTTTGCCTCGACACCAGAGCGAAGAAATGGAAATATAAATTTAAGTAAATATTTCATCTCCTCCAGTGGGGATCGAACCCACAACCAGTCGGTTTACAGTCACACTTTGTGCCGCTGCGCCACGACTGGCCTCTCTATTTAATTTTCAATATTTAAATTTTGTAGCTCTGGTAGACAAAGCACGATATTGTGTTCTGTCAGTCAGTACGCAATGACTTGAAGTGTTACGGAAAATGGAGAATGCTATTAAGACACTTAACCTTAGGTTCCCTGTATAATATATCTATGCGTTTCATTCGTACAATATACTCTCATAGTAATCTAATATGTGACATTTAAAACATTTGAAATGCAGTATAGAAGTAAAAGAATACCATCGTGACCAATTGCTATGGGTGTGGGTGTGTGTGTGTTTGCGCGTGCGCGCGTACATGTGTGTGTGTGTGTGTGTAAAAGAAGAAATTAAACATACAATAATGTTAACTTTGTACTGTACAATTTTATTTAATACAAATCAGAATATTCTTTATGCAAATTAGCGACATTTATAATAAGGACTGGCGTAATAGATGAATTTATTTAAAATAATTTCAAAATATTATTTTCACACACAGACCAAATATTTTGCTGACGGTTTCTTACTCACCTTTACGCAATGACTGAACTGATTTAGATGAAACTTTATAGTAACATAGCTTACATATCAGAATAACACGTAGGCTACAAATTACGTAAAGATCTTATATAATTTGACTATAATATACCGCGTTTGGGGTGTTATTCGGTTGTATCTACTATATTTCCCACCATCGAATCCAGAACATCGCCGAGCTGTACGAGACGGAGTGCGTGGACCTGGCGCGCGCGATGCAGCACTACGAGCAGGCGGCGGACTACTTCCGCGGCGAGGAGTCCACCTCCTCCGCCAACAAGTGCATGCTCAAGCTGGCGCAGTACGCCGCGCAGCTGGAGCACTACGACAAGGCTATACAGATCTATGAGCAAGTATGTGATGTTTTTTTCATATTTCTCAAGTGTTTATTCCACAAGATAGAAAAAATGAGTTTTGGAAGACGTATACAAATTTGAACGTCGCTGTATTTGAACCCGCTCTTCTTTTTTGAACAAGCGCTCTGACCAGTAGGCCATTCGTTCTGATTAAACCACGTCGAACTTCTATAGGCTTGTTAGAAACTGGTCCAGAATGTCGTTTAGTTAGAACATTATTTCCGCGCTACGGTGATTTATGAGGAAGAAAATGATATTTGAAAGTTATGGAGGAAAATTGGGCGATGTTATTTGTCGAGAGCATTGATCAATGAAATATTTCGAGGGATTCGGAATGCGGTGTAAGCTTTCGAGAACTTTGGGCGGTGCGCGGTGTATGAGAGTGGAAAATTTAGAGAGATTTATCACTAGGTTCTGTCGCCATCCAGTATTTGATACTATCATGTCAGTGATAATCTACAGTATTAAATAAAAACTACAGTTCAGATTCAGATACCATAAAAATTCTATACAGTTTTGGTCTGTATAGAATGAAGAGACTACATACATTATCGCGTAATAATATCTTGAATGTGAGAAGTGGGCGTTACAGAGTATGAATTTGATCTATACAAAATATTAATATTAATATCAAATAATCTTGGCGGTAAATTGTGGTCTTAGCTCAGCGGTACAGCATCTGACTCTGTACATAGGATTATTGTAGGTTCGACTCCTACTTCTGAAATCAATGATTTTCCATTTCTGTCGCTCTGATAGATAAAACACATTGTTGAGTTCCACTAGGTAGGTAACACGTAATATTACGGAAATTTGGCTCGAAGTAGGAAATGAGGTATGTTGTTCTACTACACTAGGTTCGATTCCCTGACTATTTCTATATGCCGAATACAGCTTGCAGCTGCTTTTTCTTGTTTTCTTATCAGTTTCACGTTGAATCCTGTACACAGCGGGGTAGGCAGAGTGAACCTAGTTCTAAAACACTCCGTTCCTCACTTTCCGCCGAATTTTAGAGGCATTGCGTGTTAAGTGGCGGAACTAAACGACTCGCTTTGCCTCAAAACCAGAGCTAAGAAATTGGAAATATAAATTTAAATAAATTTTTCATTCCCTCGAATGGGAATCGAAGCAACAACCAGTCACGTTTACACTCACACTTTGTGCCCCTGCGCCACGACTGGCCTTGTTTTATATTGTGCTAACAATAATATTTTCTCACCAGATAGCCAAATCGTCTTTGGACAATAGTCTTCTAAAGTATAGTGCAAAGGAGTACATGTTCCGAGCGGCGTTGTGCCACCTCTGCGTCGACATACTGAACGCCCAACACGCCGTCGAAAAGTATTGCGGGTTGTACCCCGCATTCGCCGACACGAGGGAGTGTAAGCTTATTAAGGTTGGTTTGTATAATATAATAATACGTAGATAAATATATTAAATGACTAGTATTCTTCTCACGGCTTGGCTGTCATGGTTTTAGATTTTCCCAATGAGATTGTATGAGGGTTTCTTACGGCAAAAAAGTAAACTGAAGCTTTTAATAAGCGTTTGACTTATTTAAAGTAAGTTTGACTTTCTAATTATGATATTTTATACATACTTTCAAAACTCTTATTTTACTTCCTTTGGTTTGAATATTCCAAGACTCTTCTGTCATCCAAATACCTATCGGCAATATTTATATATTGACTAGGATTATAATTAATTGTAGGTATATTTAGATTAGATAAGAAGCCATAGCCATCAAGTGGGTGCGACTCCCCCCGAGCGGGAGTGTGGTTAGATTTAAATTATTTTCATTCTGTCTATTTTTGTAGAGCGCGGCGTTAAATTCCGCCACCAAACACACAATGTCCATTATTATTATCCATAATTATGGAGAGGTGGAGAACGAAACGTCGTTACACTAAGTTCCCTCTGCCTAGCTCACCGTATGCGGGATACAGCGTGAAGCTAAAACATTTATTTCTTATATATTACAGGAACTAATCGAACACCTCGAGGAGCAAAACATCGACGCGTTCACCGAGTCCGTCAAAACCTACGACAGTATATCCCGCCTCGACCAGTGGTACACCGCCATTTTGGTGCGCATCAAGAAACAGATCAACGACAATCCGGATCTCCGTTAAATGACTTGTTTCTTTGTTCAACACCTGTAGGTATTGTGTTTAATCTACATATTGTTTTTATCTGTGGTCCATTTTTTTAATCTGTGCGTCTTATTATATGGGTCATACTGATGACGATACTCTGTGGTGTTATATAGTCTGTTGTATTTATAATTGTTTTTTTTATAATTATGTAACATTAGAGGTCTTTATTTATTAAAATTGAACATATTTAAATTTGAACTATTTTTTTTAATAAGAGGAGAGGGTAAGTTTAAAAGTTCTTTGTTTTTGTTTATTAAAATTGTATTTATTATAAGGTAAAGACTAAAAAAAAATATGTAGATTAAATAGGACACTGGAGTCTCGGTGGTTGAGTAATTTTGGATCAATGCCTTTCTAATTATCAATACTAGACAGAAAAAATTAAATCGCATTATAACATAAGCTACATACATAATTAAAAACGGAATTGTAAAATATCAACTTTTGACTTTAAAAGCAGTACAGAATTCTTAATAAAATTATAGTTGAATAGTTAACTATAAACTGTAAGTGCAGGTTCGTTAGGTATGTTGAGGCATTGGGAACTAGCTCAAAGGTAGAGACGGCGTGGTGTTTTTTTCTTAGCTCTGATATACTTATGCCTATTCATAATATTTGATTGTATAGGATAGGAGCGTGTGACGTCACTTGCTACTATATTATTTTTATTTATGTTTATACTGATATAGAGACGGTGATTATTTGATTCCTGGGATAATATTTTTATTACTGTTATTAATTTAAGTGTTTCATATTTATTTATATTAATATAGGGTGATGGCTCGGACACAAGATTCAAATATATTTATAATTCAATATCACGTCACTTTAATTATAGGAAAATGATGTTAACAGAAATAAGAAGAAATTGATTATTATTAATTCTATTTAGCTATATTCAGGGAGTCGTGAGATAAAAATTAAATAGACCAGAAAAAAGATTACTTTTCGGGTCACGATGATTGATGGATTGATATAGCTTATAAAAGTAACTATAGAGTTGATACACTGATAGTAACTGTATATAATATTATTAAATGATATCTATAGAACTTTTGAAAGCCTTTGAGAAATTCAATATTGTAAATGCCTTAAAATATATATATTTTAATTAAACAACTTGTACATGTAAAAGCACAGAAAAGTCACTTGATTTTCAAACCTCAATCGCATTTTAATACGGTGTACAGAGAGAGAAATGCTCCTATATAATTTCATTTAATTCTCGTTATTCCGATGCTACTTTAGTTATATTTTTAAGTTTATGTGTGTTTGTTTACATTGACCGAAAAAAAATCTTTAATATAAACAAAGTGGCTATTGTTATCAGTGTTGTAACACGTAAAAAAAACGAGCTCGGAATATTCGTATCCGTATAAATGTGATATTACCAAAAACATAAACAAACAAAACAAAGCTTCAAAGGTTTGAAGCTTTTATCTCAATTTTTTTATACCTAACTAAATAGAAATATTAATAATAATTAAAATTTCTTCTAAACAAATACTTTTATTATAATGTAAACATGTATATATTTTTGTTAATTAAATTAAAAATAAATAATATTTTAGCAAACGGCGTCATACACAACAGTTAGTACGATTTAGTTATTAATGTAGCGGGTTAAGTCGATTTTCTAAGATACATAATAAAAGTAATGCACCGCAAAATATTCCATACATTATAAGTACACATGGCTACACTTGCTGTTTTATATTTAAATGGCAACACTGAAGAAATAATGATAACGCATCTAGTATAGGAATAACTCGAAAAATTTTAAAGTGTTTGCCATATATGAAAATGATAATAAAATATGTTAAAATATCGTCCGATTTATTTATTAAATTGTAAAAGAAACAAATTGTGTTTTTAATATGTTTTTGTTATGGGTTACGTTCAATCATGGCAACTAAGGTTAATCGCATTAAGTATAACAACATTTGAAATATGTTTAGTATTGCCATACATGAAGATGAAAATAAAATATGTTACTACTTACAATATCGTAATTTTTATTTATTAAATTGTAAAATAAAAAAAATTGTGTTTTTTAATATTTTTTTGGCTGAATCTGAAACTGGGCAACATTTCTTATATTGAATGACAGTTATACGCTCACACACAGACAGACAAACAGAGTTAGTCGCATTAAGTATAGGACCATGTGAAAGCTATACAGTGTTGCCGTATATGAAAATGAAAATAAAATAAGTAAACATTTCGATCTTTTTATTTATTAAAAATTATGTTTTAGCTTAACGCTGTATCCCGTATAACAGGGTAGGCAAAGGGAACCTGGTGTTACGCTCCATTCCCCACGCACTGCTCGATTTTTAGCAAACTACGCATCTCAACGCTGCCCTTTGTCTTGTTAACAAGGAGGTAGGGAAGGAGATGACAATAGCTCATTCCTCTGGGTGGGTATAGTACCCACAACTATCGTGTAAATTAAATCGTCAAATACAATAATGGTTAAATATATAAAAATATGTATGTATTACATGCCCATCTAGCTGAAAAGAGATAGCTGTGGATTCCCCTTTTCCCTTAAGTTTCTCCACTCAACACGCAATGTGTCCGGAAAAGAGTGTCTTAACACTAGGTTCCCTCTGCCTACCTTGATATACGCGATATACAGTGAAGCCTCTTTTTTCCCCAATATTATTGTACTTCATTATTTTTTTATCTGAACTCTTGAAGTTAGTGATTGGTATTTTTTAAGTTTCATATAAATTTTATTGAAAATTGTCACTTAAATATTTTGATTAATGTACAATTGAAATTTGTATTTTTATTTTTGTTTGTAAATATGTATGTTGATTTTGTGAAACGGTGTTTCGTTGTAAAAATATATATATTATTTTTTGTTTATTTTTGTTATGTTTTTGTTGTTTTTACCTTTTTTTATGTTTGGTTATGCATTTAAAACGATTTGGCGTAACGGTTTTTATTGAGTTATTAACAATCTATAATGTCCATAAAGGTTGCATATTCATATCCTATACTGACATTGAAATTACTTACATTTTTTTGACAAATTGTGTATATGAATACAAGTGTACAGCACTCGATAGTAGAGGATTCGAATTCCACCTGGGATTCATATAATATGTTTGTTTTTATGATTTTTTTATAAAAAATACGGTTACATTTTTATTTTGCAATATAATAATAGAAATGGATAAAAAATGTGACAAAATTATTATATTTGTCTGCTTTCATTTTTAATCTATTAAAAAATAACTGGTTGTCTGTAAACTTCATTTACGGATCACATTTTTATGTGATAACGTCATAAGGAAACATTGTATTGAATTATTTTCACTCAATTATCGTTGTTTTGTATCATAGAAGGTTAATAGATTTTTTGTTGATAAATTAACATTTAATTGCGTTAGTTAATTTAAATATTTTTTTTTTCACTTAAATTATGAGTGAGGCTAGTTGTGGCGCAGTGGTACGAAGTGAGACTGTAAAACCGACTGGTTGTGGGTTCGATCCCCACTCGAGGAGATGAAATATTTATCATATAATTATCCATTTCTTCGCTCTGGTGTCTAGGCTACGCGCTGCGTTGAATTCTAGTCATTGCGTGTTGAGTGGCATAACTCAACGCCGCACTTTGTAGTTTTACAGTCACACTTTGAGCCCCTGCGCCACGATCTGTCTCAAATATGTCACGGTAATATTTAAATAATGAGGCAGATAATTATTATTATATTAACAACAACATTGAAGATACGCATAGAGATAAAGAGAGTTTCGATAGAGAGAGATTTCTTCGTTTTTCTCTGGTAGTCAAGACAAAAAAAGTGTACGTGTTATCTAATAATAAGTAAATCGTCGCCCAGGACCCCGTGTAGTGTGTGTATTACCTACCTGAGTAGCTGAGTAGTAACAGACGCGTTGCTGGCTTTTAAAGTGAAGTTTTGAAGGTACCCAGGTTTTTGGAAGGTTCGTATAGACCTGGAAACACTGCCGCGAGTAGGTCATGGCCACAGTTGAGTGGCGCGTTTTATAGGAAGGAAGTTCCTATGAAACCGCACAGTAGGGGAGTGCCACGTATCCAGGTGATGTGGACGGTGTGTGAATTTGAAATATACTGTGCGTTTATAACATTCTGCGAATGGTTAAACAGTTTGTATTTTTCTAAAAATCTTTATTGTAATCACAGAACAAAGAAAACCGAAGAACGTGGAACATTGCTATGTGATCATATATTTTTCTTATGACAATATTGGTCTGTTTAAATAGAATGCAGTATTTAGCTCCGCTACCTATCACACTACTTCGTAATTCGTCATTAAATACATTATTTAATGGCGAGTAATGAAAAACAAAGTCATCACCAAAAAAAAAAAACAAAACTTGTACACATAAAAAAAGAAATAGGCACATTGTTAAAAGAAAATAAACTGCAAGTAATAAAAAAATCTATTAATATTAATTAGTATTTAATTTAAACCAGAAGTTTCATTTAAATGTTTAATTTACGACACGATAACAGATATGTTGTGTTTAATGGTAATTTGTGAGTTCACATTTTAAGCACTTTAATTTTTTTTTAATATTTTTTAGAGCACAATGCATTTTATTCTTTAAGCAAATCAAGAGAAAAATACATTTCGTTATCACGCTACATACACCTATAGTATGGTCAGCAAGTCGTGGCCGTTTTCTTGTTAGTTGTGGGCTTTTTGTTGGTGGTTGCGCGGATTTGATTCTAGAACTTTTTCTGATTTTTTTCTTACTTTTGATAATTTTTTTTTGCAGTGAATATTACGCAAAAGTTCAGAAAATCTAACCTCACGGCCACGTCTTGTTGACCTTACTGTACAATGTATCCCGTACATTCCCTATATGGTAGAGTAGGCAGACACAAGGTAAAGACACTGCGATCCCCACTTTGCGTTTAAAATTCGAGACATTTCGTGTTGAGTCGCGTATCAGAAAACCACGCTTAATCTCTCCAGAACGAGGAAATTACAAAAAATCGTTCTCCCGAATGAGAATCGTATTAACAAACACTATATAAATGATAAAATAAAAATAAAATATTATTTTATTATTAACTAAATGGTCTCTAATTGCAATTATTTAAATTCAGCATCAGATTATTTTAACTAATTACATGATAATTATAATAGGTATAAAATTTAACGTAAACATTACCATATTTCTAATATTTCATTTTTATAAATGTATGTTTGAAGAGGTTTTTAATTTTAGATATTTGCATATATAATCACATATTTCATCCATTAGTATACAGTTATATTAAAATTTAAAAATAAATATATTGTCTCGCGCACGCGGCAGGCTGAGGGAACCTAGTGCTAAGACACTCCGTTCCACACTTTCCGCGGAATGCTAAAGGCATTGCGTGTTGCCTCGACACCAGAGCCAAGAAATGGAATATATACATTTAAAACGTTAACGTAAATATTTTATTTCCTCGTATAGGGATCGAGCCTACAACCGCAAAAAAACCGAACCTACTACCTACCTAGTGTTAAAACATTACGTTCCCCATTAAGTTTCTTCGGCCCCCCACTTTCCGCCCAATTCTGGAGGCATTGCGTGTTGAGTGACCTTGTTAACTTCGAGTGGGAATCGACAATCGTCTTACAATTTTTTACGTATTTCGGTCGCACAATTTGTGCCAGCGCAACGACTGGCCTTCATGTATGTATGTTTATATCTATGTAAGTAACTATATTTATATAGCTCCACGCTGTATCCCACACGCAGAAGGGTAGGCAAAGGGAACCTAGTGTGCCCCTGTATACAGTCCGTTCCCCACTTTCGGTGTTGAGTCCCGCTGCTTAGCGCTCAATATCTCTAAAATTAGGCGTAATGTGAGAAACAGAATGTCATAAGTCTCTACACAAGGTGCCTACCCTGTTATTTTCAGGGCACATTTTAAAAATGTATCCATAGTAAAATGCCTACTTTTTTCTCAGTATTACCAAGCTTATCAAATGCGTACGTTATAAAAGTGCAAGGACAAGTTGAAATGGGCGATCACATAGCGATGTTGTTGAAATTCCTTCAAAGCCAGCTGCCTAGTTCCTATGTGGAAAAGGAGGTAGTTCGGGGTTCAACCCCGGAAGTAACTGAAAAGGAAGAAATACCTTTCATTGAAGAAATTATGAGAAAAGATGATTTAACACACTTGTACGGACAGCACGTGTTGAAAAATAATAAATATAAATATGTTAATATAAAAATATAATTTCAATAAATGCAGCGAGCGTGTTCGGTTTTTGATAGTTTTTTTTTATTGTGCATACATATAACACCTAAATATCAAATAAAAATATACAAAAATATATAAACATAAATTCATTTTATATTATTTTTTATATTTGCGTATCACTTAGGCCTGTATTTATAAACCGCTCTCAAGTTTAAGATCGATCTTGAGATGCACTTTCTTCATATATTATGATTTATCAAAAAAAAATAATAAATAGGCAGGAGACCAGTCAGTGCCAAGGTTACTTTTGAGTTTGTATAATCTCACTAAGCATATTATAATATGCATTTTTAACCTACAATATAAAATATTTGTGGCTGTCGTAAAATAGAGGCACAAGCGTCCGACTGTAAACGTGATGGTTTTGAGTTCGATTCCAACTTTAATTACTAAAATATTCAATATTTTTGTTTTCTAGCTACAAAGCAAAGCGTGGCGTTGAGTTCCGCCACTCAACAAAGCCTCAATCATTTATAACAAATCATTATCATCGTCCTGCTATGTGTGGAATCCAGCTTACAGCAAAAAATGTTTATTAGATAAGATTACCACAATAAAAAAAAAAACATACAAAAACACAGTGAATTTATTCATTACAAATTATACGATAATAAATCAACAAAATAGTATAAAATTCTTATATTACTAATGAGTTATAATTAAGGCGCAGTAGAAGAGCGCACAGTGCTGCAAAATATACGTCTCGAGGGAAATTTTCCTTTTAGGGAGTGCTCATCAGCAATTTTTTTTATTTTAACCTTCATGTGGTTGAGCATCAATTCCTCCATCCATATTTCCTAATCAGAGAACCATAAATTATTTATTAGTAACGAAACATCGATAAAACCGGAAAATATTGTTTTTGTTTTTTATTTTATTTAATTTTTTTATCCCTTTTTATAATTTTGATTCTCACATACATGGCATATTTGCTATGTTGAGATAAAAACACATCATTTTGTATTGGTTTAATTTTTTTTAAGGAGTATAACGCGGACAATATCTGGTGCTAACAAATAAATTATAAAAAAAAATTAAAACTAAAACTGATTTTTCTTACTATAAAATTTTATTTTGGAGATATGGATGCTGAATCATATAAGGTTATTGTTGTTAGCCCTATTGGGTTTTACAGCGACACCGTGGGTAGTACTCTCCGTACTCTGTACTTGAAGAAATGCAAGCAGTATGTGAAGGAAACTCTTTAAGAGGTGAATATCCACGTGACGCATATTGTACACCACGGTGCAGCGTCGGGCATCCAGAAATGTTACTGATGTAACATTTCGGATATCGATACCAATACTTGTTATATCCGCATAGTAGCTATATAGGGTTTAGGTAAGATTGCGGAACAATATTTTTTAAAGCACTTTTAGTGATTGATATTTTAAAATACTTGTTGCTTATATTTTTCTAATAAGAAAAGTTCTTCGTTCATCATCTTTAATTAGTACTCGGTCTGTAGTAATAAATCTAATTGGTTAGTAGGGAGTCCAATATTTTCTATTCGGTTATGGTTATCGATAATTTTTTATTCCAGAAAACCGATAGTATCAGTTGCGAAGCTCCATGACATCCCTAATTCAAACCCTATTTAGAGGAATAAATAGACGGTTCCTATGTAAAGAATCGAAAGTAAAAACCGCAAATGTTTTTATCATTCTTTTAAATTACTAAGAATTTCAAAATAATTGTTATTTATGCATTTTTTTAAACTATACTATGTACTGAGGCTAATCGTGGCGCATTGGTACAAAGTGTGACTGTAAAACCGACTGGTTGTGGGTTCGATCCCCACTCGAGGAGATGAAATATTTACTAAAATTTATTTTTCATTACTTCAATCTGGTGTAGAGGCTAAGCGCGGCTTTAAATTCTGCCACTCAACACGCAATGCCTCCAGAACTCGGCAGAAAGTGGGGAACGGAGTGTCTTAATACTATGTTCCCTCAGCCTACCGTGCTGTGTGTGGAATACAGCGTAAAGCTGATTTGTAAGCCTTGTTAGTAGTTCAAAACGGTAATAAAAGAAAATCATAGTTTTTCACTTTCGATACTTTTTATACCTAGTGACCGTTGCGAAAGTGCAGCGTTGAGTTTCATCACTCACGAGATAAAGTGAACCGAAGAAGAGAAAAAAAAATCTATTTAAATAACAATAACTAATTACTAATAATTACTAACTATTCTAGTCGTTGTGTTACGATTATCACGCAACTTAATCACCAAACAAAAAAAATGTAATTTCAATTCTGTAGTAGTATCATTGGTTCTTTTGTAGTATTTTTCTACTTATTTCCTGTGATATGAATATAACATAGTAATACTTTTTTGAAAACAGATAAAAATTGAACGAGGCGGGATTTGAACTCGCGCCTCTTAGAATCCGTTAATATGAACGCTTTGAACGTAACGATTTTGTGGTCAAAGCGCTTGTATCCAAAAGGCGCGGGTTCAAATTCCTTTTAATTATAGTAGTAGTTAATAAAATATTAAGGTGGCTGGCTTCGACTGGATGCGGAAGGCGGAGGATCGGGAGCTCTGGCGCAACCTGGGGGAGGCCTACTTCTAGCAGATTAATAAAATATGAGTGTTTGTGATTTTAAAAGAAACGAGTATACGATACTGAAATTCAAAGAAATAATTTTTACTTATTTAGAAAACGTATAAAAATTTGAACGCAGCGGGACTCGAACCCGCGCCTCCTGGAAACAGACCAGGCCTGACCACTAAGCCATACGTTCTCGCCAAGCTACGTCGAAATTTTTATATGCTAGTTACAACTTATATATGTTGTTAGCTTCTCTGTAGGGAGATTTTTACAAATTTCCGCTACCCAAAGATAAGTACTAGAATTATCGTTTGGCAAGAGTTTTATACGCTTTCTAAATAAGTATTTTTCTTTCCTAAGTGTGGAATAACACTTTAAAAAATATTTAAAATAATTTTTAAATTTTTATTTTTTTCTGTCTGTCTCTTTGAAACAATTAAACTGAACATCAATTGGACAAAAAAATATTGTTATGCTCCTACGAAATAACTGATGTTTGTCTATTTTTTCCAGTCTACGTTTGTCTACTTTTTCCATGTGACCTAATTCGTAGTAAAAAGTATTAACAGTTCTCCTCTCTTGAGTAGAGTTCCGCCGAAACCACGGCGTTGAGTACCACAATTCGCCGTTGAATGTTAAACGGAGTGTCTTAACACGACAGGTTCCCTCTGTCTATCCTGCTGTGTGCGGGATACAGAGTGAAGCTCATTTGATTTAAGTTTAAAAAATATATATTTTTGCGACGTCCTTTATTGTCATTGCTATAAACTTTATTAATAGGCGAAAATATGATAAAAAAAAAACATTAATAATTAGTAGGTACTTAAAGAATGACATTCATAAAAGGTAAATTTGATTTTTTTATTTCCTTATTTGGATATCATTTGAAAAACTTTAAAAAGCAACTTGGCATTTTTGATACTTAGGTAAACGCAGCGGCTGTGGGTTCAATCCCCACTCGGAGTGGTGGTTACATTTAATTTATCTTGATTTTCTCGCTCTGGTAGAAGATGCGCGGCGTTGAGCTCCGCCATTCAACATACAATCGATTGTAGACAAAGCGAGCAAGAGTGTCTGAACACAAAATTCTCCCTACCTACCGTGAAGGTGTAAAAAAAATTAAAAATACTCTCTACGAGTAAAAATTATATATAAATATCCTCTGTGGATACGCTCTTGACATGCATTGTTTCAACGCAGGACCTCGACATAAAGTTTTCTACGTCTACCAAAGCCAGCAAAAATACAAAAGCTTTATAAAATTACATTCTACGCTTCTATTTGTATGTTTGCCCCAAATTTTCTCAGAAACAAAAAGCTATCTAGACGAAAATTACAACGACAAAGAGAAATCTTTGATTAAAAATAAATTATTTTCCAACTCTGGGCACATTCCAAGTTTTATCAAAATCGGAGCAGTAGTTCTTGAGATACGGACGGGTGGACTATCCACGTATTTTTGATAGACATAAAGGATTCCGCTCAGTTAGTGCAACATTGACCTATTTGCATTTTCTTGAAATATTGCAGGATATGCAATGAAAGTTTTGTAAATAGTCCTCTCGCTGAATTCTGTGTTTACATAACATGTGGAAAGGCGGAACTCAACACCGCGCTTTGCCCCGTTACTAGAGCGAGGAAATGAAAATGTTAACTACTTAATTTCCTCGAAAGAGAATTGAACCCACACCCCTGTGCCAAGACTTGGCTCGTATTTAAGTTGTTCTCATATAAAAGTGCAAACCTCACTGTTGCACCAAATGAGCGGTATGTAAAGTATGAGGTCAGTTACTTTTTTAAATTACTTTACCAATATTGAATTTGTTTTACATATGCGTTGCTTACGAAAAATATATGTTTTACTTGACTTGAATTTATTTTAATTTTTATGTTATTGTGTTTGAACTTTATAGTTTATAATTTTTTTTGTATGCTTTAGGGTTACTTTTAAGGGAAAAATGAACTCTTATAAGATCACTTTGTTTTCCATTTTTTATTTATGGAAAAGGACAAGGCCCACGAGCGTTCGGGTCACCTGATGGTAAGTGATTACCACCGCCCACGACCCCGTACAACAGAGGAGGTACAGATGCGTTGCCGGCCTTTAAGGTGGCGCTTTAACGCGCTTTTTGAAGATACAAATGTCATATCGACCTTTAAGCACTGCCGCGGGTAGGCCATTTTACACTTCCATGGCGCGTGGAAGGAAGTTCCGACGAAATTGCACCGTCTGTCTGTGTTGAAAATCAAACCATATACAAAGATTTATGGCCTAATGATTTCCTGAAAAAAAAAACATATTTCTGCATTAACCTAAAACAAAATATAGTCGTTTATATCCCAAAAAATGCGTGTTTCGACACTGTCATGGAAATAAAAATTCATAAGATACTTCCGGTTGACATATAATTATGAAGTCTGGCAGCTAGCATCTACAGGTAGTACTAGTTCAAGAAAAAATTTGAAAACTGTACAACATTTGTTGTTAAATCCTAAAACATACTAGCCTTAAAGCAAAATTTGTTATTATAGCCGTTAGTTTAAGTGAGGTATCAGATGAAAGTGATCTGGGCTAAGCCTGAATTTCAGAAAGAGCTCGAGTATTCCAATTTTTGGTCGGAACCCTTGCTGGGGGAACCCGACTCGCGCTTGTTCGGTTTTTTTTTATTTTTTGTTCACAATTAGGGTTTTTCAACTCTAAAATTTATGGGTTCTTTGACTATCATTTTTAAAAATTTAAAAAATAATAAGAAAATAAGTGCATTTTGTATGTACGCGATATGAAATTGGAACAAACATCCACCGTTACAAACTTTCACATTTGTAATATAAGTAGGCTAACGGAGTGTCTTAACACTAGGTTCCCTCTGCCTACCCTGCTGTGTGCGGGATACAGCGTGAAGCTGATGATTTTAATATATGAAAATTTAAACACAGTGGTTCATTTCCCGGTTTGTTAATTAGGGATACGGCGGAAGCAGAGAACAAAGTACTACTTAAAAACAAAAGTGAAGCTGAAAAAGAAATTCAATAAAAATTTAAAAAGCTTGAACATGATTGGTGACTGACCATGTCCTTCTGAACATCCCTTCCCGTTCCATTTATTCTCTTCTCTAACAAAAGTTTTCTTCGAAGAGATCGCTATTATAGTGATAAGGTTGCATATTGTACTGTTCCTAATATTAACAGTCGTGGAACAGTGGCATAAACTGGGTTAAATATTGAATATGTTAATTTCCTTGCTCTGGTAACAAGACAAAGAGCGGCGTTGAGTTCCGCCAAGGATATATATCCACAGGTATAGTGGGTTACGTCGAATCCATAAGGTTAGTCTAATATAAGACCTTCCGGACGCCCAAGGATATCGTACAAGGTGGAGTTGGACAAGCAGTAAGAAAGACCCTGGCAACATAGGACTGTATGTCGGGATTGATGCCAGGAAATATCTCATTTCTTCGTTTTAGGAAGCGAAGCGACAATCTGCCTTAACGCCACGACCGGCTTTAAATAAAAATTAAGTTTTTTAAAAAAGTACAAATCTCATTGTAGTAAAACATGACCTTATTGTCGAGTATTTCAGGTCAAGTTCATTTTTTTTTAAATGACTTTTTTTCAGTTTTTTGTAAATTGTAATGAATTCTATTTACAAATGCGCTGTTTACGAAAAAAAAACCTTTTTACATATTTATTTGTGTTAATTTTTTTTATTGACAAGTAATTTTTTTTATTTACTTTTTTTTCAGTCAATTGTAAAAGGTAATAATGAATTTGGTTTACAAATGCGTTGTTTACGAAAAAAAAACGTTTTACATGTTAATTTGTGTTAAATGTTGTTATTGTTTTTTTTGACACTTGCTGGCAGCATACACCGGGATTGACGACCGGAGGAAACAAAAGATGGAGATTAACTAAGTAAATAAACTATCCAATACAAGTGTCCAATTTGATCTACTAGTTCCTGAGATTAGCGTGCTTAACCAAACGAATCGCAAGCTTTTTAATATTCCCATAGTTTAAGATCTCCTTCTTTAGCTTTGCGTTGTATACCGCATGTAGCAGGGTAGGAAGAATAGTGTCAAGTCGGTCCAGAATTCGATGGAAAGTGAGGAGTGGAGTGTGAGGATTTCAGGTCTATTCTGCGTCTTTCGGGATACAGCGTAAAACTGGAAAAAAATACATTGTAAATAAAATGTATTAATTTATTCCAGCAATTATCTCTTGGTGAGCTGGTCTTCTTGTTTTAATTTTAATCCCTTAATTGTAGTAGTTTCGACATACTCAAGGACCAGCCATTTTTAAAGTGCCTACTGATTCAAATAATTTTAGGGAAAGTGGGGAACGGATTGTCTTAGCATAATTTTTTTTTTAGCATAAATTAGTGTGACTGTATGGGCAACAGATTTTGTGTTCGATTTCCACTCGAAGAAAAGAAATATTTAATATTTTCATTTTCTGGATCTGGTAAAGAGGCAAAGCGCGGCTTTGAGCTTCGCCACTTAAGAAGCAATGGCTCCATATTTTGGCGGAAAGTGGAATAGAGAACGGAAGTGTTCAGGTTAAAAAATATATTTTTTTAGCATTGTACGTTGAGAAGCGAAACTAAACGGCACGAAAAAAAATTCCTTCCCCCGAGTACAAATCGAACCGTCCCGACTAGATGCTGTACCGCTGAACCACAACGGCCACAATTGTTAATATTCTATATTTTTTAAAAACTCATCAATTACTTACCGAGTGACCAACAGACAACACAACTGAGCTAAAATTTTAAATTTTTAAATACACTAATAAAATATGACCAGCAATTCCTTTGGGTTTTAGATAAGATACTACAGAAGATAGAAATGGAAAAAATATATAGTATAGTCAAAAAATCCACACAAAAAAGAAATACAAAAATACAAGTTATGTTAGTGTTTTAGGTAATCTTCCAATATAGTTGTCAAGAAATCAATAAAATGTGAATATTTCAAAGTGCGTATTGTAGAAATATTGTGAAGTACAGAACGGAACTAAATTACTAAATTTCAAGACTAACTTTATGAAAATTACTTTTCAATTATAACAACAATAAAAAAGAATGAAGCAACACTAAAGAATCAATGCGTCATTGCATTTAATACTTTTATTGTAATAGAAAGGTAAAACATGCCGTGTGTAGAGTTAAGGCACTCTAGGGTTGAACAGCGTTATCGATATATTGAAATTTCATAAAAATTCTGAAAAGAAAGATTTTATTTCGCATTTCTTAGATAATACGTTCAAGTTCTTTATTTTTAGGTTTCCGTACTTCAACCTTTTTACTTTGTACGAGTGTCCGTTTGTTAAGACTTATCTCGAGATTGCGCCGTACAGTCCCTTGGAGCACAGAATGAAGTCGCGCTTCTAAGGAAAATCATTTAAAAGATAAAAGTATTGATGCATCTTTTTTGTTTACCGAGTTTCTAGGCCGACTCGCACTTGACTCGTTTTTTCTAATACAAGGGCTTTAACACTATATTTAACCTAGCTATTCTATGTCACTCGATTTGACACGCGGCTTCGCCTGCTTCGGTGTATATAACTAAGAGTTGCATATAAAATTTGCCACATTCTATTTCGCCAAACTATAGGGTTCCTTCGAAACTATAAAAAATTGCCTAAAATATAGGTTATAGATAACCTTCCCCGGTAAATGGACTGACTATCCAACACAATTTTTACAACTTTCAAATTTGTCTCTTATATTTTTGAGAAGCAACTGTTAATTCCAAGATTATTGAGGCGATTACAAACGTGTTGACTGTAAAATAGTAAATTATTATTATATTATTTTCCTATGTGAATAATATTTTCAAAAAATATATAAAAAAAAATCGATTAATCGTTATAATAAGTAAACGACGCAATGGCACATGAAGAGAGTAATTTTTCAAATTCATAATGTAATTTATTAATTTAGGTCATTACAAACACATTTGAATCGTCAAGTCACATAAAAATGTCAGTAGCTCAGGGCTCTACCATTAGAGTTGAAGGCAGCAGGCTTTGCTTTTTGTAATTTTCTTTTTCTAATTTTCTGTTGTTGTTTTTCCCTTGAATTCCTTGAATTTATATCGTTTCTTCTGCTCATCCAGCAAAAAATTTTATATTTAATATAATTTTAATATATATATATTTTTTAAAGCTCAAACATTATATTAAAGTTATTTATACTAAGCAAATAAAATTTAAAGCTAAACCGCAATAACCCGAAACGTTAACGTCAGATCAGGATATCGCACAGGGCATCTCTAACAATAATAATTTTCAATTTTATTTATACATAATATTCTTTTCAGTTTGAACTATAAATAATTCAATGGACCAAAGGTCTCTCATTCATATACAAGAATTCAAATGAACGTGTGGTTGGCGCTGTCACTGTTCACTTCGACGCGTCGCGTAAAAGTATTGACTGTTGTTGTATAGGATTTACATTTGTTTTATAAACTTTTTTATTTGTTTTTAAATATTTGAATAATTTAAATATGTATCAAGAAACGGCAGATGTAAAATCCAAAATGGATAAAAATAGGTTTGAGAATTCCATAAGTGAACTGAGGAGCAAGAGTTTTGTGACACAAACTGACTTACTGAATTATGGTAAGTTATTTAAATTAAGATATTAATTGTGTTATAGCGTGCATCAATCTATGAAGCGTGCCGCTGTAAACGCTATAGGCTGTGGATTCGATTCTCACTCGAAGATCACTGGATCTCGCAAACGGCAGGGTAGGCATAGGGAACCTAGTGTTAAGACGCTCCATTTCCCACTTACCGACGAGTTCTGGAGGCATGGCATGTTGCTCACTCGAAGAAATGAAATATTTAATTATTTTTATTTTTATTTCTTCGCTCTAGTGTCGGTGAAGAGCTCGGCGTTGATTTCCGACACACAACATTCAATGCATCGAACTCTCAAAATTGGATATGGAAGTGCCTTAACACTAGGTTCCCTTTGCCTAATCTGTTATGTCCGGAAAACAGCGTGAAGCTGATTTCCGGAGATGCATAACTCACTTCTCACAACCTACTCTGCTATATGCGGATAGCGGGATGAAGCGTGAAATTGAAAATCTATAGATGAATGCCCGCAGTTTAGATGAGTGTTTAAAGACTAAGTTCTACCCCCCTATTCTAGTATAACCGTGATAAAGCATAAAACTTATAAATAAGTATATAAGTACAAAGTCAAATGTCCGTAAATGGTCCACTATCCACTAGACATAATAAAATAAAAAATATCTTCTAGGTAGGTAGAGGGAACCTAGTGTTAAGACACTCCGTTTCCCAATTCTCGGCCAAATGTAGTGAAATTGTGTGTAGAGTCATTTAGTTGCGTATTTTAACCATTTGTTTCGATGTCAAAGCGGAAATTATATATAATGAATTTTCCTAAGTGATTGATAATCGAACCCACTACTGTCGCGCTTACAATCTGCGCCGTCGCACTACGACGGCATACATACCTAATAAAAATATAATAATATTATTAACTAGAATTATAATTTGTATTATTCATTAATAGTTATTAATATGTATGTATATCGAAATTTGGGCAGAATGAGATAAAAGTTGTTTTATCACAAAGCCCTATCCTGCTATGTGGAAAAAAGCGCAAAGCTGCTTTGCATAAATCTAGATATCAATTTCATCAGCGAATATCATAATATAATAAGAAAACAAGTGCGAGTCGGACTCGCTTCCGAAAAGTTCTGTACTATATCTATTATACTATATTTTTACAGTTTATATAAAAATGACAAAAAAATACATAAATGCCCCTTTAAATATTTATCTTAATCAGTGTTGAGTATTTGTCGTTATAGCGTTAACAGAAATGCGTCATCTGTAATAATTTCAACTGTCTATAGAGTTGCTGAATACTTAGCAACCATGCAGTCTTCATCACGACCCAACACCTAACGTCGGACTTATTGCCCCGATAACCCTTGACGAAACTCGTAATTGCCTTTGACGCATGAAGAACTGAAAAGCGGTGGGACCTGACGACATTCCGATCGAAGCGTGGAAATCGTTGGACTCTCTTGTCGTGCTCATGCTTACTGTCCTTTTTAACCATATCTTGAACACTGGAAAGATGCCACACCAGTGGCGGCTTAGCTTCGTTACCCCTATTTACAGAACAGGAGCAGTGTTCAAGATTGTGGTAGTTATAGGGGCATTAAGCTTATGAGTTATACCATGAAGCTCTTCGAACGCATGATCAACTTCAGGCTCCGCCGCGAGTGTACTGTCTCTGGGTCTCAATATGGATTTCAGCCAGGATCGGGCACTATGGACGCCGTTTTTGCCCTCAGAACATTGATGGAGGCATACAGACAAAAAGGAGAGCTCTGCATGTGGTCTTTTTAAATCTGCAGAAGGCTTTTGACTGTGTGCCTCATCAGTGTATCTGGTGGGCATTGCGATCCAAAGGAATCTCTGAGGCTTAGGATTTTGAGATTATCAGAGACATGAACCTCAATTTCGCTTCTATGGTAAGGACAGCTGTTGGTGACACTAAAGCCCTCCAGATTACAGTAGGGGTTCAGCAGGGCTCGACTCTTAGTCCGTTTTTATTCATTGTGGTGCTCAATACTGCCTCGGCTCACATCCAAGACCAGTTCCCGTTTTACCCTTTGAATTTATATAAAAAAAGATAAACAATTTAAAAAATTGTTGCAATTCTTCATCTTTATGCAATCTTAATTTTAAATAATAGAAACATACTAAGCAAAAGATAATAAAAAAATAACGCAGATATAAAAAAATAACATATATTTGTTAAAATAATTTGTTTTAATAAAAGATATAATAGTATTAATTTAACTGTTTTAGAAATTAACATTTTAATGATATTTTTTATCTGTCACGTCTGTGTGTGTGTGTGTGTACTTTTATTAAAATGTATACGCGATTTTTAAAACATTGTTTTTAGTTATTTTAAATTAAATTTTAATGGAATGGGTTTATTTACAACAATCGACTCCAACGCGGCTTTTAATTCTTATTGAAGTGTATTTAAGAAAAAAATATGAATTATTTTAATATTATAATCTATATAGAGGCTAGTCGTGCCACGTTGTGGGTTCAATCCCCATTTTCATTTCTTCTTTCAAATATTTACTTAAATTTATATTTTCATTTCTTCGCTCTGGTGTCAAGGCTAAGCGCGGCGTTGAGTTCTGCCACTCAACACGCAATGCCTCCAGAATTTGGTAGAAAGCGGGGAACGGATTGTCTTAACACTAGGTTCCCTCTGCCTACCCTGCTGTGTGCGGGATACATCGTGAAGCTGATTTTTAATAATCTATATTGTTTGTTATTGTTATTTGCGAAAAATATATAGTCATTTCACATCTATGTAGAGCCCTGTATGTATACCGATACGAGCCCCCTCTGTCCTTGAGTGTTAGTCCAATAATAATTAGTTCAACTGGGTTGGAGATAAGCTCGGACAAACACAGAGACAGTCAGACTAACATTTTAAAATTATTTATTTGTGTCGTATCGTGTTAATATGCACTAAAAACACTGTCACTTTCAAATTACAGAAAAATCCTTTAATTTTATTTATATGTATAGATAGAAAATATTGAAACAATCTAAGAATGGCTACCTATATTTAAAGTAATATAATAAATTTCAAAGTAAACTCATAGTGCAAACGCAAGTCTTTCTCGAGGATCATCTCGAGTTTTTTCTATCATCATAGAAATAATAATTTAAAAATAATATCAAATAGCACCTTGAAAGCTGAAGATGCCTTCATGCCTACTCAATAAAACAAACAGTTGTATAAAATAACTGTTTTAGCATATTTAAAAACCATTGTGTTTGGTAATAATAAATTAATGAACTGAAAAATGAAAGCAATATAATTTCCAGAATAACAAAAAAATATATATTAAAATTCCAATTCCACAAATGAATTAGAGACATAGGTTGTCTAGTTTTTTTTAGCTCTACGTTCCCGCACCGCGTACATAGAGTGTAGGTAGCGTTCTCTTTGGCTACAAAAAAAGACGAAATGGAATCAAATTCCAGAGAATTTAATTTTTTTGTCGTTAAATTTAGATTTACAGGCTTGTAAATTAGTATGATTTTTTAAAAAAGTTTTTAGAAAGTTTGCTAAAATATAATAGCAAAGAGGCCGTCGTGGTCCAGGGGCACAAGGGTGTGACTGAAACGCAACAGTTCTGAAGACCCACTCGAGAGAGTGAATTGTTATTTTTTAATATTTTCATTTCTGCGCTCTGGCACGAAGGCAAAAGCTCGGCGTTAAGTTTTGCGTCTTAACACGTAATGTGAATGTAATGTGTGTGAAGCTGTAATGTGTGTGCAAAAAACTGCATTTAAATTGGTTAAGCGGTATATATATATATATATATATATATATATATATATATATATATATATATATATATATATATATATATATATATATATATTGCATTGAAATTAATAAACGTATTGTGCAATAATACTGCTTCCTTACCATGAAGTACGGGCAACAGGAAATTTAAATATATCCCTTCTTTAACCATTACTAGCCATGACCAACAGAAAAACTTATTTATTCACAATTTTTTCCAGCTTCACGCTAAAAAAAAATTAACAGTGTAGGTATGAGAAATATAGTGTTAAGACACAACGGTCCTCATTTTCCGTCGAATTTTCCGGACAATTCGTGTCGAGTTCCGGAACTGAAGACGCTATGCCTCGAAAAGCCGCGCTACGCCTTATTACCAGAGTGAGGAAATTAAAATATTAACAAATAATAAGTCATTCCCCTGAATGGGAATCGGATCGTATCGTTTACAGTCACACACCTGTGCCGCTGTTTCACGACGGTCTCAATTATAATCTTAAAATAATATACCTACTTATTGTTTTCTGTAGAAGGTGGTGCTGTAACAGAAGAATACCAGCGACAGTACAGACGTTCCTTAGAAGATCCTGAAGGTTTCTGGGGCGAAGTCGGTAAACATTTAGATTGGACTCGACCGTGGGATAAGGTGCTGGATGACAGCAACCCGCCATTCACTAAATGGTACGCAAATTGCAACGTCAAATTTTAGTAAAGCCAGTATTCGTAGATAATGGAAATGGTGAACACCCAGGTTAAATTTACAATCGACTTTTATTTTATTAATATTTTTTTATTTTATTACAATTTTATTTTATTAATCACACTGTATCTCGTACACAGCAGGGTAGGCAGAGGGAACCTAGTGTTAAGAGAATTCGTTCTCCATTTTCCGTCCAACTCTGGAGGCGTAGCGTGTTGAGTGACGGAACGAACGTTTTACCTCGACACCAGAGTGAAGAAATGAAAATATAAATTTAAATAAATGTTTCATTTTCTCGAATGGGGATCGAACCCGCAACCAGCCCCTGTGCCGTGACTGGTTTCAATATTTTATTAAAGATATAAAATAATATAAATAAACGCTGTTGTAAAAATGTTAAAAAAATATACCTATTTTATGAAATAAGTACCTATAGTTGTTTCCCTGATCAAATTACAAAAAAAATTTGCATTGACTTTTATTTTTGACTAATATTAAAATAACTAAGCGTCACGTTGTATGGAGGACCAACGAAGGACGCTGTACGATAATAAGAGAAAGCATCTTGAAAATAGATCGAGATAAAATAATGCCCTTACAGATTTTTAGAATAGTTCATTATATAGATATGCATAACTCTATTGTCTTATAAAAATGCCTAAAGTGAATTTGTTACAGGTGGGTGGGCGGAGAGCTGTCAGTTTGCTACAACGCGGTAGACCGTCACGTGGAGAACGGCCGCGGAGACCAGGTGGCGCTGGTGTACGACTCTCCCGTAACGGACACCGTAAAAAGGATTACTTATGCCGAATTACAAGATCAGGTAAAAATACTAAAATATTCCTACATTAAGCGAAATATTTGTAAAGAAATAGATCAAAAATAGATTTAAAAAAATGTTATTTATGCCGTTTTTAAGAAATAAAACAAATATTCAATTTTTCACTTTCGATACTTTACCTAGGGGCCGACGATTTCTTATCGAACTCGTAGTCGTTGATTCGTTAAAAGGTAGTAAGTTAAAATTTATATTTTCCTACCCTCATTTTGTTTCTTAATACCGTTAAGCACGTAATATCTTCAAAATGGCCAGAAAGAGTACGACGTACTGTCTTAACATAAAATTATTTTACGCCCATCTCTTGCCCGTCTCATGGGCGTGAGCGCAAACTCTATTGAGAATATCTCTAGATACGTCCATTTTTTTATCGCTCTAAATAAAAAAATATAGCTTTTGTGTAGTCACACGCTGGTGTCCTGCTCTATCAAGTATTTGTCAGTGAGGTCAGTTCAGTATAATTGTAGGTCAGTCAGCCATGGCACAGAGCCACGACTGGCCCCAAAATATTGAAAATTCTAAACTAAACAGAAAGTTACCTGTTTCAAATTCCTATAAGGATGTTAAGTTATTTAGACGTCCTCGATGCTTAAGACACATTTTAACTATTTTAAATTCAAACTAAATTCAAATGTATTAGTTGAATTTAAATTTATTTCGAATATCGTTTATGGATTTTATAATGCTAATTCAATAAGTACCTACTCTATTTCACAAAACGTTTACACATTATAAAACTTAATCATTTAGTACAAATTCGAGGTCAGTTGTGATGCAGAGGCACGCTCTTGGCAACGAGGCAAAGTGCGGCGTTAAGTTCCGCCACTCAACACGCAATGCCTTCAAAATTCGACGGAACTAAGAAACGCGAGTGCCTTAATAAAAACGAAATGCCTTTACACTAGGTTCCTTAAGCCTACTCTGCTATATACAGCGTAGCGTGAAACTACAAAAAAAATAATTAAGTATACATCTCTAGGTATCAAGACTGGCTGGTAAGCTGTCCAGTTTGGGCGTAGTTCGAGGATCTCGTGTGGTCATCTACATGCCGCTAGTGCCGGAAGCCGTTGTAGCCATGCTAGCTACGAACCGGATCGGTGCTATACATTCTGTTGTTTTTGGCGGTAAGTAGAAACAGCAAACACCGTCATTTTTTTTTAGAATTTTCTTCAATTTCGATATTTTTTGTTAATTTCTTTAACTTTGCAACGAGTAGACACTAAATATTTTAAATATAAACTCTCCTCGAACAGTTTCAATCGAACCCACAACTTTCATATCGGAAGACACGGCTCAACTGCTGTGTCATTTATATTTTCGCCACTCAGCAAGCAATGTCTCCAGATTTCGGCGGAAAGTGGGGAACGGAGTGTCTTAACACTAGGTTCCCCCTGCCTACCCTGCCGTGTGCAGCGGGTACAGCGAGAATTTGATTTCATTTAATTTTAATTAAAAAAAAAATGAATTAAAGTAAAATTATTTTTACTGTTTTCTTATCTAGGATTTGCTGCAAGAGAGCTAAGGACTAGAATAGAGCACGCTCAACCAACCGTCATTATAGCTGCCAGTTGCGGCGTTGAACCCAACAAAATAGTCAGGTTTGTGTAGAAAATGAAATATCTTACTTCTTTGTTCTACGTAGAGATGAATAATCAATTACTACGTCGTTTGGTTCATATGAACATTGGAAATAGAAGCTGTTGGTTAAATCCGTATTTTTTTCCGAATCTTTGTCTTCTTCAGCTTCACGCCGCACGATATATCATGATATATGACATGGTAGGCATGGGGAACCTTGTGCTAGGACACTCCGTCCCCCACCGTCTTCTTCTTTCTTAAATTTCGAAACATTGCGGGTTGAGTGGTGGAACTCAATGCCGCGCTTTTGCTTTGGAGTCAGAGTGAAGAGTAAGAAATATTAATAAATAATATTTTGCTCCCTTGAATGGCGATCGAACCCAACCTACAACCATCGCGTCACAGTCACACGATGAGCACATGACTCATGCACCACGACAGCCTCAAATTTCTTATTTGTTGTTGTTTATTGTTCAATGATGTGAAGTTATATGAAAACATATTAGTTTGACGGTATTTTTAATTCTTTACTCCGCTTATATATCCCACACGTGCCGGTTAGTATCTCCGTAATATGCAGTGATATATTTTTTTAAATAACTAAAGCGTTTTAACATATCAACGGATAATTATTTAAGACCAGGACCCCTCCTGTAAAAGTTTCATGCATCTCACTTTTGTGGCTGTGTTTTTTTTCTTAATTATGACATTTCTTATGTCCATAGACAAGTTATAGTTGTTGTTTAAGTTATCACTAAAAATATTTAATAAATATGTATTAATATAATAATATTTATTAATAATTTTCCGGTGTGTCAATAGTTAAATTGGTAATATAAATTATTTGAATAAATATAAAAAATGATCTGAACAATTTATATATTAACAATTAAAATTATTTTTTTGCACGAAAGTTATATTAACATTTATTGCAATTGGATTATACATTTTATTTACACAGTACATATAATATTAGAGGTCAGTCATGGCGCAGTGTGACTGTAAGATCGACTGGTTGTGGAATCGATCCCCACTCAAGGTATATAAAAATTAAATATTTATATACGTTTATATTTTCATTTCTTTGCTCTGGTGTCGATGCAAGCGCGGCGTTGAGTTCTGCCTCACCACGCAATGCCTCCAGGACTCGGCGGAGTGTCTTACTAGGTTCCCTCTGCCTACCCTGCTGTGTGCAGGATATAACGAGAAGCTGTTAAATAAAAATGTATTAGATTAATGTGCAATGGAAACCTTATCGCTAAGAGCGATCTCTTACAGACAACCGACAATAAAGGATCTATAAAAAAGAACGCAGAATGGTGCAAAAAGAATTGCATTATAATTAAAATTGTAAAATAAAATAAAATAAATTTTTACAAACACATAAAAATGTTACTAGAATATCTTTTAGATTTTTCGTCTTCATAATAATAAGGTGCAAAAAAAAAAATACATCCGTTTGTATTGTCTGCAGGTCTCTACACCTCTGCAATGTAACCTATACTCTAATCTGTAGAAAAGTCGTTTCTGTACATTGAAAATATTTAAAAAAAATTAGAAAGGGTGTTAAAGGATAACTTGCAGAATCCATTTCTAACATTTTTGGAATTTTTGTCTGTTTGTCTGTCTGTCTGTTTATCAGTTTATGGAAACACGTATCACGTAAAAAGTACATAATAAATTTAAGCAACTTTTATACATAAAAATAACAACTTAATTAGAGTAAGTTTTAGTGTTTATTTCATTGTAATCGCTTCACTCTATCAAAAGATATAAGTATTTAAGTTTCCAAGAAGTTTGTATTTGAGATAGTAGAAATCGATACAAGTAACGCCATCTATAGACAACCAATAGTAGGTACTAACGAATCTTGATAACGCATAAAACATTATGTGGAGTTAAACACTAATTACGACGGGAGGAACATAATCATTGTGATACTTTAGTGCAACACATCGTTTTCCGTTAATATAAATGTGTTCTGCTTATAAAAATATCCCGCAATATTATTTCATAACTTACAACCGACACGTACCGACATTGCACTGTTGCATCTGTTTGTTGAATGTGTGTTTGTACCAAGGGTATTTTAGGGTACCTACATAACTCAAAATCCTTATAAGATAACTTTGTTGTTTGTCCATCTGTCCGTCTGTCAAGACTATTTTGTACAAGATCGGTTAAAGGTTAGATACCTCAATGTTCAAGTATATATGTCCTTTAGAGCACAAAAAATAAATCTTCTAAATCATCGCAATCAAATGACCATGAAATATGAGGGTTGCTTCGTTTTTTGTCGCATTTTCTCTCATAAGTATAGGGTACTTCCCGTTGATATACAATTACGAAATTTGTTAAGAAGTTAAAACTTACGGCACGTATAAAGGAAAATTCCAAAATTATTTCTCAAAAATTGACTACTTATTGTATTTGTGTCACAGAAAAAAAAACATTAAGTACTAATTTTAATCTGTACTTAATTTGATGCAAAATGACAACTTTAATAAGTTATTCTTTCGGTGTATCTCCATTCTTGAAACTGGTACGAAACTCTCCCGGGTCATGAGTACGACTGGAACTTGACCGAAAATATTGATGATGTCATAGATTATACAAAAATGCCTAAAAACGTGCTTTCTATGTGTATTTTGTACACAATTATATACTTAACTAATTATATATGTTACTAATTTAAAAACTGTACAGGAGCTTATATAAGTTATTTTACAAAGAGTATCGTGAATACTTATCCAAATCAATTAATTAATAATTAAGGCTGTTGGTAATATCTATATATATTTTTTACTCAACACGCAATGCCTCCAGAATTCGGCAGAAAGTGGGGAATGGAGTGTCTTAACACTAGGTTCCCTCTGCCTACCCTGCTGTGTGTGGGATACAGCGTGAAGCTGATTTATTTATTTTATGATATATATTTTTTAAATGAATAATCATGTAATTCAAGCGGGCAAAGCCGCTAGTAATAAATAAATAATATGTCAAAAAAAATAATCTGGAATGTTTTTTTATTTATATTAAGCGATCGTATCTTGATTTAAGTATATTATATTTTTATTCTTTTGTGTTTTAGATATAAAGATATTTTAGACGAAGCCCTCTGCCAAAGCTCTCACACGCCTGTCAAATGTATAATATATCAACGGCGACGTGTCCTTGAATGTTATTTGGAAAAAGACCGGGACATTTGCTGGGATGAAGCTTTGAAAGCTAACCCTGTGCCCTGTGTTGCAACAGAAGCAAATGAAGCTCTCTACATACTGTATACATCTGGTAAGATTGCTTATTTTTTTCTGTTTTATTTTTTACATTTCGTATTTGGTGCCGCCGTAATCCTTTTTTAAAGTTCCGTACATCGAAAAGGAAAAAAACGGAACCCTCTCATCATCATTCATTCATTACGCATCACATCGATCATTTTATTTTGTTTGTCTGTGTGTCAAGACCATTTATATTATATGTATAATATATATCATTCAGATCTACGGTTCCTTAGAGCATGGAAAGAAATTAGCTTCTAAATGTACGTCATTAAAAAAACGAGAAATACAAGCATTTATGTGTCCTTTTTGCTGCATTTTGTATGAAATTCACCGCGTAATCAAAACCTATAATGTATAAGTAAACTTATAATGTATCCCGCGAACATATACTTTTTATTTTTAATGTTATAATAAAACTTAATAAAATTGTAGTAATGCTAAAGTTACTAAAATGTATATAGGTACCACCGACGCTCCAAAGGGCATCCAACGTCCTTGCGGTCATGCAGCCACGCTTTGCTGGTCGATGGATGCAGTGTACGGCCTGAAAAAAGGTGTTTGGTGGGCAGCTTCTGATTTAGGATGGGTTGTTGGACATTCATACATTTGCTACGGTCCCTTGTTAGCTGGATTAACATCAATTTTGTACGAGGGAAAACCTGACAGAACTCCTGATCCTGGACAGTACTTTAGGTAATGTAACCATTTTATATATAAATGATATTATGCAGGAAGACTTATTCACATACGGGGGGCAAAATTAGTGCACCACAAGCGTGTGACTGTAACGCGGCGGTTATGAGTTCGATTCCCACTCAAGGGAATTAATTATTATTTATCAATATTTTCATTTCTTAACTCTAGTACAAATGCTTTTAAAATTTGTCGGCAAATGGGGAACGGAGTATCCTAACACACATCTCTCTCTGCTACCCTGTTACATGAGGGATACAGCGTGAAACTGAAAAAAAAAATACATTACAACATTCATAAATTACAAAAAAAAAAACAACAAATGCATGTTTAATTCTTAATTACAAAGTATCATTGACTAATAAATAAACATTTTTACAGGATCATAGAGCAACATCGTGTTAACGCTTTGTTTACGATTCCCACTACGTTCCGCGTACTTAAGAGGACGGATCCTATTGGAAAATATGCCCGAAGGTATTGCAGCAAGACATTAAAGACTATAGTTATTGCTGGGGAACATTGTGATCAAGATACAAAGGTAATATTGGTTATATTTTTATATAAGATTTTTTTTTATCACCTGCACGCTGTATCCCGCACACAGCAGGGTAGGCAGAGGGAACCTAGTGTTTTTAGACACTCCGTCCCCACTTTCTGCCGAATTCTGGAGGCATTGCGGGTTGAGTGGCAGAACTCAACGCCGCGCTTAGCCTCGACACCAGAGCGAAGAAATGGAAATATAAATTTAAGTAAATATTTCATCTCCTCGAGTGGGGATCGAACCCACAACCAGTCGGTTTACAGTCACACTTTGTGCCGCTGCGCCACGACTGCCCTATGGCTATAGCTATTAATATATAAGATTAATTATATTTTTTTACATTTTTGATTAAATATGCGTAGTTGAAATGAACGCGTAGTGCATTTGTTACAATTTACATACAAAATTCTAAATCTACATAATGCGGTCTAAGGTCGATGCAAATTCTCAGTTTCTTGATCAGGAAATATAGACTGTGTAAAAAGTAATGTTTGTGAAGACGTTTTTTTTACTTTTTACTTCAATTTAGAAACTAACGTTTTCCTTTGGAAAAACGGTAACGTATAAATATATTTATTTCCTTTAATATGAAGGTTTTACGTGTTTGGCAATATAGAATTACGATACAGTAGTGTCATTTATTTGTGAAAATTTTAACAACATTAAATTGTATATATTTTTAATATAAATACTATACAACGATATATTTTTTCTATTTTATATTATTTTCTGTACAGCACTGGGCCGAGAACATTTTTAACGTTCCAGTCCTAAATCACTGGTGGCAAACTGAATCAGGATCCCCAATTACAGCCGCGTGTTTAGGATATGGTGTTAAAGGAGTACATCCTCATTCCACTGGCTACCCTGTTCCAGGATACGATTGTAAGTTGGCAAAAAATACTTGCTCAAGTTTCAGATATTTTTCTACTTTCTTTCTTATATGTTTGTTTCTTCGTTTGCAGTTTATCCTATAAACTAATAGTTACAATACAATACAGTTAATTGCATACAAAAATAACATGAATATTTTCTCGAATGAAGTTGTACCCGCTATCTTTACATAATCATATAGACATGCCCCTACTGTGAATAAAAATTAAGGTATATTTAATATTATTTCAGCAGGGTAGGCAGAGGGAACCTAGTGTTAAGACACTCCGTTCCCCACTTTCTGCCGAATTCTCGAGGCATTGCGTGTTGAGCGGCAGAACTCAACGCCGCGCTTTGCCTCGACACCAGAGCGATGAAATAGAAATATAAACTTCAGTAAATATTTCATCTCCTCGAGTGGGATCGAATCCACAACCAGTCGGTTTTACAGTCACACTTTGTGCCGCTGCGCCACGACTGGCCTCAACCAAACCAAATATCAATAAATTAATACACTCACCTGTCGTTTCATTTATTTATGAATTTATTACAGTGCGATCACTAAGAGACGATGGCTCAGAGTGTCAGTCCGGTGAGGTTGGCCGTCTCGTTGTAAAGCTACCGCTACCTCCGGGTTTCGCTTCTACTCTCTGGCAGTCTGATGAGCGCTACAAGAATACATACTTCAGTACTTTCAATGTAATGTTTTTTAATAAACTTAATTTTGTTTTCTTTCAATATTGTTAACGCAAGTGACGGCAAAAAGAATTGAACGTTTTATTTAATTTTAGCCACGGACTACTGCCGGTACTACTATGTACTTACTACCTACTGTATACTATGTTAAATATACACTATTTTTTCAATTTACAAGTTTAAAGAAATGTGTAAAAGTCGCAAAAAAAATATGAATTTGACACCAATTTTAAAATGATTTAGGGAAAAAAATATCAAATATTTTAGAAAAAAATTAATAACCACGATTACCTTATGAATAACTTATTTTTATACTAAACATTCGAAATAAATTGTTAACAGGGATACTACGATACACAAGACGTGGGCTGGATAAGTGCAGAGGGAGCTGTTTGGGTTGTGGCTCGAGCTGATGATGTCATTAACGTGGCTGGACACAGACTCTCAACATCAGCTATAGAGGATGTCGTACTGAAACACGCCAGGGTGGCCGACGCTGTGGTTGTAGGTGCACCGGATCCGACAAAAGGAGACGTGCCACTGTGTTTATACGTAATGAGACCGCCTCAGGATGGTTAGTATTTGGTGTGTCATACTCTATAATAGTAAATCAATAGGGAATGTTATGAAAATATCCAAATAAAAAAAAAAATTAGCTTCACGCTACATCCCGCACACAGCAGGGTAGGCAGAGGGAACCTAGTGTCAAGACACTTCGTTCCCCACTTTCTGCCGAATTTTAGAGGCATTGCGTGTTGAGTGGCAGAATTCAACGCCGCGCTTTGCCTCGACACCAGACCGAAGAAATGAAAATACAAATTTAAGTAAATATTTCATCTCCTCGAGTGGGGATCGAACCCACAACCAGTCGGTTTTACAGTCACACTTTGTACCACTGCGCCACGACAGGCCTCTTATTAAAAAAAAAAGTATACAAAAATATATTTCATGTTGATGTTGTATGTACATGTTGATTTATATAAATATTCGAAGAACGTTTATATCATATTTTGTGTATATTTCAGACGAGGAGATCGTACTCGAAAGTACCGTCACACAAGAATTGATAGCACTGGTACGCCACCTAATAGGTCCTATTGCTGCATTTAGAAAAGCGGTTGCTGTTCCTGCTTTACCCAGGACACGTTCCGGCAAAGCATTACGAGGTGCCATTTCAAAACTAGCGCGATCTCAACAAATAAAACTGCCGGCTACTATAGAAGATGCCAGTGTGTTCGGTGAAATAAAGATCGCCCTACAGAAATTTGGATATGCAATTGATGCGCCTGATCCCGAAATGTAAAATATAATTCATAATAGAGTATAAAGTATGTAAAATATTTACAATGTTATGTGTAATAATAGTATATGGTGTGATTGTAAATATACAAGGAAAGTAAATAATATAAGTAATATTTATTGTACTTTGAAACCGATTTAAGCTGTAATATAATTTTATTATTATAATTTGATTGTTTTGTAGTTGATAATGTGATAACAATTGCAGTTGTAACATTTATTTACATAAAAAAACACCTAATCGCTTAAAGCTATAATAAAATAATTGTGTAAGTTTTATTTCTTGTATTTTTTTATTATTAATATATGTTTCCGTTTAAATAAATTGTATGTCTTATTTTGCCCCCATAGATGTTTTATATTTGATAATAAATCCAGTAGGCAATAGTCAAAGATGTAAATAAACATTTAACAATATAAATCAGTGAAATATGTAATATTTTCATATTTGAAGCGTTGAATTCTGCCACTCAGCACGTTATGCCTCCAGTATTTGCTAGAAAGTGGGAAGCGGAGTGTCTCAACACAAGTCTAATAAACTCTATATTCATATCTACATGCTCATATATGCATATGAGCACCGTCTCGTATGATGACTCGAAATGCGTATATTTTAATATCTGTTATAATATTTAATAATAATTGAACATTAAGGCCTTATTATATGCTTAAAATTTCGCATTGCAATATTTAGAGGAAGTTATAAGGTTACTTTCGAATTAGAGGGCATTTCATAGTTTAGCTGTTGCATAATCCATAAACAATATGAGACGTCACCAAATGACAGTGTCAGCTGTCAAATACTTCAAGTTATCATGACGCATAGTGTTACTTCCCGTATTTTAGTCATTGTTTTTCCTGTTTTGATCTGTAGCTCCAACCATTTTGGACCTGAAACTAAAGTTTTTCATTAATTCTAAATAATATTTATGTATAGGAGTGTCTGTTGTGTATAATAAACGCGGATCAATAATACACCCACACCTTAACTTGTAATTTTGAAACGTCAAACCGGCTTTTACCAAGGTATGATAATTTCTACGTTTCCTTAACATTCGTAACTTTCTCTTTAGATAAATATATTGATATAGACAGCAAACAAATATTACATTTTTATTGAATGATATTATATAAACACTATTTTATCAATGTGAAATAAGATAATGAAATATCCAAGATAACAAATATTAGTAATACATGGAAGTAAATAAATGTATCTTTTGATGTATAGAAACATATCTTTTTTAATTCTATTAGTCATAAATTATCTTTAAGTAATCCTTTTAAAAAATATATAATTAATAAAATTTGGTCTTAGTACATCACTGCAACAGATGGGCACCATATGTGGCCAACGAACAAGAACTTAAGAAACAATGTCTTACAGTAATCTATTAACCATTGAATATATAATCTTCTTATGGATTTTCATATTCCTTATTAACTTGTTGATCTGTTGTACTAGTTTTTTTAAGAAATATTTATATTTTGTAGACCACTATTTTGCTTTTTTATTAAATTTTTGTATAGTAAAATTGAAACTGTTTTAATAACTAAAATAAATTTTTATATCTGGGTTGTATATATTGTGAACTTGAAATGTAATAATGTATGCGCCGTTGGTAAACTTAATAAAATAAAAAAAAAAAATAAAAAAAACAGATACAATAAAGGTTGCAGGTATTAATCACCACTCTGAAAGAAGAGTGGGAAAATAAGTGTCTAAACCTGATTGCGGGTAAGACAAAGGTTCTGGTATTTGAAAGAAATAAAGAAAGCGAGATTGGTGTAAATGGTAAGATATTTTAACAAGTGAATGAAGTTTTATATTTGGGATGGAATGAAGTGGTATAATAGTATGTTCAGTATGTTGCATTCAGATATATTCAGTAGAGATGGAATGGATGTGGAAAGGCATATTGCACCCAGTAACAGGGTCAATGGCTAAAAGGTGCTGGTACTGCTTTTAATACACTTGGTCCATTTAAATTTTTTCTTACAGGAAAAATAATATGTCTATACATATTGTCAATATAGTGCTGATTTTGGTCACATCTTTCTTTTGACACTAATACATTTCAAAGGATATTTTATTTAAGGAAAATTGGCCTTGTATTGATAGGGCACTATTCTGGTTTTAATTTAACTTTAAAAGTAACTAGTAAAGCTGTTAATATTCTTTGTTTATCTAGATGTGGAAAGCAGCAACTGACGTCACAGCCCCTCCACCCGCGGAAGCTGATGATTGGGAGACAGATCCCGACTTTGTGAATGATGTCACTGAACAAGAACAGAGATGGGGGCCTGGTGGGCGACATGTTGAGGCTATAGAGTAAGTTAGGCTATTTTGAGATTTACACTTTTATCTTGTTATTTACACTTTTATCACAGAATAGGCACTAAGCAGTGAACCTTTTGTCAAGCGCAGTAGTACTACTGCATGCCTTTAGCCAAATTCTGATTACTATAATAATATTTATTTTCACGTAGTATCAGCAGGGTACGCAGAGTTAACCTAATGGTAAGACACTTCCGTCCCCATTTTCGGTAGATTTTTGGGGCATTGCGTGTTGAATGACGGAACTCAACCGCGCGCCTCGCGTTGTTACCGGAGTGAGGAAATGAAAATATTAAATATTTAATTTCCCCGAGTGAATATTGAACCCACAACCGTCGTGTTTACAGTAGCACACTTGACAAGAATCACGACGGCCTTCAACCAAAATATATTCAGTTTATTAATATTTATTAAAGTTACGAAGGGTCAAATTTACCTTCCTGTTTCCCTAAACAGTTGAAACACACATTGCAAATTATTATTATAATGTAACAAAACGGAATAATTGCAAAATACATATGCATTTGATTGTAAAAGTATGAATAAACATTACTTATTTTTATGTATTCAATTATGTTTATATTTAGTGTTTTGATTCTTTTTTGTTACCTTATAGTGACCTTATTCTCCTCTGAATTTGGTATAGTACTATACTTAAGTGTGTAAGTATTTTTTCTTCTTATTTTTTCATAGAGTACCTATTCAACAAATTTCTATAAATTTTTCATAAAAACACAGGAGTATATCGTACCTAGTGTAAAATGAAAAATTATTAAAATTGAAATTTAGTAAAAAGTTGTGCAAGTCTAAACATATAAATAATATTTACATAACTATATATATGTCGAATAGGGAAACTCTTATGGTGTTTTTGCTTGTCTGACAAAAAAAAAATATTTGAAGTATTGTATTTTTTTCTTTACTCTGGTTTCCCACTCTCCGCCGAATTCTTGAAACGTTGCGACGGAACTTGGCCGCAGGGCTCTTTACCTTGTTACCGAGTGGGAATTGAACTCACAAACGTCGCGTTCACAGTCATTTCCTTTCCGTTCGACGCCGAGCAACTTTGTGTTTAGTGGAAATAAACGTCTCACTTTATTCCCACCCATACACATATCCTGTTATTTGCCACCGAGATGAAATGACATCTATGTTGTTTTAATTCGTGAAGTAATATAAAAACTTTTTATTCGGTTGTTTCACATATTTTTTGTTATTATTTTTATAAAATTGTTAATATTATATATTTTTTTTATAAAATGATATCGAGATGATAAAATATTTTCGGCCACGCGTTTTACAAAGGCAAAGGTTCACAGAAAGACCGCGCAAGCCATAGATATGGTTATCAGTTTGTTTAACTTAGGTAGTAAAGTTTATGCTAAAGTATTAGCGAGAAGAATGTAAGAGAGTATGTTCAGTAGAGATGGAAGACACGAGATGGATACCGAAAGGCGTATTGCTGCTGGTAATAGGGTTAACGGGGCCTTAGCTGCATTGATGAGACGGCGACACGTCAGCACAGCTGCGCGTTGGGCCGTACACAATGCAGTGATGGTACCGACGCTGTGACAGCGAAATTTGAGTATTACAGAAGAAGAATGAAAGAAAGATGAAAGGTGTGTGTGCCTAGGATATGCGAAGTTAGCTTAGCTGATCGAATCCGCAATGAAGAGATACACAGAATGTCAGGTACAATCGAAGATGTCACGGTGAGAATGAAGCAGAACGTGTTCCGCTGGCTTGGGTACATCGAACGTTTTTTCTTTTTATACACGATTTGTAAAAGGACTTTGAACTCACGACCTTTCTGTGTGTTGTCTTAACTTTTTTACTCCTTGTGAGCGATATTAATATTTAATATTTCGCATTTACTTATACAGCCTGGCCTTTGCCAAAGTTTTTATTGAAAAGCAACAAACAGTAATCATAATTCCATAAATTTGTTTTAAAATTTTAAATTCTTTTTTTTTAATAAATCGGAAATTGAATCATAACAATAATGTGAGTGCATTCACCTTACGATATAAATATTGAAATAAAAGGAAGTTGTGTATCAGTGAAATGAATGCAGTACATTTTAATTGTTGTAATGCCCATTTGTATTTTGTATTATAGTTTCGTTCGAGGCCGTCGTGGCGAATTGGGACGGTTTGTGACTGTAGACACGTTGGTTGCGGGTTCAATCAGGGATATGGGAATTATTTAAAATTTTATATTTAAATCTGTGGAAACGCAAAGCCTGGAGTTGTGGATCACAATTCACGCCAGTGTCTCAAATTAAGAAGAATAGTGGGGGATTTTATTCTCCATTATTTTTCTCAATTTGAGTTCCCATAGCACTAGTTTCCAGTTTTTTGTATCCCCCATTTAACAGTATAGGTAGATAAAATATTTTTCCGCCCAATGCTGTGCTTTATCTTGCTACCACAGCTAAAAAATAAAAATAATTTCCCAGATTGGGAATCGAACCCCTAACTGTTGTTACATTTATAGTTGGGCGCACCATCGCTGCGCTATATAGGCCAGTCTTTAAGTCACTTTAGTTAAGAGATTTTAGTGATAGAAGTAAGAACGAAATCGAACGCGGTATTAATCAGGATCGTCTTTGCTTACTCATGCATAAAATGACTAAAAATGAGCAGTATTTAGAGCCCCCTTTACTTGAAAAGGTTTCTTAAGCTATCAATTCGATACTCCTCTATAGGGATATGTTTCAGATCGATTGATTACAACCGTTTTTATTTACATTTACGTCATTTACGTTTTGTCATTCCTTCAGTCTAGACTTGTTCTTGTCCTAGATCTAGGAATAGATTATTTTTTTGAAAATATTTTTTAATCATTTTAATATAAATTTGTAGCCTTTTGGAGAGTTCCATGGAAAAAATTCGACAGTTGGTATAGGCAGATTTGTTATTTGTTTATTCGGTTTATATGTTTTTTTTTTTGTTTAAAGCAGTGGGACGGCGTTTAACTGTAAACGACTTAATTATGAGTTCGATTCCCACTCGAAAATTATTGTTTTGAGTTATTTTCATTTCCGATTTGGGTAGACAGAGCGCGGAGTAGAGCTCCGCTCAACACGCAATGTCCCGGATTTTGCGCATTGCGTGAACGGAGTGTCTCAACATTAGGTTAGTTAGAAGCTGTTTGTTTGTTTTTGCCGTTTTTTTAAATTATTTTATCACATTTTCACACAGCATGGCGAAGTTGAGGGAGGAGGTGTTTCAAGCGGACAAGCAAGCGAAGCAAAAGCAATATGAAGAGGGTCCCAAACCGTCTTTCGGGTAAGTTTATAAACTTATTTTTTTATAAACTTAATATTTTTTTTTTGTCTTGAAAATATTCGATTAATTATCATTGTAGTCTATTCGTATATCGTATTTAATCACACAGATATAGTTGAGAATTGTTAAGAAATTGTGATTGCGACATTTTTTTTTATTTTGAAGATTGAGTAAGTTAGTTTCGTTTTCTTAAAGTTGTTAAAATATAGAATAAAATTCGTTTTTATTTATAGTAGGTAAATAAATCAAATCACACTGTATCCCGCCCACAGCAGGGTAGGCAGAGGGAACTTAGTGTTAACACACGTTCCCCACTTTCTGCCGAATTCTAGCGGTATTGCGTGTTGAGAGGCAGTACTCAACGCCGCGCTTAGCCTCGACACCAGAGCGAAGAAATGGAAATATAAATTTAAGTAAATATTTCATCTCCTCGAGTGGGGATCAAACCCACCACCAGTAGGTTTTATAGTCACACTTCGTGCCACTGCGCCACGACTGCACTCTTTTAAAGTAGGTATCGGGGTACAAATCAGAAATTATGATTATTATGTGTGGTACAAGCGTGTGACTGTAAACGCAGGACAGGTTGTGGGCTCGAATCCCACGCGGGAGAGAGAAATATTTCATATTTTCATTTCCTTGTTCTGGTAACAAGGTTAAGCGCGACGTTCATTTCCGTTAAATGCGTATTATATCGTAATTCACATGAAATGGGGAACGCGAACAGCGATGCATTATTTTACATGGGAACCTTTTCATTTATTTACACACTATTTTTTGTAGTTATGGCGGTAAATTCGGCGTGCAACAAGACAGGATGGACAAGTCGGCGGTGGGCCACGACTATGTAGGGAAAACGGAAAAGCATGTCTCCCAAAAAGATTATGCGCAAGGTAAACTTTTTGTACATGTTTTATAATAAAAAAATATTGTAATATTACTTTTATTTTTTCTTGAAACTACTAAAACTGGTACTTATTGAACAAACGAACTTCTAGAATACAATACGTTATGATACAAAAATCAAATCCAAGATAACAATCTACTGCTACTTCTACTACGACTACTACTACTAGCTTCACGCTGTATCCCTGAAGGGAAGTCAGAGGGAACGGAGCGCCAAACGCTACGGTCTCTCTATATCTCTTTCGCCTCGTCCACTCGTCTACTGTCTAATAAATATGAAATAAAGTTTGAAATTTAATATTTATTTTATTACATATAAATGTATGGAATTAATATCAATTGAATCTCATGCCGGATAGGTAGGTGCCATTGTATGCAATAATTATTAAATTGTAACATTGATGTTGAAAAGGGCAACTGATGAGTTATTTGCCGTCTCTTCAGCAGCAGGACTGCTTTTCTTCAGGACGGCGTTTCAAAAGTAATGGCCTAATTGAATAAACAATATTTTTTTATATACTTTCATAGATACTTGGAAAGCGCGGCGTTGAGTTCCGCCACTTAAAACGCAATACCTCCAAAACTCGGTGGAAAGTGGGAAACGGAGTGTCTTAACACTAGGTTCCCTCTGCCTACCTTGCTGTGTCCAGAATACAGCGTGAAGCTGATTTTATTTACTTTCATAGACCGAAAATCGAGCCATCGACCGTCCAATAATCGAGATCTTAATAATATAAATCTTATTAAAAGTGAATAATAATGTAATTTGAAGGTTTCGGTGGTAAATTCGGCGTACAAAGCGACAGGATGGACGCGAGCGCGGTCGGCCACGACTACGTGGGGAAGGTGGAGAAGCACGCCTCGCAGTCCGACTACGCGAAGGGCTTCGGGGGCAAGTTTGGTGTGCAGACGGACAGAGTGGATAAGGTTTGTTTATATATTTGTATGTAATATGTTTAATTTTATTGTCAGTTTCACTCTTTGTTATTGTACTTATTGTATTAAAATTTTTGAAAAATTATAGGAAAACGAACGGGAAGATTACTGATCAGTCAATCGCTTTTTTCTTAGCTTTCTGCTTATTTAAAGGCATTAGCGCGTTCTGATTAAATTGGAGGTATTTTTTTAAATGATTAATATGATTTAATCTATTTACTTGACTTATTCATATATTAATATGCAATTTTCATAATATTATTTTCTATATTATGCTATTTGCAGAGTGCGGCCGGCTGGGAGCACAAGGAACAAGTAGAAAAGCACCCATCCCAAAAGGACTACTCGGTGGGTTTCGGAGGTAAATTCGGTGTGCAGACGGACCGACAGGACGCGTCGGCCGCCGGCTGGGACCACCACGAGAGTGCTGAAACACATCATTCACAGAAAGGTATATATATATATAGGCTTTTCATTACTTGTTGATATATTATACAAAATATATTCAAAATAGTTTCGTAAAGTTTTATCCAAATTTATTTAGTAGTTTTTGCGTGAAAGTGTCAAACGTCATTCCTCATAAACTTTATTTTTTTTTATATTAGTAGGATTAGTTTAAAATTGAAGACTCTTTTGGAATTTGTAAAAAACGTTGTTGTTGATCCATCTTTATTTTTGCTAACATATTTGTTAGTTTTAGAAAACGAACTAAAAATTTGCTGAAAGAGGGATTTGAACCCGTACAGTCGGTAAACTAGAGGGTTTACCGTCCAAGCGCTCTCATCACTAAGACATATCCTTTCATCATGCTACCTTGAAATTCTTAAAAAAACACTAAAAAACATATTTTTTCGCACTAAAAAAACATGATTTTTTTCTATAATTTTATATATATATTTTTCAGACTATGCAATAGGTTTCGGAGGTAAATACGGTGTACAAACGGATAGACAAGACGCGTCCGCTGTAGGCTGGGACCATCAAGAGAAGACACCGGCTCACGGTAGTCAAGTCGACCATAAGAAGGTGGGTACCTCTGGGTCTTTGGGTAATATTGGGTTTTAGTGATAATTTTTGGGCAGAATGTGAAGTCCTCCTTACTGTTTAACTGTAGGGACTATCGCAAAGTGTTGGTAAATTTAAATTTATATTGTACAGAGTTATTGAAGAATTTTGCTTCACATACTTTTAAAAACAATAGATCTGATTACTATTTTCAATATATTTTTTTTTATTATGTGGCGTATCGGCACAGTGCCTGAATCGTTTTGGTAATAAGACAGAACGCAGCGTTCAGCTCCGTTACTCAACACACAATGTCTTAAGAATTTTGTTTTTTTTTTATGTAAATTGAATTTTCTTTGTCTATAGGGGTTCGGAGGTAAATTCGGTGTCCAAACAGACAGAGTGGACAAATGTGCCCATAGATTCGACGAAGTGGAGAAAGTCGGCACTAACTATACTAAGCAGAGGCCGGACATTGGCGGCGCTAAACCCAGTTCTATTAGAGCTAAGTTTGAAAACATGGCGAAAGAAAAAGAACAGGTTAGAAATATTAATTATTTATCTTAGGAAAAATAGTATACAAGCGTATAAGAATTTCGACGTAGCTTAATAAAAGAATGTATGGCTTAGTTGAACAGAGCGCTTGGAGTAGTCCGTGGTCACGGGTAGACTGAGGCGGCATTCGTCTGTCAGTTGACATAATTACTATATCAATCTACCGCCAACAATTTCTTAATTGCCTCCACGGACTTCTGCAAAGTGTTCGAAACGTTGGGTTTCCAAAATGTAAAACTTAAATATACACGATTAATCAGATTAAATTAGTTTCCTTTAAAATGTGTAATAATCGTGAAAATCAAAGAACTTATTAAAGTGTTTTGTATGAGAAAATTGCTGAATAATAACAGTTTTATTGAATCGGTATAGATATTGTCTTTAAAGTGATATAGTTATTAGAATACTGAAGAAATTTAACTTAATAAATAAATGATAGCTTAGTACAAGCGGGCGAAGCCGCGGTCAGGTCGTTTGTAATTTGTAATAATAACATATTTTTAATTGGTCGCAGGAAGCGTTGCAATCTGTACAGAGGATACGACAAGAGAGACAACAATTGGACAAAAATTTATCTGAAAAGGTAATAAATAAATAATAAAATGGAGTTTAGATAATAAAAAAAACGTTTACAAAATAAATGTATTTATATATTTATTGTAATGACCTAGAGTAATGATGGAATATATATATATTGAATCATTTGTAAATTAAATATAAAAAAGTACTATACAATACAATTTTTATTTTTCACAGGAAAAAGAGCGTGTTTCAAAAGATAAAGACGAACCCCAAACTACAAACAAACAAACTGAACAAAGCACAAATATAAACACAAACGTAAACGTGAACACAAACACAGAAACGAACACAAACACACAAGCAGACACAAAAGTAAACACAAAATCAGAAGAGAAAGCAGATATAGTGACGTCAGTGGAGGCTCAGAAAGAAGAACCTAAGGTTATTCTACCGGATGTCACTTTAGTTGGGGAACCGGATGTTAAGGATGAGAAGGAAGAGGTTATTTTAATTTTTCATTAATCACTACCACATTATTGAATGAATCATTCAATGTTTTCCTTTTCTTGCCCTGAAAACAAGGTAAGCGCGGCATTATAGGATCCTTACGATTCGTGCGTGACCTTCCGTCAAGTAACATCGACTCTCCCGTCCCTTTTCTGCCTTATAATTGTGAGATTTAATAAAATGTAGTAATCGTCCTGTATGCCCTCAGGTGACCCGCCAGCCCACCATCGTGGTGTCGCCGGTGGGCTGGGAGGGCGAGATGGCGGAGGCGGACGCGGACGACGAGGACGGCTACACGGCGCGCGCGCTCTACGACTACCAGGCCAACGCGCCCGACGAGATATCCTTCGACCCCGACGACGTCATCACCAATATTGTCATGGTGCGTGGGGGTTCCAAGGTCGACCCCGTAGTTTCTTATATATGTTCCATGTACAAACAATAATCAGTTACATTTTTATTATACTATGTATAGATAAATTAGTTAATATTAATTACATATTAAACCCACAACACTTACTACAGTAAAATTTTGTTTACAGATCGACGAGGGGTGGTGGCAGGGCTTATGCAAGGGCGCCTACGGACTGTTCCCAGCTAACTACGTACAGTTACAAGATAAATGAATTTACGTTTAGTTATAACTATTAACTTAGTTACGTTCAGTTATACACTGTGTATATGATTGTATACAATCGTATTATTTTTTTGTTGCGTTCAATTTAGATAAGAAAATAACATATTCGTTCATTCATTCATTCATTTTTATTTGGAGAATTCGGTAGATACATGTTTCTAGTTTTAATAGTGTTTATATTTTTTAAATCATCGAATTTGAAATGTTTATTTTAAATTATAATCACTATTAAATATCGAATGAATGAGAGAAAAAAAAACAGATGATGCTTTTGATTAATTTTGTATATGATTTGAATGAATGACTAGTGTTAAATGTATGAAAAGTTTTAAAAGCGCAAAATAAGTATTTAATAAATGAATAGAAATGTTTATATAATTAATTATTTTGGATTGCATTCGTTTAATGTGTTGAATGGAAAAAAATATGATATTCTTAAATCACAGGAGTGATAAGAAATCGCAAACACAATGGCTGTATATTTAATCAGGACTCCGTAAAGTTATTTAATTTATATATTTTTTTTCGCGCTCTGGTAGACATAAAAGTTGAGTTGAACCACTCAATACACAATCTCTTGAAAATTGGGTGGAAAGTAGGAAATGAAGCATCTTAACATTGGGTTCCCGCTACTTACCCTGTACCCTGTACGTATGCGGGATACAGTATGGAGTTGTTGTTTTAAATAATAAATGTTTACTTATTATTTTGCATATACAGTAAAATTAGATTTCACATACGTAGATATTTAATAAATATTTTTATATGAGCCATTTTAATGATTGTTATGGAGTAAATGAAAAATTTAATTTTATTTTTAGTAAAAACATTCCAACATTGAATGATAGAACGATGAAAATTTTGGGTTTAAATCCTAAATATATGGCTTTATTGCATTTAATGACAAAATATGTTGTTTTTTAACTATATAGAAATAAATATTCTCGTAATGGATATTAATTACAATAAATATAATATAATAATGTCTTAAAGTAAAAAAAATATCTTTTATTTTTGTCAGCCTAAGGTATGTCAAAATTTTCTCTGTTCGGTTTACTTTGTGCGTTATTACTACATTCTCATTAAAATTAGAAAACAACATAAAGATGTTGTCATGATTTTCTATATCTTAATAAATAAGTAAATGTTGTGAATTGCTGCCTAAATAAACTTTTTTTTTAATAAATAAATGAATGCAACCCAGAATACATATAGGTACTTTATTCTCTATGGTTTTTAAATATGTTAGAAATTTATCCCTTTTTAGGATTTTCTTTTACATTTTGACGATTTTTAAATCTAATTTTAAGTATTAATTAAGTATTTCATTTTTTTTCTTTAATTCTTAAAATAAATCTTTATTTTTCCATTTATTCTTAACGCATGAACGTAATAGTTGTGGGCTCGAAATCCATTCCGGTGAATACTCATAATGTAATGGTAACACAACTGATGCCGCTCTTGTTTATACAAAAACAAAATAAATATATTTTATAATATATATATTATTATTTAAATATTGCCCTTAGTGGAAATCGAACAGACAACAAAAGTGATAAACGCTTTTTTTTAATATTTATATCATAGAGAATATAAGTAAAGAATTTAATGAATATTTTGTAGTTTGTTTATAATATTATATTGTAATTATTAGTGATCATAAATTTATATAGAATTTTAAATGTTTGACAAATAGGAATTGCATTGAAATTATTATGGGACTTAGGGATTGTATAGTAGCTTTACTCAGTTTTTTGTCTATGGTTTTTTTTTCTTTTAAAACACACCAAAAATTTAGCTTAGGCACTTTCTATGACATCTGTAAAATAAATACAGATTATATTTAATTCTTTTATATATTTTTTTAAATTTTAAGATATTTTTTTGCCTTTTTTGTACTAGTAAGTTTACTAAATGGTTACTTATTTCATACTGAACTGAGAAATAAATAAAGTTACTATTTTTTTTAAATTAAACAATGACAATACTACAATGTATCAACTTTTAATATAAAGAAACTGTATTCTTATTTTACTTAATTATTTCTAAGTCTTTTTTTTAATATTAAACATAATTTTAATCATATAATAATATTGATACATAATTTTTTACATCTCTTGGACTAAAGGAGGCAAGTGTAGGTTCAATTTCAGGTTAGCTCATAATTTTAGTGAAGAAACCTCTTAGCAAGGCTATAATGGCGCAATAGCACAGCTCCTGACTGTAACAGCGATGGTTGTAGGTTCGATAAACACTTAGCGGTTTAAACAATTTTCATTTGCCGGTGTTGGTAAGCAAAATGCGGCGTTGAGTTCCGCCACTTGACACGCAATTTTTTTACTTACGGATAGACAGTGGAGAAAGGTGTGTTTTGACTTAGTTTTCTCTAGACAAAATACAGCATTCAAGACGCCACTGCCCAAGTATCGAGACATTCCGTGTTGAGTGGCCTGTTACTAAGGGCGAGGAAATGAAAAGAGTTGGAATCGAATCCACAATGGTCGTATTGCTAGTCAGAACTGTGCCGCTGCGCCACGACGGCCTTAGACGTGTTTAAGGTTTAGCATGTAAAGCGAATTTGACGAGACATATGAAATGTAACCTCAAAAATAAGGAATTACGAAAAATATATAACGTATTGCCTAATTGTAAGATGTATTCGAACAAATATTTTATTAAAAACAGTTAATGTTTTAACATTTTATATTATGTAATTAATTAATAAAATGTTGTAAGTTTGTGTTGTGTCTTATTTTTCGTTTAGTGTTCAAAGTTTATTTCGAGTTGCTCAAATATAATTCAACTAAGAAAACAACAAACGCAATAAACGCGACGGCTGTGGGCTCGATTCTCACTGGTCAATTTCTCGTTTTGGTTCAAAAACAAAGCGCGGCGTTAAGTTGCGCTACTCAATATGCGATGCCTTCAGTATTCGACGGAAAGTCTCCTAATGACACCTCCTTTTTATAAAGAAGTCGTTTAAAAATATGGGGAATTAGGCTCTTCTTTTAACCTCACAGTATCAAAAGTGAAAAGTGGAGAACCGAGAGAGATTAAACAATAAGCTTATTTTTTCTATTCATAATGTACTAGGGTGTGTATTATTTTAGACATACCTCAGCGTTTAACATGAAAGTATTGGGCGGGAATTACACAGAAGTGAATACAAAGATCTTTGACGCTGTATTCTGCACTTAGTAGACCTAGAGTTAAGACATTTTGCTGCATTAAGACATTTCGCCGACTTCTTGAGGCAATAAGTATTGAGTCGAGGAACTTAAAGCCACTTTTTGACTCGTTACCAGAGCGAGCAAATGGAAAAATAAATTTAAATTTTAAATAAAAAAAATATTTCATATCGTCTTGAGGAATGAACCCACAACCAGTTGCCTACAGAATTCGGTGGAAAGTGAGAAATGGAATAACTTAATTTTTAACACTAGGTTCCCTCTGCCTGCTGTGTAAGTGATACAGTGATGACGCTGAATTATGTGATTTTTATTAACTTTGTTAAATGGCAGAACACTAAGAGAAATTTTAGAGCGTTTTGTGAAAATATAAATAATTTGTAATCATTTCCACAAGCGGAGATCGAATCCACTGCTCACTTCACTTGTCCCTCCTATATACGTTATCGTATTTTCCGTTGTTTAAACACAGTTTAATGATGCAGTGCTCAACGCTGTTAACCAGTAAAAAAAATGTCACGGCTACTGATCCAATATTTAGTATTACAATATAACTTTCATATCGAAACGAACAATCTATTAATTATTAATAGGTTTAGGTGTCAATTTTAATTTTCAGCTCACGTTCAGTTTCAACTTACTATCCTACTCTTTCTTTGTACTGTAAAATGTTGGTCGTTATATTTGACCCATTTACCAGTTTCCGATCGAGATGAAATTTTGCACCCATATTTAAGTAGAATGACAAAGCAATATTAATATATTAATAAGTGTTTTTTTTAGCTTCAGCGCTGCATCCCGCACACAGCAGGGTAGGCAGAGGGAACCTAGTGTTTTTAGACACTCCATCCCCCACTTTCTGCCGAATTCTGGAGGCATGGCGTGTTAAGTGGCAGAACTCAACGCCGCGCTTAGCCTCGACACCAGAGCGAAGAAATGGAAATATAAATTTAAGTAAATATTTCATCTCCTCGAGCGGGGATCGAACCCACAACCAGTCGGTTTTACAGTCACACTTCGTGCCACGACTGGCGTGTGGCACGAAGTGGATATGACTGGAGTGGATATGAGAGTTACAAACATTTCTTTAAGCTTTACGCTGTATTCTGCATACCCTATGCAGCGGGAACCTGTGAACCTGTGCTTAACAATTAGTTCACAGGTTCCCCCGTTACCTATTCCTTTCCCACTTTTCACATTTCTGGAGGCATTGCGAGTTGACTGGAAGTTGGAACTCAATGCCGCGGTTTGTATCGACGCCAGAATGAAGATATTAATTATTTTCTTTCCTTGAGAGAGAATCGAACCCACAAGTCTTCATTGATAGTCATACGCTTGTGCCCCTGCATCACGACTGGCGTGGACGATTATTATACTAATTTGTCACCCTAAATTATAAATATTAAATGTACAGATACATTTTTTCTACCGTATTTTTATACTATTAATACTATACGACAATATTCGAATCAGATGAAAAAGATTTAAATAAAGCGTAATTGTAAAGTGACAGAACTTAAAAAAAATATATTTTAACCCAAAGTAACTTTTTTAACGCTAAAAATAGCAAAAATAAATATTTTACAACATTTTTTAATATTGTTTATTTTTTATAAGTTACCATATTTAAACAAATTATAATATTAAAATTTCTTTGTAACCTCTAACAACTTAAACTTCTTAAACAGCAAGAAAAATAAATTCCACCAACACAAAACGTCAAATACTTCAAAAGCCGTATAATGATCACAAATCCGAATGATACTAAATTTGTTATTTTACTTAGCGTTTACAATATACATCGAATGTGAACACGACAGGCGAGTTATAACCACTTTGAAATATTCCAAATTTTATGTGAAACCGACAATAGTCAATGGTGAACCGGCAACCACTGGGCAAGTTCCATATCTAGTGTCCATTAAGGAACCAATTCACAAAATCGGCGACCGAAGACTGATATGGGCAAACTTGTGCGGGGGCAGTATTATAAGCGAAATGAGGATCCTCACAGCAGCACATTGCTTCGAAAGTTCCAATTTCTACTATAAAAAGCATCCGGACCGCCTTCGCGTGGTCGCCGGCAACCTACGCACCAACCTAGCACACAGCGGTGACACCGAAACCAACATCATCAACCAATGGCGCGAAATCGAAGACGTTGTTCTCCACACACATTTCTATTTTCCAAAAAACGATATCGCAATAGTATTAATTAAAGATCAATGGAAATTTAGTAACAACGTAGATTATATAAATATGGCAACAAAAAGCACAGATTATACGTCGTGTATGACAGCTGGTTTCGGCAGAATAGGTTACAGCCTTCGCGATAAAATATCACCTGTACTGTTGGTCGCGCGAGTTAACACCCTAAGCCAGTGGAAATGCAATAAATTGTGGGAAATGAATATGAGTACTTATATTTGTTCAGATTCCTCGTTAACTGATGTATCTAGAGGTGACTCTGGAGGACCCTTGGTGTGTAAGAGCACTTTGGATCCGGCGGAGGAGCCTTACAAAGATCTATTAGTTGGTATAGTGAGTGGAAAGAATTTCGATAGAACAACACTCTATACCAGAGTATCGGAATATCGTGATTGGATCGCCAGGAACGAGGCATCTCGTTCCTTTGAATTTGTTTATTTAAATTGTGTTTTTTTATTTTTTGTGTATAACTATATAATTACAAAAATGTAAACAGAAAACTATCCGTAAACCATAAGCTTACATTCTCCATGTCGTTCATAGCAACGCCCATAGAAAAGAAGTATAGATAAGAGGCCAGTCGTGACGCAGAAGCACAAGCGTGTGGCTGTAAACGCGCAGGCTATGAGTTCGATTCCCACTCGAGGAAATGAAATATTTAATATTTTCAAAACCAGTCGTGGCGGAGGGTCACAAAATGTGACAAAATTCACTAGTTGTGGGTACGATCCTCACGCAAGAAAATTAAATATTTACTGTCATTTATATTTTAATTTCATCGCTCTGGTATCGAAGCAAAGCTCGGCGTTGAGTTCCGCCACTCGACGCGCAATGCCTCCAGAACTCGGCGGAAAGTTGTGTCTTAACACTAGGCTCTAATTTTAATTTAATTTAATTCCAATACCTCGCTCTAGTGACGAGTTCAGGCACTCAACACACAATGCCTCCAGAATTCAGTAGAAAATTGGGAACGATAGTATTCTCAATAGGAAAGGACTGTCTTAGCACTAGGTTCCCAGGTTCCCTCTGCCTACCTCACTCTGTGTGGGACACAGCGTAAAGCTAAAAAAAATGATTTATTTATTATATATCACTAATATACCATTAAGTAACGTAATACGTAACGTAACGATTACTAGAATTTTATCTAACTTTATGAAATTTTCTAACCTCCTGAATAAAATATTATTAAATTATTAAATGCAATAATTAACACTCATAATGAAAGAGACTCAAATGACCCGCTCCTTTGAGACAAATTGAAAGTTAACACTTTTTAATGTTATACAAACTCTGTTATTTTACAATAAATTCTTTTTAATATAAAAAAGTTCATCTCGTAGCTCAATGATGTCAGAGGCGTCAGATGCCAGTCGTGGCTCACGAGCACAAAATGTGACTGTAGATGCGACTGGTTGTGGGTTCGAGTTCCGTTCGAGGAAATGAAATATTAAATATTTTCAATTCTTTGCTCTTGTGCCGAGGCAAAATGCGGCGTTGAGTTCCACCACTCAACATGCTCCAAAATTTCACGGAAAATGGGGAACGGACTGTCTGAACTTGGGTCCCTCTGCCTTTACCTTCTACGCGAGATACAGCGTGACGCTGAAAAAAAAAAGGATATACCTACTTAAAGACGATAAAAATAACAACTCACAGAAGATAATTGTCGTTTAACTGACATTAAATCGATAGGTCGGTAGTAAGATTATGGTTTTATAAGCTCTAATAAGAAAAGTTTCAGCGGGAGAGTTGAAACTTTTCCTAGTTTCATTAAAGAAATTTCTACTGTTTTTGTGAAAATTATAAAAAGATTAGTACTATATTAATAGGTAGATTACCGAGCCGCTTAAAATAGGTATCTAAAATTTATATATAATTCTCTTTCCTTGACAAGACAAAATCTCCTCAACGAGCAATTGAAATTATTTAGCACTATTACAGCCTTTTCCTCATTCCTACAAAATGTATTCCACTATTAATTGAAATTCTCAAAAAACAGAATTGAATTTCTCAAATAAAAAAAACAAACTGACCGCTAAACAATATGTAATACTAAATAGAGTGGATAGTGGAGAACGGAGTATTTTGACATTATGTCTCTGCCTACTCCGCCATATGCGGGATACAGCGTGAAAGTGAAAGTGAAAAAATATAAAACAAAACTAATGCATTGATCTTACGCTATAAATATTTAGTACACCTTTTAAGATTCATTTTCGTATATTTGTATGAAAACGTGCATTCGAGTATTATAATAACTCTATCTATATGGTAATTGTAATAGTAAATGTTAGGGTTCCTTTTATATATGTTTTTTTATAGTGGAGATTATCTTAATTTTCAAGACATTGCTTCTTGAGTCGCGGAACTGAACGCCGCGCCTTGCTATGATTATCAGAGTGAGAAGTAATTTACCCTGCTGAGTGGCAGTTAAATCGACAACAGTCGTGTTAACATTCAAAATTTGTGCCACTGCACCACGACGATGTAGTGTTACAGCGTTAGGTTAGGTTCCCACATTCCCTCTGGCTACCCTTCTATGTGTACGATAGAATGTGAATCTTAAAAAGCATATAAAACTTTTTCGTTGCTAAGTGACTGAGAGACGACTCACAGCCGGAACGTAGCATAGATTTTTGAAATTTGTTACTCAAGTTCCTTGGGAAATATAAAGAAAAACGGGAAAAACGGGACTTCACGCTTTGTCACTTTTACGCAAAGAAAGTTGCGGGCTATAACTAATCTGTATATATTGTACTAGTTTAAATTATATTGATCATACCTATTTTAATATGGCGAAAATTCGAAATATCACTGCTTATTATTCATACTTTTGAAATTTTTATGTATGACCATCAGCACCTACCTGCTATTTCAGAACACATCAGCTTAAAACATTCAAAGGTCCCACGTATAGCAGAGGGAACCGAGAGTTAAGACATTTAGTTCCCCAATTCCAATTTCTCGAGACATTCCATCTTGAGAGATGGAACTCCGTCTCTCTCCTCATTCCTCTCTTCGTTCTTCGCCTCTTCTCTTTTTAATAGAGCGAGATAAAGAAATTTAATAAAGTATTAATTCTAGTGGGAGTAAGTTGAGGCCAATCGTGGTGCAGAGGCACAAAGTGTGACGGTAAAAACCGACTGGTTGTGGGTTCGATCTCCCCTCGATGTAATAAAATATTTACTTATATTTATGTTTTCATTTTCATCGCTCTACTGTCGAGACAAAGCGCGACGTTGAGTTCCGCCACTGAACACGCAATGCCTCCAGAATTCGGCGGAAAGTAAGGAACGGAGTGTCTTAACACTAGTTCTACTCTGCTTATCCTGCTGTGTGCGGGTTACAGCGCGAAGCTGATTTTTGAACTTGGAATGGAACCTACAACCATCGCGTTTATAGTCTCTATAAGCATAATATTAAAAAATAATAATGGTAAAACTAAAAAAAGGTGTTATAACACTATAGTAAGTAATTACAATCTTGAATACTCATCTGAAGAATTTATTTCATATCGAGACCTTACACCTCTCCCTTACCTTATACTCGTTTTAAATGATATAAGTTACTATATTGCAGATCGTTGAAAGCGACATTCTTACAGTGCTTGCTATGCGATATTAATATCTAGTATTTTATTAAATCGAGGCGCAGGGACTCGAGTGTGAGACTGTAAACGGGACTGGTTGGGGGTTCAATTCCTACTCACACACATATACATATTTTCATTGCAATGCCTCGAAAAAATCGGTGGTAAGCGACGAACGGAGTGTCTTAATATTCGGTTCCCTGTGTGCCCTGCTGTGTACGGGATACAGCGTGAAGCTGATTTATTATTTATTTATTATAGTAATATTATAATTCTAGAATGCTTTAACTGATTTGAATTGAGTAAGTGATGAGTTTAGGTTCGTTTTCCATTTGAGAAATATTTATCATATTTATATACAGTCTGTATCTTCTGTTATTGTGAAATATTAATTATTTTTATTCGCGCTCTCGCTCAGGTTACGAAGAAAAGCGCGGCGTTGAGTTTCGCCACTCAACACGCAATTTCTCCAGAATTCGGCAGAAAGTGGGGAATGGAAGTATCGTGTCACTAGGTTCCCAGGCTCTCTTGCCTTCTCTTCTATATGCAAAATACTGCGTGAAGCTAAAAAAACTTAGTAGATATATATTAAAATAGTCCCGTTAAAAGGAGGAATTTAAACTCACAACTCATCCTAATTTGACATAAGAACTTAAATCTATTGTAGAGTCCTACAAAACCCGGAGGAAGTACGTCATACTTATCACGTCACAAGGATTTGCGGTAATCATTTCTATGTTAATGTGTTAATGGATTTTGACAAGTAGAAGTGCTGTTATCAGCAACTGATAAGAGGATGCGAATTACCTTTATTTACAAGTTACTTAATGAAATTAACGAAAAATAATTAATATTTAGATTATAAAATTGTTGGTAATGATTGTTTTTTGTTTTTTGGAAACGTATAAATTTTTTTTTGTTAAATTTGAATCCATGTCTCTTGGAAAATCCCGGTACGATATTACATATTTTTCTTTTTTAAGTAACGTAATACTTTAAAAAGGTAAAAAAAATATTGTTGTATTTTTTTTTTTATCTCGGATTCAGGGGTAGGCAGAACGAACCCAGTGTTAAGCCACTCCATTCCCCGCAGATAGCTCAATATTTGAAACATTCCATGTGTGGTGCCGCAATCAACGTCACCTGTCTGTACTGTCCATCAAAGTGACGAAAAGGAACATAAATATCATATTGTATATCAACATTCTTTTGTGTTTTTAGCTTCACGTCTTGTCTTGCACAATTTAGTGTTACGGCTCTCTGTTCCCATTAAAGCATTACCGTTCCCGACATTCCGCTGAATTCTGGAGGCATTGCGTTATGAATGGCGTAATTCAACGCCGCAATACCAACTAAATATGAACATGATTAAATTTATTTTCACACATAACACCAGCGAGCGTTCATTCACTTCTAGCAAAATTTACAAGAATTTCAAAACTTGTAATTTGTATACACTACTACAACTACAACTAGTTAGTTACTTAAATTTAGTTTTAAATTAAACAGATACAATTACTATGCATTAGGTCCACTACAGTGCGTTCGACAAATCGTGGCCACTGGATGAAGTTAGATTTTCCGAGCTTATCCGTATTGTTCATATGAGAAGGAACGATTCTTCAAAAGTAAGAAAAACTCAATATTGCAGAACACTGGCTTTTGCAGCTAACTTCAGAGCGGCCTCGACTTTTTGACCGTACTGTACATTGCATTAAATAACAAAATTATTCATATCGCACACTCATTTGGTAAGCAAACAGTCAAATTAGTTATAAAGTTTGGCCTGAGTGAGAGAGTGAAATATTTGTTCGTAATATTATATTAGAAGTGGTGGTTCAGTGGAAAACGGTAGTCAATTCGATTTCGATAGTTTTTACTAGATCAACTTGTAGCTATATAATAAAATTTAACTAACTGAGTTTGGGCAGTCTATATCTATACTTTGGATTCGTACAAGATATAGAAGAAAACATGTTATTGGAAGTATTTAATAGAACCAATGATTATAATATAGAAAAAATATAAATATAGAAACTATGATTTTTAACATTTTTGTCTCTACATTTGTTCTCGCTAATCTCAAAATCAGTTTAACCGATTTAGCTTGTAAATAAAAAAGTTATACCATTTTAATGAATATACTTATATATAACATTTAAATGTTTTTCTACAAAATATCTCGAATTGGCTAAAACTTTATTTTTCGGTTAAAATATATTGTTTTAAACCAAATCAGCTTCACGCTGTATCCCGTTCACAGCAGGGTAGGCAGAGGGAACCTAGTGTTAAGATACTCCGTTCTCCAGTTATAGCCGAGTTCTGGAGGCTTTGCGTGTTGAGTGGCGGAACCTAACGCCACGCTTCGCTTTTAGCGCAGAAATGAAAATATAAATGTAAATAAATATTTCATTTCCTCGAATGGGGAAATAATCCACAACCAGTCGATTTTATAGTCACACTTTATGCCCCTGCGCTACGCAGATAAGCAAATTAATAATTATGTAGTTCAAGCGGGCGAAGCCGCGAGCGGGTCGTTAGTTTGTAATAAATGTGTTAATTGAAAAATGAATAACTGCGAGCTGGGCGGGCTGGTCTGATGATGCCAGGAGATGAATAGTGGAATTCTCCAGAAATTGATGTCTCTCGAGTTTGGGCTCTTACAATATATAACTCCGAACGCACCTTAAAGCACTTGCAGCGCTTGATGTAGCTGTTCTGATGATGATGAAGCCAGGATTTGAAGAGAGGAACTCTTAAGAGGATATAAAGCGAATTTATTATTATTTTTTAAAATAAATCTTTAAAGTTTTTTTTACCAATTATAATGGGGGATGGAACTTTACTGAGTTTTGTGTAGAATACTATCCATCTATATTTGGAAAGTAACTGTGCGTTGGTGTAAAGTAAATAAACGTAGAAATACATTAATTTATAGGATCTTTCTGCTTACCCTCGATGAATTCGAGGCTCTCGTGGCGCATTGGCACAACCGTGTTATTGGTTCGATTCCCACTCGGGGGACTAAATTAATATTTTCATGGCCTCGCTGTGTAATCATTCTCTAGTTATTAATTTAGTAAAAACTCGTGTTGACTGACAGAACCCTGTGAAGCTATAACAAAAATATTAAAAAAATAACTATGTTCTTCTTCGCTTGAGAGGCCAGTCGTGGCGCAGTGGCACGAAGTGTGACTGTAAAACCGACTGGTTGTGGGTTCGATCCCCACTCGAGGAGAAGAAATATTAACTTAAATTTATATTTCCATTTCTTCGCTATGGTGTCGAGGCTAAGCGCGGCGTTGAGTTCTGCCACTCAACACGCAATGCCTTCAGAATTCGGCAGAAAGTGGGGAACGGAGTGTCTTAACACTAGGTTCCCTCTGCCTACCCTGCTGTGTGCGGGATATAGCGTGAAGCTAATTTAATTTTAATTTTTAACTATGTTCTAAGAATGTAAAGAATTAAAAAAAATCTTTATATTCATGATATTGGACATGAATAAATTCAAATATATTATATCATTATTTTAAATCATACATCACTTCCCACGTTTGGAATTTTCAAATCAACTCCAACTTTTCGTTATATTAAAATGTACAATTTACAGTGATCTATATTGTTATAAACAAAGCGGCAAAACCCATATTCAGTTTTAATTCGGTAGAAATTCTTGTATTTTACTGTAGATTTAAACGATTTTATATTGTAGGCTCACTATTATTTCTCCCAGCGTCAGGAAAACATCTTGCTTAATTTTATTTAATCATACTAAAATCCGTGGAGGCCGTCGTGGCTCAGGGGCACAAGGATGTGACTGTAACGCGATGGTTGTTGGTTCGATATCCACTCGAGAAAATGAAATATTTATTTAAATTTATTTCCATTTCTTCGCTCTGGTGTCGAGGCATAGAGCGGCGTTGAGTTCCGCCATTAAACACGCAATGCCTCCAGAATTCCCCCCCTCTGCCTACCCTGCTGTGTGCGGGATTAGTACTGATTAGTACTAGAATACTAATTGGAGCCGTCGTGGCACAACCGATGTCTATTAGTGGCAATGAAGTTATTTTCCCACTGTGCAACAAGACAAAGCGCAGCATTGAGATCCAACTCAACGCGCAATGCTTTCAGAATTTGGCGGAAAGAGGAAAGCGGAGTGTCTTAACACTAAGCGCTCTCCTATCCCACTGACGTGGACACTAAACGAAAAGGAAAATCACCATATATAAGGTCAGTAAACACAACAAATACCTACAGATAGCTAAAGGTTGTATCAAAACGAGTGCAAATTAGAACAAATGGGTTGTCGGGAGCAGGACAGGATTGACTTCGTGCTTCACGCCGTATTATTTACACTTTATTTGATCGCTTGAGCTCCTGGGCACCTGCTGTGATTTGTGTTTCGCTTCGCTTTCGCTTTAATATTTTAATTAAAATCCACTGGAAGTTTACAATGTAGTTTTGTGTTTCTACAATTGTTTTGTTTCGTGTTTTTTTTTAGAAATATTAGTTTTTAAAATAAATAAAAATCAGCTTCACGCTGTATCCCGCACACAGCAGGGTAGGCAGAGGGAACCTAGTGTTAAGACACTCCATTCCCCACCTTCTGCCGAATTCTGGAGGCATTGTGTGTAGAGTGGCAGGACTCAACGCCGCGCTTAGCCTCGACACCAGAGCGAAGAAATGGAAATATAAATTTAAGTAAATATTTCTTGCAATAATTATTTAATTGGTCAATAAAATGTATGTACCGATCAAATGCCGGTCGGACTCTCATATTTAGAGTTCACAACAAATTGATCGTATAAGAGTTTAATTTCTTCCTTTTGAGGCACGGAACCATAAAAATAATTATATGTATAAATATAAATATATTTGTCTTAGTTGATAAGAATAATTGAAAAATAAATATTTAAACGTCTTCAGCATGGGAGTGATATAGAAGAGAGAAAGTACAGAGATATTTTTTTCATAGCAAGCGAAAGATTTGAAAGTGAAAAAATATGAGCGTAAAATATAGGTGCATAAAAAAAGTGCTATAAGCAATTCATTACAGGTAATCTTTGGTGTAGAAAAGACTTACTCAATTTGGTGGAAAGTTGGGTACGTAAGTGTCTTAATGAGGACGGAGTGTTTTAACACTAGAGTTCCTCTGCGTACTCTAGAGGGTAGAGTGTGCGATATACAGCGTAAAGCTGGAAATAAATGAACATATACTGACATATGCCATATTATTCTTGTATATCACTTAATAGAAAGAACTCTCGAAGAACTCTATGCTCTTGTGTAAAAGAAATCGCTAAATAGAAAGAAAGAAATTACTTAACGATGAAAAAAAATCTCATAATATTTTTATTGCTTTTTTTTGTTATTAACCGGGCCGTCGTGGCCTAGTGGCACAAGGATGTGACTGAAACGCGACGGTTGTGGGTTCGATCCCCTCTCGAGGCAATGCATTATTATTTATTAATACTTTCATTTCTTTGCTCTGGCACGTTGAGTTTCGCCACTTAACACGCGCAATGCCTTGAAAAATTCGGGGGGAAAGGAGGGAACAGAATGTCTTATCACTATGTTCTCTCTGCCTACCCTTCTGTGTGCGGGACACAGCGTGAAGCTGATTTAAGTATGATTTAATTAAAAAAATAAAAATATTATAAATATTCCTCAAAAGTTTGAAAATGGTTTAGTTAAAATAAGTAGTAACTGCAGTCAAAGGATTTATAACTAAAAGTTTATATAATATACTTATTTATAAATATGACCCAAAATTACTCTATTTTAATGTGTATTATTTCTCCTTTATAAGTTTCCTTTGAAAGCATTTCGACGTAAAATCTCACAAATTTCTATTATATGTATATATATATGTTTGTATTTAATATGAGTATCTGTATAAAGGTATGTAGTATGGGTAGCTTAATAAATAAGGTTAATATCTTCATCAGAGAGAATCTAATGCTAAGACATTCTTTGGTTCATGCACCGTCTAATTTTCGTGACAGTGTGTTGAATCGCGAAACTGAACGCCGCGTTTTGCCTTGTTTACAGAACAAGACAAAGCGCAAAAAACAAACAAACAAGAAAAAAAAACTAATTTATTATCCCAAATTTGAATCAATCCCAGAAATGTTGTGTTTCAGACAGACGCTGGGCCACATTAGTTTTTTTGTACATATTTTATTATACGATGAAGAAAGATGAAAGGAACAAATATAATTTGAAGTTAATCTCTCTAAAGTACGTTTATTATGGCTATAAACCTATTATATCACGTTGTCTCCTTTTGTTTTTTTAGGGTCCCGTACCTTTTTTAAGGAAAAAAGGATCCCTTATCCCAAAATTACCAAAATGCTTGTACCGCACCACAACAAACTTCTATATTATACTATTAATAATGAATTAACCTCAGAAATATTAAGGAAATGTTTTTTATATAGAATCATGCTGATTTACGGCCGTTACGGTGAATTCTATATGTGTTAACTAGTAATAAATGAGTGTTTGAAAGTAATCATTATAAGCACGATGGTGATGGGTTCATTTTGCACTTGTGAAAATGTTTGTATTAATATCTTCAATTATTTTTTAACCAATTAAAAATCATAGGAGGTTCGATTCGATCGTTTATTTCTTTTTTTATGTTCAAATTCGATTTTATTAGTAAGTATTTTGATTTCTTTTACTACTTAAGTGGTTTTATATATATTTTTTGCTACAATAATATCTAGAGTCGATTAGAAAAAAAAGTATTACATTTTTAAACTTAACCAAATTTACTTTCACGCTGTATCCCTAGCGGAGTAGTCATGGAGAACGGAGCGCCAAACGCTCTTTACATACCTCTTTCGCCTCGACCACTGTCATCAACCTCATCATATATTGCCCTCCAAGGGGTCCTCATGCTTTTTACGTGACCTTCTTCCACATTATCTTTGATACTGTGTTCTCGAAGATCAACCGAGGGCTCTCCCTACCTCTCTTACCACTCACTTTTCCATCATAAATCTTATTTGCCATTCTTTCATCACCTATTCGTTCGACGTGCCGAAACCAAATGAGCACGTTCTTCTTCATTGTCACCGTGACATCATCGTTAGCTACTTTATTTAAGTATAGAAATTGTCATTCGTGTCTCTAAGAAAAGGAGGAAACATTAGATCGCTGAATCAGTTGCGTTTTGGATCGCTAATTAATAAAAACATATATATTAGTGTTTGCCGTCTTTTACTTACGTCAGTATTTTCTTATAGACAATATTCTTAAAAACATAACACATCCTAGCAAAACTAAACAGCCGAAAGATTTAAAATTATGTTAAAGTATGTAAATATGAAAAAAAACTTAATATATAATAAATTAAAAAAAATGTCAATGCGAGCAAACCCAAAGAAAAGCTATAGTTAATAATATGATAACTTAAAAAAAAGACTGATAATTTTACTATAATGCATTGGGCGGCGCGTAGGGCGTCACCGTCCGCCCAATATAAGGCGATCGTAGAACGTTCGTAGCTCACTTGTGTCGTAGCACTCAACGCCGTAGCACCGTAGCACCGTAGATACTGACGTAGCAATGGCTTTCGGGTAAGTTTTGATTTTGGTAAAAGTTTTTTTTTTCATATATATGTATGAGGTTTTTTTATTATAGAAAGGATGATTTTGTATTATGTGATGAATATATGATTTCTTTTTTTTTATTTTGGTATTTTTATTTAGGAACTGATTTACAAGTTTATTTTTTTTAAAATATTCAGATAATATAATATATTTTTGGCAATTGTAAGAAAAAAGAATTATTATCAAGTTTTATAGAAATTTTAATAATCTATTAAATTATTTTGGAATTTAAAGGTCCTCTAATATAATTGGTATTAATAAGATTTGATGCCTATATTATTAACAAAAATAAAAAATATCAAAATATATAAATTAAACAATAGTACTTAGAAATACAAAAGGTGTTCAGAAAGCCACTCCTAAATAAGTTAGACCAATACCTACTCTAAAAACTGAAAAGAAAACTCAAACTATTAATATAATATAAGTTTAAATAATTTATAATTATTTATTATTTTTTGAAAACGTACAAAAAATTAAACGTAGCGGGATTTGAATCTCCGTCTCTTATTTACCGTGCAACTGTTCTCACTAACCTTAGTTAGTTATTAGCTCTTGTTTTATTACGTCGAAACTCTATTTTATTATAAAAAAACATTTGAAAACTCCTATACATGTCTTAAAATCATAATTTAATTTTTATCTATAAAAATAACCGTACCGTTTTTTATTGTTCATTTATCAAAATATTTATGTATTTTAGTACATTATTTCTCGGGAACTTTTGCTTTCTAACATCATTCTACCTATAGTACTCAGTTTCTGTGCGTTTATTCTTGCTCTCGAGGGAAATATACTTTTTCAAACAGTAAAATTAACGCTGAGACTCCGTTTACTTTTCAATACAATTGTTTTTAATGGAAACGGCTAGAAACTATGTTATACTACAGCTTTATTGAGACTTTTTTTTAAATATTTTTTTCATAGTATTATATTGTATTCCATACATAACAAGGGTAGGAAAATGGGAACCTAGGTACCTAATGTTAAGGCACTCCGTTTTGCGCCGAATTCTGGAGGCATTGCGTTTTGATTTGCGAAGCCGTGCATTTAGTCAAATGGGAATCGAACCTACAACCCGTCGCGTTTGTAATCGCACCTTTGAGATCGCTGAGCCACGACTGACATATTTTTTTTTGACTGGTCCCTCAACACGCAATGTCTCCGGAATTCGGCGGAAAGTGAGGAGCAAAGTGTCTTTACCCCAGACTCCTTTTACCTATCCTGCTTCATGTGGGATACGGCGTGAAGTTAAACAAAAGACTATTGCGAATTGCCTTACACCACGACCTTATAATTACTTTGGAAATTCTCAAACGCTCTTGAAAATTGATACTTTGACAACTTAATTGCAAAATGTTAATTTATTTCTATAGTATTACGCTAAAACTTAAATCTAACCTTTACATTAGGTAAATAACATTTCTAAATTCTTTTTTAGCTTCTCGCTGTATACCGTTCAGCCTTAGGGGACCTGGGAACCTAGTGTTAAGACAGTCTGTTCCCATTAAGACAATTTCGTTCTCCACTTTGCGCTCCACTAATTTAAATAATCACTAAAACGTAATCAAAAGAGGCAGTCATGGTGCAGTAACACAAAGTGTGACTATAAAACCGACTGGTTGTGGGTTCGATCCCCACTCGAGTTGATGAAATATTTACGTAAATTTATATTTCCATTTCTTCGCTCTGGTGTCGAGGACAAGCGCAGCGTTGAGTTCTGCCACTCAACTTTGTGTTACCTCCAGAATTCGGCAAAAACTGGGGAACGAAGTATCTAAGCACTAGTACTATTCCCTCTGCCTAACCCTGCTGTGTGCGTGATACAGCGTGAAGCTGACGTAATCGAAAAACCCAAACCATCACAAGTTTTTAGAGAAAATAAAGAGATTTTTTAATCTTACCGAAAAAAGAAAGAAACGGATGTAAATTAAATACAAAATGTACGCTAAACATGCGTAAGTAATTACAGTTAGCGATATAAATGTGAACACATATATATTTACTGATGCGTAACTTTATTGTGAGAAAAAAAAACAGATTTTTTTCTCATACAGATTTCTCATTTAGAAAATGATTAAGATAAACATTTAATCAACCAATGTATTATAGAAATATACTTATTTGGAAAATGTATAAAATTTTGAACGTAGCGGGACTCGAACCCGCGCCTTCTGAAAACCGATCAGGAAGTTGTTGTAAGTGGAAGTTGTAACAAGCGTATAAAAATTTCGACGTAACTTGATGAGAACATGTGGCTTAGTGATCTTAGCGCCTGGTCTGTTTCTAGGAGGCGCGGGTTCGAGTCACGCGCTACGTTCAAATTTTTATACGTTTTCCAAATAAGTAATTTTCTTTCCGAAGTTCCACACTTAGGAACAAAAAATAGCACTTTTAAAATGTTAAAAATATTATAGAAATGGTATATTTACTATCAGGGAACTTCTAGATGTAGTCTGATCCGTAATCGTAACTGAAGTTATCGGATATCCAAAATAAAAAAACTATTCGTAATCTTTACCGACACCGATATAAAAGTTTTGTATAGTTTGTATTAAGGGGTCAAAAATCGAGAAAGATACCGTAATAGTAACCGTCCGCCTTATAACTAACGGACAATTCGAAGTAATTTTAGATTTTAGAGATCAAAACCGATATACATACAGAGTAAAGATGAAATGGTGTTTGGTTTGATTCCCATTCAGGGTGAAATTTACCTTAAATTTATTGGACTGTGAAAATAAAAAAATATTAGTAATTATTTATACTGTTTCCGTTAAATAGAAAAAATAATCATAAAATCTATTTAAACTTACTTATATTAAAAACACTTTTTTTAAATTTATGCGGTTACAAAATATGTTTTTTTCGTATTTAATGTGTTAACACTTTCTTGGACAATGTTTTTTTAAAAAAAATATTTAGAAACGTATAAAATTATTTAAATTCCAACGTAGCCTAGATTTGAAACCAGTATCCTTTATCCAAATAATCCTAAAAAATAAATATTATAAAAAAGGTGACAAAAAAAGTAAAATAAAGGTGACAAAAATTTAAAAGGATTTATACAAATGAAAAAAGTAAAAGAAAAAGCTGCTCAAAAGTCGTGGATTCGAATATCAAAAGGGTTATCTCAAATAAGTTTTTTAATCTCGAAGACATGTATGTACTTTGAAATACAATACCATAGTCATATGACTAACATCCATATGGCCTCTTACATGAAAAAAAATATTCGGCACTTAGTACTGACTCTACATTTTTATTAGAATTTTTATTTTTTTGACAGACAGTTTTTTTTATTTTATTTATGCTATTTAATTATAATAATAACTTTTTACACTACATCCAAGAAACGACACGGATAAAATAAAGAAAGAACATTTTAATATACAAAAGGCGTCCATATTGCTTAATAGCTATCTCTGGTATGCAATCTGCTATTGGAACTTATTTATATATTTGTTTTTTTATCTCTCGTATAGCAAGATATGAATCTCTTGTCAACTCACTCTCCTCTAACCGCCTAAATTTGACAAATTGTATCGAGTAGCGCAACATCATAGCATATTTAGACTAACAAACTGTATTTATCAAATAGGTTGTGACATTATAAAAAATAATACGTTATAAATATATTATATTCTTTTAAAGTTATAAAAAAAAGAAATTATTTGAAATTAGATATTTAAAATTAGTACTTCCAATAGACGCCAGCACCCTGCATAGTAGGGAAGGGCAAAAAAAAACCTAGTGATAAGACATTCCTTTCAAACTTCCCGCCCCTTTTTCGAGACTCGCTCGTTTTTGTTATTAGAGAACGAAGACGATTATTTTTTTCAAATGGGAATCGAATCCACAACCTTCACGTTTAGAGTCTGAGACGGGAACGTCGCACCACGACGTCCTCATCAGGAAACGAGAGAAACTGTTACAGCATAAAATTCCTATCAAAAACTAACCTAACTATAAAATAAACAAAATTTTCTCAGATCTTTGAACTATTACTGTTACTAACAAAGTATATTGTCTTTAAGTTGTATCCCATTTATATTCAAAAGGGTTCCCTTTTACTGTTAAATAAACATTTACTGTTTGAACAACGAAGAATTTTTAAATGATAAACTAGTTTTGGAATTCACTTTCTTGAAACTTTTCAATTCAATGCTTTAAGTTATCTTATATTTTTTTTTTATTAAAATAGGTGGGCGTTTTCTATTCGACGCATTTTGTTTTTGTTGTATTGATATATTAGTATGTAAATTTGTGGCGACTGAATGTGGTGTGAATGTGGGGTATGTTTGTCTCTTAATATTAGGCTAGTTTACTATTCTGGTAAAATCGTGAAGCTGTTTTTAGCTTAAATATTAATTTAAAGTTAAGTAAAATTGGCAAAAAATATACTTGGAAATACAGCAGGGTAGGCAGAGGGAGCCTAGTGTTAAGACACTCCGTTCCCCACTTTCTGCCGAATTCTGGAGGCATTGCGTGTTGAGTGGCAGAACTCAACGCCGCGCTTAGCCTCGACACCAGAGCGAAGAAATGGAAATATAAATGTAAGTAAATATTTAATCTCCTCGAGTGGGGATCGAACCCACACTTCGTGCCACTGCGCCACGACTGGCCTCAAACTGTCTAAAGTAAAGTTATGTTAAATGTCACAAATATATAACTAGTTGCTTTATAAAATATCGGCACAAACCGGACGTAATGTTCAGTGGTTTGTTGGAACATCACTAAAATATAAGTGAAATTGTCACACATTACTATTTCCCGTTTGACTTACTAAATCATTCATAGCCGACATTTGTACATCTTTACTAATATTATAAAGCTAAACTGTTTGTTTGATTAAGCGGACTAATCTCACGAACTACTGTTTTGAATTACAATAAAATCTTTTCAATATAGCTGACTGTACCTGAGATAATAATTACCACGGGCGGTTAGCAATTTCCATTTGACCAAGCGGGCGAAGCCGAACGTACAACCCAATATGTTATAATATAAAACGAACAGAAAGCGCGAGTAGGTTAAATAAAAAAAAACGTTTAATTTATATTAATTATATTATTAATACAAGAAATACAATATTTTAATTTATTTAGTCTTTGAATTGAAATGTTGGCGAAAACAATACAAATGCCAACCAGTTTTAATCCGAGTTTATAATAGTTGATTTTTTATTTATAATTTCATTTTGTTTTCTTACTTTCCCGCAAACTAAGAGTTTCCTAACAAATCAAAAATGTTGTTGGAAAGATATAATGTTTATAATACAGTTTTGCGCTACAATCTACAAATAGCAGTAGGGTAGATAGAGAAAATTTCGTGTTAAGAGAAGCCGTTCCCCACTGTCCGCCGATTTTTTTTGAGGTGTTGTTACCTGAGCAAAGTATAATTGATAAATAATAATTGATTCCCCTAAATGAGGATCGAATTAGTAACCGTCGCGTTTCCAGTCACACCATCGTGCCACTGCGTGACGACAGCCGCGAATAAAATAATGTTTATAACATATAATAAAATAAAATATGTCAAAAAAAATAATAATGCCTAAAGGCAAGCTTCCCTCAACATTTACTTTTTATTTGGTCACTCAATTTATAAATAATAATAATATATCTCTATTTATAAATAATAATGATTACTCTTATTTTTTCACTCTCTTACTGTATTTCGCAACCTAGTGTAAGATATTATGCTCTCCAACCACCGCCTCGTTTCCAAAACATTACAAATAAATTGGCGGAACTTAACGCGTATCTTGTTACCGAGCGGGAATCGAATCCACAACCGTCGTGTTTGTGTCGCCTCTATTTTCACCTTGTTCCACAAATAAAAAGATTAAGTGACACATCAATCCGTCCAAACGCCATTTTAAACCTGAAACAACACCTGTCGAGTTATAGGTATTAGGTACTTTCATTTATCACCATAATTAAAGCGGCCACATTCCACGGGTTTACAACCGTTTAAAAATGTTGCCAACTTCCCCGAGCGGAATGTTGTTTTCTTCCTTATGAAACTGGATTTCGGATTTTTTTTTGGTCCTTGAAAATGTTTGAGAAAATTTTCTTTAACAGCCTGTTCTGGTATTATAATGTACTTATATATTTTTTCGAAATCATATAATTACTCATTAGATTATGGTGTGGTGTGGATGGCGTCATGGTGTTTTTTTTTATTGTATGTACATCAATACAAGAGGCCCATCTCACTGAATGACTTTTATCAAGGCAACATTTCTATTTGTCTCATAGCTTGGCCGAGCTCTTAGTGTTCTTCATCAAATTCTTAATGTTTGTACATGAAAAGATGAGTTCCACCAAACTGAATAAATTTTGCAAAGGTAGTTCGTCAATATCTATAATAGTTTGGATGGGCTCTTATATTTTCTCATTTAGGTCACCAGGTACTCCAGATCTTCGATGTTCCTACATTTGAAAGTTTTATCTTTCACGAAACATACCAAAATATACCAAGATGGCCATTCCATTCATCCATTCATTCATTCCAGGAAAGAATGACACGGCAGTGGACTTGGCGGGGGATACTGCCGTGCTCCTATTAGTGTCTTGAATTTTAAATGTAAGCTCGCAGACGTCGTGGTGCTATTTATTTTCCATATAAGATATTTTAACTATTGAATTCTATATATATATAGATAAACTAAAAGCAATTATTATATAAAAATAATAAATCAAACTAAAATTACATTTACCAAGGAATTTCTAATAAAGCCTACTCAAAATCACCTGTCAAACTTTCAATGTCCGCCCGAATACTTTCAGTTTATTTTGATATTTGAATGTTATTTAAATATTATTATAGCACAGCGCCACCGTAAACGCGATGGTTGTGGGTTTGAATCCACTCAGAGGATCATATTAATTATTATTATTTACTCCTCCCGTAAGCGCGCTTTGTCTCTCTCACAAGACAAAGCGCGGCGTTGATTTCCGCCATTCAACAGGCAATATCTCGAAAATTTGACAGAAAGCAGTTTTCCCTTTGTTTTTTAAACATGTTTGTTCGTTTATGAAACAATTTGTCAGCGTGATTTCCTTAAAAGGGTCGTTATAAAGAAACACGAGAAAACCCGATGCAATAACGACGTCGCCTTGAAATTTGACGTTTTCAATATTATATTATTAACCATTTTATTTTAAGGAAACTAAAATAATGTAAAACTATATTTGTTGCATTTTAAAAATGGTGCTGGGTACTAGCAATATATGTATGTTTTTTAGCATTAACGCTGTATCCCTCATGTTGTAGGATAGGCATATGGAACCTAGTTAAGGACACTCCGTTCCCCACTTCCAGCGAAATTTTCGAAGTGTCAAAGTTAATTCCCAAATTGAACCCACTATTGTCGCCTTACAGCCAGGGCAGGGCTTTACTATAAAAATAAAGCTATTTTTTTTAGAAACATTCCTTGAAATTAATCTTCGTGTACAATAACAACAATTATAATAAATAAAAATATAAATGGAAGAAAAATGAACATAATTCCGCAAAGCCTCGAGACAATCTCAGGACAGTCGTTATATTTTGATAAATTAATTTTGTTATTGGATCACCTTACCTACAGATACTTATAGTTATTTATGTGTACATACACTAAAACAGGAAACGGAAGTGTCTAAATGGGAACGGAGTGTCTTAACACTAGGTTCCCGGATTCTTTCTGCCTTCCCTGCTATATGCGAGATACAGCGTGAATCTACATTAAGGCAGCTTCACGCTTTTTTTCGTATAGCAGGATAGACAACAAAGGAAAAGAGTGCTAACCTAGTATCCGTGTGTTAGGTGGGGGAACTCAACGCTGCGGTTTTTGTCGCGCATTCTATCTATGCATGTTTATAATAGAGACGCTGTGAGGTTAACTCTTATTCGGGGAAATGTATTATTATTAATTAATATTTTCATTACATCGTTTTGATACAAAGATTAAAAGCGGAGATTGAGTTTTACTACTCAACACGCAATACGCGGTATATAGCGTGAAGCTGAAAAAAAAACAAAGCACTTCTTTCCCATTTTCTACTGAAATCTGAAGACATTTCGTGTTAAGTGGCAGAACTCAACGCCGCCCTTTACCCCGACACCAGAGCGAAAAAATGAAAATATTAACCTGAACCTATTGAATTATTTACTTAATACAATTAATGTTGTAATATTTCATGTATGTTTATAAAGCAGTTAAGATTTCTAATATGAAAATTATATTAAATATTTCATTTCCTCGAGTGGAAATCGAACGCACAACTAAATTTTCCCACTCTTTTAGCAAAAAGTAAGCAAATTTTCACATTATAATACGGATCATTGATATTTCTGTTTTAAAATATATTGTATATTTAACAATATAAAGCTATTGTTGTATATTTCTGTACACGAGGTTGTAGATTGAATGCCTGGAGGCGACTTAGCTAATGTTTTTGATCATTTATAACGATAAAATTAATTATTATTATTTAAATGACAGTCAACGTGATATGTTGGATTTGTTAAATTAATCTATATAAGTTAGTTTAAGAGGCCAGTCGTGGCACAGTGGAACAAAGTGTGACTGTAAGATCAACTCGTTGTGGCAAAAGGCTGGAATTCGGTAGAAAGTGGGAGACGGAGTGTCATATGACACTAGGTTCCCTCTGCCTGGGACCCTACTGTGTGTGTGCATACAGCGCTGATAAAAAAAATTAAGTTACTTTAATTTTAAATACTTAAAACTTACTTTTTAGTTTCACACTGTATTGAACATAGAGCAAAGGACCGATATCGAGATACGTGTTGAATTCCTTAATTTTCTCAAGTTGGATTGAATCTAGAACCGTCGCATTAACGAAACTAAACTTACAAACACCTACATACAATGACGTTAAAATAGCATCAGACAAATAATAAATAATACCATTTTATATTTTATTTGTCATTATTTTTACATCGTAAAGGCAAAATGAGATTTGGTAGATGTTTTTTTTTCGACAAATGACATACTATGTGTTATTGTAATTATACATATATGTATGAGTCTGCAAGTTCAGTTAAAGAATAGACGGTCTTATATTGCTAAAATGTCATATTTTTACACGAGATAACAAGATTTCATATGAGTTTTAATAAAAATATTTGTATTTTTTAACTAAATTACTTCAATCGTTGTTTGCTTTGAAATGTTCATGCAAAATATAAATTAAATATATACTACATACGTTCTCTTTGTAGTATTAAAATTTCGTGCTCAACAATTTTGTCTTTAAATTTAACATACAATTCATTTATATCATAACCAACCAAAATTAATCTTTTAGTTAGATAATAATAGTGAATTCAGCTTCACGCTGCATCCCGCACACAGCAGTGTAGCCAGAGGGAACCTAGTGCTAAGATGAAGAGAAGTAGTTGCACTATGGGTTGAGTAGCGGAAGTCAACGCCGCGCTTTACCTCGACACCATATCGAAGAAATGAAAATATAAATTAAAACAAATATTTCATTTCCTCGAGTTGGGATCGAACCCACAAACAATCGCGTTTACAGTCTCTCTTTGTGTCCCTGCGCCTCGATCGGTGGTGAATTTAAAACATATTTCAAATCAATTCATATAGCTCTCAGAGATAAAATTGTTTTAAAAAAACCAGTAAGTAACAATAATACAATAACTATTTGGTTTTTGTAATATACATATGAATAAGGCAAGAGTGGACTGTATAAACGACATAAGTATAAGCACACAAATCGATGTTCAATTCTCACTTGACGTAAAAAAAAATTTTTTACGCACAGTTAGACAAAGTGCGGCGTTGAATATCGCCCCTGAACACGTAATGTCTCGAAAATAGGGCAAAAATATAAGTGTCTTAACACTAGACTCATTCAGTACAAGCGTTAGGCTAAGTTTTGATACTACCTAAGGTTTTATAATACATTTTATTTTTAATTTAAAAAAAAACCTCATGGGTCTGGCTTTGTGCAATATCAGTTATTGGTACAGAATAATCACTGTTTATATAGAGATCCCCGTGGATATTCTTTCCAAGATTGATTTCTTACTCTCTACGGTAGGTATATTTTTATAATAATTTCTTATATTTTTTGTAATAAAATAAATAAATCAGCTTCACGCTGTATCCCGAACACAGCAGAGGGAACCTAGTGTTTTTTAGACACTCCGTTCCCCACTTTCTGCCGAATTCTGGAGGCATTGCGTGTTGAGTGGCAGAACTCAACGCCGCGCTTAGCCTCGACACCAGAGCGAAGAAATGGAAATATAAATTTAAGTAAATATTTCATGTCCTCGAGTGGGGATCGAACCCACAACCAGTCGGTTTACAGTCACACTTTGTGCCGCTGCGCCACGACTGGCGCATTAATATTTTTTGTAATCTTAAATCTATTTTTAAATATAATACCAAAAAAGCTTTATTCTTTTACAGATCGTAGACAGAGGGAACCTAGTGTTAAAACACTCCGCTACCCAATATCCACTCGATTTTTTTCAATTGTGTGTAGAGTGGCGGAACTCATGAAAATGAGTCATAATAATTAAGTACAATCATTTTGCCAAGTACGTATTGAACCCACAACCGTGTCCTTTAAGTCAGACACTGTTCTACTGCACTACAATGACCTCTTTTGATAGTATTATCTGTCAATCGAATTTACAAACAGTTAGTTGTCGTGACGTCTATATGCCACGTAGGCGATAATTCAATAAATGATTATATAGATGTAATAATTCAGCCATAGTACACGGCAGAGGCCGAGTTAACCTAGTGTTAAGACACTCCGTGCCCCACTTTCTGCCGAAAGAGGAAAGTCATGGCGCAGGGGCACAAAGTGTGACTCTAAAACAGACTGGTTGTGGGATCGATGCCCACTCGAGGAGATGAAATATTTATTTAAATTTATATTTCCTATTCTTCGCTCTGGTGTCGAGGCAAAGCTTTGCCACTCAACACGCAATGCCTCCAGAATTCAAGGGAAAGTGAGGAATGGAGTGTCTTAACATTAGCCTTTGCCTACCCTGCTGTGGCATTTGGCATACAGCGTGAATTTGATTTAAAAAAATATAAACATCAGACAATGTAAAAACATCGACAGATAAGTTAAAATATTCCGTATCCAATCAATCGTCATGCAAAACAAATTAATATTACTAACGGCAAGCATTACAAAATTAATGTTTTCGTCAAAATACTAATTAGATAACTACATAATAATACAAATTTATCATTTCCACTAATATTTCAACCCGTTTGTAGCGCATCGCGAAGCTATTTACATATTTATTTGACCGAGTAATTAGCAGTTATAATTAACAAGGCTGAACGCGATCGTGTCGCGGCATAATGGACGCGGTCACTATTCATCATGGCGGCGTGTCAACTGTCAAGTGTCAGATGTCACTTTTTGTGTTTCGCGCGCATTTTTAATCAAATTTTTCAAGTTTGCAATGTGCATCGTAGAACAATAAAGAAGAGCATCTTTTCATAATTGTATTTTTGAACTATTTTAATTTAAATTTATCGCTATTTTTGGTTTTGTTTTGTGTAAGCTGCTTGGTACATAAACAAGGATATATTTAGCGGAACATAGGCTCGTGTTTCATTTATTTTGGTACAAAACAAGAACAATATGCAGTGTAGGCGAGTAGAATTACAAAAACACCTACACGTTTACATAATATGGAGCGTGGAAGAAAATCGTGGAAAATATTGTGCTAAAGAATATTCTCATTACTTACTTATATTACACAACATTTTACTTTCTGTGTGAACGTGTATAAAAAAGCAACCTTGGCTTTTATTAACTTATAAAGAGACCAAAAAAAAAAGAAATCCCGTTGGGCCCGGTTGCAGGTAATAGTAGAAACCGTTTGAGATGCAAATTGCGACATTTCATAACTTATTTCAGCAATTATATAGGCCTCGTCCTCGGGACAAACGCGGCGCTAAACATCAGCTAAAGAGATTAGCATTTAAATAAAAAGTGTCTCTCTGACTTCCAAAAACATCTTCTGACGAATTACAACAAGCTCCTCTACTCCATCTGCATAATTTTAAATGGCAATTTGCCCCTCTCTCCCCCTTTGACAATGTTAAACTTTTCTCATTAATGAACGTTAATTTTGAAAGATTCTCTTGACCAGAACGATGTAATTATTTAGGGTTAAGTTTAAGATTAAAACTTAAACTGAAAAAGCTAAGGATATTACTGAAAATTTTATTATAATGAAAATTGTGGCATTTTAACATGATTTTAGTAGGTCGAGCTTTAACTAAGTAACTATAGTTATAAAATATAGGAATTTAAATTACACGCACTTCTTGTTGTATCGTCATTAAAGTTGGCGATTATATGTAGGTTAGATGATCATACCATCGGATATGGTAACATCGAGCTGGTCTACTGATAGGATCAGAAGGTGGCTGATGAACCTTGGACTGCCTACAAGTAAACTTATCGAGTTTATGCTCATACCTTTTAATAATAAAAATTAATTTATTCTATTGGAAAAAACCGGTTTTAATTTATTTATTTTTAATTTATACTAACATAGGCGTGTCTTTAGTATTATTGAAAAAATTAAGCGTTGTATTTACTACTGAACAGATTTTAACGAACAGATTTTAAACGCGAAATAAATTGTTTTATCAACTATCTCTCTCTATCTCTAAAATTCCGCTGATACCGTGTTTTATTTGTATATATTAATTATTTAAGTCAAATATCCTAGTTAATAAAGTTAATTCTTCCGGTCTGTTATTTTGGAAATACATAAAACATTGTGCGTAGTGAACCCGCACCCATAATTAGGAGTTCGATGCAACTCGTGCAATATACCTTGTTTTAATATTTTAAATGTCTGTAATAATAATATTAAAAATATTTTAAAAAGATAAATTTAAGGATTGAGCAGGAAAATTGGAAGAACTTCAGGAACGGTGTGCATTACGTCCCCTTTAACTCCCTGCTTTATGCGGGATACACACGTAAAAAAATTAAAAAAAAAACTATAATCACAAAAATTCTCAAACATATACATACATACATATAGTGTAGGTTAAATAAAATATATATATATATAACGATATAAATTATATTAATAAAAATAAATCTAAAAAATAGAAGAAAAAATACAAAATGTTCGAAAGCACTAGCGTGTAAATAAACACCTGTTGACGTTATTGTTATTAATGGAGAGTTGCAGTGAGTTTCCTGCCTTTCAGTAATAAAGGCCAGTCGTGGCGCAGAGGCACAAACTGTGGCTGTAAAATCGACTGACCGTGGGTTCGATTTCCGTTCGAGGAAATGAAATATTTATTTTAATTTATGTTTCCATTTTTTCGCTCTGGTGTCAAGGCAAAGCGCGGTGTAGGGTTCCACCATTCAACACGCAATACCTCCAAAATTATATATAAATTAAAATGTTATTTAAATTTAGTTTATATCGAACACGAGTTATTTATAACGATAAAGCAACAACAGCTAACATATTCTTACTCTATACGTGACGGACTGTATGTATGTACGTGACTTTTTTTCTATGAAACTAGCGGCCCGCACTTTTTTTTAACTTTAACTTTGTGTCTACAAGTCCCATACTTTAAATTTGTTTTTATGCTATTTTTAAATTGTGTTATATTTTGTTAATTATTTTCTTATTATTTTATTTTAAATAATGCTAATTTCATCTTATAAATTAGAGGCCGTCGTGGCGCAGTGGCACAAGCGTGCGATTGTAAATGCGATAGTTGTGGGTTCTATTTCCACTTGGAGAAATTAATGATTATGTATTTATATATATTTAATTTTTTTTGCTCTGGTAAAGAGGCAAAGCGTCACGTCAAATTCCGCCCTTCAACACGCCATTCGTCGAGGATTCAGCGGAAAGTTGTCAAACAAAAGAATCCTAACACAAGGTTCCTAGGTGCCCAGGTTCCCAAAAATATCCTAATAATTAAACCACATAATTTCAAGCGAGAGGGCTATAATGAGTCATTTATACCAGCATATGTAAGGGTAGTAAGCCAGGCTGTAATGTCACCATAATACTCAATTTCACGCTATTATCTCAACCAAATTACCTCGTTCATATTTCGGGAAATCTATGTGTGTTTATTTGTAAACTAGAGTGAACTGTAACGAGATAGAACATTTTGTTCTAAAGCACCCTTGGGAGTGTAGACGCGACAGGTTGTGGGTTTGATTTCCACTCGAGGAAATGAAATATTTAATATTTCCATTTTTTTTTGCTTTGGTGTGGAGGCAAAAGCGCGGCGTTTAGTTCAGCTATTCAACACGCAATGCCTCCAGAATTTGGCAGAAAGTGGGAAACGGAGTGTCTTAACATTAAGTTTTTTCTGCCTACGATGCTGTGAGCGGGAAATAGCGTGAAGCTGAAAAAAACAGTATTAAATGACCAAACTTTTCATTCTATAAAACAATATCGATGTAGAAAAATTCAAAAAGTGACATCATTAAAAAAGAAATAATTTAGTTTTATCTCATTCGAGTCACGTATCCCACAGTAATTTATGAGTGCTAACAAAGTGCATACGTATTAAAACGAATTTAAGTTACTTTTTGCAAGGCTCGCTTGTGGTTGGGAGTATGAAATTTTTCCTAATTATTTATTAGTACCAGTATAATATTTAGTAGAAAAGGCCAGTCGTGGCGCAGAGACACAAGTTATAACCGTAATTGCGATTGGTTGTCAGTTCGATCCCCACTCGAGGAAATTAAATATTTATTTTAAATTGATATTTTCAATTCGGAGAAATCTATGGCGTGGAAAGTGGAGAACGGATTGGCATAACTAGGTTCCATCTGCATGCCCTGATGTGTGCGGGTTACGTGAAGCGTGAAGGAAAAAAAAATCACCCTGTATACCCACTAATAATAGGCAGAAGGAATTAAGTGTTAAAATTATCAATTCCCCACGTGCCATTATGTATTAACTGGTGGATCTGTTACCAGTCGCGAGAAAATGGATTTAATTCATAATACATTACTATTTGCGGGATACAGCGTGAAGCTAAACCAAACTTTAATAATATTTTCACGTCGTCACTTCACAGGCGTTAAAAGCTCCTAAAATTATTCTTGGATAAGACAAAATAATAATACGAAAATTCACGAAGATTTTTCACAATAAAGTACACACGTAACTTAATGGAGAATAAAGAAAAACCTTTTATACTATTATCGTCGTGGCGCAGGTAGAAGGGTGCGACTGTAAACACGACGGTTGGGAGTGGATTCGATTCCCACTCGGTGGAATGAAATGTTTAGCATTTTCAATTTCTCGCTCTGGTAAATAAGGAAAGCGCGGCGTTGTATTCTGCCACTCTACACGAAACGCCTCAAAAATTCTGCGGAAAGTGGAGAATGGACGTTTTCTAATGTTCAACGGAGTGTCCTAACACTAAATTCCCAGGTTTCTCTGCCTACCATATTTTTACTACGAAAAAATTCACCTAGTTGAAAAAATTTAAAGACCTCCGTTTGTATAGAGATTTTGAGTATCCCGTTCTTAATGCCCCCGTCATATACACACCCTAACGTACATGCCAAACTTGAACTTTCTAAGTCCAACTGCTTCATACGTATGCTACCAGTTACTCAATAACCACTAGCAACCTACCTAAACTGAACAACACCTAAAAATCTATCATAAAATTTCTTGAACTTTTGAACTTTGAACTATTGAATCTAAAATATATATAACTATTCCCATCGATTCACACATTCAATTCGTCTTAATATAGCTAGAAAGACAAGAAAACATCGTGATTACCTCCATACATCGAGCTAATGTAATAGTTAAACAAACACATCAAAGAGGTCAGGATCTATTTACTAGAGGAATACTCGAGTATCTTATTTATAGAGTCGATTTAAGCCAGGATATTGTCGAAATATCTTCTCATTATGATACTAGAACAAAAGCTTTGTTTATATTTTAGTTTATGTTGTTTCTAATTTCTTTGTGCTTTTGCGTGTGATTCCTGTGGTGGCAGTAATGGGTTTGATGTTCGTTGTAACACATTTTATATTTTTAATCCGTATTACAAAATATATGTAAATATTTAAAAAAAGATTATTTTTCTTTTATCTTAGGTAAAAAAATTGTCTGAATTGCGTTTGTTATTCCATTCGATAACATACTTTCAGCTTCAGCTTCACGCTGTATCCCGCACTCAGCAGGGTAGGCAGAGGGAACCTAGTGTTTTAGACACTCCGTTCCCCACTTTCTGCCGAATTCTGGAGGCATTGCGTGTTGAGTGGCAGATCTCAACGCCGCGCTTAGCCTCGACACCAGAGCGAAAAATATAAATTTAAGTAAATATTTCATCTCCTCGAGTGGGGATCGAACCCACAACCAGTCGATTTAGCGGCACAAAGTGTGACTGACACTTTGTGCCGCTGCGCCACGACTGGCCTCAATATAAAATATTTCTATTACAATTAATAATTTTTTTAATAATATATTACTTTAAATGAATATGAATTACACAAGATAAAATAACATTTATTATAGTTGCTTTACATTTATTTCCGTATAACATGAATGAAAGGGACCCTAGTTTTAAAATATCTCATTTCCTACTTTTCATATAGAATGTATGTTTTTGAGATGTGGGCAAGTTAGGTTAACGGTATTTAACACCGCACTTTTTTCATCAGTGCGAAGAACCAAACATACCTAATATGTTTTTTTTTCTCCGAGTGGAAATTGAACCCGTAACCGTAAAATAGTGTTCACTTTACTGCGCCGTCGCTGTATATAAAACATTATTTATTCATAATTTCATGTGAACTTTCTAGCAAAATGTGCCCCTATTCTTAACTCAGCTTAACTTTTCTAATTATATAGAAGACCAAAAAAAATCTCATTTCATATTAAAATATTATTATGGAAGTAATTGTAATTTCCCACTTTTTGACAACAAATTATAATACAAATAGCTCATTTGACGTCAAAGATTGCAAGATTAGTTGCTAAATAAAGATATTTTGAACTCAATATTATGAATATTATTTTTAACTATAGAAGCACTTTTTGTCCATCTGTTCGTCTGTCAAGACTTCTTCTTATATATATGACATATATCTTGAGGTCGCATGTAAGTATCAAGCCCTGCTTCACTCTGTATCCCGCACACTATTTCCAATTTTTCGTCAAGCTCTGGAAGTATTGCGTGTTGAGTGGCAAAACTTAACGCCGTACCAATCTCTTAAGAGAACGTTATCAAAGGATATGAGCATTTTGCATTGCATTGCATTTTTCGTTGACCTACAATCCAGAAATTGGTACAGAAGCCTCGATGGGCGAGTCCGACTCGCACTTAACCGGTTTTTCTTTTTAATTTGTCGCCTTGCTTTGAGTAATAATTGAATACTAAACGCCGTAGACAAGCAACCGAAATTAGTATTGATACCATCTTGTCGTAGGTACAGCTTCTGAGTGTAAACGTTATAGTTGTGAGTTCGATACCCACACGAGGAAATATTTATTTAAATGTATATTTTCATTTCTTCTGGTGTCGAGGCAAAGCGCGGCGTCGATGTCCGCCAATCAACACGCAATGCTTTCAGAACTGGCGGGAAAGTGGGGAATGGAGTGTCTTAACATTAGGATACCTCTGCCTACCCTGTGTGCGGGATACAGCGTGAAGATGATTTGATTTAATTTAATCTACATTAACCTACCCAATAACAAAAGTAAGAAGTATCGATTTTGAAATTCTCGTGCAACATGCCTTTTATAAACGATCGGTCAATCCATCAATTTGTTTCACGTTTGTGCATACAGGTCAGTCGTGGTAAGTGGGGCACAAGCGTCCGCCTGTAAGCGCGACATTGGGTCGTGGGTTTGATTCCCACTTGAAGAAATATTTAATATTTTCAATTCCTAACTCTGGTAATGGAACTGGGCATGGCATTGAGTTCTGCAACTGAACAACCAGTGCCTTCAAAATTGGAATTTTGTATGACTGGACTCGGAAATTATCCGAGGGATAATAACATTCTTATAATAACGTTTTCCAACTTAAACAATAAATAAAAATTAATGAAACAAAATCTAAAAGAACAAAATATTTCTTCAAAAGAAGTAAATCAAAGCTTACATACAACAACATACAAATTAAACGTAAAAAAAAAACAAACAATGCAAAAGTTCAATTCAGATCCGACGTAACAATTATATTCTCGCATTAACTGCACTTAGAAGATTAAATTACGGCTCCCCCTCCTCCTCCTCCTCCTCCTCCTCCTCCAGGTCCTCTAGGAGCGTGGCAACTGCCAATTTGTAAGAAAATGCAGTGAATCTGGTAGAAAGGATGGCTTAGGAAAAAAGTAGTTAGTAATGTTTTGTTATATTTTTAAGTGCTATTTTATTAGAAAAACTTTTTTTTTTTATTTTTTTTAATGGGAACGGAATCTCTTAATACTAGGTTCCCTTGATGTCTTTGTCTACCCTGATATGTGCAGAATACAGAGTGTATTGCACACTTTGAAATATTGCAGGAGACGCAATCACAGTTAAAAATATTATTAATATTTTTTTCGTAACCATTCATTCTGCAAGCCGAGTACCGAGTTAGTTCTTACTATAAAATATTTTAAATGTTTCACTTCATTCCCGCATTGGGCAGTATAAACAGAAGGAATTAAACACCCAGTGTTAAGACACTCCGTTCCCAATCCAATAAGGCACTTCTATTATACTGTCTAGTTATTTCTCGGATTCTCTGGTGGAATTTAACGCTGCGCTACTAGAGCGAGGCAAATGAAAATAATAATTTCATTTCCTAGGTGGAAATCGAACCCACAATCTATCGCATTTACAGTCGCACGTGCGTTTCCCTTACTTTTTTAAGGCAATGATAGCAACTTGTTACCAAGAAGCTTACTATTTACATAAAATTCAATCTTGAGTTTTAAATAATAAAGTCTAATTTAATTTGGAGTTTCCAACTTTATTTCTTTCATCATTCAATGAGCAATTAAGCAATCGAATATTTTCAACGAACAAAGGAAAATATACTTTATTTCAACGTCATAGAGTCTACTTGTAAGATAAATAATAGATAGCTTTCTCATATCTTATTGCAAGGTTGAAACTAAAAAAAACTTGGGTACTTTCTTTAGCTTCACATTGTATCCCGCATATAGGAGGGTAGGCAGAGGGAACCTAGTGTTTCATTCACCTACACTCATTTTCTCGTTTTCCGGTCAATTTTCGAGACGTTGTGTATTAAGTGGCGTAATTCAACGCCATATTTTGCCATAGTAAGGAAATGGAAATATTTTATTACCCCTGAGTTGGTATCGAATCTGCTACTGCCAGATATTAACAGTGACCGTCACGTACTTTGTCGTTGAGCCGCAATGGCCTTACCAGCGACGGTTTGAATTTAATAAATAAAACTATATTAATTATTAGCTTCACGCTATATCCCGCACACAGCAGGGTAGGCAGAGGGAACCTAGTGTTAAGACACTCCGTTCCCCACTTTCTGCCGAATTTCGGAGGCATTGCGTGTTGAGTGGCAGAACTCAACGCCGCGCTTTGCCTCGACACCAGAGCGAATAAATGAAAATATAAATTTAAGTAAATATTTCATCTCCTCGAGTGGGGATCGAACCCACAACCAGTCGGTTTTACAGTCACACTTTGGACCACTGCGCCACGACTGGCCTCAACTATATTAATAGATTACAAAATACACATTAATTTATTAATAAATGTATGATTATTAATTGTTAATAATTATTTAAAGAAAAAAATTGAACGTAGCGGGATTCGAACCCACGTCTCCTGGAAACAATTAAAGTTTTATACTTTTTCTATAAATAAGTATTTTGCTATCCTAAAGGGTATAATTTGTGTAATGTAATAAAAGTTTTGAATCTAGTAATAACATGTGTTCTTAAAATTTCTCAATAATGTCAAAAAAGTCAAGAACGGAGTGTCCTAACAATAGGTTCTCTTTGCGATTTAGTAATCATTTTTTAGCATCACGTCCAACGTCACACATAGCAGGAACAGACAGAGGGAACCTATTGTTAAGACACGCCGTTCTCATTAAGGTTTAACATTTGTTGTTGTTTGTTGTCCACTTTCAGCTGAATTCCGAAGACATTGTGAATTGAGCAATACTCAGCGCCACTCTTTGGCTCGTTACCAGCGCGTATTTCATTTCCTCAAGTGAGAATCGAATCCAGTACCTGTTGCTTTTACAGTCACACACTTGTGCCCGTGTACCACGGCTGGCCTCAAAGTAAAAGACTTGAGTGAAAACAAACTCACTAAGAACATTGCTATAGAAAATAGGCGTTTATTAATAGTGATGTGTTTCATTGTGCGTTTATAGATCATTTACGTGCGAATTTGCACGTACGCACAATAATGATGTGATAATATCGATTTAATATGACCAATGCTTCATGTTATTTAATTGCTTGCTTTTTTAATAAAAATGATTGTCCAGAACTATTTTATCTTTTTTTACAAAAAAATAATAACTTTAGAACTGCAAATAAATTTTCAAATTGTGAATTAATAATGTGCCTGTCGTTGCGCAGCGGCACAAATTTATGACTGTAAACGCGACGATTGTACGTTCGAATCCCACTCTCGATGCATTCAACACCGCGCTTTGTCTTGTTACTCGAAAGGAAATTTTTTTTTTCCCTTAGCGCGAACTGATGCTGTGCCATTGCGCATATACGTACATATTCTTTGAAATAAAACAGTTTTTTTTAATAGAATTTGAACCCACAACCGTTTGACGACGACGAAGAATTATTCTTCACGTAATATAATGAAACTTGCTAACCCTTTTCTGCTAAGATTATACTGAAGTAAATTAAATACCGACTGGTTTCCGCGTCCTAAATAAATAAAACCTAATTAATTTAACATTTTTGGATATTATATTTAAAAGAGCGTTTTAGTTGTTAATTTAAAATTTTCTAAAGAAAATTTAAAATTAACAACTAAAACGCTCTTTTAAATATAATAAACAATTTAAAATTAACATTAACACTTAAGTGTTATATATGATTTAATTCTCTGTTACCGATTTGGTCTATCGTGGCGCAGTGGGACAGAGTTTGATTTTAATCGTGTGTCAGCTGAGTGGCGTAACTCATCGCCGCGCTTCGCCTCGACACCAGAAATGAAAATATAAATGTAAATAAATATTTAATTTCCTCGACTGGATAACGAACCCACAACCAGTCGATTTCACAGTCGCACTTTGTGTCTCTGCGCCGTGGCCGGCCTCTTTATATTTATAATATATACATTTTTCTCATAAACTTTATACATACAACTTTAAGTATACAATAAAATAATGTTTATTGCGTATCGTTAAATCCAACGCTCATTTTCACATCACTAAAAGATACGTATCGGAAAATTCGATATCAAAAAGTGCATCTCTAAAATACGGGCGTCGATCTTTAAGTCATCTCAAATGCGGGTCCCAAGTCAGCCTCCGTCGTCCTCGCAATGCGCGCGCGTCACTCACACTTCTGGTATATGTATATATAAAAATACGTTATATTATATTAATAATTATATAGAAATATATGAGTAATTATTAATAATAGCAATTTAGAATTTATTACAGAATGTGGTAAATTTTTAAACAAAAAAAAAATGGTAAATCTCGCGTTTTGTGTAAAAAGTGATTTTTTGTTGATTTACAAGGACTGATACATTCATGTTTTGTTTGAGGTAAGCATAATAATATAATATTATTTCTTTTTTTTTGTAGATCACGTTGAAAAAGAAGTTGTGATTTTCATATTTTTATATGTCGAATTAAATACAACAGCTTATTTCTTATTTAAAATAGTTATAATTTTTTTTTTTTTTTAATATTTTTGAAGATAATATGAGCATTTATAGTCTTGAATTTTTATAAGAATTATATTAAAAATGACATTAATATTAAATACATTATTTTCTTCTTTTAAACAAAAAGAAATCAATAGTTGATTATAAGAAGTAACTTCTTTTGTTTGATTTTATTTATCTATACTAATATTACGAAACTGAACAGTTTGTTTGGCTGATAGCGCTAAACTCAGGACTTTTTTTGCAAAAAAAATCGATCCTACGACCTCTGTTGGTCATATTAAATTTCTTCGCTACAATCTATTTCAAAGATATTATTGTTAATAGTAAGTAAATGTGAATTTGTAAACAATTGATCTTAAAAAAAGTTCCATTGAGTTTCTCTAGTCATTTTTTTTGATAATAAAAATTAAACCGGGAACTTCTTATTTTGATTAAATTGTTAGATTTTGACTTTTATTACGCTGTTTTACTATAAAAAAATAATATGGTCATAGGCCATAGAGAGTATTATCCCTTTTTGTTTTCCACATTTAGCAATGCTCTCATTTTGGAGATAGCGATAACTCTCAGAAACATTAGGCGGTATTTGGCCTTACTTTTCGTGCTTTGTGTTACTCGACCGTTCTTGTACAGTTATATGAAAAAAAGTGGTTAGGTGGGAGTCGGATTCGTGCACTAGCGGTTCCGTACCAATATCTATAAAAAAGGCCATAAGGTCACTTTTATTGTATAGGCGTTCCTATCCCTTAAATATTCCCCCTTAAATATTTATTTTATTTTGTATTTTTTTTTTTGTTATAACTGTAATTCAATTTTAAGTGTCAATTAATATATAATTAAAACTTGCCTAGTAAATATTATAGTAGCCCAGTGGAAATCGAACTCACTACCATCGCGTTCCCAGCCGAACGCTGTCCATCCAATGTAACATTAAATTTCAAATTCATAAATCATTCAAGAGTTCCTAAGATATAGCTTTAATTAGACATCCAGTACGCTACAGTACTCAACGCGCTGTATAAATAGACACGTATAAATATCACAATTAAGGTCAATGAACGATTTATGTAACACATAAATATATATATATATATATTTTGATTTGCATACATTTGATTAATTATTACACGATTTATTGCTTATTATTAATTATTTTATAATAATTTTTATCTTATTTTGAGGCCGGTCGTGGCAGTAGGCGCAAAGTGATACTGTAAAATCGACTGGTTGTGGGTTTGATCCCTACACGAGGAAGTGAAATATTTATTTACATTTATATTTTCATTTCTTCATTTTGGTGTCGAGGCGAAGCGCGGCGTCGAGTTCCGCCACTCAGTACACAATGCCTCCAGAACTCGGCGAAAAGTGTTTTAACACTAAGTTCCCTCTGCCTACCCTAGGTTACTGCGTAAAGCTGATTTATTTGATTTGATTATTATGAGGCCAGTCGTCGGGGACACGAGCGCGCGCCTTTAATGGACGGTTGTAGGTTCGGTTCCCACTCATTGGAATAAAAAGAAGAATCAAAAAATGTTATTTCTTTTTTGTTAAAAATAAGTACCACTTTATTCAGATCACAGGTTAGTCAAAAAAACATATTTTTAAAAATAATGCTATCAATAAAGCATTTTTAAAATTATTGCATGGGCAAAAAATTCTTTTTTTTTTCTGCTTCATCTATAATCCCGCACGATGTAGGGTAGGCAGAAAGAGCCTACTGTTAACACTCCGCTCCACATTTAGATTTTTTGCGTGTTGAGTGGTGAAACTTAACGCCGCGTTTTGCCTGTTGTTTGTTACCGGAACGAGAAAATAAGAATATAAAATATATTCATAACGTCAAGTACGGATTGAACCCACAACCTGGCTACAGTCACACGTTCGTGCCGCCACGCCACGACCGGCCTTAAAATGCTTTATACATACTCCAATACTTGATTTTTTTATTTTTAAAGACACTTCTTGAAATTGAAGTACCATCGACTAATCAAGATGTTTTACATCTATAAAAGGAATCAACTTTGAAACACACACTTTTGTAAGAGCCTTATTTATTTTTAAAACCAACACTTAAAAGATTTAAATGAGGACAAGATTTATATATATATATATATATATATATATATATATATATATATATATATATATATTTCTATACCACACCATAATTTAATTTTTAAGTTTCACGCTGCATCCCGCTTATGGTTAGAGTACTAAAAAGAAACACTTCGCTCTCCACAGACGGTACAATGTATTTATTTACATTGAGTGTTGAGTGACGACTTTTGATATTATTTCATTACTTCAAGTGGGAATCGAACTCACAACCTGTCTCCATTATAATCAAGCGCTTTTGCCCTTGCACAACGTTTGTCCTGGTAGCAAAATTTAAAAGTTATTTTTTATTTCACCATACAAAAATTGGTTTCACTAACACTTTAAGTATGACTAACAAAGGCCCGTGGGCTTGTCCGCTGGCTGAGGGAGAATTCCCCGAACAAGGATTCACATGTCGAATTGCGGTCAAACGAGTTTCGTGCTGATATTATACCATGGACTCTTATGTAGGGTTACCATAATTTGTAAGAGGTATAGAGTAGGTAGAGGGAACCTGGTGTTAAGACATTTCAATCCCAACTTTCCGCTGAAGTTTCGAAGCAATGAGTATTTAGTGGAGAAATTGGGAGAGCGGGATGTGCTTACCTTTTTTTAGGGAAGTTAATTTTAAAAAAATAAATTTGAAATCGATGTGTCGTTAAGGTTTTATTCAGTCATATGCTTATAATATACATATTTCTATCCATTATTTCAAATATTTTTACAATTGTTATATCACACACGACGTCCTAACCGATTTTTTTTCCGACTTGCGTAACGGAACTCAACGCCGCACTTAAGAAAAATATTATATTAAATAAAACTTATATCTATCGTTTATCAAAAGGTATTTTATATGAAATGACAAAAAAATCATTAATTCATCAACAGGGTTTTAAATATAAATATATATATCTAAATCCCTGGTTAATTTCCGTTAATCTCCAGTTAAGTTCTGTAATGGTAGTTTATGTGTCAGAATTATCCCAGGATACGTCATTATATGGTCATCTTATTCCATTGAACTTTTAATGTTTTTTATGCGTCATAATTTTTGTGTGTCAATATATTTTCTTCTAGTATACAAAAAGATGAATAATATGATTTAAATCCGGACAGAGTCTGAGTAGTCTATAGTGATTCAATCAAATGTTGCAATATCAAAATTTCATAACAAAATACTTTAGCATACATTTTTGTTTTTTTTTTTACATTTTTTTTTATATATGGACATATGCATCTTTTGACAATTTATAGTGAAAAATCATTTTTAATTTTAATTATTGCTGGGTTCGTTTACCTATTAAATACTTTTTTTTCAGCTACACGCTGTATTTCACATATACCTGGGTAGGCGGCGTAGTGTTAGGACTCTCCATAAATTTGCATCCAATGTTCGGGAACTTGCATCTTGAGTTGAAGAACAAAACGCCTCGCTTTGTCTCGTTACTTGAGCGGGAAAAATATTACAATGCAATAAATATTTCATTTCCCCATATAGAAATTGAATCCACAACCTGTCGCGCAGCCACAGGAATGTACCATTGCACCACTACTGACTACGTTAGTTATTATCACAAGTTCAATCATTGCTTTTTTTTTATTTTTAAAGAGACTTCTTTTATATATGTATATAAATATAATTTAAAAAGAAAAACAAAGCATTATATTACTAAAAGGAATCTAATAAAAAAACGGGAGCCGTACAAAAGATAAATTAGCACCGTGCGGTACGTCAAAAGGGCAAACGATGTGCTTTTAAGCTACCCGACACGCTGCTCTTACTGGTATAAGTAAGTTTACTGTTTAACCCAACATATTAATATATTTTTTTCTACGTTAAAACAGAGCTTTTACGAAAATTTCGTAATACATAAATGTATGAAATCTTATGTTAATGGAAAAGGGATTTAAAGTTATTGTATGGTGTGACAAACTGTAGTCCATAAATCATGTTAAACTCAACGGCGCGTTTTGTCTCCTTTAACCAGAGCGAGTAAACAAGAATATTAAATATTTCAAACTCCCAACTGGGAATCGAACCCACATCAGACCCCATCGCACGTTTGTGCCCTTGCGCCACGACGGTCTAGTAAAGTAATACAAAGTTATATTAAACCACAACTACGATGTATGTGTCACGTAATAACGCATTTTTCGATAACTCTCATAAGTTCTTATAACGTTAGGCCTTAGGAGATCTAGATATTGTAGATTCCCGTTTTGTATTTGATATTGGAGATTCGATTTGGTTTTGCAACATTTGGCACTTTTTACCCTCGATTACATATTTTAGTAAGGAAAGTATGGTTTATAGCGGCACTAAGTAATGAATAAAAAATAGTATTAAGGTTTTTTTTTAAATAACAACAAATGAAAGTTTTTTGAAAGAAATATGATGACATAAAAATTAAGTGATATTTATTTTATCCAGAAACTAAACAATGAGCGGTCTATCATTTTTTATCTTCACAGTACTCAACGCCGCACTTTGTCTCGCGATCGGGATCGAACCTACTATCCCATAGCCTCAATGTCTACGTATTTTTTATCTATTCTGCCTATATCTTCTGTAGGATTTCAAACCACACTCATTGTCATTAATACACAAATCCACTGACCTATTTTATTTTAGCATATTTCTTCAACTAAGTTAAGCACGAAATAGATATCTACTATAAAGAGTACATAAAAAAAGCCCGGCGTTGAAATCCGTCACTCAATAATTGAAAAAATCGGCCGAATTTGGAAAACAGAGTGTCTTATCACTAGGTTCTCTTTGCCTACTTTGCTGTGTGCGAGATACAGCGCGAAGCTTATTTTTTATAAAGCATGAAGCTGATATGATTTTTTTTTTATTTTTTTCTAAAAAAATATACTTAAGAAAGTTGGCCCAAAGTTCGAATACCCCAAATTTCATCTCATTACCCGGAATGAGAACAAAAACTCCAACCAGTTCTAACTAATCGTGATCTGTTTAACGTTAACTGCTCAGTTGAATAACTAACTGATAGTTTGTTGGTATTAATTTTTATTACATTTTTCGAGTGTAGGTTCGTCTTAAAATTAGGTTCCCAGGTTTCCTCTACCCCCCTTCCATTGCGGGATACAGCGTGAAATTAATAAAGAATAGTAGTAATCTAACTCATATAAGGCGGAAAGTGCTTTAGTATGTAGTGCATTATTAAATTAAATAAAGTTCTTTTAAAAGCTCATGTTCGTATTTTTCACATTCTCTATATATTTATAAAAAGAACAGTACTTTACTTTTAAAAATAAGCATTTTTAACGTAAATTTCAGTGAATTTAGCGTATTTAAAGTTAAAAGTTTCAAAATAGGTTACTAGCTTATAATATTTTCATATTTTTAACTAAGTAAGCAGTATCTTCTAAATTTATAGAAAATTCAAATTTGACCTTCTTTCAGTGGCTCTTCAAAAACCGTATTTTGAAAGCGGAGAAGGTAGAGTTTTCAGCACTTACTTTCTGCTATGACCTTCTTTCAGTGGTCCATTCAAAAACCGTATTTTGATAGCTCCGCTTAGAGGTAAGGTAGAGTTTTCACCACTAACTTTCTGCTACACAGAAATGTTATGGTTTTATTAAAACTTAAGCCGATACCAGATAAAATTAACCAAAAAACTTAAAAAAATCGATACAAAACTTTATCAAAAAAAAAAAAAAATAGATCGATTGATCAAACAAAACTTTTAATGAGCTTATAATTTATACGTGATCGAGCTTTCGGCTTTGAACTTAAATCCCTTTAATACTAGTCCAACACTGTAGTACAGACTACGGCTCCAACAAACAGATTATGGAGATCCGACAGTATTATATTGTAATATACTGTAATATTATATATTATTGTATATGTTGTTTGTGGATTTCAAAATGGTGGTATAATGAACGCAAAGTGGACTTTGAAGCGTAGTGTATATTTATTTAGGCGTATTTTATATATTGTGTTTAATATTGAGATTTTCATGTTAGTTGGTTGAGAATTTTTGGTTTTCGCTGTCTTGCGTATGAACCGTGGTGCCTACTCCGCGGTAGGTAAAGAGAATCCAGTGTTTCGTTACCCGCGCAACGAATTTTGGAAACAATGAGTGGTAGAATCCAACACCCATGCCACAAGGCAAATCTTTGTAAATTAAAAATTATTATTTTTTCAGTGTGAGAATTGAACTCATAACCGTCGCGTTTACAGCTAGCTGATCCGCTGAGTCACGAGGGCCACTTATGTTCTAAAATATTATTAATAAAAAAAAACATATTCGAGATGATTTAAGATGGAAACATCTTAATTGAAGATTCTTACGACTCTCTCTCTCTCTGCTAACGCCTTGTTGCCTATTGTGTGTCGTGACGGAACTCAGTGCTGTGCTTTGCCTCGTTATCAGAGCGAGAAAGTAAAAACATATTCAATATTTCATTCCCCTGAGTGGGAATCGAACCCACGACGTTTATACTCGCACACTTGTACCACTGCGCTACGACGGCCACCATTTTCTTTAAGGGAAAATATATCCCGTTCGTACAATAAACTATTGAATGTAGCATTCATTTTACGGGAAACAAAAAGTTTAATAAATTTCGCGCTATTCAACGGTATGCCGATATTGCGGTTTCCACCATCGACTTACGATTCGGGAGTTTTTATTATTTGCAAAACGCGGATTGTCCCGAATTCTTGGCGTGACCTTCTTGTTTATTACTGCTTTGCTCTAGGATTTGGATGACTCTACTTTTTAGAACTAGTTTGTTTTTCTTTTATCGGGATATCACGCTGTATCCCGCTCACAGGATTGCAAGCAGTGGGAACCTAGTGTTAAGACACTCCGTTCCCTATTTTCCAACGAAATCTAGAGGCGTGTTGAGTGGCGAAACTCAACGCCGCCCTTTGCTACACTAGAGTGAAGAAATGAAAACATAAATTGAAATAAATATTTATATAACTTATTATATTAAAATATAATAATATATCAACGATATATATAATAAACCTCTTAACGACTTCATTTTTCCTAATTTTCCTTACTCCGATGTTGAACTTTTGGTAACGAGATACAAAAAATCTTACATGATTCTTGTGTAGGAAAAGGAGGCTTATCATTTATAATGAAATGATGTCGTCGTAGTGTAGGGGGGCATACGTTTGATACTATTAACATTTTTGTTTCTTCGATCTGGTACCAAGACAAAAGCACGGCGTTGAGTTCCACAACACGCAATGTTTCAAAACTTCAGCGAAAACTGGGGAACAGAGTGTCTTAATATTAGGTTACCTCTGCCTACCTTGCTTGTTATAATAACATTATTTATAATAACTTAACTAAAGTAATATAGGATATATATCTAAACTGATTTTTTACGACCACTAGATAAAGTATCTAAAATTTACTTTAAGCAGAATTTTTTTCTTCTTTGACTTCGGTTTTACTTGCAATATTTAGATGGTTTTCTTTGTACAGCCGCCCTGAAGTTAGCTGCAAGTGGCAAAAGTTTAAATCAGCTTCACGCTGTATCCCGCACACAGCAGCCCGCTATTACCGAGTTCTGGAGGCATTGCGTGTTGAGTGGCGGAACTCAACGCCACTATATATTCTTACTTCAAATATTTTTCTCAGAGATTGTCTATTGCGCAAAAGATCAGTAAAACTAACTTCATAGCGGCCACGACTCGTCGACCGTACTGTACCAAAGACACTTGTGTATAACAATACAAGGTGACCAATCACCATCGCCCGTAATTGGAGCACGACCCAATTTCTTAATAGAATCATCTAATATAATCTAGATTCCAGACGTATTGGGCAGGCCTTAATAAATTTAGGTATAGTTATACATTAAGTTGTAATATTAAATTTATATTTGTTTTTAGAAAAATTAATGAAAATAAACAGAAAATAACAGAATCCAATCTACGGCCGTCGATACAGTCAGCCACTGGACTACGACGGCCTCGATTATTTTTAAAAGTGTGTAAACATTTTATTGTACGGGATTCGATCCCAGGCCTCGTGGATCGTCGGTTATTTTTTCTTTACTTTCAACACTTTTAACATTAAAAATATCCTATTCCCTCTTATCCGGGTATATCATGTCACAAATCAGATAGTACAGAGTAAACGTTTTATTATTTGACTATGTGGTAACGAGGAAAAGCGCGGCGTTCAGTTCCGCTACTTAATACGCAATGCCTCCAACAACAGTGGAAACCGGAAATGTATTAACTAATTTAAAAAAATACATTCCATATTTTTGTATTATAAAAACGAATACAAACAAGGACTATTCCCTCTTTTACAGAAGTGTAGAAACCTACCGTGTAGTAGTACTGTGCGCTGTACTGTCATGGTGTGGCATGGCGTACGTGAGCGCCGCGCCCGCGCAACTGTGCGCCGCGGCGGAGGACGACCCCCGCGCGGCGAGGTTCTGCCAGGCGTTGAACACTTTCCTCGAACTATATGCTGAGGCTGCTGGAGAACAAGTACCGGAATACCAGGGTGAGTTGATAATAGTTATTATAGATTTGTGAGGGATGGGTAGGTCGTTGTTGGTTTCTTATCGTTCATTTTTTTTATAAATAAATTAATGGAAATAAATTAAATTATTAAATCAGGTAATTAGATTTTTTTTTATTTAAATGTTTTGATTTATTTTAATCGTAACGAAATCTATATACCTATTGTATTATATACTTTGTTCAAAATATATCATTACTACACTACAGCTCTACTTGACGACTTATTGCTTTTGTCGTCTATTCTACGTATAAATTTATCTGAAAAGTCTCACACAAGCTCTGACTTAAATCACGATTGAGGGTTAGATCCTACTCAGACTAATTTCATTTCCTCGATTCGATAAAAACAAGGCAAAGCGCGGTGTTAAGTTCACCAACACGCGACACCTTAAACAGTACGTGGAACGGAGTGTCTTTACACTACATCCCTTTTGACGTATACTATACTATTAGATACTTATTTTTGAATGTTTATTTCAGCTTTAGTTCGCGACTACCCACAACTCCTCGACACCGGTATGAAACGCCAAGACGTGGTCCACTCCTTCCTCCGCTTCGGCCGCCGCTGACCGCCACGCTACACTCACCGTCTCTCCAACCAATAAGTTCCTCAAACGCTAGTACAATTTACCGATCTAAATGAATATTTAACCACGTTACTTGTCTAAATCATTGTAAATCCCTTTAGGAGTTATTGCATATTATAGAAATGTTTGTCCCTTATTGTATTTAGTGTAATAGAATTGGTTTGAAAGTTTATAACTGATATATTATATGTAAATTAATTTAGATCGTAAATGAGTTTAATATTTAAATAATCATTTATTTTTTAATAAATATACCTTGAAACAATCTTTTGTAATATTTAATTTCACTACAGATAAAATAGAATTTATAGATCCATGTTTTGTCTGTGGTTTTCTCAAATCAACTGTCAGTTTATAACTTTCAAACGAATTAACTAAAGTATCCGAACGAAAATAGATTACGCATGTACTTATCGCTAAAGTATTATAGTTTTAAGTAAAAAAAAAAAATCTTGTTGTCAACAATATTTCCGTGTTTCGTTTCGTTTTATTATCGAAATATTTAATTAATATTGTAACGTTTTAAATAAATACATATTTGTGACAAGCTGATTGATTTTTATTTATATTTTCTATTTACTTCAAATGTTAGTAAAGCCACTTGTATTTCAACACAAAATTTTGTCTTGAAATCGATGAAAGAAAAGACGCCAAAAAAACTTTTCTTTTTAAAAATCACACAAAAAGATAATACGTTTTAATAATTGTCTGAAATTCTTTAATTTTTTTTTAGATTCGCTTTCGAAGCCAGATACACAAGCCAACAGAAGTTATAATGAAAATAATTTTAAAAAAAACCAGGAATAAATAAAAAAATCTCAACGTTCACAGAAAACATATATTTCCATTTTCAAATTTACATTTAAAATAGTAAAAATGTATTGGCAAAAAGTATACAATATATAAATAGTAATTATTATAACAAAAAAATATACGTCAGTCATAAGTCCAAAAAAAGGTGCAATCATGTTATTTATATTTTTTTTGAAAATGTATAAAAATTGAACGTAGCGGAACTCGAACTTGCGACGTTTGGAAATTGTTTGAGGATCTCATTCTGTAATCAAATTATAACCCGCGCCTCTGTAGGCGTGGGTTCTATTCCTGCTACGTTAAAATTTTTATACGTATTTTAAAAATATTTTTCTACTCTTATTATAAAATAACACTTTAAAAAATGTTACAAGCAATTGATTTATGTAAAAAAACTACAGTGAAAAATAGCATGGAAAGCATATAAATTGGCTCAAAATCCTGTTCAATATCTAATATTTAAATTTACTTTCAGAATTTACTGTCGTTTTCGAATAAACGTTTGTAGCACCAAAGTCCAGTAGAACTAACTCACAACGTAGAAACTAAAGTGACTGATTCTCAACGAAAATAATAACAGAAGGATATGTTAAGCACATATTTGTAATATTATATATAAATCGAAAGTGGAGAACGGAGAGAAATATTGTAATATTCCTTTATCTATCCGTTTATACGGGTAGCAGTTTTTGAAATTTGGTAAAACTCTGATTTTCCGGCAAGAAAACAATTATCACGCCTTTCCACACATAGCATGAGTATGGACATGGGCATGGGTATGGGTATGGGCATGGGTTTGGTGGTTATGGGCATTGGTATGGACATGAGTAAGCATGTTATGACACTCAGTTCTTAACTTACCGCTATGTTCCTCTATATATACATGTATACTTAATAGTTTTTTTATTTTTAAGATGATTTTTGTTATAATCTATAAATGTATATAATAACCAAACCGACAATATGACAATAACTTTTATTTCAAATACATATACATATATATATCTAGATTGTACTTAAGGGCAACTTAATGGCAAGCAATCAAACCGTTGAAACAATAAATTTATTATTAATAAATATATATATAGGTACATGAGAAAGTGGAAATTAATTAAATTTAAGCGATGGTCGTGAAATCTTCTAAAACACTGCATAGAAGAAGTTCCTTTATCAAAAGAAAAATATGGAATAAATTTACAGTCCATTTTAACAAACACTTATTTGTGCTTCAATTAAAAATAAGAACGGGTCATTGGAAATACAATTACAAATATAAATAAACTAAAAAAAAATAACTTAATAACATTGTCACAGAGCTCAATTTACAGTGGCAAAGCTTAAAAAACAAAGGCAGTTGTAAATCTTAATATATAAAGAGCAATTTTATAATTATATAAAATTATAATATTTATATAACCTCAAAATTTTTTATACTTTTTATTTCATTGATGTTATACACGAGATGTGTTAATATCTAGTATGTGATATGAACAACGTCGCCGCCGACTGAGAGTAGACATTGTCCCTGAAAAATAATTAATAGTTAAAATAACCAAAAATACAGTTTTTTCAAAAAGACATACTGATAAGACAAATGTAACGAGCAGAAACATTATGTTTACTAGTGGGCTGTCCAAGGTGCTATCAACCATCTTCCAATTCTATCATCAGAACAGCTGCACGGTATTGTAATATTATATTGGCAATCTTATTAATTGCCAAGTGTCATGTGTCACGATACAATAAGTAAAAGAAGTAGAGGATTAAACCCACAATCATATTACGCTAATATGAACTGTATTCTAATGTGTATGTTTCTATATATATTTTTATATGATGAAAAGGCAAGACTCGATGTTTATTGTTCAAAGATTACAAGATAATTGAGAAAGAGTAAATAAGTGTGTAATATAAGTGGTAAAGGCAGTGTGACGCGGTGCTTGAGGAACGGAGTGTCGTAAGCTACATGGGGGATACAGTTTCTATACGAGTGGAGGCAGCGTGAAACTGGACTCCCTGAACCTGCATACTATTATTAACTCGCGTCAAGAGCACAAGTTGCCCCCGGGCGTACCTGGTTCTTGTGCGCGTTGTGGTGCAGCAGCAGGTGCGCCAGGTACAGCGACGTGAGCGCGTTGCCGCCCAGCGCCGCCGTGTACGCGCGCACGATGGCCAGCACCTGCGTGTATTGTACATTTTTATTTTATTTTATTTAAGTAGACTATTACAGAGTATTAATAAATACAAATTCAAGGTGCAATCATAAACTCATTCTAGTTTTACCGTGCACCAGCGCCATCAAACATTTCTATGAGTAGAAACATATTACGATAAATATATATTATAATAACTCGCACTAAGAATAACATGTTTAAAGTTAAATCACAAAAAAGTAAAAAACATTTAAATTAGCAATTATTTCTAATCAATAAATAAAATAAATTATAAATATATAATAATCACAATAAATGTGTGATTTTGTGTAGTTGGGAAGAGCATTATATTTTTAGTTATTTTTATACAATACCAAAAATTACACAAAAACACCAACATACCTCACAAGTAAAAGTATGCAGGAAACCACTTAAACCACCCAGCTCCCGTACAGCCGTGGTTTCTCTCACAAACAAGAGTCGTAGTGCACAAACTCTCCGCGCCACTTTAGTACCGTGAACTGCACCTAAAGTAGTTAGAGAGACACGACCCGCCGCCTGCAAACACATTTTTTAACATGTTATTTATTTTGTGTCAAGAAAATAAAGCAAAGAAAATATATATCTCTCTTTTGTCTCCACCCTATATCCGGCATATATAACTCTCGCTTACCACCCACGTTCAATGTTCGAGACACTGCGTAATAAGTGAAACAACTTAACGCAGCGCTATTATCTAAGCAAAGAAATGAAAATATTAAGTAATTCAATTCCCAAAGTGGAAATCGAACCCACAACCGTCGCGTTTATAGTCACACGCTGTGCAACTTTACCACAATGAGGTGAATTATAAAAAAAAAAATGTTGATTATCCTTATCTTCCTTCTAGGCTTTATACGATGAAAAAGAGAGAGAAAGCCGCAAAAGAACTTACGGGTCCATTGCTCTTATCCTCCATTACTTCTGGCGCCGGTTTCACCAGTTGTTCCTCATCTAGGGCGAATATATCATCATCGTTGTCCGTGTGTCCGTCTCTATCCGTTCCGTTTGTATGTTCTAGTTTAGACGGATCGTAGAGTGGGATTGCTGTACCGGATACTACTAGTTGGATTTCATCCTAAAAATATAAAGTGAATTATTATTATTTTTTTGCACCGGAAAGACAAAATAGTTGCTCATTTCTAAGAATAGAAAATAAAAGATTTTACTTCGACTGTATAGTATCAAAACATGCGTCAGTGTGTCTTACTCTACGTAATATAATTTTATGTTTACCGATTTTGGATAATACGCATAAAATGTGACTGTTAAATCGGCTGGTTGTGAAATATTTATTTAGATTTATATTTTTAATTTTTTTCCTCTGGTGTCACTCTCGCCATGTAACATGTGTCTCCAGAATTTACGTGATACGTCGTGTCACGTAAATTCTGGAGACACATGTTACATGGCTGTGTGCGGGATACGTCGTGAAGCTTAAAAAAAGTATTTTAAACCAGATTGATTGAGACATTGTCTCGACATGATTCGCGTCGGAGCCTGAAGTCGTTTGTCACGTTAGTGGGAAGACGGACGGACGGAAGGGCACACTCGCCTCGGGCGCGTCGAGCTGGAAGGCGGGCGGCGCCAGCGCGGCGGGCTGCAGGCGGCGCAGCTTGTAGGCGGCGCCGCCCAGCGCGCCGCCCGCCAGCCGCTCCGCGCACTGCGGCGCCTGCAGCCGCGCGCGCCACACCTGCGGCAGGGGGAGGTGGTTTGGACAGACTCCCAGAAAGTCGTGTAAAATTAACATTTTACACGACCCTCCACATTTTCTCAAGTCTCTTTACGTGACTAAAAATTTAAAAAAATAAATAAACGATTACCTGCATAAATGCATGAGGCGGTGCGTTGGCTAGTCTTAAAGTGTTAGTGAACACCGGCATGTGAGTACGACGGACTGCCAACGCACGAGCTGTTTCCACCTGGTGTATGGAATAAATACATATAAACAGTTGTTAATTTGTGTAAATAGATGTAAATTTAAATAAATAATAGTCTTGATTTCAGAATCAAGACTATTATCAGAACTATATCAGATAGTTCTTGATATCACAGGTGAAACAATCAATTTTTATTTTGAAAAAAAAAAAGCAACTGTTGAGTATGTTGTCGGCTTTTCTCAGCAGTTCTTACTGCCTTCCTCACCGATGGTATAAATCTTAAATTTAAAAACTGCAATATAAAGTTTGAAAATAGACAATGCCTCCAAAATTCGGCGGAGAGTAAGGAAAAGAAGTGTTTAAACGGGAACTGGGTGTCTTAACACTAGAATCCTAGGTTCTATCTGCTTACCCTGCAATGGGAAGTGGAAGCAAATGGAAAAGAAGAAATAAATTTAAAAAAAAACATTACATCTTCAGCTTCATCTAATTCTAAGACGCAGGCATCTTTATCCGCGCACAGATCTAGTACAGGAGGTTCATCTTCCGTTTCTGGTAACGATCCGTTTGTACTGTGTTCCGTTGGACCTGTATAAAACGAAATATTTATTCACCCCCACCTTAGACACCTACTACGCAGCGCGGAGTCCCACCGCATTATTTTATTATTACATTACTTTCTTTTGACTGACTTGAACTTAATATTTTTAAATACGTTATTTTTTTAAATGGAAAGTATTTTAGTGATATTAAAACATACAGAGTGCTTTTGTCATTACCAATTTAAATGAAACGTTTTAATTACTCAATAAAACCCTAATACAATTAAAACAAAAGGGATGTTTCCAAAAATGATAAAGTGTTTTTCAATCAAAATAATTAATAAAATTATCATTGTGAAAAAAGCCATTTATCAAGAATGACGTACACAGATACAAATTTATCGAAGCAATAATACCGCACAAACCTCAATCACGAAATCGAGTCGTAGATAATCGCGGTGATTTTGAATTGCGTCCACCCTATATAATAGAATTATTACATAGCCTAATAATTCTTACCATTCTGTATGGTTTGGAGTACTATACAGAGTGGACTATTACGGTGAAAGAATTTGAAATCGGTCCAGTAGTCTTTATTTGAAAACAATTCCAACATATATACAATTAAAATCAAATCAAGTGCAATGGCACAGTCACTGACTGTAAACGCAACGGTTGTGGATTCGATCCTCCACTCACGGAATAAATATGTAAAGGAATACTCAATATTCCTTTAATATATTTAAAACTGGCGCGCGTTTTACGAGGCTACGTGATTGGCCCTGGGGTTTTTATAGATGGCACCACATTATAAGAAAGGCATAAGCGTGAGCTTGGATGTGGCGTCGTAAACGGATAGTGAATTTAAAAGTTAAAGTGATATACTGGTTATTGAAACAAGAGCGACAAATAGACTTTTGATGTCGTTTCTTTGAATTTTCAGGTATATATCATCATTGTAAACTAAAATTAATTGATATCCACTAAAATGTAAAATATTAAAAATAAAATTCTTTGAATTTTCAGAGTAACATATCTTTTATTTGTCGTTAAAAACTATAATAAAACATAATAGACTTATAAATATATAAAGATTAAGTTTATTTTTTGCTATAACAAACCTACACAGTTTATTTTATTGAACGCTTCACCTCTGGACGTAGCAGTTCGGTTTGATATTTAAAAAAATAGGAAATGGAACATTTAACTTAACACTAGGTTCCCCATCTAGTCTGCTATATATGGGATACAGCGTGAAGCTAAGAGAATTAGCTATATGAATACTCACCTATATCATACCCATTGGCAGCTTTATTGGCAGTGAAGGTGTCCCACAGGGCTTTTTGAATTTCAATAGCGTTTTTATCGTTTTCGGAAGCCTGAAACATTATAAAAATATATATAGGCGTTGCAGGTGTTTTTTTTAAATTTATATTATTATAATTTTTTTTTTAATTTATATGTATTATAGTTTTATGTTAACTTTTGTATACAAAATTAAACATATTGTCGGTTTACAGTGTAAACCTGCTAACATCCTATTACGGAAATTATAAGGAAAAATGTCTTAAAAAACTGATTATTTATGTATTATAAAAAGGTATTTTACAATTTCGAATATTGATTAGTATTTTCTGTTATACACTTTTGAATATTATTTTAAAGTGGTAATAATAAAAAGATGATTAATTAGGTTTACTCTTAAGTTGTCGATATTATAAAATATAGACGAAGATCCTAGAGCCCACAGACCTACATCATTTTCGCAAAGCTGAAATTTTGAGAATTCATAGACTAATATGTAGTTAAGATTAAGACTGTTATTAGATAAGAATCGTTGACATTAAATACGCATATACTTATTAAATACCCTTTTAGAGGTAGCGTCAATTTTAGGTACACGTTCACCTACGTTAAAGTAGAAAAGCTCATATTTAAACATCTTTTTAAGAATAATGTAGAACATATATATTTATTATTACCCTTTACGTGGACGTTTACTCTTGCCAGACGTCCTAAAGGTTGTTTTAAATTGGGGCAAAATACGTTAATTAGCAAGTTTGAATTTTAGATATATTATTTACGGACTATTTCAAAACTCCTGATAATATACTCAGACCAATCCGATGGTATAATCATGCGCGTAGAGCTGTAGCTTTAATTGGCACTACCTCTTAAAGGGCACCACTTACAAGATAGTGAGCATGCATACTGTCTTAACTACATATTTGACTATAGTCCTCAATATGTCATCTTTATAAAGACGATGTGGTCTGGCGGCCCTGGGATCTTGGCCAATAGTTGCATAGTATGGTAAATACAGAAGATGCAGACAGCACGCACCTTGAGGCGCGGCGGCGCGGGCGGCGGCAGGTGCGCGAGGCGCACGGCGGTGCCGCTCGCCAGCGCCATCACGCCGCGCTCGCCGATCGCCACCTGCGTCTGCAACGCGAACAGCGCGTTGGCGCCCTGCAGCCGGGACATTTAAACATCAGAACACACAACCTGTCTGTTTATCTACAATTGTGTTACAAAATGTTTTTGTTTTTATAATAATCACCTGCATACGCAGCTTGGCCAGCAAAAGTTTATGTAATTCATACTCTAAGAAAGGCAACTGATCTGATAAGTCCCTTGCACCGGCTTCGGAGCCGACCGCCCGGCGACCGCGAGCCGCTATGAGTGGAAATAAATACATATTAATTAAATATTATTAAAAAGAAAAGAACTGATTAAGTGCAACAAGAACTTAAACTTAAGTATGATGGTCGGTCGGAACTTGGTTCCGGAACACAAAACGACGACCCCTGTACCGAAACTTAGCTTTTCCGGAAAAGGAAGGAAAGGAAAATTTACCGACTCCTGAGTTTGTTTACATGCAATGTCTGTTCCTAAGACTACAGGGGTTATCCTTTTATAAACACTATACATTCAATTACTTCAAATTGAAAACATTTATTTTATTGAAAATAATTATTTAATTATCATTAGTTGGTTCGATTTAATTAAAAAGTATAATCTCTGAAAATAACGCATTTCATAATCTTAGTATGATTAATAGATAATTAGGTACAAGTAGTGAAGTACGCGTCGCAACCCCACGCCCACTGACAGCCGCTTCACCTGTCCCGGTGTTTGTTTGTTTGTGATCATATCTTGCAACCTAAATTTCACCCAGTTCCCAGGGTCCGAATTTCGGCATGTGTCTTTATTACCCATAACAATGCAATCATGTCCACTATCGCCGCCGTTACAAAATGGCGCCTTACATATTTCAAAACAACCAACTCAATATAGGTATCAAATAAAAGGGCTTAACTTGTAGAATACCGTCGCTAGTAAAAATGGCGGTATGCGTACTTATTTGTTCAACCAACCTAATATGAGTATCGAATGAAAGGGAAACGGATTTTATTTTATTTAATACTTTGGTGCTAGTAGCCAGGTTCTTATGATGCAGCTCGGAGATGTCCATAGGAACTCGATAACTAAGAGACATGATTCCATCGAGTTTAGGCTTGTATGATTCGTTTTGACGAGTACTTTGATGGTAGATTGTAACCAGGGTCTGATGATGGAGCTGGATAATGTTGATTAAAATTCGGTAATTAAACGACACGATTCCATCAAATTTGAGCTTGTATGATTCATCACATATCATATCACACGTATCTTTTGATTGCGTTGACTTAGAAGTTTAAATTTTTCCATGCTTTAAGGGGCCGATGACCTGAACATATTATACTATAATAACTTCAGCTTGTTAACTGATTCTCCAAATAAATGGTTTACAGACGGGAAATTAAATAATTGTATGAAGATTCCTTTTAAAGTACAAAACGTCTCTACCAATTAAATGTTCCCATTGAGTTCACTTTCCGAAAAATTCCGAAAAAACTATAAAAAAAATCTAAACGGCTACTAACCGACAGCTGTCAAAGTGATAGCTTTGGCATACGACGCGAGCCTGTTGGGTTTCGCGCACGTCGCCAGCAACACGGACGGCACTCGGGCGCGTCTGCGGACGGAGAATATATGAAGAGTTACCTCTTTGAGTTCTATCTTATTACTTTGTAGTGGCGTAGCATGTGACTGTAAACGCGACTGTTGTGGATTCAATTCTCACCCGATTTATTTTTATATGAAGTTTGGCAACAGGACACTGACTGACTCTGGCTAGCTAATCTTCAAAACTGTGCAGAAAGTGGAGAACGAAGTCTTTCTGACATTTGGTTTTTTTTTAAATAAAAAACATATTTTATAAATTTTTGGATAGCGCAGCTTTTGTCTACAACCATGCTTACAAGAAGCATAAAAAAAATTATGCTTTTGATACAAAAAGTTCAGATCCAATGCAGACCTTTAAATTATAACATAACATTTTATTATTTTTAATATTTAAGTGAATAACCGGGTTATTTTAATATATACCCTACATATCTTCTTTCCAATATGTTTTAAACATTCCATTGTACATCTAAAATTTTTTTTTTACTAAAGAGAATAATGTTAGTAATTACTATTATTGCGAATACCTGCATCCACCACAAATAGCGAGTTCAGCGCGGTAGGGCCCCGCTCCGGGGGTGTAGGGGACATGTGCAATGGAACAAGGTTCGATTTCGGTCTCGTCCAATGTGTTTTTGGAGCCTGTTGTTACTGTAACCGATAAAATAATTATATGTAAATATTTTTAATATTTTGTTCTCATATGTAAGATGCAATGTTCACAAAGTAGTGTCAAAACTGTTACTAAAAGTACAGGATACACAAAGAGACGAAACGAAAATGATTTAAATATAACTCATTCCCCCGAATGAAAATTGAACCCACAACCATTGCATTTATATTAAAACACTCAAAGTACATAATATAATAAAACAAAACTCACTTATAGTGGGTTCGTCCGATGTAAAATCACAATCTAAGTTAATCACCGCGGCTGTTCCAGAAGCAGATAAAACGCACACGTCTTCACTGCAACAATATTTAATAACTATATGAAATAAAATAAAAATGTGACTTGTGGAAAAAAAATATAAGTAAAATATTATTCAGATTTAAATCTTTCTATCTCTATCTATATCTAAATGTTTTGTATGTGTGCTTGTTCTCTTATTAAACGGATTAAGGCGGCCGTTTATTATAATGATAGGTGTGGCGTACTGTGTTGTCTTGAATAGGGGGTTTACACCCCCTCTTTAATACAATTACCTTCCCTTCTTTCGCTTGCGCCTTAATTCCTATTTAATTGAATTATTTAAAATAAGGAAACTAACTAAGGACTAAGGAAAAGGTTTTTTTTCTTTAATTTTATTTAACTGGCTTTTTTTCAATACAATAAATCCTCGTACCTCTTTCTTCCTTTTCTTAAATATGTCTCCTCCGTAGTTACTTACATAAGGCTGTTTTTAAGTGATGTCTGTTTTGTGTGATACATCTCCCATTTGTTAACTTTATACTGAATTCACACTGTATCCCCCCGCCTCCCCTCCCCTCCCCCACTCACCGCACGGCCGCGCGCTCCGCGTAGGCGAGCACGGCGGTGCACCGCAGGGCGCGCGCGTGCGCCCGCAGCTCCCCCCGCCTCCCCTCCCCCACTCACCGCACGGCCGCGCGCTCCGCGTAGGCGAGCACGGCGGTGCACCGCAGGGCGCGCGCGTGCGCCCGCAGCTCGGTGCGCAGCTCCCCCCGTCTCCCCTCCCCTCCCCCACTCACCGCACGGCCGCGCGCTCCGCGTAGGCGAGCACGGCGGTGCACCGCAGGGCGCGCGCGTGCGCCCGCAGCTCGGTGCGCAGCTCCCCCCGTCTCCCCTCCCCTCCCCCACTCACCGCACGGCCGCGCGCTCCGCGTAGGCGAGCACGGCGGTGCACCGCAGGGCGCGCGCGTGCGCCCGCAGCTCGGTGCGCAGCTCCCCCCGTCTCCCCTCCCCTCCCCCACTCACCGCACGGCCGCGCGCTCCGCGTAGGCGAGCACGGCGGTGCACCGCAGGGCGCGCGCGTGCGCCCGCAGCTCGGTGCGCAGCTCCCCCCGTCTCCCCTCCCCTCCCCCACTCACCGCACGGCCGCGCGCTCCGCGTAGGCGAGCACGGCGGTGCACCGCAGGGCGCGCGCGTGCGCCCGCAGCTCGGTGCGCAGCTCCCCCCGTCTCCCCTCCCCTCCCCCACTCACCGCACGGCCGCGCGCTCCGCGTAGGCGAGCACGGCGGTGCACCGCAGGGCGCGCGCGTGCGCCCGCAGCTCGGTGCGCAGCTCCCCCCGTCTCCCCTCCCCTCCCCCACTCACCGCACGGCCGCGCGCTCCGCGTAGGCGAGCACGGCGGTGCACCGCAGGGCGCGCGCGTGCGCCCGCAGCTCGGTGCGCAGCTCCCCCCGTCTCCCCCCCCCTCCCCCCCACTCACCGCACGGCCGCGCGCTCCGCGTAGGCGAGCACGGCGGTGCACCGCAGGGCGCGCGCGTGCGCCCGCAGCTCGGTGCGCAGCTCGGCCCACCACGCCGCGCGCGCCGCGCTCTCTCCGCCGCCGTCCACCAGCTTCACGGACCTGGCGCACACTGTGCCGCCTGCAATTGACTACTATTTAACAAAACATTTAAATTTTTTAACGTCACGGGACTCAAACCCGCGCTGTTATTTTTAAAATACACATATGTGAGAAAACAAAATCAATAAACGTCAAAGTTGTTAGCGAACTCAACAAAACACAAGACGCAATATCTCAAAAATTGGACAAAAAGACGTAATTTAACTTTACTTTTTATATGCCTACTATGATATATTGTCAATAAAAATAACAACTCACCAATATGAACAATAAAACCGGCCGGATACTCGGTCATGGTCAAAAATGGATATTCCAACATTTCTAAGTTGTTACTATTCATGGATGGTCGTAATATGGCGCCACCCCCACTGCCAGTGTTGCCAGCTGATGCATTTAGTGAACTACCTGAAAATGTAATGAAATCTATTATTTTCAAAACTGTTTTAAAATCTTTTAACTAAATCCCGTTTAAGGGAAAAAAATATCACAATTAACATGCAACAAATATCATACGTTTGAGAAAATAAAACTGTCACTGACTTTCTCCCATCAGCATTTCTTAGGTCTGAGAAATGGAGCATGTGATTTCTTATTTCCTCTTATTTTACATAAAATACAGGAAACATAGAGGAATTATTATATTGAAATATGTTTCAAATTATTAAATCAAATATTTATAAAATAAATAATTACTTTTCTTCTTTATTTTTTTCATTACAACAAACAAACACACTAACCTTTCGGGGTAACACTGAGATCTGAATCCGACGATCTCCTATGTATACCCATAGGCGTAGACGACGAGTTCAAAGAAGCATTCTGCACATTAACGGTTGCCACAGGTTCCTTTCCCCCGTACGACTCGTGCCTCGAGTGTTTCGGTGATCCCCTGTCCTTGTCGCACTTATTCTCGCTCCTATCCCTGTCCCTGTCAAAATTGCACGCTGCATGCGAGTTAAAACACACGCTAACACTGTTAGTCGAACTATTCACATCTAAGCTGTCGGTCCTATCGAAGCTGGTCTCGGGCAAAGATGGTATCGTCTCTAAGTGCATGGGATGAAAGTGTTGCAACATCGGTGCGTTTGTTATTTTACATGGAATGACGATGTTAGATTCTACTTCGGACATTTTGCGTGATTCACAACCAGATGAGTGAATGCTGTCTTGTCTGACCAATTTGCGATTGAGCTTGTCGCTAACTTTAGCCGTGCTGTTGGAACTTTCAGCGAGCTTTAGTTGTTGTATCTGAGCTTCTTCTACTTTCTCTAATTTCTCATTGACATCTTCGAAAAACTTTTGGTCACCATTCCTAACTGGGTCGGGGCTAGTTGGTATTAATAAAGTATCGACTTTGTCTATTAAAATTGTTTCCATTGCAGTGTGTATCAGACCTGTCGGTTTGAGACGTGATTTATCTTTCCTAAAAGATTTTTGTTCGCGTAAGTGACTGTCGTCCTTTACGCTGGAGAGACCACTAAAGGAAGCTCTGGATACAGGTTCAGATCCAATATACATAGACACGTTTGAAGTAACAATTTCATCACTTTTGTGGAGACGGTTAAACGAGTTATGCCCTTCCTTGTCTAAGCTCATCAAATCTGTATACGATAGAAAGGGAGATCCTAACACTGTGTCGCTGGGAGCTTTGGATGTTACGTCAGATGCGGATCCTGGTTGACTAAAAGCGGTTTTGGGGTCTACGTGTTTTTTCTTTGGTAACAGCGAATAATGGGATAAGCTCTTGATCATGTTACTTTTAGAAATTTTTGAAATTTGTCGCTTGATCCGCTTTGAGGAGCGATACATAAAGCCTTTCTTTTCCACGGGCGATGAAGGTGCACTAATACTCTTTGAAGCTTTCTTATGAGTAAATGGATTGTGAATTTTAATAAAATGAGAATTTGATTTAGTTACACACATTTCTTTTGGCGGTGATGATTGAGAGTCGATGGTATTATTATCGTGCTCCTTGAGAGATTCATGTTGAGTTTTCGAAATGTCCACGAGATCGATTTCTCTCTCTATTTCAACCGACTTTTCGGCAGATCTCTCTATAGGTTTAGTGTTTAAAGGTTCATTAGACTTTTTTACATTTTTCAAGTCCAGAACTGTTAGTTTTCTTTCCATTTGTGCAATAAAATTTTGATCTACTCCTTGATTTAAAACAGATTTAACAACAGAACTAGTCGTTTCTAACGTTGATTCGAGATCACTTCTCATATCTGAGCTCTCGTCATCTTCATCAGAAGATGTATATATTTCCGAACTGTCAGCAGAAAGTGCTGATGAGATTGAACCATAATATTCGAAATCGCCTGGTAATTTAAGAAGATTTTCAGTCCTTATTGTCATAGGAGTAGGCGGACAAGACTCGGATATTTTTCTTTCCGGTTGCACACTTTCAACATTACTTAAGTTTTCTAACGAACCACAATGTATTTCGGGCACGTTACTGATTGTGTTATCTTTATTAATTGTTTCAGTCGTTTTGTCATTATCAGAAGTACTTAAAACTAGTTCAGATTCGCTAGTTCTCCTCAACGTAGAGCTAGGAGAGCTTTCAGAATCCTGAGTCTCAGAGATACGAGCCAAGCTTCTATCAGCGTGCATAACCGATCGTGCAAGTATTGACGCCATTCCTATACCTTCGTCTTCTTTATTTTCAACTTTCAAAAGCTTTGTAACTTTCAACTTTTTAATTCTTTTAATCTCATTTTTTATATCGTTTATAGACAAACGTGATGTATCCGATGATGTTGATTGAATTGAAATCTGATCATCCTGCTTATCAGATTTTCGTGACCGTCTATGAAATTTTTTAGAAAATAAATTATCTTTTATTTGCTTAATTTTCTTCAATGGTCCGATAGAATCCGTCGGCTCCTCCCGATTCAAGAGTCTATTAATATCGATTTGATCTTCGGACAAATGTCTTAAACTCTTCTGAGCTACATATTCATCTTGATATATAGACAAGTCGCCAGCGTAACTCTTTTGAATCGGTTGCTTATGCGGAATTGATTCAACACTTTTTTCATCATCATCAAAATTGTCTGGTTCATCTAAAAGCGCTGTTGTTTTCGGATTCAATATATTAACAATTTTAAGTAGTTCGTCTTGATGAGTTTTGTAGTATTGATTTAGGTCAGTCACACTGTCCTCGTTGGTTGCCAAAATGCCCAAATATTTTTTTAATTGTCTAATTCGAGTAGCGACAGACAACACACAAACCATGCAAACATATATCCATGAGTATACTTAGTTATAAATCAAATCTTAGTAATATTATGTAACAACATCGAGTACATCAAAAGCGTGTACATTTTATATAATAAAATATCTATATAGATACGATGATCTGATCACTATACGCCTTTTATAATAGATTTCTAGAAAAATAAAAATATTATAAAGATATATGCAATAACCCGATTATTACTTTCAATAACACACAATGTCTCGAAAATTGGGCGGTTTGAATGAAACAGAGTGCGTCAGTACTTACAAGGTTACCTCTGCCTACCCTGCTATATGCGGGATGCAGTGTAAAGTTCAAATTAAATAATATAAGAAAATAATACTCACTGTTGCGAACATGTAATATTAATTGGAAGACTGGGAGTTGGCAGTGGAGTTATACTGACAGCTGTACCTGTACGCAATATTAGAAACATGTATTCTATTATACATAGTAAAAGTAAAACACAAATATAATATTTTAAACAAACTATAAGTATATATATTACGATATATTTATACATCTAATCTGGCTGCTAAGTTGAAAAAGCCGTCCCACTCCGGGTATATTATTAATTCATTAATAATCATATAAATTTTCTCGCTACAAAAACAAAGCACAGCGTTGAGTTCCACCATTCAACAGACAATATCTGGAAGATTACGGGGGCGTAAGGAACGATATGTATTAATACTAAATTCGAGAATCGAATAAAATTTGAATAAAATTGAGATATGATTTAGTTATTAGTATTTAAATAATTTCACAAATAGGTACAAATATACCAATTTGATTTATTTCGTGACGTAGCAGATAAGCTCCAAGAGCGTCGCCTGAGATGGTTTGGTCACGTTACGCGCCGGCCTAGGAACTATGTCGGATGCAAGTGCCTTGCTATGTCAGTCCCTGGAGTGAGACCTCTCGGACGCCCAAGGAAGCGCTGGTTGGATGTCGTGAAGCAGGACATGAGAGCCAATGGTCCAACCACCAAGGATGTTAAAGACCGTACAAAGTGGACTAGGTTGAGCAGGAAGGCAGACTCTGGCTGGAAAAGCCGGGATTAATGCCAAGACGAAGAAGATAGCAATTTGATTTATTTCGATTGAAGATTCAAATGAATGTGATTCTATCCTGGGCGAGTTCTTTCATTTTCAACATTTGTAAACTTTGTTTCCGAAAAATAGTTTACTAACCTACCCGTAGTATCGCCCGCTTTCACTTATTCTTATATTACGGCCACATAATTATACAGATGTATAATTTATATCACTGTATAATAAGATTCCTGTAAATCCGTTCAGTGGCTGTTGCGTGAAAGTAAAGTAAATATCAATTCATCCTCATAAAGTAACATAAATCTTACCAATAGCTCTGGCGACGACTCCAGCTTCTCCTTCCAAATCGAAGTCCTGTTGATAGCCAACTACAGCATTTGCTCCTAGTTCGGCCGCTTTTAGACCTACTAAGCGTTGGACCTAAAATATTTTATATATATTATTATTATTTTAGACTTTTATGAGGCCGTCTGACTATAACCATGATAGTGGTAATTTCATTCTTTTGTTTAAAAAATTGAATGAATTGATGAATAATTTCCTTATCTTGCTCTGGTGTCATAAGACAGTGTAAGCTTAAATTTGGGCTGTGTGTGGGGAACGTACAGTTTTAACACTGTGTTCCCCTTGCGTACCCTGGCTACATGTACCTAGATACAGTATACAACTAAAAAAATAAAAGAAAAAATCAATTTACCTGATTACTAAGCTTGATGAAAGCCACTTGTCTGGCCTCGTTGGAAGCCCTAGGCGTCCTGATTTTATCTATCCACTGATATTCAGGGTCGTCATTCACTATTAGCTCTTCGACGAATCCGTGTATGGCTGTCGCTCTATAGCCAGGTGGTATCATTGGACCTAAAGTGTAAAATATTATTAGAATAAAACCAGCTTCACGCTCATTCCCGCATAGCAGGATAGACCCAATTGATGAGACACAGTATATTCAGTAGTAGAAAAAAAAATAAGAAGAGCTGTTTTTGACTTATCACCAGGACGACGAATAAATATAATTTATTGTCCATTTGAAATTTCCATTAAATATTTCATATTTTCATTGCCTTCTGTTAACGAGGCAAAGCGAGGCGTTAGGTTCTACTTCAACACGCAATGTCTCGAATATTTTACAGTGCGTTAGGAACGGAATGTTTTACACAACATTCCCTCTACCACCTCTGCTATATACAAGATAGTGAAGCTGTAAAGGTGGTCCAATATAACTGAATTTCTTTAATAATATAAGAAACAAACAAACGCCAAACAGTCAACAGGGTGGAACGTCACTAAGAAAATCTTATTATATTATACCAAAAATATAAGTCCCTGAACACCTAGAAGTTGAAGGTAATCGTGGTGTGACCTAAATATTTGTCTATAAATAAAAATATATTTCAAAATATGTTTTGACGATGTGTCGTCATTGTTGTGCCTCTATTCTTGTTAATGACGATATTTAGTAAGTTGATATTGTTTTTTTTTAATTGTTACGCTATATTCCGCGTATAGAGTAATAGGCAGTGGGAACCTAGTTTTAGGACACTCCACTACCGACGCATCGTGCAATAGTCGAAAAATTAACTTAAAGTTAATTGATTTTTTACACAATTGATTTTTCACTTTTCATCCAATTATCCAAATAATACTCTGTTGCATAATAATACTCTGTTGCATAATTATACTCTGTTTCAATAATAAATAAAATGTTTCCTCGAATGAGAATCGAAGTCACAACTGTCGCATTTACTGTCAGACGCTGTACCGCTGTGCCACGACGGATCTTGGTTATAGAATCCAGCTTACTAAGGTTCATAATTTATATGAAATTAAAGCATTTGGTATTTATATAAGTTATAACAAGTCATATTTTGTTATAATTACAATTATTTAACTATTAAAATATTACTCTCTTCTCTCTTCGCAAAGGGGCCAACGTATGTACCATATATATATTTTTTTAAGTATATTCTAAAGAAGGGTTCAAACACACAAACAGCAAAAGCAATGTGTTAAGACGCTGTTCTCCAAATTCCGCTCACATTTCGAAACATTGCGTGTTGAATGACAGAATTTAACGCCGCGCTTTGGCTTGTTGCTAGCACACGGTAATGAAAATAATTTGCTCCACCCAGTGGGAGTCGAATTCACATCCGTCGTAATTACAGTCGGAAGCTGACTAAGACATGATATGATCATTAAAAAAAAGAAATTTCAATAATCATCAACCATTTTAAATATAAACTACTTACTGATATGTTATATTAAAAAAATTGTACATATCACTTACAATGAAAGAACTGGACACCAACACTGGAGGTCTTGTATTTGTTGAAATCGGAGAAAAGTTCCACTTTCACTATAACATTCAACTCTCCGCGTATACCGTGCATTGTGTCGAACACTGGTATCCAGCCGGACATCACTGCGCCTGCGCAATATATTATTACTAAAATTTGTAAGTCGAATATTTTTTTTTAGGTTTACTTTGTATTTTACATATAGGGCAGGTAGAGTGAGATTCTCATCAAGGATCATGTTCCCAATAACACACTATCATTTCCCATTTTCCGCCGAATTCTGGAAGCATTGCGTCGTAATTGGCGGAACGTTACCAGAGCAAGGAAATGAAAATATTAAATATTTTATTTATTCAAGTGACAAGTCGATCACATGCATTTGCTATTTTGCTTTATTGTACTAAAAGATAAATAAGAATACAGAACATTAAAAACATTCAAACATTTTCTCTATGTATATCTAAAAGTAATAAACATTATAGTGTCATATCACTACGTATTACGGACTCAATTTGCTTTTTTATTCTCAGACATTCTCCGCAGTTTATAAGATTGGAATGTAGGAACTGATTAATAATTGCTCACAATTCAGCCTTTTACAGTACCACGTTTTGCTTACCAGACCGAGGTACCATGTTTAACGATGACTACACATTATTACACATTTTAAATGAAACTATTTAACCGGATTAAAATCGGATTAATTAATTCATTTAAAATGTTTAAAGATTATTTTATTATATTATTGTCAAATTTGAATTTACAACCATCGTATTTAAACGACTTGGACTGTGAGCTACATTGATGATGAATTTGGTTATGTATGTATATTAAATGCCAAGGAGTGCCAGTGCCAATACCGTTAGTGACAGCAAGCAAGTAGGTTACATCGGAAGAAATAATATAATATAATATACCAATCGCTCATCGCTCTTCCCTAAAAATGGATTATACAACACAAAGATTTTTTTCAATTCGGACCTCGAGTTTGTGAGATTAGTTCGTTCCACCTATACCCACACTAATATACATATTTCATGTCATGGCATTAATTCTTGCCATTAATGTCATGCGTTTGTAGGGTCTGCCACTAAGACTATCTTACCTCCAGGTGGCGTAGTACCGTTGACATTGTTCGCCTCCCTCGCCAGCAGCGGTGCGAGGCTTATCACGACTTTGCCTATAGCGTCGTTGGCGGAGTACGTGTCGTGATCCATCAGACGTAGCTGAAGAGGTTCATCTTGGAGTTCTGATTCGTCCACCTGGTGGGATGTAAAGGAAATTGTTTTAGATTGTGGCATTTGATCATCTCTCTGGTCATTGTCAAATGATTTTTTTATTTTTTTTATAGGTTCATGGAGTATCTGACGCTAATTGGTTGTAGCAGCTCCATGCCTCGTTTTTCGCCGAATTTCAGTTTGTTGAGCTACAGAACTCAGTAGGTTTTGGACTACAAATTGAGAAATTAAAATAAGAATGGAGATCAAGCTAATAACCATTATTGCTTACAGTTACATGTTGCCCCTTTGCATCACAGCAGCCTCATTATTTTTATTTAATAAAAATAAAAAATAAAAAATTGAGTCCAGTCGTGGCGCAGTGGTACAAAGTGTGACTGTAAAACCGACTGGTTGTGGGTTCGATCCCCACTCGAAGAGATGAAATATTTACTTAAATTTATATTTTCATTTCTTCGCTCTGGTGTGGAGGCATAGCGCGGCGTTGAGTTCTGCCACTCAACACGCAATGCCTCCAAAATTCAGCAGAAAGTGGGGAACGGAGTGTCTTAACACTAGGTTCCCTCTGCCTACCCTGCTGTGTGCGGGATATAGCGTGAAGCAATTCTTTTTTTTTTTTTAATTAAGGAATCAGCTTCACACTGCGTCCTGCACACAACAGGGTAGGCAGTGGGAATCTAGTGTTAAGACACTCCATTTCGCACTTTCTGCCGAATTCTGTAAGCATTGCATGTTGAGTGGCAGAACTCAATGCCATGCTCTGCCTCGACACCAGAGCAATAAAATGAAAATATAAGTTTAAGTAAATATTTAATTTGCATGAGTAGGGATCTAACCCACAACCAGTCAGGTTCACAGTCACACTTTGTGCCCATGCACCAACACTGGCCTTTGACATTGACATTTTTACATACACATAGTGAAATGTTTTAAAATTCAATAAAATGGCCCCAAAACAAAATAGTTAGTTAACAATTTTTTTTATTTACTTTATTTTTATACATAAAGCCTAAATTCTAATTTTACTTATCCTGTTTATCTTAAAATATTGTCATGATTTGGTGATATCTAATCACACTTATCATATTGGGTTAGATAAAAAATACTGATTTACATTAATATTGACAATACAAATTTATTTTAAGCATTTTAAAATTTTCTTAGATTCTTTCCCCATACAACAGAGAAGTTGTAGAGTTTATTCTACATTTTTGTGCTATAAATTTATCCTCAAGGAACCCCCATAAACTTTTTCCACACTTTTTCCACAGAGTGGTCAGAGGAAACCTAGTGTTAACATACTTTATTTCTCATTTTGTGTTTAAAGCTTTGTCCATCAGAACGGAAAAATGAGAATAATTCAATTATAATTATATCCACAAGAAAATATTGAACATAAAACCACCACATTTACAATCAGACTCTGTTCCACTATGTCACAAAAACCTCACCAATTTTACTACTGCTTCAAATTATGAATATCTTATAATTTACTATATGTAACTATTTTCATTTGATTAATGTGACCAAACACTAAAAGGCAGACAGACACCAGACACTGTTTATTATTAGCATATGTTGCTATCATTTTGTAATCTGGCCAACAGAAATGAAATGACTTTGTTATTCCCTGGACAAAGTTATATGTATTCAAATTGTATGTATTAAGTACATGTTTTTCTAAGTGTTTTTTATAACTGCTTGTGTGATAAATGTGATATAAATATATATTTTAAATGCTTTTGAATATCACACAGTCAATAAAAATTGTATGGTCATAGCTTAAAAAATATCATATTGTTTGTTAATTATTTAGCATAAAAAACATAACCTTTATTAAAATTATATATTCTTTCCTAGTATTATTTAATCAATATTATAAGAAAAAAAATAGTTTTTCTTAACAAATATATAAATACACTACACTAATTAACAATTGTTAAATGAGAACCATAGTACAAAATATAAGAGTTTTTTTATCACATACCTCAAACCTATACCACTCCGTGCTATTCCACTGTGGGTTCAAAGATTTCCGGCACACGTCGGTCTTATGGGTTACTCCACCAAACTTTATTTCAACAAAAGCATCAGTTGTATCACTCGCCCGATCCATGACCGGCAAATTTCTACCGGCCAACACTTTAACTTTAATTTTACCAGGCATTTTCGCTTAACCACCCTTAAAAAACCTCTTTAACACATCAAAATACACTGAGATCGTTATCACAATATGGATTTAATTAAGCAAAATTAGCACTTCGATAAAAAGTCTAATCACTTCAAGAAACAAGTACTATATATTATTAAATTAATATTTGTGCAGCTTTAATTCCAGCCAATACTTCGAGCCACAATGTTCCGTTTACAAATAAGTCAATAATTTTAATACAAAAACACAAATAAATGTCTCATTTTTTGTAAACATTGTAAATTTAATACGCATTGACGCTGCGTATTAGTTTTAATAAAACATTTTAAACACCTCTGTAATAGCGAAAGTGTGTTGTTATAAATTTCACCAATGTTTATTTATAGATTTGAATGATTTTATAAATAATCCTGAAACGCGGGCGACATTTGCCTCAGGTAGTTGTAACGAAATGTCAACGGAAATGTCAAAGTATCGAGTGAAAATCGATACTTTGATCCCGATTACAAAAATGTTATAAATAATATTACGTTATTAAAAATAATAATACAACATTTTCACTTTTTGTCTTTTATCGAAAACAATTAAACAAAATATATAATAATAACGAACATTTCATATATTTTTTAATTTAAAATATATTTTTTATTTTAACTATTTGTCATACACAAAGCAAGGAACATAGAATTGTAGGAAATTAAGATAAAATATGGAATGGATGAAAAAGAACCTAGCACTAAGACACTCCGTTCAACGAATTTTTTTCCGTCGAATTTTGGAGGCATTGCATGCTGAGTGGCGGAACTCAACGCCCCGTTGAACTAGACCGAAGGAATAAAAATATAAATGTAAATAAATATTTCAATTCCTCGAATGAAGATTGAACCAGTCAATTTTAGAAACACTTTGTCTCTCGCCACGATCGGTCAGAGATATATATATATATATATATGTATTTTATATATTAATATATAGATTTTATATAGATTGATATTTTTTTTATAATATTGTTATGTGTTTTTAGGGACTCTAAAACTATATACACTTTAAAAATAATAAACACGTAAGGAGAATTAAAGGCAAAATAGTTTTTATAATCATTTATTACAGACAATTAAGTACTTTAGAAAAATATATTTGTATTTCTCTTAACATTTATAACGCTACTTTATTAATGACAATTAACTTCTCTTATTATTTTGCAATTGAAAAGAGGATAATTTTTTTAAATAAAATTAAAGAGCGAAGAAATGGAACTATAAATTTAAATAAATATTTCATTTCCTAGAGCCAATCAAACCAACCAATCAGTCGCGCCACGACTGGCGTTTTAACTTAATTTAAATAATAAGTAATAATTGATTTATTTTAATTTATATAACAAATAATTAACTACTTTAAATTATCTGCACTGCAGTAAAATTAATTAATGGTGGGAGAACCAATTTAAGGTAGGCAAAAACTAAAATTATTTAAAACTACATATAAAAAACATTGTGATAAGTAATATAAATTCAATCTTTAAAACCATGAATAATTAAATAAATTTTTAAATGCTTTACAATATGCTTCAAATCTAGCAAATTAGTATTAGGAAACAATTCATTTACAATATCATTAATAAATTATATTTAGCATTTAGCTTCACACTATATTTCTCATACAGGGTAGGCAGGGGAACCCTGGGGGGAATCTACCTAAATTTTCGAGTTTTCGCCAATTGGAAGCTGAACAGATAAACGTCGCGTTTAAAGTAATACACAGAGCAACAGCTTTGTTTTAATAGATCTAGGAAGCGTGGGAAATGTTTAATAATATATTTCAAATAATTAAATTTATGAAAAAAGTTAATTCCTTTGTATTGCTGCTATAATTCATAGTAATTCTTACAACTTAAACATTAAAATATATGTACATTGGAGTTGGTTTCTTAAAAAATATGACTTTTTATGACTAAACTATCAAAGAATAACATTACAATTCAAATAAGTTATTTTTTGTATATTTTTAAAGTTTTGAAAAATACTTTTTAGCAAAACATAAAAATACCCTTATGTTAATTTTTTTATATGTTTTCTAAAAAATATTTATGCATATGCATTGAAAAAAACTGTAATATATATACAAAATTTCAAGTATCAACTTTATTTAGCATTTATCTTAAAATTTTGTAATCCAACAGTGTCAGGTTGTTTCAATTTATGTTATTTAATTAGTGAATAGTGTAATTTAGTCGGGGAAAAATCGAGAATGTTTAATTGACAACAATGAAAATATACAATCAACAGCATTACAAAATATATTTTCAAATTTATTGACAACGGCTAGGGTTAATTAAATTTGATAAGCACTTTAAATAACTTTAAAAAATAATATAGACGTTCAACTAAAGGTTACCTTTTATGAATATTAAATAAAAAGTATTTATATTGCCATAATATCTCAACTATCTTTAATTTTACTCAGCATCTTACTAATATCCTGTAATCCAACAGGGTTAGGTCTTTTCAATTTATGTTTAGCACTCAATTTGGGTACTAAATTTTTTATTGGAATTTTATTTGTGGGAAAATTATCATGTTTGGAATGACCACCGAGACCGTCGTAGGATATATTAAATAATGACATATTAGGATCGTTCTCTTGAGATGATGGTATTTTAACCGGTTCCTTTTTGTGGAAAATACTTGTTTTTGATACGTCGGTTTTCTTTATTGTGTTTCTCGCTGAGTTTAATAGGGCGTATTCTGATGGCTGAAATTTAATTATTTGTTTAATATTTGTAATAATAATTGAGTATTTTTTGTCTTCTAGCTGTATTCCGTATATAGCAGGGTAGCCAATGGAAATCTAGTGTTATGACACTGTATTTCCCAGGTACCACTTGTTGAGAGGCGAGGTTTTTTGTTATTTTTTTTCGATCGGGAATCGAACCCACAACAGTCGCGTTTACATTCAACGTGTGGTGCTATTCATAGACATCATACATCTAATTTGTTTGTTAAGAAAAAAAATGGGTAACAAATACTTCTTAGATTTTTCGATAGATGAACGACAATAAAAAAACGTACGAACGAACGAAACATTCAAAAAAATATTAATTAATGGTTCAATTGACTAGAACAATAAATAAATTTTAAAACAGGTTTAAATTAATTATCAAATACAAAAATTCTCAAAATGTTAAGTATATTTTAAGTTGATGCTACATCTGTTGTTATCAAAATGAAATAAAGATTATATAGTATATTATTTAGAATTCTCACTTTCTTATGGTTATTAAACTAAAAAATAACAAGTAAAATTATATAAATTTAAAAAATAATTTAAAAAAAAGTTTTTTAAATTGTTTCCATGGTGTAATGTCTTTTACATCTTGAGCCCTTTCATTTGATATCCATATACATTATAATATTTATTCATTGCAATTTTCCCACAACCCACCTAGAGTTGTGCAAAAATTTGTCAAAAAAAAATCCACCATTTTGAAGCGGCGGCCATTTTAGATTAACAACAATATTGATTAAATGTTATTTCACTGTAAAAAAAGGTTACCTTAAGATTTCTTTCAGGTAAGGGATGTGTAGGATGTCTTTGCAAAGCGGTTAGAGCTAAACTACTCTGTTTGAGACACAAATACGGAGAGTCTGCATTCTCTATTCTATTCACCATTGATGTCTGCAAGAATAGAAAAATATGTTTTTTAGCTTTACCTGTATATAATGCGTAGCAAGCTAGGCAGAGAAAACATTGTTAGCAATGGGAGATTTTAATTTTTTAAGTATTTTATTATTCTTTTTTTAATTTTTTGCAACAAAACAAAAAGCGGCGTTGACTTCTGCCATTCAACACGCAATGTCTCAAATATTGGAAAAGAGCGTCGGGAATGGAGTGTTTTAACTGTAACTTCACTCTGCTTACGTCACTGCAGCATAAACTAAAAAAAAGAAGCTTAATAAAAACTAATTAAAGTAACTAATACCTATAGTAATAAGATATTTTTTCTACTCTAACAGCCTACAATATAATTTCTTACCAGATCTTAATTACCGTCTTCTCAGTCATTCATTTTAGTTGTCAATCAATTCTGCTTATTAAATCAATTATCATTTAGTTTAAGCGGGCGAAGCCGCTGTCGAGCCGCAGCCGCATAAATGCAAATATATATATATAAAAAAAAAACTTACAATACTTATATTATTCTCATTATTTTGTTCTGTATTGTTTGATACATCATTATCGTTAGTCTTCGGCTTCTTGACCACTTGCCAGGAGTCATCATTTAATGATTTCCTTTTTCCTTCGGAATTCTTGTTTTCAATATCTCTTTTTGATAAATATTCTTCATATGTACTGTAAATAAAACATTTTTTTTATTACTATAAAAAAATATTGTTATTGCTTACTAGTTGTATCATTATATATATATATATATATTCGCCTTCACGCTGTTTCCCGCACACTGCTGGGTAGGGAACCTTGTGTTAAGACACGCCATTAACCACTTTTTACCGAATCATGGAGGCATTGCGTGTTGAGTGGCAGAACTCAACGTCGCGCTTTACCTCGATACCAGAGCGAAGAAATGGAAATATAAATCTAAATAAATATTTCATCTCCTCTTGTGGGGATCGAACCCACAACCAGTCGGTTTTACAGTCACACTTGGTGCCGCTACGCCACGACTGGCCTCAGCGACTTAAATTAATAATTTATTAAGAAAGTAATTTGTAATAAATTTAATCTAATAAATTTTTTGCCAAACATTCCATTTAATATAAAGCCATTTAAGACCGCCATAGCGCAACGCAAAAAGCGTGTGACTGTGAACGCGACGATTTTGGGCTCAATTCTTATTCAACAGAATGAAAAACTTAATATTTTTATTTCCTCGCTGTGACAACGAGGCAAGGTGCGGCGTTGAGTTCCCGCTCACCACGCAATGCCTTGTCCAATTGGACGGCGCGTTGGGAAAGGAGTATCTTATTAATACTGGGATCCCTTTTCCTACCCAGCTATTTGCGGGATACAGCGTGAAGCTATAATAAAAAAAAAAGAACTTACACTATTTTACTTTGCAATTCCGCATTTTTACTCTTTTCCGCGGCGAGTTGTCGTTTTAGCATCTGTAATTTATCTCGTGTTTCATTTTTTTTGCCTTCACATTCACATAATGCTCTGAAATATAATGAAAGTAGAAATTATATTTATTTTTAGGCTATATAAAAAATACCTGCATATGATTTGTCCATTTGTGTGTTAGTTTTTTTCTCAGTTATACATATAGAGATCATAACACAATGAGAAAATAATTAACTTTTTACATGTTGCTTTGAAATTAACTACAAATATAAATGGTTATTTTAGTCACATAACCACTATATTTACTATATACATTATAGATTACCTATTTTTAATTCCTTTTTCTTTATGTATGTTATACATTTTTGTTGTAACTTCTTGCCAAATTTACAATTCTAAGTCAATGGGAAATCTGATAGATGTACGAACAGATAGGCAGACAAAATAGTGAATCCTTCCAAAATATTTTTTTTATCTAAAGTATGAAATTATATTTAAAAATAAAATAAAAATAACTATTATTTACCAATGCATTACCTTTTCAAAGCTGTAGCAAATGTAGCAACAGTTTTAACATCTTTATAACATTCTAGTAACTTCTCCACTTCATCACTTGTTGCGTTTAGAACTTTTTCCAAACTAAAATAAAAAAAATATACAACACTTAAAATCTGTTATAGTCTTATAAACACACTTAAAATCTGTTATAGTTTGTTTGGTTAAGCACACTAATCTCAAAAACTACAGGTTCAATTTTTTTTTCGGGGACGCCAGTGTCTGTGTGCGATTGGAGTGTCTTAACACTAGATTTCAAGGTTCCCTTTGCCTACTGTGCAGAATAGTGTGAAGCTAAGTAAAAAAAATACATAAAATAGTGAATGTACCATTAAGTATAAATAGTAAATTAATGATTAATTTATTTATTATTTGTTAAGTAAAAGTAAATTATAAAATAATATACTATATTAAACTAAACTAAACTAAACTAACTTCACGCTTTATCCCTAGCGGGGTGGTCAAAGAAAATGGAGCGCCAAATGCTACGGTCTCATATACTATATTCAAAGAAACATTTACATTTAAATAATTTCTATTTTCTATTTCTGGCAAGTCAAAGTCAAATTGTATTGAGTTCCGCCAGTTAATATGCAATATATTGCAGTTATACAGGCAGAGAGTGTCCCGAGAGGTTTTCAGAAAAATATGAAATAACTGAAATAAGATTTTTTTTTCATTTTTTAAAAGGAAAAAGATGAGGCAACCAAGCTCACGGGTCATGATGGTAAGTGATCACTACTGCCCACAACTCCATATTACACCAGAGGAGCTACAGGTGCATTGTCAGCCTTTACACACAATATATTTAAATATACTACAAAAAATTACCCAGTCAAAGTTTGCATTTTATTTTTTAAAACATCATTCTCCTCTTTCAATTTCTGAGTCTCCCTATTTTGAACTTTCAGATATTCCAATTGGTCTTTTAATGCTGATACAGCTGATTCTTTACTTTCTAATTTTTTTTCTGTTGCTTTTAAAAGGGCTCTGAAAAAAAGACAAGAAAATTACAAATATTATAGAAATTGAGATATGTTCTTTGTTTATGAAGTTTATCAAAATATAATAGTGGAAACTATATTTAAATTAACTCATTCACTTCTGGGTATGCACAGACACAAATAAAAATTTAAAAAATCATAGTTTTAGTTCTGCTACTTTCAATAATAAAATTTTTCATATATTTCTTATATATAGAAAGTAAATTGTAATGAATTATAATATTATGATCTGCTACTAAGCCCGGCAGATGTCGTCCTGCCCCAATATCCATTTAGTTTTATTTAGCTTCACACATTCTCCATTTAACATGATAGGTACATCAAACCTAGTGTTAAAATATTTCATTCCCATCATCACTCAATTTTCTTGACGTTGTGGAGTTAAGTGGAGGAACTCAATACTGTGCTTGGTTCAGAGAAAGTAAATGAAAATTATTTATTCCCGAGTGAGAATAGAACCCACAATTATCATGGTTGCAGTAAAATCATTCTACAATGCCAGAACGGTCTCAGTTTTTAGAAAATTAACTCACAACATTATAACAACAAAAATATACATACGCATTTTTCTTTAAATCTTTCTCAATGACTATTAATTTATCTTCTTTTTCCTTAAATTCAGTTTTTTGCTGTCTAAGCTGTAAATGAGCATCGTCCAATCTAGATTGTAATGTGGCAGCATCGTCACCAGTCGTCTCATTTGATACAGTAGGGTACAACCGATAGGTGCACTTATCTGTCACTTTATTACGACATTGTGGGCAGGATTTTGATCTGTAATTGTTATCATGAAACAGAGAATAACATAACATTGCCATGACAGGGCAGTTGATTAAGTTTAGTAAGAAAGTTATTAAAAAATATAAAACTTTATATTAATACAACTTAATATTAGATTTGAATCGAAAAAATTTGAAAAATTCCATTTCAAAGAAACAAAGAATATGTTCAAATAGTATGAAAGTCATTAAATATACACATTGTTAAGAATTTAATATGTTTTAAACAATAATTGATAACCAATTGCATTTATAAGTTTATTTATAATAGAATCAAACAAAATCCTCATACCTAGAAATCCATTGTGATAAACATTGATAATGAAATACATGTCCACATTTTGTCACATGTATATTCTCCGCCGGATTCACCAAGTCACTGCATATTGTACATATTATATGCATTTTTATTAGTAGTCTGAAAAAATTAAAAGTGTAGTGTTTGTTTGATAATAACAAAAGGTTATTTTTTAATTAATACTTAATTATTAAAGACACAATATATTTAAATCAATGTATTAACCTATCCTATTAATATGAAGTATGTTTTTTCTTTAAAATACAATCAAATCAAATAATAAGCAAACAAAATATACTCACCCTCAATTTTGTCAGTTTAAAGATTTTTTTTTAATGGCTTAATTTTACGATGACAGGCGCAAAAACTTTTAAAGTTTTAACAGTTTTAAAAATATATGTTTTGGCACGCTTGGAACGCCATAATAAATAAAAAATAGAAAATAGAAAAACTTGTGCGGAATCTTTATTTATTTTGAAAGTAGCACAGTGCTGCCCTTACCTAAATTTAATTTAATTATTTAGTATAGTAACATTTTATGTTCGAGAAATTAAGAATCGATTTTGGTTAGATCGATCTTAGAATTAATAATCCATATCTATATAAATATTATTAATGCAAAAGTAACTCGTTAATTATAGTACTTTTCGATTAATATATGACAACTTATACAAAAAAGAAAATATTTTTGGTGATTTTAAAATATTATCTCGTATTAACAATTATATCGGCGAAAAAATATTGAAAATGTTCAAAATTATACGTCATTTTTACCACATTAGTATCAGCATTTTGGTGTTGATAGTAATTGAAAATAGTTATACTATAGTAGTTCTCTTGAGAAATATATCTACTTTAAATGAGTGTAACGTATACACCAACGATAAAATTGTATTCACATCACCACGTCATCTAAACGCAATATACACTTTTATTTTACTTTACTATGAACTCAAAATCACAATTTACTTTCCAAATATATTTACTTTTATCTCTTATACTCACTCTTTGAGCTAGTCCCGACGAATATACCCACTTTATAGTATTTTTAAAAATTCATCTATGCTGACGTTTAAAATAATATTTATGGAAAACTAAAAAACTTAAAATTGTACTTTTTCTTTTTCTGTTTAATTGTGGTTAAATAAAAGAAGAAAATAAGTGATTAATTCATTTTAATTTTTTATTAAAATTATATAGCTTTACTTATCTCTCAACTCAAGATCAACATAATATCATCTAGTAGTTACCGGTATTTATTATTATTTGTATTTTTCGGTATTTTTTTAAGGAAACTATAATGAAAACGGGGATGAAACTCAAAAAATATACCTCAAAATCCTAAGTTATCACTATACAAAAAATCTTTAATTTCTGTCCGGTAGTTTTGGCGTCATTGGGGAATAAACAAACAGACAGACAGAAAAGAATTCTGCGGAGTGGGTTTTTAGCATCTATAATCGATATGTCGAGTTTACTACCCTTTTATTATATATAGATTATATGTTTGTGTATAGTTCAAGCGGGCGAAGCCGCGCGGGTCCACTAGTTTTCATACATATTTTTTTTATTAAATTATCAGTATTACAAGAAGCACAGGAATATTTTTGTGCTAATAAAATTTTTGATTTGATTTTAATATATATCCATATAGAGATATACGGAATTTTATGATTTATGCAAATCAGACAAAAAAAGTGTAATATTTTAATCGTGTCGTGTAAATGTTTTTTTTTTATTTTTCGGGGAAAATATTGTTGTTAGTATAATTTCTAGGGTGGTCACCGGTTTATTCTAGACTGGGCACGGCCCACCCGGCTTCCCCTCTTCCTACGCCCATGTGGCTTCTTAGCTATGTGGTTTTTTTATACGGTGGCTTTTTTAGCGATATTTTTGCAATAAAAATAAATCAGATTGACTTTAACAAATTGTAAAATATAATTTAAAAAAATAACACACAGTTGAAGTAAGGTTTTAATATAGATATTGTCTAACATTTTGAATATTTGGTTTGGAATGTATACAATCTATATGACTTCTTCCATTATCATTGTTAAATATGATAAGCAAACAAAATCATTCGCAGCTTAATTCATCCATTTTCTTTTTTGCCTTCTTCAGTTCTTCCAATATAGATTTAACTTGGGACTTGTCAATGATTAGCTCGGCTGTATTCTGTTCTCCTGTAAACACTTCATCGGATAGTAGCGTGACTTTGACGGTGTCTACGGTACCTTCGGGTCCAGGAGACACCGATACATCCGTCAACTTATTAACTGCAAAAAATATATATTTTTAATCCTACAGTCCCATAAAAATATATTTCTATAAAAACAAGCTATAAAATATATCATTACATCAAGCTATAATATTTATCATTCAGCAAAAACACGACGAAACATTCTATTAGGTACTATTTTTTTATTTACCCTAATCAAAGTCAAAGTCAAATAATTTTATTCAAAATAAGAAGTTACATGCTTCATTTTTTGAACGTCAAATAATTTACCACCAGTTCACTAAAATTAGTGCCTCAGACCTGAGAAGAACCGGCGCAAGAAACTCAGCTGGACTTATTTATTTAAATCAATTACACACAATCACATTTTAGGTAATATATTTCTACTTCATTATCCTTCAAAGTCAATATTTATCTCTAAACATAAAAAATATCCCACAAAAGGCAACGTAAAAAATACACTAAAACGAAACAATACATACTCATAAACCCATTCGTCTTAACATGTGACTCATAAGCTTCCCGCGCAGTCTCTGCAGCATCAGCCAAAGCAGACGCGTGAGCGCGAGGAACGCCCAGGACTAGAAGATCCCGGGCAAGTTGCACTCCGCTACAACCACAACGATGCGCTTGTTTTAACGTCCAGCGTAAAACCGCTGCGGCGCGAGCGCACTCGTCTCGTGAGGCTTTAACAATGTAAAATATTAAAATTATGATTGTTTGTGATGTATATTGCTATTCTTATAGATTTAAAGTTTAAAAGGGTATACAAATGTATATTGAGTAAAATAAAATTCTTACTTCCTATCCCAATTTGTACGATTCGAATTTCGTCTCGTGGGGCTTTAACAATGTAGAATATAAAACCTATAATTATTATTTGACTGTTATTGTGTAACTTGTAACTGGAATTATTGGAGGCCAGTCGTGGCGCAGGTTGGTACAAAGTGTGACTGTAAAACCGACTGGTTGTGGGTTCGATCCCCACTCGTGGAGATGAAATATTTACTTAAATTTATATTTCCATTTCTTCGCTCTGGTGTCGAGGCTAAGCGCGGCGTTGAGTTCTGCCACTCAACACGCAATGCCTCCAGATTTCGGCAGAAAGTGGGGAACGGATGCTTAACACTAGGTTCCCTCTGCCTACCCTGCTGTGTGCGGGATATAGCGTGTAACTGGAATAATACTTTAAAAAGGTTTATAAATAAAAAATAATGTCACACTTAGTAGAAGAGTAAAGAGGGAACATCATAATTTAACGTTTGTTTTTATTTTCATACCCAAATAAATATAAATTTATAGATTAAAAAAAATATTAAAACAGTCTAAGTGGAACGAGCACATTGGCCACATGGTAAATAAAAGTGATAGTTATTACTTACAGAGAGGGGGAACAAGAGATTTTTCAAAGGGAAAATTCTACTTACTTGTCAGTGATATCAAAAATTAAAAAGCGAACTAAAATGTTCGTTCTATAAAGACAAAATCATAAAATAAAATAGCTAACATAAAATAAGTATAATATAATCGTTAAAATACATTTATATATTTATTTAAAATTATTAATAAGTAGAAATCCATGTATCTAATAATAATTGGAAATGTTCGTCAAGCAGAAACGCTGCTGGCGATCTTAATTAGTGACTGTGGTACTCACACAAACTCGTGTCTTTTAATATATCCATGATGCCATCGTCCTGCAAAAATATATTATTTTTATATTTTTTATAAAAATTTAATATTAGGCTAGTCGTGGCGCAGGGGCACAAAGTGTGCCTGTAAAACCGACTGGTTAAGGGTTCGATCCCCACTCGAGGAGATAAAATATTTACTTCAATTTATATTTCCATCTGTCTCTTCGCTCTGGTGTCGAGAAAAAGCGCGGCGTGGAGTTCTGCCAATCAACACGCAATGCCTCCAGATTCGGCAGAAAGTGGGGAACGGAGTGTCCTAACACTAGGTTCCCTCTGCCTACCCTGCAGTGTGTGGGACACAGCGTGACGCTGATTTGTTTTTTTTTAATATTGACTGTATCTATATTAATATTATTAAGCTGAAAAGTTTGTCTGGTTGATAATTTCTATCCTATTGTTTACAACAAAATACGAGAAAAGCGTAAATATAAAAGAAGGTCGTCGTACCGTTTAGGACGTATAGGGGCGTTTAGATACTACTGTATTTAGTAGAGTATGTCCAAGCCGCCAACGCGACAGAAGTAAATATATATATATTTATATATACCTAGGGCCGTTTAGATACTAGTATATGGTAGAGTATGTCCAAGCCGCCAACGCGACAGAAGTAAATTTATATATATTTATATATAGGGCCGTTTAGATACTAGTATATAGTAGAGTACGTCCAAGCCGCCAACGCGACAGAAGTAAATTTATTCATTTATGATATCACAGTCAAAGACCAGCTAAAAGGTTACAAATACGATTCTCTTCAGCCAAATAAGAGAAAACAAAATAACTTATATGGTGGAATATGGAGTACTAGGAGGAGGAATATCTAGTATTTACCAAAAATAACATCTTGTAAAAAACATTGCATTTAGAGATATGGCATTTTGAGCAGCGGAACTCAACGCCGCACTGTCTTTTAGCCCAGTATACAATAGAGAGAAGAGAAATAAAAATAATTGAATCTCCCGATTGAAAATCGAATCAACCATTTAGTTTAAAGTCAGAGGCGGTCCCGCTTGGCCAAGAAAATTTTCATATTTTAAAATAAAATCAGCTTTACGTTGTATCCTGCACACAGCAGGGTAGGCAGAGGGAACCTAGTGTAAGATACTCCATTCCCCACTTTTCTACCGAATTCTGGAGACATTGTGTGTTAAGTGGCAGAACTCAACGCCGCGCTTTGCCTCCACGCCAGAGCGAAAAAATGGAAATATAAATTTAAGTAAATATTTCATCTCCTCGAGTGGAGATCGAACCCACAACCAGTCGGTTTTACACTCTTTGTGCCGCTGCGCGACTGGCCTCAAATATATTTTAATTATTGTTTTAGGAACTTTAATATAATAAATGGTAAGAGAGGTAGGGGGAGACCTCGGTTGACCTTCGAAAACACAGTATCAAAGATACTGGAGGAAGGTCACGTAAAAAGCATGAGGATCCCCCCGGAGGGCATGTATGAAGAGGTTGATGACAGTGGACGAGGCGAAAGAGGTATGTAGAGACCGTAGCGTTTGGCGCTCCGTTCTCTCTGACTACCCCGCTAGGGATAAAGCGAGAAGTTAGTTTAGTTTAGTTGAGTTTAATATAATAAAATTATATTTCTTTCAATGTAAAAAAGTGTTGCATATATTATATATATATGTATAATATATAAATATACATATAAATAAATAAAATATTTCCAAATCAATTAAAAATATTTAAATAGTTACCATACGCGCGCGGCGTTGAGTTCTGCCACTCAACACGCAATGCCTTCAGAATTCGCAGAAAGTGGGGAATGGAGTGTCCTAACACTAAGTTCCCTCTGCCTACCCTGCTGTGTGCGGGATACAGAGTGAAGCTGAAGCTGAAATAGTTACCACTACTAGTAACAAAAGTCCAATTTTCTAAATTTTAAACAGATAACTAAACATAAAGGCAAGCCGAAGCCGAATCAAACTTTCACACAACATTAATTCTATATTGTTCCAAAAGAACGAATTTTCACTGAAAATTTACAGGAGAACATTTTCTATAGTAAAGTTTATGAAATTTCGAAAATGATGTCGATTGTTTTCGTCTCAATGCACTTAAAGAAATCATTTCATTAAATGCTAATTAGATATCTGTCGTCAGCAGCGGCGTGACTGGGAAACGTCTAAAAGTAGTCTATGTTAATTTGTATAGAAAAAACCAACACAATATTTCGATCCTGACTCGAGGAAATGAAATATTTATTTAAACTTATATTTCCATTTCTTCGCTCTGGTATCGAGGTAAAGCTCGGCGTTGAGTTTCGCCGCTCAAAACGCAATGCTCCAGAATTCGGCGGAAAGTGGGTAACGGAGTGTATTAACACTAGGTCCCCTCTGTCAATCTGCTACATGCGGGAAGTGTGAACGGGAACGTGAAGCTAAAAAAACATACTAAAAATCACGAATTTAGGGAAACAAATGAATATGTTGGTGATGGAACTCAACACCGCGATTTGCCTCGATATCAGAGCGAACATATGAATATAGTGAATACTCCATGTCTTCTAATGGGAATCGAACCCACAACCTATCGCGCTTACACTCAAACGTGTGCCCCTGCGCCACGACTGGCCTCAAGTTTTAAAAGTTTTTTAAGTTGTTTAGTATTGTTTATACATGTCTAGATATCATTATTTATTTTTATACTCACAGGCTGTTCGTCTACAATATGATGCAGTAGATTCCTGAAGACTGGTGCAGGAAGGCTACCCAAGGCGTGTAGTGCAGCTAAGGCCCATAAGGGACAATCACCGTCGGAGCAGAATTTGAATTTCTATAGAAAAAAAACTTTTTTTTTTACTTTTCCTTATTTATATACCGATATACTTGGAACTGTTACTGTAATTAGAAGTGAGAATCGAACGTACAAAACTACTGGTTTTTTTTCTGTTGGCTTTAAGATATATTCCGCATAGAACTGGGTAGGCAGAAGTGTTAAGACACTCTATCAGCTCTCCACTTTTCGTGCGTCCGTCATTGTATGTTGAGAGGCGGAACTCAACGCCAAACTTTGCTTTGACAACAAAGCGAAAAAATAATAAATATTTCATGTCCTCTAGTGGCAATCGAACCCACAACCTTTTGCGTTTACAAACACTCTCTTGTATCCCTGTGCTACTATTAGACCGCACGTGTGAAGCCACAGGTAACAACGAGTGTCACAAATTAAAATAAATTCAGTTCAACATCAAAGGTCACATCAATAACCACCTACACTATATAAATTTCAACTCACCATAGCTCTATATTAGATGGCGTCGAAACTGTAACGAATATACATATAAAATTAGCATGAAAATTAAATAAAACACCCTATATAGTGTAGTGTAGTAGTATTGTTGGTCAATGGCGCGAGTTTAATGGTTCGACCGGAAATGTAATGAGGGGTGAAGAGATTTTGCATGTTTACACGTCTAGATTTAGTGGGAGATATGATAAACTATTTGTTAAGCAACTAGTTCATTCCTGCAATTTTGCTCGCGTGGATTTTTTCATTTATTATCAAATCTTTTAGGATTCCACTAGAGATTTATGTTCCCCATAGGAGGATAGACAGAGGGAACCTAAACACTATGTACATAGTGTAAAATATTTTCGTGACATTGTTATTGAGTGTCGGAACTCAAAATCTTGCTTTGTTTAAATCCATCGCGTGTATGAATATTCTGTTTTTACTGTTTTATTAAAAGTATCGAATTTTATAGATAAATAAGCGCTCTACTTACAATAATGTTAAGATTTATTAGTCACGTGAACATGAAAAATCTAATAAAAGTTTGGTTTGGTTGGCGTATGGCACTGGAATGGTTAAATGTTTAATTAAACACACCAAGGCAAAAGCGCGGCGTTGAAGTCCGCCACTCAAAACGCAATGTCGCAATAATTGAGCAGAAAATATGTACAAAAGTGTCTTTACACTAAGTTTCCCTCTGCCAGAACCGCTATATGCGGAAGTAAAACTGAGACAAAAAAAAACAAAAATAAAATTGATAATACATTTAATTAGCCAGTCCAGAGGCCAGTCGTGGCGCAGCGGCACAAAGTGTGACTGTAAAACCGACTGGTTGTGGGTCGATCCCCACTCGAGGAGATGAAATATTTACTTAAATTTATATTTCCATTTCTTCGCTCTGGTGTCGAGGCAAAGCGCGGCGTTGAGTTCTGCCACTCAACAAACAATGCCTCGGAAATTCGGCAGAAAGTGGCGAACGGAGTGTGTTACTGTAAGTTCCCTCCGCCTACCCTGCTGTGTGCGGGATATAGCGTGAAGCTAATTTAATTTATTTTTTTTATTTTATTTAATTAGCTCCTTATACCCATTCAACATTAAAATAACCGCCCATTTCACAAACAACACGTTCCATTCCACGTAAGCTCTCAATACAAAACGATGTTTAATGTATGAACTCTGGAATGGAAGTTTTATACCATTATTTTTCCAGTTGCAAGTACAAAGATCACACCACTGCTGGTTTCCTAATAAATATTTAAAAGCTAAATATTGCTATTGTACTGTGTGTGTATGTATTTCTATGGTTATATGTATGATTGGATAGAAATCGTTGACATTTTCTGAATAAAATGGAATAAAAAGAGCACAATTTTTCCGTAGTGTCCAATATCAAGACACTACGTTATTCACGGGTCGTGTTCGGGACATTGATAGATGGCGGAACTCCAATTACTTTTTCATTCCTATTATATAGACATTGCGTGTGGAGTGGCGGATTTGACCGCCGCGTATAGTCTTGCCAGAGAGCCTTGAAACGAAAATAATTCAAAAACTTCTTCTACGTTCCGATAAGACCGAGGAAAAAAAACTATCTATATCACAAAATCTCTTATTAAGTCTCTTCTACCTATTATAATACATCATCGTTTCATGAATGGACCACATGTTCATAAGATCCATGTTGACAGAATACTAGCGGCGTTTAATATCGCTGGTCCATAAAGCGCATGCTGAACAAACACACTCAGGCCCAAAGGTTACTATGTAATGTCAACATTATAATATATTTACAATAGAGTAAATACTAATTTATAATGTGAAAATCGAGTTATGTATTTTCATTTTTTATTTTATTCGATACAACTTGTTATTTTATATAATAATTTTATAATAGTATATTTTTATAAGGAAAAGCGAAGACTGATAAGCTAGTTTGCAGTAGCTGAATTTTTATTTCATTTTCACGTTGTATCCCGCGTGTAGGACGGTAGGCAGAGAGAACCTAGTGTTAAGTTCCGTCACTTAAATGCAATGCCTCCAGAATTCGGTGGAAAGTGAGGGGCGGAGTGTCTTAACACTAGGCTCCCTCTACAAGCGGGATAAAGATAGACAGCTGGATATTATTGGGGTAAAACTTTCTTTATAATAGAATTTATTTCCTGAATTATCTTTTTAAATGCTATAGCATTGAATTTGACAAAGAAAAAATAAAGGGTGATTTCTTATTTACTGCACAATCTGTTTGCTGTCCCAAATAAATAGTATTAAAATGAAAAGTTAATATAAAATTTGATGATAATTAAAGAAAGAAGCTACGATTGACTTTCTTATGCTTTTCTCATTTGTGCGGTGATGAAAGTTGACTTCTGTCATTTCATACGCATATGTTGAATTCCAATGTAAATCTTAGAACGGATTATCTTAATACAAGGTTTTACCTTGTTTTTATCGATTTGAAGGATAAAGCGTGAAGAGATCACATCTAAATTTATTTTTTATTTCTACTGTGGCCAGTAGTGGCGCAGCGGCACTCGTGTGTAAATGCTACAGGTTGTGAGTTCGTTTTCATTAGAGAAAATGAAATATTTAATATTTTCATTTTTGCGTTCTTGTGTCGAGGCAAAGCGCGGTGTTGACCTCCGCCACTTAACGCGCAACGCCTCCAGAATACTTCGGAAAGTGAAGAGCGGAGTGTCTTGACACTAATTTCCCTCTGCCTACCCTGCTGTGTGTGGCATATAGCGTAAAGCTGAAAAATAATAGATAGATTTAAAATCATTACCGAACTATAATAAACTTACTAAATTGTATACTTTTCTAATTTAAAATCAAAAACCAATATGTCCAAACGTTTGTTTACCTATTAGCTTCAATATTTAGCGTTTCTGAGTGGAACTGTAGCGCTTATTTGAACAGAGTGTTGATATTTGTAGCTGAATTTTCGAATTTAGTGAACTCTATCCCTAGAGATTTAGATTCACAATCAAAATAAATGCTAAATTCGTTGATGATTCACCCATTAATTACAATTTTTTAAACGTCACGTCATATCGACGACCCTAGAGAACCTAGCACTAAGACACTCTGTTCCCCATTTTCCGACGAATTTTGGATGCATTGCGGGTTGAGTGGCGGGACTCAGCGCCGCGCTTCACTTCGACAACAAAGGGGAAGAAATGAAAATATAAATGTAAATAAATATTTCACTTCGAGTGTTGATCGAACCCACACCAGTTGATTTTACAGTCACACTTTGTGCCCCTGCACCACGACTGGCCTCTGTTTCTCTTTTTTTCATTTACTATTTGTTGTTCAACAATATTATTTAGCCTTTCCCCCACTTCTACATTTTTCAATTTCACTCTCAGAGAAAGGTCTGCTACATTCAAATTCTTATATGTTCACTAAATAAGTGTTTTTTATAATTTAAAAAATGGTAGTAGAGGCCAGTCGTGGCGCAGTGGTACAAAGTGTGACTGTAAAACCGACTGGTTGTGGGTTCGATCCCCACTCGAGGAGATGAAATATTTACTTAAATTTATATTTTCATTTCTTCGCTCTGGTGTCGAGGGAAAAGCGCGGCGTTGAGTTCTGCCACTTAACACGCAATGCCTCCAAAATTCGGCAGAAAGTGGGGAACGGAGTGTCTTAACACTAGGTTCCCTCTGCCTACCCTGCTGTGTGCGGGATATAGCGTGAAGCTAATTTAATTTAATTTTTTAATTTAAAAAATGGTAGAAATATTTTATAAACAGCATTTTCTCTTGCTAGGCGATAATTTTTAGTAATTATTTGGGTAGCGGAAATTTGTAAAAATCTCCCTACAGAGATGCTAACAACATAGGTAAAACATTTGTAACTAGCGTATAAAAATTTCGACGTAGCTTGGCGAGAACGTATGGCTTAGTGGTCAGAGCGCCTGGTCAGTTTCCAGGAGGCGCGGGTTCGAGTCCCGCTAAGTTTTCTAAATAAGTAAATTAATTAAATATTTAACATGTTTATTATTGTCGTAGACAATGCGCGGCATTAAGTTTAGCCACTTACCACAGAACCTCCAGAATTCGTCGGAAAGTGGAGAGCAGAGAGTCTTATTACTAATCTTATTGGCCCCTTCTATTTACCCGCTACATAGGGGTCACGTATACAGCGTGAAGTTGAAAAAAAAGTGTCTAAAAAATATTATTCTTTCTCTTTTGCGAACAAAAGTAGATAAAATTTCAAAGTCAAATTACAATTAATAAAATTAAAGCAGAAATAATCACAGAAAAATAATAATAAAATGGACGGACTTTCATAAAAAGAGCAAGGGGTTTTATCATATTGTTTGATCTACAGCCCACTACATCACTGATAGGTCAGCGGGTTAAGAAGAATTATATTTTGACCACATATTTTAATATTATATATACTCACAGTTTACTCTGCTCCGTGATATCTAGCACAATATTAAACAGAACAATATTTTCAAGGGCAATAGAGCGACCATTAAATTAAATCAGCTTCACGCTGTATCCCGCACACAGCTTGGGGCAGAGTGAACCAAGTGGAAGACACTCACTCAGTTTCCCTCTTTCCGCCGAGTTCTGGAGGCATGGAGTGTTGAATGGCAGAACTCAACGTTGCGCTTTGCCTCGACACCAGAAATAATGAAAATATAAATGTAAATAAATGTTACATTTAAAATAAATGCAAATAAATTTTCCTCGAGTGGGGATCGAACCCACAACTAGTCAATTTTACTGTCACGAGACACGATTATTCGAAATAATTGACATAAATGAGTGTTCGAATAATATAATCGATGGTAAAAACAGCTTCCCGCTATATCCCGCACACAGCAGGGTGCGCAGGGGGAAAGTAGAGTTAAGTTACTCCGTTCTCCCTTTTCCGCCTCAAAGCGAAAAAATGAAAATATAAATATAAATAAATATTTCATTTCTTCTTAACTGATCTCAATCTAAGACAATCGATGTTGTACTGCATTAATTAAAAATATGAACGTATCTTTCTTAGAAAATCTTCTAAGATTTAGTTTAGATCTATAGATAAATGATTTATACGAAAAAAGAAACTACCCTAATCTTTTCAACTTAACTCCCCATTAATAAATTACCAAGTATAAGGGTTAAAAAACCAGTTACTAAGGTAAATAACTATTATATACTAGTAAAAGCTCGATCCAACCCACGCAGTTGATCTCGACGCATGTTTTCATTCCATCAGGCCGTCGCAGGTGCGTCAAAACTGTACCGCTTATCGAATTAGCTCTCGATGGCTTTTAGCGAGTTTTCTCATTTAAATCTATTGGGAAATGACAAAAAATACTTTTACTATAGCCGTAAAAGTTTTTTTTTGTGGTGGTATTTTTTTACGGTGTTTGCGTCATTTAAGTGTTATAAGTGGGTGAATCGTGTTTAAACGAAAAAAAATTCAATACTTTTAAAAGTTTGTTGATTATATATATTTTTTTTTCGTTTGGCAATACGTAGGCGTACGACCGTTATTACGATCAACACGGCTTTAATTTTTTCAATCACAAATATTATAATTAGTTAATATTATATATATCTGTGTGTAAATGTAAAATGTTCTTTTACATGAACTTTGAATTAAAAAAAAATACGCCGTATCCTGCATAAAGCACGGTAGACAGAGGGAACCTAATATTAAGACGATCCGTTCCACACTTTGTATCTAGCGAGACTCAACGCTGCGTTTTGTCTTGTTATCAAGGCGAGGAAATGAAAATAAGTCATTACTCCAAATAGATATCAAATCCACAACCACCCAAAAAATATAGAATATCAAACTCTTGATAATGAGTTTGATAGAGAGTAGCATTATTATGCAAGGCATTCGAAAATATTTCAATACAAGAGTGTTGGTAAATAAATGTTTACAATGCCCGGGGATTTTATCTGGAAACAATGGGATTCTGAGAAAAAAAATATCATCAAATCACCTATATGATATTGTTGTTCGAAGAAAATTAGAATTTTACGAAATACTTTTGATAGTTGTCAGTTCGATTCCCATTTGGGGATTGTTAGTGTAAATTGTTATTTTATTCAAAGAGTTGTTGAGTTACGGAACTCAAAAGTAACGAACAGTAAGGTCAACGAGTCGTGGCCGTCTGAAGTTGGCTGCGCAGATTTTGTTTTCTTCTCGAGTGAACAATGCGCGAAAAGAAAATCCTAACTCCAGAGTGGCCACGACTCGTCGACCCTATTGATATATAAATGGTAACCGAATATTTCATGCTGTTAAAATCTCACAAAAAGTAATAATTTTTCTAGTTACGTCAAACCTAATACATTGTTATTACAAGGGATAATGATCGCTTTTTTATATGGAGATTATATATACAATTCCAAAAAAAAATTGAAATTTGAAATAACAAAAAAAATTTAAGGCCAGTCGAGACCCACAAAGTGTGACTGTAACTGTAACTCTGGTGTAGAGGCAAAGCGAGAGTTAGAGTTCTGCCACTCAGCACGCAATGCCTCCACAATTCGGCAGAAAGAGGGGAATGGAGTGTCTTAACACTAGGTTCCTTTTGCCTACCCTGCTGTGTGTGGGATACAACGTTAAGCTGACTTAATAAAATAAAAAAAGAAGACGAACCTCCAAAAAGGAGTCATTCCTTTCAGCGAATCTGACCTCTCTCTCTCTCTAATACTTGTTACTCTAAAGCGCTGTTCCTTTAGCCTCAACCCAATTCTCAATATTTTTTTATCCATGTAGGCAAATTGTGTACTAGTACTGATCTTAAGAAACTCCGTTCCCATCAAGACACTTTTGTTCCCCATTTTCCCCCGAATTATGGAGACTATGGCAGTATTTATATTTAATGCTTTCATGAAACATGGTACCCAATCTTTTAAAATTCTCTGCGCTTGATTTGTGAAAAATAAAAGTTTATCAAATTGGGAATTAAAAGCCACAATTTATAAAGAAATTCTGAAGTCAATGAGGAAAGAGTAAGTTCTATACTTAAGGGAGGAAATTTAATTTAAGAAAGGAAAAACTGCCGTGAGCTAGTATATGTACTTTTGTTAACATTATTATGACTTACATTTAATATATAAATACAAAATAGAGTTTTGAAAAAAAATATCGATTTTAAAGTTGATGAGGTGTTGAGGTATTTGATGAGATGTTGAGGCCATCGTGGCGCAAGGGCACAAGCCTGCGACTGTGAAAGTTGTGGGTTCGGTCCCCACTTCGGGACATGAAATATTTGATATTTTCATTTCCTCGCTATGGTAAGCAAAAAGAAGCGTTGAGTTGCGCCACTCAACACCCAAGGGGATTTGGCGAATTTGACAGAAAAGGGGGAAATTGAAGTATCTTAATAGGTACGGAGTGTCTTAACACTAGGTAACCCTACTATGTGCGGGGAAGGCAGAAGGAACCTAGAATACGGCGTGATGCTAAAAAAAACGAGGATTTTATATTTCTTTTATTTCTCTTTGCTATGAAATGGAAAACTATTTTTTTATATGTTAATTTTATTTTAGTTCCAAAATAGATTTTAAAGCTTTACACCTCATCTCGCATATTTACAGCATGGAATGCAGAGGAAACTTTGTGTAAAAACAGTCGAACTTGACAATGGTTCTTCTCTGTGAGACAAAACGTGAAAGTAAAAAGATATACGCGTCTTGCCCGAGCGGGGAAGTGAAAATAATGACACCGACTAGGAATCGAATCCCCTACCCTTGCGTCTACAGTGAAATAGCTACAACTTAGATGATTAAGTGATCGGATATGCAGAATTTCGCAGTTAACACGTACACGATTTGGACAAAGTCATGAATGTACAAATACATTGTACATATATTATAAACAGATGTCACGCCCGCCATTAGATGAATATCTAATTGTCTTATCAAATTATAGCTTGAATTAAAACCATTGAAGCCCTCGTCTGACTGTAAGCACAACGTTTGCGGATTCGATTCCCGATCGTCGGTTTTAATTATTTTCATTTTCTAGCTCTGGTAAGCGCGTTACAGGAACCTACAACTTAAATAAATAAATCAACTTCACGCTGTATCCCGCACACAGCAGGGTAGGCAGAGGGAACTTAGTGTTAAGACACTCCGTTCGCCACTTTTTGCCGATTTCTGGAGGTATTGCGTGTTGAGTGGTAAATATTTCATCTCCTCGAGTGGGGATCGAACCCAAAACCAGTCGATTTTACATTTAACTATACAATCCAGTGCCTATACTGCTATATTAATTGCATACTTTTACTTACTCACGAATAGAATCACTATTTAAAAACTCGCAAAAAAAAAACCAAACAACGCTTCTCAAATTCAACAACAACAATAATAATAAAAAAAAACAACAAACCCATTAAAATAAACTAGCACCGATTCACTAGATACACAACAGTTTGTTTTTATAAGCTTAAAACACTGTAAGAATCCAAGGGCTGTAGTGGCCGGTGAGTGGAGTACCCACCTCCTGATGAATATGGAACAGGTGGAAATGGTACACCCGAGACCACGACCTTTGCAATTCAACAGGTTACACAGCAAGGTGCATTTTATTTTAATACGTTTACTTCGGTGAGAAATTTTGAATTTATAATATAAAAAAGATAAATTGTTGAATTTATAAAATAAAAAAGACAGATAGAGGATAGATTGTGACAGTTGATAGATTGTGGGTTCGATGCCTACTCGAGGGAATTAAATTTTTATTATTGAGGCAAAGCGCGTTGAGTTTCACCACTCAATACGCAATGCCTCTAGAATTGGAAAGTGGCAAACGGAAGTGTCGTAATGGGAACGGAGTGTCTTATCACTAAGTTCTTAGGTTTCCTCTGCCTCTGGATATAGAGTAGGCAGCAGGAACCTGGGAACCCTATTGTTAATACGCTCCGGGAACCTGGAAACCCTATGGTTAGTACACTCCGTTCTCTTTAAGACATTTCCTTTACCCATTAATCGCTGAGTTCAACTCAACGCCAATGAAATGAAAATATTAAATAAAAAATATATATAGTTATAAAAAAATACGATAGTTCAAAAAATTAAGGAAATTTTAACGGCGCTATAAAATTAAGTTAGAATTTTCAATTATCATGTGAAGCATAGGAAGGTAATCTAAGTGGTGTTATATTCACCAATTTGGATGTTGTTTTTTTTGTTGGCAAAATAAAATTAACATATTTATTAATCACTTTTGGCACTTTTGGTACTTGACGTGACTTTTAAATTTTTTGGTATTAGGTACCTAATAGAAAAGAAAATAAGCTATAAGGATTTAAAATATTAATTCATCGGAGTACCCCAATAATACAGTAATAAGTATTGGAATAAATTTATAATTCTTAATATAGGCCAGACGTGGCGCAGTGTGACTGTAAAATCGACGGGTTGTGGGTTCGATCCCCACTCGAGGAGATGAAATATTTACTTACATTTATATTTTCATTTCGTCGCTGGTGTCGAGGCAAACGCGGCGTTGAGTTCTGCCACTCAACACGCAATGCCTCCAGAATTCGGCAGAAAGTGGGGAACGAAGTGTCTTAACACTAGGTTTCCTCTGCCTACCCTACCGTGTGCGGGATACAGCGTGAAGCTGAAATAAGGTATCAGAAGAAAGGACTCTGGCTAAGCTGAGCTTGGATTTCAGAAAAAGCTCCAGACCTCCATTTGGACGAACCGACTCGTTGGGATTGTCCGGTTTTATTTTATTATGCCCATGAAGCCTTATCGCGATTATGAAACTTAAAAAATGTTTGAGACGATTGCTGTTTCCCAATAAAAAGTTTAGAAGCATTTTAATTACAAAAGTAACTGATTAACTAAATTTTGTCGTGGCACAGAGGCGCAGGTGTGCGACTGTTAAATGAACGGTTGTGGGTTCGATTCCCATTTGTGTAAATGAAATATTATTTTTTTATTCTCTCTGTAACACTGCACCACGACGACTCTTTAAAATGTATATAATTGAAAGCCTATATAATAAAACATTACTATTTCTTCATTTGATTGAATTTTAAGTAAAATGCCTAAACCTTACCTATTTTACAATATTGAAAAAAAAAGCGCAAGAATAACTCAATTCTTTTTCAAAGACACTGTGTTGCTACAACAATACTACAAATGCTAACGCAGAAAACATAACAGTTTTTTATAAATATTAATAAAGCAGAAACCTCGGCTGACCTTATACGGTATACGGTATATATATATAATACGGTGCCTATGATACATGAGGAAAGTCACAGCATGTGGATCCCAGCAGGGGAATGTAAAGGAGTTGATGACAATGGACGACGCGAAAAAGATATGCAGGGAATATAGAATTGGACACTCCATTCTCTCTGGCTAACATACGCTAGGGATGAATAGCGAAGCTTTTTTTAAACTACACGATATGCCCCAACTGGAATTTGAAGCCTCTATTATCCGTTTTGTGTATAAAATTTACTAATAATAACACAACGAGATTGTGCGGCGTTGAGTTCCGCCACCCAACACGAAATGTGTCCAGAACTTGTCAGAAAGTGGGGAACGGAGTGTCTTAACGCTAGGTTCCCTCTGCCTACCATGCTGTGTGCGGGATTCAACGTGAAGCTGATTTGATTTATAGCACAATGACCTCAAAATAAAAGTATCGTATATAAAAGGAAGAAATAAAAATCAATTCTACGTTGTTTATACTATACAGGGACTGTTTACTTTTTTTTTAATTGCGTTGGTCATCGAAATTGATAAGTGAGACTTCTAAGACCAAAACCAGCTGCGTTAATTACATTTTTTAATGTACAAAGAGATCAGGAGGGTCAGTTAAGAAATATCTGAAATATTATATTAATCATATATAATATTTCGCGGCGTTGAGTTCTGCCCCTTAACACGCAATGCCTCCAGAATTCGGCAGGAAGTGGCAAACGGAGTGTCTTAACACTAGTCAAAGAAAATTGCATTAAAATATGTTCTGTAATTTAAAAAGTTGATACGTACAACGATTGAAACAGACCGTAAACGCAACAGGTAGACGCAACAGGTTGTGGGCTCGATTTTTTGGTAACGAGGCTAAGCGCGGCGTTGAGTTATATCACCCAATACGCAATGCCTCCAGAATCCGGCGAAAAGTGCGGAACGGAAGTGTCTTAATGGGAACGGCATGGTCTTTACCCAAGGTTCACAGGTTCCCTGTGCTTACTCTGCTATATGCAGGATACAGCGTCAAGTTAAAAAATAATAGTGGTGCAGCAGCAAAAGTTCAATCTATACACGATGATATCTTCATGACTCAGGTGATATCTTCATGACTTCGATCAAATGATATTTTCATGACTTAATGACATGAAGAAATTTCTTTAGAAAATTTAAATTAAGGCATCAATAGTGTTAAATCATTTCTACATATTTTACTGATAAATTTTAAAGGCACATTTTGAATATTTATATTATTAATAAATAAACAAACTATTTATTTATTATCTGTTAGTCATTTAACTCTTTAGGGTTCCTTACTTTTTAAAGTAAAAAAGGAACCCTTATAAGATCACTTCTGTGTCTGCTGTCTGTCTGTCAAGAGCCTTTATCTAACGAATGCATGGGGATATCGAGTTGAAATTCAAACCATATACTCAGATCTACGACCTCATCATTTCCTGCAAAAAAAAAACGTATTTCTTTCTACATTTACATAAAAAAATAAATGGTAGAAAAAAAATTATTGTCGAAATACGCGTTTATTGCGATATAAGCTTTTAAAAGCAATCAAAGGTTGTAGTAGTACTAGTTCGGGAAAAAAATTAAAACTATTCATTTGTAAACCAAAAATTAATAGCATAATCTTAAAGAATAAAAGCCTTAAAAAGGAGACAAATTTTGGTATTAAAACCACTAGTTCAAGTGAGGTATCAGATAAAAGGAGAGAGATCTGACTAAGATAGACTTGAATTTCAGAGAAAGCTCAAGCTTTCAGAGAAAGTTTAACCTTCAATATTTGTATGGAACCCTCGGTGGGCGAGTCCGACTCGCGCTTGTCCGATTTTTCTTCTTACTACCTATATAATACAAATATCATTATATATTTATGTCTATTAGTACATATCTATCAGAACAAAATTTATTTATTTACTTTTTTCAATATAATTAAATATAATACGTATAAAAATAAAAAACTATACATACAATATTTATGTAAATTTTACCATATAGTCGATCGTTGCTGACGCTACACCGACAGCAGTATATAAGCGCAAAGTGGCGTCCCACGGAACCATACCACGTTGAATTGTCAACCAGTAAGGATAGTTTGTGTGTAGTGGAGTGATAGGAATGATATAATATTTTATGAGGTAAGTTCGATTTTTTAAATAATTATTGGATCAAAAATGTCTTAATTTTTGAAAAAGTTTTTTGAAAATTTTCATGTTTTTTTTTGCTATAAGAGTTGAAATGCATAGTAAAAATTGTATTTTATTTATATTATATTAAAAAATCTAATTTAAGAACAGGATATATTTTATTTATGGTCATAATTTGCTTATTTAAAGCGGAGAGCGTAAAGAATAGAGACTCAAAGTAATATATTAAAGTGAATATTAAAGTGAATAAGTATATATTTAAGTGAATATTATATATAAATATTTTAAATAATATTTCTATATATATTTATATATTTAACATATTATGCAACAGGCAGATCTTTCAAAGAGTCAGAGCTAATGCACTCGCACGCTCAGTACATACTTTGTTGAGAGAAACAAATCATTTCATAAATAAACACTACTCATTTTAAAATAAATTAAAGCGCAGTACCGTTTCACGCTTGTTCCCATATAGCATGGTTGCAAAAGAAACTTAGTGTTAAGACACTCTGTTCTCACTTTCCACCTAGCTTCCTAGACCATTGAGTGGTGACGTAGCTCAAAGCCCTGCGTTGTCTAATAATTTTTTTTGCAACTATTGTGTTGACGCGACGGTTGTGTGTTCGATTTTCACTCGGGAGAATGAGATATTCAAAATTTTCATTACCTCTCTCTGGCAACGAGGCAAAGTACGGCGTTGAGTTCTGCCATTCAACACGTAACGCATCGAGAAAACGGCGAAAAATGAGGAACGGAAGTGTCTTAATGGGAACGGTGTGTCTGTATAGTAACATGTAATATTTTCTAAGATTATTTTTTAATTACTATCTACGGAGCACTAAGAAGCCTACTATATGATTTCTATAGGGATTAACTCTTTCAAAGAAGGAACCAATTTCTATTATTACAATAGCCACTGTGTTAACATGATCTGATGAAAATTGTTATGTTCTTACATATATGTATTAAAATATTATATATACAAATGGAAAAGTAATTTATATTATGTTTTTCTTTTAATAATCATACATCACCGTACTTTTTAACCTCTTTATTGAACCTAAACCCAATCTGTTTCTTTAGATTAATAAGGATTTTGAATATAAAAAATCAATGTGGCAAAGTGAGAATCGAACTGACAACCTACCCTACTTACAGAATACAGCGTAAAGCTAACCATAATAGTAATTACAAATAATTAAAATGTTATTGTTATACAAAATTAAAATCTAAATTTAAAGCGGATCCCTTGTGTGTCTATAAGGATAAATGTCGAGATATTTAAACTTTTTTTTTCAAAGCTTTTTTAAAGACTGATATCTCTAAATATATTATTAGTAGTGATGATTACTTACAACATATCTATATGACCGAAATCACATTAAATGAACGATTGTTAATAATTGTAAAAGGTTTCTTCAAGTAAAAGTTACCATTTTAAAATGCATTTTCTTAGGTTTTTTTCTTTCAACAAGGTAGGCAGAGGGAAAAGCCTAAAAAGACACTCCGCCTGCCATTTTCTACTGATTTCTGCAGGCATTCCGTGTTGAGTGGCGGAAATCAAGAGTGCGCTTTGCCTCGATATCAGAGCGAAGAAATAGAAATATATGTTTTTTTCATATTCTCGATGGGGAATCGAACCCACAACCTGTCGCGTATAGTCGCGTAAATCTATTTTTTTTTTATCACGCATTTAGAAATGTAAGCAAACAGAAACTAGTGTTAAAGGAAGGGTCACAGATATGAAAATAAAATAAATTCCTCAATTAATAGGGAATTTATTATTTCGTTATCAAACCAACTACCATCGCATTTACAGTGACCGTGCCCGTGCGTTCACCGTGCTACATGGGTCTTACCTACATACAATTATAATTCTAATAATATGCGTTGTCTGTCCGTCAATCATACTAGAGATTCAAGCGCGCATTCGCTCGCTTAAACTTATTTTTATATTATAAAAATCAGCTTCACGCTGTATCCTGCACACAGCAGGGTAGGCAGAGGGAACCTAGTGTTAAGACACTCCGTTCCCCACTTTCTGCCGAATTCTGGAGGCATTGCGTGTTGAGTGGCAGAACTCAACGCCGCGCTTAACCTCGACACCAGAGCTGAGAAAATGGAAATATAAATTTAAGTAAATATTTCATCTCTTCGAGTGGGAATCGAACCCACAACCAATTGGTTTTACAGTCACACTTCGTGCCGCTGCGCCACGACTGGCCTCAACTGTCTTTTTATATTATAGCCAAAGGATAATAATGAAATATTTATATATTTTATTTAAATAAGAAGTGTCCTATGTCCTTTCTAGTACCTCATTGTTGTGTTATTGTAATATGTGTACAAAGTTTCATGACAATCGCTTCAGTAGTTACAGCGTTAAAGCGTAACAAACAAACCTACATTCACATTTCTAGTATTAGTATAAAATATGATACATTGAACATATCTAACAAATTATAAAAAGATGTTGTCAATCAATAGTTGTGATACATGGATTGATCTTCGTCTGGAAAAATGAATAAGTTCAAAGGAAATTTTCGGTTTTGTTTCATGTTTTGGTCATTTATCATATGATTCCTTGGGCGGACGTTCAAGAATCTCTTCTTAGAGAAGCTAAGATAAATATTTTGATATTACTTTTTTTTTTACAAACAATAAAGGTATGTAGATTCAGATTACAACTGTTATTGTTCATACAAATCATCTGGGACAAAAAAAAACAAGGTTTTGTACTCATTAAAATATACGTCAGGTTTTTTATCTTCACGCACGCTCTTATATCAGCTTCACGCTGTATCCCGCACACAGCAGGGGAGGCAGAGGGAACCCAGTGTTAAGGCACTCCGTTCCCCACTTTCCCCCGAATTCTGGGAGCATTGCGTATTGTATATAAAATGCATAGAAAGTCGCAGACATTGCTAATCTATACTTCTGTACTAATACTATTAAGCTGAAATGTTTGTTTTGTTAAACGCGCTTATCTCAGAAACTTCTGTTTGTATGTGCGTTTGTACACGCTAATCTCAGAATCGGCTTAACAAATTTGAGTGTAGCTCTCACTATTGAATTTAGCCAAACCTCCCTTAACATTTATTGTTTATTTTACATAAATCTGTACGTAAATAAGAAAATTATATCAATACAAAGTATTTGGTGTAAAATAGATGATTTATAGAATTGATCAAATCTTGAGTTTTTATTGTTTTTAATTAATAATAATGTAAGTACACTAAAATAATTGAGTATTAATAAATAAATAATTGCATATTTCAAGCGGGCGAAGCCGCAAGTGAATCGCTAGTATAGAACAAAATGATGAAATATAAATATAATTCTGTCACTTGTATGATCACAAACCGTATTTAGTACAATCAGAAGGAAAGCGACAGACAATAGAAAGCATTTCAAACGGGTAAGATCTATGAGGGGTTATCAAAAGACGTCAGTTCGTCTGTAACTCTTTGTAATACAAATAATAATGGACATATAAATAATTTAGTTTGAAAGTACTCGAGCAATATAGCAGTCATATATTTTTATTTTAAACTCGTACTATATATACTACATATTTATATTTTTTTGTAATTTTTTTTTTAAATAAATTTATACACCGTGATAGTATTTGGGAGGTCGTATAATATTTGGGAAGACAGTACATTTATTTGAGTCCAATGTGGCGCAATGTGACACACAAACGAAATGATTGTGTTTATGCACAAAACACGTAGTGTTTCGTAATATAGGCGGTGAACAGAGAGTCTTAACACTAGATTATATATTGATAGATTAGATAGAGTTAAATAGCGCAGCCTTTCTTTTTTGCTAAAAACCTGTAAATAAAATAACCAGTAAATTGTATCCCGCACGCAGCAGAGTAGGCACAGGGAACATAGTGTTAAGACACTCCGCTCCCCATTTTCCACCGATTTCTTAAGGCATTGAGTGTTGAGTGGCAGAATACAACGCCGCGCTTTGCCTCGACACCAGAGCAAAGAAATGGAAATATAAATTTAAGTAAATATTTCATCTCCTCGAGTGGGGATCGAACTCACAACCAGTCGGTTTTACCGTCACACTTCGTGCCGCTGCGCCACGACTTAAACTTAAAAAAAAAGTATACGATATTACTTACATGTAAATCAGCCTCTTAGTCTTCGATGTCCGTCGCTATTATCTATAAAAAACAAAAATATTTAAATTAATCAAAATTAGGAGGCCAGTCGTGGCGCAGTGGTACAAAGTGTGACTGTAAAAAATATTGTCCATAACAAACTATAGTGTTAGTTACTGTACGAACGCTGTAGTTAATTAAGCTTTACTGCCAAATATCGACGATATTGGTTAGTGATGAAAATAATAAGGTTTTCCCTAGAGCCGTTTCTTCTTTTACATATAGCAACAAGGAACAGAGAGTAAAGACACTGAGTTCTTCATTCTCATGAAAGTTAAGACACTCAGTTCAGTAAATACAGTATGCTGCAGTGTCTTAATGGGAAAGGAATGTCTTATCACTAGGTGACCAGGTTCCCTCTGCCTAACCTGCTATGTACAGGATACAGCGAGAAGCTAAAAATATCTTTAAAAAATTAAGAAATCCAGGAGAACAAGCAAACAAAACCAAATATGCACCTAAAAAATCGACAATCAAATCAAAGTCAAGAAAGAGAGCTTTATCAAAATGTTTAGAACTCAAAAACTGAATTAGTCCAAGTGATATTGCGATTCGGTCGAATCGAACGTTGTGGTCGGACGCGGTCGACCACGGGTGGTGGTATGTGACAACATGTGCATGGAACTTCTGAATGGAGTGGTGGGCGTTCTGATGGTTTGGTTGTCTTTTTATTTATTTTTTTAAAACGTATTTAGTATTGTTTATGATTAGTATGTTTATTTGTTTTTTAACTAACCTCGCATATAGCAAGGTAGGCAGAGGGAACCTAGTGTTACCCCAACTTTCCGGCGAAGCACTGTGTGTTAAGCGGCCAAACTCAACGCTGAGTTTCGACCAGAGCAAAGAAATGAAAATAATAATTCATTCCTGCGAGTGAGAATCAAATTCACAACAGTCGCGTTTACAGCCACGCTTGTACCACTGCGCAACGACGCCTTTTTTGTGTTAAATTTAATTATTTTTATGATAATATTTTGGTTTTTGTTTTTTCTGTATTCTATATTTAATAGTACCCAGTTTAATAGTAACCCAGTGATTGCCTAATGTGTGTAGAATAAAGATGATCTTCCCAATAGTTGCCATACAAAACTTTACAAAATCATAGAACGATCCTAAAAGACTTAATGGAAACCTCCACTTTCCCTTTACTTGTGTGTTGTTGAGTGAAACTTTAAGCTCAGACCAATCAGATAGTGTGCTATACACAAATCCAAATACATACAGTTTCACGCTTTAAAGGCAGAGGGAACCTAGTATTAAGACTCTCCGTTCCCCTTGCCGCAGAATTTTCGAGGCATTGCGTGTGAGGTAGAACTCAACTCAAAACATTAAAATATGAATAAATAATAATTTGAGGTTAGTCGTGGCGAAGAGGCACAAAGTGTGACTGTAAACGGAAAAGGTTGTGTGGGTTTGATCCCCCACTCGAGGAAATTAAATATTTACTTAAAATGTATATTTCCATTTCTTCGCGTTGAATTCGCCACTCAATACACAATGCCTAAAAAATTCGGCAGAAAGTGGGAGACGGAGTGTCTTTACACTAGATTCTCTCACCCTAGGGCTGCGTGCGGGATACAGCGTGAAGCTGAATTAACAATGCGATCCCCGAGTGATCGAACCCACAACCGTCGCCTTACAGTCAAATTAAATATAGCACACAATCGCCCATATCCTATATTTATCTTAGGTTTCAAACGGAAATGAGACCTAGTAACGCTCGGTTACTGCAATCTCTGGTAGGTTTTGTATTCTTAAGATTAAAAACACATTTAGGCGATGGACGTGGGTTCAAATTTTAAATTTGTAATGTAATAAGCGCGGCAATAACCGAAAGAGCCTATCCCGGAATCATGAATCAGGAAACATCAGTTCAAAGCTAAAAGGGAAATATGTATATATAGGAACACCTATACTTGTAATATATCCCAATGATGGGACGGAGATTGTTTAAACGTTGAATTCTGTCGGCCTACTCCGAGATATCTATTGAAAAAATATTTATGTATTGAGAAAAATAAAATTAAGTACTTTCATCTACATAAGTAGTAAGTATTAAAGTTAGTTGAGGCCAGTCGTAGCGCAGCGGCACAAAGTGTGACTGTAAAACCGACTGGTTGTGGGTTCGATCCCCACTCGAGGAGATGAAATATTTACTTAAATTTTATATTTTCATTTCTTCGCTCTGGTGTCGAGGCAAAAGCGCGACGTTGAGTTCTGCCACTCAACACGCAATGCCTCCAAAATTCGGCAGAAAGTGGGGAACGGAGTGCCTTAACACTAGGTTCTCTCTCTGCCTACCCTGCTGTGTGCGGGATATAGCGTGAAGCTAAAAAATTAAAGTTATTAATAAATTTTAAATTAAATATGCTAAATTCGCCAAATATGGTCTTGATTTAGTTAAAAACTTTAATTATTGAGAATTGAATAAAATATGTTATTCATACATATTTAGTTAGATTTTAAATATTTGCGTAGAATCTGTAAGCGTTCAGCTGCACGCTGTATCCCGCATTTAGCAGGTTCTATTAAGATACTTCCGTTCCCAATTTACCGGCGTATTCTGGAGGCATTGCGTATTGAGTAGCTAAACTTAATGCCGTGCCTTGCGCAAGTACCTAAATATTTCATCTTCGAGCGGGAATCGAACCCAATTTATCACATTGTATCCCGCAAACAGCAGAGGGAACCTAGTGTTATAAGACACTCCGTTCCCCACGCACCGTTCAACTTTCGAGACATTGCGTGTTGAATGATGGTGGAACTTAACGCTGTTACTTAAAACTTAAAAAATTGTAAATTATAATTTCCAAACAATACAATGTAAAACGAGAATCGCAAAGGACATCTTATTAAATTACTTTCCAGTCATTCTTCAAACGGACGAACGATTTCCATTTTATTTGTAAGAATAATATTTTTTCTGTATCCCTTTGATGATTCCGAAAAATACTGGTGGTTTTAAGTCTTAAGTATTTTTAATGGTGACAATAATTTTCCGCCTAGATGAGCACTGGCTAAGCGAAATTTTTTTCGTTGTTCAAGTAAAATTCCAGTCGAACGAGGCCAGTTTGGCGCAGGGGCACAAAGTGTGACTGTGAAATCGACTGGTAGCGGGTTCGATCCCCACTCGCGGAAATGAAATATTTATTTACATTAATATTTTCATGTCTTCGTTCTGGTGACGGGGCAAAGCACGGCGTTGAGTTCCACCACTTAACAACATAAAATGCCTCCAGAACTGGGCGAAAAGTGAGGAATGGAGTATCTTAACACTAGGTTCCCTCTGCCTTCCCTGCTATGTGCGAGAGACAGAATGAAGCTGAAAAAAAAAGTAAAATAATTCCAAAAAAATCTACTTCACGCTGTATCCCGTACATAGCAGGGTATTTAGAGGGCTCCGCTCCCAACTTTCCGCTGATTTTTTCGAGGCAAAGCGGTTTAATTGACGGTAATCAACACTTTAGTGGCAAACCGAAGAGACAAAAATAATTAATTCCCCAAAGTGTCGAAAGTCGAACCCACAACCATCGTTACAGTGCACACAACCTTGCGCCCCTGCGTCACGACGACCTCAATTTATTTTAAATGTCAATTATTATATACAATTGTATTTTGAAATAACGGTAGTGTGAGCGTATTACGGTTGCGGTTTTATTCAGAATAGAAAGCAATTAAGATCAATACTACACAATCCCGGAGTCCATCGTGGCGCAGTGGTATTGAGTTTGTTTGTAAGCGCAGTGGTTTTGGGTTTTTGTATTTAAATTATTTTCATTACTCGGTTCTGGTAAAGAGCAGCGTGGAGTTCAGGCATTCAACAATCAATGTCTTAAAATTTCAGCGGAAGGAGAAGAACGGAGTGTCTTAACACTAACTTCTTTCCGGCTCCTTAACAGATAAATAAAGTAAAAGTAAATTAAATCGTTAGGTAATTATTAAGCAAATAAAGCTAGAAATCCGCAAAACTAGAGAAGCGACCAGTCACAGTCCAGCAAAACAGCGATTTCGCTAAACAATATTTTATTATACGTTCACATCCTACCATACCGTTTTTTTTTTGTGATTGCTAAAATATTGTGTTAGCCCATCTTATAAATATGTTCTAAAAATACTGACATCTAGAAGTTCCAAGTCATGAAACCGTCGTGGCGACGGTTGTGGGTTCGATCCTCACTCGTGGAAATGAATTATTATTTTTTAATATTTTCATTTCTACGCTCCATTACCAAGACAAAAGCCCGGCGTTGAGTTCCGCCACTCAACTCGATCAACTCCATTCAAACTTGACTATATTTTAAAATACGTTTTTTCTATTCACACGACGTTATTTACAATGCGGAAATATTATACGTTACACTCGCATAATACATCCCTTGACGGGAACCCGAAAGCTCTATGCCTTTATAACTTTAGTATCGCGTTACCTGAGCTTTGGGAACGGTAAAAGTAAGTATACCTAAAGTGTGACTTGTGTTTACAATTGTAATAACACATAAAATATTTAAAATAACATATTTTTAGCTGTACGCTGTATTCCGCACTCAGCAGGGTAGGCAGGGGAACCTAGTGTTAAGGCACTACCAGTGACGGTTATGTTCTGCCGCGCTTTGTCTCGACAGCACAGCGAAGAAATGAAAATATTAAATATTCCTTTCTTCGCTTTGGTGGTTTCCAGTAGGAATCGAACGCACGACCTGTCGAGTTAACAGTCAATCGCCTATGCCCCTACATCACGAGGCCTCTAGAGTCTATAATGTATATCACATATCACATATAGGAAATAAAAATATGAATAGCGTCATACGTTTCTAATATATGTATATAATATAGAGAGAACATAGTAACAAATAACAAGTCACTTCGTTTTTTATCAAGTTCATACCTATACCAAGTGGCGATCATTCTAAGAAAATCGAATCCAGGAAACATCGTGTTACAGTCACACTCCATTCCACCGCGCCACGACGCCGTTAATAAATTAAATATAAAAAATAGAACTATCCAAAAACTTGGATAAAATGTTTAGTTCTAACAATCGTGTAAGCTTTTTCAAAAACTTTAGGAAATAAGATTATATCTCTTGGAAACAGAAATTAAGTTATCTGTTAGACTTTCTATAAAATTTTATAAACTTTAAGTTTTGTATTGAGTACATAGGTATATATATATAAAGTTTAGTGACTGTGGTAACTTTTTAGGATTCCGTACCTCAACAGGTAAAAACGGAACCCTTATAGGATCCTTTAAGGGTTCTCTTTCTTGTTCGTCCGTCGAGACCATGTATCTCGAGATCGCGTTGAGGTATCAAGCTAAAGTTAATGTCAAATATTCACGGTCTCTAGTCACTAGGAGCACACAAAAATCAAAGTTCTAAGTACGCAATCAAAACATACAAACGTTTTTAACACCATATTTATTTATTTATCATATTTATGTTTTTTTTTTTGCATGAAATTCGCCCCATAATCAAAGCCTATAGGGTACTTCCCGCGGACCTACGGTTATAAAATTTGGTATGAATTCAGAACTTACAATATAAATCAAGGTAAAAATTCGAAAAATTAAAATTTGTTGAAGTAGAAATAAAAATTAAATTAAAATTAAATTAAATTAGCTTCACGCTATATCCCGCACACAGCAGGGTAGGCAGAGGGAACCTAGTGTTAAGACACTCCGTTCCCCACTTTCTGCCGAATTTTAGAGGCATTGCGTGTTGAGTGGCAGAATTCAACGCCGCGCTTTGCCTCGACACCAGACCGAAGAAATGAAAATACAAATTTAAGTAAATATTTCATCTCCTCGAGTGGGGATCGAACCCACAACCAGTCGGTTTTACAGTCACGCGCCACGACTGGCTTGTTGAAGTAGAAATATATGAAATAAATGATAATAAATAAATGTTATAGGAATATTGGAACATCTAATTGCCAATGATGATCTTTGTTATATGCCAATTTACTTTAAGTATTTTTTACCTTCACGCTGTATTCCGCACATAGAACGGGTAAGCAGAGGGAATATGGGAACTCAGTGTTAAAACACTCTGTTTCCATTTTGGCACTTCCGCGGCGGAACTCAACACCGCGAAAAATAAGTAAATATCTACAATAAATTCTCCTATACAAATTACGACCTGGATTTCTGAACAGTACACGATGACCGCAACCTTATAATATCTTTATATTCTCTCTTCCTACCCAAAGAAACTTTAGAGGTAAATAAAAATAAATAAAGAAAAAAAAAATACTTCGTCTTTACAAGATTATATATAAGTATGCGTTACGTACGAAAGGCATAATGTCATAATCAAATATTATACAGTTCACACCAAGTGGGTTAACCCTATTATTACATTTATTTATATCTTAATAAAGTACAATATATAAGGAAAGAAAATATAAAATAAAAGAAACTCTACTAATATAGTACATGAGATAATTATTTTAAATGCGTGGTTTCTTAAAGCTTTATCCCTCATAGCATGCTAGACGGAGGAAACCTAATGTTAACTTGTTAAGACACCGGTCTCCACTTTCTGCTCGAATACATATATTTTTTTCATGACCAGACCAGAAAAATGATAATAATTCATACCCTCGATTAAGAATCAAACCCTATGGTTTTGGGTACCCTGAACTTCTGCCACGGATAAATGCTTTTCATATTAATAAAAGGTATCTTCTTTACAGAACCATGGTGTACTTCTGGATTCTCATCGCCTCATGGTTTGGCTCCGCCAGCTTGCAATATATCAACACTGCAGGCCCTGAATCTGGAACCCTTGTGGACTCATTAGATTCTACTGTACATTATCCACCGCTACCATATCTCAATTACTTTAAACATCCGTCTAGAAACTATGATTTACAAAACGACGAACGTAATCATTTCTATGAGCAAGACCACCTAGAGCAACAACGCAAAAGACGAACTGCTGAAGAAGTAGACGATGACAGGGACAATCGCTGGAGACCCACTGTTGATACCGACAAAACTATTTACGTACAGGCCAATGACAAGAACCCTTTTATATTCGAAGCCCCAACAGGAGAAGATAATTCGAGTGAAACTGAAATTATAACTGCAGCAGAAAAAAGAAGCTTCAGTCCCTGGGGTGGTAAAAGAGATAAACCGAATATGGCTGAACACATGTGGTCCTGGAAGCGTACTGCCAACATTAGGGAACCAAGTATGCCCAAGCGAGTCAGATTTAGCCCATGGGGAGGAAAACGAAGTGGCCAAATGGTGTATAAGCCAGGAAGTAAAAGTTCAAAAATAATCTTATCTGCATCTGTACCAGAATTGACTCGAATTGTATCAAATTTCTCGCCTTCCAACAATAGGTTAGACGTGGCCGGTTTCCAATTCGTCCCGATTTTGGACAAGCGACACCCGATTAAAATACTGGCTTTGAGCACAAGAGTAGAAGACAAGACTCTTCGGGACGCTCTACCGTTCAACACTTTTTTGGAGAATCTACCAAGATTATACAAACCAGGGCATCCTTACTTGGACGTAAATCTTAAGAAAGATGGCAAGAGGAAAGTGAAGTTTAGCGCCTGGGGTGGTAAGAGGTCTCCTCCAATCATTGGACCCATCTGGACCCCAGCATCCGAAGATGTGAAAGATTCCACTCTCGACACAATAGTATTAGTACGAAACAATCACAATGAAGATGAAGTCTAGAGTTTACAATTGACCTAGCAAGTGGCACATGGTACCTTTTAGCTACATTTTCTGATACTCATATTTGTAAAATGATGAGACAAGCATTTACATATAAATTATTTATTTTTATGTAAGTGCCGTAACAGGAAATTATTTTTCAAGATTGTCAAAGTAATGTAGTGTCTTTGATGAATTGGCTGGATTCATATAAGACAGCTAGCGATACTTATATTATAATAAATTGTAATAAAATTATAGTCAATTGTTATTTTCAAATGTAATGTTGAATATATAAATATTGGTGGGAGGCCAAAATACACGCCTATATCTTTATGTGTTATTTATTATGCTGTTTTTGATTAAATAATATAATTTTTAAAGTCTTCCTTATTTTACTAATTATAATTTACTTTTTATCAACATTTTTTTTAACCTTACACAGGTATTACCTAATAGTTCATGATTCTCTTTTTTCTTGAAAAAAATATTTTTACTAAATAAGAATGTTTAAAAAAACATAATATGATTATGATGAACAAAGGAATGTATAATAATTAGAAATAATAAGCTTTCTCGCATCTATGAGTTATAAATTGTTATATTATACAAATATATTGAAACCAGACTGGTTGTGGGTTCGATTCTCACTCGAGGAAATTAGATATTTATATACTTATATTTTCATTTCTTTGCTCTTGTGTCAAGGCAGAGCATGGTGTCGAGTTCCACCACTCTAACACACAATGCCTCTAGAAAGTGGGCAAGTGTTTTAACACTAGGTTCCCACAGCCTAACATGCTGTGTGCAGAATACATTGTGAAGCTGATTTAATTTTTAATACAAATATATGTTGAATTTTATGCAAATTAATTTATATATTTCATTTAGCAATTAAAACAATATTTATCAAAAACAAAAAAAGTAGCAATGTTTGCTTTATCTACAAAATGACGAGACAAAAATAATTTAATTTACATACACTATAATTTATATATTTCCCTCAAGTGTGCGAACCCACAATCATCATGTCTAGCCTGACATTGCCCTATTGAACCACAACAACCTCAGATAATAAGAAATAATAAAACTTTTATTTTGTTATAGTTTATTTGATTAAAGGTCAATTTTACAAACATTTCATATTTTAACAAAACTCATTATCGGCACTAATTATGAAATATAAAAGATGTTGTTAGTATTAATTTAACAATGACAAAGTTATGCCTATAGCCAAACAAAACATAAATGCATGAAAAGGAACAAGTTAGACAGTTCTCAATATAATGTGGACTCCCGAGTCGGTCTCCACTGGTTTACTCAGCTGACCAACCTTGAGTTTGAAAGCTTCCTCCTCAAAAGCCCATTGCATCTGACCGCGTCCAAACATGCCTAAATCCCCACCCCGTTTTGCGGATGAGCAATCAGAAAATTTCATTGCAATATCGGTAAATGCAGAATCGTTGGCCACAATCTGTTTGCGATAATTCTTAAGCAATTCCATCGCTTCCTCCTTACTTCTAGTGATATTTTCTTCACGCCAAGACGATGGACGTCTACTTTCTGCATGCTTTACCAGAATATGGCTGCAGCGTACTTCACCGGGATCAGCTGGAGCATCAGGGCGCTCCCATTGAGACTTCTTGGTGTACATATTTAGGAAATACGTCATGCCAGTTGAGCGGCTGGTCCTCATCTCCCACCCTTCCGGCAACGGGGCGTCGTTGTCATTCGACATTCTGATTCTGCAATATTTCGTGAGCTTTGATGTCTTTTCACAATAACACAATAAAAAATAACCCAACAAATTTATACGCCGCTTTGATTGCTTTTGAAAATAATATACATTCTTTTGTTCATCATAAGTCGGTTAAATATAAATATTATCAATAAATATATAAAGACTATTTACAGGTTTTTAAACTAAAAAGTTAATACAAGACTCACCTCGGGGGTAGTTATATCCGAAGATGTTTAAATTTTCCTGATTATCAGCGTAGGATATTAGAATTAAATATATTTGATGAAAAATTGAGATTTTTCAAGATTTTTCAATCTTGTTTTATGCTCTCTTTTATTATAACAACTTTTTCCGTAAGAAATTATAAATTTCCAACACCAAACATAATGACAGATAGAAATGCGTTATGTTAATAAATCGATTAGTGAATCGATAACTTAGATGTAACTTTTAAAATAGAGTAATAAAAACAGACTAAATCGTAAATAGACGTTTTGGGAAATTTTACTACATTTTAAAATTTTGTCATATTTTAATTGAAAAAAGATAATTTAATTTTTAAAAGTATGTTCGTATTATTGCAGTTAACCAATTTAAAGGAAATTAATTTCGATTCCGAAAGACTCGATAGCAATTGGTACTATAAAGCAGCAACATTATTGGCACAGATAATTTTAGAAAACATATAATGGTAATCTAAGAATAATCAATTAACAGTGGATTTATAAAGTCTAAAAACTCTGAAATTATTTATTATTATTTATACAATATTTAATAATTCACTAAAAATATTAAACATGACCTAAGACACAGGGCGACATCTATTATGTTTATGTAAAAAGAGGTTATGAAAAAAGGAACTACGTTGTAAGTTATACCAACAATGTTCCGGCGGTTCCCACTAGCAAACTAAATAACAAATGGGCATCTCGTATAAAGGTATAAAACATAATAGAAATATTTTCCTATTCTTATAATGCTTTATTAGTTTATACGAGATGTCCCTACAAGCCATAATTTGAACATTGGGTAATAGTAGATGTATGTTTCTCTTAAGCCTGCTTATAAAAGTCAATTGATAGTTATAACTACAAAAAATTATAAATAATTTTAATTTATTTTAAAGAATTTTCTAAAACAGTACTTTTTGTCAAAAAGTAGCTTAAAATCTATATATATACTATATTATCTAAAATGAAACATGAGTAACAAAACCTTTCACATTTTATAATGAAAATAAAAAATAAAGAGTAATTAAAAGATTAACGTGAACGGCAGTAAAATACATCGGCAAATAATGAAACGTTGAATTTTTAATGCACAACAATTACTTGGTTCGAGAACAAAGTAAATACAAAACAGAATTGTTAAGATCTGGATTTACAGTATTATTCATATTTTATTTTATTTTTTCTTTTTTTTGCTTCACGCTGTATCTTGCACGTAGCAGGGTAGGCAAAAGGGACTTGGGAACCTAGTGTTAAGGCACATCGTTTCCCACTTACCGCCTAATTCTGGAGGCATTGTGTGTCGAGTGGGGGAAATCAACGTCGCACCTTATTTTGGCTTTTAAATTGATTATTTTTGCTTCGGCACTCCTGCATATATTCAAATATTATCGACCCGTGCTTCGCCCGATTGTACTACACAATGGTTTATTTTCTATTAAATATTTGCTATTTTTATTTCCTCGCTCTGGTAACGCGGCAAAGTGCAGCGTAGAGTTCCACCAAATAACATTTAATGCCTCAAGTACTCTTAACTCTAGGTTCTCTCTGCCTACCCTGCTACAACTGTAATATAACTTTATTATTTTTGAACCGATTGAAATAAAAAATAAAATATTAGTCAAAGCTACAGTAAAATTTTTATTAAAGCCTAAAATAATAGATTTTCTGTCGCTGTCTGTAGTTTTTTAAATTTTTAACTTACTTCTTTAAAAAATATATAATTGCATAATTTTTGCACCAAATATGCTATGTAATATAATCTAATTAATAGAGATAAGAGAGGTTTTTCCTTTTTAATCATTATGGCTGTGAGAAGGAACAATGCGGGACAAGAACAAGGAAAGAAATATCATTGCGTTTGATAAACATTTTTGTTTTTTATAATTTTAATAAATAATTCTACGTCAAGTACATTACGAAATTTGTGAAACATCACTGTACTCTTCATGTTCCTTTGTTGAAATATTTATACTTACCTATTAAGTTAGCTATATGGAATAGAAGTGATGTGAATGTCGTTTAATTGCTCATTATATTAATTATTCCATATTAGATGAAAAATACATTTCCATGTATAGACGAGAAGACAGTTAGAGCCTAATTTTGAAACGCTCCGTTTTCGATTGTCCATCTAATCTGAATTATTGAGTGTTTCTGCTTGAGTGGTAGAATCCTCATTTTGTTCTCAACAAACTACGATTGGATTTTTTTTATAACATGCAGTTATTTTTGTTGTTATGTTACTTAAATTAATATTTCATGTTGTTTATAGATTTTATTGTAGGTTTGGTAGTTAGGTATTTGAGACCGGTGGTGGCGCAGTGGCACGAAGTGTGACTGTAAAACCGACTAGTCGTGGGTTCAATCCCCACTCCAGAAGACAAAATATTTACGTAAATTTGTAATTCCATTTCTCCGCTCTGGTGTCGAGGCTAAGCGCGGCGTTGAGATCTGCCCCTCAACACGCAATGCTTTCAGAATTCGGCAGAAAGTGGGAAACGGAGTGTCTTAACACTAGGTTCCCTCTGCCTTTCCTGTTGTGTGCGGGATATAGCGTGAAACTGATCCTTTTTTGGTATAGACAAAGTTATAGACTAAACTAGATCTGAGACAACATTTTCATTTTGTTCCAACGTTGCTCTATAAACAAATAGTACCGGCCAGGTGAGTTGCCAATTCTACCATATTCCTATAATGGAATCAATTTATATGTATATAGTGTAAGTAAATAAATAAACTGAATAGTATCACAACAGTATCTATTACTTTTTTATTTCCTTTTTTTTTACCCGACTGCCGCGAAGCCTAAATGGAGGGTTATGTTTTTACCGTGTATGTATGTATATCCGTTTATATATATCCTTGCAACTGTTAAAGAATCAACCAATTTTGATAAATGATACGTCGTTAGATTTGTCTTGATGGCGGGAATGTTACGTTTAAAATAGTTTATGCAGTCGGATTTTCTGTTTCGTTTATAATACACTTGATATTCGCTTATTCGATGTATGAGTGTGGCGCTTGTTCGATATATGAGTGTGATGGTGGCGCAGTGTCATAAGGGTATGACTGTTCCGCGATGGTTGTGGGTTTTATCGCCACTCGGGGGAATGAATTCTTATTTATTAATATACTTTAAAAAGAAGAAGATAGAGAGAGATAGAGCAAAAGCTAAATATAGAGCTCAGTGGCATATCATTGGAGAGGCCTATGTCCAGCAGTGGACTAGGACAGGCTGATGATGATGATATCGATGATGACGAATATGCTTTTATTTCTTCGGTCTGGCACCATTGCCCGTCAACACGCAATGCCTCTAAATATTCGGCGGAACGGAGTAAAAGACTACTATACCTACTGAAAGAAAATCTCTCGGTTATATAAAAAAATTACTCATTCAAGTTGTTGGCGTATACACGTACATATATACGTGAGTTCCTGTGGGAGTGTCGAAACTTGAATCCATATCGAAGTTTTGTATGAATAATATCGTTTGCAGGTTAGTTGTTAATTTTGTATCAAAATGTTATGACCTGAGAACCGATAGTGCCAGCTCTTCCTTATTTTATAAAGCCTGAAAGTTTATTTTCACACACACCCAACACTGGTAAACAACGTCATTTTTTATATTTACTTGGGAATAATATTAGAATATTATTCTCAAGAAAGTATTAAAAAAAAGATTCTTTATAATTTAAGTACTAATTTTTGCACTTAAGTTACCTAATTACTTACTGCCCAAATAACAACCACCCAATGTCCATATTCCCTAATAAAATTTATCAGTATTGAGTGTATAGAAAATTTCAGGCTTTATAAAATAACGAAAATCTGGCCCTACTGTTTTACTTTTGGCTCTTTCTCATTAAACATGTATCAATTATAGCGAAAATTTATCGAGAAACGAACCTACGCCTATAGCGACATAATATTATAGTACCTACATATAAAATTCCAATAGATCTAAGTAAACGAAGAGTTTATTTAACTTCACTTGTTGAGTCAACCTTCTAAGATTAGTTTCGAATGTTCGTTATAAAGTATAGATAGCGATCGCTATTTAATTCTCTCTTATCATATTTTATAACTTACAATTGTCCAAAAGATGGAATTTCAGAAAATTTAAATATTTCTTCATTGTTATTCCGTTCACTTAAAGCAGGTACATTATGTTAATAATAATATAATTTAACAGACTTGTCCACAAAGATTTTAAGATAATATTAACTTTAATCATTATTATTATACATTTTAGTACAGTAATTCGGATTTAGAATGTACTGATGTTTGCTGAGTAACTGAAACGTTATTGTTAGTTTCAATAGACGTGAATGCAAATAACATATATTTTTTTTTCATGCTGTTGAACCTGAGAACCCAGTGTTAAGATATTCCGTTACCACTTTCCCCTAAATTCTTAAACATTGCATATTACATAAGAAGTAGAAAAGAACACCACCTTGCATCGTTATCAGAGCGAGCTAAAGAGAATAATTTATTCTCCCGATTGGGAATCGAATCCGCTACGGTTGGTCTATAGTTACGAGTTTATAGTTTACGAGTATATGGTTAGATCGCGGTCCATTTAAATAATAGTTTTCTTCTAAATTGTACTTTTAATTCACAACCATCTCACACTACAACACGATCAACAAAATATGAATAACAAAAATATTTATAAAGATAGAGTCAATAAAAACGACGAGCATAATGGTTAAATAGATCGAGTGGCTGAATACTTCAACACCTAACACATTATCATAGCTGATGCAATATAGAAAAAAAAAATAGAAAAGCGATAATGACATTGACATATGAATCACAATATACAAAAAATCGAAAGCCATTAACAATCAAAAATATTATCGAAAACAAATAAGATATATTGTAATAAAATACATTATAAAAGCATGAAAAGCCTATTAAAGTTTTCAAGTGTGGTAAATTGCTATTGGTTAGTTTTTTTTAATGGGAAAGAGTTGAGTAGAACGCCGGCCTCCCATTGGCTGGAATTTGACGTAAGTAGCGGTGTTTTGGCGCGCTTTCCATCAGTATACAGTTGTTAGTATCACGCGACCGCCCGACGAACTTCGGTTATGTTTCTATAACTTCGCTGAAATTACAGGTAAGTAAATATTTATATATATTAGGGAACCAATCACTAATTATTATGTAAATAGTAAAATTGTTCTCGGATTTATATATTTTTTAGTGCATTATTGTGGGTTTTTTTATTTAGATTATTATGTAAGTTGTGTTTGGCAAATAAATAGAAATTCTAAGAAAAAAATATGACATTAGTCTAAAGTCTTGTAAATAAACAATAAAAGTCAATTATTATTAAAATATAAAAAATACTGAAAAATTGTTACGCTAAAAATAAAAAAAATAATAATTGGATATCTTTTAAATTTTTAATTCTGCCTGATTACTTGATATTTTTTTAGCATAATTTTTAAAACGTTTCATTTTATAAATTTTAATATAATGGCATGATGGCATAGTATTTAATATTATGAAATTCTTTTAAATAAAATATATTTTTTGAAAAATCTATTAAAAATCGAACGTAGGGTGACACAAGCCTACACCCTTGTACACCATACCATCTAATATTATATTATACAAAGGATTGAAAAATTATGTAAAGAAAGATGTATTTTTATAAAGTTTATACGTTTATAATTTTAAAGTTATTACGTTTATAAAGTTCGCTTTAGTTCTCACAACTGAAAAAAAATATCAATAAATTTAACATATTGTAATGTACTTTACTTAAAATACTTTACAAGAAACAAAAGAAAATATATAATTCTTTTGTTTCCTTTCCAATTCTCTAACTCAAATATATATTTTTTTCCTTTTTCCCAAATATATTTTGCTGTATAAGTAATACAGAGTATCTATTACAAGAGTACTCGAGTTATATTTTAAACTATTTGTAGGACGTAACTTCGTTGTGTGATCTACGAAATGAAAAAACTCATTCCTATTTCCGTAAGAATTTCGAGCAATCCTCTCAGTATTCCCCTATACTCTATACCAAGAGTGTAGGGCTCTAGGCCAAATTTCAGTGTTAAACGCCGCGTATATAAATTTAACTGTGCCTCTTGTTTAAATCACGCAATTGATACGAATTTTATAAAACAAAAATATATAATAAACCAAAAAAAAAACATTTCTTTTAACAAAATCTTGTTATAAATCACAATTTCTATAACAGCCTCCAGTGGTAACCATTGGAAACTGCTCAGGCGATCATCCTTACTAATATCCAATAGGTCACAGCTATTGGTATTTATAATTTTATATATGCATATTGTTTTGATTTAACTAAATTTAGCCAGACTCAGAACTTAGGAGAAATAGGTTAGAAACATTGTATTATTATTTTATGCTGTTTAAATAGATAGAATTGTATGTTATTTGAAAATGAATTGAAAAATTATTGATGAACATAAGAAAACTATAACGTAGCGGGACTCGAACCCGCGTCATTACGTTCTTAACGAGTTACGTCGAATTTTTTATAATCTTGGTACAAATTATTATTTTTTGTTAAGTATTCTATAAGGAAATTCTTCCAAATTTCGATCATTGATTAGAATGAAAAATTTGGTTGTTATTTACAGTAAATGAATATATATTTTTAAATCTATAAAAAACCCAAAATACACAGCACCAAAGGATTTTATAAAACAACGTCATAATTTGTTATTGTAATAAATATTTTTGGTACTTATATTCGATTTGATTTCAATTAAACATGGAAACTAAAAAAATATAAATAATATTTTCATTTCTTCACTATAGTATCAAGGCAAAGGGCGGTGTTGAGTTCCACTACTCAAAACATAGTATCTCGAAAATTCGCTAAAATTGGAGAACGCAATGAAGCGTGAAACAAAAAAAGAAATGGTATATAATTATTTGAGACGGAAACAAATAAGCTCTGCTTGTATAATTTAATTTAATTTTTAATTTAATATTATATAGTACTATAATAAACTTTATTATTCAATGAATTTAATTATTAATACATATTTCATATAATATCTTACAAGGCAGTCTTTTTTGTGCTAAAATAATATTATAGTAGGTTGTAGTAGTTCCAATATTTGACAAGAAATCAACATTTTTATTCCTGTTCCATACCCGTACTACGACATGTACTTGTATGGAACAGAAATGAAAGAGCGTTAGCTATACGACTTGGAAATGTACTACAATCTACAAAAAAAGTATAAAAATACTGTTGGAAAATAAAAAAAATATAATTTATTTAATAAAATAGCATGATATATTACAAAATCGGAATATTTATAAATTAACTAGTCACAAAACTATTATTAAAAATAATAACTAATGAGCAAAAAAAAATAAAAAATGAACAATATTCTAGTTACAAAAAAATATTCTTTTGCATCCAGGATATTCAGATTTATGTCTTTTTTCTCTTTAGATCACTCTTTATATCACAAGGAAGTGGCATTGCAGTAAGAGGCTTCTTTCGTATTATTTTGTGTCATGAGAAAATCTAAAAAAAATTAATTTCTAGAAGGAAAAAAAAGGAAAGGAAAAGCTTGATAGTCTTTAAATTAATCTTCTCGTGGGTGGAAGGAAGGGCCAAACTTTTCCTTACTTCAAATATAAAGTCCTTCAGATTTAGTTATGTTAGAGTAGGTACCATCTGTTTCCCATTTTTTTTTACAGAAACTAGTTATATAAAGAAAATAAAAAAAAATCTTTTATTCTTATTATTTTCTGTGTTAAAGTCAAGGACTTGTAGCTTTTTCACTGAAGATCTTACGCATAGGAGAATCCTATGCGTCCTATGATCCTCTAGGTGCCACTGGCAGTCTACTGTTGACAGAAGTTGTCCATTAAGTCACGTCTCCCGACAGGTCTGACTCATTAAACCCTTGAGCCTCAGCGGTACTAGGCTGAGGGTCCAATAAATATATCCTTTACAACCATATAAGTGTTTGTCCCACATATTGTCACACATAGCAGTGGAAGGCAAATAAGTTTAAAAGGATACTCTAATAATATCAAAATGTAAATATTTTTTTCTTTACCATTTTAGGAAACTAACAGAGATTTTTTAATATTTTAAATTATTTTTTCATCTTAGCTAATCACATGATTTACTGAGACTTCTTCAGCAAAATATTATAATTTCGTGATAAATCTTCCATCTAAATATTTAAATGAGGCCAGTCGTGGCGCAGTGGTACAAAGTGTGACTGTAAAACCGACTGGTTGTGGGTTCGATCCCCACTCGAGGAGATGAAATATTTACTTAAATTTATATTTTCATTTCTTCGCTCTGGTGTCGAGGCTAAGCGCGGCGTTGAGTTCTGCCACTCAACACGCAATGCCTCCAAAAATTCGGCAGAAAGTGGGGAACGGAGTGTCTTAACACTAGGTTCCCTCTGCCTACCCTGCTGTGTGCGGGATATAGCGTGAAGCTAATTTAATTTAATTTTTTTTTAAATATTTAAAAATTGTTTGTTCTTAATACATTATTATATATTTAAAAAAGACAATAAAAATATTACTCAAATCTCAAAGTCCACGCGAACAAATTTACGGGCGATCACCAGTCGTATATAGGAAGACCGATAGTGATCAATCAAAAAATATGCATAAATTCAATAATATCGATCCCTTTGATACATTTCTCGGGTCATTTGCGTCCATATAATTTGGAAAAGATTACCTCAGTCCTCAATACACCCGGTACGCTGACCCCTATTATATGTTTGATTTGACCGTCACGAGGAAAGTGGGTATGCGTTAAAATAATAAACCAATTAGAGGTTATAAGGGAAATGAGGAAAATTGAAAAAAAATATGTATAAAAGTAGACGAAATTGGTAAAAATTGAGAAACTCGAATAGCTTTATAAATTTACATGTATTAAGTATACCCTTACATGTAATAAGTCGTTTTAAAGGTTGTCGTGGCGCAGGGGCATATAGGTGTGGCGATAACACGACGGTCGTGGGTGCAATCTCCACTTGAATTAATTGTTATTCCTTAATATTTTCATTTTCTTCGCTCTGGCCCCAATGCATAAGCGCGGTGTTGAATTACGCCACTCAACACGCGATGCCTCGAAAAATTCGGCAAAAAGTGGAGAGCGCAGTTTCTTAACATAAGGTTTTCCCTGCCTACCGTGCTGTGTGTCGGATACAGCGTGAAGCTGATTTAATTTTTATTTTAAGTAATTTTTTTTGGGCTTTTTGCTGTAAGCGGATAAAAATATAATGCTAAATTACTCCGTTTTCTATTTTCCGCCCCATTTCCGAGACTACTAATAAATCTATTAGAGCGCTTAAATGAAAATAAATGATTTCCCCGAATGTTGATCGAACCCACAACCGTGGCGTTTTCAGTCAAATGATCAATTGTAATCATAGTTAACGCATCCGTTTTGAGTTCAATCCCCACTTGGGAAAATTAAATACCAAATATTTTCATTTCCTCGCTTTAACGGTAACGAAGCAAAGCGCGGCGATGAGCTCCGCCACTCAACACGCCTCAAGAATTCGTCAGAAATTAGCCTAACAATGTAGAGTGTCTTAACACTAGGTTCCCAGGTTCCCTCTGCATATCCTGCTACGAGTATGTTTGGGATACAGCGTGAAGCGTTTTTTTTTTCGATATTTTTGTTAGAATTTTCTAAACTGCAGGTAACCCTCACACCGGGATTTCCCTCGTATATTTTTCAAACATTAAACGTATCTGACATGGTAAAAAGCTTTAGGTACACTTTGCTGCCGTTAAAGCGAAAGCTTAGTAAATGGCAACTTCGATTTCCTCTCGACCGTTTTTTCTTAAATTCTGTTCTTTTTTTTACTTTTATACATATTTTTGTAATACCTGCTTTGAGATGAGCCGATAAAAATGTAGTGATAAGTCACTGAGTTCTAGATTATTTATAATATGTGCAGACTCCGGTGCGTTTTAGAAGCACGTTAGTATTTTTTAAAATCATGATTATGGTACTTAGTCTTTTAATAAATATTAGGTTTTTATTAAGAATCAGTCAAATCACGCGAGGAAATGAAATATTTATTTACATCTATTTTTTCATTTCTTCGCTCTGGTGTCAAGGCAAAGCGCGGCGTGGAGCTCCGCCACTCAACACGCAACGCCTCCAGAACTCGGCGGAAAGTGGGAAACAAGGTGTACAACAACACTAGGTTCCCTCTGCCTACCCTGCTGTGTGCAGGATACAGCGTGAAGCTAATATTATATACATATATTTATAAAAATAAAACGGCTTAATATAATTGTATTAACCAACTAGTCAGAATGTAACAGAACCAGCTGAATTATAATGTTATAATTTAGTCGTCGCATGATTAATTAATATCGTGTCACAGTGATTCAATTTGATTCTAGTTTAAATTGGTGCTATCAAATAAACTATTATATTTAGCTTCACGTTTTATCCCGCATACAGCAGGGTAGGCAGAGGGAACCTAGTGTTAAGACAGTTCGTTCCCCACTTTCTGCCGAATTTTGGAGGCATTGCGTGTTGAGTGGCAGAACTTAACGCCGCGCTTAACCTCGACACCAGAGCGATGAAATAAAAATATAAATTTAAGTAAATATTTCATCTCCTTGAGTGGGGATCGAACCCACAACCAGTTGGTTTAACAGTCACACTTTGTACCACTGCGCCACGACTGGTCTCAAACTATTATATTTATATTTTTATATTATATTTATTAGTCACTAGCTATAGAACCGTACTTAAGGACAATGCCGAAATGTAAACACGATGGTTTTGGGTTCAATATTCTTTCGGGATAATAAGCCGTTTTCATTTCCTAGCCCTGTTAACAAGATGAAGCGCGGATTTGAATTCCGCAATATCTCGATATTCTCATTTTTTTAGGATTCCGTTCTTTTTCTTTATCTCTGGAACGTTGGGAGATATCGAGTTGAAATTCAAACTATATATTCAGATCTACGGTCCCATGATATCCTGGAGAAAAACGTATTTTGACATTTAGGTACTCGATAAAAAGATATGGCCGCTTATATCGCAAAAAACGCGTATTTCGACATCATAAGGGGAATCAAAATTAATACGATACTTCGGGAAACTACAGGTTCAGGAAAAAATCTGAAAACTATACAGTTGTGGTTAAATCCTAAAAAAATTAAGGCTTACAAAAGGGGTAAAGCCGCTAGTTCAAGTGAGGTTTTCGATGAAAGGGCTCTGGCTAAACTCAGCTTCAATTTCAGCAAAAGCTCGAGATCTCCAATTTTTGTACGGAACCCTCGATGGGCAAGCTCAACTCGCGGCGCGCAATTGGTACGAGCCTTAATTAAATGGCTTTAGACTCGAAAACACGTAGACGAACAAATAAAGTTAATAAAATTAATAAAGTTTCTACCATCTTCATAGAACGAATGTATTTTAATGCTCTCCATGCACACACATGCGCACACACGCACGCACACACACGCACGCAGTCAAAAAAAAAAAAAATCCTTACTTTTTTTTAAAATGTAATCCACACTTAGGAACGCAAATAAATATCTTATAATCTGAATAAATAATAATTAAAAACGTCATATTAAGTTTAAGCTCCACGGTTTACAGCCCACCAAATCCCCCATAATATTTATAATTGAATACCAACATAGAACTATAATAAATAAAAAGAGCAACAACAATACACTTGAACTTGCAAAAGTGAACCCAAATACCCGAAAAAGTCACTTGACTTTTTCAAGGGCTTATACAGCCATCATGGAACCTAATCAGTTGAAGTATTTGAAAATATATTTCAGTTATTACTTACTATACGTACTGTAACTGTTGTGTTTATTTTAAGAATTTATTTAGATAAGGGTTTCGTCTCGAAGGGGTGGGTGGGATTCTGTGACTGTCAACCCGACGGTTGTGAGTTCGATTCCCTCTCGGGGAATGAAGAATTTTTTTTTTTCCTCGCTCTGTATTAGGTTTTCAATAAATTTTTAATATAATTTATTTATAATGTAGACGAGATTTCTTTGACTAATTCCACAATATGAAAATATTATTCACACAAGTCTCAATTAAAGTTGTAAAATCAATCCCACACACGGCAGGGTAGGCAGAGAGAATCTAGTGTTAAGACACTCCGTTGCACACTTTCTGCCGAATTCTAGAGGCATTGCGTGTTGAGTGGCAGAACTCAACGCCACGCTAAACTCGACACCAGAGCGAAGAAATGGAAATATATATAAATTTAAGTAAATATTTCTTCTCCTTGAGTGGGGATCGAACCCACAACCAGACGGTTTTACAGTCACACTTCGTGCCGCTGCACCACGACTGGCCTCTAATATAAAATCAAATAATATAAAATATAAAGTCATATTTTTTAGCTTCACTCTGTATCCAGTACATAGCAGGATAGCTAAAGGGAACCTGAGAATCTAGTGTAAGACACTCTGTCTCCATTAAAACATATCCGTTTTCCACTTTCCGCCGATTTCCGTAATTGCGTGTAGAGTGACAGAACCCAACGCTTTGCCTCCTTACCAGAGCGAGAAAAGAAAATCATATTAAAAACAAATAATTTTCATTAATAATAATGATACTTAATGAACAACAACATAATTTATTTCATATTTCTTATTAGTTAATCGTTTATATAAATTATTTTCTTATATGAAACATCCTCATAGAAAATATTGCTTTAGGCTCTAGATACAGGGTGTTTGTTTTGGACCATGTCTTGTCTTTATAGTGCCAATTAACGCGATTGTTAAATTAAGCTCACCTAGATTGTTTATACAGCATGTTATTCTCTAAGGGAAAACTTAACTATAAACGAGGTACTCTAACTAAATGTAGTTTAATCTTAACTGGAGTAATGAAAATGATGATTGGCTTGAGATGGTGCATTCGCAGTCGTTGTATAGTTGTCTTTTTCTTGACTGAATATGGTGGTTGTGAGTTCAAATTTAACATTATTTTGAAGTAAAATTTATATAACTAATTTATTTTTAAAAAGTCTATATACATTGCCTTGGCACAGAAGAGTCTGGTGCAAAGAAACTCCATTGTCAATTTTCATTCAATTTTTGATACATTGTGTTTCCAAAAGCGGAGTTTAACGCCACCCTTAGTTTACGAAAGCGTAGAAATGATATAATGCAGATAGAGGCAGAGATATAATGCAAACATTAAATATGTATTACAACAAAACAACACTCCAACAACAATCTAATACGAACGAACGAAGGAAACGTATTTTAAAACATACATAAAACAAATATCGTAAACAAAATTAGAAAATTATGTAAAATTGCACCGCGTTAAATGCTAACTCACCGCTTTATATTGCAACGGACGGACGGACGTCCATACGCAATGCTTTTCGCCCACTCATTGATATTTATATACATGTTTATATATCTTACTACTGGTCACTACTGGTCACTACTTATTTTGGTTTTCCTTTTAAATATTCTTAGTGTATCTTAAATAGGAAGTATATCTCAAGAGAGCAGAAATTCAAAACTTAAACGTATCTTTGCTTAAATATATATATATATTATACATACTGTATTAAGATAGAGGGATAGGTAAAGGGATAGGTAGGTTTTAAATAATATTTCCTTTATATCTTCACGCTCTATCCCGCATATGATAGCGGATAGATAGATAGGTAGCCAGAGGGAACACTCAGTTCTCATTAAGGGACTTCCTTGCCCCCTTACAACCGAATTGTAGAGGCGGTATGTTTTAAATGGCAAAATTCAAACACGCGTTTTATGTTGTTACTAGAGAGAGGAAAGGAAAATATTTTATTACACCTACTGGGAATCAAACTCATAAGTATCGCGTTCACAGTCACATATGGTACCACTGCGCCACGACGGCCTCTTATTAAATAAAAAATAACCCTTATATTCTTTTCTATGAGTGTCAAATGTCTTGAAGGTCACCACAGATCCGTATCTTGTACTCCATTTTAATGTATTGGCAAGGGTTCGATAGTTTGCATAAAGAGTATTCAACGATGATATCGTCAAACGAGTGAAAGATCGCCACCGCGTATGTAGGTGGGTGTACCAAATAAGTTTTATTAAATTCTTATCTTTATGGCTGAAGAAACTCTTTTTTGAAATTTTGTCAAAGGAAATTTGAATTGGAAATTAAACTTTCGGCGAAATGTCGGGAACGGAAACGTCTTAAAGGGAATGGAATGTCTTAACACTAGATTTCCAAGTTCCTTCTACTAACTTTCTAACATTTTAAAGTTATTCCACACTTGGAAATTTGTAACAAGTTGATGAGAACGTATGGCTTAGTGGTCAGAGCGCGTGGTCGGTTTAAATTTTTATACGTTTTCCTTCTACCTATCCTGCTAAGTGCGGAATACAAAGTGTTGTGTTAATAATAATTAATTTAAAATATTAATAAACACTATTTCTGAGGAGGCATTGTATTAACACTGTTGCCTTTCTAAGATTTTTTTTTAATTATTGTATATCAAGCGAAGCGAGCTCGCCGCAACGCAACCTCATCACCAGCGTGAGGAAATGGCAATATAAAATATTTCATTTCCTCAAGTGGAAACCGAACCCACTACAATTAGTTATAGTCGCACCCTTCTGCCCCTTTGCATTAACGACCAGCTTAAGAATCTGGTGGTTTAATAACAAATGGAAGGAAGTTACATATTTAATAATAAAATATAAATTAAATAATATAAAATTATATATATTAAGTCACGCATTTAGCACGGATTGACGTACGGTTATACGAGACAGCAAAATAACAAAATTTTTTAACTCGATTATACAACTTTGCGACAGATGTCGACGCGACGTCCGCAGATTAATTCATTTAAACCCTAAGGATGGTTAATTTTATTAAATTTTAGAATAAACTGTTTAATAAATGTTTTTTTTTATCTTTAAGCATGTCTTATATATAGCAGAGTAAGGGAGGGAACGTAGTGATATAAAACTCCTTACTTAGACTACCTTTTTTAGAGGCGCGTTTTTAGGGTACCGTACTCCAAAAATGAAAATCGGAACATAAAGGATCACTTTGTCGTCAATCTGTCAAGGCCGTCTATCTTAAAAAAGCGTAAAGGTTAAGCTGAAACGTATATCAACTATTTAGTTCACGGACATTTAGTTTTACAGAAAAAATTAGATTCTAAGTCAAGGAAATCAAAACATTATGGATTGATTTCGCTGCATTTCGTATAAAATTTGCTGTGTAAGCATTTTAGGTACTTTTAGTTGACTTAACAGTTATAATATTTGACGTGATGCTAAAAGAATTGTAATTTCAAAAAAATGAGTGCATATGGCCAGAAACTTGAATTTGTCAATCTTGAAGTTGGTACGGAACTGTCGGTGGGCCAGTCCTACTCGAACTTAACCATTTTTTTTGTATATTAGCATTATTTAATATGTGCAAAGTACCTCAAATACAAAATGTATAGTTATGGAATCCCTAAACAAATATAAAATTATAATTTAATAAATATAAAATAATGGCAATAAAATTAAGATTGCAAATTAAACGAAAAGTGGATCTAGAAAAATGTTCCAGCTAAAAAAAGTACGGACCACGTATGTGTAGTGTTTGAAAAAAATAAAATATAAAAAAAAGGATTTTTATCTCTTTCATGAAAGGTAGTACGCAAAGTACTCTGCGATAGTGTCACTTCTGTTGCCGCAACAGTTGCGACGTGAGATGCATCATACAAAATAGTTTTTTGTTACCTTACTGTGTTTAGTGAAAAGGGCCGATAAATTTTAATGGTGTATTGTAATATACATTTTTTTCTAACTTAATATACAAATTTTTTGTAAACGTTTTAATTTGTCTTTTAATTATGTGCACGCCGGCCTCGGTCATCGAGGATTTCTTACCAATTTCAGAATTGTAGGTCAACGGGAAGTAGTACAGAATAAAAGTTAACAAACTTAAGTTTGCTTTGTGTGTTGTTTGTTTGTTTGTAAGTATGACTAATTTTGTATAAAATTAACTATTTTTAATATTAATTTATTCTTTGGTTTTCTTTTTAATTGACAGACTATAAAGTATTCTATATAGTACGTCATAAAACAGAAAAATATTATCATAACTACATGGACAGTAATAAATAAATGAAATATTAGGGTATTTTAGAAAACATACTTTTTTATAACTTAGGGAAATCGAACCCGCGTGAGTCTTTTTAAGCCGTCGTATATGTAAAAAGGTAAAAATGGAAAAAATCTTATATTAAGATATTCATGTATTTTTCTTATTTGAAGAGTAGGTAACAAAAACGTCTGATCTGTTCTTTGATAATAGAGATATTGATAAACAAAAGGAGATGCCTAGAATGAATGGAACTTAATTATCAAAAGTTAACTACTTTCTATTCTTCATCCAAACTGACATTACAAGGTAAATTTTCCTTTACATTTTTTTATACCCTACGGTCTCTGTATACCTCTCTCGCCTCGTGCATCAACTTCTTATTATATGCCTTCCTAATTTTCGTTTAACAGTTTTTCCGGTTTTTTCGTTTAAAAATCAATATAGCTATAAAAGCTTTCGAAACAAAATAACTTTTGATGTGCACCAGAGGGCGAAAAACAAAAGAAAACTGCCCATTGTCCTCTCACCGGTACAGGATAGTCGATGGTACCGTCACATCCTATTTAGTTTTGCTCCTTGGCCCGTGGTGAACATAGTAACTTTCTTTTATGTTACTTTTTAATGTTTTTATTTGGTAAATTACATGTTTTTTTGGAAATGCTACAATAAATATGTTATTTTAATGTTCATATATCTATAGATATATTAAAATTGTAACTGAGATATATATATATATATATATATATATATATATATATATATATATATGTATATGAGAAAATTACTATGGGTGCGTATGTCAATGTAATAAAACACAAAACAATAAATTTTGATTTTTTTTTATCTATTTATATGTTTGTCCGTTGTTCTGTGCGTTTCTGACTGACTTTCCGCCACTCAACACAAAGTTGAGACTCAATGCCGGACCAAATTTTGATATGATACGTTTTCTAAAAAAGTTAATGCCTTAATAAATATATTTTTTTAAATTTCATTATATTTTTTCCTAATTCACAAGTAAAATACGTGTAATAGAACAAATTGTTGAAAGTAAACATTCGATATTTATTTAACACTCGATGTTCGTTAGCGGTGCGAGGGAAATTTTTAGAATTACCAATTTTCTGTGTGTTTTATATGTCGACATTTGCACTTATTATTATAAAAAATAATAAGTACTTATTATTAATAGTTATAGGATTTAACAATTTTTAGATGTATGTATAAAGAATCCAGCCTAGGGAGGCCGCCGAGGCGCAGGGGCTTAAGCGTACGACTGTAAATGCGATGGTTGTGAGTTCGATCGATCCACTCAGTGGAGTGAAAATACTTAATATTTTTATTTCCTCACTCTGGCAAGGAGGTAAAACGCGGCGTTGACTCCCCCACCTCCCACACTCAATACACAATGCCTCCAGAATTTGCCGAAAAGTGGGAAGTGTCTAAAAACTAGGTTCCCATGTTACCTCTGCCTACCCTGCTATGTGCGGGATACACCATGAAGTTAAAAAAAGTATCAAGTAATCTATTTTTCCGCTCTCTGCTTCTCTCTTTATCTTGAACTAGTCGAAAACAAAAACTATAGGAGGAATATATAATAAATATATTGAAAGTGAAAAATAAAAACCTGAGTAGAATCATTGAAGATAAAATTGAAAACTGAACGACTCTCTTAACTCTCTAATAAAATTTATGAATATAAGATCTCATCAAAAACATCTTAATATAGACATATCGTGGTTTCAATGTCCACCGAAGAGAATGATTACATTTAAATTATTTACACTTCTCCAGGCTGGTATACCAAGCGCGGCGTTGAGATCCGCAATTTTCCGCAATATATCGAAAATTGAGCAGTGCTTGCAACTGTCTCTAAGTTCCTTCTAGTCGTGTCTACTCTGCGGGATAAAGCGTGAAGAGATATCTAACTACAACAGCTAATATCGATACTACCTATTGGTTCGTCTCTTCATAGATGCGGTTGATTGAAACATTACGGCGCGTCGTTGCTATTTCCTTCGGGTTATGCATGTCTTGCACGGCGGATGTAATGTGGATTAAGTCGAAGTCAATTCTAGCAATGCTGGCAACTGAAATTGTTTTGGTGTGTGTAAAGAAAATTTTAAGTCTATATGTTATGTATTTGGAGATATTGTTTGGTTGAACGAGCTAATTTCAGGAACTACTATTTCTGATTGAAAGTTTTTTTTTGTATTGTGTAGTCCATTTATCGAGAATGGCTATATATAGGCTATATTGTGCTACGTATAATTATACATTTTTTATATAATTTTTTGATGCATATCATATTTCATTTGTTATAGACATTTTATTACGAATATAGCTGGGTAGGCAGAGAGAACGTAGAGTTCCCCATGCACCGCATTTTTTTAGACGCATCGTCCCATTTTCTTAAACGCCGCTTTCTGTCTAACTAGTGGAAAAATGAAAACAATTTAAATATAATTAGTTACCTTTTTTGAGGCCAGTCATGTCGCAGGGGCACAAACTGACTGTAAAAGCAACTGGTTGTGGCTTCGATCCTCTCTCGAGGAAATGAAATATTCATTTAAATTTATCTTTCCATTTCTTTGCTCTGGTGTAAAGGCCAAGCGTGGCGCAGAGTTACGCCGCTTAAAACGCAAGGCCTCCAAAATTGGAGGTTAAGTGGGTAACGGAGTGTCTTAACACAAGGTTCCCTTGCTTACCCTGCTGTGTGCAGAATACAACGTGAAGCTGAAAAAAAAAACTTTTTATTTAATATTCCCATTTAAAAAAGTACTTCAAGCTGAATAAACATTCTACTTGATTATCCAGAACTTTTTTATATTACTGCTCCCTCACTAATTAAGGAGATCTAAGATCTTTCTTGCTTGTAAGTAAAGTAAATTTGCTATACTAATATCAGTCTTGGAACTTTATATAACATTCAATATACGAGTACTTCTGTGTTCCATATTTAACAAGTTTATATTTTTTTTTAATATAAGTACAAGAAAAAAAATATATATTGTAAAAACAAAAACCCCGTTTTATGCATAAAACTAAATTGAAAATAAACAAGCCAATAGTTTATTAGGATTAACAGTCGTTAGTATATTAATTTGTTTCTTGTGTAATGCATAGCAAATTTTTTTTTAGTGAAAAATGTGTCCGTTTGGTTTACTCCGCACCTCTAAAGCGCCGTCTATATCTCCAAATTGTTAGTAATTTACAGAACTAAGTATATTAACCAACGTATATAAAAAGGAAAAAGAAGGAAATATACATAGTTTTAACATTTTTAAAGTGTTATTCCACACTTAGGAAAAAAAATACATATTAAGAAAATTTTAACGTATCGGGATTCGAACCCACGCCTCTTTGGATATCGTGCATAGGACCAAAGAGGCGCCGGTCCAAATCCCGATACGTTCAAATTTTTAAATGTTTTCTTAATAAGTATATCTTCTAAAAATATCTGTTTGTATATTTTCTAATTACCTCCTACCTAACCCCCAATGATTAAATTAAATCAAAAATCAAATCATCTCACGCTGTATCACGCACACAGCAGAGTAGGCAGAGGGAACTTAGTGTTAATACACTCGGTTCCCCATTTTCTACCGAATTCTGGAGGCATTGAGTATTGAGTGACAGAACTCAACGCCGCGCTTTGCCTCGACATCAGAGCAAAGAAATGGCAATATAAATTTAAGTAAATATTTCATCTCCTCGAGTGGGGATCGAACCCACAACCAGTCGGTTTTACAGTCACACTTTGTGCCTCTGCGCCACCAGTTTTTCTCTAATGATTAAAATTAGACTAATTTATGATTGTATAATGCATCCTTTTGTAGTCCCCAATAATACTTGAGTTCATTGACTTTTATTTCCCAATTGAAGATTTTGTAACAATAGAAAGTAATTACATAGAATTTTATAAAGCTGATGAATTTATTGGATTTTTCTTCAATTATGTAGAAATTCTAAATAAAGTATAAAAAAAATGTTTAATGCAATTAAAGATTTTAAACAAAACCGTGAACATTTCTATTATAATAAGGGAAGGCTTTGAAATCTGGTAGCTTCGCTTGTCAACTCTTGTTCGCTTCGCTCGCTGTAGTTAGAAATAACAAATTATTATTATTTATTATTTATTTATTATTTTTGAACAATAACGGTAATGGACATTAACTTCGTCTATTATTTTTTCAGTAGATCCCATCGGATCTGAAAATCTGTTATTTTTTTACTTAAAAAGTTAACTAGATTAATCCATACAAATGAAAAGCAAAGCTTTGTAAGCTCGATAATGCTAACTTCCCCAAAAGTGTTTCGAAAAATAAGAAATGGATCAACAAATAAACGTTTAATTAATTTATTTCTATATTTTTATATTAATAAATTAATTCTTATATTATTTAAGTTAATATAGTTTAAATACCATTACCGCGTAACAGCGGTAACTTTATAACTTTACAAAAGCTTTGGCAAGTAATGACCGCTCTGAAGTTAGCATTTAGCGTGACGTTTTTTTTACACGATGCTACAAGTTTTTTTAATACGTCGATAAAAAAGTTTCACTTAAAAGCTCTATGAAATACCAATATTCTTTTTTTTTTAAAAACTTACGACTTCCTCCTCTTATACTGCGTTCTTGATATCTGACGTACACTGGCGTAAAAAGTCAATATTTTTAGGGTTCCATATCTTTTAAAGAAAAAAGAAACCCTTATAAGATCACTTTCTTGTCCGTCTGTCTGTCTGTCAAGAGCCTTTATCTCAGGAACGCTTGGAGATAACAAGTTAAAGTTCAAACCATATACCTAGATGTAAAGCCCCATGATTTCCTAAAAAAAACCGTGTTTCTACATTTACTAAAAAAAAAGATATGGCCGTTTATGTAGCAAAAAGTGCGTATTTCGTCACTATAAAAGGAATCAAAATTAACAGGGTACTTTTAGTTAACATAGAATTATGAAATTTGGCAGCTACCATCTACAGGTAGGTAGTACTGGTTCAGGAAGAAATTTGAAAATTATACTTTCGTGGTTAAATTCTAAACAGTAATAGGTTTAAAAGAGGGGCAACATTTGGTATTAAATGTCATGTGAGGTATCAGATGAAAGGACTCTGCCTATCTAAGCCTGAATTTCAGAAAAAGCTCAAGACCACCAATTTGTATACGGTACACTCGGTGGGCAAACCCAACTCGCGCTTGCTTTTTTTCTTTTACTAACAATGCGTCTTATTGTGTTTTTAGTATTTACTAAATAAATCTTAAATTTAAAACCGTCATTGCGCTCCGACATAGCGTTTTTTCGTTTATCAACGACTGTGGGTTCGATTTCCTTTCGGAGAAATGGCCTCTTATTTGACTTAAAGCTGTTTAACATTAGTTTTCCTACAAAACAATATTAAAAAAAAAAATCTGTGCAATTAAGGGACAGATGAAAAATCTATTTCTATAAACACATGTATAAACAAAAAATAACAACTGTAAACGGGTAAAACAGAATCAAGTTAAAAAATAAAAAAGAACTACTTAATATAAGTTCTGTTAAAAAGCATTCTCAATAAATATAACAGATGAACGCACGTAAACCATTTTTGTGGGAAATCACTGATGTCCAGTGTAATCCCCGATCACGTTTCCAAATCCCGTGGGATAGACTGTGCCTATACTATTTAGTTTTGTATATTTTTGTGTCGATTTTGTTGACTGTTCCGTACATAGAAGGGTAGGTAGATGGTTTATAGTGTTAATACACTCCATTCTCATAAAACAGTTTCGTTTCCCGATTTTCCGATTTCACAGAATTTGAGTGGAGGAACTCAACGCTGCGTTTTACCTCGTTACCGGAGTAAGAAAATATAAATATTCAATATTTCATTTCCCTGAGTGAGAACTGAACCCATGATCACACGCACATGCCCCTGCGCCACTACTGACCTCAAAACAATTTAAACAATTGTGAAATGTACTTACGCTACAAAATATTTTTAATTATTTTCATATAATTCAAGAATCTCACTTCATGTAGACAGAAACAATATCTAGATATATCAAGACACTCCGTTCTCCACTTTCCGCCCAAATTCAAGGCATTGTGTGTTAAATGGCGTAAATTAACGCCGCTCTTTCCAGAGCTGAAAAATCAAAAAAATGTTTATATTTTGTAAGTAATCTAATATCTGCTATGGATAAAGACATTGTATAGCTGAAGCCAATGCCGTAAATTGATAATATAAGCAATAGTATTTGTAATTCAATAATAATACTTGTACATACCTTAAATGAGAATCTAACTTTTAACCACGGTGGACAAAGATACGCGCCACAGCGATTTCGTACTGGAAAATAATTACATTTTACGTTATATCTACAATTTATTTTCAATAAACTATGAAGCGAGAGTGTTAAATGTATAAAGTTCAAACTAGTTTCCCTTCAGTTTACTTTTATTATTATTAAACTTTATTTTTTAAAATAATAAAATTGTACGCTTCCCATAAAAAAAAATGTTTTGAAGTGCACGCTAATTTGTGTAAAAGTTAAGAGTTTCGAGAGCGCAGGTTTCTCGTAAAATAATAAATAAATGTTTAAACTTTCTTTTCTTCACGCTCTATCCCGCGTATAGGATCAAGGTCAGGAAGTCACTCTGTTCCCTATGCACTGGCCAATTTACACGACACTGCGTGTTAGTTCCACCGACATTCATATGGTCTATTTCTTTCTTCTTATTGAGCAAAGAAATGAAAATAATTAATTGCTCGAGTGGGAACTGAACTCACAACCGCCGCATATGCAGTGCGACATTTGTATTGTTACTGCACCTTCCACTGCACCAAGACAGCCTCAAATAAAATTTTATTTGTTCAATTATTTTTTTGGGTTGTTTTTTTAACTTGTTTATTGTCCTAACAATAGGTTCCCAAGTTCTCTCTGTCTAATCCTGCTTAGCAAAAAAAGGTAAAAAAAAACCTCTAATCTCTTCTTTACATTAAGATACATAGAGGAGATACACTGCATTTGCGGAACCCAACTCTGCAATATGATTCTAGTAAATCAGAAAACATTTTTTAAATTAATTCTTGATTCCTCTAGTATTTTGAATTTATCACATAGCTTTAATGTTCAACATTCAACTAACATTTGCTAAATTAATGTATACTTATTAAAATAACTACGAGAAGCAATTTCCTCTACAATTTAACCTATTAAGTTAATAATAATAATCTATATATATAAAAGGACATGTACTGACTGACTGTGGTAAGACGCACGCACAGCCGTAACCACAGTGCGTAGAAACGTGAAATTTGGACAGATGTTCATTTTCATAATCTGGTCATCCACTAAGAAGGGATTTTGAAAAATTTTAACCCTAAATTGATGAAATTGGGGTTGAAAGTTTGTATGGAAAAAAAATTAAGTCGGCACCGATTTTTATAAAATTTTTAATTCAGTCTCTTAAAAATATTTAATTGAACACGTGTTTCATGGTTTTTTTAGAATTCACCCCCTAAAGGTTGAAATAAAAGGTTGAAAGTTTATACGGAAAAATCGCTACCGATTTTTATACAAATTTAAATTCATATTGTTAAAAATATTTTATTGAACATGTGTTTCGTGGTTTTTTTAAAAGTCACTTCTAAGGGTACAAGCAAATACGCGGGTGAAGCTGCGCGTGCCCACTAGTAATATATAAATCCCTAACTATTAATACAGTAATCAAACACTTAACTGGACTGTACTTGAGCTATTAGTTAATTATTACGATGTTAGACGCTCAACTTTTCCTCCCACGGGGGTTATATTGATATAAATGGACGTTATATTAATATATATATGTATACATTGTGGGCTCCCACAATGTATACATAAACACTCGAGGAAATTAAATATTTGCATTTTCTTTTCCTTGCTGTGGTAAAGGAAAGCGCGGCGTTGAGTTTCGCCGATCAAAACGCAATGCCTCGAAACGTTTGACGAAAAATGTGAATAATGGTACAGCGACTATAAGGATTTTGTTGCGCTGTGCACGTATCGGGTAGGCAAGGTATGTGGAGAGTGTTAAGACACTCCGTTCTTCGCTTTCCGCAAAACTTTGAGACATTGCGTGTGTAGTGGACGGCGATAACTACGCATATAATCATCTATTTTATTATTTATCAAATATTTATTTAAATTAATGAAATTTTCAATTAAATTTATATTTTTATTTAATTTATATCATCGCGCTAGTGACGAAACGCGGCAGAGAGTGCCTACAGAATTCGGCCGGAAATGAGGAACACTGGATTATTACCTACTGTGTCCGGGATACATCGTGAAGCTGAAAAAAAATCTGTTTTTATTGATTGTAAAAAAATAATAACGTAATCTAAGTACTATCGAAATGTAAAAGTAAAGTAAAACGTGTAGCTGTCTGCATAAAAGCAATAAATAATTTTTACATTTTTGTTCCAACAAACTTTGATACTAATTAGCATTGTTGTTTCCCAAAGTTCCCTCCCAAGTATATTGTAGACCTGTACGTGCAGATGTGCCTATTAAATTAATTTTAATTAAAATATATATTGAGGCCAGTCGTGGCGCAGTGGTACAAGAGTGTGACAGTGAATGTGGTACGGTTGTGGGTTTGATTCTCGCTCATATTTTAATGTTTTCACTTTATCTGGTAACAAGGCAAAACGTGGCGTTGAGTTACGCTACTCAGCACACAGTGTACTAGCCCTGTTCCTGCTATGTGTAGGATAAAGCGATATAATATATGACTTAGAAAATACTCTTATAGCGCAGCGGAACGGTGTTTAATTGTTACCGCGATGGTTATGGGTTTGATCTCCACTTCACTATGATTAAGTAAGATTTAGCTATTATTGAAAATAGGCAGTAAAGTGTCTATACCACTAAAGCACTTTTAAATTACAATACAGGACCACTATAGCTCGGTAGTAAAGACTATAAAGAGAACAGTTGTGGATTCAATTCCCATTCGTGGGAATAAATTATTTTCATTACTTACTCAAGTAAAGAGACAAAGCGTAGCGTTGTGTGCCGCCATTACACGCTATTCCTAATAAATTGGGCGGTGTAAATGTAAATGGAGCGTCTTTCTTACTGCCGAGGTTCCCTCTTCCTACTTTGCTACATTCTAAAACATATATAAAAAAAGAATATTCTATAAATTTTAATCATTGCACATTTAAAAATGTCAAGACTCAAGTCAATTTTAAAATTAGAGCAGTAAATTGTTACTTTCTAGAGAATAATAATGTATAATCGCGTTGTTCCAATGAAATTATGATACGTATAGAGGTTTTGGTTTTTGTTAGTAGGTACCTAGAGTTGTATAAAGGACCACCAACCGTTTACGTAAAGTAAAAATTAATTAATCTCTCAAATATTCTTAAGATTATATATATATTATATTAATACAAAAAACATTTGTCAGTAGGTACGTCAGTAGGTGATTTCTGAAACATTTCTTGTCGAGTTGCGGATAATTCAACGCCGTGCAGAACTTCAGCATTTCCATTCAAACGTTGTACGGTTTAGCCAGGACATCTATAAAATATTGCATAATAAAATATTGTCTCAAACGGAAATTGAAGTCGCTACCACTGTAAATACATTCACAATATTCTTAAATTAGCTTCACGCTGTATCCCGCACACAGCAGGGTGTGCCCACCCGAGAAACTAGTGTTAAGACACTCCCGTTCCCCACTTTCTGCCAAATTCCGGAAGCATTGCGTGAGTGGCAGAACTCAACGCCGCGCTTCGCCTCGACACCAGAGCGAAGAAATGGAAATAGAAATTTAAGTAAATATTTCATCTCCTCGAGTGGGGATCAAACCCGCAATCAGTCGGTTTTACAGTCACACTTTGTGCCACTGCACCACGACTGGCCTCTATTAAACATAAAACTACCATCAGTTTGGAAAGGAAGTCTGAGGAGAGCCAATAAGTAACTCATCAGGTTTCAATCCCATAACAACTAATATCGAAATTGTTTAAATATGGACCTACATACTTTCTATCCCAAACGCGGCTTGGCCCGCTTAAATTTGTATATAAAATCCTTACATAAATTGTAGTCTATCTTATCATATAGATGTATAAGCTAGGCAAAGCACGGCGTTGAGTTCCGCTAATCAACTCTCAATACCTTGGGAATTCAGAAAGTGCGGAACGGAATTGTCTTAACATTAGGTTCTCAGGTTCCCTCGGCCTTCCCTGCTTTGCGCGAGATATAGCGTGAAGCTAAAAATAAATAAGCTATGTAACTGTAGAGTTTCATCTAAACTAATTCAGTAGTTATTGCGTAAAGTGAAACAAACATCAATTCAACCTCACCAACCTTTCACATTTGTTATATTTTTATTAGGACACCACACGGTTCCATCCATGAATACATCTATCAAAGACAATTCAGATAAATAAATTCTGTATACAATGTGTCGAAAACAAACATACGCTTTACCCGCACTGCACATGTGTGTATAGTGAACTACTGGTTTTATTTATATAGGGAAATGATTGTTGGGTTTGACACCAGCGGGCTTTTGCTACCTTTTTGAGTACATCGTCAATGGGACTTGGTTTTTTAGATTAACCGACTTTTGTTACGTTTGAGTGCTTTTTAGAATAGAATTGTGTATTTTCTTTCTCATTGTGGCGCGAGACAGTAGGTTATGGGTTCGATTCTCATTCGGGGGAGCGAATGTATTCGAAATTATTTTAATTATAAAAAAAATAGTCTGAAAATTAGGTCTGTCTCGAAAGATAACAAAATGGAGGCAGGTCTGAGGAACAGGGAATTGAACTTACAACGATCGAGTCTACTGCCCCAATGTACCACGGTGTCACTTCGTCTATAATAGAAAATACATTCATATATAAAATATTAATCAAAATTGATGAAGTTACAATTCCCTAATGTCACTCTAAATCGAACTGCCAATAATAGACCACCTGCCTCAGATTAGCAAAACGAGCCAAATACAAACTAACAGTTATAAATTATATGAATCGTGAACGTTGTGGATTACTTTATAGCTGGGATTAGCATAGAAAAGCTTAATCTGAAGTATTTAAATTATTTTGACATTTGTAGCTTATTTGTACGCGATGGACGACAGTCGGGGGTTCGATTATTACTTGAAAGATTATTTAAATTAGCTAATACTTGGTTCTCTATCAAACGTTTACTTTCATTTTAAAATGACAGTATATCGAAGCAGTATTTTAGCTTCACAAAGTGTGAATGAACAATTACAACGAAAACAAAACAAAGCCGCTCAACACGCAATGCCTCCAGAATTCGGTAGAAAGTGGGGAACGGAGTGTCTCAACACTACATTCCCTTCCTGCTACGTGCGGGATACAGCGTGAAGCTGATTATGTAAAAATTATATACTTCAGTGCGTGCAATGTTTCGAAATAGGGAGAAAAGAGGAGAATGGAGTTATTATAAATTAAGTGCTCTCAGCCTATCCCGATATATACAGGACAAATCTAGAAAAAGAATATATTTAACTGATTCTCATAAAACGGAGTGAGGGTTTAAGCCATTTTATTCACATATGTAATAAACGTAGTATTTTTCTACATAGTTTTTTCAGCTTGCAGTTCTCAAGCAGCCGTCTTTTCCGTGAACCCTGTATTTTGAAGTCACTCTCTCATAAATATTGTAATTCAGCCATAACGGCTTTGAAATAACATAAAACTTTTGGTATTCTTGAAGTTCAGCTGATGTGTCATGTCGTCGTGGTAGGGCAATGTCTGACTGTATATACTAGTTGTAGGTTCGATTTTCGGGTATGTTATGCATATTAAATATATTCATTCTCCAATGAGTTAAATAGGCAAATCATTGCATTATTTTATGTTATGTAAGAACTATCCAACTAATTAAATTGACTAAATTATTTTTCGTAACTGTTAACATATATAGTCAACAAATATTTTAGAGAAAATTTTAGAACTAAGCATTCGAACCCACAAACACCGCGTCAAAACGTCAAATAGATAGATAACTATCGCATCGTTAAGTGCACAAATAGACATTTCTTTATAAAATACTTTTTTTTAATTATCCGTCTTTGTGGCATCCAAATCAAATACGTCAGTACAAAAACAAAAAAACTTACAGTTCCAGCTTTTAATTATACAGAGCGGCCATTAGACTAAAACGCGGGTAGCTACTGTGCATTTAGTTTTAGATGCGGTTAAATGAATTATTAATACTATTCCACTGTAGTGACATTTTTGACTTGACTGTGATTCGATGATTTTGGGTTCGATTTCCAGTTAGAATATTTAAATATATTCAAATTGTTTTAATTTATCTGATAGATAAGCCGTGGTGTTGAGGTATCATTTAACACGTAGTGCCTTGAAAATTGTGCAGAAAGTGGGTAACTCAGTGACACACAACTTGGTTCCCCCTGTCGACCCTGTGATTTGGGCAAACGCGTGAAAGACAGAGAGATCGATTCTCACTTGAGGGAATATATTTCTTCGCTTTAGTAAGAACAAAAAGCACGGCATTGAGTTCTGCTACTCAACACACAATGTCTCGAAAATCGGGCGGAACATGGAGAGCGGAGTGTCTGAACACTGCTTATATAGTGTGTAGCTGAATTAAATATATTCACAGTACAAAAAAATCCTACAACGTAAAAAAATAATATGTATTATAATCCATTTAATTTTAATTTAGTAATATTTTTATACTAGCCATACTTTCTATAATATAAGAGCATGTTTTCAATATGTTTTTTTTAAATTATTTATAGAAAGTCCTCTTCTAGCGTCACTCCCCGCACTCACAGCTCAAAATAACTCCGCAATTTAAAAATAATTATTGTATTAATGCAAAAACTATGTAGGCCATTTTTCATTCTACGCGATGCGTTACACGCCATTCACATTGGATTTTTTTAAATAAATTGTATATTAATTGAAATAAGTTTTATTTAAATGTAATTTTAGCACAGAATTTAGCTTTGTCTCGTCACCAGAGCGAGGAAATGAAAATATAAAATATTTCATTTTCGCAACGGGGAATCGAATCCATACTTGGCTTAACTAGACAAATCCATTTACTTTTACATTTATTTTATGTAGGTTGCGGATTCGAGTCGAGAAAAGGAAATATTTAATATTTTCATTTCTTCGCTTTGGTATCGTATCCAGATTTCGACGGAAAATGGAGTACAGAATATCTTAACACTAGGTTCCCTTCGCCTACCCTGGCAAGTGTGGGATGCAGCATGAAGCTGATTTTTTAAAATTATAAATGATGATCACAGATTATCACTAATTTGTGATTACTCATCTATAATAATATGTTAATCGCGATTAAATGACTATTGACCTCAAAAGAAAATTTTAGTCAATATAAATTTTTTTAAAAAACAATTTGAATTAAAATTTGAAAAGTTCGTATCTTAATTAACAAAAGAAGAACTTCTAATACTTATTCGAGTGAACAGATTTTCTTTAATAGCTAAGAACGATTGATCAAGACACCTTCAGGGCAGGGATGATTATATCGAGACGATTGAGCATTGGGACACTGTCTGAGTACACAACGCGATGGGTGTAGGTTCAATCCCGTATGGAGGAATGCTCAAGTCGCTGCTAATATTAAATTTGATGCATGTCTTAATACTACGGTCCTAATTTATAAGCCGCTCTCAACTCTGAGATCGATGTTGAATCGTTGTTTTCATTACAATTTATGAATGAAAACGTCATCTCAAGATTGACTTCAAAGGTGAGATCGCATTATAAACATGAGCCTAGATCTCTCTATTAACCCTTATACCTAAGCAGATGGAAACAGATTATATCAAGACCTTTTCTTCGTAGTGCCGTAGATAGAAACTATAAAATATTTATTTCTGGGCCACAATGCCCTCATTTTATTATTAATCAATAAATAAAATAGGCATACGTTTGATTAAAATTGTCAAAGAAAATATAATTAGCAACCAAGAAAGGCTGCTCAGCACTCAGTTAAAGTTAATTAAGATTCGATTTTCAGGTCAATCGAGTTATATTTTATGTCATATTGTTTACGTGTTTTGTAATTCACAATAAATTTTGAATGTAAACACCAAAGTGGCGAAGTAGGTTATGCGTAACGAGCCGTGAGTTCAAATCCCGCTACGTTCAATATTTCTAAAAAAATATATGTTTATGATATACGTATGGGCTATGGTTATGGGTTCTATATCCACTGGAAGTTGTGTAAATAGTTTAAATAATTATTTTTTTGAGGCCAGTCATGGCGCAGTGGCACGAAGTGTGACTGTAAAACCGACTGGTTGTGGGTTCGATCCCCACTCGAGGAGATGAAATATTTACTTAAATTTATATTTCCATTTCTTCGCTCTGGTGTCGAGGCTAAACGCGGCGTTGAGTTCTGCCTCTCAACAACTCAACACGCAAGTGCCTCCAGAATTCGGCAGAAAGTGGGGAATGGAGTGTCTTAACACTAGGTTCCCTCTGCCTACCCTGCTGTGTGCGGGATACAGCGTGAAGCTGATTTATTTATTTTTTAATTATTTTTTTGTCTGCTTATAATAAAGTGGAAAGAGTACTAATACCAGTAGGTGCGGCGTAGACGCGTAGATATGTGTATATATGTACATATAATGTTTATATATGAAAGTTTCCTCGCTGTGCGTTCTCTACCGCATTGATGATGGGGAGTGGTCTGAAGAACTTTTTGACCAGTTGCCTGCCGCCGCATTTTCTAACCATACAGTACATCACAAGTTAAAATATCATCCACACCACCTGGATACGTGGCAATTCACTACTGTGCGGTTTCGTAAGGAATTGCTTTCACGAGCCACGGAACTGTGGAATGGCCTATCCGCTGCAGTGTTTCCAGGTCGATACGACATGTGTACCTTCAAAAAGCGCGTCTATGCCCACCTTAAAGGCCGGCAACGCACCTTACAATACTCCCCCGTGCTCTAGTGTTGCACGGGGTTGTGGGCGGCGGCGTGGACATATCATCAGGTGACCGCTCGTTTGCCTTGTCCTTTTCCATAAAAAGAAGAAAGGGAATAATTCAAAGAGTAATGAAAAACTAAGTAATTATTCAAAAAGATTCTCTTTTCTTGGGTATCAATTTCTCCTTCCTTGAATAACGTGAATATATGAAATTCATTCATAAAAATGGCATCTAAAAATCGATCTCAGACTCAAGTCTGAGCTCTCAAGAGCGGCTTATAAATACAGGTTTAAGTTCCCTTTCTCTCCTTCGGCTCAGGGGGAAAAAACGGGAAGCTGCGTTTATTTTTGAATTCATATAATCAATATTGATCTTATTGTTTTCTCTAACATCTTTCCAATAATAATAATTATTTAAAGTAAAACAAAACTGTTGAAAGATTCACGAGTAACAGAAAAATCACATTTATAAAAGTTTTATTTATGTTACAAATTTTATATATACATTGAAATGTATAAACAAATGTTTATTGGAACTCTTTTCCTTTTGAAATGATGAGCTCGATTGTGATCTCTTTTTTATTATTTATATTTTCCGTTTTTTCAGCGACATTTTTATTTAGGAGTTATATGCTTATAGATATACCTACATACATTTTGCCCAGAGGATATCGTGTCGATGTAAAAAGCTCTTAACTAGAGGCATGCTGGTTATTAGTTCAATTCTCACTTGGGGGAATGATTGTATTTAGATTACGTTCGCTTCGCCGCACTGACGGAACAAGAGAACCAGGCGTTGAGATCCGCAGACTCAGCAGATACTGCAATCTTGAAAATTAAGAGGAAATTGGGGAACGGAATGTCTTAACACTAGTTTCTTTCTATTTGCCGTACCGTGAGGGAAAACGCGTAAAGCTGCGTTCATTTTGTCCATTTTATTTTTGGCTTCATACTGTGGGAATCGAACCCGGAACCTGTCATTTACAGTCGCTCTGCATCTCTATATATCTATATCTTATCTATATCTATATCTTTGAAGTATCGTGAAATCTAAAGATATTGAATAAACATATAAAACTACTTGTACCGGCAAAAGTTAGATTGTATGTACGTTTTCATATCGAGTGACGTTTAATTACATATACATCGACATTTAAGTCATAACTCCTAAACTGACAAGCGCTTACACCGAACCAACAGTAAATTAACCTAATATTATATATAGAATATTAAAGGTAAATTAGATTTTACTTTCTACTATTTTATTTGAGGTTATCGTGGCATAGTGGTGTAGTTGACATAGCGCGGCGTTGAGTTCCGCCACTAAATGAAATATATTGAGAATTTACTAGAAAAGGTGCCTGCTCTGCTCTATGAGGGAGCGTGGAGCTAAAAAAACTGTTTTTCAATTTGCATTAGAACCGATAAAAGTATAGAGGTACCATCGCTTTGTTCCCAAGTTCCATCTGCCCAACCTGTTATGTGCGGTGTAAAGTGAAAACCTGAAAAAAAAAACTTACATCCAATGTAGCAGTCTTATCGTTATAAAACAAAATTTTCTTCTTATCTTCTTAATTATTTTCTCATTAGGTTGTGTCATATACAATATATTTTACACTTTAAAGGCTTTAGGTAAACTAAAAGAAAAACCACCACCAACTACCCGACAAATACAATCAGTCAAAAACGTGACGTTAAAATATATTCTCTAATGCACAGACATACTTATATAAGTACTTAATAATGTAAATTTAAGGATTTAATTTATTATATTAGAGGCCAGTCGTGGCGCAGGGGCACAGAGTGTGACTGGAAAATCTACTGGGAGTGGGTTCGATCCCCACTCGGGGAGACAAAATATTTATTTACATCCTTTTCTTCCCTCTGGTATCGAGGCAAAGCGCGGCGTTGGGTTCCGCCACTCAACACGCATATATAACCTAATGTTTGCTATAAAATATTTATTTATATGATTCGTATTTATAGTGTAAGTATAGTTTAATCTGGTATAGTGGTCCACATACTTTATTCCCACTTTTTCCAGATCTTACGTGATAATATAAGTAGCGTCACTCAAAGCCACAGTACGTTTTATCACCACGGAGAGGTAATAAAAACCATTCATTTTCCCGATTTCCGCATATTCAATTTAAATATATCTGTGCATTATATTAGGTTGTTTATGTAATATGTTTACGAGGACGTCGTGGTACAGTGGCACAAGCGTGTGACGCAGCAGTTATGGGTTGCATTCCCGCTCTGGGTATAGATACATGATTGATGTCTACAGAATTTGGTGGAAAGTGGAGAACTGCACTCTCGTTCTTAATGAGAGCGGATTGTCTTAACAATAGTAGTAGTCCCAGGTTCCCTCTACATCCTCTGTCATGAGCGGGATAAAGCGTGCAGCTGAAAAAAAATAAAGTGTATTTCAGATATTTCCAAAAAATATTCTAATATATATTTCGAAACAATTTTATTCAATTCTCCCTTGTAATTAGATATTTTTTTTAATGCAACACAATTTACTAGACGCGCCGTACCTAAAAAAAAAATGCACCACACCAATCAACGCCGATTGAGCGAATGTTAACTAAAGCTGCCCGAACTAAAAGGCAATCAGTGGAATAGTTGGACATAAAAAATGTTTATATATACATATAAGTAGGAAAACAACGTTTTTTTTACATGATTTACTAGATTATTCCCCCAATAGGGAGGAGGGGCTATGGGGCCAGTCGTGCCGCAGGAGTGTATCGTGGGACTGTAAACGTGACAGGTTGTGGGTTCTATTCCACACTTAATTTCTTCGCTCTGTGGAGGCAAAGTTCGGGGTTGAAATAGTTTCCGCGAAAATTTAAAACACGAGCGTCACGACTGTAGTTTCGCTATATGTAAAAAAAAACTTTGGGTTTACCTTTTTAGCCTATTAGATTGATATATTATATGAAAACTTTTAAGTTTCCTAACTTCATATAATTCGATTCTACAATCACTCCATACGATCTTCGGCTAACTCTATTTTTTAACTCAATCTTATTTATAAAGGAGAAACTTACATAAATATGTTTATTTCCGGTTCCGGTAAACAAATTTCGTCCGTTCCTCCCGAGTCCCATCTGACCCTCAACGGTAAATAGTTTTCTAAGGAACCTTGTAAAATTAGGCTCATTTCACAGTTTGAAAGTTAAACGTGTCCAGTGAACTCTTATTAGATTTATATGGGGCTAATAAAATCTACTTTACTGCGAACTTTCTGTTCTTATACTTTGTTGTGAGATTGTTAGTTTGAGAAAGCATTGCTTTCCTGATTTAGTTTGGCCAGAGTTCTTTTTAAATTTTTATATTTTTAACTTCTTTGTGCTTGTTGTTCGAAAGATGTTGAGGTTTTTAAATGTTTTATTGGGACAATAATTTGTTTTATTTGTTATCTTGAACAAATTAAATTTAAACTTAATGTTGCAGCCATTTTAATATTAATTTTTAATGTTAATGTTTAGTATTAAGTTAGTTAAGCATCAGAAGCCTCTTAGCCTTGCATTGCTATTTTTTTATAACAGGCGGTTAATAATATGAGTATGTGTCATATGTGACGGTCGTTTTAATTCTAATTTTGAATTTTAATATATCGTTAGACTGCACGCTGATCGGTCACTAAGTTTGCCTTTTATTTAAATTCCTTTTTTTAAAAACCCTCCTACGCGCCCACATGGTCCTTCGAGCCGGATATAAAATTATTATGGGAATAATCAAGCATATAAAGGAAATATAATCGGGATATTATCTGGAATTAATTTCAAATAAGCAACGTGTCCAGTGGATGTGAATATACCTACAGTTTCTATGAAGAAAAGAGAAAAGTGGCTTGTACGAGTACATTAATAATTAAATAAAATAAAACAAATAGTTTTAAACTTTAAATTAAATTTATTTGACCCAACACTCGTAATATTCAGGTAATATTTTAGGTAGAAACTTAGTGACTTATTTGAAGACTGTATAAGGTTAGTAACATATGTTAATTTTGTATTTATAATTTATTTAATTTTATTTATAATTACTACAGTTTTATTTAAACATTTACATTGCAAAAGGTACAATAATATTGTAAAATATAGTTAATCCGTGCTTCATTGTGACAGTACAGTAATATTAATATTACATTAGTTAACTATTCATATTTATTACAATATTTAATTTAAAACCCTTTTTAATTGTCAGCTTTGTAAATCGTTGTTTTGTGAGTTAACCATAGTAAAAGTGTAAAATAATATATATTTAATATACCTACCTACCAGTCTTTTATATAACAGCAAAATTAAAATCATAGTTAAACAAATTAATTAATTATAATATCAATTATATCTGTTTAGTAATTTCAGTAATTGTCGAAAAACATTATAATAATTATTACAATATTTAGCGTTATATCCGTTGTAATTCCAGGTTGACCGCACCATCCTTTCAAAATGACCGACATTAAAGAACTTAAAAAGAAACGTGGCAGTCACAAAGGGAGGCTCACTGCTTTTGGAACATTTTTAAATCTTTTACAAGGTTCCGAGTTAACCCCTTGCCAGGCGATGGAGTTACAGTTGCGTGTCGATAGGTTAGAAAATGTTTATGATGAATTTAACGAAACTCAATTACAATTAGAATGTTTATGTGATAATCTTGATATGGAATCTAGTGAAAGAAATAATGTAGAATCTCAATATTATAGCTTACTTGCTCAAGCCAAAACTATATTAAATAATTATTCTAAATTAAAAGAAGAAGATGCTAAATCTTGCCACAGCCATGGTTCAAAGCATCAGCAGTTAGTCAAGTTACCTACTATTTCTTTGCCGAAATTCTCAGGCTCTTATGTAACCTGGCTTGAGTTTCGCGATACATTTACTAGTCTTATTCACGGTAATGATGATATGGATGAAATTAACAAATTTCATTATTTGCGTTCTTCACTGGAAGGGTCAGCTGCTATTGTAATTGAATCGATCGAATTTTCCGCTCGAAACTACACTACCGCGTGGGAACTTCTTTGTGAACGTTTTGATAACAAACGCTTATTAATTAATAACCACGTCACAGCGTTGTTTGAAATTGAGTCAATTTCTAAAGAATCTTCAATTGCATTAAAACGCACAATCGACAATGTAAACAAGAACATTAGGGCATTGAGCACGTTAGGTGAGCCCACTCACAGCTGGGATACTCTTTTGATATATATAATTACTAAGAAATTAGATTTTAAAACATTTAGAGAATGGGAAGAAGTCAAAGGGGGATTTGATAAAACCAAATCAATTTCGTTTCAACAGTTCATAGATTTCTTGCGTAACCGTGCTGACTTATTGGAAACTGTCGAATTATCTCGTCCTTCTTCTAGTAGTATTAAGTCCAGTAAAATAAGGGCTATGATTTCCACGGAGCGAATAAATTCTTCAATGGCACGCAGCTGTCCGAAGTGTAGCGGTGATCATAATTTAAACTCGTGTCCACAGTTTTTAGCGCTGAGTGCTAGCGATAGAATGTTGTCTTTACAAAATTATAAAATTTGCTATAATTGTTTTAATCCAGGTCACTACCCAAATGCTTGTAAAAGATCAGGTTGCAAAATTTGCAAACGAAAACATCACACGCTTATTCACAATAACAATTATAAAAACTATTCCATATCAGGTGATTGTACAGTCAATAAGGTCAAGGACTTATCTATCGCTTCCGAGAAATGTGACAATACGCACGTTACACTATCGGCTAATATTGCGGCGCACGCGCATACAAGCACTCCGAGCGACGTCTTGCTGTCAACTGCATTAATTAAATGTTATGATATAAATAATAAAGAACATATAGTGCGTGCTCTTTTAGATTCCGGTAGCTCATCTTGTTTAATGACTAAAAAACTATTTAATAAATTAAATTTACCATTTTTAAAAATCAATAAGACAATTCAAGGAATTAATAATTCACTATCCCCTGTGAACAAAATGTGCCGAGTTCATATAGAATCTTTACATGAATCTTATGAAGATAATATCGCTTGTTTTATTTTGCCTACTATCACAGATAGCATTCCCGCTAGACAGTTACATATAGATATTCCTTCGAATATACAATTAGCAGATCCGTGCTTTCATACGCCGGCCTCCATTGATATTATTATTGGAGCTGACGTATTTTGGACCTTATTAGGTTCCGATAAAATTGCATTAGGTGATAGGAAACCAACCTTATATCAAACTAGACTTGGTTGGCTAGTTTGTGGCCCAGTTAACGGCGGCTATAATATATTGTCATCTCATTCCCCACCAATACAATGCAATTTTACAAATTTTCAAAATAAATTTTCTTCTAGTTCTCATGAGTTAGATGACATTCAAAACCAACTTACGCGTTTTTGGCAACTTGAAGAAGTTTGTCGTGAGTCATCAACGTATTCAATTGAAGAGAAAATGTGTGAAGAACATTTTATTAAAAATACAACACGTTTGCCAGATGGCCGCTTTAATGTCAAAATCCCACTAAAGGAATCTTCAGGCTGTCTTGGCGATTCATTTCATCGTGCAAAACGATGCTTATTTTCTTGAGAACGTAGAAATTTAAAAAAACCGACACTCGGCAAAATGTATAAAGATTTTATGTCTGAGTACATTTCTTTAGGTCACATGTCAGAGTGTCATATTAATTCAAATTATGTTTCATATTTTATCTTACAAGCAATTCGAATTGCATATCTTTCCCGACGCGTCAGAGCAAGCTTACAGTGCTTGCATCTATGTTCGTAGTTTTAATGATAACGGTGACGTTGACGTGCGTTTATTAATATCGAAAAGTCGCGTCGCACCCATTAAACCAGTGACTTTCCTGCGACTTGAGTTGTGTGCTGCCTTACTTGGTGCACGTTTATATAAAAAAGTAATTGGTTCTTTAAGGCGTTCGGCGTTTGGTGTAACGTTTTGGACTGATTCCATGATTGTATTAGGCTGGTTAAAAATGCTACCTATTAAATTAAATACTTTTGTACGGAATCGTGTCTCTGAAATATTAGATGAATCAAGTTCTGCCAATTGGAGGCATATCCCTACACACTGTAATCCTGCTGACCTGTTATCTCGAGGAATAGAACCCTCTGCAATAAAATCATGCAATCTATGGTGGTATGGTCCATCCTTTTTACGTCAAGATCCCATTGACTTACCGCACACGACTACTGATTTAGTTAACTTACCGGAAATTAAGTCAAATATTTGCTGTGGCGAATGACGCTCATCATAATTCAAATTTTAATATAATAAATTTTGAACGGGTTTCAAATTTTATGCGATTACAACGTAGTGTTTGTTATGTTTTACGCTTTATTAAATTGTGCAAAACGCGTACTCTGTTTACGTCTTATTTTACCACTGAAGAATTACAAAATTCCTTGAATATTATTATTATACAGTCACAAAAAGAGTCATTTCCTGAATACAATTTATTAATAAATAAACAAAACTACCATATAAAAATAAATTATTAAAATATAATGTATTTCTTGATAATAACAAAATAATTCGTGTAGGGGGACGATTACATAATTCTAACTATTCATTTGAGAAGAAATATCCTATTTTAATACAGTCTACTAGTCATTTTAGTAAACTTTTATTCAGATATGAGCATGTTAAGTTGTTACATGCAGGTCCTCAGCTTTTATTAAGTAACATTAGACAGACTTATTGGCCACTAGGCGGTCGTAATTTGGCCAGAGCTTGCTTTCGTCAGTGCGTTCGTTGTCAACGTTTAAAAGGCAAAGTGATTGCTCCTCAAATGGGTAATTTACCAATGAGCAGACTGTCACCAGCCGATTTTCCTTTTCAAAACGTTGGGGTCGATTACGCGGGACCTATGGATGTAGGCTAGTAAAGGTATATATAGTGATTTTTGTATGTTTTACTACTAAAACCATTCATTTAGAATTAGTAGGTGATTTGACTAGCAGTAATTTTCTACAAGCTTTGCAGAGATTCATGTCTCGTCGAGGAAAACCGGTAAACATTTACTCTGACAATGGTACGTCATTCGTAGGAGCCTACAATGAAATTTCGAATTTTTTAAACCTTAACTGTAACTCCTTGGCTGAGGAAACTGCCCAGTTAGGAACTAAGTTTCATTTTATTCCTGCTTATGCTCCACATTTCGGTGGTCTTTGGGAGGCTGGTGTTAAGTCGACTAAATTTCATTTAAACAGAGTGTTGGGAAATTGTAATTTGACGTACGAAGAGCTTAACTCTGTTTTAATTCAAATTGAAGCTATTTTAAATTCGCGGCCACTCACGCCCTTATCTACAGATCCAGATGACTTGCTGCCGTTGACTCCTGGACATTTTTTAATCGGACGTCCACTTACTGCGTTTCCAGTTGAGGATACTAGACAAATTTCCAGCAACCGCCTGAATCGCTTCCAAAGGATTGAGCAACTTCGACAACATTTTTGGACCAGATGGAATAAAGAATATGTTTCTGAGCTGCAACAGCGAACTAAATGGTTCACGTCCAAAGACTCATTAAAGGTCAATTCGCTGGTCGTTGTGAAAGACGATAATCTTCCACCGTTAAAATGGAGACTAGGTCGAGTTGTTGCATTTCATCCTGGGACCGATAATATCTGCAGAGTTGCAGATATTAGGACTGCCAATGGAGTCATACGAAGAGCTTGCTCAAGAATTTGTCACCTATTGGAGGATTCCTGTTGAAAGGCGAGCTTTCAACGGCCGGGGGCATGTTGCAGCCATTTTAATATTAGTTTTTAATGTTAATGTTTAGTATTAAGTTAGTTAAGCATCAGAAGCCTCTTAGCCTTGCATTGCTATTTTTTTATAACAGGCGGTTAATAATATGAGTATGTGTCATATGTGACGGTCGTTTTAATTCTAATTTTGAATTTTAATATATCGTTAAACTGCACGCTGATCGGTCACTAAGTTTGCCTTTTATTTAAATTCCTTTTTTTAAAAACCCTCCTACGCGCCCACACTTAATATATTATCACGTATTTTATTCATTGCGTGATATGGGAAGTACACGCTGTATCCCGCTCAAACCAGGGTAGGCAGGGATAACCTGGGAACCCAGTATTACGATACTCCGTTTCTATTAAGGCACTTCCGTTCCCCATTTCCCAACGAATTCTGTGTGAGGGATCTCAACGCCGCGCTTTTCCTCGTTATCAGAGTGAGAAAACACATTTTTAAATATTGTTTTAACTTGAGTGAATCGAACCCACAACGATAAAGAGGCTTAATGTATGTATGGCTTAATTTAAAATTATCGAAAGATTGAAAAACCATATTATTTTCTTCGTATTAAGATAGTGACGTACATTACATATGTATATCTCTTTAAGACCTCAGGTTCCCATTTTAGTAGAGTGGCCGGACGCACGCCAAAGAGAAACCAATTAGAATATAAACATTACTGCGAAGCAATTAAACCTATCGCCTCTACATTTTTATTTCTATTAAAACATTCACTACAAGGCGTTGGTAGTGGATTTGATCCCCACTCGGGGGAATCAGTATGATTCATTTATATTTTTGCCCGTTCTGCTTGATGAAACTCGCGTTTTACTAGCTGGCAGTTCTTTGAGAATTGCCAGCGACGTGGTGAACAGATTATCCTAAAACTGAGAGAGAACAATTATTCTACTTGAAAAACTTGGAATGGCTTTTTAATATTTTTTTTAGCGTCGCGCTGTATCCCACTTAACAGAATACATGGGAACCTAGTATTAAGACATTTCTGTTTCCCACTTTCCACAGAATTCCTGAACCATTGCATGTTGAATTACGGAACTGAACGTCTCGCTTTACCTCGTTACCAGAGCGAAGAAATAAACAAATTTTAAAACATGTCACTACTCCAAGTAAACATGGAACCCACAACTCGCACCCATCACTGCACACCACGACAACCTACCTTCTCAAACCAAAAACACAAAATCTAAAACACGAAACCATTGTCTTTATTGCAAATTTGCCGCAAGAAATCAAATAATATGGTCAAATAACCAGTTAAACCAGTTTTACGTTTACAACATAACGTTTCACCGCCACACCAACATAATATTTATTTGTTAACGACCCCGACGTCGAATCGCTGTAAAACGCTGTAGGGATACTTTATTATTTTATTATTTCATTTAATTATAAGATTTACTGTTTACAATGAAACTTGTTGTGGTTGTACTTGAATGTTCTCGTGCTGTTTTATTTTCAGATATAAATTAGCGTTAAACCACGTATAATGCGCTTTTTTCTTTTTTTTTTCGTTTATAAAACTGGATGGGCAGAGAGTAACTAGTTGTAAGAAACTCTATTTCTCATGCGTCTCCAATTTTTGAGACATTGCGTGCTCACTGTCAGAACTGAACGCCGCGCCTTGTCTAATAACTAGTTCGAATTTTCATCATTTTCATTACGAAAATAATTTAATTGCTTATGAGTATAGTAAGAACCCTTAAATTTAAAGGCACTGACTTAGTAGTCATTTTTCATAACTTCCCGTTGTATCCCTAAATGGGATACAACGTGAACATATAAAAAATGTAACTCAATCGGATTAACGGTGGCCTACCTCGATTCTAAAATATGTTTAGCGATTTTCATTTTTTGGGTAAAATTGGACTTTTGAAAATTTCAAAATTGATAAGCAAAAACACAGCCCGAGTGTGAATTCTGTGCTATAGCCTAATAACTAATTAATGGCCATCGGTCAATAAATTTTGGAAATAACATTGGAATAAAAAAATATTTTAAACAGCTTAAGATTTTTTTTAGTATTGGCATCGAAAAAAATACTAGTAAAGAAAGAAAAATACCAGTTTTTCCCTAGAAGTAATTTTAAAAACTACTGGTATTTGAATAGAGTAATAGAGGTGGGAATTGAAGCTGCGACCATCGTGTATACCGTCAGACTGCACTATGCAAACTAAATTCCTATTAATTGTGAAACAACACGGCAATGGACAAACAAACGTAATTCGTATATATTTTGAATAACAACATTACATATATAAAATATTTATGTAGAATTTTGCATATTTATAATTTTAAACAGACGCTGGTAAAAAGGGTTTGTTTTGCTAATTTATAATTTATAGCGTGAACCTTTATCTGATTTACTTTGGTTGAATAACATTATTTTATTCGGACTATTTGAAGATTTTTTTTAGCTTCACGCGTTATCCCGCTTATAGCGGGATAGACGAGGAGAACATTTAAATATATTGTAAAGACACTCCGTGTTACTTTTTCTCAACTTCTCGAGGCGTTGTGACGTGTTGAGTGGCTGAAGTCATCGTCGCGCGTTGCCTCCTTACGAGAACGAGTAAATAAAAATATTAAACATTTTATTCACCCTAGTAGGAATCGAAGTCAAATATTTTCGGGACTACTTTTGCACGGCTGTGCCCTTGGCCACGACACCCCTGAATATTTTTTTGTCATAATTTTTATTTTACGAGCAGATTTACCTCACTATAGATTTTGAACCCGCTACTCACGCATAAGATAATATATAACCACATTCAAGAAGTGTTTGAATTGCTAAAACTAAGTTTTGTTGTAACTGAGCCAAAATTGGAACTTGTACGACCGTACAATACGATATTATGAATTCGATTTTATGGGTATATTTTTAGAGGCTTATTAGAAACATACGCAGCGTTAGGTTCCGGTGCCCAACACCCATCATGATGGGCAAAAGCTAGAGAATGGAGATCCTCTGTGACTAATATCTTCGTCTTTAAGCCTATATCGCTGTGTGCGGGATACTGCGTGAAGCTGATTTTTATAAATTATAATTATCCGGTACAGGGCGATGGCGATGTACTCGTATGTGACACATTTGACGCGGGTCCCCTTTGTGATTCAAACGCGCAACTATAAAGGAAAAATTCTATAGAACTTTTTTAAAAAGTAAATATACGATTTACATTTGAAAGATAATAAAGCTTATATATATATGTGTATATATATATTTATTTCTTTTTAGATCTATACCTACCTAGAGGCCAGTCGTGGCGCAGCAGCACGAAGTGTGCCTGTAAAATCGACTGGTTGTGGGTTCGATCCCCACTCGAGGAGAAGAAATATTTACTCAAATTTATTTCCATTTCTTCGCTCTGGTGTCGAGGTTAAGCGTGGCGTAGAGTTCTACCACTCTACACGCAATTCCTCTAGAATTCGGCAGAAAGTGGGGAACGGAGAGTTTTAACACTACGTTCCTTCTATCTACCCTGCTGTGTGCGGGATACAGCGTGAAGCTGATTTGATTTTCTTTATACCTACGCGTAGAGGATAAGGCAGATACAACTCTGTGCTAAGAAACCTCAGCTTATGATGCTTTAGATTCGCAAATCAGGGACTGTAAATGCGACAGGTTGTGGATTCAATTCCCATTGGAGGAAATTAAATATTTCATATTTTCATTTGTTCCCTCTGGTGTCTCGAAAATTCAATGAACAGTGAGAAAAAAGGTCTTAACACTAGGTGCCTCCTTGCTATATTAATAACTTTTAATAAGGATATTTTTTTCTTATATATACATTAAATATTAAAAATAAATATCTTTAAAATGACCTGATATTTAATTATATAATTATAACTATTAATACAATATAAAAAATTAAATACACCGGAAGAGGACAGTTTTTAGCGGTAGTCAATTTAAATGGACGAGCGTCGCAATCTTGACACTTAACGCGATTAGCCGCTGCCTACTTGGGCTTGGACACCTACTTACATTTATTTTTATTATTTTAAACGTATTTTTAGGGTGGCATAGCATCTGACTGTAAAATACGATTGTGGGTTCAAATCCTATTCAAAGATATTGAATTTTCTGACTCTGGTAGCAAGACAAGGGTGGCGTTGAGTTCCGCCTCTAAACCAGAAAAATGGGCGTTTAAATTATCTTCATTCTAAGTTCCCTGTCTCAACACTGCTACTTGCTGTATATAACATGAACGGGACAAAAAACACAGTTTTGTGAGATATTTGCCTCTTGGCCATTTTAACATTCTAAGAACTAGGTTCCCAGGTTCACTCTGCCTTCCCTTCTATATGCTGGATACAGGGTGCCACTAAACACAATAAATATTTAGGTTTTTTTTTTAAGAATCCATTACAAATACCAAAAAATCAACGTTCATTCAAGTTTTTGACACAAAAAATGGTGCCTCCAAAAATAACCACAAGTTAATGTCTGTTTAAAACTAATATTAGATAACGCTATAATGTGAAAAACTTTCATGTGTCATCAAACTTTTTGTTGGCAAAGCTCATACAATTTGTCTCAGGGTGATGACTTTCATAAATAAATATAAATTTTCATGTAGAGCCAAGTTTGTGGGGAATTTTAATGATGTTTTTACTCACGAGAACTATCCATAAACAGGTTTCTTGCGTTACTTTAGTACTATATGTACTTTTATTTTAAAAGAGGAACAAAAAAACCATCAGTGGCTAAGGTTCCAGAGAGAGGAACCTGACGTAAAACGCGTCGTCTCAAGTAAAACTGCTTTCTGCATCCGGTTCTTGATCCAACAACTTAACAATAACTTCTTAAGATGTTTGTCAAGGCTTTTTCATGTAATACTTTAGTTATGATTCGTTGCATTTTTAGGGAGTTATAACACAAGACCAAACCAATCGCACCGTGGAGTAAGTTAGCGAGATATCATTTCTCCAGAAGCGTCTTAGAGACGAATCTCGAACAGTGGTAAACAACCACTAGACTAAAACGCTGATGATTTCAATATTAATGGTTAATACTTATGATATTTGCGATTTTCCGACGAAATAGTCATCATAGCAGAATCGTATCAGTACGGGGTTCTCTCCAATCTTACCACTCACTCCTGCTTCAAAATACCCAGTTAAATCCACAAATTTAAAACTTTAAAATATCTATATAACAACAATTAATTTAAATCAACTTGTTTTACACATGTCAATATTTCATATAAGAAATTAGGTTTGTATTGTATTTCACCTTTAAAAAAAATACTAAATTCATTTAAAAATAGCAATTCAATGGACGCATGTACCAGCGTGAATACACCGTATCCATATTTCAAATGGTCGTTTCCGTATACAAAATATGAATGGAGCATTTTTCAATGTCACACCTCTATACCAGCACTTTCCTTTCTTTTAGTCTTAGTCCTAAACTAATGGTGTGGAAATGTGATTATTGGGTAACGTCATGTTATTTTTTTTTATCAGTTTCACGCTTTATCCTGCACGTGACGGGGTAGGCAGAGGGAACTCGGGAACTGAGTGTTAAGGTACTTCATTCCCATTAAGGCACTTTCGTTCTCTACTATCCGCCAAGTTCTGTAGATATTTGAATAACATACATGAAGTTGGATTTTGCCACTAAATTTAATCGCATATGGTTAAAAAACTAAGACAAAAAAAGATTTTTCCATGGCTAACCTAGTAATGAAGTATATGAAGGTCCAAGTTCCGCCTCATACCACCAGAGCGACAAAATAAAATTTTATATATTTCATTTCCTGGCTTCGATAACTAGGGTAAGCGCGTCGTTGAGTTACGCACCCAAAATTTAATGCCTCCAGAATTCAAAGAAAAGTGGCAAAAAGAAGTGTCTTAACACTTGGTTCAAAGTTCCCTGCTATGTACTCCACACTGTACACACACCGTCCGCAAACAGTAGTAGATCAGAGGGCAGAGAGAAACTAGTGTTATAACACTCCGTACCCCACTTGCCGCCGAATCCTGGAGGTATCTGGTATTAAGTAGCGGAACTCAACGCCGCACCACGCCTCGAAGCGCCAGAGCGAAGAAATAAAATTATAAATTTAAATAAGTAGTTTATTTCTTCGAGCTTCACGCTGTATCCCGCACACAGCAGGGTAGGCAGAGGGAACCTAGTGTTAAGACACTTCGTTCCCAACTTTCTGCCGAATTCTGGAGGCATTGCGTGTTGAGTGGCAGAACTCAACGCCGCGCTTTACCTCGACACCAGAGCGAAGGAAATGGAAATATAAATTTAAGTAAATATTTCATCTCCTCGAGTGTGGACCGAACCCATAACCAATCGATTTTACAGTCACACCTTGTGCCCCTGCGCCACGACTGGCCTCTAATATAATAAAATTGTTACTTAAAATTGCTTTAACTTAAATATAATATTTTAACTTATATTTTATATAAACAGCAGTTAATTAGAATAACTTGTTTAACAACAGACGGTTATATGATATTTCAGTTAAAAAGATTTGCAAGCGTAATTCAAAAGCTTTACAGTACTCTAGCGTGAAATATTAATATGTAGACTATTATAACGGTTCTTGTAAAAATATTATTTCTAAGTAAATTTTTTTTTCAGAGGCCAGTCGTGGTGTGGCGTGACTGTAAAAGCGACTGGTTGTGGGTTCGATCCCCACTCGAGGAGATGAAATATTTACTTAAATTTATATTTCCATTTTCTTCGCTCTGGTGTCGAGGTTAAGCGCGGCGTTGGATTCTGGCACTCAACACGCAATGCCTCCAGAATTTGGCAGAAAGTGGGGAACGGAGTGTCTTAGCACTACCTACTCTAGGCAGAGTACCCTGCTGTGAGCGGGATACAGCGTGAAGCTGATTTTTGATTTTTTTGAGTAATATTTGTAGATGTATCAAAAAAACTTGTAAAAACTCAACTTTAAGATTGAATTCACCAAAATTTCAAAGTAAATAAGTACTGCAGGTGGTTTGTGAAATTCAACGCTATTTCAAAATGAAATTCGTTTTCGTCTCGACTTCGAAGTTAGTGAAAATGTTTCAAATTGTCGCTTGTCCTTTTTAAGTTTTACTATGTTTAATTTTTAACCACATTCCACAGTTTCAATTTTATTTTCTCTCATGTTGTATCCTGTATATAGATAAGGGAAACCTAGTGTTAAGAAAATTCGGGTCATTGCATGTTGAGCTGCGAAACTTAACGCCGCACTATACCATCCTTGCTTATAGAACGGGGAAATGAAAATAATTCATTGACCACTGCTATTATGACTGTTTTTTTAATGTTTCAGCGGTGATCTGTTATTTTATTTCGTTCACCTTACAAAATCATGATTTCTTTATAAGGATACTGAGTACTCAAATGCGGCTTCGCTCGTTCAAGCTAATTTCTATATTATATCCAGAGGATAATAATAAAAAAAAATTAAGTATCCTGTATCCGAAAGGATTAGGAGGAAGATCAAGAGGTATTAGAGGTTAATACCTCCAAGAATATATGAAGTAATATTTTTAAAATTTTCAAAGTGTCATTCCACACTTGAGAAAGAAAACACTTATTTAAGAAACGTATAAAAATTTGAACGTATAAAAATTTTATGGATTCAGCATTTAAAATTTTTATACGTTTTGCTAAATAAGTATATGCGAATAAAGTTTCATGTTAATCGGTTATATAGTTTTGACGTAAATAAAGAATAAAAAATAAATCAGCTTCACGCTGTATCCCGCACACAGCAGGGTAGGCAGAGGGAACCTAGTGTTTTAGACATTCCGTTCCCCACTTTCTGCCGAATTCTGGAGGCATTGCGTGTTGAGTGGCAGAACTCAACGCCGCGCTTAGCCTCGACACCAAAGCGAAGAAATGGAAATATAAATTTAAGTAAATATTTCATCTCCTCAAGTGGGGATCGAACCCACAACCAGTCGATTTACAGTCACACTTTGTGCCGCTGCGCCACGACTGGCCTCGACGTAATAAAGGATAACAAAAAAACTTACACTCAAATTTTTTATATTAGTAAGACACTGATGATTAAAATTTAAGAATGCTAAAAATACAGGGAAAAAACAATAAACGAGACAACAGAGAGCCACGCCATTTGTCACTTAAATTAGTTTACAATAAAAAAAAAGCTCTTTTTAAACCTCTACTTATAATATAGAGTGACATACCCACCTTCTTACCTAAATACATGTAGCTTTAAAGTAAATTACCCTTTTATTACCTCATGCTGTAAAACGGCTTGAGAACGCGTTGACGTCTCGTTTTATAACCGGTTTAATTGTTCGATACACTTTGTACACGCGTTAAAAAGTATTAAAGTGAATGTATGGTTAACTGCAGGTAACTTTATAGTGAAAAGATTGAGTTGTTAAAATTATAGGGAAGGAAGTAAGAAAATTTTCAGGCCAGTCGTGGCGCAGTGGCACAAGCGTGAGGCTGTAAATGATATAGGTTGTGGCTTCGATTCCCTCTCGAGAAAATGATGTCTTTACACTAGGCTATCCTGCTACATGCGGGATACAGTGTAAAGCTGTGGAGCAGTGTTTGAAGTTTTCAGTGCAACTCAGCGTTGAGTATATACAGCTTCACGCTGTATCTAGCATATAGGAAGGTAGTAGAGGGAACCTAGTGTTAAATCAAATGTGTTGTGCAGAACTCAACCTAAACTTTCAATTAATTGCCCCGAGCAGGAATCGAAACCACGACCATCGCGTTCAGACACTACATTACAGCTCCACAACGGCCTCATATAAAAAAATAATATAAAATGTTATCATCCAATGTAATTAATACGAAACGAATCGAAACGTGCTCATAACCTGTACCGAAAGCTTGTTGGTAATTTTGTACAAAATACCGATACTATCAACGAGAGCCAACTTTGCCAAAGTGATCATATAAGATTCGATCCTGGAATGTGTTTATTACCTCCGAAAATACTTTAGAAAGCCGAAATTAATTGGTATATCAAAAGAAATGGTGTATTTGGGTACCTAAATTAGGGTAAATTCCTTAATTATCCTATTGAAATGTTATTGATGATTATAATTGGTGCAGATTGATGGATTCAATAGCTTCACGCTTTTTCAGGTATAGGAGGGAAGGCAAGGGATCAAGTGTTAAGCCACTCCGTTAACGTTTTCGCGCTTTTTTTTGAGACATTGCGTGTTGAGTAACCGATCTTAACACCGCACTTTGTATATCAGAGAAATTAAATTAGATTAAAAATAATTAATTACTCCGAGTGGGAATCGCACTCACATTTACAACAGACGCTGCCCTACTGTACCACGGAGGCCTCATTATATTTAAAATATTTTCTCAGTAATGCAGTAACACGATTTTTGTGGATTCAAATCGCCGCTTAGAGGAATTTAATTCTGACGAGACAGAACGCAGCGTTCAGTTCCGTCATTTAGCGCCTAATGTCTGGAATTTGGCCGGGAAGTGGAGACCAGTGTGACTTCATAAGTTAATTTACGATGCGTAAAGCTAAGATTTTGTATGACATACACATTATAAATCCACAAAATAATTCTCAATATAAATATATGTATAATTTTTATTGGTTTTATCTAATAAAAAGAAAACCTGATCAGAAAATAGATATTGTTTGAAGAAAAGTCATTCCATTCATAGTTTGTAAGGCTCACTTTTTTTCATTTGTATAGGTACTTAAAATATCCAGAGGCCGGTCGTAGCGCAGAGGCACAAAGTGTGACTGTAAAATTGACTGGTTATGGCTTCGATCCCCACTCGAGAAAGTGAAGTATGTATTTACATTTATATTTTCATTTCTTCGCTCTGGTGTCGAGCCAAAGCGCCGCCTCCAGAATTCGGCGGAAAGTGGGGAACGGAGTGTCTTAACACTAGGTGCCCTCTGCCTTCTCTGCTGTGGAATGCAGCGTGAAGCTTTATATTATTTATTTTATTTTAAATATCCAGATTATTGGCTACTTGACGTATTTGAATCTAGGACCCGAATCGGTCACAGCCTGTGCAATATGTAGATTATCTTACTATTTTACATTAGCGATAACGATGATTTACCTAAAATCCATATAAATTGATTACAAAATGGCATATATCCAATAGTTATGAGTCCAGTGGAATTACGACCGATTGACATAATACGCAATATTTCATTATTCAAATGAATTAGCAGTACATTTTTGCTTATCTTCATTATGCGAGTTGATAGATACTTAATTAGAGACACTGTGGGTTACGTGGCGCAACTTAACGCTGGAGATGGTCTAACAAATCTGAAAACTAATATTATATTTTAGTGGTTTTCACTTGCGGCGTCGCAAGCCTATCCAAATTCGGGAGGTACCTCTAAACGTGGCGCAGGTAACTCACTGTGAGTTACATCGACACGATTGACGTGACTTAATATAGCCTATAATAGACTTCCTCGATAAATGACCTATCTATCATAAAAAAAACCAAACTCAACCAATGGTTCTTGAGAACAATGCGCTCAATCAAACAAACGAGTTTGGGTTCTAAACTCCCTTTCCAGTCGTGGTACTGAATTATTTTCATTTTCTCGCCCTGGTGACGATAAAGTGCAGCGTTAAGTTTCGCAACTCAGCACGCATGTCTCGAAAATTGGATGGAAAGTGGAAAACGAACTGTCTTCACACTCGTCTAGTAGGTACTCACTCGGTCTATCTGCTGAAAATAAGAATTTGTTAGTAAAAACAAGCTAATCTCAAAAACTCCAAATCAAAAAAAAACTTTTATTACAATTCTTAGTTATTTCCTTCTGGCCATGCAGCCGAAACCGCGGGTAAAATTTAGTTAACTATTATTTCCTATAAAAGATTATATGTTTATAGAAAGGAACCTGCGACCTTTGCCTTAAAATCCCGGATTACTAAAAGCCAATATAACCCTATTAAACATAATAAATGACTTTCAGGGGATTATTACAACAATACGCTTACAATATCATTGAGATAAGTTATCAAATACGATATGCCTAATGTGTTGATTACTAGAATTTTTACGACATTTATATTTATATAACAACAGGAAATTTTATGGGACACGACTTCAGGGACACGACTTCCTTTTACTGAGTCGGGGGATAACGGGTTCGAATCTGCCACAGGCAAATATGTGTGAATGTATATGTGAGATAAGTATGAAGTATTAATTTTGGCAGACGCGCCTTCATGGCGCTCGGTGTCTGACAGTAACTGCGACGGTCGTTAGTTCGATTCCCACAAGGGGAATGATTTATTTGTATTTTTTCGCTCGGGGAGACCTCGACTGACACAGTATCAAAGATACTTTTGTGATACTTTTGTGGAGGATATCCACGTAAAAAGCATGAGGACGCCTCGAACGGCATGTATAAAGAGATTTATGACAGTGGACGAAGCGAAAGAGATATGTAGAGACCGTAGCGTTTGGCGCTCCGTTCTCTCTGACTACCCCGCTAGGGATAAAGCGTGAAGTTAAGTAAAGTTAAGTTTAAATTTCGTAAAATTCCGCCACTCAACACCCAATATGTCTAAAATTGGACGGTGCGTGGCGAACGGGCTGTCTTTACGTTAAGTTCAGATAAGTTAACGTTTCTCCTTCCTCTCTAATAGTTTACTTTTCTTTTATAAATCCTTTTTGTCATTCTTTTATCACTCATACGACGACGACTCAGACCTGAGCACCTTCTTTATTTCTCACCCAGTATTATGCCATTGTCTATACTAACCCACTATATAAAATAAATAAAAACACGATAAATATAATTTATTTTAACCATGTTCACATTTGAAAATCAACTTCAATTTCTTCGTACACATTTACTATTTTACATATTTGTATCTAAAGGGGTCGAACTCATAAATTTTTCACTATCCAAAGGAATAGAATGCAGTACTGATCCGATATGATTTGCTTATTCCTGTGACACGTCTCATATTGGGCGAGGATCGTGCTATTGTTGAAAATATTATTTGGTTATGCTTGGATATATTATATTTGCTTGGTTTTTAAGTTATTTTTGGTGCAGTTTAAAATTATAATGTAATTTACAGAAGTTTTAATGAAAAGGTAAGGTTTACCTTTGAAAAACTTTTTTTTAAAAGATTTTTTTACTATTTACCACCACGTACATTTTACATTGTGTATAGTTAATATTGAGTTTTCTGATAAGCAGGAAGAGGAGTCCTCGTATGTACTTTCCAAAACTCTACTTACTATAAATTTTTGCTCAATTTTTGGGTGGTGGAAATAACGCTACATCTCACTCAGCTATAACGCGACTAAATGCGGTATTGAGTTCCGTCAATTTTTCTATTGGAAACCAGAGATCAAAGTATCTATCTATACAGGAAAAAAGTTAAAAAAGGAAACTGTTTAGAATCACGCGACAGGTTTTGAGATCGAAAAATGAGAGAAAAGGTGGGTTTGAGTTCGCTACACTCGTTCGTACTACAGTACCACGATATATCCTAATATGGAGAGCGAAAGTGTGTTAATGAAAATCGTCTTAACACTAAGTCCCCAGGTTCCCTCTATCTACCTTGCTATATGCCGAAACGACAGCGTGAACCTAAAAAAAAAATCAAAGATAGTTATGAGCTTCTTCAAAAATTTCAAATCTTAAAACCAGACCATTTTAAAGAGCACCTCTTGTAATCTTGAACTACATACGACGCTCAATGCAATCAAGTGGGTCTTAACTTCGCATCTTAATACCTACCAATAAGAGGATTTAGAGTGGGATGCTGTACCAAGATCACATTTTTCTCTGATTAAAATTCCTATATACGTTATAAGGGTAATCGTTATCGATTATAGATATTACTGTGCGGCTAAGACTGGGGGGCTTATTACATTCTTTTCTTTAAATAAATTCTAATATATTATGTGGGTGGTTGAAGATTTTTTTTCGCTTTCGCTTGTATACCCACAGGGTAGCTGGTATTAACTAATATTTCTATTAGTACTAATAATAATTTGTATAGAATGTATTGCATACTGTACACATATGCTGATTTTAGTCCACGATAAATAATTACTATTTATATTTCACACATAGCTGAGTAGGTAGAGGGAACCTTGAGTTAAAACACTCTGTTTCCCACATTTCACCGGTTTTTAGCAACATTGTATGTTGACTAACATAACTCAACGCCAAGCTTTGTCTATTCACCTAAGCGAGCAAACGAAAATAATTTGTTACCTGAGTGGAAATCGAACTAACAACCGTCGCGTTAACAGCTAAACGCTTTGGCACTGTCCATGACGGCCTCAGTAAACATAAATAACACCCCAAAACAGAATTCCAATTTAGGACCATTTCGTTTGATCACGCTTGTCCAAACTGATGCTGACTCAATTATTATGGATCAACAATCCATACTAAAAAGGTCCATACATTTGTTAAATATCATACACACGATTAATTCAATATAAAAGGCAAAAAAGTACCTAAATATTTTTGTTTGACAAAAAAAAATACTTTGATCTTTCTATATATGGTCTGTTAGACCTCCTTATATGGTATTAATTGGTTTTCCGTTATCTCACACGTGTAGAGTTTACAAAGGAATGCCTTTTGTTAATTGGCGACCTTTTTTTTAAAGAAATCTTTTGGAAAGAAATTGTCTCGGATGCTTCTTTTCTTTGGAGACGGTGGAAAAAAAATTCGTTCTTGGCTCTGGTGTCGAGGCAAAGCACTGCGTTGAGCTCCGCCACTCGCCTCACAATGCCTCCAGAATTCGGCTGAAAGTGGAGAACGAAGTGTCTTAACACTAGGTTCTCTTTTTTTCAGTTTTACATGTTATTCCGCATATAGGAGAGTGGGCAGATAGAAAAAGGTTCTTCGGTCTCTACAACGATAAATTCAAGACATTTGGGGTTAAATGAAGGACCTCAACGCCGCACTTTATCTAGCAGAACGGCAAAACGAAAATTATTGGAACCTACATCGACCATCGACGTTTACAGCCATATAATGTCCTAAAACCTTGTCCTTTTATATTTTGTAATTGACCGATAACCTATTTTTTCTACATTTTTATATTTTTCAATGTAATTGTACTTTTAAGAGACATGTGATATTAGATAACAGATGAGATCACTATACGAGCTTTAGGAGAGCAATAGGAAACAGCGTTATGTTCCAATACTTTTCTTAAAACACTGAAAAACTAGTTTCCGCGAATTTTGCCTTCCATTAACTGGTAAGTGCTGTGCGATATATTGCATTCGATACACCCTACTCTAGACTACTACAGTACTTTCTATGTTTTTCAGTAGATTCTCGTATTTTTTTCTGAACTCTATGTTTTAGGTGTAGCTTCACATTTTATCCCGCTTATAGTAGGATAGACAGAGAGAACGTAGTGTTATGATATACCGTTTCCGATTTTCCATACCTTGAAAAGAAATAATAATTTCCTCATTTTCAGAGTACGAAATAAGATTTGAAAAAGATTTTGATTAATTTCAAGCTGTATTCCGCACACTGCAGGGTAGTCAGATGGTGTGTTAAGACACTCCGTTCTCCATTTTCCTACTAATCGAACTCACAACTGGTCGCGCTTACAGTTAAACAATTGTGCCTCTGTGCCACTTCTAGTTTTTTGATACTAGTTTATTGATAGCTACCAAAATTTAATATAATAAATATCCTCGAGTGGGAAATGAACCTACAATGATCGCGTTCGTAGTTTTTAATCTTTGACATTATTGACAGTATTGATTAATGTCATTAATTTCACGACAACTTACTTATATTATAATTATTTTTGTGCAAATCAACATTTTGGCACATTGACAATAACATACAAATAAAAAAATATACGGGAGTTTATCCTTTCCAATAAAAAAAGCATAATCAAAATCGGTTCACCCAGTCAAAAGTTCTGAGGTAACAAGCAACATAAAAAAAAACACATTAAACTTGATAATCTTCTTTTCCTACAAAATTCGGTTAAAAAGACTAAAAGGTAATTGCTTAGGTGTTATAAAAAAATCAATTTTGCAATAAACGTTACAAATTTTATTTGAAAATCACTCTGTGTTTTTATAAGAGCAACATTTAATATTTCAGACGTCAAAAATGAAAACAGATTTTTTAAAAATTCTATTCAAAGACCGGATGCACTTTGCCTTAAAAGAGTATTGGATATAATAGATTTTTTTCTGTTTTACGCTGTTTACTGCACATTGCAGAATTGGTAGGGGAAACTTGGGAACCTAATGTTAAGGCACTCCCTTCCTCCTTTGCCGCCTATTTGCGTGTTGGCATTGCTTGTTAAGTGGCGGAATTCAACGCCATGCGTTGCCTCGTCACCAGAACAAAGAAATTAAAATAAATAACATATAATTTCCCAGAATGGAAATTGAACCCCGACTTGTCGTGCTTACAGTCGCACACTTGTGCCCCTGCGTCACGACTAGTATCAATACAATTCTAATTATTTACTTTAAAAATAAAACTTACAAGTACTGAAATCGTCTTATCGTCTGTGGTATTTTTGTGGGCTCGATTTTCAGTCAGAGAAACGGAATATTTTAATTCTCCTTGCTCTGGTAAAAAAGACAAAGAGCGGCGTTGAGTTCCCTTAATTTCACGAGGATTTAAGACCGGAGTATCACAAGGTCAGGGTTTCCTTAGGGTAGCCTTGCGGGATACAGCGTGAAACTACAAAAAAAATTGTTCAAGTAAATTAACTTCATATATGGTAGTTACATTTTTAATTTAGTTAAGTTAAAAACCGCCCTCATTACAACTCACGAGTGTACTCCAGTACAGGCTCGAGTAGAACACGCCTCGTAGGAATTTGAAGCGCCGCGAAAATATGCAATTCTATTTAATTTTTCATAATTTTCTATACTTTTTTTTAACGTTTCATTGAATTAATTCATTATATTCGTTTCTGCTAGTTTCTATGATAAAATAATGTTGGTAAGATTTGCCTGGGTTTTTGATTCGAATCCCGCCTATGGGGATGCTTTTTTTACCTAGTTATATTGATATATTCCAGTTCTGTTTAAAAAAGAGAAGTCACTCTTTTCGTCACCTACTATAGAATAGGATAGCAGAACTCAAAGCAGCGCTTTTTCTTATTACCAGAGCGGAGAAAAAGATAATATTAATCATATCTATCATTCCCCAAAGTGGGAATCGAACCCACTATCATCGCGTTTTCAGTGGCACGCTAATGCCGCTGCGCCACGACAGTCTCAAATGAATAAAATTTAAGTAAATATTTCATCTCCTCGTTTGGGGATCGAACCCGCAACCAGTCGGTTTTGCGGTCACACTTCGTGCCGCTACGCCACGACTGGCAAACCACAATTGATACAAACACAATTTCATCCAAATCAATCCAGCTCATTCATTCATCCATAGGATACTGTAGATGATGAATGTGGAACTCCACTGGAATTATATTTAAATTATTTACGCTTTTTCGCTCCGGTGCCAGCTTCGTGATTCTCCTTTTAAAACGGAGTGTCTTAACACTGCGTTTCCTCTATCTAATGTGCTATATAGGAAAAAAGCGTGAAGCTGCTGTCCCACAGGATAAGAGTGACAAACATACATCAAAAAGATTTATATTATATACATTAATAAAATAAGACAAGATAATCTCTATCAAAGTTTCCGGTAACATTCGTAGCACGTAGCGACTTAATGAAAAGCGAAACAAATGTGGGCTCTATGTTTATATTTATTTAATAAAATGCTGTACGAGTATGACGGTGGGTTTAACATCGTGGGCGGTATTGTGTTAGTTGTTGTTTCGTTTTTGGTTAATAGTTTTGATTTCTATGACGGAGAGTGCAGGTTTGATTGTTAAAGTACAAGCGTGATTTTGAGTGATACTTAATTAATATTAAATATTAATTAAGTATATATAAAAATATGGTATTAATTTCGACATTTGAACATTTAGTTACTAGGGCCAGTTTACAGACAGACTTAAGTAGGATGGCCATTATTATTTCAAATTATTATATATATTTATATAAATAAATCAGCTTCACGCTGTATCCCGCACACAGCAGGGTAGGCAGAGGGAACCTGGTGTTAAGACACTCAGTTCCCCACTTTCCGCCGAATACCGGAGGCATTGCGGGTTGAGTGGCGGAACAAAATCGTCGCGCTTTGCTTCAACACGTGACCGAAGAATTGGAAATTTAAATTTAAGTAAATATTTCATTTCCTCGAGTGAGGATCGAAGCAACAACCAGTCGCGTTTACAGTCACACTTTGTGCCCCTGCGCCACGACTGGTCTCAAATTATTAAGATTAAACTACAATATCAAACTACCGCCTACAATTTCTTAATTAAATCGCGTGCTGCCCTGGATTCTTACGGCCGAGCCGATTGCATCTTGCCCTCTGGTATGATGGGTTTAAGACTTCAAAGTTTTAATGAGTACCTACACAATAAAAGACGGAAAAGTTTTAAATTTTCAACCCCTAAGTACCATCTTAGGGGTAGAAAATGCCATCGAACCGTCTTCTCTGTTGAAATAAGGACGGCACTAAATTTCAATAACCTCGTCTTCAACAGTATGCGTTTAGATGAGGTCGTCCCAGCTATCTTATAAACTCATTTTTTTTAATAAAAATTAGTAATAATCTCTATATAACGTACACGTTATTGCAAATTACATACGAGTGCCCTTAGAACTAAATATGCAAGCCCGCTATATCACAGTTGATGCGGGTTCTTATCATTTTATATTACTTTTTAAATTTTACTTAAAGTTCACTTAAACTTTTCATATATATATTTTTTTTTGTGTTATTAACAGATTATTAAGCGGGGCTCAACGCCGCTTTAATATAAAATTATCACTTGATAATGTTGCCCTTTAAAAATGCCGTTCACATGCAATGTTGTTGACCAAAATTTTTACTAATTTAGTTCTTTTTTTCATGCTATTTCTCTTTTTAATTTTATGCTGTATCCCGCTCATATATCGTTGCATCGTTTCCATTGAGAATCTTAACTTTTAACTTGTTGAAAGTGTGTTTGTAAAATGGACTGGTCGTGGGTTCGATCCCCACTCGAGGAAATGAAATATTTATTTATGTCTTTATTTTCATTTCTACGCTCTGGTCAACGCACACAAAGCGCGGCGTTTGGTTCCGCCACACAACACGCAAGGCCTCCAGAACTTAGCGGAAAGTGGGGGACGGAGTGTCTTAGCACTAGGTTTCCTCTGCCTACCCTGCTGTGTGTGGGATACAGCTGATTGGCTTATTTATTTTTTCATTCGAGTTGATAATTATCTATACATCGATACTAATATTATGAAGTAGAATTATATAGTAATGGAGTATGTTTAGTTGAACGAACTAATCTCAGGAACGACTGGTTTGAATTGGAAAAAAAGTTAATTTATCTCTTTTATTTCAAAGAAAAATGTCTATATTTTAGAAAATTTTAAATACCTAAATAGCATACTTAATTTAAACTGAACTTAGACCCAATCTAAATAAAAACGGCCAATATTTTCTCATATAACAAGGTACAAGGTTCACTACGAACTAAACCCCTGATGCATATTTGATGGGTGTTTGTTGGTCGCTGTCGGCGCACGACTAACGAGGAGGAGGCATGTGAAGACAATACCAGTTTTAGTTTTATATAGAAGAAATGTATTTTTCAGTCTTTTTTTAGCATCAACCTATCTAGAGTGTAATCTCTGTAGAGACATTCCGTTTTCCTCAAGTGACGAGACACTGCGTGGTGTATGGCAGTGAAACCGAAACCTTTAAAAAATTGTGTTTATTTTATATTAATTTAGAAAAGCGTATTATCTGATCGTTTATGCTTTCTAGTCTCAAAAATGGATCATTTTCCACTATTTTATTTTGGTACACTAACATTTAATTTTTGTTTTATTTAAATCGGTGCATAAATCGGTATATAAACAACATATATCAATATAAAGTATTTTGTACAATACCTCAGATAAGTAAACAAACTGCTCAGCTCAAGCGGGCGAAGCCGCAAGCTCGTCGCTAGTACAGAAACAAATAAATACAATAAGAAGATTTTATTATCATTTTCTGTATTTGATTTTACTACCCGTATGTCGGGTATTTGGATAGTAAAAGTGCGTCACGTCGCCAACAAACGTCGGTCCCGGGAGTGTCGTCTAACCAACACTACCTGGGCAAATGTCTTTAATAAAGCATTTCTAGGTACCCTCATAGCGTAGTTACAATTTTATTTGTATTTATTTTGTATCCGGTTCGTGAATTTTGTATGAACATAAGTAGCGTAAGTGAAAAAATATTAATTTATTTACTAGATGATACGAAGTTTTAAGTTTTATCTGGATAAATTGAAATATATTATTATATTTATTTATTGAGAATTTATTTATTTATTTATTTTTATATTTATTTATTGAGGAAGTCTATGTCTCATTATTTTTTAACAGATTAATCGTTTCGTTATCTCGATCACTTAAATATTAGTTGTGTAATGTGTCTCACACAAGAATCGAAGCCGCAAGTTAAAGCAAGTTTTCTTAGCTTCATTCACACTGTAGCTGTATCCCGCAGGCTGCACAGCAGGGTAGGCAGAGGGAACCTGGGAATCTAACGCTAAGACATTCCGTTTCCATTAAGACACTTCAGGTCTCCACTTTCCTCCGATTTCTGGGGACTTTGCTTGTTGTGTGGCGAAACTTAACATCGGACATTTTCTCGTAAACAGAGCTAGGAAATCAAAAATATCAAATTTTATTCCCTTGAATGGGATTCCAATCCATAATCTATCACGTTTACAGAAGCCTCTGAGTCACGACTCATAAGAGTTAGTAGCAATCCAAAATCTTTGTATGAATTTAAGGAAGTAAAATTCTACTTTGGATTTTATGAACAGACAATAATTTTTAAGATATCTGTACCTTCTTAATAGGAAGTATTATTTATGGTTATTTAGTACCAAAGATGTTATAATGAAGTTCTCAAATCTTCATAAAATAATTTATCTAACCAAGTCTTGAACATTCAAACGCTGTCCCACTCGGTGACCTTACTCGCCTCATAGGTCTCTGTAGTCTACTGGTACGTACTCACCTAAAACAAATACAGCAAGTGAAAGTTAAAAACATGAGTACGTGACGTTAAATCGATTAAGAACTTCACACTCTCGGTATATAATATTGATTGAATATATTTTTTCCGTGCTTCTCTTGAGTCAGCCACAGACAGCTTGATACCATTGTACGGAATGCTGTTTCCCCGTATTTTTTGTCTTCTGTCTAATATAATTTCTGAAAATACAGTCCAAGGTCTGCCTTTACTAAATAATTTAAGTTATATGATATAAAAAAAAACAGCTTCACGCTGTATCTCGCAAATAGCAGGGTAGGCAGAGAGAACCTAGTGTTAAGACACTCCGTTCCTACATGATATATAGGTATATTTTTTAATATATTAATATGTTTTGTATATTTTCAGATTAAAACCATCCAAATGGGCGCTACAAAGACCTACATCCTCTTGATTACCATCCACCTGATATATTTAATCACCGCTCAAGAGGTGGTGAGACGCGTGCCCCAAGGCTTCCTGGGCATGCGCGGCAAAAAATACTATGAAATAAGCGAAAACGAATTTTACAAGCGAAAACCTCAATTCTTCGTGGGGGTGAAAGGCAAAAAAGACTATGACATATCCTCCGAAATGGACTCAAAGCGCGCTCCCATGGGTTTCATGGGAATGAGGGGGAAGAAGGAGTTCGTGTACCCCGATATTATGGTTTACCCGGAAAATTATGAATACGTACCAAAGAGATCCGGGTCTTTAATTGGCCAGATTGATTACTCTACAGATGGAAACGCTAATAACCAGGAATACCCAATTCTGGATGAAGTTATAAATGGTTATCTTCAGAAACTACGTGCGGGTGACGTATCTACAGAAACAAGTGACACAGATGAATCTATGGATAATGAGATCGAGAAACGAGCAAATCTACACCAATTCTACGGAGTTCGAGGAAAAAAATTAATGCAAGCGAAAAGACCTTACGATGTGTCGTTCAGGGGAAAGTTTATTGGTGTCCGTGGGAAGAAGGATTTGAATAACCGAGGCGCTCAAGAGATCAGGTTCCTGATGAACGGCCCCTGGTCTAAGCGGAGGCTGCAAACCGGGTTTTTGGGTGTTCGTGGAAAGAAATGGGTTAACAACGATAACGCCTTAGGTGAGAATATTTTGTATATTTTATTTATTGATTATTTATTATTCGTCAGAGGCCTGTAAAACTGACTGGTTGTGGGTTCGATCCCCACTCGAGGAAATGCCTCCAAAATTCGGCAGAAAGTGGGGAACGGAGTGTCCTAACTTTAGGTTCCCTCTGCCTACCCTGCTGAGTGCGGGATATAGCGTGAAGCTAATTTAATTTATTTTAATTTTAATTATTTATTATACGTTTACTAAGTAATGACTCATGTTAATAACTTCTTTGATAAGTATTTCTTTTGTGTATAAATATCAGTTTTTATTTATAATATTTCAAATAGAATGAGGAATTTTTTAGCGCTTGTGATATTAGTATTTATGTATGTCTGTGATGTTTAAGTATGGTAAAAGTGGCTGATTTACTCATTTGCAAACTGTAAGTTGTTCTCTTTCTCGCTGCTCTCTCTCTCTCTCTCTGTGCTCGGTATCAATTCGTAGGCTGTAATCGGGATCTTACAATTTCTTTGAAAACTTTTGGCCATTCTCTAAGTAAATCAAAACTGAGTAATGTACAGTAACACATAACCGATAAACATTTACTTTGCGACGGTTGTATGTTCGATGCCCACTGGGTATGGGTAATGAATTGTTGTTTGTGAATACTATTACTTCTTCCCTCTGTCACCAAGGATAAAGTCCGGTGTTGGCCACGTGGTCTCGCCATTCAACACGCAATTTCTCGAAAATTCGTCGCAAAATGGGTAACGGAGTGTCCTAACACTACTTCCTTTGCCTCATCTGCTAAATGTGGGAAAATTATATTTATTAAAGTTGATTTAGATTTATATACATTCTCAAAAAAATATAGTTAAATCGAGTGACTTTACCAAGTGTACTAAAATATCACCTTTCTCCACATTCCAGAACCAGAAAACAGCGAAGTCTCCGCGCCGAACTAAACCCCGGAAGTTACTTTCACAAAGACTAGTCAACAAAAACATATCGTAATAAGTGCGTACCTAAAAACTAATATTTCTTCTGAAAAGGCTTATTCTAGCGTTCCTTATTCAAATATAACTTAAACTTGATTCGATATCTTGTAATAACTATATATATATATATTAAAAATTCACTTATGGTTGTAGTTTCGGTTTTTTTATTATCTAGTCATATTGTTGCTATAAAAAAATATATTATGATTAATTTAAATTAAATTGTTTATTTAGACGTGATTAAATTGTTATATTTCTATTAGAAATCAGAAAAAATATGTTTCTAGATATATATTTGTATGAAAAATCTAATATTTATATATTATGTAAAGTAAATTATATCGATGTTATAAAACTTGTTAGACACTTAGCAATGTAATCTAATTGTAATTAACACTTAATTGTAATTAAAATTTGCTGCTGTACGCATTTCGCGAGGGCTGGCGAAACTTATAATAACAAAGAAGTAACAATAAAGGCAGTTGTCAATTTCGACATGGTTTCATTTTACTCATTTTTTTATTTATATTATATAGTAATAACACCGTCGTAGCTCAGTAGTAGATGTGGATGCGATTCTTTTTCGGTGAATATTCACATCCTCACATTGGTAACACGAAAAGGTTAAGTTCCCCGTTGAAAGTGGGGAACGGAATGTCTTAAACTTAGGTTTATCTTATCTGCTTAATGTGATATACCCCGTATATAAACATATTTAAAGTTCTTTAAGTTTTCACTACTAACTTTTACTATAAGGCGAAACGCGGCGTTCAGTTCCGAAACTCAACACGCAGTGGCATGACATTAATCGGAAAAAAGGTATCTCTATATTAGTTTTTTTTGCCTATTGTTAACACGCAAAAAAATAAAATAAAATAATAAAAATCCAGATAATTTATACAATACACAAAAATAATATATAATTCTTTATTTAATTGAAAAATATTTAACGTAATGTTCTTGTAATGTACGTAAAGTAATTAAAAACCATATAAACACGGTTAAGGTTACATTTTTCAGTATTTTTTTTTATTTATATTCTTTCAAGACAGTCTATCACTTTTGCTATTATGTACCTACGTACTAAATCAGGCCTAGGATTGAAAAAAAAACAAAACACAATTAATTTCATAATATTTTTTATTAAAACTTCTCCTTATAAATCCATCGAATGCTAACATAAAGAACGTACATAGAAGCCATGATAAATATTCATATGACAACAAACAAACAAACGCGCAAACAGACACGCCGCCATCTTGAAAAAAAATACATCATTATATTTGTATGTCCCATACAAAATAGAGAATGAACCTGCAACCACCTCCATTATACACTGTACTATAACGATTCCATTAAAATAAAAATGTAAAATGGCGACGATAAACAATTTGCGAAACTTTCATACAAAACTCAATGTAAATAAAAAATAGCTGTAATATTACAAAGGCCGTTAAAAATTCAAAATGACAATGAAATGTAAATCTGCGAAACTTTAATAACCTATAATATATATAATATATATTTCACTGACATTACTGACTTTTAAAGAGTACTGACAAGTTTTTTTTTAATTTGTTTCACAAAGCATACATATAATGAAAAAATAATTTATTAATTCACAGTTAAATAGAAGAAAATACCAAATAAAAGTATGAAAGAAAAACTAATACTTTTCAAAAAAAAAACAGTCACAATGAGGGAATGAAAAAATAATAATAAAGGAATATACATAATCTGGAAAATAGTATCCATTTTTTTTATTATAATTTGTTATTATAACTACTGAACAGATAAATTGGAGTTAAAAATATTTTGGTTGAACATGTTAACTTTATAGTATAGGGGCCGGCGTGTGTTTTAAATTGCTTTGTATTATCAATTCAATATTATTAATAATAATTCATTAAACAAAAAGAATATGTCAAAATAGTTCATTTTGCATGAAGAAAAAATATGATAACTAAATAAAGAATAATAAATAACAAAATGTTGTTAATTTAAATATGTCATTTATATAAAGTAAATAATAACTCAAAATATATAATATTGTAATAAATGTTCATTACATAAGAAGAAAAAAACACGCCGATTCTTATACTATAAACTATATATATATACAAGTTACAAGCAAATGTGATATGAGATAAAATAATAATGAAAAAAAAAAACTTACAAAGACTAAATAAGTATGAAGATTATTGTTTGCTAACTAAATATAATACAAAAGATTATTTATATGTATGGGATTTAGTCGAGTCTATCTATCTCTTTCTATTTGTATGAACATGAAAAGGACAGCAATATTTATAAGAGATATGTTTTTATTGTTTGTATGGAAATTTCTGGTAATTTTAAACGTGTTTGTTTTTTATTTTTAAGATTTGATAGAAATATTGATGATATTAGAGTAAACATTGGATTTATTAATCACTATATGTAATGCACCAAAAAGATTTTTTATTTTCTTTGTTACAATTTCATAACAGTATCTATAAGTTAGACAAAAAAAGTGAATGCTCACAAAATACATTATTGAATCGATTATATATATCAAATTTGTCCTTGACTTAGAAACACATTCAGCATTTAGGTTTTAGACAAAAAGAGTTCAAACGTAAGACATTTATTGCAAATCAAAGGTAAAAGAGAAATATTAAAATTTAATTGTTTATTAATTATACATATAAAAAATATTTCACTTTAAGCTTAATTTACTCGAAATTTATTACCAAGCTGCAATAACTAATGGCATTTTTTTTCTCTAAACGTAGCTATCTATATATGTTTTCTTCATTATTACATACAATAAGAACCTTGGAATAAAATTACACATTGTATATCCGTCTCGCTCGCACACATTATTAGTCATATGTCTGTCTCCCTTACTCAATGTACTTGGGGGAAAGAAAAAAAGCATTGTTTTCAAATAAAACTTGATAAAATATAGTGAAATTTGTTTAAATAGGCATTCAAAAGTAATATTTCTGAAGTACAGTGCGGTCGACGAGTCGTGGCCGCCCCTAAAGTTAGATTTTAGACATTATTCACTTGGAAAAGGAATAATCAAAAGTAAGAAAAAGCTCAAATCATCAAATCAGCGTCGCGTCGACCGTACAGTACTATTATATATCATGTTCTGTCTCGTTCTAGCAGTAGAACAAACACAAATGTTAAAACGGGATAGCTCTATTCAAACAAATAACGTTCACATTACGCATACATGTCAATTTTTGTATATTTCAAAATTCCTATAACCTATTTTGACGGAAAAAAAATGAAAATCTGACCGAATTGGCTAAAAAAAAAACGAAAGAAAAGACATCACAATAAATAAAGGGGCTTAACTTAAAAATATTGCAATAACTGCGTCCTATACACAACCTAAACCATCTATGCATATAATTGATTAATCAGTTAAATTCATTATTACCTCGCCTTCTTGTGTGTGACAGACAAACAGACAGGCAGACAAACCAAATACATACAAATATATATATAAAAAAGAAAAAAATCGAAATAATTTATTATACTGCATTAGTGTTTGAATATAAGAATTTAATTACGACCCATTACTCCGTCTGTCCGTCTGTCATACAGATATCTAACTACACGCAACGAATTATTATTTTTTTAAATTATTATTATTATTATTAATAATATGAAAAATACGCCTAAAACAAGGAACGTTAAGCGGTGATTACGATCTTCTTACAAATAGACAAAACAAGCTATTATATTTTTATTATAGAATCGTGGATTTGCGATATAAATGCAACAATATGTTTCATGTTTTTTTTTAAAGTGCCAACACTCTTGTGTACTATCCGCCAAACCGCAAATACAGAATGTAAATGATTTTAGTGTAGCTGTCTCGCTCTTACATTTTGTAAGACGTATATTTGTCTCTTTTACGCTTATTGTTGCCAGATAAAAAACATTTTTAAGTATTTTTTTTATATTGTTAGCATTGCATACTTTGTTTTATTTTCTTATTTGGGGCGAACAGTACCATCGATAGCTCTCACTCGTACATATTGGCTAGGACGAAATTATTTTGTTATTTTTATTCGAAGTTCAAATTCGAACGTTACCTTCTAAAATTGTGCATAATTATATTGAAAATTTTGTACTATCAGTTTCGAAATCAAATTTCATAATGTCTATACTGTAGCACCTATAAACGAGACATCTCAAAAGGCACCGTTAGCGTCAAAAATTTATAATCAATTTAAATAAAAAAAAATACCGAAATATTTAGATGGAAAATTAAATATATAGCATAAAGCGCGTTTTACGAAACAGCAAAAAAGTAGAAATCATCATTAAATCAATTATAGTAACAATTAACACTTTAACATTACTAATCGTTGTCCTGCTCGCACCTGGGCTTTTAAATCTACTATCTCTCTCTTGCACGAGCCGAGTCTAGCCAAATACGTACGTACATTGCAAACAAAATCGTGCCATCTCGCTTGCACTTGAACTTTTACATCTACCTATCTTCACAAACTTAACTAACCAATGTGTATGATTAAAAAAATGCTGTTCAAAATTGAAATTGTTCCATCTCGCTCGCACATATTAAACCATATGTTGCTATCTCACTCTAATTGCGCACCTAGCCAATATGTACGTACATAACAAACCAAATAGTGCCGTCTCGCTCGCACCTGAGTTTTCACATGAACCTGTTTCACTCTAAGCGCGAGTCTATCCAACAAAAATGTAAAAAAGTATTAATAAATGAAATCGTTCCGTCTCCCTCGCACCTGAGCTATCACATCTATCTATCTCACTCTAACCGTTCCTAGCCAATATGTACCAAAGAACATAACGTAACATCTCGGGGGGTAGGTATAAAATCCCGACGGGGTAGATATAAAATCTCTGGGGGTAAATATAACTTCGGGGGTGTCTGGGGGGGTGTTTATATCGCATTGTGCAAGGTCAGGGGGTGTGGGTGACCGTTGTGCGCTGCAAAGTCCTTGTCGGCGGCGCCTCGGAGCCTCTCACTGTGTATGAAACTTGCGGAGATTAGCCCCGCGTTGGTGTTTGGAGTTGTGGGTGTGGTGTTACCGTTGTTAGCGTCGGTTATGGGTTCGATTTTGGGTGATTGCTCGTCTGGTTTGTCCTTTGTCTGAAAATTTGTTAAAAGAAAAGAAAAATATTACAAGAAAAATATTTCTTCATGCATACTCAATGAATTGAGCTCAGCGTTGAGTTCCGAACATCTAACAACGGCGGGATGCAAAGATCGGAGTGTCTCAGTACTAAGCTATAAAATATATATAGAAAAATAGGGAAAACAAAGCTAGCTTTCTTTCCTTCCTATAGGCAAGAATCTATAGCAAAGTAGACATATCTTAATATATCGAAGTTAGGTGAAGTTATTGTATAAGAATTTCTTCTCCTTATATATACTATAAGAATTTCAACGTAATAAGGTCACAATGTATATGTTAGTGGTGAGAGCGGTTGGACGTTAAACAAGAGACACGGGTTCAAATCTTTTAAAGTATAACTTACCTCATGTTGTTGGGACAGTCCCAGCAAGTCTGCAATCTCATTGCCATTGTTAGTATTGACATTAGCATTGCTGTTGCTATTGGTGTCTGAAATGAGCACTTGCTGTACTATTTCTTGTTTTGTATCGCCCTGAAATAAAAACATTATATTTTTTTAAAGATTTTTTTCTGTTTTTTTCTTTTAATAATTTGTGTTAAGACACTCCATTCATAATACAACTCCGAATTTTTCACTCATAGCATGTTTTCTCTTCTTAAAATAGAAAAGAAATAAAAATAACTCATTCCTTCCAATGAGAATCGAACTCATAAACGTCAAATTTACAGTCAGCCGTTGTCCCATTGCGTCTTCATCTTCAATGTAGCAATAATACAGCTTACGCTAGTTAGAAAATTATAAAAATACCTGACTAGTGGCAAGTTGCAATAAATCTCCCGTTTGTATTCCGTTGCCATTATCACATACACTAACATCTTTTGTATCACTAACATCTCTCACTATCACGGATAAACTTTCCGTTAACGATGGTTCACTAGCTTCCTTTGATTCCGCCACTTTAGTTTTATTCTCATTAACTTCATTTAATTCCGTTACTTTATTTTTAATTTCGTTGATTCCATTGTTTTCTTTGTTCTCTTGTAACGGAACGGAAGGTGCAGGTTCATTTTCATTAGCTTGTGGCACTATAGTTGGTATATCTTTAGCATTACTATTATTTGTATTATTTGAAATATGGGAATTGTTATTAGCGGGAGCTTCTGGATTTTGTTGCGCTTTCATTTCTTGTTGTTTTTTATCTTCTTCTGCTTGCTGTGGGATTGAAAGAAATATATAAATATCATGTACAGTAGATTTTTTAAAGCCAGTTGGGGCACAGCTGCAAAGGCGTGCGTGCGACTGTATGTGCGCCAATGGCTGTGAATTCGTTTCTCACTCGAGAAAAAAAATATTTAATATTTTTATTCTTTGCTCTTTCAACAAGGCAAAGATTAGCGTTGGGTTCCGCCAGTCAATATGGAATGCCTAATGAACGGCGGAAAGTGCAAGGTGGAGGTGTTCAACAGACATATAGAAAAATTGCTATACATACTTGGTTACATAACAAGTCTTTATAAGAAATTCACTTTAAATTATACTTTGTGTACAAACAACCTAGCCCAGGCCTTATAAATCTCATGAACTTCTAGTGCCTACCTTCTTCAACCTAGTCCTGGCCATGATGGCCTCAACCCTTTGCTTCCTCGCGAGCCTCTCGCGCTCCTCGCGCTCAGCCTCTTCTCGCCGCAACTTCTCCGCGTCCTCAGCGGCGCGCCTCCTCTCTTCCTCTTCACGGAGTTTAGCTTTGCGCTCCTCCTCTTCTTTGACGCGGCGTTCCGCTTCCTCTTTCTCTAGTTGTTGTTGTGCCTGAAAATATGAAAATAAAAATTACTAACTAATATTTAAAAATATAATATAGCGTAAAATTGAAATATATGAGATTTGTGGGTATAATTCTTATATAATTTTCAATAATTAATTGTCCCAAGCGGAAATCAAACCTACAACGGTCGCATTGACTATCGCACGCTTGTGCTCCTACCTGCATCAGCCTCAACGACCTCGTCGGTATTTTATATACATCAAAATGTGACGTGTTTACCTCAATAGCTTTCTTCAGTTTCTCCTCGTCAATGCGTCTCTGCAGCGCGGCGAGCTCTCTCGCTTCTTCCTCTTCTTTCTTCTGTCTCTCTTCCTCTATGCGCTGTCTCTCTCTTTCTAATTCTTCTTCGCGTTGCAACCTGTGATTGTATGATTATTTTATTGCTAACTTTTAATATGTTATAAAATATATTTCAGTATTGCAGTTTAGAGAATTAATTTAATTATAAATAATATATCCACCAACAGTGCAGTGTATTATATTGTATTGCAATGTATTGTAGTATAATACCTCTGTCTTTCAAGCTCCGCTTGTCTCTCGAACTCCTCCCTGGCGCGTCGCCGGCGCTCCGCCAGCGCCGCCTTCGCCTCCTCCTCCGTGGTTATACGCCGCGCAGTCATGGACGCTGGAAATTATTGAATATTATTGAGTTATTGGTATATAGCGGGATAGGCAGGGGTATTCTAGAGTTAAGACGAAGCGTGGGGAATGGAGTACCCACTGGGTGTCAAGTATACATTTCAAAAATCCTATCAAAATCCGTGTATGGCGTCGCTTACGTCAAGTCTGAGTAATCTGTCAATATTATTTATTGGAAGCGATACAAAACGTGACGTCAATGGATTTTATTAGCATTTTACATATCATGGCGGCTTGATGTATTTTTGTAGTTGATTTTTTCTAAACAAATAATAATCCTACATCTAATAATAAAATTACCGTGTATTTTGTATCTATTACAGATTATAGCCCTAAAACTCTATTAATAATGGGTTTCTTTAATGAAATTTATATTATTAATAAATAATAGGGTTTATTTTACTTAATGTCATCATCATGCCATATAATATTAATTTAGTTTAAACAGAGTGCCAAATTAGATAATAAATATTTCCTTACCAGTCATTTCATTATCATCAGTCTTTTCTTGCGATTGTTCCTTCTCTTCTCTCTCGGGCTTCTGTACTTCTTGGGGCTTCTCTTTCTCTCTCTTCTTCTCTTCTACGACGTTGTGTTCGTTGTTCGTTAACATTTTGGTGTCTGTTGATTCTTTTCTTTCGGTTGGTTGCTGGAATAATGGAAAATATTTTTTAATTAATATTGTAAAATAAGAAAATTTGCAAACACGTATGCTTGTTCCACTTCCACGAAAAAACTACCAAAAGAGATTTAATATATTATAACAATAATAATATTATAATAATAATGCAACCGCTAGTTTGCCAGTTTAATTGAGTGGGGACTCAGAGGAAATTATACAATATATTTTTTAAATTATTTTCATTTATCTGCTTCCATTTTGTTAATATAAATGCGAAACTTAGTTTCACCAATCCACTCCTAAAATTCAGGCTGTAATGGATTACCTTTCACTAAATTCTCTCTATCGACCCCGCTATACGCCGTACGGGTACAAATTAGTTTCTCGTATTCCGTATTGAGAGGCTCAATGTCGCGCTTTATGATATGAAAATTATTTATTTCTATGAATGAAATCGAACCTACAACTCTAGTTCTCATCAAACAAATCATTACTATTTAAATTATATAGTCATTGTTCATTCAAAATTTCTTGTAAGTCTATTTGAATAAAGAATATTTTTGTTTTTTTTTTTTGAACAATACAAATATAATTCACCTGGCGGTCCTCTATCTGCAAAGCTTCCAGTTTCTGAGTGACCTCTATAGCACTCACTTGGTTCTTTTCTAAAACGGGTTGTGGCACACTCTGGAGGAAAAAACAGTTATTTAAGTGTTTTAAAGAGCCTTTCTAATTTAGAAAAAACAATACTACTTCTTTTACTAAAATTATAAAAAAAAATTAGCGCCAGGCCAGTCCAGGCGAGGCCAGTCGTGGCGCAGCGGCACAAAGTGTGACTGTAAACCGACTGGTTGTGGGTTCGATCCCCACTCGAGGAGATGAAATATTTACTTAAATTTATATTTCCATTTCTTCGCTCTGGTGTCGACGCCAAGCGCGGCGTTGAGTTCTGCCACTTAACACGCAATGCCTCCAGAATTCGGCAGAAAGTGGGAAACGAAGTGTCAAAAAAAAAAACACTAGGTTCCCTCTGCCTACCCACCCTGCTGTGTGCGGGATACAGCGTGAAGCTGAAAAAATTAGCGGGATTTAAATTCTCTTTCTCTTATAAGCCGTTCACGCAGACCATGTTCGTTGCTTCTTGAAAACCGTCCAAGCATGGACGATTTTCAAGAAGCTCAGGTTTAAATCCTGTTAAGTTATTTTTTTTTACGTTTTATAAAAAAGTATTAAAAATATATATATTCATTAGTTTTACAGATGCGATGTAAACTACTTTAGTAATATTTTCTTTATAAATATAACTATTAACGACAAGAAACTAAAAAAAGAGAGGTAAGATATTAAAAATTTATAGATATCTTTACATTTTTAAAATTTTATAACACGTATTTTTAAAAAAGATATTACAATTTCGACGTACCTCGTTCAGAATTTGATCAGAACGTAGTTTGCAAGAGGCCCGGTTTCAAATCCCGGTTTGTAAAAATTTTTATATGATTTCTAAAAAATATGGATTTTTATAAGCACGTTTACTTTGTGTATCACGCACATAGCAGGGTAAGCTGATGGAACCTGGTAACCCAATGTCACGGCACTCCGTTCACATTAACACTTCTGGACGCTTTGACTCGCTACACGAGAGAGGAAACCAAAATATTAAATATTTCACTTACTCGAGTGTAATCAAACCTACAGCCGTCGCGTTTACATACAATTAAATATTCGAACTGTAATTTTTGTAGTGTTGATTATATATTTTCGTAGTGCTGTACAAACCTTAGACACTTCCTTGTCGACACTGGAGTCCTTGGACGCGGCCGGGGACAGCGCGCGTCCCGGCGACGCCGATAACGACTTGCCCGCATTCTGGAAACACAGGACAGAATATACTATCAACATTTACTACATATCGGTTATTATATTAGTATTAAACGCACCCATTTTATACCAAACCAAAACGTGTCAAACATAATTGGTAACATAAAATAAGTTTTTTTTAACTCACTTACGTAATATATTAACAATTTAAAAAACTAAATATCTTTTTTTTTCAATACAACAAATTCACGCACAATCGAAACGTATAAATTAAAGAACTGAGTTGGTCTCAATAAAGGCGTGTTAATAAAGACGTTTAATTGGAATGAACTATTGAAAGTAAACCCAACAAAACGAAGAAAAACAATCCAAGTACTATACAAAAATTATTTATCTTTTTATTTCAACATGCAAGTAACAAGGCAGGCAGGGGAGCATCAGCTTTACGCTGTATCCCGCACACTGCACGGTAGGCAGAGGGAACCTAGTGTTAAGACCCTCCGTTCCCGACTTTGTCGAAGTTTGGAGGCATCGCGTGTTGAGTGGCAGAATTCAACGTCGCGCTTTGCCTCGACACCAGAGCGAAGAAATGGAAATAAATATTTAAGTAAACATTTCAACTCCTCGAGTGGGGATCGAACCCAAACCAACCTAGTGTTAAAACACTTAATCTTCTCACTGAATTCTGGAGGCATTGGGTGTGAGAGCGAAGTAAGGAAATTATTAAATAACCAGATGCGTTTACAGTTTTGTTTGTGTGTATATAATGGCCCCTGTGTCAATCAAACCTCTATGATTTATCAAATTCGATTTATAAATAATAATAATAATATTTAATATTCTTCTTTTTGTAATTTAAAAAAAAATTTGAATTTGATAATTATGAAGGAGAAACATAATAATAATAACAATTGAATTGTTACCTTATCGTGATCTTTGGATGGCTTTGGCTTTCTGTGTAGCGGGGGCTTGCCTTCTCCCGGACCCACGGGCGTAGCTGGGAAAATAACAATATATTTTTATAGATATGTATATATTTATATAACATCAAAAAAAAGACATCCGTTATCGCCCAGTTTTTGGTGTGTTTTTGACTTTAGTTGGTACACAAATTGTATGTGTTATTTTAATGTTTAAGTTTTCTCACTGTAAAGTTTCATCTAAATTCGTTCATTAATTTTAGTTAGAAAGTGGAACAAACATTGAATCATTCATTCATAGAAGCATTCACATTTACTGTAAATATTATTTATTAATAAGACCATCTATTGAGGTTCTCGTTGGCTCCACTAAGCAGAGTGGCCTTCCAAGTCGGTAGTTGCTTCCTATAGACCCGACACTGACATTTCTATGTAAGTCGACGTTTTAAAAGCTCTAGTATGTATACGGGGGCGGTACTGACAGTGCGGCGAGCGGTGCGCGCCGTGCAGCGACAGCGGGCGCGGGCGGCGCGGGGCGGCGCGCGCGCCCAGCGTGCTCGCGTCGCGCGACACCGCCGGCGTCGTCGCCTCCGAGCCTGCGTATTATACACAAAATACATTCAACCATAATAAAAATTAGAAAAATTATTCATCTTATTTAACAATGACAATTTTACTATGATTATTTAACTTTAGTTTTTTTTAAATTATTTTGTTTAACCTTCAAATTGCAAAATAGGCATTACATTTTCCGTTTTCCACCTGTCCAAATGAACCACTGATTGTTTAGTGACCGAACTCAACGCTGCACTTTATTTATAAGATAATTTTACTTTATATAAAAAAAAATACTTTACTTAAAATTTCACTTTATTTATATATAAAAAAAAAATATTCTTATAATAATGGATTGAAGCCACAATAATTAAACCACGATGACCTCACTATTGCACATCAATGTAATTAAAAAGTTCAAATAGAATTTTTTCTAGTAAAATAACATAAAAGATAAAACCAAACATTTCAGAAAAAGAAATACAACAGCAACATTCAACAAAAACACACACACACACAAGTAAATATAAAACAAACCATCTCAAAAGCCGTCACTCAAGCGTCCAGCGCACGCGCACACACACATTTACCTCGCGGCGTGTTAACGCCCGTACCGGCAATAGAGGCGGGGCGCGGCTTGCGCGGCGCCGACGACGCGCGCCGCACCACCGCGCCCGCGCCCGTCGCGTTCGAGTTGGACATTGCACTGCACGGCCTCGAACCTGGTGTCGTCTCGCCTGATCGGGTTTCTATGCAAAAAAAAATGGTTTGTTATACAGTTTTATAGTTTTTGTTCGATGGTAGGGCGGCGATGGAAAGCGAATGAAGGCGATTTAGTATTTTTTTTTTTTCGTATGGGAGACGAGATCCTAATTTTGTATATTTTTTTTTATTTACAGTAAGTCATCATTTGAATTCGTTTCAAATATTATCATTGAAGGTTAAAAATATTTCTAATTTACAAATTACAAATCAGTTTACTATACAAAATAACTTTTTGAATTTAAACGAAGTTAGAATCTCTGCCACAATAATATATAGCATAATTATAAAAATGCAAATATAAATTATTAATAAAAGGCTTATTTATAAATTAAGTATAACAAATAAATTTATAAATTAGTGAGTTTGTATTGCGCTTTTGTTCGCATTTTTGTGGTGGTTAGTGATCGCTTTTTGATGCATTATTTTAGCTTGAGGCATCGAATTAAATATAATTTATACTTATTATACACATACTTAGTAAATACATTGTTATTTTTATATTTATTTCAATTAAACACTTTTGAATTTTGTAGTTTCCATTTAAATATGTTGTTAATACAAATTCCAGTTATATTAAAATTATTTCTTCGATCTGGTGTTAAAAAAGTGTCCCAAACAAATAAATGGAATAAGAAAATTTGCATAATTAAATTTCTTTATAATATCGTCACAGTATAATTTTTGTAAAGTACAAAATATTACGTATTGTATACAAAACGTTTTGATTAAATGAATGAATGGATAAATTAACAAAAAAAGACTGGATAGCAAACTTACCTTAGTAAGTCAAGACGTTCCATAACCAGAGTTACTTATACAGAGTGTTACAATTAAGAAAATTAATTTAACGGGAAAAATTATTAATTATTATTTTATTAAACACAGTTTTAATATGAGAATTAGGGTAGCAATTAAAACATATATAGAATATTAATAATAGGCTATTAATCGAGCACTCTGTGTAAGAAGAGAGGAAAAGACAGAGAAGTTACCTGTTGAACCACGTGTGTTGCAATTTTGATACCAATACCACGAAGACAGGAAGCGTATATAATTAAACACCTAACACTATTATATACTAATCACTTTAAAAAACAGAATGATTAGTCACTAAGTAAAAAAAAAACTTTTACTCTATTAAAAGAATGTATATGTTTGTTTTTATGAATTTAACAGAAAAAAAAATATTGGAACAAAAAAAATATCTATAAAAAAATCATATTTTAATATAACAAATATAAAAGCTAAGCATAATTATTATAAATCCAATTAATTTAATATAAAATCTTTTTTGTTTTTTGAGTCATTTAGATATGTTGAAACGTCAGTAGTGTCAGTCCTACCGGAAACTACCAGCAAATCAGAAGACAGTACCCCTATACGGATTTGTTAGTTCCTTCTATTTTTTAAATAATATTTGTATGGATAATATAAATAATTTCATATAAAGCATTTAGTTTTTGAAGCAGTTTCCCAAAGCTTTATGCTACTAAGGCCAATCTTGAAAGCTTCACCCAAAAGCGCCAATGGAACAAAAAGTTACGGTGTGTGGATAAACAGCACAGTGATCTTATGTTATATATTAATTTATTTAAAGTATTTAAAAGGACATTTTATTAGTACAAGTTACTTACTGGATTAATTCGTTTTAAAAAAGTCAACATTTTGAAAGCTTTAATGTTTTATTTTGAATTATATTGTAATAATAAAATAATTTTAAATAATCATATTATTATAGTTTATAAGGCCTTCAAATATTTGAGAGAATTTAACTAACAAAAGCAAAGAGGTTTAATTGTGAAAAGTAAATGGTGTTGTTGGTGTATGCATTTGACAAAAGCATTTCCCAGCGTTTAAAAAAAAATAAAATAATATAATCTCAAATTGTATGGCTCATGTATCTTAGCCCCAGGAGAGATAAAAACAATATTTATATATTAATAAACCGATTTCTCATTAATCAAAATTTCTCATAAACCTTTAATTAATGTATAGTAAAAATTCGCTTAAAAAAATATCTATACAAAAAATTCCACCAAGTTTTTTAAAGTATACTTAACCCAATTCACAAATGAAACGAAAAAGCTATACAAAATATAATTTCATTTTTCATTTATACATACTTTCACTCATATCATTATATAATGTCGCAAAGTCAACAAGCACCACGACTTTCAATGGGAGGCAAGACACGAGATTTACCAAAAAAAACACGAACACAAAACACAATAAAAAATCAAAAAAATAATATGTATTTATTTTTTTCATAAATTTACTATAGTTTCAGTAATAAAAAGACACCAGCAAATTCAGATGGTTCAGTACAAGTCTCTAAGCAACGAACGCGTCAACATTACGTAAGGTGATGTATCGTGTGTATCGTGTTGCCATGTAATCGAACTATCGATGGTATTTTATGGGAAAACATAAAACGTCTATATGTATGGTAATAAGAAAGATGTCACGTCATATTTGTACATCCATGTACATAATAGAAATAAAAAATAAATAAATCAGCTTCCCGCTGTATCCCGCACACAGCAGGATAAGCGGTATCTGGTGTTAAGATACTCCGTTCCCCACTTTCTCTCGAATTCTGGAGGCATTGCGTGTTGAATAGCAGATTTCAACGCCACTTTTACAGAGCGAAGAAATGGAAATATAAATTTAAGTAAATATTTCATCTCCTCGAGTGGGGATCGAACCCACAACCGGTTTAAGGTTTTACAGTCACAGTACAGTCTTGGCGCAGCGGCACAAAGTTTTATAATGGAAAAGCGAGTGGTAAGAGAGGCAGGGGGAGACCTCGGTTGACCTCCAAAAACACAATATCGAAGATACTGGAAGAAGGTTACGTAAAAAACATAAGGAGCCTCTAGAGGTAGGAATGTATGAAAAGGTTGATGACAGTGGCCGAGGCTAAAGAGGTATGTAGAGAGGTACGTAGAGTGCGATATTTCCTGATAGTATTTACCAGTGTTGAATATATGCACAAAAACTTTCAAAATTGATAAGATAACGCGGCGCAGTGTCCCAAAAGGGGCGGCTATGAACGATTTCATTTTCTCGCTCTAGTAACAAAGGACAGAGCGGCGTCGAGTTCCGCTATTCAACACGCAGTGCCTTAAAGATTCGGCGATAAGTAGGGAACGGAAACGTCTTAAGACTTTCCCAGGTTCTCTCCTCCTACCCAGCTATATAAAAGATACAGCGTAAAATTTAAAACATAAACTCAAAGATGATTTAATGGACTGATTTATATAAATGTATTCTTTTACATAATATATTTATCAATTTCATGTAAACATAATCACAATAAAGCTAAAACATCCCACGGTATTAATAAAAGCTTATATTTTTTACTCCAAAGAAACAAATACTAAATCGTCGTATTCAAAGAGCTACACTTAAGTATCACCCACACAATAAAAGAACCCCTGAATCAAGCCCTAGCCGATCAAATGCATACACCCCAACCCCACAAACCCCCAAAACCCCACAAACCCCGATACATACGTATGGAGAGGTGCTGCGTGGAGGCGGCGGGGCGCAGGCGGTCGAGGCGCGTCATGGAGTGAGCCCTACCTGGTCGCGCGGGCAGCGTGGGCACCAGGTCCGTGCGGCGGCGCGCCACCGACGACCACAGCTGCGGGGAGCGGTCGGGTTCGTCTGGAGACATTCATCAGAGATTCACTTAAAATGGTAGCTAATATATGGTAGGGAAGCCAGAGGGAACCTGGCATTAAAAACTCCATTTCCCACTTTGTCGCTACCAGAGTAAGAGAACGCCGCGCTTTTCCACTCGGTCACTTAAGCGAAGAAATGAAAATAATTCTCCTGCTGGCTGGGAATCAAATGTATAACCATCGCGTTTACAGTCAAACATTGCCGATGCGTCACAACCCAACACAACATCAGCTTCACGCTGTATCTCGATCACAAAAGGGTTGTCAGAGGGTTAAGACACTCCGTTTTCCATTTTCTGCCGAATTTTTCGAAGCATTGCGTGTTGAGTGGCGGAACTCATCGCCGAACTTTGTCTCGACACCAGAGCGAAGCGAAAGCGAAATAAAATATTAAATATTTAATTTTCCTCAAGTGGAAATTGAATCCACGACCTGTCGCGCTCTGCCCTTAATACTCAGTATAATAATATTATAAATTCAAATATAAACCATAACCGAGATGACGTTAACTAGAAAGAATTTTAGCCAATAAGTTAGGTATTACATACACGTTTTACCATATTCTACAAGGTTGCCATTGACATTTCTTTGACGCGCCTATGTATTCCGTGTCTTAGGATATGTGTTGTAATTTTTATAGAAATACTTGATAGTTTCATAGAAATAGAGTGATATGGAGTTCAAATTTTACTGAGGGCAATATTAAATTTCATTATTTTTAACTGTTACCAGTGTTAACAGTTAAAAATACACACAGGCCAATTTGTTAATATGCAAATAGGTGGAAAGTAGAGAACCTGAGAGAGTGGGAATTTCATTTAATCTATTATATTTATTAGGGCCCTCAAGGAAATGAGCTATGTTTCGCGCTTTGGTAAAAGGAAACAGCGCGGCGTTGAGCTCCGCCACTCAACAACCAATCTCCAAAATTAAGAAAAATAAGAAATATTGCCTCGTTTCTAGTCTATCGCAAGACATTGCAAATTAAAAAAAACCGTCACAAAATAATCATAAGCAAAAAAAAAAGAATCAATAAAACCAGTACATTTAGAAGAGAGACTAAAGTGCAAAAAAAAAATGACAGCCAAGTTAACAACGAGCTACGTGCTCAGAGTGACTGAGCAATATTAAATAGGTGATTTGCATAATTACTTACAGAGACTGGTGAACATAACTCCTTGGCGGCGTGATGGGGTAAACGGTTAAACAATTAAATATCACATTAAGTGGTTGAGAGAAATCTCAATGAAGTCTTACAATTGCAATTATAAGAACGAAAAGAATAGGAAAATTTAGTGATTCGACACTACGGTTTGTGTGTTTTCTAAAATATTATATCACATTGAAATAAATCAATTATTATTCAAATTCTTACACAACAAAAGTTGTATACAATTAAAAAACAAAACCAATATATTTTTTTAAATGTAAATCTGAATAAATATCCCCTCTGTACAATTATCACAACTAATAAAAAAAAATAAAAAAAAAGCTACCTTTAGTATCAGTGTCGGACGTATCCAGATGCAGTGCGGACGCGCGTCTCGTGAGCGGCGCAGACGCGAACATCACATTTGTTGTTGATGCCGCCCTGAAAACAGTCATTTATACGTTATAGTTAAGTTAAAACTTTAATTTAGTTAAATTTTAACTATTCATAAAAATTGGTTATTTCTGTAACTACAATATAAAAAATTACAATCTATTCTATTGGTTATTTTCTTTTAAAATACTTTTTATATTATATTCAACACGTACACAAAAACAATTTTACGTAACAATATTTTAAAACATCACATTATAGGGCACAGTCATATAAAACATAATTAATTGCGATAATTATACCAAATTAGTAGAAAATAAAGACAACAAATAAAAAAAAAATAGAAATTAAAATTTCATTTCACTTATAGAAAATCCATGTGTAAAAAATAGAGATTAGAGAGTGTTACCCAAAATGCTGCATGCAATGTGTAATAGCATTAGTCTTATTATATTTTTTTCTTTCTATATTTACTTACATAATATATTATAGTAGGATGACAAAAAAGACCGGATTTAACCGGATTAATAGTTGACGGTAGATCAATATATTATTATACTCAAAGTCAAAAGATTATTATTGGAAATAGCAAACGTGATCTTTTAAACGTCAAATAATTTAAAATCGTCCGCGGACCATATCTAGGCCTCTGCGGACTACCGGTTGGGAACCAGTGGTTTAAACGCTAAGATCTCTGGATCTACTGGTCCGATTTACTTTATTTTTGTATCGTATGAAAGCTGTATTCTGCAGGAATGCTAAGTAACATTACGGTGTAAGTCTGAGTTAGCCTTAAATAACGAAATAACAACGCTACCAAAATAGTTATAAAAATATTAAGTTTTATAAGTTCTAAAAAAAGTCCGCGTCACCATATATCTTCTAATCATATATTTATGTGACAGTAAGGCATTAGTGACAAAAATAATTGAAAATTTTAAGGTGATTTTTACGAACAAAAGTTATTTTATCATTAAGGAAATTTAATGAAGATAATCTTCTGCTTTTATAGCATGTAATTTAGACGTATACTTTTCGAGAAAATGTAAAATTAAAATAATTCAACGCTCTGTTTACGGCCGTTAGCCTAGGCTCGAGTCCCGCAGGGGACGCCCTTGCCGCCGATGACGTCCTATGATACAACCACGTAGTTTTCATGATTGAATGTATCAATCTGTTGTCAAATGAAGCATAATAAAAGTATTGTAGGTGGTATGCGGGCGAAGCCGCGAGTGGGCCGCTAGTACTAAATACACGCGATAAATCCGATTAAAGTTTCATTTAAAAATACACTTCGGTATACTTTTGTTACCTACTACAGATAATTAAATTTTATACGACGTAAAGACTATCTATAAGATATGCATGGCAATATTATTTATTTTCCTGTTTTAATAATACTATACTAAGTAATTACATTATTTAATTGCCAAAAAACGAGGAATCTCGAAAATTCAAAATGGCCGTTGTGGCGGATTGGGACAGCGACTGTCAACTTGATGGTTGTAGGTTCGATCCCAATTCGAGGGAATATTGTTAATGTTTTCATTAAAATTTGACAACATAGTAACTTAACACGGTTCTCTGATATATAAAATATGTCATACAGAAAATAGCGGTTTTTTTTTTAAAGTTATTTATTAATCTAATTGTTAACCTGTTTAGCTAAAACATAATGTAAGCATATACTGAATTAATTGCCAACGTCGACTCGCGATACTGCCGCGTAAGATAAAATAACTGGGTCTCAAGTAAATGGCTTTATACATACATACATACGTACGTGTTGTTAACGAAATAATTTGTATCGAATGTAATTTCTAATAATCGTTTGTAATTAATGTTTGCTAGTTTACATCATTCAATTTTTTTCTTTCAGCTTCACGCTGTATCTCGCACATAGCAGGGTAGGCAGAGGGAATCTTATCAATTGATTAACCTAATTTTGGAAATATAATTATGTTTCAATCAGCTTCACGCTGTATCCCGCACACAGCAGGGTAGGTAAAGGGAACCTAGTGTTAAGACACTCCGTTTCCCACTTTCTGCCGAATTCTGGAGGTATTGCGTGTTTAGTGGCAGAACTCAAGGCTGCGCTTAGGCTCGACACCATAGCGAAGAAACGGAAATATAAATTTAAGTAAATATTTCATCTCCTGGACTGGGGATCGAACCCACAACCAGTTGGTTTTACAGTCTCACTTCGTGCCAGTGCGCCACGACTGGCCTCTATACTCATGAATGTTTAATAATAAATATTAAATATAAATTTCAACACATTTTTTTAGTTGTTAGGTTACAGGTTCATTCGTCAAATCTTTTACAAGTGCTGAATATTAACTGAGTCCAAAACATAAAAAAAAAAATTTCTTTATTTGTCCATTTTCAATATACAATAAGAAAAGTGTCACTACTTTTACATCCATTAGGCTAGTGGTATACATATTTATAGGGATTAAAAGTCTAAAGATGTACATAGTAAAGTTCCACTAAATTTAAAGTTTTTCACTAATTATTATTACTTTATTTAAGTAATAATAATTCATGTTTTTTATACAATCTTTATATCTTTATCTGTAGTGATAGTTGGTAAACTTGTTAAAAAAGGTATATTTTTTTTAACGTAGCGAGATTTTAACACGCGTCTCATCGATTTCTTTAAACTAGCCTTCACATACAGACAAAACCGCGGACGTGGCTAGTATACATTAATTACACCAAAAAAAAACCCAGTAAACTCCAATATGACGTAAGTTGTAATGCAAATGGTCAATATAGAATTCGCCACGTTTCGTTTCCATTGTTTCTCAAACAATAAACTACTGTCATTTTGGATGTTACGGCATAGGATGGGGCTTTTGTTTTTATTTATGAGCTCGTTTGGTGGCAACAGCCAGGATATTGTGATAGAAATAAAAACATTAAAATATTTAATATTTCTTTGACGAAAATTGGTTTGAATAGTTCTATGTAAAGCAACACAGTAAGTAATAGAACCTTTTTGTTTTTACGCTGTATCCTGCATATAGCAGGGAAGTAAGAGGGAACCTGGAAGCTTAATTTTAAGACTTCGTTTCTTATGTTCTCAATATTCTGACAAATTTAGGAGGCATTGCGTAAATAGCGAAACTCATCACCGCGCTTCACCTCGTTACGAAGCGAGGAAATGGAAATATTAAATATATAATTTTCTCGCGTGGATTGAAACCCACAATCTGTCGCGTTAGCTAAAACAGACAAAAATATAACGAAAAGTACGCAACTTCAAAGCCTTTTTAAGGAACGGCAAAAATCCTACAATGGTATAAAGAAAGCAAAAAAAATAATTTCCAAAAAAAAAATAGCATTTAACCAAACAACTAAATAAACAAGTAGATAAGACGAGTCAAGTATAAACTTTCGCGATAATTTTCACATCTGCTATACACATGATAATGTTCCATTTGCTATTTATAAACAATGGTGATGCTAATTTATATGTAAATGCTTGGCGTCGTTAGCGTCGTTTAAGATACGATAACATACATTTCTATTAAAAAAAAGGATTATCATATATTTTTCACGCTTCACGCTGAATCCCGCATAAAGGGACGAAGCTCAAAACAGCGCATAGTCTTATTACCAGATTCAAACTTTCAATCATCGCGTTTGCGGTCTGACTCAGCGCCGCTGCGCCAAGAGGCAAAATTATTAGGTATATAAGTTTGTTAATTTTTTAGCTTCCTGTATTATGAGGGAAATAAAAAGAACATAGTGTAAGACACTCCGTGTTTCACTTTCCGATCATAGATTAGAAACGTCTTAGAGCCATTTTTGCGATATTGTTAAACTGTATTTGGCCTACTTTAAACGGATGTATCTTAATGGGAACGGAATGTCATAACACTAGGTTCCCAGGTTTCCTCCGCCTACCCCAAATATCAAAATCAACCACGAAGACTACTACGTATACGTATTTACTTTATAATTTTTATATAGGTATATAAATTATATTATACATTTTATATGACACACGTTATTCTAGTAAGCGATTAGATAAAAACGATCCGTATCGGTTTGTGTGGAAAATTTCGTACGGAAACATATTTAATTTATATGTAACAAAAACATTGCCAAATTAAAAGCCATATTACAGTTGGAATAATATTAAGCAAATAAAAAAATACAGTTAGACTGTCTTGGGTTCAGTTCCATATAATGAAGAAGTTGGTTTTCAATCGGAGAAACCGCCGCAAAAATCTATTTACCTATATAAAAAAATTATGACGAAAATAATGAAATGACATTGACGTTATATTATGATAATTTTGAGAATGTAGTTTAATAAGGTTTTCATTCAACTTGAAACTCAAATCAAATCAGCTTCAGCTTCATCAGCTGTATCCCGCACACAGCAGGGTAGGCAGAGGGAACCTAGTGTTAAGACACTCTATTCCCCACTTTCTGCCGAATTCTGGAGGCATTGCGTGTTGAGTGGCAGAACTCAACGCCGCGCTTAGCCTCGACACCAGAGCGAAGAAATGGAAATATAAATTTAAGTAAATATTTCATCTCCTCGAGTGGGGATCGAACCTACAACCAGTCGGTTTTACAGTCACACTTCGTGCCACTGCGCCACGACTGGCCTTGAAACTCAACAAATTAAAAACGCAGTGTTCGAATATTGGTTTTTTGTTTTCTCTGTTTAGGTGGAATAAAGTTGGAAGCCGATAAAGACGCGAGGTAGGATATGGCAATGGAAACCGCAATGAAAAGATACAAGGGATGGCAGATATAAGAGAGTTCTCCGTGAGAATGAAGTACAATGAGTTCCAGTGGACGTCAAGAAAAAAAGTGACGAAATAATCGTAAAAAAATTATTTATAAAGGAAGAGTGAGTGGCAAGAGGCAGATTTAGACTTTGGTTTATCTTGGACAATACTGTATTGATGATACTGGAGAACAACTACTATTTTCTTGTAAGAAAAACGACAAAACCCATAATATATTTTTAACGTATACAAAAATCAATGTATATTAATAGAATGTTTGGTTCACGCTGTAAGGTAAGGTAGAGGAAACCTAATATTAAGTTCTCGTTTTTTCTCACCAATTTTCGAGACATTGCGCGTCGAGGGCGGAACTCAACGCTCCGATTTAGGTAGAAGTGGTGCGTCTATATCTGCATTAGCTTGGAATGTAGGTCGTTTTAATCAGATTCGGCGTAAGCGTCAATTGAGTATTCAGCTCAGTGCATATAATGGTGACTGCATAGAACAATACCAGTACTTAGTTTATTTCAATATCAAATAGCAAAAAACAAGTGATAATGTTTTATTGCAAATTATTTATTTATTTGGTTTATTTATAAGAGCATCTTGCGAATTTTATATACAATTTTCTTATGGTCTCTTTACAACTTTAAATATATACTTTAAAATGTATGGCAATCAAGTTTTGTTTATAACGGTGTATGTTCTTCTAATCTATGGTAGTGGATAAGTTAACTTAAGTTAATAAAATAAAAAAATCGCATCTGTGATATACATTAATAGACATACATACATATATATATCTTCATATACACATTCGTAAAAAAAAATGTCCTTAAAGAATTGACTTTACTCAAACTAAATGAGCGGATGATGTCGACTAGAAATATGACACTATTTTGTCTCGTAAAATGCAGGAAACTTCAAACTGTATAAATTATATATAGAACTAGTGATATAACACTCTCATTTCTGCACAATTTTAATTCCTAGTAGTCAGATTCACGCTAAATCCCGTATACATATAGCATAATACTCCGATCCACACATTCCACCAAAATTTCAAAACATCGCATGCTAAGCGGCAGAACTGAGCGCCGCACCTTCATTTTGTTACTAGAGCGAAGACATGAAAAATAATTTATGTCTTCCAAAGGAAAACGAACCCACAACCGTCGCGTTTACTTGTACAATAATTATACATATATAACACGCTTCAATTAGTATAGTCAACATACTAAATGCTCTATTCACCTATAATAGGGCTCGTGTATGACACATACACTGTCCACTTTCCGACGTCCATTAAAAGACATCCATCGCGTGACAGGTACGACCCAAGGTCAATATTACAAACAAAAGGGATACGTCAATATTTAAAAAAGAAACTATAACGATTTTATAGTTAATTAAAAAAAAATAGACAGTTTTCATATACAAAGTATCTATATAGAGACAGTCGTCGTTTGCAACTACATTTGCCCGAAAAATCCCATTTTTTTCCCGATCTCGTAGGAATTATAATAGTAGAGATGTGTATCTAGAGCAATTTTTTTTGGTAGCTCGATTTGGAATTTAGTTTTGATCGATTGGTGTAGTACAGGATCTTTTTAAAATTTTTAATAAATATTAATAAATGGTAATTTTTGTGTTGGGTGCGGGCACTGACGCCGCAGACGCCATTCCTACACCCATGACAGTAGCGTACTACGAGAGAATTTTCTCTACCATGCTGAAGTCACTCAAATACCATAAGACCTTTTAAAAATAGTTTTCAGTGTGGCTAGAGATATTCCATGTTGAATGACGGAACTAAACGCCGCAAATAAAGAACATATATAAAATTTATAAATTAGTATTACCTTTAATAAATTTTAAATATATCTAAAATGGCGTCAAAAATTTAATTTTAAACCATTGAAAAATCCAATTAACGATTTCAAATATCATTTCAGTATAATAATATAAATTATAATAAGTATATATATATAAAGTATAAATAGATTATCTGTCTTTATTATTCTGTGTGTCAGACTGTGACTAAGTCATAGTCCGGAAAAAGCGGAACGCAAATTTCAAGTGAAGCGAACGTCCAATCTAAAATGAGCCTTATTTTTCATAGAATTAAATTTCAAATTTAAATAGGAAATTAGATAAATGAACTACAGTAGTCTCAATGGAAGAGTAAAATAAGCAAACGACCACTTAAAGTGTATTTATTCAAACATTCGATTCACTGTTAATACTTTCACCGTTTCGGGGTCTGGACGGTTTTGCTTTTGCGGAGTGATGATTTAAAATGTAATAGCAATATGGGTTGTTTTATCGATTGAACTCGTCTACCAATAATATATGAAGGTCTGTATGGAGAAAATAGTGACTAATCACTTTGCTTTCCAAGAATTCTTATTGAATAATTTAATAATACTTCTAAGTGATTAAAAGGACATTGTAGCGGAGCAACTTACTGTCAATGCAATATTTGTCGATTCAATTCCCGCACGGAGTAGTAAATTTAGATTTTTCGCTGTCTAAAATTCGGGCAGAAACCGAAGAACGAAACGAAACTAATAACTTAAGGTTCCCTCTGTCTACATAACTATATGTGAGAAAAAAGCGGAAAAAATAGTTTTTGCTCTTGATACAAACCCATTTATCATAGTGTATAGCAGATATGAACAACACAAAGTGTACCGTTACTAAATATTTTATTAATTTTCTATGAAAAAGTAGAAAAGGTAAAGAAAAATCTGCTCTTACTTTTATTTGGCGGCGAAATAACGGTTCAACCTTACTGAGTAAATATTTGTGTCAATATGTACCCAGAAAATAATCTTTCTCAAACAAAAATCCAGTTCATAGTATAGCTATATACTTAAGTTACATGCGCCATTATTTTGCTGGTATAATTTTTTAATGAAATTAAATCAGCTTCACGCTGTATCCCGCAAAAAGCAGGGTAGGCACAGGGAACAGGGAGAGTTAAGAAACTTCGTGTTCCACTTTTCGCCGAGTTCTGGATATTTTTTCAATATCAATAAAATAAAACATGAGGCCGGTTGTGGCGCAGGAACACAAGTGTGTGATTGCAAGCGCCACAGGTCGGGGTTCAATTCTCGATTATGGAAGAGTAATATTTAATATTCATTAATTTTCTCGCTCTAGTGACGAAACATAGCACCGTGCTAAGTCCCGCCACTCAACACGCACTGCCTCCAGAATTCGACGAACAATGGTGTCCTAATCGGAAAGGAGTGTCTAAACACTAAATTTCCCAAATTCACCTCTGCCTTGTGTAAACTAAAAAAAACTGTTATACCTTCGAACAGATAATTATTTTAAATTACCCATAGATTTAATTTAATCAATTTAATCTCAAGGCAGCAATTGAATAGTTCTAATGCAACAAAACACAACACTATGTTTAATTAAACCACTGGCTGAGGTGTTAATAAGTTATCAAGGGTAGGCTTACGGCGTCTGAACACGAATCGGGTTAATATGTTAATTGTTAGAGGGAACATTGGTAAATAGCTTAAATAGGGTAAAAGTTTAATAATAAATGAGATTATTTAAGGTTTATTATTAAAGTTTGAACGAGTAGGATTTAAGGAAAGAAATTTTTTTTTTTAGAAAAAAGTTTGAAAATAGCGAAATTTGAATAGATATCTTCATTTAAAATTATATACAAACTTTACAGATTTTGAAATAATACTAATATACACTACAGTACATACAAATCCATGCTAAACACATGCAATTTAACTACTACAAAAATAAAGTGCATTTAGTGAAATAAAAAGTCTAATAAAAAATTAGTAAACAAATAAAAAAAGAATATAACAAAAAAAATAAAATCGCTTACAGTGATTCAAAAAAGTTCATCTGATCTATGGGGTTGGTACTGGAGGTGGAAAAAACATAAAAAAATTAGTGCAAGAAACAAAATTTTCCCAAATTAGGCAAATCCGACACCATGATGGGACTTGAAATAAAAAAAAAGCAAAGCGAAATTCTACGAAAAGTCACCAAAGAAATCATGAAATTTTACTATAATTAAAACAAAACCGTTGCATACAAGCGAAAGTATAAAATTATTATAATCAGAGACATTAATTAAAAACTAAATAACATCATATTAATATTTTTCTGATAGTTGAATTTACTTAAAAAAAAACGATAAAACTATTCAATAAATAAGACATTATGAAAATGTTACTTTTGCAGTAACTTTTCACTATTTATTAACTATATACATCGAAAACATACGCAACGGTAAGTTTTTTCTTATTTATAAATTAAAAACAATAAACAAACATATTTTGTCGACATCGACGTCCCCAAGCAATAACCCTGAAAGCAACTTCTAAAATATGTTTATTCGCTTACAAGAAAACTTCAGTTTTAAGAATATTTAACAAAAAACAAAAGTTTATTTTTAAAACATCTCAATTACCAACTTATTGCTTGGGGCCGTCAATATACAATGACTTAATTGAATACATCCGGTAGCATTCGTTTAGCTTCACTTAAAATGTTGTGAAGTTAGCAATAATTGGTCTATCTTGGTGATAGTTATTCGTTATCAATCAAAAGATAAAACAATAAATAATATTATCTATGTAATAAAACAAAGAAAGATAAAAAAGTATCAATTCGAGGTGACTGTTGTGGCGATTGTACCATTTCAAATTAAGATACAAAACATACATACTAAATAAAATAACAATTAAGGAGAACAACTTTAAAATTTATGAAACCAAAAAAAACCTACTTTATATATATATGTTATGAACGCGTCGTGACACACGCGTGTTTTAAACGCTTGATGTGAATATAAATCAACAGCGGGAAAAAAACTAACCCAACCAAAAAAAAACTACATTTAGTCATACCTGCGCGCAGCCCAAAAGAATCCAGCTGAATCCACCGGCTCTAGTAACCGGGGCGTGGATGAACCGAAGGCGAACGCCGGCCGGGGCGACGAGCGCGCCGCACGCGCACGTTCTAAACGCTCAGTGCGATCCTTCTCACGTTGCAAGAGGGCTTCCCGGCGGGAAACTGATGCCTCCCATATTGCACGTTTTCGTTCTTCCACCTGAGGGAAAAGTAAAGAAACAATTTAAATAAATGTATACATATAGGTATATGAGGCCAGTCGTGGCGCAGTGGTACAAAGTGTGACTGTAAAACCGACTGGTTGTGGGTTCGATCCCCACTCGAGGAGATGAAATATTTACTTAAATTTGTATTTTCATTTCTTCGCTCTGGTGTCTAGGCAAAGCGCGGCGTTGAGTTCTGCCACTCAACACGCAATGCCCTCAAAATTCGGCAGAAAGTGGAGAACGGAGTGTCTTAACACTAGGTTCCCTCTGCCTACCCTGCTGTGTGCGGGATATAGCGTGAAGCTAAAAAAAATGTAAGTTAATAACGATTATCTTTAGGTAATATTTACAACTAACTATAATTTCAAAGTTCACCTTCATCTATAGCAGTTTTTGTAATAAACGTAATTTCTCTAGTTTTTTTATCTAGTAATCACAGTCATGCGCGTAGGAAGGCGCGGAGGGTTATATTATTTATATATTAATTTCTTCGTTTTGGCACCAAGACAAAAACCTAGCATTAAGTTTCGCCCCTCAACACAAAAAGTGGTGGAATGTCTTACCTACTAGGTTCCCTCGGCATATCCTTACTATATGCGAGATACAGACTGAAGCTTATTTGTTTTATTTATAATGAAGTAAAAATAAAATTTACATTCACGTGTTATCTTGACCATCTAGGTACGGGTAATATAAAATAAGGCTCGCACACAGTTAGCGTGTCATGTTATTACCCATGTTAAGTGTTGTGCGTTTTCTTTTTATATCACATAATATATTATGATAATGTACATCTTTATTAACATATATTCGGGACGATAAAAACGGCATAACATCATTCTCAATCCTATTATCGAAAGATAAGTTAAATGTCGATTTTTTTGTTTCACGCTGTATCCCGCATACCACCTGCGCCATATGGGTGGGAAGTGAGAAACTGGGCACCTAATGTTAAGACACTTCCGATCCTTATTTTCCGCCGAATCGCCTTCACTTTATTACTTTAACAAAAAAGCTTCACGCTTTTCCCTGCACATGGTAGTATAGGCTGAGGGATCCCAGTGTTGAGACACTCTTTGCCGACTAGCCTATATTAATCTTTATTCAAATTATAGTTTCAAAAAATAAACAGCAACATGCATGTTAGTGTTTATTAAAAAATATTATACAATTATAAAAACTGTAATAGAGATATATATAGAGGTCGAAGCGCAGAGGCACAAAGTATGACTGAAAAATCTACTAGTTGTGAGTTCGATCCCCACCCGAAGAAATGAAATATTTATTAACATTTTCATTTCTTCGCTCTGATGTCGAAGCAACCCAATGCCTCTGAACTCGACGGAAAGTGGGGAGCGGAGTGCTTTAACACTAGGTTTCCTCTGCCCAGCTTTGTGCGGGATACAACTACGAGAATTGTTATTATACAATCTTCATAGGTATAAATACCAAGTTACATGATGATACAATAATATAAAAAATGCCTGTAATTTAAATTCTTATTTTATTATGTAATTACTACTCCACTAACTAAAAAGCCTTTAAAAAAATTAATAAGGCAGTAGGCAGGCAGAGGGAACATAATGTTAAAACACTCAGTTCCCAACTGTCCGTCGAACTTTTCGAGGCTTCGATAGAGTGGGGATCGAACCCACGATCGTCGCGTCCCAATCCCACCCTTGTGCCAATGTACCACGAAGGCGTCAAGTTTAATAAAAAAAAATATATATATTTTCATAGAAGAACATCGAAAGTCACCGAACAAACACTAGTCTTTAAAATCATTAGCGTAAATCGCGGGAGACATTCATTATGTTATTAGATACGTCCGTCCGTTAGTCTTACATGGGGTTTTGATTTGCAATTTACATATTAATATCTTATAGAATATAATTTTAAATTGCTATAAGTACAGCAACACGAGCATTTAATGGAGAAATTAGTTGTAGGTCATTTAGTTCTTGATTTTACTAATCTATAATTAAGGAACTAATGTAGGCAGAGAAATCATGAGAATCTAGTGTTAGGACACTCCTATCCCATTAAGCCACTTCCGTTCCCAACTTTTCGACGATTACTTGACGCATTGCGTGTTGAGTAGCGGAACTTAAAGCCACGCTTTGATTCATTACAAAAGCGAGGAAATTCAAATATTTCATTTCCTCGAGTGGGAATCGAACCCACAAGCTGATGCGTTTACTGTCTATATCATTACTAAGTCTTTAATAATTACAAAAGTAAAATAAAACATTAAAAGTATGTATTAATAGTTTTATATGTGAAATTAAATATTAACTCTATAAGATGACTCCTATCAACATTACCATAAATAGATCAACTTTTTTATTCAAAACATTATATATTTGTATGACTCACAATCGCAATGCATTTGTCACACGTTGTTTTTAGGGTTCCATACTTTTTAAAGAATAAGAGATCACTCTGGATCCCTTAAGGGTTCCTTTTTTCCTAGAATTACAAAATTTGACGGCTAGCTTCTACAGGAACTGAAGACTATACGTTTGTGGTTATGTCCTTAAAATAATATCCTTGAAAGGGGGCGAAATTTAGTATTAAAGCGGCTAGTTCAAGTTAGGTACCTATCAGATGAAATGGCTCAGACTAAGCAAAACCTAAATTACGGATTACGGAACTCCTGGTCAGCGAGCTCAATTCGCGCTTGACCAGTTTTTTTAAATACATACATAGAAAAAACCGGCTGTATGCGGTAGCTACCAAACACTATTCGCTACCGGTAGGCAGGTATAAAACGTATTTACATAAGCGAGAGATTTTCAAGTAATTAGATTATATTTTTTTTTCTTATTTCCACGTTGTATCAATTACTTGCCGCCGTTATGACGGAGTTGTAAATGCTAAATTTATTCCTTCTGCAAAATTACTCGTTCTGGTAGCGAAAAAAAAGGGCGGCGTTGAGTTCCGCGACGCACAATAAGTGTACGAAAATGAGAAACAGAAATGGCAAAATGGCAACAGTGGGAACGACATGTCTAGATTCCCTTTGCCTATGCTATTTGCGGGATACAGAGTGAAACTAAAAAAAAATCAATACTTGACTGACAATTTTAAAATCAGATAAGGCCTTCTTCTACTTACTGTAAGTATCTACATGAAATTTACAATTATTTCAATATTAATAATATATGTATACTACGTATAGAGTTACCAAATAAATAAACAATTTTATGCAATTGAACACAAAAGCCAACATTATATATTTAATACCCTACATAAGTTACATACGGTAAAATGTTCATTACCAAATAAGGATGTTTGAGATATGTAAATAAAACATTAAAAAAAAACAAATTTAAAACAAGAGAATTATAAGCAAAACGAAAATCGCGACAGCTTGAACTAAATTAATAATAATATATCGCTTAAGCAAATCTGTTCACTGGTTTACCACTTACAGGGAACGGACATACATACATATGCTTATACTTCTATTTTCGTAGTCGGGTAAAAAACAAGTTAAACAAACAAAAAAAGTATTTACCAAATAAAACTAAATTAAAAATTTAAAACAAAATGAAGGAAGAACAACACTTATCACCAAACTTTCACTGTCAACGGGAGTGATTCAGTGATTAATAACTCACGCACAAAGGCACGTCCAAGCGTGAAATCAATCATTAACTGGAATGATTTGAATGGACGCCAGCAGCCAGACCGTTGTGGCGCAGTGGAACTATGTTGAACTGTAAACGCGACAGTTGCAGGTACGATTCCTACGCGACACATACTAAATTATTTTCATTTCCTCGCTCTGGCAATATAAAATTAATAATTAAGAATGTGGTGGCGTAGTGTCCTCTATCGATACGGGATAAAGCGTGAAAGCGAAGCAAAAGAAAAACAAAAAGGCAAATGTGTACTATGAAATCGTATAATAAAACTGTTTCTAACGGCCATATCTTGAGGTTTATTTTTGATTTTTATCACACACTTAAGTGAAAGAGATGAAAGAGGAGGGTGTCAAGTTCTAATTCCTGTTACCGTCTCTCTAAACATTTAAAGGAGGAAGTGCTTTTTGGGAGAGTTAATTCACAAGGATCTTAGATTTGATTTATATCAAAGATTTCATAAATTAAATGATGTATCTATAGAATGATGCAAGAAGTAAATAAAGATCTATCTTAAAGTGTATCGCCGTCGCCACAGTTGTGCCTTTACTGACTGCGCTGTGTCCTTATTTCAAGGTTCAAACCACACCCACCATCTTGGCATCTTCGCCAATAATATAGAGTTGAATTTAATATTTATAGGAACCAACTAAACGATAATGAGTTTGTTTGGTTAAATGCGTTATTGTTACAAGTTTTAATCCAGGTTCAAATTGGATTTTCTTTCTTGTGTTGGACAAACCATTTATAGAAAGAGCGAAGGTACCGATCGTGGTGTACAGACACAAGCGTTCAACTGTAAACGTGACAGGTTGTGGGTTCGATTTCCACTCGAGAATTCCCCATTTGAAAATAAAAATATTTAATATTTCCATATTCACGCTCCGGCAAAGAGGCATACTCAAGTTCCGCCACTCTCTTAATGGGAACCAAGTGTCTTAATTCTTGGTTCCCAGGTTCTCTACTCAACCAGCGCGTTGCGCGTAATACAGCGTGAAACTAAAGAAGTTAATGAAAAAAAAAATCCAAAAAAAAAAAAATCTCTTATAGGTGAAATAAAACAAAGATACAATTCCAATAAGCAATTCTCCACACATGTTCCCCATAAAAGTTTCGTGTTAAATTATAAATACACGGAATGGGTGGTCTTACGCCTAACGTCTACTAAACTATAGATACTTTTAGTATAATAGTAAAGAACTTGAGCCACATTGAAACATTTTGCAATGCAAACTCTTACTTACAGTCAGCGTCGGGCTTTTGCATGTCATTTAAATAATCAAATCCGCTTCACGCTGTATCCCACACATAGCATGGTAGGCAGAGGGAACCTAATGTCAAGACACGCCGCTTTGCACTTTTCGGGAGAACAGAAAAGGAAAAGGGATTCGAATGTGTGTCTTTACACACATAAAACCACTTTGAACAACTGCTCTATGTTGACGTATCCGTACCGTCCAAAAATATTTGTAGCTGGTATGTGTAAACTTATATGTAATATTTGTTTTGTTTTTGTATCGAATAGAAACTATTTAAAATGTTTAGAAAGGACTAGTGAAGCGTAAAAAGTATAATCATTTCACTCTTTCAAAAAATCCCTAAAAATTCGATAAATCAGTAAGAAACAATCACTAAGAACAACAATAATAATAATGTTGATACAGGAGCGAAAAAATGAAAATATTTAATTTTCCCAATCGAGAATCGAATTTGCAACCACCGCGTTTACAAACAACGACCTAAAATCCACTTTAAATAAAAACCAACAACGCCACAAAATCCTGAAGGAAATCGTTATTTCCGTCGCGACTACTTACTTAGTTGGCTTTGTTGGGAGAGAGAGGTTAATTTTAAATATTTTTGATGCAGTACAACGCGCCAGTGTATTTTAGTGTCGACCAATAATAGGTGCGTGCTTAGAATGTTTCAGATGGAACATAACGAGATGTGTATATAGAGCAGCTCTTTGACGTTGGTGTCGAATATCGAGATTTAGTTAAGGTGACAGTGTATAATTAAATGTAATTTCATATTGTACATTGGTGTTGAATAAATATAACACGATATTTATTTAGGAAACGTTTAAAAAAAATAACGTAACGGCATTTGAACTGACGCCTCATGGAAACCGTTCACGCTATCTGATCACTAAACCATAGGCTGAAAGTTTTCTATAAAATAGTATGCATGTATCATTCTTTGCTGAATCAAATTAAATTTTATTACAATATTTAAAGCAGTAGCTGTTCACAAATTTATACAAAGGTAAATAAATAAATCAAAAAAATAATAAACGGGAGAAAAAAAAGTAATGTTATTAAAAAAAAAGAAACGACATTTCCTAAAACGGAGATGTTGACCTAACCGCTAAGCTACGTACATACAAAACGAAAGGACCAACGCGAACAAAATCTGTAACACTACACCCTATATTGAGTATCATAATTCGAATTTTAGCTTTAATTTCAAGTTACCGAGTAAATGTCGAATATTATGAACTTGTTTCTAATAGTGACACGTTTTATACACACACACACACACACACACACACATATATATAATTTATATAATAAAAAATATTTCAATTTCTATTTTCATTTTTTCGCTCTGGTGTCGAGGCAAAGCGAGGCGTTGAATTTTGCAAATTTAATTTTAAACGTTTTTTAGCCTTCTGCAGTGTTGCTTTTACAGAATTTAGTTTATATATTTTTTTTGTTATATTATTTTAAAGTTACATGTGTACATTTGTACTACTTTTCTACACTTTTTTTTGTTATATTATTTTAAAGTTAAATAGTATAAAACACTACCATACAATATAATGAGATGAGAAAAAAAAGGAAAAAAATCTGTTAGCGGCCTATATGCTAGACAATAAACAAAACACTAAGACAGACTCATTGCAAGGTTCCCCAAGTACCCACATACTTCAAGCACCGTCCGTCTCCGACCTCATAATTGACGTACATTATATAAGACATGACCCGGTCACCCGTTGAGGTATGAATGTCTGTATGAATGTAAGCGGAATGTATGGTGGGAGTCGGTTTTCTTTAAACGCATGTTTACTTGAGTTGTCCTAGAATCTAGATTAATATAAGCATCTATACTAACGTTTAAAGCAAAAAACAAGTTAATTTGGTTTAGCGCGGTAATCTCGGGAACAACTAGTACTTTAATAGTTAATGGTTTAGTCCACATACGATCATGAAAGCAGTATCGCGAGCTCATAGCGTTATTTATCATTATTATTTGACTTATTTATCAATTTATTAATAAATAATGAATCTAATAGGCGTGTCTCATCGAAGATATAAAAATTATAGAAATTATTCTAATTGATATTTAGAAACGGTACAAGTTTTTTTTAGATATCTTTATGTATTACGAAAAAACTCTCCGCTCTCTTTCTATTAATGATTTAGAAGCAAAATTAAATTACGTATAAAATATCACTTAAGGTAGTAAATATATACCATTCTATTTTTCAATGATATTAAGCTCACGTACGTTTGGTTGAACGTGGTAATCTCAGAAACTACTGATTCTGAGAAAATACTGATTTATTAAGAACGGCTATGCCTATTACATGACGTTAATGATTTTTATGTAACTGACTATACCTACAGTCAGAGTTCCCTTCCTCACTATGAATGTCACACAACTATTAAGCCCGTATTTATAAATCGCTCTCAACTCCGAGATCGATCTTAAGATGCGGTTTTGCTCGATCGATCTTGATATCAATCTCAGAGTTGAGAGCGGTTTATAAATATAGCAGCAATTGTCCTCGCGGACAAAGCCTCGGTTAAAAGCTAGTTTTATAAACATTTTTTTTAAGTAAAAAAAATATAATTATTAATTAAAATAGTTGATATGTTGATATTACATTACAAACTATTAAATCACTAACTAAAAGAGAAGAAAAAAATATATATATAACTTTAAAAATAGAAAGAGAGCAATGCAAAATGTGCCTTAAGACTTTAAAAAGAAAAGATTTTTTTCCCTCCTAAGAAAAACCGAATGTTAGCTAACACTCTTGACATTAAACGAGGGTACTGGACGACGGCCAACAACTTGGCCATTTACTTGGCTGTAGTGCTTGCAGCTTTGCTTATTAGCATTTGAAATAGAAATACTGAAATAAAATAATATATAACGTTTTACTTTGAAAATATTTTGAAATATTCAAAAATGTGATATAGAAAAGTATATTACTTGTAAACAAAGCACAGACAGTGCGTTTTTTTTAACTACTGTGACATTAAAGTTTAAACGTAGATTATAGACAATTCAAAGCGCGGCGTAGAGCTCCACCATTCACCGCGTAATGCCTCGAGAATTTGGTGGAAGTGTCTTAACATTAGGTTCCCCTGCTATGTGCCGAATACAGGTGAAGCTAAAAAAAATATGCCTGTATGCACCACATCGACCTCAAAGAGAGTTTTGAGAAGCCAACCAACAAAAGAAAATTTAACAAATTTAATTATTATACCCTATCAATACCTAGTTTTAGTTATGTCTACTTTTATATATATGTACATCGTAAAATACCGAAGTTTGACGTCCGGCCATTGAGACCGCGAGAGTTGTGACATCACCGGGCAAGGACATGGTTGTGCAACGCGGGCGCCGGTAATTAGTATGTCGTGTTTTAACCATTGCTGGTTTTAAATGTGATGTAATAACTTAATATTTAAAAAATAAAAATTATGAATGTAAAAAGATAATAAGAAGATATCTACCAATATGATAGTTATATTTCAAAAAAAAGTATACAAATTTAACATAGCGGGACTCGAACTTGCGAGTCTTGTAAATAGTCGAAACTCTCGGAGAGCAAGATACATCGTGAAGCTAAAAAAACCCTCAAAATAAAATATACGGTCACTAAATTTAATTGTAATACAAAATGAAAGTCTAAAAACGGATAGAGGCAGTTAGAGCAATTTGCCTGACCAGTACCCACAATGTGATAATTTGTGAATGCAATATCGAGGCACTAATTGAATCTCGAGACTGCATTATGCAAGCATTATGTACTAAATTTATTTTTTACCGACTTAAAGCGTGGTGGGTATTGTTAAGAAAGTTTTAACTTACGCACACGAGAATAGACGGTGGTAGACGACGGTAGTAGACGAAAGGTTTAAGTAGGTGAATATAAATTAGTGCTAAAACACTCTGTTTTCTATTTGCTGTCTTATTTACAGATATTTTGTTGTGTGGCGGAAACTAACGCCGTATTTTGAATGGACAGACCGCTTGTTCAGCCAGCTATTTCCAAATTGGGACGTTTTAGTCATATAAAATAATACAATTATGTTTAAGTGTACTCCATCAAAAATATTTACTGAGAGTCGAGTTAAATGGGAAGTAATGCGTTATTCTATAGTCACTCGGGATTAAATACAAGTTCTTTTGACTTGGCCATTTTACTTTTAGCTCATACTTTTAGTAGAATTTTAATAAACAAAATCATATTAATAATAATCACAAAGATTACCGTTATGACGCCAAAGAGTCTATACAACAAAAAAATCAACAACAATATATATGTAGTGCAACGTTTCTAGAATTACCTATACGAACGATATTACCTTTTTATCAAAACTGATAACGATATCAACCACTTCATCATACATCATACAGAATTATAGCGATCAACGTCCTACATAATGTACGTAGGTACTAATTTTCACTTCAATTTTATTCTCTGAGGCCCGTCGTGGCACAGGGGAGCAAGTGTGCGATACACGCGACAGGTTATAGGCTCGATTCCTACTGGAAGATGTGTAAGATTTATTTAGTTGAGATTAAAATTAAAGAATATTTTAGTCTGTCTAAACAGAGACAAAGTATTTATGTCGAAAAAATAACAAACAAATACCGATTTCTGATTTTTTGACGAAAACTCGAAGCATTGTGTGTTGAATGGCGGAACACAACGCAGCGTTTTGCCTTGTTACCAGAGTAAAAATAAAGTATTAATTTTCATTTGGGAATCGAACCCACAACAAATCGTGCCCCTGAGCCACGACATCCTCGAGTTGTTTACACCATCTTTAAAATACATTTAAAATCTTGATGCACCATAAGTAAAATAAAGAATCATAAACAGTGGTTTAACTCGAGACTGGCGCCGACGGAGCGTTCTGCATCATTAGGTACACTTTGTACGCGAATCTAAGAGATTAATCTGATATGGATGACAAACAGCCCGAAAATTATCTTAAATATTAAACGTGGTTTGTATTTTAATATACATTTTTTTTAGCTTCCCACTGTATCTCGCACATTGCAGAGTAGGAAGAGGGAACCTGAAAACCTAATATAAAGGTCAATTCATTTCCATTAGGACGCTTCCGTTACCCACATTTCGCTGAATTCTGGAAGCTTTGAGTGTTGAGGGACGAAACTCAATGCTGAGCTTTGCTTTGTTACTAGATCAAGTAAAGAAAATAAAATATTTCATTTCCTCGACTGAGAATCGACCCCACAACCTGCGCATATCATATTTGTAATCTATAGCGAAGAATATAATAAGAAGATAAAGATAAGAAAATAAAAGTAAACTATTGTTACATTCTTTCGTCTTATCGTTCTCTTCCTATAATACGTAAGGAGCGTACAAAAAGTTAAATTTGCGCGTAATTTCTTATACAAACGCTATTTTATCCCTTGAAAGCGATTTCCGCCAAGCCGTGCCTATTTCTATCAATCGAAGGAAATCCTAAAGTAATCAGACAAGTTAAAGACCGTGCCCTTTATCACATGTTTTGCAGTAAAAATAACTTAGCTTCACGATGTATTTATTTCGCACATAGCAGGATAAGTAGAAGGAACCTAATGTTAAGACATTCCGTTCAAATTAAAACATTTCCTTTCCCATTTTTCGCTGTGTCTACATTGCGTGTAGAGTGGCGCGTCTTGTTGCCAGAGCGAGATAATTTCTTCGAGTGGGAATCGAACCCACAAGCTATCGCATGTAGTTGGGTCTCACGAAATAACTCGTTGAAACTGAATAAGTAAGCAAAGTAAAATAAATATAACTCCTTCTAATGACCAAAATTACAATTGTCGTCGTGAAAGTTTAATTTAAATAACATATATAGATAAAAACGACGCATTCGGCGTAAGTAATTAGACTAAATTAATACAAAGTAGTTTGATGTCAGTCGTGGCGCAGAGGCACAGTGTGACTGTAAAACCGAATAGTTGTGGGTTCGATTCCCACTAGAGGAGATGAAATATTTACTTAAATTTATATTTCCATTTCTTCGTTCTGGCGTTGAGGCAAAGCACGGCGTTGAGTTCTGCCACTCAACACGCAATGCCTCCAAAATTCGGCAGAAAGTGGGGAACGGAGTGTGCACACAGCAGAGTAAGCAGAGGGAACCTAGTTAACCTAGTGTTACCTAGGTTCCCTCTGATTACCCTGCTGTGTGCGGGATACAGCATGCAACTGATTTATTTTTGATTTTTGTTAATACAAGGTATATAATAATATAAGGGATCGAACCCACAACCAGTCGCATTTATAGTCACACACTTGAACCTCTGCGCCATCACTGGCTTCGATTTTGAATAGGATTCGTTATAAATACAATTTACGATATCGATCAACCCAACACACCCAATCTTTTTAGTACTACAAATAATTTGCAATCAAAACGAAAAAAAAATCTTAAAACAAATCTTAAAATATACATACAGACATACCCACAACAAAAACCTAGTGAAACACAAAGCAATAAATTCTCATTACGCTGTCTTTGAACTGGCACCACTGGTGGGGAGCGAATTACTATTTACTATACTATTATGTACATTCTTAAGGTGTGTCAGAAAATATGTTCTGGTTATCCGTCGATCTGCTGTAAATTCCACTGAACGACCGTGGTTGACCTCTGATCTTGCATTGCAATCATATCTTGGTGCATTCCGGTTATTACTGGATTTTGGACTTCATTTTAGAATAATGCTATTGACGCCGCTATGATAGAATTGGAAAGAGAAAGAGAGAGAGAGAGAGAGAGAGAGAATTAGTTCCTTATTTAGGCATCTCTTATGACCTAGATAGATATAGGTTTTAAGATATGAAAGGAGAAAAAATAGAGAACGGAGTGAGTTACAGTACATATTTTAGCAGATTTTTGTTCTATAAGACGACGTAGTGGCGTGATTGCGGGTTTGATTCTTACTCGTGGCGAACAGAGTACCTGTCCACTACGTTCTCTCTGTTTACCTTGCTATATACTGAATACCGAGTAAATCAAAGTGATTATTCTCTGTCAATTTCATAATAATATTCAAGACATGCCCTGACAAGAATAAAACGAAAAAATATATAATTACAAATTGAAATTTACAATCATGATTAACATTTTCAATAGATAAAAAAAATATTTATTGAGAAATTATCTATTCTTTTCTTTCTTTTCTTAAAATGAAATACTAAATACCAGTTGACTTATATCAGTGGGCTCGTTACGCTAGATCGTTTTAAAAATGAACGCGCTTTAAAACTTAAGGAGTAGCTAATGGAAGAGCACTTTTAATAAGAATACTACTTTTAAATGTAAAATCGGTTCTTCGTTTTTCGCCTACATTCGAGATATTGTTAAAAAATGTGCAATATTCCAGCTAAATGGATGTATTAAATTAACAAATCATAAAACTAGTAGTTATTACTTCTGGAAATACAGCATATGTGTAAAATTTATCTCTGCTGGTGATTAAATCATCACCACCTAGACCACCCCACTCCCCATGTCACCAAAAATAAGCAAAACAAAAACCCTCCAACCCCCTACAGTGCTTACGTAATACTAGAACGGTCTCCCAGGCCGAGGAAATGAAAATATAAATAAACAATAATTCGTTCCCTTGGGGTCTATTTGATTTAATTAATTAATTTATTACTAAATACTCAGGCCAGTCGTGGCGCAGTGGCACAAAGTGTGACTGAAAACCGACTGGTTGTGGGTTCGATCCCCACTCGAGGAGATGAAATATTTACTTAAATTTATATTTCCATTTCTTCGCTCTGGTGTCGAGGCAAAGCGCGGCGTTGAGTTCTACCACTCAACACGCAATGCCTCCAAAAATTCGGCAGAAAGTGGGGAACGGAGTGTCTTACACTAGGTTCCCTCTGCCTACCCTGCTGCTATATCCCGATAGCATGAAGCTAATTTATTTTTTTAAATACTCAGATGTAACGGGTAAATCAACGAACGGGGAAATTAAATATTTAATTCATTTTTTCACTCTGATGTCGAGGGAAATCATTCAGCCATCAAATCAAACGCAATCCCTCCAGATATCAACGGAAAATGAGAAACGGAGTGTCTTAGCACTGTGTTCTCTCTCCCTATTGTAAAATGAAGCATTAAAAAATAATTAAAATATTATTTTATGATATAACATTATTTAGAAAATATGCTTAAAATTATTATTTTAAATGACAAACAAAACTTTATAAGGATAAATATTGTTTTTGCAGTGGGTACTTCTGTATACGATATGACCGGGGTCACTCTTAAATCAAATCACAATGGAGACACGTATATGCGGCGGACCGAAATAGAATTTCTATATACATTCCATTTTAGTTTAATAAATTCTCATATAATAATAAATTAAACGTAAATTAAATTATTAATTTGATTAATTGTTCTTTTAGTTTTATGAATTATATTTAAGTTTAACTATAACACCACTACTAATAAATTCAATTTAATTTCTTAGCTCAGGTATCCAAGCAAAAGCGCGGCGTTGAGTTCCGTTTGACATCAGCAGAAAATGAGGAAAATGCAGAGTCTTAACACAAAGTTCTCTCTGCATACCATGTTGTGTGCGGGATAAATATGAAGCTAATTTATGCTTCTGCTAATAAATGTATAACAACCAGTAAGATCAGCCAATTCGGATTTCAAGCCGTTACGACACAGTTGGACATTTAAGACTGTAAAAGTTATAGTAGTGGGTTCAATCCTCACTCGTGGGTTTATTTACTTTTCTGTACCGCTGTTGAGTACCGTCACTTAACAAACAATATCTCTATCTATCACTGGGCGGAGAGTGGGGAACGAAGTGTCATAACAATAGGTTTTTTCCTAACCTACTCTACGAGAAAAAGCAAGTATTTTTAGTATGTTTTTGTTTTTTTTTCTTAGTGGGAAACTAGTGTTGAGACACTTCGTTCCTCACTTTCCGTGAAATATTCGAAGCATTGCGTTTTGAATGGCCGAATTTAACGCAGCACTTTGCCCTGCCACCAGAACGAAACACAAAAATATTAATAAATAACAATTCATTCCCCCGATTGGGACACGAACGCGTAACCGTCGTATTACACTCTCACACACACCACTGAGCCACGAGGCTCCTTAACTAATATTTGATAAATCATACAATACAATATTTTTGTAATTTAAATAATAACTTTCAAATTTTCTAATTTTCACCAGTGCCCCGCGTACATAAACCTAATAAATATATAGTGGAGTGGAGAAAGTATGAGACTGCGTACGTTCTACAATATAAGCGTGCTAGATTAGAGCGATTTGCGCTCCATGGAACGCTGGGGAGGCCTTGGCTCACTTACTTTATATTATTTGATCGATGAACTGTAAAACTTTATTATAATACCGGCGTCACGTAACGAGAGGTGAAGATTCATGTGTAAGTATATATTTAAAATAATAGAAAAATCAGCTTCACGCTGTATCCCGCACACAGCAGGGTAGGCAGACGGAACCTAGTGTTAACAGACTCCGTTCCCCACTTTCTGCCGAATTCTGACGACATTGCGTGTTGAATGGCAGAACTCAACACCAGAGCGAAAAAATGGAAACATTAATTTCAGTAAATATATCATCTCCTCGAGTGGGGATTGAATCCACAATCAGTCTGTTTTACAGTCACACCTTTTGCCACCGCGCCGACTGGCGCTCATGTTTATATATATATATATATATATATAAATTTAAACTATAGCGGTAAGGGTACTTTTGGTAAAAGTTTATTTTTAGTAGGAAACGATAGTAAAATAATTAAAATTAAATTCATGTTGAAACGCAAACACGAAATACACATTCAATTAAAAATGATACATATATAAAAAACAAAAATATTAATTAACTCAAGCCATAACTGTTAAATCTTGCATTTTCATACAAAAAAAAAGCCGACAAAGCCGTAGCAAGAAGCTAGCGAGGCGACAACCGACGAAGACGATTCGTCGACCTTAACTTCCATAGTACAACTTTGCCAACCAAAATGTCTGTATCGAGAGCGTTACAGTGCACATTTATTATTAGTAACGGAAGTTACGCTTTGTTTCAGACAATGTTACTTTTACACGGGCACGAGCGAAGAGGAACGAAGGAAATTATATACAAATATATATACATATAAATATAAATATAAATATAAAAGAATAGACATTAAAACATAACAATAAAAAAAAACAGGCAAACTAAAAACTTTTGAAACTAACCCTGGGCGATGAGGTCCCCCCCACCTGCAGACAATGGAGTTTAATAAAGTAAATATTTTGGTGATCCATTATTATAGATTATTGGGCCGCTGTGTATGAGGCGACTGTGAACATGACGGTTATAGGTTCGATGTCCACTCGGGGGAATGATATTTATACATTTTCATTCGCTATGGTAGCAAGATAAATGAATTCCGACTATGAATTCCGTTACTCAAGACATTGGTCTTGAAAATTCGGTGGGAAGTAGAATATGGAGTGTCTTAACACTATGTTCCTCCTCTGCATTCCCTGTTATAAGCAAGATGTAGAGTGAATCACTATAAATTTTATTTTATAAATATAAACATATAAGTATTTCATATATAGATATTATGTTTTATATTGTCGTTAATACAAAATAAGATGTGATGTCAGTTTACGCCAGACGTTTTCACTTCAAGGTCGAATTCGATTCGTGGCGTACGTAGGTGGATGGAGAATGCGAAATATTTTTGCGAGATATCAATGAAATTTAGTCGCACTCGGAGATATTGATTAGCGATTAAATAGCAATTAATCTGTACAAATAAATTTATACGTTACTTAATTGCCAATTGAAGATTTCTAGTGCAACTGTTGAACATGGCATATAAAAAAAATAAAACTAAAAATATATTATATAACATAAAATAATATAAAAAAAGGAATAAAAAAACCATATAAAATTAGAACCCATACAAATCAATTTGCCTATAACATCCTAAGGTGTCAGTATAGCACTACGCAAGTTTACCTAATATATCTATTGCATACCATTACCTGTTACCTTATTTCTTATTAGCATTCACATTTACCGTTCACCCATTCGAACGGCCTATAAGATAGTCAAGCTTCTATTAGAAGGATACTATCGTGAGTCGACCATATCTTTCTAATATCATTTAATTTTCATATAAAAAAAAATAGTTTTTTAATAATTTTACCATGTTTAAAAAAAAACGTTTGCGTCAATACAATATATAAAAAAAATAACTACCTTAATAAATTAAAAAAAAAAAATTGGAACACTATTTCTTAATCCAATTTTTTTTTAATTCACATTTCTTTACCAAAAATATCTGATAGAGATTGCTTGAAGAAATATCATTTAATGTTATTGGTATAATTTGTTTACAGTAAAGAATGTCCTATCTTGTTCTATTCTATTCTATGAAGACTATATAATGTAAACATAGTAACGCAGTGAGTGGAAAACAGTCAATGTCTTAGATAGTAGGTTCGATCTCCAATCGCAAAAATGTATATGATATGGTCTGATAAATGAAAGCACGTCGTTAGGTACTGTCTACAGTATCTAGGAAACAGACGGAAAGTGGAGTACGGAGTCTTGTTTTAACACTGGGTTCACTAACTCTCCGCTGTTGTAATTTTATAAATATAAATAACAATTAAATAACAACAATTTGACAATTTCCTTATGCGTACTTAACTTTCTAATTTATTCGAACTTTATTATTTCTTATATATGTTATATAGACATGGTTATAAAAATATTGCGTACAATATGTATGAAACATAATTATATTATAGTTAAGTTCATGTATTATTATTATATGCAAGAAGATAGAACATAGGGTTAAGACACTCGGTTCTTTAATTCCCACTCAATTATAAAATTACGTGGTAGAATACAACGTCGCGTTTTGCATTACGATACTACTGCGTTTTCCTGGCTGGAGATCGAACCTACAGCCACCGCATACCAGACACCTCCACAAAGCTCATGATGACCTCAAAATATATAATGTATCAAAACATAACATTAAATACCTGAAGCCGTCTATCGTCATCCCTAGCGCGCTGCTCGGCCTGTCGTTTCCTGCGTTCCTCATCTCGTTTCTCGCGTTGCGCCTGCGCAGCCGCCGCGTGCGCGCGCAGCTCGTCTAGGCGCTTCCTTTGTTCTGCTTCACGACGCTCACGAGCTAGTCTCGCTCGGTCTAGGGCTTCTGTAAAAACAAATAGTTTATTTAGTTTCACGCTGTATCCCGCATTATAGTAGAGTCGACAGAAGGACCTTAGACACTCCTTTCCTCAACTTTTGAGACATTACCTGTTGAGGGGTGAAACTGAAAATAAGTATAAAAATTGGATGCTTTTAATATATAATAATAATTGTATATTATAATTGTTAAACTGATTTTTTTATCAGCTTCACACTGTATCCCGCTCACAGAGGGAACCGAGTTTTGAGATATTCCGTTTCCCATTTTCCGTCAAATTTTGAAATCATTGCGTATTGAGCTTTGCCTCAACACCAGACCGAAGAAATAAAAATGTTAAATATTTCATTTCCCCGATTGGGAATCGAACCCACAAATTGTAGCGTCTACAGCCACGCTTGGTGCCCCTGCGTCATATAGATAATGTATTGTTGGGAAAAATCTCGTTGATATTGTGATGCAGACATTGCAATTCTAACAGCAGTTCGATCACGTCAACATACTGGGTTACCTTCCATTCAAGGTCATTTAAGAAAAGAGTCCTATAAATGTACAGGGCCAGTCGTAGCGCAGGGGCAGAAAGTGCGACAGTAAATCGACTGGTTGCGGGTTCGATCCCCACTCGAGGAGATGAAATATTTAATTAAATTTTATATTTCCATTTCTTCGCTCTGGTGTCGAGGCAAAGCGCGGCGCTGATTTCTGCCACTCAAAACGCAATGCCTCCGGAATTCGGCAGAAAGTGGGGAACGCAGTGTCTTAACACTAGGTTCCTTCTGCCGACCCTGCTGTTTACGGGATACAAAAGCGTGAAGCTGATTTATTTATGTGCACGTAATTTCAATTTACATGTTTTAATACAGCAGTATATCTAATATCGTACGATTGTGGCACTATTAAATAAATATTATGCGCAGTTACATACCTACATGACATTAGGTCTATAATAGAACTGCTGTAGTAGTAATATGTATTATAAAAACAATGTTAAACGTCATCGCGGCCCCATTTTGTAGTATAAAACGTGATACCGATGATTTTAGGTTCGATTCTTATTTGTGGTGGTAGTATTGAAATAATATTAAAATATGTTTTTCCCGGTTTCTTATATTTATTCTATTCTCCTGATTCGTCCTTCACAAAATAAAAGAAAACAAAAATAATTCTTAATTAGTTTACAGACGATGTGACGCTGCGCCACGACAGTGTCATGGTGGTTGTGAGTTCGATTTTCACTCGCACTTAACACTAGGTTCCCTAAGCTTACCCTCCAATTTTTGGCTCAAAACAGCCATAAATATTTATATTACAAAAATTTTTACTTTGCAATTTCCTTTACTAAAAAGAGAAAATAGTTATAACTTTTTATTCTATTAAATCCAATTTTGTGAGTATAAATAGAAAGAAACTGGGGCGGTCAAAAAATCTTCCTTTCTAATATTCGTCAGATTTTATAGCGGCGCCGTTTCGTTTCGTTTCGGTTGATTCTAAACGAATTTAATTCATTGAGCGTACTATCAGAAGACGCGTTCAGTGTTAATGGATATTGACATGTAAGGGAAAGTGAGAACAAATGTTGTATTGATTTGGAAACTACAATATAATTTATGAATCAAAATGGCAACTCAAGATCGCTCTCAAAATTGATCTCAGAGTTGAGAGCGGTTTACTGATATGGTATTTAGTGCTTCCTGCACTCATTAAGGCCCTGTCACACTAAATTACAGACAAACGCGAACAAAGCGCGGTGTTCAATTCTCGAAAATTGTACGGCAAATAGGCAACGAAGTGTCGTGACCGACACTGAGGACTTCTCTGACTGCCCTGATATACGGGAGTAAGAGAGAATCAGATTTGTCGCGTATTCCGTCAAGCAGTTGCCGAGGCAACATAGCACAGTCTACTCTAGACATCAAATGAGTTCCTATATTGCCTTATCATTATTCACGACAACGAAACATAGAATTAAATAACCGTTCAACCCCTAATCAATAGCAACCCTTTCCTTTGACACGATCCGTATTGTGAAAACAAATTATTCAATAAGCGTCGTTCACACTACCGTTTTGACCCGATTATTAAGCACCACGTACGCCTACACCGTGCCTTATAAGCACAAAGGTCAATCCACACCGGCATTGGTACACCAACCCACAAGACGATTTTGTATGCTCATTTATATATAGAAAACTGTATGATTGAATATGTTGAATAGAGTGTTATTGTGAATGATTGTGGGTTCGTTCCCCATTTGATGAAATGATATATTTAATATTTTCATTTTTTCGCTCTGTAACCCGGCGTTGAGTTCCGCCACTAAACACGCAATGCCTTGTAAATTTGGCGACAAGTGGGGAAGGGAAGTGTAGTCTGTCTACCCTGATATGCAGAATACAGCATGAAGCTAATATTTTTTTTATCTTCACGCTGTATCCCGCACTCAGTAGAGTAGGCAGATGGAACCTAGTGTTAAGACACCCCCCACTTTCGCCAAGTTGTGTTGAGTTGTGAAACTCAACGCCGCTCTTAGCCTCGATACCAGAGCCAAGAAATGAAAATATAAATGTAAATAAATATTTTATTTCTTAGAGTGGGGATCGAATCCACAACCAATCTATTTTACAGTCACACTTTGTGCCTATGCGCCACGACTGGTCTCTATAGAAACTATATATGTAGTAGGTCTGTTATATAGTAATAATATGTGAAGCATTGCGCTGTAGTAGAGAAGATGTCACGTATGGGAATTTGTTAATTAACCTATATACATTATGGGTCCTCTAATAGTAGAGTTAACGATATTAAAGTGATAAAATAAAATATTTAGCAAATTGATTGTAAACGCAATGGTTGTAGGTTCGATTGAGATTCAATTATTTTCCATATTCTTGAGGACTAATATAACAGTATATTTCGTTTAAAATAATATCAAATATAAATATAATTACAAAGATCCACAAAAATTATACTTCAAAATAACTTTTAAATTGAATTAACAGCTTTGGTCTGTACTGAATGACAAATTAAAAGTATGTTGGTTAGCTAACATACTTTTCACTAAAATTTCTAAAAATGCTACTAAAGTCATAATGCCATTTGCCATGGTTTATTATCTTTTAATATAATTACGGCTAATTTTCTATCTATATATCTAAACATATATCTATCTATATATAATACGACTAACTCATCGCTATCGTTACATGAAAGATACAGAAAATACATAAAAATGTCTATTATTGAGTTCATTTAACAATGTAAAAGAAATTCAAAACAATTTTTGACCGTTTGTCTGTGCGTTTGTTTGTACACTCTAGTCGCAGAAAAACCATAACCGTCGCCGCAAGCGGGATCGCTCGTTTTTAATATAATAAAAAAAAAAATAGAAATGCCGTTCGGTGCGTGTCTGTGATGCTGTCAATCTATTTATGTTATCAGTGAATACTTTGAATTTCATCTCGCAGATGTCGATCATTAAAATAACCACGTACACAACTCATTTTCTACACATAAGAAATTAAATAATTAAAAATAAAACATGTATATATATTTTTACAATAAAGCATATGTGGATTACATTTTTCTATAGAGAATGTCAATTTTTAACGTAATTGTCAAAAAGATATCCAAATTTGTGTCCTTTTTTGGACTTTCGTTTGTATGGGTATTGTATTCAAATTTCGAATTAACGTGATTTTTTTTTTATGGTCCAGTAAAAAATTCTGAAGCTTATATTCATACCAAAAATAATTAAAGAATCAGTTTAACACTGTATTCCCGCACATAGCAGAGTGGGCAGAGAGAACCTATTGTTAAGACACTCCGTTGATTTCTCGCCAAATTTTTCGAGACAGTCCGTGTTGAGTGTCATTAATAAATAATAACTCATTCCCTCAGGTGAGGATCGAACCCACAAACGTCGCGTTCCAGTCACACTCTGCCACCACCACGACGGTCTCTATATACAAAAAAATAAAAACCAAAAAGCACAATTCACAGTTATTTAACATGGCGAATATTTCATAAAACTGTGTATATTATATTTTATCAGCATCTGTACTGAGAACAAGAAACTAGACTGCAGGTGTATACGACAAGTGATATCTAAAAATACAACAACTAGCTGCGTGACCCGGTTTTGTTTGTATGGAAAAAACAATGGCAAGATGAAATGCTATTAAAAGTATGTAAGAATATTTTATAAAGGAATAATAATAATACAGACTTTTCTATTATGTTCGTCTTAGCATTCTCAACAGATGGCGAGGAGGAAGGAGGCGGAAGAACGATAGTTTTACCAACTTATCTTTCTGACCAAGTGCTAATACTTGGTCAGGAAAATATGTTTATGTCATTTGTCCACATGTGGGATTAATGTGTTGTTAATGATTCATATCCATTTAAGGCAAAAAAATATATAATCATTAATCATTATTTAAAAAAAGAGAGATGAATAGACCGAAAAGACGATATATTTTGTTTTACAAGTTAACAAAAAAAAGTAAAAGTATGTGATAACAAACTAAGGAAACAAGAAGTCTTTAGAAACATCTAAAAACATTTCATAGCAGGACTCGAAGAAGAAAAGATATAATGATAAATTAAATAAAAAAACTAATATTACATAAAAAAATTTACATTAATAGTTACACTATTAAACTGGCATCATGAATTTGATTTTCTTTAGCAAGATCCGATTCAAAAACACTTGAAAAGTATTTATAAAAGTGATTTTTGTATTAAAAGTGGAATATTTATAAAACTACGAGACTATTACTGTAAGATCATTTTAATAATTTATATAAAAACTGAAACGAAATTAACAGCTGCATCAAAGCTTAACCCTTATATAGCACGAGAAGCATTTTAAATAACACTATATATCATAAAAGTACTTAAATGAAATAAGGAAAATGTAAATATTTCAAACACCTAGGCCGTCGAGCTCGGCTCGAGGCTGTCGTTGTCCAGGGGCAAAAGTGCGTGACTGTAATGCGACAGTCGTGGGTTCGATATCCACTCGTGAAAATGAATTATTAATATGGCATAAGCTCGACGTTAAGTCCACCAATCAACATATGCCTTGAAAAATTCGTGGGAAAGTTTGGAACGGAGTGTCTTACCACTAGGTTCCCTCTACCCACCACTGTACTGTGTACAACGGGAAACTGATTTTTTTTAACCTAATATTGAACACTTTGATAGTTCACAGCAAGTGTGTATAATAATATAAACTGGAATGTAGTAATGGAATCAATAGATATTATTGATTATACATACATTTGTAAACAGTATGGGGTCACGATGAAGGAATGCTGGCAGAGTCAAAGACAGAAATAAACATCGATTGTTGTGACAAATTGTCATTTTACTTGAATATTATAGTTTAGAACACCGCTGTGGTACAGATGTTTGTGTTAACGAGACAGTTGTAGGTTCGATTGTCACTCAGAGAAATGCCTATATCTATACAAAACATTAAACAAATGTATTAAAGACTTTGTTTTAGGTTAAATGTGTTAATCTCACGAACTATTGGATAATCGATTTGTCAAGAAATGGATTTATCTATTGAATATATCTATTACATGACGTTTACCGTTTTGATGAAATCCATGATATCTGCAGTCAAAGTCTGATGCCAGTCGTGGCGCACGGTCATAAAGTGTGACTGTAAAATCGACTGAATTTGAGTTCGAGCACTTGGGGGGATGAAATATATATTTCAATTTATATATATTTGCAATTATTCGCTCTACTGTCGAGGCTAAGCGCGGCGCTGAGTTCCGCCACTAAACACGCAATGACTCCAGAATTCGGCGGAAAATCGCTTACTGAATACTAGGTTCCATCTGCCAACCCTGCTGCGTGCGGGATAGAGCGTGAAGCTGATTTATTTATTTGATTTATTTGCAATCAAAGTTACCGAGGGTATTTTGAATGTTTCTTATTAGTCAATGTAATTTGAGTTCAGAGGCAAAACCGCACGTAGAAGCTAGTTCCAAATATACATATATATACATAACTTTTAATAGATTTCCTAAATTAAACGCGGCGTTGGTAAAATATTGCACTTTACAAGAGATGTTTCAAAATGACAAATAATAACAATTGGTGATCAAATTACCGATAAAAACACCCGATACAAAATATAAAACTAAATGATGATAAAATGTTCTTTAAATAAGTGGAAGGTTAGTTTCTCCGCACACGACACGATTCGATGGACTTTTCCAGCCATATTGCATTTTTTGCTACAAACGCCCAACTTCGGTTAATAATGGCTTCGCATAAAAAGCGACGTTTGAGATAAAAACTGTCTAGAAGATGTTGAAATATCGTATTGGGGCTACTCTATTTTTTTTTTCTTATTTCTGTAAAACGGTAGAAAGGTACAACTCTCTGGGGAAGTTTCAATATTTTCTTATATTGTATGTATATATATATATATATATATATATATATATATATATATATATATATATATACTTATATTGTATATATATATATATACAAAGAAATGTCAGCAAAAAAGATTTGTTACTTCGATCTTGCTGTTCTTAACTTCTTTATTCAATAAGACGAGGCAAGTGAACATGTTATGATCTCATGCAGAGATAAAATGAAACATGATAAGTCTATTTAAAACCAATGTACAGATAACGAGAGGTGAAACATTATTTTTCGAGACCGGTAACATCAAATTATTATTGGTTTGATAAATAATTAAAAAAAGTCTAAAATGTTAATTAAAAAATTCTTGCGAAACTTATTTGTTTAGCTTTACGCTTAGCATGGTAAGCAGAGGGAAAACGGGAACCTAGTGATAAGAAACTCCATTTCCATTAAGACACTTCAATATCAAGACATCGCGTGTTGAGTGGCAGAAGTCTACGTTGCACTTTGCCTCGTACCGGAGCGAGAAAATGAAAATATTCAATACTTCACTTCTTCAAGTAGGAACCGAACCTGTCACATTTACAGTCAAACCTGCGGCACTACTGGCCTCTTAAACTTTCCGATTGTTTAATTTAATTTGACATATTAAATATTACTGTTTATTAAGATTTAAGACAATTTTCAAAGTAAAATAAAAATTTAATTTTAATGAACATAACAGTATTCTATACAATTTTTTAGTCGATGCATTGACAAGGTGTATAGCCTTCCTTATAAAGGCTGCTCGGGTGAAAGTAAAAAAAAGGAGGAAAATGTCAACTTCAAGAGACATTGTAATCAGATTTTGCAGTGTTGAACTTTGCGCAACGACTCGAGCGGAACATCTGTCGCATCGTGCGGCTTTTAACCTAATTTTAAAAGACTTGACTATAATGTTCCCTTGCAATTTTTTTGCGCGCGATAGGATGTGGGTTTGATTCACATTTATAGGAAATGGAAATAATTAATAATTTCATTTCTTCACAATGGTAACGAGGCAAAGCGCGGCGTTGAGTACAACCACTTAATACGCAATGCTCGACAATGCAATTGAAAATTTAAAAAAAATTACGTACCTAAATGTCAAATCATATTCAATAATTTTTATGTCCCCGTTATGGTAGAAAACCTCCGTTTCCGATAAACACGCAATGTCTCGAAAATTGTGCAGAGAGAGAAAAGGAGTGTCTTAACACTAAGTTTATTACTAGCGGTTAAAACCGTGAAACTACTGAAACTATCAAATCATATAACAATTTTGAACACGTATATACATACGTAACTAAATAATAAAATAAAAAAATGTAAAAACTTAAAGAGGCAATCATTTAAAAAGATTAACCTCTTATCAAATAATAGGTTCCCCAAAATCGATAAGGCAGATAAAAATTCGATAAAAGGTCAATACCGTCTAATGCACTGGTTTAATTCCAATTCATTTACTAAATAGCCAAGAACGATTCAACTTTTAGACATTGCGTGTTGAGTAGCGGAACTCTACGTCGCTCTTTGTCCAATAACCAGAGCGAGAATTAATTTCCTCGAGTGTAAATCGAATCCACAACTATCGCGTTTTCCATCGGAATTCAGACACTATGCACGCCCGCCACGAAGACGGCCACAGTTTTTATTTAAATAAATTAAAGATATATACATAGACGCGACTTTGAACATTAAATTTCATCATATCGTTCAAAATCTATAAAATAAACCGTAAATAACAGTTAATTACCCAGAAAATGGTAGAAAAAGGTGACATTCTTATAACACAGTGTAAAACTAACTATAAAACAATTACTTAGTAGTGGCGTGTGTGTGCGCAATAAAATCATTAATATATGACAAAATTGATCGCAATCAAACACTGTATATTACTAACGCGAATTTTTCACTTTTAAGGCGTTTTTTTTCTGCTTCACGCTTTATCCCGCATAATCCAGTTACTGGTTCTTATTGTTAAAACACTCCGTTTTCTATTTTATAGGTATTTATCACTCCAGTCTCCAATTTCCACGCTGTCTTTAGAATATTATCTACTCTATAAAACTGAACGCCGCAATTTTGTCTATTTAAAATTATAATATTTTGAATGTAAATCTAACCCCGAGTAAGAATCGAACAGGCCAGGCCAAAAGTCGCGCCTAATGTCAAGAAACTCCGCTCTCCACTTTCCGGTCGAATTTTTGAGACGGAACCCACAACCACCGCAATTACAGTCAGTCACTATTAACCTAAGCCGCAATGTCTTCGAGCGCATAGCTCAGGAACAATCTTTAATATTTTTTACAATGTCACCAACGACTAATCACGGTGAAATTGGATTATAGCTCGTTCTATAAACATGTATGTATGTAACATATTACTTCGCGTTTTAGATGTCGAACCACCGCCGTTAACTCCACTAATAAGATTTAATTTATTTTTTATTTTTAAACACTTTTAAAATAGTATTTAAAGGTAATTTAATTTATTTCTGTACAATACATACTACACCAACCACTATACAATATATTTACTAAAAAATATATACTATTTTAAATTAATAAAAACGCTTATTCTTCGTTCTGGCACCAAGGCAAACCTCTGACGTTGAACTCCACCGATCAACACACAATGTCTGGAAAAATTCGGGAACGGGTCTTAACGCTAGGTTCCCTTGATCTATCTGCTATGTGCGGGATACCGCGTGAAGCTGTACAGTCCATTTATCTAGGGAGACTAACTTTAGGTATCTGCGGTCGGGGTTACGCGGCCAATTAGATTGTGCCACGGTTATACACAACTCTTTACTTATTTCCATTTTATCACGGGTGCGAAACCAGGGGTAAACAATTTAAAAACCAGCTTCACGCTCTGTCTCGCATACAGCAGGGTAGGCAGAGGGAACCTTTTTAGCGAAATCGGGGGTAAAAATTAGTTATTTAGACGTTACAGTGTGATTAAAAATAATTAATAATTATCAGATATACAAATATTTAAACAGCGGGCAAGATACATTGTTTGATAAAACGATGCGAAAATACAGCTCAAGGTCAAAATTACTTATAAATCGTTCTATAAATATAAAACAACACAGTCTACTTTAAAGTTAAAGATAACGCAATTAGGTGGAATTTGAAATACAATTTAAAAAGTTCCGATAGTGGAAAGCCGCTGATCGCAGGTTCGATACTTACTCGAGGATGTTTTTTTATTTGAAAATTTCGTCTATCGCGACCTAGCATACAACACCAATGGAAAGTTAAGGACACAGTTATTTAGACATCCATTTGACTACATTTTACAGTACAGTATAAATAAAACAAATATATTTTTACTTATTTAGAAAACGTACAAAAATTTAATAAATTATTTTTTTCTTAAGTGTGGAATAACATTTTAAAAATGTAATAAATAAAATAAAAAAAATAAAAAGTGTAGTAAGGCGTGGACAGTAAAAAAAAATCGATGAAACGGGGTGATGAGTCACAAAAATTAAAAACCTGCATGTTAAGTAGTTTCAGTTATTCAACACACGAATTCGCACAGCACCGGGCTTCAATCGATATTATACGGCGCATTTCAACATCCTTATAAGATTTCCGAAATACTACGCTAAATACCGCTTTATTGGTTTGTATTTATATATTATTTTTTAGATTCACATAACAGGGTAGGCGGAGGGGATTTGGGAACCTAGTGTTAAGGCACTCCGTTCCCATTAAGACACTTTCGTTCTCCACTTCCGCCCGAACTCTGGAGGAATTGCGTGTTAAGTGGAGGTGCTTAAATCCTTAAAAGTGGGAAGAGATGAAAATATTGAATATTTCATTCCCTCGAGCGGGAATCGAACACACAATCGTCGCGGTCACCAAATCAAAAAAAGTATTTCAATGATAACTCCGACAACATTTTACCAATTTAGCTAAAAATATTTATTATTTAAATAACAAAGTACTTATAAAACTAAATCAACGCCTACAATTTCTACATATGGAGATATCCCTATTATGACGAAGTGACAAAATTATATTAACACTATTTACTTCTCAAAAATGAACGCTATCGTAAGACCACAGAGTATATATTTGAGTACAACCACAGTTCATTGTATTAGAGACACTGCAAGGTCGTTCTTAATAAGCACATAAGATGTCACAAAATTTTAAAATTACCCGCAGTCGTTGCACCGAGACAAGTACAAAATTACAAAGAAAACTTTAAAATCTGTATACAATACGGTCAACGAGTTGTGACCGCCTTGGAGTTAAGATTTGTGAACTTTTGCGCATTCCGAAAATAATCAAGAGTAAGAAAAATGCTAAAATCAAAACTGCGCACTAATATTTAATTAATTTGCCAACTTCAGGGCGGCCACAACTCGTCGGACGTACTGTAAATCTTTAGCGAGATAAAAGCGAGCCTCGGATAGAAATTGGCAACAAAAAATAGAAAGCTTTTTAAGATTTTACCACCGTTACGTCTACACTGTAGAAAGTTAATTGTGAAAGAGTTTCAGATGGATTTCAGTTTCAGTATAGATATATATTTTTACTGACTATATATTAATATTAAAATAGGAAGACAGAGGGTTAGACACTCCGTTCTCAGTGCACAGTCCAATTCATGATAGTTTGTCTTGCTATAGAGAGAGGAAATCAAGCGAATAGCCATATTACATGCAAAATTGGTTATTTTGCGATATAATTAATAATAAAATTTTAACACCAAAAAATCTTCTAAGGATAAACAAAAATTAAGTCTAAGCTGTAGGCTAGGTAGATATATCTACCATGTAGGTACTTTTTTGTTTTAAATTCTTGAACTACAAATGCAAATTTTCTATCGATATCCCTATTTATATAATACATGTATCCGTCGTCCTCCGTATTTATATGGGGAACGGAGTATCTTAACGCTAGGTTCCCTCTGCCTACCCTGATGTGTGCGGGATACAGCGTGAAGCTGATTTAATTTTATTTTTTTTACATGTTAATAGCTTACACTTTCCAAGTTCTTAAAATGGTAATTATATCAACACTGAAACACTGAAGTGTTGTTCACTGAATTTTATATGATATAAGTAATATATATTTTTTTATTCAACTTCACGCTGCATCTCGCTAGTAGCAATATAGGCAGAGGGAACCTATTATTAGTATTAAGACATTCCATTCCCAATAATACACTGCCGTTCTCCACTATCCACCGAATTCTGGAGGCATTTTTAAATAGCCAGCGGAGCTTCGTTACCAGAGTGCGAAAATGAAAATATTATACTACATTTCCTCAAATGGGAATAGAACCCACAACCTATCACGTTAACAGTCGCACGCTTGTGCCACTGCACCACGACTGGTCTCTCTCTATATATAATAAATTCGTAATATGCTAAAAATAAACGTACAGTCAGTGTCGCATATTGATCTATGAAAAGGTCAACGCGCTATAAAAGGTCTGTCAACATTTGGTGCTAATATCAGCGATGATTATAACTAATCTGCAGCTTCACGCTTTATCCCGCATATAGCGGCACTGCCAAAGGGAACTTAGTGTTAAAGCTGTCTGTTCTTATATTTTTACCATATATATATACAACGATGCCTTGGAATGTCGGTTCACATTTGATTTTGGGGCCATGTTTATATGTAATATAGGTGCTTCCTCGGCACGGCCAGACAAATCGCAGTTTTAGGTTAAGCTGTCTAGCATGCAACGTACCGGAATGAGTGCAACATCGGAGGCAGTAACTTGATATCGCTCTCTCTCTATTTACTTCAAAAATACATGAATTTCAGCAGATGAATGAAAAAAAAAACTAAATTAATGTGAAAGATAATAGAAATAGTTTTAAGGTTCCGTTCTGAACTTCAAAAGAAAAAAAGTGAACCCATTACGTTACGTTTATCAACTTTTGTCATACTTTCTGTTAACCTACAACCCTGAAATTGGTAAGGACACCCTCGGTAGGCGAATCCGACTCGCACCAGAACGATTTTGCAAACTAAATTTACAATATATTTTGACTGTTATTTTCTAATGTACATTTTGAAAACATCTGAAAAGGTATCACGTACTGTATATGCCTATTATTTTATTTTTTTTTAAACATCGCAAAAAGAAAAAGTATAAATAAAAAATTGCAACATAATCTCATGTTAAATATTTAACAAAAGAGAGAACATTTTGCTAGAATAGCAGATTTCAAATGTAATTCACACAAATCTATAGAAATTTCTAACATCATTCATTGAATGTAACTTCAGCCGATCAAAAAAAAAAAAAATCAGCTTCACGCTGTATCCCGCACACAGCAGGGTAGGCAGAGGGAACCTAGTGTTAAGACACTCCATTTCCCATTTTCTGCCCGAATTCTGGAGGCATAGCGTGCTTCAGCTGATAATATATATAAATCCCGGTTATTTTTCATTTCCTTTTTTTTTGTCAGGACTAGGTTTATTATATAAAAGAAAATAAAAACATGAAAATTCTTATCTATATTAGGTATGTAAAATGTTGGTTGCCGTTAAATATAAAATAAGAAAGTTGTGTAAATGCTTCATACATTGTTTTATACATCGAATAGTTTTTAAACCTGAACTAAATTCACAGAACTTAGGTCCCTTGAGATGCATCACAGTTTCAGTTAATTTAACAAATTCAAGGTCCATGAAGCCTCAGAGGTAATCAAAAGGTGCTTTTTTTTTTAATATTTAAAAAAATGCATCGAGATAGTCAAGTATCTTTATACAAGACTAAGGTCAATAAACCTATGAATTCAACCTGTCAGGCTATTCACCCCTGTTCTGGCTCCTATTTGTTTATTTTGTTAAAAAAACTAATTTGAGGCCAGTCGTGGCGCAGCGGCACAAAGTGTGACTGCAAAACAGACTGGTTGTGGGTTCGATCCCCACTCCACGAGATGAAATATTTACTTAAATTTATATTTCCATTTCTTCGCTCTGGTGTCGAGGCTAAGTGCGGCGTTGAGTTCTGCCACTTAACACGCAATGCCTCCAGATTTCGGCAGAAAGTGGGGAACGGAATGTCTTGACATAAGGTTCCCTCTGCCTACCCTGCTGTGTGCGGGATACAGCGTGAAGCTGATTTTAACTAATTTGCTTATTTGATATTTAATTATATATTTCTTACTGCTACATGAAATTTTAAATATATTATTCCATACAGGGTTTATCCTATATAGGCTTTTTAAAAAGAATATATAAAAATATTCTCTTTACATTTTGTTCAGTATACAATAGGGTAGAAAAGAAAACTTAGTGTCCAAACACTTCTTTCTCAATGATCTGCCTAAATTTTGCCATTTTTTTACAATACAAGAATATCCTCATCTCAATCCATCACCTAATATTGCTGATTAACAATTGAATAATCATATTCATTAAATTTAAATAGAGGCTTGGAAACTATTTTTAAAACAAATACAATTTGACATCTTGCCAAAGTGAATGTAATGCCAAATTCATCATATTAAGATAATTTTACTTAAATTTTCTAAGATACTAGTTTTTCTCTTGGTGTTGCATAGATAGAAATAACTAGAAACTAGAACTAGAGACTTGTAAATGATACATGACACTATGATTAAAAAGGACCTGTGGTTCCTAAGATTAGTGCATTAAATCAGACACACTCTTTAGTTTTATAATATTAGTATATATGAACACATATAATAGATATGATCAAAATTTAGAATGAGGCCGAGCGATGCAAAGCATTAATGTAATATTAGCTCCTACACAGATTGAGTCATTTCTTTGCATAAGGAATTCTTGTTTGGGCGTGTTAGATGTAAATTAATATTCACATATTGTGGAAATAAGATTATTTGGATGTTTAAAAACTATTAACAAAACTCATTGAATTCCTTACTACTTTCTTACTATTTTGTACTTTAATAAAAAAAATCATTTAATTAATTTATGACACTATCATTTATTGTAATTAGATTTTTTAACTCCCAATAAAAAGAGATTTTTGTCTGTACATTGTATGTCTGTCTGTGGCATCACAGCTCCTACTAAATACATGATTTTAGTTTAGTTTCTTTTGATTAGACGGTTTCGTTAGTAATATAGAATTTGTGGCAGTCTCAGTGAAATTGAACAAAATAAATATAAGCATATTAAGGTCTGATTAATGTTGTTGTAGCACAACTGATATGGCTAAGGACTGTAAACCTGATTGATGGTGGTCGATTACTGCTACACGACACACCAAGCAGTAGGTTTCCTTTGCTTACTTTGAATTTCCAAAAAATATGTTGCAAACTAAAACATTTCTCCTAATGATATAGGTATGTTTAGGCAGTGTTATTATGTCAATTCCTCTAAAATTTATAGACAGCTGAGAATGACGGTATTTTTAAAGATTCTGTCATTAAACAAAAGAATGTTTCAAATAAATACAAACGGGTAAACCAAATTATGATTAGAAGATAGAAAGTTCCAGAAAAATTATATGTAGCTACCATATATTTATATGATTACAGTCACTTAAAATATATGTTATTATAGTTTATGAAGATATATGATAAGAATTCATTAAAGTGTAATATGTAGTAATTTATAAAATTTCTAAAATAATTGATATGTCCTAAAAGAATAATTGTTTATACATTTATAATTAAATAAACAGAATAAAAGAATATAATTCACTATATTAATATTTAAAGGCAAGATTTGTTTGGTTGAGTGCACCAATCTCAGGAATTACAGGTTCAAATTAAAAAAAATCTCTTTATCTTGCATTGACTATCTATATGGAATATTATGATGTGGATTATTTTAAGGGAAACCCTGTGGCCAAAGTTCATTTCTGTCATGTGGCATATCTAGTGGCACAATGCCACAGTTTAGTATGAATATGAATTTGACAATCAAAAAACAGGGAGTGTCAAATTTAATGTATTAGTAATTATTTTTGGCTTAAACCTGTATTTTATTTATTTAAATCTAATGCTAACCAAATACTTACAAATCATTCAATAATTAAAAGCAAAGTAAAGTGAAAAATAATAAATTCCCCTTTGCCTGTTGAAGTATATTATGTCCATCTGTTTTGTGTCATTCCATCCAAGGTCAACATCGATAACCTCAAAAACAACCAAATATTTATAATCGCTATATACCAACATACATATAAAATCTCCAATATATAAGTAATAATTATTGACTTAAATTTTCATATTCCTTCACGAAACGGTATTTCTATCAAGATAGCCAAGTAAAAAAAAACAGAGCAATTTGCGCATTAAAAAAAAATGGAATTTGATACACAAATTGATAAGATAAGTAGAAAGTGAACTAGTTGCAGTGCGAATGTGTGCTGTTGTCTCGAAAAAATTATGCACAACATGCAAAATGAGTACTTACGTCAGAGCCGCAATTGATAATGTAAGACATGACTCAAATACACATCATCCTACTGTAAAATCCCATAAGACATTTACTCCTTTAACGAAATAAAAAGCAATATTGGATTATTAATATAACATATAACGGTGAGTATGCAAGGAATCCGGTAAGATGGTATCGGCAACAAATGACAGGAGGTCCGGTCGCTGGTTTTGGTTTATTGCTTTATTGCATTGCGCTCCGTCTGGCAGGCTTTCCTCTAAATTTAGAACATGCCGCGACGTCAAATAACGTCCGAAACGTGATGGAGAAACAAAATGTGATCCGCCGGAGTGCGGAGCAGCAGTGGACATTCTCGAAAGCTGGCCGTCGAGCGACGTGGGGCCACGACGCGGTTTAGGGTTAGACAGTGGACTTCGCGTTAAAACTAAAACACGTATCGATTGTAAATGCGTAATACCTTTGCTCTCCGCTTTTTCCGCTATATCCTTCGCGTCATCGACCATTTTGCTCGCTGACATTCACTCACTGTGCACTTATCGGTTACTATTCGAACATATTTGGGTAAATCATAGTTGGTACAGCGAGTCCAGGCAGACGGCCTGCCAGCGATCTATACGACGGCACTTCGTTCCGTTCACTGCCGCAGTTGCCATACTCCCGTGACAGGGTTGCCAGTCTGCTAATTGTGTTGCCTTGTACGAACTAATGTAATTGCATTCTATTATAACTTTTTATTATATTGTGTTTGTGTATTCCTTTGTTATATAAAAGTATAGGTTATTCTTTTTATTCATATATATTTTAAACACAGTCTCAGCGGCGCTTTCTACATGGAGTAAACGAGCACAAAACTATTATACATAACTAGTTTAGCTATTCATTTTTGAAATATTTATTTTTATTTAATCCGAATTTGATTCCAAAGTTGCACATATGCTATAATACTTAAATGTGTATGTAAGTACGTACATACAATTATACGTTGTTATGAAATTAAATTACAACAATGTTGGAAATTTTTTCCTTAATATTTTAACTAGTCTTTTTTTTTGTAAAATAACGTGAATAAAATAAAGAAATCATAAGCCTAAAATTCATCTCTCATTTATTTAATAACAAAGTAGTAAAGTAAGTAATAAAGTTATTTTTTTATTTTTTTTTATTTATATTTTTATTTTATAAAGTTTTTTTTCTGGTGCAATATCATATATTTACTTGTACATTCGTTTGTTTTACAATATTGGACTCAGAAGTTTTAAATAAATAAAATGTTAATGTTTACCCAAAATATAAGCAAATACAATACACATGGTATCACTAAAGCGGAATTGTTTTAAAATGGCGTCAATAAAAGTAAGCTGTACTATTAATAAAATCCAAAAGATTTAAAAGTATAATATTATAAGCTGAACTTACAGAAAGATTAAATATTATGCTAATATTGTATGAAATCTTTTACATAAAATGGAATATAAAGTAAACACTGATTACTTTTATTATATCTGTGGTAGAAAATGACATTTTATTTAACCGTTAAATGATAGTGCTGACATTAGAAAAAATATCCAAACTATTTTGTAAGTATAAAAATAATAGTATTTATGTAGAATAAAATATAAGGTTTTATTAATGAAATACATATTTGTAAATGTCTCCTTTAAAAGTAAAACTTATTATTTCTGAATTAATTTTGCTACGCAATGCCATCTAGCGTGATAATTAACAAAGAAAATTTTGCTTCTTATATTAAAAAGTAGATGGCCTTGAAAGAAAAAGTAAAATAATACAATATACTATTTTAATAAAAAAACTGATTAATTTTAACCTTTTAAAGCAACACGCCTTAATATCGTCACGATTGTAAACAGGTGTTAACAACCTTAGCTTTTTATTAATTTAAAAAGATATATAAATTGCAGGTATATAAATTGAGGCCAGTCGTGGCGCAGCGGCACGAGGTGTGACTGTAAAACCGACTGGTTGTGGGTTCGATCTCCACTCGAGGAGATGAAATATTTACTTAAATTTATATTTCAATTTCTTCGCTCTGGTGTCGAGGTTAAGGGCGGCGTTGAGTTCTGCCACTCAACACGCAATGCCTCCAGAATTCGGCAGAAAGTGGGGAACGGAGTGTCTTACACTAGGTTCCCTCTGCCTACCCTGCAGTGTGCGGGATACAGCGTGAAGCTGATTTATTTATTTATTTATATAAATTGCACTGTAAAACTAGACTAACGTCATTCTTGTTTTATTTTTTGAGAAGTTGGGCGGAACTGTTTTTATTACAAATATGAATAAAAAAATATCGTACAGTACGATCAACAAGTCGTGTCCGCCTTGAAGTCAGGATTTCGGAACCTTTACGCAATGTTCACTCGGGAAGAAAATCCTAAAATCGAATCGTGTAGCTGTCGTCTACATCTAACTGTTGCCACGACTTGATGACCGTACTGTACCTACTATTAGACAAAAAACTAGAATGGAATGCAGTATTGAGATTAATCTCTAGTCACTTTGAGTGTTTTTAAATGTTTTTATTTCAAAAAGATTTTTTTATAAATAAAAGTATCTAAAAATTTCCAGATAAGGCGTACTATCCTTTTTTGGAAATTTTTGATTATTGTTTTCTAGTAAGCTATAAGCACACACCAGAATTTCAAACCTATAAATCATAAAATTTGGGAAGAATTCAAAAACATTGACAAAAAGATAGAAAATCAAGAAAAACGTCTCTTTGTTCTCGATGAATAAGCCAAAAAAGAGAAATGTTGTACTTATCCGTTTTGAAGGAACTGAAAACTTCAAATATAGTCAATTTTGTTGAACAATATTTCTCTATACACATGAACCGAGACACAATAAATACAGGCAGACAGGAAAGAAACACAAAACGCCACAATCTACCATCATTACGTTCTCTACACTTGGTTCAAAAATAGATATATTTCAAAATAGAGGAGCAAATAATAATGTATGTACACTAGAAAATAAAGAAATAATTCTTTCTATTTCCACTGTCAGCACAACAAGAACCATGGAGCCGAGCAAAAACTGTAAACAAACAAGAAAAATAAAACGCAGAGATCGATACAAAGATCATCAGGCTTTTGTTTTAAAGCCGGGCATCCTAAGCTTATTAACTAACAAGATGCAATATAACAACCAATAATCAACAACCAAATCCACGTACAAATAGCAACTATCGCTTCCCTCTTACAGAAAAATCACATACAAAATCCAAAAACAACATATAATGAATGTAATCTTCCAAGCACCTTTTCCAATTCCTTCACCTGTTGAGGGGTTCTTGCAGAACATAATATAATAAACAAATAAAAAGAACAATAAATATTAATAATAAGCCTGATCTGAGGCCAGTCGTGGCGCAGCGGCACGAGGTGTGACTATAAAACCGACTGGTTGTGGGTTCGATCCCCGCTCGAGGAGATGAAATATTTACTTAAATTTATATTTCCATTTCTTCGCTCTGGTGTCGAGGTTAAGGGCGGCGTTGAGTTCTGCCACTCAACACGCAATGCCTCCAGAATTCGGCAGAAAGTGGGGAACGGAGTGTCTTAACACTAGGTTCCCTCTGCCTACCCTGCTGTGTGCGGGATACAGCGTGAAGCTAAAATATATATATATATATATATATTAATAATAAAATAAACAAATAAATTTTATAACAATAAAATGTAACTAACCTTAATCAATAAGAATAGTTGTAATTTAGTAAGCAAGAAATTAAAGGCTATTTTATTTTATTTTATTTTATTAGGTTAAAATTCCGACTTGGCCGTTGCATTGTACACATAATAATTTTATTTTATGTTAAATTAATGTTCAATGGCCGATCACATAAAAGTTAACTATAATAATAAAAAAAATTGCAGTAGGGAACCTTAGACCTAGAGATTTCATAACTTTTTATGGAGAAACAAACAGCTTCAACGAGACTTGGCTGGTTTTTTAACACAATGTTTTTAGTACGTTTTTTTTTTTCGAATTATTGATTTCATAGCAAGGAACGTGTGCGCATGGTGTGAAGGTACTGGATGTTTTTTTTTTTAGGTGAAAATGAGTGATATATGTTAATATGAAAATATATGAAAAAAGTATGTATCTGACAAAATATTTGGAGGTTTTTTACAGAAGCTAAACATTAAAAACCGCACTCCTCTTAAAGGGATGATGGCTGATTTGTATTTGTATTAAAAATTCTAAAATCTAAATTGAAATAAAACCTATCTACTTTTCACCACTTCGATATTTATTTTTAATTAAAAAGGGAGCTGACGGGACGGGTTTTTTTTGTTGTTTTCGAATATGGCTAACAGCAGAAATATATAAAACTTTAGTTTTTTTTTATTATATTATTGTTAAAAACTTTGGGTGATTTCGTTTTTTGGTTGATTACATGAGGTTGTTATCTTTTAAAAATGGCGTACTGCGATAATCATCACAACAAAAAAACGGGATATTTATATGTCCCAGTGCCATTTGGAGACACTGGGACACAAGCGAACAACGGTACTCGTATGTTATACATACCAATAGCAGAGTAGGCAGAAAGAGAAATATTGACCGGAGAGGGAATCGAGTCCTACACCGCAACAGTCGGATGCTGTAGTCGTACATTTAATAAACACTTAAATAAATCTTATCTCTATCTATTAAGGCCAGTCCTGGCGCAGCGGCACAAAGTGTGACTGTAAACCGACTGGTTGTGGGTTCGATACCCACTCGAGGAGATGAAATATTTACTTAAATTTATATTTCTATTTCTTCGCTCTGGTGTCGAGGCTAAGCGCGGCGTTGAGTTCTGCCACTCAACACGCAATGCCTCCAGAATTCGGCAGAAAGTAGGGAACGGAGTGTCTTAACACTAGGTTCCCTCTGCCTACGCTGCTGTGTGCCGGATATAGCGTGAAATTAATTTAATTTAATATTTTTTTAATCTTATAAGTACTTTAAATAAAATTATCTTTTAAGTTTTAAATGGAATAAATAAATATAGGATACAGATAATTCATGATAAAATTAATCTCCATTTGAACGCTCAAAATATTGCGTCAAACGATTTAACCATACAACTTTGATAGTAATTTTATTATATTTTTCACTGATATTTTAGCAGCGGTTAGCGCAATAAAGCGAATTCTGTAACTACCGGTTTGTTTTAATCGCGAAATGTTCGAAAATTATATATGAACTCGATAAATAATTACGTAGGACGCCGTGGCGCAAGGGTACGGCGTGTGACGGTTACTACGACGGTAGTGGGTTCGATTCCCAATGTGTGTAACCTGAATCTGAGCAGCTAGTAGGCAGAGAGAATCTAGTTTCACTCCGTTTCCCGTTTTCTTCACATGTTTAAGACTTAGTGGGTTATAGACAAAAACCCACCACAGCGAGAAATGGAAATAATCTTTTCCCTGCATAGAACCCACAGCCGTTGCGTGTACAGTCGGACCATAGTCATTATGCACCATGATGGATTTAATTTCAATCTAATTTGTATACCTACCAATAATACGATAGGTCAATAAAACAGTTTAATATATATCTATAGCAAATTGAACGATTGCAGTCAGTCCTTGATACCTAATCTGTGTACGACACTAATTTTGTAGCTGTATCGTGTTTTTTCGTTGCTTCGTCTTAGGAAGGCAGATGGAACCTAAAAAGCTAATACTAAGACTTAAGACACTTCGTCCCCATTAAGAAATTTCTTATCCCCAATTTTCGCTTTGCCTCGTTATCAGGGCGAGAAAATGAAAATATTTCCTTGAGAAAGAATCGAACCCACAATTACTAGCATTTACAGTTGCACGCTTGTGCCCTTGTGCCAAGATTGGCCTCTGCGGTGCGCCACGAGTGGAATCAAGTATATCGGTAGATCCTGTTATTGAACATTTAATTGGTTAAAAACAGATAAATTGTGTATCGATAAATATTTTATTATTTATATCTTAGTAATGAAGTCGTCGCGACGTAACGGCACAGCGTGTGTCTGTAATCGTGACGATTGTGGGTTCGATTACTGCTCGGGGGAATTATTTTCATTTTTCTCGCTTTGGTTAAAATACATACTAGTGCGGTGGTATCGTCGGCGACTTAACACGCAATGCCTCCAGAAAGTCTCAGTGGAAAATGGGGAACGGAGTGTCTTAACACTACGTTCCCTCTGCCTACCCTGTTGTGTGCGGGATACAGCTTGAAGCTTATTTGATTTGTGATTATTAGAATTAATGTTAAATATAATAAAATCATAACATTATCGCACGCCGTGGCGTACGATAAGTGATAATAGGGTGTGACTGCAGTCACGGCTGTTGTGGATTCGATCCCCATTCGGGGGAATTAATTGCTATTTATTAATATTTTCCATTTGTTCGCTCTGTCACCAAGCAAAAGCTCGGCGTTTATACCCGCCATTCAACACGAAATGCCTCGAATACTTCGGCGGAAAGTGGAGAACGGTTTTTTTCCCTTTGCCTACCTTTGCAATGGAATATTTGTTTTAATTGTGTATAACGCTTTACCTGACAATTACGCACCTAATTACCTAAATCACTTAACTAAATTAGATCTATCAAATCACATTTCAAATAAAATATATAAGCGATTAAATAAAAAAATATATAACCCAATAATGTACGTTAATATCTAAATAGTCACACGAGTTCAATGTTACTGGCCATTCAATCTGGAACACTCACTTGCAAAACGAATATACAACCAAATTAAAATGTCAATTAATTTATACAAAAATGCTAAATTAATTAAAAGCTTTTGGAATCGGTCGAGTGATAGCTTACAAGTGTATATCCTGCCAAAATAAAATGTCGACCAATATATAAAAATGCGGAATTCGTTAATAGCTTTTCAAATCGGTCGACTGATAGCGTGCACCTGACAGACTGGCACCAGTAGGCGTTTGACTTTCGAACGAAGCGTTCGATACGCGGGAAATTATTCTATTTTACCGCCATTTTTTGACATATTTTGACGTTAAATGAAAAAAATATTTTAAATATTTATTTGTGAATAAAATAACTGTAAAATGAATTTTATTGTTATTAGTTTTTATTGAAATAGTAAATAAACTGAAAGATTTTAAGTGAATTTTCTAGTGTTTTTTTTTAGTGAAAGTGTATATTTAAAAAATGCATTCGTTTAAATTGTTCAGTGGATTACTATTACTTTTGACTGTATTAACAGGTGAGTCTAGATTTTTATTTACATGTTATTTAAATTATTATTTTACTTAAATTACTTTTACCATGTCAAAATAACTAAACATTCTTATCAAAATATACAACATAAGGAAAAGTTTATCAATAACTTTGAAATAATATAAGTAAAAAAGTAAGTACAAACGAAAAAAAGAAACTCGGCCAGCTGTTGTTTTAATGATTTTAACCATGAAGTCCATGAACATGTTATTTTTTTGCGCAATTATGTAATGGCGTTTCCGACACGAATATCGACATTTAGCTTTACAGTAGGTAAATTTAATTAAAGCTTAATGTTTGTCATTTTAAAATTATACTTTATTAAAGAATTGATATTTGTTAAAATAAAAACTAATTGAATGATAAGAAAAACAAAAGGATTTTTTTTTAATATAGATAAGAAAAAAGTTTTTATTAAATTGAATGAATTATAATTTATATAAGATTTTTAATTTATTGCCATAGAAACTTTAACATAATTGTTTTGTTTGTTATTAATTAATAATATATAGTTAGACCACCTAATCACCTGAGGGGTGATTAACTATTTAAAAGCTCAATATCTTTGTGTGTTATGATTTTCACTGTTTCTTTACATAAACTTATTTATTTCGCAAAAAAATAAAATTAGAAATTCAAAAGAAAGTTTCTTAAATTATTTTTCTTAAGAAATTATCTAAATATATTGTCGGTTTTAATAAACAAGACTTAAAAACATAATAAATCAGATTTTTTGTTGTTATGAAATTGTTAAAAAGGCATATAAAATCGACATTTAATTTATGTCATACGGTCGAGGGTAAAAATCAAAGTTTCGAATAAAATACGTTTATTTATAGTATTTAACACCGTTTGTAGATTTACTTTGCTTATTTAGCGGGTCACTCTGAGTCGTCGATATATTACAAAATATTAAACATAACTAATATTTATGCATACTTTCTCACCGGCCATAGACAAAAGTGAAAGCAGCTTTGCCCTATGTATAATTTATTATCTGTTAATGATGGAATTCACTATGACCCTCCCATGTTTGATATGAATCATTAAATATTTCATTGAGGCTATTCGTGGCGCAGGGGCGCAAAGTATGATTGTAAACGCAACAGGTTGTGAGTTCGATTTCTACTGGAACCAATGAAATATTATTATTTCTTTGGTGTCGAGGCAAAAGCGCGGCGTTGAGTTTCGCCATTCAACACGAAATGATTCGGCGGAAAATGGGGGACCAAATTGTGTTAACACTAGGTTTCATCTCCATTGTGAGTGCGGGATACAGCGTGGAGCTGAAGAAACTAAAACAAAATATATATTTTTTTCTTTCAATAGAATTTTGTCATTATTGGGTGTAATATGTCGATGCCTTTATTATGTATATATAATTACAAATTTCTCTTCGGTATATATCTAAGAGTACATTGACGTTTATTGTGTATTTTTGTAACTTTCTTGAAAATTTAACTTTAATGGTAAAAATACTATATAAAATAATATAATACTTCAATATTAAGTATAGTAGAACTTTGAATTTTAATTCCCCTACGATACAATATAAATTTATATGACTTTCCTTAAATTATTTCATAAAATACATACAGATAATAAATACGATTAATCTCGATGAGAACATATTTATGAGAATAATTTAGTAATGATTATGATCTTTTCTGACATTCTAATTAGCGATCATTTTAATTAGCCGTTAATTGTATAAAAAGATGATTAATTTCAATTTAAAATTTATTTAATTAATAAAATAAAATTAGCTTCACGCTGTATTCCGCACACAGCAGGGTAGGCAGAGAGAACCTAGTGTTAAGACACTCCGTTCTCCACTTTCTGCCGAATTTTGGAGGCATTGCGTGTTGAGTGGCAGAACTCAACGCCGCGCTTTGCCTGGACACCAGAGCGAAGAAATATTTCATCTCCTCGAGTGGGGATCGAACCCACAATTTAATTTACTTAAAATAAAATAATAATTTCTATAATATAAAATATTACAAATAACATTGAAGTAGTATTGTTCTGCGTTATTAAATGTCTTTTAATGCAATTTCAAGTACGAAGTTTTTATCAAATATGGTTTTATTTTAGAAACAAAAGTAATTGATATGTCACCTTTAAATAAGACGTGTGCCATTAGTATTTCATTTGACATTTTCCGTCATTTTGTTTCTTTTATGTGTAACTAGTTCTTTTTGTAGCTAAAATCGTGGTTTCTTAACGAAAAGAAAGAAAGTTATTTTTTTATATAATAATATTACAATTATGTAATAAGTGATTCTAAATGCGGGTGGTTGTGGATTCGATCCCTACTCGAGGAAATTAAATATATATTTGAATTTTTATTTCCATTTCTTCGTTCTGGTGTCGATGTAAAGCTCAATTAATATTACTATTAAAAATATATATTTATGTTTAGATACTCATATTAAGTATTTTATAATTACTAACGATGTTTTTGTAAAATTATTAAAGAAAAATACATTTTTGGAAATTCGGGACGTTTCCCAAGAGTCGCGGGTTCATATTCCACATTGTAAATTTTTTATACATTTTAAAAAAAAGTATTACTCATATTTATTATTGAAATTGACAATTTCCTTAATAAGGCAAGTTGTGCTTGAATGCATCTGACACATGGTGACTGGTTTCATATGGGGCTTTGATTTAAGATAGGTTAGAAGTATTATAGTATTTTCTTTTATTTAATTACCTACACATACCAGGGAAGGCAAAGGGAACCTAGTGCTAAGACACTCCGTTTCAAATAATGTCTTATTGGTAGTGTTAACACATCACTAGATTTCCCAGGCTACCTCTGTTTGCCCTGCTATGTGCGATACAGCGTGAATCTAAACAAACAATCCTTAAAAATGTGTAAGTATATAAAAAAAAATTATTTAATTTTTTTTGCTTGAAAGTATATCGAAGAGCGCGTTTAAGTCTTTTCTACTTATTTTACAAAGCCGGTTACTTGCCACCTTATCTATAGTTATATACGTACATAAGTAAAACCATTTGTAATTGGGTATAGAAATCGGCGTTTCTCGTTTAAATTTAAAATAAACCTTATTAAAAAAAATATCATTAAAAAGTTATATTTTAAAATATTTTTCAACTTACTAAATGGCTTCCAGATCTCAAAACTAATCTTAAATCTCTCCTATTATAAACAAAATAATTAAAAAGGCTCGTCGTGGCGCAGGGGCACAAAGTGTGACGCGACTGGTTGTGGGTTCGAAACGTAAATATTTTTTTTAATTTATATTTCTCATTCTTCACTCTGGTGTCGGGGCAAAGGGTGGCGTTCAGTTCCGCCACACGCAATGCCTCCAGAATTTGACGGAAATTGGGGAACCGAGTGTTTTAACACTAGGTTCCCTCTTTCTAATATAGCGTGAAGTTAATTAGATTTGTTAACAAAATAGTATTTACATGGTTACAACTCTGGCCACCTTAATAGAGGTGCGTGAAGATATGTTTTGTATGGAGAGTAATTGTAAGTAACGCGACACGCAGTAAGTACCTACACTGTGGCGCGGAAAGTAAAATTTATTCAGACTGTGACAAATACTTGAACGACCGATATAAGCGTGAACGAAATGGAGTGATTGTTAGATTCAAATTTATAGACACCCGCGGCTTCGTCAGCTTGAATTTTTTGTTATTTTATAGGGAATTTATATGAAATATTTACATAAATTATATATAATTATATGATCGACACTTTCGTTCCCTACGTTCCCACATGTTGTCAAAGGTTTGTATGTTTAGTGGAAGAACTCAACGTCACACTTTTCTTTAAATATTTCATTCTCTCGAAAAAAACCCATAACTGTCGCGTTTACAATCACACGCCTGTGCTACTGCGCCACGACGGCCTTACGATAGATTTGAAAGGACGGTAGATTTTATCAGATCAATATATAAATATTAATTCTTACGTAATTAGGTTAATTTAGTTTAAAAATTAACATGCTTAATTGGGTTTTCCAAACATTTACTAGATTAATTTAGCCATTTCTATTAAATTTTGTAAGGGCTCTAACAAAATATGCTAAACTTAAACTTAGATAACCTAAATTATGTAATATTCTCTTTCAAAATCAAATTATTCACATTTTCCTATAGATTTGTCAGATATGTTGTGTATTCTTTAAACATCATATATTTATATTTATTTAATTTATTCATATGTATGTAATTTAAGTTTATAAAAATTTTTTGATAAAATAAAAAATTAAATTAGCTTCACGCTATATCCCGCACACAGCAGGGTAGACAGAGGGAACCTTGTGTTAAGACACTCCGTTCCCCACTTTCTGCCGAATTTTTAGAGGCATTGCTTGTTAAGTGGCAGAACTCAACGCCGCGCTTTGCCTTGACACCAGAGCGAAGAAATGAAAATATAAATTTAAATAAATATTTCATCTCCTCGAGTGGGGATCGAACCCACAACCAGTCGGTTTTACAGTCACACTTTGTACCACTGCGCCACGACTGGCCTCTAAATTTTTGATAACGTGATTTAATTTGAATTTCGTATTATATAATAAATCTATACTATCTATACTAATATGATATAGTTGTTTGTTTGGTTGAACACCGTTACTTCAGGAACTACAGGCTTGAATAGATATTTTAACCTACTTATCGAATGTTATCCTAATATAATCTCCTGCTTGACAGCAGAGTTACCTCAGAACTTTTCGATGTGTCATATATTTTTTTTTGTCAAATGGAAATACTACTTGACCACGTAGTCAAAGCCGCAGTTTAAACGTAAAAGCAAGAAATAGTAGGACTTACCATTAAACCCAAATAAAAATGGAAAACGATAATATTTTATAATAGCATAAATATTATAGCATTGGTTTGGAAATTTCATCAAAGAACGTTTTATAACACCCAACATCCTATTTCGATTAAACTGGTATAAATCAGTCTTTATAACACTGGTGAGCCCATTCCATCGACTTTCCCTACCATCGAAAGTTTTTCCATTTTTGTCGCGTATCAATTAACATAATTTAGGCTTGTCCGTCTGTCGGTGTCGGTGTCGGTGTTTGTTGAGTAAAAGTGGCGTAGGCGCATATTTAAACAATCGAGATGATTCCACGAGAGCAGATTTGAAAATGAAAGTTAGTACTATGTGAGAATTTCAATTAACTATAAGAATGTAAGATTTGTCTTAGTTTCGCTTTTGTGAGTCAATTGTATATCGTTTTAAAATATATAACATATATATTAGTTAGAGGCCAGTCGTGGCGCAGCGGTACAAAGTGTGACTGTAAAACCGACTGGTTGTGGATTCGATCCCCTCTCGAGGAGATGAAATATTTACTTTAATTTATATTTCCATTTCTTCGCTCTGGTGTCGAGGCGCTGCAATTCAAAACGCAATGCCTCTAGATTTCAGTAGAAAAGTGGGAACGAAGTGTCTTAACACTAGGTTCCCTCTGCCTACCCTGCTGTGTGCGGGATATGCGCGATAAAAAATAATTAAAATTAGTCATAAATTTTTACTTATCTTTTTTATGTAGAGTACGCGAACTGATCTGTTAAAAATCAAAGTATCAGTAAAAGTAACTTAAATATTTTCTAAATATATTAAAATGTTAATAATCTTACAATAAAGTTATAAATATGTAAACAATGTAGGCCATGTTCTTTGGTTTGGTGTTGAGGCAAAGAGTTCCGCCACTCAACACGCACTACGTCCAGAAATTGGCGGTAAGTTCAGTTTAGCCTGTTGTGCGCGGGATAGTACGTGATACTAAAGAAGTGGATTATCCAACAAAAACTATTTTTTCAATCCAAACTAGTAGTTGCTGAGAATAGCGCGTTCAACCAAACATATAATTCAGCTTTACAATGTTATAATAGAAGTATATAAAAGATAAGACAAATGGATGTAAACAATAACAATTGGACATCATTTTTTTATAACTAATTCATCTTTAAAATAAATTGGATTATTATTAATTTTTATATATTTTAGAAAGCTTCAATACCGAGTACTTGTTTCTCAATGAAACAATTTAAATAGCATGTTTTAAAATAATTAAGATCTACGATATAACATAAGTTATCTGTTTCATTCGAAATTATATTGAAACTAACAACAGTTTTCCGTTAGATTGTATCGTTTGAAATTAAATTCTAGATGCCTTTAACCTTTTTATTTATATAAATATTTAATTCCTCAAGTTAAATTGAGCATAGAATTTTTTTTATTACAGTTATCCCCTTATTAATTGCTTTAAATCTATTATCACACGTACAATCACTGATAAGGTTGTTATCAATGTATGCCCTTTCGACATTTTAATTTGAATATTTAAATAAAAAAAAATCATAAAGGTAAAAAAAATATATAAAATATAATTAAAATAAATCGTTATAAATATTTATTACTATAAAACCTTGAACAGTACCTTCTTCTTTAAAGAATGTTCGTATAAAATATGGAGTTCTGTTGCAATGGGAAGCAATTAAGTAAATGTTTTGGTGTTACGTCATGAAGGTCTCTACATGGATTTGTTCCGGTCGTTGGTATGTTATCTATGATAAGTAGGTTTTTTTTATTATTTAAATGAGGCCTGGTTATGAGTTCGATCCCCACTCGAGGAGATGAAATATTTACTTAAATTTATATTTTCATTTCTTCGCTCTGGTGTGGAGACAAAGCGCGGCGTTGAGTTCCACCACTCAACACGCAATGCTTACAGAATTCGCAAAAAGTGGGGAATGAAGTCTCTTAACACTAGTTTCACTCTGCGTACCATGCTGTGTGCGGGATACAACGTGAAGCAGATTTATTGATTTTATGATTTATATATATATAATTTATTATTATTATTGTTTTGTATTTTATAAATTTAAATCAACGGTTTTATAGTACCTACTATTGATTATAAATCAGAAAGTTAACAATAGCTATAAAAATCTAAACAATATTTAGATGAGCATTCTAAAATAAATGAAGAAAGTTGCACGGTTTAACAACCATTGTTCCACAATCTGACTATACAGGTAGTAAAGTTGTTCAGCAAATTGCTGAGTATTTTCGAATAAAACGATATTATTTTTACATGTTGTTCTTTTTTAATTAACTTTTATTTAGAGAAAGTGTGTCATATAAAATTACAATGATCTTTCTATAAATTAAAAGTTTTTTTTTAGCAACCTTATTTTTTTTTATAAATACATTACATATTTAATATGACGAATAGAACATTAAGTTTAGTATTATCAATGATATTTATCAATGATACATTTAATTTTTCATTTTAAACTTTAAGTCTTATATTTTAATATTTTTTCTCTCTATTTCACAATGTAAACAAGTATAAAACTTTCAATTAAAAATTTTCAATTCAATTAAAATATTTTATTTCAATTCAATTGATAAAAACAAATAAAAAATTACAGAAAAACAAATATAGTTACGTTAGTTAAGTTTTTTCAACTGAACGCCGTACATACTTTTATTATGTCACCAGCCACTAGTGTAGTTATAAAAAGTCGTAAAGCCGTAAGTTTCTAATGCCCATGTATTAGAGTCAAGGGCGAAGCGATGAAAAGAAGCGATGGCGGTCTCGTTTAAAAAATCCCACGACATGTCCGCCATGGTACATGCAAATTTGCATGAAATGCGCGTTAATAAATAATAGATAGATTTCTGGTACTACCTATTCAAGGGAATACTTGGTGTTTATAAAACTTAAGTTTTTTTTATAAGTCGCTTCGAAGTGTATCCCGCACGTAGCGGGATAGGTGGAGGGAACCCGGGAGCCTAGTGTTAAGATACTCCGTTAAGACACCTTCCACCACGTCGAGTGACGGACCAATTCCCAATTGGAGCCGCAAGTTTGTGCTTCGATCATTTATAATATATAGATGAAAACGGCATCTCCACATTTACTGTCAAGAGCGATCTCAGAGTAGAGAGCGATTTTTAAATACAAGAATAAGATTAAGACAAAATTATTTAAAAGTGTCACTTACGCAAATTGTTGTTTTTTTTGACCTTAACTTGGCCCGTACAGTACGATCAAATTGGATAGTCTAAAGTTATGTAAGATGCCATTACTAATGCCTAGTCATTTGTAATACTAATTTAAATGTGTTACGTGATGTAATGTAGATATGAATTAATAATTAGGTATCATTTATACAAAATTTGGGGAAACCCTTGGGTGAAATGGTAATACAAAGTTATCTTAAAAAATCCTATTGTAATGCTTATTTTCTATTGTAGAAATTGCGTGCATTATCTTGAAATCGGGCCGATACTAGAATCTCTTTGCAAACTCAGAGAAGCCGGATAAACGTGAAACGGACAAAATTATTTTCACTATATAAAAAATAAATAAAATGGGGAACAACAGTGTGTCTTAACACTAGGTTCCCTCTGCCTAACCTGCTGTTTGCGGGATACAGCGAGAAGCTGATTTTTTAAATTATTTTTAATGAATGGGAAGGTAAATATTAACTGATAACAAAGTGTTTTCGCCGAAAATTATATGAAACATTATTTACTTATTAATATTTTGTAATCTATGCAAAATATTAATTTATCTATTTAATAATACATTTTAAGAACAACAAAAATGGTCAAATACTAAAAGTCCTTCATTAAAATTTATCTTTCCTTTAAACAATAAATTTAAACATATTATTATAAATAAGTAAATTTTAGTTAAAATTTTAAACATTGTAGTAAGGCATTACAAAATCGACCTTCCACACTATCTCTCTATTTGTGTATTAAATATTAACCAATATTTATGGATATTATGAAAGATTTTAGAAGACCACCATTTTGCCAACTATTTATCACCTCAGTGACGAAATGTTCGAGTACTGCTAAAATGTATGTATGTATGTATGATGAAAGTGCTATTACCCCTAAATAAACGTTTAATCTTTTCAGCTTAGAGTCGGTCTTAATAGATGCTTTATGTTTTGTAATCAGCAACGAAATTATTATGTGGTTATGAAATTGCGGGTTAAAATGTAATAACTAAAACTGTAGAGAATATTATCATATTTTGTGAGCTTAATAAAGAAATGCTTATTATTTGGAACAATATGATATTTTTTATTCAGCTTCCCGCTGTATCCTGTAGTAGCAGGGTTGGCCAAGGAAACTAGTGTTAAGACACTCCGCTACCAACTTTCTGCTGAATTCTGGAGGCATCGCATATTGGGTGGCAGAACTAACGCTGCACTTTACCTCGACACCAGATAATGAAATGGAAATATTTAAATCGAGTGGGAATCGAACCCACAACCCGTAGAGTTTAGACGCTTGAGTCTCTGATCCAGTCATGACACAGACCTAATACATACTTTAAAAATGTACCCTACGGTGTTATGCACTTACATTCACTATGGTTATGGGTTGACAATGTGGATATCGATAATAAATTGTTTTATATTAAAATTTCGTAAGCAGAACCAATTACTTAAAAAACACAAAATGAGTGATCCAAAAGATCCAGCTTCACACTGTATCCCGCACACAGCAGGGTAGGCAGAGGGAACCTAGTGTTAAGACAGACTGTTCCCCACTTTCTGCCGAATTCTGGAGGCATTGCGTGTTGAGTGGCAGAACTCAACGCCGCGCTTTGCCTCGACACCAGAGCGAAGAAATGGAAATATAAATTTAAGTAAATATTTCATCTCCTCGAGTGGGGATCGAACCCATAACCAGTCGGTTTCACAGTCACACCTCATGCCGCTCCGCCACGACTGGCCTCTATAAAAGTAATATGTCCCAACCAAGTACTGAGGATGTTTGACCTCGATTTCGTTATTAAATATCGTTTACCTTATAAGTGTAATAGATCACTAAGAATGACCTTAATTTTTGCTTTGTGTTTACTAATAAAATGAAGATTGAACCTTAGTTTTTGTTAAGCAAAAGGAACCTAATATTAAGACATCTCGTTCCCCACACACCGGCTGATTTCGAGACATTGTCTGTTCGTTTCTCTTGTCTTTTGTTTTAATTTCTTATTATGAAGATAATTATCACCTTAATTTCTTAACATTATATAATATAATAGAAAGATCACAATTTGTTATTTAAATTTCATATAAAAGTTAGAGTTTTATTGGTGAAAGTTATTTCATAAGAGGAGAAGAGATGACGGTTGAAATATACTATTGAGATTTTAATATTAAAATATTCATTATAATTTAAGTAAATGACCTTGTCCGGATAGATAACAGTCCAATTATTTATATTTATATACGATGTTTCCAGCAGGCAGAGGGAACCTAGTGGTAAAATTTTCCTTTTCTCACTTTTCGTCTACATCTACATCGTGATATTTCTTGTTACCAGAACGAGGAAATTAGGATAGTTGGGAACGTAGCACTTGGAGAATCGAATCCACGCTCTCCGCGTAACAGCCTAACGTTGTACCGTTGGATCACGACGGTCTTTAATTACTTAATTCTCATATGAAATTTCGAGAAATTTTTAAGCAATATCACTCCAAAAATAAATGGTTACAATTACGATTTAATTACACTTACCACTAACTAACGACTATGTAACTATACCCAATTATATTTAATTACAATTAACTCAGAAGTAAAGCTTGACCTTTTCTACGGTCAACTGATGACAATGACGACCAACAATGACGCTATTAGAGCATCATTGTCGGTCTTTCCATCCACAATAATTTACGGTGTACGGTGAAACGTACAATACAAACGGAGCGTATAAATTAAATTGGCTGTGACAATCTGACATTGACTCTGTTATTTGGTAGGGTTTTCATTATCAAAATTATGCGAGTAGAAAGATGTTTTTTTTAATTTATATGTCATAATAATTTGTTTAAAGTAAAAGTTTTGTTATAATATTGTGTATTAAATTAAATGAAATTAGATAGAAAGTGGTTTCTAGGTTCCCAGGTTCCCTCTGCCTATCTTGCTATGTGCGGGTAACAGCGTGAAGTTACAAAAATTACTGAATCTTAGAGACGGATTTGCTCGCTTTAATTTAGCAATGGTACATAAAGAAGAGAAGGAGAGGTGATTTTGGGTTCGATTCCCACTCGAGAAGATGAAATATTTACTTTCTTTTCCATTTCTTCGCTCTGGTCTGGAGTAAAACGCGGCGTTTAGTTCTGCCACTCAACACGCAATGCCTCCAGAATTCGACACTCAGTGCGGAACAAAATTTTTAACACTAGGTTCCCTGTGCCTACCCTGTTCTTTGCGGGATACAACGTGAAGCTGATTTAATTATTTATTTTAGGGTGTTAAAAGAGGTACATATGTAAAAATGCACATTTTTAAAAAATATTTATAAAACGTATACGCTCGTAACATTTATAACAAAATATACAAAAAAAGTTAAACTTAGCACAAGGTATTTCAAAAATTTGTGTAACTTAATTTATTTTGTCCTTAATACTGATATAACGGTGCAAGTACCGTAATACGATGCTGATGTTATGACATCCATATATAATATAATGTATGCGTATATTATAACGAAATAAAGTCGTTCAGTTGCCGTCGTAGCATAGTGGTAAAAGCGTGTAACTGTCAACGGTTGTGGGTTTGATTCCCATCCGAGGAATGTTTCATACGTCAGTGGTTGAGGTTCATTTGTCTATTTTGGATTTTTTGAAAATTCGGCGGAATATTGGGACCCGGAGTGTCTTAACACTAGGTTTTAGTCTGGCTACTTAGTATGATATAATCAGTTTAACAAACGGTTTCGAATTTTTCGAGGGATTGCTTGTTGAGTGGCGGAATTCGACGTCGGGCTTTTGCCTTGGTGCTACAAAGAAGAAATTAATATATTAAGAAACAATCTCTCATTCCCCCAAAAGGGTATCGAACCCACAACCGTCGCTTTACAGTCACACCCTTATGCCACTGTGCCACGTTCTCATAGACAATAATAATAACGAAATTAATCCGTTCCGTTCAACGTAAGAATGGTTCCGCTAAAGCGTCTTAAAACAAAAACACAATGAATTGCCCTATTTGTATTAATGTAATTTAAACAAACATGCAAGATTTTTATGTTTCCGGTTATTAAGTAAATTCTTTTATTTTTATATTGTGTTATTACTTAATTTTTTGTATCTTTTGTATTATTCATAATATGTAAATAGATAAAGATTTTTTATAATAAATATTACTTTGTGGATCTTTCTCTACACTTCATCTAAACGAAGAGCATAATGCAGAGAGAAGCACGATGTCATATCCTACAATGGCTGTCCAGATTAGAAAAGTTAGGTTCAATTTCAACGATCGGTCAATGCTACTTTCTACCGATATTTTGAAGTATTGCGTGTTGAGTGACAGAACTCTACGCCGTGCTTTACCTCCTTACCAGAGCGAGGAAAGAAAATATAAAATATTCCGATCCCTCCAGAGAGATAATCGAACCCACAATAGTTGCACGCTTATACCACGATGGCCTTCGTAGAAAGTAGCGAAACGGAGAGTCCTATCACTAGGTTGAAACTTGTAAAAAAGATTTTATTATAATGAGAGTTTAATTTCGAGTACAACTGTTAATAATTATAGCAATTAACAATCTTTAAACATGCAGTTAACAGAGCATATTAGATTACCTGAGATGTATTCCTAGATCTCAGTTCTTATTATCCTTGTCTATTTTGAGGCAATCCGTTATACAAGTAGCGGTACTCAAAGAAAAAAAAATGTCTTATCGTCTAGCTTGAGTTTATATCTTAAATAAACAATAAATTATCTGTTTTAAATTCTATTATGAATATTATATCATATCTATATGCTATTCTTTAAAGCCAGCCTTTTAAGCCAGCTTGGAGCAGTAACGCGATGCTAGTGGGTTTGATGCCCACACATTCATATATAAATTTGTTTTCAATTCCGCGCTTTGGTAGGAGATCGCAACGTTAATTTCTGCAACTCAACACTATTCTGCTAAATAAACTTGTTGAACTGGGAAGTATTTTACCACTAGGTTCCCTCTGTGTACCCTGTTGTGTGCTGAAAACAGAGTAAAGTAGATCCGTCTGTACTCAAAACATCTCAGATCGGGTTTCGAAGCTGCTAACTTAGTACTATATTTCAACAGGTGGGTTTTTCTAATGTTCGAAAGTTTATAACTAACTGGTTATGGTCGTCGTAACAGTTCAACAACTATGACTTATATTGTGAAATCCGATTAAACTAAGTTAGAGAAATTATAACTTTGTGCATAATAGAAATGGTAGATTAATATTTTTGTTTATATTTGTAATTATTTGTATATAAACCATTCGTGGCGCAGGAGCACGAGTGTGTGACTGTAAACGCGACTGGTTGTGGATGCGATTCCCGTTCGAAGAAATAAAATATTTATATAAAATTATATTTTAATTTCTCAACTGGTTTCGAGGCAAAGCACGGCGTTGAGTTCCGCCACTTACTCACATTCATACAAGTTTTACTTATGGCTTCGCTTTGTGTACTCTTAACTACTACTAAATAATTTAACTATTTCAAATAACTATGTTTTTTTAGGGAAAACCACAATAAAGTCTGTTGCGTCCTTTGAAATAACTACGGGGAAGCTTTGCACTATGGAAAGATGATGGACGATGTTCCTACATACACATCAGTTCCTGTACATTAAGTACAAATATATAGCATGTACTCGTATTGTCGTTGATAGAACTTCTTGTGAGAAAATCACAAATATTTACATATATATTTTTTTATCTTCACCCTGTATCCCGCACATAACGGGTTAGACAGAGGGAGCATGAACATCTAGTGCTCAGACACTCCTCATAAGACAATTTCGTTCCCCACTTTCCATCAAATTCTGGAGGTATTGCTTGTTGTGTGGCGGAATTCAAAACCGCGCTTTGCTTCGACACCGGAGAGAAGAAATGGAAATATAAATTTAAGTAAATATTTAATTTCCTTGAGTGGGGATCGAATCTAAAACCAGTCGATTTTACAGCCACACTTTGAGCCCCAGCGCCACGACTGGCCTCAAGGAGATATATTACCAAACCTAACTTTAAAATTCTATATTGTATTAACTTACAGATTGTATGTGAGACCTTTCACCTTTTCTTCATGTTAATGTGACAAACATTACCATATAGGAACTGTTGCATAAATATATTATATCACAGTCGAGGTGTATATAGATAGTTTTTATGCGGTGGTTCTAGGTTCAAATTCGCATAAATTTTTATACACTATATAAAAGAGTTAAAAGTCCTTAGTCTCAGATGAATGATATAACTAGAACGGTAACTATGTATGTAGGTTCATATATGTTATGTGATATATTCATTAATCTTCTAATGCTACTGTTGTTGTGGTTAGATTAAAGATCAAAACACAGAAATTAATTTTAATTACTTATATATGTTAGATTTAGTTTATTATTTATTAAGTATTTTATAATATACCTATCACATCTTTTTAGGCCAGTCGTAGTCCAGTGGTACAAAGTGTAATTGTAAAACCGACTGGTTCGATCCTCACTCGAGGAGATGAAATATTTACATAAATTTATATTTTCATTTCTTCGCTCTGGTGTCGAGGCTAAGCGCGGCGTTGAGTTCTGCCACTCAACACGCAATACCTCCAAAATTCGACAGAAAGTGGGGAACGGAGGGTCTTAACACTAGGTTCCCTCTGCCTACCCTGCTGTGTGCGGGATACAGCGTGAAGCTGATTTTGATTTATTTTTTATCACATCTTTTTAATATTTTTATGTTATAATTATTTTTGTGAGGTGAGTTCCGCCACTCCACACGCAATACTTGCAGGATTGGGCGAAAAGTGAAGAACGAAGTTTCTTAGTGGAACTGTAGTAACCAGGTTGTGCACTGTAGGTTCGCAAGTTCCCTTATTTTATTAAAATTATATTTCAAACGAATCGATTTCATATAATTTTCATCTAACACACAATGTTGCAACTTTTACTGAGTTAAAATAATAGAAATAAACATACCCACATTTATGTACATACATACATAAATATCAGCGTGTCCATTGTACGAGCATACCTAAGCATGAAATTTCTCTTAGAATTTCTGAGACGGTACGACGGCAGACGGTACCTTACGTTTCACCATATACAACAATAGCCAATATTTACAATGTTTGAAACTTAGAACAATTTGTTAGAAATGGCATATGCATATTACGTTGGAATATTTAAATAATAATAAATTTACTTTGTAACGACGTCGTTGCATGATCTAGACGTGTTTAAGGGGACAAAATGTTCACACTGTACAGAACGGAACTTGGGAGTCTAGTGTTAAGACACCCTGTTTCCATTAATGCACTTCTGTTCCCTGCTTCTCACAGAATTCTGGAAGGCTTGCGCTTTGCCTCATTACTAGAGTAAGGAAATGAAAATATTAAATTTTTCATTTTCTTAAACGGGAATTGCACCTGTAACCTGCCGCTTTTATAGTGGCTTGCTCTACGTGAAATATATTAATTAGTAAATAAATAACAATACATATAAATAAATATGTATAATATTGTATGATACTTTATAGCATATTAGCCGTTCTTTTATATGTTTTATGTTCCAAGTCTAATGAGAGATGCGCGTGCGACGTGAAAATGAAGAGATTATGAATTAACTGTTTTATTGAAAACGTTTCCTCCATACTTAAATAACGCTTCAGAAGTAACGTTTTGTCGTAACGTTACCTAATGTTACTGAGAAAGCGGTAATTAATTTTGAAATTATGTTTGTACTTACAATGTATTATAATATCTCTATGTTTATTAATGTGGAATTGTCTTATTTATTTTATTATAACTTTATTTTATAACAAAATTAGAAAATATGTAAATGTACTTTTGTTGATTTTTGTTTTGGGATTTTTTTGTATTATTGGCTGCACATTATTAAATCACTCCGTTCTTCACATTCCACCGAATTTCGAAGGCATTGCAAATCAACGCCGCGTTTTGCCTCGCCACTTTATCAGAGCGAAGAAATGAATATAATATAAGTATAATTTGATTTAAAAAAAAAATGGTTTTTGTGTGATAATTTTAGTATCGATACTCATAGAGTAACGTAACGACTCTATAATCAATGCGAGCCAAGTTAACAGATTATTATTAAGTATAAAATTGATATTACTGTCATATACTTGTACATAATATATTATTAAATGAAGTCGGACTAATACTGACAGCGCAAAATTAATGGACACTTAGACACGGTTATAGCAGACAGCTTATTAGATATTTTAATTTCTCACAAAATTCTTCACTTCTCGAAAATAAATTGAAATATATTTTTTTATCTCCACGTGGTATCTTGCATGTAGCAGGGTCGGCAGAGGGAGTGGTTATAAGACACTCGACTCTCTAGTTTCTAATTTCTTCACTCTGGTGTCGAGGCAAAACGCGTCGTAGAGTTCCGTCACTCAACACGCAATGCCTCCAGAACTCGGCTGTTTCCCTCTGCCTACCTGCTGTGTGCGGGATACAGCGGGAAGCTGTTTATTTTTATTATTTCTTCGTGCAGGGATCGAACCCACAACCTATCGCGTTAACAGTCACGCTTGTGCTATTGTGCCACGACCAGCTTCGAAGAAAGTGAAATAATAAATTACAATTTTAAGTTATTCATCTAACTGTAGTAGAAAGTTTGTTCTGCTTGATGTTTCCTTGTAATTTAAATTAAATTATTAAAATTAAATATGATGTAATTGTTACAGGTACATTTAATATGGCGAATTAAGACTGCGGTAAACACTTGCGTATTGTGTAATAGGAGCTTTATAATTTAACATAATTATGGATTTTTCAAATAAATTATGCGTTGATGTCGTCTTGCCGTCAGGACAGCGTGACGATGGTTGAAGGTTCGATTCCTAGTCAAGGAAAGAATAATTTTCATTTCCTCGCTCAGGCAATAAGAAAAAGTGCGGAGTTGATATCCGACACTCATCACGCAATGTCTTGAAAATTGGGAGTCGAGTGGGTAACGGAGTGTCTTAATAGTAAGTTCATATGTTGGCGACAGAAGAAAGATTTTTTCAATATTATTGTTTAGTTTTTGTTATTTTACATAGCAAAGCCTGGAAATGATAATGTCCGATTATTATTAGTAGAGACAAGAAATTAAGATATTGAAACCGATTATTTTTGATAAATTATAATTGCCAAGATATAACGATATCTTGGCAATATAACATTGACCTAGGTTTAGGTCTTATTAATTTTTGTCATATTAAAAATAGTGTTTTTTTTATGTTGCAGGCACTGATTAAATGATAGCGTGTCGAGTGTCGAAACTTAACGCCGCGTTTCACCTCGCTATCATAGCGAGTTAATGATAATATGAAACATTTCCTTCCAACGAGTGGAAATCGAACCCACAACATCTTATTTACAGTCGCACACTGGCACCAGACACCACAACGGCCTCAAGTTTTCTAGGTTTACTTACTAATACGATTTTAAATGAAATCGATCTTTCTTTATTGCAATCTTTAATCTTCATCCTGTCATAGCACAACGTTCTCTTCCAATATACTTAATAATGGCTTAGTTAGGTACTAACCTAATACTTAGCGCCTTCGTAACCGATCGAAGCTCAAAGGATCGATATTATGGCATAAGATCAAATTGCATAAAACACCAAATCAAATTAAAATCAAATCAAATTAAAAAAAAACAGATACCTGGTATCAGATAACAGGTACATATAGATTAAAGATATTTTTAAGAAAGAGGCCAGTCGTGGCGCAGTGGTACAAAGTGTGACTGTAAAACCGACTGGTTGTGGGTTCGATCCCCACTCGAGGAGATGAAATATTTACTTAAATTTATATTTTCATTTCTTCGCTGTGGTGTCGAGCCAAAGTGCGGCGTTGAGTGGAACTCAACTTGCCTTGTTACCAGAGCGAGAAAATGAAAACATTAAATATGTTATTTTTTGGTTGGGAATCGAACCCACAATGTGTCGTGTGTCGAGTCGCACGCTTGTGCCCATCCGCCACGACGGCCTCAATTTTAATTTATTTTTCAAATAATTTATTTTAACTTATATTTTTTGATATTAACTTCTAAAATTATTATTTATAAATCCGTATTCCTTTCCAGGCTGTAATCTAAATATACTGCCAAATAATATTAGCATTAAAAGTTGCCCAACTCAGGGTCATGACCTTAGAAAAAAAAAATGCGTATACACACGTGTCTTGTATAAATTAATATACATATATATACACTAACATTACTGCAATGTATTTAACATATTAAAAGATTTTCGGAAGCGTTTCTAAGATAACTATACGATAAAGTGGTTTTGTTAGATATTGTTGTAAAAATTTGAATATTGGTCGAGGACAGAGATTGTGCTATAATGTAATTATGAATATTTTTAATATATTTCTATCTATATTAAAATAGAAATGTTTACGCTTAACATACAAATGTAATAATACTACATTACAGAGCTAAACGCGGCTTCGCCCGCTTAAATTTATAGTCTATTTTCTTCAAATTTAAATTCAAAATATTCTTTATTCAAATATTCTACTCTGTATTGGCCACTTTGGCGCAGTTAGTCACAACTTGATAGTAAATTCGATAGTTCTGGTTTCAATCCCCACTCAGTCGTTCATTTGTTTTATTTTTTTCATTTCCCTGCTTTGGCAAAACGTAGTGCAGAGTTGAATATATTTACTCTTTCATTTCCTCAAGTAAAAATCGAATCCATTACCTGTCGCGTTTCGCACGCCACGACTGTCTCCAATAATAATTTAGCAGATTTACTAAGATCGGATGTGCTCGTTAATTCACCTAAAACGTTGAAAATGGTGTCTAAACATAAATAACAGTGTTCAATCATTAAAGTTGACTTGTGCCCTTAGGCCTAAGGACGTTATGGCAATTATTATAACATTATGCCGAAGTGTTGAAGTTCAAAGCCAGTTGTAATTTAGACATGGTAATCAACTGTTAATTTAGCAGTTAGGTTAGAGCTATGAAGTATTTTAATGCCCAGTTTTGAGTTCTTGTCATATTTTCTATATTGATATTAATGGAATTGGTTAATATATTCAATATTTGAATAAGATAATTTAATTAAAATAGCCGGTAGTGGAGCAGGACACGAGTGTGTTATTGTAAACGCGACAGGTTGTGGATTCGATTCACTAGAGAAAATGAAGTGTTTAAAATTTTCACTTTCATACAAGGTTCCCAGGCATAGAAATCTAGTATAGTAGTGTAGTATCAACCCTGGAAGCTAAAAGTCATATTGCGATGATCTTTTTGGATTTAAATCAAAGTCAAAAGTGTTTAAATTTAAGGAGGAGTCCAAGATTCTTTAGAATCAGTTTCATAGCTAAGCCATTTTATATATATGGACAACCAGGCATTTCTGAAGGGGATCTAGCAAGATTGTACAGTACAATTTTTATTAAGGCTTTATGTTTTTCCTAGTTTCACACTCAAAAATAGTAAAAACACTCCGATCTCCACATTCCGCCTTAATTCGAGACATTTCGTGTTGAGTAGCGTAACTCAACACCGAATTTTTACCACAGAAATATCACTTGTCATAAAAAAACACAAACTTAATATTTACGATATTGTATCACGACTGTGTACATCAATTTTAACGTGATAATATATAATATATAAGAGAATAAAGTTTATTGTAGGTTAATTTCCCCCTCATTTCTAATGAACATTAAAAGATTTCCAATACCAATTTTATGTTGCACTAACACGGAAGCACTCAATAGGCTCAATTAATAGTACAAAATTGCTTTAAGTAATCTTTAGATGCTACTTTTTCTAAGTACCCATATGTGTTTTAATCAAGTATGGCCACATCTTTATTGATTATTAATAATTATTGATTTTGAGTTCTACAAGGAAGTGATTGAGGTCATTCGTGGCATTAGGCAGTAGCTTCTGGGTGTAAACGCGACAAGTTGTGGATTCGATTCCCACTCCAGGAAATAAAATATTTAATATTTTCATTTATAGTTCGAACAACGCTTTACTTTGCTTAACAGAATGAGGAATTGGAGGAAATTGAACCCACAACGCGTCTATAGTCAGACTTTGTTCCACTGCATCACGACAACCTACATATATTATATTTAAATATTATTTGTACTTTGTTCTTAAATCATACCATAGAGTATATATTACTCTATGGTACGTTGCCAGTCAATAATATAGCGACCAACTTAGTTTATTAACATTTCTTTATATATTATATAATGTTTTGTTTATTTTAATAATTGCTTAAAAGCTGCATAACACTTTTCTCACATAATAAACTAGACAGAGGGAACCAGGGTTAAGACACTCCGTACCCCAACCAAAGTCATTTCCGAACGGCGTAACTCAACGCCACGTTTCGTCTTGTTACCAGAGTTACTTAAAATGTGTAATTTTTGTGCGATTAAATCAGCTTTCATTTAAAATAGAAATTATTCTAACTACTTTCACAGGTAAGTGGAAACAGAGACAGACGACTAACTTCTAAAACTCATTTTGTGGTTACATTTAATTTTTGTACTAAGATTTATAAATAAGCGTTGCTCAATCTAGGTGAGCTAATCAACGACATGTGATAATTATGTTCTCATTGAGCTTTTTTTTATGTAGTTCACGTAAAAAAATATGGTATTTGGGACGAGGGCGCCGTGGCGCAGATAGGATATGTTTAGTTTTGGGTTCAAAAATAAACATAATCAATACTTATATTACTAAACGAAGGATGTTAAATGTAGGATTGAAAACGCTTATCTCCAAAATTACTCATTAAACTTGGGATATAATTTAGCCTATATTAAAGTAAAAAATCAAATTAAATCAGCCTCAGGCTGTATCCCGCACACAGCGGGGTAGGCAGAGGAAACCTAGTTTTAAGATACTCCGTTCCCCACTTTCCGCCGAATTCTGAAGGCATTGCGTGTTGAGTGACGGAACTCAACGCCGTGTTTTATATATAGACTATAATCGTTTCTATATAGCTCACTGCATCTGTAATCTGAGTTACCATTTGAACTTAAAATGAGTATATTGTATATGAATGCATATAAAATTTCTAGTTATTTATTTTCATAGGAGAAAAACTGAAGATGAAAAGGTTTTATATACAAGGTACAGTGTTAGGCTCAGTCACTCTGGACGCAATGTATATTTAATTAAATGAGTTGTATATCTTCGAAAATAATAAATCAATTAAATCAAAAAGAAATAGATACTTCAATATCCAAATAAAAAAAAACTATTATTTTTACAATTTCACGATTTTTTTCCATATATTATAGAGAGAACCTAGCATAATGATATTCCATTTCCAACTTTACTCCCAATGTTACAGACATTACGTGTTCAGTGACGGAACTCAACGCCGCGATAGCTTCAATAAAAAAAAAATCCTAAAATTTTTTTTAAGACAATTTCAATCTTGAACTGATAGTTACTTAACGATTTTACAAACAAGCATTGATAACGCTAATACCGTATATTACAAAATGGAACTAACTGCCATGACTTAAGGGGCGTGGGAAGGGTGTATATAAAAATATAATTGTCCAGTTAATATGTGCGTGTCATATAAGAATTTTATACGTTAATTTGTATCTGCAAATTATTTTATTTAATAGGTACATGTAAATAAATACTGAGCCTCACGCTATATCTCCCGTATATAGCAGGGCAGACAGAAATGATCTAGTGTTAAGACACTTCGTTCCCCATATTTCGCCGAATTCTGGAGGAATTACGTGTTGAGTGGTGGAACTTAACGCCGGGCTATTGACTTGGTGCCATAACAAGGAAATGAAAATATTTATAAATATTAATTCGTTTCCCCAGTGGGGATCGAACTCACAACCGTCACGTTACAGTCACATCTTGTGCTTGTATATATGTTACTATACATTAAAACTTAGACTTCAGTGGTTGAACTTAAAGTCACGTTTGGTCTTGAAACCAGAGAATAGAAATGAAAATAATTTAAACAAAATGATTTTTACAATGTTAAATTCCGCCATTCTAGATGCAATATCTCGAAAATGGAGTTACCTTTATCATTCCTGCTGTGTACGGGATACAGCGTGAAGCGAAAACAATAACCGTTCTCAGAAGTGGAGTTGAACCAACAACCTCCGCTTTTACAGTTAGATAGTGCCAAGAGGGTTCTCAAATCAAATCAAATCAAAAACACTTTATTGCACCAAAATAAAACATAAATTCGATAACATTTATAATTTAGTACAGTGCAAAGGCGGCCTTATCACTATAAGTGATCTCTTACAGGCAACCTTTTATTTATAGAAACTGATATTAAGAGAGCATTGTAGGCGGATAACTTTGCATAAACATATTTTTGTTATTTATTATATCATATATATACATACACTATTCATACATAAATACATAAATACATACATACATACAAACAGACATACATATATAATACATATATATATATATATATATATATATATATATATATATATATATATATATATATATATATATATATATATAAGTGCATACATACATACATTTATAAAGAGATCTTTAAGACGACGCTTAAAGATATTAGCTGATGGTGACTGCCTGATGAACCGGGGTAGCTCGTTCCATAATTTCACCGTTTTTACAGTGAATGATTCACTGTAGCACTTGGTGCGACATAATGGTACCTCCAATACGTTGTCATATCTTGAACGGAGATTGAGAGACTGAGAGTTGGAGCCCAGGAAAGTAAATTTATGTTATATTAATAATTAGATATAATTTATTATACGAACAGGCAGTGACTGACAAGGAAAGTTAATAAATATTGATGGTGTGAAAATCGTGGATGAAATGTTTCACGGAAGTTGTCACTGTAATATGACGGATTATATTAAAATTATTTTAATTTTTCCCTATTGGTAAACAAAGCGCGACGTTGAGTTTTACCACTTTTTTTAGTTTCACGCTGTATCTTCCACTTAGTAGTATAGGCAGAGGAAATTTGGGAACCTAGTGTTAAGACACTCCGTTTACTATCAAAATACTTCCCTTCTCCACTTCGCGCCGAGTTCTTAAGTAGTAGAACTCAATGCCGCGCTTCGCCTCATTACCAGAGCGAGGAAATTAAATCATTCAATGTTTAACAACGGCCACAAGTTCTATCACTTGATAATATAATATAATTAAAATCGCGGTGTTGAATTCCGCCACTCAACACTCAATGCCTTAGAATTCGGCATGTGATCACCAGATCAGATTCACATGTGTGAATCGACAGTAAAGGAGTGTCTTAACACTTGGTTGCCTCTGTCTACTCTGCTATGTGCGGGATACAGCGAGAAGCTAATTTATTTATTTATTTTATTTATTGTTAAGTCAATCTGGTTCATTCTGCCAACCTTGCCTCTTGCCCGCTTTACGGGAAAAAGCGTAAAACTAAAACAAGTATCTCTTGATCATAGATGGTAGTTTGAGGCCAGTCGTGGCGCAGCGGCACAAAGTGTGACTGTAAACCGACTGGTTGTGGGTTCGATCCCCACTCGAGGAGATGAAATATTTACTTAAATTTATATTTCCATTTCTTCGCTCTGGTGTCGAGGCTAAGCGCGGCGTTGAGTTCTGCCACTCAACACGCAATGCCTCCAGAATTCGGCAGAAAGTGGGGAACGGAGTGTCTAAAAACACTAGGTTCCCTCTGCCTACCCTGCTGTGTGCGGGATACAGCGTAAAGCTGATTTATTTATTTATAGATGGTAGTTGCGTTATTTTATCAAATTTCACACACTTGTAGTTCCTGTTCTAATATGAAAAAATGTAAATGCGCTAAAGCGTAATGTTTATTAACATATTATCTTCATAGATTTTAATGATTAAATTAAAACATGACTTTTCATATAAAAATAACATAATATATTTCGAAATATTCTGCTATTGCAGTACATTAGATATATAGGTAAAGGTTGCTAACGTTAGTTAAGTAAGTTTTTTTTAATAAAAAAACCGTGGAACGTTAAATATTTAGCAATTTTTCATACCCATCATTAAAATTATGATACGCATAAAAGTTACTAAAGATCCCATACAAATAGCTTTTGAAATAAATCTTTAATATAAATTACTACTATACATTGTAATAAAGTTGTGAAAGTTGTAGGGGCTATTGATCTTTTGACTGAAGTTCAAACTGTTAAGCCATCGGTCGTGAGTTCGATTATTGTGAAGTAAAGATTATGTTGCTTATTAAAGTTTCATTTGGTGTCTGAATTTAAATAAAATATTTTTTATGTAACATCCATGAACATATATTCCGTCATATTAAGATACTTTTGTTCTACACTTTCCGACGAATACTAGATGCATTGTGACTTGAGAGGCGGAACTCAGCGCTGCGGGTAAGCCTCATTACTAGAGCATGGAAATAAAAATGTTAAATATTATATTCCCCCGATTGGGAATCCAACCCACAACCTTTCGTGTTCACTATCGCATGCTTTGTGCCTCTGCGCCACGAATAACTTCAAAATAAATAGCAAATAAATGTAGCTTAAGTAATTTCAAAATAGACTTCCCAATAACAATATATTTATACGATTTATATATAAAATACATTAAAAGCTATTACAATAGCGTAAGGTTAATTTGAAACTCTTTGAAGCGTAAGTCGTGACTCAACCTACATCTGAGTAACCATTAGATAATCTCTCGCAATCTCTAACATATGGTCTTTTTACCTTTTTCTAGCGGCTTCGTCTTTTTTATTTAATATTTTTTAAGTTTATTTAGAGAAAATCGTTTGGTTATTTTAGTATGGTTATATGTACTGTTATGCCTTTAATAAATCGAATCGTATAATCGAATTTAAACGTTTCGAAATTTTCTTTGATTTTGCTAGCAAAAACTGTCGTATATAATATATTTCACAGACAGACGCAGTTTGTTTTGTGTATATCACTTATAAATTAAAAATAAAATCAGTTTCACGCTGTATCCCACACAAAGCAGGGTAGGCAGAGTGGACCTAGTGTTAAGACACTCCATTCTCTACTTCCAAGGTTTTGTATATCTCTTATTCCGCGCGAAATACGGGATAAAAAGCATGTATATGTGTTGGTCTACAACCTCTTCTATAAATCAGTGGAAATCCAACAAATAATAGGTTAGCTGATTTAGGAGATTGGCCCGGAGGAACAGAAATACAGATGGATAAAAAAATATTTGTTTATTCTTTAGTGATGTACACTTAAAAAATATTTTAAAATTACAGATGGACACTTAATATTTATTTATATGTATAGATAACGGAGAAATAACAAGTCCCTGTTATTCCTTACATGCGAGAGATAAAAATAAATTGTATAATTTTTTCTTCGCCTTCACAGATTGTAAATAAAAAAAAACAGTAATAACCAAATATAGTAAGTAACATTAAAAACAAACCATAAAATTTTTAATCAAAAATTTCCTTAAAATTTAAAAATAGCTTTAAATAATAATTTAAAAAAAAAACGTGTCAAAGAAAGCACTTTTAATGAAATTGGAAAGGTGAAGCAGAATGCCTTGAGTGAAATTTCGTTGACTATATTATTATATCTTTACTTGTTTTTAGCCGTCTCGACTCCCGATATAGCCTTGACCGACCAGTATTGGTATGATGCGCGCTGTATGGATGCGGTGTTGCTAATTTTTTTTTTATGTAGGATAGGAACACTCAATTAAACCGAACCCACAACCGTCGTGGTTACAATCGACGTGGTAGTCGTGGATTTGAACCATACTCGGGGATTGATTACATTTAAATTATTTTCGGTTCCTCACTTTGGTTAGTTTTGAATTTAGGAAAATGGAAAATAAAGCGTGGAGAGATTAAGTTTTCTCTGCACACTCTAGATACTTAAACAACAATTTAAAGTAGGAAATACTATACGCACCAAACACGTTGATTTTTGTTAAAAAGTTTCACTAAATAAAAAAATTACATACTACATATTTCTTAACTATATCAGCTTCACGCTGTATTCCGCAAATAGAAAGGCAGAGGGAAACTAGTATTAACACTCTCCGTTCCCTTTCTGCCAAAATTTCGCATTTTGTGTTGAGTGGCGGAACAAAACGCGTAAATTCGCACTTTGTCTCGTTATCGTAGCGAAGAAACGAAAATATTAATAAATAATACACTCGACTGGGAATCGATTCCACAACCTGTAGCGTTGACAGCCACATACAATTTCTTAACTAATATAAAATATTAAATTTATTAATATCTGAATCATCCATCAAATATAAAGAGATGCCACCTTCAAACATAAATCACTCTTGGTGAAATCACTTTCACCGTGCAACAAAGTATCATCGTCCACGCGTTTTAATGAAGAAAATGTTGCAAGCATTATTAATATTATTATGAACATCCCTGTAAAATGGAGAAATAAAAAGATTAATCACTCCAGTACGTTTATTAAAAAACTATTACATATTTTTTACGTGTGACTGTGAACGATGGCTGTCAGTTCGTTTTCAGCTCGGGTAACAAAAAGTGCAGCCTTGAGGTCGGTGACTCCTACTCTTGTGTCGAATTCGGAGAAAAAGCGGAAAAATGAGTATTTCAGCAATATTTTGCCTACGTTGCTAGGAAAAGGGGCACGCTGAAAAAATAAAATGTTTTTTCTAATAATCTCATAATCGTCTGACAGGTAGAAGGAATCTAGAATTTTGTATAGCTCGTAATATCGCGTCTATTTTGCCACGCTGTATCCCATACACAGCAGGGTAGGCAGAGGGAACCTAGTGTTAAAACACTCCGCTCCCAATGTTCCACCGAATTCTGTAGACAATGCGTGTGTTGGCGGAACTTAACGCCGCTCGACACAAGAGCGAAGAAACAAAAATATAAATTTAAATAAATATTTCATTTCCTCGAGCGTGGATCGAACCCACACTCAGCCGCGTTTACAGTCACACTTAGTGCCTCTGCGGCGCGACTGGTCTTAATTATATTCTATGTTTATAACAAATACTGTATTTTAACACTAGATTCTCTCTCCATACTCTGTTTTCAAAAAAAAATCTTACTAACATAAACTATTTAAGAGAAGAGTTAAAACCTATAATGATAGATAAGTTTATTTTCGTCGCCTGTACCATAACAAGGTAAGATAGACGCCAATTTGTATGTAAATTGATGGTATCTCCAAAGTTCGTTATACGTTAGTTAACGTCGGTCAAATTAAATAGTAGCGTTTAATATAGAAATTATTGAATAATATCTGATTTATTATTATTGATATTTCATATATTTGATATTACATGGTGTTCTTAAATTGTTTTTGTTTTAGCATAAATTCTTATTTTATTTTAACTTCACGCTGTATTCGCTGTTTTATAAGGTAGGCAGGGGTAATCGGGAACTTGGTGTTAAGACATTCCATTCTCAATAAGATAGCGTTCTCCACTTTCCACCGCCGGAACGTAGCGTCGCACTTTGTCTCGTTACCAGAGCATAGAAAATGAAAATATTAAATCCTCGGGTGGGAATCGAACTCATAAACGTTGCGCTTACAGTCGAACACACACAATCAAATAATAATCATAAAATAATCTAAAGCAAAATATCTATATACATAACAATCCTGTACACATTAGTCTCAATTACATTATCTCATTTAATATCTGAAGCGACATTAAAAGAAAATCGATATATATCAAAGGCAGTGGAACAGTGTGTCAGTGGTTCTCAATCTATGTAACAAAAAGATAATTTCAAGTCCAACTTGCTCTCAACAAATAGACCATTGGGGCCAATTGCGTATGTGATGTGACTTCGAAACTACTGTTCATACAAATTGTGTTTTGTGAAAGGAAATAATAATATAAGAAAAAGTAACTTAGTTCCGTTATTTTATATTAGTTTCTTGTTCTATAATTCTTGTATATATTATTTGCTGACTTGAGATTAAATAAGAAAATTGTTATCCATGGTTATTTATTATGTAGCTAGCGAGTTTGAATATGGTAATCGCAGAAATTAAGAATTCAAATTGAAAATTTCATTTTGTGCTTGTATTTGTGAAGATAGTTTCACGCTGTATCCCATACATAGTAGGGTTAGCAAAGGGAACCCGAGAATCTAGTGCCATTACAATCCGTTCCAATTTAGATATTTACTTTTTTGCCCTTTCTGCCGAAATCATTTTGAAGGCATTGCGTGTTAAATGGCGGAAGTCAACATTACCAAAGCTGGGAAATGAAAATATTAAATATTTCACTTTCTCGAGTGGAGTTTTATAAAAGCAGTTCTCTTGGTAAACAATACCAGCTTTTTCATACTCATCACACCTACTCCATATGATATAATAAAACTAGAAAAATCTTATTATTTATTATTAATAATTAATACGTTTGTTAATTTCCTTATTACCTATTATTATGAAATAAATACAATTTAATAATGTTGTAATATATTTGTAATGCATGTGATCTATGTAATGATAGAATTATATGGGAAAATCCAATCCAGTGAAAGCTTGAGAATCGATTGTTTTGTATGAAATTTTATTTTCGTTTTTGTCTGCTTTATGAAATATTATCGAGATGTTAATATTATCTGAGTATAATAATAAATTATGGTTTAATTGAAGTTTTGTTTTTAACAAGGATTATTATATCTCCTCACATTAATATAAATGGTTTTTATGTTTTTAATGCCAAAATCACTATCTTTTTTTTACTTCATGCTATAGCAGACCAAATAGCTAGTCCTACCTAATGTTAAGATGCTCTATTTTCCAATTTCTGCCAAATGTTTAAAATATTACCTTTCTATGCCTAAAGTGCACTGGAATTTAAAGCCGTGCTTTGTATTTTTACCAAAGCAATGAAATACAAGTATTTCAATTTCCGAATGGAAATCAAACTTACAACTAATTCAAAGCCTCAATTAATACTTACATAAACATGTATAATAAGTGTGTGTGTATACACATACTAACAAACACTTGTGTATACACACACTTGTCGCGGCATTGACAACGATGCCGACTGTTAATTAAAATTAATAAAAAAACATCTACAAGGATAAACTCGTACAAATCTAGTATTTATTACATAAAGAACGACGCTTGGAATTTAATTTTAATAGCTTAAATATCGCGTGCTTGGAATGGTCGTGTGATTTTTTTAATAAAATAATACTTTCAAATATATGTTTTTTTTTATGATATATATATTGAAATATATAGATTTACCTTATTAATAATAGTGTTGTAAAATAGTTAAATAAAAAAATACATATCTATTTAGCTGTTACTAGAATTACATTTTTTGATTAATAAAAGTTACTAATAAATAACAAATACAGGCCTAAGTGCCTGGGTGGGAGTAGGAATAATGGGTTGAATCGAAATAGATGTAATATATGTATACTTCTTTGAAGAAATACTATTTAAAACTAAAATATTTCTTAATTCGAATCGATTAGTTCATGAGATTAGTGCGTTCTACGAAACAAACTCTTCATTTATATTAATATAGAAGTATAGATCATATTTTTCTTTCCATGATTGAATCCTGTAAATAAACAAACGTAATACATAAGCTGAACGCTATATAACTTGATTACCATTAAAAAATTATGATAAAGACAAAACATTCAGTTGAGATTATCTTCCGATTCTAATTCAATGAAAAGGGGGAAACGGAGTGTCTTATCACTAGAAAAGTTATCCTCTGTATTAAAATGTGACTATTCTACAAACACCGTGATCTCTTATTGGGTCTATCCGTAATGTTCTTGTTGAACCAGTCGTCAGTACGAATACACGTTTTACACCCGCAACGATTCTTAGTATGGATTTATAGGCTTATAAACATGGTCGACCTCTTAATGTGCCCTTGGGAACATGGAATAGTTCTGCACACCCATCCAATTATTTAACAGTGGTTATATTGCTTACCCTAGTCCGCTGATATCGAACATATGTATATTGTGTATATACTCACATAGTCATTTAAATATAATCATATAGATATAAATGTAAAATGGAATAAATAAGGTAAAATTAAAGTATGTAATTATTAGTGGTCTCTAGGTAAAATGCGGCGTTGAGTTCCACCACTCACAAACAGAATTAGGCCGAAATTGCGGAATGAAGTGTCTTAACACTATGTTCCCTCTGCCTACTGTACTGTGTGCGAGATACAGAGCCAGCTGATAAATTTTAGTAAAAAAAATTATTGCATATAATATAAATAAAAAATATAGTTGCCCTTTACTAGTACTAGATTAATGGTTGGGGCGCAGGAGGACAAGCGTGAGCCTGTAAACGCGACGGATTGTAGGAACTTCATCAAGAAAATAAAATTTTATATTTTCATTTCCTCGCTCTGGTATCGAAGCGAAACGCGGCGTTGAGTTTTACCAGTCAACGTCTTAATGACAACGAAATTGCTTAACACTAGGATCAAGGTTCCCTCTGCCTACCATCTAATGTAATCTAAAGACTGCAAGTTAACTACATACATATTTACCAAGAAAGTTGTGAACACGACGTTAGAGGAAGGAACATTTATGAATCCAGCCAATATAATAATTACGACACAGCTTATCCGATAGTTTCCTGTTAAATGAAAGTAGTTTGACAGCTCGTGGGTGAGTTAAATCTAAATATAACGACTTACGTGACGTCGTAAAAAATATACACATTGCTATGTTAGTTAGGTTTTAACAATAAAAAAAAAGTAAACTATTATAAATTTTAAGCAGAATATGCTATTAAGAATAACAAATACACTAAGAGAGATTTTTTTTTAATTTAAATTAAATTCCTACTGCGTCTAGTTTATCTTCTCAGTGAAAACAGAAAGTATAAAATAAATAGAAAATAAAAAATTGTATAATATATATATCTATCGAATCGTATTTAGTATGATCTTTTAAGCTGCATCTTGAGGGAATCTAGTGTTCTGTGTTCATTCACTACTTTTATGAAAATACTTAATGTCACCAAATGGGAATCAAACTTACAACCGTTCATGCTTACTTTTAGTACGACCATGTTTGTTTATTCGATATACGAGTACATACATACATACGATAACTATACAATCAGCTCAAATTTAAAAGTACCACTAAGAAATATCCATATATACATTTAATTATATAAAAATTCTTAATAAAATATATTTTATTAAAATAACAACATGAAAGATCCGTTTAAAACAGTTCATTTGGTCATCGTGTATTTTGAAAGTGCTGCCGGCGGCCTTGCGATTGCCGACATGCTCGAGCTTTACTGAGAACGTGCATACTATGGAATTACATCAAACTGTGACGTAGCCATGGTCAACTGATGGACGGATAGACAAGTAGACCGTTTAGAATCAGATTTTATGTAAATGATATAAGTTCATATAATAATATAATATTTAAATGTATATATTTATTTGATTGTTGTGTGTTTTTTTGTTTTGAAGAGGTTATGTAATGAGTTACATATAATTAAGATAATATGCGGCGTAGAGTTTCGCAACCGGCACACCATGTACCGAATTCGGGAATCAAGTGCATAACGGAGTGTTTTAATGCAAATTTCCCTATTCTTATCATGCTTATTATGTAATAAAAAGCGTGCATTTGAAATAAAATAATATAATTTGGTGTATATATCATATGAGCCTTATATTATATTAAATATATTTTGGATATATTTATCCATGTTAAAGTCTGTTGCCTTGTATAGGCGTGGCTATGGCGCTTTTAAGTATTTAGATACGAGTACTTCGTTAAAATTGACAAGAATGCAATTGTGAAAGAAATGAAAATATTATTATATTTATGATATTCTACATTAAATATTAAAACTTCTATTACATACTTGAAGGAAAAACGATACCAATATAAATATGTGTTTGGGACGCTCGTTGAAGTCTTTTTTATGGGAAAAATTTATTGCTTATATTTCATAGTTTTCGCGTTGTGTTTGATATTATGTTTCTTTACTTATTAATAAAACAAATAAAAAATTGAACGATTTGAATCAAAATATGTATTTGTATGTCTGTGTTCAATTTTTTATACGTTTTCTTATAATATTCTTAAGTATTGTACTTTTCTAAGTGCAGAATCATACTTTAAAAGCGATAAAATAAAAATAATTTCTTTAGTTAAATAAAAAAAATGTTTGACAACCTGTAATTTTCACACCGTTATTACGCTTATGTACTTACAAATATCATTTGACAAAAACGCGACAGGCTGTGCGTTTGTTTACAACACAAGGAAGTCAAATAATTTCTTTTTTTTTAATTCCTCATTTTGGTAACGGTCAAGACGCAGCGTTAAGTTTTAGCGCTCAACACGCAATACTGAAGGTATTGATTGCGTGTTGAGTTGAATTCGGTTGAAAGTTGGAAACCACCCATTCGCGCACGTTCCGCCGAAGGTTCCCAGGTTTCCTATGCCTACCCCATTATGTGCTATATATGGATACGAGTTAAATCTAAAAAAAATGAAAAAAAAAATATACAACTCTATTAATTTTGTAAACATAATTAGAATTCCATGTGGGTATCGCTCGTGGCCTCAAGTGCTAAGGCTATCCACAAGAACGAACTATTTTGGTCAAAACCACTATTTATTTAATGTGGATTGGAGCTATTAAACACTATTATATGGTTACATACCTAATTTAAGTATTTATAAATGTAGAGTAAATATTCTAAGCTTTTAGTAACATATGTATAGTACGAGTAAGGACAGTTATGATGCACAAACGTACGAGGTGTAATTGCGATAGGTTGTGGGTTTGATTTTGAATTAAAAAAAATGAAATATTTAATTTTATTTTCGATTTCTCGGTCTGGTAACTAGGTAATGCATAGCGTTGAGTTCCATTTAAATATATAAAGGGTGTGTAGTCAGATATTCAGCCGGACTGATAATCGGTTCGAAAATAAAAACAAGAGAATCGTATAGAACAGTTAAATTTAACTCTATACTGTAAATACTAAATAAAAAAAAACAGTATAATATATAGATATGTCAAAATGATATATTTAGCATTATTAGGTGAGCTTCTTTAGATTTTCCACGCAATAAAAAAAAATATCCTGTAAATACCACGTTTTGCTTAACAGAACGAGCAATTGAAAATGAGTCATACACACGCATTTGACAATTTGACTAAGTAGGAATGGAACCTATAACTATAATATTTAACTAATTGTAGCCAAACGACCACGACCGCCTCAATGCAATTCATATGAGGTATTAAAAATGTTACTTTCTACTCGCATCCAAGTAATAAAGTACACGAAAGGAATACTAAAGAAGGCTGTTAATAAATATCTCAATTGCTCTACATACGTCATGGCTGGTTACAAAGAAATAAAAGAAAGGTCGTTACGGTTTTATTGTTGATGATTGATGTACAGACATAAACGGCTACAATTGTATATAGTGTAAAGCAAGAAAGTTTCATACAAGAACACGGATTTTTTTTTCTCATACTTCTTGCGGGTAGTTTGGGGATAATATTAAAAAAAAATAGATAACAGATATTTAATATAACAATGTTAAAACTATTCCACAAAAATATAGGTGCAGTTAGTCAATTTGACTGTAAACTCTATGCTCTTGGGATCGATCTCCACTTAGGGGAAATTATTTTAATTTTCTTGCTCTGTTAAGACAAGGCGCAACGTAGGCGTTCTACAGATTGCAATTCAACGTGCAATGTCCCAAATTTGGAAGATTTTTGACATTAGGTAACTATTTATTCTAAAAAAAATTATATAAAAGGAAATAACATAGTAATACATTACTAAACTTTATATATTAACCAATTGTATTGAATAAAGGGATGTAATAAACTGAATTTCTAAAGAAGCACATCTCATTGTCGTGAAAACAGTTTCATAAATTAGAAACTAGACAAAAGTGCATAAGGTCAGCACTATGGCTGTCGTATTTCGTATACGTTTATAGCTTAAGCGTGAGGTGATCTTTGGTAATACCCGTCTTTTATCTTTAACTATCTGTAATCAGTGATGTAGAGGCTTCCTCCGCCTTACTTTGTAAAGTTATTGTAGAAAATGTCATTGTTTTGATAGTTAGTAGATTTTATATCGGCAAAATTATAGGTGACTAAGTGTGACTAATTTATAACTTCTAGTAGGTTCATTTTCCACTCGATGGAGTAAATTATTTTCATTAGATACTATTTGGGTGGAAAATCGACTTGACATTAAGAAGTATATATAATAAGTCTTTATTTGGAATTTTGGATTAACTTTTCCGGAGACAAATTCGATTTAAACATTTAATATTGTCTTATACTATAAAGTCTAGGTCATTTCTATATAATAGTTAGTATTATCTCTACTATTATCTACTTTATTATTGGGGGCCAGTCGCGGCACAGGAGCACAAAGAGTGACTGTAAAACCGACTGGCTGTGGGTTCGATTCCCACTCGAGGAGATGAAATATTTACTTATAGTTATATTTCCATTTTCTTCGCTCTGTTGTCTAAGCATTTGCATCGTTGAGTTCTGCACAAAACGCAATGCCTCCAGAATTCGGCAGAAAGTGAGAAATGGATTTTCCGTTCTCTCTGACTACCCCGCTAGGGAAGTGTGAAGTTAAGTTAAGTTACTTTTAGTTATTACCAAAGGAGGTTTCATTAGTCCACTCTATATTCAACTTTTGAGGCCAGTCCGATCCCCACTCGAGGAGATGAAATATTTACTTAAATTTATATTTCCATTTCTTCGCTCTGGTGTCGAGGCAAAGCGCGGCGTTGAGCTCTGCCACTCAACACGCAATGTCTCCAAAATTCGGCAGAAAGTGGGGAACGGAGTGTCTTACACTAGGTTCCCTCTGTCTACCCTGCTGTGTGCGGGATATAGCGTGAAGCTAATTTAATTAAATTTTTTTATATTCAACTATTGTAGTAACACAGACCTAATGACAGATAAATAATAAGCAACTCCATTCACAAGCAATCATATTAAATAGTGCGTGAAAAATCATACTATTTCATACAAATATAAATGTCTCCATTCAGAGTAAAGAAATTGTAACATAAATACGTAACTTGCGTAAGAAAACATCATCACAAAACGATTAACATCCTTAGTTGGTAGAGTGGGCTAGTGAGGTGTATCTATAGAGGTAATATACTGAAAGTAAATAGATGTTTTGGTTATATTTTATGTTTTTTTAGGTTCACGCTGTATTCCCTGATGGAACCCGGGAACCTCCGTTCTCATTAAAATACTTCCGTTTCCCATTTTCTGTCGAATTCTGGAGGCGATGTGTGTTTAGTGGCTTAATTCAACTCAGAGCGAGGAAATGAAAATATTAAATATTACATTTCATCGAGGTGAAACCGAATCTACATCACCTATTGTCTCCAGAATTCGATGGAAAGTGTAGAACGAAATGTTTTAACACTAGGTTCCCTCTGCTTATCCTGTTACATACGGAATACAGTGTAAAGCTGATTAGATTAGATTTTGAATAATAAAAGAGCGAGCGGCTTGTCATAAATCTCCAAAGACTACTCGAATATAAATTCAAATATGGTAAACCAATTTAAATACGTGCTGCTTTACCATAGACGGTAATAGCTGACTTCCTTAGTAATATGTAAACTTTTTTAGTTCTGTAAATGCTGTGCTTTATCAATAAAAATGTGTTATAAAATTTTTTGAAATATAAATAAATATTGAGGCCAGTCGTGGCGCAGTGGCACAAAGTGTGACTGTAAAACCGACTGGTTGTGGGTTCGATCCCCATTCGAGGAGATGAAATATTTACTTAAATTTATATTTTCATTTCTTCGCTCTGGTGTCGAGGCAAAGCGCGGCGTTGAGTTCTGCCACTCAACACGCAATGCTTCCAAAATTCGGCAGAAAGTGGGGAGCGGAGTGTCTTAACACTGGGTTCCCTCTGCCTACCCTGCTGTGTGCGGGATACAGCGTGAAACTAATTTAATTTAATTTATTTATTTTTTAAATAAATATTTTTCGAATATAAATCAATTTTCTTGTTATCCTCGTACCGACAGCAAAAATATTGTTTTTTTTTGTACATTTGGTACATATAATTATAACTGTTCATTACTATTGGATATTTTAACAAAAGTCTTGGTCATACTTGTCTTGTGATTGTTATGTCTTCGAATACAATATAAACTAAATTACAATTGGAAAATATTTTTCCTTATATATTTATATTGACAAAAATGGCAGAAAAAAAGTTATCCATAGTGAATTGAAAGAATACAGTAATCATACTACTAATATTATAAATGTCAATGTAAGTTTGTTTGCTACGCTTTACCCCCAAAACTACTTAACCAATTATCATGAAACTTTGTACACATTTTTATAGGTATTAAAAAAGATATATTTTATAGGTATTATAAAAAAATACATATTTAAAAAACATATATTCCTAGTATATCAACATAATACTCGAGATGCGTGTAGAAAACAGCGTGACAAATGAGCATAGAACAATTTTTCACGTCAATATATTTAACATCGCTACTAGCTGACCACGCGTGACGGGCACTTTCTCACGCGAAAACGAAAGTGACGACTATTTATTAAATCATGTATGGTATGCTGATCGGATATTGGTTCCTTTTATATTGCTATTTTTTTTTAACAACAATTGTTTATTGTATATCAGTTTGGCAAAAAGCGGCGTTGAGTTCCGTCACTTAACAAGCATTGACTGCAGAATTCAGCGGTAATTGGAAAGAGTATCTTAACAAAAAAAATCCTTTGCTTACCCTGGTACATGCTACTGGACACTTAGCTGCAGAGCATGATAGCAAGAAGGAACTTAGTGCTAAAACACTCCCAGCGTTCGAGACTGCGTATTAAGTTGCCAGAACTCTACGTCGCATTTCGTCTAGAACGCTAGAATCTGATAGTCAGGCTAAAAGTCTGATATATAAGGAACAGAGAAGATGATTTACGAAACGTAGTGTTCTAACACTAGATTCCTTCTGTCTATCCTGCTACGAAAGAAGCGTGAAGCTGCCTTTTTTATCTACTGTGGTATATTTTAAAAAGTTTCACGCTGTATCCCGCACACAGCACGGTAGGCAGACAATACCTAGTGTTAAGATACACTGTTCCCCACTTTCCGCTGAGTTCTAGAGGCATTGCGTGTTGAGATGCGGAATTTAACGCCACACTTTACCTCGACACCAGAGCGAAGAAATGATATTATAAATTTTAGTAAATATTTTATTACCTCAAGTGAAGATTGAACCCACAACCAGTCGATTCTACAGTCACAGCTTGCGCCACGACTGCTCTCCTAGATTTTAATGATAATATAAGCACCTGTTTGTTTATGTCATAATATTTCTACTTACGTCTAATCGTACTGTATCAACTATATAATACTTAAGGAACTAAAGGAAACCAATAAACATATTTTCACTAAAGCTAAAGAAAGCTGGATACCGATAAACAATAGCTAATAGAAAACAGAAACGCGATACGTAAATCACTTGCTTTAGCGCGCTTGATATCTAATTTGTTATAAAAAAAACCACTTTTCCTCTAACTTTAACTACTTATTATAGAACAATACAATGCTGGGAATCGATTGGACGTGGAAACAGATTTTACGTCAATTTACTCACGGTTATGTGATATGGTATAATCTATGGGTTTGTTTGTAGCAGGGTAGATGGTGGAAGCCTAGTGTTAAGACACTCCATTTACAATTTTCCGCCAAATTCGGTAGGCATTGCGTGTTTAGTGTTGTGAAACGCAACAGCGCTTTTGTCTTGTTACCAAAGCAAAAGAAATGAAAATATAAGAGACTTCCTCACAAGCGTGTGTTAACGCGACAGGTTTTGAGTTCGATTCTCACTCGAGGAAATAGAATATTCAATATTATCATGTCTTCGCTTTGGCAACGAAACAAAGCGCGACATTGAATTCTGTCACTCAACACGTAATGTCTCTAGAATTCGGTGAAAAGTGGAGAACAGAAGCATCTTAATTGGAAGACAGTATCTTACTACTAGTTTCCCAGGTTCCCTGAGCCTACCCTATTATATGCGGATACAGCTCGAAGCTACAAAAACAGTTATAATTCATATCAAACATATTGTTGAAACACAGACAAACCAAACGACAGAGGCTGTTAGAAGCCTATTACGGTACTTGTTGCATTATATTACTTAAGTCTACCCACATAAAGGAAAGACTGAATTGGAACTTACCCAACGAGCATGGTCAATGGAGGTAATTTTTTGAATCGTGTTTCGTAACAAGGATGTGTTTGTGCTTACACATTTGCATATTATATTACTCTGTGTCGTTTTGTAATAGTGTAGATTTACAGCTTAAATTAAAATTTTAATATTTTGACATTGTAGTTTTAATGGTTATTATTTAGTTGTGTATCATGGTTGTTAAGGTTTTTCGTATCCCATTTTTTTGGCGGAATTTAACTCTGCTGTTTTGTCTTGTTACCAGATCGAGGAAATTATTCTCGAGTGAGATAAGAACGCACAACTATCGCGTTAAAGTCACACTCTGTGGCGCTGCGCCATGACGATACTAGGGATCGTTCGTTATATGCGAAAACACACTCTGCCTTCCGCAATGTGCGCAATACAGCTGTGAAGCTTGAGAGAAAAATGTACATGTTTTTAAGAGTTAAAAATAAAATTAAAATGAGCTTCACGCTGTTTCCCGCACACAGCAGGGTAGGCAGAGGGAACCTAGTGTTAAGACACTCCGTTCCCCACTTTTTGCCAAACTTTGGAGGCATTGCATATTGAGTGGCAGAACTCAACTACGCGCTTTTGCCTCGACACCAGAGCGAAGAAATGGAAATATAAATTTTAGTATATATTTCATCTTCTCGAGTGGGGATCGAACCCACAACCAATCGGTTTTACAGTCACAGTTTGTGCCACTGCGCCACAACTGGCCTCAAGTTTTTAAGAGTTATTCGTCGATATTCTAGGAACCTATGACTTAATTAAGTTTGAGCGTTATCTTAAAATATTTTTCCAAATAATGGCTTAAACTAACCACAATATTAGGCCTTATTTTTGGAATCCAAATAAAATATAGAAAGTGCCACCTCCTTAATAGTGAAGTGACCGACGCTGTCGTTTTGATTGATGTAACTTTCACACTAAGTTATGATTTTGAGAACAAAAAAACATAGCAAACATTCATAATAATATAGCGACGATTTTTTACTTAAATTAGTGTTCAACACTGCCTTCTCCACTTTCCATGCAATTTTGAAGCCGCGATAAGTGGCGGAAGTCAATGTCGAAAATAATGCTACGTAATACATTAATATGCCTTTATATGGTATAAAATTAACGTCTGTAAACGTGACGGTTGTGTGTTCAATTCCCATTCGGAAGAATGATATATTTAATATTTTAATTTTTTCGCTCTAGTAACGAGGTAAAATGTGATGTTGAGTTCCACCACTTAACACGCATCGCCTCCGGAAGTTGGTGAAAAGGGGGCAGCAAAAGTGAAAAAGCTTTAACGGGAACAGAGTGTTTCGTGTAGACAGAGGAAACCCATTGACCTTTCCAGAATACAGAGTGAAACTAAAAAAAATGTATCAAAGAAAGTCGTTTCGAATCCTTGTTCGGTTAGTTCTTTAAAATTACAGAACAGAGCCTATTTTTCTATTAAATTTGTGAAGCCAGAGCAGATAAAGCCGTGGGCAAAATATATATCGCTAATATTTTCGATAAGAATAATTTTGTTATCTACTACTTAACCTTTTATAAAATAAAATTTAAAGGTCAAATTCTTTAAATAGCACAAAAATGAAGAAAAAAGGTCGTACAGTTGTGTATTATTTTATACTATATATTTAATTAAAAACATTCACAGTACAGGTTTTAGATCATTCTCGCACATGACAAACAAGTGTGTAATATTTGCAATCTATTATGCAGTAAGGTCAGCATGAAAATGTAAATAACAATAAAATAATTTATTGTTTAGGTTCAAACATTATTATATTGTACCTTGTACCTATTGTAACTTTTTATATTATTTTATCAATATATTTCTTAAAGGCACTGCTCTACCATTACAATATAAAAAATATCATCTAGTCATCTAGTGACTATACTTTTTGATCTCCTTCAAAGTCAAAGTCAAATAATTTTATTCAAAACAAGAAATTACATGCTTCATTTTTGGAATGTTTGAATGAAACTTAAGTTAATACCAAAGATCTGAGAAGAACAAGAAACGAGGAGGGACTTTTTTGTTAAAATCAATTAAATATATATTTAATTACTTGTGTTTTTAATTACTTCAATTTTATCCTCTTTATAATTGAACGACAAAATTAAAGGAAAGTGGTAAAAGAGATCAAAATCACTATCTATCTAGTATAGAGAATTGAGGATTATCTATGCTAGATAAATTGTCATTTACTTCAAGACGACACACAATGATACAAAACACCTACACTGCATATGCTGCTTTGCTGACCCTACCTAACCTAGTAAGTTGGACCTTTCTCCACGTATCCGGCAGCGACCGGTCGTTGATTCACAATTCGAATCTTGACCGTCCAGGACGTTGACCGGGGAAAGTGTCGATGGTGTGATGATGAATAATATATATGGAGATAGATAGAAGTATTACTCATATTATTATGTGTGATATAAGATGAAAAGTTTCATTGTGGAAAGTGAAATTGAACATCTTAGAATATTTACTTTGTTTAAGTGTTAGTTACATAGATGAAAATTTACTTTATTTTTTTACATATTTATTTATTGTTATTTTTATATGTAAAATAGACGTATTATTTTATATTCAACAAAATGTGACGAGAGGGAAGAAAAAGTCTTTAATAAACCAATACTAAAAAAAAAACGGTTGTAAACGATAATAATTTTATTGAGGCCAGTCGTGGCGCAGTAGCACAAGCATGCGATTGTACACAAGATAGGTTGTGGGTTCGATTACCTTTCGCGGAAATGAAATACTTCAAATTTTTATTTCTTCGCTCTAGTAATGAGTCGAAGCACGTCGTTGAGTTTCGTCACTCAACACGCAATACCTCTGCCTCAGTGTCTTAACACTAGGTTCCCAGGTCCCCTCTGCCTACAATGTTATGTACACGATGCAACATGACGCTAAAAACATACATATTTTAATTTCTAATTTAAATTTAACGCACAAATATTATAACTTTTACAAAACAATTTAGGAAGGTTAACATTAAGGTAACTGACCTTACTATTTACACTTCAAATAAAAAAAACCCAAATACGTCAGATAGCGTGGCAATGCGCAGGACGAGGTGAAATCTAGGCCGACTCGCTCAGATCCTGGACTTTCGTAACGCGCGTGTAACGGAACACAATAGTTAGTGATGTGAATAATTAGATAAAGGGTCAACGTTACTATATACTGAATACTTGATAATAAATTAATAATGTATACAACATAATTTAGCATATAAAATGGCCGTTTCCTTTAATTTATTTCGCAGAGTAGGCGAAGGGATACTAACATTCTGTTCTCTCCTTTCCATTCGTCGTAGCGAAACTCCATGTCTTGTGAGACAAGGAATTTATTAGAGCGAGGAAGTGAAAATAATTCCTTCATTCTTATAGGGATCGAACTTAGAACTAGCCAGATACTATGCCACTGCGCCTGCGCAGCGCCTGGCTCTATTATGCCACATACAGCAGGGTAGACATAGGGAACCTAGTGTTAGTACACTCCGTCCACTTTCAGCCTTGTTCTAGAGGCATTGTATGTTGAATGGCGGAATTCAACGCCTCGCTTTGCCTCGACACCAGAGCGAAGAAATGAAAATATAAATGTAAATAAATATTTTATTTCCTAGAGTGGCAAACGAATCCACAACCAGTCGATTTTACAGTCACATATATTATAATTTATATTTTTTTAAACTTAAGCGTAAATTAAGATAAAAGTCTGACGCTACCCGTCATAACACACACACAGTCTTTCAATAAAACATTTTAGAAATATAGAATATTGGTTTATATTTTTTTTATAAAAAAAAAACGGAGAAACAAACCAGCCCATTGAGTTGCAGGATGAGGAGTTCAGACCAGTGCCCTAAATTGACCATAAAAAATTGCATAGTAAATTTAAATGCAGTCGGATAGATCTCTTTTATATGTATATGGAGAAAGTGAGATGACTAGATGTGTGACTGCCTTTATTATACCTTTTACTATTATCATATCTGTACAAAAACTTTTACTTAGTTTCACTAGTCGTTAATAATTCTTTTAAAATACTGATTTTATAATAGCATACTGTTGCGTTTTTTTATATATTTAACGATTTTGTGAATCTATCTACTTTTCCGTAACTTGATGACAGACAACGAACAGACTACCGTCGGATTTGTGAACTTGAAATTTGGCATTTAGGTAAATTAAGAGAGGAGAGCATTAAGAAAGGAGAGGTTAAAATTTCTACGGGACCGGAGAAAAACCGTATTGACCATTTTACGTCTTAAATTTCATATAAACGTTGCTTATTTTTTAAATATATTTTTTTAAATCTTATTTAAAGTCATAGTACAGAACAAAAAAAAATTATGAATATGTTATTTATTTTTATTTTTATTTTTTACAGAAGTCGCACAGCCGCTATGTGTTCTCGAGTCAGACTTTGGATTCAAAATAAACTGCGCCTTCAAAAAAGCTGGATTGTTCCGGGTGCGGAATCTTGGAGGGATCAAAGCTCATGCTAGCTTAGGTAAGAAGATGTATAGGTATATATATAGAGGGCCCTGTGGTGCAGTGAGACAGTGTTTGGCTGTCATATTAAAAGTAATAATTGTGGGTTCGATTTCCACCAGGAATAGTACTAGCACAAAGTGTGACTGTAAAATCTACTGGTTGTGGGTTCGATCCCCACTCGAGGAAATGAAATATTTATTTATATTTATATTTGCTCTGCTAGAGGCAAAGAACTCGGCGGAATGTGAGGAATGGAGTATCTTTACACTCGGTTCCCTATGCCTACCTTGCTGTGTGCGGGATACAGCGTGAACCTGATTTATTTATTTCTTCTTATAAAAAATAGTAAAATATCCCTGAAATTTAAAGGCAGTTTACAGTTATGGCTTTTCATATATGGATGTGACCACTTGCATCACAATTAAATTATGACTCATTCAAAAACAACTTAAATATTTAGTAGATATTACACAAAGAAATTAGGGGTAATGATGTATTATCGTTAGCAATGTACGAGCGGGGACAGAGTCGGTAATCATTTCTAATTATTTCATTTTGTTAATATTTTCTATAGTTATTATTATTATTATTTTGAAATTCTATTTAATACTATCGGTCCCACGCGGCTTCGCCCGCTTGATCCATAGGAATATTTATATAAGTGTATTTAAGAAAACCTGATGAGAATATCAATCATTTTTTTATGTCAAATAAAATAAAATACACTAAGGCCTTGATGGCATAGTGCACATACGTATGACTATAAACGCGACGCTTGTGATTTTGATTTCTACTCCGGGAAATGAAATATTTTATATTTATATTTCCTCGTAGAGTTGTGCAACTCAACGTGCAATGTCTGCAGAAAGTGGGGAGCGGAAGTGTCTTAATAGGAACGAAGTTTCTTAACACTAGGTTCTCGTGTTCCCTCTACCTACCCTACTATATGCTGGGATACAGCGTGAAGCTAAAAAAAAGAAATCTCAATGAAAAATTTGAATACATGTTTATATATGTTAGTGACCGCGACGGTTCCGCGCGAGCTATTTGAACCTTGTTGTATAATAAATATTATTTCGATATATGATTTTAAACTTCCACATTTTCATAAATTAATTCAAAGCCATAATAGCAAACCTTTGGGTTTATATTAAAATGCCGTCATGAAGCAGCGTTGTAAGTTCGATTTCCACTTGGACTATTTTCAGTTTTTCGCCCTGGAAAAAGAAAAACGCGGAGCTAAATTCCATCATTCACACAATGCGTAGAATTACTGTGCAGAAAGTGAGTATGTAGTGCCTTAACACTACGCCTCTGTCTATTGTCTGCCAAAATTAATATGCAATATACAGAGTGAAGCCTAAGTAAGGAACTGTTTAATTTATGTTTCAAAATCACAGACAAAGCATGTATATCTATATATATATTTTTTCATACTAAGACAGGTAACCTAAGGTCAGACGCTAACATTTGATACTACCTCACAATGGTCACACTTTCGAATCCGAAGAATCAACAATAATCTCGAGTTTTGCCATGCAATACTTTAAAAGTATGTAATAATATCTATGCGTAAGAACATATTTAATACAATTATTGAATAGAGTATATTTAGTGAGCTACTTATTGCTTATTTTAGGATTGCGTATCTAAATTGATTTTTTTTGATCATGAGGTTAATGCTATTAGGCTCTCGGCCTTTATAGCGACATCGGGTCAGTAGGCAAGAGGGTACTCTACTGGGTACGTGGTTGCTTGAGAGAATGTCGACGGCGGTAAGAGCATTCCTTGCGGGACTCAATATCCAAAAAGCTACAAACGGAACTCTTATAAATTAAGTCAAGTCTACCTTACTGTCCGTCTGTCCGTGTCACGGCAACCTTATTCGGATATTATTAGGTCTATAGAGCTAAAGAAGAAGACATCTATTTTGTGAACCATTGTAGAAGTGTCATATTGAAATTGAGAAATTAATTCATTAAGAGTTATCTCCATACATGACATTCGTATTTTGGTCAAGTATAGGTAATGGTTACGTTAAGGGGCCTAATCTATGTTTATCACGAAAGTCCTTAGGGCGATTCCGACTCGCACTTGGCCAGTTCTTTGAGAAGGCAAAGGATCATCAATCATCATTTGTGAAATCACCATTCATTTTATTGTTAATACATATTTCCGTGTAGTGCTGTAATCGATGTAGTGAGCCACTCTTGGCATATTATGATTTATTGAAAGCAGAACCATGAACACTTCGTAGTTTTGATAGGCAAGGTTTCCATTTGTCATATTCAGATATAGTCAAATATAATTTGTTAATACATAATTGGATTATATTATGTTAAGTTATGAAAAAAAATGTATTAATATAAATCAGGTTCACGCTGTATCCCGCACACAGCAGGGTAGGCTGAGGGAAGCTAAGAGGATGTTAAGACACTCGGTTCCCCACTTTCTGCCGAATTCTGGAGGGAGGTTGAGTGGCAGAACTCAACGCCACGCTTTGCCTCGACACCAGAGTAAAGAAATGGAAATATAAATTTAAGTAAATATTTCATCTCCTCGAGTGTGGATCGAACCCACAACCAGTCGGTTTTACAGTCACACTTCGTGCCCCTGCGCCTGCGACTGGCCTCATATATTAATATCTCATTATATACATATATATTAATATATGTATTAATGTATATTAATATATGTATTAATATATATTTTGATCATAATATAATGATTCAATATGTATTAGCCTCATATTACATTTATAAATCTCTAATAACAATTGGGGCTGTCATGGCGCAGGAGCACAAGAGTGCGATTCCCACTTGAGTAACCGAAATATTTAATATTTTCATTTCCTCTATCAGGCAAAATGCGGCGTTGAATTCCGCCACTCAATACCCAATTCCTCTAGAATTTGGCGGAAAGTGAGGGTGTGGAAGTACCTAAAAAAGGATTGTTTTAACACTAGGTTCCAACAAGTAGCATTGAGTGTCAAAAAGATACAATCTTTCTTTTAATATTTTCAGGTTTCAGTCTCGGTGACGAGCTTGGGTTCGAGCAGTCGTTAACTAACCAGGATCCCAGCAGACGTCGATCCGTTAGTTTTAAGAACGGCGCGCCCAACATTCTCGTGGATACTCCAAATAGAGCGGGTGCTAAACAAGAAGTAAGTTAGCTTTAATGTATTTTTATCTATATATTTTTTGCCGTCAGTCGTGGAGTCAACGCGAAAGGTTGTGGGTTCGATTCCTACTCGAGGAAATTAAATATTTAATATTTTCATTTCTTCGCTTTGGTGGCGATGTAAAGCGCGGTGTTAAGTTCCGCTATTCAATATACTATGCCACTAGAATTTGGCGGAAAGTAGGGCGGGTCGTAACACCAGGTGACTTTTGGCAACCCTGTTACATTCGGGATACAGCCACTACTAAAGTAGTGACAAAAAAAAATTTTAGCTTTTGATTACCAACGTTTTAAGGTTACCTGAAATAAATCGCTATTTAAGCAAGAAGAGTGCCAATTTTACATAGTGCATTATTTATACATATTTTTTTTTATTTGAGTTCTTAATATACTATTTATAATTTTTTTTTGTATTTACCATACCCTGAATAACTGCTATTAATAGATAAGGTGGTCTAGGCGCAGGGAGGCAGCGTCTGACGGTAGGTAAATTGTTTGTTGTGGGTTCGATCCCCATTCGGAAAATGAAGTACTTTTTCTCTCAATACAAATTGCGGTATTGAGCGCAGTATCAACCACTGATAGCGCAATATCCTGAATTCTGGCGGAAAATGAAGAGTGCAGTGTCTTGACAATAAGTTCCTTATATCTACTCTATGTGAGAAAAAAAGATAATAAAATAAATGTTTCCTTTGTAAGCTTATACAATCTCTAATTTATATGACAGTGTGGCAAGATGCTTTTTAAACCTTACAAATTTTCTTAACAAAACGTGTGAACTAAATGCTAAATGAAGCTACTTAATTATGTAATTAGTTAACTCTGGCATGAATCATGCTGGTGTTTTACACTAAACGTTTATATAACAACAAAATTACCTCAATTTTTTATAAAGAACGTTTTTTTAAATTAAAACTTTTTTTTTATTTTTAACGGACTTATAATTGGTATAATTAAGTTGATTACGTGTAGGACACATATTATAGGACACTACAAAATTTTAGAAAGTTTTGAACTTAAGAAACGACTTGAGGCCAGTCGCGGCACAAAGTGTGACTGTAAACCGACTGGTTGTGGGTTCGATCCCCACTCGAGGAGATGAAATATTTACTTAAATTTATATTTCCATTTTCTTCGCTCTGGTGTCGAGGCTAAGCGCGGCGTTGAGTTCTGCCACTCAACACGCAATGCCTCCAGAATTCGGCAGAAAGTGGGGAACGGAGTGTCTAAAAACACTAGGTTCCCTCTGCCTACCCTGCTGTGTGCGGGATACAGCGTGATGCTGATTTATTTTATTTATTTTGAACTTAAATAACTTAATGATATGAATATTAATATGAAATATTATTTTAATTTATGATGAATGGTAGTCAAACTTATGACTAAATCTTTTCGATTTCCAGAAACGAGCCAAGCAAAACCGTATCATGATGAGACCAATGCCAACAGTAGGCCGTCCAAACCCAGCCGCCATGGACAAACTCTCTTCACTGCACAGAGTTTCCACCATACCTGGTCCCGGTCCCACTATTGAAACTAAATTTAAACCTGCTATCACCATGGCGAAACCCATGCCTATGGGAGTGCCACCCTTCAAGCCGTTACCTCCTAAGGAAGAAACGCTAAAAGTCCTACCTTTAGCCTCCCAGCCTATAGGATATCCAAGTGAGAAATCATCAGATAACATATCACGCATGGTATCACACATGACCGCATCATATCACAAACCATCACTCAGCCCATTCGTCCCTATGCCATCACAGGCAATTTCTATAATAACAGCACCCACATTGAAAAATCCCATTAATCCTAATACTAACAAATTTTTAGATACCGTTCCTCATCAAGTCCACGATTTGGCTGTTTATGGTAACACGAAGAAGAATGATGATTACAACAGTATAAGTGGTTACAGCGATGATGTAACTCTGCAGTTTAATAAGGAAGATATTAATGCTAAAATAGCTGAGATAGCGAAAGCGGGCAATATTTCCATGGAAGCGGTGGAAGCGGCCATCATGTTGCGACAACAACAGTTGTTGAGTAAATACGCAAATATACCAATGCCAACGACAACAACTACGACTACGACAACAACGACCACAGAGACAGTGTTGCAGTTGGAACCCGAGCCCGAGATAATTGTGGCTCCTGTACCTCAAAAACCAAAGAGGTGAGTTTAGTGTATACATTTTTTAGTTTCTCACATGGAAGTTATATTTTTTAGTTTCTTACATGGAAGTTACTAGTGTTATTTACTTATACTACAAGTGTCACTCCATTTCCCATAAACTGTCGGAATTTATCAAAACTTTCTAGACAGTACCGATTGAGCGGCCGAGTTTAGCGCAGCCCTTTGTCTTTTTTTACAGAAACAGAAGTAAAAGTAATACATTCTTCCAGTGAGAATCAAATCAATAAATTGATATTGTTTTTTTTTTCAATTAATTGATTGAATGTATATATACAAAAAAAATAGTTTAAAAAAAATTCTAAATATAAATAAATAATTTCTTTTTTATATTTTCCTCAGTAGCCTCTATATTAACAAGTTTTCTTTATATTTTCGTTATATCCGATATTTTCCAGAAACCCAACAACAGGTAAAGTGATGAACGCTCCGCGGGAATACTACCCGGTGGGTTACGAGAAGAACTTCGACGATCATTTCCAATCGAAAGTGGATCTGCCCGATACTAGCTTCCATTGCGGAGATCAGAAATACTTCCCCGGACTATATGGAGATGAGAGCTTAGGATGTATGGTAGGTTATAAATACAATAGTAATGACCAAAACGCGGCTTCGCTCGTCTTAACTTAATGTTATATTATAGCCAAAATACGCAAAATCTCTCCATATATTATAGTCTATGTGTTATTATGATGTATTAGATTGTTGTAAAATTCAATCTAAATTATTTCTTGACTGAACGAGAAACAAGTTTACATTCTCACACATTCTCTCATTTATGATATTATTAGGATACTAGCGAGCCCGGCAGACGTCTTTCTGTCTGGAACAGTTTCATAATAAACACGATAAATATGACTTTTTATTGTTAAGCTGATGTTGAAATTTAATGTATATGCTGTGAATGATGATTTCACAGCATATACATTAAATTTCAAATAACTGATCAAAATCATAGACTTTTCTCGTTCTTATAACGGGTCAAAATGCGGCACTAAGTATAAGCCTATTCAACATGCAATAAAAAAAAATCAAATCACAATCACAAATCGCAGTTAATGGGAACGGTGTCTTATCACAAGGTTCCCAAGTTCCACTTGTCTACCCTGCTATATACGGGATGCAGCGCATCTTATAAGTACATATATTGACTAGACTATAATTTGCAACATCCAGGTGTTCCACGTGTGCGCGCTCACGGACGACGGGCTGGTGATGAAGTCGTTCCTGTGCCCGGAGTCCACGCTGTTCGACCAGACCATACTGAAGTGCAACTGGTGGTTCTACGTGGACTGCGCGAGCTCCTCCTCGCTGTACGACACCAACATCCCGGTGTCCAAGAGCTACCAGTTGATGAAGGCGCTGACGTTCTTCTCCTCTTATAAGAAGATGGAGGAAGGTAAAGTCAAATTCTACATAGGGAACTTAGTGCCAAACCACTGTTCTTCATGCACCGCTCAATTTTCGGGACGTTGTATTTTAAGTGGCGGAACTGTACGCCGCGCTTGGACTTATTACCAGGGCATTTAAATAAAAAAGCTATCGCATAACGAATGGACACCTCAAGTGTTTAAAAAAAGATTGAACTAATTTGTATAAAACTTACTATAAACATAATATGTATAGTTAATTGTACACATAAATTTTATGCAAACATATGTTTTTTCTTTTTTTTAATATTATTTTTTGCTTTCATGCATATTTGAAATATACATTTTAAAAGATAAATTAGTAGTTACTTTAAAAAAAATATAGAATACACAATAATTAAATTTAATCACTATAAATTTAATTTCCAGGACAACAATCAAATCCAGAAGACGTTGATGGTATCAAAGAAGCTATAACTATACTCGAGAATCAAGACTCAAAACCAGCTGCCAATGACAACGTTGAGATCATTACATCGTTACCTATTATCGATGAAAGACATAACAATAACAACAACAACAACAACATAAATAACAATAACAACAATGATTATGCAAACTTGGGCCCAGTGTACCGAGGAACAAGGGAGTTTAATAACGCAACTGATAGAAATAGAAGGAAACCAAACAAAACTAATGATTCGTACAAATTAATACAAGTAAATGCGGACATTAACTTCAATAATACCAAAGACGAAAGCAAAAGCGACGAAAGGAAGAGACGAAGATTGGTTTCAAGGAATAACTATTCTACAAACAAACCTGCGAGCGCTTCTAGTACTACTACAACTACAACTACAGCTCAAGTGCCTGTAGAAACTACGTCAACTGTTGAAATAATAAAACAAGAAATACAACCACTAGATAATATAAAACAAGAAAAATTGACAGATCAATTAGAAAATTTTGATCAAATCGACCCATCAATTTTAAAAGAAACAGAAAATTTGCCTCCAGTAAGAAGATTTTACAGATCGAGCGCCGAAACACAGACGGAAAAAGAAATAACTATAATAAACAATGAAAAAGTTCATATAGTGCGACCGACCGCGCAAACTTTAAATAGTTTTGAAGTACCAAAAAGTTTTGATACTTTAAGACCTTACAGCTCAAGATTTAAGAAGGAAGCTATAACTATAGTAGTTCCTACAAAGTATAGACGAAACAGATCGTAGTAGTAAATAAAAAAATTTAGTCAAATAAGCTTAGTTTTTTTTTGGTATCAATAGTTCGGTTACGGATACTTTTGTTATACGGTTAACTGAGAAAAAGATACTTTATGGTTGTTTCGTTTCGGTTGTGCTGTGTTGAGATACTTTTTTTGTTTAAACTGAGTGTTCTTTTTTGTTTATCATCAAGTTTTATTTTTTTAAACTTCGTGTGAGAAACACAACAAGAAATATGTATATAGTATAATCAAATAAGTATCTTTGTACAAACAACCATGCAATACAAAAGAAGAACAACCAAAAAAACCTCATTTAACCGAAACAACCAAACTAATGATACTTTGTGTCATACGTCGGGCGTTGTTAACTTATTTATTTTACGCGTTGAGTTTTATATCGAGGCTGGAAAAGAGGCCTAACTTACATAATTAAAAAATATCGTTTATTATAGAGATATTTTCATGTGAAATAAAATATATATATGTATGGAGTTGTAAGTTAGGCCTGTTCGCTTCCGGCCGATGTAGGAATATTTGCTCAGTAGCTCTAGTTGAATCAGTCAAGTGATATTACGGTGTATGTTTTAGTTTAGAAATAAAATTGTTTCCTTAATCTGTGCCTTTTATTTTTAATACCTCTTTTCTTATAATATTAGGGGATATATCTATACACTACGCTACTACGCTACTACGCTTACAAGGTTGTTTGGTTGATCGTGCTAATCTGAGGAACTATTGAATCCAATTCAAAAATATTTTTGTGTTTGCTATTGCAGGGGTTCAGCCACAGGCTATGTTACATCACGTTAATCATTTCGATGTAGTTACTTACTCGTATTTATAAATCACTCATCAAAACGAAATCTCAAGATCGATCTCAAAGTGGAGAGCGATTTATATATACGGACTTTAGTTTCTATTATACGAATGATGTATATAACAACTATTGTAAAATAAGTTATTTGGCCAACACATTGTAAGATGTTATAATATGTTATGACGACGATGTTTGCTACTGTTTTTTTTCTCATTGGTCTTGTGGCGAAGATCTTGAAATAGTAATTTTACAAAAATGAAAAGAACGAAGAATTTTTAAGTTTGAACACTTACATACACACCGAATGTCAAGCGCCCTAATTTTTCAATAAAAAAAACCGCACACAAAACTTTACAACATTACAACAGAAACCCATAAATTATTTTATTAAAACTTTCTATAATATTTTATAATATATAATAACATTAATATAAATAATAATAATTTATTTCTTAGATTTCCGTAGACAGGCGCAAAACTTCTCGCACAGTATGGGCCCCACCGCTATAACGCCGGCCGCCGCGAGCGCGGTGCAGGCGGACAGACAGATCATCCTATGCTACAGTGGGTTTTGTCATATACTATAAATTTCAACATGAAGGCATTTGCCTTCAGTTTGTAGCATCTGTAAATATATGAAAAATTATAAAAATAGTCACTACTTTTTATATATATAATCTAAATCTATATTTATCTACCTATACTTATTAATATAGTCACAACGACTTCGATTCTCACTCGAGGAAATTAAATATTTAATATTTTCATTTTTTCACTCTGGTATCGAGGCTAAATGATGCTTTGTGTTCCATCACTCAACATACAATGTCTGCGAAATTCATCAGAAAGTTGAAAATAAAGCCGAAAATAAAATATAACTGATCGCTGTTTTACATGGGAGATGTAAGAGAAAATTTATTACTGGGGACATTTGTTAATGTAATAAAACTCAAGATCTTCTAAATATTATTCGATTCGACAATTTTCAACATACATAAATCACTCGAGAGTAGAACTACTCTATTCGACTCTATCCTGTTCTACAGAACACTAGTAGGGCATCCCGCAATCAGGGCATATGGGCACAGTAGGGCACGCGCACTTACGGGCAAAGAGCCCCCGAGTGCAGTAGGGCACGCAGACAATGAGCGTTGCGGTTGTTAACAGACTTAGTAGTGATATACAAATCATATGACTTGTAGGCTGATGGAATTGAACCTGTAACATATGTCAAAGGAACAAAAGATAATTTAAAAACTTAACTTTCTATTTATATATATTTTAGATTCAAAGAATAATGTGAGTTCAAATAACTTTAATGTTTTTGTCAATAGCCTCACACCGAATCCTGCATATAGCAGGGTAGGTATAGATAGTCTAGTGATAATACTTTTTCGAGACATTGCATGTTGACTGGCGGAGTACAACGCAGTATCTTGTCGTCTTACCGAGGAAGTCAAAAGAAATCATTTCCTCAAGTGGGAGTCGAACTGTTGATATCGTATTTACGGACAGAAATTTTGTTACTTAGATAAATACTTCTACTTAAATTCAGTTTTTTTTTAACCGAATTGAATGTCCATGTACGAATGAGGTATTCTAAAGATATAAATCATAAATATGACAGTAATGACGAATAGTACAAAATGCACAATAGCAATCTTAATTTTATACTTGTTGCTAATATAAATACATCAGGCGAACTTAATAATGTTACAAAAAAGTAAAAATAAATAATACAAACTAAAGCGTTTGGGCAGTAATATCGAAGTTCAAATTCATTTTGATATACTGTACAAGTAAATCGGCAGGGTCGTGACGCAGGGGTGCAAGATCCGTGTTTGTTATTTTTAGACATTTTTTTCACAACCATTTCTTAGACAACCATAAATATTAATAAGTAACTAAATTATTTTTTATTTAAATTAGCTTCACGCTATATCCCGCACACAGCAGGGTAGGCAGAGGGAACCTAGTGTTAAGACACTCCGTTTCCCACTTTCTGCCGCAATTTGGAGGTATTGCGTGTTGAGTGGCAGAACACAACGCCGTGCTTTGCCTCGACACCAGAGCGAAGAAATGAAAATATAAATTTAAGTAAATATTTCATCTCCTCGAGTGGGGATCGAACCCACAACCAGTCGGTTTTACAGTCACACTTTGTACCACTGCGCCACGACTGGCCTCTAAATAAATAAATAAGTACATACGTATTATTCCGAATTTGTTCCCAGAAGAAAAGTTTATAATAAAGTTTTAGATGCCAAATGACAATCCCGATAACAGAATTATTCTGGCGCAGTTCCACAGTAATTTAACACTCATGATTACATTAAATTCACATAAATATGTCGCTCAAAAATTTCATCACTTTTGTCAAATTTGACTTTTACGTGTAAATTATTTTTTCATAATATTTCCAAATTTAAATTTCTGTGTAATATCTGTCATAGTAAATATTAAGACTTTTTATGAACTATTCAATGCAGGGGCGGCTCAACCTATAGTGCAGGGTGGCCAATGCACACAGGGGTCAGGACTAGGAGGCGCCAGGGTTAAATTGCACACCTCCAGAAGAGCTGAGGATGAAGGAGGATTTAATGTGTTTAATTTTCTTATTCTTTTGCTTATTTTGGTGGTGATTATTTAAGTTATTTAACCCTACTTTTGAGTTGCTTAAAAATAAGTAACAATAAGATTATCATCATTCTTATTTTATTCAATATGTGTAGGGTACCTATCTACACCTATTTTGTTAAATATTTTTTAACAATTTTTTATATTTTCAGTAATATATCGATATATAAAAGTAATAACGTTTCGTTTATTAAAAGTTGTTGTAAAATTTGTCATCTCAAATCTCATCATCTCTGATCACTCAACAGAAATATTAGAACATTTTCGTAATATCTAAGTGAAAAAAAAAAAAATTTTTTTGATCAAAACAATGCTTTCAAAATAAAATATGAATTGGTTTGATAAGATTTACTCTTAAATTTATATATACATACATTTACATTTCACATTTATCGTGTTTGGAGCATTAACGTATCTACTTTGTCTACAGATAGGTTCTGGTGGGGTCCTGGACTTTAGCTTTAAACAGATCTATTCGTGTAAATGTGTTTATTTGTCGCAGCAAAATTTTGTTTTAAATCCCTATAAATATATTGTTGTAATAAAATCGTAGTACATACAAAAACAAAAAATTTTTTGTGACGAGAGATTTAATTGGCTCTGTGATTAAAAAAGTTGCCTACAAGGGGTACGCTACTTAAATAAAATAAAACCAACGAAAAAACAACAAAATAATTTTATTAATCTTCCAGTACCTAAGCCATCTTTAAACAAAACATTTAATTTGAAAATAAAAACTAATCAAGAGCAACACGAACTCCGACAAGGGGACGATTTAGTTTTACAATTAGATTTATTAAAGCAACTATCTAACAGTATCGGGCCACACGAGATACAGGCAGCGGCAAATAGAGCTGTGGCAAAAGACAGGCATATGAGCATATTAGAAGAATCTGATTTTATTTCTATTTTCTTAGACATTTGATGAATTTATTCATTTCAAACTGACGGTAGCAGACTGGAACGCAAGCAAGAAGTGTGGCCGAGGCGATGAAGGCGTACAGTGAGAGGCAAATCATCTTTTATATTTCTCAATACTTGACGTGAATTGGCGTTCCCGACAACTGATGTAGCTCCTGAAACAATGTATTTTAAATATCAATCAATGAGGCCAGTTGTGGCGCAGGGCCATAACCGTGCAACGACAACTTTGATTCCTAGTAGAGGAAATGAAATATTTAATATTTTCATTTCCTCGCTGTGGTAACGAGGCATAGAGCAGCGTTGAGTTCCACAAATCAATATACAGTTCTCCAAAATTCGGTGCAAAGTGGTGTATCTTCATACTAGGTTACCAGGTTCCGTCTGCAATTTTTTCTTTTGCTTAGACGGTGATGACTCAGTTACCATTTTTCTAAATTTACATGCAATGGATGTGAGTTGATTATCACATTGCTTGCTTGCATGATTAATATTGAATTTTATTAGTCTTCCCAGTTAGGTTTGATTTTGGAAACTTGCTTATAACTGAACGCATAAATGGTTGTTTTTGGTTGAGTCTAGTATTTTTTGAAAGATTAAGAATCTTTGATTCCAGCATATTTAACAAAATCTTCTGCATTCGGTTAGCTCTATAGCCTACAGTTGAGTTTTAGTCTACTCTATTCTTTTGCTAAGCTAATTATATTACTGTACTAATATAATTATTAACAGTACCTCTAACAATTGTTTATCAAAATCATATTTCCATGAATTTCTCCAAAATGTAATCTTTGCAATTTTACATAAAGCGTGACACCACAGAAGGACAGTGACAAATAAATTGTCATAAATATTTAAAAGGAGATTCTCTTCTGTTATTAACATGCCAGAATTATAATCGATATTATTTTTGTATACGAATATGATTATTGATTATGTTACTTAGGTATGTTTTTTATTATTCTCCATTTTTTTTAGGCATATTATGTAGTAACAGGAATAAAACAAATATTCATGTTATGTATGTTGTTTGTATTCCATACAAAAAGATCTCCTCCTGCAATTTCTTTAACATTTTTTGCAATACATATTAATTTCAATTTGGAACATGTCAGTCACTGCTTGTCACAGAAGTAGTGTAATCAGATAGTGATTTGTTATTAAGTTTACAAAATATTTGTTTAATAATATTTTCGAAAATATCACTTATGTAGGCGACAAAATCAGGTTTTTTTTGAGGCAATTCTATATTGCTGCTAAATGCACGCCAAGAGGCAAGATTTGCAAATGAAACTCTGGACGTTAATTTTTGTGACACTTTTCGTGTCAGTGCAAGGATATCCAACATTACAGAGAACATCAGATAACAATTTATCTGGCTCTAAAAGACAAGATAACAAAATAAGAGAAACGCCGCGCGACTGTAAAGCCAAGTGTGCATCGAGTATAGCTCAAAAAGCAGCAGCTGAGGCCAAGGCTGCTCAAGCTGCGCAAAATGCAGCTGGGGCTCAAGCGGCACACATGGTAACTTTTTTATATATTATATATTGTTTTTGCTATAAATCTTCAACATCTTTTGAACTTTAAACTTCAGAATCTAGTTAGGTATATCATTTTAGCAGTTGAAAATAAAACTGATCTTAATTTGCAGGCTTTAATATTTTTTTTATAAATAATTATTTGTAAATTCCTTTTTAATACAGGTTAAAACGCAATTAGCAGAGAAGGCTCTTCAAGCTGCTAAAGCTGCTGAAGCAGCTCTTGCAGGCAAACAAGCTGTCGTTGAGCAGCTCCAACAAGAGGTTAAAGAAGCAGAGGCTGTCGTTGCTGAGAACACTGCAGCAGTACATCAGCAACAAGCAGCTGTGAATGCCGCTGTACAAGCTGCCCAACAAGCTACTGCACAGGTAAGTTCTATTACTAATTTTCTAAGTTCTATTACTGTTATGAAAATTTCACCAAATTTTAATTTATTTGATAATTTTCATCTTTTACTATTTATTAAAAATATTTTTAGATATTTTAAAGACCATATATATTTTATTTATAATTTTACAGCACAAAATTATGATGCAGTCAGTTCAACTATCAGCCCAACTGGAAAAAGCGACGCACTGTGTGTTAGAGAAAGTTAAATATGGATTGCAAGAAAAATGTCATAATCTAGCCGAATCCAGGTCAAGGTTAGCTCATCTTCAGCATAAGTTACAATGTGCTTGTGCTGAGTGTGCAGCTACAAAGCAAGCTGCTCATACAGCCTGTGAAGCTGCAAGAGCAGCTTGTGGCAATGCAAGGAAGAGAAGACGATTACCGAGAGAAAATGTTATTGACAAAAAACGAGCTATGCTCAAAATTGGCAACGAGAGACACAGATGAGATTTAGTTCACATTAGAATAAATACACAAAGTGTGGTAAACTAAAAATAATATTAAGTTCATTAAAACTTGAAACACAATGACGAAAAGAACTTGTAATGTCCTTTACGATGTAAGCGGTGTAAGAAATACTAGCTTTTTAGAATGATACTGTATACTGTGTTTTTTAGATTTATGAAGACTTATGGGTAGTAAGACTTATTATTTAAGCTTCTGATTCGTATAGTTGATAGATGTTTACTTATAGCTTTTTAAAAATGTTAACTTTTAAATATTTGCGAACAGGTTTTGCTCTTTTAGTTTTATTATGATTGTTTTATCATTATTTTTTACATTTCATTTTGGTCTTATTTCTTAGATATTTCAAATTGTGGGTATATAATTAAATAATACAAAAATATTTCGTATTTTTATTTTTTCGTATTACCTGATAGAATGACTGCAGTTTAGTGGACGATACAAAATATATTAAATGAAGGAAATTACGTATTTCAATTTATTAATTTGTGCTTTATGGTGATAACTGTCATACACAAACGTATTTCTTTTCTTTAAGACCTACACAATTTTATACTGATTAAATAAGTATAGTAAATAATAAATAACTAAATACAAATTAAAGCTATATATTTTAAATGTAATATTGATTACTTATCTACTATACTAAATGCATCGTTAAGATTCTGGGGACTAAAAGCTACATTGCTATGTTTATAATTTACATAAGGAGAAATGGTCGCTGATATTGCAATATCAGGATCAACAAATCCTTTTAAAGGTACGAAGTCATCATCTTCTGAATCTAAAGAAACGGTTTGTTGGTATTTAGGTACGAATCTGGCTGGTGGTTCTGCATATCGACCTCCAACTAATACTTCATCATCTGGTTCAGGAGTTGGTTTCTGTCTTCTATTTTTAAATTTCACAGTTTCACTCAAGTAGTAGGGTCGCCTCTTTCTTTCTATTGGTTCTTCATCAACCGTTTCGCTATGTTTTTGGTTATAGGAATAAGGATTCAAGTCGAAATCGTCATGGATATCAAATGGTTCAGGTCGGACGTATACAGGTCGTTTCTTAGAATATGATACGCCGTTATCGTAACTTTGCTCGTGAAATTTTTGCCAAGGTCTAAAGTCTTGATCGAAATTAGTATCTAAATTGTCAAAACTCGATGTATCTGAATGAGGAGGTGGAGAGAAATGATCTGAAATGTAGGGGTCGATCACGTCTGCGCTAAGGGCAGAACCATAGGAGTCGTGCGGTGGCTCTCCGAACTGCTTTTTAGATGGATAATCAACAGTTTCGTCTACTGGAGGCTCTCCAAAACCTGCAGGTTCGTGAGAATAATAACTAACCGGCTTTTGTTTAGGTGAACTATACACTGACTTATATTTCATCTTCGGTGGACCGTATTTTGATTTTGTAGGACGTCTCTTATAGCTATGAGGGGGTCCATATTTTGGATTCGTGTTTCCTTTATATTTTTTTACGGGTTTTCTAGATTTACTTCTATAATGTATTGGTGGGCCGTACTTTGGTTTTGGACTTTTATATCTTTGTTTAGATATCCTTCTGTAAATTATTTTAGGTCTATGTTTGTATATTGGTTCTATTGGATAACTTTCAATAAAGATTGTGGCATCTCTTTTCGATATTCGTTTATCTGATCTTGATTCTGATAAGTCATGTGTACGGTCATCTGCGTGCGATAAATAGGATGTGGCGATTGTTATCTGAAAATAAAAACAAAAAAATTAAATTAAGTTCCAGTCGAAAAAAGAAATTAAAAAGTATTTAATATTTTAATTTCTTCGTTCTGGTTTCAGGCATAGGGCGACCTTGAGTTCTCTACTCAACACACAATGAAATGAAATCAGCTAAAAATTGAGAGCGGAGAGTCTTAACACTGGGCTCCTGTTGCCTAAGCCTGCTACTTGCGATATATAACGTGAAACAAAAAAAAGTTATACAGTCGTGGCAGAGCAGTACAGCATCAGACCGTAAACGCAACGTTAGTGGGTTCGATTCTCACTCGGAAGAATGAATTATTTTAATTTCCTTTCTCTGGTAACAAGACAAAGCGTTGATTTTCGCCACCTGACACGCAGTAGCACGGAAGTTAGGTAAAAATTGGGGAACGGAGTGTCCTAACAATTATATAAACTAGGCGGCTCACTTTTCTGATAATTGAAATATTCTTATATAGAAATATTTTTTGTTGTTATTATTTTATCAATATTTCTTAATAAAATTTTCAAGTGTGTAATTTTTTTTAGAAAACGTATAAAAATTAGAACGTATCGTCACTTTGATTTGTGTCTCTAAGAAATGATTATATATAGCAATATCTTTTGGCTAGCGGAAATTTGTAAAAATATAAGAAAAATCTAATAAGAACGCTACGCCAAAATTTATAAATCTTTAAACATTTAAACAAAATAAATTAGCAATACTAAGATGAAAAAATATGTACGTATGCAGTGAATACAGCTTTTTTACCTCTATAGATAACCATTGTTCGAGATAAAAAAAAATGTTAAAAAAAATCAGCTTTACGCTGTATCCCGCACACAGCAGGGTAGGCAGAGGGAACCTAGTGTTTTTTAGACACTCCGCTCCCCACTTTCTGCCGAATTCTGGAGGCATTGCGTGTTGAGTGGCAGAACTCAACGCCGCGCTTACCCTCGACACCAGAGCGAAGAAATGGAAATATAAATTTAATTAAATATTTCATCTCCTCGTGTGGGAATCGAACCCACAACCAGTCGGTTTACAGTCACACTTTGTGCCGCTGCGCCACGACTGGCCTCGTTAAAAAAAATACTTTCTCTATATTTATATTTGCATAGGCATGTATCTCATAAACATTTAATGTATATTAACATACAAAAAGATATTTACTTTTTCCGTTACCCAGATTTGCATTTGCGTTGCTTTCTCATATTGTGATCGTTCCTCAGGGATCTTAGGTCTGGGTTGAATACCAGTCACTGACAGAATAATAATGACATTTCTTTTAAATACATATTTTCTTTAATTTCTATTTAGTTTTACTATTAAAGATTTTGTTTCTTTTTTTTATTTAGCATTACGTTAGTCGTGAGTTCGATATTCAATGAATTTCTTTTTCATGCTCTGGCAATATAAAGTACGACATTTAATGATTCGAATAGGAGTAGAAAATTAAGAATGGAGTGTTTTGACACTTATTTTATTCTGTGTAAATATCACGCTTAAAGCGAGAGAAACGTGATGTTGTAGAAAATGTAATAATAATTTTCATGAAAATGATATTTCCCATATAAATATATATAATAAAAGAATGTAGTAACAAGCATTCCTATACTTCTCACGTAATTGCATTGATTTGTTTGACGCTGAATTTCACTTTATTGTGGGAGCAAGTGTCGAATCCATTCTTACTTTTTTAAATCAAGTTCTTGTTATAGCGAATGACAATGTACGAAATGATGTAATTATATATACAGGGTGTCACTATTGACGAATCAAATAGTCTCTAGATAGGGGACCTCAGTACCTATATTTTTCACCTCTATGTATGGTAAGCGATTTTAAGTGATTCAGCAAGTATTTATCGTATAATGATATAAAGAGGCCGTAGTGGCAGGAATAACTGTAACGCAACGGTTATGGGTTCGATCCCTAGATCCCCTAATATATGAGATTTCTTAATACTAGTTTCCCTTCCTGCTATGTATGGGATGGATACAGCGTGAAGATTTTTTTAATAGATTTTAACAAATATTTAGTATACGTAATTTTTTTAAAAATTCGGATTCTTTAAAAAAAATTGCAACACAGCCTAACGGGTATATGCTTTTCCTCAATGCAGATGTATCGAGTATATAATAGGCTTTTTGTATCGTACAATATGTAGTTTAAACTTATCTAAGCAAATAATGACAGTTTTGTTATTATTCGCTGATAACCACGACTTAAAAATAGTTTATTAAGAAAGTTTATTTTTTAATTTTCCATTGGTTTTTGTCCTATCCTCTAAAAATTCATAAGGTGATAAGGTTTTTTATGATTTTTTATCCATTATTTTCAAATGTTGTCGATGCTAGCATTAATATTCTAGCATCCCGCATACCCAAAGATTTGCTTGATGAGTGCCAGTGCTCAACCTCACACTTTGTTTCAGAGCGAGGAAATGAAAATATTATTTATTGAATTTTTCCAGAATAGAAATCGAACTTACAAGACGGGCATGTTTGCATATCTTCTGGCAAGGCATTGCGTGCTGGGTTCCGGAACGCGCTGCCGCGTTTCCTCTACCGAAGTTAAAAAATGAGAATAAATTAAATATAATCATTCCTTCGAGTAGAACCCATAACCATCGCCTCGATAGTAAGTAGCATGTTACCACTGAGTCACGACGCCATCATTGTTATTAGGTACCGCTCGTCAATATCGTACAAAAATTGAGAACAGAGTAATCAAAATCACAAAATTTCCTTAATTTTCCCTTTCCCTTCACTGTTTTCGCTTGTATCATAAAAATATGGAAAAAATAGTTTTTCTCTATGTTTAAATAATGCGATTAAAAGATTATCTTTGAACTAAATATTAAGTTAACGGTGTTCTATTGCTCTAGGTTAGTAAGGTAGAAGTGAAACTTTCAACGCAAAAGTGGTCTAACCAACGTTTTTAATACTTATTCATGCTTCGTGACCTTAGCCTTTTTGCCTGTATGTCGTAGTAATAAGTTCAAATTTCATTTAACTGTTTTTTATGTAGCATCTCATTGTATCGCGTGTTAAGCAGGGTACGTAGAGGGAACCTGCATCTAATGTTAAAACATTTTTATTAAGACATGTTCCATATTTAACAGAATTTTTTAGCCTCAATAATATAAATATTATTTTATTGAGGCCAGACTTGCGTGACAGCGTGCAAGTTTGTACGTGATAGATTGTGGGTTCAATTCTCACTCGGAAAAATGAAATATTTAATATTTTCATTCCTTTGCTCTGGTGTTGAGGCAAAGCGCTGTGTTGAGTTCCGCCGCTCAACAAGCAATGCCTACAGAATTCGGTGGTACTAGATACAGGACAAAATTGCCTATGCCTACTTTGCTGTGTGCGGGATACAGCGTGAAGCAATAAAAATATTATCAATATCAAATGTGAGTCAGTATCTTATTTCGCACTCGTTCTAGATGATCGTGCTACTTAACACATGACTACGCGAGTAATAGACACATTTCCTTTTATTAACCGACTTTGCGGAATGAGGTTACTGTTTTCTATATTCTTTTGGCTTCACGCTGTATCCCGCTTATATCGGCAAGTATTAAAACGTTCCGTTCACCACTAACTGTTTATTGGTGGAACTAATTGCCGCATTTGAATTTGGAAATGAAAATAACACATTCCCTCGAATGGAATTTGAACCCACAACCCTTGCGTTTACGGTCAAACGTTGTGCCGCTGCATCACGACTCGTCGCGACACGAGACACCTTTTATTATTTCTATTTTTTTTAGCTATATCATAGCAGGGTAGGCAGATGGCGACGGCGGAAAATAGGGATCGGAGTGCCTTAATCTAGTGTTGAGGCACTCCGTTCCCTATTTTCCTTCAAATTCTGGAGGCATTGCGTGTTGAAAGGCGGAACTCAACACTGCGCTTTGCCTTTTCTATTATTTCTATTACAATTACTAATAAAATTTAATAAAATTAGTTCAATATTTTCACTTTAAAACGATTATGAATAAATTAGGAAAAAGTTACTTTCACATTTATTGCACGTGTTTGAATAGATAAGATAAAGCTCTATAATAGCAAAAAAAAAACAAATAAACACAAGAAACAAAAATATATTATAGTAATAAAACTAAATTTTACTTTCTAGAAAGTTCACTAATTTAAAAAAAAAACGTTTTATGGCTAAAAACGGTACTGTTATTCTAAATGCGAATATATAACGGTAAATAAGTATGTGTAACGGTATTCAAATACTCTAGAAACGTACATCACAGCTTCACGCTGCATCCTACACACAGCAGGGTAGGCAGAGGAAACCCATAGTTGAAACACTCCGTTTCTCACTTTCCGCCGAATCCAGCCAGAGCGAAGAAATTAAAATATAAATATAAAATAAACGAGTGGGGAATCGAACCCACAACCAGCCGGTTTACAGGCACACTTTATGCCCTTGCCCATAAATGCTGTTAAAATAAAAAATAAAAAAAATATTACTTTTGAATTTGGAATCTGATGTGTTTGTTTCCAGGAGGCCAGTCGTGGCGCAGCGGCACGAGGTGTGACTGTAAAACCGACTGGTTGTGGGTTCGATCCCCACTCGAGGAGATAAAATATTTACTTAAATTTATATTTCCATTTCTTCGCTCTGGTGTCGAGGTTAAGGGTGGCGTTGAGTTCTGCCACTCAACACGCAATGCCTCCAGAATTCGGCAGAAAGTGGGGAACGGAGTGTCTTAACACTAGGTTCCCTCTGCCTAACCTGCTGTGTGCGGGATACAGCGTGAAGCTGATTTATTTATGATTTATTTTATTTATGTGTTCGTTTCGTGTGCGCTAATATGTCGTAAAATCAATCGTGTTATTAGAATGAAGAGGAGTGATAAAGAAAACCGAATTGCTGTGATTGCATTACATAAAGTAGGTATGGAGTCAAACATTGTTTTTTAAATTCGGGTAGTATTAGTGAAATATTTGTGTACCGGGCTAGTAAAGTACGTACGTTAGTAAGTTAGGTACCGTTCACGTAGTATTCGTATTAGGCGAACAAAGCACTACGGGAAAAAAATCGAAGAAATCCTACCCAAAAGCAAAAAAAATGCGCGTATTTTAAAACACGACTTGGCACTTGCAGCCTATAAAGGAGACACTGGTCATTTCTTATTAATAAAAAAGGGAGAATGGATGAGATAGGGATTGTAAAATCAATACAAAAACTTTAGCGGTCCGCAAAGGGAGGTCACAGAAAAAAATGTTTACGGGTGAATATGTTTTTTTTTCAACAATAAAGCAATATTTTAACAATCAAAACGACCTCTGAAGAAGTCTTCCAACGAAGAAGTCAACAGAGTCTAACGTGGTCTTTATCAGACGTCAGTAATGGTGTGATGGCGTGTTAGCTAAAAATTCGGGACAGAAACACATTTTTGTGGAAAAATATAATAGTTTTAGGGAGTTCGCTCTCTTTACGGAGAGAAGAGGCTTGACAATTTTGAGTCCGTAAAACAATCCATGTGATTGGCAGTGAAGATTTTTCTCTTAGACCTCTTCCCTATTAGATTTAGTTTTTAATATTTTTAATGGTTTTATACTAATGTACCTAATACACTGTAAAAAATGTTATATATAATAAAATAATGTTTGTCTTTTTTTTGTAATAATATTAAGGCATGATTAAATGTAATAAAAATACATCAGCAAAATTCATACACATACCCCACAAAATATTTCCACCTTTTCTTTGCCACGAATTTGATTATTACATACATATTCAAAGAAACTGTATCCAAAGTAGATAAAACTTAGACTCGATGATGATCGTTATACAGACATTAATGTCAGAGCCGAGTTCATCCAAATATTGATAAAAACAGAAAGGTGGAAATGTTAAAAAGATCTGCACAAACAGATGAGTTCAAATCTAACGTATTTAGGTATTACCTATTTTAGGTTTTTATATTTTTATATAAAATAATTAATAATAAAATAATTTAATAAGTTTCACTAACGGAACCATTTATCTTCCTCATATTCTCTAATAATATACAAAAGAAAGTTCTATTGCCATTTACTTTTTAATAAAGAGATGAAGCAAAAGATTAGAAAAAACAACAAACACTTAAGACTGGTATATACGATAAATTATGTGCAGTATGCAGGTGGCTGTCACTTTGGACTTGCGAGACACGCAACGGATACGTTTTACCGATTTTTACCCGACTGCAGCGGAGACCAAAAGAAAGATTATGTTTTTATATATGTATGTTAAACCAGTGTAGTGAACCGGTTTTGATAATCGATACGTTGTTGGATTTGTCTTGATAGCGCGTGTATATGTTAGTTGTATATGTTTTTTTTTGTCAATAATTCAATTTTTTTTTTTTATGATTTTACTATATTTTTTTTCAGTTACATGCTGTATTCCGCATGTAAAGGGAACCTTGTATTAAAACACTCCATTTTCCGCCGAATTCTGGTGAGCGGCCACCGAATACTCGTTGAGCGGCGGGACTCAACGCCGCGGTTTGTCTCGCCACTACATCGAATCAATATTTAATTTCCTCGAGCTGACATCGAACGAAAAACCTGTCGCATTCACTCGCACGCGTGGGCCCCTGCACTGCGACTGGCTTCAATAAACAATAAAAAAAAATTCCGATCAAGCTTTCTTAAATTTGCTTTCTGCTTGCTTTTTTAAGTTAGGTTATTTCCAGCTTAAACGTTACAATTACAATAGATTGACATTTGGTTCAACTCAGAACATAGCACCTAAATCGATTCTTTTGTCGGTGAACATTTAACTTTTTTTTCTGTTTTTGATAGTAATTATTAATAATTACACAGTTGTCTGATTTTTTCCTTTATATGTGTTTAATAGTATACTTTGGTACCAAATATTAAATTTCTAGATTACCTTGTAGTGGGTTACATTTTTGATGAGTAAGTGATTCAGGTACAAAACGGCGGGCTTTTATATGTCACAAACTAGTGAGTTATTACAAAGAATGTAGTTAACAAATATGTAAAAATAACTAAAATAAGTAGTATATAAGATTAAGATATCTAAAAAAATATGAAACTCGTTTAGACACTACTTAATCTTAAGGTAAAAAAATATAAAATTTAAATTTAAAAAATGTTACACAAAAAAATTAATGAAAAAAAGTGCGCGGACTATATGTCTGCAGACTCATCAAATTTTAGGTAATAAAAAAAAAAGAAAAACAAATGTGCTAAATTTCATGTGTGTATGTTATGTTATAAATGTCTCAAAAGTTGAAATAGTTCATGCGACTCTTAACTAGGCTGTACACGCTAGCGTGTTTCTTGATAAGTTTTGGCTATTGAATTAAATGAGCTTTAAGCGTATTTTGTATTTTTTGTATTTTTTTTTCAAGTAGTGACTGAATCTCGTTGATATGAGAATTATCTATTGACAAGATACAAGCCGCAAGATACGGAAGATATAAGAAAATAATAACAAAATGGTTTACCTAATATAATTATGTAAAGTAATAAATAGTATTGTTGTGGCTGTTAGAATAGTCGATTGACTGAATTATTTTCGAGTTGAAAATATTGTATTGATAAAAAAAAATAATGTTAAGCCATTTTGTATTTACTTTGTGACTATCCTTATACATAATTAAAAAAAAATCTTACCATTACTAAGAAATAAACTGTCCAGTCTGTACGCATATTGATTTTATAATCACGATATTTTAAACAAAGTCACTAAAAAACACAAGAAATTTATAGTTTAAATTTAATATTTTAAATTTAAAATAACAATTACGTCTAAAATACGTTGGAATCGCTCGAAAGTTGGCGCTATAGTGCGGTGCGTGTCTCTAGATACTCAGAGTGCGTTCAGGTGTGAAAGATTCTGTAGAGATGATATTACCACCATATTTGTGTAAGGTTTTCTATCTATAGTAATATTATAAAGCTGACTTGGTTTAACGGACTAATGCCAGGAACTTGTTAAAATAGTTTTTTTGTGTTATTTAGTTCATTTATCAGGCAATTCTAGGCTCTATTACGTCTATTAATCGTGTTGATGTAACCCACTGTTCCTACTAACAGAGTTGCTTCGGGAATTTAGAAGATGATGTGTAATACGTCTTTCAATGTGAGAACTTCATAATTATTTTTAGGCTTACGTTATTACGTTTAAATAATTATGAATTTAATTAATATACTTGCATATGTTTATTATATAAAGGTTTATTATATTTGGTGGCGTTTTCGAAAAATAAAGTAACTGCAGTGAAATGTTTTCTCATTATGTATTTTGTTTTTGTACTATGTCAGTGTGCAGCACTATGATCATTATAATGAGAGTTGGAGAAGGGAATTTGGTATAATAAAAAACAAATAAAATACCTATAATTTGATTTGCCAAAATTCTTGACGCTCTCAACATTGTTCTTCAGTTTCTGCTCGAATCGGAGACGTTAAGTAGTAAAACTCAACGCCATAGTATGAAAAAAATAATAAAAACCATTCCTCCAAGTGGAGCTTGAATACATAATAAAAAATAATATGGTTATAGCATCTCTAAGTCAAACATTTCACGGGCTGCGCGTGCGCTCTCTCATCTCTGCATCTATTAATTCTCATACAAACAACTTTGCAACTTTAATCCTACAAGTGTTTAGTGACACGTTTAGATCAGTATGAGGTTAGGTAATGTTGAAATTGATATATTCTCTTTATTATGTAATTTGAGGCCAGTCATGATGCATGGGCACAAGCGCGTAGCTGTAAATGGGATAGATTGTGGATTCGATTCCCACTCGGGGGGCTGCAATATTTAATTATTTCATTTCTTCGCTTTGGTGTCGAGGCAAAACGCGCAGTGCCTCCAGAATTCGATGGAAAATGGGAAACGGATGTGTCTTATTGATTAACATTATTAAGTCCGTTCGATACTATTTTTTCTTACATATTATCCATGTACAGACACCGTCGATCCGTTGCTAATTTATTAGAAGTATAGAGCAAATATAGATTATAGCAGCGTGAAATCAAGAGTTAAGGTCGTTGTGACTTCGTGGAACGACAATGATTATATACATAAAAAATATGTTCATTTCAATGCTTTCTTTTGCTGAAAAAATGCAAAAAATGAACGAAAAGTAGAGAAGAATGTGGCTCAACGAGAGACGCCTCTGTGAAAATGAAATGATTTTAATAAATTTAAAAGAATTTTAAATTCATTAAAATAAATGAAAAAATTCCTTAAGAAATTGTAAAAGACTCTCCTCGTTAAGACACTCGGGGGTTATCAGATATACGATGTGAAAACAATTCGTGTACTGCTTGTTGTCATTAAAAAAATACAAAATACAAATAAAAAACGATTTTTAATTCTCTTGAATAATGAATTGACTTAGCACCTAAGATTAATTTTAATGTTTGAAAAATGTCAAAATGGTAGACTTTAACAAAAAATACTTTAACGAATTCATTTGCAGCGTTGAACGCCGTCATTGGTTGAATATTTAATTTTCAGCTGTAAACGCTGAAAATAACTAAAATATATTTTTTTAATGAAAATGAGGAACGGAAGCGTTTCAATCAGAACGGAGTCTTGACAATAGGTTCCCAGGTTGGTAATAGACTGTCTGCCATTGACCAACTAAAAAAAATGCATACTGAGTAAAGTTGGTTGTAAATACCAGTTGTTATAATATTTAACAATTAATATAAAAGATACCTTAATCGTCAGTTAAATTAACCGACGGATACCGTGTTTCGTAATAACTGAAAGTTATTTGTGAACGGTACTTTTCTTAAATGGTGTCATTTGTATGGATAAAGTTGTTATTAGAACGAGCTTATTGTGTAATAGAAATCTATTGTGGTCGTGAAAAGCTTAGGTGTAAACTTAATTCTAATTTATACGTTTTGAATACTTGTACATACACTTATTTCCTTAATAGAACTGGGTTTTATGTATTTTATTTATTTATTTATTTATTAATATAAAGAGGCGGAATAACTGTAAACGCGACTGGTTGTGGGTTCGATCTCCACTCGAGGAAATGAAATATTTAATTAAATTTATATTTCCATTTTTTCTGTTACATCCCGCACACAGCAGGGTAGGCAGAGGATACCTAGTGTTAAAACATTCATTTCTCAACTTTTCGCCGAATTTTGGAGTCATTGCGTGTTGAATGGCGGAACTCCACGCCGCTCTTTGCCTCGATACCAGAGAGAAGAATATACATTTAAATAAATATTTTATTTCCTCGAGTGAGTCAGAACCCACAACCGTCGCCTTACAGTCACACCCTTGTGCTTCTAGGCCACGATGGATGTTTTAATGGTATGTAACCTACTATACCTCTGGTCAGAGTTACCTCGGCCTCGCCCAACATGTCATTAGTCACATACAACTCCTCATGTGACGTCACAGGATAAGCCACAGACAGACAAAGGACAGTTATTCTTTAATTCATATATATTTCTTTCTCTTGATAGTAAAAGTGGATAAACAAGTTTGTATTATGAAGAATTTCACATCGATTAAGTTTTTAAATTTAAATATTCAAAGCTCGATTTCTTAAGTGCGTCAATTCGATATGCAGCTTTAATTTGTTTACGGCCAATCATCTTGTAGGCTTTCTTTGCCACTTATGTTATTTGTAATGATTTCACACGGTACGATATGGTATATAGTGGTTTTTTACTTCACTAGCTGTGTAGGCAGAAGGAGCAGTAGTAGTGTTAAGACACTCTTTTCCCATTAAGTAGCTTTCGTTTCCCAACTTTCCGCCGAATTATTTAGGCCAGTTGTGCCGCAAGAGTTGACAGTCTATCAGTGGGATACAATAACTACGAACTCAAGATGGCTACCTCTCATAGAGACTCTTAGGCAGCTAGAAGAATAAGGGCTAAAAACATAAAAAGGCATACTCCTTTCTACGACAACGGGATAACCTATGGCCGTGCTTGCTTAAAACGAATATATTAAAACAGAAATGTATAAAAACAATTAAAAACTCAGAAAACATGGTCATTTGCACCCATTTTTCAACTCATTTTGCAGACACCTTGAGGACGTTTACAGTTCAAACAAATAATAAAATTTCAGCTTTATTTATAGTATATCAAAATATTTCTAAATTGTAAAATATAAATTACTGTCTTTCGTCCCCTTTTTTCGGGCTTTTAAACATATTGTCTTTTACGAAGATACTAACTCCATCTTTTATGTAGAAGACAAACTACTACTATTTACACTTGTTTTATAAAACTACTGTTGACTCTACGTAGGCAGATACGTATACTTAGTGGATTAGTAATTGTGTTGCATTCTAGATGGCAGCACTTTTCTTTCTTTTTGGTACAAATTATTAAAACATTTTATACACAATTTCATTTTCAAGATTTTGTAAAGCCTCATGGACTACTACTACAATTACTACTACTAGTCACTCAGCACGCAACGTTTCAACAATCCAGCGGAAAGTGGAGGACGAAAGTGTCTTAATGGAGAACCGAGAGTCACTAGAATTCCAGGTTCCCTGTGATGCATACTTTCTTAGTGTTACTTAAATGAATTAACGTTACAGATACAAATGAAGAGTTCTAAATTCTTTAAGAGATGACAGTGATGTGTTTTTAGTACTATGTACAACGTTCGGGTTTTCTCACAGCTATATAAATTATAAACATCATTTACATAATAAATTATTACAAAAGAAAATGGTAATAAAAAAATGCTAAAATAATATAAGTTTAAAAAATCTGTCTATTTTCAGAATTGCTGGTACATATTTCTTAAAATTCAAATATAAATTTAAAATTAAGATTAAAAAGAAAGGGTTTTTTGGTATACCACAACACAAACTAAAATACATAGTTTCTTCCCATACATTCTTTATGTAGAGTGAAAAACTCTACCAGCGGAGACGAGTCTTAATTCACATTATAAAAATATAAGAGGCCCCTTAGCGCACTCACAATTGCGACACTTGGATAGCAGCTACGAGGCACCGTCAAGTTCCTCTCCTATCAAAACTACAGAGATTTTGATTTTTTGGCATGTTTTGAAGTTATTTAGATGCCACGTTTTTTAATAAAAATGTTAACTCAGAGCCAAATTAAATGTTAAGTATTGCATCATTATCGACTTTACCAAAATGAGAATAGGATATCTATAGGGTGCCAAGTTCTGTGTTCATTAACAATAATATTCAAATTAAATTTCATGCATTTAGACTAATTTATTTTACTAGTTATGAGTGGCTCAAAAGTTTCAAGCTGAAATGGTTTTTGTAAAATACATTTTTGCAAGTTTCCAACTTTTTAACTTGGCTGTACGGTCTGGCGCGTGTTTTGATAAATAGAATAGAGAGAAACATCACTGCTCCTTCCATAAAAGAGTAAAAAAAACACAAACATATCAGTGGCTTGAAAAAATTTATTTGATTTTCTTTTAATTACATAATTATGCTATAGTAAAATAAATACAAGAGATTGTCTCGATATTTTCACCTTAAACATAGATTTATTAAATAATTAAGTTTATTCAATCAATAGTTGATAATAGTTAAAGCGTACTAACCTAATTATTTATTTACAAATTCAAAAATGTTCAATTCAAGTGATTTTTTTATTGTTTATAAATTTAAAAAACGGTGTTTGAAAATGTGGTATTTTATAATTCGTTGTATCGTAAAACTAGGTCCAGACAAGATTATTTCATAATGGAGCAGTTTCTCGCTTTAGACAGTTACCTCTTTTTGACCAAATTTAAAGACATTGCGTCAACTCAACGATGCGCTATCTACCACAGCGGGGAAATAAAACTTATAATTAAAGTATATGCATTTTCTCGAATGGGATCGAACCCACAACCATTACCATTACATTATGAATTATTGGGTGATTACCCAATAATTCATAATGTATTTTGACAAAAATATGCTTTATTATATCAGTTTCACAAGTAAATATCTAAGGACCTAGCATTATAAATTCTTTTGGTGAAAGTGTATTTTTTTTTAAACTTTTTTGCACCTTATTGCTAAAATTGTTTATAATTTTATAAACAAACATTAATGGAACTCACAGTGGAAGATAAATTCGCTTAATGACTCGATTTATTTTATTATAAAAAAATCTAATCGGTTAACCCGTATGTATGGACAATACAATTTCTTAATATACAATGCGAAGACAAATTACGAAGAGCACTGTGATTTGAGTTGTTTTTTTTTATATTGGTTTATATTTTTTTTTCTTGTTACACTCAGTATCCCGCATACAGGCAGAGGAACCTGGTGTTAAGACACCTCGTTACCAATATTATATAAAAATAAAAAGTAAATATTGTTATATTGAAATGTGAATCAATCTGATATACAATTTACTTAGTGTTTTAAATGGTTTAAAACCGTATAAAGTTTAAGTGACCAGTGAGTGGTAAGGACCTGCAGTAAAATTTTTAATATGACAAAGCAATATTTTATTATTATCACCATTTTTTTTACCATTTTGTTTCATTTAACATTTTTTTTAAATAAAATATATGTAATGCCTCTGGTTATCTATTCTATGGTAACCTTTAATATTCTGGCTTAAAAAATAAATTCATATTAACGTCTGACAATGTTTTTATATAAGAAGTTACTATATTATAAGAGTGTATATCATGTATTGATATCCAAATGGTGACAGTTAAATAATAACATATAAACAGTTTAAATTTGATACTTACTGATAATATAATTTCATATGAAATTAACAAATTTTCAAACTTTTAACGAAAAGTGCTCTTCGATTAATAAAACCTTAACTATTCTTATACTAACGACGTCGGAAGATCGTTTCGACGCGGTGCCAGGCCAACCGCTCACTGAAGCACAATAGTATATATTAGTAGTACTCTTCTAGTAGTAGTTTACTAGTAATATTTCACCAGTAAGAATTTACTAGTAGTACTTTACTACAGTAACTGTATGAAAAGGCACGCAGTTGTGTATGTACAGGTGCTAGAACGTGTTGGCATGGCAGTGTTTGTCTCCCCTATAAATATTATAACTTTTTGTTGACATTTTGGTAAAAATAATATGGTAAGTATATTTTTGTCATAGCTGTTTTACCATTTGTATTATTGCAATTGGTGATTAACTAATGCAAACAACTGTATATTTTGATATATATTTTTTTAATAATGATGATGCGTTTTGTTTTACTGCGTGCTGAGTTGTGTAACTTATCACTGCGCTTTTAGAAAATGTAAATCAATCATTTCAGATTTATGTCAATAAAATTTTAATGATATTGAAATAAATCTTGTAATTTTTAAAATTGTTTTGAGTTTAAGATTTTTTTTGTATTTGAAACTGTATAAAAAAGTATATTACATTTTGTCTATATTTGTATGTATCTTATAATATTCATCAATTTTAGAATGTTTCAAATAAAGTTAATACTTATAGGGAGACAATTTAAAGTGTAAATTATATATTGCATGCTATTACAATTATTGATATGTTTAATTATTAGTCTAACTTTAAAAGAAATTCGTTTAATCTTTCACAAAAGAAAACAAAGAAAAACAACTGTTGTTACCGTTGTAAGTTAATGATATGTTTATCTTGAATAGTTTTACCAGTTTATTTTATAAAATATCATAGAGAAAACCGGGTAAGCCCAATTATTATTTAATACATAATATTAGTTTTTAATTTATATTATGCATTAAATAATACATAATATAAATTTTATTGTAAAATCCAGTCAATTTTCTTCGTTTTTTTGTTTATTTTCAATACAAAAAATGTGAAGCAATCACGAACCAGACTCAAAAACCAAGCTTAAGCTAGTAAAATAAATATTTACATCGCACCCCACATTGCATTGCGTGGCAATGATGAAGCTAAATTAAACTATTTTTACCCTAATTTATAATATATTTGGATATTTCGTTTATAATACATAAAATTATATACAGTTGGTAATGGAAGTTCAATTGAGAATAGAATATTTCTATGAGAAACTATTGGATCGACTTCCCTAATATACTAGGTTGAAAATCATATTAAATTATTCCATATAAATATGTAAAGTTTATATATATAATATTTTTAATATTGGGTAAGAATCTTTATAACTAAATTAGCACTGGCTTCATTCTGTCAATACTTATTTCCATTATGTCGAAACAATAGTTTTTCATAAAATATAATATAAAAAAAAAGATGAAATCATTGAGCGAGGCATCGTTGATAAAAATCATTTAACAAAAAGGTAAAGCTGCATCGCGTAGTGCAGTACTAGAACTGTGCGGAGGATGAACAGTGGACATCCTTTCCAAAGTTAATTATAGTAAAATATTAAAGAAACAAATTCGGATTAGAAGGGCGTTCTTTGGTGGTTGTATGCTTGCGCCCGAAGTCCTGGATTAAAGGACACTTCGTACATGATGAATAATATCGCATATCAAATGATCATTATGGAATAATATAGTGTATATTTAAATAAAACAATTTTCAAAACTGGTAAAAACGACTTAAACTTATCCAATTTTTCCTTAATAAATGGTAAAGTTTTTTGCTAAATGCGATATCATTCAGTACGTTATTGCACAAAAATCTATAATCTACGTTCATTGAGTCGCTTCAGCGGTGTGGTAGTGGGAGGGGTATCTCCAAACCTGTGGGGGGGAGTATTCCACGGGGACCTCTTGCGCTGTTCCTCCCGCACCCCACATCAGGACAGTCTGACGCGGCATGTCCGCTTGCATCCTGTCCTGTTCCGCTGAACCACTGGAACCGGCGGGACTTGGACCAACTACACTGGGAGACCTTCTTTCCGCCACTGGACTCATATATCTACTATCCACATAAGTGTATTCCCTGGATGGAGGTCTGTGATAGGGAGGCACTTCGTATCCTGGAGGAGCAGGTTCAAGGAAGCCATTTGGAGGATATGTATAATGGTAGGATAGAGGTTTGTATTGGAAGAGATTGTCAGTTGTTAAGAATCGGTCGTCTAAAGGCGGAGCGTAATGTAATGCTGGAGTCGGCGGGTATTCACCATATGGGGCAGCGTAGGCCCCGTTTAAGTTAGTATAAGCTGCAGCTACAGCGTCAGCTGGGATATAGTCTACAGGGGGAGGAGCAGGAGTAGGGGGAACTCGTCGTTTATTTCGGCAAGTTGACAGGAAATCTCGAAGTTGCGTCTTGTACCGTCGTGCCGCCCGAGGCGGAGTGGCGTTGGATTCGCAAGACAATTGTTCTGTTTCCGAAAAGTATAGACTGGTCAGGCCAGTATCTAGATAACTGACTTTAAAGTCCATTGTACGTTTTCCTAGAAGATCACGTCCTTCTTCCTCCCTGAAATTAAAAATAATAAAATAAACATCTCTTAAAATAACACCATGTATTGAGAATGAATGTTTATTCTTTTACCAAAATGGCGAAATTTTACATGAAGGCATGAACAATATAATGATAATGATATATTAATAACGAAAAAAAACCAACAAAGATTAGATATTGGACAAAATATGGCGTTTAGTTCCGCCACTCAACACGTAATGTCTCGAAATATTAAACTATACTTACATAAGAGGTCTATGAGTGCTAATTACAAAGTCAGGTTTGGAGTTCTTATAGACGAGCCTCGAAGACGTTTGAAGCCACTGCCACTGGCCGTCCTTGGTTTGAAAGCGATACGCAATCATTCCTGATGCGCCAGTTTTTAATACTGTAAATAATAACATGTGAATTAAAGTCGAATAATGGTTTATACAAACCAAATGCAAAGAAAAAAAATCTCAGAACCTTTCTTCTTACACTTGGTAGAAAAATATTAAGAACATATATGTAAATTTTAACGCAATGGGATTTATTTTATTTTTTACCCAGAATACAGCAAAAAATTAGGAAGCTCATAAAAACTTGAACCTAGCTCATAACCCCAAACTACCGTCTCTTGTTTAACAGTCGTTCATGTTGAGCTACGTCTAAATTCTTATATAATGGTGTAGAGATTTTTAATAATTTCTGCTATCCCAAAAATTATAACTTTAAACGATGATTGGGGAACTGAGAATGCTATTTTATTTTAAGAAAAGAGTTCCAAATATTGTTCATAATGATAAGTTCTATTTTTACTACCGTGTTATGTGGGGAAGTGAATAAAACTGAAAAAAAAATTTGAAAATATTAGAAAATTGATGATGAAAATCATACTCACACTCTTGATGAGCGCTCGCTACGTACGCGAGGTCGTCGTAATGAACTAGATCGTAACCACCCATATTAGCTAATTCCGCATCTGTATATCCCAGCAACATTTTACCTCTGAAAAGTAATAGAAAAAGATAAGTGAAATTGAAATAAGAGTTCAAATAACTCTTGGAGGAATATTTATTTACATATAACAGGATAGGTAGAGAAAAGCTAGGGTTGAAACACTCCATTCCTCAACCGAATTCGAGACATTCTATTTTATATGAACTATTTTAAACCACAGCTTTGGATTGTCCTGCTTTTCCTATTCCTGTGTTTTTCTTAATTAAGTTATAGTTTTATGACGTTTGTGAGTGGCGCAATTTAACGTCGTGCTCTCCTACTAGAGCGAAGAAATTAAAATAATCGATGCAAGTTTCCTGGTGTTAGAGCCTAGACCTTTAGAGCCTTTTCGTCGAGTTCCGGAGGAATTTATTGTTGAGTGGCGGAACTCAATGCCTCGATCTGCTTTGATACCAGAGCGATGAAATGAAAATATTAAAAAATATATTTCCACGAGTGGGAATCGAATTCACAATATATCGCGGTTACAGTAACACGTTTGTGCCCCACGACTGGAAATACCATACTTTGTTCTTAAAAAAAGTTACCATGAACCGTCAATCCTTTGAACAACGCGGATGTTATATGAAAAAATCCCATGTTCCATAGAAAATGTATAATTGATAAACACACAGCGTGACAAATGAATTTATTGATAGTTATCGACTAAATGACTTGTCTAAAAGGGATAAATACACCGACACGGGAATATTTTTTGAGCTATTAAAAGTTATGGCTATATGTATTAATATGGTTATATTGATACGTTTTGATGAGGAAATGCAGGTTTGATTCCTGATTGTGGCAAAATTCAATAATACTTATCTTACTTGTAAATACATTTTTAGTGGTAGTTTAAGAATGTTTTTGCAATTTTTTAAATTTCCGCCATGAAATTCAATTAAATATATTATAAAATTTAAATAAGATGAAGCAGAAAATTACAAATCATTAAAAAAAATCATTTAGTGAAATTAAAACCAAATTATATTACAAATTTTCAGTATTATATCATATAATTTTTTCTTATCCTATTTTTTACTTTAACAATCAACATATTCACTTTACAGGTTAAATTCAAGGCAGAAGTACTATTAAATGTGTGGTCGCCACGCGTTGCCTTATCAGATAAAGCAAATAAACACAACAATAAAAAAAAAAATTTTCGTACCTTTGGTCCATAGAAACTAAAGATAAGTCAAGCTTGTGTTTGCTTTTGAACATGACTTCTTTCTGTGGTATCTCTAAAAGGCTCGGAGGTCCAAACGGTGCGCAAATAGCGAATAACGCGAGAGGAGGCTCCTCCGTCTTCTTATTTTGACCATGGAGGACTTTGATTCTACCTCTGATATCTAACCTCTAAAAAAAAATGAAATTGTTACAATAAATAAGTAAAATAAATAAATCAAATGCGTAAGTTAAATAAGTTTAATGATTATGATAAAAAGATAGATATTTACTAATCACTGAATATTTTAGATATATGAATGTTTATATTGACAAAAATTAAATCAGAAAGGTCTCTCATTTTAAAATACACAAAAAAAAAATTACACTAATGTTTTATAGTTTTAAATAAATTCTAAATAAATAATATAAATGTAGTTGTTCTCCTTACGAGTATATAATAAATATTATCAAACTTACCAAAAACCCCGAAGTATTATCTAATAAACATCTAAACCGAACTGTGAAACTTCTTTCTAAGAGATGAGCCCTCTCAGATCTGAGCACATCTTGGAGAGTTAAATTGTTTACATCTGGAGGTAGGAAGGAATTCCACAATAGCTGCCTTTGAAGCTCTTCCCGATCTTCCGAATGGACTAATTCGTACACTGATTGATGGACTATATCTGACTGGAAATAAAAAATACATGATTGAAAAATTGAATTGGGATGTATACTGTATATAGCAGAATAAGTAGAGAAAACTTAATGTAAAATTTATCCGCTATTCAATTTTCGCTTATTTTCCAGACATGTATATTGGGTGGTGGATTAAACACCATGCTATGTCTATCAGAGCAGGAAATTGAAATCTCCAAGACAGATTGCCGTCTCACTATGCCAAGATGACGTCCAGCTCATGCTTATAATAAGTTTAAAAATATACAGTGTTGTTCTATAAAAAACTTTGTTTACTCATATAAATTATTTAGAATTAAAAACAAATATCTGTGTATATATTAAAAACTATATTTTATAAATTGAAGTATGAGAAACTTGACATAATCAATAAAGATAATCAATTAATTTAGAATAACAAGATAATGATCTGATAACCGGCTAAATCTATTCATCATGAAAAAAGAGCAAGTCACAACTGAACCGTAAATCAATAAACCATCGATGGCCCTAAAATCGATTCGAAACCGATCATTAAAGAATCATCTGTTACAAAGATGGACGTGTTAATTCGATACCTATGATACAATGCAATCGACCGTATATCAATACTAAATATAGACGAAAATTGATTGTACAATCAAAATTATGAATTTTAACACGTAGTATAACAAAGAGACGTGTAAATAGTGTGGATAATGCACCGACAATAAATGATGCGAGCAGAAAAACTAATTGATAATCAATGGGGTTGCGCTAGGCACCACTCTACGCCCCCTACTTTTGAAACATGTTAATGATTCATACAAGTAGAAAAATATAACCACGAGTTTTGTATTAGTAAAAATGGGGTTCTACTTTGCCGAATGTGGGTTCGAACATATTGCGATGGCATTAAATGTCAGAGGATGATTTGTTTCGTAATTACATTTTGTTCTGCGTTCAGTTCGGGGGCAGTTGCTATGGAATCGTAATGTTTTGTTGATACGCTCTATTGTTTTGGCTGGTTTATATTTTTGCCATATTTTGAGTGATTGATGATAGTATTGCGTTTAGTCTGTTTTTTTTTTTGTATTAGTGCTAAATACGTTATACATACATTATGTTTTATATTAGGCATGTATATAGGTATTTTATTTATTTTATCACGAACACTAAAATAAAATAAACATTACACAAAATTACAGTTATAAGGACTGTATATTATAATTTCTAAGTCTATTGGAAGTTGGTGTCTTATAAGGAAACTAATATGAAATTAAAATTTAGTAGTTACGATATAACGGTAAGGAAGTCTTATACTTAGTTGAATACAACGTACGACCTCCCCTTAGAACCGTCTCCCCCTCTGGCTGATACAATAAAGTACTTAAATTTTGATATCCAATATTAACCTTGGGCCAAACTAAGATCAATATTTACTAAAACCTGATTAACTAAATACAACTAAATATTAAATTTAATACAAAATAACAAATATTCGGCACTATACGGTTCTTTATTTATTGTAATTGAATTATTTCACCTGGAACTTGGCTCGGCGTGCCACATGTTACATTAGGGTAATGGAACGAGCCAAGCCACCTGGTGAGACGTTCCGAAGTTAATCTACTCGACCCCAGCTAGGGGTTGTGCGTTATTGTAATTTTTAAATCGGACTATAATTAGCTGAGGGCTGTATTCGGGTTGACTCACTATTTTTGGTAATGTTGGCGATTTTTATTTGTATGTATGTATGTATGTATTGAGCGTTGAGAATTGATAATTTGGAGGTCTTTGCAATTTTCTATTGTAAAGTGTGTAGATTATTTTTGTTGGTCGATAGTAGTTTGTAAGTAAAAAAAATTTTTAACATCTTTGAGTCAACCAGAAAGATTTTTTTAAATAGCAATTTTTGTAACACATAAACAGATCAGAAATAAAAATTGGCATATTCAAAAGCTATAATTCTTTAATTACAGATCTGTAAATATATACAAACAGTTGACATAATATACTATATAAGAAAGAAAGCAAAAACAAACGTAGGGTGACTTTAAAATTCATAACCACTTTGTATCGAATTAGAGATAGACTTTTAGATGATTAAACAAGAAGACAAAAAAGTTGTCCCATGTGGTGTTCATAGCAATAATCATTGCGATAAGCCCAATTCCATCAATATAACATTAGATCAGCTACCATAATAGATAGAGGCCGTCGTGGCGCAAGCGTGTAACGCAACGGTTGTAGGTTCGATTCCCACTCGACTCGAGAAAATGTATTATAATTTATGAATATTTTAACTTCTTCATATTGGTACTAAGGTAAAAGTGCAACGTTGAATTTCGTCACTAAGCACGCAAAGGCTCTAAAATTTGGCGGATAGCGTTGAGTGTCTTAGCACTAGTTTCCCTTTGCCTGACCTGCTATCAAAAATCATAAAATTAACATTATAAAAACCTACTGCCATCAATCAGGTACATATCTCCAATAAACCGTAAATTTTTTACCATCACAGCCAACGTTAAACTAACTTGATAAATGCAAACCATAATACCAAATAATAAACTAAAGTTTACTTTAACCGTAGCCCCATTCGAAGGCACGTGGCGTCACGAGCCAGTACGCCGATTTAATGTTCTCAAATCGATGTTTAATCGGTGCCCACCCTTCATTTATGCTATTTCTGGCAAAGATTTGTACATAGATATATTGTACAGTACAGGTTGGAATTATTTCCATGGATAGATAGATAACGGTTATATATTGTCGGCAATCCGGATAGCTCCATTGTGATTTTGTTGATGTCTTTTTAGGATTCCGTACCTCAAAAGGATTCATTTAGGAACCCTTTGTTGTCCGTCTATCAGTCCGTCAAGACTATATGATACTTATCTTAAGATTTTGCGCGGGTATCATAGTGGAATTGATATTAAAAATATTTAAGTCCGTCGTTCCTTGAAAGATAAATTTTATTTTGCTGCATTTTGTATGAAATTCACCCCGTAATCAAAATCTATAAGGTACTCTCGTAGTATAGTTATGAAATTTGGCACGAAGTGAGAATTTATAATACAGGTAAAGAAAAAAAACCGAAAATCATTACTAACTTTTCTTTGCAGTTAATTTCATATAATGCCTCAAAAATTCAGTAGAAAGTAGGTAACGGAAGTACTTAATGGGGAACGGAGTAACTTGACACTAGCTTACCAGGTTCTCTCTGCCTACTCCTCTAAGTGCGGGATACAGTGAGAACGCACAATCACAACCAAAGCGAATTTTCGCCCAAAAAAAGCCATAAAAACCAAAATCCAACCCAATCAACGCATGTCGTAGAATAACCTGATTTATATGGAAACAGAAAGAAGGCATAAATTTTGATATTGTGTTTTATTGTGGGGGGTGGCTTGTGCTGAACGTTTCGTCTATAATAATAATTCAAAGTCATTTTATTGGCTGTAATAACTTATTATTATTTTTTATATGCGATAATTTTTAAAGCTTTGTTGTTAATAGTAAGGAAATGAATCGATTATTAAAAAAAGTATTGAACTATTGTATTTAGAGTAGAATTAGCTTGAAGGACGATGGTTGTGGGTTCAATAAATTGATATAGTAAAAAATGTATTATATATTGTTGTAGGTATTCTCTATGGTCTGGTTTTAGATGTGTCGGAAAATGTCGATTTGGCCGTTTCAGTCCGTGTTTTGGCAAGTATATTAGAAGTTTTCTTTTTTTTTTGTTTTTTCTTTAGTTTCACGCTGTATCCCGCACATAACAGCGAAGGCAGAGGGAAATTGGAAACTTAGAGCTAAAACTCACCGTACCAGTTAAGACACTACTTTCCGCCAAATTTTGGAGGCATTGCGTATAGAGTGGTAGAATTCAACGCTGCTCTGTATCTCTTTATCAGAGCGAGGAAATAAAAATATGAATCATTTTCTTTCCTCGAGCGGGAATCGAACCAGCAACCTGACGCGTTTACAGACTCATGCGTGTGCCCTTGCGTTACAACTAGCATCATACCCTACTTTAAGTGTAAAAAAACAATATTTTGAAGTACTAAATACTACATATATTTTCTTTCAACTATTTCCAAAACATAAAACCAATGGCAAACAACAAATTCTATACGACATTCCAAAAAGTAATTAACAAACAAAAAATAAAACAACAAAAAAAAAAAGAATTTAATTTAATATAAACATTTCAGGTACTCCACTTCGAATTCGTTCGGTATTATGACTTCACTATAATGTCGCGAAACCTTTAAAATTAATAAAAATATCTACTTTTATAGCCCTTTTAGTCCGATAAGGTTGGCGATTAACGGGGTTTCGTAAAAGAAACTTTTTTTTGGTGGCATTTATCGCGATAATTAATATTTTTATGGAGTCACCCCGCATTTTAGGCGCTGGACACGCTACTTTGGGTAAATATGTGTTTTTTTTGTTGTTTTGTCGTAGTATGTTGTATTTTTTTTGGTTATTACTTGTTTGAATCGTTTTTTTACATATAAATATATAAAACAACTTCACGCTGCATCTAGCTAAGCAAGGTGGGCAGAGAGAACCTAGTGTTAAGACACTCCGTGATGGGGAAAGAAAAAATTTTAATTAAGGAATTAAAAAAAAAGCTGTCGGTTCCTAGAGACAGTGTCTGTTTTCGTAGATTTGATTCCCATTCAAGACAATTTCTTGTAAACCACAGCGTTGAGTTTTGCAATTTAACTTGAATTTCTCTAGGTAGGTACCTGAAGATATACAGGTAGGTTAAAAATTTTAATTAAAGGTTTAACTACGTAGTATAAAACCAGCCTAATATAATATACAGAATTAATTGTGGAAAATTCGACCCTCAGGCGTACCATATATTTTATATGATTAATATAACGGCCTTTACGTTTTGTATGGAAAGTCGACTTTTTTCTAATGTTTATAATTAATTACTGAAATGTGATAAAAATGTGATAAATTATGCAGTTTTAACGTTTTTTTTTAAATACTGATATAGTTTATGTTTGCTTTAATTAATTTTACAATTTTATTTTTTATTTAATACTCTTATTTCAGATATATAGCTTGTTGAGCGTCGAAACTCAACGCCGCCGCCGCTCTGTCTCATCGCAGTTTTGAATTTAGTTTATTTAAAATGTTCTAATTATTTTTTTTATTCCTACTTAATTAAAAGTAAATACACGATCGGAAGAGGAACTAAACGCAGTACTGCCTTGACATCAAAGAAATGAAAATATTAAATATTTCATTTCTTCATCTCATCAGGCTTGTGCTCCTGCGCCACGATCGGCCTCTATATAAGGAATATTATTTTTGTTTATATTTTTGTTTCGATATTACTAACCTGATGGAAGCCTAAGTAGCTCTCGATGCTATGTGTCGCGAAGAAAACTTCCCCCTCGCATGTTAATATCATCAAGAATCCGTTCAGTGCCTGAAATATAATGTTATACAATATAAAAATTAGGAATATTAAATATAAATATATGTTATGTATGTTAAATATATCACACTGTATACCATATACAGCAGTTAAGACAAATGAAAAGTAATATTTTTTTTTAAGCTTCAAGTTGTATCATGCAGATAGTAGGAGATACTTCGTCCTCGTTTTAATTAAAAAAATAATTCCCAGGTTCCCTCTATCCACTCACACTATGAAGAAATTTATAGCAGGGTAAGCAGGGGGAACGTTGGAGGATATAGCTTAAAACTAAACAACAGGCCAGTCGTGGCGCAGAAGCACAAAGTGTGAATGTAAAAGCGACTGGTTGTGGATTCGATCCTAACTCGAGGAAATGAAATATTTATTTAAATTTCCTCGCTCTGGTGTCGACGCAAAAGGCGGCGTTGAGTTCTGAACTCAATGCCTCCAAAGTCCGACAAAAATTCGGGAACAGAGTATCTTAGCACTAGGTTCCCACTGCCTACCCCGCTGTGTGCCGGATATAGCGTGAACCTGATTTTGATTTTTATAAACAAAACAATTGAAGTAAACCCATCAACCATAAAAAAAGATATCACGGGTAAGAATCTCAACACAATTTTCTTATACCGACCAACAATGGCACTGAACGGTAATGCATTATTATAGGCTGTAAGGCAACGTTATTTATAGCCGGCTAGACCCTATTGATTTATTATCAAGAGAAACAACGATTTATGTGATTATAGCAATAAGAACGAATAAAAAATGTTCTGTTCTTCAGTACGTTGTTTCGCTACTGGTTTTTTTCTTTTGGGACAACTTTTTAAGTAGCCGTTTAGTTTTGTAAATGAGACTAGACTCTCCGTTCGTCCGCTCGATATCCAATTTTTGTGGCATTGGGTGGCGTTACTGATGATTCAATGAAAATAATCTTTTATCCCGAGTGAAAATTGAACCTACAACCACAATTTGGTGACCAACATAACTAAAGTCACTCTAATCAAAATGTAACTGAGATCTGAGATAGATACTTCCTAGTGCTAAGGCATTCCGTTTCCCATTATCCGCTCAATTTTCTACATATCTCGTAACTCAACGCTGTCTTGTCGCCAAGCGCCATAAAATATTTAGTAAGTTTATAACAAATAAAATAAAGTAAGTAAGTTTGAGGTCAGTCGTGGCGCAAGGGAACAGTGTGACTGTAAAATCGACTGGTTGTGGGTTTGATATCTACTAAAGGAAATGAAACATGTATTTACATTTATATATTACATTTATATATATTAATTTCTTCGCTCGTAATACACAATGCACCCAGAACTAGGCGGAAAGTGGGTAACGGAGTGTCTTAACACTAGGTTCCCTCTGCCTACCCTGCTGTGTGCGGGATACAGCGTGAAGCTGATTCAAATAAATTAAAAAATACCTGTAGAAACATTTCTCCATCAGGCATGATATGATCATAGTGCGTGTGGTCTCGCCTATGCGAGTGAAGATCCTCTTTTTCTTTATGCATCACCACTGAAACAAAAATACATATAAAAATTAACTATCATAGAGTAATTGAAGGTCAAGTGGAAGAGGAAGTGAGAGATGGTTCTGGGTTGAAATCTTAGAAATGAATATTTCTTTTTTTTTTTCTTCATTTTGTATCCCGCATATAGCAGAGGTCCCTTTTTTACCAGGAAAAATATATATTTCATATATATCTACTATACTACATGCAGGATATAGCGTCAAGTTAAAAAAATACACTTTCTTCATACAGTCGAACCTACAACCTCGAGCACAATGATATTTGCTCACTGTGCCATGATGGCATCAAAATATTTTAGCAAGCGAAACGAGAGGGATGTTTTTCTATATAATTTGTAAATAGGCGTGGTCTACACGACAAATCACATTCGCGTAATTCAGTTAGGGATGCTGTATAAGGGTGGCTAGTTGTAGCTAAAGTTAACTCTATTGTATTAGACTAAGGTTCATTTTACATCGCTTATAGAAATAATGATTAAAAAGCAAGTATGTATATGAGCTACCAAGTAGATAGGTATTGATACGTGGCACAGGGTGTTTAGTTTATATAATAATTGAGTTTCTAAAAACATGTTTTGATTGTTTTTTTTATATTTTTACTATATATTACAGAACCGTATTTTATTGTATTTTATTTTATTTTTAAGTGCCACTTAAACTAGGCTTTTGTTCCATATTTTCCGCCTTATTCTGAATGCATTGCGTATAGAGTGGCGGAACTCAACGCCACATTGTCTCGTTACTAGAGCGAGGTAATGAAAATATTAAATGTTTCATTTCCTCGAGTGGGTATCGAACTCACAACCTGTCGCGTTCACAGTCGTACTTTTGTGGCGCCACGACTGCCTCCAATACTTATCTGTAGGGGATTCCTAAGAGACTCCTTTTAACTTTATCCTTTTATTATATTTTTTTACATAAAAAAACGTTAAAAATCGCCATTGTGATACAGTAGTGTAGTCTCTGATTTAACATACGATGGTTGTGAGTTTGATTCCAATTCAGGGTATAGTTATATGTATTCCCTCTAATATGGGACGGCAACAATGCGCAGCGTTATGTTCCGTTACTCAACAATTAATAATGTCTACACTTGAATCGCAAGGGATAGACTTTTCTAGGGATGTGAAAAAAATAAAACAAAATAAACCTATAGATTTTGTTTGTTGCCACTTTTATACGAAAAGGTAATTTTTATTTTATATCTATGGTGGATAGATAACATCGAATTTATCGCTGCCATTATTTTTAATTTTAAATTTTATCAATTAAATCAATTAAATTTTATCCCTATTGTCAATTAAATTTTATCCCTATTGTAGGTTGGTTAGGGATTGCTTAACTATATACGATGATAGTAGGTTCGTTTTTAATACGGATTGTTATATTAGTAGGTAGAGGGAACGTAGTGTCAAGACACTCCGCTTTCATTGGGTGCCTTTTATATTATATATTTATTCTACAGTGACTCCATTAAGTTTTTTAATTTCCTCACGAATTCGAATATGGATTTGAAGTTGTTTTAATTCGTATTATACGTTATTACGAGGTTCTCCCAACGTCAACGCGAAATGATCAAGCAATTATTAAAAAATAAGTAAAATTAATTAAAGTTGTTATTTTTGTCAACAATTTAAAGAACATAAACTATATACGTCTACATAATGTTACATTTTAGTTGTGGGTTATTCTCTTGATGAAAAGCGGGATTCTTGAACATTTTAAATACAAGCTTTTTTATTTAAAATGTTCTGTCTGTTCGTCCCGTTCGTCTGTTCGTCACTATGCATATGAATGATATTGTTTTGGTTTACCATAATGTCAGGCAGTTAAGTCTTCTTAATTTACGAATGTATTAATTTTTATTTCTATGAAATTTTAAGTAACTTATAAAAAATCTTATAAAAAAAATCCGTAGTAATAAAAAAATCCCACAGTACGTGGAGTGGTCCGTGAAAAGCTGTCCCAATCGGGACCTTTAATTTCTTGTTTAAAAATCGGGACGTCCCGGCAAAATCGGGACATCTGGCAACTTTTCACATTTTAAATGATTTTCAATTTGTTGCTAAAGAAATATCGCGAATATGAGTTCAATAACTTAAAAACTATCAGAACACTTCTCTCTGCCCTACCCACTAATAAAGTAGAATATGTTAATCTAAAAAAACACAATCCCAACAGAATAGTCGCTATAAATCTATTCATTTAAATTTTATATTTTTTTTTCATCTGATAAACTGATAGTATATTTCAATACATCACTAATCGAGCACAGTGCTTCTTATCGTACATTATGATCGTCGACAGTCCATAGAATAACTACTGATTTTTTTTATATAACTGTTCCTGCGAATTGAATATTTAAATCGAGTGTATTCACTCGATTTTTTGTTTTAGGGTTAATTTTTAGGGTCCCGTACCTCAAATGAAAAAAAAAGGATCCTTTATATATTTTTTGTTGTTCGTGTGTCTGTCTTTATGTCGAGACGGTTTCTTTCAAGATGACGTGGAACTATTAAACTGAATTTAATGTCAAATATTGAAAAAACTTACTTTTTTATAGTTAATTTTATATGTGGGCTTACACCCACAAATTTAAGTTAACAAATTACATAAGTCACGTTCCCGTTGACCTGCACTCATATAATTTTCATACAATTGATAGAGACTCATAAAACTGATAGAGAACCATCGATGCGAAAGTCCAATTCGCCCTTAACCAATTTTTTATGTATTGTTCAAGGGTAATTTACAAATGTGTTGTTTGAAATGTTCAGTGTTTATTTGAAAGGAAAATAAAATAAATTAAATTGTATACCTATCGTATGTTTGATGTCATTTTTCACCAACTCAAAAAAGGTGGTGATCAGATCAACATGCATGTACGTGTGTGTGTGTGTGTGTGTGATTTTGTTGGAATAGGCTAACTCTGAAGTATAATAGAAATATATTGAGTGACAGAACTCAAATTGAGTGACAGAACTCAAACTTGAATTTGAATTTGAATTTATCATAAATCAGTCCCCTAAATGGAAATCGAAGCCAAAGCAATTGCGCTTACAAGCGAGAGCTGCACTACGACGGATTCAACATCTTTCACAATTCACCTAACCGTTAAAAACAGACAAATAAAATGAATAAATTATTCAAATCAATCATCATCATTACATAATTGATCATTAAAGCTTTCCAAATGATTACGATTAATGATAATTAAAATAAAAACAAACAAACTGAAACAATCATTTCTTATTTCTTTACGTTACGCTTTGTAGTTTTATTGATTGGGTTGTTTGTATTAAAACGAAAGATATGACACGCGAACGAATCAGTGAATTTATTAGATCCTTTATGTTATACTTATTAGTGACACACACGCGGATTTGCCCGATTAGCCTTATTGTTTTTTTTTCAGTTTCGTCCTGTATCCTTCACACACGGGGTTGGCAGACGGAACCTAGGAACCTAGTGTTAAGAGACTCCCCCAGTAGGACACTTCGGTTCCCCACTTTCTGTCGAATTCTGGAGATATTGCGTGTTGAATGTTAGAACTCTACGCGTTTTTGCATAAAAATGGAACAAACAGCCATCCTTACAAATTTTCACATTTATTATTATTTATAAGATTTGTACGATATGTAGCAAATGAGATATACATGTCAGTTAAAATATAAAAAAATAAACCACAATTATAAACAACCGATTTATTCGTTTTGTTTTTAATTCATTCGATTTAGATTCGATTAGGAGGAAAGTTCGATTTCCATTGGATGGGGTATAAAAATGCAGCGTTGAGTTATGTCACTCAATACGCAATGCCTCAAAAATTGAGAGGAAAATAGGAAACTGTGTTTCCTGTCTTAACACTAGGTTCCCTAGTTGCCCAAATAAATATATCTATATATATAAAAAAATCAACCACAATAATATATCGAGTGTCACAGACACTAAAGGATCGCGTGACACGTATATAAAACTACTTGGTTATTATAAATTTTCTATACATTTATAATTTATTATTTTGTTATTTTCCAAGGACATCCATATAAATTGTGCATACATTATATTGTATTATTAATAAGTAAAGTTTACTGGGTAATGCATTTTTTTTTCACTTGTCAAGTGAGAATTATGTTATGTCTTGAAGTGTTGTAATTAATTATATAGGTTTTTGTTTTAGAAAAGGAAATTTAAATAAATATTAATCATAAAAACCTTGTTTATATAGCATATTTGAGATCTAAACGCTGTTTCGCTCGTTTAAACTTATTTTGAAAATATATAATTTTTTTTTACTTATTTTTAAAATTTATATTTTTTCAATAAAAAATGTTTTATGTCCTTTCTTATAATTCTAAGAATTTGTGTAAAAAGTTTCATATTATTCGGTTTAATAATTTTGGTGTGAAAGCGTAACAAACAAACAAACAAACAAACATACTTTAAGACTCCTTTTTCCTGGGGTTTAAGTTGTGGTCATACAAAACTAACCAAAAGTTGTATATGACACATGATCCATTCAAATTGCCCGAAATAAATCGGACCGCAGCTGCAGTTACATCGAAACCGCATACTAACAAACGCTTCAAGCTCTATTTTTATTTGAAGGCCTTTTTTAAAATTAAGTAAAATTAAGTAGGGGAAATGAGTACATTTCCCCTATTAATACGTAATGGAACCTAATGTCGTAACCTAGGCCTTACGTGAAACCTAACGCCATTACGGTTACGAGAGCGGGAATAGTGTTCCTTTTTTTCGTCCTGGGAATCCAATGTTAAGGTACTTCATTCCTGTACTCCGTTATTGAGTGGCGAAACTCAACGCCGCACTTTTCTTCGCCTCCGGAGTGAAAGAAATGAAAATAATAAATAACCACCAAAGAATCAAACCATAACCGTAACCTTTACAGCTGTCAGACTGTCCTATTATTTATTATAATATAAACTTCCCATACAATATAGTTAACAAAAGTTAGTTAAAAATGAAGTTAACCACTCAGTTAAACCCATCCACAGCAATCTTTACGCTAACTTTATGAGTTTACAACACGAAGGCTTATTTGTTCTTTCGCTAGTAGGTACCTACTTGTATTACCTACTTGTTAATTATTTCGTATTTAGGTTTTTGGTCAATTTGGTTATTTGGTTACGTAACTGTAGTTAAAGTCGTCTTGGTATAATGGAACAGCGTCTGGTTTAGTTGGACTGGTTGTAAGTTCAATTCCGCAGTATCGATAGAGAAAGCTCACTTTTAAATTTCAACTTTTCTCCTTATGTCAAGATATTAACGATTAAGCAGTGGAACCTAACACCGCTCTTCATCTAAGGATAGCAAGAAAACGTAAGTAATTTAAAATATAACTATCAAAACCACAACCATCATTCCACATACATCATGGAAGGTGACACACACTCACCATTTTCCAGTTTCCCTTCAATTGTCGAGGCATTGTATGTTTACTAACGGAACAAAACGCCGCGCTATGTAATTTAAAGGAAATTTAAGAATCATCATTACCAACTGTACCACGAAGGAGCGAAATATGTGATAATATTATAATTTTTTTCTCGCACCACTGCTTGCTCGCTACCCCTAAGGTACAAAAATGGGGTGCTATACCGTAAAAGCCATATTGTGGACCGTTACAACAGATGTAGGTTCGTTTTTAATTGTTTTAACGTGAATTATTAGCTTGTTTGTCGGTTAGCACCTTTTTTTGTATTATTCTTTTGTATTTATATATTTTTGGGTTATTTTTAAATATTAATTTTTTAATTTTATTAATATTAAGCATTTTTTTTTTAATTTTGCAGTATCGCGTATTTAGGAGAGTTAGCTGGGGGAACGTAGTAAGACATTTAACGTTCCAATTTTCGAGATATTGCGTGTTGAGTGGCAGAACAGAACGCCGCGCTTTGTCTTATTATTAGAGTGAGGCAATTGTGAGATTATGAGTTATGGAAAAAGATTTTGTAATATAATGTCTCCATTTTTTTATCCGCTTTGTCGTCTAAATTCAGAATAAGTTAGTGAGGTTATTTCCAGTTAGTTAGATGTTTTCCTTCAAATACTACGTTATTAGAAATCTATTAATGTATTTATGGATATAAATTTGTGAAAATTTTCAATAATATTTGTTTAATTTACCCTTTTTTTTATTTAGCAGAGTAGGCAGAGGGAACCTGAAATTGAGTTAAAATACTCAGTTTTTGTTAAAAACATTTTCGTCCACCACTTTCTTTTTAATTCCCGAGACATTGACTTTGTCAGTTCATTTCAAGTAAAAAAAGAAAATAAAAGAAAACCTTAAAAAAAAATGGATTTTTTTGTAAGGACAGCCAGAACTAAGTTCAACGATTGCTTATCTATGACTTAATACAATTTAAAAATACATATCATACATCTTATTAGCATACGGCGCTTAACTTAATACCAACAAGTTGCTTTTTGACATTTTTATTTATGTATCTTTAACCCGTAATACGCTATCATGTATAAAAAATATATTAATATATTATTCATTTATAATAATTATGTTTGTTTTTATTATTTTTGAAGCCTTTTCGGTTTCCAGGAGGCACGGGTTCGAGTCCCGCTACGTTGAAATTTTTATAGGTACGTTTTCTATATAAGTATTGTTTTTATTAATTGTGTATTTCTTAAAGAGCATTTTTTTAGGTTTACACTGTATAGGAAGGGTGTAGTGTCAAAATACTCCTTTTTCCATTTTCTACTGAATTTTTAAAACAACGTGTTGTGTAACGAAACTTCCAAATCCGGGCTTGGTCTAACTAGAGTGAAGAAATGAAAATAATTCATTCCCTCAGTGGGAGTCAAAGCCACAACCACGTATGCACTCATCGTTTTCAATGGTTTGACAAACGGACTAAAAAAATTTTAAAATCATAATACTGAGCTTTGAATTTTATGATCTAAATTATGATTCTAATAAATATATAGATAACAAACAAAGGTTATTGATTTTTTTTATACATCCCCTATAAGCGACAACGGGTTTTATAACCAAGTTCTGTCAACACAACAAATCAATTACCCAAGACTGGGATTTGAACTCACAACTATTGAGGTTAAAATTTCATACGACGTCATCAATAAATAGCTACATAATAGGTTTAAATTTAATAATTTACAACTAACATTATTAAAGATAGAACAAGCAATAAATAATTAAAGACTTCGAAGGAATTTTGTTAAGCTTTTACATCTAAAAGGTTTTTGCAATATAATATTACCAAAATTGGTCAATGAGGCCATCGTGGCGCAACGGTACAACGTTTGACTGTAAACGTGATGGTTGTGTGTTCTATCCCCTCTCGGGGTTACGGTTACATTTGTTTAGTAAAAGACAAAGCGATCAATACGAATTGTCTTAGAAGTTCTCTCTCTCCACCCTACTATATGCGGGATACAGCGTGAAACTAAAACAAAAACCATCTACTAAAACACCATGAAACCTCTTTACTAAGCTCAAGCTCAATAGCCAGTCATCGTGACCACCTCTAATCTGCATCACGACACGCGACACTCGCTGTCAACAGTGTATACGTACGATCTAGTGGAAATTTGTTGAATATTTTAGTTTAATAATAATAAATAGATTACAAGTGAATTTTAGATTTGGTTATTAGAAAAGTTATATTTTAAATAAATTTTTATATGAGTATCTGCTATAAAAAAATGTATTAAAAACAATTGTTCTAAAATTAGGGTTAGTGATCATTTTGTAACAGTAGTGCCAAAATTAGGGTTAATAATATTCAAACGAGGTAAAAACATATTATAAAATAATTTTATTTATACTTCATAGTAGTGGATAGGGAAAAATAGATAAAATAATTTAATAAAATTTTATCCTTTTATAATCAACGTATTTTAATGTGTATATAAAAAAATCAAGAAAAAACATAGAAATTATTATCCAGTACCTACATACGATATACAAATATACATATATTTAAAAATATATCTATTATAAAGAATCCTTGGGGTAATTTATTATTTTGACATTGTAGATTTGGTTACACGTCATTTTTATCATAAAGATTAAAAAAGCAACAGTATACAGTTCACTTATAACAATTTTAGTTTATGCATTAAGTAAGTGAGTAACTAGTATTAGGAAACTGAAAAAATCTAATATGAAATATTAGACTGTAAAATTCAATGCGGGCGGCATTAGATTTTACGATCTAATATATATTTTCATCTTACGAAGCTTAATAAACATTTTTTTTTGGCTTCACGGTAACCCGCATACAGCAGAATAGGGATTGTGAAAATAGTGTTATCACTTCGTTCCCCAGTCTCCATTAAATTGTCGATAAATTGCGTACCGCTGCGATTTTCTAAGTACAGTTAAATGAAAATAATGCACTTCCCGAGTAGGAATTTAACCTACAACAGTCAAACGATGTGCTGTCAGTAAAATTATTAAAGTAATACATTCATTCAAAAGAAGATCGAACCCACAACCATCGTCTCACCACGCCACCATGTATTATATTTAAATATCACTATTTAATCTGTCCCCGACACGCGACATAGCTCGAGTCGTGTCAACATCGGTTTAACGCTCAACGGGTTTAGACAAAGGTTTTCAACTAATTACAGGGAGAAGGGGTCACTTTGGCCCTCTGAGGGAAGTTTTGAGTGCGATAAAAAAGCTCTAAGGGTTTTTTGACACTTATATAACGAATCGTAAATTATATTTGTAAATAAAGTGAATATTCTGCAGTATGTTTGAATTAAAATATGATTTTATTAATTGAAAATTATAAAAACGCTTTTTTTTGTAGGTATACCTACTAATGTCCGTGAGGGGCCGTCTAGGCCGTCGTGGTGCAGGGGCGTATCTTAATATCTTAATACTAGGTTCCTTCTATTTACCCTGCTATATACACTGTGAAGCTGTTTTTTATCTACTAGTAAAAAAAAAGAAATAGGCCATTTATCAATTTTTATTGGTACTTACAAAAATTCTAACGATATTCCTAATTTATGACCGTTAACCGGTCAAATGATCCATTTTGTTCTATATCTCGTAATCCTATTAAATATGTATGTAAGTATGAAATACAACCGATTTACATATTGTATTGCTATGAGAGAGTGTGTGAACTACTAATTTCTAAAGTAAACATAATATCTATATTTGTCGATTTCATAAATCAAGTGGTAAAAGATATCTCAATAGAATTTTAGGGTTAACGTGACAAGGACGGGTATAGATGTTAGTAATATTTACTTAGCGAAGAGAGAGACAGATATACTTTCTCGTTTCGTATTAATTAAGGAGCGTGGATTTAAATCATTGACTGTCAGCGCTCCCTGTGGGAATCCTGAAGAGTTATAGGCACCTTTATTCTAAATTTACAATTACAATTTTGTTCACAATATTTTAAATTACGATGTATGTTTTGTGGTGTCTGTATCGGATCGGTCTCTGGGGTTCATTTGGGAATTCCGATAGCTCGTAATATTTAAATTACTTCCTTGATACAGTTTAAATTCTTATTTGTTTTGGAATAATTCTTAATGGGAAGTCAATTTATTCTATTCTTTCCGCTTCAATAGATATTTTACATCTGTGCTAATTAATTGTATGAATTATTATTGTAATGCTGTTGTGGCGCAGTGGGGCTCGGAAATATGATGATGAGTTCGATCCCCACTTGCGGAACTTAGCAACACCCTTTGTCTTGACACTAGAACGAAAATATGAAGAAAAAAATCCTCCAATGGGGATCACACACATCCACAACTTTCTTATCATTGTTGTTCATAGTATTGTGGTACTTTACAGTCACATACTTCCACTCCTGTGCACCACGACTCGCCTTAAATAAGAATTATTTTTATAATGTATTAAAATTTTTTTAAAAAAATATTTTCCTATATATAAAAATAACTCTTTTTATGTTTTTAATTAATATAAAAAATAATAAATAAATAAATACATAAATAAATCAGCTTCACGCTGCATTCCGCACTGGGTAGGCAGAGGGAACCTAGTGTTAAGACACTCCGTACCCTACTTTCTGCCGAATTCTGGAGGCATTGCGTGTTGAGTGGCAGAACTTAACGCCGCGCTTAACATCGACACCAGAGCGAAGAAAATGGAAATATAAATTTAAGTAAATATTTCATCTTCTCGAATGGGGATCGAACCGACAACCAGTCGGTTTAACAGTTACACTTCGTGCCGCTGCGCCACGACTGGCCTATTTAATTAATATAACATTTAAAATTTCAATAAACATACTTTAAAATATAATTACTTATGTAATATAATAATTAACCTAACATAGCAAAGACATTAGAGTATTCAGACGCCAATACCAAATGTCATATTCGTTCCACAGATAATCTATAGCGCCAACTGTCCGCGTCAGTTGTATGACGTTGAGGGACGTCACGGGCGCTAATCGAGATTGTATGACGATAGCCGACTGTCATGGCTCGTGGGCAATTCTGTGTTAAATTGAAAATTATATTATAATTCTTATTATTTGTATGTATGATATGAGGTTTTGTTTCTTTGGACACGTTTTTATTAGCTTTGGTCGTTTGTATATATATATATATATATATATATATATATATATATATATATATATATATATATATATATATATATATATATATATATATATATGTATTTCTGAGGCCAGTCGTGGCGCAGTGGTACAAAGTGTGACTGTAAAACCGACTGGTTGTGGGTTCGATCCCCACTCGAGGAGATGAAATATTTACTTAAATTTATATTTTCATTTCTTCGCTCTGGTGTCAAGGCAAAGCGCGGCGTTGAGTTCTGCCACTCAACACGCAATGCCTCCAAAATTCGGCAGAAAGTGGGGAACTGAGTGTCTTAACACTAGGTTCCCTCTGCCTACCCTGCTGTGTGCGGGATATAGCGTGAAGCTAATTTAATTTTATATTTTTATTTTATTTTTGTAAGGGAAACTTTGATCGTGATGTTGGCTGACTTTGAAATGTCAGATTATTTTGAACTTCTGTATATTTACGAACGACTGATGATAATGTAATAATATGAAAAAAAACATACTTACATAACATCTTGTTCCAGTAGGAGTTCTGAGATATCGCTTCTTACTGCTCTCCTATGCACTCTAACATGCCAAATGTCAACTTTTTACCTACTAAATATCAAATTTTAATTTGCCGTGTACAGCAGTTTCGTCTGTGCCTCGTCTTGCAGTTAAATAATAAATTGACGACTGATGACTATTTTCAATACGAATAGTAATGGAGAGTGGAATGAAAATAACTATTTAGTATATATTACAAAATTTATATTATATAAAATATGTATAGCTTAAAATCAGCTTCACTATCCCACATATAACACGGCAGACAGAGTTATCCTGGTAGTAGACACTCACTCACACTCACACTTGTGTGAATGGCGGTACTCAACGCTGCAATTTTTTTTATGTATCGTTTACTTTAGTAGCATTTGGCGCTCCGTTCTCTCTAACTACCCCGCAAGGGATATAGCGTGAAGCTAAGTTAAGTTATAATTTACTTATATTATAACCAAAAAAAATTGACAACCATCCAAAGTCTCCATACTGTCCATTAATTAGAGAAGTGAAAAAATATTTCTCGCGAGATTGGTACCGCCATTTAATTGATACGGCGGAGGAATCCAACTGAAGAAACGGTCGTTAGCTTATCACAATACAGATTTCACACCGCTGGTACATGCACCGGTTACATGCTGTTGACATTTTAAATTGGATGTTTTGTTTGTTAGGTGGGGATTGGTGTGGGTTCAAGTTACGGTTGAGGAACTTTTGGTGTTGATATGATATTGTTATACTTGAAGAATGTGTTGAAGTTGAGCGAAAAGTGGGTAACAGAGTGCTTTTGCTCTACCTTCCGCTTGTTTGCCCTTGTATATTCGAAAAAAAAAAAATTGTGTAAAATTAAAAAAAATGTAATAGTTTCTTTTTACCTCCAAGCTGTATCGCGCGGGGTAGTCAAAGAGAAATTAGTTAAACTTCATTCTCCACGCTTTGACAAATTTTTGAGGCATTGTATGTAAGTAATAATAATATAAAACAAATATTCGCTGAGTATAAATAGATTATGAGTTATTAAATCAATAATTAAAGAAGTCAATATATATAAATAAGTCCTCCTATATATTGTAGGTACTCATAGTGCACGTTATTAATGATCCGATATCATTATTCATACCAAAATCGTTTTTTTTTTTGACTGCAATGTTACTTATTTATATTTGTTAAAACTGTTTTTAAATAAAAAAACTACATATTTGCCGAGACAGCGCGGCGTTGAGTTCCGCCACTCAACTCGCAACGCCCCCAGAACTGGGCGGAATGTCAGGAACGGAGTGTTTTAACGCTAGGTTCCCTTTGCCTACCCATGTGCGGGATACGGCGTGTAGCTGTAAAAATCAATATATACACCTTCTATCTGGCTACCTCTAAAAAAATTAAAAATCCAATAGCCGCATATAAACCATCTCTTAAAGCCAGAAGTCCCCGTCAGGTCACGCTTTGCAAATAAAAAAAAGTTGCATTAACACAAGTCCTTCCTTACCTTCGTCTGTTTGCTTTATGTTAACGAATATAGACTGATTAGGTTTGTATGTCTTTTTTTTTAATCCGGTTTTTGTTTTATTATTTTTTTTTTATATTTAGTTACTGATACTTGTAATATGGTGTTATTAATAAAAATTGTGCGTTTAGAACGTTTTGTTGAAAATTGTTTTTATTTTCCGCTGTCTGTGGTGACATTGTGTGGTGAGTGGCGGGGTTTAACGCTGCGCTTTGCCTCGTTGCCTGAATGTGTAAATTAAAACTGAAAATATTTCATTTCGTCAAGCTGGAATCGATCCCATAGCCTGTCTCTTACACAATTGCGCCATGACTGTTCTCGAATATCCTACATTATAATCATTATTTATTTTTCAGTAGCTGCAGCTTCACGCTCTTTCCCGTATAGCAGGCAGTCAGAGTAAAGTTAACGTTTAGATACCATACCATAGATCGCTAAAGACCGTGCAAAGTGGAGTAGGGTTGAGTAGGAAAACAGACCCTGGCAAATAGCCGGGATTAATGCCAGGAAGAAGGAGAAGAAGAAGAAGAAGAGATCGAATTTCCACTTTCCACAGTTTTTTTTTGAGACGCAATGTTTAAAAAATTCAGAGTGTCGAAACTCAACTTAAATATATTTGACTAGGGATCAAACCCATCACTATCGCAGCCAGAATTTCACACGAAAGTTGTCGTTATAGGCGTATATTATTGTTTTTTATTTGTTTTTTTTTATCTTATACTAAAACCAATTTTGTTTTGTCCTTATAATCAATATTTTCTCTTGATTAATTTATCAAGAAAGCGTGAGGTATGTGGGTTCAAATTCCACTCATATGAACGATAATACTTAATTTATTTTCATTTTCCCGCTCTGGTACACAAAACACGGTGTTAAGTTACGACGGAAAACAAAGAAAATCAAAGAAATAATATCCAAATATGCACCATATTTGATTCGTTCACAACAAATTAGACCAACGCCTCATCAAGTAAGCCTCTAAAGTGATGACATTCTATCGAGATGGTACAATATTTTCGAATGCACTGGAGCAAAACGACCGCGAGTGGGTGCCAGCGTCGTATCTAATGTAGAGATCTTTAAACGATACATACCGCTATGTAAAATATATAAATTATTGTGTATTTTATAATATTGCGGAGTTTAGTTCCGCCACTCAATAAGCAATGTTTTGGAAATTGGGTTAAGTGTTGTTTTAACATTTGTTTCTTAAAAGAAAATTTGAAAAAATTAGAGTGACGATAGAAGTGATGTTAAATCACGAGACAGATAAATTTTTATATAGATATTTTTTTAGTATTATAAAGGTGTCAATCTCAGGAACTTCTGGTTCGAAATGAAAAATGTTTGTATTGCATAGTCCGTAGGCCTTTCTCCATATATGAACTAATTTAACTATATAAGTGTAGCTGTAAGTCACAATACCGACTAACAAAACCATAATACATAGACGTTTATTTAAAAAAAAAAAAAAAAAAATGAGCTTCACGCTATTTCCCGCACACAGCAGGGTAGGCAGAGGGAACCTAGAGCAAGACACTCCGTTCCCCACTTTCTGCCAATTTTGGAGGCATTGCGTGTTGAGTGGTAGAACTCAACGCCGCGCTTTGCCTCGATACCAGAGCGAAGAAATGGAAATATAAATTTAAGTAAATATTTCATCGCCTCGAGTGGGGATCGAGCCCACAACCAGTCGGTTTTACAGTCACACTTTGTGCCACTGCGCCACGACTGGCCTTTATTTTTTTATTTCTTTAAAATATACAAATAAAAAAAAAATACGAATGAAAACGGAGTATCTCTACACTTCTCCCGGGATCCCTCTGCCTAAACTGCTATCTACGGGATAAAGCGTGAATCTACAAAAAAAATAAAAAATAAATAAAAAAAAAGACATTGTGTCCCCAAGTATCGAACGCGAAATGAAAATAACTTTTGGCGGACTGGCGTGGTTATAAATCAGAATACACCCGTGGCTCAATTAAAAAGGCCTCTATCTGATATACTTCTGTTCCAGAAGGCGCTTTTTATTTTTCCAAAGATATATTGGTAACCCTTTTTAAATACTTTTGTCAACTGTTTATTTTTTGGTGTGTGAATCATCGGGTGGTTGAGACGGTTGAAGTGTCGCTTGTTTGAATGTTGCGGGTTCATATCTAAGTATTTTTGTTAGTGCAAGTGCACGTCGTTGCGCAGTTGTTGTGGTGGTTGTGGTTTCGATTTCCCACACAAGGAGATGTCACGTTGCAGCGATGAGTTTCTCCACTCAACACCTAATACCTCCAGAATTCAGCATCAAGCGTGGAACGGAAGAGTTTTAATGGAAACGAAGTGTCTTAACACTGGGTTCCCAGGTTCCCTTTGCCTACAATACTATGTGCAGTAACCTACAAAAAATATTATCTTCTCAATTACTTATAATACAATACTGAGTTAAGATTCGCTATTCAGTATCGAAAAGAATTTAAAAAGAGAAAAATAAATACCATCAAGTTATAAGCTCTATATATATGCTCCGGGAACAATTCGCATCTTTTTATGTGTGAAGAATCGGACATTATAGACAACTTTACGATTTTTCTAATTATTATTATAACAAAAAAAAATCGTAAACCAGAAGAACAGAAAACCGTAAAATAGAAGTAACAATTAAAAATAAACGATATAAAATGAATCGATTAAACTATTTCACTGCAATACGTTTCGGTTTCGGTTATAACTATTCGGAATCAGTTACCAAAACTCACATTATATTATATCGATATATCATATGGTGTTAAAAATTTATATAGCTATTTAACAATAATCGATTTTCAATCTTGTCTAACAAACAATAAGGTTAAAAACTGATCGTATTAATTATTTCACTAAAGATTCGTAAAAATTAAGCATTTTATGGAATTTTCGTTTTTATTACTGCATATTAAAGGTTAAATTGGCTTGTTTTTTGTTTTTAAATGTAGGTTATACCGAAATAAGGCTCGTGCGCTCAATCAATTATGATCGTATTCGATTTTTTTGATTGTAATCGATAATTGTGCGCAGCTGTAATTTCTTTTTGGTATATGTCATTGTTCTGAATACGTAGAGCGAAATGGTGAAATATTTTTGAGTGCGACGAATTAAGTTTTGCATTAAATTTAAGAGAAAATAGTTGTTTTTTGTGTGAAATTGTATTTTTCATATATTTTTCCATGTTATGTTTTTATAATAATTACCATATAAATTTAATAAGAAATTAATTTAAGTATGTCACTATTTATATATTAGCTTCAGGCTGTATCCTGAACACAGCAGGGCAAGCAGAGTGAACTTAGTGTCAAGACACTCCGTTCCCCACTTCCCGCCCAATTCTCGACACCAGAGCGAATAAAAATGAAAATTTAAATAAATATTTAATTTCCTCGAGTTGGGATCGAACCCACAACCAGTCGCGTTTACATACACACATTAAATTTATATAATAATAATTAAATGTACTAAAAGAAATTTATTTAAATATGTTATTATTTATATACGCTTACAGTTAAATCTCTGTAATATATTATTTTTCCTCAATAACAACACCCATTCCATAATAAAACTATGCAAAATCTACAATAAACATGTCTAACAACTTTAAAATAGTGCGAATAGTGACTAAACGCGAAACAGCCCCTCGGGTCTTAACTTACCCATAAACAACCGAGATATGGAGATGTCGAATACCATAATGAAGTGTCAAAATACCCTCATTGATTGCTCCAGTACTAAATCCTCACCTTTAGGGTTGTTTAAATCATCCAAGATGATTTTATGTGGTTGCTAGAACGTGGATTACATAGTCTGTGCTTTGACAGCTTTGGAGTATTCGTAATCTGTGGTCAGTTTTGTGTGGCTAGTGATGTTTTTTTTTTTTGATGGTTTGATTTTGTAGAACATAATGCGGCGTTTAGTTTCGTTGTTCAATATGCAAATGTCGAAATATACTCATCGATTGATCGAGTGGTAATTCTTGTATATTTAAGGTCAGTTATATTAACGATGTTGCTTTTATGAAGTTGCTTAGCATATAGAATAGGTACTCTGTTGTTTTTTTTTACATTTTTTTTTCTATGTAAATAAAATTTGATTAAGTACCTACATTATAGCTATACATTGAATAAATTAACCTTTTCGAATTTTATTTATTATTGCTCCCAAAAATTGTTGTATTTAATAGAAAAATATTTAGTTATTCTATATATAAACGTGTTGTTCTTGTGTAAATCCCGATACTGTGGGAATTCTGAGATTAGTTCATAGTAGCTTATATAATGTCTCACTATTTCCTCTACCTTTCAAAGAAAGCTGCATTAAAATCAGTTCAGCTTTTCCGGATATAAGTCCGGACAAACAGAAAGACATTTGCCTTTACAAAAAAAAATGTGTTTTAGTATCGCGTACCATAGTTATGCTCTTGACAAAATACAATTATTTTTAAATTACAGACAGACACTTCAATTCTCTTTTACATATCACTTTATATTCTCTTCATCACCTTATACCAAATATACGGATTTAAATCCAAAAACGTAATAAAGCATCCATTTTTAAAATATATCTTAAATTTCGCCACCTGTTCTTAATTTCTGACATTCGTATTTCGAAATACCATCTTGAAATGTCGTTCAGTGTCAGCTGTCTCAGTTTTATCAATATTTTTTATATATATGTACGATTACACGACAATTTAAAGCAGTTATCTTCGGTGTAGTTTGGAAATACTGGTGATGGTTGTGGGTTTATTATTTGTTTGAGGAAATACTAATAGTTAACGGAATGAAATATTGTTATTTCATTGCTCTGGTAACAAGATAAAACGTGGTGTTGAGTTCCTCCACTCATATACAACAGGCAATGTCTAGAAAATTGGGTAAAAAGTACAACAACGGATTGTCAGAACAGTAGATTCCTTTTGTATACCCTGCTACAAGCGGGAAAAATAAAAAAAAAAAAAAGTTTGTCAATTTTCCTAGGCTAGGCAAAGTGAAATTTAATTTCATTATTCAATTGCATTTCTGTAAAATCAAATCAAAAAAATTAAAAACGGCAACCTCTACATCATTTTTTCTGTAATAATCTTAAGAGAAATCGTAGAAATTGATATTAAAATTAAACCAATATGTTCATCTGTAAATTAATATTAAAACAAAAGCATTTCACTCTTGGACTATTTTATAAATAGTTTAAATTTGAACCAAATAAACCTTATATTGTACTCAATAAAGTTATTTTTTTATTAACAGTTAGTCGTTATTTTAAGTCCAACTTAGCCATTTATACATGAGATTTTTTTATATTAGAAGGAATTATTCATATATCCATACTTACACGTGTATGGGCAATACAAAAAAAAGTATTAAATAAATATTTTTCACGCTTAAAGTGCAAATGTATTTAGAAAATGTTTACTACAGTTATCTTAGTTGTCATTTTGGTACAGCGGAATCGCGTGTCTCTAAACGCGACGGTTGTGGGTTCAATTCCCACTTGAAGAAGTGATTTGCTTAAGAATTGTGAAGTGAACTCGATAGATAAGATAAAAAAACTTGGGCGGAAAGTGGGAACTGGAATGATTTAAAACTAGGTAGCTTTAAAATAATGTTAGTTCAGTTATAAATAAAACGAAAATGTTTTTGACAAGAAATAACAAAAAAAATCAAATATTCTGCAGAAATCAATCTTTTTAGTATCTATAGATATTATGTTTTTTTTTGTCTGTTCTTGGATTTTTAAGTCGTGTCGTTAGACGTATCACGAACTTTGTTTTAAGAAACACTTTTTATACAGCTATTCTGGGGAACTTGTCACATCTCGGATACGTTCTAATTTTTCAAATACGACATATTTCTAAGATACCTTTTTACTTGTAAGTAAATACATGTAAACGTCTGACTCATTTGAAATGAAATGGTTGTGAGTTCGATCCAATTCGAGGGACATATCATATGTCCGTTTTTACAAGACAAATCGCGGCGGTAAGTTCCGCCTTTCATCACGCAATGTTTCAAAATTCAGCGGGAAGCATAGAACGGAGTGTCTTAGCACTAGATCATTTTTTTATACACGCTGTGCGAGAAAGATTGTATATAAGTATATAAGATTTTTTTATGTTTTGAATAAGTTTCGCGCTTCGGTAGTTTTATATTTCCAATTATCTCGCTTTTACAATTGACTTTTATGTATGTATTTTACGTTACAATTTAGAAAGTTTATAAACATAATCAGTTTTCTCTCATTTTATGAGTATGCTGTAATAAGTCATTCAAGACTCTTTCTTTTTTAGCTTCACGCTGTATCCTGCACATAGAACGGGTAGACAGAGGGAACCAGGGAACCAACACTCTGTTTCCATTCAGACACTCCCGTTCGCCACTTTGCACCAAATCCCAAGGCACTATGTGTTGAATGAAGAAACTCAACGCCGTGCTTGTCTTGTTACCAGAGCGAGAAAATATAAATATTAAATGTTTCATTTCTCCGAAGGGAAATTGAACCTACAACCGTCGCTGTAACATACTTATGCTACCAGGCCATGGCGGTTTTAAGATTATTTAACTATTGCATTTTACGACGGGATCAACAGTCCGGAAACATTTTTATTTTTACATGGATCCTCTGAATGATTGAATTGGTTGAAAATGGATCTTGACTGTTAATCTTTTTATTTTATACGAAATTTTAAACTATTTTGGTTTTATTTTGTCATTTCCGTTTTTATGGACAGCAATACAAAAAAAAACTGTTTATTTACAAATTATCAAGGCCAAGCGAAAATTCGGCGGAAGGTGGGGAATGAAGCTTATTAACACTAGGTTCCCTCTGCTCTAGGTATCCTGCTTTATGCAGAATAAAAAAAATACAAAAATAGTAAAAAGGCTTATTTGTATTTAATTTAAGTATTTACTCCTTATATATTGCACATTATACATGTCACAATTTTTTTTAATTTACTTGATACAAAGTGCATTTTTAATTGAAAAATTGAATTGAATATGGTACGAAATCCTCGGTGGGTGGGACCTACTCGTACTTACCTTTATTTTTTGTTAAATGAGGAAAAGGAGTGCTAGTTTATAAAATTTAAAAATGCAGGTTTTACCCATTCCTATAGAAATTTGAGGGAATCCCTTTAGTGGTCTCCTACTTTTCCTAAGGACCAAAAAATACGAGCCAAGATCCACTCAGCAACGAAATTGTTTAATATGTACATACATACTTATACATGACTATTTAAATTTTTAAATGCTAAAATTCTTGTATAATATATTTATAGTAACAACCTAGAAAAAAGGAAGTAGGTGACGCTAGTCTTGGCACAGGCGCATAAGCTTGCGATTGTAACGAGACAGACCGCGGCGTTGAGTTCCGTTACTCAACACGCAATGCCGGATAAATTCGCAAAGAGTTATGACGGACTTTAAATAATTATATTATGTTAACAATAAAAATAAGTGAGGCCAGTCGTGGCACAGTGGCACAAAGTGTGACTGTAAAACTGACTGGTTGTGGGTTCGATCCCCACTCGAGGAGATGAAATATTTAATTAAATTTATATTTTCATTTCTTCGCTCTGGTGTCGAGGTAAAGCACTGCGTTGAGTTCTGCCACTCAACACGCAATGCCTCCAAAATTCAGCAGAAAGTGGGGAACGGAGTGTCTTACACTAGGTTCCCTCTGCCTATTATTATCTTTCTGTATTAAAATAATTATTAAACGACCAAAGCTGTAAAACAACAGATAATCAATTGGACAAACGCTATAGTATTGTCATTAATGACACGAGAGACTAATTAAAAAAAAATACCGACACAAAATTGTCACCATACATATTTCACTTCGACATCCGATCGGTCAGATTCCAAGCGAACTCAATTAAACAGCAGCGAGATAAAATTAAGCCTTAATTAAAACTCCATAATGTTTAAACAAAACAAACTATATAAAACAAAATAAAAATAAAAACAAATAAAATAAAATGAGGTAGCACAGGCGTAAAAACATTTTGTCACCAATATCGCGCTCCGTGACCGGTCTTACTCCTTTTCTCTTGTTTACTTTATTTTGTTTTTGTTTTGTTTTATTGTTTTTGTTTCAGTGTATTTTATCAATGAGCGGTCGCTGGCGGCTAGTGATAAATATCAAATAAACACATTCCGTTAATTGCCTAAATTCTCGATTCTGTAATGAGATATCGATTTTAAATTCGAATTGTATAAATTATTTTTTGGTTGGGTTGACGACTTTTGCGTGTAATTTAAGGGGTCTAATTTAAAGACATTCCAAGGTAGCTCCAGTATATTTAATATTTACAATGGTAACACGTTCAAATTTTGTCAAATATATAATGTTATTCTATAAAACAGTAATTGCGACAATTTCTATGAACATATATATTTTTAACTAGCTGACTTGATAATCTTATAATATAAATGTAGTTGAAATTAATTTGTTATACCTCTTCACTTTCGCTCCAAAAATTTTATGTTGAATGACGGAACTAAACGCAGCGCTTCATCTAGCAGAGCGGTAAAATAATAATTGCCCCGAACGGGAATCAAACTCACAAGCATCGTGAAACTAATCACGATATTTCTATAATATAGAAATCTTGTATTAAAAATTTAAATAAATAAAGATTGATAAGTAAATATATTTCTCTCACGTTTCCTTTACTTCTAGTTAATAAACTGCTACTTCTATTAGGCTATAATGTAATGAAGATAACAAAATGAGACTAGTAACTTGAATTATCGTAGATATATTGGTACTACCTTAAATACAAGATCCAGTGCTTAACTTAGACCTAAAGAAAATTATAGCTTTAAAATTATTATTTATCATAAGAATTTAAATTAAGTCACGCTGCTATCCCGCACACAGCAGGTTAGGCAGAGGGAACGTAGTGTTAAGACACTCCTCTCCCTACTCACTCATCAGACATATTTTTTTAAACTTAATATACTATAAATATGAGATAATCTATTTAAATCTAAGTGGGTGACCAATTTTATAGTGAATTAATAATAGCTAAAGACCTTTTTGAAATGAAAGATTAAAAAAATTGAAATAAGGTTAACACCGTTTGCTCAGTCGTGAAATATGTATTTGAATCGTAAATTATATTTCAGTTGGATGAATGTATTAACATTACCTAAGGCATGCAGCGGTATGCGCGCCGTTTAATTACGCAACTCAATACGCAAAATCTCAAAAATTCAAGCGTACATACAGAACGGAGTGTCTACTAGATTCTTTCCATCCGACTATAAGCGGGATAGAGCGTGAAAATAAAAAAAAAGCGAACTGTTTATACATTCCTAACTCTACGTACAATGTCTCACTCATTGCCCTCTAAAGTCATAAATCGACTCTCTCATTTGAATGCGATTGTGATCCTCGCAACTACGCTTATAACATTCTGTTGATTTATAAATATATTTATTTATATATGTATATTTCTTTTTTTATTTTATTTCTTAAACTGTTTTAACAGTATTTGTTTAGTTGTATTTGTTTTTTTTTTTAATATTTTGTATTGGTGATATCGTTATTTCTTTGAATGGGAGTTTTTTGTTGGAACTAGTGTATTTTTTTTAATTCTGTTTTTTTAGAGTTCAGTACCTTTTAAATGAAAAAAGAACGGAAAGGTCTGTCTGTATATCCGTCTGTCTGTCTGTCTGTTAAAAGCCTTTATCTCAGGAATGCTTGGAGATGTCGAGTTGAAATTTTAACTTTGATTGACCACATGATTTTGTAAAAAAAAAACGTATTTCCACTCAACATAATAGAGTGGGCAGAAGGAAGCTGAGGATCAAGTGTTAAGATATTTCGTCCCCATTTTCCGCCAAATTTTGTAAACGCAACTTGTTACAAAGCGAGGAGATGGAAATACTAAATGAGTAATTTATGGCCTCATATGGAAACCGAATCCCCGAACATAATGCGATTACGTTTGAACTACGACCAGCCTCGATCGTTGATGTTTTTAAAAGCAATCTTGGCCCAGAACTAGGAAACAAAATGAATCGATCCCCAGATTGATATTCAAACTCACATCCGTCGCGTTTGTAATTAGTCACTGTGGAACTACACCACGACCGTCTATTCTTGTTGATCGTGTAAAAAATAATGCCAAGTATAAAACGCACGCATACGATCATATTCAATTAACTTAAAAACTGTTAAATCATGTACCGCTTCAGTTTCGACCATTTCTTTATGACCGACCGTGTAATTCGATTTTAGACCGACTTTCTATTTTCTTTTATTTTTTTGCAGAATCACTGTCAGATGTCGAATATTCTAGTTAGCAATTCGATAATCGTCTTGTTTTTTTTTTTGTTTTTTTATCTGCTTAAGAATGTCAGGTAATTTAAATTGACAAACCGTCAATATGTATATATCGCGTAAGGATGGAAAGGGAAGGTTGAAGTCTATTCTCTAGGATCTAGGTTCTCTATGCGTATCCTCCGTTCCCCACTTTTTGCCGAATTCTGGAGGCATTGCGTGTTGAGTGGCAGAACTCAACGCCGCGCTTAGCCTCGACACCAGAGCGAAGAAATAGAAATATAAATTTAAGTTAATATTTCATCTCCTCGAGTGGGGATTGAACCCACAACCAGTCGGTTTTACAGTCACACTTTGTGCCACTGCGTCACGACTGGCCTCTTTTTATGACTATTTTAAATTTATTAATGAACTAGAATGTTTTCCCATAGGCGTGGGTTCGAGTCCTTCTTCAGTAAAATTTTTGTAAGTTTCCTAAAAACATGTAAAGTACTTTTTTTTATTTTCATATTAAAAAAAATAATAGTAACATATACTTATGGGTACTATGAAAGTAAGACTAACACAGTCATGTGCATCTTTATAATGATTTTATTAAATGTACAGCATTTATTTCACTTTCTACATCAAACTTGAGATAAATCTTAAGATAAATCTGATATATATTTTTCTACTGTTTGTTAGATCTATGTTAGGAGATAGGATTTGTACCACTACTATGATACCGCTGATATTATACTAAATAAATAATATTTATTTAGGTGTTTTTAAAATAAATCCAATCCCGAGAGAATTTGGACATTGAAAGTAGCCAAGAGAAACAACAATACAAGATTTTTCAATGAAAGTTTCATAAAAAGCGGTCCAGCTGTTTCAGAAATAAGCAGAAAGACATGCAGACAAACCCTTCATTTTTATTTATATATATATGTATATAGATGTATAATATTAAAACTTTTTCTTCAATTTATAACTGCGACATTTCACATTGATTTTGCATCACAAGTGAATCACAAAAGTTCTGTAACGTCACCGCTGTAGTAGCGTATTGTAAAATTTTCGATAACATTTGTAGTAGAGCCCGTTACGCTATATGCAGTTAATGCTGTTAATAACGTGAGAGTTAGGAAAGTTGTATGCGCTTGTATTACGCGTCTTCAATAAATTAGTTAAATGGTAAAAGTTGATAGAAATTAAGAGATTCAGTTAGAATTTAGTGGTATATTCTTTTTAGCTCCACGCTGTATCTCGTACATAATGTAATAATATCCGGGTTGGCGGAGGGAACCTGGGAATGTAATTATTAGACAATCCGTTCTCAATAAGATCAATTAAGAAAAGATAATAACTTCCATTTGTCACTTTCTGCCGAATTTTGGAGGCATTACGCGTTGAATGGTGTAATTGAACGACACGCTTTGCTTCCTCACCAGAGGGAGACAAAGAAAATATTAAATATTTAACTTCCTCGAGTGGGAATCGAAGCTACTGCGGCATGATTGCCACCTAGGTATATTTTAAACATTTTTCTCAAAAATTATACAAATATATGGTTTTATGCTTTTTCCCATAGCGAAATAGGCAGAAGCAGTATAGTTGCTAAAACAAAAATTTTTGAGACGTTTCGCGTTGAGAAGCGATTATTTACTCAGTAAGTATATAAATAAGAAGTGTAAGTACACTACTTAATTTTACTGACATATTATATGACAAAAATCTTATTGTAATGTTAATAAATATTCAGGCCAATTAATTTTTTTTTCAAGTAATTTAAAGTTACAACTTTAATTTTCACGATATATCCCAGATATGTGGGATAGTTTCTGTTCTCCACTTTCCGCCTCCTAATTTTTGGAATATTGCTTGTTGAGAAGCGGAACTCAACGCCGCGAAACAAAAACACAAACGTGTTTATAAACCGCTTTCAATTCTAAGATCGCTTGAAGACGGAAGATACTAGCTTAAAGACGTTGCTGTTTTAAAAAAAATACATTTTGAAAAATATGAATTGGTTTGCTGTAGAATATATTATATATAAACAGTAAGTTGCATTGAAATAATGTTTCATGTTAATTTATATGAGAACTGACAGCCGTGACAGTTCCAACGGTAACTTATGTGATTATTCAAATGAGACCAATGCGTAGTTATGATATTGCTTAATTAAGTTAATATTAAGTATTTTTTTATATTTAAATAATATTGGGGTGATTTTTAGGGTAAATGTCATTTAAGTTAGTTCAGTTTCACGCTATATCCTGCACACAGCAGGGTAGGCAGAGGGAACCTAGTGTTAAGACGCATCGTTCTCCACTTTCCTCCGAGTTCTATTCTGGAGCGTGTTGAGAGGCGGAACCCAACGCCGCGCTTTGCCTCGACACTAGAGCGAAGTAATGGAATTAAAAATGTAAGTAAATATTTTATCTCTTTGAGTCCACAACCAGTCAATTTTATAGTCACACTCTGTGCCCCTGTGCCAAGGCTGGCCTCGGCCTTTAAGTAAGTTGATTCATGTATATGTCAAACTTGGAAAACTGAATGGCTTCTCATCACATTTCTCCACATCACAGAGTGGGCAGGCAGAATTTTAACAAGTTCTACTTTTTTAAAATATTTCAAAAGTTTACGGAATTAAAACTCCATGCAATTTTTACAAAAAAAAAATAAATTAGGGCACATCCCTCCATATAACATATATTTTAATAACCCTGTGTCATTATATTTCATAATAATTAACATAACCACATTTCATTACGAATTTTGACATACAAATGAGGTTAACATAAGTAATAAAATATTAACTTGGCACTACCTTGTAGGCAGCGCCCTCTAGGGTGTGTTAATTCACTCATTGTTTACTATAATTTAAAAAAAAAAATATAAAGCCTTATGTATTTTATTACTAGTGAAAATTAAATTGAAACGGTAGTCGATTCGATTTCGGTGTTGAAACAGTGTTAGACTTTATAGTTTAATATAATTAAAAAATATTAAAGGCCTCATAGGCCATCGTCGTCTAACACCACCTAGGGTGTTAAGTTCCGCCACTAGACATGCAGTCTCTCGGAAATTGGGAAACGAATTATATTAAGACTCAGTTCCCTTTCCCTTTTCCGCCATGTAAGAAAAAAACGTTCTAACGCAATGTTTATACTGTTTTTTTTTAATAATTTATCATTAAAAGATAAAACATAATAAATTTATTATTTTTAACATTTTAAAACTTATATTCCACATTTAGAAAAGAAAAATATTTACATAGAAAACGTATAAAAATTTGAACGTAGCGGGACTCGAGCCCGCACCTGTTAATGCTGCTGCTAATATTTTATAGAAATTTCTTAAAAATATATTTTCTTAAAAATATTTCAAATAAATAATCTTAATTGAGGCCAGTCGTGGCGTAGTAACACGACGAAGTGTGACTGTAAAACCGACTGGTTGTGGGTTCGACCCCCACTCGAGGAGATGAAATATTTACTTAAATTTATATTTCCATTTCTTCGCTCTGGTGTCGAGGCTAAGCGCGGCGTTGAGTTCTGCCACTCAACACGCAATGCCTCCAAAATTCGGCAGCACGTGGGGAATGGAGTGTCTTAACACAAGGCTCCCTCTGCCTACCCTGCTGTGTGCGGGATACAGCGTGAAGCTGATTTATTTTAATCTTAATTCAATTCTACTTGAATAAACCTCTAATCTTACCAACTAATACAATAACTAATCCTTGAACATTGTAGCTGTACCAGCTTTTATTCAACACGCACCTTTTTTCCTCCATTCACTGAAAACTGAAAGCTACACAAACAAGTCTTGTACGGAATATTTACCAAAATATTGTTCACAATTCAGTTCTAACGAAATTTACTTGGATACGACACCGCCACTCGGAATTACTATGAGTTGTAAGACATTTATTTTTGAAATATACTTATTTTAATGAAATTGCTATGTTTTTATTGCTCATAGTAAAGTAGGCTGAGAACGTTAGTGCCAGAATGTCTTACATTATGTTCAGATTAAGACATTTTTGTTTCCCAGTTTCCGTCAAATTCTGGAGGCATTGCGTGTGTACTAGCGGAATTTAAAGCCGCACTTTAAAAATAGGTATGTAGTAATATACAATAAGGCGAATTGAATACTAGGGTAGGTAGAGGGCACCTTTTGTTAAGGTCTTCCATTCTGTCTTCCATTTTGCGATCAAATTCGTGTTGAATGGAGGTAGCCAACGCCGTATTTTATCTAACAAAACGGCGGAACGTAAAATCCCGTTATGATAAATGCAATATACGTTATATAAAAAAGATTTTTTTTCTAAATATGACAAACTGTAACATAAAAAAAAAAATTAAAACGAAATAAATCCAAAACACACAATTTCAAAAGCTCCAAAGCTCAGTATCAACAGCTCGACATTATTATTTTCACTTTTACATACATACGCCCGGGTCACTGCCGAAATTCAGTCACGCGATCCACCCATCAACGTCGCTACCCCCTTGTAGACTCGGCGAATTTTATAAACTACCCTCCGTTTCGTTATTTCGAACCCCCTGTATATAAGCGCCCCTAAAGCTTTTTATGCCATTGGCTGTTTGTAAAAAAGGATATTTTACGATGCAATTTTATTGCTGTGATTTTTTTTAATAGTATTGATATACAATGAAGCATTCGGCCTGTATAGTTCAATAAATATATATAAATGTTGTTTCTTTAAAAAAAGCTTGTTGGGCCGTTTATTATAACTTAATTTGAAGGTATGAGTTAACTGCTAAATAAAGATTAATGTGGTACTGTAGACTCCGTGACTGTAGGCTTTGGTTGTGGGTTCGATCCCCTCTCAAGTAAATATTTTATTATTTTCTTTTCACCACTCTGGCAATATATATCGGTATTGGGTTCCTGTATTTAAAACATACAGAGTGTCTTGACACTACGATTTTTTTGCATTACACTGCTATATGAAAGATGCAGGGTAAAGCTAAAATTAATTTATTAGTCTATAGTAAGAAAAAAATTATATTATTTTGTAACAATACACGATTTTAATATTCAAAGGATGTTTTATACGGTGGTAACGAAACATTTTTATATTTTACAAGAGCGAAGCGCATGGCGGGCGGGTGGTACCGCCCTCTTTCTGTTATACAGAATGTTTCATTACCTATATACTAATACTTTAAGAAAAAAAAATTGCTTCATGCCGTATTCCGCACATAGCAGTGTAAATATAGGGAACTGCTGTCTGCTGACAACTTTTTGACCTTTTTTTAAAACAGTCTATTCCCATTAAGACATTTCCGTTCCCCAGTTCAAGCCGAAATTTGGAGGCGTTACCTGTTTAGTAGCAGAACGTCACGTTTGCCTTGTTACTAAAGCGAGAAAATGAAAACATTAAATATGTTATTTCCTCGAGTGGTAATTAAACCTATAACAGGTCACCTGAATAGCCTCTGCGCCAAGACTAACATCAAAGATTTAATGAGATTTTTTTTGAGTATTATGTTTCTCCAGAAAGTTCGTAAAATCTAGTTAGTGTTTAGTGTAAATTTAGTGTTGTTAGAGTGTTTAGTTAGTATTCCATTGGGTTCCCCACAACTCGACATTTTGCGTGTTGAGTGGCTGAACTTAACGCCGCAGTTAAGTTCAGAATGTGTTTATTTCCTAATAAAAAAAGTTTAAATTTATACTTTCCATTGAGAGAACATCGAACTCGTAACCATCGCTCATCAAATACTTTAACAACAGAGTTTAGATATTTAAATTTAAATTTAATTTATATATCCCGCACGTAGCAGAGTAGGCAGAGGAAGCCTGGGGGCCTAATGTTAAAACACTCCACTTTCACTCTATATTCTGCCATATTCTAAATAAATAATTAATAATAAGAAAAGAAACGGCGTTGAGTTCTGTCACTCAAAACGCAATGCTTCCAGAATTCGGCAGAAAGTGAGGGGAACGGAGTGTCTTAACACTAAGTTCCCTCTGCCTACCCTGCTATATGCAGGATACAGCGTGAAGCTGATAAAAAAAAAGCAAAATATTAAACACTCAAAACGAACAGCCTGTATAACCAATCGATATACGTCTTAGTGAGTTTACGTTGAACTCATTAAACAATACCAACCTGTAGTGTAATCGCCACTTGCTTTGAAACCGTAAATATTACGTTAATTGTTATAACTCTACTTAGCCAAGTAATAAAGTTCTAAATGTGGATGTCAAAAGTTTTTATATGAAATTTTGTATTTTTTTTTCTGTACTTGGTTTTTTTTTTATTTGGCCACAATGTGGTCGAATGGTAAAAAGTAAGAGTTGTGGCATGTGTCATATACAATAAATGTAGCAACCAATACACAACGGTGTTGTTTGTTTATTTATTATAATTTAATAAATCCAATAATTAAGTAAACGGTAAAAAGAATAAATTGGAATAATTGGAAATGGAAGAAAAAAAAGTCTACAGTGAAAGATTTTGAAAATATAATCCACTGGAGAGCAAGAATAACCAATAACAGTTTTTATTGTTTCTTTTTCTTCTTCTTTACTTTTCAACTAATTTTGATGTTTGATTTTGAATTGTGTTCTATTTTGTATTTATTGAAAGTTTACCCAGCGTTTTGTACTACCAATGTAATATTTTTTCTTTGTTCGGCGTCGATTTCTGCCTCTCAACGTGCAATGCTTGGAACATTCTGCTAAAAATGGACGTGACTTAATTGGAATGGAATGTTTTAACACTAAGATCTCATGTTCTCTCTGCCTCTTCTATGTGCAAATACAGCATTAACCTAAAAAATATCCTGAAAAATCTTAGGACTCTCCTTTCCATTAGCACTCATTTTCAAGTTGAATTGCGGAATAGAACGCTGCGTTTAATCGTACTATAAAAAAATATTTGAACACAGTCATACTTCCCAGTGAGAATCGAACCCACAATACCCACCTTAAAACCTATTTCAGTCTAACCATAATTCACAATTAAAAACCACCAAAGTGCGACCAAATAGAAAATGTATCGTGAAACAGCTTTATAAAAATAATATGTAATCCCTTAAACAGCATGAATAAACACCGCCTCCACTCAATCCGCTGTTCCTAATAAAAATTCATATTAAAATATAATTTTGCGTGCGCCCGTGAGTCAGCCACGTATATAATTGATCTGATAAAACGTAACTAAAACACCTTTTAAGTTTATATAAACTAGTTTTTACGCACTGGTTTACTTCAATTTTTTTATTATTTTATTGTTAGTTAAGAGTAACTTCACGCTTTAGCGGGATAAGGCTTGAAGTTACTCTTAGCACGGTAATCAAAGCTAGAGCTTAGACGCTCTATTTCCCACGATTTCTACAATTTTCGTTATGAGTAGCGTAACTCAACACCTCTACTATAGCGAGAAAGTAAAAATAATTTTAATATAATAATTTCTCTGATCAAGAATCAAACCCACAATCGTTGCATTTACAATCAGATAGTGCCTATCTCACTGCACTACGGCCTCAGGCGAATGGATCGCTCTTTTAACAAACAAACCACTGAAAATCGAATCTAACACTACTTCGTCCAATCCTAACAGACTTATACTGAACCATAAAGTATAAGAATTATTAATTTAAAAAAACCATCCACCATGATGGATTGCCTCGCTTTGTTTCCCATAAACTGTTAGTAATAAAAAGACTAATTTGTCACATCGATCGCCACCGCGGTCGCTAATAGTTTTTGAAATCTGCCTTCCATCTGATAAGTTAGCTCAGTACCGGTAATGGTGTTTAACGCTGTGGTAAATGGTCATTTATAGACCATGTATGAGAAGGTCGTCAGTTTTTTCAGCTTCACGCTGTATCCGGCACACGGTAGGGTAGGCAGAGGGAAAATAGTGTTAAGACACTCCGTTGCCTAGTTTATATGCTATATATGTTTTAGTTTCGGGTGGAATTCCACATATAAACGGTACACAGAGTGAATCGGTTAAAACGGCCCGTTCTCCATTTTTTTTGCAGTTTTCGGGATATTGTATTTTGAAAGGAGAAGCTCAACGTCGCATTATATGTTGTTGCCAAAGCCGAAAAATGAAGGTGATGATACTTTTTTTGAAACTATATATAAAATTGATGATCAATTTCTAATAAAATATTTATATTTTTAACGTATAGCATAGCTCTTTAAAAATATAAAAAAAAATAAAGCAACAAATGTCACTTTTAAACACTGCACCGCTGCGCTACAACGAGATACATACATAAACACATATATACACCATAAATCAATTTTCACAATTAATCTCGAACAAAACTACCCCCCCATAAATTAAAACCAAACAAAATTACCTTAAAGCAATTTTTCCCTGTTACGTTCCTACCTCTGAATTAGCATGGGTCGATACTACTTCCGGCCGGTGCCTTACCCGGGCAGACACGGTGTAAACATTATATACTAGCGAGTATTCGACTTCCTTGTTATTTTTACTACCCTAGATGACGAAAATTGTGGGCAGGTAGGTATTTTATATAAGAATATTTTGATAGATGGAAACTATTTAACTTGGATTATGTAATATGTGATAATATGTAAGGAATGTTATGACTTTTTTTAAGGGGAAATTGGGAGTTTATGATGATTTCTTCCAAAAAAGGTTTGAATCGTCACAAAATACAGACAAATTAAAAAAATAAATTAAATAAGTTTCACGCTGTCTCTCGCACACATCAGGGTAGGCAGACGCTATCTAGTGTTAAGGCACTCTGTTCCCCATTTTACGCCAAATTTTGAAGCATTGCGTGTTGAGTTGCGGCCACGACAAGTCAACGCCACGCTTTGCCTCGACAGCAGGACGAAGAAACAAATATTGTAAATATAATAATATTTCAATTCCTCGAGTGAAGATCGAACCCACAACCTATGTCGTTTACAGTCACACTTACTATTACGGAACATCAATTCAATAAATATAACGTTAATCGATTTTTTTATATTTTATTTATTTTTATTTTATCCTCGTACATTTGTTATGTTTGTTCAATTTCATAAAAAGGTAATTAAATTTAATTATGTATGAACTGTGAAATATTTTTTTTAGTTTCCCTCAAGGGAATATTTGTATTTATAATTTAATGTAATATAAGTAAATGTTATAGTTTACGCAATCATGTCTCAGTGGTTCACCGTTCCACTGCAAATGCTGGTTGTGAGTTTGATCCCCCGCGGTGTTGAGTTCCGAAATTAATTTTATATTTTACTTTTACAAATAATATATAGACCAAAATAAATATTAAGCTTATTTTTACATTTTTACGCCACGCCTCCTGGAAACCGACAAGGCGCTCTGACCACTATGCCATACGTTCACCAGGTCGGCTTCCAGGAGGGGCGAGCTCGAGTCTCGCTACATTCAAATTTTTATACGATTCTAAAAATAAATAAATAAAAAGCTTTTTAAGGGTATATAATATAAGAATACTGAAGACAAGACTGTATTATCAAAGTGTTCAAAGTGCCCTCCTGTTTCTTCTTCAAAATGTCACCCTGGCTCTCTTACCACTTACTCATAATTTGATTAACTTTTATTGCCATACATTGTGCCGAAACCAACTCAGTTCGTTCTTCTTCATTCTCACAATGCCATCCTCGCATATCATTCAATATTTAATAAAATTTCATAACAAAAATAACTTTTCATTACAAACATAACTATTTAACATATGTAAACACAATAAAATACTAAAAATACCTCATAATTTACAGCTACCGGTGCTGAGTAATATACGACGAGAGTATTTATATTTAACTTTAGGCAGGTAGTAGGTATATGTAGGTAGATGTGGATACCGCGTCCCGCAGCGTGGCGAAAACCTTACGATTCGTGAGACACTGTAATCGATGCTCGAACAATCATTTTAATTGGAATTATCGATATTTTTTGAGATATATGTATGTATGGGGTACATTCAGTTAAAAAATATTTTAAAAATACATTTTTTTTGTTATTTTTTTTTAAATACTATTTATATTTAGATATATAAACATCATTATAAACGTTCACCAATTTCCGCAGAATTCTGAAAGCATAACTCTCGAGTGGCAGAACTCAACGCCGCGCTTTATCTCCTTACCAGAGGGAAATGAAAATATTATATATTTTATTTCTCCCAGTGGCAATCGAACCCATAACCGTCGTTTACTCTCCAACCCTTGTACCACCACCACGTCGGCCTCAAAAAGTTTAAACATAATAATTTAAAATTATATATATATATATATATAATTTCTCGATACCTGTACAGCACGTCGTCGACCACGAGACCTGGACCACTATAAAGCATACACCAGTCGCCCCCCACTGTTTTTTATATTTGAATCTCGTTCAGGATAAAATTATAAAGAGCATTAATAACTCAGCAAATGATAAACGTTCTAGTAGCGTATGCAAAGTGGTGTTTTTCTTACGATTTACAGTTCCAATTATCGATTAATCGAATATTGATTTGTTATCGATATATAAGAATTAAATATGTATAATTGCTCGTTTGTTTAGTGTTGTTATTAAGAATTCATGGGTGATTATAATTAAATTAGTTTCTTAGGTAAGATCAAACATGGCTTTGATTTTTGCCTCTTTTCGGAGCTATATCTTATCGGGTATCTATTAGGGTGGAAAGGGGAGAATATGTTCAATACCAATTTGTTATTGTCCTTTTTTTCATCTTATCGTTGTATCACACACATAGTAGAAAATGCTGATCACTCCGCCAAATTCCTGAGGCATTGCGTATTGAGTAGCGGAACTCAACGTCTCGCTTTGCGCCGTTACGAGAGCGAAGAAATGAAAAAAATAAAATACTTCCTTCCCCGTCGATTGGCTATCGAACCTATAACCACTGAATTGACAGTACACCACACCAACCACTACACCAATACGGCCTCCACAATATCACAATCCACTAAATCATTTCAACCAGCTAACTAACTGGCAATACAGAACTAAAGTTAGATATGAATACCGATGTATAAAATTTCTTATTAATGTACAAACACCAACCAGACGGTGGTGTTTATTTAATGGTGTCAGCAAACTTTATTGCGTTGTGGTATTAATAAATGAATTGAAATGAAGACCAGATTCGTTGGAAGGTAATTGATACTTTGGGTTCGATTCTCGCTGCTATTGTTTTAAATGTTGACCGACTTCAGTTAATGGAGGTGGAAGTTTAAAGGAACTAACGAAAGTATATTATAAATAATTAAATGTAGCTTTATCTGAGTGCAGATTGAACCTACGACCATCGTGATTATAGGTCAAAATGGTAGCTTGAAATGTATGCAGTATATATTCTCCAGGACAAGACACCAACGAAAATAAAAAGTCAGAGCAGCATTAAGTGAGGTTCCCTCAAAACCTCTAAAATGCTCGTGGGCGTAGGAATAGATAGTTGCCCAACCCAGAACCGTCTTGTGCCCCAGAAATTCTACTAACCAAAAAAATTGTCCTCAAAATATTATAAAGAAAACCTAATTCAAAGCAAAAGTCCAGTCCCCCAGTAAATATTTGTAGATACGCCCATGCATTCGTTGACAGAACACAACGGGATTTTCCGTGCATCATCTTCAAGTATACGCAAGCAAAATCGCGAGTGAGGACTAGTTTCAAAAATAAGGATATTAAAGCGACATAATATAATTATTTTTCTTGAGTAACTCTTGTTTTAATTGTTAAAAGGAATTTTTCTCACATTATTCTTTTCTATAAAATGGAGACTATTGTATCATAAATTGTATTACACATCTGACAGTGAATCATATTTAAGACGATTATTATTAAAATCGATTAAGAAAATCATTTATTTGTTAAGAAATAATTATTTTTTAATTATTTTTTTTTTGTATTTCTGGTATTTTTATACTTTTGTTTGAAATAGATAGAAGCAATGTTTTTGTCTGTAATTATATTAAGCTAATGAGTTTGTTTGGTTCAACGTTGTAATCTCAGGAATTACCGATTCGATTTGAAAAAATATTTATGTTAGTTTATTTTTTATAGATTTTATTAGGCTATTGTTAAAAAATAGATAAATCAGCTTCACGCTGTATCCCGCACACAGCAGGATAGGCAGGGGGAACATAGTGTTAAGGCACTCCGTTCCCCACTCTCCGCCAAATTCTAGAGGCATTGCATGTTGAATGGCGAAGCTCAACGCTCTTTGCCTCGACATCAGAGCGAAGAAATGGAAATATACATTTTAATAAATATACCATCTCCTTGAGTGGGGATCGAACCCACAACCTTTGATTTTACAGTCATATTTTGTACCCCTGTTATAGGTAATAGATATTTGTTAACAAAAGATAACAAACTTAGAAGAGTTCCGAAGTAGTTTATTTACATTGCTTTTATCACGTGGAGCTGTAACTTGTAACTATATAATAAAATATAGGGATCTAAATTATACTGGGGCCAGTCGTGGCGCAGTGGCACAACGTGTGATTGTAAAACCGACTGGTTTTGGGTTTCATCCCCACTCGAGGAGATGAAATATTTACTTTAATTTATATTTCTATTTCTTCGCTCTGGTGTCGAGGCAAAAGCGCGGCGTTGAGTTCTGCCACTCAACACGCAATGCCTCCAAAATTCGGCAGAAAGTGGGGAACGGAGTGTCCTAACACTAGATTCCCTCTGCCTACCCTGCTTTGTGCGGGATACAGCATGAAGCTATAAAATATATATATATATATATATATATATATATACTGAAACTTGGCAATTATATGTAGATTAGATAACGATACAATATTATGTTACCATCGAGCTGGTCTGATGATGGAAGTGGAAGATGATGGAACCTTGGACTGCCTACCTTTTTTTATTTGTGACGAGCGCTTTCAATTTAGTATATCAAAAAATATGACATCATTAACAAAAAACATTGAAATAAATAAAAAGTAAATACTTTTCTGTAGCCTCCACATTATGGTTTCCGATTCAAATCTAAAATAGGTAAATTTCCAAAAAAATTTACCAAATTTCTATAAATTTTTACCCAATAACTCATCTTCATAAAAACACAACCATCTAAAATCTACTTACACAAGAAGAACCCCCACTTACCTTGAAAATAGCTCTTAGTTCGTAAATAACTGACAGACAATCGCAAAATGGAGAGACGGTCTAATTTGCTGAGAATATTCTGTTCGAAGGGCAGAAGTGATGCCAGCGTGTCCAGCTCAGCGTTGAGTCGCTCTCGATGTCTTTTACTCGGGTTGCTCTTGGTGACACCGTCTTTGGATGGCGGTTTGATGCTGAAAAGATTTTTTTATTGTTATATAGGTATAAATTTTTATTGAATTTTTTAATGTTTTATTCGACAATGTAACTCAAATTAAAAAAATTGAATGTGAAGTTTTATTTTTATTAAAATTATTTTATTTTTATTAACAAAAATCTGTTAAATTAACAATTTATTCGATAAATATAATGTAACAAATGGTTTTTATAATTTTTATAGTGTTACTCAATTACAATGCCTCCAGAACTCGGCGGAAGGTGGACAACGGAATGTCTTAACACTAGGTTCCCTCTGCCTACCCTACTGTGTGCGGGATATAGTACAAAGCTGATTTTCTTAAAAGTGTTACTGTATCTTACACATAGCGGAGTAGGCAGAGGGAAAATACTGATAAGACACTCCTTTCCCATCAAGGCACTTCCATACCTCACTTTCCGCTGAATTCCCGAGGCATTCCGTGTTGAAATATAAACTCTACGGCGTATTTTGCCTAGATAAAAAAAAAAATATTTCCCATCCTCGAGTAGGAATTGAACTGCTTAAGCCCCCGCGCCACGACGGATCTCTCATACTATTTTACAAAAAGCTCATTCAAACTACCTCCTCCACGTCCCGTAACTGTCACCATGTTAACTACTGTACTATCGGGGACATGTCGTAAATACTAACTTATAATAATCTATTTTACTAATTTATTCCACTATCGATTATAAATAATAATTTGTATTGGAATAAATTAGTAAATTGGCTTTTGCTGTTTGAATTTATGACGTTAAATGTAGTTTAAGGTAGTTGTTAGTCTGAATTTAGTGGATCGACTTTTGTATGGAGAGAGTGAATGTAAAATATAATAATTGAGGTATATAAATTTTCTTTCACGCTGTATCCCGCATAGCGAGGCAGTAAAAAGGAACCTAGCAATAAGACTCCGTTCCCCCACTTTAACATTTCTAAGTAATGATAATAATTGATTCCCTGGAGTAGAATATGAACTACCAATCGTCTCATTTGTAGCCTCGTGCTGTGCTACTGCGCTACAACGGCCTCTTTATAATGGAAAACTGAGTGTTTGGACACTATACATACCGTGGAGCAGATTGTATTATATTAACGTCTACCCATCATTTCGTAGTCAATTCGTAGAATGAAACATACATAATTTTAGACAAAATCATAAAAAAAAAAATTAGCTTCACGCTGTATCCCGCACACAGCAGGGTAGGCAGAGGGAACCTAGTGTCAAGACACTCCGTTCCCCACTTTCTGCCGAATTTTGGGGGCATTGCGTGTTGAGTGGCAGAACTCAACGCCGCACTTTTGCCTCGACACCAGAGCGAAGAAATGAAAATATAAATTTAAGTAAATATTTCATCTCCTCGAGTGTGGGTCCAACCCACAACCAGTCGGTTTTTTACAGTCACACTTCGAGCCGCTGCGCCACGACTGGCCTCAAAATCATTACAGTGATATTATCATAATTTCTAAAGTGATCTATTTTATTATGGCTTAGTAAAGCTATATATTATATTATAATTTACATATAAAAGATATTTGTTTTTCTTAATTTACAATTTACATTTCGATTGTGGAAATTATTTAAAGGAGGCTTAAAAAGCTATAGAGTCGAAGGGTTTTCAAAAGACTACAACTTTTTTTTATAATTTTAATTTATTTAAAGTTATGCATATTGTATACAAAGGGAACCTGGGAAATTAGTGATATAACACTACCATTCCTCACTATGCGCCAACAATTTTGTATGGAATATCGATTTCCATACAAAATTTAACTTTGAATGAAACAAATTAATTTCCAAATTCATTTTAACTTCCTTTTTCAACAATATTTTTTTATATGAAACTTCCACAATCTCTATAGCCTACCTTATTAGAATTACAACTTACGTTCAAGCATTAGTCATTGCCGCCCGTCGTTTTTGTTGATTTATTTAAAGGTATCAAACGTAACTTGCCTTTGATATCTTTCCGATACAAATTATATTCACATATTTAATTTTAATGAAAAATCAATTCTAAAATGTGTGGAATAAAGCTCACATTTTAATAAAAAGTTGTACCGTTAAAATAAATCAATGACCGATTATTTCTATAAATTGTAACTCGATTAAGTTATAATCAATGGTTGATTATTTGGATATGGTATCGAGTTGCCTAGTTACGTTAGACACGTGAGTTTACGGGTTTTTATGTGGTTGTTCATTGATCCACGTGGGTAATCTTCCTCTTTTCTATTTTTTCACGCTGTATCCCGCACATGGTGGGGAAGGCAGAGGTAACTTGGGAACCTAGAGGTAAGATATTCCGTTCCCATTAAGACTCATCCGTTCTTCACTTAACGCCAAATTTTTAAAGCATTGCGTGTTGCGCTGAACTCAATACGTTTTGTCTCGTTATAACAGAGCTAAATTATTAAAGAAGACATTAAATACTTCATTCCCTGAGTGGGAATAGAACCCACAAAAGTCGCGTTTACAGTCGTCAGCTTGTGCCTTTGAGATATGACAGCTTTTCCCTTTTACCACCTATTTCCATATTGCGTATTAGCCAATATTTATAAAAAAATAAATTGTAAGCGAGAAAGTTCATTTATAGCGCAGTGGTTATAAATATGATGGTTGTGAGTTCGCTTCCCACTCAAAGATATGAATTACTTTTAGTCGCTGTAGAAAGAAGAAACAGCGCGGCCAGTTCCGTTCCTCAAGAGGCAATGTATGAAATAATACGGAAATTCGAAAAAAAAAGTGTTTTAACACTAGATTCCCTCTGCCCACTATATATACCAATATACGGGAAACAGCGTGAAGTTAAAAAAATATATATAATAAAAAAAAAATAAAAAAATGCATCGGTCAGTGCTTATAACGGTTAAGCCAATTGCAATAAGCATATCGTCTTGTAATAAAATCAATGAAACGTAACGCTTCTGTAGCGAATGTCAAGAAATTGGTATAAATAAGAGAAAACAAGAATATGTGTTGATTTTCCTTATTCGATAAGGAAAAATATCATCGAATTTTTTCTAATCTTTTCTATAAAGTTTCTTGAAAATATCCTACTAGTACTTATATGAAATAACAGGAGGTTTTCACGAAAATATTACTGGACGGATTTAGATGTAACTTTGTAAATAGCATATAAATAGAATCTATTTATTTTAAAGTGGCGAAAAGAGAAGAAAACAGTGTCTTAGCACCAAGTTCACTCTGCCTTCTCTTCTGTTTGCGGGATACAGCGTGACGCTAAAAAAAAAGAATTGCAATACAAAAAAATATGTACTCTTGTAAATGAAATTGAACGGCGTACCTCCGTTTCTGAAGATACCTTATCACAAAACAACAAAAAAACCAACAATATAAATAAGATTAGAGGTCACTGAACTAAATCTTAAACGATTTTAAAATGAAACTGTTCAAGTAATTCAGGACGTTCAAACAAAAGTTTAAATCGTATTTCTCATATTTAAGTATAATTTCTTACATCTAACGAACATATAAACGACGGCCATCTTATCGCAACATCTTAACTGAGTGCTACCTTTTTATTTGGAATGGTAAACATTTTAAAACGTGAAACGTTTATTGTTCACGCTGTATCCCGCACATATCACGGTAGGCAGAGGGGACCTGGGAACATAGGACTGGCCACCACGACTTACCTAAGAGGTTAAAGAAGTATATAAAAAATTGTTAATATTTCTACCGTACATTGTCTTAATGTTTGTGGATTCGATTCTCAAAAAGAATTGAATGAATTATTTACATTTTATAAAGAGACAATAAGCGTAATTGAGTTACGATTCTCGATAGCGGGTATATATTTTTTGTATTTCTACATATAATTTACTCATGTTAGCCTACGGATATGTAACGAATTTTATGGATTAACAAAGAATAAATGACTTTTATATAGACCAGCTTTTGGTAAAATTTTTATGATTTAACAAAAAACTAACTACTTCATTAGCTCAAAATTCGTACCTACACTCATTATTAACTATTAAAACAATCCTCTATTCCAGCACCATCCTTTAATTACAACAAATTTTTCATTATTTAACCTGCCAATTACCCATAATAATTATCCAAAGGCCAGTTGTGGCGCAGGGACACAAAGTGTAACTGTAAAATCAACTAGTTGTGGGTTCGATCCCCATTCGAGGAAATGAAATATTTAATTACATTTATATTTTCACTTCTTCGCTCTGGTATTGAGGAAAAGCGCGGCGTTGAGTTCCGCCACTCAACATACAATGTCTCCAGAACTCGGCGGAAAGTAGGGAACGGTGTGTCTTAACACTAGGTTCCTTCTGCCTACCCTGCTGTGTGCAGGATACAGCGTGAAGCTGAATTTTAATCACCCATTATCCCAATCTAAAAGTTAAATTATCAGCCACTTATATATCAACAACATAGACAAATCGTAAATTCGTAAAAAAACAACATAATGACATCCGTAAAAGGTGTTTTACGTCAAAACAAGGAGTCGCGTGCCATCTCCGTAAGTATTATCAACTGAACAATTATAGCTGCAAGAGTCATTGACCAAGACGTGAATGGGTGTCGTGCTGACATGCGAGCACGCTAACGAAAATGAATCTTACTATAGACAGGTCACGAGTCAAGGGCCTTCAGTTTGGTTGGAGTTGGAACCTTTAGTGGGGAAGGTAGAGGGAACCTAGTTTTGAGGTACTGGGCAACGGTGGCCAGACTCTGCCAAATTGTAGAGAAATCGGGATTTCAGTGTAGGAACTCGATGCTGAGGTTTGTGTTGTTATATGAGCGGTGTAATGAAAATAGTTCATTCTTCGAGTAGGAATCGAAGCTACATTCGTCACGTTTATAATCAAACGTTGTGCTGCTGCGCCACAATGACAAACTGTAAGTGCGATAGGTGATAGCATATACTATTTATTTTATGAATTGTTTTATTTATGAGGTAAAATTGTGTCAAATTTAAGAATTAATTGGTAAAATTGAGGCTTTGGTTAAAAAAATTGGACAACATTCGTTACTCAACGCTTGTTTCTAATTCGTATGCTTGAGAAAGAGAGTGTTTTAACAATAGGTATCCTCTGTTTATCCTGCGTTACGGAAAAAAGAGTGAAGCTAAAAAAATAGGCTAAAAATAAGTATATATACTACTATAATTCATTAGTAACATGTTAATATTTAACTGAGAAATTCCGATCTAATAAGACAAAGTATGGCGTTCCGCTACTCGTCACGCAATATCTTTATATGGGGGGAAAGTTATAAACAGAGTTGTGTACATTCTTCATGTTTACCACGTGAAATGCGGGTAGAGGATAAATATACTGGAAAAATATTAGTGCTAAAATGATGGTTGTGGGTTCGATGCTCACTGGGGGAAATGAACTATTTTAATTTTTCCGTTCTGGTAAGTACGTATAAATCGTAAAGTTCGACGTTAAGTTTCACCACTCAACATGAATTGTCTCGACTTTGGCAAGTGGATTTTTTGTGTTTTACGGCTAAAAAAATATTGGCAACTGTATGTTGATGTGCTGTTATTATTTTTAGTATTTCATATGCTTTTATATGAAAATATATAAAAATCATCAATTATAAAGCTAAAATTATATTTCACTATCATCCTTTGGTAAACGTGACTTTTACCGAAGAAAGAAAATATCAGATTTAATATAAAATTATCATTTTCCTAAAACGGAATCGTATTCACGTCCCACAAAACAAGACACATAGAACACTAACTCACCTAAAACTTATTTTTTAGTTGTTTTGTCCCAACCAACCTCCAAAACGAGATGAAAACAAAAACTAGACGGTTACGTCACAAACCCTATATTTACAAATGTACGCGTCATGTGTGGTATATGTAATTATAATCGTATTAGTCAGGTCAACGAACTAAGGGTTAAGGCCGTTCGAGAAAATAATATTTTGAAATGTTGGGTAGCTTTGGATCGGAGGATAGAAAGAAATAATGATTTATGAAGGGTCCCTCAAGGATGTGTTTTAGGTATTGTGTTGTTCATCAATTATAAATAATCACTATATGGTGTTATTAGTAATGTTGATCAATAGAAGTGGTGCATATGTTGAATAGATTTGTATATGAAAACTTTTTTTATTAAAACCTATCGTCCCGTCGTGGTGACAGTGTCTGACTATAAACACGACGATTGTAAGTTCGGTCATCACTCGAGAGAATGATTATATTTAGGTTATTTTCATTTTACTATTTGGTTAGACAAAACACGGCGTTTAGGTCTGCCACGCAACACGCAATGTTTCGAAAATTCTGTGTAAAATGGAAACGGACTGTTCAAACACTAGGTTCCCTTTGACTACTCTCTCAACTTTTGACATGAGGGCAGGATGAAAAAAAAACGTGAAAGTAACCCAAATATTATATTAATAATATTTAAAAAAATTACAGTACAAAACAATAAATCAATGTATGCATATCCTAACAAAATACTAACAACATTTGAAGTAATAATACAAACGACGATTATTAAATAATAAACAGACGTAATTAGTTACATAATAATCGTAAATTGTAGGGAAATTGACGGGTAGACGCAAAAACTGTGAATATAACAATTATTATTCTAGACAATAGCTTTGGAATGCTAATAAGAAACAAACGGTTGTAAGATGAGTTAAATATGTAAAAATACGATAATTCAATATTTTATGGACATTCAAATAAAAAAAAGACTAAATAATTTAAATAATATTATGAAATATTTACTTAAATTTATATTTCCATTTCTTCGCTCTGGTGTCGTGGCCAAAGCGCGGCGTTGAGTTTCGTCACTCATCACGCAACGCTTAAAGAATTCGGTAGAATGTGGGGAACGGAGTGTCTTAATACAAGGTTCCCTCTGCCTACTCTGCTATGTGGGATACAGCGTGAAGCTGATTTTTTATGGACATTCATTTTGGTAACTCTCCTCCTCCTCTACTCTTCTAGTTCAATGAAAATCGATTGTTGATAATTTCGATTCTGCTCTGGAAAAATGCTGTTTAAAAATTTGGTTCGATAAAAACGGCGTTAAGTAGGTATTTTTTTAATTTGAACCCGTGCCTGTGAGGAACTGTTGGAGCGCTTTGAGGTATGACCATAAGTTCATTTACGTTGTATGTTCATGTCAAGCTACATCAAAACTGTTATACGCTTGTTACATGCATACATATATACAGCTTATTTATCAAATTTTCGAGGCATTGTGTGAAGAAATGAAAATATTGTTAAATAATAATTCATTCCTCCGAGAGGATATCGAACCTACAACGCCACGACGGCTTCTCTATATTTTCTAACATGGAATAAAACACTTTAAAAATGTTAAAAACCGTATAATTATGCTGCACAGGAAACATTTTTTTTAAATGTGTAAAAAGTGAACAAAGTACTTTTTTAACAGTTCTTCTTTAAAAAAAGACAAAAATATAACGTACTTATACTACTATTTAAGCCAATTTATCCAATTTCACTTTATCAGACTTATAGCTGTTATAGCATGTAAGAAACAGGTGTTCATAATTCCCTTTTCTGTCAATATTACTTTTATAATTAAGTAAAAGTATCATTTACAAATAAATTTAAAGGTGTTGGCAAAAAATAACGAACACTAACTGATGGTTTATTCGATCAATTCATCAAATTAATTAAATCATCTCTTTTTTGTAGAAGCTAGTTCTTTTGCAGGTAATTTATTATTCACTATGCAGAAGATTTATTTGTTCTAGAAATAAGAAAAAAGAAGAGAAAAAAAGGCAATAGTGTAGTGGTTCGACTTAATAAACGCTTTTATTCTTATAGTCTATTTTTTTAATAAGAGTAAAGAAGTACCCTATCGTTGAAATGTGGGGAATGATAATATTTAAAATATATTTTCATCTATATCTTCCATAATTAGCGACGCGAAGCGCAGCGTTGAGTTCCGCTCTGTTGAACTTTACTAAGTGAGTAGATACTGATGAAAGAAAATAAGGAAATATGCAAAGAAAATGTAAGAATTAAAAAAGAAGTAGACAATGACAATAAAGTCTTTTGTTACACAATACAGCTTTTTTTCAAGGTGTGGGTTAAATGGCTGACCTTGTGTATGAAGTTCTGGGAAAATCTAACAGTATTGTTATCCATATTCCTGTACACAACAAAAAATAACCTTCTGAAGCACTTAAGTAAACGAATATAAGAGTTCAGGGTGAGGCTGATAATTTGCTGAATAATAAGCATAGTAACAAAGTATGTAATATTAAACTTAACTTTATAAAAATAAGAAAAATACTTATTCAACAAAAAAAACTCGAATTGTTTTATAATATTTTAAACTATTAACGCACAAATTTTGAATATATAAAAAAAAAATAAAAACAAATACCAATTCTGTTAATAAGAACAAAACCAAACTGAAATCTAAATACCAGCATCAGCATAGGATTCTTTGAAAACTCACCTCCATACAACGACCAAACTAACAATAAAACAGACAAACAAAAATAAGCTCTAAATCAGTAAAAATAACGTCAATTTTATATTAATCAAATGAATTATGTTCATACATCGCTGGGCATGTGTGTCAAGCAAAATTAAGTATGCCAATATCATAAGTGTTCTCGCTTCATTGCGCTTAGCCTTCGTTTGAATAACCGTTTTCCGTCGATTTTTCTCGTATAATTTACAAACATTTCTATTCTACACAAGGTTGTGATTGGGGAAGCTGATTGTGATTCTGAATGAAGTTGTTTTGTTGATTTGCAAAATTGTCATGTTTGTAGATTTGTAATAGAAAATTATGTGTGGCGTAGAACTGATGGAAGATGGAGACGAAAATTTCTAAATTGAATAAGACAACCAATAAGATGGACCTATAATTTTGTGAGAATGATAGAAGAGTAGACAGAAATTATTGGAAAATCCTTAGTAAGTGAATAAAGGTAGGAGAAGAAGAATAGAGAATATATAGAGTGGTTCTATATATTCTCTATACCTCTCCTTCTACCAGCAAAAACCAATACCAGCCGTGGCGCAGAGAACGCCACAAGTTGTGGGTTCGGTTGCCAGAAATGAAATATTTAATATTTTCATTTCCTCGGTCTGATGACGAGGTAAAGTGCAGTATTGAGTTTCTCGTTACTCTACACGTAATGCCACCAGGACTCCGTAGAAGATGTGGGAGTGTGTCAATTGGATTTGAGTGCCGTAACTCCAGTTCTTTCCCAATTTATCTTATCAGCGTGAACCTAAAAAAAAATATTCCTGATGACAGTAGGAATCTAGTAAGGCATAACCGTTTAAAATGTAACTTAAAATTTAAACCAACAAACAACTTTTCCGTCTTGTACCAAAGGTATATAAGACAATTTTTGTGTTCAAAGTAAACATATTCAATAACAACTTATCATTTTACCCTAACCCTAGCTCCAGTCCTAGGTCACCTATTACATATTGTGTAATAGCGACTGATTGTCGCAAATCATTGCAATTGTCATCAATTGCGCAGTTTATCTTTGTGAGTGAAACTAGACGCGGTCTTCGCTATTATAGTTATTTTATGGGAGATTATGCTAATAGGTTGAGGTTGTAACTAGAAAAATGGTAGAAAAATATGTGTTTTCCAAATTTTGTTTGAAATTTGATAAAAAATATATATTTGTAACCAGTAGTGGCGTACAAGTGACTGTAAACGCGACAGGTTGTGGGTTCAATTTCCACTTGAAGAAATGTAATATTTTCATTTCTCCGCTCTGGTAACAATTCAAAGTGCATTGAGCTTCGCCACTCCAAACTCAATACTTTCTGAATTCGGGAAGTGGGGAACGGAAGCGTCTTAATGGGAACAGAGTGTCATATGCGGCGCTAAAACGGTAGGTAGGTAACTTACCGTTTTACCTAGTGCCATGTCTATCCTGCGATATGCGGGATACAATGTGAAACTTAAAAAAAAACTCCAATATGCATTTGAATTACTATAATAATTCCGTCAAGGTATCAAATCGATCACGCCAAAAATCTAATTATAAGTAACTAAACATTGATGTATAGAATAAAACAATTATACTAACTGAAACGTTACTTAAAGGCACTTCCATACAATACATCAGTCCCCTGCCAATACAACAATCCAATGATACCACCCTACCCCTATCCCTATCCCTATACGGATAAATAGCATTTGTTATTCTCAATAGCACGTGGCGGGGGGAACAGGTAGACGTCAGTCCCCTGTCAAAATACAATACGAGCCATTTTGTTGCGAAAACTGTAGGTAATGTGCACCGTTTAGGGTGTTTATACGTGTCTTGTTGTCCATTCGTATTGAATTTTGTTTTTTTTTTGTTATATTAATAGTTGGTAAGTTTTATGTTGGTTTAACAACAATAATTTAAAACGATATTAAATAGTATTGAAAGGGTTTTATATAATGATACAAGGTCTCTTGAGGCCAGTCGTGGCGCAGTGGCACGAAGTGTGACTGTAAAACTGACTGGTTGTGGGTTCGATACCCACTCGAGATGAAATATTTACTTAAATTTATATTTCCATTTCTTCGCTCTAGTGTCGAGATTAAGCGCGGCGTTGAGTTCTGCCACTCAACACGCAATGCCTACAGAATTTGACAGAAAGTATGGAACGGAAGCGTCAGAACACGAGGTTCCCAGGTTTTCTCTGTATACCTTGCTATGTTCAGAATACAGGATAAAGCTAAATAATAAATAATATTACTAACATTTCTTATTTTTCTCAATCATACAATTCACAGGTAAAGACATCAGTACCCCCAACCATTAACTCCTGTCACAACAAAGCGGGGTTTAATGTACCAGCGATTTGGGGTTGGAAATCGGATTATAGAACTACCCCTTAGCTCTGATATTAATTGTTATTTTAGTTTATTAAATTTATGTTATATTACTGTTAGTTTATTTATTACTCTATGGCAATGGAAGGGTAAAGATGTGTGCGTGAAATATTGGTAAAATTTTATTTTTTCTCATTGTATCCGGAATATAGGGAGAAGGAATCTTTGTGCTAAAGTTTAAGACACTTCGTTCACTCACCGTTCAATTATCGAAAGGCGTAACTCAACACAGCGGTTTGTCTTACCAAGAGAACGATGAAAATGAAAACATCTTATTCCCCTGTGTGAAAATCAAATCCCGAACCTGCGCGTTTACAGTCAAAGGCAGTGCCACGACTGTTTTTACTTCAACTTATATCATAAGCAATGTTTTTTAACTGATAATTGTATGAAATATTTATAAAATTACATGTCAATATACATAAATAAAATCGCGGCGTTGAGTACCGTCAATTATCACTACCTAAATATTCAAAAGAAAAGAATCAAAACTATACAATGTAGAACATGATAAATTATAATCAAAAATCTCCTTGTCCATATCATCATAATGCATCAGGCCTGCCCCGGAGCGGGCCTAATACTATTTTAATAGCTACCCTCATCTGATGACTTTTATTTGATCTAGTCTACTTTGTAAGTGACCAGAAATTTCATTGATTACTCCCATTTGTATACGCTACTGCATCAGAATTCATGTAAAGGTTATATTTTAAGTAATAATAATAATAATAATAATAATAGTTTATTAAGCAAGTTTCTTACAAAATCCACTAGTGATTGGAGCCTCCTTTTAAGCATGTTATTGCCTGTACCAGGAGACTCCGCTCTTCCATTAGCATTAGAAAATCATAACAATTATCGAAACCTTAGTTTAAAATATATTATTTAACACTATATATTTCCTTATTACATATATACTAACATACATACATGCACGCATACACACGCACATATATGCATATGCATACATATAAATATTTAAATTTGTTTTATAGTTATTATTTTATTTATCTATTCCAAATTATGTTACTCATGTGTATTTGTGTCTATTGATTGTTTTATGATTACAGTTGTACGTAGGTATGTATATAAATGTTTTTAGTGTATTGCTATTTAGCATGCTCAATAAGAGCTTCAGTTTCCTCATATGTAAGTAGTGTCAGCCATCCTTTAAGTTTCTTTTTACAAGTCCATGTTATAATGCTCAAGAGTTTGTTTGGTTAGACAAGCTAATCTCAGGAACTGCTGATTGTGATTGAAAAGTTTTTCTGTTGAATAGTCCGTTTATCATAAAAAGGCTATCCATATCTTTAGTGACAAAGCAAAACACGGCATTGAGTCCCACCACTCAAGATATAGTGTCTCGAGATTACGGTGGAAAGCGGCGAACGGAGATATCTTAATGGGGAACGGAGCGTCTTGACACTATGTTTTCTAGTTGCCTCTGTCTATCCTGCTATGCGTAACATGCTATGTAACAGCGACTGTTTGTAAAATTGAAAGTTGGGAGTTTGATTCTCAGTCGGGAAACTAAATTATCTTTCTTTACACTGTTTATAAAAGTTAAAGTTGCGGCGTTTTGTTCCATTAAGATAATAACGTTCCTTACTCTCCACGAAATTCTGGAGGCATTGCTTAAAAAGCGGTGCTCAACACCACGACTTGCCTCGTCAACAGAACAAAGAAATGAAATGATAAAAAAAATTCATTCCCAGTGGAAACAGAATCCACAACCGTTTGCAGTCGCACCCTGGTCCCCCTACTCCTTGATGACCACAAAATATATTAACTGCAGTACCTATAGTAATAGTTAAATAGCATATGGTCAAACGATTTCGCACAATGACCACTACGGGGGTATCGGTTACCGTGTTATAGAGTACACGCGCATGCCTAATGCGTTTTACTGAGGGACGGCTAATGGATTGAATGGACTATTAGATGTTGGAAATAGTTTAAATTCATATGAAGATTGGTTTGAAGTTGAAGTTTTAAAAAAATATATTTGTATCTATAGATTAATATCTTTTTTTAGATTTGAAAAAGTTGACGTAATATGGCTTATATAATTAGATTTAATATTTTGTTTCTCTCTCACAATTATTTTCCATATTTTTAGGGAAATTTAGATAATATTTTTTTTTGGAAAATTGCGTGGTGATTGTAAAAACTGAACGCTACGATTTGTCGAATAATACCGTCAGATACTGCTGATGTCATCTCGTTGATGTTGCGGTTGCGCTTGCGCTAGGTTAACTATAAACATTTAATATAAGTATATTTTTCTATTGAGGCCGTCGTGGCGCAGGTGTGTGACTGTAAAGGCAAAGGATGGATTCGATTACCACTCCTCGTTGTGATAACGAGTGAAAGTACGGAGTTAATTTCCACCACTGAACACACAATACCTCTAAAAAATGTCAGAGTGGGAACTGGAGTGTCTTAACACTAAGTTTCCATGTTCCCTTTATCTTCCCTGCTACGTGCAGGATCAGAAAATTTAAAAAAATATATTTTCCAATCAACTTATTACTAAATTAATCAACCCATAAAAGGTCATAAAATTTAACATAATAATTTTAACCACCATTTAAGATAAAACTTAATAGCCGAACAAAAACTTATCATGAATCAATCGGTGTCAAAAGACGCGTCGACTTTAAACAAATTCGCTTATACGTTTGTATAATTTTCAATTGTTCTAACCAATTAGAAGTCACATTATCATTGTTCGAAGTCATCGCCGTTTTTTTGTGGTAGTATTGTTTTTTAGATTTTTTGCAACCTTGCCCCAATATAGTGTGAGAATAGCTACTTACTATGTGATAATTACCGGTTATTATGTATAATTTAATCAATTTACGTATTGGGATGTCATTATAGTCTATTTAGGCAAAGGTCGCAGGTTTGTGATCGAAAGAAACAGATGTAAACTTGTGTTGAGACACTCCGTTCTCCGATTTTCGAGACATTGCGTGTAGAAACTCAACCTCACTCACTGTCATTAGACATTTAATATTTAATCAATTGAGCTTTTATTTATTTATATAACTGGGTCCAGTTCAATGGAAACCAAGACACGAAATAGCCCAATTAAAACCCAAAATTATAACAAAAGTAAAAAAAAAACTATATATTTAAAACAAAAGAAACTCACTTTCGGTCGATTTAGTACAAAACGTCGAGTTGGGGAGACGCGGTCAAACAGTAGTTAAACGGCGCAACACGATATCGATCGCGAAAGAAGATTTTACACTGCATGCCTCTGTGTTCGTTTAGCTTTATTACTATAAAGGGGTACTAAGTTCGACTTCTGTGTTAAATTATTTAATTTTTTTAATTAGATTAATTTTTCGTTATTTATATTGATCAAGTAACAGGGTATGGTATTGTAGATACGACGGTTATGAGCTCTATTATTACTTGAGGGAATGAATTAATTTTATTGCCTTGCTTTGGTAACAAAACAGACCGCGGCGTTGATATCCGTCACTCACAATGGAATGTTTTGGCGGTTTTTGGGAAACGGAGTGTCTTAAATACAACCTTCTTGCGGGATACAGCGTGATTTTTTTTTTAAATAAAGCCAGAGCTAAAATTTAATATTCAGATTATAATGTAACATCACCTCAACAAAATTAGGATTCGTCGAAGTTCGAACAATTCCACACGAGTGAACCCTTCGTTGTAAATCACAGCTGATGCAGTTTTTGATAGACCGACAAGGTGTCTGCATTTTTTGATATTAACTTTTTTTATTTACACGTTTTTTTTAACCAAACATGGAGCTTTTAAATATGCTTACATTTTTTTGCAAAATTTTGTAATTTTGCTTGTTTATTCGTAGTGTTGTTTTCTAGATATTATTTTCTTATTGATTTGAGTGAGTGATTGAACAATTTAAGAAATCTTAAATGATGTTAACTTTGATGTATATTTTGTCAATTTAGACATTACATGGAAAATTAAGTGCATGTTTAGTTTTAAAATTTTAGTTAGGTTCTTGCTACTTAATCAACTTGTCCAAAAAAGGAATAATGTTACAATAATCGAATGCTGGAATTTATTATAGTTAAGCTTTTGGAGTACAAGTTTAAACAAATCAATTTAATACATGTATAAGCGTTATTCCATCGAGTGCAGAGTATAATTATTTTCACTTCTCCGCTCAGGTAGACAAGGCGTGGCGTTGAGTTCCGCCACTCACACAGTTTAGAAAAATGGGCGGAAAGTGAAGAATGGAGTGCTTAGCACTGTTCTCTAACAACCCTGTTATTATGCAGTAATAAAAGGCGAAGCTACAGTAAATTTGAACTTTTTATCCATAACCAGTATAATAATCGCTAGTTCATTCACACAAAAAATCTACTCGCGGCATTACCAGCCAACGAATAACGACAAACTGTAGGGTTTCAAAACCGCTGTATTTCTTTAACGCCTTGTTTTTTATGACATTAAATACTTACTTTTCGATATATTTATATTGAGAAACGCTCAAACTGCCACTCCACCTTTTGCAAGCGTTTTTTCTATAGTTATTTATTTGAATATCAATGAATCCATCGATACAAACACGATTACACTAATCCAGGACATCATAATATCCTGTAGGCGTAACTTTTATACCATTGTAAGTAGCTTTATCTCATTAGCTCCTTATAAAAATCGAACCGGAACCACGCCTTTCGACCAATCATAGCAGATTTTTATTACATCGTTCTAACACTTAGACGGTATAACAGATTATATTCCACTCAATATATATATAAAACAAGCAACAATCAATTTTAAAACGACGTGCTACGGTTTTAAATGATAAAACGGGATCATCTCAGTGCAATTCTAATTGGTTGTCTCGTATATGAATTGCACCAAACACCGTGGAATCCGCCTAACTTTAAAGAGCGACGCATACAAAGGACTTACTGTACAAAATATGTATTTGTTTTGATATATAATTTATATTTTAATCTAATACAGTAATTTAAAGTTCTATCTAGTAGTTTGTATGGTAGCTTTATACTAGGCTTATTTCCACTAATGAATAAAGGCCGCATAAAGCGCTTAGTATAGTATAAAACTAAATCCAAGTTAAACCAATAAAAGGGTTTTATTAAATGAAAACCTATTGGATTCTCGGTGACGACCCGGCAATGCATTTTGTATCGGCTATGAACGACGGACAGTAATGCGACGTAACGTCAATTTAGCTGTTGTATTTGAAAAATTAAGTTGATTCGTTTGTTTGGTTGCCGAAAATAAAGCGAAATAGACGCGATTTTATATATTACATATGATTTTTTACATATATTTACGACTTTACCGATTTTGGTATTATCTTCATATGACAATATGTATATGTTTATGAAATTTTTATAACGTACGTATATTATTCAATAAATCATAACGTACTTTCTGTAAAGAAATTACAAATGAATGACTTATGAATTGATTACACATCAAATTCTCAAAAAACATATACAAAAGTAATATAAAAATTAATAAAAAAATCTATTAATTACAACTTATAATAGTAATTTATCAATGAACATAAAAAATATACGAAAATAAATCAGTTCAATCACCCGCTCAAATGTGGCACGGCGTTTTTCAACCGCAGTGTACGTCTCCCTTAGATAGAGTTAAACGCAGCTTATTTGATTAGTAAAGAGCGTATATTGAATTAAGGTATACGTACGGATTTACTTTTCATACGGCTTGATTACTTGTATGTAGACTAGTGGTCAGCCCTCGGTCTGTTTATGTTTGAAGAATTCATTTTTTATGAAGACATGTATAAGCTTTTGGCGTAAGTTAGAGCTTTTGATACTCGTGTTTTAATGTATTTAGGAGTTGTTATGTCTATTTTGTTATATTTTTTACATTTGTATATTTTGTTAGCACATTGCAGAGTTGGAAGAGGGAACCTGGAACCCTAGTATGAACTTACACTTACTTACACTTACTTGGTTCCTGTTACGACACTTCCGTTTCACACTTATTATAGATAAAATATGAACGTACGAAATGTACGATGTGTTAATATTAATAAATATATATATGTAAATGATGTTAATTATGATCATAATGCGTAAAAAAAATAAAGAACAAAATAATTGTGAATTCGATCAGGCGAAATGGCTTATTCGATGTTTAATTTCTCTGTCAAGACAAAAAAAAACACGGCGTTCACTTCTTCTACTCTATACTTGATGTCTCGTACTCGGGTGGGACAGTTGGTTCTTTGTACTTACCCTGCTATACAAGAAAAATATACTGGAGCTTTTGTTGTTTTTTGCTAATGTATGGTTAATTGTTGATATTAAATATTCCAGCACACCTAGATTTATAAAAAAGTTACTTTATTTTAATATTTTAAGCTAAATTATATCGGCTTATACATAGATTTAAAGTCTTTTCTAATCCTAATATTTTTGTGTTTCTACAAGTATAATTGATTTATAATTGAAGCGAAAAAAACATTTTTAATTTAACTTCAACCTTATAATTGTTTGCAAAAACTCAAAAGGTCAACTTCAATTGATAGAGAGAACGATAACAACGAGCGGTACAAATGTTATAAAATAGTATCACCATAGTAACTTCATTTTCTAAAAATGCTTGGTTTCTTTTTAAATTATTTTTAGTGACTTTTAATCATTTTAACTTAAAAATATTTTTAAATTTATCAAGATTATGAATTTGATTAAAATTGTTTTGATATTACACGTACCTACGTTATTTGTAATAACAGTTTTAAAAGTTAAAAAAAAAAGAACAAAAAACTTAGCGGTATTTAAATAGACACTGCCTCTTTGCAACCAAGAGCCAAGAGGTACATCCAAGTATTTTGTATAGGCTCGATGCTCTTATAATATCTCCACTATTCAACAGAAATTGGGTAACAAAAGTGTCGTAATGGAAACGTAAAGGTTCCCAGATTCCCTCTGCCTACCCTGCTACATGCGGAATACATCGTGAAACCAAAAAAAAGAGCTCTATCAAGACAAAGTAGCATCAACCAAACTAAAACAACATTTAAATCTCAAAATATCCGTTTCGCAAAAGCAATCCGCAACAACCATTTCTCCGCCAACAAAAGATAACGCTGTGGGATCAATTATTTTAATGAGCACCAGACGGAGCGTAGAGTATAGTTTTTTCATAAAATCGCCTCAACAACCTCTTAGTCGGCTCTACGCTTATAATTTACATAATTTATAAACGCTATAACACTTTTGCGCGGTTGTAGTGCTAGCGGGATTGGTAAATATGCTAAAAATCATGTGATTATTTTTATGATAAAAATTCTTATTATATTTTGTCTTTGTATTGTTTGTATTTTGCTTAATGGTCATAGATTATATTTTTATGTCGAGAGTTACTTTATTAATGCTTAGAAATGCAAAAAAAATACATTTCAGACTAGTAGTAGACAGTTACTTCGTAATTTAAAATTGTTCAAGATGTCTTTACATAATTATATTCTATACATAGAATTTTTTTATTTATTTAAATATATTTAATATATGACACCAATTAATATATGGTATAATATTCTACAAAGTTAAATTAAATTAAATTAAAAATTATATATTAAAATATGCTGTCAAAGGTTCCCTTGGGAACGATAAATGACGATATTTGTATATTTAAATAGATTAATATCATTTAATATCATATTAACAGAAACAACAAAAACTTACCATCCTATATTTTTTTTTCTATTACTATAGGTATATACTATAGGATAACTAACAATAAAAAAAATAAATACCTACAATAACCATAATAATTTTAAGTTTAATTCTATTTTACATATGAAATCGCTTACAAACGCACTCCACAACATCATCTAATCATTTTAATTACTGACACAGTTGCCCGCTGTACAATAAGCAGAGGTAATGCCTTTGTTTAAAGCAAAAAAGAAAAAACAACTACTCGTACCTAAGTATTAAAACTTAGTTGTTATCGAGAATCAATAGTTGATGTTGAAGGACGTACAAAAATTGTTATTATAGCAGCGTTGTAATTGCATGTATATTGGTTGAAGATTCATACATTGTGTTTATGTATGTTGTGCTTATTTTAGCTTCACGCTGTATCCCGCTTATGACAGAGTGTGTAGAGGGAACTTGGGAACCTAAGAAGTCACTGCTGTTCCCCACTTTCTGCCGAATTTTGGAAGCATTGCGTGTTGAGTTGCGGAAGTCAACGCGCTTTCCATCGTTACCAGTGCGAGGAAAATGAAAATGTAGACTTTATCAATTTCTCGGGTTGGAATCGTACCCATTACCTGCCGCATACAGAAGAATGGACAGAGGGACTTAAGACTCACCGTTCACCTCTTTCCGCTCAAATTTTCGAGTTTCGATTGCGTTTCGAGTCTGACTTAACATAGTACTTTATGTGCCCGGGCTGGAAAATGAAACTGACTGAGAGTCGAACCCGTAACCAGCGCGCTTTTCATAGCTGTCCCAATGCACCAGGGCAACCTACCAAAATATATATTTTGAAATATCAGTAACAAAGCCAACAAATAAAACGATATACATAATTAACCGTAGACTTCAGCCGCTATAAAATACCGCAGAGCTGAAATTATAATCGACCGTACTTTTGCATCAAAGTTGCTTGTTGGATACTTCTATAGTTATATGTATATTTTTTTTTAATTTTATGATTTCCACGTACACTTGAGTATGTAGAGAGAAGATAGTATTGAGGCACTCTCTTTTCCGTCCGTGTTAGAGACGTTTCGTCTTCCTATGTACCTAACGTTGCGATTTTTTTTTACCTTCATCCTATATCCCAATCATAGCAGGCTACGCTGAAGGCAATTAGGGAACCTAACGTTAAAATAATCCGTTCCATTTGAATTCTGGAGGCATTGCGTTTTGAGTTAAAGAACCTAACGCCATCTCTTACCGTTACCAAAGCTAGAAAATAAAATAAACAATTTATATCCTCGAATGGAAATCGAACTTCCAACCAATTGCGTTTACACACTTGCCTGTGCCCCCTCTACAACTGGCTGATTACTTTACATACATATAAGCCGTAACTGTCATAATTAATTAATAAACAGAGAAAAAAAGAGAGTTAATAATTATAATTTCTTTAAGTAGAAAGTATTTAAATACAATTTAAATGACATATTTGTTAACAAATGCGAACTAAATGATTTGTAGTCATGATATTGCCACGATTAGTCACAAGCGAGTGATGGTAAGATATTATAATTACGTTGTGTGTTCTTAGAAATGCTTTCTAAACTAACGTTTTGTTTAGATTATTAAGGAATTCCGATTGATTGAAATGTAGTGGTTGGGTGTGGTTGGTTGGTTATACCATTTTTTTTGGGTGGTATGCAAGATTTGAATCCGCGTATCTTGGAAACCGGCCAAGCGCTCTGACCAACTAGGCCATACGTTCTCATCGGGCTACGTCGAAATTCGAATTCGTATACGTTTGTTACAAATTATTTATGTTGTTAGCATCTCTGTAGGATAATTTTTATAAATTTCCGCTACCCAAAGATAATTGATTAGAATGATGAGAGAGAACGCTGTTAATTAGTGGTAAAATACTCCGTTCGTTGCTTTTGGTTCAAATTTGTGTTTTACATGGTAAATGGTGAAACAAAATGCTGCTTTTTGTCCTGCCCGGTGACGCTGTCAAGACCTGTCCAGGTCAAAAGCAATATAGCCCATTCGAAAAAAAAACTGAGTTTTGTGTTTTTTTATTTTATTCTAGCAATAGTGGTGTTGTTGGATATACATGACTGAGCTCTGATATTAGATAAGTAGTTCGTAAGTTAAGTTATTTAACTGCTTTACTAGAATCATATACACGAATCCAATTAAGTCAATTATCTGAGAGAAATAAAAACAAAATATACATATGTTCACTTTAAGTTAGGTTATTATATTTTTAAATTAGAGAATCGAACACACACCTACCACGCTACAGCCAAACCCTATCCCACTACACCTCAATGGTCTCAAGAAGTTAGAATTCAAACTCTCCAATCCATTCTTCGAAGAAAAGAAGGTATATCAATATTTAGCTGTCGGATAAACTTTTTATATCTAAACGTTCTCCCATAGTTAATACGCAGTTCTCACCACATTGTTAGTTAGATCGTGAACAAAGTTGACACTCAGCTATAAATCCAGTAATTAAGCTATGGTTTTTATCAAAGACAAGGGAAAAATATAAGAAATCCTATAGATGATTCTATATGATGAATTGTATAAGAAAGTTACTGTAGATGTGATCGATTGGTGTTCATGTTGGTATACTAGCGATGCGCTCGCGGCTTTGTCCGCTTTAATAACACAATTATTTATTTATTTTCGTTTGCATTGCTTTACTTTACATTTTCAAGACAATATCCACATACGAATAACTAAAATTTTGGGTAATTTTGAGAAACAGAGAGAGCAGAGTGACAAGCGCTACGGTCACACCTCTTCATACATGCTCTTGATACTGTGTTATCGAAGATCAACCAAAATTTCCTCCTACTCCTTTTATTATTTTTTAATTTGCGAAGAGATTTTAAAAAAATAAAAACTTAATGATAATAGAAGGTTTGAAAATGCAAAAGTGAAAACTACATTTGATTCGGTTAAGTCGTTTCTGAGATCAGCGTGCACAAACGCACCGACAAACCGAAAAATCGTTGTTATGGGTTTTATTACATTTGTAAATATCCCTAGCTATATGTGTTCTAATATATCTGCCATATACACACAGCGATGAGTTCGATTTTATTTTATGTATAGATCACGTTTAAAGTTAAATTGTAACTATGTTATAAAAAAAATTGCCTCACCCATTTCCCACATACAAGGAAAGCCAGAGAGATGATGATAAATGTCTTAACATTAGGTTCCCAGGTTCCCCCTGCCTAACCTACTTAACGGGGATACTGTGTGAACCTAAAAAAAACACTATAACAAAAAGAAAATACCTTTTACCTTACAATACAGAAATCCGGCTACGAAAGTAATTTCAAAATGTAATTGTATTTGGAATTTTTCCTTACCCTTTCCCGGTCACGTGATGCTAGCTGGAAGATAATTACTCACGCAATAACCCCTCAAGGTAGAGTCCATTCAAATAGACAACGCGAATTAACAACTATTTCTTAGTCTCTACAATTTATTTTACCATATGGCACAATATCTGATAGTAATCGCAATATAGTTGTGGATTCGATTTTGGGGGAATACGTTGTTTGTGTTTTCTCGCTATAGTTTCAATATAAATGCGGTGTTGAGCTCCTCTACTATTTACGTGACGTTTCAGAAATTGGGCTGTGGGTGGGAAATGGAGTGTCTTAATAATAGGTTTCACTGCCAACTCTGTAATTTTAACAATATTTATATCTAAGTATAAAAAAAATCTTCTGTCATTGAGTGACTGATTATCAAGTCACAAACGAAACTACTAGACTCAGAAAGTTGGGAAAAATTGAATGTTTTACACTAGGAAATAATTAGAAAATAGATTAGAAAATAGTAATTAGAGATTTCTACAGGAACGCCTAAAGAAATCTTCATAAACGTGGTAGTTGTGGGTTCGATTCCCACTCGGTGGCTCAAAATACTTAATATTTTCATTTCCTAATAACCAGGCAAAACGTGGCATTGAGTCCCGCAATTCAGCGGAAAGAGGGGAAGGAGTGTGTTAGCACTAGGTCCCCATGTTCCTCTGCTATGTTGTTCTGTATGAATGAATATATGGATCTATATACGTAGCTAAATGGTATTCAAGCAAAAGTATAAACAAAATAATTATTTATAAAAAACACAAGATGCTCAGCGAAGACTTATAGGAGAACCTGTTTTATTATTGCAATTTATTAATAGTATGTAACCAACGTCGTTGTTGCAGCAGTGGCGTAGCGGTGAAATGTCTGACCGTAAATGCGACGGTTGTGGGATGTCTATTCAAGGAAATATTTTTTTTTCTTTTCAGCTATATAACAATAAAATCGGGTAGAAAGTAGACTGTATCTTAATACGAGGTTCCCTTTGCCTACTCTGCTACATGGATAAAAATATAGCATAACTTAAAAAGATTATAAATTACATTTAAGTTCTATTACTAATTTTATATTAAACATTATCAAAAAATGGTAATGATTGAATTAATTTGAAAGAATTATTGATATGTAGAGACATAAATATATCTATTTTTTGAAAAAATATGACTCAAAATGTTATATTGATATGAGAAATAAACTCTGACATTTTTAAACTTTAAAAGTAATTTCAAAAACTTTCCTTCCTACTAGTCACGAAAACGTCCAACTTTTGAACATTCCTATTTTCTTTCATTCCTTTCAAAGTAACTATATAGATATATATATGACAAATACTCCCTTATTTTTCAAGAACCGCAAGCTAACAGTGATAGGGCAGACAGAATTTATAAATTGACACCGAAAAAATTAGACACAAGCAAAAATCTACAAAATCGTCTCTACATTGAACAACATTAAGGGTCTCTATCGCTTGGGATATAATCAAATACTCCCCGGTATAATACCGTTATAGCTATAGAATTCCCTAAAAGAATTTACCCTAGAGTCGCTTAGAAGAAAGGGGCGTGGCGACCGATCCTTTTCTAACATAAACAGAAATAGTCGTCTATATCTGTTTCACTTCGAGATACTCTTGGCTTCGATTTTTCTTCGCTGGTCTTGAATTGATACGAAATGTTACTAAGTTTCCTTCGAAATTTTTTATATCAACAGTTTTGTATATTTTGTTTTGGTGAAATCTTTCTTAGGTTTGTTGATATGTTATTTGATATTATATTAATTAGTTATTAGTGGTATTTTAATATAAGATATTATATAACAGAACCGTCTGACAGTTAACACGGGGGATATAGGTTCGATTTCAAATTGGAAGATAAACCACGGGGTTGAGTTCTGCCACTTAAAAGGCGACGTTTGGAAAATTATGTAGAAAATGATAGATGTGAGTCTCAATTCTTAATACTAGGTTCTCTATGTCTGTGTCGTATGAGGGTGAAGATTAAAAAATCGTGTATGGGGTATAATCTTTATTACTGATGACACACTACACCAATTATTAATAAAGTTATATGAAAATTTTGTGAAAACAAAGAAACCTCATAATATAGTCTTTAAATTAAATTTAAGGCATGCTCCCTACATCTTATTGATTTTTTGGTATTGGAGGCGGGCAAATTGGTAATTGTAGCGTTTCAAGTTTCAACAAACAAATCCTTCTAGTACTTTTTTTATCTATTTCTATGGAAAAATAAATCGAAAGTTCAAACAGTAATATTAGTAATACAAAGTTTAAAGTCATCGTATCGTCCCATTCTAGAGTTAATTGTTATAATTTTCTCTATAATTAGCTCCATATAGACAATGTACTGCGTTGTGATCTGCTACAGGTTTAAAGCGAAAAACGAACGGAGTGTCTTAACACTTGTCTTCCTACTCACGAACAATAAATAAATAAATTACGAAACAAGATTTAAGCAGCATATTTTGTTGCTTTTACATTTTTATATTAAATTCAGTACTTCTACAAATATAAATATACCAAAAAATAATATAATATTATATTTTTTCATATTTAAATCTATTTGGATAAAAATAAAATAACAAAAAAACATCTGCAATTAAAACAATTTTAATGCGCACAAACGCCTCTATTGTGAGTAGACTAAGTAACCAGATTTTATTGATAGCGTAGTAACTAGGACCGAATGTGCAACGCGCCCGTCACGGTACGCTGGCGTCAGCTGACGGGTTTGACTCCCGAGATGGGCAGATAACTAGGGTGTTCACCCCACCAGACAACTTTATACGTATCATTTAGCTTATGTTTGCTGAATGCTTGTAATTATATGGCTCTTTATACGGTAAAATGATGTAGGGTAGATTGATGTTAGAGCTGTTTGAAGTGATAGAGATGTTTGGTTATTTGTAGTTTAGTGTAAAATGTTGTTACTGATTTTTTTTTATAACTTCACGTTGTATCCCGCGTATTGCAGGATTAGAGGGAAGTTAGTGTAATGACACTTCGTTACCCATTTTTCGTTTATTTTTAGCGATATTACGTGAGTGGCGGGACTCAACGCTGCCCTTTGTCTTGTCATTTATTGAGTTTATAGGTAAAAATGTCCGTTTTATATGTATCTTTTTAATAATTACATTTACAGCCGATGCTTAGATGATGATATTTATTAGACCACAAGCTATCAAAATGTAGAGCTTTATATTTTTTTGATACTTTTTACTTATGATAGTAATAGTTACTAAAATCTTCTATTTAGAGCAAAAGACGGTTTAATAAAATGTTTATAAAATTTTAATCATGATTCATAAATAAATATACAAAAAACCACCAATATGTAATAGTGTTTGTTCTTCTTTCACGCAAAAGGTACATTTTACATTCTTATAACTTGGATTTTTGTATAACAAAAAATATATACAGGCGAAGCCGCGTTCGGGTGGCAAATATATACATACATTTAACATTGCATTTTAACGAAAAGATTACCAAAATCTAATTACTAAATTAGAATTTCGACGAGGCTTCATTAGAAAGTGCCGATAATCACTAAATTCTAACCATTGATTATATGAAAATAAAAAAAAAACAGTATAAAGGCAAAATTCTTGTTTCAAACTAACAATGAAATATGCAAATGTTGTCCATCGGACTACTATTACGATGCGTTACTTTCAGGTTATTATAGATTTTGATTTTCCAAGGTCAAATTTTATTTAATGATGTATTTCTTTTTTTCATTTTTAGGTTCCCAATAAAGAAGTTGGTAGGTATAAAACATTCTTTTTTTAGGTTCATTGATCTATATGAGAGATATCTTTTGTTAAGCTTTTGTTAATGAATCGCTACATGTTATAATATTTTATTTAAAATTCATATACCAAAATTAATTATTTAACTTGGGTTATTGATTTAGTGAATGAAAGTCTTATTTTATTTAAGATTTTTTAAGAAAAATACAAAAAAACAAAATACAAAATGTCGTAATAACGACATTGAAATTTAAACACAAACGACTTAAACTGTTTAAAATAAAATGGACTGAGTAAGTCTTTACATATCTACATACATTATACATATCTATATCTGAGAATATTTGTCTTTATAAGTAACAATTATCTGTTTGTCTGTAAATTTGTACTCTTGTCAATTAAATGAACTTTACACACATAAAAAAATGGACAACTAGATATATTATTATTGAGACCAGTCGTGGCGCAGTGGTACAAAGTGTGACTGTAAAACCGACTGGTTGTGGGTTCGATCCCCACTCGAGGAGATGAAATATTTACTTACATTTATATTTTCATTTCTTCGCTCTGGTGTCGAGGCAAAAGCGCGGCGTTGAGTTCTGCCACTCAACACGCAATGCCTCCAAAATTCGGCAGAAAGTGGGGAACGAAGTGTCTTAACACTAGGTTCCCTCTGCCTACCCTGCTGTGTGCGGGATATAGCGTGAAGCTAATTTAATTTTTTAATTTAGATATATTATTCACATAAAGAAATCTTTCCGGGAAAAGTCAGGATACGTCATTGAACGTATTGAATATTTCTCATAGAAAGTACAAGTGATTTTCTCACCTACTTAACACAAACACCTTGTGGGATTTGGATTAAGTAATACGACACTAATCTAGGGATCGTCTTTTCTTTATTCAACCAATTTTACTAAGCGTACTTGTACGTATATGGTAGAACAAAGGAATTCATTATTCAGAGCAAGGAGTTGTAAATACAATGGTTATGGGTTTGATTTTATATGGAGGATGTAATAATAATGATGTATTTAAATATATTTTGAGTTATTTTTACTTATCTTCTCTACCAGACTTAGTGTGGGCTTTTGTTGGACAGACAGACATAGTACTGTGAGTCAAAATAATATATCTCAAAAGTTAGACAAAAATTTTGGAACGTAGAGTCTAGAACAGTAGTTTTCTTTTGTCTATCGTGATATATAGGAGGAAGCGTGAAACAAGCGTGAAAAAATTAAAGGTTACATCATTGTGGCATACTTGAAAGAGATTTGATTGTGGGTTCAATTTACATTCAGGGTAACGTTAATATTTAAATAATTTTAATTTCCTTGTCTTGGAGGCCAAAATGGGAGCTTGGTTCACTCAACATACAATGTTCTGAGTTGGCACGAATTAGAAAACAGATTATTTTAATAAATAACTTAGACTATCAATTGTAGAAAGTGCAAATTAAAAAAAATAAATGCATCTCTGGATTTAGAGCAAAAAAAGGCAATAGTTATGCAAAGCATGATGCTATAGTATCCAATAATTAAAAACTGAATTGATGCTATAGTTCTTATTTCATATAATATGCCTCTTAGTAAGCAAAATCGAGTATGAAAGCCCAATTCTCCACATTATCTCTAACTAATCCCCTAAAACGCTGAAGATACCATACAAAATAAACCAAAAACTCCACCAGAATCCCACCAATACACCACTCAAACAATACCATGAACACAATCCCAACAACCCATACAAACACAAACACAAACATAAAATTAGACATCATTAAACACATTACACGTAGGTTATTGTCCAGGATCGCCATGCTCAGTCTCCGACCGACCTTGCCCACGCCCAGCGTCACGCGAAAACTGCGAACACGCTATCCATTGAGTGTTTCAGTTTGCGTGATCCGACCACGTGGTCGGGCGTTATGTGTGGTGCACACGCAAGCGCGACACGCAGTGGAAAACCATTTGTATGTTAGAATTGTAGAGGAAAGCTCGCGATGCGTGAAGCTTTTTAGTGATTTTGTAAACATTGTTATGTTTTGTTACTGATGCGTTTGTCGTCGGTTGTTAATATTTGCGTGGATTTTATGGTTCACGTTGTATCCCGCGTTTAGCTGGTTAGGCAGAGGGAACTTGGGAACCTAGTGTTAAAGTACTCAGTTTATATTAACTCTTCTGTTCCATACTTTCCGTCGAATTCTGGAGCCATTATTTTAACATGCATTTCTGGCGTTGAGCCACGCCATACTAAGTCTCGTTACCAGAGCGATGGAATAAAAATATTAAATATTTTATTGCTTTAAACACACAACATGTCGCGTTTGCAGTTGTACGCTTGTGCCAATGCGCCACGAACGGCCTAATAAAGCCGTTACTGTCCGAATTCGAGATATTGCGTAACTTAACGCTGTGTGTTTTTCGCCATTATATCCTCAATAACGAATATTCGGGCACACAATTTAGTTGCAACTATTAAATAACATTGCAATTAACAATTATTTCTAATATATATTTTTTAAATAATGCATTACCAGCAAGACTATAAACTCTGTTCATACGATGCATCATTAGATCTCCGTACGTACTTTATTATCTATTTATAAATATCTCTTTATTTATAACCTTTGTGCAGATCTCAATTTGAAGGCAGTGTGTGTATTAGCTCCGTACAGTGCAATGTAAAAGGGTATATCTGGGAATTTTATGATTATTATTATTATTTTAGTTTCACGCTGTGTCTCGAACAGAGCAGGGAAGACAAAGGGAACCTGCTATTAAGACATTCCATTGCTCATTTTTCGTCCAATTTCTAGACATTCTGAGCTGGGTGGTAGAACTGAAGGTTGCGCTTGGTCTTCTTACCAGAGCGTGGAAGTATTTCTCTCATTATTTCACTCTCCCGAACGGGAGATAATACCGAAAAAAATACCAAAAAATCTATATCCCATATTGTTTAGGTAAATTTTAAAATAGTAAACTAATGCATACATAATATTAAAAAAATACTCCAAATTGGTTAAAAAATGGTATAGACCATTTTGCTAACGCCCTTAGGCCGTAGTCCGATCGTGGACGCAAGCGTTGATATATGTCTCAATTAACGTACTGGGCTTCTCTGTGGGATATTACATCCAATATGGTGGCTGCACCGTAAAGTCTAGGGCATTTTGTAATTATTTTCTTTATTTAAAATAAACGGTTAAAACTTAGACGTGAATATGAGTTTGATGTTATTCTCTAAGGTGAACAGAATAGTATTTTAAAAATAAAGTGGCTTTATAAATAATATTTTTTTAGCATTGCTCTGTATGTCGAATATAAACGGTAAGGCGGAGGGAACCTTTTTTTTAAGTCACTCTGTTTACCTTTTTCTATTAAATTTTCTAGATATTGCGTGTTGAGTGGCAGATCCCTTATCTATTAATATTTCACAAATTTTGATCAGCTGAACTCGCATGTTGTGTCAAAATTTGTCTTTCATCATTACAAGCTCAGGAAGAAAACAGAAAACGGCACCCTTCAATAAGCTATCCCTACCCGCATTATAAGAGAATTAAATATAGATATAAATAGAGAAAAAAAAAATCATCTCTTCACACGAAACAATGTAAAATGACACCAAAAAAAACTCAAAATCTAATCACCAACTTGCCGTTCACTCAGTCGCATTCGACCAATGTTCGGTCAACTTTCTTAGCACCAGTCAATATTGATACTGAGGTAATTCCCCGAAACCAGGAGCTATTCATTTTGGACATGGATTCTTAATGTAAGCCGATATTAGCAGAGGCTTGAAACTTATCAAATAACCAAAACGTGCTGAAGAAAACACATCCTTATCCACCAAAAAATAGGGCCTATCAAAATTAATATAATACCGTCAAAATTTCAAAGAAATTTGATTCTTATTGCTGAGTAATTAAGACGAGTGTTCCGCAGAATGGTATAGACCATATAGGATTACTAAACCAAAGAGTTTTCCATATCATTAAACATTTAACATCTGTACGTCAAACGCGATTGACCGTTTTATGAGGCGTTTTGGTGGAGGTTTTAGACATTAATGTTGTGGGATTGGAGTCAGTGGTTATAATTATTTGTTTAATTATATTAATTGTAGGATATGAGGTCGATTGTGCCGCATGGGCACTGACGTGCGAGTGTTAATGTGAGAATTCTCATTTGAGAAAATATTTTTTAATTTTTTTTCTTTTTCTCTAGTAACGAGGCAAAGCATGAAACATAGCTTGTGCAACGAAGTGTGTTTCTGTATAAAAAAATATGAATAATTTTATAACCAAATTAATTTAGTCCACTTACAAAAGTCAATCTAATATGAAACTAGGCACTGTTAAAATTGAAAATATTATACACGCCAGAGAGGGTCAGCGTAACTAAAACGATTCCCCAATAAAGAATAGAATCCACAACTATGCTAACATCAGGGATTGTTTCGTTATGCTACGGTGGCATTATCAATCCTTTCCTCACAACGCCACGCTCCATCCCGCACACAGCAGGATAGGCAGATGAATATTAGTGTTAAAACACCCCGCTCCCCCCACCTTCCGCCGAATTCTTTAGGCGTATTGAGTGATGGAACTCAACGCTTAGCCTCAACACCAGGGCAAAGAAATAAAAATATTAAATTTTTTTTTTTTCGAACGGGAATCGAACTCACAAACTATCGTCCTTACATTAACATCATTCTACATATATAAGAAACCTATGAATAATGCTTTAACCGGATCCACTAATTGCTGGCAAGGTGTCATCTAGGTACAAACACATATTTACCGTTCAAAGTAAAACGTGAACTTCCTTTGACGTATGGATTATAACATTTCAAATTCTAAAAGTAACTGCTATAACAGTAAATTTTATATGGTTTATGTTTATTTTTATGGTATCTGTAATTTGGGGTCCATATCATGGAAAGAATGAAATCTCATTCATGTATTAATTTTCTTGCTCTAGGTGTAAGACGAAGAGCGGTGTTGAGTTCCGCCACTCAAACAGACAATGGCTTCAGAATTCGGCGGAAATTGGGAAACGGAGTGTCTTAACACTAAGCTACCTCTGTCCACTCTGCTACATGCGGGATACAGCGTGAAGCTTGAAAAATAATATATACGATTTTTTTTCTTTCACTGAATCACTGACAGAAAACACTAAAACAATATAACTGGACTTAGAGATATTTTATTTTTTTTATGTAAGTAGGTTTATTAATTTGGAATATGTTACTATACATATTCATATAACATTTATTGCTCAATAATATAATAAAAGCTGTTATATTGTTGGTAAATGTGTACTTATCTCTAACAGAGATTTCTTCCAGTCCAAAAGTTTATAGGTATGAGAAACGGTAAAAATTTTGTAGGTTTAAAAGTGAAACTGCAACATCCATCCATATACTAGATCATCATCAGCTTCACGCTGTATCCCGCATGCAGCAGGGTAGGCAGAGGGAACCTTAGTGTTAAGACACTCCGTTCCCCACTTTCTGCCGAATTCTGGAGGCATTGCGTATTGAGTGGCAGAACTCAACGCCGATATACTAGATATAAATATATACATATGAAATAGGTAAGTTAATAGATTATGGTGGGGAACGGAGTGTCTTAACACTAGGTTCTCTGCCTAGTGTTAAGGCACTCTGCCTATCCTGCCGCGTGCGGGATATAGCGTGAAGCTGATAAAAAAAAATAGATTATGATTAATCGTTTATTAATCGATAATTCGTTTATAATAGCAAACAGATGATTATTTACTGACAATAACTTATTTAAAAAGCTGTTGTTTTACTCCTTTCTTAAATAAACCAAATAGATTTATTTTCTTGAATTGTTTTAGAGACAGTAGCGTGTATGGAGAACGATTTTTCCCCAAAACTTGTATTGCTTATAGACATGTCCAGCGTATGTATTAAACATTAACGCCTGGAACGGGTCGGGTTAGGGAGAAGCCTAAATCGTGATTAAAGATAGGAAGGTTTTAGGCCAGTCGTGGCGCATAAGCAAAAATGTGACTGTAATATTGACTGGTTGTAGATTCGATCCCCACTCGAGGAAATAAAATATTTATTTCAATATATGTTTTCATTTCTTCGTTCTGGTGTCGAGGCAAAGCGCGGTGCTGAGTTCCACCACTCAACATGCAATGTCTCCAGAAGTCGGCGGAAAGTGAGGAACGGAGTGTCATAACATATTTTTAATAGGCTCCCTCTGCCTACACAGCATGAAGCTGGTTTTTTATTTTTTTATAGATAGGAACGTGAATAGTGGTTGTTAAGAATGTTAAAAAAGACAGAAAGATATCTCGAAATACCGACCTCAACGGGAAACAACGGGATTTTTCATTTTACGCCTAAAGTAAGTACAAAACAAACGAAACCGCGAGCAACAACTAGTACAAAATATATAAATCATTACATTTATCAAACCAATCTCTTTATGAATGTAAAAAAATTAAATCATTTTATTGGCTGTTACAATTCTTCGAAGCGGCGCCCTTTGGACAATGAACGCTTTCCTCCGAACTGATTAAACGATTTAATGAGTGTTGAATATGAGAATATTCTATTTTATTAAGAATAATTAAAATATATGAACTTCGTGTCGAGAAACACTGTCTTGTAGTAAACGTGATGGTTGAAGATTCAAATCGAGATGTTGAGTTCCAATTAAACATTTAAACAGAAACGAAGAAAAGGTCAAAAAAATTGTTACGTTGGAGATGTTAAATTGTTACTCCGTTTTAAAGAAAACATAGTTAGGGACCACCGAGATGAAAATGGCTTTCGATTAAAGAAAATCCCATTCGAAACGGATTCATTCATACGGACCGACAGACAGGTTAAACTCATAACATCCCTCTTTCAGGTCGGAGGTTCAAAAAAGTATATAGATACTGCGAAGGTAACGGAGTGTTCAGAAACAATATATTATATTGTTACACTCTGTTACCTCAATCAATCCTACATAGTGGAGAGACGTGATGCTGCTAACTAAACATTCAAATAAAATATTATGTCTATATAGAATTTGAATCTAGAGACCGGAGTGTTTTAACACTGTGTTCTCTTTCCCTGCTTTGCGGGATAAAGCGTGTAAGCTATTACAACTAAAGCATTCTACATCTACAGAGTTCTTACTTCTTAATCTCAATACGGTAATATATTTTCTTATTCCCACATCCTCACCATATGCGAGTGTGCGTAACAATGATAGTAATTACATAATGATAAGCTATTTAAACGTTGCCCGCGGTGCGGGTGTGTTGTACCGTAGACAAAAAAAAATATAACAAGTATTTTTTTTAATGAAAAAAAAAAATATATTAAAAAGTTATTTGTTAAAAAGACTTAGTTGTATAGTGATCAATTACTTTTATTACAATATATAAGCCTATTGCCACCAAGATAGTATAAAACAGAGTGTATGATCACTCAGTTTTCTACACTTAGAAGAAAATAGTAAATAAATTATTTCGCTATACAAAAGAAAAATGTTAAATATACCACAATTTAATCATAACTCGTTATACTTCAGAAATAGTACCGATAACAATACAATACAAAAAAAAAAGAAATGTAAAGCATTTAGGAATAATCATAAATAATAGCTGTAATTACCAAAACGTGGAATAGGATAATTTTGCCGACGCTACCCATATATATTTCGTGGAATGAATTCCAAAACATTTGTTTGATGTTGTGTAATAAGGATCAATTATGATATATGTATATATGTATATAAATATAATATATTTTTGAATATTTTTTTGTATATATAACATTTTTGTTATTGGTAATCGTGGCTGTAGTGGTTGAGAAATTATCTTACTGTTAAGGGGATAGTAATGGGTTCGTTTTTTCTTGGAAGAACAACAACTAGAGTTCTATGTTTTAGTTATTTTTAAGATTAAGTCGGTCTCAGCTAGGGAAAAAATATTAAGAGATGTCTTTATACATTTACATATACCGAATAAAAGATAAAAAAATACTCCAATCCAATGACAACAGTAGTAAGTAGTATTAACATAATTTTATTTATTATTGTTAATTTTCTTTAAATAAAATCAAATAAATAAATCAGTGTCAAGCTGTATGCCGCACACGGCAGTTATTTTTTATTTTGAATTTATTTAAAAAAAAAATGTAGAATTTAATTTTTGTTTAAGTCCGTACAAATTTATTAAAAAAATAACTCGGACACTTTGAAAATTAAAGATTGCGTTAGAACTTATTACTATTTAAAAAATATATATTTAAGCTGTTTCACGCTATTTCACCCCATTTCAAATTCGAAACCAAAAATTATATAATATGCTTTTCAATCTGTTATTTAAACTATTTTCAATACATACAACAAGGGTGAGTGGCAGGTTCATATTGTAGTGACTGGTAGCCAAGGATTTAGAAAAATGCACCTCTTTCTGATGACAGTAGGTACTAGCAGTGTTACGCAGTGGCACGTATAGCGCATAGCAGAAAATGCGACGGCTGTAGGTTCTATAGCCACTGGCGGGAACGAATTTAATAATTTAATTTGCTCACTCTGGTAACCAGACAAAGCGCGGCGTTGACTTCCGCGATTCAACACGCAATTTCTCGGAAATTTTGCGTTTTCTCAGGGGAACGCAGAGTTTAATACTAGATTTCTTTTGCCTATCCTGCTATATACTTATATGAAATATAGGGTAAATCTAAAAAACTTTTTGATTCATCATAGTACAAAGACGACACATGTCCTTTCCATTAAAAAACGCATATCTATTCAATTTTTCCTTGTATTGATGACTAAGAGACAACAATTACAGCCAATTGCATCTAAATAATAATGATTCATACAAACTATTCGATTGAACAATGGAAAAATATGAAAATGATATTTTTATTTTTTACAAAGTATGTTAAGACGTATTGATGTTATGAAATATTGTATTACAATTTTATGTATTTACGAGACCAGCGTTAGCGCAGCGCACGCGTGGGTACTGTAAACATGAAAAGTTGTGGGTTCGATCCCCACTCTAGAGCTCTACAGCAAGCGTTACTAGTAACGTAGTAAAAGCAAAGCGTAGCGTTGAATTTCGCCACTGAACTCACAATGCCTCTACAATATTTCAATGGAACCCGTTTCCACCATCCGCTTTCCGTGTCTTAGCAGTAGGTTCCTAGGTTAACAATGTGAAGCTAAATAATATACCAGAAACATATTACAAAAACCAGCCTTATCACATTAAAAAAACCGCAAATTGATAAAAATTAATAGGATATTCTATTAAAAATTAAAAACTTTCATATCAATTTAGTCCCATTCTAATGTTACGAAGCGACCGCCCACGATAGTACTTACAGTAATTGCGGGCAGATGCATTTTTACAAAATGTCATTCAAAATATTTTATAATTTCCTTGAGAAGCAGCTTTAAGTGAAACAAATAAGTATTAGTCGAAATAAATGTATGTATGTATGTAACCTTTGAATTTTACACTTTGAAGTAGCAGCTTTTATTTAACTATAAGTGATATACATATTCACCACCACCACCACCAGGCACCAGGGTGTGACAGTAACGCGACTGTTGCGGATTCGATCCCCAGAAAAGCTCGGCGTTGAGTTCCGCCGCCTCCCTGTGTACGGGGTACAGCGTGAAGTTGATTGACATATATATTCGATGTACTATTTGTAGCTCCATCCTTTAACGTTTCTCTCCGTTCTCTCCGTCTACCCACCAAGTTAGGAATACAACGTAAAGTTAGCTAGCTGGTAAGTAATATATTTTATGTAATTAAATACTATTGTAGATTGGATTAGTGAGCATACGCTATACAACGTAAAAACTCGTTTTTATGATTTCGTACCTCAAAAAGTAAAAACGGAACCCTTATTGGATCATTTTGCTCAAGGCCATTTATCTCGTCATACAGCTATGAAATTTGACATAAAGTGAGAACTTTCGATACAAATAAAGGAAAATATTCGAAAAATTACAAATTTATAGAAAATAACAATTACAAATTTATAGAAAATAACAATCACAAATTTATATTTGTAGTTCATTTCATGCAAAATGAGCTCCGTAAGCTCGCAAACTTAAATTTGTCAACTTTTATCAGTTATACTGACTAACCCATTGCCACTGGTACAGGAGCTTCAGTAAGTAAATCCGACTCGCACTTAACCATTTTTTTTCGCTCCCGTAGATATTTCAAGAAATTGTCCTTTAGTGCTAATCCTCTAAGTAACAAACATGTCAAATTTCAGCGTTCTACCCAACCTAGTCATCGGCTCTTCGGCTGTGCGTTGTTTGTCTGTCATTTAGTAACGCTACGCTTTTTTATATATTTTATATATATTTAAGTAGATGACCTACGTGAAAAAATATATTATTTCGGTTTCATTATACGATAAGTCATTAAATTAATTACAACCTCCACTTGTTATGAGCTGTATTGATGATTTAATTTCTTTCTTGCTCTAATAACGTTACTACTGCGTAAAAATTCAAGATTTTTTATATATGTTTAACAAATAATAATATAATGAAGTCACGCAGTGGAACAACGTCTGACTGTTCGACGGACAATTCGATTCCTATCGGGGGAGTGATTTATTTCCATGCTTTAAGCATGACAAAACACGGCGTTGAGGTCCGCCATTCGATGTTGCCTGTCAAAGTCTCGAATTTGGGCGGAAAGTGGTGAGCGGAGTGTATTGACATTTGGGACATCCTTCGGGATAAGACGTGTAATTAATAAACCTACTAAATAAGATATATAAAAACTCGTATATTTTTTTTCAGATTTGAAGCCCATTTTAAACTATTTATATATTTTTTAGATTCATTCATCACTGAGCAACGTCACTTCGCGGATGTTCCAGTTGAGGGATAATTATAAGAAAAAGTGCAATACTGTGTTCCATAGTATGTGGTCTAAACTTGTGTACTGCTATTAGTACTAAGAGCAATATTTTTATGGAAATGCCATTAATTTTTTTTATAGTATACCTTTTTACTATTTTTTTTAAATCGTTTTTTTCGTCGAGTTCAAAATATACTTAAACTTATTTTAAGCAAAAATTATTTGATAAATTATATGATTATATTTTTATTTCAATTTAGTTCAGTTAAAAAAAATAAAATCAGCTTCACGCTGTATCCCGCACACAGCAGGGTAGGCAGAGGGAACTTGGTGTTAACGCTCCCCACTTTCTGCCGAATTCTAGAGGTATTGCATGTTGAGTGGCAGAACTCAACGCTGCGCTTTATGAAGAAATAGAAATATAAATTTAAGTAAATATTTCATCTCCTCGAGTGGGGATCGAACCCACAACCAGTCGGTTTTACAGTCACACTTCGTACCACTGCGCCACGACTGGCCTAGTTCAGTTAAGTAAGTACAAATATGCATTATTATACCGAATGTAATATTTTTAGGCATTTTTTTTTGTTGTTGATTTTTCTTGTTTAAATGTCCAAAAATTCCTCTACAATGTTTCCTTACCCACTCTAATCTATTTTACACACCAAATTTGAATGATGAAGAATTTTCTGATGTTAGTTGTGAGTAGTAAGAGGGACAAGAGGAGACCTCATTTGACCTTCGGGAACACAGTATTTATGAGGTTGCGTTAAAAGCACGAGGACCCGGAGGGCACTTATAAAGAGGTTGATGGCAGTAGAGGAAACGTTACCTATTTCAAAGGCCTCTGATCGCCTCGCTAGTACTCGTACTTTAATCACTGTTCTATGATCATTACAGCTATTTTTATCTACAGTTATTATTACTTATTAATTAATGGAAATGCACTCGGTTGAGTGAAGCGAGAAAATTAAAAACATTTTCTTTTAGAAGTTTCGATCACCCCAAGATAGAGTCTTTCTAATATTGTACTTTATTTTAAATACTTAATAATTTTGTTTATGTTGAATATTTTTTTGCTTATATTTTATGATAATTTGTTTCACTTTTAAAATTTTGTGTTTGCTGTAGTCAGTTTTATTTTTGTATGTATGCATAAGTTTTCTTAGTTTCAAGTGACGTTCTGCATGTTGCATGGTAGACAGAGGGAACCTAGTGTTGGAGACTTCGAATTTCCGCCCAATTTTCGATATCGCGTATTCAGTGGCGATAATCGACGTCAGACTTTTCCTTGCTACCAGATATAAATAAAATGAGCAAAATAAATCATTCTCGCTTCTTAAACCTACAAATGTACCCCTGTACTACTTTATTTATTCTCTCTTTTACCAGTATAATGAGTTTTTTTTCTTAATTATACAATAAATACATTTACAATTTAAAAAAAAATAAGCTTAGGTGTTGCTATTATATAAAATATACTTTATTCCAACAGATTTCTAGTACAAATTTTTAATTGGTTAATGAGAAAAAAAGACCAACAGTTAATTCCAAGATTTCTTTCTGTATCTTCTCTCATTTTATAGTCTGCTGTTATGTAGCTTTGACCTCTTATATAAACGTAAGTTAAGAAAAAAAAAAAAGAATGAAAAAAAATATAAAAGAGAATATAAATATATTAGAAAGAGGGCATCCAGTTCACACAATTGCAACAAAATATTTATAAAACAAAAAAAAAACTAGAGAAACGATTACGAGCACTGAACTCGTGGGAGACGCAATTATTTTCCAATTTTAATCAAAAATATCACCTTTCACTTCCACTTAAGTATTTAAATGTCAATCTTAAAATGTATTCTTCACCTTAAGCAGACAATACTGACAACCAATTGACTACTTTATTACAAAGCAGTAAAGTTTAATTTCAAATACAAAAGAAAAAATTGTTAAACAATTCGGTTTCCTATGATTAATGTATGGTAGCTCTACCTTCCATACTCTACTTTTTATTTGCCATCGAATTTTAAGCGTTATTCTTTAGAGAAATAGATACTAGATTGGCTCAAGCAAAATAATAATCCTTTGGGTTGGAAATTAGAAAGCATTTGTAAGAAATTGATAAAAATAATATAAGATTGCATTCAAGTGTATAATCTAGATAGAGTATGTATGTTTGTTCGTAATTGTTATAAGTAAGTTTGTGTTTTGTTGCGAAGATCATTATAGATAATCAGTCAATGTCAGTTACAATTGTTTATCAAAAGGTCAAATACAGTTAGTTAAATTAATATTTGTTTATGAAATTATAAAATGATAAATAAAAATAAGTAAATCAGCTTCACGCTGTATCCCGCACACAGCAGGGTAGGCAGAGTGAATCTAGTATTAAGACACTCCGTTCCCCTGAATGCTGGAGGCATTGCGTGTTGAGTGGCGGTACTCAAAGCCGCGCTTTGCCTCAACACCAGAGTGAATAAAGGGAAATGTACATTTAAATAAATATTTCATATCCTGGAGTGAGGATCGAACCTACAACTAATCGATTACCAGAGAGTACCACTTTGAGATAATATTATAAAATCAGCTTCACGCTTCACGCAAGACATTCCGCTGCTATTTTCCGCGATATTAGATCAAATAAATTAAGTTATAGCATTTTTTTGAGTGGGAATCGAACCCAAAAGCATTTACAGTCCCACGCTTGTGTTCTTACGCCACAACTGGTCTGATGTATTTTTTTTTTTTTTTCAAGTCCCTCTGACGTGATCAGAGACATTTTTATTCTTTGATCTATGTAAGCTACTATATTTAAACCAAAATTTACAAGAAGTATTTATCTATCCTCTACTTTACTTTTCAAAATGTACTATACTATATCTACTTTGTTTCTATTATTTACAATTTTGACTATCAATTCGCAATATTCTAAAAATATGGTACAGTTTCTACTCTCCATTATTTCACTTAGATTTTCTTTCCTTATTTCTACATTTAACTTGTCTTCTAAACTCCTTCTCTGCTTCAGAAAGGCAGGACAGTCGGTCAGCACGTGGGTTGCGCTTTCTGTTTGTTGTGGATCACACACACATGCTGGGTTCTCCTTGCACTTTGCATCTTTTCAAGTACTCGGAGAACCCACCATGTCCGGTGAGTGTTTGTTTTCTTTTGGTTTTCATATATTTCTTTTATCAAGTAAACATGAAATAAATAGTAAATTGGTCTGATGTATTATCGGTATGTTGGTAGGTACCACACTGTCGGCAAAAGTAGTGAAGGTGGCTTCAGCTTCACGCTGTATCCCGCACACAGCAGGGTAGGCAGAGGGAACCTAGTGTTAAGACACACCGTTCCCCACTTTCTGCCGAATTCTGGAGGTATTGCGTGTTGAGTGGCAGAACTCAACGCCGCGCTTAACCTCAACACCAGAGCGAAGAAAATAGAAATATAAATTTAAGTAAATATTTTATCTCCTCGAGTGGGGATCGAACCCACAACCAGTCGGTTTTACAGTCACACTTCGTGCCGCTGCGCCACGACTGGCCTCTTCTAATAATTTTCTAAAATGATTTTTTAAATATATTTTTACGGTTTCTGTTATCATTTCTTAATACATCCTCGTTGTCGTAACACGATAAGTGCTACTCTCGTTCGTTTAAGTGGTGGGGGTTTAGTCTTAGGGATGCGCTACACTTCGATATGAACGGAAAACATAGTGTAATTTGATATATTATTCAGTTAATTTACTATTTACTTCATGTTTACTTGATAAAAGAAATATATGAAAACCAAAAGAAAATAAACAAAATTAAATATAAAAATGATAATAAACTGGTTTCTTTATACATACATATATTAGACAAAATACTTCAGTTCTTTTGTAAAATGAAATTGATAAGAACAATGTCTATTATAAAGTAGAGACGTTCGACTTAGTCCTTTGGAATTCGATTCTATAACATTAATTTTGATTAAATAGTTTGTTGTCATGAAAAATAAATTAATAATGTTACTAGTAAAATATTGAGGCCAGTCGTGGCGCTGAAGTATAAGCGTGCGATTGTAAGTGCTACAGGTCGCGGGTTCGATTCTCAATCGAGGAAATTAACAATTTAATATTTTCAATGCCCCGCTGTAGTAACGAGGCAAAGCACAATGTTGAGTTTCGCCAATCAACACGCTATGCCTCCGGCAATTCAACAGAAAAATGGAAATGAAAATGTTTGAATGGGGCCGGAGTGTCATAACATTAGGTTCCCTCTGCCTTCCTTGCTTTGTGCGGAATACAGCGTGAAATTAAAAAAATATATAAAACGACTATATATGTATAATACACCCGGAAACACCATACTGTCTACAAAAAAATGCTCATAACATCGCTACAATCTCAAACAGTAATTAATTAAAATACTTTATAATGAAATTTAAACCAAAAAAGAAAAAGAAACTCAACTCCACGCAAAGGAAAAAGAAAAAGCGATTTTATGCAAATCAGTCGATTTCTACTGCCACTTTGACAAGACGATTGTAAATAAAAAACAATACATTCACTGAATCGTGGAGATAGATGGCTTATCAGTTATAAATCGTTGTTTTTTTTTTAAATCAGCATATCTGGCAGACAAGTACCCTGGTGGTGTTCAGCACGCGTGTTGGATTTTCGCTATTTTCTCTCTTTGTCACGCATTATTATTGGAGGGGTAAGCAGTTTCACGCATTTTCCCGTATAGGCAGACAGAAAAATGGGATTAAGACATTGTTGTAGCGCAGGATTTAAAAAAAAACGACCTATGCTTTGTTTTTAATTCTGGCGTTTTTTCTTATAATTTTTATCTTTACTTATATAACTTAACACAATCTTTTATTAGAACTCAAAAACAAATAATAAAAGCTTAAATTAGCTTACTTTAAAAATAAATCAGCTTCACGCTGTATCCCGCACACAATAGGGTAGGCAGAGGGAACCTAGTGTTAAGACACTCCGTTCCTAACTTTTTGTCGAATACTAGAGGCATTGCGTGTTGAGTGGCAGAACTCAACGCCGCGCTTAGCCTCGACACCAGAGCGAAGAAATGGAAATATAAATTTAAGTAAATATTTCATCTCCTCGAGTGGGGATCGAACCCACAACCAGTCGGTTTTACAGTCACACCTCGTGCCGCCGCCACGATTGGCCTCTATTGTTATTTTATTTAGAAATTTTGTTGTGGTGGACTTTAAACTTTATCTTTTAAAGTCCGACACAATAAAATTTAAGACAAGTTAAAATTTTAGTAAAAAATATATATTTCTGTAACAAATTTTGTAGAAATAAAAAGAAAATCGTAAATTTTAAGGAAGTCCATATTGATTTTAAAACTGGTTCAGGTTTAAAATATTTTGATTTTAAAACTGGTTCAGGTTTAAAATATTTTGATTTTAAAACTGGTCTAGGTTTAAAATCATTAAAGACTTCCAAAATTAAGATATTTAAAGAAATTGCCTTCAGTGATAAATTCTTATAACAAGCATAAAACGTTTCGTGATTTAATTATTGATTGATTGATTTGGCGACTATCAGATAAAATAAAAAAAAAAACTGTTTACTAAGCATAAAATAAAATAATTTAAAATTATCCTTAATAATAAACATTTTATTCGATCTGATAAAGATTATCTAATACGATAATGTCAGCATTTTTGCGTAGGAAGGATGTTATCGAAGAAATCCCAATTAAATTTATAATTTACAAGCCTACTTACTACTAGCATTTTTTATATTTGTCATGATTTGTCCTATACATAGCAGGTGAGACAGAATAAATTTATTTAAGAAGTTTAATTAAAATTTTCAAGACAGCGTTTTGAGTAGCAAAACTCAAGCAAGCGTTTTGAGTAGCGAAACTCATTTTGTCTTGTAACCAGAGCGAGAAACTGAAAATAATTCATATTTTCATTTGGGAATCAAACCCTTGACAATGTATAGTCCAAATTACTTACTTGAACCATTATAAATAAAAGGAGCTTGAAATATCGATTCAATCCTACTAAAGGCAACGTTTAAAAGATATACAGCCTTAGATCCTCCAACCAATTTGAAGCTTAACGTTTTATCCCACGTACTAGGAAAACCCAATAGGTGTTAAGACACTATATTCTACTTAAAAAGGCTCATTGTACCAGCTATGGCTCATCCTCAGTCAGGATTTGATTCGAAACTCTTTTTGGGGGATTCCATCATTTTCATTTCCTCAGTACGATCGAAAAAATGGAAAGTGGATAACGGCGAGTCCTAACACTAGATTTCCTCCATCTATCCTGCAATTTGCGGGTTAAAGCGTGAAACTAAAATAAAATAACACAACCACACCATGTAACACTATAAAAGATTAGGTACAAAATCATTAAGCGCATTCTTGCATTGATCGCGCCAGTGCAGCGGGCGCGGGCACCGTGACGCCCATAGCTGTGGTGAAACGCGAATAATACATTTGTTCACATCTAAATAACTAAGTCTGTCTGTTGTATTGGTTTATTTTTACCTTCACGCCGTATCCCGCACATAGCGGGGTAGGCGAGGGGAGCTTGGGAACCTAATGCTGAGATGCTACGTTCCTATAAGACACTTCCGTTCCCCACTTTCCGTCCAATTTTCAAGACATTTTCATTGAGTGTTAACTAGTGAAATTCAATCGCGCTTTTTCTTGTAAATAGAGAAAAGAGATGAAAATATTTTTTTAATTTATTCCCTTTGCACGAGAATTAAACCTAGATCTGTCGCGTTTACAGTCTGACACTATGCCTTTGCGCCTAGACGAAAATATCGATAAAAGTTAAATATAGTTAAATAAATCTATTTTTTTTAGAACGTACTTTGGATTATCTATTACAAATTACATTTAATATTATTTTTACAAAGTAGACTAACATTGGTTTAAAATACGGGAAAGAAATGACCAATATGCATATATAGTAAGTATATCATATGAAACAGAATGTGCGCAATTCGTATGGCATTTTCAAAAATTTTTATTTATTTTGTATTTATTTGTTTATTTATTTTTTTATTTATATACTTTTTTTCTTTTAGACAAAATGCGGCGTTGGATCCCTCCGCACAATGAACAATGTCTCATAAACTGGCCGATACGAGCTGGAAGTAGTGTCTTAACACTAAATATATTTTGAATTTAAAAATAAGAATACGTGAATATCAAATTTAATAGAATCGCGCTTGTCGACACATTTTAATTGTATCAAGATAGCGTCATACTTTATAAAAATGCAATAAAGAAAATAAAGAATGTATAATGTATATATATAAAGATAAAGCTTTCGATAAAATTTTGATAGAGAAGATAAGCGCATTTATAATGAAATGAAGAAAATGTGGTTGCCCATAGAACTTTTCATGTGAAATTATAAAAGTCCAAGCCAGTCGTGGCGCAGTACAAGCGTTACAGGTTGTGGGTTCGTTTCTCGGGGAATTTATTTAGTAAATTTATTCGCTATATGGTATGAAGCGAAACGTGGCGTTGAGTTTCGTCACTCAACACGTAGTGCCGCCTGAAATCGATGGAAAGTGGAAAACGGTGTGTCTTAATGACGGAAAGTAAGGGGTGGAGATTTGGACACAGTATAATATCCCATATATAGCAGGGTAGGCAGAGGGAACCCATTTCTGTTCCCAACTTTTCACCGAATTCTCAAGGCATCGCGTGTTGGGTGGTGGAGGGCATCGTTCTTTGCCTTGTTACCAGAACAAGGCGATAAAAAATTATTCGAACGGAAGTCGAACCTACAGCCGCCGCGATGACAGCCATACGCCTATATTACTGTGCCACAACTGGCTTTAAATAGAATATATTTTCATATTATTTTATTCATATAGCAACATTCCTAGCAATCGTCACTTTTTTATTAAATAAATAGATGTTTCCATTATGACATTTCAATTATATAGGAGTGAAGGAATTTTAGTTATTTGTCGCGTATTTCTTTATTTAATAGAAACTTGTTGAAAATGTATTACTTTTGTGCTATAGTGTTTTTTCCCGACTGTTAAGGAAGGGTTATGTTTTTCGCGCGTATCTTGTATGTATGTATGTAATATTATTTATTACGACATATCTCCAGAACTTCTGAACGGATTTACATAATTGAGGTATCGTTAGAATCGTATTAGCAGCCCAAGTGTTCTTAGATGGGTGACGTTAAAAAAACAGTCATGGCGGCTGTGGGACACTATTGGTGGACGCCTTAGTGAATAATTTTTTTTCGTTTCGAATACCACAATGTGGGTATCAAATTCAAGAGCTCAATACGAGGATTTCAAAAAAGTATATCATGATTATCTTTACTATAATGAATGCTAACAAAAAAGTGAAAAATAAAAAATATATTTGTAAAAACAAAAACCCCTGCACTAACCCCTAACTGCATAAAACTAAAAAGAAATTAAACGGGACCGGGACCTATAAGTAGTTCTTCAATCAATAACATCTTTACCAGGAACCCAGCATATTTAAAGAGGTCTCGATTGTTAATCCTAATAAACTATTGGGTATATTTAATTTCCTTTCAATTTTACGCAGTCGGGGTTTTTGTTTTTACAAATATTTTTTATTCAAATTATATAAACCGCATTGGATATCAATTGATTCAATTTTCAATTCAAACCCACTACCATCACGAAACTTCTTACACCTAATAGGCATGTTTTATAAAGTTTTTTATATATCATTTAGTTTTCTTTACACAAGTACCGACCACGGTCTGGGGCGTTGTTTAATTGTTACTGCACTGACCCATAAGCTTTTACAACGTCATTATCTGAATTGACTCGTGAAAACTTTAAATTAAATACAGTGAAACCAAAGTTTATAATTTACTTATACTTACGAGGCCAGTCGTAGCGCAGGAGCACAAAGTGTGACTGTAAAACCGACTGGTTGTGAGTTCGATCCCCACTCAAGGAGATGAAATGTTTATTTACATTTATATTTTCGTTCAGATGTCGAAGGGAAAGCGCGGCTTTGAGTTCCATCACTCAACCTAATGCCTCCTCACTTGGCAGAAAGAGGGGAACAGAGTATCTTAACACTAGGTTCCCTCTACCTACCCTCATGTGTGCTGGATACAGCGTGAAGCTGATTTAATTTTCAAATTAACCAAGCACGTAAAAGAGTATACATGTTACAGTATTCAAATGACTGTCTCGTTTTTCATGGTAAATATATAAACGCATATTCATATGGAATGTTAATTGATTATTTTGTTTTTTTTTTATTTTTTTTTCTATATTTTTTTTCTAATTATACTAATTTTTGCTATCGTTTCCTATTAGTAGGATAGAAAATGTTTAAATAATTTAGCATATTTACAGATTTGTGTTCCAATGATGAAAAATTCTTTTTTCAGCTTCACGCTGTATAAGGCATACAGTGTGATACTAAAAGGGAGCCTAGTGCTAGGACACTCCGCACCCCTCTTTCCGCTGAATTTTAGGAGAAATTGCGCGTCGAGTGGCTATAACACCACGCATTGCCTCGACGAAATGAAAATATTAAATATTTAATTTCCTCGAGTGGGAATCGAACTGACAACCTGTCGAGTTTACAATCACTCGCTAATGCTTCTGCGCTTCGACTGACCTCATGGTGTACATGTTAATTAACTAAATGCTAATTACATTTTAATTTGTGTCTGTAGATCTCTATACCACGCCATCTCTTGATACCAGAAAGAGAAAAATGAAAGAGTGAGATCAAACCCACAACCAAAGTCGTTAATAGTCATAAAAATGTTTATTTAATTAAAATAATATTAATGAACCTTTCTTTTATGTAGTTGGGGCCAGTCGTGGTGCATTAGCACAAAGTGTGACTGTAAAAACGAATGGTTGTGAGTTCGATATTTATTCAAATTTATATTTTCAAGTCTTCGCTCTAGAGTTTGGGGTTCGAGGCAAAACGCGGCGTTGAGTTCCGCCATTCAACGTTCAATGTGAGGAACGAAGTGAAGCTTATTTTATATAGCTTAAAAAGTATTAATATTGTATTTTGAGACCGTCGTGTAGTAATATAAGCGTGTGACTGTATACGCGATGGTTTTGGGCTCGAATCCCACACGGGGTAATTAAATATTTAATATTTTGCTTTCTTCGCTCTGATAACAAACAAAAAAAGCGCGACCGCCGACCTATTGACTCTAAAGCTAAAACTATATACAGTTTCACACTTTTAGTGCTAAAACACTCATTTTTCCATTTTTCACTTTCTGCTCAATTTTCGAATCACTACACGTGGAGTGGCGAAATTTAACGATGCTTAGCTCAATTGAAACATAATCACTCCACAATGTAGACAACGAACCCCCAACCATCACGTCTAAAGTCTCCCTCTTAAAAATATATATTTCTATAGTAATAAAGAAATTAAGCCATTATACACACTGTGTAATAATTATGCAATAAGAGCACAGGTCACGTCGTCGCTCCACTGGAAACATGCCTTATTTGGCATAAACGAAGCATCTTCAAGTTTTTGTTCAAATATTTAACCATACTTTATGATGATATTTTATAATTCAAATTATAGAAAAACCTTTAAAAAGCTATTCTGATGTAAAAAAAAATATGTTATGTATAGTTTACTTTTTCAAGATTTACTTTTCTTCCTTTACCTCTTCTCCTGTACCTCTCATTTGTTACGAATTACTGTAAGAATTTTTTATATACATATTTTATTATCAATCTCTTATTAAAGTACCTAATTCAAATTATTTTAGATTCAAGCTTGAATTTAATTTTACAACGATGGTTGTGGGTTCGATTTCTACTCGAAGGAGTGAAATATTCATTTTCATTTCTACGCTCTGATTCGAGGAGGAAGCGGTGGTGTTAAGTTCCACCACTTAACGTACAGTGCCTCCAAAATAACGGTGGAAAGTGACGTGGAATACAGCGTGTAAAAAAAGCAAAATAAATTAACGACCAAATATCGAACCCATTATCATCTTAGTTAAAAATTTTCCATCGCTCCACTATAGCGTTTCAATCAAAATATTCTCGGTAATTATTGCAAGCCGGTGTCCACGCGCCATTGCAGACCTCATGCCTTGTTTAGAAGAAGGAAACTTATTTCTTTATTCAAACGCACTACAGTATAACAATGTATGGTAATTATATTCTTGTTAATAAATATACGATTATTTTATGCAGTTCTCATTTATAATTGGAATTTTGTATAAAAACCTCTACGTACTGTTGAAATAAACGGTTTCAAAAATTAAAAGAACTTAAAATAAAGGCGATTGTTCATCCTTTTCAACTTCACTGCTGCAGAGGAAACCTGAGTATTAAGACATTACGTTTTTTCCGTCGAATTTTCAACGCATTGCGTGTTGAGTGGCGGAACCCAACGCCGCGCTTCTGAAAGGCGTTGTAAACACGATCTATTGTAAAGCAGAGTAGATTTTATAGTGTTCAACTACGTTATGTATATTACATTCATAGATATCTATTGTTAGTATTTCAATAGAAGGAATTTAGTTACGACACTCCGTTCCCCACCTACTATTACGTGAAGAATATTTAAAAAAAACAGAGGAAAACGGTCATAAACTATTCTCAGTATATATTAATCAATAGAGTGTATACATAAACAAAAATGCAAAGAAATGAGCACACATGCAAATTAAATTAATGAGCCGTACTACCTTTTTTTCTGTTAGTTTTCTGACTAGAATGCTATAATGTTGGCGTTGTTATTACAAAGTATATTTAGTGCAGTGCATATTCGCTTTTCCCCTTATACTTTAGTACGGATTATGCTAAAATATTGAAACTATTTTTCGATTTTAGATAAAGTACGTATATAAGGTTTTGTTATAGCGACTAAATAATAGCGCGTTCAAGTTATTTGCAAGTGTAGAGAATAAAACGAAAAAAAAACGTTAAAAAGAAGAAAGATGAAGCAAGGGTGGCAGAAATATACTTTATTTGAATTTCGAGAATACAGTATTACTAATGAGGTCAGTCGTGGCGCAGGAGCACAAAGTAGAACTGTAACATGGACTGGTTGTGGGTTGAATGAAATGAAATATTTGTTTAAATTTACATTTCCATTTCTTCGCTCGCAGCAAAGCGCGGCGTTCAGTTCCGCTATTCAAAACGCAATGCCTCCAGAATTCGGCGGAAATTGTGGAACGGAGTATCTTTACTCTAGGTTCTCTCGGCCTGCCCTGCTGTGTGCGGGATACTGCGTGTGTGTAAAAAACAAAGAAAATATTGGTAATGGAGGAAGATCACGTAAAAGAGAGAAAGACCTGTAATGAACATAAAAATAGAGGTTGTTGAAAGAAGATGTGGCTTGGACTGGAATATTTAGCACTCTTTCTTTTCTGGTACTAAACACTGTCGTCGGTCGTGTAATATTACATATATTTTTCATATACAACTAAATTGACGTAATAAATCTAAACAATACATATAATTAAAAAAAAACTCCACCGTCTTTCCATATAATAAGTATAACTAACAATAACTTTGTTCCAGCTACTCGCCAATTCAAACGCAACACCAAATTACATCTGCCCCATATTAAACCAACGTCGTTACAACTTTAAAATCTTGAAACGGTCGTTTTTCGTTAAACTTTATAAACTTTTGTATTTAATTGTTGTTTAATCAAAAAGTAATTGTATTATTATGACGTACACCTTGAGACAGGAATGCATCTTAAATTTACTTCCGTTCTGTTTTAATTTAACTTTGTAATGAATAATTCGGTCGTTTGATTGTAAATACGACGGTTGTGGATTCGATTTCCATTTAAGGAAATTTTATATTTTTCTAGGTACATTTAACACATAATATCTCAAAAGTTGTGCAGAGAGTACTGGACTGTCTTAATAACAAGTTCATTCTCCGATAAAAAAATAATCATTTTATTTTGATTATTTTCATGATTATTTAAACAGAAGTTGCTGTGATAGTAAATATCATATTAAATGGCGCTTAGTAACGTAAGGAAACAAAATTTGGATTTTGATATTTAAGTCGACGCAGGTCATTCAGGCAGCGCGTTTTGGTAATACCAAAGTTCAAATTGTAAAAATATATTTATTAATTGATTAATTTTTATATTTAAATGTCTATACTAAAAAACAGCTTCACGCTGTATCCCGCACACAGTAGGGTAGGCAGAGGGAACTTGGGTTAATACACGTTTTCCACTTACTGCCGAATTCTAGAAATGTTGCGTGTTGAGTGGCAGAACTCAACGCCGCGTTTAGCCTCGACACCAGAGCGAAGAAATGGAAATATAAATTTAAGTAAATATTTCATCTCCTCGAGTGGGGATCGAACTTACAATCAGTCGGTTTTACAGCCACACTTCGTGCCACTGCGCCACGACTGGCCTCTATACTAGCAAATACTTATTTCATAATTATATCAATATCACCTCTTTATAATAAAAGTGACTTAAATTAACATTTTTGGGTTATGCCACTTTTCTAAAGCCGAAACATTATTGAATATAAAATATTATATTATATTTGATTTAATATTAAAATTTTATATTATATTTCATACAAAATATAAACAAACAAATCTTATTTGTCTTAAAATTAGACAGAAATGAGAATGGAGCGTTGTGAACACTAGGATCTTCCTTGATATATGCGGGATACAGCGTGTAATGAAAATAACTTTATAAATATAGTAAAATTAACTAATTTTTTTTTGTGTGGTACGATGGTGTTTTAAAGGGAGTGAAGTATCTTAATATTAGGTTCCCAGATTCCCTCTGCCTACTCTGCTATGCGGGATATGGCGCGAAGCTATAGCAATATCAATATTTTTGATGTAATCTTTATATACTTATATATATTTTTTTTCTATATAAAAGCAAGTCTTATATTATAATTATGGAACCTTGAGTCATGAATGTACCATAAATTTACCTTCCTTCTGTTTTAAGCAATTAACTTTAAAATTTACTGCATATTTTTTTTATTAAGTAACTTTAATTAAGTATCATTTGTTTTGATATATTTATTTTTTTCTGGTATTCGCTCGATTTTAATTGACTCAAACGCAATTCGTCTGAAATGAGTAAAAAAATTAAATAATTCTTTCAAGTTGGAATCCAACTCAACGTACCACATGCATATTTAATACAATTTTTAGTTGTACAAGCACTCTGCACTCCGTATTAGGGAAATCAGAGGGAAGCTGAGAACCGCTTGCTGTTGAGCGGAGGAAATCAACATCTCACTATGCCTCGTTACCAGGACGAGAGAGAATCGACACCCAACCTGTCGAACAATTGAAAACTTTTGCCACTGTGCCACGACTGGTTTCAAAATGTATAAATTATTAAAATATTTATCTAATTAACATAATAATGTTATAAAGGTATTGTTTTAAATAAGATAATAAAATAGATGAACAAAACGAAGTCAAGCGACCGTCACCTTTAAATGGCAAATAGCTATTAAAATTTTATATCTCACAAAATTTCTAAAGGCATATACTTTGAAAAATAACAATTGACGCAGGGGCACGAGTGGAATTGTAAACGCGACAGGTTGTGGGTTACTTTCCCATGCTAGGAAATAAAATATGTATTTAATTTCATTTTTTTCGCTCTGGTGTCAAGGCAAAGTGCTGCGTTGAGTTCCGCCACTCAACACGCAGTGTCTCTAGAATTCGGCGGAAAGTCTTAAAATCAGGTTCCCACTCAATGTGTAGCTGAACAAATTATAAAAAAACATAGCAATTATTGATAAATGAAGTGACCACATGAAAGTTTGTACTATTCTTTCAGCATATTCTTTTCCTCCTCCTCTTCATACATGCTCTCTGACGGGTCATTATGCCAGGTAACCTTCCATAACAATCGTAGAAACTGTTTAAGAAGATCAGTCGAGGTCTCTCTATGGGCGTAGGAATATAGGGAGCCGGGTGCCCACCCCAGAATAGTCTCGTGCCCACCCCAGAAATTTTACTTGCAAAAAAAAATTGGCTCGAAAAAAAAAAAAAACATTTACACAAACATATTTATCTGTTCGAAGCTAAAATCCAGGCCTCCCATAGATCTCTAGATGTACTAATGGACCTTCCCTTACTTCTCTTACCACTCACTCACAAACCTTTTTAGCCATTCTCTCATCACATATTCTCTTGGTTTGTTCAAAACCAAAAATATAGAATAGTGTTTATGTGCAAAATTATGTGCATTTACAAACTTAGAGAAATATTTCTAATCATTTAATAATGTTTCTGTTTCTTCGATATTTTGGGTACTTAAACACCCAATTTCTATTAAAAAAAAAAAACATTTTATTTATAAAATATATTTTTTTATAAAATTTTATACTTATACACTTATGTGGTTTTAGTTTCTCTATAATAATTAGATATTTCAACCAAAAAACCAATGCCTAATGAGAACAGTGTCTAAAATCTAGGTTCCCAAGTCTACCTACCCTGCTATGTTCAGATTCCACTGTACTAAAAAAAGCTTAAACACCGGAAGTTACAAATATATCCATAAAAAAAATTACTAATATTTTAATATTAACCCGCAAATTTGAAATTTAAATAACTAGAATCGTTGAAATAAAACATTCGAGTTGGTATTTTAAATTCTATAATATATCAATGTATGTAAGCTAATAATCTTATATCAATAATAATTTAATATAGAGAAATGGTAAAAGTTCAAATGGCAAGTACTGTGCATCTGCAGCAGGTGGTCTCTACAATTGTAGAAAAAAATATTTATAAAACTTTGTTTATACTAAAGGAGGTTTTTATTAAAAACTAGTTTAAAGATATGGTGATCAGTTTTGATGTATGTTTGTTTGTTTAGGGTTTTGTAGATTTTTTTTTCACGTCCTATCCCGCTCATAGCAAGTTAGGACGAGTGAACTTAATATAGTCTATTCGACTCTTCGTTGTCATTAAGTGGCATCTACCTCGAATTTTAGAGGCATTGCGTTTTAAATGGCGGAACTCAACACCGCGTCTTCTGTTACCAAAATTAGGGAAGGAAAATAATAAATATTTCATTCCTCCTAGTGGTAATAGAACCCTTAACCGTTGCTCTTAGGTGCCAGTCTATCCTGCTAGGTGCGGGATACAGCGGGCAACTAAAAAAACTTTATTTTTAGGAAAACAACTCGTAAAAAAATGTATAACAAGAGTGTCCTGTCACTAAAATGTACCTCCTTATATGCCGGAAATGATTAAAGCCAACGCTTTTCGAAACACATAAATACAATGTACATCATAAACTAGTCTAATAAATAAAGTTTTTTTTTATTTTTTTTTCTCGCATAAACATTACCTTAACAGGAAATCGAACAGGCATTCACTTGTGAACATTCGTTATATTAAGTATTCTAGACTTAGTAAGTAATAAGTTGACCCTTAAGATATATGTTTACTTGTTTTTATTAAAAGTAGATACTTATTCCACACTAACAGCGATACATTAATAATGTAGTTAGAATGAAAAAAAAATACAAAATTTGTATAAATCAGCTTCACGCTGTATCCCGCACACGGCAGGGTAGGCAGAGGGAACCTAGTATCATAAGGCACTCCGTTCCCCATTTTCTGCCGAATTCTGGAGGCATTGTGTGTTGAGTGGCAGAACTCAACGCCGCTCTTTTCCCTCGACACCAGAGCGAAGAAATGGAAGTATAAAATTTTAGTAAATATTTCATCTCCTCTACTGGGGATCGAACCCACAACCAGTCGGTTTTACAGTCACACTTTGTGCCTGTGCGCCGCGACTGGCCTCAAAATTTGTATAAAAGTATAAAAAAATAAAATAAAAAGAACTTTAACGAGAAGTTAATTTCTCAACCATACTAATTACTAATTGTATTATATTATATATGATCAGAAATGCGACTTTTAGTAGAAGATTTGTAGTTTTTAAGATTCTTTTTTAGGTGAAACTTTCAGTATCCATTAGTTTCAGTTTTTGAGAAATTTGTAGAGGAACATACAAACATACATAAACTTATGAAATTTCACACTCGAGCGTGAAAGCCTAAATAGATTCAGGATATGCGGTACATGTAATAGATGTAATAAAGAATGGTCAAAATCATTTTTAGGTTTCCGTATCTCAAAAGGTAAGAACGGATCCCTTATATAATCACCGATTTCAATTAAATCCGCATAGCGCTGTATCCCGCACACAACAGGGTAGGCGGAGGGAACCTAGTGTTAAGACACTCCGTTCCCCACTTTCCGCCAAATATTGGACGCATTGCGTGTTGAGAGTGGCAACTCAACACCACGCTTTGCCTCGACACCAGAACAAAGAAATGTAAATATAAATTTAAATAAATAATAAATTTCCTCGAGTGGTGATCGAGCACACAACCAGTCGGTTTTACAGTCATACTTTGTGCCCCTGCGCCACGAATGGCCTGGTTTAATTTATAGGATTCCTTTGTTGTCCATCTGTCAAGAGCATTTATCTCGAGAACAATCGGAGGTATGAAGCTGAAATTGATTTATCAAACATTTAAGTCTATAGTTCTTTGAAGAACAGAAAAATATCAAGCGTCTAAGTCAGCGCAATCAAAAGATACGAGCATTTTTGTATCGAATAGCTACATTTTGTATGAAAATCGACGCGCAACCAAAACCTATAGGACACTTCCCGTGGACCACCAGTTATGAAATTTGGCAAAAAATGAGAATTTACCATATAAATATAGGGTAAAATCAGGAAAGTGTATAAGTATTTCATAGAAAAATCCATTATAAATTTATATTTTTTGATCATTTCATACAAAATGAGTGCGTATGTCCGGAAGGTTGTAGGTGCTTTCCGTTGACGCGCAATCCTGGAATTGAATCGGAGGCTTCTATGGGCGTGTCTGACTCGCACTTAACGGGTTTTTTTTAATCCTAATTACGTATATGTTAGACACATATTTGCCCCTGAAAATGGGAAACAGAAGTGTCTTAACGGGAACGGAGTGTCTAAACACTTGGTTCCCAAGTGGTTCCCTCTACCTATCTCTTGAGGTGCGATGGTAAAAAGAGCATGGTGGTACCAAATCAAATAGTTTCTAGCAGCATTATCCACAAGCTAAGACGGTAGAATACCGACTGGACTGACTGAATGTTACATCCTGCACGCAGCAAAGATGGTAGATAAAATACCTAATGGTAAAATATTCTACTCTCCGCTTTTCCCCCTCGTCTACTATACTTAGTAATGAGGCTATTGCAGTGCACTAGGATAACGTTTTAATGTAAGTGTGATGGATTAGAGAAACGGAGTGTTTTACCACTAGGTTCCCTTCAAACATATAGGTTCCTCAATGGTCCTGCTATACACGAAAATGCATGAAGCAGATTTACTATGCTGTATGGGCCATAGAAAAAATCCTACAAACGAAAACATTTAAATATATGTGGTGCACAGGTAACATGGGTAAGATTGTAGACGCGATAGTTGTGGGTTCGATTGAAAGTATGAAATAAATGAATTAAAGAATGAGATTTTTTCTTTCTTCTCTGGTAACGGGGCAAAACACGGAGTTGTTTTCCGCTGCTCAACACGCGGTTACCTCTGCCTATCCCGATATACGCGTGAACTTAAAATAAAATTTCTATTTTACTCAAAAAAAATAATTCTCCTGTATTTGAACTCCCACATACTGAACAATAAACACGTATCAGTTTTCACTTAAGTGAAATTTATTGAGTGCCTTAAGCATAATATTCGGTTTAACCTTTGTTTTTTACTTCCATACCACCTTTATTAGACTTGCCTTTTTAGTCGATAATGAATTAATAAAGAAAGTATGTAAGTATGTGTGATGTATGTGTGATGTATGTGTAATATGGATGATGTAGATTTGTATGTTGGTAATCGGTCGTTATAGGTTCAAATTCTTGTAAAAAAATATATTTATCTATGACAAATTTTTGCCCGCGGCTGCGCTTTATCGGACCTAATACATACAGGGCTTGAGCTCCGCTACTCAACACGCAATGTATTTGAGGGAGGTTATTCTCTCTTACCAACTAGTAATTTTGTATCTTTGTGTAGAAAAATTTTATAAAAAATCTAGGAGATATTTTTTTTATTAAATATCGCGCAGGGGCACAAGGGTGTGACTGTAACGCAACGGTTGTGAGTTCGATCCCCGCTCGAGGAAATTGACTATTATTTATTAATATTTTAATTTCTTCTTTGTAGCACCAAGGCAAGAACCCGGTGCTTAATTCCGCCACTCAACACACAACGCCTTGAAAAATTCGACGGAAAGTGGGGAACGGAGTGTTAACACTAGATTCCCTCTCCCTACCTACCTCAGCAATATGCGGGTTATTACGTGAAACTTAAAAAAAATATAGGTATATATACACTTTGCTTTTGGAACTTCTATCTAGCACCTACCTACATTTTAACACCCGTTACTCGTAACCGTCACAACTCACGGCCCAAATTGATTGAACACCATCGATTAAACATTATTCACCCCATATATTGCTAATAAAATCAATTTAATATGCCGAAACCAATTTTTGAACGGAATATTCGATATGCTCTTTGATTTAACGATTGAAAGCAAGCTAGTTTAGATTTTGTTTCTAATTTGGCAATAGAATGGGTGTGTAGAGAGCTGTAGGTTAAAGTTTTGTACTAGAAAATAAATAATAGAAATTTGAAAGAGAAAAAGATAGAACTGTAAGTAGAGAAGACAATTTTTGTATATAATAAAATTGTAACTGATCGCTGTCTGTTCATGGAAGATATGTAAAGTTAATATTTTTTTGGTTCAAAATAGAATCAATTCCTTTCTTTCTCTCTTTGTCTCAGTATCAGCTTAACCTATTTAAATGCAGATGTCACTTTTATATTTTGGCAAACTTTCCTTAACATTTAGTGTTTATTTATGAAAATCGGTTCATAAATTAAAAAGCTATAACAATATGAAGCATTTAGTTCAAATAAATAATTTATTTATTTAATTTTTGAGGCCAGCCGTGGCGCAGTGGTACAAAGTGTGACTGTAAAACCGACTGGTTGTGGGTTCGATCCCCACTCGAGGAGATAAAATATTTTCATTTCTTCGCTCTGGTGTCGAGGCAAAGCGCGGCGTTGAGTTCTGCCACTCAACACGCAATGCCTCCAAAATTCGGCAGAAAGTGGGGAACGAAGTGTCTTAACACTAGGTTCCCTCTGCCTACCCTGCTGTGTGCGGGATATAGCGTGAAGCTAATTAATTAATTAATTAATTATTATTAATTATTTATTAAATTTATTTTTTATTTCTCAATGTATCCCATTCACGTCTTTAAACTTATAATGTTATCAGAACATGAAACATCAGATTAGTAAATTAATTATTGTTTTATTCAAGCGGGCGAAGCCGAAGCTGACGTATTTCTTTTTTGTTGGATACGTCGTTAATAAAAAATGAAATTAATATGAAATAGATAAAATAAGCGTTTTTTTTTAAATTAAATCTAAGAACATAACTATAAGAAATTATTGAAATAAACTACAACAATTTCTTACAAAAACATATGGATAACTTGTGTACAAACAAAAAACTGCATAAACGCATTTTATACATATCTACATATATTTATGTATATTTAAACTACAAATTTATTCATTTTATTACTATAGTAGTATTAATTACCTATAATGTAATGTATAATTATCTTTTTGAATTTATTATTTTAATGATTATTAGATATCAACATTTATTAATTTATTGAGATTTTAAATGTCATTGTAAAATTAAAAAATATATACAAGAAATGAGTGACTTGACACTACTAGGTGTATTTCTTTTATTGCATAGCTTTATTTTTTGAATATATATAACCTTTATTTAAATATAAAAACTTATTTTTAATGTTTATTCCTTTTATTTTTCCTAAACTGGTCTCAAAGTTAAAAGAAGTGAACTATGAAAATATCCATATCTTAATTTACCTTGTGTGTTCTTTCCTACATTTAAAAATAGAAGTACCTACGGAATTACATATTCATTCACTCATTAATTCCGTAATAACATAAAATTCCGCAATCCCTATACGTATCTAAACTATTTGCGGAATTTTCTAGGTAAGGAAGTCTTAGGTAGGAAATATAATATTAAGCCTCGCCTACCGTTTGACCATCTAACGCATACCTACTCTTTATATCACAATGGAGAATATAGTGAAGTTAAAAATATAAGGATTCAAGAAAATATGGACGATATGATTCATTAGCTACATTTAAAATCGTAACTTAAATATATTACACCCAGAAAAAAATGCATAAACCCACGAAAAGCTCAAAAATTCCGCGTTATATATACCTATCTAGTAACAGTAAATCCAATTTCTCACCTTTTCCCATTCCTCCGTCGTCGTTTCGTCGCATAAACTGTACCCAGCTGGCTTGTATGGGGTTGTGGCGGCCGAAGCAGGCCAGTGTCCACGCATCCCTCTAGTGCGTAGCCACCCTGCCCGCCCCAGCCGCACATTTGTAACTTCGAATCAGCGGCTATCTTGCCGGTTGATACACCCCGCGGAGAATCTACTTGATTGGGCGGCAGCTTTTTTTCTTTTAAAACGGAGTGTCTTAACACTGTGTTATGTTATCACTGAAATGATGGGAGGTATCATAATAGGTCACCCACTCACTGGTCACTGTTTAAGTACGATTTCTGTGTTTAAACATTGGTTATAATTTGGGGAATTTTATTTTTTTTCATATATTTAATTGAATTTTTGGTGATTTTTCATGATTTTTGATAGTTTTCAGTCTTTTTTTTTACACTTTCTGTGTTATTTATTATAATATTTTTTTTATTGTTAAACTCACTAAAGTACACACAATAGTAATAGCTATGTAAATTGTTGTATGCCTACATAATTGCATTAAATTCGGATATTAGATTCAATCTGACCTCGATTTTGATTTCGCGCTATAGAGTTATTGATCCGCTTATAAGTATATCCGTCGGTGTTTATTTCTTTTCTACTGTTTGTTCCAACAAAAGAATATCACTTGATTATTAATATTCCACAGATTCCACACTTAAGTTTTTTTCTGTGACATCAAAAAAAAAACACAAATCAAATTAACAGTTTGGAAGATGTATAAACTGTGGAAGTATCTATTAATTTTACCATAAAAAAAACACATCACAACACACGACTATCCTCTTAATACATCACAAACACATTGTTCATCACTTCTATTCTATACTATAGTACATACTAGTGTTTTTACACGATTTTTTAAATTAAAATGACGTATTTTTAAAGGAAACGGCAACGCGTGGCGCGTCCAAGCGCCTGCCTCGATGTGGCCGGTTATCTTCAAAGGCCCTAGCCGTGGTGGGCGTGGCTTGCCCTGGCCCCGCCCAGCCATCTCAACCGGCCAATGGGGGGAGGCCGATCGAAGCGCACACTGGGACGTACTGGCGTTTTATTTTTAAAGGAATTGTATGATTTCTTTTGTATGCTTTTTTTATATGCTTTATTGAAAGTAAATTGTTGCTTTAGTTGCTAATTGTAATATGTGAGTTTCGTAGTATTTAAAATTTAGATTAATTAGTGTACAGTAATATGCTTAAATATAGTCTTTTGTAATGTAATTGAGAAATTTCAGCGGTTTCACGCTTTTTCTCGTAAAAAAAGAGAGAGAGAGTATCTAGTATTAAGACACTCCGTTCCAGGCGCTCCAATCAATTTTTACGGAACGTTGCGGGTTTATTGATGGAATCCAACGCTTTCTTTTGTCGCGGGATACAAACATATTTTGAATGGAAAAGAAATATTTATTTCATAAAAATAGATTATTAATGAATATTTTGTTGAAAAAGGGCGAGGTCTTCTCCAAAAAAAAATTGGAATACGTCCCCCAGTGAAGCGCAGTGACGTCACAAAATGGCTGCCGTGAAGGGGAGAATTTTCGCATTTTCCCCTCGACCGTCGGCGCGGACGGTCACCAAATTAACTTGCCTGTACATATTGACCAAACAGTTTTAAAAATATTTTTTCTTAAATGTAAAAAAATACATATAATTCTATGAAATTATTATTATTTATATAGATTATCTTACTATAAACGAGAAGTTTCAATAAACAAACGAGGAAATATTTATTTTCCATTCGCATATTATTGTTGCCTGGTACATTAGGCATAAAACGGTGTTTGGTTACGCCACGCATCATGCAAAGTCTCTAATACAAGTGAAAACAGGAGGACGATAATATAGTGATGTGTCACTCTATTAGGAGTATATCTCACATGTTGCGCAAAATGCGTGAAAATAAAAAATATAAATATTAAGTTTACTATACGTACATACAGGCCACTCGTGGTGCAGGAGCACAAAGTGTAACTGTAACGCGACTGGTTATGGGTTCGATCCCCACTCGAGGAAATGAAATATTTACTTAAATTTATATTTTAATTTCTTCTCTATGGTGTCGAGCAGCGTTGAGTTCCGCCTCTCAACATGGAGAGCCTCCAAAATTAGGCGGAAAGTGGGGTATAGAGTCTTAACACCAGGTTCCCTCTGCCTACTCTGCTGTGTAGGGGATACAGCGTGAAGCTGATTTTTAACTAATTGAAATGTGAATTTAATATTCATTTTACTTATAAACAGGTGTTGTAAATTAAAGTGATCGTTAAATATTTTTCTGTATATCAATAAACTACTTACTTTCGAGTACAACAGAGACATATGCACCTTTATCTATAGAAATATTTATAATAAACTCAATACTGCACTTTGTCTTGCGAAAGCTCAGAGCTTTAATAAATTTCCCCGAATGGGAATCGAACCTACAGCCGTCGCGTCAGAACAGTTACATGCTGTCCTCCGCCACAGTAACCTAATTTAAATTTATAATCACATTTCCAAGGTACCCAATTAAGTACCTAACTAAAATAATATTTTGTTCTAGATTTTATCGTAAAAACACGTTCTTGTGGAACTCTACATTGTCGTTACAAGAACGCTTTTATTTTTAATAGGTACTTATGACTGTTAGCAAATAAATAATGTAAATATATTTTTCAGTACATCGTGGTACAGTGGAAGTCTTTGAATGTAAACGCAATGACTGTGGGTTCGATAACTGTTCAAAGAAATTATTATATTGTTAGTAAATTCGTGTAAACGTGGGTAAAAAATGTAGGTAAAATAGGTTATAAAAGTAATGGAATTTTGTCAATCGGGGGTTGCTAGTAGGCAACGGCCCTTATCGGAAGGAGACTCGTGTGAAGTATTGTTATTAGGTGATACATATCTTTTTGCAATTACAGAGAATCTCTTTCCGAAGAATTTAGAAACACATAAACAATTTACTAATCCCGAAAATTAGTCGGAAAGTGGGAAACTGAGTGTGTTAACACTAAGTTAACCCTGTTTTACTCTGATGTGACGGTAAGAGCGTAAAGTTTCTTTAGGTAGTGACAAAATTAAATAAGCATTTATAGAATAAAAAACACATTCATCTTAAAGTGTTTTTTATTTTATAAATGCTTATTTATTCCAAGCCAGTCGTGGCACAGTGGCACGAAGTGTGACTGTAAAATCGACTGGTTGTGGGTTCAATCCTCACTCCAGGAGATGAAATATATACTTACTCTCGCTCTGGTGTCGAGGCTAAGCGCGACGTTGTGTTCTGCCACTCAACACGCTATGCCTCCAGAATTCGGCAGAAATTGGGGAACGGGGTGTCTTAACACCAGGTTCCCACTACCTACCCTGCTGTGTGCGGGATACAGCGTGAAGCTGATTCGTCTCAAAAATGATAACGTCGCATATTAATAGATAAACATACACACTTATATAAATAATTAAAATAATATTAGTATCACACTTCATCAGCCAGGGAAAACGGAGAATTCGTTCCCAACTACCCAGTACGAGGATTCGAGTATTCTACCTAATAACAAAATAAACAAAACTTCCAGCTCTAGTCTTAATTTACGCGACTGCAATAGTAAAATTGTAACTTTACATCAGATCCAAAGCAAAACTAAACGACATCGATCTAGAAATAAGTAATAAACTACCTATGAACAATAAAGCGGAGTCGCGGGTAGAGCTAGTAAAGCTATGATTTATACGACGGTGGGTGGGACGGTGACCCACCACCCCGCGTCGTGACATCCCGTAAATCATACACGAATTGCCGAAAATCACGCATTCATGAATATCTACTCTGATTATGGTTGTGGTACGAGATACAAGATAGGAGAGATAACAAAAAAACTAAAGACCAGTTAAAATATAAGAAAATATAGAAGCAAGTCGTGGCGTAGTGGCTCAAACGGGTAATTGTTATGGGTTCGATTCTCACTAGAGGAAATGAAATAGTTAATATTCTCATCTTATTCTGCTTACGAGGCAAAGCGGGGCATTAAGTTCTTCACTGAACATACAATATCACCACCATAAAAAATACCAAAAACTTAAAAGCATTACAATAAACATAAACTGCAACAAATGCTTTAAAATGTACTCATAGCTACTAAATATAGGAGCTGAAATATAGGAGCATGCTCAAGTACAATTATAGAACTCTTTGAAGAGTTCCACTACTCAGGTTGGCCCTATAATTAGACAAACCTAAAGATACCATATTATCGTTTTGTCGCCTCAGTTACTTATAATTAGACAGCTCTCTGGATACAGCCTACTTAATAGTAGATGTTCTGGTTAATTTCTAATTTTTCATGGTTTTTTTTTTCGTTACTAACTGCATACGTATTTAAATATATAAATGAACATTAAAAAATATACATAAAATTGGCAATATAGAGGACAAGTGCAATAATTTTGAATATTATCTTTTTAAACATTGAAATAACCATTTAAATAAGTAAGCTATGATATAATATAAATTAAGATAAAAATATAAAAAAAAACCATATTAACAAATAATAAAATACCTATATCTATATCTATATGTATATTGTAAATATAAATCGCTGTCGCCTATAACACAACACAAACGCCACATAGTAAAATTTTGGGCGAAAGTGTTCATAAAAACCGTTTTATTTTTGTTTTACTGTTTAAACGTCGCATAAAAATTATATCTAATATAGTTAGCGTATAAAACTCCATAAAAATAAAGTTACGGTAAACAGTGGTAATGTTATATTTACCTTTTTTGAATAACATTTTTAAGGAGCACTTTTAATACAGAAAATTGGTTAACCAGCCGAGGCCGAAAAGGCCGTCGTGGAGCAGTGACACAAAAACGTGATACGACGGTTGTGGGTTTTATTCCCACTAAAGCGAATGAAAATATTACTAACAATATTTTCATATTTGTTGAGACAAAACGCGGCGTTGAGTTCCACTACTTATCACTCAATGCCCCGAAGAATTCGGCGGAAAGTGGGGAACGGTGTGTCTTAGCACCAGGTCTCTTTGCCTGCCCTGCTGTATGTCCGATATAATAACATGAAATTGATTTGAATTGATTAAGACTAACTTAAAATATGACAGCTAACTAATTGACGGTAATAAATAATTAATGACCACTTGAGGATGTCGTAGCACGGGAGCACAAGCGTACTGTAAACGCGACGATTGTGAGTTCAATTCTCATTCAAGGGAAATGAAATATTTAATATTTTCATTTCCTCCCTCTGGTCACGAGGCAAAGCGTGGTATTGAGCTCTGCCATTCAACATGCAATACCTCAAAAATTCAAAACTTGGGCGAAAAGTAGGGAACAGGTGGATCTTAATGTGGTACGGAGTGTCTTAACACTACGTTCCTAGGTTTTCTCTGTCTTTTCGGCTATTTGTGGCATAAAGAGTCAAGCATTGGCAAGACCAGTTCAATTTGGTGTATCTTTTTTTTTATTTCACGATATATCTCGAAACTACACAATAGCAACCTTAACAGAGTTATCACACACAGTTCCACATGCACCGTTTTCAAGATTGCGTGTTAAGTAACGAAATTCAACGCCACATTTTTTTTACAGACGAAAGTGAAAATTGCTCTCCCTCGAATGGGAATCAAACTGGAAATAGATATAAATAAATAGTTAGTTTATTTTGCAATCACAAATGAATCCATTGATCTATTATTGAGATTAAGCAACATTCTTGCAGAATTACAATGTCTATTGCGTTACGTTCTCATTTTAAAGTTACTCATTTAGTTCATAATATAATTATGTAGAAGACCTATATAATTAGGTTCACTCTGTATCCCGCACACAGCAGGGTACGCAGAGGGAACCTAGTGTTAAGACACTCCGTTCCCCACTTTCTTTTTTTTTTTGTTTACTTTTTTTTTATTTCGCCTCTTCGAGTGGGGATCGGACCCATAACTAGTCGATTTTTTTTTATTTTATAGTCGAGAGTCACACTTTGTGCACCTGCGCTACGATTGGCCTCTACTATATATGTAATTATATTTATGTACATTAACTAATTTAATTTAACTCAGCAAAAAACTTATTATAATTTCAAATTTTACATCTATTTAAAAATAAAAATAAAAAGCATTTTTATTCTTTCTACAAAATTTTCGTTTATAATGAAAAATAATATAAATATTTAGTATAATTATTAGTAATTTATTTATAATTACCGTTTTATTTGTTAATAATTAAGATAATATTAATAAATAAAGTTAAATTACTAAGTTCTCAGGATTCGATTCCCACTGGGAAATAAAATATTTTATATTTTCATTTCACTTAACATGCAAGGAGAACGAAGTGTTCTAACATTAGCTTCCCAGGTTCCTTGTGCCGTATAGGCACATGGTATGTTTGAGATACTTTTATTATTTATTTTTTTTTAATTAAAATATCTTGTGGTTTTAAGACTTACAGCGACATCTATGTAAATAAGGCTGAACTTGATGCTATAAGTTTCGTTGTAAGCTCGCGTCTACTGTCACTTAGAAATCAATAACTTTTAAGCTTAAAGTACTTTTATATATAGATATGTTATAAAAGGAACGGTTTAAAAATAGTCATGTTTGTGATTTTATAAATTATATTATATTAATATAATAATTATTTAACTTACAAAATATATATTTATTAATTAAGAGATATATATTTTACATTTTTAATTATAAATTAATATACAAAACATATAAAAACACGCTCTTCCGACGATGGGTGGTTTAAAAAACGATATACGCTTTTATTATACAAGAGAATAAATTTTACATTTTTTAATATAAATTGTTATAAAAAATACATTTATAAATATAAAAAAAGCTCTTTCGAGGGCGAGATGAGAACCCTAGCCATCGGTGGCTAGGGCTCCAGAGAAAGGAACCTCCTCACAATACGCGTCGTCTCATTCAAAAAAAGTATTAAAATATTATTATTATTAAAGTTACTCAACCGACTTATTTAAGCAAAATAAGTAACTAGTTTCTGTCTTTTACTCTTTCTATTTGCTTATGAGATTAATTACATATATGATTTAATAGAAGTTTCTCGGTAGTTTTTTCAACCCCTTTATCTACCCTTTTCAAGATCATGAAAAAATCTCTTCAAAAGTGATAGTTTTTATTTTGTTTAAGTTCAAATACCACGTCCTTAAAGGTGTGATACTGATATAAATTCAATGTATATGCATCTTGAATAAAGATAACTTGCAATTTTACTTTAATGTATTAAGGTTGTGTGACTGTAAACGTGACGGTTGTGGGTTCGATTCCCATCGGAAAATAAATTATTAACTCTCTGCTCTGGTAACAAGCCAAAGTCTCGAATGGGGATCGAACCCACGACCAGTCGATTTTACAGTCACACTTTGCGCCTCTGCCCCACGACTGGCCTCATTTATTATTATTTATTATTATTTATTTTTCACATTGTTAGATTTGTTTTGAACAGGTTTTTGGATTGCTTATATAACATTTATTACAGTTACTTTAAAAACTGATAGTGGCCAAGAGTAGGTTGTGAAATTTTAAATGAATATAATGACTAAGAACATCATGTTGCAACCTTATAAATATAATAATCGATTTCCACCAAAAAATTAACTCAAATTCATTTCGCCGAACAAAAACCCCAACATATGCCACGAATTTCTCGATAATCGTCGCCTAATTTGAATCGAATTTTAATCGAAATCGGTCCGAATTTTTTTCTACGGCGCCGCGACCGTTTACAACTGAGAACTGTCAATCAAGTGGTTTACAGTACATATTATTCGGGCCTTTTGTAATCGCTAAGAATTTCGACATCGACAGGTTGATTTTAGGATTGTGGAGCAGGAAATTTTTAATTTTTTCCCCCTATATTTTGTTGTGAGGGCGGCTTTTATTTTTGAATTTTATGAAGCCAATATCGGTAAGGACCGCCCGCAAATTTTAAATATCTATTTGTCGGTAAATTCGTAGTTTGTATCCGGTTTTTTTTTATATTTTCACGCTTTATCCTTTATCCGCTTAATTATCTCTGACTATCTCTCTTTGACTGACTAAAGTAGTCAGAGAGGGATAGACAGAGAGACTCCGTACATGCCCTCTGGGGAGTCCTCGTACTTTTTACATGAACTTTTTCAAGTTTTTTCAATATTATTAACAAAAGTCTTTTCTTACAATATTATAGATTTTCTACTCTTAATTTTATTTCATCATTCTTTAAACGAACCCAAAGTTTCTCTTCTTTTTCAAGTTCTCAAAGTTTAAGTAAAATAACATAGCTCAAAATTTGTCTACCTTTTTATTTATTTATATAGGTTGAATTTAGTTACGTCATTGTTTTTCTTTTTTTTTATATGACAAAAATAAATCTTTTTTATTATACTTTCACGATTTATTTTTAAATTTTACGTTCTCTATGATTACAGATACCTATTTCTTTTTGATTTTTCTTAAATGAATCAATTAATAATAATATATTTTATTGTACACCACAAACAACGTAGAAAAACAAAGAAATACATAAAAAAACATGACAATGTACAGCAGGCTAGTATTTTTTTGATAAACTTCCTTATACAAATTACAAACGCAACAAATGCTAATTATTATTAATTTTAATCAACTATTCAGAGTGGGAAACGGACATACCTTAATGGAAACGGAATATGTTAAGATTAGGTTCCCAGATTCCCTTTGCCCATTCTGCTATATGTTGTATGAGACAAGTAAAATTATTTTGTGGATTTGTTAGTAAGAGCGACGAGAGTGGGTACTATTGCCAACCAGAGAAATGAATTTATCAATGTTATCATTTCCTTTCAGGGTTCAGGGTAGGCAGAGGGAACCTAGTTATCATTGTGTGTACGTTTTATAATTATCTCGCTCTAATATCAAAACTAAGCGCAGCGTTCATTTCCGCCACTTAATGTCACACGTGTCTCCGGAGAACATAGTGTCTTAACACTAGTTTGCTTCTTCCTACCCTGGTACATACGGCATACAGCGTGAAATTATAAAAAATAATAATTAAAATTAAATACTCCTTATTTTATTATGGCCACAGATTAATTAACTCATGATATCATATTTAAGAACTCATATATAAATTACACTCCTCTCCTTTCTCCACAAGTTATTCTATATAATATTGAAATGAAATTAAAAAAAGAAGCGATGAAGGAGAGATGAGAGCAATGATTTAAATTTTGTCTATTTTGTGAATTTTAATAATAATATTATTAAAATCTGGAATAATTAATGTGACACTGAGGCCAGTCGTGGCGCAGGGGCACAAAGTGTGACTGTAAAACCGACTGGTTGAGCTTTCGATCCCCACTCAAGGAGATGAAATATTTACTTAAATTTATAGTTCCATTTCTTTGCTCTGGTTTCGAGGCAAAGCGCGGCGTTGAGTTCTGCCACTGAACACGCAATGCCTCTAGAATTCGGCAGAAAGTGAGGAACGGAATGTTTAACACTAGGTACCCTCTGCTGTATGCGGGTTACAGCGTGAAGCTGTTTTTTTTTTTGATAAGACTAGACTATGCTAATTTGCACCTCAAGAGCAACGGAACTCAACGCCGACCTACCAGAATGGAGCAAAAATAAATAAAAAATAATAAAATTTCCTTATTACCTTTTTATCTTAAATAACACATATATAAGAAAACAAAAAAATATATATACTTCTATGTAAATAAAAAAACGTATACAGAACACTCCTTTTAACCAAAAGAACTCATACTTAACAATACATCCTAATTGTATTATGTCTTGCGGCAGTAATTGACTGTGGTAATATAAAAAAAAGAACTCCAATACAAAAATAACCTTTTTTAGTTTTTGTTTGTTTCGGATTTATCCCTAATCTCCCATTGACACTGTAATGAGGCCGAAATATTGTACCGATGATGTTATTATATTGAAAACTATGGAGTAGCGATTATTAAAATATTATTTAATATTTTTTAAATCGTTTTTAGTTAAGATGCCCGATAAATTTTGCGAGGAAGTTGTAGGTTCAGTTCCTATATGTAGGACTTTTCTTTTCTAGCTTCACTTTGTATGACGCACACAAGAAGGAGGTTGCGGGACATGAAGTGTTGAATGATGGAATTCAACGTCGCGCTTTGTTTTCTTGAGTAGGAATCGAACTCTAAGCCGTCATGCTTATAGACAGACACTGTCTAACTTGGCTCTGATAGTCAATAAGTATAAGCATATAAAATGTTTCTGTGTTAAATATTTTAATACTATATTATGTAAATCGAATTTATTTCAATAAAACAGAATATAAAAAGAAAATAACAAAAATAAAATCAACGTATAATTTATTGAAATTATAAGGAAAATATTGTAAATACATGTGGGAGAAGTGTCTTAACACTAGTTTCTGTCCACTAACTCTACATTACGCGAGAGAACAGTATAACAATTTAAAAAAATATATAACAACGAACAGCTCTACAGACGTCGATATAGTTATATATCGCCACCGGATGAATTTAGTTCCTTGAAACTAATCAGCTGAATAAGTAAATTGATGGAGACGACACGCAACCGTACTATACTACGAGGTTTTGGGACTATTATGGAGTTTTTTTTAAATTTATATATTTTTTTATATTTTTTACGTTTTACTGTAGGCAATGGTAATCTTGTATTGACTAACTGTTACTCACTTAATCAGCTTCACGTTGTATCCCGCACACAGCAGGGTAGGCAGAGGGAACCTAGTGGTAAGATTATCCTCCTATCCGCTTATCCTCGACACCAAAGCGACGAAATTGAAATATACATTTAAGTAAATATTTCTTTCCTCGAATGGGGATCGAACCCACAACCAGTCGGTTTTACAGTCAAACTTAGTGCCTCTGCGCCACGACTGGCCTCAACTAAGTAACTAACTAGCCAATCTTACAATATTTCGTACTTTGCCAATTTATTATTTTTGATTGATAAATTATCTTTTCTCTATAATTTAGTTGTTATAACGTTGAAGAGTTTGTGAGATTGAAGTTGCTAAACTCAGGAACTACTTACATTGGAATTATAAAATATTTTTGAATTCTATTTATCGAGACAAGCTATTTTTTGTTCGCGGGTTCTTCTCTCAGTATCAATTCAACGTGAAATGTGGAGAACAAAGTGTCTCAATACTAGGTTCCCTCTTTGACTACTTTTTCATATTTAGAATAAAGCGTGAGGCTAAAAAAAATATTTCAAATTTGATTCATCGGTCAGAGCAGAAAATTGTGATGTCGAAGCTTTTTCTGTCTGCCCAGTATAATAAGGAATTGTATGAAGATAGAAATACAAACAACAATATATTAAATCTTGACACAAAAGACAATGTACATGAAACAAGAAAAATTTAAATATTTCAAATACTACCAAATCGTTCACGCGACTTATTACATACTTTCTTTGAAATCATTATGGATAAGTTACAAATATTTGTTAATTAGATATTTTTACGAAATGTCTAGGTAGTTAAAAAATACAATAGTTTCCTTGATTAAGTTTTTTTTAGGTTAACTATTTCTAAGACCAAGCTTCCGCCTTTTCTTTTTTTTAGAAAAGACAAGGCAACCGAGCGCACGGGTCACCTGGTGGTGACCTAAAGTGACCTCCACCGCCCACGACTTCATGTAATACCAGAGAAGATATAGGTTACAGGTGTGATCTGTATGATAGATGTAGATGCGCTTTTTGTAGGGACCCATGTAATATCGACCTGAAAACACCGCCGCAGGGTGGCCATTCCACAGTTGTGTGGCGCGTGGTTGTTTTCTTTTAATTTAATGGCACCGTGACACCGTGGTTTGTCTTAAATATATCTGCAAATATGAAATTATTCTAATATTTAAGACTAAAAATTTTCAATCAATAATAAAGAATATGTAGATGTATAATATTCTTTTCGTTATGTACAAATTTTTACATTGACAACCATAATTGTAATGTTGTACAATTGGGTATACAACGTCTTTATTTAAATATCGCGCTATACAAAAAAAAACAAAAAAAAAATTAAATACAGCGTATAAAATAAAGGTCCAATTCCCACTCGTGGAAATGGTTATATTTAAATTATTTTCATCCCCGGTTTGGTAGACAAAGTGCGGCGCTGCGCTCTACACACAAATGTCTTAAATATTGGAAAACGGAGTGTCTTATCACTAAATATTCGCCTACTCAGCTCTTTGCACTTATTGTCTACAATTTTTATTTAAAACTGCTTAAAATCCAGATATTTGCATTAAAATATTAAATCAATACACGAACTGCAACTCGCAAAGAGCACAGACGCGCAATTAATAATTGTATATTCAAACCGATACATACGACATGTACACGAGCACGAGATTATTTACGACGCTTCTGTAAATTTATTTTTTGCGAGAAATTTTGCCGTATTTTTTTTTATTCACTATAAATATTTATTGTAAGCTGAATTTACTTTGCTATAGCAGCACTAGTAACTGATTCTGACTTCGTTTTGTGAAGACTTTGTAAGTGTTTTTTTTTATTTTTAGAATTTTTTTTTTCGGTTTTTTTTTAAGATTTTGTAGAATTTTGTGAGTCTGGAGGTAATCTTAGTTCAGTATATTTATTAATATTTTTATTCTAAGGCCGTCTTGGCGCAGTGGTGCAGTGATTGACTGACAACGCGACGGTAACAACGTGTAAAACGATAATTTTTTCATCGTTTTTAAGTGTAAACATTTATGTAAGCTATTATAATAGTAGCTGATTGTGTTTTTTTTCTTTTTTTAAGGTTTTACGGATTCGTCATAATGAGATACCTACACCTTTACAAAAGTAGTAGGTAAAACGTTATATTTAACAATATTTGTACTCAAAGGCCGTCGTGGCGCAATGGAAGAGTTGATTGACTGTAAAGGCGACGGTTGTGGGTTCCCATGCCACTCAGGAGAATGAGTAATTATTATTCGCCGAAAATAAACATAAAGCACTATTGTGTTCCTACACTCATTCTATTGAACGGAGTGTCTTAACTTAACTGGCTATATGCTGAATATAGCGTGAAATATTCAAGAAATTAAAAAGTTATTATATGTACCTTTTTTAATAAAAATTATGGTGGTGCGTGATAGTACTTTATGTTTAGATCGTCTTAACTAACATTAACACACTTCGGCCACTACTTTGTACACCTATACAAATCTAGAGACATTGTGTATTAGACGGCGGAACTCAACGCGGTATTATAACCAGACAAATCGACAAAACAATAACATTTTTAACTTACCAATTCAGAACAGAACCCACAACCAACCATCATGTATACAGACCATTTAACTGCACTATCAAAAATCAACAGATAATTCACATTAATTAGGAAAAGCAGGTGTAAATCCGAAAGAGACAAAAAGAGAGAGAGAGAGAGAGAGAGAGAGATAAAAATAACATAAAATATACCAAATCGATATAACTAACAATTATTTATTATTGACCACGTCATACATCAGATAATAAAGTTTAAAACTTTCGATACGTTTAATATTCACTTGTTGGTCACAACAAAAAAAAAACTTACCTTTTTTTTAAAATTCGTAACCAAGACACCACCTGCATGTCCAATCAATATTTAACATATTTATATTTGTCACAATGAAGTAGGTTGAGCTTTTGTACATTTTTTAACCTTTACAGGTTGGTAGGTTGAGGGAACCTGGGAACCTGGGAACCTAATGTAAAGAAACTGCGTTCGGAGCTTAAAATTAAATTTAAAAATATATTACTAAACAAAGCTTACTATTCGATCCAAGAATACTGTAATGATAACAGTGCTTGAAATTAAATGATGATGAAGTTAATGATAGGATATTGTAAATTTTATTTCTCAGGAGAACTTCCGAACTGGAGGTAGCACCCTGTACGACTGACACTACTGACATTTCTATATAACTTGACGTTTCAAAAGTGCTTTTAATGGCTTAATTAAATATAGAATTTTTTGATTTTACCTATATAATAAATTTTCATTAAATCGCTTTGGTAATAAGACAAAGCCCGTTGTTAGTTCCACTACGCAACACGCGACGCGTGTCTCGTATGTTTGGACGGTGTGTGGGTAACGGAGTGTCTTGACACTAGGTTCCCTTTATCTACTCTACTGTACACGAGATAGCGTGTGAAGCTATAAAAAAAAATAAAAAAAATAAAACGAAACGAACGAAAAACATAAAAGAGAGACAATATGTAGAAACCATTGACGTAGTAACATAGACTTGGACGGTTTCCAAAGAGGCGCGGGTTCAAATTCCAATACGTTAAAAGTTTAATATTTTTTTCTTAATAAGTATTTTTCTTGAGTCCTTATATTTTTCTTTTCTAAGTGTGGAATTAAATTTAAAAAATGTTAAAAAATATTTATAAAAAACAAAAACCCCGACTACATAAAACTAAAAAGGAAGTAAACAAGCCCATATATATATAGTTTATTAGGATTAACAATCGTAGATTATTCTTATGCTGTAAAAAGTTACTTACTTTAACGTAAATTAACTTTAAATTAACTTTAAGCGTGTATATAATGTACTTATACGCGATGATTGTGGTTTCGATTCCCATTCGGGGGAATGAATTGTTATTTATTAATATTTTAATTTCTTCGGTATGCCACTTAAGTGCAATGTCTCTAAAATTCGGCGGGAAGTGGGGAACGGAGTGCCCCAACACTACCACTAGGTTACCATACAGCGTGAACCAAACAAATACAGTAAAAAGAAAAAATAAAAAAAAAAACAAACGATCTCGCTATCCCAGTGAGTATTCACTAGATAACGTAAGTAATCATGTTTTAAAGTTGCATATGAAATTTTGTATAATTATGATAATGCAACTTAGGTAATGTATGAAAAGTATGAACTTAGGTAAGAAAAATATTTATTTGGAAAACGTATAAAATTTGAATGTAGCGGGACTCGAACCCGCGCCGTATCCGTATGGCTTAGTGGTCAGAGCGCCTGGTCGGTTGCCAGGAGGGTTTGAGTCCCGCTACGTTCAAACTTTTAAATTTATAAATATTTTTCTTTCCTAAGTGTGGAATAACATTTTAAAAAATGTCAAAAATAGTTACGAATGAAGTCAAAAATAAATATTTATACTTTTCTTTCATAGCTTATAGTACGTAACCGCTCTTCGGAGTGGATAATTTTTTCTCTATTTTTTCACTTTCACGCTTTATCCCACATTTAGCATGGTAGGCAGAGGGAGAATTTGCACACTTTTGCCTTGATACCCGTGTCAAGAAACGAAAATATTCCCTCGAATGGGGATCGAACTCACAACCGTCGCGTTACAGTCACACGCTTAAGCTCCTGCGCCACGACGGCTTCTAGTCTTCTTCATAAATATTATATAAAAATGCATATGTATAAATACAGTAGGTACACACAAACTTACCTACTTTTCAAAGTGAAGCAATGATATGCCTTCGAGCTACAAATGCAATTTATGTTCAATTATGCCAATCAAAAATTATTTATTGGCACAAAACGACTCTACATAAATATTTTTATATATTTTTTTTCTGTTTCCAATTAGATAAATAGTAAAAATTAAAAAATTTAAAAGCTGTGTTTAAGTCAATTATGACGATGAACTACTAAATAATGTTTATTCAATGACAGTAAAAATAATTAATTTAAGGTAGTGAGAAGAAATACTTTGGCACTCCGAAGATTTGAACCCACAACCGTTGTATTTAAGCAGACACACCACAGCTCACCCGAAATAGCTTCTTATTTGAGATAATTACATACTATATAAATTATAGCCTACAACATCATTGGTGTAAAATCCCGGTTAACGTTTCCAAAAAAAAATCGGAAAATGTGTCGTCGAGTTTCTAAAAACATAGTTTTAAGCTTCCGGCTTTGTCTCACTAATAGCAAGTTAGGCAGAGAAAGCATAGAGCGAAGACACTCCGCTCCCCACTTTCTGACTAATTCTGGATGCATTGCGAGGCGAAACTCAACGCCGCGCTTTATCTCGACAACAGAGAGTAGAGTCGTGATGACATTAACCATTGAGGTATCTATGTGAGTGCGTGGGTTTCCTATATACACTGTGGTCTACTGCGCCAATGGGATTTCTTATGACTAAAATTATCAAGGAAAGTTAAGTTTAGTTTGTTGGTAAGTATGTAAATAGAAAAGTTATATGAAAACGTAAGACAACATAAACCGATTTTTTGAATTGCATTGTATTATTAGTTAATAGTAATAATAGCTTTACAAAAAATGATATCCCATCAAAAACATAAATGCGAAATGAGAGCCAAGTTAAGTTCAATGAGACGATCTCGACTTCACCGACAAACGAATGGGGAATCTATGTTTGTGCCGAGTTTGGATAAATTTCGAGCTCCAAATTGGACTTGGCAATCCTTGATTATTTATTTTATTGGCAAACATAATGAAATTTCTTTTAAAATATAAGGCGAGTACCTATTTGACTTTCAATTATCACTTTTGCATAATAATATACCTATCAAAAAAATATATATTATTCACTTTACCTTTTTTGAGGGCAGTCCATTTGAGGTCAGTCATGGCGCAGAGGCACAAAGTGTGACTGTAATACCGACTGGTTGTGGGTTCGATCCCCACTCGAGGAAATGAAATATTTACTTAAATTTATATTTCCATTTCTTCGCTCTGGTGTCGAGGCAAAGCGCGGCGTTGAGTTTTGCCACTAAGCACGCAATGCCTCCAAAATTCGGCAGAAAGTGGGGAACGGAGTGTCTTGACACTAGGTTTCCTCTGCCTACCCTGCTGTGTGCGGGATACAGCGTGAAGCTAATTTAATTTAATTTAAATTTTTACTTTACCTTTATTGTCCACCACATTATAAAAGTTATTAAACAAAAAAATTACAGAGAGACTAGCCACTGACGAACTAAAGCCTATAACCGTTACTCGCTTGGTAACGTGGCAAACCGCGGCGTAGTGTTCTGCTACTCAACAGGCAATGCCTCTAGAATTCGGTGAAAAGTGGGGAACAGAAGTGTCAAAAAGGGAACGGGGAGTCTCTGCCTAACCTGCTATGTGCGGGATATAATGTGACGTGATAGTAAAAAAAGTAATATTCAATTTGCATAAAAAATATGTATGGAAAAACGGTTTTATGTTTATTTATGCAGTACATACAATGAGCTACTTTAAAAATAATTACAACGCATTACATAGTATAATTATCGACTCGTTATAATAATAATATATTTTTTATTAGTCCACACAAACGTCGGTTACCACCCATGTTGTATGAACAGAGGGGACTCTGGTGTTCAGACAGTCCAGTGGGTTTAACTTTGCACTCAGTTTTCAAGATATTGCATATGGACTGGTGGAACTGAACGTCGCCCTCTTTGTTATTAGAGCGAGAGAATGAAAATCATTCACTCCTTCAAGTTGGAATCAAACCCAAAACCCTCGCGATTACAATCAATACGCTGTAGCTGCGGCCGTCTTTGCACAGCGGCACAGTATTGTATAATAGACTACTTGCTATATATATAAGGTCTATGCAAAAGTATTTTTTTATTGTTTATACAATAGAAAATATTTTTTTAGGTATATTTTTTTATTTATTTATAATATGTATGTGCCGTTTTGATCGATGACTTGTTGAATTCTTATGGGTGATCCGTGATCCCATTCCTGTAGAAATTTTGAGTTTTTTGATAAAAAAAAATCTGATAGTATTTTCAGTGCTTTTGAGGTTAGCTTTATGCTTCCTAAAGAGTTCTATAATGAGGGAAACAGGTGGAAATCTGATGGGGCAAGGTGAGGGCTATACCGAGGATGTGTCAACACATCCCAGCCAGGCTCTCTCAATTTTTGCTGCGTGGCTATATATGTGTGCGGTCTGGCGTTGTCATAGTGGAACACCACGCCTTTCCTATTCATCAGCTCCAGCCGGTTTTTCTCAATATGTTTTTTAACCTCATCAGTTGCTGACAGTAAAGGTCAGAATCGATAGTTTTACCCGGTAGCAAAAGCTCATAGTGGACGATTCCTTTCCAATCCCATAATACACACTCACTTTGTTCTGAGTCAAGCCGGGATTTGAAAACAATCGACAAAATTGCGGGAACCAGTTTTTTTTATTTTATTTATTGCATCTTCAGAATGTCACATTTAATGGTATTTAAACCAGCCAGTTACATTCAGTACAGTAAAAAAGGTTTGATTGAATAATACATTCAAAATATTTAAATACTTTTGCCCCGACCTATTATAATATTATTAGATAAGTTTTGTTTTGCGCCAGTCGTGGCGCAATGGCAAAAGAGTGTGACTGTAAACGAGATAGGTTGTGGGTTCGATTCCCACGTGAAGAAATTAAATGTTTAATATTTTTATTTATTTGCGCTGGTGTCTGTGTACTTTGGCGGAAAGTGAGAGCGGAGTGTCTTAACATCTAAGCTCATGCGGGATACAGCGTGAAATTGAAAAAAAAATTTTGTTTTGGTTCATATAATATTATGTGTGTATGTAATCGGACATGCCAATTACCACCAAAGGATTTTTTATATTTTTATTTTTAAAGTGTTATTCCATAGTTAGGAAAGAAAAATACTTATTTAGAAAACGTATAAAAATTTTAACTCGAAACCGCGTGTCCTGGAAACCGACCAGGAGGCGTTTCCAGGAGGCGCGGGTTCGAGTCCCGATAAGTTCAACGCCGTATTGTCAAGATCAGTGAAATATAAATAATTTAAATATAACGTATCCATAAGGATACGTTATATTTAAATTATATATATATATATAATTTATTATATTTAAATATATACTTAAAAATAATTTCTAGTAGCAGTCAATAACCAACCACTCCATCAAACCACAACCGTAGAGCGGTTCAATAATTATTTTGAAATAAAATTTTATACCTTCATTAAATATTAATTCTCATATAAAATGAATAGTAAACTTAATTTATATGATAAATGGACGTTGTTATCCTAAAGGTGACCAATTATTAAATGGAACAAGAAAAATTGTGTTTTTAATTATCTTTTGATATGATATTGATAGAGATAACATTTAAATGTATTTCAAACGTGTTTTAATCTACGCGATAGTATATTACTGATCAATTCTTATTTTTTTTAGATTTGCGATCTATCTGGTGAGGCCGGTCGTGGCGCAGCGGCACGAAGTGTGATTGTAAAACCTACTGGTTGTGGGTTCGATCCCCACTCGAGGAGATGGAATATTTACTTAAATGTATATTTCCATTTCTTCGCTCTGGTGTCGAGGCTAAGCGCGGCGTTGAGTTCTGCCACTCAACACGCAATGCCTCCAGAAAGTGGGGAACTATGATTTGTTAGTATGGAAATATGTTCAAAGTTTGAGAATAAAATGTTTTAGTTTTGCGTTTGGGTGTTTTTATTTGTAAAATTTTTAATAAATAGTTACTAAAAGTTAAGAAAATTGTTAAAATCATCTACGATATTCGATTTCTAGCTAGTCTTAATGGATATATGTAACAACATGTGCCATCGATGAATCAACACAATCGTGACCTGTAAGCTTCTTCTTATGGCTTATTTACCTTTTATCTCACGGTTTCCTGCCTAATTCTGAATAACTGCGTCTTGAGTGGCGTAACTCAACGCCGCTCCTTGACTCGTCACCAAAGCGAAGCAAACAGGCTTAATAATTTCATATAATAGTAAGGTAGTTGTAGCATTAGCTTGACGCCGAAACCTTCAAAATAGAATAAAACACCTTTTTAATCATTTTTGTGTAACTAAATAAGATTATTGATCACTCAATATTGAGTAAATTTATTTTTTACATTTTAGTTTACTGTTCAAAGTCTGTTCTCTTGACAAACGAACAGACGGACAACAAAATGATATTAAAAAGTTTCCATTTGTATCTTTTGAAGCACGGAACCCTAAAAAAGAATCATAAACAAAACTGTCTTAAATAAATGTTAGTATTGATTCATTTTATTTTATAGGTACATAACTCCATCCAAACAAAAACCATTTCTTGTCAGTACTGTCAGTACAACAAATAGACAAGTTAATTAATATTTTAAATATAGTTATTACAAATGTAAACGGTATTTACTTAAACCCACAATAAAATGACATGATGACATTTACTTATATGTATATATAAACCGCACTTAGAATTAACGTAGATATTTATATATGTTGAAGGCGGCGTGGCGCAAACGCACAAGTGTGACTGTGATCGTGACAGTTGTGAGTTCGATTCCCGGTCAGGGGAAATTAATTATTTAATATTTTCCTTTCCACGTTACCTGAAAAAAGGCGGCGTTACGTTGCGCCAATCAATACGCAATATCTCGAGGTTTCGGCGGAAAGTGGGAAATGGTGTGTCTTAATCCTAAGTTCCCTCTGCCTACCCTACTGTACAAGTATGTATAATATACAACGGAACTACCAATACGCGATTAATCATACTATATATAAAAATTCCGTTACTGAGTGACTGACTGACAACGCAAAAGATGGGAGGAAGAAGCTAGAATTACGTGGTGTAGAACGCTGTAATTTTTCACGTAATCATCTTGGGGAACTTGAATACTTACGGGATGAGGCAAGAACGGAATTTTATGTTATATATTGAAACACGCAAAATAATATTGTTAACATTAAATGTAAGTACTTTACGCATCACCTTGTCCTTTTTCTACTCCCCGGTATTTCTTGAGAAACTATCATACCGAACAAATTAAATCCAATTTATTATAAACATTACCCAAATCAAAATCGAACCCACAGCCATCGCGTGCACTGTCAGAACACTACGCCACCGCGACATGGCATCACAAAATTAATTGCAAAACAACCGTTAATGCCTGCTTCAGTTAACGCATCAGACCATATCGTATATATTTATTATTGTTTAATTTGCATTATTTTTTGCTTTTTCACATGTTATATGTATTATTTCATTTCCATCGTTAAATCGAAAAAAAAACCTAGTAATATTATGAAGATTAAATTTTCTTACGGCGTTGAGTTCTGCTATACAACACGCACAGGCTGGGCAGAGGGAACCGTAAACATAGTGTTCACACACTCCGTGCTCAGTAGGACACTTCTGAAGAGTCCAGCCTAAATCACCCTAACTTTCAGGTTCCCTCTGCTTACCCTGTTATGTACGGAATAGTGCTAAAAAAATATATGACAGAACGCGCTAGCTTCAGGTAGGTACTTAACCAATTAGTTCGAATAGAAAAAAATATTTTTATTTATACCTACATAAGCTATAAGAACATAACGTCAATGATTTCAATGTAACTGTGACACATGTCATGTCCAAATCTTAGTTCCATTCGACCACGAGGGCGAAGCCGCAGGTGAATGCTTGTTTTTTTTTTTGCTTCACGCTGTATCCCGCACATAGCAGCGTATGCAGAGGGAATTCGGGATCCTAATGTCAAGAGACTCCGTTCCCATTAAAACACTTACGTTCTCCACATTCCGTTTGAGTGGTGGTGATCAACGCCGTGTTGTGCCTCGGTAACAGAGCGCGGAAATGGAAATATTAAATATTTCTTTCACTAGGGTCAGAAACGAAAAAAAAAGAGAAAATTTTACACATCTATAGAATATACAATATGCAAAAGAGATTTAGTTAAAACGCAATCTACAATAAAATAAATATTTTCGCTCATCCACCAGAATAGAAAATAAAGAAATAGTTATAATAAATGTAGTCTACGCGGACAAAGTCGCGAGCGAAAAATTAGTTTTTGGGTTTTGTACCCATAGGGTAACCTTATTACTGAAAACCCACTGTCTTTCTTTCTGTCTCTCTATAGGTCTGTCACCAGGCTATAACTCACGAAACGTGATAGTTAGACAGCTAACACTCTCCCAGATGACGTATTTCTGTTGCTGTTATAACAACAAATACAAAAAATCTGAATAAAATAAGTATTTCAGAGGAATAAAAAAATTTTTGTTGTTTATTTTCATAGATAATTCGATGGAACCCAATCACACTTGGCCTGTTTCTTAAAGATAGAAAACATTAACTCCACACGGCGTTTAAACCCGCTATCATCAACCAGACACTAACTACTCAACAACAATGTTATCTCTTTTTGTCACTCAAAAGCACATTAAAACTTTTTTCGAGCTTTTAAAATACTATAATTAATTATAAGCAATTAAGAATCGTTTCTTTGAAATTACCGTGTAATATTACATACAGCTTTGCAATAACAGTAAAACAGGTTAAATTGGATAATAAAATACATAATACCCATTATTATTAGTCTTTACCGTCTTTGTAAGTGATGGGTACCATTTATCAAAATAATTTGAAAATCGTATGACTCCTTAGGCTAACATCAGGTTATTATTACTTGGTTCAAGATTCGATTTTTAGTTGTTGTAAATTTGCATTTCAAGCTTTTCTATAGGTACAGCTACACTAATAAACTCTTGTTTATTTTATATATATAGAAAATAAAACATAGTAACTTATCACTATTCGATTTTTATCTCGGCATTAAAGTAAAAGAAGCAGTTTTATAATTAATAGATTTTGTATTTTCTTTAATTATAGCATTTCTACATACAAAATAATAGCTTCACATGCGGTTTACTTAATATTGATTGTAGGTGTCTAAAACTTCTTCCATAAATGAAAAAAAAAACAATTTTTCAATTGAAATCAGAAAGTAGTTTCTGAGATAATCGCGCTCAACTAAACAAACATTTCAGCCTTATAAAAGTAGTATATATAAGGAAATAAGATTATGCATACATTTCTATTTTTTTTTCTTTTCAAAACGTCGAAAAGATAAGAAAGCTTCCGATAATATTATAAAACATTTTAATTGTTGTTTTTTTTTTAATTTTATTTAAAAATAAAAATAAATTGTTATAGCATAAATTAATTAATTATTCATTACTCGGCAAGTAAATATGTATGTAGTTATTACGACCACCGCAGTGTAGTGCAAAACTGTATCTACACTTGATAGATGTAGGTTTGATGTCGATTGGAGGGATTTTTAATAATAATAAAAAAACCAGTTTCACGTTGTGCCCCGAACACAGCTGGGTAAGCAGAGGGAACCTAGTATTAAGACACTCCGTTTCACACTTTCTGCCGAATTCTGGAGGCATTGCCTGTTGAGTGGCAGGACTCAACGCCGCGCTTTACCTCGACACCAGAGCGAAGAAATGGAAATATAAATTTTAAATAAATAATTCATCTTCTCGAGCCGGAATAGAACCCACACATAGCCTGGAGATTTTTTTTGTCATAAATAATTAATCATTTAATTTTTCATCTTCCTTTACTGTCACCTGACGTAGAAAGTGGAATTTTGACACTAGCTCTATTAAGACACTATATTTTTTAAGCTTCAGACATATTTAATTTATAGCAGGGCAGACAGGAAGAATCTAGTGCTATAACACTCCGTTCTCCACGCTACATAAAAAAGATAGATAACCAATATATTATTTATAAAAAAAAAAATGCAATAGTTTGTACATATCCTTATAGCGCAAAAACCGTTTATAAATTCCTACCGCGTCGGCACGAGCCGCATCTGCGCTTGCGCAGTCATTTTGACACTTCAATACAAAATGCTATACCGCCGGTATTTTTATATTTTACTTTATCTGCACCGATGGCACCTGGCTTTGTTTAATATAAGTTGTGGCTATGAAACAAAATACATACAAAATACATATATACATACATAAATGAGGCCGTCGTGGCCCAGTAGCATAAGGGTATAACGATAAGCGTGACGGTTGTAGGTTATATTCCCACTCGAGGAAATGAAATATATATTTTTTTTTCACTTTCTCGTTGTGATGACGAGGCAAAACGCAACTCAGTAATGCCTCAGTCTTCGATGAAAAGTGAGGAACGGAAGTGACTTAATAAAGGACGAGTCGATTCGATTGTTGATTTGATGTCGATTGTGTCAATATTAGGTTCCCATGGTTTCTGTAAGAATGTAGCTCGCAACGCAACGGTAGGGGATTCTATTCTCACTTCGCTCTGGTGACAAGGCGAAAAAAAATAACAGAATGTACTAAGAAATTGTCTTAAAAATCTGTTTGAAATGGTTTGGTTATATTTGATACACGGTGTTATGTTCCGCCATCCAAAAGTTCAAAAACATGTAGACAACAACTCATCCGTAGATAGGTACATTCATACTTCCAATATCGGAAGACAGGTGAAGATGAAAAAAAAAGGGTAAACATATTTCTATAAAAACCTTAAAAGGACCGGTCCGTTTAAAGAGCAAGTGTATTTTAAACGCTACAAATCATTCAACTATTTGTCATAGGACGTCCGCGTTCTCACTTAATAGAATAATTGAAATAATTTAATATATAATATAGAAGCCAGCCGATGTGTCGGAGCAAAAGCGTGTGACCGTAAACGCGATAAGTTGTGGATTCGATTTCCATTCGAGGAAACATTTAATAATTTCATTTCTTCGCTCTAGTGCTGAGGCAAAACGCGGCGCTGAGTTTCGCCACTCAAAACGCGAAGCTACCAAAATACGGCGGAAAATGAAAAGCGGAGTGTCTTAACACTGGGCTACCCTGATACATGTATATTTTATGTTATAAATACTTTAAAAGCGACAGACACCGGTTACGCCAGATTGTACGGTGTATGTATATCTACAAAATATCAATAGATTCAAATTCTTAGGAAACTTTGCATGTACCTACCTATAGGTAACTACGGACTTCACCTGACTCCGCTCACTTTTTTTTCCGCCTTTTATTAAGACACTTGCGTTTCCCGTACCGAATTATAGAGACATAGCGGGTTGAGATTGAGGAAATAAAAATATTCAATATTTATTTTGTTCTATTATATTTTGCAGTATGTAATAGGAATAATAGTTATAAAGGTTTTTTTACGAAAACAGAGGAATCAAAAACCAAACAACCATTTTTTTAAATGGCAAAGAAAAGATTTCTATAGCAGAATAAAATCATATTATGCCTAATATAAATTATAAGTCTCATAACATTTAAAATACGTAATAGTAATAATACCAAATCACCTTCTTAAGGTATCACAATCTGAGTAAGAATCGGTTTTCCATTTTCCGTCCATATTCAAGACATTACACGCTGAAAGACGCAACTCAAGGCCGCCCTATGTCCACCTAAATCGAAGGAATCGCAATAATTTTGAAAGTCGAAACCATTACCATCGCGTTTACAATCAGCAACTGGGCCATGATGGTCTCTACGCTCTATAACCAAATTTTAGAGCAGTCTATTCCCCATCTTCCAATTTTGAAGACATTATGTGTTGAGTTGTCTTGTTACTAGAGCTGATGGTGAGAAACTGATTCCCCGATTGGTAATCAAACCCACAACCGTGGCGCTTACATTCAGACATTGTGCTGCTGTACCACGACGGCGTTAAGTATAATGACCCAAAATCAAAGAATTAACCAAAAACCGTTCAAACAAAAATGGAAAGGCAAGGTGAGTTACACGGAAGTACTTTTTAAATGATATCCTTATCGCTGTTGTACATTGAATTAGTGCTAAAACATTGCAAACTTGCGAAATGATACCGCCTAAGTTAATAAGCACTTTTATATGTACTGTACGCATAAAAAAAATTAAAGGTTTTTAAGGTTTTTTTTATCATGCTGACAAAATAATTGTATTTTGGTAATTGAGTTGTTTGGTAATTAAAAATAAAATGCAACGATACTAAAAGGAACCCTTTTCTTTTCTCATACGTTCTGAAGATTCTTATTATTTTCCCACTTTGGTAACACAAAATATGGCATTGAGTGCAACAAATTAGTACCTCAAAATCGTGTGTAAGGAAGAAGACGAAAAATATTACCTTTCTGCCGTTCCGACTGCCTAATTAGATGCTGTGCCACTACACCAGAATAGCCTTAAAATAATAAAAAAAAATAACATTAAATTAAATTAGCTTCACGCTATATCCCGCACACAGCAGGGTAGGCAGAGGGAACCTAGTGTTAAGACACTCCGTTCCCCACTTTCTGCCGAATTTTGGAGGCATTGCGTGTTGAGTGGCAGAACTCATCGCCGCACTTTTGCCTCGACACCAGAGCGAAGAAATGAAAATATAAATTTAAGTAAATATTTCATCTCCTCGAGTGGGGATCGAACTCACAACCAGTTGGTTTTATAGTCACACTTCGTGCCGCTGCGCTACGACTGGAAATTTATTTTATTTAATTTTAAAATAAAATTAAATTACTTTTTTTGTCAACAGTCCCAATAACCTGTAGAATTGTTATAAAACCGGACCGATTTCCTGCTGCGCTCCGTACGTACTCAGTAGATAGTGTAATGCAATATATATTCCTTTCTCATTCAATATCACATTTAACATTACCCTTATCGCTAACAAGACATAAAAGCTTATCATTTTTTTTTGTTCTCTCAAATAAATATTAACGATAGTTAAAGTTAATTGCATTTAAATATCGAATGGTTGATAAGAATTTGTTTTATTTGCTATAGAAATTATAGGGCGAAAGATAATATTATAGATGTTAAACATGTATTTGTAGATTAATTTGTGCCTTTTTCTGCATTATAATAATATATTGTTATTTTAATTTTAATAAGAGAAGTTTTGAGTCACTGGCGTTGAGTTCCGGCACTCAACAAACGAGGCCTCGAAACATTCGGCATAAAGTGGAGAAAGCAGTTTCTTAATGCTATATACAGTGGAAATAGATTTGATTTTTGATATTTATAATAATTAATTAATAATAATAGATATACAGCCAGACGCTCTTATTGTAAATTCGACGTTGCGGGTTCAATTCTCATTGAAAATTGCGTGGTGTTTAAATAAAAAGAAATATCTACTATTATAGTTCGTAAAAAGAGAGTTGCGTCACTCCATAAGATCACTGGCTTGAAAAAAAATTACAGTCCAACCTCTCGCATAACACATTCAAAATTAAAAGAATAATACTAATATTAAGAATTGCATTTAATAACAGCAGTTGTCCGATCCCAATCGCCAAATGATTCCGCGAAGCGAGCTTGTACACGCGACCATTTTGCACCTTTGTAGGTAAAAAATGGAAAAAAAAGTGGGTTCAAATTTTGAAAATTTTAAGTTAAACTGATAAGTCGATTGGGCGTATAGTAAGTTTTTCTTTTGTGGTGGATCAAGATATTGTTGTTTTTGGAAGTATCATTTTTTTTTATTTGTTGCTTGTTTGTTGTTTTTTTTTTAGAAAAGCAATGTCAATTTAAAGGTACGTGGTTAGTCACATGTAATAAGATTTAGTTCTACTGGAGATCGAGAACTGTAAAGTATCGGGTTGAGGGCGTCGGCGTTAGTTTCATTTTAAATTACCCAATTATAACTGTAACTAAAATTTTAAACGTTTTAAACTGTGTAGTTTTTTTATTTTATAGAAAAGACAAGTTAAACTCGCCTTCGGGTCACCTGGTAAGTGACCACCGCCGTCTACTACCCCGTTTAACATTAGAGGAGCTACAGGTGCGTTGCCGGCCTTTAAGGTGGAGATAGACAGAAGAGATAGACGTATCCAGAGAACACTACCACAAGTATTCCACATTCCACATATAGGTATAGCAACCGAAAGTAGTGTCAAGACACTTCGTGCACAGTACAACTTTCGAGATATTGCGTGTTGAGCGGCGGTACTCAATAAGCTTTCTTATGTGAGAGCGTGCAAAATGAAAATAATTGATTACACCAAATGAAAATCGAACTCACAACCGTCGCTGTTACACTCAGTTTAATTAAAAAAAATACTTTATTATCCTCACAATTTATATAGACTTACATTGTACTATAATTTCTATTCAATTACTATGGGCACACCTTTTTGCGTTCAACACAATTAAAATTGGCGACTTATCTACTCACGTACTTGATATAAAGTTAAGACCTACGAGGATTGGTATTTTTTATATAAATTATAAATCTTATATATTGTTAATAAGCTGATTTGATTTTTGATTTAGTAATATATATAAATCGGCTTCACGCTGTATCCCGCACACAGCAGGGTAGGCAGAGGGATCTAATACTATAGGTGTTAATACACTCCGTTCCCCACTTTCTGCCGAATTCTTGAGGCACGCAATGTTGAATGGCAGAGCTCAACGCCGCGCTTAGCCTACACAGAGCGAAGAAATGGAAATATAAATTTAAGTAAATATTTAATCTCCTCGAGGGGATATCGAACCCACAACCATTCGATTTTACAGTCACACTTCGTCCCGCTGCGCCACGACTGGCCTCATATCTATACCTATTTTATAATTTTAATTATTTCTATTCATATATGAGGGCTGGTTGGAAATTCTTTAAAGGTTTTTGTTAAAGAAAAAAACGGGCATTGTAAAAAGCAAATGTTGTAATTTATAGTGATAGTAATGTTTTAAGTAGGTTCTTTATGTTAAATATATTATTTAAAAAAACCGTGCCAGCACGAAATCTCCAAGCGTTTCTGATACAAAGGCGAACAGACAGACAAACGGAAGGACGGACAACAAAAGTGATCTTATAAGGATTTCTTTATTTCTGCAAACCCCAAAAAAAGTTTGAAGCCGGCCGAGACGCAGGGCTCTAATAATGCTACTGTAAACGTGACAGGTTGTGGGTTCAATACCCACTTGGAGAAATGAAAAAAGTATGTAATTTTTCATGTTTTCCTTCTGGTCACAAGATAAATCACGGCGTTGAGATCCGCCATTCCAACACGCAATAACTCGAGAATTCGGCTGAAAGTGGGGAATAGAATTGTCTTAATGGGGAACAGAATGTTTTCCAACTAGGTTCCCAAGAGCCATCCGCCAATCCTGCTGTGTCTATAAAAGCAGGGAAAGAGATACTACTACTACTATCTTCACGCTTTATCCCCAGCGGGGTAGTCAGACAGAACGGGTAGTCAAAAGGAACGCCAAACGCTACGGCGAGAAATACGAAGTTAAAAAAAAATATAAAAATAATTTCTCATTATAACACAAAATACAAACTAAAAAAAGTTTAAAATTCACAATTTCTCCAAGAAATTTAAAATAATTTCTCTTTCTAATACAAAAAAAGCGAACAACAAACGAATTGAACCGCTCACAATTATAGAACCCCCTCATTCCCGGTACTGATCAAAGACGCCGGCTGAACGATTCGTCTCGGCTATTAGAAAGAGGTACCGACCAGCTTAGGATGATCTTTTACTACTTTGTCATAGTGTATTTGTATGTTTTTTTTTAAATATATATATATTTATTTTGTTTCATTTATTTAGTCAATGTTATATATGTATTGAAAAAAAAAAATATTAATTAATATTTTTTTGTATTTTTAGATTCACCTTGTATCGTACATAGCATGGTAAGCAGAGGGAATCTGGGAACTTAGTTTAAAGCACTCCGTTCCCAATTTTTCGTCGAATTTTCGAAGCATTGCGTGTTGATTAGCGGATCTCAACGCCGCGCTAACACTTGTTATCAAAGTGAGAAAATAAAAATATTTATTATTTCATTTCCTTGACGGTTTTGTCTCTGCACCACGACTAGCCTACATACTTTTTTGTACTTTAATTTTTATTTACATACAAGCCTATATATATTTAACATTAAACTTACTAATTTTCAATCGATAATATCCCGAATGAACTCAAAATATATCAATTAATTGAAAAAGTAAATAAATAAATTATATATCAATTGAGAAAATATGCAAAATTAACAGAATTTTATTATATTTTTATTATAAAACTAAAAAAAAAATGATTATTCTTAATATTTCAATAAAAAACAGGATAAAATACCTCCACAAAAAAAAATAGATAAATCCTCCAGTTCCAACAAACATGGACGTCTCATCAACAGCCAGAGTGATGTCAAATACACAAAGAGGTACCGCGTTATTATCTCATTAATTCTATATACGATCGCTCCTTTGAGGTCTTTATTATATAAGAGTACCTACTGTATAGTAGTTCGTTCTCTATAATGAAGGTTAAGTGTAAAATAGTGTTTGATTCACGCTGTATCCCGCAACGGAAAAAGGGAGAAGGAACGTAGAGATGAGAGACTCCGTTTTTTGAATTGCGAAACGAACGCCGTGCTTTGTTTCGTTGTCAGAGCGGGATTGCAAGTAATTCATTCTTATGAGTGGGAATTGAACCAACAACGTCGCATATACAGACAGATGTTGTGCCGCTATGCCTGAATATACCGAATTGATATTGAAAATATATTATATTTTTTGTATTTAAATTAGTTCGTAAATAAAAAAAGTTATATACATATATGCAAATTAAAAAAATACATAATTTATTTAATTTTCTGTAAGTAAAGTTTTCAATATATAAAATAAATATTGTCTTTAAAATTATATTGTTTCAGTTTAGTAAATAAATGAGAAGTTCAAGCGGGCGAAGCCGCGAGCGGGTTGCTAGTTACTATATATCTACTAATAAAGTTAGTCATATTAACAAAATTGTCATATAATGGAGGCATAATATAATTGAGGCCAGTCACAAAGTATGACTGTAAAATCGATTGGTTGTGGGTTCGATCCCCACTCGAGGAGATGAAATATTTATTTATATTTATATTTCCATTTCTTCGCTCTGGTGTCGAGGCAAAGCGCGGCGTTGTGTTCTGCCACTCAACACGCAATGCCTGCAAAATTCAGGGAACGGAGTCTTAACACTAGGTTCCCTCTGCCTACCCTGCTGTGTGCTGATTTAATTTAATTTAATTTATCATACAATAGAACAATATCTTAAAAACAGTTTATCTTTGGCTACTCTGATTATTATTCAAATCATAAGCAATAAATGCAAATTAAAAATGAATAGTTCTTGCACTAATCAATAAGATTGTAATTGTTAATAGCGTATGTATGCAAAGTGGATTACATTCCAAGAATAATGTACGAACATACATACATACATACATACATATACCTATATGTGAATGTATTGAAGAGAAAATCTAATTCGATCGATTGTGACGTTTTAGAGATCAATGGGTTGTTAGAACAAAATTGAAAAAAGAATAGAGTGCTTAGTCACTCCTTTGCCTTAATTATTGACCTTATGTTACTTATATATTTTTAGGCCGTCGTGGTGTAGCGGCACGGCGGAAAGAAGGATTTTTTTAAACATATAATTTTTTTTACGCTTCTAGAAACGCTTAAAAATTTGAACCCGCGCCTCCTTAAATGTAGCTTAGTGCGGAATTATGGAAATAGAGATACCGTTTTACATATTGAAAATATAAAACAATTTCTATCTATATACTACGTCTTATATAAATATTAATTTTCTTATAAAAACACCTTAGAAATTAAAGTGAATTAAATTTTTTTTTTGGAAACGTTTATAATTTATGGGACTTCAATACGCACCTCTAAGATCGTCTTCCGATTCCAAAAAGAACAGGTTCAAATCGAGTTACATTAAATTAAAAGCTTATATAAAAAAAACAATTCACCTTGTTTTTTTAAGTATTTAAAAAAACAAAGGAATCCTCATAAATAAATATTAAAAACATTCTTACCACAATTTCTAACTAGCCACTGTACACAAACGCTGATCACGCATACTATCCGGTAATATACTTTTCTTATACCATGACTATTATGAATATATCAATGTATGGACGTGTGTATGTCTGGCTGTGTATGTGCGCTTGTTCCATATTAGTAGTAAACAAAGAAGTATATCGTTTTGCATTGATCCGTTACGATTTTGTTTCTTTTTATTTGATATTTAAATGCGTTGTTTTAGGTATATATTGAAATTTATTTTTTTCTAATTAAGAAGCTAAATAATTAAAAGAAATCGTTTGTGTTAGTTAGACCAATCTCCGAGATAGGCTATATTATAGATTTTATTACATAACGTAAATCGTTTCAAAATAAACATACAAATATATAAACAAATAACGAAAACACAAAGAAAATATCAAATAATAAATATTAAAATAATAAAAAAACAATTATTAAATAACAATATTAATTTTAATATATATTTTAATATTTTAAATTTTATTTTAATATCAAAAATAAATAAATAAATAAATCAGCTTCACGCTTTATCCCGCATACAGCAGGGTAGGCAGAGGGAACCTAGTGTTAAGACACTCCGTTCCCCACTTTCTGCCGAATTTTGGAGGCATTGCGTGTTGAGTGGTAGAATTCAACGCCGCGCTTAACCTCGACACCAGAGCGAAGAAATGGAAATATAAATTTGAGTAAGTATTTCATCTCCTTGAGTGGGGATCGAACCCACAACCAGTCGGTTTTACAGTCACACTTCGTGCCGCTGCGCTAAGACTGGCCTCATATTAAAAATATAAGACAAAGAACTTCTCCTGACTTCATAATAACCTATCAACTTAAAAGGATACAAAATATTCCTTGCCCGTACATAACTTACAATACATGTATAAATTACTTAACGATCTCTTATATTTTTTGTTATAATTTTTTTAATGATTAAATGATAATTTTGAATGCAAATGCGATGGTAGCGGGTTCAATTATCACTGTATGTAATTATTTAGGTAGGTAATTATTTATTCAGAACGGAACGTGACGAATTCAGATTGGGAGCGGAGAACTGAGTGTCACAACATTAGATTCTCCGTGTTTACCTTGCTGTATTCAGGGTGCGTAGAATTTACCTAACTTTTGAACCTTACGGTAGGTATATTTGACATTATACTTATTTAAAGTGGGGAATGGAGTGTCTTAACACTAGGTTCCCTCTGCCTACCCTGCTGTGTGCGGGATACAGCGTGAAACTGATTTACTTATTTAGAAATCTTTATACGTTTTCTAAATTAGTAAGTATTTTTCTTTTCTACGTGTGGAATAACATTTTAAAAAAATATTTGATATTAGTTTCTACTAGCGATCCGCTCGCGGCTTCGCCAGCTAAAACTGGAGATGTAATTATTCATTAATCTGGATTAATTTCGTGTTCTAATAACATTATCATTTTAATGAAAATATCAATTAATTGGAAACTAAAGTTTTAGCCAAAGTTTCTGAAACAAAACCTTGAAAACTGCATTCGATCGGTTAAGGCGTGCCTAAGATTAGCATGCATAAACGTTTAGTACGTTAGCCGAAAAACATTAAATATATATATATATATATATATATATATATATATATATATATATATATAATATTCTGCGTCTATCTATTGCAATGATAAATTTAAGTAATGAGGCCAGTCGTGGCGCAGTGGCACAAAGTGTGACTGTAAAACCGACTGGTTGTGGGTTCGATCCCCACTCGAGAAGATGAAATATTTACTTAAATTTATATTTTCATTTCCTCGCTCTGGTGTCGAGGCAAAAGCGCGGCGTTGAGTTCTGCCACTCAACACGCAATGCCTCCAAAATTCGGCAGAAAGTGGGGAACGAAGTGTCTTAACACTAGGTTCCCTCTGCCTACCCTGCTGTGTGCGGGGTATAGCGTGAAGCTAATTTAATTTAATTTTTTAATATATCTTCCATTTGTTTCATATATCTTCATACAGACAGCGATCAGTTTCAATTTTTATTATATGTATAGATTATGTACATGTAATATTTTTGTATATTATCAAGAAAAATATATTATATTTATGTATAAATGACTTTTTATTAATTCATTATTTAGCCTTTGAAGAAATAACGATTTTTCATGCAATTCTTTAAACGATTTTTTCTATCGTAACTTTTAGTAGTTCGAACACATAAATAAACTTTTTATCCTTATAGGTAAAGAAAGTGATACTCAATTATAAACAACACGTCGGTGGCGTGCGTATAACACTTAATGTATTAAAAGGTCGTCCGTTCGATTCCGTGCGAATGAAGATTTGACAAAAAAAACAATATAACTGTATATATAATTAAATAATGATATGTTCAGTTGTTTTGATATAATAGGTGAGCTTGAAACTAAACCTATTTATTTAATAATTGAAAGTGAATTCATTAAAGTCAGTACTTAATTTTACGATAGTTTATAAGTACTTTAATATTACAAAGCTCAAGTGTTTGTTTGGTTGAACGCACGTATCTTGGTAACTAATTGTTCGAATGGAAATCCGCTATACAAAAATTGTTCCTGATTATAATCATTGCAAGAGGCGCGGGTTCGAGTCCCGATACGTGAATTTCAAAGTGAGCTTCAATGTTAAATGATAAATGTAACTAGGTTTTTTTTTAAATAAATTTAATAAATTAATAATTTTTTTAATATAAATAAAAAAGGCTTTATCAATAATCTTCATAACGATATAATAACTAACACCAGGCAATTCACAACGTTCGTACTTTTTAAAAGTTAAAAATATTATGACGCCATTTTTCTATGGTGATTATAAGGCATATGGCGAAAAACCCCATACAAAACATTATAATTCACTATAAAGTACTAAGTGACGAAACATTATATACTAAAATCAACTTTAAATTTAAGCTATTAGAGCTTAAAATTATAAAATCCCAAAAAAAGCACTGAAATCTAGAAAAAATACATTTTAAAATACTTAGAAAAAGCGCGTTAACAATAACTTTCTATAATCTGTAATAATCCGTGTGCCAGAGTGAGATAGATGATTGATATAACATTATTTAGTAGGTGTGAAAAAGATAGATATACTTTGGTTGTTTCCATAATGCATAACACCGGTAGCCAATCGGGCTATAGGCGGGGCAATAGGAATTCGAACTTTGAAAATGTTTCAAACGTTTTGATGCTATCGAAAAAGTAAATTGGAAATCGTAATGGAGGGTTGACTTCACTACGAATTTTACTAAAATTATTTAAATTTGTATAGAAAATTAAAATAGAAAAAAATATATGAAATATTAATGACTTATTTAGAGGAGAAGAGTGTGTGGAGAATAAAGAGACTAGACTAGCTTATCATCTTTATCCTCTTTATCTATTCTAGGTTATAATCAAAATATGGTAGAGATGAAGATTTTAGAGATTCCAACTTTTCATCCAATTAACGAGACAATGCGATACGTAACTGAACGCCGCGCTTTCTCTTATTACCTGAGCGGTGAAGTGAAAATAGTAAATTCCTCCAGAACCCACAACCTTAACGTTTTAAACTTAACGAGGTAGTCAAAAAAATGGAGCGCCAAACGACTTTTCAAGGCAATTACGGACAAACTAAATCGGATTAAAATAAAATAAATTAGTAACTTACCTACTCATATTTTTTTTATTAGGTCATTTTTTTTTGTATTTAAGTATATGTAGGTACCTAATAGTTGTTTTATTGTAAATTTAGTTTACTAGATATGCACGTATAGCTGTATCCCGCACATATCATGTGCCTCACATGGAACCCGGGAACCTAGTGTTAGCACACTCCGTTTCCATTAAGATACTTACGTTCCCTACTTTTCGCCGAATTCCCGAGGCGTTGTGTGTTACGAGAGCAAGGAAATAAAAATATTAAATATTTCAATCGCCCGAATTATAATCGAACCCACAACGTTTACAATCACAAATTCGTACCACTGCGCTGCGACTGCCTCAATTACCTAAGCAATAACCTAAGTAACAAAATGGTAATATTAATAATAGGTTATATTATGTATATAAAGAACCAACATACACCTACATACATACAATACAGCAAAGCCGCAAATCTGTTAATAATGACAACACATTATCGGACATGAATGCAAAGCAGTCATAACAATTTTTTTTTTCGAAATTGTAAAAAACCCTTTTTTTACAATTTAGAAAAAAAAACTTATACGCGACTGGTTGTGGGTTTGATCTCTACTCCAGGAAATGCATCAGCTTCACGCTATATCCCACACTAAGCAGAGGGAACCTAATGTTAAGACACAACGTTCCCCACGTTCTGCTGAATTTTGGAGGCATTGCGTGTTGAGTGGCAGAACTCAACGACGCGCTTGCCTCAACACACAATATAAATTTAAGTAAATATTTCCTCTCCTCGAATGGGGTCGAACCCACAACCAGTCGGTTTTACAGTCACACTTTGTGCCACTGCGCCACGACTAACCTCACTTTGCAATATAAATGCAAATATTTAATTTCTTCGCTCTGGTGTCGAAGCAAAGTGTGGCGTTGAGTTCCGCAAGTCAACACGCAATGTCATCAGAATTCTGCGCAAAATGCAGAACGGAGTGTCCTAACACAAACTTCCCTTTACCTACACTGCTACATGCGGAAACCTAAAAAAAGAGATGTCAATATTTTTATAAGAAAAAGGCTTACACCACTTTTCCATATAAAACGTTCATAATATATCAAAATAACCTCTACATAAAAAAATACCTACCTGATACCTATATTATAAAAAAAGGCTTTATTTTACATACAATTCCTACCTATATAGGTCAGCGCAATTATCTTATCACATACAAAAATCTAAACACGTTCATTCGAACGAGGCGATGTGCAGTTATCGCCACAATATGGCGTTAAACATGCTCTATTTTATTGATATATCTCTATGGAGCTTAAAAATTATTTGATTTTATATGAAACTAGGGATTTTGTTTGGTTTTACTTATTTATTTTTATTTTGTTTTCATATATTTTATTACTCTCCTTTTAAGGAGAAGAAAAAACTAAAATAAACTCTGTAGGTAGAAACTTATATTTAATCTTCTTTTATTTTGTTATTTTAAAATTATTGTTAATACGTTTATTGTAAAATCAGCTTCACGCTGTATCCCGCACACAGCAGGGTAGGCAGAGGGAACCTAGTGTTTTTAGACACTCCGTTCCCCACTTTCTGCCGAATTCTGGAGGCACTGCGTGTTGAGTGGCAGAACTCAACGCCGCGCTTAGCCTCGACACCAGAGCGAAGAAATGGAAATATAAATGTAAGTAAATATTTCATCTCCTCGAGTGGGGATCGAACCCACAACCAGTCGGTTTACAGTCACACTTTGTGCCACTGCGCCACGACTGGCCTTTTTTTTTTTTTTGTTTATTGTAAGATAGGAAAAAAAGACCTAGTGTTAAGGCACTCTGTTACGTTTTTTGAGATATAGCATGTTGAGCGGCGAAAATCAAAGCCGCGTTTTGTCTTTGATAAGAGACAGATAATGAAAGTAATTAATTTCCTCAGGTGTAAATCGAACCCGCAATCCTCACGTTTACAGTCAGAGCAATGTCTTTATTTACATAAGCGACTGTTGTACGCTTTACAAACTTGTGACTCGTTGATTTGCGATAGGATTTGAATTCACAATGACCGCTTTTACAGCCAAACGCCAGTTGTGTTGTATAGGCAGGTTGTGGGTTCGATTGCCTCTGGAGGAAAAGCAATATTTAATATTTTAGTTGAACCTAGTCGTGGTGCAGGAGCACAAAGTGTGACTGTAAAATTGACTGGTTGTGGGTTCGATCCCCACTCGAGCAGATGAAGTATTTATTTAAATTTATACTTCCATTTCTTCGCTCTGATGTCGAGGCAAAGCGCGGCGTTGATTTCTGCCACTCAACACGCAAAGCCTCCAGAATTCAGCAGAAGGTGGGGAACGGAGTGTCTTAACACTAGGTTCCCTCTGCCTACCAACTGTGCACGGGATACAGCGTGAAGTTGATTTACTTTAATTTAGATTATGTCATCAAAGCTTAAAATGAGTAATATAATATATAACTGGATATCTTTAGAACTCGTCGAAAATGTTTGCCTTGAAAAAATCCTTGCAGTTTTTCTCTAGCTTTAACCTGTATCCAGCACATGGCAATTTAAGCCATATTACAATTTTTTATTGTCCGTCACGTCTAAGCTGAGCTTTGTATTTGTGTGAGTGTTCATATAAAGGTGTGACGTCAGCTATCAAGCGCAGTACATCCTTTGTTAGGCAAAAAGCCGATTTATAAAGCTTTTGACATTCGGCGTACACTTCTTATCCTGTTTTCGGGTCCCGTATCTCAAAAGGAAAGAACGGAACCCTTATAGGATCACTTTACTGTCCGTATGCCACGACCATTTATCTCGAGATCGCGTGGAGATAAAAAGGTGAAATTAATATCAATGATTTGGATGCATCTTATATGAAATTCACTGCGTTATCAAGCAAAATTATAATGCTGAAATAGGTAAGAAAGCCTTAGTGGATGAGTCCGACTCGCACTTGACAGCTTTGCTGTAGAGCTAACTACCACAGTCGCCTTTTCCAATGTAATTTTTTTGTGTATTTTAATTTTTTTATTGATCTCTATTAATAAAAAAAAATATTTGAATATATTTTTTCTGGCCATATTTTTAGGGATCAATAACACAAATGCATAGCTCAGTTTAAGCCTGGACTACCGTGGACTTGTATATTTATGTAAATATTAATTTACTCTGTCGGTTCTTTGAAGCATAAACAAATAAATATTCAATAATTCAATAGTGTTGCAATGAACGCGACGGTTGTGGGTTCAATCCCATTTCCATTATTCGATTTCTATTCGAGGAAATGTAATAATTATTATTTTCATTTTTCTCGCTCTTGTAACGAGGCAAAGCCTCCAGAATTCAGAAAGTTAGGATGTGCCTTAATGTATATGCAGTGTCATACAATTAGCTTCCCAGGTTCCATATGACTATCCTGCTTTGTGCTGGTTACAGCGTGAAGCTATAGAAAATATTAAATTTATTTTCGTTTCCTCGCTGAGGTGGAGATGAGTTCCGTCACTCCAAACGAAATAAATTGAAAATTCTTCGGAAAGTAGGGAACGTATTGTCTAACACTAGGTTCCTTCATCCCACCTTGCTGCGGAAAAAAGCGTTATGCCGTATTTTTAGTACTTCCTATTATAACATATTATTAAAGTGCATGTAACTTTTATAACTAACTATTATAGTATATTAGGTAAATGGAACCTAATCAAAAGTCCATTTCAATTTTATTAAAGTACGTATTTTATTCATTATTTAATGATAGTAAGTGAAGACAGTAATGGCGGTTTCTTTTTATAAAAAGTAGAAAATAATTGACAGTTTAAAAATATTTATTATTAAGGCAGTATCTACCTACCACATGTATATATTTAATGTAAAAACAAAAATGTAAATTATGAAGAAAACAAAAAATATACTTTATAAACTAAATTAATATATTCAGATTGTTAAATTTATATATGACGGAAAAGTAAGCGTTTAGAGAGGTCGGGGGAAACCTCGGTTGACCTTCGAAAACACAGTATCAAAGATTCTGGAGGAAGGTCACGTAAAAAGCAAGAGGACTTGCCGGAGGGCTTGTATGAAGAGGTTGATGACAGTGGACGAGGCGAAAGAGTGTAGAGACCGATAGTATTGTTTGGCGCTCCGTTCTCTATACTACTCCGCTGGGATACAGCGTGAAACTAAGATAAGTTTAATGATTCATTAACACTCTCGCCGTCAATACAATTGGTTGTCTGGTTTAACAGTTACAAGGGAACAAAGGAACAGACATAGGTACATACTTACCTACCTACGTCTAAAAAAATACCGTAATTTCGGGCTTCCCCGCAGTCAGGTAAAATAAACTACATATATAATAAAATACCTAATACTTTACCTGGTTACAAGACAATATGCAGCGTTGAGTTCAGCTATTAGAAACACGTAATATTTCGAAAAAGAGAAATAAATTAAGAACACCTGGTTTTCTCTAATCACTCTGATCTAAGATATCATAATGATATACCATCAAGAGTGTTATCCCACAACTACCTCTTTATTGCAAAGTGATTAAAATGATTAAATCAAATTAAATTAATGAGGCCAGTCGTGGCGTAGGGGCACAAAGTGGCACTATAAAATCGGCTGGTTGGCGCTATATCCCGCACACAGCAGGGTATGCAGATAAAACTTCGTTCCCCACATTCCACCGAATTCTCAAGGCAGTGCGTGCAAAGCGGCGGTTGCCTCAACATCAGTATAAAAAATTAAAAAATTAAATTAAAAAATTAAATTAGCTTCACGCTATATCCCGCACACAGCAGGGTAGGCAGAGGGAACCTAGTGTTAAGACACTCCGTTCCCCACTTTCTGCCGAATTTTGGAGGCATTGCGTGTTGAGTGGCAGAACTCAACGCCGCGCTTTGCCTCGACACCAGAGCGAAAAAATGAAAATATAAATTTAAGTAAATATTTCATCTCCTCGAGTGGGGATCGAACCCACAACCAGTCGGTTTTACAGTCACACTTTGTACCACTGCGCCACGACTGGCCTCATCAGTATAAAGATATGGAAATATAAATTGACATAAATATTTTATTTCCTCAAGTGGGCATCGAACCCACAACTAGTCACGTTTACAGTCACAATTTGGTGGATCGCTTTGTCGTATAAAAGGCAAAACCACGAGAAAAAGAACAACATCAGAAAAAGTAGAAGCCAGTGTAACTGTCCCTATATGGATCACGAATAACGGATTTCAAGAGTTCGTGACTAGGAATTGAGGATCACGAACGAAGGTCACGGAGTGCTAAATACGGATAACGGACTACGGATATGCATCATAGGATACTGACTAATCAATCAACCATTCAGATTCAAAGTAAAGAAATAAAAATAGTTTTTAAAAGTGGTATTAGTGTTGAGGCCAGTCGTAGCGCAGTGGCACGAAGTGTGACTGTAAAACCGACTGGTTGTGGGTTCGATCCCCACTCGAGGAGATGAAATATTTACTTAAATTTATATTTTCATTTCTTCGCTCTGGTGTCGAGGCAAAAGTGCGGCGTTGAGTTCTGCCACTCAACACGCAATGCCTCCAAAATTCGGCAGAAAGTGGGGAACGCAGTGTCTTAACACTAGGTTCCCTCTGCTTACCCTGCTGTGTGCGGGATATAGCGTGAAGTTATTCCACACTTAGGAAAGAAAAATACTTATTACCGTGCCTCCTGGTAACCGATCAGGTTTACGACGTGATCGGTTTCCAGAAGGCGTGGGTCTAGTTCCTCTACATCCAAATTGTTATACGTTTCCTAAATAATTAATTATACTCATATTTTGACTCGAAGATTATAATGGAAGCGACAACTCTTGCGTTTACAGATTACAGTCAGACACTGCGCCACGGATTCACAAATGCTAACTTCATAGTACTACTTAGTTCTATGAAGTTTAATCTACTATGTAATTAACAAGGCAGATATAAAAAACCATAGTGTCAAGACACTTAATTCTGCATATTTCATCTGAATTCGAAACATAATGTTTCGAGATAAGAACTTAACAAAACTTGCACTATCTAAACAGACCTCAAAAATAAATATTATTGTATATGTAATAAATAATTTTAGTTTTGGGTGACATTTGAACCCGTAACTATCAGGTAACCAGTCAAATATAGTTCGTTTGCGCCACGACTTGTTTAATTCAAAGTATGTAAAGCGACACCTATCCATTACATGAATAACTAAATATAGTATTTCAAAGCTTAGTGGTTCATAACTTATTCTATAGATGGCGTTAAAATGATATAGTAAGTTTTAATAAGTAGTTCGCCGTGTTATCAAAAGATGGCGCTAATTTAAAATTTATTATTAAAAAGTATATATTGTATTGAAAAGTGTACGTTTTTATGTAGATTAAAATTAAAGGAAAAAAAAAATGATTTAGATTTTTTTACCTTCACGCTGTTTCCCGCATAAGCATAAGTTTATTTTTATTTAATCAACGTTATGTTTTGTTACTAAAATGAGGAGATAAAAATAATTGATTATCCCCAGTGGAAGTCGAACTTTAAAGCGTCAAGAATCGAACTCACAACGTTGTTTACATTTAGATGTTGCGCCACTACGGCGTCAATCATTGTTTTTATAATTCTATTAATTTTAAGATTAGGTAAAAATAGGAAAAAAATAATAATTTGTAAGTAAAAAAAACTTGGTAAATAATCCAATATATGTTTATTAGGTATACGCTTTAGGATATTACATATACCAACAAAGGTCGATTCACTCAAAGATAGAAGTGGGTTATGGGTTTTTTTCCCATTTTCCCATGGTATAGCAATTTACACGGGAAAAACGAAAAAAAATAACTGATGAAAATAACTAAACAATTTTCAATTAAATAGGACAATTTTTGAAGGTAAAAAATTAAAAATAAATAAAATAGCAATAAGTTTCATTTACATTTTACTTTATGTAAGTATATAAAACAGTAGTATATAAATAATCATACTAAAATAACCAATCACTTTTCCCTAAATACACTTAAGGCAATTAAATAAATATTGGTATATACTCGTACCAAGAGGATAAAAGGATGAAGCCAATCGAGGACCGCAATTCTATAATAATATATGCCTCTTGTATTAGTGCAGTCCAAGCGGGCGAAGCCGCGAACGGAACATAGATCTACGATATTATCATATAATTTAAATTTTGTTTGCTATTACGGAGTGTTTAGGTTCCTTTGCCCGAAAGCAAGTTAAATAATGCCACGCGGTGTCCACTACAAAATGAGGCTTTTGGTATAGACATTCGCTTGTTATCTTCTCGATTTTGGGTTTATCTGAAATATATATTATATTTAATAAAAATATTTAAATTTGAGGTTATCGTAGGTGAGGTTATAGTAGTGAGGCGTTGTGTGATTATAAATGTGATGGCTGTGGGTTCAATTTCCACTCAGGGCAATGATATTTTTTAACTTTCCGATATGTTATCAGACAGTACTGTTGCAGCAGCAGGTGTTTGTGACTCTAATTGGGACAGTTGTGGGTTCGATTTTCACTTGAGAACTAGAATTATTTATTTTCTCGCCCTCGCAACGAACTAAAATGCAGCTTTCAAAGCAAGTTAATCAACTCGCTAAATCTCTAAAACATAAGGAGATAATTACTAAATCTATTAAACAAAAAAAATATGTATTAAATAGATCAAAAAAATAACGAATTTTATTAAGTCAATATTTAATTGTAATTACAGTAGTAAATTGCCCTTATTATTTTCCTTTATTTTTTAATTTAAGTTATTAAAATATTATTTCTACAATATACGTTACAAAAAAATCTTATTTTCTAAATTTTACCCTTATCCGGTATATCTTTTAATACAACATCCTGTCTTAACACGCCGTCTGGTGTCATCACACATGTCTTGACGAAGAAGCAGAGCACCCATTTCTTCAGATTCTTATCAAATAACTATAATTAATAAGAAAATTATTAAATATTTGAGGTCGTTGTGGCGCAGAGGTAAAAAAGTGTAATTGTAACGCGACGATTGTGGGCTCGATCCCCATACGAGGGAACCAATTATTATTTATTAATATTTTGATTTCCTAGCTCTGGTTCTTAGGAAAAATCCCGTCGTTGAGTCTTGCCACTCAACACGCAATGCCTTAAAAAATTGAGCGGAGTGTCTTAACACTAAGTTCCCTCTGCTTATGCTACTGTGTACGTGAGATACAGTGTGAAGCTGATTTGATAAGATTTTTTATTAAATATTAAAAAACATATATTATTACTTTCCCAGTTGGTAATGTCATCGGTAATGACCGCCACGGTCATCGTACAGACTTTGAGTTTAAATGCGATAGTTCCGAATTCGATTATCACTCGGGGCATGAATTATTTCACTTACCTGCTTTTTGCACTTAGAAATTCAATATATTTAAGAGTACGACATTACATATATTGAGGATTGATATGATAGGATATTGGTTTCAAGAGGCGCCGAGTTCCGCCGTTCAATATATGCCTCAACAATCGAGTGAAAAATTGGAAACGAGGTTTCCTATGCCTTTATTGCGTATAGCAGGATAGAAAGAGGGATAAAGCGTGAAACAAACAAACTTACTTTCGAATTTCCAGCTTTTAACTTTTCCACAAGGGCTCTGTTCACATGGAATTTTTCAATACACTGCTCAATGGGATCCACAGAAGGGACACATGTTGTTGTTACTTCTTCGTCACATTTACTCTTCTGTAAATTAATTTGGTTTTTACAATTTATATGAAACGAGAAACGATGTTCTTAGCACTAGGTTATCTCTGCCTACCACGCTGTTTGCGGGATACAGCGTGAAACTAAAAAAAATATCAGCATTTAATTGGGTTTCGCCATCGTCAAGTGAAAAAAAAAATTGATGACATATTCTAAATGTCCATGGCGACTTTGACAGCGGGCGAAATGGGCTATATCAAAATGATAAACGTGATCTAATAGGACCTTTCCTCAATAAATGAACAATATTTTTTCTAAAAGAACTTAAATTTGAATTTGAACTAGTAGTTCCTGAGATTAAAGCATGTCATAGATAACAACAACTTTTAATAATTATTTCCATATAATCTCACCTCCACATAAAGTATAATAATAAACATAAAAAAAAATAAATAAACAACAAAATTTCTCATCTTCAAAGACAATTTCACAATTCGATATAAAGAAAAAATGGCAAAAAAATGAACCGATCAAACCAATTTATACAAGTCCACTCACTGTACGACTGTAAACAGAGTATGACTAAGATAGAATAGTGGACGAATAGGTTTAATTTAATGTTTTTAAACATCTAGGCAGTTGATGTGTGTGTGGTGCAGTAGTTGTCAGTTTGATAGTCCTCGCGATGGTTGTGGGTTCGGTATCCATATTTAATATATTTCATTCATATGCACAATGTTTTCACTAAGAGTCATCTCATATGAGAAAGAGATGAGAACGGAGTGTCTTAACACTACTCGCATTTTTTTTAGGCCATTCATTCTCTCTGGCTACGCTGCTACTCCTAAACTCTAGATCACGCGTCAAACGGTACATCTCTGCATACTTCTGTCACCTCATCCACTGTCATCAATCTCTGAACGGTCCTTATACTGTTTTACTTGCTCCAACAATCATATCATCAACAATATGATCTCAAATGTCAACCGTGGTCTCCATCTGCTTCTCTTTCTACTGCTTCTTCATCTTACTCTTGCTTCATAAATCTTTTTTCCTACTCCCTCGTCACTCGTTTTTTCGACGTGTCCAAATTAATGCTCTTTTGAATATTTATAACTAAGTATATTAAATTAAAAACTTAAAGAATTTTGTTTGATTGAACGCGCTTTTTTTATTTGTTTGTTCCTAATAAATCTATCAAAGTTCAATTAAATATCACTTTGAATCAGTCAGAATCAGAGAGTCTGACCGTGAATATGATAGCAATAGACTCGATCACAATTTCCAGCTGTGCTGACGTTTCGTCATCTCATCAATGCAGCTAAGGCTCCGTTAACCCTATTACCAGAAGCAATACGCCTTTCCAAATCCATTTCATTTCTCCCATTATATATTCCATTTGGAGGTCATATTTTTTGTAGCTTCACCCTGAACCTGAAAACCTAACGTTAAAATACTACGTATTCATTATGGCACTTCCTTTCGTGTTGAGTGGCGGAACTCAACGTCGCACTTTATCTCAGAGCTCATAAGAGCGAAAAAAAGCAAATAGTAAAGTATTTCATTTCAAGTGAGGATCGAAACTACAACCTGTCACTACCAGTCAAACGCTTGTGCTCCTGCGCCACGACTGGCCTCAAAAAATCGAATTCAAAACCACAAGAATGATTAAAAGAACCTTATATAAAGTAGTTAACATGGATAGCCCTGATATCCATAATTGTCTGTCTTTTGTTTAATAATTACAACGTTTGTTTTGTTAGAACAATGGTATTTATACGTTGAATTGAATATTATGGATGTATTTAATTCTTGATTCTTGATTGATGATTTCAATCATTATGATGTAAACAAGCATAGCACTCTCACAAAGAGTGAGGCCAAGGGTGAGCACTTTGAAGGCGACAGGTTGTGGGTTCGGTCCCCATTCGAGAAAATAACCTATTTAATATTTTCATTTCTTCGCTCTTGTGTGGAGGCAAAGCGCAGCGTTGAGTTCCGCCATTCAACACATAATAATTCCAGATTAAGGCGTAAAAGGGGAAGTGGATTGTACCCTGCTTCATGCGGGAACGTGTTTCAGGAATAAATGGATAGAGCTTCTGTCTAGAGAAAGGCTAAATACTACATTATTTTATTGTTTCACGCTTTATCACGTGCACACAGAAGGGTAAGGAGAGGGAACCAGGAATTTAAAAAAATGAGAGGAAAATTACCTCCTTTGAAGAATGAGAAATTTACAATGTTATTGTTCTATTCATATTTCCTGATTATTAAAAATACGACGTACGTACATTAGTTATTAATAAATTCATAAGATTGAGACACGCAATCAAATACCTATAATTATAAATTAAATTGCAATTATTATTAAAAAGTTGCATATGTTGTTATAGTAATCCTATTTTTTTAACGTAGATATAATCTAGACGACATTGACCTTTATTTTCAGTAAAGACAATCGATTTTCAATTTTTCGCTCATATTTGAGGCACTTGCGTTGTGGCCCGAAGGTTACATTACAAGAGGGAGGGATAGACTGTGGTTATGGCAAAGTATTTTAGCGCTTTTTAAGCGTTAGCGTATTTAAAAATATTTTTTCTCTGGATTTTACTTTTAATTTTTCAGTTCAAATTTTGTTGTAAGTAAAATTTCTGGGTTGGGCACCGCTCTATTTTGGTATGGGCACAACCCACCAGATTCTCGCCCCTTAATACGCTCATGCTTTTACATGTTGCTCCACACTTTAGGAAGCATACTTTTTCTAAAAAAGTATCAAACTATATTATATAAATAAATCATTATAAAAAAAAATAGAATTAAGTTTACTATATTTTCAATGGGTCTTAGAATACCAGTATTCTTCGTAGTGTCCAGGCACTACGAATCAAATAAAAGTAAAGGAATATATTAAATATATATTGTTTTTAGATAACTTATAAATTTGAAAATAGCGGGACTCGAACTCGCATCTTTTGGAACCTGTATGTATGTCTGGATTGATTTCCAAGAGGCGCTACTTTTTTTAAAAACCAAAACTTTAATAATTGATTACTGATTCCAGACGTGGTAGTATTTACTAAAATTTAAATAAAAAACAGCAGTCTCACATATTTTTTTTATTGGCAAATAAATTCGTGCACACAGTATTAGTTTACATCAATTTAACCGAATATTAATTTATAAATCAAAATGGTACACGGTAACTGTGTTTTTTAGAGTGAACGAAACGAACGAAAAAATACATAAATGCAACAAAAAACATAAGTTTTGATCATTTTACCAATTTTTTTGGGGAAAAGTTGTGATTTATTGGAAAATCGAATGTTTAGCGTCCTTCTGGTGGTAGCACTTGGAGTAGTTCCAAGCAGTCTCTTCAGGAGCATTTCCCTTGTTGGCCAAGCATGAGTCAATCAGCTTTCCAACCAGTAATTTGTCCGCTATTAAAAAATAAAAAGAAATATTATGGATAAGCTATTGTTCATATAATAACAAAGTGATCTGACCTCACATTTTTTGATATTTAAGAAAGCGACTATGATGCATTGGGGCATCGTCTCGAAAAACTCGATGATTGTGGGTTTGATCCCCTCTCGGGGGTATTAAACACGAATGACGATAACGTCAACGACGGAGAACCGCAACTCAACATGCAATTTTGCGAAATATTTTCTATTTATTAACAGCCGATATAAAGATGTTTGGGTACTGAGTGGGGAACAGAGTGTATTAACACTAGGTTTTCTTTGATTTCCTGTTATACGTATGCATGAGATTATTCATTTCTTTGACTTTGAAATATTTTTATACAAATGTACGTATTACGTATACATATATTTAGGAAACGTATAAAAGTGTGAACGTAGCGGGAATCGAATCCACGCCTCCTGGCAACCGACCGATCGACCTGTATTATTTATATGTATAACTTTAACTCACCTGCGTTAGGTACTTTGGCAAGAGCAACGTCCTTCTTGAATTCGCCATCCTTGGTCATCAGCTGGGATTTGATCAACATGCACAGGGAGTATTCCTTCAAGCGCTCATTTTCAACCTATAAAAATCTTTTTTAATTGAGTATGCATAAGAAAAATATTATTGAAAAAGATTTGAAGAAAACATTTAAAAATTGAAATTTGACTCCAGTTGTGTCTCTCGAAGAAGTGGCCGAAAAGCGTGGGTCCAAATCCCGCTACATTCAAATTTTAATATTTTTTCTAAAAACTTTAGTTCTTTCGTAGAGAAGCCAGTCGTGGCGCAGGGGGGCAAAGTGTAACAGTTAACAGGACTGGTTGTGATTTCAATCCCCACTGGAGGGAATGAAATATTTATTTAAATTTATTATTATTTTCATTTCTTCGCTCTGGCGTCGAGGTAAAAGCGCGGCGTTGAGTTACGCAACTCAGCATGCAATACCCCCACGAATTCTGCGGAAAGTGGGAAACAGAGTGTCTTAATACTAAGTTCCCTCTGAATAAACTGCTGCTTAGTTTAATTTTGTTTGTTTATTAATGATAATAAAATAAAATACTAATATGTAAAATGCGAAAATTACAAAAGAATATAAAATGATGTTTAAATTATATAATTAGATTGTAAATAGATATAAATTACCTCAAAGTTGCCTGATTTTAATTTGTTGACCAATTCTTCGTCGGCGTTGGTTTCAGCGAGGCATTCCGATTTGTGCTTCTTAAGCTTGTCCTTCTGTTCATCAGTGAGCGCCTGTGAAATTAAGATAAACTTTATTAAAAGAACGATCACGCTGAATTCCGCACGTGTAGACCGCAGCAGGATACCCATAGAGAACCTAGTGTTAAGACACTTGGTTTTCCATTATCCACCGAATTCTCGAGGAATTGTGTTGAATAGTGGAATACAAAATCAAACCAAATCAGCTTCATACTGTATTCCGCACACAGCAGGATAGGCAGAGGGAACCTCGTGTTAAGACACTCCGTTCTCCACTTTACGCCGAATTCTAGAAGCATTGATCATTTTTTCGCTCTGGTGTCGAGACAACTCGCGACGGCACAAAAGAAAACGCGCGAAAAAAAGTTATATGTATAAGGAGGCCAGTCGTAGTGCAGCGCGCGAAGTATGACTATACAACCGACTGGTTGTGGGTTCTATCCCAACTCGAAGACGTGAAATACTTACTTAAATTTATATTTCCATTTCTTCACTCTGGTGTCGACGCTAAGCGCGACGTTGAGTTCCGCTACTCAACACACAATGCCTCCAGAATTCAGCAGAAAATGGGAAAGGGAGTGTATAATATAAAACAATTTCATTATTTTGAACACCCAAGATATTACATAATTAAATTTTAAAAGCTAAATGCCTCTATGTGCAGGACTTTGTCGTTGTTCGTCGAATGAAACAAAAAGTGAATTAAAACAAGTTTCAAGAAGACGAAGACTAAGTTGTTGTTTTATTAAACAGAACCTGTTGTTAAAAGTCTATATTTTTTTGTATTTAAGACGATCTAGACTTATTATGTCGACTGCATTTATTGTAGAGGTGAATTGGAAATTTATTTCATTATAAGAGACTAGTTGTCGCTCGCAACTTTGTTTCGTAGGCTTAGAGAGAGAGAGAAAAATGTTGTTTCTTCCGTTCCAATAGGAATTTCGAAATAAAATCAAAATCCGCTTCGCAGTAAAGTAGGCAGAGGGAACCCAGTGTTACGACACTCCGTTTCCCACTAGCCGCCGAGTTCTGGAGGCTTTGTCTGTTCAGTGGCGGAACTCAACGTCGCGCTTTTGCCTCGACACCAGAGCGAAGAAATGAAAATGTAAATGTAATTAAATATTTCATTTTCTCGAGTGGGGGATCGAACCCACAATCAGTCAGTCAGATTTTTACAGGCCTCAATCTATGAAAATATATAGGTTAATTAATAAAATATATTTAAGTTTACCTGAGCCGCGACGAAGCAGATAGCGAGAACGATCAATGTCTTCATGATGCAAGTCGGTACACAACTGTGATTTTGTTCACAGATCACTCCTTTTATAGTCAATCCGTTGATCCTTCTTACAGGTTAACAATATATATGCCGTCATAGACCGTGAACATTTTCTTTATTTGTTTGTATTTGATGATTTTTTTTTGGAATCATAAAAAACATCTAATAAGCATCTAAAAGATTTTTTTTGTTTATCTTTTATTTATTAAAGTTATTTATGTGTTAAAGGAGACATCGTGATGCAAAACCACAATGAGTGACGCGACGCGTTGTGTATTTGGTTCCTATTCAAGACAAAGTACGATGTTGAGCACCATATGACAAACAATGTTTTGAAAAATTGGCAAAAAGTACGAAACGGAGTGTCCTAAAACTAGGTTCTCTTTGCCTATCCCGATACTTGCAAGATACAGTGTGAATAAAAAAAACCCTTTTTTAAGTATATTCTCTAGCGTTTGTTTTATTTTTATCATACAGTTATAATAATCAGCCGTGGCGCAGGGGCGCAAATGTGACTGTAAAACGAGTGATTGTGGGTTCGATCCCCACTCAAAAAGATGAAATATTTACATTGATTTATATTTACATTTTTTCGCTCTGGTACCACTCAACACGCAATGCCTCCAGAATTTGGCAGAAAGTGGGGAACGGAGTGTCTTAACACTAGGTTCCCTCTGCCTACCCTGCTGTGTGCGGGATACAGCGTGAAGCTAATTTTGACTTTACAAATACTTTTATCACAGTATTATAATATTTAAAAAAACATTTGCCAACGCAATGAGTAGCCAGATTACTTGGTATCGTTATTATTTAAATGAAAAATTAAAAAAAATACTAACGAGTCCTGAGAAGATTTTTAAAAATACGGTGTGCAAGGCGTGCTTTCACAACATGTGAAGACATGTATAGAGGTTGATGGCATACACAAAGAACAGCACTCCTCATACAACCGTCGCGTTGGTTATCAGATCCTGTACCAACGCCACGATGGCCTTTATTGAACTGGAACATTAAAAGCTGAAGAGTAAAAGTTAAAGGACCCTTCGAGGTCATATATGATGAGGCAGAGACAAGAAACTCAGTAATTTTAACTTTTTCATTCTAATCTCTTATACCTCTTCATCTATTCCTCAAGCAGTACTATTACATAAATACATTTTAACACTGATCTTTCATACTGATGACTGACTTTTTAAGAAAAAAGACACAATAAATTAAAACGATATGTATGTATCGAGCTTATAATTACATATTTTATTATATATTAGCTTCACGCTATATCCCGCACACATCAGGGTAGGCAGAGGGAACCTAGTGTTAAGACACTCCGTTCCTCGCTTTCTGCCAAATTTTGGAGGCATTGCGTGTTGAGTGGCAGAACTCAACGCCGCGCTTTACCTCGACACCAGAGCGAAGAAATGGAAATATAAATTTAAGTAAATATTTCATCTCCTCGAGTGGGGATCGAACCCACAACCAGTCGGTTTAACAGTCACACTTTGTACCACTGCGCCACGACTGGCCTCAAATAAGACGCAGAAAAAATCTTTGCATATATGGTATAAATTAAGTCTGTGTCGACCTAATCATTTTCTCACTTTTTTGTAAATTAAAATTTAAAACGTCTTTGATGTAAAGTTTACAAAATGGCGTTTAGACCAAATAGCCTTTCAACTGTCGATATTATGGATTAAAATTTTAATGAAAAACAACAAACTCAGATTAAAATTTTTATTTGCAATTAAATTCGTGCAGGCAGTATCAGTTTACATTAAGTTCATCGGATATGAATTTATAAATCAAAATGGAGCATGGTAACTACGTTTTCTAGAGTGAACGAACGAAAAAATACATAAAAATACAACCAAAAAACACAAATTTTAACAATTTGACCGATTTTTAGACAAAAATAAGTGATTTATTGGAAAATTGAATGCTTAGGGTCCTTCTCGTGGTAGCACTTGGAGTAGTTCCAAGCGGTCTGGTGAGGTGTATTTCCTTTGTTAGACAAGCATAAGTCAATCAGCTTTTCTACTGCTGGTTTGTCCGCTATTAAAGGAATAAAAAAATATTAAGGATTAAATAATTATTTAGATAGTAACAATCCGCGGTGAATGAGGGCAGTGTCGTATTATAAACGCGATGATTGTGGGTTTCATCCCCACTCTGAGGTGTAGAGACGATTACGTGGAGTTCTGCCACTCAACACGCATTCTTGCAAAAACTGGGCGGTGAGTGGAAGACGGAGTGTTTTAACACTAGTTTCCATTTGGGTGCCATGCTATACTTATGCATAAAGCACCATATTTTTTAACTTTATATAGGCCAGTCGTGGCGCAGTGGCACAAAGTGTGACTGTAAAACCGACTGGTTGTGGGTTCGATCCCCACTCGAGGAGATGAAATATTTACTTAAATTTATATTTCCATTTCTTCGCTCTGGTGTCGAGGCAAAGCGCGGCGTTGAGTTCTGCCACTCAACACGCAATGCCTCCAAAAATTCGGCAGAAAGTGGGGAACGGAGTGTCTTAACACTAGGTTCCCTCTGCCTACCCTGCTGTGTGTGGGATACAGCGTGAAGCTAATTTATTATTTTTTTATTTTACAATTATTATATACGTACGTATATACAACTACTACATATATACCTGTAGATATTATTTATATAATTTCAACAGACCTGCGTTAGGTACTTTGGCGAGGGCGACGTCCTTCTTGAATTTGCCATCCTTGGTCATCAGCTCGGACTTGATCAACATGCACAGGGAGTATTTCTTCAAAGGCTCATTTTCAGTCTAAAAAATATTTTTTTTATTGAGAAATATTTTGAAAAATATTTTTAATTAACCCTCTGCGACTGACGTAGTCCCATAGGCACCGCGAAATACAAAATTCGATTTATTATCATTGATTTTTAAATTTAAACACCGCCGTTTTTGCAAGTAGTCTCAGGTAGCCCTCCGGTGCATACAGAGAAAAAAGTTTCTATAAGACTACCACGTCAGTAAAATGGTTATATTTTCATACTGTCTTCTATTGATGATAATATATGTTTTTGTATCTATTATTGTGCGTTTTTTGAAAATTGGTCTTTATTAACGTAAATTATAATAAAAAAATAAAATTAATTTGTACTTTTGCTTGTAAAGCATAGCCAAAATTTTAGAAAAACTTTTCTTCTCATCATATTCGAAAAACGAAAAATTATAAAGGAAATCTCGTTATATAGGCAGGTAGAGTGAGCAAAGTAGACAAGAAATGCTCAATTTATTGTTGCAGCCGTAAAACTCGCCGGTGGCGTATCTTTAAAAAAATGCTGGACATGACAGACTAAATATCTCTCTCTTAAATTTATCATTTATGAATCTCATTCATATATCTTTGTTGTCATGACAACTTAGAAAAAATCTTTTTTATTGAATATAACAAGATTTAGTTTTAACTGATATGAAAAAAATTAATATACATTGAATGATGGTCAAAGGAGACTTACAGCTATCACTAGCGAGATAATACCCAAGAATATCTCTTAAATATAAATAAAATAATTTTTCAAAGATTTTCTGTGTTGTTGATGTTAAATAAGAGATCGTTAGAGTAATTTATGTAAAGTCAATAAACACTGTTTAATATTGAAAAGAAAAATACATAAATAATATACTATGGAACTAACAATTATAAATAAAATAACTGCATAAGATAATTCTATAATTTAGTTATTTCTATAATATGTGTAAAAAAGGTGCCTCGTGGACCGACTACTACTGCGTGAGTATAAATAATTTTGTTTAATATTATAAACAAAGAATAATAAAATAATGTGTAAATATATATTATTAGAATGTAAATATTACCTTAAAGTCGCCTGTTTTCAGCTTGTTGACCAATTGTTCGTCGGCTTTGGTTTCGGCAAGGCATTCTGATCGGTGCTTCTTGAGCTTGTCCTTCTGTTCATCAGTCAGAGCCTGTGAAATTAAGCGTTAGTTAAAAAAATATGTTTAGCTCCACGATGTGTCCCGCATATTGCAATGTAGGCAGAGGGAAAAAAAGTGCTAAGACACTCCATTTCCAACTTTTTGCAGAGTTCTCGAGGCGCGTTGAGTGGCGGAACTCAACGTCGTAAAAAAATTAAAATGTACTTTAAAATAAACTCTTTAATTGGATTTATCACGTTTATGTTTTTGGAAGCCCGACGTTTCGAACACTGCAATAGTTCTTGGTCACAAGTAGGCTCTTAATTTAACATTGGTAAATTTTTTCACGTTGTCCAGTTGGTAATGATTGACATAACATAATCTTGATAAAAATAATTTTAATAGATACTTAAAATCATCATCATACAGATCAAGTACCCGTAACATTGTACCTATTACCCATATTAGAGGTCATCAAAATTGAACAATTTCACGACAGCCTCTATTTTGTTATGAAAATATATAGGTTAATTAATAGAATATAAATTTTACCTGAGCCGCGACGAAGCAGATAGCGAGAACGATCAATGTCTTCATGGTGCAAGTCGGTACACAACTGTGATTTTGTTCACAGATCACTCCTTTTATAGTCAATCTGTTGATCCTTTTTACAGGATAACGAGGTGTCCCGTGGATCGTGAACATTTTGCTTATTTGTATCTTATCCATTTTTTTTTTGAGTGATAAACAACAAGTAAAATAAAGACTTCTTGCTTATATTTTATTTATTTAAGTTACTTATGAATTCGAGAAGCCAGTCAGTGTGCGACTGTAATTGCGACGGCTGTGGGTTATATTTCCACTTGGGTTCGCTCAAGCTTAAGTTGGTCTAAACTTTTATAAATTGTACTTTTCGTTGACCTACGACCCTGTTATAGGTATGGAAGTCTCTTTACTTCCGACTTGCACTTTACTGGCTTTTTTATTTTATTTTAATTGCGTAATTCCTAAAACAAAAACTGAAGCTACTGAGCGTCATATTTTTGCAAAGGTTAGCGGTCTGTGAGACCGCACGTCAATAGTTAATGGTTAAGCTCATTTAAATAAAAAAAAACTTTTATCATACTGTTGAAAGATGTAAAGAAAGTTAGTAAGTATTATTGAAATAAAAGATACAAACAAGAACGAGTCCTAAGTTAATTATTAAAAATATAAAACTTTTACACAAAAACTAGAAAAAAATAAGATGGAGAACTCGCGAGGCATGTGAAGAGGTTGATAATAGACACAAGGAACAACACTACATACTGTTTCCCCACCTCTTAGGGAGTACTATGAAAAAATATATGACTCCCTTTTTTATACAGATGCTAATACAAACTAACAGCTTGAGTCGAAACTAAAAAAAAAACCAGTAACCACAAATAAAAAAATTAACACTAACGACCCTATTTTATTACTATAGAATATCAAATTTAAAGTCATTATTTCATTATAACTGTGACCAATAAGGTCTTAGAAAGAGGATGAAATTTGTATTTATTATTAATAATAGCTCTTAACTTGAGGCCAGTCGTGGCGCAGGGGCACTAAGTGTGCATGTAAATCGACTGGTTGTGGGTTCGATCCCCACTCATTTTCATTTTCATTTCTTCGCTCTAGTGTTGAGGGGACAGCGGGGCGTTGAGTTCCTCCACTCATCACGCAATGCCTCCAGTTATTGGCGGAAAGTGGGGAACACAGTGTCCTAACCTTCTGCCTACCTTGCTTTGTGCAGGATACAGCGTGAAACTAAGAAATAAAGATTTAATTTTATAAAGTTACTTTTATTGAGGCAAGGTATACTCGTAAAGTACACAAATAGACGAACAAATCGCCTTTTTAATTTTTTTGTATCTTCTTCGAAGTATTAATGTGAATTCAAACAGATGCTTATATTATTGTGACCGCAAATAATACACACAGAAAGATTTTGGGTGTTTTTTTTTTCATATATTTTTATTAAGATGGGTTATAAAAAGGTTATTGTATATTTTGTGTTACGTCTTGGTAAAATGTTTCTTTAATAGTTAGTTATACGAGTTAAATAAGTTCTAGCCTGCGACTTCGTTCGCTTAAGATTCAATATATTAATATACATTTTAATCGGATCGTAAAGGTAGGTTTAAAACTGAATTGTATGAAGATTGTTGTTTATAAGAACATGAGCCACGAATAGACTCTTGATGTAATTTCTTTGTATTTTTAGATTTATCATATTATTGTGAACCCGTCTGTGCTTGTGAATGTAAAATGTTACAAATAAATACTTTTTATTTTCAAAGCACATCCTTTATTTAAAATAAAATAAATGAGCTTCACGCTGTATCCCGCACAGAGCAGGGTAAGCAGAGGGAATCTAGTGTTAAGACACTCCGTTCCTCACTTTCTGCCGGATTCTGCAGGCATTGCGCGTTGAGTGGCAGAACTCAACGCCGCGCTATACCTCGACATCAGAGCGAAAAAATGGAAATATAAATTTAAGTAAATATTTAATCTCCTCGAGTGGGGATCGATCCCACAACCATTCGGTTTTATAGTTACACTTTGTGCCTCTGCACTACGACTGGCCTCAAATCTTTTATTTGTCTTAGAAAAAATTAAATCAAACAAAATATTCGTTAAAAACTCGTACAATGGATATTATATCAAAATATGTTACGTATTAGAGTTTACACAATTACAAAACATAAACTACTAAAACGTATCTTGATCATATATTCTATCCGTGAAATATTAAAAAAATTATAAATAATAATAAAATAATCAATAAAAAAAAAAGATTATGATCTTCTCTTAAAAAGTCCAATATTAAAATTTTGTATTCTTATATTGTAGATGAAAAAATTAAAACTCTTAGTTACCTAACATTGGTCATAAATGCACATATTTTTTTAAAAAAAAATTATCTAAATATTTTTCCATTACTTAAATCAACAAATTATCTCATTAATTATATCACGTGGAAACTTGTTTAGACATTTTTATGGTTCCGTAGGTACTTCAACTGAAAAATCGGATCATTTATAGTTTGACTTTTTTGTCCGTCTGTCCGTTTGTCAATAATATTTATGTTAAGATTGCATGAAAGCTAAAATTAATATAATATATTATATTATAATATCGTCTACGGTACTTTCAAGCACTGAAATCCTAAATCAATCCAATCAAAAGATACCGAGCGTTGATGCATCGTTTTTGTTGCATTTTGTATGAAATTATCCGCGCAATTAAAACCTAGTAGGCATTTTACGTAGACAATACAATTTGGAAACATATCAGAACTTATAACATCAACTTAGGAAATTATAAGTTAGGTATATCATAATATAGTATAGATATCATAGAAAGAAATTATCATGAAGTTAGTACGGAACCCTCGTTTGGCGAGACTGACTCGCACTTCACCAGGTTTTTTATTCTTTTTGACTATTTTAACTAAAAAAATATTTTTTGCTAGTCTTATAATATATTGGTTGATCAATTCATTTGAATGTCTTATTTACTAAACATGTTAAAGTTCATTGGTACCGACTAAATCATTATTGTCCTTAAGCTTCATTCGTTTCTAATAGAATATTTTTTTTAATAATTTTATATGGATGAAACGGAAAGGAAGGAAGGAAAAAGTGTAACAATGAAAAAAAAAAACGTGATAAACAAGGCAACAAAGTAATAGTAGACTTTATTTATTATGTTTTTTTCCATTTTATTCCAAGAGATTATTTGCCGTAACATTGCACTTATTTGGCGGATACTAAATGGCAAAAACCAAAAAGGAACTAAAAAATGGTCTGTAAAATCTTACACTTTACAGTGAATGTTTTAAATCTGGGGAAAAGAACTATATGATTATTTATATGTAGAAAGTATTTAAGAATATTTTTTTATTCAACTGCAAAGGAAGGGTTATGTTTTTGCATGTATGTTGTATGGATGTATGTATATAAAATTCTTTTACCTCTCTATATCTCAAGAACCGCTGAACATACAATTGAGGTATCGCTATGGGTATAATATAATAAATAAATTAAAACGAATCAACACAAGGATTTCAAAAAGCGAATACACACAGGCGGAAACGGGAACAAGAGGAGTATTAACGTTACACAAATAAAACACTAGAAACAAAAAGAAAAAACTACATAAGTACTTATTAAATTATACAAAATATTTGCATAAGTCGAAGCCTATGTGTTATTCTAATATATAAGTTATATTACTGTAAAATTTCATCTAAATCAATTTATTTGTTTTTGCTTGACAGTGGAACAAACGTCCATCCTCACAATATTTCACAATAACAAACATACAATATTAGTAGGATTTAACCAAAACCGGTTTCTTTACTTAATAAATAAAACAGTCAAACGCTTCTGTAGGTAACGCATATGATTTATGTATCCAAGTTGTTAGGACCGTGTAAAAAAGTTAAAAGTTCTTATTAGAAGCGATCAGATAAGGAAAGATGTTTAAAAATATGTTTGCTTGGACGTATTTTTTTAGCTTCACGTGATATCCCTAATAAGAGCAAGAACGGAGCACCAAAAATTAAAGTAAAGGTACGATTGTTACTCAGATCGTAAAACGTAATTTTTTTTCTTCCGTTTACGTGAAAATCTTAAGAAATCCTTTCTTAGTGGCTTAAAGTGTTCAAAAAACTTACATCCCAAATTTCGTTTCATCTGTGCGTGTCTGTCAGTTAATAAGTAACGGATTGTTAGGCGTTATATTATCAACGGAATTTTGTCTGATCATATACGCACCCGTTGTAGGTTCTCATTCTCTTTTTAACTTCACGCTGTATCCCGCACATAGCGGGTAGGCAGAGTTCCAATGGGACACCTCCATTCCTCATTTTCCACTGAAGTATTTGCCGCCGCGCCGCGTTTTGCCTTTATTTCCTTTAGTGAAAATCGAACCCGCAACCCATTGCTATTACTAACCAGGACTAATCAGAATGAATCGTTTGAATTTTTTTTTATGAGAAAAACGTTAAAAAATCATTAATTGGTACAAATTATATACATTTTAATTTTTAAATCATTTTGCTATTAGCATTAAGCAGATTAAAGGAAATATATACAATAGAATAGAATTTAAAAGCTAAAATTTATATTATAGCATATGACTGTAAGCGGTTGACGGTTGTGGGTTCAATTTCCACTCGAGTTGATGATATTGGGTGGTTAGAGGAGGGAGGAGCAGAGAGTATGTGCTAACACTTTTTTGAGATAATTTTTCGAGTTTGAATCGATATTCCAATCATTAATGTCATGAGACATGAATGATAATAAAATATATATTTATACTTATTAAAAAAAAATAATAAAAAAATACAGTCGAATTGATAACCTACTTTTTTAGAGAAGTCGGTTAAAAAATGTTCATAGCATGTGAAGTCCACTCCAGAAAGATCTGGGCTGCGCTTGTATTAATCGTTTTTTATACATTTTATATTCACACTACGCGTTTCTAGAATAAATTTTAGTTTAATTTCGATTTTTTAATTTACTTTGTTTTCCGTAGTAGTATAGTAAAGTAAGCAAAAGGTACCTTGTGGAACGCAATTATAAAGTTATGCTGTAGCTGTATCTTGTCACTAGTGCAAGGAAACGAAAATAATTAATCCCCTCTCCCGTATCCCGCACACAGCAGGGTAGGCAGAGGGAATCTAATTATTAAGACAGTCCGTTCCCACATTGTGGCGGAACTTAACGCCGCGCTTTGCCTCGACACCAGAGCGAAGACATGAAAATATGAATGTAAATAAATATTTCACTTCCTCGAGTGGGGATCGAACCCACAACCAGTCGATTTTACAGTCACACTTTGTACCTCTGCGCCACGACCGGCCGAAATTTACTTAAGCCTAACAAAAAATATTAAAAAATCACACCAAGGTTTAAAAACATTAATATATCACAAAAACTAACATAAAACAACAAGAGATAAAGGCATGGTCGAAAAAAATCCGACTAGGTATTAAAAATTTTTTTTTATTGATTAACATAACGTTCTTACAAAAAAAATTACAAAAAAAATCACAAAGAAACTTGCCTTTTTTGCTCATAATATGTCACTTTATAATAGTAGGTACTATTTTAAAGTGATATATTATGATGTATTACGATATTGGCATATTGACATAATATAACAAGAATATTGGTATAATTCATAAGGGAACCTGCTTAATTCTTTTTTAACCGACTTCAAAAAAGAGGAGGTTGGTATATATATTTTTTAATGTATGTACACCGATTACACCGACATTTCTGAGTCGATTTACGAAATTCTTTTTTGTGTTTAGGTCCTATAAAAATTACCTACAGATATGGTTGAAGTCGGTGCCAAGACTTAAGTCTTAGCACCGACATCAACTAAATATAAAATTAAAGCTTTATGTAATTTAATGTTATATAAAGCTTTTATTTGCCGCTAACATGTTGTATAGGAATACTAGTATTGCTTTTAACATTAAAGATTTAGAAAAGAAGAGTTCTAAATTAAAAATTTATTAAGTTATTTTGTACTTTTTATTTCTTAAAGTAGCTTATTTTTAAAGTTTTTTTTTTGTTTTATTTTGTACATTTTGATAGTAGTCACAAATGTTACAAAAATACAACATTGAATTTTATTTCATATATCATATCATAGAATACATAAGATATATAACAAAATTCACAAATAACAACTAAATTGTTGGTTATTACCAAATATTTTATCAATTTATATTTTTAAATACAATAATGACCCTACAATTGAAACTTATAATTAAAAATAAATAAAAAATAAATCAGCTTCACGCTGTATCCCGCACACAGCAGGGTAGGCAGAGAGAACCTAGTGTTAAGACACTCCGTTCCCCATTTTCTGCCGAATTCTGGAGGCATTGCGTGTTGAGTGGCAGAGCAAAGCAATGGAAATATAAATTTAAGTAAATATTTTTTCTCCTCGAGTGGTGAATGAACCCAAAACCAGTCGGTTTTACAGTCAGACTTCGTGCCGCTGCGCCACGACTGGCCTCATTTATTTGGCCTTATTAAAATACTATAAGGATTTACAGGTGAAACTCTACTGATAAATGTTTTCGGGAGATTTGTAAATTTTTGCTTAGGCTAGAGTCAGTAGTGCCAGAAATTCTAACTTAACTTAATTTCACATTGTATCTCTTTCGGGATAGTCAGAGAGAACCGAGCGCCAAACGCTTCGGTTACTTCTAACATGAAAAAAATTTATTTACCTATATATAAGTGACAAATATTTAAAAACTACATTCAAAATATGAGGCCAGTCGTGGAGCAGGGGAACAAAGTGTCAAAGTAACTCTGTAAAAGGTTTGGCTCAGACTCACTTTGGCTCAGAGACGGCGTAGAGACATCTCCTCTCTATGCGTTCTCTATCATATTTATCGGGAATGTCCTGAGGAACAGTTAAACCTGTTACCTGCAGCCGAATCTTCTAACTAAAATAATATCCTCACTATGTGGAACTAAAAAACAAATTTCGATTTTTGTGTCAGCTTTATACTGTATCCCTCACATAGCATAGGGATTTTTCGATCGAACTCATCGATCCCCAGTGGGATCGAACCCAAACAACCACGCTTATAATAAGATGCTATAACACTACGTCAAGAAGGTCTGATACACTTTCTGAAAGAAGTTTCACCGTGTAACCATTTCATATACAGTTAGTTGTTCAATCGTTTCCACCACCGTAATTTGTACCATGATACCATGGCGTTTCATCATTTAAAATATAGAATTTCTAGGGTGGAACGAAAGTATCTTCATGGGAATGGAGGTTCCCTTCATAGGTCCCCAATGTACGTTATGCAACGTGAAAGTAAAAAGACTTATTTATTTTCCGTTCCCATAGATTTTGAGAAAATCTCTCTTATTTTTCCTACATGAGAGAGTAGAGGATCGCTAAGATTACATGGAACGTGTAAATAAGGTAAATTCTAAACTTAAACTCTTCATATCGAGTAGTTTCGTACGCGTGGCGTCCATAAGTAACACAGTAATAAAAGACTTTTATTATATATAGAAATACAAAAGAAAAAAATCTATTTCTTCTGCCAATTTAATGATATGCTATCAAAAATCATGTCATGTGGAATGTTCCAGCGTGCCTAAATGATAAATTGCCGGCAATCGTCGCAAGTGTATAACACAATAACTGTCCGCAACTCCCACCTTCATTGATTTATTGTTGTCCGTTGACCCTTGTGGCCTCTAGGTCTCCTAATATACTATAAAAAAAAATTAAATCACGCTGTATCCCGCTTACGGCAGTATAGGCAAAGGGAATCTAGTGTTCCGTGTTAAGTGGCGGAACTCAACGCCACGCTTTGCCTCCATATTAGAGAAAAAATGGAAATATAAATCACCTTCACGCTGTATCCCTCATATAGTATGGTAGGCAGAGGGATTCTAGTGCTGAGACACTCCGTTCCCCACTTTCCGCCGGGTTCTGGAGGCATTGCGTGTTAAGTGGCGGAACTCAACACCACGCTTTGCCTCCATATTAGAGAAAAAATGGAAATATAAATCAGCTTCACGCTGTATCCCTCATATAGTATGGTAGGCAGAGGGAATTTAGTGCTGAGACACTCCGTCCTCCACTTCCTGCCGGGTTCTGGAGGCATTGCGTATTAAGTGGCGGAACTCAACGCCCTCGCTTTACCTCTACACTAGAGCGAAAATTTTCCTCGAGTGGGCGTCAAATTCACAACCAGCCGCGTTTACAGTCACTGGCTTGGTTTTAGAAATTTTCATTGACATTTTTACACTAACGGCAGATCCATCGCTTCACTTTTTTTCCAGCGTCATTGAATTCCCCACTTCTCGTACAACTTCCAAAAAAAATTGTGTTGAGTGGCGGAACTCAACGCGGCGCTTTGTCACCAGAGCGAGGAAATGAAGATAATTTAAATATAATTTTTCCATCGTGTGGAAATTGAACACATAACCGTTGCGTTTGGTGCCACTGCTCCACAATGGAAAAAAGAGGTTCCTTATAAATTAATTGACTGTAAAGCAACGGTTGTGAGTTCGATCCCCACTAGAGAGAATGAATTATGTTTATTTATATCTTCCGCTGTGGCACCAAGGCAAAAGCCCGACTTCCGCCACACAATACCTCGAAAAATTCGGTGGTAAAGTAATAAACGGAGTGTCTTAACACTAGGTTCCCTCTGCCTACCCTACTATATGCGGGATACGGCGTGAAGCTTCCAAAAAAATTACATTAATAAAGTTCTTAACTTGTAAAAATCCTATTTGCCATACCTTTTAAGCGTTCACTGCGTGCCACAAGGTTCTATATTAACGCGAAAAATACACGTTCTCATAGCAATGTTTATTTGTACCTACTCCGATAAAAAAAGATGCATAAATGTTTGTATCAAAAGATTCACGTCACCTTCATCGATTTACGTCATCTTAAAAAAATATATATTTCTGTGCTTCAGAGGAAAATAGATTTAAATATATTAATTTCAGCCTGATACCTCCACACGATCTCGAGACAAATGGACTTGACGGACGAACAGACCGACAAAAAAGTATAAGGATCATATTAGGGTACCGTTTTTACCTTTTGAAATACGGAACCCTAAAAACAATAGAAATGAAGTGCTCAATCATTGCATTTACAGTCTACTAAGCAGTTACCTTCAATAAAATAATTATTATTTCAATTTTATACAATGTAAAGAGATTATCCAATAAAAACTCATTAAAATCTATGCAGTGCCAGTTCTAAGTGGAAATAACTGCATTTTATAAGAATAATCGTTTTATTTACATATCTTTATTATCCAGAGCCAGTCGTGGCGCAGTGGCACAAAGTGTGACTGTAAAACCGACTGGTTGTGGGTTCGATCCCCACTCGAGGAGATGAAATATTTACTTAAATTTATATTTCCATTTCTTCGCTCTGGTGTCGAGGAAAAGCGCGGCGTTGAGTTCTGCCACTCAACACGCAATGCCTCCAAAATTCGGCAGAAAGTGGGGAACGGAGTGTCTTACACTAGGTTCCCTCTGTCTACCCTGCTGTGTGCGGGATATAGCGTGAAGCTAATTTAATTTTTAATTTAATTTAATTTTATTATCGAGGAAAGACCTCGGGTATTGCTTCAAGTAATCTCTTTGTGACCTTAAATTGTTATTAGACTGAATAAGATAATGTAATATTAGATCTCTTGATTAGAGGCTAGTCGTGGCGCAGGAACACACAGGGTTCGATTCCCACTCGAGCAATTAAAATATTATAATTTATTTGTTTACATTTCTACGCTCTGGTAACGAGGCAAAGCGCAGCGTTGACGGCGGAAGTATCTTAATGGGAACGAAGCGTCTTAACCAGGTTCCCACTGTGTGTGACCTACATGTGCGGTCAAGATTTCGGTCATGTTGATTTCAAACTTAACACTAAATTTAATTAGATTAATACAAATTAGGATATAGAAGATAAAATAACAAAATTAGGTTTTAAATAAAAAAAAAAAAAAACCGTTTTTACATGTTGTTCGAGTTTGATAAAAAAAAGGTCTGAGCTTCCTTTGGCTACCCTGCTATACGCTATATAAATACATCGTACAGATAAATTGTTAGAAACAAATTATAAATATTTGCTTGCGGAGTAGGCAAAGGGATTTTTGAAACTTGTGTTAAAAAATACCAAATTCCTCCGAAATCAAACTTCCTGCCGAGTCCTTGAGGCATTGGTGAATAAGTGAGTAAATGAAAATAATAATTATTTAATTTTCCTCGAGTGGGAATCGAACCAACAACCTGTCACGTGGACAGAGTGGCAGTTAGAGGTTGGGTATGTGGCCTACATACTATATAATATATAAATAAACAAAATCATGATTATGTGAAGAAATGGACGTTTAAGGATGAGTGATCACCTCCAAGGTATTATTAAAAATGGCAACTTCACGCTTTTCCCTACATACTCTGTTCATCAATCTTCGAGACATTGCGTGTTGAATGGCGAAACTCAACACCGCGCTTCTTTTTGTCACCAGAGTGAGATACGCCGTTCCCCACTTCCTGCCGAATTCTAGAGGCATTGCGTGTTAAGTGGTAGAACTCAACGCCGCGCTTTGCCTCGACGCCAGAGCGACGAAATGGAAATATAAATTTAAATAAATATTTCGTCTCCCCGAGTGGGGATGGAACCCACAACAGTCACACGGTTTTACAATCACACTTTGTGCCGCTGCGCCACGACTTACACATTACATATTCAGTTTACTTAATACAAATTAATTTCGGGATTCACGTCTCGAGCTTCTTTTAAAACAGGAAGTTTAATTTAATTCCATGTGAAACCGCCGGAAGCAACTAGTTAGCGCAGAATTTGTCGAATTTGCGCAGTATTCTCTCGAACACGTACTACGATAATACGTACCTATATTTTGCTATATTTTTTCTAAAATATAATACATTAAATTGTCATTTACCCTATTTTTATTTTAGTGCATCTCTCTCATTAAATCATCAGTGAACAAAAACCTAGTGTCAAGACACTCCTATATATTGTTCTATACTATTTATGATAATGTTATAAAGCTTCACTTTTGTTTGGTTGATAGTGTTAATCTTGGGAACTGTTGGTTTGATTTGTTTGATATTGTTGGTTTGATATTGCTACTTTTATTTTTATGTAGAATAGCTGATTTATTGACCAAATTGTTTGTCTTTTTACATATCGTTTTGCTGTAAACACATTGTGCTTGCAAAATTTTTTATTTTTCATATTTTCTTGCTATTTCATGTTAAATATACAAGCGAAGCCGCGAATAAGACCTAGTCATTATTTTTTTAGATTCATGCCGTATCCTATACATAGCAGAGAAGGTAGAGGGAACTTGGGAACCTAGTGTTAAAACATTTCCCCTTAAAACGCTTCCATTTCCCATTATCCGCCGAATTTTGGAAGCATTGTATGTTGAGTGGCGGAACTCAACGCCACGAATTGTCTAGCAACCAGAGCGTAGATATGGAAACGTAGGTAATGTTTAATTCCCTCGAGAGGGGATCGAACCCACTGGCCTTTAGTGACTAATCTATATAATTAACTGGCTTCAAAAAAATCAAAGTTTACTTTCCCTTTATAATTATATATAACTTTTGAACTTTCTAGTAGTGTCTGTAACAAGTGAAAATTCGCAACAAAGGTCGATGAAAACGCTGCATACTGAAGTAAATATTAAAGAAATTTGGCACTTTCCCGCGCACGCGCACTCTTCTAGGTACAAAGAGTAAACACAGTCCCGTCATAATGTTGGGGATAGACACGTGTGTGGTGATCCCAAAGTGAAGTGGTTTTACAATGCTTTCGATATTATACATTGAAAATTTCGATTGGTTAGTGAAATTTACAGTCGGTTTAACTGTTTTTCTTGGTTATAATTTTTATATTTCTACGTTAAGTTAGAAAAATCAGCTTTGTTTTAGTTTTTGTTGATTATTGAGTTAGTAGTTTGTGTTTAGTTAGTTAAAAAAGTTGTTGTTTTTTTGCAGAAGTATTAGTGTTGTCTTTTAATTAGTTATGTTTATGTGATATTTTTGAATTTACTAATCATATTAAGATTTTGACAAACCAATATGTTTTTAGACGTTGTATACAAGTCGGTGGTTAAAAAAATCCCAAATTTTTTTATTTCTCATTATGTAAACAATATAACTATGACTATAGTTAAATAAAGGATATTTTTTTTAAATCATAACATAAAATTACATATATGTATACAGAAAATACAAAAAAAAATAAATGACAGTGGCCTTGGAGCTACGTTCAGATTGGTACAGAATCCCCGCATTGCGCAGACTTCAAACGCGGCTAACTTCACACGAATCCAAACAAAACACTAGAAATTTGTATGCAAAGAATTTTATTAGAAATTGTTGTAAATATTGTGAAAAATTGTGAGAAATATTGTTTTATTTGGTTTTTGTCGTTTAATTGTTCTATATAAGTGCATATTTTGGCGTGAGTAAAGCAAAATTGCTTGAAGGGTAAGTTCAATAAGAAATTGATAAAATGTAATTTTGTAATTTGGTATTGTAATTTATTAGCACATATAATATGGTGTAATGTGCTTATAATACGTATGTATTTTTGAAAAAATGTTGCTTAAAACCAAAAATAATGATAATATATATTTTTGCACCTACTTTAATATTAATAATTCTGGAAAATTTGTAATGACTTATAAGTGAATGATATTTTTTTGATGATTTTTGTCATACAAAATATTGAGAAAATCATTAAAATATCACAAATGTAAGCTTTTTTTAGTTTTGTAATTTGTAATGGTTACAAAAATACAAATATTCCTTAATTCAAACATTAAGTGCTTAATATATTTTACTAATACTTTCAAATGAAAACTAGAAAATAATATCTATTTATAGATACCATTTTAACATTAATAAGAATTACGTAAATATATTATTCATAATCGTGACGCCATCGTACATTGACATCAATTAGAAAAATAGCGCACTTGGAGTTGCCTGCACTGCGCTCAATCGATCGTGTCACCGCGCATGCGCTCCACCCCCTCACACGTCAGTGGTGTTAGGTCGCGAGAGGTAGCTGGTCTCCGCCATGCCGAAACCCACCCCCGTTGAGGATCTGATAATACCACCGCAAGACCAAAAAATATGTGGAACGATATGTGTTTGCCAAATGACAGCAGTTCTTAGCTGCGTGGCTATTGTGTATCTAACCGTAGCTATATATATGCCTTACACTCGAGCAATCGCTTCAGGAATCGATCCTACACCGATTATGTGTACAACAACAAGGGCAGTGAACAAGGAAAATTGTGATTGGGGCTCCTGTGGTGAATGGTGCTTAAGCAAAACATCAGGAGCGTGCATTCAAATCTATGTAAACGTTAGAAAGAATGGATCATCTTTGCTTTTGTCTGAATGCGGTAGTGCTGCAAATAAAACTTGCTACGGTATCGATCAAGAGAATGCAAAGAAATATCATTGTATCCGCGACGAGTGTAGGAACTTGACGGGCACTTTTAATTGTACTGAAGGAAAATGTATAAATATAACTGACGCTTTTGAATGCGCCTTCAGGGAAACAGATCCACCGTTAAAATGTTCTGGGAGAAGAGGAAAGATAACTTGTATAGACGTGCACGGGTTGTTCTCTTGTAGTCGAGGCACTTGTAGGAAAATAAGAACACCGTATAATTGCGATCGTCGCTGTGTCGATATTCCTACCCGTAATAAGAATGTAATAGTGTTAAGCGGCGATAGAGTTTTTCTAGCTAAATGCGCTAAATTAGCTCAGGAAGAAGGCGGTACTGTGGTTTGGACGGATGCAGGTGAAGAAGTCCTTATGCTATCATGTCATGCTGTTCATAATGGCACTTCAGGGGTGGTTGCCGTTGACTGTATTAATGCAGCGTTGTTGCCACGAGTAGAAATTGCTGATCTGACCAATTTTACCTATTTGCAATATTTATATACTATGAGAGCTGTACCTAATAAATCAATAGCACCGTCTGAACTAGATTTAACATTGGCCAACGATAGCAGATTGATGATTAACTTAGAAGGATGTGTAAATACACTTGCTGATGAATGCAAAGATTTCTTAAAAACATATGGTCGTGATGGCACAGATCATAACGCAAAAGCCAGATTCCCGTGTTTTTATACAGAAAATAATCCAGATACTGTTGTAGCTAGATTTGATTTAGACGCCACCTATCGTCAGTTTATTGTAGCTTTGCTGCTTCCTACAGTTTTAGTGGTAGTTTCATGTATTACTTTGATGTTGTGTCAAACAACAGTAGAAGTGGGTGAAGATGCGAAGATGAGATTCAAAGTATGCGGCAGTGCATCATCAGAGAAGCAAACTACACCGAACGATCCTGTGTCTCCCCTCTGAGATCAGTCACGTGAGCTATTGACTAAATAATAAATATAGGATTATATATTAATAATGATTAGTTACATATTTAACAATATACAAAATATATGTGACTGTTTTTTAATTATTATAATTAAAATTTAATACTTTTTTTAGCCCGAGAATTTTTTATATGGTAACACCGTACATGGATAATAACTGTCACAATATGCTTTTAAATTATCATCGCGTCCATATTAAAATTAATATTTCATTTTAAGCACCCGCAAGCGAAAGCTACGTTTTGACCTTGACATGAATACGTTATGAGTAAAAAGAATTTATGTCAGACCTATTTATGATACGCTGAACACGAATGAAATTAAATATGATGTGTAAATTATTTTCTTATTATATACATATAACACATCATCACATCACATTTTATAACTTTAATACATATATTTATAATGTACATTTTTCTCTACACATAATATACACACTTATATTTTTATTTATTTAATGAATAACATTATATTTTCTCTCTTTCCAGGCGTTCCCCTCCTTTGCGAGGGCCCGGCTAGTTCACTAAGAGACGACTAATTGCTTCCTGCGCTGCTTAAAAAATCTCCCTAAATGTCATCGATGAGTAGATCTCGGACGAGTCTCTCGCCTGCAACATCGGAGAGATCGACTCTACCTATGGGCGCATCTGCCGAACCTGGCAGTCCAGAGTTTCAGCCCCTAGAACCGACAAGGGAGCAGTTGCTTGCACATTTCTTCGAGCGATTTAAATTTTACACTTCGCTGTGCCTTGGCACGTCAGCTATACTCGCTGTATTTGCATTTTTGTTTTTAATACCATTCGTGGTAGAGCCTGCGATACAAACAATTTTAGCTGAATTTGCCCCAGAAGCCGGTATATGTGCGGTTTCTGAACACGTCTACGCTCAAACTTTAACTAATTGCACATGGGCCTCCTGTCGAGAAGGTTGTACGACTACACCTACGAAATGTCACAAAATCCGCGTCAACCTCGCAAGACGACCATTCACTGAAGATGCACCCGTCCCAAAAGAATGGAATGCAACAGATCTAAAATTCCTAATCAATCCAGAAGGATGTGGCTATCCTCCACGAGTTAATTGTTCAGAATTTGCGAGTGATTACGCTGGGAAGAAAGCTCCTAAAATTTTCCCTTGCTACTACAGCATGACTCGTCCAGAACTGGTGGTGGCGAGGTACTCATGGGAATCAACTATACGTGGTCTGATACTAGCTCTGGTGCTACCCACAACGGTCTTCATCTTCAGCCTCAGTGTGCTCGCATACTGGCATTGCCACTGCTGTGACAGGGCCTGTAACAGACGAGTGCACGCTGAATCATTTGCGAGCAAAGAAGAGTAAGTAGAAAATTGATTTCTAATATCTTTAGCATTACCTAACTATAATATTTTTTTTAATAGCAATGGCACTGATAAATTAATCCAATGGGCTTACAGGAAGAATATCGGTTTCAAGTTTGGTGATGGAGCTTCATAGCATTGCTGTAGTTATATTGGAACTAGTAATTATTTTCAAGTACGTTTGTGTTGACACGCAGTGTGTAACGTCCGTTTCTAGATCGTCACGTTTCAAGTCTTTGCCACAAATCCATTTTGATAGCATTGTTTTTCATTCATTGCTTACTAGTGCATATTATGACTATATTTAATATGATTTGATCACGTCTTGATTGTAAACGCGACAGATTGTGGGTTCAACCCCCACTTGAGGACATTAAATAGTTAATATTTTGATCTCTGGTCGTCGAGCCATTGCGAGGCGTTGTTTTCCGCCATTCTGCATGCGAGGTTTTTAGAACTCGGCGGAAAGTTAGTTACAGAAGTGTCTTAAAGGGAACGTAGACTTAATACTATGTTTCCAGGTATCCACTGCCTACTCCAATCTCTAATCGCACGCGGAAAAAAAACAAAAGAATATTTTTTACATTTTTATAATGTTATTCCATACTTAGGAAATAATTTGAACGTAGCGGGGACTCGAACCCGCGCCTTCTAGAGTTACCTTCGAGTCCCGCTACGTTCAAAGTTTTATACGTTTTCTAAATAAGTATTAAACATTCTCATCGATATTTTGCATATAATATATTAAAATTGTTTCTTTACTTCTATTACAGTAGCAAATTGCTATGTGAGCTGGACGAGGATCCAAGTGACGATGTGTTCTGACGCCGAGCGACGACCACCGCACGCCGCCGTGCCTCACCTCGATCTGAAGGATACACACAACTATAAATCCTCTTACTAATCAATAAAGCGAGTCAAATAGAACTAAAACAATTGAAAGCAAAATTGTAGCGTCATACCATAGATCGCTTTAAATATTACATATCTTAAAATTTTATAATCTTCATTTGAAATATTCATAAATATTGAAATATTAGGAAAAAACATGTCTTCCTTCTTCAGATCTAGGCATTCGCAGTAGTTTGAGCTAGGGCAGCGTTCATATGAAACGATTTTTAAATAATACATTTCAACTGGAAAAATGATTTGGAAACCGTTGAACCTATAAATCATTTGTTAACAAATGTCGGTGAGATTAATTGTAATTAAAAAATAATTATGTTTTCAATAAATTTTGCGAGAAATGTTATTACAGTATTATTACAGCGAAGCTTTGCGATATTGAAAAAAAATGTGTAAAAAATAATAAAAATAGCGTCTCTTTACTCTAAATTGGAGCTAGGCCGGGTAGGTTAAGATCATTATTATATTATTTGCTATTATTTTTTTATAATAATTGTAAAATATAACTTATTATTAAAAAAAAAAACAAAAATATATTATTGTGTTATTAATATAAATGAAACAAAAATAATAATATAAATATATTTCTAGAATAAAAAATTCACTGAATTACATTTTGTACAGTTTCTCGGGTAATATTTTAAATATTAAACTTTTTGCTACTTTTAAAGCTCAAAAAATTATAACTTTGTTTAATGATATAGCTGTTAGTTTGCATGTTTCTCGATTTATATAATATGATGTAAGTAATTTTTTAAATGCCTCTCAATAATTATTAATGCAAATTTAGCTTATTTTTAAAGCTTAGCGTTTGAACTCATTTTTGCAATATAATATGTATGTAGGTGAATTAGTTAATTTCAATTGATAGAAATAAGGTAAAATATAAAAATGCACTGAATTCCACTTTTCAATCAATATTTGTCGATATCTGTATATTGTTGTTATTGTTGTTTTGTTATTATATTGGCTATTCAATAATACAACTTAATTTTAAATAACTATATTAATAATTATAACTTTATATTATTATTATTTATGTTACAATTATTGTTAAAGTTAATTTATTCTTAATTTAATTTTTCTTTAGCGTAGAGAGCGTGTTTTATTAATTTAATAAGCAAAATAATGATTAGGTTACTGAAATTAATGATTCAATAATTGATTAATGAATTTCGTCATTATTAATAATATTTATCATGAATAATATAGAAATTTGATGTACAATTTCGATCTTGTAATGCCTTTACATCATCTGCCATACTCGTGTGATATTAATGCTTAAAGGTGATTATCATATTAAATAATATGATAAATGTATAATTTTTGAGTCTCAACCGTACCCACTAACTATAAGCTTGTTATAATATTGTCTTATTGTTGATAATATAAAAAATCTTATAACCTAAAAAATATAAAACCTTATTTAAACCTTATTATATTTAATGGACTTGGTAATGTAATGTCAAAAAAATATGGCTGTAATGTACCTACATATATTTTTTGTGTATTTTTTTTAAATTATTTTTTAAAGATTTTTTTTTTTATTTTAACATATTTATGGAGTTGTGTTCCGCCCTAAAATATAAAACATTGAATATATTGTTCTTATTATAAAGAAAGACATATTACTGACATATTTTTTTACTCAATTAACTTGTTAATAAATTTATTTGTGAAGTCTGACTGGAAGCGTACAGATTGTGCCAGTACCAAGTGTATAGTGTGTCAGATTCTGGGAACCTATCCTGCTATATGCGGAGAATGAGGAGAAAAAAATGATTACTTTAAAAACAATATTTATCACGATGGCGCAGTTGCGATGAAACTTGCTCTTCTTTAGTGGATTCAATTCTTACTTTGGTCAACTTTTACTTATGCATTACATGTATGCAACATATAACCTATAAATGTTTGTTAGTTAAATAAACATTATTCTAGTAATTTTTAAGATTATAAGGAGTTGAACGTAGCGGGATTTGAACCCCGTGCCTCTTAGAAAACATTGTACGTTTTCTAAAAAAGTATTTTTTTTTTTTTTAGCGTGGAGTATTACTTTTGAATGTCACAAATATTTATCTAATATTTGAAACATTGCTTTTCGTCTTCTCTTTTCGAATCTCTGATTAAGAAAGGGTGGAAAGTCATTAGGAAATTATTACTAATAGATTTTATCATTTATTTCAATTAAAAGTATTTCTTTTAATTGAAATAAATGAAAAAAACTACAAAAAGAAAGCATTTATAAATTGTATAAATTAATTTTGTACGAAGTACTGAAATATTAAATTATCTGAATGTATTATAGAAGAATGAAAGAATATAAAATTATATTGTTCTAAAATAGTGGATTAAATACTTTATTTATTGATCATTGTATTTCTAGATATCAGTCTATATAAGTTAAAAAAAAAAACAAAAAAAAAACATTTTTTTAAACAAATTACAATGTATAGTCTAAGAGCTGGTGTACCAAGACAATTTTGTTATTAATTAAACATTACTTTTTTCTATAAGCAAACGGTAACGTATTTTAAATTTTGCTATTGCTTTATAATTAAAGAAAAGTTAGTTAATAAAAATAAATGTTATGAATAAGTGTTGTCAATAAAAATATTTTTATTCAAAAAAAATATGTTCACTAGCTCTCAGACAATCGTTACATATAAAAAAAATAAATCATCATTTTCAAACAAATACAAATCTTCTTCTAATATTAGCTAAGCAAATTGAAATTACCAAAAATGCCTAATTAAATAATATTTGTAAATATTATTGTAATATTATGTATGTAATTATTTTATTATTTGTAAATAATATAAACAAATATATATTTCGTTTACTCCATGGATTGTTATTCAAGTTACAAATCGGCATCGAGCAAACACAAAGTGTTATGACAAATAAAGCTTTTTTTTTAATATAATGTCTTTTTATTATTTTTACACAAAAAATTGAAGAACTGGTGACTGTAATGTGGTGGTTGTGGGTTCGATCCCTATTCGTGACTGAAAGTGGCGTAGTAAATGACCGTCAATAGGTCTTCTCGTTTACCTAACCCACCGATATGCTGCGGCTATTGAAAGACTTTCGATCGAGTGTGGCACGGGGCGCTCCTAATGAAAACTTCCATCTTCCTTCTCGAGAATTTATGCAAGTGGTTTGCCAGCTTTTTTACTGGGCGCAGCATCAAGGTCACTGTGGGCGGCTTCTGCTCCGATTATATTATACCTGTGAACACTGGACGTTCCCCTGCGTGTTTTCCCCCGTGCTATTTCTTCTGCATACATATTAGAGGATTCTAATGTGCATTACAATGTACCCCAGCCGTGCAAGTCTTCGCCACGTGATAGAGAAACGTCGCCCAGTGATGAAATAAGCTTGCGCCTTCTGTCCAGGCATCCCTTGGAAATGTCTCCTTAGAGGGTGAATAACATTCTCGTGCCAGAAAGGGTTCAATGCAACTCCCATAAAAACACAAGATTGGACATTACCCCTAAGATAATATCGTGTCACCGATTTTTGGGAAAATAAGTATTAGCATATTGAACTTTAGCGGTTGCATTGACTGCTACTATCGCTATCATATGGATAGCAAGGTCAAGTTAGCCTAAAAGATACTGGGTATTGGCTTCCAGACAGTACTTTACGCCAAAGCACCGATTGGCCCTGCATAATGCCCACGCTCAGCCTAACGTAGAGTGCAGTTCTCATCGCTAAAGTGGTGCACCCCAGTAGACTAGAGTCTTAACATTTAATCGCATACAACGTAGAATTGTTACAAAGGCTTGACACTTTGATCAGCAAGACTCCTCGCTGTGCATTCTCGCTTCACGTTTATCATGGACAATGTTCTGGGAAACTGTTTGACCTGTATTACCTGTCGCCGAATTTTCTAACCACATAGTACCTCACCCACTCAAATTTAATCCACATGATCTGGATAAGTTGCATGTGCCACACAATTGTAGAATGGTCTTCCTGCAGCAGTGTTTTCAAACCGATACGATATCGCTACGTTCTCCACCTTGAAGGCCGGCAATGCACCTGTGACTTCTCTGGTGTTGTTTGGGGGCGAAGTTCACTTAGCATCAGGAGATCCGTACGTTCGTTTGTCTTGTCCTTGCTATAAAAAAAAATTTGCTTCTAAGTCAACACAAATTAAAGAGCATTTATGCATCAACGGTGATTTTCCTGCGTTTTGTATGAAACAACAAGACCTACAAGATTTTCCTGTAAACCTGCAGTTATCAAATTTACAATACATATATGTGTGAAAGTGAAATTTGATAGAAAAAATCACTACCAATTTATATTTGAAGTTCATTTCATACTTCCCGTTAATCTGTCCTGAAATCCTGAAATTGGTACGAAGGCTCGGCTGGAATGTAGCTCGCACTTAAACGGGTTTTTAATTAATTTAAAACTCTAGATTCTCTATACATTTTTGAAAGGTACTAAATATGTGAAACTGAGTTCCTGCTTCTGTGAAGTAAGTACAACGGGCAATATATTTTATTAGGTATCTACTACATTAGGTGTTGTTTAATCTCCATATAGCATGTTAGGCAGAGGGAACCTAAGTGACGAGGCATGGCGTGTTTAATGGCGGAACTCCACGCTGCGCTTATGTACCATTACATTACATATGTATGTAACAAGCTTAATGTTAATGAGGCCAGGCGTGGCGCAGTGGCACAAAGTGCGACTGTAAAATCGATTAGTTGTGGGTTCGATCCCCACTCGAGGAGACGAAATATTTACTTTAATTTATTTCCATTTCTTCGCTCTGGTGTCGAGCCCGCCTACACTCTACACGCAATGCCTCCAGAATTCGGTAGAAAATGGGGAACGGTGTGTCTTAACACTAGGTTCCCTCTGCCTACATTGTTGTATGCGAGATACAGCGTTTTCTAAAATATACAAGTTATTGAAAAAATGCCATTGTCCACCCTAACATATGAGTAATAAAATGTAAAGTTAAACATAAAACAAAGTATTTTTCACTTTTAAAGATTTTTTGATATATTATTTTATTGTAAAAGTGAAATTAACCTATTTATTTAATTAAAAATATATTTTAAATAACAAACACAATCATATGAGAGTATTAATAACACAAGTACTTTATTAATGATGCCGTCGTCGACATTGAGGGGTTGAAATATTTTGTCTTGATTTTTATATTATTTTGACTATGTTTTTTGATTTTAATACTTTGATTTTGACTAAAAAAGATTGTTATTGGTTCGATTCCCACTCGGGGCAATTCATCGTTTCATATTTTAATTTTTGCTCCGTTCTGCCTTCATGCGAACTTAAATTTAACATATATGTGTTTTAATATGTTAGTTGAATATTGTAGAGCTCTTTGCAAACAGGTGGCGAACTTCCTAGGGGACATATAATCTAATCACTTATTGTATTTCGTTGGTAATTTTTTTTTAAATAAAAAAATTTAGAAGGAAGTGAATTATAAGTTGCGATAAAGATGTTTTTGAATTTGTATAGTATAAGTATATAAGATTATGACGGCGCAATGTCCGACTGTAAATGTGATGGCTGTGGATTCGATTTTTACATGAGGGATTATTTTTATATCCTCCTTTTGGTGAAGAACTGCCGGCGTTGAGTTCCGCCAACTACATGCAAAATCTGGAGTGTTAGACGGATTATAGATAAGGGAAAGTCTTAACACTGGGTTCCCTCTTCTGCCTACTCGCTTTATGCGGGATACAATGTGAAGTTAAAGAAAACCTTTATACAATATGTCCATATAGATAATCACTATAGGTCATGCAATTAAATCGATACCCTAAAATTAAAATTTAAAAGTATTTTGTTTTTCTTTCATTAATGCGGTGGTGGTCTAATAATTAGTGGTAAGGTAACATGGAAGTTAGTTTACAGCAATGCAGTGGAACGCAATATTCCGTGCGGTAGGTCGTTCAACCCTTTTATAGGTTCTAAACTATTTACCGTCATACGAGGAGCGAGTAGCGATTTCCTTTTTTTTATTTTCTGCTAGAGCAGGGTAATCAGAGGGAACTTAATCCTAAGACACTTCCCACTTTCCGCCAAATCTTCGAGCCGATCAATTTTAAAAGATGGCTTTCCGCTGACGTGTACAGTTGTGCTCTTACGAAAGTAGATTTCACAGTTTAGAAAGGAGAGTGCAGTCGCTATCTGATTTGCACTGTCTAATAAATGTTTTTAATCTATATTTTTTTTAGATATTTAAAGGTAATCTGATGTTAAGACAACCGTTAATCATTTTCCGTTTAATTTTTTGAATCATTGGTTGTTGAGTGTCGAACTCTGCGCCTCAATTTCGCTTGTTAAGCTGGGCAAGGAAATAAAAATAATTCATTCGTTGCGTCGCTGCGCCAATACGGTGTATATTAAACAGTATAGAATAACAATTCAAATATTTTTTATTTGTAGCCAATTTGCCAAAAAAAAATCGGTACAAAAATTTAAAAAAAATGGTCCGGCCGTTTCAAATTAAATCGCTAAGCTTATAAACGTAACCCAACCCCAGCTTTCACTCTAAATTATTGCTACATATCGATCGTGGTTTTTTTTCTCTACTGCTACTAGAATTACCTACTACATGGCATTAGGTCAAATGTTCGTCCTCCGCCATTGTTAGAAGCCATTTGTACCTTCACGTCTACCGTTAATGGTTCGATGTATCGATTTGTATTGTAAGTTATGCAATTAACAACGCGAGCCAAAAATGGTCTCTTTTACGTAACGGCGATACTGAAAATAGTATACGTAATTACTTAGCGTAATGGTTTTGGCTTCAATTCTTTTTGATATATATTTTTTTATTATTGGAAGATGAATGATATAAATTATTTAATTTAGTCGTATACACTATTAAGGGTTAACATAATACAAAAAAAAAATAAAAAAATGCAGGTAAATAGGACAGGAAATAGTTGTGGGCTCGAGTCCCAATGGAGAAAAAGAAAGTTATTAGGCATATTCAATATCTTTTCTTCTCTCTGGTTTCGAGGCAAAACACGCAATGCCTCAAGAATTTAGCAGAGAAGTGACGAGTAGAGTTTATTAACATTAACTAGGCTCTCTCTGCGTACCTCGCTCCATGCGGGATAAAGCGTGAAACAGGAACAGTGCTTCATGACATATTTTACTTTTTTTTAATTAAAAACGTTTCTTTTGAGGTAATCCACTGTAACCTGAAAAGTGTTGTAGATTCAAACAAACTTATGCCACGGCACCACGAAGGCCCCACTGCCTGCAATCTATAAAATGGAAGAAAAATGTAGAACCGACTGTCCTAACACCATTTTCTCCGCCTCTCCGCTAAAAGATAAATGTATAAGAAAATTCAAGGTAACACTTCAATAGTGCTGGAGACTATAAAACCGAGTGGTTCGTCCCAATTTACACCAACAAAGAGTCGACGGTGCCTATTGTACCTGAAAATAGTAGACAATTATAATTAACATTTTTAACTGTAAGTGCTTTAAGCTTTGAGCTTTTGGTAGTTTCAAGACAAAAGAGGGTGAATTTTGGAAGTTACTTCTACAACTTAATATAAATTATAAATTATTTTTTTATATAAAAATATAATATGTTAAGAATGAATAACTATTATACTAAAGTTTCATTGAGGCCACTCGAGGAAATGAAATATTTCATATTTTCATCTCCTCGCTCCGATGACGAGGTAAAGAACGGTGTCGAGTTCCGCCATTCCAGAGAAAAGGGGAACAAAAGTGTTTTAATAGAATTGGAGTTAGTTATTACCAGGTTCTTTGGTTTCCAGGTTTTTTCCTGATGTGTGCGGGATACAACGCCGCGTGTAACAGTATGTACCTCGGGTATAAGCTAAAAATAAATAAATAAATAAAATAAAATATGCATGGCAATCCACATAAATAACATAGTTAATTATGAATAATACAAACTATATATTTTTGATACCATATTATTCGAGACGAGTTCGTGTATTGTCGTCCCGAACGTCGCAACCGTCGTTCTGTATATATAGGTGGTGGTGATGCTGGAAGGCAGCGGTCGAGTCGAACTCTAAAGTACTACGGTACTAATATATATGATGCACATAAAGACTCGTACCAAATGTATAATGAATATAATATGATAATTCGAAGTCTATGATGGCACGATCTTTTAGGATCGAATTCCTTATAAAGGAATTATATGTGCAGGAGCGACACATATTATGGATTAAAGTTATCTTTGACCAATGTTATAATATTGAATGTTGCTTGACGTCGCGGAAGCTGACGTGATGGGCTTATGCGAACTGTTGCAGTGACATTAACTATGTCTTGGCTGATGCCGTCTCGCAGTACGCTCGCGGTACGTAAGCTGTGTTTGTATGGCGTTAGCCATTGATATATTAATATACCATTTCTACGACTTGGTATACAACTAGTAGGTGTGTGGTGCTATTTTATGTCCCAGCTCCGGTGTATGTAGTAGTGTCCGCCCGTCTCATGCGGGTGTGTGGTGCTATTTTATGTCCTGGAACTCTGGTGTATGTAGTAGTGTCCGCCTACGGTTCGAGACATGACTGTGGGGTGTGTGCCGTGCGTTTATTTAACATATCGGCCGCCTTGCGGCAGTGCGTTCGTTCCAACGACTTATATTGATCTCACAAATCAATCAACATCACGAATCACAATTCTAATATAATAATCTTAATATAAACAAGCGTAACAAGTACCTTCAGACTGATCACACACAAACGTCCCGGAGAGTTCAATTAGACTGTTGCAGCCGCAGTAGGTAGGAATTCACGGTGTAGGGCGGGGAGGTGCCCGTACTCTTTCTTCCTTTTATTATAACTAGTTCGCTGTTATAGTGGAGAGGAAGATAGGACGCGCTCTTGGCTTTTCTTCGGACGAGCTTCGAGTTATGTATGACAATGTCATATTGTCGAGTTTCCAGTTATCTAAATAACTGACACAAGAACAACTTCTGATGGCAAATATGTTATTAAAGCGATACCTTCTTTCTAATGGCATAATATAAAATTCTTAATACTGTTACCTCTGAATCTCTAAAAGATTTTGGGTTCTTCACGATCACAACTATAGACGGTTCTAACCACTAGACACATCACGAGCCAAGGCATTATTTATTAAATAATATTTTCAAAGGAGTTTGAGATATCAGTTACACGCGTATTGTACTGAAATTTATTAAACTTTTTTGATTTTACACCTAGATCGTTATTTACGAAATGTTGTATTGGATAGTAAGTGGTGAGTGGAGTGTCTTGAGTCTTGACACTAAGCTCCCTTTGCCTTAATTATGCGGGATATTCCGCGTGCTTATGCGGGATACAGCGTGAAATGAAAAATATTAGAAATAGAAATATTACATAGACTTAAAATAGGTGAAACTGTGGTGACGAGAAAATAATATAATGAAGCTTTCAATACAACGTCCGTCATAGCATAGCTTCTATACATTCTGTTGTTTTGTATTGACATGTCGCATACTGGTGTGTTTCCATTGTTCGTATTCAAGAAAAAATATATAAATTTTATGTTGCTATATACGATTTAATAAAAAAAAAATTAGCTTCACGCTACATCCCGCACACAGCAGGGTAGGCAGAGGGAACCTAGTGTTAAGACACTCCGTTCCCCACTTTCTGCCGAATTTTGGAGGCATTGCGTGTTGAGTGGCAGAACTCAACGCCGCGCTTTGCTTCGACACCAGAGCGAAGAAATGAAAATATAAATTTAAGTAAATATTTCATCTCCTCGAGTGGGGATCGAACCCACAACCAGTCGGTTTTACAGTCACACTATGTACCACTGCGCCACGACTGGCCTCTATACATACGATTTAATTAATATTATAAAATTGAAGAGTTTGTATTTGAGTGCAAATGTGCGAGAGGTTGTGGGTTCGGTTGCTATTTTAGCAAGCGCACCAAAGCGCAGTGGTGAAGCATGACGTTAAAAAAAATGTGTAATGTAAACAACAACATCGATAAATAGAATCACAACAAAATAATACATTTTTTTTATATTTAACCATTAGTACCAGAGATAATATTAGAGTTATGACAAGGATCTAAAATGAATCATAAAGGACGTCCTATAGGCGTCCCGTTTTTTTCTTTACAGGTAGCGAATCCTAAAAGGTTTTTAATTTTTTTACCACGTACCTACAGGTATAGGAGGTGTGAGCTCACTTCCTCACACAGAACACTCGGAAGCACACCAGTATTGTTGCACACACACTCATATTACTGAAAATAAATAATATATATCTAGATATCCCCGGTAAATAAACTACATGACACAAAAATAATAATTAATTTCAAATCTCTAGTTTTCAGATTTTTGTTTGTTGGTGTTTAGCGCGTTCAACCGAATAAGCGATAATTTTACTTTACTTTTGTAACATAATATATAAATATAATTATTATTTTTTTCAATAAATAATATTTTTTTAAAGGCCAGTTGTGGCGCAGAGACACAAAGTGTGACTGCAAAATCGACTGGTTGTGGATTCGATCCCCACTTGAATAGATGAAATATTTATTTACATTTATTTTTTCATTTCTTCGCTCTGGTGTCGAAGAAAAGTGCGGCGTTCACAACACGCAATCCCTCTGAACTTGACGGAAAGTAGGGAACGAAGTGTCTTAACACTAGGTTTCCTCTGCCTACGCTGCTGTGTGCGGGATACAGCGAGAACCTAATATAATTTATTGATTCACGATCATTGCTCTTTTCCTAATCTATATTGTTTTTCAAAGAGTGAAATTATGAGATACGGAGTGCCTTAACACTAGGTTTCTATCCCCTACCTTTCTATTCAGGATATTTTTAGTACCACATTTTACGGGTATATTATAAATAGGACCAAATATAAGGTTTACCTAAGGCGACCTTCACCTTAGTCATCAAATGGATTGTCAAATTTTTCATCCAATATGCTAAAGCTTTTTGTGCTATTACTTTTGACGCTATAAGTTGCCAAATAAAAAAAACTATTTATTGATTATACTAAGACTAATGTTTTTTTTTGTTTTCAAATAGTTCCTGGTTATTTTAAACAATCGAATGTTTTTATAATAAATAAATAAATAAATAAATAAATCAGCTTCACGCTGTATCCCGCACACAGCAGGGTAGGCAGAGGGAACCTAGTGTTAAGACACTCCGTTCCCCATTTTCTGCCGAATTCTGGAGGCATTGCGTGTTGAGTAGCAGAACTCAACGCCGCCCTTAACCTCGACACCAGAGCGAAGAAATGGAAATATAAATTTAAGTAAATATTTCATCTCCTCGAGTGTGGATCGAACCCACAACCAGTCGGTTTAACAGTCACACCTCGTGCCGCTGCGCCACGACTGGCCTCTATTATATACTCCTATAAAAAGATTTGATCGCTATAATGACAAATTTTATACATTTTTTATACGTACATAGGTATACATATACATACGTAACAGGATGTGAACTCACACCCTAGAATATTAATACTTTAATCTTACTTTTAACGGGAGATTGAGAATTTTCTGGAATCATTTTTACCATTTCTTCGCTTTAATCAACCTCGATATAATAAAATTTTGTCAATCTTAACAAATTTGCCTTTTTTAATGTATGTGTGTATAAGAATAAAGAAATTTCTACTTAAAATTCAGACTGCAATTAAATCGTAATTTTTTTAAGTATTTGGACGATACGCAAGAAAATCTGATAGTTTTGGGTAAAATCTCCATTTGAGAAAGTGATTCGGCGTGAATTGATGAGTTTATTTGCACCTTTGCCCCTCAACACATAATTTCTTAAAAAGCAAGAGGAAAGTGGAGAATGTGAAAATGAAATAACTATGTCACTACCGTCTTCCCTGGTATGCAGAGAAAAGGGAAAAGTGAAAAAAATATCTCAGAAACTTATTTAACATCCAATTCCACTCGTAACGTAGGGTACGGGGTGTACCCGGAATTTGATTAACAATAAATCAGCCCTGATAACTGAAATTTTTCATTAAATAAAACCTTTTCAAGGACATAACCTACACCTCCTATACCTCTCCCAATCCTACCAACAATACGTAGGTAATACGTAGGTACTATTAAATTTAGATAGAAAAAATATTATATAAGATTATTACCATGTAATAACTTCTACAGCTTGCATGTATAACCACTGGCTTAAAGCCAACTGGCCTCAAAGTAAAAAGCAAAACATTGATTTATTAAAAATATAAAGAATGGTTCTTTGTGCATATTTCGCAATATTTTGGTTACAAAGAAAAAAATTATATATATATATATTTTTTGGTAACTAAAAAATAATGCATACTAGTGACGTACTCAAAAATATACGTGCAATATATGGTTTGAAAAAAATAATAAAAAACAACACTTTTTTCTAGACCAAGTGATACAAATGTTGTAGGATGTGGGTGACGCTGTAAATTGTATGAGGCTAAACTCGCTTGGTCTGCTAGTAACCTATGATGAGTATCCAATATCCAGGTCCTGGCTCCATCATCACACCAACTCGTTGATACCATAATATTATATGTCACCTAAGCTGCTTATACTCGTAACTACAAAGTTTCATAAGGATAGGATTATTAAAAGTTGTTGAAATTTAAATTGTCATATTCCATTATATAATAAAAACATGTTAATAACCGATAATTCGCAGAGATTTTTTTTACATTCCAGCTGTATCCAGAGAGAACGATGCGGAACACGCTACTGTCTCTGCTTATCTCTGTTAAGTCCTTATTTATACTCTCCGAGTAAGTCGTCATGATTTTAAGTGATATTCCTACAGTCTTCTCGAAGATCTCACCTCCTGCCTCTCTTACGTCTCACTATTGTTTCATAAACTTTATTACCATTCTTTCATCATATAGTAGTAGCCTCGCTAGCATTGACCTGACATTCTATCTGTTCTATCTTCATTATGGACTCGATAGTTAGCTAATTCTACATATTTTCGAAGAGACCGTATGTTCATAACATTATCTTTCTATTCAAATACTTATACAGAAGTTAAGAAATTCCATACTTATATAGATTCTTAGAAAATCCATTTTTAGCAAAATTTTATCTTTATTATAAAGAAAGAAAGTGAAAGAGGCCAGTCGTGGCGCAGCGGCACGAAGTGTGACTGTAAAACCGACTGGTTGTGGGTTCGATCCCAACTCGAGGAGATGAAATATTTACTTAAATTTATATTTCCATTTTCTTTGCTCTGGTGTCGAGGTTAAGCGCGGCGTTGAGTTCTGCCACTCAACACGCAATGCCTCCAGAATTCGGCAGAAAGTGGGGAACGGAGTGTCTTAACACTAAGTTCCCTCTGCCACAGCAGGGTATGCTGTGTGCGGGATACAGCATGAAGCTGATTTATTTATTTATTTATTATAGTGAAAAATTACAGTAAAAAAAAAAATCATAGAACCGAATGAAGTGAATCTAACTTACTACTATTGCGATTACAGACAGACGCATTCACGCCATCTAAAAATATGTAGAAAGTGAAGTGAAAAGCGGACCCATTAATGACTACGTTGAACTCGCAAGTGTAAGCTGCGTACCTGTAAATCCACTAATAAATAGTCGAGCGGAAAGGACCGAGCGAGTACAAAGAGCTGAATAGAACTCGCTCAGTTTCAGAGCTACATAATTTCAAGATACAGAACTCGGTGTTGGTGGAAATGTAAACCTATTTTATTTAAGAGGAGTCCGTTTCACCTTAGCAATACCCTCTCATTTCTCTTTCTTAGCGGTAACCAAGATTTAAAAAAAAATACGTAAATCGAGAAGTATATGGTCCCAATAAAAAAAATAATCGAATAAATTATTTACAAAAGCTACATAAACAAAATTAAGCTACTATCTATACTTTTTATTATATTTATTTGATTTCGTTCCGTATGAAACCCATACAAAAATAAGCAATGTTATTTATTTCTTAAAAAAAATTATGTTTTTTTCCTTTTTTTATTTTATTTTTAGAATAATTATCTTTTTTATCGTTAATTTATATGAAGTACACAGCATTGTGAGTTCGATTCCCACTCGCTGAAATGTATCATATACAATTTCTCGCTCTTGTGAAAAGACGAAGCAAAACATTAAGTTTCGTAACTCAACACAAAATATGTCAAAGGTTGGGTAGAAACTGGGTAACGGAGAGTCTTAACACTAGGTTTCCTTTGCCCTGCTATTTGAAAGATATAAGGCAAAGTATTCTTTTTATATATGTGGTAAAGCACTGAGGTGTCTAATCCGTCAGAGCTTTATAGAATCGTAGAACAAGTCAAGCCGCCATACAGTCGGGCACGACAAGCCTGTATCGACCGCGATAAGCGACGCGCGCATACAAAATTGCTAATATTTTTTTATATAAAAATCAAAATAAATATAATTTTAATTTAAAATTTAAAAATATATATTATACTTTCATATGAAATTTACATGACGACGAAATATTTATTTATTATTGCGAGAAAAAAATCTATTTTAATTGATTTATTTTTAATATATCCGAAGAATAAATTAACAAATCAATATTAATTAACTATATTTATATTAAAATTTGTATGTATATTTGTTTTCAGTATAAATACATATTTTGAATAGGCTTTTCGCTCGACACGGCGCCCAGTAGCCACTCAGCCGCGGAGACGCGTTGACGTCGTAGAGACGCTACAGTGAAACTATTTATACGTTTAAAAAACAATGGTTTGGTGCTGAATTATAGGTGTAGTGTTTAACAACGTTTTCTTTGTGCTCAAATCCTGGAGAAGGCTGGTTCTTATTTTTAAATACATTCCCACCACAAAATATTGCAAATTGTAATGAATTTTCATACAATTTTACATTTTTATTGGTATTTTTGATTTTACTGCATTATGTCGACATGCGTGATCATGGAAACGTTGATGGAATATCCTTATAAGGATAAAATGATCTATAATAGATCAATGAGATTTATATATGTATGTGTATTGCTTAGAATGTTTCTAATAACAATAGTATGTTATATTATAGTTATTTTTGTAAAGGATACATAAGGATTTTTCACTTGTGACGTCAATTGGACGATGTGGCTTAGGTTATGTAATATATTAACAAAACGCTGGATAATAGTAAATCTCTTTTATCTATATATGTTCTAATCATATTAATATATAGAGTAAATAAAGAAAGTTTTAATGTAATATATATATGTATTATCTATATATATATATATATATATATATATATATATATATATATATATATATATATATATATATATATATATATATATATATATATATAATACTTTTAATATATGCTCTTCCTCCTCTATGTGTCAATTATCAAGGACACGTATAGGTTCAATAACATGTTCCACGAATTTAATTTTTTATTATAATTTTAGTTTCCTAACAGAAAGCTTTTATTAAGCTTTTTTCACAAGAAAACCACATTAAATACATAATCCGACACTTAACACCCAATGCCTTCAGAATTCAGCAAAGAGCGGGGAACGGAGTGTCTTAACACTACGTCCCCTCTGCCTATGCTGCTCTGTGCAGGATACAGCGTTAAGCTTATTCTAAATAGATATACGTTTTAAAAACTACTTAGAGTCAATCAAATTGCATAAATTAAAAAAGTAAATAATTATAATTTATATAAAAAATTAAATATATCTATATATATTTTAGTTATTATTTCACATAATCGTCAGTTAGTATAGTAAATATAGTATTCTACAGTTATGTAACTATAGACACTGTAGTAGCGGCGACACGTCATACTTTATACGTTTATGTTTTAAAAGCTTATTTTTATGTTTTTTTGTATTATACAGCATTCAATTTTGTTTTTGTTTTGAGAATTATAAGCGTGTCTAGGTTTGTAAATACATATATAAATACGGCTCAAAATTTTATGTATAATAAAATAGTAGAAAATTAAATAATGTTACATTTAAAAATAGTTTAGTTTATATAAACTCGTTGCCCTCTATTTCTTTGTTATTATAAGGTATTAAAAGAAAAATCTCAAGTTTTTTCGCGTTTGTTCGTAGAAATTTGCTAACATCTCTTTCTCTTTTCAGAGAATCTTCTCTCTCTTTCTCTCTGTTTCCATATACTCGATAACCTATTCACATGCCAAGTTTCAACTTTTTAAGTCCAAAAGTTTCGTCTGTGCTTTGTCTGTCAGTCAGTAGATGAAGAGTTTTATATTATATAGATAGGCATGGAGAGAAGCGTGACTCGTGTCTTCTTTTAATATTTTCGCTCTGCTAACAAGACGAAGCATTGCGTTGAGATCCGCTACTCAATACACAATGTCTCAAAAATTGGCTCTAAATTGGATATCATCGTAACATTAGGTTCCCTCCGAGTACCCTTCTATATCCATATATATATAACGTTAATATAACGTTAAACTAAAATGTATAATAATTATGGGATTTATTAATTGATGAGCTTTTCAAGAGGTATAAGGGGATGATTCATCCCTTGATAACTGAAGCATTTTTCAACTACCTAAATATTGTCAGTAAAATATTTTACTTTGTCGCAAATATAAAGGGGATCTTATAACGTTTAACTTTTTATGTATCTTGTAACTTTTTAAAATAAATTTATATTATAAAGCTGAAGTACTGTTGTTGTAAGTAGCACGCATTAACCCCAAGAACTATTGGTTCGAATTGAAGAATATTTTAGTGGATATGGAACTTGCCGTCAGAATTTAGTTTAGATTTTCATTTTTGACGTTTCAAGCGTGCCGTTAATGTCACGTTCCATAAAAAAACATACGAAAAAATGACTAGTAGGGCACAAAGTGTGACTGTAAAACCGACTGGTTGTGGGTTCGATCCCCACTTGAGGAGATAAAATATTTATTCAAACTAATATTTAAAGTTATTCGCTCTGGTCTCGAGGCAAAGTGCGGCGTTGAGTTCCGCCGCTCAACACGCAATGCCTCCAGTGAGAACTGAGTGTCTTAACACTAGGTTCCCTCTGCCTACCCTGCTGTGTGCGGGATACAGCGTGAAGCTGATTTTAAGTGTGGAATTAAACTTAAAAGTGTTGGGTAAATATTTTTTTAATAAAGGTGATTCATCCTTGCCCAATTATAAATGCCTTTACAGAGATGCTAACAACTAATTTGTGACAAATATAATCTTATAACACGAGTATAAGAATTTCGATTGATAAGATTTTATGGCTTAGTAATCTGAGCACCTTGACGGTTTCCAAGAGGTGCTGGTTTAAATTTCAATACGTTCTTAAAAAAATAAAACAATATATCTTCAAAAGTACCAATTACAAAAGTAAAAGCGCTCTTACTTACTGCTTATTTGAAAAAATATAAAAGAAAATTAAAGTAAAATATTTTACATTTCATTGTCAATGGATCTTACCTTATGAATGAAGCTCCGTTATTGTATTGCTTTTAAAGAACGCTTATGAAACACTATCGTTTGTACTCATATCAAATAAGATTATATAAAAAAGACTTTTTAAAATAGTGCTCATTTTTTATCATTTTTTTAAGCTTAACGCAGGCAGCAGGGTAGGCAGAGCAACCCTAGTGTTAGCCTAGCCCCCTAGCAACACTAAGTTTCCCACTTTTTGCCGAATTCTGGAGGCATTGCGTGTTGAGTGGCAGAACTTAACGCCGCGCTTAGTTTCGACACCAGAGCGAAGAAATGGAAATATTAATTTAAATAAATATTTCATCTCCTCGAGTGGGGATCGAACCCACAACCAGTCGGTTTTCCAGTCACACTTCGTGCCGCTGCGCCACAACTGGCCTCACTGGCTTGCTGGCTGGCTTCAGCCAATAAATAATAATTTATTTATAAAATTTGTTTTTACATCATAGTAGCCGTCCGTAGTTTTCTTGGGTCGTTTCCCAAATCTACTTAAACAAGACTCTGATAGCGATTTCCTCACGATATCCTGAAGTTAGGGATCAGATTCTAAATTCCCAACTGCTCAGTTACCATGAAGAGCACCAGCTTATCATCGAATTCACCCACACATGATATTATACTGTTCTCACCTATGGGCGGGCGCACCTCAGTACCAACTACTTCCACTTCGTGGGATTCAAAAGAAGGCAGTTTGGCTTATGTTTTTTCAGGTTCACGCTCTATCTCGCATGTAGCAGGAAAGTCAGAGGGACCCTAGTGTTAAGAAACTCCATTCCTACTTTCTTCTAATACGAATAAAAAAAAATTGTCGGCTGTGGATTCAATTCTCAATTAGGGGAATAAGTCTCGTATATAGTCAATCTCACAACCTCACTGATCCAATAATTTTACTTTATTTTATTTAATATAATAGACATCTCTAACAACAAATCGTGATCTATTTTTTATTCTGCTTTTGTAAAAACCAGTCGTCTACCTAGTACATATGTACTGCATACGTACAATAATATACACCTACATATGTCACTTTCACAATTGAAGCAAACGTAACGTATCTCAGTTAATGAAAAGCCACTACGTTTCTCTAAAAAAACCTATGGAGCGTACAAAATAAAAGATTCACCTGTATATGGTTAGAGAAATGCAAAAAAAACACTAAGCTTACTTCTATTTAAACTTCACCTTTCGTAATAATAATAATAATATTGATTTTATACTAAATATAAAATAAAATCAAAGCGTGGCGTTGAGTTTCGCAACTCACTCAATGCCTCCAGGATTTGGTTGGTTTCGTTGGAAAATGGAATTGTCTTAATAGGAACGGAGTGTCTTAACACTAGGTTCCCAAGTACGCTCTGCCTACCTCAGCTATTTGCGAGATACAGCGTGAATACAAAAAGATACGGTAAAATATATATAGAATTTAGATAACAATATTCTCTGTTGATTAAAAAATTGAATTCAAATTGTATCAATTGTTTTTTTATAAAAATAAAAAATAAAACATGATGTTAAGTTCCACCATCAACATACAATATCTCAACACTTTCTGAAAAAAGGGTAGAGCTACTTAAAAAAATGTTATGATTATAAATTTATATTATTTTACATAAAATTAGTTATTTTTTAAGCTTCACGCGAACTTGGTGTTAAGACCAATCGGTCCCCTTTTTTTCAAATGTATTTCTTTCCTCGAATGGGAAACGAACCCAGAAACATTGAATTTACAGTTAATCTTTTGTGAAACTGCTCCACGACGGCTTCAGCTCTTAGTTAGTAGCAAATAAGAGATATTGGTTTTATGAGTCCGTAGATCATTTCTTACCACGTGAATTGCCTGAGGAGGGCAACAAATAAATCATAAGAATAGTTGGATTATATGCCAAGCCATACAGCATTTTTTTTTTAGTTTTATAGCTATATAGTTAGGCAGCGGGAACCTGGGAACCTATTGAGACTTCCAACGAATTCTTGAGGCATTGCCTGTTGAACGGCAGAATGCGATTTACCTCGTAACCAAAACGTAAACATTAAAATAATAAATATTTAATTCCTCGAGTCGGGAATCGTACCCAAAACTGTCACGTTTAAAGTCACACGCTTGTGCTCCTGCGCCGCGACAGCCTAAAATTCTGTCAATTTTAAAAGACCAACAATGAGCACCTCATTATATCAAATGACGGTAAAATTGCTTAAATTAGTATATCCTTTTATATGACGCTATGGTTACGTCTGTGTTTATTTCATTTAGACTATATTGTTATAACGATATGGAACCTGGGAACCAAGTATTAAGGCGTTCTGTTTCTATTAAGACATTCGTTCCAAATTCTGCGCCGACTTTTGGAGGTATTGCGTATTAGTGGCGGAACTCAACGCCGCGGTTTACTCCATACCAATATGAAATGAAAATATTTAATATTTTAATCCCACAAGTGGAGTGTCTTAACATTATAACCTAGTGTTAAAACACTCCGTTCCCCACTTTCCGCCGACTTCTGGAGGCATTGCGTGTAGATTGGCAGAATTCAGCGCCGCGCTTTGCCTCGACACTAGAACGAAGAAATGAAAATATAAATGTAAATAAATATCTCATTTTCTCGAGTGGGAATCGAACGCACAACCAGTCGATTTTACAGTCACAGTTTTTGCCTCTGCGCCACGACTGACATTTAGACAAGCTCTTTATTACTTATTTAGAAAACGTAGAAAAATTCAACGTAGCGGGACTCGAACCCGTGCACCGAACTCCTGGAAACCGACCAGGAGGACCTTTACAAATAAAAAAAAAATTGTTTATTGTAGCTACTGCTGGATATCACGTCTATTAAGTTAAGTCTGCGTTATCCATAGTTAATAGTAGAAGGAGTTATAAATATTTATTTAAAAAATCTTGTAAGGAATGTTCATTAAACATAATGTGAAACTCTGCAAATTGAAATTGAATTAATTTTTTGCAAATTTATTGAAACAATTGCAAAATATTAAAAAGTTGAGACGAGTGCAGATTTAAGTTGCTTCGTAAAACACGGAAATGCGCTGCCTTCTATCAGTTTTTTTTGATTAATTTTAAATATTGTCATATTAATTTCTATTCCATTCTAAAAAAAATAAAAATCTAATGAAATACTTTTTTTATAAAAAAATTTTATTATTAAAAAAAATAGGGGGAAGGGGAGGGATCGTTATTTAAAATAGCACAGTATTTTTTTATAGATTAAGTATAATGATACAACGAAAATACGAATATAATTAAAGGCTGTCGGGGCGCTGAAAAATATGGGTTCTCTCTTCTCTAGAGAACAAATTATGTATTAATTTTGATTTCTTAGCAAGATGGTCTTTTCTTGGTAAGATGACATGGCGCGGCGTTAAGTTTCACCATTCAACACGCAATATTTTGAAAATTAGGCGGAAACCGTGTATCTTAATACTCTAGGGACCCTACCCTCAAGGGTGTACCTTAGGCTCCGTAAAAATCACTAAACATGGGCAAATTCAGACAGTTGATAAATATTTCCCATAAGGATAAATATGAGAGTCTCTATTATATAATAAGACAGTAAAAATATTTTGTCTGTACATTTAGTAATTTTGAAATTTAGTATTTTACTAGAGGGACACTTAAAAAGAATAATAGAAAGCAAAAAGTTTTTATTAACAAAAATTTCTTGTCTATCTGTCTGTCGATATGTATGTCCATATTTTTCTCTAAAAGTACTGAACCGATTTACTTGAGAATTTCACTAATTGCTTTGTTTTAACTCAACTTAACTACTAAAGTTTGGTTCATCAAAATGGATTCCTAAAAAAATAGGTTAACGTCATTTGAATGAACTCAAGGTATTAGTTTGCCTGCGAATATTATATAGCAATCGCGCTGGTAAGATTCTTGGCTAAAGAATGACATTCGAAACGTCTGGGTTGTATGACTGTTGATAAAAATATATGTTTTTGACGCACTATTATATAATATTTTATACAATAAAGTAAACAAAATTGAATTGTTAGTGGATATTATCTTCATAAATTATAACAGTTAAGTTTAAGTCGTAATTAATTTAACACAGAGATAAAAAACGATATTGAAAAAAAATTAAGTGAATACAAAGATTTTTTGGTCGGTTCGGTCATATAATATATTATGTAATTAATTTAAAAACTGTACACGAGTTAATATGCAATTATTACACAAATCAATAATTTAACATTAAAGGCTATTTCTGAAGTAGTAATTTAAATTATTAACTGACATCAGCACATTTAACAGTTTTAAAAAAACATAACATAGGAGGCCAGTCGTGGCGCAGTGGCACGAAGTGTGACTGTAAAACCGACTGGTTGTGGGTTTAATCCTCACTCGAGGAGATGAAATATTTACTAAATTTGTATTTCCATTTTCTTCGCTCTGGTGTCGAGGTTAAGCGCGGCGTTGAGTTCCGCCACTCAACACGCAATGCCTCCAGAATTCGGCAGAGAGTGGGGAACGGAGTGTCTTAACACTGGGTTCCCTCTGCCTACCCTGCTGTGTGCGGGATACAGCGTGAAGCTGATTTATTTATTTATTTATTTTATAACATAGGTAAAAAGTACGTAATGTTACAAAAATATACGTATAGTATACGTATAATAAATAATTAGCTTTATTTATATAATGAAATTACGATATTGTCGTTAAAAAATCATATTAGAAGTCATTTTAGCTGTCAATCAATTCTGCTTATTTTATCAATTATCATGTAGTTTAAGCGGGCGAAGCCGCTAGTATTAAATAAATAAACGTTTAACCCACTTCTGTAAATACGAGAAAAGAAAATGTTTTCTTTATAAACATCGTTTGTATAAAACTAGAGTATATTAATGTTTTTAGCGTCGCGTTGTTTTTAGAGGAAAATCACTTATTATTTTTGCTTAAATGTTATTATTAAGATATATACCATAAGATATATTTTTATGCCTTACGGTTTGTCTCAAATAACGATATAGGCAGAGGTAGATATATAAGTAGAACGTTGAGGCCGTTGTTGGTTCGATTCCCATTCAGGAAAACTAAAAGTTTAATATTTTCATAGCTATTGGAACGAGGTTAAGCGCAGCGTTCAGTTTCGCCACTCAACATGAAAGAACTCAGCGGTAATTGGGACATGGAAGTTTCTTAATGGGAACTTAATGTCTTAACACTATGTTCCAAGGTTCCCTCTCCCTACTCCACTAAGTGTGGGATACGATATATGGGTATTCTAGTCTAGACTCTTCTGTACTTTGTATATTTACTTCTGGCATGCATACGAGTAAACAGAATACAGCAAAATAATAAATATTTTGTTTTAATTGCATTTACTCTCGCAAGTTTAAAAGGTTGAAGCTAACTTTGTTCTAAACTGTGGTTCAAAATAAAGTGGATCCATTTAAACTTTTGCGATGTCAACCTCGAACTATATAAGATGAAACGAGAACTTACTCTAGACAAACGTTGCATGCAGGATAGAGCGTGAAACTCAAATGAAAATCTACGTGAAGAGATGATGATTACGGCCGTCATAGCACAGGTTTTCGGGATTTCGGGATTGGTTTAGTTAGGTGCCCTCTGCCTACCCTGCTGTGAGCGGGATCCAGCGTGAAGCTGATTGATTTTTTTAAAATGTGATTAAAACGGCTGTCCTCGCCTGAGGACTGAGATACAATTGTATATACGGGTTATTCTAGCGAAATACTTTTAGAACAGTGGATTTAGCGAGATATAAATCTGTGATTTTTATGACTAAGTTTAATACATTTAATTTGGTTAAAAGGGAACCATATTACCCTCACTAGATCTCAAATCGTTAAATTTGTGTTTATATGGAATATACATATTTATTAATATTGTGTCGCATTTTTTTTATAGTAAATCGTATAAAAAGAAATAAATATCAAAACCTATCATGTATTATTTAGGTTTGTATTTCTTTTTACTTTTCATGTTGGATCTCAAAAACAATATGGGGGCCACGTTACCATCTTCTCCTTATATTCTATACTAAAACAACAAAGCGAGCGGAAAAAAAATATTTAAACTAGCGGGCGAAATATTTTAAAAATACAGAAAAAAGCTTCTACATTTTTCATACATTATAAATATATATGTATTGTAAATATATGCTTACAGTGAGATAATCCCCATAGTTTCCAAGCATATATTGAGCGATTCACATAGCATCAGTTGCCAGTATTCTGAAATACACGGCTATATCTAGACCTAGAGAATCGATAGCCTGAATATCTTAGCTAGACAGTCCGGCGACGTTGAAAATGTGGGTTACTTTGTTTGCATTTTGTTGTAATACTAGATTTTACCCGCGGCTTCGCCCGCAGGGTTAAAAAAGAAGGGAAAAAGAAAAAATATTTTTATTTACAGAAAATTACGATATTACGTTGTTGTCTAATAGGACCGGAGTACCTTAACACTAGGTTCCAGGTTCCCTCTACCTTACATATTCTATACGAAATAGTTATAAACTGTCACTAAAAAAATATCGATATTCTTTTTAAAAAATAATAGATATCTTTTACAATGTAATCTACTATTTTTACTGCGTGAATGATTTCAATCTTTTTACAGAGCCACCGTCTAATCCAGTTGAAAGCTTTACAAATTCTAAAATGTATTTTGTACATTGTTCTATTGTTTAAAAAATAAAAATCAGTTTCACACTGTACCCAGCACACGGCAAGGTAAGCAGGTTCCCTCTGCCTCAAAATTCAATAAAAGTGAAATAATGTGAGGCCAGCCGTGGCACAAAGTCACTCGATTACCTCGAGCGCGGCGTTGAGTTTCGCCACTCAAAACGCTGTCTCAAGAAATGAAAAGTAGAGAACGGAGTAACTTATCACTAATTTTCCGTCTGCGTGCCTTTCTAGTAAAGCTGAAAATAATTATTAGTGCACGCCCACCGAGGGTTCCGTACGGAAATTGGAGCTCTCGAGCTTTTCTGAAATTCAAGCTTAGCTTAGCCAGAGAACTTTCGTGTGATACCTCACTTGAACTAGCGGCTCTACTATCAAATTTTGTCTCCCTTTTAAGGCTATTATTTTTAGAATTTAACTACAATTATATAGTGTTTAGATTTTTTCCCAAACTAGTACTACCCGTAAATGTTAGTGGCCAGATTTTATAATTTTAGGTCAACTGGAACTCTATGAATTTTGATTTCGTGTAGTGTCGAAATACGCATTTTTTGAGATATAAATGCCATATATTTTTTTCACATCACGACATCACGTGACCGTAAATCTGAGTACATGAGTTGAATTTCAACTCGACAACTTCAAGCGTTACTGAGTTTAAGGCTCTTGACAGGGAGCCAAACAGACGGACAGATAGACGGACGAACAGACGGACAACAAACTGATTTTATAAGTGTTCCTTTTTTCTTAAAAGGTACGGAACTCTAAAAAGAATGGGAGATGAAAAAAAAAGCTTAACTTGTGTATTAACAAGAAATTTCCTCAATTGATATTGAACCTACGACTAAGCCACGCTGATGTTAATATTAAACTGCCGATAAATTTTAAAAAGCGTGCCATCTACTCATTATCACCATTCATAATTGCGAAACTCTTTCAATATATTTTTTTCAAATACTGAAAACAGAGGTTCATGACAGCTTTATACATTCTTAAAGCAATATATCTATATGCAGGATACAGCTTCACGCTGTATCCCGCATATAGCACGATAGGCAGAGGGAATCTAGTGTTAAGATACCCCGTTCCCCACTTTACAACGAATTTTTGAGGCATTGATTGTCGAGTGCCGGAAATCAACGCTACGTCTCTCGGTACAAACGAAGAAATGAAAATGCAATTAAATAATAGTAATTCAGTCAATTCCCCCGGATTGGGAACCTAACCCATAATCGACACGCTTACACATCCTTTTGCTCTTGCGCCACGACGGCCTCATATAGGTGTGCAATGTTTATTACTAATTTTAACCTCTGGCTTCAGCCTCTTTATTTAAAGAAGAAGAAGGAAGAAACTGTTTTGAGGAAACAGGATCGTAGCTACAGTACGTTACATAAAAACTAGAACACAGTAATGGGCAATAAAAATAATAGCCCATAGCTCTGAATAGTGAATAAACTATAGCCGTCGATAAATGGATTACCTAACATAACAGTATATTTTTTAAATTTCAACCAGTAGTTCTTGAGATAAGCTTTGTCAATCAAACAAACTCTTTAAGTTTTATAAAATTATTAGGTGTAGATTAGAAAAGATCGTAAGCGGCAGTTGTGGATTCAAATCATATTCGATGGGATGTCTACTTTTAGTATTTATCTATAAATATTATAAAATAGAAACGCTTTTTTTCTCTGTCTGGCCTTTCTAAGCGATCTTCGTCTAAACCACCCAACGGATTTTGATGCGGTTTTCACCATGAGGTAGAGTATTTCTCAGAGAAGGTTTGTGTATGATTTATTATATATATTTTTAATGTAATTTGACATAAATATGATAAATGTACATTAAGTCCTACCCGTTGAGAAACTTTCACGCATGCGCTGCTTTAATGGTAAGTCTTACATGAAAACAATGTACTAGAGTATTATTCCTCTTAATAAGATCTACAAAAAAGTCAGCGACAGCATATTTGTATCTTCTAAGGATAACATACAGTGAGCATATTTCTGTCTAAAAACAATAATTTGAATATATTTTTTATTGTGAGAGATGTTTGTCCATAATGATATCAATCCTTATCCTTTTAAATACTTTATTAATTTTCTACGTTTAACGAAGATAAAATTTGCTTTTTACACTAATTGGAAATTACAAATAGTTTTAGAGAAAAACGCATTTAATTGTTGACACATCACGCCCGCTATAAACCGCAGATTTGGCTCATGTTTCGTTTATCCCTTACTCATAAAGCATATAAATAAGTATATTAGTTACGTTGGCCATTTAATGGAGATGAAAACTTTTTTTTATTGTTTTTCATTTTAATAAGTACTTTAGAAGTTGTTACAATATCAAAAAATCCTTGCTGCGAAACGGCTCGCGACACGCCATGCGTCCTCCCACGCCCCGCGACGCGTCCGCCGCGCCTGTCTCCCCGCCTGCCTCTGTAGCGAAGTAGATTTAGATGCGATTGTACGTATTGGATAATTAGAGTTTTTAATGTATAAAGCGCGATATATTTAGTTTCATCTTTTTTGATTAATAGGATAGTAGGTAGTCTTTTGTTTATCATTTCTTTCGTTTAAGTATCCTGTTGTTTAAATTGTTTACTCTCCTTCTTTTTATTATTTTTTTACCTTTGTAAACATTTCCTTTTTTAATTTAATTATGCCACGAAAAAGTCGTTCATAGGTCGTAGAACAAGAAATGCAAATAACAATCGTTTAAATTTTACTAATAAAAGCGTAGAGGAGACGGAAATTAGACGGCAATTTAAATATATTTTCTTATTGTAAGGGATGTGTGTCCATAATTATATTAATCCTTATCCTTTTAAATAAGTTATTAATTTTCTACGTTAAACAAAGATAACCTTTGCTCTCTACAATATTTCGAAATTACAAACAGTTTTAGAGAACAGCTATATCATCCCTTACTCTCAGTATATAAATAAGTATATTAGTTACCATTTGGCCATTTAATATAGATCAAAATGTTGTTTACTGTTTTCATTTCATTTCAAGGTATAAGTAAGTACCACAGATTTAAGTAACTAAGTAGCACAGATTTAAAATTACCATTACGATACTAAAAAATTCTTACTGTGTAACGGCTCGCCGCCCACCACGCGTCCCCTCGCGCCCCGCAACCTTATATGCTTATAACAATGGATCCGCCGCACCCGCCTGTCTTTTTTCCCCCGGGCATGCAAGGAAGACCTGCTCATCATGTTGCCCAAGGCTGGGAAGACCCCGCAGCTTGAAGGATACCGATCTATAACCCTCCTTAGCGCGGTCGCCAAGCTGTTCGAGAAGATATTCCATATTCCTCTCACTTCTCCAGTCGCACATCCACCCACGAAGCGAGCAGTTTGGCAAGCGGGTATACCACTCTGGTTATACTACGCCGCAACAGCGATCAACCGAAAGGAGAGTGCAATAGTAGTCTTCTTCAACGTAGCACGCATTCGACCGCGTCTGGCACCCGGGCCTACTTCATTAAGTGCTCAGAGCCGGAACCCCCCAGCACGTCGCGCATGTCTTTGCCTCCTTGCCTTAGTGACAGAACATTTTGCGTGAGAGTTGAGAGTTCGAGGTCTAGCAGCGACTCGATCGCTGCCGATGTTCCTCAGGGCAGCATTTTATCACCTGCTCTCTACGCACTATACACTGATGACATCACAACGCCATAGCAAGTATCACAAAACGAGAAATCCTGCAGGTAGTCCACAACCTCATCCTCCGTTGAGTGACGCAGGCGCCATACTAAGTGAGGAACACCACGCATCATAGCAACATAAAAATAGAAAGCCTGGAGGTACACATTGGTCGTCTTGCGTCCAACGCACTCCGCTGCGCCAATGTATCGGGTCACCTACATCTAAGGAGCAGCACTCCGTGGCATACCCGGCCGCCCGAGGTCAGACGTAAGACTACTTCCTAGGGACTTTCTATCCTTTGATAATCCTTCCAATTCCACACTGTGTCAACGCCCAGATGTCGTTCGGAGCTACTACGGAGATGGACGAGAGAATGCTTCAACTCTGCGCCAGGCTCTATAGCAAAGTTTATTTAGAAGTGTTTGCACGCATTTTGGAGCTACCCAATAATTATAATATATTTCAACGCGACATAGTTGGTTACATCTTTCGTTTAAGTATTTTTGGGTAAGAGAATAGTATCTAAGTGTGCTGTTGTTTATAATTTATTTCGTTAAAGTTTTCTGTTTTTGTGTCATTTGTTTAAGTCTGTTTTTTTAAACAATTGGAACACCCTTATTGGAACTACGAAAATGTGGGTTGCATTAAGGTTTAAATAATTTTCACATTGGTAATCTTAAGTGTTTTGCAAACATAGGTACATTACATGAATAATTCAGTAGTTAAAGCGGGCGAAGCCGCGAGCGGGTCGCTAGTTACATATAAAAATGTTTGCGCGATTAGTGCGAGATATCACCAAAAAGATATGAAATGGTGGTGGTGGTGATGGTTGTGGGTTCGATTACCATTCGGGGGGACTAAATTACTATTTATAAATATAGCGCTATGTAGAAGAAAGCAATTCGAATGCAATACGGTGTCGTCTATTATTTTTACATGATGATCAAATTTTTCATAGACAGCAACTAACTTAAAAATATATATTTAAACAAAATTTCAGTCATATAGACTATATACAGGCCGTCGCGTCTAGGCGAAGCGGTGAAGCATCTCGGGGGAATGAATTATTTTAATTTCCATACTCTGTCTCGTTCTCGGTAACAAGATAAGATACGTTATTCCACCACGCAACATAATGTCTTGAAAATTGGGCATTGTGTGAAGAACGGATAGCCTGATATACCACTGGGTTCCCTCAGGGTTCCTCAGTTTCACATGTAAAAAAGTGTTTAACTATTAAAAATATATTGAGCTAAAGAGAATAAAAATGTAAACCGATCTAGAATCGGGATATTTCATCATAAATTATAGTCTTCCATGCAATTACACGGGATAATTGAATAGACTGGCCGGAGGCTCTTAATTTTATTTCAAACAAGATTTTTCCTTTACGAAGAAGTACGATTAAATTAAATGTAAACGTACCGAGTGTACGTACTTTTATGGAAATAAACCTTTGAGGTAGTTGAAAAGTGTATTTGTTTGTATATTGAATGTTCTGGTAGTGAATTCAAATCCCGTCATAACCTTTTTTTAATGATGGAATATGAGATTTAATTTACACATAATTAGGATAAAAGTTCATTTTATCTCTGCTAACTATTCTCCCCAGGTGGTCTCCAACCATCTCCTCGAGTGGGGATCGAACCCATAACCAGTCGGTTTACAGTCACACTTTGTGCCGCTGCGCCACGACTGGCTTGCGCCTGAAATATGATGATATGATATTCTATTTAGTCTTTTAAACATGTGTACTAGGCATTAATTTCTATTCGTTTCTGTTTTAACAAGGAAGGAGTTTGTCTACAAATTTATCGCAAGCTAAAAGTTATATTAAAATAAGAAGGGTTTTGATTTATATGAAGTATTTAAATTTAGGGAACAACTCAAGTTTCATAAAAATCAGTGTAGTAGTATTTAAGATATGGGTGTCTTTTTTTTGAGACATGGGTCCAAGGACCTGAATAAAGAGAATTATGAGTCCAATGCCCACTCAAGGAAATAAATTCCAATTTAAATGTATATTTTCAAGTTATATATACGAAAAAGTTATTAAGCAGCCTTTAATTTGCAATATTTTAATTTATTACTTATAATTAGTCAATCTAGTAGCTAACATAAAGAAGAACCAGCCTTCACAAATCAATACTATAAATGAAAATGTAAATAATCGGCGGTGTTAAACGCAAACCTGGTAATCTTGAAAACAGTGAAGTGTAAAAGACTGGCTACTTGAAATGACACAGCCGAGCTGAAACAAGCGCTATGGTCGCTAATAGCGAGTCCACGCCAACATGGCCGACGAGGAAAAGCTGCCGATACCCCCAACATTTCTTGAAAAAGTACTATTCTACACAACAGCCTCTTTCGTTCTTCTCGCGATCTTTAGCCTCTTCGCCTTCCTATTTTTAGTCCCATTCGTAATAGAACCTGCGTTTACTACTATATTTATGCAATTCGATCCTGTACCAGCATTATGTGTGACCGCCCAAGTGAAACATTTAGTGGGCGCCAGCAATTGCACCTGGGCGTCCTGTAGGGAAGGCTGCACTAAAGACTTATACGAATGCACTCAGATACGAGTTAATTACAAGTTAGGATACGCGCCAAACATAACGGCGACCGAGTATGAGAATTTAATAAGAGCTGAACGATCCTTAAGAACTGATTATAGTTACGATAGTTACGAATCACCGTTAGAACCACCAGACACTGATATGGAGAATCAAGAACTGCAAGAAGCAATCCCGACTGGCTTGCAAGGCAATGACTCCGAATGGTACTTCACGGGGGCTAGGCTGTTCCCCAACGTGAAGGGGTGTGGTTATCCGCCCATACTTAATTGTACTATATTCTATGGCAAATATAAGCCGCTAGGTACCAATTACTCATGCTATTACAGCCGGGTGGATCCTGGCCTAGTTATAACTGAGTTGGATATGTGGCAAAACACTTTGAATTTGGTGTACGCTATGGCTATACCGATACCGTCTTTCATTATATCGGTGATATACTTGACATTTGCATATTTTAAAATTTACAATACTGAAGATGAGTCGGAACAGGCTCCCTTGCAGAGTGATGCTGAGGCTATGGCTACGGGTGATGATGGGAAGCCCACTACGCCAGGATCAGATACATTTAGGGAAGACCTTGCATGCTTTGGACATCAATTGAAGATGCAGTTGGCTAATGAAAAGCCGAAAGAGGGCTTCGAGTCCAATAGTCCACCAATCTCGAATTCTGCTTCACTATCTGGGTGAGATATCCATTATTTTTCTTATTGATTTCTAATGAGTGGTATGCTAGTGTATGTAGATTATAGTGGATATTGTCATGTGATTGATGATTGGTTTTGGTTTTTTTTACTAATGTTCAAGAACATGACCAAAATTTCGTGTTTAAACAAAATGTATAGTACTGTTAGAGAAAAAAATTATACTGATCTTTTAATGTAATTAAAAAGACTATAGAACTTAGATATTCCAAAATATCAGATTATTTCCGTATTAGTATTAGATAATTGCATGTTTAATTTTATGAATTGATTGTATTAAACGCTTTACTAAAATCTTTTTAAGCAAAGTAACAAATTAAATATTTCAATTTAAATTTGACTGTTTAAAAAAAATATTTTTTTTAATAAATTCAAATTGCAACTTGACAGGACCAAGTCATCTTTCGTGAACGCCTAAAGAAACGAACACAGAGGTACGTGAGCTTTGAAAGCTCTAACATTTGGAAAAGCACAATTATATAAATTGAAACGTATAAATATATATACGACACACAAGCTATTCTTGGAAAAGAAAAATATTTGGAAAGCTGGCTGTTGCTGTAAACGCGACGATTATATTTTCGATTCTCGAGAATGAATTTTTTTCTTTTTCTCGCTCTGGTAACAACGTAAAGCGTTGAGTTCCGCCACTCAACACCCAGTGTCTCAAAATATTGGGCGCAGAGTGGAGAGCGGACTCTATTAGCGTTATGGTATTTCTGTCGAATAACACTCGAACCTGCGCCTCATCTACCTTTCAAAATATTTTTCTTTCCTTAGAGCGCGATTAAATCTTTAAAAGAGGTTCAATAAATTATACTTACTACTTTCATGTTTGGAGCATGTTTTTTTTTGCTTTCTTGCCCAGTTTGTTATATTTTAAGATCATTTGTAAATAGATTTTGGTTTAATTAATTTTTAAGGCCAATAGGCCCTGGGTTTGAATACCACTGGAGGCTCTATTTTTATACTCTATTACAAGTAGTCTCTCACAAATTAAAGTAGGTATAGAAGATAAAAGTGAGTATAAAAATATAGTTTATCTTAATAAAGCTTCACTATAAATATTATTTTTTGCACACAAAAGTTTTTATAAAAATGGCAATTTTTTTTTGAATGTTTGAAATTGTACTTTTCCCGCTTTATCTCACATATAGCAGGATAAGCAGAGAGAATCTAGTGTTAAGACACTACGTTCCAACATCCGTCGTGTTGACTATCAAATGATGTACTACTTACCTCTTTTTCGCTGCTTATAACGTATATTTCAAATAAAATACAAAATATTATTTAGAAAGTTCTTAAAATGTATAAAAATTTTGATATAGACCAAGAAATTAAACAAGAAAATAAATCTCTACTATTCACTATAGCAGTAAAATTTTATTTTTCAGATGACAGGGCTCCTGAAGAGGCGTTGGTTACAGAGTACACACAACGAGATGAAATGAACATTTTTGAATAATCTCGAGGAAATCACAGGCTTCGCTTCGATCACAGGACAGGCTCTGATAGAAGCTAATTTTTTAAAAGCGTTGTGAATTATGACGTTACAAGGTGTTTTCGTGACAACATAATATATGAATAGAAACTTTTATTGTTTTCAACATTTCTAAGCTATAAGATTTGCCTCTTTGAAAGTTTTGCCTCTTGGAAATTTTGCCTCTTCGGTTTAAGTTACTGTTTTTACCTTGTTTATAAGATATTGCAAATATTTATATGTAACTACATATTATGTAATATATGTAATATTTCCTATAAAATAATAAGACATACCTTTAAAAAAAATTCTAAATAAAATTCGTCCACTCTTATTGATATAATTGTTGCATTAGTGGAGAAAAGTTGCATTTTTATATTAAATTACCCTTTGGAATTGCTCAAAAAATACACAAATACAAACCTATGTATACATAAATAGATACGCAGTGTTGTCACGAAAATTAACTCAAACTCAATAAATAGAACTTAGTTATAAAGAAATAAATTTTACCTTCTAGTTATATGAAAAATGAATATTTAGCTCTCTCATGCTGATTGTGTCAAACGCACGCGTCGTACAGACTAGTCGATGGTGCCGAGCGATAATATCGTGAATGTATGGAAAACAACCTTTAAGTTAAATAACCTAGGAAATGTCTTTTTAGTACCATATCTTGGAAATAAAAGTGGAAAAAATCCTGTGTTTTTTTGTATTTCATGAACTCGCAATTACGATTTCATTGCTCGGTGGCGTCAATGTGGCTAAATATTATAAATATTATGTATTAAATAAACTGAAATTGAGAGATAATTTAGGATGAAACGAATAATATTGTACATGTTTAGACATTTGTAGATCCATCGAATAGTTAATAGACACTCGTCACTGCAAATAAGCATTAGTTAGCAGATTACTTTGAAGCATACATGAATATGAACAAAAAATCTAGGTAAGACCAAAAAAAAACCCGTTATAATATGAAATCAAATAACATAATTATATTACGTATAATTAATTATACAAAATATTTTGAAAAATAAAAAATAACAAATTAGCTAGAGGTTTATTGAAAATTATTTTGCAATCCATATAAAAAAAATATGTATGTATATAAATTGGTAAGATTTATACAGAAGATGTACCTACATTTTAAATAGAGTAATTTAATATGGTAAATGTGTTACGATCCATCAATAATATCGTCCCTGCCGTATTATATAATATTGATTCTTCCGTCCCGCGCCTCAGGTTTTAAAAATTCATCAGTAAATGTCCACAGCAACCTTTACAGTGACCAAAATATGAAAGAAAAATAAGTATTTTCCATGGAGAACTAATTAATTCCAATAATAATTTATTGTTTTTGACAAGGTTATATCGAGCAGTACGGCCCGTATATATAAACGATTCTCAACTCTAAAATCGATGTTGAGAGTGGCCTTGAGATGCCGTTTCCATTTATTATATAGCAAAATGTAATATAATAAAATCGGAATCTTAAGATCTCTCTCTAGATCAATCTCAGAGTTGATAGTAGTTTACAAAAACAAACCTAAATGTGCTTTCACTCACACGGATAGCAAAATCTCAAAAGCTTGTACACAGCATGCTCCTAAATAACAAACCGTTTGATAACTTTTTTAGAAAACGTATAAAAATTTGAACCCATCACATAGCTTAGTGGTCAGAGCGCTTGGACAGTTTCCAAAGGACGCGGGTTCAGGTCCCTCCACGTTAAAATTTTATACGTTCTCTAAAATAGTATTTTGTGTTCCAAAGTGTGGAACCGGTTCTTAATGAGAAATTTATTTTCTTCCTTTTTAATATATAGTAGAATAGAGAAATACAGGCGGTATTGAGCTTTCACTGTCATATACGAGGACAGTGCTTAACTTTAAAAATTTAACCTAAATTATACATATTTTTTGTCATGTTCAAAGTTAATTGAATGTGAGAAAGCTTTTATGGTTGTAATTGAACGCTTCAAAAAAAAAAAAAAAAGTTTCTGTATATTTATATTTTTAAAGGCTTGTGAATAATACCCAATTAAAGTAAATGGCGATGCGAAATGAAAAAAAAAAACTATGATTTACTAAGCTTTACTAATACTGCTTTTGGGCGTTTGTTTTTAAACATTTTATTATACCTATATAATGTTCTAAGATTCTATTTAGTGTATGAAATAAAAAAATATGTATTTACTTTCAAATTTTCGATTTAATTTTGATCATATTATATTTTCTACTTAGTGTAAGTGAAATTTAAGTGACGGCTTAGACTGTGGTTTAGATCTTGCAATGCCCACGCACATTTAGTGTTTAAGAATACAGCGTTGAGCCGTTCTTTAATATAGAATAAAGTAACAACTGCTTATTTTTATTATGTGGAATTTAAAAGATTTTGAAATTTAAAACTTTTCGGTAATATTAAATTTGAAATATTTTAAACAATTAACAACGTATTTTACCTGATTAATAATATATTTTTAACCGGATTATTAATTATCTTATTTATTTCTAAGATTTCTCCACAATTTCTTATATTTAAAATTTTCAAAATCTTTTGGACTCTACAAAGCCCTCGGTGTGCTCTTACCTGTAATGTAAATATCACGCGACATTTTAGATAAATATTAGTTGTTAGAAATACAAGGGATAAAGATATTGTTATGTATATTCGTTCATTTGTCGTCCAAACCACAATTTCACATTTTGATGAGATTCAATTTAATAACATAATTCACTTGAAAAGAAGAGAAACTGCCAAGTTAGAATAGTTATTCATGTTTTTTGTTATATATTTATCAATAATTAGTTTATTTGAAATGTTTAAAATATTAAATGTATGTTCTGTTTTAATAGTATGTTATAGTCATTTATCTTTTGGAAGTTTCAGCAGTTTCTCAATAATGTTATTGAATTTCATACATTTTAAAAGCTTGATATTAACAAAAATGGCTTATAATAACTTAATTAAGAAATCGAAAAGCAATTTATTGATATCATTCTGTAATCAAGTCAAATTATTTTAAATTTTCTAATTTATTTAATATTTTTAATGTAAAACATGTTTATTAAATTTTTTCATTGTTAATTAATTATCGTTATTTTAATATATTTTCTAAATATAACTTTTATGTAAAGCTTAAATTTTGTGCATAATATATTAAATTATTAAAGTAATTTTCCAATTTATGAAGTCTCGAATATTCGCTTCAATGTGATGACTGCTGTAATCGCGATGTGATAAAAATGTATAGAGTGAAATGTATGTTCATCCTTTTAATGTAAATTACGTGTTATTAAAGATGCCAACGGGCATTGTTGATGTGTTTATTACTAAAACATAAAACATAATTTAAAAATCTTATTATATTTTTTTAGATAGGTAAAATTACATTTTCGTTTAAATTATATTTTATTTGCTTAAGTTACTTACAATTTTCTAAACGACTTAATGGCATTTGTGCAATTTGAGGTCTTGTTTTTTTAAGTGTACTTATTAACAATTTGATAAGACAATAATGCGATGTTAATATTCATAATCGAGGCCGGCCGGCACAAAGTGTCACTGTAAAACCAACTGGTTTTGGGTTTCATCCCCACTCGGGGAGATGAAATATTTACTTAAATTTATATTTCCATTTCTTCGCTCTGGTGTCGAGGCAAAGCGCGGCGTTGAGTTCTGCCAGTCAACATGCAATACCTCCAGAATCTGGCAGAAAGTTGGGAACGGAGTGTCTTTATGAGAAGTTCCCTCTGCCTGCTGTGTGCGGGATACGGCGTGAAGCTGATTTTTTTTTAATAATCATAATCGTTATAAAATTGCTTTCATAATGTTTAAAAAACTTGAATTTTAGTTTTTTTTAATTAATTCAAAAATACAATGTTCGTTGGCTTTGATATTTCACACAATTTGTTTAATATTAAATAAATTTTAAATTATTCGTATTGCTATCGTTGATTCTAGTTAGGAGCTTTTTGTATATAAAAATCTATTATTACACTTTTATTTTAATTTATAAAAATGGTTGTATACATGAGTTTTTGTCAGTTTAATTTATATATATAAAATAATCTGTAAAACAACCTGCAATGAAAGACTAAATTGCGTTTGAAATAAAAGCTTCTAAAAATAATTTTTGGTTTTGATGAAGAAAAAAATAATAAATTAGATACACGTCACTGCCAATAAATGTGGTCACTATCACTTTACACTCTCTGAAACCTGTCCAAAATCCTTGAAGTAATAAAAAAAAACACTCCTGTAATCTCTGCTTTACGTATCAAAATAAGCTTAAGACTATATTTCTTTGTAAAAGGCACAAAATATTATTTTATTTATATAATAGTCAAGATTTTACAATTCTAAAATTATTTAAATTTTATTTATATTACTTCTTAGTAACTTTCTTGTTACCTCTTGGTAACGAGAAATTTATAAATGACTAAGACTTGAAAAAAGTAAATTGTTTATGAATTCGTATTGAAATTCCATATTATAATTAATAAGCAGAAATGAAGGCAGAAACTTAATCAATTTAAAGTTAACGTTACTTTAATTTTAAGATAGTGTAACAACATCTAAAATGCTGCTACTTTAGAAATGTTATATGTAATTTCAATATATTTTAAACTTAAATGCACGAATATAATTAGATTTTTTTTTATAATTTTTTTCTTTGATTTTTTATATTTAAAAGGACATAGTCCACTTTTGATAATGTACGTTTTTATCTCATAATAATGCAAATAGGCTTTGTGCCAGGCTAAATAAAGAGCATAATTTTGTAAATATAAGGTAGAGGGCACAAAATGATTGTTTGAAAAAAAATTGATATATATCGAATGTAATGAAAGATAAAAATAATAATTGCGAGAAATAAATAATATTTTAGGAGCTTTTTTGTTGGTTTTTGATGTAATATTGCACTACTGGTGTGTTAACATAAAAATGAGATGTCCACGTTAAAAAGCAATATTCATTTATTTTTACTTTCTTGTCGTTTTTAACATTCGAATAGCTTTTATGAAGCTTATCGTAGATAGCAGACTTGGCAAATGCGCTACCGTGCACACAATTACAGATAAATTCTCATTTAGATACTAGAAAATAAACTACTTTGTTTATTTAAAATTGTTGTTTATTATTAATTTGTTTAAAGTTTTTGATTGTTTAATAGACTATCTGCATAGCACAAATCTTATCTTTATAATGTAAAAATATTATAATAAACTTTATTTTATGTGAATATCTAGTTTTACTATATTTAATTATACATTTTTATTTTCACTATCAAGTTATTAATATTCTAAATAGCATATAAATACATGAAATAAATTTATTTGTTTTTAAAATAAATATATAAATTGATGATTAGTTGTTGAAGGAACTAAAAGTTTTGATTTGTGCACAATATCCCATTACAATGGTCGTCATGTCGATTCCCGGTTGAGGCACTTATTGTTATTGTGTATGTAAAATTTTCAAATTGAGTGTGGCATAAAAAAGCTACGCGATTTTATCTTCATCGTATAGCATCCATTCATTTTGAACTGTTGCCTTATGACCGTTTTGTATATAAAAATATAAATGGAGGTTAGTAGTAAATAAAAACATTTATTGGCTTCGATGTGGCGTTTTATTTCTATACGTGCCATTATTTTTTACCGCTTTACGCTTTTTTTTCGCTAAGGAGAAAGGTAGGCAGAGAGAAGGAGAATTTAAAGTACCTACACAAAAAAAGATCAAAATCAACTTCACGATGTATTCCGCACGCAGGAGAAGCACCATTTTTCGAGGGAAGAATGGCTTTGTGCTAAAGCGAAGGAAAGAAAATGTTAATAAATAATAATTCATTGCCCCAAATGGGGATCAATCCCACAACCGTCTTGTCACAGTCACACCCATCTGCCTCGTCTTTTATAATATGTTGATAACTATACAAAAAAAACACAATTGATAACTATCGTATTAATTAATTAAGATATTTATATAGCACGATTCAAATTCAGATTCATCAATTTCATACAAAAATATGAATAAAAAGTATTGAAATAATATATACAAGTAAAATATTTGGTTAATTATTTTTTTTTTGATAAAACATAGTGATTCGTTTCTATGTTTTATTTTATGTATTATACAGGTTCCTTAGTGACCAGACCAGCTGGGCCTTGTCCGATGACAGGTGATAGGCCAGCTACAGCAACTGCTTTTAATGGTCTGGAAGAAAAAATTAAGAGATTTCATTATAATTTATTTATTTATTTACAAATATATTTTGATCTTTTTTTAATATTATATATATATTATATATATATAAATAATGAAGTATATATATATATATATATATATATATATATATATATATATATATATATATATATATATATATATATATATTTACAATTTCCCAGCATTTAGCCAAATGTCAAAGCCAAATTATGATTAAGGCCGTTGTGGCGCAGCGGGATATGCTGACTGTAATCCTGACGGTAGTTAGTTCAATTCCCTTCCCTTTCGCAGCGCTTGCCTTGCTATGGACTCAATGCAATGTCTCAAAAAATTAGGCGGTAAGTGGAGAAAGGTTCCCTTTTCCTAAGTAGGAAAAGGGAACCTAAGTAGGTTACAGCGTGAAGATAACAGAAAAATATTATATGCTAAAATTGTAACATCTTACATAAAAATTTTAAGCTTTAGTAAACCAAATTAATAAGCGCCATCTTGTGGTGATATTCGAAAAGCATAACTCAGCATATAATAAGAAATGTGAATTTAATTTATTAGAGTGTAAATAATATTATATAAAAAAATATTGTATAAAGTGTCATACAATATTTTTTTATATAATATTATTTATTTGTATATATTATTATAGATAGTTTCTTTGACAATAGATGTCACTGTACAACAACTTCATCTTTACTATTATTAAAGCGAATTAATATCAAACTTCTACACTAGATGACGCTTTATTGAAAAGTATTTATTTAGTTCCAACATAAAAATGTAGAGGACGTGGCAAAGATATTTTCGTATAAAATATATCTAGTATATTTCAGAATATTCCCTAAATATAAAACAAATTGTTTTGTAATTATTCCATTTATTTTTATATCTATAATAGAAGAAGAGAAAAATTTGTTAGGTGTAACGAGTGTCAGGAACAATTGATTCTCTGGCCATTTGTGGCGCAGGGGTACAAAATGTGACTGTAAAATTGCATGGTTATGGGTTCGATCCCCATTTGAGGATGTTAAATATTTATTAAAATTTATATTTCCGTCTCTTCCCTCTGGTGTTATGGAAAAGCGCAACATTGAGCTTCTCCACTGAACACACAATGCCTATAGAATTTGGCGGAATGTCCTAACTTTAGGTTCCCTCTGTCTACCCTGCTATTTGCGGAATACAGAGTGAAGCTGATTTTTTTTCAATTAATTGAAACAAAAAATATTATTTTCCGAATACCTATTCTTCTTTGACAAATAACATTTATAACCTATTACTTAATATCTATGTAAAATTAGGATCATCGATGTAAGCGTCTCCACTATCCACTGACCACTGTGGCTGCGGTTAGAACACTTTATAACATTTCATATAGACCTCCATTTTCAGCTGCACGCTATATTCCGAACAGGATTTCCGAGTAGGAAGAGGGGAACCTGGCAACCTACCTTTAAAATACTTCCCATCCTTTGATAATTGTTACAAATATAGTAAAACTTACTTAAACCCTAGTTCCTCGGGTGGCACACCCAGTTTCGCTAATTTCGCTTCGTAAGTTGCTAATAGATCATCGTGAGCTTTCCTCAGTCTCGCCGCTTCATATCTCAAGTCTTCCACTTGAGTGTCTTTTAATTTGAGAAGATCCTGTAAATTTTAATATTGTCACACTGTATTTTACACGGAAATAAATATGCGAACTTAGACCTGAAACACTTCGGTAAAGTGTCTTATAAAGACACTTTACCGAATTGTGGAGGCATTGTGTCTTAAGTGGCAGAACTCAACGCCGCACGTTGTCTTGATAATTCATAAAATTGAACACGCATATACGAAGAATTAACAAGAGAAATATATTAGTTATTGATATAAAGATGATATTAAATTAACTTACGTGCATTTCTCTAGGACCCATATCTCGTCCTTCCATCTTCTTCAACTTCGCTTCCAAAAGTGCAGTTTTCAAAGATGCTTTTTGTTGTACTTCCATGACCGCCCTCGAAAATCTATATAAGCATACTCCTTAACATAATAAAAAATACAAAATTCTTATAACCTTGCCTAATAAAAACAATGGCTCAATATTTGAAAAATTATATTAAAAAAATCACAGCTTCACGTTTTAGCACTACGTAGTGGGGACCCAGTGTTAAGACACTCCGTTCGTCATTTTCCGCACTATTTTCTTGGTATATTCTCGATACACATAATGGGAGGTTTTTGTGAGGCGGTATTGAACGCCGCGCTTTGTCTTAATTCGTTTATAAATACTTTAATGAGGCTGCCAGCTGTCAATTCAATACAGAAATATAATATACAATTGGCTTAGGCGAAAAGCAAGGTAACGTTATAGCAGTAACGAGACGATTGCGGATTCAATCTTCACTCGATTAAATGAATTATTATTTATAAATAGTTCCACCACTCGACAGCAATGCCTCGAAAAATTCGGTGGAAAGTGGGGAACGGAGTGTCTTAACACTAGGTTCCCTCTTCCTACCCTGCTGCGTGCGGGATACAGCGTGAAGCCGTTTTTATCTCTAGCGTCTAGACAATATACAAATCAGTATGTAGGTAGTAAAGATTTTTTTTAAATATTTACCTCAATTTTAATTCATCTCGCTCTGCCTCGACACGGTCAAATCTAATTTGTAGCACTTCATACTCCCACTTCAGAACACCAAATTGCTCCTCTAAAGTCGCTAGTTGCTTGGTTTTAGACTGAAAATGAAAAATATTATCTTTATTAGAAACTTTATAAGATACTTAAAAGGTTTTAACCTCCTAGATCCAGATCTATCATCTGTTTATTTCTGTAACGTATAAAAATAAGACAAGAAAGGTAAAACATTATTGAACTTAACAAAAGTCAATTTGAGAACAGCAGTGGCACAGAGGCACAAGCGTGCTACTATAAGTGCGACAGGTTGTGGGTTCGATTCCCACTCGAGGAAACATGCAATACTTTCAGAGTTCGGCAGAAAGTGTGAAAGTGGATAATGGGAACGTAGTAGCTTTATACTAGGTTTCCAGGTCCGTCCTAACTTATCCGCTGTATGGACGGGATACAGCGTTAAGCGGAAAAAGAAAAAAAATAATATAAACTAAATTAAAAACTCAACACCAAGCCATAACCTATCCTTTTCCGAATCTGACGCTAAGAGAGTCAAAATAAATTTTAGTATTTTTTAAAATAAATTCTAGACTTACAGCTAAAGCTGCCTTATCACGATCATAATTGGACATTTGTCGTTTCAGTTCCTTGTTATCGGCTACAGCTGCTTCCAGAGGCCCTCGGAGACTCTTTGCTTCAGCCACTGCGTCTCTTGCTATCTTCTCCGCCCTCTCTTTCACCTTTTGCATCTCCTCCATTTGCTGCTTTAAGCTGCTTATAAGACCTGAAAATATAATACACGTCGTTTTTTTGGTGCAACAATGATTTATTTGAACTTTTTGAAATATAACAGGAGATTACATTAAATATTTTTAAATTGAATCTTAAATAAAATATTAAAATTGGTGTTTCAACAAATAAATTTACGTTATTGTAACACTCAAGCAGTGATTTATTGTTTTAAAGCATATATAAATTACCAGAATAGCAAGTGAAATATATGTGTGAAGGTAAATTTAAATCAGCTTCACGCTGTACCCCGCACACATCCAGGGTAGGCAGAGGGAACCTAGTGTTAGGAGACTCCGTTCCCCACTTTCAGCCGAAATGAACGTCACGCCGTGTAAAAGTAAAAGTGTTCTAGATATTTTTTGTGTCCATATTTTGAAGAAATGTTTATAAAAAAATCATACCCAGGTTGTTCAAAGTTATATCATTGTAATAGTTCTTCAAATCAAAAAAAGCTTTATCGTGATGAGCGATTAGTTCAGATAACATTTTATTTTTCCTCTCCTCCACTTCAGTGATTTCAGTTCGATGTTTGACAGCTAATTCTACTTTTGTTTCATGTAATTTTTTATCAGCTTTGTCTTCGATCTGTCGAGCCTTTTCTTCCAATTCTTCTCTAACTTTTGATAGTTCTTCAGCATGGACAAGCTTAGCCCTTCTAAGTTCATCTTGAGCTGCTAGAGCTTTTTCTCTCATTTCTTGTCGCAGCGCTCTCTTGTCATTTAAAAGCTCCAACTCCTGCTCTGTATGTTCTTCTTTAGCAGCTTTTAAAGCTACCAAATTTTCAGCTCTAAGTGCAGCTGCTGCAGCTTGCTGTTCGTATTTTAAATGCTTAATCTTTTGTTTTTCCGTTTCTAAAAGTGCTTCATTTTCTTCTTGAGCTTCTTCTGTAGCACGTTCTCTGTTTCGTAGCTCAGCTTTTGCTTCTTCCAGTTGTTGGCGTGTAATTTCCCAGAATGTTCGGATTTTATCCCTTTCCAATTGAAAATAATTTCGCTCTTCTCTTTCTTTGTCTAATTCTTCTTTTACTCTCAATGTGAATTGTTCTAGTTTTTCCCGAGTCATCTCGGAGGTGTCTACTCCATCTATGACTATAGCTGACAAAAAAATACATAATTAATTAAATATTCATATACTCCTGTATAACAAATATAATAAACTAATGACAGTTTTTGACTTTAAATGTACCTAAATGTAGATGGCATAGATGTTATAATTAACCAATGATATTTTTCTACATAAAAAAATAAAATCTGCGTTTCTTATTTTTTGTTCACTTCACATTGCATCCTACTCATATCAGGGTAGGCAGAGGGAAACTATTGTAAAGACACTTCGTTACCCATTGCATACATGCATTGCCCAATATTTTTTATTATTAGAGAGATGAAAAGAAAATATTTAATTCCTTCGAGTGGGAATTGAACCCATAGTCGTCGCGTTTATTAGTAACTGTCGCACTGCGCCACAAGGACCTGCTCCTTTTATATACAATCGATATGATACTTACCAGGTGCCTTTTTACCTACACCCTTTCCTCCTTTTGGCGCCTGAAAAGAACATAGCGTTTAAACAAAACACACATATTATATATTTTATGACTGTAAGATCTATAAGTAATTTTCTTACCATTTTTATAAAAAACTATTTAAAAATTAGGTAAAAACTTATAAGAGACAAACGAAGCCTTATCAAAATAAAGAAGACAACCGTTGTCAGGATCTACAATACATTAGGTAACCATAGCAACCGTAGTTATTTACACTTAAAGATAAGTAAAGTGAAAATCGATTCTAAATTTAGTAATAGTTTTAATTATAATTTAGAATAGCAATGTTTTTAAAATATTTTATTGCAGCTTCACGCTGTATCCCGAACACTGCAAGGTGAGAGGGAACCTGGTATTAAGACGCACCGTCCCCTACTTTCTGGAGGCATTGCGTATTGAGTGGCGGATCTCAACGCCGAGCTTTGTCTCGATACCAGAGCGAAGAAATAAAAATAATAATGTAACTTTCCGAATGGGGATCGAATCCAAAATCAGAAGATTTTCCAGTCACACTCTGTGCCACTGCGCCACGACTGGCGCAATAAAAAAAAACCTAATTCTTAAAGCATTATGTGTTGAGTGGCGCAACTGAACGCCGCGCTTTTCATCGTTACCAGAGCGAGGAAATGATAATATTTTATTGCCCTGAGGAATCGAAACCACAACCGTTGCGTCATCTTGTCTTTCGATCAATCAATATAGATAGATAGCTTGAATATATTTGATTCTTTATCATCAATAAATACAATGGCTGAACGATTTAGTTCACATAACATCTAAAAATTTAATGATCAAATAAAAACATATTAAGTATTTTTTTCTTTTAAAAATCATTAAAAAAGGAAATGGTCGTATCATAACTAAAATAGTCTAATTTTTATTGTATCGATATTTATTGTGAAATATCGATATAGCAAAAATATCGATATTACATAAACTAAATTCGAATAAGTCAAACGTCACTCAATGTAGTCAAATTTTAGTTATCAAAATGAGTTAAAATGTAAATTATTATTTTAACTTATAACTTAATTTATTAATATTAGAATTTAAATTTACAATCAAAATGCTAGCTGAGGCATGTAACGTTTTCTTTTATACTTTATCATTTTTAAGTCTAATTTTCATAGACTACCTTCTCGGCTACGGATTTGTGGATGCCTGCCAAAAAATATTTTGTAAAACTGTATGTTTCATACAAAAATCTTTGAAAGAAGATAACAATTTGCAAGAAATAGAGAATGATGTTAACTTACCGCTGTTGCTGGTTGAAATTGTTGTTCTTGGATTGACGATATCGGTATTATGGTTTTTGTTTTAAATTAATTATTGGGACTGACGTGGCGTAGTGGTGTGCATGTCAACGGGATAGGTGTGGCTTTGATTCTAAGCTGTGGCAACTAATTATGAATATTTGAGTTATGTAATGAAAATATAAATTTAAATAAATATGAAAATATTAACAAATAGTAATTCATTCCCCCAAGTGGGGATTGAACCCCTGCGCCACGACGATAATCTTACACAATAGTAGAGTAAGAATTTGCTTATACCTGTTCACGATGTGCACGATGCAGCGTTAAGCTACAAAATAATATTATAAAGTATCATCTATAATATTTCAGTTTCTGAACAAATACAAAAAGTTTCGCGGTAAAGACAAAATTGATGACCTTCTACAGCAGAGCAGGGAGGCGTTACAGCAGACCAACGAGTTTCTTGAGAAATGGCGGTTGAGACGGGTAAAAAGTTTAATATACATACATATTTCACTTTTAAAAACTATAGAAAAACTTTAAATTTATATAAAATATTGTTTTAAACTCGTAATGTTACTTGGAGTGAGTAGGATAATTTATTTTATTACTAGGTATTGTAGTTTATTCTTGTGTTCTAAGTAATGAGTTAAAAAATAAGAAACCGCTTCACGCTCTATCCCGCACAATGTAAGGTAGGGAGAGGGTACATAGTGTTAAAACACTCCGTTCCTCACTTCCCGTCGAATTCGTGTCACATTGAGTGTTGAGTAGCGGAACTCAACGCCGCTCTTTGCCTCAACACCAGAGAAAATAAATGAAAATATAACTTAAAACAAATATTTTATTTCCTCGATTGGGGATTGAACCCACAACCACTCGCGTTTACAGTCACAATTTGATATATTTTATATAGATTATATAGATATATTTTATTTTTACCTATTCTACAGATAAATTGGTCACAAAATGAATATTCTTATCTGGATGAAGAACCGCAGGAAATAAAGCCACTGAAGCTTGACCTGCCTGTATTACATTTGGCTATAATTGATGTAAGATTTCTTTTTTTTTTTGCTTCACGCTATATCCCGCACACAGCAGGGTAGGCAGAGGGAACCTAGCGTTAAGACACTCCGTTCCCCACTTTCTGCCGAATTTTGGAGGCATTGCGTGTTGAGTGGCAGAACTCAACGCCGCGCTTTGCCTCGACACCAGAGCGAAGAAATGAAAATATAAATTTAAGGGTATCGAACCCACAACCAGTCGGTTTTACAGTCACAATTTGTACCACTGCCCCACGACTGGCCTCAAGATTTCTTTTCTTCACCCTTTATCCCGCGTATGACAGAAGGAACCTGGTGATAAGACACGTTCTTCATTCGTCCTTCACTTTCTACCCAATTTTCCGAAACATGTGACAATTGTGGGTTCAATTCCCAGTAGAAAAAGATGAAGATTAATAAAAAAATAACGAGAAGATTACACAATCTAATTGAATGGATTATTTTCTCTTCCCGACGTTGCGGCAAGCTAAGCTATTGAGTACTACGCAACGGCTCAAAGATTGTACGTGGAGAAAGGAGTGTTTTAACACGAAGACCCGTATTTATGAGCAACTCTCTACTTTGAGATCATTCTTGGGATCGATCTTGAGAAGCCGCTTTCATTCTCATATCATTAGTAAATTATTGATCTCAGAGTTAAGAGCAGTTATTAAATACGACCATGAGTTCCCTACGCCTTTTGCGGAAAACAGCATGGAGAGAAATATATAGTACAACAATATAAATATATTAATGAGGCACAAAGTGTGGCTGTAAGATCAACTGGTTGTGGGTACGACCCCACTCGAGTAAGTGAAGTATTTATTTACATTTATTTTTTCATTTCTTCGCTCTGGTGTCGAGGCAAAGCGCGGCGTTGAGTTCCGCCACTCAGAACACAATGCTTCCAGAACTCGACGAAAAGTGGGGAACGGAATCACTTAACATTAGATTCCCTCTGCCTACCTTGCTGTGTGCGGGGATACAGCTTGAAGCTGATTTAATTTCATTTAATTTTTAATAATAAGCTTCTTCCCTTATTTTAGACTCTAGGTACATCAAGGAATCAACTAGAAAGAGGAGATGCGGGTGATTCTATAAACTTCACAGACTCCACTCTCTTATCGATGACGTCACTGCTCGATGATATACAATCCGTATCTGGAGTTCCGAGTGATGAAAAATTTGATATATAGTGTTGTTATATGAAAATGTACGTTTTTTTGTGTTTTGGTAAAGTAAAATATTTGGTCAGATGTGTATATATTTGTCAATAAAATACTTATATTGTTATAGACTGTGATCCCAGGGCCCCCAGATGCTTCCTCTGACAGGGCAAAGGGGGCCCCCTTTCAAGGTATAAGTATGCCTCCTCAAAATTTCAGGTTGGCTAAAATGACCTAGGTCTGGGGGCCCTGAGATCGTGCACTATATGGTTAATTACGAAGACGTTTTCAGATTTGATTTAAACAATTGAAAATATTTATTAATTTTATATAGTAGCACATTGTCTGGCAGTAAATGCTATGGTTGTGGGTTCGATTGTTTTAATTTTTTCGCTCTAATAACTAGATAAAGCGAAGCACAACTGTGAGCTCCATCACTCAACACGTGGGATCAACACGTTATATCTTAACACTAAATTCCGGGATATGCGGGATAAAGCGTGAAGCCAATACAAATCAATACATTTATTATATTTATAGGTACTTAATAGAAAACACTGTGCATTATTAAATTCGCTCCAACATTGCACTGTACCCACAAACACCCCGCTGCGACCGAGATCAAAGCGACCCTAAGCCACTAAACACAGAAAATTTATATAAAAACCTCTATTGCTTAAGAAATAGAGTTGAAAATGACATTTACAAAAATTTTAGATTAGGTGTGGTATTAAATTAATATCTGTCGGATTTTCGCTTCTTATAACTATTTAGTACGCCTTTGTGGGTATTAGGGAGTATTGGAGTACTGTTTCAGTGAACTAAGAATTACTAATATTTATTACTTGGGAAGTTAAGTTTGACGGTCGTGGGTTCGATTTCCAGTCGGGAGTATTAATTATTTTCATTTTCTTCTGCTCTGGTAAGGAGTTAGGCTGTTGCCCTATGACCGCCTCTGGATCGATGTGGTTGTGGGTTTGATTCCCATTAAAGCTGAGAATCTATCAGGCGTTTTGTGTAAATTTAAGTATTTCTTTTAGCTTCACGCTGTGTCAAGTGATTTTTTAATTTTTAATTTATTTTTCCAACCAAAATTTCCAAAAACATACCTAAAAATAGCCATAGCAAAATATATATACGTATATCGTATTTCAATCTTCAAATACCCATATAAAAAACAATTCAAGTAGGTATAAATGTTTTAAAGCCCTCCGTCCTCCTCTATCGGCTGTATATAATTTGGTTCCAAACCAAACAAAAGACACGTGTCCCAGAACGCTGGTTTCACTGTAATTACAATATAATACACAACTTATGATGGATGACCGCACGCCCATACGTTTTGGGAGCTAATCGTTTTTTGGTACCCTTTGGGAACGTCTTTTGCGATTTTTTTTAATATGGTTTTGTCTATATATATACTGCTCCTTTATATGTAATGTCTCAATAATTCGGTGGAAAGTAGAAATGAATTGACACTAGGTTACCCCGCTATATGTGGAATACAGCAAAAGACCTTAAAAAAAGCCCAAATATACTTTTTTAAAAATTAAACGAAATTTTTACTTATAATTTAGAATTTAATCTGGTTTCCGCTCCAGAGGGCGCGTTAAATTTCAATCCAGACGATATTGACAACTTCATCATTTATCACTAGACATAGTGTCCAATATATCTATTATGTACATCCTATTCTTATCTAGATAGGCAAAAAGCCAATTTTGTAGAGCGTAATGTACTATGACGTAGGTCACAGGTTTACAGGCGGAAAATCTAATTTAGTTTTATATGAAAGTTAAAAACTTAAATGGGGACGTCGTTGTCGGTTTAGTGGCACAATCGTGTAAAAGGCAGAGCGTAGCTTTGAGTTCCGCCACTCAACACGGAAATATCATAATGGGGAACGGAGTGTCTTAATTTGAGGTTCCCAGGCACTAAAGTTTCAGAATTGTTCGATTTATAAAAATGTAGGCTATAATAATTTTTAGTTTAATAGAAAACATTCTTTATATCAACTGTACCAACATTGTCAAATTTTACAAAGAAAAAAAAACAACAAAAGTATATCAATTCAACTTACCAAGTTTTACTTATTTAGAAAAAGTATAAAAAATCCTGATCGGTTTCCAGCAGGTGCGGGTTCGAGTCCCGCTTCGTTCAAATTTTGATACGTTTTCTAAATAAATATTTTTTCTTTCCTAAGCACGGATTAACACTTTGAAAACGTTTAAAATATTACCAAGTTTTATTTTTACCACACCAAGAATCAAGGACATGTTCCAAGATGACCTGAACCATCCATTTATCACAGCCCTTTTTGTGTCCAATTCAATACTTTTTGCGTCAAAGATTAAATTTCGAGGCAGAATCATTAATCAAGGCCAGTATAAAAATACCTTCCAATTTTCTGTGAAAGAAAAGTTAGATTTGAGACCGTCGAACCATTTTGAGAGGTCTTTTTACACTTGGCACTGTCCCCATTCTGTTTTTTTTTTTATTCTTTGACACGTCTCGTCTGTCTGGTCGCCACGGTGATTATGATTTTATTTTATTTGATTCTATTACATGTAAATGTATATACACATATATACTAGTGTAGATACGTATGTTTGTATATATATTCAAAAGGTTTCCTAAATGTTTAAGCTTAAATTTGTTATTTACAATTCTTTGCTCCGGTGACAAGGCAAACGGCGTTGAGTTCCGCCACTCCATAATTCAACGAAAAAATGAGAAACGGAATATATTAATACTAGGTTCCCTCTGCCTACCCTGCTGTGTAGCAGCAGAATACAGTATAAAGCAGATTTTTTTTTATTTACCATATAACGCAACACAACAAAATAAGCTTTTCTTTTACAAACTCAAAATTTTGTCGGCATAATTGTAGTCTATTAACGATTTTGACAGCTCAGTGATTACCCCGCTATTTGTTCAAACAAGACCATTGTCATCGACACCCTTTATACTTAGATATGTTATATGAAAATGCTTAGCTAGTAACGCCTTCAAATACCGCATCGACAATACGGGATATTACCATTCGAAATCAACTGTTTGACGTTCGTTAAATGTAAAATGAAGTAACTGCTTTTATTAAAATTTTTGAGGTACTTTTTTTTGTATTTTGTAAAATGAGTTAAGTGAAATTAGTGATTTATCTTTCTGTTCTATTTGCATTTAAAAAAGAGTCTTTATAGATTTAATGTTTAGGTCAATTCACGCATTTTTAGCTTCACGCTGAGTTGCAAGTAAACAGAGTAGAGGGAACCTATGTTCCCTCTACGTTTACCCTGTTTATATTTATACTAATATCAAGTCTCTCTTTTTCAATTTTTATTGTTTTTAATGAGAAATTAAAATATTATCTAAACATGTAAGCATTGGAAACATTACTATACTAAACTGTCAATAAATTAAGTAATTTGTACGAAATAATTCTAATTTTAGTAAACACATATTTTTTTCTTTACTGGATTTAAAAAATATATATATTTTTCATTAAATATAACTTAGATCATTTTAAACGGAAGGTTTTATCGAATTGTCATATTGTTCAACGCAAACCAATCTTTGCTTTCTACAAATATTCCTTCTACATTATTTTGGCCCTTAAGTTAGAAGCTATAAGGACGATTATAGCTAATTTAAAATTCAAATGATTTAAATAATGACCTTTAATTCGACCAATTTAGCTTGATCTCGGCTTACACAGAAAAATCTATATAGAAATGTATCAAATTATACTAGTTCATAAGAAATTCCTAGTTTTCTTTTATTTTCTTCGACACGTGTAGGCCACGTGGCTTTAGTGAAAAGCAAAAGCGGTCGGCTCGTAATAATTTCCTAAATATCGTCATTAGGGTGGAGTCGGGTGGAGTGATTATTTTTTCAGTACGCATTATATTAGGGGTATGACAAGGATGTTTGTTGAGTTGGACGTAAAAAAACATTGTTTCTTTAGATTCTGTATGTTTTTTTATTTTTTTTTGTTAGAGTCACGCTACACGTGGTAAGCAGAGGGAACAGTAAGAGTACACTTCTCATTGTGTGTTGAGTAGCGGAACTCAACGTCGCACTTTGCCTCTATACGAGAGAAAAGGAATGAAAATCAGTCAGTCAGTTTGCGCTCTTGCGCCACGACTCAATTTCTCCATTCGTTCCATTATAGTATATGAAAATTAATTTTGGTCCGCCTTAAGAAAAATATAACTATCTACTACTAATATTATAAAGCTGAACAATTTGTTTGATAAAACGCACTAATCTCAGTAACACTCTAGGGTCGATTGATCCAAATTTAAAGAATATTTTGTATGGGATAGTTAATTTATCAATGAACGCTATGGGATATAATATTACAATATGTTAATTGTTATGTAACCCGCTATAAATGCGCTTAAGATTACCTCGGGCACTTAAATTATGTCATATATATATATATTTTATTTTTTATTTTGCTAAAGGTGCGTTCACACTGTGTCCCGCACAGAGTAGAGTACCGAGAGAGTACCTGGGACCCTAATGTAAAGACACTCCGTTTCCATTAGGACGCTTACGTTCTTACGTGGCCGAACTCAACGTCACGTTTTCCCTCTGGTAGAGCGAGGAAATTAAAATAATAAATATTTAGATTTCCGAGTGGGAATTGAACCCAAAACCTTTTTCATATCAATTATAGTCACACGCTCAAACCTGAGCTCTTCTCACCCTTTTTATACAAAATATTAAGAATTATCTAGCTAATATTCAATTAATATAACAATACGATCGAAATTATTATCAATAACCTACCTTTATACCACATTAACCACACTACCCCTCTTCTATGGAAGTTCATCAAAAAATACCAATTAGAGAACACGCGTCAAAAATATAGTGTTTTTTTTTACGCATTTCACTAAGCACCGGTTGTGGGAAGATTTTGTTGTATGAGATTAGGTTAATAGATTTATGATTTATTAATTTTTTTAGTTCATTATTATCTATTATAAAAAATGAGTATTAGTGACTTGATTAAACGATTTTGTTGTGGGTTCTAATCATATTTAGGGGAGCATTTATATTAGGCTAAGAAGTAAATAGCGATGAAGCAAAGGTAAGCTGTAAGCTCTACGGTTTTGGATTTGATTCCTACTTTGGGGAATTCATTATTTTTGTTTCTTTTCTCTAGTAAGAAGACAAATCGTCGCTCTGCATGCAATATCTTAATATTGAGCGGAAAGTGGGGAACAGAGTGTCTTAACACTAGGTGCCATTTGCCCTGCTTTAAGCCGTATTCCACAGCATGATTGAATTGAATTCAATGAAATTGAATTGAATTAACAGAATTTTTGACATTTTACTCCTTTACCAAAGAAGTAAGTAAGAATGCTGAGTGACAATTCACTCAATTCTCCACTTTAATAACTGAAATAGACGTACAATATTAACAATAATTACATAAATGGCACGTGATCAGTATGGAAGCCCCCCTACAGGACATTTGCATCGATATTGAATGTCCACCGTTCTCTAGTACAATCGGGAGATGAGCTTACACGTCATAGATTATTATTTTAGATATGCAAAGTTATATTAAGTGGTAGTTATGTGAACTGTAAACGCGACTGGTTATGGATTCGATGACCAGTCGAGGAAATTAAATATTTATCCGTCATTCTCAAAAGATAACTAATTTAATTGAAGCAAGACTGTACTTATTTAGAATATTTTTTATTTTAACTAAATATCTGTATATTTTAGTAGAATGAGAAGTATTTTGGATGGGATATTAGTTTATCAATAAAATATTGTATAAAAGACAAACCGCGGTGTTGAGTCCCGCCGTTCCCTCTTTAATACAGGCAAAATGTATAGGAAGATGAGGAACAGAAGAGTTTCTTAACACTAGGTTGCCTACCCTGATATCCTTACATAGAGATACAGACAGTGTGAAACTAGAAAATTAAAGTATTCACTTTTTTATTGAAAAAACAAGGAAAATGAAAAGTCACCTGATGGTATACCAACACCCACGACCCCGTGTAGCGCCACAGAAACTAAAAGTGCCCTGCTTTAAGTTGGAAATATTTTTTTAGTCTCACACTGTATCCTGCACACAGCAGGGTAGGTAGCGGGAAATTAGTGTTAAGACGCTCCGTTCTCTATTTTTCGCCGACTTCTGGACGCATTGCCTGTTGAATCGCGGAACTCAACCTTTACCATATTAAGATATGTCAACGGGCTTTTTGAAGCCACCGTAACATCGTATCGACCTGGAATCACTGCCGCAGGAAAGGTCACCTCACCGAAAAACGGTCACCCATATAAAAAAACCTACGTAACTTAACAATTACATATTACCATAAATATTTGAGGCCAGTCGTGGCGCAGTGGCACGAAGTGTGACTGCATGCTGTGTGTAAAACCGACTGGTTGTGGGTTCGATCCCCACTCGTGGAGATGAAATATTTACTTAAATTTATATTTCCATTTCTTCGCTCTGGTGTCGAGGCTAAGCGCGGCGTTGAGTTCTGCCACTCAACACGCAATGCCTCCAGAATTCGGCAGAAAGTGGGGAACGGAGTGTCTTAACACTAGGTTCCCTCTGCCTACCCTGCTGTGTGCGGGATACAGCGTGAAGCTGATTTATTTATTTTTTATATTACCATAATCTTTGTTCACACAGGAATATCATTAAGGCTTCCCATTTAAAGCGGAGTAGCGTGTTTAAGTGATATTAGAAGCGAATGTACGCGTCATGATTGATTTCGGCAATTTACGTACGTTGACGTGTCGAATTAGACTTTAGGTTAGGTTTAGTGTTTAGGCATGTATTGGGTTTCCTAGATATAGCTGTGGGACGTATGAACATACTCATAACAATAGACATATGTACATAACATAATATTATTATTATGTGGTGATTGTGGGTTCGATAAAAAAATGTTAGATTTCTATAGATGTTATATTGCTAAGCGTGAAATAATATTTTAAAAATGATGAAAAACAAAAAAAAAGCTGTTCTTAAATGTAAAACCGTCCTGATTCTTTGAATTCTGTGCTAACTAAGTACCGACCGTAGCTTCATTTCCCAGCAGTTTGAAAAAAAAATAACTAACATTATTCCTTTAAATAGGAATTGAACTTTAACCGTTTCATATTCTTTGTATCGGCTTCACGCTGCATCCCGCACCCAGACGGGTAGGCAGAGAGAAACTAGTGTTAAAACACTCCGTTTCCCACTTTTTGGTGCCAGAGCGTAGAAATGGGAATATCAACAAATAATAATTACATCCCTCGAGTGAGGACAGAATCCACAACCGACACGTTTAAATCCAACCATTGTGAACCTGCGCCACGGCCTCCATATATCTTATGTATTATGTAAAATAATACGAAAATATGGCCACAAATCCTATAAGGAAACAAAGTAAACAGTAAAACAAGAACACGATGGCCATTGTAACGCGCCGCTCGCTAATGAAGTAACACAACGCGTGGTGCAACCCCTTTCAATGAAACACCCGTAACTGGGAATTGGGATATTCTGAAATATTTTACTTATATTTTTACATTATTTTTAGTTTGAGACTGTAAAATCGACTGGTTGTGGGTTCGATTACCACTCGAGGTAATTAAATATTTATTTACTTATTTATATTTTCATTTCATCGCTCTGGTGTCGAGGCAAAGCGTGGCGTTGACTTTCGCCACTCAATACGCAATGCCTCCGACCAGACCGAGGTGGAAAGTGGAGAACGGTATGTCTTAACACTAAGTTCTATATGCCTAACATGCTGTGTGCGGGATACAGCGTGAACCTAATTTAATTTGAAATTTTTAGTTTTCATATATTTGTAAGTTGATCTCTATGCCACCATGTATGATTTTTTTTTTCATTTTCCCTTCCCTTTAAAGTTCTGCCACTTAATTCATCTCTGTTTTACTTATCAATTTTCCTAAAGATATGATTATATCTTCATGAATATTTTGTTGATTTGATAAAAATAAAACTTTAAAAAAGAACTAATTTTAGACAGGTAAACACCACGTTTTGTTTTATTATAACAACTGTAATAAAACTATTTTTGAATATAAACATCGATCATTAGGCCAATGTCGTTTTTAGGAACCATGAGCAACCCTACAATTTTTTCTAGCCCGAAAGTGAAAAACATAGTGTTGTACAATTTTTGCTAAATGTGAAAAAATAAATACCAAAATAGTTATTTTTGAAGCCGTCACGCCATAGGGGCAAGCGTGTGATTGTTGTGTGTTCGATTCCCATTTAGGGTATGAAATATTGCTTATTGTAAGATTTTCTTAATTTGTTTGCCAAAAAGCAAAGCTTTGTTGAAAAAAATGCAGAAAATGGGGAACGGAAGTATGGGGTACGTTCCCAGGTTCCCTTTACCTACCCTGCTATATGCAGGATAAATACAGCGTGAACCTAAAATAAATATTTAACCAGTTTTAGAATAACGCACCCAACCGATCTAACCGACCCCGAATCAAAAAAGCAATATGTAACAAATTTGTTTTTCAATTTCATACCAATTTTGCATACACCCGTCACGTTGACGCGACAAAACCAAATGAAACGTTGTTTTGCGGCTTTATTATTTTGTATACACTCTTTTTATTGTTACGAAGGGGTTTTTTTATGGATGTTACTTCGGTGTGGATCAGTCATTGCATTTTAACATGCGCGATGATTAAGAGTTCTAATCTTATAATATGTTAGTTATATACATATAATATTTAATTATTGTTCTTCGAGGCCAGTTGCGGCGCAGGGGCATAAAGTGTGACTGTTAAATCGACTGGTTCGATCCCCACTCTGAGTTCCGCCACTCAACAGGCGATACCTCCAGAACTCGGCGGTAATTACTTGGGAAACGAAGTCTCTTAACAATAGGTTCCCTCTGCCTACCCTGCCGTGTGTGGGATACTCCGTGAAAATGATTTTTTTTATTTTAATGATATTTTAGCTATACACTTTTTTAAGTGGTCCGTATCTTTATTAAACTTTTTCAAAATTATTAGCTATACGTTTTTTTATTTATTTACACAGAATTTGATTATCGTATCACATTATATTAATACTTATTTAGAAAACGTATGAAAGAATGGCAAAAAAGATATATGATGGAAAAGTGAGTGGTAAGAGAGGTAGGGGGAGACCTCGGTTGACCTTCGAAAACACAGTATCAAAGATACTGGAGGAAGGTCACGTAAAAAGCATGAGGACCCCCCGGAGGGCATGTATGAAGAGGTTGATGACAGTGGACGAGGCGAAAGAGGTATGTAGAGACCGTAGCGTTTGGCGCTCCGTTCTCTCTGACTACCCCGCTAGGGATAAAGCGTGAAGTTAGTTTAGTTTAGTTTATTTACTTAGCGGTATTTGACAACGCGCCTCCCGGAAACCGCAAAAACGCTCTGGCCTCTTGTCATTAAACTACTCTTCAATTTCACATTCAGTTACAACTCATTTATATTGAGCATTTCTGTAGGAAAATTATTACGACTTTCCGATTTACCCAAAAATAATTGCTTAAATTTATCATTTGGTAACGGAGAATTCTGCTTATTAAGTATCTTATTCTAGAAAAGAAAAATCATATTAAATATATTCTTTAAGATATCCCAAGTATATTTTTTTCTATAATTGGCACTAACGTGTCTATATAGGTATACCTAGTATAGGCATACCTATACCTACCTGTATACCTAAACAGTAGCGTTTCGTGTTTCGATAAAATTAGTTACCAAGTTCCACTACCGTTCAGTCAATAGATAATAATTAAAATAATAAGATGCTGACTCTTTATGAGAGAATATGTAGTACATCATCCAATCACTTCTTTATTAAGCTGTCTTCAAAGAAACAGTCAGAGTCGGACTCGCCCACCGCGGGTTCCGTACAATAATTTTAGGTCTCGAGCTTTTTCTGAAACTCGAGCTTAGTTTAGCTAGAGCCCTTTTATCTGATACCGCATTTGAACTAGCGGCTTTAATACCAAACTTAATTTAAATAAAATAAATAAATCAGCTTCATGCTGTATCCCGCACACAGCAGGGTAGGTAGGTAGAGGGAACCTAGTGTTACTACACTCCGTTCCCCACTTTGTGCCGGATTCTGGATGCATTGCGTGTTGAGCGGCAGAACTCAACGCCGCGCTTAGCCTCGACACCAGAGCGAAGAAATGGAAATATAAATTTAAGTAAATATTTCATCTCCTCGAGTGGGGATCGAATCCACAACCAGTCGGTTTTACAGTCACACTTCGTGCCGCTGCGCCACGACTGGCCACATCAAATTTAATTTTAAGGCTATTTTTTCTTAATTATACTTTTTTAGAATAGTTTTCAGATCGTTTCCTGATTTTGTACAACTGTAGATGCCAGCTGTCAAAGTTTATAATCCCAGGTCAACCAGAAGTACCCTATTAATTTTGTTTCCCTTCATACTGTCGAAATACGTGTACTTTGATAAACGCCCATATTTTTTTAAGTAGATCTATAAATACAGTTTTTTCAGGAAATCAAGGGACCGTAGATCTGACTATATAGTTTGAAATTCAACTCTATATTTCCAAGCGTTCTTGAGATAAAGGCTTGGCTCTTGACATACAGACGGACGGACAATCGGACGTATAATAGAGTGATATACAATCTCTCAGGGTTCCCTTTTTCCTTAAAAGAAACGGAACCCTAAAAATTACGGTTACTGGTTCTAACGTAGTTTTTTTGCTTTATGCTGATTCCTACACAGCATTGTAGGTTGAGGAAACCTGAGAACATATTGTTCTCTCCTTCCATTAGAGCATTTAAGTTACCCACTTTTCGCCGAATTCATGAGACATTGTGCGTTGAGTGGCGAAATCAACGTCATCAGAGAGAGAATATGAAAATATTAAACATTTCACTCCCCAGAATGGGAATGGAACCTATAACTATCGCGATTACGTTACGGGACACGTTTGTGCCCTACGCCATGAAGACTTCATATGCACTTAATTCGTTTTTGTTTTTCAAACCCTAAAAATGAAAGCTTTTAAAACAGTTTTCCTTTCATAGCTCAGATATTGTTGCAAAAATCCGTTTCTATGTTTTGTTTCTTTATTTCCATAGGACTTGTATGGCGCTTTGGTAAATTCAATATGTATTGGGTGAATTCGTAATACCACCCTTTGTTGTGTCGTTTTCATACGATTTTTATATCTTTTTTGGAAGTCTGAACGTTTTATTTTTCCGCATATGTGTAGACAGGGGAAACTCTATGCTAAAACACTCCGTTTTTCCATCCAATTTTCGAGACATTGCGTGTTCAGGAACGGAGCTAAACGCTGACTAGAACTGTAAATGATTACATTCCTGGGAATGGAAATTGATCCCACAACCGTTCTACTAGTAGTATTTACACATGTTTCTCAACATTCCCTAACCCACCTAAATGCTAAATTTCTATTTCCGAAATCCAGTTATTTTGTCTGTGCGTTGTCTGTGATTTGCGTTGTTGACTGTGGAAATCAAAACAGTTAACCATTCGAAAATTCCGTGAATTAAAAAAATGTAATAATACACTTAAAATTCATTTCAATTCATTTCGTTGGCGCAGCGGCACAAAGTGTGACCGGTTGTGAATTCGATCCCCACTCGAGGAGATGAAATATTTACTTAAATTTATATTTCAATTTCTTCGCTCTGGTGTCGAAGCAAAGCGCGGCGTGGAGTTTTGAGAATTGCGTGTTAGCTGGCAGACCACTTAACACGCAATGCCTCCAGAATTCGGCGGAAAGTGGGGAACGGAGTGTCTTAACACTAGGTTCCCTCTGCCTACCCTGCTGTGTGCGGGATACGTGAAGCTGATTTGATTACATTTTTTAAATTTTAAATATCATATTTATTGACATTTCTTTTCCTAGCAAGACATCCTCTACCGAGCCCTCTAGTACCTTACCTACAGATACTATAAAAAAACGATAAATTATTTCTATTCAATTCAATTAAATTAGTCATCGTCTTCACACGTCATATTAACGTAGGTAATATGACAAATACATAAAAAAAAACAACCCCTCATGTCTAATCGACGTAGAAAACTCTTTACATAATATAGTGATCGATCACTTTGTCTATATGCAAATAGCTCGTTCCCACATTTGTATTTAAAATTTACATACAATTTTTGTATGAAGTATGTTTCATATGCAAAAATATTTATTTCTGGGGGTTATTACTTTTTGCTACGGGCTGTCCAATTTTTGTTTGACAATTGGATTTTTGATGGATGCCAGATTTTGGTGACGCGATTTTTTGATTGATCTACGCCATAGTTTATTATGGAATTTATCGGTAGGTGATATAAAGAAATTTATTGTTAGTAAAATTAATATATAAATGGATATATAAAAGCATTATTATAAATATAAGATAACGTCAAATGGCTTAGTGTTCAGACCCTCTTTTCTTTACTTTCCGCCAAATGTATGTGAAGTGGCGGAACTCAACGCCCCACACATTTTTTGACATATAAGATCATAATTAACACAAGAGAGACTTTATTGATGCACAATTTGACAATTTGGCAATTGTATATCGATAAGACCTTCTTTTGTGTCAATATAAATAAAAAAGTGTAATTTAAGAACGAATAATATTTTTACAATATCCATAAAAATTGTTAAACTCTCTCACAAAATAAAACTCTACGCCCTCAAATAAAGATTTAACTGTAAATACGATAGTAGCGTATTTGATTTCCATTCGGGTGAATTAATTATTATTTACTGTACTATGTGTGTAATGAGACAAAACACGGCGTTGATTGCCGCCATTCAGCACGTTACGCCTCGAAAGATGGGCAAAAAATGGAAAATGGAGTGTTTTAACCTACCCTCCTATTTGTGGCAGTTAGCGTATACTTTGTGAAGCTATCAAAAAACAAGCAAAATTTAAAATGACTAAATCAAAACTTTGCCAATTTTCAAATATTTTAAAAATATACTTCCCAATGTTAAAGTTCTCGAAGAACTTTAAAACTCGTACGTACAATTCTGTGTAAACTACCCATTAGAGTTAGATCGCCTTTGTAACGGTTCCCATTACAAACTTTCATATAAAATGTTCAGTGATGTATCTGGATCTAACGTGACTTTGATAGGTTTACGACTGACAGAAAGTGTTCTTTCTTCAGTTAACTTTAGTTTTGATAGTAAAAATGAATTATTATAACTTTATTAAAGTTTTTCTTATGGTTTTCATACAGTGGTTATTATATAAATAAACACAGTCTAAACAATTGATACATTTATGAAAAAAAATACTCATTTAGAAAACGTATAAAAATGTTAACGTAGCTGGACTCGTACCTGCGCCTCCTATTAACCGACCAGGAGGTCCGACAGGAGGATTCGCGGGTTCGAGTCCCGCTACGTTCAATTTTTTGTATGTTTCCTAAATAAGTACGATAGATATTCGATATTATATAATGAAAACACCGTGTTCTTTACTTTACGTCAACCCACACACTGTGAATCTAGTAATATTGTTTTCCAAACTTAAAAAAATATAAAACTTAAATCACCTTCACGTATCACGCTGTATCCCGCACACAGCAAGGTAGGCAGAGAGAACCTAGTGTTCAGACACTCCGTTTCCCACTTTCCGCCGAGTTCTAGAGGCATTGCGTGTTAGTGTTGGTGGAATTCAACGCCACGCATTGTCGTCTAGTCTAACTCGAAAGGGATTATGAAAATAAGTCATTCCCCAAGAGAAAGTGGAACCTAAAACCACTAATACTTATATATCAAAAACTAATATTTATACTTAAACTGAACAAAAATTTTAAATACTGTAGACGTTCTATCTATTTAAAACCACCACATTATGATTTTTAAAAATAAAACGACTTGACGTAATAAACTACCCATGTCACTAAACCAATACAACTGGACCAAATTGGGTAATTATCCCAATGTATATACTAAAATTCTTAATGTTTATACAAAATTTATGGATCGCCGTCGTTGTTTGGAATGTGGTGGTTCTTTTCGGAATAGTGATTTGTCACTTAATTAGTGTATATTTATGGTGTTTTAATTTACATTCCCAATACATTGTTGAGGCCAGTAGTGGCGTAGGGGAACAAAATGGGATTATAAGCGTCGTTGGTTGTGGATTCGATTCCGACTCGAGGAAATTTAATGTTTATTTTTTTCATTTTCGCCTTTCGCTTTTGTCGCTTTTCCTTTTTTCGCTCTGATATCAAAGCAAAGCGCGGCATTGAATTCCGCCACTCAACACGCAATGCATCTGAGTTCAACGGAAAATTTAGAACTCTCTAGCTAATAGTCTTAAGATGAATTGAATTGACCTAGTAAATTTCTAAATGAATGTTTACTGGTTCAATTTCTATCCATGGGACGGTATTAATTTAAAGTACTATCCTTCGATAACCTCTTAAAGTAATGCACTCCTATTTAATGTATTTTTCAGTATCGCCATATACAGTAAAAACTTTTTAATATTTGAAAGAGAGGAACTAAGAGCTGGATTAGACCTGGATAAGACCTGAATTTGTGGTTAAAGTTAAGATATGAAACCGCTTCATTTGCGCAATATCGTTAAATGTCTTATAATCATTGAGATCGTGGCGCCTGGTGAACAAAGGTGTCACTATAACATGACGGTTGTGGTTTCGATCCCCACTGGGGAGAATGAATTATTATTCATTAATATTTTCATTGCCTCGCTCTGGCCAGAGGCAACAGCTAGGCGTTGAGTTCCGCCACTCAACACGTCATAAATCGAAAAATTCAATGAAAAGAGAGAAACAGAGTGTATGTATTCTTGTAATAAATCCTAACTATATATTCTCCTCACTATAAAGTATTGTAAAGAGCAACATAAAATTTAAATGGGTTCGAATATTAATTACTTAGAAGGAATAAAATTAAAAAAAAAAAAAAACTCTTAACAAAAATATTATTAATGGCGTAAGAATTTCAGTATCATTAATAATATAGTAATGTTATACCTATATTGAGTTAGATTTTATTGTTGATTTTTATAAACTGGTGGTTTTATATGGAAAATAAAAAAAAACACATAATTTTATTTATAAAATTATAATTATTTAAATAAAGAATATAAAACAGATATAGTAAACAAAATTATAAGTTGATTAAAATAATATAATCTAAATGAATACACTGTTTAAAATAAATGGTACAAAATAATTAAGACTAATTAATCTAACTATTCTAAAATTTACAGGCCATGAAATTATTCTAAGCAATAATACTTTTTCATAATATTTATGGAAAAACAATATTATACTAAAGAAAATTTTTAATTTTTATAATTTCTTTATAATGGAAATATAAAAAAGTTTTTTTTCTTATAAACTATGAGTACAGTTATATTGCTTAATTTGGAATATTAGGAGTAACAATATTTATACTATAGCGTAAGCATTTATTGGTAGGTAGTATTCGGAGGAGATGGAAATATTGCTTGAAAACCAAAAAAAGTTTATTAATTGAAAGTTTCATAATATTATATATAAAATTCTGATTATTACATTATTTCTGATTAAGAAAATTCCATAATATTATATATAAAATTCTGATTATGAAGTTATGATTCTTATTTAAAATATTCTATAATCATTAAATAATTATAATATAAATTTTCAATTTCCATATTCCCCCAATGGCTAGTAAATATGAAGCATTAATAGGAAAATTTAGATTTTTTTTGCATAGTTATATATAAAGAATAAGCATACCAATTTGAATTTATGTACAAAACTCTCCTTCTTTTATATTGTTCCAAAGCTAACTGCTAGCAGATACAACATTTTAAGCTTTAGTCACGATAAAAATTGCAAAGAATAAGATTTTTCTATGATAATATAATATTTTAATTTAGTATGAATATTCATATTATATTTACTAGCATTTAGCGACAAAAGCATGAAGAGTTTTTAAGAGATCATTAGGAAAACTTCTTTTTTTTTCTTTCTATTTAATCGTCTCCTTAAATAAATACATATCACATTTGAACACATCCTTCTGTATACTTATTTTCGTACCTAAAATAAAATATTAAATAATAACTACGTACATCTTGAAAATAAAAATAAACTGTTTTGTTCCCTATTTTTCTTTGATCCCATTAAATTTGACGAAAATTAAAAAAAAAACGTGGACAAAAGGCTGTCAAATAATTTATCCAGTTTAGAATCTATTTGTAATTATTCTAGTAACGGACGAAGTTAATTTTAACTAATAGAATTTCAATAATATTTATTAAATAGCATGATAGTATTGGAAATGCTATAAAATTTGCAAAAAATTTACCGACCCAGGATTGTTAACTCCTAAGGCAAAAATAGGAGCATTATGAACTTGATTTGTCTGTCTGCTAGTCTGTTTATGGCACCGTAGCTCCTGAATGATTTTGAGTGTAATTTTTTGTCGAAAGCTTTGTTCGTTCGAGATGATTCTCAGCTATGCTTAATTGAATTAGCAATTAGTGATTATTTTATGGCGAGATTTTTTTAAATTTAATTTTATTTGCTTGTTTCAGAACTGTAGCTAGTCATGCAACCTGAAAACTAAAACGGAATCTAAAATAAAAACTTTCTAATACTATATTAGCAATTTCATGGAAATAAAAGTTATTTTGCAATTTTTATAACTTTTTTCCAACTAAGCTAAAATGAAAGCTTTCAATCAGCTTTCATTTTATCAATGTAATTTATATTATTGTTTATTTACATTATACAGTCTATGTGCTTAGCTTTTATGCTATAAAATAACGTTTCAACTAAAAAAATAACATAAAATGAAATTTAAGTTATTATAAGCTTCAAATATGTTTACATTATATCAACACATCCTTAGAATAAAAATGATTTAACAGAAAAATCTTGCAACTTCAGATTTTGCTACATATTAAAAATTCTATTTTGGCCTATTTTTGAGTTATGTCACTTTTACTTTGAGGATGTCATGTATTTTACTAATCATTATTCATGTAGAGAATATAATATGAAAAATAATTATTAAATGGTTATATAAGTATTCACTAATAGTTCTAAATATCTAAAAATCTTTTTTTTAGAAGTCATTTGTGTTCATTAATTTGACAATGTTTAAAAATTAATGCTTAAACACAAGACTACTAAACATATTATATATTTGGAGCTTTCACATAATTTCTTAAAGTTGTCACAATTATGAAAATATATTTAAATTTTATAATCTATCATATAATTACCCAAAAAGTAATTATAATAACATTTCTGTTCATTTATTCTGACTATGTTTAAGAATCAATGTTGAAACACAATTTAAGTTTTAATACACAATTTAATACACATATTTAAATATTTGGAGCTTCAACATAATTGCTTTAAATTTTCACAATTATGAAAATAAATATTGAAATTTGAAAAATTATAATATTTATTTTTTCGCTAATTATAATGACATTTGTATTCATTTAAAATGTTTCAAAATGAATGCTTAAGCACAATAAAAAAATTATATGTATGTTTCAGCACATTTAGCTTTCACATTTAAATGGAAGCTAATTTTAAAAAAATATAATAATTTTAACATACTTATCTATATAAGCAATATATGTGTGTATATATCGTTTTTGAATAAAAATAAACAAAACGATAAAATAATGTACGTACTAAAGAGTATAAAATAATATTATAATAAAAAAATATATTATAATAATAATGAGATCAAACAATGACAGATTTTAGGCAGCTCTTTGGAACAATTTCTTGGGCAGAAAACGTTAATTTCTATGAGTTTTTGTTTTTTCTTTTCTTTTTTTTAATATAACGTCTCTACCTGGTCAATTTGTTTAAACATTTTTTATTATAAATCCTTCTTATTTAACTTCTGTATAAAAACTTGGCAATATTTTTAATCTATATCGAAGTACAGCTTAACTTAATGCGAATTATTTGTATATAAAAAGTTTTATTTGTTTCAGTTTTCACGTATTGGCAGTATAAATGTAGGTCGATATTAATAAGACGGTTACAATTAAACTAAGTACTTAAATTTAATTGGCAGTAAGTAGAATGTATGACACAAAGTTTCTTTTTTCCCCGTTTAAAGAGGCAAAAAAGTATCCTAGATATGAAGTAGACAGAAGTTTGAAGATACTTTTTTCTTTGATTAACAAAGCTATATAATATAATTTGTTTAAATATTTACTTATAAAATATCCAAAGCGGAATGTAAATTGACAATATAAAATGTCCAAGTTTTTTTTCTAAAAGTATTTTTAATTGAAGTCTTACAAAAGTCTATATGTGATATATATTTTGTGCGTTTTTTCAATTATTTAACCACATTTTAATACATTTAAGTGTAACCGTACATTGCTTAGTACTTGTTCCTATAATAACAACTTTTAATTTTACTTTAAGATCAATTATTAGACAAAATCTACAATGTGCGTTGCCTAATATATTAAAATTTAACATAAAATATTCATTAATAATATATAAATATTAAATATATTTAATTTTAGGCAAAAAATTATATATAGACGTTTCAAAATCAATACATTCCATACTTTGTCACATATACATGGAAAAGAAAGATGATGTACATATATGTATGTATATGAGATCATACGTATATTATATATTTACAACATTATAGAACACTGTATATAATGTTTAATTAAACTTAACTATATCTAAATCCAAAACCGTTTTTTTTATATTAAAAAATAAATATTCCACATCTTATTTTATAGGAGTTAATGTCGCTAGCGTTATAATCAATACAAACTCATATACAGACGCTAGTATGTTTATATATGTACATATATATTGGTTATTATGGCCTTTTTTACCAATTTATAAGTTCACCGTTTATTGGAGAGCAGTTTCCAGCCTAGCATGAACAAAACGGCGGTACAAATTGAGCCAGATAGCTTGTCGGGTAGGATTGAGAAGATGGAGCTTTCTGATGATGTTTCCTTTTCCGGTAGCGCTGGAGACGCTGCGTCAGTCTGGAATGGAAAATTGAATAGTTTTAATTTATATATAAATTAGGTTTTTCGTATCGGGACAGGGTTTGATTACAAGTGTGATCATTTTTACTCGAAGATGTTATTATTTCCAAATTATTTTAGGTATTGTGACTGTAAACACGACTGGTTGTGGATTCGAACCCCACTCGAGAAAATGAAATATTTACTCAATTTTTTTGTTTGTGTGTTTTAATTTCTTCGCTCTGGTTTAGAGGCAAAGCGCGGCGTTAAGTTCCGCCACTTAACACGCATTGCCTCCAGAATTCGGTAGGAAAAGTTCTGCCCATCCTGCTGTATGTGGGATACAGCGTGAAGCTGATTTAAATATTATTTAATCATCATCAAAGTAGGGAACTCTGATAGCTCTGGCAAAACCCAACGGTACTTTCCGCTACACGCAACATTTCGGTCGTGCGCAATATTGGGTCGTGCGTACCCGAGGTTTAAAAAATGTTCAAAATGTTGAAATTCAGCTACATTTTAAAGAGTACCTAGTGTTAGGACACTCCATCGTCAATCCAATAATAAATTCTAATCCATATTAAATAAACGAGAGAAGTAAAATAATAATATATTTAATTGCATAAACAACGTAACTCATAACAGTAATAAAATGTGCGAATCTATAAAACTTTGTGAACAGTGAAAGGCACCTACCTATAAGACTTAAAGCCGTAGTAAAGTACTTTTTATAGATATAAATAAAACAATGTCCTCGTAAATTGTATGAAATGTTAGTTTTTGCCCGCGGTTTTGCCTCCGTGGTTTAATGGAAATAACTTCTTATGAAAACAGATAAACTACTTGTTAAAAACAAAACAAAATAAAATATATGACACATTTTATAAGCAGGATATAATTTTGATTGTAAGAAGTGATGGGATGTTATTTTTAGGTACACGCTGTATCCCGCACATTACGCAGTAGGCAGACTTGGTAACCTAGTGTTAAGTTACTTCGTTTCCTTTAAGAAAAAAAAATAGATATTTAATATTTCTATTTCCACACTCTGATATCGAAAGAAAAGCGCGGTGTTGAAATCCGCCACTCAACTCGAAATTGAACCGGCAAACCTATGAAAATTGAATAAATAAGTTATTTCGATAATAAAGCTAACATATAAGCACTTAAAAGTAATCCAAGTGAGTGATACGTTTTATTTTTATTGTAGAGAACGTAATTTGAATGGGTTTTTATTGCCAAAGAACGATGTGTATCAATTGTATAGAGTATCTAATATATATAAGTTTATAAATATTGTTAGGTTTATAAGTAATATTATCGAGGCCAGTCGTGGCGCAGCAGTACAAAGTGTGCCTGTAAAATCGACTGGTTGTTGGTTCTATCCCCATTGTTAATGCGGAGAAAATGAAATATTTATTTAAATTTATATATCAGTATTTCGTTCTGGTGTCGAGGCAAATTTCGGCGTTGAGATCCGCCACTCAACACAATTTTTTTTGAATATTCAGTAGACAGTGTGGAACTAGGTGTCTTAATACTAAGTTCCCTATGCCTACCTTGCTGTGTGCGGAATAGCTGGAAACTGATATTATAAATATTATAGAGCTAAATGTTTCTTGAAAAAGTTATAAAAATTTTAGTACCGTGCAATATAAATACAATGGATCTAAGAGATTGATTCAAATCCCGTTCCTCTCAAAGTAGGGACCGGAGTAGTTCTAGTTCCTCCTGGCAATTACGCTATATGCGGGACACAGCGTGAACCTAAAACTACCAACGCGATAAAAGTTCAAATATAAATATATGGCAAACAACCATATAACTTCAAACCAACAAAATTTAAATACCACCCATTAAACCACCGTTGAAATAACATAATAAAATAAACCATTGATTCCTTTAATAAAATCTAATTCGCATTTCTATCGTTTTATCTCTCACTGTAAAAGCGCACTTTGTGGACGCTCTAATAGCATTAATCTATACTATTTACAATACGATTGTGAAATCTGTTGGTTTTATATATTAATAAAAAGTTTCTTTCTATATATAAATTTCTTTAATTTGTTAATATCTTTTTATGCTTCATTAAAGAAATTCTACAGTCTCTACACACTTTGTGAAGAGGTGTGTAGAGAGGTGTGGTGGCTACCAAGCTACAGCGTGAAGCAAAAGAAAAAAGGTAGTTGTATCTTACAACTCTAGGTAGAGGGAGACCTTGGTTGACCTCTGAGAATATTGTATATTGATGATATTGGACTAGAAGGTGACATAAAAAGCATAAGGACCTCCCCGGATTGTATACAGAGAATGTAGAGTTCGGCGCTCCTTTCTCTCTTGCTTCTTCTCTAGGAAGTTCGGTTCCCATTATTTTTATGTATTCATATAAATTCAGATGTACCGAACCGCATTTTATTTCACTAACACGGGAAAATAGAATTAGTGACCGTTCATCATAGTTACAGCTCTCCCACTGTGCTATAATGGCTTTTACTATTAACAATTAATAATACAAAATTTGAACCTGAGGCTTATCGACAGATGTCACTTATATAATACTGCTTTGCACGGATTACAAGCCGCAGGTACGAATCACCCTCCAAAATTAGAAAAGTAAAATCCTCTTACATTTTTGATGTGATCTGTATAATTTTATTATACTTGCGCAATTTTCTAAAGTAAATTGAATACGCGACCGATAAATTACTGTTTGGGGGAAGAGATAAGGTTAAAAGTATACTAGAAGCGTAATTAAGTCGGTTTTTTTAAGGAAATCTTTATTTTTTTTAGATTAGATAATAACACAATATGTATTTATAACTATGTGTTTCACGGTGTTTCCCGTATAAAGCAGATTAGAGGGAACCTAGTGTTAAGATATTCAGTTCTCCCCTTTTCCTCTCAATTTTAAAATTGTGTGGCAGATCACAACAGCTTTGCCTTGCTTCCAAAGCGATAAATTGAAAATAATTCATTCCTAAGAATCGAGTCCACAGTGGTCGCGTTTGTAGTCAAATCATAAATTTTTGTCAAATGTATATAACAAAACCACCGATGCCAACACTAGCATACAATTTCATAGAGTAAATAAAAAGCCAAATCAGAATCTCGGTACAGGGAGCCAATTTAAAGATCATTTCTACAAAAGATAAAATGTAAATTTTAACAGCATATATTAAAGGGTCTATTTGTATGCGGATTTAAATTTTACATTTATTCAAATAAGTTGTATTTGGAATGGTGGCGGCACAAAAAGAAATGTTTAGTTACGAAAAATATCTGGAATGTTATCTTATCTTTTTCATTATAATCTATACTTTTTATTTGGTTTTACTATATTTTTTAAACTTTAAAATAAGGTTTTTTTTTTTAATTTTAATATTTCCTAAAAACAATAATTTAATATGGCATGACTTTATACTTTCCCACTTTTCATCTATAAAAATAAATTTATGTTGGGTGACGGAACCAAGCATCTCAATTACACTGGTTCTATAATAAAATGTCCAATCATTCAATCGACGAAATAAATGGCACAATGCCTGGAAACTATGTTCTATTATAATATACCAGGATGTATCTCGCATATAGCAGGATAGCCAAAGCAAGCTAGTGTTGGGACACTTCGTTCCCTTTTTACCGATAAATTTTAAAGACATTGCGTGGTGAGTGATTGAAGATAACGTTACGATTGCGTTACGTATATCGAGATAAGAGATGAAAATAATTTATTTTTTCAGTAAAAATTGAAAACAAGACCATCAAATCATCATTTTCTTATTATTTTCTGCCATTATTATTAGATTTCTTAAACAACAATACAAACCAGACTACCCACTCAATAATTAAAACCGCACCAAATCTAAAATCTAATCCAATTTGTCGATATTCAAATACACGCAAATCGCATCGAAACGGAGCGAGCAAGCGTAATAATAAAGTACACAAAAAATACCTTTGAAGCTAACAAAAGGACTTACGACAAATCGGTTCAAAGAGATAGGGGGGTGGATAATTTTCGCGATATCTAACGTGCTACTTAAAAATCAAACAAACAAATATGGACTGTATTGCATTGTGCTTAAATATATTTTAGTTTGTAACGTATAGAGCTATAGGACATAAGATGTAGAGTAAGAGATTCGAAAAAGCTGTGCCATTTTCGATTGAATTTCAACTTTATTCTTGAATAGGTTTAAGTTTATTTTAAATTAACAATTCTATAGGTTATTTACAGTGTCGCTGCAAAAAAGATTTTATAAAGGAGAAACGAAATGAGTTATATTTAATTTTGCAATACTTTTTCCGCTTATAAAGAATGTTTGTTCGGATGTGATTGGGAGTTGGATATTAATTTTATAGTATCAAAGGTAAGGTGTATTACATAAATTATTTATTAATATGTATGAAATGAAGGATCTTTTGTAATGTCACTCAAAGAACGGCTTGGATGAGGATTATTAGGAAATGAACTGGAAGAATGCTTATTTATAGGTATATTTTACTGTAATACTTTTTTTTTTATTTCAGCTGTTACATATAGCATGTAGGGAAAAGGAGCGTAGTGTTAAGATCCTCCATTTCTATTAAGACACTTTCGTTTCCGCACTTTCTGCCGAATTTTCGTGGCATTGCGTATTAAATGGTGGAACTTTACGAAACGTTTTGCCGTATTATATTTGCTGCATTGAAAATAAACATTTTTCGTTACTTAGAATCGAACCCTCATACATCGCGTTAACAGTCGTACGCTTGTGTCATAATATAAAAATTTTGCTTTTATGAGGAAAAATAAATATAACCATAAGAAAAATATAAATCAGTGACGTAAAACTGCGATATCGATATGACTATTGCGACTAGATGACGGTCGTATACGTTTATCTTTGATCGTGGAAAATTGAATTTTACAATGTTGCTGTTATCTTATTGTATGATCCACCTATAGTTTTATATTGCTAAAGAAGAAACAAATAAAATATTATATTACCAAATAAGAATAAAAATAGAATCGGAAAAGAAGCGTACAAAAAAAATGTATCTCGTACAGGGAAGTTAATGTTAAACATTTAGTTTACCATTTTTTTTATTTTTAAAACATTATATGTTGATTGGCGGAACTCAACATTGCCATTTGTTTAGTTACCAGAGTGTAGAAATTAAAAATTCTCTATCCGACTGGAAATCGAGCTTATACCCATAGGATTACAATCGTGTAATTCCGTTACATTCAAAAACTAAAAAAGAAATATAGAAAACGATAAATAAACAAACATTGTTTCAAACGTTTACATCGAGATTTGACAATAAAATGACAACGTCAAGATTTTTATCTCAAGCGCATCAGTCTTACCACTTAAACTATGAATTCTAAATGAACTTAAAAGTAAATGTTTTATGTGTATTTTTATTGCTAACCTTATATTTTGTTTGGCTCATTAGAAATGCAAAAGATACGTATTTACAAATAAATAATATTACAGAGTGCTGATTTAAAAAAAGGTATAAAAATTTGAACGTAGCGGGACTCGAACTCTTGGAAACCGACCAGGTACTTTAACTAGTGAGCCATACGTTCTCTTAAAAATATTACGAAGATTTATTTCCTAGATTTCTTTCCATGATCTCGGCAAGTGGCAAATATTGTATTAGCATATTCTGCAATAAACTAAGGCTAGGCACTTAGATGCTAGAATCCAATATTATCTCTTAGTTATCTGCTTTTCGTTCAACTCAAGATATTTTATAAATTAATAATTAGAAAACAAATGTTGTAAAATGTAAAAAAATAGATTTATATAAAAAAGAAGAATTTTATTTAATAAAATATATAATTTAAATATATAATGCCAGCAACACAAGCAGGACAAAGAAAAAATATTGATACTTTTCATAAAGGACATGGAGGTATTGACAGTGCAATTTGGTCGTAATATTTTCGCAACTGTGATTATATATTTAAAAATTTAATATAGCCATAGTGTATTCATTAATTCTGATGCCATTTTTAAATATTATTTCAAAGCTTACTGTAAGGTAATCAGAGGGAACATAGTATTTAAAATCAGGTCACTACATTAATTTCTGAACTTTCTACTAAAACACAAAATATGTTTAAGTAAAATAAATATATCTAATTAAATATTTCAAAACGCTCTCACAAGCAATCTTGTATGTATCGTTAAAAATCGCGTGGGTCAATAATAATATCAAAAAAGCACAACCGCCGATGCCTTACATTGACGTTTACGATCGTATAAATTAAATGCGATCGTAAAAATATCGAGTCGTATCGACGCGTGTCGCATCACTATAAATAAATGTCTGTCTCTATAAAAAAGTGAGTTATTTTATTTTGTTTTTTTTTCATATTTTGCGAAGATTTTTTGTTTGGATGTGTCTATTTGTATTAATAAGAAAACAATAATTTTAATATAATAGTAGAAGTTATAATTTAATAATATAGAACTTTCTTTTTGGCCTGTTCACTTGTTGGGACTGCGTTTGACTGTAAAAACGATGATTGTGGGTTTGATTTTTTTTTCTTTTTAGAGAGTTTTATATATCATTATTTTCATTTCTGCATGACGTTAAGTTCTGCTTGTCAATACGTCAAAAAATAAATGTCTCTTCCCCATGTTTACACCATGATTTAAGGGAAAAAGCATGAAGCTGCTTTTTTTGTTTTATAATTCTGTAGAATTATTTTTTGCTCTCGTTGACAATCACTCATATATAAATAATTTTAAAGAATTGTATGTTCGTAGCAATTATCTTCAATCATTTTCTTTTAATATATATTATGTTTGAATCTATTTTGTAATTATATTTATTTATAAATTTTCTTTTTTTTAGCTAAATATTAAGTAATCATCTATTTTTCAAAGTACAATTTACAACCGGTAAAGTAAGTAAACAACAAATATTTTAAAATTTCTTGTACATACACAATCTAGATTTTTTAAAATAGCCTAAAATAATATAACTTTTTTCTATAAATCGGTTAAAATACCATAGAAAGTATTGGTTAATCGTTTAGTTATAAACTGTGATCCCATTCATCGTAAATATATCGTAAAGCATTTCAGTTATGATGCAGTTTAGTGTGCGATTTGACTCGAAGCAATATTTTAGTTATAGTATAATGTATTTGTATGTTTGTGTGTGTAGATTTTATATATATTTTTTTATATATATTTTTTTTATTTATGTATTTTATAAATATTTATTATTATAACTTTATATCTATACATATTAAATCGGTTAAGTGCGAGTCGGACTCCAATAGGATTAGGTACCAATTTCAGGATTGAAGGTCAACGAGAAGTATAATTTAAAAAAGTTTACAAATTAATTATTTTAAAAGTTTAAAAATGATGTACTTATGTAGCCATATTCATTTTTAGAAATATAGTTTGTAACGATTTTTCTATACATATTTTATTTCCTGTTATATTTCAAAAAGTATCTCGTCGATTATGCTTAAAATGAGCGAAATTTAAAAATTAAAAATTGAACAATACATTACTTACTTTCTTGAACTTATCCTTCTTTGTTTTTATACTGGTATACTATTATAATATAAATACTCTCACTAACACAATTATAATTGAAAGATTCTTTTAAAAGTATAATACTTCAAATAAGCACATTAGAATAATAAAAAAAAATATTATATGAGATTCTGATGTTACGAATACCTACAGAACTTAACAGCTCATTTTATAAAACTAAAGTGTAAAGATACTTAAATATATTTCAAGATTAGCAATAACATAATAATTGAACACAATTTTCAATAACATAGTAATTCCTTCCCCCGAGTGGAAGTGGAACCCACAATCTTCAAATCTATAGTCAGGCCCTACGCCACGACGGTCTTTGTCTTAAACGGAAAAAAAATATTACAACTAATAAACATGTAAGCAATAAACTATTGGCGTAAATAAAATCACAATCGTTATATATAAAGCGAACTATAACAATAATTTTTATTATACAGTAAAAAAATATAATTTGCACTAAATACCGGTAATGGGCGGGCCTTATTCATTTTATACGATCGTAAAACCAACTCTCAGTTATAATGTTATTTTTAGATGCGCACGCGTCGCCCGTAAAATAACAAATTATATGGTTTTTACGAAATAAATCTACGTATATTACAGTAAGATCGGTGAGTAGTGGCCGCCTTGTACGGTTTTCTGATTTTTTCATTCCCAGGTTACCTCTACATACTCTGTTATATGCGAGGACAAAAATAAGTTAGTTTCTGAGATCTGGACTGCGCGTCCACATAAATAAATTCTTTAGCATTATGTGATAAATAAGTAAAAATCATTTATTTTTCACTTTTCTATAAATTTGCGGCTGTGGCGTGTGATTTTAATCACGACAATTATTTATTCCGCTATAGGGGAAAGATCTATTTTCATTTCTCCACTCTGGCAACAAGATAAAGCACTGCGTTGAACTCCGCCGTTCATTACGCAATGTTCTGAAAATTGAGGGGTGCAAGGAGAAAGGTGTGTCCTAACAGTAGGATACCTATCTTCCCTGTAGCGGGAAAAAGCGTGAATCAGATTTTATAATAAACATTTTACTTTCAAAACGAATTTTGGTCCCTTTGTGCCTAAAGTACCGGAACTAATAAGACCGTATAAGTCATAAAGATTAACGCGTTCGAAATTTAAGAACCTCATTTGTAGTTATTTAACACTTAAATTGTCAATAAACACGTTTAAACGAGATGGGACGAATTAGGCTTAAATATATTTTATAAAAATTTGATTTTATTTTATAATAATCGAAAATGTTATAGGTATGTAAGGTTAAGTCACGTTTGGGAGAATGAATTCTTTCGTTTTGACGCTTTGGGGAGAATAGAAAGTGCGGCGTTGAGTTCCGCTATCAACAACTCAAAAATCAGGCGGCTTGTAGTGAGTGTTTTAAATATAACACGGAGTTCTCTACGTACTGTCTGATTTAAATTTTTAAATATTTTTATCCGTCGTTTTTAAATGTTTTTGCGGCGTTAAGTTCTCTCTGTATATCCTGCTATGGGCGGGATTCAGCGTGAAAGTAAAAAAAATAATAATATAGGGTAGGGAGCACTTATTTTGTTATAGTCAAGATAAAAAAATAGTACTATTAAGTAAGAAAATTTAGAGGCCAGTCGTGGCGCAGGGACACAGTGTGACTGTAAAATGGACTGGTTGTGGCTTCGACCCCCGTTCAGGGAAATGAAATATTTATTTACATTTATATTTGCATTCCTTCGTTCTGGTGTCGAGGCAAAGTGCGGCGTTGAGTTCCGCCACTTGACACGCAATGTCTGCAGAACTTAGCGGAAAGTGGGGAACGGAGTTTCTTAACACTAGGTTTCCACTGCCTACCCTGCAGTGTGCGGGATACAGCGTGAAGCTGGTTTAATTTTAATTAAGTAAGAAAATAATGATACTTTTATATAATTATATTTTTTTCAACGTAAGCAATAGATACGTAAAACAAGAGTTTAATATATTTTTTATCTCCTTTAAATAAAAGGCAGCCATTACGATTTTTGTTATTATTCTCGAGATGATCGCATCAAAATAGGTAAGTCTTATCGCGCGTTTTTTAAAAAGCAACGTATAAAAGTAAAATGAACGTAAAACATTTGAAAGTATTTTTTATTGCAAAAGACGAGATATCAGAATTGTTTTTCTTTACAATAAAAATGGAGAAACAAATGATGTTTTTTTTTATTATAGGTATCATTATAATATTATTATGTAAGGTTACATCGTCAGACTGTGAACTCGATGGTTGTGGGTTCGAATGCCACTCGGGGAAGTTTGCTATGTTCATTTCCTCCACCCTGGCAAAAAACTTTAACCTTCTTTGAGGCGTTGAGTTCCGCAATGTATGGATTTGGCGGTGCGGAGATTAATTAACGTAGGTTAGAAGAAAATACAATATTATGATATCTATGAGTGTGATGATGGAGACAGGATCTGAATGTTGGAACTCTTCAGAGGTTATTAGTAATTCCAGTTGAGGCTCATACAATGTATAGTACGAGTACATTCTATAGCACTTCTTCTTAATAAGGTCAGTCATGGCGCAAGGGTACAAATTTTGGCAATAAGCTCGACGGGTTGTGGATTCGGTTTCCACACGAGGAAATGTTTTTTTTTTTTTCATTTTCGTCGCCCTAATGTCGAAGCAAACCGCAGCGTTGAGTTCACCACTAGCACGCAATGCCTCCCGAATTCAGCAAAAAATGGAGAATGGAGTGACTTAACACTAGGTTCTGTGTACGGTAAGCTGAAAAAAAAGCTTAAGTTTAATAGATGTTTTATGCAACATACGGCGCCACAAATAGAGAACGCGAACACGATAGTACGTACACATTTTCTTTTGAACTTGGTAAAATTTATACCTTCTCTATATGTTACAATCTAAATCCACCAGTTTTTTTTAACAACTGATATAAAACGCATTTTTCATCCGCCGTTGTAAAAAAACGCAGTAATTTTAATATCGTTTTTTATTGCACAGATTACAATAACGCGGATGGGGTGTGTGGGGGCTTTATTTTTACGTGTATGGGGGTCTTTAAAATAAGCTGGAATAACATAATATATATATGTATAAATATATTATATATATAAAAATAAAAAATATACATTTAATTTTTTACTAAAATAACATATTAAAGTAGGTAAATGCTTATGATATTTGTAGTGGATTAGAAAAAAATTATAATAATGACATCAAAAAGAAACATGATAATGTTTTAATTGGGGAAACAGAATTCTGGCGCTAGATTTTAATTGTATTTAAAAAATTAATACTTCTTTAATACGTCTTATATGTATCTATCGAAACAGTGGAATGCCAGCCAATGTGGGTTCAATACACACTCAGGGGATTAATTTTATTCAATTTATTTTAATTTCCCTGTTCTAGTAGACGAAATGCAGCGCGTTGAAAGTGGGGAAACATAGTCTTTAAACCAAGTTGCCTTAGCCTGTCCTCTTTTTTATCTCCTACACTAAAAAATGTTTCAAAATGTAAATTTTTAAATATATATATATATATAAATATCTCAACGTTTTACGACCATACGTGTTGATTCGCTGGTGTACGCGTGCGGGTTATTGTTAATAACATTTTAATGTTCTACTCATATTTGTTATCCAAACGTTTTACGAAGTCGACGGCGTTAAACGTTTTATATGAGGGTACTAATATAATGTGATTTTGCGTACATATATTTCTATTTGATATATCAAAACCAGAACCTTGAGGCCAGTCGTGGCGCAGTGGCACAAAGTGTGACTGTAAACCGACTGGTTGTGGGTTCGATCCCCACTCGAGGAGATGAAATATTTACCTAAATTTATATTTCCATTTCTTCGCTCTGGTGTCGAGGCAAAGCGCGGCGTTGAGTTCTGCCACTCAACACGCAATGCCTCCAAAATTTGGCAGAAAGTGGGGAACGGAGTGTCTTACACTAGGTTCCCTCTGCCTACCCTGCTGTGTGCGGGATAAAGAAGAAAGAAGCTAATTTATTGAAGCTAATTTAATTTAATTTTTTTTTATATATCAAAACAGCGTGATCGTTGAAAATATAATTTAGATATTGATTTGAAGATTGTATACTATTTTTCTTACATAGCGTGGTATACGCAGTGCTAGGACACTCCGCCTACTTATCGAGACATGGCATATTGAGTGGCGAAACTCATCTCCGTGCCTTATGTGCGGGGAAATTAAAATAATTCAAATATTTCCGATGGAAATTGAACCTACAAACATCACGACAACACAACGTACGACAGACTAAACCAAGTTGTAATAAAAAAATATAAACCGGAAGTAATATTATAAATGAACCATTCAATCCTAAAGAAGAAAATCTTCATAAACTCTACAAAGAACGAGCCCTTGCAATATTTTTAAATATATCGTAATGAAATCGGGCGGGAGAACACAATCTTTGAAATTACATCTTTTGTCATTCTTTCTTGTTTCTTCTTTTATCCGACTTAGAAAATGGCCTATATTATATTGTACATTTGATGTTTTTTATTGCTTCACACTGTATCTTGCATATTCCAGGGTAGGCTGATGAAACCTAGTGTTTAAATACTCTTACTCACTCTCTACTTTCTGGGCAGAAGGTATTTTCGAGATGTTGCGGTGGAATGGTGAAATTCAACGCCGCGCTTTGTCTTGTTACAAAAACGAGGAAATCAAAACAGTTCATTTGTAGTACTTTTAGTTATTGTGATTTAATTGTGAAATTTTAAACGATTTATTTTTTCGAGGCTAAGGGCACAAAGTGTAAAATCGATTGGTTGTAGGTACAATTCCCTCTCAAAGAAATTAAATATTTATTTAAATTTATATTTTCAATTCTCCGCTCTGGTGTCGAGGCTTCATGAGCTCCGCCATTCAACACGCAATGCCTCCAGAATTTGGCGGCAAGGGAACTAAGAATTCTTAGCACAAGGTTCACTCTTCCTACCCTGCTCTGTGCGAGAGACAGCGTGAAGCTGATTTATTTAATTTTTTTTCAATTATTGTTTCATTGCAGAAAAATGCATTTGTCGGAAATATAAAACTCTATATTCAGGTAGTAAAAAAATAAAAATATTATATATACATAAATTTTGCCTATAAAAGAACCTGCAAAATCTAGTTAAAAAGTAACCAACACTTATAATTACGAAAAAAAAAACAATTTCATTCATCTCTTCACTCATTTCTCATGAACACAAATTGAAATTAAAGCAATTTTACAGCAAAACAAGGCGTGTTCTTCACAAAAATTCAAAAGCTCCTAATTAATATCGCAATCAACGTATATTATCGTTCGCGCGAACGTCCCCTCGACGTCTCAAAGACGGATGACACCAGGTTAAAAAAAAATGATAAAATAAAAAAAAAAACAAAATAAGGATTAATGATAAAAAGTCTAAAAAAATCACATCCACTTCGAGTTAATGATACGGTATGGCGAGAGACGTGAAACAAAGGTTTGTCTGTTCGTTACACCGTCTTTATTTATATTTTTTGAGATTACAGCAGAACTGCCTTTTGAGGTGGTGCTAGATTTTTGTATGACTGACGCTACTGACATTTTTATGTGACTAAATAGACTAATTGAATAAAGAATGTTTTGATTTTGATATTATTATTGTTAAGACAGTCGTAGCCCAGGGGCACAAGGGTGTGACTGATACGCGACGGTTGCGGGTTTGATCTCGAGGAAATTAATTATTATTTCTTAATTCCTTCGCTCTGGCACAAAAACAAAAGCGCGGCGTTGAGTTCACACGCAATGCTTCGAAACTTCGGCGAAAAGTGGGGAACGGAGTGCCTTAACACTAGGTTCCTTCTGCCTACCCTGCTGTGCGCGGGGTATAGCGTGAAGCTGAATTTGATTATTAATTATTATTACTGTTGGGAAGTGTCTGGGTGAATGCGATTTTACTCAGGGAATATTTCGATTTATATTTGTTACTAGCTTTTACCTTTGTGCTCAAAGTAAATAACTAAAAATGTAGTAGGTTATAGGATAATAGGGTAGAACAGTCCATTTTCCAACAAAATACAATAAAACTATTTAAAACGATACTTCTTGATATCATTGCGGTCAATTTTTATTTTTTATTTTGTAATGTTTTATTGATAGATATGGTATTTTCTCGGTATAATCAGATATGATGTGGTGTTGAATCCCTCTATATGGCCTTAGCATTTAAAAAAAAATAAAAGAGTACTTTGTGGGTGCAGGAAAAGGAAGTATCGTAATTGCTACAGAGTAAACTAGCCTCCCAAGTTCCCGCTGCCTACCCTGCTTCATGCGAGACATAGCGTCAATTTAAAAATAATCTAAATAACAAAAATTCAAATATTCTCTTCATCACGGTGTAAGACAAAGCCACCAAAAACTTCAAGGTTCAAGCTTAAAACCTCTTGTAGGGATGTCTCGATTCTTTCTATTTTATTTTCGATCCGTTGCTGAAGTCCGTAAAAACGTCTAGCTCAGCTTCTTCATCGGCTTCAGCGAGGGCTTTGTGGAGTATTTTTGTTTTAATACGTTTTATAGAGCATTCTTAAAGTCAAATACAAAGCTAGTACTAGAATATACCGTATAGAGCAATATAAGAAACTCCTTATACTTGAAAATGTTTTTCAACTTTTGAATGTAAAACGGGAAACAATCAAAATCTTTGTAATATTGTAGCTGACATTTTAGATGTAATTATGCTGTCTAAGAGTTGGATTCAGTTTTGACGAATTCCATTTGTAGGAATGCTTTTTTTTAATTTTAATTTAAATAAAAAAAATAAATTAGCTTCACGCTGTATCCCGCACACAGCAGGGTAGGCAGAGGGAACTGGAAGTGTTAAGACACTCCGTTCCCCACTTTCTGCCGAATTTTGGACCCATTGCGTGTTTAGAAGCAGAGCTCAACGCCGCGCTTTGTCTCGACATATTAGTAAATATACATATAAGTAAATATTTTATCTCCTCGTGTAGGGATCGAACCCACAACCAGTTGGTTTTACAGTGACACCTTGTGCCACTGCGCCACGACCGGCCTCATTTTAATTTATTTTATTATATATTTAAGGGATGAAGGTCGTGTCGCAGGGGCTCAAAGTGTGACTGTAAAATCGACTGGTTGTGAGTTCGATACCCAATCGAGGAGATGAAATATTTATTTCAATTTATATTTCCATTTCTTCGCTCTGGTGTCGAGACAAAAGCGCGGCGGTGAGTTCTGCCACTCAACACGCAATGCCTCCAGAATTCGGCAGAAAGTGGGGAACGGAGTGTCTTAACACTAAGTTTCCTCTGCCTACCTTGCTGTGTAAGGGATACAGCGTGAAGCTAAAAAAAATTAGGCTTAGGACAATCCAGAATTAGTACTGTACAGGTAGTAAAAGAATAAATATATTTAGCTTCACACTGTATGATATATTATGGTATGTTAGATATGATACTAATGTTATAATAATACAAGTTTTGTTTTTTCCGAATCTAAAATAAAAAAAAATATATAATTTCCTTAAGTAGGAATCGAAATCACAACCTGTCCCGTTTACAAATAACACGCTTGTACCACTGCACCACGACTGACCTCAAAATGGACTTTATATATTACTCAATATTACATAAATCAAGTAAGAATTATACACATAAAACCGTTTGCCGAGAGAAGATTGTCATCACATAGTGACTGAAATAACATAACAGTTAAATTTAATCCTCAAATCTGAGATGGAATAGTATAAATTGTACATTTTGAAATATATTAATTTAGTTCAAAATTTATCGTAGGCAAATCTTGTCTCAACTAACAATCAATACAAGTAAAAAGACTGATCTTGTAATTAATTAATTGAGGCCAGTCGTGGCGCAGTGGCACAAAGTGTGACTGTAAAACCGACTGGTTGTGGGTCCCTACACGAGGAGATGAAATATTTCCTTAAATTTATATTTCCATTTCTTCGCTCTGGTGTCGAGACAAAGCGCGGCGTTGAGCTCTGCCACTCAACACGCAATGCCTTCAAAATTCGGCAGAGAACGGGAACGGGGTTTAACACTAGGTTCCCTCTGTCTACCCTGCTGTGAGCGGGATACAGCGTGAAGCTGATTTTTTTTATTTGATTTATTTGAAATATATCAATTTACTTCAGAACTTATCGTAGGTAAAACTTGTCTCTGCTAACAATACAAGTAAAAAGACTGATTTTGCAATTAATTTATAGATTGAAAGCAAGAGTTAAAATGGTATGAAAATTTAAAATTAATTTGGTAATAAATGAGAACATACTCATTGATATTATGTAATATATTAGGTATAATGTCGCGAAAATAAGTGGAAATTGAATAACGAACAGTAATTTATGGATCAATATGTTATTTTCACGGTGCATAGTAAAAAAGTATTATTTCATATAAAATGGTAAAAAAGGGACTAAATTAAAAATCCAATCCAATCCAATTGAATTTTGAGAACTTAAAAATGTAATTGCGATCACTATAGAGCTTTTTTTCTGCGTAAGCAGTGTAAGCAGCAGGTACCTAGTGTTAATACACTCCGTTATCTCATTTTTTGTCTAAATTTTCAAACTCAACTTTTGATAGACAAATTAAATAAAAATAATCCAACCCTTAAAGACGCGCGCGCCACGACGTCCTCAACGCTGTATTACATCAAAAAATTTAAATATCTTAAAAGAATTAAAAATTTACATTAAAAACACAAAATTTTATGCGATGAGAAGCCACGTCTCGAGACCCGTCACCAGACACTTCAGTGATCAAATAATCTAGAAATTCTCCATTTGCTTTCCCGCCCTACTTGATTTTGTCATGTTTTTCTTTTGCTGTTTTCCATTTTTTGCCAACGTCTCGGCTGATTGCTTCGCGTTCAAGTGGTCTGGTGGTGCCATGCTCTTTTTAAACCCTAACATCGCGTTGGATATTTAAATGAGTCAGCTTACCTGTCTTCAGATTGTATCAAATTTGTCTGAAGATTTCTTAAGAGATAGTGGTTTTGGAACAATGTAAAAAGGACATACTTAGTAGGTACTTATATAGTTACTAGTAACTATTTACGCTAATGAAAAATTATAAATCAGCTCCACCCTGTATCACACACACAGCAGAGTAGGCAGAGAGAACCTAATGTTAAGACGCTCGGATCCTAACTCTCTGCTAAATTACGGAGGCGTTGCGTGTTGAGTGGCAGAACTCAACGCCGCGCTTAGCCGCGACACCAGAGCGAAGAAAATAGAAATATAAATTTAAGTAAATATTCAGTATCCTCGAGTAGGGATCGAACCCACAACCAGCCGGTTTTACAGTCACACTTTGTGCCTCTGCGCCACGACGGGCCTCAAATTTACACTAACTAGCTTTATAACATTTTAAAAAATACGAGTAAATTAGTAAGGGTAATAACAAATATAACTAATTCTATCAAAATGCATATACCTTCAAAGCATATACAATATAACATAAAATATAAACAATTTCAATATAAACATTTCAATATTGTACAGAAAACCAACAACAAAAATGCAAGGAAAGGTGCAAAAAGGAAGAGAAACCAAAAGGAAGGATATCTCACAAACGACGAAAAAGTCGAATGCGATGCAGACGCCCTATTAAAGTAGGTGGAAATAAATAGAAAAAAAAAACGTCTAAGTATCTATGTCGGATCATCCCACCAATTTACTTATGAATATTAGAAGAGTAAGAAATACGACGCCGGGGACGAACACGGCTAACAAAAAGACCCTCCAGTGATCCTCGAAACGCGAAATACATTTTTGGTGGATGGGAAAATAAAAAAAAAATGAAAGCGATCTTGCATTTAATATTTGAGAGTGTCCTCAAGATTTTCAATTTTAATGTGCCCTTTTGTCCATCCCATGAATGGACAATATGGATGGCTGTAATACGGAAAATTCGTTCTGTTACTGATGCTTAGTGAATTATACACCGTTCTGTGTTGTTTATATTTGTGTACTGGATTTTAGCTGCGGATTTGCTTGTGTGGTTTTATAAAATAAAAAAAAAATCAGTTTCATGCTGTATCCCGCACACAGAAGGGTAGTCAGAGGGAACCTAGTGTCAAGACACTCCGTTCCCCACTGTATGCCGTATTTTGAAGGTATTGCGTGTTGAGTGGCAGAACTTAGCCTCGACACCAAAGTGAAGAAATGGAAATATAAATTTAAGTAAATATTTCATCTCCTCGAGTAGGATCGAACCCACAATCAATCGGTTTTACAGTCACACTTTATGCCGCTGCGCCAGGACTGGTCTGGTGGTCTTATGATTTCATTTTGACTTTGACTCTGATAGTAGGTACAATGGCTTTATACGTAGGGTGGAGTAACGTGATACAATTCAGTCTTTCTTGGTAAATTCACTATTTAATGTTAAAATAATTTTTCAATGTGAACCTATAGTAAAATTTTCAACTTGTTTGTTTGTTTGTTTAAACTCTAACATTTACTTTTTTTTTATTTTCTCTTGTATGAAAGCTACACTTCCCAGGAGTGCTATATATAACATTACCCGCGTGCGTGCGACATAATTAAATATATGTATAAATGTATATTATAAATTAAAAATAAAATTAAATTAGCTTCACGCTATATCCCGCACACAGCAGGGTAGGCAGAGGGAACCTAGTGTTAAGACACTCTGTTCCCCACTTTCTGCCGAATTTTGGAGGCATTGCGCGTTGAGTGGCAGAACTCAACGCCGCGCTTTGCCTCGACACCAGAGCGAAGAAATGAAAATATAAATTTAAGTAAATATTTCATTTCCTCGAGTGGGGACCGAACCCACAACCAGTCGGTTTTACAGTCACACTTCGTACCACTGCGCCACGACTGGCCTCCAATTGTATATTATACTACAAAAATATTCAATTTATTAGTTCTAAAATACAATCCGCAACGCTGTATATTTATTATTAATCCATTATGATGGACATTTTATGAAGATAAACTTAGACTTTTATAGCATGTAAATTGGACGTATAGTTTTCGAGAAAATGTAAAATTAAAATAATTCAACGCTTCATTTACGGCCGTGAGCCCCGCGGGTGGCGCCCGCCGATGACATCCTCCCAAGCGGCCACGCGCTGCTTGCATTTCCTCAGAATTTCTCGGAATTATGAATAAAATTGGTTTTTGATTAAATTTCTAAATTATATAATTAATATATAATTTAGTTAGTTAACAAATGCAGTATAATAAAATAATTATGCGGGCGAAGCCGCGAGCGGGCCGTTAGTTAGATTTAGTACTGTAAAGTTACATCTAAAACCGTTTAAAAGTTCTTGCGTAAAAATGGAACAAACGTCTATCCTCAGAAACTTCCACACTTTTGTAGGATAGTAGGATACAGTGTGAAGCTAAAAAACAATTAAACAAAGACATGTACTAGCTATAGTCTAAATCATAACACGACAATCATATGTAAATAGCGCTCCATACAACCCAAACATAAACATACATATAGGCAAAAATGACTAATGAAACGTAGGACTTTGTCATAACACACCGTTCAACTGAAATGTATTGAAAATCGCACTCAAGTGACTTAGACAAGGTTGCATTTGTAATTGCGTTTTACGATTTTACACGACTCCCGCTGTGATTCAGTTCATACTAAAATAGTGCGTAAGTAACTTTAATAAGGTATATTTATGTTTTATACGAAGTGCATTGAGAATTGGACGTTGGTGTATTTTTGTATGCAACCTTGGATTGGAACAATACATGCATCGGTTGAATGCAAATTTGTTATTAGGTTTTGATTTTTTACATTTTAATAATGATATAGTTGGTTTATTGTAAGGTTTGTGTTATTTTTATTTTCTCTTTCTCTCTCATATGGCACAATAGACAGAGGGACTGTAGTGTTTAGACACTCCGATCCCCACGCACCCAATTCTTACGCTTACGCTTTAGATTTTTACCAGAGCGAGGCAAAAAAGAACACTATCAATCCTACGAGTTCCCACTCGTAGGATTGATAACTGAAGAAACAAACCTCACTTTTAAGGCCTAACACAGTGCTGCTGCGCCACGACGGCTTTTTTAATAAGAACTGTAGTGAAATATATATAAAAATGAAACGATACGATATTTTCTTTTTCCTTGTTTGATTTTAATTTATTACATTTGTAACCAGATAAAATCAGTCCCATGTTAGCCGCGCTCGCCCACTGAGGGTTCCATACCGTTACCGTAATTCAGAACAAACAATAGGTTAACGGGAACTAAAACTTAAAAAGTTAACAGATTTAAATTTGCTACAACTATATTAGATTAGTAATACTTTTAATCTATATAAATAAATATATATTTAAAAAATTGTCTTTATTTGTATTATAATTTTTTATTTGTATTGTACCAGATTTCATAATTTAAGGTCTATAAGAAATACATTACAGGTTATGATTATGCGTCGAAGAAATTAAGAAAGTTAATTTTGTTAATAATATTTTACACGAAATAAACTACAAATATATTATGTTTGTAAGGTTTTTTTATGAGACTCATAAATTTTTACTTTTCGGCTTTTTTCCCTTTATTTGTTAGGTAAGTTCTATTTTCGTGCCTTTCATAGTTGTTGATCCACAAGAAGTATCCTATTTTGAATAATCTGTGAATTTTATACAAAATGCTTTACACAATTTTTTTGATTGTGTTAAGTTAGAAGCTTTCTTGGCTTTTGATTTTTCTGGGCTCTAAGAGACTGTAAGTTTAAATATTTTATACCTCGAAATAATTGTTCTTGACCGACATTCAGACACCGATGTGATCATATGACTGTTCCGCTTTTTTTTTTTTTTTTCACACACACATCGATTTCAAATCCCAAAACAAATTACCAGACAATTTTACTTAGAAGATGATTCTCAGAATAATATATGAAAATAAAAATAATATCTACATCTCTAAAGGACTCCATCATCAGACCAGCTCAAAGACACCATATTACAACCGGCAAATTTAATTTCTTAAATTTGATTACATGGTCACAAAGTCAAAATAAAAGACAATAAAGAAACGAGAGAGTATAGAGTAAATGAGTAATAATAAAAAAAAATAATACAACAACCAATTCTTAACGCATCTCCTATAAACCAGTCGGTCATTAACGTGGTATTGATATTATGACAGTTGCGTTTGTTCCCATTTTATTACCATTTGCACTACAAATACACAGACGTTTAATATGTTTTATGAATGTTTTGCAAAATTTTTATTAAAAAATTCAAAAATATATGTTTTTTAAATTTATCTATCCATACCTTCTTATTTTTATCTTTTTATTTTGCTTATTTTAAGGACTTATGTTGTATGTCATTTTATCTATTTATCCACCAAGTGAAGCAAATACGGCACGGTGGACAACATCTGACTGTAAATGCGGTAGCTGTTGGTTCAATTTTCACTCGTGGGAGTGAATTATTTTCATTTTTCAATTATGATAGGGCAAAGTGTGGCGTTGAGTTCTGCCAGTAAGTTGATGCCATGTTTTTGCGTTGTTTAGAAGTTTTTTTTAACTTCACGCTGTATCCCGCAAATAACGAGTTAGGCAGAGAGACACTATCTCCTCAAGCAAAAATAGTCATAAAAAATTTAAGTTGAACTCACAAAATTGTAAAAAATACACATTTTCTGCGTGTCTAAACAAGTATTAGAAGAATTATAAGGATTGTGAAGGTCACAGGTTCAAATTCCATTCAATTTACCTTTTACGCTTAGCCATGCTATTTAAAATACACCGCTGGGTGGTAAGCAATATTCTGCAAGAACATACATTATCAAGTGTAGTCAGTTCGACCATTAACTGAATAACGATGTTTTGACAGTTGCGCGTGCGCTTTATTACTGCTCAAACAAACATACATTAAAACTTAGAAGGTTAGGAATATTTCACATTAATGACACTCCCTGTTATGGTTGTAAATATGTTTTATCTACGCTAATAGTATAAGACGGCGTTGAAATCCGCCACTCAATGTCTGCAGAATTCAGCAGAAAGTGGGCCACGAGAGCGTCTTAACACTATATTCCCAGATTTCCTCTGCCTCCCACGCTATTAGCGGGATACAGCGTGAAGAAAAAAAAACTATTATTTTGGTCGTAATGCATCTGAATGTTAATGTAATGGTTGTTGATTCGATTCCCACTCATAACAATCAATTATTATCTTTTCTGGCTCTGCCAAGACAGAGCGCAGCGTTGAGTTTTACATAATTGAACACGAAATGTCTCAAAATCGCTCATAAACACGTACACTTAATCTCCCAATCTGAACAAGAAAAACGTAAATTTCTGGTGTGGTGTTTTTTTAAATACTGTACTACCCAGCATCCATTCATCTCACAGATCTAAAACAATTCATTATAGTACAGAAGCCGTAACATTTTATTAAACATTACAACGGAATGACTCAATGCTATCCCAGATCCATCCAATAATGCGTAAATCCCCTAATGTTCTGAATGGCAATTAAATCTATACTAAATACTAAAATAAGTTTATTCCACTCTTAAATTTCAAGTGGCAGCAAAAATCATCGTTGGTTTTTGTATGGAAATGGCTTTTTTTTATTAAGCTTTTTTTTTCTATATCGTAGCCTAGATTTGAATCTACTATCTATTTGATTTAAAATACTTAAAATATTTTGCTTATTATTTCATTTAAATTATTAAATCGTGGTGACGAAAAAAGGCCACAAATATTATATATAAAAAGGAAAAAAGGCCACAAATATTATATTATAGGATCCAACATAATTTATTTCCAATGGAACAGAAAACGAAAATGATCTTATTTACATCAGTTTTCATCACGCTTCACGCACTAAAATATTCATAAATAATTCTCCATTCGAGGGACGAATGGGGATCAAACCTAAAACCATCGCGTTACAGACACACCCTTGTGCCCCTGCGCCATGCTGGTCTCGTTTATATCAAGTGCTGTCTTAAAAATAATAAAAATTATATATGCACTTCAAAAAATGTAACCTTGAAGCTATCATTTTGCAGTAGGAAAGTAATTGCCTGACTCATGATTGTTGATCAATATTTTTAATGACCCGCACTGTTTAGCCTCAAAAGACTCAAAACCTTCACCCCGAATATATTCATTCATTATTTTGAGATTTTTTTCTTCAGTGTCATGCTGTTACCCACGCAGGGTAGGCAGAGGGAACTTTGCATTAAGATACTTTGTTTTTCCTCTTTTCGCTAAGTTCTGGAGGCTTTGCATGTGTTGCCTCGACACCAAAGCGAAGAAATGTAAATAAATATTTCATTTCCTCAAGTAAGGATCGAACGTACAACCAGTCAATTTTACAGTCGCTCTTTGTGCCAATACCATCATTAAAAAATTTAATACCTACTGAAAGCAAAATAAAGTGTTGATATTATGAAAATCTATTTTAAATTAAAATATTAATAAACCTAAACAATTATTTTAACAATATGCAACTAAACTGAACTAGAAAAATAAGAAGTTTTGCACTTATTACATTCTAAGGCCCGTGTTCTTAAATTATAATCTATCTATGATATAGAAACGGCATCTCAAGATCGATCTCAAGAGTTGAGAAAGGCTTATAAATACCGACCTATGTACCCGAACTAACTCTTTCATGTAGTCACTAATAGTTTTGATTTGCATTATTTCAATGGCATCAATTAACAATGTGGTGTTGTTATAAAATATATGCTTATTACTATAGTAATATAAGCTGTTATTTAAGAATTATGGAAGATTAGCTATAGCAATCTTACATCATCATGAAATATGTAATTTACATAATTTGTGGTGCAGTTAGCAGTAACTTATTCAAATAACACCTACTGATTATAGATCAAAATAAATGAACATAAAGACTGAGTTGGTATGTCTTGTATGTAGTGTGTAATATAATTTAAATAATATAAAAAATTAAGTATTAATTGTATCATTTTGTTTATTTAAAAAAATATAAGTTTTTGTATTAAATATAAAAAAGATAAACAAGGAAAACATAGACAATCTTTACTTGTTTATAAATAAGCTAGAAAAAACAATTCTAGATAAAAAGGATTTGATTGAAATTTTTATAAATATTTTTAATTAATATCGTATTTATCCATATGCATTTGCAATTATGAAATATAAATATCAACTTGGTAGTCCAAGTTTAGTCTCAGAAAAGTGCAAACTATAGTCTCTTATGAAAGAGCATCACCTCTAATACATTCGTACATTCATATAAAGCTATACATAGTGACACATATAATAATTATGCATAAACATTTCATAGCTGACCTATTTACATTTAAACAAAACAAATTAATACACTTCAGTACTGTGTTCACGAGTTGTTACGCATGCGCTTAAAATTTATTAATTTTAGAGAATTTTCATATTTTAGATAAAATTATAGTATTGTTTTTATAGTATATTAAGTGACTAAGTGATGGTTGTAACTTCAAATCTCACATGCGAAATCGTTTATTAATATCATTTTAATTTTTTTTTTTATAAACCCTGCGTAAAGTTAAGCAGGCAGAGGGAGCCTAGTGTTCCACTTCGTTCCTCATTCACTCTCCAATTTTCCAGATCTTACATATTTAATAGCGAAACTTAACGCCACATTTTGTATTTTCACCAAAGTGACGAAATGAAAATAGTCAATCTTCCGAGTGATTTCCTTCTATATTTGGTATATACAATTTCAACACTGACACACAGTCCTAGTTGTAAAAATATAGTAAAAATAAACATTTATTGGCGCACCGCCAAGTTGCGCTTGCGCATCTGCCAACTTGTGAGTATAAATTTTAGTATTACACGATACGAGAATAATAAGTGGGTTGACAATTGATGTAAGCTTCCGTGTTGTTATAATATTTAGGTTTTCTATTAATATAATATTAATAATTATAATTTCTATAGATTTTTCAGGTGTTTTCTAATAAAAGAAAAGGAAGATTTGTAATAAAATAAACTAATAATTAAACTAAATAAGATACAAAATCGAAGAAAAGAAAGCGACCTCCATAACAGTGTAGCAATAACAAAAATACTCCCACTAAACTTTATTCGCACTTAAATTCGTTAGTATTGGAAAGATTTAATTCCCTAAGAGTCAGCGCTTTTTTATTTTACAACGACATTAACTTTATAATATAATTGTACCTTTCTATTTATGTTGCTCTTAGCGCCTGATCATTTCGAATAGCAATTTACTCTTAAACAGTAAATTGCTTTATTAAATAGTAAGAGGCCAAGGTGATGTTTTAGGACAACTTGTTAATTATTGACTTTGTAAAATGCATTGATTATGGGTTCGATTCCTACTTGGGGTACCAATTATTTATATTTCTATACTCTGACTGGAGCAATAGCGTTGTTGAGTTTTAACGCACTAGAACATGTCATTTCTTAAATTCTGGAGTAAAGCGGAGAACGGTAGATTTTGATGTGATGTTGAAATTGTGATATAGTGGTATATGGGGCTTTACTCTCTGCTCAATTTATTGGTTGTAGGTTCAAATACTCAAGTTTATATTGTTATTGGGTAATGTATTTATATTTTTTATACTCAGGATATACCTATTACATATAGGTGAGTTTTTTAGTTTTACTCTGTGTCAGAGCAGAGGGAACCCGGCCTTGATAGACTCCATTTGCCTTTCCACAAAATTTTCTAAACATTATGTTTTGATTGGCGAAATTCAACGCCGCGCTTTGCCTTTTCACCATAGCCAAGAAATAAAAATGTAAGACAATTCATTCCCCCCGAGTGCGATATGACTGCCTTAAAATTAATTAACCGTTTCTTCTAAAAAACAAATTTCTGCAACACAATCGTTCTAGATGCGCCTTACAGAGTAAACTAAAGACCCTTCACGAGTGATATACGGTTCATCGACTGCCGTGATGATTCATTGTTGTACGAACAAAGGAGACACATGTGACTTTTAAGAAAAGCCGCATATATTATATATTACAGTATATTTGCAAATTAACACTAACAGCTATGTTAGTGATTTAATTGTTTTTTTTTTTGGTCAGGTTCACGATGTATCCCGCTTATAGCGGGTGTGCAGTGGTAAACTAGTAATAAGACACTACGTTTTTAATTTTCCACCAACGTTTCGAGGCATTGTGTGCTGAGTGTCGGAACTCAACGCCGAACTTTGCCTCGACACCAGGGTGAATAAATTTAAATATACATTTAAATAAATATTTAATTTCCTCGAGTCTAGTCATACTTTGTGCCCCTGCGCCACGACCAGCCTCAGAAAAAAAACAATATTATATATATATATATACAACTTTATATGCATTTATGTATATTTATTTAAATTTATGAAATTTATGAACACTCACCACATCAGCATCAACCACACCATCAGCCACATCCGTCCCGCCCTTGTCCCGCCAGTGCTTTTCACTTGTCACCGAAAAATTGAAAGACCGTTCTCGCCTTGGACTCAATAGTACTCCGGCTGGTGATCTACCATATCTAAATATTTCTAGATTTGTTGTAGAAAATCTATCATTGCCACTATCACTCCTAGTGAACACATCATCTTCTAAGTCACTATCAAAGTTTAGTGTCAAGGGCGGCGATGATGCGGAGAGCCTGCACTGCTGTGGTGGTGGCGACGGTCTTGGAATGTCCGATTCTGAGTATGGACGGTCTGTAAAACAAATTTATTTTATTAGTAATTTTAGGGTATCGTAAATTATATAAAATTAATTATATAATATTATAATTAATTATTCAGATATCAGTATCCGGTAGAAAGTGGGGAACGAAATGTCTTAACACTAGGTTCCCTCATCCTACCCTGCTGTGTGCGTGATACAGCGTGATTATTATGTCAGTACTATTATATTTTAACCTTTTTTCCTAACATGAATAAAAAATTTAGACTGTCGTGGTTTAGCGTCTGACTGCAAACGCGACAATTGCGGATTCGTTTCCCACTGGTGGGAATGACTTTTTTCTATTTCCACGCTCAGGCCACATAGATAAAACTTTTTTTGGTTTTGCTTCCAAGCTCCCTCTTATTATTATTACTATGAATTTCAAGTAAAAAAATAAAATAAAATGTATAATAAAAAAAAAGATTTTAATAGAATGCTACTGTGTTAGTAAAGTAAGTTAAAAATATCAACTAACTAAGACAGTATTTTTTATTAATCATTTATGAAGAATACTTGAAATGAATTTCTTTAAGTAAGATTAATGATGAGAGAACAAAGAGTCGTGGTGTCACCTCGTATGAATAAGTAGGTAGCAGCAACGTGCTATATTTACATAAAGTCGTCTCTATACATTTGTTTATATTCAACGTTTTGCAGGTTGAAATGGGATTCAGCTTTTTTTTACTCTATTAAAATAAAAATTAAATTAGCTTCACGCTGTGTCCAGCACAAGGCAGGGTAGGCAGAGGGAACCCAGTGTTAAGACACTCCGTTCCCCACTTTCTGCCGAATTTTGGAGGCATTCCGTGTTGAGTGGCAGAACTCAACGCCGCACTTTGCCTCGACACCAGAAAGCGAAGAAATGGAAATATAAATTTAAGTAAATATTTCATCTACTCGAATGGGGATCGAACCCACAACCAGTCGGTTTTACAGTCACACTTTGTGCCACTGCGCCACGACTGGCCTCATATATATATATATATATGTAGGTACTGTATATATATATAACTAAACTACTAACTAATATTACAAGAGCTCCACAGTGGAGCTGCAAAACCCGTTTTGTCATGAGTCCAACACACGTGCACGGACCGGTCAGAGATGTGTGTGACGTTGGTCATAGTGTGGACATTTTATGTTTATACTATATATTTATCTTTGTTTACTATGTCGTTCGTATTATAGAGGGTATTTTAAAACTTTTGGTTATTATATTTTAGATAATATTTAACCGAAATTAGAGATGCAAATGGCAGTATTTTTGGATACAAATTCACAATCATAATTTTCTATTTTTTTATTTCAATATAGTTATGCGGATTTTTCCTGTTAATAAGAAATTGATCAAAATTCGGCGTTCTACGCCGCGTTGTACCAACTGTGTTTTGTCTATCAGTAACTCAATAATTGAAGAGTTTTATGTACATAGATTTATCATGCAAACATCGGATATATCTATAATAATAACGAAGTAACTATTTTTTCATAAACAAATAATTTAAATATGGTCATTTAAATTATTTGTTTATGAAAAAATAGTTACTTCGTTATTATTATAGATTTGTAATTAAACATAAGCTGTATTAAGTCAGAGTTATATTACAAAATTACAAGAAATTATAAAGGAACTGCACATTATGACGCGATAGACATAAGCATGTCGCAGTCAAACTTCGTTAGTATTCAAAAGAGTTTCTTTCAATAAAAATAGACAATTGTGATTTTGTGTGAACAATATGGCATACAGTATAATAGTATTTTTTGAAATTTTTAGTCAAAATTTTTTTTATCAAAATTACAGTAAGAACTTATTATAACTGAACCTTTAGACGAAATTCTATAGTCTATTTTGAGGGTAGCTATTTTTAGAGTCAATAGTTAATAAAACTTTTACCTTATTAAATACCATAAAAAATATTCTTATTATTAAAAGTACAGTAACTCAAAATTTTAGCGAGGCCCAAAAGATTTTATGTTTTGTTATGTTTTTAGCGCGTATGTATGTATTTGCGTTCTTTTATTCCGTTGTAACTATTTAGGCAGTCAATCAATTAATTGACTTAGAATCATAAGTAATACAAAATTGGTTCAAATCTTGATTTTTTATTTTTTTGATTCTTACTTTTGTTTATACTACAGTCACTGTTAGAATATATGTATTTGTAAAAACATATTGATCTTCAAATATTTTATTAGCTAAAAAATATTTTAACTATTCAATAGTTAAACTGCAACATAATAATATATGTGCATAATAACATCACGTATAATGGCACGTGATACTAGAAGCCCTATTGTTTATCTTTAACACTTGTTTTTACGTTCGACGTACATTAGCCTTATCTCTGTTATCAGTGAACTTGGAGTGAGTTAACGTAGTCTAAGAAAATGTAATAGTAAATATTATAGTACTATTATTGTGTTGTTACTTCATCATTTACTTTGTAAGTTAATTTTAGTTTTTGATCAATGATTGTGTAATCTTATTGGAAAATGATGTCTGACACGAACATATAGGTACTGTATGAATGTCGTCTATGTATTTAACGATTTGATTTTTTAAATAATTCAAATAAGACATAATTTAGAAGCAAAATATGAATATTGATACAAAACGCGTCAGTGAGTTTGATTCTCAATCGGGACAAACATTATATCTATACTGGGTAAAAAAACAACATCTCCCAGCACTCAACGCTAAAGAAACAAAAGTTTAAGAACGAAGTGTCTTAACATATTAGACCTTCTTGGCGCAGCGGCACCATCTGATTTCTAAGCGCGACGGTTTAGTGTTATTTTCTGATTCGGGGAATGAATCATATTAATTTCGCTCTGGTAAAAAGTCAAAGAGCGACGATCAGACTGCCTCCCAACACACAACATCTCAAAAACTGGACAATGTGTGGGGAACGGAATGTCTTAATATTATGTTTTCTCTGCCTACTTGTTTTAAAGATTAAATATAGTGAAACAGCAAACAACTCAAACCACTGAAGCTAAAAATAATCAATTCCATCACTACCAGAAGCCATGTCCATATTATCCTCTACAATACAATAGTAGGCTTTTTTCCTCACTGGATGCGTAACGCAGGTGTTCTAGTACAAAATTTTATTATTATTTATCGTTTTTACTGTTTCATATATTTTTATATATAATTGTATGTTTATTTAATATATAGTATATGCTTAAAATTTAAAACAAATACAGTACTTATTGTAATGAAATATTTTTTTACTACTTTTAATTTGTTAAAATAGATATAAATCAGCTTTACGCTGTATCCTGCTCACAGTATGGTAGGCAGAGGGAACCTAGTGTAAAGACACTCCGTTCCCCACTTTCTGCCAAATTCTGGAGGAGTGGCAGAACTCAACGCCGCGCTTAGCCTCGACACCATAAAATGGAAATATAAATTTAAGTAAATATTTCATCTCCTCGAGTGGGGGTCGAATTCCCGACCAGTCGATTTTACAGTCACACTTTGTGCCGCTGCGCCACGACTGGCCTAGTTATATATTATTCGATACGTAACATTCCATATTAAGAATAAAAAAATATTTTTAGAACTATTAATTATAAATAAAAAATAAAATGGGAAACGGAGTGTTTTAACAGTAGGTTTCCTCTATCTACCCTTCTATGTGCGGGATATAGAGTAAAGCTCTGTTAAAATTTAAACGTAGCGGGACTCTTATCTCTGTCTTTCCGTCTCAAGTCCTTTTAACTTAAAATTTATGCTGGTTTTCTAAACATAAACCTATCTAATAAGTTCTCTGATTTTCACGATTATTATACATTTTAAATAAAACTATTTTAACCGGATTAATCGCGTATATTTAGTTTTTACATTTTTGGAAACCCGACGTTTCGAACACTTTGCAGTAGTCTACCCGTGACCACGGACTACTGCAAAGTGTTCGAAACGTCGGGTTTCCAAAAATGTAAAAACTAAATATACGCGATTAATCCGGTTAAAATAGTTTTATTTAAAATAAACCTATCTATATATAATTTTTTTATTTTTTTTTTCTTATAAAACAAAGAGAAAAAGCTAGACATTTAGAACTAAACACCAGATTTTAATGCGGCTTTCTCTATTAAACAGAGTGATTCAAATCAAGATTTGAATAAATTGTTAATATATACTTTATCATCCCTTGCATCTAATTTTAAAGATCATCTAACCACTACAAATTACATATTATAGAACTACTCTATATATAATAGTCTAAACTTTAGATTATATTAGTACTTTGGAATACAGTACTAATATGCCAATTTGGCTGAATGACCTAGGACTTCTATACGAGAGATGACAAGACGGGTATAATTTATTGGTATTAGAAGATACCTCGGCTTTCAAAGGTATGATATTATAAATTAAATTAAATTAAATTAAAAATGAAATTAGCTTCACGCTGTATCCCGCACACAGCAGGGTAGGCAGAGGGAACCTAGTGTTAAGACACTCCGTTCCCCAGTTTCTGCCGAATTTTTGGAGGCATTGCGTGTTGAGTGGCAGAACTCAACGCCGCGCTTTGCCTCGACACCAGAGCGAAGAAATGGAAATATAAATTTAAGTAAATATTTCATCTCCTCGAGTGGGGATCGAACCCACAACCAGTCGGTTTTACAGTCACACTTTGTGCCACTGCGCCACGACTGGCCTCAATATCATATCATAGCATGATATTATGATTGTTCAATATGCCGATTAGGCAGTGTAGTGGATTATTTTGAGATTTTAGACCTTAAATTACTTTTTTATTTAGATTATTATTTCATTTTATATAACTTTCACAAAAAAAAATACATAAAAAAAAAAGGTTAAAATTTAAAAACACAAACAGATTTTAATCTGTCCAAAAGTTTTGTTTGTAGTTACAATTTGATTTGCACTAGATATGTTTAATTATATAATATGTTTTTAATATATAACATCAATTTTGAGGCCATGGTGACTCAGGGGCAGAGGCTAGCGGCTGTAAACCTAGCGCGTTCCCAGGTTCCCTCTGCCTACGTCGATTTTGGAATCTTTATCCTTAAATTCTAGTTTTTCTAAAAATCAATCATCCATTTGAAACAAATACGAAATAAAACCATATTTTATTTTCCATAACAAAAAACTAAAATAAAAAAAAATATATCTGTAGCACAATCGTAAGAGAAAGCACAACAAAAGAAATTCAAAAGATAAAATAAAATAAACAAAGGTTAGCTAACATTAAGCACAAGACTATAAACGGTCAGTTTATGATCCTCATAAATCATTATCGATCGGAGATAGCCGCGTCAAGTAGAACGCGTGGTGTAAATAAAAATAATAATATTTTTCTCTTTTTTTTGTTACTTCCTTTCACGCTGTATCCCGCAATTAGAAAGGCGGAGGAAATCTAGTATTAAGAAACTTCCGTTTTCCGCTTTCTTTTGTATTCTAGAGGTATTGCTCGTTGAGTGGCGGAACTTAACGCTGCAGTTTGCCTTAACACTACAACGAAATGAAAATATACATTTAACTTTTACTTTATATTATATTTAATTTATTGAACCCACAGCCAGTTACGCTTACAGTCACGCACTTGTGCCCCTGTGTCATGACTAACAGGGATCCTTATTCGAGGAAATTAAATATTAATATTTTCATGTTTTCGCTCTGGTGTCGAGGCAAAGCGCGGCGTTGATCGCCGTCACTCAACACGCAAGGTTTCCAAAATTCGGCGAAAAATAGGGAACGAAATGTCTCAGCACTAGATTCCCACTGCCTAACCTGCTGTGTGCAAGGATACAGCGTGAAGCTAAATTTTCCTATATTTCTGTCTTTCTATAGTTTTTAACTATAGCATGAGGCCAGTCATGGGTCAAAGGCATACAGTGTGATTGTAAAACGGTAGTTGTGGGTTCGGTTCCCAATGGAGGAGATGAAATATTTACTTAAATTATTTTTCTCAAAATAACACATAATGCTTCCAAAATTCGGCAGAAAGTGGGGAAGTGTCTTAACACTAGGTTCCCTCTGCCTACCCTGCTGCGTGCGGGATACAACGTGAAGCTGTTTTTTCGTTACATATTTATATAACTATATAGATGTGAATACAAAAGCAGAACCTTAATGATAAACATACAAAACTAAAACATAATTTTCAACACTTGCCACGCTCGTTTCTGTTTTACAAACCATTATTCATAGTGTGTTACGACAATAATTAATAAGTTTGGGGTCTCGTGTATTATATTTGCATACAATAGACGTCAGAACGCGACCGCGTTTCGAAATGCACTGAGAAATCACTTACAAATTGACAATAATCTCTTGTGTTGTTTTAGTTTGAAAGCTCCTGTAGTGATGGAGCTTTTGTCACGTTTTTTTTTTTTTGAGTTCCCTTCTTCGAAAGGTAAAAATGTAATCGTTATTGACACATTTTTCTGTTCGTTTCTCCAAATCATTTGTCTCGATATTGCGTGTTCATCAAATTGAAATTAATATCAAATATTCAGATCGGACTAGATCTCGAAGTAAAGATAAAATCGAGTTTTTAAATTAACGCAATCAAAAGATATCTATCGATTTTGCTGCATTATATATGAAATTCGCAGAGTAATCGAAACCTACATATAATTATGACATGGTACGAAGTGAGAAATAAAAATACATACAAATAAAGAAAAAAAAAATTATTACAAATTTATATTTGTAGTTTGTTTCATACAAAACAAGTGCATCTGCCCGTAAACTTAATTTTGTCAACTTTTATAAGTTATGAGTGTCCCGTTGATCTACCATCCTGAAATTGGTAAGGAAGCCTCTGTAAATCTCTCTCTCGGGTATTTCACAAAGCTTAGGGAACCTAATCCTACCTACGATACTAATATCTGACCATAATTTTTCTGTAAATGTGATAGTCAATTTTTTGTTAATAGAAACGGCGATCATTATAGGTTATTATTGCATCTGATTACTAGTTTATTAATGAAATAGACCAGTCGTGGCGCAGTGGTACAAAGTGTGACTGTAAACCGACTGGTTGTGGGTTCGATCCCCACTCGAGGATATGAAATATTTACTTAAATTTATATTTTCATTTCTTCGCTCTGGTGTCGAGGCAAAGCGCGGCGTTGAGTTCTGCCACTCAACACGCAATGCCTCCAAAATTCGGCAGAAAGTGGGGAACGGAGTGTCTTAACACTAGGTTCCCTCTGCCTACCCCGCTGTGTGCGGGATATAGCGTGAAGCTAATTTAATTTATTTTAATTTAATTTAATTTTTTAAATAGATAGACCAAAAAGATAGAAGAAAAGAAGAAGGGAACTCAATCACAATATTTTCTCAATTTTCTTTTCTCAAATTCTAGAGTCTAAAATAACAATTGAATTGAATTTAACGTATAAATAAATTCTTATAGTGCAGTGATTAAAACTGTTACCGTAACCAGTTATACCCTATAGAAAACAAAAAAAAAGTAAGATTACTCGAGAAGAGAATATTAACAATACCCAAAATAACAAGAATATGAACATAAATAGTTTACTATTATATATAAGCTAAACATATTAAACTGTCTGTTTGACTGGATTTGAACCGACTATCTCCTTTTGTTATAGATACAGGTTCAATTATCCAGTTGGTATGATTTAATTATGTCGAGTCACTGGCAATGTAAAGGACAAACGGAATGACAAACCATTTTGTGATTAATACCATTGAGATGCGGTGAGTTGTGTTTGTGCGATCTGTGGGAACTGTGATTGACCGTTTCTTATAAAATTTTTAGTTACAGATAAATTATAATAATATATGTAATTATGAAAAACATATAGGTATATTATTCTAAAATTATATGCTCATTGAGGCCAGTCATGGCGCAGCGGCACGAAGTGTGACTGTAAAACCGACTGGCTGTGCCTCCAGAAATCGGCAGAAAGTGAGGAACGAAAGTATTTTAATAAGTGTCCCCAGATTCCCTATGCCTACCCTGTTACGTGCGGGATAGAGCGTGAAGGTAAAAAAACGTATATTCATCTAAGCTTTAATTGGATATAATAAACGTAAAAATGTCTAACAAGGATCAACTATAGCCCCCATAGTATTCCTAATACATCGTCAGGTCAACTTAAAATATTCATAGTTGAAGCTCACAGATAGCTTATCCGTATTTTAACTGGTTCCTAATGCCACGTAGCCACAAAAAATAAGTTAAATGGAACCACTATGATTACCTTAACGGTATAAAACAAAGGTTCCTCCGGCTACCGTACTACGCTTCTTTCAAATGATAATTGCTTAAGACGTCTTCAACACATCAGTGAATTCTAGTTACATTGTATTCAAGATTTTCTTTACTTTGGATTTGTTTTAACTTTTAAGTAGTGGTAAATACAGAACTGGATGGTTTTTTGTGGAGGCAGGTGTGACTGAGATAATGATCTTCTTTGAGAAGATATATTGGAGTTTTAGTGTGATGCATTTGAATAATATTTTGTAATTTACTAAATTCTGCTTATATTCTGCTTATATAAATGAGAAATGTTTTATTATGTGATTTTTAGCTTCACGATGTATCCCGCGCTTAGTATTGTAGGAAGAGGGAACCTGAGAATCTCCGAATGCTGGAGGCATAAAGTGTGGATCGACGGATCTTAACGCCGTGCTTGTCTCGTTATCCAAAGATTGAGAATAAATTTGTGCCCCTACAGATATAAGACCGCTATAATATCGGTAGTATTATTTTATTTAGAAAAATAATACAATATATATATATATTTTTTTGTATTTAGGCAGATGTACGCTGCACTTTTTTACTATAAATATAAACTGTTTTTCTTTATCATTTTGTAGCAACTTGATAATTCTTAAGTGTCATTCAAAAAAATACTGTAGTGATTTTGTGGGAACTTCGTAAAAGTTTTATTTGCTGAATTTCCTGCCCGTATCTTTAAGTTAAATTTATTGTTATTAACCACGCTCACCACAAATCAGCTCCCGAATTTTGCCATTTTACAGCCTCGAACATTTTGGGGCCCGTATTTTGCGTAATTCCAGTAACTGCGGTTTTTGACCTCCATCTTCATAAATTGTATGAGGATTTAGAAAAAAAAATAAAAAGTAAAAAAAAAACAAGGCATAAGAATAATATTTTTGGTACTTATACTGCAACAAAAAAACCTATTGAACACGAAAAGAAAAATTATAAATAAAAAACAAAGAATATAAAATCACTACGGAGTACTGCAAGTCTTAACTTTAGGTCCAATTTTATTTACCAAATACAAAGTCGCTCCAAACATGTATTCAAATCATCAATACTATCAAAGTTATAAATTTGATGTAATTTAATTCTATTCACCTGAAATATTTTAAAGCAATTGAATTATTAATTTAGATAGTTATCGGTTCGGTGGCGTTTTATGATAGATATAAAATACAAAAGCGAGAGCCTATGTTGTGATTTGTAACGTGTGTCAGCTCACGGACAGTGCTACTGTTATAGTGATTTTCATACTGTCGATAGTTTTATAAAATCATTTTTTTTTATTAATATTTGTATTTTACAAATATAAGTGAATATAATGGAATGTGATCCCTGATTTATCCATGAGCGTAGCTCTCACTCCTGTTTATTCTGATGCTTACATCAGATTTTTTTCTTAATAAGAAGTTAATAATAAATTAGTAAGAAATATTTTTTTTATAAGAATAATTGTTAATTCTTTCCCCCGATTGGAAACCAAACCAACAATTGTCGAACTACAAAACAATAAACGATAGCTAGAAACTGTCCTCTAGAAGTCTAGAACTACTAGTCTAGAAAATTCGGCAGAAAGTGGGGAACGGAGTGTCTTAACACTAGGTTCCCTCTGCCTACCCTGCTGTGTGCGGGATATAGCGTGAAGCTAATTTAATTTTAATTTTTTTTTTTACAATTACTATTCTAGCATAGGCATACTAATTACTACTATATAGTCTTTTTAATATTCGATATATCCCTCGACAATTTGAGAGCAACACTAGGGGCCAGTGACCCAAAAAAGAATAAGATGATATTTTATTTTCGAGATACAAGTACTATCGTGGCATAAATTAAAGAGTTATGTTTTCTCTCTTTCTCGTACCACGTGTTCGAGACGCTAGCAAGACTTGGCGAGTTGGTACCGACAGAAAAAATATTTTTTTGCATATATTCTATTATTCTAATAAACATAAATTTGAAGTATTTAAGTGTGAATCGTAGTGTATTTATTTAGAAATTATTTTGTAGTTTTATAAAAAAAAAAAAAAATGAAATGACTGAACCAGTATTCTGACTGAAAGTCGAAATTACAACCAAAATATCGAATCTCAAGCTTTCCGTTTGCATCAATATAGTCTATATATAGTAAAAAAATATATCTATATTGTGAATATTAGATCGTGGCCGTCGTATGTTTTGAAAATTAGTTAATTAGGTTAGGAAAGTGGAGAATAGAATGTTTTAAGTCAAGTCAAGTTTTAGATGCTAACCAAAATATTATGATTATACTATTTTGCTGTCGCTACTCAACAATGCCACGATTATTACCGTTCGGTTACGTATAAGCTGGTCGACTGCTGGTCTTACGCGTTGCTTCTGTGTGTATTTAAATATATATTTATATATATATATGTATATGTATGTATGTATGTATGGGTGGCTGTATGGGTATAATGTAACATGATTTGATACTTAGATTATAAAAAGTTTCTATGAAATTATACCCATAGTGCGGAGAGAATTGTGAAATAATGTATAGGCCTATTGGGAAGTGTTTTTGGAGATGATTGTTGTGTATAAAATTATATATGGCAGAGATGTGGGTACTTCAAACATATAAAAAAAGAAATGAATATAAACTTGATTAATTTTTTATATAAAATTTGTTAATCCTGTGTAAATGATATTTTTAAATTTTAGATATAAATATTGATAGTTGCGGCGTTAAGTTCCGCCACTCAACACGCAATGCCTCCAGAATCCGGCGGAGAGTGGTGAACGGAGTGTTAACAATAGATTCCCACTGCATACCCTGATGAGTGCGGGATATAGTGTGAAGCTTAAGTTTTTACTTAGCTTAAGTTTTTTTTCATGAATAGTTATTATAATGATTGTAAAAGTTTTATATAAATAATGACGAATTATTTAGGTTCTATGGTGGTTTATAGCTTATGGCTGTTAAAAGATAGACAGAGAAAATAGTGTTAATATACTCCAAACTTCAAAAATATACATGTAAAAAGGTGTATATTAACAAATCCACAATAAAACGGGTTTGTGCTATTTTCCAATAGGCAAAGAGAACCAAGTGTTGGGGCACTCCGTTCTCCAATTGCGTATTGAGTGCGGAACTCAACTCCACGCTTTATCTTGTAACCCAAGCTAAAAAAAATAAAAATAAATCATTCCCACGAGCGCAAATCGAACCCGTAACCGTCGTAGCACAATAGATTATAATATCAAAAAATATTTTAATTAAATACATAAGCTACTTTATTCCGTTTCAAAGCTAACACGACTTATCACAGTACAGACACAATAATCTTCTAAAATGCGATTGTCTTAGAAATGTCATTAGAGTGACAAAAACTCGGCTGATCCTCTAGTAATAAGCATAATTCTTGTTCAAAATGGTAATTTTACTGTTTTTTTTTATTTTTTATGGCTGTAATATAAATATATATTTATTCTTTCTTTATATAATTGAAGCCAGTCGTCGCGCAGTGGCACTAAGTGTGATTGTAAGCGCGAGGTTGTAGGTTCGATCTCCAAACGAGGAATTCATTTCCTCGTTTGGAGATCGAACCTACAACACATACAATGTTACAACACATACAATGTTTAATATTTTTATTCCTTCGCTTTAGTGTAGAGGTGTAGCGGGGAGTTGAGTTTCGTCAGTGAACACGCAATGACTCTAGACTTCGCCTGTCTTAACACCAGGTTCCCACTTTCCACATGTAAATTAAAATTTAAACAAATGAGAAACACTGTTTGAAGATTTTTGTGTCTCATGCAATATCTCAAACAGTGCAAATACGCCATTGTTGCACCAAATGGCCAAATGACTAAAAAGGCTTCCAAATTTTAAAAAAATCACATTATTTTTAGATGGACACAAATCTATTCTTTGAAATCTGCTACTCTACCTTCAAGGATTGCGAGTTTAAATCTTGAAATTTTTTAGAATTTTTGAGACGTTGCGTGATAAGTGGTGGAACTCAACGCCGCGCATATATATATAACATTATAGCCATTGAAATTTAACATAAAATAACAATAAAAACAAAAATCGTCAAAAATATAGCTAAATGCATAAGATTAATCCAAAAAAGGCGAAGTAACAAAACAAAATAAAAAAAACCGTCACGAACATAGGCTAGGGAGAGGAAAAAGAAAAAAAATCTGTAAACAAGTTTAACGTTTATTTTGGTTGCGTCCTTTTCACTCCTATACAAATTTCATATACCTATCCCTTTCTTGAAGCGAACGCTGGACACCTGTGCCTTAGCTTCCCCAAGTACCATCGACCTCAGAATCACACAGAATCAAAAGACCGTATATATGATTATAGAGATTATCAACTTTCGACTCTATAATAAAGTATTAAAAGCCAAACTTGATAATCACCATAATAATTATAGACGCGTTATTCCTCAACGTAAAGCAATCATTGTCGTACCCAGATTTGATTCGTAGGTTTTTTTTTAGGTATACGTAAACTAATGTTTTGTAATAATAATGAAAATTGGACACCTGTTCAGTAATCCTATTGTTGGGAAGTAAATTAGGACCCTAAATTTGCTGGCTTTTTTTCCACATATGGAGCGACTTTTGTGTATTTTTTTTTTGTGCGATTATAGTTTTTTTTTACTAATTTTGGTAGACGTCCAATGGTGAAATTGTTGATAAGTATTGTAATAATGGCAGAAGACTCTATTTTTAAGCCTAATTGAGTAAAATAGAGAATGATCTGTTGGTCATCTTAATAAAATATTAAAATAGGGTCGGTCGGAAGTTCAAAATAAGTTACGTTTTTATTATAATAACAAAATGAATTAATAACATTATATATATATATCAAAAAATATATGAGGCATCCCTAAGCTATTCCAGAAGTTTATCAAAGCCGATCACACAATGGTTATTTTTTTCGAAGCGAGGTAGCCAGAAGAACGGAGAGCCAAACGTCTTTTCATACCTCTTTCGCCTCGTCCACTGTCATCAACCTCTTTACACAGGCCCTCCGAGAGGGCCTTACGCTTTTTACGTGACCCTCCTCTAATATAATCGATACTATTCTGAAAGGTCAATGTAATATAAAAATTAAACTCCATTTGATATTATTATTATAAACCCTTTAAGAAAGTTCCGTATCATTGAACACGTGAAAGTTATCGAACATCTATTAACAACGATCATATTTCGTACAACGGTTGTAAAGATTTGTATAGACAAGACGAGTATATATATATATATTTTAATTAATTGTAACAGACATTTAATTAATATATGAATGACATTAAATCACTGAGCTTAGTAAGAAATTAATAAAAAAAAACTGAAATAAAAAAAATTTTTTTTTTCTAAATACTATCTAAAAATGAGCAATTATTCATTTTATTAAGAGTAGAACTTTGCTAAAATCTATATATTTATGTTAATCCAGAAAGATCTAATTAAAATATAGTATTAAAAAAATGCTAGTACTAAAAAAAATATTTTTAAAAACGTTCTTAAAACGATTTTAAACAACTTTACGCTATTTCTCATATAACAAACTATATTATGAACCTAATGTCAAGATATTCCATTCCCCACTTTCCGATGAATTATCGAGACATTGTATATTAAGTGACAGAACTCAACGACGTGCTTTATTACCGGAGTAAAAAAAATAAATAAATAATTTCCACGAGTGAGGATCGAACCAACAGCTGTCTCTTCATTACCTAAAATACATTAATTTATTTTCTCATATTTGCATTTATACAAAAAAACCTCTTTTCTTCAAAATCGGTTAACACAACATCTTCCTATCATTTCATATCGTAATGCACCAACGCTGTAACAACTCAATAATTATTGATACTTTTAACGTTTCTTTACTGTGTATGTAATTTGAATAAATTTAAAATTTATTTACTTCACGCTGTATCCCGCATATGAGAGGGTGGGTAGAGGGAACATAGTATACACTGTCCAAATCCAAAAAAAGTCGAGATATTGCGTGTTGAGTGGCGGAACTCAACGCTGCGGTTTGTCTTGTTATTAGAGCGAGGAAAATTTTAAATTGGCCTAAATAGAAACCGTACCCACAACTGTCGTTTATCTAGTTAGTTACACAAAAAATAATTACTAGTATCAACAAATACATCATCGGCCAGCACTCGGCCAGTCGTGGCGCAGTGGCACAAAGTGTGACTGTAAAACCGACTTGTTTTGAGTTCGATCCCCACTCGAGAAGATGAAATATTTACTTAAATTTATATTACCATTTTCTTCGCTCTGGTGTCGAGGCAAAGTGGGGAACGGAGTGTCCTAACACTAGGTTCCCTCCCTCCTACCCTGCTGTGTGCGGGATACAGAGTGAAGCTTATCAATATGAATGATGCATATGTATTAGAAAGATGTGTAAAATGTCATAATAATGTAATATTATACGGGAAAGTGAGAAAAGGCGAAAAGATGAAAAAAGGCTAAAAAGTAAATGTTTTGTAAAGATAATCATAGCGTTACATTCACGTCAATATACTTACGTTATTTCGTTAAGTGAATTGGGTGTCATTTTTTAGCTGTCGTGTATTCATTCACACAGCTTTTATTTTTTTATTCCTTTTTAATTTCACGCTGAATCGTGCACATAGTAGGCAGAGAGAGAGGAGAGAACCAGGAATCTAGTGTTAAAATATTCCGTTTCCATTATGACAATTCTGTATCACATTTGCCGCCGAATTCTGGAGGTATTGCATCGGTATCATAGCAAGGTAAAGAAAATATTGCATATTGTAATATTTCCTCGAGCGGGAATCAAACTGTAACCTGTCGCGCTTACAATCACAACACAGCGCCAAAATTTGCCTCTGTTAGTAAAAGTTACTTAAATAATAATTATATATGAACCAACAACCACAACATACACAAACTAATCAAACTAAGAAACAACATAACATAACGATTTGAGATCCTAACCCATAATCAAATTTGAATCAGTACCCACCATTTCAATTATAATAGCATCATAAAAAAACAATGTAACATTATCGACTATACCAGTTCTGTATTTGTATAGCTTGGATTATGCCTTGGGTGTTTGTTTCTTTAATTGGTTTTATTACTTTAGGAGTTCGATTACCACTGGTAGAAATGTAACGAGACAAAGCGCAGTGTTGAGTTCTACCACTCAACACCCAATGTAAAATAGGGTACGTAATTGTCTTAACACTAGATTCCTGACTCCCTCAGGTAACCCTGCTAAGTGCAAGATACAGCGTGAAGCTAAAAATAGTAAAAAACAGTCATATACGAGTCGAATACCCATACCGAGGGTTCCGTATCAATTTCTTGATTGTATGTCAACGGAAAGTACCATTTAAAGAAGATGACAAACTTAAATTTGCGGACGTATGCACTCATTTTGTATGAAATGAACTACAATACGACACATGCACTCATTTTGTATAAAATGACACCCAATTTATTTAACAAAGTAACATAAGTACATTGAAATGTATGTAAAGCTATAATTATCTCTACAAAACCTTCACTTCTTAACCTTTTTTTTACTTCGCCCGTATAATATTACACTATTATCATATTTTTAACACATATGCTTCTTTCATATGGAAATGAGATGAAAGATCTTAATTGCTTAAGAAAACAATCAATTAGTTTAAAAGTTTTGGTGTTAAATACTCACTTGAGTGAATCAGTAAAACATTTTGTGTTGATTTTTTTTAACTCTCTGTTTCTTTTTAATGGTATCTATAATTCGATGTTTTTCTCTTATTTTTATTTAGCTTTACGCTGTATCTAACATATAGCATGGTAGGTATAGGGAACCTGGGAACGTAGTGTAAAGGGAGTCCGTTCGCATTAAGACACTCAAGACAATGTGTTTTGAATGATGGAACTCGCTTTGGTCTTTACCAGAGTGAGGAAATTAAAATGTTAAATATTTCATTCCCCAAATAGGAATTGAGCTCACAACCGTCGCATTTAGCTGCCGCACGTTTATGCCTTTGGGCCACGACGTTGTCAATTATTAATAGTTAGATAAACATACTATTATTAATATTCACAGGCTTTTAACTTCTAGAAACTTGATATCTGTATAAAAAAACGATCTATCATCCATAATTTAATAGTAGTATCTGTATAATATTGGAAAAAGAGCAAAAAAATCATTTGAATTCGGTAGCTAAGGGTCGTTTTTTAACTTGTATATTTATGTAGCAGGTCCCTAAATTATGCATGTTTTTTTTTATAGTTTTGAATAATTCATATCGAATACTTTGGATAATTTTCTCACACGTCTCACATTCGAGGGGTATCGTGGCTGAGTGGGTTGGTATCACTAAAGAGATTTTTGGTTCAAATCTCACTTGTGGGGAATATTGGTAAATCAATTAAGACGAAGTATGTATCAATTAAGTAAGTAAGACAAAGTGTGGTGTTGAGTTTTGCATGTGAACACGCATTGTCTTGAAATCAAAATACACTCTAATTACTCTTTGTTGGTGGAAATGAGTCCTTTCACTCATTTTAGTTGACCGTTGGAAACCGGTCTTAGGGGAAACGAAGAACGGAGTGTCTCTCATCCATATTCTACTTTAGCCAGAAAGTTGAAAAGGGATAGGTTACGTTATTCTCTCTCTTTTTATTCAGTCCAAAAAAAAATCTTTTTGAAGTAGAACCTCGCAGAGTGCCTCTCTGCGAGGTTCTACTTCAACCAAGAATTTGAAAACAGAATGGGAAATGTCAATCTCCCTCTCTCTCTATCTCTCTCTTTAGTGCAAAAGAATGACAAAGTCATAAAATTGAAATATACAATTATAATAAGGACACAATTATGTACAAAAAATAGAGACTTTTTGTCATACTAGGGCCGTCATGGCGCAACAGCACATTATCTTATTGTCACTCTTTTTTGCGAGAGCTTATTGCTGTATTGTACACATAGCAGAGTAGGCAGGGTAGATACTAGATTCCTAGGTTCCCTTAGTTTATTTCCCTTATCTAGTGTTAAGACATTCCGTTCCCATTTGTTACGTTTTGTGTTGCGGAACTCAACGCCGCTCTTTGCCTCGTCACTAGATCAGAGAAATGAAAATATTAAATATGTACCGAGTGGGAATCGAACTCCCAGCCGTCGCTTTTATTTTTAACGCTTGTGTCAATTGTCGTAAAATACATATAAAGACAGTAGGTACCTTCTAGTCTTAAAATTATACAAGCACAAAGCAAATGGTAGAGCAGTATATAAATAGATGGACGGCGCTAAACAGTTTGTATAGAGATTAGTACACGTATGCAACGTAAAGAATTGAGTTATGATTTTTGAATATAATAGAGTAGATTATAAATGTTTATTGTCATTGAAGACATAAGAAATATTTTCTGTCTCCTACTTCTCCTCACTCTGGTGGTACGAAGAGTTTTAGCACTACGTTTCCGCTGCCTACCCTGATGTGTGCGGTGAAGGTAAAAAAATCATATCTATAAAAAAAATAAAAAATAAATATATTGCATGTTTTTTAGCAATTAGAACAAATTAAATAAATAGCAGCATAGATTGAGGCCAGTCGTGGCGCAGGGGCACAAAGTATGACTGTAAAACCGACTGGTTGTGGGTTTGATCCTTACTCGAGGAGATAAAATATTTACTTAAATTTATATTATCATTTCTTCGCTCTAGTGTCGAGATAAAAGCGAGGCGTTGAGCTCCGCCATTCAACTCGCAATGTCTCAAGAACTCGGCGGAAAGTAGGGAACGGAGTGTCTTAACACTAGGTTCCCTCTGCCTACCAGGCGAGATATAGCGTGAAGCTGATTTATTTATTTATACATACTTACATACGTATCAAGATTCAATTATCCAAATTATTAAATAATCACTAATCGGGACCGGTTTCTAAGTTAAGAATGGAGAACGGAGTATTATATCACTAAGAAATACAATACATTAAATCAGTATATATGATTGTGTACACTAAGCTTTACACTTAAGTTGCGCAGGTCAGGAACATCTGGCGAACTGTTTGTATGATTTTTTTTTGTTACTGCAGCTCATAATATAAATGATTTTTAGTATTATTTTTTAAAGAAACAGAAGAGAAGCAGGGTAACCAGAAGCCCTAGTGTTGGTGCTATTGTTACATATGTCCGTTCCTATTCGGGTACTTCCGTTCCTCACTTTCCACTGAGTTTTTGGAGACATAGCGTGTAGAGTGACAAAACTTGACGCCCCGCTTTGCTAGAGGAAGTGAAAACGTTAAGTATTTCTTTTCCTCGAGTGGGAATCGAACCCACAATAGGCTGTGCCACAATATTTTGTATAAATATATAAATTTATGTTCAATTGTTATATTATAAATCTAATAAGTTTGTAAATTTTACTCTTGAACAAAATTTAGGCCATATTGGCGCTGTGGGTTCGATTCTCATTCGAAATAATGATATATTTTTATTTTTTTGCTCTGGTAAGATAAAGCAGCGAGACGTAGAGTTCAGCTCTCTAACCTATATGTTTAATATTTATATTACATTGTAATATACATGTACTTACTTATTTCGAAAACTTATAAGAAATTGAACGTAACGGGGCTCAAACCCGCGCCCCCTGGAGTTACCTTCGAGTCCCGCTGCGTTCAAATTTTTATACATTTTCTAAATAAATATTTTTCTTTCCTAAGTGTGGAATAACATTTTAAAAATGTTAAAAGTAAATACATACACCTATATTTAAACAAGATTATCTTTAACTATCGTACTAAATTTGAAATAAAGCGTGAAGCTGAAAAAGAAAAACATCAAGCATTTCCCCATTTCCGATTCGAATCCACGACTACCATACCAAAAAATACATATAATTTAGCTATTTGAGGTCAGTCGTGGCGCAGTGGTACAAAGTGTGACTGTAAAACCGACTGGTTGTGGGTTCGATCCCCACTCGAGGAGATGAAATATTTACTTAAATTTATATTTTCATTTCTTCGCTCTGGTGTCGAGGTAAAGCGCGGCGTTGAGTTCTGCCACTCAACACGCAATGCCTCCAAAATTCGGCAGAAAGTGGGGAACGAAGTGTCTTAACACTAGGTTCCCTCTGCCTACCCTGCTGTGTGCGGGATATAGCGTGAAGCTAATTTAATTTAATTTTTTTTTTTTTTTTTAATTGGGCTATTCTAAAACAAAATACAAGAAGCGGGTCTCGTAAATCACGTTTCGCGTTCACATTGAAACGTTTTAGTACAATATTTGTTAGTAACAATTCTTTTTCTCATGCGCATTTGTATGCTGGTGCATGAGTTTCCATTTACGGTAAGAGCGATTGACCGACGATACGTGGTGGAAATCAAAAATTATATTGTTATATTTATATAATACATAGAGAGAGATGAGGTCGTCGTGGCGTAGTGGAAGAGGTTGTGGATTCGATTCTGATTCGGGGTTTCGCTCTAGCTCTGGTAACGAGACAAAGCGCGGCGTTGAGACTCGTGATACTTTGAAAATTGAGTGACAAGTGAGGAACAGGGTGGAACAGCTAAAAATACACAATTTTTACGTTATGATTATAAAAGCTCTATAAAAAAGCTCTAAAGCGGTGTTTTATTATAAAGGAAAAGTTATGAAAAAAAAAATCATTTTGAAAATCTAATTACATTGTATTTCTTGGTGATATAATAAATATATGCATATATTAATATTACAACGAGAGGTAATCGAAGTCACTACCTACTGCATTTTGAGAGCATTACAATCAATTATAAGTAGAGTAATATAATATAGTTAAACAAGATTATTATTCTCAAATAAATTCAATATTTCTTATATTTTGCTGTATACCACATAAGACACTATGTTTCCCAATTTCCCGATTTTTGCGATATTTCGTATAGAACTAGCAACTTAACACTGCATTCTGTCTTGTTACCACAACAAGAAAATGGAAATAATTTACTACCCAGAGTGGAAATTGAACCCTATCTATTGAACTATCACGATTATTGTCACAATATTGCTTTACTTACATGTTTATTAAAATTTAAAAGCTATATTTGTATGTGTTACTATAATTTGTAGTTGTAAAAGCTAAAAATAAAATGTAAACAAACCGTAAAGACTGCGATCGATGCGAACCTGTTTTTAAGATTTCGGTTTAAGTTACAAACGATAAGAGAAAATAAACAGAAAATACATGTATTACAGCTTAGGCCCGTTATCCGGTGGTTGTAGGTTCTATTACTGTAATATTTTAAGAGAATTATTTAGCAAACGTACTCTGTAACAAAAAAACTAACTAATTTGATCAAATAAACTTTACGCTGTATCCCTCTTATAAAAAGATGGACAGAGTGCTGAGATAATTTTCGAAACAATGCTTGTGGGGCGGAACTTAACGCCGCTTTGACTTGTTAATAAAGCGAGAAAAAGAAAATAATACATTTTTCTAAGCGGGAATCGACCTTACGACCGTCGCTGTACGTCGGATGCTGTGCTGCTGTGTCACGACGGCCTCAGTAGTTTTATATTTTTTTTCACTTTCATGAAATATTTTATTTCCTCGAGTGGAAATCGAAGCTACAACCAATCGCGTTTACGCCACACGCCACGATTTGCCTCATACCGTAGGTTTATACTTACGGAACCAAAATATTAATAGAAAAAAAAATATTTTTTCAAATATTGAACCTCATACTTCCAATTCCGTTAATTTCGTACTAAGAGTCATTAGGATTCTACTCGAGTAGCTATTCGAGTGGGCCCTATATGGTGACGTCGATGCACATACAATATAAAGTATTTTTGATTGCAATTGCTTGTATGACAAATACACTTCCTGTTTGTGTATGTATGAAATAATATAAGCTGGAGTTTCAAAATATTTTATAAAACTGTGTCGTCGGTCGGTAATAAAAAATACCACTTTCAGACCTAGTTTATTTATACGATAGTAATTAATTATATTAGAAAAGATATAATTTGTATATCTGTTCTAATATGCAGGATGCAGGATCGGGCACTATGGACGCCATTTTCACTCTCAGAACTTTAATGGAGGCGTACAGAGAAAAAAGGAGAGCTCTATATGTTTTTTTTAGATCTGCAGTAAGCCTTTGACTGAGTGCCTCATCAAGGAATTTACCAGAGCCAGCTTTTAGTTTGATCTTATTTAATGTAGTCCTAGATACTGTCCTGACTCACATCGAAAATCAGTCTTCATGGTTGATTATATATGCCAATGACATAGTACTATAGAGAACCGACTGACCCTGGAGCGTAAGGTGAACTTCTGGAATAGAATGCTTGAGTACCGAAGGCCATGTTTACCAGCATATACCAGCGTTTCCAGACATCCATTCCAGGCCCCAAAGGCACAGACATGATTCCAATTTTCGTGGATTATTTTATGCACTTAGATAATTGCTTTTTCATAGATTATTTTTTTGTAATACGTTACTAACAATTCAATTCAGTGATAAATGTCGCTTTTCGTTTAGACAAACTATGGCGAAAAATAATATATGGGTAAATAATAATATATGGGTAATAGTGGGGATCGAACTTATCAATCGCGTTTGGTAGACTTGTGGCCCTGCGCCACGACTGGCCTCTAAGAATAGTCTATATACAGCCTATATATGGATTTATAATTTAATGTATAATCCAAGTAATGTCAAGGGCATTCGGCTAAGCGATTTTCCAGTTTCCCTTTTCAGTAAGAACACGTTTCGATATAAACCTCGTATGTGCACTTGTTCTTATCGAGCCACACAGCTGTATCTTCTTTTACGGGAAAATTAAAAAAGAACTTTATCACAATCGTTTAAGGTCACATTTTCATTGAGTTTTTTCACGTTTTATGTCGTTTTTGAAACAAAATTTTATATAGTTCTAGTAACCAAGGTCTACGAGTTGGATCTGAGTATTAATATTTGTTTACATTTCTATATAAATACATATTATATATATATATATATATATATATATATATAAAAAATAACATTAATAACGCATTATATATATATATATATATATATATATATATATATATATTATAATTAAATAAATTAGCTTCACACTGTATCCCGCACACATCAGGGTAGGCAGAGGGAACCTAGTGTTAAGACACTCAGTTCCCCACTTTCTGCCGAATTTTGGAGGCATTGCGCTTTTGCCTCGACACCAGAGCGAAGAAATGGAAATATAAATTGAAGTAAATATTTTATCTCCTAGTGGGGATCGAACCCACAACCAGTTTTACAGTTACAATTCATGCCACTGCTCCATGACTGGTCTATTATTATTTATTATGCAATTAAATCAATGCATATAATAAATCTATTTACTTTATGTTGCATTTGTAGCCGTATTAACGTTAAAATAGTATATAGTATTGTATGTTTAGGATTTGGTTTTGTCATAGAATTATTAAGTTTTGTTTTTGTTTCACGCTGTTTCCCTCTATGTATATTAAAGGGTAGGCAGAGGGAACCTAGTGTTAAAATGTTTTCTGCCAAATTTTCGATAAATTGCTGATTATGTGCTCGTACTTCAAACTCTTTCTTCCTCTAATTACGCAGTAATTTTTTTTGGTACTCATTTTTTTTATTTACTACATATTTTGCAGATATAATACATTTTTTTTAGTGCTGTATTCTTCAAATAGCAGGGTAGGTGGAGGGACCCTGGGAACCTAGTACTAACACACTACGTTACCCACGTTAATCTTAATTCTGGCGGCATTGCGTGTTGTGTGGCGAAAATTTACGCCACACCGATTTAAATATCAATTTATATTTATATAGAGCTGAACGCATTTATCCACAAGGTAAGCGGTCTATTCTTGATCCGTTCTCTACTTTCCGTAAAACTTTATCCTAATATTCCGCAATAACGCCGCAATTTACATTACCAAAGCGATGGAAATAAAATAATTTAAATATATACGTTTATAAGTGGAAATCGAATCTACAACCATCATGAGAAAAGTCAAATATAGTCATATTGCGCCGCAGTAGCCTTTGTTTAATACTGGATCGTGTCTTCTTTTGTACCACGTCTCAAGGACTAAGGTCGGCCTTTGCAAATATTGTTCAGAATCGCTTTGTTTTGTATAAGAATGTTACTGTAAATTGTATTATTTCCTAGAGACTCAAAAACAGCTTCGCTCAATTAAATCTATATTTAAATTAAATAAATTAGCTTCACGCTATATCCCGCACACAGCAGGGTAGGCAGAGGGAACCTAGTGTTAAGACACTTCGTTCCCCACTTTCTGCCGAATTTTGGAGGCATTGCGTGTTGAGTGGCAGAACTCAACGCCGCGCTTTGCCTCGACACCAGAGCGAAGAAATGAAAATATAAATTTAAGTAAATAATTCATCTCCTCGAGTGGGGATCGAACCCACAACCAGTCGGTTTTACAGTCACACTTTGTATCACTGCGCCACGACTTGCCTCTAATTTATATTTATTTTAAAATATATAAATTAATAAATAACTTTCACGCTGTATCCCGCATAAAGCAGGGTAGGCAGTGGGAACTTAGTGTTAAAACACTCCGAGAAATTGCGTGTTGAGTGGCGGAATACAACACAGTGGGGATCGAATTAGAGACCATCACGTTTCAGTCCTTGTCCTGCGCCACGATGGCCTCCAAATATATATAATTTTTTAATTATCCTTTCTAAAAATCAACTAAAAAGTTTCCTATGTTCTTTCAATTAGCTCTCGGAATATGTATACAAAGATGCATTAGAATCGATTTAATAATTTTGATGTAACAAACAAACTTACATTCAAATTTATAATATTTAGTATGATTAACATATAAATATGTTAAACGCTGCGGCAGTGTTTGACTATAAGAGCGACAATTGTGGCTTCAATTCTCACTCGAGGCAATGAGTTATTTAACTTTTTGACGCGCGGCGTTGAGTTCCGTCACTCAACAGCCAAATTTCCTCTGCTACTCTAATAAGAATAGATTTTATTATGAAAATTTTGCATTATTGCAACAAAATAAATTATTTTATAGTTACCCCATTACAGATTAACTATGTACATTTACCAATTAATATGTAGTTAAGGTAATCGCGATGGTCACGATTGGTGTTTAAGGTTAGGCCAAGGTTTAAAACACGTTATTAGAAATTAAATGTCCAATACTAAGCAAATTTACTATATCATTTTTAAAATTAGTTTCACGTTGCATCTGTGTATATAGCGAGGTATACAGAGGGACCCTAGTGCTTAGACACTCTGTGCGTGTTGCGTGTTAAGTGGCGGAACTCAACACCGCACTATATATTACCAGTTTTCTAGCTACGATAGACTATATAAATAAAACTCTAAAACATAAAAATATATTTAAAAATAAAGTTAATAACTTATTTTTTGTTGAATTTTTTTTTAACTTTGAGCTTTATTTATATTATGAGACATTTAATATCTGTCTAATGTCTGTATTTAAAATAAAAATTTAAGACCTGAGTAGGCCTGACAAAATATATGACTAATTCTTGGCCACCATTTTAGTAAGACTAAGAATTAAAAAAAAGAACATTAGGGAGAGAGAGCAAAGAAAAGAAAAATCGTATTACATATTTCCATTTCTTTGAAGATGCTTAAAACTATGAATATACAATCAGGTCTATATAAATACATATATCATAATATAAGATTGAGGCTGCGCCACGAAGTATGACTTTTAAACGGACTGGTTGTGGGTTCGATTCTCACTCGAGGAGATGAAATTGTTACTTAAATTTATATTTTCATTTCTTCGCTCTGGTGTCGACGCAAATCGCGGCGTTGAATTCTGCCACTCAACACGCAATGCATCCAGAATTCGGCAGAAAGTGGGAAATCGAGTGTCTTAACACAAGGTTCCCCCTGCCTACCCTGCTGTGTGCGGGATACAGCGTGAAGTTGATTTTTTAAAACTATGAATGTACAATCGGGTCTATATTACATATAATTTTTAAAATATTAGAAAAATATGAACCAAAATTTAACGTTCATTTAGTAGCATCTGCGCGTAGTAACCTCATAACATTTTATGTAACGACAGCAATTCAACTAAATTGACATCAATATGACTAAAGTTTGTTCAAAAGTAGCTTAGCAAAGCCACCGAAGCTGATATAGACTAAAGTTCTTTTAAACGCCATTAATTTATAGTGTTCCGTTCCAACGGTTATTGCAGGAATCTTATCGTCGGGAAACGGTTGAATTTTTAATATAATTAAATCTCTTTTCTCGATAGAAGTAAAATTAAAAGAGATACTCACGACACGAGAGCAGCGTTATAATCTTATTTTAACTTAACATTGCATCCCGTACAGCGGGGATAGGTCAGAGGATACCCGGGTTCCCATTAAGACATTTCCGTTGCCCCCTTTTCTCACTTAACTTAACGGCGCGCTTCTTTGCCTTTACCAGAACGAGGAAATGAAAATATTAAATAAATAATTTATTCGAGTGAGAATCGAACCTACAGCGAGGCTACGACCGGTTTCATACATAATCGTTTTGTATTTAAATATGTCGACTTTACCATGTCATGTTATGCCATATAATGAAATTAAAAAAAGCTTTAAGCTGAGTATTCGGCTCGGGTATTTAGTGGGATCCTAGTTTTAAGATCCCCCCCCCCCCCCCCCCCTTTCTCCTAATTTTAAGATATTGGTTGAATTTGATTTAGGTTTGATTCGTGAAAGTCAATGCAACCCCTCATCTACAGGAATGAAGAAATAAAATGAAAATAATTTCCCCAGCAACAAAACCAAAATCAAAGTTCACTTTTAAAGTCAAACGCTGTCACTGCGCCGTGACGGGCCTCAATATGAAAATAAATTAATAACAGTAGTAATCTATGTATTTTATGATACTAATAATTCCATATACAACACAATAAAAAATAATAATCACCATATAAACCATTTAACATTAAAATAGGTACTTAAAATAAGCAGCCACAACACTACACACCCATCAACGAATGATCCCTAAAATCCAACAAAACGACTGTAACGTATTGTTTTTCAAATAAATCTAATCTATAGCTCTTAACTCAAATTATCTTTCAACAAAACGTCGTTAAATAATTACACCTAAATATATATATATATAAAATTTAGGGGAAGCCCCGGGTAAAAAGTACCATCAATTTCCTACCGAAGACTTATGGTGGCTTATGTCTTGGCATAACTAACTTTCTTAAATTAGATCTTTTTATCCCTTGCTAGTTTATTGTTGTTACGGAATTGGTGTCTGTGGATTTGTTTTTTAGAAGGCGTCTTTTGTGAGTAGAGAGATTAGAATAGAGACCAGTGTTGAGACACTCCGTTCTCTATATTTCGCTCAAATTGTAGTGTTGCAACACTATCAAGGTCAAAGTCAAGGTAAAAACGCGGCGTTGAGTTCTACCACTCAACACACAATGCCTCCAGCATTCATAGCATCAGAAAGTGGGGAACGAAGTGAAAGTGAAGCGAAAAAAAACTAATCATTTACTAACAAATGAACTGAGTTTAATAACACGATTCTTTAAAAAGGCCTTGCTCTCGTCGCCAGATGAAAATAAAATAAGAACTTTGTATGACTTTTAATCTGTACCAGTACTTCCTGAGATATGTCCGTTCAACCAAACACTCTTCAATTTAATAATATTACGAGAATACAAAAAATAATAATACAATTTGCGATATTTAATTAGAAAAGAAACAAAATAACCAATATACGATTGCTATAAACAAAACAACATTATTTTTGTTACCAAATTTGAAGTATTAATTTGGTTGTGCTATTTTCGGGGATCGAACCCCATTCATCATAGAAACGTTTTGTTTTCGAAATCGTTTTGAAAAATCGTTACTATTTATTTCTTCTCACTAATAGGTTTAAAAATATTTGAATCACTCAACGGCTTTATTTAACGTTAACAAGCTATTGAAATGATATAATGGTATTTATTTTATACACACAATGAAAGCCATAAGTTTCTTTAAATTTAAAGTAGAGTAGATTTAGATTTTTTTTTAAAGTGGAAAGACAAAAATAAATTAAACATTAGCATTTCCCGAATGGGAATCGAACCTACGAGCGTTTTCAGCCAGGCGCTGTCCCACTACAGCCTCTATATTTTATTAAGTAAATATAATCGATCCTTTATAGAACTAAAATAATAGAGTGCACTGTTAAGTTTCCTATTAACATGTGATTTCGCTAGAATGTATGTATTATCTTTTTTTTCCAACTTTGCTTTTCGCGTTTTTCTCAATATGAAAGCGAGGAAATAAAAAACGTAAAAATTTCATTCCCGTGAATGGGAATCGAACCCACAACTTGTCGAGTTGACAGTCACACTCTTCTGACCCTGCGCAACGACTTATCTCTCTACTCTCTCTCTCTCTATTTTATACACCAATAAAAAAAAAAACAAAACTACATCCATCACTCACAAAACAAAAAACCCGACAAAAACAGAACGAATTCCATACAAAATTAGAAACCAATTAACCATTGAACTGTCAATGGCCACTCTATTTTAAATCTCTCCCCAAAAATGCCAATAAGAAAAATGTTTCATGCCATTCAGATATATGCCACATTCTCTTAAAACTGACATCGACAGGAACATTGATTTTGGACATTTTAATTTGAACCCCGAACTCCCCCGTATACTGTGTTACTTGAAAATCCTAAATAACTTGTCAAAGTAAGTCAGTAATGTAAGGAATTTGTAACAAGACAAACTGACAGCGGAACGTGTAGGTTAATGGATATGTTTGGAATAGTTGTTGGATTTTTAAATTGAACTGAAATATACTTGAGGGCGTCGTGGTGCATCAGCACAGTGTCTGACTGGGCTATAAATGTGGTGGTTGCTGTTTCGATTTCTAATCGGGTGAACATTAGGTTCCCTGACCTAAACTGTTATGTGGAATGTAGCGTGAAGGCAAAAATTGGACGCGTAATAGTTTTTAATTATATTTATTTTCAATTTCTCCGTTTTTTTTTAATAAAATTGTATGTGACGTTGAATTCCGCTACCCAACACAATGTTTCTAAATTTGGAAAAAGAAGGTTCTTAACTCTATATAGAGTAGGCAGAGGGAACCTGGAAATCTAATGTTTAGACATTTCGTTCCATTAAGAAACATTCAATTTCTGCCAAATCCTGGAGGCTCTGCATATTGAGTAGCGAAACTCAACGCCGCGCTTATCTGGTTGCCAGAGCGAGGAATAAAAATTTTAAGTATAATTGTAAAAAAAATATATTTTAACAGTAGTATAATGTCATAATGTAACGTGGGAAATGTTAAAATACGATATATTATCAGCTTTACGCTGTATGACACACACAGCAGGTTAGGCAGAGGAACCTAGTGTTAAAACACTCCATGCCCCACTTTCCGTCGAATTCTGGTGGTATTGCGTGATCAGTGGCAAAACTCAACGCCGCGCTATTGCCTCGACACCAAAGCGAAGAAACGAAAATATAAATGTAAATAAATATTTGACTTCCTCGAGTGGTCATCGAATTCACGACCAGTCGCGTTAGCAGTCACTCAAATAAAATATATTTGTGGAATGCTCATTTTTACTCTGTACCTAAATAAAGTTATTTTAAATCGAATCTAGTACAATCTTCTAATAAAACGTTCACAGCAACCTAACAACCTATGAGTAACTTATAATAAAACAGTCTATTTCTATCGACATGAGAAAGCCCACTTAAAAATATTATTGTATTACCACTTAAATAAAATTAAATCTAATTAAAGAATCTCTTACTATTAGATCTTGACGAAAGCCCTATAATTAAATTAATAAAAAATATATTTCAACATACGATTTTAATCCTTAGAGAGTAAGCTTTAAGTCGACATTAGCTTAAACTAATTTTCTTTTAATGCTCAAACTTGAGTTGTAGATAACACATTTATTTATACACGGTGGGAAAGTTTTAAGTAAATGTTCTATAAAGCTTATTATTGTTTAGTTTAGTTGATAGATCTGTTATGGGCATGTTAAGTAGTAGTAGGTTCAATTTTAATCTCTAAATTGGTGCCTAATATTTTTCATATTAGGTACTTATTAAATTGATTATAATTGAAATTCTACGCAACTCAATTCAAGCTCTGAAGATCGCAATTTAAGATTTTTTTAGTGGCAATAGGTTGTAGGTTCGAATCCAACTCGTAATAAAATATTTCATATTTGAATTTACTAGCTCTGATATCACGGCCAAAGGCAGCTTTGAGTTCCGCCATTGGACACGCCTCAAGAATTTGGATGAAATTGGGGAACGGAAATGTTTGGGAATAGGAATGGAGTGTCTTAACACTAGGTTCCCAGGTTCCTTTGCTCTACTTTGCTACATGCGGCATATAGCGTGCGGCTTTAAAATAAAAAAACATACTTTTACATAGATACGACTTCGCCCAGTGGTCTAAAGGAAATAACTACTGGTTGTTTATAATACACAATAGAAGTGCCCGAGGTAACTATTACTGCAGGCAAAATGGAATACATTGAATCGATTAATATGATGTATATATAACTACTAGCCTGCCTGGATAAATTTACTGTCCAGTACAAAAATAACATTTCACTAAACAGTCTCTGAGATCAGCGCGTTCAGACCAACATACTCTTTTATATAACATTCATATAGAATTATAAATAAAACCGCTTCCTATAAATAAACCTAGTGTTAAGACACTCTGTTCCCCAATTTCTGCCGAATTCTGGAGGCATTGCGTGTTGAGTGGCGGAACTCATCGCCACGCTTTGCCTCGACACCAGACCGAAGAAATGGAAATATAAATTTAAGTAAATATTTCATCTCCTCGAGTGGGGATCGAACCCACAACCAGTCGATTTTACAGTCACACTTTGTGCCCCTGCGCCACGACTGGCCTCAAATATATATAGAATTATAGATATATAAATATTATTTTAAAGCTTTTTCCCTATCAACAACTTGATATCTGACAAATGTATTTCTATAATGGAACATGTAAGCATTTACGTCGAAGCTCCTGTTTCTATATATACATACAAACATACGAGTCCATATTATAATAATTGATATAATTATTTTAATTGACTCGGCCTTGTATGTAATAAACTTTTAATGTACATACATACATACATTATGTATTGTATTTATATGATAAATACATATACATATTACGATGAGAATATACGACATTATATTACGATAAGATTATGTGGAGGATGTCATGGTGCAGCAGTGGCGCTTGGCTGTAAACGCAACGGCTGTGGGTTCGATTCCCACTCGAATGGATTATTCTAATTTCGTTACGCTACTAGCGTGGCGTTGACGCCAACTCAGACATATCATAATGTCGTAGATTTTTTCACATATTTTATGCTGAAAAAGCCAAATTTTTATTATAAAAGTAACTCGAACTTACAACCCTCACGTTGTCAGTCAGTTGTGTTCCACACATAAAAGAATGTTAAAAGAAATACAGACTCTTGCTCTCTATACTTTTTTAAATAAGGAAATACTGTATCCCATAGTCTTACTAATACCACTAACATTATAAATGTGAAAGTTTGTAAGAATGGATGTTTGTTCCACTTTAACGCAAAAACTACAAAACGGATATAGATAAAACTTTACAGTAACATAGCTTATACTTCAAAATAATACATAAGCTACAATTTATTAGGTTTTTTTTGTATAATTTGACTAAAATAAAACAATAAGTTCGTGCGGGAACGTTTTTTTGCTATAGAATGTTTCTATACGCAAACTGAAGAACGATGTAACTTAACAATAGAACTGAAGAACGATGTAACTTAACATTAGATTTACAATACGAGAAATATCTTAAAAAAAAAGGAAAAATATGCAACTAGAATAGTTGTCGCCTGTGCCTACCTAGTGTTAAGACACTCCGTTTTCCACTTACCGCCTCATTTTCCAAACATTGCGTGTACATTCGAAACAATACAACGTGTGTCTTCTTACTGGAGCGAGAAAATAAAATTAATTCAATCACCCGAGCGGAAATCGAACCCACAACCGTCGCGCTTACAGTAACAAACTGTGCTTAATAGTACATAATCTCATAATGTATAGTAGAGTTTAGCTTTACTATTTTCAAGGAACAGTCATTATAGGACCATATTTAGACGACCCAATTACAGATTACGGTAGTGGCTTAATTTAAGTTTCGCTATTTGACTGAGTGTATAAAGTGAGTGCATTTGTATTTGAAATGTTATTTTTAGTGTATTGTTTGTAAACTTTGTGTTGGATTTCTCTGTTTTTTTTTTAGTTTTTAGAGATCATATGTCAAAACAAATATACGGAACCATCTATCAATAGTATTTATTACACTACAGACTATCACTTTTATTTAGGCCTAGAGTTCCTTGGCGCACCAATAAAAAAATTCTAAGTTAAAATTAAAATCATAATATGCGATGCGTCTATTCATCGTTGATAACAAAATTTTGTATGAAACTCGCCAAATAATTAAAATATACAAAATACTCCCCGTCATATTATTATTTTTTTGCAAGAATTGAAGACATATTACAAACAGGAAAAACAAGCAAAACAAGACAACGAAAGAACACCAAAAAAAATCAAGCGTTTTTCGTCACTTACAGAGTCTCGAAAACATAAAATATAATATATTTTCTTATGGAATTCAACATATAGATAATTATTAAAGAGAACAAAATACAAATAATAATTCATACAAAATTAGTTTTGTGAAATTAATTTCAATAACTTCGAAAATGCTCCAATTTCAATATCAAAATTTGATTAAAACATATCCATATAAAGACAGACAGCAATCAGTCCATATTGGATAGCGCTATTAATATAAATGTACGAAACAATAATCTAAGTTGGAATTTAAATCGATTTATCACAAATGTATAGAGATATCAATATATTATTTGAGGCCGGTAAGGGGTGTGACTGTACACGTGACGGTTGTGGGTTCGATTTCAACATGCACAAAGCAGGCTACGCAGAGGCATCCTAAGATTTAAGACACTTTGTTCCCATTGAGACACCTTTGCGCCCAATTTCCCGCCGAATTCTGGATGTATTGCGTGGCGGAACTCAACATTGCGTTCTACCTATTTAAAAGACCCAAGGTTATGAAAATATGTAATATTTTCTTCGTTGTATCCCGCAGAGTGGGAACCTAGTGCTAAGACAGTCCTTTCCCTTCTTTTGTCATTAAATTCGGGAGGCAATAAATGTTGAGTGGCAGAACAAAAGCCGCCTCTTTGCCTTGACACCAGAAGGAAGAAACGTAAATATAAATTTAAATAAATATTTAATTTCCTTGCATAAGAATCGAACCCACAACTAATCGCGTTTACAGTACCCTTGTGCCCCTGAGCCACAAGTACCCTCTATAATTATAATTCATTAATACTATCCCTTCAAATACGTATATTTACATTACGGTGGAACAAAGGTCACGTTTACGTTACTATTTTTTTGTATAGCGCGTTGTGTGGCACACTTTGAAGATGATTTTTGTTTATATAAGAAATTCCTTGTTGTCGTAAAAAGAATTTAAACAATTTATAATATAGATATGGGACCGTCGTGGCGCAGAAGCGTAAGCGTGTATCTGTATACGGGTATATTGTTGTGGGTTCGGTTTCCACTCGGGGGAATTTTTAAGTTTACAGTATTACACGAGAGAGTTGAAAAAAAAAATAATACTGCGAAAAGAATCTTTACAGTCATCACATTCACAGTCAGATACTGTACTACCTCACCTTTAACTTATTTTTTTTTTATTTCTCTTTAGCTTTACGCTACATCCTGCACATAATAGGTTAGGCGGAAGGAACTTGGGAGCCTAGTGTAAAGACACTCATGTTTTCCATCAAATTCTCAAAACATTGAGAGTGGCGAAACTCAACGCCACACATTGCCTCGTTTCAGCGAGGAATTAAAAACGTTAAGCATTTCCCTTCTCCAAGTAGCAATCGAAACCACAACCTTCGCGTTTACAGCCGTACTCATACTCCTGCACCAAAACTGGTCTCCAGATGTAAACCAAAAGAAAACCATAGCAAAATAAATGAAAATATAACCTACTCCAGAAACCAGCCTCCAGATTAAATACAAAAGCCTATAGCTAAAACAAACTAAGATCGATTCCACCTAAATCCAGAGACCAAGCACGCCATTGTTTACAGGCCATAAGGTCCAAACATATTTATTTATACTAATATAATGCATTTGGTGGCACGTGTACCGTCGTACGCTATAAAAGTACGGCTGAACATCTGGTGTGGTTGGTTTTAAATAAGGTAATACTTTTATACTGTGTTTTTAATACTTGTTTGTTTATCCATATTTTTTTTAGGGAATGACGAGGATTTTTATGATCAGTGATATATGGATATATTATAAATATAGATGTATGGTTGTACTAATTTTAAGTTTTGAAGTTCTGGTTAGATATTTGGGTAGTTATTTTCAGATTTCATGTTTGGTTCAATGAAGGCAGTCTACTAAGAAAAATCCGAAAAATATTTTTACTTTTATCATTACTAAAGTGCTATTTCCCATTGAAAATAGAAAAATATTAAAAACGTATTAAAAAAATAATATGAATCTGAGTTCCTTGGAGACTGTCCAAAAGGCATGGGTTCGAGTCCCGCTAAGTTCGTATCACCGCAGTGTCACCATTGCTCTTAGAACACTCCGTATTCTAATAACAATCGTGATACTTGTACGAACACTCCATATTTTCAAGACATTGCATGTTGAGTAGCGGCACTAAACACCACGCTTTGTCTTCTCAAACATGAAAATGAAAACAATAATTCAATACCTTGAATAAAAATCGAACCCACAATCCTCACATTTACAGCCACTCACCACATAACACTAATATATTAAATAAACAAAGCTATTTCCTAAGGGATATTTAAAAGGGGCATGTCCTTGACATGTTCGAGCTTAGACAAAATGTTTAGAACACCTGTGGTGCCTTGAGTAACGAAGTTGGTCTAATGTTACCATTGTTCCTGATACCTAATTATTGTTCAGCCTAGGGCTAGGTCTATTACACTTCGTTACTATTGTGTTGCTATTTATATTGGAATAAATCGTTTTTGTCTCGAAGCTTTTGTCTCAAAGTTATATATTGATTTTGAGACAAATATTTGGATAAATAAGGCCAGTTGTGGCGCAGGGGCACAAAGTGTGACTGTAAAATCGACTGGTTGTGGATTCGATTTTGGTTTGGGTCCAAAATATTATTTTATAGCTTTACACTGTAACTTGCATATATCAAGGTAGGCACAGGGAACTTAGGAACCTAGTGCTAATAGTCTCATTAAAACATTTACATTCTCATCTTTCCTCCGACTTCTGGAGTCATCGCGTTTTGAGTAACGGAACTCAATGAGCGCTTTACTTCGTTTACAAAGCGAGGCACATATAAAAAAAAAAACACTATTAAATATTCCATTGCCTCGATCGGGAATCGAACCCACAACCTGTCGCATTTACAGTACGCACACGCTTGTGCCCCTGCACCACGAGTGGCCTCAATTTTTTTACAATTTATGAACTAAATTATAAAAAAATTGTAACAAATAAGTAACACATATTAAATAAGATTTTCACATAATACTCAGTTGTAGCGGTTATGATTTCAGTGTAAAAGTTCAGTCGGTTCACCAAGCGAGCGGTGTCAGATTCCAGGGCGCTATCAAAGAGAGCGTCTGTATTAACAGCGAGTTTTTGTGGTGCAAAATGTGAGAAATAGCGATAATATGCGGGAACCGAGTGTTGATACTAAATCTTCTCTGTTTCATCCATATGCGGGATATGGCGTGAAGAAAGAAAACTATTAATCGGATATGTAATATACAAATATGTGTGTACCTAAAGATTAAATATTTGAAAATAAACGTAATTTTTCTGTACAATACAAAGAAACTGCTATCATACTTACTAATATTTATTGTGAGTATATATTTGTTAGAGTGAGGGAGTCAATTTTTTGAAAGTGTTAAGCACATACCAAGAAAAGGGGGATTAACAAGAGGTGCGGGTTTGAGTCCCGTTATGTAACTTTTTTTAGTTTTCAATTACTATTTACTTAATAATACAACTTTTCTACAATCTTGCGCGAAATATCTTTTTCTATCTATCTTCTTTTGTGGCTTCGCCGGATACACGCAAATTATGGCACCTGACGCATTCTAAGTATACAATCTCGTTTTTGTATACATATAATATGTATTTCTTACTAATAATCTTGAAAAAATATTTTGAATTAAAATTAAATAGCAATAACAAATCTTTCACCAAAATTATAATTTTTGTCTTCCCAAAAAATCGCCCAAGCCTATAAATTGTGACATTTCACATGAGAGTTGGCTGTAAACGTTCAATTTGTCCCTAATTAACCAAAGAAACCCCAGGTTTGTTTCAACGATGTTATCTGTAATACGATATTGTATCGTATTGAAACATAATTAGTTTGTGTATTTTGTTATTGTTATTGAATTAAAAATAGTTTAATATTATGATCGTTTAAGCGGTTTAGAAGTAAATTTAAAAAGCACGTTTTTACTTGGAAAACATAAAAAGCAGCTCAGCGTTCGATTATAAACGCAACGGCTGTGGGTTCAATTCCCATTTAAATGAACTTAGTTTGGTGTAAATTTCTACCAACTAACACCCTGTAAAATTAGGTGGCGTGTGGGGAGTAGAATTTTAAATATAAGGTTCCTGCTTTTCGTTATGGCGTCATGAATCTCAAGATGATAAAAAAATATGGAATTTTAAACAATTGATGCTGTTGAGATCCTTATGATGCACATGTTGGTCGTGTGTCGTGGGAGAGAGAGTATGGTATTAAAATATTCGTTTCTGCATTTTCCTCTAATATTTAAATACATGAGGCCAGTCGTGGCGCAATGGCACAAAGTATGACGTTAAAACTGGCTGGTTGTCGGCTCGATCTCAACTCGAAGAGATGAAACATTTACTTAAATTTATATTTTCGATTCTTCGCTCTGGTTTCGACGCAAACCGCGGCGTTGAGTTCTGCCACTCAACACTCAACGCCTCCAGAATTCGGCAGAACGTGTGGAACGAGTGTCTTAACACTAGGTTCCCTCTGCCTACCCTGTTGTGTGTGCGATACAACGTGAAGCTGAAATTTAAATAATTTTTGTTGTTGAGGAAATATAATGGTTTTTATCACTCAATCTTTATTTTTTTTTAAATAATCAGGTCGAAGAAATTTATTATAAAATCTCACATCAATGTAACTCGAATTGGGTTACGAAGTCTAAAAAAAAAACTAAATTTCTCGAAGGCAAACCGCGGGCTATACATAACGATAATTCAAACTACAATCATTATTAGTTATTTCTTAAGTCGTGACTTGCTTTACCGTACAGTAGCTAGCCTACTTGGTTAGGGTTACCACTCTATTTAAATATATGTATATAGCTAGGCTAGTTGGAGGTCGGAGGAGAAAATATGAAAAAATATTCGTTACACAAAATTATAACCTTATAACAAAACAAAACAGTATAATTACTTAACATACGTTTTTTTGGAATTCAATGCCATTTTTTATCTTTTCTAAACTTCGTCAATTTTGCATATTTTTTCATAAGCAATTGATTTATTGAACTGTCTTAAAATGCAAAAATCGTCGTAAGTGTGAACATTGGGCGAAAAATGATACGTAGAGTGTCTTAAAATTAGGAATAAAGAATGGAAATAGATGAAACTGTTTGTTTTAAAATATATAAGTATATAAAATCTTATTTATTTTTTTGAGTTACACTGTCTTTGCATATTAGTAAACATTTACAAATGCGGAATATATTTTAAATATAACAACTTATATTTCCAAATGAAATGATAAAATAATTGAATTACCTATTTTATTTTTTAATGTACATTATTATTTGTTATAATTATGTCTATAGGCAACCCTAGCATTAACAGTTTTTGCTTCCAAAGTTTAATGACAAAGGTTATTATCTAATCACAGTATCTCGATTTTTTTAAACTATCGAATAAAAAAAAACAAAAAGAATCGGACGGAGCGTGCTTATAAGTCACGGGTGATAGTTAAAAATAAAAGTGTTTATTGTAATTGTAGTATTGGGTAATTTAATCTTGACGCATCTAGCGACTAATTTAGTGACGCATCACTCAATCTCTCCACTTTCTTTTTGTTTTTTTGTGAAGGGTATTTATATATATTTTTCAGTAGACAAAAACCAGACGTTTTATCCTGTTATATATGTCGTAGGGTACTCCTTTTTTTAATTTTAGATGTACTCATAAAGTACGAAAAAATAATTTAATAATAAGTATCTCACTTCACTCTCTATTTTCTCTCTTTTAATTTAAGAAAAGTAAAGGATATAATAACCAAATCAAGGGCACATTTACATTTTTAATTATGCCAGTTTTGATAAGCGCGTTAAATAAATCAAAATTTTATTACCCACCTAACACTGTGCCATAAAAGTGTCAATTACTATAGTTATCTATATTGATATAATAAAGCTGTATGTTTGAATTCGCTAATCTCAGAAACTACCGATTCAAATAAAAAAAATGTATATATATATTTATACAGGAAGGCTATCAGTGTTCCTTTGGGCAATAAGAATGTATAATGTATAATTCAATATATATTTAGCTTCACGTTATATCCCGAACATATTCGGGAAGGCAAAAGGAACTTGGGAACCTTGTGTTAAGACACTTCCGTTCCCCATTTTTCGCATTCTGAAAGCATTGCTTGTTGAGGCCAATATGGACATGAGCGTACAGCGACATAATAATATGACACGTTTTAGGTTTGATTCCCACTCGAGGAAATGAAATATTTAATATTATCATATCCTCGCTCTGTTAACGCGCCAAAGCGCGGCGTTGAGCCATGTATCATACACAATTTAACCACCATTAGACCAAGCGGGCGAAGCCGCAGGTGAATAATCTAGTAAATTGTAATATACAAGCAAAACTGATTAAACATTTAGTATGAGCAGAATAGTACCGACATCACGATTTATGACAGCATCAACAGAACTTCGCCTTCACAAACAATTATTTATCAATTTCTGTAATGATACCTCCATTTAATGTTTATAGTTCGTTAAATTATAATACACCTTGATTATTTTCAACGCGTGTTCTAAGAGGCTTAGTATTTGAAAATATATAAATTAAAAATTAAAAATTAGCTTCACGCTATATCCCGCACACACAGGGTAGGCAGAGGGAACCTAGTGTTAAGACACTTCGTTCCCCACTTTCTGCCGAATTTTGGAGGCATTGCGTGTTGAGTGGCAGAACTCAACGCCGCGCTTTGCCTCGTCACCAGAGCGAAGAAATGAAAATATAAATTTAAGTAAATATTTTATCTCCTCGAGTGGGGATCGAACCCACAACCAGTCGGTTTTACAGTCACACTTTGTACCACTGCGCCACGACTGGCCTCAGTAAATATATAATATAATTTATCTAGAATATCATGGCACAGTGGAACGTGTCTGACTCTGGTATACTTAATAGTTGTGAGTTCGATATCTATTTAGGGGAATGAACTGTTTTCTCCGTTATAGTAGACTGTGCGTTGGGTTAAAGTGTTTTTTAAGAAGTGTTTTTAAGAATTTGAGCGGAAAGCGGTGGATGGAGTGTTTTAACGTCTCGTTCCCTACGTATACCTTTTTATGCGTGGAAAAGCATGTAATTGCTATTTTGTTAATGTTATAGGTCAAAAAATAATTTTATTATTAATAGTTCATGAGAATATCATATTGTTCTTGCTCTAACAGAGATATTGCTAGCGGAACCTGACGCTGCACTTTGTTACTTTAGGGACACTCTCCAAGACCAGAACCGCTTTTTTTAGGTTCACGTTGTATATTTTTAGCTTAATGTTGTATTTAGGCAGAAAAAATCTGCGTACCCAGCGTGACGACACTTCGAATCTCGAATCATACCATTAGCGAAACTTAACGCTGCGCTTGCCAGATGGAGAAAATGAAAATAATAAATATTTTATTTTGTCCAATGAAAATCGAACCCACTACCTATCGCGTTTACAAATGCACGCTTGTGAATGAAAATAAATAAGCTCTGCAAATAAATAACACATAGATTATGATAAAGCATTATATAGGTCAGTTATTTTCCCACAGATCGTGACTTAATAAGTGATACTCACTAGTAACCTAGACACGTTTGTGCCTAGGCCGTGTTCTAGGTTCGATGCTCGTGTCGAACAATGAATATCAATGTGGACCGTTAGATTTCGTGACGTTGATCATGTTAGGAGTTAACGGCTTTATAGATACATACATTACAAATATATGTACATACATACAAATAAATGCACATGAACAAAGAGGCCGTTGTGGCGCAGTGGTACAACCGTGTGACTGTAAACGCGACGGTTGTGGGTTTGATTCCCATTCGAAATATTTAATATTTTCATTTCATCGAACTGGTAAGAAGGCAAAGCGCGGCGTTAAGCCTTGATCGCGTGAGAATTATCCAAAAAGTGGGGAACGAAATGTCTTAATACTAGATTCCCAGGTTCTCTCTGCCTACCCTACTACGTGCAATATACAGCGTTAATCTAAATCAAACATTATAAACTAGTATTCAGTTTATAATTAAAAATAAATAAATAACTCACACTGTATTCCGCAAACAATATAGCCAGGAGGACCTAATGGAAGACACTTTGTTCCCCAATTTTCGAGACACTACATATTGATTTGCGTAACTAAACGCCACGCTTACAATACCATACATATGCATGTACAACGTATATTTCCGTTCGAGTATTATTCCTCCAGAAATAAGAGGGATACCTACATCTCGAAATATTTCAAATTATTTTTGATGACACTTAGTACAGTAATAAAAAGTTTTAGTTTCAGATAAACTTACGGACAAACATACAAATACTTACAAAATTTATTAAGTGAGTTGCAAATATTATAATATGTTTAAACAAAATTAATATGAACAACAAAGAAAACGAAAGCCACAGTTTAAAAATACACCCACTGACATGAAAAAGCAGCAGTTTTTGAATAAACAAAGTTCTGTATGTAAAGATAAATTGATACAGGCCTTAATCACGCGACGTTGAAACGTCAATGAAATTTATAACTTATGTCTTGAGGGTTAAAATTGAATTTTCTATGTGAAAATCCTCATCAATTTCCAGACACCCCGACCTGGGACAATAATTGCGTCGCCTTTTTTGAAACAACGGTAGTTTTAAGAACCGGTCAAACGAGTATTTCATTTCATGAAATGTAACGAGTTTTTTTTTTTTTCATTGTCCTTAAAATGGGCAGACTGTAATGAAGAATGTTTCACATTTAGGTCCAAGATGATTATTATTTTCTGTTGGAAATTTATATATCTATTTTATGTTCTAATAGTTGAACATAGGTTTCTCACGAGTATCTCTACGACGATCGGTTCTCCGTTTCTCTCATCCAGCGGCTTCCTTGCTCATAGCAATAGTTCACCTGGTCCAAAACAAAATTGAACGCTGCGCATCATCCGTGGCACCAAATCTATATAAATCTATGAGTTATGTATATATAATAAACGGTATTGGTGTTACATTTATATATTTTGTTATGCTGTTCTTTTATTTATATGTATGTGCACTGTTTGTTTACCCCAATAAATGAAAAAAAAAATTAAAAAAATATTCATGTAAAACTTTTTTTTAATGAATGACAGACAACATACAGTCAAGTTGTGCCAGGCCACTCCGTTACCCCATTTCCGTCATAATTTCAAAACATATCGTGATGAGTGGTGGAACTTAACGCCGCTATTTTAAATAATATTCTAATAACCCGGATCCTAATCCTAATCTAAGAAGGTAAATAATTATGTAAATTTAATGTTCATCCTATAACACCTTCCCTTTTCTATCTTTTACCAAAATAATGAATAGACGGTATAAGCCTAAATTGTACTTTGTTAATTTAACCCATAACTGTCAAGTTGACTATAACGCGACTTCTTAACAAATACACTAGGCTAATGTAAAATATATCTTATTATAAACTATTAAGATTGATTTTTGTAAAACTCCTAGAAATCTAGATTATTTTGCGTGCCTACATTTAGGTCAAGAACAAGCAAATTATGCTCAATTTTTTCGCAAAACTGCTGCGCTATTACTTTGTGCAAGGAAATATCGTATTCCATTTAATTTGTCCATTCGTTTCAATTTACTAAATTCGTCGTGTAATAACATCATTATAGTTAATGTTGTTTTGTATATAAAATAAATTTATTGTTTTTTTTATGGAAATTTGAATTAAAATACTATTTTTTGATGTATTAAAATTTTAAATATTTTTTAGTGCCACAAAAGAAAACTAGTGTTAAGAGATTCCGTTTCCTATTTGCTCTCGATTTGTGGAGGCATTGAAGAAGTGACAATATTAAATATTTCATTTCCTCGAGTGACAATCGAACCTACAACCTACCTACACTAAAGAAGAATTTGTTCATTCAGATAAACGTGTTAATCTCGGGAACTAATGAATGGTTTAGCACTATGTATAAATCCCTATAGTAAAATAAATCAACTTCACGCTGTATCCTGCACACAGCAGGGTCGACAGAGGGAATCTAGTGTTAAGACACTCCATTCAGCACTTTCTGGAGGCATTGCGTGTTGAGTGGCAGAACTCAACGCCGCGCTTAGCCTCGACACCAGAGCAAAGAAATGGAAATATAAATTTAAGTAAATATTTCATCTCCTCGAGTGGGGATCGAACCCACAACCAGTCGATTTTACAGTCACACTTCGTGCTGCTGCGCCACGACTGGCCTCAATACCTATAGTCTAATTTCTTACATACAATACCTATAGTCTTCTTTACCAGTAGTTCATGAGATTACCAAACAAAATAAAAAAAAAAAAATCAGCTTCACGCTGTATCCCGCACACAGCAGGGTAGGCAGAGGGAACCTAGTGTTTTTAGACACTCCGTTCCCCACTTTCTGCCGAATTCTGGAGGCATTGCGTGTTGAGTGGCAGAACTCAACGCCGCGCTTAGCCTCGACACCAGAGCGAAGAAATGGAAATATAAATTTAAGTAAATATTTCATCTCCTCGAGTGGGGATCGAACCCACAACCAGTCGATTTACAGTCACACTTCGTGCCGCTGCGCCACGACTGGCCTCAAAATCAAAATCAAAATCAACAAAATCTTCAGTTTTATAATATAGATAAAACTAAAAATAGTCAACAATAGAAAGATTCAGTACTTGATATTCGAAACAATGAAGTCTCATTACCATATAAAATTTACTACAATCGTGTCAATTGCTCTATTTAATATGCATAAACCGGTAGGATTGAACCTGTTGCCTCCTACTCTAATGTGTAGGTGTAAATAAACAGCTGTGTGTACAATTGAACTAGAAGTACTTCGAAAAGTCATTTAACTACATGATATAATCATATAATTTTATCATGTAATCTATTCTATTATAAAATTTAACAGTTTGTTTGTGCGTTTAATCGCGTTTATCTCAAGAAGTACTACTTTAAATTATATTAAATTTATTGAGAAAGGCCATAGGGTATAGCATCACGTAAATTGTTAAAATTTAACCCACGGTACCTCCAAGTCTGTGATACCTCGAGCCGTTCATAGAAATATTTAAAAAAATAATAAATTAGCCGAAATCTTAAGGATGGTATTTTATTGAATTAAGCGTGAGGGTTGTGGGTTTGACTCCCTAACCTGATGTCATTTTTACCTTTATATAATAAAGATAAATCCACCAAATTACAGTGCGAGTTACAGTGTGAAACATACGGTTCATCTTCTTAATATAAGGCCTAGTTGTGGGTTTGATTCCCCCTCGAGGAAGTAAAATATTTATTTACATTTACATTTCTTTGCCCTTGTGTCGTAGGCAAAAGCGCGGCGTGGAGTTCCTCTACTCAGCACACAATGCCTCCAGAATTCGGCGGGAATGGAGTGTCTTAACACTAGGTTTCCTCTGCCTACCCTGCTGTGTGCGTGATACAGCGTGAAGCTCATTTAATTTAATTTGATTTTTAATCATCTTAATATTACTATATAATAAATTATATATTACTATTTTGATCTATAATGATATACAAATTTATTTAGCGCGTCAAATCTGTAGGTAAGGCGTTGGTCTAAATTTATGCTGAAATTATACGACTGTAATAAATTTGAAATCAAATTAATCCAATATATGTTGATTAAGATTTGCAAAACCGTTTTAAATAGGCCATAGCCCATTTGAGGGGTAACTAGATAAATAAGTTTACAAGTAAGTTAATAATAATTGGTTTCACGCTGTATTCCGCACACAGAAGGATAGGCAGAGGAAACCTAGTGTTAAGATACTCCATTCGCCACTTTCTGCCGAACTCTGGAGGCATTACGTGTTGAGTGGCAGAACTTACACCAGACATCAGAGCGAAGAAATGAAAATATAAATTTAAGTAAATATTTCATTTCCTCGAGTGGGGATCGAACCCACAACCAGACGGTTTTACAGTCACACTTCGTGCCACTGCGCCACGACTAGCCTCAAATAGGTAAGTATCAGTTACTTGATATTCTGCAAGATCTCAAAAACACCCACAATAAATTTTGTAATTATTTATAAGCATTAAAATTATGCAATATTTTGAAACGACAAGTGAATAGTAATTATAACGAAAACCAATTTATATAAGATAATTGAGGTTTGTAAACTAATTATTAAACACTAGATCAAGGTCTTGTAAACTAAAAACTAAACTAAACTAACTTCACGCTTTATCCCTAGCGGGGTAGTCAGAGAGAACGGAGCGCCAAACGCTACGGTCTCTACATACCTCTTTCGCCTCGTCCACTGTCATCAACCTCTTCATACATGCCCTCCGGGGTGTCCTCATGCTTTTTACGTGACCTTCCTCCAGTATCTTTGATACTGTGTTTTCGAAGGTCAACCGAGGTCTCCCCCTACCTCTCTTACCGCTGACTTTTCCATCATAGATCTTTTTTGCCATTCTTTGATCACTCATTCGTTCGACGTGCCCAAACCAGCTGAGCACGTTCTTCTTCATTCTCACCATGACATCCTGGCTATTCAAGGTCTTGTATTTTTTGAAATAACTAATTGAATATGATAAATCTTGCTTTGCATCGAATGTTAAGAACATGAACAAAAAATTAACCGGACAAGAGCGAGTGACTCGCCCCACGAGCATTCCATACAAAAATTGGAGTTCTCGAGCTTTTTTCTGAAATTCTGGCTTAGCTTAGCCAGAACTCTTTTATCTGATACCTCATTTAAAGTAACTTTAATACCACATTTTGTTCCTCTTTTAAGGCTATTATTTTTTAGAATTAAATCACAAATATATAGTTTCCAGATTTTTTCCTGAACCAGTACTACCTGTAGATGCTAAGTGCCAAATTTCATAATTCTAGTTTAACCGGAAGTACCCTATTCAATTTGTTTCTCTTTATAGTGTCAAAATATGCGTCCTTTGCTATATAAACGGACATTTTTTTTTTAAAGTAAATGTAGAAATATAATTTTTTTTAAGAAATCATGGGGCCGTAGATCGAGGTATAAGGTTTGAATTTCAACTCAATATCTATAAGCGTTCCTGACAAAACAAAACAAAAGCATATTAATGTAATAATATTTCGTCTCTTACTTCGGACAAGTAATAACTAAGGAATAACCCATAAGTACCCATAAGTGCAGTGGTCAAGATAGAACAATTCGAGTTTATAGTGTGAGGCAGAACGCCGTATTTTTTTATATAACTTAGTATAAATCAGTTATCCATGACGTACGGGTTCGAATCCCACTACGATCAAATGTTTATACGTTTTCCTAAAAAAAAAAAGAAAACCTTAATGAACTCATGACCTTATTATCACCCTCACCTACTCAATTATTATGTTCCAACTGCGCCACAGTGGTGTAACAATCCTCAGTAACATACAGAATAGGTTCCAGCTCGTGCCATTGCACAAGATCTAGGACTACCTTTGAAAAGCAAAGCAAAACTAATTTTCGACCTTAAATCAAAGCTGTTAAAGCTCATTTTAGTGATAAATTTAGTTTTATACATATAAATTGTATTTGGTTAATGCAAGAACCACACTTGATATTTAACGACTGCTACGTAATTTATTTATAGGAAATTAAATCTTATGGTTCTTCATGCTGACTATTTAGAAAGAGTTCTTTTGTCTAACTTCGTCGATTCGTCTTATAAAGATTTTTTATTTTTTATTTTCTTAATGTCAATCATTTAAAAATTATTATAAAAGTGAACATATATCCATAGGATGTACGTGCAACTTAAAAAAGTACCGTTTACTACCAAACTTATAGAGAGTAGTAAGCATTTAGTGTCAAAACACTTCGTTCTCCACTTTCTAGGTCTTTTATTACTCCTAATAAAGGAAACATACTAAAATAGAAATCTAATAGATCTGTGTAAGCAATCTAGATAGCACAAACTCAATTGCGCCTCCAAGGTTGCCTATGCTTCGCCTGGAGGCAACCCTGGTTGACATAGCAAAAGCGATTGCTGACTCCTGCATTGGCCTCCGGCGGTAGTAGTATCTAAATACCATTAGTATTTACAAACGTAAGTTACAATGGATTTGGTTATATTTATCTTATTTTTTTAGCTTCACGCTATCCCGCATATAGCAGGAAAGGCAGAGGGAACATGGGAACCCAGTGTTAGGACACTCCGACCTCATTAAGACGCCTCCGTTTGCCAATTCTATACATCTATACGTATAATAAAAAAATAAAGTGTTTGGGAGCATCTACTATTGGGCATTTATTTATTAAAATTTATTTAAATAATAAATAAAATAATCTTATTACTTGAAATAATAATAAAAACAAAGATTTTCTTAATGTTTATGCGTTTATGTATGCTAATCTCAGAAATAGCTTAACCGATTCAAATGCCAGTTTTATTATTTTATATGGTATTTTACCTTCAATTTTTATTATACGAATCTGTTTGTGAATAAAAATTTATATAAATTTACTTACCCACGCAGAGAAACTGTCAATTATAATTGGTTACAATATTATGAAAATTTTAAAAACACATTTACTTTTTACGCTTAGAATTTTTTAACGATCTCTCTATAATATCTCCGCTCTCATACTTTTAAATGTTGCCAACAACATTTAAAAGAATAAAGTCAAAGTCGAGTTATATATTTTTTTTTAAATCTGAATTTAAAGTCGCCAACAAAAAAAAAACAATAACAAAATCACACAACATAACGCATTAAAAATATAAGAAAAAAAATAATACACGAACAAACGCACTCGCTAGCGTCTATCGTTATTCGATTCAGCGTTACTACTATTCACAATTGTCCAAGACTTTTTGATTTACGACACAGATCGTAGAATACTATACATCAGTCAAAGTTACAAATAATATTATGTACCGGACCAGAACACATTATGACGATATTGCATATGGTATTGGAACCTATGACTCTTAATGTGCTATTGTAGGGAACAATAGGGTAGAAGTATGCCTACTTATACTATCACTGCCCTTATGTGTTGAATATTATATAAACTATTTGGAACGGGATACTATGTAATTGCAATAAGTGATATGTATCACCTACTAACAATACAACACACTAGTTTCCTTCCAATAGCGGCCGTCACTTACAAGCAACTGGCCCCCGGATGACACAACTCCACTGCTTTTATAGTTATTTTCCACCTAAATCTACCCTCTTTTACAAGAGTACGCTAACAATATTATATTATACAGTCTTATTGAACCGTAGCGCAGTGGAAGAGACTTCTTTAAATGCGATAATAGTTAGTTTTATCATCACTTGATATTATATAGAGGAAGGATTTTTTTTCTGTCATGTCATGTTATTTCTCAAATTCGGGTGGAAAAGTAACGACGAGGTGTGTTGGTACTAGGTGCTCCCTGCCTACCCTACTATATAGGAAAAAGTGGGAAGCTGCAATGCCTTTTTTTATTTATCTTCACGCTGCATCCCACATGTATCTAGGTGGGCAGAGAAAACCTTCGGAACCGAGAGTTAAGACACCCCGTTCTAATTAAGATACTTTTGTTCCTCACTTTCCTCCGAATTATCAGGAATTACGAGTTGAATGAGCTGAAATCAACGCCGTTCTTGTCCTCGTTGTACGTAAGAGTACGTCGAACGTGAGAAAACACACAGTATGGGTACATAGGTAATTGGCTTATATTCTATAGAGTTTATATCCTATAGGGTATATCACTAAAACTTATTATTTTTAAGGTTCCGTACCAAAAAGGGTAAAACGGGACTCCTGTTATTAGTAAGACTTCGCGGTCAGTCAGTTCGTCTATCCTTTCTTTCTGTGTCGTATCTCATAAACAACGATAGTTAGACAGGTGAAATTTCACAGATGTATTTATGTGGACGCTATAACAAAAATTACTAAAAACCTCAATAAATTTCATAGATAACGGAACCCTTTGTTAGCGAGTTCCACTCGCACGTTGCTGATTTTTTTATTACTAGGGAAGGTAGGTAATTCGATTACGCCTGTTCGCGTAAGGACCAATGAACCGTATATAATAAAAGTACTACTCTTTGTAACTAAACGCGAAATATGAAAAAAAATGTTCTGTAAAAATAAATCAGCTTCACGCTGTATCCCGCGCACAGCAGGGTAGGCAGAAGGAACCTAGTGTTAACACACGCCGTCCCCCACTTTTTGTCGAATTCTGGAGACATTGAGTGTCTAGCAGTAGAACTTAACTAAAAAAATTTAAATAAATAGCTCGAGCCCCCGCTCAATCGATTTGTATTTTGAAATATTATATATATGTAATATGTTACAGGGTAGGGAAAGGGAATCTAGTGTTAAAATACAACATCCCCATCCCCATTTCACATCCAGTTCTCGAGATATTACAGGTTGCATGGCGGTGGAAGGTGAGTGGCAGGACTCAACGACGCACTTTGTCTTATTACCCAAGCGAGGAAAGATAAATAATTCATTTCCCAGAGTGGGATTCAAACCCACAAGCGTTTTCTTTACATTAACCGCTGTGCCCTCGCTGCGTACCTTAGTAGAAACTACTTTAATATACGTACAAATAAATAAGTAAGGATCTACATAATTGATCTATTACTGACCTGATGCATTTGATCTGAGATAAAGGTCTATGCCTCGACACTAGTTAATTAATGTATTTAAAAAATTAAAAAAAAATTTAATTAGCTTCACGCTATATCCCGCAGGGTAGACAGAGGGAACCTAGTGTTAAGACACTCCGCTCCCCACTTTCTGCCGAATTTTGGAGGCATTGCGTGTTGAGTGGCAGAACTCAACGCCGCACTTGTCCTCAACACCAGAGCGAAGAAATGGAAATATAAATTTAAGTAAATATTTCATCTCCTCGAGTGGGGATAGAACCCACAACCAGTCGGTTTTACAGTCACACTTCGTGCCGCTGCGCTACGACTGGCCTTAATTAATGTATTTATAACTGTATATTGAGGCTGTATTGACGCAGGGGAAGAAACGTGTGACTGTAATGCGACAGTTGCTGGTTCGATTCCCATGAAGTGGTATTAATTATTAATCATTAATTTTCCATTTCTTCGTACAGGTAACCCGCAACTTAACAAGCAACGTCTCGAAAAACAGCGGGAACGGAGTGTCTTAACATTACCTTGAAATATGCTTTGTTACTACCATTGCTATGCTATTCTATTTTAAACTCACGAATATAATAGAAGTGGAACATTTTTAATTTTACTTGTACTGTAGTACGTAATTGTTAAAAGGTTATATGTTAAATAACTTACCAGAGGAATTGAACTCACAACCGTCTCGCTTACAAACAGATTCTGTGCCACGACGACCTTAAATTTAATAATTTTAAACTAAAATTATGTAATGAAATTTACTATACGACATTATTCCCTAACAATAACCCCTTAGAAATGAATAGCAAATGACCAATAACTATCGAAGGCAACTTTGTTCCGAGTCAACGTGCACTATTCGTGAAACCGGTTGGAAACCGCTTCTCCTTTTCTCCGCCTGCAAAAGTTCATATGACTAGATATAGTATACTGTAGACTGTAGTTTGTAATACTATAGTTGGTGTATGGTATCAGTTATAGGCGAAAAGTAAGCCTAGTATTTGATATGATATTATGTATTTCGGTAAAATAATAAAATAAATAGCCATATTTTGTAATATTTTTTTCTTTTTAGAGTTATCATATAATAAAGGTCAAACGGGTTTACTGTTTACTAAATTATTTTAGTTTTGTCTCTATAAAGGTTTTTTAAAATTAAGTGCCGTTCATTCTTGTGTTTGAAACGTATTGTTTTTTAGTTTCACTCTGTATCCTGCATAAGTAGATTAAAACTACTTTCAAAATACTATATTCTTTTTTGTATCATTGAACTTACGAGTCATTTGTCAGAGGTTACTGCGAGAGTAAGAAGATGATTATTTTTCTCTCAAAACCCCCAGGAAAGAAATGGAAATCGAATTTTCAATTCAATGTAGTAAAGCTTTAATAATCGGTTCTTTGTATTTTTTTTACATGTATTGTTTATTTTATTGTGTAAAATAATTTGATACATAATTATTTATTATTGCATGTGGTCATGGCATTCATCTTAAAAGGTAATGCATTTAGCTGTTACAATTTAAATTTAAGTAACTGTTACTGTATGATTTAATGTAATTGCCACTGGTGGATCAAAATAAATAAATAAATAAGCTTAGGAATTAAGCCTGTAAAAACAAAGTTGAAATACAAATCGCTATCTCCCATGAATTGAACCACACTAAAGACAGTAGCTGTCCTCCTCAGGCGAGAGACCTTCCTGGTCGCTAGGAATTACGTTTATTTCTGTTTATTTAGTTTAACATAACATAACTGGGGCTCAGCTTAAGTTATGATCAACCGCATATTCTAAATAGTGTTAGCAAAAATAGATACGACACTTATTTTGTAGGCACCTACGAGGATATCGAATTCAATTCAAGATCCGGTAACTGTAAGAAATAAACTATTGAAAGGGAACAAAATACTGTTGCTAGTCGTGGTACATGTTGTGGATTTGATTTCCACTCGACGGAATATCGTGTTTAATATTTTCATAAAAAAAAAGTCTAAGCGTGGCGTTGAGTTCCGCAACTGAGCGCGCAATGCTTCAAACACTGTAATGTCGTAATGGGAATGGAGTGTCTTAACACTAGGTTTCTAGATTCCATCTGCCTACCTTGCTGTAAGCGTCAAGCTGAGCTTTTTAGATTTTTTATTATTTTTCCTTAAATCCTTCAATTTCCTCTTTAAAATCTTTTAATACATAATATGTTTTTCAAAACAATATGATTCATACAAAAATATATGAATAAACAACTTATTTTACATGATGTTCATACATTCAATAATATTTATTATTAGAATTTACTATAAGAGATAAATATATGAACGCTCGTATTGTGCACAAACATTGTTACGACAGTGATAACTTTGAATGAGATAAGTGTAGTACTATGCTTTATTGAATATTGTTAAGGCCCAGTTTATTTTGTTGGGATTTTTTTTTTTTATTTCTCTCTCTCTTGTAACTTGGTGTAGACAAACGCGGCGTTGAGTTACGCCACTCAAGGCGTAGTGTGAGAAAATTTGGCGCTATGTGGGAAATGGAGTGTCACTACAAGATTTAAACTGACTGCCTATTCTTGCAGGATGCAGCGCTAAGTTAAAATTATTTCCTTATTCACTACAAAAGATGTTTTATTTTAAATATAAACAGTTTCGTAGTGGGAATCGAACCTAGAGCCTTCGCGTTTACCGCCAAACATTGTCCCATTGTGCCACAATATTGTCTAACACAAATGTAAAAACTATGTTATTCGTTTATTCCGCTTAACATTTTATATCTTTATTTAGGGAACCTAGTGTCAGGGCTCTCCGTTCTCTACTTTTGGCAGAAATTCGCCACATTTTGTGATAAATTGCGGAACTCAACGCCGTATTTTACCAAAGTTACGAATAAACATATCAATGCCTAAAGCTTAAGTCAAACCAGCAACCATCGTATTTATAATCAGACACTGTATCACTAAAATACTAACTTCAATAAAAAAAAACAAAAACATTATATATATATATATATATATATATATATATATATATATATATATATATATATATATATATAGGCCTTAAATTAAAAATTAAATATAAACAAAATGTAAATTGAAATTGCGTTATCAGAGGAAACCACACAAAGGCGTGTACGACGTTTCAATATAGCCTGTATAAATGAATCAGCTAGATCACTCGACCTTATTTCCACGTTCTCTTTTATTTATGCATAGAACTACTTTGAAAATTAATATTTTAAAATCGAAAATTAAATCAGCTTCACGCCGTACACAGCAGGGTAGGCATAGGGAACCTAGTGTTATTACACTTAATTCCCCACGTTCCGCCGAATTCTGGAGGCATTGCGTGTTGAGTGGCAGAAATCAGCGCGGCGCTTAGCCTCAAATTTCATCTCCTCGAGTTAGGATAGAACCCACAACCAGTCAGTTTTACAGTTACACCTCGTGCCACTGTGCTATGAGTGGCCTCAATAATATTTTATATTTATATTTATAGTAAGAATATCAATTTTAGATTATGTTTTTAATTTTTAAGTTATGATGCCAGAATAATGGAAAAAGCGATGGATAAATACTAACTAATCATTTTATAATTTATCATATTATATTAAGGTTTCTTTAAATCTTTGGACATCTCAACTAAACTATATTTTTTTGCTACTTCAAACTGTATTTCAGTTTAAGCAGGATAGCCAGAGGGAACCTAGTGGTCCACGACCTCCACCTAAATATCAAGACATTGCGTTCGGAATGGCAGAAGTCAACGACAATGTTACAAAGTCATCTATTATAATTAATTCCCTTGATATCATATAATACACGTTTACTATAGATATCCAAAAAGCAAAACAAAATTTATTAAAATAATAAAAAAATATATTCGCTACGCAATGCCAAGTGGGGTAAGGGGGTGTATTAACATTAGATTCCCAGGTTCCCTCGGCTTAACCTGGATACGGCGTGAAGCTTCACGGAAAAAAAATAGATTATTTTAAACAAGCTGCCCACGTGTTGGGAAAATAAATAAAAACGTCAAGTACAGATAGGGCTCTTTATTAGTCTTTCGAGTGGTTTTCTATTGAACAAAATATAATTTAATATAATATAATATAATTTGTAAACTTTATACTGATTTGTAAATTAAAAGCTTATCGTCGATACACGATATACAGATTTATATTGATGTTGAAATCGATAGGTCAGCTTTGTTTTGTTTACAATTTACGGTTATCATGGATTTGTGAAGTTAAACGAGAAAGTTTGTTTGGTTGAACACGGTTATCTCAGGAACTAGTGGTTGGATAGTACAACTATCGAAGGAGGCTTTGAAGTAATTGTAGCGCAGGGGCACAAGGGACTGACTGTAAGACTGTAAGGCGCCGGGTGTGGGTTCGATCCCCACTGGAAGGAATGAATTATTATTTCTTAATTTAAAATGAATGAAAAACTAGGTAGATTTTTCATTCATTTTAAAATAAATTAAAATTAAATTAGCTTCACGCTATATCCCGCACACAGCAGGGTAGGCAGAGGGAACCTAGTGTTAAGACACTCCGCTACCAACTTTCTGCCGAATTTTGGAGGCATTGCGTGTTGAGTGGCAGAGCTTAACGCCGCGCTTTGGCTCGACACCAGAGCGAAGAAATGAAAATATAAATTTAAGTAAATATTACATCTCCTCGAGTGGGGATCGAACCTACAACCAGTCGATTTTGAAGTCACACTTTTTACCACTGCGCCACGACTGGCCTCTTGCTAACACTTTTTGATTTGATTACATAAAATTACATTTCTTTAATAAGGCATTACTACCATTAGTTCTGTTACTACTATTTCTTCTTAATATATTTCAAATATCCCGCGAGTAGCAGCTATAATCTAGTGCTAAGACACTCCAATTCCAACTTTCCGCCCAATTTATAAGACACAGAAGACATAACGTATTCAATGGCGGAACTCAACGCCGTGTTTCGTCTTGCTATTAGAAATAACATAACGTTCACAATCAAATGCTGTACCACGAAGACTCCAGTAATTACCATAAAATCCGATGCTACTGTTCTAAACTGGTATATAGTAATGGTATTATATAAAGTAATTCCAATGTTATATTAACTTTCCTCACCGCGATCCGGTTGCGTCTATTTGACCGCATAATATTATGTTTTACAGCCGCGAGACCGTTGTTGAGACAACTTTTTTAGTGACGTTAGTGTATTTATATGTTATATCGATATTTTAATATCATTTTATCGTTTAATTTTTGTTCTATATGGGAGGAAAGTGTGGATTGAGATATTATATCAGTTTTTGAGGCCAATCGTAGAGGGGTGTCTGTAAAATCGACTGGTTATGGGTTTGATCCCCACTCGACGAAATGAAATATTTATTTTTACATTTATATTTTCATTTCCTTTTCGCCTAATTCTGGTAGCATAGTGTGTTGAGTGGCAGAATTCAACGCCGCGTTTTGCCTCGACACCAGAGCTAATAAATGAAAATATAAATTTAAATGAATATCTCATTTCCTCGAGTGAAATTCGAACTCAGAACCAGTCGCGTTTACACTCGCGGCTCTGCGCTACATATCTTTTTTTCAAAAACATCGATACATTTCTATCGATAAAGCAATCCCTTAAACCTTTGAATTATAAAAGATGTTAGATTAGAGCAGAGCACGCGCCGATGCGGTAACACTACTTGTAATTCAATATTATTGTATTTATTGCCTTATGTATGTAAAAGATCTTAGTATCCATATATTTGTTTTATAGATTTTTTCACTTTTAAAGATATTATATAGATACGTGGTGAACGGCGGAACTGAACGCCGGGCTTCAAGGACCGAGACAATGAAACAATTCATAAATAATCATATGCCACCGACGGCCTTATAGCATCTATATATATAAAACTTTTAATTTATGTTTATTTTATATTTAAGTATGTATTTAGCCATAAACAAAATTAATTTGTTGATTTTGTGTCTATGAAGTACAAGTTAAAACAGTAAAACTGGTAACGTAAATGTTTTTTATAAAAACATTTATAGCGGAATTGAATGCCGCACTTAATCTAATCAGACAATTAAACGGAAGAATTTTTAATAATAATGTCAGTGATAGTATATCAACTCACAATCCTAGAATCTTCACAATTTCGTGTCCACGTTTAAATATACAAATCCGCTTCAAGCTGTATCCCGTACACAACAGGGTAGGGCAGAGGCGTTGCGTGTTGAGTGACGGAACTCAACGCCGCACTTTGCCTCGACACCAGGGCGAAGAAATGAAAATATAAATGTAAATAAATAATAAAGTAATTCTGAATAGTAAATAAATGATTCTGTAGTACAAGCGGGCGAAGCCGCGAGCGGGTCGCTAGTATAAAATATAAGCATATAACCTGTGTAGGTGTTCGTCTAAACACTTGCATCATACTTTTCACAATGCATCACAGAAACCACATTTAAAAGTTCTCTCACTGTTATCTCTATACTAATGGCTACATAAATCATAACTTAAACGATAGTTAACTTTATTCGTTAAGTAACGGTTAAATTTAACTGTTGTAGTGTAGTTTTTAGTGAGATACTTGGTTAAATATGTTTAATATTGTTGGGATATTTTTTTATGTAATGCAATATTTGAATTTACCATATATGGAATATGCCGTGGAGGCAGAGACAACCTAGTGTCAAGACATTTCGTATTTTTCAGACATTTAAATTCGCGACATTTATATCGAGTTTTGTTTTACCAGAGCGTGATTTCATAATAATTATAACTTTTTTCAAAAATCATGGGCTTTTTTCATGTTTTAAGGTTTTGTTATTATATTCAAATATTTAACGATAAAGAAGGCCGGTTATTTAATAGGTAAGACGACTTAAATAAATATTCCAACAAGTGAAGATTGGCCTACATTGTAGGGTCTTAAAAGGAACATTTTAACTTCTTATTAAGTGGATCAGAAAGTGGATAGCAAACTGACTCATTACTAAGTACTATTATGAAAATAGTATATATATATACATATATGTCTGTAACGTGACAGATAATGGGTTCGATTTCTATTAAGGGAAATGCTACCAGTATTTTATTTTTGCTCCTAGTTAAGCTGAACTGACTGATATGATGCCATATCAAGTATGCTTGTCTTCAAAATCAATTAGGTCTATCTTAGCTCTTTTTTTGACAACTATTTTGTTATACGTCAAAAAGTTTAATTTTATTTATCCGAAGACGAGCACTGAAAAAATATTGTATTCTATTAAACTTAATAACATCTTTCTATTTTTTTCACAAATACACACGTGCAATGTACAGACATATATATATTTTTAATATACATACAAAATACAGTAAAGTGAACGACAAAAAAATATGTATTCTTTTATTATTTTTTCCTCCTTTCGTTAGCAATATCAGTAGTCACTAAATGAAATACGCTCACAAAACATTATAATTATTTACACGCAACCCTGGAAAAAATTTCACAACACAACCAAAGATTATATTACAACCTAGGTATTAGCACTTAGGCTGGCTATTAGAACGAATTAAGTCTAGATTATTGTTAATCATAGTCTACTACGACGTATGAAGGAGACCAATGTAAAATGAACCTCGTATCTGTATAATTTTGTATGGGATACAAGTTTTTGTGTATACTGGTTGCGATGTAGGGTAGATGGACATGTAATATTTTATATGAGTATTTTAAAATCTCTATAGGGATAATATAAATTAATGTATTACGTACGTTGTGATTTAAGACATTACATTTTTCTCACTTTCCGTATGAAGAATAAAAAATTAAAAAAAATAAGAAATGAATATGATGTCTTCAAGTAAGACTTACATTTATTTTTATCGTTTTATTACTTACCATTTTATTTAAAAAAAAAACAGATTCACGCTGCATCACGCACAGCAGACTAGGCAGAGGGAACCTAGTGCTAACACCAACGATCCCCACTTTCTGTCGAGTTCTGGAGGCATTGGGTTTTGAGTCGATGCCGCACTTTGCCTCGACACCAGAGCGAAGAAATGGAAATATAAATAAATATTTAATTTGCTCGAGTGGGGATCGAGCCCACAACCACTCAGTTTTATAGTCACTCATTGATCCCCTGCGCCACGACTAGCCTAGCTTTTTTATATTTAGTCAGTAATAAAAAATTAAATCAGCAAGAATCTCACCAGAAATATTTTATTCCTTTCAAGGCCCGTGGAACCCACAACTATGGTACAGTGCTCATACTAACTATACAGAACCAAAATACAATATACCGTTCCAACAAATGTCCAAAGAACAAAATAACACACGCGACGCTGCGTCTGCGCATCGTCATCGTGACAGACGCTAATGTAATGGTGATGGCACTTGATAATAAAAGAAATAATCTTTATATGACGGCCGTCTTTATGCAATAAGGATATTTTATTGTAAGCGCAACGGCTGTGGGTTCGATTTCCACTTGAGTAAAATTTTTAAATTATTTTTATTTTCTAGCTCTAGTAATGAGACAAAGCGTAGCATTCACTTCCGCCAGTCAACACGTAATGGTTTGAAAATTGAGAATGTCAGACACTCGGGTGTCTTAGTACTGTGTGCTAGCTCTACGTACTCTGCATTATGCGTGACACAGCATTAAGATTAATAAACTGTTTACTTGATCGTCAGAATAGAGTATCTTAACACTAGGTCCCCAGGTTCCCTTTGCTCACCTAAAATATACTCACTTAAACAAAATAAAAAAAAAATAAGTACACTAATAAATCAGAAAAAAAACACATAAATAAAAAATAATAATTAATACAAAAACAACATTGAAAGCTATACAACATTTTAAACTCACTTGTAAAAATTTTTATGGTTGCCCTAGAACCATTTCGAATAGATGATTTACAAACGTCGGAACTTACTTATTACTATATATAATGTCGGATGTAATGGTTATGTGATAATATGGTTGTATTTGATGGGTTTTGTGCTATGGCGCTAGCTTATCCTGGATGTGAGACAAGGTAGAGTATTCGTTTTGTTTTTTCGTTTTTTTTGTTTAAATTGTGTAAAGGATGTACTATTAATTTATAATTTTATAAGAATCAATAAATAGAGGGGTAATTTCCATTTGAGGAAATGAAATATTTAATATTTTCGATTTTTCACATTGAGTTTCGTATCCATTTTAGGGCGTAAAGTAGGGAACTGTAGGATCCCAGGTTCCCTCTACCTATCCTGTATCCCTTAAAGCAATCGAGGAATAGTATTAAAAAAAATATCGATTACATATAAAAGAATGGAGTGGTCTTCCATTTTGAATGTCCTGTTGGACATTTGCAAATAGTCACGACTAAGACAGTGGCATCAGTTTCTTATCATAAAGTTGAACTTTTATTTCTGCTTGATGAACTATCACGAATTCGTACGCGTGGTTCATATTTTACATTATCTTTTTATTGTTTTATATGACAATAATATGTAGAGTGATATGTTTTATTGAAATTAGAAATTTTAAATGCTTAAAAGCTCTACGTTTCGATTGACGGTCGGGTTAAAAGCACAACGGTTGTGGGTTCGATTTTCACTTGGAACCATTGTATAAATAAATTTTGCTCTCCAAATTCTATAGCTTTGAACGAAAAAGAAAAAAAATATTAGGTAATACTTTTATGTTCTCTACTTTTTGTCGAATTTTGAAGACATTACGTGTTGACTAGCGGAACTCAACGCCGCGCTTGTCTAAGTACAAGAGCGATGAAATTAAAATAGTAAAATATTTCATCACCTAATCACTCTTCTTACATATTTTCTATTTGTTAGTCATAGAAAAAAAACAACTGTAATAACTTATACAATGTTGTCAATAACCCATAAGAAGCGTACCCAAACACTAATTCCTATACACATCAACTTTCCCATTAAATTCCAGTACATTTTAGTAAAAACGTATCTGGCTATAGAAGATGAATTCGTTATACGTTTGCTAAATGAAGCGTGGCTGCAGGGCTTTGTACTGAATTATGGTGAACTATTTCTTTTTATCGGCTTCACGCTTTTTCCCGTTTAGCGGGATAGACGGAGGGAATTTAGGGTTAAGGACTATGTTCCCTATTTTCTGCTTAAATTTCCAAAATATAATATGTTGAGTGGTGGAGTTCAACGCTATACTTTGTCTGCTAGAGCAAGGGAATAAAAATATTTGACATAAATGTATAATAGTTTCCCCGAATAGGGTTAGAACACACAATCGTCACCCTTACAGTAAAATCCCTACTGCGCCATGACAACCTCAATCAAATATGTTATATTTTAACTGGAAAAAATGAGTACAACTGTGAACTTTGTTTTATTCAAATAGAGATAGATTTAGTTCAAATTTAATAATCCATGATCATATTTGAACTAATGATTGCTTAAAATGAACATCTTATAATTTTTGCTAGTAATCTACACTAGTCTATATTTTTAAAAAAATAACCAAATAGCTTTTTTTGGTTGAACATCCTTATCTTAGGAATTGTTGGTTTCCATCTGAATAAAATAATATTTTTATTGGATAGTCCATTTATTGAAGAATGTAGCCCACTATATTGGCAATCTGAGCTTCTTCGGGCATTTAGAATGCCCTATTTATTTTTCTATTTTTTAATTTTTTTTTTCTTTTTATTTTTTTTTGACATTGGACGGAGCCGTAGGTAAAACGTAGTTAAAGTCAAAGTCGATTTCACCAAATTAAAATATTGTCATAAATCGGAAGCGATTATAGTTTTAAAAACAACACGATATAACAAACACACCTCGTCCATATGTTTCTAAACTATTTGGAAAAGGATACTACGCGCAATAAGTGACATGTATCACCTAATAACAGTACTTCACACTAAAAACATCACCTAAATCTAGGGTTGATTTGGAGAAAAAGATGGTAAAAGAGACCTTTTACACGAGAACGCTAAAAATATATATTTTTTTATAGAAAAATGTGTTTCATGTTTATTAAATATAGTAGATAGCAAAAAAGGGTGGAAGAAAGTTAATCTGACGTTTTACATAACTTGATCGATTGTCCTACACTGCACTATAGATTTTTCAATAATAGTCTTTATCACTAAGGGATAAGGATCAAAATGATTTAAGGTAATATAATATTTTAGTTCTAAGAGTTACAATGGATTTGAAAAAGTGATTGAACTTTATGGTTGACTTATTTTTTTAGTTATACGATCCTTATTTCGTATAAAATATTAGTTATTAGTTATTCTATTGTATTTATTAAAAAAATAAATAAAACCGACGTGCCGAAGTACTGTAATCGTGGCGGTCTTGGGTTCAATTCCTACTATATATTTTTTGTATTACATTTTTATCCAAATTGCGTTAAATCGTAATTAATGTTAAATATATTGTAGCTTGTGTTATTCTTATGTATAAGTATGTTACTGTAAGGTTTCATTGAAAATCATTTAGGAGATGTTGCGTTAAAGTGGAACAAACATTCAATCAGTACAGATCCAATCCAAACAGTATCTGGAATCCAGACAGTAACTGGATAAGACAAGTATCTATTATATAAAAAAAACATTGTAGTCAAAATGAATTTTAAAAATCAATGATAAAGCGATATATTTTTAGTCACTTACTCACCAATATCTTATAAGATGATATATACAGATGATAACTTACCTGAAAAATATAATTATATAAATTAATATAAGTTATTTATATAATTAAAATAAAATAAATAAATCAATATTTTAAGCCTACATGCCGCGGAGATTCAATCGTGAAAATGTAAACTTGGCAGTTGTCAATATAATTATAATGTTTTGGATAATAGATAACAGAAGAAAGAAAAAAAATTTTTTTTTAGATAACAGATGTGTCATAATAGAAACAGAGAGTGTCTTAACACTAGGTTTTCAGATACAAATCTACTTAGCATGAAAAGCTGAGATTTAGTACCTAAGTTTCTTAAAACGATCCAATATTAACACTAAAATCCGTAATTATAAATCGCTCTCAAAACTGAGATCGATCTTGATATCCAGTTTACCATTCCAAAACTATTAAAACAATATCTCAATATCGTTCCACATTATAACCACTCCAAGAAAAACGAAGTTAAGGAGTAAAACTCGAATAAATGTAATACAAAAGTTATATCGATATTTGTATCGACAAAGCCTATATAATAGGCTAACTAATACCTCTAAGAAACGACCTAATCATTCTCGGAAGGACGGCAGGAAAATCAAACGCGGTTACCGAGAAAACATCGAAAATTACATCTTACAGTCACGTATTAAAAATTTGAGGTCTTGTAATATAGTTAAATGCTCGTTTATTATATATATTAAACTTCCTATTTAACAAAATTTTATGGAATTAAATTTTATTGCAATTATACATTAAAATATTATTTTCCAATTTCCTGTATTCAATGACTTTACGCTGTATCTAGAGATCCAGCAGAGGGAACTTAGTGTTAGGTGTTAAGACACTCCGTTCCCCATTTTTCACCGAATTCTGGAGACATTGCGTGTTGAGTAGCGTAACTTAGTGCCACATTCTACCTCGATACTAGAGCGAAGAAATCAAATTATTAAATATTTCATTTCCTCGAGTGGGAATTGAACTCACAGTCTGTCGCGTTTACAGTAACACAATTTTTCCCCTGCGCCGTGACTGACATTTTTATTATATTAACAAAATTTGTTTAGCTTTGGCAATCATTAACAATCTTGTAATATAAATTCATATATCTTAATAGAGTTGCCATAGTGGAGCATTTAGCAGATTCCTAGCTCTGGTAACAAGGCAAGGCTCGGCGTTGAGCTCCGCCACAACAGGCAATGAGGCAATGTCTCGTTATTCGGATAGAAAGTGGTGACCAGAATGTCTTAACACTAGATTCCCTTTGATCAACCATCTTGTAGTCTTGATGAAACAACTGTCAAATAAGTATCAATAACTCCATGTGTTAATACATATTATCATTAATAAGGTTAGGTATTTTTTTCATTTAAAAAATATTATAAAACTCCTTTCATTTTGCAAAAAGTTTTAATTTATTATAAATTGTATTTTTTTTTCAATGTAGGTGTTTTTTGGGATATATTTTTTGGTCTAGTAAACTAAAATTCTATATATAAGTCAATTGGAGAGCAGTGCTAAATCGTAACGACCGACAACAAAGAGATCAGCCAACATAACAGCGCCAGACGGTCGCCTACATCCGACTAAATTGCAAATACAAAAAGAAAAAAAAAGCAAAAAGAAAAAAAAAACAATTATTTAATCTCCAAACGGCCAAGGAATCGGAACACCTAAATTAAGTTCATCAAAAAAAGGTACAATAAAAAATTACTTTAAAACCGGTTCTTGATTACAACAAACGGTTGATTATTTACAAGAAATCGTCATAAAAGTTTGTATACGGGTAGAAACTTTCGTTTTGTTCTTTTTTCCTTTTTTGATTTCTTAAGTGATTTTTTTTAAATAGTGTTAAGACACTCCGGTCTTTGCTAATCGTATTAGAAACAATGATTTTTTGTTGAAACTAGAACATTTTTGGAGGTCATCATAGTGCAGTGGAACAGCGTCCGATAGTTGTGGATTCGATCTCCGTTTCAAAATATATTTTTACTTGAAAGAATTTATCATTTATTTTCACTACTTCAGAGAAGTGGTGGTGGTGGTGCAGGAGCACGAAGGTGAGACTGTAAGCGACGGCTGTGAGTTTGATTTCCACACTGAAGATACAATATTTAAATCTCACCAGGCCCCACTCCATTTAAAGATATTATACGCAAGCGGCGGAAAGTCGTCAAAGCAAATGTTTTAATGAGAACGGAATATCTTAACACCAGGTTCCCTCAGGTCCCCAGGTGCCTACCTTGCTATATGAAGGATTCGCGTCAACCTAAAAAAAGTTCCATGTCCAAAACATTGATATTGAGTGGAAATCGTACTCACAACCATTGCGCTTGCTATCAGACACCGTCTTACTCCGCAATGACAGCCTCGAAAGTATAATGACGTACTTAACATGTATTTTTTTCAGCTTCACCCTGTATCCCGCATATAGCAGGGTAGGCAGAGGGAACATAGTGTTAAAACACTCCGTTCCCCACTTTCCGCCGAGTTCGGAAGACATTGCGTGTTGAAAAATGGCAGAACTCAACGCCGCGCTTAGCTTCAACACCAGAGTGACGAAATGAAAATATAAAAGTAAGTAAACATATCATTTACTCGAGTGGGGATCGAACCCACAACCAGTCGATTTCACAATCACACTTTGTGCCCCTGCGCCACGACTGGCCTCGACTTAACATATTAAACGGTAATAACAACATAACCTCTATTACATACTGATTCGAAGTAACAAAAACATTTTGAATTTAATTGTCAATAAAACAAAGCGCTATAATGAAGACTTTTGAACTTAAAGACTTTATAAAATTTGTTTCTCATGCGATGGTGCATGTCTGTTTTTCCCACGTAATTTGGTCTATATTGATGTAATGAAATGAGAAATTATAATTTTATTGTACTTTATAGTATGATATAAGAGTAGGGTTCCTCTCTCCTCCTCCTCTTCTTCTTAAGTATTAGTAATAATATTGTTAAAGTTTTGGATAGGTAATTGAATGTTAACTCTAGGTTCCTAGGTTCCCTCTGCGTTCCCTGCTATGTGTGGGATATAGTGTTAAGCTAAAAAAATCTTTCTATAAGCTACTTTCTACAAAAAAGGAGTAAACTACTCTACTAAAAAAGGAGTTACTTAAAATATTGTTTCTTATGTTGAGGGAGTGGACGATATTAAAGAGGCGCGAGTTCGAGTCCTGCTATGTTAAAATTTTTATAACATTTTCGAAAACATAAGTCTCCTATATTTTTCCATTAAAAAAAAGGTTAAATATTTAATGAAATTCTCACATGCTAAATGATCAGTCTTTGCAACAATTTTTGGATAGCGCAAATCTGTAAAAAATCTCTTTATAGAGATGCAAGCAACATTTTAAGTTCTGTCAAGCGTATATCAATTTCGTCGGTCGGTATCCAACAGACACCGGTTTGTGTCTTATATTTTTTATACATTTTCTAAAATATCTTTCTTTCCTCAGTGTGAAAAAATATTATAAAAATATATTAAAAATGCTATATTTCCATTTCTTCGCTCTGGTGTCGAGGCAAAGCGCGGCGTTGAGTTCTGCCACTCAACACGCAATGCCTCCAAAATTCGGCAGAAAGTGGGGAACGGAGTGTCTTACACTAGGTTCCCTCTGCCTACCCTGCTGTGTGCGGGATATAGCGTGAAGCTAATTTAATTTATTTTTAATTTTATTAAAAATGCTCGTGTTGACTACTAAAGAATAATTTGTATATAACACTTTATACACGGAATGAAAAACGACACACCCATCCGTTTAAAGCTGAACTGGCCGTAGTTTTAACCAGAGTGCTATAGTGGCAACCTATTAGATTAAGGCTTTTTTAGCTTTACTTTATCCTGTACTAGGCAAAGGAATTATGGAAACCCAGTGTTAAGACATTCCGCTCTCCACTTTCCGTTGAATTCTTAAACCACTGTGTGTAGAGTGGTGCAACTAAACGCTGCGCTATGCAAATGTAAATATTAAATATTCAATTCCCCAATGAGAATCGAACCCGCAACCATCGCGTTTTCAGTGTATTACCGCGCAACGACAGCCTCTAATAAGAAAACAAAATAACCAACCTATAACCTGTACACATAAAGCATAATAATCACAATATAAACATAACCAACCGAGCCCATCACTATTTCTCGGTAATATCTCCTAATGTCCGCGAGAACGACACTACGCACAGCCTTTGTCCCATAATTGCTTACACGTGCTAAGCTGTACGAGCTTAAAACATCTGGTAATACCACATAATTATATAGTAATATCGAGTACTAACTGAGGCTATTGTGGTGCAGTGGAAAAATTTCTGAATGTAAGCGGGTTGCTATTAATTGATGTGATACTGGAGTTCGGCAACCAATCGGAGAAATTATATTTGACTATTGAATTCTCTTTGAGGTGAAGCGCGGTGTTGTGTTCCGCCATGCAATGTTGGGTGGAAGATATGTTGGTTTTCGCCACTCAACACGCATTGCTGTCTGGATTCGGAGGAAAGTGCCCTGCTTTCCTTTCTATGTGGGTTAAGGCCGTCGTGACTCAGTGGTACAGCATTTGACGAAACTGCGATGATTATCAATTCCATTTTTTGGCGAGGAACTGCTAACACACAATGCTTTGAACTATGTCGGAAAGTGGAGAAAACAACAGTAGAATCTGTCTCAGTAAAGGAAGCATTTAATATTAGATTATAAAAATATATATTATAAAATATATTAGAAACAGTAACGATATCACCAACTTACATATCAGATCAATGGTAGTTATTATGGGATGGGATTCTTATGACTACTGCTCTAAGCTGATTAAAGTATTTGTAAAGATATATTATGTGTTGAGGCCAGTCGTGGTGCAGGGGCACAAAGTGTGACTGTAAAATCGACTGGTTATGGGTTCGATTCTCACTCGACGAAATGAAATATTTATTTAAATTTATATTGGCTCTGATGTCAAGACAAAGCGCGGCATTGAGTTCCGCTATTCAACCCACAATAATTCCAGAACTCGGTGGGAAGTGGAGAACGGAATGTCATAACATTAGGTTCCCTCTTCCTATTATTCTGTGTGCGGGATACAGCGTGCAGCTGATTTTATTCGATTTTTTTAGTGCTCCGTTCTCTCTCACTGCCCCGCTAGGGGAAAAACGTGAAGTTAAGTAAGTACATATGTATGTATATATATTCTTTAGCCGCATATATATGACGTCACTCATCGCCGCTCTTTAATTTTGTAATTGAAGCGACAAATCAAAATAATGAATTTCCCTGAATAGGAATAGAACCCACAACCGTTGCTTTAATAATCAGACGCTGTGCCACTGTGACGGCCTTAATATTCAATCAATTTGATTTAATATGCAAATACCTTTTTTTTCTCTCTCTAGTTTCTTTGAAGTCTTTTCTATTTTCCAGCTTTATTAAGGAAAAAAATCTATATTTTACTTTAAAATAACAATTAGGATTTTCATCGTACAGATTGAGCTCTTCTTAAAATAAATAATAAATACGGAAGCGAGAATATTTCAAATACTTTTGTCATCTATGTTTTTAGATATGGCTTTATAGTGTTGGCGCCATCTATCGAAAATATTAGAAAACTTTTAGAGGCTATAACGAAAAATAATTGTGGAATATATAAATGAATATCTCTTCTTAATTATTAGTTATAATTTCTAATAAATAAAAAAAAATATGTAATATTTTTTTTACGCCCGACGATGTCGGTATAAATAATAATAAAAAAATATAATCAGCTTCACGCTGTAATTCGCACACAGTAGGGTACGCAGGGGGAACCTAGCCTTATAAATAAACCAAATTTCATTATTTTTCTTTTGATGCTTTATATAAATATCTGTACAGAAATCATCCTGACGTAGGCCATGAAACGTCAATTACATTTCCCCTAGTGAAAATCGAACCCACGACCGTTGCATTTAGAGTCGCTTATCCAAATTCATATAAATATAATCATCACACAAAATTATTTATCACAAAGCAATATCTACATATACTATGAAATATCAAATGACATACTAAAAAATTAAAAATTAAATTAGCTTCACGCTATATCCCGCACACAGCAGCGTAAGCAGAGGGAACCTAGTGTTAAGACACTCCGTTCTCCACTTTCTGCCGAATTTTTGGAGGCATTGCGTGTTGAGTGGCAGAACTCAACGCCGCGCTTTGCCTCGACACCAGAGCGAAGAAATGAAAATATAAATTTAAGTAAATATTTCATCTCCTCGAGTGGGGATCGAACCCACAACCAGTCGGTTTACAGTCACACTTCGTACCACTGCGCCACGACTGGCCTCACAGACAGACATACTAACCTATTAAAAAGTCTTATTTGCCTTACAGAGACTGTTGACCTTTTAGTGCATCGACCGTAGTAAGGTGATGATCCTTAGATACTTATTACAAAGTTTTAAAGAATATTATTTTTTATTATAATTTTAACATTTTGTATTAGCTTAACATTTAAAAATACAAGATAGTGCCAAGCGCAATAGTTGTGGGTTCGAATCTCCACGAGCAATTGGTCGAAAAGTCATCGAAAATAATAATTTAATTAAACATTAATAAGGATTTGCACAATTTTTGTGGTTCCGTACGAAAAAAAAACTAAATAATAATAATTTCTTGTTTTAAAACAATTTTTTCTCTTGAGTTGTGGTAAAGGCACATTTGTGTGATTGTTAACGTAATAGGCTGTGGGTTAGATTTCCACTCAACTAAATGAAATATTTTGTATTTTCATTTAATCATTCTGGTAATGGGGCAAAGCATGGTGTTTAGTTCCGCCACTCAACACGCATTGCCTCCAGAATTTGGCGAAAAGTGTGAAACGAAACTGACTTAATGGGTGTTTTTCTGATCCTACCCTTCTAATCTTCCCAACAATAGGTTCTCAGGTTCCGCCTACCCTGCCGTGTGCGTACACACCTAATTATAATATATATTTTTTATTAGTGGAGATAATAAAAAAAATAGTTCTTCTGCCCACACAGTCACGTCACAGCATATGTTCCCCATTTTCCGCTTAATTTTCAAGACATTGCGTGTTAAGTTGCGAAACCTATCGCTACTGTAACCAGTAATAATATGACAAGGGCTTAAGCTTAGTACTTATCAATGTAGAGAGAAAAATATGACATATATATTAGAATATTGAATTGTTCTAATAGAATAAAAATTTATGATGGAGAACTCTACAACGAGCTGAAGAGATATTTGATCTGCATTATTTCCACAATTATTATATTTTGTATCAGGCATCCTGTATCAGGCATATAGCGGGTAGGCAGAGAGATTCTCACGTGAAAACTCTCTGTTCCTTATTTTCCGCTGAATTTTGGAGGCAATATGTGTGGGACCCCCAACGGACCCCCAAACTTTACGTTTACAGTAAATCGCTCGGAATTATAGTTTTCAGGTACGAAATAAGATAAAACCACGGAACCCTCTTCACACAATTTCATCTCACACATCAATTAATTTATAGTGCCCACATTTAAAATTAAAATGTTCAAAATTATCTAACATTTAAAATAAACACATTTAACCATATTTCACACCGAAACTTTAACCAGCCACGTATAAGACCTAGAACATAAAGCTGTTGCTAAAACCAGTTCTCAACAGGCGTTCTAACTATCTGAGCATATTTCGTAATACCGTTACTCGCTTAGTAATTTATTATGGAGCCTTAGTATAGGTACATCCCTATTATATGATGGTTTAGCTTAACTAAATTATTATGTTTACGATTGTTGTAATAATATTATGAGTTTAAAGTTTGTTTATATGAGTTGGTTTCTTGTAAATTTCCATATGTGACGTAAAGCTCATAATTTTTGAGCTTTTGTTAGAGTTTTGGGCTGCTAACATCATAATCATAACTCATTTTGTACTTAAATACATTAATACTAAAAATCTAATGTATATTTTTAGTTTGATTAAACGCGCTGATCTCAGGAACTATCTTTGGAACACAAAAATATTTGAATAATGGTTTAGCTTAATAAATTACGATATTTACTATATTACTAATAATATTATACAGCTATATAATTTCCTTATATTGATTTTTGTTAATTTTGTACTCTTAACATAAAGTTTCTTTTACGTGCAATTATTTCTTCAGAGCCGATATTCAGACCAAATGTAGTCTTTTCCTACATACTATAAAAATGAGTTTTAATTTTTAAATATATAACTTTTGCGTACCTTCCCTATATATATCATAATTATTTTTTTTTATTTATTAATAATTATTTTTATATAAATATAAATAAATGATATTGATATATTTATATTTTCATATAAATATATCAATATATAAATATTTATTCGAGGTCGTTATAAAAACTGAAATATGATTTTATTGTTCTCATTTAAGATAGCATTTCTAAATTGATGAAACACAATCTTCATATATATTTTTTTAATTTACACTTTAAAAGAACTCATACTATTTCCTTACGCTCCATTCCATATCCAACAGAATAGGCGGAGGGAATCTAGTGCTTAGACACTACGGTCTGCTTTACGCCAAATTTTCCGCAAAATATTAAACGTCGGAACTTAACGCCGCATCTTGCTGCAAGACGCACGCTTCTTTCAAGAGCGCACGATTGAAATTTACTCGTTCCCCCAAGTATCGAACCCACAACCGTCGCCTTTATAGAAAGACGCCATATGTTACAAACATCGTTTACTGTAACATGACCGACCTAGTCATTTATTGACCATAAAATGAGCATGTTCATACATGTTCTTTAGGAAGGTATCGCTGGTCAACTTTTTATTTATAAGGCGAGTCGAATAATAATATCCAAATATATACATGATAAGAATTTAAAGGCCTTTTGAATAATATTTTTATAGATAATTCTTTTACGATTTATTTGGTATATACGTAGTTAAAATAAATAATATTAATAATAATAATAATTACTTTTGTACACGTGATTATTTACTCTTTAAATATAAAAGGCAATACATAATTTTAAATTAGGTATTTTTAGTTGGTTCGCGCTGTGTTAGGCACATAGAGGGAACCTGGGAATCTAGAGTTAATACGGTCAGTTCTTATTAAGACAATTCCGTTTTCATTATCTGCCAAATTCACGAGGTATTGCGCGTCGAGTGGCGGAACTTAACGACGCGTTTTGTAGGAATCCAAACCACAATCGTCAAGTTTACAGTTAAGCTACAAACTTGTACTTATGCGCCGTGACGGACTGGCATTTGCATTTGCATCTGGTTTCGTCCAATTGCATTGCGTAGAGTAGCGAAAATCAACGCTGCGTTTTGTCTTATTACCAGAGCGAGAAAGCAATCTAATAATTCATAATAGAAAATTGAATTAAGGACCGTCGCGTTAACAGTCACACACTTGAACCACTGCGCCACGACGGCCTTATTATTATTGAACGATCATAATACAAGCACCTGTTTGAAACAACACCTGTATTAAAATATTTTATCCCCTCACATCAAGTATGTAGTTTTTTTTTTTAATAAAAAATCCAGTCAAGTGCTATTCAGTTTTGAGGACGAAGGGTTTCGTACCTACTTTTTTATACCTTTTTTATAATATAATTTCAATGTAAAGGAATATAATATATTATCTATTCAATATTAAAATTAATTTGATATTGAAATGTGACAAACTGTCAAAAATTCGAAAATCTTCAAAATATATTTTCTATTTAAATAGTGTCCTAGTATTCCGTTCTCTATTTTCCGCCAAAGAACAAGACATTGGGAGTTGAATCACGGAATATTTGTTTGCTCTTTTTTCTTTTATTTTAATAAATAATCATTTCCCCTTATTTTTATAATAATAACCTCTATGCCATTATAATGGATATATCAGCCTAATGCAGTAACCCGCAAGTAGTAGGGTAGACAGAAAGAACCTAGTGTTAGAACACTCCGCTTCTAACTTTCCGTCGAGTTTTCGAACTCAACGCCATTGTTCGTAAACCAGAGCGAAATCGTACACTCTCTCTAAGGGGAATCGAACCCACAATCGACTGTCCCACGCCACGACGATCTCATCATATACAATGACGTATATTATTAACAACAAAATGATGAAGATATATTTAAAAATTCGTGACCTTTTAAGCTCTACAATCCAAAATTGTCCCAACAACAAAAACATTTAAAAATTCTGAGTTGAACAAAAAATATTATGCCTATTGGATTTATCGAAGCGTCCCTTTCCACTTGATCAGTAATTATTGGAGTCACGGTTAGGACTTACTTGACTTAGACTTACCTTAAAGTTCACCTTATTGCCTTAGTAGAAAATGTTATAATACTTTAAAATTTAAAAAAAAAAAAAATGTTGTTTTCTGAAAAATTGTAGAGACCACACAGCTTTTTGATGAGCTTTGCTTACGATTGATGTTGGGAAGCTCGATTCGAATGTGATTTTGTAATAATTTTATATATTTTTTTTTCTATTACGTTAAAAGTAATAGATTTTGATTTTGTTTTGATTTTGTGAATTCTTTTTTATTATTATGTGTTGTTTTGTTATATAATATAATAATTAATAATATTTTAAATCAAATTTCCTCTGATATTTATAATATCAATATCTTTATCTATATATTATATGTCTTTATTTTTCATTAGAATTTGGTAATATTTTCTACGCAGGGGCACAAAATGTGACTGTACAACCGACTAGTTGTGGGTTCGATTCCCACTCGGGCAGATGAAATATTTATTTACGTTTATATTTCCATTTCTTTACTTTGTCGCCTACAATGCCTCCAGAATTCGACAGAGAATGGTGAATGGAGTGTCTTAACACTAGATTCCCTTTACCCAACCTATATGCAGAATATAGCGTGAAGGTGATTTATTTTTTATATATCCCGGTATATACTTTAAAAAATATTCTTCCCTATTTTTCTATAATGGCAAAAAAATCTATTGAGATAAGAACCTTTGATCTTTAACACAAATAATATGCTACCTTCGTACCTTATGGTCATATAAAATAATATATATATTGTAATACGTAGTAAGTGAAATTCAACGTTTTCGATTTCTTTGTCCAAGTAACATTGAATAATATCGATTTTACTTTCGAAGTCGACTCGTTTTACACTACAAAGCCGAGGTTGGTATCAAGTTAAAGGATTACTCACATCGCCGACGGTCGCTAAATAATCGATTTTTACTATCGTGTCATAGATATTTTAGTATTTAATATTTATTGTTTTGATTAACATACATTATACATATGTATGCTGTTTAGTTCTATGTGAAAGAAATATTTTTTTTTAAGATTTATGCTGTATCTTAAGCAGGGTAAGCAGAGGGAACCTAAAGACCTAGTTTTAAGACACACCGTTCACATTTCGTTTCCCGACGCCGCGCTTCGCCTCGTTATCAGAGGAAAAAAAAATTAAATATTAAATATATTTTAAAAATATATGTATATCGTAAAAATATTTACAGTCACTTTAAAAAAAACATTTTTAGATTTTTTTGTAATAATTATTTTTTTATGTTATTAAAGTGTAAATAAACTATCCGCTGTTATATTGAACTTGGGCTGCCTCGTTCGTGACTAGAAACGGAGCAAGTTTAAATTCAAGCTTGAACTAGTTTACGTTGGTTTGGAAAGGAGTTACACTACTGGGTTGAAGAGATTCTATTGTCGTTAAACATATTATATAATACTATACATATGTATATAAATATTTATTGTTTATATATGACAGTAAACGCGGTTGTAAGTTCGATTCCCACACGGGTTAAATATTTAATATTTTCTAATTTTTGCGTAATTTAGAGCTAGGTAAGGTTCTCTCTATCTCCCTGCTTTGCGCGTAATAAAGCATGAAGCGAAAAAAAATATAACAATATTTATATTACAGGCAGACGGAAACTTCGGATATAATGATAGTGCTACTGTTGATATTACTAAGTATCATATTCATATATATAAATAAAAATATTTAGGCCTTATCAAAATAATTTACTATCATTAAGGAGTCAATTTATTTACTTATAACTTTCATGCTTGTACCAACAAAAAAACAATAATATTTCTAGTCTCTATATTTTTTTGTTCTATCACTTTTATTTCTTTATCACCTTTATGCTTGTGCCAACAAAAAAAACAAATAATATTTCTTGTCTCCATATTTTTTTGTTCTATCACTTTTATCTACCTAAAACTTTTGTGCATGTAAAATAAAAAAAAATCATAATTCTAGTCTCTACATCTTGCAAGTCTCTATATTTTATTACCTAGTAAAGTCTGACTGAAAAGACAATATGCTTTGTTAAAACAATAATTATTGCAGCGTGCATGTTTGAACAAGTTGAGGCACTCGAGTAAACAAGATATTTTCGTCTCGATTGACGAACAGACCGACCGCCTGACAGTTTATGTTAGTTTTCATATATACTAATAAAGGGTGTGTGGTAATTACGTTTGGCAAGAAATAAACTTTTGTACGATCCGTCTAGAAATATCTTATTTGTTGTATAATAGTTTCAAATTTGTATGTGTCTATGTCTGTATATTGATTTTTTTTCTAAGAAATTTTGTAAATATGAAGTATATGTAACGAGTGATTTTATAAGTTATATTTTTTATTTCGCTTTATTTTTTTATCAATAAATTAAATAAAAAGTTGGGTAAGCTTTAGTTTTGATAAATAATTACTTTTAATTATAATTTTTTGTAGCTTATAAATATTTCTATAACTGATTTTTTAAATATAAAAAAAATAACAAACAAGCTAAGCTTAATATTTGTAAAGGCGTAAAAGGCGTACAATGAAAAATCTCATTGCTTTGAAAAATAATAAATTTATTTCACAATTATCTTAAGGGACATAGTAGTATAACACAATTCAGTTATTTATAAATGGTTACATGCGGCTTATACTATACGGGTAGAGTAGAAATTGCTTACAGAAAGCATCACAAAATTTTAAATGCAATATTTACAAAATAATATTTTAAAACTACATACGTCATTTTTACATGAAAATAATTTTCTACATATTTTTTTATAATTAAAACAAAACATAATTGAACAAATTTATGATTCCAACATAATTGTCAGAATTTTTTTTTCATATTTACAATTTCAGTTAAGTTAGCGCTATAGAAGCAGCGTAAGTGTCGAGATCCGTAAAAGCTTTTAACGATTCCATACAACTAATATTTGGTGTCTAATCGAAATGAAACAATAGCACAAAAAAAACCTAATAATATATAGATATGACTATAAATATTTGGAACTAATATAAAATTAGAGATCCTTGGATGTCAATTTTCTTACTATCTTAGTATTAAAAATTAAATGCTTTATGAATAATGTTTTTCACTTGAACTAAACTTGAAATAAATTAAACTAGTAGTAATTACGCTAGTTAAAAATCAAATAAAACAAAATAAAGAGATCAAATTGAAATAACTAAACATATAAACTTAACAACACTAACCGGTCATGAAAATATTGAAAACACAAGAATAAATTACAATTAAAGTCGAACTTTTGAAATGGACCAAATTGAATTCAATTTTGTGTACAAAAAAAAATAAAGTTTTAAGTACATTTCCAAATATGATCAAAGTTATTTATTAAATGCGTAGTGTAACTTACGATAAGTTTATTATTACATTATAATTAATATAAACAATTGTAGAGTCGTTTTGTCGAACTTCACTCAAATTTCGAATCGAGTAGCAAAGTCATCAAAAAGCGCGATTACGTGTTAAAAATGCGGAAACAAACAAAAAATGAAGGGATTCGAGTTTTTCGATTCTCTTTCATTTTTAATTAGTTTCGAACCACCATTTACAATTTAAGTGCAGTTTGACACAACATCTCAGATTTAAAAAAAATTACAAAAGAACTTGTCGTTGGACTTAAAAATACGTAACAAATGTCCAGACCTGCTTTGCAGTATCACCGTTAACAATACTTATCTAATTGTCTTCTTTTTATCTGACCGCATTGAAGAGAGATGAGGCGAGAGACACCTTAAGGATGGCGACTACCATAACCAAGTTCACGATGTAGGTCGAATTGCATCTTAAGTGGTAAGGTGGTATATAAGGCTCTCGAGGGCACTCACCTCGCCGGTTCTCCTGAACTTCTTGGCCAGGTTGCCGTGAAACCAAGATGTGGCATAAGACCTCGTACAGCTCGGCGAGGAGCCGGTTCAATCGTGAAAAGTTCTCCTCGGCTGCCTCTCTCTCGCTCGGCAAGTTGAAAGCTATAGCCATCTTTGTTTCTCACAACGCCTTTTTCTACGAAAGAAGCGTGGACAGATTGCGGTTTGTTTTGTATGCATAAATGCTTGCGAGCGTTTGGGTTTCGACTCCCTTCTGTTTTTTATAGTCCACTTTTTGTGTTATTTTTTTTTTACTGGATTACTTTGTAGAATTTACGTCTCGTCTGGATTTTTCACAATAGTAGGTCAAATGACACAGAAAAACTGTTTTACTATTCTTCAAAATAATACAAGTCCGGAAAAAGTTTAAAAAAATATTTTCTCTACATAGAGTTCGTTAGTAGATAAAAACACTTATGCAGCTTAAAAAAATTGAATAAACTTCACAGTTCAATTTGGCTAGCAAAATGCACTTTGCAATAAAATTCAGTTCACAATTTCACAAATAGTTTCAGTCAGAAGGAACACAGTACGAAATATAGTCCGTGAATCACTCGCAATTTAACGATAATCGACGCTCGGTCGATGACACAATCGCGCTAACTAACGCACTGTGCATCGGGCAGCTCTCCGATGTAAACAAGCTGACACCTCGACTCTACAAGAGGTCGGACTGCACGTGCGGCCTCCACGGATGCGGATCGTGTAATAAGGGATAATACTTCGTACACATCATTGCCTCGCCGAACTCTACATGTGTGCGTGCATAATGTAAGCACTAATAGTTGAACGCACGGTAGCACGTTCCCTTCGCACTCTACCACCACAATAAACTGCGACACCGATAATTTCTCTCCCTTACTCTTATATTTTAGACAATCGTGCGTCTCTTTCCAAATCGGTTACATCATTTCGACAACAGAATAACTTCAAATATGCTTTCTCAGTCTGTTGTTTGGTTGTTATCCCTTAACAAGAGGGATGGAGAGTGGATAGAGGGTTTTTGTTTTGGTTTCAAGAAAGCGCGCCAAAGCGAATCGACCAATGGGGTTGGTTATTTCGTATGGGGTGAGGTGACGTGAGGACCGAGTGCTCGGGCACGGGGTTGGTATACGAGAGCCGTTCACTCGGCTATGAGCTTGCGAGTGTGACTCTACATGCGATTTTCGTGACGTAATTTAACTGCTCTTTGTTCTCGTAAGCCGGTCTAATGTGAGTTTAGACCAATACTAGGACAAGATTACGCGTGCGTTTTATAGTAGTAATTTAGTAATGTTTGTAGTAGAGCTCTCGTATAAACTGTTTTACGGTTGCGGTTTTGCCATCGATAGGTTTGTGCGAAGGTGTTTTTGGGTTTATTGGCGTTTAGAACCGAGTGGAAACCTTTGTTTAGATTTACTCAATACGGGCTATAAAAATGATAACTGCTTTCGAAATGTAAACGGTTCAGTAAAAATATATGTTATGGTCGTGATTTCCTAATTGTGACGATTTTCGTTTTTTTTTGTGACGTTTGAAGAAGTGTTAAATATTTTTTTTTAACAGAAGTGAGATTAATATATTATTTTCGTATTTTTTAGAAAAGGTTATAAAACAAAACTTTATTATGTGTTTCAAATGACGAAATAATATATTTTTTTAAATGTATGATATTTAACATGACTTAAATTAGTTTAAATTTTTGTAAATGTTTGATAAATAATTTTGAATAACAATTTCGCGTATCTAGTCAATAATAAAATACTAAATATACGAAAAATATATTAAATATGATAAATTAAATCGAGTAATATAAAATGAAATACAGATTTCAACATAATTGAGAAAAAATAACGCAATTCTACAAAACTGCATGGAAACGTATGAAATGCTACGAAAATTATTAATGTTTTTCAGGTACACCGAAAGTAGGTATAACTTCCGTTAAATATATCAACATTTGTCCACATTGACACAAATAAAATTTATATTTATACATTAATTATTACACACTAAAACACTTATTATTCGCAGCGTTGTGTTCCGCCATTCAATACTTAATGTCTCGAAAATTGATACACTAGGCTACCTATCTCTACTGTGATTTAAACAAGATACAGTGTTAAGTTATTCATTTATATAAATAGGACATGACAAATCCAAACAAACATTTACACACATACTCATATTATTATGGGATTTATTTAAATTATTGTAAAATTACCAAAAAAAAACATTATAGCATAAACATATTTTCCTAACATTTAATTAAAATGAATATTACATGCTATCTACATTATACAGAATATAAAATGCCCTATGATAGGTATTATTTATAACAATAATAGAATATAAACTAACTGTAAACGCGACATATTATGGGTTCGATTCCCATTCGAAGAAATTAACTATTTAATATTTTCATTACCTTGTTCTTGTTACTAGGAAAAGCGTGGCGTTGAGTTCGGTTAATAAGTTCGCAATGTGTTCTGCCTACATTTCCATGTGCGGGATACAGCGTGAAGCTAAAAAATACAATAAAAATATTTATCTTCTTAATATACAAATATTAACATACACAAATATAACACCGTTCACTACTTTTCGCCTAATTCTGGAGGCATTGCGTGTTGAGTGGCGGAACACAACGCCGCCTCGAAACCAGAGCGAAGAATTTAAAATTTAAATTTAAATAAATATTTAGTTTCCTTGCGTGGTGATCAAACCCACAGCCAGTCGATTTTACAGTCACATTTTTGCACCTATTCCACGACTAGTCTCAATCTAAACATAAACAATAATTATTTTCAATAACTCTAGAAAAAAAATATCTCTATCATTATATTACCACACCGTAGACGTATAAACATGAAAAATACAATATTAAATAACATAAACAAAATCAAAATCCAAACATAAACATTAATTACATTAAATAACATAAGAAAAATCTACACATTTCAACATAAAACAAATCAACATGACGCAACATTACATCTTACATACAACGGGACTTGGACTCAGGTAAATTCGCTTTGTTGGAAGTGGAACGATGAGTAACGCTGACGATTCCGATATTGTGCTTGTGTTTTATTAAACTCATATATTTTTATGAGGAAACAAAGTGTTAAGACACTTCGTTTTTCATGTTCTTCTCTATTTTTTTAAAGTGTTGAATGGCGAAATCTAACGCCGTAATTTGTCTGCATGGAAAATAGAACAAGGAAATGTAAATAATTCAAGGAAATGATTATATTTATACTGATAAGTGGAAATTTAATACACAACCTTCGCGCTACAGTCAGGCGCTCAGCAAAACAGTTCGCAAGGATAAAAGAAAAATATTTTTTTTTTGTTAGAGCGTTTAATGCCAAATTTCTCTTCTTTTTTTCTCTTTCTTATCACTTTATCAAATATAAAAAAAAATAGTTTAATTATAAATTTTAATTATAAAACATTTATTGAGACTATATTAAATTTTGTTACAACAGAAAAACAAACACAAACAAAACAAAACAAAAATAGCTAAAACTCTTACAATTTAATATAAGTACACAATGACGGTAAGGGTGTCGATAGATGGCGCTACCGTTAAACATTTCACTTCAAAGTAGGACATTTGTATTTTATTCAATTTTTTCTTTTTTGATTGATGATTCGATTCTTTTTTTTAACTTCACGCTGTGTATACCAAAGGAGGAAACACAGTGTCGAAACACTCCATTTCTCAATTCTTGAAAAATTGTTGAAGCTTAACGTCGCGCTTATCCACGGTGGGAATTGATCCCACAGACGCTGTTCATACGATCAAGTACTGTGCCACTGCGCCACGAAGGCCTCAAGTATAATTATTATTTATTTTTTAGATTCACGCTGTATCCTGCAAGTAGCAGAGTAGCCAGAGAGAACCTAGTGTTAAGACACTCTGTTTCAATCAAGACACTTCCGCTCTCCCCCTTTCTGCCAAATTATAGAGCTATTACTTATTAAACGTCGTATCTCAACGCCGCGTCTACCTCTTTACCAGAGCGAAAAAACAAAAACACAAAATATTTTATTTCTCGTTTCTGAATCCAACGTAAAATCTGTCACGTTGACACATCACAATAAAATCATGATTTCTGAGTATTTTTTTTAAGAAAAAATTAATAAAATCGATTCATATATATAATTTGTGAATAAACATTTAAAATTCCAATAACACTATTAGCACTTTAAAATTATTATAATTCGAAAACTTGATTTATGCGCGTGTTAAAACATCTCATTTGACGTGAGTGTTTGCAGTAATTAATTTATGGGGCTTCCATTACCATAATATTCGTTTTCAATTTCACATACAACAACCGGATATGGATATATGCAAATGACTGTACATTGGTGCGCCAATTACTATTTTTGGTGTGAAATATTTGTAATATAAATATATTGGCTCTCAAATGTGGCTTCGCCCGTATGGCTATGCAGGCGAAGCCACATTTGACTAATACTCAGAGTGGGGTTTAACTCTGGAGGTTATTAACTTCTCGCTGTATCCTAAACATAAGTAAGTAAAAGAACATAGTCTCAAAACACACTGTACCCCACGTCAATTTCTAGGGGTATAGTGTGTCGAGTAGCGGATCTCAAGGCCGCGCTTTACCTCGTTTCTAGGTCGAGGAAAAGAAAATATTTTCAAGATTAAATATCTCATATCCTTATAGCTTAATTGAAAGACTATTCAACACAAAATATTATATTAAATTCGACCTAATAGTTCTTGAGATAAATTTGTTAAGTTTTTAAATTCAAATACTTAACTGACTTCAGTGTTCAAATATTTTTTTAGCTTCACTCTGTCTTACACTTAGCAGGGTAAGCACCGGGAACCCAAGTTCACACACCGTTCCCCATAAAGACACTTTCGTTTCCTACTTTCCGCCAAAGCATTGCAGCAAGGTTGTGTAATGCGGCGGAGCTAAACGCCGTGCGTTGCCTGGTCTGGTAACGACCAGACCGAAGAAATGAAACTATGTATTGATTTTTTTTCTTCTGAGTGAAAATCAAACTCACAACCGTCGCATTTACAGGGATACGCTTGTGTTTCTGCGCCATGAAAAATCAAGACAATCGAAACCACAACCGCCGCGCTTACACTCATACTTTGTGCTTGAGCGACCTTAAATATTATTTTAATAATATTTTAAACTATTAATATATGACCATTTAAAGCACCCAGTTGTTTATAGCTTACATTAACAAAATGAAAAATGCTTTTAAAATCATAAATTCATCGTATCGTCGATTTTCCGCGCGACTGCTGAGTTAAATAGATTGTATGGAACACTGTGCAGTTTCAGCGAATATGATAAATATATTCATTAAAACACTGACGTGGTGTAGGGAGTATGTGAACGGTGGTTGTAGATTCGATTTCCTTTTTAAGATTTTTTTTCGGTTCTTGTAGAACGAGCGAATCTGGTGTACATTCTATTCTCCACATCCTACTCGAATTCAGGACTTTGCCTCTATTTGCGGAAGTTAACGGCGCCTATATTTTATCAGAGCAGACAAATAAAATTAATTGAAATATAATCATTTTTCTTTTTCTTCTTAGGGGACACCTAACTTCGAATTTGTAACTCATCGCGCCATGATTTTTATTATAATTTTGTTTCCAAATTCACTTAATAGTATTATTAAGATACATTATTTATTCTTTTCGGTTGTAGCCTTATTACTATTACAGGCATCTATATCTCCACAACTGAAAGCCATATCACTCGATTTTCTCTGCTTTTCTAGTAAAAATAAAAAAATTAAATCAAATAAATCAGCTTCAGGCCTTATCCCGCACACAGCAGGATAGGCAGAGGGAACCTAGTGTTAAGACACTCCGTTCCCTACTTTAATAAAAAAAAATTATAAAAAAAAAATGTTATGAATAGCTATTACTCATTCACTAGGACACAGATGCGTTTAAACACTTGTCAAGTTGTCTATACGTGATTTATGAAAAATTCAAATTTCCCATCACTGGATTGAAGCTGGATTAAAAACTATTAAAACTGGCCATATGTAGGGGGACGGACGCAGTCAGAATGCTTTTCAATATATCGAGCGAAATGAACAATTTTTTAAAGTTTGCATATTAAATGTTGGCAAATATTGAAGGAAATACTGATTTTTTTTTCATGTGAATAGACCTCTTCTTTTTTATTTGCATAAAATATTTTTGTTTTATTATTTTTGTCATTTATAGGGACTCTGATTGGACAGAGAAGAAGCACTACGTGGTTGCCTAAGAGTATGTCGTCCGCATGGGTGTCCCCTGGAGGATTTGAACCTAAATTTGCGGCGTAAGGCATAATATATATGTTTATACAAACTCTTCCTATGTTACTGATGACGAATGAGATAGCGCACTGGCAATGGCTACTGGACTTGAAAGTTGGAATTTATCATGTATGTCGATATATAGAAGATTTTTCTGATTTCTTACGGGAGTTGGAAGAACTGGATTTTCCATTTTTTGATCTCAATAGCTTAGTAGTGACCAAATTTGTCGGCCAAAAAATATCTAAGACGAGACTTTTTTTTCTGATTTTTCTTATCAAGTTCCTCTTTAATATCTCTTTCCTGTAAAGTCGGTTAAAACAGTGTTTCATGTGCCTACACGTTAGTATACTACTCACAGCGGGAGCTTACGTGTTGCAATTCGTTGCCAGATTAGCGACAGGTCCTAACTTTTTGTTGGAAAACCCGAGCTTGTATAGAGTTGATGATGTTTTATTTCTGTATTATTTCTATTAATATAAGTATTTTGAGGGCAATGCTGGGTGACGCAGAGGCACAATGTAACTAACTGGTTGTGGGTTCGATTCCCTCTCGAGGAGATGAAATATTTTATAATTTCATTTTGTAAAGATTTCGGCGTAAAGTGGAAACAAAAGTATCTTGATGGATACAGAGTGACTTAACTGTAGGTTTCTAACTGCCCTCTTACTTTCTGTTCGAATTCAATTGCATGTATGCAATACACGTTTTTCAAACTCAATGTTGAGTTTTTTCTTACCAAAAATATTTTAAAAATGTTTTTAATCAATTATTTCAACCCATAACCATTGCGTTTTATAGTCAATTTTAATTTGTAATTAAAAATACTATAAGATATTATCGATTTTTTTCGACGTGGTGCAGCAGCATAGCGTCTGATGGTAAAAATGACGGCTGTGGATTCGATTCCCACTTAGGGCAAGTATATATTTTTATTTCCTTGCTCTTTGGGTTTCGCTACTCAAAACGCAATGTCTCATTAATTTAACAAAAAGTGAAATACATAGTAAGTGAGCACTAGGTAACCTCAACCTACCTTTCTATATGCGGGATATAGCGTGAAGCTAAAAAAATATATATTAAAATCGTGATGTTGCTTAACAACTCCATACATTCCATACAAAATCCACTGTACGCTAGAGTTATGAAGGCAGATTGTCATACAACACCTGTTATTTCAAATTCATATTATTTACTCGGACTTTCATTAAACGCGCGGTTGTCTGTGGGAAATGTAAAAGTTTATTTTCAAGGAAAGTTTTGTTTTGAAAATACTTTTTATAGTATAATATTGATGTAATTAGATTGTATTTTACTTTAACTTGTATTAAAATAAGAATTTTGTATATGTAGAGAACTATATATTTTTTTATTTAATTTAACGTCAATATGTGTGACGTGGTATAGTATCTGTCTCAAAAGCGATGGTTATGGGTTCGAGCATCACGATAGTTATCCCGCATATAGCTAGGGAGAGAGATCGTATTGCTAAGAACCTTCAGGCCTAACTTTCTACCTGATTCTTGAGACATTTCGTGTAGATTGGCATAACTCAACGCCGCGCTTTGCCTTGTTACTAGAGCGAAACCCAACAATCGTCGCACTAACAATCAATAATAAGAATGTTATCAAATCTAAGAATATTTATTAAAGCGATCGTTTTAAGCATACTTTAAATACTTTCGACTACTTTAAATTAGAGTGTGGATCCGGATAGCATTTCTATTCTCAGTTTTGGGTAAATAAGAAAAAAAAAACAGTAAAAGTAAACCTTCGAAAAAGTACGTCCTTTTGTTCGGAACCTACAAAAAAGGTGACCATTTGTCACGAACGGACATGCTTGAACAAGATTTAGACGAATTTAAGTTAGGTAAGTGACGTTAGACAATAGGCTAATATTGAAACTGTTAATAAAATCACTTAATTTAAAATAATAATATTTTATGTATAATAGTTTGGTTGATTGCACTAATCTTAGGAACTACTTAAAATTGAATGAATAACTTTTTTGTTTTTGGTAGTCCATTGTCCATTTTTTTTAGCTTCACGCTGTATCACGCATGTAACAGGGTCAGCAGAGAGAACCTAGCATCGCATGTTGAGTGGTGAAACTCAAAAGGAAAAGAGAATCGAACTCACAATTTGACGCGTTTACAGTCTCAAGATTGTACCACTGGTTATTTAAAACAGACTGTACTCTATATTGTACAATAAAGTATCTTTATCCACTACAATAGTATAAATAACTAAATAAAACTATTACTTTTGTTTTTACTTATCTTTATCAGCTTCATCCCTTGTATCCCGCACACAGCAGGGTAGGCAAACGGAACCTAGTTTTAATACACTCCGTTCCGCACTTTCTGCCGCATTCTGGAGTCATTGCGTGTTGAGTCGCAGAACTCAACGCCGCGCTTTGCCTACACACCAGAGCGCAGAAATGGAAATATACATTTTAGTAAATATTTCATCTCCTCGAGTGGGGATTGAACCCGTGACCAATCGGATCTATAGTCACATTTTGTGTCCCTGCGCCACGACTGGCCTGGATTGTTTTTAAAAGATAATAGCTTGACTTGGCTACTATTTTGTGTTTACAAATAACACTTCGTGCCTCTAAGGGTTGGGTATAAAGAGCAATGGTTAATCTTCGCAGCTGGGCATTATAAAAAATGTAAACAATTTTTTTTACCCGAGCTCAGGTTTGGACAGGCCGTGGCTAAAATGTAGGGTAGTTGCGGTGATTGGGATATAGTTGGGGTATTTACTTCGATATAAAATAAATTAAAACTAAATTACGGGAAAAGTAGTATATAATTCAACACGAACTCGGCGGAAAATGAAGAACGGAGTGTCTTAGGTACATTACATTCCCTATGCCTACCCTGCTGGGTGCGGGGTACAGCGTGAAGCTGATTTTATATAAGATATTTTACAATATACATGTCTTTTCATAAAATACATATTCTTCAAAAATAAATATTTTTCTGTTAAGATAAAATCGTAAATAAACATGGAAGACAACCTAGTCTTAAGACACTTCGTTTCCATTAAGACACCTCCCTTCCTTAACTTCCGCTAAATTCTGGAAGCATTGCGTGTGTAATGGCGGAACTCAACGCCACGCTGTCAAATTTAGAGTACTGTGTCTCAACTGGCTTCAAATCTTTGAAGCCAGTTGATATTATTCATACAAGCAATAATAGGCTCGTTTACCCTAAAACTATTTCCTACTGCGTAAATAGGAGGTACTATATTGACAAAAAAAAATTGACCTGTGTCGAGAATTTTGTATGAAAAAAAAGTTTGAAAAAAAAAAATAATAAAAAAAACTTTGTAAAGCTATTAACAGATAAAGGCAGCCCCCATTAGAGTCGAGATAAGTTTCTATTATTAAAAACAATACGTATTTCCTTATTGTGGTGGTTGATGATAGTGGCTAATGAAGATTTCACTTTTAAACATTATTTAAATGTTACAATTTTTATATTAACAAAATGTTTTTTTTTTTCGTCTTCACGCTTTATCCCGCACCTAGCAAGGTAGACGGAAGACTAGTGTTAAGACACTCCGATCCCCACTTTCCGTTGAATTCTACCAATATGTTTCAATCAATAACCTGAAGTTAATAATAAAATGTTGTAGGTACCTAATAGAAAAAAGCATAATTCCTATCCCGTATATAGCAGTATAAGCAGAGGGAACCAAACGTTAAGATAATATTCTAGAAATATCCTATAAAATAAATATGAATCACTCTTCGTATAAGAACGTAAGCAAAACAACGAAATTAGGGCATCCAAGTAAATTCCCTACAAAAACCATTACAAATTTTATTACCTAAATAATGTAAACGATTCAAAATCTAGACTAAGGCTCTCCAATCAACCTAGATTCTTGGTTTATGGCATTCCTTTGTTCTGTATCTAAAAGTGACTAGATTCTTATAGCAAAATTATCTTTGATCAATCAATTTTTTTAATTTTATTAAACAAATTATAGCACTACTAGGAGCATTTAAAATGCAGCCAATAAGGATGTTCATCGAGATGATGTATTAGTGACTACATTCCATTCACTTGGGCGCCCTAATTTTGTTGTTTTCCTGGTTAGTCTAATTTTACTGCACAATCTACTGTAAAGGCAAGAGGTAGTGAGTTCTATTCCCATGTAAGAGAATTAAATTTTTAATGAAATATTTAATACTCACTTGCTCTGTTAATAAGGCAAAGCGCGTTTGCCTATAATTTTATGAGCTGAATATAGGGTAAAGATACAAATAATATGTGGAGAGAAAAGACAAATTAATTTTTTTTTTACTCATTTCATAGCTGGAAGTCGTGCCCATACTGGTACTCTCTATTAGAAGAATAATGAAAAAAATCCTTTCGTACGAATGAAATGAATCGTTCTGAGTAACTTATCTCTCAATTTTACTTATTACCCCTTAATTTAACCGGTAATATGACCGGTAAAAACCGAAATACTTAACACTAGTGACGAACCGAACCGGATATAATTATAACTTTGCCGATAAAACAGAATTCAGTTATACATTGTATCTAATGAGTCGTTAGCTAAATGCGTCCTCATATCCTGTGGAGAAAGTTGACTAAGTACCTTGCATTGTGCTTTGTAATAAAACGATTTGTTTTAACAGGATATATTGATTATTTTTGGGGTGCCCCACATTACAAAACCAGTAATAGGACTGTAAATGCGTTGGTTGTAGGTTTGATATGCACAAAAAAAAAGTTATAATTGTGCCTTGATAGGAACGGAAAGTTTGGACACTAAGGTCTCCTCTGCTTACTCTGCTATGTGAGGGTTCCAACGTGGAAAAGATTATATTTAAATTATTTGAATTTTATCGCTTTGGTAATGAAAAAGGTGTCGATGATTTCTATCTCTAAAAGCGCAGTCTCAAATTTAAATCAGAAACAGAATGTACCAAACCAGGTCAAGACACTACGTCTTGTCTAACTCGCTAAGGAGGAAAAAGAGTGACGATAAAAAAATATATAACCCCTTGTATCAAGATGGAAACCACAAAATTCGTAGTCACAGGAACAAACAATCAAAAAATTCAATTTCACAAAACCTACACACATATTTGGTTTACCAAAGTGTTATGGGTACACGCAAAATTCACATTAGTGCTTATTTTGTACTTTAAACGCTTATTAATTTAACGCGTTGCCCTTTGCTTTGCCACATAGCAGGGTAAGAAAAAGGAACCTTGCAAATTAGTGTTAACACACAACGCTCCCACTAAGACCTTTCCGTTCCCCACATTCCCGATCCCGATCCAGATTTTCTATATACAGACAGCGATCAGTTACAATTTTATTATATTTATAGATTCCTCCAAATAGGGATTTCAACCTACAACCGTCACGTGTACAGTTGTACCGCTGTGCCATGACGCTAATTAATATGGATTCAAGATTTTAATCTACCAAAATGTCCCCTCAAATTAAACAGTTTGTAACGATTTGTGGAAAGATATCAATTTGGCGTTAAAAATGTCTGTATTTGGTCTAGAGCTTTATTGTAATTTTAATGTGAAATTTGATTTGAATTGAAGATTGTTGATATCGATAAAAATGTAATACACATACATACATATATATATATATATATATATATATACCTATGCATAAGTACTATATCATATAACAAAAGGCTTACATCTTATGGATTCGATTCCCCTTCGAGGAAATAAAACATTTGATATTATCATTTCTTCGCTTTGATAAAGAGGCAAACGGCGGCGTTGTGTTCCGCCACTCAACACACAATGCCTCGCAAAATTCGTCGGAAAGTGAAGAACGGAAGTGTCTTAATGGTGACATATGTCGTAACGCTAACTTTCCAGGTTCCCTCTGCCTACTCTGCTTTGTTCAAAAAGAAACGAAACACATACTTTTTTTGCTTCCCATCATAATGCCGAGTCAACATTACATCAATGAAAAATCTTCATCATCACTAAAATCTGATAGAAGCTCTCAATTTTCCTTATTTCTTTTAATGCGAATGAAAATCAAAGAAAAGAATAAAAAAAATTAAAAGCATAATTTCACATAACGACAAAACACAGTTATAAATTATATTATTGCATGGAACATTCGATTATAGGACATCGTTAATCTAACGATCCATGGTTTTGTTATGGAATCATTTTGGTTTTCCCATGGAGGTGTCATTAGAGTTCCTGTCCTTAGATAATATGTAATATGTATTGAATATTGTGATATTGTTTTTTTTTCAACTCCACGTTTTTTCGCATATAGTAGAGTAGATAGAGGAAGTCTAGTGTTAAGACACTACCCCATTACGTCGGATTCTAGAGGAATTGCGTGCTGAGTGCCGAAACGCCGCGCTTTGCCTCGGCACCACAGCGAAGAAATGAATAAGTTGCGTTTACAGTCACGGCACACGGCACTGCGCCACGACTGGCCTGATATTATATTAAACATTCCATTTAAGAAACACCATGAAATCATAAAAACACAAATAAAAAAACAAAGATTAATAAAAATAAACAAAAGAATACTGGCGGAGCTCAACGCCGCGAGGAAAAAATAAAAAAAAATCTATTTCATACCCAACGGGAATCGAATCTATAACTATAGCGTCCACGCTTGTTCCCTCTAAGCTCAAAACGACAATATTATTCCATACATGTTCTTAGCACGTTGTTTATGTGTTAACTTATTTTTAGTTTTATGTGTTTGCTTAACAATAAAGGGATCAAGGTGGCTCTAAGTATGACATAGTGTCCGTATTGATACTTAAGAATTAGACAAAAAAAAACTTTAAAACATTTTTTTTTATAAAAAAAAACTATTGTGAGGCCAGTCGAGGCGCAGCGGCACGAAGTGTGACTGTAAAACCGACTGGTTGTGGGTTCGATCCCCACTCGAGGAGATGAAATATTTACTCAAATTTATATTTCCATTTCTTCGCTCTGGTGTCGAGGTTAAGCGCGGCGTTGAATTCTGCCACTCAACACGCAACGCCTCCAAAATTCGGCAGAAAATGGGGAACGGAGTGTCTTATCACTAGGTTCCCTCTGCCTACCCTGCTGTGTGCGTGATATAGCGTGAAGCTAATTAAATTTTTAATTTTTTTTAATATTATACAAAAACAAGCTATAGCCCAATATAATTAAGCCATTGTTTAAAGCGAAACGCGGTCGCCATAAATCCTTGGCCCGGGTGTCGCTTAGGCCGCTATATTCAAAATAGTAACATAAAAACGTTCTATGTATTTGTATTTCACTTAGAACGTTGACCTGTCAAAGTTGGTTGGTACAGACTAAAGACAGTTTTAAGACATCCTTTTTTGTTTTTTTGTAGCTTCACGCTTTATCCCGCGAGTATGGCAGGGTGAGTAGGCTGAATGCAGTGTTAAAAATCATATTTCCCGAGAAAACGGTGGTGGATTTCAACGCTGCGCTTTGTTGACTACGGCGGGTAAAAGTCAGCTTCACACTGTGTCCCGCACACATCAGGGTAGGCAGAGGGAACCTAGTGTTAAGACACTCCGTTCCCCACTTTATGCCAAATTCTGGAGGCAGTGCGTGTTGAGTGACAGAACTCAACGCCGCAATCCAAATTTCATTAAAAACAAAATTGCTTTAAGCCTTTTTCCGCATGTCAAGGTGCTTACCCTGAACCAAGAGAAACTTGTATTACCATTGTCTTCCACCCTTCGCCGAATTTTTGAAGTATGGCGTGTTGAGTAGCGGAACTCAATGACGCACTTTGTTTATTAGAGCGGGGAAATGAAAATAAATTAAGTATAAATTGTGATCTCTTTATACCGTATATGCGGAGTCATCTTAGCTGATCGCATCCGCAATGAAGAGATACACAGAATGTTAGGTACTAGCGAGGATGTCACAGTGATAATGAAGAAGAACGTGCTCAGCTGATTTAGTCACGTCGAACGAATGAGTGATGAAAGAATTACAAAAAATATTTATGATGGAAAAGAGGTAAGGGAGATTGGGGGAGACCTTGATTGACCTTCGAAAACACAGTATCAAAGATACAGAGAAAGGTCACGTAAAAATGACGCGGATCGCATGACGAGGATGAGATTATGGTATGAAGAGGTTGATGACAGTGGACGAGAGTAAAGAGGTATGTAGAGACCGTAGCGTTTGGCGCTCCGTTCTGTCTAAGTACTCCGCTAGTATAAAGCGTCAAATTAAGTTAAGTTTAGTTAAATTTCCCCGACTAAAAATTGAAACACGGCGACACTGTCTAAAAAACACGACGGCCTCCAATCGAGAGCGTATATAGAGATATTTTCCAAGGGGGCCTGGACTTTAACTCTAAACAGATCTGATCTTATAAGGCTATTTTAAAAAAAAGGTAAGGTAAATTTTAGGGTAAAAAAAAAATTGAGGGAGACAATTTTTCTGGGGTGGACACCACTCAGCACCCTCTATTCCTATATACAGCCTTGCCACCAATTTTCGTTATAATACATACTCGTATTACACCGTTTAATAATTAAATTATTAATTTAAAATATATTTTTTGATGTTTGCACTATCCCATAGGAGATCCAACATCTGTGGGACCAATTTCCAATGGTGGGTGAGGTGGGTATCAAAAAACAGGGTATCATTGATCTAGCTACTTGAACGTGACGGTATTAAACATTTTATCGGCAATTAAAGTCGGTTTATTCGAGACTTAAGATAATAGGAAGCTTTACGGTGTGACGTTTAACACTGTTTTTTTATTGTTATTAATATTAACGGTTAAGTCAGATGTGTTTGTATGATATATTGTTAATTCTATTTATATTTATTTATATAGGATGTATCATTATATGCAATTTCCAAATAAAAAAACGAAATAATAGGCCACTAGGTCGTCAGGTGGAGCAACGAAATGCGATGTGTTTTGTATATAAGAATTTTGTTTTACCTTTTATACATATTTTTTTTTAAGCTTGACGCTGTCCGCCTGCATTTGGAACATATATATATGGAGTTAGGTATATATGGGTAGTCAGATTGAACCTGGGAACATTGTGTTAAGTCACTCCATTCTATATTAAGATACTTCCGTTCTTAATTTTCCGCCAAATTTTCGAGATATTGTATGTTGAATGGCAGAAGATAAAAAAAAAATATTTAATTTCACCGAGTGGGAATTGAACTCGAAAACGTCGCACTTACAGCCACACGCCTGTGCCTTTGCATCACGACGAAATCAACTTATCTAATTTGACGTTAAAAAAGAGACTATAATAACCTTACTGTACAAAAAATATTTTCAATTGATTTATATTGAACATACTACATATTTGTATAGGTATACAGCTTCACGCCATATCAAGTACATAACGGGATAGGCAGAGGGAACTTAGTATTAAGACACTCCACTCTCCACTTTTAGCCGAATTCTTCAAGGTATTATTTATTCCCCCGAGCGGGCATTGAACCTACAACCATCGCTTTAAAGTCACATCCTGACGCCATAACGCAGTATGGAGCAAAAGGGGAGACGGGAAAAATAATTGATGCTACTTAAGAATGTCCATAAGATTTAATGTGCCCATAATATTCTTTAATTTGTTTGTATTTATATGGCCGCCGGTGATTGATTTTAAAGCTCATACGATTTACTATAGGTATATATAAAGGTTGAAATGGAGACAAAAGAATTCTAATTTTGGTACTTTATGTTCTAAAACACAAACTGTTGGAGGAAACTGTTGTTTAGTTTTATAGTAGCCGTTTATTACGTTGGATTTATATGCTGTGACATTTAATTTATAATCTGGATTATTATAGCGGGTATTTAAATGATAATTAGTTAATAATTACGGAGCCGGTTGTGGTGTTGGGGGGGGAATGAGTGTGCGATTGTAGTGTAACGCGACGGGCTATGAGTTTGATTCCCACAATGGCCAATAAAAAATATTACAATTTAAATATTTACAATTTCTCGCTGTGATATCGAGGCAAAGCGCTGAGTTTTGCTGCTCAGTACACAATGCGTCTAGAATTGGAAGGCAAGTGGGCAACGGAAATATCATAATGAGAATGGAGTGACTTAAAACTAGGTTCCCAGATTCCCTCTGCATACCCTGCTTAATACAAAATGCAATAAAGGTATAAACTAGAAATAAATAAGTTAATATTCTTTGTGGATGAGAAATATTTTGACATCGTGAATATTTCGACAACAAAATACAAAGTTCGTAGATTTGTCTCCTAGCTAGACACATGAAGACTAGATATAACACGTATATACAGAACCAGTCAAACAATCTAAATTAAAAAACGAAGTGATATATCATAAAATATTTAAATTACATTCCTTTTTACGCTTTTAAATAAATAAAAATGTAACGAGTTTTCTCGACCAGGGCAAAAACTAACTAACTAACTCAACTGAACTAACTGAACTGAACTAACTGTGAATGAGCGAGTGAGTGAGCGAGTGAGTGAGTGAATGAGTGAATGAGCGAGTGAGTGAGCGAGTGAGTGAGTGAATGAGCGAGTGAGTGAGCGAATGAGTGAGTGGGTGAGTGAGTAAGTAAGGTATACAGTCAATCACTGTGACTGCGCCACGACGGCATCTATATAACTATTTCGTAACAAACAAATCAAAACATTTCAGCTTATCCAAAACAAGTAATAACTACAAACCAGTCTATATTAGATTTTGTCAAGCAATAAACCCAATTAGGCGTTAGATTTTGTAAGATAATTAAACCGGCGATTACAATGACAAACTAGTTATAAACAAAGGCTACAAAATCTATTGTTAATATTAGTATTAAAATCAGCTTCACGCTGTATCCCGCACACAGCAGGATAGGCAGAGGGAACCCACTTAGTGTTTCACACACACACTTCACACACAGTTTCCCATTTTAATATTATTACTGTGGTTATTATCAATTATTAATTTTGTATTTAATAAGATTTTTTAATAAATAAATAAAATAAGCTAATGCTTTACTAAATTTTTGAGATATAAGCACTAATAATTTTTACGTTAAATTAGTTGGCAAAATAAATATTATGTAAAGTACTGGTAACACGAGAGTCGTGTGTTCGAATTCCATTTCGTACATTTTTAATTATTTTTTTCGCTCTGTTAAGAAGACAATACTCAACGTTAAGTTCTGCAAATAATTAATTTTTTTTTTCAAAAGCCATGTGGGACATAAGGAAAATAAACTTTGTTTTACTAACTTGTTGAGATGTTTCATTATTCAAAAAAACTTTACGCTGAAATTTCCTATCACACAACATTTGCGGGATACAGCGTGAAGCTAAAAAAAATCAAATCAAAAATCAAATCTTAATATTATCAAAAGACATACAGATTATTAATTTTCTTGCACCGAAGACATAATTTTCAAGAATCATTTAAATGGTACAAAAAATAACAAAATTAGTATGCGCTTCATACAAAAACGTCATACATAAACAATATAAAAATACTGTTAGTTAAACTAATTTAACCCCTATTATTACGTACATAGAGTTAAATCTCTTTTCTATGAAGATCTGTAGCGTTTGATTTTTTATCGTAAGTCAGGTCAAGTTCAGATTTGCAGTTAATTCAAGCGTGAAGTTCAAGAAACATATAAAGAGTTACTGTTATTAGAAATCATTATGGATAATGCGGTAAAAAATAAAATATGGAAGAGGAATTCAGAAATTCAGACGAATCAATTATTTTCATTTCAAACCTCTGGCAAGATCAATTGCGGCGTTGAGTTCTGCTATTGAACAGGTGCTATTGAATGTCTCGGAACTGGGTGAATATTGGTGAACAGAATGTCTTGACTCTATTGTTCAAGATAAATTTAGATAACAAAATAATTGTTATAAAGAATCATTACAAAAGTAGAGTAAAAAAAGAAATTGTTAGTAAAATATAGAGTCCGTAGTAGCGCAGTCGGACAACACTTCATACTAATGGAAACAAGATGTTGGCGGGTTCAATCCCCATTCAAGGGAAAGAATTTTCATAACTAGCAAGGTAACGCTGCGGTGAGTGACGCTATTCAATACTTTCTTTTCGAAAGGAATATCTGGACACTATGATCTTTCTTCCTTAAAAAATTGCTTTTACCATAAATTTTGACAAGCAAATAGAAACTTTGGATATAGAGAATTTTCTGTGTGGTGTGCGTGTACATATTTTTTCGATTAATAATATAAATATAGTTTTTTCTAATATCGATAATAAATACTAAAAAAAAAATAAGTTTTAACATAGATTGTTAACAAAAAAATATTATCCCATCTAAACCATCTTCATTATGCTCTCCGCGACATTCATTCAAGATAACGGATATTATACAACAGCACTCGGTTAAAGGAAATTAGCTGTCGATGAACTAACTTCCGGCTATTATATAAGTAATATAATTTTGTATAGAATTGTAATATTGATTGAATAGAACTTTGAATCGAGAAAGCAAACATGGCTATAGTATAAAAAGAACTATATACATTTGTAACTGTGCACAGCGCTAAGTTCCGCCAAAAAACACACGCAATGTCTCGATAATTGAGTGGAAAAAATGGGGAAAGAAGTATCTTAACACAAACTTTCCCTAATTTTTCTTGCTATTTTACGTATTACAGAGTAAAGCTGATTTATTTTTTAAAAATTAAATAAAATTAAATTAGCTTCACGCTATATCCCGCACACAGCAGGGTAGGCAGATGGAAGCTAGTGTAAGACACTCCGTTCCCCACTTTCTGCCGAATTTAGGAGGCATTGCGTGTTGAGTGGCAGAACTCAACGCCGCGCTTTGCCTCGACACCAGAGCGAAGAAATGGAAATATAAATTTAAGTAAATATTTCATCTCCTCGAGTGGGGATCGAACCCATAACCAGTCGGTTTTACAGTCACACTTTGTGCCACTGCGCCACGACTGGCCTCATTTATTTTTTTATAATCGAAAACCTTAAAATGTATAAAATAGTAAAAAAAAACGGAAAATTTTATTTACATCATAACATTATACGCTTTTGCGATCAAGAAAGCGGCAAGTTACATACTACCTTATGATTCATAGAACAATTATCATTTCTTGCTTTCCCTCATACAGTTAGTTATACAGGAATTTTCCCACGCTTATTGTTTACGATAAAAACTTCATACACACCGTTTCTTCTAATTACAATGTTAACTTCTACATTTTTCTACTGTAGTAGTATAGAATTGTAGTTCTTACTACTAGGTGTGTATGGTCCATATGTATTTTCATATAAGATTCATTATTTTGGCAATTTGTAAAAGAATGCTACATCACGACACGCGCTATATCCGTATCGGTTCAAATAAATTATGTAAGTTTTTTTTTTGTATTTAGTTGTAAAAGTAAGGTGTATTGATTTTATAGAATAAAGGGTTAAATGAATGCTATGTTTTTAAAATTGGAAAGCAGTGAAAGAAGTGGCTTTAACTTGACAAAGCGAAGTGATGTGTTGCGCCAATCAAAATCAAAAGTTGTGTTTTAACACTAGGTTGCCTACTCTAGGAAGACGGAACCTTATGTTAAGATATAGAAAAAAAATGAAGCTGCTCTTTTATAAAAAAAAGTAAATCATAATTATTAAATTCACATACAAAAAATCCAAAATTTATGCATCCTTTTATAAACACATTACCTCCATTTACACTAAGATTTGCATTCCACCTCTAACACAAGGGTAGAGGCATATTGAAACGAATAATTCACGCAAAACCATCTTAATGTCAAAGTGTACAGAAAATACCGCTGAAAGAATTACAATTACCGTTCCCTTCGTTGTGGAATGAGAAATTTTTGTATACATTTTTATGGTTACACCGGGATAGGCCCTTTTTGGCGTCCCCTTAAAAAGTGTAGATGCTTAGGGTTTTATCGTTAAAATTAATGTAACGATATACGGTATCGTTTGAACGGCGTTATTGGGATGTATTTCAGGGAATTGTTGGTATAATATAGGGAAAGTTTAATTGTGGACAAATTGTTGTAGCTGTTTTGGTGAAATAATCATTTTATGTTGGCGAATTTGTGCTCTGATGTGTGGGAGCTCTATGTCAGATTGTAAAACGCGATAATTGTAGGTTCAATTCCCATTCGATAAATTAATTATTTTAGTAACAAAACAAAGCAATGTTTCGAAAATTTTATTAATTGTACATAGCGATAAGACAAAGCGCAGCGTTTAGTTCGGTTACTTGATAGTCGGATTTAAAACTATGGATTCTTCTTTTTTTATATTTATATAATTATCATACTATATTGTAAATGTAGTAAAAAAATACCTAAAAAAAAACCACCAAAAAAAAATGAATCATCCCCATATTTACGGGACATTTCACCGTAGTCAATGTCCATCATTTCACTTTCCTGTTAAAAAACCATAGAGTTGTAAAAATAAATGAGACTTACTGTAGGGAGAACACAATAGTTCGGTCATTATACCCGGTCATTTGTATCGTGGGGGGACCAGTGTAGGATTGTAAATAGTGATTTATATTTTGTCACGTCTGTTTGCACGTGTTTTGTGTTTCGGTTGAGTTTTAAAATGAATTATCAAAATGGACGCAGCTTCACGCTGTATCCCGCATATAGCGTGGTAGCCTAATAATTTGTGTTAAGATAATCTGTTTATCTTTGAGTGTTAAGGGTTGCTTTTTGTCTCGTTAACAGTGCGTGGTAATGAAAATAATATCACCTGAGTAGAATTCGAACTCACATGTGTCGCGTTTACAGTTAGATTACCCACGGTGCCACGATGGCCTCTTTATGGCCTCTTTATTACGCAGGGAGAGTGTTGTGAAAAATTCACTCTCTATTTACATATTTAGAAAACGTTTAAAAATTTGAACGTAGCAGGACTCGAACACGCGCCTCCTGGAAACCAACCAGGCGCTCTGACCACTAAGCCATACGATTTCATTACGCTACGTCACTCTCTTTTATCCACCCGTATATGAAACACTGTGTTTTATTTATATAGAATAACACTAGAAAAAATTATAATTTAAATATAATCATTACCCCAAGAGAGAATAAAAACGACAATTATCCTGTTTAATGTCAAATAATATCCAAGTGATGTACGAGGGCCTTTTTAGAAAATCAGTAATAATTACATTATATATCGAATGCTTGAAAATATGGAGGATTGAAAATATATCTAATAGATTTTTTTTTTTTAGCTTCACGCTACATCCCGCACACAGCAGGGTAGGCAGAGGGAACCTAGCGTAAGACACTCCGTTCCCCACTTTCTGCCGAAATTTGGAGGCATTGCGTGTTGAGTGGCAGAACTCAACGCCGCACTTAGCCTCGACACCAGAGCGAAGAAATGGAAATATAAATTTAAGTAAATATTTCATCTCCTCGAGTGGGGATCGAACCCACAACCAGTCGGTTTTCAGTCACACTTTGTGCCACTGCGCCACGTATCTAATAGATGAGATTTAATTATATCCCTGAAGCAAATTTGAACCCATACCGATGGTTTTATCTTTCATTCTAATTATAACTATAGACATCTTTAACAAAAATGTTTGTATTAACAGTTCAGTTCCCGCATATAGAAGGGTAGGCCTTCTATATGCGGGATACAGCGTGAAGCAAAAAAATAAACAAAAAAAAAGACAAAAAAGGGAAGTATAATATACTTAAATCTCCACAAAAACTCGAGAGGCCCCAACCCAATTACCCCCGTGTTGGAGGTGATATTCTGCAGCGGACTTGGATGGCCACTCAAATTTTGCATAACCAATTAGTTAGTGCAGAGCAAACTAAAACAGACATCTCTTTTTATAATTAAATATAGATAATATTACATCGGAGCGTCGTTTGTTGATGTTAAATTTTAATAATAATATAGGAAAATGATGCATTTTTATTATTAATTCTTTTTGTCTTGTTTTTTTTTTAATTTCAACAATGTATCCCGCACTGTCTCCAATTTTCGCCTAAATTTCGGGATATTATATAGTGACGAAATGCGACGCTGGGTTCTGTGTTGTTACTGGAGTTAGGAAATGATAATAAATCATTTCTCTGGGAATCGAACCCACAGCCCACATAACAAAGTCTTATTTTCGTATCAACTTCGTGTAACAAATAAATAATAAGGAACGAAAACGGAATAGATCTATTCAGGACGAAAAAGAAAAACGCAAATAGATAATAATACAAGAAAAGTCAAATCTAACCAAACCCAACCACTACCACTAGTAAACCACTTGGTGGTGGTGGTCTACGATGAATCAAATGCAGAATTCGATTTGAATAAAGTACATTTTGGTACTATATTTTGAACCTATGACCGTAATATGGTCATAGTGATAGAATTTTTAAATAATATTTGATATTTAAAAACATTTTAAAAATTCGTCATAAAAACGGACACCTTTTCCAATTTGTGTCTAACACATTAGAGCTATCAGGATTAGCCTTTGAACATTAAAATAGCGAAGCGAAATTCAATTCTATTGCCTATAGTTAAAGTTCAATTTCATTTATTTATTGTGTCATGAAAGATAATGCCAGCCGCATATTGTTTGCATATGCAAAGTGGAGTAAATGTTTTTACTATTGATTAAGCGATGGTAGCACGTTCGAGTAGACAAGTGATTAATATTAATTTGAGGTAAGTTCAAAGTAACGTTATTTTAATCAACGATTGTTATGTATTCGAACCACGTGAAAGGAGTGTTTACTTTGATGTTTTTTCTAGCTTCACACTGTATCCCGCATATAGCAGGACGGGTGGAGGGAAATTTGCGTTGAGACATTCTGTTGCCTATTTAAGAAATAGGCAACAGAATGTCTCGAAAATTGGATAAGATATCCAATTTTCGAGACATTGCGTTTTAAGTAGTGGACCTCAACGCAGTGATCAAAACAAACAAAAAATTGTCATCATTCGAGACGGAATCAAACCTATTGCGCTTACAGTTAGATGTTTCACCGCTCTTCCACGACAGCTTCAGTTTTTTATTATTCAATACCTATTTTCGAGGCCAGTGGTTGTAAGTTCGATCCCCACCCGAGGTGATGAAATATTTACGTAAATTTATATTATTTAATTTCTACGCTCTGGTGTCCAGGTTAAGCGCGACATTGAGTTCGGCCACTCAAGACGCAAAGTGGGAAACGGAGTGTTTTAACACTAGGTTCCCTCTGCCTACCCTGCTGTGTGTGGGATAAAGCCTGAAGCTGATTTTTTAATATCTATTTTTTTTTCTCTCTATTGTATTTTTTTGTCAAAAAAAAAAAAAATATTTTTTTTAAATTCACAAAAAATATATAACAAATCGTTATTAGTTCTCCACGTAACTATACCGAAAGACCAGCTTTACCTAATTCAAGCTTTGCTTATACAATCCAAACTATTGGCCTATAAGCGCACCAAGTTACCAACTTTACAGAAGGGTCGTTTGGCTGTCAATTAAATAGTTATTTCTGTATATTGTTTTCTAACCAAATATCGCTATTGGAATTGGATATTTAGAGAAGTTAATTTATATATATATATATATATATATATGAGTATAATAAGAGTTTTAATTTCAATTAATGTTAAAAAATGTTTTCTATTAGAATGTGGTGTTTCTGTGAAGCGCGGCGTTCAGTTCCGTTACTCAATACGCGAACTCCGCAAGAGTTGAAAATTTATCAACATTGGGGATAGATATTTTAATATTTGGTTCACTCTGCCCTGCGTTGTTTTGCGTGAAAAATTGTTAAGCTTGTTAAAGATCTCAATATGTATAGAGAAAATGTTTAAATTTCAACTATTGGTTGTGCTTTTGATTTTTCAGGAATTATTGAAAATGTAAATAAAAAAAAATGGTTTTCAAATAAAAATTTCAAAATATCATCAACAAAAATCCAACATTCAATTTAGTGAGGAAGTTTTATAAGACAAAATGGCCTAAAGTCACGTTCACGATTTATACAAAGCATAATTTACCATCAAAAACTATTAATGTAATGCGAGAAAACACATAAAAACGAACTCAGGCGCAATATTTTCAATCATATCTAATAAATTTGGCAGTTTAATCCTGGATTTATCGTCTAAGGTATAAGCTAGAGCGATTTATTAATACCGCTATCACGCGACAGCATAGCGTTTAACTATACACACGTTGGTTGTGGATTCGATTCTCACTCAAGGGAATGAAATATTTTCATTTTCTCGCTCTGGAATGAATAATTTTGTTTGGAATTTGAGGAGCGGAGAGTCTTAACACTAGACTTTTACTATCTATACTGCTTTATACAATATATACTGCTGAAGCTAAAAATTTTTGATTTATTTATACCATGAAATCAATATCTTAAGCTTTGTATCAGTCCACTGTTATTATTATGAAACATGTTTTTTGGTTTTTAATACAAAATTGGCTCTCAGCGCCATATAAAATACTAAAACATTTTTGTTATTTTTTCATAACAATTTAAGAAATAATAAGCGATACCTACTAATGATATATGAGGCCAGTTGTTGCGCAGGGGCACAAGAGTGTGACTGTAAGCGCGAGAGATTGTGGGTTCGAATCCCAGTTCGCTGTGGGTTCGATCCCCATTCGAGGAATTTAAATATTTAATATCTTTATTTCTTAATTTTGGTGTCGAGGCGAAGTGTGGCGTTAAGTTCCGCCACTCAACACCCAATGCCTCCAGAATTCGGCCTAGAGAGAACGAAAGTGTCTTAATGAGAACGGAGTGTTTTTAGTTTCTAAGTTTCCAGTTTCCCTCTATCGACCCTGCTACAGGATACAATGTAGAGCTTCACATGTAAAAATTATATAAAAAAAAAAATTAAATTAGCTTCACGCTATATCCCGCACACAGCAGGGTAGGCAGAGGGAACCTAGTGTTAAGACACTCCGTTCCCCACTTTCTGCCGAATTCTGGAGGCATTGCGTGTTGAGTGGCAGAACTCAACGCCGCGCTTAGCCTCGACACCAGAGCGAAGAAATGGAAATATAAATTTAAGTAAATATTTCATCTCCTCGAGTGGGGATCGAACCCACAACCAGTCGGTTTTACAGTCACACTTCGTGCCACTGCGCCACGATTGGTCTCTAAAAATTATATCACATTTTAAGAAATTGATGTTGAGTTCCGCCAATGTCTTGAAATAAACAATAAATCGACAAAATTATTATAAATAATTTACGAAACACTTAAAAGTCATTTTAAGGAAAAAATATTTCATTTTCCTTTTTAAATAGAATTTGTAGAAACTTTCTAAAAATTATAAACAAAATTACACGTTTACCACATTATTATAGCAAATTAAAAAACGAGGTTAAATTTTTCTATCAAATTTTCGATATAATCGATGGTTCTCAGTTTGAAGTTCTTGAAAAGTTTTACCCTTAATACGATCGCATCAATTTCAATTTAAACGGCAAAGTTAAAAAGGTACTTGGAAAACTTAAACAAAATACGTAATTTTGTGTTTGAGCTACTAACTCATTTAAAAAATATATAAAACTTTCTTTTTTTTCATTTGTTGTATTATGTAGGTGGTATGAGGCCATTGTGGCGCAGTGGGATGATTTGTCACACACAAGTGCAATGATTGCCGAATCATTTCTCAAATTAGGGAAAACAATTTACTAGCGACGCCTGCTACAGGATACTACGATTTTCCCCAATTTATTTTTGATTTCGAAGTTTCTGCAATAATTTTCTCAATATTATATATTTATGTAGGCTTTTCATTAAAAAAAGAGCAGATGCACCTATTTTACTTTCCAAACATTTAAAGATTGATGTTCACGAGTAGCAACGTAGTCGCTCTAGTAACGAGGTATAGAATACGTTAGGGAAAGGAAGTGTCATAGCACTAAGTCCTCAAGTTCTCTGCCTGAAAAAAAAAGGGAAAAGATTAATATCACGTGCTATCTGCATTTATTATATATACCATTATATTTTCAAGCATTTTCCCTTCCACTAACCTCACTATTTACGGGATACAACATGAAGCAAAAAAATTAATTAAATCTCGCACACCACAGGGTAGGCAGAGGGAACTTAGTTCTCTCCGTTCCCCACTTTCAGCTGAATTCTGGAGGCATTGCGTGTAAAGTGGTAGATCACAACGCCGCGCTTAGCCTCGACACCAGAGCGAAGAAATGGAAATATAAATTTAAGAAAATATTTCCACTCTTCGAGTGGGGATCGAACCTACAACCAGTCGGTTTTACAGTCACACTCTGTGCCGCTGCGCCATGACGGACCTCAAGCAAGAATAGCCTGAAGCAAAAAATTCTATATGTCCCAATTTCAATTTCTTCTTACCGTGAAAAAAATGTTGGATTGTCTTAACACTAGGTTCGCTCTGCTTATCCCCCTATGTGCGGGAAACAGCGTGAAGCTGTGAATGAAGAGAAGTAAATCAAAACAAACACCATACTACAATAACGTTCATAGTAAGTTCTTAATAAAGCAACATTCTGGAGTTTATGTGAAATGAAAGAATATTACATTTTTATTACAAAAATATGCATATTATTATATTAAAATGTCTATTGTGGACTTTTATGAACTTTAATATTGGTTTAATATTATGAAAATGCTCTAGGAGTTTAACGTTTAATGGAGGAACGTGGAAGTGATAAGTGACAGTTGCGGCAGCACATCCTTTGTAAACACAAAGGCTTAGGGTTCGATCTCCAGCTTCGATATCCATTTTTTTTTTATTTTAATAATTAATAGTGCCATTTAACACGTATTTTTTTAGCAATTGTCAAATTGTTTACGGAGTGTCTTAACACTAGATTCCCTATAGTAGATATGCATATGGGTAAAGAGTATAGTTTAAGAAGAAAATATTATTTCGTTTCTTTTTTTACGATGTAATGTGAGATCGATTTTTTGAGGCATTGCATTTTGAGTGACGGAACTCTCTTTTTATTCGTTACCAGAATGAAGAAATAAAAAAAATATATATTTTATTCCCATGAGTAGGAATCAAACCCACAACCGTTGCGTTTATTTTTCTTCTGCTTTTTTAAAAAGTACGAAAACAAGATATATAGCAAATGTAACGTGTCTCATCGGGATTGCTTACTGTACATTATGATTGTTGGTTCAAATCACATAGTTTTTGTGATTAATGTGAGTTTCTATGTTTCAGTTACAAGAGAGGCCGTCGTGGCGTAGAAGCATAAGGTTGTGGCTATAACGGCACGGTAGTAGGTTCCATCCCCACTCGAGGGTATGAATTATTATTCATTAATATTTTATTTTTTTCGTTCGGCACCAAGGCAAAAGTAGTGGAAAGTGAGGAGCGGAATGTCTTAACACTAGGTTCCCCAAATTTTCGGCGAATCTAGTAATCCCTTTCCGCCCAATTTTATAGGCATAGTGGCAGAACTCCGCATTTTCTTCGAATTACAAAATCGAGGAAATGAACCCACAACCGTCCAGATTCTTTGGCGTTGCACCACAAGGGCCTCAAATTCTACAATATTTTTCATTTTTTTCAATATAACAAGAGGATATTAAATTATTTTCTAGTATAAAAAAAAACAAGTTTAAAATCAACGCTTAAGCGTAGTAGCGACCGTAATTCCATATTATCAGTGCATTGTAAATGTATAACGTCGGTTGTAATAAAGTATACTTTTGTGACGTATTGTAAGGATTTGTTCATAGAACGGTGGTTTTATTTAAGCATTTCATTTTTTTTTAGTTTCACGTTGTATCCCGCATATAGCATGGTAAGCAGAGAGACGCTGGGAACCTAGTGTTAAGGCACTCTATTCCCGTTAAGACTATGGTTTTCGCACTTTCTCGGATTGTGGTGGTTTTCTAATATAAATCTATTTATAATTTTAATATGATTATGACAAATTAAGTCGGTATAGGGTTAAGTTAAGCTAAGGTTACGACAAACAGTGGCGTTGAATTCCGCCATTCTAAGCAAAATATCTCGAAAATTAGATGGAAAATGGGGAAATGATAACTATTGTTATTATTATTACATCGAAGGTGAGGTTATTGCGGTTGTGAGTTTGTATTCTGCGTGTGTATAAAGTATATAAAAAGTCAGAGTGTATCTATCTATGTATATAAAAAGGGTAACGTCTTTTGAAATAAGTATGCATAACAAAAGCAATCATTTTAATATCAGAAGCAAATGTTTAGAAATAAATTTCAATTTTATTTTATCTTCACGCTGTATGCCGCATATAGGCATACAGTGGCAGTATAGGCAGAGAGAAGTTAGTGTTAGGACATTCCATTGCCCATTTTCCGCAGAATTCTGCAGTATTGCGAGTTGAATGGCAAAGCAGAGCGAGAAAATAAAAATATAAATATATTATTTTTCCATGTGCAAATCGAACCCACAACCGTCACGTTTCCAGTCCCACTCTCGTGCCACCGGGCAACAACAGCTTCAAATATCTTAAAACAATAAACAGAAACGTATTTTCCATATTAAATTCCCATACATCGAACCCATCATATATTTATAACCAATTATTATATTACGCTATTGGTTATTACCTCTAATAAAGCCTATTAGTTTTTGATTGACAACGGTTTGAAGGTTTTTTTTTCTACTCGTAACAAGATCTTGGTTGGAATTAAAATAATAACGCACTGTCATGGAGTGATTTACGTGAGTTAATACTTTATTTTGAGTTATAATAATATATTTATTATTATTTATTAATATATATTAATACCGTGATTTCTCTTATGATTTAATTATTACATACCAGCAGCGGTGAATGGGAACGGAGTACTTCAACACTATATTTCGGATATAGCAGGGAAGGCAGACGGAACCTGGGGATGTAATGTTAAGATAATTTTTTTGCCATGTTTCAACAAATTCTTGAGGCATTGCGTGTTGGGTCAACTCATCGCAGACCAGACCAAATAAAAAAATCTAAAATAATTAATTCCTCCGAGTACGAATTGAACCCACAACCGTCGCATTTACGCGCGTCACGTCATATCCTATTTTATTTCAACCACAACAAGCGTACAAGCGAGTGACTGTAAGAGCGACGGTTCTGCGTTCGATTCTCATTCGGAATAATACATTATCATTTATTAATATTTTTTCGCTTTAGTATCAAGGCAAAGCAAGGCGTTGAGTATCTCCACTTAACACGCAATGCTTAAAAAAATTGGCGGAAAGTTGTGAACAGAGGGTTTTAAAACTAGGTTCCCTCTGACAACCCACCTAAAAAAAATATACGAATAATTCATTTTAATATCTCTATATAAACGTATCTTTACAGCGCAGCTGCGCTAGCTACCAGTTCTCGGCTCCTGCGCATCGATCGACTCAACTAGCATTTTCTTATTACGATCAACGTAATGATTGTTGATGTGAGATTTTGGGCCCAGTATTTTATATTTTAGTAGGAAGGTAGGTATTTTTGTTTTTAGGTAATAAAATTAGCTTTAAAAAAAAAAGTTTCAATACTTTTTGTTCATATTTGTGCTTAAATTATTTTATTAGAAGCTAGTCGCGGTGCTGGGGGTAAGTGTGCCACTGTTAATGTGACTGGTCGTGGGTTCTATTCGCACATTATGGGAATAAATATTTAATATTTTCATTTCTTTGCTATGGCAATGAGGCAGAACACGGCGGTGATTCCGCCACTCAACACGTCCACGTTATGACTCCAGAATTCGGCGACAAGTGTGGAACGGAAGTGTTTGAATGTTTTTTGTCATTACAGCGTGAAGCTAAAAGCGGCGCTTCTTCACTTCCGGTCAAATAGAAATTATTGAGAGAAATGCTGTGTATGATAAATTGGAACGTCGTGATCGAATAACAGAAATTGTATTATCATCATCATATAAAAATTATCGGCGTTGAGTTCTACCACTCAATACGCAGTGTCTCCAGGCTTCGGCAGAAAGTGGGGAGCGAAGTGTCTTAACACTAGATTCCCTCTGCCTACTCAGCTGTGTGTGGGATAAAGCGTAAAGCTGATCATATCAAAATTTAAGCCAAAATTTTTGCCTAAGGTAACTTCCATACTAAGCAATCTAATGTAACAAATTAGGGTCTCCTCGTTAAATGAATTATCTAACATAAAATATTTAATGTTTGAATTTGAAACAGCAGTTCTGGAGTTAGCTACGTTCAACCAACCAGTACGGATTAGAATCAATTTCACGCTGTATCAAGCACACAGCGGAGTAGGGAACCTAGTGTTGAGACACTCCGTTCCCCACTTTCCGCAGAATTCTGGAGGCATTGCGTGTCGAGTGGCGGAACTCAACGCCGCCCTTACCTCGACACCAGAGCGAAGAAACCGAAATATAAATTTAAATAAACATTTCATTTACTCGAGTGACGATCGAACCCACGACCAATCACTTTTACAGCCACACTTTGTGCCCCTGCGCCACGACTGGCCTTAAATATAGATAATAAAAATATAAAATAGTTTACTATATAGGAAAAATAAATACAATAACGTTTACTATTAAAAGTAGGTATCTTTAGTTGAAGTTGTTCGTATATCAAGTTATTGCAGACAGCAAGTCCACGGCAAGCTCCTTTATTAATTGCTTATGCTACGTGACTTTGTACGCGTACACGTTTTATATTATAAATTCATTTATTTGTATATTAAAGAGTATATTTGAGCGCGGCGTTAAGTTCCGTAAGTTAAAACGTAATGTCTCGATTAAATGGGCGGTAAGTGAGGATGGTTTGTCTTAACACTATAATGTGAAGCTCAAAAAATAAAATAAAATATGAAATACTACATAATAATATACTTATATTACCATCACGCTTTATCCCGCGATTGGCAGGGTGGCGAACCTGGAATCCTAGTGTTAAGACACTCCGTTTCCAATATATATATATATATAATATATGTAAATCTATATAGTATATTTATTATTTCTATAATATTATAAAATTACTTGTAACGACGTTACTGTATCCATTATGGGTCATTAATAAATTATCATAAAAGAAAATAAATTAATATTCCAGACGTATCTAATGCATAATATATGATTATATGAAAATTAACCTTCAAAATCTCTCTTCTTAATTTTTTTTTATTTTCGCGCTGTATACCTCATAAAGTTAAAGGGAACCTAGAATTAAGACACCGTTCTCCACGTTGTAAATATTACAAAACATTGAGCATCGAATGGTAATATACAGACACATTACCAGAGCAAGTCATTCACAATAATACTTAATTTTTAAAAAGTAATCAAATCCACACTTATCGCTCTTATACTGCCACTGCACCACGACGGCTTACTACTGAATATTAGATACTACTACCTATAAAACACATATTAATAACTAAAACAAAAACAAACATTATACATTAAAATAACCTGTTACAAGGTACCCTATAGGTACCTACTATGTACATAGGTATACCTAATAGTAGTGTAAAGTTAAATACTCCGCAAGAGGTACAACGTGCATCGCGATTCTAAATTTAAATATCAAGGTGCGAGCGAGACGGGTAGTGTGCTCGTGCGCATCAATGCTATAGTTTTGGACTGGAAGAGGATTATTAACACACTTTTTTTTAAGTCGGGCTGTAACTATGTTTATTTTTTTAATTTAGCGTCACGCTGTATCCCGCATACAGCAGTTAATTCTGGGGACTGTGTATGGGGACTGGGGAGTGGCGGAACTCAACGCCGCGCTTTGCCTTGACACCAGAGCGAAGAAATTAAACTATTAAATATTTCATTTTCTCGAACGGGAATTGAATCCATAACCTTTTGTGTTTCGCCACACCATGCCTGTGTGTTTACACACGAGCGTGTAAAATCTAAAAATATAAATTTGAATCATTGGTAATTATTGCATTCCCATTAAACTTGGCAGTTATAATATAGCTTAGGTGAGAATGTAATAGTATGGTATCAACTCTATTTTCAGATTCACGCTTAAACCCGCGTATAGCAAACAGCCCTACTACTCTCTACTTTAGCCGTATGTTCGAGGCACTGCGTATTGAGTGGCGGAACTCAACGCCGCGCTTTACTTTATCACCAGAGCGAAGATATTACTGTATTCATGAGTTATATTCAATTCCACGAATGGAAATTGAACCCACAACTGCCGCGTTTACAGTCATACGCTTATGCCCCTGCGCCATCACGGCCTCAACAAAATAAAACATAATTATAACAATATACAATAGATTTATTACAAATTAATAATAAAATAACATAACATTCTAGTACATTTTACATCATGCACAAACAGACTCGTACCACCTCTCCCCCACTCCCCTACTACCCGCGTGCGTAAATGCGACCTCGCATTTGAACTCAACGCAGCAAGTTTTCTTTTATCTTTTATTTATATATATATATATATATATACGGATATATATGTATTTATGTATGTTGTTTTATTGTGATTCGGTAGCTGATTGGATTTTTTATATTGTTGTTAGATTAGTATTGGTTTTAGGTGGTTAATTGAATTTGGTTTAAAAATTGATGTACTGTATTTGGAGGTGGCGGTGGTTGTGGGTTCGATTCTTACTTTTTGTGGTTTTTGATTTATTTTACAGTTAATAGGTGGAGTGTAATGTTTTAAAAAAATTATGACTTCACAAGGTCCACTAATAAATGATGTGATTAATGCATATTTCTTTAATGTTCTTATAAAATCATAATTAGAAATCATAATATACAAGGAGGCCAGTCTTGATGTGTAACTGTAAACGCTACTGGTTGTGGGTTCGATTCGCACTTTAGGAAATATTTCCGTTAATAATTGGCGGAACACAACGCCGCGCTTTGCCTCTACACCAGAGCGAAGAAATTAAAATATAAATGTAAATAAATATTTCATTTGCTCGATCGAACCCACAACCAGTCGATTTTACAGTCGCACTAAGTGCCCCTGCGCCACGTCTCGTAATTTCGGAGTAACGAGAAGTGACATTTAATATTAAATAATCACCATAGTTACGATTCTGCATGGTTGTAAATGTCAAAATTTCTAAGTTAATAAATTTTTGCGTACCATTTACAAATGAAATAATATAATAAATTATCAGTGCTTTTGAGCTTCCAAATAAAAATATGCAATATTTTACGTTCAATGAACTGATAGTATATAGCAGTTTGTGCGACATAAACAGATAGTAATCACATAAATTTACATATAAATACATACATCTTTAAATTTACAGGTAAGCAGAGACATCTCATTTACGAGTATGTTGTTTTTTATTTATTTTCGGTACCCAAAGAGTAAAACGGGACCCTGTTACTTTGCAGCCTGTCCGTCTATCACCAAGCTTTATCTAATAAACTTTGATAGTTAACATTTTCACAGATACTATTTTCTGCTATCGCTACAATAACAAATACTAAAAAACATAATAAACTAAATATTTAAGGGGTTATGATTGTAAGTAGTATGGGAGAATACTACAAAAGTGATATTTTGTATTGTGTTTGATAGATAATGGTACTAGTGCATGAGTCCAACTCGCACTTGGCTGGTTTTATTTACTTTGTTTAACCTTAGTACAGTTACATATCCATATCCCAACTACTCCGTCAAACCCAACTTTATATTGTCATATTGATTTAATAGTTTTTCATTTTATATTCTGTTTAAATAAGTATAACAACATAATTAAATATTACAGATTGATAATAATGGAACAAATATTTATGTTTGAAGTGTTTGTAAAAAAAATTGTTTTAAAAATCGAACCACCAGAAAAAGATGAATATGAACTTCGCATGGAAGAAGAGGAAAGGAAACGGGAAGCTGAAGCTTTGGCTGCTGCAGAAGCGGCAAAAAAAGGTAAAAAAGGTGCTAAAGCTAAACCTAAACCTAAGAAGGGCAAAAAAGGTAAGGAACCACCTATGCCGTCAGAGGAAGAAATGAAGTTTATGCAAACATGCACCATGCAAATAAATTGTTTACCCATATTTGATTTTTATGTTGCCCATGACAACTTCGTAGAACCTCCACCACCGCCTCCACCTGGAAAGAAAGGCAAGAAACCTCCCAAGCCGAAAGGTAAAAAAGGAAAAAAAGCCCCTGTATTTAAATTGCCCCTTCCATCAGAACCCTTACCACAACCACCATACTTTGGGGTTGGAAACGCTATAATGTTCCTGTCGAGACCTTCGAAATTAGAAGAAGTCCTTAAAAAAACACCTATTTACATAACCGTTTGGAATAGAGATCAAGAGATGAACTGTGTGGGCTTTTGTATAGTTGAATGGCATGAGTCATTTTTCAATTGCCTTCAAAAAGCTGCCGAATTGAATCCAGTAAACATGGATCAAGCCGAATACAGAGATACTACGCGACCAGAAATGGTAACGAATACTGTAGAACTAACTCGACCCCTACAGTGTGAGGAGGACTTGAAAGCATCAGGTGAAATCGAATTTTTCATACGATTGACGTGTATGGGCAATAGGGTCATAAGTTATTTTATCGCACTGCCAGAAATGGAGAGACTGCCCGGTCGTAAATATTTGTCGGATGACTTAAAATTAAAAGATGTTGAGGTGGTTAGACATTGGGAACAAACTACTATAGATGCTGTTCCACCCGTTGCCTATTTCTTCGGAGCTCCAGACATAGTTCGGGAACCCATAAGGCCCGTAGAGGAACCTAGGGTTTATGATGATTTCGTTGCCCCTTATACTGCAAGCGAGTTAGCCATACTTGCAATGGGATTCCCCAAAGGCCCTTGTGGTGGTACTAATTGCCCTAAAAGAATGGAATACAGAGGCAGCCAGCATCAGTTCATATTTGGAGAGACGGTTAAAGGTAAATATCAGCATGGGCAGTTCGTTAACAAAAGAGACGTGCACGGTCCATGCGGAAGGTTGGATTGTCCTTTGGCAAAGAAAATTCGCGCTTATCTATGTTCCGAGGGAAGCTACAAACCTTGTAAGAAACCGTGCTATAAAGATTATTATTGAATGTAAGAAATCAATTCAAAATATTGTTTAAAATTTTTTTAAGACCAAATTTTGGACTTTCATTACATAAAAAAATAATGTAAATAAATACGAAAGAGATCAGAAAAAAAACAATATAAACTTTCTCTTTCTAAAGTCACCTCAAATAACCAGGTCAAAATTTTAATTTGAAATTAATTTAGGTAGTAAATGAATCACAGGTGTATTATTCTGAATAATACGTGGAACGGTAAGTGATATATCACGAGTCTCGCGTAATTTATTCTTTTGTTGCGTCTCGCCGGTTGCTAATTAAATGCTATTGTAAAAAATATAAAAAACTCACTCATATATATACGGCTTCAGTTGCTGTATCTCGCATATAGCAGGGAAGGCAGCGGGAACCTACTAGGTTCCCTAGGCTACATTCTACGTTCCCCACTTTTATCTACTTGACTTACAAACAATCACTCACTTTTAATACTGATTCATTAACTTTTAAAAGTAGCTTATTTTCTTTATTTGTTCAATCCTTATTAGTAATTTTTAGAAAAAAAAAATATAATTACTTACAACTTGAGGCCAGTCGTGGCGCAGCGGCACGAAGTGTGACTAAATCGACTGGTTGTGGGTTCGATCCCCACTCGGGGAGATGAAATATTTACTTAAATTTATATTTCCATTTCTTCGCTCTGGTGCTGAGGCTGCGCGGCGTTGAGTTCTGCCACTCAACACGCAATGCCTCCAGAACTCGGCAGAAAGTGGGAAACGGAGTGTCTTAATACTAGGTTCCCTCTGCCTACCCTGCTGTGTGCGGGATATAGCGTTAAGCTAATATAATATTTTTTTTTTAATTACTTACAATGGTTCAGGTAACTTACCCTTCGTTACCTAAAACACATTAAATATGTATAATATTTACAACAAACTATAAACAGAATAAGCCTTCCAAGTTGAAAAACAAGCAGAGAAAACAATTCCGAGAAGAGATCATCATTTGCGATATTCGCTTAACACTCCTTGCGTGTCACGTGGCCAAGACTCACGTTTTGACACCAAAATGGACTCTATCTCAGGGTAACAAGTTCGAATTCGTATTTTTTGTACTTTTATAAAGATTTTCAAATACAATCGTTGTAATTATTAGTGCGGTTTTGACATTCGTAATTTACACGTTATGGTCGATGAGCGTGAATAAGTAACGTTATCAGGATATTTAAAAGGATTTTACGTTGTTCGTGTATTGTTCTGTTCTTTTTCATGGGAAAACTAAATCGTTTAAGTTTTACTAAAGAAACAATTATGTTGTGAGAAAATAAATGTTTAAACATTTTTGCCAATTTTTTTTTATGAAGATTAAGCCATGACCTAGTTTATATAGAAAATAAAATTATGTATGAGTAGGTTTCTTCTATATATAAACCCAATTAATGCATTGGCAAAATACAAAAAAAGAACGTTTCTTTTACCTCTACCAATTTTAATATTTTCATTTCCTACATTTGGTAACGGAATAAAGCGCGGCATTGAGTTCCGCCACTCAAAACGCAATGTCTCGAGAATATGGATAAAAGTAAGTATCTTAATACAAGGTCCCCAGTTCTTCTCTCTCCAATCCAAGTAATACAGTGGGATGCGAAAAAAACATTTTTTTCAGCTTCTAGTAAATGAGTACTTTATCTACTTTCCGCCTGTATTATTATATAATACATTGCATATTGAACCCGCGTTTTGCCTCACTTTTACGTCCCGCGCGGGCATCGAACCCACTGCCATTTACAGTCCCACTATACCCAAAATAACTCATCGATATCATACTTTAAGTATCGTTATCTAATAGTACTGCATCGATTTATGACCTATACATGTATGTATTTGGTTAATTTATTCAAATTGATGCAAACAACGCTAGTGTTTATCTGCAACGCGATATATTGCGAGGTCTTTTTGATAAAACCGCGTAAGTACCGGTAATGACAATCAAATGTTATCGTCGGGTTCATATTGATTCTAAATGTACAGAAAATATTGGTAAAACGATTTAAATCAAGGTATAATTTTAAAAATCTGCGTGGCGTAGTGGTGCGTACAAGCGTGTGACAGTAACGCGATGGTTGTAAGTTCGATACCCACTCGGGGGATGAATTGATGTTTTCATTAATAACTCGCTCTGGCACCAAACCAAAGCTCGGCGTTGAGTTCGATCCCCACTCGGGGGAATAATTTGATATTTTCATTAATTCCTCACTCTGGCACCAAGGCAAAGCCCGGCGTTGAGTACCGCCACTCAAAACGCAATGCCTCAAAAAATTCGGCGGTAAGTGGGGAATGAACTGTCTTAACACTGGGTTCCCTCTGCCCATGCGGAACAACGTGACGATAGTAAAATCAGATATAATGCTAAATATGAGAATGATGTGTAATGATTCACTTTTTTTATTTTATATTACAAATTAAAATTGTTTGATAATAAGTAATAAGCAAAAATATTCTTCAAACTGAGATATTGTACGAACGCCTTGTAAAATTTTATGAGCATTTACTCTGTCTTGTGCACTAAAGCCTTAGAAATGACTTTTCTTTTTAAAATAATCATATATTTATATATAAATAAAATAATTGTTATTAGTTATTGTAAGGTTATTTTACTGGAAATCCTTTTATTATTTTTTTTTATTTACTCTATTATTTTTTATCATTTAAAAAAAAATTCTAATATTATATAGATTTGCATTTTCCATCGAATTCTCGAGCCGTTCAGTGTTGAGTAGCGGAACTCAAAACCGCGTTTTGCCATGTTACCCAAGCGAAGATGATATTATTAAATATTTCATTTACTCAAGTGATGACTGAGTGACAGACAACGCATAGACGGCACTTATGAATTTGGTAAATTGAAATTATGATATGTAGGTACGACTAGATTGGGAAGTGTAGGGGAGCTGTAAAAGAAGGTTTAAGGAAAGAGACATTTTAAAGAGGAAGCAGAAAGGCGTGAGCGAAAATTTCTTTTAACTGGCAACAAAAATATGAAATTTTACAAAAATATAACATTTTATATTATTTAATAAAATGACTCACTAAACGAATGTTGGCTATCGTTTGATGATTCATTATAGGAAACTGGGCGCGGCTTTTTAAATTTTACATTTGAATAGGTTCAATGACAAATTATGTGTGAAGTATTTAAAATTTTTTTGTTAACGTATCTTTTGTGGTTGTGTATTTAGTTATTTTGTAATAGGTAAAGACTATAAAGGCCAGTCACGCGACAGGTTGTGGTTTCGATATCTACACGAAGAAATGCCACCAGAATTCAACGGGAAGAAGAGAAGAGAAAGTTTTTTAATTAGAACTAAACACCGTGCTACATCTAACTGTACCTAACATATTATTAATATCCCTTGTTACATACATAACTAAACAAAAAATATAATTAAAATTGTATTAAAATAAATTTATTCTGGAATCTAACCCAGTACCTCTGATTTAGGAATCGATCACGAATCACGCCACTAAAGGCTAAATAATTTAATTAAGACCTGTAACTGGAAATCCTTTAATGTTTTTATTAACTCCATTATTTTTTATTATTAGTTTTTTATTGCATTTCATAAAATGCAATAAAAAAATTGTCTAATAGCACATAGATTTTTTTTATTAATTTTGACGTTGAAAAAATTGATAAATCCGTTTAACTGTAAAAAAAACAATTAACTAGTAAATTTTAAATATAACTCTTAATTTTGTAGGTTCGCGTTTTGGACACAGAGTCCGTTCTCTGATTTCCATTTGAATTCAAAACTATGCTAGGTTAGTGTCGGAACTTACCGCCTTACTTTCTTCTGTTTGAGTAGAAATATGAAAATTCTTCGTTCCCCTAATTCGGAAATGAACCCAAGTACACAGCTTACAGTCGAACTTTTCTATGGTCTCTATTAAAATATTTTATATAGTACATTTTTTAACTATCAACTATTTAACATGACAGCATTACTTATCTAACTGTTAATTTAACTTAAGGGTTTTCTAATACATTTCTCAATTTAGAGCTGTATCCCGCATAAAGCGGGATAGTTAGAGGGAACCTTGCGTGAAGACACTCCGTTTACCTCTGTCGTCGTGCTGAATGGCGGAACTCAACGCCGTGCTTTTACGATTGCAAATAACAAAGCTTAATAGCAAAGCAAAGAAATTAAATTATTAATAAATAATCATTCATTCGACCGAGAGGGAATTGAATCCGCAACCCCCTTCTATGCACCTGCGCCTACGATTTTTTTTAATGCACCAATTTAATTACTGTTTAAGCTCTATCGTTACATCGAAACTCAATGCTTTCCACAGAACAAACATATCATGACGTACAAACAGACGTTTTAAATATTTGTACAAGTGCTACTGACATTTCTACATATGTCCTGTGAAAGCACATCAATTAGCTTTGTAAGTGAATACACCGTTTTGTGTAGAATCGGTTGTCCTTCGGAGATTTTTTCTTAAATTATCGCTGAGTAGGCTGAGGGAACCTGGGAACCTAGTATTAAGACTAACATTCTATGTTTCTATGAAGAGACCTCCGTCCTCCCCACTATTTTTGCTGAATTCTGGAGGTATTGCGTTATGAGTGGTGGAAGTCAACGTCCCGCTTTGTCTCGTTATTAGCGGGAGAACAATGAAAATATTAAATATTTTATTTCTGCGAGCGGGAATCGAACCCGATATTCGTCATGTGCTTTTACCCCTGTTACAAGACAGCCTCAAACAAAAATATCCATGTCTATAATAAAAAAAATAAAATTAAGCAATCATTTTTTACAATAACTTATTCCTCAAATATTGCAAGTATTTTAAAATATAATCTCTTTCTTTCTTTTATTCCTTTCCTTCCTTCCTTCTTCCTGGCATTAATCCCGGCTATTTGCCAGGGTCTGCCTTCCCACTCAACCTACTCCACTTTGCACGGTCTTTAGCGTCCTCGGTGGTTAGACCATTGGCTCTCATGTCCTGCTTCACGACATCCAACCAGCGCTTCTTTGGGCGTCCGTGAGGTCTCACTCCGGGGACTGACATAGCAAGGCACTTGCATCCGACATAGTTCTTAGGCCGGCGCGTAACGTGACCAAACCATCTCAGGCGACGCTCTTGGAGCTTATCCGCTACGTCACGGACTCCAAGACTACCCCGAATGAATGTGTTGCGTATGCGGTCAGACCGCGTTACGCCGCACATCCACCGCAGCATCTTCATTTCCGTGACGTGAAGCTCCTGAGTGTGCCGAGATAGTGCTGGCCAACATTCGCTGCCGTATAAAAGAACCGGTCGGATGATGCTCTTGTATATCAGACCCTTGAGTTTGGGCGGTATCCTGCGATCGCAGACCACACCAGTGACCTCCCGCCATTTGGCCCAAGCAGCGCTTATCCGGCTATAGACATCGTGATCGATGCCTCCAGACTCGTGCATAACGGATCCAAGGTACCTGAACTTTTCCGACTTAACGGCTGGTTCAGGACCTATAAGGATAGTGCTCGAGTCCGGGCTCCCACAGGCCATGTACTCGGTCTTCGACACATTTAGTTTAAGACCGCCGTTCTCAAGCGTACCCTTCCACAGGTTCACTTTACGCTCCAGCATCAGTCGGTTCTCATCAATGAGTGCTATATCATCGGCATACATCATCAACCATGGAGGCTGGTCTTGGATGTGAGCCGAGACAGTATCGAGCACCACATTGAATAAGAACGGACTAAGAGCCGAGCCTTGGTGAACCCCTACTGTAATCTGGAAGGGTTTAGTGTCGCCAACAGCAGTCCTAACCATAGAAGCGGAATCGCGATACATGTCTCTGATAATCTCAATATAGGCCTCAGGGATCCCTTTGGATCGCAATGCCCACCAGATACACTCACGAGGCACACAGTCAAAGGCCTTCTGCAGATCTAAAAAGGCCACATGCAGAGCTCTCCTTTTTTCCCTGTATGCCTCCATCAATGTTCTGAGGGCGAAAACGGCGTCCATAGTGCCCGATCCTGGCTGAAATCCATATTGAGACTCAGAGACAGTACACTCGCGGCGGAGCCTGAGGTCGATCATGCGCTCGAAGAGCTTCATGGTGTGACTCATAAGCTTAATGCCCCTATAACTACCACAATCTTGAACACTGCCCCTTCCCTTGTAAATAGGGGTAATGAAGCTAAGCCGCCACTGGTGTGGCATCTTTCCAGTGTTCAAGATATGATTAAAAAGGACAGTAAGTATGAGCACACCAAGAGAGCCCAACGATTTCCACGCTTCGATCGGAATGTCGTCAGGTCCCACCGCTTTTCCATTCTTCATGCGTCGAAGGCAATTACGAGTTTCGTCAAGGGTTATTGGGGCAATAAGTCCGAGGTTAGGCGGTGGGTCGTGATGAAGACTGCATGGGTGCTGAGTATTCAGCAGCTCCTGAAAGTAGCTTCTCCACCTCTCCTTCACAGAGTCATGACTACAGAGCAGCGTGCCCTGGGAATCTCTGACGCAAAGACATTTTGCGATATCTTGCGTCGCTTTATCCCGGGAACGTGCCAGCTTGTAAATGAACTTCTGCCCCTCCACAGTTTCAAGTTTATCATACAGTGGTGACAAACTCGCACTGCGGGCTCTGGCTACAGCTCTTTTACTGGCATGTTTAGCTACTATGTACTCCAGTCTGTCTTCAGGGGAGTTGGATTGCTGCCACTTCTTAAAGGCATCCTTCTTTTCACGAGTCACCTCCTGCACCTTGTCATTCCACCACCATGTCTCCCTGTCGATGACACGTCCTCCCTTAGAAAGGCCAAGAACTCGCCTGCCTGCCGCAATGATTGCCGACTGAGCTCGATCCCAAGCATCCTGAGCAGTCTCGGTGTTAGTCGAAAGATTATGACTTTTCACCTCTGCCAGGAACTCGGTCTGCATCGGTCCATTCAGCAACCACCACTTGATCCGAGGCCTACGTTTCTCAGCTACTTTCTTCTTCGGAGTAACGTTAAAGTCCATGACAAGAAGACGATGTTGGGCCGTTAGGCTTTCGCCTGGAATGACCTTACAGTTAGTTACCCTGCCCATATGACACCGTCTGGTCAATAAGTAGTCTATTTGAGTTGAGTGGGACCCGCTCTTATACGTGATAAGGTGCTGAGGATTCTTTTGGAAGAACGTATTCACGACGGCCAGATCTGATGCAATACAGGTTCTTAGAATATTTTCTCCCTCTGTATTGCGAAGACCGTGCCCAAAACCCCCGTGAACACGTTCAAACGGCTCAGCAGCCTTACCGACGTGACCGTTCAAGTCCCCCCCAACTAAGACCACTTCGGTAGACGGTATACCAAGTAGCACTTCTTCATACTGCTCCCAGAATGTCTCCTTTTCGGACGCGCTACATCCCGCCTGGGGAGCATAGGCACTGATTAAGTTAGTGGTAACGCCCTCAATCAGTACCCTTACTCGCATCAAGCGGTCGCAGCGACGGTCAACTTCAAGGAGCCCATTCTGAAGCTCTTCGGAAAGCACTACCGCCACACCGTTTCTACCTGAAGGTGACCCAGTGTATATAAGCCGGTAACCCTGTCCGATGTTACGGGACTTATTGCCCTTCCAGCGAGTTTCCTGGAGGAAAGCACACTGGACCCGACGTCTCATGAGTACATCTGCGAGTTCCCTGCATCGTCCGGTTAGAGAGCCAATATTCCACGTTGCAAAGCGGAGTTTCCTTCTGGGTACTCGCGTCTTTAGCCGTGCCCGTACTTGACACGGTAGCCCTTGCCCACTTATCGCAGGTGTAGGGCGATGTGCCTGCGCGTCGTTTAGCGGCGACGCCCTAGCCGTACCCAGTTTCCTACTCATACTGTCCATTTGTAGCGGCGGATGGCGGTTTTTAATTGGAGCGACTGCCATCTGACCTCCAAAACCCCTTTATGGGGAGAAACCGGGGGAAGAGGAATAGGACATATAGAAAAGGGGGGGGGGAGGATGGGTAGAAGGAGAAGGTAGGAAAAAGGAAGAGATTGAAAGGATTCTACTAATATAATTATGTATGTTTGTTACCTTCATTTCCATTTCTAGGTAACATATCAATTTAAACCGCAAAATGTTGTAAGTAACCGCAATATAAGAACATTTTTAACCATAATAGATATTGGATTTAATTATTAAATTTAATAATACACTAGTTTTTGTTTTTTTTATATTATTTATAAAATATTTTTCGCTTTAACATAAAATATTTTTTGATTTATTGACTTTTTCAGATGAAAAGCGGTTTTAAAATCCACTTCCCATCCTACACTAATAAGATATCATGATACGTGGGAAACAGGGCCAACCCTTTATCGAGCGTTGCTTGTTTTGGGAGACGTATAAAGCTTACAAAAGATAGTAAAACTAAAAGAAACATCAGAATAAATTAAGTAACTTTTGTATGTTAATTCAAGACATATATAAATACAGCCATGAAATTTTGTAGATTCGATTCCAATCCGTTCAAAAAGTGCGTCTATCCCATTTTAAAGTTGACAACGCAGGTGTAGCTCCTCTGCTGTTGTATGAAGTCGAGGTGACATATATCTTCGTTTGCCTCGTCTTTTTCCACAATAAAAGTGGGGAACTGGTGACTACCCTGTTATACGGAATACAGCGTGAAGCAAAAAATAAATAAATATACCTATATTTGCAAATTGTAAAATATTTTCATCTAACGGTAATATAATTAAAATGCGCATAAATAGTCGGTCAATTCTAACACATTTTTTTCCCTTCCTTTGTGAATGTGTGACTCATGCGCCGGCGCAGTACGTAGAATAGCTATGGGCTGATGAAATTATATTATCAATGTTACGTGATACAGGTTGTGTTCGAGTTTTATTTAAGTTATATAATTATGTTTTATTGTAATTTCTTAAAATGTTCTAAATCTATACTAATATAACAAAACGGAAGAGTTTGTTTGTTTGCTTGTATGAAAGCTACGTTTCTCAGATATACTATAGTTCAGGGAGGAGACTTTACAGATTAGTTTTTTGTTATTGTTAAATATCGAAATTACAATAACCAGGAACGCCATCGTATCAGTTTATCCGCATGCGCTGTAGAAATAGTTACATGTAAGCGAGTACATTATATAAAAAATAACATTCAGTTTCATTAGCTCTAAAATAAAGTTCGCTACGCTTTTAATAAATCACAATAATGCATTTTGTGATAAATATAATTAAAAATTGTAAGGTGATATTTCATCGATTTTTTTTTCATATCATGGAAATCATCAAGGAAATTTTAATTTAGGCAGCCAATGATGTCGTATGTAGTGCTTGCACTTTCTTAAAATTATGAAAAATTATTTAATGTACAAATTATATAATCAATCGATTGGCAGGCAAGGCAAGGCAGTATAATAAAAAAAATATATATATGGTGTACGGGCGAAACCGCGAGTGAGTCGCTAGTGTAAAGTATGGCTTCATGCCGTATTTCGTTTATACTATGGCAAAAGTACTCTAGTGTTACGATATTTCGTTGTCCATTTCTGCCTGGTTTTTGGAGACCATCATTAACAGTCAGACTCATTTATTACCATACATGCATATTACATGGAAAATTTATATATATTAACATTTTTTTAATTAAGATTTAATCTAAAATATTTTCAGTAAAGTAACATTTTAAATAAAAAAATATATAAAATTTCAAAGTAATGAATCATAACTAATTAACTAAATAAAAACTAAAATATCACACTGAGTAAAAGCGTTCGACTGCAACGCGATACGCGGTCGTGGGTTCGATTCCCACTTTCTTTCTTTTTTTTTCATCGTTTCACGATTCTTTTATTTTGTCGTTCTTGTAAAAATGCGAAGTTACGCAAACAAACAACAAAATGCCTTGTAAATTGTTTTATTAGGAACGGAGTGTCTTAGCACTAGGTTCTCAGAATGTTTCCGCCTACCCCGCTACATGCGTGATATAGCGTGATACTAAAAAAAAGCTATAGCCACTCTAATTATAATACAATAGGTACTATCGAACAATTTTAATTATTTTCTATCTGGACTGTAGTAAACTGTAACGTTTACGGTTAGTTGACACAGACACTGACAGGTCTAGACAGTGTGTGCTCGGGTTAAATTAGAAGAGTGCATCTGCTCTATGTATTTTATCTTTTATATCTTATTTCTGTATCTACATTGGTTGTATTTTATCTTTTATATCTTACTAAATGTTTGTAAAATTGCTATAAATGTCGATTTTAAGTTAGTGTTAATTAGATTCTGGTATCTTTTTGGTTTTATCTAATCTTTTTATTAAATGAGAGCATTTGGTGTTCTGGTCCTGTGTCTGTTTCTATAACGCTTTCTCATATTAAAATTGAATAAAAAATATAGGTATAAATTATGCCTTCAAAATAAGATCTTATTCGTTTAAAATTATATTAAAAAAAAACATAAAAATTCCAATTGAAATAAGTAAAAATAGAACCTGGCTATTCATTTTATTACAGTAATATGTAATAAATAATAAAAAAATATTATATATATAAGTGCAATAAGCGAAAAATAACGTCCTCACGGCACGGCATATCAATGCCGCGACGGTTGTCGGTTCGATTCAGCTTAGTGTTAAGGCACTTTGTTTTCAACTGAATTCGGGGGCAATTCCTTTGCCTCAAGACCAGAGCGTAAAAAATAAAATATTTAACATTTTATTTCCTAAAGTGGGAATCGAATCCACAACCTGTCTTACTTTCCGTGATTGTGCTGATGCTTGTGCGCCTGCGCCATAACTGGTCTCTTAGGCAGTACATATTATAACGAAAAAGGTTGCAAAAAGCTCAATTACACGACCCTTGAAAGCCTTAATTATTCAACCCCCAAGTCTAAAGACAATGAGACCTAGTCATCGTTTCGAGCTTCCATCTCCATACTGTACACATATAGTACGACCAACAAATCGTGGCCGCTGAATTTAACTGTAGAGCTTATAAATGACTGCGCAAATTTCATTTAAGATTTTTTTTTCACTTTTGATTATTTTCTCTCTAAGTGAAAAATGCGTAAAAGTTCAGAAAATATAACTTCACAGAGGCCACGACTTGATAACCGTACTGTAAGTTTAGTAACAGCCTAGTAACAGTGAGTCATAGTGTAATCTGATGGGAGATAATTTTTTTTTTCACCGTGCCTTCCCGTGCCGAGCACTGTGTGAGTCATCAAGATAAGGAAGTATAGTGAGATGCTGTTAGAATATTAAGCTGTAAGTTTGAGGTTTTTTTGTGTGGTATTTTGCGATTTTTTTTGTGTTTGTGTTTGTTGTTAATTGTTGTTGTTTTTAGCAGAAATTAGCTTAAGTGTTGGTTTTATTGTTAAATGGTTAGTTGTTTTATGATCGTTTAATGTAAAGATTTTTTTTTATGGAAAAAGTAGGCAAAATACTTTTTTTTTTTTCATAAATATTTTTTTGTTGTTCATAATATTATTAGCATAATTTGTTATAATTTTATGTATAATAATGTGAAACTTATTAAAGTAAATATCTTATAAATTATAATAGTTTCAAAAGAATATAATAATATATTTATTTTCAATTGTCCTAATTTAAAGCGTTTTCTTATTTAAATTTACCGCGATTAAAGAATAAATTCTAAACTTATTATCATAAAATTTTCTATAAAAATAAAGATATAAAAAGTTGTATAAAAATATTTTTATATTTAGTTATAAATTAGCCAATAATAATATATTAACAATTTTTTTAAAAGAATCGACTCTACAAAACTTTTGTTCTTTCTCTGCGTTGACCAAACTCCAGACGATGTCTTCAAACAGTTCTTTTTATTTTTATTTTGTACCGAAAATATTTTACGTTTAAACGATTCATTTTATAATTGGGACAGTTTGAATGTAATGATGACTTTAACAATCGACATTATATTTATTATATGTCTTATTTAGTACAATCGTGGAGCAGTGGCACAGCGTTTGTATGTGGACACGACGTTGGCTGTGGGTTCGATTCCCATTCAAGGGGATTAATCAAAATTATGACATTGTGATACAAGAGCACAATGACCAATTTACTGGAGCGAGGAAACAAAAATAATTCATTCAATTGAGAATTGAACCAAATCTCTAGTCATTTCAGTCAGATACTGTGCCACTACGTCCTTATTATTATTAGTTTATACACCCTGTAGTTATTATAGATGGTGTATTTTTTTATAAATATACACTAATATGGTCAAGTTTAAAAATAGTGGTCACATTTTTTTAAAATAGACAATAAGAGTATTTTCTAAATGACCGATATTAATCATTTTATGTCATCCATTATAATGTAAATGCGATAACAAAAGTTAAATAACGTATCTTAGAAACATAATTATATATGAACGTAACATTGTTTATTTTTTTTTATTTTGACATGACAAATTAGAGATTAACTATTGCTATTGTGGCATAGTTAGGTATGTCAAAAGAATAAAGCGATGGGCGTTTTTTTAGCTTCACACTAAGCGTCTTGTGATAGACGCGACAGTTGTGAGTTCGATTCCCATTCGGGGAAATTAAATCTTTTTTAAACATTTTTTAAAGTGTTATTCCACACTTAGTAGGTAAAATAAAAAAACGTGGCGTTGGTTTCCTCTACTCAATTTGCAATGTCTCAAAATCAAATTTTGGTGGAAAAAAGGGAATATATTACAAGATTCCTTATACCTACCCTGCTACATACGTGATACAGTGTGAAGTTAAAACGGAGACATATATCCCTTAACTTAAATTCACTACCTACCCCACAATAAATATAAATTAACTATCACACAAAACGATTTTGGTTCCTGAGATTACAACGATCAACCAAACACAAACTCTACTTACATCAAAAAAATCAACAAAACCATACCACATAAAAGTAATTCTAGTTATTTAACATCGATCACAATTCCTCAAAAATAAAACATAATATAAGCCATTAGATGATTCAAATTTATGATGAAATGTCAATACGAGTAGGTACTCCACAGACTATAGTATAAAACAAAAGCGTCGTTATCAAAATATTTCTACATATTAACAGGCTGTCGCCATAAAAATGCCATACAAAGAAGTTTTTAATAAAATTCGATTGAGTTTACCTATTTGTGATGTGGTCTAAGTTATAGGCTATTGCGGAATAATCGGGATGTATAATACAATCTTCGGTCCAAAATAATATTATAAAACTTTTGTTTGTTTGCTTGTTTGAACGCGCTAATCTCAGGAACTAATTCTTCGTATTGTTTTTTTGTATTGGATAGTCTTTTAAATGAGAAAAGCTATTCTCGGTTACATTTCATTTCGTTATATACCATTCGATTGCAGGCAATATGTATATTATATATATATTGAACAACAAATTAACTCACAATTACAAGAGAATTATGCTTTATTAAATATATGTACAAAAATATATGTTTAAACAAATATTAAAATATATTTTAATGATGGGACATGTGTCCATGCCATCGTCCTCAATTTTTTTTCAATTTCACGCTGAATCTCGCATCCTTTCTATCGAGTTCTGTAGACGTTTCGAGTTAAGTGGCTGAATTCAACGCCGCGCTTTGCCTCGACACCAGAGCAAAGAAATGAAAATATTAAATATTTAATTTCCTCGAATGGAAATTCTGCCATGACTGGCCTCTGACCTCCTTGCGATACACGTCGATTTCACAATTCATACTAGCAGTTCCTGAGATCTTCGCGTTCATCCAAACAAACTTTTTATGTAAAAATAATATTAGACCACACGACACTGTTATCTCCAGCAAACATTTGGTAAACATCAACCGGCTTGTGGACACTTGACGTCTTTCGTCATACTTCATTAGTGATAAGAGATCTTTTGTTAGAACGATATCGGTCGATATACTTTTTGAAATGTTTTTTTATTATAATTACTGAGTCAATGTTGCTTAAGTACCTTATAATGTTATTTAATTGTTTATAGCGTAGAGGCAGAAATGTGCGACTGTGAACGTGACGGTTGTGGGTTCGATTCTCAGTCGGTCCAGGTCCTTTCTTAATGGAGACGGTCTTTGCACTGGGTTCTCAGGTTAATTTTGCCTACCCTACTATATGCAGAATACAGCGTGAAGTTCACAAAATATACTTAAAAAAATAAAACTTATGAAGTACCAAATATATTTTTCAGTAAAGGAAATAATATAATAAATTTTAATACATTCTTCTTTTTAATTAAAATATTTAATGTTTTCCTTTCCTCGTTCTGGTAACGTGTCAAAGCGCGGCGTTGATTTTCGCAACTTACCACGGAATGCCTCAAAAAGTTGGCGAAAATTTGAGTATAGAGATATTTTGAAGTGTCTTAACATAAGGTTCACAGGTTCCCTCCGCTTGCCTACTTTAATTTATTTCATATAATATCCATATATAAACGTTTTATTTTTAACTACCTCTAATAAATAAAAATAAAATGATTTATATCCTTATACAGTAATACATACTCGTTAATAATAAAATAGACCTTTAAAAGTATAATAAAAAATTAGCTTACTCAAAATATAAATGTAAAAGAAGTCTTTCATAAAAAGTTTCAAAGAAAGAAAATAATAAAATACATTGTAATTTAAAAAATCAGCCATTTCCCATCAGACAGTGTGTGTACGTACGTCAGAATTTATGTCAAAATGATTTAGGAGCTATAAAATGACACTCACTATTACAGAGTTGACATTTTGAATCGTTAAATAAGGTATTATAAAAAATCACGTTTGAACCGTTATTTTGTAAGTAATGAATGATTTTATGACGATTAAGTTATTGTAGCTTTATTTATTTTTTTACGTTTAGAGAGTGCAATAACAGAGCGCGAAAACAATATTAATTTCATTGCCCCGAGTGAAAATCGAACCCACAACCGTCGCGTCTATCAGCAGACGCTGAACAGTGTAAAGCTAAAAAACGCTTTATTACATTACATTATTTGCTTTGAAGTAACTGTTTGAACTTAGACTCAGAGTTACCTCCGGCATTCGAAATGTGTCTTGTGTGACACATGACATATGACACATTCTGAACCAATTTGTTGATATGATTTTTCATTACTTACCTACAATCCCGGGACTATCCCGGTATTCTGAAATTTGAAAAAAGGCCCGAAATCAAATTCCCTATAACTTCATGCGAGCAACGCCACAGGTAAAAAACACCAACTAACCATATACCTAACTGAAAGAAATATTTATATATATATTTTTGGTTTTAGTTGAGGCTAGTGTGGCGTTAGGTTCTAAAAAAAATCTGGAAAATGGTTTTATTTAAATTATAAAATAAATCAGCTTCACGCTGTGTCACGCACACAGCAGGTTAGGCAGAGGAAACCTAGTGTTAAAACACTCCGTTCCCACTTCGCCGAATTCTGAAGGCATTGCGTGTTGAGTGGCGAAACTCAATGTCGCGCTTTATCTCAAACATCAGAGCGAAGAAATGAAATTATTAATTTAAAAACATATTTCATTTGCTCGAGTGGAGATCGAACCCACAACCAGTCGCGTTTACAGTCACACATTATCTCGAAAATATGGCGAAAGTCCTATCTCTATTTCTCTATGCGGGAAAAGAAACGTTTTTAATTCTATTTCTCGAATAATTTCAATAGAACAAAAGAAAACTATATTATTGTTTTCCATTAGAGCCATAACAATCGAATAGTTACTTTAAATGATATGATTCACACTTGTCTTTAGCATGTATTATATTTTTCGTCATTAAGTAAATGAGTTAACATAATGTGTGGAGGTGTGGCTTAGAGCTAAAATCTATTAAATTATAAATATATTGTTGGAAAATCGTACAAATATTTTCAGTTTTTTGTTATTGTGTTGTAGCGTGGGCAGTTTGAACTTGTGTTAAGACATTTCGCAAAAAAATATTTTGCTACCTAAACGAGAATATGAAAAAAAAAATTTATTCTCTCAAATGAGAATCGAACCCACAATCATCGAGTTTAAAAGTCGCTGCTTACGACGGCCTTGATTATAAAGATACATATATATTAATATAATAGAATAACTCACACAGCTACCTGACTGTAAGCTCGTTAAAGTTTATACAAACATACGAATTTATTAATCCATATTTTTTTTAGCTATACGAAAAAACGGTTATTTCCAGGATACGTTTGGACTCCTCCAAACGTATCCTGGAAATAGCATAGCAGTAATAGGCAGCAATAATCTGGAAACCTAGTGTCAAGATTCCGTTTTCCATTAAAAGAGTTAAGTTATACAAAAAATATATATATTTATAAAAAAAAATTAAATTTATGTTTTACAAAAAAAAAATACCGGATCGAGGAACTGAAAATATTAATTATTTCATTTACTCAAATATAAATCGAACCGTCAACCGTCGCATTTATACGCACCCTAGTGCCCCTGCACTACGATAGCCTTTAAAATTTATATAAATAGAGAAATTATTTCTTCATATTATGCCTCTATTTTGAGAATCGAATTTACTGTTATAACAGACTCAGCTATCAACCACTGGACTATACGTGTCAAAACATAGATAAAACAAGTATTACAAGGCAAAACGGTTCTTCAATATCGTAATATTGTGAAATCAAACGCATAATATTAAACATAGTATCGTAGCATAGCGTTTGTTTACGTTTTCGTCTGTTTGTATGAAAATAATAATATTTAAAATAATTTAAATAAATATATGATATATTTATTTATTTAATGTTAATTATATTTTAACGTACAACAAAAAGTCTTAAGCGTTTATTAAGTTTAAAAAGTAATTTAATTTCACAGTTCAAATCAGTTAATTTGTTTTTATACCATATGCAAAAAAATCGATGCTTAAGTTTGAAATGTCTTAATAACAATATGTAAATATTATAGAGATGCGTATAGCTGGATTCACAGAGTGAATCTGTGAATCTAGCGTTAAGTTACTCCGAATTTATGAAGGTATTGAGGGTTGAGGAGGGGGATCTTAACGCTGCGCTTTTCTCCGTTTCCAAAAAGAGGCGAGGCGTTGAGTTCCGTCACTTAAAGCACAATATTTTGAACATTGGCCAGAAAGTGTTGTGTTGGAATGTCTTCTGTCGATTATTTTTTTAAGTTAACTCTACCCACTCTTTCATATATAAAAAACTAAAAACTATAAAAAAATACATATAAACACAAACATACACACACAGCTTCTATATATAATATTTCTAACATAAGTAGGTACAAAAGTCAACGTATGTTGGAAACACGTGGACATATTGTAGTATGGAAAAATTTTCCCTATGTATATGGAACTGCATAGTAGTGCAAGGTCAATACTAGTTCAATACAATACGTATATTGTATAGATTCGAAGGTCGTTTTTGTTCATATATACGTTATATGCGGGTTAATGCGTGTTTAAATTAAATACAGGTGGAAGTTAAATAAAATATTTGTATTTATATACATAATAAAATGTTTATAGAAGGCCGTCGTTGGGGCAGATTGTCAGCATGACGGTTGTGGGTTCGATTCGGACTTGAGGGAAATTTTCATTTCATTTCTTCATTTTCGTATTATGATGCTATGAAACACAGTGTTGCCTTCCGCCTCTCAACACACAATGTCAAAAGTGGACGTAGAGCAGAAAGCAGAGTATCCTAATACATCGCTCTTCCGACGCTATTATATATTGTATACAACTTGATGCAAATAAAAATTCACGCTGTAACCCACACATAGCACGGTAGGCAAAGGAAACGTTGTTACCTAGTATTGACTTTGTTCCCATTTAGAAATTTTCGTTCTCCGTTTTCCACTGGATTCTGGAGTTTTGGAGGAAATAAAAATATTCTGCCTCAAATATATTATTTCTTTATAATTTATCTTAATAATATCAATCTTTTAATATATCTATTACCATTAACTAACAAATGTACAATTTAAGCTCTTCATAGAAAATATTACATAACAAAAAAAGTTCATATAAATTCAGCTCTACGGTGACAATAGTATACACACAATAAGTCCAAAACACGTACGCCTGGAAAAAAAGCTCAATCACCCGAACACCTGCGATTGATTTCAATACAGTTCGTATATTGATTAGTATTCATTTATTAATGATATAGGAATTTGAACCTTAAGTATTGGCTATTAAGAATATATCGCTTTGGGCAAATTTTATTTATGCATTTGGCCCGAGGCGAAAGGATTTTAATGCAAAAACTAAATAACTTTAGTATTATTAAACATAATACGTTTCGTATTTGTGTATACAATTTTTGAAGATATCCTGATAAGCGTGATGAGGATGATGACGAAGTGAAAAATTTGCAAAAATAAAACCAAAAACCTCAATTACTTAATTTTATTTTTAAGGTTCCGTACGTTAAAAGAAAAAAAATCGGGACCCTCTTAGGATTGTTGTCCGTCTATTCGTGTGTTTGTCAATATCTCAAGAGGTTGTTGAGAAATCTCAGGACTTGATCCTGAGATAAAGAGAGAATCTAGTGTTTTAGCATAATTTTTCCTGGATTTTGTATAAAATTATCAAAAAGTAGTTATAGTTAACCTACTGTTAACCTATAATTATGATATTAGACTAAAAATAAGATCTTCCAAAACAAACACGAATAAATCCGAAAAAGAAAAATTTTCGTAGAAAAAAAATAACCACTCGCAAACTTCAGTGTATCAGCTTCTATAAGTAATTGTAGTGTGTAATTGTAGTAAGTGTGACAACTGACAGATGAATAGACGAACAACAAGATGCATAAGGATTTCGTTTTTCCTTTAGAGATATGGAACCCTAAAAACAAGAAATACCGTCCTGGTATTGACATCACCATTAATACAATTGGGAGGTGTCGAGAAACATTTATTTTATACAAAACACAGCGTTAGGTTTCTTAATTAACGATCTTAAGTGCCTGGAAGTGATGAACGGAGTGTTTTAACACTAGGCTCTCTCTTCCTGCACCATCATAAGCAGGAGAGTACAAAGCTGAAAGTGAAGATTTTATTATTTAGTTAGTTGACTAAGGTTTAACAACCTTAGTCAACTAACTAAATAATAAAATCAATAAAAAAGATACTGATCTGTTCATCTGTTCAATAATCTGTATACGGGACACAGATGAACTCTGACACTAAAAAAAATATTTTTATTAGAAAAAATAAAAGAAATAATTTGTCTAAATTCAAGGCGCGCGTTAATTTTTTTTAACGTTTTCTAAAAAGCGCTTAAAAGAGTTTATTTGAATAAAGAATATTTTGAATTGGAATAAAAAAATACACTCCATATGTCATTTTGGAACCCTATATTTTATTGAGGCCAGTCGTGGCGCAGTGGTACAAAGTGTGACTGTAAAACCGACTGGTTGTGGGTTTGATCCCCACTCGAGGAGATGAAATATTTACTTAATTAAATTCGCCAGAAAGTGGGGAACGAAGTGTCTTAACACTAGATTCCCTCTGCCTACCCTGCTGTGTGCGTGACTCTAATTTTTTTTTTTTTTAATTTAATTTAATATTTTATATATTTTTTTAATATTTTAAATCTTAGTGCCTAGGTTCTATATAAACTTTCACGTTTTTCTAAGTTATTTAACGTATGACACATACACATGTATGACCTAGAGAAAGATTATGTTATATGAATATTGCATTTTATAGAAGACTATCCTTGGAAATTATAATGTATACTGTTTTATTTATAGTGATCGTATGTTTGAATACCGTTAAGGTATGGGAATTAATTTTATAGATTATGATGTTTTGTCATCACGCTGTATCCCGCATATAGCAGGGTGGGCAGATGAAAAACATAAACAGTGGATGTGTCAAACGGCGGAACTTAACGCCGCACTTTGCCTTTTTTTATGGAAATCCTATCCACAACCGTCGCACTTAAAGCCAGGCGTATGTGGGGACAAACATATCAGAGTAGTATATAGTTTTTTTTTTTATTTATATAAAATCTGACAATTATACAGACATACAGTGGGTATTGTATTCGTGTCGTATCTTTTTTTTTCATAGAATTAAATTTCTTATTTTTTTTTTAATTTCATATCTAACTCTAAGGCTAAATGAGTTTATATAATATATTGTTTTTTTACCCATATTGTTTTTTTTATCTTGTTGGGTAACTGGTGTTAAGACAATCCTTCTGCCCAAGTTTCAAGACATTACATTCTCAATAGCGGAACTCAACGCCGCGCTTTATCTTCCAAAGCAAGTTGCTGGAAATGATTATTGTATAATTGATATTTAAGAACATAATATAAGGTGATGTACTTATATAATAAAAACATAAACCTACCATAAATATATTAAAGTAATACGCGATAGTAGTAAGTAGTATTAACGGCACAACTGCAACCAGCTAAAAGCTTCATAAACTGCTTCTCATTTCTCAACTGAAATGTAAATTTCTAACAATAGAGAGACAATAGCGCCTGTGGCAAGCGCTTAGCGCTTTAACGATTATTGTTTCTTATTGTTGGTGGGTAGTGCCTTTTTTATATACAAATTTCTTGGTTTTTATTTGAATATTTGAGAAGGAAAATGTATTTTTGAGAAATCGTACATTTCTAATCAGTGTACCAAGGTTCCCAAGGTCCCTCTGCTGTGCTGGGTATGTGCGGGATTTAGTTTTAAAAAAATAAAATAGAAATTTTAGCTTCACATCTCCCGCATATGGCGAGGAAGCAAATAAAACATAGTGTTAAAGCACTCTGTTGTCTAATAATTTTATTTTATTTTGTAAATTGTATAAAAATTATGTTTTAATTGATCACTGTACCTTTTGATAACACATTGAATGGTATTATACAAATGTAGAATAAAAATATTCAATAAATAGATAAAATATAACTCGGGTCGATTTGGAACTCAAAATCATTGCTAATCTCAAAATAATTACAGTTAGATTCTTCTAAGTCATACCACGACGGATCTGTATAATATATAGACACAGAAAACGGAGAGATGAAAGTGACGAGTTACTCTTTCCTTTTCATTCTATTTACGTGAACAAATAAAAATCGACACAAAAAATAAAGTCACTTTGGGAAATTTTAACCAAAAATGTTCTCACATTTTAAAAACATCATAATCTTTAATTTACATATATACATCAATAACTGCATTTACATAACACAGTGCAAATCAATATAACAAATATAAGACAGCAGGTACCAAATTGTCGAACAATATTATTCAATTTCAAATTATTCAAATTATCAAGATTTGGATGCGCATACGCATGCAAATTTTATACGCGTATTTACGCTTGATCAGTGTCTAAATGACTATTTTATACAAAACGCTACTTATATAGCACTTTGTCGTTTCCGTGGGAAAATTGTTGAGATAATTTATCATAGATGTTGATTTTTAAAATGCCCGCATATAACAGGTTAGGCAGACGGGAACCTTGTGTTAAAGCACTGCGTTTCCCATTTTGAAAATTATAATAATTAACTTCTATAATTTGTGCTACCTAAAAATAGGGAATATATTCCTTTTTTTATTAATGTAATTATTTTGTATCTATATATAAAAATTAAGCAGAGGTAACGTGCGACCGTAACATTCGACTGGTTGTAGTTTCGATCCCCACTCAAGGAAATGAAATATTTATTTACATTTCTTCGCTCTGGTGTCAAGGCAAACACGAAATGCCTCCAGAACTTTACGGAAAGTGGGGAACGGAGTGTCTTAGGTTCCCTCTGCCTATCCGTGCGTGTGCCTGATACAGCGTAGAGCTAAAAAAAAATATTGAATCAAAATTTACAAATTCCCCCCAATCCACCCAAAAGTCGAACCCACAACAGCGCAACTGTGGTAATTTAAAAGAAAATAATTTAACATTACCACAGGTACCAAAGCAAATTAAAACCACGATAACTCAATTAGCAACAAAAATAGTCAACACAAAAGGGGTGGTTTGTGCCCGTGACGTATCCCGTATATATATATTTAATTAAATTCAGCAGTTTTCAGTTTTAGCCTTTCAGTGGAATCAACTGAAAATTACTGACTTCATAGATGCCATTAATCATTGGTTACACGGACGGTCCTGAACAAAAGCGGATGTGGAATAGGGTTGGTGCGGTTATTTTATATTAATGTGATAGATAGGCAAAAACAAATTCTTTTTTTTCAGGTTCACGCTGTATCCTGCTTGTAGAAGGGCAGGCAAAGGGAGACTAGTGTTAAGGCACTCCGCTTAACCATTTTTCTCCAAATTGTAGAGGCATTGCGTGTTGAGTGGTGGAACTCAACACCGCGTTATGCCTTGACATAAGACAGAGGAATTGTTGTGCAATATGAGTGTCCCTCTCTTATAGGTATTAACATGAAAATATTAATACGATTTTTTTATGAAAATAAATGGGCATCACGCTTTATTTCGCACGTAGCAGGGTAGGCAGAGAGAACCTAGTGTTAAGACACTCCGTTCCCCAGTTTACGCCGAGATCCTCTATGGAGGCATAGCGTGTTGAGTGGCTGAACTCATAAAATATAAATGTAAATAAATGTTTAATATAATCGTGTGGATTCGAACACACAACCAGTCGATTTGGACACTTGATTCACTCTGCCTATCCTGCTGTATACGGGATACAGCGTGAAACTAATTTGATTTATTTTTTAAATTGCAATATTTTGCATACATTTGCATGTATAATACCATACATCATACATATTTTATGTATGATTCACACTGTCACGGCCGTAACGCTCTGCTTAACTTTCTCCGTTGACCACATTCTGTATCTACCTATTTATAGTACGATCGACGAGTTGTGGCCGCCCTGAAATTAGGCTTTCTGAATTTTGTACATTGTTCAATACATTGGCCACGATTCGTCGATCGTACTGTAACCACTTTGTATTGACGTAACGAACAACGGTGTCAAGATCAGATGAATCATAAGTCGTGAATTAATTAATTTCTGTGCCAATATATTTAAATTTAAAAATAGTTAACATGCTCTCCTTTTCATTTATTTTTTGTGTGTTTGTATGTTGGTGTTGATATTTTTTGCCGTGTTTTTTTATTAAAATACATAAATATAATAAGGTGTTGTGCGACGAACTCTAAAGTTAAATTTTATTTAACTCATCGTATCATCTTCATATCACAGAAGGTTTGTATAATAAATATATCAATTATTTTTATTACAGAAACCGTCATGGCACTGCAGCATAACATCTGACTGTAAATATAGACGGTTATAGATTCACTTCGCGCTTGTTATAATGAACTATTATCATTTCCTCGCTCTATTAAGGTAAAACGCAGTGTTGAGCTCCACAATTCAACATGCAAAGATTATAAAATTAGTTCGAATATAGAGAACGGAGTGTCCTAACACTATGTTCTTATAATTAAAAAAAAAAACACCTTTCCAAATATAAAATACCCACCAGCCCTATATAAACATTAAACAAACCTTAGTACAATAGCACCAACTTGCAGTGTTGGCTCGTATTAATAACGTCTACTAATGAATATTGTAGGCGAATGCAAGTTGACGGGTAGTTCGTGTATTGTTTATACTTTAGTATACTTAGTGATATTATCACATGACAGGGTTTCTTTTGGATGTTTTATATAGTCAAATCTATAAGAACATTTATATATTATGGATAGTTTGTTGGTTTTAACGCTGTAATCTCGGGAACTACTGGCTGGAATTTAAAAATTATTTTTGTGTTAGAGTCTGTTTATCGAAGGTCGTTATAGACTAAGTTGCGTTTTGTTAATGGTTTTGATTTAAAGTGCAATTGTAGTTATCACTTACTTCAAATTCACCATGCGGACGAAGCCACAGGTAAAAACGATTATTTAAAAATTAAACTATTTTTTATAGTGGAATTTATATTTTATTTTAAAAGTAATTTTTAAATGAAGAAATGGAATTTGAAATTTTTAAATGAAGAAAAAATAATGTAAGCTTTTTGTAAATAATGTGTAGATTATATAAATCTAAAGGTGAAATCAATAAAAATGCGCAAATAAAAAAAAATACCTGACTGTATATTAGAAGTTTTTTTTATTTTTTTAAAAGCCTTTATTGCAGATTTTATTAAGCTTTATTTAACCTAATAATTGTTCTACACAAATAAAAGTAGTTTTGAAATTGTCTTCTGGAATTATCATAATCATATTTTTTCTCTTCTCTCTCCTCTTTTCTCTGTCTTACCCTGCTAGATAAAAAATGCTAGGAAATAAAAACTAAAATATCGTTAGCAAAATATAAATCGCTAATACTATTAACAAACAAAATATTAAAATATTCAAAACACACCCTTATCACTTTGCCTTGCAATTTTTCAAGCTGTTGATTACATTAAAATATTTCACATGGTCAATTTGACAGGTAAAAGGGAGAGAGGGTAGAGAGAATGGAATACTAACAAAGTAGTTTATTTGTTAAATACATTTTTGAAAGCATTTATTGATTTCTTATGCAAATTTATTAAAAATATGATGTGAGAATGACAGTAGCGGTTAATTTGAATGTAGAATTGATGGGAGATTGACATTCTTGAAGTTTGCTTAGAGGAAAAAGAAACTAGTTTTATATATAATTGTTCATTATTAATGGTGTTTTCGCTTCAAATTTTGATAAGGGGATAAATATATGTAACTGTTTGATGCATTTCACCGTACAGTAGGTTAGGCGGAGAGTTTTTAGTGTAAAGGTAACGTAGTGACGTTACCCAATTTTCCATTTAATTTTCGAGCTTGTAAATGAGTATCAAGTGTAGCCAGCTTGTTATTGGACCGAGAAAATAAAAAAATATAAATTCATTTATCCGAATGGGAATCAAATCTACCAGCGATACTTTTATGTTGTGCCACAATACCACGATAATCTTTTTAATCAATTTATAATTTAATAATAAAAAAAAAGTCAGCTTCACGCTGTGCAGGCACACAGCAGGGTAGGCAGAGGGAACCTAGTGTTAAGCCACTCAGTTACACGCTTTCCGCCGAATTCTGCAAGCATTGTGTGTTGACGGAACTCAACGCCACGCTTTGCCTCGACATCAGAGCGATGATTAAAAGATATTAATTAAAATATTTAATGTGCTCGAGTAGGGATCGAGCCCACAACCAGTCTAATTTACAGCCTCATAATTCAATATATCGAATATGGGTCGAAAGTGAAGAACGAAGTGCTTGTAACTAATCTCTACCTAACTATCCTAAACTGCTATATCTGAACGGGATACAGCGTGAAGCAGAAAAAAAATTAAACATATTATCATATATTTTTACATTAATATAATCACGTTGAGATCTCATTTGAATAATATTTTGGTCAATTTGACATGTAACCACAATAGGGAAGGTGAGGATTTAAATTGTTTGTATATCGATTTTTGATTCAAATTTTGCGAATTTTTAATTGTGAGAATTGTTGAAAAAGTGAAATTTTGTTTTGCAAATCAAAACGTGGGGTAATTTTATTTTATGATGGAAGTTAAAACTGGTTAGATAAACTGGTAAGATAAAAGTTATGTTAAAAAGTTTTTTCTGTCTGTGTACATTTTGGTGAAAAAATATATTGTTTTGTTTTTTTTCTATTATCTTTTTTACGGCTTGCTATTTTTTTTTTTGCATTACGTACACTTTTAAGAAAGACCTCAGCGATTTTTTAATTGAAATTAGGACTCCATTCTACCATTGATCTATGCTCTGGGGAATTAACTATTTTGTGTTTATTTCAATACTGAGTTCCACTCTTCAACGGGCTATAAAAGGTAAGAATGTCTTAATATTAGGTTATTTCTGTTTACTTTGTTTTCCAGTAAAAAGATGTATTTTTACTCTTAAAATAATATAGATCAGTCATGGCGCAGGGCCACAAGCATGTCTGTAAGCGCAATGGGTTGTGGGTTTGATTCCCACTCGAGGAAATGATTTATTTAATATTTTAATTTTTTTCGCTCTGGTAAGTAAAGCGCATTGTTGAGTTCCGCCTCTGAATAAGCAATACCCCCAGAATTCAGCAGAAAGTGGTGAATGGACGTGCTTTATGGGAACGGAGTATCTTAACACAAGTTCCCATGTCCCAGGTTCCTAATTTATAAACAGTGTAATACTAAAAAAATATCGAAAAATATTTTATGAGTGACTGATAAAATCTAAATTTACTTAAAAAACTATTTGTTCCTCCCAATAAAACTACATATTTAGGTCAAACCTGCCACGTTAAACAAAAGTCAGCCGATGACGCCACAACGGAAGTAGCGTGCATTCTTTCGACGTTGTTCTCTGATATATATATTTCTTAGTAATAAAAAAAGCCAACATCACGATTTTTCTGGGAAGAAGTGGTTCCCTCGGGAACCTGATAGTAAGGCATGCCGTTTTCGACTTTCCGGCATTGCACGTTGTGTGGCAGTACTCAACAGCGCGCATTGTCTTATTAATATATTTATATTTTATCTTGTCTATTTAATTTTTTTTTACGTAAATTGATAAATAGATATCAAGTGAAAGCAAGAATAATAATAGGACTATGATGGTATTTCTTAAGTCCAAAGAGATGGCGAGAGACTGAGATGGCGCAGTCTCTATGACTGCGAAAAATTTATGTATTTACAAAATACAAAAAATATTAAGTTTTTTTAGTTTTTGTATTTTGCAAATATCAAAATAGGGAGAGAAAACATGAGAACCTAGTACTAAGACACTCTATTACTCATTAGGACACTATTATATTAGGCAGTTTACACCAAATTTGAGGCATTACATGTTTAGTGGCGAAACTCAACGCCGCTCTTTGTTTGAAAAAAATGACAATATTAAATAGTTAGGAAGTTGAACCCCCAAACATTTTATTTAAATTAACACGCGTAAGCCCGCTACCGTTTATTAATTTTTTCGTTTTATGCAAGTATTAAAATGGAAACTTTCATTTTGCTTATATTAGTAGAATAAAAAATAATGTAACGGCTTTTTATTCAGACTATAGACTTTTCTGTTCGACCAACCGGTTCGCTTCTTTTTTTACAAGCCAAAGTTAGACTGGGTCAGTTATACATCAATTTCGATATCGATTCGAAGTGAGTCACCTTTGTTTACTTTTATACTACTACTTGACTGCGATTCTGTTCTAGGTGATATGTAAGAGAGATTATAATAGGTGCATATGTTTTTTTTTTAATAAGTAAGAAGTTCATCTGTATCCCTCACTCAGCTGGGTAGGCAGAGGGAACCTAATGTTAAAACACTCCGTTAAACATTACCGCTGGATTCTGGAGGCTTTGCGTGTTGAATGACGGAACTCACCGCCGCGCAAATAAAAATATAAATTTTGATAAATATTTCATTTTGTCCCGTGGGGAGAGAACTTTTATATAAATATATATATAATAGTGATTTCCAACAATAATTTATATGTTTAAGTGGAGACAGTCGTACACAATACGGTGTTGGTTGGTACCAGGTCGGTACCTGGCTATACACCTGCGAAACTTGGGTATTACATTAGAGGACTCTCTCTTCGTAGGATACGTGGAGTCAGCTTAGGTGATCAAATCCGCAAAACGCCGAAAGATTGAGTGAAGAAAGGATGGCAATGATATTTTTTATATATGATTTACATAATTTTTTTCTAAGCATTCGAAAATACGAAATCAATAATTCTAGAAGGTCACTTAAAAACATTGAGGACCTCTCGGAGGGCATTTATGAGGAAGTTGATAACAGTGGACGAGGCGAAAGAGGATTGCAGAAATCCTAAAGTTTGGTGCTCCGTTTGTCGAAACTGGAAATGAAGAAATATCACATGGAAATATTTTTGTTTACTATGTATATTGGTATATATGATAATATCATACATAACAAAGGCAACACTCAGTCAATTATCTTATTATGTACTATCATCTGTAATTAAAATAATTATTTTGAAAATTATTAAACAGTTTATTATTCATTTTGTGCATCAAATTAAAATGAAACCTCGCTAAATCTTCTTTTCTTATTTACTAAACATCCTATCTTTACAATACAATATTGCTACACTCAAATTTATACCTTATTCCTAGGTGTTAAAGAATATTTTGATTTATAAATTGCATGAGATATAAGCTTTTACAATGTCTGTTCTATAGAAAAGGGCACCCAAAGCTCAATGGCGCAGGTGTCCTGTGAACAAAAGGGTATAGGATTGATACCAGTCTGTATAACGATTTGTGGAAAAATAATACGCGGATTTTATGATACAGTGCATTATAAGAGGGTTCTGTAGTTTATTTTTGTTTGTTTTTTGCTGCTACTGCAGATATTTTTTAATGATTCCTGTTTTGTATGAGTTTGCTTAATTTTAATAGTATACAGAGAAGCCGAGAGAACGTAGTGATATGACTCTCCTTCTTTTTGAGGTATATGCTTCAACAATCTAATATTTTTTAATGTTACTAGAACTACATCAGTTATTTAATTTACAAATTTAATGAGTAATATCTAAGTATATGTAAATATTTCTATACAAAAAGCCAAGAGCTTATGCTTTGGTCTTTTTGTATCTAATCTTTATTGATTAAGTAATAAATTAGTTGTAATAATAATCTGTATAATAAAAATGAAACGTTTTTTTGTACAACAAATACATATAAATAAAATTTTTAATTTTCTCCATACTCTATAAATTGAAAAAATAATTTATAAAACGACCGACTTCATGAAAAATCAAGTTTAAATATAAAAAATAGTGTTCGTTGGTAAAAAATATAACTAAAAGAACAGAACCCTAAAAATACTTTAAAAAGTTCGTGTTCATCGTAACTACATGAAAATCACTGTCATCAATCAACTTATTAAGTATTTGCTTAAAACTAGTGTCTGGTAAATTTGTGGTGTCATAAAATACATAAAAATTTCAACTGAGGACAACGTGGCCCAGTGGAACAACGTGACTGAAAACATGACTGTTATGGATTAGATTCCCATTTGATGGAAAAAATAATTTTCATTTCCTAGCTTTGGAAACAAGACAATATTTTCTTTGTACGATTCAGTCATAGGTCATAGGTTTGTTTTTCACTCAGTGCTTATTTTACCCATTTCTCGTATACAGCAAAGATTCTACTGCTACCTTCCTTTAATATAGTATATTTTTTTCTATTTTTTCGTTATTTAAAATCGCCAAGCCTCAAGAATTTGCCTGAAAGTGGAAAACAGAATTGTATTAATGGGGAATAGTGTCTTAATAAGGTTTAGGTTCCCTCTGCCTATCCTGCTATGTGCGGGATACAGCGTGAAGCTAAAAATAAATTTAAAAAAGTTTACATAAAGTAACCTTTTAGCTACAATACCAAATGACATTGCTTATAATATATGATATTATTTATATTATTTCCGACAAACTAATTTTAAATAGAGACAGTGTAACCTTAATTTCAAAATAATAGCGTCTAGAAACTGATACAGAGTAAGTAATACTAAATATTTATTCCCTTTTTTTTACATTAAATAGTTTATCTTACTTATTAAGGCCAGTCGTGGCACAGGGCCATAGAGTGTGACTGTAAAATCGACTGATTGTAGGTTCGATCCCTACTCGAGAAGATGAAACATTTATTTACTTGATTAGATTAGATTAGATGTCGAGGCAAAGCGCAACGCTGACTTCCGCCACTCAACACGCGATGCCTCCAGAACTAGGCGAAAAGTGGGGAATGGAGTGTCTTAACACTGGGTCCCCCTGCTTACCCCGCTGTGTGCGGGATACTGCTCATATGAATTTATATAATGTAGTAAGAATATGAATTTATTATTCATGAATTAAAAGTAAAAAAAAAAAATAAAAGTCGATGGCCGTTGTGGCGCAGAGATTCAGCATTTGGCTGTAAAGACGAGGGATTTAGGTTCAAATTCCATTTGAGAGAATTAACTATTTTCATTTCCTTGCTCCGGTAATAAGATAAAGCCCGGTGTTAAGTTTCGCTGCTCAAGAACTACTCGAAAACTGGACATAAAGTGGAGAACGGAGTGTGTTAACACCAGATTCTGCCCCTTTTCCTTCTACTTACAAGATATAGGGTGAAACAAATAAAATTTTGTTTATATTATAAATTATATGTATATCAGAAAAAATTACAAATAAAAAAATATAATTATTTTGAATTTGTCACCATTTTCTCTATAGCTTTACTAACCTACGCTCGTACTATTCGTCATACTAACAATCGCTTTCCGATATCGCTTTACTATACCAAGAACCATTTGCGGTTTGAAGAAATACATACATAATTGCAGATGCTTTATGTTATTGGAATTATTAGATAAATATAATATTATACTGTAGAGCACAGACTATGGCTGTAAACGGTTGTGAGTTCGATTCCATTCGGGAGAATGAATTAGATTTATCAAAAGCGCGGCGTTGAGTTCCGCCACTCATCACGCAATGCCTCCAGAATTCAGCGGAAAGTCGGGAACGGAATGTCTTAACACTTCCCACAGGTTCCCTCTGCCTATCCTGCTATGTGCGGGATGCAGCGTGAAGCTGATTTATTTTTATTTTTTAATTTTATTTAATTTATATTTTTTTTATTTCAGTTCAGCCAGAGAGGGGAACAGAGTGCCTTAATAGTAGGTTTCCTCTGCTATGTAGCTATTTGCAGGATACAGTGAAGCCGAGTTGCTAATAAGAGAATGTTTTTTTACTTATTATTATGGACAAAAAAAAACAGTATTTGAGGCTTAAAATAATGAAGTTGATTATGATTTTAAAATTAATATGTCAATTTTGATTGTAACGTGACAAGTTATGGGTTCAATTCCAACTCAAGGATTTTTTTTTTCTCGTTCTGACAACGAGGCAAAGTGCGGCGACGAATTCCGCCACTCAATACTAAATTCCACTATGTTTTCGCTGCCTACCCTACTATACGCGGAATATTACTTGAAAAGAAAAAAGATATGCATATTAGTACAAATTTGGAGTTAAAAATCTATACATACACCTAAAACACCTAAAATCTAATATTGCCAGACAACACTATACGCTTATAAAGCTGACTGGCAAACAACATCCTATAAATATAAACAAAAGCGCGCGAGGCGTCTAGAAGTCGGTTCTCTCTCGTTAATTGAATGTGGCACTTCCTTAGACGATTGTAAATACAAATGTCACCTTGTATTTGTGCTAGGAATTGGTAATTTTTTAATTTATATTTTAATATAAATATGTAGCAGCGTGGGCATAGGGAACCCTGGGAACTTAGTGTTGAGACATGTTTGTTTCTATTGATACATTTCTGTTTTACATTCTCCTCCGAGTTCTGGAGGTATTGTCGATTAAAAATCCAATCGAACCCGCAACCTGTACCGTTAATAGTCATATATTGTTAAAATGACTTTAATTAATTACTATGATAATAAAACTACTTTAAATGAAAAACACATAACGTTGCGCTGCGTTGAGTTTCGCCACTCAACACATAATGCCTCCAGAACAAGGCGGAAATTGGGAAGCGGAGTGTTTTAACACTAGGTTCCCTCTGCGTACCCTGCTGTGTGCGGGATACAGCGTGAAGCTGATTCAATTTTTTTTAAATATTTAAGTAACTACCATGTTGGCTTTTGACATAAGTCTATAATTTGGATTAGTATGTATAATAATACAGTATAATTTGTCACAAATAACATGAAAAATTCTTAGTATGCTAATAATATAAAATTAAATGTTCAAATAAAATGACTGAATCACACGATTCTTATCACTTCTCGCTGCAAAGTGTAGATAAAAACTTCGTCTCTTATTACAATTGGATATAACAGAAGATTGTTTGTTCGAGTTTTAAATTTCAAATAATATATTTATATAGCTATTTAAAGACCATTGTAACACAGCGGTAACCAGTAAAAGTGACAGCCTAGTAATTAATAATTATTATTCTTCTGGTCACAGCACAAAGCGCGGCGTTGAGTTCTGTTACTCAATAAACAATGTCTCAAAATTTGGCTGATATTTAAGTAAATATTTCATTTCCTCGAGCGGGGATCCAACCAACAACCAATCGGTTTTACTGTCACACTTTGTGCCCCTGCGCACAACTAGCCTCAACTAACTACAACGCTGTGCTCTGTCTTTTAATGGTAATATACTATAGTTATTTTACCAGTATAGAGTGCAAGGTTGAATACCGCAACTCCACACAGTGTCTCAAAAATTGAGCAGAAGAACCTGCACCTACTTATCTTGTGAAGGTAAATAAAATATTACGATTAAATTAACTTAAATTCGATATGGGTCTGACTCAACGGTCAATGTATCTAGACAATAGCGTCTGGGTTTACGGGAAATATGAATAAAATGTCACGGCACGCTATACTGTGATGAAAGGAATATTAGGTTTTCAAAAAAGTATTGTTGGCAAGAAAAATAATTTATCAAAATCATTTTCACGCTGTATCCCGCACACAGCAGGGTAGGCAGAGGGAACCTAGTGTTTAGTGTTAGGCATTCCATTCCACACTTTCTGCCGAATGTTGGGGGCATTGCGTGTTGAGTGGCGGTACTCAACGCCGCGCTTTGCCTAGACACCAGAGCGAAGAAATGATAGTATAAATGTATATAAATATTCCATTTCCTCGAGTGAGAATCGACGCCACAACCAGTTAATTTTACAGTCACACTTCAAGCCGCTCCGCCACGACTGGCCTCAAAAAAAGCAAAATTATAATTCTGGCATATGCCTATAAGAACCTCTTTCTCTATTTCCGTTGTCATAACGTCTCTCACAAATCCACAGATCAATTATAGTTCCGGAAGTCGTAAAACGTTTACACCGACTCATATTTTACGTAAATTTTACGATTTTTAATTTTACGACTTTTTTATTTGATAGTTACGTTTAATTACAAAAAGTGTATCATTATCATTTAGAAAGAAAAAAAAATATGTGGAACATAACGTGTATTTCACACGAAAGATAACATCGTACTTTAAGTTCAGTAGTTTTTATCATAAACAGACAGAACAGATATACATACACTGTTTTAATTTAATATATTACGTTATTAAAACTGACATATTATAATATACAAATCATTTAGGTTAAAGCCAACTAGTGTGTAGGGCTCAAGCGGGCGATATATAGGAGACAGGTAGTTGGTTCGATTCACATATTATGAAGAAATGAAATATTTATTACTTTTCAAATCTGAGCGGCACGAAGTGTGACTGTAAATTCGTCTGGTTGTCGGTTCGATCCCCACTCGAGGAGTTAAAATATTTACTTAATTTTATATTTCCAATTCTTCGCTCTGGTGACGAGATAAAGCGCGGCGTTGAGTTCTGCCACTCAACACGCAATGCCTCCAGAATCCGGTAGAAAGTGGGGTACGGAGTTTCTTGACACTAAGTTCCCTCTGCCTACCCTGACATGTTCGGGATACAGCGTTAAGCTGATTTATTTTTTATTTTTATTTTATTTCACACTGGGTTCCCAGGTTCCCTCAACCTGCCCTGTTGTGTGCGAGACACTGCGTGAAGGTAAGCAAAAAAAGGATTAAACAACTCACTCCGACCAAACGTAACATGGATGTGTAAGACAGGTTAAGCCGTTATAACTATCTAACTAAGCGACTATAGTATAGAACTTTTGTTAAACCTGACAACTGACATAACTAATAGGACCCCACCGTACGTCCACGTGGAATCAGAGGTTAAAGGTCATTTGCTTCTCGATAATATTTTTTATTTCATTTGGTGTTACTAAAGATCGTTTTGAGGAAAAAATGCTATGTATTTAATTTTAGGATTTATTTTTATTTTACGGAAATGGTAGTGAGATAAAATGTATGTATGCTTAATATTATGCTAATAAAAAATACTTTTAAAAATAAATTAAGGAAACGTAACCTAAAAATATTATTAATAAGTAGATAGTTACTCATATTTATAATAATTAAAAATATGAAATATATATAATATCATAATATCATATAATATAAATATATGAAATATCATTATTTTGGATCCTTATATAATGATAAATGCCGCCATTTTTTTTAAGTCCAGTCGTGGCGCAGGGGCACAAAGTGTGACTGTAAGACTGCTGGTTGTGGGTTTGATCCCCACTCGAGAAAAATGAAATATTTATGTAAATTTATATTTCTATTTCTTCGCTCTGGTGTCGAGGCAAAGGGCGGTCCGCCACTCAAGACGCAATTCCTCTAGAAAACGGCCGATAGTGTGGAACGAAAGTCTTAGTGGGAACGTAGCGTTTTTAGGTTCCCTCTGAAAACAATATTTCTCGTGAACTTCAAAGTTATCAAGTATATTAAAAAAAATCGAACTCCACTTCTTTATTACAAATCAGAATTCACAAATTTAAAGGGAAAAGCTCAAAGCTACAACAAAAGCTCTTACTATATAGTGTAATTTCCTGAGAACACACATTATATTAAAATGCTACACGAACATTGCTATGGGAAATGCTTTCTATGAAATTTGTATTGAAATGTTTTAAGGTTTTGATTAAACTATGTTTATTTGATGGCTTATGACGTCATTTCCTCTGAAGAACCTTGTATGGAGACGTTGATTGCGAGCGAATTTAATAAGTAGATTTAAATCTCGAAAATGGATACGTTTCAAATTTAAGTGTGTAAGACTGTAACGATGTACTGTACGATGGTAGTGGGTTCGAACGCCACACAAGGAGATAAAATATTTAATATTATTTAAGTTCCTTAAAGCGCGGCGTTGAGTTCCACCACTCAACACGCAATGTTTTCAGATTTCGGCAGTTGTGGATGGAAGTGGAGGAGAAAGTATGAAACGGTATATTAATGGGAACGGAGTATCTGAACACTCAGTTTCCAAAGTTCCTCTGTTCTGCTATATGCTAAATACAGCGTGAAGCTAAAAAAATGTATTTTAATTTTTCTACTCCAGTAGACAGCTCGGCGTTGAGTTGAAGAAGTGGGAAACGTATAACGGAGTGTCTTAATACTAGTTTTCCTATTCCTCTGTTCTGCAAGAAAATATACAAGTGAAACTTCAAAAAAATAGTATATTGTTAATCTTAGTTAACTTAATATGCTCATTTTATAGAACCTAAAAGTTATCTTGTTGTTAAAATAAAAACGCCTTAAGCTGAATTCGAATTCACGTTTTATACCAGTGTAAAATAAAGCAAAGCAGTGTATAGTGTCCCCCTAAACATCCCTAATTAGACACCGTACGAAAGTTTAAACATACCGGAATTTGAACCCGCTCCCCTTGAACGGTTATTGATATATTTTCTAAACATCTTAAATCCTTATGATTTTCTATTTCTATTCTCTCTTTTGTTTCTATTTTCTTTCTCTACATTAAATTACAGGCAACATACGCTAAGCTCACCGCGATCGCTACTAAGTATTACCGCGGGGCTCAATTAGTATCATTTACCGAGTATTCTAAGGAATACAAAAAGATTGTATTTATACCTCTCCTTAATTCCTTAAGCGCCGTAGATTCATCGTCACGGAAATGTCAATAAAAATTGTGATTTTAAAAGATTTTGTATAAATAAAAATATATATTTTGAAACAATTTAATTAACCCTTCACTCTGTTACTTTCACGTTATTTCCTGCATATAAGGCTAGACAAAGGTAACCTAGTGTTAATATAATTTAAATTACCACGCACCGCCTAATTTCTGAGACATTGACACAGAAAATAAAGACTTTTCTGGATTTACTTTTTTTTTTCCATTATTGTGATATACAGACCAACAAATACTTATGCATAAATAAAAGTATTCCTGTTATAATCAGATTCATACTGTAGTACCCCGCAGACAGCAGGGCAGACAGAGGGAACCTAGTGTTAGGACATACTGTTCCCCACTTTACGCCGTGTTTTAGAGGCATTGCGTGTTGAGTGGCGAAACTCATCGCCGCACTTAGCCTTGAGACCAGAGCTAAGAAACGTAAATATAAATGTAAGTAAATATTTCATTCCCTCGAGTGAGGATCGTACCCACAACCAGCCGACAGTCACACTTTGTGCCCCTGCGCCACGACTGGCCTCAATAGTACTATTATTTATTAAAAAAAACATAAAAAGCGAATACATCCAGTTCTTTATTTCCATTGCAAGTGACTTTTGTAATAGCGCCACCGATTGAAATAGTATATCTCTCAAAGAGTATGGTAGAAGCAATTTTCTATCATTACGATTCAAGTACAAAAGTAATAATGAAGCTACATCGTTAGTCAAAGAGGCCTCTGCCTACGCTGCTATGTGCGGAATACAGCGTGAAGCTGACAATAAAATATTAGAAATATTTTTCTCCATTGACTAACCATCAAATCAAATCAAAAATCAAATCAGCTTCACGCTATATCCCGCACACAGCAGGGTAGGCAGAGGGTACCTAGTGTTAAGACACTCCGTTCCCCACTTTCTGCCGAATTTTGGAGGCATTGCGTGTTGAGTGGCAGAACTCAACACCGCGCTTGTGCCTCGACACTAGAGCGAAGAAATGAAAATATAAATATTATTTTTGGAAAATGTGTAAAATTTAAACGTACCGGGATTTGAGTCCATGCCTCTAAAACGATTTCAAGGCTTATATATATATACTTTTACTTCATGATGGCCAAAATGAATTTCGATTACACTATAAAAAAATGAATTTCGTAAGCCAAACCACTTCGACAAAGTCTACTAAAATATTTAATCAATAAAAATGACTCATGAAACGTCGAATACAAGTTGCAACCAGCTTTTTAACCTTCTTTCTACGATTTTTACATGTAAAACTTTAAAGAATTACTAATACATTAGAAATGTGAGAATGTTAGTTTGTTTCATAGAACGTGCAATATCAGTATCTTGAATATAGTATCATCACGAGGCCAGTCGTGGCGTAATAGAGCAAAATGAGACTGTAAACGCGACTGGTTGTAGGTTCAATTCCATAACTAGTCGAGGTAATGAAATATTTATTTAAATTTATATTTTCATTTCTTTGATCTGGTGTTGAGGCGAAAACGCGGAGTTGAGTTCCGCCTATTAACCCGCAATGCCTCCATAATGCGGTGAAAAGTATATCTCTTCCAGATAACTTTAAGACCGAAAAAAAGGTGTCACACTTATGAGCAGATACGTGGTGAATACAATTTAAAAACATAATAATAATATGCATAACATACAAAAAGAAAAATAAAAACAATACATAAACACCGATATTTATAATATAATACAATACTAATAAATAATACACAATACATAAGATAAATAATTATACACACACACACACATACAAATACACACATATACACTTTATAGTATACTCAAAGTGAAAAGAAACTATTTAAGATCTCATAAAGTACAGCTTTTTTAAATGACACCAAAGATTTTGCGCCCCAAATATTCAAAGGTAGATTATTCCAGAGTTTTATTGATTGTATTGTTAATAACTGGTTGTGTATATTGGTGTTACAATGGCCTAATTTGATTCCCTGGTCTTTTAATGAAAACAAATTTATCCTGTAAGTAAGACGAAGTAGTAGGACTAAATCTTCTACACAGTACAGAAAGGTAAGAGAGCGCAAATTCCGGCGACAACATGAGAGAGATACTTCAATTCTGAACGTGATCATATTTGCGAAGATCAAATATTAATTTTAATTAATTAAATTATTTACTTAAATTTATATTTCCATTTCTTCGCTCTATTGTCGAGGCTAAGCGCGGCGTTGAGTTCTGCCACTCAACACGCAATGCCTCCAGAATTCGGCAGAAAGTGGGGAACGGAGTGTCTAAAAAATACTAGGCTCCCTCTGCCTACCCTGCTGTGTGCGGGATACAGCGTGAAGCTGAATATTAATTGAGGCCAGTCGTAGCACAGGGGCACAAAGTGTGACTGTAAATCTGACTGATTGTGGATTCGATCCCCACTCGAAAAAATGAAATATTTATTTACATTCATATTTTCATTTCTTTGATCTGGTGTCGAGGCAAAGCGCTGCGTTGAGTTTAAATGTTATCTGCATATATATATATATATATAATAGAGAGAAGAAATATTCTGAGGAATTGAGTTGATGAAAATTGGAAAGAGTAAAGGAAATAGGACGCCACCTTGAGGTACTCCAGCGAGGACGTCACACCACGTTAAGAATTTGTCATCCACACCAATGCGTTGCCTTCACTCTTTGAGGTAACTATATTATGTTATTCCAATGTATGACCTATCTTACTGTAAAGTCTTTAAATCTCTAGTCTAGTCTTTAAATTCCATTTAGTAGTTCTTGCGTGAAAGTAGTACAAACATCCATCATAATAAAATTTCAAAGTTATAATATTAGTAAGATAAGTGATTGCAAACGCGATCTTTGTGAGTTCGATTCTCTTTCGGTCACAATCACACTATTATTCGGGTTCCCAGGTTCCCTCTGCGTACCCGGCTATGCACGCAATACAACGTGAGGCAAAAAAAATATATAGAAAATAACAAAGATACTTAAATCAAAAGGTGTTAAAACTACACTTTATAATAACCATACATACATATATTTAACTAATAAATATTGTTAAGCTCAAACGAAGAGGTCTATTAATTAATTTATTAAATGACCATAGTTTAAATACAATTTGTTGTGTCCGCTTGCTAAGTACTGTTCTCTAATATACGAGTATATATAACTATGGATACGATTTTTTATGATATATTAGTATCATTGAGGCCGTCATGACGCAGAGACATGAGCGTGGCCTGTAAGAGTTCGATTTCCACTTGGGGAATGAATAATTTAATATTTTCATTTTTTCGCTGTGATTACGAGGTGAAGTGCAGCGTTGAGCTCCGCAACTCAACACGCAATGCCTCAATAATTCAGCAGAAAGTGTAGAATTTGTCCTAATGTAAATAGAGTGTTGAAATTGGTGTTTTTTAGGCTTGAAAAATTATTAAAGTTTTCGTGAGACTAATTAAAAGTCTAAGAAAAGCTTGAATTTCCAAAAAATAATCGGACCAAAAAAATCGATTAAAGTGATTATAAAATACAAAATTATTTTTTGTATACACTTATTTTACTTTAAAGAAACCGAACTTAAGCCTATCTATTTTCTAAGCTTCACGCTATATCCCACATACAGCAAGTTAGGCAGAGAGAACTTAGTGTTAAGACACTCCGTTGCCCACATCAAAATAAATAAATAAGCTTCACGCTTGCCTACTTCCCGCCAAATTTCTGGAGGCAGTATCTGGCGAAACTAAACGCCAGAAGAAATTATAATATTAATAAATAATAATTAATGCCCCAAGTGGAGAGCGAACCCACGACCTGTCACACACTATGCCCCTGCGTCACGACTGGCCTATCCATTTAACAAATACCATGTTAACAAAACGTTACATATCGTGTTTAAGCATCATAAATTAGTTAAAATAAGTATGTTGAATCGCTCTTAACTATTAAGAGTTGAAACATAACCGTGTTCTTAACTGTGATTAAGTTAAATTGATTTTGTGCGGGCGTTTTATGTATGTTATTGCATTTTAACTACGTATTATAGTAGGATTTTAAATGAAACTATTTTAATCGGATTAATCGCGTATATTCAGTACCAGTAGAGACCAGTCGTTGCGCAGGGGCACAAAGAGTGACTGAAAAACTGAGTGGTTGTGGGTTCGAGAGGTGAAATATTTATTTAAATTTATATTTTCATTTCTTCGCTCTGGTGTTAAGGCAAAGTTCGGCGTTGAGTTTTGCCACTCAACACGCAATGCCTCCATAATTCGGCAGAAAGTGGGAAACAGAGTGTCTTAAATCTAGGTTTCCTGTGTCTACCCTGCTGTGTACGGGATACAGTATGACGCTCATAAAGAAACGCCTATATTTGTAATTTTTGGAAACCCGACGTTTTGAACACTTTGCACTAGTCCGTAATCACGGGTAATCCCTATAATATACGCGATTAATCCGGGTAAAATAGTTTCATTTAAAATGTGTAATAATGTTGAAAATCAAAGAACTTATTACAGTAGGTTTTTATTCTTATACAAAATATTATCTTACAATAATTTAAAGATTCCTATAAAAGATAGGTGATAGGGGATAGGGATAGGGTTTTAAAGTCACACCTCGTGCCTCTGCGGTACATCAAAATATTAAGTATTTTATTTCCCTTAATGGGAAACGAACCCACGACCGTCACGCTTAGAGTCACACGCTTGTGCCCCTGTGGCACGACTAGCTTCAAAATATTGAATATTTCAATTTATATCAATCATATATATTTATTTCAGCGCAAATTAAACCCAAAATCCTTTGCTTGTACAGTCCGAAGCAAGAACTAAATAAAATTTTATTACCTCCATCTTGATTAAAATCAAAGGGCGTAGTTTGAAAATACCAAATAAACTCACACCATCTGGCGTTAACGTACGTATATGTACGTACAATTGCGTATTTCTCACGAACACAAAACCGCTAAAGGACCCATCGTAAAGTACAAGAATCGGCAATAAAATCGCAAAATCATCTTAAAGATTCATCAATCGATTACAATACAGCATTACTTTTTTATTATCCCTAATGAATATAAAGGCGAGCCTAAAAAGTGGGTAGGTATATTAAAAAACAAAATTTTAATGTGTCGCACTAAAAATTTGTAAACTTTGCCTTTTGTTAGACTTTTTTTTTATTACCTAGAGGGAACCTACAGTTGATGTATGGGGTGATAGATAATAGCGTGTCACGAACTTTGGAACCTTTAATAAGGATTCTTTTCATTGTGAGAGATCGAAATTTTGACGTATTAAATTGTACGTCAAAATAAAATGTAATTGATACTGTTGTGGTGCGTTTTGGATTTTAATCTGTGATTGTGGATCTGTGGGTTTGAGTCTGGCACCGTTGTAGCACAGTTGGGCTGAGTTTCAGTTATAAACAGATTGTTATGAGCTCGATTCTCACTGAGGGAAAAGATGGAGAAATTTAAATTAATTTAATTTCCCCGTTCTGGCTGGTAAAACACGTTTTGAATTTTGTTCAATGTTTAATGAATTTCATTCTTGAATTTTTCATATTAGTTCAGTTAATTACAAATATTGTAATCATCCCGAACGCAGCAGAGTAAGCAGAGGTAACCTAATGTAAGACACTCCGTTCCCCACTTACCACCGAATTTTGGAGGCGTTGGGTGTGGAGTGGCGGAACTCGCTCGCGGTGCCGCACTCTGTCTCGACAGCAGAGCGAAGAAATAGAAATATAAATTTAAATAAATATTAATTTTCTAGAGTGGAAATTTTTATTTATTTTAATTTATATCTAATTTATAGTCGTAATAAAGTGCCGTTTGTTAAGGTTGTCATGGCGTAGGGATATAGCATCTAAATAAAAGCGCGACAGTTGTAATTTTGATAGCCACTCGGGGAAATGAACTATTTGCAATTCCTCGCTCAGTCTCAAAAATTGAGCAGAAAGGAAGAAAGTAGAACTCCGCTTTAATTAGATAGATTTAGCTTGATTATTTTGGCCTATTCTTTTATGCGGGACAAAGGGTGAATCTACTTGTGGGTTTTAATTATTTTCACTTTGAGTTTGATATTTTAAGTTATTTATCTATATAATATAATCATTAGTGCTTATACATAGAATAAGTGATGAAAGAAAGGCAAAAAAGATTTATAATGGAAAAGTGAGAGGTAAGAGAGTTAAGAGACACCTCTGTTGACTGTTGCTGTTATAGAATTCGAACCTATTACATTAAAAGAAAATATCACACACTAACCAGTAACAACAACCACAACGTAAAACAAATGCAATTATTACTAGAATTTTATATACATATATCTATAACTTATATAAACTAACCTAACCCAGTCTCTAAGTGACTTGATTATTCCATTTATTCTATTAAAGCTGTAATTGTACTTTGAATGGCTTGTGACTGCCATTAGCCGTATTGTGCTTGCGTTATTATAACCATTATCTTAAAGCTGGAGTTGGTGGATGATTGACGTATTGAAACTGAATATAATTAGGATGTATATAAATGTTTTCGGCGTTAAGTTCCGCCAGTTAACGTCTTCGAATTCGGGTCGAATGTGATATAAGGTTCATAGGTTCTTTGGTAAATCTGCTAAAATTACGTTCTTTGTAATAAATACGCACAAGTCAGTATGATTCATATTGATTTTTGTTACATTTTTTTTAAAGACTCATACCACCATGTCTTAGCTACTGTTAACGCGATGGTTGTCGGTTCAATGCCACTCAGACTTACGATTTATTTTAATATACAAATCATGGCGTTGAGTTCCGTCACTCAACACACAAAGTCTCTAAAATTTCATGGAAACATTGGAACGAAGTGTCTTAGCTATAGGTTATCCTGTCTACCCCACCTTATACGTTATACAAGGTGAAAGCTTCACGTTTATTCAAACAAACAACATTTAAAAAAAATCAAACACACACATATCAATTCCCCAGAGTAAAGGATTACCTCAAAACGTACAATTGCGCAATAAAACGTCAATGTCATCATTATGGCACGAAAATTGTTAAAAAACGTATATTCTCACGATATTAAAGTCAATAAAAACATAAAATGTTTTAACAAAATATAATGATAAACCTACCCTTATATCATAACGCCTTTTGATTCTAACTTTTTGGGGTCTAAATACGAAAAAAATACCGCAAAATTGAGTTAAAATGGTTTATTGTTACAATTGCCATAGGTTTAGAAGTTAATATCTCAATGTGGGGGAATTTTTGTTTGTTTGATATGGCGAGGCTAATCACGGTGTTGAGTTCCACTCAACTGCTATTTCTTGAATTCGGAATGTAGAGTGTCTTGACACTATGTCCTCTCTGCCTTCTCTGCTATACTGAAAAAATGTTAAACTAAAAAAAAAAAATGATCTAGTGCGAGGTGTAATCTCTCACCGAGGCTTCCGTACCAATTTAAAAATTTTAGGTTATCGGGAAGTATAATTTAGAAAATTTAACTTATTTAGAGTCAGATTCATTTTGTATGAAATGAGTGATATATGATTGCAATGATTTTTTTCTACGAGATATCTATAAATTTTCACCTTTTGGATATATTTTTTTGTAAATTCTAACTTCGAACCAGAATTTATAATTGTAAATCTACTGGAAGTACCCTATAGTATAATTTTGATAACGCAGCGATTTTCATACAAAATTCAGCAAAAACGATGCTTATTTATATGCTTCTTTACCTTTGGAATTTACTGATTTAAAGACTTTTTTTCTGACTTTCAAGGCATTATAGACGCTGATATTTCATATGAATTTCAGCTTGATACCTCTACGCTTTCTCGAAATAAATGGTCTTGACACATAGACAGACGGACAAAAAAGTAATCCTATACGACTTTTTTTCTTTTGATATACGAAACGCTAAAAATGACCACATATCTACTATAACCTATAACAAGATAAGGAAATCAAATAAACAAACAAAATCCATTACATCTCCATACAAAGAGCCCTTTGACCTACAAATATTAGAAAAAGTCGGTTACACTTTGACCCAACCATTACGCGTCAGAGCGTATCTTATTTATTATGACAAAATGATTGTTATTTTAACAGGAAGCGTTTGGCTTTGAATTATTGAAAACAAGTTGTTTCGAGAGTGTGAGATAAATTGATATAATTATTAGGTAAGAAAGGAAATTTACTTTTGAGTTTTACTAATATTTCCTTAATTTGATTACGAGGTCAGCAGTGGCGCAGGGCCACAAGTGTGGCCCCCCACACGTAAACGTAACGGTACGGGGGACGTACCGTTACGTTAACGGTGTTACGGTAACGGTGTTACGGTAAACGGTGTTACGGTAACGGTGTTACGGTAACGGTTAACGGTGTTACGGTAACGGTGGGGGGACGTAAATACTACTGGGTTCGATCCAGACTCGATAAGTGAAATATTTATTTAAATTTATATTTCCATCTTCGCTCTGGTTCTGGTGCCGAGGTAAAACGCGGCGTTGAGTTACGCCACTCAACACATAATGCCTCCAGAATTTGGCGGAAAGTGGGGAACGGAGTATCTTAACGCTAGGTCCCCCCTACCTACCCTACTGTGTCCGGAATATAACCTGAAGCTGATCCAATTTTGGAAAAATCAAAAGAAATGTACGTCTAATAGTTCCTCATTTTGGTAACAGCTTAATATTGAATTAATATTTATGTCGAAATTTTTGACACTTAAATATGGTAATGATTTTTTTTTATGTTGAGTGATTTGGGACACATTGTGAAGTATCAATATGATTTTTCTTATCACATTAATATTTAACATTTAACATATTGTTATATAGATACACTACTTTACTACTTTCGCCAAGTTTGTACAGTTATTTTATATATTTTCAGGGTTAAGGGATAAATATGTGAAGACTGTATACTGTCACTAACTTGATAATGGAGCTCTTTTAGAGATAGCCAATTTCAATCACCAATTTAAGGTACATATATTTTAATATATTCAAAAATTATATAAAAAATATATATTTATTATTACCAGACACTCAGTGACAGCGTCTTAACACTAACCTCTGCCTACCTTATTGTATGCGGGATACAGCGTGAAGCTGATTATGATTATCGTTCATGGTTCTTTACTCCTACCAGATGTTCTAAAGGTTGTTTCAAATTAGGACAAAGTGCATTATACTGGAAAGCTTCAATTTTACATAAATTATTTACGGACTGTTTGATAATCTTACCCTTATAATCACCCAAGGCCATCCGAAGGCTGAACTATTCTCCCAGACAGAGATGTATCTTTATTTGGCGCTACCTCTGAAAGGAAAGTGAGTACACATACTTTTCATGTCTCAAGAATTCACCGGAAAGTGGTAAATGGAAACGAAATCTTAACACTAGGTTCCTAGGTTCCTTCTCCGGGATACAGCGTGAAACTTATATTAAAAAAATATACATAATATATTTAAGTTGAAGTTGAACAAAGCAAACGTGAAAGTACTCGTGAGTACATCTCAAATAGAACAAGTGCACACATGGCCAGTTAATCTCAGCGATGATAAATGACGGACCTACGTTCTGATTTAACTTTTCTTATACAGGTTGATGTTTAATTCTGGAATAAATTAATATAAACTTGTTATTTTTAGCTTCACGCTGTATCCCGCATATAGCAGGATAATTACAAGAAACCAAATATTGGGACTCTCTATTCCCTATCTTCCCCTGAATTTTCGAGTTAGTTGAGTAGCGAACTCAACACTAAGAAATGAAAATATAATTTTTAATAAATCGAAATTAGGTCTATCTCGATGGAATGGAGTCAGAGTTATATATTTTTTATTATTAAAATCATATAAGAGGGAAGAAGATCTTGTATTAATCACTTTATTCTGCATTTTCCGATTTAATGTTGTACTTTATCTAACAAAAAATATTTAGACATATTTCATTATTCAGTGGGAATCGAACCTATAATTGTCACATTGCCGCTTTTCCCATTTTGTCATGACAGTCTCTAATATATAATTAAAGATGTTTCACTTAAACAAATCACCCTATATACAAATAGGCGTGACTTCGCGACCGGTCCACAGATTACAGCATCTCTTATAATAGGTTGCATCGATTATTGCGCATTAGCTGAAACAATTGCCTAAGGTCAGCAACCCGTGATGCACTTTTGATGCACGTTTAATAAATCAATTTGATGAATCCGGATGATTATGATTTAAGTATAGAGGAGTATAGAGTAGTAAAGATGGTTATTGTTGTATGATTTCAAGTTTTACTACTACGGTGTGTATTGTGTATTTTGTTTACTGTTCGTGTGATTCTTTAGCAGTAGTATATTGGTAAATAATATAAAAAGAATATCTTAAATACAATTATCGAGACTGGCGTGGCGCAGCGACAGAGAGCAAACGTGACAGTTGTGAGTTCGATTTTCACTGCGGGGAATTATTTTCATTTATTCGTTTTGATTACAAGGCAATGCGTTTAATATTTCGAATTGCAGCGGAAAGTAGAAAAAGAAATGTCTCATGACATTAAAATTTCTCTGTCCACCCTGCCATTTACGAGATAAACCGTGAAACAGAGAGAGAGTAACAAAACTCAAGACGTTTACCCCATCTTATCATGGCCAAAACACTATAATAGCTGATAAGCCAAATCTTAACCAATTAAGCAACGTGGTAATGTCAACATGCACATTGCACATGCACAATAATTGACCGGTGGATCGCCTTAAATCAACCCTTTGACTGAACTGAACACCGACGCAAATACGTCCGCACGTTAAGCTTCCGTACAAATATCAAAGTAAGCAAACCGATATTAAGCAGGCTTATGATACTGTCACGTACAAAAGTGCTAAGTAAAAAAAAAAGTTATGGCAATATTTCATCAATAATATATATCTTCGCTATGGAAAGTTTCCATAGCGAAGAAAACATATAAAATTTACATTTGTTCTCTCTTGTGCCGAAGCAAAAACCGCGGCGTTGAGTTTCACCACCTCGATACGCAATGCCTCCAGAATCGGGTGGAAAATAGAACGATTTGACTTAACTCTAGATTCCCTCTGCCTAGCCTGTTATTGCGGGGTACAGCGTGACGCAAAAAATAATTCTACTTCATACTTTTCCAATCAACAGTACAAAGGCACTTATCAGCGTACAGTACGGACTATTGAATCTTCTATCCATATGTTTGCAGTTACCGTATTTCAGCAGAGCTTACTTGGGACCTAGGCTTTGAAACATGGCTATAATATAACTATCTAGATCATTAGGTATTAAGTCTTAGTCTCTAGTAATATAAAAAAAATAAAAAATAAAATCAGCTTCACGCTGTATCCCGCACACAGCAGGGTAGGCAGAGGGAACCTAGTGTTTTTTTTTTAGACACTCCGTTCCCCACTTTCTATCGAATTCTGGAGGCATTGCGTGTTGAGTGGCAGAACTCAACGCCGCGCTCTGCCTCGACACCAGAGCGAAGAAATGGAAATATAAATTTAAGTAAATATTTCGTCTCCTCGAGTGGGAATCGAACCCACAACCAGTCGGTTTACAGTCACACTTTGTGCCGCTGCGTCACGACTGGCCTCTCTAGTAATATATTATGGTGAACAAAATTATATTTTTTAAAATTTACCTAGCATTTTTCGTCAACTTTTTTGAGTCATTGTGTGATTTTCTTCGTTTGTATTATAAAAATAAATAATAACATTTAATAAGTCAGCCATGGCATTACATCAATTTTTCCAAATCACCAACCACCGTCGGTTAAAAAATTTGTGTAATATATCGTTATTTTTCATCACTTTTTTTAAACTGACATTGGATATTAGTAAACAAAGCAAATATCAGTTTGTTTGTAATTATGTCTATCAATTTCTCCTCCATTAGCAATTGTGTTGATCCTTTTTTCTCTAATTTAAAGTAATAACTCATTGACTCATTGATTAATTTTGTTATAACATTAGGACACAAATAAAAATATTACCAAATTTTCGTCGTATGACTTTTTTAAAAATTTATTTCTTATAAATTTTCTTTCGGTAAAGAGTTTTCTCACAAATCACTTCTTCGTGTTCGTGTAAATATTATCACATAGATTAGTTTTAGCTTCACACTATATCCCGCAAATAGTAAGAGGGAACATCTAAGCCTAGTGTTAAGACACTCCGGTCTTTATAACGACACAGCGTTGTCCATTTTATACTAAATTCTTTTAGCATTGCGTGTCGAGTGCTGGAACTCAAGCCTCGTTACCACAGCGAGGAAATAAAAATATTAAATATTGCATCACCCCGACTGGAAATCGAACTCACAACTGTCGCGTTTATAGTCACACGCTTATTCTTCTGCACAGCTATAGCCTAAGAATATTATTTACTTTAATTAATTTTAAAGCATTTTAACATGGTACGATAAAGCAAAACTTATCACAGGGAAATATTCATTTCAAAATATAAGCATTCTTTCTTAATAATATGAAGTTCATCGGACCTCATATCGTAAATAAAAAAAATAAATAAATTCACGGTGTGCTCCGCGAAGAAACCTAGTGGTAAGATACCTCTTTGTGCTTATCGAATTCAACGCCGTGCTTTATCTATCTATAGGACGATCTATCGAACACACAATCACATTTTTTAACAAAGTTTACATTCAAACTAAGCACCAAGATGACCTGGTATCAATGGTATCTAAAATTTCATAGCTGTATATAATTTTCCATACATATTCAATCTACAGGGTGTGTTTGTTTTGATCATAGGGAGAGCGGATTAAGCAAGACGCTGTTGATTCAGCTAATGCACCTCATATCGCCGCTAGCTTGTAAACAAGATACAAGCTACATATATACGTATATACTGTCTGACTTTATGTTTGTTTGTTTTGTTTTAGCTTCACGCTGTATCCCGCATATAGCGGGGCAAACGGAGGGAACCTGGGAACCTAGTGTTAGGTTACTCCGTCCCTATAAAGACACTTCCGTTTCCCGTTCACTTCGTAATTAATTTACTGTTCCTTATCTAATTTTTTCATTGTGAACGTATTCCTTTATATTAATAGGTGCGTTAAGGGATTTTTCTTGCATCGTCAGTTCTTTTGGCAAATTTTACTAATATTATAAAGATTTTTTTTGCTTTTTTCGTTTTTTTTTCACGTAGACACCAAGACACATCATTACTTACTTTCCAACAACTTTTCGAGATTATGCATATTGAATAAAATATTTTTTTAATAGAGCGAGGAAATTAAATCATTTCTCTGAGTGGAAATCGAACCCACGACTCTTACATAACGAAGACATTGAAGAAGGAATACAAATGAACTACAAAATAACTATTTTTCTCGCTGCATACTAACTGTACTGTCGTTAATTTTGATAAATCTTATAATTTTACTATAGAAATCTGTCATATAAATTGATTTAAAGATACCGAGATGAAGTTCTTCACGCAGTCATCCTAAGGGGAAGTTGGGGAAAAATATGTTATAGTAAAATGGCATTAGCAATGATTTATTTGTCAGCCTTCTTTATAAGGGGGCAGTATCACTAGTCATCGTAGATAATGTTGGTCGCCATACTTTTACCGTGTAATGCATGGGCTTAGTAATTTCTATTCAATTTTTGTATGCTTCATTAGATATTTGATGATTTTTATTATATTCGGTTTAACAACTTAAATAAGTGTATTTATATAAAATAATTTTTGTGTTTATAAATAACTTCAATAAATATTTAAGTATATTTTTACAAATGTTAGCACTATATGTGGTATGTATTTTTCTACTATTGTCTGAGTAGTCAAGGCTATTTTAAAGAAATGTACTTTTAAATCGAGTAAAATGTCATATATTTTTGTAGTCTAAAATGTAATCATTCCGATTCCGAAGAAAAAAACAACATACGTGCCTATTTCTAAAAACTGTTTGAATTTGCACACATTGCAAATCATATTTAGTTTCACTGTTTTTAAAAATTAATTATTGCAAAAACCATAAACGTGTCGTTTTACAAAAAAAAGTTGTATAGCACCTATAAAAACAAGTCAAAAGTGCAAACGTGATTAGTATAGAATAAAAGGACTCATGGGCGTATACAAATACTGGAGTGACGGCAGAAACAATAATTCTTCGTTACAATTTCGACAGGGGGTGGAATTAAAACGTGAGTATGAATGTGTTGTATTGGTTTAAATTTTATTGTCGATTGAAAGAAAAAAAATGTGGCAAAACATATTGAGACTTATTAATGATTTTTTTTAATCGTTTTTTTTATATTATTCAAAATTATATTTATTTTTTATATGTTGAGGCCAGTCGTGGCGGAGGGGTACAAAGTGTGACTGTAAAACTAACTAAATGATTGTGGTTTCGATGCCCACTCGAGGAGTTGAAATATTTATTTAAATTTATATTTTCATTTCTTCGCTCTGGTGTCGAAGCAAAGCGCGGCGTTGAGTTCTGACCGAGACCTGAGAGTGGGGACCGGAGTGTCTTAACACTAGGTTCCCTCTGCCTACTACGCTGTATGCAAGGTACAACGTAAACCTTACCTTACTCAATTTGAACCTTTTTGTACGCTTATATTGTGGATTTATATGTTTCTTGGCTCTGCTTCCCAATATGCTAGTTTTATAAAGTATTACATAAGGCGTACCGCAGGAGCACAAGCTCCAACTATAGACGCGACAGGTTGTGAGTTCAATTCACACTTAAGGAAATGAAATATAATTGAATGAATGAATATAAAAATATTTAATATTTTTATACTTCGCTGTGGTATCGAGGCAAAACGTCACGTTGAATTCTGCCACTCAGTAAGCAACGCCTCCAGGATTAGACGGAAAGTGACAAACAGAAGTATCCTAATTAATTTTAACACTAAGTTTGCAGGTCTCCTCTATCTACCCTGATCTGTGCGGGACACAGCATGAAGCAAAGATTAGAAAAAAAAATTATTACATACATTTTCTATTTAATCTTCGCAAAAAAAAAAATCTAATAAAATACAAAAAAAAACAATAATTTTGTATGTATATGTAAGTAATTGTAAGTGCATCCCATTGTAACGAATGGATAACAATACAAGTGGCGGCCCATCGTATTACACAAGTTGGATGTGAACTGCACAGGTGTTCGGTTTGACTTAGCTTGGGGTTGGTTTTTATGGTAGCGTTAAACGCGAACCGACTCTAATAGTGACTATTTAGTTTGTATTATGTATTTTATATAATCTACCTTTAAGCATTATAATGACTTAAGTCTTTCATTTCGTACGAATAAGCTGATAAAAGGAAAGTTTCTTTATGTTGTATGTAAGTTTTGTAGTATGCTTACTATTTTGTTTTTCCTGGTGGAATTAAATAAATTATATAATGCTCCGTTACTTGATATGTGATTATGTATTTTTTTTTCTTTTGAAAGAAATGTTCTTTACAGAATTGATATATTTTACTTTCATTATATTATATTTACTGCTTACTATGCAGAATGCGGGAAACAAGTAAAAAATAACTTATAATAATGTTTTTTTTAATACAATGACTTTATAGGAAAGTGTTTCATATATTTACTTCTTTCTTACCAAAACTGGTCTTTGGTCAATCAAAATCACTTTGCTAACCAGCCTTATAATATAGCATACAATTACCATCAATAAGAAAATACTCTAATACAAACTGATGCGTGCTTCTAAGTGGCTGAAGGTAAAACATAAGCTTCATATCTATTCATCACGAACAGTACACACGAAAGCACTTAGAAATGGAACAATCGTTGTATAGAAACATCGACATATGTGCGAGACAAGTGAGCACACCCACCGGTCAAATTTGATTTACGCGTAAATTACGTGTCATAACCCGCACGTTCATACTAGCCCTACCTCCCCTTTTTTTGTGTCACAGACTAAAAATATTTAACTGTTATTTATATTGCTATACTGGTCCTTTATATTTTTTTTATATTGTATTTTTTTAAGCTGTGGCAAATTTTGTGTTGTAGTAGCGTGGTGTGTACAGCACTGAGGTGTCATAAAGTATCCCTTGTTCCACTCAAATGCACCTTTGCTCATATCGATAATTCATTAATTTGAATATTCGCGGTGTCAGATGTCAAATGGTTTGTAATTTTATATTTGTTCTGTTTTTTGTTGCTTAATGTGATTTTCCACGGAAATGTGTAAAGTTGTAGGGTTCTTATATATGTATGTGTAATTGGATAGAGATAATGGCAAGTTAAAAACAGTTCCTATTGTTTTTAGTATTTTGGATGTTTTTAATATAAACATTCTACATTTTAATATTTACTTATCTTTTTAAAAAACGTTGATAACAAGCCACTTTTTCTTACATCATTGCATAATTTAAACACAATTTGTATTTTTTTTTTCATTAATTTGTGTATTTTCTTGAATGAGTTTTGAACCAATAATAATCGTGTTTAGAGCAATGAACTTAATAATACGATAATGAAGTGTTACATTAATTATAACATGTTGTTCTCTTCTACTTAATAAATAAATAAATGAGATTCAATATTAAATATTAATATTGAATCTATGAATAAAGACATGAACACTCACTTAAAGTAATGACTCTTCAATCATTAAGTGACTTAAGTAACTTATTTTCTATGCTCCTGATAAAAGATCCGATCGATCTTAATTTAAAAGTTAGAATATACTAAAAGTAAACTCATATTTCTGCAGCCTCCTCACGCTTTTTCCCGCTTAGCCACGTAGACAGACTAAGCCTAGTGTTCACTTCATTCATCATGTGGTGGAATTTAACGCCGTTTTTTGCGTAATAAAATAATAAAAAGCTTAAATATCATTCGCTAGGTATCGAATCCACAGTAATCTCGCTTACAGACAGACTTGCAAACATACATATATTATAATATTACATAAAAAAAAAATTAAATTAGCTTCACGCTATATCCCACACACAGCAGGGTAGGCAGAAGGAACCTAAAGTTAAGACACTCCGTTCCCCACTTTCTGCCGAATCTTGGAGGCATTGCGTGTTAAGTGGCAGAACTCAACGCCGCACTTTTAACTCGACACCAGAGCGAAGAAATGAAAATATAATTTTAAGTAAATATTTCATCTCCTCGAGTGGGGATCGAACCCACAACCAGTCGGTTTTACAGTCACACTTTGTACCACTTAACACTAGGTTCCCTCTGCCTACTCTGCTGTGTGCGGGATATAGCGTGAAGCTAATTTAATTTTATTTTTTATTGTAACAACTAGTTTTTCCAATTTTTTCTGATTCATTTCATGCTATAAATATATACGAATTAACAACGACTTATGAAGACTAATTTTGCGAGTAAATTTTGGGGTCCGTAAGTGCGGAAGAAAAATGGTGAGGATGGTGACTTTGCGGGTTTTTAATGCTTCTGTACTATAATCGAATAAGAAGGCAAAATAAGTTAACAGAAAATCATGGTATGATATATGGGATGATGTTGGAGATTAGTGGGGGCGTGATTTGGAATATTTGTGTCTATATGATTTCTCTTGGAAATATAAAATTAAAGAAATTTTATATTAAAATTATGAGATGGTGTGCTAACAATCTGTGAGAAAGCTCTCTCAGATTTCCACATGCAATGTCAGAATTGACAAAATTCGGCAGAAAGTGAAGAATGGAAATATCATAATGTAAGCACTAGGTTCCCAGGTTCCCTCTGCCTACCCTATTACGTGCGGGGTACAGCATGATATTAAAATCGAAAAATAATCCACGCGTGTGATAACATAATAAGATAATTATGCAAAAATCCATGACTCACAATTGAATAGATCGTAATCTCTCGCAACAGATGGCGTTTCACGTAAATAGCCCGTAAGTAATACGTAATAAGCTCACCTGTTATTGTGATTTGACTTTGACTGATATTTACATGAATGGGGTGAAATGGACATATTATTATTATTTTCTGATAAAAATTGATTAATGAACAGTTTAGTTCGAACTGCCCGATCTTTATTTGTAAATTTCTGTATGTATAGTGGGTTCGAATTTCTCGCAAGATATTTATATGATGTATTGATTACATTTTACTTTCCCTATTTTTTTTTTGAGATTTTAGCTCGAGCAGAACAGATGATCTAATGTCTATTCAATCCAACCTTCTGTCCAAGTTGTAAACAAGCTGTCCAAAATATTGCATCTTGAATGGCAAAACTTAATGCCGCACTTTGTCTAATCTAGAGTGAGGAAATAAAACATTTTATAGGAGATTAGGCCCACGGTACAATTTTACTCAATTCCTAGTCAGGTTAGGAAAACAGTTCAGATTGACCATACAATGTCTTTCAATTGGCAGAAAATGGAGGTTAAAAAGTAATAATCTAAATGTTATAAGAAATAAAATACTATATTTTTAAATCCCATGAGTGGCAATCGACCCCACAACCGTCGATTTTTTTAATTCATATTATATATTCATATTCATATTCATATTCAGCTTCACGCTGTATCCCGCACACAGCAGGGTAGGCAGAGGGAACCTAGTGTTAAGACACTCCGTTCCCCACTTTCTGCCGAATTCTGGAAGCATTGCGTGTTGAGTGGCAGAACTCGACGCCACGCTTAGCCTCGACACCAGAGCGAAGAGATGGAAATATAAATTTAAGTAAATATTTCATCCCCTCGAGTGAGGATCGAACTCACAACCAGTCGGTTTACAGTCACACTTTGTGCCGCTGCGCCACGACTGGCCTCAAATTCATATTAAATTATAATATTAATAATTATTAATTTACCAAATATTTAAATATAATTTAATTCTAAATACAAAAATCAAAAACAAAGAATCAATCTCTATAATATAACTGAAGGGTGAATTACAGGGGATGGTTTTGCGGATTTAAAAATTTCCTTTTAAACATGTATACTTTGGGGGAGCTAAGTGGTTGAAATAGAGCACATGTGATCTTGGTTGCCTTGTTATTTTTACACGGATTACTGTAAGATTAGTGCTATTTACGTAGCCTTTTTAGGGTTGTTGAATAAATATCGTTAAATACAAAAAGCTCAATTATTGCAAAGCTCTTATGGATCTCTTGGTTTGTGTTAGAACTTTAGGTTGGAGCTTTTTAAGGTTTTGTAATAATAAATAATTAAATTTTTAAAACATTTAAGTTTAAGTTAGTTATATTCTATTCCATACGCGTGACCGACAAATCGATAGAAAACTGATTACAGGTGATAGAAGATGTCATTTCAAATTATCTTTACTACAACGTGACACAGCGTGGCCTAAGTTTCATCGTTTTTAAGATATTATTTAAAGGGGACTTTAAGATTATTGAAATACCATATTTACTCAAACAAATGCTTGAGAAACTTTGCTTGCCATATTTTTAGTGTTTTGGTATTCTTTGGTATACTATTTAATCTTGTATTAAATGTAAAAATTTGGTCAAATTTATATATTTTTTTTATTTTATTTTTTTTTCAATAGATACCAAATATAAATACAAATAAGTATTATTTTTAACTATATATTTTAAAATATAAAATAATAAACCCCCAATCTAATGAAATTAATTCAAGATTACATGCTGCTAGTACATAATATTTGTAACATTATCTAACCATAATACTTATAATAAAATTGTAACAGATCGTTGTCTGTACATGGACGTAATACAAGAAAACATATTATTGAGAAAATCAGCTGCACGTTGTATCCCGCACACAGCAGGGTAAGCAGAGGGAACCTAGTGTTAATACACTCCGCTCCCCATTTTCTGCCGAATTCTGGAGGCATTGCGTGTTGTAGCAGAACTCAACGCCGCGCTTAACCTCGACACCAGAGCGAAGAAATGGAAATATAAATTTTCAGTAAATATTTCATCTCCTCCAATGGGTATCGAACTCACAACCAGTTGGTTTTACAGTCACACTTGGTGCCGCTGCGCCACGGCTGGTCTCATAATATTATTGAGGACCTTTATTAATGTCGATGATTTTTAAAATTTTACTCTATTATTCTATTTATCTGTTTGGTTTAACCACCAATGTTATCGCTTATCTCAAAATCGGCTTAACCGACTTAAATGCAGTTTTCACCAGCGGATTTTGTGAACATATACGGCCTCTATTTTTACTATAAATTTCTTTTCAGTCACACTTGATGAAATACATTCATGTACAGGAAGTGGTGACTCTTTTAATATCGACAACTATACTAATACATATATTTTTTTTTTCACCGGATTCGAGATGTATATATTTCTTATATGTAGGGGTCACGATGTGTGTGATAGCATTCTGTAAATTATTTTCTCTATTATTATGCAATTTAATGTATCGATTATTTAACAGAAAGTAGAGGAAAGATGTGTTTTAACACTAGGTTCCCTCTGTTAAAAGCAAAGTGTATACGGTACAGCGTGAATCTAAAAATAAATGTTATTTCAACTTACCTCCCAAAATGGTTGCCATACGTAAATAAATAAAAATATTAGCACAAAAAATTATTTAGTTGAGACATAAATTAGCTATAACGTTAAAAGCACAATTTTGCGTTCAAATTGGTCATGCCTGTAGACCACACGTAAGTCGGCGTTTTAAAAGTTATTGTAAAAACGGTTTTTGTGACAGAGTGGCCGATAAAGTTGTAAAATATTATAGATTGAAATAACAATAGAAGTTGTAAACAGAATTGGCTCGGTCGGTTTTACTTTGTGCTCAGTTGTAATTTAGCACGCCTGTATAAGATATTCTGTCTGATTATACTTTTTTTTTTTACTTCTGACTTTGTTGAGACCAAATTAGCGCAGTAGAATACTAGAACAGTCACGACGAGTTTCCACTGAGTCAGGATGGTGCTTGATGCTTGCTTTACCCCGTATGTAGCAAGTTAGGCAGAGAATACCTAACGTTGTAACACTAAGTTTCCCACTTTCTGTTTTCGAAATATTGTCTGAACAGTGGTGGAACTGCACGCCAAATTGAATCTTACGACAGTGACGAAATGAAAATAATTTCTGCCCCCGATTGAAAATCGAACCCACAACCATCGCCTTTACAGACAGACACTTTCCCCCTATATCACCATAGAGTATTCTATAACAAACATAACTTATCAAAACAACTGAAGTAATAAGGAAATATAAAACAGAAGACTAATAGTTCTAATTAGTATCGCGTAAAGTTTAGCGCCCGTTTTTACGGCGGCTATAAATTTTCAAATTGACCGTAAACTACATTTTCTCATAATTTATTTTAAAAGGGCAACATTTGTTAATATGAACAAGTGTTTGATCTGTTTCTTGATACAGAATACTGGTGGTGCATTAAATTTAAATACATTTTGTATAATGTACTCTAGTTAATCAGTAAGTCGAGGCCAAAAAAGTGACAGGTTGTGGATTCGATTCGAATTTGATGAAATTAAACATTTCATATTTGCAACTCTTCGCTCTAGTGTCGAGAAAAAGTGCGATGTTGAATTCCGCCAACATGCAATGCCTCCAGAATTTGGTAGAAAATGGAGAACGAAGTGTCTTAACTCTTAGTTCTATGTGTATATCTTTCCATCCTCCGTTTAATTGGTATTATGTATGAGGCTTCACGCATAAATTCACGAAAATAAAATGTTATGACATTCCGTTCTCCACTTGCCGCTGAATTTTCAAGACGCTTTGTCTAGCGTTTATTAGAGTGAGGAAATAAAAATAAATCAAATATAATTATTCACCTGAGTAGGGATCGAATCTACAACCCTTGCGTTTATAATTAAACGCTGTCCCACTATACATATCTGAGTTTAATATTGTTATCCTTATCTTATGCATAATAGAATATTATAAATATTATTTTTTACCTTTGTTCAAATTCGACCAACGTCTGAAGAATTTGGGGAAAATAGAGAGCAAGACAAAATACGGCGTTGGATTACGCCTTCACCCTGCCGCCTGTCTGCTCTATGCGGGGTAAAATTATAAGCCTATAACCATTAACTACTCACTTCCGTTGCGAACAGGGAAACATTTTTCTTGCTGCCTCACGATAGCTTCAATTACCGTATTTATCATAATCACTTATAATGCTCAACACTTAAGGAAGAACAATGTGTTGGCGTTTAAAGATCATTCATTTGGTTCTATTTTTGTTTGAAGTACGTTAGTTAGTATATATATGTATATATATGTTATTTCTATAAGCTGTTTTCATTGCGTCGCTATTAAGGCGCCGTGGTATATTTTTCATTATAAGCGCGGTGGTTGTGAATTCAAGTTCTACGGAGAAATTTAATAGATCTTTTTTTTTAGTTTAAGCTATACCGAACATAACAGAGAGAAACTGGAAACCTAGGGTTAAGACACTCCGTTCCCCATTAAGATACTTCTATTTATTGACGCATTACTCAACACGAGTGGCGGCATGCAAGGCAATCGAATCAATCTCTTGTTCTTTCTTTATCGTGTACAGTTTCAGTTTCAGTTTCACTTCTCAGTTAGTAATTCACTTGAATTTCTTAAAAAAAATCTCCTTAGATGTAAATCCTTAGGAGTAAATAGCATTCAGGTTTTTCGATGATTCCACTTAAATTATTTAGAGCAGCACTGAAATGTATTTAAGTTAATATAAGTATTTAAGTTAATATAAAGTTATCTTATTAGCATATTAGCTCGTTGAGTTGTAAACCTTTACCTGGCCTTTACTTCAGAAAAATTTCTTTATTATAAATATAATAAGAAATTTAACGAAAAAGTGCCACTGCACCACCACACTGGTCTCTTTACCCTGCTATGGAAAACACGTAAAGCGAAAAAATATTCTAATCTAGTGGATTTCGCATACATAAGTATGATATAAATAAACCAAATATTTCAATATATTTTTATACATTAAATCTAAATTAAAACTAATTTCAGTAATGACTAATAAAGTTAAAAAAAATTCAAAATTTAATGAGATATTAGCCGGAAAAATGAAAGTACGTACTGCATTTAACCGTTCTTTGTGCACTAACCTGCATGGCCAGTCGACCGATGATACTAAAGAATAGACTTTTTAAATAATGAATTAGCTTCTATTACCACTAAATAAGGTTCATTTTGGAAAATTTCTGTATGAGTCATCCAAATAATTGTGCCACTTTGTTGACTAATTTCTGAAATATTCATGTGAAATACAAACAGTGTTTTAGTACTAGAAAAGGTTTATTCATATATTTGTAGTCAATATATTTTTAAAGTTAAATTTCATTATTTTACTGTTAGCTATCATTAACATATATTTATTAATTTAATTGAATCTTTGAACCATCCAGATAATGCAATTAATATTAGCTCCTCGCTGTATCTCGCATATAGTAAAGTAGGTAGAGGGCACCTTAAACCTCTTTGAACGTATCCGTTCCCCACTTTCAGCCCAATTTTTTTAGATAATCTATGTTGGATGGTGGAACTCAACGTCATATTTTGTCTTGTTGCTAGACCAAAGAAAACAAATAGCGAAATTACCCGAACTAAAACGAGCCCACAACCGTTGAGTTGCCACGACATCCTAGCATAATACATTATTTATGCTTATAACCCTATATACTAAAATCTTCTAAACCTATAGGTAAATCTTACTAGGTAAGTAAAATAAGTCTAGTAAAGTTGGTAATTTTTCATCCACACCCAATATTAAGTAACGCTGACGTCGAATATTCGTTAACACGACGTAGATTGATGCAAATGACATCTTCTCACATATTGTATGAGAACCAAACTTACTCGAAACTTTAAGTAACTAAAACTCATACAATTTTGAGCTCTAACTCTTAAAAATAGAGCTTTTCAACTTATTTTTTCATACTAAATTTAGAAAAGGCAAACACTGGCATACTTCAATTGACAGATTTTATTTATTCAGAGGGTGGGATCCTTTGTGAAGTATTTTTCTTCACTAATGTCTTGTCTACGGCTTTATTTTTGTGTGTATGTATATTGTATTGTGTTAGAAAAATAGGTATTTTTGTTTGTTTAATTCCGTTTTATGCAAATAATTGTTTTAATGTTCACCTTTTTGTGAGTGACACTTGTTTTGGTGTACTTTGTTTTTGTTCAAAAATGTGTTTACAGTGAAAATAATTCTAATAGACAGTTTTAATGGATTTTTCTGTGTTTATTTAAGAATGTTTGAGGCCATTCGTGGCGCATGGGCACAAAGTAAGACTGTAAAGTAGACTGGTTGTGCGTTTGATCCTCACTAAACAGATGAAATATTTATTTAAATTAATATTTTCATTTCTTCGCTCTGGTTTCGAGGCAAAGTGCGGCGTAGAATTCTGCCACTCTACACATAATTCCGCTAGAATTCGGCGGAAAATGGAACGCAGTATCTTAACAGTAGGTTCCCTTGGCCTATCCTGCTGCGTGCGGGACGCAGCGTGAAGCTGACAAAGAGAAGTGTCGTAACGGACAGTAGTACTCCACATATCGCCCAATTTCTTAGAAATTGTGTACCAAAAAAAGGAAATAAAAATAAATTAAACATAATAATTCCCTCTAGTAGGGATCAAACCCACAACCGTCGCGTTTATAATCAGACGCTATCCCAATGCGCTACGGCGCCTTTATGCTTTATTTTTCATATGCTGTAAAAAATGCTGTAGAAGCAGAATTCACATTTTGATACTTAGTTAATCCGTGATAAAAATCATTACCATAAAATGCGACAAATTGTGGGTTTGATTCTTACTCGAAAAATTTAAATATTAATCTTGTTATTGATACGCTCGCGTGTCGAAGTAAAGCGCGGCGTTGAGTTCCACGACTGCAACACCTCCAGAAATCAGCGGAAAATGAGGAACATACTGTCTTAACAATAGGTTCCTTGAGTCCACCTGATTAAAAAAAACATTTTCACATAAATAATATATTTTGTATGTAAATAATTTCAAAACAATATAACATAGTGATTTATATCATGTTCGTATATAATAAAAAAGCTAAAATATTTTCTAGCGCTTCCCATAAGGGGTGCCGCGACATGATTGGCATCTACACGTGCAATGTCCGTCGCATCTATGCGGGTTGGGTGCGGGCTTATTAGTATGATTTACTATGATTTTTGTAAACATTTAAATATATATTTTTTTATTTTTTGTAATTTTTTTATAATTTTATTATTTAAGCTGTGTTCCGCACATAGGCAAAGGGAAGTTAATATTAAGACACTCCGCTGCCAACAAGGCACTTCGGTTTTGATTTTTTTTATCGACGCGACGGTCGTAAGCTTAAGATGGCTGGAAGTTGTCACTTATTATATTTTCTAATTGATCTTATTCAATCGAGATATTTAACAGTGAGCGGTGGAACTCAGCCACTCTCTGGGAAATGAAAATATTTAATTCTAGATTCGAGCGGAGATCAATCACACGCTGTCCCACTGCGCCACACTGGCGTCAAAACGGTATATTATGTAAATTGTGATTGTCTTCCCTTATATACGGCGTTGAGTTCCGTCAGCTAACATGCAATATATCTATATACAATTGAAATAGAGAAAAGAGAGATGGACTCGATTCTGTTACCAATCTAAAAAAATAACGAAAATATAACACAACACAAAAGTAAACGACCGTAGCAAGCCAGCCCCTTATACTGGGGGGGAAATGCTTTATTATTACTTTTATCTTTTAGTATCAACATTTTTTCCCCGCATTTCATAGCTGGTCATTTATATAGCGAATGCTGACAATTAATTTAATTAAAGCGTATCGTCGAACCAATGTTTTTGATGTAATCACGTAACAGGTGATGTGAGTGTTAGATGTATGCCTAATTTTTGTGGCTTTTTTTTTAAGTTTCACGCTTTATCACGCATATAGTAGGGTGCTTAGAGGGAATTTAGTGTGGAGAGACTCCATTTTCCGTTTTTCTATTTTTCGCCCAATTTTCGAGACATTGCGCGTTGATTGTCTTATATTGTTTGAATATTTTGAATTGTATTACTTTTAAAATAGAATTCACGCACCTTACCAGAATGGCTGAATGATTCTTTGCTGAATGAAAATAATAGAGGCCACTCGCGCGCGGCACGGTCACAAAAAGTAACTGTAAATGCGACTGGTTGGGTGTTCGATCCTCACTCGAGGAAATTAAATGTATATATTCAAACTTTTTCGCTCCTCCAGTATTCGGCGGAAAGTGGGGAACGGAGTGTCTTAACACTAAGTTCCCCTATCCTGCTGTGTGCGGGATACAACGTGAAGTTGATAATTTATTTAAAAATTATAGTAATTATAAATATTGAACAGTAAAAATAATCGTTACATTTAAATATTAATAGCAATAAAAACGAAGCTTGACCAGTTGCCCCCGAACCACTGATTTCACACAATTATCGAATACACGCAACGAAAATGCGATCTAAACTGAATTTTGTTACAAAAATAATTGTTTAGTATATTATAGCGTCATAAATGTTGTGAAACCACAAAAAAAAATAGGGGAAGATCGTAGGTTTTATTCACATGTTTATTTTGATATGAAGTAAAATTTATATTTATAAATATTACGTTATTGAAAGGCCAGTCGTGGCGCAGTGGCACAAAGGGTAGACTGTAAAACCGACTGGTTGTGGGTTCAATCGCCATTCGAGGAGATGGAATATTTACTTACATTTTATATTTCCATTTTTTCGCTCTGGTTTCGAGGCACAGAGCGGTGTTGAGTTCCGCCACTCAACACGCAATGCCTCCGGAACTTGGCGGAAAGTGGGGAGCGGAGACAAAACATTCCCTTTGCCTACCCTGCTGCGGGATACAGTGTGAATCTGATTATGTTATTGAGGCCAACGTGAGTATGCATTATTTATATTTACCCACTATGGTATGCAAAGTGCGGCGTTAAGTCTCGCAACTCGTATAATATGTTTTTATGTGCAACAAGTTCCATATTTTCCAGCTTCTATGTTGTCCATATGATGTATATTTAAATGATAAATATAAACAAAGCAGTGACGTTCGAGTAGGACTCGCCCAGCAAGGCGTCTGTACTGATTTCTGGATGGATGGTGGATCCTATCAAAATTGATTACCGTTAAGACAGATGAACAAATTTATCTACTACTACATTTAATATCTAATATATTATTTCCCAATTACCAATAAAGAAATATTAACAGAATTTTGAATTTTTTTGTTTGTTTCTTTTTTAACTTTTCACTTTCACATAGCAGAGAAGGCAGATGGGAACTAATAAACTGGTTTCCCACTTTCCGAAGAACTAACAGAGAATAATAGAATTATAATGCTCACAATTAAAAAAAAAACAATATTTAGTGTTGTAATTAACGATAAGTAAACCACAAACAGTTTTTCACCCAATTATCGCTGTTACTGGTCGGTCACAACGTAATACAGTAAATAATAGACTACTTCCGATGGTCAAGGGGAAATCAGTTTAATCATTGTAATTATAGTAATTAATAGTATTTTTATAAATAACCCGTTTCTTTGTTAATAATATTTGAACAATAATAAATTATTATTCATATATTATTAACAGAGAAACGGGTTATTTACTTGTAGACGGAATAAGGAAAATAAATAATGTTCATAAAGAAAAAGTAATAATTAGTTTCACGCTGTATCCCGCACACAGCAGGGTAGGCAGAGGGAACCTAGTGTTAAAACACTTTCCCCACTTTCCGCCGAGTAATATATTTTTTTTCACTTCACACAGCAGAGTAGGTAAAAGGAACTTGGGAACCTATTGTCGATAGATTTTGGAAGCGAAATTATTATATATATTTAATTTCCTCAAGTGGTAATCGAACTCTCACAAATATGATGAACCGATAAGGGATTTTATATTTTAAAATTTCATTACTAACGACAACGCGATTGTGGGCTAACCATGCAAAAAAAATACTCAAAATCAATAAAAAACACCTGCATATTTTGACTTAGCCAATAAAATTAACGTTTCAAATCGACATAACAATTTATTGCTTACAAAATATACTTTGCTCAATGACCAACTGGTTATAATCATAACTGAGGGTGCCCATCTAATAATTATTGGACACAATAATGAATGCCCAATTGCCCATAGAGGCGGTGGGCTCGTGTGAAACGACGACACCTGTAGGGTGATTCGCCATAGAGTTATAATGTTTTGTTTTACTTATTTTTTTTTTTTTAGCTTCACGTTGTATCCCGCACATGACAGAATAGGTAGAGGGAGCCTAGCTTAAAAAATTCCATCGCGGAAATGAAATATTTCATATTTTCGTTTTATCGCGCTGGTTATGAGGCATAGCTGCGGTTCTACAAATCAACCCTCAATACCTCCAGAAATGGCGTAACATCGAGGACTTAAGTGTCTTAATGGGAACGGAGTGTCGTAGCAACAGGTACCCTCTGCCTAACCAGCTATGTGCTTCCCTCTGCCTAACCAGCTATGTGCGGGATACAGCGTGAAGCTAAAAAAAAATATTTAAAAATATAATATCTATAATTTCAAAAGCCGTGGCCAATAGCCACCTACAAAAACAACCGGAAGTACGGGCGAAACGTGACACAATAAATTTCTTAGTGATTTCTCATTTCAACCCCTCAATAAGTGTAAACTATTTGATTTGTATAATCAAATGTGGGCATTGAAATTAATTAGTTCGTTACGCACCTGAGCTTTCAAAGTTAAAACTTTAGTAACTATGGTTTTATGGTATTGTTAACTCTACTACTGTAGTTTTAAGCTCTATATTGGATGTAACAGAACAAAAATAATGGGTCAAATGAAAAATCATCCTTTTTTTTCAAATTGGAATTCTGTAACGAAATTTTTGTATTTTTAACTCTATAGTAGTTGAAATAAGAAGTTTGATAGGTTTAAAGTAGTATTGAAAATTGAAATTAATTATTTGTTACAATTGATGTTTTTAAGTTCAAAATGTATGTATGTATGTATAATTCAGATCAATTATATTTGTAAATATTTTTTTTTATCTAAAATTGAAGTTGCTACTTTCGACAAGCGTTCCGCTGCTTAGCTGTAGCATAGCAATATATAGGTTGAGGGAGCTTAGTTCTAAGACATGTTATTCACTTTCCGCTTCATTATCAAGACATTGCTCATTAAGTGGTGTAACTCAACATCGCGCTTTGTCTACCTACTGCGCTATTACACCCCGAATGAATTCGAACCCAAAACCATTGCCTTTTAATTCAGTCGAAGTCACACTATTTAAATTTATTCAAATATCAATATTATCTATATCATTACTATTAAAACCATAAACTAGATCAGCTTCACGCTTTATCCTGCATCCAGCAGGGAAGGCAGCCTATTGTCAAGACACTACTTCTCAATTTCCGCAAAATTTTGGAGGCGTTACGTGATAAATGTTGTTTGCCTACTTATTGTCTACGTATCATTCCCCCGAGTGAATCTCGAACCCAACACCCTGTTTTCAACCAGTCGTTATTTATACTTTATATTGAATGTTTACATTTTTATGCGTATAGATTTAGATTATAATGCTATAGTTAAATCGGCAAGTGGCAACTGAAACACGTTGAGTGGCAGAATTCAACGTCGTGCTTTCCCTCGACACCAGAGCGAAGAAAAGAAAATATAAATTTAAGTAAATATCTCATCTCGCTGAGTGGGGATCGAACCCACAACCAGTCGGCTTTTCAGTCAACTTTCTGCCACTGCGCTGACTAACACACTATTATTACAGTTCGGTCACAAAATTTATTCGAATACCTTTTAACATAACCACTAATAAAACCTATAAAATTTAAAAACAGAATTATAATCTGTAGAATAAACAGAAAAATATGCATTTTTAGAGACCGTATTGTTGACAGAGGAGCTCAATTTTACAGCACGCCAGTAATAAGTCAAGGCTTACATTTTATCGTTCAATTCTCCTCTATATTTGCATACTCGTAAAACGTATCAAATGCATTTTGCTCCCTAATCCTTGAAGCTTCACATACTGTGCACCCTATTTAGGATTTTTTAAGCATTTTTTTACCTTATAAGGTAGGAAATAAGGTTGAAACTTCTATTTTGAATTTAGTAACGAACTAATAAGAAAGTTAACAATTTATCGTAAATCTCGAAGAATTACTTTTAGGAATTGTTTACTTTGTACTTTGTATCATTGAGTGTTAATGTTAACACGTTTGTTGGAAGTTAGTACTTAATTGTTTAAGAGGAAATGGCAGAATTTTTTTTACTGCAATTTCTGAAAAGTATAAAAACTTTAATCACTTTAATGTAAAAATGCTTATATTGCAAGGAATTTAGAAAGCAGTATATGACAAAAAACAGAACCTATTTTATCAGTCCTTTTTATCAATATTATTGTTTTTTTAATTTCACGCTTTATGCTGCTTGCTTATATATATAGCATACATAATGGTAAGAGGAAATCTGGAGCTAGTGTTGAAACACTCCGTTCCCTATCTCTAAATTAATTTCTCAAGAGGCGAAAATTAACGCCATGTTTATCTCCTTAAAGCAGGGATAGGACAAAAAAACATTGATATTAAACTTACAACCATCATCCGCAGTACCATGACTGCTACTACACCTAAAATTAACAATTTTTTTACCTTCAACCTGGGAACCTATTGTTAAGATACTTCGTTCAATTAGACTAATTCCATTCCCCACTTTTCACAGATTTTTGAAGGCATTACGCATTAAGTGACAGAACTCAACACCGATCTTTATTACAGTGAAGGAGTTAAATTATTAAATAATTAATTTACAATAGTAGGAAACGAATCCACAAAAACGACAACGACATTAATCCTGCTTAAATTTGAACTAACACGTACCACAAAAACTTCCCCTTAAAAATTTCCTAGTATAGTAGGATACAAAAAAGAATCAAGCGAAATCGCTAAAACTAAGCCCTCCAAAGCACCGTCTCTCAACTGATATGCATATTGCATATGCTGGCGAGGACTTCAAATTACAGCCACTCATAAATCCTGCCCAGATGAATTTCATGCAAATTTTCGCTGTAAAATCTGGAATACTTTATTGTCTCACTGATGAGACTTATCTAGACGGGTGTAATTTTACCATTCTGCTTCCCTTTTACAAGGGAAGAGGCAAAATATTCATTGTAATACTCTTTTAGTGTTTTGGGCTTTTGATTAATTACTTTTTGGTATAAGTTCTGGCTTTCTTTCTAGAAATATATCCAATATTGGAGCCAACCGTGGTACAGGGATATTAGAATGTGGCTATAAACGTAACAGATTGTGCGTTTGATTCGCGCTCGTTATAATGAAATATTTAGTATCCAAGGATTCGGCAGGAAATGGATAATGGAAAGTCTTAATGGAAACGGAGGGCTTGACACTCAGTTCACAGGTACCCTCTGTATATCCTGCCTTAATTCCTGTATTAAGGCAGGATATACAGAGGGAACAGACACTAAGAAAAATATAAATGTATAAACAAAATAATGATTAGGCAGTAACATCGCAAACGCAACGTTAAAAAAAATATGCAATATAAACACCCCCATTTAGAATCACCAGATTTTTATGGTTCAAGTGTTTTCACACAAAATTTGGCAAATTGTAAGATTTATCACATTGTCTCATCTGCCCATCGGATTACGAATGCCCTCATCTGGTTTACGACATCGAGGATTTAGACCTTGTTTTATAGTTGCCTTAATTTTATGATATCTGATTAGTTCGTGACTTGATGTGCTTTTGGGACTTGATTGCTATAAATATATATTTTTTAAGCTTCGCTAATCCTGTATATAGCAGGGTAGACTGAGGGAACCTAGAAATAGGTCTTCAGGAACGGAAGTATATCAGTGGGGTACGGTAGGATGTGGGGCTAATAGTAGTGTTAAGATATTTCGCTTTGCTCTTGTACACGAAGTACGACGTTGAGTTTCCGCCTCCCCTGAAAATGAAGATGCACAATTTTCTATTTATTTAGAGACATTCAATTCATAATTTGTTTATATAAATATGCAATATTTAGAGAGAGCCATAGCGCTAGGTTCCTTGGTGCATACCCTGTGTTAAAAAATATGTGGTTATTTATATTTTAATTATTATAAGGTTCGTTAATGTAAAACGGTGTCGTAAAACTCTACAAAATACTTGAAAATTAATTATCTAGAGGCACTAAACGTAGGTTGTGGTTTTAATTCCCACTCAAGAAAGTAAAAAAAATAATATTTTATTTTTTTCACTATAGTGAAGTCGTAAATAGCGACGTTGTAATTTCTCTCTCCATGCAACTCACATGCAATGACAGGCGCCACTCAACATGAAATGACTCCAGAATTTGGAGGAACATGGAGAGTGGAGTGTCTTCTCAATAGGCTCCTTTTGCTTACGTGAAGCTAAAAATAGGAAAATATGAGCTCTTTACATTCAACCAAAATAAATATCAACATTTTTTTGTATATTAGAACATTAAAAAGAGCTTATTAAGTTTTAAAATAACAACAAGTACTATCTCCTTTCATAGTCTATAGGGCTTCTTTGTTCGGAGTGAACTGCGACATACTTTTACTATAGCTTTAATTAAGGTCAAGTATTTTATACGAGTATAAATACTTGAATTGTGACTTGACCCAATTTACACTATGTGGAGATGTAAATAGATATAAGGACTTTCGTAGCTTTTATAATTTTTATAAGCAAAATAGGTGCGGCGTTGTGTTCCTCCCCTCAACGCGCAATATTCTTTTTGTAAATGATATATTTATTTAGATTTATATTTTCACTTCTCACTTCCAACTATCTACTGCTTACTCTCTAATTATCCTTATTGTAAGTGATATATTTATTGAAATTTACAGTTTATAAAAAATAAATAAATAAATCAATCAGCTTCACGCTGTATCGCACACAGCAGGTTAGGCAGAGGGAACCTAGTGTTAAGATACTCCGTTCCCCGCTGCCGAATTCTGGAGGCATTGCGTGTTGAGTAAAAAAATCAAAATAAATCAGTTTAAAGTCCATTCCATACAATGTTTTAAAATATTTTTTAAAAATGGAGAAAAGGAAAGAAAAATATCCTTTCCTATATATAGTACAATGGCACTTCTATGTTGGAAACAATGATATTCATTGGTTTGTTAGTTGTTTTCCTATTGTGCCACGATTTTATGAATTTTATGAGTTTTTAATATAGCATGCACAACACTTATGCAACCTAATTATAATATCATATTAACAGGATTTGAACTATTTTAAGTCACACACACCTCGTCATAAGATGGTTTCCATAAAGTAAAGAAAAAAAAACTAGCGGAGGCTAATATCAAGACACTCCTTTTCCAACCTCCATATAATCTTCGATAAATTTCATATAAAATGGCGGATCTCAACTCCGCATTTTATCAACCAGAGTAGGCAAATAAAAAAAATATTAAATAACCTGAATGTGAATGAATCCTCAACCATCGCCTTAACAGTGAAATGTTCTTCACTGAGTTATTATAGATTTTTATAATATACTGTAAAGTAAAAAAGTAAGAGTCTTAACCCAACATTCAACTAATTTTAAACAAAAAATTCTCAAATATTTCTAAAATTATCTCACTTTTGACTAAAATCTATAGTAAATAATTATAGAACAAAAATAATTAAACCCTAACTCATTATTAAAAATAATGATAATGATGCGTTAACCTCAAGTTAAGTAAGAGGAAGTCGTTTATTTCATAACAATAATTAGTGATGTCACCGCGCCCAACTCATTTGTATTATAGAGCAATGTTTAGTAGATTTCTTTTATATTGTATGTTTGTTGAGCTCGATTGGTTTAGAGTGTGGGTTCGATTCTCTTTCGTGGGAGTGAAATATTTAATGTTTTTTTATTTTATTGCTCTGGTTTAACAAGATTTCGTTGGGAGTAGAGTGTTTTAATACTAGCTTACCTTTGACAACTCCGCTGTCAGCCGAATGTAGTGTGAAGCAAGGAAAGTAAGGAACGGAGTGTATTAACACTACATTCCCTTTGCCTACTATGTGCGGGATACAGCGTGAAGCTTATTTATGTTTTTTTGATAACAACATTTCTCTGTTATGTCATTACTCTATGTAAAATCACATTCGTGTACGGTAACATTGTCACGTGCTCACAATCACACGGCACATTTAATTCACGGTTTTGAAAACGAAGTAACAAAGGAGTCTAAATAAAGACCTCTGAACTTAGGAATTTCAGCTTCATTATTCACCGAAGTGAAATATGTGTGAAAATAGTCCCCTTACATCGAAAGTACAAAAAAAAATACGTTTTTTTCTCATAGTAAGAGGCAAACTAGTTCTAATACAATCTGGTCTCTACCTTCAGATATTTTGTTCACGTATTGCATGTTCAAGGACGGAACTGTACGCTGCGCTTTGTCTTTAAATAATTGATACCCGGAGTGGGATTCGAACTCACAGCTGCTGCATTTTTTCTACGGTCAGACGCTGTCGCAATTGATAATAAAAACATTGAAAAATATGCACTTTTTAATCAATTCAAAGGTATATAACGATATAACCCTTCTATGGCTTAAGTAAATTAAATACGGGCAAAACTTATGTTCTTATTTTCAGTGCTGGTTTCATGTTCAAATTCAAAATATTCTTTATTCAAATAGACTTTTATAAAAACTTTTGAATCGTCAAATGAACATATAAAAAAAAAGCCAGGAAGGCAGTTCTGCTGAGAAGAGCCGGCAAGTATCTCGACAGTTGCTCTTTTCAAAGTCAATTGTATAATTCAATTATTACATTATCTGGCAGCTATCCTGCATCACATTCAATAGACATTAATCCCATACATGTCTTTCCTCTAAATCAGGGGCTCCCAACCTTTTCTTCATCAAGGACCACTTTTGTATCATTCTTGGTAGCAGGGACCGCTATGAATGTAGGTATAATAAAATTAATTGCAATAATCAAACAGAAATTTCGCCCCACCATCCCTAATCATAAAATTAAAATCGTTCGCGGACCATATTTAGGCTTATGCGGACCACTGGTTGGGAACCACTGCTCTAAATATTCTTGAACAGTGTAATAAGCTTTACTTGTTAATATTTTTTTAAAGATACTTTAAATTGTATTAATAGAGGCCAGTCGTGGCGCAGTGGCACGAAGTGTGACTGTAAAACCGACTGGTTGTGGGTTCGATCCCCACTCGAGGAGATAAAATATTTACTTAAATTTATATCTCCATTCGCTTTGCTCTGGTGTCGAGGCTAAGCGCGGCGTTGAGTTCTGCCACTCAACATGCAATGCCTCCAGAATTCGGCAGAAAGTGGGAAATGGAGTGTCTTAACACTAGTTTCCCTCTGCCTTCCCTGCTGTGTGCGGGATACAGCGTGAAGCTGATTTATTTATTTTATTTCATACTTTAAATTATGGTAGTGGAATATGTTTTTAAGACATTAGAACCTTTTTGTTTACTTTTATTATTTAATTTAATACATATTAGAATAGAATAATTTAATTTAATTTATACATACATCAATAAAATATTAATTTGTTAAATGTAATAATAAATAAGCCTAATTTAAAATTAACATTTAAACGAAAATAGATTGTCCCTTCGAATCGAAAATATTGTCTTAAAACTTTATGTAAATTAAATAAAATTCTCAAAGGGTAATCCACTAATTGTGAGTTTTGCTCGAGGCTATTTATATATCAATTGAATATTTAAATATATTAATCGTTTAAGTAGTGTATGTTGATATAAGCGTTTAAGGATCGAGGGTTTCGTAATTTTGCTTAATAGATACCCTGCGGCTTCGTTCTTGATGATTGAAGCTACTTTTCTACGTTAAAAGTATTTGATTGAGGCTGTTGTGGTATAAGCGTGTGACTGTAAACGCGGTGGTGGTGAATTCGATTCCCATTTGGAGGAAATAAAATATTAAATATAAAAAAAAAAATCTCGCTCTGGTAATGAAGCAGTGCACAACGTCGAGTTTCGACGTCGAGGTCGACGTCGTCGACCTTCACCATGTAATGTCTTGAGAATTTGGGAAATGGTGGGGAACAGAAGTATCTTCATAGGATATGTTCACATAGTATTTCCAGGAGAGAGATTCATTATTTTGTTATGTGCGGGATACAGCGTGAAAAAAACTTTTTGTAATAGATCCTTACCGTAAATACTTTGTATATAATTGCTCTTGCTCTTGCTTGGTGAGTGGCGGAACTGAACGCTGCCACTACGTACTATTTTTCTAAAAATTGTTCACATATCCTTTTTAAATGCAATAACATTTATTTAAATGCTATTATAACTTGAGTTAAAAGTCATAAACTAAGGATAGTGTTCTATTATTAACCCAATGAATATTTATAGATAAAAGTATAAAAGTAAAGTATAAAATTTGTATATTTCTTATTAACACCTAAATATAGTCTTACTTTTAATCACAAGGTAAGAAAATTTGTTTTCTGAAAAGACACGGCGCAGCGTTGAGTTCCGCTACTTAATACACAATATCTCGAACTTACCTAGAAAATGGAGAACGAAATATTTTGTCATTAGTTTCACTCTGTCATCACGCTTTATGTATCCCATCATCGTATAATTGAAGAAAGAATAATATTTATAAACAAAAAATATGATACGTATCTGTTACATTAATTTTACTGTCGAAAAGTGAGAAAAATGGAAAAAATTATAGTTGAAAAGTTTGGATCTAACATTTAAAACGCCTACAGATATGAACTGAGAGCAAAGTAAAGATTTAATCTTGCCTATCTTGGTTTATAAGGCGCTTAATATTTAAAGGTCATAAATCGAACAAAAAATAAATATATTTATATTATCATTATGTTAAGTTTTTTTTTGTATTGTTAAAATAATATTTGAAAATTTTTATCCCGATTATACTGCATACAGGAGGAGAGTCAGATATAAATCTATATCAAGAAACTCAGTTTTCCGCTATCCACCCGAATTCAATACATTGCGTGGCGGAACTCAACGCCACACACTATCTTTTATCAAATCCAGAAAATGAAAATATCTCATTTTCCCCATATAAAACTAACTAATTAAACTCAATTTAATAGCGCTACATAGAGATTTCAATCTGAATCAGTACTAGGATTATAACACTGAAGTCACGTAGCCATTAGTAACTAATTTGTATCTAACTAACCTCACTAATACCGCTAACTAAGCAGACGTACGGCAATTTAGCACAAAATCGATGTAGACTGAACCAGTAATAGACAAAGGATTACAAACTGTAGGCCTAATCAAGACCAGATCATAATTCCATCTGCATGTCTTATCAAAGCGGCGTGATTTGCTTTTGAAGTAGCCTTCTAGGGTTTTGGGCTGTTTGTTTTGTTGTATGCATTTAGCATATGCTGTTTTAATTGATTTTAGATATGCTTAATGGAACTTAAAATCGTTGTAAAATTATTTTGTTTTTTTATTTGTATGTAATAAAATATGGTTTATCTGTAAAATTACAAACAAACTTCACGCTATATACTACATATAACAGGGCAGGTAGAGGGAACCTAATATTAAGACACTCCGTTCCCCACTTTCTAAAGTACAAAGACAGACACCAAAGCAAAGACATAAAAAAATGAATGTAAATAAATATTTCTTGTCCTCGAGTGTGGATTGAATCCACAACCAGTCGTTTTTACAGTTGCAATTTTTGCCCTGCGCCACGACTGCCCCTAAGTTCTTTTATTTGAATAAACGTAGTGAAAATAAGTAAAAATAAAAAAAATATACGAATATTTTTATTAAATTATTATCAAAAATAAAATACTTAAAATAAATTTTACAAAGGTATAGTACTGAATACTTAATTAAATCGCCATTAGTTTTCAATTCACGTGTGGTTGTCCATTCCCTTTTCTCGTCCCTTTTTGTGCAAGGAATTTTTCATTTTGACTTTATTAATTATGAAATCCCATAAAAATATAAATGTAAAATTAAAGCCAAGTTCAATATTGAATAATACGTCATTCTCGACTTTATAAAGCAATTGAAGATTTATCTCTATTTATATAAGTGTCAATTTCTGTGTCCACTTAGGATATAATTAGAGCTAATAATTGGTCTCGGCAACTTTTAACGTACCTGTTTTAGTTTACTTCCAGTTTGTATGGAACTTTTAATATTAAGTCGATATTTTAGTGACGAAATATAATATATTTATTTTATAACAGGTAACGGAGTGTGGTAACATTAAGTTCCCAGGTTTCCTCCGTCTACCCTATTATGCAGGATATAGCGTGCACCTAAAAACAAAACAAAAACATAAAAAATCATATAATAATTTGAAAAAAAAAATATATATTTACCCTCTTTAAGATTGCAAATTTAAATTATGTCAAGATAAATATTTCAACTAACAAAACTTATACTCGTAGATTTGGTAGAAACTTACCAAATCATTAGAAAAATATATAATATAATACATACATGCATACTAAATATTAGAGAAGGAAAGGCAGAGAATATCAAAGATTAGTGATATGGAGTAACAACCTGAAAAAAAACCACCAAAACATCAAACAGTCTCCGAACATTTTGGTACAAAAACATAAAAACATTGCCAAACAACACCCTGTGTTTAAAATTTCGCTATAACTTTGTCGGTGGCCGTCAAAGAAAATTCATTAATTGTTTAAGTCTCCACTAAGGTAGTTGATTTACAATTACGAAGGAGACGATTCTAAATAACAATAGAAAGGTCTCTACAGTGGCCGTAGTATAAAGACAGTACTAAAATACTCAGGACTATTGATGCCAAGTTAGTAAAATGGTAGCCCACATTGTATGAAGTTGTAAATTATTGACAAAATAATATGCGTTTGCGCAAATTATTTGTAATAAATGTTTATTGTTTTGTTTTTTTTTGTTTTGCACCAATACTGAATAATCTAGTTGAAGCCATTGTGGCGCAGTGGCACAAACGTATAAACGCGACGGTTGTGAGTTCGATCACAGTCAAGGGAGTGAATCATTATTTAATAGTATCTCAGATTTTTCGCTATCAGTCTCGCCACTCAACGGCATGGCTCAAGAAACGGAAAGTAAGGAACGAAGTGTTTTAACATTAGGATCTCTCTGCCTATATGTCCAGAATAAACCGTGAAGTTGAAAAAAAACTACCAGCTATCGTACAAACAAATAGTATTTGAATCTACACTATTTCTCACGAACACACAACTTCAGTAACATTTCAATTTCCTTTTGGGTGGTCATTTAAATTAGTACAAAAGCTTACTACAAACAAAATGCTACCCAAAATTATCATATCCGTTGCTAATTTAATATTTAACAATAGAAAAAAGATACTGACTATATCTAATTAGATACAATAAAAAGGATATATTAGAAAAGAAATCCTTTATGCAGTTTGGTCAAGACGTTATCACCTTTCTTCTTCGCAGCAAGACTTCCTTGAAGTATAGTATCGTTTACTATAAAATTAAGCTTTGAGCTTTTAAGCTTTGTTCTTTTGTAAGTTCAATTCGTTGATTGTTTGCAAACGTACCGCCTCCTTGCACCACCCGTGGAGCTTTTCAAACCTTTTTGTCATCTTTATACTAAAATTTTAAGGTTTAAAATTGAAAAATTTCTAAATAAAGTCGTTTATGAGTCATACGCAACTTAAAATGATCCTGAGATGGTTTTTTTTTTGGTATCTACAGTACATTTCGATTGTATTTCTGTTTTCGATTGAGAGACTACGACCGGAGGCGAAACGGCCCTGTACGCTTTTATAGCAATTAATTTTTTCGACTCTACACCCCTTTGTGTGACTGATTGTATTTTTGTGGGAATTATACTCAAAAGAATATCGGGATTAAAAAATTTATGACAGCTTTTTTCATATATAAAAATATTTTTATATTGTGAAATTATTGAGTAAACGCGATAGATTGTAAGTTCGATTCGTTAAATATTAAAGGAAACTTAACTATTAACGAGGGAATCATATATTAAACACTTTAATTTCTTCGCTCTAGTATCGAGGCAAAGCGTGACGTTGAGTTCCGTGCAACACGCAATGCCTCGAAAATTCGCTGAAAAATCGGAAACTGAAGTCTTAAGACTAAGTTCCTTTTGCCTATCCCGTTATACAGCGTATGAAGCTGAAAAATAATATTAAAAAGCCTTTTAATTACTACAATTTGCCATTCCGACGTAAAGTGCATACCGTCATAGAGACTCCCGCAGGCAGTTGTCGAGTGAGTCACAGTGTGATTCATGATGACTGGGGACGATGACCCCGTTTCATATGTGATGACAACTTGTGTAATATTGCATAATATGTACAGAAATGTGTGGACAAGTGTAATAGAAAAATGTATTTTTTTTAGCTCTATCTCGCATAAATCAGAGAACCTAATATTAAAACACTTTTTTATTCACTTTTCACTGAATTTTTAAGATACTAGATGTTAAGTGGTGGAATTCAACGCTGCGTCTTGTCTCGTTGCCATAGCGTTATAAAAATAATTCGCATTCGTGGCGTTAAGTTTCGCTACTCTACACGTAATGCCTTCAGAATTTGGCGATAAATGCGGTGTCTTATTAGCAACGGAATATCATAACACTAGGTTCCCAAGTTCCCTCTGCCTACTTTGCTATGTGTGGAGTACGTTGTGAACATAAAACGATCATTTATGTATTTAAAAATATCTATAATATAAAATGAGGCCAGTCGTGGCGCAGTGGCACGAAGTGTGACTGTAAAACCGACTGGTTGTGGGTTCGATCCCCACTCGAGGAGATGAAATATTTACTTAAATTTATATTTCCATTTCTTTGCTCTGGTGTCAAGGCTAAGCGCGGCGTTGAGTTCTACCACTCAACACGCAATGCCTCCAGAATTCGGCAGAAAGTGGGGTGGAGTGTCTTAACACTACGTTCCCTCTGCCTACCCTGCTGTGGGGGTAGGCAGAGGGTGATGCGGGGGTGCGGGATAGAGCGTGATTATAATATAACATTTGCCACTGCTAGTTGATTGACTGACATAATACAATGTAAACTTAAAAAAATAGAAAGCCTAATTTTGACATGTGCATTTTTGAGGAGTCTAGCACCTGCAGTTGGAGAAATTTCTATGGGAAAAAGAAAAAAATGATCTTGTTTTCTGTGGGATCTTACTAAAAAAAATTGAGAAACTATTATTTTAAAATTCTCATAATATTTCCAAAGATAAATGTGTTTATTGCTTCTATTATCTATTTTAAAATTTACGTTTTATTATAAACTCTATATAATATGTGTGCCAAATTTGAAAACTTGATAAGTAAATCTTCGTACAGTTAAGTTATAAACATCCAAAGTGAACCGTTAAAACTTGGTTTCGCGACATAAAATAGTCCACTCGCTCACAAATATCAAAACACTTTATGTCCCTTTGTTACTGCGGGATTATTCATACTTGGACTATAAAAGAATGCGTTTTAGAATATTTTTATTTGAAGCAGCTTTACGGTTTTTCCTTCATAGCAGGGAAGGCAGAGGGAACCTAACGTACCTAGTATACTCTTCGTCTAATTTTCGAAACACTGTGAGCTGAGAAGCAGAATTCAACATCGCAATTTATATTACGAGAGCAAGAATATTAAAATAAATAAAAAAAAATAAAAATTAAATTAGCTTCACGCTATATCCCGCACACAGCAGGGTAGGCAGAGGGAACCTAGTTTTAAGACACTCCGTTCCCCACTTTCTGCCGAATTTTGGAGGCATTGCGTGTTGAGTGGCAGAACTCAACGCCGCGCTTAGCCTCGACACCAGAGCGAAGAAATGGAAATATAAATTTAAGTAAATATTTCATCTCCTCGAGTGGGGATCGAACCCACAACCAGTCGGTTTACAGTCACACTTCGTGCCACTGCGCCACGACTGGCATTAAAATAATGAATGCTCTCAAAAGGATATTGATTCCACAACCGTCGCGTTCATAGTCATCCGCTGTCGTACTGTGCCACGACGGTTTCAATAAGGGGCACAGGCATCCGACTATACGCAACAAGCTGTGAGTTTCATTGCTACCCGAGGATATGAAATATTTATTATTTTCACTCATTTGCTATGGTAACGAGGCAAAGCGCGGGGTTGAGTTCCGCCTCTCAACCCACAACGGCTCTAGAATCCGGCGGAAAGTGGGGAACACCAGTGTCATAATGGGAACGAAGTGTCTTAATACTAGGTTACCAGGTTTCAAACTATTATGTGTAACTTTTGTCCAGTGATTAACTGACAAGGTACAGATGAAATTACTAAACATATTACACTCGTTTAAATCTGGATGGAAGTTCCTTTGAAAGCTTAGTAGAGGCCTAAGAAATTACGGAGAAGAAATGTTTTTTAATTCCCAACGGAAACGGAGAGAAATAGAATTTTACGTCTTATAGTTCATATCTTTGAAATTGCTTGAATCTATATGAGTATTAAAAATAGCAATATTAATGTAGATATGCAAATTTTGAGACGGAAGAGAAAATACTCGCGTTATTCTCACTTGTCGTTGATAAATGTTTGCACATAACTTTCTTGGAACTTGGCTCCGATCTTGCCTTTTATGAGTTTTTATACTATTAGGTAATTAATATTTTTAAACTATTGTTTGGAACATAAAATAATGAAATTTTTCACCGTTGTAGTTAATTGCTTTTTAGAAAAATATTGTTTTGTAGCTTTTTAGAGGCCAGTCGTGGCACAGTGGCACGAAGTGTGACTGTAAAACCGACTGGTTGTGGGTTCGATCCCCACTCGAGGAGATGAAATATTTACTTAAATTTATATTTCCATTTCTTCGCTCTGGCGTCGAGGCTAAGCGCGGCGTTGAGTTCTGCCGCTCAACACGCAATGGCTCCAGAATTCGGCAGAAAGTGGGGAATGGAGTGCCTTAACACTAGGTACCCTGCTGTGTGCGGGATACAGCGTGAAGCTGATTGTTTTGTAGCTTTATGCATTTAAGAGGGTAGGGCAAAGAGAACTGAGAGTTAAGTCACTTCGTTTCCCAAGCACTAAAAAAATAGCACCTAAAATATCTTTCCCTCAATTGTAAATCAAACCCACAACTTTCACGTTTACAATCAGACACTAAGCCCCTGCACCACAACATCGCCAGATTTTTCGAATCATTGTCTGTTGAGTGGCGGAACTCAACGTCATCTTTTTCTTGTTAATATGGCGAAAAAAATTAATTATATATATATATTTATTCCTCCTAATGTAATCGACCCCAAAACTGTTTACAATCAGACCCACCACCATTGCACCACGAAGGCTTCGACCGCGTCATCGACTGCTAATCACAGTTTTTTGCAAAGGCTTTTAAATTTATCAATATAGTTAAAGTATCACTATATATAAACAATGAACTTTGTTGAAGCAATTTATCTAATATCAGACCATCAGATAGCGATAAAAACGCTTGATACACGCATTTCCTTCACGTTTAATTTAATGTGGCTAGCTTCCTGCCAATGGTTGGCTTAGTATGACCAACAACGCCAAAATGATACGTATTTTTTTATATTTATTTTTTCTAATTCTCGCTGTTTTTCGTTTATTTAAAGGTAAACGGAGGGAACCTGGAGACCTAGTGTTAAGACACTCCGTTATTATTCAGTTATTTACATTCCATTCAGTCTAGTTCTGGAGGCATTGCGTGTTGAGTGGAGTAGGTCCAAACCGCGCTTTGTTTCGTTACCAGAGCGAAGAAACGGAAATATACATTTACTGTCGCTTTTACAGTCGCGCGTTTGTGCTTTTGCACTAAAACTAGCCTAATATACTTTTTACTCGTTTTTTGCGCCTCCATTTTTCACTCGTTTTCGATATATTTCGTGTTGTGTGGCGGAACTCAATTTAGGTTTTGATGAAAGGAATTAATGATAAAAAAAACCTTTTACAGTTATTTATCTTAATTTTTTTTCCAAACCATTCCATTAATATTGTATTTCTAACCAACATTGGACCAACCTTAGCCAACATTAGACCAAACATCCATTTTCACGGATGATAGCTGGGCGGTAACTAACGACGTATAACGTAGAACCAATAAAAGCTACCACGCCATACTCGTATTAAGGTAGAAAATTTAAGAAGTCATTAAGGCATTGTCATTTTATTATCTAGATATACATATATTTGCTAAAATACATGATAATTGAATACTTCGAACACTATCAAAAGTATTGAAAAAAAAAAAGATTATTTTATAATTAATTGGTTGTAAGTCTGTAAGGCTCTGATGTCGAGGCAAAGCGCGTGTGTGTGGGGAAGTGGGAAACGGAGTGTCTTACCACTAGGTTTCCTCTGCCTTCTCTGCTGTGCGCGGGATAAAGTGTGAAGCTGATTAATTTTTTAAATATTTTAAGATAAAGTGTGATCTTTTGTTACGTCATCTAGGATGCAATGTCTCTAATTACGTAATATTATTATACTGGCCTGTGCTGCCTCATTATTGGACTAAGTCCTGTCATCAATTCTTCCACTCTTATCTATTTCTTGCTATTTAGCAACAGTAAAGTTTATGATGATCCAAACGGATATGTTGATTTATTATGAAAATAGAGGTTCTGGTTAGCCGAATCGCCTTTTAGACTATAGAGTCCAATCTGTAGAGATTTCTGTCTAACACTCTTTAGGTATGCAGGAGACGTATCCGGCCCAGTCCTATTTTATTATAGCGGTCTTAAATATAATCATTTACACTTTTTAATAAATAAATACGTCTCGATGGCGTACATCCAAATGAACAATATAAATTAAAGTATGAAGACAGCTACCGAACAAAATCACACATAAAACAAACAAAGATAAAGCAAGTTAATACATCACCTATAAAATAAACGGTAGTTTTGGAAATTTTTCAGCAAAACAACAATATTGTAGTCACAATGTCAGTATTTTTAGACTAAAGTAAAGATTTAACGACATGTCCACTAATATTTTATTACGGTAATAAGGCAGAGTAGATTTAAGAGTTGCCATTGTGCTCCCTTATAGTTTATACTGAGACAACTGTATTAAAATATGTGGTAAAATGATATTTATGTATCGATGGTTATGCGTTTAGTTCGCTATTAAAAATAAATTGTTTTCGAGGTAAAACCTCTATATTGACGTATGAAAGATATCTTACTAAATTGTCACATTTTCTGTCATGGCGCTGTTAATATTATCGAGCACTTATAGTCCAAGATCATAGCAGCACAGCATCTAGACTGTAAACGTGACGGCTTCGATTTCAACTCGAGGGAATGAATTATTTTTATTTTCTCAGATAGATAATAAGGGAAACGTGGCGTGCCTGTCGTGGATTTCTGCCACTCAACGAGCAATATCTCGAAAATTGGGCGGAAGTGGGGAACCGATTGTCTTCCCAATGGGTTCCTAATACTGTTCAGTTATTTGAATTAGTAGAAGAGATTGGCGATTTTATTTCAAGTAAATAGAAATCGTCTTACAAACATATAGAAATGTACTAAAAAAAATGTATTTAATATTATTACTAGGCAAGTCGTGACAGCAGTCGTAGGTTCCCCTGCCTATCTTGCTGTTTGCGGAATACAGCGCGATTTAAGTTTGATTTAAGTACCTAAGTACTTATACTAAATTGAGCTTTTATATGACTTAATGAAATATTTTCTTTTAGAATAATATTTTTAGTACATAATACATTCTAATACATTTTTATATTTCAAATGCATTTAACACAATAACTTTATTGTTGGAAATGAAAATGTAACATTCGTCAGGTTATCAGCGATACAGCGGTGCATCGAACCTATTAACGCTTTATAGTCTATATGCAGTTTATTGCACAATACAAAGACCAAAGAGAATTAAAATATAGAAGAGTTTATGTTTTTTATATTTTATGGAAATTGTTAATGAGGTCTTTCGTGGTATTTCAAAGAGAAGTTTGTGAAATATTAAAGATAATTTTCAAAATTATAATTGTTTTTAGTGTGGTATCGTTCCCGTGGTAAATATATCTATTCTGTTAAAACTTTTCTAAGCCTAGTCTTTCTCGATTACTGAGATCGAAGAAAAAGAGTTAATAGACCAGACAAAACAAAAATATTTTTTAAATGTGAACTACTAGTTCCTGAAATTAGCGCGCTGAACGAAATAAATTTAAGTATTAATATAAATACAGAAATTCTGGCAAAAAAATAACATAACTTTAACACAATTCTGTGATATAAGAAATATCCAATCGAAGATATCACACAAAATTGAAAAGATACTCGAACTTACTCTTAATTTGTAACTTAGAAAAAGTACCCACAAAAAAACAGAAAAAAAAACACAAACACTTAGTTCCAGAATTTTTCATCCAGTTTTAACACATCGAGCAACGTGTCAACGTTAATTTAATTTTTCAACGCAATCCCAGCGACATTGTTGCGTCCGAAATGTGTGGTTTTGCCTGTTAACTATGACGGGGACAGATTTTATTACGGCGCGGTACAGAATTTAATCTAAACAGCGCTTATAATGTAATGGAAATGAATATTATGGGATACTAGCTGACGTTTGTAACTCTATTTATGTTATATTAGCATTAAAATGCAAAGAGCGTGTAAATAATTATTTTAAGAAAAGTACATTTCTATATATTATTATATATGTAGGCACATTTAAAATAGATATGGATCTATTGAGACTTTAGTGTATATTCCTTTTTGTTTCCAGTCCCTCCCTTCTTAAATGATAAAAAAAAGACATACATTTTAAAAACAATGTCCTCTGTTTTTCTATTAGTTCTAATAAGCCACTAGATAACATACTGCTTAAAACCAATTAGTCCAATGAATAACGTGTTCAATTCCAGAATAAAAATAACTCGAATGTTTCGTATCAACGTGTATAGAACAACAAATCACTACCATCTATACAACGAAAGTAGAATACAGCAAAAATCGTCTAAAAGCATTCTTTGTCAAACCATAGTTGCCATTAGGTTGTATTCTACAAGAAAATTTATGTCGACATCTTCAGAGACGGAAATTTTTATTTGGCTAAATATTACCTTTTCTTGTCTCGACCGTAAATAATATTCTTTTCAGAGAGCTTATTGCAATTTTTGTACCAAATATGTGGATGTTGAAAGCGGCGAAGAAAAACACATGATTAAAAAATAAAAAATACGTCTTTTAAATTGAACTTTATTTCAATGATATAAAGGATATATCATATATTTTGAATGTGGATGTGGATTTGTTGCGAAGACGTGAAACCAGGACACTTTGATTATAAAACGAACAAAATAAATATATTCTTGATATATTGTGGTGCGAGGAAAATTTTAATTTTGTTAGTGTATTGTGACACGTATCGTTATTTATAACCTTACATAGAGTCTAAAATCTAGATAACGATGTTTTATATATCTTTATTTAGTTTAACGGAAATAAAAAAAAATAAAAAATTATACGTACATTATTTTATTTTACTATTATTATTTTTTCTTACCTTATATGTGAGGTCAGTCGTGGTGCAAAGGCACAAGGAGTGATTGTAAAACCCACTGGTTGTGAGTTCGATTCCCACTCGAGGAGATGAAATGTTTACTTTAATTTATATTTCCATTTTTTCGCTCTGGTGCCGCGGCGTTGAGTTCTGCCACTCAACACATGCCATGCCTCCAGAATTCGGCAGGAAGTGGGAAGCGGAGTGTGTTAAAACTAGGTTCCTCTGGCTTCCCTACTGTGTGCGGGATATAGCGAAGCTGATTTACTTATTTATTTATTTTATTTATATGAATAATCATTCAATTGCATTATTTTACTAAGCCGATTGCCACCGATATAAGAATAAACATTACATTTTATAATTAACAAATTACAGTTGAAAATAAAACACCTACGGAACCTATTTTTTTTATTTAAGTAGTTACAAATTTATTAAGAGAACATTCTCACACTCAACACCATCACACTCGAAGCAATCTTATCACCAAATTAATGACGCGTTCAGAATCACCTTAAAAACTTTTTATGCCAACAACCAATAATAATGCTTTATCCAATTTTTTCTAATCAAAAATTTAACTTAAGAGATCGAGATCAGAACTTCTTTGTCTATTAAACTATAGGAGACATTCGTAATGCATAGTTTGAATATATTATGACCTGTGAACTAGTTGGTCTCCCTTTGTTGATAAAAACATACGTACGTGCTTCCTTTTTGTTTGAGAGTTCATACACCTCGGGGATTATGTTTTGTATCGGTGATTCATCTCGATTGTGGCTTCTCAAATATTTGTTGCTTGAATGCCTTTGGACTGAAGGGTTTGACTGTGTTATTAGTATTACACAAGATAGTTTTTTAGGTTAATGTAGGAAAGTTTGGTATATTTTACCTTTTGATAAATAAAAAAAAAATCTTACAAGGATACTATTTAATCCTTTTTAGTAATTTAATATATTAAATATTTACTGATTCATTTTAACGTTGCCGACATGGAACATGATCAATTTTTTGCTATTTTTTCCTACAAAATTCAGGAAACTCAAAATATTGTTTCAATATGTAAAAGAATTATTTACTGTTGATTTTTAGTATATTTTTTTCTTTTCTTTTCACAATTTCAATATTAGATACAGTTGTTAAATGACTGCAGTTAAAAGATATTATTCATTTGTCACTACATTGTGCGACTGGCATATTGTGATATAAGTTCCGTCACACGTAATTAATATTAAAGCGGTCCAAAGATATCTCCTTGAAGTACACCTTTGGGGTCCCATTGTCCCAATTTATATGTGACCCCATTTCGGTCGCTTATCTCACTGTATTATTTATTCATGGTCATTATTTGATCATTTCAGATCTAATGATGCGTTATCATTGTTCTGTGCTGATCGTTAAGTGTTTGGAGAGGTGTGAAATAAGATACTTAATGGTCGTAACGGATGCTCTATTGTAAAGTTGATATTTGAATCTAGAATGAAATATTTATATAAATTTCTTATAAATGTCAAATATTCTGTGTATTTTTTTATATATTTCTCATTGATCATGAAGTATTATTACTAAAGAAGTACTACTAATTATAGTCATATAAATTTTTTAATATAATTTTAATAATTATTTTTAACACAGATAAGACGCGTAGATTTTCAAGACCGTTTCAACATAAAGCATATGAAATTAAATAGTTTTTGAAATGTAATAATTAAATTAACTCGTAATACCAGCTATAAAATAAACTGAATGTCCAAGTTTCTTAACGTCTTATGGCAACAAAACTTGAAAATTTCAACTACAAGCTATTACTTATTTTTATTAGCAATAAAGCAAGCACAACAACAATTGATCAAAATAGCAGTAAAGCCAAGCATAAGACTACTTGCACTCACGAAATCGAAACGTTGAAATCATAAACAGTTCACATCAAAAAAAAATAACATTACGATTCAAATAGTACAATTTTGATCTATAAAAATTATAAATGCATCTATTATTTGGACAAGATCATTAAAATGTGCTCAGTATGTGTTTCATTGTTGATACTAAGGTCTGTACGTTTGTCGCGTTGTTCTTTTTGTAGGGTGAGTGTAAGGTGATAATTTAATAGCTCAAAAACCAGTCCTCAGTAATAATCGACAATGTTGCAATCTTTATTGGGCAAGGTAATAAGCGCTTTCAATATTTCACTATTATGTGTAACCAGTTTAGTTTCGAGCACTTCGATTTTATCTTCTTGCGATTGTTTGAAAATATTGTTGTTAACTTTATGGTGTTATTAAAAGTAGAGAAAATTTTTTTTAGTTATCTTTTTCTTTTTTGTTTTGATAGTTGTTGTGTTTTGCAATTTTATTGTCTAGCTGATAGCAGTTACAATAAAAACTTTCTTAACATGAAAACGATTTTAAATTGTACAATAGATTTTTGATATATTTTTTACTATTTTAAGCAATTATTATTTTAATATCTTAACAATATCATAATCCACTATTATAAAAATGTCAAAATTACTTGTTTTTTCTTTTCTGCTTGCACTCACTCTTTGTAATAAAAAAATTAAGAAACTTAATTAAGCATTGAAATTATTTTGCCCCTGGGGGAATTGATTTTTTATTTCCTCAATTGGGTAACAAGATTAAGGGAAACGTGTGTTTACCGCCACTCAAACACAAATTTTGGCAAAATTAGGTGGATTATGGTAAGTTGGGTCTCTTAACATCATTATCTATTATTTTACCCTACGTCTCTACATGCAAAATACAGAGTGATCTTAAAAAAAATCTTAGTTTTCCGCAGTAACTAAAAAGCACTTATGATTAACGTTACTTAAAATAACAACCAATAAAGATAATAAATAATAAGCAAAAGACGCCAACTTAGCGGAAATGGATATAGAGCTTAAATCTTTAAACAATAATAAACGGAATAATTTAACACTTTATTATCTCTACCTATACTGCAAAATACCAGAGAAAAAAACCTACGTAAATACATAATAAACTTCCCGACTTCACCCTTCGTACCCTTTTCTTGTTCACACAATAATTCTTACTTGACCCACAAACATGCACCCCAACGAATCCAAGAATAGCCAGTAATGAGTGAATTAATTCTGTCTCATAAACTAAAAAATTTATATACTAGCTCTATAAAATGTGACACGGTCTCTTTCGGACATTATGCGTAACCTTTTCATTTCAATGTTGCTGAGTTATTGGTACTAATTTCTGTTTTCTTTTGGTATTAGTGTATATAGGGATCGTTGTTGATTTTTGACTATAGTTTTTTTTAAGTAGCGTTTATATATAGTGACACTAGCGAAAACTTTGACTTTATCTGGTTGAACCATGCAATTATTATTTTGTAGACAGAATAAAATATTAATATATTAGTTTAGAAGCAAAATTGTATTCCTATTTGAACATAAAAAAATATATTTTTTCCATTCCATTATCGAAATATCCATGAAAGTTTTTACTTATCTTAGAAATAAAAAATAAACATCTACGTTGCTAGATGCATAAAGTTAAAATAAAAATCAAATTAAATCAGCTTCACGCTGTATCCCGCACACAGCAGGGTAGGCAGAGGGAACCTAGTGTTTTAGACACTCCGTTCCCCACTTTCTGCCGAATTCTGGAGGCATTGCGTGTTGAGTGGCAGAACTCAACGCCGCGCTTAGCCTCGACACCAGAGCAAAGAAATGGAAATATAAATTTAAGTAAATATTTCCTCTCCTCGAGTGGGGATCGAACCCACAACCAGTCGATTTACAGACACACTTCGTGCCGCTGCGCCACGACTGGCCTCTATAATCTCATAAAGTTAAAGAAGTTAAAATAATAAAATTTCCTCAAGTAATTTTATATTTTTTTATAATTAATATAAAAATCGTATAATTTCCTTTTAATTTTAATACAGACTATTATTTAGTGGAAAAATGCAAAGAATAAAAAATATTTTTTCTTCTCTCCGCATCAAATTGAAACGTGAAATAACTCATGTACATATAATATGAATATCATGTTGACTAAGTTGTGACATGGAAAATTTTAAATAAAAAAATAGAAAAATTTGCAAAATATTCAATTTTTATATTTTGTCTAAAAATGGCGATTCCATTCCTAAAGCAACAATTTGGACAGTACAACTATATCTAAGCTGTACTCATAAAAATCAGTTATGGTACTAATAGCCCTACACCTCGACGGTCATATACACATAATTGACTATAAATAATGAATATTACATGTGTTTATTATAACTACTGAAAGGGGTTAGAAAATAGCCATAGATACTACTTTGTATTCAACTTTATAGGATAGAAAAGAATGTTTAAAGAATAGAATAGAATAGAATATCCTCGTAATTTGTTTGACACATTGTTTTGTTGTTTTGTTCTTGTAACATATTTGACAGGAACTGTATTGTAATGACAATATGTAATATAATAATATAATATGTTAATACTACATTTAATACTAGCATTTGCTTTTATATCTATTAAAATATAAATAAGAAGGGAATCTAGTTTAAGGCACTCCGTTCCCCCACTTTCTGCCGAATTCTGGAAAAGAAATGGAAATATAAATTTAAATAAATATTTCATCTCCTCGAGTGGGGATCGTACCCACAATCAGTCGGATTTACAGTCACACTTTGTGCTTCAGTGCCACGACTGGCCTCTTAATAACAACTAAATAAAACTTTTCAATAAATTACAATATTAAAGTACTGCAAACTTACTACTATAGAAATTACTGCAAAGGGGATTTGTTGCAGTAATCCTACTGTATGTTGGTACCCTCTGGTGTGTGCCCTTGGTGACATCAAAGATTTAAAAAATAGGTGGGAGGTGATAGAAAATTTTCAGCCTATTGGAATTTGGATATTTTTAAATTTTTATAGTCTCTCACATTAAAATACTATAGCTTTTTTACTAATTTTTAATATATTCAAGTAATTTATAAAACCTTAATCTGATTAAATCCAACAACCAACAACAGTTTATATATTGAGATAGTGTCCAACTATGTTAACGTAACACAGTAGTTATGGGTCCAATTTCTTCATTTCCTCGCTCTGGTAAGACAAACCGCGGTGTTGACCTTTCAACTCAACATAAAATGTTTCGAATTTAGACAAAAACGCATTCGAATTTGGACAAATACCATACTATAAGCTGAATACAGCGTAAAAAAAGCTTTCCATTGTTTTATTTTTACACACCCCTCTTTGAACTTTAACATTTAATGTAGATACAATCTATTAACTTATTATCTTTTGATTCTATCCTAATTAATTATTATTTATACTTATGTGATTTTTTAATACAGGTGTACAAAAAATCATGATTTTGATATTAGCATTTCCTTTTCTAGTAATAATCAGCTTCACGCTGTATCCCGCACACAGCAGGGTAGGCAGAGGGAACCTAGTGTTAAGACAGTCGGCTCGCTGTTTACCAACGAGTTCTGGAGGTATTGCGTGTCGAGTTTCGGGACATTGCTAAACGTCGCGCTACGCCTTGACACCAGAGCGAAGAAATGAAAATATAAATGTAAATAAATATTTAATTTCTTTAAGTGGGGATTGAACCCACAACCAGTGGATTTTACTGGCCTCAAACACTCATTAAACTTCAATTGGTTTAACCAAATCAACGAAATCATAGCTCAGACACGTTGGACTGAATTTAGATGATGTTTATTTATTATATTAACATTTTTTTTATGATGTCTCATAATAGTGAGACATTGCATAAAGAGGTTTTATAAACAGCACTTTTATTAGAGCAACAATCATCTGCAAAATATATTACCGTGTAGAATACAATCTGGTCCTTCGAGCCGTTTCTTTATTATTTGAATATTAAGACGATCCAAATTTACAACCGTCACAGATACAAAAGACATTTTTTATTGAGCCTCGATATAATTAAATAAAATGAGATCTATTTATATTACTAATATCAGCTTCACACTGTATCCCGCACACGGCAGGGCACGCAGAGGAAACCTAGTGTTTAGACACTCCGTTCCCCATTTTCTGCCGAATTTTGGAGGCATCGCGAGCTGCGCCACGACTGGCCTTATATATTACTAATATGTTTGTGATTAAAACAAAACATCGATATTAAAACAGTTTCCATATAACTCTCCTACTGTAGCAATGATCACCCACGAGTGATGTTATTTAATAACTACAATATTGGTTCTTCGAGCGACGAATTGTGGTCAAGAATGGCGTACACTATTTAGATAGAGTTACTGGAAGTGTCCTATTGAATATGAATATTTTCCTCGACCCCCTTTTGATGTATAGGGTTGGTACGTTTCTATTTTTTTGCCCTGAATGATATTGATATCACTAGTTTGATAAAAGAAAGCGGTGCTAAGTTATATGAGATTTATACAGAGAAAAGTACAAATAATGATCTTTAAATAAAGATAGATATATCTTTAATATCTTTGATAAATAATTTGAAACATTTAGGCATCTAACGGTGGTAAGCGAATATGTTTTGTATTTTTTGTACTAAAATAACTGAGAAATTAGTAAATATAATATATTTTTTATATTATTCAAATATACACTTTTAACAATTTTTTTCTGGTAAATAGATAAAGTGCGGTGTTGAGTTCCGCCATTGGTCATGTAATATCTCTGAAATTGGGCAGTGCGTAGGAAACATAGTATTTTAAGGCTATCTCTACTGCTTCTTATTACGTAAATTAAAAAAAAACTATATTAATCAAACATTTAGAAATAATTTGACAACCCTGACATCCCACAACGCCCTTTACCGCGTACTGGCGTCGGTCACCCCTTGCCGAGTTACCGTACATACAACATACATGTATTGTCGATAATTTATGAATTATTTATTTCATCTATCACTTTTTGTTTCATTTGACATATTTTTTTTGCTTATGTTATTTAGAAATGTATTATAATAACATATATTTTATAAATTTTTAATTCATGATAATTAAGATTTTTTAGCTTTTAAATTTTTAAAAGCTCGCTTTCATTGACTAAACTATTTATTAAAAGTTTTTTTTACATAACTTACTCTAATATTCTTATTGTTTAAGTCTATGTACATATATCTATTTTATATGTACATATTATTAGGTATATATGTATATAATTGAAAATCATTAAAAAAAAATTCAAATAAATAGCATACATAGGACGAAGGACCTGTAAACAATCACAATTAATTATTTACAGATCCTTCGGGGCCCCTATAAAATAGGGGGCCTCAAGGCCCTCGGCCCCAAGAAAAGTGTGATATTTATGAAACTGATTCAAAGTCGTCAATTATTTCCTACTACTATCGAAAGGTGCCAATTTGTCAATTGAAAAAAAGTATATACGTAATAAGAAACTCGAGTGTATAATTTACATAATTATATGAGAATATTTGAAATTGCGACACTCTTATTAGAGTCACTCAAACAGTGTCCTATGTCAACATTTACTTAACTATTAGTACCGTTTAAAATTACGTTCATTTTTGTTTGTCTAACTGGACTTTATTGGAAATCTAATATCAATTTGTGTTTGGACTTTTCAAATATGGGTTTTTTTTTTGTAGTTTATTTATTTTAATGTTTAGAAGAGACTGTAGAAGTTTGCTACTTTACAAAAAAGTTAATGAACATATTAGTTTATTTAAATTTCACAAGAGACAAGAAATGTTTATAAAAGTTATATTTAGGTTATCAAAACCTTTTTTTTATTGTAATTAGGTGATATTAAACAAAAAAATAAATTTTTATATATTTTTTTTTAGATAATTATAAATAATTTATTAAATCAATTTAATATAGTTAATATAAAATTTAAAACAAAAAAAATAATAAAGGAAAACGTATCTCTTACATCACTATAGTATGTGCTAGGTGAGTCACGCTTTAAGCACTCACAGTCATAGTCAGGAAGTATTACTTTTTACTTTATTGTAGCTTACAAAAGTTAAATATAAAATACTATGTAGAATTTTTTTATTTATTTGTTATATATATATTTTAGCTTCACGCTGTATTAGTAGAGTATACAGCGGGGACCTGGGAATCTAAGGTTACTCTCCGTACCCGACTTTCCATCAAATTCTACAAGCTTTGCTTATTGAGTGGCCGTTCACAACGCCGCGTTTTGTCTAGTTACCAGAGCAAGGAAATCAAATAACTAAATATTTCATTCCTCCGAGTGAGAATCGACCACAATAAAGCTTGAAGCCGTCGTGGCTCGTTGTCGTGGCAAGCGTGAGACGAGACGGGTTGTGGGTTCGATACCCACTCAAGGGAAAGAAATATTTCATGTTTTCTTTTCGTCGCTCTGGTAACGAGACAAAGCACGGCGTTGACTTCCGCCTCAACAGGCAATGCCTTGTTTATAATCAGGTTCCTCCTGCTTAACCTGCTGAAATTTAAAAAAATAATTGGAATTCAATATACTTGCAATGGTGATTACATGGTTCAACATTTATCAGAAAAGTTCTAAATAAATACGTAAAAGAAAATAAAGAAAGAATTCTTACCATTACCAGTTCAGGAATCTGCCATATAACAGCAACATGCTCGCGTTGATAGGTTGAGGTGCGTTTAATTAAAGCGAGTCGATGTCCAAACGGGCAAGACGAATGACCAACAATTGAAATACCATAGTGGATGGTAGGAAATACTGTTAATACGTACTATGAAAAGTAAGATATTTCGATATATAATGGCGGTATAAGGTGGTGAGTTCGATTCCCAATCGTGGGAGAGATTAGAAAAAATATTTTCGTTTCTTTGTTCTGGTACTCAGGCCTGCTTTAAGCATAGCATACAATACATATATACTTCACGTAGTGTATTAAGTATTATGCAGATGAGATACAGAAGAACGAAGTAGGTATGTAAATTTGTACCAATATTAAATTGTAAATATAATTAATGTTTAAATTTTAGATTTAGAAAATTTACTACATTATATTGATAACTCGGAAATTTTAAGTTATTACACCGCGAAAAGTCTGGTTTTAAATTTTTAAAAAATATTATAAAAAACAAAAAACTTAACTCCGTAAAACCAAAAAAGAAAAAAAGAAGCGCCATGTTTCACTTTTATTAACAGTCGTGATATTTTCTTCAATCAATTACTCATTTATTAAAAAGTTTTTCTAATGTGAATTTAATTCGTTAGGTTTTTAGTTATGTTCAACCGGGTTTCATGTTTTTTATGTTTTTCTTCTTTTTTTGTTACGATTTATTAACTTTAAATATCCCTTTCATCATAGTGTATTTGAACCCGCTTTCTTAGTCCACTAATAGAAGGCTATCACTGATACTTCCATATAAAAAAATATCTTATTAAAACCAAAAAGAGAAGATAAACAAAGAATAGATAAATAATATATATAATAAGGAACAAAAATCGAATGGCCATTCCGATAATGCTGTTTAGTTTTGTATTCAACGAATGGCCGCAATATTTTTTATAGAAGATAATCCTTGTGATATATTGGGAATAACTCTGATTTATGACTGAACTTACGATTAGAACTGGACGCTATCAGCAATCTTGAATGAATTGTTTGAATTTGCCAATTTTCGTTAGGTATACTATAGGAAAATTTAATATTATAGTTTAGGCCAATTGTGGCACATGGGCACAAAGTGAGCTGTAATAGGTTGTGGGTTCGATTCCAACTCGAGGAATTATATAATATTTCCATTTTCTTCGCTCCGGTGACGAGGCAATGCGCGGTGTAGAGTTGATACAGTCAATGCATTACCTCCAGTAATCAACGGTTCCCCACTTTCTGTCGAATTTTGGAGACATTGCGTGAGAGGCAGAACTCAACGCCGCTTTTAACCTCAACACAATAACAAATGGAAATATAAATATAAGTAAATATTTCATCCCCTCGAATAGGGATCCAATCCACACTTAGTGCCGCTGCGCCACGACTGGCCTCAATTACAATCAAATTACACAAATTGTAGTAGTTTATATAAAATTCTATTGTATAAACTATATTTACTGTAAAGTTTCATCTAAATCCATTCAGCAGTTTTTGCGTGAAAGTGAAACAAACATCCATAACCTCACAAACTTTCACATTCACAATATAAGAGAATTCCTACAATATATACATAGATTAATTCTATTGATAAATCACATTACTTTAATTATTATTCAAAATTTTAAACGCCATATTTATCGAAATAAACAAAAATGTAGGCAAAAAACGGTACAAGTAAAACGATCCCCTCACTTGAAAGTGGCTGACAATTTTTACACTTGCCACAACTGTGAGTGTCAATCAAATAACGCTTTATTGAAGGGCTGTGGAGCGGATAACTCTTATTACAACGCTAATTGAAATATATATTAATCGTAAACGCAACTGGGTGTGGGTTCGATCCCCACCCAAGAAAATGAAATATTTATTTAAATATATGTTTCCATTTTTTCGCGAGTTCCACCAATCAACAACCAATGCTTCCGGAATCCGGTGGAAAGTCGGGAAAGGAGTGTTTTAACACTAAGTTCTCAATATCTACCCTGCTGAGTGCGGGATACAGAAGCTGATTTAAAGCGGAACCCGCTTTTTAATACAAACTAACGAAACAAAAAAAATTAAAGATCTCTCTTTTTGTCTAATGTTTTCTCTCGAAAACATTAGTTATTAGATTTTTTGTTATTTTAAACAAAGAGTAAAAATAACAGGTTAATTTTGTTATAATATAATATATACACTTAAAAATAACATACGTGCTTTTGTCCTCCAATTACCTCTAAAGAGTTCCACTCTTCAGTCCCTGGCCCCATCAGCACTCACCTCGTTGTTACCATTATTTTGTCATCTAAGCTACTACTACTAGGGTAGGCTATAGGAACTTATTATGAAGACATTGCGTTTCCCACTTTCCTCCAAATTCTGCAGGTCTCAGCGTGTTGAGAGACGCATCACCAGAGCAAGGAAAAGAAAATATTTAATATTTAATTTCCTCGAGTGAGAATCGAATCCACAACCTATCCCATTTCACTTACTAAATATAACACATAAAATGTCCCACAAAATAATTTTAAGCATTCAATACGCATGAGAAGTTGCTGGTGACAAGTGAATAGCAATCGCTCAAGTGGTATCAAAATGTATTTCAAATTAATTTTACTCCTAAACGGGCCATCTGTCCAATTTGTATGAAATGTTGATTCGGTACCATTGTGTCGATCGGTTTAGTGGATATGTTTTGATGGTTTTGTTGGAGGAGGGTTTCAGTTCAATCTTTTTATAAGAATGGGATTTAGTGTTGATAGTTTTTTTGTTTGATTAATTATCTCTATCAGCTTCACGCTGTATCCCGCACACAGCAGGGTAGGCAGAGAGAACCTAGTGTTAAGACACTCCGTTCCACACTTTCTGCTGAGTTCTGGAGGCCTTGTATGTTGAGTGGCGGAACTCAAGGCCGCGCTTTGCCTTGACACAAGAGCGAAGAAATGAAAATATTAATGTAAATAAATGTTTCAATTCCTCGAGTGGAGATCGAACCCACAACCAGTCGATTGCGTCGCGAGTGTCCTCACTTAATTGATTATACTTTTCTTTTTTTTTATTTAATACAATTTATTTTTAGTAACGATTGAGACTGTCGTGCCACAGCGGCACAGCATTTGACTTTAAGCTTGGTGGCTCTGGGTTCGATTCGCACTCAGTTTTTTTTTTTTTTGTATAAATTATCGTACACAAACTTGAATACATTAATAATATTACTATCGAACCATTAAGTTGAATAATGAGTAATTTAAACTAAACCTAGTTTTACATTGATACAATACTAAACTGAGAATATGTTCATCGACATTTTTCTTATTTTCTCTATTTAATGGAAATACAGTTATATATTATTTAAACTAACTCAGACAAATCAATCATTTTCATTTGCTTGATTTAGTAACAGGAAAAAGCTCGGCGTTTAGTTCTGCGCCTAAACACGCTGTGTCTTGAAAATAGAACGAAAATCGGGGAACGTAGTGCCTTAATGTATTAAGGGTTCCCTCTACCCTACAATATACGGAATACAGCGCAAAGAAAAAAAAGACCCACACTTACTTCGTCTACCATTGAAAGAGAGAGAGAGAGAGAGAGAAAAAAAAAAAAAAATATCTGAGAAAATTTTCCGTTTAAACTAAAAGCTAATATCAACTCAATTACCATTATTCCAGTCTAAACCAAACTCTTCCCTATAATAACATTCTCCAGTCACCTCCAAGGATCAGGAGGTTTATTCAGTAAATATACAAGTACGTAATAACTACGTTGACCACCTAATTGTGTTGGTTCTGTGCTACGTGACGCGGCCATGGAGTAAATTGGCCTTTGAATTGTATGTTTTTTTAGCAAAAAAAAAAAGGAATTTTCTGTGTAAGATATTTTGTCTTGGAGAGAAAATTTGTATGTATCACTGTCTGTACTATGATCAAGTGGTAGGAAATAGAAGTATCTTAATGAGAAAAATGTGTCTTAACAGTAGGTTCCCAGGTTCCTCAGCCTATCCTACTATTTGCGGTAAACTAAAACTAAAAAAAACTAAATTATTTGGCATAATACATTTAGATGCACATTTTTAGAATTACTTTACAGACTACAGACAATTAAAACTTTTTTTGTTGTACAGCTATTAGGCCTGGAAAAAAAGCTGGTAAAAATGTATATATCTATCAAGATAGACACTGTATGTATCAAGATAGATAGATAGATAGAAACAAGTATCTAAACAGGTGTCTATAAATATACTATCTAACTAGTTTTCTGTTTTTTTTTGTTATGCCTTGTCTGACGTAATCAGAGACTTTTTGTACCCGTTTTTCTTAATTTTGTGCTAACGTTTTTAAGTATTTGAGAATATGGCGCTAGGCCATTTGATGGAGATCTGGAAAGTAGTTCTTGTCTAAATTTACAATTTTCGTTTCAAATATACGACTAAACAAGACATTTAAATTTTGGATAATTATTATCATCACAAATTAACAGTATTTGAACTAAAACTTCAACTTTTAAAGCATTACCGCTAAAACTGCGTCCTTTAATTCTTTAAAATAAAAACTACCACAAACTAGTTTTCTGTTGATATCTATCTTATTTAAGATTTTTTAAAAATATCTTCACGCTATATTCCGCCACTCTGCAATAGCAGGGTAAACATGGAAGTAAGGTGTTAGGACATTTCAATTCCAATTTTTTTTTTCAAATTTTCGATATAATTCGTATTCCTTAGTAAAAGATAACGCCATACTTTGTCTTCTTATTAGAACAAAATAATTAAAACCTACTACCCCCCAAGTGAGCATCAAATCCATAACTGTCGGAAATTACAATCTTCGTTTAAAATGAAACAAACACAAAACAATATCAATTAAGACCTATATTATAAATTATCTTATTATTTCTATCAAATTGAATTTAAAACAAACCGTTTTAAGTAAATTTAAATTCCATTACTGCATATTTATACAAATATCTTTTTTATTCGATAATTTCTAGTCTAATAACACCCTCTAAAAGGGATCACGTGACAAAATGTCAGATGTTGATGTCCACTGACTACAGCGGGGGTTAGAATTAATTAAATATGATGCAGGGAAAATTAGATAAGTGCGTTTAATACAGTATGTTTACTTATATATGACTATTAAAATATTATAGGGCATCGTGGTGCAGTGATCCAACTGTGGGTTCGATTCCCAGAGTAGGCTGAAGGAACCTGATGTGTTTTTTTTTTATTTTTTCTTACACTACAGACGTATGGTCCGTACCTTTTGTCATTGTATACATTTAACAAAGGGTACGGATTATAACCCCGTAGTGTAAAAAAAATAACAATAAAAAAACAAAAGACATTAGGCACTCTGTTTTCTGTTTATAGCTCACTTTTCGAGACATTGTGTGCTGAGTTGTGGAACTGAACACCGTGCTTTGTCTTCTTATGACAACAAGAAAATGAAAAGTATTAATTCCCACAAATGGAGATAGAACCCATAACCGTCGCGCTTATAGTCGCTATATTACGACGATTTACTCATTTTTTTTTTAAATATTACATTTATACTGCCACCGTAAAGTCACTCTTATCAAACTTTAAATTATATTAACCACAAATGGTGACATAAATACAGTACCAACTACAATTCCATAGATACATACATACAATCATACATACATCAATATATATAGTTATTGAAACACGATTTGTGAGTAATTGCACTAAATGATGGGGACTTATATTAATTCGCCTCTATTACATTACAGATGTCTAATGGAATTTCAATTAGTGATTCATATGAAATGACAGGTTTTATTGTTTTATAATTATTTTAATAGTTTGTTATTTGGTCGTGGGGTCGGCGGTTCGATTACCGCCTATGTTGTTATTCGAATCAAGACACCGTTTGAATAAGAGGTGGTGTAAAATTATTTCTATTTTTCTTATCGGGTCATGTAATATAGTTGAAGCCATTAAGGTAGTAGTAGTGACTGTGAGTGACATGGTTGTGGGTTAACATGCAATATCTTGATTTTGGACGAAAAGCGAAGCGGTGTCTTGACACTACGCTCTATCTGCCTCCCTTGTTATATGCAAAAACAACCTAGAGATGAAAAAAGAGTTAACGCTAAATATATTTGCTTATATAAATTAGGTTAATTAATTGAGGCCGTCGTAGCTCATGGGCACAAAGGTGTGACTGTAAAATGACAGTTGTGGGTTCGATCTCGACTCGAGGGACTGGATAAATCGACGAAAATTTGGGTGCGGGACTTTTGGCTTAATTGCAATAGAGACTATTAATACCTTCTTAGCTAAACACGTGATACCATGGAACCATCAAATAAAATAAATACATCATTTATCAATTATACATAAATGATATATACAAAATAAACTGCAATATTTTATGCCAAATCATCTTATAACTAATTACAAAAACAATAGGGAAATGAAAAAATATACAATCATCTAGTGACCCCCGTCCACTCACTCCATACGGGTGCAAATTATATGACCTGAACGCATCGTTGCTGGTATAAACTGATTTGATGAAGCACAATTTCTGCTATATAGCGGTTTTTTTAATATTTTTTTGTACTTGGAGACAGCCTAGTATCACTTTCCGGGTGGAATTCAAGACATTACGTGATAGAGGGCGGGGCTGAACGCCGCGTTTTGAATTGTCAGAATGGGGAATCCAAAGTTGTTTAAATAATGTTTCTCTGATTGGAGCTATATCCTGTAAATATAACGCTAATTTGACACGCAAAGGCTACGGTGGTAACTATTTACATTATTGTTATTATTTTTTTTAATTTTCATTCTTTTTTCTTCATTTTCACGTTGCATCCCGCATATAGCAGACGTAACGTAGTGTTACGACAGTCTGTTCTCCACTTTCCGCCTAATTTTAGAGGTATAGGGTGCCATATTATTAAATTCGACTCTAATGTCTATCTAGAGGTTGTATAACGTGTTTGATTATATTAAGTGCAGCGTTGAACTCTGCTACCTAGTTCATTAAACACCAAAGCGTATTGTGGTATATTCTTATATAATCGCTTCTCGCTTAAAACTTGTGTCTAAGCGATAATGTTTATAGTATAAGAGGAGAGAGAAAAGCACTTAGTATAATTAGATTGTGGAAAACGAACTTGGACTGTATCGCCGGTCATTATCTACAGGGTGATTACTGAGTGAAACAATTCGCGTCAGTAATTTCACTTGAAAATTTTAGTTTTTTTTTTTAGTTTAGTTGATTTCAAGATGTTTTAAAAATATTTCCTTACTACTTATTAAATATAAGTACGTGATGTTAAGCATGCGTTTTCAGACATTATTTATATTTAAAAAGGGCGGTTTTTAGCGAGCAAAAGGGAATCGGGCGATCACTGTCTCCATTGCCTACTATTTTAAATGGTCTGCTCTAAAAAAATAATTTTTACTAGATTTGAACACATTATCTTCACTTAACAATAAACGTAGAGCAAATTTAATATAACCATCCAAAACGAAACCAGAAAAGCTAAAGCACATTTTCAAATTAGATAAACCTTCCAACAATATTTGTTGTAAAAACAAAACCTTTCAGAAATTTCAATTCCACACTTCATGCACTGCACTTAGTTAAAAACATATTTAATATTAGTCATTTCGTATTCTGTTTTACTTCCCTCCTGCCTCCCTCCCGTCCCTTACTTCCCTCCATCCTCTATTTGGGAACAATGTGTGATATAATATTGTGAAACGTTGAAATTTTTGTCTAACTAATTAACTGTCTGGATTGTAAGGATTCGTGTACGTACAATTTAATAATTGGATAAAATTACTTAAAGTCTGGTACTGTCGCGGGCTAAACAATATGATTTTGTTGTTTATTTGTAGATTTTACCTACTTGTTCTTTTGTGGTGTATGTTAAAAGTATAAATATTATTGGACAGAGTATGTGTTGATTTTGTAGTGAATTGAATTGAATTGAGAGCCGCAGCGGCACGGTGCCTTTCCTTCTTTCAAAAGTGGCGGTTGCCGGTTCTATATATTATCAAAATAAATGCATCCTCTGTCATCTCTCCTTCTTATTTCCTTTTTTTCTGAGCTTTGACTTGTTTAACGCGACATTTTTTCATTCATAAAAAAGTCACTCCCACCGAACCAGAGCGAGAAAATGAAAATTACTCTCAAATGGTAATCGAACTCATAACCTGTCGTCTTTACGATTGTAGGGAACTATTATTAGTAATTTATTTATATATCATTTATACACATACATGCGTTTAATAGAATTTATATATTTTGTAGTAAGTATTCGTATTTAGTTTATTTATATCAAAGCGCTCACTGCCGTCGACTGAACCGGTAAGGTGCCGTAAGATTTACGCCTACCCCCTTGTCGACGGCATATTTTATTATAACAACAGTCATTGCTTGCCACTATATATATATATATATATATATATATATATATGTTTGTGGTTGACTTTCTTATATACTGTACCGTGATTGTTGATTGTGATTTGTGTTATCACTGTATGTACATTTAAAGTGGTGTTGATTAAACTCAGTGTTATTCGTTAGTAGACTTTTATTCTCCCATCATCAACACTACACGATCACACACTCGTGCCCGACTAACTTCTAATTTTTTTTTATATGACGTACAATAGAATAAAAAATAATAGTAAAAAGTTATTCACATTTATACCACCACAACACCCCTTATCGAAGTGCTCGTCGTATAATTCGCGGGTGCAATCGTTTTTTGCAGTAAATCTAATTTATTTGTATTAGATAATGACTTATCCTCGACTGGCGGAGCTCTGTAACTCTTTCAAATATCCATATAGTGGGAATTGTGGTTTTGATATTTGCTATTTAAATGTTGTTAAAAATATACATATTTCTTTAAAAATCTGTCCGAACTGTCAAGTATTTGAATTTGATATCGAATAAAAATTTAGAATTATACAATGTATTTATGACTACAAATAAAAAAATAAATAACTCTTTAGCTTCACGCCGTATCCCTCATATAGCAGGGTATACATGCAGAGAGAATTTAGGTTTAAGAAATTTCGTTCTCCATTTTCCGCTAAATTTCTTTTGGTGCCAGAGCGGAGAAATTAATAAAACCGACTGGTTGTGGGTTCGACCTCCATTCGAGAAGATGAAATATTTACTTAAATTTATATTTCCATTTCCTCGCTTCGGCATAGCGTGGCGTTCGGTTCTGGCACTTAACACACAATGCCTCCAGAATGCAGCAAAAAGTGGGGAACGGAGTGTCTTACACTAGATGCCCTCAGCCTACCCTGCTATGTGCGGGATACAGCGTGAAGCTGATTTTTTTTATAACTAGTAATTTATTCCGCGAGTTGGTATCGAACTCACAACCGTCGCGTTACAGTAACATCTTGTGCCCCTGCGCCACGACTAGCTTGGACTATATTTAAATATATAATATGCAAATAACTAATTCAAGTATCAAAATCTTTCCAATGTGTTTCATAATGGCGGTAGCATCGTGCTACGAAGCAATTACTTTAAGTTTGGTTCCGTGTCGGCACATTTCGCGGTTTTCCGTTGTCCATTAAAAACAAATGCCGGTCAGACCGTGTACAGTTTTAAATTGCAATCTCGATTTATTTGATTAAGATAATAATGCTTTATTGTATATATTTGATATTTGGTTTTGTCTTTGATAGTTCTGGGTTTATTTTCTAAAGACGTTATATACTTGAAATTTGATTAAAAGATTTTTTTTCTAATAAATGAATACTTTTGTTTGATAGCAATAAACTAATCGGTATAATCGGCAAAAATAAATACAAAATAAACAAATATTTTTTTTTTCGATATTATATTTATTTGCAGTAGACTAAAGAAACAAAGATTAAAAAAAAACTAGTTCGGAGGGTAGTGTTTTATCAATTTTTGTTAGTTTAACCTTCAAACTTGTAATATCGTTAATATATAAGCCATCATATATATATATAAATATATATATATATATATATATATATATATTAATAAAAATTCTATTAGATAAACTAATCAGATCGATTGATCACGATATGTTGTAAACTATTGGTTTCATTTCTTCTAATTATAATTGAAATGTAGTAATAAAATTTTTATTTAATGTTTTGCTCACTCAAAATCTTAATATTCAATCATTTTATCTATAATGTAAACTTAAATTAAAATTCGTTGCTTATATATTATCATAGCAGGATCTATTCTGCTATAACATAATACCATGTCACTATATTTCGCACGTTCCGTCTAATATTCAAGACATTGCATACATAGCTGCGGAACTCAACGCCGCGCTTTGTCATATTACTAGTGCGGAGAAACGAAAAAGAACTCATTCCTTCAAATGGAATTATATAATTTAAATCGTTTGTGGCGCAGCGACTGCTTGTAAACCCTTGTTACTCTTAGTCTCCTCCAGGCCTCTTCATAAAATTTAGTCTCACATTAGTGAAAAGTGACTTTTTTAGAAGATATTAAAATTATAAAAACATTTTGCTAAACAGAATTTAAATCCACAATTATTTCAGTTGAGGCAATTATTTCACAAAGTGTGACTGTAAAATCGACTGGTTGTGGGTTCCTTCCCCACTCGAGGAGATGAAATATTTATTTAAAATTTATATTTCTATTACTTCGCTCTGGTGTCGAGGCAAAGCGTGGCGTTGATTTCTGCCACTCAACACGCAATACCTCTAGAATTCGGCAGAAAGTGGGGGACGGAGTATCTTAACACTAGGTTCCCTTTGCCTACCCTGCTGCGTGCGGAATATAGCGCGAAGCTGAAAAAAAAAAAAGTTATTTTAGTTCATATAAAAATCAATTGCTACTCAAAATCCGTAACAAAGTTAAATTGCCGGAAACAAAAAGCGCGACTCATTTTAAATATAGAACAATCAAACAAAAGCACTCTACATGACATGTGGCCTTCTAAGTGGCGGTGACACACTACAAATAAGTAACTTTTTAAGCTTACAATTTTTTTAATATGAAAATTTATTACAATATACTTTAAATTATTTGCAATTTTAGTTAAATTTCAACTGTAGATATAAGAAAATAAGGGTTAATTTTGAGTTTTGAGTTTTTATAATAAAGCTGAGTTTATTCCCGTTAAATCAATCGAAATAAAACCATATTCTCATATGAAAGGGTCGACTAAAACGTATGTAATTATTGGATCGTAGAGCTTAAAATAAGCCATGCGTGGTAAGTTTAATGAATTTTGTCTGAGGGAGAACAAAATGGTGGAGTCAAAGGGAAATTTTGTGAAATTTATTATATATTTTTTTAATTGTTTTTAAGATGTCGATATAAAAAATATTTGGTAAGCACTTATTTTATTTTTTTTATCGATAATTAAAAAATGTGATATCGGTTGATAATAAATTTAATTTTATTTTTTTTTAATTAAGTATAGAAATGACACATCATTTTCACAACATTAAATTTGTAAATGGAAATTGTATACATTTTCTTTAAATAATTCCGATTTCTACTTGAAGAAACAAAATATTTAATATTTGCATTTCTTCGCTCTAGTGTTAAGGCACAGAGCGGCGCTGTGTTCCGCCATTGAACACCCAATGCCTCCACAATTAAACGAAAAAAATGGGAAACGGAGTATCTTATCCTCTGCAGGATGAGATTGCGGGATTTAGCAAGATGCTGAGAAAAAATAATACAAAAAAAAATAAAGTAGATATTATTGCCATAACAACCAAAAGCGTTCAGTCATATCTAATGTCATTCACACGATGTTACCAAAATAACATTATAATATACATTATTATAATGTAAATTTGACAGTTCATCAAAACACGGCCACGTGACACAAACAAAAATAGATAAAGAACAAAACGGCGATGTCACTCGCAAATCACACCAAATAAAGATTAAAAAATAAGCACAAATTGTATAAAAACAATCGAAGCCGCTACTGTCGTACGCCTTCTTTGGAATCAGTCATTCGGTTATTGGGGGTGTGTTTGGAACAGAAAAGATCTGGAGTAGGTAATATAATGTATTTTATAGTTATTTTTTGTTAAAACATAATAGCTTTTTTATATTTTATTTTTTTAAGCAGATAATGAATATATATAGGTTTAACTTGAGGCTTATTGCTTGTCATCTATTATTAGTTAGTAAGTTTAAGCCTCTGTTCCTTTGTTTGATTTTCAACATGGTGTTCATCAAATGGTGATACTGTTCTTCCATAAAAATATTTTAGTATCGCAATGGGAATTGAATCCATAATTATCGCGTTTACATTCAAACGTCTGAATGTAAACTACTACGATACTGCGATATTTTTCTGTGCCGCCATTTTATTGTGATAATAGCACATTACTATAAAATTTAAATTATTTCTAAAGTTACGGATTATTTGATGTTTACCATATTTAAAAAATATATATTTAAAAACAACTTACTATATATTATATCAAACATAAAATTAAAAATCAAAACAAAAAATATATTTCTCTCTACAGAATTTCTAACAGTCTCTCCGTGCCATCAAAGGTCACGTGTCGGTCACGTGACCCACGCTGTATGTGCGATTGTACGTGTGTCCTCCGAGACGCATTGTTCTTTCATTTAGTACTGGATGTACGAGATTGGGGTTGATTTTACTGACTTTGATGACAATGTAGGTAAAGTTTTTAATAATATATAAAAAAATCACCTTCACTGTATCCCGCACACTACAGATTAGGCTGAGGGAACCTGCTGTTAAGACACTCCGTTCCTGATTTTCCGCGGAATTCTGGAGGCATTGCGTGTACAGTGATGAAAAAAGAAAAAAAGGGGCAAAGTGCGACTCGGACTCACCCATTTTTCGGTTTCGGTTTTTTGGGTTTCGTACCAATACGATGAAAATCGACATAAGTTTATGGTCATATGCAATGATTTTGTAATAAATGGTTAGTTTTCCTCAGTGATATATCTATAAATGTTAAAATTTAATTTTTTTTCTATTTTGAATTTCAGAATCTTAAAAAACGATAAAAATAGAAAAATTTAAATTTTAATATTTATAGATACATCACTGAGGAAAACAGGAAACGGAAACATTTTTCTTTTAAATATACCTATTCTGTTGATCAAAAGAAAAAAAAATGGGATAAATTTGGGTTGTCTAACTAGTGAGATATAAATTTTTAATTTAATATAATTAATCAAAAAACCAATAGAACTACTTTAGATGATAGATATAATGATTCTATTGTCTTTTCGAATAATGTATGCTTCATTCGAAATTGTACTTTTATCTTAAATCACCTTCGCGCACACAGCAGAGTAGGTAGGAACTTAGTGTTAAGATACTCCGTTCCCCATTGTCTGCCAAATTCTGGAGGCACTGAGGGTTGAAGCGAAACTCAACGCCGCGCTTTGCCTCAACCACTAGAACAAAGAAATTAAAATATAAATTTAAATCAATATTTTACTCCAAGCGTGGGGATCGAACCCAAAATCAGTCGCGATTACAGTCACAAACTTGTGCCTTTGCGCCACGACTGGCCTCAGTACTTTTGTCTACTTTATTTAAATAAAGTATCTACAGCGTTGAATTTCGTCAGTCAATGTCAAACATTGACAGCGTTAACGCTATAGGCACTGTCTCTAAAATAGGCAAAAGTGGTCCCTATCACATTTTACAAAAGAGCAGTTGAGCAAAAAAACACTAAAATAAGCGTTTACGAAATACCAGATTCGAACCAATTATCTTCATCTTAAAAATATTATTTAATATTTATAAAACTTCATCAATTCAACAACAACTTCAACAAACACCTCTTGGGAACGCTAGGTCTATTTGCAAGAGCAGATTCAAATCCTAAGTTAAGATCGCTAACTAACATTTTTTATACGTTTTCTAGCAAGATATCTCCTAAACACTCCCCAGTGGCAGTCAATTATTCCAATAACAGACCCTAGTTTACCAAATAAGCTTTATTTCCGCAAACGTTCTCGCGTTTCGCCTGGAGCTAAGTCCCATAAAATACTTCTCCCGTGAATAATAGAATAATAATAAAAATATACAAGTAACGACTTCGTCTATTCCATTTAAAGGGTTCCGTATGATAAAAATGCATATAAAACATTTTATTATGTGCGGAAATATAAAGTGAAATGGACTTGATTTTATGTTAGTTTGTAATAGGCTTGCGTTTGTTTGTAATGAATTTATAGTGTTAGTGAAGTCTCTATGTGTTTCTTAAGTCGACAGAAAATTGTGAAATATTTTTTTTTACCTTTTCAAACTACCTCATTCTCTATACCAATATAATACGTTGGATGTATGGAGATAAAATATAATAAATACAATATACAAGGCATAACCGTGCGAGTGTAAACAGGACGGTTGTGGGTTTGGTTTCCACTTTTGGGAATGTGAAATATTTAATATTTTCAATGTCTCGATCTGTCTGATAACTCGGTAAAGCTTAGTTTTGCTACTTAATACGTAATGCCTTGAGAATTCGGCGGAAAGTAGAGAACTGTCTAAATGTCTTAATGTCTTGATGGGAAAGACAAAGTGTCTTCTTAGCACTAGGTTCCCGCTGCCTACCCGACTACAATGTGAACCTGAAAAAAGGAAAAAAATATACAGTGTTTATGGCCAGAACTCAATGCTACCCTTTGTCTTTAGCAAAAAAAATAAAATAAAAGTCATCTGCTGCGCCGCTGCGCCACGACAGTTCGTGACGTTTAATAATAGGTTAATATTTCATTTAAAAATCACCCCCAACCCCAAAATCTAAATGTTTTATTCATTATATTGTTATATAATATAATTGTTAACTTTTTTTTTGTTTAGAACAGCCCGCGGCGACCACGTGGCCAGTGTTTAGCAAATTGCTCGCTAATATTTGTAAATTAACGCAATTGAATGTTCAATAGACATTTCATGGGAAATTGTGTTTCGTTTGATATTATTGGGAATTAGTTTAGCTTTGTTTGATTCAAATGTTGTACGCAGATGTAAGTAGATTTTTTTTTCTACTATAATAATATTTTTTTGGTTATTAATAATATGTAAAATAAACAAAAAATGTTTTTTAATATGTTAATAATTTTTAAGTAAACGTATAAATATTTGAATGTTCGGATTTGAACCCGCGCCCTGACCAATAAGCCATACGTTCTCATCAAGCTACGTCGAAGTTTTTATACACTTGTTATTTACGTTGTTAGTATCATTGTAGGGAGATTTTTACAAATTTACGCTACCTAATGATAGATACTTATAATTATCGTTTGGCGAGAGAGTGGCGGAACACAACGCCGCGCTTTGCTGCGTTATCACAGTGAAGAAACGTAAGTGCCACTGGTCTCAAACTCTGGTCTTATTATACAATATTACGGTTCTACGTTATTATACAATATTATACTTTCCAAAATACAATATATTAAAATTCCCGATAGTTAATCAGCGTAGTACTACCACCAAGCACAAGCATCCCTCTAACCATCATTTCCCTGGCCGTCACCTCTCAGTCCCTCTCACTCCCCTGGACATCAATACAAATAGCGGCACGCGGCTGTTCATCTACAAATTACTCTTCAAGTGGGAAATATGTCAATTATTATTAATATGAGATTGAGTTTATTTTATTTTGTGGAATAAGTGGTGTAAGTATGATGTGTTAAGCTGATGGTAATGGTCATAGGTTCTTTTTTTTGTAGTTTGACATAATAGAATGGTTTCGTTTGACGCAGTTGTACAGCGTTTGACTGTAAGCCCGACGGTTGTGGATTCGATTTTGATTCGGGGTATGAATTATTTTCTTATTAATTTTCTCGCCCTAGTGGCAAGACAGCTCGGCGTCGAGTTCCGCTATTTAATATGTAAATAAGATAAATAAATATCTGAGGCAAGTCGTGACGGTACAAAGTGTGACTGTAAATTAGAGTGGTTGTTGGTTCGATTCCCACTCGAGAAGATGAAATACTTACTTAAATTACTTCGCTCTAGTGTCGAGGCAAAGCGTGGCGTTGAGTTCTGCCACTCAACATACAATGCCCCCAGAATTCGGTAGAAAGTGGGGAACGCTTAAAACTAGGTTCCCTGTGCCTATCTTGCTGTGTGCGGGATACAGCTTGAATTTAATATGTAATGTGTCGAAATTGAGAGATACATGGGGAACGGAGTGTCTTAGCACTAACTTGTCTCGGCGTACTCTTTTATAATGTGAAGCTTTGAAGACTTAATTTATATATTGTAATAAATTTTTGATATCACGAAAAACAGTTGTTTATAATGGATTAGATGTGTAAAAAATAGTGAGTCATAATATTTTGTCTACGAAGAGATGTATGAAGACAAAATAAAAATATTCTCCTATCACTCACTTACACACTTTTCACACTTCACATCTCACTTATTATTGGGTTTCAAGGTTCCTTCTGCCTGCTAATACGATGTGCATGAAAAAAAAAAAACAAAACAAAACGTCTTCATACATTCTCTCCAAGACGCTTATGCAAGCAAATGCTAACTACTTTAATACATAACAGTATTTAAATCGACAGTCCAAAACGATCAAAACCGTGCGAAATTCCATATACATGCTTATAGAGTTACAACAGTTAGAAACTATTTTGACAATCCTACAACAATATACCAGAAAGGTCCTACATAATAATACAATTTAACAATTCAACATCAATCGAACAGTCATTGTGACAACATTCAACCCTTAAACAGTCAAGAGTGTGTCCTCAAAGACAATATTTGCAGGAGGTACCATAGACCCTCTCATATCTCTATAGAGTAAACACGTGTCTAATGACGTGGGAATATGTGATGTAAGATTGTAGTTTTTGAAGCCGTTTTGGTTTTGTAGGACTGTACACGCAGTGGTTGTGGGTTCAGTTTTGTTTTAGTGTTGAATGTTAGAAAATTTTACTTTGCAATATGTATGTAAAGTTATTTTTTATTTATTATGGTGTATTTAACAGGTGCAGCAGGGTAGGGAGAAGGAATCTAACCTAGCTTTAAGACACTCGTTGCCATTAAGTCACTTTTCTTCCCCACTTTTCGGAGAGTTCTCGAGGCATTGCGTATTGAGCGGTGAAACTCGATAGCAGAGCGAAAAAAATAAAAATATTAAATAATTTATTTTCTCAAATGAATCGAACCTGTCATCCATGTCATGTCACAAGCTCTCGTATCTAAAGTCACTGTGCCACGACCACTTAATTAAGCTAAAGTTATGAAATAGCTATACATTAATCCTCACGAGAAACTATCCCGCTTCAATACAGACGGAAACCATGAAACGGATAAGCCGATGATATTAGAGATTACTTCACAGAGAAATTGACCTAGGCTTATGTTCGGGAATTTACAATGGTCCAGTAACACCTGAATGGTGACTGGAAGAGATAATGGAAATAGGATTTTTTATTTCTTGTATTAATATTAATTATTTTTAATTTAGTTATTTATTAACGCGGCGTTGAGATCCTCTGTTCAACACTAAATTGTTTTTCGTGTTTACCATGCTATTTTATTTGTGTATTTATAGCCTAGCCTAGGATACTAGTATATCCGAAAAAAGATACGTTACGTTTTTCCATATTTATTTATATTAACTGGGAGCAAGCGAGCTAAATCTAATTGTATATTATATATTCAAACTTAAAATAAATACATTTATAAAATATGGGAGTAGTGTAGGGTTAATTTGTTTTAAATTTTGTACTAAGACGTAGCTCAACGCCAAGCTTTGCCGAGCGCAGAGAGAAGAAGAAAAAATACGCTACATTCTCCCAATTTAATAGACATTAAACAAAAAATAATAAAAAAATAAACCCATAACCCACAAAAAATATGAAATGTACACATCTAGTTTAACAAACACTCTGTAATATTTGCATAACCACGTCATACCGGTATTAGTATCTGGGAGACGGACGTCACCGCGGGGCTTCCGTTGTCTACCGTTTTAATAAAGCATACGTTTAATTTTGATCAAAACAACCATTGTTCTATACGTTTTGTGGAGTATAGAAATTTAATAAATATTTGGAGTGTATATAGAGGTGTTTGATTGAAACCGCGATGGTTGTGTGTACGCTGTGGTTACAGGAAATAGTGTGCGTGTTGATTGGCAGTAATCAACGCCGCGTTTTGTTTTATTACCAGAATGAGGAAATAAAAATAAATTGTTTTCTCTATTGAGTAACTTGAACCCGTAACTAAATCTGTAGCGCTTACAGTAAGACGCTGCACCACCATAGAGGCCGTGGTGGTGCAGTCCGTGCTTACCACAAAAAAGGGAAGGAAAATTAAAAATCAAAAGTTCTTTCACAATCGACTCGAAATGTCTTCCGGAATGAATATCAAGTTGTAAATATTTGTACCATGTTGATACATAAAAATACTTCTTAAAACTCCTTATACAAAAATAAATACATGGTGTTTCTTTTCACATACTTTTTTCTATACGTCTTCACCAAAAACCATTCAATATCGAATTTTCAAGTATTGCGCTCAATATTTTCTTTATTTTTTGCATTCCGTATGGAGGGTAGTATTCAATAGATTATTTACCCGATGCTCGATACTCAACCCTTCCTTAATAAAAGTTGTAAATTTTTACAACTCGTTTCCGCGCGTCTGGACTATTGTCATGTTGATTTGATTAGGATGGATGTATGACAAATTAGACAGCGATTTCTAAAGTTTTCTACTAAAGTATTTTTTCTTTAATAGAGTGAATATTTATGTGTACATACATATACATCTAAATCAAATATTTTTTTAAATCTTAAAAAGTTTCTTTATAGCTTACAAAAATAGAAACGGTATTTAAGCATTAAAAAGATAAAATAATAATATATTTATATATAAAGCTTATATATATACATTTATTTTTTGGTAAGGAAGTAAGAGTTTACTTTCTTAAATATTTCACTCGTGTATAGTATTTTCAAGTTGATCATATTTTACGACCGTATGTCTTGAATACTTAACTTTAATTCGTAGGAAGTTTGTCCTAAACTTTTACGATATTGCCAGTCGACTTCCGCAAGCAAAAAGGGTTTTGGTGTTTCATATGGATATTTGAATTGGTTTGTGAATTTGCATAGTTGTGATCTAGTATAAAAATATGTTCTGTCTTTAGGGAAGAGTGGGTAAAGTAGTCTCTATTTATACTTATATAAAGAATGACGTCGTATTATTTTTCTTATTCTTTTTCTTTTAGCTTCATGCTATGTTTCACATAGTAAACAGACCTAGTTAAGTCACTCCAGTATCAGATTTACAATTTAAATTAACTGTCACTTCGCAATAAACAAATAATATTGGAAGAAATCCTACCTCCATAACTTTTAAAACGTTAAAGCAATACAATAAATTTTAAATCCATTAGTACTTGTAAGTGGGTACACATGTTCTGGGTCGTGATTTCACTCCATTTAATATTACGAGGTTTAAATTCGGTGAGTTGTTGCCTCTCTTTTGATATGGGAGACGCCCTCAACACTCTCTTTAATTTTTAAATTGGAATTTTAGTAGAAATAGCATGTGAAGTTATGTGTTTTATTTGTAATTTAATCTGTATTAAGTTAGTTTTATGTTTTGTTTAAGTTGTGTTTTTTTTTAAAAGAAAAAAATAAAATAAAATATATAAAATCTTTGCGTTCAACAAATTATAGAAATATTTATTTTTCCTTTTTTTTCAAAATTCTTGTATCATTTTTTCTATCCTCACGTCAGTTCGCCATTCTGTTTTCATACATAAATAAATAAATTATATATATATTTCGGTCACTCAAATATCCCTAATATTCTTGCGTCAAAATTCAATTAACGCATAAAAAATCGTCCCCTTTATATTCGTTTGAGCGGAGAAAAACTTTTGTTACTGTAACTTAACCCTACAACACCAGGCAATAATAGAAATTAAAAAATACTATATACTATATCAGCTTTACGCTTCATTCCAGCAAACAGCAGGGTAGGCAGAGGGAACCTAATGTTGACTCTCCGTTCATCATTTTCCGCCTAATTTTGGAGGGACGGTGCGTTGCATCTCATATATTTTATACGTACGTAGTTATATTTTATAAATTTAAAATAAGAATACTAATAAATACTTCTTCACAATATTATATTATATTTCTTATGGCCAGCAAAATTTCCCTAATATTGTTGAGTCAAAATTCAATTTGCTTATAAAAAATGTTCCCCTCACATTAATGTCACTGTAACTTAACCCTACAACACCAGACCCTATTATAATAATAGTATTGAAATCTCATTTATCTTTTTGTCATTTATCAATTGTCAATATATTAATGCTTACATTTTTTTAGCAATTTTAGCGGTTGCAATACGTTTTTTTTTCAATGTTTTGTTCAAAATAATTTAGATTTAAAAACCACACCCTGTATATTTATTTGATTAATGATATGTTTTAAGAGTTGTTATATTTTTAAATTGTTCTATGATTGTTCTGAGATGCTATGTTTTTATTATTTACAACGGATCTTATTTGAATGTAATGGCTGTCACTTTTATAATATTTAGTAATATTAAAATATGTTTTATTAAAGACTTTTTTGTATTAGAACAAGAAAAAATCTGAATCATTTAGCAGTCAATAATAAAGGAAGTAAAATTAATTGTATATAATTTTTTATTACGCTTCACGCGTATCCACTAAGAAAGGCAGATTGTATCTAGTGTTAAGACACTATGTTTCCCATTTTTCTTGTATTGCATTGCCTTGACACCAGAGCGAAGAAATGAAAACATAAATTTAAATAAATATTTAATGTGCTCGAATTGGGATCGAATCCGCAACTTTTCTCCGATAATTAGATTATTAGAGGTCAATCGTGATCTCATCGTATATTATATAATATAACTAAAAAAAGTTTATTTTTGTAAAATAATCACCAAAATATTGTACAGTATTTTGATATGGAAATCATTTCTTTTTCAATTTTTATAGGAATTTCTATACAAAATCACACACGCTTGTTATTAAGGCCATAAAGATGTCACATCGGTGTGTCCGAAAATAATTCGAAATTTCAGCCCCTTTCGATGCTGGAACTAATTTTATTACTTTACACTTACCCTTGGACCGGACAAAAATGTCCAAAATACATTAGGCGTTAACTCTAGGGTCATTTGGCATCGCACCTAATTTTTAACAATACTCACTTATACTTTTTTCTAGCTTTACAGAACAAAGTAGCAAGTTAGGCAGAGGGAACCTGGGATCCTGTTGTTAAGACACTCCGTTCCCCACTATCCATCCATCCATTCGCCAATTTTTTTAGGCATTATGCGTGTTGAGTGGCGGAAGACAACGCCGCGACTTTTTGGGTTATTTCTTCCAATATATTTCTTTTAATTCATCCAACATATAGCAGGGTAGGCAGAGATAATTAGGTTTTAAGACATTCTGTTCCTCACTCTCCGCCTACGTGCTATACGGCGGATCTCAACGCTGTGCTAGAACAAGGTGATAAAAATATTTTAGTTCTCCCTGTCGGAATCGTACTTACCCATAAACTTTACGTATACATACTTGATACCAAAACGAGGAAAAGATAATAACTAATTTCAACAAGTGGAAATCACACAACCGTCGCCTTTACAACAATATAAGCAAAGATTTCAAATTTTCGTTCAAAAATGTAGTTTCTACCCTTGAGAAATTAATTTAAAATTTGCTATATTACCCATAACGTATATTAGTTCCAGCAGCTAATATCTTGACCCAAGAATACATTAACAAATGGACGGTAAAATTTTAACTGTTCCATACAAATTTAACCAAAAATAAGAGATAAAACCACTATTAGCGTTGTTTACGTATTGCGGCCAATAATGTTACAAAGTTTATAGAGTTTACCATCAAAATAGGTTTTATGTTCTAGATTATACATTTAATATAAAAAAAATGAATTAAAGAATTAAGTTTGGCCGGTTGTGGCGCAGAAGTATAAAGTGTGACTGTAAAATCGACTGGTTGTGGGTTCGATTCCCACTCGAGGAAGTGAAATATTTATTTACATTTATATTTTCATTTCTTCGCTCTGGTGTCGGAGCAAGCGCGGCATTGATTTCCGCCACTCAGCACGCAATGCCTCTAGAATTTGGCGGAAAGTGGGGAACTGTCTTAACACTAGGTTCCCTCTGCCCACCCTGCTGTGTGCGGGGTATAGCGTGAAGCTGATTAATTTTTTTAATTTAAAATTAAAATGTTTGTTTGGTTGACCCAGCTAATCTCAGAGGGTAAGAGGGTGGCTATAGGTTTCATATGAATTGTTTTAATGTGAGCTACAGTTTCCACGATCAAATTTTTTTTTTATTTATATATATTTTCATTTCTTTGCTCTGGTGTCAAGGCAAAGTGCGTCGTTGAGTTCCGTCACTGAACACGCACTGCCTCCGGAACTCGGTGGAAAGTGGCGAACGGAGTGTCTTAACACTACGTTCCCTCTGCGTGCCCTCTACAGCAGGGTGCTGTGTGCGGGATATAGCGTGAAGGTATTTTTTTTACTAAAACACAATTTAACCCTTCCCTCCACAAATCGGTTAACCATTAATCACCCAAAGTGAGTTTTGTGCATGTTAATAAACTGATTAATTAGTAGTTATCTTATCGCGTCATCTCATTACAGCGCATCGTCTAATTACGTGAATTATGTTTGGAGTTCGGACGTCACCTATTTATGAAAGGGTTGAGTTAATTAAATATTCTATATATATATATATATATAAATATATATATATATATATATATATATATATATATATATATATATATATATATATAGATATATATATATATAGCTTTATATGTATGTGTGTATTTGTATTATTTTTTAGAAAACAAATAAAAACTTGAACGTAGCGGGATTTGAACCCGCGCATCTTTGGCTCTGACCAACTAAACAATGCATCCGCTAGGTCCATATTTTTGTATGTTTTCTAAAAAAAAATTACTATTATTATATATACTTTTAAGTGAGGAGTGTGTTGTAACTGTTATCTCAAACTCCTTTGAGAATATTATTTAATAAATAACGCCTTGGCTCGTGATGTGTCTAGTGGTTAGAACCGTCTATAGTTGTGATCGTGAAGAACCCAAAATCTTTTAGAGATTCAGAGGTAACAGTGTTAAGAATTTTATGTTATGCCATTAGAAGGTATCGCTTTAATAATATATTTGCCATCAGAAGTTGTTCTTGTGACAGTTATTTAGATAACTGGAAACTCGACAATATGACATTGTCATAACTCGAAGCTCGTCCGAAGAAAAGCCAAGAGCGCGTCCTATCTTCCTCTCCACCATAACTGCGAACTAGTTATAATAAAAGGAAGAAAGAGTACGGGCACCTCCCCGCCCTACACCGTGAATTCCTACCTGACTGCGGCTGCAACAGTCTTATTGAACTCTCCGGGACGTTTGTGTGTGATCAGTCTGAAGGTACTTGTTACGCTTGTTTATATTAAGATTATTATATTAGAATTGTGATTCGTGATGTTGATTGATTTGTGAGATCAATATAAGTCGTTGGAACGAACGCACTACCGTAAGGCGGCCGATATGTTAAATAAACGCACGGCACACACCCCACAATCGCGTCTCGAACCGTAGGCGGACACTACTACATACACCAGAGTTCCAGGACATAAAATAGCACCACACACCCGCATGAGACAGGCGGACACTACTACATACACCGGAGCTGGGACATAAAATAGCACCACTCACCTACAAGTCGTATACCAAGTCGTAGAAATGGTATATCAATATATCAATGGCTAACGCCATACAAACACAGCTTACGTACCGCGAGCGTACTTGCGAGACGGCATCAGCCAAGACAAAGTTAATGTCGTTGCAACAGTTCGCATAAGCCCATCACGGCAGCTTCTGCGACGTCAAGCAACATTTAATATTATTATATTGGTCAAAGATAACTTTGATCCACAATATGTGTCGCTCCTACACATATATTTCCTTTATATGGAAATTCGATCCTAAAAGATCGTGCCATCATAGACTTCGAATTATCATATTATATTCATTATACATTTGGTACGAGTCTTTATGTGCATCATATTTATTAGTACCGTAGTACTTAAGAGTTTGACTCGACCGCTGCCTTCCAGCATCACTACCACCTATATATACGGAACGACGGTCGCGACATTCGGGACGACAATACACGAACTCGTCTCGACTATTATGGTATCAAAAATATATAGTTTGTATTATTCATAATTAACTACGTTATTTATGTGTATTGCCATGCAAATTTTATTTTATTTATTTATTTATTTTTAACTTATATCGGAGGTACATACTGTTACAGTGTGTATGGTAACACTTAAAAAAAAAAAATATCATTATATTATATATTTCTCATTTTAATTATTTTTTTCTTCATGCTGTAGAGTAAGTTAGGCAAAGGGAACCTAGTGATAAGACCCTCCGTCTCCCATATACCGCCGAATTCTAAACGCATTGCGTGTTGAGTGGCATTACTTAACTTCAATAAGATTTCAGTTTCAAAAATTTCACGTTATATACCAGATTTAGCAGAGACGGCAGAAGGAACCTGGGAACTTAGTGTTAAGATACTGTGTTCCCATTAAAACACCCTACAGCCCACTTTATGGCGATTTCTCGAAAAAAGCGTATTCACAGCCGCGCATTCGTGCCCCTGCGCTACAATTGACCTTAACTGATAAAGTAATATGTCAAATTAAAAACATGCCATATTTTATGTAATGAGAGTAGATAGGTTTATCTTAAAAAATAATCTTATGTTTAATTTGCAGTTAGGTTTTAACTGCTGCTTAATTAATATTCCTAGTAAAATGTGGTTGCATTTAGTTGATCAGAATATTAGTTGATAAATTTGACTAATTGATAAAAAAAATTCGGCTTCACGCTATATCCCGCAAAGCATGCGGCGAGAAAGTACTCAGAGAGAAACTAATGTCACATACAACATTTTATTATCAAATTTCCGCACTGTGCCTGTTGGCCTTTAGGGAGAACCCACACTATTGTGCCCGTAACAGTTCATTCACGATCTGGTTACATATTCATAAAAAAAAATTAGCTTCACGCTGTATCCCGCACACAGCAGGGTAGGCAGAGGGCACTTAGTGTTAAGACACTCCGTTCCCCACTTTCTGCCGAATTCTGGAGGCGTTGCGCGTTGAGTGGCAGGACTCATCGCCGCGCTTTGCTTCGACACCAGAGCGAAGAAATGGAAATATAAATTTAAGTAAATATTTCATCTCCTCGAGTGGGGATCGAACCCACAACCAGTCGGTTTTACAGTCACACTTTGTGCCACTGCGCCACCAGCGACTGGCCTCTCATATTCTTGTATAAGAAATATTCTTATATGCGCGATTGGCTCGAAACTTGGTCGGTTTAATTGTTTCTCATAAAATATTTTTAACAGACCGAAATAAGATATATCATATAAATAACCGTAACATGTATTATGATGTGAATCTTCTCAATTTTTTTTTAAGCTCTCGCTATATTCTTCATATAGTGAAGAAAGGTAGGCAGAGGAAACTCCGTCGGAAAATCGATTTCCGGCCAATTTTTGAGATATTGTATTGAGTAGTGGAACTCAAAACCACAACTTTTCTTATTACTACAACAATAAAATGAAAACAACCCATTATGTACCCCCGTTTGAGAATCGAACTCACGATCATCGCGTTTACAGTCCACCACTACAACGACCCCATCTACTCTTTACAACAATTCATAATGCAATATTGTATATATTTAAAAAAAAAAGCATAATAAAAAACACTCACTTGCATTATCCACACAAACTCTATTAAATACCATTAACCACCATAAGAATGACATCTACTGTAAAATGCATCTGTCAATAGCACTCAATAAATACATTCCAAATTTAAAAGTTTCCAACCTAATGGTGTGTCACAACATATAATCTTGTAAAATGGCGTCCGTTTTTGACGTTTATTGATTTCAGTTGATTTGATTGATTGTGTGATGATAACGTTGTATTTGTTCTCAGGATTGATTTGAAAAGTTAGTAGATTTGTTAAATAAATAATTTGACTGGCTACAATTATATTTTTATTTTTTACTAAGTGGCGGAGCTTAACACTGTCTGTCCATATCATCAGAGCAAGGAAATGAAAATAATATAATTAATTGTAGCATTTTTAAAATGTTATTCCACACTTAGGAAAGAAAACGAACAAAAAAAATTACGTATCGATAATTCTTAGTAAGTATCTTTGGGTAGCGGAAATTTGTAAAAACCTCTCTACAGAGATGCTTACAATATAAATAAGTTGTAACAAGCATATAGCGACGTAGGTTGATAAAAACGTATGAATTAGTGGTCAGAGCGTCTGGTCGATTTCCAGAGGCGCGGGTTCGAGTCCTACTACGTTCAAATTTTTATACGTTTTTTAAATAAGTAATATTGCATTTTCTGGTGTGGGAATCGAACACACCACCGCCACAACTGGTCGTGTTAAATTCGCTCTACTAATTAGATATAACAGAAAGTGTGACTTCCCTTTGTAACTTATAATAGCAAAAGTAAATTAACACATTTTTCTCGAAAATGTAACTTCGAGTATAATATATTTTTTTCTAATTTTCTTTTTCTCTATTTTAAAAACCAAAAAATAATTGTTGCCCATCTCGGAAAATTTGTGTGGTTATTTTCTTAAGTCATTTTGATTTCCCTGAATGGAGATTGAACCCAAAACCACGGAGACATACCGTCTCAACTTACAAACATGGCCTTTACTGCTACTGTATAATCTAACCAATTAAAAAAAAAACACTATTAAATCGACTGTATGTTTTTTATTATACATAATTCAATTAAACAAAGAAAAATATTACGGATATTTTACAACCAAGCCATAAAAGCCCACATTATTGGCGTAAAAAAGTGACATAAAGTTTAAGAGATAACTCACTCAAAAATTCGTAACAAACCGACCGAAGTCGTAAATGTAGGGCCAATAATACAAAATACAATAAGTGGCAATATTGGATACGAGAAAATCTTCTCAACTAATACTGAGATACACTTATAGAAATTTTCTATTTATATGAAAATATAAAAAATTCAATTCAATACATGAGGCCAGTCGTGGCGCAGGGGCACAAGTGCCTGCCTGTAAGCACGACTGGTAGAGGATTCGATCCTTACTTGAGAAAATGAAATATATATTTAAATTATTATTTTTATTTCTTCGCCCTGGTGTCGACGCAAAACGCGGGTTTGTTTTCCGCTACTTCCTCCAAAATTCGGCGGTAAATGGAGAACTGAGTGTCTAAACACTAGGTTCACCCTGCCTATTCCTCTCAGAAGATTATATATTAATACCGAGATAAGTATATAGAAAAAATATTACCTAATCATAAACAAGTAAAGAGCGTTTAAGATTTTCGACGTAGCATGATAAGAACATATGGATTAGTTGTCAGAGCGCTTGGACGGATTCCAAAAGGCGCGGGTTCTAATTCCAATATGTTAAATATTTTACACGTTTCTAAATAAATATTTTTCCTAAGTGTAAAAATATTTAATATAATTCTAATTTTAAAAATACTTGATATAATAAAGACAAATCTTTCATTGTACCACCAGCACAATACATTTTACAGTAACTAGGCGTCATAAGGACGCGTTCTCACCACGACGAGTCACCACCATAAACATTTACGACCATCGGGATTAAACGTAGCGATAGTAATATTAAAAAAATACCTAAATGTTTTTTTGTACGTTAGGGCACAGTGGAGTATGTTTTTTTCAGAATATATTGTAGAAAGGGTCAGGAATTCGAATATTAAAGAACGAGATCGCTAAAAGAACCCTTAAGGTAAAAAAAAATCTTTCATTTAAAAAAACCTCTGTCTACCTCTTAAGCACATATATATATGCGGGATACAGCGTACCGCACATTCTTTTTTATTTTTTAAATTCACACTGTTTCCCGTTCATAGCAGGAAGGTAGTCGGAAATTCCGTTACTAACTTTCTGCGGAATTGTAGAGGCATAAGCGTTTAATTTAAAACCACTACTTATAGATAAGAAAAATAAATATATATTTACTACGTACTTAACATATTTAGGTATATTTTTAACTAACCACCTCTCGTTAACTTCTCGCTGTATCTCGCTCATAGTAGTAGAAGGAACTTAGTGTTAAGACACTCCGTTCCCATTAAGACACTTACGTTCCGTATAATTTTACACGTTTGCAAAATTATCTTTTAAAACTCACAAACGCTGAAGTTTATGAGAATCACGCGTTTATCAGATTCACAAGGCCATTTAATTACATTATATAGACGCTGGCCACAAAATCGTATTACTGACCACCGTCTAACAAGACAAGTCCAAACTATAACAGAATTATCGGTTCACACGGTTTTCCTATATATAAATAGCAAAATATCTACTTCACGTGACAACCCTTTATAATAGAATAGAACTGACCAATGGACACTGTGGATAATCTTATTATTAATAAATGCATAGGTCATTTAATAAACGTGAGAAATTAGCTTGCTTTTGCTATGTTGAGATGAGTGGTTTGAAAGCGATGGTTGTAGGTTCTAATCCTATCTTTATTTGATATATTAAATTAAGAAGATGGTAATGTGCTTATATTTATTTGTAACAAAGTTTTAAACGAAGTTATTATAAGAAGCAGAAGAAGAAGAAGCTCACTTGCGCAGGGAGAGAGCGGTTGACCGTAAAAATTATGATGATTATATTAAAATTCCAGAAGCCCGTCGTGGCACAGGAGCAGAAAGTGTGACTGTAAAACTGGTTGTGGGTTCGATCCCCACTATGAAATATTTATTTACATTTATATTTTTATTCCTTCGCTCTGATGTCGTGGCAAAGCGCGGCGTTGAGTTCCGCCACTCAATACGTTCCCTCCTCCTCCTCCATTCCCTCTGTGTAATCTGCTGTGTGCGGGATACATCGTGAAGCTGGCAAATAATATTTAAATTATTTTCATTCTCTGCAAACTGAATCTGTATATAAAAAAATGGGGCATTGAGTTTCACTCAACACGCATTTTCTCGATAATGAGGCGGAAAGAGAAAAACGAAGTGGTTAATCACTAAGTTGCCTTTGCTGACTCTGCTATGCAGGAAATCTGATTTAATTATTAACATTTGATTAATTATTCTTTTTTTTTATTGAGGCTACAATAAGCTTAGCTTTGGTTTTTGTAAGTAGTAGTAATTTTTCTGGAGTTCATAATTTTTGTGGATTGTCCAATCAGGAATCTCAAGTAGAAATACATACATTTAATTTGACAACTTCTTATTATAAATGCTTTTATTATTGCTTCAATAGAAAAATGATTTATCGTATTTTATTTTTCCGGTAGTGTTTATTTGATAGCAAAAGAACGTCTCCTAAACAATTTGAAGATAAGAGGGGGGATCTCGTAACGTTCAGTGATAAAAGCACAAGGTAGTTTTTGTATGAATAAAGTATTGTGGATAAGACATCTTCGTTTGTATTCAATTAAAAAAATAGGCACCACGTTTGGCCGTGTCATCAACGCGACGGTTCTGAGTTCAACGCCTATTCGAAGATAAATTTATTTCCGTTTTCTCCTCTGGTAACAAGACAAAGCACGATGTTGAGCGAGCACTCACAAAATATATTTTATGTAAAATTGGGTAAATTAATGTCTTAACTTACATAGGTTTCTTTAAATTATTTTTAACACGATTTAATTAGGTCGAGCTGTCATCTGAATTACACGCACACCTAATTATTGTATCATCATGTAACTTGGCCATTATATATAAATTAGATAAGATGACAATAGCTTCACGCTTTATGCCGCACACAGCAGAGTAGGCAGAGGGAACCTTGCGTTAAGACATTTCGTTCCCCATTTTCTGCCGAATTTGGAGGCATTGCGTGTTGAGTGGCAGACCTCAACGCCGCGCTTTACCCCGACACCAGAGCGAAGAAATGAAAATATAAATTAAATTAAATATTTCATCTCCACGAGTGGGATTCGAACCCATAACCAGTCGGTTTTACAGTCACACTTTGTACCACTGCGCCACGACTGGCCTCAATACAATATTTAAAGAAAGAATGGGCATATATCTGATGATCTTGGTCTGGTTATTAGTAAGCGTGTTAATAGTTTTTTTTTAATTCATTATTTATTACTTACTTTTCTTGCTGGTAAGAAGCGAGGAGTTGATGTGGAAAGTGGATAGTTAACTGTTTTGACACTAGATTTTTTCTAACATTTTGTGATGCGGAAAAAGCATGAAGATTGTTTTTGAAAGTAAACACACTCATTTTCTTTTAACTGAATACAATCTCTCTCTCTCTCTCTCTCTCTCTTTGAAAGAAAATAATGCCTAGGCAATAATAATACTTGAAATCTGTACGATATATTATTTTATATGCTTAGAGCATTAATGCAATTATATAGAATTTTTTCAACACATAAAAAGCATAATCGGAAATATGTGGCGTAGAACTCAAAAAAAAAAAAATAATTAAGGTTCCTTGGAGAGTGTAAAAAGTACTAAGAAAGTATTTAATAAAAGTCCTACGATAACGAGAAAATTTGGGATTTTAAGTTTCACCTCACAAAGTTTACAAAAACAAAAGGCTTATCCATACTATTCTTGAGCATTTTCATCTCGAAAAGGAAAATCTTCATCGAAATTCTTAGAAAATATTGTATAGAGATTAGGCAATACACTTTTATTGGTTCTCCACTGTATTTATCTAACGTCCCTTCACCGGATGTAGCGGAAGCTCCAAAGGAACTTATCGGACACTTAGAAATAAATCTTTTTGTTTGTTAACACATTTTTACCGCGAATGTTTTTTTTTTCTTGAACTTTTTTTGTGTATTGATAAAACTCAATTGATAGTGATGAAAATATATTTTTATATTTTTTGTTTGTTTTGAAATGTTTGAGTTGAGTTTAGTCATGTATAAGGCTCGGTAGGTTTAGTTACGGATTCGATTGGATTAGGGGGAATGAACTATTTTCATTAATACTTATTTAGAAAAGATAGAGAAGATATGGCTTAGTGGTCAGAGCGCCTGCTCTGTTTGCTGCCGTTTGTTCCATTATGCGCGGGTCCGAGACCCGCTATGTTAATTTTTTTATACGTTTTTTAAATAAGTATTTTTCTTTCCTAAGTGTGGAATAACACTTTAAAAAATGTTAAAAATATTTTCATTATATTCAGTAACAAGACAAAACTCGGCACTCTACTGGTAATGTCTATAAGATTTGCTTAACGTGAAAAACGGCATTTTAATAAATGCGGAATACGGTTAATTGTTAACCTATGTTAGTATTATAAGCATTAATTCATAATTTTTATTTGATTCATATTATTGGGCAATATCACAGTTCTGCCCAGGGACACAAAAAAAGTTTCTTTTTTACAAATCTCTAACAAGTGAGACCACTTGTCTTGGACTTGTTGGACTTTACCTAACTATTTAAAATATTTAAATTATACAGATAAGTATACGTGAGACCGTTGTGGCGTATCAGCACAGTGTCTAATTTATTTATTTATTTGTGATTTGTTTTCATTACCTCTATCTTATAATAGGATCAAGTGTACCGTGAAAATTCACCACTAATTAAGCAGTTTAGGTCAGTCGTGGCACAACGGCATAAAGTGCGACTGTAAAATCGACTGGTTGTGGGTTGTGGGTCCCCACTCGAGGAAATGAAATATTTATTAACGTTTATATTTCAACTTCTTCACGTTACGCCACTCAGCACGCAATACCTCCATAATTCCAAAATAAGGAACGGAGTGTCTTAATACTAGGTTACCTCTGCCTACCCTGCTGTGTGCGGGATACAGTGTGAAGCTGATTTTTTTTTTTATGCAGTTTATCCAAGATTAGGCGAAAAGTAGAGAAAGGCATAACTTAACATTAGGTTCCCCAGCTATATTAGTGATACAACTTAAATTTATATATGTATATATATATATATCATACCATAATAAATAAATGTTCTAAATAACCGATTATAATAAAAACAACACAATAGGACATGTCCATTAGACTGAAGCACAACTATCGTAAGGAAGAGGCGATCTTGGATCGTAAAATTTTATGATAACGTGTTTCGTAGCGACAGTCATATTTATGACGACTCCACGCATCACTTGCTGGGTGATGGTTTTTGGGTGAAATGTGAATTTGAGATAGCAAAAATAATAAAAAAATACGTGTGGCTGGTCGTGGTACAACACGTGAGACTGTAAGCATGTGGGTTCGATTCCCACGCGGGGAAACGAAATATTTTTTTTTATTTCCCCGCCCTAGTAAGGAAGAGAATTAGGCGGAAAGTGAGAAACGAAAATGTTTTAAAAGGAACGGTGTGTCTTAATATGAAGTTCCTAAATTTAAGTTAATAGAACAGATTATTACTTCAAAAGCAATTGTAACACCATTTAAATTATACAATTATCATATCTACACCTAATTAGTTATACAAATTGTCTACACGCTCAAAGTTACAACGCCATATGCCCATTTTACACTCGATCTGGATAAACATGGAAATAAGCTATTATTTTTGTCACGAAACCATCAAATGAGCACAAGTTTTTTGACACTTAACTTTTATTTGTTAAGCAATTTACAGTCAATTTCGTTTAGAAACGATGCTAATCTGTGTTTCATCAATCATGCAAAGTGCGGCGTTAAGTTCCACCACTCAAAATTGAATGCAAAACAAATTCTAGAACCTTACAACATTGGTAAAGATTTTATATCTCGTAGTAACCCGCACACATCAGAGTAGGCAAAGGGAATTTAGTGTTAAGACACTACGTTTTCCATTTTCCGCCGAATTCCTGAGGCGTGCGTGTTAAGTGTTAGTATTATAAGCATTAATTCAATTTTTTTATTTGATTCATATTATTGGACCATATCACAGTTCTGTCCAGGGACACAAAAAAAGTTTATTTTTAAAAATCTCTAACAAGTGAGACCACTTGTTTTGAGAAATGATAGCTAACCAAATATATGACTTTACCTAACTATTTAAAATATTTAAATTATACAGAAAAGTATACGTGAGCGGCGGCAGGCACTCAACGCTGTATTAACGCTCTACACCAGAGCGAAATAAATGGATATATCAAATATTTCATTATCTCCAACGGGAATTAAACCCACAACCTATCACATTTACTGTCACACTTTGTGCTCCTGCGCCACGTCTGGCCGACAAATATAGATACTATAGTATTATGAGGATCCATACATGTATAATTTCGTATTTCACGGTAAAATCACCCCATAATCTAATTATCGCGTCGTTCGGGGTAATGCTTTAGCCTATTGGAAGTGCAATGGCACAATTTGTAGCAATATAATCGAATTACAAACCGAATGTGGCTGTCCAATGAATAGAACAGGCTTTGGGTATTGGTAAATAGATTTGGCTCGTGGTTATTTTCAGGTTTAGGTGGGTGGTTTCTTTTGTTTCCATACGTTTTCTAGAACAATAAGTGTTTTTTAGGAGTAACGCTGTATAGAGACAAAGGGAACCTTAGTCTTAAGACATTCTGTTTCCCATTTTTCGCCAAATTCTGGAGAAAGTGCGTGTTGGGCGGCGGAGGAAAGAAATTAAAATATTAAATATTTATTTTCTGGAATGGAATTCGAATATGTGTTGAGTTGTGGAATCTTATTATCGCGATTGCCTTACAAAGAGTGATGAACGTGAAAATTATGACCGACTTTGAAAGTAGTATCAATATTAATTTGATATGTGTATAGAGAGAGCGAACCTATCTTGTCTTAGAAGAGTTCTTCTATTTTCGTGACATTACGTGTTGAATGGTGGAACTTGACGCCACGTTTTGGGTTGTTAGCAGAGTGAGGTAATTGTAAGCAATTAAAACCCACGAACGCGAATCGAACTCATACTCCGCATTTACAATCAATTTTTTTTATTTAAAAAAAGTTATTGAATAAAAAAAAATATACGAAAAAAAAAACAAAAATAAAAATTATTTATAGATTTATACTTAAACATATATATAACAAGGGTGTTAGAACTCAGTAATTGAGTAAAATCATTATCTGTCCACCGATCTTCAAAAGGAAATGGTAATGATAGCAATTTATTTGTTTCATTAACGTAAATATTGGGGTGGAAAAAGATTTTTTTTTATTTTCAACGTGACATCGTGTTTTTGTATAGTAGATAATTAATTGTTTTTTTTTAGTTAAATAGTTTGTGGCTTAGTTTAAATGGGCGAGAAATAAAGAGAGAGAGAGAGAGAGAGAGAGAGAGATCTTAGTAAACATAAACAACATAAAGTTATGCAAATATAAACGGATGTATTGTGATAAATCTTAGTTCAGTTCAGCTTAGTTCAAATTAGATTTTTAAGATTTCTTTTCCTTTTACATCCTTTTTTTGTCCCGAAACAAAATACTTTAAACATAGATATTATTTATTTCTAATGTTATTTTTATTATTCTTCAATTTGTTAGCAGTTAAAATGTTAATATTGGCGGAATAAGTGATTAATCATATTTTTAAAAAATTCTACAATTTTATGAAAGTATAGGAATTTATACATAAAATAAAAATATAATGTACTCAAAAACATTGCATTTATAATAACATCAAAAAGGTTCCTGATCGAAATTAAAAAAAATATTTCGATATAATTTCCAACTTCTAATAAATGTGCCCAATCATTAAGATTCCGATGTCGAGTTCAATTCCTGACCTGACCTGACTTGGCCTCCCTCGGGAAACCCAGGGTCTCACCCGGTTGACTTACCCGCCCAGGTGGCCTTTCGTTCATCCCCTCCCCTTATTTGAGACCCCCCACTCCCCTGTGCCCCTGCCCCTCAAGTAGGCACACACTTACCACGGGCTATAGGCCTCCTGAAGACGCATCCATATTAATGGGTGTCGCAAGAATACCACGGCTGGAGGGCGAAAGCCCTGATGCCGTTTCCTGGCTCAAGAGCCAGATGTAAGAAATCCCGGATCCAGAAGATACATTGACTACATAGTTATTTGTGAAACCTCCTTTTTATAAGTCAGTTAAAATATTATAAAACCTCTAAATCATAAAACATAATTTGTTTATTGTAATCTTTATAGTCAATACCAATTAAGTAATTAACAAATGTTATATTAAATTATATTACACCAAAATGAAACAAACCCTTTCTTATCATCGCTCTGGGGACTTAAACAAAGAAGTTAGTCGCTTTTACGAGTTGCTTTATAGTTGGTCGTTACTACTGTCGTATTATCTATTACGTATACCAATTATTCACTGTTTGTTATTAGTGAAATTTAATTTAAATTAATTTAATTGAATTTTATTTAATTGACGCCGACGTCTCTGTATTAACGCAGCGGCTTTAAGTTTGATTTCCACCCGGGGAAATACTTTATTTTTATTTTCTCGTTCTGGCAGCAATCATGCGTGGTGTTGAGTTCAATCACTCACTTCTGGCCCTGTCTTTTAACTAACATGTGTCGATAATTGAGCGGAAATTAGGGAACAAGGTTGTTTAACATTGGATTCCGTCTACCTATCCTGCTATATGCGGGATATCGCGTGAAGATGCTTTATTCTTTTTATGTATAGCTGATAATTATAGTTTTTGGTAACGACAAAAATTTAATTCATTGCGGCGCAGTGGTGTTACTTCTAAATTATTTTTATTAAAGTTCGGTAATGAACTGAACTTTTAAAAATATAACAAGATAGCATACAAACTATATAACAATTTGTAGCCTAACTTAGTTGAGTTTTAATTTAAATTTCAATTTTTACATCTTAATAACAATATTCTGTTCTATGAAATCAAATCTTTGACTCTCAAACGATTTGTCACACCACTTCCATCATCAGTGTCAATATAAATTTTCGCACGAGCACCAATTCTCCACACTCTTCAACTGTCACTGGTGGAGTGACGCAATTGGTCCTTTCTCCACCAACCATGACGAATTTTGACATGATTTTAAAAACTTTTTTAAAATTAACCCTTCCTAACGTTTTAGTCGTGGGAACAATTCAAAATTTCAAATTCACTTATACAAAATAATAAAATTTTATTATTTAAAAATCCTAATTAATTGGCGCTATTAAAACTGATATCTATTTAGTACCGCAGATGTGCCCAAATGAAGATACCAATTTTTAATGTTAGCACATTAACTTTTTACTATCAATACATCAAAAAACTAGTAAATGTCATCCCTTTGATCATTAACAGCTAAATACAGTTATTTTCGCCATACAAAAAGCACCGTGATTATGCAAATAACCATCGTATATTAGCAAATCAACCGTTACAAATTATTGTTTACTATGATTAGCATAATTTTCAATAAAAACGCGTGTCATCGTTGCCAAAAAAAAACGGGTTGCCAAAAAAAAACGGGTTGCCAGAAAAAAAAACTCATTGGCATTACATTTATTCTCTTGAAACGCCTCAGCCGATTTATTTTTACGACATCGATCAATCAATATCTTAACTCATGCAAATTCACAAAATAATATATATTTGGTTATTCATTATGGTATACAGTTGGTGGAATGTTGACACCCGGCGTCGTGGCAATATCTTCCGCTTGACTTCAATTCTTAATAATTTTAAAAGCAATATTTTAAATTGCACGTCAAATTAATGTTGATTCTTTTGTGTGTTTTATCGGCAATATGTCGATAGGGTTTAGGAGAAATCTCGTGTTGTACCAACCGACCCCTTTGAGCTTCATTCTCAAGCTTTATGTTACAAATTGAATCGGCACAATGCATGGTTACCCCTTTAAAATCCATTATTACTGTTGTAACTCTGCCAAATGTGTGTGTTGTTGCTTTAGGAATTCAAGATTTATTGACATATTATTATATTTGTTGTATTAGAAAGAATATTGCTCATTTCACCCTATATTAAAAGTTAAATATAAAAAATATTGTAAGATATATTGTTATGTCTCAGTCTTGGTCTGTATCCTATCCTATTTCCAATTAGCCAGTGAATACACAATATTTTTAATTAATATTTTCAAAATAAATAAATGAAATCAAATACTTCCAGATTTTGTTCAATAGCTTATACGTTTGTCAGTATTATTGCACTTAAGCTAGAAAGGCTCCGGGTGCCCTCTCTGTCAAATTATAAGAGATGTTTTAGCACACTTTTACTCAGAAAACAGGATAGACAGAGTAAACTTAATGTAAAAACGATGCGACGGTACTCAACGCCGTGTTTTTTTAGTGCAGCTACGGCATGAAAAACTCAAACGCTGCCAACGCGGCCGCAGCCGCACGTAGCATCTTTTAATTACTAAAAATACTGTAATATTCGTTTCTAGTTATTCTTTCCAATACATCACGTCGTCTCGTTGTAATTTCAAATTTACTTAAATTAAAAAATAAAATAAAATGAAGATATTTTTTCACATCATTAGTAAGATATTTTGGAAAATACTTATTTAAAAAACGTATAAAAATTTGAACGCACATTAAAAATGTTAAAAAAAGACATGTTGGCGTTTACACATACTAATAATAGTAAGTACTGTATTAATATTAAAGGTTTGTATAAGAATCACTTAATGTAAATTAAATATTTATTTAGTTATTCTGCTTTTCAGTTCTTAAAGTCAGTGGTTTTTCCCCCATAATAGATTTTCTCTAATATTTTCCATGTATTGACAGCGATCAGTTTATTTTTTGTTGTAATAACTTTAAGCACAAGTTGTCGACGTTGTGGCCTAGGAGTAAAATGATGTGACTGGAAAGCGAAGATTATGGGTTCGCACCCACAATCTTCTTCTGGGGATCGCTCCCCACTCGAGGAAATAAATTATTATTTATTCATATTTTCATTAAAAGTTCGGTGTTGAATTCGGTAGAAAGTGGGGAACTGAGTTTCTCAACACTAGGTCCCCTCTGGCTACTTTTGGAGGTGGTTTTGGTTTTAAAACACTTTTCAAATAAAAGTGTTTTAAAACCAAAACCACCTCTACATACAATTTACTTTTACACACGTCACGTAGGTACAATTGTAACAACACAATGCTCTTGCAATTGTGAAAATAAACAACGATATCTTGGAAGTACAAGTATTGAAGCAATTTGCTAGCAAAATACGAAACCACTTTTGTACCATCCTCCAAATAAGATATAAACATGGAAAATGAAACGAAAATAAGTGGTTATTCTAACTATGAAATGTTTATATTGTGCCAATATCCCGAGATATTGGTAGAAGGTAACGTAATTCTTATGATATATGGAATAATGTGGATTTTTATGAATTGTTTGTACTAAAAATATTGTTTGAGGCCGTCGTGCACTGGAGCAGTTTCAAACTGTAACCACAAGGTTTCTGAGTTCGATTTCCACTTAATGAGTTATGTTCTAAAGCATCAAAAAGAAAGCGTGCCGTTGAGTTTCTCAACACACAATGTCTTGCAATATTGAGCAGAATGTAAAAAGTTAATGGACTTACACCAGGTTCCCTCTACCTACCATGTTATCGTAAAACTAAAACATCATCGTAAAACTAAAAAAACATACTGTTTTTCATAAAAAAAATGTTTTTATTAATAAAATATTTTTTGACTTACAAAACTTGACTAATCTTGTGTCAGCAACATTCAAAACGAGGTTAAGCATCCACGAGATATTCAAATAATCCTTTGAGCACCATCAATAAGTTCGCGACGCTTAATACATTTTTTACATTATGTTTTATCCTTGAGATTTCTAAGTGCTCCCCAGTATGCGGGCAAGTTATGCTTTCGAGTGGGTTTTGTTACGCAATTTGCATACGCCTTTTGTTATGTAGTTAAGTGATTTTAACTTCAATAACATAATAAATATTGTTTCTTTTAAGATTGCCGTTGCTTTCAGTTGATTTTGTTATCTGATCATCTTTTGGTGATCCATTTAACTTTTTTATGACTGTAAAATCGAGAGTTGCTGGTTCGATTCTTACGCGGTAAATTGTTTTCTTTACATTTCTCTGGCTAGATAAACCACTTTCCACTTGAGTTCAAGACGTTACTAACGGTGAAACACAGAAAAAATTGATTGGCAATTGAACAAGAAATAATAGAAATAATAAATTTATTGCTTCATCATATCAACCTTTCTACGTCTACTATTGGACAGGCCTCTCACAAGGATCTCCACGCCGATCGGTCTTGCGCTGGCTGCATCCAGCTAACATATTGCTTAAAACCAGGATTTTCTAAAAATATTACTTTCATCTATTCATGAATTTAATTATATAAATCAAAATCAGCTTCACGCTGTATCCCGCACACAGCAGGGTAGGCAGACGGAACTTAATGTTAAGATACTCAGTTCTCCACTTTCTGCCGAATTCTGGAGGCATTGCGTGCTAAGCGGCAGAGCTCAACGCCCCCCTTTGCCTCGATACCAGATCGAAGAAATTAAAATATTTATTTAAATGAGATAAATTTAATTTAAATAAATATTTCATCTCCTCGAGAATCCCATAACTAATCAGATCGAACCTACAACTAGTCCGTTTTACAGTCCCACTTTGTGCTCCTGCGCCACGACGGGCTTCTATTTATCTCTTATTTAATTATATTTATGCTAATATCTTGTATTTAACCGTTCTCTTCATATATATCACTGAAAACCCATATGCTAAGACTCTCGATTGAAGTGGTGTGAAGATGACGTTAAATTTGCATACAACCAGGAACAAATCAAAGTATAGGGGATATCAAGTACTAGAACATGATGGTATATTCATTTGTACCAAAAACAGTTTTAAATGAAAATATATTATTGGTACATAGGTACTAATTTTATTATACAAATCAGCTTCACGCTGTATCCCGAACACAGCGGGGTAGGCAAAGGAAACCTAGTGCTTAGACACTCCGTTTCCCACTTTCCACCGAGTTCTGGAGGCGTTGCGTGTTGAGTGGCGGTACTCAACGCCGTGCTGTGCCTCAACACCAGAGCGAAAAAATTAAAATATAAATGTAAATAAATATTTAATTTCCTCGAGTGGGAATCGAACCCATAACCAGTTGATTTTACAGTCACATTTTGTGCCCCTGGATCACGACTGGCCTCAAATTTGTTATAAACTATATTATTACAATAAATTACGGATTATTTAAATAAATTGCCATATAAAGCAAGGTAAGTTGATAAAACCTAGTGGTAAGACACTCCATTCTCTGCTTTCTGCCCCAATACAAGACACTGTGTGTTGATTGACGGAGTTCAAATTAATATAGGTAATACGCACAATCCACATACACTAAGAGGTTGTCCCACCATAACCATATAAGCGACTTCTATTCATGTTACTTAAGTACAGTTATTTTTTTAAAGAAAGAAAAATTGGAGGCCGTCTTAGCGCTGCACCAGGCCCATTTATAAATGCGACAGTTATGGATTCGATTGTCATTAGGATTCGTCCGTTCGTTTTCGTTCGTCATTACCTCAATTATCTCGCTCTAGTAATAAGACAAAACGCGGTGATCAGCTCCGCCACTCAATACGCAATGTTGAAAATTAGTCGGAGCGGAACGTTTTCTCAGCACACCTTGATATGTATCGGCGGGGTACATGAGAAACTAAAAAAAAATAATTAAGAATATTATAGTGACAAATCACTACTTTACTTTTAATTCCAACCAAATAACTAATCGACCTAAAACAAATTTCCCTACATTCCTTCCATATGTAAACAGTGTTACTTCATTCACAGAAGCGTTTGAAGTGCCGAAAGGGTGTTGAGGCGTCAAAACCAATTTGGTTTGCCTTTTCAAATGGCGGCACTGTCGAGTGGCTTGCTCTGGACGTTTGTTTCAATTGAATTGGCGGCGTTTTAATTAAAACATATATTATTTATTATCGTTGATGCCATTGTGGTGCATAGGCACTAGGATGCGACTATAACCGGGGTTGTACGTTCGATTCCCACTCGTGGATATGACATATTTAATATTTTTCCTCGCTTTGGTACAGCACGGCGTAGAGTTACCGTGTCATAACATTAAGATCCAAAGTTCCTCCTGCCTAAACCGCTTTGTGGTAAAGCTAAAGTAAAAAAAAAAAATTAATAATAATAAAAATGGTATCTAAACAATAATAAAAAAAATATTACCCATACAGAAATAGTTAGTGTTAAAATAATTCGTTCTTAATATTTCGAATCATTTAAACGTTGATTTGAGTAAAAATAAGACCCCGCAATTTGACTTATCGCAATAGAAAAAAACGTCAAAAATAGACGTATCATTTCGCTGAGTGGGGTCGAACCCACTACCAATACCTTAACAATCAGCTACAAAAAATATATTTCAACCCCAAAGGTTAGGAAGGGATAATATTACCATTGGACAATTTAACTCATGAAATCTGCAAGACATTTTTTTTCTTCCCTTCATCAGGTGTTCTACGAGTTACTGAGTAATTAATCGACAGAACACCACATGATTCGAGCTAATTAAAATACTACCCAAAATAGGGTGCTATCAAAATAATAATGAACGAGAGGATTATGTTTACCCCTACAAATTGGGAGAGGTATGTATATATTTATCTAATTGGTGCTCTATTCTTATACAATATACATGAAAAATATATTGAAAAAATAATTTGAAACTTTAATTATAGTGAAATGTTAGGATAATAAAAATATGGGAAATATTTTTATTATTTAAAGAAAAAGTCCATATAATGTAAAAATTCCATTTCTTCGCTGTTGTGTCGAGGACAAGAGCGGCGTTGTGTTCTGCCACTCAACACGCAATGCCTCCAGAAATCGGAAAGTGGGGAACGGAGTGTCTTAACACTAGGTTCCCTCTGCCTACCCTGCAGTGTACGGGATACAGCGTGAAGCTATTTTTTTTTTAATAATATTTCTCTTAGGATCTAATCAAAATAAGGTATCTAAATATCTAATATATGGCGACAAATAAAAAAACATAGCGTACTCGTTAACTGTCAAATTATATACTACCTTGGTATTGTAATACGTAATTAATACTACAACAAGAAGTGACTTCACGCTATTTCCATGTTCAGTAACGTAACTTAACGCCGCGCCTCGTCTTTCTAAAGCGAAAAATAAAAATATTTAACTATTTACAGTAGAATCGAACCTACAACTCTCGTTTATAGACTACAAACGAGAAGACGATTTCATTATATTTATCTATATGTAAATATATATTTGTATATTTTGTATCAAACCCAACCCCATTTCAATCGCAAAGTCGACTTAACACGAACTTTGCTTAATTATGAAGAATTAATTAACGTTACAGCTTAAGCGGATTCTATCAAATGCTATCAAATTGAGTCTAAGCTTCGATTTGTTGGACTAATTAAATGGAGTTAAATTTTCATATGGTGGTTACACTGGTTTTAAGCTACAATAAGTTAATAGCAGGTTTGATTTTTGTCGTAATAAAAAATAATTGTATGCAATTTTGTTCCTATGTGTGCATATTATTACAATTTACTTACAATTTTAAAAAATAAGAAATATTTTAATTAATTTGTGTAAACATGAGGTTGTTGTGGCATTTTAAGATAACGTCTGATATTACATACGGCAGTAATCAGCGATAATGATTTCGATTACAACTCCAACGAAAGCACTATATTTATTTCTTTGCTCATGTAAGAAGGATAAGCTTAGCGTTAAGTTCCGCGATTCAACACCTGCATGTCTTGGAAATTAGGCGGTGTTTGGGGAACGGAGAACAAGGGAGCATAAGGTTAAAACTATGCGTACCCTGGATGTGATGCTAAAAGTAAGATAGAAATATTTTTAAAGTCAAAAAAGAAAACTAAATATATTAATTAAGCGAAAATATTCGATAAGCGCCTATCAATTGCTCTTTTCCGTCGTTCGTTATCGTTAATTATTTTAAAAATATTGCGTTTCCAAGTAATGAAAAGAATGACAAAAATTAATAAAACCCAAGGTCAAATGTACTAATTTCATTTAAAGTCCTAATATAAATACATATTAATAATATTGTTACAAATCGGAAGTGGTTAACGTTTTTAAAAAAAAATACAATAAAAACAAATAACGTCTATATGATTCTAAACTATTTAGAAAGGGATACTATGTAATTGCAATACGTGATATGTATCACCTACTAACAATACTTCACACTAGTTTACTTCCAATAGGGGCCGTCACTTACAAACAACTGTCACCCGATTTACACAATTCCACTGCTTTTATAATTATCTCACCTAAATCGACCCTCTTCTCTTTCTGTTTCTCTATCTCTTTTATACGAGTTCGCTAACAATATATTAATATGTTAGAAAAGAAAAATCAACATTATTAACAAACACGACTTTTAAACTACAATTAATAACTTAAAAATAATCCGCACCAAAGAAGAGAATTCGCAGTCCCGTAAACTAGACGGTTGAAGTTTATTCTCTAAATATTCTCCAGAGACAAGTCTTGCTCGGCGATATGGAAGGTGCACATTTCGTTACTATTTGTTACTAAATCTTTTTCTTTTTTTTTATATGCTTCACGCTTTTTCACGAAATCCGTTTTCAACTTCCCGCCCAATGTTCAGAACAATGCTTGTTGAATGGCGGTGTTAAGCACCGCGTTTTGACTCTATTTTTGTGTTATTGTATGGTTTTAGACTCTCCGTTTAAGTTTTTCAAGTTTATTTTACAAAACAAAAGTTTACTAAAAAGGTTTTTGTGGCTTCACACGGGCTGTGTCTTGCGTATAGCAAAGTAGGCTGAGGGATCTAGGAACCTAGAATTCAATCCCCTCCCATTAAAATACTCCCACTTTCCACGAGATTCTGAAAGCAATGCACGTTGAGCGGCGGAACTGAAGACCCCGCTTTGCCTACTTAACGAAGCCAGGATATCAAAATATTAAATATGTAATTTCCTCGAGTGGAAATCGAACCCACAACCTGTCCCTATTACAGTTGCACGCTCAGGCCCCTGTGCCACTATTGATCTCTAACATACAATTTTAAGGTACAATTAGTCCCACTTTTTTTAAAACTTAAGTATATTTTTTTAACACTACTTTCTAATCAGGAAATATATGTTTTTTTCTTCTTATAAAGATCAATATAATGACTGCGATTATAAATAATACATATTATATTTGTTTTCATAATATTTTTTAACTTAAATTTGTTTTAATTATTAAAAATGATCCATGATGTAATATGAATGCAAAAATATATATATTTTTTACTCTATTCATTTCATAGTAGGGGAATTCAGGCTATTATCATATGTCCTCAGGAGAAGTAACATAGCGTTTGTCGTTTTAGCACATTTATTTAAGCGGTAGTTGTATTTCTTCGTCGCGTACATTTCCTTGGGAAAACACAAAAAGAATAAGAGACGGACACTCAGTCTAAGCAAATAAAGGTATTTTGCGCGATATAAATATGATTTTATATTTTATTTAAATTTTTCTAGGACTTTTACTGTCTTGGAACAGTGGAGACGGTGATATTCTACGGAGGATGTGTAAATTTTTGATGAATGATTCAATTTTGGTGAAATATTTAAAATCTAAAAATATTTCTCTCCAAAAATATATTTGGAAATCTTTTTTGTTTCTATCGGCTTTTTGTTGCAAATTAAACTTTAATATTATTTCTGATTAACCCTAAAATTATCGCGTTTAATCCGACACCTATAATCCGTTACAGCGTTCGATATGTACTGTTATATGAATAGTAGTTTTAAATAAAAAATAAAGATTACATAAATGGAAAATATCTCGTTAATATACTAATCAAATATAATTATGACGTTTCACTAAGTAAATACTTTTATTTTCTTTCTATTTACAAAAAGTAAACCATAATATACTAACTTAAGTTATAAAAATTAAATATCTCACTCTCATATACTACATTAACTTCCATAAAAAATCCTAAAATGACTACACTTGACACACATGACCATATTTTATACTGACCATTGCGTTTGTTAGAAATAAGTACAAAAGCGTTGCGTAAACATATTTAAACATCGATCAGGTCGTTTTCCAGGAGGCGCGGGTTCGAGTCCTGCTACGTTCAAATTTTTATACGTTTTCTAAATAAGTATTTTTCTTTCCTAAGTGTGGAATAAAACTTTAAAAATGTTAAAAAAAGACAAATATATTTGTAAATTAAATATTTTTTTTGACCTTTTGTAATATTTTATACAAATAAAATAAATCAGCTTCACGCTGTATCCCGCGCACAGCAGGATAGGCAGAGGGAACCTAGTGTTTAGACACTCCAGCAGTCGGTTTTACAGTCTCACTTCGTGCCACTGCGTTACGACTGGCCTCAATATATTATACATATATCCAATATATATTTTTTTAATTATATACTTCCCAGCTCTACATACGGAAGTATATAGATATAGCAATTAAACACAATAGGGTGACCGTGACCATTCAATCAGCCAGGACATAATCATAAAGCGACACGCGGACTCGTAAATAGTTGTGCGTCGTCGGTTCTATCAGACGTTTATGACTGCTGAAATGTTATGACGCAAGTGGTAGGATGTGGGGTGATTGTAATGAACGGTTGGTGTTTTTGATGCTATATTTTCATATACATATATAGATTTCTATTGTTTTTAACTTCACGCCGTATCCCGCATGTAGCAGGTTAGGAAAGGGATCATATATACTAGTGCTAGGATACTCGAGTATAATTTATATAAATTAGACACGATCATATTAAAATATGTATCGTTAAGATTAGGTCACCTTTATATAATGTTAAAAAAAGATCTTACAATATAGATCTATTTTAATTCATAATAAGCATAATACAAAAGAAAATACTTAAGCAAAAAAAATTGAGGCCAGTCGTGGCGCAGTGGTACACAGAGTGACTGTAAAACCGACTGGTTGTGGGTTCGATCCCCACTTGAGGAGATGAAATATTTACTTAAATTTATATTTTCATTTCTTCGCTCTGGTGTCGAGGCAAAGCCTGGCATTGAGTTCTGCCACTCAACACGCAATGCCTCCAAAATTCGACAGAAAATGGGGAACGAAGTGTCTTAATAGTAGGTTCTCTCTGCCTACCCTGCTGTGTGCGGGATATAGCGTGAAGCTAATTTATTTTTATTTTCTTACTTAAGCAAAACCTTATTTATATATTAAACCGATTATGATCTCAAATTATTATCATCAACAATAATAATAATCGGTATAAAAATATTAAGCGAGCCATCAAAAACCAGGATCCACGGTATTCTAGCGTAAGTTACGACTATCGATAAAGTATAAAACGAACGTACGGACGTACGGCCATGTCCAATAAATGTCAACGGCACGGCGTCACGCTCACAGAGCTTGGGATACGAAATATTTTTACAAATGCACAGTGCCATCGTAAAATCTTTATTATTTCCTAGCATTACTAATCTGTATGTATTTTGATTGTTGTTACTAATTATCTATATACGAGTTAGTTTTTAGTGTCCCTTATGCACCATAGTTGGAATTTGGACGAGAATTCAAAGGCATCCTATATATTGGTCGTTATCGGCGTTTGATTATCGTTCAAAACTACATTTAAATAATTTAATCAGCTTCACGCTGTATCCCGTACACAGCAATAGGCAGGGGGAACCTAGTGATACGACACTCCGTTCCCCACTTTCTACCGAATTCTGGAGGCATTGCGTATTGAGTGTCAGAACTCAACGCCGTGCTTAGCCTCGACACAAGAGAGAAAAAAATGGAAATATAAATTTAAGTAAAAATTTCACCTCCTCGAGTGGGGATCGAAATCACAACCAGTCGGTTTTACAGTTACACTTCATGCCACTGCGCCACGACTGGCCTTTTTAAATAATTTAAATGTCCAATCTCTAATACGACAAATCACGGCGGAGGATTCCGTCACACAACACACGATGCCTCTAAAAAGAATCGAAAAGTGAAGAAAATACATACCTAACCATAAATGGACAAAAATGAAAAACGGCTTGTATTTTAAGGATCAGAATTTAAATCGGGCACGTGCCCATACACCCACAATATATTCTACTAATTACTATAATTACATATGACAAAATTTTAAATTATCATCTCACAATATAGAAATTAATATCAAAACACAACTTTAATGAGAGGGCAGCCATACAAATAGCGTCCAGCATTTACAACTCCTTGCTTAATTAACTATTATAATATAATTCAAAATGATCGTATTCAAATCGCAAATCAAAATGCCCGTATCTTCGCTATGGGAAAGTGTTGGTGAATAGATGTTTATTATTTGGGGGTCATTTGGACCGAATGGACTTAATAAAGGGTATTGAGATCAGATCGTGTTTTAGTGCGAAGATGTGGAGTCGCTTGATTTATTATATACTGTTTTTTTTTCTTGTAAATGTAATTTTGCTATTGGTTGTTTAATTGTTGCAAGATTTTAATTACTATTCCGCGGTGGTGTCTAAGGAAACTATATTGCAATAAATAATATGAAATTTTAATATTTTAATATTTTCTACTATGTTTTTTTTGTACTCTAGTGTGTCCAGTTTCTAGCTCATTTAGTTTTGACATAAAATATAACAAAATATAATTTTAAGCAAAATATAAAGTTATTAGCTAATAATTAATTTATAATTATTAAACATTAACCAACAACACTCCATTGCTTTCTAACAAATTCCTAAAACCCATTCCCTATAATGGAGTGGACGGTTTTTTAGTTTCGCAATTGATAGCCACCAGCGTAGAGCAATTAAAGCGCACACGCATATTTAAAATATTTCTTTTATTATGCAGATTAACGTATTGACTTGTGCCTTATTGCTGGACACGATTATACAGTGTTTAGAACATTATTTTTTAATATACTTTAGACTGTATGTTCAACGTCATAAGGTAGACTTTAGTTTGATTGTGGAAGAAATCATTTATTTTTATTTTTGTCATTAAGGTCAGTTGATATGGTAACCTTTGAAATGGTATTTTAAAAGTGTGAAATGTCTTTATTGTTTGTTTTCTTCTTACTTTCGCTTCGCTCTTTACTTTTTATATAAAGATTGAAAGATAAACAAGAGACAATGTCGGAACTCAATAAAGTATGTTTAGTTTGTAAGTAATTATTTTTATTTTTTTTGTCTGTTAGGCCGTTTATTTGCTCGTTTGTAATTTTATAAGGGCTTATCTCAAGCACTTATCTATTTAAACGATATTTTCACTATTATATTTTAGCAACTCTTATATCTCTTAATATTTTGTATCTATTTTATTTCGATCGGTTTTCGATCGGTTTTCAATTGATGAATAATGATATCAATTTATTATATTAATTTGAACAAAGTTGCTATTTTTTTTATAAATTGGTTGAAACTTTAGTTATAAACGTATAGATATTGTCATGAAAGTGAAAATATTCTTAAAATACAAAAATAATTCCGATTAAAAAGAAATCATAGTCCAATTGAAGTGGACGAAGCCGCAAGTGGGTTTTTAATTTTCAATAAAATTATACACACCTCTGAGTGCGAATCAAACTCACACCCATCTTGTTGTAAGTCACGTACTATTTACTATAGAAAAATATACATATCGTTTTTAATATACATAGATATATATATATATAATTTACAATTAACTATAATTTATTAGTATAAGTTAATTAGGTTAGTAAAAATAAGTAAAAAAAATGACCAGGTGTAGCAAGCAAGGGTTAAAGACACTGCAGTGACTCATTTAATAGGAATACGACGATATGGCAAATATGGCGTGTGGTCAGTTTTTTTTCTATGTTCAATGTACCGTGAAAGATTGTTTAATTATTTCCTATTTTAACGGTTGTTGGTGTAAACGGTTGTTTTGCAGCTATGTGGAGGTTAATATTTTTTTCCATATTAATGTATACATTCAGCTTCACGCTATATCCCGCACACAGCAGGGTAGGCAGAGGGAACCTAGTGTTAAGACACTCCGTTCCCCACTTTCTGCCAAATTTTGGAGGCATTGCGTGTTGAGTGGCAGAACTCAACGCCGCGCGTGGCCTCGACACTAGAGCGAAGAAATATAAATTTAAGTAAATATTTCATCTCCTCGAGTGGGGATCGAACCCACAACCAGTCGGTTTACAGTCACACATTGTGCCGCTGCGCCACGACTGGCCTATTAATTGATATTCAAGATTTTTTAGGGACCAGTGGCGCAGTGGTACAATAGTACGACTATAAACGCTATAGGATGTTCGATTCCGAGTTATTTCATTCTTATGGAGGATGAATAATTATTTCTTCTATAATACTTTTTTTTAATGTTTCATTTCACGCTGTATTTCAAAAATGCAGTGTTCGCAGATGTAGCCTGGAGTTAAGACACGTCCGATTTTCTGAAGAATTTTAAATGACGGAAATCAACGTATTTATTTATATCAACAAATTTATATAGAAATATGTAGGTGAGATACACGATGAAACATAAAAAAAATCTACAATATAGAACATTTTTCTTCTCAGTGTATATTACACTTAAAAATCCCAAACACATTATGCCACAGTTAAAATAATTGATTATTTTAACTGCGGCATAATAATAAGGTTTTAAACCTTATAGGAAATATAAAAAGCAATATGAGTAAAGAAAATAAAACATAGAATTTCTAGAGTTTTTGTGCCCACATACCGCGTACCATTATTAATTGTCACAATGCAAAGGTTAGGCAGATGTTGACCAGTAATGTTAGACGTAACGCACGAGCGCTCTAGTTCTCTATTCCCGTAACCGCTTAATTTTTTTTTATGAAAGGTATATTTTTAATAAAACAGAGTTGTTGAGGCCAGCCCTGAGCGAAGTCAGGTGTAGGTTCGATTCCTACTCGAGGTAAAAAAATATTTTTTTATTCTGTTAAGGCCACTCGTAGCGGAGGGACACAAAGCGTGACTGTAAACGCGTCTGGTTATTATTTCGATCGGCACTGGAAAAAAATAATTATTTATTTAATACTTATAATATCATTGCTTCGCTCTGCTGTCGAGGTAAAGCGCGGCATTGAGCTCCACCTCTCCACACACGATGCCTCCAGAATCGGAACAAATTGTCTTAACACTAGGTTTGCCACCCTGCGCCTATTTTGCCCATACAGCGTGAAGCAGAAGGAGTAGAAAAAAAATATATAAAGTCACTAGTATAAAAAAAATCTACAGCTCGTGCGTTACACCTAACATTACCGTCGTCTACACATCTGCCTGACCTTTAACCGTACTCCACCACGTGACCACCTTTGTATTGTAGTACTGGTTATTGTAATTACATACTATTATGTGGGCAAAAAATTGTTAAAAGAATAACTGTAGCGAAAAGCGGTAGGTGTAGGTTTTGTTTCGTGAGTCATAGTGAAATATTTTAAAGCAATAAAGCGAATGACTAGAGAGAAAGAAAGTAATGAATTAATTTATAGAGAAATTGATAAAAATAAAAATAAATCACTAGAAATATAAATAGAAATTGATAAATTAATTTAATTTTATCGATCGGTCTTTTAAAATATAAATAGAGGAGATGCGTAAAGAATAAAAAAAAATGTGGTTAGTAGGTGGTATCTGCTTATTTAATTCAATAAAATGGCTAATGTTTAATTTTTAATCATGATAAAATATCTTTGTTTTAGTTTTAAATTTAATAGATTTTTTAGGTTCAGGTTTATGCTGTTCATCTTATAAAGCAAGATAGGCAGGATAGAGACCGCAGTGGTATAAATTTTTCGGCCCAAATGTCGAGTCATTGCGTGTTGAGTGGCGGATCTAAATGCCACGATATTTTTTTTTTGTTCGTCCGAGTGAGAATCGAACCCAAAACCGTCACGCTTACAGTGTCACTGTGCCATTGCGCCTCGAAATAGATTTTTATAACATTAATAATAGAATTAATAAGTAACTAATATACTGTAAGTATATAACATATATTATGTAGAGAATCAATATATATAAATTGCACACTTTATTAAATATAAAAATGACTTATTTTTAAAAAAAGTTTTTTTTAATATCCAGCAATGTAGGCAGAGGGAACCTAGTGTTAAGACACTCCGTTATACACTTTCCACCGAATTGCGGAAGTCAACACTGCGCTTTGCCTCGACACTGGAAGGAAGAAATGGAAATATGAATTTAAATAAAAACTTAAATCAGCTTCATGATATATCCCGCACACAGCATGGTAGGCAGAGGGAACCAAGTGTTATAAGACACCCCGTTCCCCACTTTCCGCTGAATTTTGGAGGAAATGCGTGTTGAATGGCGGAAGTCAACGCCGCGCTTTGCCTCGACACCAGAGAGAAGAAATAGAAATATAATCATTAAAAGTTAACTATGAAGCACGAACCTAATGACGAATCACTCTTTTAGAAAAGATATACCTTATAATATTATTCTAATGGATATATTTTTAAATAGTATAGAATAGAAAACAGTTTTTGCGAGCAGATGCGCATAACTAACGTCGTGACTAGCATATTATGCGGGAAGTACAGGGGCTAGGAGTCATCAAGTCATTAATTAATTTTGTATCGCTGATGGTGTATAAGTACCAAGTTTGTAAATAAAATGGTTATTTTTTAAGAAAGTTGGTAACCTAGTGTTAAGACACTCTGTTCCCATTAAGATACTTCCGTTACCCACGTGCTGCCGGGCTTTCGAGACATTGCGTATTGAGTGGCGAAACTCAACGTCAAGTTGTGCCTTGTTACCATAGTTAGGTAATAAAAATATTAAATATTTCATTCTCCCAAGTGGGAATCGAACCCACAACCGTTACGTTCATAGTAAATAAATAACCATTAATCTATATACCTAAAGATTATATAATAAAGCGTCATATATTTATTTCTATATATATATATATATATATATATATATATATATATATATATATATATATATATATATATATATATATATATATATATATATATATATATATATATATATATATATATATATATATATATATATATATATATATATATATATATATATATATATATATATATATATATATATATATATATATACATATATATCTATATATCCATAACAAAACCTAACGACTAATCTGTATCTCTCTTTCTCTCCATATTTAATTATAATCCGCCTATTAAATTACATTTTTCATCAGAAAACATTTCTTGCCACCAAAATTCAAACATCACCCAAAAAAAACCAAAACTCACATCCACAACAATCTCTATGCCACCACAAAATACTAAACATACTAAGCATCGCAATCAGCGATCCACAGATTAGTCGCCCCAGTGCAGTTCCAAATTAAATCCATCCTAGAGAATTGTGACAAACGCCATCCGTCATCCGACCCCTCATTTGCATGAGAAAAACTGTTGAAGAACAACTATTTATCAAATGGCGAGAGCGACTTCCGGCGTGACAGAGGCGCGAGCTTCCGCCGAATATGGTTAAGGCTGTAGCTTTGTTGTCTATACTCTGGAAGAGAATATTTTATTAAAGTGTTGTTTTAGGTTCACACTGCATTTTGCACATAGCAAGGTAGACAGAGGGAACCTGGGAACCACGTGTTAAGACACTTCGTTCCCCACTTTACATCGACTTCCGGAAGCTTTGCGTGATGAGTGGCGGGATTCATAAATATTTTTAATTTCTTCACTCTAGCGCGTATTGCCTTGACACTAGAGCGAAGAGTCATTTCTTCGTTAAAATTTTTAATATTTCATATTTTTGAGTGGAAATCGGAACCACAACATGTCACGTACGCTTATACCCCTGAGCCACGGCTGGCCACAATTAGTTTGTTAAGTATTGTATTATTGATATTTTTATATACCAGATTATAAGCGCAATCGTCGTGGATTCGATTAATCGGTATATCTTAAGCACATTACGAGGTTCTATATCTACTGTCTACCGACAAAATTGGAGCTGCAATTACGTACATAAGTGCTATATCTACGTAGTGATCCAATATTGTTCATCAAAAATACTTGGGCACATTACAGATATCAACAAAATTTGATTATTCATTAGAGTGAAAAATGGAATGTAAGCAGTCAGGTCTTTTAAAATTCTGTGCCTAAAACGAAAATAACGCATTTCTTATATGATTTTTTCACTTTATTCTCCACCTAACTTTATTTTAATTTTAATCCATTAATATTAAAAAATTAAATTAAATTAGCTTCACGCTATATCCCGCACACAGCATTAGTATTATTTTTGTTAAAATAGCGTGAAAGTATCAATATGAAATACATATCAAATATCCAGGTCTACAGTTCTTTGAGGTACAGTACAGTTTCGTATGTTTCGTATACAATACAAACAAAGGTCAAGGTTAGTGTCAATGTATTTTGTTACTTAGCTTCACGCTATATCCCGCACACAGCAGGGTAGGCAGAGGGAACCTAAAGTTAAGACACTCGGTTCCCCACTTTCTGCCGAATTTTGGAGGCATTGCGTGTTGAGTGGCAGAACTCAACGCCGCACTTTTGCCTCGACACCAGAGCGAAGAAATGAAAATATAAATTTAAGTAAATATTTCATCTCCTCGAGTGGGGATCGAACCCACAACCAGTCAGTTTTACAGTCACACTTCGTGCCGCTGCGCTATGACTGGCCTCTATATATTCTGTTACTTTTTCGTTTCTATTCATTATTCCGTATTTCTAACATAAAATATTAAACTTTTCTACCATATCCAGAATTCTTACATCCCCAATGACTCCACTGATTGGGGAGCGATCTCCATTTAGATAATTTAGTGTTTCTCCCGCGATGAAATATACGGGGGCATTCCTTGATTTTCGCCTGACGTTGTTATCTTGATGTTTGCCATTTTGTTCTACCTGTTATCCTAATCGGTTTAGATTTGCCCGCCTTAGTGTATAGAAATGAAAAAAAATTCTACTATATTTTTTTTTGAAAAATTTTTCTACTATAATTTTTTTTGTATGACTTTTTTGGTGTTAAGGCTTAGTGTTAAGACAATTCTTTCCTATTAAAAGATTTCCATTCTCTAATTTCCGGTAAATTCTCAAAGCATTGCTTGTTTTATAATATACGACATATTTAAATTATAAATATTAAATATTAATTATTATAAAATTAATACGTATTTTTATTTTTGGAAACGTAAGAAATAAATAAGTAGCGGTGTTAGTACCTTCACATCTTGGGAATCAAAAAACAATCAAAAAGATTAAAAAAAAAATCTTGAACACTTCAAAAATGATCAAAATATTATACTTTAAAAAAAATTCGTAATAAATATATGTAATAGTGATACCGTTAAGAAATTGGTATCACAATTTCAACATTTCACACGTGCCTTCGATAGCTCAGTTGGTAGAGCGGTGGACTGTAGACGGTAGCAATTGATATCCATAGGTCGCTGGTTCAAATCCGGCTCGAAGGAATTTTTGTTCTTTTGTTACAATATATATTGTAAGAGAATTTCATGAGAAAAAATCAATTCAATAGAGTTTTTATTTTATTTAATGGCAAATAATGTGTATATATCTGAGATTTATATAAAAATAAAAACAATTAACAATCAAAATTGATAAACACTCATTTAGTTACGTTTATAACAACAAACAACAAAAATTATATTTCAGCACTTTTTTATGCAGAAAAATATTTTTTTCTGTTTTCATCTATTGGTCAAAACTTGGTAAAATAAATAATTTTTAATATTTTAAATTAAATTTTGAATATGATACCAATTTTTTATTTTTAATAAAACTTTGTAAATACCTATTATCAAGTTTAATCCACCACAATTAAAATTACATCAAATAAACTCAATAAAAAATGAAGATTTCTCACTAATTTACAGAAATCACTGCACCGAGAAGAGTTCAATTCAATTACCTTTAGAAATTCTTCGGGAAAAAAACCCACAAACAAATTACAGTGGATTGAATTGAAAACGACAAAGACTAACCCTCCAACGCCACCATTTCTGAACCTCGCAACCGTGTGGAATCAATTACAGGAGACCCCATTATGTCTCGACTTCAACTAATTGAAAAGTCAAAACCTATTTATAAAATGTGTAAAAATATATATTTGTAGTCACTGTTTTATTTAATAATTGATATAAAAACGTTATTTGTAAAATTATAGAAAATGTAACTTTATGTGAAATTGCTATTAAGTTTTAGAAGTGAGTTTGTACATTACGTATTATTCCATTATTCATAAGTAAATAGCGCCGGGTACAAGTGTGTGACTGAAGTGTACCAACGAGAACGGAGTGTCTTAACACTAGGTCCCCAGGTTTCCTGGCTTATCTTTGTAATGTGCGGTATATAGCGTGAAGCTAAAATAATCTTACTATTTAGTATATTTAGTGCAAAGACCAAATTAAACATGTAGTAAAATGTTAATCTGTTATTGGTTACTTGGTGAGATATGATTAAAGTAGATGCATACCAACACAACAGTTTAAATAATTACCAAGTACCTTTAATTGGGCCATTGACTGAGGGCAGTAGTGACGCAGGGGCACAAAGTGTGACTGTAAAATCGGCTGGTTGAGGGTTTGATCCCAACTGCAGGAAATGAAATATTTACTTACACTTTATATTTTCATTTCTGATATTAACTTCTGCTGTACATTTTCATTTCTTCGCTCTGATGTCGAGGCAAAGCACGGAATTGAGTTCCGCCACTCAACACGCAATGCCTCCAGAACTCGACGGAAAGTGAGGATCGATGTGTCTTAATAGTAGGTTCCCTCTGCTTACCCTGCTGTGTTATTTGATTTATTTATTATTCGAGCTAAATTCGAATGGGCAATCATCAAGTTCAAAATTGTATCAAATATTTTTGCCTATCTCAATATTCTTTACCGAAGTAAATAAGTATAGGATAAATACCACTTACCCTGTCTTCCATTTATTATGTCCTCATTGTCTAGAGGACGCTCATTCTAGTCATCAAGCTCTCGTCATGGCTAAGTATCTCAATAAAGTAATATACTTCATTGACGAAACATTGCAGTCGTTTTGGGGAAAGAGGTCTATCCTTTATAATAAAAAGCAAATGGCGTATCTCTATTTTCAGGAGCTTATAAATTAGTATTGCTTAATATTAATTTATATTTATAATTATTTGAGGCCAGTCGTGGCGCAGAGGCACAAAGTGTGACTCGCTCATTGAAAACTATTTTGAGGTGTGCCATGGTTGGTATATTTCGTCGTAATATGGTTAACTAAATCAGAACTACCTTTTCAATAACATATCACCATTATCATCATCAGTCTGTTCTTGTCAACTGCTAGACATAGGCCTCTCCAATAGCGCACCACAGAGCTCGATCTTTAGATGTTCACATCCAACCGTTGCCAGCCACCTTGTGAATGTCTTCACCTCATCTGGCTGGGGGACGTCCTACGTCTACTACTAGGTCTCCACTCTAGAACGCCCTTTCCCCAGTCATATAATAACAATATCATATAAAATAGGATTTTTTAATTATAAAAATGTTAAACAATGACTTATATCACTTTTCCATTTAAAATTCTTAAAAATCCTCCCATCATCGGAATCTCGTGAATATAAAAAGTACTTTCCCATCGCTGAACAAGACCAATTATACGCAAATGAATTTAACCCTTTAATGCTTGGAACTTTTTAATTGCTGCTAAATCGAAATGGGATCACAAAAAACGGCTAACTCCATTGTTAGTTGTGAATGTCATTAATCTATGTGGGTGGGTAAAATTACATGGACGCCTTTGTAACGTGATGCTTTTGTATCCTGCCTTAACTTTAATAGGGAATAGATGACACTTGATTCTGTAAATATTTTGTAAAATTGTTTATTAACTTTAGTGGACGTTTTATGAAGTTTGGTGTTTTTATAAATATTTTGTGACTGCATATTAAGATGTAAATAATGACTTTTTATTGAATTGAAGCCACTAATATAATAATGACTGAATTTCACTTCAGGTAAATTAGTTTAAACATGTTTGTTTTTGGATCTATAATGTGTTTTATATATAATATTTAATTAAAAATATTGCTGCAAAAATTACACCTCACTTTTATTTATTTTATTTCATTTATATTTATATCAAATATATTTTAGATTCAAAATTAACTTTACATTTATTTTTATTTATAATAAATTCTATTCTAGCACCTCATATACATATATAGCACTGTTATATTCTTCTACTATATTTTTCTTAAATCTTTTACAGTACATATATCAATCCATACTTTTAAACATTACATAGGTATATATTTATACAAAAAATATATAGTTTTAATTATACACAAATCGAATCACAGTCATCAGTCACAAGCATGAAGGATACAATTAATATGCATAGAAGGGTTGCGTCGGTCAGATTCGCCACGCTCGGTATTAATATCTTGATTCATCAACGCTGACGGGTTAAGATGAATCAGTGGATGTGAGGGTTGGGTGGTGGCTTTCAAACTTTGTTTGTTGTTTTTTTGAAATAATTATATTTATTTTTAAATTTTTAAATTAAAAAAATTTGGTGGTTTCCAAGAAGCATGGGTTCTAGTCTTATTACGTTCAATTTTGTATGTTTTCTAAAATAGTAAGTTTATTTATTCGGAATAGTGATAGCGAAGTATTTTTTTTTCGAGAAACATAAGTTCTGAATCTAAGATAATATGTATTTTTTATTAAAAATACTATAATTATATTTCTCTTATTTAAAAAAAAAGATTATAAGAAAATTAACAACAAAGAAAAATAAATAATTAATATTTATATATTTTTTTTCAGTAACAGTAAATTTTGATAAAATGATTTTAAATATCTTTACAAAAAATATGGCTCGTAAAGATATTTAGATTTTACTACATTAATATAATAATAAAAAAATACCGTTTTTTCCTTTATACAAAAGTTTGAGAAATCACAGCATCCCGTGATTTATTTAGGCTCACAGTTGAAGGGTTAAGTCGCCATTAATTGACGGTATTCGCGCATCACTTCGTTAAAAGAAGGGATTATAACTGTAATACGATACCATACTGTCGTTTTAATGATTTTTCTAAATTACCCTTTACATACTGAAAAATCTGAAACTCTTTGTTTATTTCACAAAATTACTAGAAATAGATTTTTTTATGTTATTATGTTTTTTTTTAATAAAAACACAGTTTTGGCAAATCATTAGTGGAGGTTTTTCTTTATGTATCTGTAGCATTTTTTACGTAGAAGAAATGTAACTTAACGCTACGCTGAGTTTGGTATGTTCCGACCTTTGTTTTGTCGATTGTAAAAAAGAAAAGAAAAGTATAAAATTTTTGGGATATAAGTACCTAAACAGAAAAAAATAATAAAAGCCCCAAAGTCATAAACAAATAAAACAAAGCACTTCAATTAGTAATCGTCATAGTTTCATTTTTATTTTAGCTCCACGCTGCATCCCGAACATAGCAGGGTAGGCAGAGGAAACCTAGTGTTAGAGACACTACGTTGCCCTGCTTCTGCCGAATTTTCCGAGGCATTGCGTGTTGAGTGACGTAACACAACGCCGCGCTTGTGCCTGAAGAAATGAAAATATTAAAATACAATCATTCAATCCCGCGGATAGTGATCAAACCCACAACCATCGCGTTCCAGTCCAGGTTTTCTAATATCTTTTGTATTATTAAAAAATTATGTATAACAAATAGAACAAAGTTTATCGCGCATAATATTTAATATCGCCATTAAGATAACAAGAAAGAATACGATATGCAGATGAGTTGAATTACAGCGGAATTGATTGATTAGTCCTCATAATGTGCCCGCATCGTTACAAATTTGCTTGTAAGTGGCCACTTGAGAAACGCTTACGGCCGCTCATTTAAATAATATAGGTATAATACACAGATAAGATATTACACTATTTATATATTAATTATCGCAGAAAAAGGGATCTTTGTTTTTTTCACTTTCACGCTGTATCCCGCATGTTGCGGGATAGGTAGAGGGAGTCTAGTGTTAAAATATTTCGTTCGCTGGTTTCGGTGGTTTGCCACGACACCAAAGCGATAAAATTAAATTATAAAATATTTCGTTTCAGCATCGAACCCACAACCTGCCGCGTTTATAGTCCCGCTTAGTACATGCTTGTGCCCCTTCGGTACTGGCCTAATATATATTATATAAACTTTTATATTTCTTCGCTCTGGTGTCGAGGCAAAGAGCGGCGTTGACTGCCGCCACTCAACACGCAATACCTTTAGAATTCGGCGGAAAATGGGGAACAAAGTGTCTTAAGTCACTAGGTTCCCTTAGCCTACACTACTTTGTGCGGGATACAGCGTGAAGCTGACAATATTTTTTTTCCCCACCTTATGTAGGCAGTGGAAACATTAATATATGATATTAAGACCGATCAGCATACATTAGATATCAATTATGCAAATCCATCGCAAATGATCGTGATTCGACTCAGCTGTCGAATAGTATCATTAAATATTTATAATACGCTATATTGATAACGTTGAATATAACAATATGTATAGCTAAATGGATAGATTTTTTTTATGTTTGGGATAAATAATAATTAATCAAATTGTGTATTTATTGTACAACAAGGTTTTTTTTTTATGGAAAAGGACAAGGCAAACGAGCGTTCGGGTCACCTGATGGTAAGTGATTGCCGCCGCCCACGGCCCCGTGCAACACCAGAGGAGCTACATGTGCGTTGCCGGCCTTTAAGGTGGAGATAGACACACTTTTTGAAAGTATCCATGTCATATCGACCTGGAAACACTGAACTTCTTCAGAACACTTCCCATGGTAAATGCGATAGAGAACGCACAGCGAGGAGACGTCTCTACGCAAAGCCAAAGTATCAAGCCTTTCACAGATCATTGGGTCCCCAATGATTCGAATGGCTCTACGTTGTAAGATCTCGTCCGCTTTATAAATATTTCTATATATTCTTTATTTTTTGTGTTTATCTAGTGTTAAAATACTCCGCTCCTATTAAGAAAGGAAATGAAAATTGAATTTCGTAACTTTGTTCCCATTAAGACACTTCAGTTTTCCGATTTTCCATCAAAATTTAGAACTAAAGGCCGCACTTTGTCGCTTGTCACCAGAGCGAGATAATGGAAATATTAAAATATATTCCGTCTCCTCGAGTGGGTATTGAACCCACAACGTGTCGCGATTACAGTCTTAAATATATCAAATATTTTGGAAAATGTTCAAAATGTTGTTGTTGTTGAAAATGTTGTATTAGAATATTTTTCATAGAAATTTTTCTATCAATATAAATAAAAGGGATTTCTCGAACTGGATTGGTACTTCAAAAACAATAATTTTAGCTTTATAAAATTTGTTAGTGTATTTTAACTATTAACTGAGTACCGAGAATATTCGTGGTTGTAGGTTCGATCCCCATTCAGCTTCACGCTGTATTCTACATTTAGCAGGGTAGTTAGAGAGACTCTAGACTTAAGACACTGCGTTTCCCGCTTGTTGATTGGCGGAACTTAACGTTGAGCTTCTGCTTTGGTGCCAGGGTAAAGAAATTTAAATATTACCAAATAACAATTTATTCATCGACCTCACAACTTATGCGCCACGACAGCTTCAATTCGTTCTTTAATTTTAAAATACAACATTTTAATAAAAAAGTACATACAAATCATATAATATTAAAAATAATTAATTAACATTAAAATCACCAACTTCCTTATCAAATATCGATATACGAAGACGCCGCGCTAAGACGATATTCTTCTGTCGCAAAGTAGAAAATGTTCGAAAAGCTCAATGTTATTACCGCGTTACTTCGGGGTTATTGTCTTCGAGTTCTCTTTGGAGCGTAAAATCTGAGGGTTATGAGGACGTTGGGAGTATTTTAGATGGATACATTCGGAAGTCGAGATTTTATGTCCGTTGAAAATATATATGTACTATTTTTACTTGAAGTTTATTGTGTTTTTAAATTCTACGTCTTTTTTTGTTTCACTAAAAAATGCGGAAAAATGCGGAAAAGACGGCGAAATTTTGAATCTCTAACTAGTGTTTTCTCATAAGAGGCCAGTTGTGGCGCAGGGTTTCACAAATTGTGGTTGTAAACGCGACTGGTTGTGGGTTCGATTCCCAATCGAGGAATGAAATATTTATTTGAATGTATATTTCAATTTCTTCGTTCTGGTGTCGTTAGGCACTCAGCACGCAAAACCTCCTAGTGTTAAGACACTTCGTTTCCCTTTAAGATTTCCGCTCCTCACTTTTTGCGAAATTCAACGGCGGAATTCAAAGCCTCGTTTTGCCTCGTTACCGTAACTAGGAAACGAAAATATTTCCCTTCCTCTAGTAGGAATCGTATCGATAGGAAGGCTGCGTTTACAGTAGAAAGTTCCAAATAAAACCTGCTTAAATTCAAAATGAGATATTTTACCAACAAATTTTTTAATTATCATATTTTAACTAATTAACTAAAAATACTATACATATAGATTTACATATAATAAATTACAGTAATTTAAAACTATAACTTACCTTCTCTTGCTAGACAAATACACTACCGTATTAACAACAACAATACCAAAAAAGCACACACACACAAAAAAAAATGACAGCCACGACATCAAAAAAAGGGACAATGACTTCAATCCGCAACTAGGATTAACAGCCGCATTTATTTGAGCGATTCAATTTTTGATATCGGTTGAATTTTTGCACTGAGCACTATAGAAATACCGACCCTCCAAGACCAAAGTATCATTTTAGATCAAACACGTGATAACGGCTATAAGAACACCCCTATTATTCGATACAATAAAACTGAAGTGACAACATATTCTTCACTGTACTGCGAAATTACAGTAGGGATGATTGACTTAACTGATTTAAACTATCGAAACGAAATTAAATCTTAATCTTTAGGCAATAGAGTTTAAAATTAAATATGTTTTAAGGTATTTGATGAAATATTTTGGGGTGACAAAGCCGCGATAGCAATGTAAAGGTTAGGTAGCGTAGAGATACGAACTAATGGAGATTGGGAAAAATATAGCACTCGTACCGGTCGAAATAACTCGTGGATGTCTTCATGAATATTAAAGATGTATATGCGATATGTTATTTGATTACTTTTATACAATGCAATGCGTTAATGTTAGTCGTAAAAAATATTTTTGGTAATATTATTTATTAGTTCGTTATATTTCATATATTAAGTATTATTGCAGCAGTAAATATAGATAAGCTATAAAGAATCTTACGTATAAATAAAAGTAGACGTAAGCAAAGAAATTTACATGGTTATATACATTTGAAATCAAAATCAAATCAGCTTCACGCTGTATCCCGCACACAGCAGGGTAGACAGAGGGAACCTAGTGTTTTGGACACTCCGTTCCCCACTTTCTGCCGAATTCTGGAGGTATTGCGTGTTGAGTGGCAGAACTTGACGCCGCGCTTAGCCTCGACACCAGAGCGAAGAAATGGAAATATAAATTTAAGTAAATATTTCATCTCCTCGAGTGGGGATCGAACCCACAGCCAGTCGGTTTACAGTCACACTTTGTGCCGCTGCGCCACGACTGGCCTCATATATACATTTGAAGCTGTAAAATAATGTATTATATTTTTTTTACTTTTCGTACATTTTGTGTTGCGTAGTATAAACTTCTTTGATTTAAATATAAACATTTTTCGTTTGAAGCCGCCGTGACGGTTCAGTTGTACAGTATACATCAGTAGCAGTCTTATTGAAAACAAGACGGTTGTAACGGTTGGTCAGAAAGTGTGAAACGAAGCGTTTTGACTCTATATTCCCCTGCGTGCCCTGCTATATACGGGATAACGCGTGAATTTCTCAATCCAGATCTGCATCCAAATATAACTCCCAAATACGTATTGACGAGCAAACACAAATACTAACCTTACACAAATACGAATCAACTCACCAACGACTCGGTCGAACGAACAACATTGACACAAAACAGACAAAAGATCAACAATAAATAAATATAAATAAACAAGAGAAAGCTCGCGATATTCAAAACCATAATACACGAATAAGTTTCATGCATGTATGACACAATACATTAATCGTTGTAGATTACCCTTGGATTATTAATATTCAGTCAACTAACCGTAGGGGTGAATAGTTGCCGTTCTGTCGCGTCGCAACCAGCAGCGCGTGAGCAATCCGGATAATTAATATGAGGAATTTGTGATACGGAAACGGGTTGAGATCAATTTTTTTGGGTGATGTTAAGAGTTGATCATGTTGCATGGGATTTTGATTGAAACAAGAAATTGGGGAATTGAGACGATATGTTAAATTGTTTTTTTAGCATCAGTATCCCGTGTAAAGCGGCAGAGGGAATCTAGTATTAGAGCACTCCGTTTCACATGCACTTATTTGTGGTGTTTTCTTGGCGGAACTTCACGCTATGATTTGTTTTGTTACCAGAGAAAGGAATAAAAATAGAAAGATAAGAAAATAATTCTTTAATCCGAATGGGAGTTGAAAATCGATAGCGCGTATATACCTTTATCATATTTATTATATTTTTTAACAAAAGCTTAATAATTGGACTCTAATTGCAACAGGTTGTGGGTTCGATATCTGATCAACAGAGTGAATTATTTAGTTTCTTTGTTCTGATAACAAGACTAAACGCGGCGCAATATCCAGTAAATTCAGTTGAAAGTGGATAACGGAGTGTTTTAACACTAGTTTTACTCTGTCTACCCTGCTTATACGGGCAAGCAAAAAAACTCAAAAAAGTCATAATTACATAAGAAAGCTCTTATTCAAAATTCGTATAAGAAAATATTATAAAATTGGAAATACGATTAACAGAAAAAAATACCATTATCATGTGGCAATGGTTGTGACTGTCAAAATTAATATTAAGTTCTACTTTTTCGATATAAATAAGACCAATTAAATCTTATTTATATCGAAAAAGATTCAAAATTTATATCAAAAACCTATATTTTGTCATATAATTTTTTTAGGTGATCTCAGGTGGTGGGTTGTATATCTTTATAACTTTAATATACTTTTGGAGTGTTCTGACCAATCTTTATTTTCCCATTCTACCTGATGTACGTACATACGTGACGAATTATATTTCGTCAAAATTTCTGAATTTGGTACACTTAAAAACCACTAATTGAGAAACAGTACACAATAGATTTTCCGTTTTTATGTATAGTGGAAAAAAACAGCTATCATGCTGCATCACATGCGTCCGTATGAATCCGTTTTAATAATTCGCAGCGTTGAGTTACGCTATATCCGGAAAACTATGCGGATGAAAAACAGGTGGTTTTAAAACTAAGTTTTTCTTAACTACTCACTCTCTTTTACTGTATAAAGAACTTAAAAGATTTTTTTTATGAGAAAATATTATCCAAATCCCCCAACTTGATACGAGTTCTTTTTAAATATAATCTAATTAGAAACGTGATGCATCCAATCTTCCATCGTGATGGCAGTCCAATTAATTTTTTTTTTTTCACCCCTCAATTAAATTTGATAAGGCGTTTTATCTAAAATGTAACAGAATTTTGATATTTAATAATATTTTTTCATCTTTTACAGAACGTCAATATCTATTTTCTTTTCTGCTTATATTCATTGAACAGAATTAACCTCTATCACAGTTTCATCATCTTTAGAGTAGATGTCAATATAAATAAATAAAAGGTAAAAGGAACCACGGAATTTTATGTTAAAATTCTTTTTAGGATTTCCATTCCGCAACTTCCGCCGAATTGTCATGGCATTGCCTGTTGAGTGGTGGAACTCAACGACGCGTTTTACCCTATTACCAGAGCAAGAAAATGAAAATATTAAATATGTCATTCCCCCAAATGGGAATCGAACGCACAATCTGTCGCGCTACAATCGCACTCATGTGCCCCTGCACCACGATGGCTAAATTTAGTAAGATATACCTAATAGATGAAATACAATGTACACACGAAATTACTTTACTTAAAAAAATGAAATTTGATTTAAGAGAAAAAGTTGAATTAAAAGAATATTTCTTGAAATTGTTACAAGAACACAAAAACGGGATGTTTATAAATTTATCCAGACTTTTACTATCAATTTATTTTAAACATATTTTTAAATACAATAATGTATGTTTTGTCATCCATTTATGATATAGCAACCTGTCAGGGGTGAATACATTACGATTCCCAATTTGAAAATTGTCAAGACTAATATTACTCACAATCGAATAACGTAACCATATTAGGGTGTCATTATTTCCAATTACTTATTTAATAAACAATTGTTATAATATTTATTTATTTAAAGGGCTATCTAACAAACTGTTTTTTTTTTATTTGTATAATATCGTTTTTTTCACAGAGAGAAGTGTGAGACACCACGTTAACCACTTTTTTCACAACCTTGGAAATTGAGGGGAGAACTCAACGCCATGTATTTTTTTACGTTCACGCTGTGTCCCATACGTAGGTATAGTACACCCAGGGAACCTTGTGTTAAGGCACTCGTTCTTCCGTTCAGAAACTTCCGTTCTCGTCCTATTCTTCCGAATTGTGGAGGAGTTGATGTTAAATAACGCCTTGTTAAGACTAATAACAAATACTTACTAAACTAATACTTCTCAAATAAAAAAAATAGCCATCTCCCCGATTATATAACATTTCAAAATCAGTTCAATAATTTTATGGATGGATACTATAAAACATAAAACGTTATTAAAGTCTATAATTAAAATAATAAGCTAATAATATACTTATTATTATGATAAACTGTCCCATCCATTAGGTCAACGTTCACAAATTACTATGAAACATCAATCTCTTTGTTAATTATTATGACATGGCGCTTTGAAAATAATTAGAATTTACTGATAGTTTACACGCCATGTGTTGATATATTGGCTTAAGTATCTGTTTAATAATATAATACTGAAAAGTGTGTTTGGTTAGATCCAAAAACCATCCATCTCAAAAACTGTTGCAACCAACAGCAAAAAGAAGCAACAATACTTTCTATATTTACTAATAATACAAATAATAACAATTAAATTAAACACAATAATAACAAATAAAAATGTGTTATTTAATCACAAGTAGCTATGAATGGGTACATGCACAGCAGATCGTGCCTCTCTATCATTTGTTCTAGGCTCTCACTTACACGCTCGACTCAGGCGGAACGTGACAGTGAGTTAAACTTTTGCATCCAACCGGCGTTCGTGGATTTATAAGACATTATTAAAATGTAAAAAAAAAAAACAATAACTAATACCTCTTTTATGTGAAAAATCACTAAACGATAAAAAATAAATGACTTTCATTTTGGTACAAATCTATTGTACTAGGTATATCATATGATTATACCTGAAATACCTGTAATTAACTGTCAACAACAACCAATACTCTAATAACAGAATGCGTCACAATTGTTAATCACTATTATATATGTTATATTAGGACGGTAATTAGTTTTGATAGTGCTCACTTAATCGCTCCTAATTAACTGAACTTATATTTGCAATATAAATGTCTCATATTATATAGATATTCTATATATGGTTGTATAAATTTGCAATATTTTGGTAATCTGTGTATCGAAAAACTTATAATTTATCTTCTACTACAAACATATTATGTTTTCATTTCTTGACACTGGTTTCGAGACAAAGAGCGGCGTTGAGTTCCGCCTCTCAACAAGGAATGCCTTGCGAATTCGGTGATAATTGGAAACGGAGTGTCTTAATACTAGGTTCCATCTGTCAACCTTGCTACATATGGGTAGCTGAAAAAAAACATAATAAACATAACACAGTAGAGAGTCGGTCATTTTGACAGGCTGGTTGCGGTGGGCAAGTAGACGGAGATTCCTAGACAACTATCATTTAACCAAGCCACAATGGTCCGTAAAGAAAATCATAGGCATCCCAGTGAGTTTGGTCCCCAGGAAGGCTGAAGAACAATAAGATATAGAAGTAGCTCGACCACCAACCCATATATCAATCATCAGTAATAAAGAAGCTTACCAAGAAGATTACCTTGTATAAATGTTTTATATCAGCTCTGGACTAAAATTAATCCTGACTTATTTTTAACAACCAAACTCGTCAAATTAGATCAATTGTGTTTTTTTTTCTTATATTTTAGCATATAAGCCATAGAAATTCGTGATATTAAGATGATGAAGCTAAATCTAGAATAACATTTATTACACACTGTATCCACCCATTAAAATAGCAATCTCAACTTGATATCATTAAAACGGACGCCAACAATAACGTAACGCTTCGTTATGGAATATTAGGGAAATTTCGAAATTGACGGGTCAACTTGGTGAAGGCATTAAAAACCAAAAACACCACCCAGCGGAGCACTTTGCCTAAAGACCGTCGCACATAAAATCTTACGACACACGAAACAACACGTATGGGTGAGTATTCCAAAAAACGTTTGCTTATCAATTTTGACTCTTACTCTATCAAAATAAGATCCACACACTTAGACTGCTATAGCAATATAAATTTTATCAGGGTTTACTAAAATCATTACTGTGTTGTTTTGAAATGGACTAAAATTTCAACTTAGTTTCGATTTTAAAGGCACTTCCTGTCCAAATCATATCCATTTCCGCTTTTCCAAACACGATATGACTCTACATTTAGTCAAAACCAGCAATGATCGTACGATATTTTGATTTTGTTCCAGAATTGTATACGACAGGGCTCTACAATCAATTGTTGAGGCTCTTGGTTTAATTTAAACGGGACAATGGTCAACGGTCACTGTTACTGTGTTGATCCTAAGTTATGAGAAGATTAGCTCTATCTTAATATCTGGTGTATTAGCGAGGGAGATACGGGTGCGATTGAGTTAATGAAATGGTTGTGTGATGAGAGAAATTTATAGTCTTGGGTATTGTAGGAGCTTTCTGATTTGAATAACCTATTGTTATATTGTGTTTCATAGGTTTTATGGTGTTTCTTGAAGTGGTGTTCCCATCGATTGTTGGTTAAAATTTTTCTCAAACATATTCACACTGTATCCTGCACACAGCAGGCAGAGTGACCCCTAGTAACAAATGAAAAGAAATAAAAATATAAAATAAGTGTTTAATTTCCTCGAGTATAGATCGAACCCACAACCAGCCGCGTTTACAGTCACACACTTGTGCTCCTAAGCCACGACTAGCATCAATCTTGGTCATATACAGCTCCACGCTTTTTCTACCTACTAGGTAGGCGTAAAGCCACGACATTCCCTCCATTCCTTATTTTGTGCCCAATTTACCAGGGCGTGCAAAATTAATCAGTCGTAGTGTAGCAGTTTTATTAAAATATAATATATACTTAATTCGTCGAAATTAAATATATATACTTTTAAATTCATGTGAAATTTATATATACTTATATAAATAAGTCATATTTCGTAGAGTGCAATTTTGAAAGCCCTCTAAAATGGGCGGCAAACGGAGAACAGTATATTTGAAACACTACTTTCACTCTGTATGTGTGAAGTATATAAAAAATAATAATCATTAAAACAAGTAATTTGTAGTACCATGGAGCAAAAAAATACCATTCTGTTTTTAGTATTTATCACACCTCATACACGGAATAGTGAATGCACAACACAGCTAATTGCGGCTATTATTTATTATCAGGCGCCTTGAATATATATTTTAATAGAATAAATATATATATGTTTTTGGCATATTTTATGAAATTATTCTTATAACTAACTGATTGTGGTTTGTAAGTTAATATATTTAATTCTATATCTATATACAATGTAATAAAATATTAAAATTTGAGGTTTAAAGTTTGAGGCCAGTCGTGGCGCAGTGGCACGAAGTGTGACTGTAAAATCGACTGGTTGTGGGTTCGATCCCCACTCGAGGAGATGAAATATTTACTTAAATTTATATTTTCATTTCTTCGCTCTCGTGTCGAGGCCAAGCGCGGCGTTGAGTTCTGCCACTCAACACGCAATGCCTCCAGAATTCGGCAGAAAGTGGGGAATGGAGTGTCTTAGCACTAAGTTCCCTCTGCCTACCCAGCTGTGTGCGGGATACAGCGTGAAGCTGATTTTTAAAATATTAAAAGAGGCGTGAGATGTGTTTAGCGATATAAAATTAACAATTGGTATAAGAAAAAACGTATGAAAAATATGGAAAATAACTAAGTGGTAAATATTGAATGAAGTGCCTAAGCACTAAGTATCTAAAGGATCTTTTACTGTATTATAAAGGTAAGTAAGCCAAATTTGCATATCTATAATCTCATACAAATGAAATCAAATCCCACTGGAGGAAACAAACTATTTCCATTTTCTTTAAGCTTTGGTGACAAGAGAAGCGCGACATTGAATACCCTACATTCAATGTCACAAATATTCGGGACGGATAATGGAGAACGGAATATTTTAACACTAGATTTTCTGTACCTACCCAGCTATATACTGCAAACAGCATGAACGAGTTTTTCAGTATATTATGTTATATTAATTCAAAGAGGCTGTAATGACCGAGAGGCCCAAGGGTGGGACTGTAAATGACGGTTGTGGGTTCGAATCCCACTCGAGAAAAGGATCTTTTCTTATGTTCTCGCTCTGGTGACAACATAAAGCGCAGCGTTGAGTTCCACCGCTTAATACGCAACGTCTCAAAAATTGGACGGAAAGTGAGGAACGGAGTGTCTTAACACTCCATTTCCTCTGCCTACCCAACTATATTTTAATACATAATCTTTTACTAACACAAATGTTAAATTTAAATTTTCTATCCACACACAAAGGAAGTTGTCACCATATTTACTATTATTAATAGCGCCCATTTATAATACATTGTGTGTTCTCATTGAACCTGTCACCAACTACCTTATAGCTTATACTCCCTTATTATTACGATACGATAGGGTCGAATTTCTCGTACAAAATATTTGAATAGTGCATAATGAAACTCAGTTTAAGATATTCGAGTTGATAGCCAAAATAACAAGTTTCTCTTGATATCTTTTTGATAAATTGGTTAAATATTTCACTTAATAAAGTTCCCTTTTGAATCTGATGATGATTGTGAAGAGGGTCGTCTGTTTGTTTTGTTTGTATGTATGTCCTATATCTGTTATAGTAGTGATTTATTAGTATAATTTAAAAAAAATATTATTATATAGAAATAGATAATTTTTTTTTAATATATTAAATACGAGATCTAGACAAGTTAAGAAAATGGATTTTGATCAATAATAAATATATATTTTTGGGCGCAAAGTACTATTGAAACCAGTCGTTGCGCAGGACACCAACGTTTGAAGCGCGACAGGTTAAGGGTTCGTTTCCCACTCGGGGAAATAAACCATCATTCGACACGCAATGCCTTCGGATTTCAACGGAAAGTGGGGAACTAAGCCAGTCTTTATGGGACGAAGTGTCTTAACACTAGCTTCCCAGGTACTCTCCGCCTCCCCTATTATGTGCGGAAAACAGCGGAAATGACAAAAAGTGAATATAGGTATTTTGTCTTTGATTTAGATTTAGACGATTTTCCTACTTTAGCCAAAATAAAAGAACAGTGTATTTTATGAATTTTTCCTACAAAAAACATAAGACTATAGAGTTCTCATATAATAAGACCTCAAATATAAGTAACGTAAATAAAAAATGTATTAACTTTGAGGCCGCATCGGCCTCATCACTTTGGTTTCGTTAATTACCTATAATTTAGAATTCCTTGCACAGATTATACACTCCCCTAACAAATAGTGATGTGCTGATAACTTACAATCCCGCGACTGACAAATGGTGTTAATAAGAAACCTGTCGCGGTGGGATTAGGCTGTGTTAATTGCAGCGCCTACCGTTTAGTGATGTTATTTTAGATGTAATGATAATATTTACTTTAATTTTTTATTATTATTTCATATGTTGAGGATAGTATTAATATACTATTTTTATATAAGTAACATAACATTTTAATTATATTTTATGTATTTTTATTGTAAATATGCGAAAATTTAAGACTATCACAGCACAACGGCATAGCGTTGTGCCTGTAAGCGTGGCCGCATATAATTATAATGTACTTAAATGTAGTTTCAAAATGTGTAATTATTGTTTGCTTCACACTGTATCTCGCACACAGCAGGGTACGTACAAGGAACCTAATGTGAAGATGTAGAAATTTTGGTTTGAGTAGCGGAACTCAACGCTGCGTTTTGCCGTTGCACTATAGCGAAGAATTTAAACTATCAAATATTTTAATTTCCTTGAGTGGAAATCGATCCCACAATCTCTCACATTTGCAGTCGCTTGTGTACTTGTGCCACCACTTACTTCAAAATCTAACAGCGAAGAGTAGTCTCTTATAAATATTTCCTAAACTGAATAATTGAAAAATATAACATATTATTTTTATATTTTAAAACATCATTTATCGATAACTCCTATAAATCGACTAACATCACTACATGGTAATTCAAAAGTGCTACTACACCGTAGTGGTAAGCGGATTAGTTTTAAAATTAAAATGGCGTCGTGTAATTAAAATGTGTCATAAACGAAATAGAAAATTAGATCCTCGAAATGGCGGTACTTTAATTTAGGTACGAATTATGTTACTTTGGTTAATAAATAATAGGATATTTGATATATATTAATATGGAAGTTTAAGAAAAGTAATATTTATGTATTTAGTATTGTATATGTAGCAAAGTAGGCAGAGGGAACCTAGTGTAAAGACATTCCTTTTCTCCGTATGCCACCTAATTTTCGAGACAACGAGTTGTTGAGTGACTGAACATATCGCTCCGTTTTATTTTGTTTAGAGAGGAATCGAACTCATAACTATCGCATTTACAGTCACGCGTTGAAGTGCTAAGCTATGATTACCTAAATTATACTACGTAATAACCAGTATGAAAAATAGAACAACAGCGGGTTATTGGTCTTTTTTTTTGCTTATCACCAGGCGATATTTTATGCAGTAAAATATATGTAATAAAAATATAATACTAATATGAAAAATAATACACGTTTACGGTATTCCTTCTTTGAAAATAGGATTTTACGGTTTTAATATTTTAAATACATTATATAAAAAATATATTGTATTTAAAAATATAGCAAAAAAATACATTTAAGAGGCCGATGGTATGGTCTGGTACGGTGCTAAAGCTAGTTGTTAACACACCGGTTGTGGTTGTTGTTTCTGCACTGGGGAGTATAACTATAATTAATTTATTTTCGTCTACCACTGTAACAAAAGATACAAGATCACCGCCGCCGCCTCATCACGCAATTTCCCGAAAATTGGGCGAAAAATGGGAATGGGTAACACTAGGTTCCCTCTGCCTACCCTGCTACTAGAGAAAAAATATATGAAGATACAAAAAAATAGTATTTCATATAAACCTTTCATATATTTTCCATTATTTTTATCAAAATGTTCTATAGTTAATGATGTAACAAACTCCAACCAACATCAACTCCCATATAAACTGATTGAGAAGGGTCCAACAAAAACACGCTCTTCAATACACCGAGCCGCTGTCAGCGAAACAAAACGCTTTAAGAATGAAAAATGAAATCAAGCGGACAGTGGGTAGTCCTCTCCTTTCTAATATACATATATGGCAGCAACTATAACAACATTTTTTTTTTATATTTACAATATTTTATGAGTGTAGAGGCCAGTCGTGGTGCAGTGGCACAAAGTGCGACTTTAAACCGACTGGTTGTGGGTTCGATCCCCACTCGAGGAGATGAAATATTTACTTAAATTTATATTTCCATTTCTTCGCTCTGGTGTCGAAGCAAAGCGCGGTGTTAAGTTCTCCCACTCAACACGCAATGCCTCCAGGTTTCGGCAGAAAGCGAGGAACGTAGTGTCTTAACACTAGGTGCCCTCTGCCTACCCTGCTGTGTGCGGGATACAGCGTGAAGCTCACATCCATTCTCACAAACTTTCATATTCACAATATTAGTAAGATTATTGTTTTACAGTTATAACAATGTTCACTTGAGCAAATTATTAAATTTTAAATATTTTAATTTATTTTTTAGGAAAAAAAATTGAATAGTAGAACATTTAATTCAACAATTAAATGGGAAAATAGATTTATAAATTATTCGGTTTCCGTTAAAAACAGCTAAGTTTTAAAACATCGCGTGTTCGTAGGCGCAACTCAACGCCGCGCTCTCGCCACACACGAGGGAGTAAATGGAAATTTCGCCTCTCTCTGTACAAAAATTAAGGTTTCCGGTATATATAAATTTCAATATCACCATACATAATTTATATGCTCAAGTCCATAATCACAGTGGCATCACAGTACCAAGCTTGACCATCAATTTATCAGACACTTAGCCGAATTTACATAAAATCCAACGCATGATTAATGCGAACGTGGCGAGGATTATGCTGTTTATTCATTGTATAGTTGATAAATTATACAATTTAATGGGACGTGATAACTAAAAGTTCATTATAATATAGATCTTGTTTTTCACGCTGTATCCCGCACAAAAGTAGAGGTCGAGGGAACCTAAGAACTTAGTAAGATAATCCGTTCCTGTTGTCCACGTTTAGAGGAATTCCCTGGAGGTATTACGGATTGAGTGCGAGGAAATAAAAATTAGAAATATTTAATTTTCTCGACTGGGAACTGAACACATAATCCGTTGCGCTTATAGTCGCGCATTTCTGCCCCTGCGCCACGACTGGCCACAAAATAAATAAAATTGCGAAAGTAGATTCACGTTGTGATTCACGTTGTGTTAATATAATTATTTGATTGTTCCATCGAGTGGAGATCAAACTCATGACCGTCGAAACATCATCCATCGTTGCATTCAAGAGAGTCAGTTGTTCTGAGTGAGTGGTCGTTATAATAGTATTATTATATTTACAAAAAAAAATTAACTACACTCCATATAGCAGATGAAACCTAGTGTTAAACAGTAAAACACTCCGTTTCACATTTTTCATCATAATTTTCGAGACATTGCGTGTTGGGTGACAAAATTCAACGCAGCGTTCCACTTTCAGTGGTTAAAAATAAAAATAGTTTATTACACTGACAGAATCGAACCCACAATGGTCGTATCAATAGACAGACGCTTCACCTTTGATATTTTCCTCATTTACACTTTTTAATAAACAAAGTCAAAAATAAAAGACAGAATAAATAGAGATTTATCTAGATCTCTAAGAAAAACTACAAAAAATTAACAAAAGCAAAACACAATAGTAATCCAAAGCGTCTGTCTGTTCGTTCCGCAATCCACTTCCGGTCGTATTCAAATTTGACAAAGACAAATCTTCGGTCATTTCCTCTGCGGTTCGGATGTACATATCGTTTGTATTTATTTTCAGTTTCTTTGTATGAATGATAAGTGAAAATGTGTTGGGGTGTGAAATATCTTATAAATATGTATAGAGACAATCGCGGCACGCAAAAAACGTAACGGTTTTAGGTTCCATTTCCACTAAGGCGGAAGACGGAAGTTTCTTATTGGGAATGGAGTGTCTTAACACTAGGTTCTTAAGTCTCTGCCTACCTTGCTATGTTTGCGATGCAGTGTGAAGCTAAAACTAAAATTAAAAATATGAATTATATTAACCCATTTAGACCCATACCTTAACTAGCAGTAAATAAAAGGTTTTTTAAGTAATAATTGGTGGACACCGATAAAATAAAATAAAAAACGTAAAAAAAAATACTATTTTATTTTATTTTAATATTAAAAAAAAGCCGTCCTCAAATGGGGCCACTGGGCGCAAGTGGTATGAAAACTTTCGAAACAAATTTTTTCGACGCAAAGTGATTTACAACACTTTTTGTATTGCCAACGTGCCTTTTTAATGGGATACTGCACATCTTATTCCTGGGAAAGTTTTTGGGGGTAGATGCCCATTCCATCATGCTGCAGACTTGGCACTGCAGAAGCTGCTGGGCGCATAAATATCTCAAAAACTGACTGAGCGCTGTAACGACGAAAGTCAAGCTGATTTATCTTGTTTGTATAGGTTAGTAGGTGTAAGTGCCATGAATTTCCAACAGCGAGATCCAGCATGTATGTGAATAAAATCCACCAACATTTTTTACTACGTACAGCAGTACGACTCAGGGAAATAAATTGATCTGTCTGATCAAACCCGCCCATATCATTGTTATAGTTTTGAAAAACGTGCGAAATGCCAACGTCCACTTTCTTCTTTTCTACAGCACTCCATCTCTTTAATTTATCCAGAGCAAGAACGCTGCCAAAATTTGACCTTATTGTGCAGACGCTGTTGTCCACCCACCGTACATATAAAATTTGGTTGACTTGGTCAAAGCGGTAATCAAAATCGGTTTTTCTTTTTCTTATCCTTTACTGCTGTGAGAGGATACTTCGTAGTTCTACTCTCGCAAGCAGTATAGCTGCTCGATAACTAGTCTGTCGTAAATCTCGAAGCAATACGTAACTGGTAAAGAAATTATCCAAGTGTACATGGTCATTATCATTGGTATCCAGTTTGTTGAGTAGTAGTTTGACTACTATTGTACGCAAAGGCTCTGTAGGATTGGCCCCTAAAGTTTTTCCACATTATAAGTCATAGGTGTAACAGTATCCATCTGAGCTCGTAATCATCCAATTTCTATACCCAAACCGTACTGGTTTGGATCTTAAAAATTGTTTGGAAGTGCGCTGACTAAAATATTTGACCATAGATTCATCTATAGATAAATCTTTGTCTCTTCGACGTCTTCTTCAATAATTACAGCTTCAATTGCTTCTTGAAGACCCTGGTGTTCATTTTGGCCGCTAAAAGTACTACGTGTCATTATGAACTTGAGATAGATCTACCAATAAAAAATATTTTTTTACTTCTGATGTGCCCATTGGCCCTAATTGGGGACAGCATAGTAAAAGCTAAATTTATCTTGTTACCACTCTTCTTTTCTTATTAAAAGTAATTATATTATATAATATACTATGTAATTGAGTATGTTTTGTACCAAAAGAAATGTAACTAGAAGAAAAAGTTAAAAATAAAAAATATTTACTTTTTGCCTTCACTAATTTATGCAACAGCTCCACAAAATGCACAAAATTGACAATTATAAATGTTTTTTAAATGACTCTTACTGTCTCAACATAAAGATACACTGTTTATCGACACAATTGTGGACATCAACTGCATAAACATAAAAATATAAAAAAAATGAGGGTACTTTTACAAATGTTCCCATTTGGGCACGGTGGGTCTATATGGGTTAACTGAAAATGTACAAATCTTTATTAGATAGTCGTGGGGCACAGCCCCAAATAACTATGAACGGCACGATCGGATCGCAATAATCAGACAACAGAACAGATCTCTTATCTGCTATATACAATTAATAATAGGAAGCTAAAAATAATTAAAAAAAAATTAAATTAAATTAGCTTCACGCTATATCCCGCACACAGCAGGGTAGGCAGAGGGAACCTAGTGTTAAGACACTTCGTTCCCCACTTTCTGCCGAATTTTGGAGGCATTGCGTGTTAAGTGGCAGAACTCAACGCCGCGCTTTGCCTCGACACCAGAGCGAAGAAATGAAAATATAAATTTAAGTAAATATGATAAAATATTTTCTATATCCTCGAGTGGGGATCGAACCCACAACCAGTCGGTTTTACAGTCACACTTTGTACCACTGCGCCACGACTGGCCTAAAATAATATTTAGTAATAATTAAACGAAAGAAAAAAATGATCAAATGTAATGAATAACAGGAAAATAATTTAAGAACCTACACCGCGCTAAGCGACCCGTTACAGAATCACCCTTCGCGACTCAAACATCCGTATGTAAATGCTATCGCGAATTTATTGTTATAACTCCTCCACCTAAGTGATATTCCAGATTTCTTAAATGCTTCAAAACTTGAAATGTTTGCATTATTTTGTAAAAAATGTGAACAATTCGAGCGTATCGTGGTATATTGTAGGTATATGTACTCGGAAGAATTAATTCTTTTCAGTTCTCTGCTCTGGTAAGAATGAGTGCGGCGTTGAGTTACGCTACATGGAAGTTTTAATAAAGACAATGTTGGAAAACTTTTAATAAACTTCTTAGAAAAGTTTTTCTTTTCAAACTATAAATTTACGTATGTAATGTTATTTGTACAATAATATAATGAACTAGGCAGATCGTGGCAATGTTTAGATAATATTTCCGTTCCAAAATTGAAAATCAATCGAGAAAAACATTGTAAAATGAAAATTTTGGTGGAATATGGAAAGTGGAAACACTATATTTATTTATCGTATTTTAAAAATTTAAACGTAACGCGACTCGAACCCACGCCTCATAACCAACCGTGCGAAACCAACTTTTATAAATTTTCTTAAAAGAAAGCAAAGAACGAAGTGAAATATTTAAAGAAAGAAAATAATTTCTTATTTTGAAACAGAAAGAACTAAGAAATACAAGCAACAGAAACTCCTCTAAAAGTAGTCGACAGTAGTTTCATTTGCTCATTTTGTATTTCTTTTGATTGCTTATTCCAATTTAAAGGTAATATTATGCTTTATGAAGTTGATAGGAAATTTGTATATTGTTTTTATTTAGATTTCATTGCAATTTTAATTTATTTTGCAATAGATTGTATACCAATAGTATATAAATAAACACTAATATTTATAAAAGTATAATATATTATATATAGTGGCGCAGTGGTATAAAGTGTGACTGTAAAAGCGACTGGTTGTAAGTTTGATCCCCACTGGAGGAGACGAAATATTTACTTAAATTTATATTTCTATTTCTTCGCTCTGCTGTCAAGGCAAAGCGCGGCGTTGAGTTCTGCCACTCGACACGCAACGCCTCCAGAATTCGGCAGAAAGTGAGAAACGAAGTGTCTTAACACTTGGTCCCCTCTGCCTAGCCTGCTGTGTGCGGGATACAGTATGAAGCTATTTGCCTTTTTACCAGTGCAAAGAAATGAAAATAATAATAATAGGCCACAGTCTCTATTGTATGATAACGTAGGTAATAAGATTACAGCTTTAGGCACGCCTTTTCCCGCAAAACAAAGAGAAATTAGTGACACGGCACATGATTTCTCCATTTTTAAGCTCAATTTTATTGTATCCGAACGGAAAATGAAAATAAGTAATTCTCTTCAGTAGGAATAGAGCCCACTATCCCATTAACAGTCAATTACTGCTCCACCGTGCCACTTTCCATAACAATATCTTGTTGTTGTCTACAAGTGAAAATTACTTAAGCGTATAGTCAAAGAGTATACGTAAACTTTGAACGTATACCGTAGATATAAACTTTTCATTGCCTCCCCTAGAACCGGTTTTAGTATAAATGTATTATATCAAAGCGGTTTATTTACGATTTTACTTAATGTACAGTACATACAGTAAATTATGTTATTATAAATAGATAAATAAATAAAACCGCTTCACGCTGTATCCTGCATTATAGACAGAGGAAATCTAGTGTTGAGACATTTTCACCGTTCCCCACTTTCCGCCAAATTCGGGAGGCATTGTGTGTTGACTCGGAACTCAACGCCACGCTTTGCCCCGACACCAGAGTGTAGAAATCGAAATATTAATTTAAATAAATATTCCATTTCCTCGAGTGGGCTCAAACCCACAACCAGTCGCGTTTAAAGTTCCATTTTGTGACTGACTCTGACTCTGCGCGAGCGTTATTAATTTACCAGAGCGAGAAAATGAAAATAATTCATTTTCTCAAGTAATAATGGAGTCATAGTGACACAGCGTGTGCCTATACGAGTATGCGCGATGAGTGTGATTCGATTCCCACTTGGGGGAATTAATTATTTTGATTTTCTCGTATTCTTCTTTCTTCGAGTCTTGCTACTTGAAGTCAAGTTAAAGCAGCTGTGCTGATATTTAATTGAGTTTCTCTCTGTACGTACTTTCCTCCTATACGTGGGCTACAACTTGATGCTGAAAAAAAAATCATACATTTTATTTATCATTTACCATTCCGTGATTGATTTTGAGGCCAGTCGTGGTGCAGGGTGACAAGCTTGCGACTGTAAACGCTGTACTAACGAGGCAAAGTGCGGCGTTGAGTTCCGCCACTCGACAATCGAAACAGGAGTGAGAAAAAAATGTACTCCTACAACAATATTAGAGTCTAAATTAACAAATTTACAAATTGAGCTATAAACGTAGCCATCACCAGTAATTCGAGTTTATAGCGACGACTGGCGTTAAAATAAATTTGGAACAGCCGATACGTCACTATTTTAATCACACTAAGTGAAAACGTATTTATTGCAACTCGTGACAGCGAAATATTTGTGATACCTTTTAAATGTCATATTCAGGAAGCATAAATAAAAAACAGCTGCTTCAGCGTTTTTCCCGCAAAGTGGGTTAAGGAATCTAGTGTTAAGATTCTCCGTTCCCTACTCTACTATAAAATCGAATGGTTGTGGGTTTGATCCCCACTCGAGGAAATTAAATATTTATTTACCATTTATATTTTCATTCCTTCGCTCTGGTGTAGAGGCAAAGTGCGGCGTTGAGTTCCGTCACCCAACACACAATGTATCCAGAACTCGGCGGAAAGTGGGGAACAGGGTGTCTTAACACTATGTTCCCTCTACCTATACTGCTGTGTGCGGTATACAGCGTGAAGCTAAAGCTCACTTGTGGGAGTTGAATCCTAAGTCGCAATGTAATAGTAATTAAAATCAAAAAATTAAGAAAATATTATTTTTCTCCGGTCAACCCGACGCCAAGGTTTTGCCAAATATTATTTAAAATAAACTTATTTACATACAATCCCCCGGGATTGAATCAAAATTTAAACCCATAACCATCTTGCTTACTAGTCATATATTGTCTTTTCACTTTGGCCCCAATCAATTACATTTAATTATTACTACGGTCTTTTTCTTAATTTTCGTTTTCCTTCAAACCATTTGATGTTCACCTCGCTCCAACGACGCGTGAACACCAGATATCTTTGATTAGGTGCGTGTGACGCGTATTCCGATTAAATTGCCACGTGATTGGTACAATTGTATGTATTTAATTAAGTATTATAGTCAATACAAGAAAGTCGGAAAAGGATGAATAGAAAAAATTGTGCTTATGAGGCCAGTCATGCACAAAGTGTGACTGTGAACGCGACTTGTTGTGGGTTCGATTCTCAATCGAAGAAATATAATTTTCAATATTTTCACTGCTTTAAGTTTCGCCACTAATCGCGCAATTTTACCAGAATTCGGCAGGAAACGGGTAACGGAGTGATATACAGGTAGAAATGAAAAAAAAATATATACTAGTACATTTTATTATTTATTCGTCCGGTGAAATAGAGAGCTTTACACTGTATCCATAACATATTCAAACAGGATAGGTAGAGGAAACCCGGGAATTTAGTATTATAACACTCAGTTTCTATGAAGATTGCGGCGGAACTCAACACCTTGCTACCAGTTAATTAATTAAAATATTAAATACTTCATTTCCTCGAGTGGGAATCGAACTCACAACCTGTCGAGTTTGCATTCACACAGTTGGGCTCCTGTTGCGCCACGATAGCAAATGCAAAGTAACGTATCAATCTTAGAATATTACTTAAAACTTAATATAAAAATCTGAAATAAAAAAAAATAATTTACTATTTTATGTTCTAATTTCAATTAAGTACTTTGATTTACCCAATAATGGCTACCAAAAGTTGATATCAAAATGTTCGAAAATTTAGGCGACATGTATGTCTCGAAATTGGTGTGCTTTTGTAGGAAATTATGAAATTGCATACCGTCCCCATATGTGCTCTTTAATCAGAGTTTCTATGTTTACTTACTGCATTCAGCCCATTTTACCTTCTGGTTTAATATGTAGCTACTTTTTATACCTATTTGTATTGTCTTTTTTTCCTTTTTTTTTTGCTTTCGTGTGTAGAAGTTGAAGAAAATAGTTTCACAATTCTATTCTGCATTTTCCAATTAAAAAAAATTATAACCATTAATTAAAGTGACGTACTAACATCAAAGTATATATTTTTTTATATTTAGGCAGAGAAAGCCTGGGAACATATTGTTAACACAATCCGTTCCCATTAAGACACTTCCGTTAGCCATTTTCCCTTGAATTTTGGAGCAACGCCGCGCTTTGTCTTGTTACTAGAGCAAAGGATTTAAAATATAAAATATTTTATTTTCTCCTCTGGGAATCAAACCCACGAAGCCATCGCGTTTAAAGTTGCACGCTAGCTTATCCATAAATCCATATGAAATGTCCATTTAATAATCCGTTTAGCAAAATACAATATGTATAATAAAGCTGTTTTCCATTGTCTGAGAGTTACAAAGACGACCTTTCAGGTTTCAGCCTAGACATTGTCCAATTGCTGCAGGCTACAAACGTAATTTGAACCTTGTATCCAATTTACAACCTTCAATAACTATTAACTTGCTTCGTAAAGTAAGGATTACCAGATACCAGTATAAACTGGCCGAATCCGGTTTAAACCAGATGCAGGGGGAACAAACTGGTATATTATAGGCTATGGGGGAATGCGGTTTTCGTATATGAGACGGTGACATCTGATAGGCGTATTGTTACTGTGTTTGACCTAATAGCTGAGGTATTCCTTAATTAAATATTTATGGAAAGATGAATATGGAAATTGTATAAATGAGATACGTCCATAACAAGGGCGGAGAAGAAGAGAAAAGAAGGAACCTGCACTAACCTTGTACAAAATCATAGTAAATTATATAGTTATTTTCACCTCTTAACCTAACTTACACTCATTATATATACAAATATCCAAATAATCTAATATACGCATCGCATATGTTACAGTTCAACGCTCATTAGGAATTAGAAGCGATGCCTACGAATCGACAGCGACATTTAATTAGGACTATATCCCGAGGCGGATGGACAGAAGGGATACGCATCGATTTATCCAATAAAGGACGTTTCTATATATACATATATATATATATATATATATATATATATATATATATGGGAGACTAGAATGCATTATCTAAGTTACAGTTGACACTGTCGTGGGTCGGCTATTTCAAATTAGTGGCTGGAAGAGATTTATTTTAGAAATAAATCCCTTTTTAGTTTCTTTTTTTTATTTAGAATTTCTTACATACATCATGTGCAGTAGGATTTTAATTATAGACTGAGAAATTATCCTTTAAAAAATATCCGCAAAAGCGGTGAAATGAAGATAAATTAAATATAATAATTCCTTGATGTAAGTCGTCGGCTCACGAGTGTGTAACTGTGAACACGACCGATTGTGGGTTCGATCCCCACTTGAAGAAAGGAAATATACTATATTTTCATTTCATCGCTCTGGTATTGAGGCAAATCATGGCGTTGAGTCCCGCCAATCTAGTCGAGATTCAGAATTCAGAGATCGCCAATAGTCTCTAGAATTCAGTGGAAAATAAGGAACGGAGTATTATAACACTAGGGTGCCTCTGTCTACCCTGCTGTATATGAAATACAATGTGATGGTAAAAAAAAACCTACTTATTTAGAAAACGTATAAAAATTTGAACGATTAAAAATCTCCCTACAGAGAAGCTAACAACATAAATAAGTTGTAACAAGCGTATAAAAATTTCGACGTCAGAGCGCCTGGTCGGTTTCCAGGAGGCGCGGGTTCAAGTCCCGCTGCGTTCAAATTTTTATACGTTTTCTAAATAAGTATTTTTCTTTCTTAAGTGTGGAATAACACTTTAAAAAATGTTTAAAAATAATCCTGCTAGGCTATTGCCTAAGCCTACTGCTCGCTGAAGTAGTTCAACATACAACACAACCAAACATATAATATAATATATAAGTAAATACTCAATAAATACTAACCGATATTAGTTCTACAACACACAGTAGCTCTTACATCTGTATCACAATACTATAATCCAGTTCTAAATCACTATAAGAAGCAACACTTTGTCATTCCGTTGACAGGTTTATGGGTCGGGGCCGAGGCCTGGCGGTGTGAACACATAAAATATTAATACACAATTTGTACGAGTGGCCGTCTGTTAATCTACTTTTATAGAGATTCAGACAGGATTCATTATGACCAAGGTATTTTTGTCAGATTTCGTTTTTGAAGATCGTAGCTGGAGGTGTCTGTCTACTTGATAAAACTTATCCATAGCCAAAGGGTTAGCAATTTTTTTTAATATAACAGTAAAAAGATTAAAAACTCAATATAATAGTATAATACCTATATATTTTTTATGGTTTCAGGCCAAACTTTAATTTCTGTTATATATACTCTTTCTTTGCTTTAAACAAAATAAAGTATTCCCAATAGTCCTTGCTAAACATAAACCATATTTTTTTATTTTCTCGCTATATTCCGCACATAGCAAAGTTAGCATATGGAACCTGGGAAATTTTAATTTCAGATACTCTTTGAATGATTATTCTTTTCTTTTCTTTTTCTCGCTTTTGTAATAAGAAAAAAGTCGACGTTGAGTATCTTAACTCAATTTCTTTAAGAAATGTCAAAAAAAAAATGGGCAAAAAGTTGGGAACGGAGTATCCAAACACTGGCTTTCCCCTGCCTACTAAAAGAACGTGAGAAACAGCGTGAAGCTAAAAGAAACGAAATTAAAAAAAAGTCGTATCGTCAACCATCATACATTTTTCTAGCATTTTACATTTATTAAAACACAATTTTCCACCAACAAATACTTCAATAACTACAACGAACAAAAACTAAAGGGAAGGGAGACAATTAAACACACTGAACAAAATAACTTAGTTAGAACTTAACTGATTTGCATTCAACTGCAGTTATCGCGGCCATTATTGAAATTTTATGTGAGTTTGATTATTATTCATTAGACCGCTATTAGAGAAGTGGACATGGATTTTATGCTACTATTATATAGAAATGGCTTTATCTTAAGAGGGGAATCGTAGTGTGTAATACTTGTTTGGTAAAACCCAATGTCCACGCTTTTTCTGTGTACAATTATAAAAAGAAAATATTTTAATTGGCTTTAATCTGTGCGCAATTGTAGCCAAGAACTATTCTATAATTGTGCGTATTGCATTAAAAATACTTTAATATTTTATTCCACGGCAAAGTAGAAAGTAATTTACATTCCTGGCTCTATAGCGCCGATCGGTGGCAGTTTGATAAATATATAAACGCAAGGCATAATAATTCTGGGTCGATGGACTAGTCACTAACGACCTGGAGTTGAAAATTTCAAATAGAAGTATAACCGACCCTTTAGATACTTTAAGAGATCGCTAACCCGTCCGGAACCTATCAATTTTGGATCCTCCCAAAGGCTGAACTTGGTAACTTTATCCTTCGCTCGCACGTCGCACTGTAAATTTCATGTTGGGCCCATACGTTGTAAAAGAACGCTGATCTACCAGACGCTCTCTTTTCCTTGAACTCTAGATGCCTGATGTACAGAGCCTCCGACCATTCTGTGGTGCCAGAGCTCAATACCTTAAGTTCAACCAAAAGGCTGTTAGACGAGCTCTGTCTTTTTTGGACAACATAGAGTTGTTGAATCGTTGGACCCATTGATCTGCGAAAGACTTGACACTTTAGCTTTACGTAGAGACGTCTTCTTGCTATGCATTCTCTACCTGTCGTTCTCTATTTATCATGGGGAAGGTTCAAAGGAACTGTTTCACCTATACCGCCAAATTTTCTAATCGGGTAATACGTTAAAACATCCTCCATATCATCTGGATAAGTAAGTAAGATAAGACACTCTACAACTGTGCGATTTCGTAGGAACTTCCCGGAATGTCCTGCCTGTGGCAGTGTTTCTAGGTCGATAAGACTTAGGTATCTTCAAAAAATGCAAGCCATTAAGATGGAGATATCCGTGTTCAAGGCTGGCTTTTTCAAATAAAGAAATCTACGATAAAATATATTTCATTTATCATTGAGTGGCGCGGAGAGATTGAGTGGTGGAATTCAACACCATACTTTGTATTGCTAGGAAAGATAAATGAAAAAAAAATCCCCAAATATACACGAGTACAGTATAAGATATAAAACATTAAAGTACAGCGCATTTTTTTTTCTGATCAAATAAATTATGAAACGGATTAAGTTTTTTTGTATTAGAAAATATTATTATTAAGAAACATAATTTTTTTCATGCTTCCGTTTTGTCCCACATATAGTACGGTCGGAGGTATGGTAAACCTTGAGTAATTACTCTTCATTCGACAGTTTCCGCTCGAGACTCCAGTACTTAAATATTGAGTATCCACTCTTCAGTGGGTAAGACTACCTTGCACTATCTTAACAAAATATCAATCAAATGCATATTATTTTCCATAAATCCATACAAATTTAGCCCATCTTAGCCGAGATATCGCTGATTTATGTAATGGAAACCTGGTAATTGCTTTCAAAGTGTTAACATGCATAATTTATAAAGCATCGGTATGTACTCTATTGTCATATAACATACAGATGAATGCATCAGTTACAATGTATTAATTATTAACATGAATATCCTTTTCACTTAATTTAATATTTATATGGTATAGCATTTGGATGTAAACGTCATGGTTATGGGTTCGATTTCCGCTATGAGAATGAGTAATTCATTTCCTCGTTATTATTATAAGATAAAACGTGGCGTTGGGTTTCGCTATCCAATATTTAATATCTCAATAATACATCAATAACAACAGTATGGATAGAAGAGTAAAGCTGTATAAAATCATATACTTATAAGCAAAAAGAAAAAGAAAACAACGATTTCTATTGTCCAAGTATTTTTTGATTATAATTTGAATGGTACTTGTTTGTTAGGATGGCGCTATCTTTGGTTGTAAGCCTTATTATGTAAAAAAAAATTAAAATTAAATTAGCTTCACGCTATATCCCGCACACAGCAGGGTAGGCAGAGGGAACCTAGTGTTAAGACACTTCGTTCCCCACTTTCTGCCGAATTTTATAGGCATTGCGTGTTGAGTGGCAGAATTCAACGCCGCGCTTTGCCTCGACACCAGAGCGAAGAAATGGAAATATAAATTTAAGTAAATATTTCATCTCCTCGAGTGGGGATCGAACCCACAACCAGTCGGTTTTACAGTCACACTTTGTGCCACTGCGCCAGGACTGGCCTCAGACTTATTATGTATATTAATAAAAAATAGTTTTATTCATCTAGTTAAACGGTTATATAAACACACGACAGCAAAGAGAACCTACACTAGGTTCTCTTTGCTGGCGTGTGTTAATTAAGACATTCTGTTCCGAAATTTTCCCCCAATTTCGTAACATTGCGCGTTGAGTGGCGGAACACAATGCCAATGCCCCCTGAGTAGGAACCTGACCCACAATAGTCGTCGCGTGTACAATAAGACGACCTCAATATATATATGAAAAAAAAAATAATGTAACAAAATTTTGTAAAATTATCAGTACCAGTAAGTATGGATTTTTATCTTTTACAACCTACAAGATAAAAATTCGACCAAAACATGTAAAGACAAAATTAAAATGTAAATTGCCTCGAGGCGCGTTGCAAATTATCCTATTACAAATTTTAATGAGCCCAAACGAAACGGTTCGCTTTTCCATTTTAATTGGCAGATTATCTCTACAGACGCTTTTGTTTTTCAGAAATCTGTGAAAGGAATCAAATCAAACAAAATTTTGATAATAAGTCTTAAATAATTGGTAATTTCTATACTGAATTATATAAATGAGTGACAGTGTTAGACGGTAAGCTCGATAAGTAATGTAAAATATAAATAAAGTTGATTTTGTAATTTTTTCTGTGTTATTAATATCATAGATAACTTTGTACCACTGCGCCAGTCGTGGCGCAGTGGTACAAAGTATGACTGTAAAACCGACTGGTTGTGGGTTCGATCCCCACTCGAGGAGACGAAATATTTACTTAAATTTATATCTCCATTTCTTCGCTCTGGTGTCGAGGCAAAGCGCGGCGTTGAGTTCTGCCACTCAACACGTAATGCCTCCAAAATTCGGCAGAAAGTGGGGAACGGAGTGTCTTAACACTAGGTTCCCTCTGTCTACCCTGCAGTGTGCGGGATATAGCGGGAAGCTAATTTAATTTAATTTTAATTCAATTTTAATATCAATAAACTCTTAATATTGAGAATAGTCATTGTTTTATTTATTTTTAAATAAATTAAGAATAAACAATAGACCAAAAATAAAAAAAATCTAAATGAAATTGTAATTTCTAAAAAACCATTTGCTGTTAAAAAAGGTGTCTCGTGGACTAACGCGTCAGTATACAAATTTAAACCACGTTAGTTGCAGAGGGTAATATTAAATCTAATATTCTGGCGGAAAATTAAGAAAAAAATTGTAAATTATTTCTACATATTGTAAAGTTATTAACATATAGACAATATTTTCTACATTTTACAGTAAAGAAATCTTAATTTAAAAAAACCCTGTTTTTTTAATATTTCCTACATTTTTACGCGACGATATGATTATAATAATAAATACCCGTCACCATTTAATACCATAGAATCATCCATTTTTTCCTACAGAATATATACATCGGTATAAAAATGTAGGTTAAAAAGACTTTCTACTAAAATTTAAAGACCATAAGATGTTTTCACGTCCGTGTTAAGATAGTGAAATAAATGGGTATTGAAAAGCTTGTTTGTGACAGTTTTAAGCTTTTTAGTAAAATATTTGATTTTTACCTCCTTGGGGTAAATTATTATATTAGTAAAGATATATTGAAAGATGATTATGGCGTAATGTGGCTTGTAATAATGTGCTTGTAATGACTTCAAAGGCGATGGTTGTGGGTTCGATCTCGGTTCAAAGAAATTATTACATTTTTTAATTTCTTGTTCAGCTAAATAAAACATGGGGTTGAGTTTTGCATTTTGACACACAAAATGTTGGAAAATCAGACGTAAAGTCTAATACGTAACGGAACATGTGGTCAAAATTAATTTTTAATATTTATTTCATAATAAAATTTTGAAACCCTGGTGGTGTAGCGGCACAACATCCTCATAGGCTTGATTTTCATTATAGTGTGAACAAGACAGAGCTAAAAAAAAATCTAGACCAAAATAGTTAATACATAACACGAGACTTAAACAATTCAATCGATGATCGGTATTTATATTAACCCTTTAACTCCCATGACATCTCAATACTAAAGGGGTCTTATCTGGGGTCACTTGCATATTGTAGTAATATTACATTTGAATAATCTAATTAGTGTTGTGTTGCATACAATGTGTTTGTGTGAACTGTTTATTTATTTATTTATTTACACTTTATTGTGCACAATTAGAGACATAAAAGGTATAAAAAAAAAAACAACAAAGATTAAACAATTGATACACAAACGGCGGCCTTATCGCTAATCAGCGATTTCTACCAGACAACCTTTGGGTTAGGAGATTTGTGATAAAATAGAATAGTGTTGTAACTTTGTTTTTGTTATGTAAAGTAATTTTTTTAGGAATAAATTATATTTTAAAACATTTTTAAAGTTTTATTCCACATTTTCCAAATTTAGGAATGATAAATACTTATTTAGAAAACGTATAAAAATTTGAACGTACGGACTTGAACCTGCGCCTCCTGGAAACTGACTAGGTTGCCTGCAGCCTGCCAGCCTGGTCGGTTTACAGGAGGCGCGGGTTCGAGTCCCGCTACGTTCATATATTTATACGTTTTCTAAATAAGTTATAAATTATATTTTATTAATACTAATAATAATTATAGTAATGCATGTACGTGACACCATTGTGACACGATTTCTGTCTGACTAAATACTGCAGTTCTAGCTTCAACTTAAATAAAAAATATATAACCAACGTATTTTTTCTATCTAGATAAATACTATTAATAAAATAGCAAATTATACCTTTATTGCAAAACAAAACATAATATTTATAAATAAATAATATACATATTGTCAAAATATGGTTTTTTAAAAGTTTCGCCTTTAAAAAACACTTTTTTAAGAAGGGCTCTATTAAATCTAAATAAAATTGTCCTCTTTCAGTACAGAGTATGTAAAAGAGTATTTATATAATACAAATAAGTAAAAAAACAAAAAAAAAAATGCAGAAAAGGGCACGGACGACAAGTATCCGTGGTGTGTTTTATTTAATAATAATAAAAAATATATATAGCACGGTAGGACAGAGGTCATTAAGCCAGATTTAGTAATGGGGGCTATTTTTAAATAAAAAATGCAACACTAGCAACAAAAAAATATATTATAATGTAAGCTAACCGATCCAAACCTGAATTACAATTGAAATTCGTAATCAAAATTTTAATATGTTCTTAGTTCTCACGATACTACTAGTCTACTACTAAATTATATGTGATTATAATTTTAAACATGACAAAGTACAATCCACTCATCTGTGAAGTGACGCGTGTGCGAAACTTTTCAAATGAAAAAAACGTTATTCAAAATCATCCCTTATAAATAGGGGTTGTAAAATCTCTTTTTATTCTCATTTACAATGATTTAAATCAAATCGAAATGTAAACTGCTGGGCGTGTTGACTTGTATTTAGCTGTGTTTAATGGTTTTTATAACACTCAATTGCTCGTGCATGGTCTCACAGGCATAATAAGCAATAAATTACAGAATAAGCAACTAACGCGTGTCTACACTTTAAAATTGACTAGATTTGTTTGACTGTGTGAATTTCTAGACGATTTATTTTTGTTTATTGTCTTATTGTTTTGTATCTTGTATAGTACCTTTGATGGGAAAAAATATATTTTATTAAATTTAAAAAATTTTGGCTCTTTTGCAGTGTTGTCGACACTGTTGATTTTGAACCTCGATCAACCAAGTCCTCCCTATATCTGTTAACGTTATTGTAGTTTATATATATTTATAAATAGGATTATTTTTTGTCAAATGTTCATTCTTAGTAATAATATTTGCGTATTACAAATTGGTAAAAATTTTAACAACATACATGTTAACAACAAAAGATCAATTCAATCTCTGGTTCTGTAATGTTTCTGTGAAATATTGTGTAAGTATACTTTTTCAGTAGTCTTATAAACAAAAATCAAGAAAAAATAAAACTCTATTTTGTTTATTATCCTACTCTTCGTATCCATCGTATCACAGAGTCGGTCTGTAAGCACGACGGTTGTGGGTTAAATTTTTACAGTTGTCCACAATCGAAACACTATATAAAAATAATACAAGCATTTAAAACAAAATAATCTTATGTATAACATCCTAAATAATTATAGTTTCTACTATTAATTATAAAATCTATTAAACCTAACCTATTAACCGTAAACTCTATCACCAACCCTCTCACGTCCAATCCAAACTATTTGTCCGATCCTAAATAATTCTATCGAGAGAAAAACAAGCAACCTCACGTCACGTACTCGCTTGTGCTTTACTTTATCGTGTCCGCGTCCAGGAATTAGTTGTGACATTGATAGATGTCGGTCCAACTGACCGATCTAAGTTGTTTTAGGTGTTTGAGTAAAGTAGATTTTTATATATTTTTTTATGTTATTGTAATTTTCATTTTTTTCATACTATCACATGTTATTATTGTTCTTATTCGCGTTTTTTTTTAAAGTTATTAGTATAAGCAGGGCTTAGTCTCAAAATACTCCGTTTCCCACATTTCACGTAAATTTATTTTAGAAAAATGTTGTGATGAGTAACGAAATCCAGCACCATTTCGTTTACCAGAGCAAGTTAATTAAAATAATTTCAGCTCAATCATAAAATATTTTTTAGCTCCTAAGAATTTTGTGTTAAGACACTTCGTTCACATTAAGATATTGTCGAATTGAGTAGCGGAATTTACCGCCGCCCTTTGCAACGTTACCAAATCGAGGAAATGAAAATGTTCAATATTTCATTTACTCGATCCGAAATCGAACTTACAACGTATCGCGATTAAAGTCGTCGCGACTGCTCTCATTCAATCATTAATACATAAAATAGGATAAAGATAATTAATTTCGGCTAACGACTAAGCGCGGCGTTGAGTTCTGCCACTCAACACGCAATGCCTCCAGAATTAGGCAGAAAGTGGGGAACGGAATGTCTTAACACTAGGTTCCCTCTACCTACCCTTCTGTGTGCGGGATACAGCGTGAAACTAATTTTAATGTTTTTTTTTATATACGTTCGAACAACAATCAACATAAACTAGAAAAGACAACAAAACTTTACCCATTAATAAATCTATTCTATATTGGAACGTGTCGCATCGGAACGCAATTAGCGCAATGTTTCGCTTCGCTCGTACAAAGCCCAGTTGATCCGCGGCTTTACGACAGATAAATCTAACATGACGTTACACGTGTAATGTCTGGATGTGCTGGTGGAATATTTTAATAATATAAGAAATAATTTCATAAAAAATATATGTGTGAGCTCTTCCGTTATGGAGGTTTAGTGACTGATCGGCAACGCACAGCTGTAATTGCACGGCGTTGAACGCTAAAACCAAATTGGTTATAGGCCCAGGAGAGCAAGGCAGCAGCCAGCTAAGGGAGGATTTCTCGAAATTGCTGCGGAGAAAGGAGGAAAGGAGGCTCACCACTTTACGTCTTAAAGTTCACACCAGCAAATTTGCGTCTTGGCGAAACGGTGAAGTCTCTGACTATGAACGTGATAATGGTGGATTTGAAATTTGAATGCCACTGAGGGATATATTTTGTTTTCCTCGCTGCGGAAGTAGAGCGGTGTGTCAGAAGTTTTGCTAATCTATTTATTATATTTAAAAAAATGAGAGGAAACGTTCCCTCTGTCCACTAAGTATATGTGGGATACGGCGTGAAGCTGAAGCTAATTTTTTTTTCCTTAATTTTTTTCTGCCACTTCCAAAAATAAAAGTTCAATGTGTTCGTATTTGTGATTGTGGAATATTCGCGTGTAACAAAATTAAATTGTAAGCGAGCATTACGTTTAAATTCAAACGGTTTTAAATTTGTTTGTACTATTGTACAGGACGACAGAATTAGGTGGAATTATTTTTTTTTCTTGTATTCCATGTTTATAATAATCTAAAGGGTAAGTCATTTTTTTAACTTCACACTGTCTCCCACCTTTTATAATTATAGCAGAGAAGGCAGAGGGTACCTAGTGTTAAGACACTCCGTTACCTATTTTTCTAAATAATGTGTTTAGAATAGTAAAACTCCATGTGGCGCTTTGTTTTTTGTGTTCCCCATAATGATGATAATTCGCAATCCTGAGTGGGATCAACCATCAAGGATTTTTTAATTGATTGTTAGATATATATATATATATATATATATCGTGGTGGCGCAAGGGCACGAGGATGTGACGATGATTGTGGGTTTGATCCCCACTTGAAGGAATGAATTATTATTTATTAATATTTTTATTTCTTCGCTCTGGCACCAAGGCAAACACCCGGCGTTGAGTTCTGCTACTCAACACACAAGGCTTCGAAAAATGGGATACGCAGTGTCTAAGTTCTCTCTGTCTACCCTGCCGTATACGTGATACAGCGTGAAGCTGATTTAAATAAATTTTTATTTATTAATAAACTATTATATATTTTCAAATAAAGATAAAAATATCAAATATTCAATAGACAGCAAATTCTACTTTAACAAGAGCCACATATATTTTTTGATGGATCACCGACACGCGTCTTGGACGCATTTCTACTATGACGCAAGGAAATTGAATGATAACTGAATGATGAATAAGAAAATAAAATACAATTCGCTATATCAAATTTATAATAGATACGCAATGTATGGAGGGATCGAAATCGGATATTATAAATCTTGTAATGATCGATCGTTCAGTGATAGTAACAGTAAAAATATATGAAATTAGTAGATAGAGGGAATTTAGTGTTAAGACACTCCGTTCCACAATTTCTGCCGAATTCTGGAGGCACTGCGTATTGAGTGGCAGAACACAACCCTGCTGTGTGCGGGATACAGCGTGAAGCTGATTAACTAAATTATTTTAATAAAACAAAGTAATGCAAATAATAATATTTTCAACTATAAAGATATGAAAAAATCATAAAAAAAGATTATAATATTATGCTTATTCCGTCAAACTACCGACTACGTTTTTTGCCCGCTAAGATTGGGGTAGTGGAAAATCCGGGATAAGCAGCAGCGTGTTGCATAATATTATTATGATACAAATATACTATATCTTATCTCAAACAAAACTAATAATTCATTCATGAGTTAAACCACGTACAAACGGACATTCAAACTACTCACCTTAAGTAAGTTCACCAACATCTACAAAGATCCTATTCCTCTAATATAAAGCCATAACTAACAATACATTATAAACTGTCAAACGGTTAAAACGTCTCAAGCAATATATATTTATATGTAAATAGGCAGTCCCTTTGGCGAACTTTATTGTTATGGCGAGATGTCAAGCTATGAGAGCGTTAAGACGTTGGAGATCTACGGGCGTTGTAGTTAGTTAACTTTTTTTATTGTTTTTTATTTGACACTCCGTTCCCATTAAGGCATTTCCGTTCCTCACTTTCTTGTAAATTCCAAAGGCTAAGTGCGTTGAGTGGCAGACCTCAACGACGCACTTTGTCTTGTGGGAATCAAACCCACAACCGTTTATAGCCACACTTTTGTGTCACTGCTCCACGGAGTCCCTAATTTCTTACCCAATTTTTAGACATCACGTGTGGAGTGGCGGAATTCAACGCCGTATTTTGTCTACTAAGACTTGACAATGAAAATAATCGGTATTGAATTCACAGCGGTCGTGTATATAGTCAGACGACGACAAATAGGTGACATATATTGTATAGCGTTTAACTTTAAATGGAAACCCCATTGTGGGTTTGATTCCCATCTGAGAAAAATGATTTATTTTCACCAACCGCCTTACTCAGACAAAGCGTGGTGTCGAGATCCGCCACTAAACACGCAATTTTTCAAAAATTGTCTCAATCTGACAACCCCACTATATGCGGGATACAGCGTGAAACCGAAAAAAAAAACCACCAGCACATTTTAGTTGCTTATTTTACACAACCGTATGTAGTACATTTATCCAAGCATATCTAAGTGCTTCAGATCCCGATTGCAAATGTTCACGAAATTCAAAACAGGCAGTTTTCGCGTCGATGAGTGTCGAGGCTTTTATTGAAGTGATTTTACATGGATTTCAAATCCAAAATACTGTTCACGTTACTGCCAAACGTTTCTGTTCCGGGCAATAAAAATAAATAATCGAGCTTAGTGAAAACAATCGTCTGTATTATCCAGGGGTGGTGTGATATTAGATAGAGATTATAGCGTATCAATTGAGGCCGTCGTGGCCCAGGGGCAAGAGGGTGTGACTGTATGCGTCGGTTGTGGTTGTGGTTTCGATCCTCAGTCGAGGCAATGAATTATTATTTATTAATATTTTCATTTCTTCGCTTTGTCACATAAAGCAAAAAATGCCCAGCGTTGAGTTCCACCACTCAACACGTAATATATCGTGGGGTACGGAGTGTCTTAATACTAAGCTCCCTCTGCCTACCCTGCTCTGTGCAGGATACAGCGTGAAGCTGATTTAATGTAAAATTGTAATCTATGGTAAGTACAGATTTGAACACAATATGTATTATTTTACATATAGGGTCAGTAATATTTTGAATAACATTAAGTTTTAATGTAAGTCTTGTATTTCCATAAGGTTAAAACACTCGAGGAGATGAAATATTTAATATTTTTATTACTTCGTTCTGGTATGTGGTGAGCGAAACCCCACTTTCCGTCGAGTTCTCAAGGCATTGCGTGTTGAGTGACGCAACTCAACGCCGCGCTTACCTCGACAATAGAGCGACGAAATGAAAATATAAATGTAAATCAATATTTCATTTCCTCTAGTGGGAATCGAACCCACAAATTTTACAGTCACATTTTGTGCCCCTGCACCACGATTGCCCTTTTTTTATTTAGGAACATAGTTAAAAATGTAGCTAGTTATAGTTTTATTTTATTTACATTGTATAAAATATAAAACAATAATATATTTCTCGATAAATATAACCCCAAACTAAAAATACAAAGAAAATATTAAATTTAAACAAAACAATATTCCTCCGAAACAAACGAACAGTAAACCTTTAATCAAGACCGTCCCATCAAAAGCAAGACGAAGTCAAAGTAAAATCAATTCCAACATTACATTGTGAGAAATATCAAAACGTCTCCAACAATACAAATATCCATACCATTAGTAAAATTAATTATTTACCATCTCGTTCTGAACGTTTTGTTCCTTTGACCATATCGCTAGAGCAGCCAATCTGCTGAGAGGCAAGTTGTCGATAGAACATTTATTCATGAGATCCAAATCCGTGGCTTTCAGACCAGTAATGGATGGCAGTTTAAGTTTTGTTCGTACATTACCGATGTTAAAGGGTTTGTGTTAGATATTTTGTTATTGTAATTAGGGTTTGGTTTCACGCTGTATCACGTGATACAGCGTGAAATATACGTATATAGCAGGTTGTCATAGAGTACTTGTGAGTATGGAATAGAGCTCTCTTTTGCCTGATTTTTGAGAGACTGTTGAATGATGGAACTGATTGGTGTTGTTTTCTTACCAGAACGAAGGAATTAAAATATTAATCTTGATTTGTATATGACATATTGTAATTTGAATTAAATTTTATGTTATATGTATATGTATATGAAAGTTCAATCGATTGATAATAGGAGTGTTCCCAATTCCCAGCGGAATTATTTTAATGGAAAATGGAGTGCCTTAACACTTGATTCCCAGGTTCCCTCTACCTACCCTTCTATATGAACACACAGCGCATAATAGTTAAAATATTGCTAGGCATCTCTTGTTTTTTGCTAAGGACAAAAATGAAAATTATCTATTTATAACAGTTCCTTTTTGTGTAAGTCCATAACTTGTTGCTGAGCTGGCCCTGTCTAATTTAAAGAAATCTAATTTAATCTACATCTAATCTCTGTTCTAAGAACTACTCGAAATTGAAAAATATCTAATACAGAGTCTCCTTCAGTCTTTTCACCGATTCAAAATTAAAAATTTCCTAAAAATATATCGATACATAATATACTTTAAATCCCTATTGCTATACAAAATGAAACTAAATGCATTTATAATCCTGACACGTCTTGTTTATATAGTAATTATTTTTAAGTATATTTTTAGTTTCCCTTTCCCACACATAGCTCATAGCGGGGACAGAAGGAATCTAGGAATATAGTGTCAAGACACTCGATTCACATTAAGACATTTAAGGTTGCCATTTTTAGCCGAATGTAGATTGTGTGGTGTGGCAGAACCCAATGCGGCACTTTGCCTCGTCACCATAGCGAGCAAATGAAAATATGAAACATTTCAGTCCCATGAGTGGGAATCAAACCCACAACTGTCGCTTTTACCGGCATACGCTTGTGCTCCTACTCCACTATATATATATATATATATATATAGTGCATGTTGCGGACCAATAAAAAAAAAGTAATTATTTTATCTTTATATTTGACTTTATTTTAAGTTTCACGTTTTATTTCTCATGTAGTAAACTAGTTGAGGCCAGTCGTAGCGCAGAGGCACAAAGTATGACAGCGAAATCGACTGATGGTGGAATCGATCGATATTAATTTAAATGTATATTTTCATGTCTTCACTTTGAGCAAGCGCGGCGTTGAGTACCACCACTTAACACGCAATGCCTCCAGATTTCGGCGGAAAATGGGGAATGGAGTGTCTAAAAACTAGATTCCCTCTGCCTACCCTGCTGTGTGCGGGATACAGCGTGAATCTGATTTTATTTAATAAACTAGTGACGAGACACTGTTCTCTGTTTTTCGCTTGAGTTCCGTACATTGCATATTGAATGGCGGAACTCAACACTGCTATTTAATATAAAAATACTTTAACTATTTTCGGATTTGGATATGTTTTATTCTGTACTATTTCTATTTAAATCTATATTGAATGTGACTTTGTGAGGTCATATAGTTGTTGAGATGCCCTTTTTACCTCGAGGGTTGGGTGATGGATCAATTGTCCCCAGCATCCGGGGAAAGATCGATTAGTAATATCTACCAGATTGGGGGAAATGAAAATAATTTAAATGTAGTTATTTTATTACTTCACAGTTAAAATAAATTTGCTAATTTGCTTGTTTAAATTGGTACCGAAATGTATATATTTTTCATCGCTTATACCTAAAAAGAATTTTTGGATTTTACATATATAAACATCAATGATGCCTTCGTGCCGCAGTGGCACAAGCGAGTGACTGTAAACGCGGCAATTGTGGATTTGATTTTCATTAAGGATAATAAATTATCAAAATCAGCTTCACGCTATATCCCGCACACAGCAGGGTAGGCAGAGGGAACCTAGTGTAAGACACTCCATTCCCCACTTTCTGCCGAATTTTGGAGGCATTGCGTGTTGAGTGGCAGAAATCAACGCCGCGCTTTGCCTCGACACCACAGCGAAGAAATGGAAATATAAATTTAAGTAAATATTTCATTTTTCGAGTGGGGTTCGAACCCACAACCGTCGCGTTACAGTCACAACCTCGTACCTTTGGGCCACGACGGCCTCTAATAACAATAAATTATTATTATTATTTATTAATATTTTAATTCACAGCATGGTAGGCATAGGAAACCTAGAGTTCAGACACTCGTTCCAAAAACACGGCGTTAAGATCCACCACTCAACACGCAATGCCTCGCAAATTCACCCGAAAGTGAGGACAGCAATGTCTTAAGTTCCTTCTACACTTCCTTTTACAAGAAAAAACCAGATGCCGCTTATAAAAAAACCATACAAACAAAACAACTGTTTCCCAAAAAAAAAAACATTTACAAAAAAAGAACAAAATTCCCATCGTAATAAAAATCCATTTGTTTTTCAAAACAAAACGAGCCATACGATACCGCTTAAACAAGGCTCTCCTGAATTTTTATAAGTTAATTGCTAATTTGCGTATCCTATCCCCCGACGTAACTTCCTATTGTTACAATTCACAGATAAAAAATTACCTGTACAAGTATTATAATATTTTTTTTTTCCATTCTATTTTTACTTCTTTTCGTCCTGTGATTTGGAATCTGTTTTAATTATTTCCTCTTCAGTAAACAAAGGACTTGAGTTTCGTTCTTTTTTTATTTTATATTTTTAATATACTTTTCATGGTTGAATGGTGTTTGAAATGTAATGTAAAAATGAGAAAACATTTTATAATTATATTATTTTTTAGCTTCACGTTGTATTGCAGAGGGAACCTAGTGTTATCGTGCTTCGATCCCATTGAGACACTTCCATTCCTTATTTTCTGACGAATTTTCGAGACATTGCGTCTTGACAAGCGGAGCTCGACAGCGCGCTTTGCCTCGTTACCAGAGCGAGGAAATGAAAATATAAAATATTTTATTTTCCCAAGTGGTATATCGACCCCATAGCGGCCTCCTATTACTTAAATTAATTTTATAAACCGATAAAGGGAGTAGTCAGTGACATATCTTTTTCTGATGTAATGCAGTTTAATATAGCTCATAATAGAAATACTATTTTTATCAGTTTCACGCTTTTTGACCCTATAATAGGATAGAAAGCGGAGTCCGGTGACTCCGCTTCCCGACTTACCGCTCAATTTTCCAAATTATTGTGAAGCGCAACTCAACGCCGCTCTCTGTCCACTGAAACGGGGATTTTTTAACTACACGCCCAGTACACCAGACACACCGTTCCTTGTTTAGTAACTTACGTTCCCTACTTTCCGCAGTTCTTGAGGCATTATGTGATGAGTTAACGGACGAAGATTGAAATTTGGCGCCGGGCTTTGCCCGGTGACCAGAGACAAGAAATAAAAATTATAAATATCTCTCGAGTAGGAATCAAACTCACAACTATCGCGCTTAAAGTCGCACACTTATGCCTACGCAAAGATGCCATCAATATCACCGACACATCAGCAAATATTAATCGAATCTGCATAGCACGTGACTGACAATGTTTCACGCGGATTAAATTAACTTTCAATTTCTTTAAATCTATACGCTATGTTCATATTGTACACGCTATATGGATTATATTAAAAGGATTTGTGTTAGTATAAAATGGGATATTGACTTAATGTGGAAATCATGATGGTTTTGACCGATGTGAAAAAAAGAGCAGGTCAGGGCAGCAGGTTATATCTTCTTATGTTTGTGTCTTGCTTTCTCCCAATTTTTTTTTTAAATAGCAAATAGGTATATTTAAATGTCAATAATTTTAATTATAATTTTTTTTCTTACTGCATTTAGTAATTAGGTATTGAAATTGATTTGTAGTTTATATTTTAGTAATTTTCATTTTCCACTCAGTCAATGAATTGTTTTGCTTGCCTCGCTCTGGTATAAGACAAAGCATTGAGTCGAAATTTGAGCGGAAAGTGAGGAATTGTAATTGTAAGTAGATACCAACTCTGCCAGATTCTAGCAAAAAAGGTGATGCTGCTTGTCAACCAATTTGATAACACATAGTTGTCTTAAGTATCAAAACAAAAAGCACATTTCTTATATAAAAAATCTTTTTTCCACGGTCATTTGTAAAGTGATATGTGGGAACCATAACACGAGGGTCAACCAGAAAAAATGTGGACGCTGGACCAAGATGTCCAAAGCACTTTGTCTTCATTCGCGACAGGATTACGGTGCGCGGTAAATAATATCAACGCGAGATACGTCATGCAACATTCATGATTATTATTTGGTAATACAGGGTGTTTGGTAATGTTGATAATTGTTTTTGTGTGTTTTAATATTGTTTTTGGTATTTCGTGGACTTGTCTTCTTAAGTATCTCCACGGTGATCATCCCTGCGATTCTCATATGAAAAATATTTTCTTTCTTTAATAGAGAACTCTATAGCAAAATGCAAAGACAGACAAATACTACTATAGTACACTTGTACATATGCTTAAACAATTTATTTTTTGGGAATTTAAAGTTAAAGTCATCAAAGGGAGCATAAAAACAAACAGCTCACGAGAACCTAGTGATAAGACGATCTGTTTCATCACTAACAAAATATATATGTCACACAAAAATTATAGTTTCACTAAAAACATCATGCTGTATACATGCATAAGTGGATTTCCCACAAATATCCTCTAGAGGAAATTATCTCTGTAGCTATTGGGCCCTAACAAGAATTATTGAGGGGTAAGTATTGAGGAAACTCCAATATACGGTGGACTGACCAGACAGTGTTCTTGATTCTTATTATACGAATGTGTACGACAAAAATCTTATTAGTCTTTTATTGTGAATAACAACGGTGGTGGTTGTTCTTTATTGTTTTCAAGACAAAAATATATGAGTAAATGTTTTATTATTATAATTAAATTATTTCCTTTTTTTTATATTATCAATGTTTTTAAATAAATATACTTCACAAATTGTTCGTTTGTTTGCAAGATTTGCGTGCCAGTGACTTATATTCTCATTACTAGTTTTTTCACTGTAACCTATTGGAATCTTTTCTCTATTAGGTATTCATAAGATTTTAAATAGTGGTCGTGGGACTGAAGACGCGACCTTTGTCGGTTTGATTCTTACTGTGGGGTATGAAATATTTTAAATTCTCCGCTCTGATAAAAATACCACGGTGTTGACATCAACCAGAAATACGTAGTGTTTACAAAATTGAAGCGGAAAGTAGAGGACGTGTCTTAGCATTAGCTTCTCTCCATCTATCTATATATATATATATATATATATATATATATATATATATATATATATATATAGCTTTTGCTCTACTACTATATTCTAAAATAGTTTTAGAGATTCTTACGTATATCTATCTTATTAAATAATCAATCACCCATAAAATTAATTCAAATCCATCTGTCGTAAATTTTATCTATACTATATCAATGCTAATGAAATTAGCGATCGAAATGTTATTCACCCCGTCATAATACACACTTTCCCCACAAAGCGGGTAAACGCAACAATTTCTGGTAAATTGAAGTAAAAGATGGATTTAATCGAATCGAATACCCTTGGGGGAATAATTTAATAATATACACTTTAGTTTTTTCGTAATGCGTTCTTGCCATAAAAATGGTATAGCATTTTGTGTGTTAATATAGGATAAATTGATGTGGTTATAGATTTCCAAAGTATCTTTTTGCGCAATGCTCTAAATTTGGAGGGTTAGTTAACGATGAACATTCCGTTGAATCGAGGCTTTTACTATAATAACCTATAACGCCGTGTAAGGCCAGGTAAATAACTATTTTAAATCTGCACTTTCTTGGTAAATTTTTGTAAATTAAATTTTCGTAAACTTTTATAATTAATATATTTTTTTATGTAAAAAATATTTTTGTTTTGATGTTATTCGTAATATTTATAAATCGATAATTTTAAACTATTATATGATACAAAATGCCTACTATTGTGCTATATTGAAAGAAAATCACCAGCAAATTCACAAATATCTGCTAAATCACTGAACTAACTGAAGAGTGAAATGGATAAGTACTAAGGTCATCTACTCATGCAATGAGATCAAAAGTCAAGAAAAATACAAAACACTTAAGAAAATACATTATTTTCTTACACACATCCTAAAAAATCATAATACAAGTCAAAAATCCATTTGTGCTTCATAAATCTAAACTACCTGGTTAGATTACGCCCGAGAGTCGCGACAGGCAATTTGTTATGAGACCGCTCGAGCGTAACACTCCCGTACCCTTTCCGCGATTTTCAAATTTGTTATTGTTCCGCTATATGATTTGCCTATTTCGTGTTTTGTTGTAAAGAAATTTCTATAAGAATATGCGCTGGAGTGAAATAAGTAGCTTTGTATATAGGATTTTGATTTGAGGAGTTTATGGATGGTTTGTGTTGATGTTTTTGAACGTCATTTAGTTTGAGAGATGGATGAATAATTTTATTTTAAATTTATTCGCAAATTATGGGTTAAATATTTAAAAATTTGCAGAATCCTACTTCCTACTAATATTATTAATATAAGAGATAGTGAGGATGGATGTTTATTCATTAAAAAAGTAATGAATGGATTTTGATCAATAGCTTAATAAATAATAATAGCTTATATATATATATATATATATATATATATATATATATATATATATATATATATATATATATATATATATATATATATATATATATATATATATATATATATATATATATATATATATATATATATATATATATATATATATATATATATATTGTTTTATTGTGTGCAATAAAGAATAAACTAGCTAACTAAGTAAGCTAGCAGGGCGAAGTCGAGCGTGTTTCGCTAGTAGTATATGTAAATATACAATTAAACCTCTTCTGTTACTCATTGACTGACTGACAAAGCACATTTCTTCAATTTTACGTCTTAAAATTCGTGGAAACAAACGGGGTTACGATCAGTGAATATAGAAAGGAAATGAAAATTGCTATAATATTCTTAAAAATAAATAGCATACTAAATAATTTGTATTTATAAGAATCCTAATGAGATACGCTACAATGAATATGTCAAAGATAAAATATGGAAAAAAAAACCACTCTCAAAGCGAACCTATAATTTCATAGAAATAACAAAGCAAAAAGCATATTATTTAGCATATAAAATTTTTATATTACGAAAAAATTTTTACTTAATCAAAGGTGCGTGGAGGCGGAAACAGTCTCTACCGGATGCCTTTTACCGGGCGGCTTGTCTTTGAGCGGTGAGATCTATGCCGTGGCAATAGGGTGACAAAGATTTTGTGTTTTATTGAGTGTGCATTACATTTTTTATTAGTTTTGACATATATCTCGGGTCACGTCAAATAGAATTTACATACTAATTTTAAGTAACTCTGACCGCAGTTACATTGGGTATCGTCAAACTGAGTTGCAGCATAAGGCGTGATATACAGAGGCAATAGGCTATACTTACTTACAACCTTCTTTAAAAAAATGGACTATCCAACACAAAAATATTATTTCAAGTCAAATCAGTAGTGCCAGACATTAGCGCGGCCATGTGTATTCAAGTTGGTGCATTTATTAAAACATTTTTAAAATAAAAATATTTAAAATATTTTAGTGAACAATATTTTATAATGAGTTATTTTTAGTTTCTGGTAAGACAAATCACCGAGTTGAGTACCGCTACTCAACAAAGAATATCTTGAATAAGGGTCGAAAGTACAATGTCTCTTTTTATCTTTCCCCTTGATAACTCAAAACATACTGATGAGTTCCACCTTATATATAAGAATACATGAGTGTTCAACACCACTTTCTAGTTCGTCGTCGTCGTCTATACACAAGAGTCGTCTCAAGCCAAAAATATATAGTCTTTAAGTATCTCGTTTCATAGTCACCATATTCCAGTCTATGCGTCGCATAAACAATTACATGGGAAATGAAAGCTTTCCTTCCCAAGGGAAACTTTTGTGACTGATCAGTTGTTTGAGACGTATTAATGATGGTTTCTGTTTTTGTTTGTGTTCATCTTTTTCGACTTTGATCATTGTTCTGGTAGAGTAAATAATAATTAGTAAAAAGTGTAAGGTACTTAGGTTTATTAAAATAAAAATAATTCTGTTATATTAAATAGTCGTAAATAAATAAATAAATCAGCCTCAGGGCAGAGGGATTCTAGTGTTAAGACACTCCGTTCCCCAATTTCTGCCAATTTCTGGACGCGTGTTGAATGACAGAATTGAACGCCGCAATTCAAGTAGTACATAATATGTTTAATATAAGAAATATTTAACCGAACCCACGTTTTGAAACTATACAAGCTGAATGATATCCAACAGGTGTATATTTGTTTCCTTAATGTGTGAAAATAATGGTATCTTTTACCTTTTAGAGAGATGCTCCCAAAGCTAGGAACCGTAGAGCAGCTGTAGGCACATATACATCTACGAATTTCGTAGCAAAAATGTTTTGAATGAACATAACTACTTAACTTTTAAAAGTTTAAATGTAATTGTTTTATAAGAATAAAAAATATATATTGTAGTTGTTTACTTTACGTAGTACTCTCTTAAAAAATGCACTTAAAAATGCGTGTTTTGCTCTTAAATTTTTTTTTTTTATTAATCTTTAAATATCTCCGAGAGGTTCTATAGAACCGATTTGAGGATTCAATTTCCATAATGGAGAAGAAAACATTTTTATAATCCGGCTCAAATAAGACAATATAATTATGACATTGAGCTCTTCCAATCAGTAATGTCTCGATTTCGGCCGAAATTATGAATATTTGAACAAGGAGAAACAGCTTCTAAGAAGAATTAAAACATATAATAATTCTATATTACTAAACTTCACCTCAAATTGAGAATAATAAACTCAATAAAGAAAGGTATGTAAGGAAAATTGAAGTTACACACTTCCGCCCGACGGATAATGGACTATAGATAAGTTCATTGCATAAAATAATAAAGAGCTTTCACAAAATTCGAGCTCGAATATCAGTACAAGTGACTAAAATCTAATTTAAATATTTTATTTATGTTGTTACGTTTCAATTCGATCAAAATAAACATTTAAAATTTTAACAACGGTTTTTCCACTTAATACACTCCGTAAACTTGTTATGACACTCCGTTAACTATTTTCTGCTCAATAGAGATTTCATTTGATTCCGTGTTGATCGATTTAATTCAATACGGCTTTTGTCTTGATACTGAAGCAAGGATACAGAAATAAATTATTCTTCCGAGTGGTAACCGAAAAATAACCTTTACGGTCACATCGTCGTGATACAGCTGCTCATCGTTTGATTATAAACGCAATGATAATGGGTTTGATTCCCGCTCGGGGGAAATGAACTATTTTCGTTTCTTCTCTATGGTAACAGGATAAAGCACGGTATTGAAGCCTTCCTACATTTAACAAGTAATGTATTGGGTTCGGCCGGAGAGAGGAGAACGGAGTGTCATAACATTTATGCTTATTTTGCTAAAAGCGACAAGCGAGCAAAAAAGCAAAACAAAATAATAATACTCTATAATAAATAATTTCATCAACACTACATTTCCCAATAAACACGTACGTACATAACGCATAGTGAATAAATAAATAACATTTCCACCTGAAATAAAAGGAGAGTAAAGGTCGGTCCCCAAAAAGTAGTTAATCGCGTTTAGAGACCGCCTCCGAGCACGAATGGCTTCATTTACGATTTTTATTTCCGGTTAGTGAGGTAAATATCGTATTTACTAAAAAATATTTTTTTTTCATTTTCACGCTGTATCTCGGATATAAGAGAATAAGGTGGAGAAAACTTAGTGTTATTCACCACTTTGCGCTAGAATTCGACACATTGCGTATTAAATGGCAGATTATATCGCTAAATTTTATCTTATTAAAGCAATGGAATAAAAATATTTAATTACCTTAAGTTAAATTCGAACCCACGACCGTCGGTTTTACAGTCTGGCGCTGTCACTCTTTGCCGCAATAGATTTTTTTTTTATTAAAACCCTCGTTCTTTGAATACCACATTAAGTAAACACTTTACAAGTTTGGTAGAAGGAGGTACCCGAAATGTATTTTTTTTTTAAATTAAGGCAACGACAAGTAGAAAACTACACAAGAATATTAAATCGATCTTGCTTGGACTTAAATCATGTTTCTAATTAAGTTTAATTACCAGAACCTCTATATTGAGATTGTCGTGACGCAAGGACACAAACGTGTTACCGCGATGATTATGGGTTCGATTCCCACTAGGGGGAACTAAATACTTAATATTTTCATTTCTTCGCTCTAGTAACCAGGCAAAACGTGGTGTTTAGTTCTTGAGTGTCTTGATAGTAGGTTGCCAGATTCCTATCTATGCTATGTGCAGGATACAGCGTGAACCTCAATATTTCAACATTGGCAGGTACATCACTAGTTGTAATAAGCGCTATCGGTGTATTGAGATTAACTCGCCTTTATAGCTCAGGTTAGTGTACATTAAATTTAACGATTCTACTTCATTGGTCTATTGCTCTAAATTGGATCAGACAATGACGCGAATGCCGGTTCAAATGTTTATTTTATTTTCTAGAGTGTAAAGAGAAAAGAGGAAAACAAAGCTGTAATTCGATCGGTAATTAAGGAGAATGATTCTATTTTCGTTTGTGTTGTTTTCGTTTATTATTTTTTAATGATAGCTCAGAGTGACTTAGACTGTATATGCAGGTTGTGGGTTTGATTTTTACTCGGTGGAATGTTTTATCTAGTCTAGATAGAGACAGGCGTTGAGTTCCGCCACTTAATTTTTTTTTACGCTTTGCACTTTATCGTGCATATAACAGAGCAGAGAGAATTTAGTGTTTCTCATTTGCCGAGTAACTTTCTACATACTTTGTCCAGAGCAGGATCATAAAAATAATACATGCCTCTAAATGAGAATCGAATTTAAGACCATCACGTTTCCAGTCCGACTTTTTCTCAGTATATTACGAGCTATCCAGCGGTGACGCCATATTTAATATCTATAAACATCTCGTCATTATACCACCTATGTTGGGCTTCCAATAATACGTAAAAGTAAGTTCACGTAAAGGTAATTTCTAAAGTTTATAAAATATATTGTAACATATACATTTTTTTTTATTCTGTATGTGTATTGTGTTAGGTAAATATCCAGGTATAGGATGAAACTTAGTGCTAAAACTCTGCGTTTCCTATTTTTCACTCAATATTACGTTGAGTGGTTGAACTCAACATTCAATTAATAGTGCGACGCAAATGAAAGTAGTTCATTCTCTCGATTGAAAAACAAGCCCACAACCATCGCCCCAGGGTAGCCTAAAATCATTTCAAATTCAAAATATTTTGCAATAAACCAAAATAATTTATGGTAACAGAGCTGACCGAAATCATCAAACCAGCTTCTAACTTTTAATAGATCCTTAACCAAATCTCATCTCATCCTTTAACCCGTGACGAAATTACGTAAGTCTTTTAGCAGTAAAATCGCTCATAAAGACTATTTTATAATGGGATCGTAAAACTGACTTCAATTGGATAAGGGCGGTCCCCAGGGGCACTTTTTCTAATTTTACGATTTGCTTTTGTGTCGTTTGTAGAAAAAAATATACGATGCACCTGCGTTTAACATAATGTGTTCGTTACATATTTGCGGAAAACTCTCTGTTTGATTAAAATTATATTTACGTTATGCTGCTGTGTGTGCTTGTAAACGCGATAGGTTGTGAGTTCTAGAAGAAAAAGTTGAAGTTGAAAAAGTTCTCAAGAAAACGGAATATTAATTAAGTATTTTTATTTCCTCGTTCTAGTAATATGGCAAAAGCGCTGAATGAGTCAAATGAGTCAACATAAAATACTTCCGGAATTAACACACACACAGTAACAGTAGGTTCCCGCTGCCTTACTATGTGCGAAACACAGCGTGAAGCTGAATAGGAACGGGATACAACGTGAAAGAAAAAGAGAATCAAAAGACAAATTAAAAAAATAGCTAAGTCGAAACAGCATCTCACATCAGCGACTCTAAAAAAGGCGACACGACGCGTTATGGATTCGATTTTCATTTGGGAAAATTAATTATTTTTTATTTTTTTTGCTTCGGTAAAAAGAAATAGCGTGGCTCTGAGTTCTCAATCCCACTCTATACGCAATGTCTCGATAATTGGACGGAAAGTAGAGCACTGGTGTCTTAACATCAGGTTCCTACTTACCTTACTTAAAAATATGTATTTATAACTATATATTCATATAAAAAAATCAATAAAAAACCTAACACATCATTACTGTGGTCAACCGACCCAGAGTTTCCGGATCATTTTTAATCAAGACCAACTCGATTGAGTTCTACTCAACCGTCTAATTAGTCGCAGAATGCTGGGGGTCTATTTTGATTACTTTGATAATTGTTTTTTAACCTACGTATGTGAAACGTCACCCGAAAGCAAATAAGGGGTTGGTTTTGTTAAAAACTGTAAAGCAAAATAAATAATGAGTGGAAAAACCTTGTTAGGTTAAACCACAAAATTACAATATATAAGTATCAATTATATAATAGGCAAACGGAACAGAGTATTAAAGACACTGCGTTTCTTATTTTCTGGTAAATTTTGGAGACATGGCGGAATTCAACGCCGCAAAAGTTAAAACTTGGTTTAATTATTTTGAATAAATTATATTTCGCATATTGACAAAATGGAATGTTAAGCTCCACCGGCCGTGAAGGCTGAATTTGAATTTCGAGCGAAAGTTGAAGGGTTTAGACACTAGGTTCTTTCACACTGTCCTTCCTTCTTCATGCGGAATACAGCGAAAAGTCGAAAAAAGTAAAAAAATATGTGAAAAAACAAAACATACTCAGACGATAAAATTGATCCTATTCGGCAATTTTATATACACAGTGCTGTGCAATAACTTTCATCATTCATTGCGAATATATGGAAAGGCGACTATAAAAGGGGTATTCTATCAAATCCATACAAACAATAGATATAAAACAAGCCAAGTGGAACACCCTTTGAACGATTCAGCACTCGTCACGCCTGTCAAGCGTACAGGATGCTTGGTTTCTGCTATTTTAAAGAGATTTTAAAAAATATATTTCTTATTTATTATATATTAAATTTTATTTTTTCTTTAGTATCATCGAGTAGGTGGCATAATAAATTTAGTGTTAAATTGCTAGACTTTTACACAATTTATAGTAAAATAGTAAGCAGCAGTTTTAGATAGTGAAGTAGATTAACTTTAATACTAAAGACTATTTTTTATTTTTTTTTATTTTACACTTTATACAGCATATAAATTTAAGTGTACAATTAAGTTTTCTTGCACAATTGAAGATATTTTTTTGTAACTAATATTAAAATTGTAGACACACGCTGTGTACATACCATCAATGATACGTAACTTGATGTCCAGAGAGGAATCAATCAATCCTTTCCACTGACACCTGAGCCAAGTCAAAATTCCTCACCATCCCACCCACACGTATGAAACATTGTATGTAGTATAGGTACTCAAACTATCCTTTTTTTAATAAAAAAAACGGTAAAAATACCGTTTTTTTAATACATTATATCTAGTATAAAATATCGGAAATGCTATATATTTTGATATTTAACTAAATAAGCCAAATAGGAAAATACTTCAACTGACTCTGTTCTCGTTTAAAATTATAATGTATTTAGGAATCTAGTCGTTTAGAAACCATACCTTGAAGTGGTGTTAGTTTAAATAACATAAATTATTGTAAGGTTTAATAAGGTTATAGCTGATACAGAGTGTTACTTATTACTAAAATCCTTCAAAACTTATATTACGCGGCACCTCGATAGTTTAACTGAAATTAGGGAATGGAAGTATATGGTGGAAGTATACCCATAGTATATCTTAATGGTGACAGAATGTTTTAACGCTAGGTTTCTAGGTTCCCTCTGTTTACTCTGCTATGAAAAAAAAGGATTAAAAAATTATATTGACTTAGACGGCTTCAAAAAGGTTAAAAAAGTCGCTCTTCCTCTTGTGGAATATATTTAAAAATATGATAATCTACTTTAAGATACTTTAAAAACATTTAAAATCATGCAGGATCTATATTGATGGCCTTCACCTAACGGCCTTACTTCCAAATTTGTCACCTCTCTTTTACGTTTTCTTTTATAAAATGAAAACTATTTATTACAAAAGAAAAATATTAAATTAGCTTTCTTTGTTTTATTGGTCAGTATCGTGCTTATGGTGGCGTGAGGGAACACAGTTTGTTACTATCCAGACGTTAAGTAATTTAGTTTACGATCTATCGCACTTTAAACGTGCCTCTAGTTTGAATCATAGTCTTAATAATAAATGTTCAGTTTGAAATTACATTTACAATGAATTGGATAAATACTGACTTTGAGTGGTCACTTGACGTAAGTCTCATGAGTCATTTAAATGAAGAAAATATATATAACAAATATGTTTTGTGTTTTTGAGGACAGTCGTAGCACAAGGCCACAAAGTGTGCTTGTAAACGCAACTGGTTGTGGGTTCGATCCCCACTCGAGGAAATTTATATTTTTATTTCTTCACTCTGCTTTTAAGACTTAACACGCAATGCCTCCAAAATTCGGGGAAATATTGGAAACGGAGCGTCTTAACACAACGTTTTAACGTCCTTTAACGTATCCGTCTGTGAGCGGGATACAGCGTGAAGCTGTATTAATTTAATTTTATCTTCTTATATTCGTTTCTTGCAAGCAAAGCGAAGTAACGACAGTGGCCCACTCTTGAAGAGGTGTCTAGGAGTGGACGAAGACAGACTGTTCGTCATAATAATGAACATACGATTAAGTAATGAAATTATTATTGTATAGTATATAGTATATTTTTGGTGTAATTTTAACAAATTCCTTGACAATAATACATAAAAAACTCTCTTGAATTTTCAAGGTCTTTGAAATGGAGGCGGTATTACTTCTTTGGTGGGCCTATCACAAATTCTTGGTGGCCGCTGATATCCTCGAAGATTTGTTAGAAAATCATGGATTGGTGCAAGTCGTTCTGATGATATACCCTATAATGTTTATTTTATGAAAAATAAATTTAAATTTTAGTTAATATAAAATAATTAATTAAAACAAACAAATTTTTAAATAAAACAAAATGGTTGATTTGGATAGCGTAAGCTGTAAATCATATTTTCAATGACACACAACACACATTTTAACATTCATACTATTAGAGAAGAATAGATGGAGAGAGCCCAATGAAACTTCTTTTTCCATTTTGCCTCTGAATTCGTGGTTTTATTGGAGTTTTCCATATTATTACCGTGTTGAGCGGCGAAACACAACAGCGCGCTAAGTCTTACCAGGGCAGAGAAATAAAAATAAATTTGTTATATAATCATTCCTTTGGATAATCAGCACCACCTTTTCAGTACTAAACTATTTTATTAGGAAAAAGGTTTTAAATATTATGCTTGCCTCTGTTCTTCGATAAATGACGGCTGAAATTAGCCTGCCCCATAGTACTTGTATCAAGTAAGGTCCAAATTCATCATCAGCTTCTATCAAATGTAACTGCATACCAGTGCCTAGAGCTTCAGCGTCAGCTATGAATAACGCATATTTTATATCATATAAAAGGAATAGAGATGTGAACTTAAACTAATAAGTAATTTACACAATATTTCATGATTGAACATTGGTTAAATATTTTTTTATCTTCACGCTGTATTTTATACATAGCAGCGTAGCCAGGATTTTCGAATCTGATGCTCAGAAGTTAAAAATAGTCCGTGCTCCCTCCAAAACTGTCGTTTATAGTCGGTCAATTGTGCCGTCGTCTGATGCACTGACCGTACCTTTTTATTTTGTTTTGTTTATTGAAAAGTTTGTAAGCAAAACATTTACCACATTAAATTTACAATATTTTAAGCGAAAAAATATCACTAGCTTAAGTAAAAAATATAAAAACAGAAGTAAATTCTGTTATTTCTTAAAATTATATATACTTACCTATCCTCGTATTATCAGTTTCTAAAGAAAATAGTTGTTTAAAACACCCATTTACACCAGGAACAGCTTTAGACCAGATATCGAATGGTTTCTCAGAATGATATCGTTGACGAATAATAGTGCCTTTGATTCTGTTTATTAGTTCTTGACTTGGCGATTCGAATTTTCTGCTAACCAGCCATCTTAGACCAGCCTTTAAAATAAAACAATATAACAGATATTTTTTTTAAAGCTTCACGCTGTATCCGTCTTGTAGCAGGGTAGACAGAAGGGGCCTAGTGGTGGTGGGTGGTACGAATTTCTTACTATTTACACGCACTCCGTCCTTTCTTAATTTCTCTCAAATACCAGAACCTTTGGATTACTCTCATTCAGTCTCAAATTATTACTTTAAGAAACTTCCTTCTTAATGGGAAAAGAGTGTAATATAACAGAACTAATTAGTTTATAGTAGTTTATAGTAGTATAGTAAGTAGTAAAAATAATATAGTTCATTTGGTGCAACAATGACGTTTTGAATTGCGAACTGCACTTTTTTATAAAAACTTCCATAGTAACTACATCATATTAAAAAGTGCAAATACATCGTTGTTGCGCTAAATAAGAGAGTAGAACTTACCTCATCAGTTTCACTAACGTCCATCTTATAGCATGATATCTGCCTCAATCTTGGAAACCCCTTATCTGGGACCAAAGCAACAACAAACCAAGTTCCTATAATATCAGTAATATTATAATTCGCTTGATATCCGTTGCATTGCTGCAGTACTTTGTCGTTCTCCCCTTGAGTCACGGAACTAGCAAAATATATCATATACAAGAGAATGAAGAACGGTGTCATGATGCTGAGACTTCCTTTCTAGGAGTGGACGCGAGTTGGAACCCTTCTGTTTTTATTAATTGGATAGTTTTGTGAATGTACAGAAGTGGCACTTATAAGAAAATCTAATGTGATAGCTTCAGTAAGATAGATCGCGGCGTTAAGTTCCGTCATTCTTTTGAATAAGAGTGGAAAGTCGCGAAAGGAGTAATTTGATTCTATATTATTACGGAAAAAACATAAATTGTGAAAAAAAAATTGTGAATCATAATCATACAATTCTTACAATATAAAGTAATTACGACACCATGCACGTAGGCAGCGAAGTGTCTTAACACTAGATTTCTCGTTTAATTACTGCCTGCTTTATGGGATGCAAAGAGAAGCTTCGTACAACAAATAAAAATTATTACATAAAATACAGTTTTTACTGTTTGTGCTGTCTATATCTTTTAATGTTTTCAAAGTTGAAGTACAAAATTAGGTGTGATGATTTGTCTTGAATAGGATAATTTTCAATTTGCACTCGGCTGTGTCGACTCGAGTGTGCTGTACTTCAGACTTTAAGCACATTGAATAATAATCTAATTGACACATTTATTTATTTTTAATTTTCGCACTGTATCCCATACAGAGAAGTATTACAAGAGGGAACCTGGGAACTTTGTGTTAAGACACTCCGTTCTACAGTTTCCGTCGAATTTACGAGGTATTGCGTGTTCCATCTAGTTACGAGAGTGAAGAAAACTGAAAACATATATATTTCATTTCCTGGAGTGGCAATTGAACCCATAACCTATCGCGCTTACATCGCACGCTTGTGCCTTTGCGCTACGACTGTCCTCAAATAAACTTAACTCATCTAAAAAGCAAATTATAAAAAGTTTACACAAGTTTTTTTATTACTTTTTGTTTTTTTACATATTCTATCAAATTACATATTATATATATATATATATATATATTTCTGATTATCTCAGTATGTATTCGTACTATAACGTCTACCCATATATGTATACTATATACATGGAAAATTATAAAATTAACATAAAGAGGTCATAGTAGGCCATCAGCGATATTTTTTTTATATTTCTTAACATTTCAAAGTATTATTCCATACTTAAGAAAGAAAAAATATAGTTTTTTCAAAATATAAATAATTATTACATTAATGTATGACATTTTTCAAGTTACTTTTCACGTTATTTAATAATTGTTCTTAAAGCAAAGAAAACATTATTATAACCCAAATATATTCCAAAAGACCGTCAGATCTTAATAAATTGAAAAATTTTCCCATCCTCGGTTTCCATCCCATTGATTTACCCATTAAACAATACCCACCGGACCCACGGACACTTCGCAAATATATTCAAAATGTCGTTCCTCTTAAAAATATTTGCCATTACGTCTCTTAATCCATTCGAAGACAGAATATTCGTCTTTCTTAGCGAAAATACGGTCATTGTTTAAAAAGTCAAAACCTACATACATTTAGTTGAACAAAGGCAGTAAAAACGGTTTATGGACTTGTTATTGCCGTCCCGACGGACAGGTCGTGTGGTACATGTTACTAGCTGACGTCTTTCAGTGTTTAATATCATACTAGAATCGAAAATCTCGATATGATTAGTGAATATAGGAGTAGGAGCCTCCTAATTTTATTTTTTTAGGTCAACCGGAAGTACCCTAGTAATTTATAGTTGATTCCCTTTATGGTGCCGAAATACGTTTTTTTGCGTTATAAACGGCTGTGTCTTTTTTTTAAGTAAATGTAGAAATACTATTTTATCATGAAATCAAGGGATCGTACATCTGAGTATATACACAAACAGATAGACAGACAGACAGAAGGACGGAAAATAAAGTTATTTTATATGGATTTCCATTATCCTTATAAGATACGAAACTCTAAAATATATAAATATATATTAAAAAAAATCTAAGTTAGGACTCATAGCGTTCACTTTTTTATTCAATTAGCAATATGGCATTGCGCCATGACGGTCCCATTAAGGCACTTTCAGTCTCTACTTTCCGCCGAATTCAGAATGAAGTAATGAAAATATTAAATATTTCATTTCCTCGAGCGAGAATCGAACCCATAACCTGTCGCGTTTACAGTCACAGGATTGTGATCCTGCGCCACGACAGACCTCATTTTAGTTATAAGTAAGTTATAATTTTATTGCAAAAGATCGCTTCAGCTTATTATCTAAATATTTTCAAACAACGAAACGATAGAAACAGATTTTAATGCATCCTATGAAAATCTTCATTCGAAGAGATCTCCCTTTGAATTTTAATATAAAATACGAATCGGGACTTTATTAGCGTTGAATGAAATGCTAATAAATTTGAAAATACTTTTTATGGAAAATCCGTTTGAGAATAATGTGTTTTGAAGTAATGAAAAATAATAAGTAAAAGCGATGTATATTTTATATTGTTCTTTGAGCTGTAGCTAAAAAAAGTTGAACTGGAACGGAAAAAGTTAAAAGGATATCATTTTGTTGCAGTGCCTCAATACTTCGGTAGTGTGGGTTCGACCCCTACTCGAGGAGATAAAATATACCTTTAAATTTATATTTCCATTTCTTCACTCTCTTCGACACTAGGTCGAGGCAAAGCGCGGCATTGTATTGAGTGCAACATGCAATGTCTCCAGAAATCGGCAGAAAGTGGGGAACTGCGAACTGGTGTCTTAACATTATATTCCATCTGTCTACTCTGCTGTGTGCGGTATACAGCGTGAAACTGATTTAATTTGAATGTTATAACCTTTTGCGTGCCAAAATGTTCCCTATTATCTTTCATTATCAAATAGAAAAATAATAAAAGTATCAAATTTTAAATTTGCTTCAGATTTAAGATATATTTCAAAATTAAAACAAGTAGTCAGTCAGTAATTAATCTTACCCTTTCACGAGCCGTTAGCGATTGAAAATAAAAGGTTTCAGCTCGAGTTCTAAGCCTCATTAACTTCGAACATTCATAAAAAATATCATTATATTTTTTCCAACTTTAATTTTATTAAATATCCTAATATACAAACAAGGATCTCTCTGCCTATGCTGTTATAAGAAGAATACAGCGTGAACATAAAAAAATGCAAAATATATAGAAGGTTCAAATTTATTTTATATATACAGTATAATGTAGCAAGTCGTGGCGCAGTGGCAGCGGCAGTAGTGTGTGGACAGGGAGGAAATGAAATATTTATTTTTTAAAACATTTTTAAAGTGTTATTCCACACTTACGAAAGAAAGAAAAGATGAAATATTTATTTAAATTTATATTTATTTTTTTTCGTCCTGGTGGCGAAGCGAGGCGCAGCGTTGAATTCCGTCACTAGAGGGCAACTAGTTCTTAGATACTCCTTTCCTTCTAAATAAATATATCATTTTTTAGAGTCGAGATTGAACCCACAGCCAGTCGCGTTTACAGTTACACACTTGTGCCTTTGCGCCACGGCTAGTTAAATAGTTTAAAGTGAGCAAACCCGCGGTTAAACGCTAGTTTTCAATATATCATGGTCAAAATGACTATATTCTGTCAATTCAATCAGTTTCAATAGGTTTGAGTAGTAGGCCTCGCCGCAACAGTAGGTCCCCTCGTTACGGAATGTATTACAGCTCCATGTCGACAGCGATCGTAAAACTTTATGAACTTACGCCCTCTTGAACTATCTGTGACAATCACAAGGACATAGAGTAATATTTTCTTATTTGTTAGGTGGGGAACAGAGTGTCTTAACACTAGGTTCCCGCTGCCTACCCTGCTATGTGCGGGATATAGCTTGAAGCTAATTTAATTTAATTTAATTTTTTTTTGTTAGGTGTAGGTTCAATTCAAGCTAAGCTTTTTATTAGATCTAAGTAAAAAACATATGTAAATAATGTATAAAAAAAAAAACTCTTATTATAGGTATTGATTATGTTACAAATAATATTGTTATCAAAATGTATGATAAGGAAAATAAATAAAAAAGTACAGACGATATTATAATAGACAGACAGACACTACAGACATTACAAACAAAATTAAAAAAATCTAAGCATTCCTGAGATTTTTAATAAATTTATTATGTATCACTACATTCTCCATTTTACGTCTTTTATAAAGGTACATACTACATTTTGTTCAGAAATAAAACGTTGCCTCTATTTTAACAGATTTAACGAACAAAGTATGAAAAACAATTTAACTGCAATCTTTACCTGAACGAGAATCGAACTCACAACATCGCGGTATCTTATATGAGAAATTAAATTAAATTAAAACTCAACACGCAATGCCTCCAAAATTCGGCAGAAAGTGAGGAACGAAGTGTCTTAACACTAGGTTCCCTCTGCCTACCCTGCTGTGTGAAGCTAATTTAATTTATTTTTTTTATATGAGAAGATACTTTCAAATTGTACCTCAATAATAAATCATTTTTAAATATAAAAATAATATTTATATAATACTTCTATGTGACATTACTCTGTAACGCTACGGTAGAGATTTCAATAACGACATCCGATACGAGATTGCTTGAAGATGTTCTACATAGCGCTGTTAAGTGACAGACTGACTCGGCGATTCATATGAATGTGCCTTAGAAATGAATATAACTAGAAAAATAAAATACCGCATATGAGAATAGGTAGGTACCTAGTGTTAAAATATTCCGTTTTCTTAAATATTCCCTTTCTATAGAATATTCAGGATGTTGAGTGTTGAGCGGCGGAACTCAACACCGCAATATTGATTTATTTACTCGTTATTGGTTGTACATTTTTTATTGTCCCGCTGTACCCTGCAAACAACAGCGTAGGCAGAAGGAACATAGTGTTAAGACACTCCGTTTCCCGTTTTCTGCTGAGTTCTGGAGCCATTGCGTTGAGAGGCGGAGCTCTACGCCATGTTCACACCAAAGCGAAGAAAATATTTAAAAAAAAAAAAAAAAAAATAATAATATTAAATATTATTATGGTATTCAATATTTCATTTCCTTGAATCAAAATCAAATCCGCAACCTATCACTGCGTCACACTTGGTGCCCCTGATCTCATATATATTGATTTCTATATAAAAAAAACTATTTCTCTACCATAATTATTTCGTATATGAATTTTCAAAACACAAATGAAAATGTGTTTCTAATACATATATTTTTGCGATTTCCATGGGATTCCTGGAATAAGCGCCAAAATACTGGAGCATGATCAGACAAAATATAAGTTTTCATAAAAAAATTGACTTTGAACGCCACGAATGGCGCAGGAGCCACGGAGGAGGAGGAGGAGAAATTAATAATAATTTATTTATATTTTAACATAGGGTTGAGTTCCGCCATTGGACACACAATGCTACGAAAATTTTGCGGAAAGTGGGCAACGGATTGTTTTAATTAGGTTCCTAAGACCTACTCCGCTATACTCATTTCTCGTCCTACTAAAAAAACTTTTTATAAAAATCTAATAATGGCATCGTTTTTACCGGTATACACGATTTAGTGAGATATCAACAACGACCACACCTAAGCAATACAAGCCGTGTTTATAGCGAAACATTCATTTTTAATGTTTTGATATAAATTTCATTTCGCGTAATTACTTTAATTAGTTTAAGTAGTTTTGTAAAATTTTATATATATTTAATGTAAAATTGTCATTTGTGTTTTTATAAAGTCGTGTTATTATTGAGACCAAACGTATCGCAGTAACTGTAAACGGTTATAGGTTTGATTCCCACTCGAGAATATTATTTTTAGCATTATTATTTCCACGCCCTAGTAATAAAAAAAAACGAGATGTTGAAGTCCATCATTCAACATGAAATGCCTCCAAAATTCCAGACCAGACCAGAAATGTCTTAATGGTAACAAAATGTTCCCAATATAAACACTAGGTTCTCTGCCTACCCTGATATATGCGGGATACAGCGTGAAGCTAAAAAAAAAGTAACTATTGCTATAGTTTTGAAATAATTCCAATTGTATTATTAGGGAGCCCATTTATGTATGAAAAATTTCGGGTAACAAGACTTAGAACTCACGCCTCATGGATATAGTTCAAGCGCCCTAGATTATTTTTGTTTTTTTTTTTAATATTTTTCTATCATCAGTGAGGAGTGAAAGTGTTAAATCACTTTATTTCCCACTTTTCGCCTATTTTTTGAACCATTTTGTATAATTGCGAATAGTGGAAATGAACGCGTCTATCAAATATTAAGAAAATGGAAGTAATTTAAAATCTTCCTCTGAGTCTAAAAATAGTTCGAAAATATAAATTTATAAATGATTTTCATCTAAAATATATAAAATATAACATTTTAAGCACAAAACAACGTAAAACATGGCATCCACAATATAAAAGAGGTAATACTTAAATGCAAGACGGAAATCGCTTACCGCCGCGCCCTGACGTTTTGCAAATGGCGTCACATGACGTGGAAATGATAGTTGCATTACGTTAGTTCACACCCAGTTTATTAAACCCAGTTTGTTATATTTTAGAACGTGGATATGCTAGTCTTGGTTAGGGTGTATACATAAATGTGATGTTCTTTTTTTGCTTGGTAGGCAGAGGGAACCTAGTGGTAAAACACTCGGTTCGACACTTTTCGCAGATTTTTCGGAATAAATTGCCCGAGTAAGAATCAAATCCACAACCGTCGCGCTTAAAATCATATGTTTGTGCCACTGCGCCACGAAGAAAATGTGGAATGTTATAAAGAAAATCTTAAGAATTAATGAGGCATTGTCGTGGCGGCGTTTAACTGTAAGACGTTGTAGGTTTAAATCCTGATCGTGGGGATAAATTTTGTTTAAATGTCCTCGCCTCGGTGACAAGACAATTCGCGATGTTGAGTTTCGCTACTTAATACACAATAACTTGAAAGTTGGATGGAAAGTGAGAAACGGAGTATATTAAACCTTTTTATAATGTAGAACGTGGGTATGCAACGCTTGGTTAGGATGTATGTATGTACACAGTAAATTTTCTTACTATCTAATTTGGTACCTAGAAAAGAATATTAATTTAAATGGAGAACATAGTCTCCTAACACTAGGTTACCTATACCTAAACAGTAAGAACCTATATAATATATTTTTTTATTTATCCCATATAATAAAAATAGTAAATGTGCAAATTTAATAAATATAAGGCCAGTCGTGGCGCAATGGTATAAAGTGTGACTGTAAAACCGACTGGTTGTGGGTTCGATCCCCACTCGAGAAGATGAAATATTTACTTAAATTTATATTTTCATTTCTTCGCTCTGGTGTCGAGGCAAAGCGCATTGAGTGCTGCCACTCAACTCTCAATGCCTCCAAAATTCGGCAGAAAGTGGAGATCGGAGTGTCTTAACACTAGGTTCCCTCTGCCTACCCTGCTGTGTGCGGGATATAGCGTGAAGCTAATTTAATTTATTTTTTTTAATAAAATATCTCTCATGTGAACTCACCTTAACACCGATCTACAACCGCATGCATGCACTGATATATTGTCAGAACAATTTTTCATTTAAGAAGATTAACAACATGTTGTTGCAATCCACAGACACTAGATTGGAGTCACTAAACTGAATATAGAGTAAGGACTATGAGTTAGGTTTTGTTACTAAAGCGAATGTATCCTAGTTGTTTAGATATAAAAAAAAATGTATAAATGTATGTTATTGTTTTTTTCTTATATATGGAACTCAACGCCGCGTTTTTACCGTATATCTTTCCCGTAATAAGTCACAATAGGATATTTTGTGACGAAAAAATATTGAAAAGTGTAGTGTGATATTTCATTATTTTTTACATCAATTTTGAAATCTAGTGAGAATTCAAGGTATTCTCTGCCTACCCTTCTATGTGTGGGATAGAGTGTTAGCTAAAAAAAATATTTTTCCCTCGATTGAATATGAACCCGCGAACTTCGATCTCAGAACACATAATTTTGTAACGGCTGCATTTTTTTCTAAACATTAATTATTACGAGGCCAGTCGTAGCGCAGCGGCACGAAGTGTGACTGTAAAACCGACTGGTTGTGGGTTCGATCCCCACACGAGGAGATGAAATATTTACTTAAATTTATATTTTCATTTCTTCGCTCTGGTGTCGAGGCAAAAGTGTGGCGTTGAGTTCTGCCACTCAACACGCAATGCCTCCAAAATTCGGCAGAAAGTGAGGAACGCAGTGTCTTAACACTAGGTTCCCTCTGCCTACCCTGCTGTGTGCGGGATACAGCGTGAAGCTGATTTAATTTGATTTAATTTTTTTTTAATTAATTATTACTCATTTTTAAACCTTTCACAATATTACTTGTCACTACAAAAAAAAGTATAAGAAACCAAAAAAAAAAACCCTTTGAAAATCACCCAAAACAAAGTAGCTGTTAGAGAAACGATTAAAAATTCAATCTCTAAGTGCAGAGGAGCCCTTTGAGAAGTCAGGTGTAAAATGAAAGTGTCTGCGTTTGTCGTCTAATTATTGAATTAGGCCCTCCACAGTGGAGACCGAGAGATTATCTTTGAAGACTTGGTTAGTTACTCTGTTGAAATTTAATTGGTTAATGGGTAAAGTTAAAATCTATTGATTTTGGTTTTAGTTTCGAGTTGGAATAGCAAATTTTGATAAATTTTTGAAGTGGGATTTTGAGTTATCTAACTATACTTTTTATAAATAATATTATGGATATTTTGTAGATACAACGTTTTTTTCTCGTTAATATGTTTTATTCAAATCAAACTGGAAAAAATATTTCCCTGTTATTGAGCTGAGTCAAAAGTGTGTTGCTATTTCTACCACACCGTTAAACCTACAGCATTGATATTTTGCAAGAACGTTGTGGACGACATGGTGATCCCATTGAAGTAGTTTTGTGAGATAAAAATTATAATATAACTGAGTAAATAGTCTAAAAGTGTCCCATAGAGTTGAGCTGTGGACTGTTTTGAATTTCACCTGCACAGATTGAACTTTGACTAACCTAACCAACCGCGTGCGGACAAAACAGAATATTTGGCAAAATTTTCGTAAAAAATTCGCAAAATTTTGCGCAACTCCTCTCAGCTCCACCCGCCGTGCACAGCATGTGGCGGATCCTAGTTTTATATCCATCGCATACTCGACAGTACCCTTTTCAAATCTACTTATTTAATCATACAGATAATAACAAAATTAAACATGTTAAATTGAATGTGAAAAAAATATAATTTTCACCATCATGGTACAGTAGCACTAAATGTTATGGTGTCGATACTCATTACGAAAATTATTATTTCCATTATGACAAGACAAAACGTGGCGTTGAACTCCGCTATTTAACATACAATGCTTACAAAATTTAGTTGATATTAGGAAATGTGTGTTTTTAAACTAGGGTCCTAGATTGAGTCAAAAAAATTATGATATTATATAATTACACCAACGTCTCTGAAACTAAATTATCCTGTTTACTTATGTAAACAAATTCGTAGGAGGATGTCGTCAACTACCAACTGTCTGGATGACGAATCTTAAGATTCCCACGAGAATTAGGTCGAGCATCAATGAAACGTTCAATTTGTAGTATAACATAAGACGTCTTCTATTCTATTCAAAGGTATCACAATAATTTATAAGATATTACATTTTTGACTGAACCTACTGTGGTGTATGTCAGTATGTGAATATACAAGTGATGGTGGTGCCTCCCTACTCTATAAATTAATTTAGCCCCGTTTTTCCTCTCTGGTAAGACAAAGTGCGGCGTTGAGTTCCATCACTCAAAATGCAATTTCTGAAATTCAAGTAGATGCTGGATTTAAATATGTGTAATAATTACATAAAACTAAAAAAAAGGAGATATTTCTAGCCCAATAAGTATAGACATAATAAAAGGTATTTTAATATATAAAGATTTGTTGTGGGAAATAAAATATTTAATAATTCTATTTCCCTGCTCTGAAAACAAGGTAAAGAGCGGCGTTGAGTTCCATCACTCATCACGCACTGTCTCCCGATTGTCTTAACGACTATGTGCGGGATACAATGAAACAAAAAAAAATGCTTAATATTTGCTGTCTCCAGATGAAAAATTGAGGACGAAGTGATTTTATTAAAAAAAACCAACCTTAAAATGTGTTTTTACATTTCTTCATAACAATTGTAATTTCAAAAGTGTAACAGTAGTATAAAGTAGTAGTATCTACTACTAGGAATCCTAGTTTTTCTAGTTTATTACAGCTCGCCAAAATAAAACGCGCTTGGAGAATTGTTAATTCTGAACTCAGCATTTTTGATTATGTTTAGTGTTAAAGGTTGTAGTGACAATTGGAATATTTTTCTATATTAATATTTTTTAGCTTCACACTGCATTTTGCACACAGCAGGGTAGAAATAAATGACCTGGAAACGTAGAATTGAAACACTCCGTTGACATTAAGACATTTCCGGCCTCCACTTTCTGCCAAATTCCGGAGGATATTCCGGTGGAAGCTCATTGCCACAGCGAGTTGAAAATATTAAATATATTATTTTTTTATATTATCGATTCTCCAAATAGGAATCGAACCCACTCGAAATCCGTCGCGTTTACAGTAACACGCTTCCTCCTCTGCGCACAACAGCCACGACTGGCTTATATAATTGCATTTGACCTCAATGTACCCCAGGCCTTACCCCACTCCTAAAAGCGGGCATTAGCCGTAAACCCAACAGAGATACAACGGTTATAAAATATTTTAATTATATTTTATCACCACTAAAACCGTGTAAATGAAAAACTGTTTCTTTGCTTTATGAAATCGTAAAAAACTTGTCCTTTCTATGCGGATTCGCGTTTTAATGTGATATTCTTTGCATTAATAGGTTTGCTTTGTTGGAGTCTCCTTAATGACTTTAGTTTCAATTTTAATCTGTTTTATCTTATTGTAGTGCTTACTAGTGGAGAATAAATTAATGGGATTTTATTTTTTGATAATCAAAATTAAATCAACTTCACACTGTATTCCGCACACAACAGTGTGTGCGGAGGGAACCTAGGGTCAAGATAGTCTGTTTCCCACTTACCGCCGAATTTTGTAGGTATTGCATGTTGAGTAGCGGAACTCTACGCCGCGCTTTGCCTCGACACCAGAGCAAAGAGATGGTAATATAAATTTAAATAAATATTTAATTTCCTTGAGTGGGATCAAACCTACTATCAGTCGCGTTAACAGTCATAGTTTGTGCCCCTGCGCCACGACTGGCCTCTTTTGTTAATCAAGATGGTTCTTTTTGGAGGTATAGAATATATACAAATAGATTCACGCTGTACCCGACATATAGCAAAATAAGAAATGGAACTTAGTGTTATGATACTCCGCTCCAATTGAGACACCACTCAACATTGGAATGGAACAAACCATTGGAATGAAACCATACTTTCCGCCTATTTTTTTTTTTTTTATTTGTATGCCTGTGCCACGAAGGATTGGTATGATTTACACTCAAGAAAATGCAATATTTAATATTTTCATGTCCTTGCTCTGGATCTCTGCATGTAAGGAGGCAAAACCTGACGTTCAGTTCCGCCACTCACACAGAAAGTGAGGCTTACCATTAGGTTTCCCAGGTTCACTTTACCCTCATATAAACGGGATATAGCGTGAAGCCAAAAAAATGCAGTAGTTAGTTTGATTCTTAAATAATGCATATAAATAAACGTCGAAGGCAACCACCGTGATCGGTGACCAATCGACCTTTAACCGGAAGTGGCGCAAGCTATTTAAATTTATAACCTTTTTACTCAAATTTGCATAAGTAACTTTTGTTTCAATATTAAGAAAATATATGTAGAAAAAGGCGACTTTCATTATAATAGTGTAGGTTCCAAAATAACCCTTTGTGATGCAATCATTTGACTGCAAACGCGATGGTTGTGAAAAAAAAATAATTCGGAGAAATTCAGTTTTTTTTCATCTCCTTCGTTCAGATAACAAGATACAGCATGGTTTTGGGTATCGTCAGTTAATACGCAATTAAACAGTTACATAATAGGGTCAGAGTGTCGTAACACTAGTTTCCTTCTATGATGCTACAGCGTGAACTTAACAAAAAAAAAAAAGAAAAAATATATAAACAAATAGATTTTTATACATACACAGTCGTTATGTAACTTTCATAAAGATCAAACCAAAATCTTTTTGAATATGGGCTGGAAGCTTACAAAGATATTCGGGCAATTTGCCGTCAAGCCTCTTGAATTAGATGTCTCCCAGCTTTTTATTTCCTCAATCAAATGTCCAAGTGACGTCGAGTGGGATGGAACGACCTAATGAATTCTCTGCTTAGGTTTAACAGGGAAAGTTGATATGTGTGTATGTGAAAATTTGTTTTGATTGGTTAAATAAAAAATTATGGCAATTAAGTAAAAATATTTTTCGAAGATTTTTATTAAATCTTCATGTTGTGTTCTACATGTAGCAGGGTAGGCAGAGGGAACTTTGGTACCTAGTATTAGGACACCCTGATCCCATTAAGACATTTTCGTTCCTCACTTTATGTTCCCTCTGCTAATATTAAATAAATAATTATTACATCAAACACATAATTTTATTATTTATGATAATTAGTAATACCAAGCACCTCTTTAATAACAACTCTGTATTTTGTATATTTTAGACGCTAAGGAATATAGTATAAGCCAAATTGGGCTAAGACTATGAAAAAAGATAGTGATGTGTTATATTACGAGATAAAAGATACTGATACTATAAACGCTTTTGAGAAACGCGCTGGATAGAAGTGGAGGTTGATCATACGCATATATCCTGATGCAACTCTGATGCTGACTACGGTCACTTGATGGCCTGATTACATAGAGAGAGAGAGAGGGAGAGAGAGGGAGAAAGTGAGATGTCATTATTTATAATAAAAAAATAAATATAAAAAAATAATCAATAATAATTAAAGCCAGGCACAAGCGTAGCACTAGTAATCGGGGCAGGTTGGGTTTTGGATTATTTGGGATGTGTAATATTTTCTTGTGTATGGTGTCGAGGCAAAGAGCGACGTTGTAATCCGCCTTTCAACTATCAATGTTTCTAGAATTCGCCGGAAAATGGAAAACGGAGACTATAATATGAACGAGGTACAACGCGAAGCTGAAAAAAAAAAAATCATTTAAATTAACATTATCCATAACGTCTTATAGAAAAATCTTCGTACACCCTTATTCTTTATATCCAAATCTCAAGGGTGGCAACTATATTACACAATGGGGGTCGCATTCCACAGATTATAGCGATGTTACTTCTCATGAGCCGTTTACTGGCTCCTGGGAGAAAAAAATATAGGAGAACTGGAAGGAGTATGGTCTTTTTTTTTTCGAGAAATAGTTATTTATTGCATTTCTATTAAAGTTTATTTATTAAGAGTAAAATACGAAATAATTTTCCATTTTTTGGTTTAGATAAATAAATTATGTTGTGGGATATATTTAACGTTTTTTAAATGTTTTTCTACATATAGGAAAGAAAAGTAGGTATTTTTTTCATGTATAAAAAGTTGAACAGAATTTTAACTCTCGGAAACTCACCAAGATTTGGACAAAAAATGTGGTGGTACTTGACATCGCCACTTATGTACACAGAGTTAATTAACGTTTATAGATTGACCCTCACTTGAAAGATTAAATACTTCGTTTTTTACTCTGTAAAAAGCAATGTTTTAAGAGCAAATTGATATCCGCCACCTAACATGGAATGAGTCCAAAATGAGTCACGCCTCTGTATAAAAATTTAAAATGCAAAAAAAATTAGTAATTCGAACTAGTATGCCTAAACAATTATTTTTTTTTTAAATAAGTATAATAAATAATAGTTTTAAGTTTAACAAAATGTTCATTATTTATTTACAAATAGAATAGACTTTTATTGATATTATTAATTAAATCCAATTAATAAATAAAATTAACAATTTATCCAAAGTTCACAAAAGAATATTTTATATCCACGACCACGTGGCCTGTATTAGCCGGAGCCCGCAGGGTGTTGCAATTTGCTTCAATAATAGGACTCTTGTCCTCCGTACTTACCGTTACAGAATTTATCGCGGGGATCTCAAGTATTTGGTGGATCGTGAGCATATATAAACATAACTGCCGAGTTTTCTTTTGAGATTCTATATAGTGTTTTTATTGGAAATCTTTATTTTATTATTCTTCAAGTAGTTGGTAAAGTAGGTACAATAAAAATATTTTTATATTGAACATTGCAAATGAAAATGCTTTATTTAGGTAGACTTGGTGTAGCTAGATTATATTTGTATCATAAATAGTAAATACATTTTTTTATCTTCTTTGGTTCATGCTGTATCTCGCACATAGCACAGTAGGCAGAAGGAACCTGGGAGCCTAGTGCTAAGACATTCCGTTTCCAATAAGACACTTCTGTTTCCCATTTTCCCCTCGAATTCTGGAGGTATTCCGTGTTACGTGGCTAAACTTGTAGTTATCTCTTCCATAAAATAAACTAATAATTTGTGGATCTAAGTATACACCTGTAAAATAATATTTGGCAATGTTTTTTAAATTTTTCTCTGCAGAAATTTAAAGTCACTGTAAAACTAACGTTAAATAAGAAAGCGTAATTATACTACACAAGAATATATGAAGGATATTTTTTTAATGACGATAATTTGAATTTAATTCAGGATAGCTACTATTGTAATATTGTATTAAGCATTAAAATTAGAACCTTCATTTTGAAAAGAGCAACTTTTGAGTTTCTTGTCGGTTTCTCTTAGCAGAACTGCTATCCGAGCTAGTGGTGGCTTTGTGTTCATTCGACAATCCAAAAGTGTCCAAAAGTCTTTTTGAATATAGAATATTTTAAATATTAAAATTGAACTTCAACATTTTGCCTCGTTACCAGAGCGACAAAATAAAAGCATTGAATATTTAATTTTTTTGAATGGGAACCGAACTCTCAACCACCATACTTAAAATTAGACGTAGCGACTGCGTCACGACGGCCTCTTATACTGATATGCACTTTTCAAATTAGAATTAGACCATCAAGGCATCATACTCTACAATTTCTAATTAAAAGGGGGGAACAATACGTAATGGGAGTCTAATCTGGTTACATCGTCATCGACGGCGATGATTGCGCTGATGACTGACGAGGAGCAGCAATAATCCTTTTAGTTTCGTTTGACGGAAAAACTAGTTAGATAGTTAATAGTCAACTCGATTATATGAATAATTCAATTTTTTAAGAGCTCTAGGTGTAGGTTTAGAATATTAGTTGCAGCCTATGACTTTGTTTGGGTAAATTAAAAAATATAAAATGTAGGTATTTTCTGTTTAAGCCGAAATTTCGGGAAAATTCCTTTTAGTGTCCAGCGTTCGTAGTTTCGGTTGTGGGTTGTTTGTCAGTTACTAACAGTAAAGAAAAGTTATTAACAGTTTATTAACGTAGATTATGTGTAATTTTATATTATTTGAGGCCAGTCGTGGCGCAGCGGCACAAGGTGTGACTGTAAACCGACTGGTTGTGGGTTCGATCCCCACTCGAGGAGATGAAATATTTACTTAAATTTATATTTCCATTTCTTCGCTCTGGTGTCAAGGCTAAGCGCGGCGTTGAGTTCTGCCACTCAACACGCAATGCCTTCAGAATTCGGCAGAAAGTGGGGAACGGAGTGTCTAAAAAAAAAACACTAGGTTCCCTCTGCCTACCCTGCTGTGTGCGGGATACAGCGTGAAGCTGATTTATTTATTTATTTATTTATTTATATTATTTGGAACATAATAGGTGAAATAACAGAGGTTTTATTGATTTTTTCTTTTGCTTCACAAATAAAAAATAAAAAAATAAAAAAATATCTCTATCTAAAAATCACACGTTAGTTATTTCCTTTCTTTACATTTTAAGCTCCTAGCCACCTGTGAAGAGAAGATAAATTAGGTGCTTATGCACCCGCACTTAAAATCACAATACTAGAGAGTGAATTGGATTTGTCATTTACTACTAATTTAAATAAAAAATTAACAGCCAAGCAATTTTGTTCGTCATTTTAGCTTCACACTGTATCTTGTATAGAGCAAAGTAGGCAGAGAGAAATGCGTGTTAAGTCACTTCGTTATGCGCTTTCCTTTAGAATTAGAGATGAATAAGAGGCAGAACTCAACGCCGTACTTAACTCGTCTAAGCGGCAAAATGAAAATATTTCATTCTACTCCCTATAATGAAATTCGACCCACAACTGCGTTTTTCAGCTGACATCGTTCCCTCAACATTAAACTACATTTCCATACACGCACACACAAATTCCAACAAACCTTGTTAAGTGTAGTCACTATAGTGCAATTGTATGGTACATACAAACATACATACAAATATAATATAGTAATATATTTAATTAATACAAGTCAGCGTCAGAAAGGTCATTAGTGCTGCACCCGCTACATTGTACTGAACATACTCATAATACTGTACAATACGAACACTAATGGATTATCAGTGATTTGCATTTAACTTTGGATGGTTTTATGTAATATAGAAAAAGCAGCGTCACACTGTGTTCTGTATACAGTATGGTAGGCAGAGGGAACCTAGTGTTAAGACTCTCCGTCCCCTGCTATTTGTAAAATTTTAAAGTATATATAAATACTATATTAATATACTAATTGGGAAATATAGCAAATTGGAAAACTAGTGTTAACATATTCCTTTCTCCGGCTAATTTTCTCACCAGGACGAGGACAGAAGCTGTAAAGAAGACATCGTCTCCGGTTTAAGTAATATTAATTATTTTTTAAATTTTACCCTACTATGTGCGGGATCTATATCCCGCACATAGTAGGGTAGGCAGAGCAGCATCGTAATCCTCAAAAAAAAAAACTATATAAACCACATTAAAAAAAAGTTACATAAAACTGTCCATCTGAAACAATGATGCAAGCGGATGTAAGGCCCCACACGGTAGAGTTGAAAATAATTGTCTCGCAGATAGGCGGTGCGCAAACTAATTTTACTGTGTACTCCACGAGATTGAATGCAGTTACTGTGGAGATTAAAGTGAAACTACGAACCTATTGGGTAGTATTGTATGTAAATATTTTTTAGTGGTAGGGTTAATAAAAATTAAAATTGGGTTTTTTAGCATCACGTTGTTTCTTGCACATAGCAGTGTAGGGAACCTGGGAACCTAGTTGAGATACTCCGTTCCCATTAAGACACTTCCATTTCTAATAAGGCTTAATATTGTTCAGAAAATAAAAAGCTATGTGCTTTTTTCTCAGCTTCACCCTATATCTTGATAACTGTAAAAACAGTCTGTCTCCAGCTAGATTGAACACTAATTACGAGTAGAGTGGCGGAGCTCAACGCCGCACTTTGTCTAAGAATAGCTGTGAAATTAATGGAAATGGAAAAAAAAACGGAAATGGAATAGCGTTTGACTGTGAACGCTTCCTTTCATAATCCTAGTTTATAAATACAATTTTGTGTATTAAAACTAGGTATAAAAGAAACTGAAGTATTTTAATGGGAACAGCTTGTCTTAGCATTGGGTTCCTAAATTCCCCCTAGACTACTCTGTGTGGGATACAGCGTGAACCTAACATTCAATTTTAACAGATTTAATCAGTTTTTTTCTAAAGTTTAAATTAAATTTTGCTCAAAATCTTAACTATTGTTAATAACATATCGATATGTATGTAGTTTATGTCGACCTGTACGGCAGTGTTGTGAGCAATCAACCATTTTACTGTCCTTTGTCTTCTTAGTTGCTGCCATGGAGACAATTATGAGTTATTCTTGTTACGGACTTACGTGTTAGATATTGTCTGTTTTTTTACAATTGTTTGTAATTGTGAAGTTTTTTTGGTTCTAGGGACCTACTATACCTATTGAGATGTGATGAGTGATTTATCGTATTTTTAATTGCTATTAACTCTGAGATCGATCTTAAGATGCCGTTTTATTAACTTTATCTGTGAAAAAGGTATCTTAAGTAAGCCTTAATTTAATAATTGTTATTTTAATGTTTATACATCTTAAACTCTTGATATATATTATTCACAAAATGGAATGTAATCAAAACATGTATTGGATCTAAAGACTTATTCAGCAATTACGATTATCATTTACTCTCGCTATAGAATCGCAGCGTTGAATCCCACCATTTAAAACACAATGTATCAAAATTACAAGTACAAAGTAGAGATCGAGGTGCCTTAACACTAATAATTAATTCTTCTAGAGGCTGGTCGTGGCGCAGCGGCACAAAGTGTGACTGTAAATCGACTGGTTGTGGGTTCGATCCCCACTCGAGGACATGAAATATTTACTTAAATTTATATTTCCATTTCTTCGCTCTGGTGTCGAGGCAAAAGTGCGGCGTTGAGTTCTGCCACTCAACACGCAATGCCTCCAGAATTTGGCAGAAAGTGGGGAACGGAGTGTCTAAAACACTAGGTTCCCTCTGCCTACCCTGCTGTGTGCGGGATACAGCGTGAAGCTGATTTTTTTTTTTTTTTTCTAACTTTCGAAGCCTGGAGGTTCTGAATAAATATTTGAATAAATATTTTTATATCTTCTTCGCCTTAGCATTAAGGCAATGCGGCGTTAAATTCCGGAACTTAATACGCAATACCTCCACCCTACTGCATACGTTATACAGAGTGAAACTGAAAAAAATCGAAATATTAAAAAGCATTCAATACAAAAACGTTACTAGAAATACACTTTGTCTACTGCCAGTATCAGATTTTTCCTACGATCGTAAACTAGTGTACAAACAGTCGTATCACTGCAATGGGGTGGAAGCGCGAAATAAAGTTGACTGAACCGAGTCAATTTACAGGTGAGATTTGTCTTCCCTTTAACTGTCTTAGACTGTCTGTTGAGTTTGACCGCGTTTTATTAAATGGTTTAGTAGTTTAACTACTCGTTTTGTTTGTTGGAAAGTTGGTTTTTGTTGTTTAATATCAGGTTTCTTTTCTAAATTACCTGTTTTAAAGGTTACAGTTTCTTTGAATTTTACAGTATAAAATAAAAATTATATTGATATAAAACAAAATATATTCATTAGAACTATTAGTTACTTTTTTTGTTTAACTCAAAACTTCAAGATCTTGTAGAGTTAAACATTATAGTTTTATTTTAATACTAGCGACCCGCTCGCGGCTTCGCCCGCTTAAACCACAGAATTATTTATTTAACACACTGAATTATGTTCGTGTTTTGATATACTTATAATGTATGTTTGCAATGTAATGAAGATTTTTATGAGAAAGTTGTTAAAACTTTAGGTCGCATTTTCGTACCTCCCATAAGAATCTTCAATTGAATGTTTGAAATAAAAACACAACTTATCGATACTTACTATATGTGCGATAATCTCAGAAACGGCTTAACCGATTTAAATACGTTTTTTGTTTGTATTCTGGCAAAGTGCCCTTAAATATTAAGTATTAGTTTTATTTTAAGCAGCTTCATGCTAGTCAGAGGGAGGAACCTAGTATTAAGACACTCCGTTCCTCACTTTCTACCGAATTCTGGACGCATTGCGTGTTGAGTGACAGAATGCAACGCCGTGCTTAACCTCGACCCCAGAGCGAAGAAATGGAAATATAAATTTAAGTAAATATTTCATCTCCTCGTGTGGGGATCGAACTCAGAGAACCAGTCGGTTTTACAGTCACACTTTGTGCCGCTGCGCCACGACTGGCCTCAACTGGACTGGACTTTATTTTAATCGGTTCACATAAAGTTAAAACCAGATCCACGCTTTATCCCGCCCTTAGTAGGGCAACTTAGTGTAAGATATTGGGTATAATGTGTGACTGATGTGCGAAATGAAAATATTATTAAATTATAATTCAATCCTGCATGTGTGGATCGGACCCACAACGTCGCGTTACAGTTACAATTGGGCATATAGGGTAAAATAGTATAAACCCGTACCTAAAGAATTTAAGCAAGATACATCAACAGTGAAGACGTAGGTTTTTTTCTCATTTCACAATGTTTATTCATATCTATATTTCGTATGACGCGGTTACGCATAGGTACCAATAATGTAAACACATACTACTACATAAATAGTACTAAAATGTTTAGAACTTTAAACTTTGCCGCCAAAACCTACGACTCGATTTCGCAATGAGGCGTATGCGGCGGTTTCCCTTTGATAGGTTTATGTGTGCGTGCGTCGTGCTTGACAAATTGTATTTTATTTTACAACGATAATTTTATTATTTATTTTGTTTGAAAAAATAACTTTTTTATTTTCGGGTTTTTAATTTAATATGTAATAGGCTTTTATAGAGTAGTTAAACTGTGGTTTCATTTAAAGTGGTCCTAACAAAAAAACTCTGTATAATTGAGCATATTTAATATTTATAGTGATTTTTTGGTGAAAAGATACCAATAGTTATTACAACCACTTGCGAAGAAGCATAGTTTTGGCAATTTTTTATTCTTATACCTTTTGAAAAACTACCAACGTTCTTAAGTTAATATATTATTTTTTCAAATTAAAAAAATTGTCTATGTCATCCTAATGGCGGAAAAATATTCAAAATGTATTGTAATACCACATTAGTATCGACAATGTAGTGTTGATAGTAATTAAAAATAGATATACTACAGGAGGATATCTTCATATGCACTGTTTTAACCTGTTTTATGTATAATATAGAATAATATATTCTATAGAGGAATCACACATTCTTTTTATTCAGTTTAGTAAATACATTTTTTAGAGGTTACTCTGTACTAAAATGGCATACAACTCTGTTCCCGCATTTACGTTCCTGATATATCGATATAAATAACAGAAATACAAAATATAGGAAGGAAACACAAATGCAATTATATTGCATTTTTTCTTTTTTTCATACTTGAAACGTATTAATAAATTACATATTTTGTATTACATACAATTAATTTCTTTTGAATATAACACTAAGTTTAATCAGCTTCACGCTATTTTAACAGATAACATAAGATGACATTAAAACGTATTGACATCACCACGTGATCCATCTAAACACAATATAATTTTTTATAAGTAATGAACTCACAAACAGAATTTACTTTCCAAATACTTTTTATTCTACATATCGCCATATGAGCTAATCCCAAAAAATATACTTACTTTATTATTTTTGTTAATATCACCAACGTAGACGTTTAAAATAATAGTTATGGTAGACTGAACAAATATTGATTATACTTCTTTTTTTAGCTTCACGTTGTATCCCGCACACAGCAGGGTAGGCATAGGACACCAAGTGTTAAGACACTCTGTTCCCTACTTTCCTCGGAATTCTGTACGCATTGCGTGCTGAGTAATGAAACTCAACGCCGCACTTTACCTCGACACCAGAGCGATGAAACGGAAATATAAATTTAAATAAATATTTCGTTTCCTTGCGTGGTCATCGAACCCTCAACAGTTACACTTGTGTGCTCCTGTGCAACGAACGGCCTCAATTTACTTTCTTCTTTTAAAATGTGGTTAAATGAAATAGTCGTAATTTAATTATGTCGGATTACTATTAACCGACTTCTTAAAAGAGGTCATCAATTGGACTGTATTTTTATCCTTGTTACCTTAGAATTTTTGATTGTATGAACCGATTTTAATTATTCTTTTTTATTTGAAAGGTAATGCGTCCCGTGTAGTCTTATTTTAATTTAGTTTATATTCAACAATGGTATCTATGAGAAAATCATATAAATCTCAAATTTGCATTAAGTATATGCGCGACAAATGAACGTATAAGTCAATATCAATTCAACCGATTTTAATGATTCTTTTTTTATTAGAAAGGGTACATATAAAGGGTAGTTTGGTGAAAGTTTAGTTAAGTTCAGAGTGTGAAATCCAGTTGAAATTGAAGAAGTCGATTTTTTTTATTAAAAAACATAATTATGTAATTTTTTCTACAAAAAATTCTTTATACTCCATGATAAAAACTATCCTATAAGTGACATTAGGCTTTGAACTATTACCATGCCAAAATTAATTTAATTTCATACAGTAGTTATCGGTATTTTAGGTGATTTACATTTTTCAGTTTTTGTTTTTTTTTAAAGAAAACTATCATGAAATTCGGAATGAAACCGAAAAAAAATGTACCTTGAGGCCCTAGGCTAACACCATGCAAAAATTCATCAATTTCTGTCAGGTAGTTTTTGCGTGATTGACGCACAAACAAACCGACAGACAGACAGACAGACAGACAGACAGACAGACAGACAGACAGACAGACAGACAGACAGACAGACAGACAGACAAGAATTCTGCTGAGTGGTTTTTTAGGTTCTATAATCGACATATTAACCGACCTAATTTTTATTTTTTTTATATCTTTCATGTACAGAATTGACTTTTCTATCCTTTTATTATATATGGAGATTAATCACATTAATAAGATAATGAGTGCGACAAGGTCAGGCAAGACAAAACTAACATCATTTTTTTTATTCTTAAAATAAAAAATAGGTATAGATTGTTTTGTGAATTCATGTGATAAATTACATTTTATAACTCCTTTTAATTTTTGACTTTTCAGTTCGTTTCAATACAAATTTAAAATACCTTTCGTGACAAAGTGCATTTATACATCGCTCATTTACCGAAACAATGTGTCGGTAACCTTCTTTCGTCGTACCATCGTTTCTAATTCAGTAGCTTAGAGAAATAGCTGTCTCCATAGCTGACTTGGAGCCTGCGAATGAGGCTAAGGATGAAGGACCTTGTCTCTCAACGCAATAGGTCATCACTGACACACACACTGGTCCTCCTAGTTTTTCCATTTAACTACACTTCAGATAGGAGAAAGCCTACATAAAAAATAAACTTTTTTAAATTATAAAACTTTTATTGAAGTTTATTCGTGTAGTAAAAATTTTTTTATGTGAATGTGTAGTCACATATATAGATCACATGTGTGAATATGTAGTCACATATGTGGACCACATGTGTGAATATGTGGTCACATATGTGGACCACATGTGTCAATATGTGCTCACGTATGTGGACCACATGTGTGAATATGTGGTCTTTCATGTGGACCACATGTGAGAATGTGTGGTCACATATGTGGACCACATGTGTGAATACGTGATCGCGTATGTGGACCACATGTGTAAATATGTGGTCGCGTATGTGGATTACATGTGGGAAAATGTGGTCACATATGTGGACCACATGTGTGATATGTAGTCACATATAAAGATTACATGGGTGATCCTGTGGTCACATATGTGGACCACATGTGTGAATATGTGGTCTTTCATGTGGACCACACGTGAGAATTTGTGGTCACAAATGTTGACCACATGTGTGAATATGTGGTCGCGTATGTGGACCACATGTGGGAAAATGTGGTCACATATGTGGACCACATGTGTGATATGTAGTCACATATGAAGATTACATGGATGATCATGTGGTCACATATGTGGACCACATGTGTGAATATGTGGTCACGTGTGTGGACCACATGTGTGTATATGTGCTCACATATGTGGACCACATATGTGAACATGTTGTCACATATGTGGACCACATGTGGCATCGTGTGGTCATATATGTGAACCACATGTGTGAGTAAGTATTCACATGTGCAGATCGCATGTGTGATATGTTGTCACATATGTAGACCACATGTGTGATATGTAGTCACATATGAAGATTACATGTGTGATCATGTGGTCACATATGTGGACCACATGTGTGAATATGTGGTCACGTGTGTGGACCACATGTGTGTATATGTGCTCACATATGTGGACCACATATGTGAATATGTGGTCACATATGTGGACCACATGTGGCATCGTGTAGTCATATATGTGAACCACATGTGTGAGTAAGTATTCACATGTGCAGATCGCATGTGTGATATGTTGTCACATATGTAGACCACATGTGTGATATGTAGTCACATATGAAGATTACATGTGTGATCATGTGGTCGCATATGTGGACCACATGTGTGAATATGTGGTCACGTGTGTGGACCACATGTGTGTATATGTGCTCACATATGTGGACCACATATGTGAATATGTGGTCACATATGTGGACCACATGTGGCATCGTGTGGTCATATATGTGAACCACATGTGTGAGTAAGTATTCACATGTGCAGATCGCATGTGTGATATGTTGTCACATATGTAGACCACATGTGTGATATGTAGTCACATATGAAGATTACATGTGTGATCACGTGGTCATATATGTGGACCACATGTGTGAATATGTGGTCACGTGTGTGGACCACATGTGTGAATATGTGGTCACGTGTGTGGACCACATGTGTGTTTATGTGCTCACATATGTGGACCACATATGTGATCATGTGGTCACATATGTGGACCACATGTGGCATCGTGTGGTCATATATGTGTACCACATGTGTGAATAAGTATTCACATGGGCATATCACATGTGTGATATGTAGTCACATATGTAGACCACATGTGTGATATGTAGTCACATATGAAGATTACATGTGTGATCATGTGGTCACATATGTGGACCACATGTGTGAATATGTGGTCACGTGTGTGGACCACATGTGTGAATATGTGGTCACATATGTGAACCTTTTATAAAATATATTTAATTCATTAAATGTAATATGTATATAAATAAATAAACGTAAAGAAACGTTACGTAACATCATACATAATAACAATTAAAACGTAAACTGCAGGCTAATTGATCATCCGGTAGACATTTTAATTAAATTATCAGCTGAAGCAGAATGTCTTTGTATCATCAGAGTTGTAAACCATTTGTTTGATAATTACCTTTAACAGTTATGAACATATACTATTGTTCAAAGACGTCACTATTACATTTCAATCCTATGAAAATTTATAATGGAGAGAAGAAAGAATTTCAAATAAGATAGTGGTGCACTTACTCAATTTTGCACTTTCCAATTTCTTTAGATAGTATAGCGGAACACAAGGCTTCGCTTCGTTTGTTTTTACGGGCAGAAAAATAAATATATTCTTCCACTTAGTGGGAATTTAACCTAATTAAAATACAACTAGTGCTACAACCAGAAATCTCAGTTCTCTCAATTGTACCGTCATAGCGTCAAGTTTTAGTCGACATATTAACTTTAAACATATTAATTTTTTATCGACATATTAACCGACCTAATTTTTATTTTTTTTATATCTTTCATGTACAGAATTGACTTTTCTATCCTTTTATTATATATGGAGATTTTGTTTGAAAAAATAACTTTTTTATTTTCGGGTTTTTAATTTAATATGTAATAGGCTTTTATAGAGTAGTTAAACTGTGGTTTCATTGAAAGTGGTCCTAACAAAAAAACTCTGTATAATTGAGCATATTTAATATTTATAGTGATTTTTTGGAAAATTGATACCAATAGTTATTACAACCACTTGCGAAGAAGCATAGTTTAGGCAATTTTTTATTCTATAAGAATTCCTTTTAAAAAACTACCAACGTTCTTATAGTTAATATATTATTTTTCCAAATTAAAAAAATTGTCTATGTCATCATAATGGCGGAAAAATTTCATTCATATTGTAATACCACATTAGTATCGACAATGTAGTGTTGATAGTAATTGAAAATAGTTATACTACAGGAGGACCTTCATATGCACTGTTTTAACCTGTTTTATGTATAATATAGAATAATATATTGTATAGAGGAATCACACATTCTTTTTATTCAGTTTAGTAAATACATTTTTTAGAGGTTACTCTGTACTAAAATGGCATGCAACTCTGTTCCCACATTTACGTTCCTGATATATCGATTTAAATAATAGAAATACAAAATATAGGAAGGAAACACAAATGCAATTATATTGCATTTTTTCTTTTTTTCATACTTGAAACGTATTAATAAATTACATATTTTGTATTACATACAATTAATTTCTTTTGAATATAACACTAAGTTTAATCAGCTTCACGCTATTTTAACAGATAACATAAGATGACATTAAAACGTATTGACATCACCACGTGATCCATCTAAACACAATATAAACTTTTATAAACTATGAACTCACAATCAGAATTTACTTTCCAAATACATATACTTTTTATTCTACACATCGCCATATGAGCTAATTCCGTAAAATATACCTACTTTATTATGTTTGTTAATATCACCAACGTTGACGTTTGAAATAATAATTATGGTAGACTGAACAAATATTGATTATACTTCTTTTTTTAGCTTCACGCTGTATCCCGCACAGCAGGGTAGGCATTGCGTGCTGAGTAGTGAAACTCAACGCCGCACTTTACCTCGACACCAGAGCGATGAAATGGAAATATAAATTTAAATAAATATTTCGTTTCCTTGCGTGGTCATCGAACCCACAACAGTTACACTTTGTGCCCCTGTGCAACGAACGGCCTCAATTTACTTTCTTCTTTTAAAATGTGGTTAAATGAAATAGTCGTAATTTAATTATGTCAGATTACTATTAACCGACTTCTTAAAAGGGGTCATCAATTGGGCTGTATTTTTTAGCCTTGTTACCTTAGAACTTTTGATTGTATGAACCGATTTTAATGATTATTTTTTTATTTGAAAGCTAATGCCTCCCGTGTAGTCTTATTTTAATTTAGTTTATATCCAACAATGGTATCTATGAGAAAATCATATAAATCTCAAATTTACATTAAGTATATGCGCGACAAATGAACGTATAAGTCAATATCAATTCAACCGATTTTAATGATTCTTTTTTTATTAGAAAGGGTACATATAAGGGGTAGTTTGGTGAAAGTTTAGTTAAGTTCAGAGTGTGAAATCCGGTTGAATTTGAAGAAGTCGATTTTTTTTATTAAAAAATATAATTATGTAATTTTTTCTACAAAAAATTTTTTATACTCCATGATAAAAACTATCCTATAAGTGACATTAGGCTTTGAACTATTACCATGCCAAAATTAATTTAATTTCATACAGTAGTTATCGGTATTTTAGGTAATTTATATTTTTCAGTTATTATTTTTTTTAAAGAAAACTATCATGAAATTCGGAATGAAACCCAAAAAAAATGTACCTTGAGGCCCTAGGCTAACACCATGCAAAAATTCATTAATTTCTGTCAGGTAGTTTTTGCGTGATTGACGCACAAACAAACCGACAGACAGACAGACAGACAGACAGACAGACAGACAGACAGACAAGAATTCTGCTGAGTGGTTTTTTAGGTTCTATAATCGACATATTAACCGACCTAATTTTTATTTTTTTTATATCTTTCATGTACAGAATTGACTTTTCTATCCTTTTATTATATATGGAGATTAAAGCTTCTTTTTGCTTAACGGAAAATCTCACATATAGCAACCCTGCTGTATGCATAGTAAACCTGGGAACCCAATTTTAAACACACCGTTCCTAATTAGATATTATTTCCCACTTTCCACCTAATTCTGAAAATATCTAATATTTCATTCCCCCAAATGGCCATCGAACCTAAAACCGTTGCATTCACAATCGAACGCGCCACGACTGACTCCATAATATTAGTATAAAAGTAGGTACAGATTGTCACAAAAACCTATAGTACGTTCAAATTGTAATACAGTAGGTATTCTTAAATGAGTATATTTGCACCCGACACGGCGCGGGAGGGAAGTGTCGCCATGATTTACGTCGCTTGTTCACTTGTTCGATGCTAATCGTGTGCTAAGCAGTCGCTTGATTTATGATGGCGGATTCGAATATAATTATTTTGCCTTTTGTTAATCTTTGTTGTTATCTTTTAAAGATAATATAAAATGACTTTATCGGGTAAAGATTAATTGGAGATTTTGGTTTATGAATGCTAACATTCCTTAATCCACATTAAGGGTTAAAGTTACAAAAATATTGCAAAATTGATATTTTTTTTAGTTTGCACGCTGTATTCCGCATATAAAGGAGTTGACATAAGGATCCTAGTGCCACTCTTAATTTTCCGCCTAATGTTCAAAACATTATAAGTTAAGTGACGGAGTTTAATGCCGCGCTGTGTCTTGTTACAGTTTACAGACTGAATGAATAAGATAATATATGTTCTGTCATTTTTTAATATTTTGAGTATTTAGTAAAAATTAAAAAACAAATAAAAAAAGTTTAAACTATATATAGTTTATGTGAAATATGCATTAATATTTATAATATTAATAAATTAAATTAGAGGTGAAATCTTTAATCTCTGAAATCCGTCAAAAATTGTATTTATTGAAAATGAAGAGTGATCGCACCTACAGACGGGGTTAATGGTCCGCGTAGGAAATGGGGTGTGCTGGGCGAACTACAGATAATGTATCAAATAAGACGAAACACAGTAGCTGTGTTTTGTAAAAGAAATTGTATTATTGAATAAATTCAATAAAAAAAACTAAAGCAAACTAGATATAATTATGTATTGATATTAAATTTTTAGAAGAATATAGGCGTTAAAAGTTAAGATAATTCCCGCTCACACCAGAATACTCTACCTGATCTTTTTTTTTTTAAATTCCCGTTGTAGTATTATAGTCAATGTGGCGTTGAGTTCCACCACTCAATAGGTTATATCTCGAATAGTGGCAGAAAGTGAAATATGAAGTGACTTGACATTAAGTTTTATGTTTGCCCTCCTATATGCGATTGAAAAATCATAAATCAAAAATTGAAATCATTGTCTCACATAACCCAATTTTTCAAATAATCAAATATTTTTATTTTTTACCCATAAAATGTTTTGTATAGGTTTAGGTAATTATAAATCCAATAGTGGCGCAGGTGCAGAAGCGTGTTTGTCAAGTGCGATAAGTTGTGATTTCGATTTCCGCTCGTGAAAATAAAATATTAAATATTTTCATTCACTCGCTCTGGTAACGAGGAAAAAATTCAGTAGTCACTTTCACCATTCAACACCCAAGTATATTAATGAGAAATTTTAGCATTAAGTCCCAGGTTCCCTTTACCTACTCTTCTACGAGCGGGATACAGAGTGAAACAAAAAAAAAATATAGTGAGGTAAAAAGACTAAACATTACATATGCTTCGCTTATGTACATATCACAATCACAAGATAAATTAAACGGTGTCAAGTGACTAAGATGGATTCTGCGGAAAAGGAAATGATGTAGCAACGGCCCTTAGATGTACATTTTTCACCAATGAATGGTTGGGCGTGAGGGTTAATGATGGCTCTTATCGACGATGCGGCGTAATGTTTTTGTTTATTTATCTAAAATATAGTGATCAATCACTACTTAAGACACTATTTGTTGAGTGATGTTGATTTTATAGTGGTAGTGCGCAAGACGCTTATAAAAGTTATCACAAGAAATATAACTTATATATTATATAAGTTAAAAATAATAATAAAAAAACACGTGCTTAATGCACAATGCATAAAAAAGTGCGGTTATTATGTGTTCGGAGTTCCACTTAATTCAGGTTCTGGCTCCATCATCAGACCAGCTCGATGATACCTACTATATTTTTGTATTCTCATCCAACCTACGTAAAACTGTCAAGCTTTATGATGATGCAATTATTATTATTATTTAATGCTTTATTACACCAACAATTAAATTAATATTTTATATATCTTATAAAAATAATAATAAAAAATACAATTTTGATGTAAAGGCAACCTTACAATCTCAAATCTCAATAAATGAACGAAGTGAATAAAATTCAATTTCTTAGATTTTATCATTTTTTTTAGCTTTATCATCATCCCGCATAAATGATAGAAAAGCAAGCAAAGAAAATATGAACACCTGGTATCAAGACACTCCACTTTCAATAAGACACTTTCGTCCCACATTTTGTGTCGGATCTTTCAAAGCATTGCGAATTGAGTAGCGGAACTCAACGCCGCGCTTTACTTATTACCGGAGCGGGGAAATTAAATTATTAAATATTTCATTCCCTTGAGCAGGAATCGAATCCACAACTACGTTTAACGTTTAAAAACTACAATGTCACAATCAATCTAACAAAAAAAGCAAATATAAATATATTTCCACTCACAGATAACCAGGAAAATGATTTCCAATAGATATCTATTCAAAACACTAAACCTATTGGTCAGTTACAACGATAAGACGGACTAATAGCCGGATACAATACGCTCGAGTACCATACACTGATACATACAATGGAGTGTAGAGGATAATGACGATCATTACGTCCATCTTTTGTCCGTCTGTCTCTAATTGAGCAACCATGGTTACGGACTACGTAACTTATGGTGAAGGTGTACTTCATTGTATTGGGTTTTTATGGTTTTAGCAATAAATTTCCTAATAATATGATATAATATTGAGGAGTGGGCACTGCGGTTGTGGGTTCGATTTTCATTCGGGGAGTTTTTTTTTTACTTGATGTGAATTCATGATTGAATTCCTTTACTCAAGACGCAATTTTTTGGAAAATCCTTGTTACCTCGCTATTCCTCTCTCCTCTCTCCTCGCCTCGCTTACCTCAGAGTACAGAGTCATCTACGTAGGCAAATCTATAAAAAACCTTAAAAAAAGCCACTAAAGTAAATTTCAACTGCATCAAGTACATATGTCACTGTGTATTATTATTTTTTTTATTTTGAATGATTATAATGCAAATATAGAAATATATACCAATTTCCTTTCACTTCTAAGTCATTCAAAAACACAAAAAAAAATCAACTTCACAAAAAACCTTCATAACGAAGACAATCCGGCTTCACGGTAGCACAAATTACTGTAATACTCGAGAGCCACTGAAGTTAATAGTAAAAAATCTAGAGTGGTCAGCGGACAAAGGAGTTTCGAACAATTTTCTACTTCATAGAAGAGTTGGATCATTCACTTTGGATGTAAAAAGTTTTGGATGCGGTTTTAGAGGAAATGGGTATTGTGCATTCGTGGCAGCCATTTTGTTAGGTTTCTTATATTCAAAATGTTTTATTGTTGTTTTTTTTTTATTTCAATCTAAATTATAATTTAAACAAAATATTTACTATGATTTTTGTGTCTTAAATTAATTAATAATAATAAAACATTATTATTACAGTAGTATTTAGGTACAGTTTCAAAAGCAATAGCCTATAGCTTGTAGCCTGTATTCTGGCCCACAGCGCCAATCCTCTCAATAAATATTACATTTCGAAAAAAAAAAACAAAGTTAAAAAATAATGAAAACAATAAACTATTTATGAGACGTGACCTCTCTTTAGATGTATGAAACTGTGCATGACTGAAGGTGAGATGATGTGTATTATGAGTAAATGTGTGTGTGTGTATGTATGTATGTGGCACATGTGTGTAAATGTAATAAAAAAAAGGTATCCCAGATCGTGTATCCCTGGATACGTCGCCTAGTAAGGGTCAAATGTCAATCTGAAATGTTGGATAGAGGATGGTATTTAGTAGAAACAATTGTCTGACACTCAACACCTCGCAACCTTTTTTTCTCTTGTTCTCATTGCAAAAGTTCATAAGTGGAGAACAAAATGCGGACGGAAAGTAGCGACATTCTGTAAGGAGCGTATCGCAATCTCAAGATTAATAATGTTTGATTTTACAACTCAACTCCAGGTACTAACTAACACAGTAATTTAAGAGTAACTGACATAAAGCAAAGTAAATTTATTTGATGAGTTGATTTCTCATCAACAACATGTCGTAAGTTTTAAAATAAAAAATGAGTTTACATATACACTCAACATGACTCTTTATATGGTCACCATATAAAGAGCGCCATAAAGAGCACCATATAATCGCAAATTTTCGTCCAAGGTCGTCTTCAATAACTAATACTGAACGTTCGAGTGCATAGCGTTTATGATTGAGATACATATACCGTTACATGAAGAGTATCACTTTACGCATGCTGAAACACATATATTTGGTTTTATTAATATTTAATGTAAACCAATTGCCCCTTAACTAGTTAATGACTACTTTAGAGCCAGCAGTTTGCAGTGTGTAGTTTAGAATACTTCAAATCACGTATTACCGGTAAATCTGAGAGCAGTATTATACACGTAAGAAAAATAATTGCCATTTGGTAGTTCCAAGGATGTAAGATCGATTATATAAGTTAAAAGAGGATTGACCTAACATACTTCCTTGTGGAACTCCAAAAGAGACTTTAAGTCATCACTTATATAGTTACCAATTTTAAGATGCTGAGATCTACCAGAAGAAAAGAGGTGGAAAAAGCCTTGGTCAAGATCCAGGAAAATGGTCAAGCATGTCTAACTCTGATTTAGATAGGAGCTAATGTAAATAGGTGGAATTGCATACAAGGTAACATAAGTAAAAGTCAATTTAAAGAAAACTAGTTAAAAATATAAGCAGAACACATAAATTAGCATACAGCCTTATCCAAAATAATATCAAATTTAATGAACCGTATTCACCAACCACCCGTTCGTTGTAAGTGAAAAATGCTGTAAAACTGAAACGGGAAGTATGGAAAGTTCGTACAAAGCATTATAATAAACGAAAAAAACGAAGTGCCATTCCGTTTTCCCTTTGACGACGTTTATCTTTATGATTTGACGGTTTTTAAAGTTACTTATCTGTGAAGTTCTGGTTTCGCTTTAATTTAGGCACTTCCTTCAATTTTTTTGATTTTATTAATTACTTTAATTAATTTTTACCTTTGCAGCGTGGCGCAGGGGCGTAAAATGTGACTGTAAAATTGACTGGTTGTGGGTTCGATCCCCACTCGAGTAAATGAAATATTTATTTACATTTATATTTCCATTTCTTCGCTCTGATGTCGAGGCAGAGCGCGGCGTTGAGTTTCGCCATTTCATACGCAATGCCTCCAGAGCTAGTCGATAAGTGCCCACCCTACTATGTGCGGGATACATCGTGAAGCAGATTTAAAACATTTTTTTTATACCATTTTTTATCCATTATTCAACTTAAAACTAAATAAACAAAAATAAACTTAAATTTATGGTGCTATTCAGTGACATACCACTCGATGAACATCTTGTACTTATGTCGATATACTAAATTGGCTTAATATATTCTTTTGGAACTATGTAAAAATATCTAGAAAAGTGCATTTGACCCATTTGGAATATTAGTATACAATATACCATAATTGGTGGTATTATGGAGCCAGGAATTGAATAGACTAATAAACCCCTTAAGCCTCATATAATTCCCTATTATATTTTGTAGCACTTGCAGCGTCTCCTATAAACACGTGTTTTGCGCACTAACACTAACGTGTACATACACTCACACAAACACTAAGCTCAGCTCATGCCTCGTGCCTGTATCTACTATACCTTTCTACATCACGTACTTATCATAATTTGAATGAAATATCAACTAACAAACAAAAATTGTAATACAATAGATTTTCCTCTCTATTATTAAAATTGTCACAGAATCAAATAAAGCCAAGTAAATATACTATAAATCACATTAATTTAAATAAAACTTGGCAAAGATATTCGAAAATTTCAATATAAAATCCTTTTCGAATATCGACGTCTACTATACAAGCCAATCTGTAAACAACTCGTAATTCTGTCCTCGAACACACTTTACGATGACTATAATTTGGTATCATACTCAGAGCTCTTATCGTGCCATAATAGTATGTGTTTTATTTGTAACTTCATTTCCATAAGATATTATTGAATATCCCATTTTTATTTTCGTTCTTAGGATATTTGGGAACAGTTCTTAAACCACAGGGGTTTCATCTCGGTTCAAATAGAAATAGCTCAGAATTTTATATGAAAATTTCCCATTCTAAGGATTGGGGTTAAACCGAAACAAATAAACACAAAAAATCCTCAATAAACTGATTATCCACTATAACAATATTTTTTAATTCAGTATTTCCTGAGATTAGCGCGTCCAATCGAACAAACACACTTTTATCACATATCACATCTATTATCTTTTCATAATTTATATACAGTTTTATAATATTAGTATAGAGTAAAGATTTTTTTTTTGCTTACATTTGAACTAATGATATAAATTGTAAGTAACTCATTAAGTTATGATTAATTTTTAAAAGTTGTAGACGTGAAAAATAATTGTATAAAAAAAGAAATTGAGTAAATAAAATCCTTTATATTTTTGTAATTTTTTTCACTTTTTATCATTGATATATTATTTTAGGTAGGACTAGCTTCTACTTCCCTATTCAAGTTAAAAATTAACCAAGTAGTAAACAGTTCTTTTTTTATGATTTTTAAAGATATTTCCGTACAAAATCTAAAAAAATAAATAATGTTTACATATAAATGATCTTTATTAGTATCGTTAATCATATTCACATGTCATTCATTATACGATAATGTGAGGCGTGTTCTATTATTTAAGATTCAAAGGCGTCTTATACCATGTTTTTCTCTTGTTTCAGTATTTTCATCTTAAATAATATTTGAAAATGTCAAATGTGTGATAACTTCGGTGAGATAGATTTCACCTAAGGGAGATGAAATACGAGTATATTATGATTTTTCGTTGTAGCAAGATAACACGGTGTTGAGTTCCGCTTCTAATACATTGAATGTAATATTAGGTTCATATTATTTAGTCCTAACGGCCCACAGTTTAACTAAATCATTTAAATTAAAATCAATTAATTTAAATTAAAATTATATACATTTTTTTTATATTCACGCTATATTCCTCATATAGCAGGGTAGGCAGACGGAACCTGGGACACATGCGGTCCCCATTATCCTCCGAATTCTACATTGCGTGGTGATGGACGGAATTCAACTCGTTTTGCCTAGTTACATGAACGAGAAAATGAAAATATGAAATTGTAATCTCAGTTCCTCGAGTCAAAATCAAACCCACAACCAATCAAATTTACAGTCACACTCTTGTACCATTTCAACACAACTGACTTTAAAACGTAGTTAGAACACATCAACCAAGTACACTTAAACTAAACAATAAATATTTTACATATAAACCGTTTAATCTAAATTTAACTGCTATTCGACAATTAAGTATTACGATGGAGGATTACAACTATCAAACTACGGACGTATAAAGCAGGTGATACCCACGGTGTTATGGTCACCATAAAAGTTATGGTTTGAGCTACGGCATTAATATTTACGCATAATGTATGGGATATTATGATATTTTTTATAGGTTTCTCCGTATATTAATGGAGAGAAAGTAGAGATAAGTCACGCGGTTCTATATTTACCTTCTCGCTTTATTCTGCATATAACAGGGTAGGCAAAGGGAACTTGGAAACATAATGTTGTTCCCATCAAGATACTTCCGAGGGCGAACATTAGATATTTAAGTTCCACGAGGAGGAGAAACCTGTCACGTTTACGGTCACCCGGTTGTGCCACAACTGGCTCAACTATTCCTTTAGTATTTAAAGTTACTAAAAAGAAAAAAAAATCTATGAAGAACAACGATATGTTTTATCATAGCTCTTACAACAACAATGATATACAAAGACATATCACGCTGTTATAAAAAATATATTTTTATATATATTTTTGTTAATGTAACGATTAAAGATTTTAAGCTTTTAAACTTAACATTTTTTTTAACTGAAAAAGTATATAACAAATAATCTTCTTAATTTGTTTATTTTTTTCTTCATATAAATCACTTATTTACTACTCAATGTCTATTTATAACTTACAATGCAATGTTATTGTATAATACTACACGACACGTCTCGCATGTCGCTACAAATTAGACACGAACAAACCGACACGGTAACTTAGACATATGCGCATAAATTATAAATTAGTATGGTGCAGTTAGGATTTGTCCAAATAGATTAGATGGTTGTGGGTTCAATTCTTTTCTAGGGGTACTTTAAGTAGCATTAAAAACCCGGCTTTGGGCGTTTAAAGTTATAGTTATATTGTCCTCACTAACTGTCACATAAGGTCAGTTTTGGTGCAAGAGTACAAGCGTGCATCTGTAAAGTCCACAGGTTGTTGTTGTGAGGAAATTAATATTTAATATTTTCATTCCCTCACATTGAGTTCCACTATTGAATTGAGTGCCTTCAGAATCCAGTGAACAATGAAGAACAAAGGTGTCATAATGGGAACATAGCGAGTTAACATTATGTTCCCAGGATCTCTCTATCTGTGGTACGTTGTGATACAGCGAAGAAGCTAAGAAACTTACCTATTATATATTAATGTGAGAGAAAAAAAGTAAAAGAAAATATGTAACTTCGTGCTTTACTTCTTATCTCACATAGAGAAGATGAGGAAGAGAGAACCTAGTGTCGAAATTCTTCATCCTCACCTTTCCGCCCGAAATCGAGATAATACGTGTTGAGTGGCAGAACTTACTGCACATTTTCCATCTTTGCGAAACTGAAAGTGAAAATCAGTCCTTCCCCCAACCAAAATCGAATTTAAAACCGTCACAACAGCCCTTATAACATAATATATGTTAAATACTCTTATATTATATTAATTAAAGACAATTTTAAACTAAAACTCGTTCTTTAAATAAAATATTCCTTCATACAAATTCCATATTTGTATAATTACGAACTAGTCAAACTTTCCATCGTACATTATTTCTTGCACTGTAGATGCAGCAGTCTCGTCAAGCTGTGATATTCACAAATGGAACTAATCACTTAATACAGGTGAAAGTTTCTATTGAAATATTGGAAGTTTCGAAAGACGGAAAGAGAAGTGGTGTACTACGGTATCTGGATAGGTTTTATTTTATTTTTAAATTATTTGTATTTTTTTTATTGCTGATTGTTATGGATTCGATGTTCGAGGTGGAGATGGAGTTAATATTTAATATTTCCATTTCCTCGCTCTAATAACGATGGAAAGTATGACGTTAGTTCCAACATGCCTCAGAAATTTGGGAAACAGTGTCTTAACATTAAGCTTAAAGTTTCCTTTTGACTATCCTGCTAAGTGAAATATTTAAAAAAAAATAACATTTTCAAAGTATTTTTCCACACTTAGGAAAGATAGATAATTATTAAGAAAACGTATAAAAATTTAAACGTCAAATCTCGCTGATTTGAACACGCGCTTCCTTAGAAACCATCCAAAAGCTCTGATCAATTAAGCCATACGTTCTCATCGAGCTACGTCGAAATTCTTATACGCTTGTTAAAACTTATTATGTATTATATATATTGTTAGCATCTCTGTAGGGAGAATTTTAGAAATTTGAGGTTAGGGTGTATGAAAATAACTAAGACCTTTTTTTTTTAAATTCCGACGAGATCGAGGATTTGGAATTCCGAAGATTCGATCGAGATCGATTATCTAGTATAACTTATTCACATAGTAGGGGCTCCCAATATAATATTCTTTCGATAATCTCGAACGTTTACGTGAAACGGTGTTTGACTTCAATCCACTCTAGAACAACGGACACAATGTAATATTTTTGAAAGCATATTTAAAGTAATATTGGAAAAGTCTTATGGAAATTAGTCTTTTATAAAATAATATGTAGGTGTATTGTAAGATATAGAAACTGTGTGTAATAGAAGAGAAAACACTTCTTGACATATTATTTATTAATGTTGTAAGCATATTAAATAGATTATAACAAGTGTATTAGAATTTCGACTTAGCTTTATAAGAGCACATGGCGTAGTGGTTAGAGCTCTTATACCATTTCCAATATTCCCCGCTTCGAGTTCTGCTATATTAGATTTTTCATGCTATTTAAAAATAGTTTTATTCTCAGTGTTTATCAAAATAACACTTTCAAATATTAAAAATAATACAAAATGAATGAAGGCAAATATATTGATGTTTTACTTGAAATGGGATAGCTAACTAATTTTCCACTCCTTTCTGGTCATAATGCAAAAAAATATCGGAACAGTAAACAAAAGAAGTGATAAAATTTTTATAATTTCTTTTGTTTACTTATCAGCTTGACGCTGTATCCCGCACACAGCAGGGTAGACAGAGGGAACTTAGCGTTAAGACACTCCGTTCCCCACTTTCTGCCGAATTCTGGAGGCATTGCGTGTTGAGTGGCAGAACTCAACGCCGCGCTTAAACTCGACACCAGAGCGAAGAAAATGGAAATATAAATTTAAGTAAATATTTCATCTCCTCGAGTGGGGATCGAACCCACAACCAGTCGGTTTTACAGTCACACTTCGTGCCGCTGCGCCACGACTGGCCTCAATGTCTTTTGTTTACTGTTCCGATATCTTTTGTTTACTGTTCCGATATTTTATAATCATATAATTGTAATTCTTTCATACAAAAAAAATGTCCATCGTTGTGTAACAACAGTGCATCCGACTGGAAACGCGGAGGTTGTGATTATTTTATTGATTAATTTTCATTTCCTAGTTCTAATACGAAGCGCGGCGTTAAATTTCACCACTAAGTAGACAATGTACCGAAAAGTAGGTAACGGAATGTTTTAACAGTCAGTGCCCTCTTCCTACGTTGTTATATGCGGGATAAACGTGATACTAAAGATGTAAAAAAATAAATAGTTCTTATAGAATTCTCTGTTGGAAAAAATTTTTCAATTAATTTTAAATAAAACGGCTAATCCTACATTGCTCAGTAATAGGTTGTTCAGAACTGATACTACTGAAATTCTTATATAAATCAGCTTCACGATGTGTCCTTTTGCCACGCTGTATCATGGTATACTTACGGAACCTAGTGTTAAGACACTCCGTTCCCCATTTTCCGCCAAATTTTGGAGGCATTGCATGCTGAACGGCGGAACTTAACCCTGCGCTTTGCCTCAACACCAGAGAGAAGAAATGGAAATATAAACAAAAAAAAGGTAAATCATATTAGTTTAAATAAATAAATCGTATTTACGTATATTCAACACAATCATATTTTTCTAACATCCCCCTACATTGTTAGCTTCGTGCGCGGACGCCATTAAAACGCAGAGCCGTATGTATGACAATTCAATTTGTGCCCCAATAATATCGGATTACGAATAACGGACAAAGAAATCCGACTGGAGGAAATATCGACGATGTTCGTAATGGGGGACTTTCCAATACCTATATATTTTACTAGCGGCCCGCCCGTGGCTTTGCCTGCATACCACGTATATTTTTTTATTATGCTACATTTGGTAATAAATTGATTGCATAATATGTTTTTGTCAAATAAAAAACGGAGAAATATCACCTTGTAAGTTTTAATTATTTTTTATCTCAAAATGTCTTACTGTGAATTATTTATAAGCGATACATAATTTTTATGTACTGATTTTAACTATTTTTGTAATATATTAAAAATATACCTCATATTTAACTATGTCTGGTAAATTTTTATTGTTATTTCGTTACTTAACGCTAATCAATACTTACACAGTAATGTTATATAGCCTATAGCACTCCTAGAGAATGTGGCTTTCATACGGAACAAAAAGAAGTAAATCGGACATGTCAATCCAGAGATCTTATCACTGTCTGATGTACTTCCCTATTTAAAGAAACAAACAAACTCTTCTGCTTTATTATATTTGTACAGATATATTTTTTTTCCAATGATATCTGCTTTATTTCTATGTATTGCGTGTTGAGTAATAGAGGCCTATCTAATGTTAAGACACTCAGTTTGTATTAAGACACTTTCTTTCCTAACGTTCCGCTGAATTTTGATGTTAGGTGTTGAGTGGCGGAACTCAACGCCGCGTTTTTTTTTGCCGCGCAAGGAAACAAAATAATAAAAAATGTACTTCTTCGAGTATAAAGCGAAGCGACTGACTTCAATATACGATGATTGTGGGTTCAAACCCCACTTAGTCAATTCATTTTTTTTCTTTTTCTTCGCTCTTGAAAGCGAAGGAAGTCTACCTCTAACTTTGCTATATATGGGAAACAAAAAAAAATAAGTATCTCAATGAGAACGCACCAATATCCACACCAACACCAACAAAACGTGAGTATCAAACCGTGAACGTGGGGCAGTAAATTGCGGCCGATACAGGAGCTCGGTAACCACGGTTTGCTATTATAAAGTGAAGTATATTTTGATTTTCTTTACATCTGTTTACAATAGATTTTATAAAATAAATAAATATATAAGTCAGCTGTACGTTGTATCTCGCACAGAGCTTGGTAGGCAGAGGGACCCTAGTGTTAAGACGCTCTGATCCCTACTATTTTTTGGGTAATTTTTGTTACTATTTTTCGTTACATCGCCTACTTGATGGTGAAGCTCAACGCCGCGCTTTGTATTAGAACTAGGAAATGAAAATTAATCAATAAAATAATCACTACCTCCGCGTATAGGGTCTGATGCATACACCACGATGGGTTACACATTTTTTTTTCATAAAACATTTGAGAGATTTTTTTTTTTCATTTATTTATGTACCACACAAGAAAGAAAGAACAGAAAACTTATAATAACAGAAAAATGTGTATTTATTTATATTTAAAATACGAAACAAATAAATAATTTTGATATATCCATAGATATAGAATTAAACTCAGTGGCAGAGTAACTCAGTTGTGTTTAAAGTCAAGCGTGAAGTAAAACGCAACGGTTGTGGGTTTGACTCTCCATCGGAGTAAATACATTACTCCGACGGAGAGTCGGGGAGAATTTCCATTTCCTCGTTCTGGTAACCACTCAGGATTTTAAATCTATCTCTAATTAATTTTGATTAAAAGTTATAAAAGACGTGATCCATAGAAAAATATATAAGTATAAGTGTAAAAGGTTATCGACACGCATAAGCTTTACACTGTAAAATACTAAGATAGTGAGTTCGATTCTCACTCGAGCCTCAAAATAATACGTAATATACACATACATATATAGCATATTAGGGCTGGTTTACATTATGACTTACAAATCGTTAAATTTAATACATTTCCACCGGAACCATAATCTTCTATATAAACCAGTACCTCCACAGTAATCATGAAAGAGAGTTGTAAATCCAAGCATCCGACATAACGTATAGCCATATATTCGCCATTAAGGAATCATTGGCAATTAAGCAGATTGGTAGCTGGCGGCATTAAACCACGTTTAAATAGTGAATCGGACAGTTTATGGGTTTGCCTTCGTGCCTTTACGTCCAGCATTTAAAATTATATTACTATCACACATCTAGATGTAGAGGTCGTCGTGACGAAGTGGAAAAGTGTATAGATGCGTTTTTCGCTCAATGGAAACTTGTTTAAAATTTCTCAGCTCGGGTTACTAGAACGCTGGGTTAAGTTCCGCTACTCAACAATGTCTAGAAATTTAGGCGGAAAGTGGAGAGCGAAATGTCTAGCACAAGGTCGTATACTACTATTAATATATTACTGCCACGCCTACGTTCCTTTATGTGCTGTATTCAAAATTATGTTATTATCACATATTTAGACCTAGAAGTCGTTGTGATGCATTGGAATATAATCTGGGTATAAACCCGATCGTTGTGGGTGCGATTTTCACTTGGATAATGACATTTTGCACTTCTTAGCTCCGGTAAAACGAGCGCTAGGTTGAGTATTTTTATTTTTCTATATATCTTTTATAATCTTATATTATATCATCGGAAGACATTATTTTAAAAATAAATTTGCTATCAGAAATTAATTTAATTAACTGAAACTCGACAATATTACATTGTCATAACTCGCAGCTCTCCCGAAAAAAAGCCAAGAGCGCATCCCATTTTCCTTTCCACTATAACAAAATATTTCATAACACAAAAAAAAAAGATATAAACAAAACAATTTACAAAAACAATATTTTAATCCCAATAAGTTGCCCACAAAAACCCAGCACGAACATCCCAGCACCACTCATGAATCATGATTCATACACATGCAATCACTGTGCACACGTCCCCGCACTTTGACAAATGTGCAGCGGTTAGAGCGATTCATCTTGCCGGGTTTAAAGTATCGTTACTTGTATATAGCGTACCTGGTACAGATTTATGAAAGTATTGGAATTTTATTTTTCAGTTTTACTTTGTATCTCGTGTGTAGCTAAATAGCAGAAGAAAGAACGTAAAGTCTCAACACTAAGTTATGTTAGTGTTAGGTCTCTCCATTTTTTCTTTTCGTTGAATCTATGTTTATATCTCTATCCTAATTTCCATTAATGAGTGACAGACAGACAACACACCTACCTAGTGATAAGACACTCCATTTCTCATTTTCCGTCCGTCAATTTTCCAGAAATTGCATGTTAAGTAGGAACGCACCACTGCCCTCTCTTACCACAGCGAAGAAATAGAAATAATTTATTCCCCCAAGTGCGAATCGAACCCACAACTGTTGAGTTGTTCCAGTTCGTCACAATATTATCTTATATGAACAAAAAATGCAAATAATATTCGAAAACAGATTTTTCTGTAACAAAACATAGACACGTCAACACCGGCATTAACAGTACCTAATATAGACAAGAGAGCAATTCTGTAGATTCGTCGATTCGAGGCAATCCAATCCATTTGCGTCGAGAAGTAGAGTTTGCCGGGTTAATTGTTCCATTACAAACATACATTTTCATCCAAAGTTTCTCCTAAACTACCAATTTCAGTCTTATTTCTAACGAAAATAAGAGCTATGAAAGAGTTTGATAAGTTATTCGTTAATTTGGGAATAAAGTGTTAGCAAAATACGTGTATTATCCATTCTGTGATTGAATTGCTTGCGAAGGGTTTAGACAGTCGCATCTCTTTTGTTTTGTATGTAAACAAAGACGTACATACAAATTGAATTGTGACGCCCATTATCATATAACACCCAGATTGGTTGTCACGGGCAGGATTCTGTTGAAATTTTAGAATTTTTGATAGAATTGTAGTAATATATATAGTTTTTAAACTAGTCACTACTCTACTCTAGTTTTAGGAGGCAGCCTTAGTGTCCTATTACACTTTTTTTTTTTTTAATTTATAAGGTACCTAAAGGCCAAGGAGATTGGAGGCCGGAATGTGACAGTAAACGCGTGGTTGACAGTTCGATGCCTACCATTCGGAAGTATTATATTTAAATATTTTTTATTCCCTTATCCTCGCAAGCAAATTTTCCAAAATCTCGAAAATTGGACAAGATATTTTTTAATTGAACATAGTATCTTAGTACTATTTTCCCTCCGTACGATAAACAAAAGGGAAGTTTTCTTTAAAGTAGAAATATATTTGAAGCCAGTCGTTGGCCGTTTGTCAATAATATTAATTAAACTTAAAATTTAATTTACACTCATATGAGTGTAAATTAAATTTTAAATTTAATTAATATTATCACCTCCTCGCTCTGGTAACAAGACTAAGCACGGTGTTGAGCTCCGTCACATAACACACAATGTTTTTATATAGTGCAGAACGGAAGTATCCTAATGGGAACGGAGTGCCTTGACACTATGTTTACCAAACTCCTGCGTACCCCGCTACGTGCAGGATACAGCGTGAACCTAAAATAAATTACAAAAGATTTTGTCATCAATACCTATCGTTTTGTCTTCACTTAATTAAATCTTCAATCTCCAATACTTTAAAAACAAAATACAAATATCATAAGAGCTAAAACAAACATAAAAAATTGTTTATTTTCATATAAACTCCTATCCCTTCATCCTCGGGTTACCTTATTACCGACCAATAACACATAATAAGAGAAACACACGAAACGTGATATTTTTTTAAAGAAAAAAAGAAGAAAAATGGACAGGAAGACCTTTAAAACGAAATGGGGGAGCAATTTAATTTTGTGAGGACAGTTGAAATCCTGAGCACATCATGTACAGCTTTGATGTAATACAAACCCTCTGTTTTACAATAAATTGATATCAATTTATATTTGAGATATATATCATGTTTTCTGGACATTTGAAAAGTGATTGTTAGTTTTATAACTTTTAAGGGGTTCTTGTGATTAAGGAGCGAGCGAGCAAGATTTGTTTCTATTTTGCGTTCATTTTGCGATATTTGTGATGTGTTTCATTGAGAACGCGACAGTGTGGGTTCGATTTTTACTCGCGAGAATTAATTATTTTAAATTACTCATTTTGGTATTAAGAGAAAGTCTGCATTGAGTTCTATCAATGTTTTTAATTCTGGTTGAAACAAAGATTGGAAAAAGGAGTGTCTTAAAATTAAAAGAAGATTCCTCTTGTCTATGATATCTACTATGTGAGAGAAAATGTCACGATTTGTTATATCACCAGATCGAGAAATGAAAATATTCTTTTCCCCGAGTTGAAATGGAACTTAGCACTGTCACATTTTCAATCAGACGCTGTTACGCCCTGACGGTCTCATATTATTCTATAATAAAAAAAATTCAGCTCTACGCTATATCCTACACAAGGTAGTCAGAGACAACATGGAAACGTAATGTTAAGACATTCTGCTTCCATTAAGATTGCCGAATTCTTGACTAAACGCTATTTTTTATCTCGTTACCAGGGCGAACAAAATAAAAATATTAAATATTTAATTTCTCCGAGTGGAAATCGAACCCACTACCTATTTCAAAGGTAAACACATAAAAAAGATAAACTAGTAACAAATTATTGTGTTTTATCTTATCCTGGAAATCTCAGAGTGGAAAACGAACCCCACTACGTATTTTAAAGATAAACACATAAAAAGATATACAAGTAACAAATTATTATGTTTTATCTTATTTATCTTTTGAAAATATATTAGATACAGCAAAATGCTGTTGAAATTCAAAAATAATTTGTCGGATCAAACGCAAAATCCCTTTGACCTGGTCACGCGTCGACGCCTCGCTTTGTAATAATTTTAATTTTAATTCCACCCCAAACGAGACTTTGTAATTAGGGCCATATTTCATGCTTTTTGATTAACTTCTTAATCTTTTATTAGTAGATATGAAACAAAAAAATATATTTTAATATTAACCTTTTATATTTTTTACGCCTTATATCGCATAGCAGGGTAGACAGAGATAACATAGAGTCAAGACACTCCTATCTTCATTCTCCTTTATTATTTTAATAATGTCTGATTAGCTTTGGAAATCGAAGCAACAATCGTTGCATTTAGTCAGGCGCCGTCCAACTGTGCCACAACGGCTTCATTTATTAGGATTCCGTAGCCAAATGGCAAAAACCGGAATCCTTATAATTTAGTCACGTCAGACTATCTGTCTGTATCTGTTACTATGTCAGTATGAATGACTATGTATGTCATTTACCACGCATACATTTTGCATGCGTGCATGTACGAGTTACTATCAGAAATAAAAATATTTTATTTCTTCGTGTAGGAATCGAACTCAAAACCGTCACATTTACAGTCACACTCTTTTGCTTCACCACAACGGCCACTTCATAATATATATTATCACATAATTATATAAGGAACAAGCTTCCAGGAATACTTAAATAGATTCCAGGATAGACAATAATACGTTATCAAAGCCACGCTAAAACCGCTCCAGCCATATACCAGCGGTGTTACGGCAAAATTAATTAAGCTTTTAATTATCCAACTGGCATATCTCATTTAATGCTCACTTAATAGTGTAACAAGGAACCACCTCATTAACATTAGCGTTTGTATCTGTCGTTATGTTGACGGAGTGTTTTAGAATTCTGATGGGGAAAGGGTCTAACTTATAACTTAAATTTTATTAAATTCAATCTCGCTGATCCGATGCACTGTCTGGGATATATAAAAAAAGCAGTTTTGGACTCTTTTATCCAGAGCAGGATTGAGAAAGAGGACCTTAGTATTATGACTCTCCGTTTCTCACTTTCCACGCCATTTTTGGGATATGGCGCATTGAGAAAGTCACTGCCGTACTTCGGTTTGTTACCACAAAATTAAACCAATTAATATAATTAATTCTCCCAACTAAGAGTTTAACCCATAGCCGTCGCATTTAGTCAGTCAATACACAGCACCACGACAGTATCACAAATCTGGTTATACCACTTTCATGGAGGCTTCTTAAATTTAAATATACATACGTATGTACTCGCTCGTATATTAAAATAATTAAATTTGTTAACACCGTATTAAAACGTGATGCCATTAAAAATAAATGCTTCACAGGATACGTGTTACTCTTTGATGAGACATGCACAAAGCATTTTTAATGTACAAATGTTATTTTCAGGCGACATCGTGAATTATTTTATGTATATTATATACTAGTATTAGTATCTAAAATTTTACCATTCATAAGTGAAAAAAAAGAAACAGAGGAAATTACGAGACGTAGAACTTTCAAATTTAGAACTTTAAAATCTATCGAGGAGAGAAACTTGGAAACTCTCATGGAATCAGGAAAAAACGAGATCTTATGTTTTATAGCTCACCCAAACCAACATGCTGCCCCTAGTACATGATATCTAAGTTTTTTGTTCTATATATTTATTTAAGCTATCTTAGGAACTTCACTTACATAGGAAGAGAAAAGATGTGGTTTATTTGAAAATCTAAATTAAGTATAGCACGATAAGCCTTATCGACCTCACTAGTCATTAAATTAACCTGAAATATTTATTCTTGTTTTTCTTTTTATACTGAAATAATTGTGTTTTATACAGAGTGGAAAGATATTCAGATGTATCTCTGATTATGGAGAGGACGCTAAGGTTAGTATCAAAATGAGGTTCATTCAATGTAACAGCCAAAATTAAAGATTATCGATGACCGGGCCGATGTATTTCATAAAGAGGGAGACAATGCGAACAGCACGTTCTTAGCGGCTATAAATTCGACCAAATCAACATCTTCTCAATCGGAGACTATCAGGAGATTAAAATTCAGGCATTCAGCCATATTATCCCTAAGTGTATTTCAGGCTCACGTGCAGTTGGTTTAAAATCAAATCAAGTCAGCTCCACGCTGTATCCCGCACACAGCAGGGTATGCAGAGGAAACCTAGTGTTAAGATACTCCGTTCCCCACTTTCTGCCAAATTCTGGAGGCATTGGGTGTTGAGAGGCAGAACTCGACGTCGCGCTTAGCCTCGACACCAGAGCGAAGAAATGGATATATAAATTCAAGTAAATATTTAATCTCCTCGAGTGGGGATTGAAGCCACAACCAGTAGATTTACTGTCACACTTTGTGCCGCTGCGCCACGACTGGCCTAAATCTCTCCCAATAGCCTCAGTTTAGATGTATGAGACATACAAGATCCCCAGTAGATTGCGAAGTAGATTACGCCGAAAGCCTTATTAGCGGTCACTGAAAGGGTGATTTTTTTCTAGTTATGCCAAGAAGTTAGAATACATGCAGATATTAGACATGACAGAGATTGATCTGCAGTTAGCAGAGTCCAGTGTTTTGCCCTTGACAGATCACAAAAGAAAGAACAAGGTTTGTTAATACAAATACAAATACCGCGCAACTATTTAACACAATGGCTGTATCACCAGAACTTCAGCCTTGTTCACGTCAATATATCGTGGCGTTTGTTGTTTGTTGGCGCACCTCCTTTTATCTTGTAATCTTTATATAAAAACACAAGCCACGTTCTAAACAACAAAGCTCAATTTTCATAAAAAGCTCTACCAAAAGAGCTTTTAAAAGTAAGACATGAAAACATCTAATGCACGTTACATTAGATACTTCCTTGAGTGCAACGTGGAAGGTGTAATTATGCTAAGTGCACAAAAACATTGATTAATGGTCGTGCTATCAGTCTAGACTGCATTGGCCCCGTGATGCAGCAATTGTTGTTTACAATGTGCATATCATTTATCGTTGGATTTTGATATATTTGCTGATCTATTAAAATTCTTTTAACTTTTTTTTTATTGAAATTACCTAGGATTAAGACGCTCGCTTTGTTTACCCACTTTTTGATCAAATTTCCTAGGTAATTTTAATAGAATATTCCTTGAGGGCGTCGTGGCGCAAGAGCATAAGAATGTCTGTAACGCGACAATATGGATTCGATCTCCGCTGGGGGGGGAATGATTTATAACTTATTAATATTTTCAATTCTTTGTTCTGGCACTAAAGCAAATTATCGGGGCTTAGTTCTGCCACTCCCCACTCATTGCCCCGAAAAATTCGGCGAAGAGTTGGTAACGGAGTGCCTTAACACTAAGTTTGTCTAACCCGCTAGCGTGACACATATTTTTATTTCTGATTTTAGAACCGCGCATTTTGAGTACCGTCCGAGAAGTATAGGCTTAAAAATCGTTACTTTTAAATTTTTATTTGCCGCCTTAAATTTCGGCTCAACATGCAATGCCTACCAAATTCGACGGAAACTAGAAAACGAGTGTCTTAATAGGAATGAAGAGTCTTAACGCTAAGTTCCCAGTTTCCCGTTACTTACCTTTATATATCCGGGCTACAGTGTACTTATGCAAAAATAGTTGTTGGCTGAAAATGTTAATTTTAATATCCTATTAAAATTAATATAAGTATATCCTTTGAATACATAACGTAACAAAGCTAAATCCGTGCTCTATCTTACCTGAGTTCATGAATTAAGATAATTAATTCCCGCGAGTGGAAATTGAACCTACAACAGTCACATTTACACACCCCAATGGCTTTAAAACAACGTATTCTATATTTTGTTATTGCTTTTCTAATATATTTTCTTAAATAAAAGACAAAACACAGAGACGAAATAAAAACAATGCTGGCACAAAAGTGACGGTTTAATAAAAATGAGCCAATTCTGTTTATTTCGGACGAACAATATTGAAGTTTCTCGCCAAGACCTGAATATAGCGCTTCTGTTTTCTTACTTTAAAATATATTGAAAATTATGCTGAAGGTAGCAGCAAAACGAGCTTTTGAAATATTCTATCTAATTTTAAAATAAATAGAAGAATATAATATTACAGTGATATAGAGGTCGTGGTGTAGAGGCACAAGGCGTGTGACTGTAACGTGACGGTCGTGAGTACGATTCCCACTTGGAGGAATCTATTATTATTTATTAATATTTTCGTTTCTTGACCTTACATTGGTCAAGACACGAAAATATTAATAAATATTAATAAAACGCGGCGTTGAGTTTGCATCGAAAATTTGGCGGAATAGATTCCTACTGCCTATCATTCTATATACGGTATGCAGCGTGAAGGTGAGAAAAAATATTACAGTGAAAAATTTACCGGGTCGGCAGAGGGAACCTAGTATTAAAACACTTCGTTCCCTTTCCGCCGAGTGGGGATGGAACCCACAACCCTCGTCCCACAAAACTCCCGTTTGCACACACTTGTGCCCCTACACCACGACGGCCTCATTCAACTTATATTTGATATAATATACATATAAAAAATCATATATATATGAAAAGTCAGCTTCACGCTGTATCCCGCACACACCGGGGTAGGCAGAGGGAACCTCGCGTTAAGGCACTCCGTTTCCCACTTACAATATACATAAAAGTACTATATATTTATATGATACTATATTTAATAATTAATATCCAACAAACCGTCCCACAATGCCGACGTGCATATAATTAATTTATTATAATCAAATTGTTGCTAATATAATTAAGAGCTCACATACATATATTATATATGTATATGTATAATACAATGTAAACACCGCGGTGACTACAGTAATAGATTCTAACTCTGATTTGCATCATTAAGTGTGTCAATTAACGACGATATAACGTTTAAATTTGTATAAGTTGGTTGGTTTGTATTGATGGTTGGGTGTGGTTATTGTGGTTTCGAATCAATTGTGATAAAAAGAAATGTAATTTTTAATATAATATAAAATATACTATGAATTTCTCGTCCATCGATATAAAATTTCTCGAAAAGAACAGAAAATAGATCATTTTTGTACGGTTCTGTAACTGTATGAGAGAGAGATACATAAAATTAGTGAAAATAATTTTAAATTTATGTATATTACAATATTATACGACGCCTTCATCGCCACAAAAGCACAGAAGGATAAAGTGACTGTAAATGCAATCAATGAAGGTTCGAGCCCGTTTTGATTTTTCCCTCAGATGAAGTGCGCTGTTTAGTTACGCCACTTGTCGAGAAATGTATCAATATATCTTAAAACTATCTTGAATGGCAGAACTCACGCCGCGCTTTGCCTCGATACCAAAGTAAATATTTCATCTCCTCGAGTGGGGATCGAACACACAACCAATCGGTTTTACAGTTTGTGCCGCTGCGCCACGACTGGCCGACAATTATGATGATATTTAGAAATGTATAAAAAATTACAAATAAACATTCGTTTTCTCGCTTCTTAAATATCATCCATTAAGAAGGTTGTCTTATTAAATTATGATGCATCATGATGAATCATATTAAGATTCTTATTAAAGGAGGTTTTTTTGGCCAATTCTTCTTCTAAAGAATTTCTTTTTGCCAAAGAAGACACAAAAAAAGACACTGAAGTCCTTCATTTTATATATCAACATAAATTAAATTATCCTTAAATAATGCATTGTTTAATTAAATTTATAAACTTATCCAGAATACCCAAGAATTGTCCAAGACTATAATAAAACGAAACAAGTTATTAAGACGTATATAAATTTGCGTCACGTAACGTTTGATACTCGGAAATACTTGGAAAGGAAAACTAACAACTTACACAGCTTTATTAAGCTTTTTGCTAAAGCTCACAGAAATTTAATGTATAAATTAAATATATTAAATGGTTGCTTTTTATCTTTTTCATAGTAAACAAAGAGTTAAATAATTTTATATATGAATGTGAATTTTCAATGTTAACTTGTTTTAAGCTGAGTTTTGATATGCACATTTTGGTACTAAATACGTATCATAATCAAAATCTAGAATAACTAGGTTTATGCTAAATTGCGAAATTTAGCAAGACACAAGACCAAAGTCAGAAAAATATAAATTATAGGTATATAAGAGAAAAAAATATTACAAACTTATATGTGTAGTTCATTTTATACATAACTAGTGCATTCACCTGCAAATATAAGTTTGTCAAATATTATTTGTCACATTGTCGTTGACGGTTTCTTTATTGTATGTTTCAAACAAAAGCTCTCCCTGACGGAAATTATTATTATTATTATAATTATGTCTAAACAGATATATCTTTTTATTATTTTGCAGTGTTCATTACTTTTAAAACTTAATGATTTTATTTAAAAATTCTATTTTTTTTTTTGAGGGGATGATTCATCAAATAAATTTGTTGTTAAAAACAGTTACTAGGGGGTTCAATCTTTAACCCTATTTTTTTTATATTTTACTATAAAAAAGGCCCCGAAGGCATTTTCATGCACTCCTAAACTCTTAAACGTATTGTTTTCTTCTTCTAAAGGGACTATGAAAAATGGTGACTATCGTTTGATGTTGGATTGTAATTTTGTAAGGCTCTCGTTTTAGAAATTCTAAGTAAAATAAGTACGAATCATAAATATTTATTAATATTAATTTATAATATTAGGCGAATTTATAAAATTGTTTTATATCAAGACTTACTTAGTTACTCACTGCGGGGTAGCCAGAGTGCACGGAGTGCCAAGCGCTACAATCTCTACATACCTCTTTTTCTTTCGTCCACTGTCATCAACCTCTTCATACATGACCTCCGGGGGGTCCTCATGCCCAATGGTATATCAAGACAGATAGTAAAAACTTTAAATAGACCTTCATTTTCAAATTTTATTCGCCTTATAATCAGAAAAGACTGTTACAAAATTTTAAATATTTATTTGCTGTAAGCTTATAATTGATATGTCTACAAAATATATTACATTCCCTTCAAAATATACAGTGTTTTTGTCATACCACTTTAATTGAAACACAGCTTTAACTACTCTATAAGACCTAATATAATTTAAACAAAAGAGATTTTCCAAAAATGAAGAAGTGTTTTTTAAACAAAATAATTAATAAAATTATCGGTGTAAAATAAACAACATTTGTCAAGAATGATACACGCCTTATTAACACAATCGAGTCGTAGGTAATGGCGGTGATGTTCAAATGCGTCAAATGCGTAAAATAGAACGAGAATAGGTATGTTTTTTGAGAATGAAAAATGGAGATGAAATATTTACATAAATTTATATTGGCATTTCTTCGCTCTGGTGTCGAGGCAAAAGCGTGGCGTTGAGTTAGGCTACTCAACACGCAATGCCTCCAAAATTCGGCAGAAAGTGGGGAATAGAGTGTCTTAACACTAGGTTCCTCTGCCTACTTTGCTGTGAGATTTGATTTGATTTAAGAATGGCAAATCAGCATCGCTTAGAAATATTGTTATAGTAATAGGTTTTACATTATTGGTAACTATTCGTATCTGTTTCACACGTAATAAAGTAGGCCTAAACATCGAGAAATGAAAATAATAATCCCACAACCCTAAGCTGTTGAGGTATCTTAATCTAATTTCTGTATGGGTTTGAAATATTATACCCTATATGCTTCCATAAAAGGAGCGCAGATGCTTCCAACCTGTATAAGTTTATGTTATATGAAAAAACTAAGTAATTTTCAAATAACAATTTGAAAACAAGATTATATTTATATATAATATATAAATAGAAAAATTCTAAGAGTTTATTTTGTTTATATATCTTTATGACGAGAGAAACGATCAGCATTTAGCAACTGAAGCCAGCACAGGCCCAAGCACTACATACTCTACCTAATAATCATTTTCTGTTTGTTTGAACTTTCTGCATTGTATCAGCAAGGTAAGCTAAGCTCGTCCATCATAGAATCAATAACACGTAATTGACAGCTAAAGTGGCGACTGCACCGAGACATGCCGACTCATCTTAGATATAGGTGCATGTATACAGCGTGTTCGGTTTTACTTGTATTTATTTATATTTGTATATCGAAATGAGCTTGGAGAATCTGATTGTACTCGAGATGGTTTTAGGTTCAATTATCCTTATATCTATTAAAAATGTTTGTTTTTTTGTTTCTAGATGAGTGGAGTGCGGCAAACTGAGATAGTTTGCTGTGGAATATACAATATTTTTGGCTTGACATAAAGTTAAAAATGCTAAATATAAAAATTAAAAAAACACCTACATCTCCAAAATCAAATAAGTATGTATGTATAATTAATTCTTAATAAACTTTAATACGTTTATATACAGAAGTACATGTTTATTACTTTCTAAGTATTTTCTTTATAAGAAGTTGTAAAAACAGAGGGTTCAAATTCTAAATTTTGATACGTTTCCAAAAAGTCTAATTTAAAGCTAAAAAGCTCAAAATTACAACAATGTAATACTGTAATAAAATCACCCTGTATATAATAAATGGCTAGCTTCTCTAGCTGTCATCACCATCACGTCGTTAATCACTAGACTCTAGGCGTCGGATATAACCTAACCTGAGACCTAAGTAACGGGATACGGTTGAGATTGAATGAGCTTTTGATTAATGGCTCCTGATGTTAGTAGAAATATAAATTTCAAAATATAAATCACTGAAAAGTGAAATTATTTGTTAATATATATTTTTATATCATATTATAGAGATATCATTATGATTTAATAATAATTTATGTAATCAAAGTATACTATTATCTGTTCTCTATATATAATAAAACAGTAAAAATATTTTGTCTTTACATTTAGTAATTTTGACTGAAATGGACACTTAAAAAGAATAGTAGAAAGCATAAATATATTTTTTTAATTTCTTGTCTGTCTGTCTGACTATACGTATGGCCACGTAAATCTCCAACACTACTGAATAGATTTACTTAAAACTTTCACCAATTGTTTTGTTTTAACTCAGAATAGCATTTAAAGTTTGTTCAAAATCGGTTAGTTAAAAAAAAGTTATCGTCACTTGAATGAACTCGAGGTATAAGTTTCCCTGCGAAAATTATATACCAATCTTAACAAAATGGTCACTTAGAAATAAAATAATGCCTAAGTAATGCCTAATCGAGTTTTTTCCTGTTTTATTTTTTTATATTATGCTATATTTATAATACGTCAAATATATTATGTGGTTTTTCAGTTTTATTTTAGAATAGGTATATGTATATAAACATTACAAATCTGACGAGTATGTTTGGATGAATGCGCTAATCTCGAAACTTAGTGATTCAAATACTTACATGAATAGAGAAAACTATAGGCACACTTACACTACGTCAATCGTTACAAAGTAAGTTTTCAGATAATATTCTAGCAGGTAGAAAGGAATCTGAATTAGACGCACATCTAATTGTTGTATCATCATGAAACTTGGCAATTATACGTAGATTAGACAACAATATAATATTATGGTACCGTCGAGCTAGTCTGATGATGGAATTAAAAGATGGTTGTTGGAACCTTGGACTGCCTACTTGTATACATATTGTGAATGGGCTCATTACATTTACTCTAACCACGTGTTCTGTTGAAAAAAGCGTGTTTTATGTGTTTTAAATTATTAATTTATATGATGTTAAAATACAACCAACTAGAAACTAGAAAAAGAAAATACAGTGCTATACAGTTTTAAAGCTACACACAAATCCCAATAGAATTGCAAGATCGTAACAGTTACCTCAATGTGACCCCAGTGCTCACTTACTGTTGGGTTGAGGACATAAAGTTTAAGAAAAAGTTGCCTTTGTTACTTTAGAAAAAAATAATACAAATAAAATAATATATTTCTAGTACGATATGTACTGTTGTCCGTTATCATTTTTTTACTTTATCAGTGTAAAGCTTTACCACAAGTCATAGTAGAGTATAGTACGCAAAGAGAAACTAGTGTTAAAATACTCCATTCTATTCCAATTTAAACTCAATGTCATCTACTGAGTGGTGGATCCCACCGCCGTGGTTTGTCTTGTTACCAAACCGAAGACATAAAATTAGTTCATTCGCCCAAGTGGGAATGGAACCCACAACCGTCGCGTTATCAATCTTTGACGATTACGGCAGGGAGAGAATAACACTAGGTTCCCTATACAATAAAATCCAGATTTTTGGCTAATCTTCTGCATAGTGGCAGGCAAGTCATTTGAAAATCCCACAATATAATAATATAAGAAAATCATATTTTCCTCACAGCAAGACTGTTTCACACATCATTCGTTCGCGTCTCTTGTTTCTGCGGGCCATTTGTCAAAAACTCGGATGTCAGTCCTCTGCGTGATTTATTGTTAGTCGAGCAATTGGTGTAATGGATAAATATTGTATTATATTTTTGATAGATAGTAGGATGACAATGGTTGTGGTTATTGTTTTGTAGGTATTTGCACTAAATAAATAAAAAAAAATCATTATTTTTTCCGGATATCAAAGTGTCTTCTTTCTGCCTTATATTGGAAACTTTAGGAGAACTCAACACTGAGCTTTCTCTAGAACAGGGAAGTACTTAAACAACCATAACCACCCAAATAGGGTTTTATGTATATCCTTTATAAATATTTAAAAAAAATTGCATACAGAAACGTTTTAAAGCTACAAAGAGCTCCTTCAGTGCAAGCTTTCACCATTGAAATGTTCAAATAAAATCAAGTCAATAATAAAATAAATTTAGATCTATCATTTATTAATAAATAGTATGTATATTTCATGTAAACAATTGTTATGCATTCATTTTCCTATTTAAGAACATATATATACTTTATACATATATTTTCATAGGTTCTCAAAAAATCCTACCCGGTATCCAAATATTACTATTAATCTATTATAAAAAAAATTATGGTCACCCCATGACACAGATCTCTAAACAAAATTTGGTTCCAATGAAATTGCACCGTCATCATTAATCACAGTATGTAATGATGCCATGTAAATTCTTACAATGAGCAACTTTTTCATTTCTTTGAGTATATTTGATAACTGAAGCGTTGACTATTTGTCATTTGGATTTATAATCTAACTGATACTGATCATTCATTCACTCGAGCTTAGGAAAAAAAAACATATAAAAATAACTTAAGAATAGGTATGTTCTTCTTTTTTTATTTTTCTTTTTGTCGTCTAATTTTTGATTAGAGGCCAGTCTTGGCGCCATAAAAACCGACTGGTTGTGGGTTCGATCCTCATTTGAGAAGATGAAATATTTATTTAAATTTATATTTCCATTTCTTCACTTTGGTCAAGGCAAAACGCAGCGTTGAGTTTTGCCACTCAACACGCAATGCCTCCAGCATTCAGCAGAAAGTGGGGAATGAAGTGTCTGTACAATAGGTTAATGATAAATTAAAATAGGTTAATGATAAATAAATTGCTGTGTTCGGGATGCAACGTGAAGTTTAATATCTATTTTTTATATTTTTTATTTTCTATTCTATTTTTTATTTTTTCTACTTTTTATTAGCAATACGCAAATATCTCGATCAGACAGAAATATTGACTTAACACTAAGTCCTCTTTCCTTACATACCAGGCTACACTTGAGATAAGACATGAACTAAAAAAAATACATTTCTATTTTTATGTTTCGCAGTATATGGAACTAATAATATAGAATACTGCTCCAGTTCCTACCATTCACATTTATAAGAAAATTAGTTCAAAAGAAATACGACAGTAGTAAATATGTCCTTACCAGAATACTTGAATGACCCACACTCAGTAAATTTAACGTTTTTCCGCAACAAGGGGTTGAACAGACCCTTTGTGTTCAACCAAGCTATGTTTTTTATATCAGCGATTAGGAAAAATAGAAAGCCACTTTAATGTGATATATTTACTGTTTATTATGAATAAATAATATAATAAATATATTTATTTTATATGAAGACGTCGCAGCAACATAGCGGCGTCTTACTGTAACCATGACGGCTGTCGGTTCAATTCATACTTAGGGGTAAGAATCATTTCTATTTTCTCGCTTTCATGACAACATAAAGAGTGACTTTGAGTTCCGCTGCCTCTAGAATTTGGTAGAAAGTGAGGTAAGGAAATTTCTCAATGAAGACGGAGTGTTTTAACTCTAGATCCCTAGGTTGGCTATGATTAATTAATATGTTCACGTCGTCTACGGTTTTCACGAGTTCGTTTCTCATTAAGACGCCATTAAGCATCAGGAACATAGCACCTCGCTCTTTTCATCACTTTGAAAGGAACGCTCCGTGAAATATAAGAGAAACAATAACAGATTAAAATTATAAGAAATTCGTATTAGACAGGAAAGATTTTATTTTATAAACCTGCTATAATTTAAGCAAAAAAAAAATCGATTAGGCACGAGTTGCGTTGATTAAGAAATTTAAATTTTCTGTGCATCATGGAACCATAAATTTAAAATCAGCTTTACGCTGAATCCCGCACGTGGCAGGGTAGACATAGGGAAATTAGTCATAAGACACTCCGTTCTCCACTTTCTGCCAAAGAACTTTCTGGAGGCATTGCGTTCTTAGTGGCGGAACTCAATACTGCGCTTTGCTTCGACACCAAAGTGAAAAAATGATAATATAAATTTACATAAACATTATATTTTCTTAAGTGGGGATCGATTCCAACAAACAGTTGTTTTAACAGTCACACTTTGTCCCCCTGCACTACGACTGGCCTCATAATAATGATCATTTACTTGATTATTTAATATTAATTTGATTATGCCGGCTTGATAGTTGAGGCCAACCGACTAGTTGTGGGTTCGATCCCCACTCGAGGAGATGAAATATTTACTTAAATTTATATTTCTATTTCTTCGCTCTGGTGTCAATGTTAAGCGCGGCGTTGAGTTCTGCCACTCAACACGCAATGCCTCCAGAATTCGGCAGTAAGTAGGGAACGAAGTGTCTTAGCACTAGGTTTACCCTGCCTATCCTGCTATGTGTGGGATACAGCGTGAAGCTGATAGTTGATGCCTCCTCGCTATCTCGAGATAAACAATAGTAACAGGGTAGGAAACCTAGTGTTCCCTCAAGAGCCACAGAGATTTTTACTTTATGTCCTCAAGTAGGGATCGAACCCACAAACAGTCGATTTTACAGTCACACTCTGTGCCCCTGCGCCACGACTGGCCTCAATTAAATTTTGGTTGATATAATAATAAAACGAATGGGCTCAAAAATCTTGAAATTTGCCTAACATTTTCAATAACTATATACTATCGCCCACATTATAGACCCAGTTAAGGTAAATGGTACACTTGTGCTAAATTTGCACAACAATACCCTTTAAATCTCGTACAATTTCACACAAAACGCCCGAGGGTAATGAGTTCAAACCTGCGGGTACCATTTGCGTGCCAACCCTTAATCTGCCTTGCGTTTTACGAGATCTCAAGCAATATCTGTCAATGTCCTTGTCAATAAATTGTAGGCGTTTATAGCAAACGACGTCATTTGACGGTTTGAAGCGAGGCTGGTAATCCTCGGCCTGCGGGACCCCATCTGCACTGTAAGGGTTAAGTCGCGACAAATAGACCATTTGCAAATAATAAGACGCAATGAAAGAATAAATTATTGGCGTGGGGTTCTGTGTATATGATTGTGTTGATTGGTTTTTGTTCTCTACAATATTGTCGGATATCAAGATAAAATATATATTGTTTTGTTGTCGTCCATATATTCCAATGTCATCAAATAGTGGAATCTAATGAAATACTAACCAGTATAAAAATATCTTTTATATATTGAATAAATGTTTGTATACATACTTTTCTATAAAGTTTACCTAAAATAGAATGCTTATAAAATATAATATTAAAAATATGTAAATATATTTCGAGGCCAGTCGTGGCGCAGTGGCATAGAGTGGGACTGTAAAACCAACTGGTTGTGGGTTCGATCCCCACTCGAGGAGATGAAATATTTACTTAAATTTATATTTCCATTTTCTTCGCTCTGGTGTCGAGGCAAAGCGCGGCGTTGAGTTCTGCCACTCAACACGCAATGCCTCCAAAATTCGGCAGAAAGTGGGAAACGGAGTGTCTTACACTAGGTTCCCTCTGCCTACCCTGCTGTGTGCGGGATATAACGTGAAGCTAATTTATTTATTTATGTAAATATATTATATAATGCATTATTAATATGAATAAAAACAGAGAATAAGACAAACAACATAAATCAATTATTTTAAAATGATGAAAAACATGAATTTTCCAAACAATTTCTCCTGTGATATACAAGAAAATTATGCAAGGAAATGTTATTATTATTCCAATAGATCATTGTTTCTGGACGCCCCACGGAGATGATATCTTAAGGCGAGAATCTTAGAAAGCCAATTAATAATTATTATACCTTCTTCCGGCGACTTCCGGCGATGGCGGCACTTCCGGGGGGCAATGGCGACGTGTATCCTGTAGATTACTCACGACTGACAAAATTTGACAGTAGTTTTGTATTTAAAATAGTGATAATTTTTAAAATTTCGTTTTAAAATGTCAACGTGGCTCGGTTGAATATCTGATAGATGATAGATAACATACTAAAATGTTTATTTGAATATCCCTTAAAAGATATCGCATACAATAAAAAAAAATCAAATGGGTTATTTCAATTTTCTTTCACAAAGACTAAAACATATATGCCATACTTGACAAACATATTTATTTCATATAAAAATACTAGAATAGAATTTAAACATTTTATAAGGACGTATAAAAGAATAATGGTATAAAAAACGCCAACACGAGCAGCCGAGGAAGACGGCAGGTTACCGGAAAAATAAAGGATCCTGGACTGATATAGTGGAACACAATATCAAAATAACTACAGAGTTGAGGAGATAATAGCGGCGAAACCAACTCTAACTGCATCGTAATGAACTAACAACAACGACCAATAAGGACATTACTAACCATCATGAACGAGTGCTATTTAGTCAATTTTACTGATAGACCGATCACGAAAGATGGCGTATGTGGCGCTCAAAAACTCATATAGAAAAAAAACTGGTGAAAAGTCTAAGAAATCTCCTACCGTCATATCACAAATAATACCAAGAACTTTGACTTTCAATTAAAAACATTTTCATTTCATTATTTATATAGAAAAGAAAATAATAAAGGCGCTGCGCCACGACTGGCCTCAATTATTGTTTTCTTTTCTATATAAATATATAGATAATAATAATTGAGGCCAGTCGTGGCGCAGCGGTACAAAGTGTGACTGCAAAATCGATTCAAATTCAAATTCAATTTGGTATTTTGGCAATTTGTAGGTTCGATTCCCACTCGAGGAGATCAAATATTTACTTAAATTTATATTTCCATTTCTTCGCTCTGGTGTCGAGGCAAAGCGCGGCGTTGAGTTCTGCCACTCAACACGCAATGCCTCCAAAATTCGGCAGAAAGTGGGGAACGGAATGTCTTAACACTAAGTCCTACCCTGCTGTGTGCGGGATACAGCGTGAAGCTGAAAAGAAAATAATACAGTAGCAATATAAATACCGACCATTCGTTCTGCATCCAACATGTCGTAACACATCATTAATCTCAGATGTATGTGACATTTAATTACCTAAAACACCATATATTTGCCATTCTTCCGGCCCTTGCCCTATGGGATGTGTCTTCCTTGGAAAAGTCCATGGAAAAATTTGTTAGCGAATATGAACTTTACTCAATTGTAATAAAGTTGAGGCGAAATATATGAAAATGGATATTTAATAGTAATTAATATTGTCTTTCTTATTGCTTCACGCCTTGAATTTTATTGTTCTATTTATCTATTTGTTTTTTTTCACAAGTGTTAGTTTGGACTTACTGAGAAATCTTGATAAATATATATATATCAATTAAAATAAAGGAAACAACCTTTATGCTTTGTAAAGTGTATAATTTCCTCGTTAGAGACAAAAGGCGGCGTTGCGTTCCGACGTTCAACGCTCAATGTCTCCCGAATTCCGCGGAAAATTGGGAACGGAAGAGTCTTAATTGGAATAGAGTCTCTTAACACTAGGTTCAAAGTTTTCTTCTGCCTATTCTGCTATGTGCGAGTTTCAGGGTGAAGTTAAAAAAGTGGAAATCGAACCCACAATTGTCGCGTTCAGATTCAGACCCTGTGTCACTGCGCCACGACGGGATCACGACGATATTCTTTTCATCGAATATTATTTCTTACATGCAAATTCGTATATTCTGCTGTTCTTGAATACCGTTGACAAATATTAGGACATTTCACAGTCTGGCGATCGCTTCAACGATAAAAACACAAAGTTTACTATTTTGCTAAATATTCTTATGTTGGATGTATATTATTGAGTTTATTATATTTCTATTCCTACAGATATTTTATGATAAGTGATATTTTAGGATGGTTTGTAATAAATTTAGTCTTTGTAGTTCTTCCGTCTGCCTATCTCGCGTAAAGCAGGAGAGGGAGTGGGAATTTAGTGTTAAGACACTCCGTTCTCCAGTTTAGAATTATTCCAGGTATCTGAACTCAACATTGGATTTTTGCCTTGGTGACAGAGCGAAGAAATGAAAACATTAATAAATAATAATTCATCTCCTCGAGTGGGGATCAAAACTGTGGTTTCGATCCAGCAGTCGGTTTTACAATCACAATCTTTTTATAAATAATACTATGCCTTGGGAATGAAATGTATCATTATCACAATGAAATTCACCTCTAGTCTAAGGCATTAACTTTAGTGAACAGATGGTAAATTAATTGAAATTCAAAAAATTAAGCATGTTAACTTGCTTAACGCATATATGGCGTGCGCTTTTTTTATGGGGGAAAACCATGGATTACCTCCATCTAGGGAAAGACGGAGGGGCATGCGGGACTCTTACCGACTAAAACCACCCCGGTGTCTCCTCACACGTGAGCGCGGGGCCGCGCGAGTCCAAATTCATCCGCAGCATATACGACTCAACCTTATGAGATACATAAAAACAATGTATATATTTGTTTCTCTGAAGGTTGAGCAAAAGTAACCATTTTAATTAATTTACTTTAAATTTATTGGGTTTATGTATTTTTTATATTTTCATATTCATCCATCCTTATGAACTTAAATATAAAAGTTACTTTTAGCATTTTATCTAGATTGAAAAGTTTACTGATGACATGATAACATTCTAATTAAATAACTTACAAATATTTTTTTTTATTTAAAACTACAAGTTCGACACAAAGCTATCTTTAAATAGTTAAATTATTATTTTTAAATGTAAGTTTAATAAGATTATTATGTATTGTAACATTTGAATCATTTCTCTTTAGCCTGATAATCTAATTACAAATACTTTCGAATTCTCTCTTCTTATTTCCGCGTATCACCTATATTATAAAATAAATAAATAAAAATAATAAATATTTGAACACTGGATAGTTTTAATTTTTCTTTAAATTTCTTATTTATATGTTTCCCTCAAAACACCATAAATAAGTATTAAACGTACCATTGTATAGTCGTTTTCACAAAAAAAAAAAAACATTTTTATATCGACTAGATTCCTAATTCCACTTCTAATTTTGTCATTTTGTCAATTTAAATGTCAAAAACGCGTCAAGAGTATTAAATATCACTTTTCTAACGAATCCTACAACATTTTTTAGTTAACGTAACCGTCAACTAGCGGGCGGTAGTGGACTTAGACACTTACTTTCGAGAGATACGAAATAACATTTATTGAGAATTGAACCTTGGACATTGGTTTCAATAGTAGGGCCCCATCGGCATTCGTGAAAACAATAATTTTAAATCGTCTCGTCTAAATAAAAATGTTTCGATAGGAAAACTAGGTGGCGTTGTTGGAAGTTAGATCGCGCTATCGTTACGTTTATATGTCAAATATGTTATATGGCTTAAACCTGTTCTACATATAATTTTATGAAATTCTATTTTACAAACTATTTCTCGTTGAGATAGAATTTTTGAAGTACATGCTCTTGTGGTATGTATTGTATCCAACAAACTGAGACGTGGCTTCGCCCGCTTGAATTAAATGAATGTTTTTGAACTATATTTGTAAACTTATTTTCAGTTAAAATATTAGCCTAAATAATTACAGTAAACCGAAGATGAATAATATTAAACAGAGAAAATTCTTAATATTAGAAAAAATAGCAAACTAAATAAAATGAACAAAAATACAAAGCAAGTAGCGTAGGGAGGGACACGGTATCGACTAGAAAGTATCGATACCGTACCCATGAGTAGTATCGTAAAATGAGTATCGATACTTCGCAGTATCGAGTACTTTTCTTAGAGCCTAATGCGTACGTTAGCACGTCAATGTCAGTCAGTAAGTAGCATCATTACGTCACTGATTTTACATAAGTAGTTTTAGTAGAACAGAACATAAATAAAAAACAGTTGATAAACACGCTTTTGTTAAAAATAATAAAAAAAAATTAACCACTTATACAAGTGGCGACACAAAATTATAGTACTTTTAATGTCAGTCAGTAAGTAAAATCATTACGTTACTATCGTTGACATTACGTGAGTAGTTTCACTAGAACACAACATCAATAAAAGATAGTTTAAGAACACGTTTCTGTTATAAAAATAAACATTTTTTACTCATAAAAATATCTATCCAAAAGTATCAATGAAATTGGAGTATCGAGCACTTTTATTAAGGACTAAAGCGCACACGTTAGCACGTCAATGTCAGTCAGTAAGTTACAAAAATAAAATAAAATATGTAAATCCTATTGCTTAATATTAAAAATTATTTGAGCCGTTTGGGTGATAGACGGTTTCGGAGTTTTTTCAAAATGTGTATAACTAATTTAAGTACTATTATAATTCTTATTAAATAGTAATTAGAGGATAATTTAGATTGTTAAAAAAGAGGCCAGTCGTGGCACAGGGGCACAAAGTGTGACTGTAAAATCGACTGGTTGTGGGTTCGATCTCCACTCGAGATATTGATTTAAATTTATATATTTATTTCTACGCTCTGGTGTCGAGGCAAAGCATGGCGTTGAGTTCCACCACTTAACGCGCAATGCCTCCAGAACTCAGCGGAAAGTGGGAATCGGAGTGTCTTAACACTATGTCCCCTCTGCCTCCCCTTCTGTGTGCTGCTGTATCCCAAAGCGTGAAACTGAATTAGTTATTTATTTATTTTAATAATATTCCCAAATTACGACCGGAGTATATGGGTTTTGTTTACTTTAAAAGTATTAAAATTAAAAGTAATAAATACAAAATCTATAATAATCTGTCCTATAATAAAACAGTAAAAAAAATTAACAAAAAAGAAACAGACATCAATGAACTAAAAAGTAAAAAATAATCTCAAGTGCGTGGTTGTCCTATGTAAAACTTCAAACTTAATTAGGTATATGCATACTCACATTTTGGCATGTTGACAAGAACATACATACAAAATATTCGAGCGAATTGGGAACTTCTCCCTTTTTTGGAGTCGGTGGAAAATGAGAACATGCTCTTTTTGAAGTTGGTTAAAAAGAAATGCAACGATGAGGAATCTCACTTCTGACACTCATTTTTCTGACTTATCGACAGACAGAGTTTCGAATTTATAATATAGGTATGGATTATAGCTGTTAAATTAACGAAACGGCCGTATCTGTATATATTCGTTGCTATAACAATTAGTTAAGCTGAGCGAAGCGAAACTCTTTCTGGTCAAAAGTGTGTTTCTTTGTACGCGCGTGTAATTTTGGAGGAACGTTGTGAACGACACGGTGACTCCAGCGAGGTTTGGTGATAATTGGTATTTTCGAGTAAATGGTCAAAATGTGTCCCATAGAGTTAAGGTGTGGGAAGTCTTGATATTTACACGCAAAGATTTAACTTTGACTAAGCTAATTCAGCGCGTGCAGACAAAATAAAAAAAATCTTTTGCTCAACATAGCTTCGCTCCGCCCGCCGTGCACAGCATGTGGCGGATCCGAGTTAAAATAATATTTTTAATTACTAATATAGATTCCAAAGGGATCTCAAATATTTCTTTTACATACATCTTTATGTTTTATTTAGTAGTAAGTAGTAAATTCTATTCGAACAAACCGATCCCAAGTGACACAGATACAAAAATTTTACAAACTCATTTTTACTTCCGCTAGACCAAGAATGTAAAGAATAAACCTTATATTATTGTAATTAAGCTTAAAATTAAAGAAATATAATTTATAAATGGTAAAATAAAGTTGGTATTAGTATTCTTTTCGAGGGAAACCGGTGATTCGTCAAAGTCGAGTATATTTATCGTTTTAGTTGAATTTTATCGAACTAATAGCTCCGGAGATAAATTTACGATTGCAAAAGGAAAGGAATTGCACGTGGAAAGGGTTGTTGGCTTCCGACACAATAATATGTAGTGGTAAAATATTTTTAATTTCTGTTTTTTTTATTATTATATTATTGATAACAGTCGTTGCACAGAGGCACGTGGGTGTGACTGTAAACGCAACGAGTTTTGAGTTCGATTCCCGCTCGAAAAGATAAATCGTTTATCATTTTCTTTTTCTCATTCTGGTAATGATTTAAAACGCGGCGTTCAAAGGTTCCCTCTGCCGGTCCTGCTATGTGAAATACAATGTGAAGCTAAAAATATATTATATCTTACATTGTTTAACCCCGCGCGCTGTAGGACAGCGATTTAAATGTAATTGATATAATTGTGAATTCTGACTTAAGGAAACGATTATATTAAAATTATTTTCATATCGTGGCTCTGGCGGAGTGGAGAGTCCTCTCAACTCTCAAGTAAGGAACGGAGTGTTAGGACCCTCTGTCTATCCTGCTGCACGCGGGATACAGCGTGAAGATAAAAAAAACGTGCAAATGGATATATGATAATCTCATTAATTTATACGATAATAAAAGAGACGTAAAAAGAAAAGAAAAGGAAATTATGGTATAACGAGTAACCCAATACTTTCATTTGAAGACAAAAATAGACGACTTTAGTGCTATTTCGGAGAAAGAAATCTTAATTAAAATCTGTAATGAGTAAAAGAATATTATTTTATAATTATTTATTTTCGCGAAGCCAACATGGTCCAATTGACCAGTGTCTGACTGTGAACACGATGGTTGTGGAATCTATTCCCATATCCCAATTGGGATAACCTTAAAATATTTTTTAAATGATTTTTATTTTCTGCCTTAGAGACAAAGAGTGGCGTAGTGTCTCGCTACTCAATAAACCACGCCTCGCTTAGTGAATTATTTATTTTAATCATTAAAGTGATTAATTCATTATAAGCTTCAATAACCAGAGGTGCTAGTGTGCGACTGTATACGTGACAGGTCGTGAGCTCCATTCCCACTTGAAGAAATTAAATTTTACTATAAAATTTTTTCAATCTGATAATGAGGCAAATTGCGGCGTTGTGTTCCACGACTCAACACGCAATGCCTCGGCCTAAAATGGAGAATTTGGGATAGAATGAATAACTATAGCCCATCGACCACTGTCCTATTGCGCCAAAATTTTTCGTTTTTCATTTAAATTTCAAATATTTTTCATATGATTTGATAATAATACGAAAAAAAAATCTAAATCACAGTTCCTTTAAACCTTTGTTCAGCTAACCACATCGGTGGACCTAAACAAACTGCCTCAGGCCAAAACCGTCATGAACGTGTACAAATAAAAACAAAAATATCATAATTCCGCCTTTGGTTGAACGAAGCATCAATTTTACGTATCAATTGGTATTTTTTCGAATGAGTGAACTTTCGTTGTGTGATACCCTTTTACAATACTCAATTACAAAACAAAATCTATACAATAAAAGATAGAAAAGTCAATTCTGTAAATAAAAAATATTGATTAGGTTGCTTTAGATGTCGAAGTGAAATTTTATGTTTAGGTCGCATATTTAAGGTGTCGTATATTATAAGTGGCCGTCTAGGTGTTTTGTTAAGCGTGACGCTTTTGGTTTCGATTCCCTCTCAGCAAAATAGCATTTTTGATTTTAAATAAAAAATAAATCAGCTTCACGTTGTATCCCACACACAGCTGGGTAGGCAAAGGGAACCTAGTGTTAAGACACTCCGTTCCCCGCTTTCTGCCGAATTCTGGAGGTATTGCGTGTTGAGTGGCGGAACTTAACGCCGCGCTTTGCCTCAAGACCAGAGGAAATATAAAATTAAGGAAATATCGAACGATACACCTCCACTCGATACACCTCGAGTGGTGATCGAACCTACAACCAGTAAGTTTTACAGTCACACTTAATGCCCTTGCGTTACGACTTGCTTCAATTGAGCTTGATTTCATTTATTATTCATTTATCGTATTAATTGCGTATATTTAGTAGGGATTATAGAAAAGGTTATTGAAAAACAAAAACTAAAATTTCAAAAAAGAGACAGTTGGATACTTTCTGCCATCTAGGTCCCACTCATAAAATTATTGAAATCTCAAACCCACTATACCAGAGGGCAATATATAGTCAGTTCATTCTGAAGGAATCCAGGGTAGTATTCCAGGTAATTCAGGAGTATTTGATATAAAAAGTAAGTTAACTGGCAGACAAACACCTCCTTCAGTGGTGGTCTACCTTTGACCACCACTTTGACTTCTGCAAAGTTTTCGAAACGTCGGGTTTCCGAAAAAAATATGATACTAAATATACGCGATTAACCCGGTTAAATACGATAGATTCATTTAAAATATGAAATAATCGTGAAGATCAAATTTCGAAATATTTGATATTATAATTTCCTTGCTCCGGTAACGATCATTAGGCAAAGCGCGGCGTTAAGTCCCGCCACTCAATTCAATGGAAAGTGGGGAAACCTGCATCATTCTAAAATATGATTATTCTAGAAAATGTTAATCACAAAAGTTAATAAATTTTGAGTAAAATTTTCTACATAATTAGCCGAACGTGTGTAAAACAAACGTGTCACAAGTAATATTAAATTTTGTGAAAGTTTCTTGGAAGTGTTTGAATATTAGCGTAAGTTCCGTTCGTCGCGAGGAAAGCGATTCTTGCATTTTCATTATTATGCAGTAAGGTTGATTTGGTAAATATTGGATACGGTATTTAAAGGGTTAAATATATGTACACATTTAATTACGTCGAGTGTAGATTATGTATAATTTTTTCCGATATTTTCTCCGATATTAGTTAGATCTTGTGCTAGACGGAAGGGTACTGAGAACCTAATGTTAAGACACTAAGCTCGTTTTAAGATATTTTAATTCAATCAAAATTAAATCAGCTTCACGCTGTATCCCGCACACAGAAGGGTAGGCAGAGGGAACCTAGTGATAAGACACTCCGTTCCCCACTTTCTGCCGAATTCTGGAAAAGACGAGGCAAATGAGCGTTCCCACGACCCTGTGCAACACCAGAGGGACTACAGATGCGTTGCCGGCCTTTAAGGTGAAGATAGGCGTGCTTTTTTTCCTTCCGTCCCTACTGTTCTCTTAAGGGTATGCAGTCTCTTTCCTAAATTTCTTAAATTCCAGGTTTAGGGGTTTAGTAATGTTTATGAAACAACTAAATAAAAATGAGATTTTATATCAAGACTCAACAATATTATTTCATATCCATCTTTTCTTCTCCTTCTCACGTCCATTACTCAAGTCTGAACTCCAAAATCGAAGTAACATTTCGATGTAGCTACATGTACAAGGTGACTGTTCGAACATGCAAATGCATGATTTATACTCTATCATAACTGACATGTCTGCTCGTTTATGAGGTGTGTTATTTAGTATTACAAATTTGTGTTTCTAAATAATTATATAAAATTAAAAAAATAAATTAAATTAGCTTCACGCTATATCCCGCACACAGAAGTAGGTTTACGATTTTTAATAAAAAGATTAACTAATTATTTATGTACTTGAAAGATAGTTATATAAAAATATATTTATTGGGTAGGTTGTTTGTTTTCTTCTTATTATTATTTAACGAAATAAATAGAGACATTCAGGGCAGTCTTAAGTTTGATTCACACTCGAGGAAATTTATTTCTTGAAATTCCTCTCTCTGATAACGAGGTAATGTACAGCGTTAAGTTCCGCCTCTCAACGTAAGTAATGAAAGTATATTAATGAGAACGGAGCATCTTAACACTCGCACCCAAAATTCCCTCTGCTTACCTTGCTATATGGTCATAGCGTAAAGTTAAAAAAAAAACTAAAATAAAATTCTTTTTGTCTATCGACATACAATAGTTCGATTCTCATCCGTATACTAAAAAAAAACCAGCTTAACGTTTTTTTCAGCATTAATCAAGATATACAGAGGGAACCTATTTTAAGAAACTCTGTTACCTAGTTCTGACCAATTTTCGAAACATTGCTTGTTGAGTAGACGAACTCAACGCCACATTTTGTTAGTCAGAGCGGAAAAATAAAAAATATCTAAAAATAATAACTCTCGCTCGCTCGAATGGAAATCGAACTCACAAAAAACACGTTTTCAGCCAAACGCCATTTATCTACCGCACGAGAACTTCATCCACATATGATCTTTATCAAAAAGCTAACAAGCAGAACTCAAAGAGAATTTCTATATATCCATTCTTACATGACCCCCTCCCTCAATAGCAAAACTCAATATTAACAAACAATATTAGTCGGCTTATAGCTCAACCAATATCAGTCGGATTTCGTTAATTCAACGTTTCCGGTGTCACTCAATACAAATATGCCTGTAAACGGTAAACGTGGTTATGATTTGTAAACATGATTTACGTAAAGAGATTAATTAACTGATACAGTAACTGTAGTTTAAATATTTGCGGTCTGTCATATCGGGTTTCGGTTAAAACGGATGGATAGTTTAAATTTTAATTTTAATTCGAATTTGTGGGTTAAAATATGGTTTTTAACTAGTGGACAGTTGCTTGCAGTTTCAAGGCAGACGCGAATTTAAAAATAGTTATTATATTTCATGTCTCAGTCGTGGCGCAGTGGCATAAAGTGTGACTGTAAAACTGACTGGTTGTGGGTTCGATCCCCACTCGAGGAAATGAAATATAGCGCGAAGCTAATTTATTTACTTAATTTAATTGATTTATTTCATGTCCCCAATAATAAATTCACCATGTACAGACATCGATCATTTACAATTTTATTTTATGTATAGATTTAGTTGACTTTTACTCGGCAAAGCAAGTTTCTAGTTTAAGCTGAAGCGTAAAAAATAAATATGTAATAAAGCTTTCTTACTCTGGAACTGGCACAGCTATCGCAGTGTCATCACAGCGTTTTATTGTAAATATGAGGGTTGAAGGTTCGATTTCTAGTCCTGACAATTAATTATTTTCTTTTCCTTGATCTGTTGTTGTTAATAGTGTGAAGAAGAAAAGTCGAATTCCGCAATTTATCGCGCAATGCCTCGAAATTAGTAATGGGAACCAAATCCCTTTGCTTCCCCGCTTTATTGAGAACGTAGCTTTAATGTAAAAAAAGTAAAAAAATAGCAAATAAAATATGTTTTTTCTGTTCGATTCTGATTTCTCCATCACAAAGTCATTAAGAAACTTTTCTTTCTATATACATATCAAAATCAAATCAAATCAGCTTCACGCTGTATCCCGCACACAGCAGGGTAGGCAGAGGGAACCTAGTGTTTTTAGACACTCCGTTCCCCACTTTCTGCCGAATTCTGGGGGCATTGCGTGTTGAGTGGCAGAACTCAACGCCGCGCTTAGCCTCGACACCAGAGCGAAGAAATGAAAATATAAATTTAAGTAAATATTTCATCTCCTCGAGTGGGGATCGAACCCACAACCAGTCGATTTACAGTCACACTTTGTGCCGCTGCGCCACGACTGGCCTCAACTATATACATATGAATACATATTTTATATAATAAACAACGTCTTTATTTATATAAAGTGTGTTAACTAATACTATATCAATATGGATATGAGACCACTTAGCCAATTACACCAGCCAGGCATTTAACCCTGTAGGTAGATGTTGCCGTTTACTCAACAAACATCATAATATATTCCCTCTTATAATTAATAATAGTTAATTATCAGTAGCAATGGTAAATTAATAACAAAGTATCCTAATAATTAGTTAATATATGTTATCTTGACTAATTTTCTAAATACTTATTTTTTAAAATTTATTGAATTATAAAAATTTGAACGTAGCGGGGTACGAATCCGCTCCTCCTCTAACCACTGCCACAAGCCACTTTCACGGGTTCGAGTCCCGCTACGTTCAAATTTTTATACGTTTTTTAAATAAATATTTCTCTGTCCTAAATGTGGAATAACTTTATTTTTTAAATATATTAATTATACTACGATATTTTATTCGGGATTAAGTTTTTTTTGTCCCAAATTTATTTTAGAATCATTATTTTAGATATTAAAATTGTTTAGTTTAAACATTTTTTTTGTATAAATATCAAGATACAATGTGCAAATATAGAATATAAACAAAGTCATATTAGAATTAAATTTATATTTTCATATCTTCGCTCTGGTATCTAGATAAAGCGCAGCATTGAGTTCCGCCACTCAACACGCAATGCCTTCAGATTTTAGCAGAAAGTGGGGAACGGAGTGTCTTAACACTAGGTTCCCTCTGCCTACTGTGTGCGGGATACATCTTGAAGCTGATTTGATTTATAAATTTATACAAAATTTGCATATTCAACAAAAGCTCATCATCAAATCGGACCTAAAAATTAAATAGAAAGCCGCAGAAAAAAATATAACAAAGTAACGCCCTTACCGCAAGTCGTTTCATCCCCCGGTGACGTGACAAAAACACCCCGGCGCCTCTAAATATCTTTAAGCGCTTCTCATTATTCGCAATAGCCATAACAATTTAACCCTTCAAAGCAGATGGGGTCATTTTAATACGAGTAAACGTAATTTCGAGCTAAGGTTAAAGTATTGTTTGTACGTTGTTATTTACAGCAGATTCCATTGTATTGGAGAATTTCATATTTCATTTACCTAATATTAGATGTGAATATAAAAATTGTACATATATATAAATAAAAAAATATAAATGCAAAACTCTATAAAAATCTTATATATGTATGTTCTTTATTATTTTAAAATATGCCTTTATTTTTTTTTTTGCAAAAGCGCGGCGTTGTGTTCCGCCACTCAACTCGGAGAACCGGCGGAAATGGGGAACGGAGTGTCTTAACACTAGGTTCTGCCTACCCGGCTGTGTGTGGGATAAAGCGGGATGAAGCTGATAACATATCTCAATTGAAAACAATCAAAATATTATATAGCTTTGCTATTATTAAATAGTTATAAATGAAATTAATCTTTAAATAAAAAAATAAATAAATTAGCTTCACGCTATATCCCGCACACAGCGGGGTAGGCCGAGGGAACCTAGTGTTAAGACACTCCGTTCCCCACTTTCTGCCGAATTTTGGAGGCATGGCGTGTTGAGTGGCAGAACTCAACGCCGCGCTTTGCCTCGACACCAGAGCGAAGAAATGAAAATATAAATTTAAGTAAGTATTTCATCTCCTCGAGTGGAGATCGAACCTATAACCAGTCGGTTTTACAGTCACACTTTGTACCACTGCGCCACGACTGGCCTTCAAATTAATAAATTAATCTTTAAACAAAGGTAAACCTGTATAACTTACTGTCAGACGCCGTCATTACTTTATTCAAATATTTCATCGTATTAGGCTCAGACAGATATCGCTAAACGTCACATAAAATGCACGCTGAGCTCCGACAGGGAGCTAGATTGGGGTTTATGGAATACAATTCCACATTCATTATTTGAAAATCATATTTGGAAGTATTATTTTTTTTTTGTATAAATATATATATTTTACTTAATGTATTTGTAATACTGATATTTTGAATTTGTAAACAGAACAAATATAGGTAAACATTTTTCTATTTCCCACCCTTATTTCTATAATATGAAAAAAAAAAGAATATGACTGGAATTTATAATCTCAATAACAAAGCGAATATACAAGGCTGCTTTTTTTCTACAGAGATCACGACAGACTTCTATAGGATTACTTTGAGTTCTAAAGGATTTTGTGTACCAGAAGCTGTGGGTGGTCAACAAATTCTATTGAAATTTTCTTCCAGCGTTATTATATTTTTTCATATTTTATCAATAAGCGAATATCAACCTTCTCAGTAAATAAAAAGGACTTAAAGTAGCTTAAAAAAACTTGTTTATACCAATTTTTTCGGTTTATTCTACACCTAATGTCCATACAATTAAAATTCAATTTAAATGTACACAAAGTATTGGAATACTTAAAATGCAGTGAATCACGAAACTAATCAAACTGACACGTGACCTGAAGCAGAGTTTTTGTCACACTTAACAACCTATTATATTTAGTTAATCTGCTTCTTACTAAAATACAATAGTTTTTTGTTTGGTTTTGTTTCTCTGGCGAGGATGATTTAGCGATGTGTGGATACAGATTTATTTAGTTTTTGAAACGTTAAAAAAGTTTTGAGAAAAAAAATAGTATCAAATAACTCAAAAATTTACTAAAATGTAGTTTTTTTTGTGTCTAAAGTTAATATAAAGCGATATTTACAACTATAAAATGATTATGTCTTTCCGGCACAATCTGGAAGATCTGTAAAGATTAAACAAAATATTTTACGCAACCCTTTATAAGTCCTAATATTATTAGGAGGGTTAAACGACACCGTTCGAACGATATTCCGCTACGACTCATTGTTAATTGAATTAAACATAATTCGGTTATTTCTTTAGTCTCAGTCATTGACGAGTTAACCCTTCAACGCAGATGGGTCTGTCTCAGTGGAGAAATGTAATTTGAAAACTGGTATTACTTTAAATTTTAATTATAGAAACGATTGTCTTTCATCAAAGTATTATTCATTTGACGTTTATAAAATATAGCGTATTTAAAATAATATTTTGTTACATTTTTTTATGTAATTAAAAAGTAAAATAACATTTAAATTAATGTTAATAAAAAATAATACAAAGTAAAGTATTATGACATAGTACATAGACAACAAAATAATTTATTTTAATTTATTTTCGACTTATATGAAAAGCGATATTGAATATATAATGATACTACGTTTTCTATTTTATGCTCGTTTTTAAACAATACGTGTTGTATAATTGAACCTAGTAACACAATTTAATAACCAATAAACTATCAATAAAAAAAAACAGCTCACACACCAACTCTATATTAAATCTAAATATTATATAATGTAATCTAATTACTTAAATATATTTTTCAAATACAACCAAAATAAAAATTTCCATACTTATAAAAAACAATGCGAAAGAAACACACCACTGATCGCTCACTTACATTTCATATTATTCAATATATTTTATCTGTACAAATGTAAAAAAAATAAAAACAGACTACGGAAATGCTTTTATATTTGTCAACGTCAAGTCGCCCATTGCCTCGGAGTAACAAAAAAAAAATGGTAATTTTTTTCGCAAATGAACCGTGTCTCGGTTCTCTTATTAGATTAACAGGTCGATTTACAATTCTGTGTGTTCACGTATCTACATGTTTATTTTACGGAAATAAATAGCAATTTGCGGAGGGTCGCCATTGTTGACTTTGCATTATACGCTTATATGATGTTGTTGTAATACGAAGTCACACGTTCTTTTAATATTGTTGATATTGTTTTTTTTTTGTTTTGGAATATAAATTTAAGTTCTACATAGAAAATTTTCTTGATTAATTATCAACTTAATATCTATGTAACAACAGTAGAAAGTATAATTAAAATTATGTGTTATTTTATTCAGTTACAATTTATAAAAATATATAGTTTAACAATGAGTGCTCAATAATCTTTTGTTTTATAAAAATATCTCATTTCAGTGGATAAAATATTTAAATATTAAGAAATATTAATAATGATATTAAGAATAAAAATTGCAAATAAATAAAAATATTTTTTTTCTATGTAGAACTTAAATTTATATTCCAAAACAAAAAAAATAAATAATACGAAATGATATAAAGTAAATACTAATCGAAATTAGCAACTTGTAAGCTTTTAGCAACTTAGTTGTACAGTTAGTGCTAAGTGTCGAATCCCACCGCACATCAACACGCCGCGTGCTCCCGACAGGCAATACACGCGCAGACCGAACGTTATGCGATACTACAATAGTTCCATATGGAACTCTACACACTTGCAACGGTTGGTATGGTTTTTAAATTGAATATATATTGTTTTGTTTGTATGTATGATTTTATGTATGCAAAAGTTTTTTTTTTATGGATAATGATGGATGAATACTTTTTATTTAGTAAAATAAAATTGTCACTCAACATATGTAGTACAGACAAAAAGAAATGTGTTTTTTTTTCTCATGTCGCTGATAAAGAAATTGCATTTTTTATCCAACTTTAATAATTATTCAAAGATATGTTATGAAAAACTAAGTCATCATAAATAAAAATATATAAATAAAATAATGCTTAAATGAAATGAACGTAAGTGTGCAAAGCTTCTATCCATATTAAGAGCGTCCTAAGACTAGCATCTTGTTACGAGTTCATATTAAATTAAGCTGAGACCTGAAGTCATTAAGACCCGTCGAATACATTGGTAGGGTTAAAATCATTTGCGTATGGTTTCTAGTTGCACTTTGAATTAAATAGTCATTGTTTTCCTTACGCTTTCCGCACATAGCAAGATAGGCATAGGACACCTGTGAACCTAGTGTTACGACACTTCTTTCCCATTAAGACACTTTCGTTCCCAACTTTCCGCTGAATTTAAGCTCGCTCGCAACAAAAGCGAAGAAATAAAAATATTAAATACTAGCGTGAACGCGTGGCTTCGCCCGCTTATTTGTACCCTTAGGGGTGAATTCAAAAAAAAATTAAATTTCTATAAAAATCGGTGTCGATTTAAACATTTTTCCATATAAACTTTCAACCCCTTATTGGAACCCTTATTTAAATTGTAGGAAATAAGATAATTCTATTCAGTGTTAAAATAAATCAGCTTCATGTTTTATCCCGCAGGGTAGGCAGAGGAAACATATTAAGACGCTCCTTTCTATAGTTCCCGACGAATTCTGGGGGCATTGCGTCTTGAGTGGAAATCGAAAACATAACCAGTCGCGTTTATTTACGACTGGCCTGTTTACAGTGTTGCCAGTGTTATTTAACATACATTACAACAGTCTAGTCTAGAGTCTCTGTAGAAATAAAATTAAATATAAAATTTTCCCCTAATAGCCCTTACAAATGAATCAATCCCCTATAAAAGAGGTAAAACAAGTCATTTCCCACTAATATGAGTTTGATTGGTGTTTCTGTGCATCTGTTTCGAATTTGGCCGCGGCCTGTAATTTGTGAGCATTAGTCAGTTGACGGTTGTATTAGTGTTGACTATCTATCAATTTGTAGAGGAATATTTAAAAAATCATTAATTAAATATACAACATTAAGACAAGGGAAGGTTTTCTTTTATTTATCTTTTTAGGTGGTCCCTCCAGCTAGTGATGTATTAATTCTTTTTATCAATAATAATAGGTTACATATAAAACACACTAAGGGCAGTCGTGGCGCAGGGTTGTAAACCTTTAAATGTGAACGCAAAAGACTGCGGATTTGATTCCTTCTCCAGAACGAAATGTTTGTTTAAATTTATATTTCCATTTTGTTGCTCTGGTGTCAAGGCAATGGTCTACCATTCAACAGATCAGGGATATTAAGCTAATTCATTATTTACTCCCAACTGGACCCATTATTTGAACCCATTATCGTCGCATTTGCAGACAGTTTTATCGATGTTTCATGATGACCTAAAAGTCTTTAAAATAGATACTATACATACATTTCACTTTGAAATGTAAATAAACCAGAGAGATTTCTATTGTATTCAAAAATGCATATTTCGCGAAATCAAAGAATAGTTTTCCAAAACATAAATCTTGTATAGATGTTTTATTATTCCCATAGACCATTCGGCATACACAGCATTGCACTTTCAGATAAACTTTTCAGAAGTGGTCAATAAAAACTGTCGGTTGTTCACCGAGAGCGCTTTTTTTTTAGACGAAAACTAAATATTTATTTATATTGAGTGGCGGAACTTAACACTGCCTTTGTGTATGGAAATGAAAATAGTAATTGTAATAAGATATAATGAACCCACAACCACAGCGTTTACAGACGGACAATATATCGCTGCACCACCACGAGCCACGTATATTGTAATATGAGTATATTCGTATCGTACATACATATATCAGTAAATATATTATTTTATGCAGATATCAAATATGCAGAAGAATTTGTCTTATGAAACGATCTAATCTCAGGAACTACTGGTTTGAATTATAATTGTATAATTCATCTATTTACTTTTAGCTTCAAAGTGTATAGCTGTATAGGGTACCTGGGAACCTAGGTAAACACACTCCGTTCACAAAACAATATATTTTCCATATAAATAGAAGAAAACTTAACGGATTAGAGATAAAATTTTAATATGGAAAATAAGAAGCAGGTGGCGAAGTATTTTTACCGTTCTGGATAATGCAAATATGCACCTGTTCCTAGCAATGCACTCTACGTGCAGATCAGATGAATTAAGAAAATTGGATCTCGTAGAAAGGTACGGGTCTGTTAAAATTGTGTTACCATAACTATATTTTAATATATTCAATAATGTTTCCCATTTTCTTGTATTATATTGAAGTAGAAAGGCCAGTCGTGGTGTAGAAATGAAATGTTTAACTGTTTAATTTCCTCACTCTGGTAACTAGGGAAATCGCGGCGTCGAGCTCCGCCACTCTTACCTATACAATTTAGCCAAAGTCTATGCCTTTACAATTCAGCGAAATGCAAGGAACGGAGGTGTCTTCATTGAGAACGAAGTGTCTTAACACTAGACTCCCAGGTTCCCTTTACCTACCCCACCAAGCCAATTAAAAAAATTCAGCCATAAACATTTATGACATAACAGTATATATAATTTGCATTTCCATCTCTTAAATAAATGAACTTCATACAATTCCAATTATAACACGAAACACAAATCTAATTTCAATACAAAAAAAAAAATAATTTCATAAAACAAAAGCCTTAATGGATAAGCTGTTGTGATGTTAATTAATGATGTTGTAGATTCATAATAAGTCAAAAGGCGAGTCACAAGTGATGTTAGGAACGGGGGTGGAATGAAGATGTCACTGCGTAATCGGATGGTCGGGCGCCCGAGACGTGACGTTGATAGATCGTCGTCAGTCTTAAGATTTTGTGTGGTCTATTTTATAAGCGTTTCAAAGATTTGTTGGATTCCTTTGAATTAAAAATGTTTTAATTAAAATTAAGGTTATCAAAATGTTTCTTTCATAGTTGACGTAAAAAATTACATCTTCGTCTTCATCATTATCACATCACGTCTTTCTTTCTTTTTCTCCACATGACAGGGTAGGCAAAAGAAATCTAGCTTAAGACACTCAGTTAGTTATCACATATTACAAGTTGAGTGTTTGAACTCAATGCAACGCTTTGTCAAAAAAAGTACAGAAATTAAAATAATTTATATGTAATCATTCCCTCAAAAGATCTTGAATCTAAAACCATCGTGCTTACAATCAGAATTTACCAGGACGGCTTTTCGTCATGTGGTAATTATTCAAATAATTTCCACGACTAGTTAATAAGTACATATATTTTTAGATAAAAAAAATCTCATATTTAGATTGCGGAAAAAGAAAAAAAAAAATCATTTTCATTTCTTCATCATATTACAGGAAGCGTAAGGTGTTGACTTTTAGACCGGAAATTTTAATTTTTAAAAAGCTGTGTGGCGTTTAATTCCGCAACATAACACGCAATTCTAAAATGATCGAAAAGTGGGTTTTGCTAGGTTTTACACCACCTCCACCACTAGCGGAGAAACGCGTTAAAAAATTAGAACTCCCCTCTCTTACAACTTGTACCACAATTTCCGCGGACACAAGATGTCTTGCTTACTAATAGGCTTAACAATGATTTTCTTGCTTCCACTCCGATTAATTGTTTTAGATAAATGGTCCTCTTTGTTATTAATGAAATGATGCTTAATTCGTTTTTGTATTTTCTTATTTAGTAATTAATATACTTCTTACTGGATCAGCATAAAAATTACTTAATTTTTTTAGCTTCCCTTCCTTCTGTATCCCGCATATAGCGGGGTAGATAGAGACAATTTATTGTTAAGACACTCCGTTACCCACATGTCGTCACGTATCAGGTTACGAAATTCAACGCCATGTAACAAAATCTTAATGCATGAGCTTAATAGCATTTGATATTTTCTATAATTCAAGGGACCATAGACTTGTTTCAGCTTGATACCTCCATGCGATCTCGAGATGAATGGTTTTAACAGACTGGCAGACAGACTGGCCTCACCTAAGGCCAAGGTCACAGCCAAGCGATCCTATAATGGTTCCGTTTATACCTTTTGATGTACGGCAACCTAAACCGTTGTTGTCTAATCACAAAATTAATCAAAAAATCAGCTTCACGCTGTATCTCGCACTCAACAGGGTTGGCAGAGGGACCTAGTGTTAAGACACTCCGTTCCCCACTTTCTGCCGAATTCTGGAGGTATTGCGTGTTGAGTGGCAGAACTCAACGCCGCGCTTAGCCTCGACACCAGAGCGAAGAAATGGAAATATAAATTTAAGTAAATATTTCTTCTCCTCGAATGGGGATCGCACCCACAACCAGTTGGTTTTACAGTCAAACTTCGTGCCACTGAGCCACGACTGGCCTCATTAAATTCATTATTTAAAAATTTCATAATATTCACCACTCCCTAATCTTTTTTAATAGCCCCTACAATACATTTAATATAGGACGTTTATGCAAATGCGGTTTTTGCCATATCCGAGTAAATTTGCATTCATTTGAAGTCTCATTTCTGATGTTCAATGGTATGTATGGAGTATAAGTTTTTTTTTTGTTTTTCTAATGGCTGGTTTGCATATTTTCCGTAAGTTTATATTTAATTTATTTATACAGATATTTAATTCTACAGTTAAAGAAGGCAGTATAATGAGTTATACCTAAATATATATTGTGTTTTGTTTTTATGATTATTTATATATATGAAACATACTTATACATATCATATCAAAAAAAGAACTTTATATTGTATCCCACACACAGCAGGGTCAAGTAGTGAAGTGTCTTAACACTAGGTTCCCTCTACCCTATGGTAGAGGGAACCTAGTGTTAAGACACTTCATTCCCCACTTTCCGCCGAATTCTAGAGGCACTGCGAGTGGCGGAATTCAACGCCGCGCTTTGCCTTAACACCAGAGTCAGAGAAAATATAAATGTAAACAAATATTTTATTTCCTCGAGTGGGGATCGAACCCACAACCAGTCGATTTTACAGTCACACTTTGTGCCTCTGCGCCACGATCGGCGATTATATGTAATTAACTATTATACCATAGAATTTAAATACATTTTTCAATGACTTTTCTTTTTCTATTATGATATCAATTAGTCTTCATCTATATCTACAAATATTATTAACCTTAAATTCACAAGATATAACAATAATATCATTAAGTGTATTTAGAGTTGGCCAGAGTAGTGAGTGGCCATTCGTGGCACAAGAGGACAAAGTGTGACTGTAAAGCGACTGGCTGTGGGTTCGATCTCCGCTCGAGGAAACTAAATATTTTATGTGAAGCTTGTTTATTTTTGTATTTAGGGTTAATTCGATGATTATTACAATGAGGTTACTTTTAAAAAGAAACAATTGTAAGAGATTGTACTTCTTCCAGCTAATTCGACATTTTTACAAATATACGAAAGATTTTTTTCTAAAAACTAACAGAAATATAGTTAATTTTTTATCCAGAAGTTCTAGCGATAAGCATAAAATTATATGTTTCGTCTTTGTAGTCATATAGCCTTGCTTAAATGTCACGGTCCTTGGTGGGGTTTCCCTCATTCTACTATTAAAATTATTAATTTATAATATTATAATTTTATTAATTTATCTTGATTTATCTTTATGAAGTCATCTTCGTCATCGGCGTCATGGTGGCAAACGTGACTTTAGTGGGCTCGTTGCTCACGCGGGTGATTTCATTATTTATATTTCCTCGCTCTATTGATTAAATAAAGTATGGCATTGAAACTGCAATGTTTCGAAAATTGGGTGGAAAGTATACTAGGTTCCCTTTGCCTATCTTCGCTTATCCAGGGATCGAACTGACAACCATTGCGTTTATAGTAATTCCATTATGTCATGATGGCATAAATAGTTGAATAATATAAATTTTGCTAGTAAAGTAGGGAAAATACCACTTTAGGAAAACCAAGGGCAAGGTCGCCTCCCACGAAGAAACACAAGGTCCATCCACAAAGAGATTGAAAGTTTATGTAAGACGTGAAAGGAATTATTATTGAATCATTCCCATTCAATGTCAGCCTTCAGAAATGCGAAAGAGACTTTATTATAAACTAGTTGTCGCTCGCAACTTTCCATGGAAATAATATAAATAGTAAGAAAATGGGTAATTCCGTATGAGTTTCTAGTCCTAACCTGGCGTTTATAAATCATTCATTTGTGTTACGCCACGACTGGCCTTATTTTTTTCATTCACCTCCACGCTGTATCCCGCATACGGCAGGGTAGGCAGAGGCATCCTGGTGTTAAGACACTCCTTTTGCTACTTTCCGCAAAATTTTTCGAGGCATTGCGTGTTGAGTGGCGGACCTCAACGCCGGGTTCTTGTCTTGGTGCCAGAGCAAATAATGAAAATATTAAGAAATAAATAATTCATTCCCTCAAATGTCCAGTTACATCCTTGATCGCCTGCGTCACGACGGCCTCAAATGGCCTTTTTTCAACTCCTATCATTATATTTTAACTGGCTTCCTTTATTTTTACAGAATCTTCTTAAGAATTTAGAGATTAATCACTCTCTTTATTCCATGTTTTGGTTAGGGGGAGCTCTATCTGATAAAAGTACTCGTCATGTATAATATTCAATACTCACGTGCTCACATAATTGATTTACAAGGTCCATACTTTAATTACTTGTGCAAATATGCATACCGAGTTGAGTGTTAGCTATTGTAGTTAAAATACATATTAAGATAGACTAACGATTATAAAAGCATTTATATTCTTTAAATACGAAACAGTATAGTAAGCATACAGAGCTTAGAGGTAAAGCGATAAAATCGTCGTTTTTAGTCTAATCTCAATAATGGTGTTTTGAATGGCGGTATTTAACGCCACTGCGCTGTATCGCTACTCCAAGAAGGCCTCAAATTACAATTCGGTAATTTAAAATTTTATTACGACAAATTTAATCTTATTGGAAAATTAATCAAAACAAACACAAAAATATAACAAATAACATCAAATACATCAACATTCTCCTCCGAAACAATGTTGCGACAAAACAAAAAAACCAGCCAAAATTAAAACCTACCCTTTTGTCAATAGAAACGCCACTTACAATTTTTTGCGCCCAGCCCGTTAGCGTTACATTTGCAAAATTACCAACCCCCAATGGATGCCCACAGACACTCTAATGTCTGACCATCAGTACTCAAATGACGCACGTCACTCTCCCTATTCCAACTCTACAAATCAACAAAATCACAAATTTATCGACCATTGCTTATCGAATATGAAAGAAAATAGTAAAACCAAATTAAAACAAGCAATGTATACTGAATTTTAAAATTCTCATGTTACAGTGAAAGGTTTTCGTTCAGGAATTATGGGATAAATCCATCTCTGGATTCAATGACGTCATTCCGCGTCGCAACGACGGGGCGACGAAAGCGCATTTGTCCATAGTATTGCCACCATTCAAATTGTGCTGTCGATCATTGTGTTTGAGTATTTGTTGTTCTGACTGCTGTATGATATATACAATACATATATGAGACAAGTCGTGGCAGAAATATAACGCAGACTGTAAACACGACAGGGTATGCGTTCTATTCTCACTCTAGGAAATGAAATATTCAATATCTTCATTTTATTGGTAATGAGGATATGCGCGGCATTGAGTTCCGCCACTCAATACGAAGTAATTGCAGAGTTCGGCGGAAGGGAAGTGAATTATTGGGAACAGATTACCTACTCTGATAAGTGTATGATATCAAGAGCCAGGGCGTTTTCATAAAAAAAAAACTATCGCGGTTCACTCGCGTATTAAAATAAGATATAACGAGGTTTTATATGACGAGTTTTGTGCAAGTATGTACTACGTACCACCATAGGCCACGGAAGGGCTAACGTGATATAATATAATCTTATATCGGAAGGGTATATTATATAGGCTATATATATATTTTTTAATTATTTTGATGAAGCCGACTGTAACTGCAGTTAAAATTATTTCAACACCTAGGGCGAAGACAAGAAGTGAAAATATGTTAATGTATGAATTTTTAATTTTTATGATTATTTCAGTACGTTTTATGCTTTTTAATTAATTATTTCATCATCTTATAAGCTTAACCATAATTAGATATGATACACCAAAGGTTATACGGGATATATCTGGTTTGTAGATACATAATATAATTAAACCTAGTTTTTACGGATTGTAATCTATCTCACTTGAAAAATAAAAATATTACATTTCAATAATAAAAATTATTACATTTTAAAGTGATAATTTAGATTTTACTTCCCAAAGTAGAATCATTAACGATCTTATCTTTTAAGAAATAAATTTATATAGATTTATATCTCATTTCTTTAGTTTAGCTAAATTGTTGGAACAAGTAAAATTTTATGACCCTTAAAACGTGAAAAAAAAAAATATGTATCAAGTTACCGATTCACGCTTATTTTAATTTATTATAAGCAGCTCTAACTCCGTTTTCAGAATATATTAAGGGTTTTTTAAAATCTCTACGTCATCCTATCCTTTACTTTGAAGTCATTGAACTCTTAATCCCTACTAGTGCAGTCACCCAACTACGCTCACGCACACATCCACACGCACGCACATCACAGTGTAAGTGCGCACGCACACACGCACAATGACCCAGTTTTTCCCCATTTTTCTGTAATTACTCACCGCGGCTTTGTTAATTTCCCTGCGTGAGGTAGAAGGTTCGACTACAGTGACTTTTCATATTATTTTTGAGAAAAAAAATATTTCAAGGTTTTCTATTTCAATCATGAAGCCATCATGCTGCAGCGGCACAGCATCCGAGTTTCGATTTCAACTGAGAAGAATAAATTATTTTTATATTCCCACCCTTTCTTACTGCTGACACCGCTGAAAATTGGGAATCAGGGTATCTTAACACTAGGTTACCTTTTACTTACTTTGCTTTATACAAGATACTGTGTCAAACTAAAAAAAAAATAATCTTTAATACGTATCCATTCCAGAGAAATTTGCCCCCAATCTGATTCTTAAATTAAAATCAATGGACTCAGTTAAAAAAACTCGTCAGGTCTTCCCAACTTAAAGAAATGTTCTTAAAGGTAGGAGACCTTCTTCTTCTATTTCTTCTCTTCTTACTACTCACTGTTGCTTCATAAATTTTTGTTACCATATTTTTATTTCTTATTCTCTAGACGTGCACAAACCACTTGAGCACGTTCTTCTTCATTCTCACCGTGTAATCCTCGATAGTACCTGCCATTCGCTGTATCCTCTTCATTGCAGATTGAAACAGCTAAATTGACTCTGAATATAACGTTTTAATATAACTGAGGCCAGTCGTGGCGCAGTGGCACAAAGTGTGACTGTAAAACCGACTGGTTGTGGGTTCGATCCCCACTCGAGGAGATGAAATATTTACTTAAATTTATATTTCCATTTCTTCGCTCTGGTGTAGAGGCAAAGCGCGGCGTTGAGTTCTGCCACTCAACACGCAATGCCTCCAAAAATTCGGCAGAAAGTGGGGAACGGAGTGTCTTAACACTAAGTTCCCTCTGCCTACCCTGCTGTGTGCGGGATACAGCGCGAAGCTAATTTAATTTAATTTTTTTTAAAGGCCGGCAACGCACTTGTAGCTCCTCTGGTGTTGCACGGGGTCGTGGGCAGCGTTAATCACTTACTATCAGGTGACCCGGACGCTCGTTTCCCTTGTACTTTTCCATAAAAAAAAAGTGTTTTTTTTCTTTTTCGTCCAACTTTTTTTTTTGGTACCAGCATTGCATTGTGTACGGCCAAATGTACAGATATGATGACATTTTCATCATTATTTCCTTTATGTATTCTGTCCTTTTTCTATTTATTTCAAATACCAGATTCATAGAATAAATCAGCTTTACCATCAGCTGTATTCCGCACACAGCATCATAATCTGAGGGAACAACACTAGGCTCCCTCAGATTATGATGCTGTGAAGAGAAGAATACTTGGCGGAACTCAACGCTGCACTTTACCTCGACACCAAAGTTAAGAAATGAAAACACAAATTTAAATAACAATACAAAAATATCTTTAGTATTTATAATAATAATAGTTTTAGATCACAGAAAAGGATACAAACTTCTAACTGTCAGTAGTTTCACAGTGAACGCTTGAAACACCAGCACCTGATATCTTTGGCACCCCTGAAACTGGGGGAGTATGAAAATTGTCACCCCATTGTCATTTCTAGTTGTTGTAAGCAAACTGCACTTGGTTTTTAATTGCATTTCATAATATTAAATTTACATAGGAAGTTAATACAAAATAATAAATTATATGCGAATATAACTATACATATGGATTAAATTTAACAGACTTTCAAAAGAACCGTGTTTTCCCAAGTGCATAGTAGTTATTTATACCAAAATATTATACCAAAAAATACAGACTAACATTTCTTTTTTTGTGTTTGTCTTTCTGATTGTCCGAGCTAATCTCTGGAATATAATAGAGAGAGTTATGGGGCAAGAAATAGGTAATGCGTAAGTCTTGATGCTACTTTTATCCCGAAACTTCCAGGATAAAAGTAGCATCAAGACTTACGCAGCAAAAACTGCGTTTGTCTTATCTTGCAAGGTATGAAATTCCTGAACATTTTTATAATACGACATTTTTAGCGAACATAATCAAATAAAATCTCAAAAAAATAATTAAGTAAATAATAGTATGGATAACTAAAATAATAATAAAAAAATCGATCACCAGAAATTTCTACGAACAATCCGATACCAACAAAAAAATCAGCATAGAATGAAATATCGATTAAATTAAAAGGCAATTTTGACGAGAGTTTCGTATAAATGAAGCAGTGGGCAGATGTAAATCACAAAGGAGTCATGTAAATGCCGTTATAGTTGTTTTCCCGCCCATAATGGCTCTCTGACAAACCAATAGACAATACGTTATGGCGAAACAGAGCTATGAATAATATTACGCGACTTAAAATAAATAAAAATCAGCTCTACGCTGTATCTCGCACACAGTAGGTACAGTAGTAAGTAGAGGGAATCTAGTGTTGAGACACTTCGTTTCCCAATGTCCGTCGAATTCTCGAGGCATTGCGTGTTAAATGGCGGAACTCATCGCCGTGTTTTACCTTGAAACCAGAGCGGAGAAATGAAAATATAATGTATGACATTTCATATTTATTTAACCAATAACTAATTATGAATTAAACAATTCAAATTATTAATAAACTAAAATAAAACTGATTTACATAATATGGAGGCACAAAGAGTGACTGCAAAATCGACTGGTTGTGGGTTCAATCCCAACTCGAGGAGATGAAATATTTATTTACATTTATATTTTCATTTCTTCTCCCTGGTGTCGAGGCAAAGCGCGGCGTTGTGTTCCTCCACTCACCACGCAATGCCTCCAGAATGCAGCAGAAAGTGGGCAACGGAGTGTCTTAACACTAGGTTCCCTCTGCCTACCCTGCTGTGTGCGGGATACAGCGTGAAGCTGATTCATTTATTTATTTACATATATATTAGTAAATTCTATAATTTCTTAACTCTACATCCGGTTACACCCAAAACGGGCATCAATCAAACGCGTAAATTGCTTCTCTCGACACGACAGCTTTAAAACGCAATCCCTTTAAAGCTTATATTAAAGCTATAGTTATAAAGTACTATACAAATATGGGGACGATGATTGACTTTTGTGTTACATGGGAATTGTAAGAATTTTAATCAAGCAATCATGGAGCTGAAAAAATGTCATTTAAATAAATCAGCTTAACGCTCTATCCCGCACATAGCAGGGTATGCAAAGGGAATCAGTGTTAAGACACTCCGTTTCCCACTTTCTACCGAAATCTGGAGGCGTTGCTTATTAAGTGGCAAAACTCAACGCCGCGCTTAACCTCGACACCAGAGCGAAGAAATGGAAATATAAATTCAAGTAAATATTTCATCTCCTCGAGTAGAGATCGAACATACAACCAGTCGGATTCACAGTCACACACGCTACACCACGACTGGCCTCTTAATAATATCATTTATTTCTTATATTTTAAAGGAGTACATAAATTTCGCGGAAATGGAAAAAAATGTGGTACAATATTTTTACATACTTACAATTATTATTTGGTAAGAGAGAATAGAGAATCTTAACAAGCGTATTAGAATTTTGGCGTAGTTTGATAAGGATGTATGGATTAATGGCCAGAGTGATATAAGTTTCCAAGAGGATATATATATGTGATAAGTTTGCTAAGTACTAATTTAAGAGATGTTTGTCCAGAGTCCTGGCACACATCACCATGTTTGGTTTGAATTATTTAATAAAATATGAATGTTTGATGGATTAATATCAAAAAATGAATATTTATAAAAATAATTTTAAGCTTAAAACTTTTAATGAAAATAAATAAGGTTTTCAGTAACATACAATATAATAGAAAAAGTACTAAATCGAAATACTTATTTGTTATTTCTTAGATCATATTTTTCTGATATTATTTTTATGAAATTGTGATTACCTATTTGTATATAATAATTATGTCTTTTTAGTACAGCTTTACAGATGATATATATCTTAAGTATCAAAATAAATAATAAAATAATATTTTATGACATTTATATTACACGAACTTCTTCTTAGAAGATTACAACTTACTCCCCTTATTAAAAACCTATACTGAATCAGTTCTCTTTCATTTTACACTTGATTCTTCCTAGTAAAATTATAAGGTATTTTTTTTTACTTCACGCTGTATCCCGCACATAGTAGAGTGAGTAGAAGGAACATAGTGTTAAGACACTCCGTTCTCATTAGAACAATTTCACACTTTCCGCGGAATTCTGGCATAGTATCATTTTGTACCTGGACAGGTACAGTTCTCCATATCTCCGTTCCTAATTTTAAAAGAATTGCGTGTTAATTCGTAGAACTCAACGCCGCTCTTTGCCTCGACAATATAACAAAAAAATGAAAATATTAAATATGCAATTTCCTGAAGTAGGAATCAAACCCACAACCTGTTGCGTTTATAGTCACACCCGCCAGGACTGGCCTCATAATATGCTTTATTATATAAATGATACATTTAAATTAATGCAGCAGACTAGATAAGAGTAATTGTTTTCATACAAGTGTCCAGACGTTTCATATAAAACGTTTCATATTAACGACAACACGTCCGCGTCAGAGTTGATTTACATCTGGCATGCAAATGTTAAAGGTAAGTTTTATTTTCATAGTGTCCAAAAGTAACAATATGATTTTTCTTTTTAGGGTTACGTATATCAAAAAGAAAAAAAAACGAAATTCTTATATGATCACTTTTTTGTCCGTCTATCCTCTTGTCAAAGACCATTCGTCTCGATATCGCATAAAGACAACTCCAGGATATCTCCAGCCTTTTTATGTTTATCATATATACAACACATCACCCAAAACAACAATTAAATTAAGTCAATAATTAAATTTTCTTATTATGCTTGTAACTCTCTCAAGACGTATTCCATTAGCAAGTCACATTCGAAGTTGGAGTCGCGATAACGTCGACGTCGACTCCTTTACGTCCAATTTGCACAAATTGCTCCGAGTGCAGCGAATTGAGGGAAACTTAGGAGATATCGTTAGCTAGGCGGTATGTAGTTGGCTTTAGGTACAGATCGCATTTTATTAGTGAAATAAAAGAATTGGATCAGCATAGATGAGGATGCGGTATTAATGGTTAAAGTTACGATACTCCTACTCGAGGGAATGAATTAGTTCTTATTGTTATTTTCATTTCTTCGCTCTGGCACCAAAGCAAAAAGCCTGGCGTTGAGTTCTGCCACTCAACACCCAATGCCTCGAAAAAATTGGAAAGTAGGAAACGCAGTATTAGTAATAGATACTTCTGCCTACCCTTTGCGGGACACAGCATGAAGCTGATTGATTGTTTTAAAGGGATTTTATAGCTTTTCAATTGAGTTATAGTATATTTGATGTATTTTTACAGATATACTTATATGTTTTTTTTATAGTGTTGCTGATAATGACAAGATGTACGCGGTTGAGATAACCGCGTTCGTTCCTTTTATTCGTCTTCCGCCATGTCTACGTTATCAGTAGGTACTGTATATTGTGTGCACGCAAAGTGTCAGTATATAAGTATATAATATTTATTTGCTGTTTATCGCCCAATATTTTTATTAAAAAGGAAAAAAACAGTAAAAAAGCATCATCTAAAATAAAACTAGTTATACTTAAAATGCTTTCAGCCGTATTAAGTCCTAATCATAAGGTAAAAGTTAATATTTATAGTGAAGCTCAATAAGTGTATTACATTTTTTTCGACGCCCATTACAGACGACACAGTCTTCGAAGTATACAGACGTTATAAGTTATTTATAGTTTGTTAAAAAATATTCAAAATACTACACCATTATGTACTATTTCCATTCATTGTCAAATTTCAGAAGATTAATGAACATTCGTCTATATTTTGGACATTATCATTATCCACAATATTCAACATTTACAAATAATATTTTTCGTTTATACTGTGCTATTTATACCGCAAGTGTCATTTTTGTCTACTTTTACGTGTTTCCCAGTCCACTCGATTTCTTTTACAGTCACATTTCATATACTTATACAATGGTTGAGGCCCTCTTCGACAATTTACTGTCTCTCATATTACGTGGAAAATATTTAAAACTATTATATGATTTTATAAATCAAACTCAAGACATGCTTGATATAAAAGGTTTTGGCGTATCACGTGGTATATATTTATCCTTGTTTCTTTGCTCTTCTCTTCGTGTATACATTGTTTTAAGTAAAAGTCCATTCTTGTTATCTGATTTTCGATCTTGGATAGTTGCATTTGCCTATTTGTCTCTGTGTGTTAATTACGTCTCTAAAATTGTTGTTTTTGATGTTATCTACCATCGTCTTAAAGTTATCAGAATTAAGTTCGAATTTAAATATGTGTGTATAAATATGATTGGTAAAGAAAGGGTGAAGTACAGAATTAATAATATCAAGTCTTGTTTATCTGTATATCAGGAATTGATTTGTTATATTAAAAATATGGACATTGAAATGCAGGCTTGGGTAAATTTTATCAATATTAATTGATATATCCCTATGTTATCTGATTATTCAATTATTTTTTTGTTATTTTCAGATATTTATAACTTTCTTCATAAGCTTCCCTAAAACAGTCATATTTACACATAGATCGTTGCCACGGTTATTGAAAATGGTATTGAATGTGTTTCATAATTTATTAAGTAGTGTAACATAAGGTAATAGTGGGTGAGAAGAGAAGCAGGGGGAGACCTCGGTTGACTTCCATGACAGTATCGTATGATACTGGAGAAACCACACCGCAAGACATGTACGAAGAAGTTAATAACTGTAGACAAAGTGAAGCGGGACGCTAGAGATATAGCGTGAAGCTAGAAATAAAGAAATAAAAGTATTAAAATATAATTAAGATACAACCGTAATAAAACACAACTTACGTTGCTTATGACGTGTGGCTGATTCATGTTCTTCTGTCAAAATAGGAATGGTTAAATAAGTATTTGTCAAGTACAAGGCATGTAATATATTAGAAGATTTATAAAAAGACTCTTTGCTTCTATTACAAAGTAACATATTATACATTTCCCTAATATAGATATAGTTTTACATCACATAATTTTATATCACACCTTATTAAAAATGACAGTAATATTTAGTATCCATTAAATTTCAGACGTCTTTTGACGTTGGCCCTTTCATAACTTTGTCAGTATCAATTTACACGGTGATCATTGCGTGTATACCGGCTGTGTTAGTGGAGTTGGCGGCGAATGAAGTAGATATCATTAAGGAAGTGTTAACCAGGAACCTTTTGCTATGTTCTGGTAAAAAATCATAGTTTGAAATATACCATTACGTTTTTCCTACAAGTGAATTTTCTTATTAGTACTTTTAGATTTCAAAATTTCTTTTATAGATTTTTTGGGTGTGCATTTATATCAAAAAAGTTGTTGAAAATATGGATTTTCTTTTTTATGACTTTTTGCTAGCGAAGAATCTAACACAGATGCATAAATATTAACTATAATATTATATATAATTCCAGATCAGGACCTACTATCGGAGACGCAACATGCGTTAAACTACATAAATCTACTACCATTCAAATACAATATATGGCGGATAATACCTGTAAATGCATCTCTTCCACTTAAATTTGCTGGATTATGTGTAACTTACATTATAGTGGTAGCTCAATTTAGTGGTAGTTAATCAATACTTAATTTAAAAAAGTTAAATAAACTTGTTAGAGGCCAATGTGACTGTAAACGCTACTGATTGTTGGTTCGATACCCACATTTTACATAATTTTTTTTGCTCTGGTGTTGAGGAAAGTGGGGAACAAAGTGTCTTATTACTAGGTTCCATTCGCCTACCCTGCGCGAGGTACTGCGTGAAGCTGATTTTAATAAATTTGTATCGATACAATATATGTTTTTAATAGATCTTTTCCTTTTTTTTGAGCTTCACACTGTATCCCGCACACGCACCTGTAGCTCCTCTGGCATTACACGGGGTCGTGGGCAGAGGTGATCACTTATCATCAGGTGACCCTTTTGCCTGGTCTTTTCCATTAAAAAATCTATTAAGGATCGAACCCACAACCGTCACACTTACTGTCACACGAAAGACTATTTTGAAAACTATTTCATTTTATTAATACCTATATACTTTTTTATAATTCTGTCTACATTACATTAGTTTATTATTATTATCATTACATTTGTTTATTACAAATAAAACTTAAATGTTATAGTATTATTTATTTTCTGCAGTAATGATTAATAATTTAGCCCAAATATGGTTACTACTATAGAATTATTTAAAAACAAATTTTAAAGTGTTTTGACGATTTCATTGTATTTAACCGTCTTATGATGGTCGTTACAAATTTTAATATATTTTAACTTCACACAGTGAACTGCACATGGCATGGCACGAGATTAGGCTTTGTTCAATAATTCAATTCAGCACTTTGCCTTCTATGCCTTGTATATTTTGGTGTACGATATTAAATTTAAACGGCGTACGCGTCGTCTTGTTGTCTAGTTTAAATTTAAATTTAATTAGTCATTATTATTTTCTAATGAAGCATATCCCTATCTTTTTTTTTCTTACAATATTTCTATAAATAATATTTCAACATATAACAATGTTTTTTTTAAATGTAATGGCGGATACAATGTAGCTTCTGTCAACTTATAAATAAACTTATATAAATCTAATACCCCTAGATCCCAGCTCCGCCAGACCTACGTCATTTTAGCAAAGCTGGAATTTTTAGCATTAGTAGTCCAATACGTAGTGAGCACGGTATGGGTACTCACTAACTTGAAAGTGGGGACCTTTCAGAGGTAGCTCAAACTAAAGGTACCTAAAAACCATGCCTACCTACGTCAAAGTAGCAAGGCTCGTATTTACATATGTTGTTAAGAATATTGTAAAAAATATATATTCAATATTGCCAGACCCTTTACTGGGGCCGTTACTCCCGCCAGACGCCCTAAAGGTTGTTTAAAATTGAGGCAAACTACGTCATAGTAGCAAGCCTAAATTTTACATATATTATTTTAGGTACTATTTCGAGACCCATTACAAGCAGCCAGACCAATCCGATGGGCCAATCATCCTCCCAGACGCGATAAATCTCCCGTGGGAGTGAGGACAAAATACTCCATGTGTGTGTAGCGCATTTTCTATATAGTCTGTGATGGTGTTGTCAAAGTTGACAAGACGAATGACTAATGTGAGAGGATAACTTCCTCCCTAATGGCAAATATGTTAAAGTGTGTCTCCTTAATGGCAAATCTGATTAAAAATTAATATTGTTTCATAAATGTATTGTAATGTTTCATACATTAAAAATGTGTCAAATAATTTTAGTATATAGAAAGGAACTTAAAATTTAAGATGTTATTTTACATATTGAGTTATATGAGTGTGGTTACCATAGAGAGATTTAATGAAAAAATATAAAAACCATTTACAACAAAATTTAATTACAAGTATACTTCGTTTAAATCTGGATGCAACATAGTTAAACTAACAATAGAGTCACAGCCACAATGAGATCACATGCTCCTGCGTGACAACTGGCCTTAAAAATATTTTCTTTTATTTGTTAAAATATGTTCACAACCATACTAAATTACTTATTTTGTTTAGAGGACTGACGATGGAGATGACGAAGAAGAATTTAATGTTCAATGTGAATATGAATTTGATGACGAAAGTAAAGACTGTAACAATAACGAAATTGATAAAGATTAATATCACAAATAATATTGAATAAAAAACAAACATAAAATTATATACTTTTATTTTCCCCTATTTATAAATTTATTATATTTTTTTATGATTAGTCATTACATCCTACTATCAGTTAATAATTATAACTTTATTCACTAAGCAAACAGGCCCACGCAGTTTCGGCCGCCTAAACTATATGTATATTTACTTCATATTTTTTATATATTTTTTTGGGAAAAAATATTATTTTTGAAGTATGGTTATCTATACTGTAATACGCATATATGCGTATTTTAATTCTTTTGAGAATTGATAATTTTTGTTATATATTTGCCATTATAATTTCCTCTCTTATATTTGTTTAAAATATACTAATATTTTAATTCTCACATTAGTCATTCGTCTTGTCAACTTTGACAACACCATCATAGACTATATAGAAAATGCGCTACACACACATGGAGTATTTTGCCCTCACTCCCACGGGAGATTTATCGCGTCTGGGAGGATGATTGGCCCATCAGATTGGTCTGGCTGCTTGTAATGGGTCTCGAAATAGTACCTAAAATAATATATGTAAAATTTAGGCTTGCTACTATGACGTAGTTTGCTTCAATTTTAAACAACCTTTAGGGCGTCTGGCGGGAGTAACGGCCCCAGTAAAGGGTCTGGCAATATTGAATATATATTTTTTACAATATTCTTAACAACATATGTAAATACGAGCCTTGCTACTTTGACGTAGGTAGGCATGGTTTTTAGGTACCTTTAGTTTGAGCTACCTCTGAAAGGTCCCCACTTTCAAGTTAGTGAGTACCCATACCGTGCTCACTACGTATTGGACTAATAATGCTAAAAATTCCAGCTTTGCTAAAATGACGTAGGTCTGGCGGAGCTGGGATCTAGGTCTATAAATAAAATAACGCGTCGCTATGACGTTGAGTCGCATTATATTAGGTCATATTATAAATATATTTATTTTGTTTATCTGCAAGGCAAGAAAAACATAGAAAACACAAAATATACAATAAATTTACATTTACTTTTACTATGTAAGTCAATCAAGTTTTCTAAACTCTTTTCTACATCGTGTCTCCTTACCGACAAAATATTTCCAACACCTACTAATTAAGTATATGTTGTATATATGTATTTTTAAAATTGATTTTAAAAAAATTGTCCCGCTGCGTTTCTTGCGTCGGTTCTTCTTAGGTCTGAGGCATAAATCTTAGTAAACTAGTGGTAAATTATTTGACGTTGAAAAAAATGAAGCATTTAACTTCTTATTTTGATAAAATTATTTGAATTTGAATTTAAGAAAACGTATAAAAATTTGAACGTAGCGGGATTTGAACCCGCGCCTTTTTGGAAACCGGCCAAGCACTCTTAGACCAACTAAGCCATACGTTCTCCAAAAATATTCCATGTAATTAGGACTTGACAAAAAATAATTAGCTAATGGATAATGTTGACTACTGTTAGTCTCGGTCTCCACCTGATATTTTTAAAATTATTATTTTTTTTAGAAGGTACCTATTTATCTATTGATTTACGAAGTAATATACATATATATATATATATATATATATATATATATATATATATTATATATATTTATATATATATATTTATATATATATATATATATATATATATATATATATATATAAACCTAGCAATTATATTATATTACTTATATTATTTCGTTCTTAATGTTTATAATTTTCGGTAATCAGATCAATACAATGAAACTAAAATTAAAGTATACTTATTGAACTCTTATACTTACTGTATACTTTATTGAGATGGATTGAATGATCTATGTGAAGAAGGATCGAATCATTATCAGGAATATATAAAATAAAAAATTATAATAAAGCAGCTTCACGCTGTATCCCGCACACAGCAGGGTAGGCAGAGGGAACCTAGTGTTAAGATACTTCCCTACTTTCTGTCGAATTCTGGAGGTATTGCGTGTTGAGTAACAGAACTCCGCGCTTTACCTCGACACCAGAGCGAAGAAATGGAAATATAAATTTAAGTAAATATTTCATCTCCTCGAGTGGGGATCGAACCCACAACCAGTCAATATACCTATAACCAATTTTACCACATTATTTTCAAGCACACACACCGTACAAGAACGACGTTACTCAGGCAGATCTTCTATTAGATGGAACGGCGGTCTGAACAGGGAGTCCGGGGCCTATTAAATCGGAGCAACCCAAGTCCCGTAGCGTTGAGCTCCGCCAGTCACCTCCAGAATTCATTGGAAAGTGAGAAACGGAAGTAAGAACGGAATGCCCTTTGCGTGAAATTAAGCAAAAAATATAATCGTTATGCAGATCCTTGGGAGACCTATGTTCTGAAATTAACGGACAGACATAATGACAAGTACTTTAGATATTATGATTATATTATTATCGAGAAACATGCAATATGAATAATGGTATTTTCTATGACACTTAAAAATGTATTTATTATATGTTTCTGTTCCGTCAGTGCGCGTCACAAAACGTATCGTGTATTTTATACGTAATTTCAAATGAAAATAATAACAATGTTTTATTTTCGAAATTTACAAGATTTTAAGAAACTTATTAACATCCGTTTATATTTTGGACATTATCACTTTCCCGAGTATTCAAAATTTACAAATATTTTTTTCATTATTTATTGTTTAGTTTATTCTGTTAGTATATTCTTCATATATTTTTATTATTATCCACGACCTCTAGATTTTATATATAAAATCACTTACACATACACAATGGTTGAAGTGATTTGCAACAACATTCTCTCTTTTGTATCGAGAGGAAAATATCTTAAGAAATTATATGTTTTAATAGAAAACGTTAACAATAAACTTCATTTAAAAAAAATAAGAGTAACTATCAGTATTTATGTGTTTATTTTGATATGTGTTATGTTCCGCATCTATATGACTGTAAAGTATAGTCCATTTCCGTTAAAAGATTTTCGGACCTGGACAACTACGTTCACTTTTACAGGATTGTGTGTTAATTACGTTTCGAAAATAGTTGTATTTGATATTATTTATAATTTAATAAAAGCTATACGGATTCGATTTGAATCTAGATTTATGAACGTGAATGTAGTAGGGCAAACGAGAGTGAAATATAAAATTGAGAATATTAGGATATGCCTCTCAGCTTATGTTGAATTACATCATTTTATAGAAAATATGGACTTTGAAATTAAAACTTGGGTAAAAAAATACATAAAATGTATTGTATGTATCTATCATACTATTTTAATATATTAAACATAGTAAATTTATATTTTAGATCCTCGTTACGTTATTCATAAGCTTACCTAAAGCCGTGGTTTTTACACACAGGCCACTGGCGCGATTGTTCAACATGGTATGCCGATACATTATAATATCAACTTAGCTTCACGCTGTATTTCTAGCGGAGTAGTCAGTAGACAGTTTCTATATACCTCTTTCGCCTCGTCCACTATTATCAACTTTATCAAAGGGCACGTTTGATAAAGTTGATAATAGTGGACGAGGCGAAAGAGGTATATAGAAACTGTCTACCTCGGGGCGATCTCATACTTTTTACACGACCTTCCTCCAGTATCGTTGATACTGTTTACGAAGGTCAACCGAGGTCTCTCCCTACCTTTCACTTTTCCATCATGAATCTTTTTTGCCATTCTTTTATCAGTCATTGGTTCGACATGCCCAAACCAGCTGAGCCCGTTCTTCTTCATTCTCACCGTTACATCTTCGCTCTTCTCTCGCTCTCTACTCGCAAAAGCGTTTGACTGTAAATTGGATGGATGTGTGTTCAATTCCCACTCGCACGAAGAAATGAAATATTTTAGTTTTCTCACTCTGTTAACGTGGCAAAGTGCGGCGTTGACTTCATTTACACGCAATGCTTTCAGATTTAGGCGAGAAAAAAAAATCAGCTTCACACTGTATCCCGCACACAGCAGGGTAGGCAGAGGGAACCTAGTGTTAAGACACTCCATTCCCCATTTTCTGCCGAATTCTGAAGGCATTGCGTGTTGAGTGGCAGAACTCAACTAGTGGCAAATGGAAATATAAATTTAAGTAAATATTTCATCTCCTCGAGTGGGGATCGAACCCACAACCAGTCGGTTTTACAGTCACACTTCGTGCTACTGCGCCACGACCGGCCTCATGATTTAGGCGAAAAGAAACGAAAATGTCTTTATTTTAAATTATTATTATAGTTACTTAATTCCTAAGAGAATCTGAGTATTTTTCTACATGTTTAACGTAATATCTATTAACTTAGTACATCCACATGTTAAACTGCTCATAATTTTTTTTTCAGTCCTCACAATTAGATATAGGAGCCATCTTATCAGTGGTAGTATCTGCTTACACGTTAATTTTTATCTTTATACCCGTTTTGTTGGTAGAGTTGGCTGCAAATGAAGTTGATAGTATCAGAAAAGTCTTATCAACGTGTGTTTTACTAAGTAACGGTAAATTTATAATATTTCTAAAATGTATATATAATAAGTAAATGTTGTGACTACATTTTTTTTTAAATAAAGCACAAACAATCACATTTAAATGTTTATTATATGAGACTAAGCGCGACGGTTGTAGGTTTATTTCAACACGAGGAAATAAATTATTTAAAAGTTTTATTTCTTTGCTCTAGTGACAAGACAAAGTACGGTGGCGTTTAGTTTCACCACTCAACTTTGCTATACACAGGATAAAACTTGGGTTAATCTAAAAAAAAAAAAATAAACTATCTCACCAAGAATATTGATGTTTGTTGTGATTATTTATTAGGGACAACTTAACGCTATACTTGGTCTCATTAGGTCTGTAATACAAAAAATAGGAAAAAATCTTTTATATTTGAATTAAATACACAACCATAACTGTATCCAGAGAATTTTCAATTTACTTTATATAAAGATATACTTTATATTTAAGGGGAAAGTAGAGGAAACAGTGTCTTAACACTCTGCCTACCCTGTTGTTTGTAAAAAAAGCCTCTTTTTATGACCTATACCAATATATCATCTTTTAATAGATCCAGCCGTGCGCAAAGAAACGCAGCACGCTTTGGACTACATCAATGTTGTTAATTTCGAATTCAATGTATGGAGAATATTCACCATCAACGCGTCTCTACTACCATCATTAACAAAATTATGTATAACTTACATTATTGTTTTCGCACAATTCACAAATTTTAGTATAAATTAAATTTGTAAAGATTAGGTTATTATTTGAAATAAAAATTGGAAATGTTCAATTTGTGTTTTTTTTTTATTTTTTATAATATTACGCTGTATCTTGTTCATAGTAGGGTAGGCACACAAAAGTTGTTAGATGCGGATCGTTATAAAAATTCTTGGGGAAACATGTATAAGAAAACTGGGAATCTGGAGTGGGAGTGCTAAGACACTTAGTGCCTGATGATATATGCACTCACTAAGGACAACCGACTGATACTGGAGTGTGAGTACTTCCATATAGATTCTGAACCAGACGTTAAGTCGTAAAAGTTTAGGTTGGATCCGTTGTGTACAAATCAGGAGGCATCAATCACGATGACTATGGTCGGATAAGTGCTGCCTGGGCCAAATCGCGTGAAGTAGCAGGGTACTCTTGGAGTCCATGACGTAGCGGATAAGCTCGAAGAGCATCGTCTGAGATAGTTGGCCACGTTGCGCGCCGGACTAGGAACTAGAGTCAGACTTCCCGGGTACTTAAGAAAGCGCTGGTAGGATACCGTGAGGCAGGACATCAGAACCATTGGACTAACTACCGAAGAAGTTAAATACCGTGTATTGTCAGGAAGAAGAACAAGAAGAATATCGAAATTAATATAAAAATAGTCGAGCCCCAGTAGAGCATGTACGAAATGGTTAATGACAATGAACGAAGTGGTATTAGTAGCGTTTGGTGCTTCGTCCCCTTTGCCCCGGCTCCGTTGGCGGCTACCCCGCTAGAGATAACTGAAAATACCTTGACTAAAACCCGAATCCTAACTTGCTTTTGGAGTCGATTTCCTGACCATGACCATGACTGTGTCAAGACAGCGTTATTTGTCTAATCAAGTCATCATATTTTAGCGTGTTAGGTTAGTTATTAATTGTTAAAATAAGGGCTTTTCAAAATGCTTCCTACCCAAAGTATGTAGATTAATCTTTGAAATGTAAAAAAATTGCATATTTCGAAGTAAAAGCTATTTCATTTCGATTTAACCTATAATTACGACTGTAATTGAACTGTATTTTAATGTTCGTTGGAGAAATGTATTGTTAATACATATATCTGTTCCCCGTTTTTCCCTCAATTTCTTTATTTTTCTCATTTTTCGAATGTTCGAATCTCACAATTAAGTCAACTCTTTGATTTGATTTGATTATACATGTTATATTTTATAAAAAATAAAAACTTTAATTTTTAAATTGACATGATGATATTATTTTGATCTACACTATTTATATTATTTCTATACGAAAGATATGGACTGTTCAGAGTTTGGTTGATTGAACGCATTAATCTCAGGCACTACTGATTCGATTTTTTTTTCTTTTTATGTTAAATAATCCATTTGTCAAAGAAGGTTAGACTGTATTCCAACACGTCACGGGCGAAGTAAAAGTCGCCTGAAACAGTTACATTTATATTAGTTTAAATAAAAAAAAATACTTTAACAAATCCATTTTTTATATTACTACGTACATAGATCAATTACAAAGTTTCAAGTAATTACAAAAGGTTCTAGTTAACATTAAGTGTGCTGTTATTGTGACGTCCTCAATAGAATATCTTATCCATAGATGTTCATTCGTATAAATATTTTAATATTCAAAAAAAAAAATAGTAAATTATAATGTATTATATTAACACTGTATCAAAATTGAAAAAAACTTGTGGATTCGCGTTTATACTTTGGACACTACCACTTTCCTAACTTTTCAAATTTTGTGAACAATATATTTTTGTTATACTGTTTAATTTATACTGTCGGTATTTTCTTTATTTATTTCTATATATATCCGGGCCCTTTAGATTTTGCTAAAAACCATACTTACACGTACACAATGATCGAGGCGATTTTTAACAACTTATTATCTTTATTACTGACAATTATTTAAAAAAAATATATAATTTAATAAATAAAACTCAAAGAATACTCCATATAAGAAAATTTGGGGTATGGCGTGATATATATGTAGCTTTATTTATATGTTCGTCATTACGTGTATATATTGTATTAAATTATAGCCCGTTTTTGATTTCGGATAGCCGGACTTGGATAGCTGCTTTTGCTTTTGTGTCACTTTGCGTCAATTACGTCTCTAAAATCATTGTTTTCGATATTGTTTATCATCGCATGAAATTAATTAGGATTCAATTTGAATTTAAACATATGTATATAAATATTATTGGTAAGGAAAGAGTCAGGTACAGAATTCAAAATATCAAGACATGCTTATCTGTATATAATGAACTTGTATATTTTATTAAAAATATGGACGTCGAAGTTCAAGCTTGGGTATGGTATGCTAAATAAACAATTAAAAATACGTATTATCGAATGTGCTTTCGAATTTTAGAGAATGTTAAAATTTCAATTAAAAAATCAGTTAGAATTTTGTATATAAATTTTCATTAATAATTTGAAAGATTAATAATTAAATATGTTTTCTATTTAAATAAAGGTTAATTGATCGTGTTTTCTATATAAATTGAAAAGGGTTATTTATTTACAGATGTTTTTAACTTTATTTATAAGCTTTCCAAAAACAGTTGCATTTACACACAAATCGGTGACCCAATTCTCAAAAATGGTAAGCTAACAAAAGATTATCTACTACTTATCTTAATATAGATATTTGCTTTTTAATTCTTTATTTGATTGAAACCAGATAATACTGGTTTGTATTTGCTGTCCTGAGGCGCGGCACATCGTTTATTGGACGTATCTTCATTTTCTCTACTAGTAAGAACATCATGTGTTTTTTTTAACTTTACATTGTATTCTGCATAAAGCAAAGTAGCCAGACGGAACCTTGGAATATCGTGTTAAGATAGTTCGTTCCTATTAAGGTAATGTAGGTCCCCCAACTTCCGCTTATTTCCAACGTTCTTGTTAAACAGCAGAATAATTTATTGTACAGCAGAACTATTTATTTATTAGCAAAACCAACACAACGTCATCAATGACCATAGTCTTCAATAGGCCGTGGCTTCCTCTAACGCTTAGCTCCATATACAGATATTTTCCGAGCAGGGAAGCCTTGAGGTCGGATTTTAGATTAGCACAAAAATTTATTCGTGTAAACGTTATTTTTTTATTTTTAGGGCAATTTTTTGTTAAAAAACGTTGGTGGGCACTAACTAGGCTATTCTGGGGTCAGCACGTACCATCCTGCTACCCCCTTCCGATGCCCATGAGTGCCGCTTTTTTCAGTTTTTGAAGCTTCTTTTAATTTTTTGGTAAATCCATCAAACCATGTAATACCGTCCGATACTACGTTCAACTCAAGCAGACGCTTAAGGACCATACATTGAACGTGACCAAGCCTTCTTCTTCTTTGATGACTTTTCTGTGATGTTCTCTGGTCATAAAACTCCTGGTTACATAATATTCGACTTAATATTTTGCGCTCACAGATCAGTACGGCATCCCAGTCCTACTTACCGAGAGCCCAAGTCTCAAAGCTGTAGGTGAGGAAAAAGCACAAAGTTTTGCAAAGTATCGGTCTTGTACTCTTGCTCAGTATACATGATCTTAAAACACAACAGTCGAGAGTTGATATATTTCTGTTATTTTTAACGATAAGATTTCTTTTTGTTTCTGGCTCTACTTTTGATGATAGACAACTCACAAAAATGCAAAGCTCAGCTTACACCTCACCGACTGCATATATACGTAATATTTACTTAATAATCTTGGGTTAAAAAAATTCGAGTAGATTAAAAGAGCAAATGCCTTTCGCCGTCGTTCGCGGTACCGATCTAGGCGCATTGGCATTTCGACTGACCGTAACGTGTCGGTACTTGGTTCGATTCGTGCTTGGTGAAATTAATTGTTTTTAGCTCCTCGTTGTTACAAGATAAAGCGTGGCATTGTGTGACATATTGCATAATGAGGCGAACCTTTCATTACGCTATATGTCAATAATTAAGCTAAAAGTGGGGAACTGTGTCATAGCATTAATTTCCCTACCTACTTACCCTGCTATATGCTACGTTTTACGATTTATGGGTGTATTCACGAAAGTATATTATCTATTTTAGACATCACATAGCGTTGGCCCATACATTTCTATGTCAGTTTCTATTTACACAGTGATTATAGCCTGTATACCAGCAGTCTTGGTTGAATTAGCTTCAAACGAAGTGGATATCATAAAGGAAGTGTTATCGCGAAATCTTATATTATGTACAGGTAATAAATTACACTTAAAATCAAAATTACTAATTTTTTTTTGTGACTTAGTGGAACATATATAAGGTTTCAACTAAACAAAACTGAACACTAAAGCCTCAAGGCAAAAAGAACCTGGTGTCAACACAACTTCCCAATTTTTGTCCGCAACTCAAGACATTACGTAGTAAACGTACGTATCTACTTTTCCTTTTAAGACAATACTTGAAACACAATTTGTGCCCCGAAACGAAATCCTTCGCGATTATGTAGTTCAAATATGCCACGATATAAATATATATTGAAACTTTTTGAGATTTTTTTTCATAAATATTTTATACGTTTTCTAAATAAATATGATTTAAATAATTTAATAATTGACTAAATATTGATGAATAGATAGAAGTGAAGAATGAATTAATGTTATTACCTCGCTCTGGTAATAACAGAAAGTGTAGCTTTGAAATCCGTCTATCAAAATATAATTTCCCAAAAATTGGTCGAAGACCGGGACACAGGATGTCTTCTACACAAAGGAGACCCTTCTTTTGCCTACCGGGATCTGTATTTCATCATAGAACTATTCAAGAAGCCATGAAGCAAAAAAAAAAACATGTATTTTTACATTGTTTCTAAATTTTGCAGATGAAGGATTACTACGAGCAACACAACGTGCTCTCGATTATATCAATTTTCTTCCATTCAAATACAGTATATGGCGGATGATACCTATAGATGCATTACTTCCATTGAAGTTTACCAGCTTATGTGTGACTTACATAATTGTTGTTGCTCAATTAAATTAAAATCTATAGTATAAAATCATAGACGGACACTTCAATTATATCTATATATGCAATGCTTTAATTATACAGTATTTGCGTGTTCAGTTTTTTAAGTCATTAATCAAAATGTAGGTAATATTTTTACTGGTGTGCTTTAAGCTTATTACTATTTGTTGTCCAACTTCAGTAAAATTTGATACTCAGTTTACTTTACATCTGTTTACACAGCTTGTTAAACTTTTGAAAAGTGAAATATGAGTATATCCTTGAAAACATTTAAGAATGTCATAAATATACGTCTTTTGTTTGGGCACTATCATAATTCACAATATTTAAATTCATTAATACGATTGTACTGCATTGCATTCATTTTTAATTTAGTGATCGTGTATTATCTACTATTTCCTGAGCCATTGAACTTTGACAAATACTATACTTTTCCAATGGTAGAAGTTATAACTAATACTTTGGTGTCTGTTATATTTCAAGGACATTATGTAAATAAAATGTATATTTTGGTGGAGAAATCTCAAAAAATTTTGAATATAACCAATATTTCTATAAGTTACTTAGTTTATGTGTGCTTAGTTATAATTTTCACACTACGCTTGTATTTTTTAGTAAATTTCTCGATTTATCCAGTAACAGACATCCGTTTTTGGACTTGTGTTATTGCCCTAACATCGTATTTCATTAATCATATGACCAAAGTTGTAGTCTTCGATATCATCTATCAAACAATGAAACAAATAAGGAATAAGTTGCAATTTAGATATGTTTTTACAAACGTAATTGACAGGCAAAGAGTAAATTATAGGATACAAAATATAAAATATAATCTGTGTATGTATAAGCACCTAGCGAGTTTTATGGTGGATATTGATTTTGAGCTACAAACTTGGGTAATATTTTTTCTTCACACCGTATCTTGCACATAACAGTTTAAGAAGAGGGAACCTGGGAACCTAATATTAAGACTCCCTTCCTATTCACATATCACAATCACGTTTCCCTCATTTTCCATCGAATTCCGGTGGAACTCTATGCCGCGCTTTGCCTCGTTACCGGAGCGAGGAAATTAAAAAATCAGATATTTATTTTCCTCAAGTGCACTTGCACGTCAATTATTAAAAAAAATATCTGTAAGAATTCCAAATTTTTTTTGTATCCACAATCAATCGAATCATAATTATATTAGGGGTTCACGATGGAAAGCTTGCTCGCAGCGACCCCTGCCAGCCCTTACGAGTTGTAACGTCAGCAACGATGTGCAACTCGCGAAAACACACTATAAGGACGTCCCACCTAAGCAACACGCACCAGTGAGTCCCAGCTGGTGTGTCAAGTGGAGACGAGGGTAGCGTTCGGGACCACCACTCAACACGCCATGTCCGGAACATTGGGAGGTGGAGGACGGGGCTACAAATAGCTACGTGATATGTAAGGTGAAATGAAAGAAAAGATTTGGATGTTATTTATGTGACTAAGATCAAGTGAGAGAGCAATGATACGATGGATTTACCGGACAGTTAGATCGCTTTCTGGGCCGGCGTACCAGAAAGCTAGCAGGGCTGCTAAGGTGTAGGTGTGTTATTTTTCTCTCAGTTGGTTAGTGAAGGAGATTTTTTTGTTAGCGGCGTTTGTGCCAGTATCGACAGCTCCATCAGGTAAACTCGAGGAGTTATGGGAGAGTGTAAGGGACGTTTCAGAATACTGATAGGTCGCTATTTAGAAATATTCCTAGGTCAGTATGTTGACAAGGGAATAAATGGGGCTGGACAACTTATATTGCAAATTTACCAGGAAAGAAAATTTCCTTGTCACAAACAACTATTTGTGGCAGACAATATGTTTGACCTGAAACAAATTCTCATATATACATGGGAGCGAACGGAAGGAAAAGTATGATTGATTTATTCCTAGTGGTAGTGGATCATTGTGTTCTAAGCCAATCGTTGCTTGTATAAAGAGTCTATTCGCAGATTGGCGCACGAGGTGTCCATTTTCGAAGTCGAATTACTGCATAAGAAGCTGGAAGCTTCAAGATCCACCGATAAGAAGAGAATATATATCCTTTGAAAAAAGGTAGATAGCAGTAAATCTGCAAATGGAAATATTGAAGTATGCCGGCAGAAACTTAGGGATTGTACGAAGGAAGCAGTCTGTCGCGACTTCCTATGTCTCGTATGTCGTAAAGGGGAAAAAAAGCTTTAGCAAAAAGCGTGAAGAATGGTGGGATGATGAAGTGCAAGATGCTTTAGAAAGAAAGAAAAAATCATGGCAGGATTATAAAGCCTCAGGTAAGGATAAAAGTATGAGAGTGATAAAAAAGAAAAACTAATAGCTGCAAATGTACCTAACGAAAGTACTGAAAGTGAAGCGTGAAACGTCAAAAAATGAAATAGGTGAAAGGTTAACGAACAACTTCAGGGGAAATACGAAGCTTTTCAAGAAGAGTTGTATGAATGTGATGACGCCTCAGTCTCAAGTAATAGCGAAACGTTGAGTCTTGATGTAGCTGATGGTGAAATCAGTTCAAAACACGTTGAGAGGGGGGCAATGTGAAGTATGAAATGTGTTAAGGTAGCGGGAGCATGTTGAGTTACTGTCAAGATGGTCAAACAAGGTGGACCACGGGTCATGGATTTGTTCTGGTCTTTGTGCAATTGATGATCAGGGGAGGTCCGAGACGATTAGTGAGGTGGAAAAATAATAGTCTAGGCCTGAATGCGAATAAGACAAAGATAAGAGAAAAGTGGTTGAAAGGAATGAAAAAGGACGTTAACAGAATCAGCGGAAATGGTAAGATATTATATCAAGTGAATGAAGTGATATATTTGGCAAGTATGTTCAATACAGAAGATACAAAATTTACGCGGAAAGGCGTATTGCTGTTGCTGCAAAGAAGAGATTGTAGGGGTATTGCACATTCATTAATATTGTATATAAACAACATTTGTAATCACTCTAAATTGTATTTGTATTGAATAAATTTACAAATGTGTTTTTCCAAATGTTCTTTATAAGCAATATTAATTAATGTGCAATACACCTACAAAATACAGAGAATGGCAGGTACTAGCGAGAATATCACGGTGAGAATGAAGAAAAACGTGCTCAGCTGGTTTAGGTAGGCACATAGTAGCGTTAGCACGGGGAATCTGGGAAAGGGAAGGTAACGTTAAAAAACTTCGTTCCCATTAGGTCACTTATGTCGTCCACTTTTCGCCGAATTCTGGAGGCATTGCGTGTTGAGTGATTTTTTTTTTATATGAACTATACTAACTAATTTAATCTTGTTTCAGATCTTATTAACATTATTACTTAGCTTTCCAAAAGCAGTGACAGCTATATGCTTAGCAATGAACGAGGTTAACGTATTATCCTATTTGCACATTGCGTTATTAACAAGAGTAACTTGTTAATATGTTAATATTTAATATGACAATGCATTTTTATAGTTCCTGGATATTTCGTGTAATATCCAGTTAATCCATTAGTCCATAACATTTACGTGTCTTCCAGGACATATTCCGTACGATCGTCCATTGCATTATCACATCCTACACAATTTATATGTCATGTCTACCGGCTTTACTGATTGAAATAACATTAAATGAGGAAGATATCATAAAAAAGGTGTTGATGAACCAATTGTTGGTGTCAACAGGTAATTGTAAAGTTTTAAGATCTTTTTTTTTTTCAAGTGTATCGCACCAATTACACTGGTAAAAAAGTATAAATCCGAAGATTCCATAGGTCCATTTTTTCACTTATAGCTCAATGTATATATGGTCTTACATTATCTTGAAAAAAAAAAATAAAGTGACTTTAAATACGTTCCTATTAATTGTCAAACTGATAGCCTTGTTGTTGTAGGTATTTACGATTTTATCTATTTACCAAGATTTTATTTAGTATAAAGTACTTAATGCGTGTGTTTTATGTTTATCCACATATTCCTGAAATTTGAAGTCATATCGAGAGGGTTCTGTAGAAACACTTGATGAGTTTTGAATATTTTTTTTTTTCATTATAATCAAGTGATTTTAATAAAAATAAAATCAACTATATTCAAAACTCATCAAGTGTTTCTAGAAAATAATTTCACTAATATAAAGATTGAGAATTGTAATCTATTTACTTTACTTTGTATTAAAAGCATAAGATTAAGGTTCTTATAAATAATCTTTACTTTCTTCCAGATTATGATTTACAAGAAGAAATTCGTCGTGCATTAGAATACATTAATTTAGTGTCCATAAAGTGTTGCGCATGGCGAATGATAGCTCTAGATGTAACTCTGCCCTTGAAGTTTGTCAGCACTTGTTTCACTTATGTAATTGTCGTAGCACAATTTAATAATGTTACAATTTAAAATGAAATACATATAGCACGCTAATATTTAATTTTTAATCAGATTTTTTTGTAAAATCCACATGACATTTTAAAATGAATATAGAATGAAATGCAAAATATGTTGCATAATCAGATATGCAACAGATTTAAGAATCAGATATGCAACATATTTTAATGTCTAGTCTATCGGAAGCAACAGCTTAACATTTTAGCTATTTTTTAAGATATTTTAAAGATGTAACTTATTTTAGAAGAGGATGATCCTGGCAAATTTTGTAGAAATTCAAAACTTGTTTTTTTTTTGCTAAAATATAAAAAAAGGAAAATTAAACGTCTTTTAATGATATTATTCTCATATAATTTGACCCAAATATATTGTTTTTGATGAACTAAACTACAATTTAAGTTCAGTTATTGGTCTATGACTATGGCCTACAAGTATCCCCATTTTTTTGCTTATATTAAGAAATATAAAAATATATATCAAATGTCAATTGAGAAAAGAAAAAAATATATAAATACTATTATTATTAAAATAACAAGGCCAGTACGCAACCGGTTGTGATTCTGACCCTCACTCGGGGAAAGAAGTTATTTAATATTTCATTTCCTCGCTCTGGTAACAAGACAAAACAGTAAGATACAGTCAGCTCATTTTATTTAATTGTTGGCGGTAGTTTGACAGTATATTTATGTCAACTGATAAACAAATGCCACCTAAGTCTACCGTGACCATGGACTAATGTAAAGTTTTCGACACGTCGGGTTTCCAAAAAAGTATAATACTAGGATCCGCTAGATGTTGCGGAGAGAGGAGCTGTACTGTGGGCACATGTTGACCATTTAGATGATTAGATTAGATTAGCTTCACGCTATATCCCGCACACAGCAGGGTAGGCAGAAGGAACCTAGTGTTAAGACACTTCGTTCCCCACTTTCTGCCGAATTTTGGAGGCATTGCGTGTTGAGTGGCAGAACTTAACGCCGCGCTTTGCCTCGACACCAGAGCGAAGAAATGAAAATATAAATTTAAGTAAATATTTTATCTCCTCGAGTGGGGATCGAACCCACAACCAGTCGGTTTTACAGTCACACTTTGTACCACTGCGCCACGACTGGCCTCACCACCATTTACTCAAAAACTACAATTACAATTATTACCACACTATTTCGCTGCCATCATGGTATTTCATACATTATATTGCATTCTCAACTTCTTATTCTTCTGTACTACTATTTTGCCATCAGCTACATCAAGACTCAGCGTTTCGCGTTACTCGCGTCACTTGAGGCAGAAGCGTCATCACATTCATACATTTTCTTGTAAGATTCCGCCCCACGCTGCAAAATGTGTGGTTGTTTTTTTTAATTTCACCATCCTTCGAAATTCATTCATTCTATAATTTCATTCTACAGATTAGCGAGCAACCTCGAGAAACACTAACTTCTCGCCAGAAAAGAATCGTGTTTTCCATGAAGTTGTTAGTTAACCTTTCGTCTCATACATTCTCTGCGTTTTCATCTTCATCTTTGTCAGTTTTTTCGTTTGGTGCATTTGCTGCTTATAGTCTTTCTTTTTTATCTCTTTCATACTTTTACCTTTACCAACAACTTAATAATTCTGCCATGCTTTCTCCTTTCTTTTTAAAGCATCTTGCACTTAATCATCCACCATTCGTCGCGGTTTTTGCTAAAAATTCTTTTCCCTTTACCATATACCCCTGTCACTGCATTTTTACAACACATTCACTTCATACAATCCCTAAGGTTCTGTCAGCATATTTCAATATTTTAATTTCCAGATTGCTGTCTAGCTTCTTGGAAAGTCTTTCTTGATATTTCTCTCTAATCGGTGGATTTTGGATTTTGAAGCTTCCAGCGTCTTATGCGGTAATTCGACTCCAAGTTTGGATACCTCGTGTAGCTGCGCCGTCCTGGAAGCAGATCTCTAATTCTAGTAATGACTAGATAGTCTGTTCCCAGAACAGAACGCCTAAACACTCGTGTGTTTTGAATACACTGACCCACTAGAAACAAATCAAACATATTTTTCGACCCATCCGTTCAAATCGCCAGATATTATTCATTCCCTGTAAGACATGGTGTGACATGTTCTTATTTTATGTCTCAGTTAGGTATTTCACCCTTCAATAGTAATAAGTTGTATGTGATTGGATAGGTTATTTTCGTAGGAACAATTTTTGTGATGACAGCTTTGTTGACAAATTAGTCCGTTCAGAGTTATAATAGTTATAACTTTCGCCTTATATTGTTAAGGATCAAAATCAATATTTGCTTATAGTGAAAAAAAAACATTATTTGACAATAATAATTATTTATTATTATATTTTTATTGATATGCACTATAATTAAATCTACTACAATATTTCGAGTCTGGATGGTTGACAACCTGCTAGTTGTTCTTTAAGATTGATGAATTATATAATTCTTATGCACTTTAAACGCAACCTGCGTTTATTGGTATTTTAAAAAAATTAAAAGTACATTTAACTACAGTGAAATAAAAATAACAAACAGTGGGGAAATTAAATTTGTATATAAAAACAAACTTATAATTAAAAGCTAATACTATTAAATTGAGCTATAACAATAACAAAATTGATACAATGAATGATGTACTTCACAATCAAATTTATATTTAGATCTACCATCCGCCATACACTATATTTAATCGGTACAAGATGAATATAATCTAGTGCATTTTGTATTGATTGTTGCAATTCTTGATCTGAAATAGAATTTATTATATTTTTCAATCATAAGCTCATTACAGTCAGTCTATGTGCCTATATTGTATAAGGATTCAAATACTACGCGAATTCGGAAATTTGTTTTTTTTCCCTGTTTAACATTGTGTGTTAAGTGGCGAAACAGTACCACATGGTTATTATTTTTTTAGGATTTAACCACACGTACTTCCTGTAGATGCTAGCTGCTAAATTCATAATTCTAGGTCAACCGGAAGTACCCTATGAATTTTGATTCTTTTGGTAGTGTAGAAATACGCGTTTTTGCGATACAAACGGCCATATAATTTTTCTAAGTAAACATAAAAATATGTTTTTCATCTGAAAACCATGGGGGTCGCAGATCTAAGTATATAGTTTGAATTTGAACTCGATATCTCCAAGCTTTCCGGAGATAAAGGGTCTTGACAGACAGACAGATATACGGACAACAACGTGATCTTATAAGTTTCTTTTTTTCTTTAAATGTACGGAACCCTAAAAAGACGATTGGCTATCTCTATTTTTAAACTGGATGTCTGTAAAAAAGCCAAAACAGGTAATTTGAAATATATTATTAAGAAAAACCTGTCGATATAAGAAGATGATTCATCAATTTTTTCTTTATGAGATCCACTTCATTTGATGTTAATTCAATCAATGTCAATGGTAAACATGGAACCTGAACTGTATAAAACGTAATTATATAATTTATTATCGCCACGTGTATATCCTGAAATCAAAATCCCACCTTGAACATTTTTTTTTCAAATTACTTAATTAATTACGTAAGTGATGTCAAGTTCTTAGGATTATATATATTTTTTTAAATTTTGTAATGATTTCACCTCTTTCAACGTAAAAAACATAGCTGAGACTGCTTTTGGAAAACTCATTAATAATACTGCCAGCATCTGAAACAAAGTTTTACCAGTAAGAATATTTTTTTCTTATGTAGAAGTATTCAAATTATTTATCTTTTGCATTATCTACTAGCACTAGTGGTCTGATATTAGCTACTAAATACAAAAGAACCTCTGAAAAGCCTAAAAAAAGACTAAAAAACATACAGCTAACACGAAATATTAGATTTACAATTGAAAATATTCTAATTTCACTATTAAAAATTAAATATTTTTACCACTAGTTCATTTTTTCTAATACATTAAACTTTAGAGGCCAGTAGCGTAGCGCAGCGGCACGAAGTGCGACTGTAAAACCGACTGGTTGTGGGTTCGAACCCCACTCGAGGAGATGAAATATTTACTTAAATTTATATTTTCATTTCTTCGCTCTGGTGTCGGGGCAAAAGTACGGCGTTGAGTTCTAAAACTCATCACGCAATGCCTCCAAAATTCGGCAGAAAGTGGGGAACGGAGTGTCTTAACACTAGGTTCCCTCTGCCTACCCTGCTGTGTGCGGGATATAGCGTGCTAATTTAATTTATTTTTTAATTATACTTTATACGATTACGAATGTTGCGTATGTGTAGTAATGTAAAGAAAGTATAGCAAACAAAAAAAAATATTTCTGTTTACCCAAGTTTGTATTTCAAAATCAATATTGTCCATAAATTCCGCCAAATTTTTGTATACATACATACAATTTTTTATATTTTGTATTTTATAATTTATTCTTTCTCTGCCTAACACGTTTAAAAATAAATACCTGAATTGAATTTTAATTCTTACTACTTTCATAGTTTGATATATAATATCGAAAACCACTAATTTTGTGATATAATTGATACAGAGGGAGATATAGGCAAATACAATAACCCAAAATCGCATATCATGTATTGAGTAAAACGATGTACTTAATATTAAAACTAAGCGAGTTATAAAAAAGAAACTCAAGCACACGTAAACCCAATTAGTTAAAGGAACTTTTGAAATCATTAAGGATTTTTGAATTTTTCCTATTAAATCATACATTTTCTTAATATAGCGTCCTTGAAATATAATAGAAATAACAATGTTTATAAATGCGTCTATGATAGTACAAGTATGGGATAAGCAAAAATTCCGTATCTCATGAAATGACAATAAAGAAGTGAAACATAACGTGAAAGCGATAGTGATGCAGATTAGTCGTATTAATGACTTTGAACATTCGAAATCATGATAATGTCCAAATAAAAGACGAATGTTGATAATTTTCTTAAAAACTTCTAGAGAAATTAACATTTTGTTTTCAAAATTGAAAACAATCACAGTAAAACCTGATTTTACACAACTTATAGTACCTATTTGAACCAAATCAATAAAATGATTGCTTTTGAGGTATATATCATATAAACTAAATTTGTTACTCTCATAAATTATATTTTCCATATACTAATAACTTTTTGATTACAATTTATTAACATATTGATTACTACTTAATTTAATAGAGCAGTGCGTCTGTACATCAAATCTTTAAAAATATACAGATATACCTATGTATATTTTAAAATATACATTTCCATATGATCGATTCCACTTTGGAATCTGGACAATTTTGAAGATAACCTGAGGCAATATTAATTGATAAATATCGTGGTAAAAGGGTACAAACAACAATCCTCTTTGACTGAAATATTTAATGTTTCTTTTTTCTTTGATCTGTCGCCATTCAAAATGCCTCTACAATTCGGCGAAATTGGGAAATAGATGCGTCTGAATGGAAACAGAGTGTCTTCACACTAGGTTCCCAAGTTACCACTGCCTACTCTAATATGTGTCGGATACAGTGTGAACTATTAAAAGAAATTTTAGAGCGCGCCCGCTCTGAGGTTAAAAATAAAAGCTGGAAGATCCTCTACAAGGTGAATATACTCAAAGGGTAGGACTTACTTTATGAATTACAATAGATGGTAAATAAAATTTATCCACGTAAACAAAGTTGTGGGTACCGGCTAGTACGTCTGGGTGTTTTTGTATGCTTATTATCTATGACCGTGGTTTTCGATACGAGCTATTTCTATAGAGGGTTATAATTATAAAGGAGTACGATTGCTTATGACCATTATTTCATATGACCATAAAATATTGCATCCAATTGATTTTATAGAAAATTATTTGAAATACCAACTAGCATATCTTATTTTGGCAGTAGTATACTTTGATTTTACTAATGACCACACTGTGATTTTTTAAAATAAATAAATTGTAGAACAGACGGCATGTGATTAGATTGTATTTAATAACCATATTAAGGTTCAACAGAAAAGGCACAGTACTCATGCAATGTAAAGGAATCTCTAAAACTTAAGCTTAACTTGGGTGGCAACTCCCAAACACTTCTCCGAATTTAACTTAATAGTTATTTTTAACTTAATAGTTATGTCATTTTAATGAATGATTTTGCCGTAAATTGACTGATATTTAAAAATAGACATATTTCTTGATACATTAATAAACTGGTGGTGAAAACAAAAGCTTCCTTCACTACATTTCAATAAAAATATAGCACATACGCGTGAGCAGTATTGCACCATGACGTCAAAAGGAAGTTAAAAGGTAAAAGGAATCCTTATAAGATATAATGAATCCACTTTGTTGTTCGTCCGTCCGTCTGTCTGGCTGTCTGTCTGCCTGTATGTCTGTCTGTTTGTTTGTCTATCTGTTAAGAGCCTTTATCTCTGGAACGCTTAAAGATATCGAGTTGAAATTAAACTCAGATCCGCGGCAAAAAACACTATGACACTTACATAAAACATTAGGTCTCAATACCAATATTATTTTGAGGTATATATAAATAAGACATTGGTTTTTTAGGTAACGAATTCTAAAATCAATATGGTTTTTAATAAAATATCTTACTAGAACTGTCTTTAGCTATTTATATTAAAATTTTATACTACGTTTAAAGTAGTTAGTCAAATAAGGAACAGTACGCTGATTAGTTCATTTTTTTAACTTTAATTTAACGCTTTCTCTGAATTCTGGAGGAATTGCGTGTTGAGTGGCGCTTCATAATTTTTTTTATGAAATCCATTTTTCCACTGTGCTTAACGCAGTATAAGTTTTGTTAAATACTTAAAAAATATTTACCGTATTAATAGTACTTGATGAGTTAATTGTCACAAAAAAAAACGTTAGTTTTTATATTATATGAATAAGATCGTTATCTTATACAAGTACACCCAGATGCGACAGCTATACCAATACCCTACCTAACGAAAGACGATAAACAATAAAAGTCGTCAAGAATAATAACTTGGATTGTATAAACAAATAAAATAACGTAAAATATTTTATCTCTTATGAATATAATCCACGTTTTATGGCTGCATTAAATTTGAACAGTTTTAAGAGGCAGCATAAAGATGGCATAAAATTTCTGAGCCTCCAAAGGATTATCTTGCGCCCCAGCTTTTTTTTATATTTTAAGGGCGCTACTTAAACCTTTGAAGACGATTTGAATAATTAAGGCTAGGTGATAATTTGTGAGTTAAAATATTTTCTTGTCTTCCTTTTTTTTTGTTGTTTTTCTGCATTTTTTTTATGGCGATAAGGATCTAGTGTTACAGTGATGGACACTAAAGACTCCGATGAGCAAGGGCAATTACACTTAAATAAACACGGTAATTTTTGATGTCTTACCTAATTTATATATATAGATAACTTAGCTAGACCACTATAGTTTTTCACTAAATAAAACAGATTTTTTTCGAATATCTTTATTGTAGATTGAATTTGCTTCAAAGAAATTATTTATTCAATATTTTCATTTCTTTACACTTGTAATAAGACTAAGAGCGGCGTCGATACTTATACTCAACACTAGGTTCCCTCTGCCTACCCTGATCTATGCAGGATAAAGGGTGAAACTCATTTTATTTATTTAATACTAGGTCCCTTCTGCATAATAGTGTACACAAAATTGTTTCTAATAGGAGTACTTGTCTAATAGGAGTACACGAAATAAAGCATGGAATTAAAAAAAAAAAAAACTGTTTTGGCTCTTTTACCAATTTTAGAATTGTAGGTTAACAGGAAGGACAACTTATAGAAGTTGACTAACTTAAATCTGCTAGAAAATATAGTCATTTTGTATAAAATGCTAAAATAACTTTGTAATTTTTATACTTTTCGGATTTTTCCATTTGTTTGTAGTTCAAGTAAGTAAAAAATTTCAGCTTGATAACTCCACGCGATCTCAAGATAAATGATATTGACAGACAGACAGACGGACAACAAAGTGATCCTATAAGGGGTCTGTTATTGCTTTTTGAGGTAGGGAACCCTAAAAATACAAGTTTACAATTTCAAAACCTTAACTTTTAAAATTTCTGAAACAATATGGCTACTGGCTGCGGTCCAGGAAGTTAGCAATTATAGAGTTATGTATCAAAGTTGCTGCCCCTCGGCGACAAACAGATGAATTTTCTGCCATCCATCATCCCCCGTCCCTCGAGTCCGGTAGTTCAAAAGTTAAATTGAGTGCACTTTATAAAGATACATAGAGATTGAACGGTTCTTAATACTTTATTGTTTCGTTTGGACTTTAATTAAATTTATAAATTATATTATTTCATAGGCATAGTGCTTTGTCTCTTCTACAGAGCGAATTAATAGAAACGGAGTGTTTTAACACCCCACATAACGCAAAGTATACACGTCTCGGTTTATGATTTTAAAAATCTACCGTTGTGGGTTCGATTTTAGCTACTTAGCAAGCTTGTCTACTGAATACACAAACACAACGTCCAACCATTGCGATAGCAGAAACACTAGGTTTAACACTAGGTTTCCTCTTTCTCTACTCTGTGTAGGTAAATTTAAAATGCTTTCACTTCCTTAAGTCCAACAAGAAAGTCTAAAAAATAAAACCTATAACTTTTATTTATTTTTGATTTATAAAATTTAATTGTTAGTTAACAGTGAAATATTAAATATCAGCTTCACGCTGCATCCCGCACACAGCAGGGTAGGCACAGGGAACTTAGTGCTAAGACACTCCGTTTCCCACTTTCCACCGAGTTCTGGAGGCATTGCATGGCGGAACTCAACGCCGCGCTTTGCCTCTATTCCAGAGTGAAGAAAAGAAAATATAAATGTAAGTAAATATTTAATTTCCTTGAAAGGGGATCGACCCCACAACCAGTCGATTTTACAGTCACACTTTGTACCACTGCTCCACTAAATATTAAATGTGTTAACAAAAACCAATTTGATACAAGATTAATTGCGAAACAATATTAATTTAGGTAAAACTAAAACGTTCAAATGAGCTCAATTAGATACAACTGGCGAATGGAACGATCCAACAAATATTCACTAATATGAAACCAATTTTCCAAATACACATATTGGACTAATAGTAAATGGATAGTTGGAATGGCTCAATTTATTATAATAATAAAATAATTAGGATCTTTGACTGTCCGTTTGTCAGCGTGTTAATCACTTGTATTCGGGGCATAGACTATATTTTAATTATGTTCATTTCCCCTCTCTGGTAAATGAGCAGCGGCGTTTAGTTCCGCCACTCAAAACGCAATGTTTCCAAAATTGGGTGGAAATTTAGAAACCGGGTATCTTAGCATTGGAACAAAAATATATTATTTATTGTTTATTATCTCGAAAATTTTAATATATGAGTTGACGTTCGTCATTTCTATGACATTTTCCTATAACCTATAAAATTATTTAAATTTATTGCCGGCAGAGGCAACTTGGGAATCTAGTGCTAAGACAATTCGTTCCTATTAAGACCTACCCACCAGACGTTAACCACCTACCGTCAAATTTTCGAGGCATTACAATCAACGCCACGCTTCACCACGCTACCAGAGCAATAAAATAAAAATAGTAAATATTTAATTCCTCCGAATGGGAATCGAACCCACATTCGTAGCGCTCTCACCAACTCATATATCTTATATAACATCCATATTTATATAATCCAGTAGTTAGATAGCACGTAAACTAATGAAGTGTAGTCGTAAATCAAAGCGGCCGTATATTAACATCGCACAGTATTGACAGCGGACACCGTACGCATTTATCAATGTGTCTAAACATGAGTTCATGTATTGATATTGGAAGAGCTATAGCTATATTGCTTATATTATATTTGAATAAGTATGTGGTTGTGGGTTCGAATCACGCTCGAGGAAATTAAATATTTTTGCTCTAAGCCCGCGGTTTATTTTAGCGTGAGTGGCTAACGCAATGCTTTCAGAATTTGACGGGAAATGGGCAACGGTAGTGACAGAGTGTCATAGAGATAAGTTTCCAGGTTCCCTGTGCGTACCTTGCTATGTGTGGGTAAAAAGGGTGGACCTGATTCTCTACATTTCTTACAAAACCGATATGTTTTTGTATACACATAATTATATCACTGTGCGTGTTACTTTAAGAAAAATCATCTTGAGCGTATGTAGACGGAACATAGTGCTAAGACACTCCGTTTCCGGTTTTCCACCGAATTCCTAAGGCATTGCGTGTTGATTGGCGAAACTGAACGAACCCATAGGCCATAATCTTCTCATAATCTTCTCATAATCTGATATTCTGTGCCCAACTAAATAAAATATTTCTTTAAACGTGATTTTGATTATGATTGCTGCATATCTATTTTCACATTACATAATAAATCACCCGTCTTCATTGATTGTATGGTGTTTATTTTTATTTAGCTAAACCGCTCGAGATATCCAATATTTCTAGTTATTGTAAACGATATTTAGAAAATCCATAGAAATGAAAATACTACGTGAAAATACACAAAACCTCCATCCAATTTGTGAGAGTATCGTTTACAATCGCATCGTATTCAAACGTCGCCATATTTACGTATCCCATTTGCTTCTACTTAGAGGAGTAATATTTTTCAATAGAATGAAATATATGTGTTGATTCTAAACATATGTTTTTTTTTAAATTTTCTTGGCTCTATTATAATTTTTATTTTGTTTTTTTTTTAGCTTTACGCTTACGCTTTATCCGCCACATAGTCAGAGGGAACCCTGTGTTTATTCTCAACAAATTCTGGATGCTGTATGTGTTAAGTGGCGGAACTCAACGCCATGATTTAACCCAAGCGAGGAAATGAAATTAATAAATACTTCATATCCTCTAGTGGGAATCAAACTCACAACCTATCGCGCTTACAGTCATACACTTGTGCCACTGCGGCATAACTGGCCTTATTAAATTACAAAAATAAAGATTTACAACCGAATTTGAATCAACATCCATCGTGTTAACAAAATACTATACAATACATCTTCGTCAGATGTATATTAAATGAATGCGATATGCAGGGATGTGCAGCGTGACAGAGGGAACCTAGTGTTAAGACACTCCGTTTCCATTTTCCACTGTATTCCAGAAGCATCGGGCGTTGAGTGGCGAAACTCAACGCCACGCTTTGCCTCGACACCAGATCGAAGAAATGAAAATGTAAATAAAATAGTTCATTTCCTCAAGTGGAGTTCGAACCCGCATTCGCTTATGGTCACTTGTGCCACTGCGCCACGACTGGCCTGTGAAACACACAATATTCTGATATATTAATATTATTTATAATACTTACTACTCTGCAAGATGTTTAGATTCACTTTGCGATAGTTAGGCTTTCCCTTTGAAGCTACCTTTCGGTTTATTGATGTTTATTTTCCTCCCAATCCTGCATTAATAGAAAATATGTTTACTCAGCATTTTATCAACTACTTTAACAGAATATGCCATAATAGGGTTTTTTATTTACATTCAATAATGGAAAAATTTGATTTGGCTTTTGATGTATTATTGCTTGGATTTGTAAAGTTAAAAATGCTTGAGAAGTACTGAATGTTGATCTATAAATATTGTCATATTTAAATATTTATATTTTTAATTATATTTTATATAAAAAAATGAATTAAGAGGAAAAGCTGAGAACTGAGTGTCATGACACTATAACCCCATCAGAAACATAAATGTGTAATAAGAGCCAATATGAATGCTAAATAATGCATCGATCTCGATTTAATCGACAAAAGAATAGGTCTACGTATATATAGATGCCCAGTTCACTTGACATAAAATTCAAGGTATTATTAAAAATATCTTGAGGCCAGTCGTGGCGCAGTGGTACAAAGGGTGACTGTAAAACCGACTGGTTGTGGGTTCGATCCCCAATCGAGGAGATGAAATATTTACTTAAAATTTATATTTTCATTTCTTTTCTTCTCACTAGGTTCCTTCTTAACACTTGGTTTCCTCTGTCTACCCTGCTGTGTGCGGGATATAGCGTGAAGCTAATTTATTTTAATTAAAAATATCGCCCGTTTAATCTGTAATTACGATGGCGTCAGTACATATTCATATGGAAGTATCAATAGAAATCTGCATGAAATGTAAGCATTATTTGCACAAGTCTCAACAAATTTGCATTTTAAACAGTACCTTGGCAAAATATGAAATTCATAATAATTCATACATAACACTAGGTTCCCTCTGTCTACCTTGCTGTGTGCGAGATACAGCGTGAAACTGATTTACACGATTTTGATATTCTAAACATTGCTGAGGTATTGTATAGAAACATACATACATAAGAAATAACAATCATAGCCTCTACATGCAATTTCAATCAGGCGAGTGGTCATGCGACGCCAGCTGCGACCGTGACGAGTTAATTTCATATGCTAATATGCAACCTGTGCTAGTATTAAAATGTTAGGATTTTGTCCCCTTTAGTTCCCTGCTTTGGTAGACAAAACGAGAAATACCTCCTACCTTGCCATATCTAGGATATAGTGTGAAGCTTAAAAATATGTAATAAAAATAATACAAGAAATGAAAGGGGAGAGGTGAACATCCAGTCAGATCCTTTTAGATATAGATAATTTATCGGTCAGTATATAGGCCAGTCGTGGCGCAGTGGCACATAGTGTAAAACCGACTGGTTGTGGGTTCCATCCCCATTCGAGGAGATGAAATATTTACTTAAATTTATATTTCCATTTTCTTCGCTCTAGTGTCAAGGCAAAGCGCGTCGTTTAGTTTCTCCCTGCCTACCCTGCTATATACGGGATAGGTGAAGCTAATTTAATTATTTTTTTATAATTTATAGCGTGACTTAAACAGTGTAATAACACTACTGTTAAATTGTATTGTTGTATTTTTGTCATGAGTGGATAATTCGTGTAATTTTTTTGCGAAGTTAGAGGGAAATAAAGTAAAATATAATTTTAGTAAATAATGACATATTCTATTAACTGCATACCATTTTATATATTTCGTCTTTTTTCAACAGTTGCCAGTTAATTTACGACTAGTTAGTTCTATATAAGATTGTCTTACCTGGGGTCTTAGGTTCCCTTTGCCTATCTGGCTAAACAGGATACAGCGTAAAGCAAAAAAAAATATACAAAAATACACATATATTATGCATACAACTTGGTAGATATACCTTGGTCCCCTTGACCGTGAAAGCCTTCAATCATAATCAAAAGTATGAATTCAATAGTGCTAATGTAACAATATACCTAAAAAAAAAAATCAGCTTTACGCTGCATCGGCAACAATATACCTACTTTGTAGTAATTTAATATTTTAAGCAATTTTTTCTTAACTTTTTTATGAAAATCTATATTTAAAAAACTCAAGTAATTAATAAACAATTTAATAGTCTCAAGTAATAAGCTATTAAAAAAAATATTAAAAGAGTACTATAGACTTTTTTGTAACTTTTACATAAAAAAAAATCTTATCTAAGCATAAAATCTTTATTACTGCATACATCAATAGAAACGACCCAATATGTAATAAACATTTGATTTATTATGTTTATTGAAAGGGAATTTTGATCTAGTTGAAGCTGATATAGCAAAAACACAATTTTTGGTTAGTAACCGAATTTTAAAGAAACATTTGTAAAAATTGTAAATGATTAATGTAATACAAAATATTAGCTTCTTTTTTTAGCTTCAGATAGACAGAGGGAACCTAGGGGTATTTCCGTTCTCCATTTTCCGTGGAATCCTCAAGGTATCGTGTGTTCGACGATACTAAACGCCGCTTTTTGCCTCATTACCAGATTGTAACAATTTATAATTATAACAAAATTGTGATTAGTTACAAGTTACAAAAGTCTGTACATGGACGTTAAATTAGGTCCTTACATATGATATTGGCATTTGGTATGGAAGGAAGAAAAAAATCAAATATGTTTTAATATAATATATTTATTTCATGAAATTATGAACCATTATTATCTATGAACTTTTGCCATCTCATCAACCCCTTTACTAAAAAAATAATTCGGACGGGAATCAATAAAATCTTTAAAGGCGATTTGAACTGTCCCGTCAAAGTTGATTTTTTTCTGATGCCTGATCTGATGGATAAGGTCGTATCCAAATTTCGAAGTAAATGGTCTTTTGGAGGTTCTGGAGTACGATGAATTTCTTAGATATTCCAATTGATGCTCTTCTAATTTTATGACCATCTGTTGTACAATGTGCGGTCTAGCGTTGTCATGAAGCAGTGGTATAGAGTAATTGACTAGCCTCAGTTTAACAGCTACCTTTTCCTTCGGCTCGGTCTTGTAAATTGCTGACAATAGACATCTGCCGTAATCATCTGGCCATATTTAAGAAAATTGTAATGAACTATAAAGAAAACTATAAAGTCCACCTAATGCTTACAAGTAACCTTTTGGGTCAAGTTATGTTTGGGACAGGATTATCGTATAAAATCCACTTTTCATCATAGGTGTGTGATTCGATATAAAACCCCCTTCATTTGTGATTTGTTGTTTAAGTAATGTAACGCAACAGTCGATGTGCGTTTGCTAGTGTGTTTCGTTCAATTCGTGAGATTTACCTCACCTTCAAGCTTTTTATTTTTCCAATTTACTTCAAGTGTGAATAAACAGTTTTGTCACTACCGCTTAGATCCGCTTCCGCAACAGCCTTCAATTGTTCATTATCAACTTGGTTCTCTGGCCGTTCCCGTGGATTGTTCTTCAATTCAAAATTTCCGTAACGAAAACATTGGAACCAAAAACGCACTGTGTTTCCTCTTGCACCACGACTGCCATACATATCATTAACCCTTCGATGCACTGATGCTGCGGTGGAACTCATACCCGTAAATAACACGACATTTCAAGTTTTCCATTTTGTAAACTGAGTGACGCAAACAGAAATGAAACGGAAGAAAAAAACCAACCAAGAAGAATGACAGTTAACAAAACACAAATACATATGTAAGTAGCAATATAAATTTGAATTTAGAATTCTTAACCAAATAAGAGAAATTAGTGATGAAATTTGTAAGATCCAATCACAGTGTCTGAGTACCTACTATAGTCTTCAATCACGCCCAATCTACTAACATATCAATGGACGGTCACTGTCCGTATCGTAATGATGCCCCGCGGCCTCCACTGTGCGGTGGTTTGCAGTTCAATTAATAATGTGAATCGGCAAAGCTGACCGCTCTATTGGTTTGGGAATCAAACAAATCTCTTGTGTGTAACGTGGTTTTGGATTGTGGGTGCTTTGTCTTGTTTTACATGTAATTTTATTTGTATCATCGGTTCGATTACCACTTGGTGACATAATTGTACTCTTGTTTTTGTACAGTAGGGTTGTTGAACAGAGCCTAATTTTGATGTGGAGATACTTCGTTTACCACTTTCCATTATATTCTCGAAACGTTGCGTGATGAGTGGCAAAGAAAAAGATACGTTTTTTCCTTATTACCACAACGTGTAGTAAATTAAAACAATTATATTTTTTTTTCATTTTCTCGTCGTATCCCACAATTAACAAGGTAGGCAGAGAAAACAGTTACAAATTTTCCATGGAATCGAACCTCGAATGGGAATCGAACCCACAATCTGTCAAATTTACAAGATTGCGCTTCTGTATCACAACTGCCTTCAATATACAATTGAATAAAACAAACATTCTTACATTGCAGTATCTTAAACAAAGGTAATTCAAGACGTCATCCTCGAGGCGCTGCGGAATCGAGAAGCGCTTTAGTCCGATAAGTCGTGTGTATTTCCACTCGCTGTTCTCGTTATCTTTATGCTGTTATACTAGTACTATGAGTTTTCACTAAGTTATAAAATTAATTTATTTAAATAAAAATAAGATTATTTATAGAAATCCAGTTTACGGGCCAGTCATGGTGTAGAGGCACAAGCGAGTGACTGTAAGACAGGTTATGGGTTCAAATTTCATTTTCACATTTCTTCAGTCTCTAGTGTAGAGGCACTCAAGGCGGTTTTTTTCGATGCTTTCCGCTTTGCACTCCGCTCCGCATTTTTTGGGGAATTCTAAAGGCATTTTCACATCATTTCATTTCTTCGCTCTGGTGTCGAGGTAAAGCGCAGTGTTGAGTTCCACCATTCAACACGCCAATGCCTCCGGAATTTAGCGAAATTTGAGGAACGGAGTGTCTTAACACTAGGTTCTCTCTGCATACCCTGTTGTGTGCGTGATACAGCGTGAAGGTGATTTATTTTAATTTTTAATATTAGCAAAATTTTCTTCCATTTCTGTACTATAGTAGCGGCGTCCAAGACAGCTGCAGGCGAACAATGCATTATGTATAACTTTTTATAAGGCGCTCGAGAGAATGCAATTTGAAACAAAGTATCAAGTTTAATGTGATTTTAGATTAAGAGTGGCGAGAAAACACTGAACCGGAAGGAACTGTATGAAATGATTTACTATCCACCGTTTTATATTTATTGCATTAACGAAAATAATACAGGCCAGTCGTGGCGCAGCGGCACGAAGTGTGACTGGAACACCGAGTGGTTGTGGGTACGATCCCCACTCGAGAAGATGAAAGATTTACTTAAATTTATGTTTCCATTTCTTCGCTCTGGTGATGAAGGAAAACGCGACGTTGAGTTCTGCCACTCAACACGCATTGCCTCTAGAATCCGGCAGAAAGGTTCCTACCCTGCTGCGGGATACAGCATTTATATATTTTATGAAAATAATATTTGAGAGAGAGTTATCAATAACAGATATCTAGAGAAAAAAACCTACAACATATAGGTTATAGATTCAATGCTGTTTGCAAAACTACTTATTTTTTATATTCACGCTGCATTATACAGGTAGAGGGAACCTTATTAGAACACATCGTTCCCCGTTTTCCGCTCAATTATAAAAACTATAAGTTGAATTCCCCTAAATAGAAATCGAACCCACAACGGTCACGTTAATTGTTAGATAGTGATTACTTTAATACAATTCTACAAAATGCACAATAAATATAATTTCAAATAAAATATAAATATTTATGTGATTTGAAATCGAGAGCGGCGAGAAAACAGTGAACCAGAATTGTATGAAATGATATACTATCTTCCACTTTATACAGCTTATGTTTATTCTATGAATTTTGCTGTCAAATAAATAATTTCACGTTGTATTTGTTCGATATAGTTATAAGTTTACAATATTTTAATAAATACTTTTATAAAATTAAATTGATACGTTCTAAAACCTTTACTATATCTATATTCGAATTACGTCAAAAATTTACGCTTTTTAATGTATGTTTTTGCCATACAAAGCAGTATATGATATATCCCGCAAATACGAGTCGCATGTACATTTTGTGTATAACAAAAACCTAATGTATATATTATAAACTAGAGGTCAGTGGCGCAGGAGAACAAAATGTGACTCGCGTTTACTACTGGTTGTGGATTCGATCCCAATCGAAATTACATATTTATTTAAATTTATATTTCTATTTCTTCGCTCGCTTCGCAGCGATCGGAATGTCTTAACAATAGGTTCTTTCTGCCTACCCTGCTGTGTGCGGGATTTCATTTTTATTCTCTATATATTGTATACGATAATAAAAAAACCGATTAAGTACGAGACGGATTTGCCCACGCCGGCTCTTGTTCCAATTTTAGTAAATTGTATATCAATGGGAAGTACCTACATATAATTTATAAAAGTTGACTAAGTAATTTTCTATAAGATGTCTATAAATTTCCATTTTTCGGATTATTTTCCTTATTCATATTACAGGCTCTCACTGCGTGTTTCGCCAAATTTTATAACAGTAGGTCCACTTGAAGGAGGACCCTATAGATTTTGAATACACGATGAATTTCATAAAAAATGCAGCAAAATCGATGCATAAATGCTCGCTCGTTCTCTGCTCGTCTTTTGATTGTGTTGACTTACAAGATTTTTTTTTGTACTGCAAGAGTATGAGTAGGTATCAAGATGAAATTAACATCAAATCTATATTGCTATGATTATTACATTTCAGTTAGATACCTCCAAGTAATCTCGAGATAAATGGTCTTGACAAACGGATGACAAAGTGATCCTATAAGTATTCCGTGTTTACTTTTAAAGGTACAGAATCCTAAAAGAAACATTTACTTAAATAATAAAAGCCATCAAAATTTACAAAGAACAACACTAATTAAAATATAATCCTCTTCTTTATAATCGCATCCCTAATAACTGTAATAACTCTGTTCCAAGAGATTTTATTACATAGCGCTGGTAATTCATCACGAAATGGAAGATAGAAGGAAATAAACTCAAAAAACTCAGGTGCAGTTTGAAATATGAATATTCTAGAGAATGTTTTGCTGTAGAATTAATTACTATAACAAAAAGCCAAGCAAAAAATAAAATATTTTAAAATCAAAATCAGCTTCCCACAGTATCCTACACAAAGCAGGGTAGGCAGAGGGAACCTAGTGTTAAGACATTCAGTTCCTCACTTTCCCTCGACCGCGCTTTGTCTCGACACCAGAGAGAAGAAATGAAAATATCAATGTATATATTTTACTTCCTCGAATGAGGATGGAACCCACAACCAGTCAATTTTACAGTCACACTTTGTGCCTCTACGCCACGGCCGGCCGGAAAATATTTTAAATTTTGATATAACATACTATTAAACCACTAGATCCTCTGTGTCTGCTCAACTTAAGGAATATATGGTAGTAAGAAAACACGCGCTCTTAAATGTACAGATAGTTAGTTACATTTTTATCAAATTTGTAATGATAATATGTATTAACAATTTTTAAATGGAGAAAAGAGTGTCAAATACTTAGATTTTTTGTGCCTAGCTAAGAAATTATAACAATTTTTACATAAATAAACTTAACTAAAGATGTTTTTTGTTTTTCATTTTATCGCTTTGACAACGAGGTAAAGCGCGGCGTTCAGTTCCGCCACTCTGCATGCAATGCCTGCAGAATTTGACGAAAAGTGGAGAATTGAGTAGGTATGTCAAAAAAATAAAGTTCTCTTATCTCTTAAGTAATTAAATTTTATATAGAATATCAAGGCAAATGACTAATAAATATTTAACCACATCTATCCTTGAAGTAAGAATCGAACCCACTACATTCATCTTAGCAGACACCACTCCAGCCTTATAAAATATCAATACCTATAACCAATTTAACCATAAACCATAAAAGCTATTGAGTGCAATCGTAAACGACATTTCCCGCTCGATCGCACGTCGTCTGTCCTCCATCCAACGTATTCATGATGCTTTATAACTTTTATGACGTTTAGAACTGATGGAACGGTATTTCCATGTTTTTGGATTTTATTGTTCTTGGAAACTATTATAGTTTCTATTTAAAATTGTATAGATGACTTCGCTCACGTGTTCGCTTTGTTCGCTTCGCTCGGTATAATTTTACTCTTTTAATGGGAACGATTTTTTTTATTATAGCACTTACAACTGGGCTTTCTCATACTCAATATTATTTGACGTCACGTTTTAGTTACTAATACAAAAATATATTTTTAGGGTACCGTACAACAAAACGAAAAAACGGAATCGTTATAGGATATTTTGTTGTCCATGGAGAGAGAGAGTCTCGTGGAAATCACAATGGTTAGAACTTATAATAATACAAATAAATGTGAAAGAACTGAATTATTAAAAAAAAATTAAAAACTTATATTTGTAGTTCGTTTCATACAAAATAAGTGCTTACACCCGCAAATTTAAGTTCGTCAACTTTTAATAAGTTGAACTTCCCACTGAAACACCATTCTGAAATTGGTTTAGAAGCCTCGCACTTGACTGATTTTTTCTATTTTATACAATTAAATTAAATTAGCTTCACGCTGTATCCCGCACACAGCAGGGAAGGCATAGGGAACCTAGTGTAAGACACTCCGTTCCCCACTTTCTGCTGAATTTTGGAGGCATTGCGTGTTGAGTGGCAGAACTCAATGCCTCGCTTTGCTTCGATACCAGAGCGAAGAAATGGAAATATATATTTAAGTAAATATTTCATCTCCTCGAGTGGGGATCGAACCCACAACTAGTCGGTATTACAGTCACACTTTGTGCCACTGCGCCACGACTGGCCTCAATTTCTATTTTATATTCGACCAAAATAGAATATTATAAAATTATAAGCTATGTTTGTGCATTTAATATTGCTGTAAAGTTCTTGGGGTTTAAAATATATCTCTTTTAGCTTAACTCTGCATCTATGAAAGGGTCATAATGGGAACTGAGTGTTTTAATACTAAATTCGTTCCTCTGCCCATCCTGTTATGTCCTGGATACAGTGTGGAGCTTTATTTACATATACCAGGATGACAATAATGCCTTGAGGGACAAGTGAAGCTAAAAAAAGGAAAATATCTATGCTGAGTATCAGTAAAAATATCATCATAATAAACGAGTATGAAAATAGAATTGAAAAATTGTCACCATAAAATAATATAATTTAGAAAGATAGAAGTTTTGAAATATTGGCTGTCATCTGTTTGGCGCGAATACGTTGCTGAAGTAAACATCCAGTAAATTATTTCGCATTTCGGATGTGGCACTCCTACTATTTATTTATTTGAGGCCAGTCGTGGCGCAGTGGTACAAAATGTGACTGTTAAACCGACTGGTTGTGGGTTCGATCCCCATTCGAGGAGATTAAATATTTACTTAAATTTATATTTCCATTTTCTTCGCTCTGGTGTCGAGGTAAAGCGCGGTGTTGAGTCACTGCCACTCAATACGCAATGCCTCCAAAATTCCTCAGAAAGTGGGGAACGAAGTGTCTTAACACTAGGTTCCCTCTGCCTACCCTACTGTGTGCGGTATAAAGCGTGAAGCTAATTTTTTTTTTCTTTTTTTTTTACTATTTATTTATTTCTGCTCTAGCTTCACGCTGTATTATGCACATAACAATATAGGCAGAGGGTACCTAGGAATCTCGTATTCCATACATTACGTCTCGTCGTACGTCGTACTCTTACCCCATTAAGTAATTTCTGTTTCCTACTCTCCGGCGAAATTTCAAGGCATTGCATGTTGAGTGGCGGAACTCAACGCCGGTCATTACATTGTTACTAGAGCAAGACCTCATTACCTCGAATGGAATTCGAACCCACAAAGCGTTTACAGTCACACGGCCCATGCGCCACGGCGTCCTCCATAATGTAAAGCTGAAAAAGAAATTAAAAAAATGAAAATATATATAGATTTTTGTTTTATTTCGTAACTCAGTGTATTTTGGCGAATTGAAACGTTTGCAGAGATGATGTGCATTAGGTCTCCATAGCGGATCGGATTGATAGCGCCCATTTGTTTTAGCTTTGTATCATACACATAAATATACGTCTGTCATTACGTTCACGCTTACATTACGAATTGAATATATTAAAAGAAATATTTTGTTTTGTTTATAGGACATATTATTTTATTAATAATATCATACAATACATTACAATTTTTCATGATTATAATTATTATTCACGCTGTAACCCGCAGCGACAGAGGGAACCTGGGAAACAAGTGTTAAGATACTTCCACTATCCACTTTACACCGAATTAAATAACTTTTACATTTACAATTTTAGTTTCATTTTACTTTTACAATTTTACCTATGCATATTATTTATATATTCCTAAACCACATCAATTCTATTAATAACAATTTTCAAATCACAATGGAATTACAGATAAATAATTTCTGAGCTTTCCTCGATGTTTTAGTCATAAGAAATCCTGATGGCACAGTGGCTCTCACCACCGCCTTGCTCAGCTATCTACCGTGGCAAATATTTGTTTCAGAGAGCACGCACCTCTGCGACGCTGAACACCTAGAGGACAAGCTTCGCCAGGTGAAGAATTCCTCTCTAAGGAAAACCGATATATTTCTAGAATGATCCGTGAGGCTATTGAAATAAAAAAAACATCCTAATTTTAATATCGAGGACGGCTTTCTACCACCAGGGACGCACTCATAAATTCATTGAACTCTCAAAACTACCATACCAAAGGGCAAGCCATAGCCACCATATCAGCTCATTCTGCAGGAATCCAGGACATTACACAAGACAATTAAAAATCGTTGGCGTTAGTTTGATATAATAATTATGTCAACTGCTGGACGAATGCCACCAAAATCTACCCGTGACCAGGGACTTCTGCAAAATGTTCGAAACGTCGGATTTCCAAAAATTTATAATACAAAATATACGCTTAATATAATATGGAGGCCAGTCAGGGTCAGGGGGACTGTGACTGTCAAATCTACTGATTGTGGGTTCGATGTCTACTCGAGAAATAAAATATTTATTTACATTTATATTTCCATTTTCTTCGCTTTGGTGTCGAGGCATAGCGCGGCGTCGAGTTCTGCCACTCAATAAGCAATGCCTCCAAAATTCGGCAGAAAGTGGGGAACGGAGTGTTTTAACACTAGGTTCTCTCTGCCTACCCTGCTGGGTGCGGGATATAGCGAGAAAGATCTCATTGCTTTTTGTTCTATTGCGTTAAATGACTTCTTAATAGAACTCCAATGATTTCCAAATTTTTATCTCTATATCGGTAGGTTTTTTACGCTAATTTCAGAAACAGCATAATCGATTTGCTTGCTTAACTAAGTTACAGCAGGCAAAGCTGCGACCGAAATTAAATTTTGTTTATTGGATTTCTTCTTTTAATTTTTACTAATAAGATAAGATATTATTGCATATTAAATATTTTTTTTATAACATATCCAAATTATTTTACAACAAATTTAATTTTTATACCGGAACCTGATCCCACCCCTAACATAATAAAGATGCATATTAAAACTGCCCTAAAGCGTTCAGGGAAATCAAATAATATAAATTAAATGATATCACATTAACGTACAACGTATACAGAAACGATATCAACCGTTTGTTTGACAAGCATTAGGCAAATTGTGTCTTGGGGCTATATCCGTTTGACTTTGAACTACTGTTTGTAGGGGAATAGTTCGGGTAAAGGGCTTGAAAGATGGATTTGAACCTGTTTCGTTTTATTTAGATACTACAAAGTGAATGTTCTGAATATTTAGGGAATTTTGATAGATTTGTATAAGTTTTAGAGGCCCACGTGGTGCAATGGCTCAGCGTCTGGATTGAAACCGTTATTGTCGTTTTGTAGGTTCGACTCTTATCCGTTCGGAACTATTTTTCCGAATTTCGTTGTTAAATGAACAAGAAATTAATTGGGTTGTTAGTAAATATTGAGTTTTTCTTGCATATCTTATAATATGCAAACATAGCATGAAACAAAAAAAGAAAATGTTAATTGTTATGTACATATCAAAACTAAAAGCTGTTATAAAAAGTATTTATTTTTGTTTTATGTCGAAAATTATGGGAAAGTATACTTTGATTACTAAATATCGTAGTAACTCTTTATACAAATCGCTCTACTTAAAAGTAGAAAATACAATTGTTATTAATATTTATATTGTGGTTAGTAGTGACTCAGCACTCGCCTTGGTAACTACTCTGTTATGAGCGGGATACGGGATACAAGAATCTGTGATCGAGGTTGGACGGTTTCCAAAAGGCCCGGGTTTGAATTCCGTTACGTTTATACGTTTTCCGAAAAAAAAATCTTCAAGTGTATTTATTATGACCAAAAAGGGGAACAATGAAAAAAAAATCGTCCACGTTAAAAGGCTTAAGAATAATTAATAGAAAATGTTTTTTAACTTAGATATAATATGAACAAAACAAATATACACCAAGCCACATATTTTTCATCAAATCTAACCTGAAATTGTAATACCAACAGTATTAAATTCACCCACTGAACTACAGCCTGAGGCGAGGTTTTAACGAACCTACTCAAATTACCTAATGTATGTGCTATTTTAATTACTTATCAGTTTTGTCTATGTATTAATTAATCGGAATTAAATTATTAATTGCTATTTGTATGTGAATTTAATGATTTAGTAATTATATGATTTGAACTGACAACCACATAATGAATCATGTGAAATCATGTGAAAATAGGATTTATAAATATTAAGATTATACATGTTCAATTTAAAATTATGTAACGATGGTGCTACTTTTTTATACTTGTAAGAAAATTTTGTAGTTATTATACAAAATTTTCTTTCCGTATATATTTTTGTGCTCTCTCTTTAGGGTCCCGTACCTCAACAGAAAAAAAACGGAAACCTCATAGAATCACTTTTCCCTTTTCAAAACCTATAGGGATCTATCTACTTTTCTGACTTGAAAATCTACAGTTATGAAATTTATTACAATACAAATAAAGCATAATCATTCGCCGCCCGCGCGCATCCGCAGTTAAACGTGTTACAAGTCGCTCCTTAACAAAATTTTATTTTCTTGAGCTCTAAGCCATCTAAATAAATTAAATTTAACAGTAATCATAACATTCAAGTCAATCTAGATAAAAATGTAATTAAACTACAAATATAACAATTAGAATTAAACGGATAATAAAAATCCCAACAAAGAAGATGTTTGCAAGTAAAACGGTGAATCATCGGCAGGCGCTCTTCCTATTCGTCGCCCGGGGGTGAGTCAGATTGCCCGCAACAGCTCTAAACGCTACCATATATGGTAATGTTTAACGATCAGCAAAGCACCAGTTCATCATGCAAGTACTTACAAAATAGACACTCAATTTGATTTCTAAATGATGTGTTGTGACAGCCTAGTGTAGTGTGGACGAGTCTATGAACGATCTGATCCCGAGTTCGCTACCAGTGATCTTAGTGAATAGCATTTATTTTATATTTATTTTTGTATTGTGTTTTTACTTCACATAAAATTTAAATAATTTCTTGAATTTTGTTACTATAATATATATATATATATATTTTTTTTTTTTACAAAAATACAAACTGTTAAATATGTTTAAATCACCTCCAAAAATTTTAAAAAACCAAAATGTTCCCTCACGCTCAGAATCCGACTTACATAAAATGCCTTCAGAAGAACCAACACTTTCTGTAACAAACGTCACCCAGCGAGCTAAACGACGATGCCCATCTAATGAAGGAGCTTCCGAGCTATCAGCTGCACTAGCTAGTATGAAAACCGAGATTACAAATGATATTAAAGCTTTTATGAACGAATTAGTATCTGCTCAAAACTCTAGATTGGATAAATTGGAAAATCATTTTAAGGAGATTAAAGGCCAGTACATTAAAATAGAGGATACTAGCCTAGAGATAGAGAAATCCATGACTTATATGTCCGACCAGCTAACAGCACTGGAGTCAAAAATATTGAATCTGGAGAAGGAACGCACATCTACTACTACTAAACTTTCGATGCTGGATGAGAAACTGGAATCGTTAGAGAGATCTTACGTCAAAACTTGTGTAGAGATACGAAATGTCCCAAAAAGACCACAAGAAACTAAAAAGGATCTTTATTGTCTTATAAAACAATTATCTCAGATATTACAACTTGAATTGCAGGAACGAGATATTAGGGACGTAGCAAGACAACCGTCCAAACGGGATAGCCGAGTATCAAATATTACTATCGAATTCTCGAATACATTGACAAAGTATGACTTACTGGCGAGTGCTAAAAATTTCAACAAGCGGAACCCTGACAACAAGTTGAATTCGAGTCATCTTGGCTTCGAAGGTGCTGTCTCTCCCGTTTATATTGCTGAGCAATTAACATCTCAAGCCAAGAAACTTTTTTATGTTACAAGAAATTTTGCAAAGGCTAATCAATATACTCATTGCTGGACATCCAACGGCAGGGTATTGCTGAGAAAGGGAAAGGATACTCCACATATTCTTGTTAAAAACGACCAACAACTGCATCAATTAGTCATGCCTACGATAACATGACTATATGATTGCTTTATAGTAGTACTCTTTCGCTTTCTTATAATTGCTTTCTATAATATTAATCTGTTTTTGATTGTTTACTTAACATTTTTTATAATTATTGTAACCACACATACACACATTCCAACACAATCCTACATGAACTGCAACTTATTAATGATTGCAAACGTAAAATTGTTGCCAAATGGCAAAATATTCAATGATGTGATAAACGGAGAATTTATACTAAAATTTTATATAGCCTTAGTAATGTTTTGGAGTACCTACAATCAGGTCAATTCCTGTGACAATTTAAAACACAAGAACTAAACCAATACCATGACGGATGATATTATAACGTTATTAAATAACGTCGACGAATCGTCAATCTATGATACTCACATATGCACTCCAGAACAGTCTAGTAAAATTTTACGAAACACTTCCCACTACATAAAAATATATTGTCAAAACATAAGATCCATAAACTGCCACTTTTTTGACTTGGAAGTGTTCCTAAGCCGTTTTTCTTTTGAGTTGGAACTACTTGTACTTACAGAATGCTGGCTATCCTGCTCAAAAAATTATCAAATTCCCGAAATAAACGGTTATTCTTCATATAAGACTACTAAGCATGTAAATCAAAGTGATGGTGTCGTAGTATATGTAAAGACTTTCCTAAACCCAATCGTAGAAGAACTAGACTTAAACGCATCTGCTTCAGGATTATTAATTAAGACCAAATATGACACAGCTATTCTTTGCATTTACCGCTCACCGTCTACTGAAAACATTGATAAATTTTTAGATGCATTTAATGGCATCCTTCCAACGTTACGTAAATATCAGTCGGTTATTTTAACTGGAGATTTTAATATAAATATCAAATCACCCTTAAATCTTCGTTCTCAAAATTATTTAAATTGCCTTGCATTCCATGGCTTTCTTCCCACCCACACTTTACCAACTCGAGGAAACAACTGTCTTGATCACACTTTCGTTCGCACAAAATGTCACGTCACTACATTAGTTTTTGAATCAACCATCACGGACCACTACTCTTCCCTTGCATGTGTCAAAATAAAAAAAGCGCAAGCCTTGGAAGTCTCTATAGTGTCTAAAATAAATTATGAAAGTCTAGATACAACTTTTAAAAACTTAGACTTTACAAATATTTTATCTATTGAAGATCCAAATACTGCGACAGATGAGCTTGTAATATTATTATCCAAAGTCATAGAGGAAAACACCACCAAAATCAAACGATCTGCCAGAAAGAGGATTCTCAAACCTTGGATAACAACAGGCTTACTTAGGTGTATCCGAAATAGAGACGCGTTACACAAAAAAGTAAAACTGTGTCCTAACAATGAAACTCTTAAGATAACCTATAAACGTTACAGAAATTTTTGCACAAAGATATTGAAAAAGGCTAAAAGACAATATGACACTGATTTATTAAAAAAATCCTGTAATAATACCAAGGCACTGTGGAACGCAATAGAAACTATAACTTACACCAGCAAAACTAGACACTCATCCACTCAACTTATTCAACAATCTCACTCTCCTATTTACTCTTGTAATAACGTCAATAGTTTTTTTGTTAATATCGGGAAGGAACTTGCAGATAGAAGTAAAATGCACTTATCACAACAATTGATAAAAACCTTTTCACAAACTAATACTACCTTATCCTCCTTCGTTCTTGAAGAAACTGATAATGATGAAATACTAAAAACTATACACTCTCTTAGATCCAATGCTTCTACTGGGTGGGACGGGATTTCATCAACTATACTAAAACGATACTCTGCAGCCCTGACACCTGTTTTGTGCCACATATTCAATAGATGCTTTCAGGCTTCGATCTTTCCATCTTCATTTAAAAAGGCTATTATTCATCCAATCTTCAAGGGGGGAAATGGGAACCATGTAAATAATTATCGTCCAATCGCAGTACTAAGTGCTCTTTCCAAAGTATTGGAGCACCTCGTCAATAAGAGACTCAGGCATTACTTGGAGCATTTTAATTTAATTTCAAAACAACAATTTGGTTTTCGTAGAAATAAATCCACATCTGAAGCAGTTCACGAATTAACTACTTTTATTGTGACCAACCTCAATAATAATAAAAAGGTACTTACTGTGTTTCTGGATCTCGCAAAAGCTTTTGATACTGTACCCATTACAATTCTTTTACAAAAACTTGAAAATATAGGTGTTAGAGGCCAACAAGTTCAGTTTTTTCAGAGTTATTTGACAGGGCGGACGCAAATGGTCAAAATAGGTAACCACGTAAGTGATGAACTTCCTATACAATATGGCGTTCCCCAAGGAAGTATTCTTGGACCCACTTTGTTTCTAGTATTCATAAATGACCTTTGCAATCTCAGTATACCAAATTCAAAAATCGTTACGTATGCAGATGACACTGCAATAACCTTTTATGATGATTCCTGGTCGAAAATCCAAATAGTGGCTCAAAATGGTATTTCATTTATCCTTAACTGGCTACGCTTCCACGCCCTTACCCTAAATACTGACAAAACTAAGTTTATCACGTTCTCTTCCAAATTAACATCCCAACCCAAAAATCCTATTACCCTTATAGCACACTCATGCTTCACACAAACGGGTGATAATTGCCATTGCTCACAAATAGCTTCAGTAAACAACATAAAGTACTTGGGTATTATTTTGGATAAGACACTTAATTTCAGAGCACACGTGGAAGCCCTAACGGGCAGAATACGAAAGTTAATATTTATTTTTAAAACACTTCGATACGTCGCAAATCAATTTATTATACGCAATGTCTATTATGCACTCGGTCAATCTGTATTATCTTATTGCATATCTTGTTGGGGAGGGGCGTCTAAGACAGTGATGCTCCCACTAGAAATTGCACAAAGAGCCATCCTGAAAGTTGCCACCTTTCGACCAATCCTATACTCTACAACGCAACTTTATAATGATTGCAAAGTCCTTAGCGTCAGGCAGTTATTTGTTTTACATACAATCTTACTTCAACACAAAAACACACCCTACGTTAAGAAAACGAAGCGACGTACAGATAATATTTGGTCCTCTCCCTGTTATACGCTACTCTTTTTCTAAAAAATTTTTCCTTTATCTGGGCCCTTTCTTGTACAATAAAATTAATACAAGTACTTCTATCTATAAGTTAACCGTCCATGAATGTAAAGCCACTATCCGCTCATTCTTACAAAGTAAAACGTATGAAGAAACAGAATCATTTTTGCAAACATTATTATAACCAATACTATAAAATTCACACTCTACATGCACAACACATACATACACATATACATACATTACTCTACACATAACACAAATACACACAACATATACACTCACCAAAATATTTAAAATTGTAAAGATAATTAGGTTATAATAGATGTATTTAAGACTTGTAACTTGCGTATTAAAATAACACTTTTTTTTTCATCCCCCGTGGGATACGGCACTGTTTCTCTTTATCACGGGCTATTTTGTAACCTATCTAAGAGGACAGTACCTCACCCAATTATTGTATATTTTATAAGTGTTTAAATAAAGTTATTAAAGTTATTAAAGTTAAATAAACCGGTAAAGTGCGAGCTCGAATTGCACTTGACCGGTTTTTTTTTAAATGATTATGGCTTAACGTAAATAATATAAATATTTTAAGATAAAGATACAACTAAGCCGCATAAAATTTAAATCCATAAATAAAATCAAATATAAGGGGTCAATAAAATAATCGCTAGCGGTCACGATTTCACATGTAAGGTAAGATAATAACTCACAGTAATGTTTCTTTTATTACCCACCCCCAGATAATAGATGTACCATACAGGACTATTAAGGTATCTTTTTTATCTTTCTCTTTGGAATAGATGTATAAGATATCTTTGAAATATATTTTTTATTCAATTGCTTGTTACATTATTTTGTTTCATGTGTTTATATTTTTCAACTTCACTCTGTATCCACATGTAGTGCTAAAGCATTCCGCTCCCCATTTTTTACCGCATTCTGAGGGTAAAGCGTGTTGAGTGGGGGAACTCAACGCCGCGCTCTGCCTCAACATCAGAGCGAAGAAATTAAATATTTCACTTCCTCGAGTGAGCATCGAACCTACAACCTGTCGCGCTTACAGTCACACGGTTGTGCCCGTGGGACTCGTCTCAAGAAACCACTTTACTTTAAATATGAATAATCAGGGTTATTGTGTTCGGAAGATTTAATGGAAGTAAATTTGACTAAGCTATGAAGTTGGTATAATGAACAACTGAAATATTTTTTATTTATAAACATAATATTTTTTCAATAGCAATTTACTACGTAGAAGAAGGTCTACGACGTAGACAAGTCAACTATAACCACAAACGTTAACCATACTTCATCCAAATTCGTTGAATCGTTTTGCGTTATTTACTAACAAACCAAAATAATAATAATAAAAAAAACATAAAATATAATAAAACACTACGCTCACACTACGCTTTCTGCCCAATTTTCGAAAATTTTTTTTAAGAGTGGAAACTAACTCCACAGTTTCCCCACTAGAACGGGACACTTTAAACAATTTTATCCTTAAGTGAGGATATCGAAGCCATAGCCATCGCGCTTACAGACATACGATATCCCACTGTGCCGCGACAGTGTTTTTTTTAGCTTCACGTCCGTTCATACCAGGGTAAGTAATATTAAGGTAATCCGTTCACCATAAATAAAGACACTTCCGTTCCCTACGTTTACTCAACACCGCGCTTTGCCTCGTTACTAGAGCAGAATAAACAAATAATATCAGTCATTTTGACTCTTTCTTGCGCCATTACAATTTTAAGACAATAAATTAAATTATGATAACGATATAATCACATAATACCTTTAGATATGAGACCAGTCGTGGCGCAGGGGCTCAAAGTATGTCTGTAAAATCGACTAATTGTGGGTTCGATCCCCACTCGAGGAGATCCACTCAATCGGCAATGCCTCTAGAATTCGGCGGAAAGTAGGGAACGAAGTGTCTCCCTCTGCCTATGGTGCTGTGTGCGAGATACAGCTTGAAACTGATTTATTTATTTTACCTATAGATTTATTTATTTTTTCCAATAAAATGAATATTATTTCCATCCACACCGTAGTTTGCCTATGACTAAGACCGTAAAATAAACAAAGCAGCTTGCCCCCGGGAACCATAAAACGTTCCTCAATAGATATACTTCCTTCAGAATTTTTAAATTTACGATCAGAATCGGAATTTTATGATTGTTTTAGTGTCGATACGTTTATGTCTCTTAAATATTGGATATTTAATCAGCTGTGAACGATTGCAGATTGGTTGAGATTTTTATACTCGAGTTTCTTGTTGCAATCACTTTATAATATTTATTATATAATATTCTATAACTTATATTGTGTAAGAACAATTTTTTCTCATTATATATAAACCAACACAATAAACCATACCACGCTGTGCCTACTCTGCTCCCTCTGCCTACTCTGCTGTGTGCGGGATGCACACAGCAGAGTAGGCAGAGGGAGCCTAGTGTTAAAACACTCCGTTCCCCACTTTCTGCTGAATTTTAAAGGCATTGCGTGTTGAGTAGCAGAACTCAACGCCGCGCTCTGCCTCGACACCAGGGCGAAGAAATGGAAATATAAATTAAAGTATATATTTCATCTCCCCGAATGGGATCGAATCCATAACCAGTCGGTTTTACAGTCACATTTTGTGCCACTGTGCCACGACCGGCCTCAATAAGCCATATAAAAATTTTAATTAACTTAAGTTAGTGAAGACTAGTCCAGAATTCTACTCAAGTTTTGTCTTTTCTAACTTTTCTCAAAATTGTTCTCGTTCACCTAAATTGGAGTCGTCATTTCCTCGTTGTAGTAATAAGACAAAGCGAGATTGAGGTAAATCATTCAACACGCAAAATCACCAAAATTTTGCAGAAAGTGGAGAACAGAGTGTCGTAATATTAATTGCGTCACACTGCTATAAATAATGTGTGAAGCTAAAATAAATTCATGTAAAAAATAAAACAAAAAAAAAGGCCGTCGTGGCTCAGAGGCACAAGGATCTGATTGCAACGCGACGGTTGTGAGTTTAATCCCGCTGTATTTTCACTCTGGCACCAAAACCCAGCGTTGAGTTTCGCCACTCGACATGCCACGCCTCGAAGAAATTAGAAAGTGGGGAATGGAGTGTCTTAACACTAGGTTTCCTCTGCCTACCCTGCTACATGTGGTATACAGCGTGAACCAGTTTTAAAAAACAAAAAATATATTTTATTAAAAAATATGCTACCATTCAATTCAATTTAAACAAACTTAGATTAATGTTCAGTTTTGCGGAACACAAGATATTAATATTAAAATTAGTTTTCATTTAAACGGGGGTTAAGCTGACGGGCAACGAGACGCTGAAAAATTACCTCGCCTCGCCTTTCAGGAATTTACAATTTAATGTTTTACTTATACCTACTGAAAAATATTACATTATTGTGTAAAGTATGATAATTTTGTGTTAAATTTTTATCACATCCACCTACGTCTGTCGAGTCGAGGCAAAGTACGGCGTTCAGTTATGCCACTCAACACGCCTCCAGAACTCGGCGGAAGGTGGGGAACGGAGTGTTATAACACTAGGTCCCCTCTGCCTACCCTGCTGTGTGCGGGATACATCGTGAAGCTGACTTTTACGTATGTAAAGAAAACAAACATCTCAAGGCTTTTTTGCAACTTATACTTCTTTCAGAGTAAAATAAGCTTGTACAATGTCTATCTTAAATTCTAATACAATATGTTATTCTAGAGGACCTCTTTCTTCTTCCGCCCCAAGTCTAAAAGTATATTTAGACTAGACCTTAGACTCGAATTTTCCCACCAGATAAAGCGTCCTCCGGTGATAGTTCTATAAATTATATTACTTATTATTTTCAAAATCATCTTTTTATTAAACAAAGAGGTTGATTGACATTTTTATAATAAATTATTGTAAATATTAAAACCTATGAATATAAAATCGTTAATCGTCCAACAAACTATAATGCATAGATCTTTGAATCTTTTTTTTATATTATTGAAAAAAAAAAGGAATAGACGAAAGTTCAGTTATTTTCACGTTATTAAACTACATACCTAATGTTAATTTGGAAATTTTCACGAAGTGAGAAAACGTCTGATTAGAACCACTGGTATTCACATGTAAAGAAAAATAATATTAAAACGGTACTCAACACTACACACTGTCCTCCGCTAACGCTCAGCGTTGTGTTCCGCCAATCAATACGCAATATGTCACTCATGTCTCCGATTTGGTAAGACAACTACCCACTGTCTCGAATTCTAACTAAAAGTAGAGAACGAAATTTAGGTACTTGGTCACTAGAATTTGTCTTTCTGCTAAGCAAAACAAAACGTGCTGCTAAAAAAAAAACTTTACGCTGGCAGAGGCAGAGGGAACTTGGGAACTTAGTGCTAAGACACTTCGTTCAAATTAAGTCAATTCCGTTCCCCACATTTTGCCCGATTCTGAATGAATTGCGTATTGAGTGTCAAAATTCAACGCCGTGCCTTGCCCCGTTCCTACAGCGTGGAAATGAAAATATTAAATTTATTTCTCGTTCCAATTCCTCGATTAGAATCGAACCCACAATCAAAAACAAAAAAGAACTAATAGATTCTACAAACTTAACTACAGTCAATTTCGGTCTAAATGTCACTTCCTAAATTTCACCTCCACGCCGATGCTCCCGTTAATTGCTTCACCCGAACTATCGAAGTTTATTCGAAACTCACACGTTAGTTAGGATATCGAATACTCCGAGCGTCCTATTAGTATTAAAACTGGAAATTTAATCAGTCAGGAGTTCCACATGGTTTGTTTAAAACTGTTAATATTATGCGAGGCCAGTCGTGGCGCAGTGGCACGAAGTGTGACTGTAAAACCGACTGGTTGTGGGTTCGATCCCCACTCGAGGAGATGAAATATTTACTTAAATTTATATTTCCATTTCTTCGCTCTGGTTTTGAGGCTAAGCGCGGCGTTAAGTTCTGCCACTCAACATGCAATGCCTCCAGAATTCCGCAGAAAGTGGGGAACGGAGTGTCTTAACACTAGGTTCCCTCTGCCTACCCTGCTGTGTGCGGGATACAGCGTGAAGCTGATTGATTTATTTTGATTTTTGTTAATATTATGGAATGGAAGAACTAGAAACGAGATAGTTCTAATATCTATGTAGATATATGTAAATATATTACAGTTTTCATTTCTTTTCTTTGTTACATGTTTGAACTGTTCTAAGGAAAAGATAAAATGGAGAGGAAAAACAAAACATTTCCTGCTGAGAGCCATTTGGTGACACTGGGTGTATTGGTTAATCAGCAAATCAATATTAATGATTAATATAAACAAGAAGTTTCTTACATAGAAATAGTTGTAGGTAGAGATAAAGCGTCAAGGGAAGAGAAAATCTAAGCTATATTTGAACCCACACTTATCGTGTACACTCAAAAATGTTTTGTGTTGTTTTTATTTCTAGTTTACTTTATTTTAATACAATAGTATAAGTTTCGAAACTATTTTTTTTATTACATACATATAGCGAACAATAAAATATTTTCTAGATGCACTGTTATATTGGTTTTCTTATATAAGTAAATAAATAAATAAATAGTGCTAACTCACCACTCATTTTTTTAAAACAGTTTTTTTCTGCTTCACGCTTTAACACGCAAATAGCAGTAAAGGCAGAGGAATAGTGTTGACGCTCCTTCAATTTCCACTGAATTCTAGAGGCATTGCTTTGCCACCAGAGAAAGAAAAGAAATGAAAATATATAAAATATATAATTTTCTCGACTAAGAATCGAACCCACAACCGACCGACATCCCACAACATGTCGAATTTCACACACACTTGTGTCCCTGTGCCACGACTGGCCTCAAATTACTACAAATGAATACTAACATCAAAAAGGTTTATTTCATGAAATATTACAAAAGTTTCCATCATACCACGTATAAAGTTAATATCGCCCAATTATCCTGAATACCTCATACAATTACAATCTATAATTTAATTTACATGGACCCAAAATGGATGAAAAACGTTTCAAACTTTTCACTGCCGGAGCCTAACATTACGGTTACATTGAAAGAGAAATAATTTCGATACAAATATTTAATTATAGCGGGAGTTGCCTTTGTCATATTAAATTTATATGAAACTTTTGTATTTCGATAGCGAACTTTAATGAGTTAAAGGTAACTAAATTAAAATTATTTTTTTTTAATTTAGTTTTTCTGTATTTTTGCTATTCGTACAGATAATATACTATTATTATATATTGTATATGAAATGGTAACGGCGTAGAGCCACGGTAACTAATTGTGCCTGGTGTGGTTGTTGCTTCAATTCCTGTTCTATAAAAAATAAATATTTAACTTTTTCGTTTAATCGCTCTGGCAACGAGGCAAAGCGCGGCGTCGAGTTCCGCTACTCAACACGCAATGCCTACAGAATCCGCCGTAAACCGACGAACGGAGTGTCTTAATGGATACGGACACAACGGCCATATTAGGTTCACAGGTTCCCTCTGCCCACGCTGCTTAGGGCGGAATACAGTTCAAAGCTAAAAGAACCATACAATCTCTCAAATCTTTATAGTAGCGATGAACTTTATAAAAGCTTCCATTTAAATATAATGTTTACCAAGAAAAGGTTTCAATCAATTAAATTAGTTACTGCATCGTTGTGCATGCAATACTCAGAAATTAACTAAATTAGCTTCACGCTGTATCCCGCACACAGCAGGGTAGGCAGAGGGAACCTAGTGTTAAGACACTCCGTTCCCCACTTTCTGCCGAATTTTAGAGACATTGCGTGTTGAGTGGCAGAACTCAACGCCGCGCTTTGCCTCGACTCCAGAGCGAAGAAATGGAAATATAAATTTAAGTAAATATTTCATCTCCTCGAGTGGGGATCGAACCCACAACCCGTCGATTTTACAGTCACACTTTGTACCACTGCGCCACGACTGGCCTCATAAATTAACTAAATAATACTTTTATTTTACCTTGAGAGAAGAAATCACTAAATAATTTGTATCAAATTGCTTATAATGCTTAACTTTTATAATTCCACGAATGTAGATTAAAGTTATATTTTTTTATTTTAATTTAGATTTTTATGTGTTAGATCATAGTATATGAAGAAGAACGTGCGAAGAATGGCAAAAAGATTTATGATGGAAAAGTGAGCGGTAAGGGAGGTAGGGGGAGACCTCGGTTGACCTTCGAAATCACAGTATCAAAGATACTGGAGGAAGGTCACATAAAAAGCATGAGGACTCCGGGGGGGAGGACATGTATGAAGAGGTTGATGACAGTGGACGAAGCGGAAGAGGTATGTAGAGACCGTAGCGTTTTGCGCTCCGTGAAGTTAGTTTAGTTTTTTAGTTTAGATCATAGATCAGCTTCACGCTGTATCCCGCACACAGCAGGGTAGGCAGAGGGAACCTAGTGTTAAGACACTCTATTCCCCACTTTCTGCCGAATTCTGGAGGCATTGCGTGTTGAGTGGCAGAACTCAACGCCGCGCTTAGCCTCGATACCAGAGCGAAGAAATGGAAATATAAATTTAAGTAAATATTTCATCTCCTCGACTGGGGATCGAACCCACAACCAGTCGGTTTTACAGTCACACTTCGTGCCACTGCGCCACGACCGGCCTTTCTTTTAATTTAGATTTTTATGTGTTGTAGTGTAAAAATTCTATATAAAATATACTATATATTTATTTATATTTTGATGTCAATTTTCAAAAATCCTATAATAACAATAAACGTAGAATAAACCTAGACTTATTATTATTTATTACTTTATATTAACTTTACACATAATAGTATACAAACATCTATAAATATAAAACTTTTCTGTTCTTGAGCGAAGCACAGATAGCGAACAGCTGGAACTATTTCCTTGGGGAGTATGGTAGAAGTAAGAGAGTATTTCCAAAATCTCTACAAAATCGCGAAAAATCTGAAATTAAACATACATTTTATAAACTATTCTTTAAGTAATATTATTATAAAAAATCTATAAAAACAAACAGAATCAAATCCATAACCTCAACAAAAATGCGATAAAAAATATAATAAAAGTATATTTCTCACGGGTATTGAACTCATGACCTTCACCCCTGGTTATGTGGAAAAGGTATAAGAGAAAGAGCAATTATTAAGCAATAAATCCAAATCCAAGGCCGTCTAAAGTCGTTATTAAAAGGACAGTGAACTATACAAATCGTTCAAAGTATTTGTAAAATATGAGTAAGCTTCCAATAATACCTACTCATTTTCTTTTTAATTTATGTTCTTACATAAAATAAAGTAGACAAAGGGAACCTAGGGAATCTCGTTCTACACTATCCAATTATCTTAAAGATATTAGATTATTGTTAAAAGATACCCAATATTATGGAATGGTGCGTTAAGTTCTGCCATTCACAACTCAATGTCTCGAAAATCGGGTGATGCGTGAGAGAATAAGGAACAGTGTTAAGACACTCCATTCTCATCTTTTAATTATTGAATCATCGCGTGTAGATAGGCGGGAACTTTCTTTTGGTTACCAAAATGGAAAATTTAAATAATTTCAATCATTCTCCTAAGTGGGAATCGAACTAACAACCATCGCGTTACAACCAAAAAACGTCGAAAATAAAGACTTACTTAATAAAGTTAATATTAGTCGATTTGCAAAGAATATTAATATTATTAATATTATTAAATTTCAAATTCAATTTGAACTCGTTCCAAACGTTTATTCAAGAAGATGTAATCATTTTATCAACACCTCTCTTTTAACTACTAGAACACCTGCACGGCAGACGTCTACAATAGCACTTGTATTTTGTACTAACTCGTTGTTAAAAGCTGCTATAGTGTTCATTTGAATTTAAATTTAAAAAATAATAATAATAAGCTTCACGCTCTATCCCGCATTTAGCAGTTTGAACAAAGGAAGTGTTAAAAAAATTCAGCTCCACACTATATATTAGCAGCAGAGTAGGCAGAGGGAACCTAGTGTTAAGATACTTGACTCACCACCTTCCACCTAATTTTCATTTGTTTGAGTGGGAATCGAACCCACAACCTGTTGCGTTGACAGTCACATGGTTATGCCTCTGCGCAACAAGCAAAACATATATATATATATATATATATATATATATATATATATATATATATATATATATATATATATATATATCTCCATATATAATAAAAGGATAGAAAAGTCAATTCTGTACATGAAAGATATAAAAAAAATAAAAATTAGGTCGGTTAATATGTCGATTATAGAACCTAAAAAACCACTCAGCAGAATTCTTGTCTGTCTGTCTGTCTGTCTGTCGGTTTGTTTGTGCGTCAATCACGCAAAAACTACCTGACAGAAATTGATGAATTTTTGCATGGTGTTAGCCTAGGGCCTCAAGGTACATTTTTTTTCGGTTTCATTCCGAATTTCATGATAGTTTTCTTTAAAAAAAATAAAAACTGAAAAATATAAATTACCTAAAATACCGATAACTACTGTATGAAATTAAATTAATTTTGGCATGGTAATAGTTCAAAGCCTAATGTCTCTTATAGGATAGTTTTTATCATGGAGTATACAGAATTTTTTGTAGAAATAATTACATAATTATATTTTTTAATAAAAAAAATCGACTTCTTCAATTTCAACCGGATTTCACACTCTGAACTTAACTAAACTTTCACCAAACTACCCCTTATATGTACCCTTTCTAATAAAAAAAGAATCATTAAAATCGGTTGAATTGATATTGACTTATACGTTCATTTGTCGCGCATATACTTAATGTAAATTTGAGATTTATATGATTTTCTCATAGATACCATTGTTGGATATAAACTAAATTAAAATAAGACTACACGGGAGGCATTAGCTTTCAAATAAAAAAAGAATCATTAAAATCGGTTCATACAATCAAAAGTTCTAAGGTAACAAGGATAAAAAATACAGCCCAATTGATGACCCCTTTTAAGAAGTCGGTTAATAGTAATCTGACATAATTAAATTACGACTATTTCATTTAACCACATTTTAAAAGAAGAAAGTAAATTGAGGCCGTTCGTTGCACAGGGGCACAAAGTGTAACTGTTGTGGGTTCGATGACCACGCAAGGAAACGAAATATTTATTTAAATTTATATTTCCATTTCATCGCTCTGGTGTCGAGGTAAAGTGCGGCGTTGAGTTTCACTACTCAGCACGCAATGCCTACAGAATTCCGAGAAAAGTAGGGAACAGAGTGTTGTTGTTAACACTAGAGGTCCTATGCCTACCCTGCTGTGTGCGGGATACAGCGTGAAGCTAAAAAAAGAAGTATAATCAATATTTGTTCAGTCTACCATAATTATTATTTCAAACGTCAACGTTGGTGATATTAACAAACATAATAAAGTAGGTATATTTTACGGAATTAGCTCATATGGCGATGTGTAGAATAAAAAGTATATGTATTTGGAAAGTAAATTCTGATTGTGAGTTCATAGTTTATAAAAGTTTATATTGTGTTTAGATGGATCACGTGGTGATGTCAATACGTTTTAATGTCATCTTATGTTATCTGTTAAAATAGCGTGAAGCTGATTAAACTTAGTGTTATATTCAAAAGAAATTAATTGTATGTAATACATAATATGTAATTTATTAATACGTTTCAAGTATGAAAAAAAGAAAAAATGCAATATAATTGCATTTGTGTTTCCTTCCTATATTTTGTATTTCTATTATTTAAATCGATATATCAGGAACGTAAATGTGGGAACAGAGTTGCATGCCATTTTAGTACAGAGTAACCTCTAAAAAATGTATTTACTAAACTGAATAAAAAGAATGTGTGATTCCTCTATACAATATATTATTCTATATTATACATAAAACAGGTTAAAACAGTGCATATGAAGGTCCTCCTGTAGTATAACTATTTTCAATTACTATCAACACTACATTGTCGATACTAATGTGGTATTACAATATGAATGAAATTTTTCCGCCATTATGATGACATAGACAATTTTTTTAATTTGGAAAAATAATATATTAACTATAAGAACGTTGGTAGTTTTTTAAAAGGAATTCTTATAGAATAAAAAATTGCCTAAACTATGCTTCTTCGCAAGTGGTTGTAATAACTATTGGTATCAATTTTCCAAAAAATCACTATAAATATTAAATATGCTCAATTATACAGAGTTTTTTTGTTAGGACCACTTTAAATGAAACCACAGTTTAACTACTCTATAAAAGCCTATTACAGATTAAATTAAAAACCCGAAAATAAAAAAGTTATTTTTTCAAACAAAATCTCCATATATAATAAAAGGATAGAAAAGTCAATTCTGTACATGAAAGATATAAAAAAAATAAAAATTAGGTCGGTTAATATGTCGATAAAAATTAATATGTTTAAAGTTAATATGTCGACTAAAACTTGACGCTATGACGGTACAGTTGAGAGAACTGAGATTTCTGGTTGTAGCACTAGTTATATTTTAATTAGGTTAAATTCCCACTAAGTGGAAGAATATATTTATTTTTCTGCCCGTAAAAACAAACGAAGCGAAGCCTTGTGTTCCGCTATACTATCTAAAGAAATTGGAAAGTGCAAAATTGAGTAAGTGCACCACTATCTTATTTGAAATTCTTCAAATAAGATAGTGGTGCACTTTTCATAGGATTGAAATGTAATAGTGACGTCTTTGAACAATAGTATATGTTCATAACTGTTAAAGTTAATTATCGAACAAATGGTTTACAACTCTGATGATACAAAGACATTCTGCTTCAGCTGATAATTTAATTAAAATGTCTACCGGATGATCAATTAGCCTGCAGTTTACGTTTTAATTGTTATTATGTATGATGTTACGTAACGTTTCTTTACGTTTATTTATTTATATACATATTACATTTAATGAATTAAATATATTTTATAAAAGGTTCACATATGTGATGACCACATATTCACACATGTGGTCCACACACGTGACCACATATTCACACATGTGGTCCACATATGTGACCACATGATCACACATGTAATCTTCATATGTGACTACATATCACACATGTGGTCTACATATGTGACTACATATCACACATGTGATATGCCTATGTGAATACTTATTCACACATGTGGTACACATATATGACCACACGATGCCACATGTGGTCCACATATGTGACCACATGATCACATATGTGGTCCACATATGTGAGCACATAAACACACATGTGGTCCACACACGTGACCACATATTCACACATGTGGTCCACACACGTGACCACATATTCACACATGTGGTCCACACATGTGACCACATAATCACACATGTAATCTTCATATGTGACTACATATCACACATGTGGTCTACATATGTGACAACATATCACACATGCGATCTGCACATGTGAATACTTACTCACACATGTGGTTCACATATATGACCACACGATGCCACATGTGGTCCACATATGTGACCACATGTTCACATATGTGGTCCACATATGTGAGCACATATACACACATGTGGTCCACACACGTGGCCACATATTCACACATGTGGTCCACATATGTGATCACATGATCACCCATGTAATCTTCATATGTGACTACATATCACACATGTGGTCCACATATGTGACCACATTTTCCCACATGTGGTCCACATACGCGACCACATATTCACACATGTGGTCCACATATGTGACCACAAATTCTCACGTGTTGTCCACATGAAAGACCACATGTTCACACATGTGGTCCACATATGTGACTACATATCACACATGTGATATGCCTATGTGAATACTTATTCACACATGTGGTACACATATATGACCACACGATGCCACATGTGGTCCACATATGTGACCACATGATCACATATGTGGTCCACATATGTGAGCACATAAACACACATGTGGTCCACACACGTGACCACATATTCACACATGTGGTCCACACACGTGACCACATATTCACACATGTGGTCCACATATGTGACCACATAATCACACATGTAATCTTCATATGTGACTACATATCACACATGTGGTCTACATATGTGACAACATATCACACATGCGATCTGCACATGTGAATACTTACTCACACATGTGGTTCACATATATGACCACACGATGCCACATGTGGTCCACATATGTGACCACATGTTCACATATGTGGTCCACATATGTGAGCACATATACACACATGTGGTCCACACACGTGGCCACATATTCACACATGTGGTCCACATATGTGATCACATGATCACCCATGTAATCTTCATATGTGACTACATATCACACATGTGGTCCACATATGTGACCACATTTTCCCACATGTGGTCCACATACGCGACCACATATTCACACATGTGGTCCACATATGTGACCACAAATTCTTACGTGTGGTCCACATGAAAGACCACATGTTCACATATGTGGTCCACATATGTGACCACATATTCACACATGTGGTCCACACACGTGACCACATAATCACACATGTGGTCCACATATGTGACCACATGATCACACATGTAATCTTCATATGTGACTACATATCACACATGTGGTCTACATATGTGACTACATATCACACATGTGATATGCCCATGTGAATACTTATTCACACATGTGGTACACATATATGACCACACGATGCCACATGTGGTCCACATATGTGACCACATGATCACATATGTGGTCCACATATGTGAGCACATAAACACACATGTGGTCCACACACGTGACCACATATTCACACATGTGGTCCACATACGTGAGCACATATAGACACATGTGGTCCACATATGTGACCACATATTCACACATGTGGTCCACATATGTGACTACATATTCACACATGTGATCTATATATGTGACTACACATTCACATAAAAAATTTTTTACTACACGAATAAACTTCAATAAAAGTTTTATAATTTAAAAAAGTTTATTTTTTATGTAGGCTGTCTCCTATCTGAAGTGTAGTTAAATGGAAAAACTAGGAGGACCAGTGTGTGTGTCAGTGATGACCTATTGCGTTGAGAGACAAGGTCCTTCATCCTTAGCCTCATTCGCAGGCTCCAAGTCAGCTATGGAGACAGCTATTTCTCTAAGCTACTGAATTAGAAACGATGGTACGACGAAAGAAGGTTACCGACACATTGTTTCGGTAAATGAGCGATGTATTAATGCACTTTGTCACGAAAGGTATTTTAAATTTGTATTGAAACGAACTGAAAAGTCAAAAATTAAAAGGAGTTATAAAATGTAATTTATCACATGAATTCACAAAACAATCTATACCTATTTTTTATTTTAAGAATTAAAAAAATGATGTTAGTTTTGTCTTGCCTGACCTTGTCGCACTCATTATCTTATTAATGTGATTAATCTCCATATATAATAAAAGGATAGAAAAGTCAATTCTGTACATGAAAGATATAAAAAAAATAAAAATTAGGTCGGTTAATATGTCGATTATAGAACCTAAAAAACCACTCAGCAGAATTCTTGTCTGTCTGTCTGTCTGTCTGTCGGTTTGTTTGTGCGTCAATCACGCAAAAACTACCTGACAGAAATTGATGAATTTTTGCATGGTGTTAGCCTAGGGCCTCAAGGTACATTTTTTTTGGGTTTCATTCCGAATTTCATGATAGTTTTCTTTAAAAAAAATAAAAACTGAAAAATATAAATTACCTAAAATACCGATAACTACTGTATGAAATTAAATTAATTTTGGCATGGTAATAGTTCAAAGCCTAATGTCACTTATAGGATAGCTTTTATCATGGAGTATAAAGAATTTTTTGTAGAAAAAATTACATAATTATATTTTTTTTTTATAAAAAAAATCGACTTCTTCAAATTCAACCGGATTTCACACTCTGAACTTAACTAAACTTTCACCAAACTACCCCTTATATGTACCCTTTCTAATAAAAAAAGAATCATTAAAATCGGTTGAATTGATATTGACTTATACGTTCATTTGTCGCGCATATACTTAATGTAATATTATAAAAGTTTATATTGTGTTTAGATGGATCACGTGGTGATGTCAATACGTTTTAATGTCATATTATGTTATCTGTTAAAATAGCGTGAAGCTGATTAAACTTAGTGTTATATTCAAAAGAAATTAATTGTATGTAATACATAATATGTAATTTATTAATACGTTTCAAGTATGAAAAAAAGAAAAAATGCAATATAATTGCATTTGTGTTTCCTTCCTATATTTTGTATTTCTATTATTTAAATCGATATATCAGGAACGTAAATATGGGAACAGAGTTGCATGCCATTTTAGTACAGAGTAACCTCTAAAAAATGTATTTACTAAACTGAATAAAAAGAATGTGTGATTCCTCTATACAATATATTATTCTATATTATACATAAAACAGGTTAAAACAGTGCATATGAAGGTCCTCCTGTAGTATAACTATTTTCAATTACTATCAACACTACATTGTCGATACTAATGTGGTATTACAATATGAATGAAATTTTTCCGCCATTATGATGACATAGACAATTTTTTTAATTTGGAAAAATAATATATTAACTATAAGAACGTTGGTAGTTTTTTAAAAGGAATTCTTATAGAATAAAAAATTGCCTAAACTATGCTTCTTCGCAAGTGGTTGTAATAACTATTGGTATCTATTTTCCAAAAAATCACTATAAATATTAAATATGCTCAATTATACAGAGTTTTTTTGTTAGGACCACCTTAAATGAAACCACAGTTTAACTACTCTATAAAAGCCTATTACATATTAAATTAAAAACCCGAAAATAAAAAAGTTATTTTTTCAAACAAAATAAATAATAAAATTATCGTTGTAAAATAAAATACAATTTGTTAAGAACGACGCACGCACACATAAACTTATCAAAGGGAAACCGCCGCATACGCCTCATTGCGAAATCGAGTCGTAGGTATTGGCGGCAAAGTTTAAAGTTCTAAACATTTTAGTACTATTTTTGTAGTAGTATGTCTTTACATTATTGGTACCTATGCGTAACCGCGTCATACGAAATATAGATATGAATAAACATTGTGAAATAAGAAAAAAACCTACGTCTTCACTGTTGATGTATCTTAAAAACTATTTTACCCTATATGCCCAATTGTAACTGTAACGTGACGTTGTGGGTCTGATCCACACATGCAGGATTGAGTTATAATTTAATAATATTTTCATTTCGCACATCAGTCAAACATTATACCCAATATCTTACACTAAGTTGCCCTACTAAGGGCGGGATAAAGCGTGGATCTGGTTTTAACTTTATGTGAACCGATTAAAATAAAGTCCAGTCCAGTTGAGGCCAGTCGTGGCGCAGCGGCACAAAGTGTGACTGTAAAACCGACTGGTTCTCTGAGTTCGATCCCCACACGAGGAGATGAAATATTTACTTAAATTTATATTTCCAATTCTTCGCTCTGGGGTCGAGGTTAAGCACGGCGTTGCGTTCTGCCACTCAACACGCAATGCGTCCAGAATTCGGTAGAAAGTGGGGAACGGAGTGTCTTAATACTAGGTTCCTCCCTCTGACTAGCATGAAGCTGCTTAAAATAAAACTAATGCTTAATATTTAAGGGCAGTTTGCCAGAATACAAACAAAAAAAGTATTTAAATCGGTTAAGCCGTTTCTGAGATTATCGTAAAGAAACGCACATATAGTAAGTATCGATAAGTTGTGTTTTTATTTCAAACATTCAATTGAAGATTCTTATGGGAGGTACGAAAATGCGACCTAAAGTTTTAACAACTTTCTTATAAAAAATCTTCATTACATTGCAAACATACATTATAAGTATATCAAGACACGAACATAATTCAGTGTGTTAAGTAAATAGTTCTGTGGTTTAAGCGGGCGAAGCCGCGAGCGGGTCGCTAGTATATATATATATATATATATATGCTTGTGGGTTCTAATGGTAACCGTAGTGCTTGTATTTTCTCAGAACTATGAAGTATAACAAAAGAATTGTAGTTGGTATGCGGGCGAAGTCGCGAGTGGGCCGCTACATATATAATTTATTATAAGTAAGTAAGAAAATCATCAGAAATCTATTCTCATATTTCATTTATTGCAAACATAAAGGAAATAAAAAAATAAATATATATATATTTTTTTTTTTGGAGGCATTGCGTGTTGAGTAATTAATTAATTAATAAAGGAAATAAAAGGCTTTATTTCCTTTATGTTTGCAATAGAGAGTTTTATCTATATAGATAGATAAAAATATCAATACCATTCACTCAAGTGAGGTTAGAACCCAAAAACTTAGCGTTAAACGCCAGCCACTGTAGCACTGCACCACGATGGCGATAGCGATATACTATTGAAGTTATTATAAGTTTATATAGCGACATGCATGTTATATTAAGTAGGGTTAAGAGACTGGGCGTGGCGTAGAGGCACAAACTGTGACTGTAAAATCGACTGGATGTGGGATCGATTCCCACTCGAGAAAGTAAAATATTTATTTACATTTATATTTTCATTTCTTCGCTCTGGTGTCAAGGACAAGCGCGGCGTTGAGTTCCGCCACTTAGCACGCAATGCCTCTAGAATTCGGCGAAAACTGGGGAATCGATTGTCTTAACACTAGGTTCCCTCTGCTTACCCTGCTGTGTGCGGAATACAGCGTGAAGCTAATTTATTTTATATTAAGCTTTGTATACTGATTCACGTCGGTCAATATACCTCGAACCGAACAATGGTGTCTGGGTTTAAAGTGTGATGTCATGGCTTTATTGTGTTTAAAAATGTATTGTAACCTTCAAAGAACATATATAATATGCTATTAGAGCCACTTATATATTTTTCAGTCTCATGCTGTATTTTTGAACGTATCTAGTAAGTAGGTAGAGACAGCTTATTGTCAAGACAGTCCGCTCTGTACTTTCTACCGGTTTCTGGAGGAACTCAACGCCGCGTTTTTACCCTGTTGAAAAAATGTTGGAAAATGAATTTATAATATTCGATATTATATATATTGTTAAATATTGAGGCCATCGTACGACTGCAAACGCGACGGTGGTGGAATTGAGTCGGAAGAAACGAAATATTTAATATTTTCTTTTCCTCTCATTGCTAACGAAGCAAAACGCGACGTTGACGACAATACGGCGTAAAGTGGGGAACAAAAGTGTCTTATTATGTGTAATCCCCTCTTTCCCCCCTCTTTCCATCCAACTCTAAAGACATTGCGTGTTGAGTGGCGGAACTCAACGCGGTGCTGTATCTGAGGAAATGAAAATAAATGCAATAAATTATATAATTTAACTTTAATCCATCTCATTTCTAAATGAAAATGCATACTATACAAAATATATATGTAGATATTTCAACTAAATGACTACTTTGTCGCTAATGTGTCGCTGAAACTTTCCAACATCATTAATTTCCTCATACATTAAAAGCTGCATTTAAATAATGAAGAAGCTCGTTTGCTCTCTAAAGTAGCGTTTATGTGATTATTATTTAATTAGCGATCTGAATGAGGCTTTGTCCGCTTAAAGTTATTGTTATTGTTATATTATAGCCAAAGTATACAAAATATTTATATATTGTAGCTTATGTTTTAATATGATGCATAAGCTATATCATTGTTAAGTTTTATCTAAATTCGTTCACTAGTTTTTATGTAAAAACGGAACAAACATCCATCCTCACAAACTTTTTTATTTTATTAAATACGAAATAAATTAAATAGCATAATAATTGAGCAATGTAATTCTATTTGAACTTCTCTGAGCTAAACTCAATCTGTATTTTTTAATGTTTTATACGGGATACCGTTATATATTTTGTGATAAAATATTAGGAATATAAGAAGAAAACGTATATTCTAGTACGGCTAGACAGTCACGGCGTTGACTTCCGCTAATTAAAGCACTTAACCTTTAAAATGAACAGAATTGAGCTATAAACGCTACGTCTCTTCTGCCCCGCTAGCTGTTTAGAAAGAAAATAAATATTAAAAAAAAATGTTTATTAACGTTTGCTAATAATGTTTAAGTATATTTTTATAAAAAAAAAATATGTTAAAAATATTATAGCATACAACAATGGCTTCCTATTAAAAAAAAAAAAACAAAATCACTTATTTAGTGGCCACATCGTATGGCAAGGCTTTAGATAAGCGGATTCACGGGCATAACGTCAAATGTCAACATTTGAGGAAACGAGGAATAACCGAAAACGCGACGTTTACAAAATGTATTTAATTATTTACTATATTAGCGGTTTCACATGGATTTAGTTTTTTTTTTACGCTTCACTCTGTATCTCGCACACAGCAGGGTAGGCAAAGGGAACCTAGTATTAAGACACTCCGTTTCCCACTTTCCGCCAATTTAGAAGTCATAGGTAATATTATAGTTATATAGGGTTATATACGGCAGTGTTGTTTTTACATTTATGCGTGTTTTAAAATTTTCCATATAAAAAAGCAATTACACGCTTTATTACTCACAGTAGTTTAGGCAAAGGGAACCTGATGACAGGAAGTGATACCACAAAATATCCTCATTTTTGAGTCCCATTTTTGATATTAGTGAGTGTTTAGATTTGATACTAGAGTGAGTAAATTATTTTCCATGAAAACCTTGGGAATCGAACCTACAATACAAATCACTGTTTCAATGCTCCACGACAGCTTCAATTATAACAATAAGCACCATTTTCTTCTTGCAAAAAAAAAAATAAAATAAAGTCAAACATCTTTCGTGGACATTTTTAAAACAAAACAAACTAAAGTAAGCCAATAGCAAAATATGAAACACAAATTGAAGTAAAAATAAAAACAAGTACCTACATAATAACCAGTCAATAGTAAGGTTTCCTTTCAATAAATACACTGCAGGGGACGATTAGTATCATTCCTGGAGTCTCTCAGACATAAAAATTGCAAATTATGCGGAATAATGACGCTATTTTTCTTTTTAATTTCTATATTATGAAAGAAATTTTCGTTGTAGTAGAGAGGCTATCAACTGTGAACTGCCTCCAGAATTCGGCAGGTGAGGATGGAAAGTGTCTTAATGGGAACAGAGTGTCCTAACACTAGGTTTCCCTGCTATGTGCGGGACACAGTGTGGAAGTAATATGGTGTTTACTAGAGCTGTCGCTGGCCACGCCTGGCCTCAGTAGTATAATGACCTATAAATAATATTATTATTATTTATAGAATATATTAAAATATACTATTTATAAAAATATGTGGCCTGTAAAATATCTGAAGCCAGTCGTGGCGCAGTGGCACAAAGTGTGACTGTAAAACCGACTGTGGGTTCGATCCCCACTCGAGAAGATGAAATATGTACTTAAATTTATATTTCCATTTTTTCGCTCTGGTGTCGAGGCAAAGCGCGGCGTTGAGTTCTGCCACTCAACACGCAATGCCTCCAAAATTCGGCAGAAAGTGGGGAACGGAGTGTCTTACACTAGGTTCCCTCTGCCTACCCTGCTGTGTGCGGGATATAGCGTGAAGCTGATAATTTATTTATTTTATAAAAATATGTCAAAATATTTTTAGTTACTTATTATATATATAACATTTCCATCAAAAACTCTACTTTCACGTTCTATGATAGCGTCACAGATTGCCATAGTTTATCCGACAAAGAGTGCAGAAATTCTGATATTGTACTTCAAAACACAAAAGACGAGCTTCAATGCGACTGCACGATTAAAATTTATTGTTAGACTCCACACAGAAATATATAATTATTATACTTTAGTTTTCTTGAGTTTGTTTTTGTTACGGTTAGTAAGTGGCGCAGTGGTGTAACGTACGACTGTAGGAACGGTAATTGTGGGTTCGATCGACACTGGTGGAATGAATTATTTTTTTTTAGCGGGAAATAGCACCGTAGGGAGAGATAGAAAAGAAAAGTATCAAAACCATTCGTTCTAAATAATTCTCATATTTTAAGATTTCCCAATTTTACCGTCCTGTGTAGCATAGGTCAACGCGATATTTTGATAACATAACGAACAACTGTATTAATGTAAGACACGGTATTTGTTTTTAATTTTATTACTTTTAAAAAGAAAAAAAAAAAATTTAATTAAATAAACATTAAAATAAATGAAATCAGCTTCACTATGTATCCAGCACACGCACGTTCGGCAGAAGGCACCCAGTGTTAAAACACTCCGTCTCTCATTTTCCGAATCGAACTCACAACCTATCGCGTTTACAGCTTGTGCCACTGCGCCACGACTGGCCTCAAACAAACCATTTATTTATCTATTACACCAATCAAACTCCATTTAAAATTGAAATACAATATTCATTACGCATTCACCGGGGGAGCAAAGTAGTAATTAACACATTAGCATCCAAATAACTTGCACAAAAGGTGTGTCTGTCTATGGACCTAACGTGTTTTTGTTTTGGTAATGTACGTTCGTGATATTGAAGTGCAATACAATTTTTAAGGTTCCGTGCCTCAAAAAAATTTTTACAGTGTAAATAGAGTAAAATTAAAATATCACAGAAAAAAATATTACAAACTTTTTCTTATAGTTTACTGTATACAAAATGAGTTCATTACTCGATAACGAAAAAGCGATAAATGTAACATTATTAAAATATTAAGCATTTTAGCACCAAGTGATATGAATACTTCTCTTGTCCACAGTTATAATACTTTTCATACGTGTCCTCCGCGGGAACCTTATGTTTTTTTACCTTCCTCACTTCCCAATAGTCAACAAATATGATCAACATAAATATAATTTAAGCTACCACTTGAATATACCGTACGGTGTATACAAACCCACTCTCACCAGTATGAAGTGGCCTGATTACTCTGTTTATTCTATTACAGCGGTAATTGTTCACTGAATGGGCTTAGACTGCTGCCATTAGAGATATTGTGAGTCGCTATGGTAATATTTATTACCATTTATTACTGTGATGTCACTAGCGACATATTGTCAGGTTGGTAGTTTTGAAGAATAATTATATATTTTTAAATTAATACTAAAAATATTTAAGAAATCTGAAACCGTCGTGCGCACGGATACAATCGTATGATTATAACGTATCGGTTGTGGGTTCAAACCCCACTCGGGGGAATGAATTACTACTTATTAATATTTTCATTTTTCTCTTTCGTTCTAAAATCAAAGGACAAAGTACGGCTGTCTCGGCAATTAACGCGCAATGCCTCGAAAATTCTTCTAAATGTTATGAACGAAGTATCCTTCATACTAGATTATCTCTGCTCTACCTGTTACTCACTGTTACTGTTCTTTGGAAACTGTCCAAATGCTCTGACTAACTAAGCCATACGATCAACGTATGTTGAAAATGATATACAAAATATAACGGAGTAATCTGTCACTAATATCTTTTTTTTCTACAATTTCAAAACAAAATAACGTATTAATTTATAATTACGTATTACATTATGAGCACACACAACCATGTTTACTTTGACCAGGACAGCGATGAGTGGATGAAGCAGGCATGTTGATTCAGCTAATGCACGCCATCTAGCCGCGGGGTCTGTACTGTAATCTCTTATCATAATATAAGAATAGATTATTATCTCATTCTATTCTTATTATAGACTTATTGTTGCCCGTAACTTTATGTGGATTTTTAGACGCAAAATGGAAAATCTCGTCTTTTCCCGTCTCCGTAGGAATTTCGAAATCTTCTCAAAGTACTACCCAGCATTGTTTTGTTCTTATTTTTAAGTACAGTAGTTACGTCTGTGTGTTTTTGTCTGACAGACACTTAGTAATTACAGGTGTAAATATCCAAACTTAAAGCAAGGAAAATAATTTATTCTCCCAAGTCGGAATCGAACCCACAACCGCTGTGCCACAAGTGAATATATCACTTTGTCCTTACAAAAGTGCACAAATAAAAAATGTTACAGCATCTTGTCTCCCCTTTTCTAAAGTCATCTCATCTTAAAAGAGTCTGTCATATACTCAAAAGGAACTATCGTAAATTCATAACTAAATTGAGGACCGTTGAAAGCTAACGATATAGTGTAAAGTCATCTTCATCAGGGGAAATATGTTTAGGCCAAATCGAATTACCAATGATTTATTTGCTAGTCCATTTTGTAATATTTTACAAGTCATTGGAGATCGTTTAAAAAAATAACACTATATTGTCTCGTTTTTAGGGTTCTGTATCTTTTAAAGAAAAAGGAACCCTTGAGATAGTAAGATAAATAAGAAAGTAGAAGAAGTAGATAGTAGATAGATAAGATCAATTTTTTATCCGTCTACCTGTCGGTCAAGAGCCTTTATCTCAGGATTGTTTAGAAATATCGACTTGAAACTCAAACCATATATTATCTATGGACTCATGATTGATTTAAAAATATCAATATTTTTACATTTACTTAAAACTAAGATGATAGAGCCCACCCATTATTTAAGTTATAGTTGAATTTCAGAAAAAGCTTGAAACCTCAAATTTTGTACGGGACCCTCGGCGGGTTAGTTCGTTGTCCAGTTTTTGTAGTTTTCCTCCATGCGGGATAAAATTTACATGGGCAATCAATCCATGGGCAAAGGGAACCTTAAGACACTTGTCTCTCTACGTTCTACCCAATTTGCAACAGTTTCTATGACTAAACTAAAGATATATAAAAGTTTTTATAAATAATATAAAAGTAATGTTAAATTAAATCACGTTCACGCTGTATCCTACACCATAAACGTAGGCAAATAGAATCTAGTGTTAAGGCACTCCGTGTCCCATTTCGAGTCAAATTTTGAATTCGCCGATTTTTAATTTAATGTAATTTACTAAATAATTTTATCTAAATAAAAGACAGGAAAAGAATCGAAATTAGGTCTATTTTATATAAATAAGTATTAAGCAATATTGCACAGTTGCCTTTAATTGTCAGTCAGTTCGAATTTCACGCTTTACTATAGTAACCCTATCGTAATAGCAATTTTTGAACACCTGTGCTGCCATACTTGCGTATGAGTCGTCGATTCTATTTAGTTAGATTACAAAAGAAGATTTATATTATAAAAGGGGTAATGTAACGTATGAGGATAGAGATAGACTATGGAATTAATAACGTTTTAAAGAAACTATGGTCTGTGAGTTTTGTTTGTACAAAATTTAAGAGGTGATATGGAAAAATCTTTTTTTACTGTAATTTTGTAAAAAAAATTGATGGTTAAATTTTAAATATTTTTTTTTATTTCTCCTCGAAGCCTCTTAAATTCGGCCAAAAGTGGGGAACGGAAATAACTTAATCTAAAGAGTGTCTGAACACTATGTTCAATGTGCGGGATATAGCGTGAAACAAAAAAAACAATTAAAACTTTTATTTTTACTATAATACTTAACCAACCATGTAATATGATAATTCAATGAGTCACGAGTAAATCATTGAATAGATCATAATCGCTTAAACAGATGGCGTTTAAGTGAACGTGGGTTGTACTTAATAAGCTCACCTGTTATTTTTTTTATACAACAATATTAGTATAGTACGAGACACGTCTGATAGATAACGCGACGGTTGTGGGTTCTATTCCAACTCCTAGTTATATTTTCTCTCGATTCGGCAACTCAACACGATTACATGTCTCGAACATTGAAATGAAACTACATCTGGAAAATAGGTGATAGATTGTCTTAACACTAGGTTTCCTACAACCTGTTTTATGTGCGTAATGATATAAATACGATTTAATGGTATAAAGATTGTACGGTATATTATTAAACACGGGAGTACTCGATTCGATTTTTAACTGATGCGATATGCATCTATTATATGATTTATAAAATAAAAGTAGCTTTACGTCTTTTCCCACATAGCAGAATGAGCAGAGGGAACGTAGTGTTAAAACATTTCGTCCTCCACGCACCGTTCCATTATAAATATTAATTGTAGAGTGATTGAACGAAACATAACGCTTTGTCGTTACCAGAGCAAGGAAAAGACAATAAATCATGCCCTGGAGTGGAAATCGAACCCCCAACCTTAACATATTTACGGCAAATATACGAGTTTATAATATATATATACGTATTGAAAATGAATCAGTCCTACTTATCAATCTTGTTTAGTGTTATGAGATTTGATTTAAAAAAGTGTCTAAATATATATTTTTTTGGGAAAGTAACATTTGTCGTTTCGTTACAAAGATATAGACCAAATGTCCACTTGATGCGTGATTAGATACATAATATTAAAAGAGGTGCATAAAATTATAATAAATTTATTAATTTGTGTTATATATCAAAGTTTAATGTACCTATATAGTTTATTTACCTTGTAAAATTGATTGTTACTTTTTTTTTTGTTTCCTACCAAGTGGAACCTGATCCCCAGATAATTTGAGAATCATTTTCCTTGCTCTGGTGTCGAGCCAAAGCGTAATGTCTCCAAATTCGGCGAAAAAGAAGATACCAAATGTCTTAAAATTAGGTTCCCACTGCCTACCCTGCTATATGCGGAATACAGCGTGAAGCTAGAATAAAAAAATACTCGAATTGACCTGTTCAATATTAGTTACAAACATATACTAGCTTTATATCAAAGAGTACAAGCCCTACCCTTCCCTACTTTAACATCACTTAATTATTCGAATTAGTATACAAATGCCGTGTGAGCTCCAGTATGGTGCACAAATACTGTTGATAAATCAACATTATGCAAATAACTACAAACCTAACAAGTGTTTTTTTGCCACAACCATTGACACGACAGGTATATTTTTATTATTTTTAATATGTAATTTATGAAGACATCGTAGGAGTGGGATAGCTGTCTCTAAGCATGATTATAAGTAGGCAGAGGGAACCTGGGAACCTAGTGTTAGGACACTTCGTTTCTCATTAAAACAATTTCGTTCCCCACTCTGTACCGAACTCTGGAGACATAGCGTGTTGAGTGTTAACCAGAGCGAAGAAATGAAAATATTTAATTTCCTCGAGTGGGATTCGAACCAACAACCTACCACGCTTATATACGCACGCTACTGCACCTGTCACGACCACGATCTAATTATTACAACCGTTATAAAATATTATGAACTAAATTTATCCCATAATACATATACTGCCTTACATCATAAAACTTTCATATTAGAGCTTACTTTTACAACCATCAGTTCTAATAACGAAGACAAAGCCAAGAACTAATCGTATGACATAAAATTAAAGGGACTATAAAACATATAAGCTTGGGTTATCGTAAACTAGATTAAGACACAATCTTGTCACTATACGAGTAGGAACGATAATGCGAGACATTCTACAGTAATTTAAAATATAAAATTTAATACATTTTGATTTGTGCGGATTTGAGTTCAGCTATAAACGCGTCGTGTTGCAAAAAAAAGTCCATGGTCACGCGTAGTGTCTACCCGGGTTACTCAAACCCGTTTTTATTTTTCTTGGACACGGCCAAGGTAGTTTGAGGTTATTGTGAGGAAAGGGCACAAGAGTGTGACTGTAACGCGGTGGTTGTGGGTTTCATACCCACTCGGGGCAATGAGTTATTATTTATTAATATTTCCATTTCTGCGCTCTGGTGTCGAGCAAAAGCGCGGCGTTGAGTTCTGCCATACAACACGCAGTGCCTCCATAATCCGGCAGAAAGTGGGGAAAGGAGTGTCTTAACACTAGGTTCTCTCTGTCTACCATGCTGTGTGCGGTATACAGCGTGAATTTTAACTTAATTTAGCTTCACGCTTTATCCCTAGCGAAGTAGTCAGAGAGAACCTGTTTTTATTTATTTTTTATTTTTTCTAGTAATTAGGATCTTAAGTATAGTATGTATATGTAAAAGTGCACTTTGAGCCGTGACCTATTTAATTTACGAAGCTAAAACTGCATAAGTGCACCAATTAACGTGTTTTGAAAGCGTATATTGTTGTATTTTTAGCCGACTTCAAAGGAAGGAGGTTTTTGGTTTCACGCTGTATCCCGCATATAAAAGACAATCTGCCTAAAATTTAACCTAGTTTTTACTCCATTACTAATTACTTTTTCTAGATATTCCTTGTTAAGTAGCGGACACAACTTCACGCCAGCAAGAGAATTGAAATTAATTCACTCCTCTAACAAATAATCAACCCACAACCGTCGCATTAGCTGTCAAATGCAGTTTTGCTGCGCCACAACGGTCTTCAAACGTATATTTTTACAACTAACTTGCTAATAATATATATTATATTATTAGCAAGTTAGTTCACTTCCAGCTTAAACTTTTAGAGAGATATATTTCTTTTTTATTTAAAAAAAATCCCCCTTCTCTGTCTATCAAACTTTTTAAATAGAACCTAGTACCTATAAAGTTAAAAACTTCAAGTCATGACATTATTTATCATTTTATTCTCTCACTTTATAAATATAGTATAAGATGTTACAATTTCTATAATAAATTAAATTCTTAAAAGCTTTTAAGCTTCTTTAAAAGCCATCTTACTTTACAATGATACCTACTACTTAAGTTATTACGCGCCTGCAGTTACATTAGGGTTGTTTAAAGGACAAATTACTAACAATCTCAAGAATATTAATACATTACTAGGATATAGGCTCTCGTGGCGCAGTGGGGTGCCTTCTGACTGTAAACGAGACGGTTGTAGGTTCGATTTCCACTCCGGAAAATTTATCATGTGTTTTGTGGCAACACACCTTCACCGCTACACGCAATACGTTGTACCTAATACCCACAAAGCAGGTTAGGTAAGGGCAACTTGGTAACCTAGAGTTAAGACATTCCGTTCACATTAAGAAATTTCCGTTTCACACCGTTGTGAAGCATTCGTCAAGCATTCGGTGTTGAATGGCGCAATTAAAAACCGCGCTTGAGTTTCGCTATTTAGCCACCTCGGTACCAGCTCTAGAATTATTATTAGGGTTGATATATTATTACTAGAATTACTATTATATTACTAGGATTGAGGTCAGTCATGGCACAGAGGCACAGTACAGCCACACTTTGATTATAAAATGGTTGTGGGTTCGATCCCCACTTGAGGAAGTAAAATATTTATTTAAATTTATAATTTAATTTTTACCTCTGGTGTCGAGGCCAGTTCCGCGACTCAACATGCGATGTCTCCAGAACTCGACGAAAAATAGGGAACGAAGCGTCTTAACACTAGGTTCCCTCTGACTACCCTGCTGTGTGCTGGATACAGCTTGAATCTAAGCAGATTTATTTAATTTTAAACAAACAAACATAATTATAAAACTATTCACAATAGTACTTACTGTATTCTTAGTACTGATATCTCAAAATCTCAACCCAATTACCGACTGATTTGCCTTCAACTACCCTCCCTAATACCGCTAACTAAGCAGACGTATGGAACACTTTAGCACAAAATCGATGTAGAGAGAACTAGCAATAGACAAAGGATTACAAACTGTAGGCCTAATCAAGACCAGATCATAACTCCATCTGAATTTCTTCTGAGAGATTAGTTTGAAATCGTAGGTGATAAAATGTGTAAATATCAAACGAATATTATTAGGCTTAAAGGAAATATTATTTAGTATTTTATTTATTTATTGTTTTAACAAAACACTGGTATAAAAGTGATGTTGAGGAATTTGATGTATTAAACCAATAAAATATCTTCGCGCTTTTTCATTTCTTCCTTTTTTGGAACCTCATTTTAAGACATTCCGTTACCATTAAGACACTTCCGTATCCGGATCTAACCTATATCAGCCAAACTTTTGAGATATTGCTTGTAACTCTTCTTCTCTCTCTCTCTTCTCAGTAACTCATCTTCGCGCTTTAATCCAATATATTATTATCTATTTTTAAATTGTTATTCCACACTTAGGTCAGAGCGCCTGGTCGGTTTCCAGGAGACGCGGGTTCGAATCCCGCTACGTTTTTTAAATAAGTATATTATTATCTATTAAATACGGTCAAATAGGTTATTTATTAAAAACGAAATGTAAGAAAATACCGTTTTATATACCTACACAATTTACAATGTGAAAATTTATTGATTTACTTCATATAATTAAAAAAAAGACAAGTTAATAATTTAATTCGAACTGTTACTCATCACGTTATCTGTGCCAAGAGATCAAAGGTCAATAATAGAAATTCGTCCACAGGAAATGAACAAATTGATTGAAATTATTAATTATCTAAATTAATGCTCTTAATTAACGTCAAGAGTAATCTGCTTAAGCTACAGAAGCCTAATATGTCACATCCAATTTCAATTATGTTGTAATTATATAGAACATATTATATATGTAGGAACGTGAAAAATTTATTTAAAGATATTGTGAAAGTAGAATGTTTGGTTTCATACGCTATTTAATCTCGCCGTAATAGTAGTTTAACAACGCTTGGTACGGCGCAGCGTTGAGTTCCACCACTCAACGCGCAATGTCTGGAAAGTGATGTGTGTAGAGTGAATCTGTGATTATATAATTAACGTTTTGCCATAGTTATAATAAATAGTTTGCATATATATTTTTTCTTTTCTAACATCAGTGTCAGTAAAAAATGACATTAAAATGTCTATATTTTGTTATATTTAAATATGTAACCATAACTAGATATTTGGAGATATTGTAGGAAATGCGTAAAGAAGACAAACGAGACTTCGAAGAAAGATATACTGCATGTTTTGTGGATTTTGGTTTAAAAATTTGTAAGTATTTTTGGAAAAAAGAAACACTTTTTTCAGCTTCACGCTGTATCAAGCACACAGCAGGGGATGGAGAGGGAATCTAGTGTTAAGACACTCCGTTTCCCAATTTCTGTCGGATTCCGGAGGCTTTGCGTGTTGAGCGACAGAACTCAACGCCGCGTTTAGCCTCGACACCAGAGCGAAAAATAGAAATATAAATTTAAGTAAATATTTCATCTCATCCGATGGGTATAGAACCCACAACCAGTCTGTTTTATAGTCACGATTTGTGCCCCTGCGCCACAATTAAATCACTAGATAATATATTGACACTAAATTAATTTTGGTTATTAAAATTTTTGAAATTAAGAAAAAAGACGAAATAGAGATTTAAACTTTAGATAATATTAAATTTGTTATATTTTTGTTTTATAGCGACCGGCATTTTGATAGGAAGTATGTTAGGCGGATTCTTTTTCCGCGGCTACAGGAAGTGGCCTATGTTCATAGGAGGTGGTCTGGGGTTCGGTATGGCGTATAGCAATTGTGAGAATAGCCTGAACAGCTACTTGCTGTCTATGGATCCGAAAATCTGTACTATTAAGTAAATATTTATTTTGTAGCTTAATGTGTATATTCATTAAAAAAAACATCTTTGTAGAGGGAACCTTGTGTTAAACCTATTCTTCCCCACTTTTCGTTCAATTTCAAATTGTAGATACATTAAAATGTTGGGTTGCGGAACTCAGCGCCGCGGTTTGTCTATCAGAGCGAGGAAATGAAAAGAAATCGTTAATTTACTCGTTGTCAACCATCAGGACGCTGCTTACTTTTTTTTTTTTTTCAGAAAACAACCATGACTTAAAAACTGGACGCGAATTTTTATTTTTTTCTTTTCTACATGTATGTATGTAAATTTTTAAATAGTATTATTAATTGAAATTGAATGATTATACTTGTCTATTGTAAAATTTGTTTGTAAAAAAGAAGATATAAAGAAATGTGACTTTTTTTAAAGTATCAATTATTTCAAAAGAACTTTTATGTTATTTATTACCGTACACCTTTGCTAAAACGTTTTTGTTTTCCACTTTCTGTCAAAATTTAAGATAATACATTTCAAAATATGTAACTCAACGCCGCATTTAGATACTACTACTATTTCAATACTCAATGCACTATTTACCAATACCGAAAAATAAAAGTAGAATATAAATAGAAATATAGATTAATGAAAATCTTTCGTACTTAAAAAAAAAAAATCTCTTATTATTATCTTCAAACTGGGGACACAGTGTATATAGCAGAGTAGGCAGAGGTAAACTATTTGTAAGACATTCCGTTTCCCACGCTGTTTTATCTCCAAACTTGTTATACCGTATAACGTAGAATCTCAACGCCGCGTTTTGTCTTATTAGTGAAAAAGGAAATGAAAATAAAAATAGTAATTCTTCACAAAAATCGACTAGATTTGTTCAATTTTACGGTTGCTACAAAATATTAGCGGACTTGCATCGTTAATCCGTTATGGACTTTAAACGGACAATGTGACTACAATATCTCGGTGTTAGTTGAAAAAGTCAAACTCGAAGGAGCCATATGCTTTATGGGTAATATTTCAATGTAGGAATTAAACTTTTATGAAGTAGGATAAAATGATGGTGAATTGTTAACCTTTTACTGCTTATCACTGCATTGTTTGAGTAGTTTTTTTGTGATTTTTTTTTGTGAATATACGTATATTCACAAAAAAAAAACAAATCACAAAAAAATTTTTTTTATATTTTTTTATATTTATGTGATGCCAGTCGTGGTGCAGAGGATCAAGCGTTAACGTGCCAGGTGCGGGTTCGAGTCTCATTCGAGAAAATGGCATTTTTTTTTAATTTTTATTTTGTCGCCCTGGTAGCAAGGTGCGTCGTTGATTTCCTTGTCAATTAAGCACCTTCTCCTCAACCTCTCTATGATTCAGGAGACAGTGTCTTAAGATTAGATTCCCACGTTCCTCACGTTTCTCTGCCTACCCCTGCTATGTATGAAATACAAAAAAAACGACATTAAAAAATTACATAAATTTTATTACACTTTTTCGTTAGTGAGTGACAGAGAGATCAGGCACAGACAATCCAAATGTTGCTGATAACAGGGTGGGTACACATAGGTATGAAATATGGTTTCGAATTGAAATTTTTTCTCACTTTATCCCACACATAGCAAGCAGAGAGAACCTAACGTACCAAGGTACTGTGCTCTTCGCTTTACTCGATCAAACGCTAGCGGAACTTAATGCCGCACTGTGTCTTGCCAAAGGGAATAAATTAATTTACTAAATATATATGTACAAATAAATGAACCCACAACAACCACGCTTACAGTGAAACCTTTTTCTACAACTCCAACAGCCTCTATTACTGCGAATTAGAAAAAAATACATATCGGTCAAAATATTTACTAAAGGTTAATGTGTTAACATTTCTAACATTTCACGGCAGAACATTTTTTATTAAGTAAATGTGTACGTTAATGTGATACTTTAATATGATATTTCATACTGATTGCAGTAATAAAATTTTAAAAAATATGTTAAAATTATATTGTTACTAGAGGCCAGTCGTGGTGCAGTGGCACGAAGTGTGACTGTAAAACCGACTGGTTGTGGGTTCGATCCCCACTCGAGGAGATGAAATATTTACTTAAATTTATATTTCCATTTCTTCGCTCTGGTGTCGAGGCCAAGCGCGGCGTTGAGTTCTGCCACTCAACACGCAATGCCTCCAGAATTCGGCAGAAAGTGGGGAATGGAGTGTCTTAACACTAGGTTCCCTCTGCCTATCCTGCTGTGTGCGGGATACAGCGTGAAGCTGATTTTTTTTTTTTTTTATATTGTTACTACTAAAACATTGACATTCAGACCAGTCGTGGCGCGGGGGGGTTCGATCTCCACTCGAGGAGATGAAATATTTACTTAAATTTCTATTCCTTTTCTTCGCTCTGGTGTAGAGGCAAAGCGCGGTGTTGAGTTCTGCCACTCAACACGCAATGCCTCCAGAATTCGGCAGAGAGTGGGGAACGGAGTATCTTAACACAAGGTTCCCTTAGCCTACTCTGCTTCGTGCGGGATACAGCGTGAAGCTGACTTGACTAAAATATGGAAAATTCTATTACTATATATGTACGTCGTCGTATGTATGTACGTCTCTAGCGCCCATATTTATAAATCGTTCTCAAGTCTAAGATCGATCTTGAGATGCGTGTTCGTGCATTAATTATATAATTATTTAATTTATGAATGAAAATGGCATCTCAAGTTGAATCTCACACTTGAAAGCGGATTATTAATACGAATTCCTACTTTCCAATTGTAAATAATATAAAAAAAAATTAAATGCCATACTACAGTCATGAGGCCCATAGCATGTGACTATAAATACGATGGCTGTGGGTTCCATTGCCACTAGGGGGGAATATACTATTTTCATTTCTTCGAATTGGTAAGTACACGAAAAACTGCGTTGAGTTCCGCCACTCATCATGAAATGTCTTGAAAATTGGGTGAAAACTGGGGAACGGAGTGCCTTAACACTACATTTTCTGTGCCCAATATTAACGAAATAGTAAATGTATGTGCATTTATCAGCCAGTTATATATTTTTGTGAAGCACTCCGATTCTATGTGGCCATTGTTTTCGAACACAGCAGTTAACTTTTACGATATTTCTATATAACAGTGTAGAAAAGTTCATTTCGTTCTTTTATTAAGTTCTAAGCTTATAACGCTCTGTCCACTCCTAAATTGGATATCGCGTGATATTTTGTATTTATGTGTACAGTTGTTTTTCTCATTTCCTTTTATGGTATTATGGTGGGGAGAGACATGGTGGGAGCGCTCACGGTGTTAGGTAAATTGTTAGTTTTCTTATATTTGTTAACGAAATACACATGTTATATAATAAAGTATATAGAAATAAAGAGCTTAATAAAAATGCGTTACCTTCTTTCGTTATTTTAAAATCATGCGAAAAATTAAGAAATTTAAATTGGCATGAAGTGCGTGGGGTTTTTTTAAATTATGTCCAATAAATCTGTAGAACAGTATCTGATTGTAAACGCGACGGTTGTGAGTTCGATTACCGAACAGGAGAACAAAATATTTACATTAAAATTGAAAATTGGGCTGATTCCCAACCCTAGCCTATGCTATATGCAGGGTACAGTGTGAACCTAAAAAATTCTGGTTATCCCTCGATTGTTATTTAACCTAATGTTTCGCAATCTCAATTGTTAAAAAAAAAGTTTCTAATTAGGCCATTTTACAAAAATTTCATATAAAATAACTGATACCAGTATATTCATATTTGACATATCTAAATAATTGAATAACATTAACTTCATATATATAAAATCTGTAGCAAAATAGCTCTTATTTTATTTAAGATAGAGTTTAAATTTCTATACCTTTCTAATTTGACTTAGGTCTTATTTATGGTAAATGGTCCTGATGTACAATAGTTCCCTTCTATGGTCAGCTACGGTTAATATGGAAAGACATTTTTGTTTAGTTAATATGTAATTTTGAACTCTCTCTCTATAGGAATAAAATCTATAATTGCCCCCGTGGGCACAAGGTGCAATCGAAATGTTCTATTGAAGTCGAATAATTCATCCCAACCCTTATAATAAATAGGGTTGGTAGTGATTATTTTTTTTTTTTTATTAAAAATAAAATTTTACTTGATAACTTATTAATACTTTTACTATATTTTATGTCATTTACTTTTTATTAGGAATTTATTTAAAAATATTTATTTAGTAAAGTCGAAAGTACTGGCAACATATTATCCTGTTTCCATTTTCAGTTCACTTTAGAACACGTTACGTGTTGTATAGGAGATTTTAAGGCTAAACTTAATCTAACTTAGGCTTGATGTAAATCTTTGAGGTTTTGGATACAATTCTCTCGGGGATTTTTTTTTAATTCCTCACTAACTTAACTAAGAGAGAACCAGTAGCCAAGAGAAAATGCAGCGTTAATTTCCGCAAAAAAAAACTTAATCTAATAAGATCGATAGGCAACACACAATTTTACAGCCATTGTACATTTACTCTTATTATATTGTAAGACCATCGCATATAAATAAAAAAAATAATTCATTAAGTCATCCAAATTGGCATAAAATAGCAACCCTAGTGCTGTAACGCTCCATAATACGGTGGCGTCACACAGTCGGTCACCCTTTACCGGCGCGTCACTCCGCGTCTGCAATATCGATAATGATTTATCATATGTATATACGAGTACAATGTACATCACTACTTGTGCTATTTGATATTTATTTTTATCTGTATTTTTGTATTATTTTATAAAAAAATTAAAAATAATAGTTATTTTGATAAAGACGTTTGTATTAAAACTCTTTCGCTCAAACTCATCTGTTCAATTAACTTAATTAGACTAAATTTGTAAAATATATTTTATGAACAATCTTTAAGCAATGACTATTACGACAAAGTCGGTAACTTAACGCTGTGGTTGGGTGTTCACATTAAACTTAACAAATATATGACATTATAAATATTAAAAAGTAATATTATTTCCCTCATTTGATTAAATAGATTGATATTTGAAAGAATGTATTATAATTTTTTTGCGAATTTAAGCATTATTATTTATGTAGGGAATATGTAAAAATTTGATCGCAGCGGGATTTGAACCCGCGCCTCTTGGAAACCGTCAAAAGATCTTGGGCATTTCAAATTTCTATAGGTTTACTAACTAACTATTGTCCATAAGTGAGGAATAACACTTTAAAATTATTAAAAATAAAATATTTTTGCCTTCTTCATAAAAAACGGTTGTATATTTTTTCACTGTTACAAAAAATACATATGTAACGTTTTTTTTTTTAAATTGGAAAATACAGCTTCATTTCTATAAACGTTCATAATTCATACATAATAATACAGCAGTCGTGTCAATACTATCGCTTCGTTAAAAATCGCAACCTAATATTATGAAATCATTTATGCACCTTGCCTTATGTCAACATTTTCATAATGGGTACTTGTTACGTATCATTTTTATAATTCTTTCAAAGGGTGAATTACAAGGGTTATACAGGGGTTTTTTATGAAAAATTGCATATTGTCTTTTTAAGGTTGACACTGTATCCTTCTGAGTAGGCAGAGGAACTTTTATATTAAAATACTGTTCTTAATGTACTACTGCGGAACTGAACGCCACTCTTAATCTTCTTACCAGAGCGAATGAATAACAATATATGCATTTTTCCGAGTGAGAATAGAATCCACAACCGCTGCATTTTACAGTCAGATACAAATATGTTGACAGACAGACAAATAGACAGTCCGTTTGTCACCATATGTACATCTGTCTTAGTAATAGAACAGAGTAAGAGTGCTGCGATTCACCATTGAGGTATCTATTAGTGTGCGTGGGTTTCCTCGTCCTCGCTAAGGAAAACAGATACATTCCTAGAATGATCCGCGAGGCTATTGAAATACAAAAACATCTTAATTTCAATAGAGAGGGCGGCTGGAAGCTTTCTAACACCTGGGGCCCACTCATAAAATCCTTGAAGTCTCAAACCCGCCATACCAGAGGGCAAGATACAGTTAGCTCATTTTGCAAGAATCCAGGGCAGTACGCGAGGAAATTAAGAAATCGTGGGGGGTAGTTTGATATAATAATTATATCAAATGACAGACAAATGCCACCTCAGTCTACGCGTGACCACGGACTACTGTAAAATATTCGAAACGTCGGGTTTCCAAAAATGTATAAAAGTACAAAATATACGCGATTAATCTGGTTAAAATAGTTTCATTTAAAATGTATCATAATCATGAAAATCAAAGAACTTATTAAATTTAAATAAATATTTCATCTCCACGAGTGGGGATCGAACCCACAACCAGTCGGTTTTACAGTCACACTTCATGCCGCTGCGCCACGACTGGCCTCAATGATAAAAGGAGATTTAAAAAAATAAATATATTTAATCGACTAAATCACTTTACTGAGAAGCATGAGTCACCGTACTAACGCTCGTATGGAAGGGAAATATGTAGTACTTTCTTTTTATAACTAACATTGAAATTAAGGATAATTTTTACTATGAATTGTGACGCCGTTATAGAACAGTGAGATATATCTTACTATGTTGTGGGTTCGAAATATAATAGGGTAAATATTTTAAATTTGTTATATCCTCCAAGGGTGAACGGAGTGTTTTAACACTAGGTTCCCTTTGTCAACTCCGTCTAAAAAACCCTTAAAAATGTTTGTCATAATGTTACTATGGAAACAATTTTTTTTTGAAAGCTGTATCAAAATTTGAACGGTTAGGGTTAATTTTTTTTATAAGTTTAAAAAAAACATCCTCTCATGAAAGTTATATTAAGAACAATATTTTATTTTTTAGTAACTTACATGAAGTTTCTTTAAAACTTTTAATTGAAGAAATAAAAACTACTACCATTGATTACTTTTTTAAATTTCTTTTCTTTAATTAGCTTCATCGAAAAGTTAAGGTTAAAGGAGAGCGGAAAATCTAGACACTAAGTTTTCTCTATCACACATAGAAGAATAAACAGAAATTTCAGTTAATAAATATTGACAGAACATCAATCCAATTTCAACAAAGATTATTATGGGAAATCAGATTACTGTATTAACTAATCTAACCACATGCTTACGGGTGGTCTAATGAGATCGATCTCGGCCAGATTCTCACTAATACCTGACATAGCAATAGCTCTAGGTAGATTAATCTAAGTCTCAAGTCTATAGATATATAAATATATGAAATATATAAATAATTTATAAATGCAAAGGAAGAAGTGGAAAAATATTCTTGAAAATAGAAGAAATAAGCAACTAAGCCGTTCCGCCATAGCCATTCCGCACGCATTATTTTGAAATATTGGGCGATGCGTGGGAAGCGGAGTGTCCTAGCAATAGCTTCTTTCTCTCTGCCCTGCTATACGCGGGATAAAGCGTGAAATTCAAAAGAAAAGCAAAAAGTATTGTACATATAAAATATCATTTTAGTTGTGTGTTGATTAAGGGAATTTAACTTTATGTTTTTTTTAAGTCGGGAATGTAATTAAAATAAATATCAATTAAATCAGCTTCACGCTGTATCCCGCACACAGCAATAAATCTGGAGGCATTGCGTGGTGAGTGGCAGAACTCAACGCCACGCTTTGCCTCGACACAAGAACGAAGAAATGAAAATTTAAATGTAAATAAATATTTTTATTTCCTCGAGTGGGGATCGAACCTACAACCACTCGATTTTACAGTCACACTTTGTGCCCGTGCACTACGGCTAGCCTCAGATTCTTCCGATATGGAATTGAACTCACAACCACTCTAGACATCATAAACAGATTTTTTTAAATATCATCACAAAATATCGACTATCTATATAATTAATCTACTGTTTTATATTCAAATTTGACTGAAAGACCATAACCTAGGTTCATGCAGTATCATTTGATTGGGTTGTTACAATGTATGTAGAACAAAGCCGTTCGTATGAGATGCAGTTATGACCGCGTTTTAACAGTCAAAGGGGAACAGTTAACAGAAATTCAATTATAAGTTTTACTCTTGGAAGCATAGAGTGAGATGTTGGTAATATTCTTATTTTTAGTGAGTTTTTGTGTGACAGACAGACTCTTTTGTCAGATTTTCTTGACACGTGAGATTTTTGTTTTATGTTCACACTGTATCCCGAGACCTCGGTTGACCTTCGAAACCACAGTATCAACTGTCAAGTACTGGAAAAAGGTCACGTAAAAAGCATGAGGACCCCGCGCAGGGCATGTATGAAGAGGTTGATGACAGTGGACGAGGCGAAAGAGGTATGTAGAGACCGTAGCGTTTGGCGCTTCGTTCTCTTTGACTACCCCTAGAAACTAGTTTAGTTTCTGTATCCCGCAAATAGAGTAGGGGATGAGGAAGACGTAGAGTTTAGACGATCTTGTTTCCACTTTTTGCCCGTTTAATTTTTCATAACATTGTATTTTGATTAGCGGTATTCAACACCACGCTTTGTGCAATCATTTCCACATAGAAATTAAAGAAATTTAATATTAATAAAATTCTTTATTCCGATCGGAAATCCGAATATATTATTGAATATATATTAAATTATCTATATTAATACATTTTCTGCTTAAAATGTTTATTCTATGACTTCAAGTTCATTTATATAACACCCAAATGACTCGTATCTTGAAATACAGAGGAACTAAATCTTGGCTTTAAGATATAATCGTTAAATCTTGGTGATAAAATGTAAAATATTTGTCTTATCAAATCGTTCCCATTATGACACTTCCGTTCCCCACTTCCACTGATTTCTTGAGACATTGCTTGTTAATAATATGTCAATGCAAATGCGGCGGTTATAGGTTCAATACATATAATACGCAACGTCCCGAAAATTTGTTGCAAGTGCGGAATAGAATGTATTAACGTATACGTAAATTTTATCATTTTCATTAGACAGTCGCTTTTTTACTTGGTAAAACTTAAAGAGAAATATGGCCGTCGTAGTGCTGTGACTGTAAACTTTTCATTTCTTCTCCGTGAAACAAAGCACGACGTTAATTTTAAGAAGGGATTATTTGAAAAATTCGACGGAGTGAGACACTCCTTCAAATTTGTTTACGTTCCCTCTGCCTGCCCTGTTATATGCGAAATACAGCATGAAGTTGAAAAAAAATTAAAATATCCATTTCAATACAACAACAATAACTTAACAAACTTAAATCACATGCATTTTTAAAATAAATAAATAAAAAAAAATCCTTTACCCAACTAAACAGAGGAAACCAAATAAGACGATGACAGCGTTAGCACGAACGCTCTGCCCTGATACGACTGCGTTATCCAATTTATTTAATACACGAACGAACCTGAACGTAGAAACCACTGACGTTTAATTAAGAAGGAAAATTTAAAGTAATTTTATATAATTTTGTTGTTCAACGCTTTTATAGGTACCTACTACTTAACTGATTGCATGAGCGAGTGTATGTGGATTTGTAATTGTTGTTTTCTTTTTTTTTTGGTATTTTTTTACTAAAAAAGGAAATATTTTTGAACATCCTGCACACAACATAGGCAGAAGGAACCTAGTGTTAAGCCACTTCGTCCTCCACTTTCTGCCATAGTTTAGTGGCGGAACTCAACGCCGCTCTTTTGCGAAACCAGGGCGAAGCAATGAAAATATAATATACTTATTGTAATATATAAGTGTGGAATAACAATTTAAAAATATTTAAAGGAATGAAAATATAAATTTAAATGGAGTAGATATCGAATCCCCAATTTTTCAATTTTACAGTCACACTTTGTGCCCCTGTGCCACGCCATCAATAAATTAAAGCAGGGTAGGCAACGGTAACAAGTGTTTCGTGCCCCACGGATCACCTTATTTTTGAGTGTTGAATGGCGGAACTCAACGCCACGCTTTGTGCACAACAAAGCGAGAGAGCGAGAAAATAACTGAAAAAAAGGAAATTTAAAATTGGAATCTCACGAGCTTACGATCATCGCGTTTACAGTCAAACGTAGATCGTAAAAGCATAAATATAATAATTATTATAGATTTGAATATTTAAAATGGCTTTTTATAACATTTATTACTTCAACTGTTGATTATAAAGACATTTTTTTTTTATTTAAAATCTAATACTTCCCGTGTATTCCCATTTTAATTTGAACTATTTCTGACAATGGTATCCATGAGAAGACACCATAAATCTGAAATTTATATTAAGCATGTGCGCGATAAATGGACAAAAACAATAGCCAACCGATTTCGATGATTTTTTTTTATTGAAAAGGTCCTGATTATGGGATCCGGTTGGAATAAAAATAAAGAAATCAGTATTTTTTATTAAAAATGTTAACTATTTTAATATGGATTTAGTCGATTATAAATTTAATATAATTATTGTATACTAAGATATATTTGTTTTAGATTTATATAAATATAAAACTTTGTTGTTGATGACTGTACACGAGGAGAAAGGTGTATGCAGAGACCGTAGAGTTGGGCTCTCCGTTCTACCTGGCTACACGGCTAGGGAAACATCGTAAAGCTTAGTTAAGTAAATATAAGACGAATTACAATTAAATCAATTATTCTAAGTTTTATTCTGTGTTACTGCATTCGCGGTTTACCGATGTAAATTAAAGGGAATGCGGGACTCGAGTTTAGTATCTATTAATCCTTTTTATCCATTTTACCTACTGGTTACATAAAACACACACTATTTTTATTTCAAATTAAACTATTTATTTATTACATCATTTGGTTATTTTGATTTCTTCGATGTCATACAGTTTTATGAATTTATATATAATAGCAATACTTTAATTTAATTTAAAGATAAACTCTAGACACCGTTTTTGTGATATTACGCATTGAGTGGTTTCATTAATTATAATATTTAATTTTTAACCTAAAGAATATTTTTTGCACAATCAAACCTACGATCACTTTCTGCATACAGGCAGACTTAATACAATCACACTACTATAAACATTGATATATTGTGCCATAAAATTTGTCAGTCAACTTTAAAAAAAAACAAGTTAAACAAAACGCCTGTATACAAATTAAGAACAATATCAAAATAAATTGTATGAAAGCAACTCCACAAGTCCACTGATGTTTTATTCCTCTGGGTGAATTTTCGTTAAAATAGACAATTGAATGGAAATGTGAACAGAGATGGTATGGAGTATTTTTTACTTATATTTTTATTTGTGATTTGTTTTAAATTAAAATTAAAATTGTAATAATATTGTAAAATCGCAGAACGATGCAGTATTTTTTGAGTAGAAATTTAAAATTATGTCAGCAATTTTTAATTTTGAAAATGCTTTCACTTTTTGGTTAAGCTCAATATTAGCTGATTAGATAAATTGAACCATTGTATTTCCGTGATATTAAAAAAAAATACAATAATAAAAAATTTACAACACGGCCTACTTTAAGAATATGAGAGAATGGTATAAATAAAGATTTACATACCTAAATTAAATATTTAATATTATAATTTCTTCGCTCTTATGTAGAGGCAAAACGCGGCGTTGAGTTCCGTCACTCAACACGTAATGCCTCAAGAATTCGGCTGAAATGTGAAACGAAATATCTTTACACTAGGTTCCCTCTACCTTCCTTGCTATTTGCGGGATTCAGCGTGAAGCTGACAAAAATAAAATCTAAATATACATAATTTTAATACAAGTTTACCAAACAATATTCTCTATAACACTCTTTGACATTTTATTTCTATCAAGTTACACGTGTTGGTCGCGTGACCACTGCGCTCGTGCACTCCCTCTAAATGTATTGTTCTTGTTCAAAATCTATAATATAATTTCGATCATGTTTTTTTTTTATATGTATATATATTATTGTTTATTTAATGTTAATAAAATATTTTTTGTGTTTGTATAACTGTTCTTGAGTTAAATTTATTGTATCGGATTTTTGTCGTACCTACTTAACACGAAGGCGGTGATTAAATAAGAAAAATGGAAAAAACATATTGATTGTCAAAACTCCACTTCCGTTCTGTTCCACCACTCAATAGATACGAAATGTCTCTAAAATTGAGTAATTAACGGAAAACCACTGAATTTGAGAACAGAGTAACCTCTAAATGGGTGAGAAGTGGAAATCTACCTATCCTGATATGCATCAGGTACAGTGCAGCTGCAGTTTACTAAGCAGACAAACAAAGTTAATAAGCAGCAGTGACAAATTACTTTGAATTTGTTTTAAGATAACAATTTTGTTTTATTTTCAAAATTTCATTTATTTACATATTTACGCTATGCCCCAATAAGTTGAAAACACCATAAAACATTTTTTTGTTGTTTCATATATATATTTTCAATTCCTTTTGCCTTTCTACAAATCAAAATCTAATTCCAAACCTTCCCTAACAAATTGTTTGTTTAAACGCATCACATCAAAATTTCGCTACTTATCTCCGCTTGAAGTGAATGTAACAATAACGGAAAATTACGTGAACGTGTGCGAGACAGAACAGTGGCTAGAGGCTACTCGATTATAGAACAAGGGTTGTTATTATTTTGGTAAATGTCTCTTAGTTTGTAATATATGTAACTTTTATTATTCTTCGAGGCCAGTCGTGGCGCAGAGGGGAAAAGTGTGACTGTAAAATCGACTGGTTGTGGGTTCGATACCCACTTGAGGAGATGAAATATTTATTTACATATATATTTTTATTTCTTCGCTCTAGTGTCGAGGCAAAGCGCATTGAGTCCCAGAAGTCGGCAGAAAGTGGGGAAGGGGGTGTCTTAACACAGTTTCCATTTATAGGGACTTTTTTACTAGGCCTACTCTGCTGCACATACAGCGTGAAGCTGATTTATTTTTTATTGTTTACTCTATTTAATAGTGTAACAAGGCAAAGCGCGGTGTTGAGTTAAGAATGAGCTGGAATATGGAGAAAGGAGTGTCTAGTTTCTATCACTATCCTTCCCCCAGGTTCCTTTGCTCAAAATACTAAAAAAAATTACACAGGTAAGTGATTTAAATTCATAATAATGAAAGGTCACTTGTTAACTATTACCACTACTGATATTTCTAAAATAAAAATAAAATTAGTCCCAACTAAAACAGACTTTTGTCACTATAAGTAAAACTAAAAAGAGCGAAGTGAATTAATCACTTGTACTTTCCGTCCATAATAGTAATAATACAGTAGTAGTACAGTAAAAACATATCAAATTATACACTTGATCTGGCGTCCACTCGCAAAATCTAACCCTCTAATGAGCGCGGCCGGCCGTTAAGACCCCTGGATATCAAAACAAATATAGCCACGTGGCTTTACCATCAGCAAATTGCAATTGAAGTATGAAATATGTCAATTATAATTAATAGATTATTGATCTCGTATTTTTCGCTGGACTTAACGAGGGTCTCTTCGACCATTGTTACGAACACGGTGTTAGGGTCAACAAGAGTTCTTAAACCATCCTTAATTGTCCTAGAAGGACTTATTTTTGTGTTAACGATAAGGATTATTACTTTTAAATAATAATGGCATAAGCAAATAAAATATTACCCAGTTACTAAATCTTCATGTAGTAGGGTTTTATTTTGTAACGCTTTCGTATAAATTATTAAATTAAATATACATGTATTTCAAATAGCACTTTATGTAAAAGATTTCAATGTTATTTAGAACGTTTTCTCTACGTCACCAATTTAATTATATCTTAACTTCACAAAATCAAGAAATTTTATTGGGTTTTTTTTCATGTATTAGAAACGAATGAGCTATTATAAAACATCCAATTGAAACTTGTGGGTTCGATTCACACTCGAGTAAATATATATTTATTAAATATATATAATATACATTTTCACTTCTCTGCGGTGTTCAGGCAAAGCGCGACGTTATGTTCCGTGACTCAATATACTCATACGCAATGCCTCCAGAATTCAGTAGAACGGGGGAACGGAGTAACTTAACCCTAGCTTTCCCCTGATTTCCCTGCTGTGTGCGGAATAAAACTTGGAAGCTGATTTCAATTTTTTAATTTTATTAAAATCAAATAAGCTTCACGCTGTATCCCGCACACAGCAGGGTAAGCAGAGCAGTGTTAAAACACTCCGTTCCCCACTTTAATTTTATTATATTTTTAATTTTGAAAACAATTTTTGTAAAAAACTCAATGATATGGTTCGTAAGAATAAAAATGAAATTGCCATGTCAAAGATTGACGGTAGTACTTCAAAGCAATATGTCATGAGGAGAGTCGACGTTAATTCGCAGGAAATTCGTCGTAAACTTTTACGATATCGCCAATCGCCTTCCGAAACGAGAAAGGGTTCCGATGTTACATATAATTTTATATATTTCAACATGTATTTGCATTCTATCTTATATTATCTTTATTTAAGACGCATATAGATATTTAAAAAATAATAATTTTAAAGTTATCGCTTGCTCAGCTGTGTTTAACGATTGAATTTTTTATATTTATACATTTATTTTTTTATTACAGATTATCGAGTTCACTTGCTTTGCTGCTTATTTAAACATGCATGTATGCATTACATACTAGATAGCGTATCTTTTCTAATAATACTTTTTGATTTAATAAAATTCTACTTCAATATGAGTCTACATTTAAAAACTAAAACACGCTCTAAAAAGTACGAAACAAGAAAATAGTCTCTACTTAATAAATAATATAAGAATCTCCGCTAAATTATTATGTATAAACCATTAAATATAGGCCAGTCGTGGCGCAGTGGTACAAAGTGTGACTGTAAAACGAACTGGTTGTGGGTTCGATCCCCACTCGAGGAGATGAAATATTTATTTAAATTTATATTTTCATTTCTTCGCTCTGGTGTCGAGGCTAAGCGCGGCGTTGAGTTCTGCCACTCAACACGCAATGCCTCCAAAATTCGGCAGAAAGTGGGGAACGTAGTGTCTTAACTGGGTTCCCCCTGCCTACTCTGCTGTGTGCGGGACATAGCGTGAAGCTAATTTAATCATATTGAAGTAGATTTTTTTAACCTAAAAAGTATTATTAGAAAAGATTCGTATTAAGTATACTTATTATGCAGAGCAGACCTAATAAAGCAGTTACGGTTGTATTGTTTTTACTTTGAAATGTGCTAAGATAATTCTTTCTTCATGACATGAAACATGACGCCGTAAAGAAATTATTTTTTAGTTCTTTACTTTAAGTAAGTGGATCACTTGTTACACTAATAATTTGAATATTGTAATAGATACAATTCAAAACATCAGCGTCTCGCTTTATTCCGCACATAGCAGCGTAGGTAGAGGAAATCTAATGTTAAGATACTCCGTTCTCCACTTTCGAATTTTTTGAGGCATTGCGTGTTGAGTGGCGGAACTCAACGCCGAGCTTTTACCGAGATATGCAATTGTAAATAATTAATTTATTTTAATTTATATGATTAGAGATATTTTGTAACTACACTGACATAAACAACTAAATAAGGAAAATAAAATAAGTATAAATGTATATACATATCTATGTATTTCTATCTTCATACACTCCTGAAAGGAGGGCAAGGTAATAAATTTTAAATCCATTAGTCGCTGTTCGCAAGTACACGTGTTTTGAACTAAATTTTCGCTACATTTAACATAACGAGACTGCAGTCCTATAAATTGTTGCCACTCTAGTTTGAACTGATTTGAATAGGAATATAGAAATACTACTTTTTAACATTTCTTTTAAATAATATAAAGAAAATATATTTTAAAAATCCTTAACTTCGCCAGTAAATTACTTGAACCTGGTGCCTTATTTTTTTTTTGTTTTTGTGATATCTCATTATAATTGACATCATATTATCAGTTTATTCTATCGTCAAAAGACTTGTGGATGTAGGATGTTTTGCGTAAAAATAAATGAACTTTGGAGTAATTGAATTTTCTGTATATGTAAAAATCTGTTTCACGCTATAATACTCACACAGCAGGGTAGGCAAAGGGAACCTAATGTTAAATTAACACACTCCGTGCCCCATTTTTCGACAAATTACACAAAGCGAAATAAAAAATTAAATAAATATATAATTTAAATAAATATTTCATTTCCCCCAGCAGAGATCGGTCCAGTCGCGTTTTACAGTCACACTTGTCCTTGCGCCACGGCTGGCCTTGTTTTCCTTGTTAACTATTAATCGATTTTCCAAAAAATATTTTTTTTATATCTAGATTATTTATTAATAATGAAGGAAGTACTTTTATTAAATAGAAAAGTTTCATTTTAAATCTTCAATAAATAAGGACATAAAAATTTAAGAAGCATCAACTTAAAAATACGAAAGTTATGGACCATAAATATGAGTGTGTAAATAATAATACAAAATACAATAAGTTGCGATATTGAGAGTGATATCTAGAAACAGTACAAAGGGTGAGGTACACTAAGGAGATAATAATATTAAAAAAAAATCACATTCCCCTCATACAGCAGTGGGAACCTAGTGCTGAGATATTTTGTTCCCCATATTTTCACTAATTTTCAAGATATTGTTTGTTAAGTGGCGAAACTCAACGCCACTCTTTTTAGTGGCGGCATAAAAATAATTTAAATATAATCATCAATCATGCCTAGATTAATTATGAGTGGGGTACTCGTGCTTTCTATGTGATTTTATGGAGAAGTTTATGGCCGTGGACGAGGCGTAAGAGTTAAAAAGAGTCCTCTCCCACTCCGTTCTCTCTGTCTGCTAGGGATAAAGTGTTTTATTAATTCTTTAAATGTTTTAAGTTCAAGGCTGTCGTGGTGTTGATGCAGAAGAGACTGTAGGTTCGATCGCCACTTGGGGAATCATTTCCCCGGGATACAAACGTGACATAATTTGGGTTCGATTCCCAATTTATGAAATGAGATATTTAATGGGTTTATTTCCTGGCTCTGTTAACAAGACAAAAAGCGGCGACACGCAATGCGTCGACAGTTCGCTGGAACAGATTGTCTTTTTTCTGTTGACAATAGGTTCCCAGTTTACTTGTAGCTGGCCTGATATGTGCGGGATATAGCCTTAAGCTTACTGTGTACCATTCTTTATCAAATTGACACAAGGCGTCATAAGGACGCGTTCGCACCGCGGCGAGTCGCGCTCGTAAACATTTACGACTTTCCAGATTAAATGTACTGATAGTTTTTTTTATTATTGAAACAGCTCACAGATAAAGAAAAAGATGTTATAAAAAATATGTACATATCATATTTATTTTATAAAAAATACGTATATATTATATTTTTTTGTAAATGATGAGAATGACTTTGTCTTTTATGTCATTTTTTTATCAATCGCATTTTCGGGTTAAGTGCAACACAATATAAGCCACCTAGTTTTATTAGAAGCGTTCATGTGTTTTCCTGTGATTGTTGTCATGTGATAAACATGACAAATGCTAAGTGATTAATGCTTTTATCAAAAACGTAAACTGAATAGAGAAAAAAAAGTACTTTTAAAATTATTATTAAGTGACGAAACCATCAAATGCATGCATGCATCAAATTAAATGTTAAATTGAACACAAAAGTTATTAATCCAAATATAGAAATAAATTAAATAAAATCAGCTTCACGCTGTATCCCGCACACAGCAGGGTAGGCAGAGGATCCACTACTTGTCAGAATTCAATAGAGTGTCGTATGAATACGAGTATTTTAATACATTTTACTAATCAAGCCAATTTAAATAAATAATACACTCTATTTGGACTAAAGTTAAACAATGGCAGACAAACAACTTTGAGCAGTAAAACTTCTATTAAGTCTATCCTGGAATAAATCCTACCTCCTCCATTCTTCCCCCATCTATAATTTACTAGATCGTTTCTGATATTGTCATCATCACATCTTCGTATAATATTCATTTTATTGCGGACATGTCTCTTAAATAATTCTAGATAAGAGCTCATATCATTTACTATAACGTTTGTGATATAAGTATAATAATATGTAGAATCTGTTCGTGTACGAGAAAATCAATAGGATAATGTGGATACGGCTGTATTATAAATTTTACTAATCAATCGTACAAACTATTATTTATATTTTTTTTATAATAAAAAAACCACATTAGACACGTCAAATCAGAATGAGCCTAGTGCTAAGACACTCCGCTCCCCACTTACTTAACTTAAACTATAATTTAAACTTTTCTTTTTGCTAAATTAGAAATTCTAGATTCTCTTAAAGCTATGCTACTGAATAGCATAATCGGAAAACATTCGACTGTAAATGGGATGCTTGTAGGTTCGATTCCCCCCGCAATAGGACAAAGCGCGGCGTTATATGCCGCCACTTAACAAGCAATGTCTTGTTTTTATTATTCTCCTATCTATATTAACGAAAATCGTTTTAAAGGAAAATTCTAAGAAAATATTGTATAGGGCAATATAATTTTATTTTTCTCCGCTGTATTTATTTAACATCCTTTTACCAAATTGAAAGAACTAAGCACACATGGAAATAAATTATTTTACTTATTAACACTTTTTAAATAATAGTTTATACATAAATAAGTAATCTTACAATATATCCCGCATATAGCGAACGGGAACCTAGTAAAACTAAAGACACTTCGTCTCATACTTCCGATAGTGGCGGAGCTCAACGCCGCACTCACCATCTTTTTTCTAAAACTAACTATAGTATAGAATATACAGAAAAAAGGATTTCCACTAATGATCTTAACGAACATAGAAAAATTTCCTACAAGATATTATAGCAATTGTGTTTTAGCAATAGCTCATTATCATACCTTGAAAAGTATCTTTTTATATATGATAGTTGTGGGTTCAAAGCCAACTGGAGATGCCTTGTTTTAGCAAAAAAAATCTAGCGTTGAGACATTGCGTGTCGAACTCAACGCCACGTTTTGTCTTATTAATAGACCGAGAAAATTAAAAAAATCTCACGAGTGGATTCGAACTCATAAGGGTTACGTTTCGCTTCACCGTTGTGTTCTTTAAATGTTGTTAAATCACAATAAACAAGAACAGAGCCTGCAGAACGGTAGTTCGTGTAATAAAACGGAACAAAAAGGAGTTACGATCCGAGCTGTGACATCTGGTCGACTTAATACGTATTTACGTAATGTTTTGCTGCTTAATGAAAATGTCAGCTATAAACCTGGACTTTGGTTGTTGTAACAGAATTGCTAATCATAAAATATATATCATTATTGTTTGTTCGCAACTTATTTTGCCTCATTTAGCAGATTAGAGAGAAAGAGAGTGAGAAGATAGTGTCGTAACATTCCGTTTCTGTCTTATCCCTCTCCGTGGCATCCGCCATTGTAAACAAAGGTATCTTTGAGTTGTACTTTGCTATCATTTTTTATCTATGTGCAATAAAGAATATACATTATATAATGGATTTAGGGTAGAGCGCAGCATTTTTGCTTTTGCGGTAAAAGTAAAACTTAAACCCGTTACAAAATGCAGCATAATCGATGCACAAACCATCGTATTTGTTGATTGTGTTGACTCATTTTTTTATGTGCTATACGAAAACGTAGATCTGAATATTTAATAATAATTTCAACTTATACTTTTTCACGATCTTGAGATTAATAATCTCAACGGAATTACACACTGACCTCCAGATATACGAACAAACGGATAATAAAGGGATCATATAAAGCTTGTTTTCTTTTCTCGAGGTACGGAATCATCATTTTTTTTAAAGTAAAGCGGAAAATGCTCTTCTCGTTTTGATTAACATAGACTTTTCCTTTAGCCTATTTGACATTTATTTAGCGTCACGCCATGTCCCGTAGATAGGCGGAAGAAACCTCCGTTATCTATTAAGATACTTCCTGTCTCCACTTTCCACCGTATTCTTGTGGAATTGCGTGCTAAGTGACGGAACACAACGCCGCGCTTTGTTACCAGAGCGGGGAAATGAAAATATTCAATGTTTCATTCACTCTCGTGGAATCGAACACAAAACCATCGCGCTTACATTCGTACACGAGCGTACGTACCCTTGCGCCGTCAATTTGACCCACAAACGTACCAAAACGATATCTAAACACATAAAAACTTTACAGAACTGTACTTAACAAATTAACAAACAACATAAATTTACTTAATCAGAGTTAAGCGATATCATCCTTCCTATCACTTGTTATCTAGTGGGACCGAAACAAAAAAAGTTTTTGTTTCACGATGGATTATTTTATAGTTATTTGTAATCACTTTGACGACATCAACAAGAACTTTTAATATGTAATACCTGTAACCTTATAAAAATATAAGGTTACATTTATTAAAACGGAAGCAAAAGGTTCCGTTGGCAAATGGATTTATTTGTTATTTTATTATTATAAAGCAGAGGAAAATAGAAGAACACAACCTTGTACTATTGCGTCTGAAATGGCGGAACTCAACCCAACATTTGCCTTACCAGAATGCGTAAATAAAAAAAAATATGTATATTTTTTACTTCTACACCCCACATATCGAAATCTTTCAGACATAGAGAATCTAATTTTAAGACATTTTCTGTCAAATTTTTTGAGACATTGCGTGTGGACTGGCACAACTCAACGCCGCGCTTTGCCTTGTTACCAGATCCATAAAATTACAATATAAAATATTATAAAATATACCTTATTTTGTTAATTTATATCAATAAAATCGAACCCGCGACCTAAAGTGACAACTATTATGCCTCCACTGCTAATAACACACAACACTGTCCATACCAAAATAATATAAAATCATATTCACGATTTAATTAGAGCATTCACATTCGTCCGGTAATTTGATGGTTTGCTTAATTAATGTAATTCAAGCCGATCGCGTTCAAACGCTCGCCAATTTACAACCCGCATAATGTGGAGAGTGGAGGGCGGAGTGATTATTGTTTTGGGGTCATTTGGATAGGATAGAGCAATGTAGACACCCCTATTGACACCAATAGGAAATGTATGGGGCTGTCTAATGTAGTTTTGTTTTTTATGTTTAGGAGTTTAGAGAACAAGTATCTGAGTTTTGGTTCCGTTAGGTTGTGTGTAAAAAAAAAGCTGTATGGAATGATTGTTTATTTAATATATGTCATTCACATATAGTGGGAAACGGAGTGTCTTAACACTAGGTTCCATCCGCTTACCTTTGTATGTGCGAGATACAGCGTTAAAGTGATTTTTATGTTATAAAACACAACGTTTTTGAAGCAAAATAATCAAATCAAACATATTTTAAATACATATTTTTTTCATCAATTAAATTTTCGATTGGGGATCGAACCCACAACCAGTCGATTTTAGAGTCACACTTTATGCCCCTGCGCCACGACTAGTCTCAAAAATAATAACACAGTAGTAATATTATAATCACACATAAATATATATAAATTATAAAAAAATCGTCTCCGACCGACCCCGTTAAAAATTCCGTCAACTCATAAAACCAAATGGAGTGGACGGTTTTTTCCTGCTTTGCAATTGATAGCCGACGGCTAAGTGTAATTTCGAGAGGAGCGTACGCCGCATACTTTAAATTCTCTTTTTGTTATGTGAATTGACGTATTGATAATTAGATTTTTATTTTAAAATACAGATTTGGATAAAATGATAATAGATTATGTTTACAAATAACAAACCAAAAGTAAAACCTCACAGATTGAATCGAAAAATGAAAACGGAGTTTCCTAATACTAGATTAGTTTTGTCTATTTATATATATATTATTTTAACATCACGCAGCCTACCCTACTGTGTGGGACACGGGCAGCAGAGTAGGCAGAGGAAACTCAGTGTTAAGTTCCTCCGTCCATGTTGGAAGTCAACTCCGCGTTCTTCCTTAACACCAGAGAAAAAATATATACATTGTTAGCGAACTCGTGTAATAGAGGGTAGATGTAGATGAAAAAGATGATATAAGCAGTGGAATTGTGTCAATTGGGGTTTATTGGAAGGAAACTCGTGTGAAGTGTTGTTATTAGATAATAAATATCACTTTTTGCAATAACATAGTATCTCTTTCAAAATAGTTTAGAAACATGTAGACGATATGTGTTTATAGTGTTATTTTTAAAAAACGTTAACGATTTCGATTTCTAACAATATATAATATTTTATTTCCTCGAGTGGGAATTGAACCCACAAACAACCTCTCGCATTCACCAGTCATATGTTTGTGCCTTTGCGTCACAACCTGTCTCGATATTCTTTAATATTATTAATTCAATAAACAATTGAGGCCAGTCGTGGCGCAGTGGCACGAAGTGTGACTGTAAAACCGACTGGTTGTGGGTTCGATCCCCACTCGAGGAGATGAAATATTTACTTAAATTTATATTTCCTTTTCTTCGCTCTGGTGTCGAGGATAAGTGCGGCGTTGAGTTCTGCCACTCAACACGCAATGCCTCCAGAATTCGGCAGAAAGTGGGGAATGGAGTGTCTTATCACTAGGTTCCCTCTGCCTACCCTGCTGTGTGCGGGATATAGCGTGAAGCTGATTTTTATTTTCAATAAACAATTGAGCTAATTTTTTCAACCGGATACGGGCCTCAGAATGAAAACCGGAAACTCGTCGCGTTCATCACGCCGGAAGTCCTCTAGCTATTTGATAAATAGTTGTTCTTCAACAGTTTTTCTCATGCAAATGAGGGGTCGGATGACGGATGGCGTTTGTCACAATTTTCTTGGACGAATTTAATTTAATATTGTAGAGATAAATAAATGGAAGTTGCCGATCAGATTTTTTTTTTATGTATTTATTAAGAAATGTTAAATTAAATGAATGGTAATACAGTGTATTACCACAATGACGTATATTGATTATTTATAAAGTATCGGTATTAAATATATATGTAATAAATTATTACTCAACGAAATATGAATTTTAGTAAATATTTCATCTCTTCGAGAGGGGATCGAACCCTCAACCGTTGTCGGTTTTACAACCACACTTTGTGCTGCTGCGCCACGACTGGCCTCAATATAATCTTATATTTCTGCTCACATAATAAATATTATGTATATACCAAAGTTACGTTATTCCTCAATGCTTATCATTTCAAACACAAACAACATATTACAATAAAGCGACAGAATTTATCGAAACCCATTCCTTCTTTACCTATCACAGCGGGATGGATACGACCTAGAGTTGAGAAGGCAATGTCTATACAAATTTATTTACATTCAAAATTACGAAAAACAACCCTAGTCCATTGCAATACGACTTTATATCCAGAATAACTAGTGATGTGCCAGCATAATGTGTATCATTTATAACGTATTGTGTTTTGATAGTACGTCACTACGCTAGTTCTATTGGATGGATGGCGGTCATGAATATAGGAAATTGTTATGTCCTTAAATGAGCCAAGTTTGAAATGTCTAAATCTCTGAGTGTTATCGGTACGTTGCTTTTGGTTATTGTCTTTGTCGTTTTGAAGCGTGAAATTTGATGTTTGTTGAGAATATTTGGTAGATTGAACGGTAAATGGATTATGGTTATATAAGATGTGCGTCTGGTAAGTTTCGAGTGGCTCTAAAGTTATTATATGAGTAATTGCTGAGGCTATTGTGGTGCAGTGGGTGAAAATTTAACTGAAATAGTTGGGTATACGATCCTCAATTGGGTTGTTTTCATTTTTCCACTCTGATAATATAAAATGGGAGTTGAGTTCCGCCATTCTTAACGCAGTAATTTGGGCAGCAAGTAAACAGCGTAGGGTCTTAATATTATTATTGTGCCTAGTCTATATGAATAAACGTATTTTAATTAAACAGTATTATTTTGAGTAAAATAATAAAAATTCAATTAGTTTTAGTCGTAGCGCAGCGGCACGAAGTGTGATTGTAAAACCGACTGGTTGTGGGTTCGATCCCCACTCGAGGAGATGAAATATTTACTTAAATTTATATTATCATTTCTTCACTCTGTTGTCGAGGTAAAAGTGCGGCGTTGAGTTGTGCCACTCAACATGCAGTGCCTCCAAAATTCGGCAGTAAGTGGGGAACGGAGTGTCTTAAACACTAGGTTCCCTTTGCCTACCCTGCTCTGTGCGGGATACAGCGTGAAGCTAAATTAATTTTTATTTTGTAATAAAAATTAAATGTCGACATAAACATAAACAGCCTGGCGCTGCCTAATACAAGAGTAGTAATTTGTTATAATATTAAACAAAATAAAATTGCTTATCATTGGTATATTTATAAGCACTTTTCGCACTTAAATTTTACAGTAAAAATATAGTACTAAAAAAATATTATAAAATATATATTGCATAATGTAGTTACCTACATCTAAAAACATTATTTCACTACTTAATTTAGTTTAATTTATAATCTCTCACAGATTATATTCCCCTAACAAATAGTGATGTGCTGATAACTTACAATCCCGCAACTGACAAATGGTGTTAATAAGAAACCTGTCGCGGTGGGATTAGGCTTTGTTAATTGCAGTTCTAAGCATAATAGTGTTGTTCTTCATTTTACTACATATTGCTATTATTATTTTTGTCGTAAGTCGTGACGCAGTAGGCAGACGACTTTTGTAAGTGATCCTTTCCAATTTCGATACCATAGATTAATGATATAATTATTTTCGGTTTTCAATTGGAAGAGTAATTTTAACTTTACATTTTCGTTATCCATCGCTACATATAGAAGATGCATACAATAAAAAAGAATTAACCTTACCTTTTCTAAATCAACAAATATTCATTTGAAGTAATTAATATAAAAGTGATTTTTTTTGCACAGACATTATTTTGTAGGTTGTTGCGGTTTCATCCATTCTTATTATACATGAATATGAATCTTTAAATTATCCTTACTGGCTCCATATAATGCAAAAGGTACACAAAAAATATATATTTATTAATATAGAAAGAATTAACAATTTTTTTACATCCTCGATATATAATAAATAAAATTGTCAATTCTGTAAATGAATTATTTTTGTGTCCCAATTTTTTTTTTATTTCACTTTATATTGTGTGAGCACTGTTGCGAGTTTTATCGATATCTAAATGTGACATCACTAGTTAACTTTTAACAAACTGTTGAAAGCGGATTATCTTTAAATTAAAATTACTTTGCAAAATTAAAATATGTCATAATGTTTGGGGGGGCCTAAAATGAATACAAAATTAATTATTTTTTGTTAAATATTCCTTTTTGTACATTTAAATAATTAGGTGTCAGTTTTTACATTCTAACCAGAATCTAAAAAATGTTCAGTTCAATATTATTCAATAAATAATTTTAAAAATATCTACGATTTTTCTTTAATATACGTAAAAGAATAGGCAGCATTCACTAGTGTTGGGACACTCCCTTTCCCGCTCTCTGCTCATTTTTCTAAACAATCCAAGAAATTAAAACACTCCATTCATCCAAATCGACATCGAACCCACAGCCGTAGACGCATAAGAAAAAATGCTTCTTCCTCTTCCTCTTTAAAAATGCTACACAGATTAAACAGATTAACAGATTAGATCAGATTAAGCAGTGAAACTAAAAAAATACATTTATATAATAAATGACTTCCATAAAAAAAGAACAAATATTGCGTATAAACAAACTAACAATATACCCTCTTTTTATACGTACAAATTAAGTTGTCATAGACAAATTCTTAGTGACCAACCACTAGTGTTGTATGATCGAGTGCGCGATCAGCGTGATTTAGAGGGTTGTTATGGAGGATTATTAATCTCAAATAATGCTTTATTTCGGAGGTAGAGTAGGTATTGGATTAATGAAGTTGTTGTATAGTAAATAAGTATCGTATATTTGGTTACTTTTGTATGATAAGTATGTAAATATATTATATCTATTCAGTTCAGGTTGTGGGTTCGATCCCCATTCGAGAAAGGGAAATATTTATTTACATTTATATTTTCATATCTTCACTCTGGTGTCGAGGCAAAAGCGCGGCACTGAGTTTCTCCACTCAACTCGCATCCAGAAGTCGGCAGAAAGTGGGCCACGGTGTTTCTTAACACTAGGTTCCCTATGCCGCAATCTCGGCGGAAAATAGGGAACGGAGTGTCTTAACATTAGGGTCCCTCTGCCTACCCTGCTGTGCGTGGGTTACAGCGTGAGCTGAATTTTTTATCTAATTCTTACTAATATTATAAAGATGAACAGTTTGTTGGGTTTGCTCTAATCTCAAGAAATACTGGTTTGAATGGAATAAATTAATATTTATTTAATTCGAACCATTCTATTAAATTTTGTTGTACAGTAAATTTATATAGGAAGGCTTTAGACTATATAACATGCACCCATCTAGATAAAACCCACGGTAATGATGTATCAAACTCCAACCAACATCAACTCCCATATAAACTGATTGAGAAGGGTCCAACAAAAACACGCTCTTCAATACACCGAGCCGCTGTCAGCGAAACAAAACGCTTTAAGAATGAAAAATGAAATCAAGTGGACATTGCGAAGTGCGTACTGTGTGAGTGGGGTGACTTTGAACTTAGTACAAAATTATATCTTGAAAATAGTTAAAAAGCATACTAAGTAACTTAGTTGATGCCAGTGGTGACGCATAGACACAAAAAACTGAGACTCGAACTCTAGACTCGAAAGGTTGCGGGTTTTAATGCCACTGCCAAGGAAATTAATATATTTAATATTTTCATTTTTTCACTCTGGTGTTGAGGCAAAACGTGGTGTTAAGTTCCGCCACTCAACATGCAATTCCCCTTAAATTCGGCGGAAAATGGAGAGCGGAGTGTCTTAACACTAAGTTCGCTCTGCCTACCCTGCTTCATGCGATATACATATCGCTAAAAAAATTGCTTGAAGCTTTTTTTAAATAGCAAGATACGCAAAGGGAACCTAGTGCTAAGACACTCCGTTCCACTCTTTATGACCAATATATATATTTTTTTTGAGATGAAATTTGACTCAAAGTAAAAACTTAAGAAAAAAATGTGAAGTGAAAATTTAATCGAAAAAACAATTACAAAATTATATTTGTAGTTCACTTGATACAAAATGAGCGCATACGCCCGCAAACTTAATTTGCTCAAATTTTATGAGTTGTACTTCCCGTTGACCTACAATCCTGTAAATTAGTATAAAGCCGGACGGATTCGACATAATTATACCTTACCAGTATTTTGAATTTATTATATTGTCCCTAGACCAATACATCACTTAGTCTCATAAAATCGTTGCATTGATAAAATTTACACAATATTTTACTTAACCAAATCCAAATTAAAAAAACAACATCTTCACTATGTATCCCCACAAAGCAGGGAGGAAACATAGTGTAAAGACGCTCTGTTCTCCAATATTTTTTTTCAAATTAAAACTTTTATATATAATTTAAATATTAACCCCATATATTATAGAGTTTCTGGCATGTCCATTGCCTACGTAGACCCATTGTAGAAGCTTGACCATCCATTTATCAGTAGCACTTAACAAAATTTACATAAAATCCAAGCGTGATTAATGCCCGTACGTGGTGCGTTGTACGCAGTCAGTACGACCGACGCGGTTTATATGTGTGGATGTATGTAGTACAGTTGATATATTAGCTGATTTAAATTGATAAGATTTGACTGGAATATCATTAGTTCAATATACCCTTAGGACTTTATGTTTTTTAATGGAGGTCAGTCGTGGCACGAGGTATCACTGTAAAATCGACTGGCTGTGAATTCGATCCCTACTCGAAGAGATGAAATATTTATTTAACTATATATTTTCATTTCTTCGCTCTGGTTTTGAGGTAAAGTGCGGCGTTGAGTTCCGCCATTTACCACGCAATGCCTTCAAATTTTGACTGTTTAGTTTTTTAACACTAGGTACTTTGTATAGTGTTTTAACACTAGGTTCCCTCTGCCTTCCATACTGTGTGCTGAATACAGCGTGAAGCTGATTTGACTTGATTATAATAATGATAATAATGATAATGTCGAAATTAAATTTCCTCAAATGAGGATCAAATCCACAACCGTCACGTTTCAGTCACAATATTGAGCCCCTCCGCCACAACGGCTTCTATCTTATCTATCTATCTATCTAAATCAATATTTTTTATGCGAAAAAGTAAAGCTTTTAAGAGACATATTAAAAAAGATGCCAAACACATATGTATATTTTAAATATCACTTAAAATTTCTATACATAGTAAGGTATCACAGGTGTAAAAACAAGTGCAGTATAAAAATGACAAATGCGAGTATTCGATACGAAGACAAACGGGGGTTGTAAATCTAAATTAAGCCAGCGCTAAATAATGTATGAGAAGAAAACTCCTGAAGGAATTATGATATCCCTTATTCATTTTCGAGATAGTGATTTGTTGATAAATTCATAATATTGACGTCGCTTTTAATAAAAAATATATATATAAAATATTTTTTCAAGTGATATTAAAATTATATACATTTCATATAGAAAAACTAGTTATTGCCCGCAGCTTGAAGAAGAAGAAGACTAAAAAAATCGGCTATTTCCCCTTTTCGTTAGGAATTTTAAGAAATTCTCTCTCATGGCTAACCTACATGCCAAATAGTCAGCTGTACGTTGTCTGTCACTCAGTAACGAAAAAATAAATACTTCGTATACATAATATACGAGCATATTCAGAACAACTTTCTGATAATCAAAAAAATCATTTCCCTCGAGTGGAAATCGAACTTACGACCGTCGCGTTTCCATGTGTCGCGTTTCACAATTCAGTATTTATTAAGCTTTATATCACTAGCTTATTCCTCATAAAATAAACAAACAGTATCAAAATAAATGGCTAACGGCATAATCTACCAGACGGCTGCACAGTATCTGACGTTCGTTTTTCTCACATTCAAATTTGACAAAGACAAATCCCCGGTCATTTCCTCTGCGGTTCGGATGTTTTGTTCTTTATTTTTATTTCGATTTTTAATATGAAACATTCTGTATAATATTTAATATATGTATATAAGATTTTATGAAGCAATAGCCGTTTTTGTGTGTGTTTGATTAACGTGGTAAATGTGGGTTTGTTCTTTATTTTGAGTAAAGTTATTTTGATATTACCAAGCTTTATATAAAGTAAATAAATACAAAAAAATAATCATTTTTGATATTTTTAAAGTGTCATTTCACAATTAGTCTCATAATTCATAATTAATATTTCCAGATAAATAAAAATAAAAAAATAATAAGCTTCACTCTGTATCCCGCACACAGTAGGGCAGGCAGAGGGAACCCAGTGTTAAGACACTCCGTTTCCCACTTTCCGCTGGGTTCTGGCATTGCAAGCATTGCGTGTTGAGTGGCGGAACTCAACGCCGCGCACTGCCTAATTTTAAATCTTGCAATCCAATTTTAGTCATTGAAATGGCCGCTATTTTTTGTCTATAGAATCCGGAATTACCTTTATAAATAATTAAAAGCATGTCTAATTTGAGGCCAGTCGTGGCGCAGGGACACAAAATGTGACCATAAAACCGAAAAATCTGATAAAAAAAAAAAAAAATACAACCAATAACCATCGCATTTACAGACAGACGCCATTCCAAGATATAGTCAAATCCTCTCAAAATAATCATATAATATATGTATATTTTCAATATATAACCATTTCCACTTCACTTTACTTACCATAAATAGGCAAAACAGGAAAATAATTTAAGCACCTACACCGCGCTAAGCGACCCGTTACAGAATCACCCTTCGCGACTCAAACATCCGTATGTAAATGCTATCGCGAATTTATTGTTATAACTCCTCCACCTAAGTGATATTCCCGATTTCCTTCTAAATATGTCCGTAGCGTTTCCCTTGTTTTACCTAAAATGATACCAATTTATATTGAACCACGGATAAAATCTCCAGTCTAAAATAACTATAGAAGTGAAAGACCAAGTTATGTTGGTTAAACTCGTGGTTTATTTAATATTTCTTCGTCGTTGATTACTCGAAAATTGTAGGTAATATTGGAGTAAATGGAAACTGATTGGAGAATGCTTTTGAATGGACTAAATGTAATATAATATAAAGTCCATTTTCAAATTCGACCATTTCATTTTGTTTGACATTGAATAATGACATTTAATAAAGAAAGGATTCGAGCAAAATATAATACTGCATAAGAAACAATAGTGACTGTGTATAATGAAGATTTATGAGAAAATGCATTTTAAATTTTTATTGGTCTTGTAAAATGGTACTGGAAAGAATATATTTTTTTTTAATTTGGCTTTCTATAACAATATGAAGGAATAGAATTCATTATAATGTAGTATTTCTTTTTTTTGCGTCACGCTGTATTCCAAACATAACAGTTACCTTTCTTACCACAGACAAAACCTAAGAAGCTAGTGTTAATAATATTAAAAATTTCATTTCTCCAAATGAAAATCGAACGTCTCGTTAACAGCCGTACGCTAACTTTAGAAAATATTACAAATACTTTATAAAAGACGCCAGTCGTGGCGCAGCGGCACGAAGTGTGACTGTAAAACCGACTGGTTGTGGGTTCGATCCCCACTCAAGGAGATGAAATATTTACTTAAATTTATATTTCCATTTCTTCGCTCTGGTGTCGAGGTTAAGTGCGGCGTTGAGTTCTGCCACTCAACACGCAATGCCTCCAGAATTCGGCAGAAAGTGGGGAACAGAGTGTCTTAACCCTCTGCCTATCAACCTAGCTGATTTATTTATTTATTTATTTTATTTTACTTTACAAAAAAATACAAAAAGAAACGTTTTCGATTAAGTAAAGAATAATACCAAATATTCAATTGCCCTTAAAAGCTATTACCAAATCAATCGAGCCGAGAGGACGTTGAAAACACATATTTGTGAATGAATTACAAATAAAACGTTCGCGATGCCATCAAAAACGCTCTCGCCATAAATTAGAGGTAATATACATGTTAATGGTATAAGAAAATCCACGTCTTCCCCTTTGCACTCTTTGACAGTTTGCGCTTTTTGTAGAAACCATTTGGAGAAGACATTGTGAAAAACAGCTTCAGAGTAGTTCTTGAATATTACGGGACGGAAACATAGTGTTACGACACTCCGCCTTGCTCTTTACGCTCACATCTAGCCTATTGAGTGGCAGAACTCAACGCGTCTATAAACCAAAAAAAGGGAATAAAAATGGCCCACTAATCTGTACGGAAATTGAACCCACAATCGTTTCTTTTTGACATGAACGTGTTGCAGTTGCACCACTACAGTTGGTAAAATTAAAATAAATTAATTAAAATTTTTGTAAGTAATTTATTTTCTAATAATGTAATGCCATATCTATTTTAAGTAAGTTCATGTTCAAGATCGCTTATATGAACCGACCATTGGAGTGAAACTAAAAGCATTGTAAATTTTATACAAACGCTGTCAGTATTTTCGCCGTTTACAAATCCACGTGATATAGTACTCCCTGAAGTAACATTTAAGTGCATAACATACTCAGAGAAATAGGTAAATTTTACTAACATACTTTAAAAATTGCTGTTTTCCTTTTATTAAGTATTTGTATTTTTAGTAAATCTGTACGAAACAAAGATATTGAAAGATATTGAATGATTATATATGCTGTGGAGGTGCGTAGGTATCAGCGAGGATGTCACGGTGTGAATGAAGAAGAGTGTGCTCAGTTGGTTTTGGGCACGTCGAACGAATGAGTGAAACATATTTATAAATAAAAAGTGAGTGGTAAGAGAGAAGGGGGAGACCTCGGTTGACCTTCGAAAACAGAGTATCAAAGATACTGAAGCTCACGTAAAAAACATGAAAACCCACCCACCGTAGACCATACATGAAGACCCACCGGAGGGCATATATGAAGAGGTTGATGACAGTGGATGATGCGAAAGAGACGTGCAGAGACCCGTCTATGTGGCTCGCCGTTCTCTCTGCATACTTCGCCGTATTAGGGCTAAAAGATGGCGATGTCGAAAAATAGTACTAGACATCTATCGACATTGATATATCAAAATTATATTGTTAAAACTGTATAAGACAATGAATAAAGGCTTATCATTAGTATGCTTATGTTTAATAAATTAAAGTTTGATAAAATGAATAAGGGAAAGCCTTATTGCATTATGTTAATTTTTAAATCTACATTTCTCGTACAAAATTCAGTAACAAAGTTCTGATCTGACAAAGGCGGGGCGTTGGGTTCTGCCACTTAACACGCAATGCCTCCAAAATTCGGCAGAAAATGGGGAACAGAGTGTCTTAACACTAGGTTCCCTCTGCCTACCCTGCTGTGTGAGGTGTTTGATGTAAATCTATAAGAATATTCTATTAAGCTAATACAAAACAATGAATTTTAAAACGTCAACTTCCTTTTACCTAATATAAATAAAATGGTTTCACAACAAAAATATATGCACGAAAACATTCCAGTTATCGATAACAAGAGTTTATAGCAATTGTTAACGTAGAAACAAATCAGCGTTTGGTTTAATTAAGCTAAGTGACACAGTATTTATCACCTGAACGATCGCGTCGAGTGTGAATACGAATGCAAATTTTAGACAATTTGGTGTTAAATATTCACGTTGATACCGATTAAGTGTGGATTTGACTAGTTTTGGTGTATATTTCTAGTCTTAATGACAATAAATTATATAAAAATTGAATCAGCTTCACGCTGTATCCCGCACACAGAGGGGAGGCAGGGGGAACCTAAAATAAGATAGAGTGTTAAGACACTCCGTTCCTCACTCTCTGCCGAATTCTGGAGGCATTGCGTGTTGATGGCAGGACTCAAAGCCGCGCTTAGCCTCGACACCAGAGCGAAGAAATATAAATATAAATTTAAGTAAATATTTTATTTCCTCGAATGGGGATCGAGTCCACAACCAGTCGGTTTTACAGTCACACTTCGTGCCACTACGCCACGACTGTCCTCAACAATACATTCATTGTTACATATTAATCCCTCGTCCTCTTATTTATTCCATCTGCCTAACCTGCTGTGTACGATATACAGCACGAAGCTGAAAAGAAAAGAAAATATTATAACTCGAGTGGGCATCGAACCGGCAACCTTAGTGCCTCTGCGCCACGACTGGCCTCACTTGTATTTCACATCTATATACATACAAATCAAGTACAATACAAGTTATCCTATTTTCACTTCGCACCTCTCTCCAACGACGCGTGACCGCCAGATGTCGGCTCTAATTACGTGCGTGTGACGCGCATTCCGATTAAATTGTTTCGTGATCGGCGTCCATACTCTATAATAGTCTGTGCTATAGCAATTTGCAGTACAATATGGTATTTAGTATTTACTGATGTATTGATGTAATTAAGGTAGATACCTATTAATATAAATTCGTTAAAAGTCTAAGACAAGCCTTATTTTAATATAGAAAATGTTAATATAAAAAATAACCACACTCTATAGTCTATGCTATAGCAATTTGCAGTACAATATGGTATTTAGTATTTAATGATGTATTGGTGTAATTAAGGTAGGTACCTATTAATATAAATTCGTTAAAAGTCTAAGAAAAGCCTTACTTTAATATAGAAAAAATTAAAATAAAAAAATAGATGTTTGAAAGACAAACTTAATAAATATGTATAGATTATATTACTTTATTTTGTTTTCGGCATCACACTGTATCCCATAGTGAGTTACGCAGAAAAAACCCAGGAACCTATTGTTAAGAAAATCTTTTTCACACTCTCCACCTAATTCTGGCTGGCTGAACTCAGTACACTTCTTTGCCTCGCTACCAGAGTAAGGAAAAGAAAATGCTAAGTATTTCAATTTCTCGACTAGGAATCGAACTCACAACCCCAGTACCCCAGTTGTAACTCTCATAATAGATGTGTGTAATTAAAGACTGTCATCCAAATTTGAAAATAACCTAAATAAAAAACAAAAAACATACAAAATTACATGAAACTAAACTAAATTTCTAGTCCAATCTCCCTAAAACAATAGTACCAACTAGCTTGTCATCCGCTAGTAAATGTGGACTAACGACAAAGCATTCTAATTATGACCACGTTTTAATCAAATCCTTTACAAAACACAAAGACATTCCTCGAAATATCCCATACATATAAAGCAGATTTCTGTCTGTGGCGAACAAAGACAGGTTGGTCCGGTTTGAATTTTCTAAACCAGAATATGATGACCCCTTTCATAGGGCCTCATAGCTTTTAATTTTGTTGTAAGGTTCAATTGTTAAATGCCAACTTATAGTGGTTATGTCTGTTTTAGTCCATTTGTGGTATATATTTATTAGAAATGTTGGTAAATATGGCTCTGAAATGTAATAATAAGGTTTATAGCCTTAGATAGACTTTTCAAAGTAACGGTTGAGATATAAAATAACGTATAACGTTCGTCGATAAATGGTATATTTGACACAAAAATATTTTTTCGGTTAGGTACAGTAGTTCCTGAAATTGGCGTGTCCAAACAAGTTCTTCTTAATTTTAATATCTAGTCTTAAGACACTCCATTCCCCATGAAACTACCGCCTAAGTTTTTAAACATTATGTGTAGGCCAGTGTAGGGGAACAAAGTGAAACTGTAAACGCAATTGGTTGTAAGTTCGATCGTCTCTCGAAATATTTATTTAAATTTATATTACTTTATTCTGAAGTCGATGCAAAACGCGGAGTTGAGTTCCGGCACTCATCACGCAATGCCTGCAGAATTCGACGAAAGGTGGAAAACGGAGTATCTTAGCACTAAGTTCTCTCTGCTTACTCTACTGTATGAAGCGTGAAGCAGATTTTTTAAAATGTTGATTTCATAAATTACAAAGTTGATACTTTTCAATAACACCCAAATTTTTAAACATTTTTTAAAGTGTTATTCCATACTTAGAAAAGAAAAATACTTATTTAGAAAACGTATAAAAAATTGAATGCAGCGGGACTCGAACCGGCGCCTCCTGGAAAATACCAGGCGCTTCTTCATTCATAAAACAATACAGCATTCCAAAGTTAAATCACTATGGTGTAAGAAATAATACTTATCTCGCCGTTGACAGCTTTATGAGTCGGGGTCGAGGCCTGGCGGTGTGAACGCATAAAATATTAATACACAATTTGTACGAGTGGCCGTCTGTTAATCTACTTTTATAGAGATTTGGCGGAGGATTAATTATGTCAAAGGAATTTGAGAAAAGCGAACACTTTTGTAGGCTTTTCTGGTCAAATCGCATTTTCTGCTTCTTTGTATTTTTTTTTGACAATTTCCGTTTTTAATTTTTTGCCCCTTCTGTGTTCTGCTACTCATGGCAGAACTCAACGCTGAACTTTTCTTGCTAGAGCGAGTGGCAATTGAACCTTATTCTGATAATTTATGACCATTTTATATAGTACGTATTATCAAATTTAAAAAAAAATACTATTTTTATTTCCATTCGGGTACAACGCTATCTATTTTTAATATATTTTTTTGGTCTTTTAGCAATTCAAAGTGATCGTGACTCAAGAAGATATCTCGATAAGTCTCACGTAATTGCACTCGTTTTTTAACGACTTTATCTGATTTTTCTAAACCATAAATATTCAGTACACTAAATTTAAACTCTATGTTTTTACATTTAAAGTAGCTTTTCCTAAAGCAACTTTCAAATCACAGACAGTGGGGCATCCATCTGGATGGACAAGCATTTTGCGGAATAAGAAATTGGTCCGAACGATTTATATAAAACGATTCAAAATGTGTTAGCTATTCGAAAAGAATTTTTATTTGTGTAAAATACTTATATTATTTTTATTTAAGCTTTTGTACAATGTTATCGAGATTTGAAATAGAGAATGTAGTTTATTTAAGCCCGTCGTAGCGCAAAAGCTCACTTAGGTAACAAGAAAAAGCGCAACATTTAGTTACGGAACCTCGAAACGTAATATCAAAAAAATTGAACGGAAATAGACGAGGCCTTTACGCTGTATCCCTTATATAGAAGGGTAGACAAAAAGAATCTAGTAGTCTAGTCTAGAAACTAAGACACTCCGTTCTCCATGTGTCGCCGTCGCGTTCTTTTTTTCGAAACATTGCCAGTTGAGTGACAGAATTCAACGTAAATAAAAATAGTTCATAACCCCAGCAAGGATAGAACTCACTACTATCACGTCAAATGCTGTGCAACGACGGTCACTAAACACACATAATCTACAAAAGAATTAGTCTTCTCGAGCTACTCTAAAATGCATTAATCAAGAGCAGGTCAGTTTGACACCATAACAAGAAGATCGTTGCATGAAATACCAACTTTGCAGCTGAAAAGGATGACTGATGACCGTACAAAATATTGTATGGCGTTTGACCGGAGATTTGCTTAAAACTAGCAAGATTAACGATACAATTTATATAAGACCAGTAATAAACTAAGTTTCAGTAATCTGTTTTAGTAGATACTGTCGAAAAATAGCCTTTTAAATTGGACGTATGACAAAAATGAAGGGAATTTGATGATATTACCATAGTATATAACTGTTAATGTTAAATATGCATAATAAGTGACAAGTGAAGTAGGTAGGAAGGTCTGAGACTATCTTTGTAAACGGCTATAGGTTGTGGGCTGGATTCCTACTCGAGGAAATAAAATATTTAATATTTTCATTGGCTCGCTCTCTCAAATTAGGAAACGGAAGTGTCTTAATAGAAATGGCGTGTCTTTTTAAAAGTAGCTTCTAGGTTCCCTCTGCACACCTTGCTACGTGCGGATATAGATGCAGCATAAAACTCAAAATAAAATTATAAAAATGGATAACTAAGTTCTGCCTATCCCACTTAGCTAAATGATATACAAGAAAATAGAAAAAAAATACAAACACGTATACAATTACCAACTATATAAACCACGTTAACTATACCAATGAAACAGAACTATCCACATAAATATACAAACATATAAAGGAAACTAGTGGATCTAACCCTTACAGCGCTGTCACATCTCCCCAGCACCGCCTGAGGCGAGGGGGCCATTGTCCAAACGCAGGGTCACCACCGTACTAAAACAGGATATTGAACTAATATTGCAGTTGAATAATCCAATTAGTGCGCTGTCGATACGGCTTGAATGTAGCCTTTGATGTAACGGACTGCTTCTGGAACGGTGGCTTAGTAAATCTTGCGATATGAAGGTAAATCTTATTGGTTTATTGTAATCATTTGATTTTTTTTTTAATACATACATATATGCCATATTAATATGTTATATTTTTATTAAAAAATATTATGAAAATTAATGCGACGTTTGTGGATTCTGAATTGAAGTTGGAAAAATAAATGTGTAGACTAGAAATTATATCGTAATTTTTTTTAAAATGTAAAACTTAAAATGATTTTACGATTATAATTTAAATAATTAATAGCTACTTACATTATTTGCCATTTATATCATTCATCATATGAGGCCGCCGTGACGCAGGGACACAGATGTGGTTGTAATGCGACGGTCATGGGTTCGATCCTCACTCGATAGAATGAATTATTATTTATTCATATTTTCATTTCTGTTCTCTGGCATCAAGGCAAAAGCCCGGCTTTAAGTTCCGCCACTCAATATGCAATGCCACTCAATACGCAATGCCTCGAAAAATTTGGCGTTGATTCCTGAACACTAGGTTCCCTCTGCCTAACCTGCTGTGTGCGGGAAACAGCTTGAAACAGTTTTTATATAATGTCATATCTGAAAAATACGTAGTACACACAGTGCAATTATCCTATATATCTGTATATATATTTTACTAAAACAATTTAAAACGTAGACTAAATTTAAACCAAGATAAGATCTAAAATTTCAATAAAAATATCTCACTACTTCAATTAAAACACAATCTGATCGTTCCTAAATTCTTGAAGCTATTACCTCCAAGCTTTATCTCAACCATACAAGTGTCCAAGTCCACTCCAAACTATTTGTCCGATCCTAAATAATTGTATCCAGAGAAAAACAACCAATTCTCCTCACGTCACGTACTCGCTTGCGTTTTACTTTATCGTGTCCGCGTCCAGGAATTAGTCGTGACATTGATCGATGTCGGTGATGCGGAGTGGTCGAACAGACCGATTTCTACTTGTATTGAACTAGATTTGATCGGCAGTTTTAGTTCTAATCTCATTTTTTTATATAATAGAATTTTATAAATATATAGTAGTATAAAAGTTTATTGCATGCAAGTTAGTCCTTACTGGACCTATTAGAGGTTGAAGTTTCGCTTGGTGCCCGATGATAAAAAGTAGCCAAGTCAATTTTATAGCTTAAATTTTATCCCAAGTGAATACAGAACTCAGCACCCATATACGATACTCGTACATTACTTAAGATTTGACAGAGTTCACGTTTATATTTTTGATGATTGATATATTCCATTATTACTTTTTGCAAAGATATTAAAACTATAGCTCATTAATACTTTCTTGTTTTTAAAATCACTTTATTTTGCCTCGTATAACTTATATAAAAGTCTACATTAGTACCAAATATCACATTTCTAGGACACCTAGAAATAGATTAGGTTTTTGATGAGTAAGTAAGTCAGTGACAAAGGTACCGGTTTTTAAATGTAAATATATTAACAACGATTACAGTTAAATTATTGAGATTTTTGCTACGGAGTTTAAACTCAGAGCGGAGTTTTCAAACCTGTAGATTAATTGGTAAACTAGTAACTAACTTAACTAATTAACTAAGTTACTAATTAATCTACATATATAAATGTACACCCGTAGAAAAGTAACTTGAAATGTTTCGTGTAAAACACGTACACTTCGCGCAAGCCAACTTTTTAACTTGGCTCGATACGCTGGTGCGTGTCTTGTTAGTGGCTATAATCAAATCTGAATTATATGAACAAATTGCACGAAACGTTTCGCCATAATATTTACTCATAAATAATCACTCCACAGTTCCTTCTCGGCTCTACTCTATTCGAGCATTAACCTAATATATAGCATTAACCTATATACCTATAATTAATACACTTTAGCGTAGCGTTGAGGCCAGTCGTGGCGCAGTGGTACAAAGTGTGACTGTAAACCGACTGGTTGTGGGTTCAATCCCACTCGAGGATATGAAATATTTACTTAAATTTATATTTTTATTTCTTCGCTCTGGTGTCGAGGCAAAGCGCGGCGTTGAGTTCTGCCACTCAACACGCAATGCCTCCAAAATTCGGCAGAAAGTGGGGAACTGAGTGTCTTAACACTAGGTTCCCTCTGCCTACCCTGCTGTGTGCGGGATATAGCGTGAAGCTAATTTATTTTTATTTTTATAATTAATACATTTCATACTACCTCAATATCAAGAGTAAAGATATAACCAGTACCACAGTGACAAATATCAGCTCGCGTCTAACAAACTATGCTATTAGTAAAATTAATTATTTACCATCTCGTTCTGAACGTTTTGTTCCTTTGACCATATCGCTAGAGCAGCCAATCTGCTGAGAGGCAAGTTGTCGATAGAACATTTATTCATGAGATCCAAATCCGTGGCTTTCAGACCAGTAATGGATGGCAGTTTGAGTTTTGTTTATATTGTGCTACTTTCTATAATAATAAAAAAATAAATCAGCTTCACGCTGTATCCCGCACACAGCAGGGTAGGTAGAGGGAACCTAGTGTTAAGACACTCCGTTCCCCACTTTCTGCCGAATTCTGTAATCATTGCGTGTTGAGTGACAGAACTCAACGCCGCGCTTAGCCTTGATACCAGAGCGAAGAAATGGAAATATAAATTTAAGTAAACATTTCATCCTCGAGTGGGGATCGAACCCGCAACCAGTCGGTTTTACTTCGTGCAAAAGTAAATTTTATAAAAGACTTACATTGTATATATAAATCAGGATATACAAATTCCTAGACTCTTGCAACTTCGACACTAGAAAGAGCAATTACAAAGAAAATTTATGTAAATACACCATATATTTAAAACAAAAAAGAATCACTGGCAGATGGAACCTAGTATTAGTTTACTGTATAAGACACTTTGTATTCCATTTTTCGCGTTCACATTGCGGAACGGAATTATGGACGGAACTCAACGCCGCACTTTGCCTCTATCTTTAGATATGATTAAAATGTAAAATAATTATCGACATGGTATTTACATCTCTACTCAAGACATGATCTGTTGTGAAATCTGAACAATACATTGGTATATATTAAACAGAAATCAACGCAGTATACGTGAATTTACTTGTTGGGAATAAGCTTTTACTGTATTAGAAGGTGCTTACAAATCACTATTAGTACATTGTTGGCTAATAAAATATATATATTTTTTTTATTGTATATTTTAACAATAACTGAATTTATTCATGTGCTTGGAGAGAATATTCGAGAAAAATATTTTATAAAATGTAAAAAAATTTACTAATAATTGCTGAATTCTCGAGATATTGCGTGTTGAGTAGCGGTAGTAAACGCCGCGCTACGTCTACGAGAGTGGAGAAATGAAAACAAATTATATAAAATCATTCCTTTAGTAATAGTTTTTCCCGTTTATTGACAAATATTTTTAGGATGTTTTAGCTTCACGCTGTATCCCGCATATAGCAAGATGGGCAAAAGTAGCCTAGGAAATTAATCTTATGCCACTCACATTAAGACACTGTGTTCCCATTAAGACAGTTCCATTTCCAAATTAGCGCTGAATTCTTTAGATGGATGGATTAAGTGGCGGAACCCAACGCCGCACATTGCCTTGTCGCCAGAGCGAGAAAATAAAAATGTTAATTATTCGCTAAAACTAAATATTTTGATTCATTTACGTATAAAAATCGGTAATGTTTTTAAAATATGTCAGACCAATATTACGCAATGTAAACGTTACAATTGTTTAAAGTCACCATGATTTGTATATTATATAGTTATTTGCATTGAAATGGCAACTGTCTTTTGTCCTTTGAAACTACATCTTCGAGATTGCTTATTCAGTCTAAGACAGCTTTCTAATGAATAGTATCAGTTTTGAGTTAAAATGTTATATAAAAATATTTTACTAAATAATAATATATCGTGTTATATTTTTTTATCTTTATAAAACATTACATTAATTTAGAGGCCAGTCAAGACGCACAAGTGTGACTTTAAATGTGACTGATTGTGGGTTCAATCATTATTAAAAAAATATATATATTAAATATTTTCACTTCTTCTTCGTATTAGCGTCGAGGTAAAGTGCCGCGTTGAATTCCGCCAATCAACCCACAATACCTAAAGAATTCTGCGTAAGTTAAGGGAACGGAAATGTTTGTTGCAATGGCTCCAAAATTCGGCGTTAAATGGGAACGGAGTGTCTTAACACTAGACTCACAGCGTCCTTCCACCTACCCTGCAGCGAGAGCATAAAACTGTATATAAATTAAATTGAGTTAAAAAAATCATACATATTTTACTATCACGCCCTTCTGCTTATACTTTTGAATAGTATAATAAAACTATGCTGTAACAATCATATAGATACCTGAGAGATTACCGGATGGTAACAACATCATGCTAAAAATATTTAATATTAATTAATAAAAAAATTGGGTGAAAAATTTTTAACAATTTCTAACTAGTTCGTCTCTCTTGTGCACTCTGTAAAAAACAAAAAAGCAGTAACTAAAACTAGCACTAAAAATAAAAAAACTAAGAACCTATTAACACTAAATCATATCAAAATAAGGATATAAGATGAAATAAGACACTTTACTGTGAAGGGCTCTCGATCAACGCCATCTGTCTTCACTGAGCGTGGACGACCCTCGCTGGCCATACATATTTATGTAGGGGATGCTTGGACTTGGTTTGAGTCGATAGCTATGTTTGTAGAAATTATATATGAAAATTGAAAAGTCCTGAGGTCTTGGTCACACTAAGTGTGCCTGTAAACGCGACTAGTTGTGGGTTCGATCCTTCGGATTCGGGGAAATGATATTTATTTAAATTTGTATTTGCATTTCTTAGCTCTGGTGCCGTGGCAAAACGCAGCGTTTAGTTCCGACACTCAACAAGCAATGCTTTCTCTGCTGTGTGCGGGACCCAGCGTGAAGCTGATAGATAGATAGAAGTCCAAAATGGCGTGTTTATCCCGTGCTCAGCAGGGTAGGCAGAGGGACCCTAATGTTGAGACACTTCATTCCCCACTTTCTGCCGAATTCTGGAGGCATTGCATGTTGAGTGGCAGAACTCAACGCCGCGCTTTGCCTCGAGACCACAGCGAAGAAATAGAAATATAAATTTCTCTCTAGATAGAAGCCGCAGCAGCAAAATCTACTATATATTTGTCTGTTTCTATAAATAAAAAAAATAAACAACAGCAAATAAAAATATTCTGTCAGTATCATTACTTGGGCTTACAATACAATATTTGCATACCGTCACGTTCAGCAGCACGTGTCACGCTGTCGCTTCACGCGGATTACATTTATTTCCAATTATTTAAAGCTATTTTGCAATATTTACAAAATAATCTTAATTTTGTTTAAAAAAAAACACTCATATTGTTAAGTAACATTTTTTATTTAATTTATCTTTATAATCTTTGTATTGTTAACATGTTATATTTGTCGATAACTTACACACTCGCCACTTTGAATTCTGTAAAGTGTGACTGTACGGTTGTGGGTTCGATCGTCACTCGAGGAGATGAAAAATTTACTTAAATTTATATTTCCAGTTCTTCGCTCTAGTGTCGAGGCAAAACGCGGCGTTGAGTTCTGCCTTTTAAAACGCCATGTCTCCAGAATTCGGTAGAAATTGGAGAATGAAGTGGCTTAACACTGGGTTCCCTCTGCCTACCCTGCTGTATGCGGGAAGCTGATAATAATACATATCGTCAGCCAATCTAAAAATAATTCATAAATAACATAAAACAATTTTTTATATTACCAAAATAATTGTAAACAATCAATTCAAAACCTATTCAAAACTCCTAACCAGATGGGTCCCTTTCATAATATAATAATACTGTAACAAACCACCTGATCTTGATTATCAAAGAACTCATTGTACTGAATTTAATTGGACAAAGGCTATAAAATACTAAGCTTAGTTTAGGAAGTAAATTGAATTGTGTAATTATTACAGAACTCTCGGAAGTACATGATTGTAATTCCCATAGTTGTAGGTTCAATTCCCACTCGGGTACTTTTTTTTTACATTTTTTCTGATATATCATCAGTACTAAGATTAACATCACCCTGAGAAGAGTTTGAACTGAGCTTAAACACGTTACAATTGAGCCAATAAAAACAATACTAAAAATTGCTTCCGATATAACAATTATTCACACCAGTGTCGAGGCAAATACGCGGCGTTGAGTTCCACCACTCAACACGGAATTCCTCAAGAATTCAGTGGAGGTGCGAAGTGTCTCAGAATTTCTCGGGTTCACTCTGCCTTCCCTGCGAGATACAGCGTAAAACTAAAATAAAAAAAAATATTTAAAATATTAGTTTATCGTATTGGGACTTAATACGCTCATGCATGGACCAATGGCTCTACAACCATATGAGCTTATATTACCTTTTTAAGCTTTATTTTTTCATACCAACATTTACATCCCATGGATTAGTACAACATTAACTATACATTTCTATTAGTGATGTAACGAGTGTCATTTCTTGAATTCGCCTAATAAAATTAATCTGTTAATTTAGTATTTCGTTTTTTTTTTCTAATAGGAAATTATTAAATCTGTAACTTGAAGCTTTAATACAAAAGTATTTTTTATTAGAAGTTAAATTGCCCTCTAATAATAAAAAACATAAGAAACGAATCAATTTACATTCAATTAGATATTATTTTCCAATTATATTTTTTCTCATATTTAAATTTAAAAAATTGAGGCCAGTCGTGGCGTAGTGGTACGAAATGTGACTGTGAAACCGACTGGTTGTGGGTTTGATCTTGAGGAAATAACATACTTTACTTAAATTTATATTTCCATTTCTTCGCTCCGGTATCGAGGCTAAGCGAGGCGTTGAGTTCTGCCACTTAACACACAGAGCCTCCAGAATTCGGCAGAAAGTGAGGAACGGAGTGTCTTAACACTAGGTTCCCTCTACCTACCCTGCTATGTGCCAGATACATTGTGAAGCTGATTATTTAAATTAACAAAAAAACATTACAAAAATGTGCTAATAATCGCGAATACGAATAATCGTTACGTCACTAACTCCTATGGGGCGTAAATCGAACCTACTACATGTTAATTAAGCATATTACTCCATATCCACATGACCTATTTTTACCCCTCACAACGTTATTTTACTCATTTTACCCCACGAGGGAGACAAGCTAAAGCGAACGGTTTAGAAGAATAAACTTAATTAATTAGGAAATTATTACCCTTTTTTAATTGGACATCCGCTATCGGGCTACATTTTTTTTTATTTCCTATTAGATATTATATATGATAAAACACAGGCTTGTGTCAACTTTTTATGGTTGAGGGGTTGAAAAGGGTTGAAATTAATAAAATATTATGTTAGCTTATTTATTACCTACATATTAAATTACATTAAAACAACGAAAAATTGTACTTCGTATATTATAATAATAAACTCAAGGTCATCTTGGCGCAATGGGACCTCGGACTGACTGTAAGCGTTATGATTGTCGGTTTGAACTAAACTCAGGCAAATATGTGTTCTCGTATTCGATCCTGTATATGTGTATATCGTGTTCTCTAGTAACACAAAGCACAGCGTTCAGTTCCACCACTCATCACGCAATATCTCAAATTCAAAAAGCAAAAAGTCACAAGTTTGAGGCCAGTCGTGGCGCAGTGGCACAAAGTGTGACTGTAAGCGGAGTGGTTGTGGGTTCGATTCCCACACGAGGAGATGAAATATTTACTTAAATTTATATTTCCATTTCTTCGCTCTGGTGTCGAGGGTAAGCGCGGCGTTGAGTTCTGCCACTCAACACGCAATGCCTCCAGAATTCGGCAGAAAGTGGGGAGCAGAGTGTCTAAAAAACACTAGGTTCCCTCTGCCTACCCTGCTGTGTGCGGGATACAGCGTGAAGCTGATTTTTTTTTTTTGAAAAATCACAAACGGAGTATTATAACGCTGGTTTATCTCTGGCCATTTTAAATTTTCAAATTTATTTCATATTATTCAAATAATCCTTATTACTATTTAATATAAGTAAATAAAAATTGCGTAACACTATTATTTAATAAAATTTTCAAAGCCATGCCATTTTTCAGGGAGCTAGTAAAATTGAAGTTTTATTCAATCAAAAATAGTTAAGCGGTTTAGTCTCCCTCTAATTTAATATACATTCCGTCGTGTTCAGCAAAAAATATCTTATTAAGAACCTCCACTACAAAACTAAGGTGGATATGATTTAATGTATTCCCGTACACTGATTTCATTCAATTACATCACTATCCTATCTGAATTTACAAAAAAAAAATTCATAACATTATTCTCATTTATCGACTAAACTACTAAATTTGACTGGTTGTGGGTTTGATTTCCACTCGAGGAAATGAAATATTTAATATATTTTTTTTGCCTCACTATGTTAACGAGGTAAAGTGATGCTAAAAAATCTTTTATATAAAGCGGAGTAGTACGTACTCTGCTAGTGATATTTTTTTTTATTCAGTTCAGTACTACATACACTTGGTCCGTACCCTTTTTTACTTTATTATTTTATCTAATTTCCTTATAATATAAAAAAAGAACATTATTTTTTATACATACAATTAATATCTATTATAAGAAAATATTTACTTTTAACTTTACATTAGTAGTGATGTGATGAATATTAAGATATTCAGATTTTTTTTAATTCGATCATTTACTCAAGTGAGTGGTAGGATATGATTTTTTTTTTAATATTCCCGCATTCTGTAGCGAATTATTTAATTTTTTTTCCGGTTTCTGGTAACAAAACGGCAAAAATAATATGCTTTATTCTGCGTGTTATAATAATACTATGTTTTTAAGGTTTCCCCTTTTATATGAATATAAATTTTTATATTGGGATATATAAATCTCTACTCCACTTTAAAAAATCGATCAAAAGTTTATACCTTTTTGTATTTGGAAAATAAAACGAGCTTTCTTGCTCACTTATCAGTTAAATTATCTTAAATTAAATTAAATTAGCTTCACGCTATATCCCGCACACAGCAGGGTAGGCAAAGGAACCCTAGTGTTAAGACACTCTGTTCCCCACTTTCTGCCGAATTTTTGGAGGCATTGCGTGTTGAGTGGCAGAACTCAACGCCGCGCTTTGCCTCGACACCAGAGCGAAGAAATGAAAATATAAATTTAAGTAAATATTTCTATATAGTTAAATAATCTAAATACTCCATTATGATTTCGTTAAGACATTTACGTGAAAAGTGTATTTAGTCAAACGTCGTTGCCGCATATTTTCTTAATATTATATATTCCTATTGTTGAGGCCAGTCGTAGCTCAGGGACATAAAGTGTGTCTGTAAAATCGACTGGTTGTGGATTCGATTCTCCACTCGAAAAGATATTTATTTACTTTTTTCATTTTTTCACTCTGATGTCGAGACAAAATGAAACAATCAACCCTTAATGCCTACAGAATTCGTCGGAAAGTGGAGAACGGAGTGTTTTAACACTAAGTTGTCTCTGCTCATCGTGCTATGTGCGGGATACAGCATGAAACTGATATCATTTAATTTTCCTATTGTTTTTTTTGGGCATAAAAGGAATTTCTTATTAAAATAAACACATTATCCCTTAAATCACATCCTAAAAAAAATTAAACAGAAATTAAAAAAAATAGAACCCGCACTTACCACACGAGCCAATCTAAAAACCAATACGACCGACAACATAAAACTTGAGTGGCGTAAAACATAGCGCGTATCCCTATCGCTTATCGAACACTCGCGCAGTCAAAAAGCCGTGATGTTCATTGTTTATATCAGCCAATTAGTGGGTAAAGTCATATTTTTATTACTCATATAAAGTACCTATACTTCGACATAATATATTTATATTTATATAAAATACTTCAGCGTAAAATAGTTTGATTTCGCTTACTTCGGTAGTTAAGGATTTTTGAAATATCAACTTGAGTAGAAGTTGGTTCGTAATTTTAAGGTTGTTAGCTGCTATTAGTGCTGGAAAATAATTGAAGGATCCAATTACTAGCAATTTTGGTTTCTTACTCTAATTATGTTTATTAGAAAATGTTTTGTTTATTTATTAAACCACGTTTATTCCTTATCTTTTCATTTTAACTTTACGAACTCTGTATAGTGCATATAACAGCGTAGACAGAGGGAATCCAGTGTCAAGACACTGTGTTACCCCTTTACGATCCAGTTTCCAATTTTTGTATTTTAAGTAACGGATCTCAATACTTTGCTTTGTCTTGTTACTTGTGCTTATTGTTGGCTTACTTCCTATTAACTTTTTTTGCAGCTTCATCTAGCTAGACTAGACTGAGGCCAGTCGTGGCGCAGTGGCACAAAGTTCGACTGTAAAACCGACTGGTAGTGGGTTCGATCCCCACTCGAGGAGATGAAATATTTACTTAAATTTATATTTCCATTTCTTCGCTCTGGGGTAGAGGCAAAGCGCGGCGTTGAGTTCTGCCACTCAACACGCAATGCCTCCAAAATTCGGTAGAAAGTGGGGATAGGAAGAGCTAGTAAAACTACGTTATTACGAGTTCGAACCAAATATATTATCTGTGAAAAAAAGTGCTGCGTTAAGTTCCACCACATATCAAGCATCAAGGCCGTCCTTGAGCAAGCATAAAGAGATTTACACAAAAAAAATACGTGAAAATAAAGTCCCCTGCAATCGTTTATCTAAAATTGAGGTTAGTAAAGGAAATAGAAAACACATGGTGTCTCTTAGACCCTTGGTCCTGCCGGAGATAACTTCGTTGATTCAATAAGCACCGGCTTTTAAGGTTACAGCTTTTTTATTAGATTTTTGGTAGTTTATTTAGTAGACGTTGAATTTGATTGTCCGAGCTCGAATTCAGGCAAAAATAAGATGATTTTTTGATTTATTATGTTTTTTTTAGCTTGACCCTTGACATAATATAGTAAGTAGGCAGGTGAAAACTTGGGAACCTATTATTATGACATTCTTTATCTATTAAGATAAAGAATATTCTATTCTCCATTTTATGCCAAAGTTTCATGGCATTGCGTTTTGAGTGGAGGAACAAGCCACGCTTTTCAAAACGGAGAAATGAAAATATAAAATTTTCATTATTTCCATTTATTTAATATTATCGAATCCACAACTGACGCGTTTACAGTCGTCCACTTATGCGCTTTTGACTAAAATTATAAAAGTGACAAAAATGTTTGGTTGAACGCGCTAATCTCAGGAACTGCCTGGTGCAAATTGGAGAAGATATTTACGTATAGGATAAAACATTTATTGAAGAAGATTATGCATTTACACACACAACCCACTATTTTTGCAGTCATTATCACTTTAAACATTTAGAAAGTGTCATGTCACTGTAACCTCAGTGATTTCAAACAAAAGCTGTGACAAAAAAAGAAAATATAAATAATAGTACATTTTAGTAACATACTAAAGAAATTTAAAGTCTAATAAGTTGTTTGATTTTCACAATTAAAATAGTTTCATTTAAAATTGAAAGTCATTTTATAAACGAATTTCTATATGGATCAATATAGTTTTGAGTCGTAGTGGGGCCCCAATTTCTTGTTAATTATAGAATTTTCTGATTTGCATCGATAAAAGCGGCGTTAAGTTTCGCCCTACGTAACTTGTCAACCATGTAGATGAAGATATTTAATTTTTCTTTTACAAATGAATAGTCAGCTTTATTTTCAAAACGACGTTAAAAACATAATATTTTATGATGAGATTTCATAACATTTGATAGCAAAAATGTCAGTAATTAATCTTACCCTTTTACGAGCCGTTAGCGTTCGCGAATAAAAACGGACAACTTTCATCTTTCAACTTAAATTTCTAGCATCATTAACTAAGAATATTAACAAAGTATAGAAACTTCTGTGCATAATTAATATTTAAATTTGAAGTAATTAGATATTGGTGCAGGGGCAATAGCGTATGGCTATAAACGTGGAGGTTGTTGGTTCGATTCCCACATGAAAGTAATATTTTCATTGCCTCTGTATGCAACGAGTCATAGCGCGGCGCTAAGTTCCACCACTCAACTCTACTTTATAATTTATTAATTTACTCACCTATGAGGCCAGTCGTGAAGCAGCGGCACAAAGTGTGACTGTAAAACTGACTGGTTGTGGGTTCGATCCCCGCTCGAGGAGATGAAATATTTACTTAAATTTATATTTACTTTTCTTCGCTCTGGTGTCGAGGCAATCAACACGCAATGCCACCGCAAAATACTGCAGAACGTGGGGAACGGAGTGTCTTAACATTAGGTTGCGGTTGCTGATGTGTGCGGGATACAGCGTGAAGCAGATTTTTGTTTACACACTTATATATTTTTTCTGTAAATATCTACAAAAACAGAGCAAACATGATGCTCAAATACTCCAGTCATCACATTCTACGGATTTTTTTGAAAAGTTCTGCATCGAGTGGCGAAGCTCAACGCCGTACTCTGTCAGCCAGAGCGGTAAAATTACAACAAATGTCTGACGTTAGTAATCTCTATATGATATTTACAATTCGATCAGTTTCAATAGGTTTGAGTAGTAGGCCTCGCCGCAACAGTAGGTCCCCTCGTTACGGAATGTGTTACAGCTCCATGTCGACAGCGATCGTAAAACTTTATGAACTTAGCCTCTTAATCTATCTGACAATGATATGATACAGAGTAATATATATTGTCAGAATAATCCAAAGATTTACTTTTTTCGGAATACTATTACAACTATATTTATTATTTTCATTTGGCCAGTCGTGGCGCAGGTGTATAAAGCGTTACTGCAAAATCGACTGGTTGTAAGTTCGATCCCCATTCGACGACCTGCAATCTTTATTTTAATTTCTTAGCTCTGGTGTCGAGTCAAAGCGCGGCGTCGAGTTTTGCCACTCAACACGCATGCCTCCAAATTTCGGCGGAAAATGGGGAATGGAGTGTCTTAACACTAGGTTCCCTCTATCTACCCTGCTGTGTGCGGAATACAGCGTGAAGCTGATTTAATTTTAATTTATTTTCGTTCAATAAGCCGTTGCTGTAGACATCGACTTTATGACGCCAGACAAAAAAGTACCCATATATTACCGATCCCGTAGGAATTTTGGCACTTTTTAATCTGTTTGAGAAACATACACCCAACACGCAATATCACACAAGTACTACGCTTTCCCAAGCTATTCGATGTACAAGTAAATCCACTCTGATTTGAATTAAAAAATGTTAATTTCCTTAGTATGTTTTAAGCTATTACTATTAGAAATCTAATTTAATTTACTTATAAGGTCTCCTAATTATTTTTAGCATCACGTTGTAGCCCACATATGGCAGAGTAAACACTGAAAACGTAGTGTTAAAACACTAAGTTTCCCACTTTCCGCACAATTATCGAGATATTGCGTTAGGCAAAAATCTACACCGCCCTTTGTAATATACCTACCATAGCAAGGAAATAAAAATAACTCAGTTAAGAATCGAACCCACAACAGTCGCAAATACAGACAGATGAACTTTGAGAAATATAAATGTATGTATTTTGGAGATTGTTAAGCTGCATCATTACTCTGTGACATAAACGCTGAGATTTCAATAACTACAACCGATACGTGATTGCTTGAAGATACATAGATAGCGCTGTTAAGTGACAGACTGACTCGGCGATTTATGTGAATGTAGTATATAAAAAATACATTGTGGTGGTTATTGGTTCGATTCCAATTTTAAAGAATGAATTTAAATATTTAAATTATATGTATTGTTAGAAATCGGAAGAGGTTAACGTTTTTAAAAACACACTATACAAACACAAATCGTCTATATGATTCTAAACTATTTAGAAAGAGATACTCTGTAATTGCAATAAGTGATATATATCACCTACTAACAATACTTCACACTAGTTTCCTTCCTATAGGGGCCGTCACTTACAAGCAACTGTCCCCGATTGACACAACTCCACTGCTTTTATAGTTATTTTCCACCTAAATCTACCCTCTTTTACACGAATATATTCTTTATTGCACCAAATTCATACATAATAAAACACACATTTCAAAATTTCATTTACAACGGTGGATCTATTATACTATATATTTTTACTCTGATCGACGAAACGCGGCGTTGAGTTTTTATTTTTTTCTATAAATTTTACAAATTATCTTATTTATAAAATTTCCAAAATTAATCTTTCTTTTAAGGAAATCATGGCGCATTGTAAGGCGGTTGTGGGTTCGATTCCCACTCAGGAAAATAAAATAGTAACCATTTTTATTTTCTCTTTAACTTTAACGTTTGAAGATCCTATCATACAAATTACAAGCGTCAAGAGTGAAACGTCGAAGCAAAAAAATATAATAGTTTCTACTTGTTTATGTATTATCAGAACATTATACAATACAAAATATATAATGTGAACTTGTCGATTTTATTTATTAAATTTCATAATATGCATATAGGTAACACTAAATTTACTAAAACACTTGACTAAAATAGGAAATTTATTTAAAAAAATAACTCCTACACAATCTTATGTACCAATAAAACAAGAATAAGAGATCAAAGAAAATAAGAAGAAACAAATTCTACTAATAAATAAACTCGAATAGACACAATAAGGGCAAGGAGTAATGGCCCCGAACCTTTCGATGAATGTTTAACTTCAAGTGTGGAACTGCTTGAGTTGTTTTATAGTAAAATAATCCCACTTTCCTCCGAGTTCTGGAGACATTGCGTGTTGAGTGTCGGAACTCAACGCCGCGCTTTGCCTGGAGACGAGAGCAACGAAATGGAAATATATATTTAATTTCCCTCAGTGGGCATTGACCCGCAAGCAGTCACTTTTACAGTCACACGTTGTGCCCCTTTTTTTATTTAAAAGGTATAAAATTTTTAACAGAGCAGGATGTGAATCCGCACATTGTGGTGGCGAAGGTGTCAATTCTTTCGATTTACCCGCTCTGATAACAAGACAATACACGGCGTTAAATTCCGCCACTCTACAAGCAATAGAAAAAGACAATCTTGAAAATTATGGAGGAAGTAGTGAACGGAGCGTCTTAACACTAGGTCCCTATATATTCTACAACAACTGCTATATGCGGGATACAGCGTGAAACTAAAAATTAATCAAAATTAAAAGTAATATCAACTCAATACTTACTTTCTTCCACGTCTACAGAGATAGTCACTGATGAGGTCAGATAAGGCGCAGTCCTCGTATTTATTGCACCGACGTCAGACAAATGTGGCGAACTGTTTTTTTTTCTCTAATACAGTTAACTCTGATTAACTATAGTCAAGTCAATGTTTTTTCGAGAGTAAATGATTAGCTTTCAATCTTTTGTAAATGAGATATATAAATAAACTCAATTTAGCAGGGTAGGCTGAGGCAACCTAGTGTTAAAACACTCCGTTATCCACTTTCTGCCGAATTCTGGAGGTATTGCGTGTTGGATGGCGGAACTCAACGACGCTATTTGCTTCAACATCAGTGCGAAGAAACTGAAATATAAATTTAAATAAATATTTACCTTGCCTCGAATGGAAATCGAATCCACAACCAGCGTTCACAGTCACATTTTTTGGCCCCTGCGCCACGACTAGCCTCGTAAATGTACATGAGGTATATAAATAAAAATCAAATAAATCAGCTTCTAAATGAGATATGTGTGTAGCATAACAGAGTAGGCAGAGGGAACCTTGTGCTCAATTTACATTTGTTACTTTCCGCCGAATTTTCGAGCTTTTGCATGTTGAGTAAACAAAACGCCGGGATCTTCCCCTGGGTGCGAGAGCAAAGAAATGAAAATATTAATTAATAATCATTAATTCCCTCGAGTGATGATCGAACCCATTACCGTCGCGTTACAATCACACCCATCTGCCCACGCCCCACGACTGCCTCAAGATATATATTTTAACGAAAATATTTTTATTAATTTTACTTAAATCAAGTTATTAAATAATTTTGCGCTATCAGATACTGTTTTTTTTTAATTTTCCCCCATGTTTAGTAAAGTAGGCAAAGACAAGCTAAAAACAAATCAGGACAGCGGTACTCAATGTTAACTTTTATATAATCACATCTAGAATAATAAACGAAATTAATTTTATACAAAATATAGCAAAAAATATGCTTAAATGCTCAAAGCTCTTGATTGCATTCTTTTAAAAGCTTATTTTTTTCTGTTCTTCAAATAACCATAGACGCGACTTGATATTAATTTCAGCTTGGCACCCAAACGCGACCTCGAGATAAATGATCTTGAGACTGACGGACAGACGGACAACAAAGCGATCCTATTAGACTACCGTGTTTACCTCCTAAGGTACAGAAACCTAAAATGGAGATAGAACTGTAGACTAAACCCCCTAACCCTAAAATACCGAGTAACTAAGATATTATACCATAAATTTTACTACTGAAATTCAAAAGCTCATTTCTTCATCAATATGCATCGCGTCGTCCAGTAAACGTGAATTTACATTTACGATGAATGTGACACGGTTCCGGAACAATAAAATCTTTATGGCTATTGCCTCGCATCGCCTTTGTACGTTGATCCTGGTTTAGAACCTTATCGAACTATTCACGAGTTCCAAATAACTAGGTGAGATTGAATTAATATTATCTATTATACGCGATCCTTGTTCACATACAGATACGGTTTACTTCACGCTGTATTCCGCACACAGCAGAGGTAGGCAGAGGAAACCTAGTGCTAAGACACTCCGTTCCCCACTTTCTGCCGAATTCAAGAGGCATTACGTGTTGAGTGGCAGAACTCAACGCCGCTCTTTGCCTCGACACCAGAGCGAAGAAATTGAAATATACATTTAAGTAAATATTTCATCTCGAGTGGGGATCGAACCCACAACCAGTCTGTTTTACAGTCGCACTTTGTGCCGCTGCACCACGACTGGCCTTAACGTTTGCTCTACGGTTTAGTATATTTTATATATTTTTTTAGTTTCACACTATACCCCACATTCCACCTTATCTTCGGTGGATGTTGAGAGGCGGAACTCAACGCAGTACTCACAAAGGAGATCGAACCCAAAACCACCGCGATCACAATTGATGCCCTCAACACTATAACATTACATCAACAACAAGTTTCAACCAATTTTTCCACAAAATCTAATCGACCGATAGAAAAAGACAAAGTGGCGTTATAAAATTGAATCCCTAACACGGTTGTCTGTGCCTGATGCTCGGTGGTTCCAAACTATTCGTTTCTCGATCCGTTACCGTAAAGCGGTACTAATTACATTAAAAATACTCTGACGTGGCGAAAAAATTTTGATTTTCGAATACGTTGTATGAAGCTACTATGTAATCTGACTGTCTGGTTTTGGAATAATAAATTGTGAGACTTAAAAATAGATATTATAAGTAAATGTTTTTGTTTAAAAAACAAATATATACCTATTATACAAAACTCATCGGTTACTGACAAATGAACTACAGCCGAAAGTACATGAGCAGCACTCTGAAATTTGGAAAATATATATTTTATATTCTATTCTTTTTCCTGTATTTGCCATTTTCAGAAGAATCTATTCGTATACTTTTATATATTTTAAAGGCACCATCTCGTGAAAGCAAATAAAATACAAAGTAGGCATATGAAAATTAGTATTAAGACAATTCATTTGCAATTTTCGAGACATTGGGTGCTAAGTGGCGGAAATTGACGCCATCGCGCTCGCAGTCAGACATTGTGCTGTTGCACCATGTCGGACACATAGAAAATTTGAGTTAAATATTACATACATAAATATTATATCAGGCGGTTGTGGCGCAGTGGCACAAGGGTGCGACTGTTTTTTGGGTTGGAATTAATATTTTTTTTTTTTCGACCTGGTAACGAGGAACGAGGACCCGCAAAGACTCCAGAGTTCTACGGTAAGGGGAGATTGAAAATGTCTTAATAAGAACGGAATCTCGGATCGGATCGGAAGTTCAGGTGTATCCTGAACACCCGATCCGTGAAGCTAAAACCATACATATAAAAAAATATACTCATATACGATAATAATAGGAACAATCAAATATGGTTTCCTTGCACTCATGCAAATTACAATTGCATTTTAATATAAAAAACATTACACATTTTAATAAAAAAAAAAAACATTCATAATCCAAACAAAACCAGGTTACAGCAGCTAACTTACATCCATATCACTATCCCTAATTAAAAGGGGGGAACAATACGTAATGGAAGTCTAATCTGGTTACATCGTCATCGACGCCGATGATTGCGCTGATGACTGTACGAGGAGCAGCAATAATCCTTTTAGTTTCGTCTGACGGAAAAACTAGTTAGTACTAACTTGATATGCACCTTAACGATTGGGTAACTGGCTTTTGTGTGTAACGTCTGTGTGGATTTGAAATTTTTGCTTTTTTTTTTTAGGTTCACACTGTGCCTTGTATAGTAGGGTAGGCAGAGGGTATCTGGGAACCTAGGTAAGACACTGCGTTCCCATTAAGTCATTTCCATTCTCCACTTTTCGAAAAAAATTGGAGGAGGATTTATTGCGTGTTAAGGGACGGAGCTCAACGTCACTGTTTTCGTTACCAGAGCGAAGAGAGACATCGTGGCGTCGCGTCGGGCTGTAAACACGACTTTGGGAGTCTATCCCCATCTACTCTATACAAAAGTAATGCGTACATATTCTTCAATTTATTTATTTATTCAATTTGAGGCCAGTCGTGGCGCAGGCGCGCCACTGATTGTGTGAATTCAATCTCGCGGTAATGACATTTAATATTTTCATTTCCTCGCCCTGGTAACGAAGCAAATCACGGCATTGATTTCCACCACTCAACACGCAATGAATCCAAATTTCGGCGGAAAGAAGCGATAGTCTATTAATGGGAACGAAATTACTTAACACCAGGTTTCCAGGTACAAAGAAAAAAGGTAAAAAGAACAAGTATATACATATTAATAATTATAATACAGTAGGTATTCTTAAATGAGTATATTTGCACCCGACACGGCGCGGGAGGGAAGTGTCGCCATGATTTACGTCGCTTGTTCACTTGTTCGATGCTAATCGTGTGCTAAGCAGTCGCTTGATTTATGATGGCGGATTCGAATATAATTATTTTGTAATTTTCTGTAGGTAGATATGTTTGTCATCTTGACGCTAAAGCATACTGGAGGGTAGGCAGAGGAAACTTAGTGTTCAGACACTTCGTCCTCTATTTGCCGCCGAATTGTCGATATTATTATTCAGCGGCAATGTCGAATAGCGTAACTCAACCCCGCGCTTAACATCGAAACTAGAGTGAAGAAGTAAAAATATTAAATATTTAAAAGTGTAAAATATTAAATATTTTATCGTTAATATTTAATAAATTAAGTCGTGTTTACAATCACACTTTGCAGCCACTACTGTCCTCTGTATGTAATGTAAAGTTAAACTCATATGCGGAAAACTTAGAACGAAGTGTATTGCCTTAAGATAGGGGTTTAAGGCCAGTCGTGGTGCAGTGGCAAGAAGTTTGACTGTAAAACTGACTGGTTGTGGGTTCGATCCACATTCGAGGAGATGAAATATTTACTTAAATTTATATTTCCATTTCTTTGCTCTGGTGTCGAGGCTAAGTGCGGCGTTGAATTCTGCCACTCGACACGCAATGCCTCCAGAATTCGGCAGAAAGTGGGGAACGAAGTGTGTTAACACGAGGTTCCCTCTGCCTACCCTGCTGTGTGCGGGATACAGCGTGAAGCTGATTTTTTTAGGGGCTTAAGCAAATTATTGAATTCTAATTTTTATTTACAAACATAATGCGTTCACTATTCTCCGTCCGATTTCGAAACATGACGTGTTGACGTGGAGCTTAACGCCTCGCTTTATTTAACCAAAACAAGGTAATAATAATATTATATATTCCAATCCCTCGAGTGGGGATAGAACCCACAACCTGTCTTATGCATATGCCTTACTACCTACCCTTATTTTACTTATAAAACAAATCTTATTCTTTAAACAACATTCATAGTAGACTATAATAGTCTAATAACTAAATTTGAGTACTTCCCTAACCGTATAAAAGAATATAAAGACGGAGTGATCGCGCCTCGATATACTGAGTTAATGGACCGTGAAGGAAATGGGGCGAATGTGCTGACCAAAATGTATACACAAGTAAAAATATATGTTTCTCATAGTATTATAAGTTATTTATTTATAGCCAGGCGGTATTTTAATAATGTCTATGTAGGAATATAGTGTTAAGACATTCCGTTTTCCGCCGAATTCTGGAGGCATTGCGTTTTCAGTGACGGAACTCAAGGCTGTGCTTTGCCTTGACATCAGAGTAAAGAAAATTTCAATATTTAATATAAATAAGTTATGATGTTTATTTTGTATAGTATTAAAAATTATTGATTTATAGCGAGATGGTGTTTTAATAATGTGAATATCTTTGTGGTTTATAGGTGTATTTTGATATGGATGTTACAGGTTCAATGCCATTAGATTATTTAAACCTTATTACTACTAAATTTGAAAAATATTTACAAAATTTTAACAATAATGCAAATTATAATGTATTAAATCAATATTTATAAATTATGTTTTTTTTTATATTTAATATTTTTAAACCTCCTTACCTTTTTCATATTAATAAAAGCACTTAATTAAAAACTTCTACTTAAAATCCAAAATTAGGTTAAAGAAAATACAGCATTTGATTTTGTCACCCCTCAGGTAATGTCTAAACGAACAGAAGGAAAAAAATGCTTTGACTTATTGCTTATATCTGTGTCTTCAAATGTGTTAAAGACGTGCCAATTATACTCGTTATTTTTATATTTTATATGACTTCTGCATTTTCATTATTTTTTTGAGGCCAGTCGTAGCACAAAAGCACAAAGTGTGACTGCAAAATCGACTGGTTGTGAGTTCGATCCCCACTCGAGGAAATGAAATATTCATTTATATTCATCATTTCTTCGCTCTGGTGTCGAGGCAAAGCGCGGCGTTAAGTTCCACCACTCAACACGCAATGCCTCCAAAACTAAGCGGACGGTAGGGAATGGAGTGTCTTAACACTAGATTTACAATCTTAAATGTATGGAAATTGAAAATAAAATGTCTATTGCTTAATTTTTTTGCTGTTTATTGAAAATAATAATGATTCCTAAAGTAGTAATAATATAATATGTTATCTAATTTTACAAATTACATATTGTGTGAACAAATTTTGAAACAAATTTATTTTTGAACTATGAAATACCGTGACGTATGGCTCAAAATCCGATCCTCTATATAGCTCTTGGAACAATTTTTACTGTAATAAAAATATACCACCGGTAAGAGTCATCATTAAGCCTAACACCCATCTATTTATTGGTGAAAAATGTATATCTAAGAGCTGTTGGACACATCATTTCCTCTTCCGCAGAATCCGTCTTAGTCAGTTGCCACTCTTTTAATTTATCAAGCAAAATGTAAAAGAAAATTTACCGAAGCATTTTAGGAAATTCTTTCATATATTATTTTATTAATAATATAATATATATTTTTTTATTTTAAACATTTTAAAAGTGTTATACCCCATTTATACTTAACGAAAAATACTTATTAAGAAAACGTATAAAAATTTATAAAATATACCGCTGCGTTAAATTTTTTTATATGTTCGCTTCATGAGTATATTTTTTTGCTTAAACAGAGCGGGTTCAAATTTTAAGATACTCTATCCGAGATATTGCGTTTTGAGTAACGGAATTCAACGCCACGCTCTTTCTTGCTACCAGAGCGAGGAAATGACAAGCAACTCCCCTGAGTGAGCATCGAACTCATAGCAGTTACGTTGCCACGTAGACACTGTGCCACTTTGACAGTCTAACTATAAGCTATACAGAATTACATAATAATATCAGTATTCGAGTAAAGACAAAACTCCCACAAAACCAGCAGATAAGCAAAAAGATGAACGACTTAATCCCACTGTGGCAGTATGAAAATTCCTTTGACGCTACGTTTGTCTTTATCGTTGTGAATTTTCAACTTGTACGTAAAATGTCTGGTTACTTGATACTTCTAGTATAATTACATTTTTTATCTTCTATTATAGTATTTGATTGTATACAAGAAGCTCTTGGCACTCGGAGAAATTATTTATGTTTTGTTGCTTAATCTGTTACCAAGACAAAGCGCGGCGTTGTATCTTATATATTGAGCGTTGCGTCGGGAATAGTGTCTTAACATTAGGTTCCATCTACCTTCCCAGCTATAAGCTTTAAGCTAAAAAACATCTGTATATTTATATATTATGTCAATTTTCCATTTATTACTATTATATTTATTTCAATACAATCAAATCATAAAACGAAGTAAGAACTAAATGATGTAATAAGGGAAAAAACGCTTTTATTATTTACAGCGACTCAACAGCTCAGATGTGCGCGCCATTGAACATTGTGACCTGCGATATTTCCTTAACATACAGGGTGTTCCTTGTGATTTTCTTAATGTCCTATATTTAGGGAAAAAATTGTATGTAGTCTATGCTTTTTACATGTCAGATATAGATTAAATTGACGCATTGGGTAAAACGTAAAAATATATCAAATATATTAAAATTTTAATTTCAATTTTATATCCTGTATATAGCTGTGTTGTCAGAGAAAGCGTTTGTAACCGATTTCCGAGATATTGAATTTGACGACGTCCTCAACACAGCGACTTTTCTTGTTATCACAGTGAGGAAACAAATCATTTCTCAAAGTGGAAAAAGATCTCATCTTCTTGTTTGGTGAGATAAAACATCGTGTTAAGTTATATTATTCGTTGCAATTGGGAGGAAAGTAGAAAAAACAATGAAATATTCGAGCCCAATTTTTATGAGTATCATTTATACATTTATCTATTCTTATATTAAGAAAATAAAAAATCTTTTTATTTCATTTAATCTCTAAAATAAAACACACTGTACATAGACAAATTGAAAGCAATGAAGTCGAAAGCGTAAGTTCTCAATCATTCAAGTTAACGACAACTGTGAAGAGGGGTTGCTCTAAGAATAGCTAAAATCTTAAATAGATGCGGCATTTTCTATAGTGTCATCGAGTATAACTCATAAAAAGTTATTATTAATTAATGAATTATAATAATTAAAAACAGGTGTTATAACACCTTTTTTAATTTTTATAATTCATTACCATTATTTCCTCCGTCTCGAGAGGAGCCATAAATCTCACTAAGGTCACTGTCGCACGTAATTTGATATTGTAGTAAGGTTATTGTAGCATTAACTTCAAAGATTAATGACGAATTGAGAAACTCCTTTTTTGTGAGTCGGTTAAAAACAAAATTATCCCCTACAAAAACTGAATAAAACAAAATTAATATACAAAGCCTATACGCAAAAAAGGGAATTTAAAATACACCGCATCCATTTATGTAGTTCAGATAAACTTATCAGTTTCTAGGAGCAATAACAACTTAATAGTGTAAGAGCATGTGATTGTCGAGCGAGCCGCCTAATGGGGACTCTTAAACAATTTACCTTGCCTTATGTCAATGTTTTTCCTTTCTTTGATTATTGCTACAATAGTTCTTAGAAATGTTTAAATGTCTGTATTTTCCGTATAATTAAATTTCACATTTTTCTATTATATATGAGGGTATCGGTAATAGGTTTTTATTAGATGCTCATCTATACGATTTGAGGCCAGTCGTGACGCAGTCACGAAGTGTAACTGTAAAACCGACTGGTCGTGGGTTCGATCCCCACTCGTGGAGATGAAATATTTACTTAAATTTATGTTTCCATTTCATCGCTCTGGTGTAGAGGTTAAGCGCGGCATTGAGTTCTGCCATTCAACACGCAATGCCTCCAGAATTCGGCAGAAAGTGGGAAACGGAGTGTCTCAACACTAGATTCCCTCTACCTACCTTGCTGTGTGCGGGATACAGCATATAGCTGATTTATTTTTATTTTTTTATTATTATTTCTATACGATTCTAGTCCAGTTCAGTTCAGTACTTTAATAATGGCATTTCAAACGTAGCAGTTGACAAAATCACTTCCCCAGTATTATGTTGCATGGAAAAAACGTCAAGGAGTTTGTACGATAAAAAACAGATAGAGTTACACAATAGGAGAATGCATGTTTAAAAGATCCGGTTAAAATACTGCGATCATCTAGTCCTCTAGAAAAATCTCAAAAATTAAAATGTCTAGAATTAGTTCAATGCGTATTCAAACATTGAACTAATTCTAGCGAGCTTAATTTCTTCGCTTTGATAAAGAGGCAAACGCAGCGTTGATTTCCCCTACTCAACACGCAATACCTTAAAATCGGCGTAAGGTGGGAAACGAAAGTGTCTCGATTGGAACGGAGTGTCTTAACACTAGCTCCCACGTCTCCTCTGCCTAACCTTCTATGTTGTGGATGTAAAAAATAATAACCTACTGTTAAAACACCTTTTGCTCCCTCACCTAGTTTGACAGTAAGACGCTGTAACTAGCTACCTCTTCTCTTCTTATTGAATTCATAAAAAATGATTTGAAACGTCCTAAATATATAACTTTATTAGCTTCACGCTATATCCCACACACAGCAGGGTAGGCAGGGGGAACCTAGTGTAAGACACTCCGTTCCCCACTTTCTGCCGAATTTTTGAGGCACTGCATGTTGAGTGGCAGAACTTAACGGCGCGCTTTGCCTCGACACCTGAGCGAAGAAATGGAAATATAAATTTAAGTAAATAATTCATCTACTCGAGTGGGGATCGAAACCACAACCAGTCGGTTTTACAGTCACACTTTGTGCCGCTGCGCCACGACTGGCCTGAAATAAAATATATAACATTCATGTCTAAATTATTAAGATCTTACATTCTTAATAAAACACCAAATATAAATATTAAAATACACATAATCTATTGGACAAAAGGCAGAAGCCGTCTGATAAACTTTATGTCGCCTTTTCACAGTTACCTTTTGTCAGCCACGTATAAACGAATTGAAAGGCTTTGTGAGCGCTGCGGTTAGTTCACGTCATTTTACTGTGAAATTCTATAAGCTATTTCGTGGTGTTCGTGTTGCTGATGGCGTATTTGGTCTACTGCAAAACTTAGACACTAACCACGTTCATAAAAAAATTTTAGGAGCCGTTCCGTGTTACGTAAGCAGTTTTTTTTGAATTATTAAAATATTTCATTGAAAACGACAAAAATAAGCAAACAGAATACTCTCTTCAATTTCCCATTTTAGAGAAACCAGATTAAATTTCAATTCTTCGCTCTGGCGCAGAGGCAAAGCGCGGCGAATTGTTCCGCCTCTCGACAATATATCCAGAATTCCATTCATCAAAGTGGATCTTCATTAAAGTGAAGAACAGCAGTATTCTAATAAATAACGGAGTGTCTTAACAATAAAGTCCCAGGTTCCTTCTGCCTACCTCGCTATATCCGGGATACAGCGTAAAGCTAAAAAAAAAGTATTCAATATAAAATCAGAAACGAAACACCTCATGTTAAATGTTAATCCCGTTGTTATTGACAGTCAGCTCCAAACTGTTGTGACGTTACTTTGTGAATAAACAACATAGCACGGTGCCATTTGCACGTAAATCAATCCAAATATTGAAAAATATCCAACACCAATGCAATTTAAAGCCAAAAACAATTTCAATCGCAAATTGAACAACTTACTCGACCGATACAAATGTTTTCTTGCTATTTTATTCTTTTGCGGTTTCAATCTTAGAGTTTTTAAGCTTTTCAATAGATTCAGAATTGTATCAATTATTTACAGCGTTTCTCTCGTCATCGTAACCACTTCAGCCACCATATATTGCTGTGCGTCCACAAATGTATTACAAACTTTTTCTTTATTTGAATATATATTGTCTGTTTTCATTTTAATAATTTATAATAGCAAAATTACCAAATTCTCGTTCAAACTTCATGAAATTGACATCTATTTGAGAATTAACTTTAACCATTACTTCAGCATCAGGAAAAAAGTCGTCATAACTATAATTTTACTATGGATTATTAGAATTTGTTACACCAGTATTCATTGTTTGTCCTATAGCTGTTCTATTCATTTAATCGCTTTCATACTGAGCCTATTCGCATCTTTCTCATTGGATTTGAACCGAGTGTGGCGTTTCATAGTTTTGGATATAGTGTATCACCGTCTTTCCTTGCTCCGTAAGAGACTAGAAGAAACAACTGAATGCAACTACTATTTGTATGTAAACAAAAATAAAATTATCAAGGAAGATAAAATTAAATTTTGCATCAACTTATATAGAAGTATAGCTGATATCACTGATCTAATTTCCCCAGAGTTACATGCTTCTGTGAGTATATTTTTGTACAATTATATTAATTAGAGACCAGTCGTAGCGCACGGGCACAAGTGTACGACAGGTCATAGGTTTCAGTCTCAGTTGAAGGTACGAAAGATTTAATATTTTCATTTCCTCGCTGTGGTAACAAGTCAAAGCGTGGTGTCTCCAGAATTCACGAATGGAATTGTCAAGCCGGAAAGGAGTGTCTTCATTAGGTTCCCATGTTGTCTCTACCTACTGTGTTGCGTGCGAGATACAACGTGAAGCTTAAAAAATATTTTTTATAGAAAATATGAAAAGCACATTACATTTGTCTATTTTTCTTATTCTGTAATATTTTACAGTGTAATTTTACAACCCATTTTTTTTTTCAGATGTTTGTTAGTATTGTATGCAGTATACCAAAATTGATAATCAATATTTATCACGTACTTCTTGTATTAGAAGGTGTAGTAAGTATCATTTTAAATTTTTCGAATTCTTATTAATTTATTGTGAAATATTGAGACAAAACTGTTTATTAAAAATTGAACCCCTTCCCATTTCATTAGTTCTCTCCTCTACCCAAAGGTGGTCTGGAAGAGATCGCTCATTTAGCGATAAGGCCGCCTTTTTGTGCTGATTTATGTTTCTTTCAATATTGTGATCTTTATTTCTAGTGTACAATAAAGAGTATTTTACTTTTTTACTTTACTTTTGCTAGTACCTAATTTTACTAACATGTAGATCTTAGTTACCCTCTGATGACGTTTACTAAAATAGAATTGAATTTAAATATGCTTAATTATAAGATTAGCAGCTCATCTTAGAAGTACCAAACTTTAGGAGAATTAGGAGGAGGATTTTAGGAAGATTAGGTTCAAGTTTCCTTACGTTCACTTTTTTTTAACTTTCTAAATATTATTCTTTGTTTAGTGGATTAACTCTGGAAATTGTTTAACGCCATGTTATCAAAAAAAGTTGAGGTTAAAAAAATATAAAAGAAATTATACTTTTTGTCATAGATGAATGAATTGAATATATAGAAATAACTTTTAGGAACCAGCAGAGTCCATCGGATTCCTTATAATGCATATTTCTCACGTGTGTTTCCTTCTATTTTCGCCATGCATACTAATTGAACTGCATTTAGTAGAAGTAGAAAAGATAAGGTGTCATTTGCTACATCGTCTTATTGAAGAAAAAGGTAAAAATAATCATATTTCTGTCTGTGTACTTTATATTTATTCTAAAGCCCAGAGAAAACGGAAAGTGTCGAGACACTCAGTTCTTTATATTATGCCTGAATTGGAGACATTGCGCATTTAGTGACATATTTACTAATTATAATATGTTTTTAGCTTTACGCTGTATACTGTTAACATAACAGGGTAGAGAGAGAGAACCGAGAGTTAAGAACCACCACTTCTCACTGAATTTTCGAGACGTATTGAGTAAATGGCGGAACTTAACAAGCAAGCAAGGAAATAAAAATAATTAATGATTCATTTTCTACACTGGGAGTCGGACCTATAACCGTATCGTTTATATTCCACGCGCTATGACATTTCACCACGACGGCATATCATTATTTATTATATATTTATGCTTTTTGTTTTCTATATAGATAATGGTATATAGCATTTTTAATATTTTTTCACAAGTTATTTAGATTGACATATTTGTTTAATTATACATATACAAACTTATAGCCCAGATCCCAGAGCCGCCAGACCTACGTCATTTTAGCAAAGCTGAAATTTTGAAGTCTCATTAGTCTAATATGTAGTTAAGACGGTATGCGTACTCACTAACTTAAATATTAGGCCTTTTCAGAGGTAGCGCCAAATATAAGTACATCTCATCTCTTAATGTTAACTACATATTAGACTATTAATCCTCAAAATTTCAGCTTTGCTAAAATGGCGAATGCCTGGGGGCCCTGGGATCTCAGTCTATTATAATGTATTGTTACAGATCCAAATATTAAATCGGATATAAGTGATTTTCTAACGTATACAAACATAAGGAATTTTGAAAGTAAAATATGGCGGTTCATACCGATGAACATAAGCCTACCCATAGAGATCGCAAGTATGTGCGCTTCGACTATGATTGTGATTATTAATTTTACACACTTGTATGGATAAAATACACGAAAATAAAAGTAAGAATTCCAATCTCTTTTATTTTTTCCTTATGTTATATTTTAAATTAAATGTAATTTATATATTTAATATTTTAATTACCTCGCTCTGGTAACGTGGTAAAAGGTGGCGTTGAGTTCCGTCCGCTTCCGTTTCGTTCCGTTGCGTTCCGCCACTCAACACGCAGTACCTCAGAAATTTGGCGGAACGTGGAAATAGAAATGTCCACTAGGTTCCAAGGTCCCCTTTGCCTACGGTGCTATTAATCTAAAAAATGTTTAAAAAAAAATTTGAACTAAATAAATTTACTTTTTGCTTACAAAACCACTGCGTCTTTTTCTTGAGATCTCAATGACAGTTCGAAGGGACAGTTTGATGAGCTGGCTGCACATTGGTTTAACGATATACCTCCTTACAAAGATTTGTCAAAGTCAAATTTAGAAAAACTTTCTTTGATGATTGTTATATTGTATATATTTATAAAAATATAAACAGAAAAAAAATGCTTACGTTTTAAGTTCAACCACAAAATCTATAATTGTACATTTAGTATAAGCATTAACTTAATTACTATACAGAAAATGTTAAGTTACGCGGCTCAAATTGAAATTGTTGGAAAGTTTAATAGGAATAATTTATTATTAGATGGAAATCCTCCCATTTCCACGCTCTGGTAGCGAGGCAAAGCGCGGAATCAAGTTGCGCCACTCAACACGCAGTACCTCAGGAATTTGGCGGAACGTGGAAAATAGAAATGTTTTTTTTAACAGGGTGTCTTAACACTAGTACTAAATACAGCGTGACGTTAAAAAAATAAATATCACTAATAAGTGAAAAAAAAAAACCACTACTCATTAATTACTCTTGTTGTAGTTGAGGCCAGTCGTGGCGCAACGGCACAAAGTGTGACTGTAAACCGACTGGTTGTGGGTTCGATCCCCACTCGAGGAGATGAAATATTTACTTAAATTTATATTTCCATTTTCTTCGCTCTGATGTCGAGGCTAAGCGCGGAGTTGAGTTCTGCCACTCAACACGCAATGCCTCCAGAATTCCCTGCTGTGTGCGGGATACAGCGTGAAGCTGGTATGATTAATTACTCTACTTCACTGATTACTGACAGTATCTACTCTCTCTAGTTCCATAATTGTATGCGACCTTTACTTTTTCTAAGAACTTAGCGCTAGTCTTTTTCCTTATTACAAATGATACATAATAAGGCGGAAACACGCAACCTGATACTTTGAAAGAAATCCGAAGACCCTCCAATTCATAGGACAATATTATTTATTGATTAAAACTAAAAAATGACAATTTTGTACATCACAAAAATAACGTTTCAAATTCGAACACATGGTTTTTATTAAACTAAATAAATCCCTCAGTTTTATAATAGTAGTATAGAAGTCAGTATAATATTAGCATATACATATATGTGAAGCGAATCGTTTTGTGTGATATTTAATATTTTCATTTTCTTGCTCTGGTAAGGAAACAAAGAAGAATTTAGTAAGTGGTGAATGGAAATGTCTTAATGGGTAAGGAGTGCCTTAACACTAGGTTCCCAGGTTCCCTCCCCTGCTATGTGCGGGATATAGAGTGAAGCTAAAAAAAGTATAATATTAATAATATTTTAAAAATAATTGCTTAATATGTTTTTTTTTTGTTTTTATTACTTAAATTAATCATTTATAACGTTAAAATATTCCTTTGTCAGAGAAACGGAATGGAAGAAATTAAAAAATTAAAACAGGCGTCGACGCGTAACGCGATCAAAGTGAATCCTCTTTGTGATCTTGTCCGGTTTTAACACGGCGGAAAAGTGAATATCGTAATCGTTTTGTTTTAATTATATTGTGATATAATTTTTTTTATATAACTTCACGCCGTATACCGCGTATTGCAGAATCCCAAGTGGGATGTTAAGGCACTACGTTCCCATTAAGACACTTCCGTTCCCTACTTTCCGTCCAATTTTGGAGGCATTGCGTCGCTTTTGTCTCGTTATCAGAGGGAGGATATGTAAATGTTAAATATTGAATTTCTCGAGTGTGAATCGAACCCCGAAACCTTCGCTTTTATAATTACTTTAATAGTTCGGTGATAAGTGTGGAACGGAAATGTCTTAATGAGGCCTGGAAACCGACCAGGAGGCGCGGGTTCGAGTCCCGCTACGTTCAAATTTTTATACGTTGTCTAAATAAGTATTTTTCTTCTCTAAGTGTGGAATAACAATTTTAAAAAAAACTTAAAAACGGAAGTGATTTATTGGAAACTGAGATACCGCTACCTACATCATAAAGCTAACATTTTCCCTCATTTAGAATTCAAACCCCCTCACAACCTACAGTAAAGACGAGTACGTAATAAACCTGAAATACAAATAAAACCAGAAGCACTAAACAAATCGTACTATATTGTTTAACTTAAACCAGTTAACGACGTGAAAGTGATTAGCACGCTGTGTAATAGCCTAACGTAAGTAACGCCGCCGTTAATCCGTTACGCCGTTACGCTGTTTAACGCATTTAATACGTTCTAACGTTATCTCTATACGCTTGGTGTCGTTAAAAATAAAGAGCGTCGGTTAAATAGGCTCTGATAAGAAATGTATGTAATGTAAATTTCGTACAGTATTATTTAAGTTTTACCGAATGAAGTAAACAGCCGTGAGTTTCCTCTGTGAACTATTTTATCTTTTGCACTTTTACAATAGCGATTACTCTCTAACTAAAGAATCTTTAATAGTTCAAATAATAAACTATTTAATAATCGTTAGCTCTAATCTCCAACGGAGAAATGATAATACTTCTTAGGATAGGTAAACAAAATTCAAAATAATATACTCCATTGAATGCATAAAAAATAGGAACGGTTTGTGGAATACGAACGTATGTAGACACTGTAGTATTTGACGCACTGTTCCCTCTGTTTTTTTTAGAAAACACAAATTAATCGAGCGTACGGGTGATGATGGTAAATGATCACCGCCGCTGACGACCTCGTGTAACACCTGATGAGCTACAGGTGCTTTACAGGCCTCTGAAGTGGAGAAGGAAATGAGTAGCACAGAAGCATCTATCAGTATCCAGACGTATCCAGTTATAAAATTTGGCGGCATTTGTCCCCCTAAATTCACCGCTAAGACAAAAAAAAAATAATATAATGGTATTTTTTAGTAACCAACAATTAATTTTCTTTTCTGTTATTTTAATACAACTTTCACAAAACGGTATCCGCTACCGTTATACACTCATTTATATATGTATTTATAAAGTAATGTTCCGCAAATCATAAACTAAGCGCAATCAACAAACGTATTATAATAACTTTCATCGTACAAATGCGATGAAATAACGTCGAAAGTCTCTCACGACTCATTAGCAGATTTATCTTAGGCCGAACACAGAACAAAAATGCAATAGAAATGACCTCAATTATATATATCTGTTTAAAAAAATCTATCAGCTTCACGATGTATCCCGCACGCAGTAGGGTAGGTTCCTTCTGCCTACCCTGCTGTGTGCGGGATATAGCGTCAAGCTAAATTATCCAGTTCATGAAATACAGCCTAGTGACAAATGGACAGATAGACAGACCAGACCCATAACAAATTCTTAGTAATAGGGTTCCATTTTACCCTTTGGATACGGAACTCTAAAAACGTTCGTAAACGGAATTTCTAACTTCTAAACTTGTTCTGTGACAAGTATATTTTCTTGATGAGTTGTAAACTCGTTGATGTGGCATTTTATCTTGTCGTTGAAACAAGTAAGTTTTAATGGTGATTGAAGGGGGTCTTTCTTGTGATGTATCTCATGCCTTAAGAAGGGGTGAATTTGTATAAACGTTTAGTACTACATGCTGTTAGAGGAGATAAGTCAAATATTTTTTTATTACTAATATAGTATAGTGTAAGAAATATATTATTTAATAAGTTTCAAAAGTATCAGTTGGTTAAAATTTCATATTCTGGAGTTATAAATAGGAGAGAAAGTAGAAAATGAAGTGTCTTAACACTAGAATTTCTCTGTATATTCTACTATACGCAGGATACAACGTCAAGTTAGAAAAAATATTTTTAATCATTATTATGAAATCATGCTGTCCTGCTTTTTCTATGTATAATATCATCTGTTTTTATAAAATAATAATTTACTCGTTTTTCTATTTTACCTTGCGAGGAAACCTTGAAAATTAAACAAAAAAACAGTTTCCATTACTTACATATTATGACATCCACTGCTGGACATAGACATATCTCAAGGATAACAAAAGAACAACTTCACACTTCCCGCAAAGGAGAGTAGACGGAGGGAATCTAGTGTTTGGACACTCCGTCATATTACATTAATATTATGAAAAATATATATTTCATACTATAATAAAGACAGCGGTCTTGTGATGTCAATTTAGTTCCAGCCATTGCAATTGAAATCTTATATCTACAGATACACTCTCAAAGGACCGAGCTTAAGTAAGCTTGAGAAAACATTATAAAAACTATTCGAGAGCACCGAATAAAAACTTTATTGATACAATGAATAGAAAGTGCCGCCACTTGGGATGTGATACTTGACTAGCGCTATCCTCGTGTTTTCGCCAAATACCAAAATTAAATGAATTAAAAAAAAAAAGAAATAATAAAAATACGCGACGCATGCACCTTGAAACCTGGAAATCTAATATCCTACACACTCTGTTCCCATTACAACACTTCCATTCCCTACATTCCGATATTTTGTAAGGTATTGGGTGTTGAGTAGTGGAACTAAACGCCGCATTTTGCCTTGTTACCAGAACAAGGAGATAAAAGAGGAAAAAAAAGAGGTAGTCTCTTTAATCTAGATTCCGCTTTTTCTGTATCCCGCAATCTGGGAAAAAACAAAAATCCGGAGAAATGACATATTTTATAAGAACGAACTAACATAAAACGATATATTTTTCCATATACATAGATAATGAAACACTGAAATCCGGATATTACCAACTTCAACCGGAGCCGTAATATTGCGCTCATCGCCAGATAAAAGAAGGGTCGTTTTAGTTAAATCGTCTTCTTCACGCTTTCTCATTTTCAGTAGAATGTGTTTTTATTTTTTTTCACACAATAGAAGAAAGATAAGGATTGTCCATTTTAAATATTAATTTCATAATCATAAAAGGGTTGGACTTCGATATAACGGTACAGTTGGGAAATATACGTGGTGGGATATTTATAATAATAAATTAAATTATATAATGATAAATTAAATTTATTTTTAACATTATAATTTATTATAACCTTTTTTGTTCGATCCGGTTAGACAAAACGTAGAGGTCATACAGCACGTACTATTTTACTGTCAATAGATAATACAATAATATATTATAATTTAAAACAAATTTAAAAATACACATTAAATGTAACCTTGTGGTACACCATCCTTATTGTTCGTCCCCAATTTCCACCTATTTCGATCCCACAAACAAGATGAAACCTAAAAAGGAACCCGCAACCTACTCTACACTCTACATTTACGTTACATAAAATAACACACGGACATCCACATACAATTCTAAACTCGATTGCACTTGCATACATTTAAATTTAAAATTATGCAACGTTTGTCCTTTCGAATTTCTATTAGCTTTTGTTTATATCTAGAGTCAGCTAGCAAAAATTAAGTCCAAAACATGCCAGCCATACAATCCCCTAATGAAATTCGAAATCAAGGGAATACGAAACAATTGTAAGCTGGAAACGATTTTATACCAATCGCAGAAGGAAAGTAACGGAAAAAACTTGCCCGAATACAGATGAATCTATTATTGAAAATATACCGCGTGAAAGAATGTCGACCAAAATAAAGTCCAAAAAAAAATGCCAAAAATCGTCGTTACTTCTGTTCAATATTTCAGACACTCCGTCTCCACCTTCCATCCAATCCTGAAGTGGTAGAACTCAAAATGATTTACATCAAAACATTAATCATTACACCCAATGGAAATCGAATCCATAACCCACAGCGCTTACAACCAAATAGTAAACCTGCTGCAACGGTTCTTAAAATAAAATTGTACGTCAAAATATCGAACCGTGTATACACATATACCTCTGCCAAAAGCTAACAGACAGACTGACTGCCATGTAGTCGCCTCGTTTACATGTTGTTTACAGAATAAGAACAAAAAACCCAATTCAATTGCACTACTCCATGCAATTGTTTGTATTTGCAAATAGAATTTGCTTATAAATATTGCTTTCTATTCAATGAGCTGTATCGACGACGAAAATATCTCTAAAGGTAGTTTTAAGTTATTGAATTTCTTATCTTTGCTGTGTATTTGTGAAATGTATTGGTTTGTTGCTGTATTTACTGTATTATCCAGATTAGTCATCACATACCTAATTTTCTAAGCATTTTTTACTAACTAATAGCAGAGTAGGTGGAGATCCTAGTACTCATACACTCCGTCCCCCATTTTCCTTCTAATTTTCAATATATTAGGTACTGAGCGACGAACCTCAGATTATTTCGAAACCAAAACGAGGAAATGAAAATAATTTACTCTCCCAATTGGGAATTGAACTTACAATCATCGCATTTATAGTCAAATACCGTTACACTATAACGGCCTCACATACACAAATTATATTATAAAAACTCAAAAAACCACCCAAGATCACACACTAAAAAGAAAACCCGAAAAATAATAAAAAAAAAATGTACATTCAGTATCACAAAAAAAAACAATATCGTTGCCATTTCATTGCGAAGGAGTGGAAATATCAGAAATTTATTTACGTACAATATATTATATTATACGCTGTACCTACTGTACGTTATACGCAAAGATCGCTCACATTCATCACCCCCACTCAGTCATCCGTCAAAAAAGCGTTCACCGTACTTTATTGTCTAGCAACACCGCACCGGGGAAATTCCTGCCCGCTTTGGTGTTTTCATTTTTGGGGATCCGTAGGGTGAATTTGTTAAAACCTTTTTTAAAAATCACGTCCAGGTTTTTTTTTTTTCACGTAGTTTTTTTTTCTTGTTGCTGGCGTTATTCTTAGAGCCTACCTGACTAGCTTAGGGAGAAAGAAGCACTAAAGGCTACGGTCTCTGGATATCTCTTTCGACTCGTCTACTGCAATGGAACTTCTCATCTATACATACATTCAAACATTAATTTTACGTGATCTTTCTTCTCTCCATTATCATCAACATCATATCTATAAAGATCAACCAAGACAAAAAAATCCAATTTAATTTTTTAATAAAATATATATTGGGTTACATAGTAGGTATCGACTTTTATTTTATACCGAACAATTTTTATTCTACGGAATTCTTAACTATAAAACAAACTCACTCTTCACTCCATTTTTATTTTTTCGTAGCAATACTAGCGAAAGATATGTTTTAAACATTAGAACCGTAGGGCTGTATTGGAAATCGCTTTATTTGATATGATGAATCGGTTTAAGGTTACATGTAGGTACGAGTAGGACATGAAGGTGCACCCTTGCGAACTTTTGTATAATAGTATGTTTTGTTACAAATATAAATATATTTGCTAATTGCTTACATAAAAAAATGAATTTGATTACTCAAGGTTCCCCCGGACTGTCTAAATGTCTTAGTTTCCTGGACAAAAATATATTTTGTTAATGTGTGAATTAAAATGGAACCCTCAAATGAGGATTGAACTCATAGCTATCGCGTTGACAATATCTCTGTTTAACTCTGTCCTACTGCGCCATTCTGTATCCCGCTCATAGCAGAGTAAGCAGAGGAACTTGAAAACTGCGAACTTAGTGTTAGGACACTTCCGAATACAGGCGGAATTGTATGTTGCGGGGCGGAACTTAACGCCGCGCTTTGCCCCGTTACCAGAACGAGGAACGACAAATATTAAATATTTCATTTCCTCGAGTGGGAATCGAATTCACAGCCTATCGCGTTTACAGTCGCACTGATTTCACATATGAATAATAGTAAAATTAATTCTTTCAAAGTTACCATAACAATCCCATACAAAAGATTCACTTCCCACATCAAAATTACCCTTTTACCTATAATAAGCGGATTATTAAAAAAAATATCTTATTGATAGCGAAATAAATATAAATTTGAAAAAGATATTTGGAAATGAAAAGCGATCGCTTCCTTCGCAATAAATCAGTGTAATCCCTCGACAGTTCGAAACCTTTACATTGTTAAATGATACATGGGATTCCAGTCCTTATGTTGTTAATGCTACTTTATGTCGGAAAGACCATTTTCCCGTGTTCTGCTTATAACATATTATTTTCATACGTTTATTTGTCAACATGCCAAAGTAGCCCTTTGATTTCCATGTATCCCTTCTATACAAAATAGGGTATAAACGTAAGGGTGATTTTGAATTATTTTAATTTTAATAAAATGATGTTGTGGCTGCCCAAATTTTTACGTTTTTTATTTAGCGAGAGAAAAGGGTCACTTTGTTCTCGTCGAACCCACAAACATTTCGCTTACATTCAGAGTTTTCCCGCTACCATGCCCATGATAAAAAAAAATAAATGAGATTCACGCTGTATCCCGCACACAGCAGGATAGTCAGAAGTAACCTAGCGTTAATACACTCCGTTCTCCACATTCCACTTTTTTCTGGAGGCATTGCGTATTAAGTGGCGAAGTCAACGCCGCGCTTTACCTCGACACCAGAGCGAAGAAATGAAAATATAAATATAATAAATATTTTATATCCTCGATTGGGGATCGAACCCACAACCAGTTGATTTTACAGTCAACTTTTGTGTCCAGCGCCACGAGTGGTCTCAACCTGACCTGACGATCACCATGATCGTCTGAATAATCCAAATCTAATATATTTTTATTTCATTCTAGTCATCGCTCACAATGAAACGAGTGAAATAATTAAAAATCATAGATTTTGGTTATATATATATATATATATATATATGTGTGTGTGTGTGTAAAATATAGAGAGAGAAAGGTATTGTACAAAACGTAATCAATGTAATCGATTCAATGCTTTTCTTCATTTTCTTTTCCACCTCAATTCCGTACATTTAACTGTTTCACAGACAGACATTCGGTCTGTATTCAATTAACAAACCTAAAACAGTCGAGTCGAATCTTTTTGTAGAAGTTGAAATTAAAATTTCTTGGTATAGAGAATTAAAAAGTTAACTCACTTATTATTAATAATTTATTATTTTATGACTAGTCGTGGTGCAGGGACGCGAGAGGTTGTGGGTTTGTTCCCCACTCGAAGATATGGAAATATTCAGTATTTTCATTTCTTCGCAATACCAGAACACAATACCTCCAAAATTTGGCGGAAAATTAGGAATGGAGTTTCTTAACATTAAGTTCCCTCTGAGGAGAGAAATAGTCCATATAACATAAATCTATAAGACACCAGAGCGAAAATATTAAATATTTAATTTCTTCGAGTGGGGATTGAACCCAGAACCAGTCGTGTTAAACAATTAATCTTTCTCAATAATAACTCAATTGTAAAAATCCAATTCGTATTGCCTAATATGGAAATCCACAATAAAGCAATAAATATCAATTGGGAGTGAACAGCGGTCGAGATATAAACCAAACCGGTGATTAACAGATCGACGGTTAATAGACCTAGCGGCACTAGGGTTGTCAATATGTTATTTACAGGCTAAAGGTCACTTTTTTTCTAGTTAAGGAATAATCTGTATTTTTAAATGGATTAAGACAGTGTTAAGAGGTTTTACCATTTTTATTTCTTTTTATAAATATGTCGTGGTGATACGGCACAGTATTCGATTCTCGCTCCTGGGGATGAATTGTTTTTTTTTTCTCGCTTTGATAACACTACTCTAATGAACAAGCGATTTTATCAAATATTGAGTGGAAAGCGGGGCACCCTTTGCCTACACTGCTGTAAAAAATATAGCGTAAAACTAAAAAAAAAACAAAAAACGGAAAGTAAGCGCAATGTTTCTTTTTTTTTCTTTGATATATTTAGTATAATTTGATATTGCATTACAAGTTTAAAAGTGAAAATAAATTTTAATAAAATTCCAATCAAAAAATTTTTTTTTATTAAAAAATAATTAAAAGAGCTTATCGCACACTAAAGATGGAAAAATCTTTGGATTAAATTAATTTCCTTAATAGTACTTGTTAATATTTCAACGTAACTTGCTACGCTCAAATTTTTATGTTTCAAAAAAAATTGACGCCATTATAGCCCAACTAAAATATGTTCCTAAATCCAATAGTTGCAGCGATAAATCGAAAAGAGAGTAAAATCGCTAACATAAAAATTTACAAAGAAACAGAAAGCAATAAAATATAAAATTTTATAAACTTATCATAGTCAACCCTAAAAAGCAATTGTAAAATTACTGGATATAACTCAGCGGCCGCAAGGCCATTTAATCATATAACCGATTGCGGTGTTGTAATGAACATTACAATACCATCGTAGCGCAGGAGCACAACAATTACGCGATGGTTGTGGGTTTGATGTCCTCGAGTCGAGGAAATTAAATATTTATTTCATATCCTCGATAACGAGCCTAAGCGTGACACTGAGTCCCACCAATAAACACGCAATGTCTCTAGAATCGAGCGGAAATTGAGGAACGAATGAGCCTCAATGTAAACGGAATACCTTAACACTGGGTTCCCACGTTCCAACTACTTACTCTAGTTTGTGCGCGATGTAACGTAAAGGTGAAAAAATGTCTAATAAGATATGTAAAGAAACATATTTTGAAAAGTGTACACTAAGTTTTTTTTGTTAACTTTTCTCTAGGTGGGGTACAACGTGAAGCATGAAGCTGAAAAGCATTATACAAGTATGCATTTTCATTTTTCCTCAGGATCCTTAGGTTAAGACAATCCGTTCCCATTTCGACACGTTTCTCATTCACTTTCGTTCCTCATCTTCCAACGAACTCTGGAGGCATTGCATGTTGAGTGGCAGAAATAAAAATATTTAATATATCATTTCCTCGAGTAGGAATCGAATTCACAAATTATCCCACATATATTACCGTCTCAACCTTGTGTCCTGCATCACGACCAATACCAATATTGATAGAAATATATATATACAATCAATCACTAGGGCAAAAAAATATATAAACTCACCTCTTTACCTCTTTGATCCTCCCAACAATACCTTAGGAGAGCTTATTAGCTCCGAAGTAATAACAATTTCACTAAAGGAAATTCACACTTTTTTCCTTTCGAGGGGATTTTTCAAAGAAATCTGCTATTAATTACTGTCGTCGCCAAAGGGTTTAAATCTTTAACCCTTTACCACAGGGAAGTATTAGCCCGGGGCATTTTATGCACTCTCTAAACTCTTTTAAACTTATTGTTTTTCTTTTGTGTGAATGTCATTGAGAAATGGTCATTATTAGTGTTTGATGTTTGTTTCTGAGTGGGCTATTACGTTTTATAATTTCACCTTTTTTTTCTCGGTGTTTATTTGAGTGACATTTGAAAATTGGTGTCGATTCTTTAAATGTAAAAAAAAAATTTATGTGTTTTTACCAGTTGTATATTAAAGTTTTAGTTTATTTAAAGAAATATAATATTTTCATTTTATATTATATGGACGATATTTTCCAATAAGAGATTTTAAATAAGCGTAATAATATGATCCCAAAAATATAGTCTTCTGTATAATATATAACATAAAATAACTGTTGATGTCAGTCGTGGCGCAGGGGCACAAGCATAACATTGTAAACGCGACAGGTTGTGGGTTCGATTCCCACTTGAAGATTTTTTTTTTTAAATTTTCATCGCTCTGGTAACGAGGCAAAGTACCACGTTCAGTTTAGCAACTTAACACGCAACGCCTACGAAAAAGTGGGAAAATTTTAATATTATCGGAGTGTCTTGACACTAGGTTCCTTGCTTCAAAAGCTTACTACAAAAGCTTTTCTGTTCTTTGATTATGGCGTTAACATAAAACAACATTGTATACCTGTCACTGCCTCTTTCATTAATCACTGACGCAATGGAGGTAGAATAGAATCTGACCTAAGCTAAGCACGATATACAATATTAAGCGAGCTTTTTGATTTATCGTACTAACCGCACAATAGTGTAAAATATAATATATTATTTAAAGTAAACATATTATTTATTTGTTATTTTTTTTTTCGTAAATACTATTATTTTATTGAATGGAAATATTAATATAAAAAAATTAACACAAGAAACATTTTCGTAATATTTTTTTTGATTTTGGCTACCATTTCTACATTTAAATTTTGATGACACGGACGGACAAAAACCGCGTGATTAACGTGCGTCCTATAACTACATTTTTTTTACACTTTATGAGTTTTACGGTAGAGCACGGTAGGCAGAGAGGAGAAAGAACTAGGGCAAGAAACGCTTTCCCCTTTTGAGTCCGGAACTCAACGCCGCTTTTTGTCTATCTTATCATTCCCCCTATTCAATGATCATTGCGTGTGTACTGAGATGCTGATCTACTAACAATTTCGCTATTATATTTAAGTTTGGTTGGTGTAAGTATATGAAACAGCGGGAAACGTGATACAATCTAACATTAGGTTTAATGTTACCTCTGTTTATATTCATAGTAGGGTTTCCCACTGAGTATCTGTATAAGATACATGAATTCGTGAATTTCGTGCTTAGAAACTGTTAAAAGCAAGGAAATAAAGTTTAATAATGTGGGTCTGTAACATCGATACGGACAGTTATAGCCACAAAAAGGGTTTTTTGAAATAAAAATAACAATAAACTAACCATCACGCTGACAGTATTAGGAAAAGTGTAAGAAAATTAGATTGAAATATATCGTGTTAAAAATATTTCTTATTAAATAATAATTTATCGTATTTAAACTCAAAATTATTTTTTTGTATATTTGTTATAAAATTCCAAAAATAAAATGAAAAATTTTGCTTTTCAATCCATTTTTCACGTAAGTATCTCAATATATTTCTCTCGAGTTTAATTTACATCTACAATTACTGTTAATTTGTATCTTATTAATTTGGCTCTTGATAATATCTCACAAATAGAAGAGGGAACCGTGTTAAAATACTCCATTCCCCACTTTCCGAACAAGCGGCCAGACGAACGCAATATTATATTTTATTACCAGAGCAAACAAGGGGAAATAATTCATACATACGACCAGGAATCGAACTTGGACCCGCTGCGCCACGGCGGCCTCCTAGTTAGATATTTTGACAAAAAGAACCAACACCACATCCACGTCCTTCTTCACATTCCTAACTTAGTCTTGGTTTTTTAATACAATAACAAATATCGCTCCCCACTCGAGGTAATTAATTTGATATTTTAATTTCTTCGTTCTGGCTCCAAGGCAAAAGCCCAGCTTTCCACTCCACACACAATGCCTCGAAAAAAAACTGCGGAAATTAGAGAACGGAGTGTCCTAACACTAGGTTCCCATACTGCTGAATGCAAGATATAGCGTGAAGCTGATCAAATACCTTCCACATGATATTATTTCACACATCATTTGTTCTCATCTCTTGTTTCTGCGGGTCATTTGTCAAAAACTACAGTGACAGTTCACGGCGTGATTTATTGTGAGCCGAGCAATTCGTGTAATGGATTTATCTGTTGAACTTGCTAGTGTTTATATTTTATATAGCGATCTTCTTCCAACGTCTAACCTGTGAAACTACTAAATATACTAGTATATATCAATTTCTTTTGGGCTTTATTGTTGGGAGGAAGAATTGAGAATTTTAAAATTTTGGAGATAATCGTTAGGATTATCTATAGATCATTTTCAAATCTATATATTTATATATTTATATACATTCTATATAGGCCTATTCGTTATCAAGTCAAAATTCAATTTTAAAATTGCAATTGTATGAAAATTTTGTAATTATAAGCAGAATCAAGCCTTTTACTACAAAGCAAGGTAGGCAGAGGGAACTTTGTTTTAATAGTGTAGTAAATTTACAGGACAACTTCCCAATTTCCACTCAATTTTCGAAACATAGCTTGCAGAGTGCCGGAAATTAACGCCGCACCTAGTCATTTTTCACCTTTCACCATTGTTCCTTTATAAAATAAGAACCCACACCACAAACTTAACTATAACATCAACCCATACATACTCATACAATAATTAAGACATAGATAGCCACAGAAGCCAATAGATAACATACAAATTGACACGTAATTGAAAACCTTATCAGATATATGACACTAATTACGTATCGATAATCCAACTGTAATTAACCCGAAATCAGGCCTCAATTGACATAACGGATAATCCACGCGTATAATTAGTTAAATACTCATATTGATATTAGAAACAATAGGTAAGCTATTGTATAATACAATTAACTAGATAAATAGTAAATTAAGGGATGGTCCAATGATCATTGTCTATATGGATATCTATGTATCTGGTAATGAACAGTTTGTTTGGATGGACACGTTAATCTCGGGAACGGTTTGTTGGAATTGAAAAGAAAAGGAAACCTGGGAACCTAGTGTTATTTTGGTGTTCTGGAAACATTTAGGGGAACACAACACCGTCATTTGCCTCGTTGCCAGAGCGAGGAAAATTTTCATTTCATATTTCATGATTGGAACCCACAACCTATCGCATTTACAGTCACATGCTTGTTATAAAAGTTAAAGCCTGTATATGAATAAAACATTAACAAATTATTATCTCTATACATAATAAAAGGATAACAAATTCGATTCTGTACATGAAAGATTAAAAAAAAGATAAAATGAAGATTACAGTTGTTTACAGTCACACACTGCCCCACTACACTACGACTTTCTTACTATTAACTTAATAATTTAATTAACTTAGCTTAAAACAAGAAAATCAGATGTTTCTTTAATGACACTCGTACTCATGTCTTTCATTCCAAGCAAACACGTAAAAGTAAAAAAGTAAAATTCAATTGTTCAAATACAAAGATGTTGGTAGTGATCAACGTCCATCTTTGAACAATTGAAACTTTAATCTGATTTAGTATTTTAATAGAGTACCGTTCTAAATCCATTAATCTGATTGCATTAAATCAATTAACTGGTAACAATACACAATCCATTTACGCTTCAAACCCTGCATATGTAATGCGTACGGTCTTTTTGTCCACCTCTGTCCACTTTTCGGTCAGCGGGTGCGAATGTAATGTAATGAATAACTTAGCACCCTAAATAAATTTAGATAATTGAGTTTCCGTTTACAACGAGATAAGCTGTAAGTATTTAGTTTGCTTATCCCGTGATATATAACTGATGGTGAAATCGTCAGTTTTATCATTTAAAATTTTACGTATAAAATAGTAATATATATAAAATAGTATAATAAGAACTAAGAGTTGTTAATATAAAATATGTTTTTAATATAAAAGTACAATAGAAAAGAAATGAAGAATATATCCGGTATTATTTTTTTGTCTGTTTTTTACTTATTTATTTTATAAGCCAATGCGTTAAAGATAGTGCAATTGAAGAATCAATGTATAATATATATTATGAAATATTTATATAATAACCATAACGTAAGTTTTATGATTAAAAAAGTGATGTATGATCATATTTATTGAAGCGATACCTTTATATGTATAAATGCATACGTATACGAAGAAACATTTAAACAAGCCATCCACTAGAACACGGACGCAAAGTACAGTAAGCTAAAATTTGTATAGTCTTAAAATGTTTGCTTAGTATGTTATTATATCATATTTATGTTTTTGGATAATTTTCCAAAAAAATATGATAAAATAATACAGTATTAAACTTAAAAAATACCACAAAAACATTTTATTTGGCAAATTACGATTTACGAGCTAAAAGCTAACAAGTTACAAAACGTATTTTTTTTAAATAACATAACATTGTAAAAAAAAACTCTATAATTAGTTAAGATACAAAATTCTATTTTTATAAGTAACTAAAACATCTTACTTAGTACCCTTTAGATAGAAATTTATGGCTCGACACCCCATTTGTTGACCACTGAAAGAGTCAAAGGGAAATTAAATTCCCATTTTTCCATTGTAACTAACCCTTGAAACGCGTGTCAAACTCAACGCTATTTTATTGCACGGAAAATCGCAGAAAAGACGCAGAGATTGTGTGGTTTAAGTTAAAAGTACCTTACAACTTACTTGATTACTTATCATTAAAGGTTTAAAATAATCGTCATAGTTGTATTCGCGTTATTGTATTGTATGTATGTATGTAGGTTTGTATGTATGTATGTGTATGTTTTTTTTTTAATATATCACTTTCACAGGTTGATTGGAAGAATTCTCTTTTAGAGATGAGTACACCTTTGTTAACTTTATTTTCTTTGTTTGTTTTATTGCAGTGCAATAAAAAATATAATGTAAATTGAAAGGTTATCCTATAGGAGTATAAGCATTTTAAAAGTAATAAAAAGTACATTGTCCTCATTTCAATATTTTTTTTATAATATCTGGTGCTAAGCCAGTTAATTATAAACATATACAATAATATTTATAATTATTTTGTGAGCAGCAAATATATCTATAGCTTTTATTTATTTGTTGAGTAAAAAATAATTAATATAAAATTTTAATACCGCAATGACTCATGACTTACATCTGTATAAGAAAATTATTTGAAAGGAAACACAAAAGCAGTAAAAAAATCACGACGTCCTCTCCACAACCCTTGAATGACCAGTTCCTGACGGTAAATTTAGCATTTTTCCATTACAAGGGGTTGAGATGACCCCTTTCATTTTGTCCATTCTATATTGTGTTTTATATAGGCTATTACGGAAAATAGAAAGGCATTTTACCCTATTTTATTATTTATTGTTAGCAAGTGCAATATCTATAAATCCCAGCTTCCGCTTCATTACCTTGAAATCCAAAAAATATCTTGATGTATAACTAATGTATACAGATTTATTTCATTTAGTATCCATCTCGTATATTTATAGACACATCACTCAGATCTCAAGAAAAAATAAAAGTCATCATATACAATGCTTTTAAGTTCTAATTTAGTAAGTATTTTTTTGCAAATAGACAGTAATTCAAAGTATTATTATATAGCAAATTGTTATATCATTTTACAATATTTTAATGAAATTCCGGATTGTTATTATTATATTATACACTTATATATTTTTAATAGAGCAAATTATTAGTATAATATTTTATATTATAGTAATATTATAACAATATTATTTTTCATTATAACACAACAAAAATGTAATAATAAAACATATAAAATCTATATTATTAAGAAAACTAAAATAATTTCACAAATACTAAAGACATTTGTGGATACCATTTACCCACCAATCCTTAATTTGCTTTGCATTTTACGATATCTTCAACAATATCTGTCAATTTCCTTGTCAATAAATTGTGGGCGTTTATAGCGAATGACGTCATTTGACGGTTTGAGGCGAAGTTGGTAATCCTCAGCCTTCGGGACCCCATCTGCGTTGTAAGGGTTAAATCGCGACAAATAGACCATTTGCAAACAATAAAATGCATGGAAAACACAAATTAGAAATCTCATTTTGTTGAATCTGTAGAAAAAGAAATTGTAAATTTTTTTTTTTCATTTCTGGTAAGGTAGAACGCAGTACTGAGTTCTACCACTCGTCACGAAATATTTCAAATTTTTGAGTAATGTTAATTAGTACAATCGTAATTTTGTATTGAAAATGATGTTGTAAAAATTATATATGGGCGGGAACTTAGTGGTAAGACATTTTCCCTTTCTCCTACTTTCTGCCGAATTTCGGATGTGTTATTGCGAGTTTAGTGACGGCACTCAACGCCGCAGTTTGCCTCTACAGCAAAGCAAAGAAATACGAATATATATTAAAAATAAATATTTAATTTCCTCGAGCTGGGATCTTACTCATTCTAATAACGCTACGTAACTTCTTGTATCACTTTTCACAATCTTGCGATTTTACAAAAAGCGTGACGTTGAGTTCCGCCACTACATACACTATGCCTCAAGAATTTTCTTTTCGTTTTATTTTTGTATAAGTTAAATAAAAATAAATTAAATATTAAATACTACTACTATTACTATACATATAGTATAGCAAGTAACTAACGTAGGACTACATATTATATGTATTAATTAATATTACATTAAAGGCCATTCGTGACGCAGCGGCACAAAGTGTGACTGGAAAACGGGACTGGAAAATGGTTCGATCCCCACTCGAAGAGATGAAATATTTACTTAAATATATATTTCCATTTCTTCGCTCTGGTGTCGACGATAGGCGCAGCGTTGAGTTCTGCCATTCAACACGCAATACCTGCAGAATGCGGCAGAAAGTGGGGAACGAAGTGTCTTAACACTAGGTTTCCTCTGCCTACCCTGCTGTGTGCGAGACACAGCGTGAAGCTGATTTATTGATTTATTTCATTTTAATTACTATTATAACACAAGACTAGACTATTTATTTGTTACACAACAAACAAAATAATGAAGACTATGAAACCTCAAATCTCTCAAGTCACACACATTAAACTTCTCAACAAAACAAACACTACTTTATCAACAAATTTAAAATATCTGTTCGTCCTCACAAAAGTTCCGCTCCAAGGTACATCCGGTTACTTTTCCGGGTATACCGTGAGTACTGCGCTTGATAAATTCCAGTACATTTCACAGTCTGGTGGCCACTTTTGCAATATAAGCACAATGGTTACTATTTTAGCTTAAGCCATGCTAATGCTAGTATATTTGTTAGGCAACTTACTCTTATATGCGTCATTTATTAAATAAAAAGAATTTTTATATAGAAAGACTTGAGACCAATTGTGACGCAGGCACGAACTGTGGTGTGGGTTCGATCCCCACTCGAGGAAATGTTTATTTATATTTATATTTTTCTTTCTTCGCTCTGGAAGTCGAGGCAAAGCGCGGCGTTGACTTTCACCACTCCACTCGAGTCACTCAATACGTAATGCTTCCAAATTTCGGCAGAGGAGTGGAGGCAGTGGAGAACAGAGTGTCTTAACACTAGGTGCTGCTGGGTGTAGGTGCGGTGAAGCTGATAATATTATTTTATTTTACATATTTTATTCTCGGCGAAACTCAACGCCTCACTATTTTGCCTCGACTCCAGAGTGAAGAAATACAAATATAAATTCAAATAAATATTTAATTTCCTCGAGTGATGAACTAACCCACGACCGCCGCGTTACAGTCACGCCCTTGTACCCCTGGGCCACGACGGCCTCTATAATAAAATAAGTTATACTTAATTCAAATAAGCAATTTTTCTTATAAATTATACCTATTTGAGCATGATCAACCCATATCATCTGTCTACATTTTCATACAATCTTTTATTCAGTAGGCGCTAGTAATAAGTTTCGTTCGAACAAAACGATCCCAAGTGACACAGATACAAAAACTTTACAAACTTATCTTTACTTCAACTACTTTAAACTAAAATAGAATTTAAACCTTATACCATTGTAACTGAGCTTAATATTAAAGGAATATAATTCATAAATGGTAAAATAAAGTTGGGTTTAGCATTCTTTTGGAGGGAAACCGGTGATTCGTCAAAGTCGAGTATATTTATCGTTTTAGTTGAATTTTATCGAACTAATAGCTTCGGAGATAAATTTACGATTGCAAAAGGATGAAGGAAATTGTATGTGGAAATAAAAAAAGGATTAACTTAAAAAAAGAATCTCCAATGAGACCAGTCGCGGTGCAAAGGAACAAGCGACAGTTATCGCGATAGGTTGTGGGTTCAATTCCATCTTGAGGAAATAAAAAGTTTAATATTTTTATTTCTCCGTTGTGGTAACGAGGAGCGGCATTCAGTTCCGCTAAACAACATGAGAAAAAAAACTATTCGAAGCGGTGAAAAATGGAGTATCTTAACACTAGGTTCCCAGGTTCCCTCTGCCTATCCTGCTATGTGCGGAATACAGCATGAAGCTAAAAAAAATAATTGTGTAGTTTATAATTGAGTACCATTACAATGTCTCGAAAAATCCGATATGGAGTGTCTTAACTAGGGATGTCTCTGTTCTGGGAAAAGCATGGAGCTGTTTTTTTATATTATTTTAAGGTATTATTGATGCATTTAAACTGACTATGGTATTGTTGTTATAACAATACCATACTCAGTTAGCTGATCGAATCCGCAATAAAGAGATACACAGAATGGCAGGTTCTAGCGAAGATGACATATGCGGTGAGAATGAAGAAAAACGTGCTCCGCTGGTTTGGGCATGTCGAACGAATGAGTGATGAAAGAATTGCAAAAAAGACTTATGATGGAAAAGCGAGTGGTGAGAGAGGTAAGAGGAGCTCACGGCTGACCTTCGGAAACATAGTTTCAAAGATACTGGAAGAAGATCACGGGAAAAACATGAGGACCTCCCGAAAGGCATGGCAGGTTTATTACAGTGGACGAGGCGAAAGAGCTATATGGAGACCGTAGCGTTTGGCACTCCGTCACTCCACTTTCTGACTATGCCACCAGGGATACAGCGTAAAGTTAAGTTAATTTACAAAAATAATATAGAAAGACAAGTGCTCACAAATGAAACAAATGTAAAAATAATTTTATATAAATAGAAAACAAATCAGTAAACAAGTTAAAAAATCCATATGTTAACCATAAAAGTATAAAACTGTTATTTAATATTATCCATTCAAACTTATATAATTTTTTATAAGACAAAGAGCTCTACAAAATCTGTTTTTATATATATGAGACAAGCAAGATACTTTTAATATATTCAGATATTCGCATAAAAATAAAAGAGAATTACTGTCCATTCGTTATCCAATTGAATACAGCTAAACAAACTGTCACAAACATACCAAAATAAAATCACTCCCTTTATATTCCAATATTTGAAAATATAAAAACCAATATTATGCCTCGCCTCATGTTGTTTTGCCATATCTTTTATATATTAAAAGGTTGAAGCAGATTCAATTTCGGGGTTGAATAGTAATAACTAAGAGATCTATTACGAGGCCAGTCGTAGTGCTAAGACAAAAGCGTGTGACTGTTATCGCGAAAGGTTGTGGGTTCGATTTCCATTCGACAAAATGAAATATTTAATATTTTTCTTTCCACGTTCTGGTAACGTTGACACGTTACCAGAACGTGGAAAGAACGTGGAACGTGGTTAGCGCAGCGTTGAGTTCCGCCACTTAATATCTAAAGCCTCCAGAACGAAATGTCTTAACACTATGTTCTCAGGTTCCCTCTGCCTATCCTGTTATGTGCGGGATACAGCGTGAAGCTAAAAAAGCAATCTTATATATTTCAAAATAAATTAAGTAACCGAATCCCTCTCAAAGTGATACAAGTCTAGAAATTTGCATTGTTCTAATGTATGTTAACTTAATTTTATATCCCCTTTATGCGCCTTACTTTGAATAACTTAGCTTAAAAGGTACAATAAATATATATATATATTACTTAGTCTAAAAATTAAATTAAATCACCTTCACGTTGTATCCCGATCACAGTAGTACCCTACTGTACAGGCACCTGGTGTTAAGACACTCCCTTCCCCATTTGCCTTCGAATTCAGCTGGCATTGCATATTGTGTGGTGGAATGCAACACTGCGTTTCCCTCCCCCTTAAAACAAAGAGAAAAAAATTAAGATATAAATTTCAATAAATATTTCATTTCCTCGAGTGGGGCTCAAACCCACAACGATTCCCGTTTACAATCACACAATGGTAGTATTTGTAAGAAAACAATATTGTCATATGTAAGCTGTGGTACTTCTTGTCAACTTCTATGACGTTGTAAATATAATTAAATGATTAAATCTTTCAAAATAAAAAAAAATATCCATAAAAATTAAGTCTATTAAGTTGAGGCCAGTGGTAGCAAAGCGGCACAAAGTGTGACTGTAAAACCGACTGGTTGTCGGTTCGATCCCCACTCGAGAAGATGAAATATTTATTTAAATTTATATTTTATGTCGAGGCAAAGCGTGGCGTTGAGTTCTGCCACTCAACACGCAATGCCTCCAGAATCCGGCAGAAAGTGGAGAACGGAGTGTCTTAACACTAAGTTCTCTCTTTTTAACCTTCTGTGCCACAACTGTCCTCTAAAAGTAAAACTTCACTTTAAATTTTCTAAATAGATGCATCATACGTGCAGTAACTACCTATTAAATAAGTAAAGTTGAAATAAGAAATTCTACAAATATTATTGTAAGTTTCGCATCAAAGCGACTTATGCACTGCCTTACGAAAGTATGAAGCAGGAAATGGAGAAGGTAATGTTTTTTCCAGGTCAGTCGTGGCTCAAAGTGTAACTGTAAACGCAATTGTTTGTGGGTTCGATCCCAACTCGAGCAAATGAAATATTTATTTAATTGTATATTTTCATTTCTCCGCTCTCGTGTCGAGGTAAGGCGTCGAGCTCCGCTACAATGATAAAAATTGATAAGAATTTTATTTAATAAAATGATGATGACGTTATTTTATCTCTTTTAACTTAATATATTTTTAGTTTTGAGCGAAAAACTGTATTTCGTAATGAATGTGTATATCGTATGGAAAATATAAAAAATCTAGCGATTTGGAAGGAACGTATTGTACCTTCATTTATATAAGCTATTTTTTTCTTTGTCCTATGCATAGGAACAAAAGAAATCTGCGCCAGTAAAGTAAAAAAGGAAAATTAACTAGAATCAATCAGATTCGAAATAAAATGTTTTTTTTACGTTAGATTGCTTATCTCAATAATCCTTTCAATAACACAAACTGGTACCAGTCAGTGACATCAGTCACAGACAGTCATAAACAGTCACATACACAAATAAATATAATAAATCAGCTACACCTTGTATCTCGCACACTGCAGTGTAGGCAGAGGGAGCCTAGTGTCCGACAACTCCGTTCCCCACTTTCTGCTGAATTCTAGAGGCATTTGCATGTTGAGTGGCAGAACACAACGCCGCGCTAATTATAGAAAAAAAATGTTATTTTAAAACGAAGCCTCAAATAACAGCTACGCTAAGCTAAAAATTACATAATATAAGACATTTCCCGACATTGCCATTATGGCATGATTTTTTTTTACCAAAAACATAAAATGCCATATACATATAATATATTTTCGTGCTTTAAGAAATCTTCCTATGTACTTCCTGTTACTGTCACAGTAAAGTTTGAAATTGAAGTAACATTTCGATGTTCGCGAGTTATTATGCAAAATGAATGATTTATGTTTTCTTCGATGACGTTTGCAATTTACACGTGGAATGAGTTGAATATTTACTCCTATGGTGCAGTTGGTATAAAAGCAATTGAATGCGACGGTTATGGACACAAATTTTAATAAGGTTATTTTTTTTAAACAAGATAACGATTTTTTTAATGTGTTATTCCACACTTAGGAAAGAAGAATACTTATTTATAAGACGTAATGTTGTTATCAACATAAATTAATTGTGACAAGCGTATAAAAATTTCGACGTAGTTTAAAACTACGTCGAAATTTTTCGTCGTCAGAAAGCCTGGTCGGTTACCAAGAGGTGCGGGTTCGAGTCCCGTTACGTTAAAATTTTTATACGTTTTCTAAATAAGGTTAAATTTATATTTGGTTTAACATAATTTGGTTTAACACATATTTATCTCGTATAACAGTGTCGGCAATAAAAACCTAGTGTCAAAACATTCCGCTATTCACTTTTAAACCCCATAGCGTATTGAGTGTCGGAACAACGCCAAGCCTTGACTTACCATAAGAGGAATAAAAAAAATCAATCTTATCTATTATTTCGAGTTTAATTGCATTGCAATAATATTTATTATATATGTTCTATGTACAGACAGTGATGATTTTAAATTATTTTATATGTATAGATTAAATATTTTAATAAACAAGCAATTTGCAAACAAATTTAATGAAGATAAATTAATGTAAAAAATATAAAAATGTGCATATAAATATAAAATATTACATCCATATCCACACTATATTCTACTAACAGTTAAAAGTTTAAAACTACAATATAAAAACTAAAAATAGCTATCAAATCTCAATTGCTTTTGATATGAAAATATTTAAAAAGTTCATAAAAACTGCATTTTAACGGCATAGTGCGTTTTAGTTTACGTTCACCGTTTACGTTACACGGTTTATCTAATACCTATGTATATAATGTATAAATAATATTAAATATTTTTGTCAATCTGTCTGTTACAATTTTAACTGACTTCTGTAAAAGAAGGTTATTAATTTGACTGCATTTTTTCTTCAGTTAAGCTATAAACTTACTGTATTTTTTTTTAACATTTAGCAAATCTTCTGTGTATAGAATACGTGTAGAGAAGAAATAGACTTAAAAGAGCATTCACTATCAAAAACGAACCCAGAGAAAGATTAAAAACCTTTTTTATTAAATAAATTAGTTATTCCAGAAAAATATTTTTGGCTAATGACTGAAGCCCTAACTACTAAGCCCATATGCCGTCCAAACGCTCAAGTTTTTATATGTTAACAAAAAAAAATATTTTAAAGAAGATGATAAGAGAATGTGTACCGTCGAGTTACGCCATCTAACGTACAATGTTTTGACTATTGCTATTTGGTAGAGGCAAAAATACGAAACACGAAAAAAATATGAAGTATTTTCACTTTTTTAAGGAAATTAGAAAATATATATAGTGCACAAAGCGTAAATTATATAATATTTTCATATAACAGCTTATTATGATTAAAAAAAATTAAACAGAAAAAGCCACAGGCTTAACTGGTAGTCTATAAAAACATTCTAACTGTACCACGTTAGAGTTAACGGTTATGGTTAAAATTTTAACGTTTTACGTGATCGTTTCCAGAGATAACGTTTCGGGCATCTAGATGAATTTATGAAGCTGTGAATGGATTTAACAAAATTTTTATAGCTACACCGTATTAGGTATTTGAAATATAGTAAAATAAACATCCACGAGACCATCGTAGAGCAGTGGGATAGCGTTCTACTGTAAATACGAAGGTTGTGAATTCGATGCCTATCCTTATAAATGTGCTTTTTTATTTATTAGTTCCGGTAACAAGACAAATTGCAGCGTTGCGCTTCACCAATCAAGCAAAATATATGCTTTTTAGCGTGAAGATCGCCTTTTGTATATGTATTTTTTTTGTTTATAAAAATGTGTGCAATAAAGGATAAATAAATAAAATTAATAAATATCTTGAAATCGGGAAGTCCTAACATTATGTTCCCTCTAGAGGCTCGTCACTTTACACTCGGTTCACTCTGCCTACCCCGCTGGGTGCGGGATACAGTGTTAAGCTGATTTAGTTACTAAGTTTTTTTTTAAATAATTAAATATTAGAAAATATTACACGTCGTTCCAAATTTGAATATTCCAAAGCACCAATATACATTATCCGTTCAAATATACACAAATGTAGGCGGAAATATCTTTTTATTTGTCAACGTCAAATCCCCATTGCAAATGACAAAGAGAGAACGAATGAGAGAAGCTTTCTCCCAAATGAACTGTATCTCGGCTATCTTATTATATTAACATTTCGATTTACAATTTTGTGTATGAATATGTGTCATATACACACACATTCATGTCATTAATGTGTATGTATGTATATTTTAATGTATGGACCATACATATTTACTTTATGAAAATTTATACCGATTTGCGAAGGTACGATATTGTTAATATTTGTTTATTTTAGCTTCCTGTTGTATCCCGCAAGGTAGATAAAGGAAACTCCGTTCCTCTCTTTCCGCGCATTTTTCGAGACATTGTATATTAAATAGTGGAACTCAACGCCACGCTTTGTCGTGCTACCAAAGTGGAAAAATGAAAATAACTCATTCCCTCAACCAGTCAAAGGAATGAACTATTTTCATTTCTTCGTTCTGGTCATATAATGATAATCGAAACCTTTTCGGTCAAGCGCAATACCACAGCGAATCATTATTTTTGGCCTCGTTCTTTAATTTTTTCCGCAAATTCACGCAGTATACTACACATAGCAGGGTAGGCAGAAGAAACCTGGGAACCTAATGTTAAGACACTCTGTCCCCATTACTACACATCCATTCCCCACCTTCCACAAAACTCTTGACACATTACAATAAGTGACAGAACTCGACATTACTAGAGCGAGAAATGAAAAAATTCAATTTCTCATTCTAACGAATAGAAATTGAACCCACAACCATTGCGATTACAGTCGCACCTATGTGCCACTGCACAGCGACGGCTTCACTATTATATTAATTTAAATTAATTTCACTATATAATAATGTAATATAATAGTGTAGTTATTGTATAATGTAGAGTCAAACCGCAATTTACTACGTGCTACCGACAGCTTACATAAGTACATACGAACCCAACAGTTTCACGTATAAGCCTTGTAAGTGGATCTTTACACTTAAGATTTAAAATATTCTTAGGTTATAGGACGTCGTACCGTAAAAGACAGATCGAAAGAAGCACATAGCAAGTTAAGTAGAGGGAACCTGGGAATCTAGTGATAAGACAATCCGCTCCCATTAAGATATTCTATTCTATTCTCCACTTTTCGTTGACTTTAGAAGGCGTTGCGTGTTGAGTAGCGGAACCCAACCTCACGCCCTGCCTCTTTATCAGAGCGAGGAAATGAAAATATGTCGCTTGTGCTCCTGCCACAACTGGCTTCGTCATTTTACTTAATTTTATTTTATTGTAGAGTAAGCAGAGGTAACCTAATCTTAAGACATTGTGTTAAGTGGTGAAACTCAATGCCGCACTGGGAACCAGAGCGAATCCTTGAATTAAATTCATTTCCTGGAGTGAGAATCAAACCGAAAACCGTCAATCGCTAAAGAAAAATCGACAGAAAAATAAATAAATCAATTCTATAAGCGCACGTGTGCGATAAACTTTAGTCTTAACTTGCATCTTAAGGCCGCCTTCCAAGTTCATATTAAATTAAACTGAGACTTGAAGTCATTAGCGCCCGTCGAGTACATTTTCACACAAAATTGTAGCAATTTAGTATGTGGTCACCGTGTTTACTGGATAGGTTTTGTTTTCATATAGCATCACGCTATAAGGTTGATGACAGTGGACGAGGCGAAAGAGGTATGTAGAGTAGAGACCGTAGCGTTTGGTGCTCCGTTCTCTCTGACTACCCCGCTAGGAATAAAGCGTAAAGTTTTGTTTAGTTTCGTTTTATTGCGATGTAAGTTGCCCACAGCGGGGTTATTTTCATATAATTTTTACTTATAGCTCCAGACTGGAAAAATAGAAACTATTTTTTTTTCACCACGGCTTCGAATCCAATTATTCAATACATTAACATTATGTTAGAAATCTTTCTTCATTTTTGTGGAAATCGAATTTCGCACCTTTAAGCGCCTATATGATCACTTTAACAGATACCTATATTTTTATTTGTTTGTTATTTTTTTTTATTACAAGATTTTTATAAGAAAATTCTAAAAGCTCTTTTCTAAAGTCCAGTCGTGGCACAATGGTGTCTGTAAAATCGACAAAGTGTGTCTGTAAAATCGACTGCTTGTGAGTTCGATCCCCACTCGAGGAGATGAAAAATTTATTTTCATTTATTCGATCTGGTGTCGAGGCAAAGCTCGGTGTTGAATTCCGCCATTAAACAAGCAACGTCTACAGAACTCGGCAGAAAGTGGGGAACAGAGTGTCTTAACACTAGGTTCTCTCTACCTACTCTGCTGATTATGGGATACAGTGTGAAGCTGATAAGTAAACTAAAGCGGTAATTTCGCAGCGGCACAGTGTCTGATTCTAACTGCAACGGTTGTAGGTTCAATCTTAACTCAATTTCAAATATTTTTTTTCCGTTTCCTCGTTTTGGTAATAAGATACGATGCGGTATTGAGTTACGTTATTCAACCCTGTGAAAGGAATGTTCTCCTAACACTAAATCACCTCTGCCTGCGCTAGAATGTACGGGGTACGGCTAGCAGTAAACTTAATATTTTTTTGAGAAATAAATATCTTTAAACACAAATCAACTAACTCTCGAAGCAATCCTCATACTATTTGCTGATACTTGGCATTCTCTTCGTAAAAATAATAATTAATAGTTTACTTATTTTTTTTGTTTTCAGAGCGTTATTCCACATTTAAGACGAAAATATTTTTTAGAAAACATAAAAATTTAGAACGTAACTGGATTTGAACTCGCATCTCTTAAACTGGACCGAAAAGCGGAAAAGCGCTCTGACGAACTAAGCCTGTATGGCTCCAATCGGGCTACGTCATAAATTTTATAACTTTGTTACAGCTTACTTAACACTTAAAAAATGTAAAAAATATTTAATAAATAGCAATTTTAATTATTTTGTTAAAAGTATTAACAATTTACTTTTTAGCTTCATGCTTTGATCCTTGCGGGGAAGTCAAAGGGAACCCTTTGTCAAACTTCACAGATATTCGAAGCTACAACCACCGTCGAATTGCTTTCGTCGCACACCACGATGGCTTTCAATCAATTTAAATTAAAAAAAATAAAAATACATTACCTTCACGCTATATCCCGCAAACAGCAGGGTAGACAGAGGGAACCTAGTGTTAAGACACTCCATTTCCCACATTGCGTGGAGGCATTGCGTGTTGAATGGCAGAACTCAACACCAAGCTTTGCCCCACCACCAAACCGAAGCAATGGAAATATAAATTTAAGTAAATATTTCATCTCCTCGAGTGGAGATCGAACCCACAACCAGCCGGATTTACAGTCACACGTCGTGCCACTGCGCTACGACTGGCCTCCACCAATTTAATTATCTAAAATTAATTCAGTAAATTACTTTAAATCTATACATTAACATATATTTTGTCCCCTAATCTTTTTTAATAGCTCCACATACATTTAATATAGAACGTTTATGCAAATGCTTTTGTTGCCATATCCAAGTAAATTTGCATACATTTGAGGTCTCATTTCTAAAGTTCAATGGTACGTATGGGATATAAATATTGTCGTTTTTTCTGTTTTTTGATGGCAACATTTAGCATTTATTCACCCCAGGTCATGATTATGCATATCGCTTGAAATTTTATTTGTTATTCTCGGTTTTTTAATTTTGTAAAGTAGAAATTGTCAGTCGTGACGCAGTGGATATAAGCTTGGATATTTGTGATGATTGTGAGTTCCATGAGGGAAATTTTGTTTGTGTATCGCATAGAGAAAATATTTTTATAACACCTTTACAACTTTACCCTCATAGTATCTCAGAATAGGCAGACGGAACCTAGTGTTAAGACACTCCGTTTTCCACTATCCGCCTAATTTTTGTGACATTGTGAGCTTAGGTTCGGAATTCAACGCCAAACATTGTCTACCAGAGAAAGAAAATAAAAATAATTTAACTGCATCAACCAATAAAGAAAATATTAGTATTTTCTTCAATATTACATTTTTTATGAAATAAACAACTAGAAATAAATAAAAGAACAATTATTTATTTTTCCAGGGGAGTTTTCCTGAAAAAAAAAATATCCAAATAGCAATATCAACAACACTTCTCTCCGTTTACATATTCGCACCACTGACCTGAATATACCTAACCCTTGAGATCTCTTTCAATTATTTAAAGGACCTTTGAACACGAAGGGTAAGACGAGGATGTAGAGGCTTTTGTCCAATTTTTTTTACAGTGCTCGTTGGCAAATTGTGTGGAATTTCAAGTAGATTTTTATATTTATATATGTATAAGTGAAAGTTTTTCACGATATGTCCCACATATACTTTAGCAGGGTACACAGAGGGAACCTAGTAAGACACTATTTTTCCTGTTTCGCTTAGTTTTTAAGACTATAGTACTAAGTGTGGAACTCAACGCCGCGCGTTACGTTGTTAAACCGGATAAATTATATTATAAAAGAAATGTTAACATTAATGAAATGTAAGCATTAATGAGGCCAGTCGTGGCGCAGCGGCACAAAGTGTGACTGTAAAACCGACTGGTTGTAGGTTCGATCCCCACTTGAGGAGATGAAATATTTACTTAAATTTATATTTTCATTTCTTCGCTCTGATGTTGAGACAAAGCGTGGCGTTGAGTTCTGCCACTTAACACGCAATGCCTCCAGAATTCGGCCTACCCTGCAGTGTGCGGGATACAGGGTGAAGCTGTAAAAAAAATGGTTTTTTTTCCCGAGAAGATATATATGTAAATAAAATTTTCTTGCTTATCTCTAGAATGTTTTATTAATTCAAACACTAGGCACTTGATACCACGTTGTTTCTTAATTTTTAATACCATAGAAATATAATAAACATGCTAGTCCAAAATCGAATATAACAAAATAAAATTTTCTTAGATATAATACTTTTTCTAAAAATTAAATTAAAAAATTAAATTAGCTTCACGCTATATCCCGCACACAGCAGGGTAGGCAGAGGGAACCTAGTGTTAAGACACTTCGTTCCCCACTTTCTGCCGAATTTTGGAGGCATTGCGTGTTGAGTGGCAGAACTCAACGCCGCGCTTTGCCTCGACACCAGAGCGAAGAAATGAAAATATAAATTTAAGTAAATATTTTATCTCTTCGAGTGGGGATCGAACCCACAACCAGTCGGTTTTACAGTCGCACTTTGTAGCACTGCGCCACGACTGGCCTCGTGTACTAATAATACTTTTTCTATCGTGATAAAAACAAACAAAACTACATCATATTTAGATACAGTTCTTAAGTATAAATGCGTTTATTTTCTACAAATTAAACTCGTGACAATGTTCAAAATATTAAAAGTGTTTTTATAACTTCAACAGTACATTTCGGCGGAACTCAAAGCCCCAATTTGCCTCGTTACCAGAGTGAGGAAATGAAAATATAAAATATATGATTTCCTTGAGTTGGAATCGAACCCACCTCAATCTCTTAATATCAGTATATTTAAAGCAACTGTTATATTTTTTAAAAATAAAAATAAGTTTATACTGCATACTGACAGAACTCATTTTAAGTTTTCTCAAAAGCTTTCTCACTTTCCTTATAAATATAAATTTATACTACGTTTATCTTTTCTACTCCTTTGTTATCGCAACCTTGCTTGAATGTCATGGACTATCTTGCTTTTCCCTATTCGACTCAAAATTATTTTTATATCAATGGAGCCGTTGTTGCTCAGGGGCATAGCACGTGCACCTGTAAGCACAAACGTTATGGGTTGCTTCCCGCTCGGGAATTTTAATTTTCTCTCTTTAATATTTTAATTTTCTCGCTCTGGTTGAACTCCACGACTTAACACGCAACGCCTCTAGAGTTCGGCAAAAAGTGAAAAACAGGTGTTTAAATAGGAACAGAGTGTCATATTACCAGGTTTCCTGCTTTATGCAGGATACAACGGTATGAAGCTTTATATGATCATTTATAAATAAACAATAAATAAATTAGCTTCACGCTATATCCCGCACACAGCAGGGTAGGCAGAGGGAACCTAGTGTTAAGACACTCCGTTCCCCACTTTCTGCCGAATTTTGGAGGCATTGCGTATTATGATCATTTATAGAAATTGCATATTATTTTTATTAAACGGTCCCGTTCAAAATTATTCAAAATATTTCCTTTCCTTTTTCCCTGAAATATCTATGTTCTGTAATACTTAAAAAAAAATTCATAGAAAAATTAAATTCTTAATTAAATATAGCTTAGTCGAACAGGAAAGAAACCTACTGGAAAACCAAGGCCAAGGTCGTCCCACATAAAAGCAGTAAAAGGGACGCTCAAGGTTCCCTCCCGCGGAGATTGTAAAATTTATATGAAATGAAGAAAATTAATATTACACTGCAGGATCTCAATGTCAGCTTCCTACGTCTCATTACTTGTAGTTTTCTAAGAAATACAGAATATATGGACACTTGTGCAAGGGAAATGATCCATAATTTTAAAATAGACTTATAAATAACGGTGCATTTTCCTTTAAAATGGAGTCGAGTGGATTTAGTACCTGTTTTTGTAGTATCTAATATTTATGTATATGACCTTGATTTGATCGAGTGAGCTGTGGTATAGTAAAAGAACGGAAAATAACATTTTTATTCATCACTGAAGTATCGAGGCCGGTCGTGGCGCAGTGGCACGAAGTGTGACTGTAAAACAGACTGGTTGTGGGTTCGATCCCCACTCGAGGAGATGAAATATTTACTTAAATTTATATTTCCATTTCTTCGCTCTGGTGTCGAGGCTAAGCGCGGCGTTGAGTTCTGCCACTCAACACGCAATGCCTCCAGAATTAGGCAGAAAGTGGGGAACGGAGTGTCTAAAAACACTAGGTTCCCTCTGCCTACCCTGCTGTGTGCGGGATACAGCGTGAAGCTGACTGAAGTATAAAGAATGATATGTTAAGAAGGTTATTTTCTTAAATTTTATTCTTTAATATATAAATCAATAAAAAGAACCCGTCGTGGCGCAGTGTTTGACTGTGAGCGCTACGTTTATGGATCGGAATTTATTATTACTCGTCTCCGATAACAAGACAAAAGTCGGCGTTGTGTTCAACTATACATCGTGCAATATCTCAAAAATGTACGATGAGAGGGAAACTCTGGAACTCTCTGGGAACAGCACAAATATAAAGAGAACATAGTGTTTAAACGCGTTTTTCTTTATTTAATAATTTAAGAAAAAAAAAATGGAAAAGTTAATAATTTATAATGTATTGCATAATCGGTCTGGGTCTCGCCTTGAGTGTTAAACATTTAAACAGAAATGGCTTTAATACAAATCAGGTCCAGTTTGATATTATAAATTCACCAAAAATACTATGGTATATTAATAAAGGTTAAAAATAAGCCACGCAACACGCAATGCCTTCAGACCTCGGCAGAATGTGGTAGGTTCCCTCTGCCTATCCTGCTGTGTACGGGATACATCCTGAAGCAAATTTAAAAAAAAACGCAGTAGTTTAAGCCATAAACAATAATCTTTAATTTATTTTTACCATAACCATTTTCCTTAAGATATTACAAATTCATCAAGACCTTTTCATTAAGAACTTTTTACTGTGATAAATATTGTACATTTTAGATTCGTTACTGGTTTTCTCCAAGTCTATTTTTTTAATAAACATTTAAAAACAGGCATGTATTTTAAACGGTTAAATTAACAATATTGCAGTGAAAGCTTTTCACTTTAGGATTAATGCATTAAATCCGTCTCTGCGTCCAATGACGTCATTGACAGAAGGGTTCTGTATGAGTTTAAATTCAGTGTGGGCATTTGATAGAAGGGCTGATATATTTTTTTTTATTATTTTCTTTTTTTTTGATTTCATGTTAACTATTCCTTTGTAACCTTCAAACCAGTTTTGACAGTTCTTTCTGTCTTTTCAACCCACGTCTGTAAAAGGAGGTGGTTATTAAATGAACTGTATTTTTTTATGTTTGAGGCCTCAGAAATTTTGACTGGATGAACCGAATTTGATTATCATTTTTTATTCGAAACCTGGTACTTCCCGTGTGGGAAATTTTGTGAGAATATTATCCATGAAAGAAACATATAAATCTTAAATTTTCAATAAGCTGCTCGACAAATGGATGAAAAACTCAATATCACGCCAACCGGTTTCAGTATTTTTTTTTTATTAAATACACTTCAAGAGAAATTTGTTGAGAGTGCGAGTAGGTTCTGATTAAAATAATAATTATATATTTTTTTTTAAATAATGAAAGAGTAGTATAAAACTAAAATAAAAAAAACAATTTAATATAAACTTAAAAAAAATACATGAGCAATTAAAAAAACTAGTCGCGTGCTATATTGGTATGTTTCCCTATAACGCAATGTAATACCGCATTCGTTACGCGTAGATGAAATTGCATCGCCATAATGTGAGCTTTATTGAGTAAGTCCCCTTGCACATTTTACCTGGATATACGTACAAACATACATACAAATATATGGATGTGGGCTATTTAAATTGATAAAAAGATATATTTTTTTTAATTAAAGGCCAGTTGTGGTGCAGCGGCACAAAGTGTGACTGAAAAATCGAGTGGTTGTGGGTTCGATCCCCACTTGAGGAGATGAAAATTTATATTACCATTTTTTTCGCTCTGGTGTCGAGGCAAAGCGCGTTGAGCGCACAATGCCTCCTAAATTCGGCAAAAAGTGGGGAACGGAGTGTCTTACACTAGGTTCACTCTACCTGCCCTTCTGTGTGCGGGATACAGCGTGAAGCTGATTCAATATGATTTTTTTTAATATAATAAACAAAAATAATATAATAAACAAACATTGAGGCCGGCGTGGCTGAGTGTCCGAACACTACCCAGTTTTCCACTACCTACCCTTTTATGTGCGGGATAAGAAAACACATAAAAAAACATATTGTATGTAAATCCTATACTATATCTTTATAATAATATCTCACAAAATCAAAACAAAAACGTTAACTGGACACGGAACATTAATAATTTACAGGAAGTCATAAACATATTTTGTATAATTGTAACAACCGCGTGGTCGGAGGGCAGCTATTTCCTGTAAACATATTGTAATAAAACCTGAAAACATGGCGATTTCAATAAAATTAAACGTAATAAATAAGGTAATTAAGGTAAGAATAAAAAAAAGGTTTACTTATGTTTAAAAGCAGAAGTAAAACACAATATTGTGGATTTTTTTCTAAATTTGTTTTAGCAGTATCCACTAAATAAGATGGTAGGCAGAGGGAACCTGAAAACTTAGTGTTCAGATACTCCGTTCTCATTAAGATACCTCCGTTTCTCAATTTTGCTATGAACTATTTTGATTTACCTGCTATGGTAACAAAAAGTGCTGCGTTAAGTTCCGCTACGCATCTCAAAATTGGGCGGAACGTAAAGACAACGCATATCTAGCCAAAACTACAAAGCATTGACAATTGAAATTTGACAGGTAGTTTTCTTGAGGAATAAAGTGAAACAATAAGAAAGGTTTAACTGGATCTTTTTTTTTTAACATGCATTCTCCTATTGTGTAACATTATCTCTTTTTTATCGTACAACCTCCTTCGTGTGTTCTCCACACAACGTGACATTGGCGAAGTGATATGTGCTCTACTGGCACGCTCGGAACGCCATAATCAAAGAACCAAACCAAACCAATAAGAAAGGAGTTCCCCAATATCTTACGAGATCAGAAAAATTTAAATTGACGTACTATAGTTAAAGTGGCGAACAATTAGTTTCATCTTTTATAAGTCATTATACATCTTATAAAACAATAATAATAACATCTAAAAATTAATAAATACTCTTGTTACTGAACCTTTTCGACCTTTTAACCATCACCACACACCAATCTCCATAATACCTATATCATGCCTACATCTGAGTCATCGTCATCCCAACACTTCAAGAGTCATTGAACTCTTAATCCCTACTAGTGCAGTCACCCAACTACGCTCACGCACACATACACAACGCACGCACGTCACAGTGTAAGCGCGCACGAACACACGCACAATGACCCAGTTATTCCCCATTTTTCTGTAATTACTCACCACGGCTTTGTTGGTACCCTAAGGTATGAGCTGCGACCACGGTAAATGTGACTTTAAATATTCAACGCGCAAACACGGGATAAAACGATGGTTTAAGCGGTGTACATACATACATCTTGATCTTTTATCTGTATTCATCTAAAATCTGAGGTATGAAAAAATAATAAGTGACTGATCACTCTGGTCTATACTACCAACTGTTTACTTAATCAAAGGAAGGATCAAATCAAATATCATTACTTGTAAATTATGACAAATTTTGATTTGTCAGTGTATAAACTTCTTACAAATAGGACAACTTGATCCTTAATTTATCTGGGATTTATCATAAAAGTCACAACTATCTGTAAATTTAATGATCTATATAATATCCTGAGGCCATCGTGGCGCAGGGGCAGAGAGTGACTCTGAACTCGTCAGCTATGGCTTCCATTCCCGATCGGGGATAGCTTAATATTTCCATTTCCTCGCTCTGGTAACAAGGATAAGCGCGACTTTTGAGTTATACCACTAAACAAACACCCAAAGCTTCTACCATTCGACGGAAAATGAGTAACACAAATGCCTTAATGAGAACGGAGTGCCTAAACACTAGGTCCCCGAGTTCCTTTACCTACGCTGCTATACGAAAAATATAGGAAAAAATAAACTAGCTAAAACTAAATCCACAGTTTAAGTAGTATCAACATACCGAATAATACTACAGAACGGGGATCCCCAACACCTGTACATCCCTCCAGAGCCTGAAACTAGGGGAGTATGAAAATCATCACACTCTTATCACTTCATTACACTCGAAAGAGACTAGGTAATGCCCAGCATAATTTATTTTGAAAGGTGCAACGTGAAAAAAAAAATGGAAATATTAAAATCATATTAGATATATATACTAATAAAATTATGTTAGTTGTGAAGAAATCTTTTTTTTATGCTAAAAAAATCCGCTTCATGCCGTATACCGCACACAGTAAGGTAGGCAGTATGATTTTCACTTTCGCTCTGACATCAAGGCAAAAGCACAGCGTTGAGTTCCATCACTCAACACGCAACGAATTCAGTATTCGGCGGAAAGTGGGGAACGGAGTGTCTTCACACTAAGTTTCTACTGCCTGCTTTTGCCTGCCGTGTGGTATAGCGCAACACTGATTTGATAGTTTTCTATAAGAATACCACGTCATTCGTAGAGGGTTATAATATGTAAAATAAGGGAGCACTATATAAAAAATATAAAATTAAAACCAAATAATAATTTGATATGATTTGAGGAACTCTGTAGGCATTCCGTAGTGAATCATATCACTTTGCCTCGTTACTAGAGCGAGGAAATGAGAATATTAAATATTTTACCCCTCCGAGTGGAAATCGAACCAACAACCACACAACCACAGCTTTGACGTTCTCAACGATCTTACAATTTTCTTTACATTTTTTATAAATATTTTCCATAATAATTCATAATACAATATCTAGAGTAAAAAAATAACATCATCATCACATACCTTTGATAAAAAATTAAAAAGAGAGAAAAACGTAAACACCGTCTGGCCGCAGAATCCTTTCAAATGTTACGTTAAAAGGCCTCAAAAGCCACACATAATACATTGAAACAACATAACCGGAAGCCTAATTCAATAAACACTCAATCAAACATGGACGTCGATATAGATTATCATGAAATGGCATTATTATGTTATATTATATTTTGAAGCCGAATTCCTCCAGTATCAGGTGGAAACTAGAAAACGTAGTGTCATAACACTAGGAAGACATCATTGAGGCGCAATGACACAGCGTCTGATTTCACTCTCCACTTGTGGTAATGATTACATTTATGTCAATGTCATTCAACCGCTGCAATTAGAAGGCGTTGAGTTACGTCACCTAATAGTTAATGTCACAAATCTAAACCCAGAAAAAAAGCGTAATTTATTTTATATTATATTAATCAACTAGTTTGCTACGCAAAATGTTCATATTTTGCGAATCCAGCACTAAATCAATATTTTTTACATTATCGTAAAATTTAAAAAGTCAATCGTGGCCAAACGTGTGAAGATAAACGTACCTGGTTATGAGTTAACCAGATATTTATCATTTCCATTTTCCCCGCTCTGGTGAAGAGTTAAAAGAAAAGCACGGCGTTGAGTTCTGCCAATCAACACGCAATTCGATACAGAACAGTATTTTAACGGAGTGTCTTTAACAGTCCTAGGTTCCCTTCGTCTACACTGCTTATTTAATTTATTTAAACTTCTCGATACTCTTTTCCACTCATTTATTAGATTAATTTAAAATTAAATCTCTTTTTTATAAGGTGAACAATTTATCTATAAAACGCACGCACAGCCGTAACCGTAATGTGCGTAAAAACGACTGAATTTTTAGACACGTTTTTATTTTTATAATCTGGACAGCCATAAGAAGGGATTTTGAAAAATTTTAATCCTAAAGGGATGAATTAGGGGTTGAAAGTTTGTATGGATTTTTTTCAAATTGGCACCGATTTTTGTAAAATTTGAAATTTAGACTGTTAAAAATATTTTATTGAACACGTGTTTCGTGTTTTTTTTTTAATTCACCCCTAAGGGTGCAAATAAGCGGGCGAAGGTTCGCACACCCACTAGTCATACAATAAAATTCCTAAAAAATAATATTTTGGTCAACACATCTAGTAAAGTAAAATCTTAACGCGACATCTGATGAAACATTTTCCATTCAAATGAATAGCCCGTCCCTTTGATCTTCACCAGGCTTTTGGTGCATTGAAAATTTTAATCGAACTTGTGATCGTTGACGCTTTATCGCGATAACAAGTTAATTGAGCGTATCTGAAACGGAATATGTGAGCTTTGATAATATATAAGTGTTTAGGGTTGGTTCATCGGATAATAATTATATACAATAAAAACAAAATATATGTATGTCAATTTTAGGCGTGTTTATGGCTGTGTGTGGTGCTCGGATATGAATACTGCCATGGAATGTGTTATTTTCAATAGCTTATCAAATAATATTACAATTAAAAAAAATCTTACATAAAAATGTCTGCAACTAAAAATTATATCTTGTGTTATCTTTATAAAATTCCTCAGTATTGAGTATTCAATAAGAGTAAATAAGAGTAAGGAGATCTGTGGAAAATGGTAAAAAGAAGTTGTATTGTTTGATCATCACAGACCTTTTTTTGTAGACAGTAACTCTATTCTACTTCTTTATACTTTTAATAAAATCATAAAGGATTAGTGGTATGTTCATGGGAGATATATAAGAAACATACATTGCGCATTTTGTAATTAATATCATCGAATGGAAATCGAAACCACGACCTTCGTGTTTACAGTCAGACGCCGTGCCGCTACGTCGTATGACGTATCTTACAATATCCTCCTAAATAAACATTAGAAAAAAATCTAATATTTACACAAAATGAAAGGCAACCTCACCGGAAGTGGGTGCCAACCTTTGCTTGTTACTAACCCTTTAGTACGAGCAGTTCAAATAGTGCTGCATTTTTAAAATAGGGTTAAGTGCGGCGCACAGTATAATTAGCTCCCCGCAAGTCATCTAGGTATACCATAAAAATATTGTTTGTTTCTAATTAACAACATACAGACGGCAGCTGGTTTATGTTTTTCAAAGTGCTTATTGAAATCCTAATATTTTATTTAATTTCTTTAAAAGTGAACTAGCACCTTTTCGTGATACCGTCGGATTTTTAGTGTTTTTTTTTCATGTATTTATTTTGTTTTATAAGTTTTCGGTGTATCCTGCACATAAGCAGGGTATCGAGAGAAAAGGGACCTTGGTTCCCATTAAGACATTTCCGTTCCCCACTTTCAACGAATTGTAGAGGCTCTATGTGTTGAATGGCAAAGTTCAACCTGGCTCTTGGCCTCGCTGGGGAATGAAGCAAAAAAACTACACCAGCTTCACGCTGTATCCCTAGTGGAATAGTCAGAGAAAACAGAGCGCCAAACGCTACGGTTTCTGCATACTTCTTTCGCCTCGTCCACTGACATCAACCTCTTCATACATCTCTTCTCTTCTACTCTGCGGGGGATCCTCGTTCTTTTTAAGTGATCTTCCTCCCAGTATCTTTGTGTTTTCGAAGGTCAACTGAGCTGTCTCTCTACCTCTCTTACCACTTTTCTGTCATAATTTTTTTTGCCATTCTTTCATCACTAATTCATTCGATATGCCTTAACCGACTGAGCATGCTCTTTTTCATTCTCATCGTGACATCATCACTAGTACCCGCTAGTCTGTGTATCTCTTCATTGCGGATTCGATCAGCTAAGCTGACTCCGCATATCCTATGAAGAGATCGCGTCTCCTCAGCATTCATCTTTCTTTCATTCTTCTCCTATAATATCTTGAGTGGAGAAGATGAAATATTTAGTTAAATTTATATTTCTATTTCTTCATTATGGTGTCGAGGCAAAGCGCGGCGTTGAGTTCTGCCACTCAACACGCAATGCCTCTAGAGTTTGGCAGAAAATGGGGACTGGACTGTCATAATACTAGGTTCCCTCTGCCTATCCTGCTGTGCGCGGGATTCAGCGGAAAGCTTTATTTTACATTGATCTTGCAATCAAATTTAAATATTATAGATTTAATTTCCACGAGTGGGCGTCGAATCCACAACCTGTCGCGTTTACAGGCGCACGCTTGTACCCCTGCGCCACAACTGGCCTTTATATTATAGTTATAAAAGTTATGTGTATTGTATTAAAAAATGGCCCCGGTCAGATTAGAAGATGAGGGACTTATAAGATGATTAACAAGTTAATCCTTAGGTCATGTTTTCACACACTATCGTCGCAAACCTATCTGCGTCCATTGCCAAATATATTTTCATTTCTTCGCTCTGGTGTCGAGGCAAAGCGCGGCGTTTAGTTCTGCCACTCAACACGCAATGCCTCCAAAATTCAGCAGAAAGTGGGGAACGGAGTGTCTTAACACTAGGTTCCCTCTGCCTATCCTGCTGTGTGCGGGATATAGCATGAAGATAATTTAATATTTAACCGAATAAAATTGTCAGCTTTATTACATTAATATTGATTACAAATACATGATTACAAACAAAAAATAAATCAGAAATCTTCGTTAAGAAAAATTCAAACAATGTAATGTTCCAAATATAATATAATCAACGCTACAGCATAAAATATAAATGGAGTAAGGGACTAGTCTTTTGCCTATTAATCAGTCTACCCCGATCTCCGTGTGAAAATAATAAATTGTTTATAATCTTCTCTGTATTTTATAAAAAAATCTTTTTTTCTTAATTTTCTCTGCGCTTGTAATAATTTCAAATTTGAAATACTAAATTAAAAACAAAAACAACTTAAATTGTCCCGAAGATAAAATAAAAAAAACCTTTAATAAAAAGAATACAGAGTAAATACAACAAAAACACGACCATTTTCCAAAAAAAAAAAACGTCATCAACATCAAATCTAAAGTATCTCTTGAGATGATCGAAATTGAATAGCATACCTCCGATGTACTTGATAGAGTCACCATTTGGAATATTCAGTTATTCATAGAAAAACGATCCATATCTCGGCTTTCAGTGGAAAATGTATTACCATAACTATTTCCTATTGTAGTTTCCCATAAAGTTTTTTGCTGATGGTATACTATGCGTGTTGAAGCATAATGGGAGGGTTATCCACCTCTATTTAAAAAAAATAGAATGGGCTTCGATTTTTTTTTAAATTTCTTTTAATCGTTTCTTGTTATATTGCTGAGGCCGTCGTGGCGCAATGGCACAAGGGTGTGGCTTTAGTTGTGACGTATAAACACTTAACCGTTAATAACGTAAACGTAAGGAAACGTACAAAAATTTTTGAGATGCTAACAACATAAGCCAGTAATAATGAGCGTGTAAGAATTTTGACGTGAGAACTTCGATAAAACGACACTTGGTGGTTAAAGCGCTTGGACAATTTCAAGAGATGCGGGTTCTAATTCTGCTACGTTCAGCCAACACCCAAAACCATAAATCAAAGATTTTGAAACGCCTTTGCACTTGTGTCATATTTTTCTGCAAAATAATTGTATTTTTTTTACTGTTTATAATATAACTTGTTTATAGTTTTCGATCTAAGACGTAATTAATCATAATCAAATTATTTAATTAAATGATTTCAACTAGATACAGAAAATAATATATAGGTACATATATATTTTATTTGCTCTAAATTTAACTCATTTATTTCTAATAAACGGGTTTAATACGCTACAATCTATACTCAATATCTATATCGATATTAATGCAAGCAATCTATTAAATGAAATAGTTTCCATAACGCAAACTTTACGAGTTCGAGTTAAAAAGCCAATATGCATATCCCGCATTGTTTGACGCCGCGAAATGACTATTCACGAGTGCATATTTGTATTCCACCCTACAACCTATCTCGATTACTCTGCCATAAAACAGAACAAGCGATTTTGATATGAAAACATATGAAATTTAATGAAAAATAAAGGCGAAATTACTTTGTAGAGTCAATTTGCGTTCTATACAAAGCTTGGAGCATCCTGTATATGGGTAACAGCTTTTGGCGCTGTGCGTTAATGGATTTCAAGTACAACATTGTTTTCGAATACATCGAAACAAATGGAGAATGGACATTCGCAATCAAAGTGCGTTTTTATTGAAGGGTTCTTTTTTGATATGTAGAGAATATTACAGTGGATAAATCAATAATAATTTTATTTTAAAGTTGTCGGTTCAATTCCCATTGGAGGAAATAAAACATTTAATATTTTCATTTCTTTGTTTTGGTGTGCGGGCAAAACGTGGTGTTTAGTTCCGCCGCTCGAAATGCAATGTCCGCAGAATTTAGTACTAATTAGAAAGAAGAGGTCGAAAATTCAAGAGGTCAGAGAGGTTTTTTAACGTAGCAAATGTTAGCAAATGAAAATGTTAAAATAAATTGTTTCTAAATAAAAGTTATCTGCTAATTACACATAAATTTTCATATAAAGCACAGATAATAATTATAGTACAGAACATTAGTAAAAGTTTCCAGAGCAGCACTATCATTTTTAATATCACGCTTTTCCCGCATATTAAACGCGGCGTTGAGCTCTGCCACTTAACACACATATTAAATGCTGAGTTGCGGAACTACGCTGAGCTTTATCTCACGACAGGAGAAAATAAAAAATATAGTAATAAACTGTATTTAAAATGTGATTCTATTCTACTGCAATTGCACTTAAAGGTGGCACAAGATGGCCACCTGCTCATCTTCTGATTGTAACCGACGGTTATGGGTTCGATCATTACCGGGCAGATTGAACCATTTAAATTATTTGTTCTCTATTAACAAAATGTGGATTAATATTTATTGTAATTGGATATTGTAGTTAGCATTAGCTTGGCACCGAAAATTATAAAATCTTTTTTTTATTATTTTTGTTTAACAAAATCCAAGTACGTAAGTAAGTGATGGGTATACCTTAAGAAGATGTTTCTCAAGTTAATGGTTGTTTTTTGTAAAACTTCAAAATTAATAAGGTTTTATTTTAACAAGAACATACATAAAAATTATTCGAGCGAATTGGGAACCTCTTTCTTTTTTGCAGTCGATTGAAAATATGAACATCCTCTTATATTTTTTACCAAAAAAAAACAAGCTTGTTCATATTCAACAGGATCCCATTATTAGAACCTAACTAAACTTTCACCAAATTATCCTTACGCACATACCTAATGCAAATTTAAGACATGTGATTTTCTCCTGGATTTGATTGTCAGAAATTAATTTACAAAAATTGGGACCACACGAAAAGTGTTAGCTTTCAAATAAAAAAAATCATCACAATCGGTTTACACAAAAGTTACAAACATAAAAAAAATACAATTGAATTGATAACTTCCTTTTCTTACAGAAGTTAGTTAAAAATAGGTTCCCTCTGCCTACCTTGGCTGAAAACACATATATTACTAGGGTTACGGTAAAGTATAAAAGAAAGTATGATATTTCAATCTTATATATAAAATAATTTGTAGCTCTATATCATATTCGATGCAATAAAAAATAAAAAAACATGCATAAAAAAAGACAAATTTAAAGATAATTTTATAAAAAGAATACTGATTTTGTTTTTCCGAAACTTATTATTCAAGCTCTGGGCAAGAATCTTTTTCAGAATTTCGTTATGAAAACATCACCGGTAACATGTTTTTTAAACAACAAAAAAAAACGTTTTTTTTTTAATATCCGCTAGCATTCATAGTCAATTTATTAAAAATACAAAATGAAAATGTATCGAGATGAATACTCACGCTTTTAATATAAATAACTTATGTACATATACATTATTTATATACCTGCTAGTGTATTTTTTGCGAATTTTCTGATTTGTAATATAATCCTATTGTTTTATTATATTTTTACTAAAATAATATTATTGATTATTTTTAAACATTTTTTAAAGTGTTATTCCACACTTAGGAAAGAAAAATACTTATTTAGAAAACGTATAAAAATTTGAACGCAGCGGGACTCGAACCCGCGCCTCCTGGAAACCGACCAGGCGCTCTGACCACTAAGCCATGCGTTCTCGCCAAGCTACGTCGAAATTTTTATACGCTTGTTACAACTTATTTATGTTGTTAGCTTCTCTGTAGGGAGATTTTTACAAATTTCCGCTACCCAAAGATAATTACTAGAATTATCGTTTGGCAAGAGAGAAACTATTTTTAAATATTTTTAAACATTTTTTAAAGTGTTATTCCACACTTAGGAAAGAAAAATACTTATTTAGAAAACGTATAAAAATTTGAACGCAGCGGGACTCGAACCCGCGCCTCCTGGAAACCGACCAGGCGCTCTGACCACTAAGCCATGCGTTCTCGCCAAGCTACGTCGAAATTTTTATACGCTTGTTACAACTTATTTATGTTGTTAGCTTCTCTGTAGGGAGATTTTTACAAATTTCCGCTACCCAAAGATAATTACTAGAATTATCGTTTGGCAAGAGAGAAACTATTTTTAAATATTTTTAAACATTTTTTAAAGTGTTATTCCACACTTAGGAAAGAAAAATACTTATTTAGAAAACGTATAAAAATTTGAACGCAGCGGGACTCGAACCCGCGCCTCCTGGAAACCGACCAGGCGCTCTGACCACTAAGCCATGCGTTCTCGCCAAGCTACGTCGAAATTTTTATACGCTTGTTACAACTTATTTATGTTGTTAGCTTCTCTGTAGGGAGATTTTTACAAATTTCCGCTACCTACTTTTAAAAAAAAAATTTTTATACGTTTTCTAAATAAGTATTTTTCTTTCCTAAGTGTGGAATAACACTTTAAAAAATGTTTAAAAATATTTAAAAATAGTTTCTCTCTTGCCAAACGATAATTCTAGTAATTATCTTTGGGTAGCGGAAATTTGTAAAAATCTCCCTACAGAGAAGCTAACAACATAAATAAGTTGTAACAAGCGTATAAAAATTTCGACGTAGCTTGGCGAGAACGCATGGCTTAGTGGTCAGAGCGCCTGGTCGGTTTCCAGGAGGCGCGGGTTCGAGTCCCGCTGCGTTCAAATTTTTATACGTTTTCTAAATAAGTATTTTTCTTTCCTAAGTGTGGAATAACACTTTAAAAAATGTTTAAAAATATTTAAAAATAGTTTCTCTCTTGCCAAACGATAATTCTAGTAATTATCTTTGGGTAGCGGAAATTTGTAAAAATCTCCCTACAGAGAAGCTAACAACATAAATAAGTTGTAACAAGCGTATAAAAATTTCGACGTAGCTTGGCGAGAACGCATGGCTTAGTGGTCAGAGCGCCTGGTCGGTTTCCAGGAGGCGCGGGTTCGAGTCCCGCTGCGTTCAAATTTTTATACGTTTTCTAAATAAGTATTTTTCTTTCCTAAGTGTGGAATAACACTTTAAAAAATGTTTAAAAATATTTAAAAATAGTTTCTCTCTTGCCAAACGATAATTCTAGTAATTATCTTTGGGTAGCGGAAATTTGTAAAAATCTCCCTACAGAGAAGCTAACAACATAAATAAGTTGTAACAAGCGTATAAAAATTTCGACGTAGCTTGGCGAGAACGCATGGCTTAGTGGTCAGAGCGCCTGGTCGGTTTCCAGGAGGCGCGGGTTCGAGTCCCGCTGCGTTCAAATTTTTATACGTTTTCTAAATAAGTATTAATATTATTGAATTGAAAAATTTAATTCGATTAAAAAAAAGAATTTTGAAAAATACAATTATAATTGCTATTTATGTCTTATAATGTACCTTAGTCAAAGTGATCCAACTTAAATATTTGCCTTTTAATCAGCTTCACGCTGAATCCCGCACACATTACGGTAGGCAGAGGGAACCTAGTGTTAAGACACTCCGTTTTCCACCTTCTGCCGAATTCTAAAAGCATTGCATGTTGACTGGCAGAACTCAATGCCGCGCTTAGCCTCGACACCAGAGCGAAGAAATGGAAATATATATTTAAGTAAATATTTCATCTTCTGGAGTGGAGATCGAACCCACAACTAGTCGGTTTTACAGTCACACTTCGTGACGCTGCGCCACGACTGGCCTAATATTTTCATTTTTGAATTTTTTTTTTTACAAAGTACTATCGAAGTTCGCAGAAATATTGTGTTAAATCAGTTACATTGCATGAGTGTGTAATTAATATCACTCTACTTTATTCTACGATTGAAAAAAATATACATAACATATAGTATATTTTTCATAAGTTCATCTAATAAAAGTTAGAAGCCATCATTTCTAACCCTTTTCCTTAAATATATACATAAGTTACAGCACATCTCTTTAACATTGCAGATCAAACGACTGGAGCAAAGCTACCTTGCATCTAACATTCTATGTACCGGAATAATTATAAGAAAATATAAATGATCTTTTTTATGCATACGAAAGGGATTTTCTATAATAATTATGATATATAATGCGTTTTACTGGATGAGACTTTGTAAATAAAACTAAAATAGTATTTTAGAAGTGATAACTTCTTATCGGTGGGTAAACCGCTTTGTTACGTGACGCGTAACGGTGCCAGTCTGTCTGGCTTCTCTTTCTCTCACGCATACGGCGTATTTCGGACAGACGGTTTTTTCTCCTCTCTCTGCATGACTCAGTGTACGGAAAATTAAAAAAAACCATTTATAACCAATAAAATATTTTATTAATAAATAATCTTTCCATACATTATCATATTAATATACATACTTTAAGTAATAAGCTTAAAATCTAAGCTTTATTCAAGTTAAACAATTTCAAAATTAAATAGTTAACATTTCTGCCGAAACGGACAAGTTATTTTTGCCTGGCTAGAGGGAACCTGGGAACATAATGTTAAGACATTCCATTCCCATTAAGACCATTACCTGCTTCCAGCATTGCGTGTTGAGTTACGAAACTCAACGCAGCACTTTGCCAGAGCAAGTAAATGAAAATATTAAATATTTCTTCTTGAGTGGGAATCGAACCCACAATTGCAACAACTTTTTTATATAACATTTTAAGTAATCCTTATTACTATCACGACGGTAACACAATCACTTTAAACGACACGCAGTGCCTCAAAGCGGAGATCAGTGAGTCTTAACACTAAGTTCCCACAGTCTACTGTATATGCGGGATACAACTTCTACAAAAAAAGTAAGTATTAACCTAGATAGTTTCCAGTATCCCTAATTCTCAGGTAAAGGGTGCATAAAGGAAATTCAAAGGAATGTCGCAGGATGTACAATACGGCCGAGTTCAATGCACCAGCAAACACAGGGTTTGCGGGTCTCTATGTTAATATGTTAGTGACAACTTGGGGGGGTGACTCTACCTAGCTTAGTAGGGTGCCACTACCACTTTTGACCTGAGGGAATAGCGGCAACATAAAAGATTCATTGATATGGGTTTCTTTTTTATAAATAATATTTGATTACTAAGCTTTTTACACTTTTCGAAGTACTACAGAAGAATCTATTAAAATTCGTAAATAGTCATTCCTCATATTCATATTAAACTTCAAATTTAATAAAGATACATTTAAATATCCTTTAAAGGAATGTTTGTACTTAAGCTACTTCCATTCCCTTATCCTCTTTTTCCCTAGCCTTCACTTGGCCGATGGTTGAAAAAAAGCTGAAAAGAAAAAAATACAAGCCTATTTTTTTGATAGGATATATTTCTTAAAACCCTATTGATATTCTTTTTTCTTGCTTCCTCCAGCTCTGAGCGAGGACAATATTATGTTAAAAATTACAAAAGAAAATTCTTATTTCTCATCTAATCTACCTATCAAAAATAATTGCAGTTTACGTCGCTTACTTCTCCTCTGTCTTAAGGGACAATCGCAAGATTAAGAAGAATCGATGGACGAAAAAATATTAAAATCGTTTAACATGTCTGATCTCTACAATGCCACATAGAAACAAATATATATTGACTCATAAACACATTACACACATTCGCGTCGAGCGGGCGGGTAAAATTGTATTTTTACCCGCCTGCTCGCTGCGAAAGAGTAAAAAATACCCTATTATTATTTTATTAGCCTCACGCTGTATCCCGCACACTTCAGGGCAGGCGGTGGGGACCTAGTGTTAAGACACTCCGTTCCCCACTTTCTGCCGAATTCTGAAGGCATTGCGTGTTGAGTGGCACAACTCAACGCCGTACTTAGCCTCGACACCAGAGCGAAGAAATGGAAATATAAATTTAAGTAAATATTTCATCTCCTCGAGTGGGGATCGAACTCACAACCCGTCGTTTTTACAGTCACACTTCGTACCCCTGCGCCACGACTGGCCTCTATTCTATATATATATCATAGACTGCATTAATACCAATCATTAGGCTAAACAGTCGAAAAGGAAATCCTAGATCAAATATAAATACGGATCATTGATTTAATCCTTACTTTGTATATATGGGCATGAACAAACAATATGCTAATCTGTTGACATCGCCGATCCGTTAATGATTTGATATCGCACGCGTCACTGAGATATTCATATAAAGCAACGCCTGTATAAATATTATATTATATTATGTATATTGGATCATCACATAGGAATTGGTGTTGGTGGAGGTTGTGGGTTCGTGGCAATGAATTATTTTTATGTCCTCGAATCAGTGAAAACAAAAATTAGGTTTTACGTAAAGTCACTCAAAACAAACTTGCTTGGATTCGAACGAAAACGGAGAATTAAGCACATATTTTAAAAATTGACACTAGGTGCTCTGACAACTCCTCCATGTTTTAGGATTATTTGAGAAAAAGAGGCGTTACTTTCGAATTTCATATTAACAAATCACCATGGAACAAGAAGGTAGACAGAGGGAACCCAGTGTTAAGACACTCTGTTACTTTCCGCCAAATTCCGGTGACATTGCGTGTTGAGTATTTTGGTACACGTAATGATTGTGGTTTTAATTCTTAATTGAGACTACGATTTTATTTAAATTACTGTCACTCCCGAAGTTTATTCCGTTGTTTACTATTTTGTTTTTATTTAAGATTATTTTCACTGATACCAATATAAAAATATAATATAAAATGTTGCGGTATAAAGATACGCTACAGGTTGTCAGGGTTGACAGGGTTCGATTTTCACTCGAGGAAATGAAATATTTAATATTTTCATTTATTCACATTTATATCGAAGCAAAGCAGAGCATTAAGTTCCGCCTCAACACTCAATTCCTCCAAATTCGGCGGAGGATGGGGAGCGGAGTATTTAAACACTAGCCTAGTGTCCCTCAACCTTCCCTGCTCCATGGGCGATCCAATATGAAGTAACGTGAATGAAATTTTATAAATCTAAATTAATCTATTTCGTTTTTCAAAGTAATCGATTAAGTTTTTAACTTAAATAAACAGTTAGTTACCTGAAATTTTGGCAGAAATGGGCGAATTCAAGATGAGCGAATATTTAAAATCCTAATTGAGGATTTGTGCACCCTATAATTACATGAAGATGAGCTTTGGTGCCGAGGCAAAGGGCGGGGTTGAGTTCTGCCACTAAACACGCAATGCCTCCAGAACTCGGTGGAAAGTCAGGAACAGAGTGTCTTAACACTAGGTTCCCGCTGTGTGCGGGATACAGCGTGAAGCGTAAATAAACATAATTAAATTACTATTTACGTGATTAATACACGCGTCGACACTCAATTGTAATGAGAAAAAAATAATTTAATATATAATTGTCGACTAATCATAGTTTCAAAGGTAGGTAAACATTTAGTTTAAGAGCGAACGAGCCACAGTAAAACTATTTGAGCAAATTAAAGTTCAGTCAGATGTTTTTCCTTTTTACATCTTATATAAATGACGCAAGGCCCCAGGAAGTTAAACCATCTACAATATGAATATGAGTATAAAGAGTTTTTATAACTCTATTTCCTGTATATAACTAACCAAGACGCATTTCATTAGCAAATCCCATAGAAGTACGAAGTTCTTGATACTATCGACTCCTTTACGTCCAATTTACACAAATTGCCCCAACTGTTGGAAATTGAGACAAACTTAGGAGATATCATTACCATAATATGGGTGAGATACACTTGGATTGTATAACTGAGCACGATGATCCTAGGTTCAAAGCTACGTCGAACTAAATTTAAGATGTATGTTTGATAAGAACGTATAGGATTGTGGTTAGAGCGTTTTGTCGATATTGTTTTGAAGAGGGACCGGTTCAAATCCAGCTATGTTCAAATTTTAATATGTTCTCTAAAAAATTAAAAGTACAAAAACTTTGTAAGATTATTCATATATAAAAACAGCTTTAACTTTTTTTTCTAAATAGCAGGGCGTGCACACAGAACCTTGTGTTAAGTCAGTCTTAGAATCACGTTTCAAGATATCGCGTGTTGAGTTTCAGAACTCAACGTCATGCTTTGTCTATCAGAGCGGGGAAATATCAATTTTTAATTCAGTGTAGATTAAACCCACGAGCGTCACGTGTATAGTCTGACCCTGACCCATTATATAACATTGTATACGTCATCATCTAAGATATAGATAAGATATAGATATTTATTTGTAATTAACAAAAAATATTACTTCAACATATTTTTTATTAACTAACTAACTTAACGTAGAGGCACAACGTGTGACTGTAAACGCGACACGACAACCAGCAAGAAAATATTGAATATTTTCATTCACTACGGGAGATAGTGAATAAAAATGGAGGGATAATAGAAAATATCCCTCCACGTTCCCTCTGTCCACCCTCTTATGTGCAGAACATAGTATGAAGCAAAAAAAATTGAATTCTTTATTAATTTACTTGAAACGTAAAAAAATATGGGAACAAAAGCTTTTCCCATATTGATCAATTTGACACAATGTTCATTAATAGTGATTAATGAACATAACAACGAATGTGTCATAGAAATGTTGTTTGCAATACAAACGGCAGTTGTTATTAAAGGCAAATGCTATTCGGTACTAAACATTTCAACCTATATGTAGTGAATGTTTTAAGAAAATCTAAAATGTCGTACACCAACAAAAATATCTGTATTATTATTATTATGTATTTTCGTTTATTGGTCGGTTTATATTCAAATTTGTTTCACGGCAAGAAATTTTTAAGCGTCGTTGGTAAAGCCTATTGTATGTCCTTATCATGTATTTGTACTATTTACTGTGTATACATACTTAAAACATTTAAAGAGCATAATTCGTTAATTTTCTATTACTCATTCCTTTACAAATTAGTCATTTTTAATTTGGTAACTTTAGTATCTATTTCGAGTTGCGGTACAGATTTGTTAAATTTTTTATCCGCACTGAACGCGATACCATATACTTACAATGGGAAATTACGGAAATTCGAAACGTTGATTTCTTCTTGCATGTTCATAGTTATATTAACGTTTAATGTGGTGCGAGGGATTTTAACAACAACGGTATTTGGATTTGAAAGTGTTCTAATATTTTCCATAGGATTTGTTGTCTTTGTAAATATAAGCCTTAGCCATATGACATTGATCGTAATGTTTGAAGTGACGTTGAATAGAATGAAAACGCTAAGGAAAATTATAGAAAACAATATAATTTTGTCTCAAATATCGAGCAACAGTCAAATTAATATTCAAAGCGTTAAATTAAAGATTTATTTACAAACATATAAGAGATTAATCGAAAATAATAGTAAATATTTTGGTGTAGCTTCGAAGTGCTTGGTAAGTTTTAAAGAAATAGCTGTAAATTTTTAAGCGGAATCCAAATAGATAAATCAGATTCACGCTGTGTCCCGCACACAGCAGGGTAGGCAGAGGGAACCTAGTGTTAAGACACTCCGTTCCCCACTTTCTGCCGAATTCTGGAGGCATTGCGTGTTAAGTGGCGGAACTCAACGCCGCGCTTGACCTCGACACCAGAGCGAAGAAATGGAAATATAAATTTAAGTAAATATTTCATCTCCTCGAGCGGTGATCGAACCCACAACCAGTCGGTTTTACAGTCACACTTCAATCCAAATAGATTATATAGAGAATTCTAAGTGGCTGAGCATCTATTGCTGGATTTTGATTTATGCGACCTGTTTTGCTCTGTTCTTTGATGGCATTCCGAGCGTGCCAGTTAAGCGCTCATGTGAAGATAAAAAAATATAATAAATACTAATGCTAATTTTAATATAATGTCATTTTCTACTTTCAGGTACTATTAAGTTTGCCGTCGTTCTTCTTTTACGTGATTTCTACAGTTATAGACGTTCTTAATCGAAATCCTCGGGTAAATACAAAAAATAATATGTTTGTTAATTTTAATCAACTGTGTATACTTGACTATTGTTATTTATGTAGTTATTTAAAATTTTTATATTGCTATAGGTATTCAATTTCTGTTTAATTTCATTTATTTACATTGTCGCATAATTGGACTGAGTCAGTTCGACCTTTGCTCGGTTTAATACTTTTTTTTTCCCTCTATAGCAAGAAAAGTTTGCTAATCAACACGCAATTTATACGAAATTTGTGCGGAGTACGGAGAACGGACTTCGACGCTAATTTTTCTCTGCTTCTTCTCTACCGCTTTAGGCGGGATAAAAGCTGAAAGTTAACTAAATTTCATATAGCACGAAAATGTCTTAACACCAGCTTTCCTCTGCCTACCTGCTATGTGCGGGCTACAACGTAAAGCTAAATAAAAAAGAAAAAAATCGTATAGGTTAGGGTATATATATGTACTTTTACGATTTTTAGTTTTAGTTTAGATTTTTTAAATAAATCAGCTTTACGCTGTATCCCGCACACAGCTGGGTAGGCAGAGGGATCCTAGTGTTAAGAAACTCAGTTCACCACTTTCTGCCGAATTCTGGAGGCATTGCGTGTTGAGAGGCAGAACTCAACGCCACGCTTTGCCTCAACACCAGAGCAAAGAAATTGGGAATATAAATTTAAGTAAATATGTCATCTCCTCGAGTGGGTTCGAACCCACAACCAGTCGGTTTTACAGTCACACTTTTTTTAATACCTATATATATTTAAATATCTTAATTTTTTTTACAGGCAGATTCAATTTATATAACAGATGCTATTTTAAACATATCTTACCCATGTACCTCAGCTGTCCTTGCAGAATTAGCCATAGCGGAAGTGGATAAAATCAAAAGACATATTAAAAAGCAACTTCTTAAATGTTCAAGTAATTAATAAAGATTTGAAAAAATAAATTATTTGCATGTAATAACAATATGATGTGTGCGGGTTACAGCGTGAAACAATAGAAAAAATTACATTTAACTGAGTTAAAAATGTTATACAAGCTGTCGTCGCATAGCTGTATATTTTTTGACTGTAAACGCTACGATTGAGGGTTCGATTTCCACTCGAGGAAATTAATTACTTTCATTTCTTCGCTCTTGTAACAAGATAAAGCGCGGATATGAGATCTGCTACTCAATACACAATACCTCGATAATTGGGACGGAGAGTGCGGAAAAGTGTTTACACTAGTATTATGCTGCATACACTGCTGAATGCGGGAAAGTGCGTGAAGATACAACTTATGTAGTGTATATTTATTTCAGGTGCAACTTTCAAAAATAAAATTTACGATGGAATAATTTTTCTCGAACTCAAACCACTGAAGTACAGCGTCCTAAGGGCTTTCTGTGTCAACATCACCTTGCCATTAACGCTCATCAGCTTAAGCACAACATATACTATTATTGCCATACAATTCAATCACTTAATTCAATATTAAAATTATTATTTGTAATTCTAATTCATATTATTAATATTATAAAATTATATAAATAAAAATAAATTGAACACCGTTTTATTTCAATTATACAATTTAATTAAATAATGTATGATTCTAAAATGCGCCTGCGCCTCTTATTTTTAAACCGTCTAAACGATAATCTTATATGCTTGACAGCTAATTTTTGTTATTTAATGAGTGACACCAACGTTTTCGTTTGCAGCATATATAAAAAATAGGTAACACGAAAGAGAAGAATCTTTATTTTTTTATCTTCAAAAATGATTGAGATATTTAATAAATATTAAGCGACCGCATTCGCGGTGACGTTTCACTTATATTGTATTTCGCGGTTTCACTTATATTGTATTTAATAATAAATAGTCGTGGCGCAGCGGCACGAAGTGTGACTGTAAACCCGACTGGTTGTGGATTCGATCCCCACTCGAAGGGATGAAATATTTACTTAAATTTATATTTCCATTATCTTCGCTCTGGTGTCGAGGTTAAGCGCGGCGTTGAGTTCTGCCACTCTACACGCAAAGCCTCCAGAAACGGAGTGTCTTAACACTAGGTTATTTCTGCCTACCCTGCTATGTGCGGGATACAGCGTGAAGCTGATTTATTTTATTTAATAATAAATAAATAGAATAATTAGAAAATATTGTATAGTCCATAGAGGTCAGTCGTAGCTCAGGTGCACAAGCGTGTGACTGTACCCACCACAGGGTATGGGTTCAATCGATCGAGTAAATGAGATATTTAATATTTTCATTTCTTCACTCAACACGCAATGCCTCCAGAATTCGGCGGAGAGTGGGTAGCAGAGTGTGGTAACACTAGGCTCCCTCTGCCTACAGAATACATTGTAAAACTTAAAAAAATATATTTCATGGCCATAATTTTCTCTTCCAGGTCTGTAATATTTTTTCTTTTATTTTTTGGAAGTATATGTTAAACATTATTTATTAACTTGAAAAATGTTTGTTTCTCTTCCCGTTTAAAACTCTGTGTGTTATAGCAAAATTTTCATGTGTTATTGTGACTCAATGACGAAATAAAAAATGGTCATAATGTTTTTTTTTATTTATGCTGTATCCCAAGCGGGGTAGCCAGACAGAACGGCCGCGTCAAATGCTACGGTCTCTGCATATCTATAAACTATGAACTATCTTCAACATCTTCTGCCCTCCGAGGGATCACATGCTTTTTATGTGACCTTCCTCCAGTATGATCAACACGGTATCGGTATCGATATCGATATCAACACGATATCGGTTGACCTTCGGCAATACATGCCGAAGGTCAACCGATATCTTTCCTTATCTTTCTTACCACTCACTTTTCTTTCATAAATATTTTTAAATGACAATTAAAAATTGTGTCTCAAGAAAAGAATGCCCTGACACTGTTTATAAAAATATCCCGCAGTATTATTTCATAAGCTACAAGCACACGTACCGACATTGCACTATTGCACCTGTATGTTGCATGTATGTATGTGCCAAGGGTATTTTAGGATACAAAAACACCTCAAAATCCTTTTAACATAAATTTGTTGTTTGTCTGTCTGTCAAGAGTATTTTGTACAAGATCGCTTAAAGGTTAGATACCTCAATGTTCAAGTCTATATTCCCTTAGAGCACAAGAAAATGTATCTTCTAAATCATCGCAATCAAATGACGATACACTAGGAGGGTTTATGCATCGTTATTTGTCGCATTTTCTGTCAAAACTATATACTTCCCGTTGAGACACAATTGCGAAATTTATTAAGAAGTTAAAACTTACGGCACGTGTAAAGGAAAATTCCAAAATTATTTTTAAAAAATTGACAACTTTTTGTATTTGTGTCACAGCAAAAAACTATTAGGTACGAATTTTAATCTGTACTTAATTTGATACAAAATGACAACTTTAATAAGTTATTCTTTTGGTGTATCTCCATTCTTGAAACTGGTACGAAACTCTCTCGGGTCATGAGTACGACTTGAACTTGACCGAAAATATTGATTATTTCATAGATTATATAAAAATGCCTAAAAACGTGCTTCCTATGTATATTCTGTAAACCAATTATATATTTACTTAAAATATGTTACTAATTTACAAAGAATATCGTGAATCCAAATAAAATAAATTAATAATTAAGGCTGTTTGTAATATCTCTATTTCATAATTGAATAATCATCTAATTCAAGCGGGCAAAGCCGCGGGCAGGCCGCTAGTATATAAATAAAATCAATAAAATGATTCAATGCTTATTATTAAAATGGACTGTGAATATGAAATTAATATGAATAATTCATTGAAGTATTTCAAGTTAAACGACATGCAGTTGAATAGTTTTTTCATTCCTCATTGAAGTTACACATCAACAAACACGTTTATCTCCACAATGATAGACGCTAAAGAAATGACAGTACACCACGTCAAGTATTCTACTTTTACAAAGATAATTGTACACGTCCAACTTTTCTTAGGATTATATACGCATATGTATAAAAATAATATAATTAACGTTGCAACAATGGTCTACTGCGTTATCTTTAATTTTTTGAGTTGCTTTCGGTGTTATTATTATTTTGTCTATGCACCCATAATTTCTTCAACATATCGTGAATTTACCTATTTTATGACATCATTCAGGCTATTTTATTGCCTTGTCGCAGCTGTCCTCTCCATATTTAGTGGTGGAGAAAATTTTAATAAATTTCTAACCAACTTCAACTCCATTAGTAACCGTTATTCATTAGAACGACAAAAATACCAATCAGTTATAAGTTTTTGCGTACTAAGTGCAATGGCGATCCGAAATATACTTCAACTTCTATATTTTATTATAACTCAAGATGAAAAATATTTTTACTATGTAGGAATGGTGTTATTAACAATGCAAGTGAATGTAACTAATATGAAGAAAATTATGATGTTTGAACACTTATGGACTAACTTAAAGTCATTGAGGAAGGCGACACTTAAAAAATTAGATTTTAGTTTAAATACGGATGAGGTAGTGATCAATACGAATGTGAGGAAACTTGAAGAATTCATCGACATTTATGATGACATACTAGATAATACGAATTATATGGGAAATGCAACAAAAGTCTTGGTAAGTTTATAAACAGTATAATTTTTAAGGGTTCTGTACCTCAAAAGGTAAAAACGAAACCCTTACTTGCAAAAACGAAATCAACTTTTTAAAAAAAAAAAATCACCAGTGAAAATGGAGCTATCGGTTTATTTTTAACGCTTAAGGAACCCGCATCTATCTAAGCATTTATGGATGGATATTGACACCAAACCCAAAACCCAAATCAACATCAGGTACTATTAAATTAAGGAATAAAGGAATTTTGTACGTAGATTCGGAAGAAGACGTATCAGATATACCTTATCCGATTCAGGACTTTTAATTAGCGGTAAAACCGGATTTACGATCAATAAAGCGGCACTTTACAAATTTGTTAGTAAAAAAAAATTAAAAAAGGCGGCATTCCACATAGAATTTTTAGTTATCTTAAAAAAAGAAGTACATTATGGCTGAATTGGGCTTTCCGATTCGATGTTGATTTATCATCAACTATATCAGATTTAACCTTATTCTCGAGAAGCCCACAGCACACTAGTAAAACTTACAGTTCCGTGGGTGGGAATATTCATCACCCGAACATTGAAGTCATCCAATTAACACTAGTTTGTGGTAACGAGGCAAAGTGGGGAACAGAAGCGTCTTAATGGGCACAGAGTGCCTTAAATCAAGGTGAAGCCTAATAAAACAATTACTTTTCACATAATAAGTATAAGTATTATTATTATTTTTCTCTCTTCTCTCTTTATTAGAGAGATATGTGATATTATAATTAAGTGAAAACTTGTTGTATATTTTCAGATCCTAATGAACCTGTCATCAAACTTTCTGTATATTTACTACTTTGTGATTATGTTGAAAACACAACTTTATAACCCTCGTGTATGTACATACGTTCTAGAAAAATATGTAAATAATCTAAAATTTATGTCAACATTAATTTAAATATATATCTTATTCTTGAAATTTTAAACTATTTGTAACTATTTAAGTAATCTGTATATGATAACAGCATACGCTTTATGATTATAAACTTGAAATGAAATGTAAATATTTTACCAATATTAAGTAGTTCGGGAAAAAACATATTGGACTAATTAAAAAAAATTTTTTTTTTCTTTAGACTACACTTACTGCGATTGATTTGATAACACTTTATTCTACAACATTGTTGCCAGTCGTGCTAGTAGAATTGGGAAGGGCAGAAATTGATAAAATTAAGTCTATTCTTAAGGACCAATTAATCCACGAAATTAGTAAGTTTGAATATTGAGTAAATTTAAATACATTTAAGTTCGAAGTTAAAAAAAAACAAATCATGACGACGCACTATTTCACCGCTTCGACGATGCATCGATTACATACCGAGTGGTTGTGGGTTCAACCCCACTCGATGAGATGATGATAATTTCACACTTCTGAAAATCTGTTTGATTTTTTAAATAAACCTAGCAAAACCAAAAAACCCTGGTGTACATAAATATAATTAAATCTTTCAACAACGTCTGCTATACAAGCTTTTTATTTTTCAGTTACAAGTTAATGTAGTACTATATCAATATATAATAGACAATTAATTGGCAGTTTCTAACTTTAGGGACAAAAAATTTTATTCGGTTTATTTAATAAAAATGTAATTAAAACTATTGTCTTACATTTTCATACCACATCCTTTAAAAAAAATTCTTGCGTATAATAATAGTGTATTGTACTTGATACTTGAAAAATTTGTTAGTGATTTAAAAAAAATAGTTTAATCCTTATTTATCAAAAAACAATACGGAGCACGGAAGACTTTAAAATTCAAGTATTTTTTACTTTATTCGGACACGCGGAGATTGAACTGCATGTCGTATTGCCGTCCGCGAGTATTGATTTTAATATTGACTAATGCTTTTAAGTATTTTAAACCTCCTGTACCTGGAAGTCCTGGTGATAAATTTTGCAAGTACGTCTCATCTGTAGATTATATTCAGTTATACTTATTATAAAAATAGCTTTTTTTTTAATTTCAGATTCATCGACAAGGGATCGGATCATTGATGTCTTAAAGTACTTGCATCTTCGTCCCTATAAATACTCCGTTTGGCGCCTCATCAACATGGACATTTCCTTATCTTTGTACATTATCAATGCATGTACATCTTACACTATTATAATCATCCAGTTTCTGCAGATGCACTAAATGTATCTACGAGTAATTCGTTTACTTGTATTTTAATTTTTCAATAAATTCGTTATAATCAATATTTATTTTTATTACAAAAGGATTAACTACTACTTATCTTACTTATCGTCTTATCTATACTTATCGTCTTATAGAGCTTTCCTATATTTCTATTATTTATAAATAATAGAAAAAATATATTATTTAATAGTTATTATTTAAAACTATTTAGACACTAAGAACAGCAGCCCTTTAAACATAGTCATACAATATTAAAACCTCTCTCTATAGTTAGCGTCTCTTTTCATGTCTGAAGATCGTTGTATACATACGTCCAACATGATGTATATTTCTCTGCTGAGGTCAAGTTAGCAAGTTAGCACGATATATATTATTTAATTAGACACGAAAAAAATATGGAACATTATTGATTTCGAGAATTTTGTGAAGTTGAACAATAATTAAATAGACCCACCTTATTACATTTGTGGAAGATTTCACGATACTAACGCGAAACCAATGGAATGAAGACAAAAATTATTATAAATGTTTATGTCTGGAAAGATAAAATATCAAACATATCTCATAAGATCCGAGATTTATAAATGGAGCTTAGTCTTTCTACAATCTTTAAAATAAAACTTTTTTATTTTTTACATTAAAAGTTGATTACAACCAGACCAACCTGATGGACCAGAATAAGATGACACAGGTAAATTTCAAATAAAATCAAAAATAAATCAGCTTCACGCTGTATCCCGCATACAGCAGGGTAAGCAGAGAAAATCTAGTGATAAGACACTATCTGCCGAATTCTGGAGGCATTGCGTGTTAAGTGGCAGAACTCAACGCCACGCTTTGCCTCGACACCAGAGTGGAGGAGTGGAAATATAAATTTAAGTAAATATTTCATCTCCTCGAGTTGTTACTGTCACACTTTGTGCCAATGCGCCAGGGCATTGCATTTCCCAGTGATAAAAAAAGTTTTGAAACCATTCAAAACTTTTTTTATCACTGGGAAATGCATTTACATACACGGATGGCCAATGCCTTACAGATGAGAGGTACTGTAGGACTCAGCGGTGAATCCGACCCTACCCACTAAAACCCAGCGGAAACCCTCTCTAACAAAATAAGACATCGCAGGATCAATCGCCTCACAGACCGGGCAGTGAGGTGCCGCCGAACACTGTGTCTGTTTGTGCCCGGCTTGGCCGAACCTAAAGCACTACTGGCTTCAATCATGTGCCCTGCTGCACATCACTGCCACGTGGCCAGTGTCGTGGAAGCGGAAACAACGCAGGAGTCGCTGTCGCAGCAGTTGCACTTGTTGAAACCATAACTATTTGTCGTGTCATCAGTTTTCGAAAATAATCTTCTGCATATTGAGTTATAACGTTTCGAGTGACAGCTGGTATCGCAATTATTTGGAAAACCAGGCTAAGTTGGTAATACCCTAGTATCAGCTTGAATCCTTTGATGGCATACAACGTATAGTCTTTTGAATCGTTTGGGACCAAATAATCAGTGAAAAGCTTGACATTTTGGCTATGCTTAGAGACATCTTGTATCTTTGCGTTTTCTATCACATTTGTCATGTCCGGGAAACTATTTGACCTGATACCTGCTGCTACAAATTTTCTAAAAGCGTCACATACTTAAATAGCTACAATGTTTGTGACATCATAGTTATTTGAGCTTTAATAGCTTTTTATGTACAGAAAGGAAATTCTCATCGCTCAATTCAAAGTTATCTCCTATTGCAGTACCTCTAATAAGTGAAATAGTATAGTATTTTGCTTTGTTTTATTCAAAATACAAATTATCAATAAATTAATAAGTATATTTTTAAACTCAGTTAGACTGTATGAAAAAAGTATCTCTGTCTGAGATACTTTTTTCAACAAATAAATAAATAGGTTTATTTTAAACAAATAAATAGGTTTTATTATTAGTATTTTAAACAAATAAATAGGTTGATTACAAATGTATCTAAAAATAATAGAACAGCAAAATTTTATTATATATATTTAATACTACTTTCAAATAAAAAAACAAATAGGTTAATTAGGAATGTAACTAAAAATGATAATACAAGTAAAATTTAATTAGGTATATACGATATATTTAATATATCTGGAGGAACTGGATGACTATAATAGTGTAAGAGGTGCATGCACTGATAATGTCCAAGGGTAAGGAAATGTCCAAGTAGAAGATGCGCCATACGGAGTATTTATACGGGCGAAGCTCTAAATATTTAAGAACATCAATTACTCTGTTTCTTGCCGGTGAATCTGAAATAATACAAGAAAAATGTGAATATTTGCCTTACTAAATACTAGCGTGTATAAATTGTTAATTTTATTTTAAATCAATTTAAGTATTGCCTTATTTTTCTTTATAGAATTTATAGTTTCCTTTTCGTAAAAGTGTCCACTAATCAAGTTCGCTTAATTGTGATTTTGAGAATAATCACTAGCCTTAAATATAATTATGAATTTTGCAATAAATATATAAATATTATTATTCATAGCATTTTTATTATTATAAGTTGAGTCACACACATTTACAGTCTGTCATACAGTACGACATACATGTTGAATGTAAAATAATAAAACTAATTCAATGCTTAAAATAAGTATAATAATTTTAACACTTTAAATTGAATTAAAATATAATGTCCATCAACCAACTTATTTGTTGATTTTAATTTTAAAATTGTAGTTTATATTAAACACACTCACATGTAACATGAATTAATTGAGCTCGTAAAAAGGTCTTGATTTGATCTATTTCTGCATTTCCTAATTCTACAAGAACGGCTGTCACCAATGTTGCCGAAAATAATGTTGTAAAATCTGCCACCACAACCTTGGTCTGTAAATATTTAAATATTATTATTTAATGATTGTTTGATTTTTCATGTTTTTTAATATTACTTTCCATCAATCCATACATCCGCCTTTCAAAGTCCACTGATGGATATGGGCCTAGGATAATAACAATAAATAGTTTTGAACTCATCCTCAACTAACTAATAATGAAAATATCAAATAAATCAGTGACTTTCTACAAGATTTTGTTAGTGATTATGATAATACCTATTTGTTATTAATTTACATGAGATTATATTTTTTTCAAAAGAGATACCTCCAAAGAGTAAAATGCTACTTACGTATTAACGCCACCGCGGAAATTTAAATGGTTAGGTAAGCTTAGGTTAGTTAGGGTTAATTATTTGAACATATAACAGATTTGTCCAATAAATCAAGTTGCTTTTTACAATTTTTTGTTGACGTTAGCTCCGCTCACCATCCAGCATATGAAAGGAAATTTTGCCGCGGTGGCGTTAATCCATAAGTACCACTAAAATAAAATATATTCATATATTTATTACGTACACGAACAGTATAATAATGAGTTGTAAGCTTAACCACAAAATAGTAGATATACAAGAAGTATGATGGCAAGCTTAATAAAATCTGAAAATTTAAAACAATAGTGAATGAAATTTTATTCAGTACATTAAAAATATAGTAATTTTTTTTTCATTGTGTCAAATTTTTACATATTGTGTGGACTTACCAAGGATTTTGTTGCATGACCTACATATCTCACACTTTCAATTATTTTCTCATAGACGTTGATGAAATCCTCGAGCTTCTTTACATTTCCATCCATCACTGCCTCATCAACATTTGAGGTAAAATCTAAATTTTTAAGTATCGTCTTTCTCAAAGACTTGAATTTACACCATAAATGCTCAAATATGATTATTCTTTTCATATAAGTTACATTCAGTTGTAACGATAATAAACACAATGTGAAGAAGTACAAAAAATGATGACCCTCACTTATAGAATAATATAAAAATTGAACTATACTTTGGAGGACCATCACACTCAATACACAAATATTTATAAATGACTTATAATAGTGTTCTTGCAGTAAGCTATGAGGATCAGTTAAGTTTATAGCATTAAAAAAAATATTGAAATTTTCTCCTTTACTCAATAGAGATATTAACGCTGTTATAATGCAATACAAAAGCTTAAATAATGCCATTATAACGATATTGTCAAACACATTCGGTGACATAATTTCTGTGTAATTGAAAAAGTAGTAACACCGGAAACAAGCCAATAGATTAAAGAGAACGCAATAAGTCAACATAATAGTTTTAATTACATTATTACTACTTATGTCAGTATAAAGTCCCAAGAAAAGTTGGACGTATACAATTATTTTTATAGAAGCAGAATACTTAACGTAGCATACAGATTTACACTCAGTGTCCGTCATTGTAGTAATGAACGTGTTTATTTGTACGTAAGTCCAAGAAGAAGTGAATATATTACAATATTATTTCAAAATTAACTTTATTAATATAGTTTTACGGAAAATACTTTAATAATTCAAGATAATTTGATGAACACATTATCATGCGGTCCATCATTGTAATAACAGTACATTGTATTGATTGAAATATTAAATATGTATCTATGCGTTGCTCTTCAATATTATGTTCAATTGTATCAATACACGTTACTTTAAATTTCTACAGTGGTTAATTTTTAAGTACACTGCGTAATTCTATATAAGACACTTTTATACTTAAGCCCATAAACGATTTATTTACTTTTCGGGGGCGATAAATAGGCGGAAGTTTCTCTTTGTTTCTTGCCTCTATAGTATGTATCGTCCAAGCGCTCTGATCAACTAAGCCATTCTGCTCCTATCTAGATGGTCGCGAACAGTACATTAGAATAAATGATAAATACTTATTTTTCTCTTTTCTTAATGCTGGTGTTCCCCAGGGCGGCATTTTGGCTCCCCTTCTTTTATCTATTTTTATTAACTCTATTACTAATTCTCTTATCCTACCTTTTCATCTCTATTATGACTACTTACAAATCTACGTAACTAACTAATAATTATTTTAAACTTTTATTTACATTAAATCACTATTAGTTTATTATTAATTTGAGTGGCGTGGCACAGGGGCACAAAGTGTGACTGTAAAACCGACTGGTTGTGGGTTCGATCCCCACTCGAGGAGATGAAAGATATACTCAAATTTATATTCCCTACATACAGCTTGAAGCTGATTTTTTTTTTTTGTTTTTATTAATATAACTTACGAGTAAATGTAAAAGTATCTACTAAAAAGTGACGCGCACGCTTTAAAAATTTTATATTACATATACAATATAAACTAATACAAATGTGAAAGTTGCACAGCGACAATGACATATGTTATATGTACATTGATAAGAGTAACTAGTAATTTAGAATTCAGGGGTATAAGATCGCAAACTAAAAATTGAAAAGGTCTAGTTTCTATATATTGGATAAATCTTCTTATCTCCTTAACTTGACTGTGACCTGAAGCAATAATTTTTACAACAGTTTATTTAACGAGAAAATAGTTTTCAGGTAGAAGCCAGTCGTGGCGCAGAGGCACAAACGTACGACAACAAATGCTCCAGGATAGTTTCGATTCCCACTTGAAGAAATAAAATATTTAACATTTTCATTTTCTCGCTCTGGTAACATGGCAAAGCGTGGCGTTGAGTTCCGCCACTCAACACGCAATGCTTCCCGAATTCCTTAACACTTGGTGCCCATAACAAGTTCTTTGATTACGCGATTATACATTTTTGGAAACCCGACATTTCAAACACTTTGCAGTAGTCCGTAATCACGGTTCCAGGTTCTTTCTGCCTACCTGTTATGTGCGAGATGCGAGAAAAAAGTAAAAAAGGATACAATGCAGATACCTGTAGTGTAAAGAAGTTTATCGTGAAGAATAATTTTTATCTTACTCGCTTCAGCCTCCAGCTTAGTAGCACAGAGCGCCGGTAAAATTAAAAGTAGCATATATTGCAATATTGTTGTATAAATCAATAAATGATGGTATGGAATGTTCTAGAAACAATAAAATAAAGACTAAAACAATCATATAATCAAAATATATTTATCTAATGATGGCTTTGAGTGTTAATAAAATCATTATTTGCATATTTTATTTATTTTTAAATAATTTTTTCTTCGGTTTTTTGTAACTTTTGAAATCTCATTATGTATTTAGTCAGTATAAGTATAAGTTAGATATAAAAATGATTAATTCTATATATTTTTATTGTTATAACTATTATTATTGGCATGAATTTATATTTCCATTTTTTCGCTCTGGTTCGAGGCTAAGCGCGGCGTTGAGTTCTGCCATTCAACACGCAATACCTCCATAATTCGCAGAAAGTGGAAAATGGAGTGTCTTAATAGTAGGTTCCCTCTGCCTACCCTGCTGTGTGCGGGATACAGCGTGAAGCTGAATAGCTATAATGCACAAATAGTACAGATTATTCATTACTTACTGCGGCATCCTTAAATTCTCGTATTATGTTAAGTATAGTCAGTATTATTTCTGGTACTTTAATGATTAGCATGGATAAGAACTAAAAAATAAATTGTTTTTAAATTATATCTTTAAGAATTAAAAAAAATATATTATTCTCGAATTGCTAGTAAAATTTACCAAATAATCAAACACTCCTTTAGTTTGCTCTGTTGCATCTATAAGGAATTTGTATAAAATGTGACTGGAAATAATATCATGGTGGCTCTTTTCTATGATGATCCTCAATTGCTTCAAACGACAGTACACGGCGTAAAATAAAAAGAAGTAGATCATCAAAGGAAGGTTCGGACCGAACAAAAAAAGAATGTATACCCAATAATAATAGCTCTTGATATTATTACAGACCACCGGAAAGAAATTGCAGTGAACTATCCATAGACCTATATTGTACGCGAATGCAGTTGTTATACAAACAATCATTTTCAATTCAACAGATTTTTTAACGTTCAATCGTAAATCTTGATCAGCTGAAAGCAAATTTTTGAATAGGATATACAAAGTTTTGCGTTGATTACAAAGCAAAAGAATAATAACATTGTAACAGTACTGAATGATGTATAGATTCCACCAAAACGCGTATTTGAAGGGGAATTTTGAAAATAAAACATACTCAAACAAAATTGAAACGGCAATAAGTTGGATTACAGTAAGTAATGAAAATAACAAGTTCCGTTTCCTAGAGAAAGATCTTATAAAACCGAAGTCTAGCATAAAAAAACCCCGAAGTATTATAAAGAAAATTTTGATGATATTTGATTTATTCATATTTTTGTCTTCTTTTTGGATCCATTTTAACTTAGGATTTGGTCTACCGTAAATCATTGTGTTTTAACAACTGTTTTACACGTTTTAATATAGCTGAGTTAAGTTTGCAAATGTATTACAACATTATTTTCTGTACCATTTAATAGAACCATTTAATCAACTATATTGATGTTTGATATGCAAAGTTACTGCAATCGATTGCTGAATGAACGTAATAAGAATTAACTAACTAACATAAAATATATAATAAATAAATTTTGTTATATAATTTATTTATTATATATTTTATTAGCTTCACTCTAGACCTAGGCTTCACTTGAGGCCAGTCGTGGCGCAGCGGAACAAAGTGTGACTGCAAACCGACTGGTTGTGGGTTCGATCCCCACTCGAGGAGATGAAAATTATATTTCCATTACTTCACTTCATTCTTCATCACTTAAATTTATATTTCCATTTCTTCGCTCTGGTGTCAAGGCTAAGCGCGGCGTTGAGTTCTGCCACTTAACGCAATGCCTCCAGAATTCGGCAGAAAGTGGGGAACGGAGTGTCTAAAAACACTAGGTTCCCTCTGCCTACCCTGCTGTGTGCGGGATACAGCGTGAATCTGAGCTTCACTCTATGTCCAACTCATGGCAGGATAGATAGTGGCTTCCTGCGAGGTGTGGTTTTTTGAGGTGGTCTTGAGTGGCGAAACTTAATACCGCGCCCTACATGGTTGCCAAAACGAAATGAAAATAATAATAATATAATACTTTATTGCACAAATAAGAAGAAGATAAAATACAGTTCATGATAATAACAATTAATAAGTGTGCAATGGCGGCCCTTTTACTAAAAGCGATCTCTAACTGGCAACCAAAAGAAAAACGTAAGGATTAAAACTATAAAAGAAAGCAGAAAGATAGTTTATTTACGATAATTTTTGAAAAGAAATTAGTTTAGAAAACACCAAATCTCCACGTAAAATATTTTATACAATTGTTCTACGGCATGCGTTGTTTCTTTAGCTTTCAATTTGTATGACAGAAAAAACTCGAGATTGTATGATGATACTAAAATTTTAAGATTTAGGATCGGGATCCGAATGTACACGGGAAAAAGTGAAAAAATTATATTTTTTACTAACATATATTCACACGTACTTATTGTATTAACCCTTGCTTGCTGACCGATGACGAGTTCGTCTCGTAGACGCCAGCCATTGATGAACGGTGACGAGTGAACTTGTCATTGCGCTTTCACAAGTTTTTTTGTTTATTTTCCCCTTATTTTTCTATTAAAAAATTAAAATAATTTAAATTAGCTTCACGCTATATCCCGCACACGGCAGGGTAGGCAGAGGGAACCTAATGTTAAGACACTCCGTTCCCCACTTTCTGCCGAATTTTGGGGGCATTGCGTATTGAGTGGCAAAACTGAACGCCGCGCTTTGCCTCGACACCAGAGCGAAAAAATGAAAATATAAATTTAAGTAAATATTTCATCTCCTGGAGTGGGGATCGAGCCCACAACCAGTCGGTTTTACAGTCACACTTTGTACCACTGCGCCACGACTGGCCTTAATATCAATATTTTTCTATTGATGCTTTAATTACAACCCATATAAAATAATATTAAAAAACCAATATAAAAAATATATAGGTATTTCATAGAAACAAATCATGATACATTTTTATTTTGTAGTTCATTTCATACAAAATGAGTGAATATGGAGACCTCGTTGGGCGAGTGAAATTCGCACTTAACCTTTATTTTTTAAATTAGAACTTTGAAATTTCAACGCTTTAACAGCTGGATATAGTGCTGTAGCTGGATATATACATGCTTTATAAAGCTTTGCTCTACAAAGTTATACAGACATTTAACTACATGGTGTTTAATAGACTGTGATTATAAGAAAACATTTTCAAACAAATAGCATTAGCTAAATTTATGTTAAAAATTAGGTAAGTAAAAAATAAAAGTTCAAAGATAATACTTCATTTAATATGAATTATCTCACACTTAGTACATAAAGCAACTACATTCTAATAATACACGATAACAATATAGGAATGCAGAGAATAAAATTTAAAATAAATTTGAAAAAATCAAAAATATGCCATATTAATTAGTTATTACACTTGAAGAAACTGAATAATTACAATAATAAATGAGGTACATGCACCTATAAGGTATAAGGGTAAAGATACATCTACATAAAATGTTCGCCATACAAAGTATCTATAAGGGTGCAGCTCCAAATACTTCAGAATGCTGACTATTTTATTTCTTTCCATTGAATCTAAAATAAAACAATTTTAATTTCATTACTGTTGGTCAAGCGTGAGTCACTAGACGTCACGCTTTAACCTGGAGTTGCCAGAGCCAAGCGTTACGGTCTCCACACACGTCTTTGCCCTCGTCTAGTGACATCAATCTCTGCATATATTCTCTCCGGCCAAGCCCTCGTATATCGTACGTGACCTTCAGGTCAACCAAGGGCTCCCCCTGCCTCTCTTATTACTCACTTTTACATAAAGCAAAGTGACCCGGGACGGCAATTCTTATATAAAAATATTATTTTCAAATTTCTTACTAGTAACATGAATGAGTCGATCCTCAATAAGCGATTGAATTGTGCCAACTTCGACATTTCCCAATTCAACAAACAACGCCGGTACTAGAGGTATTGCCAAATTTGTTATTAAATCAATGAAGTAAAATACGTCTATCTGCAAATTTAAGAAATTAATTATTTAATATATACACAGTACATTATCATCATATGAACTTCTACAATGCGGATGACCCACGAGGTATATTGACCCACCACCTATCAGACGAGCTTCCTGACATCTATATGGACGAGAGATGTCATCTATAAAATTGAAGAAGAAGAAGTTGAAGTTGAAGATGGAATAACCGCACAGCTAAAGTAGAAGGAAGGTCTATTTTGGAAAATCTAATGAGGATCTTTAATTTCGTCTTTCACAAATGCATTCCATCGGAGGACGGCATCGGACATTCTCTACCTGAAGTGGTTTCTGCAGAAATGTCTAATACTGCATATTTCCTACTTTTTGAGTGGAAATCGAAGCTATGACCGTCGTGATTTTAATCAGGCGCTGTGCAGCTGCACCGTAACGGACCTATAATTTTTGTATTTTGAAATTAAATCTAAAACACAAGTGGTACTTACTCTTGTAGCGTTTGGCGTAAAAATATTTACAACAAAACTATAAATATATATGAAATACGACGCCACATTAACAAGTATCTGGAAAAGGGATAGTATGATTTGGAATTATAATATATCAAAAATATTTTTTATTATAAATAAATACAGTTTAATCATCCCACCTTTTATGATTAAACTCGGTATAGAGTTCCGTTAAACAATACGCAATGTCTTGAATTGAGACAAAACACGGATAATGTTTTGACATTTGACATTAGGTTATCTCTGCCTACTCTCTTAATGTAATAGCATGAACTAGGCTTTGTATAATCAAACAAGAAAGGCAATACTAAAACTAGAATTTAAATACGTAGCCAATGCTAAAAGTCAGATAATGATCTCTCTAATGTATTGAAAATCTTTTATTGTATATATTTAAGTGTATTTATTGAAAATTGGCTATTTATTTAAGTACGGTTATGTTTACTGTAATACTTCTATTTACCACTGCTATTATAAATCGTAATTTAAATAATTTGGGATCGTATTTGATTTTGCAATTATCGAAGATTAGGTGAATTTTCAGAAAAAAATATTAAAACTGTTTGTTTATGTCCAAGTTTTCTTATACGATTTACTTTTCTTACTTTTTTTTACTAGAGGAAGACAATGAAAAATAATAAATTGGTGAAATGCGAGTCAGACTCGCCTACTGAATACAATTGATACAAATTTATTTATTGATTGTACGGTAAGTATATAAAACTTAAATTTGCCAAATTATTGAGGCCAGTCGTGGCGCCGAGGTCCAAAATGTGACTGTCAACGCGACTGGTTGTGGGTTCGATCCCCACTCGAGGAAATGATATATTTGTTTAAATTTATATTTGATTCCTTCGTTCTGTTATCGAAGCAAAGCGCGGCGTAGAGCAGCGCCACTCAACACTCAATGCCTTCTCAAAATTCGGCGGTAAGTAGGGAACGGAGTGTCTTAATACTAGGTTCCCTATGCCTTTCTATATTTAAATCCAGTTCTACGATGCCACGACATATGTTACTACTTACCAAAAACTTTGTAATATTTCCAGCATATTTTTTATTATATAATATTTTACCGTAAACACGCATTAACTCTTGTAGCTTTTTTACTTTTATTTTTATATTGTCATCATTCGAACCACTCGTAGACTCTAAGCACTCCTTTATTTCTTTCTTCAGTAAAGTCAATTTACACCAGAGGCATTCAAACATCATTATTTTTGTTATATGTGTTAAAGCATATTCTGCCCATGACACAGACGATGTTATAAAGATATAATTCTTAATTTGTCCAAAATTTTTATGAAAATATATATATCTTATAATATTTTTTACTAAAATTCCAATAAATATATAAAAACTAATGGTTGATTCGTTGTTTCTGTGCTTCAGTAGATTATTAATATCAAATGAATTGATACTTTTAAAAAAATGTATTATGTTTTCACCATCGCTGAACAAGGATAGTATGGATGTTAGAACAATATATAATAAGGTGAAAGTTAAAGGGACTAAAAGAAAACTTTGTTTCTCAACAAACAACTGTAATACTTGAGAATTAAAATAGAATAACAAAAGTGTAGCACTGACACAGTACAATTTTAAAATGTTATTAATTGTTCTGCTAGTACTCAGATTTGTGTATAGACCAAGGAAAAGACGAACATATAAGATTATATTTACAGAAAGTGATCGTTGGAATTGTGGATATGGCTTTACCGATTTAGCCATAGTTGTAATTACAATTTGGTTCAAGATTAAAACAAAAAAAACGCAAAATCTCGTTTGGAAGCTGTAATGGCACAGACAGACACGCAGACATACGAATACGTCAAATTTATAATATTTTGTTCAAGGTTTGAAGAAGACGTGTGCTTTTACCAATGTACTAATACAATCTGCATATATTTAACTCTATAATAGAGTCGAAAAGCATAATGTTAATGTATTATGACAAACAGTTTATTTTGTTCAGTTTGTAAGTGTAGTTAATCTATGATCACATAATTAATTACCGTATGTATGTACGTGTGTTGCTATAGCGATGTTATTTTTTTTTCACTCATGTCAAATTTTAGTGCTGGATAGATAGAGATAAATTAATAATAAAGCAGTACGTTCTATACAATGCTAACTCATATACAGAGGTGCTATTGTCGATGCTACGCTTTTTAAGATTTCCTTAATTTAAGCAATCAGTGATGGTGGGATGAGACCAGTCATAGTGCAGTAAGACACGTGTTTAATGTAAATGGGGCAGTTTGTTAGTTTTATGGGCTCTCGGAAAAATGAAATTTTTAATATTTTCATTTTTTTTGCTCTGGTAGCGAGGCAAAGGGCGATTTTGAATTCCGCCACTAAAAACACAATGCCTCTAGAATCCGGAGAAAAGTGGGGAACATAAGTATCTTAATGGAAACGGAGTGTCTTAATACTCCCTTCTTTTAATCTGCCTACCCTGATATGTGCAGGATACAATGTAAAGCCAACGGTGGGTTTAACCAATAGATGAATCCAGATCATAGTTGTAGATTACTGTTATAAAAATAAAAGACAATTTCTACAGAACTTGATATATTTCATTTTTATAAAAAAGCAATTAACTAAATTGACATGACAGAAATTATATTTTTAACCGACTTCCTAAAGAAGGAGATTATCAATTCGACTATTGGAGGAATAACTCAATATATCGCTACTCAAGCCCGATGATTCTTTTTTTATTGAAACCTTAAAATAAAAAAAAATTTTTGCTAATCTCCGTTCGCCAAAGATAATTACATAGAATTATCATTTGACGCGAGAAAATGCTATTTATTTAAAATGTTTTTTTTTTTTTAATATTATATATCCACACTTAGGAAAGAATAAAAATCTCTTTACAGAGATGATAGCAACAAAAAGTTGTACGCTTGGTACAACTTTATATAAAAGTTTCGACTTAGCCCGATAAAATCGTATGACTTAGTTGGACACAGCGCTTGGACTGGCGGCTACTGAAATAAGACGTCCCCTCGATACCTATATATTAGACAATGTTAACACAGACATAGTGACACAGTCACCTCCTACTGACACTTCCACCAGAACCATTAGAAATAACAAAAATTCCACTCTTAATGTAGGTATTAGGTATTAGTTCAAATTATTTACAGAAAAAATAGTAAAATGTGTAAAAAATTAAATAGATGCTCTAAAACGAGACTTATATTCATCTTATATAAAAACTCAGCAATCGGAACCAACTTATGCTCAAGTACTGCCACAAGAGCAAAAATAAAATCTAAATCCAGACCCATCAATTGTAGTAACCACATCTACTTTGGGTGCCACCATTGTCGTCAACCAATTCTCAACTTCCAATCTAGCTATAGTTTCCCTCCGAACTAACAAATTTAAATTATATATAATAAGCGTGCACATTGAACCAAGAGAAGATTCCGACAGTATTTTAAATAAACTTAAACTGTATATAAAACACCATCCATATGCCAATATTGGTGGGAATTTCAAAGGATGGCATCTACAATTTATCTTTGTATTTATTTTTATGAAAGAGAATTAAGTTTTACATATAGATATAGGAATTTTCTCAGTATATATAGATATAGATTTTTTTAATATGTATGCGTTAGTTGTAATATAACAATTAGATATGTGACACACAAATTAATTATCATAATAGGTAATGTTGCATCCATCGGAAAAATCTTCAATAAATAAAATTTGAAAGGACGAGCTTCCACGTATTGAATAAAACAGTCAATATCTTTCACTTGATTTTGATCTGAAATCGTATAGTAAATAAATATTTAAAATAAATATACAACTAAAGAAGCTAAAAAGAATATTCGTTGCTTTTTCTTCATAATATACATTATAATATACATTGACGTATATTCCGAATATAGGATAATTCCGAAAATAGGCAGAAGCAACACGAAATGAATGGTGGAAATCATTTTGCCGGGCCGCAGAAATGAAACAAAACTTTATTAAAATTATTTCCCCGTCCAATATCACCGTAGTATGTATGGTGAGACGACGACGTAAAGCAATTATGATTTTTATATCTTACATATTTTTCTCGTTGATTTCACATTTTTCTTAAAATATTACCTGTGGTGTCAAATTTTAGATCGTGTAGAATTATTTTTATATTTTGCGCTTCACTTAAAAGAGAAGATGCAAATATGCATGGAGCAAAAATCACTATCAATAATGAAGTCACTGAGAAACACTCCGCCACATAGCTTATGGGTGATTTCTGTAAAAGGTAATTAGATTATATTTTATTTTTACTATCAACAATAATTTCAATTTGAAGCTTTACATCGATTAAAAAGAAGATTTAGGCAACTTCGAGATTCTAGAAATTCAAATTTAACCACCTATTCACCGATTTACATGATACGTTTAGCTCTGATAAGAATAAATCACAAATTTTGAATTTTTATTTTCTGCAGTAAACTGTTCATATGATTATCGCTTATTTATGATAAAACTCTTCATGATTTTTAAATCAAATGAATGATGTCGATTAGTGGTAAATAGCCTAGCTACCTATATTTAATGTTTTAATTTTCAATACAGACATACAGGTATGCATGCTATGGCATATTACAGACACGTAAGACACAGCATATTGGCAAATATAGAAGGTTTACGATTTATTCTTTTTTTTATATACATTTTTATATAATATTTGGATAAACCCTTAAATATACTCAGCGCGTACACTGTGGATAGGAAACCTCGGTACATATCCAATTTACTCTTTTTCGAATTTACAAATGTATGTTTGGCAATTTTCAGTAGTTCAGTAGATATATGTTATTTTTTGGAAAAGAAATTCTTGAATAAAATTGACAAATACTGCCCGATTAGGAAATTCTTATAATGAGAACTCAATACTTTTAAACCGAATTCTTTATGTACTAAACAAAGTGTTTGCATTTCTAACCAGTCAACTATAGTTGGACAAAGTTTGTACAATACAAAATACATTGATATTGTAAATTTATCCTAGAGCAGACCAAATAATAAAATTGAGTAGTGATTTATATTAATTTTCCGAGGCTATAGAAGAAATATTTATTATTATAATTATAAACATTTTGGTTAACAGCTAAGATTTTTCCGTAATAATGTGTAGAGAAAAACAGATCCATACACAAAGTTTCTAAACTTTTCCGATCTAAGATCTTCTAAGGCCTCCCACAATAGCTTGTCGATCTCTCGTGCATTCAGTAATATTTTAGCATAAACCAAGCTTATCAAACTGATAGACATTTACTACCCAAGCTAATCAAACTGATAGGCATATAGCCGGCGCAGCCTTTGTTTTTATAATTACAAAGGCACGATTATTCCACCTCGCCAATTTTGTTGGACCTTGTTTTTGATTCTTCCAGCATAAATTATACAAAATCTACAAGAAGTCCTATAAAACGTGACCCATTATAATTGATCACCATAACATATCAAAATTATCGTCATTACATTCATACATCTCCTTGAAGAATTTACCCCATTGCTGCTATACGTGTGGTTTTTCTGTTAAATTTGCACCACTTAATTCGATTCGACCTCGGCAATTCCTCGCTAGAAAAGCTTCATTTAAGTTATTTGTTAACCTTCCATCTCTCTTTTCTCCCCGATTTTGCCTAACGAAGCTGAGGATATCAGCACATAAACCAAGGCCAAGAATACTCTTATTTTCCCCTTTTTCGCTTGAAGCAAACCCAAAGCAGTTTGGGGTTGATCGCCTTGTATTCTACGGCTATATACTATCGGTCGTGTTATTCCTCTTTGTCTTGGTCACAGTCACACAAACAACATCCAGATCTTTTTCATACACCACATCTAATAAATGTAACAATTTCCTCATTTTCGGTTCCAACCCGTCTTATACATTCCACGTAGCTATTTATAGTTCCGTACACCCTGGAAATGTCTACTATTAAAAATACACTTACCGTACTCAATTTAATCTCGATTATTATTTGATACATGACAAACATTACACTGGGTATATTGAACAACAAAGTTATAATAATCTGAAATATAGTAATATTATAATACTCAACAAAGAACAAAATGTTTTGTTTTCTCTCATCTTTAAGTATATCAAATTCGTGGAGCTTAAAAAAGCCGAAAATTTTTTATTTGATTATTTTTGAGACCTTGTTTATGTAAAACGATACATATTCAGATTTTGTTATTAAATAAATAAATTATTTTATTTTTTTATACTTACTATTATGGATATTTCTTATCGTGTATACGAGTATACACGATAATAGAGAGCTGGTTGTATAATAATTTTATTCTACTTTTGATAAAATGATTATGATAAATCAGCATTTTAGAATTTTAAATATGTTTTGCTTTATATTTTAATTGTAAAAATATAAACTTACTACAAGATCAAAGAATTTTTTAGTAGTTTCCGTCAAATTAATCAGTGACTTGTATACGTAATGCATCTGTCTTGCCATTTTCTTACATAAAAGACACCTTCCAATACCTATAAGTCGTAAGCGAGCTGCGTAGAACGTGAAGACCATCATAATGAAAGGTAAATCCAAGGCGAGGAAAGGAATTAAATATATAATTTGTGTGAATGCGGTAATGACACAGTCCACATTTTTAGAGCAATACACAAGTGATAATACAATTTTTATCGAAAAACACGTTATGGTACACAAAATCATCTTAAAATTAAAATATTTGCAATTTACGCCAATCTGACAGTCAAGTTTTTGTAAATTTTCTAAAAAATCACAAAATGTCTTGCTTTGTGGTATAAATAAAAAAACTAAAACATAAGTTATGTGTTCTAAGAGATATTTAGTATACCACATTCGATATTCAACTTTTGTCTCAGATTCCAGTAGGATGAAGCAGGCCACATCAATGGATAACGCATAAAATGCTGTCAAAAATTTTACAATAAATCTATGTAAAGGAGTGAATTTTGTGAACCCATTATCAATGGCGAATGTAATATGTAATAATATAAAAAAACATTTCAACGTTTTTGAGTGTGGTCTGAACTGATAATTAGAGAACTTTTTTACTATTAATTGAGGTTTTACTTGAATCATTGTGATTTTTTATTATTAATTTTTTTCTTTCTTCTTATTGTTAGTGTGCTACTTGTTTCAAATATACTAACGCAATGAATATTTCCATTAAACAATTTCCGTTAATTCGTTTAATACATTAATAACTTTGATGACTATATCCACAGAACAAAGATAAAATATTCAAAGAATAACATTTATTATTATATATTTTCAATGAAATTATTGATTTGACTTTTTTCTTTTTTTTTCAGCTTCACACTGTATCCCGCACACAGTAATAATACAATAAAATGTTGCAGATTATTCCTTACTGCGGCATCCCTAAATTCTCGTATTATGTTAAATTAATACTTTAATGATTAACAAAGATAAGAACTAAAAAAAATAATCTATAATTTATACCTTTATGAACTCTTTATTTCCTATTGCAACACGCTTGTAAAATTTACCAAATAATATTTAAATATTTTTATAACATATTTGTATACAAAATGACTAGAAATAGTTTCATAGTGGCTCTTTTAATAGTGATCCTAAATTGTTTTAAACAGCAGTATACGGTGTAAAATAGAAAGAAGTAATATAGATCATGAAAGGATGATTCGGACCAAACCACAACGCGTATTTCAAGAGAAAATTTGAAAATAAAACAAATTTAAACAAAATTGAAATAGTAGTAAATTGCATTACAGTAGGTAAACAGGAATCGTTGTTTTCTAGAGAAAGATCTTATAAAACCAAAGTCTGGCATAAAGAAAACAAGAAATATTGTGAAAGAAAAATTGATACTATTTGATTTTGTCTTCTTTTTGGATCCAATCTAACTTAGGATTTGGTCCCCGTAAATAGTTGTCTCCTATCAACATCGGCGTATTTTGATAACTGTTTTACACGTTTTAATCTAAGTTAAAGTTGCAAATGTATTACTACATTTACTGTACCATTTGAAAATACCATTTAATCAACTGTATTGACGTTTGAAATGCATAGTTACTACAATCGAATGCTCAATAATTAACGTTATGACAAGAATTAACCAACTAACATAAAATGGGCTGATGCATTTATGTTAAGTTTTATTATGAATTGTATTTATTATATTTTTTTTAGCTTTACGGTATATCCGGCACATAGCAGGGTAGATAGAAGCATGCGAGGAACCTAATCTATTCTCCAACGTATTGCCTTATGTTTATTAACATTAGGCACGCAGTGGCACGAAGTGTGACTGTAAAACTGAATGTTGTGGGTTCGATCCCCACTCGAAGAGATGAAATATTTACTTAAATTTATATTTCCATTTCTTCGCTCTGGTGTCGAGGCTAAGCCCTGCGTTGAGTTCTGCCACTCCACATGCAATGCCTCCAGAATTCGGCAGAAAGTGAGGAACGAAAGTATCTTTATGGAAACGGAGTATTTAGATTGATGATTAGATTCCCAGGTTTCCACTGCCAACTCTACTACAGCGTGAATGAAAAAAAAAGAAAGAAAATTTCACCTCATAAACTAGCATAAGTCGATGAGGTTAATTTTTAAGTATTTTTTAAATATATATTTGTATATGCCGAAAAAAAGCTCCCGCCGAGTTTTTTACGCAGGTTCTTCTCAAATCTGAGGCATTGACTTTAGTGAACTGGTGGTTCAGCTCTCTTTAAATATCAAACAATTTTGTTTGACATTCAAAAAGTGAAGCATGTAACTTCTTATTCTGAATAAAATTATTTGAATTTGACTGTATAATATGTATTAGATACTGGCCACTGAACAATAATTACATCACAATAATTTTGTTTTTTTTTTATTTGTAATATATTTAGAAACATTTTAATATTTTAAAAAGATAAGAGGTACTGAAACAGGATGATAATTATACTATGCGTTTATTCTTGTGAAATAATTTATTTAACCTTTGAACGAGTAATTATATCATTAAAATACTTTATTCTATCAAATTAATTCTATTATATGATAAAAATCACCATTCTATTTCTTCTCTAATCTTTTTCTGAACCTTTCTCTTGAAACTGAATCGTTGCCTTTCATACGTTTTAACTTCAACGGGCATTTTCTTTACAATTTTGTATTTTCCTTGTTCAACCCATGGACTTAAGTTGATTTTTGTATTATTGACAGCATCAACGATAGTACTGATTGAGACGACAGCCAGTATTATTCCCATAGATACTATTAGTCTATCCATCATCGGCATATATTTTTGGAACGATTTTACAAATTCATAAAATGTATAAATTTTCTTCTTTTTGAAGATTTCACAAGGCTCCTCTAATAGTGCAAAAGGCATTGTTACCCAAACTAATATTCCAAATATTGACATCAATATGGATACATAGAAATTTAGTGTTTCATTGATTTTTAATTTAGTTTTATAAGGTTCTGGTTTTACATTTCTTCTGGTAAATTCCAGGCGTGGTTCATTCAATCCAAGGTACTCTATGATCCTGTAATATATTAGAATCGTAAAATTAAATGAACAATAAGCTAAAAAGAGAAAACAAAATGATCGTATATGTTTTCTTTTTTAATTTTATTGTAGGATAAAATTGCAGAAAAACAAATCTGCTTATATAAGCATAGACATTAATAAATTATTTTATGTACCTTGTTAAATAGAGAAGAGAAAAGAAATAAAAATATTACTTACTTTTGCCAAATTAATCGATAGAGAATCATTTTGATTGCTTGTTCCAAGAGTTCCAAAGTATTATTACAGACACCAATCCTATGAACACTTCATGCAACGAACTATACATTGTAATATACTCGTACATAATATATCCGTTGTACAAATTTGTGGTGATTAAGTGAATTTACTAATGAGGATGCCGTCGTTTTGTATCATTTGTCTTAATTGATGTTGAAAATGTCTATTAATTGCTATTTTAGTTAAAGCCAGTCATGACACAGTTGCAACTGTAAACGCGACAGACAGGTTGTCAGATTTCGATTTCCACACATAAGGAAATTAAATATTTAATATTTTCATATCCTTCGGTGATTAAGGGTCAAGTGCGAGTCAGGCTCACTTACCGATGGTTCTGTACCAATTTCAGGATTATGGGACAACGGGATGTGCAAATTATAAAAGTTAACAAATTTAAGTAATCCACACACATAACATAAAATTAGGCCTTATTAGCCATAGTTATTATGTTATATATAAATCATTATAAGATCTCATAATTATATTACATAATTAGCCAATTAATAATACCTGATTTAACTGTATTATCAAAAATTACATAGTTAAAATTGAACTTAAATCCAATCCAAAAAATATTTTGAGGCCAGTCGGTGGCGCAGTGGCACAAAGTGTGACTGTAAAACCGACTGGTTGTGATTTCGATCCCCACTCGAGGAGATGAAATATTTACTTAAATTTATGTTTCCATTTCTTCGCTCTGGTGTCGAGGCAAGCGCGGCGTTGAGTTCTGCCACTCAACACGCAATGCCTCCAGAATTCGGCAGAAAGTGGGGAACGGAGTGTCTTAACACTAGGTTCCCTCTGCCTACCCTGCTGTGTACGGGATACAGCGTGAAGCTGATTTTTTCAAAAAATATTTATTGAGGATTGTTAACATTTTACCTTTAGCTTCACGTACATAATTATATAACAGGATAAACAGAGGAAACTTAGTATTAAGGCACTCCATTTTCCAATTATAACTTGTTTTGCCTATAAATATAATGTGCATACTTAATATGGCCATATCATATCACTTTTGAATTTGGAACCAATAATCATTAAATCATTTTTATACGATTCTTCATTGTGTTTTCTTATTGTCGTGCCAATATATTGTAAAATATTTTTATATTAAATTAAGAGTGGGGTGATAAAGAGAACCGAATCACTGTTAATTGATTTTTTAAATCATACATCGCCTTGGTATTAGTCAAATGTTTGTGTATATCAATAGCCTTAATCGATAGAATGAAACCTCCTCTGCTCCGTTTTTTAATTTATGCTAAAACGTCTACAGTAGCTTTCCACTTAGTCAACAGAGTAAAATGTGGACATTATCCAACTTTAGTGATGGTTTTAGTGGGTGTTAGCCGTGAAAGATTGACTGACCCATTGTTAAAAGATATCAGAACATCGCAATAAGTGTATCAAAATACGAATCTAAATAAGATAGTAAAGAATCTTAACAACACCGTGTTTAATAACCAAGAATGGTCCTTTCAGCAATACTCGGCGTCGGGTCATCGTCGTGGTTAAAAACGGTCGTAATGAACTTCATCAAAACCAAAAAATGTCCGTCATCTACTCCTGATCTTAATTAATCCACTGAATTATGATTTACGGTCACTTTTAAACAGTAAAGTTTTGTCTAAACGCCATGATAATTTAGAGTGGCTAAAACAGTAAACATGATTGGCAGTGAAGAATTTTCCCATATAAAGAGTGCGTGCTGCATTTGATGACCAATGGGGTCTTCCTTTTACGAGTACTTCTAATAACCTTTATTAGGTAAAGAGTCTCCGATTTTATATTTTGAATCTAAAATGTTAAGTACCAAACGAATGAATTAACAAATACACTCTTGTTATTGGCATCTATCTATAAATATACTACAATTTTTAATAATAAATATTTATAATACGAAGCTCTCTCTCTTTGTAGAATGGCAGAAGGGGTAGGGTTATAATTTAAAAATTCGAAGTGCAAATATTCTTTTAGTTTGGGATAGGTGTCATCTTAACAAAACATAAAAATCTATGGTAGTCTCCTATGTGTTCTTAATGGTATAATCTATCAACATGATAAAAATTTAATGTAAGACTTTTTGACATTGTATTCATCATTTAATAGCAAAAAAACGGGAATTTGCACTTTGCGAGAAAAAACTGGAAAGTTAATTCGACACGTGAAATCGGTCCTTTAAAAAAAAACAGATTTACTAATGTGGAAAAAGAATAGATTTTTTCTGCTTGTCTGCCTTTATCGCATATAGCACGGAAAATAGAGGAAATGTAATGTTAAGATTCTTTGTTGCCCATTTTCTTCCCAATTTTCGAATCATTGCTTGTTGAGTGGCGGAACTCAACACCATTTAGACATTTTATAAGTATCGATTATATTTCTTATTAATTAATTCCAGTCCAGTTCCAGTAACTAATTATTTCGAGGCCAATCGTCGCGCAGGGGCACACAGTGTCACTGTAAAATCGACTGGTTGTGGGGTCGATCCCCATTCGAGGAGATAAAATATTTATTTTATTTGGAGCGCGGCGTTGAGTTCCGCCACTCAACACCCAATGCTTTCAGAATTCAGCGGAAAGGGGGTAACGGAGTGCCTTAACACTAAGTTCCCTCTGCCTACCCTGCTGTGTGCGGGATACGGCGTGAAGCTGGTTTATTTTATTAATTAATTCCTTTATTTTTTGCTTGCATACCTAAAAAGTATTAGATAAAAAGGGACTATCATTTCATTAAGTAGTATCGACACATAACATTTACTACAAACGACACTTTTCACGTAAGTAATTGGTATATTTTTGAAATATAAATACACACATTATACATAGTTTCCATCCAACAAATGAAAATGTAAAAACTAAAGTAATTAACAAAAAACATTTAAAATATTTTTGTTTTAGTTTAAAGTTAAAAAATTCTTCTTCTTCTGTGGTCAGCATAGGAACATGACGTCCATTTATATTTACAAAGAAAAATTGAGACCATCGAATAAATTAATCAAAATAATTTGTATAATACGAGTTCTGTTTGGCATGTACTCGGAAGTATGCAGAAATTTGTATGTTTCAATTTTAATAAAGTTATACTGCGCTCTTGCAACAATTTCTTTAGTATATTACGGAAGAGGTATACTATCTATACAGAATTTAATAGATTACAGCGTAGCTAGTATTCTATCAATATTGAGTAAAAACCAAAATTTTTATACATATCTATCAAAAATTAATATAATTGATGATGAATTGGACTTCAAAGGCGATTTTATGGAGGGTCACATCACATTTTATGTTTTCTTTGGATTAATGATTATAAAATATTCCACGATAGCGGCGTATGTAGCCAAAGCTCCATTTCCAATACCTCTTAAGATACATGTGGTTATGCTATTTTCTTCAACGTCTCTCTCAATCAGTCAATTCCCTGGTATCATTATATTCGAAATATTGTGGCATCGAATGAAATTTCTGCGTAAAACAATGAAATACACTTTGGTGTCCTTCAGAGCGAGAGATGCAAGATTAAACGAAAATAACGTGAAGAAGATGGTCTATTACTTGAAGATTTACTCAAAGCTATTGGATAGCCTCGACGATACAGGCATCGCACCAAAAATACTTGTAATTTTTTGCCCAATTTTTTTTAGGAATATTTATTTTTTTTGTATATTTAATAAACTTATTTGATTTCCTTTTTAGATTTTCTTGAATGTTTTTGCTTGTATAAGAAACTTTCTAATTCAAATTGCAAAAATTATCATTGCCCATGAACCACTTCAGGTGATTTTTTTAATATAAAAAAAATATTTTGTACAGTATTTAAATTTAATTTTGCTTTTTTCACATTTTATAAACAATTAACATTCAATAATATTTTTTTCAGAATTTAATATTTATAATGTTATACGAGTTTGTTTTAATAACGCTTACATTTCTACCATCATTTTATTGTGAATGTATTCGCATAGATTTGGAAAAACTGAAACGTTTCTTATGTAAAAAGATATTCCAGACTTCAGGTAAGTAGCACTCAAAATTATATTAAGAATATTTTATGCTATTGATGCTGTCGCGCGTCGTAAGTAACGCATTGGCATACAATTATTTTCATTTTCTCGCTCCGGTTACGAGGTCAAGCTCAGCGTTGAGTTCCGCCACTCAATACCTAGAAAATTAGGCAGTGCTAGAGGAACGGCGAATAAACTTTAATATTAGAGAAAATACATAAATATTTAATATTAGAGAAAAAATTAAATACGAAAATTTACAAAACCGTCAAGTCGTCTCCCCGTCCGAGTCGCCCATTCTATAAATAAACCCCTAAACCGTGCGGCTCGTAGGCTCGTTATTACAATGATAAATATATTTTTACTAGATGAAATCCTTAAGGTGAATATTATATTTATTTCGATAAGGCTGAATATCAAATTATAGAAAATTTTAATGAAATATATTAAAATGGTTACTGTGGCTCAACCCTAGAGATAAACATATACCATTTTCGACTTTATTGTAGATTTTTAAAGGATTGTCCTTTTTGTAGGTTTTTCTAGAACATTGTTTTATGTGTCTTATACAGTTGAGTCAGCGCACTCCATGTAAGCGTTCAGGAAACCCATTTTTGGAGACCTTCTCTTAAGACAACGAAATTCCTTGTTGCTTAGCGACGATTATAATTAACATGTCAGACAACAAATGCATATCAAATAGAAAGATATTTTGATATATTATTATATTTCGAGAATATTACAAATATGAGAAAAAAAGCAGCCTATGTTCATCCCAATACCCTCAAGTATCTCTATATGACATTTTATTACAATCATATCAGCGGTATGACCATGACTGCGTCACAGACAGACAGACAAATGGACAGAATTAAAGTTGGGCGTTATAACAAACAGCAGATAATATAATTCATTATAAATTTCTAATGTTCTAATCATTATTTATTTTCAACACTGACTGTTATGTGTGTGGCGCCTCGGTTCGGTAATGATCGGAAATATTTAGTAGTTATTCGGTTTAATAAAATAATTATGGCGAACTTCACATCGTATAACCTCGCACAAATATGAGCTTTAACTCAATGGCAGAAAGGCCAAGTATTACTTATATTAAAATATAGCTAATAACGAAAATTATAATTTTTTGTTTGATATTAGTCTGAACTTCGTTCATTTAGTCATTGTTATCATCACAGCAGTTTAAAATAACAGTTAAAAAAATATATTATAATGAATAATTCATTATAAAAATATAACAGTAACGCCCAACACTAGACAGAATTACTTTCGATTTTTTTAATAAAAATATGGATAATTTGAGTTTTAAAATTACTTAATTATTTTTTTGTTTTTTTTTCAGATGAACATATAATTAACTCTTTATATGATGCATTAAAATTCTTGCAACTGCGACCATTCAAATACACTATCTTCCGTTTTATGTCAGTTGATATGTCGATGTTTGTGACATTTGTAAGCGTTACAACCAGTTACATTATCGTTTTAATACAATTTGTTAATATTTCTAATTATATTAACTAACTTTACGTAACTTAGGTACTGCTGTTAGTTGAGAGAATCTATCGATTTATATGGACTAACATCGATTTCGTTTAGGAAAAATGTTGTTGTTAACACTTGCCTAAGAATGTCATTTTTATAACTAGCCGTGCGATTCTGACTTAGAATAGGATCATCCTGGTACAGGTAGTGTGAAGAGGTGACTAAAATACGTGTGGGAGATACACTTCGCCAGCATTGGCAACACGTATGGGCAGATTCAATCGGATGTTATTACACCTTCTGTATTTAAAACCATCGTTAAGTATTGGCTTTTTGCCACTGCGTAATGCCGAGCACTAGGTAATACTGGGCTCCAGCGGCCAACTCCTTCCACTTCAAGGAATATGACAACTGCACTAAGAGAGACACTGATAGTACACTGAGGAGACAGGAGGATACAGCACATCCGTTGTTGGAAAGACTTCACCTGAATCCATAAACTCAGGCCGCCCGTTAAATTTTGGGACACTAAGGACAAGATGCACGAACGAGGTGCACACTTAACCTAGACTTTTATAAAATTAGAGGTCTACACTCTATCCTGAATGCCCTCCATCACTATCTTGAGACCACACGGCCGGCTTTATTATTTCCAATACTCCGGCTACATCATTTTAAGCCTTATACCGAGGTTACTGTGTATTTTAATTGCACAATGCCAATTGGATTAGTGTTGGATTGGCGTTAGTGCGCCACCGACTCCGTAGGGAAAGCTATTCCACTCAAGTCATTCCTTTATTTTAAATAGAGAAGTATGTAAGAAGACATTTAGGGGGAACTGACGAAAGCCAAGCGGTTCAATTATTTTGAATTAACTCAATATATAATATCAATTTTAAACAACCATTTTATTTAAGCACACTCAAATATAACATATAGAAAAGTCTTTGTTTTATTTATTGGTGCAGTTCTACAAGAACGGCTGTCACCAATGTTTCTGAATATAATGTTGTAAAGTCAGCCGCTATAGCCTTTTTCTTTGAATAAATATAATTATTTTATGACTTTATGAAGTGTAGACAGAAAAATCTATTCAGTTCTACACTTGTCCCAGAATCATTGCATAATTAATGATAACCCAATATCAATATTACTTTAACTATAAATAGAGGATTATTTAATAGATGATTATTATTAAAGTTGTAAGCTTAATCACAAAACAGTAAATATACAAGAAGTATGTATATTTCAAACTTATTAAATTTAATACAAGAATAATTCAATGTAACTTTATTCACTTATATAAAAATTAGTCGAAATTCTAACAATAGTTTGGACTTATCAAGAATTTTGTTACACGACCTACATATCTCACACTGTCAATTATTTTCTCATAGATGTTGATGAAATCCTCGAACATCTTCATATTTCTATTGATAACTTCCTCATCAACAAAGTGTTGATTTCAAGCAAAATAAAAAAAATTGCTGCGTATTTCTCAAAGACTTAAATTTACACCATAAATACTCGAAACATTATTATTCTTTTCATATTAATTACATTCAATTTTATTGATAATAAACACATTGTGAAGAAGTACAAGAAATCATGTCTCTCACTTATAAAATAACATAAAAATTGGACTATGCCTCGGATAACCATCACACTAAACACGGAACGTCTTAACACTATATTTCTTCTATCTTTCCTGCTATATTTTATTTTTGTTTATTTAATAGGAAGCCAACATAATATACAGTGTATTTTATCTTTCGTACATAGCACAACATAAAACACTTAAAGGCTAACTTGACATGTAATACATACATTTCCTCCAAAACTTGCGTAATTCTATGAAAAAAGAAGGAAAGTAAAGAAAAAAACCATAAACAAAATAAAATATATATACATACACACACACATACAGAAATAAACTGTTTTCAAATTCAAGTTGTTTTCTCAGTAGATTCTATAAATTTTAATATGTATGCGTTAGTTGTAATATGACAATTAGATATGTGACACACAAATTAATTATCATAATAGGTAATGTTGCGTCCATCGGAAAAATCTTCAATACATAAAACTTGAAAGGACGAGCTTCCACGTATTGAATGAAACGGTCAATATCTTCCACTTGATTTTGATCTGAAATCGTATATGAGTTTTTTATGGTATGCTTTTTTTTTCTTTCCTACTTTTTCTAAATGTGATTAGTGCCATAAAAATCCGTAAACATGTCCCTACAGAGATGCTAACAACATAAATAAGTTGTAACAAGCGTATAAAAATTCTGACGTAGCTTGATGAGAACGTATGGCTTAGTGGTCCAGCACCTGGTCGGTTTCCAGGAGGAGCGGATTCGAGTCCCACTAGTATTTTTCTTTGCTAAGTGTGGAATAACACTTTAAAAAAATGTTAAAAATAAGACGTTGATGAAATAAAATCATTAACATTAAAAAGAATTGGCCCCAAATGGGAGCCTTTTGCAATTCCCGATATTAGGTTATATTATCGAGCTTCAACTCATTGCCCTAACTACTACAAAAAAAACAATGTTGAAGTCTCCCTTAAAGCAGCTAGTGTGTCAATAATAAAAATAAGGTGTGACTATTGCAGTTATTGATAATAATTAATGGGATTCCATCAGGGCCCAAACCATTTAACCGTCAAGACAGTTTTTTTTATTATTTCTTTAGATGTTTTAGGATTACTTCAAGTCCGTCGTCCCCCCCGGGACCTGAGATGTAAATTATTTAAAGTGTAAAGAAAATTCATAGTGTCATTGTCAAGTCTTCGTATCGGGCATATTCCTTTAAATAAGTCTAAGTTATTATTGGGTATGTCTATTATGGAGAAATGTCCGAATATATATAAATGTCCGTAATATTATAGAAGATATTTATCACGTATTGTTGAAATGTCGTATGCATTGATTGAAGTCCAGCGGCCTCTCTGACTAAAATCCTATAATGCTGGCATTTGCAGCAGTATCTTTGCAGAGCTATTGACAATAAAGGCTCTTGATCAGGCTGAATTAACAAATTAATAATCATATAGATCATACGGGGGTGACATAGTCAATGTTTTGGCTAAAGCTACCATGTAAATTGCAGATTAAAAAAACTGTTTTCTTACCTGTGGTTTCAAATTTCATATCATGTAGAATTATTTTTATATTATGAGCTTCACTTAGAAGAGATGTTGCAAATATAGATGGAGCAAAAATCACTATCAATAATGAAGTCACTGAAAAACTCTCTGCCACATAGCCAACGGGCGATTTCTGTAAAAGGTAATTCGATTACATTATTTGCTAAATAATGTAATCGAATTACGTTAAGTTAACGATTTAACGCATTGTGTTCTGTTATACTGTAATTATATTCAAAACTTCCATTGCAAACTCAATGTGTCGCCCCTACACATATTTTGTATTACTTATAAGAAATTCTATCGTGCTATGAACTCGCCTCGATTAATATGGTATTAAAAATATATAGATTGTATCATTCATTATTAACTATGTTATTTATGTGTATTGCCATGCATATTTTATTTTATTTATATATTTATTATTAACTTATGTCCAAGGTACATACTATTACATACTGTAATCTAACTGCAATTAGTGACACTAAGCCCTTCCGGTGCCAGTAATAGCAGTTCTAATCATAGAAGCAGAGCCTTGGTACATGTCTCTGATAATCTCAATATGAGCCTCTGATATCCCCTTCGATCGCAATGCCGACCAGGTACACTGACGAGGCAGTCAAAGGCCTTCTGCAGATCTAAAAAGCACCACATTCGGAGCTCTTCTTTTTTCCTTGAATGCCCCCATCAAAGTTCTGAGAGTAAAAATAGCGTCCATAGTCCACGCTGGAATCTATATTGAGGCTCAAAAACAGTACACTCTCGGCAACGGCTATGGTCGATGGAGATTCATTGTATGACTCATAAACTAAATGCCCCTATAACTACCACAATCTTGAACACTTGTAGATTCAAAATATAGTTAAAAAAGTCCATTAGCATGAGCACACAAAGAGAATCCAATGATTACCATACTTCGATCGGAATATCGTCAGGCTTTTCACCGCTTTATCTACTGCCTACCTATCTCACCTACTATCACTCCCATATCCCTTTATTTCACTACTTGAAGACAACTATCAAATACAAATTTAACAGCCTAGGCGACATTAATTGTTCAAAAACCAGAAAGAGTCCAAGACGCGTAGGCTCTCGGCGAGTTGATCAAATACGCTACTGCTTTCGCCATCAGCTATATCAAGAGTCAGCATTTTGTTGTTACTTGAGACAGACGCGTCATCACATTAACACATCTGCCTGACGTTGCAGTTCCGTTAAAATTTTACCGTATTTTAATTGTATAGGTTAGCGATCAACCTCGGCAACTTCTCACTAGAAAAGCTGCGTGTTTTCCCAAAAGTTGTTCGTCAAACTTTCATCTTTTTCTTTCTCTGATTCTTCACATTTCATGTTTATCAGCGCATTCTAACTTAACACGCCCTCGAAATCATTTCGCGCAGGCGCGACACGTTCATTCAAATCACGGCATATTACAATTTTGATACCCTCTAAAACTATTTAGAACATCTCTCACACTCTCCCAAACTCCTCGAATTTGCATAACGGAGCTGAGGATACTGTCACATACGCCGCTAATAAGAATACTCTTGGTTTCTCCAATTTGAAGCGAACGAAAGCGAGGCAGTCTAGCCTCGTACACCCTTTTGATATCTACAATTAAAAAAATCACTTACCGTATTCAATTTAATCTCGTTTATTATCTGATACATGACAAACATAACACTTGGTATATTGAACAATAAAGTTATAATGATCTGAAATAAATAACATTATTATAATAGTCAACAGGGAACAAGATATTTAAATCAGTATTTAAATAATTTGAAGTGTTTTGCTTTTCCTTTAGATTGAAAAAATATAAACTTACTACAGGATCAAAAGATTTTTTAGTAGTTTCCGTCAAATTGATCAGTGATTTGTATACGTGATGCATTTGTTTTATCATTTTTTTACGCAAAAGACACTTTTCAATACCTATAAGTCGTAAGCGAGCTGCGTAGAACGTGAAGACCATTATAATGAAAGGTAAATCCAAGGCGAGGAAAGGAATGAAATATATAATTTGTGCTAATGCCGTAATGATACAGTCCACATTTTTCGAGCAATACACCCCTGATAATGCTATTTTTATCGAAAAACACGTTATGGTACACAAAATTATCTTAAAATTGAAATATTTGCAATTTACGTTAATCTGACAGTCAAGTTTTTGTAAATTTTCTAAATAATCACAGAACGACTTGCTTTGTGGTATAAATAAAAAAATTAAAACATAAGTTACGTGTTCTAAGAGATATTTAGTATACCACATTTGATAGTCAATATTTGTCCCAGACTCCAATAGGATGAAGCAGACCATATCAATGGACAATGCATAAAACGCAGTCAAAAATTTTACAATAAATCTATTTATAGGTGTAAATTTTGCAAATCCATTATCAATGGCGAATATAATTTGTAACAATACAAAAAAGATTTTCAACGTTATTGATTGTGGTCTGATTTTGTAATTAGAGAACTTTTTCACTATTAATTGAGGTTTTACTTGCATCATTTTTGTACTATTTTCTTATTTTTTGTCAATTTTTATTACGTATTTTATTATTAGCGTCAAACTTGTTTCATATCTACTAACGTAATGAATATGATCATTCGTCAATTTACGTAAATTCTTTTAATAAATTAATTGCTTTGATGTATACCTGAATAATATAATATATTTGAATATTTTATATTGTATTCACAGAACACAGAAAAAATGATCAAATAGTATAATATATTTATTACTATGTATTTTACTTTTCGCTGAAATTCGGAGGTATTGTGTGAGTGGCGGAACTCAACACCGCACTTTGGTGAGGATCGAACCCATAACCAATCGCGTTTACAGTCACATTTTGTGCCTCTGCGCCCCGATCAGCCTACTATGCATACTATTACAAAACTACTTTTCCGCCAATACTTACCACTCGATTTCAGAATGAGGCATATGCGGCGGTTTCCCTTTGATAGGTTTATATCTGCGTGCGTCGTTCTTGACAAATCGCGTTTTATTTTACAACGATAATTTTATTGTTTATTTTGTTTGAAAAATCACTTTTTCATTTTTAGAAAAAAAAATATTATGAGAACTCACTATCTTTGTTACTGAGATAAAGGCTCTTGACAGACAGACAGACGGAAAACAAAGTGATCTTTTAAGGGTTCCTTTTTTCCTTAAAAGACAAAGATTATAGCTTTAATTAAATCTATATTGAAAAATTAGACAATTAAAAAAAAGTGGTATATTTTTGTTAATATTAATCATCAGACAAATAAAACATTAAAAAAATATATATTTTTTATAATAATACACAATACAAATACGAACGAGAACACACAATTGTTAACTTAATTCTAAATTAAAAAAAAAAAATAATAATAATATACATTTTGAAAAATCGTTATTTTTCCCATATTAATTATTACATTTGAAGAAACTGTATAACTACAATAATAAATGAAGTACAAGCACCTATGAGGAATAAAGGTAAAGATACGTCTACGTAGAACGTTCGCCATACGGAGTATCTATAAGGACGTAGCTCCAAATACTTTAGAATGTCGATAATTTTATTTCTTTCCATACGACCTAAAAATATAACATTTCATTTAATTGTGTTTTTTAGCCTCACGCTAAAACGTTGTAGTAGTAAGCCGCTAACGAGGTTGTCAGAGAGCGCGAAACGTCAAACGCTATCATCTCTGCACACTCCCTTGGCCTCATCTACTCATTAATCTCAGCATATAGTTCTCCGGCCAGGTAATCGCCTTTTTAATATGGTTTTTTTTTAGTTTCATCGGTATTGCGTCCACGAAAGTCAACTGAGGCCTCCCTATGTCTCTCTTACTACTCATTTTTAATTCATCTTAAATATAAATACTATAAAACGATATGTCAAAGTACAATTTTTAATAGAATGCTGCAAAAAACTTAAAATTGTTAAAAAGCCACTTCTCTTATTTTATAGGTTTTTTTTTTTTGAGGCCAGTCGGCACGAAGTGTGACTGTAAAACCGACCAGTTGTGGGTTCCATCCCCACTCGAGGAGATGAAATATTTACTTAAATTTATATTTTCATTTCTTCGCTCTGGTGTCGAGGCAAAAGTGCGGCGTTGAGTTCTGCCACTCAACACGCAATGCCTCCAAAATTCGGCAGAAAGTGGGGAACGGAGTGTCTTTACACTAGGTTCCCTCTGCCTACCCTGCTGTGTGCGGGACATAGCGTGAAGCTAATTTAATTTTAATTTTTAATATATTTTTTTCGTTTATCAAAATTGTTTTGTGCAATTGATTTACAAGCCTAGCATAAAATCAAAAAAGTGAAGCACGGTGCTATAAAAACTGTATTTTATTATAGTATCATTGAAACAGCGATACGAGCAGGGCTTGGTGAGGAAAGTGAGCTGGGAACGAGAATTCTTACATAAAAAATATATTTTTTATGTTTCTTACTAGTAACATGTATTAGTCGATCCTTAATAACCGATTCAATGTTGCCAACTTCGACATTTCCCAATTCAACAAACAACGCCGGTAGTAGAGGTATAGCCAAATTTATTATTAAATCAACGAAGTAAAACACATCTATCTGCAAATTTAAATTAATAATGGTTTAAAACATATAAAGTACATAATCATCGTCTCCCACAACGTGGGTGAGCCTTGAGCAAGACTGATTCAGGAAGCTTATCTGATTTCTGATAGATGTCAATTGAGCTTCCTGACATTGATAGAAGCGAGCCATGACGTCGATAGAATAGCTCTTAGACAACTTTTGAGCAACAAAATGCCAAAGAAGAATAAAATAACCGCAGAACTACTGCTAAGCTAAAAGTGACTGTTTTGAAAAATCTAGTGAGGCTGTATTGTATTGAATTTCCGCAGAATGTGAGAGCCCTACTACATTCATCAATGCATGGCGACAGGTTGAAAAGATAAAACAACAGACATCTCGACTGCATAAAACTAAAAGACTAATAGTTAAAGTAAAGTAAAGTAAAAGTAGTTCATTAGGAACAACAGTTGAGACCCATTTTACAGAAATCCTTGCGATAATTCTATTTGCTGAAGAATGCACACACACTTAAATACAAACATACATACATGCATACATATAAATATACATAGACCTATATAGCTTCACACTCCACATATAACTGGATAGACGGAGAGATCCTAGTGTTGTCGCACATGTCGTCGCGTTACTTAACATATTTTTGTCAGTTCATTATTAAATCTAAAAATAAGTGGTACTTACTTTTACAGCGGTGGGTATAAATATGTTTTCCACAAAAAAATAGATACATACAAAATACGATGCCATATTAGCAAGTATCTGGAAAATAAATAATGTAATTTATAAAACTGTACTTATTTACCATTTAATATACAAAAGTGTTATAAATTTCATTTAAGAACCCATGATAAAAGAATATATTAGAATCAATATAAAGGAAATGGAAAAAAATAATCCATACATTTTGAATCACAGTTGTAGTTTCGATTTCCACTCAGGGAAATGGCGATATATAAAATATTTTTAACTAGCCTCGTTCGTTCGTGCTAATTCGTCTGCATGGGGAAGTAAATTGATATTACTTTTTATTTGTGATCGAAATAAAATCAAAACTACATGCAGTTTACCAAAAATACAGTAGTAGTGACTAAAAATAAAATGACTAAATCGGTTATGGCGTTTCTGAGATTAGTGTGTTCTACACGCTATCTATAACACACACTGACAAACATACATAAATTTATTAAAACTAATTGTTTTGGATTCTATTACATTGATAAATGCTCCTAATTCTCACATATCTGGTGTTATGGTAAAGCTCAATATTGAGCTCCACCATACAATATTCAATGTCTTGTACAGATACGGGAAATGTTTTGATATTAGACTGTCCCTATCTTCTCTGTCATGCGACAAAAAACTTGATTTAAGTTATATTTAACTAAACATGTATATGTACATGTCTGTACTGCGTATTGATACTATTATTACAAAAATAGATACTATTAATACAAAAATAGCAGCCCCCGCGCGGCTTAATATAAGGTTACTAGGTAATATAAGGACAAGGCAAACGAGCGTTCGCCTCACCTGATGGTAAGTGATCACCGAGCAGTTCTTCAGAACACATAATAAACGCGGTAGAGAACTCACACCGAGGAGACTTCACAACCCGAAACCAAAATATCAAGCCTTTCAAAGATCATTGCGTCCGCAATGATTCAAACGGCTCTATGTCGTATGCGATCAAATGGTTCAAGGTGATACTGGTGCACCAGCCCAGAGAAGAGGACAGTATTCCATCCAAACGGGTTTTGAACTTGCTCTGTTGCTGATGACCCCCAGTTTCTTCGAGGCCTTGCTTTCCCGATGATCGCGACACTCGGAGTCATTTAAGACAATAAGGTTTATATACCTATATAGTATAAGGACCGATACTGGGTGCGACTATAAGTGGAGTGTTTTGAAGGGCTGGAAGACAATTTCGACAACTCGTGTCTTCAGGGGTTTTAATTGAACCAAGTTCCTTTCACCCCATGAGTTGACATTCCCGAGGGATGCCTCAACAGAAGACACAAGTTTATTTCGGCACTGGTCTGCGTTATACCGAGAAAGACCTGCATAGCAATGAATTACTAGGATTTACTAACATGTCATCGATATGCAGAAGTAACAGCGAAGAGGACAGCACACAGCCTATACGATCAGGCCAATTCGGATAACGCTTGACGCCATCGTTCACAGGTATGTATTTCCAGCAATAACTGCCCTAATGCTGCGCTCTGTGAGAAAGCTGGCGATTCTCTTACAAATAATTACAGGAAGCTAGATATTGTTCTATTTTGTATATTGACTTTATTTAATTTAGCACTTTTTTGAAATTTTACCCCGACATATAAAAAAACAGACAGACAAAAACAACTATTTCTTTATGTTTTAGTATCGAGTAAATAACTACATATATTAAATAAAAATTAAATTAAATTAGCTTCACGCTATATCCCGCACACAGCAGGGTAGGCAGAGAGAACCTAAAGTTAAGACACTCCGTTCTCCACTTTCTGCCGAATTTTGGAGGCATTGCGTGTTGAGTGGCAGAACTCAACGCCGCACTTTTGCCTCGACACCAGAGCGAAGAAATGAAAATATAAATTTAAGTAAATATTTCATCTTCTCGAGTGGGGATCGAACCCACAACCAGTCAGTTTTACAGTCACACTTCGTGCCGCTGCGCTAGGACTGGCCTCAAAACTAACTACATATATGCACTTTAAAAATGCGGTTACTTTGAAATCACAGGCAGACATAATTTTTCTATAGCTTCACGCTTTATCCCGCACATTGCGTGGTAGACGGAGAGAATCTTGATGCTTTGTATTAAACCGCTCCGTGCCCATTAAAAGGTTCTGGATCTGGAGCTGGAGCCGTGCCACTATTGATATTACTACTTACCAAAAACTTTGTAACGTTTCCAGCATATTTCTTATTATATATTATTTTGCCGTAAACAAGCATTAACTCTTGTAGCTTTTTCACTTTTATTTTTGTATCTATATAATTTGAATCAAATGTATCCTTTATTTCTTTCTTCAGTAATGTCAATTTACACCAGAGGCATTCAAACATCATTATTTTTGTTATATGCGTCAAAGCGTGGGCAGACCATGACACAGACAATTTTATAAACCAAAAATTCGTAGTATCTCTATAGTTAATATAAAAATATGCACATCTTATGATATTTTTTATTATTATTCCGAAAAATATCAAAAAACTAATGGTTGATTCGTTTTTTTTATGCTTCAGTAAATTATTAATATCAATTGAGTCGATACTTTTCATAAAATGTATTATGTTTTCACCATCGCTGAACAAGGACAGTATGGATGTTAGAACTGTATATAACAATGTGAAAGTTAAAGAGTAAAATAGATAATTCTCTTTCTCAAAATAAAAATTTAATACTTGAAAATAAAAATAAGATAAAAAAATTGTAGCAATGGCACAGTACAATTTTAAAAAGTTATTAATTGTTTTGCTAGTACTCAAATTTGTGTATAGACCAAGGAAAAGACGGACATATAAGATTATATTTACGGAAACTGATCGTTTGAATTGTGGCTTTATTAATTTAGCCATAGTTCTAATTACAATTAGGTACAAAAAAATGACATCTAAATCAGTCAATTGCTTTGTGACAGACACACGAACACTAACTTATAACATCTTTTTGCTTCTGGGTTGAAGTAGACGTGTGTTTTTACCAATTTACGAATATTATATGTATATATTTAACTTTATAACAAAGTTGAAAGGAATTATGTTAATGTATCACGAAACAGTTCATTTTGTTAGTGATTGTAGTGGATGGTATGATCATATGCTTAATTAAATTACTGTAGGTAGACATGTACGTATGTTGTTATAGCGACGTTATTTTATATTGACACATCTCACGTTTTATTGCTTCGTAGACATAGATAAATAAATAATAAACTATTACGTTCTAAATCAGCTTCACGCTTTATCCCGCACACAGTAGAGTATGCAAAAGCAGCCTCGTATTATGACACTCCACTCCCACTTTCCTCCGAATACTGGAAGCATTGCGTGTTAAATGGCGGAATTCAACGCCGCGATATACCACGACACCAGACCGAAGATATGGAAATATAAACTTAAATATTCTGGTCGGGTTTACAGTCACTACTGGCCTCGCTTACATACAATGCTTACTAACATTCAGATGCGCTCTCTGTATTCTCGATACCTAATTTTTTTATATTTCCTTAATTTAAGTGAAGATGGTAGAATTAGGCCAGGCGTGGTGCAGGGGGACAAGACGAAAAATGTAATATTGAGAGAGATTAAGAAGAGGAAAATATAATATTGAGGAACGGAAGTTTGTTAATGGGAACGGAGGATCCTGGTTGCCTCTACCTACCCTGCTATGGCCGGGATATAAAGTGAAGCTAATAATGGATTCAGCATAAAATTATTGTGTTTATCCAGGTTATAGTTGTAGATTACTGTTAAAAATAAAATAAATTTTCTATAGAAATCAATATATTTTATAGCATTATGATAAAATACCAATTAACCAAATGGTGACACTGCGTCAAATAGTATACGCAACAAAAAGAATATCTTTTTAATACAACAATTAATAATACAAAATGCATATGTAGGCAATTTGTTTTAAGTTAATAGCAAGCATGGACTCTTCATATATTATTATTTTAATCACATATGTATATATTTTTAAAAAAGGGGGACCCTAACATTGAAACAACGTTTCGTCGTATTGATTACCAAAACTCATTGCAGCTTAGTTTTACCCAAGATGAAGCTATGGAAAATATTCCTCTTAAGTGGGAGTCGAACCCACAACCGTCAGATGTTGTGCGACTTGCGACTAGCTAAATTAATTACAAATCTGAAAAAAAAAGGTTTTTTAACTTTTCGCGCATAGTTTAAGGAAGGCAGTGATAACGTTAGGTAATTTTATTTTCAACTTTCTGCCCCTTTCGAAGACAATACGTTTTAAATGACAGGATCCAATTCCGTTATTAAGTATATATTATATGTTAAATGTATTATTGCTGATGTACAATAAATATTAATTTTGTACCATTGCATGCGATTTATGTTAGTGCCCCTGCGACACTACTGGCCTCGCTACTACACATGTTGAGGATGATGATGATGATGATGATGATGATGTGACGGTGATAACAAAATCTGCGACTAATGATAAACTAAGGTATAATAATTCAAGACAAAAAAAAATTACTAAAGTAACATTGCTTCTAGTAATAATGGTATACCACACTATCCGAATAAAAGTGGCCTTATTCAAAAAAATACCATATTTGATAAATCACCATAAATATTTTACAGAATCTAAATCATTTTTAATCATTGTTTGACAACATCACAAAATTATAGAATATTTGAGCTAGTTCATCAGCTAGTCCTTTATGAAAGTACGAAATGTCTTAATATTTTTTCTTATCTTCACGCTGTATCCCGCACACAGCAGGGTAGGCAGAGAGAACTTAGTGTTAAGACACTCCGTTCCTCACTTTCTGCCGGCATCTGGAGGCATTGCGCGTTGAGTGGCAGAACTCAATGCTGCGCTGAGCCTCCACACCAGAGCAAAGAAATGGAAGTAAATATTTCATCTCCTCGAGTAGGAATTAAATCCACAACCAGTCGGTTTTACAGTCACATTTCATGCCGCTGCGCCACGACTGGCCTTTACACTTTAATATTTAACATTACTTATTTAAATAGAATCTTGTACATTAGTCATCTTGTATATTAGTTCTATACATATAAGTATAACATACCCGTACATATGTAATTTTGTGTAATCAACTAATATGATTAAAGACCATCCATCAAAAGTTAATAGAAGTACCATAGTGGAACAATTCATTAATTATAATTACTTTTTAATATAAACATTAAACATCAATTTTACTTAAGTATTTTTTTCTGACTAGACAACACTCGTTGTGTTAAAGAATCGAGGAAATGTTCAAAAGAAATCAAGAAACAAAAATCCATGTTTGTGAAAAAGCAACTGATAATAACATAAATAATGACAATTTAAAAATATCAAAAATTTTATACGTTTACTTTGTTATTATTCACATTGTATACGCCTTAGATTTTGGTTTCGTTAGATCCTCATCAATAAGAATTAACAAAATATTAAAAATAACGACCATCTTTCAAACTGTTTTCTACTTAATTGTATTGCCGATTTTTATTTTCAATGATTTTCCTGATCTAATAAAGTATTGGTATAGTGTTTATGTCTTTCAATATTTCATTAATATTATTTTATTGTTTCTCTGCGACAGAGAGAAAACGATACGTCAGTTTTTGGAGAACCTTCTTTTATACGACTATGAATTACAATTAAATATCGGTCGTTCTGTTAACTTTGTTATTATATTTTATACAGTATTTTTTATACTTTCCAAGTTGGGACTTTGGATAATATCGTGCATTTATTTCGATGTTGTGTGTCAATATTCCAAAATTGATCATATTTTTATCTTTATTTTAGCTTCAGGTTTAAATTTACCTCAGATTATTTATTTTTATTTGCTATTTTCTGTATATGTTCGTGTGAAAAATCTAAAAGGTCGTCTGGAAAATGAAAATTACAATATTATCTCTGGCCAATTCCTTTATAAGTTTCTCTATGATTGTACGGAGAAAGCAAAAGATAAGATAGATTATTTAGTAAGTTGAATCTTTATACTTGATTTAAAAATCTATAAATTGATATTTGGAAATCATTAAAATGAAATATATATTTTCTATAATGTTGATATTAATCTCTACTTTTCTTTTAAGTTTTTTTTAGGGTTATTAATTAAAATACCAGAACTACTCATAACTGTTTATAACACAATCAGCGAAATAAATCCTTCGTTAGTAAGTATCAATAAATAGACTCAAAATAGAAAAGACAAAAAAAATTGGAGCATTGGAATAGTGTATGCAGTGATGGTTGTGTGTTCGACTCCATTTGATGAAAATAATTAGTCTCATTCGTCCGCTTTGACAAGGCAAAACGCAACCTTTTCTTTCACTGAATATATAATGTATGACATTTTGGCAGAGAGTAGAATTCCTTGTGACTAGGTTTCGATAGTAGCCTTCTTAAACTGTTTGCTAAAGAGAGTCATCAACAATATGCTTGTTTTACAGTCGTTGTCATAAAAACCACTTATCTCTAGAAGTTCATAACTTCAACATACCAATTAGTTTCAGTAGTATTATGTCCTTTCGATTTTGTAGTATATATATAACCTTTCGATTTTTTTCTTTTGTTTTCAGAACGAGGTCTTTCGTCACATGTTGATATATTTATATGTATTACAAAACCTAATATTGATGTTCTTACCTGCTTTTCTAGCCACTTTTGTTAATGCTGAATCTAATAATATAAAAATTTTGCTGCATAATAGGTTACTTCTAGAAAGAGGTAAGTATCGCGTTACCTAATGATAGAAAAGTATTACTTAATTACTGCAATTTTTACATATTTTTTTATTATTATTTTTTATGGAACAAAAACAAGGCAAACGAGTTTACGGGCTACCTGATAGTAAGTGATCACCGCCGCCTACGACTCCGATTAAAGCTAGAGGAGCTAAAAATGCGTTTCCGGACTTTGAGGAAATAGACGAGCTTTCTAAAAGTGACCAAGTCGCATTCATCTGTAAATTGCCGCAGGAAGGCCATTCCACAGTAGCGTAGTGCATGGAAGGAAGTTCCTACTAAACGGAACATTAGGGGACTCCTACGTATGTAATGGTGTATGGCAGTGTAGGTAACAGATCAAACAGCTCTCCAGAACACTCCTAGAGGAGACATTTCTACGCAAAACTAAAGCGCCAAGCCTTTCACAGGATCATTGTGTCCCCAATAATTCGAACGGCTCTACGTTGTAAACGATCAAATGTGTCAAACTGACACTGGGGTGCACCAGCTTAGAGATAAAAATAGTACTCCATATGAGGCAGAACCTCGGCCCTATACAGGCCCAATCTGTGTTTTGGCGTGAAATATCGAATACTTTTTGTTAGGCCAACCTGGCCTTGCACTCCAGATGATCGAGATACTGACATTAGTTTGAAACGCTAAGGTCCAATGTTACTGGACGCGACTACAAAGGAAGTGTTTTGGAAGACTGGTGACACGACAAATGGGGTCTTACTAATGGTTAACACGCAAACTTTTGTCTTTTGTAATTAAATTGTACCCAGTTTCTTTCACCTCATGTAGAAACAGTCCCCTGGGATGCCTCAACTGAAAACACCAATTTCAACACTGATCGACATTTTCCCGAGAAAGATTTACGCAGCCAGAATAGTGGGATGGAAGTTTTGCAAGGAAGTGCCCCATACCAAACTCGCTCAAAGACCATATAGTCGTATCTATCTAACTGAAAACAATTCAATCTACAACACACTATGTGTTGTTCGGTAACGCCACGCCAGAACAGTGAAACACGATGGTTGTAGGTTCAGTTCCCAGTTAAGGGAATGAAATATTTAATAATTTATTTTTGTCACTCTGGTAACTATTTAAAGCACGTTAAATTCCGCCACTCAATAAGCATTGCCTCAAGAATATGGCGAAAATTGGAGAACGGGAGGCTCCATGTGTGGGATACAGCGTGAAACTAATACAAACAATTTAAATAAAACTATTTTAACCGGATTAATCGCGTATATTTAGTTTTTACATTTTTGGAAACCCGACGTTTCGAACACTTTGCAGTAGTCCGTGGTCACGGGTAGAAGTCTACCCGTGACCACGGACTACTGCAAAGTGTTCGAAACGTCGGGTTTCCAAAAATGTAAAAACTAAATATACGCGATTAATCCGGTTAAAATAGTTTTATTTAAAATGTATAATAATCGTGAAAATCAAAGAACTTATAATACAAACAATACTTTTTTACAGGTCAACCTCACATAACTGACGTAAGACGTTTCATAGATTACATAGAAGCAAGACCGTTCGAGTTTCGCGTATGTAATTTCATTCCTCTCAATTCCACTCTGCCTCTGATGGTCATTAATATGTATATAACTTACTTAATAGCCATTGCACAATTTTCTCATGTTAAATAAAGTATTATAACAACGTATAATGTGTTTTCTTAGCTTCATGATGTATCCCGCAAGCAGGAACCTGGGAGCCTAATGTTACGATACTCCGTTCCCATAAAAACGGAGAACGGAATTGTTCTCCATTTTCAGCCAAATTCTGAGGGCATTGCGTGTTGAGTGGCAGAACTCAAGACCACACATTGCCTCGTTACCAAAATGAAGCAAATAAAGAAATCAGCTTCACGTTGTATCCCGGACGCAACACGGTAGGCAGAGGGAACCTAATGTTAAGACACTCTGTTCCCCACTTTCCACCGAATTCTAGAAGCATTGTGTGTTGAGTGGCGTAACTTAACGCATTGACATCAGTGCGAAGAAATGGAAATATAAATTTAAGTAAATATTTCATCTCCTCGAGTGGGGATCGAACCCACAACCAGATTTTACAGTCACACTTTGTGCCCCTGCACTACCAATGACCTGACAAAGAAAATTATTATATAAAATTTCCTCGAGTGAATCTTTCTAATGTGGGAATATTAGGTAACATAACATACATATATACAAGTTTCATCGCAATTTTATTGACTTCTTGAAACTATCTATGAAGTTGATTTAAGTCTTACTAAGTTCATATGTTTTTGTTCACTTATATTCCTTAAATAACAATTTTATCTAATTATCGCAGAGTCATTGTTTAATTTTTAACTGAGATTAAAGCGACATACACGTATTCCTTTTTGATGTTGTTGTAATTATTTCAACAATTTTCAACGTTTTTATGCAAATATCATTTTCAACAACAAGAAATATTATTAAAACACCTCTTCATATAATAAGGTATTCGTCATTCGTACAGTCGTATAAAAGTTCCGTAAGATCCAATCTGATTTTTGTAAAAATCTGAAAAATTCATGAAGACTACTCATGACAGTGAATATGCCATTGACACTGTTACTCACCGCTTGTATGGATGGAAACTATTAAATATAAAATAAAAATAAATCAGCTTCACGCTGTATCCCGCACACAGCAGGGTAGGCAGAGGGAACCTAGTGTTAAGACACTCCGTTCCCCACTTTCTGCCGAATTCTGGAGGCATTGCGTGTTAAGTGGCAGAACTCAACGCCGAGCTTTGCCTCGACGCCAGAGCGAAGAAATGAAAATATAAATTTAAGTATATATTTTATCTCCTTGAGTGGGGATCGAACCCACAACCAATCAGTTTTACAGTCACACTATGTACCACTGCGCCACGACTGGCCTCAAATACTACAAAAAGTCTATAAATATGTTACCAGTCGTGGCGCAGGGGCACAAGTGCCTGGTTGTTAACGTGACTGGTTGTGGGTTTGACTCCCACTCGAGGAAAATAAATATTTATTTAAATTTATATTTTCATTTCTTCGCCCTGGTGTTGAGGCAAAGCGCGGCTATAAGCTTCGGCGGAAAATGGGGAACTCAGTGTCTTAACACCAGGTTCCCTCTGCCTACCCTTTTGTGTGTAGGATACAGTGTGAAGCATATTTTTTTTTATTTCTGTGTCATAGAAAAAAAATAAACAAGAAGATAATTTATAGATAATAAACTAAATGCCAAATAAAATAAATTAAGAGAAAATCTATTCCACATTCTTATCAACAGTATGTGAGGTCAAAAGTAAAGCTCCCACCCGTAGTGCCATTAAAACACGCGGGATCAGGGAAATCTCGTCCGGGATTTTATAACTTGAATACATAATTTACGACCCGACTTCACTCGTGAAGTAGTTGCCGTATATCCGTACTGTGGAAACTGAGGATCTAGAGATAATTACTTTAGGAGTTATGTTTCAGTTTTAACATACATACATTCATATATTTATACTGAATTAAAATTTGACTGTATAAATAATTTTAGTGCTATATTTAAACTTGTTTTTATAAAAATGTTTTATATCACTAGTTCGATTTCTGTGCGGGGTTTTCTTTTAATGATGTTGCCAAAGAGTGAATCAAAGGATATCCTATTTACATTTAAATAGAGGAAACTCACCGTTACTCCATTCTCCGTTTCCCTCTGTTTAATGCCATTGCTTGTGTTATAACGATAAATACTACAATTTTTTCAAAATGACTCAAAATATATGCAACGTCCGACTAGGGAAGGTTGTGAAGTCGATTCCAAATAAGGTAAATTAATTACATTTTCATTTTATTGCTCTGAGGGCAGTGTCCCAAATACTCTATAGCTACCCTGCTGTATGAAGAATACAGTGTAAAGTTTAAAAATGAACGCCATAATCAAAGGACCAAACCAAACCAACTTAAAAAAAACATTAGTAAAACTTCATTTTTAACGTTAATCTAAAAATCTAACTTACAAAATATCCTAATATTCAAATATCCAAGAAAACGTCACTCAATCACGTTGTAATTATATTTTTTTTTTTCATACAAAATTCACATTTCATATCCCAAATCCCAGTAGCGATTTAAAAACTGTCAACTTGTAATCTCAATAAGATTGATGATTTCAGTATTGTAAAGCAAATGAGAACCGCGGCCAGTTTGTATTGACCTCTCATACAATACTGCTTTATACAAAACATAGGTTATGTTGTGTTTGTTGATGAAATTATATCACCAGTGCACTTTGAGATGTGATCGAAGCTTTACGTTATTGTACATAGTTGGTTTATTATAAAATAATTAAAAAAAATAAAATAAATCAGACTTACGCTGTATCCCGCACACAGCAGGATAGACAGAGGAAAACCCAGTGTTAAAATACTCCGTTCTGCGTTTTCCGGTGAGTTCTGTATGGCATTGCGTGTTGAGTAGAACTCAATATCGCGCTTTGCCTGGACAGAGCAAAGAAGTGAAAATATAATTTTAGATAAACGTTTCATTTCCTGGAGTGGAGACCGAACCATCAACTAGTCGCGTTTAAAGTCACACTCTTGTGTCTCTGACTAATTAAATATTATAAAATTTGTCGATTTTTGATGACCCTAATAATGAATTTAAAAAAAATATGCAATCTATATTGAATATTTATTTTAAAATGACTGAAAGTTTTTACCTACTTCCACTATTTTAAGTCTAGAAAGTTTGGACGATATCCAAAAGTCACAAGTTCCTGTGTTCAGATTTTTTTATAGGAAAAATCTCTATATTCTTACCCCATTAAATGAGCATTACTCTGTACATTCATCTCGACGGCCTTCCCAACGCTGGTTATTCGTATATCCGTTGAATTATTCATATAATTTGATTCAGACGTCGTTCGACTTTATGTCACATTATTCACAATTTGCGCGAAATACTTTAATACGTATGTCATGTAATAACATACATATTTATCAAATTTATTTTGTATAAATACTCAACACGCAATGCCTATAAATTCGGCAGAAAGTGGGTTCCCTCTGCCTACCCTGCTGTGTGCGGGATATAGCATGAAGCTAATTTAATTTTTTTATTTTTTATTTTGTATAAATCCCTTTTTTTTTAAACATTATCATCTCAATGTAGATAGAGATTGAAAGAATAAAAGACAATCGTTTATCGAGTAATCTGTTATAATATCCATATGAAGAACTTACTAAGTTGTTCTGGTATTCAGAAAAAACTCGGCGTTGAATTCCACCTTCCAATACACAATGTCTCAATAAATAGGGAAGAAAATAAGGAATAAAATATCTTAACGCTAGGTTATCTCTGCGTACCCTACTATGTGCGGGATACAGCGTGATCAACAAGATCACTACTGATACAAATCAGTATTCATTATTGACTAATGCAATCTTCTTTATTATGTTTTTTAGTAATTCACAAGATTATTTTCCAAAATAAACTTATTTTACATTGGTGAATGTTTTTTTTATTAATCGCGTGTTGAGTGGCAGACATCAACGCCGCGTTTTGTCTATTCTGTATATATATAAATACATATTATTTATTGTTTGTATGAGTCGTAAGTTAACGTTCAAAACATTCTTTTAATTCTTAGTGCATGTGTTATATTATTAAAAAATATAAATAATTTTAGATCGCTCATTTTAAAAATTTAATTCCAAAAGATCAAGTACAGGAAGTCAGCAATTATAGAGTTATGTATCAAAGTTGCTGCCCCTCGGCGACAAACAGATGAATTTTCTGCCATCCATCATCCCCCGTCCCTCGAGTCCGGTAGTTCAAAAGTTAAATTGACTCTTTTCATTAGCTACACGCAAAAAGATTTAATTTTTTGTTTGAAGATGGAACAAAAAAAGGAAAAACTGAAAATTATTGTCTTCTATGCTATGTTGCTTTATTCAGCAACTTACATTATTTTTCCATAGTGGAGAATTGAGAAAGGGTAACCAGTATCAAGACATTCCCACTTTGTGTCAATTTTACGAGACTGCATGTTGAGGTGGAACTTAACGCCGCATATCCGGGGCTTAAATATATTTTTTTTAATTTCAAATTTTTATAGGAGTGCTAAAAACGTTTATCTATGCCCTGAAAACTTCCCTTTTTTATATAGAAATATTTTTTGAATGATTGTTTTACATTTACAATTCATTTACTGACTTCAATTAAGCGTATTTGGTGAACGAGACGGCGCGACAAATATTCATTATAACTAAATTAGTCAACATTAAATCTACGTACGGCAATAAATTTATATCGAGACTTCCAATAATGCCTTTAGACAAGAGCGCCCGATACATTGCGCTACAAAATTCTATAGGACCTATTATTATATTTTTTTTAAGATTACAATAAACTTTTTGTCTGAAAATAAGGAAAAAATATTAGTTGGTATTGTAGGTTGGTATGGTCGGAATAAGACAAGGTTGAATCGCAGTGGTTTTAGGTTCGATCCCCATTTGAAACAATCGTTTTAATTTATGGCATTAAGTTCCGCCGCTTCACACGCAATATTTCAAATTCAACTCGAACTCTCTGCTTACTGTTTGCTATATGCCTAATAAAATTTGAGGCCAAACAAGTATATAATATGAACAGAATAAATAAATTCAAACAAATATTTATTTAGAGAACGTATAAAATTTTAACGTAGAGGGATTTGGACTCGCCTCTTGGAAATCGTCTAACACGAACAGACGGACAATTTCCAAGAGGCGCGAGGTCGCATTCCTCTTAAAAAATCTAAATTAATTGAAGAAAACCTAGCGTTAAGGCAATCTCCTCTTCTCCACTCTCCGCTGAATATTTCAAGGAATCGCCTGTTGGGTAGCGGAACTCAACGCCTTACTTTTACCTTACCGTCGCCAGAGCGAAGAAAATAATCCACTACGTATTTCTGAAAAAAAAAAAAGTCTTGTCTCTATCAAAAATAAACTTTAAACAAAATGCTAAACATAATTTCAAACAAATCTTATTAATAAATGAAACAAAACTACAAATCAACTTAATATATTTTCTAAGCTCAGGTCCTCCATTATTTAAAAGCTCCCAGTAACATTAATAAAGAGCTTAAAATCGACACTGATATATCGACAAACGATTCGTACAAATGTCTGAGCGGCTTGTACTGGTTTTGGCAGTTGCATACAATACGATTAATGGAAACATTGCCTTTATTGTTTCTAGGTTTTTATAGTCGATAACTACGTGTCTGTCTGTGTGTTTGACTTAAACAAATTCAAATTCAAATAATTTTATTCAAAATGAGAGAGGCCAGTCGTGGCGCAGTGGTACAAAGTGTGACTGTAAAACCGACTGGTTGTGGGTTCGATCCCCACTCGAGGAGATGAAATATTTACTTAAATTTATATTTTCATTTCTTCGCTCTGGTGTCGAGGCAAAGCGCGGCGTTGAGTTCTGCCACTCAACACGCAATGCCTCCAAAATTCGGCAGAAAGTGGGGAACGAAGTGTCTTAACACTAGGTTCCCTCTGCCTACCCTGCTGTGTGCGGGATATAGCGTGAAGCTAATTTATTTAATTTTTTAATTTATTCAAAATAAGAAGTTACATGCTTTATTTTTTGAACGTCTAATAATTTACCACCAGTTCGATAAAGTTAATGCCTCAGACGTGAGAAGAGACGGCGCAAGAAACTCAGCGGGACTTTTTTTTTAAATCAATTTTACACAAATACATATTTAATTATCTGTGACATTGATACTTTGAAACAGACTGGGGCGAGCATTTCATTCTCAAGGCGTGTTATCATTTACAAAATCATTAATTAATCAAACCTTTAACGCACAAATTTTTATTTCTGATATTATTTTTTGCTTTAAATCAAACTAAATTTAGCTTAATTATATTAGTACACATTAAATGAGGATCAGTTGAGGCGCAGAGGCACAAGTGTGTGACTGTAAGCGCGACTGGTTGAAGGTTCGATCCCCACTCGAGCATTTGCATTTGCTCCCATTTGAAGTACATATTTAAATAAATATTTTCATTTCTTCGCTCTAGTATCGAGGCAAAGAGCGGCGTTGAGTTGCGCTACTCAACACGTAATGCCTCCAGAACTCGACGGAAAGTGGGGAACAGAGTGTGTTAACACTAGATTGCCTCTGCCTACCCTGCTGTGTGTGGGATACAGCAAGAAGCTAATATAATTTGTTTTTTTTTATTATCTAGTGTTAAGACACACCATGTATTAATTAAGTGTAAGTAAGTAATATTATCACCTCGAGTGGGATCGAATCCACAACCAGTCGATGTTACATTCACACTCTGTGCCCCTGCACAGCGACTGGCCTCTGAACCAAACATAATTCAATTTTATAATATCATAGGTTAAATTCCAATATTTATTTATTGATAAATGCATACGGTGTCCGCTGTCAATGCAGCGCAACGTTGATATACGGCTCCTTTGATTTACGACTACACTTCATTAGTTACCCATTACTTACACTGTGTATAAGTACCAATATTTGATTATATGTAATACTGGTTCTAGCCTAACTCATACTGCATTGGTTTTACGTACTCAGCAGGTTAGACAAAGGGAACCTTTGACCCCAATAAAAATTTAGTTAGCCAGTTACCGTTAAGTTAATACGTCCCCATGAAAACACTTCCGGTCCCCAATTTCCGCTGAATTCTGGAAGCATAAAGTGTTGAGTGGCGATACTCAACGCCTTGGTACCAAAGCGATGAAATAAAAACGTTTAATATTTAATTTTTTTGAGGGGAATCAAACCACCAAACTGTTGCGTTTACAATCGCACGTTTGTACCGTTTGTATATACTAGAATATAAATATTCAATACATCACTTCATACAATCAGTCAGTAATAATAGACCGATCTTAGTAGAGCAAAGCACAAATATTTTCAAGAACAGACGTGAGATTGTACCTATAGTAAGACATCTCTAATCCCTTCAGTCACCGTTAACAAGATAAGAAAAGATTCCCGAACTGTAACCAAGTATGAGAAGGAATCAGCCACATCCACTGGGGCTCTATTGAATCTACCATGCGGCTCCTTGCTATTCCATACAACCATGCGATCAGAAGCTGTAATTACTACAGGCCTGCACCAGTTCTCTTTGCCCAAGAAAAAAGGAGTAAAGCCTTTGCCAACTGCTACCACATCCTTGTACATATCTACCTTATTCTTAAAAAAAAAGTTTTAATCTTCTCTACGCGTGATATACAGTCCCATTACAGACGAACGCGGATAGTGCGTTGATATTACGTCTATGCATAAACAAACGGAGATAATTTTCCTCTTAGATTTATCGGTATACAACCATATTCCAAAATAGCAAGATTATTATTAGTTCCATATTATTATTTAATATCAAAATGTAAAATGTGAATACACAAAACCTCCATCCAATTTGTGAGAGTATCGCTTACATCGTGCATCGTATTCAAACGTCGCCATATTTACGTATCCCATTTGCTTCTACATAGAGGAGTAATATTTTTCTATACAATGAAAATGTATTGACAAGTATGGAATAAGTAGAGAGATACAGTATGCTATACAGTACTTTTGTGTGATCTAAATCTTGTACTTTAAATGTATTGGTTGGTTACTTTAGTAGATCAATATTTATGTCCTTGACAACACTGTACGCCGTTTTGGTTATTATTGATAGAGCTCTGGATTTTATAGTAAAAGAACTACCAAATATTGTAAAAAGAAGTATTTATAATAAATTATACGAAAATCTCCTGTTTTTTTTTTGAAAATAAAGTGTGACTGTGAACGCAACAAGTTGTGAGTTCAATTCCCACTTGAGAAATGGAAATGTTTAATATTGTCATTTCTTTGCTCTGGTGTCGAGGTAAAGCATCTAGAATTCGGCGGGGAACGGAGTGTCTTAATACTAAGTTCTCCCTGCCTATCCTGCTATCTCTCACACAGCAGGGGAAACTGATTTAATTTATTTTATAATTTTTGACTGTTTTATAAGCTACAAATATCAAAATGTTATGAAAAATTACATTACATTATCGAAATTTTATAGTAGTAAAATTTTTTTCAATCTCTTAAATTTATCGTACCACCGATTTTAGTTCAAAAAGTCGAAAAAATGGATATTCTAAACGGATTCAGTTTCATTCGGGGAACCTCCATAAATCCTAAACAATTAGTCCACCTATATATTGTTTGGGAAAACTGGGAGGAATTTTAAAAAATGAGTATTTCCTGCTCACGTGCAATAACCTCTCGCTGTCGCGGTACAATGGACCATTGGGCGCGAGCTCTTTATTGTTGCTGTGGTACAATTATTAGTCTACAAGCGATTTTTAACACGCAATGTCTTGAAAAATTGAGCGGAGAGTGGGGAACCAAATGTCTTATGATTATATTCTTTATCTAGCCTATTTGCGGGACACTACGTGAAGCTAGCACAATCTTTGTGACTGTTAAAGCGGATATTTTTGTAATTACTCAGTTCAAATGATGTTCATTTACTAAGAAATGAGATATTTTATTAGGTAAGAATTTAAACGGTCCAAGCGCTTTGACCATTGTAATCATGTATGTTCTTAACAAACTACGTCGACCTTATTATACGCTTGTTACATTTCATTAATGTTGTTATCATTCTGTAGGGAGATTCTAACAAATGCCCGCTACATAAAAACGATTGTTTAGAACTATCATCAGATAAGAGCGAGTGCTATTTATTAAGCATCTTAATATTTTTAACCAAGGCCCGTCATGGCGCAGTAGTACAAGCGTATGACAGTAAGCGCGACAGGTTATGGGTTCGATTCTCACTCAAGGAAGGAAATTAAGTATTAAATATTTTACATTTTTCCGCTTTAATATCGATGCAAAGCGCGGCATGGAGTTCCGCCACTTATAACGCAATACATTCAGAATTCGGCAAAAAGCGGGAAGAATCACATTAAAAAAAACAACAACATACAAAACGCTCACAACTTGCACCACACATCTCGATATCACCGGTACACACTAACTGTACATCAGAAGGACATCCGAGTGGACTGTACGCATTGTAGTTGTTAATTTTGCACGAAACGGCCACAGTCTACTGGTTTATTCCTACGGCTATAGCCTCACAGGGGTGATTTAGATTTTGTACTTGGACAATGGAAGACTCTTCACCATATAACGGTGTGGTGGATACCAAATATTTCAGCCTACATTATTGTTTTGATGATTAAATAACTGGTGTGCACTTGGTGTGGAGCTGGCTGGCTGGTTTATTTATATGTATGTCTTATGTGCTTGAGTTTAAAATTAAATTTTTTTAAAATGCTTGTATATCTACTGTTAGAGGTTAGTCTTGGGGTAGGGGTTAGTGTGACGCGACTGGTTATGGGTTCCTAATCTAGGAAATAAAATAATTTGTATTTCTTGTTTTTATTTCTTCGCTATGGAGTTGGGACAAAGCGCGTGTCAAGTGTTGAATTTCACTATTAGATATTAGAAATCCAAATTCAAGATTTTAAGCACTTGCAGGAATATTAATATTTAGGACATTTAGACAGGTGTTTATTTTTAGATATCCATACATGTATATTAATTCCATTACATTCTTTTTTTAACTTCCCGCATATAGTATGGTAGGCAGTGGGAGGGACAGGTGTTGAGTTTCACCACTGAACGCCGCGCTTTAGAAAAAATGAAAATTGAATATAACATTTACCCGAGTGGGATCGAACTCACAAACTGTCGCGATTACAGTCACACGCTTGTGCTCAATTCAAATCATTATTATCATTATCCTTATCATTAACTGATTTAAAAGAACTTGCATTACTTAAATCTATATTATTATATTATATACTAGTGGCTCGCCGGCGGCTTCGCCCGCTTAATCTAAAATCAATTATTATCTATTATCTATTATCAATTAAACTACATGATAATTGATTTAATAAGCGGAATTGATTGACAACTGAAATTACTTCTAATATGATTTTTTTACGACATTATCGTAATTTCTATAAGAATTTATGTTTATCGGACTAAAAAATAAGACCAATGTTGATATTTGATTTATAAAATATACATAAAGTTATATATACGTATATTATAAGTATATTTTTGTAACATTACGTTCTTTTTACTAATCTCCACTAAGAATTCAATTTTGTTTACTTTTTTGTATAAAATATTATATAAATTATTAAATATATTTCTTCAAAAATATATATTTTTATCAACAGTCATACAACCCAGACGTTTCGAATGTCATTCTTTAGACAAGAATCTTATCAGCGCGATTGCTATATACCATTTGCAGGCAAATTAATTGCCTTGAGTTCATTCAAATGACGATAACTTTTTTTTAATTAACCGATTTTGATAAAGCAAACTTTAGTAGTTAAGTTGAGTTAAAACAAAGCAATTGGTGAAATTATCAAAAATCGGTAAATCGGTTCAGTACTTTCAGAGAAAAATGTGGACAGACAGACAGACAAGAAATTTAAAAAAAATCTTTTTGCTTTCTTTTATCCTTTTTATGTGTCCCTCTATCCATTTCAGTCAAAATTACAAAATGTACAGACAAAATATTTTTATAAAATATAGAATATTTTGAATTTAAACCTACAGGCATTAGTAGAATTTAATCGTCGATTCGATCCCCACTTGTACGATTTTTCTAAAATTTATTTTCATTTCCTTGCTCTAACCGACCGACGATACGCGGCGCACTGTTACGCCACCTCACGAAGATCACGAACCGATGATCGGGAACGGGAACAATAAAAAAATATTTCCTCAATAGAATATTCAATTCAAATAATACAAACAAATTATGATATGTACATGCAATTTCAATCAGGCGAGTGGTCATCCGGCGCCAGCTGCGGCCGTGACGAGTTAATTTCATATGCTAATATGCAACCTGTGCTAGTATTAAAATATGAGTTTCTACTATAATAATTCACTAACATCTCGAATTTAATATTTTTATGAACGAGGCCAGTCGTGGCGCAACGGCACAGGTGTGCAGACTGTTAACGTGATAGGTTGTGGGTTTGATTCGTACTCGAGGAAATGAAATATTGAATATTTTCGTTTCTTCGTTCTGGTTTCGAGGCAAAGCGTGACGTTCAATTCTGCCGTCAACACACAAAGAAAACAACAAAAAATAAATAATTGAATTTAAGTTTTATTGTATGATTTTTTTATTTAGTGTCAGGCTACTACCCTACTTGGCCACTTTATACAAGTACATATATAATGAAATACGTAGTACTGTCCGTATATTTATTAATGGGCAAAAGTTTACATTCGCAATGGAGCTCTTTTATTTCGCCGATTTTATATGGTAATGCGATGCGGAATAAAAATATTTACATGAAAATTTTAATACTTTCCTACTTTGTTGCTTTCAAAATATTTTTTTATTAAACGTATAAATTTCTGACGTTAGTACAATTTTTTTTGTCAAAATATAAGTACGGCTTATGTTTAAAATACAGATGTTTCATACATGAATAAAATAAGGTCTTTAGGTTTTCTATCAACTGTGGAGAGTTCAGCTGTGGAGAATTAAAAACAGAGTGTTTTATTTAGATCTCTCTCTCTCTCTCTCTCTCTCTCTCTGTGTCTCTCTTTTGGATAACCACTCAAAATATGTGACGCTAAAATTTTGCCTAACGACGCCGGAGCTACATCTTCTAGATTATATAAAGATATTAGCAAAATAAATATTAATAATATAGAGGTCTAACCGTGGCGCAGGATGCGCCTCTAAGCGCCGCAGTTTATCCTGATGGAATGAAAATAGTCCATTGTGTGGGATACAACAGAAAAATAAAGAAAATACTAGCAAATGTGTGATGATGTTCACGCTTTATCACGCTGATGGAGAAAATTTACGAATCTTCCCTCATACCGGGAAAATTAAAAATAATCAATACCCTCAAATGGTGATCGAACCTAGAACAATCGCAATCTCATACCTTATAATTGTCCTAAAAAACAAATATATTTAATTTAAAATTTATATAAAAATACCTACAAATTCACAAATTACATCAAAATCTTAACAAACAAAGGATCTCAGCTAAGTATATATTTTGGAAGCTATCCTAATGCAATATCGCGATCTCCAACGGTTTATTTTATCTAAACAACGATTAATGGCACCCAGGAACGAGTTAACGATGTATTGTTGAGTTTCTAGATTAATGAACTAGCAACAATCACTGATTGATTATATTTTTAGCTTAGTATTTTCTTGCGTTTTGTAAATTATTTTTGGAGTTAAAATTTTTGGAAGGCGCCATCCAGACGTTTGGATAACTGATCATTTAATAAAATCAGCTTCACGCTGTATCCCGCATCGTGTGCAAGGTAGGCAGAGGGAACCTAGTGTTAAGGCACTCCGTTCCCCACATCCACCCAAATCTGGAGGCATCGCGTGTTGACGAAACTGACGAAACTCAACTGTTTTTGTATTGTATCCTGCACATAGCAGGGTAGACATAGGGAACCAGGGAACCTAGTGGTGAGACACTTCCGTTTCCTACTTTTGGCCGAGCTTTTGAGACATTGCGTGTTATGTGGTGAAACTTAACGCCACGCTTTACCACGACACCATAGCGGGAAATGGAAAAAATAAATATTTCATTTCCTCGAGAGATAATCGAACCCACGCATAACGACTGCCTCAATTTATCAAATGAAACTATTCATATAGATTACACTTCTATTAACTACACCTATCCCCTATTCTGTGCTGAAAGCATTGACAAATCCATACCAATATATCAGGGGACGAAACACAGCAATTACGCGTCAAACTAAGCGCGTATGTAAATATAGAGATACTACTTATATCTATATATATTTATATATACATATAGATATATAGATAACTACCGACGCCCACGACAGACGGACGGATGTGAAAATTATACGGAACTACTGAAAGGTGTGTTTTAGTTATGGTGTTTCTGTTTGATATTATAGCGTTAGCGAACTCGTGTAAAAGAGGGTAGATTTAGGTGGAAAATAACTATTAAAGCAGTGGAGTTGTGTCAACCGGGGGACAGTTGCTTGTAAGTGACGGCCCTATTGGAAGGAAACTAGTGTGAAGTATTGTTAGTAGGTGATACATATCACTTATTGCAATTACATAGTATACCGTTCCAAATAGTTTAGAATCATATAGACGATGTGTGTTTTTAACGTGTTTTTTTAAAAACGTTACCCACTTCCGATTTCTAACAATAGAACAATCAATTAATTACTATAACACATTTGTATTATGTAATTTTTCAGTTTTCTTTAATTTCTGTTTATTTATAGATATTTTTTAGGTCAGCCGTGGCGCAGCAGCGCGCAGTGGGACGACGAAGAGCTGAAATTTTTACTTAAATTTATATTTCCATTTCTTTGCTCTGGTGTCGGGGCTAAGCGCGGCGTTGAGTTCTGCCACTCAACACACAATGCCTCCAGGGGAACGGAGTGTCTTAATCCTAGGTTGCCTCTGCCTACCCTGCTGTGTGCGGGATACGGGATTTATAAATTTTTTTGACTGCAAAATTTATGGTTGTCTGCTTGATCGGTACTTGTAGACTTAAGTTATTTTAATTTTTCTCACTCTAACAACTCTCTAACAAGAAAGTCGAGAACGGAGTGACTAAACACTTGGTTCTCTTCGCCTATACAGTGCATTTAAAAAAAATGTACTATGATAATTTTTTTATGATAAATTAAAATGTGAAACACTTTACTAAATTCTTTCTATAGTGAGTAAAAATAACTTAGTGTAAGTTGAGCATTCATATTAGATGAAAAAAAAAAGGAGATCATTTTATTACTTTTCTCGTTTATGATACTACTATTAACTATTTATTTCAGCTTCGCGCTGTATCTCACACACAGCAGGGTAGGCAGAGGGAACCTAGTGTTAAGACACTCCGTTCCCTACTTTCCGCCAAGTTCTGGAAGCATTGCGTGTTGAGTGGAGGAACTCAACGCCGCACTTTCCCTCGACACCAGAGCCAAGAAATGTAAATATAAATTGAAACAAATATTTCATCTCCTCGAGTGGCTTCGAACCCACAACCAGTCGGTTTTACAGTCACACTTTGTGCCCCTGCGCCACGATCGGCCTCTACAAGATAAACTTTAAGTAATAAATTTCTATATATTGTTTTATTATAATAAAATAAATTCCATAAGTATCTATTACGACAACAGCAACGTAACTATCCTTAGGTCTGGTCATTAAACAGGGATTTGAAGGGTCGAATGTGCCCAAATAAAGTTACTTCCAGCCTCTGTTGAGGAACTGCTGTACACTTTACAGGTGATTAAGACAGTTTAGAGAAGCATTTTGTATGGATTTGGTGTTGATTAGTTTCCCTTATTGCTTTGCCTTTATTATGCCTATATATTCATCATTTTCATTAACTTCATCTGCCTTTAAATGAGTTTGGTTTGATGTTGATAGATTCTTATTACAATAGAGAGAAAGAAAATATTTTTCCCGGCGTATCTCGCATGTACCAGGGTAGACTGAGGGAAGAAAAGAAAATAAGAGCGGGTGCTAATAGCATTATATATAATATAGGTAAGCGCGGCATCGATTCGTTCACTCAACACACAATGGCGAATCGGAGCGAAAAATGGAGAACGGAATATCTTGACACCAGGTATTCTCTGCGTATTTTGTTATTCGAAACTAAAATAAATAAATCAAATAAATCAGCTTCACGCTGTATCCCGCACACAGCAGGGTAGGCAGAGGGAACCTAGTGTTAAGACACTCCGTTCCCCACTTTCTGCCGAATTCTGGAGGCATTGCGTGTTGAGTGGCAGAACTCAACGCCGCCCTTAACCTCGACACCAGAGCGAAGAAATGGAAATATAAATTTAAGTAAATATTTCATCTCCTCGAGTGGGGATCGAACCCACAACCTGTCGGTTTAACAGTCACACCTCGTGCCGCTGCGAAAAATCGAAACTGTTTCTAATTAAAACAGATTCCTAGTTTCACCATACAGTGTCTAACGGCCCAAGTTCTCAACACCGGTTATAGGATATATCACTCAAATACCTATATTGTAGGCTCTCCGGCTATCTCGTCTAAACACGCAGCACGTCATAAATCATGGTTCAAGCTTGGATGACTATATCGTTTAGAAATTTAGCCGTGACATCATCTTGATGCAGTGTTCACATAAATTCAAATTATTCTACAGTTTATGTCAAGGTATATAAATAGACATAAAGTGTTCAGACACTTTATTCTCCGTTTTTAGCGTTTGGTGGCGAAAATGTACAGAAATTTCTATATGAAAACGGAGTGTTTGCATATTAGGTGCCCAGTTTCCCTGTGCAGAAGGGTAATATATGCGGAATACATCGTGAAGCTGAAAAAATTAAGCGAATTATTTTTTTCCCAATACAAAAATACTAATATCTGCATAATTAGTTTTTTTCAACGTTACGCTGTTAACCCACGCACAGCCTCCCCATTCTCCTCCGAATTCTGGAGTCACTGCGTGTTGAGTGGCGGAACTCAACGCCGCGCTTTACTTAGACACCAGTGACGAAATGAAAATATAAATTTTATTAAATATTTCATTTCCTCAAGAGGTTATCAAACCAACAATCAGTCGTATTTACTGTCACACACATATACACCTTAGCTCCACGACTGGCCTCCATTATTATTTAGTATGTATATATGTATTTATTTGAAAATTTCAAGCACAACATTATCGTATTACGCTACATTTAAAAAAAACATCAAAAAAGTACACAAAAGAAAAACAGACGCTAATTAAAATATAATCCCATTCTTTAAAATTGCTGCCATTAGATAATAACCGTAATAAGAGTTTTTCCTATGGGATTTAGTATGAGAGAGAGCGGGTAATCCGTCAACAAATACAGACAAAGTAAACGCAGGTGGTATTTAAAATGTGGAATTTTTAAAAATCTACCTTTTTCACTCGAATAGGTTTTATGTTTTCAAGATGTCCGGAAAGATTTATTGTGTTACTATGAATAATTTCATTAAATATTTATGAAAGGGGTGTGTTTTTTGAATGGTATGACTTTAATAAAGCCATTACGGTGCAGTTAGTGCTTGAGGCCATTCGTGGCGCAATGGCAGGAAGTGTGGCTGTAAAATCAACTGGTTGTGGGTTCGATCCCCACTCAAAGAAATGAAATATTACTTAAGTTTATATGTCCATTTCTTCGCTCTGGTGTCGAGGGTAAGCGCGGCGTTGATTTCTGCCACTTGCGTTCTGCCACTCAACACGCAATGGGTGAACGCAGAAAGTGGGAACTTAGTGTCTTAACACTAGATTGCATCTGCCTACCCTGTAGTATTCATATTAAACTGCTTTGATTACTACAGCAAAGAGAATCTAGTAGCGGTTGTCTAAGTTTACCACTTTTCTGTCTATTTATAAGTATGGTATATAATAAAACGGAACCTATCGCCGCACTTTGTCTAGATAGTCTAATATATATATTATTAACATAAGTTATGTATGTTACTATGCGTTTTGAATACAGAAAAATGACGTATAGTGAAACATTTATTCAGCGGAAAGTGGGGAGAGTAGTTTCTTAACAACAAAGCTGAAAAGATAAAAATATAAATTCAATAAAATCCGTTTTGTCATTTGCTACTTTCCCATTATTATTGTCAACAAAATACAGCGTAATTTAACAACGTATATTTACATTTTCCTTTTCTTCATAAACCTAGTTATTCGATCTCTTATTAGCATATGAGGCGGGGCGCGCGGCCCGAGGCGACAGGTTTGCCAGCTATTGTCAGCGATATCTGTTAGCTACAGGATGATTTAATGTAATCTTATTTTTAATAAGTTCTTTGATTTTCACGATTATTATACATTTTAAATAAAACTATTTTAACCGGACGGGTAGTCTACCCGTGACCACGGACTACTGCAAAGTGTTCGAAACGTCGGGTTTCCAAAAATGTAAAAACTAAATATACGCGATTAATCCGGTTAAAATAGTTTTATTTAAAATCTTATTTTTACTAATATTTAAATTTATATTACCTTTTGTATCTTCACCATACATTTATTTTTCCACTTCACGCTGTATCCCGCACATAGTATTGTACAAGTGTGTTACTGTAAACGCGACAGTTGTGTGTTCGACTCCCACTCGGAAAATAAAATATTTTATTTTTACACTTTTAAAGTCACACTAAGGAAAAAAACCGACCAAGTCGGTTTCCACGAGGCGCGGATTCCAGTCCGTTCAAAATTTTTATACGTTTTTTTTAATATTTTATATATTTTCATTTCCTTGTTCTAGTATCGAAGCCAAGCGCGGCTTTAAGTTCCGCCACTCGCGAGTCTCTTGACCCTATATTCCCAAGTTCCCTCTGCTTACCCTGCAAAGCATGTATACAGCGAGAACCTAATCGAATACAATAAAAAAAAAACACCCTATATTTAAAATTTACGTATGAAAGATTACGGCAAGGCAGAAGCCAGAGCGTATATATCATAATACGTCATGAACTCATAAATTATATACGGCACGTTCGTACTCCTCACATACCTGCTTCCGGTTATTATTGCTTTGGATGTGGAATCGCATTGTGAACTCAGCAGAAATTAGATTTAAATCATATTAAATTTATTGCGTTTTTCTTTTATTTTTTTGTTTTTGTGACGATAATGTTAATGTAGTTGGATTGTGTTTTAGATTTGATAATTTGAATGGAATTATTTTTAACAATAAATTGATATTTTCATTTTGAAATGTTAAAAAATCAATTAAATCAGCTTCACGCTGTATCCCGCACACAGCAGGATAGACAGAGTGAACCCAGTGTTAAGCCCACCCATTTTCTGCCGTATTCTGGAGGCATTGCGTGTTGAGTGGCAGAACTCAACGCCGCGCGTAGCCTCGACACCAGAGCGAAGAAATGGAAATATAAATTTAACTAAATAATTTAAATTAATAGTAAGAAATTTTAATGTCAATGCAATTTTTATTAGATGGTAAGTAAACGTGATAGTTTTTTTTAAGCTTCACGCTGTACTTCGCACATAGCAGGAGTAGGCAAAGTTAAACCTGGGACCTATTGTTAACAGATTTCTCCATTAGGACACTTAAGGCTGGTCGTGGCGCAGTGGCACAAAGTGTGACTCTTAAAGCGTCTGGTTGTGGGATCGATGCCCACTCAAGAAAATGAAATGTTTATTAAAATTATATTTTCATTTTTTCGCTCTGGTGACGAAGTAAAGCGCGGCGTTGAGCTCTGCGACTCAACAAGCAATACCTCCAAAATTCGACGGAAAGTGGGGAATGGAGTGTTTTAACACTAGGTTCCCTGTGCCTGCTTGGTGCGGGATACAGCGTGAAGCTGAAAAAAAAAGATACTTCCGTTCACCACTTTCAGCCTAACTTTGGAGGCATTTCGTATTAAGTGGCGGAACTCGAGGCGAGGAAATTAGAATATTTTATTATTCTCCTTAATCGAACTAGAAACCGTCGTGTTTAGACGCACGCACGCTTCTGCGCCAAGACGGCATCATAAATACGGCCGAGTGATAGTCAAAAAATAAAATCAGCTTCACGCTGTATCCCGCACACAGCAGGGTAGGCAGAGGGAACCTAGTGTTTTTTAGACACTCCGTTCCCCACTTTCTGCCGAATTCTGGAGGCATTGCGTGTTGAGTGGCCGAACTCAACGCCGCGCTTAGCCTCGACACCAGAGCGAAGAAATGGAAATATAAATTTAAGTAAATATTTCATCTCCTCGAGTGGGGATCGAACCCACAACCAGTCGGTTTACAGTCACACTTTGTGCCGCTGCGCCACGACTGGCCTCAGATAGTGATAGTTGACAGTTCAAATTCTATTTTCATGAAAACGAATACCTATTTAAAAGTAACGCGTAGAGGGTTACGACGTAGAAAGCCTACGACGTAGCGAGTATCTACAGAAAATTATTAATTAAAGAAAAATAAATATGAAATATCATCCGCCTCCGTTTTTTCTGACTTCTCTGCTTTACAGCGTTTTTACAGCCTTATAAAATTTAAGTTCTTTGTACCTACTACACTATATTTAAAATCACTCACAAATCACACACAATCACACATAATAATAAAAATATACCAGGAAAACAATGGAAAAATATGGTGTAAAGGCGGCCTTATGACCACAGGTGATCACTTTCAGGCGGGTTGCCTGAAAGTGATCCCCATTAAAAAGATAAAAAAATGTATGGATATTGGCTGGTGTAATAATATATTTTTTAATTTATATAATTTGAAATAAAATCATAGTAAAATGTAAATATATTGTTAACATTTATAAAGTGACTTGTTTCCGGGGCCGCGGGCAATTTTTTGTTCCACCTTTGATATTGTCTATTGAAGGGGAATCGTTTTGGGTTAAAAGCTTATTCAACAATAAGCTTAGTTAAAGTTATTAGACTTTAATCTTTTAAAATTAATGAAATATTTAATACTCTCCTTTCATCGTTCTGGTGACGAGGCAAAGCGCGGCGTTGAGTTTCGCCATTTATCACTCAGTACCTCCAGAATTTGGCAGAAGATAAGGAACGAACGTATCTTAATGGGAACGGAGTGTCTTAACACTAGGTCAGGAAATTTAAAAAAAGTTGAGATTAAAAATGCTTGCATAGGAAGTTTAATTTAATAAAATATTTGTTTTTATTGCTGCGTAGGCAGAGGCAACTCTTAAGACACTGCGTCCTCTACCGGTCAATTATTGAGAAATTGCCCCTTAAGTGACTAGAGTCATCAGGGTGGGGACAAAATGCGAATCGAACCCACAACCATCGCGTTTACAGTCAGACGCTGTGCCACTACGCCTCGTTGCCCTCTTATAAATTTTGTTTTCTTTTTCTTTTATACAACTTTGTCTACAAAACTTGAAGCATTTTTTTGTGTATTATATTACCGACATGTTTTTTTTTTCTTTTTTTCACGCTTCACGCTGTTTCTACACATTGCAGGGTAGGCAAAGGGAACCTGAGAACCTAATATTAAGACACTCCGCTCTCTTGAAGACACCTCCATTCCCGCCATTTTCTGGTGGCATTGCGTGTTGAGTGGCGGAACTCAATGCCGCATGATATAATGACATGTGAAGTGCAAATTTATGCAATATCGTTAATTATCTTATAAACATATGAAAAAATTATGAGGCCGTCGTGGCGCAGAGGCACAAGAGTGACTGGAACGCGGCGGTTCTGGGCTCGATCCCCATTTGGGGGAATGATTAATATTTTTGAGGCCAGTCGTGGCGCAGTGGTACATAGTGTGACTGTAAAACCGACTGGTTGTGGGTTCGATCCCCACTCGAGGAGATGAAATATTTACTTAAATTTATATTTTCATTTCTTCGCTCTGGTTTCGAGGCAAAGCGCGGCGTTGAGTTCTGCCACTCAACACGCAATGCCTCCAGAATTCGGCAGAAAGTGGGAAACGGAGTGTCTTAACACTAGGTTCCCTCTGCCTACCCTGCTGTATGCGGGATATAGCGTGAAGCTAATTTAATTTAATTTTATTAATATTTTTATTTATTTGCTCTTGCATCAAGACAAAAGCCCGGCGTTGAGTTCTCAACACGCAATTCCTCGAAAAATTCGGCAGAAAGAGGAGAACAGTGTCTTAACGCTAAGTTCCCTCTGCTTACCCTGCTAAATGCGTGATATATCAAGGTAAGGTGAAAATTATTTTTAATAAAAAAATATCTTATTTTCAACCAAAGGTAGAACCAATTTTTATTGAAACAAAAACAAGTTTTTATAATAAATTTATTAGCCTACGTACATTCCCATACAAGAGATAACAAAATTGCCTACTTACAATACAAAATACATATATACATATATAGTACATACAATCAAAACACACAACTTAATAATTATTTATCAGTACCGAAATAATAGAACATAAGGAGACATTATCGCTTCACTCTGTATCCCGAAAAAATATAACAGGATGAAGCAGGATAGACAGAGGGAACCTAGTTTAAGACATTCCGATCCCCATTCACCGCTTAATTTTCGAAACGTCGTGTGTTAGTGGAGAAACTTGCCGCGCTTTGATAAAGAGCCTACTTAAAGTAGTAAGGCTTTATCACTTTAAAATGGAATTTTATTTAATAAAATAGCAAGATATCACGGTATCTATATTACATATACATATTTCTAATATCCATCATCATTATCAGAGAATCTAATGTTAAGACACTCCGTTCTCTGCTTTCAGCCCCTCTAAAAAACAGTCCACGCCGCGCTTTATCCACCAAAAGCGGCGACACAAACAAATGAACTATAAAACATTCCCCCAAATGGAGATCGAACCCCAATCACCCCATGTACAGTCCGACGATGTACCAGTGCGCCAAGATGGCGTCTAGATAGAATATTTTATGTCTTATGATCCAATATACGTAAAAAAAATACCATCACACCCACATATAGTTGCAAATTAAAAAATCTATAATAATAAGGACGACAACTTTATTAAGTAAAAAATCAATAATTATTAGGTGAAATTAAATGTACATTCATATATTTGAAAATTAATAAAAAAAATATTCAATACAAGGTTATTTGTACCTGTATTTGGTTTCAGCTTCACGCTGTATCATCTATAAAGTAGGGTTAGGGTAGACAGAGGGAATCTAGTGTAAGGAAACACACTGTTCCCCACTTCCCGCATATTCCCTGCATTCCATTCATTTTTTTTTTATTTAGTCTGTTTAACACAGATATTTTGAAATATCTCAAATAACATTTGGAGTATCAAATGATTTTTTGAAATATGTATTTAAAAAAAACATACGTTTGTAAATTTCATTTCACCAAATTTTTAATAACAAAAGTAATAGTAATAATCATAATCAAAGATTAAAAAAAGATTTTTAAAAAATTACAAAAATAATAATAACGTCTAAGAGGTAAATATTTGAAATTACCATTATCTAACAATACAAAAATATAAACAATTTTTTACATTATATATCTATTATATGTGATTACTTAACCTATTCTTTATGAATCGAAAATATCGATATTTAAAATAGGTTTTTTACATCGACACTTTTTAATACAAAAATAAAAAAAAATCGAAATCGATAATAATGTTTCTAGAAACGTTTTCTTTAATTTGTACATTTAATGGTTAAGTTGAATTGTTGTAGTTGATATTAAATCAAAATTGACATTTAATCGAAATAACCTTTTACGGCCGAATCCGAGACAGCGCGTGTCAAGTGCGTGCTTTGTATTACACAGTGTTAAGTTCCGCCACTGCGCTCACCACAGAATGGAGAAAATAAAATAAATTAAATATTTGAACCCACAAACTTTGGGTTTACAGTCGTATTTCAAACAATATATCAACAACAATATTAATTTATTCATTAAAAGTATAACATACGTCTTATTACAAAAATATTTACATTGCTTTAACTATATTTTAAAAAAAAACAAAACCTATAACGTACATAATATATAAGTACATTAGTGGACAGTTGGTGAAAAAATAAATGATATAAATTAAAATTTCATATTTTTGGAATAGATATATAATTGAAATGTTTAATTAATTCTTTAACTTCATCCCGCACACAGCATGGTAGGCAGAGGGAACTTAGTGTTAAGACACTCCGTTCCCCACTTCCCGCCAAGTTCTGGAGGAATTGCGTGTCAAGTGACGGAACTCAACGAAGGCTCTTTGCCTCGAAATCAGAGCCAAGAAATGAAAATATAAATGTAAATAAACATTTCATTTCCTCGATTGGGGATCGAACCCAAAACCAATCGATTTTACAGTCACACTTTGTGTCCCTGCGATACGACTGGCCTCACTGATTAATTAATAATATTCACATTTAAAAATATGTATAAGCTAAAAATTCAAAAGTAACCGATTGTATTTTTTTATAAACAGAAAAATTATTTTTATACATGATTTATTTCAAAAATCATAACTATGATCGTACATAAACACGTGTTTTTATATTGTATATTCTAAAATTTTATGAAACAACTAATATAAAACCAACATCACAAATGCAAATATTATAAAAAAATTATAAACAACCAAAAAAAGTGATAAAACTTATTTTTGCCATTGTATAATAACCAATGTTCAAATTTGTACTCATGTTATTCATGCAAAATACAATAAGCTGCCATTTTCTAATAATCATAAAAAAATATTTATTCCCTCCCTCTCTCTCTCTCTCTTCTTATAATTAGCATCATTATTGACCAGAGGACAGTTGTGGTGCAGTGATATAAACGTTACTGACAACACGAGTATTTGTGGGTTTGATTCCCACTCAGGGAAATTAAATATTTTATATTTTCTTTACCTCGCACTGGTTTGAAGGCAAAGCCCGGCGTTGAGTTCCGCCACTCAACGGTAACGGTAATGTGTATTAATGGGAACTGAGTGTCTTAACACGCAGCAGGCAATCTGTCCACCAATTGTTAAGTTAAACGGAATACAATTCTTCACTACAATTCGACTATATTCCACTATATATAGAATAAAACATATACGGCCCAATTTAGTCCTCGTCGGTATCAATCTCTTTCAAACAGTTCTAAATGTCGTGAATATATATATATATTTTTAAAATAACTATTGATTTCGAATATTTTCACTTTGCATATGATTTAAATTATTATTTAATGTAATTATTTAAGTTAGGTATTATGATTTTGTAATATTTCGGTTTTTTATATTTAGTTTTGTAGCAAATGTTTATATGATAATAAATTAAAACAAAATATATTTTTTAATTTTTTCACTAAATTTATTAGTGCATTTACCTTTTAATATAAAAAAAACTAAAAATGCAATGTTTTTTTAAAAATTTTCAAATAAAAAAAATGTTGAAATAATTTTCAGGTTTCTTACGTATTTCTCTAATTTTAACAGTATTTATTTGCATGCAATATATTTGAATCTCATTAATTTCATAAAAATATTTTGAAATGGGTTTTTTGTTTTTTAAATATGAACAACATTTCAAAATAACATATTTTTTTCTAATTAACATATATTTATAAATGACTTTTTTAAATTTATAAATCGATTTACAGTACTCAAAAAAATCATATAAAAAAAGATACCTATAACCATAACTAGTATAACCAATTACCAAATTTAAAAAATAATAAAAGAAAACTCTTATTTTACTAAACCCAAAAAAAAATCTATTATGTTTTTAAAAACATTTAAAAAAATAGCTGGCTGAATTCACAATATTTCTAAATTAAAAAATAATAATCACAATTAAATTCAAATTAATCAATCAATAATATTTTAATTCTTTAGGTCTTTCATCATTCATCATACAGTAGGTCTTGGGTTGTTGTTGGCCGGTTTCATTATATAATTATCGTTCACTTTTATTATAGAAATATTTAGAACTGGCATCCGCCGTACATAATCTTGGTCTAATCTATCCATCCTCGGTCTTTCAGACCATGAGATAACCCTAACGTCTCGAATAACAAGGTTAAGCTTAGGTATTCTTTGAGCTAGACTTCAGTGTCTAGAATTTAGTTATTTTTGTAATAAAAATAGGACTATTAACGATAACCAACTTTAAAAAAATAACTACCCTCACTTTACTAAAACAAAAAACATAGTTTAATACTTTTTTATTTGTTTTTCTAAGTTTTTAAAAATATATTCAAATTAATGAGTCATTTATATTAAAATGAACGAATCAATTATAGTCCAAGTCCGTATCATTAGGTCTTGGATTATTAACGACCGCTTCAGGGTTGACCGTATGTACCGGCGCCGGATTCATTATACGGTTGCTATTCACATTTATTCTGGAAATATCTAGAACTGGCAACCGCAACACATAATCTTGGTCTAATCTATCCACTCTTGGTCTTTCAGACCACGGGATAACCCTAAAGTCTGGATTGACAGGGTTGAGCCTAGGTATTCTTTGAGCTAGGTTCCTGAGTCGAGAATTTGTATTTTCGTTTCTATTCTCTTGCCTATTTGTGAACATGTGCTGATACCTAGATATCTCACAAGGTAGCAGCGGGCGCGCGTCTCTGCCTATTCTGTGTACGGTTATTTGTCTTTGATTTTGATTATTTTCTATTGTTGGATGCACAAGGATGCCGTTTTGTGACACTCTTGACGGTGATGGGAAATTCAGTGCTAAGAAATCTGGTAGGGGAACGCAGAATACGCCCACTTCATCCTGTAAGATATAAAAGGAAAAATTAATAAAATAAAATTGAAAATCAAATAATATTTTTTTTTCTAAGTACTACATACTACTTACTAGTACTATATACTACTTAAAAAATGTTAAATATAATTTCAAGCAATTCGCCAATATTACAAAAATAGAGTTAAAATCTTCTCTTAACATTTAGTGTTAGTTTTATTAAAATCGGTTAATAAATAAAAAAGTTATGTCACTATAAACATTGCATGCAACAATATTGATAGGAAAAAGTACTTTATTAAACAAGCAACATTAGTTTTCAATGTATTTTCAACGTATTTTCTTTAAAATTACAATATTATTAGATAAGAAAAGCAATTCAGACGAGAAAATATTTTTTTGTAGTACAAGCGGGCAGTTGTTGCAGGAAAACCTAAAGAACCTAGGTGTCAAGACACAATTTTTTGCTTTCTGTCTAATTCAAATATATTTAGCATTTTGTCTAACTTACTTTGTGTCCACAAGTAAGAAGTCGACAGTAAACTTTAATGGCTTATTAAAAAATATTATTTTTAACAAAAATAAAAATTAAAAAAAATTATTCAAAAATTAAAAAAAACCTCACATTTGCTCCAGCCGTCCTTTCCCCACTATCGGGTACAGTCAAAAATGGCTTCCTATCGATTTCACACGAGCCTTGTTTCTCTTTCTCCTTCTGTTTCTCTTTCTCTTCCTCTAAAGCGACATCTGGCACCACCTGCAGATCCTCAGGTGGATTAGGTATTACCACGTAACTTGCAATTATACTTGATAGTTGGTCTAGAACCTAAAAAAAAAAATTGTTAATAAAAAATATTTTAAAGGGTAAGTAAGGTTAGGAAAAGAACATAGTGTCAAGACAATAAATTATCTACTACTTTTATAGCTACTTTTGGAAGCTGCGTATTGAGTGGCGGAACTCAATGACGCGTATTGTTTTTTTTTTTACCAGAGCAAGAGAAGAAAAGTACCATCATCATTATATTTCCAAGAGAGGGGAAACCAATCGTTTTTTTTTTCTTTCGTTTCCTGTTAAGAGAATAGAGTGTCTTAGCACTAGTGAAAAAGTATGAACCATATTTTTTTTAACTATTTAATATTAGATATGTGACTCCATGCAGTGGTTTCAAAATCAAATTATATCACAATAGTTTTTTTTCTTATTGCACAATTTAGCTTTTAATTTGTTAAAATATAATATAAATTGTACCTGATCAGCCAAAAGTCGGTGTTTAGGATCTTTCACCAACAACCTCTGTATTAGAAACACTGTATTGTCTGTCACTTGAACTGAATTGCCATCCCTGAAAAATATATTAAATATTTCTTTATATTAATGAAATATATATGTAGGAAAAAAATATTACCATCGATATAATAATATAATGTGATCGATCGATATAATGATATAATAGTATAATGTGTTTCGAATTCACTAGATTTATCGCAAAAAAAAATCCAAAACTTGACTTGAACTTGAAGACGCAAAACATTTAATATTTCTCGCTGGATAACGAGAAAAAACGCGGAGGTGAGTCACGCCACTCAACACGCGGGATACAGCTTAAACCAAAAAAATAAACTAATTATTTTACCTTTTCAAGATGACAAAAGCAAACAATTACAAAAATAAATAAAACATAAAACTCACGGCGGTATATTATAACTGGCCGCCTGTATCCTACTGAACAGCTGGGCGAGGCTCGTGTCGCAGAACGGGAACTGACCATACAGCATTGTGTATAGCACCACGCCGAGTGCCCACATGTCCGACGGCTTGCCGAGATAGGGCTTGCATAATAGCACATCCGGCGATATGTAGGCCGGGGAACCTGGAATGTTTTATATTATTGGGGGTAATTTTAATCAACAGCAAGACAGTCTGCAGCCAGTCATGTGACTCAATGTGTCAAATTGGATTCCAGCTTCCAACTGGTCGAGGTAAAGCGCGGCGTTGAGTTCCGCCACTCAACACATAATGCCTTCAGAATTCTTGGGAAAGTGGGGAATGGAGTATTGTATAAAAAAGTGAAGACAAAGTGATTGGGACAAGACTTATGCATGTGTAAGATAAAGAAACTAAATGCCGCACTTTGTCTTGTTAGAAAAGAGAAAGAAAAATTATTGAAATACAAAAAATATAACTAATATTATGCATAATATATTTTTAATACATTCATACATATAATAGAAACAACATTGAATTTAAAGATATAAATCACATTTCATAAACATTTGAAAAAATCTGTAAATCAAACAAAAATACATGTTTCAAAAGGCATTGAGGTTTAAAAGAAAAAGTATTATAATTAAAATCTAAGATATTTTTTTGTAAACTGGTAATAATTTAAATTCTTTACATTTATCTAAATGATGATGAGAACCCTCTTACCTCTCTGATCTTTTAATAAGTCTCTATCGCTGCCTAAATGTGTTCCTAGACAAAAATTTGTTAGAACAACTCTTCCCGTTCTTTGATTTAGTACAATATTACCCAGTTTTAAGTCTCTGTGCACTATATTTCGCTAAAAATAAAATTGTCATATAATTTAATGAGACAGAAGTCATTGAACAAAGAATATAATCAAAAAATAATGAAAATTAAAGCTTTTAAGGTAAGAAAAAAATTATATAAATGTATGTGGAAAGAACCCATTAGCGTATCACTCTAGTTTTTATTCTCCAATGCAAAATTATTCGCTCTTTTTCCAACATAACTACCCTGTTATGTGGTAAAAAGAGATAGAGAGGCTACTAGTCTCCGAATGCGAGTTATTGACTGGTGATTTTTAAAACTCAACATTGCACTTTTACTATCCAGAGTGAAATGAAAATAATACATTGCCTCCAGCGGATTGAACCATCACCTTCAAGCTCACGCATACAAAGTCATATTATAATATACTATTAATTAGTAAATATTTTTATGTTATTTTTTCATAATACAGTTCTTAATATGATTATCAAATAATATAATTTATTAAATTACCTTATGTAAATTAGCTACAACCCTAACAATGTCGTAAAATATTAAAATAGCTTCTTTCTCTGGTACTTTCTTAACTTTTGTAACATATTGTTGTAAGTTTATAAGTTCACTGCCTTTTTCACTAAATTGATGGGCGGTCACAGAGTCTAACACTAGAAATAGTCTTTGTCTAACTCGGCCTGTGTAAATGAAGCCAGGGCCATTTGGATTTGGTATTTCTTCTAATGCATGATCCTGAAACATATAAGAAAAAATTATAATATTTCATATTGATATACATTTCATTCTTATTGTATATATATCCTACTTTGTACAGAAAAAACATTTCCCTGAATTGGATCCATAGTAGATTCGACATTTTGTTTCACTGTCTCACTTCACTATAATGGCCTCAATACATACTTTTAGTAAATAAAAAAATTATAAATCAAATAAATGAAAATATGTAATAAATTGGAAATATAACCATATTTTATCTATTAGCATGTATGAGTATTACTTCCCAATAATTAAATTAATAAAACAATTATGAAATATTTGTACCTTAAATAAACCATGATGATGAATAACTCCCTCTTGATCTTTCAATAAAGATAATAACGAATACTCTGTATGCAATAGCATTTTCCCTTGCCTATCATCTTGGGTTTCTGCTTGACCTTCAGTTCGAAGAGTTAAAATTTTTATTTGGTAATAGTCATCAGTCTTTTCCTTACGAGCTAGACACTGCACTATACTCTTAACAGGACTAGGCCCTAACTTAGGCCCTAGTAAATAAGGACCAGCCTTACGAACGTGTTTATCAGGCACAGGAGTACCTGGAGCTGGTACATCGCTTTTATTATAAGATATTTTATGTTTTCTACTATTTAAATTACTTTTTTTGGAATTTTTGAGCACAGAACTCGATGTTGAACTAGCGTACGCGGACACTCGTGCAATCTTCGGACTTGGTTGCAGTAACAGAGGTCGAGTTCTTTTTCCATGGTTTACACTACACCCAGGCTTTTCTTGATCCATTATGTTACACTTATTTTTAAAAACGTAACACTATTAATTACGGTTTTACGGTCGAGTCAACTGTATTTTGTTTTGTACACGTGAATTTCTAAATCATTATTATTAAATTGTACGACATACCAACGGTACAAACTGAAAAAAAACTTCTTTTATTTACTTGGACAGATGTCCACTACGTCGTATCACAGATTAGTTATGGAATTACAAATTCAGAACTATACACCAGAACAAAAACAGTACGGTACGGTAACTAGAACAAGACTATCATTTTATTGGTATTGATAATGATGAGTTGTAGCTCACAATTTATTTTTCATTAACCATACTTAATACTTTATTCGATTTTGAGAAATTATCTCTTAGTGCTTCTTTACACTCGATGGCTCCATGGCTTGAACTTGGCTTGATATGCTACCACATGCTACATCTCAATATATTCGAAACTCTATTTCTAATTTTTTTCTACTGCAATCGTAAAAATTATGTAAAAGAAAATAATCAGAAATTGATGGAATTAAAGATATGAATTAGCGAGGAAAAATGTGTACGATAATAATATTGTTACAACAATTTAAAATAATAGAAATAATTAAATATATATTATAGTTTGTACGATATATTTCTGAATTAATTTTATTATTTACTTAGTACTATACTATTAGTACAAAATTTAAATTTTGACGGTTTATAAAGCTTTTTAAAGACTAAGCAAAATAATTATTTTATTTATAAAAAATACGATAAAAGACTAGTTTATCATTAAATAATTCTGTAGTTTAAATAAATATATTTATACTATGTAAATAAAATATAATTATTTAAATACATATTTCAAAATTGTGAGTGCAAATGACGAGATTATAAGTTTTCTTGTGCAACACCAATCTATGATTAACAAATTTTGACAGATATTTTTAACCATGTTTTTGAGAGGACCTATGTAGTTCCCGATAATTTTTTGTGACATAATATCACCGCGATTGAAAGATATTTATCATAATATTAGTTGTAAATAAAATAAACTCCATAACAGCATGTGGAAGGGACTTAGATTAACACAGTCTCAGTTAGCTAAACTGCATTTCAATGGCCATAAATTGCAACCTATTGGAGTTCCTGCTCTAGATTCTGTACTGAATCAGTGGTATGAATTCTGTCAGAAACCACCTAAAGGGTTTGAAAAATATTTTCAACCCGGTGGTAGTCCGAAACAGGCGAAGAAAGCAGAATCAAATGAATCGCCAGCTCCCTCAAAGAGCTCGCCGCCTCCACCAAAGCCGAGTTCGCCGCAAGATAAATGGAATATGAACATGTTCTCTGGTGGCACTGGCGGTAGCAGAGGCCCTGGTCGTGGTGGCTACGAGGGCCCGGATAAAGAAAAATGGATGATGTTTGGTGCTTTCGGAGTGGTCACTTTACTTGCTTCCATAGCTTACTTTGAATTAAGATATAAGGAAATCAGTTGGCGAGATTTTGTTAACTTATATCTAAATAAAGGTCTTGTTGAAAAACTTGAAGTAATAAATAAGAAATGGGTCAGAGTGAGACTGCAGGGCTCTTCTTTGGAAGGAAAGATAATATGGTTTGCCATTGGCAGTGTAGATTCCTTTGAAAGGAATTTAGAAAATGCACAAATCGAAATTAATGTTGACCCACCTAATTTCATTCCTGTCATCTACAAGACTGAGGTAGAAGCTGCAAGCTTAACAGGAATGTTGCCCACTTTGTTAATTATTGGATTTTTAATTTATATGATGAGAAGATCAGCTGACATGATGGGTAGAGGAGGTCGTAAGGGTGGTGGTCTTTTTGGTGGAGTAATGGAATCTACTGCTAAATTAATCAATCCAACAGATATAGGTGTAAAATTTCAAGATGTTGCTGGTTGTGAGGAAGCTAAGATTGAAATTATGGAATTTGTGAACTTTTTGAAGAATCCTCAGCAGTATATTGACTTAGGAGCTAAAATTCCTAAAGGAGCTTTATTAACAGGCCCACCTGGAACTGGTAAAACTCTTTTAGCCAAAGCAACAGCTGGAGAGGCTAATGTTCCCTTCATTACAGTATCTGGATCAGAGTTTTTAGAAATGTTTGTTGGCGTTGGTCCCTCTAGAGTCAGGGATATGTTCTCTATGGCTCGGAAACATGCTCCCTGTATATTATTCATTGATGAAATAGACGCTGTTGGTAGAAAAAGAGGCGGTAGAAGTTTTGGAGGTCATTCAGAACAAGAAAATACTCTTAATCAGCTTCTAGTAGAAATGGATGGTTTCAATACAACAACCAATGTTGTAGTATTAGCTGCTACTAACAGAGTGGATATTTTAGACAAAGCTTTATTAAGACCTGGTAGATTTGATAGGCAAATATTTGTTCCAGCCCCTGATATTAAGGGTAGAGCTTCAATTTTCAAAGTTCATTTATCTCCTTTAAAGACTACTTTGAATAAGGAGAACTTGGCTCGCAAGATGGCCGCATTGACTCCAGGTATGTTGCTTAATTATTTATTTAATTAATTGAAATGTACCAAAAATACTCCTATTCCTTATTTTCTAATTTCTGCCCAGTTTTTGAGACAAAGATGCTTTATCTACCAGAGTAGGTAAATGAAAATATCTATACTTCTTTACTTATAATAAAATTGTGAATGAGAAGCTATGGTGAGCATTTAACAATGTAATAGAACTCAAAAGTATGATTATTTGTCCACAATAATCTCAGAAATGCTTCACTGATTTAAATGCAGTTTTCACTATTGTTTTTTTGGCAAACTATCCTTTTACTTTTTATTTTATTTCAATTGGTTCATAATTTGAGGCCAGTCGTGGCGCAGTGGTACAAAGTGTGACTGTAAAACCGACTGGTTGTGGGTTCGATCCCCACTCGAGGAGATGAAATATTTACTTAAATTTATGTTTCCATTTCTTCACTCTGGTGTCGAGGCAAAGTGCGGCGTTGAATTCTGCCACTCAACATGCAATGCCTCCAAAATTCGGCAGAAAGTGGGGAACGGAGTGTCTTAACAGTAGGTTCCCTCTGCCTACCCTGCTGTGTGCGGGATATAGCGTGAAGCTAATTTAATTTAATTTAATTTATTTATTTTGTATTAGTAAATTATTGTAAAAAGCTATTTTATTGTTTTGGCTGAAGCTTTAGCTTTTTGCGTATAGATATTGCACTTAAAATAATAATGTTTTGAGAATATGAAAGTAGTCCAGGCTGACTATTTATATGAATAACTAGAAAATCTAGTAAATAAATAATTGTTTAGTTCAAGCAGTTTGCTAGTTTTAGATATGAGGATGTATCAAACTAACACACAATGTGTTTACACGGACACTGTCCTAGTATATCACAGTGGTCTCATAATAATTAAATATAATATTAAATTACATACAAATTAATGTTAACTCATTAAGTAAAATTAAAATAAATTAGCTTCATACTGTATCCCACACACAGCCTACTCTAGGCAAGTTAAGACACTCCATTCCCAACTTTCGACTGAATTCTGGAGGCATTGCATGTTAGTAGCGAAACTCAACACCCTTTGTCTCATCACCCGAGCAAAGAAATGGAGACATAAATTTTAAATAAATATTTAATTTCCTCTAGTGGGGATCGAACCCACAACAGTAACACTTAGTGAACCTGCACCACAACTAGCCTCTAACTGTAACTTATTAAATAGTAGCAAAAAAGCCTTTGAATAAAATAAGTAGTAAAATAGATTTAAAATATTTAAAGTTAAAAGAATTTAAATAATTTATTATTATGAAAGATCATTGTTTATTTATAAGTAAGATATGTAATATATACAATTTACAAACTACAGTATTTTTATTTATATACTTATTTTTAATAAAAAAACGAATTATGTTTAAATTATGTATAAATATTTTTTTATACCAGATATATGGTAAGCACAAAAACCTAGTGTTGTAAAGACACTTCCTTCCCTAATTTTTTAGACATTAGAAATGAAAATAATTCAATCCCCCTAGTGGGAACCGGACCCAGATCCGCACGTCGCATTGACAATCAGATACTGTGCCACAATGGCCTCATCAACTATATAATTTATTTAACTATTTAAAATATATTTATAATTTTCAGGCTTTACTGGTGCAGACATAGCAAATGTATGTAATGAAGCGGCTCTCATAGCTGCTAGAGAGCTAGCTAACAATATTACTATGAAAAACTTTGAACAGGCCATAGAGAGGGTTGTGGCTGGTATGGAAAAGAAGTCCAATGTCCTTCAACCTGATGAAAGAAAGATTGTTGCTTACCATGAAGCCGGGCATGCTGTAGCTGGTTGGTTCCTACAGCACGCCGATCCTCTACTCAAAGTATCTATAATACCAAGAGGTAAAGGCCTAGGATATGCCCAGTATTTACCAAAAGAACAGTATCTATATAGCAAAGAACAGCTTTTCGATAGAATGTGCATGACATTAGGTGGTAGAGTTAGTGAAGAGATATTCTTTGGTAGAATCACAACAGGAGCTCAGGATGACTTGAAAAAGATAACTCAAAGTGCCTACGCCCAAATAGTACACTATGGAATGAATCCCAAAGTGGGTAATGTTTCCTTTGAAATGCCACAACCTGGCGAAATGGTTATAGACAAGCCATATTCAGAAAAAACGGCGGAATTAATCGATTCGGAAGTGCGTGAACTTATAAACTCTGCGCACAAACATACAACAGATTTGTTGACGAAACACAAGCCGAATATCGAAAAAGTAGCAGAGAGGCTATTGAAGCAAGAAATCTTGAGTAGGGATGACATGATTGAGCTTTTAGGTCCTAGACCTTTCCCAGAAAAGAGTACTTATGAAGAATTCGTTGAAGGGACAGGGTCCTTAGAGGAAGATACAACTCTACCAGAAGGGTTGAAAGACTGGAACAAAGAAAAACAACCTTCCACTCCACCCCCAGAAAGCATACCCTCAGGAGCGGGCCCCAGTAAAAATTAAACCCTTTTAGTTGTAGTTTGTAGAGTTTTTAGTTGGTTTATGTGAAATAAATAGATTATATTTAAGACCTAAAAGGCTTTTTGTTTTTATGTTCATCTTACAGTATTTCGTAATAGGATTATAAAAGTAAAAAAAAAAAACTTGGCAATCATCAAATTTTAATAAACCAGAAAAACTGGAGTCTATTGCAAACAATAATTCAGTACATAATTTATTGCATTTCTCTGATAAATAATTGCTTTATATATATAATAATATGAAAAATGTAACGAAGTTTTATAAAATAAATAATTTGCGTTAATCGGTAGTTTTTGTTCCGCACGATGAGGAGGTTTTAAATAATTCACTACAATATTGAGTACCCAATATATTTAATTGGCCACTGGCTGAAATCAAATGTACATACCTCCCCTCAAGTACTGCTTAGTTAGGACGAGCATCTACCCCGTGACCGCGATTTTAAAGGGCAGTACGAAATAGTGCTAGCCCTATACACAAAAGGAACAAATTCAACAAAAAAGAAAAACAGGGTTATATTAAAATTATAATATGAAAATATTCAAATATCGGCCGAACTCACGTCCAGCCTTCTTTCTGTTTATTTAAATATTCACTACATTACTTTATACATCACCAATTTCTTAAGTAAATTCAGTTTTTTTGTACAATATAAAAAGAATCTTATATTAAATCTATGCTTACACGCGAGATGTGTACAACACGCCCGCACTCTCATTAAACTTGATCTAACCGAGCGAACGAGAAATAAGAAATTTAACAAAAATAATTAAAAATTATGGTAATTAATACATGTACCTATACTATTTTATGTTCAACATTTTATGTCAATATTCAATTATTAACTATACTTAGATTCTATCCTATGATAACATTATAAATGATGAAAAACGTATCTGCACGATATCATTCAACAATATTCCATTAACAATCGCATCCAAAGTCGCTGCTATCGAACGGAAAATTATAACTAATCTCAGTAACAACAAAACGTCCGTCGGTCAATGACAGTCTCTGGTCTTTTCTCCTTTCGGTTTTCTGCCACGTTTCTTGCCGGAGGTGACGCCCGCGAAGACCATGGCGGCTCGTTTCGCGCGACATGATTTGCAGAACCAATCTTCCGTCGCGCCTGGCTCTTCGGTGATGCCCACGCATATCCAATGATACCAGCCGTCGCAGCCATCGCAACCTATCATCGGTGACCCGTTGTCAGGTTGTCCGCAAGCAGGACACACCCAGATCTTGTTACCATGCTCATCCACATAGTAGGGGGTCGGTAAGGGGCCGGATGGTTTCTCAGGCGCCGCCGCTGGTGCAGACGCGGGTGCAGGCGCTGGTGAATCTTCTGATATGGACGCGGTATCTTCCTCGCCATTATCACCTAGACCTTTCTTTGCTAACGGTTTAATAAGTATTCTCTTGTACTTAGAAGAAGGAGGTCGATTTTTCCTTGCAGGCGAATCGGACGGTGACGAAGCTTGTGCTTCTGACTCCGTTGAGTGATTATGTTTAGAATGTTTCTGTTTCGCCGGCGGTCTCGTCACCAATGCTGATATCTGCGCCAACTCTGGCGACCTGCTGTTTTCGCGCGATACAGACTCATCTTTAATAGAGGAAGAGTCATCTTCTTTCTTTACTACGGGCTTTATATTTAATTTAAATATGTCAGGCGAACTCGGCGGCATTGGCGAATTTGAATTGGAAGAGCTAATCTTTAGTGTCAATTTAGGTACCAAGCCATCTGCTGATTTTTCTTTCTTTTTCTCTTTCTTTTCTTTTTTTATTCTATCTTTTATTTCTTGTCTTTCCTCTTTTTCTTTTTTCTTCTCAGACTTATCTTTGTTTTTATCCTTCTTATCTTTTTTCTTTTTAATTTTAACACCATCTTTGTCTCGTTTTTCTTTTTTATGTGATTTATCTTTTTTCTTGTCTAATATATCTATTTCTTTTACTTGTGATAAATCGGAAGATGTGACTGTTAGCTCGGGCTCTATAGTCGGCTCAGGTTCGGGAATAGGCGTGGGCGGTAATGGTTCCGGTGAAGGTAGTCTAGCTGGGGGTGGCGGTTCTCTCGGCGGTTCTTGTCTCACAGGTTCAACTTTCGGAGGATTTAATTCTATTGTGATATCAGGCTGTACTGGTGGCATTTTGTATATACTTGATTTATGATCTTTACTAGACTTTGATTTTTGTTTTTGTAAAATATTTGGAATGGTTGTAGCTTTGTGCTTGTCGTGACGATCTTTTTCACGGCCCATCATAGGTGACTTACGCATTATTCGTTCTTCTTCGTTTTCTACAGGTATTACTTCCAGACTAGGACGACGGAGCATTGGCGGTATTTTCACCGAGGACGATCGAGACGAATGGGGGAAGTTACCCATTGGCATTAGGTGATTTGGAATACCTGCACCAAGACCACCCGGTAAGAAACTAGGTCCCGGTATAAGTGGAGAACCACCACCCATTGCAAAGGCATTACTAAGAATATTTGGCTGTAAGCCTCTCAATGCTGGATTATTAGCTAAACCAGCTAGGAAATCACCTCCAGGAATCAATCCAGGATTTGGAATTAACCCTGGTCCAGGCATTAATCCTCGACCTGGAGGCATTGTATGGAAAAATGGAAAACCAGGTGGCATTTGTGTTAGTTTTTCACCTTTTGGTCTCCCAGATTTTGGAGGTTTCTCGTGTGGAAGCTTCATCATTTTCTTTTTCTCTGCCATTTGCACCATTCCAAAAGCTAGCTGTTGGTGCTGTTTCTTTAATTTTGCCTCTAATTTCGCTGCTTTATCTTTTTTATCCTTATGTTTCTTTTCTTTCTTTAATTTTGGACTGACACCAGGTACTTCTTTGGGAAATGGTAATTGTAGTGACTTGTTGATAGACAATCCTCCTGGCCTAGGTTCTGGAGGCTGAACTCTAGACTTAGGTGCTGGGCTTGCTTCCAATGAGTCATCATCAATATTAATAACTTCATGTGATCTTATATCTATTTCTCTTGACAAATCTACTGGACTATTATTATTGTTCATTAAGGATTCTTCACTTTTTACTCTAATATTTTCACTTTCATGTGAATTTTGCAATCGTGAGATCATGGTTTCAGACTGTGTATTTAATTTTTCAGAAACAACCTCTGGAGCATTCTTATCTTCTTTAGATTTGTTCGATATTCTTTTAAATATATTAATTTTTGATCTGTCTGGCTGTGAAGCCAATTTTTCATCTTCATCTACGACTTCTTTTTTAATGTCAACTTCTGGAATTATAGAATTTGTATGATGTTTATTTACAGGTATAGAATTTGAAACAAGCGGAGATTTTGAAATAGGTATTTTCCTTGGTACTGGAATTGCCTCTTCCCCTGGTATTAATGAACTTCTAGGAATTACAGGTGGATCAATTGGTTCTTGTTTAATAACAGGTTTAACAGGTTCCAAAGCTACTGGACTTGGAACAGGTATTTGAGGGGGTGGCATAGCTTTCGGAGGTGGTGCAGGTTTTGGCGCCGGCATGGTTACATGATTATGATGTGTAGGGTGTACATCTTTACTTTTCATAGGATATCCTGGTGGACACCTGTCCAATTTATTACTATCCTTAGATTTATTACTTTCATTTTTATGACTTTTATCTTTTCTTTTACTTTTCATAATTTTACCATTCAATAATTTATTCTTTTTAGATTTCTTATCTTTATCTAGCATTGGTACTTTTACTGCGTTGGAGTGGTGTGAGTTAACTTTATGTTTATCATGATGTTTTTCAGTGACAATTGTTGGTGGTTTAGCTTCAGGAAGCTTGCCCTCCCTTGCCGGTGACAGAAACCCAGACATAGTCATCATAACACTACTGATTTCTCTAGTTCTTTCCTCCTCATCCAGTCGTAACCTTGGTCTTTTACTATTTGGTAACGACACAGGGTCAATGGGTCTCTTGAATGGGTCTTTAGGTTTTTCAGGACTGTCTGTGACAGATATTTCAGGACTTGTACATGTTGCATTGCTGTCATTACTTTCAATACCATTTTGGCGAATTTCAACCGTACCCGCAACAACTGGTGTATCTCGTTCTTTTTCAGGATACATAGGAGGAAGGTGTTCATGTACATGCATAGGTCTTGTGACAACCTCATGGCTGCCAGGTTTTAGAAAGTTCAAATTTGATTCCTTTGGTTTGGGAAACTTTTCTGATTTGACAGGTGTTGGTACCGGTGGTACACAACGAGTGTAATCAGCTAGTTCAGGTAATTGAATATGAAGGTCACGAAACACTAATCCTAAGTCATGTAAATTTGGTTCAGTCCTATTGAATTGTTCAGCATATCTATTAGCTTGTGTACCCAATGTGCAAATGTATTTCTCTAAAACATGAACCAAAATATCCAGTGGGGTGGAGTTTATTCCATTCCATCCTATAGTTTGGCATATTTGCGCAACATTCCTCCGTAGTATCTCACGGGCGTACGCCTCTGACATTATGACACCAACAAAGTTATCTGGAACAAATGAATACATCAAATTAATACGGCTAAACAATGCTCAAATAAGGCATGTGGAATTTGCTGACGACAATATGCAGATTCACATTTAAACCTGATATGTTTATATACGATAGTATAGCTAAAACAGCAAATTTCATGATTTTCGTACCTGCAAGTGTCTAGTAGTACAGAGACGATATCGCAAACAAGTGGAAACTCCAAGTTTAGAACAAACATGTATGCTTCGCTAGTATCCTTATAATTCACGGATAATTTATCATAACACATTTATGGGTTACAATGAGATATAACGAAGTGTTTACGTAAAAACTTCTCAGCATTCTACAAACACAGTGCCCCGTGCGCCATGATTGCATTTTGGGTTGTCAATGTTCTGTGTTGCAAGGCAATAATAAATAAAATGGCGGTCTTATACGGATGCGTTCACTAATAAGAACGTATGGAATAGATTAAAAGATTGCAGATTAGAAAGTATAAAAACTGTCAAGATTACAGAAAGTGACCATGTTTGACTTTTAAAAAATATGCAATTGTTATGAATGATTAAACTTTTAACTAAATTGGTTAGATAAAATTAAAGTAATGTAAAATATGTATGTATTATAAGTAACTATATTTTTATGAAGCAAAGTATATAACTATTTGTCATTGAATTACTATATAAGTACAATAGTATCGTAATTCCAAATAAGACAAAAGTCCTTTTTTATATTATTCTATCTCAGCTTCTGCTTAGAATTTAATATTATTTCTGTCATAAAAAATAATAAATTTGCTTTACTATTATCATATGACTAATGATATTCACCGTTTCAATGAAAATAAATTATTCTATTGGCTTAGAAACCTTTAAATACAAAATTCTAAAATACAATTTAGTTTCTTTGAGATGTTCACTACTTTGTTACTATTATAATTTTTAGCTTGTTAAAGAAAGTACAAAAATAGATTGAAATATTGCTAAATTAAATAACACGCACATAGAATATCGTGATCAACTTATTATAGCAACATTGTTTGGTTCTTGTAACCGATTACCAAAATGACATTTAGCATAATGTCAAACAAAACCGCAAATGGTTTTCTGACGATGTGCTTTTGTGGATGCAATTTTGCTTATTATTTATCATTTGTAAACTTGTAGATATGTTATTGTAGTGAGGGATATTTGTTACAAAAACTGCAATCTTCATGAAAATCTTTGAAGTAATGATAACATATAATTTTATTGTGTACAAAGAGTTTGCTCTACAGTTAAGGATTTGGAACATTTCTTAGTGATATTGTAAAATATTAGTGGCATTTTTTTATACAGCCAGCAAAATGACTACTTCATCAGAAGACGTTCTGCTGAGCGTTGGCCATGTCAGGTACAAAAAGGGTGATGGAACCCTCTATGTAATGAACCAAAGACTGGCTTGGATGTTGGAAAATAGAGATACTGTTGCTGTGTCTCATAAGTATGCTGACATTAAGAGTAAGCTATATTCTTTAATGTTATTTAAATTATATTTCTTTGAAGTATAATATTGAGTTATTTATAATTTTGTGTCAATAAATCAAAAATTAATAAATTAAGATATATTAGATCCTCTGTCACATATACTGTTAACATAATATTTCCTTACCAGGCGTGGGTAGTTTGATATATTAACTTATGTCATTTTATTTAATTGTAACTAGCTGTTTAATATTGTTATTTAAAAAGTCACAATTACAATTTGTGCTGTAAAATAGACCTATGAATCTAGTTTAGTAATTTATTAATGTCATAAATAATACCATTATGCATAAGTGAACTCATTCACATCTCTTACAGATTAACAATTATTTATATCAATGCTAGTTGTTATTTAAGTTCACATTTTTAGCCAAATTTTTGAGACATTGCTTGTTGGGTGGTAAAAATCAATGCTATGATAAGAGAGAAGTGAAAATAAATTATATTAATAATATCAGTCAATCATATCACTGCTATTGTTTACCAAGTAGATTAAACATGACTCACACTTACACTTTAAAATAACTTTCAGCTCAAAAAATCTCACCTGCTGGTAAACCAAAAGTGCAATTACAAGTAGTTCTACATGATGGAACATGTTCGACGTTTCATTTTGTCAATGCTGCGGGCCCTGAAGCTCAGGCAAAAGATAGGGATCAAGTGAAGATGTTATTGCAGAATCTGTTACCACAGTTCAAGAGGCAGATTGATGGTGAATTAGAGATGAAATCTAGGTTTGTTATAGTTGTTTATTATATTTTTTGTATTGTAATGTATGTGGTAATTAGATGGGAATGATTTATTTAATATATTTTTATTTTGTCTATTTTTAAGACACACATTTCCCAAACTTTATTTTGTTGCTAAACAAAGTAATTTATTTCGCCAAGTGGGAATTAATCCCATAACCATTGCATTTACAGTTGGTTGTTGAGCTACAATGGTCTCAATTTTATTTTCATTTCAATATATCTCTAATATTGTAAACATTAAATTATATGTATCTACTTTATTAGTATAACCGATGCTACAGTTTATATGCTGTAGCCACTCTGAAACTAGGTTTAGTTTTTTTCTTTTTTTTGATTATTTATATCCCTAGAGTTTCAATTTGTAAAAGTTCCGAAAATCTTACTTCGTAGCAGCCACATATTGTCGACTTAACAACTGTAAATTATATAAAGCTCATTCTCACACAGATTATTATCACTACATCCTACGCTGAAGCATTTATATGAAGACTTAGTTATATCAAAAGTTATAAACAGTGAGGAGTACTGGAATACACCCACATTAAGACATTACACAGAGTCAACTAATATGAAACAGGAAGCTGGTGAGAGAAATTATTTAATTTTACACTAGCTTTTATCTGCGGCTTCGCATGTGTTGTCAAAAAGAAATAACTAACTATTGTATTCAAATTATTTATGTTGTATTTATCTATTTATGAATGGAGCCCCCATTTGTTTCCCACTGGGGGTATGCATTATTTTCTTTTATTTGTTCTGAATTCTACCCACTCATGCAATGGCCCTGAAATTTGTCAAAAAATGAGGCCAGAGTACCCCTGATACTAGATTCCCTCAACAAATATATATTTCGAATATTACAAAAGTATAAAACTAAAAATATAAATATATTTATTCACAGGAGTATCGGGAGCATTTTTAGCAGATATACAACCACAAACAGATGGATGCAATGGTCTAAAATATAATCTAACACAAGACATAATAGATGCTATATTCAAAACTTATCCAGCAGTCAGAAAAAAACATATAGACTATGTACCCAATAAAATGACTGAGGCTGAATTTTGGACTAAGTTTTTTCAATCGCATTATTTTCATAGGTAATTTTTTTTATTAATATTTTTATTTATTTTAACTTTATTCTGTATGCCCCATGAAGCAGGGTAACTTACAGCTAGTAGTAAGGCACTATGTTTTTCAAGTACCACCCCTATATTAGTGACTTCCCATTATTTCATAATGTTGCCAAAATTAGAATAACAATTTTTTTTTTATATTATTTACATACACACTTTCTATTTTAAAAACTTCGTGATGGCATTGTCTTCAATGCCTACTCGGAGAAAAATGTTTTTTAGAAAAATAGTTTCATTTTCCTGATAAAATTAAATTGAAAAGGATTATAGAGGATTTTTAATAATGAGTTGTCTGCTTTATAATGAATTTCAAAAATATTTTACAGTTTCAAATATAATTATTATTTAATAATATAATCAGTCCTGGGTTTGAGTCACACTGGGGAGTATGAATTATTTTCTAGTACAAACACTAATCACAGTGTTGAGACAGAATTGAGCAATAAAGTGTTTTTACATTACCCTGCTAAATGTGGGAATTAATAATAAATAATATTATAAAAATTCAATTAACTAATAATTACAATTTAATTTACTAATCTAGTATGAAAAGTTTAGATAATAATATATACTATTATATACATTTCTTATCATTTCTATAGAATGATTCACATTTTTACCTCTCTGTATGTAGCCTCCATAGCTCAGGGGTTAGAGCACTGGTCTTGTAAACCAGGGGTCGAGAGTTCAAATCTCTCTGGGGGCATTGTATGTTTCATTTATATTTTTAGTTTTTTTTTTCTTTTCCTTTTTTTTTAATTGGGTTTTTTTTCTTTTTTCGCATTGTAAGAATTTGCTTTGTTTTTTTTATGTTTAATCTAGTTAAGATTTAAATCTCTCTGGAAGCACTATCCATCTCTATATATTTTTTTTATTTATGTTTTTTTTTAAATAAGTGGTGTGGTTTAAAAAGGCTCAGGTTTTTTAAAATTTTACCTCTGTATTGTATGAAAATCTTTTGAATTAGATTAATATAAAGATATATATATATATATATATATATATATATATATATATATATATATATATAATATTTGTTTTTTTTTTGTATATATATTTTTTTATATATTTATATTTTAGTTAAAGGTCACACTTTATGAAGTATATTGTAAAATAAAATAAAAATAAATCAGCTTCACGCTGTATCCCGCACACAGCAGGGTAGGCAGAGGGAACCTAGTGTTAAGACACTCCGTTCCCCACTTTCTGCCGAATTCTGGAGGCATTGCGTGTTGAGTGGCAGAACTCAACGCCGCGCTTAACCTCGACACCAGAGCGAAGAAAATGGAAATATAAATTTAAGTAAATATTTCATCTCCTCGAGTGGGGATCGAACCCACAACCAGTCGGTTTTACAGTCACACTTCGTGCCGCTGCGCCACGACTGGCCTCATATTGTAAAATGGAGTAAGTAATGAGCCTAGTGTTAAGACACTATTCGCTTACCACCTAATTATGAGATGTTGTTTGTTGAGTGACGGAACTTAACGCCGTGTTCTGTCACAACCGTCCCGTTTATAAATAGAGTCTTGTTTTATTTATTTACAATTTTTTTTTACAGAGATCGTATTGCATCATCGTCTAGTAAGGATTTATTTGGTGAATGCGCTAAAATGGACGACCAGGCGATAGCGTCAGCAATGAAACACACACCTTTGGATATAACGGTATTTTGATATGTTTTAAATAGAAATAAATAAACATTTAAACATTTTGGAAAACGTAATTTTTTTTAACGGAGTATGAAGAATACACGCATTTTATGAATTTAAAAATGAGAGAAATAATATCACTATTTATTATATATAAAAGTTTGTTGTAAGTGCTGTCAATTTAACTTTTTTATTTGCCTACTTTATAGGCAGAGCTGTTGAGAAAAAACGTAATAATAACAAAATAATCACATTGCTCAAATGGGAATCGAACCAACAACCATCATATCTGTATATAACATTTAAAACAAAAACACATATAAAATATTGATTTCAGGTCGATATACCTCAATTTACGGAGCCAATACCTCTATTACCTGAAGAAGATTATAGTGAAAGGGAAAAAGATGGAACTTCAATACATCGGAGTATGATTAAACGATTTAACCAACATTCTATCATGGTGATTACTTGTCATTTTTTGTTTTAATTTAATATATTTTTTTTACTTTCACACTATGCGGTAAATAGTGGGATGTGCAGAGGCTGCCCAGTATTAAGACACTATTTTCACAAAATTTTTAAGGCTTTCATTCGTTACTAGTGGAAACGAAAAAAACACAATTCATTCCTCCGAGATGAAACCAACAATCGTCACGCATACTGAAAAAAAAGATGGGAATAGTGTCTCGACACTAGGTTCACTCTGCCTAGTCTGTTATATGCGGGTTCTACTGTTCAGCTGAACAAAATTACAATTTAAAAGTTACAATTAATAATAAATCATATAAGAATTGATTTTATGTAATTTCTATATTATTTCTTACATATAAATAAAAAAATTATATAGGAATTGACATAAAATAACTAATGTAAACCAAAATTTCAGGTGCTAAAAGCTAGTCAAAAAAATTCCAACACAAATTCAAATACAAATTCAAACACAAACAACAACAACAGTAAAACGAAAGTAATAGAAAATGGCGTCAAAGAGAAAGAGAGTAACGGCATAGAGAAGAGACGAGCGGAAGAAGAAGTACAAGCGCCGGATAAAAAGAAAAGATTACTGGAGAAGATTTACTATGAGGATTTGGACGGTGGTAGCGGGAATACTGATACGCAAGAGTTGAAATTATCGAAGGTAAGTTTTGTAAGCCTATTTGTAGGTAATGTCAGTATATATATATTTATATATTTTCAGCTAGTCAGAGCGCACAGGCGCAAAGTGTGACTGTGTGCGGGATACAGCGTGAAGCTAATCGATTTAATCTTTAGCTATTTGTGGACACCGTGGCGCGGCAGCACAGTGTCTGATACGACAGTTATTAGTTTGATTTCCACTTGTGCATATATTTTCATTTACCCACTGTAGTAACAAGACAAAGTTCCGCCGCTAGACACGCAGTGTCTCGAAATACTTAAAGATATATATTTTTTTATAAAAATGAAAACGGAAAGTTGAAACTTTTATAACTAAATAAGATTTATTTTGCGACAAAAAAAAGTTAAATTAAATTTTATATTACAGGTAGAAAGATATTTATTAGGGCCAGCGTCACAAGTGAGCCAAACCAGTACAAGCACAAGCAACCCACCGCCGCTGTCAGCGTTAGTGTCTATATGTCAAGTGAGTTATTTTTCTTTTTTTGTTTAATTGTCTGTTATTATTTACTTATTTTTATGTATAAATAAATATTATATTTTTATATGTACATTTTTTTGGGTGTGTCACCATAGCGTATTATTATATATTAGTTTTATAAAATCTAAGGAGTATGTTTGGTTGAATGTGGTAATCTCAGAAACGGTTAGGATTGAAAAAATATTTTTAGTTGGATAGTTCATTCGTCGAGACTATATTACGTTAGTTTTGGTGGTGACATTGGAAGGTTACACAAAAAATATGATTTCAACGACATAAAACTAAATCCGGAATTAGTCTTTTTAAATCAAAGTCAGTGCAGTGCCTTGTAACTTCATTTTTTTTAGGAAACCTTTTTTTTGTCAATATAATTACTTGAAACATAGCGACATCTATTGTAGACATGATAAGTTAGCTGAAATCACATTGGGTCGATAAAACAGTATAATCAAAGTCAAATAATTTTATTTAAAATAAGAAGTTACGCGCTTCAATTTTTGAACGTCAAACAATATTGACATTCACTGAAGTTAATGCCTCAGACCTGAGAAGAACCCGCGGCAAAAACGTGGCGGGACTTTTAATCAAACAATATCTCCAAAGGGGAAACTCCCTTATTGTTTACTGTAAAAAATATAAATAAGAGTGTTTTCTCATTAGACAGTCCTTAAGTAATTTTTTTTGTCACTCTCATCACTTATAGCGGAGTGGATATTACTAATATATCTAAATCTATCTCTCTCTCTCTCTCTCTCAGGCATGGAGCGGCGGCCAGCAGTGCAGTCGTCCGGTCCGCATCGGCGCGGGCGCGGCGGTGGGGGCGTTGGGGGAACTGTCCCCCGGGGGGGCTCTCATGAGACAACACCATGCAGCTTCTATGGCTCGTGAGTTTTTGTTATTATTTTTTTTAGAGATATGATTCCATTATTGAATTGTAAATAAAATTATTAATTTGTGTAGAAGAATACTTGCGTAAAAAGTCGCACTTTTAAAATTAGTCGCGGGAAAAGAGCACCAATGCGTCCGCTTCCTTAGCATAAGTTTCTCAGATGTTAAAAGTCCGCGGCAGTTGGGTCGTAGTCAGTAAAATGTTATTTTCTTGCGCGTGCGCAGAGCTGGTGCCGGCGGACGTGCAGGTGGAGCTGCAGCGGCTGTACCTGTCGTGCGGCGAGCTGCTGCGCGAGCTGTGGCGCTGCTTCCCGCAGCCCGGCGCCGAGCCCGACGCGCGCGCCGCCGCCTTCTACGACGCGCTGCTGCGCTTCCGCAACGTCAAGCTGCGCCCCTTCGAGGTCTACCAACTACATATATTCAATTCAATAACGCCGCTGAATAATATTCTTAACTATACAATCATCATTTTCAGGAGAAAATGCTGCGGGACTTAACACCGTTAGCGACATCATTAACGCGTCATATGAATCAAATGATAGACACCGCGTGCGCCAAATACGCATTATGGCAACAAAGACAGGCGAAATTACGGTAACATCGTCATTATTGGCGCTGTAATTATCATTATGTTCATTGTTGTCATCATTATGTTCATTATTCATTATCATCATTTTTATCATTATTCTGTTGTGTGTACTGAATACAATATTATTATATTTCACAACAGCTGTTACGAATATATCATTTTAATATTCATAGATGAGTTGTCATCATCATGACAATGACGATGAAACTTGTCATTATGTCATAATCATCATTACTATGAATATCATTATCACTGTTACTATATTATTCGTGTGAATATTAAAAATATAATGATGATAGGGATTATAATGTCTTAATGATTATGATGATGACTTTTTGTACTTTTGTTAATATATGTATTAATGAAATTGTATTTAGTAAATTAGATTTCAGACTATCATAGAAATGTACAGTTTTATAATAATATCTTTGATTTTATTATATAATTATAAATTTCTACTATTTTTCATTTTAAATATACAGTTGTGTTAACCGATTTGCAATGCTGCGCTACACCTCTTTTTTTCATTTTATTACACAAGTTAAATCTATTAAATTTAATTTCATTATTAAAAAAATAATAAGTATCTCCGTTGACTCCACTTTTATAAATTATATTTATCGAAAATATTAACGATATATATATATTTTTTTTTATATGCAAACTACGCCATTTTGTTAAAATGATAAACACAAAAAAATATTTTAATTTGTTTTATTTTTCAAAACAATTTCTATATAAAAAAACAGGGAATATGAATATAAAAATGTGAGCGAGACGGCAAATTTCGAATATACCCGTCTCTTTAATATTATTTCCTTGTATTTAATAAGTTAGAAAAGGATTACAGTATAATGCTATTTCTTTCTATAGCCATTTGTCAGTAATAATCTGAACGCTTAATTATATTATTTAAAGAAATTAAATTAAAGAATCAAAATCAAAAGATAAAAGATTGAAATTTTTGTATTGGGATTATATTTATGAAAAGTGGTCTCATTTTTAAACTGGTACATTCTTCCAAGTTTTATTTATTGAATTTAATTAGTCCTATTTAAATTTTTGCAAATTAATCATTTATTTTTTTTGCCAATTTCAAAACATGTGTTGCCAAATTTAATACAATACATTTTTTTCATAAATGGTAAAAATTAATAATAATGTACAATTTGTAAATTATTAATTACATCACAATAGTGTGTTCAATCGCTAACATAAGCAATAATAAGCTTGCAAATTTTATATTCAAATATAATCGATTGCATTTGACGAATTGTATAAAATTGATGTCAGACTTCCGTTTTAAAAATACATATTATCAATAATTAATCAAAACGTTATATTATACGACGCTTACACGCTTGTCGACACTTGCCAAACGTCTGAACGGGGTACATAACTTACCTTGTGACAGTTTTTGAAAATAGGTGAAACAAAGTTTGCGGCAAGAGCTTGCAATGTTCACACGTTAGCGCGTATTCAGTCTCACTCGTGAGTTCGTGTCGCACGGATGTGTCTTACTGCGTAATATTATAAAATTTGATACAATTCTTCACTATTTATTACCTTGTAGGTAATAAATAGTGAAGCATTGTATCAACTTGTTTATTTTAATAAAAACAAACGTCGACACCTACGTCTGTCATGTTTACCTGACAGGAACATACTAAAGCACAAGCGTGTAAATGGTAAGCAAGCGCTTGTGAACAATCGGAGATTGTGGACGCTTGTCAACCGTCGGCAAACGTTTCAATGACGGAAAATCCTAGTGATATTAAATTTATTAAAAAAAATACTTCGACTTAATTTCAGATATAATTTTACATACTTTTAAGATATAACAAATGGATTAATATTATAAATATGTTCGTTTATCTTATAATTGGCTTTAAATAATCCTTTCATACGACATTTCTCAATACGATCTCTGTTTTTTTTTATTTCCTGTTTAAAATAATAGAAGTAATATAAAAGCAATATTTTTAGGCTACCAAGATGTGTGTTCAATGATAATAAATCGACAACATTTAAATAAAATAAGTAAATAGCGTTTGATTTATGATTTGAAATAAAATAGTATTATTAAAAACAAATTTAATAAAGAAATATTCAAAGTAAACATAGCATATTAGAGGGCTGCGGAGTATCTTCACACTTAGTTCCCGCTGTCTACTATGCTTTGCGGGAAGATGCGTGAAGCTACTAAACTACCACTCTTTCCATTAAAGTAATATACGTTCATTTACTCAAAATAAATAGACTGCCTTTTGTACCAATAAAACATAATATAAGATTAAATTAATAACATTTAAATAATAATAGAACCTGTTTGAAAAGCTAATTTGTATATAAATTATTACACATATTAAGATGTACGGCACTAATATGTAACAAGCAGATATACAAATAAAAAATTAAAAAGTTGTCACAACAATTTTTTTCAAACATCCTCTATAATGTTAATAATAGTGTTTTAAAAGAATATGTAACTCAAAAACAACTAAAATTGCTATTAAAATAGAGCTTCTCTTATAAATATTTTGGAATATACGAACTATATGAAACTTGTATAGAATAAGGTTTCTTCGCAAAAATCGATTAACTAGTAAAAAATATATAATATGTTACCTGTATTATGCTATTTTTTTCAATTTATATCAAAATTCTAGAAAAATCCTTTTTACTTTTTAAAATCTTTCACATCTTTTCGATTTAGTTTTAGCAGAATAGATTAGAATTATAAAAGTATGTATAAAAATTGTAAATAACATTTTGTATTGTATAGATATTGTTAAACACAAATTTACTATGTAAGTTAAAAATGGCATTTTTTACACCAAATAATAATAATTGTTCTCCTGCATATCGAAAATATTTAAAAATAAATAAATTGTTGTAACTGTGGATGTATTTATACTTATATTATATTTATGTAAAGATAGTTTGACTATTCGAGAAAACATTTAAAAATGGCGCTCAGTTTTTGAAAATCGAAATGTCAGATTGGGTGTCAAAGTGGATGTCAACTGTCAAATTGACAAAAATATTTAAATTGTCGCACAAATACTAATAATTCTGAAGGTTATTATATTACTATCAAATAAAAAAAATAATCTGTTACAATAAGATCTTATTTAGCTAGATCTACAAATGAGGCCATCGTGGCTCAGGGGCGCGACAGCTTAAAGTTCGATTTCTACTCGGAGAAATAATTTTCACTTCCTTCCTCTAGTAACAAGACAAAGAGTGGTGTTGAGTTCCGCCAGTATGCATTTAAGGGTACGTGGAAGTTAAAAAAAACATTTATACATCGGGTATAAATGTGTTTTTTTGACATAAATAATTATCTAAACATACATATAATATAAGTAAAATTATGTTATTTCATTATTACAGACCAAAATATGTTTATAGGACTGTTCAAAGAATTTGATATCTTATAGTACAGAATTACAAAAATAGAAAATACTATAATAACAATTTATTAAAAAAACATTAATAATAATAACTATATGTAAAATGTATAAATGTTTTTTGTATAATAAATTTTGTTACACATTTTTTGGTTGATATAGTCGAATTGGTTGGTACTCTCTGTTTAATTAATAGTATTGATGCATTTAAATTTTTACGGCGTTGAGTTTCGCCACTTAACACGCAATGCCCCTAGAATTCAGCGAAAACTGAGGACCGGAAGCGTCTTAATGAAAACGGAGTATCTTAGCACTTCCTAGGTTTCCATGTTTCCTCTACCTACCCTGCTATGTGTGAGGTACACCTGAAGCTAAAAAAAATACATTTTTAGTTTTATTATGAAACATTCAAAGATAAGAGTAAAATCCTTGATATAATTAAATTTAATTTTACACATCGTCATTTAACATAGATATTTTATTATAACAAATTATCATGATCTCAGCCTTCCATATGTAGGAAATTGCGTCTGAAATGACGGAACTCAACGGTGCGTTTTGTTTGATTACAAATATTTTTCTAAATAATATTTTGTTTACTAAATTCACAAATGCCACGTTCATACATTGTGAATGTATTATAAAGGTCTTCCGTCACTGACATACATATATTTGATGACGATGCTCTCCTAGACTAACCAAGAGACCTACTTTTTGAGAAGTTTAGGGGAGCGCTAGAAGATTTGTCGAAATTTCTATGGTAGCGAGAATATGTTTTTTTAGTTTCACGCTATATCCTGCACATAGCAAGGTAGGCGGAGGGGACCTGGGAGCCTAATGTTAAGACTACGGTTCCCATTAAGTTCCGCTCTCCACTTCACCTTTTATAGAATCCGAAAATGAAGTTACGGGAGACCACTAGTTTAATAGACAGAGAGAACCAAATGACGAATATTTTTTCTCATAAGCAATAAATAATATTATTGTAATAATATTTTAAGTTCTCATTGTAAAAAAAACGATAAGTTAGTTAAACTTCTTTTTTATTATCTTAAATAAGTAATTTAAACATGTTTCTTTAAAAAAAAACAGTTTCTGTCAATTTTATACATTGTTCAAAACGTTCCTGTATTTATATACATTATAATTGTAATGAAATACAGTACGGTCGGCGAGTCGTGTCCAATTTAAATTTATTTTAGCTGTAGATGGTTGCGCAGGATTTTGGGATCTTTATTACTTTTGATTATTTCATTCTCTAGTAAACATTGCGCTAAAATTTAGAAAATTAACTTCATGGCGGCCACGACTCGCCGGTCGTAGTGTAATAATTTGTAACGACAATAAATATCTAGGCATTAAGTGGCAGTCAAAATTTCTGGTTACCATATTGGTTTAGTTGAATTGTAGTTAATTTACTAATTAAGTTTATTTTTTTCTTATTTTAGTAAAAAAATAACATTTTTTTTCGTTATTTTTTTTTTTGGAAATTAGTGGGAATATTGGATAAATGTATGTTTTTGGTATTTATGTATGTAGATGTTTCATACAAAAGTGGTTATGAGTTTTTATTGTGTGAAATTTGATAATTGTTTTAATACTAATGTATTTTTTGTTCTTAACGTCTTCTTATGTTCTTACTACTGAGTTTTGTTTCCTTTGAATATACAAAACGTTTAAATATTATCAAGTATTTTTCATATCGTATTTGATTCTCACATTTCAGTTTATTTATTATATAATATAAACTTTTCACATTATTTTTGTTTCGAGAGAAACGCTCAACTCTCAAATAGGATACATTGTAAATAAACAGTATTTTTATTTTTGCATTGTTTTTTTTAAAATCTAATATTGGAAGTCCTTGAAGCAGTCGTGATGTAGTGGGAACATATAATCTCATATCAGTGTTGCCAGATGCCCTGATTTCGGCGGGACGTCCCGATTTTTGGCCTAAAAATTTAATGTCCTGATGGGGACAGGCTTAGGACCGCTTTCCAAGGATTATTCCACGTACTGTGAGAAATATTTTCTAATTACTAATACAAATAAGTAGAGAGTGTAATAAGAGCGCTGACACTTCTACTTTGTATAACACCAATATACTTATTTGTAAATAAATCAGGTTCACGCTGTATCCCGCACACAGGGTGGGCAGAGGGAACCAAGCGTTAAGACTCCGTTCCCTACTTTCTGCCGAATTCTGAAGGCATTGCGTGTTGAGCGGCAGAATTTAACGCCGCATTTTGCCTTTGTCATAAATTTAAGTCAATATTTTATCTCCTCGAGTGGGGATCGAACCCACAACCAATTGCTTTTACAGTTCTTTTATTCGTTCATTGTCCCAGCGCTACGACTGGTCTCTACAGTGTTATTAAAAAGAATTACATATTGTTAGAAATAGGAAACGATTAATTTAAAAAAAAATCAATTCCATTGCTTTTATAGTCGTTTTCACCTACGTCTACCCTTTTTACACGAGTTTGCTTTGTTCATCTATTGTTCTAGCAGTGTCAATGACAGTCCAGTCAATTTTAGTAGCGTCTTTAGTTCAAAGCTCCACGTCCATACCTCCAAAGTTGCGCTGCAGAAGAATTCTTGATTTTGCAATTCTTGACGTATCTTACTTTGTAATGAAAGGACTAGAAATAATCGACAGTAAGGTTAGAACTGTAAAAAAATGCCACGATAAAGTTTAGTATAATTTAATATAAGTTCGATGAATCGTGTTCAGCATATGCGTTGTCCAATGGTAGTCATGTATTTACAACCCCATGGCTCCTCCACTCGTCTAATGCGATCATTTCTAGTCAGATGAGTAGGAGGTGGACTGTAAAAATGGTTCAGCACAAGCTCATGGCTCGAGATGATTGTGATGAATGATTCAAATATTGATTGATGGCATCTATTTCTTTACTATCGAAAGATGACATGATCTTAAAGTTATCAAGGAGACATGACTCGGAAATGGAGAGCAATCTTAAGCATCTGTGATATTTCTCAACTAGAATTTTAGAGTTACTACTTATAGGGTTAACTTATCAAGAGTTATAATGGAAACTTGAGTAAAAATACGAATTTGAAGCTTACAAAGGTGAATTTTGTGCATAAGGCTGTCTGAATTAATTTAGAAAATACCAAATTTGAAAAAACATAATATGGTAAAAAGGATACAGGCCTAATGTTTTATCAGTTTTAAATTAAAAATAGCAAAAGATACTGCTTAGGTTGAAAATAAAAGAGTATCACATTATATAATATTCTTTATTATGCATTGATGAATACTTCGATACTTAAATTTTTATTACAATTCTTGACTGGTGCACTATTTCCATTATTATATTTGATAATAAGAAAATAACAACAAAAAATATGAATACTGTAATTAAATTAAGTAACACTGTTTTGTATATAATAACATGTTTAAAAGAAAAAAAATACATATAATATTACACCATTTTACATATAGATACTACAAATCTATTATTTTTATGTCCTTAGGTGTAGGCAGAAGGAACGGACTGAGAGACGGTACTGCACTTTGTCTTTTCGAAAGGAAATAAAAATAATCTGTACCCTAAGTGGGAATCGAACCCACAAACGTCGTATTTACACACAGAACACATAAATCAATTATTGTTACTATAAATATAAAAATTGCATTTCAATTAAATAAAAAAAAAAAACATTATACAAAATTAAATATTCGATATTAAATATAATTTATTATTTTAAAGCTATATTAGGATATAAAAGAACTACATTAATTGCTAGTGAATATTACATTATATTATAGGTTGGTAGCGGTATATGATTATGATTATTATATTACATTAATAAATACTATTAATAAAAGCATTTTCTATGATAAATAAATTAATCATATAATAATCTAATATTTAGAGGCACATGTCGTCTCTATCCATACGTGACACACGTGTGGATAGAGACAGAACATTACGTACTAAACGACCGTCACTTGTTCTCAATTATTGAATAGGTTTGGAAAAAAGTTTTTTTTTTCATAATAATACATATCATAGATTATAACAGATTTTTTTCTATATAAGCAACTTTTGTCGATTATTTTAAATAATATTTTAAAGTTAGGCCCATTACATTACTATCAATATTATGTTATTAAATCATACTACTAAGTGGCACTCTACGAAATACGTTCACTAAAATCCGATTATTTGGACTGATTGTTAATCAAATGTATAAAATAAGACGTTTGAAAAAATCAATAAATAAAATTTATACATAAGTGACATATTTAGTAGTATATAAGTAATGTGATTTCTACATAGAAACATACATTGGGAGTCCGGATAATACGACGAATTCGTATAATTAAAGACCGGATACTCGAGTTTCCACCGTATATAAGATAATTAAAACATCAATAACAATCATTCAATTAAAAGAGGTTTAAATGATATATAAACTTAAGTAAATTATAAACGAAACCAATGAAAATTATACAGGTTTTATATATATAATAAAAAAATATCATAGTTTCAAACCTCACTTAGTAGTATATAGTAGTTATTATAATCTGTGGTAAACGGAAAAAAATAAAAGCAGTTTAATTCGAGCAAAAACGATTAAAGCTTTTAAAGAAATTGTTTTTAATTTTTTTTATATAATCTGAGTATTTAAGAATTATGCAATATATATATCTGTATAAAATAAAATAAAAAAAAAAACACAAAATAAACATATCAATTTTAAATAATAAAATATTTTTATATCCTATTATATACCGGTTAATATATTAAAATAACAAACAGTCGTACGATAAAAAAAAAACAACACAATAGATAACAAAATGGAATCATAATATAAAGAAATGGAATATTTTTTTTTAAATGTTTCATACTTTTGTTTTATCTCGACTTTAAAATCTTAATATATTAAAAATCCTAATACATTATTAAGTAGAACAAAATTTATAAAAGCTATAATAGATTTATAGATAAACATTAAGTAGCAATTCAAAGGGAAATTTCAATTAAAACGTAACAGAGATGTCAGAAGTAAAAAAAATAACACTTAAAAAAATCATTAAATATAAAAAAAGAACCGGACAAGCGCGACAGGATTCCGTACAAAAATTGGAAGTCTCGAGGTTTGTCTGAAATTCTGACTTAGCTCAGCCAGACCCCTTTCATTTGATACTTCAGTTGAACTAACGGCTTTAATATAAAATTTTGCCCCCCCTTTTTTTAAGGCTATTATTTTTTTAGATTGGCTTTTTAATTTTTTTCCCGAACGAGTTCTACCTGTAGATGCTAGCTGCCACATTTTATAAATTTAGGTCAACCGGAAGTACCCTATAAATTTTGATTGCCTTTATAGTGTCGAAATATGTTTTTTTAATTACGAAATCAGCTTACAATATGCTTTGAATTTGATCTCGATATCTCTAAGCGTTCCCGAGATAAAAGTTCTGGACAAACAGACGGACTGACAACAATCTTATAAGAGTTCCTTTTTCCCTAAAAAAGTACGGAAACTTAAAAACAATTATAGAACATTATTTTAATTTGATTATATACATATATATATATATATATATATATATATATATATATATATATATATATAACATAGATATCAGATAAAGAATAATAATAATATTACAAATCATATAATTACAAGTGCTTATTAAATATTATATATATATATTTTTATAATAACTTCATTAAACCATAAAAAAATATTATATTTGAATAAACAATTCCTATACTGCAATATGTACTGATACACAGTGTAAACTCCGTATATTTTGGTTTAATGTCGAATTCCATAAAGCGTTTTATTTGATAACATATTTATATATATTTTTTAATTTTGATTTTAAAATACGTAATCCCTTCAGTGTGGTTATACAGAGTTTACACTATTTATTGAAATTATCTAAATAAACCACTACCTTCTTATATCTTGATCGAGTTCGTGTAATGATGTTACACAATTAACTCATATAATAAAAATACATAGTATATTATCATGTATTAATAATATACTATCTTATAGGCAGAGTCGGGAAAATTTCAATTGCAATTAACAATTGACCATTTGTTGCTGCGGAAATGTTTAACATTTTTTAAAGTGCTATTCCACAGTTAGGAAAGAAAAGTACATGAAATAAAACAACCTAGTCGGTTTTCAGTAGGCGCGGGTTCGACTCCGGCTACGTTCAAATTATACGTCTTCTAAATAAGTACGTGAGGCCAGTCGTGGCGCAGCGGCACAAAGTGTGATTGTAAACCGACTGGTTGTGGGTTCGATCCCCACTCGAGGAGATGAAATATTTACTTAAATTTATATTTTCATTTCTTCGCACTGGTGTCGAGGCAAAGCGCGGCGTTGAGTTCTGCCACTCAACACGCAATGCCTCCAAAATTCGGCAGAAAGTGGGGAATGGAGTGTCTTAACACTAGGTTCCCTCTGCCTACCCTGCTGTGTGCGGGATACAGCGTGAAGCTCATTTATTTATTTATTTTATTTTAAATAAGTACGTTAAAATACGATTGTTAATTGCAGTTGCAAAATTTCCGGTTATATGCAGTTCATATGTTAAAAAATATAATATATCATACTACAAAACTCCAATTTTTTTTTAAACAATTTATCTAAAGGCTTTGACGATCCAAACAATTAATATAATGGCAAATATAATACCAATAAGGCTGAAAAAGAACATTTTCTTTCTGTACCTCCGTTGGTACTCCGCCGCCTTCGCCAGCTCGTCGACGCCCGTTTCCACACTAGCACCGGCAGCTTCTATGTGACTTTCCACTGTGTCTGAGAGAAGAGAAATAAAAGTATTTTTTTTAAATATAAATAAAAGTGTTTGTGACGCTGTGCTTCCATACAATAAGGTAGTCAGAGGGAACCTAGTGTTAAGACACTCCGTTCCCAACTTTCTGTCTAGTTGTTAGCTATTATTTTTTATACATTTTCTTAATGAGTATTTTTATTTTCTAAGTGTGGAATAGCACTTTTTAATTATTTTGAAGTTTTTTATATAAAAAATAAAAATTATTTTAAAATGGTATTTGAAGAAAAGGTAAAAATCATTCTTACCAACATTCTGCGCTTGAGCACTGACCATATCAGCTAATTCTTGCATGATTTGATTCACATCTAACACATCCGCTTCTATTTTATTCATGTAGGCTTCTTTCTCTAATAGCATGCTCGTTTCGAATTGGACGAGACGAGCCTGAAATGGTTAATACAGTTATAGAAAAGAAAATAGTGTTAAGACACTACGTCACTCACTTTTCGCTAAATCGTTCGTGGCATTATATATTGAGTGGAGAGTGTGGGGAGAGAGTGGGAAATATTTGTTTCAATAATTTTTAATTTTACTGAAATCCTTGTGTAAAATATAGTGTTATATACTAAAAAAAAAACCTTAACCTGAGCCTGTTGATTAGCTAAAAGGGAAGCTTCCTCGTCATCAGCCATGGCTTGCCGTTCCAAAGCTTCCGGATCATTCCTAGACCGTCCCTGTGTCGGCATGTGGGCCGCCATTTTCTCTGATAACTCCTGAAATTATTTAGAATTTCTATTTTTTTCTTCAGTTTTAAGCATATTCCGCATATAACAGGGTAGGCAGAGGGAACTTTGTATAAAGATATTCCTTTCATTACACTAGTTTTGTAATTAACATTTGCTGATTTGCAATGGTATGTAATTGTATAAGTTAAATAAAAAAAAAACTACCACCAAAAGTTAGGTACTAATAGTTAAGGTGCATTATAGAGTACACTGAGTGCAAATGTACTAGTTAAGGTGCATTGTTGAATGCATCTGCACCATCCAATTTTCAATACATTATGTATAAGTGTGGAAAATGAAAATAACATGTTCCCCCGAGTGAGAATTCAACCATCCTGTTTACAGTCTGACACTGTAATACAATGCTTTTAAGTAATAAACATTATTATGCACAAATAACAATAAAAAAGTTATACCTTTTGTGTTAAAGAATATTTAGCTAATGCATCTCTGAATGCTTGAGTCAAACGTTCAACTTGTAATTTTTGCGGTTTATCCCCCCTACGCACTACCACGCTAAGCCGTTGTATATCACGAGCGGTCGCTGATACAGAACTGTTAACATTTTGTTGAGTATCATGTCTGTAAAAGATAAGAATAACATTGTTCTTTAAAAGAATTAAAAAAAAAAAACAATATAATATATAAAAAAAATACATAAAATACTTAGACGAAGTTTAAAAAAACAAATAATTATCAAAATAGTTTTTCTATTACACACATTCTAGATAGGACATTAAGGAAATTCTATGAAAATATTTTATTGTCGACTGCAAATTAACAATTAGAAAATTAAACCTTTTATCATTAAAAGATTTTTTAAATTACTTAAAGCAATTAATTAATAAAACAGATGTATAACAGATAAAAACATTAGAATTGTAGTAATTGTAATATTTTATAATTAAAGCAGACATGATATGCATTTCTGATAGTTTTAAAATATTTTGATACTTGGCTACAAACTTGGTGTCTTTTGTAACTTATTGTTTTTATAATAATTTGATTTGAAAAAAAAAATATTTTTGGTTCCAAAGTCGTCTAAAATTAAATTATAAAATTGCATTTAAATAAAAAAATGGTTTAGAAACATCAGTATCTACAGTTATTGATACACCAGGAAGTATGAGTCAAGGACATTTCATTATAATGACAATAAATAATCCAATTATACTATTATAAAACCTTATATATTTTTTCTTAAATGTTACTATTCAATTTGAGAACACTGGCACAGCAGGACGAATTCTGAATGTGTAAGTGATGGCTGTGGTTTCAATTCCAACAGGGAGGAGAACATTTTTTTTCCAGCACCTACTTTTTTGACAATATTAGATATTGAGCTAAAATATTGCCACAGACTTTTTTATATGGGGCTGGAGTAGGTAAATAGATTTTTACTAGAAATAAAAAAAAGACTTACATTTTATCTCTTAGCTGCACACTATCATTAGGTCCACCAATCTGTTTCATTGTCTTTTGCAATGCTCGTAATCCATTATTTATTGTATTGATATTATCCGCAATTCCTTCGCTCAAGTTGTACAGTTCCGTTGGACTGAAGTCAGCGAAAGCTACTGTGGGAGGTGCAGCCGTAGCTCCGTAATCACGGCTGGATCCACTAATAGGTTCCCGTTCAGACATTGTTTTATTCCTGAATTTTCGGTTTAATCAACTTTTTTACTCGATTTGGATAAGTTACAAAACTAAGATTTTTGTAGTATATATTAATGAAACATAAAAATTTGTTGTATAGTTAAGTATTACACAATTTTGTACATAATGAGGCACTGAATTTGTTTTTTTTTCTATTGTAATTTAAGAAAATTCGTACACTTAATCATTGATGATCAAAAGGGCGTTAATAATTTTGTTATGATTAAACTGTGAATCATTTATATCTTATTAACAAGGTACATAACAAAGAAGTTGTAGGAATTCAGTTGCACAATAGCTTACTAACCTTTGCGTAACCTATTTGAGGGAAACCGGTACGAAAAATAATTTTAATTCAAACAGCAAGAGTACATTAATATCCAGTTTCGACAATATTGCGGCTATATTAATGCAAATTAAGAACTATGAATTGTGATAGTGAAACGTCAACAACAATATTGAAAAATGACAAAAGTCAATGTCAAAACCTTGACAATGTTGTCTATGACATATAAATTGATATCAATTATCAAATGTAATCTTATTAATTTCTATAAAAATTATCTTTAATATAAATCTTAATATTTCCTAATTAATTAAATTTATTAATAAAGAGAAGATTTAGAGTTATGTTTTTTAAGTGATAAAATATGATACAAATTACAAAAAAAAAAGAACTTCCAATAATTTAGAATAATATATGCTAAACAGATTTATAATTATATTTGTAAAAAATTTGTAAATAAATAATATAGTTATAAACATTAAACAAGTAGTGCTATCTCGCTTAGTGTTTATATAAATTACTTTTTAGGTTAATAGGTTTTGCCAAGAGATGTCTCTGATAGAAGTGGTTGTGCAGTTTCACTGCTAAATACATACTTTTAATTAATATAAACTGTCGTAAAGGTAACAAAGAGAACCAATCGCTCGTTTCTCCATTTTAATTCCTTAAAATATTTTATACTTTCATACTCACAAGCTTAACAGAAAGTGAGCTTTATAGATTCCCAATTTCACTCTTGAATGTAATAAATAAATTACATATTTTTTTAAATCAGCTTCACTATACGCTCTCTGTATGTGGGCAGAAGGAAATTTGTGTTAAGACACTCTGTTCCCCTCTTTTCGCCGAATTTTAGAGACATTGCGTGTTGAATGGCGGAATCCAACGCCGCGCGTTGCATCGACACCAGAATGAAGAAATGGAAATATAAATTTAAATAAATATTTAATTTCCTTGGGGATCTAACTCATAACCAGTCACATTTATACTAACACTTTGTGCTACATATTAACTTCATTTAAAATGATTTTTTTTCGAGTACTTAGCAAAGTAAAATAATAAATCTTAGGTACTTATTATAAATAATTAATAACTGTTATGACGCGCCGCAATGCTGCAATTTAATTCTTCACTTTTTTGTTCGCATGCAAGAATTTTTCTCACAGCCATGACTTGTCAGGAGTCAGGACGCATAAAGCACTCGACACCTGTTGCGATTAAAAAAAAAAAACAACAAAGATGAAATTAAAATAGCTGTCAGAGCGGAACCTTGCAGGTTTGCGCGCGGAATAACAATATTGTTAATCCTATTACGGATAGGACCTCCCGGTTTTTTTTTATTTTCTTATCCATTTTATTGTAAACTTTTTGATTTTTTTATCGTTTTGCTTGATTTTTATGTTTTTATTATTTTATTTTGTACTCATATCTTATTAAGTCACTTATAATCTAATTAAGATTAAAAGAAAATATATACTTTTACCCTTTTGTATATGAATAATGTATTTTTTTTAGCTTCACACTGTATCCTGCTATCAGCTGCAAGTGGGATATCTCTGTGCCCTTTCCCCCTTGCCCCCCCCCCCTTCCCCCCTTTGTCTACCCAGCTGGGTAGGGAGAGAGAACCTGGAAACCTAGTGTTAAGACAGAGACAGAGACAGAACAGAGAGTTCACATTAAAATATTTCCGTTCCTCACTTTCCTCCAAATTCTAGAGGCATGGTGTGCTTATTTACGGAACTTAAAGCCTCTCTTTACTTCATTATAAGAGCAAAGAAATTACAATTTAATTATTTCATGTCCTTAGGTGGGAATCGAAATCATAACCTGTCATTGTCCTGTCACAGTTGCAAGATTGTGCCCATGCGCCAAGTCTGGGATATATTTTATAATTTTCTATTCTTAAACGGAACAGTGGGAAACGGAGTGTCTCAGCACTAGCTTCCCTCTGCCTACCCTGCCGCGCGTGGGATACAGCCTGAAGTTGGTTTTAATAATTTTATAATAAATATTTTTAACGACACGACCTTTGTTTCATTAAAAAATAAGCAATATTTAGTGTGTTCTAATAGTGATAAACTTGATCCCGCGCCAAACTACACCGACCAACCGACCTTGGTTGGTTTCCAGGAAGGGGGTTCGAATCCCGCTACGTTCAAATTTTTACACGTTTTCTAAATAAATATTTTTCTTTGTGTGGAATAGCACTTTAAAAATGTTAATAATATATTTTATTTGTTAACATTAATATTAGCAATTATATCATGTCACTTCTAGATATAGAAGTGACAGAACCGTTGAAGTACTCACCAATCATTTGTCTATCTGTCCGTTGCCGCATATAAATCAACTCATTAAAATATTCTATAAATAAATTCTTTTCCAAGAATAGTTATTAAATGTTTCGATTTATTCTGTGCAGTATAAAATTATTATAATAATTAATAATATATATTTGTTTTAATATTGGAGTCTTGTACATTGATGTTTAATAAATATTTAGTCTGTTATATTTCTTTTTCATTTTTTGAAAATACGTATTTTTAAATGTCAACGTTAAGTATAACCACAATGTCATAGTAATGTATATTTAATCCAAGATTTTAATTTACTATAAAAAAAATATTTTAAAATACAAATGCATCAAACGAGTAAGAAACAAAAAAAAATGTGTTACTGTATTTGACTGATGTACGATCGACAACTATTTTTAATTTTTAATTTGTTAACCAATGTTTCCATGTAAGTGGCCTATGTCTTTAATGGAAATAAAAATATCTTTAACCCGAAATACATTTTTTTTTTCATAGTTAAGCGGCGTGCTGAGCTATTGAAGATAACGCCTTTTTCCTAACGCATTTTTTCTAAACATTCCAAAATATGTTAATAATTATGAGAATGCAACTAACTGAATAATGACAGAAACTGTCGCGGTCATACTCTTGTACTAGTCGTGGTAGTATGACAGGGACAGGTTGTGGGTTCAATTCCTTTCGATTTCTGTCGTGTCGTGGGAAAGGGCGGTGTTGAGCTCTGCCACTTAACACGCAATTCCTCAAGAATTCGCCGGAAAGTGGGGAGCGAAGTGTCTTAACTCTAGGTCCTTTCTGCTTACACTGTTACACGCGGAACGCAGCTAGAAGCTGAAAAAAAAATTAAATATAATTTTAAGATTTGGACACAATGTAATAACAGACACGTTAAAATGAAATTAAACAGTTTCTATATACTATTCCTTTATTAATAGTCATCTTTCCACGATATTTTCTTTTGTACGCTAATTTTAGTGTAAGTTGTGACTAAGTCCTAATTAAACACAGTCATTTTAAGTTTTGAAATTGCTCGTGAAATAAGTGAAATTTATTATTATGCGGCGTACAAAACCGCCGACAGCATTAAAATACCTATCATCCACATTATTTACTGCGGAACAAGAATGAATAATGACTTTAATAATAAATCTTTTTGAACTTCTAGATTATAATGAAGTGGAATCTTGGCATTTGGCTTTCGATTTAAAGTGTATAAAACACGAATAAAATATACATATTTTTTTGCGTTCCCTATATTCTTCTAGGTATATTATTATATATTAATCGAACTTCAATTTAAATTAATTTTAGATTACAAAAAAAAATATAAATACATATAAGGTACTGTGAGGCTAATTTATTATATATTCCAACTGCATAGCGTCTAATTAAGTATCCATTGATAGTAAGCTATTTTTATGGCTACAAAATGAAACTTATTACAAATTTAAAATAAAATATCAAATAGTTAAATCTAAGCTTTATAATGACATATAAGATTTAGTGATTTTTTATTAGAATTAAATACTTTTTTTATAAGTATATATTTTTCGAATTACTTATCTATATTAAAAAAAAACAAATACGTCATGCCGATATAGTCTGTGCACTTTTTTAACATCCATTAAGTACATTTTCACAGCGAGATCTTAAACCTATTTGAAACGTCTAGACAGGTCAAATAGTCGTGATTTATCATTATACTTATTTTGTATGGCTTTGTCTCTAGTGATCTGTATGTACGTTGTGGGTTTGGTGTTTCTGTTAAAAATAAAATAAAATAGCATTCTCTCTTGCCAGACGATAATTCTTAGTAATTATCTTTGGGTAGCGGAAATTTGTAAAAATCTCCTTATAGAGATGCTAACAACGTAAATAAGTTGTAACAAGCGTATACCGAGGTAACTCGATGAGAACGTATGGCTTAGTGGTCAGAGCGCCTGGTCGGTTTCCAGGAGGCGCGGGTTCAAGTCCTGCTACGTTAAAATTTATTTATAAATGTGTATATATATATATATATACATTTCGCCTCTGGCAACACGTTTCATACACTTATATATTTTTCCATGTTAAGCACAGAAACTCGAAACCGCATTACTAATTAGCATCTTACATTGGCTTTATTTATTGGTAAAATTGAACGCTACTTACAATAACGATCCTTCTTGGTAATAACTAGTACTTAATTAAAACTTCACATAATTAACCTTTACCTTCGTCTTTTAGCTTCCGGTGGTCAAAAGGAAATAACAATAAATAAATTAGCTTCGCGGTGTTGAGTTCTGCCACTAAACACGTAATGCCTCTAGAATTCGACAGAAAGTGAGGAACGGAGTGTCTTAACACTAGGTTCTCTCTCTACCTACCCTGCTGCGTGCGGCATACAGCGTGAAGCTGATTTATTATTTTATTTTTAAATTAGCTTCACGCTGTATCCCGCACACAGCAGGTAGGGCAGAGGAGATCTAGTGTTAAGACACTCCGTTGCCTACTTTCTGACGGATTCTGGAGGTATTGCGTGTTTAATGGCAGAACTTAACGCCGCGCTTTGCGAAATATAAATTTGAGTAAATAAAATGAAAGGAAGTATCTAAAAGTTTTATATGACATATTCTAGGATCCAACACGAAAACATTTTTGTATGTTCTAATACTAAGTAAACAAATTCTCCAGTTTTACGATATTAATACAGATTTTCATGTTATTTTGAATTTTAATCCACAACCACAATCTGCAATCAAACTCTTGTGAAGAGAGTCATAACGAAAAAAAAAATGTAAAATAATATTAATTAATTAATTAATTAGCTTCACGCTATATCCCGCACACAGCAGGGTAGGCAGAGGGAACCTAGTGTTAAGACACTCCGTTCCCCACTTTCTGCCGAAATCTGGAGGCATTGCGTGTTGAGTGGCAGAACTCAACGCCGCGCTTAGCCTCGACACCAGAGCGAAGAAATGGAAATATAAATTTAAGTAAATATTTCATCTCCACGAGTGGGGATCGAACCCACAACCAGTCGGTTTTACAGTCACACTTTGTACCACTGCGCCACGACTGGCCTGGTAAAATAATATTTATTCCACTAAATCATCCTATAATTTAGATACAAATGAACTTTAGCTTTGTATGCGTTTGAACTATGTTAACAAGGCGCCGGTGTAGGCGTTAAGCCGTTATAAAATAGAAGTTTCATTATGTTGACACCAAAACGTGAAATAGTCATAGAAAAATATATACCTATTTGTATGAATAGAGGACGGTCGTGGTACAGGTACACAAACGTGTGGACTTTGAATGAACAGCTTGTGGCTTCGATTCCCAATCGAGGTGTTGAAATATTATCGAGACAAAAGGCGGCGCGCAAGTTCTGCCATAAAATACGCAATACCTCCAGAATTGCGTGGAAGATGGGGAACGGCGTGTCTTAACACTAGGTTCTCTCTGCATGCCCTGCTGTGCGCGGGGTATTATCAAAAATTTGTGTAACTCAAAAAGCGATTTTTTGTGGGTTCGATCCCCCCAAATGAAATATTTACTTAAACGAAACGGACGACTTTGCTGTGTGCAGGATACAGCGTGAAGCTGATTTTTTATTTTAAAACCTATCTAAAAAAAAATCAGCTCCACGCTGTATCCCCACAGCAGTAGGCAGAGGCACTTTCTGCCGAATTCTGTAGGCATTGCGTGTTGAGTGGCAGAACTCAACGTCGCCCTCAACCTCGACACCAGAGCGAAGAAATGGAAATATAAATTTAAGTAAATATTTCATCTCCTCGAGTGGGGATCGAACCCACAACCGGTCGGTTTTACAGTCTCACTTCGTGCCACCGCGCCACGCCCCTGGGATATCTAAAGTACGTTATACAAAAATATACTTTCAAAGCATACTATCAAATAAGACAGATCTAAAAATACTTGCTGTAAATACTTTATTCAAATACTAATTACTAACTCCAATAATATCCTCAGATTAGAGTCAGTTTGTTCTGTGTCGCTTCGAGAAACGATTTACATATAGATTCGATATGTATGTGAAACGAGAAAAAAAATATTCCTACAGTGAAACATTTAAAAATCTAAATAATGACTTACTTCGACATTTCAATTTAAACATATGTTTTATATTTGCTTTTCTTATTTTTTTTATATTATAAAACATATATTATATATATAGCGAGTCTCTAAACACTAGATCCAAGTTCGTTCTGCTTACTCGGCTATATGCGGACACCAAAAAGAAATTAATGATGTATATTTATTATGCAACTTTAACCTGAGGCCACTCGTGGCGCAGGGGCACAAACTGTGACTGTAAACGCGACTGGCCGTGGGTTCAATTTCCACTCGAGGAAATGAAACATTCATTTCAATTTATATTTTCATTTCGTCGCTATGTCGTTCGTCGATCGCGCGATCGATACCATAGCGACGAAAGTAGTGTTCCACCACTTAACACGCAATGCCTCTAAAATTCGGCGGTAAGTGGCGAACGGAGTGTCTTAACACTAGGATCCCTCTGCCTACCCTGCTGTGTGCGGGATACAGTGTGAACCTTTTTTTTATTTTTATATATTATTATGTAACTGTAGTGCAAAATGACAATGTTTTATTTGTACACTTCATTAAGATTAGTATGTCGAATGCACGGGTTAATTTTCCATCTTAAACTTGGGTGTACAGATTGTAAGAAACGGTATTGGATCGGGCATTGTTAAGTTTCAATTTATATTATTACTAGCGATCCTCTCGCGGCTTCGCCCGCTTGTACTAGACAATTATTTCTTTTGTCGTGATCTATTGATATTAAAATTAAATAAATAAAACAATATATGGAACATTGATAGCTAATGTTTCTGCCATTTCAATAACTTATTTTATAAATATTTTTTAATTTTTAAAAATAATTAACAAACACTAAATATTAAGGAAAGTTTGCCAAATACAATATTAAGAACTGATTTTCTCGTTTCTGATTTACGAATATTAGCGTGAACAAACACACAAAATCAAATAACACATTTTCTCATATATACAGTTTTATTATATTTACAGATATACAAATAGTTACGCAAGGATAACAATCAGTTCAATAATTTTTCTCTATTTTATGCTCAAATAAAAGAATAGTAAGTAATAGTATCCCATGCAATAAATACTTTTATAAAAAAACAAAAATTATTACAAACTTAATATATTTGCAGTTCTTTTTATACGAAATGTGTAGTATATGACCGCAAACTTAAGTTTGTCAACTTTTATAAGTTGTACTACCCGTTGAATTAATCTTAAAATTGGTAACCTCAGTGGATGAATGTGACTCCCACTTAAGTTACTGGCTTTTTTTAAACTTTAACGCTGCACCATATCATAAATTAAATCGAATGCAAATCCAAAACCTGATAAAATCCCAAATTTTTCCAACGTATCATAACAAAAAACCTTATCAAAACCGATCACTCCATTGCCATACAACGTGAACTTTCTTCACATTTCACATCAGCACGTCGACAGGAAGTTTACGGCACGCGCGCCATTTCCTCGTTGCCAGGATGTTGTGCTGTGGTGAATTCAGAACTACTATTATGTTGTGGACTTGGTTACTGCTAGTTAGTTAGGTAGTACGCTATTTGCGTTACTAGGTTCCCTTTTGTGTGTTGTTGTAAGTTGTATTTGTTTTGGATTGATATATTTTTTTGTTTGTGATGTATACTGTTTATTATTTTTTTGTAGTTTCACCTTGTTTCCCGCACGTTGCTGGGTAAGCAAAGGGTACCTGGAAACCTAGTGTTAAGATATTCCGTTTCCATTAAGAACGCAGAATTTTGGAGGTATGGTACTGAGGAAAGTATTAAATATTTCATTTCCTTGAGTGGGTATCAAATCCACAACCACTGTGTCACGACCGGACCTTGTTGATTACCCGTAGATAAAGTAAATCAGGATATTTTATTCTAATACTAGCGACCCGCTCGCGGCTTCGCCCGCTTAAACCACAGAACTATTTACTTAACACACTGAATTATGTTCGTGTCTTGATATACTTATAATGTATGTTTGCAATGTAATGAAGATTTTTTATAAGAAAGTTGTTAAAACTTTAGGTCGCATTTTCGTACCTCCCATAAGAATCTTCAATTGAATGTTTGAAATAAAAACACAACTTCTCGATACTTACTATATGTGCGTTTCTTTACGATAATCTCAGAAACGGCTTAACCGATTTAAATACTTTTTTTGTTTGTATTCTGGCAAACTGCCCTTAAATATTAAGCATTAGTTTTATTTTAAGCAGCTTCATGCTAGTCAGAGGGAGGAACCTAGTATTAAGACACTCCGTTCCCCACTTTCTACCGAATTCTGGACGCATTGCGTGTTGAGTGGCAGAACGCAACGCCGTGCTTAACCTTGACCCCAGAGCGAAGAAATGGAAATATAAATTTAAGTAAATATTTCATCTCCTCGTGTGGGGATCGAACTCAGAGAACCAGTCGGTTTTACAGTCACGCTTTGTGCCGCTGCGCCACGACAGGCCTCAACTGGACTGGACTTTATTTTAATCGGTTCACATAAAGTTAAAACCAGATCCACGCTTTATCACGCTAAAGATATTGGGTATAATGTTTGACTGATGTGCGAAATGAAAATATTATTAAATTATAACTCAATCCTGCATGTGTGGATCAGACCCACAACGTCACGTTACAGTTACAATTGGGCATATAGGGTAAAATAGTTTTTAAGATACATCAACAGTGAAGACGTAGGTTTTTTTTCTTATTTCACAATGTTTATTCATATCTATATTTCGTATGACGCGGTTACGCATAGGTACCAATAATGTAAACACATACTACTACAAAAATAGTACTAAAATGTTTAGAACTTTAAATTTTGCCGCCAATACCTACGACTCGATTTCGCAATGAGGCGTATGCGGCGGTTTCCCTTTGATAGGTTTTTATGTGCAAGCGTCGTTCTTGACAAATTGTATTTTATTTTACAACGATAATTTTATTATTTATTTTGTTTGAAAAAATAACTTTTTTATTTTCGGGTTTTTAATTTAATATGTAATAGGCTTTTATAGAGTAGTTAAACTGTGGTTTCATTTAAGGTGGTCCTAACAAAAAATCTCTGTATAATTGAGCATATTTAATATTTATAGTGATTTTTTGGAAAATTGATACCAATAGTTATTACAACCACTTGCGAAGAAGCATAGTTTAGGCAATTTTTTATTCTTATACCTTTTGAAAAACTACCAACGTTCTTATAGTTAATATATTATTTTTCCAAATTAAAAAAATTATCTATGTCATCATAATGGCGGAAAAATTTGAAAATGTATTGTAATACCACATTAGTATCGACAATGTAGTGTTGATAGTAATTGAAAATAGTTATACTACAGGAGGACCTTCATATGCACTGTTTTAACCTGTTTTATGTATAATATAGAATAATATATTGTATAGAGGAATCACACATTCTTTTTATTCAGTTTAGTAAATACATTTTTTAGAGGTTACTCTGTACTAAAATGGCATGCAACTCTGTTCCCACATTTACGTTCCTGATATATCGATTTAAATAATAGAAATACAAAATATAGGAAGGAAACACAAATGCAATTATATTGCATTTTTTTCTTTTTTTCATACTTGAAACGTATTAATAAATTACATATTATGTATTACATACAATTAATTTCTTTTGAATATAACACTAATTTTAATCAGCTTCACGCTATTTTAACAGATAACATAAGATGACATTAAAACGTATTGACATCACCACGTGATCCATCTAAACACAATATAAACTTTTATAAACTATGAACTCACAATCAGAATTTACTTTCCAAATACATATACTTTTTATTCTACACATCGCCATATGAGCTAATTCCGTAGAATATACCTACTTTATTATGTTTGTTAATATCACCAACGTTGACGTTTGAAATAATAATTATGGTAGACTGAACAAATATTGATTATACTTCTTTTTTTAGCTTCACGCTGTATCCCGCACACAGCAGGGTAGGCATAGGACCTCTAGTGTTAACAACAACACTCTGTTCCCTACTTTTCTCGGAATTCTGTAGGCGTTGCGTGCTGAGTAGTGAATCTCAACGCCGCACTTAACCTCGACACCAGAGCGATGAAATGGAAATATAAATTTAAATAAATATTTCGTTTCCTTGCGTGGTCATCGAACCCACAACAGTTACACTTTGTGCCCCTGTGCAACGAACGGCCTCAATTTACTTTCTTCTTTTAAAATGTGGTTAAATGAAATAGTCGTAATTTAATTATGTCAGATTACTATTAACCGACTTCTTAAAAGGGGTCATCAATTGGACTGTATTTTTTAGCCTTGTTACCTTAGAACTTTTGATTGTATGAACCGATTTTAATGATTCTTTTTTTTATTTGAAAGCTAATGCCTCCCGTGTAGTCTTATTTTAATTTAGTTTATATCCAACAATGGTATCTATGAGAAAATCATATAAATCTCAAATTTACATTAAGTATATGCGCGACAAATGAACGTATAAGTCAATATCAATTCAACCGATTTTAATGATTCTTTTTTTATTAAAAAGGGTACATATAAGGGGTAGTTTGGTGAAAGTTTAGTTAAGTTCAGAGTGTGAAATCCGGTTGAATTTGAAAAAGTCGATTTTTTTTATTAAAAAATATAATTATGTAATTTTTTCTACAAAAAACTCTTTATACTCCATGATAAAAACTATCCTATAAGTGACATTAAGCTTTGAACTATTACCATGCCAAAATTAATTTAATTTCATACAGTAGTTATCGGTATTTTAGGTAATTTATATTTTTCAGTTTTTATTTTTTTTAAAGAAAACTATCATGAAATTCGGAATGAAACCCAAAAAAAATGTACCTTGAGGCCCTAGGCTAACACCATGCAAAAATTCATCAATTTCTGTCAGGTAGTTTTTGCGTGATTGACGCACAAACAAACCGACAGACAGACAGACAGACAGACAGACAGACAGACAGACAGACAGACAGACAAGAATTCTGCTGAGTGGTTTTTTAGGTTCTATAATCGACATATTAACCGACCTAATTTTTATTTTTTTTATATCTTTCATGTACAGAATTGACTTTTCTATCCTTTTATTATATATGGAGATGGAGATTAATCACATTAATAAGATAATGAGTGCGACAAGGTCAGGCAAGACAAAACTAACATCATTTTTTTAATTCTTAAAATAAAAAATAGGTATAGATTGTTTTGTGAATTCATGTGATAAATTACATTTTATAACTCCTTTTAATTTTTGACTTTTCAGTTCGTTTCAATACAAATTTAAAATACCTTTCGTGACAAAGTGCATTTATACATCGCTCATTTACCGAAACAATGTGTCGGTAACCTTCTTTCGTCGTACCATCGTTTCTAATTCAGTAGCTTAGAGAAATAGCTGTCTCCATAGCTGACTTGGAGCCTGCGAATGAGGCTAAGGATGAAGGACCTTGTCTCTCAACGCAATAGGTCATCACTGACACACACACTGGTCCTCCTAGTTTTTCCATTTAACTACACTTCAGATAGGAGACAGCCTACATAAAAAATAAACTTTTTTAAATTATAAAACTTTTATTGAAGTTTATTCGTGTAGTAAAAAATTTTTTATGTGAATGTGTAGTCACATATATAGATCACATGTGTGAATATGTAGTCACATATGTGGACCACATGTGTGAATATGTGGTCAACATATGTGGACCACATGTGTGAAAACGTGGTCGCGTATGTGGACCACATGTGGGAAAATGTGGTCAAATATGTGGACCACATGTGAGAATTTGTGGTCACATATGTGGACCACATGTGTGAATACGTGGTCGCGTATGTGGACCACATGTGGGAAAATGTGGTCACATATGTGGACCACATGTGAGAATTTGTGGTCACATATGTGGACCACATGTGTAAATATATGGTCCCATATGTGGACCACATGTGTGAATATGTGGTCTTTCATGTGGACCACATGTGAGAATTTGTGGACACATATGTGGACCACATGTGTGAATATGTGGTCGCGTATGTGGATTACATGTGGGAAAATGTGGTCACATATGTGGACCACATGTGTGAATATGTGGTCTTTCATGTGGACCACACGTGAGAATTTGTGGTCACATATGTGGACCACATGTGTGAATATGTGGTCGCGTATGTGGACCACATGTGGGAAAATGTGGCCACATATGTGGACCACATGTGTGATATGTAGTCACATATGAAGATTACATGTGTGATCATGTGGTCACATATGTGGACCACATATGTGAATATGTGGTCACGTGTGTGGACCACATGTGTGAATATGTGGTCACGTGTGTGGACCACATGTGTGTTTATGTGCTCACATATGTGGACCACATATGTGATCATGTGGCCACATATGTGGACCACATGTGGCATCGTGTGGTCATATATGTGTACCACATGTGTGAATAAGTATTCACATGGGCATATCACATGTGTGATATGTAGTCACATATGTAGACCACATGTGTGATATGTAGTCACATATGATAATTACATGTGTGATCATGTGGTCACATATGTGGACCACATGTGTGAACATGTTATCACATATGTGAACCTTTTATAAAATATATTTAATTCATTAAATGTAATATGTATATAAATAAATAAACGTAAAGAAACGTTACGTAACATCATACATAATAACAATTAAAACGTAAACTGCAGGCTAATTGATCATCCGGTAGACATTTTAATTAAATTATCAGCTGAAGCAGAATGTCTTTGTATCATCAGAGTTGTAAACCATTTGTTCGATAATTAACTTTAACAGTTATGAACATATACTATTGTTCAAAGACGTCACTATTACATTTCAATCCTATGAATATTTATAATGGAGAGAAGAAAGAATTTCAAATAAGATAGTGGTGCACTTACTCAATTTTGCACTTTCCAATTTCTTTAGATAGTATAGCGGAACACAAGGCTTCGCTTCGTTTGTTTTTACGGGCAGAAAAATAAATATATTCTTCCACTTAGTGAGAATTTAATCCAATTAAAATATAACTAGTGCTACAACCAGAAATCTCAGTTCTCTCAATTGTACCGTCATAGCGTCAAGTTTTAGTCGACATATTAACTTTAAACATATTAATTTTTTATCAACATATTAACCGACCTCATTTTTATTTTTTTTATATCTTTCATGTACAGAATTGACTTTTCTATCCTTTTATTATATATGGAGATTTTGTTTGAAAAAATAACTTTTTTATTTTCGGGTTTTTAATTTAATATGTAATAGGCTTTTATAGAGTAGTTAAACTGTGGTTTCATTTAAAGTGGTCCTAACAAAAAAACTCTGTATAATTGAGCATATTTAATATTTATAGTGATTTTTTGGAAAATTGATACCAATAGTTATTACAACCACTTGCGAAGAAGCATAGTTTAGGCAATTTTTTATTCTTATACCTTTTGAAAAACTACCAACGTTCTTATAGTTAATATATTATTTTTCCAAATTAAAAAAATTATCTATGTCATCATAATGGCGGAAAAATTTGAAAATGTATTGTAATACCACATTAGTATCGACAATGTAGTGTTGATAGTAATTGAAAATAGTTATACTACAGGAGGACCTTCATATGCACTGTTTTAACCTGTTTTATGTATAATATAGAATAATATATTGTATAGAGGAATCACACATTCTTTTTATTCAGTTTAGTAAATACATTTTTTAGAGGTTACTCTGTACTAAAATGGCATGCAACTCTGTCCCCGCATTTACGTTCCTGATATATCGATATAAATAATAGAAATACAAAATATAGGAAGGAAACACAAATGCAATTATATTTTTTTCATACTTGAAACGTATTAATAAATTACATATTATGTATTACATACAATTAATTTCTTTTGAATATAACACTAATTTTAATCAGCTTCACGCTATTTTAACAGATAACATAAGATGACATTAAAACGTATTGACATCACCACGTGATCCATCTAAACACAATATAAACTTTTATAAACTATGAACTCACAATCAGAATTTACTTTCTAAATACATATACTTTTTATTCTACACATCGCCATATGAGCTAATTCCGTAGAATATACCTACTTTATTATGTTTGTTAATATCACCAACGTTGACGTTTGAAATAATAATTATGGTAGACTGAACAAATATTGATTATACTGCTTTTTTTAGCTTCACGCTGTATCCCGCACACAGCAGGGGGGTAGGCATAGGACCTCTAGTGTTAACAACAACACTCTGTTCCCTACTTTTCTCGGAATTCTGTAGGCATTGCGTGCTGAGTAGTGAAACTCAACGCCGCACTTTACCTCGACACCAGAGCGATGAAATGGAAATATAAATTTAAATAAATATTTCGTTTCCTTGCGTGGTCATCGAACCCACAACAGTTACACTTTGTGCCCCTGTGCAACGAACGGCCTCAATTTACTTTCTTCTTTTAAAATGTGGTTAAATGAAATAGTCGTAATTTAATTATGTCAGATTACTATTAACCGACTTCTTAAAAGGGGTCATCAATTGGGCTGTATTTTTTAGCCTTGTTACCTTAGAACTTTTGGTTGTATGAACCGATTTTAATGATTCTTTTTTTATTTGAAAGCTAATGCCTCCCGTGTAGTCTTATTTTAATTTAGTTTATATCCAACAATGGTATCTATGAGAAAATCATATAAATCTCAAATTTACATTAAGTATATGCGCGACAAATGAACGTATAAGTCAATATCAATTCAACCGATTTTAATGATTCTTTTTTTATTAGAAAGGGTACATATAAGGGGTAGTTTGGTGAAAGTTTAGTTAAGTTCAGAGTGTGAAATCCGGTTGAAATTGAAGAAGTCGATTTTTTTTATTAAAAAATATAATTATGTAATTTTTTCTACAAAAAACTCTTTATACTCCATGATGAAAACTATCCTATAAGTGACATTAGGCTTTGAACTATTACCATGCCAAAAATAATTTAATTTCATACAGTAGTTATCGGTATTTTAGGTAATTTATATTTTTCAGTTTTTATTTTTTTTAAAGAAAACTATCATGAAATTCGGAATGAAACCCAAAAAAAATGTACCTTGAGGCCCTAGGCTAACACCATGCAAAAATTCATCAATTTCTGTCAGGTAGTTTTTGCGTGATTGACGCACAAACAAACCGACAGACAGACAGACAGACAGACAGACAGACAAGAATTCTGCTGAGTGGTTTTTTAGGTTCTATAATCGACATATTAACCGACCTAATTTTTATTTTTTTTATATCTTTCATGTACAGAATTGACTTTTCTATCCTTTTATTATATATGGAGATAACCTTGTTAGTGAGTTTAATCTTTGAGAGGTAACTATAGTTTTAAATAGAATATGGCCAGTCTAATCAAAGACGAGAATTAATTTACTTTCATGTGATGCTGCCATGGCGGCACAAGCGTGTAAATGTGATGGTTGTGGGCTCGATTTCCATTCGGGAAAATTTATTGTTAATTGTTATTTTCATTTCTTTATTCCAAGCAAAGGCAGAAGCAAAGCGTGACGTAACGTAGTTGAAGAAAAAAATCGGCGGAACGTGGGGCACGAGAGTGTTTTAACACTAAGTTCCTCTCATTACCGTAGCAATCTATGACAACAACGAGAAGCTGAATAAGAAACTCAATCAATTTTTATACTTTTAAATATGCAAATATGCATAAAATTGTAGCGGCGCCGGGGTAAACGTAAATCCTACTACTAAATTACCAAAAACTTTATTTTTGGTAATTCAAATCGAGCAACTTTGATATGACACCAAATAAAAAAACAATAAAACAAACACCTTCATTCCTCACCAATCTCCATATATAATAAAAGGATAGAAAAGTCAATCCTGTACATGAAAGATATAAAAAAAATAAAAATTAGATCGGTTAATATGTCGATTATAGAACCCAAAAAACCACTCAGCAGAATTCTTGTCTGTCTGTCTGTCTGTCTGTCTGTCTGTCTGTCTGTCTGTCTGTCGGTTTGTTTGTGCGTCAATCACGCAAAAACTACCTGACAGAAATTGATGAATTTTTGCATGGTGTTAGCCTAGGTCCTCAAGGTACATTTTTTTTGGGTTTCATTCCGAATTTCATGATAGTTTTCTTTAAAAAAAATAAAAACTGAAAAATATAAATTACCTAAAATACCGATAAGTACTGTATGAAATTAAATTAATTTTGGCATGGTTATAGTTCAAAGCCTAATGTCACTTATAGGATAGTTTTTATCATGGAGTATAAAGATTTTTTTGTAGAAAAAATTACATAATTATATTTTTTAATAAAAAAAATCGACTTCTTCAAATTCAACCGGATTTCACACTCTGAACTTAACTAAACTTTCACCAAACTACCCCTTATATGTACCCTTTCTAATAAAAAAAGAATCATTAAAATCGGTTGAATTGATATTGACTTATACGTTCATTTGTCGCGCATATACTTAATGTAAATTTGAGATTTATATGATTTTCTCATAGATACCATTGTTGGATATAAACTAAATTAAAATAAGACTACACGGGAGGCATTAGCTTTCAAATAAAAAAAGAATCATTAAAATCGGTTCATACAATCAAAAGTTCTAAGGTAACAAGGCTAAAAAATACAGCCCAATTGATGACCCCTTTTAAGAAGTCGGTTAATAGAATCTGACATAATTAAATTACGACTATTTCATTTAACCACATTTTAAAAGAAGAAAGTAAATTGAGGCCGTTCGTTGCACAGGGGCACAAAGTGTAACTGTTGTGGGTTCGATGACCACGCAAGGAAACGAAATATTTATTTAAATTTATATTTCCATTTCATCGCTCTGGTGTCGAGGTAAAGTGCGGCGTTGAGTTTCACTACTCAGCACGCAATGCCTACAGAATTCCGAGAAAAGTAGGGAACAGAGTGTTGTTGTTAACACTAGAGGTCCTATGCCTACCCTGCTGTGTGCGGGATACAGCGTGAAGCTAAAAAAAGAAGTATAATCAATATTTGTTCAGTCTACCATAATTATTATTTCAAACGTCAACGTTGGTGATATTAACAAACATAATAAAGTAGGTATATTTTACGGAATTAGCTCATATGGCGATGTGTAGAATAAAAAGTATATGTATTTGGAAAGTAAATTCTGATTGTGAGTTCATAGTTTATAAAAGTTTATACTGTGTTTAGATGGATCACGTGGTGATGTCAATACGTTTTAATGTCATCTTATGTTATCTGTTAAAATAGCGTGAAGCTGATTAAACTTAGTGTTATATTCAAAAGAAATTAATTGTATGTAATACATAATATGTAATTTATTAATACGTTTCAAGTATGAAAAAAAGAAAAAATGCTATATAATTGCATTTGTGTTTCCTTCCTATATTTTGTATTTCTATTATTTAAATCGATATATCAGGAACGTAAATGTGGGAACAGAGTTGCATGCCATTTTAGTACAGAGTAACCTCTAAAAAATGTATTTACTAAACTGAATAAAAAGAATGTGTGATTCCTCTATACAATATATTATTCTATATTATACATAAAACAGGTTAAAACAGTGCATATGAAGGTCCTCCTGTAGTATAACTATTTTCAATTACTATCAACACTACATTGTCGATACTAATGTGGTATTACAATATGAATGAAATTTTTCCGCCATTATGATGACATAGACAATTTTTTTTAATTTGGAAAAATAATATATTAACTATAAGAACGTTGGTAGTTTTTTAAAAGGAATTCTTATAGAATAAAAAATTGCCTAAACTATGCTTCTTCGCAAGTGGTTGTAATAACTATTGGTATTAATTTTACAAAAAATCACTATAAATATTAAATATGCTCAATTATACAGAGTTTTTTTGTTAGGACCACTTTAAATGAAACCACAGTTTAACTACTCTATAAAAGCCTATTACATATTAAATTAAAAACCCGAAAATAAAAAAGTTATTTTTTCAAACAAAATCTCCATATATAATAAAAGGATAGAAAAGTCAATTCTGTACATGAAAGATATAAAAAAAATAAAAATTAGGTCGGTTAATATGTCGATAAAAAATTAATATGTTTAAAGTTAATATGTCGACTAAAACTTGACGCTATGACGGTACAATTGAGAGAACTGAGATTTCTGGTTGTAGCACTAGTTGTATTTTAATTAGGTTAAATTCCCACTAAGTGGAAGAATATATTTATTTTTCTGCCCGTAAAAATAAACGAAGCGAAGCCTTGTGTTCCGCTATACTATCTAAAGAAATTGGAAAGTGCAAAATTGAGTAAGTGCACCACTATCTTATTTGAAATTCTTTCTTCTCTCCATTATAAATTTTCATAGGATTGAAATGTAATAGTGACGTCTTTGAACAATAGTATATGTTCATAACTGTTAAAGTTAATTATCGAACAAATGGTTTACAACTCTGATGATACAAAGACATTCTGCTTCAGCTGATAATTTAATTAAAATGTCTACCGGATGATCAATTAGCCTGCAGTTTACGTTTTAATTGTTATTATGTATGATGTTACGTAACGTTTCTTTACGTTTATTTATTTATATACATATTACATTTAATGAATTAAATATATTTTATAAAAGGTTCACATATGTGATAACATGTTCACACATGTGGTCCACATATGTGACCACATGATCACACATGTAATCTTCTTATGTGACTACATATCACACATGTGATATGCCCATGTGAATACTTATTCACACATGTGGTACACATATATGACCACACGATGCCACATGTGGTCCACATATGTGACCACATGATCACACATGTAATCTTCATATGTGCTCACATATGTGGAGCACATATGTGACCACATGGTCACATATGTGCTCCACATATGTGAGCACATAAACACACATGTGGTCCACACACGTGACCACATATTCACACATGTGGTCCACATATGTGACCACATGATCACACATGTAATCTTCATATGTGACTACATACAACACATGTGGTCTACATATGTGACAACATATCACACATGCGATCTGCACATGTGAATACTTACTCACACATGTGGTTCACATATATGACCACACGATGCCACATGTGGTCCACATATGTGACCACATGTTCACATATGTGGTCCACATATGTGAGCACATATACACACATGTGGTCCACACATGTGACCAAATATTCACACATGTGGTCCACATATGTGACCACATGATCACCCATGTAATCTTCATATGTGACTACATATCACACATGTGGTCCACATATGTGACCACATTTTCCCACATGTGGTCCACATATGTGACCACAAATTCTCACGTGTGGTCCACATGAAAGACCACATATTCACACATGTGGTCCACATATGTGACCACATATTCACACATGTGGTCCACATATGTGACCACATGATCACACATGTAATCTTCATATGTGACTACATATCACACATGTGGTCTACATATGTGACAACATATCACACATGAGATCTGCACATGTGAATACTTACTCACACATGTGGTTCACATATATGACCACACGATGCCACATGTGGTCCACATATGTGACCACATGTTCACATATGTGGTCCACATATGTGAGCACATATACACACATGTGGTCCACACACGTGACCACATATTTACACATGTGGTCCACATATGTGACCACATGATCACCCATGTAATCTTCATATGTGACTACATATCACACATGTGGTCCACATATGTGACCACATTTTCCCACATGTGGTCCACATACGCGACCACATATTCACACATGTGGTCCACATATGTGACTACAAATTCTCACGTGTGGTCTACATGAAAGACCACATATTCACACATGTGGTCCACATATGTGACCACAGGATCACCCATGTAATCTTCATATGTGACTACATATCACACATGTGGTCCACATATGTGACCACATTTTCCCACATGTAATCCACATACGCGACCACATATTCACACATGTGGTCCACATATGTGTCCACAAATTCTCACATGTGGTCCACATGAAAGACCACATATTCACACATGTGGTCCACATATGGGACCATATATTTACACATGTGGTCCACATATGTGACCACAAATTCTCACATGTGGTCCACATATGTGACCACATTTTCCCACATGTGGTCCACATACGCGACCACGTATTCACACATGTGGTCCACATATGTGACCACACATTCTCACATGTGATCCACATGAAAGACCACATATTCACACATGTGGTCCACATACGTGAGCACATATTGACACATGTGGTCCACATATGTGACCACAAATTCTCACGTGTGGTCCACATGAAAGACCACATATTCACAAATGTGGTCTACATATGTGACCACAGGATCACCCATGTAATCTTCATATGTGACTACATATCACACTTGTGGTCCACATATGTGACCACATTTTCCCACATGTAATCCACATACGCGACCACATATTCACACATGTGGTCCACATATGTGTCCACAAATGTGGACCACATATTCACACATGTGGTCCACATATGGGACCATATATTTACACATGTGGTCCACATATGTGACCACAAATTCTCACATGTGGTCCACATATTTGACCACATTTTCCCACATGTGGTCCACATACGCGACCACGTATTCACACATGTGGTCCACATATGTTGACCACATATTCACACATGTGGTCCACATATGTGACTACATATTCACACATGTGATCTATATATGTGACTACACATTCACATAAAAAAATTTTTACTACACGAATAAACTTCAATAAAAGTTTTATAATTTAAAAACGTTTATTTTTTATGTAGGCTGTCTCCTATCTGAAGTGTAGTTAAATGGAAAAACTAGGAGGACCAGTGTGTGTGTCAGTGATGACCTATTGCTTTGAGAGACAAGGTCCTTCATCCTTAGCCTCATTCGCAGGCTCCAAGTCAGCTATGGAGACAGCTATTTCTCTAAGCTACTGAATTAGAAACGATGGTACGACGAAAGAAGGTTACCGACACATTGTTTCGGTAAATGAGCGATGTATAAATGCACTTTGTCACGAAAGGTATTTTAAATTTGTATTGAAACGAACTGAAAAGTCAAAAATTAAAAGGAGTTATAAAATGTAATTTATCACATGAGTTCACAAAACAATCTATACCTATTTTTTATTTTAAGAATTAAAAAAATGATGTTAGTTTTGTCTTGCCTGACCTTGTCGCACTCATAATCTTAATAATGTGATTAATCTCCATATATAATAAAAGGATAGAAAAGTCAATTCTGTACATGAAAGATATAAAAAAAATAAAAATTAGGTCGGTTAATATGTCGATTATAGAACCTAAAAAACCACTCAGCAGAATTCTTGTCTGTCTGTCTGTCTGTCTGTCTGTCGGTTTGTTTGTGCGTCAATCACGCAAAAACTACCTGACAGAAATTGATGAATTTTTGCATGGTGTTAGCCTAGGGCCTCAAGGTACATTTTTTTTGGGTTTCATTCCGAATTTCATGATAGTTTTCTTTAAAAAAAATAAAAACTGAAAAATATAAATTACCTAAAATACCGATAAGTACTGTATGAAATTAAATTATTTTTGGCATGGTAATAGTTCAAAGCCTAATGTCACTTATAGGATAGTTTTTATCATGTCATGCCATTTTAGTACAGAGTAACCTCTAAAAAATGAATTTACTAAACTGAATAAAAAGAATGTGTGATTCCTCTATAGAATATATTATTCTATATTATACATAAAACAGGTTAAAACAGTGCATATGAAGATATCCTCCTGTAGTATATCTATTTTTAATTACTATCAACACTACATTGTCGATACTAATGTGGTATTACAATACATTTTGAATATTTTTCCGCCATTAGGATGACATAGACAATTTTTTTAATTTGAAAAAATAATATATTAACTTAAGAACGTTGGTAGTTTTTCAAAAGGTATAAGAATAAAAAATTGCCTAAACTATGCTTCTTCGCAAGTGGTTGTAATAACTATTGGTATCAATTTTCCAAAAAATCACTATAAATATTAAATATGCTCAATTATACAGTTTTTTTGTTAGGACCACTTTAAATGAAACCACAGTTTAACTACTCTATAAAAGCCTATTACATATTAAATTAAAAACCCGAAAATAAAAAAGTTATTTTTTCAAACAAAATAAATAATAAAATTATCGTTGTAAAATAAAATACAATTTGTCAAGAACGACGCACGCACACATAAACCTATCAAAGGGAAACCGCCGCATACGCCTCATTGCGAAATCGAGTCGTAGGTTTTGGCGGCAAAGTTTAAAGTTCTAAACATTTTAGTACTATTTTTGTAGTAGTATGTGTTTACATTATTGGTACCTATGCGTAACCGCGTCATACGAAATATAGATATGAATAAACATTGTGAAATGAGAAAAAAACCTACGTCTTCACTGTTGATGCATCTTGCTTAAATTCTTTAGGTACGGGTTTAAACTATTTTACCCTATATGCCCAATTGTAACTGTAACGCGACGTTGTGGGTCCGATCCACACATGCAGGATTGAATTATAATTTAATAATATTTTCATTTCGCACATCAGTCACACATTATACCCAATATCTTACACTAAGTTGCCCTACTAAGGGCGGGATAAAGCGTGGATCTGGTTTTAACTTTATGTGAACCGATTAAAATAAAGTCCAATCCAGTTGAGGCCAGTCGTGGCGCAGCGGCACAAAGTGTGACTGTAAAACCGACTGGTTCTCTGAGTTCGATCCCCACACGAGGAGATGAAATATTTACTTAAATTTATATTTCCATTTCTTCGCTCTGGGGTCGAGGTTAAGCACGGCGTTGCGTTCTGCCACTCAACACGCAATGCGTCCCGAATTCGGTAGAAAGTGGGGAACGGAGTGTCTTAATACTAGGTTCCTCCCTCTGACTAGCATGAAGCTGCTTAAAATAAAACTAATGCTTAATATTTAAGGGCAGTTTGCCAGAATACAAACAAAAAAAGTATTTAAATCGGTTAAGCCGTTTCTGAGATTATCGTAAAGAAACGCACATATAGTAAGTATCGAGAAGTTGTGTTTTTATTTCAAACATTCAATTGAAGATTCTTATGGGAGGTACGAAAATGCGACCTAAAGTTTTAACAACTTTCTCATAAAAAACTTCATTACATTGCAAACATACATTATAAGTATATCAAAACACGAACATAATTCAGTGTGTTAAATAAATAATTCTGTGGTTTAAGCGGGCGAAGCCGCGAGCGGGTCGCTAGTATCTATATAAAATACGAACAATTATTTACGTTTGTCTAACTATTAATTATTTTATGTTCTACATTCTATAAATACTGAGTTTACTGTTAAACAAACAAACGCGGTGATGTTCCAACGATACTATTTCCAGTGGACACGGACAGGTGCGGTCCATAACCCGCTACGTGAAGGTCACAGAGTCACAACTAATGCACTTGTTTTTTTTTAGTATCTCAGTTTCACGCTGTATCCCGCACACAGGCAAGGCAGAGGGAACCTAGTGTTAAGACACTTTTCCCCCAGTTTCCGCCGAAGTCTGGAGGCATTGTGTGTTGAGTGGCGGAACTCAACGCCGCGCTTTGATTCGACACTAGAGCGAAGAAATGAAAATATAAATTTAAATAAATAAATGGCATATTCAATATTTTAATTTTCCTTGCTCTAGTAACTCCTGCTCTAGTAGGCCAAGAGCGGCGTTGAGTTTCACCACTTAATAGGCAATACCTCTACAACATGTCGGAAAATGGCTATTATGGAAGTGTCTTAAGGGAAATGGAATGTCCTCGTATTATATTCCCAGATTCCCTCTGCCTTCCGTGCTATAGACAAATCTATCATTAAGTGAAAATGTATAAGATTTCATATAAATAAAACGCTTTTGAACTGCGCCACATTTGTTTTATTTTCTATTCTTTTCACAACCAGACGGTTTTACAGTCACACTTCGTGCCACTGCGCTACGACTGGCCTCAATAATAATTATAATTTCTTTAAAGCCCATATAATAGCTGTGTATAAGTAAGCTCGAGGGTGTTATGTATTTATTTTAAAACTTGAGAGCCATCTGGTTTCTTCGGCGTCATACTTACAATGTCTTTAAAGAAAATTGTAGATCTTCATACTCGCTAGTCAGATATGAAAATAAAAAAAAAACTACAAGTCAATATAAGATGCTAATTAGTAAATTTTCGAGTGACTGTACTTTTTTAGCTTCACTCTGCAGTGCTCACATAGAGTAGACAGGGGAACCTGGTAACTTAATGTTAAAACACTTCGCCCCGATTGTGTTCCCCTCTTTCTGCCGAATTTTAGAGGCATTATGTGTCGAAAGGCGGAATCCAACGCCACTTTTTCTATTTCTATTTTCTCCTTACCAGAGCGAGGAAATAAAAATATTAAATATTTATTTCGTTGAGTGTGAATTGAACCCATAACCGGACATATACATAAAAAATATTCTGTAGTTTAATCATATATACTCTGTGTCAGAAATAATTTGCGCGGGTAAACAAACAGACGTCTACTTTTATAGTCTGTTTACTGTAAAGATGGCGGTCGTGTTTCTCTCATTTGTGCATCATTAGTGAGCGGATATGGTACAATTGAAGCCCGCCATGGGGTTGGTCATTTAATCAATATTAACAAGTAAAAATCAAACGTCCGTCGGTTCATCGACTCTTGGAAATTTCTAGAAAGGACCGTTGTTGGGCTGTTGCGATGTATCGTATGTTAATTTCAGCTAAATTAGCAATTTCTCTTTAAACATTTAAGACGGTTAAGTTATGTAAAATTATAGAATTGAAAAAAATAGCTATTTGTATGGATGACATGTATATGGTTAACAGTTTGTTAAGTACATATTACGAATCTGTCGCCGATTGTAACCAAAATACGGATAGTTTAAAGTATAGCATATGTATTAAATATTGTTATAAACATAAAAGTACAACCTTTTTAGTATGCGTAACTGAAAAGGAACTATATGGAAATGAAACTTATTTAAAAGCTCTTTCCGTATGTAAATGCTTCCGGTGCGTTCACCTTTTATTGTCAAAATTGTCAAAATGCACATTTTTTGATTATATGAAACCGCAGAAGGTAAGGTAGAGTCGAATATTGTATATTGAGTGGTAGATTTATATGTATTATATTATCTTATTATAATTTATATTTATCGTAAAAGAGAACATAATGTTAAGATACTATGTTCTCCCATTAACACCGCACTTTTTCTTGTTACAAGAGCGAGGATATGGAAAAAATATTATTTTATTATATTGCCTCTAATGGGGATTGAATAGACAACCAGTTTACTGTTAAAAGCTGTGCCAATATGATACGGCCTGAGCATATCATATTTAATCAAATTCATATGTATTTTGAGGCCAGTCGTGGCGCAGGGGCACAAAGTGTGACTGCAAAACCGACTGGTTGTGGGTTCGATCCCCACTCGAGGAGATGAAATATTTACTTAAATTTATATTGCCATTTTCTTCGCTCTGATGACGAGGCAACTCGCAATGTCCCCAGAATTCGGCAAGTGGGGAACGCTAGGTTCCCTCTGCCTACCCTGCTATGTGGAGGATACCACGTGAAACTGATTTATTGGAATTATTTTTATTCATATGCACTTACATTCTTTCTATTTATATAACAAACAAAAGCGTTGGCTATAAATATAATAAAATTAATATGCAAAGTGAAAAAAAATGTTTCTATATACGGCGTCGAAGCTCATTTGAAAACTTTTTTGAATGTTCACAAGTATCAAGTACTTCCGGTACATTCACCTTGTATTGTCGAAACTACACGAGTAAATTAGAAAACAATAGAAATGAATATTCCTTACCACATTATTTTACTGTAGAACAAGTGTCTAAAAAGTGATTTATTTTTGTTAAGTCGGTTAAGTGGTAATTACATTTTGTAGTACTTTGTATGTAATTTCACAGTTCTCAGCTTTGATTTATTGTAATGAAGTGCAACAGCTAAATTATATGTTGATTTTGTTGAATGGTTAAATTTTTGTATGTATTCCCTTGATTTTAGTAAGGTTAGCTTCACGTTTTAACCCACGTTAGGGACCCACTCGGAACTTCGTCCGCCAAATTATATAAGATGTTGAGAATAACGCTAGTCGCGGCGCAGGTGTGTCTGTAAACGTGACAGATTGTGGGTTCGATTAAATATTTTTATATCCACGCGCTGGTAGCGAGGCAAGATGCGGCGTTGAGTACTGACACTCAACACGCAATGCTTCCAGCAATCGGCGGAAAGTGGAAAGTGTGTGCTCTGCTATGTATGACATAATAAAAAAAATCTTTACATAAATTATAGCACACGTGTCGTTCTGACATATTTAAAGCTTAATTACTGTAAAGTTTCATTTAATTTTTTTAATGTGAACACACATTTTTAATGTGAAAGTAGAATATAGCAGGACAGACAGACAGAACCTAGAGTTAAGATTCTCCTTTCTCCGGTTTTAGATACAGTATTGATTGTACGTTGATGATGTTCAAACGCTTAACAAGGGCAAAGAGAAAGAAAATATCGATACTTTTCTCCTCTTTAGTAAGTATGGAATTCTTACACTACGATAATACTCTGGTGGAAATCCGAAATTTGATAAGATGCTGCTGGTAACTTGGTGCATGGCATTTACAAAGTGCCGTTATTGTTACAAATGAGAATAGGCCAGTCGTGGCGCAGAGGTACATTTTGTGACTGTAAACGCGACTGGTTGTGGGATCGATCCCCATTGGACGATATTTAATATTTTTATTTAAATTTATATTTCAATTTTATTGCTCTGGTGTCGAGGCAAAGAGTGGCTTAGAGTTCCGCCACTCAACCCGTAATGCAACCAAAATTCGGCGATATGTGGGCAACTGAGTGTTTCAACACTAGTTTTCCTCTGCTGTGTGCGAGATACAGCGTGAAGCTAATGAAAGAAAATCAAATTCACAACCTCAGCTAACTACAATATATCAACTATGCCGCCATGGTATTAACAAAACCACAAACTTTAATTAAGAAAAAATATCAAACTAAATATATGTATGTATGTACAGTACAAAATAACACAGGAACGTTCTAAACAACAAGAAATATGTCTCAATAACAAACCAATGGAACTGAAATCACAACGTCCATTACATTGATAGAACTAATTGTAATTTACGTAATGCGTTGGAGACATTAGCATAAGTTATTCTCAATGTATGAGACCGTTGTGGCGCAGGAGCTCAAGGGTGTGTAACGTGACCGTTGTGGGTTCTGTACTCGAGTAAATGAATTATCATTTATCAATATTTTATTTTTTTTGCTCCGGCATCAAAGCGAAAGTCCGGTCTTGAGTTTCGCCACTTAATACGCAAGGCTTCGAAAAAAAACCAACGGAAAGCGGGGAACGGTGTGTCGTAACATTAGGTTTCTGGTTCCTGACTGTAAAACCGACTGGTTGTGGGTTCCATCCCCACTCGAAGTGATGAAATATTTACTTAATTTATATTTCCATTTCTTCGCTCTGATCTGGAGGCTAAGCGACTCGTTGATTCTGCCACTCAACACGCAATGCCTCCAGAATTAAGCAGAAAGTGGGGAACGGAGTGTCTTAACACTAGGTACCCTCTGTCTACCCTGCCGTGTCCCGCACACGCGTGAACCCGATTTATTTATTTTAATTTTATTTATGTATGCATGACATCAAATAACACAGGAACAGGACGAAATGAAATACGTCTCAATAATAAACCAACATTCATACAAGTAATTGTAATGTACGTAATGGGTTGGCGACATTAACATAAATTATTATCAATATATAACCGTGCTATCAACGTGAGTAGCAATTACTTGGATCTCTTTATCATTGTAGGATTTATTCTGCTTGGGACTGTCTGTAATTTAAGATGGTGGGTAGTTTTGAGAATGATTGATAATATTGTTTGTTTGTTGTATAATTGAGAATGTATTTCGTGGTGAAGCGCGGCGTTGAGCTACGCCACTCAACACGGAATATAGAATTCGTGGGAAAGTGGGGAGCGCAAGTGTCTTAATGATAACGGAGTGTTTATAAAAATATTAAATTTGTTGTAGATTTATCTGAAATTCAAATTTTATATAATAAGTAGCAATGAACTAACTTGAACTACTACTGTTATTTATTTATTTGAAACAATGAATTTATTTGTGTTCTAATATCTTGTATATTAGTGTGTTTATAAAACTTTGGTATTTAGCTATTTTTTATCAGCTTCACAGAGTTCCACACACAGCAGTATACGCAGAGGGAACCTTCTGTTAGGACACTCCGTTCCCCACTTTTGTAACATAAGAATCCATAAATAGGATCGGTTCAGCAGTTTTTTATCAATATGTACGAACTTTTTTTCTTCGAACGCTTAAAAATTTGGTGACAAATTTTTATTTGACCACATGTTAAAAAGGATATACTAATTTGAAATATCAAAATATTTTTTTCTATTTTTAAATGCGTAAACAGACTTAATGAGTAAATAACTGGCTTTGATAAGGATTTATTCCTAATAGAGTTCTGATCACGTTTTTGGAAATTTTTATTACAGAGGCCAAAATAAACTTGTGTTTTCTGTTGAACCATCCGTTGGGAATATTTATTTATGAGGTAAAAAGAATCTGTTTCAATTTATTTGCTAGTTAATCACTGAAAAATCCCAATTTACGGTGTTGCCTGTTCCGCCTCATAGAGGTCATCGATAGTCGGCTCTCGTAAAGGTGGCCTATCTATATGCGTAATATAGAGTAGGTGTTATACAACTCGAGGTTGAAGTAACTTGAAAAAGGCTTAAAATTTTGGCTTTAAACAATGTAAGCCATAACCATAGCACAATTAATTAATTTCTGACCGATAGATTTTTCTGACTGACAAATTTATCAGTAGATTTTGCGTGTTTCGTGAACAAAGCAACAGACTTTCAAACTGAGAGATTTCTAAAACTTGTGTTAAGGAAATTTCATATAAACTGTCGACACTGAAAACAACCCGAAATATTGACTTACCGTCTTTTTTCCCACATACAAATCTTTCCTCTTTATATAATCGTATAGAAGTATAGATATGGATATAGATTAATACAATAATTTTGTTACAAATTTTTGTGTTTGCGAAAATATCATTTTTTTGTGTTAATACTTTTTCTGCTTTTATCATGCTGCGTATGGCAGAGTAGGCTGAAGGAACGTGGTGCTAAGACACTCCGTTCTGTCTCTGTTGCATGTCAAAAAAATTAAGTAATTCACTAACTCGAGTAGGATCGAATTCATAACTTTTCCTTTTTCAGTCAGACGCTTCGCCGCTGTGGTTTGGAACAATTCGCGAAATATACAACATAATTTACTTACAAATTTTGGACTTAATCTTAAAACAGTAATATTTGTATAAACGTTGTTTCTTTTTTTCCATGGCCTACGACCCTACATACATATATAAATTCCTACCGTATTATAAATTACAAAATGTCAGTAGACTACGCACCCAGTCCCAAGTGGCAGAACCAATCCCCATCCAAGCCATTGCCCACAGTCAGTAATTAAGAAGCACTCAGCCCTATAATAAATTTGCACCAGATACCGGCCACAGCGATAGTAATTGAATTGTTGGGACATTTGCATAATAATAAACCTTTAAGTCTAGTATGTGATAAACATGAAGGAAATCCAATTAGGTGCGTGAAAGGTGATTTAGTTTTGTAAACTAGATTGTTTTAATAGCAAATTGTTGGTATGAATAATAAATAATATTATTATTTATTGTACGTGAGCTTTGCGGGTTCGAACTCCCACTTAAGGACATTTTTAATTTATTATTATTTTCATTTCCTTTTTTTACCTTGTTATATTTATTCCACGTTTATAACAAGGTAGGCAGAGGGAATAAAGTGTCTTTTAACTGGAGTAAGACACTCCGTTCTCCACTCTCCACCGAATTTTCGATGCATTGCGTGTTAAGTGGCGGAACTCAACCCCTTGACACCAGAGCGAAGAAATGATAATATTAAAAAAAATTATAAATCAAATATGGAATATATAATTTCTTCGAGTGGGAATGGAAAGCACAACCCTCGCGTCGCCACACTTGTGCCACTGCGCCATAACTCCCTGCCTCGTCATAATATTATAATTATTATAAAATAATAGTCACTCAGTTTAATAATCCTTACTTAATTATAAAGCCATCTTACTTTTATCGTAGGCACGAAGTAAATCCAATTAGGCGCGTGAAAGCCTACTAGCGTTATGAACGAGATAATTTTTATGTAAAATGAACAGTCACATTTGTACTAGCTGTAATATTTTTAATAAGAAATAAATCAAATAAATCGGCTTCATACTGTTCCGCACACAGCAGGATAGGCAGAGGGAACCTAGTGTTAAGACACTCCGTTCCCCACTTGCTGGAGGCATTCCATGTTATGTGGCAGAACTCAATGCCGCGCTTTGCCTCGACGCCAGAGCGAAGAAATGGAAATATAAATTTAAGTAAATATTTCATCTCCTCGAGTGGGGATCGAACCCATAACCAGTCGGTTTTACAGTCACACTTCGTGCCGCTGCGCCACGACTGGCCTCAAATGTTCAATTATAATTGCTTATAAGTGATGTGGCTAAGAGTAAATTCTTGGCCATACTTTAGATGCCATTTATAAAAATACTAACTATTTTCCTTTAATATTTATGTTATAAATAAACAAGCACACATCAAGCGCATCAATTGGTCTAATTAATTGGGTTAAGTGGTTTCCAAACTGGAGTGCTAACAAATGTAAAAAAATAAAATAAGGGAGTTTCGTGCTCTATGCCGTATTATTTTAGCAGGGTAGGCAGAGAGAATCTAGTGTTAAGACACTCCGTTCTCCACTTTCCGACAATTTTTTCGAATTATTGCGTGTTAAGTTACGCTTCAACGCCGAGATATATGTCTTGGTGCGAAAGTAAAGAAATGAAAATATTAATAAATTATAATTTGTTCTCCGAGTGGGGATCGAATCCACAACCGTCGCCCCACAGTCATATCCTTGTTTACCGCCGCCATTATGACCTTTAGCAAATAAAAAAAATCGACAAATCGAAAAAAACTCGAAAAATAAAAACTTTTTTAAAATATAGGAATTTCATTTGTTTCGTATATTTTCCGGAAAAGATATAACACAGTATAGTTAATAAGTTATATATTTGCCCATTATGATATCACATGACGTGTTATATTGTAAAATTGAGAACATGCATTTTATTTAACGAGACCATGTAATTTGAATCTGTATATTAATATAGAAATAAAAAAAAAATCAGAAAATTAAATGAAAATGAAAGTATTAACAATTTCATTGATAAATTTCTAAATTTCCCTCATCACGCAATGCTTTCAAAACGGAGTGTCACTAGGTTCCCTCTGCCTTCCCTGCTGTGTGCGGGATACAGCGTGAAACAGAAACTTGATAACAACCTGCGACCATCTCAACTCACCGTTATTGTGCTTCTATACAATAAGTGACAAGCGTTACTTGACCCACAAAATCTATACGCGCTTTAGTTAAGATGACTCATTTTAAAATTGTTAAACAATAGCTAAGTTTAAATTAGTCGATCATTAATTGCAATTCCTTTTATAATTCACTTTTTCTATAACTCCTACGTGAACTCAAAATTATATATGTGGGCGATTCCAAAAGCATTTTAGGTAAGTTCTGTGAGGTCGAATGGCTTTGATGATGTATAGTTGGTGAATCGTGAGTAGATAAATATTAATAGCATTCACAGGCTACAGGTTACGGGTTCGATTTCCACTCGAGGAAATAAAATATTAAATATTATAATTTTTTCGCTTTGGTGGTGAGGGCAACGGAAATGTTAAAATGGGTACGGAGTGTATTGCCACGGGATTTCCAGGTTACCTCTGCTTATTCCGCTATGTTAAAATATTATTATAAGATGGATGAATATGATATTTCATTTCTGATCAATCTAATCTACCCAACTTTGTATCATAATACATTGTATTGAATTTAATTACACATCATAAAAATCAGCTTCACGCTGCATTCCGTACACAGCAGGGTAGGCAGAGGAAACCTAATGTTAAGACACTCTGTACTCTACTTTTCTTTGAGTTCTGAAGGCATTGCGTGTTGAGTAGCGGAACTTAATGCCGCGCTGTGCTTTGACACCAGCGCGAAGAAATGAAAATATAAATTTAAGTAAATATTTTATCCATTCGAGTGGGGATCGAACCGACAACCAGTCGATTTTACAGTCACGCTCTGTGCCACGACTGGCATTAATTACACATCATAAAAAAGAAAATATATATTTAAAAATTAAAAGATTGAGAGCCTCTGCTCAGAAAGAGGATAAACAAGCAAAGGAAAAAACGCAATGTTTACAACGCGGCGTTTCAAACAGTAGCGACGTTCATATCAAAGGAATTGTAAAACACCATCAAACGGTATAGAACCGGTGCCGAATTGCCCGTGATTGCTTTTAAACCGTATTGATGACGGAAACGATTGGAGGAATTCAAATTGGGTTTTATTTACTGGTAGTTTTTGAATGTATTGTGGTACAGTGGCTGTGTTTGGTTGTAAATGTGTTAGTGGGTTCGATCTTAAGTCCAGATTTACGTGTAAATTATTTTAATTTCGCAGTGTAGAGATCTACCAGTCAATATTGATTCGAGCGGATAGTGGAGAATTGTAGGATACGCAGAGATAATTTTCGATTATATATTATAATATATGGTTATACATTAAGGTTATGAAAATATTTTTTGTATTGTCCTTGAGGCATCGAACTCATTCACTCAAGTTCTCCAGTTTAGGTTTTTAAGTTAAATATTATTTTGTTGGCTTACTAAACGTTTTTTTTTTTGGAAAAAAGTCGACATCCTTTTAACCTTTTAAAGTGTGACTGTAAAATTTGAAAAAATGTGAAAACTGGTTGGTCTGGTTGGTTGGTCTGGGTATCGAACCCACATACCCATTCGAGGAGAATATTTATTTAAGTTCATATTTCTATTTCTTCGCCCTGGTGTCGAGGCAAAGCGCGGCATTGGGTTCCGCCACTCTACAAGCAATGCCTCCAAAATTCGGTGGATAGTGTGTGTCACAACACTAGGTTCCTTATGACTAGCCTGCTGTGTGCGGGATACAGCGTGAAGCTGTTAAAAAAAATAAAAAAATATAACACCGAGAGGAGGCGCGGGTTCGAGTCTCGCTGCGATCAAATTTTTATACGTTTTCTAAATAAGTAAATATAACACCTCCGGGCATAGAACTAGGTAACACAAATTCTCTACTAAATAATGGTAATTACTAATTATTATAGCAACATGTATCTGTGCTTTCAATTCACCAATTAGTTCGTGTATCATCTAACAGTATACTGTTAATGAGAAATTGGTCTTATTTGGGAGAAATTAACACGTGGGAGTACTTTATAAGTGAAGTTAATGTTCAATAGAGGTTTTTTTCTTTTTTGTTCTGTTTCAGATTCGAGATTTATCCATAGAAGAGAAAACAGAGTGCTTCATAGAAAGGAAAACAGTACATATCTCGTTCGCTTCGCCTCCTGATGCAGACGGGTCTTTTGGTGCTTCTCTTATGACTGACTCTTGTTTAATGTTTTTTGCCATGGAATGGAGGTTGGAGCTAAAAAAACTTTGTTTAGTTTTATGTATTTACTATGATTTTAAGACCTAAGTGCTTATACATTCCGTTTTCTCCTTTTAGCTATAGTAGAAGACAGCATTTGGTTTATTTGTTTTTAAAATGAAAATAATTTCTAATCATTGAGAAATATTTTGACGAGTGAGATTCGAATCCTTGAACTTCGCAAGTAAAGTACGAACATACTGTGCCATGATGACTCCTTAGTGCTATTTATATATTTTAAATACTTGAACTTAAGCTTGTTCCTGTAATTTTTTTTTACTAAAATATTTTTTGTGAAATATTGATTGATTCTTTTAAATAAGTTGTTTACGAAACTTTGCCCAAATTTAGTAAGTATATGGATTCTATAAGAAGAAACGCTGTTTATCAAAAAATTTTCAACATTTTGTTCCCACAACAAGAATTATTATATCAATAATTTGGTGTAAACAAAAAAATATATATTTAAGGAAGTTAATTTTTCCAAACATTTCGTTACGGACGTTTCCATAGGAGTAAAAGCGAATTAACTTTTTTCTAAGTGGCCCCATGGCTTGGTTTACATAGTCGTAGCACGTACGAGCACGTCTCTATATGGTATAACAAGATAACTTCATTGGACACGGTATTTAAATCTGTGGTATTTTATATACTTTTTAGGGTATACATATTTTTTTACTTTTTTTTCAAATCTCTTTCTTTTTAGCTTGACGCTGTATACCACACACAACAGGGTAGGCAGAGGGAAAATAGTGTTAAGCCACTCCGTACCTCATTTTCCACCGAAATTTTGTTGCGTTTGCTTTAAGTGGCGGAGCTTAACGCTTCGATTTACCTTGATATCAGAGCAGAGCAGAGAATAAAATATTAGTAAATAATAATTCACCCCCAAGAAGAAGAAGGGATCGAACCTAGAACCATTGAGTTTATAATCAGAAGCGACTATCTTACCGCACCGTGTCGGCGTGCGTAGCCGATGAACTCGTAAATATGTGAGATAACATTATTACATAATATTTATCCCACATATAAATTTATACAATCGTTTAAGTGATTTATAAAACAATAGCCTGTAGGGATGTTCCTGAGGTCTGATAATAAATTTGAGAAAAAATATACTAAATTTAATATATAAATCAAAGAAGATATGATCATCTCTTTGGTACTAGGTTGCTTAACTTCAAGCAAAAATTTATATTATTTATATTTGTCCTGAGCTTTTAATATTATCAGCTTCACGCTGTATCCCGCACACAGCAAGGTAGGCAGAGGGAACCTAGTGTTAAGACACTCCGATCCCGAGTTTTCGCCGAATTCTGGAGGTATTACGTGTTGAGTGGCAGAAATCAACGCCGTGCTTTGACTCGACACCAGAGCGAAGAAATGGAAATATAAATTTAAGTAAATATTTCATCTCCTCGAGTAGGGATCGAACCCACAACCAGTCGGTTTTAAAGTTACACTTCATGCCGCTGCGCCACGACTGGCCTCACACTTAAAAATTATTAAAGAAAATATTTATTATTTTTTTGTGATATTTCATAATTTATAATCACGATCTTTTTAAATACGTATTTTTGTATATTATTATTCAAGAAAAGGTTTCTAAATTTACATTTTCCATCATTTTTAATAATTTATTTTTCTTATTTTAAATACATACTATATATTTCAGACTTGTTTCAAATCTTTGATCTTTGGATCATCTTCATCCCACAGATACAACGAATGGTTAAAGTGATTTATTAAACAATAGCCTGTAGGGATGTACCTAAGGTCAGTTGATTAGTGCGAGAAAACATCTTAATCTCACGTAACAAAGTAGGTATCATTGGTCCACAATACGAGATGGACAATTGAATAACGATTGTAACGCTCACTGGGGTTCGGGGATAGTGATGTGCTTGTTTCGTAAAATAATATGTTTTTTTTTTTACATTTTAAAAGTGTTATTCCATACTTAAGAAAATATTCAATCCGATCCGATGTCGGTTTACAGGAGGCGCGGGTTTGAGTCCCGCTACGTTAAAATTTTTATAAAATAAAATAAATAAATCAGCTTCACGCTGCATCCCGCACACAGCAGGGTAGGCAGAGGGAACCTAGTGTTAAGACACTCCATTCCCCACTTTCTGCCAAATTCTGGAGGCATTGCGTGTTGAGTGGCAGAACTTAACGCCGCGCTTAGCCTCGACACCAGAGCGAAGAAATGGAAATATAAATTTAAGTAAATATTTCATCACCTCGAGTGGGGATCGAACCCACAACCACTCGGTTTTACAGTCACACTTCGTGCCACTGCGCCACGACTGGCCTCAAAATTTTTATACGTTTTCTAAATAAGTATAAATATTATTAATATTTTTGTTATATTATACTATCATAATCTTATGATTATTGAATCGAACATCGATTAAGATGATAGAATCTGTAGTTATAGATGAAACGATGTAATACAAAGAATTGGAAAGCAGTTTAATTTATTACTATAATAACGCAGAAAACAAGAACAATTCATAGAACATTACAATATCTAATTGTAAAGGACAATATTATATAACTAGAAGTTCACTCAAACATTTATTTAATTATGATTAAATTTAATTATAAGAAAACAAGGATTTAGTATTAATGACCTTTAATCGTTGTTGTTACAGTAAATATACTGGAGGTCATTACTGATATTCTTATCAGATATTAGTATACAGGTCTCTATTATTTATAGTACAATGTAAATTTAATAATAATAATAATCTAAAAAGTCCGTCGTTGCACAGCGGCACAAGTGTGTGACTGTATCGCAAAAGTTGTGGGTTCTATCGCCATTTATGGGTATTATTATTTATTCATATTTTCTTTTTCCTTTGTGATGACAACAAGGTAATGGCCCATAGTTTAGTTTCTCCACACTACACGCAGTGCCTCGAAAAATCCGGCAGAAAGTGACAAACGTAGTGTCTTATTACTTGTTTCGTTTTTGCATTTATTTGCATATAAATGTTTAATTGAATTGTACGTCCGATGTTGAAGATAAAGTTTTAGCTATCCATATATGAACATGCAGTAACTTAGGTAAATATTTATTTATTATTATCATAAATAAAAATATTTCTACTATAATATTACACATACTATGTATAGCTTCACACAGTGGCACAGTACCTGTAGGTAAATGCGACCGCCGTGGGCTCTTTTTCCACTAGGACGAATGAATTACTTTTTTTTCCTCGCTCTGATAATAAGGCAACCAAAAGCGTTAAGTTCCGCCTCTCAATACAAAATATATCGTAAATGGAGTGCCTTAACACGAGGTTACGAAAATTCATATTAGCAGCCAACGGTAAGTTTTTTTGTCGATATAATTTGTTGGACATCACCACTATGACGCACAATCGGTGTAATGGCTGGGTCAAGTGGATACTGGACTCTATTTGGCATTGTACTAAATCGCCTAGTGTAATCTAGTTCACCAAGATTTGCTAACTAGTTACCTATATAAATATACATATATAGATTGTAAGGTAAAAAAAATATTCAATTTCCTCTACATTTAAATGTTTTCTAAAACAGTATTTTTTTCCTAAGTGTGCAATAATATTTTTAAAATGCTAAAAATGTCTGTATGTTTATTTTTTTAGTCTTACGTTGTGCAAAACAAGGTAGTCAGAGGGAACTTGAGAACTCAGTGTTGAGTGTTGGAACTCAATTTCGCCTTTAGCTCGTTATCGGAGCGAGGAAATAAAAAATATTACATATCATCATTCTTCTAAGAGGTAATCGAACCAACAACCATAGTGTTTATAGTCGCGCGATTGGGCCTTTGACCCCGACAACCTCAATTTGTTTGTTTTAATTTACTGTTTTTTTTTTACATTAGATCGTCATAGAAAATACTCTACAAAATAAGGAGACATAAAATTAGTGTTTTCAACATTCGTGGCCAGTCGTGACGCAGCGGCACAAAATGTGACTGTAAAACCGACTGGTTGTGGATTCGATCCCCACTCAATGAAATGAAATATTTATTTAAATTTATATTTCCATTTCTTCGTTCTAGTGTCGAGACAAAGCGCGGCGATGAGTTCTGCCACTCAACACGCAATGCTTCCAGAATTCGGCAAAAAGTGGGGAACGGAGTGTCTTAGACTAGGTTCCCTCTGCCTACTCTGCTGTGTGCGGGATACAGCGTGAAGCTGATTTGATTGGATTTGATTTGTATTTAACATTTCTAGGAATATACTTTATTTTTTTGGAGTTATATGTTCTTACTACTTACTATCAAACAAATCCTACTTTTTTCGTGAAATGTAAATTATTACACACTGTAAAATAAGAATTTCCTATTTTAAGAGGACAAACAAAAAAAATAAGTGCCTAAATGAGAATTTAGATAGATAGATAGATAGATAGAAAAACTTTATTGCACACAAAGCTGTTAGATAAAAATAGAGAACAATCTTAAAATAATTCCAGAGCGTGCAAAGGCGGTCTTATTGCTGACAGCAATCTCTTACAGACAACCTTTGAAGAAAGTAATTAGTCTTAATAGAAACGGGCTAGTGCACATTTAAAACATTAAAATAATAATAATAATAAATAAATAAAATAACAAAAATATATATATATATATAATAATTACCTTATGAATAGATAATACATATACGCAACATATAAATATATGTTCATACACACATACATACATACATATATATAAATATACACTCATACATACTATATTGCAAATAAATAAATGAATAATTATTGTAAGTCAAGAAAATAATTAGTTAGACGACTTTTGAATATATTTAGGGATTTGGAGTGACGAATGTCTGATGGAATCGTATTCCACAGTTTTACCGCTTTCACAGAGAAGGATTCACCATAAAAGCGCGTGTGAGCAGTTGGCAACATTAGTCGATTGTCAAATCTTGATCGAAGTTGAAGATGAGAGGATGTATCAGCACCCAAGAAATGAAACCGGGTTTTTAGATAGGGTGGACTGAAAGGATTATAAATTATAGTATAAAGGAGTGAAAGGATATGCAAGTTGCGGCGGTGTCTAATAGTAAGCCATTTGAGTTGCGTGCGGTATTCTGAGACATGTTCAAACTTACGTAAGCTAAAAATGAATCTAATACACATGTTTTGTAGCCGTTCAAGCTTATTCAGCTGATCCTCCGTAACGTCCGGGTAACAACTGTCCGCATAGTCCAAAATAGGTAGTATAAGGGCATGGGCTAACGATATTTTGGTCTTAATTGGTATGAAATGTTTCCAACGCTTTAATGAGCCGATTGTAGCAAAGGTTCTCCTACTAACTTCGGCAATTTGCCCGGACCAGGAAAATGAGTTATCAATTAGGAGACCAAGATTCCTGACAGAATTGCTGTATGTAAGAATAGAACTGTCAAAGCGAATAGGACGTAAAGCGCTATAATCGATTTTAGATAACTGCATAGGACTACCGATTAAAATAACCTGAGATTTCATAGGGTTTAAACGTAATCCATAGGATTTGCACCAGATACAAATATTATGTAAATTAAAATTAAGTTTATCAATAGCTTCGTCAATATCTCGAGGCAAGGCAGAGACGTAAACTTGTAAATCGTCTGCATAAAGATGGAAAGAGGATGAAAGAGATTGAGTGATCGTATTAATAAATATGGAGAATAATAAAGGAGAGAGAACACTGCCTTGCGGTACACCAGCGGAAAGGAGATGAAAGGAAGAACATTTATTAAGGACACGTACACATTGATGACGATCATATAAGTAGCTACGAAACCACGTCACGACCTCAGGAGAAATGTTGATGGAACGCAGCACAGCCAATAAGAGTTCGTAATCAACCGTATTGAATGCATTACTAAAATCCAACAGAGCAAGAATGCTCAGTTGTTTGCTGTCCATATTGGAGCGTATATCGTCACATACCTTGGTGAGAGCAGTAACTGTGCTATGACCTTTGCGAAAGCCGGACTGATACTCAGTGAGAATGTTATGCTTGTATAGGTAGCCGTATAGTTGGGAATGGACGATACGCTCCAATACCTTAGACAAAAAGGGAAGGATAGAGATAGGGCGATAGTTGGAAAAAGATACTGGATTTTTAACTTTAGGGATTGGAAGTACATGAGCTTTACGCCAGGCATTAGGAAATTCACCGGAGGATAAGGAGAAATTGAAAATATGGGAAAGTACAGGTAGAACAGTATTAAGTATTAAGAGAATCATTTTACGGTTGATTCCATCGCTCCCCGTAGCATCCGATTTAATTGAAAATATGTGAAATTTGATGTCGCTGTGATTAACGGGAGTAAAATGAAAAGAAGGATAACCAGGGATAGGTAATGAAAGGAGATGGTTAAGAGAATTAAGCTTTTCCCTGCTATCCAGTGGAATAGCTGTAGCAAAAAATCCGTTCAGAGCGTCGAGATCAAGGTTATGCGAGATGGTAGATGGTTGCCGGCCAATTCCAAGTGTCTGCAGAAATTTCCAGATCTTAGAAGGTTTACTGTTTTCAATAGAAGAGTGTATATACTGTCGCTGGGCATCTCTACATACTTTACTGCAGCGATTCCGGAGATGCTTATACTTAGTAAGATTGATGTCACTGGGGTTCAATTTGTACTTACATTTAGCTCGGTTTCGTTTTAACATAAGGGCTCTTATTTCTTGGGTAAGCCACGGGGCGGGAAGGTGTTTTAGCTTGATAGGACGGAAAGGGGCGTGTTTATCGAACAGTTCTGTTAAAATAGAGTTAAACAATTCAAGCTTTTCATCTATTGTACCAACGTTAAAGATAGAATTCCAATCAATACTATTTAGCTCTTTCAAAAATAAATCATTTTTAAAATTCTTAAAACTACGGCGCATTACCACGGTAGGTCTTACCTTAGGAGGGCGTATTTTATAAGATAAGTAAATTAAGTCATGGTAAGAAAACCCTTCGGCTGGAAATTGGCCCTGGCTCTCAACGTGGTTCAAAGAGGAGACAAAACTAAGGTCTAATAAAGAAGGCGAACAATTAGGAAAATAATGAGTGGCTTTAGATGGGAGAGTTTTTAGATTAGAACTATTGATGATGTTTAGTAGACGCTTGGCACGTACATCGTTCTTGATAAGGCAGGTATTAAAATCTCCCATAATAATAGTATGGTCTGCATTAGACACAAACAACTCTAATAAATTTTCAAAGCCATCAAAATAGTCAATATGGAGTGATGGACTATAAAAAACACCCAATAAAAGTTTTGCCCGACCAATCAGAACCTCTATGAATAGATGTTCAGCCGATTCCGAGTACTTAGAATCTGATTTGCTGAGAATAGAAAACGGAATATGGTTACGAAGGTAAATGGCAACACCGCCTCCACCTTTACCAATGCGGTCGTTCCGTATGAGGTGAAAGTTAGGAAGTGAGAAGGAAGAGGAAGGTAAGGTTTAGGTAAACATGCAAAAGTAAATCAGGACCGATTCATTTAGTTTATGTCCCAATAAAAAAAAACACGAAATAGTGACAAATCATGTTGACACGCGCTTCCCGAATCTTAGTAAAACTTATCCAGTTTATAGTTTTCGTCCCACCGTCACCGGCCATATATATTTTATGTTCTGTGATGCAATCGAGAAAATGGGAAATTTTGTTTCGTCGACGCTATTATGTAGAGTTCCTATTACAGCAGCAGGTGATTATTTTTTTTTCTATAAGAGACTAGGCAGAGGGAACCTGGTATTAAGAAACCCGCTTTCTGCCGAATTTTTAAGGTATTGCGTGTTGATTGGTGGAACTCAATGCCGAACTCAACATATTAAAGAAAATGAACATATTAAATAATTCATTTCCTCGAGTGGGGATCGAACCCATAACCGTTGTGTTACAGTCACGTTCTTGTGCCCCTTCGCCACAACAGGCTCAGACTGACAGACAGATCTATAAGACTCATTGATAAAATAACGCCTAAACAAATAACATTTGAAATTATATGTTTTCTCTTTATCACGCTTTTTCACGCATATTGCAGAAGGGTAGGCTAGAGAAACTGAGTGTTAAGACTAAACTCAATTTATTACTTTCCACATTTTTTTATTGACTGCTGAGTAATGAAACTCAACACCTCGTTATACGTAATAGGGCGAGGAGATTAAAATATTTTAATGGAACGAGTGGTTAATTATTTATTTGCTCAGATAAAACTGTTATGGCGTAGTAGCACAGTGTCTGACTGTGTACGTTTAAGCTGTAGGTTCGTCTCCGTGATTACACGGACGAGGAGGAGAAAATAGATTTTTTTTCTTATTTATTAATATAAATAACAAAAATAGATTTTTTTTGTTATTTATTAATATAAATAACAAAAATAGATTTTTTTTGTTATTTATTAATATAAATAACAAAAAAATCTATTTTCTCCTTCACCCCATAAAAATAATATATTCCACGTTAAACTGCAGACCAGCGAGCAGAAGTCAAGGGCCACCAATAAGCGTTCCCAGAAGCAAATAACCAATTGTGACCGTTTAAGATGATCACAAGCCAATTGATGAGGTTTAAAACAACTGTCGGTATTTACATAAGAGGCTGATATAGTAAATGTATTTAAACTAGCTTCCACCTGTGGCTTTACCCGCGTTGCCAAATGGAGGTAGTTAAGAATGTATCCCGCATATATCAGGGTAGGCTGAGGGTACCTGGGATCCTAGTGTTAAGACACCGTTTGCCAGTCTCCGCCGATTTCTAGAGGCATTCCGTTTTGATTGTCAGAACTCAAGGTGGAGCTTTGCCTCGTTACCAGAGCAAGAAAATGAAAATATTAAATACATAATATTCTCGAGTGAGAATCGAACTCACAACACTGTTGTTTACAATGGCACGTTTGTGCTTTTGCGTCACGACTGGCCTACAATTTTTTTTTTATTTTGAACTACTAGTTCCTGAGATTAGATTTCAAGTAAACATTTTCTTTAGCTTTGAAATATTAGCAAAGATAGATTTCCTTTACGAATACGTCAAAGGATTTTATATACTACATTCCGCAAAACCAATAATTGCAAACAGACAACAATACGCTATAAAATATATACATATATATAAAAGTCCGGTTGTAAATCCGTTCCGGTGTCGAAAATTATAAAAAAAAACAACCATTGTCATACAATTTAGTATTCACTAGATATGCGAATTGTTTTTAAATCGAGATGTGAATTTGAGATAAATGCTTAATATGGTACAGTTGTTGAATTTAAACTGCCGGTCAAAGGCGAAGTTTGCGGCGGACAGACGGACGTCTGATAAAGGCAAGATTTGCATTATTTTTATATATACATAAATCAGCTTCACTGTATCACGCACACAGCAGTGTAGGCACAGGAAACTTAATGTTAAAACACTACGTTCGCCACTTTCTGCCGAATTCTGGAGGCATTGCGTGTTGGCAGAACTCAACGCCGCGCCTAGCCACGACATCAGAGCGAAGAAATGGAAATATAAATATTGCTATAGCTGGCATATATATTGTATATATAAAAATATAGAAGCCAGTCGTGGCGCAGGGGCACAAAGTGTGACTGTGAAACCAATTGGTTGTGGGTTCGATCTCCACTCGAGGAGATAAAATATTTAGTTAAATTTGTATTTCATTTTATTCGCTCTGGTTGGAACCCACACGGGTTAAGCGCGGCGTTGAGTTCTGCCACTCAAAACGCAATGCCTCCAGAATTCGGCAAAACGTCTTGAACGGCGTGTCTTAACACTAGGTTCCCTGGGAAGTTTTTTCTAGGTTTTTTTTACATATATATATATTACGTCTTGGTAAGATTTTTTTATCTTTTTTTTATTTCATATACTTATAGCAAGGAGGTAGACGCAGAGGGTGCCTTAAATGCAAACAACTATAATAAATAAGTAACAAGCGTATAAGAATTTCGACGTAGCTCGTTTAGAACGTATGGTTTTCAAAAAGGCGCGGGTTCAAATCCCGCTACGTCAAAATTTTTGTACGTTACCTTCATTATATTAATAAACAATACTACAATTTAATTATTCAGTTACTCGTGTAAATTTAGTTGTGATCATTAGTAACATTGTCAGTGTAACGAGACATGGAAGCTATATGACCCACTTCCCTTTCCTCACCCATACAAAAATAGCCGCGACAAATTTAGTATGTTTTCACGAATTTTCATCACACTCGCTAAAACATATTTATTTTATGTATTTCTGTCAATGTTATTTATTTTTTTATATTTTACCAGTCTTCGCCTGCAATTTTGCTTTTGTGGACTTAAAGATTTTTTTTTGCTTTCAGCTTTCATTTAGGCAGAGGGAACCCAGTGCTAAGATACTCAGTTTCTAATGTTTCGAGTTCTCAACGCCACGCTTTGTCTTGCTTTGACAAGAGTGTAGAAATGAAAATTAATTAATAATTTATTTTCGCTGATTGATTTATTTTGATTTGATTTATAAGAATGCATATCTAGCTGAAGGCCGTTCCTTATCGAGTGCACTAGCTGCATACAAAAACGTTAGTCACTGTTACGCAATGCGCACCAAACCATATTTGTATGTGTTTGGATGATCTTTTATTGATTAGGCGCGTAGTTTCAAGGTTAGGTTTGGTCATTGGTTTGTATGGATGTTTAGTTGGAAAGATTTTGAAGAATATTTAGAAAGTGTATATGAGGCCAGTCGTGGCACAGCGGCAGCATCTGATTGTTAATGCGACGGTGATGGGTTCGATTTCCATTCGGGAAACATTTTCTCGCTTTGGTAACAAGCCAAAGCGTGCTTTTAAGTTGTGCCACTGAACACGATATATTTCGAACACCCTAGTTTCTCGCTCTATGTTTCCTCTGCGTACTTATTCTATGTACGGGATATAATGTGAAAATAAAAACAAATCTATATTGTAAATGAAAAATAGAACTGTTGTGATGTAGTTAGTTAGATTAATGGTTGTGGGTTCCAAACAAAGGAAATATCAAGGAAGGAAAGGAGGTAAGCCGAGGGAACCTGGGAAACTAGTGTTAAGTTTTGTGGACATATTCTTATAAATATACTGTGATGTAACCGTAAGAATACTCAATTATTAAGAGAAAGCCACTGTAATCAATGTACTCGTATCTGAGTAAAAATCATCAACCATTTCATCACTTACAACGTTGGTTTTGTGTAAAGACGTCTTCTCGGCGGCTGTGTCTCTAGGTCGATACGACGTTGGTATCTTTTAAAAACGCATCACCTCCCGCTTTTACGGCCGGCAACACGTTTGTGCGGGCGGCGATGATTACCCGTACGCTCGTTTGTCTTGTCTTTCCATAAAAAAATCGAACTCCCAATCAACACTGTCAATTACATGCTGTTCCACCACCTCCACGAATGCATCAATTGTGAGATTCACAGACATATTTTGTGAAATTTTAATTTGTTTATTTATACTCAAGATTATAAATATTTATGTCTGTATATTGTAAAATAATTGAGTAAATAACATTCTCTCGCTAAATTGAAAATCTTTGGAATAAACGGCAAAGCCTAAGCCGGCAATTAAGTCTATGGCCGAGGTGTGAACAGTAGATTGTAATCGTAAACAAATTTCTTTTAATGAATGTACCTTTACTTAATTGCTTAGGGGTTTTTAAATAATAAAAAAAAAATAAGATCAGCTGGATTTTGTTTTTAATAATTTTGATTATCGGAATTGAATATTTTTTGGAGGAAAGTGTTTCACCACTCTTTTTTTCCGAAATTAAGAGCCATATCGAGATCGTTATTGATTGATTGTCCAATTTAGAAAAAAGTCTAAATTTTATCAAAATTGTCTAACAACTTTAGAAGAATCATATCTTTATTATATTTCTTCTTATCTCAAGTTTTATTTATTAGTACTTTATTATTCGATTTGTTTCCATTTATTTTAATTCTGATTTTATATTTTATAACGATTAAAGAATCACTAGGTATCATTAAATTTCATATCGGGATTAAAAGTACTATATAAATCCATGTAATATGGAGATATCCTCATAAAAATGAAAGAAAGGTGCTGAATGAAATGAAGGCACGTAACTATTACGCCTTTATTAGATATCACGTTGACATAACGTTACTAGGCGACGGAAACACCGTAATGGAAAATTCAGTGAAGTACGAATCGGATTTCAACGGAAAAATATTTTCGTTTTTTTTTTAAGCCAAAAACATTACGTTTTTGTACGTTTACTTGTAAGTAGGACGCGTATGACTAAACGAGACAGGTTCGATTGCCACTCGAGACTATTTTTTTTTATTTTCTCGCTTTTTTTTATTTTTTTGTTCTGGTAACGAGGCAAAGCGCGGCGTTTAGTTTCGCCAGTCAATACGCATTACCTTTAGAATTTAGCGAAAAGTGAGGAACGAAAGGGAAAACGCCTTTATGGGAAACGAGTGTCTTAACACCAGGTTCCCTCTGCCTACCCTGTGTAGCTATAACAAAGTATACTTGATTCATAAATACAAAAGAAATAAAATTGTAACTAAATCATATTAAATTAAAATAATTCTTATGACATCATTTGTATAACTACATTGGCTGCATTAAAGATGATAAAATTTTCATCACATTTTTTATTTAAATAAATTTATTTTGACATTGACATTTCGAAATAGTAATTTTTCAAAAACGTCAAACTTTCATCACAAATTGCACTGAACCATATATATGCAATTACGATACAAGTACGTGAGAAACACGATTACCGTAGGCGTTGTGTTAACGACTTAATAACAATTTTATAGCCAATTACTCCTAAATAAGCATCCTTTTAGATTTTTTCCAAAATAAATATTATGGGAATACCAAGCTTATCTCTCTATAGAAATACAGGCGTTATTACTTTTTAATATAAAAATTCGGAAAATTGTACAATTTTTGACTGGCTTTTGAATTACATCGTTTTCTCTTTGTCACTTATAAATTAAGCTTTAATTGCATTATTTTTAAGCAATTTCGCTTTATAAGGGATTTTAAATCATATCTTCTAAGTACAAAAAGCTATTATTATGCTATAAAGAGCATATTTTAGTCTATTGTGTTATTTTTTTATATTTTTAGGTGGCCAGTCGTGGCGCAGTGGCACAAAGTGTGACTGTAAAACCGACTTGTGGTTGTGGTAGTTGTGGGTTCGATCCCCACTCGAGGAGATGAAATATTTACTTAAATTTTTATTTCTATTTCTTCGCTCTGGTGTCGAGGCTAAGCGCGGCGTTGAGTTCTGCCACTCAACACGCAATGCCTCCAGAATTCGGCAGAAAGTGGAGAATGGAGTGTCTTAGCACTAGGTTCCCTCTGCCTCTGCTGTGTGCGAGATATAGCGTGAAGCTGATTTATTTGATTTATTTTTATGTTACATTTTTCATTATAAATCTTATTTTGCTGACTGTACACGGTAGCGTCCGCGTAACGCGTAACTAATGACTTCCTACGGTACGCGCCTGTCTGTCTGTCACAACGTATCGGGAGCTTTTGACATGCATAGAAAATGTGGAAATGGATTATTTTTCTATACTAAATGAGTTAAATAAGTTATATCTTGTAAGTATAGGGGTCATGGTGGATTGATATAATTTGATTTAAAGGGATTTAAGCTTTAAGAGGCCGTCTTAGGAGGCCAAATATAGCCGTAGCCGTCGCTGTACTTGCTTTTAAATTTGTTTTTAATGGTATAATTTTTACACATTGTCAAGCAAAACTGGGTAGAAATAAAATTTGAAATATTGCGTGTTGAGCGGTGGAACTCAACGCCGTCTTTATTTTTGTTTATTGATTAGTATAATATAACATAGCTATACCGCCCAAACTCAAGCGTCTAATATACAAGAGCATCATCCGTCCTTGTATACCTTGTATACGGCAACGAATGTTGGCCAGCACTATCTCGGCACACGCAGGAGCTTCACGTCACGGAAATGAAGATGCTGAGGTATGAGGGATGTGCGGCGTCTCGGTCTGACCGCATACGTACCACATTCATCCGAGGTAGTTTTGGAGTCCGTCACGTAGCGGATAAGCTCCAAGAATGTCGCCTGAAATAGCAAGTGCCTTGCTATATTAGTCCCTGGACTCAGACCTCCCGATCCCCTGGTTGGATGTCGTGATGGGAGATTTGAGAGCCAATATAATATGATTTAAAGCCAGAAGACTAAAAGTATATTAGTAAATATATTTCCTCTTCTTCCTTTTTCCTACCTTCTCCTTCTACCCATCCTCCCCCCCCCTTTTCTATATATATATGTCCTATTCCTCTTCCCCCGGTTTCTCCCCATAAAGGGGTTTTGGAGGTCAGATGGCAGTCGCTCCAATTAAAAACCGCCATCCGCCGCTACAAATGGACAGTATGAGTAGGAAACTGGGTACGGCTAGGGCGTCGCCGCTAAACGACGCGCAGGCACATCGCCCTACACCTGCGATAAGTGGGCAAGGGCTACCGTGTCAAGTACGGGCACGGCTAAAGACGCGAGTACCCAGAAGGAAATTCCGCTTTGCAACGTGGAATATTGGCTCTCTAACCGGACGATGCAGGGAACTCGCAGATGTACTCATGAGACGTCGGGTCCAGTGTGCTTTCCTCCAGGAAACTCGCTGGAAGGGCAATAAGTCCCGTAACATCGGACAGGGTTACCGGCTTATATACACTGGGTCACCTTCAGGTAGAAACGGTGTGGCGGTAGTGCTTTCCGAAGAGCTTCAGAATGGGCTCCTTGAAGTTGACCGTCGCTGCGACCGCTTGATGCGAGTAAGGGTACTGATTGAGGGCGTTACCACTAACTTAATCAGTGCCTATGCTCCCCAGGCGGGATGTAGCGCGTCCGAAAAGGAGACATTCTGGGAGCAGTATGAAGAAGTGCTACTTGGTATACCGTCTACCGAAGTGGTCTTAGTTGGGGGGGACTTGAACGGTCACGTCGGTAAGGCTGCTGAGCCGTATGAACGTGTTCACGGGGGTTTTGGGCACGGTCTTCGCAATACAGAGGGAGAAAATATTCTGAGAACCTGTATTGCGTCGGATCTGGCCGTCGTGAATACGTTCTTCCAAAAGAATCCTCAGCACCTTATCACGTATAAAAGCGGGTCCCACTCAACTCAAATAGACTACTTATTGACCAGACGGTGTCATATGGGTAGGGTAACTAACTGTAAGGTCATTCCAGGCGAAAGCCTAACGGCTCAACATCGTCTTCTTGTCATGGACTTTAACGTCACTCCGAAGAAGAAAGTAGCCGAGAAACGTAGGCCTCGGATCAAGTGGTGGTTGCTGAATGGACCGATGCAGACCGAGTTCCTGGCAGAGGTGAAAAGTCATAATCTTTCGACTAACACCGAGACTGCTCAGGATGCTTGGGATCGAGCTCAGTCGGCAATCATTGCGGCAGGCAGGCGAGTTCTTGGACTTTCTAAGGGAGGACGTGTCATCGACAGGGAGACATGGTGGTGGAATGACAAGGTGCAGGAGGTGACTCGTGAAAAGAAGGATGCCTTTAAGAAGTGGCAGCAATCCAACTCCCCTGAAGACAGACTGGAGTACATAGTAGCTAAACATGCCAGTAAAAGAGCTGTAGCCAGAGCCCGCAGTGAGAGTTTGTCACCACTGTATGATAAACTTGAAACTGTGGAGGGGCAGAAGTTCATTTACAAGCTGGCACGTTCCCGGGATAAAGCGACGCAAGATATCGCAAAATGTCTTTGCGTCAGAGATTCCCAGGGCACGCTGCTCTGTAGTCATGCCTCTGTGAAGGAGAGGTGGAGAAGCTACTTCCAGGAGCTGCTGAATACTCAGCACCCATGCAGTCTTCATCACGACCCACCGCCTAACCTCGGACTTATTGCCCCAATAACCCTTGACGAAACTCGTAATTGCCTTCGACGCATGAAGAATGGAAAAGCGGTGGGACCTGACGACATTCCGATCGAAGCGTGGAAATCGTTGGGCTCTCTTGGTGTGCTCATACTTACTGTCCTTTTTAATCATATCTTGAACACTGGAAAGATGCCACACCAGTGGCGGCTTAGCTTCATTACCCCTATTTACAAGGGAAGGGGCAGTGTTCAAGATTGTGGTAGTTATAGGGGCATTAAGCTTATGAGTCATACCATGAAGCTCTTCGAGCGCATGATCGACCTCAGGCTCCGCCGCGAGTGTACTGTCTCTGAGTCTCAATACGGATTTCAGCCAGGATCGGGCACTATGGACGCCGTTTTCGCCCTCAGAACATTGATGGAGGCATACAGGGAAAAAAGGAGAGCTCTGCATGTGGCCTTTTTAGATCTGCAGAAGGCCTTTGACTGTGTGCCTCGTCAGTGTATCTGGTGGGCATTGCGATCCAAAGGGATCCCTGAGGCCTATATTGAGATTATCAGAGACATGTACCGCGATTCCGCTTCCATGGTTAGGACTGCTGTTGGCGACACTAAACCCTTCCAGATTACAGTAGGGGTTCACCAAGGCTCGGCTCTTAGTCCGTTCTTATTCAATGTGGTGCTCGATACTGTCTCGGCTCACATCCAAGACCAGCCTCCATGGCTGATGATGTATGCCGATGATATAGCACTCATTGATGAGAACCGACTGATGCTGGAGCGTAAAGTGAACCTGTGGAAGGGTACGCTTGAGAACGGCGGTCTTAAACTAAATGTGTCGAAGACCGAGTACATGGCCTGTGGGAGCCCGGACTCGAGCACTATCCTTATAGGTCCTGAACCAGCCGTTAAGTCGGAAAAGTTCAGGTACCTTGGATCCGTTATGCACGAGTCTGGAGGCATCGATCACGATGTTTATAGCCGGATAAGCGCTGCTTGGGCCAAATGGCGGGAGGTCACTGGTGTGGTCTGCGATCGCAGGATACCGCCCAAACTCAAGGGACTGATATACAAGAGCATCATCCGACCGGTTCTTTTATACGGCAGCGAATGTTGGCCAGCACTATCTCGGCACACTCAGGAGCTTCACGTCACGGAAATGAAGATGCTGCGGTGGATGTGCGGCGTAACGCGGTCTGACCGCATACGAAACACATTCATTCGGGGTAGTCTTGGAGTCCGTGACGTAGCGGATAAGCTCCAAGAGCGTCGCCTGAGATGGTTTGGTCACGTTACGCGCCGGCCTAAGAACTATGTCGGATGCAAGTGCCTTGCTATGTCAGTCCCTGGAGTGAGACCTCTCGGACGCCCAAGGAAGCGCTGGTTGGATGTCGTGAAGCAGGACATGAGAGCCAATGGTCTAACCACCGAGGACGCTAAAGACCGTGCAAAGTGGAGTAGGTTGAGTGGGAAGGCAGACCCTGGCAAATAGCCGGGATTAATGCCAGGAAGAAGAAGAAGAAGAAGAAGTAAATATATTAATAATTTATTTTAATAACTAAGTGCCCCCCCGCGGCTTCGCTTTCGCGAAAATTGTTAGCAACAACCCCTCTCAATGAAACTTCGATAAAAATTAGTTCAGCTGTTTTAGAGATTAGCCCGAAAAAAACAAATAGAAAACTAAAAATAAATAAATTGCTTGTTTATGCTTTAGTATCGCGGAAATAACTTGAAAAACTATTTTATATTCACAGACAGACATTTCAATTCTATTTATGTGTACGTATCGATTATAGTTCTCTTCTTTTAAAATATAAAATTAAGCTGGGAACAGAGTGTCTCAACACTAGGTTCCATGTGCCTACTCTGCTATACGGAATATAGCGTGAAGATAATTAAGTACCGTGTGTTAAAATTTTGTGTCACCACCCTGAGCCAACGTCCACACTATTAGACAATTAATACTCAAGGTTTTACAATTTTTTGTTTCCTTAAATCTTCGCTTTTTTATAAAAAGAAATCTTCCAATAATATCATATATTTATTTAAATTTAAAATAATTTCAGAACCAGTGTCACACCTTGAAAGTAATGACATAATTTTGTAATACAAAAAATAAAATAAAATTTTAAATCACTGAAATTTACGGCTTTCCGGTATTTTGTTCTATAGGGATATTAAGAAAAATCATTCTCCACGCACTATTAGCCCACAGGACATCATTAAGAATTGACTTTAGCTATTTCAACCGACGTTTGACTATACGAACTCGAAAAAAAAAATAGTTTCTATATTGGGACTTGAAAAAACCCGATACAAGCCTAAGACGATAAGGCGGATGCGCGCGCGCACGCGTTCAAAGTACTTTTTAACAATTAATAGTTTCCTCGAGCTTATTTCCTATTCGTGTAGAAATGTCGCCGCGAAAAGATTAATTTATTTATATTAGTTATATTTTGTTAGGATGCTGGTTTTACGTCCGGTGTTGCTCTGTTCCCCTTTTGTGTGCTGCCGCTGAACCAAAGTGGTTTGACACTTCGGTAGTGATTAAAAGAATTTTTAATTTTTGTTATTGAATGTTCTAAGAAATCGGCAAAAGTACGTGTGTAGTGGCCGTAAGTTTAAAGAAAATGATAAATATTATGCGATCTTTTAAAATTAAATCAGCTTCACGCTATATCCCCCTCACGACACGGTAGGCAGCGCTGATCGTCTGTTTTTATAAAAAATGGTATAAATGTTGATGTGAATCGATACCACTCACTAAAGTTTCGCTAACAATATCTCGTCCGCAATTAACATTTACAAATATTAATTCCCGTTGACATCCTGAAATTGGTACGGAACCCTCGGAATGCAATTCTGACTCTCTCGCATTTGACTCACATTTGACCTGTTTTATATCATATAAAATTATACAGTGTATGCCATATTGAAACATATTCAATCAATCAATCAGCCTCTCGCTATATCCCGTATACTGCAGGATAGACAGAGGGAACCTAGTGTTAAGACACTCCGTCCCTCGCTTTCTGCCGAATTCTGAAGCATTGCTTGTTCAGTGGCAGAACTCAACACCGCGCTTGTCCTCGACACCAGAGCAAAGAAATGGAAATATAAATTTAAGTAAATATTTCATCTCCTCGAGTTGGGATCGAACCCACAACCAGTCAGTTTTACAGTCACACTTTGTGCCACCGCGCCACGACTGGCCTCAATTTATATTATATTTATATACTGCAAGTATTAGAATAGTACTGCACATTGTAGAACAGAAGAGTAATAAACCATACATGAGTTAAATAATCTTTCTTAGAAGACAATGAACAAACAATGGCAGATATCGATTTAATAGTAAATGCCATAAATCTAGAGTTAGCTCCTTTCTATATTGAATATTTAATGAATCTATCGACTTGTTCGGCCGTGGGTGTTGTAGTTAGTTACTCTACGTTTTTGTGTGGGTTCCCTTATTTTTTAGTTTGTTTTTTTTAGCAAAGTAGGCAGAGGGAACCTAGAAATCTTTATGTTCACCATTTTCTAATAAATTCTGGAGGCTTTGCGTTTTGAACGGTGTAACCCGGCCTCCCTCGACGGCAAAGCGAAGAAATTAAGTATTAAATATTTCATTCACTCGAATGGGAATCGAACCCACAATCTGTCGTATTTACTTTACTTTAGTCACACACTGGTGCCCGTGCGCCATAACTGGCCCTTACATCGTCCACTAATTAAATTAATTATTTGGTTATAGTATAAAAATACCTAGTGTGGGTGCCAACAGTTTTATCAAAAATTGTAAATACTGTTTTATGAATAAACGATATTTTATTTAATTAAATAAATGCTTTCATAAGATGAAAATCAGTCTTGGAAGGGCACCGGCGTGTGACTGTAAACGCGACAAGTAGTGGGTTGGATTCCCACTAGAGGAAATAAAATATTTAATATTTTAATTTCTTCGCTCTAGTGTCAAAGCAAAGCGCGGCGTTGAGTTCCGCCACTCAATAAGCAAGGCCTTCCGATTTCAAAGTAAATAGGGTGCGGAACGTCTTAATACTAGAATCCCTCTGAGTATGCGGGATACAGCGTGAAGCTGATAACGTGATCTGGTAAGAAATATCCAAATTATCTAGAAACATTGCAACCAAATATATATATATATTTTTTTAGAATAAAAACACCGTTTTAAAGTAAAAAAAAACCTCTCAACTCGTGTAACAAAAAAGAAAAAAGTTCAACTTCGTATAATAAATATTAGAGACAAAGAGATGAACGCAAAGCGTACACACTGTGTGGGTGAGAGCTAACGTATGGTGGTACCTGATATAGATGTGTCATATCTTTTACATTTAAAATTTATATGTTATTTTTGTACCAAAAAAATATAGTTAATAAGAGAATGTAATATTATGGTTTTTTTAAATCAGCTTCACGCTGTATCCCACACGCGGCAGGGTAGGCAGAGGTAGTGTTAAGACACTACATTGCCCACTATCCGTCAAATTCTGAAGGCATTGCGTGTTGAGTGGCGGAACTCAACGCCGCGCTTTGCCTCGACTACAGAACGAAGATATGTAAATATAAATTTAAATAAATATTTAATCTCCTCGTGTGGGGATCGAACCCATAACCAGTCGTTTTATACAGTCGCACTATGTGCCCCTGCGCCACGACCGGCCTCCCTATAAAGTATGATTTTGCATCATATTTATGTTTGTATGTATGGGTCGTCAATTCGATTCTTAGATATGCATGATTATATTAACTTCTGCGTACAAAATCATAATATGGTATTCATTATGCAGAAATTATTTACAGAACTTAGCATTCAAAACTTACCAAGTAAACATTGTAATGTTGGATTTATATATTGGTTATAAAAGTTTCGATTTCGAATAAATATTAAAAAAAAATAAATAAATCAGCTTCACGCTGTATCCCGCACACAGCAGGGTAGGCAGAGGGAACCTAGTGTTTTTAGGCACTCCGTTCCCCACTTTCTGCCGATTTCTGGAGGCATTGAGTGTTGAGTGGCAGAACTCAACGCCGCGCTTAGCCTCGACGAGCGAAGAAATGGAAATATAAATTTAAGTAAATATTTAATCTCCTCGAGTGGGGATCGAGCCCACAACCAGTCGGTTTACAATCACACTTAGTACCGCTGTGCCACGACTGGCCTCAAAAATAAATATTATTATTTTACTATTAGGATTCTATTTAAATATAAGCTTGTTATTTAGAAGCAGCTTCATACTTCAACCGTATAACAGAATAAACAAAGTATCAGTGTTAAGACACTCCATTTTCCATTCTTCCTAATTGCATATAGAGTGGTAGCACTAACGCCGCGCTTTGTCTCTCAGAGAGAATAAATAAAAATATTATTCCGCTATGGTAGGATTCGAACCCACAACAATCGCGTTTACCAAATGTGGTCCCACTAATCTGAAACATTTTTTAAGCTTCACAGTTATGTACCGCATATAATAGGGTTAGCAGGGATAACCTCGTGTTAAGAATTTCATTTTCTCGCTTTCCGCCCATTTTTCCAGACAAGACAAGACAATAATTTTTTCTTTCCAACGGAAATCGAACCCACAATTCTCGCGTTTATGCTGTTTCGCTGCGCTACGACGGCCTATACCACTTTAAATTTATTTCTTCATATAATCATAAAATAATGATTAAAAATGCGCAAAAGGTCTCAAACGAGATAGAGAATGGCTTGATCTTATCGCCTACAAATTGAAGATGGAAGATGAGCTTCAATAAAAAGTACTGACTGTAACCGCGACGGTGGTGGATTCAATTCCACTCGCGATAACGAATTATTATTTATTAACATTTTGATTTCTTGGCTTTAGTAACAAGGCAATCCGGCGTTGAGTTACGACAAGGTTCTGGGTAATTGTTTTTTTTTTGAATTTTAACGATTTCATTCACAACAACAATACGCCGCACGGTGCAGTCTGTGGGCGTTTCTAATCAATTTGAGAAATGATGTATTTTAGATGATATCGATTGTATCATTGACATATTTATTAAGATTTATCTCCTTTGTGTGTAAATGTAAACGCGACTGGTTGTGGGTTCGATTCCCACTAGAGGAAATGAAATATTTATGTCAATAAATATTTTAATTTATTTGCTCTGGTGTCGAGGTAAAGCCCGGATTCTAATTCCGACTTCATACCTTAATTTTCTATAATTCTATGGGACATGACATAACGTGACATGACGTGCTATGTTTTGGCTTTTAGGGTTGACTGAAACACAACACCAGTAATCACTACATAAAAATTATTGCACGTATGTATGTAAGTACATTTAATTGATTGATTAGAACCAGATTTGAGGCCAGTCGTGGCGCAGTGGCACGAAGTGTGATTGTAAAACCGACTGGTTGTGGGTTCGATCCCCACTCGAGGAGATGAAATATTTACTTATATTTATATTTCCATTTCTTCGCTCTGGTGTCGAGGCTAAGCGCGGCGTTGAGTTCTGCCACTCAACACGCAATGCCTCCAGAATTCGGCAGAAAGTGGGGAATGGAGTGTCTTAACACTAGGTTCCCTCTGCCTACCCTGCTGTGTGCGGGATACAGCGTGAAGCTGATTTGATTTGATTTGATTTGATTAGAACCTATAATTCGTATGTTTAATGTGTCGCATCTCAACTGAGCCATGGTGACCACTGTGGTGCAGCAAAATATTTGGGTAGCTGCGTTGGTTGTGGACCTTTGTCTCAGCTTTGTTAAAACAAAATACGTCGTTGAGTTCTGCCACTCACCACGGAACGGAGTGTCTTGACACTATTTTTTTCTGCCTACCCTGCTATAAGCATACGCGATAAGGCGTGAAATTAAAAAATATTTAATAATAGCCTTAAATATAGTTTATTTTTTTTAAATATATGCATATATAGAGCAACAACAATGCAATATGATTTTTATTGTAAAATATCAAAAGCCATAACCTAGTAGGGGTTATAAGAAAAAATACTATTTTCTCCATTTAAGGAATAGTGTAATAGGTTCAAATACATGGTACCAACATAATTATTAGGAAGTTATGTGTTATAGCGTCGTTAGTCGTTACACGCGAAGTTGTTCTTCTCAGAAAACAATTTTACGCCATTTCCCCATTTACCCACCACATTCCGACTTCCTGGTTCCCTAGAACGCTACAATGTTTCCAATATATGATACGCTACAAATACATTTAATAGTGCCTTACGTATCTACGTTTAGTGATAAAACACTATTTTTGTTTGATAGATGGTTTTTTTATACTATTTTTTCTCAGTTTCACGCTGTATCCCGCACATAGGGATACAGCGTGAAACTGAGGTAGGGAAACTTGGGAACCTAATGTTATTAGCGCTCTGTTGCCATTAAAACACTTCCGTTCTTCACTTTCCACCGATTTTTGGGGCTACTATACTACTAGTACTATACTACCTTTTTGTGTATGGACATGATACGTTCTACGTATGGAGAGCAACTAAAGTTATGTATTCGTACGCACACACACGCAAACGCACACGCACACGCACACGCACACGCACACGCGCACGCACACGCACACGCATACGCACACGCACACGCACACGCACACGCACACGCGCACGCACACGCACACGCATACGCACACGCACACGCACACGCACACGCACACGCACACGCACACGCACACGCACACACACACATATATATATATCTCCAAATAAAAAATAATTTTCAATTCGAACCAGTACTTCCTTATATTATGGTTCCTGAGGTTCCACTCAACGAGTGAAAATCAGCTTTATATCATCGGCACAGATAAGATAAAGAAATTAATGAAAAATTACACTAAACCTACTTTCGTAGTTTATGCATACTAAACTAGCTTTGCGGGTTCAAATCTCATTTTTTGGGAGACGAACGGAGTGTCTTAACACAAACTCTCGGCCCAGTTACATCCGGTTAGTGCTTTAAAAATAAAATAGTGTTTGATTCGTAAAAAGTGTGAACCAAAAAAAATATATAGAAATATTATCTCCTATTTTACGAGGCACAATGTGTGATTTGTAAATACGACTGGTTTGGGTTTTGATCCCCACTCGAGCAAATGAAACATTTATTTAAATTTATAATTCCATTTCTTCGCTCTGGTGTCAAAGCAAAGCGCAGCGTTGAGTTCCGCCACTGATCCTGCAACACCTCCAAAATTCGTGAAAAAGTTAGCGGAGTTAACGGAGTGCCTTAAAACTAGGTTCCCTCCGCCCACTCTTCTATGAGCGGGATACTGTGTGAACCAAAAAAAAAAAAAAGAATATTATCTCCTACTTTCATTTATAACGTGACAGAGCCAGTCTTATAGTAATACTAAACCGAGCCCCACATCTATCAATCAATCGAGAGGCAATCATTGACAAACGCATTTGTTCGAGTCGATGTACGATCAGAAGTATCCGTTTCCTGTCTCTACTAGGCGAGGCGCGTGCCGGCTTCGTCTAAGGAAGTGAATTTTTAACTTTATACAGTTTATACAGTTATTTATGTATTTTTTTTGGGGTTTTGTGTTGGATCAGCGTTGTGTCTCCGTATGGTAGTTGGGCGCGGTGGCGCAAGTGTGTGACTATAGACGTGACGGATGTGGGTTCAGCTCTCACTCGGGGGAATTAATCAGCTTCATGTTGTATCCCGCACACAGCAGGGTAGGCAGAGGGAACCTAGTGTTAAGACACTCCATTCCCCACTTTCTGCCGAATTCTGGAGGCATTGTGTGTTGAGTGGCAGAACTCAACGCCGCGCTTAGCCTCGATACCAGAGCGAAGAAATGGTAATATAAATTTAGATAAATATTTCATCTCCTCGAGTGGGGATCGAACCCACAACCAGTCGGTTTTACAGTCACACTTCGTGCCACTGCGCCACGACTGGCCTCAATTAATTATTATTTATTAATATTTTCTCTTCGCTTCGTTCGCTTTGGTAAAACTCGATACATAATGCATCTGCAATGCTTTTTACCTATTCTGCAATTAGTGAAATTCATCTCTTTGCCCATTTTATAGTTTTTTTCTTTTCTTTCCCAATAAATATGCAATAGATTATTATATTACAATAGGTTGAACCCACATAATATCAAAAATTTATAATTTTCTATAAAATATAAAATTAAAAAAAAATATATAAATCTATATAAAAATATATATAAATTTAATAGACGATTATCTATTAAAATACGTTCTGTGTAACATATTTGTTCTTGTTCGCTCGAATCTCTATCTACATTAACATATAAAGCTAAAACATAAAAACTATTAATCAGAAAGCAGAATAAATCACACGAATTACGTAATACGACCGTTGGCTTTTCTTAATTTCCACGCAGACATTAGGTGTGAGCGAGACGGCGATAAAACAAAAACGCAAGCTTGGTAACGAGCGAAAGAGATAGAACATTACACCGAGTCCGTGGTATATGCGCGCGCGCATCGCTACGCTGAAAGCTTCGATTATCTTCAGTTTTAACTCAAACGTTGAGGCGCAAGGACGTGCTTTCTGTTGTGTTCACTGAAAAAAATATCGATATCGTTTTAGCGGGAACTTAATCGTGCTTAGTGACTTCATTGTGAGTGATTATTCTTATTTCTGGCTTCGTTTGAGTGACTTAACAAGTGACATTTTAGTGTCGACGGAAATTATTTTCGCTCCGATCTCGGTAAGTTTTGTGTTATTTTAGATTATAATTAAATATAGAACGTCGGTGTATGAAAATATAATTAGTTTCATATAAAACATGATTCAGAGTTAGCTAGAAATGTACGAATTGTTCGCTCCGCTGGAAGTTGTGGAATTCGAAACACATGTGTAGAGGGATGAATACTACTGGCATGTGCTTTTGCTTTGTTAATTAAAAAAAAATGTTTTTTTTTTAAGATATTTTATTGCATATTAATACCATAACTATTATGCTTTTTAATGCGTCATTTAATTTTTGGTTATTTTTTAATTTTAAGGGATTTTTTTAAATACGTTTCTTTTAACTAAAAAAAATATTTTCCTGTAAAAAGTAAAAAAAAAATATTTTAATTTACAAAGAGAGACTTACAATAATGTAAGTGAGTAATAGAATATTGGATTATTTTTTTAGAAATAATTAATTTTATTTTTAAAAGTACTTTGTAAAAGATTTTTTGAAGTACATTTAGAAGACCAGATAATGGCAGAAATATTACTCAGACTAAGCCAAATAAGTAGGAGACAATATAAGTTCAATAGTTGTACCTAATACTAATCAATATATTGTGTTCTATAAAACGTAAAAGAATATATAACAAGTACTATTCGAATCCGCGCTTCCTCAAAATCGTCCAAAAGTTGAGATTTTGGGTCTGACTACGTTATAAATTTTTGTAACATATTATCTTTAGCTGATGTATTACTAATATAAAAAAATGGGGAAGGAAAGTATATTAACGAGGATGGATTGTCTTAACACTAGGTTCCCTGGTTCCCTTTGTGAAAAATATAATAAAAAAAAATACTTATAAAGATTTTCTCCAATATATTATTTAAACTTATTCCCCATTTATAATAGTACCAATAGTATAAGTAATAGTACATAGTTTATCTATTCCATGTATTCGTTTGGCAATCCAAGGCTGGGTTTAGGTTCTTAGCATGCATCCCGGGTAACGCAACACGTGGTTAACAATGAGTTTTTGTTAGTAATGGCACAATGAAAGGGATAGAGTCCTCATTTATTGTTAGCACTGAATCTTTTATTTTTTATTCTTGCATATTTTGTGCATTAAGGAGTGCTCAGATAAACCGTAGCGGGATATTCAAATGTTTTTAATTAAGTATATTCAAATCACTCTTTTATTCAAATGTTTTAACGTATATTGCATGGTTAAAGCGGATGTCGCACTTGGTCTATAAAAATCAGTGAAATAGAAATCTTAATGGTGGACTGAACCCATGACTAATAATAAGTTTAAATAATAAAAAAATAATAATAAATTAATTTTTAAACTTTTTATATAAAAGAAACATAAAAATCTAACAAAAATTCGGTCAACACAACTCTAACAGTAAGACGACTCTATTGTTTTCTGTCGTCTGCTATCTTTAACTACTAAACGTGTGCCAAACACGTGGTAAGGACCTCAGCAAAAAACATAAGTCAACTATTGACAGACATCTTCATTTATCTATTATTAATAATTTTAACGTTTTAATTACTAAATTATTATGTAAAGATCTGTTATAATACAGGGTAGAAAAAGATACCCCTAGTGTCTTATTGTTTTTTTTATCAGAAAGCTAAAAAAAGTTTGAGGCCAGTCGTGGCGCAGCGGCACAAAGTGTGACTGCAAAACCGATTGGTCGTGGGTTCGATTCCCACTCGAAGAGATGAAATATTTACTTAAATTTATATTTCCATTTCTTCGCTCTGGTGTCGAGGCTAAGCGCGGCGTTGAGTTCTGCCACTCAACACGCAATGCCTCCGGAATTCGGCAGAAAGTGGGGAATGTAGTGTCTTAACACTAGGTTCCCTCTGCCTACCCTGCTATGTGCGGGATACAGCGTGAAGCTGTATAAAAAAAGTTTGCTTACAAAAATATTCCTTCGATTAGGAATCAAACTTGCATCGTCTGAGTCAGTATATCACTTTCCAAATGAACCAATATATCGTTTATTTGACTTATGGTTATCTTCTTTGACTAATTACGTTATTTAATATTTAATCTAATTATAAATTAAATATACTGTATTCGTGCGGAGGACGTGGCGCAGGGGCACAACCGTAAACGCGGCGGATTGTGGGTTCGATCTCCACTCGAGGAAATGAAATATTTTTTAAAATTTATATTTTTATTTTCTCGCTCTGGTGTTGAGGCAAAGCGCGGCGTAGAGTTCTGCCAGTCAATACACGTGGGGCCTCCGAAATTCGGTGGTTAGTGGGGAACGGGGTGTTATTGAATATACATATATACCTTATGATATCTTGATATGACATGACAATAATTTTAGTATTATGACATGACATGACAACAATTTTGATTGCTTTTGAGTATGATGGCCATATAAATAAAAAACGAAAAAAAAAAACATTCTAGGTCGCTGGTCTTTCTGAAAATATGGAAAACCAGGAAAAGTTAATACTATTTAAATAAAAGGAAAAAAATATGTGGTAATTAATCACATAATTTACACATCAAAGTTCAAAAGCAGGTTACTGGAAAAACCAATACTAGATTTTAGTACAAATATAGAGAAACTAAGCTATAACTGTTTATATAAATAAATAAAAAACAACCATTTCCTATCATAAGGGATAGTTTGGATAATCATAACTACTTTATCAACTCCGTCGGTCATTAGAAATGATCAAAGAGATTTACGGAAATAAAACGTCCGAAAAAGCTAAATATTTCTTGAAGTTCCGAGTAAAAATGACGATAAACCCAGTTTGTTGGTGTTTTAACCTATATTAGAGCAAGAAATGGATATAAAGGTTTGAATCAATGGGTACTATTGATAAATTGTGAATAAATAAAATATGTTATGAAATGACGGGGTCGTCGTGTCGTAGCGGCACTGCGTCTGACGGTTAGGGGTTCAATCCCCATATATTTATTTATTTCCTCGCTTTGTTTAAAAGAAAAAGGACAGCTCCCCTACTCGACAGTATCTAGAAGATTGTGTGCAACGTGGAGAACGGAGAGTTTTGTGCCCATCCCTAAATAATCTGGGATGCACTCCAGAATTTTCCCTAACATAAAATTAAGCCTGGAAAATTAAAAAGTTTACATAGAAACATAGTTTCGATTTAAAATCTATCTCCCGATGCACGCACTATGTTCTTTTTACTTATATTTCAGAACTCAGAAGGTACGGTGAATATTTTAAGCGATCAATTGAAAATAAAATAAATAATTTCTTATTCTCGCAAAAAAAAATATTTTCTTTATTTTTGGCAGTAACTTTACTAATTTATATAAAAAAATGCTTCACGCTGTATCCCGCACACAGCAGGGTACGCAGGGGGAACCTAGTGTTAAGACACTTCGTTCCCCACTTTCTGCCGAATTTTGGAGGCATTGCGTGTTGAGTGGCAGAACTCAACGCCGCACTTTGCGTCGACACAGTGGAAATATACATTTAAGTAAATATTTCATCTCTACGAGTAAGGATCGAACCCACAACCAGTTGCTTTTACAGTCAGACTTTGTGCTACTGCGCCACGACTGGCCTCGAAGTGATTTATATGTATATTGTATAAACAAGAAAATAATAAAATATATTTAAAAATATAATTGGATGTTGATTCAAAATAGTTTTAGCGATCCGCGCGATTAGAAGAAAACGGGATTCGTCAAATAAAAGCACTTGCCAAACCACGAATGAACCTTCTATTCTGGATTTCGTAGAAAATTATCTATTTTAACGTTTTACAATATAAAATATTTCCTGTTTTTTATATTCCTTTAATTTTAAATAACATTAAATTATTTTATGTTTTTTTTAACAAAAATTAAAGAAAATAAATTTAAAAATTGAAGTTTTAGTTCACATTCATTAAATTTCTTTCTTAATTTCTAGACGTAAACGTAGAGTAGGTAGGGACCTAGTGTTAAGACATTCCGTTTCTGCTAAATTCTGGAGGAATTGCGTGTTGAGCGGCAGAGCTCAATGCCGCGGTATGCCGCGGTATGCCAGAGCGAGGTTTTTTCCCGACTGAGAATTGAACCCAAAACCGTCGCGGTTACAGTCACAACCTGGCCTTCGTATTGGCTTATAACCTATGAAAATAAGTTAGATTATAAGATAAGATAAGATAAGAAAGATTCTTTGTTAATAAACATATAATATATGAATGTGCCAATATATTTTAGCTTCAAGATCAGAAAAATTTTCAACATGAACATTTACTATGAGAAATATTTTCTATAAAAATTCTTCCAGATTTACATGTAAACAAAAAATATCAAAATTTACAAATAGAAATCTTTTAGTGATCCATATCGCTAAAAGCTTTCTTACGACCGCTTTTCGCGAAACGTTAAACAAATGTAAATAGATTGTTAATAGGCTGATGTTGAATATGACGCATTATAATAAGAACAAGATGTTATTGTGGCGCAGCGTCTGACTTTAAGTGCGATGGTTGTGGGTTTGACTCCATCAGTCATTCGATTGTGTCAAGACATAGTGCGGCGTTGCGTTCCGCGACCCAGCATAGAGCAAATATATAAATAATAAAAACTAGGCTATCGTGATGAAATGTCTCACTGTAAACGCGATGGTTGTAGATTCGGTTCCCACGCCATAACTTATTTAATTATACTATAATTATTATTTTTAAATATATTTCTTTGAATAAAGGTGAGGCCAGTTGTTGCGCAGGGGCACAAAGTGTGACTGTAAAACCGACTGGTTATGGGTTCAATCTCCACTCGAGGAGATGCGATATTTACTTTAGTTTATATTTTCATTTCTTTGCTTTGGTGTCTGCCACTCAGCACGCCTTCTGCCTCCAGAATTCGGCAAAAAGTGGGCCTTAATACTAGGTTCCCTCTACCTACCCTGTTGTGTGCCGGATATAGCGTGAAGCTGTTTTAATTCTTTATTTTATTTAATAAAGGGTTTTTTTTATTTTAAATTTCATTTTGTAAAAATTTCTGTAGTAGCCAGAATTTTTTAAGTTGGGCACGCATGCCCGTTATTCGAGAAACGCTGTTAAAAAAATAGAAAAAAAACATTAATTTTAAATATGACCTACATTTAGAATGAAAAGTTTAAGGAAAATCCATAAATAATAAATAATGTGCCTATGGATGTTACGAAATTGTCATATAGCGGTGTAATACGTTCGTCAAGCTCGTTTGCGGACGGTGAAATATTTAAAAAAGTCATATATATATAAATTTTATAATAGAACATTTTTATATATATATTTTAATATTTATTATTTTTATAAAAAATATTTCTATTGTAAATATAATAATAAATTACTTATGAAGGTTATTTGTATAGATATACCGTTTATTTGTAGAGACATCCATATAGAATATTAATATGGAAAAACAATACTATCATTTATTTCGAGAGAAGAGATCTGTATAATATAAGTCTTTAACATAATATGAATTTGTTTAATACAACAGAAAAAATCTACTAATAAAGACACCAACCAAAACACTAAAATATTGTGGCCGTCGTCGTGGCTTAGGGGCACAGGAGCGTGACTGTAACGCGACTGTTGTGGGTTCGACTCCCACTCGGGGAAATGAATTATTATTTATTTATATTTTCAGCGATAAATTACGTCACGCTATGACTCGAAAAATTTCGGCGCAAAGTGGGAAACAGAGTGTCTTAACACTAAATTCCCTCTGCCTACTCGGATACAGCGTGAAGTTGAACAATAAAATATATAAATTATTTAAAATCCTTTAGTTAAATAGTAACCATAATGAAAACCATCAATTATGTTAATCAATGAATCCCCAAGAATCAATACCACGAGATAAGATTGGAATCTACTAAAACTATTCAGTGAGCTATTTTAAAATCAGCATCTTGCCTCCAGGACGTTCCACAGCGTCAGCCTATACACTAGCCTATACATACGAACTAACGAACCGAACAACAGAAAAGCAAATATCAAACCTACTACCATCGTAATAGGAACCTAAGTAACCTAGTGTTAATTGAATTAAAACAGTTTTTGTTGTGTTTTTGTATAGAATTAATGATTTATTTATATAATACGTATTTATTATATTTACTTGTGAGAAAACGACGGCGATATCCTAAGAATGTTTGTGTGTGTTTGTGATTTACTGTAACAATACGATTCATTTTCTTGTACAAGTTGTGATGGATTCCTCTGAAGATATAATTGAGGAAATATAAGTGATAGAGAGAGACAGGAATAGTAATGTGTTTTAATTAAAGTTTACTATCTTTTTAATTAATGGTCAGTCGTGGCGCATCGGCACGAGGTGTGACTGTAAGACTGACTGGTTGTGGGTTCTATCCCCACTCGAGGAGATGAAATATTTAGTAAAATTTATATTTCGAGGTGTAAGTCGAGGTTAAGCGCGGCGTTGAGTTCTGCACCTTAACACGAAGTAAACGCAAAACGTAATGCCTCCAGAATTCGGCAGAAAGTATGGAACGGAATGTCTTAACACTAGGTTCCCTCTGCCTACCCTGCTGTGAGCAGGATACAGCGTGAAGCTGATTTAATTTTAAGTAATGATGTATTAGTAGTTTCACTTATTAGTAACTACAATTAAGATTTTCAATTACTTTTTTTATTAAAATTATAAAAAATAAGTGATTATAACGTAAATGGTTTTGGGAAATTGTAGAAATTTTTAAGTTCATCTAAGTTATTGTTTTCAAGTATGAATATTTTTAAGACAAAAATGTAGAAATCTGTGGTTGTTTTTCTTTAATTTATTTAGAAAGTAAATATAATTATAATTATATCTAATTTATATTTACAAATTGGCGAGGCATTGCGTGTTAAATGACGGAATTCAGCGCTGCGCTTTGCCTCTTTACCAGATCGAAAAACTTAATTTCGTCAAGTGGAAATCGAACCCACAATATAGCCGCAACCCTTTGCCTTTGCGCCACAATGACCTCATCTAACAAGTAAAAATTAATATTACAAAGGGAGCCTTCACTATATAAAATAATATCAATATTAACATACAAATAATATTTCCCATCAAACGCTACAATAAGTCCTTCAAGTTCTAAGTTCAATGGGTTTCCTTGAATTTTAATGCGACCACATAAACATGGGCATTGCCTAATTTATATGTATTGTAGATATATATTGTACATATTATTATAAGTTTAATAGAATATAATATTCTACGTACGTTTCAGACTTGGTTTGCATAATAAATTAGAAATTATGGTTATTTTAGGCCCCATGCCTATGTATAAACGTCATAGCTTCCGTGTTTTATCTAATAGACGTTTTAAAGGAGCTAAGAAAATACATTCGTTATATATGTCCGTTAATTTTGTATATTTTTTTCCTTAATTTTAAAATTTAATCCTTATAGCTACGTGAAAAAAAATAGCATATTTATTTTTAAATTTAAATCTGATGACATGTTACCAACATTTGATCCGTATCCATTTTCTCTATATTAACGAAGAGGTCTTCCCTTGCCAGTCCCTAACCACTTACTCTTATTTTACAAATCTTTTTGCCATTCCATAACTTATTCCTTTGACGAGAAAGAAACTATCTGAACTTGTTCATCTTCATCTTCATTTTCAATGTCACATCCTTACTGGTACTTGCCATTCTGTAGTGCCTTCCGTCTCTATTAAACATACTTCCTAGATCTTTTTTTTAGCTTCACGCTGAATACCGCACATAACAGATCAGACAGAGGGAACCTAGTGTTAACATACGACGTTCCTTTTAAGATACTTGCCGCCAAAATCTGAAGGCAAGGGTTGAGTGGCGGAACTCAATGCTACGTTAAGCCTCGCTACTGATACTACTGATAATATTTAATTTTCCCGACTGGGAATCAATCTCCAGATATCTATATGTCTTTATAATGGAGAAACATTTATATTGTAAAAAAAATCGAACTGGACTTTGAACCCAATAACCAATGCATCCCATAAAATTGTCGTTGCAATTACGTCACGAAACACGTCAAGCGAAACATATTGAAATATCAACTTTTTTCCTACGACATTTGTATGCAAAGCTGCACAAATATGAATGACATAATATAAGGAGTAATGTACTAGCTCGTATCGGCTAGGAAAATATTTTTATTGTGTATACATCTGTATGTATGATATATTGATATATTTTTCATATACTTTTTTGTTAGCGTCACGCTGTATCCAGAACGCAGAACTCAACGCCGCGTATTTTCTAGTTAGCAGAGCGAGGAAATGAAAATTATTCATTCTCCCGTGTGGAAATCGAACCCACAACCGCGTTACCATCAGATGTTAAGACTATCTAAGATTCACTGTAGTTTATTACAGAATTATTAACTTTTGTAAAAGCATATTTGCCCATTTGTCGTTTTGATTTATGGGCTATATTATTGTAAAGTTTCATCTAAATCTGTTCATTAGTTTTGTTTATAAGTAGAACAAACATCCATCCTGTCAAATATTCTAAAATATTGTTAGGATTTTGTTGTGCATTTTACATTATCATGGTTAGGGCAAAAGAATGTAGCAGAAAATTTAAATTTTCAAGAGAGAGAGAGAGAGAGAGAAAGGTATTACAAATTATCTTATATTAGGTACAATTATTATATTAATGAGGTCAGTCGTGGCGCAGCGGCACAAAGTGTGACTGTAAACCGACTGGTTGTGGGTTCGATCCCCACTCGAGGAGATGAAATATTTAATTAAATTTATATTTCCATCTCTTCGCTCTGGTGTCGAGGCTAAGCGCGGCGTTGAGTTCTGCCACTCAACACGCAATGCCTCCAGAATTCGGCAGAAAGTGGGGAACGGAGTGTCTAAAAACACTAGGTTCCCTCTGCCTACCCTGCTGTGTGCGGAATACAGCGTGAAGCTGATTTTTGATTTATTTATTTATTATATTAATACAATTACCAATTGTAATCAATAAATTAATATTAATAATAAACAATTCAATTATTGAATTTTATTAAATTTATTTATTTTACTTCAATTCAAATAATATAGATTAATATAAAAAAAATATTTAATAATAAGACGAATAATGTTTTAAATGTAAAATTCATATTCAACAGACATAAGTATAATATAGTTAATATTCCTATCGTAGCAGCCAGTCTAAATTCTAAGAGCTACGTTGTTTTCCAGGATAAGATTATTTCTTTTATAAAATCCTGGAAATACATAATAAATTTAATTGTATTTTGTTCATGTAAATTTAAGTCTTTATTATAATTATAATGTTTTCATATTTCCCAAGTTCGAGACATAGTGTTTTCGACGCGTAACTTTACGCCGTGCGTTGTTTTGTCGGTGTTCGTAAATCAGGTAATTCTATATTTAGTATGGATAGCTTGTCTAAGTAGCACTAAAAAGTTTTTAAATAAATCAAAAAATATTTTTCCGAAACAATATATGATAGAAATCGCACTAGGTTCCCTATATGCGGGATAAAGCGTAAAGCTGAAAAAAATATCGGTAAAATATGAAAACAAAAATACTGTATTGTCGGTCCCGTATCAAATTCGTGAAACCACTAATTTATCTGGCATTCGACGGAGTAGAGGAAGCTGGCGGAACCTTCAAGAATGAAGAGAAACCTAAAGAAGAAGAAGATACAATAAAACTGTATTATCAATAAATACATATTATTTATTTTGCCACCAGCAATACAATATAATGAATAGTTCGATATACCGAAGATCGAAGAGGTCGAGTCAGTTCATATATCCGCCAATACATCATCACTTCCTCCACGATAGGATATCATTGTTCGCGTCAAACGGTCACATGATTGACGTATTGAGTGTGCTGTATAAGTCTAGATCTATAATATCCTAGACATATTATAAGATCTAGATTTGATAAGGATGGCGCATAGGCACAATGTGCGACTGTAAACGCGATAGGTTGTGGGTTCGATGTCCACTTGATGTAATAAAATAAATAAATAAATTTAAATTTATATTTTTATTTCTTCGCTCTGGTGTCGAGGCAAAGCGCGGCGTTAAATTCGCCACTCAAAACGTATTGCCTCGAAAAAATTGGCGGCAAGTTCTAACACTATGTTCCCTCCGCCAACCCTGCTATATATATATATATATATATATATTTATAATATCGAGGTATTATCGATGAAAACTTTTATTTTTTCAGTGGTAATTGAACACACAACCTTGCGTTGACTATCACACGCTTGTGCTTCTCCACTACGACTGGCGAATAATGGAAGTAATTTAAACTAATCGTTTCCTCAAGAGAGGACGGAGTTCAAAAATTTTGTATTTATATTCAGACGATGTATGTTAACAATAGGGACGTTGAACGGCGGAACCTTCTAAGAATTCAGTGGAAAGTGCAGAAAGGTAGTTTCTTAATGAGAACAAAGTCTCTTAACACTAGATTCCCAGGTTACTAAAAAAAAAAGAAAAATCCAATCATATCATTACAATCCAATATATGCACTCCTAGAAAGCATTCCAAATCATCAAATAGGATGACCACTAACATTATATGCTTTACCACTAATGACGGCTTTTTAGATAATATCCCAAGGCCTTTGAAGTTCCAACAAAAGGGTACAAGAGAGATGCCGACAAAGGTTCCTACGACGTAGGACGTACGCTGTGAAGGAAGTTCGTACGCAACGTAATTTTTAAGTGAAGGACGCGTCGTTTATGGACTATTAATTTATTTTGTTATTTTTATCAGCTTCACGCTGTATATGTTGGTAGAGGGAATGTAGTGTTAAGTCACTCCTTTCCACATCTTCCGCCAAATTCTGGCATTGCCTGCTAAAATGGTGGAACGCTAGGAGGATTTTGTCATGGTGCCAGAAAGAAATGACAATATTAATAAATAATAATGCGTTCACTCGAGTGAGGATCGAACCCACAACCGTCGCGTTACAGTCACAATCTCGTGCCACCCGCCACGTCGGTAGTAAATAATATTATTAAGTTTTTGAGTTTATTTTCCTAAAAAAATACAATCCAAACTGGATAGATGATAATATATTTTTTTATGTATTTCTTTAGTTTGGATAAATAAAGATAAGTAAATATATTTTCTCTTGTTGGTTTTCCCATTTTCAATTTGAGTGATGGGTTTTAACACCGCGTTTCAGCTTGTCTAACACAACGTAGATTTAAGTGCTACTTACTACTAATAAATTAAAATTGAAATATTTTTTTGTTAAATGTAGTTTGTACCTTTTAGTTTTTGCTGTATTCCGCAAAAAGGAGGGTAGGCCGGGGAACCTAGCATGCCTTACACTCAGTTGCCCACGCACCTAATCGAGACATTACGTAATAATGGAGAAACTTTTTAAATTCCCCGAATGGGATCCGAACCAGCTATCGTGTTTACAGTCAGAGATGTACCGCTAATATGTTTATGTTCGAGCTAACTAAAGTTCTTAGAAGCAATATAGGTCATCAATGCCTTGTCATATTGTCAATTGTGCTAAATACTTTTAAATAACCATAGATGAATTAGTATGGGAATTTTGTAATTATCAAAACTCATTCAATTAGTCATTACCTTTGCAAAAATATAAAAAGCAGTGAACTGAGAATATAGTGTTAAGACACTCCGTTCTCCACTTTTCTCTTGAATTCAAGACATTGCGTGCTAGGAATTCAATGTTGCGTTTTGTCCTAACATGAAATGGAAATAAATAATTTTTCCAAATGAGAATCGTATCTGTAGTGATTTGCTTTTTACAGTCGCACCACTTACTGTAGCATTGCGCTATGGTGGTCATAGTACTTTTTACAATATATATGCACATATAACATAAATATAGCTAAATTAAATATAGATTGATTGTAATAAAATTGATTTCTAAAAGCTCCCCTTATCTTTTGCCTATCTTAAGCGTACTGACAGGAAAAATGTATCAGCTTCTTTCCTTTCTAATTATCAACATATTAAACCCATGTACGAGGCAGTGACTGTATCGCGACGGTTGTGGGTTCGATCCTCACTCGAGGGAATGAATTATTTTTATTAATATTTTCATTTCTTCGCTCTTGCATCGAAGCAAACAGCGCGGCATTGAGTTCCGCTACTCAACACGCAACACTTCAAAAAATTCAGAGGAAAATGGCGAACGGAGTGTCTTAACACTAGGTACCATCCGCCTAACCTGACGTGTGCGTGATAAAACGTTAAGCTGAAAAAAGAACTAATGTACCACCGAACAAAAACAAACACACGGTAATTCAATAAAACAAAAACGGTCAGTGATTGCTTCAAATCACATGAGTGGGACATTATCTTCGATTGTCCAACGACGATAAATATTACGGAGATCGTAACGTAACGAAATATACTGCCCATATTTAACAAAAACCAACTGTAATCTCATACAATAAGGTTTAAATTCCTTTGTCTATAAAACACCATGTATATCAAAAAATGTTAAATTAAAATGCATCTTGTCCTTTGGATTTAGAGTCGGTTTTCCAATAGCAATGAGTGACGTGAAGTGTCGTTAACGTCCCAGAAAGAGACAGTATGAGAAGTAATAAATTTCAATTAATGCCGCCGACAGCCCTGTATTGTCTTACAAAGAGATTTGGCTATGATTTCTTTTGGTCGTGCGAACTTTTCTCCATTCATTATTATTAATAGTGGATGATATTATTAATTTTTCAAATTAATTTGATTTGTGAGGTGATTTTTTATTATTTATTGGTGTTTAGGCTTTGATGTTTTGGGGCGTATCTTGTTTGTGTTATTACGTGGAATGTATTAACGTGATACTATGGAAATATTCAAAATGCAAGCAAGTTAAATTTATTATTTTTAACCGACTTCTGTAAGGAGGACTTTATCAATTCGACAATATTTTTTTTATGTTTGTTAGTTACCTCAGAACTTATGGCTGGGTGAACCGATTTTGATGATTTTTTTCTTATTTGAGGCCAGTCGTGGCGGAGTGGCACAAAGTGCGACTGTAAAACCCACTGGATGTGGGTTCGATCCCCACTCGAAGAGATGAAATATTTATTTAAATTTATATTTCCATTTCTTCGCTCTGGTGTCGAGGCAAAGCGCGGCGTAGAGTTCTGCCACTCAACACGCAATGCCTCCAAAATTCGGCAGAAAGTGGGGAACGGAGTGTCTTAACACTAGGTTCCCTCTGCCTACGCTGCTGTGTGCGGGATATAGCGTGAAGCTAATTTTAATTTTTTTTTCTTATTTAAAAGCTGGTACATCCCGTGTGGTCCCACTTTAATTTAGCCTATTTTTGAGAATATTATCCGTGGTAAAATCACATAAGCTTTAAATTTACATTAAGCATGTGCGCTACAAATGAACGATGATGACGACGATGAAACGAAATTATTACATTCCTCGAGTAGGAATCGAACCCACAACGACCGACCGACGACGATTAATATATTCCAAAGTCATCTCAAAATAATTGTATCTAGTAAAAGTTTAACGTAAACACATTTACATCATATACAATATCACGATTCCACGAGAGCGCATCCTTTATAGAAGTTATTAGGATTCAATGCAGACTAATGTTATATCAATCGTGCAGCGGTCGTTCTCATCGCGTTCGCAAGCAAATAACGAGCTCATTATTATTCAACTTTTATTTATAAATAAAATAAATCAAATCAGCTTCACGCTGTATCCCGCACACAGCAGGGTAGGCAGAGGGAACCTAGTGTTAAGACACTCCATTCCCCACTTTCTGCCGATTTCTGGAGGCATTGCGTGTTAAGTGGCAGCACTCAACGCCGCGCTCAGCCTTGACACCAGAGCGAAGAAATGGAAATATAAATTTAAATAAATATTTTATCTCCTCGAGTGGGGATCGAACCCACAACCAGTCGGTTTTACAGTCACACTTCGTGCCACTGCGCCACGACTGGCCTCCAACTTTTATTTTTTATTTCTATATGTTTTTTTTTCTTTCTTGCTGTAGTAGGTTTTTACGAAAAAATAATAATGATACCTGATACCTTGTCGGTCACTATTCTTTCACTTTTAGGTCATTTTCAAAGATTGCATTTCGAGATTTGCCACCGCCGTTTATTTTTCAATCGTGGAAATAAAAAGGATTTATTTCCTCGAACGGGGATCGAACGAGCTAGCGTTCAACAACCGTTTGTGGTATGATGATCTACCACTGCTACATGATGGCCTACACCGTCAAAATAGAATCTCTCATTTTAATTGTATTTTACCTTTAATCATCATATCATAAGCATCTCCTTGATTTTGAATTAAACTTACGACCACTATGTTTCTTAGCACATGTCGTAGCTAAACCTAAAAGTACTATCTAAAACTTATCCTTTGGATTTTTCTTATTTAAAGTTAGAAATGATGAATGTTTGTTCTACTTTTACGCAAAACCTACTAAACTGAATTCGATGAAACTTTACAGTTAATATGCTATTAGCTTATACTCGTACTTCAGAAACTCACATACTGTAAAGATGTTGTTGTATAATTTGGCCATAATATAATATAAAAAGTTTAAACGGGCGAAGCCGAAGGGTGTGTCACTAGTATACTATGTATATATTTATATGTACTTATATATTTTTATTATTATTAATATATTATTATAAAGCCATAATGGAGTCATATCCATTAAGTCACGTTTTATAAGACATCTATTGTAAAAATGTATAAAAGAACATTTCAAAGTACATTGTCGCGTAAATGATCAATAAGTTGACGTTTCGTATTGTAAATCGTTTTAGAATTGTAAGTAAAGCTTTGGAATTGCCAATTTGCGTTGAATGGAAATAAAATATAAATTGGACTGTAAGCATGATGGTTGTGGGTTCGATTTTCATTATATTTAAATTTTCATTTCAACTCTGTCAGTCGCAATGAGATGTTGAACTCCGCCACTCAATGTGTAATGTCATGGAAATTAAGTGAACGTGAGGAATGGAATCGTCTTATTACTAGGTTCCCTCTGCTTACCCTGCCATATGCGGAACACAGCGTGCACCTCTGACAGGGAAAAATTATATATGTAAAAAAACTTGATGCTGTCTTTCTTTTTTTTTTGTAAAATGCTCTGATAGAAACAAAAAGAGATTAACTGCAAGACAAAAGAGATGCATAAAGATTGTAAGTTTAAACTCGGGTCTGATTTTGTAAATTCAGAGTACAGTATGCCTTATAAGAAGATAACTAAAATATTCGTTGATTAAATTTATATTTCTTTAGCTTCACGCTGTGTCGTGTATATGTATATATTGTCGGGTGGGCACAGGGAACCTGGTAACCTAGTGATAATAAGCACATAATACTTAACCACCACATATAAAAGATATACTCTAAATATTTTTTTGTACTATGTATGTATATTTCAAAATTTCGTGCATTGAAATTTGCATCATCGTGGCGCAGCGGCATGAAGTGTGACTGTAAAACCGACTGATTGTGGGTCCGATCCCCACTCGAGGAGATCAATTTATATTCATTTCATTCTTCATTTATATTTAATTTACTTAAATTTATATTCCCATTTCTTCGCTCCCGGCTAAGCGCGGCGCTGAGTTCTGCCACTCAACACACAATGCCTCCTGAATTCGGCAGAAAGTGGGGAACTGAGTATCTTAACACTAGGTTCCCTCTGCCTAACCTGTTGTGTGCGGGATACAGCGTGAAGCTGATTTATTTATTTATTTATTCTTACATAGAAACACCTAGAAACAATAGGGTCATACAAAATGAAGCACAATCGGATATTACATCTATTACTCAATACAATATTCAAATTTTACCTATTTACTTCTGACATTTTGATTTGTATTTTCATCAGAAATCGTTCTCACTTCCTTGTGCGTGTCTTGCATTTTACTCGTTATGTTATGTCCTTTTCTCTCTTTAGAATCGGATGGTATGTGTGAGAGAGAGAGAACGATGTCTACTTGTCGATCATCTTTATTCGTGGTGGCTATATTATAGCTTCCGGTCGTGTTAAGTCATTGACTCAAGAAATGGTGATTTACTTTAGTCCTTGCTTATGTAATACTTTTAATATATTTGAATTTGTCTTTTGAATTGAATTGAATTGAATTTAAAAAAAAAAGCTTTTCATTTAAGCTTCATGCTGTATCCCGCACACAGGAGGGTAGGCGAAGGGAATTTTGTATTAAGACACTCCGTATTCCACTGTCTGTCGAATTTCTCGAGGCATTTTCTGTTGAGTGGCGGAACTTAACGCCGAATGTGTAACGTACGTATCTTATTTAGATTATATGTATTTCGTGCGAATTATATGTATAAGAAATGCATCATTCGAGGAACTATTTACTCTTGCAATTTTCCTTGCAATTACACGACATTATAGTATAGTTAATTGAGGCCAGTCGTGGAGCGGAGGTATAAGCGTGCGACTGCAAACATGATAGGTTACAGGTTCGATTCCACCTCGAGGAAATGAATTACCTAACATTTACAAATCCTCGCTCTGGTGACGAGGCGGAGCACGGCATTGAGTTTCGCCACTGCAGAATGTGGGGAACGGAGTACATTGGGTTTCCGCTGCCTACCCGGATATGCGGAATACAGCGAGAAGCTGAAAAAAAATTATAAATGCATATTTTTTTGAGTATAATGCTAACGCAGGGTACTCCGTTAGAAGTTACTAAACATATTTAATTTTCCACTTTCAACCTTACTAAAATACAATATGTATAGCGTTTACAGTAAAAAGGAGGGTACCTCGGCAGAAATTTCTCTTAAGATATTATATTTTCTACTTTCCGCCCAACTTAAATATATATTTTCTTCAGCATCACGCTGTATTCCGCATACCCGGGTAGGCACCGAGAACCCAATGTACTCCGTGCTCCGCCTCGTCACCACAGCTAGGGAATGTGAATGTGAATTATTTTATTACCTCGTGGTGGAATCGAACCTGTAAGCTATCATGTTTACTTATTAAATGCCCCTGCGCCACGACTGGCGTAAGTACCTACTGTATAACACAAGAAATCCTCAAATATCCTCTAATATAAATAGATTATATATAAATCGTGGCTTGACACCGTCATACCTTATTTTAGTTCTCGGATGGTAGAGGCGTGGTGGTAATATTAATTTATATACCTACTACTGTGCCGTTACCGTACCGTTAATACGTGCGCTATTAGATTATTAATTGATTAAGTTCTTTGTTTAATTATAAATGTCAATTAAAATGGTCAGGTCCGATGTTATAAGTAGGATTATTAATAATAATGTTTTCACGCTACACCCGTACACAGCAGAGTCGAGGGAACCTAGCATTAAAACACTCCGTACCATACTTTCGGGTGACTCGAGGCATTGCGTGTTGAGAGACCAAAGAAATGAAAAAAAAATGTAAATAAATAGTTCATCTCTTCGAGTGGGGATCGAACCCACACCAAGTCGATTTTACAGTCACACTTTGTGCCTCTGCGCCACGACTGGCCTAGTCGTATAATAATGTATTATAATATCAATAAAATAAAGTGTTTCACGCCATATTCCGCTTGTAGAAGGATTTTCAAGTCAATTGCCCGGGAGAAATTAAAAATAATTTAAACCCATTGTCTCAACTGGGTATTGAATTCGCATCCAACTTGTTTTAGCCCTGACTCCATTCCACCACGATGGTGGAGACCACGCATACGAAATCGAGGGCGAGGACTGGTACCTACAATTTATATATCTACCGCTTATCGTTCTCCTACTAAATTAAACATATCACGTCAATTTCGAGAACTTGTAACTACATAACTATGAATATTAATTTAGGCCGCACAGAAGAAATGTTGGTAAGGTCGTTCTAATACAATATAAGTAATACACCAAATCCAAGTATTGATAGTAGTTAAAATTCCTTTTTTTTTGTTTTAGTTTCACGCTTTATCCCGTGTATAGCGGAATCCAGAGGAAAGCTTTAAATTTAGTGTTAAGATACTCCGTTCTCGTTAAGACATTTTGGTTGCCTATTTTCCGATGAATTTTTGACGCTTTGCGTGTTGAGTGGCGGAATTCAACGCCGCTGTAAATCATTATTGATATTTGTATATAAAAACATATTATGAGCATTATACGCTGTTTTAATATTTTATTCAAATAAAACTAAAGATGCACATATCTACAGAAAATAGTTTTACACACTACAGAAATTTATTTTAAAATACTAACATGAACCTGATGCAAAAAAAAAAAAATAATAATTAAAGACCATCCCGTGTATTACCCTCAATATACCACACGGTACGTGTGTTACGCAAAAACTCAAAAACTTATTATTCAGCCAAGCGACAATTCTGGGTACTATTTTAAAATTTACATACAAATAAATGTTCAAAAACATATTCAAAGTTGTAAAGAACCACAACTTTCACTAGGATTCGCTCGTCACTTGTGAATTCGGGGCACTATTCTGTAACTGTTCGATAATCGAAAGAATTCTATCACGACATTTTATAAGAATTCGACACGTTCGATAAGAATGTTAATGTTGTCCCATTTATGTTGTGTGGATGGTGTTTACATGAGATTAGATGTAGGGATAAAACTGTTTGATAAAAAAAAAAATTATTAAATTACAAAAATCTAAAAAAAAAAGTTTAACTTAGTTTTTTTATAATGTACTTTAGTAAGCTGAGAGTTTAGTAATAAATGTTTTTTTTTATTTAAAGGACGACGTTTCTTAGCGGTACAGTGTCTGACTGTAAAGGTAAAGGTTGTGGGTTCGATTATCGTTCGGAGAAGCATATAAATTTAATTTTCTTGCTGTGTCAACAAGAAAAAATATCAAATTCTTAATACTTTATTTCTTAATTCATTCTCTCTCTCTCTCTTTCTTATGAGAAAGGCGTGGAATATATTAAAACGTATCTATCACCATCTAATAAATTGCTTACAATGAAGTGTTAAACATAGCACCCTCCATTGTCCAGGAGATGGTATCTAGCGTCATTTGTCATTCTGTTCATCCACCGCGATATAGACGCGAGATGATTCCAGAATAAGGCAGTCTTCTTAGAATAGCTTTGTTAAAAAATGTGTCGATATGCGTAAAGTATTTGTAAGACGAGGGTCGCATGTAAAATGGCCGCCTTTTTTGTAAATTTTTCGGTTATTTTGACATCGTTGTAACTAAATAGTTTATTGGTAGTCAAAAGGGATTTTGGGTTTTACATTGGTAATGTCTTTTTGTATATTATGTTAGTTATACCGACGAGTCGTGGCCGTCTTAAAGTTAGCAGTATACGCTGGACAGATTTTAGGATTAGGATTTTTTATAACTTTTGATTATTTTATGGCCGAAGTATTTATTAAAAGCGGCCAAGACTCGCCGTTCGTACTACAATGATGATGAATGTAATACTACTAGTACTATCAATTATTCTTTTGCTAATTAGGCAGTGTGACTCTGGTCAAAAGAGGCATAATTTTGCTTTGCAATTTCTGTCTGAAATGAAAAAAATATTTAGTGTCGGTACCCAATATTACGATTTGTTCAATTATACAGAAAAAAAACATCCCTGTGATCTATTTAATGTGAAGACGTTAAATAGACCACATTCAGAAAAATATTACATATTATGTGATCATGTAATCATCTTCTTTTCTATTATTTAAAAATATAATAAACAATAACACCTTAAAAAAAATAAGATCACTTTAAAAATAATTAAAGATATAATTAATATAAAGCAACATCTAAAACTTTAAATTCAACAACAATCCTCTCAAAAACCAGAAGAGGGTAAAACCAAAGTGAAGTAACCGCAACCACTAAGCTAAAGTAGTCAATGGTTGATTTAAAAATAAACCCCTACATACGTGTATCTATCAACTTGAAGTGCTCTTCTGTTAACCAATGAATGTGTATTGACCATTCTTCAGTCGGTTCAAATCAGGACATTTTAGGGTTGCTTACGATTTTTCGTTTTTTTAAGAGGAATGCTGTAATTTTTTTAGGGTAGCTACCTTATTTTTCTGGATGTCTGATAGTGGTTTCGTTTGACACTTTGATCAATAATTGAAAAATGGCGTTATTGCGGAGAAACTTCTATAATAGCGGAGAACCTTTTTCTTCTACTGACCAAATTTACATGCCACTCCCAAAAACACTGGTCATTTGTGCGTCCCGGTAGCATGTTTAGGGACAACCACGTGCCCACGTGTAAAAAACGGGACAGTCTTATTCAAAACGGGATATCTGGTCACGTTTTGTATGTATCTAATATAGTGACTTGAGAGGGGGAGCTACAATTTAAGCTCCTTTATCTCTTAATGCGATGTTTTGATGTGGAATTACTTTATTTTTTTGAGCATCACGCAGTATCACGCATATAGTACAGACTTCATTTCCCACTTTCTGCATAAGAACTCTTCTTAGCTAATTTTGCGTATTCGAACCCGCAACTACCGTAACATAACCATAAAACTTAATATTTCTAAAACGCCCATGAGTGAACGATGTAGTGAACATCACCATTATAATGTATAATATAAACATCCTTCTCTATTTAGTGAGGAGTTGTAAAAAGTAGGGCAAATCTGACAGTCTTAATAGTGAACTATGAAAAATTAAACAGATCCAACAAAATAATTGATTTAGGAAGTCTAAGTGCGATGATCTAGTTAGAAAGGGGTTAGTTGCTGCTTCACGCATTTTCCCGCATCCCTTTTCGATTTTGTAAAATTTGAAATATTTGAGAAATTGAAAATGTTGAGTGGCGGTACTCAACGCCGCACAACGTTTACTAAAGCGTGGAAATGAAAATTCAAAATATTTCATTAATCCGAGTGGGAATTGAACCCACAACCATATTGTATGTAGCACCACGATGTCCTTAAATTGTTTGCTTCATGTTTTATTCTTAGGGGAACTTCAATCCATAGAGAACAGAACGGTAAACATAATAATCTCTGGTCTCCAAGTTCAACCGACCACCTTACACTTACCACCCACCATTACTCTTAACCAACAACTCCAACAAATTCAAAGTTATTGAATCTACAACAATTATATTTGCAGCGTTGAGCGCCGCCATTCTACATGCAATGCCTCAAGAATTCGGCGGAAATTGGGAAACAAAAGTGATTAATGCAAGATCAAGAAACTTAATATTAGGTTTCTAGGTTTCTTCTACCATTGCTATCGGAAGCTTATTGATAGATAAAGGGTGAAGCTGAAAAAAACCCATTACATTCATCAACACTCCCAACAATTGAGCTATAGCGGTATAAAATATTTAAAAAAAAATTAAATATTCATATTGACACACGTTATTCATGTACTCTGAGTCTCAGTTAATGTTGTGGTTTAGATCTAACCGCAAATAAACTAGTCGTGCATATATATTTTTTTATATCTTGGTACTTCATTTAATATATATTTTTTTATTTAACGTTTAGTTGTGGCTACTATATTTTGGAACGGAAGTCGTAGTACAAGGTTCCCAGGTTCCCTGTGCCTACCTTGATTTATGCAGGATACAATGTCCAGCTAAAAAAAATATTCTATTGTGCGATGTCTTAAGAAATATTGTTGTAATTAGTAATATAGTGTGGACAAAATAGGACTAAACGTAGTGAAAAATTGTCAAAGAAAAAATCGTTGTGGGTTCGAATCCTACTCGGCTTAAAAACAATCTGTGCAATTACGCCACTGAGAAGCTGAAAAGGAACCTCTTAATCATACTTCTCCAAAAATCTAAGATACTTTGAAGTTCAACCAAAAGTGTTACCATAAAGAAATATGCATAATAAAAACAAAATTTCTCTTCCTTCCGTTGTTCAGTTCAAGAAACTAAATCTTTCACTATCAATTAATATAATTTATATTGGAATACTGTATAAACATATTGTAATTTGTAAACGAAAGTGCCATAAGTGGGCGCGTAAAATATACGTATTTTTTTTCTACAACTCTCTGTGATGTCGGGCAATAAAACGATAAACTTCTTTGGGGATATCCGTTAGATGTTTATTTTCGTTTAGCCACAGGAATCTCTGTTTTTATTTATGAAGCCAGTGTGTCGTGTATGCGCAGTGGTAAGAAAGTGATATTCTTCTTAAGATCTTGTATGTACGAGTATGTATTGAGGCCAGGCGTAGCGCAGGGGTACAAGCGTGCGACTGTAAACGAGACTGGTTGTAGGTTCGATTCCCACTCGAGGAACTAAAATATTTGTCACCCGCTCCGCCTGACTATTTATTGGTGAGGAAATAAGTATGTAGTTTACTCTTGCGAGTTCAACGTAGTTATGGGACCGCTCCGCTCGCGGTGGAAATCTGCTAACGGACTTAACGCTAGTTTAATACTAATTGACTTCTTATACGAACGAACGACGAACATAGGGAACCTAGTGTTAACTGAGTTTCTGACTTCCCTTTGAATTTTTCGAGGCATTGCCTGTTGATTGGAACTGAACAGGAAAAATAAAAAAAAAGAAATGAAAATATTCAAGAATAATAATTCAATCCCCCGATTGGGATCGAACTCGAAAACCGTCATTATAGTCACACCCCTGTGCCCCTTCACTACGACTGCTTCTAAATCTGCGGTTGGTAACCAAAACTAACATTTCAAATCTGAAAATGCATACATATTGTACGTACAATGTAAACTAAACATTATTCCACACGTACATACATTTTGTTCTATATATAAAGATGACGCGATTATTTTTAAATCAGGTCGGCTTTACTTAGAACTTCATTTTTGTACAAAAAAACGTATTCGAATTTCTCTTGTTGTATATTCGATACATTCCTCGACTTGTATTTATATATTTGAATTTATTTTAAAAATAAGAAAGAGAGGATTTCTACTCTACTCTAATCACGATATTACAAAATATAGTATTATATTATATTTATATGTTTAATTTGTATATACAATTGAAAAAAATATTTATACAACATATTTTTTTTATATATTGTGACAGAGCAGAGAGAAGAGCATAAACCAAAAATATATTATTATCAACTTTTCAATTATTTTAAGACACTGTATATCGATTAGTAAAACCTAACGACGTATTTTGTTTCGCCAGATTATTTTTTACATATAATTCCTCCGAGTTTTGATCCCACTAACATAGGGAGATGGCACGTGCCAGCTTTATAGAAAAATGTCAATACTGATTTAATTGATAATAAAATGTAGTTAACGTGAAAACTTTAGGATTTTATTATAAATAGATTAATAACGAAAATTAAATATTTATATTTTGATTGCCTTCTTCTGGTAAAGAGGCCAAACGCAGCGTTTAGTTCCGGCATTAAACACGAAATGAGCAAACACAGACTCGGCGGAAAATAGGAAATGGAGTGTCTTAACACTAGATTTCCAGATTCCTTATGCCTTCCCTGCTGTATGCAGGATAAAAAATCTCCCTAATAAAATAAAAAATATTTATGTCATAGCAAAAGGTATAATATTTGACGTTGCTTACTGTAATTAGTTTACCCAGGCTAAGATTTTTTTTTTAATTATAAAGATAATAAAAAAAACTTTCCATTTTCAATATATATTATCAACAATATAATATATGTAGTACATTTTTATTAGGACGTATATAATATATAATAGTATAATAAAATACGTACTAATAAAAAATGTATATTCTATATACATTTTTACAAAACCTAAAAATAACCCTGCGTAATCTAATGGAGGAGAAAATTTTAGTGCGGCGTTCCACTCGATTTTTGATAACATTAAAATACTTATTTAACCATTTATCTTTTCAAGATGGTTCTAAATTGCTACTGATAGTATAGTTCAATACAATTACGTCTCTAATATAGAGGTTTAAAGGAGCTATTACATTATTTTATAATATAATAATCATACTGTTATACTGACGTCACGTTTTAGTAGATCTCTCTATTCCTAGCTCTTGACCGTGCCTCGTTTCGACCTTAGTCCACAATATATTATAAGATGATTATTATTATTATGTATACATATATAAAAAATAAATAAATAAATCAGCTTCACGCTGTATCCCGCACACAGCAGGGTAGGCAGAGGGAACCTAGTGTTAAGACACTCCATTCCCCACTTTCTGCCGAATTCTATAGGCATTGCGTGTTGAGTGGCAGAACTCAACGCCGCGCTTAGCCTCGACACCAGAGCGAAGAGATGGAAATATAAATTTAAGTAAATATTTCATCTCCTCGAGTGGGGATCGAACCCACAACTAGTCGGTTTTACAGTCACACTTCGTGGACTGGACTGGACGAAATATTTACTTAAATTAAATAAAATTTACTTAAATATTTCTTCGCTCTGGTGTCGAGGATAAGCGCGGCGTTGAGTTCTGCCACTCAACACGCACCGCCTCCAGAATTCGGCAGACGGTGAGGAACGCAGTGTCTTAACACTGGTTCCCTCTGACTACTCTGCTGTGTGCGGGATACAGCGTGAAGTTGATTTATTTATTATATTTTTTTAGTATAAAATTAGATATGTAATATTTATTATTATATCTTTCTTTTGTACCTTTTTTTTTTTTATTGTTATTTCTTAACACTACTCTTTTGTACCTTAGTTTCTACTTTATATCTTTGCTTAAAATCCTAACATTAAACCTATAAAATCATTAAATATAACAATTTCTAGACAAATCACGGCAAAATTACGATCTCGTTGACAGCGTTGTGGGCGAACAAACAAATTTAATTCGTAATTACCTTGACATAAGGTGTAATGTAGATCTCATATATTTACCTAACGATGTGTCGAAAGATTTGCGATGCACTCCAGTCTTTTACTGCACATGGATATATTTTTTAGGTTCACGCTGTATCCACTATGTAGCGGGGGAGGGAGAGGGAACCTGGGTAAGTCGTTCCCATTAAGATATTGTGTTGTGTAGCAGAACTGAACGCCGGGATTTCGTTCGTTCGTTACCACAGCGACGGCCTAATATGTATAAATACAGCTTCACGCTGTATCCCGCACACAGCAGGGTAGGCAGAGGGAACCTAGTGTTTTAGACACTCCGTTCCCCACTTTCTGCCGAATTCTGGAGGCATTGCGTGTTGAGTGGCAGAACTCGACGCCGCGCTTAGCCTCGACACCAGAGCGAAGAGATGGAAATATAAATTAAATTAAATATTTCATCCCCTCGAGTGGGGATCGAACCCACAACCAGTCGGTTTACAGTCACACTTTGTGCCGCTGCGCCACGACTTCCCTCAATAATGTATAAATACGATAAAAGATATTCTTCTGTATGTATTTTTCTGAAGTACTAAACATTTTTTTTATATTTTAAATTAAAAATATTAAGTTCTTATAATACAAGTTTCATCACATTTACATCAACCATTCCTTCTTTTCATTCGAATTATATAATATAATTCATTTTGTAACACGGGTTTCTGAGTTTTTGTAAACATTACATACAAATTGGTTTAGCGAGGATCTGGAAACTTTTAAACATGTAGTCGGTACTTTTAGTTTTCACATCAAGGTTATTAGTTCAAGGTGGGATTGAATGGGAAGAGATTTATTTGTTCTGTGCAATGGAATCTATTTATATTTTAAAGAAAGATATAGATAGTTACTTCTAAGATAATAAATGTAGAGTTCGGGACGTTCCAGGTATAAATATGTTTCGTCCATACATATTTTAAAAGAAAAAAATATAAAGACAAACTAAAAGACAGAAAAATAACTCGCACGTGTTTGTGATGTCAAAGAGATATGAACCGGATCGTTTGACTGTAAATGAAACGATAGTGGGTTCGATTCCCACTCGGGATAGTGAATTCCACTACCACTCAACTGCATGTTGAGTGGTAGTGGAATTGTCTCGAACTTTGTGAAAAGAGATAAATAGGGGTCAGAGTGTCTCAACACTAGGTACTCTTTGTTTACTCAACTATATGCGGGATAAAGCGTGTAAAGGTACATAAATCCATTTTCCAAAGGCCGACTTTAATAAATAAATAAAATAAATACTACACTATAATTCACATTACGTTTTGTAGCCATTAAAATATGTAGGCTTTAAAATATCAATTTCTTCGCTCTGGCGACGAGGCAAAGCGCGGCGCTGTGTTCCGCCACACAACACGCAATGCTTCCAGAATTCGGTAGCAAAAGGGAAAACAAAAGTCTTAATGGGAACGTAGTATCTTATCATTAGGTTCCTAGGTTCCCTATCTTGCTATGCGCGGGATACAGCGTGGAGCTAAAAAAAATACAAATACATATCAAGTGTAAAACTAAAGTATTGCTGTTCCACTATAATTCGCATCACGTAACATTTTGTAGCCACCGTTATGGCTCGTAGCGCTCAATTGAATAACGATCGGTGGCATAGGGATGTACTGTGTCGAAAAAATAGTTTTTTTTTTAATAAAACATTTTTTTTAGCTTAACGCTGTATCTAGTGTACATAAAAGGGAACCTGGTCTATGCTCCCGTAACCCACTTTCCGCTGAATTCTAGAGGCATTGCATGTTGAGTGGCGGAACTCAACGCCGAGCTTCACCCAGTTTCGAGAGCAAGGAAACGAAAATATGTACTTTTTATCAATTTATTTACATTCATATAGAATTAATGTCAAAAAATTGGTAAAAGTGAAACGGAATAGTAAATCATTATGTTTTTTTCGGCCTACAACGCAAAAAGCAGTAAGTTACCTTCTAAAATAGAATCGACTAAGCTTAAAATATTAAAAGAATATATTACTTCTAGGAACTTGGAAGTAAATTTATAATTCCTATTCTTAAATCACAACAAATCTCTTTGTAACATAAATAAATGTATAAAATTCAAAATATGCAATATTTCTATAAATTATGATAGTATCGAAATAACTTTAGTTTGATTTATGAAGTAGTTTCAAATATATCAAAAAGTTTCTTTAACACTACAGAGCTTTGTTTAAAATGTCTATAAATTTCATACATTTAGGAAGATTAAATATAAATAAAATTAGAACGATTTTTTAATTTTTTATATATTTACTTAAGCCTGTAAATTATACTTAAGTAGACAAATAAATCCCCCCAAAAAAGATTGGAACCTTCGACTATCGTTTTTTATGAGGCACATCCCAAAGTTTATAGTGGACGGTAATTATAATTTATTTCAGCTTCACACTGTATTCCGTATACAGCAGGGTAGGCAGAGAGAACCTAGAGCTAAGAAACTCCGCTTTTCACTCTCCGTCAAATGTTCGTATGAGTCGCCACTCAACACGCAGTACCTCGAAAATTTGACGTAGAGTGAAGAAATGAATTTATAAAATAACAATTATCATTTTTCCAACTGGGAATCGAACTCACACAGTTGCGTTTACAGTCACAACCTATTGCGACTGCGGTATTTAAAATTTATCAGCAATATTTACTCTTAATTGACGCTTTGTACGTGAACATGAGATACTCGAAACCAATCCCCAAAACATATGGTTACAATAGCCAATTTATTACCAGGGATTACCAAGTAATATAAAAATATATTATATTATTACGTCAATAAAAGCTAAAATCGCTCAAAGTTTTGAACAGCTATGGCCCTTTGTCCATTGTCCTTGAAATCCGGAAGCTTTTTTTCCCAATTCCACCGAATTTATTTGGGTTTTTATGTGAATTTGACTTATTTGTTTGTAATTTGGTTATAGGGGTGGGGAACTGTGGGATTTATTAGTGATGTATATTGTCATATTTTTCTTTTTTTATACTTCCCGCATATTACGAAGCGTGTAAATCTATTCAAAGTAAGCTCGGTTGGGAATCGAATTTGTACCTATTATGTTTACTATTAACTAAGTATATTTGAAATATAAATATTATTAGATTTAATAATAGTATCTTTCACTTTGCTATAATAATAAAGTTATAATTCCTCCGAGTAATAATCGAACTCACAACCATCGCGTTTTTAGCGCTGTACCGCTGCGCTACGAAGGCCCTAATATGGCGAGCGAAAAAAATCGAGATCGGAATATTTAAAAAAAAAACACGAATTAAAAATCAGCTTCACGCTGTGTTCCGCACATAGGGTAGGCAGAGGGAACCTAGTCTTAAGATACTTCGTTCCCCAATTTAGGTAAAAAATATTGAACAACATGTTTGTCTTCTACACACGTGTACCTTTTTGTTAGTATATCCGATATTTGTTATAATAAGAAATGGCGAAGGACGAACAAACCGCAGTGAAAGTTTCTCAAGTTTCAAGTTTAAGCGGTTACGTACGGTAAATTTTTATGATTGCCAAATGTTTTTCACTATAAAACATTTTTTTTTAAATTCTACGTATTTATTTATAACTTCTAAAAAATATGTATATGATAAACAAACAATATGTATTTCTATTTAAAAACTGTTTGGTCTTGATTCAATGAAGATTAATTCTTCATTATTCTTAATTTATTCTTAATTATATAAAAAATATTCTTAAAATGGGAGAAAATTTTGTTATGTTACTTTTTTTCTACTTTCCATAATTTTTAAATAATATTATATATATATATATATATATACGTCTCCTAACCTAAGAATATATGGACTTATACCTAACGTTAAGACACTCAGTCTCTCCTCGTTTCGCCCATTTTTCGAGAGGTCGTCTGTTCATTTGCGAACTACAACGCCGTGCTTCGTCATATTACCGAAGCAAAGGTTCAAACTTATACCCCCGATTGGGAATCAAACTCAGATTCGACGCCCTCCTGTATTTACATAGTATTTTTTATATATTTTTTACACGAAACAGGAAAATCTTCCATTTTTCCATACTTTTCCGTTTAAAACTAAACAAGATGCTATTATCGGGTCATAACTCGCATTATTTGGAATACGATTTTGCAGAAACCACCGATAGATGGAAAACAGCAGCCGGTAGTGGCTGCGTTTACATTTGGCGAGTGGCTTGCCTGTTTTATGTTACAATAAATATGATTATTTATTTGTTAATATTGTAATTAGATTATTATAGTGTATTTTTGATTAATTTTAATTAGGCGTTTAATATAGATTTATGTATATTTTTATTTAAATTAATAAAGACATTTTTAAAAGAAAACGAAGTAATCCACTGTTTTATGAAATGCGCAACGAAATATGCAAAACTATGATATTTTTTAACATTTTATGTAATTTTAAGTAAAAGTTTGTTTTTTTGTTTGCTGTACTGAAAAAAATACAGATTAATAGTATATTTTATGAACTTGACGTTATTTTTTTTTACAACAAACAAATGGTTGTAGCGAAAGGTTTTCACAATTTCACAATTTTTAATATTGCTTTCGATAATTTTATTAAATTTCCATATTTAAAGAATAAAATATGCTTTCAACAAGTGTAAACGTACCACCGTGTATACAATCTACAAAAATAGCTTATTGCGTGCAAGATTTGACCGATCTCACGTACATACATAAAATTAGACGACTCTATATAATTTTAAGATAAATCCCACGCATAGTACAGTAGGCAAAGGGCACCTGGGAACCTAGTGATAAGGCACGCCATTCCCATTAAGTTCCCATTTCTTTTCCCCAGTTTCCTTCGAATTCTTGGGACATTCATGGGATTAGCCTCAGAGAATAATTATTAATCTATAATACGAAATAAATCCTAAATAAACTAACTAACAGAGTCAGTCATGTCAGTCAGACATAAATAACAATATCAGTCACAACTTTTAAAAAGACTTAAAAATTTTATAAATGAAGACAGGTTTCTGAGAAAATCCTATATTTTGACACTAAGAATAACCGTTAAAAGAGAAACCAACAAGTAATTAGTACTAAATGAAGCGTACAGCTTCAATTTATTCTGTTTGTACGTCCAAAAATTAACCCCAATATAGAGTTACAACGAGATTCGTCGAATAATATACGGCTAAAAATATATTGTACGGGCGTGTCGTTCTCAGTAAGGAAATAACGTATCGTAAACGTAATCTACGGACTACGTACGTTTCACGTGAATAATGAATTATTCGGGAAATAAGTGATTTATCGATGCTTTTGTCGGTATTTCTTGGCATCAATATTTATAAACAGACAGACGCTCTTGAAACGTGACCGATAAATGTGTTATGGTATGAGCCAATTCTGTGGTTTTACTTGAATTTTGTATTTAAAAGTTTTTGTAAGGCTGTTGTAGCATTGGGGTACGTAACAGGTTTTGAGTTCGATTCCCACTCGGGGTTTTTTCGCCTTGGTACCAAGGCGAAAAATCCCCAAAAAGGCGAAAGAAGCGCGGCGTTGAGTTCCGCTTTCCAACACGCAATGCCTCCAACGCTTCTTCCGTCTAATGTGTGTGTGTGGCGTGTCTTTTTACTAGGTTCTCAGGTTTTCTCTGACTTAGTGTAAGGACATTCTGCGGTTTTTGTCAAATTTTAAGTTTAAGAAATACGAGAGCTTTGTTTTGCCTTACTAGAGCGCAGGAATAAAAAAAACCCTATATAATAACATTTCCCCTATTGGGGATCGAATCTACAATAATCATGTTCTATAGAAAATTAAAAATTTAAAATTATAGAACATAATACACTTGCATCAGTCAGTGATTTACGTATATCAGGAACCGTTCAGAGGATATAAACTTAAAAAAATAAAGTCGAATTGATAACTTATATTCGAATTGATAATTTTTAATTGATAATACTTATAGTCGAATTGATAATTGATAACCTTTTACAGACGTCGGTTAAAAAAAAAAACAAAGAAATCAATCACTCGAGGCATTCTTGAAGTATGTAAATAAATACATACATATACTTCGAGTAAAGTTCAATGTCGTATTCAAGGAGCAACTAGCAATGTGCTTAAAAAGTACTTGAGTCCTCCACAAGTCCTCGATATCCTCTCCTAAGAGTTCTAAGTAACTCTTTAAAAGTAAATATAATAAAATAAATCAATCTGTCCGTCTCTGTCGGTGTCTTGTTTGTGGATGCGCTTTATTTATTGTTGGTGAATATAAAATATACTTAGTAGAATTGATACACGAGTGCTCAAATAAGTAAATATATGAAGGTCATTACGGCGTAATGTGATAGTGTCTGACTGTAAACGCGATGGTAGTAGGTTCGATTCCCATTTAGGGAAATTAATTATTTTTAATTATGAGCTTTGGCAAAGCAAAATGCGGCGATGAGTTTCACAATCCTTTATGTCTTGAATTCTAGCGTGAAGTGAAGTCTAAAACAGAGCGTTTTGTCACTAAGTTCTCCGTTCCGTCCGTGAAAAAATGTGAAACTACAATAACTGCGGTATGGGAAATATTTTTAAAAATGTCTCCAGCTATAGATAGCTTAACTGACATCGTTTTAAAAAAAAATACATTGTTAATATTAAATTAAGATATTATTAATAAGATGCCATTTCTGACGCTTTATCTGTTTAAGTTCGCGAGCGTGGGCAGTACGAAAGTTGTATGTATGTGCTAATGCATTTACGTATTTTGTTTTTTATCTGTGATGCACTCGAAAACATAATAAACTATACAAACAATAAAAAGATGAAAACAAAACAAAACAATTTATTTATTAATTTCATAAAAGCTTAATGGAGGTATCCTTAGTTTTCTTTTTTAAAATAGTAACATAGATTTTCTTATTTTTTTTGTAGCCTCACGCTGTATCCCACACATACCAAGGTAGGCATTGGGAACCTGGGAATCTAACGTTACTTAAATTAACAGGCCATACCCATCAAGGTACATGAGATTTTATTTTATTATTTTTTTTATTTTTTGTTAGAATGTTAATGCAAAAACAACACAATCCTTGTGATATGCCTTTTAAAAGGGTTATTTAAAAATTGAAAAAAATATATATATTTCATCTTTTTGAATTGTTTGTTTTGAAAAGAGGACAGAGAAATGCTCAAAACATCACATTTGCTCATAAGCAAAAGACTATATTTAAAGAGGCGAAAATTTAATTTAGCTTCTTTGATATTTGAAACTGAAATATGAGCCCGCCCTAGACCTTTGAGTTTTATTAAAATTCTACATAATCTTGTTAGTTAAAGTGTATGTGAAAATATTACTAACTACTTCTTATACTACTTCTTCTTTTTTTATCTTGTTCGCTTCGCTCGCCAACCCAGTTTGGGCTTGGCAAAAAATATGATTCTAAAACACACTAGGTTCCGAGGTTCCCTCTACTTATCCTGCTATGTGCGGGACACAGCGTGAAGCTAGAAAAAGAAGAATAAAATCATTATATATTTTTTTACTTTCTTTATTTTATGTTTCTTTGGAGCTACAGATAAAGTTATAACACAGAGAACCTGAGAAGTTTCAAAGCACTATGTATTTTTTTATATATTTTTATATTATATTCTATATATGTAAATATATATTTATTGAAATTTTAATGATTTAAAACAATTATCTACAGAACATTTTAGAAAATCGTTCTGCATATTTAATCTAGAGGCCAGTCGTGGCGCATCGGCACAAAGTGTGACTGTAAACCGACTGGTTGTGGGTTCGATCCCCACTCGAGGAGATGAAATATTTACTTAAATTTATATTTCCATTTCTTCGCTCTGGTGTCGAGGCTAAGCGCGGCGTTGAGTTCTGCCACTCAACACGCAATGCCTCCAGAATTCGGCAGAAAGTGGGGAAGAGAGTGTCTAAAAAAAAACACTAGGTTCCCTCTGCCTACCCTGCTGTGTGCGGGATACAGCGTGAAGCGGATTTATTTTGATTTTATATTTAATCTTTATATCTATTAGAGTAAAGCTCATTTTCCAACTCTATTTTATAATACATTGAAACTGTATGATATAAAGTAAAAGGAAATTAGTCTCTAATCCAATAGGGTGCACGTATGTACGTACGTTACAGGCAGGAAGTTTAGAGAGCACGTGCGTTTCCTTGCACAGGATGTTTTACAATTCGAAACCAATTCGCTACAATTGAAGTTGGAAATGGCGATTCACAAAGTATTGCTTTGTTATGTTTTGTTTTATTTTATTGTATTGGATTTTATATCTAAATGGCTGGTGACGTGAAATAAATTAAATTAAATTAGGATTTTGTTTGTATTTTGAGTTAAAATTACAGCGTTGTCTTTAAGATGTAGAAAAAATATATACTTTTACATTATTATAATATCTCCATAGAAAATCCTTTAAGGAATAAAAATATTTAACCAAGACAAGAGTTCAGCTAAAGAAAAAGAGTTTGTTTTTTTAATCGAAAAAAATCCGGGTTCAAATCGAAAAATGTTTTAATAGTCTTAGTAGAAAAGTAAAGGCTATATTACATTACGCTACGAACATGACTGAAATCCGCATAGCAGAGTCATAGCGTGTTGAATTGCGGAACTCAACACCGCGCTTTACCTCGTTATCAGAGCGAGAAAATGATTATTTTAAACATTTCTTTTCCTCTTGCTATAATTTAACCCACAACCTATCGCATTTAAATGTGCATCTGCACCACGACTGGCCCAATTTTAAATTATTTATCTACATTCTATATATTTTTTTTAAGTATATATACTATTAATAATACTAATTTATAAATCAATACCATAGTACAAAATGGCTAATATTTAAAATTGCGGTCACTTTATTGACAAACGTAACGCGGGGGCGATTGTAAAGCCGTTGCGGTTTATTTATTCGTGATTTGATTACGAATTGGTCACTAGAGTTCATTACTTTTATTTTATTGGCTTAGTGTAGAACAGTGACTGTAATGTGACGGTTGTGGGTTCGATCTCCACTCGAGAGAATGAAATATTTATTAAAAATTTATATTTTTATATGATGAGCGGCGTTGAGTTTCGCCACTCAATTCGCCTCGTAAAATACGTGAGAAAGTGGAAGAACAGTGTTATTGGAGATTTCTTTAGCTTACTTTTTTATATTTCTATATCTTTAATTGTATTTTTTTTAGTATTACGTCACTATGAACAAAACACTATACAGAATTCAAATAATTTATATCAAAATTTGTTCTGGTTGGCTCTCGTTTTTATAAAAACTCATTTTTTTATCTATATATTTTAAATCATACTATTTTTCCGGTATATAGGCGGTACAAAAAATACGTAGAAGTTGACTATTTATATAAAAAAATATTTAGTAAATTTTAACATACAATGATTATCGCTCTGAGTCAAATAAACTATTAAATACAAGAGATTACTAAATACAACATCATATTACATAAATAAGTGTTATATTAAAAGCGTTAATTTAAAATATATTATAGTTGGTAAGTTAGGTACCCACCAGTACCCACCTACCGTTGTTATAAAACCGTTGTGGGTTTGATTCCCAATTTTGAAATTGAATTATATTATTTCCTCGCGCTGGTAGCAAAACGAGACACAGGGTGGAATAATGAGTTCCACGACTAAACAGGGAATGTCTTGAAAATTAGGATAGTAGGAACGGAGTGTCTTACAACTACCTTCCTTGTACCTATCCTGCTATGAAGCATAATAATAAAATATTATATTTCAAGACATCACACTCTATATCCATAGATAAAATAATAAAAAAAATTGTTTACTAATATCAGCATAAAAAACCACCGCACGCGCCATCTGGCGTCGCCTTATGTAATTGTTTATGTTATCTGTACCTCTGTTGTGCATACAGCGGGTTTTTTTTATATGTTTTTTTTTCCTTTTATCTAGAGTACACTCGAGAGTCTATAGAATCAAAGTAATTCTTTGTAGCTCGCCTATCTCTTGTTTAATCGCGAAGGAATATCATTTATGAAAGGTATTTTGAAGGGCAAAATTTCTTATTGGTTTTATTTATTTTTTGCATTTTTGTAGGGTATATACAGCAAATAACTTTTTTTGATGCAATTTTGTTTAAGTCTGATATAATGATACAGGCACTCGGTTAGTAAGCTCTCCTTTTTTTTATCTTCACTCATGCAGAGTGAACCCAGGATCCTAGTATTAAAACACTTCCACTTCCTACTTTTTCCGAATTTTGAGGCGTTGTTGAGTTGTGGAACCTTCGATCAAAAAACCTTTGATCGAAGGGCGGAACTCAACGCCGCGATTTTCCACAACCAGAGTACTTCTTATTGTTTTTTATAGGATCTAAGTATTAACATTAACTAAAGTACTAAGTGATAATTAAACGTCCAGTTTTCTTATTTTGAACTTAACATAAAAAATCAAATCAGCTTTACGCTGTATCCCGCACACAGCAGGGTAGGCAGAGGGTACCTAGTGTTAAGACACTCCGTTCCCCACTTTCTGCCGAATTCTGAAAGCATTGCTTGTAGAGTGGCAGAACTTAACGCTTGTCCTCGACACCAGAGCGAAGAAATGGAAATGTAAATATAAATTTAACTAAATATTTCATCTCCTCGAGGGGGATCGAACCCACAACCAGTCGGTTCTACAGTCACACTTTGCACCCCTACGCCACGACTGATGCAACTTTAATAAAAATATAATAAACACCACAGTTAATGCACACAAATCAAAAGGTATTATTACCCTTCCATTAATTCATAACTAAAATATTCCAGATGTAAACGAAGAAGCGTCGCCCTTGTCTCAATTATTTACACATCATATAAATATATACCACGGATTATAAAAACACGGTTAAAATAAATCAAGAGCGAGACCGCTGAAAGTTCTATTTCTATATCGAGGGAACAGAACAATAAAAAAGTGATTTAACCCTCTACTTGATGCAGCCATTTTAAGATGGGCCCATAGGGCCATCTTAACATTTTGTTCCTCTTTAAAGTACGTGCTAGGTGGTAAAATCACAGCGTCCCATTACATAATAAAGTTGGTGCAATTCCTTAAATAACTTTTTTTTATTTTACGGAGTATCCTGCAAACAGCAGGGTTGCTAGCTAGAGAGAACCTGGTGTTACAACATTCGGTTCCACAGTTTCTACCCAATTTTTTAAGGATTGCGTATTGAATGGGACTTTTTTTAAAAATATACAATCGAGATTGGATAGGCAATAAGAAATCATCTGACACACCATTATAATAATCTACTCCATATATTGTAGAATATTACAGGAAAAATAAAAGGTAGTATTAGAGGCCAGTCGTGGCGCAGTGGTACAAAGTGTGACTGTAAAACCGACTGGTTGTGGGTTCGATCCCCACTCGAGGAGATAAAATATTTACTTAAATTTATATTTTCATTTCTTCGCTCTGGTCTCGAGGCAAAGCGCGGCGTTGAGTTCTGCCACTCAACACGCAATGCCTCCAAAATTCGGCAGAAAGTGGGGAACGGAGTGTCTTAACACTAGGTTCCCTCTGCCTACCCTGCTGTGTGCGGGATATAGCGTGAAGCTAATTTAATTTATTTATTTTTTAAATAAAAGGTAAATTTCTTCTCACCTGATATTTTTCGAAACCGCACTATTATACAACAATGTCCAAAAACAAGTTTTTATCTATTATAAATATCGTATCTGCTACCTTCAACGTAAAATACCAATATATTTTATAATAATATATCTAAAATATGCATCTGACGTAAATAGTGTATTGTATTTTAGTTCCCGCATGGGTTAAATATATCGAGTTAACCCTTCATCGCTATGATATATGAGACTGGGGCACGTGTTATATGGTCTAATGAAAAGTAACATTAAACAGAGCTTAGTAGTTGAAAGTTTTTCTATCTTTTTTTTTTCTTTATGATTTTATAGTATCTATTTTTGTTTATACGTTTCATATTTTGAATGGTAAGATTGCTTTTGTTTTAATCGTAATGGTGTTAGTTAGTATATTTAGAATCTTTTTATTTATTTTTTTTAAACTATTAGGTAATATAAATTAAAAATATAATATAATTTTACAGTTTTTTTTTTTAGTTTAATGTTTAAATATTACGCCTTAATATGATTTTTAATAAAGATGCGCAATGGAGATTTGAATTGGCTTAGTAAGAAAGGAATATGTTAACACTAGGTTTCCACGTTCCCTCGCTTATCTTGCTATGTGTGCTAAACTTAAAAAAAGAAGAATTTCAACGCTTGCTTACACCATTTTAAAAATATAGAATTACACAGTGAATCTAATATCAATTAAGTACTTTCTTTATACAAATAGTAACAGAGGCCAGTTGTGGCGCAGTAGCACAAAGTGTGACTGCAAACGCGACTGGTTGAGAGTTCAATCTCCACTCGAGGAAGCGAGATATTTATTTACATTTATATTTTCATTTCTTCGCTCTGGTGTCGAGCAAAACGCGGCGTTGAGTTCCGCCGCACAGATTTATTCTATTTATAAATATATGACAAGAAAAACGTTTTAAAAATACCCTTCCAAAGCAGATCAACATTTCACGTGGCTGTTTATTTAATGTTTAATTTTATAACGAACCAACGAACTCTCACTGCAACGACTGGATAAAATTATACCCATACTAACTCTGCAGAAAATGCATTAAAAATTTCCCTACAGGCGTAACTCGTGTGTGTAAATCTCGGTTTTTATTATAAAAATGGTGTAGCGTTTCGACTTTGGGCCCTTTGTAAATGGAAATAAAGTATTTTATCGTATGTAAAAGTTTTTAGAACGGCTATCGTGACAAAATTATGTGTTGTAAATAGTAGCTTTTTAATGTATTTTATATGCTACATTAGGGATAGGATTTTAGAATACGTGGCGTGACTGTAAACACTGGTTGTGGGTTCGATTTCCACTCGAGGAAATTACATATTTTTATATTTTCCTATCCTCGCTCTAGTATCGAATCAAAGCGCGGTGTAGAGATCCGCCATTCACCACGCAGTGCCTACAGAATTGGCGGAGAAAAATTAAGAACGGCAATGTCTTAATGAGAACAGAATGTCATGACACTTGGTTACGAAATTCCCTTTGCCTATCCTGTTATGCGCGGGGTAGAGAGTGAAGCTACAGTTATAAATATGACTTAATTTTAATGCTACCATATATTATACGAGCTCGTATAGCTTAGCTTTAGGTGTTGACTGGTCTATGTCTATAGATATGGACTACAGTCCATACACATCAGTCTACAACTTATATGGGCGGGCGCAAAGGGAATTGTTATTGACGTTTATTACTTTCCACGCACCTGTATACCGGGGGAGAACTTTGCGATATTCCGTTTTAACTTTTATAGCCAATGTATGCAAGTACATCTATATTTAGAGTGCTACAGATGTTCCAACCAACCCATAATAACCCATAATATATCATTCCAACAAATAGGACGTGCTAAATATTTACTGTCAAAATTTGTTTTATGCTCGAGTTTATATCTATATTATTGTGTTTAATAGCTCATTATTAGTGTGACATTTTCAATTGATTTATTATTTGTATATTAAATAAAAAATAAATCAGCTTCACGCTGTATCCCGCACACAGCAGGGTAGGCAGAGGGAACCTAGTATTAAGACACTCCGTTCCCCACTTTCTGCCGAATTCTGGAGGCATTGCGTGTTGAGTGGCAGAACTCAACGTCGCGCTTTGAACCGACTGGTTGTGGGTTCCATCCCCACTCGAGGAGATGAAATATTTACTTAAATTTATATTTCCATTTCTTTGCTGTGGTGTCTAGGCTATTGCTATGTACATAATTAAAATAAAATAAATGTCGCTTAAAATTGTTATAAAGAATATCAAATAACTAAATCTAAAAAATAAAGTAAACCGCAAACAGACAGTAAATTTGAAACAATTTCTATTCTCACTACAATAAATATTAAACCTAACAAAATAAATAAATCTAATTTTATTGCTTACATTGTTCCAGAAGCTAATGGAGTCCAATAAGACGAGCTGAGCTGAAGAAACATGACGCGCGCCGCCATTGCGTTTTGGCGCGAAATGCCAATCGCTGTCACGCTGTTCGTGGCATTGGCATGCACGGTTTCAGCCAGAGACATTGTTTTGAGTAAGTAAATAAACATTTATTGTTATTATTAATTTTAAACGTGAAATTAATTTTTATTTGTTTATATTATAATTTACTTTTACCTATTTTTTGGAATTGATTTAGCACGCATTGGAAATTGATAAAGTAAAATTTAATATGTCCCATTCAGGCGAATAATTTATTATATATTTTAATATCGGCGTTCTTGTAACATGATTAGCGCGGCTAGTCTCGAAAATACGGCGGAAATTGGGGAATGGAGTGACTAAACACCCTCTACCACTCTGTTTTATGCGTGATACAACCTGAAGCTATAAACAACTAAAAAAATACAAAATAGAATTAAAATTACATTATTTTTCACTTAAGTTCTATCAGTATTTTGACATTTTACAAAGACTTATCAGTAAACACTGATCGTATAAAGAGTAATGCATTTTACAGCCAATAATAACAGGAAATCCTTCAAACATCAATATCTTAAATGAAGTTTATTTTGACAATGGACATGTAAAGACCATCCATGTCAGTTTTACTAATGATGCAAAAATTATATAATGCAGGATGTAATTTTTTTGCCAGTGGAAGTTATCAATCATCTTTAGCAACCATTAAAAAAAAATGAAATCTATATACTTTTTTTAAATCCGATCCAACAATGGCTTTAGGGCGACACTTGTCGAATTTTTATTGTGTTCATAAATTGATTATACAAAATTATTTATTCTCTATACACAGTACTGTGATATATTAACAAAAATCTTCGAAGATACGCTGGGAATATCAATTTTTTGCTTGACTCGCATATTAATGTGTGTATGTCGAAATTTAAAATGCATTTTTGAAACAAGTTCCAAGAGATTACTATTCATTGCAAATTTTGTGACACCATAGTTGTATATCAGATTGAAATTGTAATTTTTCTTCATTCAAATTTTGAAACGTTTTGAAAGTAATTAATTGATTTCAATAAGATTGGTAGTTATGTAACGAAGTAACAATAATAATTTATATTAATTAATTATTTATATTAATTTTAATTTTCAAAAGAAAGTGCTGTTAATCAACCTGTAAAAATTATCTTTATTCAAATAAATAAATATATAAGGTGCATTGGCTGGTTGGTAGGTTTTATTTTTCGATTAATAATTCGGGAAAATTAATTATTTTCATATCACTGCTATGGTGGACTGACAAATTGAGATATTGACTTCCGCCACATAAAACGCATAGTCTTCTAATTCGGGCAGAAACTAGAAAACTGAGTAATTTTACACTAGACATTTTACTACACTATTTTTATTATGTGGAGAAAGAGAGAACTCGTTCTCCACATAATAAAAATAAAACATAATGAAAACAGCATTGAAAAAATAAACTGTAATAGAAACATCAGTGAAAATAAAAATATACGTCTCTGAATTTTATTTTAGCTACAATCAGTGACAGATGTGTCAATGTAATATTTTTTTTTATCATACAAATGGAGAATTAAAAAGTTTACATGAAAAAGAAGCAGGTGAACAAGTTTAAACGGAAGTCATTTATCTCAGCCTCTACCTACTTGCTGATTTCGTTTTTCGTACTATTTAAATATAAACGTCGTATTAAATTGTAAATATTTCAATAAGATACTTAATTATGTATAATTTTATAATATAAAATTATATTAATATACAGTAGATACTGTAGATTTTTATTGATATAGTGGCACAAGGGTGTGACTGAAACGCGATGGTTGTGGGTTCGATCCCCACTCGACGAAATGAAATATTTATTTAAATTTATATTTCTATTTCTTCGTTCTGGTGTCGAGGCTAAGAGCGGCGTTGAGTTCCGCCACTTAACACGAAATGCCTCCAAAATTCGGCGGAAAGTCGGAACGGAACACTAGGTTCCCCTGCTGTATGCGGGGGATACAGCGACAAGCTGATTTGTTTTATTATATTTTATTTATAACATATTTAACGATGATGTAGCAACATTTAGACGTCTACTTTGAGATGACTGTAGATTTAAGTGCACTTAAAATGAGCCAGTTAGTCAAATATCCTCTATTATAATATACGCTTCGGTTTGCATAGCTGTAATGAACACTGTAAATATCTATTATTATTTATAAATACAAATATTTTTAAAAATATATGAGGTGATGATATGAGGTCAATTGTGATGTGTAAACGAAGTGTTAACGCGACAGGTTACCATTTTCTTCGCTATGGTGTAGCAAAGCGCGGCGTTTATTTCCGCCACTCACGCAAAGCGTCTAGAATTCGACGGAAAAGGGCGAACGGAGTGCCTTAACACTAGATTCCACCTTCTTACCCTACTGTGTGCGGGGTACAACGTAGAGCTGAAAAAAAATTGCAAAGTGATCTGGGTACAAAAGCGAAGCGAAAGGTACAAAATGGTTACTATCATATTTTTTTAGTTTTCAGCTGTATCGCCCAATTATTATAATAATATGGTATAATGTATCCGGTAGCGTAATGAATACCAAATGAAGGGGGTTTAGGAGATTTTTGGAACAATCAATTTGGACCCGTGAAGTAATAATGTGTTACGCGGTAATTTCTATTGAATTTTTTTATGAGTTTATATATAGGAGCGTAGAGCCGGCGGCAGTTTAAAAATGTGGGTGGTTTTTTTTATAAAAAAAAATGTAATGACCATTTATGGTATTTTTTATATTATAAAATATATATCTAAATATATTTATACTTATAGTTTTATATTTAGAGGTATAAGATATAGTCAAAATAAAGACCAGTCGTGGCGCATGGGTGCAAGTGTGGGACTGTAAATGCGTCGGGTTGTGGTTTCGATTCCCACTGGAGAAAATGAAATATTTTATATTTATATATTTTTTCATTTACCTCGGTCTGGTAAGAAGGCAAAGCGCGGCGCTAAGTTCAGTCATTCAGCATGCAAAGCTTTCAGAGTTCGAAAGAAAGCGGGAACGAAAATGTCTAAATGTGAAAGGAGTCTAACATTAGGTTCCCACATTCCCTATACTTACCCTGCTATGTGCGGGATACAGAATGAATCTAAAAAATATCAACAGATTTGCTTTAAATATTTGTTTAGAGTTATTTACATCAAGACAGTTCTTATTATATATATATTTGTATATTGTATATCTTTTTTAAAGTGATTCAATGGCAAGAGAGTAAATACCAATGAAATTTATTTTCGATTTTATGACTGAGGCTATCAAGTTTTACGAGTTCTCAACAAATACACTCTTTATCATAAAGTCGGTAAATATTTACAAAGATGGCATTCTGCGTCAACGATGCTTTCAATTTGGTCCTATATAAACAAAAAAAAAACATGATAAGAAAGATTTACGACAAAAAAATTATATAGTTATAGTTAATTTTTTTGCGAATTGATTCTTGTTTGTGGAAATAGTGATAAGATATCATTATGCAATTAAATAAAACGAACTTGTAGAAATAAGCAATCTAAGTAGGTAGAAGGAACCTGGGAATTTAGTATTAAAAGTCTCCGTTCCCATTAAGATATTTCCTTTCCTCCCCGCTTTCTGTCGAATTATGACTATGCAATTTGACTGGTGGAACTCAACACAAAAATATTAAACACTTAATTCCCTCGAGTAGGAATTGAACCCACATACTATAACGTTTACAACTGCACTTCTGGCCCTGCGCCACTACTGGTTTCAGTAATAATTTTGAATGCATAATCACTATTTGTTTAGGGAATGGAGTGTGCACCAGTCTGTTTCTGCCTAAAAAACGTACAATATAGGAATTGAGTTTAAACATATTATAGGATAAGCCTTTACAGTTTTTATGAGGCCAGTCGTGGCGCAGCGGTACAGAGTGTAACTGTAAAACCGACTGGTTGTGAGTTCGTTCCCCACTCGAGGAGATGAAATATTTACTTAAATTTATATTTCCATTTCTTCGCTCTGGTGTCGGGGACAAGTGCGGCTTTGAGTTCTGCCACTCAACACGCAATGCACCCAAAATTTGGCAGAAAATAGGGAACGGAGTGTCTTAACACTAGGTTCACTCTGCCTACCCTGCAGTGTGCGGGATACAGCGTGAAGCTGATTTATTTTATTTGATTATTTACAGTTTTTTTTATCTACAGAACAAAAATAAGAAATATTCTTACAAATCCTGTGCCCTAAAATATGTATAGTAAATGATTTATAGAGAATACGACGTTGTGTATGTATAAATATGGACATATAATTTCAAAACAATACGGTAATAGATACGAGAATTGTGTGAAGCAACGTGGAATATAAATATTGAGGACTAGCAGTCTGATTCGTCTTTGTTCAAGTAGAGAAACTTTTATTTTACCTTATATTCGGTAATGATATAGATAGAGATCGTAAACCGTAACGCCGGGTTCGATCCTCACTCGAGGTAATGTAATATGTTATATTTTGAGTTTCCTCGCTCCAAGAATATAAGTACGGAATTGAGTTTCGCCACTTAATACGCAATGCATCCAGTTTTTTTATCAGCTTCACGGTGCATATCGTGGTGCATTTAACAGCGTTTTGTGGCGAAACTCAGCGCCGCACTTTGCCTTGTTACTAGAGCGTAGAAATTATAATATTAATAAACAATAAATCATATCTCCGAGTGGGAATGAACCCACTACCATCACGTTCACGCGCTTGTACCCCTCCACTACGACGGGCTTCAATTCTAAAAATCCTAACAAAATCTATTAAAACATAGACATTGACAGATCAATTTAATTATATATATAAAGGCAAGGCTGTGTAAGGACAGCGTCAGTCACGACTCGGAGTTCACGAGTTCGTTTCCAGTCTTGGGAAATTGCAAATGCAACGCTACGTGATGATGCTATGTGAGATATGATGGATTCCCATAGGATGTGTGTCCGACGGTGCAAAAGCGCCGACTTCCGTTCACTATTGTTTTCTATGTTTATATGGTTTTTTTTATGTTTTCTAATCGTTATTTCTACTATAACGTTTTGTTGGAAGGTTGATTGATATTTTGTAGTGTTGATAAAAATGGGATCCTCAAGATGTATAGTTATGGTCAAGATTCTCTTGAGGTTCAAAAATGATGAGAAAAAAGAGTTTTTAATACTGGTTATTAAAAAAAAATAAATCAAATCAGCTTCACGCTGTATCCCGCACACAGCAGGGTAGGCAGAGGAAACCTAGTGTTTTTTTTAGACACTCCGCCCCCAACTTTCTGCCGAATTCTGGAGGCATTGCGTGTTGAGTGGCAGAACTCAACGCCGCGCTTAGCCTCGACACCAGAGCGAAGAAAATGGAAATATAAATTTAAGTAAATATTTCATTTCCTCGAGTGGGAATCGAACCCACAACCAGTCGGTTTACAGTCACACTTTGTGCCGCTGCGCCACGACTGGCGCCTGACTATTAAAAACTGCAAATATTTTCTCTTTTTTTTATTTTTTTTTTGTTTGAATTAGTTTGAGTAATATTCGATTTTAATATTCTATTTATATGCACAATTTTAAAGGAAAACTAAATTTAAGGAAATAATATATTTATTACTTCAAAGTAAAGAAAAAAAGAACAATCAGTGAAATTATTAATACATATTTAAAATACCCTATTTTTAAACTTGGTACTTTTAACAACAAACACAGATATTTTAATTTTTTTTAGCTTTTGAGACGGTGTCTTTATTAGGTTAACATAATTTTTTTCTTGCTTCTATTTATAAGAAAAAGCTCCTATTATTTTTTAAACAGTTCAGTAAAACTAATTGAGTTAAATCAAAACAGATTTACGAGAAGGAGTAAATGTTTCAGTTCATTGTAAAAGTTGTAAAATTAACGTCAATTTTTTATAGCATATCCCTAACACGTAGCGCTGCACTCGATTGTTTCCAGAAACAACCTATTAAATGGAATTAATAGGATATTATGCGACATATACATGGGTGAGGGGTAAAATGACCTAAGTTATTTAATTGTATTATTAAGAACTTTTGTAGTTATAAGTTCTTTGATTTTCACGATTATTATACATTTTAAATGAAACTATTTTTACGGGATTAGTCGCGTTTATTTAGTTTTTTTTTATACATTTTTAGAAATCCGACGTTTTGTAGTTTTTTAAAGAAACTTATTGTTAGCCAAATTTCTTACAAAATCAACAAGTACTAAGTCAAACTGCTTTTAAAAATGTTATTTTTTTTGCAGTGGACTTCTTACTTCCCTTAATATAACTAACAAAAAACGGAAATCTTAAGTTGAATTATAACTGTTACCTTTTAATATAAATTTAAAAACATAGATTTTTTTACTGTCAGTACTTCTATTTTACTGTTATTTTTTTTTATAAAAATATATTTTGCTGGTCTATTTATTTAAATTTTTAATTTATGTCATTCAATTCATCCGTGTACCTATACCTAAATTGAGTAGAAAAAAAGGAAAAGAAACGAATGTCAATACACTTAAATCGATACTTAAGCATTTTATAATATAAATAAAATAAAAAATAAAATCAAAAAAATAAATAAAATTATTAACAAGAAAATTTAAAACATGTGATATGCCACTTTTATTTATACCCTACGAATTTCACATAAATAATTCTGTGGAAATTAAATTCGGTTGAATCATAGTTAGGGTGCAGAAGTGGAGATGACGCTTAAAAAGCCGTAAACAATTTATAGTTGGTCAGAAAATAAAAAGTTTTTCACTGTGCTCCATCTGAAAGTTATACAATAAAAAAGTTACGGCTGTAAGAAAATAGATCAGTACTGGTATGGCCACCGTTTCGTAACCTTAGTGAATGTAAAAATAAAATAAATATATGAGCTCTCTCTTCTCTTTTCTGGGGCTATGAATTATTTTTATTTTCTTTTTTCCTTATTAGAATTTGCAGTGACGCTGGTTGAGTAAGGAAGGACGGTTTTAAGCTTAGCTCAATAAGAAAAAAATATATTAAAAATTATATTTTAATATACTTATATAGATTTTATCAAAAAGATTTTTTTTATTTTATTTTCATTTGGCCGTGGCGACGCCGAGGCTCTACGCATAGAAATCAAATTAAATTTATATTTTTATTTGTTGTCTCTTGTGTCGAGGCAAAGCGCGGCGTTGAGTTCCGCCATGTAACCCACAATGCCTCCAGAATTCGGTGAGAAAGTGAGTAAAACTGAGTAACGGAGTGTTTTAACACTAGGTTAACTTTGTCAACACTGATTTTTTTCATTTTACCACAGGAGCGAAGTCGTAGGGAAAAGTTTGTATATATATTTAAATAAAATTTTCATCGCATATTTTCGCTTATAACTTTAGTTTATGGTGTAGTGAATAGAAATAGGCGTCTGGTGCAGTAATAAAATAATATCACCTCCTAAACAGGTCCATTAAATTTGAGATTAGAATGAAGAGGCAGCTGCTTGAGACAATCACTAAAAATATTTACGTAGATTTAAGAATAGACGATACTACATTATGGGATAAAATTACTTATGTACCTTTGTCGAATGCTGAAGTCATGGCATGTTCCGTGGCGGAACTCAACACCGCTCTTAACCGCTATTTATTTACGTAACTTTCTTTACCGAAAAGCTCGAAACATTTCGAAAAGTTTTTTCAACTTCAGGCAGAGGTCCGCCGCCGTATTATGAGACAGAACTCAACGCCGTTATTTTTCCGTTGCCAAAGCGAAGAAATTAATATAATTCATTCCCTCGAGTTAAAATCCAACCCACATCCTTCAAATCTATATCCGGACACACGTCCTCTGGCCTCAAAATACTTCTACTTTATATAATTTCAAATACAAAATAATATATTTCCAACCTTCTCTTATGCAACCAACATTGTAATATCTAAACAAGTAACGCTAATGCCAATATAAATTATAATCATTTATACATCAAATTCAAATATTGAAACGTTTATTTAAACACGCCGTATTTCAACCTACACCTACGTGGCTTAGGATTAAACTCACCATTAGTCAATAAACGTTGTTTGTGAAAGTTATGTGATTCTACAATAGATTGAGGATGGTTATCCTGATGTAAAATGGATGTGGTATCTCTCTCTCTATCTCTCTCTCTCTCTATCTACCTTAGCTTAGACGCATCTCAGATACAAATGGCTATCATAAATAACTTACGGTTTTGTTATTTGCAAGTGCAGAGATTTATACAAATTTGTGTTGAAGTGATAGATTTTTATTTATTAGTTTCCATTCGTATAAATGCAATGATAATCGGTTCGATTTCTCTGTGGGGAATTTTTCCCTATTTGATAATTAAACGGAGCGTGTGTAATAGAAATGTCTAGGTTCCCTCTACATTCCCATAGCGCCCCTTGATACATGCGGAATATAGTTTAAAGTCTTTTTTATTTTATAGTTACTTATATACTTTGAATCATTATAAAATAAACCAGTTGAAAATTAAATTTAAGTATAATTTTAGGTCGATTTACGATAATATTCTAGAATCGTAAATACTAGACACTGTGTCTAGCGTTGAAATAGTACGTACAGTTGAAAACACGCATAATTTAGTACAGGCGGTCATTAATGGTGTTAAAATATGTAAAAAGGAGAAAAATATATGTAATTACATTTCTTGAATGGATGTTAGTGATATTTTAGTCAGTCAAAGTCAGCTTCACGCTGTATCCCGCGCACAGCAGGGTAGGCAAGGGTTAAGACATTTCGTTTTCTACTTTCCGCCGAGTTCTGGAGTCATTGCGTATTAAGTGGCAGAACTCAACGCCGCGCTTCGCCTCGGCATCAAAGCGAAGAAATGAAAATATAAATGTAAACAAATATTTCACTTCATCGAGTGGGGATCGAACCCATAACCAGTCGATTTTACAGTCACACTTTGTGCCCCTGCGCCACGACTGGCATCTACAAGTGATATTTTAGATTTCTTTTTTCAAAATTAATTCCATTTTTTAAACAAAAACTGAATATAACACAGTGATCATTCACTAGATAAATATTATCTTTCCCAGCAAATTAGAGACGTGTCAAGATAATTGAAAAAACTAAAGAAAACTAACAAGAAATTCCACACATTTTCATATATCACATTAGTGATTTGTACATAAATAGAGTATATTTTAAACCAGCTGTTGCGATCAGCTGTCGTCACGTCGCTTTACCGCGTACATTCCTATCATAATTTGAAATATCCTTCCACAGGTTAACATTTGCGAGTCGACGATGTACCTTATTTTTACTAATCGATATTATAAAGCTAAAGCATTTGTTTGGTGCAGACTTTGTATCGTATACTTACATCATATTAATAGTTTCGTCACTTTTTTTTGTTAATTTTTTATTCACGCTTCACGCAGTATCCCGCACCATTAAGATAATTCTGTTCACCACTTTTCGCCAAATTCTGGAAGCATTGAGTGTTGAGTGGAGTGAAGCGCAGCCCGGGTTATGCCTGGTTGTACCATAGCGAGGAATTGAAAATATTGCATATTTCCTATCCTCGAGTAAGGAATCGAACCTTGGGCCTATTACTGCGGAACGAAGGATTCATGGATCATACAAAATTATTAGTTATTTCAATTTGACCACGCGGGCGAAGCCGCAGGTTCAAGTTAGTAACTTAATACATACATACATTCATACATACATGGGCATTTTGAGTAAGTCGCTTTTGTATTATAAATTGCTGTAATTTTGATGAATGCACCGTGATTTGATGGAGGGTCTGGATGATTGATTCATTTTATATACAGCTTAAATTATCTTTTCAATGCCTTGTGTTTTTGTTTCTTTAACATTGTTGTTGTCTCAATTATTTAATTTTGTGTTTTTTTTAATATAAGCCTCGAGTTGATACAAATAGTTCCCAAGTTTCGTTTGCTTGCCGTGCTATGTGCGAGATACACCGGGAAGCTAAAATTGATAAAACATTATCTCTTATTACCGTCCAAATTCCTTTGTGTTCTCCATACAACGTGACATTAGCAAAGTGATAAGTGCTTACTGGCACTATTGGAACGCCATATTATTTTATATCTATTTTATAGAGATTTTAAATTGTATTTCCATTTCTTTGCTCTCGAGCAGAGTGTCTTAACATTAGGTTCCCTCTGCCTACCCTGCTGTGTGCGGGATACTTATATATTTCATATTTATTTATTTATTTATAAATTTATTAAAATTGCGTGTAAATTCTCTGTCATCAATGTACCCATCTAGCCGCAGCTGGCTTCTCTAAATATTTGCGAGCGTGATATGTACAGTTCATTGCTCGCGATCTATATTTGTGATCACAAGGGAAACTAGTATTTCCATATCGCACAGACCTACTTAATTTATGGTGGAATTCTTCTCTTGTCTATCTGAGACACATTCTTGGTGCTGTAAGTTCCTTTATAATCTATAATGTTAGTAATGGTTATTTCTTCGATTCATAGATCAGCTTTGTGGCTATTCAGAGTTTTTGGTCTTGAGGCATTTTCATAATTTAATTGAATTTTTGTGATGAAACCCACGATTTTCTATATTCCTAGTGTTTTTTGCAACGCTTCGTGTTTACCCAACGAGCAGAACAAGTGATTTATTTTATTATTTTAGGTAAGAGAAAGTATTTATTTTTTTGTAAAAAAATATTTTGTTTCCCTGATCTGATCATCGGTTATTCCCTGATCTGATCTGATCACGTGTATACTTCCCAACTTCATAATATTACTTAAGGTACTGACGATTATTTAAATAAACTATTTAACAACGAATAACGGTCTTCTCAAAACGAAAACTAATTGAGCTCACCTTCTCAAAAACATTTTAGGTTTTCCATTTTGGTTTCGCATGTGATTCTCCCTAAAAGACCATTAGCAACGGGCCGTAACGTAATGTCAACGCCACCCAAAGCAAATGACAAATTATTCACTTGTCCGTATTTACAAGGGTATCTGGACCAAGAAAATTTTCAAATATTAAAATTTAAACTTTATGGAAGAGATAGTTAAGATTCAAAATCAATTTTACTTATTTTATGTATAAATCGCTGCAAGTTTTTGATGGCACATGGTGTCTCCACATTCATTTTACAGTCTGATGCTATTCTAGGAATCATATTCCACCATAACTTCGTGTATTTTCGGTCAGGTGACCAGATGTGGACGGCTTTTGTTCATTTTGCAAAATATCCAGCGGGGGACGTCATTTCGAATACAATTTGTCTTATAAAGTCTCCTTGCTATGGATTTATTGGTCTTCATTTTTAATCTTGTTTTGAAGTATTTGCGGCGTATCACCCCAATTACTCGACGTTGATTAATTGTTGATTCGTACGAATCTGGAAACTCTGTGCAATGTTTTTTTTTTAATTTCACGGTCCGTTCTGTATTTATATAGCATGATATGCAGAGGGAACCTGGTGTAAAGATGAAGTATCTTTCCGCCAAATTATGGAAACATCGCTTGTTTAATGGTGGAAGTAAACTCGACGCGAGACTTTGCCTTCTTACCTTCTTATAATGACAATATTAATAAATTATAATTATTTTTCACAAGTGGGAGTCGAATCCACAACCGTCAAGCTTAGAGTCACACATTTGTGACATTGCGCCACGACGGCCTCTTATATAATATTTACAGATTAATTTACCAGATATTGTTAAGTAAAATTTTAATTGTTAGCGAACAGAGTATTCTAACACTACATTCTATATCTATCCTGCTATACGGGAAAAAGCGTGAAGCTGCTTTTTTTTCTTAATACTACGATAAAGAATATATATTTATTATTAAAATAATTAAATATAACACAAAAAATGCAAGTTTTGAATTCAATCTCTACAAATGTATCCCACAGGAACAACGATTATACTAATGCAATTTATAAATATTTCAAAGTAAAAAGGCAGGCCGCTAGAATCACAGAGCAGGCTAGACTTTTTGCAAGGTGTCGGCGTCCCTCAAAGTGAGATGTGTGTATGTTATTACGATTTTCTCACGAACACATGTGCTCGAGGAATCCTGCACTGCAAGTAACGGATGTATAATATGGACGGAGCGAAAGGGATTTTACCTAAATTAACATTTGATAAGCAAGAGTGGATTTGTATGTAATGGTTCCGTTGATTAAATTTCTATGTGCTTATATTAGATACAGATTAAAAAAAATATTAAGGTATTAAAATCTAGATGTTTTACAATTTCTATATTTTATCTTAGTGCAAACTGAAAATTGAAGTACACTCCTGTTTTACCATCGAAATCTATTTAATCTGGCCAAGTATAGTGACAGACGTAGTGATTTTTCACTTCGTAAACATAAAAAAAATAAACAATCAAATTTAATTAGTTTCTAGGATCTCTAAAAGCAAGTGACATCAATTTTACCTTTCGAAAGAAAACGTTCAGTCACCGCCGTACATTTCCTACCGCTCGCGGTATTCCCTTAATGACTAAGGTATCCAATGTTTATTGGTTGCGTGTGGTCTCTCCCTGTAGGATTTATTGCACAAATTACTTATTTATTGTAAAAGTTTATATACTAGCCGTATAGTTGCACTCAGAGATGCCCATTACCGTTTGATTATGATTAATCTATGAGTTCAGTGTATGGGTAATAATTTAAATCAAATAATCAGCTTCGCGCCGTATTTCGCACACAGCAGGATAGGCAAAGAGAACTTTGTGTTAAGACACTCCGTTTCTCACTTCATGCCGAATTCTATAGATTTTATATCATTTAAACTATAATTAAAGTTTTTGAGGGCGACTTATATATTTTTTAGCAATTTTTCTACGTTACGCTGCATTTCTTTTTAAAAAAAAATCATAAAAAGGTAATATTTTTTTTAAAAATAACAAAAAATAAATTAATTTCAAATAAGATTTATTCTTTATAAATTATGTATCGTTAATAAATTATAATAAAAATAAGTTCTAAAAATAAAAAAGATAATAAAAAATACTTGAGTGTTTCATTTTTATCACCATGTATAGTGACAGATTTATGTTTTGTCCTGTCCGTCTCTTTTGTTTATCTTGTAAAGTTAAAGTCATGTCATTACACAAAAAATGACCTTACAAAGTCTCAAAATACATAAAGAACGAGTGTGATTTGTAATAAAATTATTTATTATAAAAATGTTTCACAAACCTAAACACTAAGCATATTTTTTTTTATATAATTTTTATTATCGATTTAGACCTATTTTTTGTGGAAAAATCATTATTTTCTTTTTTCAACCTGAGCCTGCTGTGGTGGAATAAAGCGCGGCGTTGAGTTCCACCACTCCATCGACACAATGTGTGTCGATTCAGAATTCGACCCCTCTCGACCGAATACTAATAAATATATCAAAACATCATTTTTTTTAATATCCATAAGAATCAGTTCTAGATAGATATTGAGCTAATGTTTCGAAAATTGGGGAACATAGTGTCTTAACCCTAGGTTCCCTCTGCTTACCCCACTTAATGCGGAATACAATGTGAAACTAAAAATGTAGCAACATATTAATTCATATTTAAAAAAAAATAACGGAATACGGAATAGTATCCGGGTATCTCCTTGTTATTACAAAACAAAATGTATTATATTACCGCTGGAGTCGCTTTACTGTGAAAACATAGTGAAATAGTTCTTAGTGATTTCTTGTTTTCAAATATGTTGCAATACTAGATTGCCTTTTTTTTCTTTCTACTATTGTTACAAAAAAATACTTCCGTAATTTTTTTTTGATATAAAAAAAAATATTTTATTTTCAACGTACTTACCTTTATTCCAATGGTGTATGAAAAAAATAGAGCTATTTGAAAATATTAATATAAATTATTTTCGTGGAAAGAAAAAAAAATGGCTTTTTTCCGCAAAGTTACTCAGAACATCTAGATATGTCACTGTGCACTCTCTCTCTCAGCCCGGAAAGACATTATGTATTAATTTGGCGAAATGACCAAATCTCAAAATAATCAAAATTTGAATGTTCTTTAAACTTTAAAATATTTATTTAATATTTTTTACTATAATTACCACCTTGTATATGTTATACATACATATGTGTTTCATATAATGTTATTTGAGGCCAGAAGTGGCGTAAGGACCCAAGCGTTTGATTGTAAACGCCATAGATTCGATTATTCGATTCCCATTAAACGAAATGAAATATTTAATATTTTTATTTCCTCGCTCTAAAAAAAAAGTTGAATTCGGCCACATAACACGCAAGTTTCTAAACACTAGGTTCCCGGGTTCCTACAAAAAAAATATTATTTGGATAACGATCATCCATTACCACAGCATGCCATATAAACGATGTTAGACGTGCAAAGTAAACAGTTCCGATTTACTCTACCCGCCCGCCCTTGAACTCAACGTAAACATGCAAGGGAGAAACAAAAATAGATGAAAACCCATAAATTTATATATATAGATTTAAATGTTATTGCACTTTAAAATTTAGTTTTTTCAATAATATCTACAATCTACTCTTTATATTGTTCAACTCAAAATGCAGCGTTGTACTCCAATTCCGCCATTCAATGCGTATATATCGGGGGATGGTGCGAAACGGGACCCAACGCCGCGCTTTGTCTTCGTACCAGAGCGAGAGGATAAAAATAATAAAAATATAATGGTTTCTCCGAGTTACGATGGACACTACAACTATCTCGTTTACAGTCAGCCTCAGTTAACTAAAGTATTTTAATGAAGTAATAGAATCAGCTTCACGCTTCATCTCTATATCTATGAAAAGGTACGGAAAAAAAGCAGAGGAAACCAAGACACTCCGTTTTCCACTTTCCATCGATTTGTTTAAAGCATTGCGTGTTGAGTCGCGGAACTAAACGCGGGACTTTTTGCATTAGTGCCGGAGCGAAGGAACGAAAATAGCAATAAATAATAATTTATTCCCCCGAGTGGAGATCGAAACCACAACCGCCGCGTTGCTATCACACCCTTGTGCCCCTGCGCCACGACCGGCCTCGGAGAAAGTACATATAAATCAAAAATTTAAATAAAACTACATTTTACTACAAAACATCAAAGACAAATACTTACGTTGTTAAAAAACAGAACATAAATTAAACTTTACAAAGAGCAGAGCTTCGAATCAAAGTTCTTCAAGTGGTTTAATGCGAGTAACTTATCCCGAGTTATTTGTTTGTGAAGTATAGAAAATATCAATTTTTTTTTGTATATATACATTAGATAGAAATAATTAGAGTTTGTAGTGAAATCATTCTAATTTTTCTCTGCTTTATTCTATAAAATATAGAAATGTGTAGAGTTACACTATTATAATTATTTTTTTGAGTGATCAAATTGTTTTTTTTTATATAATATCTTTATTCCTTGCGGAATGGCCAGAGAAAACGGAGAGCTTAGCTTAGCTACGATCTCTGCACACCTTTTTCTTATATAGGTACTTGCGTAAGGAATCCCCAGTCATTATGCGTTTCACATATACATATGTAATTACAAATATACAAAAATAAATAAATGGTGACTAATACAAAATATATTAAAAATATATTTTAAATTCAGCTTCACGCGGTATATCTCACACAGTATTTTAGGCAGAGGGAATCTAGTGTTAAGTCTCTCCGTTCCCCATTTTCAGAAATTTAGCTAGAAAGTTACCTAGAAATATAACGACTGAACTATAAATTAGTAATAGGGTTGACATTATTTTACAGGTGCCCACGCATTTGTTTAAAAAGGGTAGGCAGAGGGAACCTAGTGTTAGGACACTCCGTTACCCTTTATGAAATATTTACTTAGAAAGATTAAGATTATATAACTATTGAACTATAACTTAATAATAGGGTAGACAATATTTTACAGGTGCCCACGCATTAATTTGAAAATCTAGGCAGAAGGGACCTAGTGTTAAGACTCTCCGTTCTCTACTTTTAGATAGTTATGTAGATCTATAATTTAATAATAGGTATGATATTCTTTTACAGGTAATCACGCGTTTGCATAAAATATAAATTCTAGGTCTAGACTTTGAATTTTGGTACTAACCTTGATATATACAGTTACTTACAGACAGACAAAAAACCCAGACGGCCATTTAACTTTACTATTTAGATAATTTGCAATAGTCATGGTGCATACTGTCTAAATTTGCAGTTTTTCTGTAACTTTTTTGTATGATTTTGAACTTTAAGTTCATTGAAATAACAATTATTTTCGTTTTTTTCTAGGTTTAATAAATACAGTGCGGTTATTGTATGCTTTTTTATCGACTACACTTAATGATTTTGTCTTGATAATAATTATTAATCAATTCAAAGTTTTTTTTAATAGTTTATATACTAACGATTTGTTGTGTATTTGTTCGTGTGCATCGCGTCTTATATAATACTTATATTAAAAAAAAAAAAAAATCAGCTTCACGCTGTATCACGCAGCAGCATAGGCAGAGTGAACCTAATGTTGAGACACTCCGTTCCCCACTTTAACCCAAATTCTGGAGGCATTGCGTATTGAGTGGCAGAACTCATCGCCGCGCTTTGCCTCGACACCAAAGCGAAGAAATGGAAATATATATTTAAGTAAATATTTCATTTCCCCGAGTGGGGATCGAACCCACAACTAGTCGATTTTCATACTTCGTGCCCCTGCGCCACGACTGGCCTGAAATTCTTGCCAGTTAACTTTGACAACTTGTTAAAAATATTTAAACTTTATCTATATTGGAAGACTAAACTTTTAATTTTTTTTAAGCCTTAACATCCTGACGTCATTGCCAGCTAACTTATAAACTTTTTAAAAAATATATTTAAACTTTATATCGATTATCAACATTAAAAGACAGACAGTATCAATATTAAAATAGTTTTAACCATTTTAAACTGTCAATCCACACTTAGGAAAGAAAAATACTCGAGCGGGTTCGAGTCCCGCTACGTTCAAATTTTTATACGTTTTCTAAATAAGTATTAAAATAGTTATTAACATAATAGATAACGACTACAAGCGAAAGTAAACAATTAACAGCACCTAACGCCGTGTTTAATCTGTTAAAGGCACCTAGAAGGTGTCAACTGGCTACCTTATTAAAAGAACAAACACTAGTAAACCAAAGTAAATTTATCTGAAGATAAAAGCAAATACTATAATGAACGAACGGCGTCGACCGTTCCTTCTGTTTGTTTATTGAAATATAGTATATTTAATGGAGGTTATGGTAATATGATGCTATGTACATAGTGTCGTTTTTCTCTGTTCTTGTATTTTGCGGTAGGTATAGAGGTGGTTCACTACCTAATCAACCAGTCGCAGCGCAGATGTGACTGTTGTGGATTCAATTCCTATTTGGGTGAAAGAAATATTTCATATTTTAATTTCTTCGGTGTGGTTTCGAGGCAAATCGTGGCGTTGAGTTACGCCACTTAACACGCAATGGCTTGAGAATTAGGCGGAAAGTGGCGAGTGGAAGTATTAACGCAAACGGAGTGTCTTAACACTATATACTTACGTTCCCTCAGTGTGATGAAGTGGCGCAGTTGTAGATTCGATTTCTACTTTTATGAGTTATTTTCAGTTTCTAGTTTTATTAACAAGACAAAACGAAGTGCCATAACAATTAGTTCTTTTAATAATTAAAAAAAAAGAATATTTTTCTACAGAGGAATCAAACCCACAACCACTACAACACTAATATTGGTCTGAATGATCTCATCATAACTAATTCAAGAGATCGTCGTGATCCAGGGGCACAAGGGTGTGACTGTAACGCGACGGTTGTGGGTTCGATTCCCACTCGAGGAAATGAAATACTTATTTTAAATTTTTATTTCCATTTCTTCGCTCTGGTATAGAGGCAAAGAGCGACGTTGAGTTACCCTACTGTGTGCGGGATACAGCGTGAAGTTGATTTAATTTGTTCAAATCACTGCAAATAAGTACTACTACCGTGACCTTGTACTCGAGACGCCATCCAGACGGAGCAACTTCACTTAGTCATCTCTAAGATGAGATGTCATATACGAAATGGGATCGGATTGACTCATATTGAAAGTGAGAGTGAGTTACGATGTAACTTATATATCGTTTATTATTAACTTGTGAAAATATAAAGTGACATGTTTAGCTTACACGATTCGTACGTTTTTTTCTATTTTTTTTATTTAACACAAGGTTCCCTGAGGCCAGTCGTGGTGCGAGAATCTTATTTTGTGGCATTTTTTTGTACTCATATTTATTTATATTTATATTTTTATTTCTTCGCTCTGGTGTCGAGGTAAAGCGCGGCGTTGAGTTCCGCCACTCAACAAGCAACGCCTCCAGAACTCGGCGGAAACGAGAAAGGAGGAACGAAATGTCTTAAGACTAAGTTCCCTCTGTCTACAATTCTATGTGCGTGATACACCGTGAAGCTGATTTTTTTTCTACTCTTTTCGTGTGAAATCGTTTATCTTCACTTTAGCAAAGATATTAGGTTTTACCCCCACTTTCCATTGCGTGTTGAGTGGCGCAACTCAACGCCGCGCTTTGCCTCTAGACTGGAGAAAAAAAATATATATATTAAATATTTTATTTCCTCGAGTGAGTCGAGAATCGAACCCTACCGACGCGATTACTGCAAACGAAAGAAAATCTTTATTAAAATAATTTTCAACTAACTATTTTTGAACACTTAAATAAGCAGACAACTACCATCAGTTCAATAACCAATTATTCTCATATAATGGTAATATCCGATACAAATCTGGCAAATACAAACAAAAATCTGATATCGCCTACAAAATTAAAGCACCACACGTGGTTGGACCTAACCGAAAGCTGTCGATCGCACAGCATCCGCGATCTACGTAGAAAACAAAACAAATCTAATGTGATTAGCACTTGTTCCACTTACCACTATATGGACGATGTGAGTCAGTTCTGAAGTATTCGAAACGAACGGAAACACCTAATCTCGTTATTTGCTACAGTGCTCCCCCGCGATTTTACGTTTTGTTTTATGTAATAAATATTTTGGGTTATGTCATATAGTCTGTGGGTTTGGGAGTAGTGGTAGCGAAGTGGTGGTGGCAGGTTGTGGGTTCGATTGCCACTCGTGGGAAGTGGAATATTTATATAATAGCTTCGTTGCTTCGCTCTGGTAACTAAGCAAAGCGTGGCTTTCAATTTTGATACTCAACACGCAATGCCTGTGTAAGTTGCTGGGAAGTGGGGAACGAAATAGTTTTAATGGGAACGAAATGAGTTAATACTAGGTTATGAGGTTCCGTCTGCCTATCCTGCTGTGTGCGGGATACAGCGTGAAGCGGATAAAAAACAGTTTACAGGAGAGATATTTGGTAAGGTTCTGTAAAAAGCTGGTATAGATGTTATATTTGGAAATTAGACGTTAAAAAAGCATATAAAAAGCATCAGTCAAAATAAAAGGCGATAGATACTATACTTAAATTTCGGTTGTAAGCTTCTTTAAAAAATACTTTTGTAACCTATTAACAAAATAAATATTTGACGTAATTCGAAAACGTTAGACTGTCATAAAAAAATATATCTTAATCATATTTAAAGATATTTTTAAAAGAATTTGAAGCAAGTCGTGGCGCAGGGGGATAAAGTGTGACTGTAAATCCAACTTTTTGTGTGTTCGCTCCCCACTCGAGGAAATGAAATATTTATTCAAATTTACTTTTCCATATCTTCGCTCTGGTGTCGACGCAAAGCGCGGCGTTGAGTTTCGCCACTCAGCACGCAATGCCTCCAGAATTCGGCGGAAAGTGGGTAACGGATTGTCTTAACACTAGATTCCCTTTGCCAACCCTGATGTGTGTGGGATACAGCGTGTAGCTGTTAAAAATATATATATTAAAAGAAAATATTAAAATAACATTAAAAAATCGAATCCACTACTCTCACGAATATATTTTAGGTGGAAAAGAATACAGTATTTTACATACTGACCATTACGTATTAAGACGTGTCACTGCATACAAAGACCTATTATTTTTAATCGAAACCAAACAGTTATATATTGTTAAGGCAACGAATGATCGACGTGACGCGATAGTGTTGTTGGTTGACACCTATTTTATATTAGCCTAGATTTAACGTATAGATTTAAATAATAATGTGAGAATTTGTTTATAATATACGTATAAACCTTAGGTAGAACAACACTAGTGATTATATTAAGTTATCGTTTTCACGCTTTTTTCCATATATTAGGGTAAGCAGAGAGAACATTAATCGGGGTGAAGAAAGGAACGTAGTGTTAAAATACTTCCTTATTTTTCTCTTGTTTCTTTCTTTTGAAGTACTGGTGATTTTCATGGCCTCTTAACATAATCCGCCGCTTTGGGATTTACCTATTTAGTCTCAAACTTGGAAAGAAAGGTGCAAGAAAAGTTTTATCAGTAAATACAGGTAAAACAATAGGGGCAAAAACGCGCGACTGCCGAGACCGGTTGTGGATTCGATTCCCACTCCAGACTTAACGCGCAATATCTCTAAATTTAGCGCAGAGTGGTTAACCGAAATGTTTATGGTAACGGATTATCTTAACATTAGGTTCCCTTTACCTAGCCTGCTATGTGCGTGATACAGCGTGAAGCCATAAAAAAATAATCAAAGAATTTCTTCGAAAACAAAATAAAAAAAAACTATAAATAATAACAATGCACGCTGTCATTGCTGCTAACCGCAAGCAACCTCGTTTGGTTCGTTTGCGTCAAATATTTGTTTATATAAGATTTATTCAGTCTCGAACGCTAACTGTAAGCGCCGGGAGTGAAGTCATTATTCTTTATAAGGCAGTCATTTGTTATATAGGGTTGGGTCCCAGATTCATATCCAGCTGTGAAAGTTTTGATTTGGATTGTGATTATATTTAGAAATATCTATATATGTAGGTTAGTTCTTTTAGCTTTGCGTGTTGAGTGGCGGAACTCAACACCGCGTTTTGATTTGTGGTCAGAGCGAGGAGTTCAAAATATTAAATATTTCATTTACGCGAGTGGGAATCGAACATTTACACGACTGTGTCACGACTGGCCTCGATATATATAGATTAATCCCGCCCGGTGACGCTGTAAAGACCATCCCAGGTCAACAGCAATTCACGAAAAAAAACATAGATTATTGTTGAAGTATTTGGTTTATATTTCCTCAAAGTTTTAAGCAAAAAAATATTTATTTAATAATTCAGTCAAAGGAGATTTTCAATATATATTGAATCTCGGAGAGAATCTCTCCTTAAATATGATTTTTAAAAGATGGAAATTGCAAACGATTGATAACTATTAACTACACAATCCCTTAAACTTAGTAGGTACATGTTAAAAATACTAAAAAATATAAAAAATATATATAATTTTATATATTTAAGGCCGGTCGTGGTGCAGGGGCACAAAGTGTGACTGTAAAACCGACTGTTTGTGGGTTCGATCCCCACTCGAGGAGATGAAATATTTACTTAAATTTATATTTCCATTTACTTCGCTCTAGTGTCGAGGCAAAGCGCCGCGTTGAATTTTCCACTCAACACGCAATGCCTCCAGAATTCGGCAGAAAATGGGGAACACAGTGTCTTAACTCTAGGTTCCCTCTGCATATGCGGAATACAGCGTGAAGCTGATTTTTTTTGTTATTATGCAATATATTCCTTACTAACATTTATCAACATTATCAACGTTAATAAATCTAGATACGTTAACAAATGTTGTAACAATACGAAATTCGAGCAACTTTATATGTACAAGAGTCCGTAAATTTCGCTTCCGTGATAGCCTATCAGCGTTATCAATCTTGAATATTGATACAACAGTATCTTGTTATCTAAATGCACAATTGCATTATAATTTCGCTAGGCGTTTTTTTATTTATATTGGTAGGCATATAAATTATACTAGAGATTAAAACGCGGTTGAAATTATTTATTAATATATATATTTATATATATTTATATATATATATATATATATATATATATATATGAAGAAATGTGTTTTTTAATTAAAAAAGTATTCTATGTCCTTTCATATATCTCTAAGTATACGCATACAAAGTTTCATGATAATCGGTTAAGTAGTTTTGGTGTGAAAGCGTAACAAACATTCTTCAATTCAAATTTGTAATATAAGAGTTACAACCTAGTGTTAGCACACTACTAATACTTTCAGATACCGCTTTAGCCTTATTATTGTTTTTCTTTAAATAAAATACAAAAGAAAAGAGGTGCAATATCCTATAATGCGAAATAATTATATATTAATGACATCATAATATAAAATGTCTTACACTGTGTTCTTAACGTTTATCCTTATAAGGACTTCTGTTTCATATAGCCATATTTGTTATTCTTTATTACAAATATATGTATATGTATATGTATATATATATATATATATATATATATATATATATATATATATATATATATATATATATATATATATATATATATATATATATATATATATTTATCATTTTCATCAGTTTCACACTGTATGTCACACACAGCAGAGAATTCAGAGAGAATTTAACATTCAGACACTCCTGTCACTTTTCGCGCAATTTTGAAACATTGCGTTAAACATAAAAGTATATATTTTTTTTTATAAAAAACAAAAAGAAGATACATTTAAAATTCATAAGGTAAATACTTCCTGTATTTTTGGTTAATTTTAGAAAAAGGATGTATTTACAACTCATTATCATTAAATAAAATAGAATATTACGAACAAAATGACAAACGTCTCCCATACTTCTCCACAAAACCAGAAGGAATCCTACGTAAATAACATATTATTATAGAAATTTTAAAAATATATTATACCCACTTCCGCACCAATATGGACCAAGTGTCCGTGACGAATGGTTTCCTCGGCCGCGGGATGGGATCTTAATTAACCGGAAGAAACCCGAAAAGATAGAAACGAGATGAAATAGTCATATGTGGGAAGTAGAAACACAAGTCGAAGCCGATCGTAGACACAACACTATAGCTTGCCAAAATTTATTATAGTTTGTAAGAATAATATATTTGAATGTTTATTTCAAAATTTTCTTTAGGCAGATTCACGCTCTTTTCAAGGGAACCTAGTGTTAAGGTTCCGTTCTAGACTTTTGGCTTAATTTTTGAGACATTTTGTGCCGTTGTTACATTTTATTTTATTAAAGTTTATTACTTTAAGTAAGAAAAATTCTGTGAGTATGTTTTTTGTGATATTTATCATCGCTATATTTTTATAACTGTAAATGCGACTGGTTGTGGGTCGATCTCCACTCGTGAAAATAAATATAATACTTAAATCTATGTTTTCATTTCCTTGTTCTGGTGTCGCTAGACAAAGGCGGCGTTGAGTTCCGCCACTCAACAAGCAATACCTCCAGAATTCGACAGAAAGTGGGGATCTGGGTTCTCTCTATCTACCTTGTTGAGTGCGGGATACATCGTGAACCTGATGTGGAGCTGCTATATTTTTTTAAATATTGAAAAACAAGCGTTCTTTTAAAATAGAATTATGTAAACTTTGGTCAATTATAATTATTTCTCAAGCTAAGATATTACAAAATTTCACTTTAATACGGAAATCTAAGCTAGGATAATATAAGACGGTGGGCCAGTGGCTATTCTGAGTGGGCATCGATCAAGGAGCTCGACTGGACACTATAATAAAACACTAAAACGTCACTGCGTTTAAATTAATGTTTGTACAGTGAGTAAACAGTGTATGGAATGCTTAAATTGAGCTTAACTCAGTATTATGGTGGCTTATCTTTATATGTTTATTGCAAATATGAAATGATATAATTTAAAATAGAATTTTAGTCATTCTGTTACCGATGTTTATATTTAGAGACCGCATATAAAAATTGAGTTTAAAATCTCTATTGTATTTTAAAAAATAGAAACTATCTAGTAATAATAATTAAGAAAAATCACTGCTTCTTTCTTTCGTTCGTTCGTCGTTCGTCGTTCTTTCCTTTTTCATTGTATAACGTTTGTTGGTATGTAGAACTAATCGCCACGGTCTATCAAAAAAAGACTTAGTGAAGATACACTCCAGTCCCAAATTTAGTACATTGCATTTTAATTACCTGAACTGTACACCATGCCTGGTATTGCTAGAACTGTTAAACACAATTAATTTACCCTTATAATGATCAACGGCTTCCCTTGAATTTATAAACTTACTAAAAGTTATCAATCTAAATAAATTACACACAAATAAATTGCATACAGCAGAGTTAAGACAAAAGGAACCTAGTGTTAAAACACTCCGTTCCATGACACCAAAGCGAAGACATGAAAATATAAATAATAAATAATAATAAATATTTTATCTCCACGTGTGGGGATCGAACCCACAACCAGTCGATTTTACACTCACACTTTGTGCCTCAAATGATAAAACATTCAATTAAATATCTAGCGTTATTTCAACGTAATTCCATCTAACACTGAGCTGTCACTGTCAATGGCTAGACTGTAGATGCGCGGGCGTCGGAAACCACGCGAATGTGCCAGCTTCGTCTAATGAGACTGAATTACTAGTTAGTGTCTGCTTTTTATAAATCTTGAAGTCTATTCATTATTATTGGATTTTTTTTTTTTGTTACATTTATGCTGTATTTTTTTCATATACATAATAACATATACGGTTGTGGTAGCTTTATGTATCTGTAATATATTTTTTTACTATGTCATAATTGTCATAATACTTTAGAAAGAAAAAAAAATTGTAAGTTTAAAAAAATATATAGATAGAATTTTATCGCTTTATTATTTTAGCGCCACTCTGTATCCCGCCCACAATGTACGCAAACGGAACCTAGGGTTAAGACACTCCATTTCCCTTTCCCTACTAACTCCGCGGTGTAGAACAATGAAATTTGGTTTTTATGCTTGGCTTTATGTTTGGTTTTGGTCCTTAGAGAGTGTTGGGAACCATTAATAAGTAAAAGATTTATGATACCCTACAACCTCTAATAAAGAGAGGAAAAAAAAAATAGATTTTACGTTTTGTAGTTTATTCAATCAATGTTGGTAGCTACTACTAGCTAGCTACAAATTATATAAATCAAAACATTTTTCACCCTTAAGCTGTCTAATTCACATCTCTCCAACAAAACCGTCATCCCAATAGAAACGTCACTTCCGCCCTACATAATTGAAACTTAAAATTTTGAAATAATATGTTGCACATGTACGAAAATGCTATATAAAATCGATTTCAAATAAATCAACGTAATTGAATCCATATAACGTATACTACGTCGAAGTATGGAGGGCACGAGCGTGTCTATAAATACATGTGAAATGGCTGACGACCCTAGTTTTAATACAAAAAATATATTTGAGACGGCGTCTGTAAACGTTTTGAGACTATTAGCAGAAATGCAGATGCATATGTACAGTAGGGTCAACGAGTCGTGGCCACTTTAAACTTAGATATAGAGATTACAGTGTACTATTAATTATATTATTTCTCTTATTTATGACTGTTTTTTTTTTGAGTTAACAATGCGTAAAAGTTCTGAAAATTTATTTTTGGAGCCACGACTCGTCGATCGTACTGTACATGCAGGTACAGATGTAGAGGCGTGCATGGATCTTTGTTAACGAGATGCTGGAAATAATAACAAGGGATGTCTTGTTGTATCCTATAATGTAGTGTTGTGTTTGCTTTGGGTTTAAGCTTTTGGTTTTTTAAATAGATATAATAATATATAAATGGTATTTTGCTTTGTAAGGCGAAAAAAAAAATATGATTTCGTTCAATCAAAAAATGTTTTGTATTGTAGTGACTATTTGCAAAGAATCACGGTACAATGTGATGTCATCTAGTTAGAAACTTTATGAACGTGAGTACGATTTTCACTTGAAAAATATTTAGATTATTTTCATTACTTCCTGGTGGACAAAAGGCAGCGTTGAGTTCCGCCATTCAAAAAAACCTACCCCGCTTACTACGCGAGAAAAGAAAAGGAGGATCTACAAAATAAATGCTTAATTCAGTTCTTTTACGGTGATTCGTAAATATTAGTTAAGCAAAAAAAAAACCGCTTTGAACTCACAACCCTATCAAAAATCTTTTTTTTCATACAAACCCAAAAATATATTTAAAACAGCTACCATTCAGTATTATAATATAACTGTCGTACAAAACTGAAGAGACGACTAAATCGTAAGCCAAAGAGGAAACGGATGTGCCTCTGGGCCGTCGCGTTTTTAATATTTCTATTTTATATTCAACCAGCGTCCACCGAAAGTAAGTGACTATTAAAAATAAAAATAATAAAAAAAAATCTCTTTTCATCTTTGCGTAGGTTGTTATAATTAAAGGACAATTCTTTTTGTAAAATATTCCTTTTTCCACAGAAATTTAAAAGTAAAAGTCGCTGATATAATTAAATAATGATTTTTCTCATAGATTTCTTTTTGTTTTGATATCAAAGCGATGAAATGAAAGTATTAATTAATAAATAATAATTCAGTCCCACAAACGGGATTCGAATCCACAACAGTCGCGTTTCAGTCAGCTCGTGCGCCTGCGCCGCGACGTGTTCAATATATTTTTAAATTATAATTTATGTTCTGTATACGTACGCCAAGATAAGTTTAATATTAGTTATGACAGAAAATTACACCACTGGTTGGAAAGGAAGCGATGCTATTTAAAAATGTCATACGCCAATACCGACGTAACGGTAGACACGGGACACCCTCGAAAACACAAAGTTCTTATAACAACTCAAAAAAATACAATATTTTCTATTATTTAGAACATAAAGCTTAAAATTCATTGCGTTTTGTACAAAAAACGGCACTTTTCATTTGTAAGGGCGAGTGAGAGTATCGGTTTAGAACCGACATAGATACTTGACGTTTCGAGTGTCTTTTGCAGTTTTTTAATTGGTTTTTTTTTGTTGTAGCGTGAAATGGTTTCGCTTTTTTAGCTTTTTTTTGTTATTAGTAAACAGGAGTAGGCGAAATTTATTATAAACACTACTAACGATGAGACGGGTTTTATTGCATTTTTTTTTGTAAAAACCGTTAAGTTTTGCTTTACGTTTTTTACAGAAAAAATCCAGTGGATGTAAAATTATATTTGGTATAGTATATTTATGTAGATTTACCATTTCTTTAACTTCACGCCGTGTCCCGTATATAGCAGAAGGACTCTTCTGCTCATCACTCTTCTGCTTCATCTCTCTTCTGCTTCATTCTGACTAGAATGAATCTAGTGTCAAGACACTACGTTCTCTGCCTTCTTCGGCCAATTTTCAATATATTGTGCATTAAGCAGAATTGTTATTTTCCACGTTCATCCACTTGTTTTATTTTATTACCAGAAAGAGAAGCTCAATTCTCTGAGTAGGAATCGAATCCACAACCTACACGTTTACAGTCGAGACGCAGTGTCAAATCAAATTAAATATATATCCATATAAAATTACATATAATCTATGCATTCACTCGATTCCAAAGAATACATTTATCAAGGCAACTTGATGGAGATCTTATCTTAACCGTATATCTTCTTTCTAATATTGGAATGATTTGTGGACGAAAAGAGTTTTTCTGGCTTCTTCAATGGCTACGGAATAAAATATGAAATTTATAAAAGTATGTTTTGCAATTACTGCCTAGAAGAGGCCGTCGTTGTGCAATGGCACAAGGTTGTGGCTGTAACGGAACGGTTGTAGGTTCGAATCCCACTCGAGGAAATGGAATATTATTTATTAATGCCATTAATGGCAAAAGTCGAAGAACGAAGTGTCTTAATAGTAGGTTCCCTCCCCCATTTAATTAAAAAAAAGTTACACTTCCTAGAACTGACTTAATGTGTTAAAACTGTTATTTTGCTATTAAATATATGGCATATTTGTTTACTATAAGTAATATGAGAGATTCTATTCTAGGGGCCAGTCGTGGCTCAGTGGAATAGTGTACGACTATAAGCGCGATAGTTGTGGGTTCGATATCCACTCGAATTTTCACTTATTAGAAACTATTTTCTATGACAGTTTTTATATTTATATAGGAATAAACGTGAATAAACAAAAGTTTTTTTTACAAATTTTTAATTCTTATTTAAGAAATAAAAAAAAGTTATTTAAGAAATTAAAAAAAAATTAGTAATTAGGATCCTCAGCGGTAAGACTTCGAAGACGTAGCTTCGTAGTCGTTAAGACCTGTCGGGTCAAAAGTGACCTTTGCAAAATGGCAATGGCGCAACCGATCTGAGATAAATTTAATTAAAATTCTTAAGCTTTGTCTATTTTCTAGTTACATTATAAACATTTAAATTTAAAACTCAAGTTAAAACAGTTCTTTTATTTAAAAAAAAACTTGAAAAAACACAAGTTTCCCGCGTTCCCTCTGCCTTCCCTACTATATTCGGGATACAGTGTGAAGTGAAAAAAAAGTCACATTCACATTGCCAATATAAATTTTCAAAAATAAAACATAATAATTATAAATTCCAATCTAAAACACCCTGTATATTTCAGACACATCATAAATATTATAATGCCAACAAACGTTCATTTATAGAGATGTCTCAAACGTCAAAACGTCGTCGAGTTTTACCTAAGTGGTTAGTTGAGTGGAGCGAAAAGCTTTTTTAATTGACACAAGACAAATTTATAATCAGTATACGATGTTGTTGGCTTCTGTTGTGGTACAGCGTCTGGCTGACGCGGGTTCGATTCCTACTCTGGAAGATGAACTATTTTTATTTCCTTTCAAGATGGATCTTGTTGGTATTAGATAGTGGTTGGTAGCTTTACATATATTAATCAAAAGATAGAAATAATGTATTTATCTCTTCTCATATCTTTTTTGTATATATAGTAAAGTTTCATCGAATTCCGTTTAGTAGTTTTTGCGTGAAAGTGGAACAAACATCCAAATTAATAATATCAGAAGGGCATATACGTTAATGTGCATAAAAACACATAAATAAGTCCAAGTTTAGTAGATTCAACGTAATTAAGGGACCGACTCATATTTCTTCTCTAATAAAGCCGTCATCGCGATTCTAAACGGCGACAGGTCTCTTCTTCGATACGTTTAGCCCAAGGCTCTAAGAAACTGAGTTATGAGATATGACATAAAGATATAAATACTGTTTCCAAACGAGACAAATAACATACTTTGTATGAAAAACGGAGTGCCAGAATAGTAATGGGCCAAATTTAGATTTGGTTAAAGTACTTTTTTTTTTATATTATTTTTTTAGTTATATTTGTTTTATTTAAAAAAACGTTCTATGGTACAGTCAAAAAGCACGTTATGTATCTGTGATAGTTGTTGGTTCAAATACAGTTAACTAAGAAGTCAAATTGTTGGTTTGTTAATAATAATTTAAATGATTATTTTTATTTCCACGCTCGAGTAACGTGGCAAAGCGTGTCCGTTGAGTTCCACTACTCAAGACCTAATGCCTCCTAATTCGGCGGAAAGTGGGAAACGGAATTGTATTAATGGGAACGGAGTGTCTTGACACTTGGTCAACCTGTCCCGTCTGTCTATCCTGCTATGAGCGGAAACCATAAAAAAATTGCTTAAGTAATTATGTATAATAAAAAAGCTCGTATTCAATGAGAGAAATTAAACGAAATGTTAAAAACCATATATAAATTGATAAAACATATTTATAAATAGGACATAATGTATGTTATATCGATTCCAATTTATTTTAAAAATATTTAAGATTTCTTTCCTTAGAGCATAAAAAGAGAAGCAAATGCTTGAAAATATACAAAAAAATATTTAAAATACAGCATATATTTGAAATAATCCCATACACCCACGTACAAAAATCTATTTGGACCAACTCCAAGCAATCAAAAAACCATACAAAATGAAATCACAAAAGATCCACACGCACCAACTCGTTCATTCTCATTATGTTTGAAAATATTTGATTTACTGCATTTTCTTTTTCATATTTTTATGATGATACTCTTGTTTGTACTGACCTTTGACGTTGTTTCTGCTTTATAGCGCTGTTGTACGATGACGGATGTTGTCAGATGATTTTGTATTAAAATATGATTTTTAAGAAAAGACTAGAGACCAGTCGTGATGCAGTAGGACAAGCGTGAGGCTGTAAACGCGACAGGTTGTGCGTTCGATTTCCAATCGAGGAAATAATATTCACTCATGTTTCAAGACAAAACGCGGCGTTACATTTCGCCAGTCAACTCGCAACAACTTCATGTAAAACCTAGACTCCCTCTGCCTAAAAGCTGGTAGAAAAAAATAAAGAAACAAAAATAAAACTGTTGTCAATGTTTTCAAACGTATTGAATAATTTAGTTTCTTTAATATACATTTTTAAATTATTTAATTTTGCTTAAAATTGAAACCGAAGTTTCTTCTTAATGTTACAAGAAGCATTTAATAACAGCTTATAAAAAAGGAGCACCTTAGATTTGTTTTTCTAGAAAGACACTATATAATGTTTTTAAAGAAAATTTAAAAATAAAAACAACGCGCGTTCTAACAAACCCAATATATTTTTTCTTAACCAACAAATAATTTGCATATTTTGGTCATCCTGTCGTTCTTTCAATTATTTACATATTAAACGTACAAAATAAAATGAAGAAGCCAGTGATGTATTTTAGATACTCAGAAATTAGGATACAGTCGACTATTGTTATTTATTTCTTAAATTGAATTTAAAATTGCATTTACGTTACATCCTTTCTTGTTTCTTATGGGAATTGAAATTAAAAATGGCAATGAATGGTCAACATTTAGTTCTCACGCCGGGTTTTTGGAAGACAAAATAGTGATTGGATCTTGAGAAATGCGTTTTTTGTAAGACAAAGGCAAAGGTCTGCATCTGTTCAGCATGTGCAACAAAATCGATATTTTTGGTATGCGAATAGTGGTATCGGGAGATTTATCGACAGATCAAAAAATGTTATTGATTATTAAAATAGCCATTTGATTAGGCAGTGACCCATAATTTGATGATACATTTTATTGTTAAAAGTATATTTTATTATTATAAATATATTAGAGCCAGTGCCGGTCGTGGCGCAGTGGCACAAAGTGTGACTATAAGGGCGGCTGGTTGTGGGATTCGATTCTCACTCAAAGAGATGATATATTTATTTAAATTTATATTTTCATCTCTTCGCTCTGGTATCGAGGTAAAGCGTGGCGTTGAATTCCGCCACCTGACACGCAATGCCTCCAGAACTAGATGGAAAGTAAGAAACAGAGTGTCTTAACACTAGAATCCAGAGGGATTCTTAGAGAAAAGACTTAGATAGAGATCTACCCTGATGTGTGCGCGATACAGCGTGAAGATGAGTTAATTTTTTTTATTTTTATTTTTTATCAAAGAATACCTCTCTTCTGTATCTCTATGTATCTCTTCTTCTTCGTCATGAATTATTTGCTTGTGGAAACATATAACTTTCAAAATTTAACTTTTAAAAACAATAAAAATCGATATCGATTATTGATTACGTCACATCATTACTGAGCCATAAATCTCGGGTCACAAATTTACGTCCCTTTAATACCACAACTCATAACCTTGAAACCGCTAACAAAGATATATAAAAAATTTTATTAAAATAATTATAAATTACAATTTCGCCACTCAACACGCATTGCCTCCAGAATTTGGCAGAAAATGGGTAATGAATTCCGGAGGCGTTCCGTGATGAATGGCGGAATTTAACGTCGCGCTCTGCCTCGTTATCAGAAGCGAGGAAATGCAAATATTAATTATTTCGAGTGGAAATCGAATCCTCAACCTGCCGCGTTTACAGTCTCACGCCCCTGCACCACAACTGACATCAAGTATCTAACATAAGAATATTATATCAATTGAAACCAGCAGTTCTTGAGATTAGCGCATCCAAACAAACAAACTGTGCAGCTAATATTGTAAATTAAATATAATTAATCCTTAATACTATAATGTGAAACACGTTGCTTCATCACAATTTTGAAATATGAATAATTAAAAAGCAACACAAAAGTAACCGGAGCCAAGTTCCATTGTTTACAAAGTAATAATTTGTTGCGTTAATCCTTTAAAACTTTCATACCACTCCACAGAAAATATTGCGAACATTTTACGACCGCGTACTTTTACTATAAATATAAGTGTAACTTTTAGGGTAGGGTGGGGTAAAGTGAACAATTCGGCATATGCTGCACGTGTAGGATTTAAATTTTTGTTTTTCATCTTTTGTGTTGGTATTTTGAGTGCTTGTAATTTAAAACTGTAAAAACATTTATTTGGAATATATATTGAGACCTTTGATTGATTTGATCTTTCAGTCAAAATAAACAGTGGTAGCTACTAGCAATGACGCTTTAAAATAAAAAATAACCAAATATCTAAAAAGATTTTTCTCTTACAGAAGACAATATAGAAGCGGTTGCTGAGGTATCGACGAATGAAAGACTTCGGCTCATATGCGGTCTGAAACTTAGAACGCAAAGTGGCAAAATATCGTGGTTTCACAATGGAGGTCACCTGGACAGCCAAGTTAAACAACGAGTGGGGCTACAGAAACCATGGTAGGTGACAGTGTTCTGTATATAGTACGGTCGGTGAGTCGTGGCTGTTCTGAAGTTACTAGTAGAGATCTGTGCTGAGTTGTGTGTGCTGTGCTTGATATTTTCTTGGTTTTAGCTGTTTTCTTCGCGAGTGACAAATGCACAAGAGTTCAGAAAATCTAGTTGTCACTAGGATTGTCACAGCTCATCGACCATACTGTATGGAACATACTGTAGTTAAAATTGTAGTTACTTCAAACATTTAAAATTAATCATTTATAACTTTTAATTAAGTTAGTAAACACAACAGGTTGTGGGTTCGATATCCATTCAAGGAAGTGAAATATTTAATATTTTCATTCCCTCGCTCTGAAAACAAGATAAGCGACGTTAACTTCCGCCAATCAACACGCAATGTCTCTAGAATTCGGCGGAAAGTGGGGAACGGAGTGTTTATTATGCATAAGTATTTATAAAGGCACCACGAATAACGCTTAAGCTTACATAAATTAAGCTGTTCGCGTGTTTTCGAATCTCATTCCCATACTGTAACTGGAAAACTAAAAATATCCCTGATATGAATCTAACTTAAACAACTTTCATCAATATTTATGATTCTCTATCCGTTGCTAAAACACGTAGTAACTCATATTTAGTACCAACAAGGTGGTATTCTACATATTTCAATACCAAGGATTGTATCAATCAAAGCAAATCTGAGTATTATCGACGATTGATGAGATTTGGTTGGCGTTTCAAATGTACATGATAAATTCGATGTATTTAATAATAAATCATATAATAAATCTGTGTAAGTTATGTCTGTATTTTATTATTTAAATGTTTTTTGTAAATATGCTTGTACAGAGTGTTAAAATATGCAATTTCGATATAACATTATTTCCACAGGATTAGAATAAAAACGCGATGTAAAATTTCAATATATTATATCCAAAAAGCTCTTATAATAGAAATTGCAGAAAAATATTTATACTTAAAAAAAAAAAAAAAATATTTGCTTCACGCTATATCCCGCACACAGCAGGGTAGGCAGAGGGAACCTAGTGTTAAGACACTCCATTCCCCACTTTCTGCCGAATTCTGGAGGCATTGCGTGTTGAGTGGCAGAACTCAACGCCGCGCTTAGCCTCGACACCAGAGCGAAGAAATGGAAATATAAATTTAAGTAAATATTTCATCTCTTCGAGTGGGAATCGAACCCACGACCAATCGGTTTTGCAGTCACACCTTGTGCCGCTGCGCCACGACTGGCCTCAACTTTTATACTTATATTACTATATTTTAAGTTTTTAAATTTTTAGTCTCTATGCGGAGTAGGTATAGTGAGTCAGTGACCCTACAAATTCTGTTCTCCGCTAGTTTAAGTTTAGCTAAGAAAAGAAATTAAACCTGACTTTCCGCCAAATTGTGAAGGCAATATGTGTTTTAGTGGCGAAACTCAATGCTGCAATTTGCCTCGTTACCAGAGCGAGGTAACTAACGACAATATATGATTTACTCGAGTAGGATACGAACCCACAACCTGGCGCGCCTCCTTGCGCCATGACTGGCCTCAAAGCAAATCTCATACTTAATCAAGATTTATTACAAATGCATCATTTTATCATAATTTGTATACATTTATTATACTTATTTCTACATTTTTAGGTTTAGGATAAGATCATTCAGAGCGAAAGACGCCGGCGTGTACAGCTGTCAGACGGATGAAGACGCCAAGGACATGTTCATCACACTTAAGCTCAAGCCAGATCTCAATGTAGATAACAGTGAAGGTAAACTCATTAATAATTTTAATGATTACAACTTTTCCTATTAGGAAAAGGCAGAAATTATTAGTAAAATTTCCGTTTCTAATCCTGCGTTAATTTTAGATAATTTTAGGCGATAAGTTCAAACTTAGTCCAAATCGAATTACGATACGGAAATATTTCAAAAAAACCCACAAACTTCTCGACACATTTCCCCACTAAATCTCCACAGCATTTGCTATATTGTGTACAAAATTATTATATATTAAATTTCTTCCTGCCTGTCTGTTTGTCTCCTTATTTCAATATATTTAATCGGCGTCTTTATTACTGCCCAGATGTGTAAACACCAAACGTCCTGGATTCCGGCGAGTGTGAGCTGTAACCCATACAACAGTCGACATTAATTCCATTAAAACATTCCTTGTAAATGAAATATTTATTTAAATTAATATTTTCATTTCGTCGCTCTGGTGTCGAGGCAACACACAATGTCTCCATAATTCGGCGGAAAGTGGGGAACAGAGTGTTTTAACATTAAGTTCCCTCGGTTTGCTTTGCTGTGCAAAATATACATATACTAATTTATTTGTTTTGTTAATTCCTTGTACATTTCATGTGCCTGGTGTATTCCTTATTTTAGTATCGTAATCTCTTTGAATTTATATGGAATGCTATAATAAAGTTTTCTAGTCGGATTACGTGAAGAATTATTTATAATTTTGAAGGCGGTTTTGTGTTTTATAATATCTGTTAAAAATGTTTATTAACTTGATATAACGTATTTAATTGTTTAAATATTTCGCTCATATAACAGTGAAAATAGAAATATATAATTTCTTTTTTAGCTTCCCGATATATGAACGAGGAAATAAAATTATTAAATATTTCATTCGAGTGGGAATCGAATGAACCCTTCTTTGCGTTACTAACTTCAATAGAAATATATCAATAAAAAATAAACCATTTTTTTTTTCACAGAATATCAATCAGATATAGACGTGGACTTACGACCGATGCCAGAAATTCTCTCACAACACTCAGCCCCATTAGTTGAAAACAACACTATCGAAGAAAATGGCACAGAACAAAAACTAAGATTCAAAGAATACGACAACAAAGACGACGATCTTGATGAGAAGAATGAGAAAGAACATCTCAATTACGGACATGTTGATGATACTAAATCTAAGTACGCACCCAAGTTCAAACATCCGTCGAAGTTGTTCAAGATGGAAATGAAACCGGCAGGAAGTTCCGTCCGCTTCAAATGTGCATCTGAAGGTAGTTAGGAATATTAGTAACGCTGTAACAAATTTAAGATATCCGTGGCATGTCTTGGATTGTATTTGGTTATTTTACGTTTACTGTAAACGCGACTGTGAGTTCGAATTCTAGTCGGGGATTTTATTTTATTTCCTCTATCTAGTAATAAGACAAAGTGTACTGTTGAGAACCGACAAATACCTAATAATAACCTACATATGCGGGATAGAGCGTGAATCTAATAAATGTATTTTGGAATATTACAAAGTACTTTTTTATATAAATAAACAATGTATAGAAAAATGCCTAATACTTTTGTCTTATTCTATTAATTCCTAAACTTTTGTTTGCATTCAGTATTAGGCATTTTTTATGGTCACCATAATAAATATTGTTCCTGCAGACATACATATGTCCAATAGTGATGGGCTCAAACATACAACGTATAGATCGATCTAAATATACTGTTTTAAGTATTTATTTAGCTTAATTAAAACTAGAAATGCATATAACATAATTATTTTAAATGTCTTTATCTTTTTTTATAATTTAGGCAACCCAATGCCGAACATAACGTGGTACAAGAATAACGGGACGCCCATATCGAGGGTTTACTTTAAGCCTTCGTACGGGAAGTGGTCGATGGCACTCGACGAACTGACCAAAGCTGATAATGGCAACTATACCTGTAAAGTTTGCAACGAATTGGGATGTATTGAGCATACATACACTTTACATATTCAAGGTAATTACAATGAAATTTTGTAATTTAAATCAAATCCTTCATTACATTTAAAACAAAGGAAATCTTTTGAATTAATAGAAAAGAGGGTTTTGTCACCCGTGCTATGGACTTACTTGGTGGTCAATATGTACATAAATATTATATTTACGTTTTTTACAAAAGTGTAAGGAAAAATTTTAAACATCAAAATTTAACATCATAGAACGATATCCATCGAAGCCGTACATTAAAGAGGGATATCCTGGGAACATAACGGTACTGGTCAACGATACAGTGAGCTTGACTTGCCCACCTGTATCCGACTTAGAACCCGTCGTATACTGGATCAGACCAACGAACAATTCCGTTAAAGATTCAGAAGTTGGGCCGAGCGATTCACCGGTTCCGTTCGGAGATATAGTTGAGGTGCCGTTGGTTTTTTTGGACTTAGGTGGAGGTTATAATAATATCCTTGTTGGAAAAAAAAATGTATGGATAACTAATTTTTAAAGTTAAATTGTATAAATCATGTAATAATCAAAATTATGTTGGTAATGGGAGTCGATGGTAATTTGTATAATTTGTGGTGGTGGTTTAACTCTTTATGTTACTTCAGGGTTCTTATGCACTCTTTCATATAGTGTAAGCGTGTAGTATATAAAAAAAAAAAAGATTCAGGTTTATAACTGTGAAAAGAAAGTAACCTAATAAACAATATGCACAAAAATCTTACACTTTGAGCTAAGCTAAGTATTAGGCACGGCTAAGACTAAGTTATTATTTGTAAAAATTTCTCGCATCTTCTCCATTGCGGAAATTTTACAAATTCTCCAAATCAAAAAAACTAAATCATGTTCAAATAACAAAACATATATCAACCATCATCTCTATAACACAAACACTATCTTTCTCCCTAGAACGGCTATACGCGAAGCCAGTACTGACCCAAGGTGCTGTAAACCAAACGAAATTGGTCGGTGAGACCGCCAGGTTCTCTTGCGACTTCCTCACTGACCTCCATCCGTCTCTGTACTGGATGTACTTCAATAAACACGAGTACATTTACAATGAGACCACTACAGACGTGTCCACTAAAGAGTCGATAGTGTATAAAGATGTATCCAAAATTGTGACGGTGAGGGTTTGTGGCTAACGCATGGATGTTCGGTTTTATGGCATGTTTTGTTGTTAAATGTAATTTAATATGGTTTTTTTATTAATTTTATCTAGAAATAAGGTTTTTAATCTATTGTTTATATATATATATATATATATATATATATATATATATATATATATTGCATGTACAGACACCGAACATTTAGAATTTTATTATAAGTGTGACTATATATAAGATAAAGCCTTGTCTTGCTGTCTGTAGAAATTTTAAACTAATTTTATATGCATGATCCAACGTCAATTTGTGTTTACTTAGAATATAAGATTATTTGTTAATAAACAATTGCTTGCCACTAAACTCCTTACTTAAAATAAACTATTAAAAGTCCATAGAAAAATATAACGAGTAATTTTAGGCCTTTGATCTTCTTATTTTTATTAGGTATTATAGAATTTTCTTGGATTTTTAAGGTAAATACCATAAATTTTAAACAAAAATGTAAATTAATAAAAAAATCTAATTAAAAATTATTATAATTATTAATTATTAACATTAACTTGTAACAACAAGTTACAGCCAAAATATTTATTTAGTCAAAAGCCGTTAAAATCACATTCGAACATTTCTCTAACATCAAAACCGCATGTTAAACTAGGTCACCTTCTCAAAGCGTTATTTAGATTTTCTATATAAATTTTGCTTTTCAGAGCGAAAACCCGGAAGATAAGCCCGAGCAACTAACTATATACAACGTGACTAACGAGGACGAGGGATGGTATGTCTGTGTGGCTCTCAACAGCTTGGGCAATACTACAGCCAAAGGATATCTTACTGTTTTGGATTGTGAGTATTTAAATATTATACATATATAATTGACTTCCAAAACTGACCGACTGACAGGTGACGCTCTCTCAGAACTAAACGGCGTGAAACGCTGAATAGAATATTAACGTAAAAACTTTATTGCATACAAAAAAGATTATAAAAATAAATACAGAGCATCTAAAGGCAGTTTTATTGCTGGTAGCAATCTCACACGATAACTCGCTGTCTCGATCTCTTGAAGAAAATAATTAAATTAAATTTAATCCTTAGCAAATACGGGATACTGAAATTTGACATATAGTGTCCTTGGGCAAAGCGCGGTGTTGAGTTGCGCTACACAACACGGAATGCCACTAGGATTCGGCAGAAAATGGTGAAGGATATATCTTTCCCCTTTCTACCCAGCTATAAACGGGTGACAACGTGAAGTTGAGAGAGTAATGTAATTTAAATTAATTCCACTTATAATCACAAAAAATATTTTTATATTTTTTACTAAACAAAACAATCTCCAATCACAGCTCTACCAATAACAGAAGTGCTGGACCACGGTAAGCACACGGTAGTCGTAAACGTGGTGACGGCAGTATTGGGCGCAATGTTCTTCGTGGCAGCTATCATAGTAGTTATGATATTTAAGAAGTTGAGGCAAGAGAAAGAGAAGAAGCAGCTGGCGATAGAGACGGCAAGAGCTGTGATAGTCACTCATTGGACAAAGAAAGTGACGGTAGAGAAACCACAGATGAATGGAACTATTAATGCGGCTGGAGAAGGATTGGTAATTTTTAAAGTGTTATGTATACATATATATGTTAACTGTATGAATATTATGTATTTTTATGATTTTTAGATTTATTCTATTTTCTATATGCACAAGTGGAAATAAATGTTTAATATTTTAATTTCTTTACTTTTGTGTTGAGGCAAAGCGCGTCGTTGAATTATGCAACTCAACACGCAATTCCTCCAAAATTTGGCGGAAAAAGAGGAATGGAAGTTTCTCAATGGGAACCGAGCTTATTTGTTAACACTAGGTTCCCAGGTTCCTTCTGTCTACCTTGCCACGTGCGGGATACAGCGTGAAGCTAAAAAGATAGGAGGTATATGCAATAGAATCCTTCCATATTTTAGAAATTGTATTAGTATTTATGTGAGAATAATCTGCTATATTTCTACAAAAATAGAATTTAATGAGACCCAAAATTTAAACTCCATCATATAATGTTTGGACATAAAAACATGTCGTATATACATTGAATGTATAAAACAGATCATTTGCGTAAACGAAACACATAGAAATCAAGTATTTTAGTTAACAATGTTATTATTGACTTAAGAAAACTTCAAGCTTCATATATTTATTAGAAAAATAAATATTTTCTAAACCAAACCTTTCCCAACAGCTGATGCCGGTGGTGAAAATAGAAAAACAAAAGCTATCACAAGTCCAAAGCAACACGGACGCCATGATGATGTCCGAATACGAGCTGCCAGTCGACATCGACTGGGAAGTGCCGAGAGAGTCTCTCTGTATTGGCAAAGTGCTGGGCGAAGGAGAGTTCGGAAAAGTCGTAAAAGCGGAATGCGTTGGGATATTGAAACCGGGGCTGCAGTCGGTTGTGGCTGTTAAGATGTTGAAAGGTATGTGCTGTTAAATTACATTTTATTATAGTAGTTCTGCATTAGTCATGAGAACCCGATGACATAGATTGGAAATCTGGTACAGATTGTTCATATATTTTTATAATACAAGTATTCTCTGTAGTAGCTGGCTGTGGGACTGACTCTACTGACATTTTTATGTACCTTTAAAATATTTATATTTTTACTTTGAAACTCCTGGACAATAGAAAATACAATCAGTTAAGTTTATTCGTGTCATCTGATACTGATAACTTTGTCAACATCACGTTAAATACAGAAAATAAATTCAGTTATTTTTATAAATATGATATGAGGCCAGTCGTGGCGCAGGGGCACAGAGTGTGACTGTAAATTCGACTGGTTGTGGGTTTGATTTTCATTGCTTTGGTGTTGAGTTCTGCCACTCAACACACAACACCAGAATTCAGCAGAAAGTGGGGAACGGAGTTACATAACACTAGTTTCCCTCTGCCTACCCTGCTGTGCGCAGGATACAGATAATTTTATTATTATATTAATTTAGTAATGCTAATTATTCAATATATTTCTAATTGCAGAGGGCCACACAGACGCTGAAATGATGGCGCTAGTATCAGAAATGGAGATGATGAAGATGATAGGAAAACATGTTAATATAATCAATCTGTTGGGTTGCTGCACTCAAGATGGACCGCTATACGTTATCGTGGAATACGCGCCTAATGGCAATTTAAGAGAGTTTTTGAGAAACCATCGACCTGGAAATAGGTTGGTTATTTTTAGTTTTACACCATATTTTAGTCATACACCTGTACATGGCAGTGTGGGCAGAAGGAACTTGGGAACCTGATGTAAAGTTAACACTCCGTTCTCATTAAGTCACTTCTGTTCCGCTTTCTACCGAGTTTTGGAGGCATTGAGTGTTGTATTAAGTGGCGGAACGCCATCCAGTGTTTTGCCTCGTTGCCAAAGCGAGGAAATAAAAATATTAGATATGTCCGACTGTTCGCCCGCCTTCTTTTGCCTGCCTATATGAGAAAGGGAGATGCCATAAGCTACAGAAAACGTTTTTTAATCTCTATATAATTGATGATAATGTCGTAAAAACTATAAATTAAAATTGAATCTTTTTCTACTTCAAAACTAATTGTAATTATCTTACCATTTAATATTTTATAGAGAAAAATCTGAACTATTAAATAAATCTTAAAAGTAAAAATGTTCAAATTTTTACTTATATAATCAAAATTTATTTTCTAGATACGAATCTCCAGCAGAAGATATGAAGGAAAAGAAAACATTAACACAAAAAGATTTAGTATCATTCTCCTATCAAGTCGCTAGAGGGATGGAATACTTAGCTTCGAGAAGGGTAAGATTTACATCTTTAATGTCAATTAAACACAAACTTTCCCTATACAGAGCAATGAAGACCGAGGGAACCTGGGAACCTAGTGTTAAGACACTCCGTACTCATTAAGACACTTCCGTTCGCCACTTTCTGCCAAACTCTGGAAGCATTGAATTGCTTGTTTTTTGAACCCACAACCTGTCGCGTTAACAATCTTGTCCTTGTACCACTGCGCCACGACTGACCTCAAAATTAATAATAGTTACAATAAAACAATTACAGTGTATCCACCGAGATCTGGCAGCTCGAAACGTCCTCGTGTCAGACGACTGCGTCCTCAAAATAGCGGACTTCGGTCTCGCTAAGGACGTCCACAGCAACGACTACTACCGTAAGAAGACTGAGGGCAGGCTGCCGGTGCGGTGGATGGCGCCCGAATCTTTGTATCATAAGGTGTTCACTACGCAGACTGATGTGTGAGTGTTGTTATTGCTTTTTAAAATATTTTTTGGGTTTCACGCTGTATCCCGCATATATGCGCAGAGGGCCACACAGACATGCGGGATACATGGAAAATGGTGCTGCTATAGCAGGACGATTTTTTGACGATCATTTTCTGGTCATCTTTTCAAATGAGAAAATATATGACATTATAGATCATTTTGTTCCTGATCTGGTTCGATTTGGTTCACCATGACATATTCAATGAAAAGCGTTAAATTAACAAGAAAAAAAATTCTACACGAATTTCATCTAAATAATGAAACATCTTCTTATTACAGGTGGTCATTCGGAGTTCTACTCTGGGAAATAATGACTTTGGGCGGAACACCATACCCCACTGTTCCCGGGCAGTACATGTACCAGCATTTGAGCGCCGGACATAGGATGGAGAAACCGCCGTGTTGTAGTCTTGAAATGTAAGTTTTTATGTTATTTTTTTTAAGTATAAAATTAATTTTCGATTTTTTTGATTAAATAGATATATCAAATATTTTATTACAATATAACCATTTAAAACTAATGATTCTATTCACTCCGCTGTATGGTAAAAAAAAGTTAATAGATAACAAAAGCGATCTTTTCAACTTCACGCTTTATCACTCACACAGCCGAGTAGACACAGGGAACCTAGTGTTAAGAAACTGCGTTCCCCACTTTCATCCGAGTTCTGGAGGCATTGCGTGTTAAGTAGCGGAACTCAACGCCGCGCTTGCCCTCGACACCAGAGCTAAGAAGTTAAAATATAAATGTAAATAAATAATTAATTTCCTCGCGTGGGGATCGAACCCATAACAAGACGATTTTACAGTCACACTTTGTGCCCCTGCGACTGGCTTCATATTAGTACTGATAAATATTTTAGTTTCCAGTTTGCACGAATTTAAAAATATTTTGGGCTATGTTAACGACGAGGTTTATATGAAAAATATAAAATTTACCAGTTACAATTTGTACATGCAACATTACTAATATTTTTTTTAGAAAATTATATCTATATACTCTTATTTTCTATAAGGCCAGTCGTGGCGCAGTGGCACAAAGTGTGACTGAAAACCGACTGGTTGTGGGTTCGATCCCCACTCGAGGAGATGAAATATTTACTTAAATTTATATTTCCATTTCTTCGCTCTGGTGTCGAGGCAAAGCGCGGCGTTGAGTTCTGCCACTCAACACGCAATGCCTCCGAAATTCGGCAGAAAGTAGGGAACGGAGTGTCTTACACTAGGTTCCCTCTGCCTACCCTGCTGTGTGCGGGATATGGCGTGAAGCTAATTTATTTTTTATTTTATTTCTTATTTTCTATACTTACTTTGTTTATTTATTTTCCAGATACATGTTAATGCGTGAATGTTGGTCCTTCTCTCCCGGCGACAGACCGTCCTTTACTGAATTAGTAGAGGATCTAGACAAAATACTAACAGTCACAGCTAACCAGGAATACCTGGATTTGGGTCTACCTCAGTTAGACACGCCACCGTCCAGCTACGACGGTTCCGGGGACGAGAGTGATAGCGAATTTCCCTTTATAAAATAAAATTATTTGTTACAAATTGGTATTAATATTGAGAAAATTGTTGTGAGATGGTGAAGTCAGTTTTATTGACTTTGTAGCTGAGTTTGTATTAAATATTGGAATAATGAGTGATATGGTAAAGATAGGGCATGAGGATAAATGTCATTTTGATATTTGACAGAATTTTGTATTTTTTTTCAATAAATTGATGAAAAATGACAAGAGAAGCAGATTAGAAGATTTTATTGTAAGATGATATAAATATTTCATGCTATTTACGTATTATATTCTTTATATTATTTTATTTTTTCAATATTTTACTTGGGTACTATACAATGTACTTGTTTCGAAGAATTAAGTAAATTTTTAACAAATATTGCTTATTTGCAAAGTGTTTTACCAAAGCGTTCAAAAATAGAATACACAAAATATTTTATATTCTGCTATTTGCGGGATACAGCGTGAAGCTGGAAAAAAAATGAGCGTGGTTAGTTCGATCTTCTTGTCAGTATTTTTTTAGTAATACTTTTAATCATCATATTCTATGAGATTAGTTGCATTTTAAATTATCTTAATATAATGTAGCAATGTCTTGTTTCCCACCTTAGAAAATAAACGTCAGAAAAGTCTACAGACTATATAATAAGTTTAGTTAAATATTTTTATTATCTATATTGACTTTTTATTTATTTATGAGTATATTTCCATCTTTATGAGTATAGAGGCCAGTCGTGGCGCAGTGGTACAAAGTGTGACTGTAAAACCGACTGGTTGTGGGTTCGATCCCCACTCGAGGAGATGAAATATTTACTTAAATTTATATTTTCATTTCTTCGCTCTGGTGTCGAGGCAAAGCGCGGCGTTGAGTTCTGCCACTCAACACGCAATGCCTCCAAAAATTCGGTAGAAAGTGGGGAACGGAGTGTCTTAACATTAGGTTCCCTCTGCCTACCCTGCTGTGTGCGGGATACAGCGTGAAGCTATGAGTATATCTCAACATTTTAGTGTAAGTTTTAAATGAAATATACTTTGCTTTTACTGTTTTTTCATAAGATGCTTTATATGATTTTTTTTTTTATTAAGTTGCTATATTAAGACGTGGTACGGCGTCATTTTTGTTTTTAATATTTATTCTTAGATTTTTTATAAAAAATAATTACCGTAGTTTAAAAATAGTATAGGAACAGCATAATATTTCGTTTATTATGTAAATATTTATTTTTCTTATTTTATATGTAAATACTAAGTACCAAAGTTTGTTTGTGAATCAGTTGTATTATAAGAAAGTATTATCAACTATATCTTATTTTTTTATTAAGTAATTGTGTCCATGACTTCTTTGTTTCATTATTTAGCTTAATAACTTTTTGAAATGTAAAAAAGAAAATGGTTTAGATTAAAAAATAATAATTAATAATAATAATTTATTAATACTTTGTTTATGGATATGCGAAGGTCATTAATTAGTACACCACTTTTGGTAGATATTTTTTTTTAATTTGATCTTTAAGAATTGATATTAAATTTATTGAGTGTCACTATAATTTCTTGAATAATAAATTGTAACAAAACTTATATAATATTTTTGAAGTTTAAATTATTCTTATTAGAAAGTTTAATAACTAAATAAATTAATTAAAGTAAAATTATAGTAAAACATCAAAATAATAGTAAAATCTAGTCTTCTTTTTTTAGTTAAACTCGTGTTTTTGATTCGAACAATATAATAATTATGTTAATTGTACTTAATTAGTTTATAATTTTAGATAAAAAAAAAACAAATATTAGTGTAAATAGTAAAAATAATCAATAGGGGCTTTTAAATTTTGCTTTTTAGAAACAAAATGGCAGTATAATTTAGTACAACTGTTTCTTTTTTCATAGAAATGATAAAAAATATTAGGTTTTTTTGATGCAATATGTGTAGAATGTTTTTTCGTATGGTGTAAAAGAAGGAAATGTAAATATCAAAATTAAGTAAAATAAACTTATCGATGTTTCTCATCTTGTTTGTATATTTGATGGTATTATATATTATTTGTATTGATGTCGTATGATGATGTGAAATTATTAAATATGTTTAGTGTATTTCCTGTGTTTTATTTGTGCCTTCATGTTATTTATAACATAATATTATTTTCTTTATACAATACTATTCGATAGAGATAGAGATAAAAATGTGTTAGTGTGTAAATCATTAAGTATATACTTACGATATCGATGGTTAGAATCGTATTAAGCAATAAAATTGTCGCCTCTATATTGAAAAAAAAAACAAATGTTAATTTCCCGCCGTCTCTTTTTCTCTCCTGTGAGTTCAGTGAGTTCAGTTGCCTGAACGATTGGAAAGCTTATTTGAATCAAGAATATTTCCAATTGAAAAAAAATGTGATTTATATCAATTTATAAATCACTTTTTTTATCTTTATAATTTTTTTCTTTTAAGGTCACTTGTAACAAAGTCAGTAACTTGTCGTACTCTAATAACCACTGTCCTCTTTGCAGTGAACTGTTACGCATTGTTAACTCAAAATACTACATCTAATTTCGTGGCGGTCACAACTTGTTGACCGTACTGTAAACCTTGTGTATTTGAAAATTTTAACTCTTCTGATCATTGTATGACTACTAGTTTAACACAAATCAATGGAAAAATTTATGTATTTTTAATATCAACAGATTATGGCACGACGACAACGCAGCGCCATCTGTGTTTTAATTAAAGCATTTTTAAATAATTTTTAGTACAAAGTATTTTATGAGAGGGCGCTGTATTTTTTTATAACTCTATTTTATTGTACAAATAGTTTTAATTTTGGAATTCGAAAAAAAAAAAAATATTATTAGATTTTTTTTACTGGAAAAGCATGTTTTTATTTTTTTCGGTAGTTATTTACATAAGATTTCAATTCCGTTTTCATATTCTTTCAAATATAAAAATATTTAAAAAAAAGCTGATTAATTATGACAATACATTCAGATGCTAACAATGGTCGTAAATGTAGAGAACTTCGGAATTCCGTACGATTAAAACTAAGTATCAACATAGGAGTCTAAAATAATAATTGAGTTAAGGAAATATGCATTTATATCAATTATTTAATTAAAATCAATTGAAACAACAACAATTACTACAAAACTAATAACGTTTTCAATTGCATTGTAGAATGGTCTTACAACTGTGGGTTAAAAATATTATGATAAAAAATCAAGAACTAAAGATTTATTAAAAATATTCACGATTAAATATTTTTAACTTAAATAATATTTTATTTGTAAAGGATTTCGAAAAAAAAAACAAAATATAATACGTCATTCATTTATTATATTAAACATAGGCTTAGCCTTACATAGTCGATTACAAAATCCATACAAAATTGTTACATTTCTTAATATATTTTACATAGAATACTTTTAGACCAAACAACAAAATTAATTAACACAAATATATTAAAATGAAACTTTTTACATAAAATCACAGATTAAATCTAAGAACTTGATCATTATAATACTTTGTCAGTTTTGGTTTAACAATATTCATAGATAGATATAAGTTACATATTTCAATTACATTTATTAAGCTAGCATATTTTTTTTATGACTCGAGTTTTTTTTACTTTAGTTTTGAGTCAAAACGTAAAATAGCATTTGACTAACTATAATTGCCCTATTCACATTTCTACAAAGTCATCAACCCAAAGCCACGACAGCTGGCGAGCAAATTTAATTTTTATTTGATAGGATAGATGTATTGACGACATCTAACAATTTATATAAAAAAACCAAAGTTTTTGCTTCGTACTGTATCCAGCACATAACATAGTAGACAGAGGAAACCTAGGAACCTAGTGTTAAAGTCACTTCGTTCCCATCAAGACATTTCTCCATTTTCCGCTGAATTCTGGATTCATATCATCCGACGGTTAAAAAGCTTTTAAAGAACGAATTAAATAAAAGTTTGATTTATATAAAGTTATAAGAAAATATTTTTATTTAAAAGATAAATTAAGTTAAAAACATTATTAGGTAGCCTCTAGGCCGATCGTGAGAACGTCAAGCATTATCAGCAAATTGGTCACTCTCAGTGACGTATATAATATTACCAAATTTTTATTTCTTAGTCTTCCAAATAGTTTTTTCTTCATTATCAATACAGACAGTATTAGAATAATTTAGATTTAATATTAGGAAATCCAGTTCTGCCTAGGATTTGTAATCAAGGCCTTAAGATTTATAGAATAACAAATATATGAAAAAGACAGTCAGAACAAAATTCTTCTAAAAACTGTATAAAATGTCATAATAGGAAGTTACGTTACATGTCAACGTTATCAAAACATGGCCTACATTAAAAAATAAAGCAATTACATCACCCTATATATTAAACTATCACAATTGTAGGCAATAAGATAAATCACTGCAAAATTAATTTTAGTCGAGTTATTTAGTCATATTTATTTAAGTTAGCTCCGAAAAGTCGAACATTTTTAAACCTGGTAAACTTAAATACACACAGGAATACATAATATTTTTAGTCTACAGTCTTAATTTTCTCAAAACTGCCTTTAAATTTTGCAACATTTTTAAGTCCTCAGTGTTTTAACTACATTTTTTACTTTTAAGAAGTCCTATCAAAATTATTTCAATAATCATATACAAAGAATTAGCTATAATATAAGGAGTCTTTGCTTATATGCTGGAGTCTCTTCTATTTCTCTTAAGGAGCATTATCTAATCTAAGCTATCATCATTTTTTTTTAATTGCTCCCATATACTCAATCAGAAGTGACATTAACTAACGAGATCACCACTCACAAATCCAGGAACGACGCATAACTTGTCATCACGTTTGGTATTTGGAAGTTTCATAATAAACAAAATTACGTGGCCAGCCACAAAAATAAGAAACATTTAACTTATTTAAATAATAGCGCCTTGTGAACCAATCTGGAAATAATCACATATTGACACAACGTAATTTCTTATCAGGAATTCTCGAGGCAAATTGAAAACTGGGTGCTGGAGATTGCGCTTGTTCCGGTTCACGTTCCTCCTTCTCTTCACCCATTAAACTCCTCAAACATATCCTCATGTCCGCTGCAAATTTCCTAACCAATCTCTCCAAAGAGAACAAATGATCATCTAAAGCTTCGGGGATTTCGTCTCGCATGAAATCTGCTAGCCTTAACAGATATTCTACATTGGAACCGGAGGAACCACGGCAATCTAAAATTTGTTTTGCCATATCTGGTAGAGGAGCAGCACCGAGCCAGTGTTTGTTTTCTGGCACAGCAATATACAGAAGGGCATCTTTTTTGTCTATATTACTACTGGATGGTAGGAACAAGGGCTTTGGGTGGAAATTCACTGTGTAAATCCTATATCCTCCTAGTTGGCATTCTCTAGTGGACAGATATGGTAAAGCGGCATTGTTTTCCGCTGCTACTAAGAACGCTTTGCCCCAAGTTATACCCTGAAACAAAAGAAACATAATATGTTATATTCTTATATTTTTAACCTATGTAAAACTCTTTTGTTACTGAGAATGCACACACTTCTAAACTGCTAAGATTTGGCTTGTAGATTCTTTGGGTATAGTGGAGCACTTGTGCTCTCTTAAGACATTCTTTAAATTCCTACTGAAACTGGAAAAGTCGAGATATTATTTTTATATATATATATATATATATATACTTACAAAAATTCCAAATATATATATTTTTTAAATTATTTGTGAACAAAATGAAATATATATATATATTTGGAAATCAGAAGGTTTCTATATATTTTTTATAGTTCCATATTTTTTCTTGTTTAAACACGCTTTATTAGCAATAGTTGATCGTGTTCATTGAGCCAAGTAATTAAATATCGTCGTGTCTAATTTCTAAGTATTGTAATTAGATGTCAACCTTAAAAAATAGAAAAACGTCTGAAGGAAGTCTTCCAAAAGGAAGAACTTTTCGCTTCAACTGTTAAATTAAATATAATAAATAGCTTTTTATTTATATAAACTCGAGATTTAAAATTTATTTATACCGCATATATCAGTGGAGGCAGATCGAATTCTTGTTAAGACTCTCTGTTCAGAACTGTCTGCTAAATTTTTTATACATTGCATGTTAACTTTAACTTGTTACTAGAACGGGGAAATAAAAATAACTTATTATAGAATACGCTGCAAGTATTGGGGAATGCCTCCAGTTGGAAATCGAACCCAAAACCGTCGCGTTTATAAGCAGACGATGTGCCGCTGCACCACGACGAATTTTGATTTTAATTATATTTTAATTTACTATTAATAAGTACCACGTGAGCACGATTCAAATGGTCTCTTATTACAAAACAATTGATACAGTTCAAATAACTTGACAATCCACTTGCTTCTAGAATTTTCCTCGTTTAATTGATAATATATTTTTTTAATTATAAAAGTAAATATTGAATAATTTAAGTAGATACTCAAGAATCAACAATAAACTTTGAATATTATATGTTTATAAAATTATATCATAATACTGTTTAATATCAACGACTGCAGACTGTAGACTGTCGTGGCGGATAGTGAAAGTCCGATTGGCTCTAAGATCGTTGAGAAGAATAGGTGTTGGTTGTGTATCAGGGTTGGAGGAACATCCTTTCCATTTCCTTAATATCATGACTTATTAAAAAAAATACATAAATATTAAATAATATATATTAAATTATTTTATGAATGCGATCAGAGATTTTTTAAATTTATTTAAAAAAAAACAGAAATCGAAAATTATTTGATCTAAATATTTTTGTTATTAATATTGTTGTATCTTATAACCCTATATATCACTGATATTGCGTTGATTCACTACTTACGCTACACCCTGTATACCACGCTAAAGTAATTTTTAAGATAATTGGCTCAGACAAAACAAAACTAAAATTGCTTACGAAATATTAATAGAAATTTCAAAAGTTTTCGATATTGCGGTATTGAGAAAGACATTATCTACTGACGAAACGCATTAGGCACACCATTTATTTCGTAAACTTCGTTAGAAACAATCATTGTTGCAACGGTTAAACCCCATGACTGGGCAAAATGATCAAAAATATTTTTCCAAACGGTTTCTTATTAATTCTTTATAGTTTTTCTTACAACATTGTGAAAACATTACATTTATTAAATCATTCATATTGTGAAATAATGTATATGGTGCGCTCTACTTTTTTACCGGCAATTACACGTCTCCTAGAGATAAAAATTGGTATTCTTTCAAAATTGTAGTTTCTAAAATTTTATTTACACAACTATTTATTTTAATTTTAGATGTAATTTAAATATTTTAAATTTTTTGAACAATATGGTCATTATAAAAATACTAATTCCATTTTAATTGTTTTTGGTCTTTACTTACTATTATATCAGTTGACCCGTACGCTCATTTGCCTTGTCTTGTGAAGAAATATATATTTTTTGTTAAATCTAAAATTTATCACTCAGATAGTCGGCAAAAAAGTAGAACGCTCCATATATACTTCCGGTAATATTACAACGCCGAAGATTTTGGTTGAACGTGGTAATCAGAGAAACTGATGCTTTGAATTGACAAATTATTTTAATGTTGGATAGTCGATTAACTGTGGAAGATTAAATAGCATCACGACTCATTTTAACAGATTTGATGTGTCCACACCCGAATACCTATTTTCTTCAGTTATTTCGTCATACCCAAGTCTTCACTTCCATGATCAATGGAGCGAAGCCGCAAAGAAAATCTAGTATAACATGGATTAAAAAAACGTGTGCGCTGAATAGAAACATCTGTTTAATGATTACGCACAAGAAATATTTGACAAATAAACAAAATTTTATGGAAAATTCTGTTCTATTATGACATTAGAATCGATATAGCCATTGTAAAGTATTTACACAGGTGAATAAAATCGGAATTTTTTGATACAAAATTAGTCATGTTGGTCGTCAAGCAAAATATGTTTGTTTATTTGATCATTTTTCTATTTCTCTGGCAGTTCTTGTATTATACATGTTCAGAGCGCCTACCAATAATTTTAATAAATCATATCCTGACAAAGCCAAGTCTAAAGAATATGCTGCAAGCGTTAGTACTTCTCCTCGGAACGATCTGATGAGTTCTCTGGTGCGTTTTGATCGAATTGTAACTAAGTAACTAAATAATAAAATATAAGAATCTGAATTACACGCACCTCCTAATTGTTGTTTCTTTATTAGAGATGACAATACAACGTTCTACGTTCTAAATTTTTATACGTTTTTCTAAATAAGAATGATAATACAATCTGATGGTGACATCGAACTGGTCTGATGATGGAATTGAAGGTGAATTTTAGTAACCTTGGAGTGCATACTAGTAAAGACATCGATTTTATGCTTTGAGCATTATATTAGTCGAAAGTCGCTATTATTTTTTTATATTCTCATTTTGTAATTCAGTTATGATTGTTTTAATTTCTTCATTCTAGTAAGAACACAAAGCAGCAGCCGCGCAGCGTTGAGTTCCGCCATTTAAAAAGCAATGTCTATAAATTGAGCAGATATTGAGAACCAGTATTATATATATTGTTATTGAAAATAATAAGGGCAAATCGCATCGTTCTAAGCGTAGTAATATTCTTTAACTGACTTAGTTTGTATTACGGTACTAGATAGACGTAGATGGATCGCCTGGATTCATTCAAGACTAAAGATGAAAATCTTTATTCAAAATATATATATTTCTGGTCAAATGAAAAACGATATTCTTTTCATAATAGATATATTATTTTCAATATTTTTATACTAATAAATTAATTATAGCAAATAAATATTTAGTTCTAAAATAATAGTTAAAAACAGAAAGTTATATAAGTTGGGAACAAAACGGTATATCGGTAACCGGTTTACATTAACACAATTAACATCGCCCACACACAAGTACAGAAGAGTATCTTGTCAATGTCAATCTTACATTAGACCTATGACTTCTGCGACACGTGTACGATATGTAAATATAATATCCAATAAATAGGTTAACTAGGTTTTATTAAATTGAAGGATAATGAAGGATTTATATTATATAATGTATTTTTCATTAATTTTGAATCATTTTAATTATTCACTAATTTTGAAAGAAAAAGACCGAATCTATTTTTAGAAAATTTATTAAAAATTGTACGTAACGGGTCTCAAACAATTTTGCTGTAGCGCAGTGGAACAGCATATGACTGTGAACGCGATGTTTGTGGGTTGCATCTCTACTCGGGGATAGGTCTATTATTAATTTTTTATAGTCCGTTCTAACAAGACAAAACGCATCGATGAGTTCTACCAATCAACGCGGAATGTCTCAAATTTGGCTATTCGGCAAAATGTCATAATTTTTTGAATTTGAATAATATTTTTTATATTTAGATCATATTTATCGATATAGTTTATATTGACATAAATAAAAAAATGCTAAAAGATTAAATGTACAGCTCCTCTACAGTAATATAAATTTAAATATATATAAATGAAAGAAAAATAGTAATTTATATGAGAGAAAGTCGTACACGGCTTCTGGTGGTTACGTATGTTGTATTTGGGCCATATACGGAGACCAGACGAGATAAGCGCTTACATAGAAATACATACACGTGGTATCTATATTATTATCATTTATATAAAAGCCATTCGTATTTGAAGTCATATGTAGCGCAGAGACACAAGTGTGTGATTGCAATCGCGACGGGTTCGATTCCCATTCGAGTAAATAAAATATTAAAATTAATTATCGTTTTCTTTCCCCTGGTGTAGGGGCAAAAACACGCGTTGAGTTATGCTACTGAACAGGCCATGCCTTCAGGATTCGGTAGAAAGTGAGGAATGCGATGTTTTAAAGCTAGGATCCCTCTGTCTACCCTACCCTGCTACATGCGAAATACACCCTGTATATGAAGAGTTGAGTTGAGTTTCTAACTCAGCACTCAATGCCTAGAAAAATCAACAGAAAGTTGGGGACGGAATGTCTTAACACTAAGTTTTCCCTGCCTTCCCGATTAAAATGCGGAATAGAGTGTGAAGTTGAAAGCTAAATTTAATACTTCTCCGTCCGCACATTGTATATAATTTGCCTCGTGAGATTTGAACCCACAACCGCACGTCATTGAGTGTAACATGATGACAGGCACGTTTATCCGCGCCACGTGGCATCTGCAGCTATAGGATATAATGTTTAATTCTTTGTTTATGATTATTGTACCAAAATGTCAATAGAGCACGTAAAATGTGTCGAACGTCGATAAGTTCATTTTGAATTGATGTTAAACTTCCGGTAATGAGTTAATAACATTTTAATTAAGATTATTTTGTTATTTTCGAGGCCAGTCGTGGCACTCGTGGCATAGGCGTGCAAACTCACACGACAGGTGTTAATTCGACTTCCACTCTAGTGTTAAGACACGTCCACTTAGAGGCATTGTATGTAGAATGGTGGAACACAACGCAGCACTTTGCCTCGTTGCCGGAGAGAGGAAACGATTGAATGAATGTGAAATAGTTGATTTCCTCGAGTGGGAATTGAACCCATAACCTTTCTAGTTTAGTGCCCTTGTGCCTCTGCGCCAAATATCTCAGCTACGCCACGACGGTGCCAAATTTATAAACTAATTAATCACAACTTTGAAGATAAGTATGTTTAAACAAAGATAACATGGTTATGAAATTATTGTATAACAACTGTTATCGTTGTATACATTACAATTTCTATAGTGACTGATATTATTCTGTAAGAGAAATCTTATATTTTTTACTTTTTTTGCTTTACAATTAACAAGAAAACCATAATTTTCATATTAATTGTAATATGTGAGTATAATTCTTAGAAAACGTTAAAAATAGAAATAAAAAAAATAAAAAACGAGTTAATATTGTAGTCTTTAAAGCTAGACGCTATCGAAAAGCAATTATTAAATGAATCTAGTGTTAAGGCACTCCGTTCTCATTAAGACACTTCCCTTTCTTCCACTTTTCTGCCGAACTCAGGAAGCATTGTGTGTTGCGTGGCGGAACTCAACGCAGCGCTTTACCTGGTTGCTAGAGTGGAGCTGCCACGGCCCTACGCCACGACTGGTGGCTCTTGACTAATATTCTTGACTTTATTGACATTTTCCTTCATTATAAGATTAGAAACGAGAAATACACGAGGCAACTATACATACATATACTTCTATACTATTTAGTCGTATTGCGAAGATCACTTATTTATTTATCATAAATATTGCTTGTATTTGAGGCCAGGCGTGGCACAGTGGTACAAAGTGTAAATGTAAAACCGACTGGTTGTGGGTTCGATCCCCACTCGAGGAGATAAAATATTTACTTAAATTTATATTTTCATTTCTTCGCTCTGGTGTCGAGGCAATGCGCGGCGTTGAGTTCTGCCACTCAACACGCAATACCTCCAAATTTCGGCAGAAAGTGGGGAACGGAGTGTCTTAACACTAGGTTCCCTCTGCCTACTCTGCTGTGTGCGGGATATAGCGTGAAGCTAATTTTTGTTTCTATTTTTCACCACGAAGACCAAGAATGGACGATACTTTATAAAATAATTATATCAAAATGCAATGTTACAATATATATTGTACATAAGCGGTTATTTACATATCTATATACTATGGATCTATAATTCAGCTAAGGATCAAGTGACTACTTCTGAACAATAAAAAAAAAAAATTAGAATGTAGGAAAATCAATAATTTGGAAATATATATAAAAATAATTGAATTACAAGGAAATAAAATAATTCTTGTCATTGATTTAGATTTTACGAAGTTTCTTAGTTTTGATATATATGGTTCCCGAGTGAATTATGACGTTCAGAAAATTTTAATTGAAACTCGTCGGCCACGACTCAACGACCGAACTGTAAGTGTATTAAATAAAATGTGATCATCACAAGCCAGCAAAGCGAGCAGAGCTTGACAACCTAGGCGTTATTATCTACTACTACTATATATCAATCATAAAAAATATTATTAAAATATAAAGAAATTAAACACAAGTAATTTTTTTAAAATTAAAAAAATTGCCAGTCGCGGCGCAAAGCGTAACTGTAAAATCGACTGGTTGTGGGTTCGATCTGCACTCGACGAGAAGAAATATTTATTTAAATTTATATTTTCATTTCTTCGTTCTGGTGTCGAAGCAAGGCGTAGCGTCGAGTTCTGCCACTCCACACGCAATGTCTCCAGAATTCGGCAGAAAGTGGGGAACGGAGTGTCTGAACACTAGGTGCCCTCTGCCTACCTTGCTGCCGGGATACATCGTGAAGCAGTTTTTTTTTGGATTTAATTTTTTTAAATAAACTGTTATTATTATGATATTTTCCTCGAACTCCATAGAGTACATCGTCATAAGACCGGGTCACTCCACCAGACCGTATTTTATCAGTACATTACGCCTACGTCATTGTTTGTGTAGTGAACGCACATTACCTCAGTATTTAAACTGGCCATTTATTAATAAGGTCACTATGCTCAATGTTTTTAGATAACCTCCATTATTATCCTATGTTATTAAGAATTTATTTAATTCTTGTTACATTTAAATTAAATTTATTACTTCACATTTTGAATTTATTTAAAATTTATTTGACAAATTTGTGTGGACCTAATAATTGGTGAACCATATTATACCACATTAAATCTTTTTTAAATTTAATTTTTTTTTATGGAAAAGACAACGCAAAAGAGCGGGTGATCTGAAGTATGATATGATGATGATGATGATGAGATAGATGCGTTTTTTGATGCCCTAGTTCCAAATACGTGACTATTATTTAGACATAGATTTTAAGGTGTTTTAATAAACATATAAATTGTCACATTATCATATGAAACAGTATTTATTTCTCTTTCAAACAATATCTGTTACTCAATTCTGATTTTCAAACCAGTTAAATTGTTGTTTATTTTTGTCTGTTTTAAAACATTATACCATTGAATTTGTATCATTATTTTGTATATTTTTTAGCATCACATAGTATTCCGCACATAGCAAATTTCCTCGAACGGGAATCGAACCCACAATCTGTCGATTTTGCAGTTGCACGTTCGTGTTTCCGTTGGTTGTATTTATTTATCTATATTTCTTAGCTGAATTAGGGTAACCTACTTCACTTTTTTTTCCTTTTTGCCAGATTCACATTCGGTTATTTATTTTGTTATTTATTTATAACATTTTTTATTAATATCGTCATGGATTTAGGAATAGGAGAGGCCGAGTGGTCCGTGCCTACTCCAGAAATTTTAGTAAGCAAATTCACCCTGAAAATTGACAAAGAAATCTTTCAAGAAAAAATCTGTTCAAAGTGGAAGACCAGGCTCTCCTGGAAAATATCTCTAGATACATAGCGTGTACTCCATTGTCCCAGTAACGTATTTGGGAGGAGTGCAGCTCCTCGCCGTATGTATCATATTTGGAAGGAGTGCTTCCTATTCTCGAAACAAATTCTATTTTGACAACAATCGTATCCCGATCTAATATTACGACGACTTACTTTTGATCCTATTAAATTAATGTTATCAACTGGTTTAAAATATCTTGTGGATAACTATCTTATTTAACTGTATGATAAATGCATATTTTGATGTATCATACTTATAATTTGTCATGCTTTTACATTTAGAATTTAATTGGACATTGGATTTTCCAACCAGTTAAATTGTTGTTTATTTCTGTCTGTTTTAAAATATTATACAATTGAATTTGTATCATTATTTTGTATATTTTTTTAGAATCACATAGTATTCCGCACATAGCAAATTACCTCGAACGGGAATCGAACCCACAATCTGTCGCTTTTACAGTTGCACGTTTGTGTTTCCGCTGGCTGTATTTATTTATCTATATTTCTTAGCTGAATTATTTTGTCAGACTTTGTGCCCTTTGTGCCCCTGCGCCACGACGGACCTCTAACGCCTCTGGCACTAACTAGATAATAGAATGAAAAATAGTTTGACACACACAGTTCACATATTACAGCTACCTAACTAAACAACAAAAGCAGGTTCAAATCTTAATCACAATTATATATTTATATACACTGTTAATATTTAACGGATTTCTTAGAGAAAAAGCAAAGCTGAATGTTGAGACATAACTCTCCGAAAGAGATGAGTAAGACTAAACAAAAATAAACAACGAATAGACCTTGATACAAAAACAAACAGAAGTGAATCCTTGGCTCAGTTTTCATACATTTATTATTAGGGTCTTTGTTCTCTTTATTGCAAATGTGTACGGTGTTTAACTACCGACTCGTACGCACCGTAAATACAACACGATAAGAGCGAGCCACGTGTCGTGCGATCGACTTATTTTTAAACTACTCCGAAACGATATAGTGACCTAGAATAGAGACATTGGAATAATAATGTATTTTTTAAAAAAAAAACATTCACGCTTTTTCCCGCAGAGCGGGTTAGGCATGGTGAAGCTAGTGTTTGAACACTCCATTGTCATTCAGCATCGCCAGTCCACTCACATTGACTTGTATTTGGACCTGGAGTGTCTTGACTCTCTACCATTTGCGGAATTATGTGTCAAGCTAAAAAACTGTTGAAATTAAGTATTTTAGAAATGGAAATTAAGCGTAAATATTGAATTTTGATGAAACTGGAGGAATGTCAAGTAAGTACTGGAGGAATGGAGCATAATGACTGGCCACAGAACCTATTATATTGAAATAACAAACAGATGGATTGAACTAACATATATTCAATTGTTAATACACACATTACCCACCTTTGCGTCGCGCAGTAGGTAAAAAGATGGTAATGTATAGATTTGAGTTATTCTTGCGGATATAGACAACTGACAGTTGTGTATTTGGAAGATAACAGGAGTTTTTAAGTTTTCATTTTATATTTAGTTTATTAAAATCAGCTTCACGCTGTATCCCGCACACAGCATGGTAGGCAGAGGGAACCTAGTGTTAAGACACTCCGTTCCCCACTTTCGGCCGAAATCTGGAGGCATTACGTGTTGATTGGTAGAACTCAACGCCGCGCTTAGCCTCGGCACCAGAGCGAAGGAATGGAAATATAAATTTAAGTAAATATTTCATCTCCTCGAGTGGGGATCGAACCCACAACCAGTCGGTTTTACAGTCACACTTCGTGCCACTGCGCCACGACTGGTCTCATTTAGTTTATTAGTACAAAAATACAAATTTAAGACTTTATATAAATAATTATGTGGAACGCTGCCGATTGGGAAATGAAAAATATCTATTTTTGTATATTAGTATTTTCGAAGACACGCCAACTACGCATATACCGTAGCCCATAGGTATTTTAAAAGATAAAAGATTTAAAAGATTTGATCATCAAAATTTTTGCTAAACTGACTCGTACCCTCGTAAAATATTTGTTGGAGAATAGAGTCTGACTGTAAACACGATGGTTGTAAGTTCGAATCCCATTCGAAGCAGTAATATTTGAGTAGGTTTTTATTTCTCTTACTCTGGGAAGACAGACTAAGGACCCATCACTTGATTATTTTAACTTCATTGGAGTTTCAGGCTGCATTTCACTCACAGCTAGCCAGAGGGAACCTGGGAAACTATTGTCAAGACACTCCGTTCTCATCAATGCACTTCCGTTCCCAACTTTCCGTTGAATTCTCAACGCATTACGTGTTGAGTGGCGAAGTCAACTCGATTGGGAAGCGAACCCATAAGCGTCACATTACAGTAACACACACCCTTACTCCTGCGCCACGACGGCTTTAACGAATATAAAACTAGCTGTATTTAATACAGGATGTTATAAATAAGGAACGTTTTTGTTTATATATAATATCAGTAACGGTAGTGTCTATAGAGCTATTAAGCGATAATATTAAACATTTATCCCATTGTCAAAGAGACAATAAAGGCTTTATAACGATGGTGTCCTCCTCATTTCAATATGTATTATAATATCGTTAAACTATTCTATAAATAATATATATCGATATTTTTGTTGAAAGATAAGAGAGAAGTGAGGAGTTTCTATTTATTTATAATTTACTAATTTTGTACGCGGTTTCTCTCCCGTGGTCAAATTTCCGCGGTAGCTATAATCGTAGGTACTGGGTTCCATCAAAACGATTTACGTGATATAACATTATCCCAGATAAAAATCTTCCTCGATAAGTATAAATATCCAATACAAAATTATTTTTAAATCTGAGACCCGTCGTGGTGCTGGGGCGAAAGCGAGCGACACATCGTCGGTCGTGGATCCGATTCTGATCCAAGGAAAAGAAATATTTAATATATAAGTTTCTGATTCTGGTAACGAAGCAAAGAGCGGCGTGGAAGTCGGCCACTCTTAACACTAGGTTCCCACGTTCCCCCTATCTGCCCTGTTCTGTGCAGGATACAGCGTGAGCTAAAAAAACGAGCTCGAAAATGTCACTAAAATTTATAACAATACTTTACTTATACTTCTTAAAGATTACCCATATATTTATATAAGATATTTCAAAAAGAGTAAATATTCTATATTCTATAAGAAGATTGATTTATTTAAATATAAAATATATATATATATATATATATATATATATATATATATATATATATATATATATATATATATATATATATATATATATATATATATATATATATATATATTAAAATTAGCTTCACGCTGTATCCCGCACACAGCAGGGTAGGCAGAGGGAACCTAGTGTTAAGACACTCCCGTTCCCCATTTTCTGCCGAATTTCGGAAGCATTTCGTGTTGAGTGGCAGAACTCAACGCCGCGCTTTGCCTCGACACCAGAGCGAAGGAATGGAAATATAAATTTAAGTAATTATTTCATGTTCCTCGAGTGGAGATTGAACCCACAACCAGTCGGTTTTACAGTCACACTTTGTGCCACTGCGCCATGACTGGCCTCTTTATTTTAATTAGATGCAACTAATGTCATAATGTAATAACAAAACGTAAAATATATTATGTTGATTACATCATATTATGAATATTCCTGGTAGATATACGACGGTATCTTTAGAATTACGTATCGATTTGTTTAAACAGGGTAAACAGGAACCCTGGGAACCTAGCATGAGAGACAAAAATGACAAAGGCTGCCATAGTGTGTGAACAATAATTCGAATTGCGCCACTCAAAAGTGACTACGCTTCATCATGCTGGAGAAAAGAAATTAAAGTAATTGAGTGTGAATCGAACACACGACCGTTACATTGACAGTAGAAAATAGATATTATAATAAAAAATTAAATTAAAGTATTATTATTTCTAAAATCGGATACCGGAAAACAGGAAAGAGAGTGATTTCACTTTTCTTTATTTAAAAATAGCTTAATATAAATCAGCTTCACGCTGTATCCCGCACGCAGCAGGGTAGGCAGAGAGAACTGAGTGTTAAGATCCACCGTTGCCCATTTTCCGCAGAATTCTGAAAGCAATGCGTATTGAGTGTTGAAACTCAACGCCGCGCTTTGCCTCGACACTAGAGCGAAGAAATGAAAATATAAATGTAAATAAGCTAAATATAAAAATATGAATATTTTTATATTTAGCTAAAATAAATTTATATTTCCATTTCTTCGCTCTGGTATCGAGGCAAAGTGCGACGTTGAGCTCTGCCACTCAACACGCAATGCCTCCAAAAATTCGGCAGAAAGTGGGGGAAGGACTTACACTAGGTTCCCTCTGCCTATCCTACTGTGTGCGGGATACAGCGTGAAGCTAATTTAATTTAATTTAATTTTAATATATATACAAAGAGATACAGACAGACCCACAAATCAACAATTGTCAGTCTTAACGTCAAACGACGCTGACATCAATTGCTTCCGGCGATTTTCGAATTGGCGCTGTAATGGTGTGAATGATGCAGGATCTGATATCGCTATAGCTTTAAATTTGCACTGTTGTGGTTCAATGCTTAAGATGTGTACTATGAGTACTAGGGGGAAGATCACTGTATCGAATCTTGCATGAAACAAGGTGTTGGTCTAAATTCGAGAATTGTTAAATGTTATTAGATTTTTTTTTTAGCTTCTAGCTACAGCTAGAGCAGGGTAGGCAGAGGTGCCAAGTGTTAAGTCCACTCTGTTTTCCACTTTCCGGCGAGCTTGACCTTTAAACTAGAGTAAAGCCGCCGCCCTTTGCCTCGACATCAGAGCGAAGAAATGGAAATATAAATTTCAGTAAATATTTTATCTACTCGAGTGTGGATCGAATCCACAACCAGTAGGTTTTACAGTCACACTTCGTGCCGCTGCGCCACGACTGACCTATATGATAGTGTTATTTAATATTCATTTGAATCCCTACATACGTTTATAGCTAGGAGCGTCAATTAATAATTCATTAAACGTAAATCTCATTAACATTACGCATACAACCAATCGAGTAGGTATATCACTATGACATTTTGAAGATCACATTTTTTTATTACATATTGCACTGCCTCGATTGGGAATCGAATCTGCACACGCTTGTGCTTCTGCGCCACGACTGGCCTGGACGTTATTGCATTTTTTTTAATATTTGCTTCAATTGAAGTTATTTTTTTAATTTAAATTGAAAAAGTTTAAGATTCAAATCCCATTCATGTAAATGTTTGTAAATATAAATATTCGCCTGCATTTCTTTTTTCCCTAAAAAAATTAAATTAAATTAAATTAGCTTCACGCTTTATCCCGCACACAGCAGGGTAGGCAGAGGGAACCTAGTTGTAAGACACTTCGTTCCCCACTTTTTGCCGAATTTTGGAGGCATTGCGTGTTGAGTGGCAGAACTCAACGCCGCGCTTTGCCTCGACACCAGAGCGAAGAAATGGAAATATAAATTTAAGTAAATATTTCATCTCCTCGAGTGGGAATCGAACCCACAACACGGTTTAACAGTCACACTTTGTACCACTGCGCCACGACTGGCCTCATAGAATATAATAATAAACCTATTGTACTTTCTTGAAACTTGAAACTTCTCAACTGGTACAGAATGTTATCTTTTCTTACAAAATTAGGGATTCGGGTAAAAATATATATACGTCATTTTCCTGTTCGCAATTTTGTAAATAAATATAGAAGTGGGGATTTACAAAGCGATATTCGGTAAATACACGTATTAGTGACGTGATAGGGACTGAAGTCTCGTAAAATATCGACACCGACACTACGTTGTAAACAGAGTAATCTATGGAGACTCGAGCAAAACGGCGAAACGTTTTGTTTACAAACATATCTGTAAGTGTTGTGATAAAATGAGGATAAAAAAAAATATTTAAAAATATTTAAAACAAACAATTTAATAAATATATAATATAAATTAAATAACTCAGAGGCCAGTCGCGGCGCAGAGGCATAAAGTGTGACTGGTTGTGGGTTCGATCCCCACTCGAGGAGGTTCAGGATGAGGAGGTTATTTCCTTAAATTTATATTTTCATAACTTCGCTCTGGTTCTGCCAATTAACACGCAATGACTGTAGAATTCTCTAGTCTAGTCTTATAACTAGGTTCCCTCTGGCTACCTTGCTGTATGCGGGATACAGCGTGAAGTTAATGATATATATCACAAACTAGTTTAAATAACAATAATGTCTAAAAATCATATACCTATGTATAGAGAGCATATTACGTAGTGAGAGAAATGAAAAATGTAAACGCGACGGTTGTGGGGTTCGATTCCCACTCGGGTGAATAATTATTCTCATTTTCTTGCTCTGGCTTTGGCGGCGATGAGTTCCGTCACTTATCATCCAATGCTTCGAAAATTAGGTGGAATATCGGAAAAGTAATGTCTTAATAGTACAGCGTGAATCCACAAAAGAAAAAAGAAATAATGCTTTAAAATGCAGTAAAGCTGTTTTGTTTTTATGATTCAGACTTTTGTGACGATTGTTATAATAAAGAAAAAAATATTCTTTTGTTGTATTTTGCATAAGCTACTGTATATTGTACTTACAATATACATACGACTATCAACAAATAAGAAGCATAGGTAATAAAGTTTTACCTAATCTATTTTTTAACTTCAAGCTGTCTCCCGCACGTAGCAAGGTGGGTAGAGGGAACCTGAGAACCTAGGGTTAAGAGACGCCACTGCCATTAAGCACTTTCGTTCCCTACATTTCACTAAATTCTGAGGGCAATAGGTGTTGAGTAGACGAAATCAACGCTGCATTTTGCCCCTTTTGCCAGATTGAGTGGGTTATATCAAAATATATAGGTTATATATAATTGACGGGAAATAGTATACATTTTGTCGATTAATGGACTATTTTACACAAAAAAATATCTAATTCGAAGCAAAAGTTCTTGAGAAAAGCGCGTTGAACCCAACATTTTTTTCAGTTTTTGAATATTAATTATAGATACGATACACGATGGTCGTGCGCTCAATACCAATTCCACCTACAAACTTTCCATTTCAATTGACATAGCATAGGGTTCCGCCCAAGACGCATTTTTTTTATCTAAATCATATGGAACTAACAGAACGGAGTGTTTCACCAAAGGTACTCCCAATATTTCTCAAAATAAAAAAAAAATTAGACCCGAGATAATAAACCGACATTATCAAAGCTATTGTAGACTAGATCAGTGATAAGCGGACGTATAAATATTGACAAGTCTAAGTGGATTTGGAAACTGAAATATTTCACTTTATAGTAAGTAGGTATATAGATAAAGTACAATAACCTCCTCTTATTTCAATACTAAATAATCTTGATTCATCTTCACGGTGTATACAGCAGGACAGGCAGAGGAACCTAGTCTTAAGACACTCCGTTTCCCACTTTCCGCGGAATTTATCAAGGCATTACGTGCTGAGGAACTGAACGTCGTTATTTTCTCTTAGTGGCAGAGCGAAGAAATGAAAATATTAAATCAACTTCACGCTGTATCGTGTACACAACAGGGTAGGCAGAGGGAACCCAGTGGTAAGGCATTCCGTTTCCCACTTTCTGCTGAAATCTGGAGGCATTGCGTATTGAGTGGCAGTACTCAACGCCACGCTTTGCTTCGAGACCAGAGCAAAGAAACGGAAATATAAATTTATGAAAATATTTCTTCGAGTGGGGATCGAACCCACAACCAGTCAGTTTTACAGTCACACTTTGTGCCCCTGCGCCGCGACTGGCCTCTCACTGAAAATATTAATAAATATTTTCATCTCCCGGATAGGGATTTATTTGCGCCACTGGCCTCACATATAAAAAAAAATATTTTCTATAACATAAATATACATAAAAAGAGCAATTCTCACCTCCTTATCTTCCACGAGAGTAGCGACACGGCCGGGCTGAAACAAAAGCATTACGTTATCACCAATATAAACCGTGCATAATTTGAAAATTATGGATCTTGCTTTGTCAATATTAAAAGTATTGATTACAATCAGCATTTTTAGAGCTCTAAAGTGAATGTTTTATTGAAATGTAGTTTTTCTTTTGTAAATTAAGTTGTTTTCAAAAAAAAAAATGTAAAAAACAACACGTCAAAATAGTTACCACTATTTACAAAATAGCAAACTAAAACAAAAACAACTTTATCAGACAGATGTAAACCGGTCATAGCATCAAAACTGTCTGTTTTGCTTACAATTTTAACTTTTTTTACATATGATCGATTACAATAAATATTTTTTAATGTAAAGATTTTTGTGTATTATTTCTTTTGTTACTAAATTAAGTGGCAAACCATTCTTTTGGATATTTAATTATTATTTTTAATATTTTCAAATGTGCTATTAAATATTTAGGAAAGAAAAATACTTTTTTAGAAGACGTATTAGAAATTTAACGTATTAACGGATTAATTAATTTAATTATTAGCGGATTTGAACCCGCACTTGAAAACATATGGCTTTGTGGTCAGAGCGCTTGGACTGTTTTCAAGATTTCATTAATTATAGAACAGAATCGAAACAGAAACAAATCTCTTATTAATCTTTTGCTTCACGCTTCTGTATTTAGCACACAGCAAAGTTAGTAGAGAGATTCTGTTTTCTGGAAATATAAATTTTTATCTATATTTTAAACACTTGTAAAATTTTGGGTAACGTCCATAGCAAAGCTATAGGTTGGTGCTAAATTGGGTTATTTAGTATTTACTAATAAAATAATAATATAATTATTATACCCACGCAGTTTAACTGCGCAATATATTTTTACCTACGTAGTTATACCACGTGTTTTCAAATTTACATTCTAAAATTATATATTCCCATTTAAATAGCTCATAAAAAAAGTTAATAGTAAAGAACAAACACGCGACGATAACGTGTTTCACCAAAATAAACAACGCCAAATCTCGCGCGGCCGCGTGACATAACATGATAATATCAATATCTATAAAAGATACTAGGTAGTTTATTAAGATAGCTATGGGCTATTTTTATCTAGGCACATTGCTACAGGTGGTGTTTAGAATCTTTTTTTTAATTTAACTTATTTCAGGAGGCCAGTCGTGGCGCAGCGGCACGAAGTGTGACTGTAAAATCGACTGGTTGTGGGTTTGATCCCCAATCGAGGAGATGAAATATTTACTTAAATTTATATTTCCATTTTCTTCGCTCTGGTATCGAGGTTAAGCGCGGCGTTGAGTTCTGCCACTCAACACGCAATGCCTGCAGAATTCGGCAGAAAGTGGGGAACAGTGTCTTAACTCTAGGTTCCCTCTGCCTACCCTGCTGTGTGCGGGAGACAGCGTAAAGCTGATTTATTTTTATTTTAACTTATTATTTTCATATTTATTATTGAAGGCTATGTAGAAAGAATTTAGTGATATGTCACTAACTTTATTCTTACATTTTTACTCATTCATAGACACTGTGTTGTCCGTGGTGATACGTGATGCCGTTTGAAATAAGTGGAACAATTTCTCCTATTAAAAAAAGTTAAGCTCCACCAACAAGGTCTCACCATTCAATGGTATATTTTACGAAAACTGGAGAACTAGAATAGAGATAGCAAGAGTTTAATACGAAGTTCTTTTATCATACTTTCAACGAAAAAAAGAAAAAGAAAAGAAAATATAGATTATAATAAGCAACCCAAACGCGGCATCCGCGCTTCAATTTTTAAAATATTAGCCAAATTATACAAAACTTTACATAAATTGTACGTTATGTGTTATATGTCGTATTTCTGTAGAGTTTAATCGAAATCCGTTCAGCAGTTTTTACGTAAAAGACGAACAAACATAGTAGGACTCTAAAATAATTAAAGATACATATTATTAACTAACAATATTTATCAACAAAGTAAGCTGATAAATTGTTTTTACGGTATTGCTTTTATCACAGTATTTTAATAGTTCATCGCAAACGTATCTTAATCTTGTAAGCAATGATTTACATAAAATGTTTAGGAAAATCGTTAGTATTTGATATAAACATTTTTGTTTTCGTCAATATTGTTATGGTCGTATGTGTGTTACGTCTAATTTGAAGCGATAAGTGTGGGTTCAAAACTGGTTTCAATTAAATTTATATTTCAAAGGCCAACTTAATATAATTGGGGCCAGTCACGACGTAAACACGACTGGTTGTGGGCTCGAACCCCACTCGAGGAGATCTGGTGTGGCGACAAGCGCGGCGTTGGGCTCTGCCACTCAACACGCAATGCCTCCAGAATTTGTCATATGAATATAAAATATTTTTAAATAGAAAACTTCACAGTAGGTACTTAAACGATTTTATTGTGGTTTGGAATAATTATGCGTTACTTTAAATAATAAAAAAAAAATTGCCACAGAACGTGGAATAATCTGTAAAAAGCGGAACCATACCAGTCCAGATTGGGGCATTTAATTTTCGGGCTAAAAATCCATTTAATCTTGGGCTAAAAAATGGGACGTTCCGCCAAAATCGGGACATCTGGCAACGCTGATGTTAGAGCAATTTCAAAGTTGAAGTCGTCATCCAAATTTCAGCTCAACTGGACATTGGGAAGTAGGTCAAATTACACTTGTAAGATTTCACATATGTACCAATCACAGATAACACGACAAATCAAATAATAACGTGAAAGAAAATATTCCAATTTTGTCAATCTACTTAGACAATCCGAGTTTTGGTGTGGTTATACAAATTTCCTATAAAAAAAATATATTTTAAATCGGGAAAAATCAAAGTTTATAACTTTTTTATTAAAGTGTTATTCCACACTTGGAAAAGAAAAATACTTATTTAGAAAACGTATAAAAATTTTAACGTAGAGGGACTCGAACTCGCGCCTCCTGGCCTGGTCAAATACGTTCAAATGTTTATTTTTTATATCCTCCGAAAAATTTGTAAAAAAATGCGTACGTTTATAACAAAAACAAACGCAAGTAAAAATATTTTTCTTTGATAACAATGTTGTGACTACAATGAATGTTAATCAAAATAATTTTATAATAACAATATTTGATATTATCATAATATTTATTAATTTCAAACATTCATTTAAAATGTTTATAGTAAAATGAAGTATGGCTTATACATTTTCAAAGTGCGTCATTCCTAAGAAGGCACAGGGAATTTATTAAGTGGTTTTACCAGAAGACAAAAGAAAAAATAATTATTTAAAAAAAAAATGTTCATTTTAAACCTTGCCTTTTTCGAGGTATGCTTGGGCTGTAAGATAGGCACTGCTCTCTTACTCTCTATACACAGCAGTGAATCCATGGAATTGTATGCAGTTTATTGTCATAAAAACTGTATATATTTAATAACAATACTAAATTCATTAAGTAAACCAAATAATATCAAATTTCATTTATATTAGGCACTGCAAGAGTTTTCATTAAAACGCAGATAAAAATTGATTTATTGGTATATTATTTGAAAACAAATAATATTTTATAAATGCATCAAAATCTGCCTCAGAACTGGAAGGCCAGAATTCAACATAGCTTATTGACTTCTCAAAACAGAGAACACAAAAATGAATTACTTACCCAAGTGGGGATTGAACCTACAACTATCACCTTTATAATTAGAATCTGTTTAGTTATATAGAAATGGTAAACACAGCACTTGAGAACTACAGCACCCATATACATGTTATAATATAATAAATAATGTATTTTTTATCATTTAATGCATATATATATTAAAGTCAACAATGTTTCTATTTACTTTGAAATACACAGATATTGACTTTGCTTAATGCCATAAAAGTCTTTTATTTTATTTCATATGAAGTGTTGATTTAAATTATTATCAAGTGTCGCTATCATAATCTGTGTGATAATAATATATTTTTTTTTATTTACGCTGTATCCTGTGTATATAAAGGTAAACAGGAGGAACAGAGTGTGAAGGCACTACCTCCTTTTCCCTTTTCCCACTCACTGCCTATTTTTTTGTGACATTCCTTATTAAATGGTAGAACTTAAGGTTTATGAGAGAAATTGAAAGTAATTCATCCTCCGAAGGGTTGATATTTTTTCTTTTGAATTTCATATTTGGCCTTAGATAATTGTAGAAAGACAACCGAGTTTTGATATTTGAATTAGATCATGGAGCTCAATGATACTATATTTTATCCTGTTCCAATGTACTAAAGATGGAATGTATACATATATACAACCACTGCTTTGCCTCCATTTACTGTATAATAAATAATATTATTTTCTAATAAATGTGTAGTTATATAATAATTAATTATATATTAAAAAAATACTCTTAATAGAAGTTGTTACAGTATGTAATATTTTAATATTTTTATTTACAATTTAAACATACAATTTTTTTAATATATTTATGGAAATAAACAAAATAATTTAAAAATGATTGCAGCTGTCATATATGTCAATATAAATTATGCCATCAGTTGACCTTGTTTTGAAAATATACGCGCCACATAAATCTATATCCAAATAAAGTCTTACATATTAAAATACACACTTTACAATAATATTTTCATTTTTTTTTCATTATTTACAATATATATTTTAAAAATATTTAGCAAAGAAAATACAAAAATTAAAAACCGTAACATCATGTCCCGCAATGTGAAAGGCCGCTCATTTGTTGCATCAGACGAAATATTTTTATGTTTCGTGACGATACCGAGAAAATTTACAGAAATTTTAAATATTAAATTGATTTATAGGTACATAAAAACAGTGCAGCGATAAATATACAACAGGTTAAAATTATTATTTTAATGTTTAATTAATAAATATCGTTAATTTTAGTTACTATTAAAATTACCTTGGATTCAGTTCCTCGATGTATAGTATTTCCTTGCCAGAATCTCCTTGAAAATCCTTTAATATATCCAGTAATTGATTGCTGATATTCAAAGCCTGGATTCCAACAAAGAGATCCATAACCGAAAACCCAGAAAGGCTCTTCCCTTCTTCCCTCATCTGGCTTTTGTTCTACAGCAGAACACATTTTCGTTTTGAAATTATCTTTAACGTCTTCTTTATTTTCCATTTTACTTTAATTTTAATATATAATATAAGTTACGAAAAAATCTACTTTCCCGAATAAAAACCTCGAAGAGATTCTAAATGTGGAATAGTGAAAGCTACGAAAGAATGCCGCGAGGATTGGATTATCACAGTTTTTAAATACAGTTAATATTTATTCTACTTGTGTTTCATTGTGGGTATTTGTAATATACGTGTCTAAACACAAATAATCACTATAAATGCAAATCGTCTTTAATATAACCTTCCATCGCGGTGTACGTTTGTCAACTGATTTATTTTGCCCGCTTATTTCATTCAACTGTCAAATGTCAATGCCGTTTCCGCAAGACAAGATGTGATTCTATGTGTTCCGTTTCACGAAGTCTTGTTATTTCATTTTTTTTAGTTAAAAGTTAAATTTAAATATAAATATTTCTATTTATTAAGTTTAATTAATGAATTTATTAATTAAGATACTTAAATCGTATTCTTTTATTTCTTTTTTGCAGAAGAAGAAATTAATTATTTTTTATTAAGTTTAATTAATGAATTTATAAATTAAGATACTTAAATCGTATTCTTTTATTTCCTTTTTGTAGTTCAATTGGCTGTAATGACCAAACTGAACTATATCTTTTTGTACAAGCTGCCATCCTTGTTTCTTTACGCCTTGTCTCAAATTTATAGGATAAAGTTGACTGGTCGAGTAGTATGTTAAGTAATTATACAGTTCATTCCCCCGAAGGATGATCGAACCCACACCCATTGCCTATGTATTCAAATCTTATACGCCGTTCCACTGTACCACAATAGTTTCTTTTATATACAGATTCACGCTTTTTCTCACATGGCAGGATAACCAGAGGGAACCTAGCGTTAAGATACTCCGTTTTCTACTTTCCGCCAAATTTTCGAGGCATTGTGTGTTAGGTGTCCGCTTAACGCCGCGCTTTGCTTCGTTACCAGGACGAGGAAAAAAAATGATAATAAGTAATTCACACGCTTGTGCTGTGACAGCCTCAAATGGTTTCTAACTATTAACATTTGTCTTCTATTTTATGTTTTAATATGTCATCAGCTAAATATGTACATACACGTACGAATATACATAATATTCGTTAATATTCAAATTTTAAAAGATTTGTTACCTATAATTTAAAAAGTATAAAATAGCTTCACGCTGTATCCCGCGCACAGCAGGGTAGGCAGAGGGAACGTAGTGTTAAGACAATCCATGCCCCACTCTCTGCTGAATTTTGGAGGCATTGCGTGTTGAGTGACAGAACTCAACGCCCCGCTTAGCCTGGACACCAGAGCGAAGAAATGGAAAAATAAATTTAGGTAAATATTTTATCTTCTCGAGTGGGGATCGAACCCACAACCAGTCGGTTTTACAGTCACACTTTGTGCCACGACTGGTCGCATAATTAAAAAAGTTAAATTAGTGGAATTTGAAAAATGTTTAATATTAAGTAAGTAATTGTTGTGTTTGAGAGTATATAAATAAGCATACTTTTAATTTAGATAAATATATAAAGGCATGTCACGCAGTAATCTCTTTTTGCCATACTAATAAGTAATTTCGTATGACCTCACGAGAGTTAAGGGGTTCTTAGAAATTGACAATGAAAGTGAAATGAAAATGTAAAATATTAAAAAAAAAAAAAAACAATCAGCTTCACGCTGTATCCCGCATACAGCAGGGTAGGCAGAGGGAACCTAGTGTTTAGACACTCCGTTCCCCACTTTCTGCCGAATTCTGGAGGCATTGCGTGTTGAGTGGCAGAACTCAACGCCGCCCTTAACCTCGACACCGGAGCGAAGAAATGGAAATATAAATTTAAGTAAATATTTCATCTCTTCGAGTGGGGATCGAACCCACAACCAGTCGGTTTTCAGTCACACCTCGTGCCGCTGCGCCACGACTGGCCTCTACAACACAGTATATTACCTTCTATTTTAATTAAATTTTAAAATGAATGTAACTAAAGTCTTTTTAAAGACACCTTTAGAAGTTTCCGAAATTTAATTAGCCTTTTTTGAAGATATTTAATATCTTTTCTTACCTTTTAATGTAAAAAAAAAGTAAATTTAAAATGAAAATAAATAAAACTTCATTTAAGTGTTGTCACTTATAATGGTCCATATAATTCATAAAGAATAAATCACAATGCATTAGTTTATTACACTTATTTAAACTATTTTACACAATAACACATAAGGAGTATTTAACGGTGAATATTTTTTTTTATTAAATATCATTTTGTTACATTGAAAATACGTACATTGAAACATTCACATTTAAAATTGAAAATACTGTTTTTTTTTATATTAAATATATTAATACAGACAACTGTTATAATAATATAATGCCTTATGTATATATAGAATAAAATTTAACAATATCTTTGATCACTCTGTAATAAATAAGTATTACACAAACATCTAATGTGCATAGAAGTTTATTTTTGTGCATATAATTAAATATTCTTTTATAGTAATATATTTGTATTTTCTGTTAATTTGGACTTTTTTTATACATAATATCATGTATAAAATTTGATTTTTAAAAGATTTTTCATACTTACTTTATAAGTATTATGCAAAGAATAAAGAGCATTCAGCCCCAAATTTACAAAATTATTTATATAATTTTATATGAAAAATACAATGTACCTACATACAACAATTTAGTATAAGCTATTTAAATATTTTAGTAAAATACATATTGCCCTTATTCTTAACGGCACCAAAATTATCATTAAATTGTGAATTCACAGGTAACTAACAAAACATAAATTATGTTAATTGAGATTACTTTTAAAATATCAATTTTAAATTCTTAATGTTATTCTTATATTATCTACAATAATTATAATATTGTGATATTTGGCTCCATATTATTTTCCAATATTTGGAAATATTTTAATTATATATATGAAATGCATTTTACTTTAGCATGTGAAATCGGAGGAATGTGTTATTTTTTTTATTTCCTCTTTGTGATAATAATATAAATCGTGGCGTTGAGTTTCGCCATTTAACATGCAATGTCTCAAAAATTGGGAATCGGAGTGTCTTGAAACTAGGTTTCCGCTGCCTATCCCGCTATATGCAAGATAAGGCGTGAACTGTATAAATATAGTTTTTAGCTTTTTTAAATGACAATTCTTTGTATTATAAGGAAATTCCAATTTGAACTAAATAAAAGGCATTTCATATTACTTATAAAATAACAATAAAAATTGTGATGATTAAATCTATTTATTTACAATCAGACTTTTTACAATAAAAAAAAATTATTACAACTTTAACAAACACGAGTACTTAAAAATTATGAATAGGTATAATATTTATTTAATTTACTGCAAAAATTTTGACGCCGTCGTAGATATTGCGACCCATAAACAATTTTTTATAGCTACTTTTTTTTTTAATAATAAGAAATTATTTAAAATATTTTATTATGTTGTAATAATTATATTAGTGGAATGAAGGTCGCGAATATTGTTCATTAGCAGGGATATTACGGATGTAACGTAACGGATCTGGATACGGAAGTGAATATAAGTTCTACTTATATCGTTCTTGGTCTCGAATATAAGATTTGAAAGTTTTCGATATTTGTTACTTATTTTTTTTTATAGTAACGAAAGTCCGTACTCATTACTATCTCGTAACAAACGGAATTTCTCATAAACAATTACATTTATAATTATATAGGAAAAATAATAGGTTTTGATTTCGAATAACCTATAATTTCCGTTACGGTTACGGAGTTCCGTAACGTCCCTGATTAATAGTGTATATTATTGATAATTATTACTTTTTTAAATTTGTAATACTATGTTTCCTGAACACAGGGCAGGTACTGACATTGTGTTATAATTTAACATTGAATATTATATTTATATGACTAGTGATATGTTATGATAACTTTACATAGGGATTGGTAAAACATTTTCAAGTGTGACAAATATTTAAGAGCGTTTAACTTTAAACGCAACGGTTGTGGGTTAGATTTTAAAATGTGAGAATAAGATAGTCGCTCTGGTAACGAGGCGACGCTCAAAGTTGAGTTCTACTACTCAACACGCAATATTGCCATAAAATGAAATGGAGTGTCTTATCACTCCTTCTAAGGTTCCTTCTGATACATTGTGAACCTATAAAAATAAACATTTAATGAGATTACTTTTATATTATTAAATGTGATGTTAGTTTTAAATTTAATATTAAATATATACAGAATGCACCATAAAGGATATAATATAATATAATATAATCACGAATTTAATTTTGTATAATATAATTTTCTAACCTAAGAAACTAAATACGCATAACGCAGTCAGGCTTTTTGGTAGGTCCCTTATGGGAAATAGGATTTACAAAATGGCTACGCTTATAATAAACCAACTTTACTGACAAAAGTATTGTAGCTTTAACAATAGGCTGTATTATAGTATTATGTTTTGCACCTTACACAAAAATTATGGAGGTAGGTAAAATCGCTAATAAATAATATTGATCAGATAATTATGCTTAACATTGAATTTGTATCGTAAGAGATTAAAACTTAAAAAATATTAATATCCACAGATAATATATTTTTAAGATCCACAGATAATTTATGCCGTTAGGCTGTTTGATGTCAAGCTTAAGTCTGTTTCAGTTGAAAGGGACTTAAGCGGAATGCTTGGATCATACATTCGATTCCGGTCCTTCTGTATTGTGTTTGAATGAGGCGCGGATCCTCGCTAAGTATAGAGCGCAGATGTGGCCGTAGCATTTATTATACCATTCTGGTGTTCTGCCCCTGAAATAGAAATAAGGAATTTGTATTTATTAATACGAAAAATATTTAATTTAATACAACGTTTACAGCAGAATAGGTAACTTTTCGTTCATTGCAATTTCAGGGTGGCCACTACTCGTCGATCTTACTACACACTGTCAAATACAAAACAGCCAAACACAATCTCGTGTGTAAGTTCTTTTTAATAGAGTTTTATCGTTTTGGTGGAGATGTGTAAGAAGTCTATTTATGGAGTGCAAGTACGAATTCGTTGTATACATAATATTTAGATACATTTTGTATTATGTAGTGAAATGTAGAGATTTCATATAGAGCATGAGGTAAATATTAATAGTATTTAATTAATATCATTCGTAAGAAACGCACAAATGGACACCCGGCCGGTCGGGCAAAGTACCGTGAAGCTAGTACTAATAGGTATCTACGACCAACTACCACCAGGTGAACCGTGTAACCCTGTAATACTCACATGGTATCGACCCTGGCCAGATGCACGAGGCGGCTGCGGCCCTTGCCGGCGGGCTGCGCGAGGTAGCGCGACGCGAGCACGACGCCGCGGGCGCCCTCGCCCCCCGCGCCTCCCCCCGCGCCTCCCCCCGCGCCTCCCCCCGCGCCTCCCCCCGCGCCTCCCCCCGCACCCCCCACGCCGCCCCCCACGCCGCCCCCCGCGCCGCCCGCCGCGCCGCCGTGCGCCACCGACGTCTCCGCCACCGCGCACCAGCCGCCGCCCGGCGACCCGCCTTGCTGCCACGAGCTGGAAATTAAATTATACATAAGTTTTATTTTTCATTTATTTTTTTATTTTTCGGGACAATTTTTTTGTAAGTAAAATACTTTGGGTGGGTATCAGATTATTTTGAGATGGGCACGGACTACCCGGCGCCTCTCTTCCTACGCCCATGCTTGCTTACTTAAACTTTAGAGTTGGATTTAATTCCGTTAAGCTTTCCGGCACTTAATCATGGCTGTCACCGCCGCATGCCGCCGCCACCAACAAAAACCCCGTGGCCGTCAACACAGTAGCTACGAAAGCTCAAGCCTTCTCACCTATGGCTCCAACAATAGATCTACCGACAGGAAAGAAAGAAAAAGAGGTACTTAAAAGACGAACAAGGAAACGACATCACCTTCCTCAGACCCTACAGCATCTGACCACCACATGGCCCAGCCTGAAGCAGCCTCTACTCAAGCGCAGGCTCTCATGACCATAGACACAGCTATCGCCCTTCTCAAGGAGGTCTTTATTGCCTTGAGGAATTACACTCTGAAATCGCCTGTTTGAAGATTCGTCTCCGCATTTTGAAATTTCTCCTACGCTAACAGAATATGGATATTGCACTGCAACGCGACTAGAATGCCCCTGATCGCACACCGGATCTCACAGCTGCTCAGGCGAAAACAAAAGACGGACGCTGAACGGCTTAGGATTCGGGAGCCTGCGACTACAACAATACTCAACAACCTCATTGAATCCATCTATGCGGAACTGAAGCCGCGCCCAGATCAATTTGGTTTCTGAAGCAGTCCCTCGAGTATAAGTAGAAAGAGTGGTCCATTTTGCCGCCACGAATAGAAAAGAAAATGCCATTTTTCTCATCGGCTAGCAGTATGGGGACTGATCTTAAACGTCACCAAGACCCAAGCAATATCGTTTGAAAAATCGCAGGAGGCGGAGGCAGACGCTCATGGTCAAAGCGTACAGTCTCTGATGCCGTCGGCCCTCTTCCCCTTGGGGTATGAGAGAAGAAGCAAGAAGAAGTCCGTTCAATAGCTTTCGCGTTAAAACGGGACAAACAACCATCGATCAGCACAAACTTTTCTATTTATATTATTGTTAATATAAAATGGGATATAGATGAAAGAATGAAAAAGAAATAACAATACTCACCGTAACACACAATAGTCCCTCGTCGGCAAATTGAAGCTGGATGCGGTAATGTATTGAAACACTTCAGCGTTGGGCCCGAGTTTCTCCGCAACGCGCCACTTTACTAACGAATCGTCCCAAATATGTCGTTCTCGGAGTATCCTGGAATAGTCATGGATATTATATAAATATGTAAATTGTTGTGGGTTCAGATCCTACTTGGGAAATAATTATATTTATATTGTTTTAATTACCCTGCATGGTAAGACAAAGTCTGACATTAAAGAATGGAAAGGTCTTAATAGGAAACAGAGTGTTTTACCATTAAGTTAACAGATTTACTTTCTACCCCGCTATATGCGGGGTAAAGCGTGCAAACAACAAATAAAAATCAAACCTTTGCATAACCTCCTGTGGCGGTGCTTCTATATCAGTAGTGGCTCGCCACAACCGCAGCGGGTGACCGTCGCCTACCTTCTTACAGCACAGCTCTACATGAGGGGCGGCGCCCGATACCGACATCCAACCTCGCGTTCTAAAATTTAGAAATTTATACTTTATTGTTAGTTATGTAAGGCTGGTTTTAAGTTCTTGTTGAATTTGTTGGTGTTCTGGCATTTATAAAATTAGACTTTATTTATATAGAATAGACATAAACTTGATTTTGAGTTCTTTTTGATATTGTTGTAGGGTAGATAGAAAAAAAATATTGAATTATTTATGCCAAAAAAATTTTATTTCAATGTTTTATAGCGCTTTTTTTGTGTCTTTTTTATTATTTTGTATATTTAGTCTGTATTTATGTATATATATATGTAATTATGTGTGTGTTTAAGAAATTTTGTCAATTTTTCTTATTCTTTTCCTTGTAAATGTTGAAATATGCAGTCAATTAAGTCAAAAAATAGAGTAGTGTATTTGTGCCGATATATTATTTAATATAATTGTCTTTTTTATAGTGGTGTGAGTATTTTTTTAAGTATTATTTAATTTAATTTATTTTATTATTTTTTTTAATATAAGCTACACAGCAAACAATATACATACAAAATTATTCTAAACATTCTTTATTAATAATTTAAAATATTATTTATTTTTAATTTATTTATATATTTTAATGTTTTTAATACATTTCCATTCTAATGATATATTATTTCAAACAGCTAATTGACCATCTAAATTGCACCAATACTTCTACAATGGCGGTGAAGTGAAACCAGTTATAATCTGTCCTTTATTGTCATTTATTTACTAATACTAAATTTATAATTATTAAAATAATAATCAAATATAATAATGTAAATGACAAAATAATAAAAATATATATATTAATAATTATAATTAAGAATTAATTGTTATATTTTAGATAAAAATCGATATTGTTAATATAAAATGAATGTTATAATAACATTAGGCATAAAGCTTAATTGGGAAGTACCTGATTTTAGGCCAGATATTAGATTAGGTACTGATCAGCAATAGTTTCACACTGTATCCTGTATATATTAAGGTAGGCACTTAGGAACATAGTGCTTAGACACTCCGTTCCCCACTTTCCGCCGAAACTTTGAGCTATTACGTTTTGGGTAGCGAAATTTTTACCTCTGATTACAAAGTAAATATCAGACTGATTTGCATTCGCTTGTCGAAAAATAATTTGCAATATCGATTTTTATACCACAATATAAAAGAAACATATAAATTCAAATATTTAAGATAGAAAAAAAAAAATTAAACATAAAGAACAGATTGTGAAGAAGATGAGAAAACGGTGAACCACTAACACCTATCTCACCTCTTTCCTGACCGCCCACAGACTCTAAAAAGGCATGAAAAAGTTAATTTCTATAAGAAATTTCTAAAAAAAGACAGAAATTTGTATAGAAAGGTAAATACACCTATAGTTTGTGTCTTTAAATCGCATAAAAAAATAAAAAATAAAAAAAAATCTTACTTTTCTTTGGCCTCTTTTAGTAAAGCTTTGATGCAGGCTTGTTGGAAACCTTTCCAGTCTTGGTTGAAATCTGCTCCTAGCTCTTCTAGTGCAACCTAGAAATAACAACCAATAGTACAAAAGATAAACTTAGAAAACTCTTCATATTATGGTTAATAATGGAAGATAATATATAATAACTTATATATTATAGATTTTTTTTCATTATGTTGATGCCGTTTTGCTTACCCAAAGGAACAGTATCTAATTATGATCGCGGTTTTTGTGAGGCGAAGGAGTCTCCCCACTCCCGTAAGAAAAAATATAGGCCCTAATAAATAATAATGTGCTTCTGTAATTAGTTCATAAAAAAGGACGATGATAAATTATGTGACGTTCCAAAAATGAAATAAAAATATTTGACTTTGAACAAATCAACTTCCGCCACTAAACACACATTATCTAAAAAGCTCTGCGGAAAATGAGAATTGAAGTGTTTAACTACACTACGTTGCCTCTGCCTATCCTGCTTTGCGGGAAAAAGCGTGAAGACGTTATTTTTTAAATAATTTAACACTTACCGGCACACTCTCCTCAAAATAATTAAACTTGCATCTGGCTAACATGTCCGCCGGCGCCAAGAACAGAGTACGGTGTTGCTGTATAAGCAGCAGGAGGCACGCGTGAGCTGCGCGGGACTCGCTTATCTGACGCTGGTCGGCGACACTCTCTATAATCATCCTGGAAAATATATTGGATTTTTTTTATGGATTTGGTTCCCAATCGGGGTACTGAAATATTTATTATTTTCATGTCCTCGGTCTCGCAAGAAAGCATAGCGCGAGGTTGATTTTCGCATCTCACATGCAATTCCTCAAGAATTGAGGAGAAATTTTTATGGGGAACAGAGTGTGTTAATAATAGGTTCCCACGTTCCTTCTGCCTATTCTGGTACGTGCAGGATACAGCGTGAGACTTAAAAACGGTTTAGAAAAGAACAGTATTGTAATGTATGATTGTATATATGATTTTTTCTTCTCATAGTGCCTTTCCTACTAGTGAAGGTTGGCAGTTAGGACTAAATATTTTTCAACTTTTGATTTGAATGTCAGATATCACCACCAAATATTATATACCTATTAGAGTTCCCCTCTTTGGTACTGCCAGTATGTGGCGGCGCGTGATGCAGCCTCAACAACGTGGGCGCGAAACAGACTGCGAGGTTAGACGCCGTCATTTGATTGACAGCTGAATGTTCTGCTACCTAAAAGAGATGAAATAATAAATCAATAAAAATTAGTTGTAGCGCGATGTTTCTCGATTGGATTAATTGCGGTGTTGAGTTCCGCCCCTCAACTATCAGTTTTGCAAAGTCACTTTTTTAAAATATAATTTAATATAGATTTTGAGTGTATCCAAGAATTACCAAGTGGTTCACCACGTTCAAATTATGCTGATCGTGCTTTATGTTTTCCTATAAGATGTTCAGAATTTTAATATCTTTTTTGCCAAGTTAAATATGAAGTTTTGTAATGCACATTACATTTTTTTAGTTTACATAATATTTATTATTTATAATTAAAATGAGGCCAGACGTGGCACAAGGGTACAAGCGTGCGACAGTAAACGCGACGGTTGTGGGTTCAGTTCCTATTCGGAGGAATGAAACATTTAATATTTTCATTCTCTTTCGCATTCGGTGGAACGGAAGTGTCCTAATAGGAACGAAGTAACTTAATACTAGGTTGCCAGGTAACCTTTGCCTACCTTGTTATGTACTGGATACAGCGTAAAACAAAAAAAAATAACTAAAATTTATTTAGTGTTCTCAATAATTATAATTTCGGGACTTATTTAAAAAAAAAAATATTATAATTATTATATATATAGGGACTTATTTAAAGATTTATAAGTAGGTTTTTTGCTATATTGTTGAAATGCTGTATAGTCAAAAACATTAGAAACTTTTAGATTTTAAAAATGATTTACATTAAGACTTGGAAATATGTATATTGTAAATAATTTTATAAGTATAGTTTTTTCAATACAAACCTCAGCCAGGAATATTAATAACGACTGCAACGCTTCCAAATGCTCCTCAGGTAGAAGTAACAGAGCACATTGAACAGCATCCGGTCTTAATGGTTCGGGAACATCTGGAAAATTAAGTTATGTTTTGTATACTCTGATTCTTAAGTCTAAAAAAAAATTAAATTAGCTTCACGCTATATCCCGCACACAGCAGGGTAGGCAGAGGGAACTTAAAGTTAAGACACTCCGTTCCCCACTTCCTGCCGAATTTTGGAGGCATTGCGTGTTAAGTGGCAGAACTCAACGCCGCAATTTTGCCTCGACACCAGAGCGAAGAAATGAAAATATAAATTTAAGTAAATATTTCATCTCCTCGAGTGGGGATCGAACCCACAACCAGTCAGTTTTACAGTCACACTTCGTGCCGCTGCGCTATGACTGGCCTCTTGAGTCTAGAAGGAATTTATATTTTTATTTATTCGCTCTTATGTTGAGGCAAAGTGCGGCGTTACGGTTACGGCGAACGGAGTGTCTTAAAAATAGGTTCTCTCTGAACACCCTGCTATATGTGGGATACAGAGTGAAGATGATATGATATATATAAATTTTCTAAATTTTCTAATGAAATTTTTGTATATCAAAAGATGGGGCATTAACGGTGAGATAATTATTGGTAAACCTTTTATTCAAAATAATATTGTTTTTACAAAAAAAAAACAGTAAAAAAAAATAATAATAAATCAAATTTCTCATATAACTTTAAAAAAGTATGACTTACGTTGAAAAATAGCAATAAACGTTTCACTAAGCTTATTAGTGAGTAACGCGTCGGGGAGTTCCCGAAAGTACTGTTTCACCATATCAGCCACGTCGTGGGCTTGGGCACCCTCAAAGTTCAAGCTGGACTGATTCGGTTCGACAGTATTCATGTTTTCTATGGCAAACGCTCCGTTTACCGCCCCAGCTGATTCTACCATGGTTCGAAGTTTGGCCGTACGAGATTTTACACCTGCTTTTCTAAATATACCCATCTGGAAAAAAAATTGCTTGTGATTAATAGATTGAGGCCAGTCGTGGCGCAGCGGCACGAAGTGTGACTGCAAAACCGACTGGTTGTGGGTTCGATCCCCACTCGAGGAGATGAAATATTTACTTAAATTTATATTTCCATTTCTTCGCTCTGGTGTCGAGGCTAAGCGCGGCGTTGAGTTCTGCCACTCAACACGCAATGCCCCAGAATTCGGCAGAAAGTGGGGAACGGAGTGTCTTAACATAAAGTTCCCTCTGCCTACCCTGCTGTGTGCGGGATACAGCGTGAAGCTGATTAATAGATCAAAAAAAAAAACGGATTATAAAATTATTTAGTAATATCAATCAATATCAATTATTTATTATATTGAATTGACAATTTTCAATAAAACTACAAAAGTTTAAAGTTAAGATAAATATATCAACTCTATAAAGCAAAGTTAAAGACTTCGATCTACCTATAAAATAAAATTCAAAAATGTATTTTAGTTTAGTGAATATTAAAAATTTCTAGTCTAAAATTGAAAAATATTTTATAAAATTTTCACAATAAATTATATCAGGTACCTGATCAAGGGCATTATTCTTCAGCCAATTCAAAGCACATTGTATAGGTTTCGGTAAAGAATGACCAGTCCTTTGTAACGACACCGTCAATGGAACGCCGAAAACTGTTTTATCTGAAAATAAATTAAATATTTAATATTAATATATTTAAATATATGTAAATAAAAAAATATCTAGTTTATTTTTCAGCTTCACGCTGTATCCCGCACGCAGCAGGGTAGGCAGAAGGAACCTAGTGTTAAGACACTCCGTTCCCCACGTTCTGCCGAATTCTGAAGCCATTGCGTGTTGAGTGGCGGAACTCAACGACGCTCTTTGCCTCGACAACAGAGCTAGGAAACAGATATAAAAATTAAAAAAAACATTTACTGCATCGAATGGGGATCGAATCCACAACCAATCGGATTTACAGACACACTTTGTGCCCTTGCGCCGCGACTGGCCTCAAAGTTGGAATGGTATTTATATAATATTAGTAAGAAATAATTAATTATTATTTTTTTAAATCTTCTAAGGGAACTTTTGCCTTACCTTTATAATCAGGTGTTTTAATTTTCCTAATAAGTTTAGGAAGCTCCCAGTTCCAGCCAGATTTGTGGGATGGACAGTATCTCTCCATACAAGCTGTTAGCCTTAATAACGCCAGTTTCCTCAATATATGCAATTGGCCGCACGAGAGGGAAGACATTGGACGGGATACTGTAAAAAGAATACAAATTTTAATATAACTGTTCAGTTTTATAATACATTCAAGGAGTCGTGGCTGCTCTGAAGTTAGCTGTAGATGGTTTCGCTGGTTTGATTTTAGGATTTCTCTTTATTTTTGGTTATTTGCTTCTAGAATGTTGTATCCCGCAAACAGCAGGGTAGGCAGAGCGAACCTAGTCTTAAGACACTCCGTTCCCCACTTTCTGCCGAATTCTGGAGGCATTGCGTGTTCAGTGGCAGAACTTAACGCCGCGCTTTGCCTCGACACCAGAGCGAAGAAATGGAAATATAAATTTAAGTAAAGATACATCTCCTCGAGTGGGGATCGAACCCAGAGCTAGTCGGTTTTACAGTCACACTTTGTGCCACTGCGCCACGACTGTCCTCAAATACAAATTTTAATATATATTTTTTTAGTTTTAAAGTACTTTCGACGAGTCGTGGCTGCTCTGATAGCTTTGCAGGTTTGACTTCATTATTTTTCTTTTTTTCGTAAATTACTTCTCGAATGCACAATTCTCCAAATTTCTGAAAGTCTATCTTGAAGGCGGCCATGACTCTTCGATAGTACTGTACGTAATGCCCATATTGGTAAGTATTGGGAACTTAATATTAAAACACTTCGTTCTCCACTTTATACAAATTGTAGTTAATTAACTCTAACGACAATTAAAATTAATGACAGTTTATTTATAAATGCATACACAGTTTAGTATGCATAAACAATGTATATAGCAAAATACTTAGATGTAACACGTGTAACATTTATTGAACAAGAAGTATTATATAAAAGCCATTGTGGCGCAGCTGTATGGCCTTTGACTGTAAACGTTTGTGGATTTGACTCCCAGTCGGGGGAATAAATTATTATAATTTTCTCGTTCTAGCAACAAAGAAACTCAGCGTTGAGTTCCAGAAATTAGGCGGTGTTTGGGAAAAGGAGTATTTTAACAATATCTTCTCTCTGCCTAACCTTCTATGCGGGAAAGAGCGTGAAGCCTTTTTTTAATTAACATTGTAGATTACATCGTTACTTACGGTATGTCTCGGGGTTTTTCTGATTGGGCGCTGGCTGCAAAGTGTTGTTGGCTTTGGGTCCCCCGTTAAGAGCGTTCGTCCTAAACGAGTACCACCTTTGGATGTTGTTTCTGAAACAAAAAAAAGCAGAGATAACCGTTATTCAAAATTATGAAAAAAAAAATATTTTGAGGATATGGTGCCTAAGTAAACCAGCTAGCCACGCAGTGTTTCTTCGGATGGGATTCGAACCCACGACATATTCGAAACAATATATTTTTTCTAAGTGCATTAGTTCCGTCTGTGCTTTGTCTATTAATAACTCATTAGACGAGTTAAATAATATAAGAAAGAAAAATATTGATATATAAGAAAGGGTACGGCGTTCGATTCCACAAGCACAGACGCAAAATACAAACCGAGTTGATAAAATTTAATAAATGCAAATTAAAGGTGTACTATTTTCAAATTTAATTTATTAAATAGAATTAAAAAGAAAACATTATAAAATTTCGTTTAAAATGCTAATAAGGCAGACGGTATTTCAATTTTGGGGCTCAGTGGAACTTTGGAATAGAAAAAAGGTTTAAATTATTTATTTTTAAGTGATTCTCAAATACCCTTAGGTGCCTACTGACTGTCTAATGGCCACTTCCTTCAATTTAGCATCTTTTAAAGCTAGTTAATATCAAAACAACAAAGTAAATATACTTTTTTTTGTTAAGAAATACAAGCGTTACTGTATAAAAATGTAAAAATCCATTTTTTCCGGTTCCCGTAGGAACTTTCTTAGTGCTCTCTTTCGACTGTGGGTTCTCTGTCAATCACTCATTAATGAAAGAGATTATATATATACAATATATATATATATATATATAATTATATATATATACAATATATATAATCTTTTGTGTGATTGTAAAACCGACTGGTTGTGGGTTCGATCCCCACTCGAGAAGATGAAATATTTACTTAAATTTATATTTCCATTTTTTCGCTCTGGTGTCGAGGTTAAGCGCGGCGTTGAGTTCTGCCACTAAGCACGCAATGCCAAAATGTGAGGAACGGATTGTCTTAGCACTACCGCAAGGTAGGCAGTTTGTGTGCGGGATACAGGGTGAAGCCGATTTGATTTAAGTTTTATATTTAGTTTAAGTTTCAACTTTGTGCTGAAGATTTTTGGTATATGTAATGTCAGACAATGTATACGGTATATTGATAATATAAAAAAAATCCTATATGGAACCGGGCTTTCAAAAAAACAGATAATCATAATTAGGTAGAGGTACTTCCGCTAAGTAGGGTGCAATTTCCAATGGAGAGAATGATTTCTGTTCATTTGCCTTGTTCTGGTAACAAGAGCCACGCTATAATTTGTATTTTGAAAATTGGACGGAAAGTGGAGAGTCCTTCTCACTATCTCACTATACGTGGGATACAGTGTGAAACAAAAAATAAATAATAAATAATTCGAAACATTTTTCATAGTAAACTCACTTTTTAGTTTTGATGTCAAGGCTGTCATCGTCGTCGTCGTGGTCGCCGTCGTGCGACCTCGATCCAGCCGAATTTGGACTGCTGTCCAGTTCGGAGCTCCTTGACGCCGATTTGTCTCTTTTAAGGCTTCTGTCGCGAAATCTAGGAAAAAAAATATTGAATGGTAAATTGTATGTTTTTACAATATAATAGAGACTGTAGTGGCGCAGTGGGAGAGCGTTTTAGATTAAGGCGCTGTAGTTGTGGGTTAGATATCCTCTTGAGGTAATCATTATTTTAAATTATTTTCCTTTAGGTGTGGAGCTACGACACTCAACCGCCGGTGGTAAGCGTTATTGACTCCGTTTTGCCCAGAAGGCATAGATAATAATTTATCAATTTACTGACGGTCACTTCATTTACTGGCGTACTTGTGTATTAAGTACGCTATATCCCGCACACAGCCGGGTAGGCAGAGAGAACATAGTGATAAGACTCTCCGTTCTCCAATTTTCGTCGTATTATGGAGGCATTGCGTGCTGAGTGGCGAAACTCAAACCGCGCTTTTGCCTCGACACCAGAGCAACGAAATGAAAATATAAATGTACCTAAATATTTCACTTCCGTTTCGAGTGTGGATTGAACTCACAACCAGTCGCGTTTCCAATCACATTTTCTCCCACTAGCGATATGAACATTTACACTAAGCTTTATTTTTATTACTATTATTTTCACCCATAAAAATTTGAACCTATAACTATCACTTTCTATTAGAAATCTATACATATATATATAATAACTAAACTTAGATAATATTAAACAACGGAAAAAAAACCGCTTTACTTCAACACAACCACTCAAGTTCACTGCCTCTAATGATTCATAGCAAAATAAACTCCACCATTATTTTCTCACCTTGCATTAACATATGAATGTGGTATTGGTATCTCTCTCTTTGTGAAAACGTTCGTTTACTAATATAGGTAATTATATTTCTTAATTGCTGTAAAAATGACGTACGTACTTTTGATGTTATACTATATTATAGAAACCAAGGAAGCTACCAGCTAGTATGTGCGCCAGGTTGTGAGTTCGATTCCCACTGGAGGAAATGAAATATTTAATATTTTTATCGCTTTTGTGTCGAGGCAAAGTTCGGCGTTAAGTTCTGCCATTCAACGTTCTGCTAGAATTCGCCGAAAAGTGGAGAACAGAGTGTCTTAACACTAGGTTTCCTCTGCCTATCCTGTAGATGCTGGATAAATCGCGAAGCCGAAAATATTATGTATATTTACGTCTATATATATATTTATGTATATGCATTTATGTATGTTCAACTAGCGCTTTGATCATTTCTATCACTAAATAAGTTAACGTATCTACATCCGGTCACAAAAGCTACTCAAATTGGATTGAAGCCTCCTGACGAATACCAATTCACAAGTCAATATTATTTTTGACATTGCCAGTGCAATACAGCCAACGAGGTTAAGAGCATGACATGATTGATTGAGGGGATCTATCGTGCAATGGGGCTCTGGTAGACAAATTGCGGCGTTGAATTCCGCAAATCTAGTTTGTTTTCCATGCTTACCTTAATACATAAAGACTCGGTTTTTCCTAATAGGTGTGAATTAAAACTTAAATTTATACGAGAAATGTGAGGATGATGCACCTAGAACATTATGCTGAAGAGTATTATAATAGATTATCAAATTTAATATAGTCATATTTTCTCGTCGTCCACCTTTAGTTAAAATATTTTGAATATCTTTATAAAATATATTTTCTTGTTTTCCTACTTACTTTCCTTCTTTCCCCAGATTCAATGAACTCGTTCTTATAGCTTGTCGTCTGTGCGGAGTATGACCTGGTGATTTTTGGACTTCCCTTAGCACTTCAGGGTCGGGCTTCAGTTCTATAGTGGCCGGTGGATCACTGTATACCTAAAAATAAATTTAATTAATATCTACAATAAAAGGTATTATTTTTAAAATATAATATATATCCATATAAAAAATAATTTTGATAATAACAAATTAAATTAACATACAGTAAATACTTTACCTCTGTATTATGATGGATATTATGCTCTTTATAATAGTTATGTCTCCAACTCGCCGGTTGACATTCAGAGTCACTCAAAGCACTGGAATCGTCACTTTTCAAGCCTCTATGGAAGATTCTCTTTGCTCTACCTAATTTTGATTTAGAACTTTTATTGCTTGACCCCATGCTGCCATCTGATGCGTAGCTGGAACTGTCATCGCCGAAAGGGGGGTGAAGAACGAATGATTGCTCAAGAGGAGCTATAGGGGAGGGTGGCATGATGGTCATCGGTGATGGTGGCTGCGTCCTGATAGCTGGTGCATGTATGGGGGAACTATGGAAATCGGGAAACGGAAACGCCGTAGGAGAAGTTGGGGTCATATCAATAAAATTCAAATCAGGATATTTATCTTGTTGGACATCTAAAAAATGTGGGGACGAGACGATCACTTCAGTTCTATTCTGTCGTTTTCTCCGTCTCGTTTTTAACGACTCGACCCTCCGTAGCAATGCTTTGGCTCCATCACGTAGCCTTTCTGATCCTGTTCTTCTAAACCTAGTACCCGTTTCTTCTTCATCTTCCTTATCACTTGGTAACTGTATATGAGTTTGTTGTCCAGGTACTGTTAGCCTAAAACAAAAAAAAACGTTTTCTATAATATTTTTTATTCAAATTGTGAAAAAAATAAAAGTAAAACCTATATAGTTATAAGTTTCTCATAATATAAGCACACGATATTGCTTGTTAATAGGAAATACTGTAAATCTATAATCATTATTGATGAAACGATAACATGAATTCCAACCACATTCCTGTTCTAAATAGATTGTATATAAGATAAATAATCAATACACATATATTGAGAAATTCAGACTATCATGGCATAGAGGTTAATTTCTTGAAAACACTAGAAGGTAGCAGCTTCAAACTGTTTTAGAGAAATGATAGTAACCATATATTTTGTTTGGTAATATCGATAGAGATCATTTGCTTCTACTAATTTTATACTAAAGTATCTAGAGTTAAATGTCAAATTACCTATAATTTTTCGTTTTGTTTTAACCAAACTAGGATAGCCTTAATATTATAATTATTTAAACATATTTTAACGATCGTATCGTAAAGTTATTTAATTAATTAATTATTTATTAGTTAATTAGTCTACTTTTATATCGAGCCTATATTTTTATATGAAAATTAAGATTCAGAGATAAATTATAAATTAAATAATGGGTTCAGTCATTATAGTACATTATAGTGATCAATAATAAGTTATTGCTTTTACAGGGCGGTAGTTTGTTAAAATATTTTATTTTGCTAGGAGCGATGGTCGTAGGTTTGTTTTTGTTGTGTAAAAATATTTTAATTTGAAAATGCAACCCGCTTGTCTTTTTTAATACGTGATAACTGTAGTTTATAAAATGGTGAATTATCTCTTTAGGTTATTTTATGTTAATTTATACAAAAAGAGGCGTTAAAATATAAGCCTGAGTAAAATAAACAAATTTGGTACACATTGTTAGTATATCTGTAAGAGAATTCAGGAAAAACAATAAAAAGCAACAACAAAAAATGCCTAAAACTAATATAAAAATAGTTAAATTTAAATCTACCTACTATATATTAGACTTTAAAGAACCTCTACTAACTCAACTGTTTGCAGGCATAAAATTTACGACAAATTCGATCAAACTCTACAATTACTCGCTAATATTCGAATCAAAATGTCTAGTATCAAATGGTTCCCATTATCAACGTCCTAAGGTTCCCATTATGTTCGTCCCTTTTACTTAGACACAATATAAATGTATGTAAATTGAATGGTACGGTATGGGACTAAGTACTTTACAAAGCAAACTAAACCGAATAGGATTATTGGTTTTGTAAAGAAAGGAGAGTCCTAATACATTTAAATTGATGATGTTCAAAATAATGGTATTTTTATTATTTATGTATAGTAAGGAGTAAACTGTCTATAAATTGCGTTAATTTAATAATAATTTTCACATTGTTACCAATTTATGCTGATTATAAGATGATGAGGCCAGTCGTGTCGCAGCGGCACGAGGTGTGACTGTAAAACCGACTGGTTGTGGGTTCGAATCCCACTCGAGGAGATGAAATATTTACTTAAACTTATATTTCCATTTCTTCGCTCTGGTGTCGAGGTTAAGGGCGGCGTTGAGTTCTGCCACTCAACACGCAATGCCTCCAGAATTTGGCAGAAAGTGGGGAATGGAGTGTCTTAACACTAGGTTCCCTCTGCCTACCCTGCTGTGTGCGGGATACAGCGTGAAGCTGATTTATTTATTTTATAAGAACGAGTGCTTGATAGCGAAATATAGCACCGCTTGGCTACGTGGCGGTGTTGGGTTCCGCGACTATTGAGGCATAGTCTTTCATTTAAACGGAAGTAAAATAGAGATTTAAGTTAGTATAACTATATGATTCTCAGTATTTTATTTTGACTAATTTAGTAAATATGCTTTTTATCTAATAAATAATATTCTCTCTTGCTAAGAATCAAAGTTTTTGGAGACTTGATTCGATTTAAAAATATATAAATAAAATCTCTCTAACAAGCATTTAAAATTTTATTTCGACATAGCTCGATATAAGAGTGCTTGGATGGTATCAAAGAGGTATTGATTCGAGTTCCCAACATATTTTTTTTATACGTTTTCCAAATATTTTACATTTGTTAATGAGCAAATAACATTTAAATAAACATTGAAATTGAGCCCAGTCGTGACGCAGAAGCACAAAGTGTGACTGTAAAACCAACTGGTTGTGGGTTCGATCCCCACATAAGAAGATGAAATATTTACTTAAATTAATATTTACTTTTCGTCGCTCTGGTGTCAAGGGAAAAGCGCGGCGTTGAGTTCTGCCACTCAACACGCAGAATTCGGCGGAAAGAAGGGAACGGTGTGCCATATGACTCTAGGTTCCCTGTGCCTACCCTGCTGTGTGCGGGATAGCTGTGAAGCTGATGATAATAATGATTAAAAAATACGAACTCACTACACCCGTGTAAAATATACAATTAAACACACTTACCTACACCTGAACTAGAAACAACACATTAACAAAAACTACTTTTAATTTGTATGTCTGTCACACAAAGTTATGCCAGTGTGTTTATAGTTAAGCGTTGTTGAGACAAGTTTCGACTTGTTCCAAAGCAACTTGTTCCACATATTTTATTCTATTAACATTCTTGTGATGCCATTTTCAGTGGTAAGTTTGGAATAAGTTGATTATGTTAGTTAGAGGTGGTGGTGGTGCAAAGGCGCATAGGTGTGGCTGTATCGCAACGGTTGTGGGTTCGATTTCCACTCGAGGAAATGAAGCATTATTTTTTTCATTTATTCGTTCTGGCACTAAGACAAAAGCCTGGCGTTGATCTCCGCCAAATAACACGCAATGTCTCTATAAATTCGCTGGAAACTGGGAAACGGAGTGTCTTAATATTAGGTTACCTCTGCTGGCCCTCCTGTTTGCGGGATACAGCGTGAAGCTGATTTAATTTCATATAAATACATTTACATAATATAAATAAACTTTTCTGTTGACTTTAGTGGGTAAAAAGAAAATGCGGTATGAAATTCTGAAAATTAAAAATAGTAATTGGATATTGTAGGAAGGTTGTTGTAGCATTAGTTTGACACCAACTCCAAAGTTATATAATCTTTTCTAATCCAGCACATAACAGACTAGGCAGAGGGAACCTAGGTTTAAGACACTCCGCCCCCCACTTTCTGCCGAATTTTAAAGTCATTGCGTGTTGAATGGCGGAACTCAAGACCACGCCTTTAAACTTTGCCTCGACACCAGAGCGAAGATATAGAAATATAAATTAAAATAAAAAAAATAAATTAAATTAGCTTCACGCTACAGCCCGCACACAGCAGGGTAGGCAGAGGGAACCTAACACTATTAGAGGGATCTTAACACTAGGGTGTTAAGACACTTCGTTCTGGTGTCGAGGCTAAGCGCGGCGTTGAGTTCTGCCACTCAACACGCAATGCCTCCAAAATTCGGCATAAAGTGGGGAACGGAGTGTCTTAACTTTAGGTTCCCTCTGCCTACCCTGCTGTGTGCGGGATATAGCGTGAAGCTAATTTAATTTTTTTTATTTAATTTATATTTTCTCAAAATTTAACGTTCTATAGTTCACGCAAACAAAACGTCCTTAAATAATATAATTATAAAACGTAACGGACGTCATAATAAAATATTTTTAAAACTTCCCAACTCGAGTAATTATTCTTATCTCATACACGCTTTAAAAGTTTTCTATTAAAATTGAACGCATCATTTCACATTTTAGCTTTTAATCTACTTCAACTTGTTCCGCTCTAGAACGCACGCCCTTTATGTTGTATACGACTGACGCAAAACAACGGAAAAATATATAAATTTATGTATTGAGAAGAAATGTGTTCGTTTCAACTCCTACTTCGCTGGTAATAAAATTAAAATGATGATAAATCAAAAAAATTACGGTTTCTGTTTTGCATAAAGCGATTAAAGTATTCAATATATTTGTATTTTATTAGTTAAAAAATAAAAATAAATAAATAAACTTCACGCTGTATACCGCACACTGTAGGGTAGGCAGAGGGAACCTAGTGTTAAGACACTCCGTTCCCCGTGGCAGGATTCAACGCCCCGCTTGTCCTCGACAACAGAGCGAAGAAATGGAAATATAAATTTAACTAAATATTTCATCACCTCGAGCGGGGATCGAACTCATAACCAGTCTGTATTACAGTCACACTTTGTGCCTCATATTTTATTAATGTAAGTTTATTATATAGTTTAAACGCTAGGGATAAGAGTGAACCTAAAAAAAGGTTATTATAAGACCAAAAGCGGTATTTTTATGTTGTAGAGTGAGCATAAACATAAAATAAAATAAATCAATTTCACGCTGTATCCCGCAATATTTCCGAATTCTGGAGGCATTGCGTATTGAGTGGCGCAACTGAACACCCCGCTTTGCCTTGACATTAGAGTGAAATGTACATTTAAATATATATTTCATTTCCTGGAGTGGGGATCGAACCCGCAACCAATCGATTTTACAATCACACTATGTGCCCGTGCGTCACGACTGGCCTCTTAACACGTATTTATAAATATTGTGCGCAGAATTTTACCACAGAAACAATAATGTATGAAAATATGATCATTTGAATTGAATGAAGGATGGCTACCATTGTAATATTGTATTAGACTGTATTAAAATGTATTTAATTGTATTAAAACCTATATATTCAAAGCAGCTATTGAGTTTCTTGCTTTATATTTATTTGATATAAGAGTGCTTGCAAAAGAGGAGGTGGTTCTCAAATCAGATCCTCAATTGACCGCCACCTCTTCCTTAGCTTACATCCAACCTAAATCTGATGGTATTTTTTTTATTTGAATTTAATTCGTCAACAATACCTTCAATACCCCCAAAAGGGAAAAGAGAGTGTAGAATGAAGTGATTTCAAACTAGATTCTCTCATCCTATCCCTCTAATAGCGGGAAATGCGTGAAGATTATAAAATTTCGAAACATGAGTAATAACATGTCATTACATACGGTGGAGTAATCAGCTAAAGAAACGTGAAAGGTGAAGGGCCGAGAGCCCAAATTGTAAGTAGAACAAATAGCCCGAGGTTCCTATTTTAGTTATTGTATTATGATGGACGCCATGAGACCTATTATTTATGACTACTGTACTTTATCAGATAAAAAAAGTAGTAACTTAGAGGCCGTCGTGGCAAAGAAAGAGCGTGGTTGGCCATGGTTAGGGATTCGATTCATACTCGAGGAATGTGAATTTAAAATGTGCATTTCTTCGCTCTGGTACCAAGCCAAAAGTGCAGCGTTAAGCCCCGTCACTAAACACGCACCAGTCCAAGAGGGCCATATTAGATCTAATATGCCATTTCTGTACAAACAAACTATTTAAAATATAAATATTTTTCAATTCGTAGCAAAGTTCCTGAGATTAGCGCGTTCAAATAAACTCTTCTCAATCTTACAATATTAGCATTAATGTTTTTTAAGTTTTGAAATACACACGTTGAATGTGGGTTCCATTCCTATTCAAAAAAAAATTAAGTTCTATATACTAGAAAGAAAAGGAGGAAAAAAGACAGTTATTAGACATTTTGTAAAATGCAGAAACTGTGTGTTGGAAAAACAACTTTTCTATCGCCAGATTTTAAGTTGTGAGAATCATATAAGAGTATCGACTTCGCACGTTTGAAACGTTTATTGTCGAAAAAAAAATCGATCAAGAAAAGAGTTTATATATCCAGCTCTGTTCGATATTTAATGGAATTTGCAACAAACCAGAGATATGACTACCCAAGTATCTCTTGAGAAGCTGAGACAGGAGTGTCTCGACACTAGGTTCTTTCTGGCTCAGTGATATGCGGAAAGAAGCCAAAACTGTAGGTATACCTTTAATTTTTTGTATTTTAGCTTCACGCTGTACCACACATAACAGGGTAGACATTGACATACTTCTGTTCCCCTTATCCGCCGAATTCTGGGGGCATTGCATGTCCGCGGAGATCAACGCCGCAAACTCTTAATATAAGTTCAACAATCAATATACAAGTATAACAAACACAAAACATTATAATATATATTGATTAAAAATTAATAAAAATGATTTGACATATTATTATTACACGACAGTACATAGTTTCGAAATTTGTATACAATTAAGGGCAAAGAAAATAACAAAAGTGAATCTTGCCGGTAGCGACGTGAGCGTGTCAGTTTTGAAACGATAATGGACAATGACCGACTGATTTTAGGGAGCCCTGTACATTGGAAAACATTGTTGTTTTTTCGTAATGAAATAAGAAATATTTCAGATTATCTAGGGATGAAAAAAAAAAAAAATCTAAGGATAGGTAAGTGAGTGATAATATAGATATTGAAGAATTGAAAGAAAATTAAATAAGAACTGTCTCTTATAGAATCATCTTGGTATTATATCAATTACTTTTCTAAATTTTTGAAAACAAAATATTGTCTAAATCGAACTAGGGCTTTACTATCACGATTTTGAAAATAGCGTCTCGCTTTATCCCGTATAGAAAGAGAAACTCAAAATGGTAGCCAAAAAAATTTATTGTCAAAGCACTCTTTTCATAAACAATTTTCCATATATAGCGTGTTGACTAGCATATTCTCCCTATTTCCCTGAGTGAAAATCGAACTCACAACCATCGCTTGCTAAGCCAAACACCAATTAATTAATCTTATATGGCATAATAAAACTTTTCAAATTAAACCTGATCGACACTCAATGGAAACGGTTCTTAAAACGTGTGAAGGGTCAATAAAATTGGCGTTAGAAAGAAGTCCATATAACGTTTCAATTAGTTACGTAACTCCAACTTTAAAGAGCTGAAGTCCAATTATCTCAACATTATTAACAAGATTGTAGCGATGATTGGTAGTATTGTATGTTTTATTAATTTCTTTGATTGATGCGTCTATAGTAGTCTATTCATATTCCATGATAAATAATGTATGAACGACACAACGTTTTTGTGTCGATTTGACTGGAACGAGTGTTTGGTTTGATAACGTTTTGTTATTGAAGTTGTTGAAATGTTTTTAGGGTTCTTTATTATAAAAAGGTAAAAAAAGATGAATTCCTTTTGGGGATCACTTCATTGCCCATCTGTCCGTCTGTCAAGACCACTTAGGTCGAGATTACGTGGAGTGGATCAAGCTAAAATTAATGTCTAATATCCAGGGTATCTAGGAGCACTAAGAAACTCAGTCAACGCAATTAAAATATATAAACTATGCTTAAATATGCGTATGAAATTTGTGACGTAATCAAAATGTTTAGGGTGCTTCCCCTGAACCTACCTAGTTATAAATTTTGGCGTGACATATAGAACTTAATAATACAAATGCCTGGAAACTTAAATTTACCAATACAATCAGAAATTAGTACGGAAGCCTCGGTGGCCGAGTACAACTCGCACTTCGGTTAAGCGAGTTTATTGTATATATGTACTTTTGATGGGTAAACATTTGGAAATGAAAATATTCAATTGGTAATGAATGCTTATAACACACTAGTAATTGCTCTTCACATGAATGTGATTAAAAGCTCTTAAAGAAAAATATATTTTTGTATAGGAGATATCAAGAATTCAGTAAAAATAATGAACCTAATAACGTTTATAAAGAGGCTGTGTAGCATTTTTAAAACCAAATAACGCCTGAAGGCACAACTTGGTGATACATTTGGCCTATATTTAATGTATAAGGTGTCCTGAATGCTTATCCTAGTCCACATTTGAATTCACAAATGTTCACAAAGTGTTTCATTGTCCAAAAGCAGATTTGAGAAAACGTCTTTATTTCATGTGACCAACTTTTTAACATATCGAACTGAGTATACATTCTACAAAGTTCATCTTGCAAGGCAGTTCTAATCACTGTCAAACATCGCTCAGTTATTACACTGGGCAAAATTACTCTAAGGCTAAATTCATCCCTTTCTCTTGCTTCCTCTCTATTTGCTATATAAATAAATAAATCATAAATAAAATAAATCATCAGCTTCACGCTATATCCCGCACACAGCGGGGTAGGCAGAGGGAACCTAGTGTTTTTTAGACTCTCCGTTCCCCACTTTCTGCCGAATTCTGGATGCATTGCGTGTTGAGTGGCAGAACTCAACGCCGCGCTTAGCCTCGACACCAGAGCGAAGAAATGGAAATAAATTTAAGTAAATATTTCATCTCCTCGAGTGGGGATCGAATCCACAACCAGTCGGTTTACAGTCACACTTTGTGCCGCTGCGCCACGACTGGCCTCTATTTGCTATATATTAAGTATATAAAAAACATGAATTCTAAAAATCTAGACTAATATAAACAAAAAAACAAATGTTACTTACAAATCAGGTTCAACATCAGTATAATGCCCATCAGCGTCCACCAGCCCCACTCTGATTGTTGGAAGAGTTTCATCCTCATCATCTTCCACTTCCCCCCTCGCTTCTCTTGCTTCTCTTTCCGCTAAGGCTCGAGCTGCTATTACCTGTAAAATTTATGTATTTTAATTTATATTCAAGTTAAGTTTCGGTTTTATTTAAGTATATCTATATAAGCTAGCAGACATCTAATATTTTAGAACTTACATATGTAGATAGTGCTAATAAATATTTGTTGTATTTTTGAAGGTTACTGATACACGAGCAGGTCGTTGATAGTTAATGGAAGAATATGTGTTATTTTGACTAAATAGGGAAATAATTACATTATATTAATAAAATATAAAGGTATCAAAAAAAAAAAAAAAAAAGCATATTCAAAGCTTACTAAAGTTTAGAATGCTCGGCATAAGAAGTATTATCATCTGCACATATTATTCATTTTATTACAATACAAAAAAAAATAACCATAGCTAATACAAATACATCACTATTTTCTAAAGTAATTTTCAAATGGATGTAGATAATTTAAAATTTAAGCCTAATCTGAAATTCTAATTTTGAAGTTTTGGGTTAAGCTTCTTAAGGTCATCAATACAAGTTTCATTTTTGGGCTAAATATAAATGTCATTTTTATACTTTAATCATTTTGATTGTTAAGCTCATGCGACAATTTAGTTAACAATAACTTAAGCTGCCTTTGAAAATATTATATATTTTGTTCTACTTCACGCCATATTCCTCCTATTGCAGGGTAGACAGAGGAAATTTAGTGCACTCCGTTCTCCATTTTCCGCCGGATTTCCGAAACGTGTTAAATGGCTGAATTGATCGCGTTTTGTCTTCTATTTAGAATAAAAAATATAAAAAATATAATTAATTTTACACTGTAACCACATACAGCAGAATAGGCAGTCACTTTGCCTTAACCTAGTGTTTAGACACTGCGTTTCCGCTGAATTTTCTAGGCATTGCGTATTGAGTGGACTCGAACGAAAGAAGAAGAAGAAGACTTGGACGAAAATGAATAAAAATATTCATAAATAATATTTTATTCCCTGACGTGAGGATCGAACTCACAACCGTCGACATAGTCACGTTCCCTACGCTCAAGTATAAATAAAATAATTATTATAAAGTAAAACTTAATTAAACACAGTAACAAGAGCTAAAGAAAGAAACCGACTCGACAGTACAAAGCAATAAATACGTCACGTCAAATTTGACGCGTGAAATTCATCAACCTTCGTCAAAATTAGTTTACTTCGAAACGATTGAAAAATTATATGTATTTATCAAGTTTTACTGGCCATTTAAAGGAAAGAGGTGGAAATCATCTTATAAATGAATATTTTCCAAATTATTTTTATCTATCAGGGTGTTAGTAACCGACTTCTGTAATAGGTGGAGGTTATCAGTTCGACTGTTTTCTTTTTATGTTTGTTAGAACTTTGGACTGGGTGAACTCATTTTTTTTATTTTAGAAATAAAACTCCCAAAATATCCTGTATTTATAGAAATTCACATTGAAATCTTCCTAATATTATAAATGTGGAAGTTTGTGAGGATGTAAAAATAAATAAATCAGCTTCACGCTGTTTCCCGCTCACAGCAGGGTAGCTAGAGGGAACTTAGTGTTAAGACACTCCGTTCCCCACTTTCTGCCGAATTCTGGAGGCATTGCGTGTTTAGTGGCAGAACTCAACGCCGTCCTTAGCCTTGACACCAGAGCGAAGAAATAGAAATATAAATTTAAGTAAATATTTCATCTTTGAGAGGATGTGCTCATTACAATTCCACTCAAAATCTACTGCACTGACTGACTAACATGCATGTAAACATTTTATTAAAATTGGCTATAATATAACAAATAAATTTGGACGAGCGAAGTTGAAGTTACATCTAAAAGACTTAGTTGAACAAAGCGCGGCGTTAGGTTGCGTTAATTACAACACAGAGTAACGTAGTGACTTAATATGCGGCGTATATGAGGCTTAAAAATAAATATTTTTTATATATATGTATGAATTCTGGTCATCTAATATTTGATTTTCACTAAAGAATATGTTTTTCATTGTTTAGGGGACGTGAGTAAAATATTTTCCTCATAAAAAGGATATGGCGCGAGGTTTTCCTTTTGTCTTATTTATCTTATAAACAAAGACATTCTAAATTTACTGCTTTTATTTCGGTATAATCAACAACATATCGTTATTAGAAGGCAATATTTTTATTGATTTTGTATATGGTGATTTTTGTAGCTTCAGCTGTATACGGGCGTATAGCAGGGAAGAGAAGACCAAGCAGCCTAGTGTTCAAAGTAAGACTAGTTTTTAAAAATTTTTTTAAAGTGTGATTCTACACTTAGGAAATAAGTATTAATATTAGTAATTAAATAATTATTTTTCTAAATAAGTTCAAGGATAGTTCGTTCCCCATTTTTACTCTAGAGGCGTATTTGTTAAGAGTCTGGGTTGTGTATTGATTGGCGGTACTTAACACCGCGCTTTATCTCGTGGACAGAGCGAGAAATTGAAAATACATATTTCATATTTCATTTCCTTGAGTAGAAATGTTTTAATAGAACTTAGTCCCTTAACACTATGTTTCCTCTGCCTACCTTTCTGTATGCGGGATGTAGCGTGAACCTAAATAAATATCTAAATGAGTACAAACCTGTAACCTCCTCTGAGCCTGCGGCGTTATCTCCACCACTCGCGACCATCTCCTGGATTTCCTCTCGTATTGCCACTTGTCACTTAAAGCACATTGCTCATCGTCAGAGTCGTTCTGTAACAATAAGATACAGGATCAAAATTATAGATAGATAAAAAAAAATCAGCTTCACGCTGTATCCCGCACAAAGCAGGGTAAGCAGAGTAAACCTAGTGTTAACATTCTCCACTTTCTGCCAAATTCTAAAGGCGTGTTAAGAGTCTGTACTGAACGACGCTCCTTGCCTCGACACCAGAGCAAGGAAATAGAAATTTAAATTTAAATTAAAATTTACTTCTTCGAGTGAAGATCGACCCACAACCAGTAGCGTTTACAATCAAACTTGCGTCACGACTGGCCTCGAAATTGATTAATTATTATTAATAACATTTTGATTTTATGAGATCAGTTGTGGGGCAGGAGCACAAGTGTACGACTGTACGAGACGGTTGTTGGTTCGATTTCCATTCGAGGAAAAGTTTCACGCTTTATTTTAATATTTATTAAAATAAAGCGTGAAACTAAAAATATTATTTTGTTTAACGTAAATTTCTATGTAATGAAAAAAGTATTTTTGTAATATCAATAGATGACATTTAAAGTTAGCTTATTTTACTTTATCTATGAAGAAATATCCACAGATTATAATCAGTTTATAATAAAAATTTTAATCATAGAATGTACCTATAAATAAAGATAATACAATATTTATTAAAAGAGATAATGGCAGCAAATTGTTTTTTTGTAGCTTCACGCGTCAGCCATACTATATAATTAATATATGGGGATAGGAAGAAAATAATATAATGTGAAATTTTCCACTATCGGCTCGAATTCCTGCGAAATTTAACGCCGTTTTTTATTTATCCAGCTGGCTTATACAAAAATAGTTCATTCCCCTGAGTGGACATCGAACCCACAGCTATCGCGTTTACAGTCAAACTCTAATTATTAATAAGATGCCAATTTCTCTAAAATCTAAGCTTATTAAGAAATAATACTTTTCAGAAACGCTGATTGATTAAATAACTTATTACAGTTCATAAAATTGTTTGGGGAAACATAAATTTTCTTTGAGGTATTGTATTTTTGATTAAAATTTTAATAAATTTTGCGCAATTAGTATATCAAAAGCTATTTTTAAATATAGCTTTTCTTATATACATATATAATGTTCAATTTTCTATGGCAATGTTATGAACGTTAAATTTGTTTGTTAATTCACTAAATACGTCAAAAATTTACATTATTTCCTTTAACTCAACGCCCATATCAGCGGGATATAATTGCGGGATATGTAGGAAAGATTGGAAACCAAGTGTCCAGACACTTACACACACTTCTCAGTTTCCTTTTGGAATTCGAGATATTTTTTTAAATCATAATTGTTTTGCAATTGCGTAACTCAACTCCGCGTTTGAAATATACATATCAAATAATTAAGGAGCACTAAATAATTTAACACTAAAAACTCATCATCCAGTATGACGGATAAATATAGATGAAAAGGAATCGATATCAAGAAGTAACAGTCTCAACTGTCTTTCATTTGCAACGCAAAAAAAAAGGATAACAGATTAAGAACTCCAATATTCTCTTTTGTGTTTGAGATGTGGGATTTTAAAAGCCTTATTGTGTTGTAACGGAACGTAATGCTGATGATATAAGCGAAAAAAAAATATAAAAATAAAAAAAAATGCTACATAATTTTGTTATATTAAATAGAGCCGCCTTTAATAAAGAAAAGTTAGTATTTATTAATATTTTAATTTTTTGGCTATACTAACAAGGCAAAGCGCGGCGTTTATTTCCGAAATTTCGACGTAAAGTGGAGATCGGAGTGTTCTTACACTAGGTAAGGGCCCAGATTCCCTCTACCTACTTTGCGGAATACAATATAAAGCGTAATCACTCAATACTTATTTGAGTGTAACGCACATATTAAAATATAAATATTCCACCAAGTGAGAATCGAACCGACACCATGATGCTTAATTTCAGACTTATTTACCCATGAGCCGTCTTTTCGCCGTCTTACTAATATAATATAGTGATTATTTCATATACCCAATATAACAGGAGAAAATTCTGAGTATCTAACAATACCACTGGGAAATTACGAAGAAAGGTTTTGTGAAAGTATTAAATACATTGTTTTAATTAAATATTAGATTTTTATGTTAAATTTGAATTTTCACTGAAATGTTGTAGATCTAAAAAGTAACTATAAAATTATATTTACATACATCGACGTTCTTACCTATAGTTTAAAATATAAATCTTGCTTTGTTCAAATATAATTTGAAAAATTTTGCGCTATATTCATAATTATTCCCACCTACCATTTCTCACTCTGAACGTCCGGACTCCGAAATCTGGAGTTGAGTGGTGGTACTTAACGCCGCGCTTTGCCGCGTTATTAGAGCGAGAAAATGAAAGATTGATTGAGTGGGAATTGAATCCACAAATTTATAAAAAAAAAAAAAATAAATAACATAAAAATATATCAATATGTATAAAATCAATATAAAATATTTTTTTTTCTTAAAAATTTGGTAGCAATAGGGTAAATCTGGTTGAATATTCAAGATACTTCCAAAATAGAATTAATTAAACTTAACCCGGCAACTTTTGTCTATAAAATTCTTCACTAAACCAAAATACGTAAAACTCGAGTTAAAACAAGCAATATATTAAATTTACAGCCTTATTACTGTATATTTTACGGCATATTGTCTTAAAACGGAACTTATCTTATAAGGAAAACGTATAAAAAATATTTACTCTGTTAATAAATATATGTAGAGATGACAATCTTAGTGGCCCAGGACCAGTCGTGGCGCAGGGGCACGAAGTGTGACTGTAAACGCGACTGGTTGTGGGTTCGATCCCCACTCGAGGAAACGAAATATTTATTTACATTTATATTTCCATTTCTTCGCTCTGGTATCGAGGCAAAAGCGCGGCGTTGAGTTCTGCCACTCAACACGCAATGCCTCCAAAATTCGGCAGAAAGTGGGGAACGGAGTGTCTTGCACTAGGTTCCCTCTGCCTACCCTGCTGTGTGCGGGATATAGCGTGAAGCTAATATAATATATAATATATATTTATATTTCTTCGCTCTGGTTTAGAGGCAAAGAGTGACGTTGAGAATGCCTCCAGAATTCGACGGTTTAGAACGGAGTGTCTTAACACAAGGTTCCTCAGCTTACCCTGCTGTGTGCGGGATACAGCGTAAAGTTGATTTTTATTTTTTTTACATATATTTAAGTAGCTGTCATTGCCCTGTCTGTGGCATTGAAATGTAATAAATGTATAACTAACTAGAGTTAGCTTACTTACTTTAGTTAGCGTTCTACGCCAATTTGTTAGAATGACATGGTAGAACCATCGGGGAATGATCCGTGGACAATTGTGTAGAAAATGGTTAAATAATATTGAGAGAACATATAACATTTTGAACGTAGTAGCGTTTGAACTTGTGTCTGTTGGATAAAATAAATGTGTCCCGCACATAGCACTGTAGGCAGAGAGAAACTAGTGTTAAGACACTGCGTTCCTCACTTTTGGCCGAATTCTGGAGACATTGCGTGTTGAGTGGCAGAACTCAGCACCGCGCTTTGTCTGGACACCAGAACGAAGAAATGGAAATATAAATTTAAATAGATATTTCATCTCCTCGAGTGGGGATCGAACTCACAACCAGTCGGTTTTACAGTCACACTTTGCGCCCCTGCGCCAGGACTGGCCTCAATACTTATTTGTATGTATGTCTATTTCATCATTAAAAGAACAAATTATTAAAAAAAAAAAAAAAAAATTACAATTTCAATACAAAATTAAATTATGTGTTCACTATCAACAACTATCCATTTGAAATTTTTGTTAAAAAAATTCACAACGAGGTAAATAAAAAAATATTTTCAAAGTTCAAATTTTGGCTCCACGTTCCAGCTTCTGGCACAAAGCCTTACGTTTCAGGGTAAATGGTTTCTGAAGTCCGTCGTTGCGCGTATGCGGTAGTGGGTTTTTTTGTTATAGCCTGTGGTCGGAAATTTTTAATGGAAAACTAGAGGAAAAAATTACGATAGATAGAATTTTTTAAATCCTATTTACCTACTATTTTAAAGGTTATTTTTGACGTAACTGCGGGGCCGTGACGTCACGGCGCTAGGGAGAAGTAGTTGGATTATATATATATATATAATATTTATTAGAAATACATATAGGGGTAAATGTTTCTGTGTTTTTTTAGCTTAACGCCATGTGTTTGCGTTAGCAGAGGTAACTTGGGAACCTAGTGTTAAGACTCGACATTCCCATTGAAACACTTCCGTTCCCGTTAAATTTCGTCCATATTCAAATGGCAGAATTCAACGTCGCGCTTTGCCTCGTTACTAATATTAAGCTTAATAGTATTAAATATTTCAATTTCTTCGAGTAGTAATCGAACCCACAATCTGTCTCATTACGCTCGCTTGTAGCTCTGCACGGCCGAACTGGCCTCAAAATATAAACGCTACAAACCTACACTAAGTTATTTAAAATTAATAAGGAAAAAAACAAGATAAATAAAAAAAATGCAACAACAACCACAATTAAATCAACAAAAAACAACATTCCTATAGAATTACAAATGAACATTGTAAACTATTTCTTACGTTAAGAGTAAAGTTTATATATTTTAATAGCGTCAAAGGACTTTCGAAGCGAAGCTCTTCTGCAAATGACTGGAAACAATTCGAAGATGGCGGTAATTGTGGAACTTGTGAGTATTTTTGTTTAGAAGTAATTTCAGGTGAATACTATTTTATTTAATACAGGCCAGTTGTGGCGCAGTGGCACGAAGTGTGACTGTCAAACAGAATGGTTGTGGGTTCGATCTCCACTCGAGGAGATGAAATATTTATTTAAATTTATATTTCCATTTCTTCGTTCTGGTGGCGAGGCTAAGCGTGGCGTTGAGCTCTGCCACTCAACACGCAATGCGTCCAGAACTCGGCAGAAAGTGGGGAACGGAGCGTCTTAACACAAGGTTCCCTCCGCAGGCAGAAGGACCCTAGTGCTAAGACATTCCGCACCCCACTTACCGTAGCGGAAAGTGGCGGAATACAACGCCGAGCTTTGCCTCTATAGAATATCTATAGCTTTCTTAATTTTCAAATAAACACATAGTATCCTTAATATGGTTTAGGCAATCTTAGATAGTACGAGCTCGGTTTCGTGCCCTTTGAAATTATTTCACGTCGTCGAAGTAATTGGGTGTGACCTTTGAAATAATTGGTGAGAAATATGGAAAGATTATTTCTTGTTTTGGCTTTGATCGTGTTAGTTCGTGTTGCTTAATTTTCAAGACAATTTATATATAGAATCATAAATTTTAGTATTTGCTTTATACCTATTTTTCATTATGTTTAATTTTTACTAATATTATGAAAATTTTTAAGGCTCAACACTCAATGTCTCGGAATTCGGCGGAATATGGGGAACGGAGTGTCTTAACAATAGAGAGAGAGAGAGAGAGATAGAGAGATTTTTTTTGTTCGAACCAGTAGTTTTTGAGATTATTGTGTTCAACCAAACATACTCTTCAGCTAATAAGATGTTTGTTATTCATTTTAAATGAAACTTTTTAACCGTACTAACTGCGTAGTATAATAAATTTTTGGAATTTTGAACCGAAAAGTCTACTCCGTTCCCTCCTTTCCGCCGAATTCTGGAAGCATTGCGTGTTGAGTGCCGAAACTCAACGCCGCGCTTTGCCTAAACACAAAAGCGAAGAAGTGATAATATGAGTATAAATAAATGTATAATTTTCTCGAGTGGGGATCGAACCCACAACCAGTCGATTTTACAGTCACACTTTGTGCCCATGTATATGTTAAAGCCAAAAAATTACCCTCAATTCAGTTTATTTTTTGCATTACCCTAACGTCATTTGTAAAGTCTACAGTTTATAATGTAAATAAAATGATTCAAATTCATAATTTCTCGCGGAAACGAAATGTATAAAGCCGAAAATACTAAAAGCGTACCCTTTTACGCATCCAATTTGCCTTATAAATTACATTTAGAAGAGTAACATTTTCGATTTTTTTTTGTAATTTCCCGCTGTATTTTGCATAAAGGAGGAAATGGGAACCTAGTCTTAAGATACTCCATTCTCTCATAAAAAAATACTATAAATGAACAGTAACACAGTGTTAAGACACTCCGCTTCCCTTTTTACGTCGAAATCTGGATGTATTGTATGTTGAGTGATGAAACTCAACGCCGCAATTTGTCTCAATTTGTTCATTTCCACGAGTGCCCCTCCGCTGTGACAAGCCTCAAAAAGTATTACGATCTAATTTCAATGTTCTTCTCCCAGGAAAAGGAATCAAGGTTGCAGATGATTTTTTTTCACCTTATAAACATATTTTTCAATATTTAACTTACATTATAATAAAAACTTTAAACTATTACATTAAATAAAAGTGAACGATGTATGGTTTTCCCGCCTATCACAACAAAGGGGTAACAAAGCTGACCTTTGGATATAATCAATAATACGAAGTTGCGGAACATTTTTAGCATCGTTATTGGTTATCGTGGTAAAGTGGATAAATTTTATATGTGAAAGGAATTTAGGAGACTTAGGGCGGTTTAAAGTTATTTTGTCAATTAGTATGTAATATATTGTAATATTACACATTTTTATTTCTTTTTTTTTTTCTTATACGCTGACATTACTTTTTTTTTGTATTTGAAATGATAACTGAAAAAATATATAAAAAAATGGAAGCGTTTGTTTGGTTGAACATGACTGTCTTTTGAACCATTGCTTCGCCCACCTATCGAAAAAGGTTTATTTGGGTGATAACTACTAAAGTAGATGATTAACAAAATGTTGGAATCTTCCGTTGTTTTTCATATAAGCATATCAGTGATCACTATAAGTACATTAGTAGTACATTAGAAATACAGGCCAAGCGGGCGAAGCCGCGGATGGATCGCTAGTCAATATTAAAAATAGATAGAAAATTGTTAATAACCATAACCTACAGACTCCAAATTATATAGATAATTTAAATTCTTAAAGCTCTATTAAAACGATGATAGCAGTTTATAAAGTTAAATACCCCCAGAGAATAATTAGTCCACCAGCCGTTGAAGTGAAGTGATGGAACATAATTCGATTTGCCTCGCACTGAGTCAGTGTGGTCATATTTGAAATTGGCTTCCTATCCACTATATTGGGGATGTCGTGGCGCAGAGGTACAAGCGAGTGACTGGAAAACGTGGCTGTAGGTTCGATTTTTATTAGGGTGGATGAAAATATTTACATTTTTATACATATGAATATTTTCGTTTCTTCGCTCTGGTAACTCAAAATACTATATACCGCCACTCTCCAAACAGTGCCTCAATTCAATTCGTCGAAAGTGTCTTAATGGGGAACGGAGTGTCGTAACACTAATTTTCCAGATCCCTCTACTCGCCCTGCTATACAGCGTGAAACAAAAACAAAGCTATATGAGAATATTATGAAATTGTCGTCATATTTGGGATATAGTTGAGTTAAAAGCTCTTTTTTTTTTTCAAAAAAAAAAAAATCAGCTTCACGCTGTATCCCGCACACAGCAGGGTAGGCAGAGGGAACCTAGTGTTAAGACACTCCATTCCACATATATTTTTTTTCAGCCTTTTTAAATATGCTGATTTATCGACCTCGATAAACCAAAGTGAAACTAAAAACATACATAATATATACTTTATATAAAACTAAATAACTTTCCGTTTCAACTCTAATATTAGCATAAAGCGCACATGTTTTTATTTACTCCACCGTTTTACGACCGTGGCCACGCTTCAAATGGTCTGTCGGAGGCGAAGTGGACAACTTTCTTAAGTTAATACAGCATTTGTATGTTTGTTTATCGACAATTAGTGTAGGAACCACTGTTTTTATTGTCTTTTATATAATACTCAACGCGGCTTCGCTCGCTTAATTTTTTATATATTATAGTTAAATGATGACAATTTCTTTAAAAAATATATTTTTTGATAAAAAGTGTTCTATGTCCTTTCTCATATCTCTAAAAATACGTGTACAAAGTTTCAGGTTAATCGGTTGAATAGTTTCAGCGTGTAAGCGTAATAAACAATTCACATTTATAATATTATGTTAAAACGATAGTATTGAAGATATTGAAGCAATTAAAATCCGGACGGATTGTCGGCCGGAAGTGGAGAACGGAGTGTTAACACTAGGTTCCCTCCGTCTACTTTATAACGTGAAAAGAAGCGCGAACGCGTTTACAGTCGGACCTGTGCCACGACGGCTTCTTTTAAATAAATATCAATTAAATACAAGTAAAATAAACCACTAAATATTTCTTCGTAACAAAACATTAAAATTGAACTTCATTCTGTTCTACAAACTATTATAAAGAGATTTAAATCATTAAAAAGTAATAAAACTCAAATTTATCTAAAACTAAGTGCTTAACTTTGTTAAATTTGACCAGTTTTAAAGATATATTTAACTTCAATTTATACTTATTTCTCGCCGTTGTAACTTAGTGGGATAGCGTCTGATTGTAAACGCGAGTGTTATGGGTTCTATTCCCACTACGGAGCTTGATTAAAGTTAATTTATTTTCATTCTCCATATTACTCTGGTATGCAAAGCGCGGCGTTAAGTTTCGCTCCTCAATAAACCACGTTACGAAAATTCGGTGAAACGTAGTGAACGGACTGTCTTGTCACTACGTTACCTTTATGCAGGAAAAAGCGTGAAACTGTTTTATTTATCGCAATTTCACAAATATGAATATAAGCGTAATGGGAGAACAGAGTGTCTTGACACTAGGCTCTCCGCCTATCTAAATATAAGAAAATATAATAGAATATTCAAAATACTTAATATTATTATCTATATTTATTCGAACTATTCTATAATATGTGTACAACACAAAATTGTGTAACAAGACCACGACGACACAAAAACCAATAAAATTTTGATTTCAGAGGTCAAAGGTTCAATTTCCATCAATCTTTTACAGGCATAATATAGTAAGGACTTACAGATCTTTTCTGATGATGATGATGTTCTAGCTTCATGTTGGCACAGCGGTTCAAAGCTGTGAGTCGCCTGAAGAGGGATTGTAGAGAATCCGCGTCCAGGAACGGGTGGTCGTTTTGAACCCCCGACACGTCGATTGGGAACTGGAGGTCTGGAACAACGTAATATTATTAAATACACATTTCTATTATATATAGTACCTATAGTAGAGTTGGGATAGAGAGAGTTAGAACTTTCTGTTTACTAAAAGAATAATAATTTACTAGAACGTTTTTTTTTTACTTTACGCTGTATACGCCAAATATCTGTTTACGCAGATGAAACTTAGGATTTTAGTGTTAGGAAACCTCTGTTTCCTAATTTTCATCGAATTCTGAAAGCATTGCAGATATGAATAGCGAAACTCAACGCCGCATTTTGACTCGTACCTCGAGTGAGATTTGAACCTGCTAACAAACGTTGTCAGTGGACTGAAGGCTATAGCGCACATAGAATATCGTCATTTAGTGAGATAAATCAATATTGATGACAATATATACGTTGTATAGGTATATAGTATTTCAATTTGAGGGTTAATTTGTGTGGAGGACATTTGACTCCTCATAAGATGGACGATGACGACCTTTGTATAGAGGTATATGCTACATTGTCAAACTAGCTATTATGGTTATGTTTGTGACTGTATAGTAATAATTATTATGAATCAGTACAGCGTTGTGTATATCGCGGCGTTGAGCTCTGCCACTCAATGGGGAACGAGGTGTCTTAAATTGGGTCCCCATCCTGGTACATACGAATGCATCTGTATATAGTAGCTATGGGTGTAGGAATCGAGGGGCCGCATGGTCCATGCCCACCCCAGAATAGTCTCGTGCCCACCCCAAAATTTTTTCTTACAAAGAAGTCCAGGTCAATCTATGAATATATCTATAGTAGTAATAGGCATTAGGTAGACGATAAACAATAGTTAAAAAATTATGTTTTTAAAAAAACAATAAATTGCCTAACGAGACTGTAGAATATAGTTATTTCCCTTTAGATAAAGTAATTTGATTTGAGGCCAGTCGTGGCGCAGTGGTACAAAGTGTGACTGTAAAACCGACTGGTTGTGGGTTCGATCCCCACTCGAGGAGATGAAATATTTACTTAAATTTATATTTTCATTTCTTCGCTCTGGTGTCGATTCAAAGCGCGGCGTTGAGTTCTGCCACTCAACACGCAATACCTCCAAATTTCGGCAAAAAGTGGGAACGGAGTGTCTTAACACTAGGTTCCCTCTGCCTACCCTGCTGTGTGCGGGATATAGCGTGAAGCAATTTTTTTTTTTTTTTAAATACAAAATAAACATGTCATATTTATTGTCTGTACAGACATACAGAACAGATCTTCTACGTTCACACGATAAATCATATCAGACAAGATTTTTGTTCAACGACCTCGGTAATAACTGATCGCTTTGGGGGTGAGACCTGCAATTTACAGGTTCGTGACTTCAATCGTCATAACATTTTTTTTATATAGATTTTCTACTTCGATACTGTATTTATTGTAATGTATGGGTTTTTTTTAAAGCGATCTGCTTCAGAATTGCCATTTCGTATATTTGGTGCAATAATTTAAGACAATCCGTTCTTCCTTTCTTAGCGGAGCGATTAAATAAAATAATTTGTTTTTCCCAGTAGGAATTGAACCCACAACTGTCGCTTTTGTTGTGTCGCTGCACCAAGACTGATTCAAAATGTGTTTTATTGAGTAGAAATGATAAAATATTTTTAATTTATCTTTAACTTTGCTAACTACTAGAAGCTAAGATATCATGTATATATAATTATACATACATATGCATATGATAAATAAGTCACCCGAACTTAGCAGGGTAGGCAGGGGGAACATGGGAACCTAATATTAAAACACTACGTTCCCATTAACACATTTCCGTTCCCCTGTTTACCTTTACGACTGAATTGTTAAAGCATTACCTATTGAACGGCGGAGATCAACCTCGTTATTAGAGCGAGGGAAATGAAAATATTAAATATTTCACTTCCCCCAAAGGGAATCGAATCCACGTATATAATCTATGATAGCAAATTATCAAATAGATATCACACAAGGTAAGAGGACGATTCCTGAATGCTTGTATCAAAATTCAAATACAATGACGAATTCATATTGTCCAAGTACCCTCATTCTGCATATAAACTGTCAGTCAATGTCAGTACACGGCCCCAACAATGCCGTCGTATGAGATTATATGGTACGTAACAAGTATTGTTTGGTTCCCTTATTGCCTCACTTGGTTCCCTATATATATTTTATACAATATATTATTATGTTTGGCGTATATTATGTGCAATAGAAGGGAGGGGGGAGATATAGGGGAACCTAGTGCTAAGATATTTCGTTTTGCATTTTTCCCCCAATTCTGAACGTATTTCGCGTTAAAGATATTTCCATTAAAGACATAGGCCACTTACATGGAAACATTGGTTAACAAATTAAAAATTAAAAATAGTTGTCGATCGTACATCAGTCAAATACAGTAACACATTTTTTTTGTTTATTACTCGTTTGATGCATTTGAATTTTTTTTTGTTTTTTTTTTTAGAGTGAAAGAGCTTACATTCCTTAAAGTAGACGGCAAATTATTGTATAGTCATGCCCCCTCATAGGTAAACATTTTTTTTCCAATCTGTCTTCTGGTTTTAGGTAAAATCAATAAACTCGTATTTTGTGTTACGTGGCGGAACTCAACATGTATGGCAAATACATATTATATATTATTTTAGCCTAACGCTGTTGTCCATATATTGAAGAGAAGGTAGAGAAATTCTTGTTTACATATACTCAGTTTAACACGCACCGCCGAACTTTGCGAGATATTGCGTAATGAGTGGTGGATCTCAACGCCACATTTTGTCTTCTTATGAGAACGAATAAATGAAATTATCCATTTCCACCGAGAAAATAGTGAACCCACAACCATTGCGTTTTCAATTAGACGTTGTCGCGCTATGTCAAGATACGTTACCCAAAAGGACTCTATGTAAACCATTTCCCAAATTAATTAGAGGAATTGAACCGTGAACTATTATTGATAAACAATAACAGATTGTTGTGAAATTGGGTCATACACAATAGTCTTCAATTGCAAATTCTACTTGGGTTGTTTAATTAGTTCGCCAAAGTGTGACGTTGAGCTCCGCTATTCAACATATAACAGTAAATTGTAAACTCTATATATCTTCTTGGGCAGAATATTGTGTGAGATTTCAAAGAGGAAAGGGGAAAGGGGAAAAGGGGAGAAATTACCTTTGTGTGTACCACAATAGGGGAGAAATAGGTAACTTTTTTTTCTGCCTTCTCATTGTATCACGTACATAGTAGGGTAACCAGGAAATTCATATTTAGACACTCCCGCCCTTGGTTCAAGACAATGTATCTGGAGTGGCGACACATAACGATATGCTTTGTCTATACGTGATGAAAGCGAGGAAATGAAAATATTAATTAATACATTCCCCCGAGTACGAATCGAACTCACAACTGTCGCGTTTTTGTTTATGGAAGAGGACAAAGTAAACGAGCGTTCGGGTCACCTGATGGTAAGTGATCACCGCCGCCCACGACTCCGTGCAACACCAAAGACGCTACAGGTGCGTTGCCGGCCTTTAAGGTGGAGGTAGAAACGCTTTTTAGACGATATACGCGTTTACAGAGATACAGTTTACTGAGATAGACGTACATACATCCGAGACCATCATGGCACAGTGACTTCTGCCACTGTGCTATGTGCCATGACGGCCGCTGTTGAAAAATTTAAACAAAAACAAAATATTAAAACAATTCACCCATAAATATAATTTTATAAAGTTATTTTATACTCTACGTAACATAGAAAGCGTTTTCTCGTCGCTACGTACGAACTTATTTCCTGTACAGAATAACATTGCTGAAAGGATAGAGATGCAACCAGCTGAGACCAAATGTGCATTTAATATTTATATTTTAACCCTTTATATCACCGTGTGACATTACTGTAACAAACCGATCAACTCCTCCTAAAATCTCAAATTGATGTTTTATTTTCTTTTAATTCAATGAGTCATATCCGTTACGAATCTATCTTTGCTTTTTAGTAAAATAATTGAGAACTAGACGTCGTTAAAAATAGTGGAATAAAGTCGAACTTCAGTTGCCGCCGATTTGTAAAATGCGTTAACGACCAAATATTGAAAAATTTAAAAAAAATACATAAACGTGTGTAAATACAATAGTTTTTGGTGAATTTGGCAGGTAAGTAAATATTGATACCTACATTATATTTAAATATCCTAATACTTAACAATTGGTGGTAAAATTTTAGATTTTCTGTATGTGCCATTTCTGTCACATTGTGTTATTATGTTCCTAAAGTGCAGTACATTGATCTTCTGTCTTTTCGACGGGATGGCTTCCTAAATCTCATAGATGACAAAATTACGGAGATTCTCTTTAACTATGAGGACAGTGAAGATGGCTACGAAGATGATGATGATAAAATTAATAATCCTGATTTCGTTCCGAATCAAGAAATCCCATTTGAAGAAACTCAGGAGTTGGATATCGACAATACTATTGAAAACATGGAGACAACGCTATTGTTTCCCAAAAAGCAGCCGTTGCTACAACATCTCCGCAACTAGAAAGTTCTTTAAGTCTTCAAAATATAGAAAAAAATTATATTACATGAAGAAAGAGAAACTTAGAACTAAATAAGCCACAACTCCGATTTATAGGCGATGAGATGCTTCCGCAGGAGTTTTTGGAGCCTGATACTCCTTTTCGATTCTTAGTAAATTGTTTCCTAAAGAACTTATAGACGACATTACTAATCAAACAAATTCAAACTCAAATTCAAATAAATAATTATGTCGGAGCATAAAATACAGTTCAGTCTGGTGAACCTGATAGAGTTGCCGCTTCAAAATGTTGTCGTCCGTCTTTCGCGTAATATTCAGCGGAATAACAATTACCGCCTTTATTTCGACAATTACTTTATATCCTTGCCACTTCTAGCGTATCCGGCAAAACAAGGCATCCTAGGTCTTGGAACGGTACGTCGTAATCGCATACCTAATTGCAATCTGCCTACTGACAAAATGATCTCAAAAAAAGAACGTGGCTACTCTGTAGAATATATTGGCAGCGTTGAAGGCATAGATATATCAACGGTTGCCTGGAAAAAGAAGAAAGTAGTCGCCTTTTCATCAAGCTTCGTGGGTAAGCTGCCGACGACTCAAGTTTTAAGATACGATAAATTAAAATAAAGATATGTGAACATTGAGAGATTAAGCATTGTAGGAGAATATAACCGCCACATGGGAGGCGTTGATTTATTTGCCAGTATCATGGGCCGGTAAAAAATAAAATTGCGTAGCAAGAGATACAGGCTAAAAAATTTAAAAGTCCAGCCCAATACGTTCCTCCAGAAGCGGTACGAAGGGATCAAGTCGGTCATTGGCCTGTTTGGGCCGAAAAAAGAGTCAGATGCAAATTTTTCTGGAGTGTCACAAACAGTTCCTAAAAAATGTGGCTTAGCAGTATGTTATAATAAGCAAAATAATTGTTTTAAAGCTTTTCATTCATCATAGTTTTATTATGCCTTTATAAGACAGTGTGACATATCTGTAACACTCCCTTTATTTTAATTTCCTAGGTATATAAATAAAATTTCGCTAAAATAAAAAAAAAAATGTTTTTAATTTATTAAAACCCATCTGAAAAACATCATTTTAGTAAAAAAAACGTCATTGACATATAAAGGGTTAAATGTATGATATTTGTTTTTTTTTTTCATGTAAACTTTTTTATGTATTAAGGAAACACTGAAAATAAAAAAGTTAGCTTTTTTTTAAATATCTGCTTCGTGCTGTATCCCGCACATAGCAGGGTAGGCAGAGGGAACCTAGTGTTAAGTTCTGGAGGCATTGCGTGTTGAGTGGTACAATTCAACGCAGTGCTTCTTCCTGGACACCAGAGCGAAGAAATAGAATAAATTTAAGTAATTATTTCACCTCCTCGAGTGGGGATCAAACCCACAACTAGTCGGTTTTACACTCACACCTCGTGCCGCTGCGCCACGATCAGCCTCGCTTTTTTAACTTCTTATATATTCTTTTTTTGAAGACCATAGACAACTTATAGACTGTAAGTAGATTCGATACATTTTTGTATAAATGGGCGTCAGATTACCAAAAAAAAATCGTTCCTTTATTACCAGACCGCAAAATATATTTTTAAAATCATTACATTTTTTTGGAGAAGGCATCTATCTAACTTACAACCATTTCTTAAGCGTTAAATAAATGCCCAATTCAATCATGATGGCTATATTTTTTCAAAATCAATTAATTATAATAACAAATGAGACGTGGCGTAGGAGCAAAAGCTTGCGTCGAGGGTTCGATTGTAGTGATGTATGATTCCGGAAGTGTCTTAACGGGAAGAAAGTGTCTCAACACTAAGTTCCCAGGTTCCCCTGCCTACCCTGCCTTTTCTGTTTTATATTGCAGTTATGAGGAAAAAACAAAGCATTTTTGGAACTTAAAATTAAATCGATTCTAAAAAGGTTAACATAAATCCTAATGACTAATTTAGAACATATTGCATCTGTATAAATCTCAACTAAGATTTCAAAATGCGTAGCGGTGTACATTGGTGAAATAGGGCTGCCAATTAAAATACAATATCAAACAAACAGAAAATAATGATTGATACTAAAAAAAACGAAAAAAAAAATTGAACCTGTAATTTTTGTTTTTCAATATTTTTCTTTAATTTCCATTTTTTATATATTTATTCCCAATATTTAACTCAAGCTCAGTGACGCATTAACTAGTATATTTTTCTTATATTACACTTTGCAAGCGTTTTGCTCAATTATATTTGTTTTCTTCCAAAATATTATGTTTCATGCCTTCGAATATTGGCGGTAAAAGTAAGTAATCTTTAAATATAATGAAGAAAAGGTGTGTAATTTCTTATATATTTTTATAAGATTTTTTTATTTTTTTAAATTTATTCATTATATATCCACGACACGAGATCCTCCTCCTCCTAAAGTCAAACTCATTAACAGTTTTGTAGGACACAGCATAATTTTCTATGTATCTTCTGTTGTAATAATAAGTCTATAATATATATTTCTTTTAATATAATATTTTTATTCCTCTTAAAAACTACAATACTATGAATGCATATAATATAAGAACGAATAAATGTTTTATTATCACTTCCATACAAATTAATAAAGAAACGACTGATTTTTAAATCACTATTTAAAGTAACATTAAGAGATAACAAAATTTAGGTGTAACATAAATAAGTATGAAAAAAAATAAAAAAATTAAATATGCTATTGGTTGATGTGCAACCCTATAATCAACCCTGCCCTCTGATACAGTAGTCACAAAGCTAGTTCTGTTAATTTGAGTGTGTGAACGAGTGAAACTAGATAATCTATTATTAAACTACCTTTGCAAATACTGTTTTATCCATTCACACTGCCTCTCATAGGTAGCTAGGTAGGCAGAGGGAACCTGGGAACCTAGTAGTAGTAGTGGATTGGGAACATACTGAACATACTGTTACACTACACTTCGTTCACGTTGTGTTTTCTTATTTATAATGAAAAATCATATATAGAAGTTTTGTAATTTTAAAATTAAAAATTAAATTAGCTTCACGCTATATCCCACACACAGCAGGGTAGGCAGAGGGAACCTAGTATTAAGACACTCTGTTCCCCACTTTCTGCCGAATTTTGGAGGCATTGCGTGTTGAGTGGCAGAACTCAACGCCGCGCTTTTCCTCGACACCAGAGCGAAGAAATGAAAATATAAATTTAAGTAAATATTTCATCTCCTCGATTGGGGATCAAACCCACAACCAGTCGGTTTAACAGTCACACTTTGTACCACTGCGCCACGACTGGCCTCATTTTGTAATTTTACGTCTTTAAATATAAAAATATATATATATACATTTAATATTAACAGCGTTGAAAAGGAGAAAGGTCCTTTCAAATAGTATAAGTTTCAAATTCTAAGTTTAAAAACTTATACATCTCAATGTCCTAACAACATTTAAACATGAAATTCAACACACTATATAGGTATAGTGTAGTATCAAAAAATCTGTCTTTTATTTTGAGCTAAATCTCGTGGATTTATATAAAGATAGACAGAGGAATCCTATAAATAACACATTCCGTAACCTACTTTCCCCCAAATATCGATCGATACATAGCATATTAAATAACGGATCTCAAGACCGCAGTTGTCTTGCTACCAAAGAAAAAAATAATTAATTACCCCAAGCGAGAATCAAGTCGTTCTAATAGTCAAACGAAGAAATGAGGATATTTTGTATATATATATATATATATATATATATATATATATATATATATATATATTATCTCACAATCGTGAAACGTTCTATTTAACTTAAAGCGAAGTCGAAGCGAAGTGGGTCGCAACGCCATACTGTCTCCGGCCGCTAACGCGTAGCAAAGGAAACACTTCCGTGGAAATGTCGGAAAAGCTACATTATGATTGATATTGGAAGAACAATTGTAATACTAATAGTGTTAGTGAATAACGACTGGTTTTTTTTGGGGATAGGTTTTTTTAGTGTCCCGCTGTATCCCGCACGCAGCACAATCAAAGGGAACCTAGTGTTCATTTAAGACACGCCAAATTGTGGAGACATTGCGTGTTGAGGGGTCGAACTCAAGCCACGCTTTGCCTCGACAACAGAGCGAAGGAAATGGAAATATCAAATATTTAATTTCCTCGAGTGGGAATCGAACCCACAACATTTACAATCATGATTTGTGCCCCGTTGTCACGACTGGGGATAGTAATGTTTTATTAGTAATTGAAACGGATATGTCATCTAGTGTAGATGGATGTAATACATTTCCTTTTGTTCTTGTTTTTCAGAAATGTCTTTGTATTATTTTGACATTTCTCTTCCTGTATTCTTTTTAGCCAGCGAAAATACAACGACATAAAAGTAAATAAAGTAATGAAAAATAAAATGTTTCACGCACAAAGCCATGAACAGGCAGAGGGAACCTGGGAACCTGGGAACGTTGTTAAGGCAAGGGAGTCCCCATCAAGACACTTCCAAGACCCATTTTCCGGTAAATTCTCAAGGCATTCGACGAGCATATAAAAATATTAGATATTTCATGTTCACATGGAGTTGGAACTCATAACCATCGCATTTGCAATTGTATAATAAAAATTCTATGTATTTTGATTATTTAGGACAGGAAGAGGGAACCTAGTGGTAGTACACATTCCATCCCGAACTTTCCGACTAAATTTCGAGACTAAGTATTTAATGGTAAATATATTTCCTCGAGTGAGAATCGAACGCAAAACCTTCGTCCGTATCACTAAGAAAAATTGAAGTATTTTCATATAGTAATACAAAAATATATAAAAGTAAAGTAAGATTGATTGACACGAATAAAAAAAGGTAAGAAAAAGCCCTACGTTTCGATGGGGTTTCGATCGTTAATATAAAATTTGCTTTTCACAATTCTTCCGGTGTACAAAATTTCCGGTGTGTAAAATTAAGAACGTATTTTGAGCGAAATTTCGTCGTTTTGATTTTCTCTCGGAAGTTATATTAATGATTTTGAAATTTAATTTAGTTAGTTACTTTGTGAATTTGAATTTCTACTTGAAATGTTTATGTTTGAATGCTTTCGCATCAACATCTTTGGTTATTTACGTGTCAAGTTCTTGTGTTTGTTTTTAAAACGATGTAAAATATTTTTTTTTAAATTTTAAGATCTGTTGTTTATTATTATTTTAAATTTTAAGGTTAAAAATAATTTAATGTTAAAACATAAAGGTCCCCATTTTCTGTCCAATTTTAAGACATTGCATTTGAAATTGTGGCGCTCAACCTCACGATGTGCAGAATAAATGGAAATAAAAACTATTAAAATGTTCTTTGGAGACTTTTTCCTGCTGTGCCATGACGGTTTACACATATTTTCAATTATGTATGTATATTTTTTTCAGCTTCACACTGTATCCCCCATATAGCAGAGTAGGCAGAGGGAACCCAGTGTTAATACACTCCGTCACCTACCTTCGACCGATTTTTTCTAAACATTGCTTATTGAGTGGCATAAACTCAACGCCACCGGTTTACCTTAACACCAGAGCAAAGAAATGAAAATTTTGTCAGAATCGAACCCACAGCCGTCGCATTACAGTCACACGCTCGTGCTCCTGCGCCACGACGGCCTCAAATAAGCCTTAAATTTTTTTTTTATTTAAAAGTATTTTTTTTAAATATTACCTACAGTATCTACATATAACAGGCTTCAGTGTAAAATTAGTTCGGGGGCAGTGGCCTGTGCAGTACACCCGAGCGAGTCCGCTTTCATCCTAAACACCCAACTTAATTCATATAGTGTATGACACATACGATGTATGTGACATACATACATACATAAATAGGTGACAGCTACATTTGAAATGGTTATTTATAGAAATGCTCGTTTTCTTTGAAGTTATTTCATACAAATTAATTGGAAAGGTTTTTTTTTCAAAAATACGTGGTGTGGAAATTGATTTTATGGTGTACATTTTTTTTTCGGTTGTTGTTGTAGTTATTGTTGGTTGGTATATTCTTCTTTTTTATTTGCGGAGAAGAGAAAACCAAATCACACAAAAATTAAAGTGATTATAATTGAAGCTACATTAGGTTTTGTATTAAAAAATGGACAGAAAAAGCCCTCGCTTCAATACAGCGTAAAACTCTAAACGTAATGGTCGTGGGTTTGATCTCCAGTCGTGAGTTTGATCATATTTAATTATTTTCATTTATCGGCTCTGGTACACTAATCGCTCCTTTTATTTGCACCAGTCCACGAATATTGGGAGGAAAGTGGAAACGAAAAGTGTGAACGGATTATCTTAACATTAACCTACTCTGATAAAAAATATTCAGCTTCACGCTGTATCCTGCACACAGCAGGGTAGGCCGAGGGAACCTATGCCTATTACTTTTACAATTTACTGTCAAATCGAGAGCGTATATGAAGGTTCGCGTAAATAAACCAAATTAAAAAAAAGAAAACTTATTAAAAATTATGTAATCCGACTGGTTGTTGGTTCTATCTCTACGTGAGGAAATGAAATGAATTTTAATTTTTTCGCTTTGGTATAAAGGCAAAGGGCGGCGTTGAGTTGCGACACTCAACACGCAATGCCTTCAGAATCCGGCGGAAAGTAGGGAACGGATTGAATTAACACTAGGTTCCCTCTGCCTACCCTGCTGCTTGCGGGATGCAGCTTAAAGCTAATTTATTTACAACTCCATTGCTTATATTTCCGGTTGACTGAAGAGCAAACGGAGAATCCATTGGTTGATTCATTTAAAGCGGTAATCGAATGTACGGACGACTGACTTCACTTTGTGTATAGTTAATTGTCAATATAACTGGAATATGGGAATAAAGAACCTTCTATTATGTATATAAATGTGTATTCTTTTCGTTTGATTTTCTTTTTTAATTGGCAGCTTATGGGATTAGTTTTTTTCAATACACGACCTCTTTTGTTTTATTTGTAAAAAAATAAAAGATCATTTGTGTTATCTGGTGATGACTAAATCACTCATTATTTTCGCTGGTGATGACTATAAATTGATTTTTCGTACGAATCTAGTTGTCTTTATAATAGTTTGAATATATTTCTAGTGAAATCCAATTTAAGGAATTTAGTTTTTCCTAGATTAATCTAGTTCTTCCTGGTAAACTTAGGTTAGGCAGAGATAATCTGGGAACCAAGTTTTTAAGCACACCATTAAGACACTTTCCGCGTAATTTTGGTGGGATTATGGTGTGGAACTCAGCGTCACGGTTTGCCTCGTTACCAGAAACTTATCGGGAAAATGAAAATATTAAATATTATTTTCCTTGGAAGGGAATCAAACCCACAATCTATCGCTGTTACTATCGCATGCTTATGCTATACTCCACGACTGGAGTCAATTAGCATTTTTTTTAATTTATATGAATATAGATTAATTTGTGTACAAAACAAACATATAATCGCGATATCACAGGAACATAAGTTATAGACAGATCAAAGGCACCTCAAGTACATTCAAACTTAATTAGAAATTCCTTGATTATGGAAAAGCGCGAGTTAGTTCGAATAGTTTAGATTTGTTATAACTAGATTAATTTATAGAGCAAATAATACTTAAATATGTTTACTACTACCAATCTAGGCATTTTGCACACAGCAGGGTAAGCAGAGGGAACCTAGTGCTAAGACACTCCTTTCCCCATTTTGATAGAGCAGCGCCGCGCTCTGCCTCGACATCGGAATGAACAAATAAAATATTAAATGAATATAGGTACTTCTTTTCCTCGAGTAGGGATCGAACCCACAACCAGTCATGTTTACACTCACACTTTGTGCCCTCTGCGCTACAACTGGCCTCATTGTTATATTATAGCCAAATTATTATTTTTTCAATTTCACGCTGTTTTCCGGACGAAGCAAGGCAGAGATAGCCTAGTGTTAAGACACTCTTTTCCCCGTTTTCCGTTGAACTCTTGGAGCATTGCGTGTTGAGTGGCGGAACTAAACTCCGCCCCTTGTCTCTACACCAGAGCAAAGACATGATAATATTAAATATATCATTTATTTCGCTATGTGCGGATAAAGCGTGAAGCTAGACCTTACCTACCTTATCGAACATTTTGGTTGTAAGTTCAAAGCCAGCATTGGGAAATATTATGACAACATACATTTTTTACTCGTAACAAAATTTCTCTAAATTGATCATTAAGTTACATAAAAAACCCAATTTTTCTATGGCTCCCATAGAAAATGCGTGAAGCGTAGTACAAAATGATAGAAATCGATGTCATATTATAAAAAAATCTTTTTTGATATAAAGTGAAAGCAATATTGTCGGTTCATTATTTTTAAATATCTTTTATTTCAATAAAAAATAATTCGTATTCGTGTGCCTTTTGTGAAAAGTGAGTAAAGTGAACGCATGACGGAGCAAAGGAAACTAGGTAGGTATCGAGTTTAATAAAAATCGGGAAAATAAAAAGAATCTCACAATGGTTGTCTATTGGTCTTTGATAAATATATTACCTTTTTTTTAGCTTTACGTTGCATCACCCATATAGAATGGTAGGCAGAGGGAACCTGTGAACCTAGTGATAAGTCACTCCCTTCTTATTAACACATTTATCTCCGCCGAATTCTGGAGCGACACCAGAGCGAAACAAGGAAAATATTAAATATTTCATTCCTCCGATTGGGAATCGAACCCACAGCCGTCGCGTGCACAATCATACGCCACGACTAGCCTGGCCATTACAAATATATCTATCACACCAGTAATTTTCATAATATATTAATTTAATAGAGACCTTGGTAAGCTTTATTTTATAACATAAATATGATATAGTATTTCACACTCATTTACCGTTAATGGAAGCGATCGCCGGATGCACTTTAGAAGTTAATATAATAAACAGTTTATAAAACTCGTGGATGCAAATTTTATGATTTTAAATTAGACATAGGAGGCCAGTCGTGGCGCAGTGGTACAAAGTGTGACTGTAAAACCGACTGGTTGTGGGTTCGATCCCCACTCGAGGAGATTAAATATTTGCTTAAATTTATATTTTCATTTCTTCGCTCTGGTGTCGAGGCAAAGCGCGGCGTTGAGTTCTGCCACTCAACACGCAATGCCTCCAAAATTCGGCAGAAAGTGGGGAACGGAGTGTCTTAACACTAGGTTCCCTCTGCCTACCCTGCTGTGTGCGGGATATAGCGTGAAGCTAATTTAATTTAATTTTAATTTAAATTAGATTTATTACTATCATAGCTTTGTCTGTGGCCTTGCTTATATTGTTAAATGGAAATATACCTATTATATAGAGGCCGTTGTGACCACTAGCGGCACTAAGCGGCACTAAGGTGTGACTGTAATGCGAAGGTTGTGGGTTCGCACTCAATCTAGGAAATGAAATTTATTTAAATTTGTATTTCCATTCCTCCGCTCTGGTGTCGAGGCAAAGATCGGCGTTGAGTTTAGCGGAAAGTGGAGAACGGAGTGTCTTAACATAAGGTTCCCTCTGCCTACCCTGCCGTGTGCGGGGTATAGCGATAAGCTGACCTATTGTACAAGATCTCTGACTGCAGGTACTGCACCTCAAGTTTAATTTAAAATGATTAACAGAAGATCTCTGGAAGTATTCTTATGAGCCAAACCCTTAGGTGGGCTCCTCAAGTGTCATACAGTATCTAATTTATATTTGTATGTTCTATAATGCTGAACAATTTTGACTTAATAGGGAGATTTAATATATGTACCTATAAATCATAACTGTTTTTTTAGGTTCAGGTATGCAGAGGGGACCTGGGAACCTGTTAATATACTTCGTTCCCCTTAAAACACCTCCGTCCCACTTTCCACCGAGTTTGCGTGTTAAATGGCGTTACTAAACTATGTTTTCTATGCTCTACACTATATAAATACAAAGGCTCTGACTACCCCGCTAGGGAAAAAGCGAAGTTAAGTTATATAACTAAATGAGGCCAGTCGTGGGGCAGGGGCACAAAGTGTGACTGTAAAACTGAATGGTAATGGGTTCGATCCCCACTCGAATTAATTGATATATTTATTTACATTTATATTTTTATTTCATCGCTCTGGTGTCGACGCAAAGCGCGGCGTTGAGCTCCGCCACTCAAAACGCAATACCGTCCAAATTCGGCGGAAAGTGACAAATGGAATGTCTTAACACTAAGTTCAATCTGCTTACCCTGCTGTTTGCGGGATACAGCGTGAAGCTGATTAATGTAACTACATATGGAAAATAATTTACAATATAGGCATGAGCTGGACAAGTACCCGCAAGCGACCACGTGCATCCAATAGAGGCGACTCAAGGCTACCCAACATGTGTCTCAAACGAACAAAGATACCTCTCAACGGTATCCCACATAGCGTACATTGCGTTGTAATAACGCTAAATCTACTTATAGTACGGTTGAAGAGTTGTGGTCGCAATGAAGTTGACTGCAGATTGCTTTGCGAAATAGTTTTTTTTGATTTTCTTATTTGTTTTTTTTCTCGAGTTAATAGTAATAATAATAAGTTCAGAAAGCCTAGCTTCACGCGGTCACGTCTCGTCGATCGTACTTTATTTTAATTTTTTGTAGCGTACTCATACCTATATATATTATGTTATTTTTGTCATGAGAGAGTTCAATGAGAGACCGTTAAGGCGATAATATCGACGTATAATCGATTAAAAATCGTTATTTTTTGTCAATTATTCCTTACATTATAGAGTGTATCTCACTAAGACGACACGACGACTATATTCGAGTATCGTATAAGTCTATTTACATCAATTCACCTATTTTGCTTATAAAATCATTAACTTTTTTTACAACAATTAATTAAATATTCCTATATTAATTACATTTATTTTAATTTTAATGGAAATAGTTAATTTGAAAACCAATTCGATTCCCGCGTGTTTCGTAAGGTTTTACGTTTTTTTTTATTTAAACCATCTTTAAATGAGTTTTACAAACATAATATTTAACACACTGATGTTAAATAAACAAAAACACACACACACACACGCACACAAATTTCAAATAAGAAACAACAACACAAACACACCATTATCACTAAAACAACATGAAAAAACTTACTATAATTTTGGTCCAGACGTGTAAAATCCCTCACAAACACTACAAATCACGCTTTACACTACATTTAAACACTCATTTACAAAATTACGTGTCCACCCAACCACTATCACCACACCACTGATACCTGAATCCCTAATCTAAAAACTGTCATTTTTCCCTTTTTGCTTTTAAAATCCATTTGAATCTCATGTAAATGGTCTGCGTATAACTTTAAGGTTTCAATTTGGATGGGTGACCGTTGCGTGTTTTTTTTCCTTGTGTAGGTCACGTTGGCGCAAAATCCAAAAAAAAGTTCAAATTTTGAACCTTATCTTGTAATAATAAGGTTCAAATTAGCATGATTTTTTTTATTTTTTTTTGTGATTTACAAGAATCGTTTACCTGAACGATAAGACTAATCGGTTATGTTTTTATTTGTATTTTGTTTTAGTTTGACATGAATGGTATTCCGCCTGTTTTATGATTAGTGGTATTTTTTTTTTTGGATGTTTTAGGAATTTTAATATTTTGAGGCATTCTTGGTGCAGGGGAACAAACGTTCGACTGTAAACGCCGGTTGTGGGTCCAATTCCCTTTCGGGGATATGAAATATTCAATATTTACATTCAATCGGACCAAAGCAAATGCGGCGCGGTGTTGTGTGCCTCGAGAATTCGACGGGTTTGGGGAACGGAGTATGTTAATACTAGGTTCCCAGGTTCCCTTCGCCAATCCTTCTACGTGTATACAGTGTGAAGCTAAGTAAACAAATAAAAATTATAGCAATACCACATTATGAAAGTAAGGACATGACGGCGAAGAGGGACAGGATCTGATTGTGGTACTTTGGTTTCAAGTTAGAGCCACTCAGGGTAATAGATAATTTTCATTTTCCCGCTCTGGTAAGAAAAATTGCGGCGTTCAGTTCCGTAATTCAACACGCGACGAATTGAATTGATTTCAAAGAGAACAGAATGTCGTGAGTTTTTCCTATAAAGACTTAAGTAAGACCTACCTACTCTTATATTTAAATTCATATAACATATTATATAGGCATATTTATGGGATATAATGAGGCCAGTCGTGGCGCAGTGGCACGAAGTGTGACTGTAAAACCGACTGGTTGTGGGTTCGATCCCCACTCGAGGAGAGGGAAATATTTACTTAAATTTATATTTCCATTTCTTCGCTCTGGTGTCGAGGCTAAGCGCGGCGTTGAGTTCTGCCACTCAACACGCAATGCCTCCAGAATTCGGCAGAAAGTGGGGAATAGAGTGTCTTAACACTACGTTCCCTCTGCCTACCCTGCTGTGTGCGGGATACAGCGTGAAGCTGATTTATTTATTTGATTTATCTATTTATTTATTTATGGGAATATACCTGTTTCTCAATAAACGTCGTTTCGAAGGAACCTTAACGAATAGCACCATTTAAAAATAATATAGGGCTCACTTTACGGTGGCCGCGACCCATAAATTATATTGTTGAGGGAAAAATATTACATTTATTTAGACATTTGGGTCATTTGTAACATTTTAAACAACCTATTAGTTTTTTTTTAACATTTTTGTTTGTTTTTTTGTTTTTGCTTTGGGTTGTTTTTGTGTTTTTGTTCCTTTTCACACGTCTACTGTATAATTTAGTTAAGTAAATAAAAAATTGTAAGAAAAAAATCTTTTTACTTTTAAAAATTTAACTATATTTCTAATAATTTTTTAAAATATAACAACGAAAATCTCTTAAATAATCGTTTATCGTATAGTAGAGCTTCACGTTGTGCCCACATCCATTATGGTATGTAGAAGGAAACTAGTGTCAAAACACACCATTTCCCGCTTTCCGTCTTAACTCCCTTTTTGTACTAAATGAAATGAAAATGAAAATAATCCACCTAAATGGGAAACAAACCCAATATTAAAACACACATTTTCCCAGGACACGATTGCGTCGTTTAACATTCCAGGAGACACGCCATATAAGTACTTAAGCCGTACAAAACCTTATCTTATCAGAGATTATGATAAGAAATATGATTTTTCTGGAGTAGCAATATCGAAATGGTTATCGCATTTTACGATTGTCGCAACGTTAATTACCATTTTTTCTAATATCTAGAAATAATTTTTCTGGCGCCGACACTGGTTTACGTAATTTTGTCTTTGTCTTTTATCTTTTTGGGCTTCTTATATTTTCTTGGAAAAAAAGGTAGAGGTTTCTTCGAATTTGTATGATGTAACGGTTAGAAACTGTATTATTTCCATATAAATATAATAGAAGTAATAGGTTGAGGCCAGTCGTGGCGCAGTGGTACAAAGTGTGACTGTAAAACCGACTGGTTGTGGGTTCGATCCCCACTCGAGGAGATGAAATATTTACTTAAATGTATATTTTTCCTTCGCTCTGGTGTCGAGGCAAAGCGCGGCGTTGATTTCTGCCAAAAAAAAGAATTTAAAAAAAGTGTTAAGACACTCAGTTCTCCATTTTCCGCATCATTTTTTTAAATATTGCGTGTTGCATGGCATAAAAATAAGTAAGTAAGTCGTTACGCAGTGGCACAAATTGTAACTGTGTAACCGACTGGTTGTGGGTTCGATTCCCACTCGAGGAGATGAAATAATTACTTAAATTTATATTTCCATTTCTTCGCTCTGTCTTCTTCTCAATACGCAATGCCTCCAAAATTCAACACAAAGTGTGGAACGGAGTGTCTTAACACTAGGTTCCCTCTGCCTACCCTGCTGTGTGCGGGATACAGCGTGAAGCTAATTATTAACTTAGAAGCACGTACATTAGCACAGTGTCGCTAAATCGTTTTGTTTACAACCGGCTCCTAGATAAAATCAAACATTCGTGTTTATAATACATTATCATTTATATATCATTACATACAATAGGATTATTTATTATATAATGTTATCGTTATCTAGTCAAACGTTGGGTGTAGCCACCCATGTGGTGTTTTTTTTAACTTTTATATTTTCATATAAAAATAAAATAAATAAATCAGTATCCCATATATAACAGGGCAGCAAGTGTAATAAAGACTGCGTTCGTATGAAACGTGAAGCTAAAAGGCAGAGGGAACCCAGTGTTAAGACACTCCGTTCCCCACTTTTCGTTGAGTGTTTGGTATTCAATGCCGCTCTTTGTCTCGACAACAGAGCAAAAAAATAGAAATATAAATTAAAATAAATATTTAATTTCCTCGAGTTAGGACCGAACCCACAACCGTTGCGTTACAATCACCCTTATGCTTCATATAAAATAGAAGTAGTTAGAATTATTGAAATATTTTTCCTAAATATTCACGTACAATATGATTTATTTTACACTGTATCCAGAGATATAGTACCGTAGGCAGAGTGCATCGAGTGTACGTTCCCTACAACAGCTCTATTGTCAAGACATCGCGTGCTAAGTGGCGGAACTCAACACCACGCTTTACCTTCTTACCCGATTGCGAATCGAACCCACTATTATCATTTTTACTCTTATACAAACGTTGCTTATCTGCGAAAATGTATTAAATGTACATAATATTCGCTAGTAATACGCTTTGATCTTACGGTCATAGAAATGTTAATTATAGATATACGAGCCAGCTTATTTACGATATTATATTCCTTTTTTTGAGGTCACTATTTGCAGCTTTTGCGTGTTAAATGGCGAAACACAACGCCGCGCTATGCCTCGACACCAGAGCAAAAAAAAGAAGATAATAAATATTTCATTTCCTCGAATAGGAATTGAACCCACATCATGTCTCGTTTACTTCTACGCACGCTGATTATTTAGAAAAAATATTAGGGGAAGCACAATAACCGGAGATATAATGAAAGCTTACACCTTTTACCTCAAGGTGTAGAGCACAAGCCATATTTTTTTTTTTTTGGCGCAGGGGCACAAAGTGTGACTGTAAGGTCGACTGTGGGTTCGATCCCCACTCGATGAGATGAAATATTTTTTAAATTTATATTTGTATTTCTTCGCTCTGGTGTCGAGGCCAAGCGCGGCGTTGTGTTCTGCACCACCCAACACACAATGCCTCCAGAATTCAGCGGAAGAAGATAAATTCGGTACAGGGTGTCTTAATACTAGGTTCCCTTTGCCTAACCTGCTGTGTGTGGGATACATCGTGAAGCTGATTTTTAATATGATTTACTTAGAACATGATTCATGGCGTAGGGGCGGCACAAGGGTGTTATTGTAACATGACTGTTGTGAGTTCGATCCCTACTAGGGGCAATGAATTATGATTTACTTATATTTTAATTTTTTCGCTCTGGCTAACAGGCAAAAGCGGCGTTGAGTTTTGCTACACGCCTTGAAAAATTCTGGGAAAAGTTGTGAAAGGAGTGTTTTAGTTCTAGGTTCCCTCTGCTTACCCCTTTATGAGCGGAATACAGTGTGAAGTTGTGTTTGATTTTTTTATATACCGATAACAATATAAGAGATATTTAAATGGAAGTCTGATGTGTTTGTTTGATATTCGTTCCACATCTGTCTCTGTTATTATAGGCAAAGCTGAACTGAAGACTGGAGGTACTGCCTTTGAGTGGGAATCGAACCCACATCCACATGTTTACACTTAAGTCCTGTGCCACTGCGATAAATATAAATAATATAGAACGATCAAAATCCATTACGTCAATATAGGTTTTGAATGTACCATGTCAATAACCAGGAAGAGTTTGAGTTAACCTTTGCTCCTTTTAGACGATAATTTGGGCCTTATTGTCGTTGATAGTGGATGTGGTCTTGTGGATACGACTTTATAGTACTATTATGTATATATTTTATATAAATATTAATATTTACTAATATTTTATAAGAACTATTTTTTTTTAGGAAATGATGAAGTTTTTAATCGCCTATCGATCGAATTCATTAATTGACACCAACGCGATAAGTGGCAAATCACAATTTTTTTTTCTATTTTTATTGAAAAAGAATAAACATAACTGATTTGCTTGCTTATAATTATTTAAAAAAGGAGAGTAAAAAAAAAAGATTTTTTTGACACTGTTCGTTCACTCTGCGTTTTCTAGAATATAGAGCTAAAAGGAAATTCATGTGAGGTTACTATTTTTTATTGGATTCACGCTGTGCATAGCGTATGCATAGAGCAGATCAGGCAGAGGGAACCAAGTGAGAAGAAGGAGTTCTTCACTTTCTGTCCAATTTCACGTGTTGAATGGCAGAACTCAACGCTCTACTTTGTCTTGCCAAACAGGGGGAACTATAAATAATTCACTCCACAATTGTGCATCGAACCCACAACCATCGTAGTTAAAATCAGATACTACCCTACCAAACGATATATAAGAGAAAACAATTATAACAATATATTAAGTTAAAATTAGTTTTATGAAATCCTCACACATTTCTCAATCACCACAGTATTTTTAACTCCACAAAATGACGTCACAAATGTATGTATGTATGACTCATAAAAATTCTTAGTTCAGTTTATTTCCTAGTTAATCATTCACATGACGAATATTTCCTTTTGAACCTTTTGATATGAATAAAAGATATATAGAAATGCCATTGGCATCAATCAGATGACCCGTCCGTATTTGATATTGTAATATTTCTTGACGTAGGAAAATACGTAGAGCCCGGTAGTGGCACAATGGTGCAGGTTTGTGACTTTTAAAGAATCAGGTCGTGGGTTTGATACCCACTCGATAGAATTAAATATTTTATATTTCCATCACCTTACTCTGGTAATGAAGCAAACCACGGCCACTCAGGCCGATCTCAACACCTATCCAGATTTGTTCTTTGCTCTCTGCTAAAACTGTAATATTATTTTTTGTGAAATTAATATAATTAATTCCCACTAGTGGGGATCGGTTCTTACTACCGTCGTTTTTATTGGTTTCTATAGTTTTAAAGGTTAATCTATCATTTCATATTTTTTTCAAATGTATTTTTTTTTCTAAGCGTTAATATTAAAATATATATATTAATTAATATTATTAAAATAAGCTAAACTAAATTGTTTTAATATTTACAAGTCATGTCCATGTTAGACAGATGAGTGTATCAATTGTGAAGGATTGGGCTACATCTCTGCAGCTGAACTTAGTTATCATTTTCATATACAGAGTGCTCTTATTAATTCAAATTTTGTTATATATGTTGTTGGTGAAATTCTAGAGTAAACGCGATGGCTGTGGTTTCGATTTTTGTTCGAGGGAATACAATACTTAACATTATTATTTCGTCACTTCCGAAGTTTCATCTTCTGATGATGCGGCTTTGAGCACTGCCACTCAAGTCACAACTACTCCAGAATTACGGCGGAAAGTAGGAAACGAAAGTGACTATGGCAACAGGCGGAATAAATCAAATATTTTTTTAACTTAAGATTGAGATTTTAAATTTTTAACTATTGATCACATTAAGTTTCAAAACAATTATTTAAAAGAATAAAAATATCAATTATTAGTGTGTGCATGTATATATAATTACAAATCTATTTAGTTTCTGTTAAAATAACTTTACAATAATAATTAATTGTACACAACTATCCGGCCATAAAGAAACAACCTGTATATGTGGGACAAACACATTTCAATGGATAAGTATGATTAATAGACCGTAGAGGCAGGTCGGGATCGCATTAGATTTCCTTGTTGGGATACCAACAATTGTGTCAATAGATCTATGCTAATATATGTAAAATGTAAAAAAAATCATTTTGATGTCCTTTTATGGGCAGCTTTAGTATGAGTGTTTTGGTCACGAACTTCCTTATTTTTTTTCTGCTATTACTGATTTGATTTATCATTGTTGTATATATGAAGATGGAAGTACTCGCGCAGAATTATATATTGGGAAGAAAAAAAAAATAGGCACAAGCTTTTCTTAGTGCTTAGACACTTCGTTAAGCTCTTTCTATCCTATTTTCAAGACATTGCATGTCTAGTGGCGAAAGACATTGCTGCGCTCTGTTTACGAGAGCAAGGCAATGCAATTAATTTTTATCATTTCCTCGAGGTGGGATGGAATCCACAATCATCACGTGTATAGTCGTCTGAGGCGGTGCCATTGAGGTACAACGGCTTCGCTGTACTAAAAGTAAAAACAATATATTTACAATATGTTTAGGATAATACCACCCAAAATTGTTTTCTAGTTAGTGAAAATTTCGATTATTGTTTTAAAATATATGTTTATGTTAAGTTTTCTTTTTGCCACTTTCAATTTTTTGCTCTGGTGACGATTTTGAGTTCCGCCACTCAACACGCAAAGTGTCCAGAATTCGGCGAAAATAAAGAACGAAGTTGAAGTTAACAAAGTTAATAGGGTCCCAGGTTCCCTCTGCTTCCAGAGGGTAACAATGTAGTTGAATATGCTTACCTTCGTACATCTGAGCATACTGTGGGAAACCAGCAGCTCTCAGCCATTTGCAAGCTTCGGCTGCTTCGATCTCTATAACAAGAAAAAAATAACATTAGGTAAATATATATATATAATATAATAAATAAAAAAATCAAATAAATCAGCTTCACGCTGTATCCCGCACACAGCAGGGCAGGCAGAGGGAACCTAGTGTTAAGACACTCCGTTCCCCACTTTCCGCCGAATTCTGGAGGCATTACGTGTTGAGTGGCAGAACTCAACGTAGCGCTTAACCTCGACACCAGAGCGAAGAAAATGGAAATATAAATTTAAGTAAATATATAACTAAGTTAATAGAATATAAGTATGTTTATATTTGTTGATTTAATAATTTTACATATTTTTTTTTGCTTCACGCTGTAGCACACGCATAGCAGGGTAGTCAGAGGGAACCTGGGACTCTATTGTTAAGACATTCTGATCCCCATTTAGACATTATATATATACATTAATATTGTTATAAATATTTTTTTTTTCGAAAACTCTAAATGTGTATAACCAGTGTTTATAAAAATATATTTTATGTTTCTTTTTCTGTTTTTAAAAAAACAACTATTTTAACATTTTTTTTCTATTTTAAAGTGTTATTCCACACTTAGCAAATAAAAATAAGTATTTTAAAATATATCTTTGCAGTACCTTTTTAGTTCTTTATCTAATTTAATCTAAGAGACGATTATATTTTCTTAAAAACGATTATATTTTCAACGCGATTTATTTAAAATTTTAAGCATTTTGTTAGTTAGACAGTGGATTGTAGAGCCCAAAGAGCAAAAAAGCTTAATTTTTTTATCACTTTTTTATATTAACCCATATAACGATACTACAGATACTATTAGAGACCTACAACCCATACAACAAAAATCGTTTAACAAATACAATTCCAAAAACAAAACACCTTTCTCCTTATAAATATTAATAACCTAATCATATTTGTTGAGCCCTAGCGCCCTTAAAACCCAACCCTAAATAACGGTGTAGGTCATACGATGAGGTTCTTGTATAACTGGTTTAGAGAGCCAACTTATAGTGTAGGGCATATGACCAATCAGTGCTATTGTGGGTTTGACTGTTAGAAAAAAAAAATCAGCTTCACGCTGTATCCCGCACACAGTAGGGTAGGCAGAGGGAACATAGTGTTAAGACACTGCATTCCCCACTTTCTGCCGAATTCTGGAGGCATTGCGTGTTGAGTGGCAGAACTTAACGCCGCGCTTAGCCTCGACATCGGAGCGAAGAAATGGAAATATAAATTTAAGTAAATATTTAATCTCCTCGAGTGGGGATCGAACCCACAACCAGTCGGTTTTACAGTCACATTTCGAGCCACTGCGCCACGACTGGCCTCAAACCAGTTAGAAATGTCATTATATATTATTTATGTACGGAAATCCAAGAAAACAGATATTTGCTAAAGAAAACCGGTAATTTTTTTAATATTTTATAAGATGATACTGATTTGTTATCTTGCACCTTTGGTGGTACCATTTTGCTATCACGATGATTATTTCATTTTTAACCAACATCGGCCAGTCGTGGCGCAGCGGCACAAAGTGTGACTGTAAAATCGACTGGTTGGGGGTTCGATCCCCATTCGAGGAGATCAAATATTTATTTAAATTTATATTTCCATTTCTTCGCTCTAGTGACGAGTCAAAGCGCGGCGTTGAGTTCTACCACTCAACACGCAATGCCTCCAGAATTCGGGAGAAAGTGGGGAACGGAGTGTCATAACACTAAGTTCCCTCTGTCTAAACTGCTGTGTGCGGGATACAGCGTGAAGCTGATTTATTTTTGTTTTTTAAGAAAAAGCAAATATATCTTATAAGAACCAATGCCATATCCAATTTGTGTACAAATCATTATGTAAGTTAACCCAATGTTAAGGTCACGAGGTCCACATTATTTAAGTGGCATTTCGTGTGGTAATTTCTCACCGGAACTACGCGGTACTGTGAACGACGTGATTTTTTCTATACTATAAAAATTTTATATGTTTTTTTTACCTATTAAAGAGAGTATGGTATCCATATTTATAGTAATAGCATAAAAAAATCAATACTTTTGGCTACTGTATTGTATTAATGGGTAAAAAAAACATTTAAAAAAAAAAAAAAAATAGCTTCACGCTATATCCCGCACACAGCAGGGTAGGCAGAGGGAACCTAGTGTTAAGACACTCCATTCCCCACTTTCTGCCGAATTCTGGAGGCATTGCGTGTTAAGTGGCAGAACTCAACGCCGCGCTTAGCCTCGACACCAGAGCGAAGAAATGGAAATATAAATTTAAGTAAATATTTCATCTCAAGTGCGGATTGAACCTACAACCAGTCGGTTTTACAGTCACACTTCGTGCCACTGCGCCATGACTGGCCTCTATATTATATTATTGAAACAATAAATAAAATGATATATAAATGATTAAACATTATTATTGTATTTTTGTTTGAAACAGTGATTCATTATAGATAAGGTAAAGGAGTGGGTGTGTCATTACGATATTTCTATATTATCAAATGTCCCTTCCTACTATTTTCTAAAGTATATGAAGAGTTCTTGAAACTTTATGTGATATAAAGTAAATATAACGAACAAAAAAGTACAGCGTTTATTTCCACGTTCCAGCTCGTAACGTTTATTTTTACATTACAAAGCTGAAAATTTTGCTTGGTTGAAATAGCAAATCTCAAGAACTACTAGATCGAATTAAAAAAATATTTTCGTGTCGGACTTTCTATTTATAGACCAAGTGTCTATATATTATACTTGAGACAAGGCCACAGTTTAAATCTCACTAAATTCTTTCTCTCTGTCTCTCTTTCTCTCTTTATAAACCAGAAATAATAAAAGGATAAACTAATAGGTGATATATAAACAAAAATCATGGTGACCCTATCTGCCACTGACTTGATGATGGGAGATGAATCGTGGACCACCATCGAGTGCAAGATAAAAAAACAAGCAATGCTTTTAGTTTGAAGTGTAATTTGTGTGTTGAAATTTTGATTAATTCATATTGCAGTCGAATTTCTTGTTTTTTATATAAAAATAAATAAAAAACAAAAAAATATATTAGTAAAAAATATTTTAGGCTTTTATTTGTGTAATAAATTTATAGAGTAAAATAGAAACAAGAGGCCACCCGTGGCGCAGCGGCACGAAGTGTGACTGTAAAACCGACTGGTTGTGGGTTCGATCCCCACTCGAGGAGATGAAATATTTACTTAAATTTATATTTTCATTTCTTCGCTCTGGTGTCGAGGCTTAGCGCGTCGTTGAGTTCTGCCACTCAACACGCAATGAATCCAGAATTCGGCCTAAAGTGGCGAACGGTATGTCTTAACACTAGGTTTCCAAGAGGAAATATTATATATATATATATATACAAGCGCTCAAACAGGGAAAAAACTATAAATCCAGTCATCGTTCATAAATTTAAATCGACTAACCATGTTCTAATAAAATAGCTGATGGCAACTCTCAGGATGTTCTCGGAGTTCCCAAGGTTAGTGAATCAAACGTAATTTTAGAAACGATATGTAAACAGGTAAATGTGGGAATAAATTTCATATCAGATGTAATATTATGTTGATATACGAAGTGGTTTTTCTTTTTAGAGGAAAAAAGAAACGAAAGCTATGTTGGATCAGTTTGTTGTGTGTCTTTAATATACTTAAAGTGTTATTCCACACTTAGGAAAGAAAAATGTTTATTTAGAAAATGTAAAAAATTTGAACGCAGCGGGACTCGAATCCTCGACGCCTAGAAAACGACCAAGAGGCGCGGGTTCGAGTCCCACTACGTTCAAATTTTCATTTTAAGTATTGTTGAATCTATCTGTCAGTCAATTTTACTTTCAAGATCACTTTCAGCAAGATCGCGTGACATTATCGTGCTATAGTTATTTATATTTTTGTATATACGACACATAGTACGGGAGGTAAGGGAACCTGGGTATCTAGTGTTAAGACATTTCACTTTTCATTTCACACATTTTCCGCCGAATTCTGGAGGCATTGCGTGTTGAATAGCGTAACTCAACGTCACGCTTTTGCCTAAACCAGAGGGAACAAACAAAAATATGTCGTATCCTCGACTGGGATTGGAACCCACAACCTGTCGCATTTACAGTTACACGCTTCTGCCACTGCGCCACGACTGGCCTCTGTAAATTATATTAATTGATACAAAATGGACACTTGTAATACTAGCATGTGATTAATAAGGAAAACCCTTGAGTAAAATATATGTAATTAGTTTTAAGGAAAAACGCGAATCCTACGTCATTACAGTATCCTAGATTCAAATAAGATTAAATATTTTAATTAAATAGGTATTTGAGGTCATCGTTGTGCAATGGATAGTGTCTGATTGCAAACGCAAGAGTCGTGGGTTCAATTCTTACTCGGGGGAAAGGGTTATTTTCTTTTCCAAACCTATCTGCTTTTTCTCTGTTACCATCATAGAGCAGGGTAGGTAGAGGGAACCTAGTGTTGGTTAAACATTCCGCTCCACAGTTACAGCCGAGTTTCAATTTACTTTGGCAAGATAACGCGTGACGATTGATTTCTGACACTCACCACGCAATATTTAGAATTCAAGTGAAAAGCAGAGAACTAAGTGTCTCGACACTAAGTTTTCTTAAGTAGAATAAAAAAAGACAAAAAAAATATAAAATTTTTATTAATTAAACGAAACTTTTCAAACAACATTTAGCTCCAAGTTAACAATGTTTACTCCAAATAATATAAATAGAGAATGACTTTGCCTCGTTATCATTAAAACTAATTGACGCCTGTGACAACATCGTTACACGAGCGAGAGAGATACGGACACTTGAGGAAGTATCTATAAGTACATATAATATACGTTTTAGCTAGTGCCAATATTGATAAAACTTTTAAATACAGGCCAGTAGTGGCACAGGGACACGAAGTGTGACTGTAAAAGCAACTGGTTGTGGGTACGATCCCCACTCGAGGAAATGTAATATTTTCACTTTTTGCAAAATAGGTAAAGGGAACCTTTTGTTTCAATACGTTGCGTGTTAAGAGGCAGAATTCGACGCAGCACGTTATGTTCTAGTAGAAAAGGGATATGAAAACTATCCAATACCCCGTTTATATGCAGACGATGTGGTACTAAACCACAAGAAATAAGTTAGACCTACCTACTTTTTCTGTATCCCAAATAAAGCAGAGTAGGTATTGGGAACCTAGTGTTGGTTAAACATTTCGCTCCGCTCTTACCGCCGAGGTTTTACAGCAAACGTGTAGATTGGCGGTAATCAACGCCGCGCTTTGCCATGCTACCAAAGCAAGGAATTGAAAATATTAATAAATAAAAATTCACTCACACTAGTGCGCATTGAATCCCCAACCGTCGTGTTTACAGTAGTACAAATTTAAATCGTAGTTCGCCTCTACTATCGGCTAAGTTGGATTACCTTATTATATTAGATAAAAATCGTGGGAAAATAAATAAATAAATAATAATTTAGAAACAAAATACTGAAATCATAGCATTAACTCATCATTTGAAGCTAATATTAAACTATGGCGTATCCAACTCAGGTGGATCAGCAAGTCTGTCGATATTCGAAGTAAATATTATTAAATCGATTACAACATCAATATTTACTCGATTCAATTTCATTCGATTCGATTTGCAAAACAATTTACGCTAACGTCCATTTGACGAATCTATTCTTGTTGTAAGCAAACTAAAATTATCATAAACTGTTATAGATAGATTTTAGGTTAAAATATTGAAGAGGAACAGAATAAACCTAGTATTAAGATACTGTGTTCCCTACTTCATGCCTAATTTTCGATATATTGTTTAGTAGCGGAGTTCAACGCCGCACGTTTTTTTTGACAGAGCGCCAAAAGGAAAATAATTTTGAATAACTTTTTAGTTTCTCACCGGATTTTTCAACAGAACTGCCATCCTGTGGTACTGATGCTACTGAAATTTCTATTAACATTGACGATTTAAAAGTGCTTGTAATGGCGTAATTGAATAAAGAATATTTTGATATCACTTTTACTCATTCCTCAACCCCACAACCATCGTGCTTAATCAAATACAGTCCTACTGTGCCACTACGGCTTTGAAATTTATAAACTTTTAAATAGTAACTATTAACTGTGAACAAATGAATTACGCCTAAAGACGCTCCGTACTAAAATTATCAAAACCGGTTATATATGGGTCATCTCGTTACTTAATATACCTATATTGTGTTTGTAATCATTAATAGTTAGACTATTTTTATTGTAAACAATGGTGAAGAGATAAGGAAAAGTGATAGATCACTCTGTTTCTATTTTTTTTGTTTACTTAGTAAAGAAATTATTATAATTATTTCAAAGGTTCCAAAGTGGAATGGAATTTTGTCTGTATGTTTTTGTACCCTGCTATAAACATATGTATCTAATACATAAACTTTATACTTTATACATAAACTATCTTGAAAAGTATATAAAAAAATTAAAGTAACTGTAGCCACTTTTCTAAAACATTTTTCTTAATTTATTTTAAAATGAAAAAAAAAATGATAAATACATATTTAGAAAACGTATAAAAATTTTAACGTAGCGGGACTCGAACCCGCGCCTCCTAGTAATCCACCAGGTGCGTTTAAAAATAAGAAAATGGCAAGTAAATTCAAAATTTCAATATTAAAAAAAAATACCTGTTATCTGATCAGCGCTCAAATTAGGAACGCTCATTTCTTCACTAACGATCACTAAATACTACACAACGATTCACGACCCACTGATTCATACCAATAGCACATTTCGTAATATGTGATTAACACTAAAACTTTTTTTTTTGTAGCACAAACTTTTTTTTATTGAAATTAAAAAAAAAAAATAAAAAAAAAAACACCATTTCAATATATCACGCGCATGTTGCTTTTTCTATTAATTTCATAGTAAAACTGGTATTGGATGATTTAAAGAAAGATAAAATAATAATTTACAATGAAAAATTTAAATTGGTTTGTAGAAACAAACCCGTACACTTGAAGCCGTTGGTGTAAAATGAGATTATCAATGCTTATCATAACTACTTGCGTCCTTTAATCGCCCACGTCACCGATAGCGGTCACGCTGAGCTACGAAATTTGGATATTTATATGGAAATAAATATATATATATATATTTTTATATAAACTTCACGCTATATCCCGCATACAGCGGGGTAGTCAAAGGGAACCTAGTGTATAGTATAGAGAAAAACTGTTCGTATCAATAGTGAAACTTAACGCCGCAATTTATCCCAAAGATAACCTGCTTATGGTTAATTGACGTGATAATAAATATTTATCTTCTTAATTGACTATTCGACAATATAGGAGTTTGGTTTCAGCGTGCTATGTAGCTAAAGGTAGAGACCGAAGTTACACGTTCAAAAGTTAGAGCATTAAAAAGAACAGGAATTAATAAGATTGCCACATTGTTCTTTGAAGGAGTACCAGCAATCCTATCACAAATATAATCTATCTTGTTTTAAAAATCAAAAAATCAACATCACGCTGTGTTCCGCACACAGCAGTTTAGGCAAAGGGAACCTAGAGTTAAGTCACTCCGTTCTCCACTTACCGACGAAAAAAAAGTTTTAAACTAAATATAATTATCTTTATTATATCTATATATTTTAAACATTAGAGGAAATCACCTCATACAGTCATATAGGGCAACCTGTTCGTGTAATAACATAAATGAAACTCACATCAAATTACATTCGCAATGTAGTGTAATTGGCATAATCAGTCTTGTCTACAAATACTGACCATATATGGTCATTTAAAACCACTATACGATCATACTTGGATAAATTTCACAGCTATTTTAGCTCTTATCTCTTAGGTCATAAAGTTGATTAATATTTTTCGAGATAGCGGAGAAATGAGTACTTTATATGCGTTGAGATTAACGATTTTAAGAAATAAATAAACTTATGGTAATAGGACATTCGATATAGGGGAATTATGTATAGCCTTATTTGGTTTATTTAATTAGTATATATGTATGTATGTATGTATGTATGTATGTGTACATTTACAAAATTTTTAATATGTTGTCTGTACTGTGTTGCGTTACGTTCGAATATTTAAAGAGGATTTAAATTTTTATAAAAGCTTCACGCTATAACCCGCACACAGCAGGGTAGGCAGAGGGAACCTAGTGTTAAGACACTCCGTTTCCCACTTTCTGCCGAATTTTGGAGGCATTGCGTGTCGAGTGGCAGAACTCAACGCCGCACTTTTGCCTCGACACCAGAGCGAAGAAATGAAAATATAAATTTAAGTAAATATTTCATCTCCTCGAGTGGGGATCAAACCCACAACCAGTCGGTGGATTTAAATTTTCTGATAATAATTTTGGATTTTTATTTATTTTAAATTAAATTTCTGAGGCCAGTCGTGGCGTGTGATTTTAGAATCGACTGGTTGCTGGATATTTATTTGATTAATATTTTAAAAGTACTTAGATATAAATAATTTACTCTTGAATAAAAAAGAAATAGTTTTTTTGGGGATATCCATATTTCGTGACTCAAAGTACCTTCTTCCGCAGCGAATGAGTTTAAAAATTAAGGAAAATATTTAAAAGTGGCGTTATCTCGGCTGTCATTCAACATGTTACATCTAATTATACAACGTACGGTGTACTGTACGAGTGTGTGCTAAAGAATAATAACATAAGGAGAAGGCAGTTGTAAAAAAATCGAATTATTAATAGATTAGAAGTTTTTTGATTCGATCAGCTAAACTGAATCCGCATATCCTACGAAGAGATCACATATCCACGGCATTCATCTTTCTTTCATTCTTCTTCTGTAATACCCACGTTTCGCTGCCGTATAACAGAGTCGGTACCAAAACTGCATTGTGTACGGCCAAACGCGCAGCTGTGCTGACGTTTCGCCGTCTCATCAATGCAGCTAAGGCATTTAACCTTGTTACCGGCAGCAATACGCCTTTCCACATCCATATCCATCTCGTATCTTCCATCGTTACTAATCATACTTCCCCTACACCTCATCATTTACATAAAAATCAAATAAATCACGTTCACGCTGTATCCCTCACAGTAGGGTAGGAAGAGGGAACCTAACGTTAAGACACTCCGTTCCCCACTTTCTGCCGAATTCGCCGCGCTTTGCCTGGACACCAGAGCGAAGAAATGGAAATATAAATTTAAGTAAATATTTCATCTCCTCGACTGAGGATTGAACCCAGTCAGTCGGTTTTACAGTTACACTTCGTGTCGCTACGCCAGGACTGGCCTGCTCACCATTTACATATTTTGTAATATTTATTTATTTATAATTTTTTATTGTTATAGCAGTTTAAAAAAATATTAAATAATATTTTTTAAAGCATTCCTTATGTATGAGACAGGAGGCCAAGTTAAGGTCAATTATATGTACAGATAGAAAATAATAAAAAAATATTAGAGAAATTAAATTTGTCAATTAGAGATAATAGTTATGTCTTTAGTGCTGATTAGACCTTGATTTATCTAGAGCAAATATTTAAAATGTATGAAGGTCTAAGCTGTCGTGGCGCTGGGCCATAAGAGTGCAACTTTGTGGGTTCATTTCCCATTTGGGGGAATGAAATATTTAATATTTTCTTTTTCTCGCTCTAGTATCGAGGCAAAATGGGAAAAATATTTATCGACATTACAGTTTTATAATTTAGTCTTATTGTGTGCTTAGTTTCACTAAGTAAATATATTAAATTATTATAATATATTAAATTTGATTCTTTATTTATTAAAAAAAATATTTATTTTTAATTTCTATACATACATACAAAGATAATGCCACTTCTCACGCACCGTATGCTCTATGACTATAGCAAGTTAAGACCTTGTCGTGTTTACGGACCGAGACGGTTATTTATTGCATTGGACAAATTTACGGAAAATGTTACTACGATAAAGTTCTAAGTGCAACGTTGTAACTATTGTTTGTCATATGCTTAAATTAATAATAGTTAATTAATATATACCTAAAGAGTTTAAAAATAGAGTTGATTTTTGGAGTCCAGATCGACTGGTTGTGGGTTCGATCCCACTCGAGGAAATTAAATATTTATTTACATTCATATTTCCTACGCCAATTATACGTTATTGCGAGCCAAAGTTCACATTTATAATATTTTTTATTAGCGTATACGGTATATACATTTATATTTTCATTTCTTCGCTCTGGTGTCGAGGCAAAGCGCTGCGTTGAGTTCCGCAACTCAACACGCAATGCCTCTAGAACTCGGCGGAAAGTGGGGAACGGAGTGTCTTAACACTAGATTCCCTCTGCCTACGCTGCTGTGTGCGGGATACAGCGTGAAGGTGATTTTTAAATATTTTAAACCTACCCTTACTGAAATGCTCAAGTATAATCTAAATTTCGTTATCAAAATTTAAAATCTGATATATCAATACGTTTTCTCATTTGTTTTGAAGATTCGATGAATCATTTTCAATTTTCAGGAAATCCATAGATAATTTTTAGACCAATAAAAGAAAAGATAGAATTTATCTTTTTTCCCTTTATTTTTATTGATAATAATAATATAGTAGGTACATATACTATTCTTACATAATATTCGATGTAGAGAGCTATAAAATGTTGACAGTTAAAGTTATTTTTGTTTTAGATTAGGTTAGGTTTTCACTTAGCTGGGTAGGTAGAGGGAACCTGGGAACCTGTTATGTTATGACACTACAGATCTGTCGTGGCACAGGGGTGCAAGCGTGTAAGATTGTAGGTTTTATTCCCAATCGAGGAAATGAAATATTATTAATATTTTCAATCCTCGCTTTGGCAATGAGGCAAACCGGGGCGGTATTGTAACTTGAAAATTAAAATAAAATCTTATTCAATTAAACAGGCCTAAATGTTATAAATGCCATGTTTTGTTCAGCTTCACGTTTTGTTCACGCAGATTTAGGCAGAGAAAACTAAGTATTAAGAATCGGGACACTGCGTTCAATGACGGAGTTTAACGCCATACCGTATCCGCAAATTAAATATTGGTCTAAAATTAATAAAGCAAGCAGCAATCGAATAAAAAACAAGTGTTATTGTAGTGAATATATAAATTTCTAATTCTCATATTACTGTAGATAAATTTATAAGTTACTATCCATTAAAGCTTAAGTTTAATATAAACTACGCCAATTATACGTTATTGCGAGTCAAAGTTCACATTTATAATATTTTTTATTAGCGTATATGGCATATATATTTATATTTTCATTTCTTCGCTCTGGTGTCGAGGCAAAGCGCGGCGTTGAGTTCCGTCACTCATCACGCAATGTCTCCAGAACTCGGAGGAAAATGGAGAAAGGAGTATCTTAACACTATGTTCCCTCTGCCTACTCTGTTGTGTGCGGGATACGGCGTGAAGGTAATTTTTAAATAATTTAAACTTATTTTAACTGAAATACTCAAGTATGATCCTAATTTCGTTATCAAAACTTAAATTAAACACTTTTAGAAATCTGTAGTTATTTTTTAGAAATACTGGGAACCTAGTAATAAAACAGTCCTTTTCCATTAGTATTTCCTCCGAATTCTGGAGCCATTGCATATTGAGTGGTGGAACTCAACGCCGCGATGTACTTTAATACCAAAGTGAAGAAGTTATTTAATGTCCTCAAGTGGGAATCGAACTCATAACCTGTAAATATATAGTATCTACATAGGAAAATTACGATGAAAATAGCTATAGCAAATACATTACGAGTAGATATGACTCAAATACCTTGAAATACTAATTTGCAATTATCCGCAATCTTGACTTCGGTTTCATCGTTTATGGTAAACTGAGATTTGAACTGAGATATAAATAAATCAGCTTCACGGTATATTCCGTATACAACAGGGTAGGTAGAGGGAACCTAGTATTAAGACACTCGGTTCCCCAGTTTCTGCCGAATTTTGGAGGCATTGCGTGTTGAGTGGCAGAACTCAACACCCCTTTTAGCCTCGACACCAGAGCGAAAAAATGGAAATATAAATTTAAGTAAATATTTCATCTCCTCGAGTGGGGTTCGAACCCATAACCAGTCGGTTATGCATACATATTATTTCTTACATTTTCAAAGTGCTATTCCACACTTAAGAAAGATAAATACTTTTTAGACCTACAGTGCATGTGATAATTGTATTGTATTGTTTGTTCTCTATTTTTAAATTAATTTATGCATGTCAAGTTAGCCTATAAGTGCGGTATACAATTTATGTTATAGTCCTTTAAGATTGTTTTGATTTTAGCATAAGAATTATTACTGTATACAACGTTGGCTTCCTATTAAATAAAATAAAAATAAAAATAAAAATAATTTTGACGTAGCCCGATGTGGACGTTCGGCTTAGTTGGTTGGTAGGTTGGAGCGCTTGGACGGTTTTCAAGAGGCGCTGGTTCTAATCCCGCAACGTATTTTTTTATTTGTTTTCTAAACAGTATGCTTTCCATTATATTTTTTCAGATTTACGCTATATCCCATCCCGCTTTACTTTATGAAGCAGAGGCAGAGGGTTCTTCTATTAAGATGTTAAGACTCCGCTGAATTCTGGAGTCATAACGTGTTGAGTGGCGGAACTCAACGCCGCGCTTCGACTCGACACCAGAGCGAAGAAATTAAAATATTGAATATTCTATTTCCTCAATGGGAATCGAACCACCACGCTGTCACACTCTTGTGCCCCTGGGCTACGTTTGACCTCACAAATGATCATATTCATAAAATGATTTAGGTATGCAATAATTAGAGCTATTTTAAAAATATATATAAAAAATATTAGAGTAATTTGAAACTTAATATTTAAAATATATTGAGGTTATTATGACGCATTACGATAGCGTTTGACTCGTGGCTATGAATTAACTAATTTATTTTCGTTGGCAAAACCACGAGCGGTGTTGGGTTACGTCACTCAACAAGAACACTGTCTCTTAGTGTCTTGTCACTAGGTTCCCTTTATATGCGTGATAAAGCTTGAAGATAAATATAAATATTAAATTTCCTTCTAATCTATCTATCTCTATATAACAAGAGCCCATTCGTGGCGCAGAGGCACAAAGTGAGACTGCAAAATCGACTGATTGTGGGTTCGATCCCCACACGGGGAAGTGAAATATTTATGCAATGCCTCCAGACTTTGGTTGAAAGTTGGGAATGGAGTGTCTTAACACTAGGTTCCCTCTGTCATCTTGCTATGTGCGGGATACAGCGTGAAGCAGATTTAACTTTGGTTAGATTTTTTTCTATATAACGATTACGATGATGTAATGACAGTAGGTACAATCTGATTAAATTTAGGGAATATTTATATTAACATCTTTATTTTGGTCTAGATAGAAAAACAGAACGTTCCAACTATATTATTAACCTGTATTATTTAAAGCCTATAATGTAATATTTTATGGTGACCACAAAGTTTTTGGGAACATCTTCCTATTCTTTGGATATTAATTGAGGTATTTTTAGAAAACGTATCAAAATTAAAACCCTTTCAAATAGTTCAAATGTATTTTTTTTTTATCTTAAAAAAAATAGTATAAATATATCATTTAATATATAGAAACGGGAAGTGGAGATTGCACACTTCATACAAAAAATATGTAGGCTTTCAAAAATATCAAAATAATTTTAAAAGTATATCATAAAAGATACAAAAAAAAAAATAGCTTCACGCTATATCCCGCACACAGCAGGGTAGACAGAGGGAACCTAGTGTTAAGACACTCCGTTCCCCACTTTCTGCCGAATTTTGGAGACATTGCGTGTTGAGTGGCAGAACTCAATGCCGCACATGAAAGATACATAAAATATATTTAAATTTCGTTTAATATGTACATATTACATATTAAAGTTTATATGTTTATAAGCCTAACTCTATAACTAAAAACATTTAAATGCCATTAACTGCATATATTTACTGTTTATACTCACAAATTATATGAAAATCGATACGCCATTTCCTAATGTAGGTATCTATATAAAACTGTACAGTTTAGCAATTTCATAATTCACTTGTAAATCTCTAATATACTATCGAAATGCTATCGGGCGTGACCTCTGAGTTATCAAGATAGGTATTTTTATCAACATTGTTGCAATAGCGAGCTTCCATACTTCGTTAAAAGTTTATTTATTAAAGTTATAAAGATATTAGCCTGTCGTGGTGCAGTCAACGCGACTAGTTTTGGATTCGATTCCTACTTGACGAAATTAAATATATCATATTATTTCATTGAGGCCAGTCGTGGCGCAGCGGCACGAAGTGTGACTGTAAACCGACTGGTTGTGGGTTCGATCCCCACTCGAGGAGATGAAATATTTACTTAAATTTATATTTCCATTTCTTCGCTCTGGTGTCGAGGCTAAGAGCGGCGTTAAGTTCTGCCACTCAACACGCAATGCCTCCAGAAATCGGCAGAAAGTGGGGAACGGAGTGTCTAAAAACACTAGGTTCCCTCATTTTCATTTCCTTGCTTTGGTAACGAGGTAAAGCATAGCTTTGAGTTCAGCCACTCAACACGCAATGCCACCATAATAAAAAAAAAGATGAACGGATTGTCTTAACGGCAACAGAATCTCTTAACTTTAGGTTCCCAGGTTCCCTCTGCCTACTTACCTATGTGCCTGAAGTTAAAAAAAAATCCAAACCATCACTCAAACATGGTCACCCCACACCATAAATCATCTTTACGCTGATGCGCGGTCGTCATATATAAATAAATCCGGTATCAATATCGAAAGCGCAGTTAGATTCAAGTTAGAACAGATGTTGCAAGTGCTTCTAAAATAGAAATTGGGTCACTCATTAAAACACGATGGTGGATAAATGTGGGCTATATATGAGTAATGTAGGATTTTTTTTTGTTTCACGCTACATCCCGTATATACATACATAGGTAGGTGGAAGCAAAAGCGAAGAAAACTGGAAAAGACATTCCGTTCACAAGATAATACTGGTTGAGTGGCAGAACAGCGTGCGTTGTCTTGCCAGGGTTGGAATATGAAAATAATTAATTTCCCCAAACAGGAAACGAACGGACACCCATCGAATATATATTGTAGTCACAGTAAAACTCTAATAGAAATTAAATAGATCCACAACTTCTCTTTATCACTTTGCAGCAAAAAAATGCAATTAACTCAAATTACCCACAACAGGAATTGAACCCGCATTTAAGCGTTTATCCTAAAGCTAAATATTATTATGTTTATAATAAACACATTATTTTCCTTATTCCGTTTAAAATGCGACCTTTCACTATTAACGATGTAATTTTTTTTCTCTGTGAATTAAAAGGTCAAGTGAATAACTTAAAGGCGGTTCAGCTTGAAATTTCAATTAGCGTATTAAAACATTATTGTTTGTTTAAATTTATTTGCGTACCGGCCTTTGGGAGGAGAATGCGTAGTGACTCATCACTCGGTTTTGATTACTTCTATAGGTCCTATTTTACTGAGCTTCTCATTTAACTTTAAAAATATGCTTATTTAAAAAACGTTGGATATATCCTATCAAATCCTTATATATCCTGAAAATAGCATATTAAACATAGGAAACAGAAACCTAATGTTAAAACATTCCGTTCCAATTAAGACATTCCGTTCCCTACTTACAGTTAAGTTCTGGAGGAAATGTGAGTTAAGTGGGGGAACTTAACGCCGCGCTTTGTAATGTTATATCAAAGCGTGAACAATGGAACAGGATATTCATTTGAAAAATTGAGATAATTAAAATAGCTACAAAAGTTAAGGATCGTTTTCAACGATGTATATTCGTAATATAAATAATTTGGGTTTCTGCTTTGATGCTTTTGTTGAAATCGTATAATGTTTTTTTACGTAAGAGGATTCGAACCCGCGCCTCTTGGAAAGAGTTGATGAGTCTTTTCCATTCTAGGAACTAAAAAATGTAACAAACGACAATATAAACGAAGAAATCGATATTTTATCCGATAGATTGATTGATATGGTAACGATATCAAGATGAATTTTTAACAATTTCAATACATATCTTTGATTACTTCTAGATCGGAGTGTCTTAACACTAAACTCTCTCAGCCTACTCTACCTCTTTCTCTGCCTACACTAGGAGATGCGTCAACCTATATACCTTTGTATTTCGCTTTGGGTGGTCGCATATAACCCATTCCAACAGTCACTGACCCCCACAGGTCATTTCAGCTCAAGTATGTAATGTTGACGTATGCGTTTGTAACTTTGTGCCCAAAGGTTAAGCTGTTAATAGTTGTATTGGAAAGTGGTTCGAATTTATGAGGAATTAACTTTTAGTAATGTATGTAATATGTTCTCAGTATTGTGGTAGAGGATTGAAGCATTTTGAATGTTTTTTAAAAAAAAATAGTGTTTATTTATCTATTTTCTCGTGGTGCAGTAGTACGCTATAGCGTGTTATTGTTATGTGGTGGTTGCGGATTCGATTACCACTCGGAGGATTGTTATAATTTAAGTTAATTTCATTTCCATACTTAGGTAGGAAAAGCGTGGCGTTGAGTTAAGTGAACATGTGAAATAGGAAACGAAAACTTTTAATATTAGATGCCCTCTGCCTATTCTGATTTTCCAATAGATTTTTAAATATTAGGAAAAAAATAGCTTTCCAAATATTGAGATGTGTACTTAAGAAATATTGTGCTAAATTATCTTTAATTTTAGCTTTAAAATATTATATATTTACAAAAAAAAAAACCTTTTGTGTTCATCTTAAATATTTCACCATTTTAACAAAAAAAAAAGAATCCACGACCTCTTACTAAGCTATCGATTCTGAAGCACTACACCAACAATACCGTCAATAAAATTGAAAACTTAGAAGATTTTATACATTAGAAGAACATCGTAGGGTGGCGCCATAAACCGTGACGAAGACGCTTGATGCTTTTACGACAGTCCATGACGAACGTATTATATCCTTGTTTTATATGTCGTTAAATTTCAAGCTTTGTAGATAAATTTTTGAGTTTAAGTTCCCTTTTTAGGGTTCCACATCTTAAAAGGTAAAACGGAACCCTTATAGTATCATTTCGTGATCCATCAAGAAATTAATATTAAATATTCAGGTCTTTGGTCCCTTGAACCTAATAAAGCTTCAAGCAAAAGAGATGAGCAGTTATGAATCGATTTTGTTGCATTTTGTATGAAAATAGCCGCATAATACAGCATAAAGTAATAAAATTTGACACGAAGAGAACTTACAAAACAAATACGGAGAAGTCCAAAAATTCAAAATCTATAGATATATCATAGAAAAAAATCGAAACAAACTGACACTTGCGCATCATTTCATACAAAATGAGTGGATTTGCCCGCAAACTTAAGTTTGTCAAATTTTTTGAGTTCTACTGTGTACTTTCTGTTGACCTACTATTTTGAAATTTGTGCGAAAGGTTCAGTGGGGAGTTCAACTCGCACTTAACCGTTTTTTTTTCAATTGTGTTATCCTTTTATTCAGCTTCACGCTGTATCCCGCATATAGCAGGGTAGGCAGACGGGAACTAGAGTTAAGACACTCCGTTCTCCACGCCGCCTTGGTACCAGAAATAATGAAAATATTAACAAATAATAATTTATTTTCTTTGGAAATCAAACTTACAGCTGTCGGGCTACAATCATACGCTTTTTATATATTATTTATTCATATATTGAGAGGCCAGTTGTGGCGCAGTGGCACAAAGTGTGCCTGTAAAACCGACTGGTTGTGGGTTCGATCCCCACTCGAGGAGATGAAATATTTACTTAAATTTATATTTCCATTTCTTCGCTCTGGTGTCGAGGTAAAGCGCGGCGTTGAGTTCTGCCACTAAACACGCAATGCCTCCAAAAATTCGGCAGAAAGTGGGAAACGGAGTGTCTTGACATTAGGTTCCCTCTGCCTACCCTGCTGTGTGCGGGATACAGCGTGAAGCTATTTTTTTTTTATTTTTTTTATTCATATGTTCTTGTACAGGATAGGGTGTTGTAAATAACTTATTTGTAATTGAGTTGGTGATTTATTATATTTTACTTTGGAAATAGTTACAATCAAATGTCAAAAGTTGATCTCTTTTTGAAGGATTTTTGATTCATATTGGTTATTTTTTTTTATTCAGTAAAGATTTTTTTTTAAATATTTGAAGGATGTCTAAAAGGGAAACCTTTAGTTATTATATTAATATTACGTCGGTTAGTAATATAATGTACATTACGTAATAAGCAGACGGTACCGGGTGAAGATGAAAAAAAAATTGTTCACAATCGTTGAAAAATTATATATCTTAAGTGTATATGCGACAGAAAGTGGAGAACGGAGTGTCTTAATACTAGGTTCCCTCAGCTGATCCTACTGTGTGCGGGATACAGCGTGAAGCCACAAAAAAATTAAGATAATAGTGTTACAAAACAAATACTAAAGATGTATCATTAAAACGTTCTTTTTCTTACAATCCTGTCATGGCAAGTTCCCATAGATCCCATCCCATGGCTTTTTATTACGTCGCGTACATCCGCTTTATAAATTCTAGTAATAGGTCATTACAGTGTAAAGACTGTGGCTCTTCATTAAAGTAGTAATAAGACCAACTTAGTAGGTGGTCGGTGGTGAATGGAGTTGTTATCTTTATATCTTCCTTTTTCTGGTTCCCACTGTATCCCGTATGTAGTAGGATAGGCACAGGGAACCTGGTGCTAAGACAATTCGTTCCCCAATAATTCTGGAGGCATTGAGTGGAGGAACGCCTAGTTTTGCCTTGACACCAGAACGAATAAATGAAAATATTAGATATATATAAAATTTTCTCGAGTGGGAATCGAACTCACAACTTATAGCGGTTATCGATGACCTCAATAAATAACTTACATATTATTATACAACTTAATGTCAACACGATTTTTTCAATAAAATTCTTGCACAAACTAAAAATATTTCTCATGGCAATACGACTTGTATCGGTATGCGTAAGGTCACCATCCTTTTTTAGGCTCAAAACGGGACATCGGTTTTTGTTTTGTTTATTTGGAATTTTATTTATTTGTATGTTTATTTTCACTTCACGCAGTATCCCGCCAATCGCATCGCAGAGGGAACTCAGTGGTAAAACACTCGATCGATATTGCGTGTTGAGTGACGGAACTCATCGTCGGCTTTTGCCTCGATACTTAAAGCAAAGGAAAGAAAATATCAAATATTCAATTTCCTCGAGGAGGAATTAAACCTAGAACCTGTCACGTTTACAGTCACACGTTTATGCGCCACAACTAGAATCATATTTTTTAATTAAAAGTTTTAAAAGAACATTTGACATTTTTACCTTAATTTTCGCTTTTTAATTTGTACAATGCGTTTGGCTTTACATGGCTTGGTTATATTGGTTATATATTTTCGTTGTTTTCACTGGTATCCAATTCTAAAATTGCCACCTTTATACGTCCCGGTGGGACAGTCCCGTTCAAAACAGGACGCCTGGTCACCAGTTAGGTATGCAGCACCTGTCATACATTTAATGCTAAAAACAGTGGAGTAAAGAGCATTGGGCCTTATCGACCTCAAGGTGATATGACTGTGTAATTCCGCAGACACTGTGTCAGCTTAAATGACTTTTTTCTTATTCATATATATATATATTAGTCGTTTTAACGCGTTGATAAATAAATCATGTTGTATTATATTAATTTTTTTTAACCTTCAAGTACTGAATTCTGTAAATAGCAGCAAAAAACTTATATTAAGGCACTCTGTTCTCCACTTTCTGCTGAATTTTCGAGGTACTGCGTGCGTGTGTGAAAAAAAATAAAAATAAAAAAAATAAATAGGAATCGAACCCATATCCGTCTCGTTAAAGTGAGTGCCAAACGGCATTTTCTTCATGCGGGATAGAGCGTGAAGCTGAAATAAAATATACAATGGTACGTTCAACATAGTATTCAATAAGATAATAGTTAACCTCGAAACCTATATATATAGTAAACGTAAGTAAGAGAAACAGGATTTATAGACTGGACCCGACGTCGTTTGAAGATTAAACTTTTACAGCCTAAGATTACATTTCGTGTTGTCTTTACGTTTTATCTAAAAAACGGCAAAATATTTGAATTTAACAATTCATTTTTATGTTTATTCAAAATTGCGTTGGAATTTTATTGTATTAAATGTAAAAGTGACTTATAAGAAAACATTTTGTGATAGACTGAGGCACATTGGAACAGTGTATGGCGTGATAGTTGTGGGTTTGAACTCCACTCCCGGATTAAGTTATTCCAATTTTTTTACTATGGTAAATTAAAACGGTACCCCCATTTTCTGACAGAGTAAAATTTTAATATTTATTTATCAACATATTTTGCTGTGACAACCCAAGCTGGGTAGCTTAATAAGTACTTCACCTATTATATTGTTTTTTTTTAGTTCCTGGGAACCTTAAAATACTCCGCTCCCATTAAGTTTCCGCTGAATCCCGGAGGCATTGCGTGTTGAGTGGCGGAACTCAATACGTTTTATGTAGCCAAAATAAAGATATTAAAATAATTTATTCCCCCGAATTGGAATCAAACTCACAACCCCCACGTATGGACAGACATTGTGCCACAGCGATTGTCTTATAGCATAATTAAAAAAAAAACGAAAGTTCCCAATATAAGACAATAACATTGTTAATAGTAAAACAGTCGGTTACATAACGTTCGATTCGCGTTGCTTTCGTGTTGTAACGCATTAGCATCCTCCCACACCTTCCCACGAGGATATGGTGGAATGATAATTATATTAACGATTTCTTAATATTTCGCTGCTCTTGTACATACGCTAGGTTCCCTCTGCCTACCCTGCTGTGTGCGGGATACAGCGTGACGCTACTCTTGTATGAATGTTTTTTTTTATATTATATTTAATGATGTTGTAAGCTTAACTTAGAGGAACTTAGTGTTAGAGCTCTTTCCTTATTCTCTTTTTTAGTTTCGCGCTTTATCCCGCATAAAACGTAGTGAGAGTTAACTTCAATGTCACAACACTCTGCTGACCAAGCACCGTCTTATTTTCAAGATTTGTCACGTTTGCTGAGCGAGTACCTAAAAATAATTTATACTCCCGAATGTGATCAAACCCACAACCCTTTCATTTACAATCATACAGCGTCATGGACGAATTATTTTCATTTTCAGCTTATTTAAAAAAATAACAATCGGGCAGTGAAACCTAAACTAGAGATTGAACTCACGACTGACGCCATATAAATTGAATTATATCCGCATATTATATGCAATTTAACCTATCGCATATTTAAACAAAACAATATAATAAACTGACTCCTACACGAAACTCGATAATATATTTGGTAATTGTAGGAAATAGCAACCTAATCTAAGATTTACTATGGCGAAATAAGCTAAAATTTACTTCATCATTTTGTATGAATAACGTTATTAATTATAAAAATATGTATATTTTTTTAAGCTTCACCTGTATCCCGCATATAGCAGGGGAGCCTAGTTTTAAGTCACGAGTTTCGAGGCATTGCCTGTTGAGTGGCAGATCTCAACGCCGCGCTTTGCTTTGGTAGTATATAACTTTATTAAACTATAATTCATTCCCCAGAGTGAAACTGGAACTCACTACTGTCGCTATTTTAAAGGTTAAGTTTGAATATAAAGTAACCCAACTCAACTTACCCCGTATTTGTACCCGTCTCACGTAGGAATTGACAAAGGACTACCATTTCCCCACTGCCCCCGGATAGTAAACATGATTATACTTGAAATATTTGATGGTACGCTTTTCTAGTTACCTTATACTAATATTAAAAGTAAACACACTGTAGGATTCCTTATTTATATCGTGTTACTGGAAATATTTATCATTTTTATATAGGCCAGTCGTGGCGCAGGGGCACAAAGTGTGACTGTAAAACCGACTGGTTGTGGGTTCGATCCCCGCTCGAGGAGCTGAAATATTTACTTAAATTTATATTTCCATTGCTTTGATCTGGTGTATGTGGTGTGGTTAATATGTGAGATAATATTGAGACTACCAAAAATATATACGACAATATAATATAAAACACTAATGTATATTTATAAATATATATGACAGAGGGAACCTAGTATTAATACTCTCCGTTCTTAATTTTCCACCGAATTCTGGAACCATTGAGTGCCCTTCATCCGAACTCATCGCCGCGCTTTGCATCGACACCAGAGCTTATAAATGAAAATATAAAATATTTCATAACCTCAAGTGGGAATTGAACCCACAACCTGTCACATTTAAATTCTGCGCCACGACTGGCCTTGTATATGTAAATATACAAAAATATTCCTTCTTAAATAAGTGTATAATCGTGACTTCGGTAACATGTGCTCTAAACGTTTTCAATTCAGTCTTAAACGGTGTTTGGAAATCATTAAAATGTAAAACAAATAAGCCATGAGATGACTGACATCATCACACGCGGTCATGTTTGTTTTGTTGATATGGTATGTGGTACAAGATAACAGAGTGAAAAAAATATATTAAAAAAATATATATAAAAAAAAATCAGCTTCACGCTGTATCCCGCACACAGCAGGGTAGGCAGAGGGAACCTCGTGTTAAGACACTCCATTCCCCACTTTCTGCCAAATTCTGGAGGCATTGTGTCTTGAGTGGCAGAACTCAACGCCGCCCTTAACCTCAACACCAGAGCGAAGAAAATGGAAATATAAATTTAAGTAAATATTTCATCTCCTCGAGTGGGATCGAACCCACAACCAGTCGATTTTACAGTCACACCTCGTGCCGCTGCACCACGACTGGCCTCATAAGGTGGTACGTATAGGTAAAAATATATATAAGAAAATAAATAAAGCAGCTTTACGCCTTTTTCCTACAGCAAAATTAGTTGTAACACATTCTGGTCCCCCCTTTCTCTCAATTTTTGAGATATTGTGATTTGAGTGGCGGAGCTAAACGCAGTGCTTTGTTTTGCTTTGCATGTACACCTCAGATGTAAAATGAAAATATAAATTGCCCTAACTGGGTATCAAAGCGTTTACACACTGTGCCGATGCGCCACGACGACCACTAACTTATAAATAAGCAAATAACCAGAAGTTTAAAAAAAATCTTTATTGTTAATAATAATAAACAGCTTCACGCTGTATCCTGCACATAGCCGAGTAGGCAGAGGGGAGGGAACCTAGTATTAAGACACTCCGTTTCTCAAGTTTCCGCCGAATTTTCGAGGCATTGCGTGTTACATGACGGAACTCAGCACCGCGTTTTTGCGTTGGTACCAGAGCGGAAAAATGAAATAATATTAATAAATAATAATTAATTCCACCGGGGATCGAACTCAGAACTATCGCGATATAATACGATTATTTAAAGAAAATAAAATACAAACACGTAAAATCTTGTAACTTGGCTCCCATTTAGATATGTACTGCAAGTGTTGCGTTTTTGTTTGTATGTTAACGCAATCACACTTACGAAACACAAGGCGTTAGGCGAATCTATGTATGTTTGTTTGCGTCTCGCATACCTCCTCATTAGGGAAGCTGTTATCAAAATATTATCACTATTGTTTTGAAATTTCTTAATATTTTAAGTAAACAGTTGCGAGTGGAGCAATTTTAAATATTTTATTATTTCTTAAGACATTCTTAGTTTCTTTTTATCTTAATATCTTGAGATATAAAGATAAATATCTTATACGTATTTTCTTTGTGGTCATTGACTTGATTAAAAAAAAATATGTATTCGAGTGGGAATCGAACCTATAACTATCACGTTTTCATATCTATGTACTGCCTATTTAGTGTTTTTAGGTTCTTGAACCTATCAATCCATCCTTTTTTTATACATATAAGTACAGCAGCACATAAGTAGAAGGAACCTAGTGTTAAGATACTTTGTTTCCATTAAGACACTTTCGTTCCCCACGCGGAGCTCGACGCCACGCTTTCCCTGGCTACCAGAGCGAGCGAATGAAAATATATTCCTAGAGTGGGAATCCAACCTACAATCTACCATCACGACTGGTCTCGTTGTTGACACAATTGGAGTTTCAGCTAACAAGGCCGAAAAAATAAAAATAAATTAAATCTAGCAAAATTTGAATAATAATATGTACCTATAATCGAACCCACAACCTAAGTAAACAACCTAAGTAACTTCTATTCAACTTAGACTACCAACAAGTGATGAGTCGTGGAACCGTTTTTTTATCTCTTTTCACTTTATTTATTTAAAAATGTGGACAAAGGACATTGTCAGCGTTGTATGCAAATGCTAAAGTCGAGAAATTCGTGAAATTTTTACTGCTAAACGACTGTAGCCCGTATTACTTTGTATTAAGAACTATAAAATGCACGATGGAATTTGGATTTTCATATTTCCATTTTTTTTCCAGTTAGCGAATATTATTTTTTGGTTATTTCTTCGCTTTTGGCCGTCGTGATTTTGCTTATTTGATTTTGAAATTTCTATAGATTGTTTAAAACAATATAAGGTATACGTAGGTCTTCTTTCTTTATTTTCTTAAAGATAGTATTATTACTCAAGCCAGTCGTGGCGCAGAGGCACATAGTGGGCGGCTGGTTGTGGGTTCGATCTCCACTCGAAAAAGTGAAATATTTATTTACATTTATATTTTCATTTCTTCGCTCTGGTGTCGAGGCAAACCGCGCCTGCAGAATTCCACGTAAAATGGGGAACGAAGTGTCTTAAGATTAGGTTTCCTCTGCCTACCCTGCTGTGTGCGGAATACAGCGTGAAACTGTTTTTTTTTATTATATTTTTTTTTTGGGTTCGATTATTACTCGAGAAGATTAAATATTTTAATTTTCTCGTCAATCTGTAGCGTTTAGACTCAAAAACTAGTACCCCTGCACCACGACTTTCTTTGTTTATTTTTCTTTTCTATAAACACTTATATTTCATTCTCTTGAGTAAGAATCGAACCCACATAATTAAGTTTATACCGCTGCCCACGACTGACCTCTTTCTTTGTTTAATTTTTTTTTCTATAAAAAATTATAAGATATCCTCACCACAGGAACCTGTTAAGTAAATTCACTACAATATAATAATATTGCTTAACTATCATGTAGTTTGGTTTTCGCCACATTTGATACGCCGACGTCGATTTTACGCTACGCAGGTTACGACCAGCACCGGCCACACGGAAAACGCTAGGTTTCTCATTTTCTTCCTGATGTAGTGATATTAATTAATATTTTAATTTAAATCTGTGTATAGTATGTAAAAGTAATATATGATATATTTTTAAAGATATTTGGAAAGTGCTTTTTTAATGTTCAAAAAATGATACTTGTAATTTGTTATTTCGAATAGTCATTTAATTTTTAGTTTAGTTAGAGTGCCTACTTATTCTGCATTTCAATTTAAATACCACATCCAAGTTGGTTGGTGAATTTTTTCTAATTCAATAAAAAAATAGAATATTTTTTTCGACTCCAAGCACAAAAGTACTGTTTTCACATATCTACAATAAAAAAAAGTATATTATTCGATGTCAATGGATAAAGAACGAAGTTTAATTTGAAAAACTTTTTCCGTGAACCCGTAACCACTGCTAAATATTAAAGACCCGTACTGCTTTATTAAGGCTTAAACTTAGTAAAACCACTTTTTTTTTTTATTTTACGCTGTATTCCATATGTAGCAGGGTGAGAAAAGGGATTTTAGTTTCAAGATACTTCTTACCCCATCATCGATACACTGTGTGTTGAATAACGGAACTCAACGCCGATCTTTGCACATATCACGCCACTAAACCACGCCACCACACCACATTTAACTCCAATTATCACACTACAAAGATAACAATAAGTATATCATTACAAAATACCATCCCATCCATGTATAATTCATATACATTGTATTCAAATTCCACTTTCGCCAAACCCCCGCACTAAATCCGTAAGAGATGGGTGTGCTGGGTGATGAGCAGATCTGGTAGAAAGCTGATAGTTTAGCTCTCGTATGTTTTATTTAACAGCTTTCGAATGTGCTGGTATCGATGTTACGGTCTTTAGGACACTAGGTGACGTTTGTATTGGTTTATGGCCTATAGGATGATTTTTTGTTTAGTTAATTCTATGTGATATTTTTTCTATCTTTCAATTTTTTTATAACAATCTGTTTTAAAATAAAATATTTATATACGTACTTCACAATGTATCCCGCAATAGTAGGGCGCGCAGAGGGATTCTAGTGTTAAGATACTCCATTTCCCATTGTCCGCAGAATTGCTTGAGTGGTGAAACTCTTAGTTGGTACCATGAAAATATTTATAAATTATTATATATTATATATTCCTCCGACGGGAGTTCGAACTCCCAACCGTCGCGTTACAGCCTTTTGCCACGACGGCCTCGAATAAAATTATTGTATAAATATTTTTTTTTATTCATTTAATAATATTATATAAATTTTGAGGCCAGTCGTGGCGCAGTGGCACAAAGTGTGCTCCCCACTCGAGGAGATGAAATATTTACTTAAAATTTATATTTCCATTTCTTCGCTCTGGTGTCGAGGCAAAGCGCGGCGTTGAGTTCTACCACTCAACACGCCATGCCTCCAAAAATTCGGTAGAAAGTGGGGAACGGAGTGTCTTAACACTAGGTTCCCTCTGCCTACCCTGCTGTGTGCGGGATACAGCGTGAAGCTAATTTAATTTAATTTATATTTTCCTTTTCTTTTATAAAAAAAAAACTAGGAGTCTAATTAATAACAAATAAGTCATAGTCCAGTACAGAATGGTGTGTGCCGTAAGTTTGATTCGACAGAATATTTTATATTGTATACATATGTATATCAATATCAATCAAACATAAACAATTCCGCCATTTAAACATAACGCAGTAAATATTTACAATGTAAAAATTTAAACAAAATAAAAATACATCATCAACACAAACAACGAATTCCAATTTCAAATCAGCTTCACGCTGTATCCCGCACAAAGCAGGGTAGGCAGAGGGAACCTAGTGTTAAGACACTCCGTTCCCCACCGAGTAACCATTATTAGTGGGTATCCAACATTTTTTTTATTATGACCCATAAAATCGTACACCTCGAGTTTATTATCATTGAGTGAAAAGATAATATAAGTTGCAATAAAATTCCAAAATAGGCACCGTGTCTTACTGCAATAAATAAAAATGTCGAAAAACGTTCATATTTCTTGTGTTATTAAAACAACCTGTTCCAGACCAGCTTCGTCAATGCTCCTTTTTGCGGGGCTCAGTGCAGCTATGTTATGCCTTTAGATTTTATGGGTATGTCATAAAGTAAAAGATGAAGCGTTTTGATATGTGTATTTTAAAGGAAAATTAAGAAATTGTTCCCACGAGTGGGAGTCGAACGGCGATCTCGCTGACAATTAGACACTGGCACATTGCACCACGGCACCAATTTTCATCTTAAAAGATATACAGTACAATGCTAAAGATACACTAGGATATCTTATTTTTATCAAAGTCGTTAATTAAATGTTGTTTTTAAAATATTGTAATGCTCATTTTTGCTTGGATATTGTGAGAAAAATATATTACTAGTCTTTCACAATTTTTATCTACTTTTATTATACCTATTTTTGGGGTTAGCGTACCCGGTATACTGGTTCCGTAGCCACAGGACAAATGAGTTTTCAGAGATGATGAATATTTGCCTAAATATTTTTTTCCCTCTCTATATCTAAATAAACAATTATTTATTTTTGAAATATTTTATTTCATTTTGAGGCCAGTCGTGGCGCAGTGGTACAAAGTGTGACTGTAAAACCGACTGGTTGTGGGTTCGACCCCCACTCGAGGAGATGAAATATTTACTTAAATTTATATTTCCATTTCTTCGCTCTGGTGTCGAGGCAAAGCGCGGCGTTGAGTTCTGCCACTTAACACGCAATGCCTCCAAAATTCGGCAGAAAGTGGGGAACGAAGTGTCTTAACACTAGGTTCCCTCTGCCTACCCTGCTGTGTGCGGGATATAGCGTGAAGCTAATTTAATTATTTTTTTTTATTTCATAAGATTATATTATATCAATATCACTAACAAATTATTTAAAGGGTAGTGATAAATCACTCAGCTTAATACTTAACACCCAATGTATGAGTAAAACATAAAAAAATATTGTTCTCACATTAGAATCCAACCTGCGACCGACGCAGGAAGTAGTATTAAATTAATTGCATTTTTAATAAATAATATCTAATAATATGTTTCATATATTTGGTTAAAACGAGCACATTTTAATAGGACAAGGTCACACAGATTTTTGAAGGCCAGCACTATTTTGATATACAATTTATAAATGAGAATATAAAATATATGAATGTTTAATGTATATTTTGAGGCCAGTCGTGGCGCAGGGGCACAAAGTGTGACTGTAAAATCGACTAGTTGTGGGTTCGATCCCCACTCGAGGAGATGAAATATTTACTTAAATTTATATTTCCATTTCTTCGCTCTGGTGTCGAGGCAAAGCGTGGCGTTGAGCTCTGCCACTCAACACGCAATGCCTTCAGAATTCGGCAGAAAGTGGGGAACGGAGTGTCTTACACTAAGCTCTGCCTTCCCTCTGCCTACCCTGCTGTGTGCGTGAAGCTAATTTAATTTATATTTCCTTTTCTTTCACTCAAAAGAGCGAAATATTTAATATTTTCATTTCTTCGCTCATGTAATAAGGCAAAGCGCAGTTTGGAGTTCTATCACTCAACACATAATGCCTAGGTCATGTCGTAGCTAGGTTCCCAGGTTCCCTCTGCCTACCCTGCTATGTGCGGAATAGAGCGAAGCTAAAAAAAATCTAGGCTCACCAAATCATGATTACATCAAAAGGAAACAATAACCAACTGTAGTCGACAACCACACGATGATAAATCATCAATATATGCATATTAATGAATAATTCATTAAATCCAGCAAAAATACATCAATATGGTGATCGCTAACGGTACACTGTGTCACTAAATACAGACAATACCAAAAATAGTGAACGTTTACTTTAAAATTTATAAAGTAATCGCGATGAATCGCTTATTTCTGTTTTGCAAATGTCTTGGATATCGTTGAAAAAGTTACGTTTGAGTAGCGTCAGTAGAAAAAATTCTTTAAATTGTGTATCTAACATAGTTTTAATTTAAATTCCCCTCTATATTTTAAAGGCTATCTTAGCGCGGTGTACTTAGAATATGTTACTGTAAGAGCGACGATTGTGGGATTCGATTCCCACTCGGAGTACTTTCGCTAAAAAAAAACGCGAGATTGTGTGTCGCGACACTAGATTCCCTCTGTACTTACGATGCGGGAAAAAAGCGTGAAGGTGTTTTCTGTTAATCTCCATTCTCCTCGCGTATACAGATTTTGATACATTGTGTGCTGAGTGTTCACTTTAATAAATAAATATAAGCTATTAAAAAAAAGGTAAAATGAGATGTAATAGATTTTCTTTAATATTTTGATAGTATTGTTCGTGGGTTGAATTTCACAATATAAATTTTTGTAGCAAAGATATATATATATATTACATTCTATGTCTATAGTTATTGCTTTTAAATTAAAAAAAAAATTAAATAAGTAATAAAAAAATATGTATTTCAAAATATGGCTCATCCGTACAATATTTACATATATATATTTTTAAATAATAATAATCCAAAAACAAACCTAATTTTATTTATCTGTCAACGGTACCCGCACACCGCCGTGCCTTGCCAAAATACGTTAAATTCAATTTGGACATGAACGCAAAGGAGAAGCTGCATTAAAGTGTCGTCTGCAAAAACAAGCTTTCGGTAAACGAAAAACAAAGAGCGAGCCAGGACTTCTGAATGGATCACCAAAAAGGAACATACAGGATGTCCCGTTGGGTTTCTTCGTAATTTTAATGTATATGAAAAATGTTAAAGTTATGTATGTATGTATGTCGTTTTTTATACGGACGGCTCGGGAGGTTTTTGTAAAAAAGTTCTTTTTGAAAGTTAATTTGATTTTATTGATACATTTAGTTTTAATGTAATTAATGTTTTTTTTTCTTAATATAAATAAATCAGCTTTACGCTGTATCCCGCACACAGCAGGGTAGGCAGAGGGAACCTAGTGTTAAGTCACTCCGTTCCCCACTTTCTGCCGAATTCTGGAGGCATTGCGTGTTGAGGGGCAGAACTCAACGCCGCGCTTAGCCTCGACACCAGAGCGAAGAAATGAAAATATAAATTTAAGTAAATATTTCATCTCCTCGAGTGGGGATCGAACCCACAACCAGTCAGTTTTACAGTCACACTTCGTGCCGCTGCGCTACTGCAACTCAACACGCAATGCCTCCAAAATTCGGCAGAAAGTGGGGAACGGAGTAACTTAACACTAGGTTCCCTCTGCCTACCCTGCTGTGTGCGGGATACAGCGTGAAGCTGATTTTTTTTTTTTTTTTGATTATTGTAAATAACAGATTTTTATGCGCTTACGCATCAAAATGACTAAGGATAATAGTATTAAATAAATATAATTGTGTAATGTACGCGGGTAAAGCCACTAGTTGATACAATAATAGAGCAACGAGTTTAAAAAACCACAAAAAAATGAGAATTTATGTATAAAAGTTACAAAGGCCAGTTTCTTTCTTTGAGACTTTGAGACTAACGTGTATATTTTTATATTTCTCAGTACTGTATATACCAATACCATAAGTTGCACTTTTTATTTCAAAATAACTATCGAGTTTTTGCAAATCCACTTACCTTATAGGTGGAGCTAACTAAAAATATTTCGCAAAGTGGTTTTCCCACGAGAAGTTTTCAATAGCAAAAAAATGAAACGCACAAGCATCTTATACAATTGCGTGTTTTATAAAACGACGAGACGAGAGACATCGACGAAGTGAAATAAAATTTAAAATAATCTTTTGTGGAGGAAATTCAATGGAACACATTTCAAGGTAACTGTCCACGTCTCGTTGTTTATTGGTGAAATTAAAATTAAGTAGATACTGTATTTTTACAGTTGGTCTTGAAAAATTTCGTAATTTTTGGAGTTTCTCAGTGAAATTAGCTGCTTAATTAAAATCCGCTTCACGCTGTATCCCACACAGGGCTGTAGGCAGAGGGAACCTCGTGTTAAGACACTCCGTTCCCCACTTTCCGCCGAATTCTGGAGACATTGCGTGCTGGGTGGCCGAATTCAACACCGCACTTTGCGTCGACGCTTTTTCACTTCCTCGAATGGGGATCGAACCCACAACCAGTTGCATTTAGAGTCCCACGCTTCTGCCCCTGCGCCACGACTGGCCTCAAATACATTTTATGTATATAGTTTTTACAATAATATCAAATGTCCAAAATTATTGTCAATTCATATCGTAGAAGGCAAAAATTTTAAATGCAAATAGTAAAAATATATCAAACATTCATCATCACATCAAATGACCTGTACGCTCGTTTGCCTTGTCTTTTCCATAAAAAAAAACCCCGAATTCAGAACCTCCTCTTTTTCGAAGTTGGTTAAAAATAGTATATTTGGATCCAAGCCATTTCGATCCAACCCAGCGTGTATACATTGAATAAATAATGTATTGTTGACAGACCGATTTAAAGTAGACCTATCAGCACTGAGCTGTAGGATAAAGAAAAGTAATCTAAATATATTAAATTTGGTTAATTCTTACGTCGCAACCATATATGGTTTTAGTTTTATTTAGATCTTTTTTTAAGTTTCATACTGTACGCACAAAGCAGGATAAGCAGAATTAACCTAGCGTTTAGACACTGTTTCTCACTTCGATTTTCCACCTTTCTGAAATCTGGAAGCACTGCGTGTTTAGTGACGGAACTCAACGTCACGCTTTGCCTCGTTACCAGAGCGGAGAACTCAGAGAGCCCACTCAAGGGAATGATATTTAATATTTTCATTAAATATTTCATTCCACTGAGTGCGGATCGAACCCACCCTACGCCACGGCATTCCATGAGCTACAATGGCGACACAATAAACCATATATGGGCTTAAAATTAAAGTTGGGTCGTTTAAAAGCTATAATCGCTATTGCAGTATATTAAACTAAAAATACCCTCATTTAAAAGAAAAAAAGAAAAAAACCCATACTCTTGAGCTTATACTGGAAATAATATGTACATACATATTTTATGACTTTTTCACTTATTTTTACACTAAATACACATAAAAAAAACGTGAAAATTTCAAAAGAATCAAGACATAAATCAGAGTATTACTGTTGTCACAGATTAATCTATCCAGTACTATAATACTCAATAAATAGGGAATACCAAACTTTAATTTTATTTAAGAAAATCTTTATTTTTCCTTATTTCCAATATAATAAAGTTTATAATGGGACCAAATAAGCTTTGCCAATAAAATGTTGTTGTGGCAAAGGATTTGAGTGCACTTATATTTATTAGGATAATCCTCTTATGATCTACTGGGACGTTTGTGGAGTCTATAGTTTACAGCCTATTGTGTACAGGGTGACTTTTTTTTCAAAGAAATGTAGGTTGGTTTATTTTCGTTTGCTCGTGAGTGGGATATATGTATGTAGATTAAATAAATATTGTTAAGTATGGTTAAATATTATAGGTTACTTAATTGAGCTACTTATTTAGTTGACGTTTATAAGAAGATTAATAGGTTAGTTAGTGATAATATACCTTTACACGTTAGTTTTTTTGCTACTTTTCTCGCAGAACTTTGCTTTATTTTAAAGAAAGGAAATTCACTCCGATCTCTTTTCGCCGAAACTTGAGCCATTGGTTTGAGTACTGAAACTTAACGCCGCTTATCTGATCAGAGCGGAGGAAAAATAATAATTTAAACGATTTCCATCGAGTAAAATTTGAACAAAGACTGACTTTTAGAGTTTAACTTAGCGCGAAATTATATGAATAATAAAATAGTGCTCCTAAAATTTACTTTTTAAACACATCCTGTATATAATGGGATTTGACAAAGCTTACAGTTATGGATCTTAAAATTTTGATGGAGATCGTTAATCGGTAGCAACTATATGAAAAGCTATTTGTCGGCAAATGTTAATTTTAAAAGTAATATATTATTAATATTGAATTTGTGGTTTGTGTATAAGTAATTATTATTATCATTATAACTGGATCTCTATTGTAGCGTCACGTTGTATCCCGCACACCGCTGGGTAGGCAGAGGGAACTTAGTGTTGAGACACTTCGTTCCCTATTTTCCGGTGAATTCTGGAGGTATTAAGTATTTAGTAACTTAACGCCGTGATTTGTCTCAAAGCAGGGCGAAGGTACGAAAATATTAAATATGTAATTTTCTTGGCGCATCATTGGCGCAGTGAATGGTGCTTTACTGGCACGCTCGTAACTCAACAAATTGAGAAATCAATCAATCAATCGAAAATATACCATAAATATGGATACGCAGGTGCACAGGACTAGCTGTAAACGCGACTGTTGTAGGTTTGATGTCCTCTTGAGTGCAGCCATATTACAGCGAAACGGTGCGAACGGAACCTAACTGTGGGACAAATGCGGGATGACGCGTAAAACTGACGCAATTATAAATTGTTTCTTAAAATGCAGGAAATGAATAGAGAGAGTTAGTGTCGAAAGAAAACCATAAATACTATTTATTTTTACATGAAAATATAAAAATTTAATAATTTATATTTTTAATGCGTCGGTCTGTAACAGATTGTATTCACTTCCACACTTACTAGATAATAAATCACGGAGATCGTTAAGCACGTTTGTACTAGCATACCTGGAACAAACCACAGTGGATAAGTTAACAGAAATCTTATTAGAAGAATCAAATATGTTTTTTCAGTAGGTATTTTGTGAGATAATGGATTTAAAATAAAATTTTAGTATTTTTTTGGACTTCGCCTATTGACAGTCAACAAACAGTCACGGGTTCCAATCCCGTTGTAATTTTTATGTTTTCTAAAAATACTTTATAGTATTTATTATCTTTTGAAAATTACAATCTCGACTATCGATTGAAAATTACAAGCTCAACCACCAGCTATACTAGCTGGTGGTTGAGTTTGATTTTTCGTTTGATAGAATTATTTAGGTTCCCAAATTTCTCTTAATTAGAAAAAAAATCTATATTTATAAAAAACAACCAAAAAAAGTCGTAAATCCATCACCATAGAAAAAAAAACTATAAAAACTTGCATAATATTGTTAACAAAAGTGTTTCCGTTCGTCTCAGCTTAACAGGCCTCCTATCCAATTACTCTAGTATTATATTTACATTTTTTACAAGCGTTGTAAGTAAATGGGTTTTTAGTAACCCTTCAAAGTTATGGGTATGATATAAAAATAAATTACGATTGTACCTTGTGTGCTTCTTAACCTATCAATTTAAAAAAAAATGTACTTAAAAATCATTTAGAGGCCGGTCGTAGCGCAGAGGCACAAAGAGTAGCACTGTAAAATCGACTGGTTGTGGGTTTGATTCCCATTCAAGGAAGTGAAATATTTATTTACATTTTCTTCGCTCTGGTGCCGAAGCGCGTTGAAGCGCGCGTGTCTTAACACGAGGTTTCCTCTGCCTATCCTGCTGTGTGCGGGATACAGCGTGAAGCTGATTTGATTTTTAAACTATTTTTTAGGAAAGGTTTAGGAAATAAAACTAGACAGCAAATATCAACGAAATAACATTAAAAAGTCATTTTACATTTCCTTTAGATTGACATAAAATGGGTTATTCAGAGGGAACCTAGTGTAAACACTCTTCTTCGTCTTCTTTTCCCATGAATTCAAGATACGTACTAAATGGCAAAACTCAACGCACTTATTTTAAAGATTTTTATTCGTCAAAATTAAAATTATTTTAAAAACTTGTTGAAATGTGAATAGCATATATTATTTAGATAGACTAAATTAAAAAGATATATCAGCTATCTTTTCAATTTAATTTTATACGAGTCCTAATACATATTAATATAATATTGTTTTATTTAAAATAAAAATATTATATAAATAAATTATTAAAATGATTGCATATCCTCCTGTTCCTAGCGTCTTGTATAAAACGGAGGTCAAATATGAAATCTAGAAGACCCTAATAGCGTATTGTTGTCGATATAACGGATGTACTTTTGTCTGTTTGTTGATTCATAATATCACATTCAACCCCTACTATGCGCCCGTAGAATAGTCTTTTTTTCACAACAGCTGATATTTCCAAAATGCTTAGTAATATACAGAATAATGCATTTTTTTTTGTGTAATTTTTAATACAATAGCCCATTTTATATGTGAAGGGGTGATCTATTGTTGTGTTCAAACAACAAAATTGGTTAAGTCTATAATTAATTGGTTTTTGTTGTATATAATTGAAAAAAAAAATGGTATTTTTTGTGGAATCATGTTTCGTTTATTTTCTCGTAAATAATATTTTCTAATTTTGATTAATTTATAGTCATTGAATATGTAACGGAAGTCAACACCGCGCTGTGACTGACCCCACTAATAGATGCCTACGGAATTCGACGGACAATATGAAACGGAGTCTTAACACTAGGTTTCCTCTGCCTACCCTGCTGTGTGCGGGATACAGCGTGAAGAGGATTATAAAAGTATTTTTTTTTAACTATAATAGTTAAACGTACATATATAACTACAAATTTTTAGCTCCACCGCTTTGTGAACCCAGGCGCTGCCCACAGGCGTGGACGGGTCACTATTAAGTGACCGCTTTGAGTGCGCTATCAAAGCGCACGCGGTACGCCGCACACTGACCGCTAATAACGGCCTTTGATCTGACGATACAGCTTCATATCTAGATATATAGACCTGGATTACCTAAAACTCAATTATGTAGGTGGTTTTTAGGGTAAACATGTCCTATATTCCGCATATAGAAAGGTAGGCAGCGAATCTAATTTTTAGACTATCGGTTTCTCACGTTTCGTCTAATTTTTTAAAATATTGTGTGTTGAGTGGCGGAACTCAACGCCGGTTCATGATACTACGTTATGCTCGGAGGGCATGTATGAAGAGGTTGATGACAGTGGACGAGGCGAAAGTGGTATGGAGAGATCTTTGCGTTTGGCGCTTCGTTCTCTCTGACTACTCCAATAGGGATACAACGTGAAGTTAGTTAAGTTTAGTTTTAATTTTTGTTGTACACAATACGAGAATAAAGTATTAAGAGAACACCCAAGAGTAAAAAAAAGCCTTCGAAAATACAGTAAAAGAAACATAACCGATAAATAGATTTATTGAAAAAATATATATTTTGATATACCTACATAAACTATATTTCCCGATATACTACTATTTCTCAAAACAGAAAAGAAAACTGACAAAAGGAGTATTAAAAGGAAAATATAATGATATTTCCAGAATGAAATAATAACAAAACATTTCCGTTCTCGTTGTTGTTTGTTTGATGGCGAACAATCGATTACTTTCCAGAAAGTTATATTAAATGCAAGTAGCACCGACACACGCGACGTTAAATTAGATATGTCTATATATATATATATATATATATATATATATATATATATATATATATATATATATATATATATATATATATATTGAAAGGAACATAAGGGAAGCTAAAAAAAATATTAGTCATTGTTTTATGTTTTTCACTGTATCCCGCGTAAAGCTTCACTTTTCACAATCGTTACTTTCAGCTTGAAGTCGAGAAATTACTTTACGGAACTCAACGTCGCGCTTTGTTTTGTGAAATTTGTTGAAATAAAAAAGTTCAATTCATTTCTCCAAGTGAAGATCGGACTAAATCGGATCGGTAAAAAAATCTACCTAATTTTCATCTTCTCCACAAAATACTAGGAATACGAAAAAAAAATCAAATAAATCAGCTTCAAGCTGTATTCCGCACACAGCAGAGTAGGCAGAGGGAACCTAGTGTTAAGACACTCCGTTCACCACTTTCTTTTATTGCGTATTGAGTGGCAGAGTTCAACGCCGCTCTTAGCTTCGACCCCAGAGCGAAGAAATGGAAATATAAATTCCAAATATCAACCTTAATAATTTCTTTTAGAAAGATCACCCACAAATAGTGATGTACAAAATTAAACACGAACTCCATCAAGCGTAATCGAACATAAATTTATGTGCTGGTATTGTTTCATAGCCTCGCCCATCACTATCGAAATCTGGTAATGGCTCAATCACTCAGTGGAGCGTTTTGAATAAACAACAGTATAATTTAATTTTAAGTATTAACTGGAGATTCTATACTTTAAAAGTTAGAGGCCGTCGTGGTGCAACGGTGTGACTCTAATGCGACGGTTGCGGGTTCGATCCCCACTCGAGGGAATGAATTATTATTTGTTAATATTTTCATTTTTTTTGCTCTAGCACCAAGGTAAAAGCCCAAAAAAAAAGAAAGTGGGGAACGTAGTGTCTTAACACAAGGTTCCCTCTGCTTAATTTTATTCATAACTTTAATAGTCTCTAACGTTAGATTCGGTTTTTATCTATTTTCTGCTTATTTAAATAACGCTTACATTATTTTTATCGATTTACGACATAAAAACTTAGTTGTCGTAATTGAACCTATGATCTTGTAGTAATAAATAAAGATAAACACATGATATGCCTTTTTTTGAAGTGATTCTTCTTAAACATTGTATGGAAGAAGTCTCATAGGAGTGCTTAAGTAAAACGTCATCCTAAATCGTCACATTTTCTGTCAATTTTGGATCACAACGTCGCCATATTTGTTGATAAAATCATTCAAGCGGACAACGATCATCTATCTACGTTTTCCATGCTTAACGGGATCTGAATCGGTTCTTCTTGGACACCGTCCAAGTGCTCTGGCCACTAAGCCTATACGTTCATATCTACATTGAAATTATTATACGCCGTGGTACGCCCGACGGGGCAAACCCCGTTTCAAACTGCCATCACGTTCAGGTTTTTAAACATTTTCTATATCCATTTTTTTCTTTCTTTATTGTAGAGCACTAAAAATATTAAAAACATATAGAAATATTAGTATCAGGACATTTTCCTCCTTTTCTTTGTTCTGTGGAACTTTACGCTATGCTTCGTTTCACCACAACAAGTAAATAAAAACTATTTTAAATATATATTTTTTTATATTTTTTTCTTGAGTTTATATCAAAAATTTCGTAACATTATTGTACCATTACAAATGTATTTTTAACAAAAAATCATATTAAGTTTTTGTTTACGAACTTATATGTTTAACCACAAAATTCCAATGTACTGGGTTAATCAAGATACGTTAAATTTACGAGAAATTATTTGAAATAACGTATATAATTTCGTTGGTCTCGCTTAAATTTGGCTTATCTCGTATCTCGTGGAATATACTTGTTAAAATAAAACTTATGCCTGCAAGTCACAAGGCAAAGCGCGAGGTTGAGTTCCGCATCTCAACATGCCACCAGAATTCGGCGAAAATTGAGAAACGGAAATTTCTTAATGGGAACGGAGTATTAACTTAACGCTAGATTTCAAAGTTCCCTCTACCTACACTATATTGTGCGGGATACAGTTTGAAGCGACAACCTCAAAAGGAAGTGAAAGAAGAGTGAACACGATAGGTTATAGGTTCAATTTTCACTGAAGAAAATGGATAAATATTAGTAATAACAAGGATGAAAAAATATTAAATATTATATTTTAATATCTTTGTCCTGGTGTCCGCAACTCAAAACGCAATGCCTCCTGAATTCAGCCAAAAATGGGGAACGGAGTGTCTTAACACTAGATTTCCACTGTCTACCCTGCTGTGGATACAACGTGAAATAAAATAAAACCTTTTTTAACTCCTTAACCGCAATAAAAGTAATATTTTAACACGTTTTACCAAAATACATATTTCCACTCGAACTATGATCTCAGTTCAATAGTGGCTGTCAACGTCCCCTCGTACAGGATTTATAGCGGTATAGATTACAGACGGAGGCGGTTGCGTGACTTAGATGTTATCTAAACTTGCTTGGATTGTTAAATAAACTTTCTTTTGGCTGGAAAAAAATTGTTGTTGATGGGATGCATGGTTCATTCATTTTTCTTTCAACTTCCCAGTTTTACCGTTTTGGGGGATAAACAGACTAGATATTTTTTCTTAGCTTTCCCCTGTAAGCTGTACCCCTTACATAGCAGGGTGGGTAAGGGGAACCTAGCAACCCAGCGCTAAGACACTTCTGTTCCACTCTTTTAGCCGTATCCAGAAGGCTTTGCATATTAAGGGGCGGAACTCAAAGCCGCATTTTGCCTTCATACCAGAGCGAATAAATGAAAATAAATATTTTATATCCTCGAGAAGTAATCGAACTCACGAACCTGTTACACGTTCTGCCTTTTTGAGAGACATTTCGCATTCAGTTACAGAACTCAACTCTATACGCTTTGGCGTAAAAGAACGATAACATGAGTTAAAATTAAAAATATAATTTCCCCTAAGTGGGGATCGAACTTGTAATCACCACGTTTATAATTAGACCTTTATAAACTCCATCCCCGATAGCTCAGCATTAATTTCTGAAAATTCACCTATTGTGATTATAGAGAAAACGTTACTAGGGTTTAGATATAAGACTAGAGCAAAGGCATTGGAGTTTTTAATTAAAGTAAGATTAAAGGATAAAATTGACGACGTCATTAGATATCCTTTCAAAAGCAATGTCTTCGAACCGATGATAACTGTCGTAGAACTGACACTCCTGTCATGATATGGCTTAGTTAAATAAAAAAAAAGATTTTAAGTTAGTGAAGAAAAAAAAATGTTTTCCAAACATATGCAATTTTTTTTCTTAAAAAATAATCTATATATATCTACATTTGCACAGTGTAAATAGAGAGAATTTAAAAATAAATCAAAGGAGAAAGAAAGGAGAAAGGAGGCCAGTCGTGGCGCAGTGGTACAAATTGTGACTGTAAAACCGACTGGTTGTGGGTTCGATCCCCACTTGAGGAGGTGAAATATTTCCTTAAATTTAATTTTTCATTTCTTCGCTCTGGTGTCGAGGCAAAGCGCGGCGTTGAGTTCTGCCACTCAACACGCAATGCCTCCAAAATTCGGCAGAAAGTGGGGAACGAAGTGTCTTAACACTAGGCCTATCCTGCTGTGTGCGGGATATAGCGTGAAGCTAATTTAATTTTTTAATTTATTTTTTTAAAAATAAATCTCTGTTCACAGAATCAGTATTATATTCTAAAATGAGAGCTTTCTCAATATTGTTAATAGTAATATAAAAAACTATGACTACAAGATTTGAACCTGTCATCTTAACTAGTTCTGGACAACGTTTTGGCTTTTTCTGAATAATTCTCACGTTACTTAGGTAGTGTATGGGATAAATTATAAGCAACAGCGATTAATAGTGTATCGCGTTGAAATTTTTTTTTGAATAAAATAAATGATATTATATATGTTAAAACTAAGTTCCCTCTGCTGTTGTTTGCGGGATACAGCTTGGAGGTGATAAAAAAAATAAAAGTTTGTATGTAGTTTTATATTTAATAAAATAATATATTTAGTCCTTTTTTTAATTTTTTGATGTTGCTGTATTCCGCATGTACCCTATGCACATGGAACTAAGGCCGCAGATACTCAGTTCCAAGAGATATTGCACGTTTAGTAGCGTAGCGAAATTCAGCACCTCGTATTTCTTTTCACCAGAACGAAGTAATGGAAGTAATCATTCACCCAAATGAGAGTTAACCGACAGTCAAATGTTGCGAGTTTCACCAAAATAGCTTTACATATTTTTAATTACTAAAATAATTACGAAGGCAGTCATGGCGCAGGGATACAAGCATGCTATTGTAAAGGTTGTGAGTGAGAGGTTGTGAGTTCGATTCCCTGTCGAAGAAGTATATATATTTTTAATTTTCATTTCCTTGCTTGCTCTGGTAACGGCGCAAGGTGCACTTAACAAGCAAGGCCTCCAGAATATGGTGGAAAATATTCCAATATATATTATACAAAAGTGTCTTAATGGGAATAGAGGGTTAATATTAGGTTCTCAAGTTCCTTCCGCCTACCCTGTTTTGTGCGAGATATAGTTTGAAATAAAAAAAATTGCGCTAAATATTTAAAATCAATTCTTTTATAACTTACACCAAACAGGAAGATATCAATTAGAGTAGCATTCGATACTTCGATTCGGCGTACAAACCGTATAATGTATCAAATAATGTTATCAATTAAATCCAAATCCCACAAAACTGGTTTCCATACAATAACATTGGTATAACACTTTTACTTCCTCAATAATTGAGATTTTACTTTTATACGTTATTTATTTATGATTGTTATTTCCTTAGTTGTTATTCAATGTTGCCAGTTGCGAGGCAATTTAATTAAATTTTGTTTAAAAAAAATTAAATTAGCACCTAGTGCTAAGACATTCCGTTCCCCACTTTCTGCCGACTTCTGGAGGCATTGCGTGTTGAGTGGAGTGTGCGTGTTGCAGAACTCAACGCTGCGCTTAGCCTCGACACCAGAGCGAAGAAATGGAAATATAAATTTAAGTAAATATTTCATCTCCTCGAGTGGGAATCGAACTCACAACCAGTCGGTTTACAGTCACACTTTGTGCCGCTGCGCCACGACTGGTCTCAAATCTATATATATTCAAATTGATATTTCATTGCCTATCAAATTTTAAAACAGAAGCGTGTACTGACATGCTGTCAGTCTTACGTAAGTAAAGGTCAGTCTTATGTAAGTCCCCAATTTAGTTTGCCACTTGACCCCTTATCAGCTTGTGATAATAAAAATATCTTTCATATCATAAAAATGCGTACATTCAAAAGTAAACTTTATTGGAGAGAAATATAGTTTAAAATTAAATGGTTGTATTCTTTATCGCATATGAATCTTATATCCGTGTTAGGGTTACGTTGTTTTTAGGTAATATTTTTTTTTTCATACATATTTTTTATCTTCACAGGCGGAGAGAGGGGAACAAAAGTTAAAACACTCCATTTTCCATGTTCCGCCGATTTCTGGAGGTATTGCATGTTGAGTGGTAAAACTCAACGCCGCGCTTTGCCCCGATACTAGAGCGAAGAAATGAAAATATTAAATATTTCACTGTCTCGAGTGGGAATCGAACCCACTATCTGTCGGGTTCACAGTCACACTGATCTGAGACTGGCCTGTATTTTATAAATTACAGAAAATTTTATTTATTTTAAAATTGTTGTAAAGTAAAATGAATAAAAGGCTATCAAATTACCTTTATTTACATTATATTTTCGTTTGATCTTCTTTTAAATTGAAAAGTACAATTTATTATAATATTATTAAAATTAAAACAGTATTCATTTTTGTGCGTTTTAATCCATTACGTCTATAGTCACCATAGATCAACATAAGTTAACAAAATGAGGCAAGTTCAAATATAAGTTCAAGTAAAAAGTTCAAATGTTCAAAATAATTTTATTCCAAAATATCTACGGAACCTAACACCGTGCTCTAGTTTTATCTTAGCTGTTCTATAACTGTTTAGCTTAACTATTGGGTAATTTAGTTGAAGAGGCGTCGTTTGATCTAAACTTAAAAGAATAATAAACTTCACTACCGGTTACCGAATCGTACCAAACTTCCGTTGCGTAAAAGATTTTTTGATTTATCTTTATAATACTACCGTTTCAACCGTGACTTTGTCTGCATTATGAAACGGAATTATCTAATCTATATCGAAATTTTATTTTAGTTCCTTAACCTAAAATAGATAAAGGATATTTTTAAACATTTATAAAAGTGTTATTCCACGCTTAGGAAAGAAAAATACTTATTTATAAAACGTATAAAAATTTAAACGCAGCGGGACTCGAACCCGCGCCAGAATTTTCGCGCGGTTTCCAGAATTTTCTAAATAAGTATAGATAAAGGATTTATTCTTTCAACTCGGTAGTTTCTGAGATTAGCGCGTTTAACCAAACATTTAAGCTTTATAATATTAGTATAGATTAATTAATATAATAAGTTATTGGTAGAATTGCTGTTCTTTCGTCGCAGTTTTCGAAATCGATTGATTCGAACTTTGACTTATGTGATATGTCATACGAAAATATTGTTTTTTTTTCAAACGCAGATGAAATCTCTGATGGCATCATTTTTTTAAGGGCTGCGTTTTAGGGAACCTAGTGGTAAGACACTACCAATTTCCAAAATATTGAGCTTAACGTCGAGATTTGTTAACAGAGAGAGGGAATAACAAGAATTCATATTCCAGAGCCAGAATCGAACTAACAACGACTGAACTGTAAAAAGTCATTTTGCTGTACAATACAGATACTGTATATATGTTCTTAAATATTTTTTATCTATTTATATAAGGCCTGTCGTGGCGCAGGAATACGAAGTGTGACTGTAAAAGTGACTGGCTGTGGGTTCGATACCCACTCGAGGAAATGAAATGTTTATTTAAATGTATACTTCCGTTTATTCGCTCTGATGTCAAAGCAAAGCGCGGCGTTGAGTTCCGCCACTCCACACGAAATAAAAATAGTGGAGAACGGAATGTCTTAATACTGCGTTCCCTCTACCTAACCTGATGTGTGCGGGATACAGCGTGAAGCTGATTTTATTTTTTTTAATTTATATACATTTTATAATCCAACTTTGCAACAGCTTAAAACTATCATAGTGCAAGCAAACGATCGATAATCCTGATAAATTAAAACATATGACATAATAAAACGTTGCCTTATACCAAAATAGATTTTAGAATTGCATGCATTATATTAGCATTATTTATAAATACACTATAAACGTTTATGCTAAAATATAACTAATTACTTCACAATAGAGGCCAGAATCGTGTGCGTTTATTTCGAATAATTTACACCTGGTTTACTGTAATTTTCTTCATAGATGCGTGGCTCGGAACAATGGAGTGTAGGCGGTTTAGGGCCACGATCTATTGCGTACATCGGTGCCTTTAAATTACGTATAAACATAGAAGAATATTGTATAGAGGTGTCTGTGGATATATGACCAAAGTACGAGGTAAATTGATATAAATCAAAATCAAATGAAATCAGCTTCACGCTGTATCCCGCACATAGGCAAAGCAAATTTTGACGGCATTGCGTGTTAAGTGCCGGAACTTAACGGCGCGCTCTGCCTCCATAAATTTAAATAAAAATTTTATTTGCTTGAGTTGTGATTGAACCCACAATGAATCGATTTCTACGGTCACACTACATATTTTCAATAATTTTATTAATAATACTTTTTTTTTTTGTTTAATCCGCAAAAAGAACCTAGTAACATGGTGTTAAGATACTCCGTTTCTCTAAAATACACTTTTGTTTTCCAATTTCCGCCAATTTCTGGAGGTATTGTTAATTGATTGGCAAAACTGTACCGCGCTTTACCGCGACACCAGAGCGAAGATATGACAAAGTTTAATTTTTCATTTCCTCGTCTAATTAGAATTGAACCCACAACCTATCGCGCTCACAGTCACACGCTTGTGCTCCTGTGCCACGACTGTCTTGTTTTACCTAATATATGTAAAATTTCCACCTTATATAGCCAAAACAAAAGCTTTTAAAATAATTTAATAATACAGTATATATTTATAATAGAAAATGAAAAACACGCTGAAAGCTCTCGCCGTATAATGTTGTTATATAAAATGCGACATCAGTATGGTTGAGTTAAAAATAAAGCGTTTCGCATATAAGATATGGAAACAAAGTCTTAGAAAATTAGAGGATTTGAATATTTTTTTTATTTGTTTTGTATATTTCTTCATATATTAAGAGAAAAATAAAATGTTCCTTAAGTATCATATAATTTTTTTTATATGTCGAAACTTCCAAGGGTCGTTTTATTGAACGTTAATCATAGGAACTGCTACTGGTTCGTATTGAAAAATTCTTTTTGTATTGTGTAGTGCACTGGAGGTTCGATTCCCATTCGAGGAAATGTCTTTTTTATTTGTTCGCTTTGGTGACAGCTGAGGCAAATGAGAACATAATATTTTAACTTTTACCCTGGGATACAGCGTGAAGTTAACAAAAATGTGTCGAGAAAGGTTACAGGCCTCATTACATCATGCAATTCCTATTTTAAAGTCTAATTTGATGTTAAAACAACAAAGCACGACGTTTTTAACACATCTTTTTTTTCATAAAAATAATTACAAAGACCCATTGACCTTCATTAAGTACGATTTTCTTATCAAGAAAGAGCAAATAACATAATATTAGAACGCTATAATATGAGTAAAAAGATAAAATAAGAAAACAACATAAATATATTTTTGAGGCCAGTCGTGGCGCAGCGGCACAAAGTGTGACTGTAAAACCGACTGGTTTTTGGTTCGATCCCCACTCGGAGATGAAATATTTACTTAAATTTATATTTCCATTTCTTCGCTCTAGTGTCGAGGCAAAGCGCGGCGTTGAGTTCTGCCAGTCAACACGCAATGCCTCCAGGTTCCTCCTAGGTTCCCTCTGCTTACCCTGCTGTGTGCGGGATACAGCGTGAAGCTGATTTATTTTATTTATTTATATATATTTGCCAAAGACATCAACCAATAAGCTATATATAAAACAATTAAAATCGGATACAGGAAGCACTCTTATGTTATTATAGTACGCGAACACGCGTGTCCGTTTCCTGTCCACGATTCGATGTGTAATGCAAATCGCGTGTTCACAGCGTGAGTTCCTCACTCGGTTCTGTTCCTTTGTTTTTTTTTTTTTGAAAACGTTTCAATATTTGAACTTAGCGGGATTCGAACCTGCTCCTCTTTAGACGGAATCATTGAATTTTTAGGCGGAATTTTTAGGTTTTATTCAAGATTATATCGTTGTTTTTTTTAATGAAAACTGCATTTATTTATTTATATTAAATTAAAAAATTAAATTAAATTAAATTAGCTTCACGCTATATCCCGCACACAGCAGGGTAGGCAGAGGGAACCTAGTGTAAGACACTCCGTTCCCCACTTTCTGCCGAATTGGCATTCAGGCATTGCGTGTTGGGTGGCAGAACTCAACTCAACTCATTTTAAATTATCTATTATTAATTTAAAAATAATACACAACAGAAGAGAATGTATTTATTAGCACAAACTGAATACCATATAAAATGAGTCCAATCACATTTAAGTTAAGGCAAAGTAATAGATTTATCCAAATATTATGTAATTTATACGTATTATTAAATTAACATCAGTTTGACGCTGCACGGGATACAGCACAGCAAGTTAGGCATAAATAACCTAGTGTTAAGACACTCCGTTCCCCAATTTCCGTTGTATTCTTGAGGAATTGAGTGATGAGTGGCGGAACTCAACGCCGCGCTTTGATTCGACACCAGAGCGAAGCAATGAAAAGATAATTTTAAATAAATATTTCTTTTTCATTACAGAACATCGAACCCACAACCAGCACACACTTGTGCCTCTGCGCCACGACTGGCTTCATTCTTATGTATGTTTTGTATTTATAGAAATTCTTTGTACAATAAATAAGTTTCGCTAAATCGACAAAAGAAGCAACGATAAAAGGTCGGCTTCTAAGAAAGATTTTATTTCAACTACGAGATGTTAACTCCAGGTTGTAGGTTTGAGCCCACCTTTGGTTTAGGCTTTCAAATAATTTATTTATATGTTGTGTTGAATAAATATTGATTAAAAGTCACAAAAATATTCAATTCAAACCAAAAAAAAAAGCAATTAATCAATTTATGTTGTGTTAAAGTCACAGTGTCTCCAGCGGATGTGTGTTAATATGAACAGAATATCTCAATACTAGGTTCCCTGGTATTGCACCATGTACTGTACGGTGTTATATACAGTTCTAGTTATTTCCATTACGCGATACGCTAGCAAATTCGCTAGTGGAAGGTAGGTTCCCTGGTTCCCTATCATGCTTGGTGCGGGATACAGCTTAAAGTCAAACATGTAAATTAAGAAGCCACCGTATTTTGTAGGAATTACAAGCTAGGTAGTAGATACTACAGTGTGTTATAGACAATTACATAATTAGAGAAAACGAACAGCCGAAACCGCTAAACTTAAAAAGTTAATGTTTGGGGTATGAACCCGTACATACCTAAAATGTATGTACAGGAAAGATTCTTTAGATTGCTACGGGAAAATATGATCGTCCATTTCTCGTGTGAAGACGACGCAAGCAAAGTCGCGGCTGATAAATAGTATAATATAAATATAAAATAAACCAACGTCAAATAAAAACAAGCATAAATAAACAATCTAATCAAAATAAAAACATTTTCAAAGCAAATTCCAATAGAAAACGAAAAAGTTCTGAACAAAACAAAATGCCATACACCGATATGTTGAACACTCGACGTAGGAACAAGTTTAAATTAAAGAACCGAGGTATTAATAATGTATGACGGTGGACACGTGTTCATTTCTATTCCGGCCGCATCGCCAAAGGGACCAGCCATTTGATGGTATTGACATCTGCTGTCATTTTAAGGTTGCATTTTTTGTTCGAAGAATTTATTTGTAATAAGGGACGTGCTCGGCTGCACGCTGGGTGTGGTTTCGAATGATAAAAGGAATGTTAATTTATGTCAAAGTCGTACAGTGATTGTTATCATTGCTTAGCTTATGAGTAAGTAAGATATAGCGCGGTGTTTACTTACGCCCAACACCTTCATCCTCTTTCCATCAATTTTTGGTTAACTCAATATGAGTTGTACCGGAAGCGGAACCCTAAGTTCAAATTACGTCAAACGTCTTGAGGCGATGTGTGTTGATCGGCGGAAAATAATATTAAATATTTCATTTCTCCGAGTGGGAATCGAATTCAGAACCGTCGTGCCTACGTGACCATGCGCCACCAACATATCTTCATAATCTAAAATTAAACCAAATATTACGTCAAGCTTTACGTCCTCTTAAATAGAAACGTTACTTAAACAATTAAAATTTCGGCAAACTCGATCGTAAATTCAATTAAGTTGTCACAATCAATTTACCTTTCTTAAGTGAAGTTTATGTATAATTTGGAAAAAATACAATTTAATATCAGGTTGTGATTAAGAAAATACACTTTATTGGCAATGTGGTCCTGGATTCGATTTCTTGGAACCATATATAAATACTATTCCATTACTTTTATGGTATAATTTTAATATATTTAAGTATTTTTCTATAACTTTACGCTGTAAATATTTCGAGAACAGCTGCAGGCAGAGAAAACTTAGTGCTAAGACACTATTTTTCCCATTCACAAGACATTAGGTGTTTGAGGGCAGAAGCTAACGCCGAACTTTTGGCCTGCTACCAGAGCAAGGAAAAGAAAATAAGTCTTTCCCCCAAATGAGAATAGAACCCAACTATTCACATCTAAGATTATTTGAAAACATCAAAAATATTCCAAACCCAAAACAAAAAAAAAAACCCCAATTTTTTCTAAAAACACAACACTATCGTAGCGTAATAAGGCTGGGTGCGCACGAGCGACAATTACGAACTATTGTTCGTGACCGCTGTTCGATGGTACGTAACTACACGGCTTACTGACTTGACTGACTGACTTACCTTAAGATAAGGTAAGATAGTATAGAGCTTTTTAATGTGCTGTGTGTGGTCTGGCTTATACGTATAGAGAAACCAGTTGTGGCGCTCTGTCTGTGGGTTCGATTCCCACTCGAGGAAATTAAATATTTGATATTTTCATTTCCTTTTTGGTAACGAGGTTCAATAATTCTAACTAATATGTTTGTTCCATACAAAATTATAAAGCTAAAGTTTATATTAGTTTTTAGTGGTGCAATGTTCTAATTTAATAAAATATTTGTTAAAATTGCATTTTTTAGATAGTTGGGCAATCCATATTTATAAATCGGTTTCGATTCTTAGATCGATCTTAAGAGGCATCTCAAGACGAATCCCACCTATAGCATATTAAGCACATGGAACCTGGGGCCCTAGTGCTAAAAGACTCCGTTCCCATCGATACGTTTTATTTCCCCATTTACCGCTGAATTTTGGAGACATTGCGTGTTAAATGGTGGAACTAACTTTGCCTCGTTAAATATTTGAAAATATTAAATATCTCATTACCTCAAGTGGGAATCGAAGCCCTTGCGACACGAATGACCTCTCTTTATGTATATATATATATATATATAGTATTCAACAAAAGCAACGCTCACGCTGTATCCCGCACACAGCAGGGTAGGCAGAGGAAACATAGTGTTTAGACACTACGTTCCCCACTTTCTGCCGAATTCTGGAGGCATTGCGTGTTGAGAGGCAGAACTCAACGCCGCGCTTAGCCTCGACACCAGAGCGAAGTAATGAAAATATAAATTTAAGTAAATATTTCATCTCCTCGAGTGGGAATCGAACCCACAACCAGTCGGTTTTACAGTCCCACTTCGTGCCGCTGCGCCACGACTGGCCTCACAAAATCAAAATAATAAGTACCTATAAGACAAATGAATGAACCTCGTCCCCTCAGCGAGAGTTAATGAACCGTTTTAACCTATTTACGATCAAAGAGCTTTCTGGTGTACACGTAACAATGGCCGTTGAAATTTCACGGATTGTCAAATATTTTAAATCTTATTTTTGGTTTTCTTCACGTACTGTATTACTTGTTGTCCGCGATGGTCGTCTGTTCTAATTCTAATAGGGAGAATTTATTATGAATTTAGTATGAAAACAAAATGCGGCGTTGAGTTTCGCCCCTCAATAAGTCTCTAATATCTTAGAGATGTGGCGGTGAGTGGAGACGGGAGTGCCGGTATCCCTATGTAGCATATATCCGCATATAGCGGATTAGTTGTCTAGTCTCTATGCGGATACGGCGTTAGGTAGTTAAGAACATGATGAGAATGTAATGTTTAGACACTCTGTTTTCACTTCACTTTCCGATCAAGTTCGCAAGTGGAACACAACTCAACGCCACAACTTCAAATGAAATATACAAAAGCTTAATTTATAGCCATTATAAAGTTATATCTCTTCTGTTAACCTTTATCAAAATTAAGTAAACTTGTCTCTCTAGGTCATTTGAGAAAATTAATTAAGAGATGATTAGATTAACAATTTTAAAATCAGTATCATGTATCCCGCACACAGCAGGGTAGTCAGAGGGAACCTAGTGTACTACTACCTGTACCACAAATACTACAATGTCTCTTTTTTTTAATTTTTTTAACGTGTTATTCCACACTTAAAAAAGAAAAATACTTTTTTATTATTTTTCTTGAACGTATAAAAATTTGAACGCAGCGGGACTCGAACCCCGCCTCTTGGAAACCAGTACGACCAGTAAACGTATGGCCGGTTCGGTTTCTAGAAGGCGCGGGTTCGAGTCCCGATACGTTCAAATTCTTATACGTTTTCTAAATACGTAGTATTTCTCTTCTTATTATTCTTTTTCAACATTAAACTCGATCTCTTGTGAAAAAAACACACGAAATTCGAATTCAAATATACCTATCTAAACCACAAAATCTATACCACTAACGATTTACTAATTATATTTAGTTTGCAAATTCTAACTCTATTTTATACGTCTCCTTTGAAACCGACGAACTGTAGCGTTTACCCTAATTACATCAAATCAAAGTGAATGAACCTACGCCCTCTGTAGTGGCTGCGGCCTTGTAAACTTTGCTGGAAGGGAGTAGGGGTCGTTAACGGTTATTGATGTTAGACGAAGTGAAAACTTATTAATTATACTGTCACATGTTTCTCATATCTATATATAATAAACATATAATATATATTATTTTAATTTAAAAAATGTACTTTTATTAAAATGTGGCTTCACGCTGTGTGCCGCACATAACAGGGTAGGCATAGGGAATCTAGTGTTAAGACACTCCGTTGCCCGCTTTCCGCCGAGTTCTGGAGGCATTGCGTAATGAGTGGCGGAACTCAACGTCGCGCTTTGTCTCGATACCAGAGTGAAGAAATGAAAATATGAGAGTAAATAAGTATTTCATTTCCTCGAGTGGGGATCGAACCCACAAGCATTTGATTTTAGTCACATTTTGTGCCCCTGCGTCACGACTGGCCTCAGGTCACTGGTTTTTTTATTAATTTAGCTGTTTTTTTATCGTATACATTAATGTAGGCAGTGGGAACCTAAAGTAAAACATTATGTACACCACGCAACCCTTATTATCAAGACATTAATAAATAATTTCTCCAAGTGGCAATCGAATCCATTACCATTACGTTTATTTCAGACGCTGCGCCACAACGGCATTAGATAACTATATACAAAATATCAGTTAAATTATAATGTTCTTTAGCATGACCATAATGTTTAATTAAACATAAAAAAACAAATACAAAAAAAAATAATTCGTTAAAAAAAACACCTTTAGACACAAAGCACAAAAATAGAACTCAATATCCATTTAAAAACGGTTCAAATCCAGCTTTGTACACATTAATCAACCTTAACATATCACACATTAAAAAAAAACACAAAAAAATGTAAATATCTGGATAAAAAAATGAATTAAGTGAGGTAATTGTTCATAATCCCTAGCAAAAGTACCTATAATATAGTAGATATATTAAACCCATACAGGATGATATCCATTGTACATGAACGGACTATGCAAATAGATAAAATGGGGCTGGGTTTAAGTTATAAGTGGGGGCGATGTGGTTGTAGTGTATTATATGGGGCATAGGGCCAGTCGTGATGCAGGGGCAAAAGCGAGTCACTGTAAAAGCAACTGTTGCCAGTTTGATTCCCAATTAGAATTAAATATTTAATATTTTCATTTTCCGCTCTGGTAATGAGGCTAAGCGCGGCGTTGAGTTCCGCTACTCAACACGCAATGCCTCAATTAAGTTAACGGAGAGTGGGGAATGATTTCTCTTAACACTAGGTTCCGTCTGCTGCTATATGCGGTAAACAGGGTGAAGCTGAAAAAAAAAACATATTTCGTCGAGGTCGTCGTTACACATTGGTAAAAGAGGGTGACTGTAAACACGACGGTTGTGGGTTCGAGGCCCGCTTTGAAAATACGGCGTAAAGTAATGTTAAAACTGAGTGTTTTAACATTAGATTCCTTCCACCTACCCCGCTATAAGCGGGATACAGCGTGTAAATGAAAAATACTATCCGCCTAAGCCTATAAAATGGTATTCATAGAACATAATGATATTTTGATTGATTCATAATTCATATCGACGTTATAGGAAGATCAATTTCTTTGACGAGCAAAACATACCAAATCAGATGTAACTTGTCTTTTTCATTCACGAACACCATATTTCATGTGTTCTAAGTCACTTTATGTTAATTTAATAATAGTAAAGTTTATATTACTCTCTGAGGCCAGTCGTGGCGCAGTGGTATAAAGTGTGACTGTAAAACCGACTGGTTGTGGGTTCGATCCCCACTCGAGGAGATGAAATATTTACTTAAATTTATATTTTCATTTCTTCGCTCTGGTATCGAGGCAAAGCGCGGCGTTGAGTTCTGCCACTCAACACGCAATGCCTCCAAAATTCGGCAGAAAGTGGGGAACGGAGTGTCTTAACACTAGGTTCCCTCTGCCTACCCTGCTGTGTGCGGGATATAGCGTGAAGCTATTTTTAATTTATTTAATTTTATATTACTCTTTTTTTAGGAACGGACGAGACGGTCTGACAGTCATTGAGAAGGTTGTGGGTTCGTTTCGTGCTAGTGAGAATTAACTATTTTCTTTTAATCCCGTAACGCGGTAAAGCACGGCGTTGACCAATCAATGTGCTTAGTGCATTGAATTGAATGAAAGTGGGGAAAAGATGATTAATATTGAAGGAACGGAGTGTGGGAACATAGTGTAATCACGGGTTCCCAGGTTCTCTTCGACTAACATGCTATTTTCAGGATACAGCGTGAAGAGGAGATAATTTTACATTTTACGAGTCTAATTCTGATGTTTAGCAACTTGAAGCTATCTGACTGAAAGCGCAACGGTTACCAATTCCATTCCCTTTTAACTAAATTAAACATTTTTATTTCCTCGCTGAGATAATAAAACAACACGGCGTTGAGTTCCAAAACACAATACAAAACGTCTTAAAAATAGCATCCCAACAATACATCCGCTCTGTCTACTTGTGCCACGCTATCTAATTTCAATATATATACATATATCTTTATATATCTATAAATTACATTAAATAAAAAGATAATAAATTATAAGACATTTATAATGAGACAGCGTTTTTTACCGCTACACTATAGCGGATATAAAATATAAATGCCAATTTAAACAAAATGAAATGTCTTATAACATTAATCAATTGAGACACTCTTTAGTAGATTCAAATGCTGTTTGATTTATTTAGTCTGTCGCTGGTGAGATTTAAGTAAAATAAATTGAGCGGACACCTGTTCTTGTTTGGATTTGGTAATATTTTTTTACTATTTTGTTTTAATCACGCTGTATCCCGCTTATAGCATCGTAGGTAGAGGCAATGTAGTGTTAAGACACTCCGTTTCCTCGTTTTCCGCCTGAATTTTGAGACATTGCTCGTTGATTACTGGAGCTCAATGCCGTGCCGAAGAAATGGAAATATTATAAAATAATAATCTATTTCCCTGAATGGGGATTGAACCCATAACCGTCGTGTTACAGTCACACCGACGGACTTTATTTCTTTAAGATTTCTTTTAACATCTCGATGGGTTTTTAAAATAGATATATTATAATGGGATTTTAGCCTGTGGTGAAATGGAAATAGGACATCTGCATTATATATGACGTACTATAAGTATACAGGCCAGTCGTGGCGCAGCGATACATGCGTGTGACTGTATATGCGACAGGTTGTGGGTTCGATTCCATCTCGAGGAAATGTACCAGTGTACCTGTTTTCAAAGTTACCTCGCTTAAGCTTTTTTTTAAGACACTACGTTCCCCACCTTCCACTGAATTCTAAAGACATTGGGTGTTGATTTGGCGGAACTAAATGCAGCGCTTTGCCTCGTTACCAGAGGAAAGAAATGGAAATTTTAAATATTTAATTTTAATAATCTTTCTATTATATCTTATTTATTTCAAAATCAATCAAAGACAAGCGTTAACAACGATTAATATATGTGATAACTTTAATATAATAGTATAAATAAATCATCACACCGCTCTCCGATACGATCTCTTTCTCTCGATTTCAGTCGAAGTTCACACGAATGTTTCTATTGTTTATATTAAACCTATATAATAGGTGTTTTAGATCTAACATTAAGATATTTTATATAATCTGATGGTGGACGTCTTTTGTTTGGACTGTAGTTATTATAGGTTTGATTTCTGGTTGTGGAAGGAATGGTTAGTTTGAAGTTACAAATTTATTTTCATTTCGTTTTGAATGGTACTGTTGTTACGTATTTATAATTATCAGCTTCACGCTGTATCCCGCACACAGCAGGGTAGGCAGAGGGAACCTAGTGTTTTTTAGACACTCCGTTCCCCACTTTCTGCCGAATTCTGGAGGCATTGCGTGTTGAGTGGCAGAACTCAACGCCGCGCTTTGCCTCGACACCAGAGCGAAGAAATGGAAATATAAATTTAAGTAAATATTTCATCTCCTCGAGTGGGGATCGAACCCACAACCAGTCGGTTTACAGTCACACTTTGTGCCGCTGCGCCACGACTGGCCTCTATATATAGGTATATAATTATGTTTAAAGAAAATTTGAAATCTGGCGAAAATGCCGATTTAGCTATGTTAATACGACTCGGAGCCCGGGACGTCGCTTGTGTAAGTGACAATGTAAAATTCTTTTTTTTGTGTTCCTTTAAGAATTTCGGGATATGATCTCCGAGGAGTCACTCTTTAATTGAAGAGTTTATTAATGATTTTATTCCGCTTCACCTCGGTTAGATAGAGATAGCCTAGTGTTCAAATTCTCCGTCCGTTTCTTTGTTTTGTTGTGAAAACAAGCAATGTCATTAATCAAACCTGGTGATGGAAATGGACGAGTTTTTAAATAAATATTTTTGGTTACTTCTAGAGAGTAAATATTTTCAATAGGTACAGATTTAATTTGTACGTAATGTCGTATAACTATGCTAACGCTCTTATGAAAATTGAAGCATATTTTGAGTTTATTTTATTGTAACAACTTAATGATGGTACCAGTGGGTCTCTGGTCTCATTACCAGATCATATGGTATTGAGTTCCATCACTCAACACGCCATGCCTCCAGAATTCGGCGGAAAGTGATAAACAGGAGTGTCTCCGTGGAAACGGAGTGTTCAAGTTCTCTCTGCCAACCCTGCTATGTGCGGGATGCAGCGGGAAGCTAAAATAATTTATAAAACCCACTCAAAAGAAATTGAACTGATCATGAGTTTTATTTCTCTTTAACACTTAAGAAAAAGTCAGTCTTCCTTTAAGAGGTAAATGAATTAAATCTATTGCTAAAGCGTCTATAAGAAGAAGGAAAATTAACAATTGAAAAGAAATGACTTTATTCGAGCTCAATATCTATTGGAGTTAGTGATTCTTTTAATAAAAGCTTTTCAAATTGAATTTTCTTAAATTTTTTTTAGAAAAATTAGGCAGAGAGAATATAGAGTTTAGACACTATTGTTCTCTGTCTGTCTGTCTGTCTGTGATTTGAAAAAATAGTAATTTAAATTATGGAAATTAGAACCTTATAGTAACTAACAACTCCTATAATTAGAAAAAAACTATGTTCTTTTTAACTGACTGTCGGTACATTGACTTCATAAATGGTGAGACAGTGAGATATCATTGGTCCAATACTGTTTACCGCTGCCTTGGAGAATGTTTTCAAGACATTGAATTGGAACATTCGAGGCATAAATATAAATAGCGAGTATCATGTAATTAGACATTAGAGAAAAAAATACTTATTTAGAAAAAATTTGGAAACCAATAGGCGCGGGTTCAAATCCCGCTACGTTAATTTTTTAATACGTTTTCTAGATATAGCTACTTTACTCATACATACATATAAATTTATTTATACATATATATGTACGAGTACCTTTAACCTGTTTACTTAGAAGATAACAAAAAGAGTCCAATACGCTTCCAGTAATTGGAAGTAAAAAAAAGTATAGTTTTAGTTTGAACGTGGAGATTTTAAATCAGCGCAGCGGTCGGACAAAGCGGGCGATTAATGAAAAAGAAAATATTGATGCGGGCCATAAGGCGGGTGGCGAACGCACGCGATGCTATAATATAATTAAAATTCATTAATAAATCAATCAGCTTCACGCTGGATCCTAATGTTCTGGAGGCATTGTGTGTTGCGTGGTGGAACACAACGCCGCGCTTTGCCTCGACACCAGAGCCGAGAGAGAGAAGACATGAAAATATAAATGTATATAAATATTTCATTCTCTCGAGTCGAACCCGCAACCATTCGATTTCACAGTCAAATTTTGTGCCCCTGCATCGCGACTGGCCTCATTTATATGAGGATACATATTAACAGTTATTATAGATATAAAAAAAAATATATCAATTTTTTTATTTTATTTTGTTAATAAGCTTAAGATAGGTTGTTATATTAAATTTAAGTTGTTTGCAAAATAAACTAAAATTCATTTAGCACTGACAAAGCGCGGCGTAGAGTTTCACCACTTAACAGAAACAAATCAAACAGAATGCGGTGAAAAGTGCCGAAAGGAAGTGTATCAACGGAAAAGGGGTGTCATAACACTCGCAGGTTCCCTTTACCCTGCAATATGTATAAACTAAAAAAACGTAGAGGTTAGTCGTGGCGCAGCGGATTGTGGGTTCGATCCCCACTCGAGGAGATGAAATATTTACTTAAATTTGTATTTCCATTCCTTCGCTCTGGTGTCGAGGCAAACGCGGCGTTCAGTTCTGCCACTTAACAATCAATGCCTCCAGAATTCGGTAGACAGTGAGGAACGGAGTGTCTTAACACTAGGTTCCCTCAGCCTATCCTGCTGTGTGCGTGATACAGCGTGAAGCTGATTTAAAAAAATAAGTTGAAAAATTAGCACAGCAGCACAGTGTATAGGGAGCACAACATAACATAAATGAATCGAATCCCATAAATCGATAGACTTCAAACCACTTTTACTTTTATACGGCAAAGGAGCCGCGCCGGATCGTAAATTTTGTTATTATTATTATTAATTCGTTTACAACTTGGTTACTGGTTACTTTGCGAATGTAAATGTGGAACTAAAAATAGTGCTGCGATTTTGTCTTTTAAGTTCAAGATGGCCAGTGTAGGTTCAAGATTCGGTTTTAAGTTGAGGTAAATATTTATAATGCAATAACAGATATCTATTGAGGCCAGTCGTGGCGCAGTGGCACAAAGTGTGACTGTAAAATCGACTGGTTGTGGGTTCGATCCCCACTCGAGGAGATGAAATATTTACTTAAATTTATATTTCCATTTCTTCGCTCTCTCTTCTCGCGGCGTTGAGGTCTGCCACTTAACACGCAATGCCTCCAGGATTCGGCAGAAAGTGGGGAACGGAGTGTCATGACACTAAGTTCCCTCTGCCTACCCTGCTGCGTGCGGGATACAGCGTGAAGCTGATTTGATTTGATTTAAGTAACTAATTACTTTATTTTTAACTATGCGTGGCTTGCAATTTGTTTTGTGTGGATTTTGAGACTGAATTTAGAAAATCTCGTTTTTACTCGTTTAAGAAATCCTCTATCGGTGCTCTCCTACACTCCCTATACTTAGTAAGAAAACGTTATATGTTAACCTGTTATTGAGTTATGTTCAGTTGTTTTAACTGTGAGTTTTGTAACGTCATTTTGTAACAAAAGCTTTAACATTTTATATATTATAGATCTCTAGGAAAATTACGATATATGATATAAATAATTACTAAATACGTGTATATTTTTTAGCATATTAGGCAGAGGGTTTTGCGTGTGGAGTGGTGGAACTCAACGCCGCACTTTACCTCGATACAAGAGCGAGGAAATTAAAATATTAAATATTTAATTTCTCGAGTGGGAATCGAAAACTACAATCTGTCGCGTTTACACGTTTACCTATTACCGTCCTGGTATATTTTTTTATTTTTGTACAAAGTACAATTTAAAAAAATAACCTTTCTCAATACTTTCGTGAAAATCATTCTATTGTTTAGTAATAATTATTTTATAATTTTATCTTAAACGATTATTTTATTTATAGAATATAGACATTCTCGCTTAGAGGGCTCACATTAGTGATGTATACTATTATAGTAGGAAATGCATTAATCATATATAAAAATATTAATAATATATATTTATAAGTCGAGGACAGTCGTGGCGCAGTGGTACAAAGTGTGACTGTAAAACCGACTGGTTGTGGGTACGATCCCCACTCGAGGAGGATGAAATATTTACTTAAATTTATATTTTCATTTCTTCGCTCTGGTGTTGAGGCAAAGCGCGGCGTTGAGTTCTGCCACTCAACACGCAATGCCTCCATAATTCGGCAGAAAGTGGGGAACGGAGTATCTTAACACTAGGTTTCCTTCTGCCTATCCTGCTGTGTGCGGGATATAGCGTGAAGCTAATTTAAATTTATTTATAAGTCTTGTAAGAGTGCGACTGTAAGACGGTTATGGGTTCGATTTCCACCTGGGCGTATGAAACGTTTAATATTTTCTTTCAGTTAATATAGGCCGCTATATAAAATCATTCGATTATGAAAAATAAATGTCATTTTTTTTATTGTCTTCGGTATTATGAAATATGAATGTAATAATATAATCTGATTTAATTACTAATACCTATTTGAGAGGTTTTTAGAGGTATCTAAAATTATTACTATACACATATATATTTTACTGGAGACTCAAACGTCGCTTCGTTTGCCTAAATTATTTTTATATAGCCAAAGCATTACATATTTTTTAAATATATATATTTTTTAATTAAAAGTATCCTATTTCCTTTCTAAGAATATTTACACAACATTCCATGACAATCGGTTCGGTCGGTTGACTAGTTTCAGCGATATATCGTAACAAACAAACTAACATTTACATCTATAATATTAGAATTATATGATCCGTTAATTATTTAATTATTATTAATATTACCAATTTAAACATCGATATCGCACTGACCATCTCTACGAGTGTATGCGGGCGCATAGTTTCTGATACCATCTATTTTTATCTATGGGCTACATTACAAATAAAATGATTTTTGTTAAGTAATTGCTTCTCGCGTTTGCATTTCATGTGTATATTTTGTCATTTTAGTTTAAGCATTATTTTCTAGAATAGCTATTAGTATTTAAGATAAATATATAACTTCCCCATTTTTCGACCAATTTTTAAGACTTACATAAAAAAGGTGAAATTTAACTCCGTACTTTGTCTCCTTTTTACTCCTTTCGTACGAATCGAACTCACAACTATCGTTCTACGGTCACGTTGTACCACTGTGCTACGGCGGCATCTATTTAAGATAAAGCTAGATTTAGTTCCTAGATTTTTGATACCATAGTTCCGAAGTTGGTTAACGAGCTATTGTGCTTGTGTCATGGGAAGTTATGTTTGTGGCATATTGCCTGATCGTTGATTTTGATGTTATTTGTATGATTTACTTGGACAATGGTGGACTTTCCTTATTCTTGTTGTACAATTTGACAATTTCATTATATATTTAAATGAAAAAAAATGTCTTTATAGCGTTAAGCCGACTTTTTAAATTATTTCTTGTCTGGTTGTGTACAATAAGTTTTTAAATTAACAATTATTATGTTACTTTTTAAAAGAAGTAGAAAAAATATTGTAGCGGAATTCGAACTCGCGTCGCTTGGAAATCGTCCAAGTGCTCTGACCGCTATGCCACACGTTCTTATCAAGTTATGTCATCTTGTTACAATAACAGGGTAGGCAGAGGAAACCTGCGAACCTAGTGTTAAGACACTCCCGTTCCCCACTTTCCGCGGAATTCTACAGGCATTGAGTGTTGAGTTGCGGAATTCAACGCCGTGCTTTGCCTCTTTACCAGAGTTAGGAAAATGAAATATTTAATATCTAATCTAAAGTTTACACAAATATCCATTGATAAGGATCGATCACATATCTTCTAAATTATCATCATAAATAATTAATCATTAATAATACTCACTCATGGAATTGTGAACAAAACAAATTGTGGGTTCGCTCTGGTCGATCGTCGTTGATGCCAAGCGTGGCGTTAAGTTCCACCACTCAAAATTTAGCGAAAAAATGGGGAACTGAATGTCTTAACATAAGGTTCCCTCTTCCTACCCTACTGTGAGCGGGATACAGTGTGAAGCTAAATAAAATACTAATAACTTTAAATCCACAGTGGTCCAGTCAGTAGTTAACCCAGCACAGTTAAATACTATAAGATTTTTCAAGTTAACGCAACGATTTATTACCGATTTCCCTCGCTAATCTATTTTTAACGACAGTAGATCTCGTGACAAAAGCGTTTCATAGAACTGCATACAACATATTAAGTTCGCAATCAACGATCATCAAATTCAATGACCGTATAAACCTATATATAAATAGCATCCTAATTCGCGTTTCCTCCTTTTTAATTGATATTAAAATTAAGATCGCGCTTCGTGTTCGAGGTCAATGTACTGTAATTGTTTAGACACAATTGGCTTTTTTTATGTGTTAATTTTTGTCTTGAAAATACATTTATATATAATAAATAAAATGTATACTAATATGTTTTATATTTTATTTGGTATTTAGTGTTAAGGCACTCCGTTCAATATTTTTGGATGAATTTTCGAGTGATTGGTGGAACTCAACGCCGGACTTTGCCTCGATGTCAGAGCTATATTTTGCTATAATTTAGTATCAAAATTTAACGTTAGGAAAAAGGCAGGTACCTGTATAAAATTATTTCGTACGTGTGCTTGTCATCCTATTTTTAAAAGTATAATTATTTTCGGCAAGTCGAAGTTCCGTTCAGTTCACACAACGTTTGTGGAATTGACGATATTAAGAGAATATTTGGGTGGAGTATTTAGGTACGTTGAGTCACTTTCACTCTTAAATATATATAATTAATATAATAACACAACCAAAACAAAACAAAATAAAAACCAATTTCCGCAAACAACAAAGACAAACAAAAAAAAATAAGCAAAGTCAAGGGGATAATCTAGTGTATAATAAATAATAAAATAATAAATAATCACTAGTTCCATACGATAGTGTAAATACACATTCAAATACAGCATACATTCAATGGAAAATTAATACTAAACACATTCAAATTACACTGCAATAGAGATGTCAACGATTTATATCGATAAAGCAATCCGTCGCCTTGTTAAAACGTAAACATAGCGGTTATAGCAATATTGAATACGGAAATTGTGAATTCAATAACTAATGCGTTGTATTCGTCTGTCGGTTTGAATGATTAGTTTAAATGCACTGTTACGGCATATGAGTGATATTAGAATTATTTGTTTTTTATAATTTCATTCCGTATTCCGTATACAGCAGGGTGGGTAGAGGGAACCCGGTGATAAGACACTACGTTTCTTATTTACCGCGGAATTCTTGAGGTATTGCGTGTTGAATGGCTGAACTCAATGGCGCGCTTTGCTTCAATACCAGAGCAGAGCGGAGAAATGAAAATATTAAATATTTAATTTCTCCGAGTGGGAATTCAATCTGCATACAGACGCGCTTAGAGCTATATACTTGTGCATCTGCGCCACGACTGGCTTTATACATGTATATGTTATTTTTGATTAATATTATAACGGAGTACAATTTTATTTTGTATTTGGGATAAATTTGAAGATTTATTATGTTATTTTGTTGAGATGGACCGCTCGAATGTGACTTTTATGATCTTTAGTAATATATTAGAGGTGAAAGAAATGAATAAGATGTCACAATAATTTGATAATGTATGAGAAAAAATGTAAATTAGTACATTGTAAGATTTTATTAATAAATTTTGGTCGTATCGTTTTATGGGTTTACTATTTCAAATTTGGTGTTAAGTGTCAAAATTTATATGTATTCACGAATCTGGTAACACTTGTTTAGGTTATTATCATCTAATAATTTTGTTGAATCTCAATATGTAAATGTGTCATTGGGTTCTTTAACCCATGGACTAGACATGGATAGTTACAAATTTATTACGTTGTTGAAGAATGAGGAAAAAAAATTATATAGACAAGGTCAAGTTCAAGATAAAAGTGATATTACATGTTTTTTTTTAAACATTATATTCATCCTCAAGGTGCAAATTTTCATCAGAAATTGAATTGATACAATGTAATACTCGGAATAATCGATCATGCATCTCCTAGAAACTTGCCTACTCAACATTTTTTTTGTACGTTTAAATTGTATAAATAAGAAGAATAGTTGAAAACCAACCGGCCTAATTATTATTATACTTTAGCATACGGATAAAAGAATATGCCAATGATAAAATGAATGAAAATAAGTAAAAAAAAATAATGAAATAAATGCTTTTCTATTTACATATATATGTTTTTTGTACTTCAATCATATGCAACCATAAACATACTATACCAGATATATATACAGGGCAAGCCGAATAATATGAGATTCGTATAACCGAAATTCTAATAATCGGACATCCAGAATAAACACATTAAACACAACATTCACACCCAAACACAAATAATAGCACACCACTTATAACCAATAAAATCAGGACATTTCTATTTCGTGCCGTTGTGTACTTAATCCGTTCCATTGCGGAAGACTTAGTGTTCCCACAAGCGTCCGTGTGAAATCGCGTGTTGCCTCAATCACTTTTATGTCGGTCAACTACTGTCAATTGTACCATGCCACGACCCAATCAACGTCGTCGAATTTACATTTTACAGAGAAAGGAAGTCAAGACAACAAGGTAAAGTCCTTTTGAGTGATATTTTAAGGTCAAAATGCACTTCGCGTAGGTAAAGTGAGATATGAGTGTGTTTATTGTTATTTAATTACGTGGTATAGTGGAATCCGCTTAGAATAATTGGATATTTCATAATTTTAATTAATTATCAGTATTGATTTTTTTAGTGTCACGCCTTGTGCACGACAAGACACTCTGTTCCCGATTTTCAGCCGAATTTTGGAGGTATTGCGTGTTGAGTGGTGAAATTTAACGCCGCGCTTTGTCACGCTCCCAGGTGAAGAAATAGAAATGTTAAATTACCCGAGTGGGATTCGAACCAACATCAACAACAACCTGTCACGCTCACAGTCACTAATAGTGGTACAAAAATTATAAAAATAAAATTGATAAATATTAGTGTACAAAATTTCTACAAATATAAAACAGAACCGCAGTTAAAACAATTTTTCTATATTAACTGAAGATACTTCGAAAACAATAAAACGGGTAACAAAATTCGAAAACAATAAAACGGATGTGCCATACAAATCATTTCGGTACTATAATTATCTAAACCTATTGTAGTCATATTTAATAGAAAGAAAATAGTTTGATGCTGTCAGTTTAGTATCGATCCGTCAATTACAAATACTATTAGATAGTGTGTCATAATGGTATATGTTTAGTTATAGCTATATATACTATTGCGATAGTTAAGGGTTCAAATACCATTGACATTCACATTCCTTATGTATAAAATTATATGTTTAAAATTTTACACATAGATAAATAAATAAATCAATCAGCTGTATCCCGCACACAGCAGGGTAGGCAGAGGGAACCTAGTGTTAAGACACTCCGTTCCCCACTTTCTGCCGAATTCTGGAGGCATTGCGTGTTGAGTGGCAGAACTCAACGCCGCGCTTAGCCTCGACACCAGAGCGAAGAAATGGAAATATAAAATAAAATCAGCTTCACGCTGTATCCCGCACACAGCAGGGTAGGCAGAGGGAACCTAGTGTTAAGACACTCCATTCCCCACTTTCTGCCGAATTCTGGAGGCATTGCGTGTTGAGTGGCAGAACTCAACGCCGCGCTTAGCCTCGACACCAGAGCGAAGAAATGGAAATATAAATTTAATTAAATATTTCATCTCCTCGAGTGGGGATCGAACCCACAACCAGTCGGTTTTACAGTCACACTTCGTGCCACTGCGCCACGACCGGCCTCAATTTTACACATTTTTAAGTATATTCCACATTAAGGTGACAAGAAAAATCTAGTGTTAAGACATTCCATTCTTCATTTTCAAGAAGATAAAAGAGATGATAGGTATCAATTTTTTTTAAACAGTGTATATTCGAGCTCGGATAGAAACAAAATAATGTCTTACTAGATCCTTAGCCATAGAAGAATTAGGAAATTAAAATTCCTATATCGATAATCGATATTAGGCGTTAACAACACTAATTCATATCGACACACGCGATTGCAATTGATTGAATGATTACGATCACCGTCTCGATGTCTATCGTTTAGTATCCGTTGACAAGTAAATTTCTACTTCGTTTCCGACAACAGACTAATATGCGAATATAGCAAAATTTATATTATTTAAAATATAAGATATAATTCAAAGCTTAAATACTGACAATGACAAATTGGTTATTGTTGGTGAAGTAGATGGAAGAAACTTAAAGGGTAATAACTTAGCCGAGAGCTTTGACTTCGTATAAGAGGATACTGTACCCATTAGGTACTGATATTTAAGGCACGCTGAAGACAAGATGATGACGATGAAGGTTTTCAGCTCCTCGACCAAGGTAGAAGTTAAAGTAATAACGGACATGACCTTCTGATTGAAGAGTTCAACGAAGAAGAATTCCTTACTTTTGTTGCCGCTTTCAATATGCGATTTTAGGCAGAAAATGTATTGTTACAAAGTGTCTTGATTGTTATTTGTCTATATTAATTATACTTAAAAATATTTTAATTATTAATGAGGCCGGTCGTGGCGCAGTGGTACAAAGTGTGACTGTAAAACCGACTGGTTGTGGGTTCGATCCCCACTCGAGGAGATGAAATATTTACTTAAATTTATATTTTCATTTCTCCGCTCTGGTGTCGAGGCAAAGCGCGGCGTTGAGTTCTGCCACTCAACACGCAATGCCTCCAAAACTCGGCAGAAAGTGGGGAAAGAAGTGTTCACACTAGGTTCCCTCTGCCTACCCTGCTGTGTGCGGGATATAGCGTGAAGCTAATTTATTTAATTTATTTTTATTTTATAATATTAAAATAATTTATTATAAATTTAAACTCAAAAGTTCTCTGTCTGTCCTTTACTCTGTATGTAATTTTACCATTAACTTTCCTAAGTTTTTTTGCCAACCAAATTTTGTCTACAGCGTGACTTCATACAATTATATGACAGTTAGCTATGCAGTTATATAACTGGTCTAGACATCATTATTTTTTTTTAATAGCGCGACATTTTTAAACACTACATTTTATATCACTTTCACGCTTTTTAAGTAACTTAGGTTATACAAACATGCTTAATTACCATCTGGACCGAATATTGTTGGTCTTTTTTTCACGCTGTATCCCGCATATAGCAGAGTAGGTAAAAAGAATTTACTGTTAAGACGAGTGCCTTAAGATCGTGACAGGTGTGGAAAATTAAAAAAAAAATCATATAATGTTTTTTTTTTATTTTGAAAAATTTGTGATGATATGATTTTTATCATTTAGATCTCTTCTCTCACTCGAATTCGGGATATTACATGTTGAGTGGTAAAATGAAAAATAATAATTACCTCGAGTGAAAATCAAACCCACAACCATCATTTTTATAGTCAAAAGCTAGCTCATTGTTTCGTAATAATTTATATACAAAAGAGATTAGTCATATTTTTTATATTATACCCACAGCTTTATGCTCATCACACGTCCACATACAAACGTAATTATATTGCATTAATATAGCAAATTTACATTTTACACGCATTTGAGTTACTTTGAATTAAGCGTCTGCTTTCACAATTAACGGTCTTTGTTTGCTTTGTTTTGACCATTTTATAGTTAAAGTTAGGTTGGGAACATATATTTTTTTATTATATTACGTCCTGAACTTTACGTATAACAGTATAATCATTTACTTAATATTTAAGTATATTTATAGAAAATTGGTTAATTATATTGGTATATGTATGTATCTGTATCCTACATACAGCAGGGTAGACCGGGTGCAGAGGGAACCTAGTCTTAAGACACTCCGTCCCCCACATTCGAAATTCTAGGCATTGCGTGTTGAGTGGCAAAATACAACGCCGCGCTTTGCCTCAACACCAGAGCGAAGAAATGCTAATATAAATTTAAGTAAATATTTCATCTCCTCGAGTGGAGATCGAACCCACAACCAGTCGATTTTACAATCACACTTTGTGCCCCTGCGCCACGACCCTCGACCAGGGCCTCATACAACTATACTACAGTAACAGTCGCTCTATCGGTACAAATCTTAGAATGGATCATGGATCAAAATCTGCTCAATAGTTTAACAGTTACGATGGAATATAGAAACTGACATAATACAACTGAGCCAAAACATAACTTCTCTTTTAGGCGTCCACGGTCGGGTAAAAAGGGAAAAGCTTTTAATATTTAAAATCGTTTGCAGGAAGCCTATACATCATTACCACAGTACATAAGCACTTTATGAAACGACGAAACAAATAATATTGACACATCCGATCGGCACGATTCCGATCTAATTCAGATACAGATTATATCTTTAGATTTCGCTACTATATTAAGATGCTATCAGGATCATGGATTTTTATTAAGGAAAAATATTGTAAATGCAATTTTGAATCTTAATTTTAAGGGAGTAAGGTGTAGTTTTTGCAGTTGTCGAGTAGAAAGTTTTTTTTTTGTGAACAGTTCTACAATAGTACGTGTGAAGTGTAATGATAATAATGTTGTGTAAGTTGTATGGGAAAATGTTTTAAATATAAAAATATTATCTTTTTTTTCTTAGCTGTATTTTGTAATATAACAGAGAGCCAAAGTGATCATTAATTATTCCGCTACCTCAGATTTTTTTTCATATTTATAAAAAAAAAAATTGAGAGAGTAAATATTAAGGCATAGGTATAAAAAAACACTTTAAGCACAAAAAAATATTTTAATTAATTAACTATCACCTTAATTTAATCAAAATCGAAACAATTCATATAAATTACACAATACATTAACAGTTGAACAATCAATTTTATTGTATACAAAAGCAATTTTATCGAATATAATCTGTATATTATTATGATTTGATTTATAGCACATAAATTGTATCATTCTACTTTACGCTAATATTTCTATGCTAACCAGTGCTTATTTGGACCATATACATTATGTGATCATATCTAGTTGAAATGAAAAATATCCTTAACTGCAAAAAATGAGTAATTGAGGATTTATAATCAAATCAAGGATTTATAATTCAATCAAAGTAAATATTTCATCTCCTCGAGTGGAGATCGAACCCACCACCAGTCGGTTTTGCAGTCACACTTCATGCCGCTGCGCCACGACTGGCCTCATAATTAAGTGATAAGTCAATAACTTACATTTTTCAAAAATCCCACATAAACTAAAAAAACTAAAGGAGTACGACAAAGGAAAATTTTTCAAAAAATACCTATTATAAATTATATTTAAATAGAACAATTGGATTATATTTCAACGCTACCATTACTCACATCGGTAACTGTCAAATCTGTTAACAAAAGTTAACGAGACTATCGAAAAAAATATCTCTTTATGGAAAGATTTTTACAGGAAGAAAAAAAAAATAAAGTGAAGTGGCACATCACTAAAACCTAGAACAGATCTAAATACAGATTATATCTTTAGATTTCGCTACTATATTAAGATACAAAGAATAGATAGATTAATGGACACCAATTTGGCATAATTTCTTTTCTTTTACTTTATTCACGCGTTTAATAAATAAACAATAAATCACAATTCAGTAACTCAGCTGCAATTATATATTTCAGCGTCATTACATACATCACTAGCTGTGACACCTACCGATAAAAGATAAGGCTATCGATAAACATGTCAACAATAAACTAGCAGTAGTTCCGCATTTAAGCTCAATCGGTGGCGATAAGCCATCTCGATATCGGCATTTTCTGTCACAACACTACTGCCTTATACATTGCAATGCGGTTAAATATCAAAGGGATAAAGGAAAATTGTAGTAAATATGATATTTTTGAAATGTCAGCGAAAGGGCTATGTGTTCTATTATTTAGTGCGATGGATGTAGGTTCGAATATAAGGAAGATATAGAGACGTTTATTTTTCAAGTTTAATATATATGAGGCCAGTCGTGGCGCAGTGGCACAAAGTGTGATTGTAAAACCGACTGGCTGTAGGTTCGATCTCCACTCGAGGAGGTGAAATATTTACTTAAATTTATATTTCCATTTCTTCGCTCTGGTTTCGAGGCAAAGCGCGGCGCTGTGTTCTGCCACTCAACACGCAATGCCTCCAAAATTCGGCAGAAAGTGGGGAACGGAGAGTCTTAACACTAGGTTCCCTCTGCCTACCCTGCTGTGTCGGTTTTACAGTCACACTTCGTGCCACTGCGCCACGACTAGCCCCGAACTTTAATAGCTTGTACGTAAAAAATATTTTAATATCAAATATATAATACTTCGTCGCTCAGCTTTAATTAAAACTCGTCTCCGTTTTCCAAAGAACTTTCATTTAGAATAGCTTTGCGATAAAGAAAAAACCTGTTGAGTTCCTTTAGAAGACGCCGTACGATTAACTAAGCTTTAATTTTTCTATCTTAACCAAGCTTTTTAAATATTTCCCGGTGGTTCTAGAAAAATTGAAATATTTTTTGTTGTCTGGTCTATGAGATGTTCGTTGTTTTTTAAAATGTATGATTTCAGCATAAAGTAAACAATTTTTTGACATTATTTTTGAAAATGTAGCGGAACCTTTTGGAAACCATTAAAGTTTCCACATGATGGAATAACATTTTAAAAACGTAAAAAAAATGTTTTTTTTTTGACTAAAATACGATAAGCACTTTTTATCACAACACTACTGCCTTATAACATTATAATACGATTAAATATCAGAGGCATAATCTTAAAAAATTGTATAAAATATTTTTTTTGTTCATAAAATGTCATGAAAATAAAAAAAATGTGATATAAATATTAAAAAAACACAAAACGAAAAGAACGTTTCTACAAAAACTTATGTGATTCGAGAAAAAAGTCACGTATCTCATTACAAGCGAGTTAAACTTATTGGAACTTCTAATGACTTTTGTTTTCAACTTTACTCTCTCTGTCTGTCTGAAAGTTGTCTATCTGTCTATCTTTAAGTATACTTCGTCAGCGAACTAAGTAATACAATATATAAATATTATTGGTACATATGTTATAGATTTCTTCGCTCCGGAGGCAAAGCGCGGCGTTGAGTTCCGCCAATCAACACGCAATGACTTCAAAATCCGAAAAACGAGAACGGAGTGTCTTAACACTAGGTTAAGGCAACCTGCATTGCTTGTAGCCTTGGGAAGTATATGGCAGGTTCTACGAGAACGCAAAATAAGGCTCTTTTGAAAATTGTTATTTTAAACAGTGGAGGGGCAAAAACGCTTAACGCTCGACGGTTATGAGTTCGATTCCCATTCAGGGGTAAAGCGCGGCGTTGAATGTTACCACTGGACACACAATTGCTTGAGAATTTGGTAAAAAATGGAATTATGCAACAAGTTATTTTAACGGGAACGGAGTGCCTTAACACTAGGTTCCCAGATTCCCTTTGCCTACTGCTAGGTTACAGCGTGAACCTAAACGAAAATATATAGATAATAAAACCACGATACCTATCTTACAGTACACAACGAATTAAACATAAATTAAGTAAGTACTAACGTAACCACTACCGGGGGCAGGAACTAGTCGCATATACCTTACAATTTAGGTTCCAAGTTATAAACAAGTACCTAATTGGTGACTAACTTCCGTACAGATAGCATCGTCGCGTAAAGTTCACCGCCTGCTGCAGCACCAGCGAGAAGTAATTGGAAGGATAATAACATAACCTACTGTATGCTGATGTTGATATATTGATAGAATTTTATTTATGAAGCTGTTTTTTTTTTCAGATTCACGCTGTATCCTGCACACAACAGGGTAGGCGGAGGGAACCTAGTGTTAAAACATTTCGTTCCCCATTTTTCGAGTTCTGGAGGTGATGAGTGGCGGAACTCAACGCCGCGATTTTGCCTCGTCATCAGAGCGAAGAAGTGACAATATAAATGTAAATAAATATTTCGTTTCCTCGAGTGGAGATCGAACCCACAACCAGTCGATTTGAAAGTCACACACTGTGCCCCTGTGCCACGACTGGTCTCTAAATGAACTATCTAACACAAATAGTTACTGAGATTACGTTCAAGTCAAAGTTCAAGACAAAAGGAGGCGCTCTACACGTAATGCCTCGAGAATTCCTCGGAAAGTAGGGAACGGAAGTGCCTCGATAGGAACGGAGTGTTTTAATTGTAGGTTCCTAAGTTTCCTCTCCTTACCCTGCTATGTGCGGAATATAGCGTGAAGTTAAGAAAAATAGAGATTTTGTTACTTAATAAATTTGTCACAGTTCAGAAGATCTGTGCATCCTTTTTCTTCATACAAATTTTTATTATTATTTTATTTTCTTATTTCCTCGAAACCGAAGAAATATATTATAGAAACAATTCACAAAAAAAAAACCTTAAAAAATAGGATTCTCTCAAAAAAGATAATTTTGTCAAAAAACATAATAAACATAACATTTAAAAAAACCGTTTTTTACACAAAGGATTTACATTTGTTATTATAATTTCTTATTAACGGTTCAATACCTCCAAGTTTTTCAAACTTTAATGAGATCTTTTGAAATTTCTATTTGTATTTGAAATTGAATCTCCAACAGTCTTTTCGTTAAATCAGTTGAATAACTATTGAAACTTTATATCTTTATTACGTTTCTGTCCAATAAATCTTCGATTACTTAAAAAATATTATCGTCTTACTTAATTTTTTGAAAAAAATTGAAAAAAAAAACTGCTTTAAGGACAGAGCACTTATGTTTTTTAGCATTGGCCTGTCTCCCGCACATAGCAGACTATGCGGCGGATACCTGGGAATCTAGTGTGAAGACACTCCGCTTCTATTACGGCTCTTTTGTTTCCTACTTTCAGCCCAATTCTGGAGGCGTTGCGTGTTAAATGGAGAAACTCAAAACCGCACTATCAGAAAATCGAATCCACAACCTATCTCACTGACAATTGCAATTTACACAAAAAAAATTAACAAGAAATTGTGCCTCACACAGTGGTACAAAGTGAGTGTAAAACAGATTGGTTGTGGGTCCGATTGCAAATGAAATATTTATTTATATTTCAATTTCTTCGCTCTGGTGTCGAGACCAAAAGCGCGGCGTTGAGTTCCGTCACTCAACCCGCAATTTCTCCAGAACATGGCGGAAAGTAGGGAACGGAGTGTCTTAACACTAGGTTCCCTCAGCCTACCAAGCTGTGAGCGAGATACAGCGTGAAGCTGATTTAAACACGAGTTTATGTACATAATATATTACAGAAGTGGCAAATATTAAACATATTAGTATAGAATTAAATTAAATACAAATGATTTTACTCTAATGTCCATCTATATTTGTAAACAAAAGTAAACACCAACCATAATACCAACGTCAACGAGTTAAAAGCCTAACTTAGGCATCCAAACAAACACTAAAAATGACTAACAAATAAGATGGACGTGGAAAAACTTTGAAAGCTTTTACCGTTTTATTGTCATAAACAGGTAGTGATGTAGCGCCGCTCTCTCGCTTGCTTCTTAGTTCTAGTCTATGGTTTTATAGGGATGGGACATTATTTTCTTAAATTTTTTTTACCGACGAAAAGCGATTTTGATATAAAGTATTCCCTCGAGTGGCAATCGAACCTACAACCGTTGCGTTTATAATTAGACACTGTGCGACTCCATACAAAAATTATATACCAGTTCAGCGAAAATCTTCCCAAATTCAATATTTAACTTGATTAACTCAAGATAAATAATAATTAAGAATTAACTTCTCTTGAGGCCAATGGTGGCGCAGTGGCATAAGCGTGCGACTGTAAATGCTTCAGTTTGTGCGTTCGATTCCCCTTCAAGTAAATGAACTCCAGAGAATCCAGAGGAAACTGAGGAACGGAAATCTTAGTGGGAATGGACTTTCTTGACACTAGGTTCCCAAGATTCCCCTGCCCTGCTATAATTACTTCCAGTTAATTACAGCTATTTGCCCGTATTAATCACAGAAGCACACTGTTCGCGAACAAATGGTTCATTAAAAACGGTAATAAGCAATTCGCAACGGATCGAAAACAAACCCACACTCGAGTTTACATTTGCAATAACATTAAGATTATATAGTAAGTATGGATTTTGTTTGAGCAATTATATATATTTTATAGCTTCACGCTGTATCCGGCATATGGAGTGTTAAGCGGAGGGAACCTAGTGTTAAGACACTCCGTTTCCTAGGCGCGTACCAATTTTATAGACTGCGTGTCAAGTGGCGGTGTTCAGCGTAGGGTTTTGTCTTGAAACCAGAGCGACGAAACGAAAATATTTTGTAGCGTCAAAATTAATTTAATTCTACATATAGCTTAATTCATAAATTTAGAAACAAAAAAAATAGCCAAGTTCAAATTAAAACAAAAGGAAAAAAAAATCAATAATCGTGAACTTAAAAAAAAGTTAATAGTAAAAATAAATCGACTAATATCCTCTTGACCTCATCTGTCAGTTAAGATTGGACAAGAAAAAAAGATCTGCCTAACAACATTGATTATTATTTATTGGAAAGTAAATGGAGCGTGCTATATTTAATAACTATAGTGAGAATATAGACACTTCATCATTCATTTTTATCTATCTTTTATCTTATATCTTTTATCTATATCGCTAATACTGCTTTGCGAGCTTTGCAAGAAAGAATAAGAACCTTTCTAATAAGACCTAAACGTTTTGAACTGCTTCACGTTGTATCCCGCACAAAGTGAAAGTGTTAAGACATTTCGCTCTCTACTTTCCGCCGAATTCTGGAGGCGAACGCCGTAGTAGCGGATTTTAACGCCGCGCTTTCCTCAATATCAGGTCGAAGAAATTAAAACATTATATCATATATCATTTCCTCAAGTAAAAATCGAACCTCAAACCACAGACTCTGTGACTGGCCTCTAACTAAGCTTCAAAAGGCCATACAATCTTATCATTTAAAATACCGATAAAATTAATTGTCAGCTTTTAAGAACAGACTGCGATTAAATCATAAGATTGAGGGAAAGCTCATCTCGAAAACCAATTAGCCATTTTAATGCGGTTTTCATTACTTCTATTCATAAAGGTTAAGTAGGTCACAAGAGGTTTCTAATGAAAGCAGCCAGTTACAACCCTACAGTTAAAGGTAGTATTTCTGTCTGGCAAGTGCCATCAAATGTTTATACGTCTATAGGTAGCTTTATGTTTATTAACAATGATAAAAATAAAGCAATCTAGTGAAATTTACAAATTGTCTTGTATCCTTTATGGCGCAATGGTGGGAAGACGATTGGTTGTGGGTTCTTCTACACTCGAAGAATGTAACTTATTAACGTTAGTTAATACCATATGTTTGTACTTCGTTATCAGAGCGAGGAAGTGAAAATATTAAATCCTTAATTTTCCTAAGTGGGAATCGAACCCACAATTGTCGCTTTGACAGTCACGCGTTTGTGCTCCTGGGTCACGACAACCTCGGCCTACTATATGGCAAATCATGAACATTCGAATATTATCAGTAATTATACTATATTCATCACAAATGTGCTTAGTCTTTAATACAAAAAAATTATAAAATAATACCGAGAATGCTTCCAGAATTTGCCGACACCGAGGTACCTTAATCGAATGTTTTATTACTAGGTTGTCAGGTTCCCTTTGCCTACTAAAGAATAAAATCAAAAAAAGACCCGTATTTATCGATATTTTGATGTAACATCACTAAGCCTACCAGTAATAGCACAGTTGCAAAAACCACAAGATCTACGCGTCATGCAGTCTAGAGGCTGGTTGAGAAACGAGCAAAAAAACAACAACCCCGTTCACATCGGCATAAACAATTTTAAACTTTACCACGTTAAATTAAAACTGTATGGAAATACCTAACTAAAATTGCATGTAAACGGGATATTTACGTAGAAAATATATATGATATGTACCTTATTTCTTGAGTTTAAAGGTAAGAATGGCGTGTTTGAGTAAAAAGTAAAAATTACGTTGTCTTTGGAAAATATGAAATCTATCTTATTTCTTGAGATTAAAGGTTAAAAATGGCGTATTTGAGTAAAAAAGTAAAAAGCATATGTTGAGTTGACTCGTCACGGCCCTGGATGGAATGTTGTTTGGTAAATAAAAATACGTTATCGTCTCTTGCATCAAAGTTCTACACTCGTTTCTCACTTTAAAGATCACATTGATCCATACTGTTTATTGTTTATGTAACATGTGCTGGTTTATTGCTACTAAATAAGCTTTGGAGCTGTTTGTTTTTGGTCACGCTTAACGCTGTATCCCGCATACATCGCCAGGGTAGGCAAAGGGAACCCTAGCGTTAAGACACTGTTCTCCATTCTCCGCCGATTTTTTTGAGGCATTGCATGTTCAGTGCCAGAATTTAATTTACCCCACCAGAGCGAAGAATGAAAACATAAATGTAAACAAATATTTCATTTCCTCCAATCAAATCAAAGGGGATCAAACCCACAACTAGGCGACTTTACAGTCACAGTTTGTGCCCACTCCGCCACGACTGGCTTTTGGGTGAATTAGTAAAAACCCTGTTAGTATCAAAAAAAGATGTTTATGAGAAATGAGAGCCAAACTGACAAAGTTGTGATTTGTATGAGCGAAATTGAGATAAATATTCAAGAGAAGGAAATGCTCAAAAAAAATTTTAACTTTTTTAAAAGATTATTAATGCTTTTTTAGCTTCCCGCTGTATACCTCATCAGCAAGGTGGTCACAGGGAATGTATTGTTAAGTTACTCCATTTTCTGCTTTTAGTCCATTTTTTTTAGAAATCGAACCCACATGCACGCCGTCGCAAAGCACGCTTTCTGCTGCACTTTGACGACCTTTGCACAAAGCAACTTACATATTAATATAAATTAAAATTGAATTTAATTACATTGTCAAGACCATTTTAATCGATTTTAATATCGTACTATATAACAAAGTTCATATACAAGTATGAAGTGTTTTTATAATTCTTGTTATAAATATTATTAACTTCACGTTGCAACCCCCATATAGCAGGGTAGGCAGAAAAAATCTAATGTAAACACACTCCGTAAATATTTTTTACTGAACTCTGGAGGCATAGTATGTCGAGTGGTGGAACTTAACGCCACGCTTTGCCTCAGCACAGAAACTAAATATGATATATTAGAACAAGTGAATGAAGTGGTATATTTGGGAAGTATATTCAGTAGAGTTGGAAGGTACGAGATGGATGTGTTAGGGCTCTCGGTAACAGAGTTAACGGTCCCTTGGCTACATTGACAAGACGGCGAAATGTTCAGCACAGCTGTACGTTTTATGATGCATTGTTGGTACCAACGCTGATATACGACAGCGAAACGTGGGTATTACAGAAGAAGAATGAAAGAAAGAAGAATGCTGTGGAGATGCGATCTCTTCGTAGGATATGCGGAGTCAGCTTAGCTGATCGAATCCCCAATGAGAAGATACAGAGAATGACAGGTACTAGGGAGGTGACACGGTGAGATTGAAAGAGATGTTCAGTTGCTTTGGGCATATCAAACGCATGAGTGACGAAAGAATTACAAATAAATGTGTTGAAAAGGTGAGTGGTAAGAGAGTGATTGGTAGCGGCGGTGGAGACCTTGGTTAATCTTCGAAAACTCAGTATCAAAGATACTGGAGGAGGGTCACGTAAAAAGCATGAGGACTCCCCGGAATAGCATGTATAAAGAGGTTGATGACAATGGACAGGGCAAAAGAGGTATGTAGAGATCGTAGCGTTTCTTGCTCCGTTGTCTCTGACTACCCCGCTAGAGATATAGACTGAAGCTAAGTTAAATCCAAGTGGCGTGGGGACGAATTTTACAGCATTCACAAATTGATTCACATTGGTGGGTTTTCCAAAAATTTTTTCTTCTCTTAGTGTCGAATAACACTTCAGAAATATTAAAAATAAATAATATAAATTATTGTTTTCCTACTTCGAGTTCCACCACCCAGCACGCCATATAAAAAGCGAAGTGACATTAAAAATACATAAAGCATACAAATTAAATTATTTTAAAATTATATTATTGACAGTAAAAACATGTTAAACAGCACAAAAAAAAACAAGTCACGGTCATTCAATAAACAAATATTGGCATTGAAAATTAGCGAAAATAAAAGTTTACTTACTTATATTTTATTGTTTACAGTCATTTTGTATGTAGATTACGTAAATTTTGTGTTCAATAAAAATATATTTTTATATTGACCGATGGGTGCTCTTTCTTACCTGAAACGAAAAATAATATTATTAATTTTATAGGATTAGTTGTTGAGGTCGTCGTGGTATAAGGATTTGGCTGTGAAGTGGCTGTTATGTGTTCGATGTCCATTTGCGGGAATGAAATTGTTAATATTTTCATTTTCTCGCTCTGGTAAAGATACGGGACGTACTAAAAACTGACTGTTCTACTTGCTTTTATTACAGCTTTACATTTCCTTCTGTGTCATAGGGACGTAGAGGGAACCTAATGTTCTAACATTCCATTCCTTATTTTCTGCTCAATTTTCGAAATATTGTGTATTGAGTGGTGGAACTTAACGCCACGTTTAGTCTATAAAAGCGTTAAAATAAAAATACATAAATTTAGTTTATTAATAAAAGTATTACGTTCAATTTGAACCTGCTGCCCTTTTCATAGTGATAAGGATAGAATCCCATACAAAAATAAATTTAACGACATACATACATTGACGACTTCTTATCGCCATTTTATTATTGGCTTTTAATCGAGAACTTATCGCGTTGTATAAACAACTTTGTAAGTAATTAACTTAGTATTTATTCATATCTCAATAGTTTGAAGTCATTCATAAATTCATTTTATTTCAACTTCACGCTGTATCATCTGCACACAGCAAGGTAGACAGAGGGAACCTATTCGTAACACTCCGCTCTCCACTTTCCGCCCAATTCTGGAGACTTTGTTTTTTGAGTGGTGGAACTCAAGCGCTTTGCCCCAACACCAGAAAATACAAAATACTAGCGACCCGCCCGCGGCTTCGCCCGCATGAACTACATGATTATTGATTAAATAAACAGAATTGAATGACAACTGTAATGAATTCTAATATGATTTTTAACTTTTTTTATATATGACGATTTTATTTCTTCGAGTGGAAATAGAACTCACGACCTATTGCGTTCATGTAGTTCATTAGTTAGTAACATTTTATCTTTATGTGAACTTATACTGTCATTTATAACTTCGTATACGATAATTAGTTAGTATTTATTTATATCTCGATAGTATGAAATCATTCATGCGCGTGCAATCGTGTTGACTGCTGAGTTATATTTTTAATTTTTTGATTTTTTTTTTTATTTTTAACTTGTATATTTTTCTTTTTGGGATTTTTTTATAAATTTACAGTTTACCTCAAAAGGAACCTAGTACGAAGATACTCCGTCCCTCACATTATGCCTAATTTTCGAGATAGTGCCTGATGGGTTGAAAACGCACCACTGCGCTTTATCATGTTTAGGTTTTTAATATTTTTTACTTATAAAATTTTTGATTCTTTTTCAATAGATTTACAGTTTAAATCAAAAAAGCAAAAGGAAAGGAAAGTGAAGATACTCCACAGTTTCCCACATTCTACCTAATTTTTGAGGTATTGCGTTTTGGGTCGGAAACTCAACATCGCGCTTAATGAAAATAATTGCTCCCCCTAATAGACTCCAAACCCACAACCGTCGCGTGTACAGTACATACAACCGTACAAACGATCTCTTTACATTATTTATACTATATTATAAATTGTATTAAACAACGTGATAATTATTTCCTACCGCCGCCGGCGCCTCGTGCGCTTTTGATCCTATTTGACAGTCCGCTATAGTTTCTTAACAACACTAAAAGTATATCGTTGAACAAAAGTGATTTAGTTTCTAAAATAAAATTACGAATAATTTAATTTTATATTTTAGCTTAAAGAGACTTTGTTACAAAATTAACAGAATTTGTAACGTACTGATTCTAGTTAATAAAATTAAAATATATATATATATATATATATATATATATATATATATATATATTTTATTAAAATAACCCAACCTAACTAGGTTATACATAAGACCAATGTTTATTATAATCCACTGTAATGTAGCTAATACGGTGTTGAGTTCCACCAATAAATAAAATGTATTAAGTTCAAGCAGGAACGAGAACGTGAACGCAACAGGTTGTGGGTTTGATTCCTACTCGAGGACATTAAACATTAAAGTTTTTATTTCTTCGCCCTGGTGTGGAATTAAAGCGCGGCGTTGAGTTCCACCACTCAACACGCAATACCTCCAGTATACGGCGGAAAGTGGAAAGCGGAGTGTCTTACTAGGCTCATTTTGCCTACTTTACAATAAACCAGAACTAAACTAGAAGAAACTACAGAAAAATAAGAATGAGAACGGAATGTCACAACACAAGATTCTACTACTATACTATAATAAATATATTTTAAAGAAATAACTAAAAGAGATAAAATAAACCTATAAAGTTAAAAATAGTTCATCCCATATACTTGACACGTTATTCTACGATACCCAATTCCAACGACACGAGTACGTATCAGGTCATTATGTCATATTGAAAGCTCACGAGTGACCGGGAAAATTGGGGGTAGATATTTAAAATGTCTTATTAATGGAAGTGGGAGATTAAAATTAAGGGTATTCAAAATATCTTATTTACTAGTAAATAAAAACAAACTTAATTTCTTTGCTCTAGTGACAAGGTAAAACCGCGGCGTTGAGTTTCGCAATTCAACATGCAATGCCTTTAAAATTCAGCGGAAAGTGGAGTGTCTTAACTCTGGTCTCCCTCTACCTACCTTGCTATAAGCGGGATACAGTGTGAAGTTTATTATTTATTAAATTTGATAAAGGATCTTGAATTAATCGAACATATGCAAGGCCGATGGAAATATTTGTATGTAAGAACAAACTTGGCTGTTTCTTAAAAGCAATTGTAATTACTTCACTTTCATACATATAAATAGAAAAGACCGGTCAAGCGTGAGTCGGATTGGCCCATCAAGGATTATTAGATTCTATATCAGTTTCAAAATTGTAGGCCATCAGTTAGTATAATTTATAATAGAAAAGACAAAATTAAGTTTTCGGGTGTGTGCGTCCATTTTGTATGACATTAACTACAAATTTAAGTTTATAAAGTTAAACTTTACAATGTAGCAAAAATCGTCGAAAATAGAAATCTCTTTATGATGAATACAATGTTTCCTGTAACTTTGATTTTGGATCATAATATTAGTAAAATTGAAACCAGCCTGGTTTCGTATATGTTCATGTATATATAAAGCAATTCAAAATTTAATATTTTTAATTATAAGTGCAATCATGATATCAGCCAATATAAACATAGCACCTCTACATTAAACAAAGACGGAGAAATTCACCACTAAACCTTCACCTAAACTCTCCAACAGATAAAAAACATTCACACCACCATTCAAAACGATTAGCAGTTCCATAAAATTTAGTTCACTCACTCGTTCCTAGACCGACATACACGCTTACGGACACCGGCTCTCACGCTTCACCTTTCACTTTCGATATGGCATTGTGTTGCCCAATTGCAATTATCTAATCTTAATCATTTATCTAAATAGAGGTTACCACTTTTGTATTAATTACCGCTACTAAAGGTAAAAAAGACCTCTAAAATATATATACATTTAATAAGTTTCACGCTGTATCCCGCACACGGCAGGGCAGGCAGAGAGAATCTAGTGTTCAGACACTCCGTTCCCGACTTTCCGCTAATTTTACAGTCACACTTTGTGCCTCTGGGCCACGACCGGCCTCTATTATATATATTCAAATACATAAATTTATATTAGGCCGTTGTGGTAACTGTAAACGATGGATGTGGATTCGATTCTCATTCTGGGGAATGAGTTATTCTCATTTCCGTCGCCGGTTTGGTAACAAGACAAAACTCGGCGTTGAGTTTCACACAATGTCTCGAAAAATAAGCAGTGCGTAGGCAACCAATCGAGTTGACAATGGGATGAATGGAGTGAGAACAGTATACATGGTGTAGCTTTCAAAAAACGTGGCGTATGAAATCGAATCGAAATTATAAAAAAATCGTATAACGCACATCTATTTAAAAATACTTTGACAATAGTTTCAACTATTGCTATTCAAATTTATGTTTTAAATTAAATATTTAAACGATTATAGCAGATACTGAAACTTCTCAATAGATAAAGACCCGAGACTGAAAAAAAAGTTTTCTCTGTCAAAATATACATCTCTATCAAATTAATATCAAAATAAATTAAATTAAACTTAATTTTTATTTAAAAGACCAATCGAAAATCAATAGTACAGGCTGATAGCAATCTACGCCATAGCGTTCTTGTTTAAACGGTCGCGAATTGTCCTCTCTATTGTTTTTTAGTACTGTATTGTGATTCGTGATAATTATGTTTCTATATATCCTTGTTGACCGGATGTGGTTAGGTATTAGAGGGTACCTAGTGTTGAGACACTCCGTTCCCCATTTTCCGCCGAATTTCGGAGGCACGGCGTGTTGAGTGGCGGAACTAAACGCCGCGCTTTGCCTCGACACCAGAGCGAAGAAATGAAAATATAAATTTGAATAAATATTTCTTTTCCTCGAGTGGGGAACGAACCTACAACGGTCACGTGTACAGTCAGACGATGTGCCCATGCGCCACAGGAGTCTTATACTAGCAGGTACATCCTATAAAATGCTTAGTATTCCTATCCTATTAATATGAAAGTTAATGTGTATGAATGTTTGTTCCATTTACACGCAAAAACTACAGAACTGATTAGATGAATCTTTACAATGAAATAAAATCTAAATTTTATTTAAAGATTTTGAATAATTTGGCTACAACAAAATAATAAATTTAAACGGGCGAAGCCGCGCTCGAGACGCTAGCACATATCACCGACGTCGATACATACATAATTATATACAAAACAAGAATTTTAAATGAAATTAATACTTATACGAAAAATATTTTATACGAGGATAAAGATAAAATGTTGAGATAAGACACTACATTTGTATTAATTTATTAATTGTTTGTTGCAAAAAAAAAAAACAAATTTGCCTTTTGCGAACGCCAATAATATGTCACAAGCAATTTTCGTTACGTTCCGCCGTTTCCGACCTTGTCAATTGAAATTCTTAATGAGTAAGAATTATATATATATATATTTATATTTTATTTATACAGCCATACATTCTAGTGTTGTATTTAAAAGGATATTTTAAGGCTGAGGTTGAGGCTTTTTTTAGGCTACTATAAATCTTTTTAGTCCTGGGTTCAATAGTTTTTTAACTGGTTATGTCAAAGATGGTTCCTAATTTGACTATATTTACTATATTGATGCTTTATCACTTTTTTAAAAGCTGGTGCTTCGAGTACTTATCATGTTGACAATGGATTTCATAAGCAAAATCATATTCGAAAACGTCTTGAATTTGCATAGTTTACTATAATAGGAAGTCGATTTTTTTTTAATAAATATTGTTATTTGATTATTTGTTTTAGCCTACGTAATAAGTAGAGAAATATAAAGACTACGAGTATAGCGTATTGAGATATGAAAATCGACGAAGCGATCGAACCCACAACCATCGCGCTTACAAACAATTTTTGTCCCATTTTAGAGTAATTTTAATTAAAGTTACTAGCTGTATACTAAAATTTTTACCTCCAGAGTTCAGCGGAAAATATGCACATCTCTCTGTCTACAAACAAAAAATATGGAAAATAAAAAATAAAAAACCTCCAAACTGTGAATCTGGCCCTAACAAAAAAAAAATTCCAACCTCAACATTGATAAACAGCCAAATGAATCCATTAACGATTTAACGACAGGTAGACATTATTTTCAGCTTCACGCTGTATCCCGCACACAGCAGGGTAGGCAGAGGGAATCTTGTGTTAAGACACTCCGTTCCCCACTTTCTGCCGAATTCTGGAGGCATTGCGTGTTGAGTGGCAGAACTCAACGCCGTGCTTAGCCTTGACACCAGAGCGAAGAAATGAAAATATAAATTTAAGTAAATATTTCATCCCCTCGAGTGGGGATCGAACCCACAACCAGTACGTTTTACAGTCACACTTCATGCCGCTGCGCCACGACTGGCCTCAGAAACTATTTTAATTATTTAATACGTAAGTAATGACTTATGAATATTAGATGAAGGTTTAAAGTAAAATTGGTGTAAAAGCTAACGGTATTTATTTGGTTGTAGTGTTGTAACCTATAAAAAGTTGTAAATAAGATATGGAGAGGTGAGAATGTAAAGATAAGAGGCTTTGGCGTAGTGGCACAAGCGTGTAAGTAAATGGAATAGTCGTGGGTTCGTTCCTTATTCGGAAGAGTGAAGGAGTCTTTTATTCGCTCTGCTAATAAGACAAGACATGGCTTTGAGTTACGCTATTCAACATGCAATGTCTAGACTTTAGGCGGATAGTGGGGAACGAATAGTCTTAACAGTAGGTTCCTTTTGCTTTGCTCTACTATATTCGAGTGCTGGGAGATATTGAAGAAATAAGATATAGAGGAGAGTAGTGTAGAGAGTTGCTGTTTGAGATATGGTTGTGGTGTGGTCTTCAAATCCCGCTCGGGGAATGATGAAATTTATATGGGATTCAACTCTTTTTAAAATACTTTTTTGTATATATATTTTTTATATACTTAGCTTAGCAAAGTTATATATTTCAAAGTAAGCGAATTTAATTAGATTTGTGTCACTAGGTTTCGCTTATACTGCAAATGCTAAATTTGCATGAAATTTAAAATAAAATTGATGATTGTAAAAAAAAATTAATTAAATCAGCTTCACGCTGTATGTCGCACACGGCGGGTTAAGCAGAGGGTGTTCCCTCTGACTCTCAGTGATAAGACACTCCGTTTCATACTTTGTGCCGAATTCTTCGAAGCATTGAATGTTGAGTAGCGGAACTCAACGCCAGTTTATAGGAATAAAATTATTATTGTATTTTCATTTTTACTTTGTTTTAGATTTTTAGTTTGAATAAAATGGAAAATCCCATGTTTTGTCATAAGAATTTCGAGAAATTCTTTCGCAGCCTGTTTGAACCTCAATACACTATACCTTTTTAACCTGTATGTAGGTTGCTAAATTTATATTTTACAAAGAGACGAAATTATTTAAAAAAATGAGATTTCTTTGAATTGTTTGTGATATTTCTTTTAGTATATAATCCTACACAGTTCAGGCCAGTTGAGGCCAGTCGTGGCGCAGTGGCACAAGGTGTGACTGAAAACCGACTGGTTGTGGGTTCGATCCCCACTCGAGGAGATGAAATATTTACTTAAATTTATATTTCCATTTCTTCGCTCTGTGTCGAGGCAAAGCGCGGCGTTGAGTTCTGCCACTCAACACGCAATGCCTCCAAAAGCCTCCACTAGGTTCCCTCTGCCTACCCTGCTGTGTGCGGGATATAACGTGAAGCTAATTTAATTTAATTTTATTTAATATTTTTACAATGCTTCCAGTTACTTAACTCTAGGTTCCCTCTGCCTACCGCGCTGTGTGCAGAGTGTTTTTAGCAAAAACTGATTCAATTTTGTTTATACAGTTCAGATGAATTAGGGTAAAAATATCTGATTGCAAAATAAACATATTAAGGATCGACTACTTTGTCGACATGATGGGATCAAAGGAAAGTGTAGCTCGATAACGTCGTTTTAATAACATAAACATAAATTAGAATTACAAATTTTCCTTTGAAATTTACTTATAATAAGCTATTAGACTCTTTTTTGGCTGTTTTAATGTTTGTGAACTTAACTACGTATATTTAAATATGTAGCGTTGTTTTTTATAGTGGTTCCCACTCTTGGTAAAAAATTGTTATTTAAATTGTAAATTTTTATTCTTGGCTCTTGTAACAAGAATCCGGCGTTGACTTACGCGATCCAACACACAATGCCACGAAAAAATTGACGAAAAGTGGGGAATGGAGTGTCTCAACACTGGGTTTTCTTTGCCTACTCTGTTATATGCGGGATACAGCATGAAGCTGATTTCATATCAAGCTTAAAAAGATTATGGTTTGAATAACGCCGTACTATATATTAATAGAAAATAATTTCTTTTACTTTCTAACTGTGTCACATCGTCTACGTCGTCTATTTTGTAATCCATGTATCCATATTAGTTATATTAAATTAATACAATACATCCCACACATATTAAGAAAGAATCTGTTTCTAAGTCAAAATATTCCACTCTTCACTTTCAGCTACAATTTTAGGAATTCTGCATAGTGCAAGGCTAAAATAATTAACGTGTTTTGTCTATATTAGTTATAAAATAAATAAATCAGCTTCACGCTGTATCCCGCACACAGGATGGTAGGAAGAGGTAACCTAGTGTTAAGACACTCCGTTCCCCACTTTCTGCCGAATTCTTAAGGCATTGTGTGTTGAGTAGCTAAACTTAACGCCGCGCTTCCTCGACACCAGAGCGAAAAAATGGAAATATATATTTAAACAAATATTTCCTCGAGTAAGGATCGAATTCACAACCAGTCGTTAACAGTCATACTTTGTGTTCCTGAGCCACCACGGGCCTGTTGTTGTTGTTGTTGTTGAAAAAACAAAAGCAGAAAGATGGCAGATTTGATTTTAGGACTTTTCTTGTTTTTGCTTATTTTCTTCTTGATCGAACAATAAAAAATAAAATTTCAAAAAACCTTGTTTAAAAGTAACCATGACTTGTCGACCGTACTGTACCCGCAATATAGTACGAGTAAATGCTTAAGTGTTTCAATTTTATGACCATGTGATGACCGTATGGTTATATTGGTAGGAAAATGTCTACGGTGACAGAAAATAGCCATCTTTGTACCTACTTTATTAAGGTTTTATCTCTGTGAATAAACAGGTATGCAGAGAGACCGTGGTATTTGGACACTCCGTTTACGAAAATATGAAATATTTCATTTCTTCGAGTGGGAAACGAACCTATAACCCGTTGCGCCATGACCGGCCTCATACTACATTTCCTAACTGGAATTAAAAGTCATTTATGTAAGGAGACATCCTAAAAGCGCTTTAAAATCACAATAAAATTTAAAATTATCAGATTTAAAATTGTTGTTCTCACAGAAATGACGACCAGGTCACGGCGTTTAACCCATTAATCTAGAATATAACAGGATATTACGAAGACCAATCATATAAAAACTGTACAGCTACAACATCCGCAGTCAAAATGTTGTATTTTGATAAAAAAAAAGTTACGCAAAAAACTAACGATACATATAAATTTTAGTCAACACGTTTCAAAATGTAGAATATGAAACGGTATATTTTTAATCTTAGATTACCCAAAAATATACTTCAAAACGGTAACCACAATAAAATACTTAATTCTATAAATTCATAATGAAATGTTAGCATTTTTACTATTGTTTTTTTTTATATAGTGTAACCTACATCCCGCACACTGCACGGTAGGCAGAGAGAACCTCGTGTTAAGAAACTCCGTTCCCTATTTTCCGCTGAATTTTGGAGACATTGGGTTTTGAGTGGCGGAATTCAACGCCGCTCTTTGCACTTTCCATATCAGAGCGAAAAAATAGAAATAGAAATTTAAATAAATATTTCATTTCCTCCATTGTATATAGTTTACGATAAAATTTTGGTTATTTTTAGCTTCACGCTATATCCCGCATATAGCAAGACGGGCAGAGGGAACTTAAAGTAAAGACACTCCACGTTCCCCATTTTCCGCCGTAACTTACCTTGGTACTCTGGTACCAAAGACATGAATTTATAATAAATATCTATTAATTAATTCCCTCAAATGGGAATCGAACCCATAACCGTCTCGTATACAGTCACATCGCCACAACGCATACAGTATCATATAAGCACCTAGATCAATCATAAATGTCCAGTGACTTATATAATTAAATATGATACTTTTATAGCGCATGCCTCGTGTTTCACAAACAAAAAAAAAAAAAAACAAAATGGATGTTCACACGATGTAATGCAAAATGCGAAATATTTAATTAATATTGCCAAAGAGCAATTGAATCGTTTTTTTTTTAGTTTCCCGCGAATATCCCGCAGGGTAGGCGGACGGAACACAGTGTTGAGACTCTCCGTTCTCTAAGCAACACTTATTTTCTTGTGGGCTAAGTGGCAATTTTCGACGCCGCGTTTTTATATAAAACGTATTTGGCAATAAATCATTTTATAATTTTAATCATCATCTATTTTATCCTAAACACTATGTTAATCATATTTTTTAACAGTTTTCTGTTAAAGTAGGTTTTTTTAGTACAAATAACGTCAGACAGCCCCAATGGGCAAGGGGAAGTGGGAACCTGGTGTTAATACAGGTTGCATTAACACCGGGTTCCCAGTTCAACTAAGATAATGATGTATTTAATGTCATTTGAATAATAATGCCTCTGGATTTCGACAGTCAGTCGGGAACGGAGTGTCTTAACATTAGGTTCCCTCTGCATACCCAGCTGTGAGCGGAATTCAGCGTGAAGCTGGTTTATTATTTTGAAAACATGTAAAAAAAAAACAAGAAAAATATACCCATCCCTATCGATCTTAAGACGCCACATCCGATAGCAATAATCTAACTTTTAATTGGAACCAATATACATATAACGAGGAGTTAATGAACTTTTATTAAAGGAATCATATTAAATAATATTTTTGAACGCACAGACAGAAATAAAATAAATTTTGATGGCGGCCATTTATAAACATCCGTCACGGAGCGTTTCAATCAAGATCTACGTAACTTTGTTAGACAAATCGCACTTTTTTTATTATTTGGAAGTAGGTAAGCTGGGGAGCTGTGGAATTTATTCAATTGTAGAGTAAAATAAAAATTCTTGTATCTTATAAATATATATTTTTTTTTCAAATTAATGCAATTTCTACAAGAGTGAGTTAGTGTTAAGGCACTCCGTTCTTTGTTTTCCTTCCTTGTTGCGGGCGACTAGTGTATGGCATACAACTCTTTTATAGTAAATTCTTTTCTTTTCGTTTCTCCTTTAATACCATATTTAGATAGAGATAACCTAGTGTTGAGTCACTACATTCTTTTTCGTCCTAATTCCAGATACTATGTTATTGAATACACGTACAAATTGACTTTCATATCAAATACGGTGAATTTCACATTTAGTTTAACAAAAAATTAAATACATTATAAGTACGACTTGTTCGTGAATGTTAATATTTTCTTTGAATGAACTTTCATTCATCATTATCACTACATACTTTTACATAAATGGATCAGCTTCACGCTGTATCCCGCACACAGCAGTGTTGGCCGGGAACCTAGTGTTATGACACTCCGTTCCCCACTTTCTGCCGAGTTCTGGGGGCATTGCGTGCTGAGTCGCAAAACTCAATGCCGCGCTTTGCCTCGACTCCAGAGCGAAGAAATGGAAATATAAATTGAAGTAAATATTTCATCCCCTCGAGTGGGGATCGAACCCTCAACCAGTCGGTTGTACAGTCACACTTTGTGCCGCTGCGCCACGACGGGGCTCAATTACATACAGATAGATATAAGTGTAAACAAAATTGTCTTTAATTTTAGTTTTAAGCTGATATTTATATCGACATTATTCTTCTATATCTTTAACTCTAGTACAGATACTGTCTCTCTTATAGGCAGAGAAAACCTATTGTTAAAAACACAACAACATATAAGGCCGTCGTGGCACAGGGGCAGGAGTGTGTGACTGTAACTCGACTTTTGTGGGTTCAACTCCCCCTCGGAGGAATGATTACTTATTAATTAATATTTGCTTTTCTTTTCTATGGTATCAGGGAAAAAGCGCGTTTTCTTCATTTTCTTTTATATTTTTTTTAAAATGACTTCATCCAGAATTGAACGTGCGACTACCTCAGTAGCTTAGTAGCCGCAAAAATAAATGACTAAATTAATTGTAGCTACTATATCGCTTAGATTGTAAACTCAATTATACGTATTTTTCATATAAAATTTTTCAATGTCAGTATCACGCGGAAGATCGCAAAGTGAACTCGGTGTTTATGGGACAAGCGAATCAAACGGGTTTCGCTTTTATAAAGTTGTATGAAATGAATCATTTGACTTCTTTTTTTTTGGTATTTTTTCTTTAAAATTGAATTTTTTTGAAGCGATTTAGTGTTTTTGCTTATACGTATAAGAGCTGTATGAGGTCAGTCGTGGTGAAAGAGTGTGACTGTAAACGCAGAATGGTTGTGGGTTCGATTCCTACTGGACTCAATGAAATATGCATTATTTTAATTTCTTTGTTGTGGTAACTAGGTAAAGCACGGCGTTGAGAACCGCCACTCAATACATAATACCTCTAATGCGAAAAAATTAATCGGAAATGTAATGAAGCAGTCCAATTACATAAATTTAAGCTTCAGAAATATGCAAATTTTTTTTTTGATTAATTAAATTTTTTATTGATATTGGAAACAAAAATATTATAAAAAAAGGTATATAACTAAGAATCTAAGTGTAAAAATGTTTAATTTAACATCGTATTTTGATTAGCCAGAACGAGAAACTGTATGTTTTTTTAACCATTTCTCACAAAACAATTTCTATATATTTCCGAAATAAATTCACAATAAAAAAAAAACTTTATTAAAAAAAGTTATTCAAATCTCTAATAACCACTTTCCTTAACAGAATAAACAGAGAGAAAGTGACAAATCACTCACTCAGTTCAATACTACTATGGTCATATTAACCGTTTATAGTTCCACAAGCATTTTACATCCTATTGTGAATCATACTAGAAAACTTTCGATTTTCATGAAATCTTCCATTTCTCTTAAAAATATATATTATTGCCGACGTGATTTTTGTTTGTTTGAATAGCACCTTTCTAAACTTCTATATGCAAATTGCGTTTAGGCATATAAAAGTTAACGCTGAATTATTTACTATTAATTTAAAATGAAATAATATAAAAAATAAATAAATCAGCTTCACGCTGTATCCCGCATCCAGCAGGGTAGGCAGAGGGAACGTAGTGTTAAGACACTCCGTTCCCTACTTTCTGCCGAATTCTGGAGGCATTGCGTGTTAAGTGGCAGAACTCAACGCCGCGCTTTGCCTTACCAGAGTGAAGAAATGGAAATATAAATTTAAGTAAATGATATGAAATAATATATTTTTATTTAATATACGTATATATATATTTGAGGCCAATTTTGTTTGACTCTAAATGCGACAGGTTGTGGGTTCGATTCTCAGTAAAGAAAATGAAATATTATTTCCATTTTATTACATCACCATTCAGAACTCAATATCCCCAGAATTCGGCGGAGATTTCGGAACGAAAGTGATAACAGAGTGGTTTATCACTATTATATTTTATATATATATATATAATTTATATATATATATATATACCATCAAGCTAAATAAAAAAGTGAATTATTATATTTTTCAATAAAAATTATATGACATTGTAGTAAATAATTCAAATAGAAATATCAAAACCACTGGAAAGCGCAAGAAAGCTTTCTTGACATGAACTCCTTCGAAAACCAAAGCTCATGTCGGGACAAAAGTTTATCGAAAGCACATAAAATATGAACAAGATACGCGGCGCGGAAGTTGTGGATACATTTCTCAGTTTAGTAGCAGATTGTGAAATAGGAAGATATGACGTCGGTAATACAAGCGGTGACACCGATACCCGTGAGTCACTGTTAGTGACTTAATGGTAATTAAGTTTACATATTACAAGTATAGGAAATGTTGGAAGAATTTTATAGATGTTATAAAAGATTTTTTTTAATAAAATTGTATTTGAAAATTTAATATGTGTTGAATAATATAATATAATAAAATATAATTATATATATACATTTATATATGCACAAATTTGTTTTGACTCTATATACCTACAAGTCTTATCGACATATACATTTTAAGGCCACACAGAGTGACTCAGAGCCACAAGCGTATTTCTGTTAACTCTATAGGTCGTGAGTTCGATTCCTATTAGAGTAAATTAAATATTTAACGTTTTCATTTCTACGGTCTGATATCGAGACAAAACGCGGAGTTGAATTCCGCCGATCAACACACAACTGCTTCGAAAACGGTGCTAAGTGAGTTCCCTCTGCCTACAGTGCTACACGCGGGATACTGCGTGAAGCTGAAAAAAAAAATTATTCATCAAGATGCAAGTGAAAAAGCCATAACACCAAACACACTATCACAACCTCATTTATACGCTTGCCCGCACAATGGCGAGTCACAATAGAAATCCTATCTATTTTATAATTCGATATATTTTTCAAAGTCACAACCAGCTCCGTTTGTTAGATTGTAGGCTTTAAGTTATGCAATTCTATAAATTTCAAAATGGTTATCTTTTATGAAAAATATTAAGAGATTTAGATAGCGCTGTTGTATTAAAAGATAGGTCGTATAAACGTAACCTATTAGTTATACAGCTTTATAATATTATATCTTGTTTATTTGAGGTCGTTGTGGCGCAGGGATGTGGGATGTGACTGTAAACGCGACTGGTTGTGGGTTCGATGGTATTCGGGGGAATAAAATCTTCAATATTTCGTAATTTTGTTCAATATAATATGGTTGAATATTATTTATTTTGTTAATTCTAAAAGTATTTCTAGTTTGTTTTAGCTTCACGCTCTATCCCGCATATGGGTAGGCAGAGAGATCTAAAAAGAAATAAAAATAATTCAGCTTCACGCTGTATCCCGCACACAGTAGGGTAGGCAGAGGGAACATAGTGCCATGAGGCACTCCGTTCCCCACGTTCTGCCGAATTCTGGAGGCACTGCGTGTTGCGTGGCAGAACTCAACGCCGCGCTTTTTTCCCTCGACACCAGAGCGAAGAACTCCTCGATTGGGAATCGAACCCACAACCAGTTGGTTTTACAGTCACACTTTGTGCCACTGCGCCACGACTGGCCTCATTTCCCCGAATGTTATCACAGCAAGGAAATGATTATTTAAGCAATATTTTATTTCCTTAAGTGGGAATCGAACCCACAACCTTTCGTGTATACAGTAAAAACATACTAAACGAAAGCAATCAAAAAAAATATCTTTCATCGATATCGTTCTCGATACGTAATACGAACTGTCATTGTCCGTTTATCGTCGATCGGTTTTGACGTGAAAATGATTTTGTAATACGAATTATATATTGTTGTTGTTGTTTATAAGTTCAAGGGTATTGTGTCAGGGTTTTTTATTATTTTGTTTGTTTGTTTGTTTATATAAAGAAATCCAGTCGAGTTTAAGTCAATATACAAAATTAGCTTTCGCAACCTTACACTCAACGCATTCAGAATATGGCGGCAAGTGGAAATTGGATGTGTTTTAGCGGGGAACAGAGTGTCTGAACACTAGGTTTCTGGATTCCCTATGTATATCCTGCTATGTGTGGGATACAGTGTGGAGCTAAAAACAAGATTGATTGTTTCTTTTTAACTTGCTCTTTAATGCTACTATATATACTATACTATATTTTTTTCTTCTTGTGTTCAAAAGAACAGAAAAAATCATAAGCTGTTTTTACCATCACACTCTCTGATTTGAAAATAAGAATATAAAACATCTAAATGAGTAATTTCTAAATATTCTATAGTGAGAAAAGAAACTAGTGATACGACACTAAACTTTTTATTTTTCCACAAAATGCACCTAAAAACATATCCAAAAATGCAATTTTATGTAAATAAATAATAAATTTTATCACACCCACAAAACATATTGACGCTATTATAATTTGGTTACAAATCTCAAATTATTTAAAAAATATATACGCATATATTATTTCTATAGTAAACTATACAATAAAACCATTCGAAACAAAATCGAACGGTCATAAAATTTGAATAAATTGTGAAAAAATCGATTATTAATCATCGAAATCATGTTTGGCATAAATTAGATGTTAAAATCGATGATCTGTTCCGATATGCAAATTTCCAGTCATTTATTTTTATGATACGATAATACGATTTTTGTTTTGGCTTATAGTTCAGTAATATTGGTTTTATAGGATAAAATTACTATTTAATTATTTATTAATTGTGTATTTTTAGTATACATATATATGTACCTTTTTCTCGCTGTATCCCGCACACAGCAGGCAGAGGGAACACAGTGTTAGGACACTCCATTCCCCATTTCCCGCCGGATTCTGGAGGAATTGCGTGTTGAATGATGAAAGTCAACGTCGCGCTTTCTCAACACCCCAGCAGAGAAATAAAAATAAAAAACTAAATAAATACTTTTTAATGTTTTGTTATTCCACATTTTCTTTTCGGGTAGAAACGAGTTCAAATCCAGTTACGTTCAAATTTTTATATGTTTTCTTAATAAGTTCTTTTTTTTTATTTTTCTAGTTCTTGTCTTTCTTTCCTAACTGTGCAACAAAACACTTTAAAAAATATGTTTTGAAATATTTAGTAAATAGCATTCTCTCTTGCCAAATGGTCATTCTTAGTAATTATCTTTGGGTAGCGGAAATTTGTAAATCTGTATATCTCCTTACAGAGATGCTAACAACGTAAATAAGTTGTAACAAGCGTATAAGAATTTCGATGTAGCTCGATGAGAACCAATCGCCAGTCGTGGCACAGTGCTACAAAGTGTGACTGTAAAACCGACTGGTTGTGGGTTCGATCCCCACTCGAGGAGATGAAATATTTACTTAAATTTATATTTTCATTTCTTCGCTCTGGTGTCAAGACAGTTCTGCCACTCAACACGCAATGCCTCCAAAAATTCGGCAGAAAGTGGAGAACGGAGTGTCTTAACACTAGGTTCCCTCTGCTTACCCTGCTGTGTGCGGGATATAGCGTGAAGCTAATTTAATTCGATGAGAACGTATCGCTTAGTTGGTCAGAGCGCTTGGACGGTTTACAAAGAAGCGCGGGTTAAAATCTTAGTAAGTATTTTAAATAAATATTTCATTTCCTCGAATGGGTATCGAATCGCCACCAATGGCCTCATATGTTTTTATGATAAGGTAATATGAATTTCGTTTTGACTGAGAGTTCTCCAGTGTTATTAATTTTATAAGATAAAATAACAGACAGGCTCGTGTTAGCGCCAGTGGTGGCGCAGGGGCACAAAGGGGTGCGACTGTAGGCAACAGGTTGTGGGTTCGATTTCCTTGTTCTTTTAGGACAAAGCACCGTGTTAAGTTCCGCCACCGAAAACTAGGGCGTCCATATGTATATTGTACAATGCTTATTCATTTGTCTTCGTTTACAGAAAAAATAATTTTAGAAAATTCTGTGATAAAACTGTTTTTTTTTTCATTGTAATATTTTACTAAAATTCGCAAAATCCAACGTTTCATACTTTTGTTCTTATAAGATTTTTTTATTTATCTGGCAAGATAGGCAGAGGCAAGACACTCTGCTCTCCACATTTCGCTTATTTTGCGAAAAATTGCGTGTTGATTGGTAGAATTCAACACCGAGAAGGAAATATCGAGACCACTACAGCGCCATATCAAGAACATGTCAATATTGTTTCACGGGAACCTAACACACGACCTTCACTCTTGCAGTCAGACGCCTTACCACTGCGCCACGGCGGACCTCATCTTTCACTTAAGCCCATAACATTGTGGACATTTATATATTTCTCCTTTGAAGTATTTTAAATTCAATGCAATTTCATACAATTTGTTATTTCATGACGGTTGCTTCTTTATATTCGTTGATGGACAGGGAGATAGGTGCGTCTCAGTATTGTTGTGTCAACCGAGGTTGTCTTCCAATAGAGGTGTATTTGTATATATTATCCACTTTAAAATGGATTGGGAAAGTGGACTGACTCCCTCTGCCTACCTTGCTATAGGCGGGATAAAGCGTGATTAAAAAAAAACATTAAAAAAACTATTTATCTATGTATCAGTTTTATTTTTTAATTATGGAACCTTTAAATAATCACACAGCAGGGTAGGCAGAGGGAACCTAGTGTAAGACACTCCGTTCCCCACTTTCTGCCGAATTTTGGAGGCATTGCGTGTTGAGTGGCAGAGCTCAACGCCGCGTTTTGCCTCGACACCAGAGCGAAGAAATGGAAATATAAATTTAAGTAAATATTTCATCTCCTCGAGTGGGGATCGAACCCACAACCAGTCGGTTTTACAGTCACACTTTGTGCCACTGCGCCACGACTGATATATTATAACACAAAAAAATTATTCCACTCCGTAAAATAACTCATACACACAAAAAAATAACGTATAAATGCAAATCGAATATAAAAATTTAAGTCCCAAATTGATGGATTGTGAAATATCATACAAATTCCAAACGCTATATAATTCTTCAATAATTTATAACAACAGTACGTAACCGTGTGGGTAATTGTTGTTGGAATTTATGTTTTATTTTTAGAGGCATAGAGTTCAATTACGTTGTATTGCTTTAAAAGCTTGATTTAATTGTTAAAATGTATATAGCAAGGGTTGTCAGGCTGGATGAAGCGAAATTCAATAGAATTAGTAACATGCTGTCCTTGGTAATAAGACAAAAGCGCGGTGTTTAGTTACGCCCTTTAATTCGGAAATGTTTCGAAAGTTGCTCACTGTGTGGGGGACGGAGTGTTTATCGAGCACTTCCTCTGCCTACCCTGCTTAAGGATACAGCCTGAAGCTAAAAAAATTACAAAGTAAAAAAAAGTAATCTTATGCGAAATAACGATCTTAAAGGTTCTTGATTCTTTAGCTATATCTAGAATTCTAGACAGACCGAAAACAAAAAAAATAGACAATATAATTTCTCAAATTTCCTTTAACTGACAACCCTACGCCAGTACTAAAGTTACCATATCGCCTTCATTTGCATTGGTTAATAACTTAATTTTGCGTTTTTACTTTTAAAAAAGCCCCCACACGACGATAAGATACGGCCTCTTCACATAAAATGGGAGTTATTGAAGTTAATTGGTTGTTTTGCAAATGAATACTGATTGTATCAGTTGTTCTGATAGCGTCCAGTTTATGTGTATCTGCACTGGGAACTAAGAAAGAATTGTGTTGTTGTTAAATACAAAATTATAATCTTTATATAGAATTTCCTGAAAATAATATAAGAAAAAAAGCAGGGAAACGTGGCAAAAGTGGACAACAGAGTGTTTAAGCACTACGCCTCTGCCCATTCTGTTTTGCGCAGGATACAGTGTAAAGTTTTTTTTTTTTTTTTTCAAATAAATATTTTTTTTTTCAGCTTCATGCTGTAGCAGGATAAGCAGATGGAGCCTATTAGAGTGGTGGAACTCAACGACGCGCCTGGCCTCGATACTAAAGCAAAGAAATTAAAATATTAAAAATTTCATTTTCTCGTGTGAAATTCAATATATCACATTACTAAGCATTTAATAAATCTATTGAGGCTGTCGTGGCGCAGGGGCAAGCAAGTGTGACTTTAATCGCGACGGTTTTGAGGTCGATTCCCACTTTTCAGGATTGGAATATTTCATATTTGAATTTTTCCGCCCTGGTAACAAGACAAAGCGTGGCGTTGAGTTCCACCACCATAGAAGCTATGAGCCACCACTCAAAATGCAACGCCTAAAGAACTCGGCGGAAAATATCACTGAAATGCCACTACGGTATACCACCTACCTAAAAATGGAGAACAAAAAAAAAAATAAGGTCATAAAATAAACACCTTATATTATTATTTTTATACAATACATATTTAAACATCGCCTCCTTTTGTTTCCAATTTTATGGACATGGATGCGTGTATACAATTATTTAAGAGAGAAAGTTGTATGAAGGATTTATCATCGTATAGGCTATCATTTGCCGGTAGGTGGTACCTTATCAAAAACAAAATTATAGTACGGTCATAAAGTCGTGGTCACCCCTTAATTTAGCTGTAGATAGATGCGAATATTTATTTTAGGATTTTTCTCACTTCTGTTTATATTTTCCGTGTAAAATAGTAACAAACCGAACTTTAGCGGCCACAACTCGTTGATCGCACTGTATTTAGCGATTTTTGGCAGTGGTCATATTATAAATGTCCCATATGGGCTTTTCGGTTTTTTATTCAAGAATTGTGTCTTATGTGTCTGTTAAGTGCTTTTGAAATTGACTTTATTTTGTTTTCGAGTTTTTGCAGATTTTTGTTTAAATGTTTAATTATTATTTTTGATGAGTAATATTAATGAGAAATAAAAAAAAGTAGATTAATATTGATTATCTAACATTCGCTTCTTGTAAATAACTACTTAAATTTAAAAGAAAAAAATCTTTTTCTAGTTTTTTTTGTGTATGGGAGAAAATCGATCAATATTTCTTGAATTATTGATCGATTTTCCGCGGCGTTGAGTTCTGCCACTCAACACGCAATGCCTCCAAAATTCGGCAGAAAGTGGGGAACGAAGTGTCTTAACACTAGGTTCCCTCTGCCTACCCTGCAGCGTATAGCGTGAAGCTAATTTAATTTTTTTTTAATTTCTTGAAATATAAAATGTATATATCTATAAAGTTCTATTAAATTACAGATGTGTTCTGCACATAGCATGGCATAGGGCTCAGGGAACCTGGGAACCTAGGGTTAAAGCACTCTGTTCCCATAAAGACATTTCAGTTGCCCAATTACCACCGAATTTTTGGAGCAATGTATGTTGAGTGGCGGAACTGAACGCCGTGATTTGCCTCGTTACCAGATCGAGGAAATTAATTTATTAAATATTTCGCCCCCTTGAGTGGTAATCGAACCTACAACCTGTCGCGTTTACAGTCGCAGTCGATTTAAAACTGTTATGTATATACACATAGGTTATAATTTGATATCATCAGTTTTATTGCAAATCGATCGCTAAGATTGATACAGATTACTAAATTATGGTAAAAGTAAACTATTTGAGAAAATTGTAATTCTTTGAATAAATTACAAAAACACATGAGGCCGTCGGATATAATAACATAACGCGACGGTTGTGGGTTCGATGCCCACTCGGGGAAATGCATTATATGTACAAAAAATACACATATATGCTATTATAATAAAATTTGATTTTATGTATATTATTTGAATTTATATAAATCTTATTTTTATACCCGGCGTTTAGTTACGCCACTCAACACGAAATGCCTATATAATACGAGGAAAAATGGGAAATCGAAAAAGTGTCACGCTGGATACAGCGTGAAACAAATAAATATACACCCTATTGCTACATTAATCATAATCATAATCATAATCATAATTTATTGGTAACATTAATTACAAGTCAAACAATAAACAAAATACACATTTAGGTTATATGATAATTACATTATATTACATTGCATTATTTTATATTAATTCAACTTTTACACTTTATTTAAATTATTTGAAAAAAATTAATATATAAATTAAAATTGTTGTTCTATCTAATATCTTATAATATTATTTTCTAAAAATTCTTTATAGCTATAAAACGACTTCTCGATTAACCATTTCTTTAGTTTGTATTTAAAAACGTTGACACTAGGAGCATCTCTGACATTACACAGTGTTAAGTTACGACCAAATTAAAAACCGTCTATAAACATACTCATTGGGCACCTACGGAACCCACTGGAATCAAAAAACGGTCAAATTAACATACTAATACCTTTGTAACATACCCGAAAAACCTACACGATTATCGAATAGCATACTTAAAAACATTAAAAAATTCCACAGAGCGTCGGCGACTTCAAAAAAAAATCACTATAAAATACATTTACGAGACAACATTCAGAATTCCTTGAATGAAATTTGGTGAAAGTAATTTTTTTGTAAGCTCATATTGAACCTTAGTACCTTGTAATAGGGGCTAGCTGTAATTTTTATGGTTCATTCATAAACAGTGGTTAGTGTTAATTTAAACCTTATTGTACTGTAATAAGGCTTAAAATGGGATGATAGTATGTCCGAATGTATATAAAATCAGCTGTTCACTCTCTCAACGTTTGCTTGCTACTTTAATTAGTTTTGTGGTTAATCGAAGGAAATTGCTACTTTGATATCCGATTCTTTATAATAAGTACCGCCTAAATTCGAGACATCGTGTTAAGTGGCGGAACTTAACGCTGCGCCTTGTGTTACCAGAACATAAAAATAATTATCTTTCCTAAACTACTTATTTAGAAAACGTATAAAAAGGCCAGTCGTGGCGCAGCGGCACGTAGTGTGACTGTGGTTGTGGGTTCGATCCCCAATCGAGGAAATGAAATACTTACTTTGCTCGTCTTTGAGTTCTGCCACTCAACACGCAATGCCTCCAGAATTCGGCAGAAAGTTTCGAACGGAGTGTATTAACACTACTCTTAACACCCTCTGCCTACTCTGCTGTGTGCGGGATACAGCGTGAAGCTGATTTATTTATTTATAAAAATTTGAACTTAGCGGGATTTGATCCCGCGCCCCCTGGAAACCGACCAGGCGCTCTGACCACTAAGGCATACGTTCTCATCAAACTACGTTACAATTTTTATACGTTTGTTACAATTAATTCATGTTGCTAGCATCTCTGTAAAATAACACTAACATTTTATACTAGAAAAAAATTATTTCCTGATCAGAAATCAAAGTAGCTCACTCGCTCTTTACAGCCACACTGTCCCACTAATCCACGATGGTCTGAATTTATAACTTTTGATCTCAATTTAACAAACATATAGCTTGTGATATGATTCTTGATTTATAATATTATTTAAATCAATCATCATCATCATCTATACATTAAATTACGTAACTTAACCTCAATCGTGCGACGCCAGTTTTAATTTTAAATTAATAACTTCAGTAGATTTTAATTGAAAATTACAAGTTACATCTACTCTCGTATATTGCAATAAATCAATCAGAGGTTCTATGATTATTTATATAAATCAAATTTAAATTATTTTAACACGTAATACATAGAAAATAAATAATGAAGTTTGGATTCGAATTTCACATCAGAGTGGGTAGAAGGTTAATCTAGTGTTAAGACACTCCGCTCGACACTTTCCGCCGAATTCTGGCAATGCGTTTTGATATGGCGCCGGATGACCAAAGCGAAGAAATGAAAATATAAATGTAAATAAATATTTAATTTCCTCGAGTTTGGATCGAACGCACAACCAGTCGATTTTACAGTCACATTTTGTGCCCCTACGCCACGAGTGGCCTCTTTAATGTCAAGTAAGACTATTCATAGACTTGAAAAAACCATTAAGGCAAGCAAATTATAATTTTGAACTAAATTTTATACTTTTACTTGTTATCAGGTGGAGTGGATAAAAAATAGTCAGAAAGTGTTCAGCATCATATGCTACGGTCTCTGCACACTAAACCTCTTCATACATGCTCTCCGGGGCATCGCGTATTTTACCTGAACCTCCTCTAATATCACCGATACTACATCTCGAAGGTCCACCGAGGTCTTCTCTATCTCTCTCTAACCTCCCATTCTTACCAATTCTAACTATATATACATATATATATATATACATACATCTTTTCCTCTATAAATTATTTAAAATTAACCATGTTCACTTCTGAAACAAGTTAAACGCTACATATAGGTATAAGTTTAAACTCTTTAAAGTAGTTGTGAATACAATTCTATACTACATTTTCGTTTGATGAAAACATAATTTTCTCTCACGATTCAGCCATACAAACGTCGCCATATTAGGCTCAATGGTGTATGTGTCGCGATGACCATGCTTCATCCTCTTATATATTGCGTACAATAACGCTAAACTAGATCAAAGTTACTTTAAATTATGTTTGTACTGTATGCAAAAAAAATATATACAAAAAAAAAATTAAAATTAAATTAGCTTCACGCTATATCCCGCACACAGCAGGGTAGGCAGAGGGAACCTAGTGTTAGGACACTCTGTTCCCCACTTTCTGGCGAATTTTGGAGGCATTGCGTGTTGAGTGACATAACTCAACGCCGCGCTTTGCCTCGACACCAGAGCGAAGAAATGAAAATATAAATTTAAGTAAATATTTCATATCCTCGAGTGGGGATCGAACCCACAACCAGTCAGTTTACAGTCACACTTTGTACCACTGCGCCACGACTGGCCTCAATATATACAATATTAAAATTAAATTAAATCAGCTTCACGCTGTATTCCGCACTCAGTTCCCCTGTTTCCATCAAATTCTGGAGGCATTGCGTGTTGAGTGGCGAAACCCAACGCCGCGCTAGGCCTCGACACCAGAGCGAAGAAATTTAAATATAAATGTAAATAAATATTTCTTTTAATCGAGTAAGGATTGAACCCACAAAAATCGATTTAGCAGTCACACTTTGTGCCTCTACGCTACGACTGGCCTCCAATATTAAAATTATTATAAAAATAAGGTCGTCATGGCTCACCAGCTCAGGATCTGGTTGTACAAGTGACGGTTATGGGTTCGATCTGACTCTAGAAAAGGACTTGTTTTTATTCCCCGTTCTGAGCTCTGGTAGCCAAAAAATTATCAATTTTGACATTGTTAGTTTTATAATAATAAAGTATATATAATACTTAATCTAAAAATCTGTTCCTTCAATCAATCTAGCATAATCAAAGAGTAAAAGGCCTATATGCATTGGATTCCAAGTTTGACGCATACAATGATAGATGGAAAGAACTGAAGTAATTTTATTGACTGAGCAAAAAAATATAAATTTAAAATTCTTTGCTTTGGCAAGACAAAGCGTGGCGTTGAGCTCCGCCACTCAACACCAAATGTCTCAAACGTACTAACCTTGCCAGGTCATTGGCTATCAAAACTATTTTGATTTCACAAATCAATAAAGTACCTACTTATTCGGTAACCGTACGACATAGTTTTTATGCCAAGGTGAGATTGCTAATCACGCTTTTTGCCATTGACTGGTGTTGGCTAACACAGAAGTCACGATAATATTTGTATATATAATAATGTTTATTTATTTTGAGGCCAAATTATTTGGAATGGTTAATAGTATTTTTGTTTTGTATATAAATCGCTGTGGGACGATAGGTCGTATGTTCAATTCCCACTCGAGTGAAGGAAATATTTAATTTTCTCATTTCTTCGCTCTGGTGTCGAGGCACAGAAAAGCGTTGATTACCGTTATATATCGCAAATTGTGAAGTTGTGAGTTTTGAAGTTAAAATATATGAAATAAAAACGTCAAAAAAGAACGTCAAAAAAAAGCCATACTAGCGCATAGCGATGAAAAACTATATTTAAATACAATAACAACATTAAATATTCTTTTGTCACGCAGTATAATTTGGCCCCAAAATGGAGACCATTGGTGGCGCAGGGGCACAAGTATGTGACAATAAACGCTACTGGTTGAGGGTTCAAACCCAAAGCAAAGCGCGGCGTTAAGTTCCGCCATTAAATAGGCAGTGCCTCTAGAATTCAGCAGAAAATGAGGAGTGGAGTGTCTTAGCACTCAATTACCTCTGCCTACCGTGATGAAATAAACAACGAATGTAATTACAAGATGAATAAAGCATCAAATCAAAACTAACCCAATTATAGCAACAAATCTGACATATTCCGTACATACATACACTAATACATAACCAAAAACATATTATTAAGCTCCAAAAACAAAATCGAGACATTATACTGAAAATGTCTTTATTTTATCTCGTAATAAGACACGCATGTCTTACATGTCAATCTCGTTAAGGGCTCGCACTAATAAGGTGACCACGGGCACAATGTGGCAACCATTCATATGTTGTCATTTGGACTGTGGTGTTGTATAGTGTTTTGTAAGGGCGTGTTTGTACTTGACGTTTATTTTATATTAAGAATTATTTTTTTTATGTACAAAGTGTAACTGTAAACGCGACTGGTTGTGTGTTCGATCGCCAGTCGTGGAAATTAAATATTTATTTAAATTTATATTTTAATTTTCTCGCTCTGAAAGCGGAGAACGACGTGTCTTAACATTAGATTTTCTTTGCCTACCCTGTTGGTTGCTGGACACTGTATGAAACTAATTTATGTACTTATACAAATCAAGCCTTTTTATAGATTTACTAAAATATATTTCATGTTTGGTGGTAAAGTCTTAGGTGCTGTGTCCAATAGAATCTAGTACGCGCATATATTTTTAAATAGTCAAGTCTCAAGTGGGAATCAAACTCACAATCATCGTACAGTATACTCGTAGTAATATAGCTTCAGACCGATTTATATTTTCATAACATTTTCTTAAAATGATATAAATAGTGAGCGTTAAAGTTAACTTTCCAAGTTTAACGTTTATTTTTAACATTTGCCAATATTGAATTCAAAAGTGGAGCAAGCTTATTTTAGCTTGTCGTCCACTCTCTCACAAAGGTAGTATCAGACAGTTAATGTATTTTATTTTAAGCTTTTATTGTCTCAAGAATTTGGCGGAAAGTGGATAACGGAAGTGTCTTAATAGGAACGCAGTGTCTTGATACAAAATTTTCAACAAAAAATAAAAAATACATAGTAAATATCCATTAGATACAAAAAAATAAGTATAAATAAATATTTTCAACCACTTCTTAATATGTCATCATCAAAATCCAATCAATTAAGCATCTCATTACATCACAACCTCTTTCTTGCATAAAATCTTAAATATAATGAAACATTTAATAAAAATAAAAATAATAACAAAAAAAAATATTAAAATATAAATAAGTTAATATATTACACGCCCAGTATGAAAAAGGCATAACGATGCTAATTTATCTCATAATCTAAAATGTAACTCGAGAACCTTAATAGGCAACTCTGTGGGACTTTCTAAAGGCATTTATGGATTTTTAGATGCAACGTTCATAATTATACATATATATGACGATTCAAAGGAAAATTAATTACAGTTGTCCAAGATTCTAAATTATGGTCACTCCACAGTTGGTAGTGAAAGCGATTTGATGAAATAAACGTTTTTGGTGACTAGACCTTCAGATGGATAAAGATGTTTTTTATGTTATGTTTTTTGTTGTTTGCTTTATTGCAATTTAATTGTTTTAATAGAAATAACAAAATATAACATAAAAATATCTATATCCATATGTCATTAACAAGTGAAGCAACCATATTTCATCCATATCAGCCGTTGAATGATTGTATTGTACCTTAAACCTTAACTACAAGCCAACAGAGTCCCAAAAATTGGAAGGAGAATGGGATCAAAGCGTCGGGACACTAGGTTCCCTGTACCTGCTATATGGGAATAAACATAAAAGAGCTCTATATAATATTAGGTACTATAAAAAAAATATAAAAAAAAAAAAACTTTTAAGCGAATTTATGTATAAAACACAATTACTCTATTACGAAATCGGTAATTTATCATTAGTCAAAGTTAGTTCTATTCAAGTTGTTTCACAGTCCCTCATTAAAGGACCTCAGACTGTCTGTGTGTACGAATGTGATCGAAATAGAACATAATATAAATATTTATAAATAGATATCTCTCGAGAATGTCAAGTAGATTTCGAATTGTGAAATTGCGTAAAATTTACAAAATGTTAATATATTATCGATAGTATCTATTGATATAAGGCCGTATTGGTGCAGTGGCGTAACGTTTGCCTGTAAATACGACATATGACGGTCGTGGGATCGATTCCCACTCGTGACTATGAATTGTTTTGATGAAGATACGTGGTGTTGAACTCTGAAACTCAACTCACTTGTCTAAAAAAATTGGGACTGAGTGACACTGGTTTCCCTCCTACTTATTTATATAAAGGTAAATTGTCAAGTCGTGGCTCAGTAATTAAATGATTGACCTTACAAGATGGTCATGGGATCGAAGTTTCGTTTAGGCAATTTTAAACTAAATTTTATATAGAAATGTTCATTAAGTTTCATTAGAGTCAGCCGTTGGTTCCACGCAAAGTGTTTACGAATGGAGGGAAGTACTTGTTTGTATAGTTAATTAGTTTCTATTTGTCTAGTCACAAAATGCGGGTTGCATATCAAGATAAAATTCATTGTTATAGGGATTAGTCATTTAAATATTCAAAATTATTTGTATAGAAAAAAATATATATTATCAATATGTATATAATACTTAACTAAGTTATTATACCACAGCTAAAGTTATTGGAATTAATTGAATTTGATATTTTGTCAACACCACGACAGTTAGGCTAAGCGCGGCGTTGAGTTCTGCCACTCAATACGCAATGCCAGAATTCGACAGGACGTGGGGAACGGAGTTTCTTAACATTAGGTTCCCTCTGCCCACCCTGCTGTTTGCGGGATACAGCGTAAAGCTGATTTATTTATTTTACCACGACAGTGGTGAAGCGAAGTGTCTTAATAGGAACGGAGTGTCTTAACACTAGATTTCCCAGGTTATCTATGGGTATCGTGCTATATACGGGACACGTGAAGCTAAAAAATTCTTTTCAATTTTGTCCACATACCAAAATAGGCAGAATCGAGTGATTTGACACTCCATTTCTAACTTTCAGCCTGACTTTTTGAGACATTACACTAAGGGGCGGCGTAACTCAACACCTCGCTGTTTATGATGTCTTATAAATAAAAAGTAAAAATAACAATTCAATAAGATACTTTGCTCAATATACGTAGGTACATATAATATATCTCTTCCATACGTTATGTTGTAAACAAAAATTGAATAGTTTATTTTGATTTATATTACAGTCACCGATATTCAAATGGTTATTTTTTTATACTTTTTATAAATATATTATATAACTTTATTGAATTTGTTAAATTGTAAATGTGTCATCTGAAGTTTTAAGCACAGCGGGATTCGAACCGAAACGTTCTCGGAAATAGTCGTACGTACTTTCGTTTATTATGTTAGAATGTAATATATGTTACAATATAATAAAAGATTATGTTTTACATATTATAATAAAAAAGAAGAAGTTAAGAAAGAAGAGGCGTAAAAAATATATTTTACAGATTTATAGCAAAGAATGATGATTGATTTTTAATGTATTTTGGTGTTTTTGATTGTTTAATTAATATATTTTCAATCTTGTTATCGATTTTTTTTGTCTCTCAGCTTCCATTAAAATACTTGTTCTCCACTTCCCGCTGAATTCTGAAACATTGAGTGTTGAGTGGCGAAACTAAACGCCGCTTGTCACGTTACCAGAGCCAGGAAATGACAATATTTTGAATTGGACCTACAATCTGTAGCATCTACAGTCCTACACTGGCCTCAATAAAAAAAAAAACAATAAATTAGCTTCACACTGTATCCCGCAAACAGCAAGGTAGGCAGAGGGAACCTAGTGTTAAGACACTCCGTTCCCCACTTTCTGCTGAATTCTGGAGACATTGCGTGTTGAGAGGCAAAACTCAACGCCGCGCTTTGGCTCGACACCAGAGCGAAGAAATGGAATTATAAATTTAAATAAATATTTCATCTCCTGGAGTAGGGATCGAACCCACAATCAATCGGACTTACAGTCACACTTTGTGCTCCTGCGCCACGACTGGCCTCTGGCCAATATAATATAAATATGTATGTAGCTAGTTAATTGTATGTACGTATATAATGACCGGCACTTCAAAGTAAACGTCTATGGTAAGGTGTTCGTTTCCAATAAAAACGGTATGTGATGTCCAAATATCAATATATTTCTATGAATCTAAATAGTGGAACAATGGATCGTTGGGGACTTCCGTTTGTGTTCAATTTGCGGTGCAAAATGTTTTAGAAAATTGATGTTTAAATAGATTTCATTTAATTTTATGTTTGTTTGTGTTTTAGTGTCACGCTTGCCGTTAATGGTAGACTAGAAATAATCTATTATTTAGTGTTAAGACACTCTGTTTTGCACTTTCAGGAGTATTTCCGTAGTATTACGATTTTTTTTATTATATATTTTTAAGTTACTTGGTGCACCATGTTTGAATGGAAATGTATAATGGATGTATTTATAGCTTCAGTCTACGGTTGCCAGAAAGAATCGTGGAACCTACTATTACTGTAAAACATTTCGTCCCCATTAAGAGAATTCGGGGGAAAGTGGAGAACGTCCACTTTTCCCCTAATTCTCAAGATAATGTAAGAGTGGTAATCTAACTCACTCCGTGCCATGATGCCACGATGATATATGTATGGTGTATATAATTATAGAATATAGCCAAATTCCTTAGGTTAAAAACAGTAAATGGAAAAATAAAAATATTGATTTTAAAAAAAAACGCTTACGTATAATATATTTAAGAAATATATATATAACACGCACACAGCAGTGCAGGCAGTGGGAACCTAATGTCAAGACAATCCGTTCCCCATTTTCTACCGAATTCTGGAGGCATTGCGTGTTGAGTGGCAAAACCTAATGCCGCGTATATAATATATAGTATATTTATATTGATATCTAATATAATATATTTATATTTATTTTATTTATATTTTTACATTCCGCTATAACTCACAACTTAAAACCACCCAACTTAACCGATAAACCACAAATTGTGGACTCCCGCGGCTGTAATAATGGAAGTCCAATAATTACTTCCCGTTTGACGACAGTTTACACAGCCTTGCATGCTAAGGACCCAGTGGTAGTGAGTTACGTCGTATTTAAGAGGAGAGAAAAGGCAAAATTATTAAATAAGATTCTGCGTTAAGTTCCGCTATTCAGTATTAAGTGCCTTTTGTACTAGGTACTTTGTATAAGCTATTATTGGCTTACCATTTTATAAGAAAAATGCTTTTGGAAGTGTCTGAAAACTCAGTTTTAAGACACTCAGTGGAACTCAACTCTACTGTGTGGAGAGCCTGAGTCTGAGCGAGAAAATGAAAAAAAAAATATTTCATTTCCTCGAGTGGGAAAAGAACCCAAAACCTGGCCTCCACTAAAATTATATGAAAATAATCTTTGACAATAATACAAAACGACAACACGATGTAGTTGGGATATATTTAACGATAATTACTTTCTTAATAACGCATTAAGTAACAGACCCATTGCTGGCGGCGAAATACTCAGTATTTTTTTATAACATTTTTAAAGTGTTATTCCACACTTTGGAAAGAAAAGTACTTATTTAGAAAATTTATTGAGGCTAGTCGTGGCACAGGGGCACAAAGTTTGACTGTAAGATCGATTGGTTGTGAGTTCGATTCCCACTTGAAGAAATAAAATATTTATTTACATTTATACTTTCATTTTTTCGCTCTGGTGTCAAGGCAAAGCGCGGCGTAGAGCTCCACCACTCAACACGCAATGCCTCCAGGAAATTGGGAACGGAGTGTCTTACACTAGGATCCCTCTGCCTACCCTGCTGTGTTCAAGATTCACCGTGAATCAGACAAAAAAAAAAGAAGAAAATTAATAAAAAATTGAACGTAACGGGAGCGTTTGAAAAATCGAACTCAAAAACCTTATATACGTTACCTAAAAAAAATTACATAACCAAAATATTTCTATATAAATAATTCACAAAACAAAAAAAAATCTCTCCGAATCCTTATAAAATGTTAACTTAATGTTCTAAATAAGTTGAGTAGGCACACTACTTTGCGCAGTCTGACTCAATTCTAGGGTATTACGCGAAAGATTGAATTACAGCGGGTCGTCGTGGTCTGAAAACTCACTGAGGTACACGTTTCATAACCCGACACGATCCTGTATTTCTAATTTAAATAAACAAATAAAATAAGTCAGGTTCACGATGTATCCCGCACCACACTGTAGATTAGGCAAAGAACCTAGTGATAAGACACTCCGTTTTCCTTCCTTTTCATTTTTCGCTGAATTCTGGAGGCGTTGCGTGTGTGTAAGTGGTTGAGCTCAACGCTGCACTTTGTCTCGGTATCAGAGTAAAAAAAAACATTAGTAAATAAATATTTTTCTCCAGTGGGGTACAAATTATATTTTTTCCCCACTAGAGGAATTATCTTTGTATTCATAATTTTTAGGTATTATGTTCGAGCTGGTTAAAACTTTTTTTTAAATAAACTTCACCATTTTATATCAAATCGTTATATTCCACTAATAGTAGTGGTAAAATAAATAATAATGTCAGTAAAATTACTACCACCAAATATAACCAGCAAAACCAGCCATTTCAATAAGGCTGGCTAATCGATTATTTAAAGCACAAACCCAAATATCTAACTCAATTATTCGTGTTAGAAAAAAAAACAACTTTCAAACGCTTCCGTCCACGTCCCCGTTGGACGTGACGCGAATTAAATTTTTGGAACAATATATATATATTTTTATTAGCATCACAGCAGGGTAGGCAGAGGAAACCTAGTGTTAAGACACTCCGTTCCCCACTTTTCGCCAAATTCTGGTAGCATTACGTGTTAAGTGACGGAAGGAGAGCGAAGAAATGAAAATATAAATGTAAATAAATATTTCATTTCCTCGATTGGGGATCGAATCCACAACCAGATTATATAGTCACACTTTATGCCTCTGCGTCACGACCGGCCTCTACAATTTGGAACAATACATTAATAAATTTGACGCGTTTTGTTTTTAATAGAAAACAAAAGAATGATTGTACTACAATAGCGTTGTTTTAGATTTTTATAGCAATAAATAAAGTCTAAAACATCTCGTTGTTAGTTTCGCAAGAGGAGAGCTGAGCCAATTTTGATTTTTATATTTTTTTCTTTTTTTTTCCAGCTTTACGCCGAGAGAGAAACTAGAATGGAGTTATAATATAATAGAAATCTATAAAATGTGACTGTAATCGGAATGAATATTTTCATTTTCTCGCTCTGGTAACGAGGCAAAAAGTATGTGTGAGTTTCGTCACTCAATACGCAAAGCCCATGCAAAATTAAGAGAAGAATTTGAAAGTTTACAAAAATAATAGGTTATTATTATTTTTTCAGCTTCACGCTATCACCCACTATTCGAGGCATTGCGTGTTCGCGGAACTCAACGTCGAGATTTTGCCTAGGAAAAGTAAGCGGTAAGAGAGAAAGGGGGAGTCTCTCTAAGCTCGGTTATCACCTTTAAAAACACAATATCAAAGATACTGGAGAAAGATCGTGTAAAAAACGTGAGGGCCCCCTGGAAGGCATGTATAAAGAAGTTGATGACGGTGGACGAGGTGAAAGAGGTATGTAGAGACTGTAACGTTTGGCGCTCCGTTCTCTCTGACTTCCCCGCTAGGGATACAGCGTGAAGCTAAGTTAAGTTTAATTTAAAACTCAATTTTAATAAATTAAAATAATAAAAAATCTAATTTGCATTTTAATATTAAAATTCTATCCATATATAAGTTCCATAAAGTACATAATGCGATATTATAATTCAATAAGGGCGTGTCCACACGGGCCTTTGTAAAACATGAATTAAGTTAGGCCCGCTGTCTATACCGCATTAACGTGATATCCTGATGCGTGGGTTGACAGATTATAAAGATAAATAGATAGATAGAGGGAAAATAAATATTAGATATTTGTTACATGTTTGATCAAGCCGTCTTGGCGCGGGCACAAGGGTATGACTGGAACGCGAGGGTCGCGGGTTCGATCCCTACTCGAGGGAATGAATTATTATTTATTAATATTTTCAACTCTCTGGCACCGTCATAAATGTCTCACCGTGACATCCTCGCTAGTAACAGCAATTAGTTGATATTGTATTATATGTATGTGGATATATATATATATATATATATATATATATATATATATATATATATATATATATATATATATATATATATATATATATAATCTTGCCGAAGTAAATTACGTTTACATGGAATGTAATTACAAACAATTGTGTACATTATAATTTCGTTTATATCGCTTCCGTAATATGAGAGGAAGATTAATTTATAATTTGGTTATATCGAGATATATGTTTTATTTTGTATTTAAGTTATTTTTCTTTGTATTATAAATGAAAAAACTAAATTCTAGAGGCGTGTTGAGTGGCAGAACTTAACGCCGCGCTTTACATCGACATCAGAGCGTAGAAATTTTCATTTCTTCGTCTTGGTAACGAAGCAAAACCGCGGCATCAGTTTCGCCTCTTAACCAGCAATGCCTCCAGCATTCGGTGGAAATCAGGAAACAGAATTGTGTTAGTGGGACCGGAGTATCTTAAGAATAGGTTACCAGGTTCCTTCTGCCTCAGCTACGTTAGGAATACAGCGTCACGCTAATAAACCAAACAAAAAAAAACCTGAGAAATTAATTAATAGAAAAAGATTTATTATAACTTGAACTAGCATTTCCTGAGGTTTGAACGTTTAACCAAATAAAATAAACTTTATAATATTATTATACGACCAGATAAAGTCCCGCAATTTACTTTGAAAACGACCTTGACCCGCTACATATGTACGTTATCCTGAAGTGCTCAAAATACGTACATTTTGTGTAAATATACTAAATACGCGGCACAAACACATTATCAAAGGTAAACTCATTTTACTAGAAGCACCAATTTAAAATCACCCACGCTTTGAATAAAACATACTATTCAAGCATTTATTTATTATATTGGGGCATTAAATATTTTGTTAAATATATATAAGAGTAATAACAATTACATTGTTTATACACTTGGTTTTTTTTTGGCTTCACGCTGTATCCCGCACAGAGCAGGATAGGCGAAGGGAAGCTGGGGTTTTCTTGCCGCAAGAGCCGACGTGATGCAGAACGTCGGATGTACCTACAGCCAGCGGGATCTGGTCTAGGAAATTAAAATATTTAAAAAAAATCTAATTAAATCAGCTTCACGCTGTATTCCGCACGCAGCAGGATAGACAGAGTGAACCTCGTGTTAGGACACTCCGTTCCCCACTTTCCGCCGTATTTTGGAGGCATTGCGTATTGAGTGGTGGAACTCAACGTCGCGCTTTTCCTCGACACTTACTACAAATATTTCATCGAGTAGGGATCGAACCTACAACCAGTCGTGCTTACAGTCACACTTTGATCCTCTGCGCCTCATCTATCCTCAATAAAATATTAATAAATAATAACTCATTCCCTAGAGTGGGAATAGAACCCACGACCGCCACGTTTACATTTATACGCGTGGGCCGCTGTGCCACAACGGCCTCACATATATTTATGTGCGTAAAATTAAACTAACCTAATTATCTTTACATTCAATGACAAGGGATGGGAATTTCATTATAAATTATAATATTTTGAAAGTTGAAAGGGTTTGAAAGTTGGAGAGGCTCTCGAGAATGAAAATATATAAATGACCAGATCGTTTTCTTTTAATATTTTATTTTAACAATCTATGTGAAAGAGAAATGGTAGTGAGTTCGATTCACATTCAATTTAAATTAAATTTTCTTGCTTTGATTGAATTACCGGCTATACGTGACGGCTGATGGCTTTAAATAAGAAAAGAAATGACGTCATAGTTACTTTTATATTAATAACATTTTAGTCGAAATGTTTTAGAAAATATTTTTTTTTTAATTTCTCATACAAATATCTAAGACATAATTTCATTTTCCCTGTGAAAATATTTCACGAAATTCTTTTATAATATAAAAATATTTCTTTTTTGTTTTATTTTTAGAATAATTTCAAAACCATAATATTTATTGAGCTTGTTAGTACCATTGAGGCCAGTCGCAAAGGTAAGTCGGCAACTGTAAACGCGACAGGTTGTGGGTTCAATTCTCTATCACGGAAATTAAATAAAACATGTAATTTCCTTGAAAGAATTCGGCAGAAAACGGAAACGGAAGAGCCTTATTAGTAACAGAGTATTTCACATTAGATTCCCAGGTTCCCTACCTATAAGTGGCACACAGCGTGCAGCTAAAATAACAAAAAAAAAATGCTTGGACATGTAAATATTAATTTTCGACATATTACTACTATGAAATATCAAAATTAAATTTAATATTAATTCTATTGAGGCGTTGAGTTTCGCTGCTCAACACGTAATGCCTCAAGAACTCGACGGAAAGTGGGCAACGGACGCTATATCATAGGCTGAGGGAACCTAGATAGCACTAGGTTCCGTCAGCCTACCCTGCTGTGTGCGGGATACAGCGTGAAGCTGATTTTTTTTTCTATTATTACATACATATAACAAGAACAAAAGCTGAATAGTTGCTATATCTTTTGTAAAACCCACGCGTATTTGAACGTGTCCCACTTTGAGCTGCAACGATGATCAGTTGTTCTACACGGATATTGGATACGCCTAGACATTATTGATGTAAAATACAATAAGTGACCTTGATTTTTATTTAATATAAACTAAATTTATATGACCGTAAACGCGACTGGTTGCGGGTTCGATTTCCACTTGAGGACTTGAAATATTTAATATTACTTTAAAAATGTTATAAATATTAAAAATATTCTAAGTAATTCTCTTTGGTAAGCGGAAATTTGTAAAAATCTCTCTAGAGAGATGCTAACAACACAAATAAGTTGTAACAAATTAGAATGTATGGCTTAGTTGGTCAGAGCGCTTGGACGGTTTCCAACAGTCGCAGGTTCCAATCCCGCTACGTTTAAATTTTTATACGTTTTCTTATTAAGTATTTTTCCTTCCTAAGTGTGGTATAATACTTTCAATATTAAATGAAAACCACACCAGAATCTGTATTAAAATTAAATTAAATTAGCTTCACGCTATATCCCACACACAGCAGGGTAGGCAGAGGGAACCTAGTGTTAAGACACTCCGTTCCCCACTTTCTGCCGAAATTTGGAGGTATTGCGTGTTGAGAGGCAGAACTCAACGCCGCGCTTTGCCTCGACACCAGAGCGAAGAAATGAAAATATAAATTTAAGTAAATATTTCATCTCCTCGAGTGGGGATCGAACCCACAACCAGTCGGTTTTACAATCACACTTTGTACCACTGCGCCACGACTGGCCTCAATCTGTATAATTTATCTATAATATTTGATGCAAGTGTTAAGCAATAAGATTATTTCAATAATATACAAAATTTACTCCTACAACGAATACGACACGATGACATCAGTCCAACAGGCGATAGCAACATTGTAAGGACGTTAAATCCTGTTTTTGAAGGCGTTGAGAGTTGAAATCGATATTGATGAAACATAGGTTTAAACTATGGTTAAACATATTTAAATATTGCTATTTAATATATTATTTAATTTGTATTGTGGGAATATATAGATATATTTATCTTTTTTTTAACACCGCGCATGGCTTCAACGTTAGAGTGGACAAAAAAAAATTATATATATTTTATTTTCTAAAGTGGGAATCGAACCCACAACCCCGACTCGTGTAGGGTGTATAGTTACACGCTAGTGCCCCTTCGCCACAACTGGCCACCATATTTATATTTTTTATTATATGAAAAACGTGCGTGTATATGAGATTTTTGTAAATATATTATTATGTCAAAAAAATAAAAATGTCTGTCTGCCATCATTCAGTTATCTATTTGCCATAGATGGATATTCGCTTGATTGGTGAATGACGGATGACGAATGATGAAGTTAACCCAAATTGAATTTGAACCCCATCACTTAGCCTAATAATAGCTTTAGAACTAAAAAATAAGAATAAAATCGTTAGCAAAAGCAGGTGCATCTATTTTTATATTGCTACCAATTGCAACAAGCAGCTGTTCTGTTCCATTATTTGTGACTATTAATTTTTATAGCAATTTTTTTATAAATATGAATCACAAATCAGCTGCACGCTACATCCCGCACTTAGCAGGGTAGGCAGATGGAACCTAATGTCAAGACACTCCGTTCCTCACTTCTCGTCGAATTTTGGAGGTATTGCGTTTTGGGATTAGCCCAAAGATAATTACTAAGAATTATCGTCGGGCAAGAGAGATTGCTATTTATTAAATATTTTTAAAATTTTTAGTATTATTCCACACTCCACATAAAAATACTAATTCCATAGAAAAATACTTATTTAGAAGACGTATAAAAATTTGAACGTACCGGTACTCGAACCCGCGCCACCTGGAAACTGAATAGGCGCCCTGAACACTAAGTCATACGTTCTCATCAAGCCACGTCGAAATTTTTATGTGCCCATTACAACTTATTTATGTTGTTACCTTTTTGGGTACCGGAAATTTGTAAAAATCTATTAATCTCTCTACGGAGATGGTACCAATATAAATGAGTTGTAACAGGCGATGTAGCTTCCCTAGAAGAAACCCCAGGGCACCCTGAAGGCGACGGTGGCCCGCAATAGGCGAGACTTCCACTGAGGCGTCGTAGTAGTATGCGTAAGCGATCCTACGGCGTCTCATTTTGGTGGAGAGGGTTTCCGCTGGGTTTTAGTGGGTAGGATCGGTTTCATTAGTGAGTCCCACAGTACCGCTCATCCGTAGGGCACTAGTCGTACGGATGAGCGGTCTGCGTAAATCCATTTCCCAACGCCAAAAAAAAAAGGCGACCTAGCTTGATGAGAACGTATGGCTTAGTCTTCAAAACACCTGAAAATACAGTATTTGAGCACTACGTTCTCTCTATCTCTACCTAACATGATAAACGGAAGAGATGCACGAAAAATACAAAAAAAAAATCTAAATCGTTTGCTTAAATTTTTAACAAAGTCCAACATTTCAAGAACATTATCGTATATTTAATTAAAAAGTTCTCCCTTTTGCTACTCCCTAATTAAAATTTTCGGAACCAACTTCACTTAAAAAACAAAAACATGGTGTTCCTTTGTCCAAACTAAGATTTCATGATACGAAATAACAGTACTACAAAAATATATATAATAGGTCGGGGTATTTTCATATTTTAAATGTATAATATTAGTATTAGAAATCAAAGCTCTGGCTGTATTGAATGAAACTGGCTGGTTTTAATACCATTAAATGTCACATTCTGGAGATGCAATAAATTAAAAAAAAAACTAGTTTCCGTCACTTTTCAATTGTTTTTAAAGCAAGCAAAATTCATCAGATTAAAACATTATACCTGAAAAAAATATTTTCCTTTACTAAAATACTTTTGCCCTGACCTTATATAAACTATAACTCACACAAATACTAATTATTTCACCAGCTAAAAAAAATATATGACTGTGTGAGTCAGCGGTAAGAGAGGTAGAGGGAGACCTCGGTTGACCGATCGAAAACTCAATATTAAATATACTGGAGGAATATCACGTAAAAAGCATGAGGACCCCTCGGAGTGCATGTATGAAGAGGTTGATGACAGTGTACGAGGTTAAAGCGGTATGTAGAGACCGTAGCGTTTGGCACTCCGTTCTCTCTCTGACTACCCCGATCTCTAAAAATATATATTCCATAAAGATAACCTTAAACAATATTTCAATATTAAAACCGCTTGCAAAATTTTGCAGCTGTATTCTTATCAAAACCGTACAATTTAATCGTACTGTTTAATCGTATTTATTTCTCAATCGTCACAGTCTATTGCCCCTACACACATTTTATTTATAAAGAACATTTTGTCGTTTTGTATGTAAGTTCATATCAATAGATGTTATCTGAACGAAATTCCTATTCACAATTCCGTTCTATCTAATATAAGAAAAAAACCGGTCAAGTGCGAGTCGGACTCGTCCACCGAGGGTTCTGTACCGATTTCAGGATTGTATATCAACGGGAGGTACAACTTATTGAAAGTAGAATTACTTAAATTTGCCGGTACATGCACTAATTATATAAAGACTTTATTGATTGAAGAATTACGTAGAAATTACATTTTTATTTTTCACTTGTTTGTTAGGATTCATTATAGTAATGATAATCATGATATATCTATATGAAATCCTCGTATTGAGGATTATGGTATTTGAAACCTTTTTTTTATTGCAATGTCATCCCACAGCCGCTATGATTATTTTTTTTAACGTCACCTATCTAAAAACACTTGGACTGCTAAGACGAATCTAACGATACCTCAATAATGTAAATCTGGAGATACGAGGTAATAAAGAATATTACATACATACATATACGTGGGAATAACGTAATCCTTCCATAGCAGTCGGGAATTATTAAGAAATATCTATAAATTATCACTTTGCGAAATACCAGATTTTATAACTGTAGGTCTCCAGGTTTCATAAATGGTCTTGACAAACGGACTGGCGGACAACAAAGTGATCCTATACAGGTTCCGTTTTTACCTTTTGAAGTACGGAACCCTAACATAAGAAAAACAAACGAAAAAGTCGTATCACAAAGGTCCTAATTGAAGAGCAGATGGTTCCTTTTGGCCACGTGCCGCTAGCGCCTGTTTTTTCGAGTAACCATAAAAAAATGTGGCTGATGCATTTTTACTCTTATTTATATATAAATAGGGCTTAAAATGATATAACAATATTGAATATACTTATAATTGTTCGAAAATGGTGGTTGCCATATAGTAAGTCGGATAATGGCGATTTTTTTTATATAATCCGGATGTTTATTCGGTTGGGTCCTTGATGGGTCCAAAAGTTCCTTCTTACCTGAGGATTTTGACACTCACCTGGAACAAATAACAGTTTTATTAGTTTTATGATTAACGGTTATGAGGTCAGTAGTGGCGCAGGGGTACAAGCGTGTGATGGTTAACGCGACGGGTTGTGGATTCGATTCCTACGCGAAAAAATGATATACGTATTTCATATTTTCACTTCCTTGCGTTGGAAATGCGCCAAACCGGGGAGTTTTAATTTGACTTCTCAGCATATAATGCCTAGAAACGAAAAGTGGGGAACTGATGTGTTTTAATGGCAATGGAGTATCTTAAGGCTAGGTTCCCTTTGCCCACCAAAAAAAAAAATTGAATCCATCTAAAGGAACATGATATATTGATTTACTTGAGTAAATCAATTGACACCTTTCCTCACGCGTTTAATAGCGTTGAAAGTTTAAAATTCCATAACGTTAACTAACTCAGTACTAGTATGGCCATATAAAGCGGTTACGGCAATTATTTCGTTTCAAACGAAAGTAATACTTTCGAACGACTTCAGTATTTGTTATATTTCCTGTATGTGCACGTCTAAACATGTTGCCTTATATTGACTTCATTTACTAACTATTTTATTAATTAAGTAGAGGGAGTCGTGGCGCAGGGGCACTAAGTGTGACTGCAAAATCGACTGGTTGTGGGATCGATATTAAATTTAATTTCTATTTTTGTTTCTTCGCTCTGGAGTCGTGGTAAAGCGCGGCGTTGAGTTCCGCCACTTAAAACTAGAAAGAAATTCTACTAGAAGGGGAAAAATCGAGATGTTCTATTCAACGTTAAGACAAAAGAACACGCAAACAAAGTCGAGGATGACGACTAGTGATATTATAAAATTATAAGCCATTTAAATCCGCTTCACGTATCCCGCATTCAACAGAGTAGGCAGAGAGAACGTAGCGTTAACACACTCCGTTCTCCACCTTCCGCCGAATTCTGGAGGCATTGCGTGTTAAGTGGCGGAACTCTACGCCGCGTTTCACCTCGACACCAGAGCGATGAAATAGAAGTATAAATTTACATAAATATTTCATTTCCTCGAGTCGGGATTGAACCCACAACCAATCGATTTTACAGTCACACTCTGTGCCCCTGCGTCACGACTGGCCTCTTATATTATAAAACTTATAATAAACTAAATTTAAATTGACAATATGAAAATTGTGTTCAGAAGATCTCGCGCAACTGAAATTTTAACGCTTTGAATCTGTTAATTTAATTATAACATCAAAGAATCAACAGATGTCACATGACACGAAACGTTATTTATTTAAGTTATTTTAAATGAAAATAATTTAATATTAGTTAATATCAAATATGGATACAGAAATAGTTTTTACGGTTTCTGTTGTAACATAACATATATTTTCGATGTTTTTTAGAAGTGTCAATTTTCTCTACTATTTGCATAAATTCCAGGCCTGAATGAAATTAAACATTCAGTTTTTAATTTAGGTTCGATCCCCAATTTGGGAACAAATTATTTTTATTTTGATGCACTGGTAGCAAAGCAATACGTGGAGCTAAGTTCCGCCACTCGAGTGGCGATATCACATAATATTGTGCAGAGAGTAGGAAACGAAGTGTCTTAACACCAGGCTCAATCTACCTGCTTTGGTATATATAGGGACAGCGTTAAACCACGAAATAAGACATTTCCACAAAATCTGATTTATTAAGAAATACAAACACAATCATAAAATCATAAATTAAATATCGATTCAAACATTGATTTATTTCTATCATTGATACTGTATGAAACGCAATAATTTATAATGTAAGCCAGCTGTCCAGTTGTAAAGGTAATAAATTGGTGAAAGCAAGGACGAACGTATACATATTTTTTTATTAATTCTACTATAAATCTATTAAAAATACCCGACATTTTCTAGATGATACTTCAATTCGATACGAAAATTCAATTTAATCCATGTGGTATAAATTCGCGACAACATTTTTTTTTGTAAGAAAGTTACAGACACTGAAAAATAGCTAAATTTAAAAAAAAGGCAAGAAATTTCAAATTAAAAGTCTTTGTATAAATTGAATAAAATATAAAAATCATTGCGAGTCACTGTAACTATTAAAATAACAAAACGAAGCATAATCAGCTTCACCCTTACAGCATTTTTTATATTATAAAGCAATTTTTATATTATATCGAACCTGCGACCAAATTCCTTAAATAACCAAAAAAAAAATAACAAAAAAATATAATTTATATATACTGTCAAAAATTATAAACATCCAATACAGTATCTAAAACAACAGTATATTAATATATAAATTTAATATAACCTATTAATTGCTTTTGACTGGCTCGAGACCCCCGCGGTGAGAGACAAGTGTGTGTATCATACACCTAATACACGAACATACATTCTCATTACATATTTCCAACGTTTCGACATGGATAAATGTAGAATTTAAGCTTTGTTACTACCGTCTAATCTGTATTTATATTAAAATCGTAATAGATCGGTCTTTACATGGAATATGTTTAAGGAAAAATGTTATTGGTATTGCTTATTAAAATAATATATGCCAAAACGATGATTTTATATTTTTTTTGTTTGTGTTCTGGTTTGTCTGTGCGGCTAACAAACTGCTGAACAGTTTTAAAAGCAATTTTCTATGTTGTATTTTGGTTTTACCTTATATAATTCGGAAATAGTTACGGAAGCCTCGATGAGCTGGCTTTACCAGTTGAATGTTAATTAAAATTAAAAATTAAATTAGCTTCACGCTATATCCCGCACACAGCAGGGTAGGCAGAGGGAACCTAGTGTTAATACACTCCGTTCCCCACTTTCTGCCGAATTTTGGAGGCATTGCGTGTTGAGTGGCAGAACTCGACGCCGCGCTTTGCCTCGACACCAGAGCGAAGAAATGAAAATATAAATTTAAGTAAATATTTCATCTCTTCGAGTGGGGATCGAACCCACAACCAGTCGGTTTTACAGTCACACTTTGTACCACTGCGCCACGACTGGCCTCGAATGTTAATCATATATATGTATATAAATATTAATCGAATGGAGAACCCACGATCATCGATATAAAATCAGATCCTGCCCCACTGCGTTACGATGCCCTCCAAACCGTTAATATTTTTATTAAAAGGGATTTATACCTGAGATATATATAATGCAAGAGCAATATCACAGAAACCAATTGTTCCATAATTTCATACAATAATGTTCTATCAATAAAAAATATATATTGTACTGGCGGTCGCATCTATTAGCTTCCATGTAACTTGATATCCAGCAAAAGTTTTACCCCCCACAGGCCATCTTCTATAATGATGTATTTAAAAGTCGGTATTACAATAAAGTATGTATTTTATGATATAGATAAAGTCGTGTGGTTCTTCCTATATGAATTTAATGAGAAATAGAAATGGATAGTAGGTTCAATTCCAAATGTGGTTATTAAATAACGTATTCGCAAAAGGAGTTTGTTGTTAGATATTAAAACCTTGACTACTAATGTAATGCAACTTAGGTAGGAGAATTAAGGAAGTTTAAAAAAATATATGTAAAGAAACCATTGAGGCCAGTCGTAGCGCAGCGGCACGAAGTGTGACTGTAAAACGGACTGGTTGTGGGTTCGATCCCCACTCGAGTAGATGAAATATTTACCTAAATTTATATTTTCATTTCTTCGCTCTGGTGTCGAGGCAAGAGCGCGGCGTTGAGTTCTGCCACTCAACACGCAATGCCTCCAAAATTCGGCAGAAAGTGGGGAACGGGGTGTCTTAACACTAGGTTCCCTCTGCCTACTCTGCTGTGTGCGGGATATAGCGTGAAGCTAATTTTTTTTTTTTTAAAGAAACCATCACCATCCATCATATGATAAAAACCATAAAAATCCAAAAATAACAGAAAAAAAAACCAAGAAAATCATATCGTTATGCCGTATATTATTCCAAAGGACTTGACAAAACAAATATTCTAATTCTGTACCAATACCACACATGAGGACACGCGGTATTTCTGTTCAAATGGAAGCCAGATTGTTAGCAATCCTTATTTAAACCAATAAACAAAACCAAACGTGCTTATTGAATCACATATTATTTTTGTACTAGTGGCGCGCCTCGGTTTTACTACATTAAACGTACAATATTTTCCTTAAAATCAAATTATTACTAAAATTTGATTATTTCAATACGGAGTATCTAAACACGAGGTATTAATATTTTTTGAAACGATTGTGCAATAAAACGTTAGAGGCTTATGGAAGTTTAACAAATTTTTGGTCCTAAAAAAATTGGTAGCAATCAGGTAGAGTCTAGTGAAAACGACTGCTGCTTCTCCACCAACATATAAATAGTTCTTAGCCCAAAGTACGGGAAAATCTTTAAATATGAAATATGTTTTCTCGGCTTATTGACGTGAGTGCTGATTAAATAAGTTGAATATGTAGATAGAAAAGGAAGATCAAAGGAATCAAAGAAAATCTCCAAACTGTACTTCCCAAATATAACTACCATGTCTTGATCGATCCTTAAATTTAAATAAAATTATATAATATTCAATAAATTTTAATTTGTTATTAGTAGAATAAAACAAGCCAAATATTGGATTCATAATTATATAGATTAATCTAATTCGTCTGAACTACCGTTGAAGAGAATATTTGAGGAGAATCGAGCCTAATAAATTGAAATTCAATTTGTCCGAATTTCGAATTTGTTGAAATTCGAAATACTGACCTTTGACTTTGACTTGTTACTGTCTGACTAATCAATCAATAAGTGTGAGTTATCTGAAATTTCATCGCCATCATCATCTGGCTGGTGATGATCATCAAGATCATCACCCGCCTGTCTACATTCACATTAGCGTGTAAACCTATCGAACGTCACGCCAATGAGATCTTTATTCTTCGCTTCTAATCACTGTCATTGCTATGGGGAATGCCTATAATATATATCTAATTTGTCTTAATAACTTTATCGTAAATATACTTTCAAAATTATTTAAAAGTGCATGTTTTAGGTTTGATTCCCACTAGAGGAAATTAAATATTTAATATTATCATTTCTACTCTCTGGTGTCCAGGCAAAACGCAGCGTTGAGTTCCACCACTCAACATCCAGTGCCATAATTCGGCGGAAATTGTCAAAACACAAAATTGTCTTAACTCTAGCATCCCTCTGTCTTCCTCGATGCAAGGTAAGAGATATCACTTGAATCCCATTAAAAATAAACATACGCACAAATTTATTTATTTTCGTTTGATACGCCGACTGAGAAACAAACTGTGTGCCTTTGAACGTTTTATTTTGATCTTTATTGGCTATTAGATTTACTAAGGTTGGATGTAACTAATTACTTCTGTTCTAAAGACGCCTCAGTTCATGGTCGCTCTTGTTTTGTATGAAGCGTAACAACGAACATTCCTGTGGGGAATCGAATGAAAGGGAAAGTTGTTTAACAAATTAATTTACTTTTGGTAGCTTCAGTTTTTGGTAATATTTAATTAAGGATTAGTTGGTTTTGAGATATGTCTTAGTGAGGTTTAGAATTTTTAGATGAACTTTCGGAAATTTTAAAAAAAAAAAGTATTTTTTTAGAGTCTTTACTTCAATATTTTTAGAGGCCAGACGTGGTTCAATGGCACAACCGTACTTGTCAAAGCACAGCGTTGAGTACCGCCGTTTAACACGCAATGCCTTCAAAATCTGACGGAATGTGGAAAACGGAAGTGTCTTAATAAGGACAGACTGTTTAAACACTAGGTTCCCAGGTTCCCTCTGCTTATCCTGCAATGTCCGGAATGTAACAAAATAATGTTAAGCATAGTAAATCCTTTACAGTAAATATATATTAAATTTCAGTTTCTCAGTACAGCAAATGTTCACATTTGGGTCACGATGGTGAACTCCTTATGTTGCTACACGTTAAACATCAACTTCGTTGTTGTCATAAACAAAGTAGAAATTAAACTTTTTATAGTATTAGTTTACTAGGATATATTTATTTTATTGGTTTTTGACTTCATTTCAAAGAAATAGTAATATATTAATTCGCGTGGTATCAAACATTTCTTTGTGAGGTGTCGTGAAGCAAATAAATTAAGTAAATTTTTCATTATAAAAAATATTTTTACTTTATTAAATTATATAGCTCATATTCATTCACTTATAATAGATAATAGATATTTGATAACTTTTTGCAAAACTGTTTTTTATATAGTAAATCTGAAGCATTTTTCTCTCAACGAAGCGCAATATCTTCCGGAGACATAAATTTAATTAAATAGTTAATTTCCTCGAGTGGAGATCGAACCCACAGACAGTCGCGTTTATTCGGTATACTTTCTAGTCATACACTTGTGCCCCTGCGTCACGATTTGCATCAGCTTCACGCTGTAACCCACAAACAGCAGGGTAGGCAGAGGGAACTTAGTGTTAAGACACACTGTCCCCACTTTCCACCGAGTTCTGGAAGCATTGCGTTTTGAGTTGCGGAACTCAACGCCTAGACACCAGAGCGAAGAAATGAAAATATAAATGTACGCAAATATTTTATTTCCTCGAATGGGGATCGAACCCACAATCAGTCGATTTTACGGTCACACTCTCTGTCCCTGCGCCACGACTAGCCACAATATAGGTTAATATATTGAAATAGCGAAATGGGATGCCAGATTATTATATTATATAGCAAAACAGTTAAATTAACTGAAACGGTAAACATAACCGTAAAATATCTCTTTGTTAGATAAATTAATTAAAATAATAGTTAGTTATATAAACATTGCGGTGTTTAACGCAATTTTGTAGGTATTCCTGCGAGAAGCCGTGAAGCTGGAGATTTAATTATTTTTAGGTTCTCTCAATGTTTGTATAGGACGCGCAATTTCAACTTTAGCTTGGGTGTTCTCCCGAAACTTTTTTTTTTGGGGCATTTTTCTAATAAATTAATAAAATTTTCGTGTTTTATGGGTCATCGTGAATTATTGAACGCGTCAAAATAATAATTTTTACTGTGCAGGTACATTGGTGAATGTACGTGGTGTTTCATTGCTGGTGCTTGTGCATTTTGAATAAACGCTGTTTGTAGACAGATACTAGAAGCATATTTCCATTAAAATTAAAATAAAAAAAAATAGCTTCAGTTTTGTTTATGCCCTATCTTGATATAGCCGCTGAAACTATTACTTCTAGAAAGGAAAAGAGTATTTGGATTTTAAATTAAAATAATAAAATATTTCACCGATTACAGAGGTAATTTACTTCGGCGTGGTTCAATACATGATATACTTCGCATATAACTGGATAGGCAGAAGAAATCTAGAAACTTAATCTTCTTATGATGAAGTCGTAACTGAATTATAGTTGTACTTGTATTTTTTTAAATCACATATGTGAAGAGTTTTTTTGGTTGATCGCGCTAATCTCAGGAACTACTAGCTGGACAGTCCATTTATCAATGATGCCTATTTATTAATCTATTCTATGACCACTCAGGCGAAGTCAGAAATAATAGCTAGTGTTACATATTACAAAAATCAAATTAAATTAGACCAGCTTCACACTGCAGGATGCACTGCAGTGTTCTGCACCCCTCAAACAGCAGGATAGGCAGAGGGAACCTAGTGTTAAGACTCTCCGTCCGTCCGCCGAATTGTTCGAAGCATTGCATATTGAGTTGCGGAACTCAACGCCGGGCTTTCTGCCCTGGTGCCATTCATCACCTCGAATAGAGATCGAGCCCACAGCCTTGTCCCCTGCGCCACAATAGCCTCAACACATGACAAAATACGATATTCACATACATAATATCGTCGACATTTCATATACAAACTCGTACATGATATCTAAATCAAAGTCACCCGCCATTTCTAATAATCGTAATAGTGAAACAACTAAAACATCGATTCTACAATGAAAATATCCCTCTGACCTGTGAGGACATACCATTTTATCACCGTCCTCCCACGCGTCTATTATTATAACAACTTAAGTACTGGGGATCCTTTAAAATAGAGATAATGCCTCATTCCTTGACAGTTTCGTTATGAAGTCGAGGTTTGTTGGAACCTTTTAGAGAAACCATTATTATTTAGATGTTGTATATTATATTGTTGTGGAAATCGTGGTGTAGTGTGGTAGGTTTAGCTGTGAACACGGTGGTTATGGATTCAATTTCTATTTCATGTTTTAGCTTCACGATGTGTTCCGCTTATATAGCTGGGTAGGCTGAGGGAGCATGGGGAGCGATCGGAAAGTCCGTTGGAATAACATTTCGCTCCGCAATTTCCGCCAAATTCTGGAGATATATTAAGTGGTGGAACTCAACACTGCGTTTTGCCTCGACACCATAGCGAAGAAATAAAAATATTTCGTTTCCTCGAGTGAGAATCGAATCCACAACTTATTGTGTTTACAGTCACATGCCTGTGCCCCTGAGCCATGACTGGCCTTCTTCATTCCCTAATTTTTCCTTATCATGATAAACATTTATTTTCCGCGATTTTGCGGCGCCAAGTTACGACAAGAATTTTTATAAAACAAGCGGATGTGGTTTCGTGTTCGTGTTTCTCTGACTACTTCACTAAATAAATGATGCATGGCAAAATGACGATTTTTTAAACTTTACTTGTGGTTAAATTGGCTTGTGGTAAAACGTTAGCAGTTCAATGTCAAAGAGTGAGCATGAAATAATATAGAAAAAAAAGAATAATAATATTTAGAGACGTATAAAAAAAAAATATATAAATGGTATAGGACTCTAAACTGCGTAATTTAAAAAAAAACTGTGTTATATTTTTTTAGCAATTATTTATCTATTTTTTGTATTGAACTTGTAAATATTAAAATGGAAAAAGAAATGTATATAATTTATGTTCTAAAGCACGATTTACTACGTGATCGATTGTACGTTTTATACCGCCTCGTACTTCTATTGTAAATTCGTTATAAGCTTACAATTGACCTTATTATTTTGTGCGTAACGGTAAAAAAGTAGATTTATAACGATTTTTAGCAAAAAATTCAATACAATTGTATATCGATTTCGTCGTCGTTTCGTATACGCATATCGATTTTGTTAAATCGATTTAGATATTTCTTAATCTTTTACGTTGTTATAGAAATGATAACACTATAAATAATAAATAAACAAGTGAAAATGATTGACTGATTTCTCGTTTTCTCTTCTAATAGTATTTAGTCGTAGATGAAATAAATTGTTGGAACTAGATTGAAATTTACAACAGGTGTTTTTTTTTTAAATTTTTCATAGATAATACATACATAATACTGGTTAAAAGCAATAATTTTAGTGAAATATGTTGAAGTTAGTAAACTAAGTTCCAGAGACTGAATTGAGAGGTGTAGAAAATTACTAAAAGAGAATAAAGAATCTGCTTCTCACTGTATTCCACAAACAGTAGGAACTAGTGTTAAGACACTCCGTTCCCCATTTTCTTTCCTCCTTCCAAGAAGATTTTCCGAAATTCTTACAAGAACAGAAGAAACGGTACTTTCCATGTTGTATATCAATCGCAAGCAAAATTGCGAGCGACGACTAGTTTAATATAAACAATCTAAGATGTTCCTAGAATACTAGATTTGGACGAGGGTATAACCTTCATTCGTTTAACCAGAGGTCAGACGTAACCTTTTAACCTGCGCTCAGACCGAAGCACTCTAAAACGCAAAGTCACGACACCTTTTATTGGTGATGCAAATGGCGAAATTCACTAACTTTATTATACTGTCAGTTTGTGTTTTTGTTTTTGTTGTGTTAGTTCATTTTGCATGGTAATTAGAGAGATAGAGAGAGAGCTTAGTGACTTGTCATTTTGCTACCCATTTATGTCATATAAATATATTATTATTTAAATCATTTAATAATTTAGTTTTTTTTTCTACTAAAATTATGCAAATCATTGTTATAATATTAAACTTTAAAATATTATTCCATACTACATATAGAAAAACATGTTAAAAAACGTATAAAAAAAATGCATAACGAGATTCGAACCCACGCCCGTTGGAACTGTTTTTTTCTTTAGACTTAAAAATATAGTACAAACAACACTATCCTAATATTTCATATTCACAAGACAAACAACAAGCGAACGCTAGATGCATAATGAAAATCCACTTTAATGTTCACCGATCGATACATATCATTCCTTTGTCCATCAACAAAGGGGGGGTTCCATTAAAAATTCACTACAATGTAAATAGCAAAAACTGTTACGCAAACGCCGATACGGTACCGTTAACGCAGTCTGTGAAGCCGATGCTATGACGGTTGTAAGAGAAAGCTTCCAGAAGGACAGGCGTGTCGCTATATTATAGCGTTTTTTTTTTATTTTAGTGTAAAAAAAAATATTTATTTAGTTTTAGGAATGATATTTTTTTTGTTTTTTTGTAGTTATTGAATTGTTGTTGAAATACTTAAAATGCACTATACCGTCTTAAGACACACAGTTTCTATAAATGCTACAGTCGTGGATCCGATTCCAATTCATGGAGGTAAATTATTTTCATTTTTAAGCTCTGGTAACAAAATAAAATGCGGCGATGTATTCCGCCACTCAAAAATCAAGCTTAAAAATCAAATTTTGTCATAAAAAAATATTTTATAAAGTGTAATAACTTAAAATTTTCTCTGCCTATCTCGTTAGATGTGGGAAAACCACTTTATTTTTATAAGCGTCAGTCAAATTTCTTTCAATCACATGTTATGTATAGTTCCATTAGATCATATCATTGTCACCGCCTTTTGTCGTCACTGAAACTAAGAGAATAATATTTTTGGTATTTTGACACACATACATATGTATACATACCCTGCAAAATCAAATTTAATTTTGCTCATCTACATTGTTGAAAGTACAAACAAAGCATAAAGAAAAAAAAATAAACATTCAAAATGTACTAACTTAAAAAAAATACCTAATTAAAAAACCAAAAACCGCACCGATTTCCTCCATACGTCTGAAACGCCACTCCGCCGGCCTCTCGAACAAAACGTCGCGTCGCAACAAAGCTGACGCGGACAGTTAGAAGAGAAAAATGAATGTCAACGCCATCACCATCACCGTCACCATCACCATCACCATATGACCTTAGTTCGGTTTAACCATTCGAAAATACAATACTGGCACCAGATGTTTAAATACTTGCAGTCATTGATCTGACAAAGTTGATTTGTAACAGAGCTTTGAAGCTTTTACTGTGTACGTTTTGTAGTATATTGCTTATGAAATGATTTAGTTTAACGCTTTTTTCTGCAAAGTAGGTTAAGCTTCTGTTTCCAGGAGGCGCGGTTTCGAGTCCCGCTGCGTTAAAATTTTTATACGTTTTCTAAATAAGTATTTTTCGTTCCGTTTTTCCATTCTTCTTTCTATTTTTCTTTTCTAAATAAGTGTGGAATAACACTTTAAAAAATGTTTAAAAATAGGTTGAGCTTAGTGACAAGACACTCGGTTTTTCACTTTACACTAGATTTTTTTTTAAACTATATATTGGAATCGTGAAACTTTTATGCATAATATATAAGAATTTCCGAAAATAATTATAGTTTCAATAAATGGAAAAAACCTCCAGCAGGACCCGTATTTACTAACCGCTCACAACTCTGAGCTCGATCTGAAGACCGATCTTGAGATGCCGATTATATTCATAGATTATTAATATCGAATTTATAAATAAATACAGGCCCTGATTTATGGCAGACAGAGTAGGTAGAGGGAACCTAGTAAGTTAGTGTTAAGACACACGGTAAACACAAGTAAAGCCTAGTGTTAAGACACGCGGCCTTCACTTTCCGCCGAATTCTAAAGGCATTTCGTGCTGAGTGGCGGAACTTAACGCCGAGCTTTGCCTCGACACCAGAGCGAAAAACTGAAAATATAAATACTGATAAATATTTCATTTTCTCGAGTGGGGATCGAACCGACAACCAGTCGATTTTACATTCACATTTTGTCCCCCTGCGCCACGACTATAGAACGGAATAGATTGATAAGTAGATCTCACTATTTTTATTTTCTTCAAATAATTATTCAACCAAATATTTTTGTACGACTACAAAAAAAAATATATTTTTATAGACTAAACTGACGTTCGAACAACTGCTATAGTAATTAAAATATAACATTTCATTCATTTCTACGTGACTACTATTTTTACTTTATTTGTATAAAAACTGGCTTTATTTTTAAAATAATAAAATAAATTCTTTCAATATTTTTTGTTTTGCTTAAATGACTATATCTTTATGTAATGCTAATAAAAATGAACGTTGATAATAAAAAAATATTTTACGTGACATACGTAATTATTTCTTTATTTATTTTACGCTGTTTTCTGCGTAGGTAGAGGGAACCTCGTCCTAGGAAACTCCGTTTCGGCCAATTCTCTAGACATTGCGTGTGGCGGAACTTAACACACTCACACATGAAAATTATTCTCTCCCCCGAGTGGGATTTGAATCCATAAAACAATTGAACAGTGTCATATTTGTTTATTTTACGCCACACAACGCACTGTCTTGAAACTTAGTGACTTAACACTGTTTCCTTTTAGCCTATTCAGAATTTTGTATTAATAAAATAAATCTATATTAAAGTGAGGCAGTCGTGACGCAGTGACACAAGCGTTCGACTGTAAGCTCGATGGTTGTGGGTTCAATTCCCCCTCGGGGAAGTGAAAAAAAAAACTCGATTTGGTTAACTAGTCCCATTTTGTAGCTCTAATTTGCATCCCACTGCCTATCTCTATACGCGGGATACAACGTAAACCTTAAAAAAGTAAATAGAATAGAAACAAATCAAAGCATATTCAGAACTTACATTACTTTTCTTATATCTTCTACCTAAACATTAGTACTAGCAATACCGCGGGATTAGATACGGGATCGCTACGTACAATCTGTTTACCGCTATATACACGTGGATAGCGCTGATGAGACTCTACATCCATTTGATATCTCCGTTGGATCTTAACTAGAATTCTATTGAAGTCTATTATCGTTATAATTCTTGGAATAGAAATTGGTAGAATAAAATATACATTTGAATGTATTTTTTATTGAGAATTTTTTTAATTTTTTGTTTATGTTGCATTGAAAATTAGATAAAAATTAAAAAATTAAATCAGTGTCAGGCTTTATCCTGTATACAATAGGATAGGCAGAGGGCACCTGGTGTTAAGACACTCCGTTCCCTACTTGATAAATAATAAAAAAAATCGACCTTGGGGGCCGTTCAAGTATTACGTAAGCAGTTTTTTTGCATTTATTAAACAAATTAGTAGTGGTTAACAAAAGTATCTTAATAGAAACGGAGTGTCTTAACACATGTCTGTGAACTTAGCAGAGCATTGTCCAGCAGATCAAAAAAAAATTAGAGTTCTCTTGGCATGCACAAGAGTTCTATAGTTCCTGATAGATTTTACAAATAGTTCTGGCGTTTTTACCCCGGAAAAGTTATTTAAAAATATGATCTGCTAACTTCCCGTAGCAGATCATTTTTTTGCAAATAAAAATCGGTGCGAGTTCTGAATATATAGGGATAAAAAAAATAGTTCCTCATCATTTTTATCGATAGTTCTGTTGATTTCACGACGAAAAAAATTTTTAAAGAGAAAAAAGAACGTTCGTTTCGTAAATAGTTTGAATGGTAAAGTAAGTTTAAAAATAAATAAAATTATACTCTGACGTGAGAACTCTTAATTTTATAATAGAATATAAGTTGTTCTAGTATATAAAGCTTGAAAAAAGACCAGAACTCTGGAAAAACTGCCAGCAGAGCATAGTTAAATGTTTGAAATATTGAAAAATGTCTGTTTATACTCTTAATATGGAGAAGTACTAGATATTTTTTGTTTGATTGTGCTCAGACTCGGGAACTCTTCGATTTCTAACAGACTATGAATAGCACTATAATAAAAAAATAATTACTAAACCAGAACTCTGAAAAAACATCCAGCAGAGCATACCTGAATATTCAATTTGTTAAAAAATATCAAATTAATTTGTAGCGACGAGAAAATATTTTTTTTAAAATAGTAATATCGTGCTTAGAAGCGAGAACTCTTCGTTTTACAATAGAATATAAATAATTCTATCATAAAAAGTTAAATACAAAACCAGAACTCTGAAAAAACTGCCAGCAGAGCATAGGTGAATGTTTGAAATATTGAAAAATGTCTATTTAAACTCTTAATATGGAGAAGTACTAGATATTTTTTGTTTGATTGTGCTCAGACTCGGGAACTCTTCGATTTCTAACAGACTATGAATAGCACTATAATAAAAAAATAATTACTAAACCAGAACTCTGAAAAAACATCCAGCAGAGCATACCTGAATATTCAATTTGTTAAAAAATATCAAATTAATTTGTAGCGACGAGAAAATATTTTTTTTAAAATAGTAATATCGTGCTTAGAAGCGAGAACTCTTCGTTTTACAATAGAATATAAATAATTCTATCATAAAAAGTTAAATACAAAACCAGAACTCTGAAAAAACTGCCAGCAGAGCATAGGTGAATGTTTGAAATATTGAAAAATGTCTATTTAAACTCTTAATATGGAGAAGTACTAGATATTTTTTGTTTGATTGTGCTCAGACTCGGGAACTCTTCGATTTCTAACAGAATATGCATAGTACTATAATAAAAAAATAATTACTAAACCAGAACTCTGAAAAAAGTTCCAGCAGAGCATACCTGAATGTTCAATTTGATAAAAAATATCAAATTAATTTGTAGCGACGAGAAAATATTTTTTTTAAAATAGTAATATCCTGCAAAGAAGCGAGAACTCTTCGTTTTACAATAGAATATAAATATTCCTATGACATGTAGCTGAAGAAAAGACCAGAACTCTGAAAAAACTTTCAGCAGAGCATAGGTGAATATTTGAAATATTGAAAAATGTCTATTTAAACTCTTAATATGGAGAAGTACTAGATATTTTTTCTTTGATTGTGCTCAGACTCGGGAACTCTTCGATCTCTAACAGACTATGAATAGTACTATAATAAAAAAATAATTACTAAACCAGAACTCTGAAAAAACATCCAGCAGAGCATACCTGAATATTCAATTTGTTAAAAAATATCAAATTAATTTGTAGCGACGAGAAAATATTTTTTTTAAAATAGTAATATCGTGCTTAGAAGCGAGAACTCTTCGTTTTACAATAGAATATAAATAATTCTATCATAAAAAGTTAAATACAAAACCAGAACTCTGAAAAAACTGCCAGCAGAGCATAGGTGAATGTTTGAAATATTGAAAAATATCTATTTAAACACTTAATACGAAAAAGTACAAGAATTTTTTTTTGTGATCATGCTGAGACTCGGGAACTCTTTGATTTCGAAGAATGTATAAGAAGTTCTATTGAAAACACTCAATAACACAACCAGAACTCTAAAAAAACTACCAGCAGAGCATAGGTGAATATTCGATTTGTTAAAAAATATCAAATTAATTTGTTTAGACGGAAAAATATTTTTTAAAAATAGTATTATCATGCTTAGAAGCGAGAACTCTTCGTTTTACAATAGAATATAAATAATTCTATCATAAAAAGTTAAATACAAAACCAGAACTCTGAAAAAACTGCCAGCAGAGCATAGGTGAATGTTTGAAATATTGAAAAATATCTATTTAAACACTTAATACGAAAAAGTACAAGAATTTTTTTTTGTGATCATGCTGAGACTCGGGAACTCTTTGATTTCGAAGAATGTATAAGTAGTTCTATTGAAAACACTCAATTACACAACCAGAACTCTAAAAAAACTACCAGCAGAGCATAGGTGAATATTCGATTTGTTAAAAAATATCAAATTAATTTGTTTAGACGGAAAAATATTTTTTAAAAATAGTATTATCATACTTAGAAGCGAGAACTCTTCATTTTACAATAGAATATAAATAATTCTATCATAAAAAGTTAAATACAAAACCAGAACTCTGAAAAAACTGCCAGCAGAGCATAGGTGAATGTTTGAAATATTGAAAAATGTCTTTTTAAACTCTTAATATGGAGAAGTACTAGATATTTTTTGTTTGATTGTGCTCAGACTCGGGAACTCTTCGATTTCTAACAGAATATGCATAGTACTATAATAAAAAAATAATTACTAAACCAGAACTCTGAAAAAAGTTCCAGCAGAGCATACCTGAATGTTCAATTTGATAAAAAATATCAAATTAATTTGTAGCGACGAGAAAATATTTTTTTTAAAATAGTAATATCCTGCAAAGAAGCGAGAACTCTTCGTTTTACAATAGAATATAAATATTCCTATGACATGTAGCTGAAAAAAAGACCAGAACTCTGAAAAAACTTTCAGCAGAGCATAGGTGAATATTTGAAATATTGAAAAATGTCTATTTAAACTCTTAATATGGAGAAGTACTAGATATTTTTTCTTTGATTGTGCTCAGACTCGGGAACTCTTCGATTTCTAACAGACTATGAATAGTACTATAATAAAAAAATAATTACTAAACCAGAACTCTGAAAAAACATCCAGCAGAGCATACCTGAATATTCAATTTGTTAAAAAATATCAAATTAATTTGTAGCGACGAGAAAATATTTTTTTTAAAATAGTAATATCGTGCTTAGAAGCGAGAACTCTTCGTTTTACAATAGAATATAAATATTCCTATGACATGTAGCTGAAAAAAAGACCAGAACTCTGAAAAAACTTTCAGCAGAGCATAGGTGAATATTTGAAATATTGAAAAATGTCTATTTAAACTCTTAATATGGAGAAGTACTAGATATTTTTTGTTTGATTGTGCTCAGACTCGGGAACTCTTCGATTTCTAACAGACTATGAATAGTACTATAATAAAAAAATAATTACTAAACCAGAACTCTGAAAAAACATCCAGCAGAGCATACCTGAATATTCAATTTGTTAAAAAATATCAAATTAATTTGTAGCGACGAGAAAATATTTTTTTTAAAATAGTAATATCGTGCTTAGAAGCGAGAACTCTTCGTTTTACAATAGAATATAAATAATTCTATCATAAAAAGTTAAATACAAAACCAGAACTCTGAAAAAACTGCCAGCAGAGCATACCTGAATGTTCAATTTGTTAAAAAATATCAAATTAATTTGTAGCGACGAGAAAATATTTTTTTTAAAATAGTAATATCGTGCTTAGAAGCGAGAACTCTTCGTTTTACAATAGAATATAAATAATTCTATCATAAAAAGTTAAATACAAAACCAGAACTCTGAAAAAACTGCCAGCAGAGCATAGGTGAATGTTTGAAATATTGAAAAATGTCTTTTTAGACTCTTAATATGGAGAAGTACTAGATATTTTTTGTTTGATTGTGCTCAGACTCGGGAACTCTTCGATTTCTAACAGACTATGAATAGTACTATAATAAAAAAATAATTACTAAACCAGAACTCTGAAAAAACATCCAGCAGAGCATACCTGAATATTCAATTTGTTAAAAAATATCAAATGAATTTATAGCGACGAGAAAATATTTTTTTTAAAATAGTAATATCGTGCTAAGAAGCGAGAACTCTTCGTTTTACAATAAAATATAAATAGTCCTATGACTTTTAAGTTTAAAAAAGACCAGAACTCTGAAAAAACTTAAAGCAGAGCATAGTTGAATGATTGAAATATTGAAAAATGTCTATTTAAACTCTTAATATGTAAATGTACTAGATGTTTTTTTTTTGATAATGTTGAGACTCGGGAACTCTTCGATTTCTAATAGAATATGAATAGTTCTATAATAAAAAAAATTGAATATTCAGGTATGCTCTGCTGGATGTTTTTTCAGAGTTCTGGTTTAGTAATTATTTTTTTATTATAGTACTATTCATAGTCTGTTAGAGATCGAAGAGTTCCCGAGTCTGAGCACAATCAAACAAAAAATATCTAGTACTTCTCCATATTAAGAGTTTAAATAGACATTTTTCAATATTTCAAATATTCACCTATGCTCTGCTGAAAGTTTTTTCAGAGTTCTGGTCTTTTTTTCAGCTACATGCCATAGGAATACTTATATTCTATTGTAAAACGAAGAGTTCTCGCTTCTTTGCACGATATTACTATTTTAAAAAAAATATTTTCTCGTCGCTACAAATTAATTTGATATTTTTTAACAAATTGAACATTCAGGTATGCTCTGCTGGCAGTTTTTTCAGAGTTCTGGTTTTGTATTTAACTTTTTATGATAGAATTATTTATATTCTATTGTAAAACGAAGAGTTCTCGCTTCTAAGCACGATATTACTATTTTAAAAAAAATATTTTCTCGTCGCTACAAATTAATTTGATATTTTTTAACAAATTGAATATTCAGGTATGCTCTGCTGGATGTTTTTTCAGAGTTCTGGTTTAGTAATTATTTTTTTATTATAGTGCTATTCATAGTCTGTTAGAAATCGAAGAGTTCCCGAGTCTGAGCACAATCAAACAAAAAATATCTAGTACTTCTCCATATTAAGAGTATAAACAGACATTTTTCAATATTTCAAACATTCAACTATGCTCTGCTGGCAGTTTTTCCAGAGTTCTGGTCTTTTTTCAAGCTTTATATACTAGAACAACTTATATTCTATTATAAAATTAAGAGTTCTCACGTCAGAGTATAATTTTATTTATTTTTAAACTTACTTTACCATTCAAACTATTTACGAAACGAACGTTCTTTTTTCTCTTAAAAAATTTTTTTCGTCGTGAAATCAACAGAACTATCGATAAAAATGATGAGGAACTATTTTTTTTATCCCTATATATTCAGAACTCGCACCGATTTTTATTTGCAAAAAAATGATCTGCTACGGGAAGTTAGCAGATCATATTTTTAAATAACTTTTCCGGGGTAAAAACGCCAGAACTATTTGTAAAATCTATCAGGAACTATAGAACTCTTGTGCATGCCAAGAGAACTCTAATTTTTTTTTGATCTGCTGGACAATGCTCTGCTAAGTTCACACACATTCTTAACACTAGGTTACAAGGTTCCCCACCCTCCTATGTGCGGGATAGAGCGTGAATCTAGAGAATCCTAAAATTTCATAATAGTGCTTTTAACAGCGACTCACAAATAGTAACGTTGTTGTTTAGTGACCACAAACGCTTCATGCAGGAAGAGAATGTATAAGAGGTGATTGACGTTCGAGCTATGTAAATATTTCTTTACGTATAAACGGTTAAAATTTGACTTTTTTGTTGTGATGTTTCATATCACGATTAGTAAGCAATTCACAAATTATTCTAAAAATATATTTTAAAATACGTTAAACCAATCAAAATAAATAATAAATAGTTAATAAATAAAAAATATAAAAATAAATTATAAATTACGACCAGAGAAATGTTGTTGAATATTTAATAAATCCATTTTAATATCGACGATATTCTTTTTGATTTAAATAAATGATTAAAGTTACAATAACTTAATGAACAGTTTCATCAAAATCAGTTTAGTAGTTAACCACGCCTTTCTATAGATACATTAATATTATTATGTTAGCATGGCATATTGTACATCATGGCGCAGGAGCACAAGGGTGTAACACGACGATAATGGATTCTATCCCCGCTAGAGGGAATGAATTATAATTTATTAATGTTTTTATTTCTTCGCCCTGGCACCAAGGCAAACGCCCGGCGTTGAGTTCCGCCACTGAACACTCAATATCTCGGAAGATTCGGCTGACAATTGGTAATGGAGTGTCTTAAAACTAGGTTCCCTCTGCCTACTCTGTTATAATGGGATACAACGTAAAGCCAAAAAAAATTACCTATATCATAGAAAGTTATCGTAAGTACTATTGGTAAGTACGTATAAAATTTTTAAACCAATTTTTATTATAACTATCTATTGGATGGTTTGCGAAAAAAAACACACTCTTTTATATATATTTTTTTCGCAATATTTTAATTTAAAAATGACCTCACAATCACTAACGTTAAGGAAATGTGAGATGAAATGTATCTCACGTTGTAATATGCAAATAATATAATATCGAAGAGCTAGTTGAGAACCTCTTTACCCTCGGGACAGATGGAAAATGACATTTTGACATTCCATATATTTCTACACGATACTATACATCGTAGTGATATGTGCTCTACTGGCACGCTCGGAACGCCATAATCAAAGAACCATACCATACTATACATCGTATTGTATGAGTTGAAGAATGATTGGTGTTAGATATTATGGCCAAAATCTACAAAATCTATATTAATAATAATCAGCTTCTCGCTATATTCGGCACACAGCAGGTTAGGCAGAGGGAACTTTTTAAATATATAACACAGAATGTACAAAATAAATAAATTCTTTTGAAATTTCACTTAACTTTAAATTCTACAGTAAAACTAGTTTATTGAATAATACAACAAATAAGGCTAATTTGATATTATAAATTTACTTAAGCTATAAAAATAAAAAAAAAAACACAATTCCAAACTAAGCTTTTAAAGCTCAACCACGAATCAAAAAGGGTATCACGTCATCTTCTAAATCTACTTTAAGTAGCATTCATACTGTACATTCCTGTTTCACTTTGTCGGCGTGTCTACCAGTAGGATCATGTATTGTTTTTTTTTGTTTTTTATTTAATCTTCACGCTGTATCCCGCATATAGCGGAGTAGGCAGAGGGAACCTGGAAACCTAGTGTTACGACACTGCGTTCCAATTAAGACAACTCCGTTCTCCCCTTTCCTCTGAATACTGGCAATAAAAAAGCATGCTGTGTGACGGAACTCTTATTATTATAAATTTCATTTCCTCGAGTGAGAATCGAACCCACAACCCGATCGAGGTTACAGTCACATTTTTGCGTCCCTGCGCCACGACTGGCCTCTATTGTTATTTCATTTCTAAAATTCAGGTTAAAAATTCCTCAGTGATGTTAAAGTCCTCGTACAATAGAAGCTTTTAAAAATAAGAAAACAATAACTTGGTCGTTCATATTTAAATTAGTTTGTAGCTTACTTGAGTTGTAGTTTTAATTTTTTTTAAGTGTTATATTTTGAAAGATAACAAAATATCAATAGCATCACGGTGTATCCCGCATATAGTAGAGTAGGCAGATGGGGCCTAGTGTTAAGACATTCCGCTCTTCATATTCTAAAAAAAATTGAAAGTGGCGGAACTCAACGCCGTACCTGCACGGCAGAGCGAAGAAACGAAAATAATCAATATTTTACTTCTGTAGTAGTAGTAGGAATCGACACCACAACCACTCGCGTTTACAGTAGAATGCATATGCCCCTGCGCCTCGACTGACCGCTATTATGTAGCAATTATCCCAAATTCGAATTCACTTTACAGAGATACTTACAATTTTCTTTCACTAAATCACAAACAATCTCATAAAAATATTTACTCTTGATCGGAATCGAACCCACTACCAGCGAAATTAACATTCTCGCTAATTATTCGATTAACTTTAAAATTCTCCCATAGATATATCTATCATTTAAAAGAACTTAGCCAACATGGGCATCGGCTACCGGTCACGAGTAGACCGCCTTGACTTCCTTTAACTATCATTAAACATATTTTGATTACGTACGACAAGTATCTTGTAGTTTGAATATAAAAATATAGGTTTATCTCTCACCATCGGGATTTCTTTTTGAAAATTCATTTTTTTTTCCCGTCCGTCCCATCCCGCACGTAGCAGGGTAGGCAGAGGCAGTTTCTGGTGTTAAGACACTCCACTCCCTACTTTCAGTCGACAGTCCGAATATAAGAGGCATTGTGTGTTGAGTGACAGGAGAGCGAAGCTATGGAAATATTAAATATTTCATTTCCTCGAGTGAAAATCGAACCCACAACTTGTCGTGCAGTTTGCTTGCGCCGCTGCGCCTATGACCTCCTCCCTTAAAATCCTTAAATATTTCTTGAGACTACGCACTTTTAAATGAAGATAATATCAGTTTTAATTAACTCCTTTTGCGTTGTTTGTTTTTTATATTCTTCTCTGAGGCTATAATAATTTTAAACGATGGTAATTTAGGTCAAAATTTTAAACTGAAATTATTATAGATAGAAATTTGTAGAAGATGTAAAAATATATAAATTAGGGTCAATATTTTAATTTAGTAGCAAAAATGTAACAGATGTATTTTTATAGATTCACGGTGTATCTCGAATATAGTGAGGCTTAGGTTAGTGTTAAGACACTCCATTACGTCAAATTTCCTCTTTACGTCAAATTATCGAAGCACCGCGCTTTGTCACCAGAGCGATAAAATTTAAACATTAAATAATTAATTACACTAAGTGAGAACCCACAACTGTTGCCCTTATAGTCACACGCGTATGCTACTGCATCACGAAGACCACTAATTATATCAGCTTCACGCAGTATCTCGCAAACAGCAGGGTAGGCAGAGGGAGCCTAGTTTTAAGACACTCCGTTCCCCTTTTCGAATTCCGGAAGCATTGCGTGTTGAGTGCCGGAACACAACACCGCGATTTGACTCGACACCAGAACGAAGAAATTAAAATATAAATTTAAATAAATATTTCAATTCCGCGAGCGGGGATCGAAGCTACAACCCCCAAAACCATTAAATCCATTACTAAATTATAAACACAGAGAACTCTTACACTGTACCAGGAGATATAAAACAAAATGATAACACATTCTTCTAAGAAACATAATAAAATACCACGCACACGAACGACCTTAGAAAATACCATTTCAAATGCATCGACCACACGCTCCATATAAGAAGAACGTGGTGTCACCGACTTGAATAGGCTTTTGAAAATATAGCTTAGTACTCAATTGGATTAATTTTTATTTGGATTATGTAGAATACTTTGGTCTTTATTTCGCAATTAGATGCTTATGTTGTAATTTGCGAAAATTCGTAGTTTGGTTTCAATATATTATTATAAGAGACAAACTAATTTAATTAATTTGATGTTACAAATGTATTGAGAAAGGTCATAAAGATGAAAGGCAAATAAAACATAATTCTTCTGAAATGTTGATATTAATAAATCAAATCAGCTTCACGCTGTATCCTGCACATAGCAGAGTAGGCAGAAGGAACCTAGTGTTAAGACACTCCGTTCCCCACTTTCTGCCGGATTCTGGAGGCATTGCGTGGCAGAACTCAACACGGCGCTTTGCCTCGAAACCAGAGCGAAGATAGGAAATATAAATTTAAGTAAATACTTCATCTCGTCGAGTTGGGATCGAACCCCCAACCAGTCGGTTTTACAGTCACGCTTTGTGACGCTGCACTACATCTGGCCTCTGGGTTGTTATGAATAACTTATTTTATTTTTCTTCCAAACACTAAATAAATAAATAAAATGAAATGTTGCAAATCGCAAGCTTATGAACTCTCTTATCAATTATATTAGCCACAATATCGTTTTGACTAAAACGTTGAGTCGAACCCACACCCTACCACAACCGAAACACCTACGGAACTGCCTGTCAAATCGTTATCCACAACATAGAACTTCTCAATTAGTAAGTCGGTTAACAAAGCACCGACGTGGGACCGCGTCCCGCTCACGTGGTATGTAAGCAGTGTGACGTCATAGCTTTGTATACTGACCGCCAACACATGTTTTTGTTGAAATAGACTATTTTATTTTGTTGTAGTGGTTTTTTTGTTTTTTTTTTTAAATGTCACATCTTGCGTCAGTAATAAGGAGTTTGTATTGTATGTATGTATGTATATATGTATGTATGTATGTATGTATGTATGTATGTATGTATGTAAACTGAACAGTTTGGTTGAGTGCGCTTATCACGGAAATTACTGACTTCAATTGTTTTTGTTTTTGTTGTATTCTAAATCACTAAATCTTAATTTAAAAAGTGGTGCAGTAGCGCAATGGTGTGGTTGTGGATGCGATGATTGTAGATTCGATTCTGACTCGGAGGAATGAAGTATTAAATATTTTCATTACTTCGCTCTGGTAATGAGGCAAAGAGAGGTTCTGAATTCTCGAGACTCGGTGGAAAGTGGGGAACAAAGGTGTTTGAATGGGAACGGAGTGTCTTAACACTTGGTTACCAGGTTCTCTCTACCTACTCGGACTCGGAGAATAGATAAAAAATTTTATCAAGACAGATTACCATTCTTTTAGTAGGCGGTAAATTTGGCCACCACATGCTTGTACTTATTGCGACACAAATACATACGTTACTCTCATACAAAAAGCAATGCAGTTAATCTGATTCTCATGCTCTGAATAAACGAAATTGGTTTTTTTTATAATATACTTCCTTTATTATACTATTGGGAAGTTAGTTTTGGAGTTAGTTGTGGTGTCTCCGAACAGATGCCATTTATATTATTAATCAATCCGGAAATCAGGGAACGGAGTGTCTTAACACTAGGTTCCCTCTATATGCGGGATACAGCGTAAAGCTAAAAGAAAGCCTATATAAAATATCTATAATATTGCCATAGTTGGTTCAGTTAATGGAAATATGAAATATTCTAGTGAATTGGAGCGCAACATTGGATTTTTTAAACAAACGAAGTTCGCAACTAGCGCGGCTTAAATCAATTTAAAAATTGAAATATATATTTATTTATTTATTTTAGTCCCAAAATATACGCACGTCGACGAAAAATATTTTAATATGTTTATACTATTTATACAGAAAAGTGAAAGAGTATCCAACCGACCTTTTTAAGTCCTTATTTGAAAAATTCAAAAGACAAATAAATTTATAATTTTGAAAACACCCTTACAAATTGTAACCCCCAATATGAAATTTGAACACGTTACCATAGTCCCCATGTAACCACAATCACACACATCATCAAACACAAACATTAAATATAATTAAAAATATAATTTTTGCAACTGGCAACATTAACAATGTTCCATTCCAGTATACAAATAAAATAAAAATAAAATCAAGGGCACTCCGTTTCGATTAAGTCCAGGTGCAGACTGCGGAACTTTTGTTCCCGATTTGTAGGTTTTGTGTTTTAATTAAAATAGAGTTATTCATTAGGTGTTCTGTAGTTTTAATTAGTTTATTGGCTGGTTCTTTGTTGTGAAGATATAAAAATGTTCACTCCAGCTTCACGCTGTATCCAGCACACAGCAGGGGAGGCAGAGGGAACACAGTAATAAGACACTCTGTTCCCCACTTTATGGTACAGGTGTTGAGTGGCGGAATTCAACGCCGGGCCATTGCCTTGGTGTCTGGTAATAATTTATTCCCTCGAGTAGGGATCGGACCCACGGTTGTGGGTTCGAATCACAGCCTTATGCCATTGCGCCACGACGGCTTTTTAAAGTATTTCATATTAAATATTTAATTTTCACAAACAATTAACTCAATCAGATTCCTCAATAATAAAATTTTTATTACATATACTTTCAAACAATAGTAGTCCAAAAAAAAAATCTCTCTTATCAATTATATTAGCTCCAATAAAAAAATAAAACTTCCTCATTACCCGGAAAAGAAAATACATCAATAACATAAAAAAAGACCATACTACCACATTTACAACGATACCATACATCGACAATAAGGAAACCCACAATTGCTTCGAACCCGCATGCGGTTAGGTGTGTGGGACACCTAAGCGAAGGCATCTATAACGGTCGTAGGTACAAAATAACTGAGTATAAGCGAAGCGATAAATCAACGTGCAATTGTGAACGACGCCGCCACTTGTATTGGAGTAGAGAGTTTTGCAGAAATGGAACGGAGTTCTTGGATGAATTCGTAAAGTACAAATAGAAAAATGAAAATGAAAAATATTTTTTAGAACACATATATAAATTTGAACGTAGCGGGACTCGAACCCACGTGGATCCTCGTGGAAACCGATCAGGAACGTATGCATGGCTTAGTGGTTTTTTTTTGGATTTGAAACATACACTGAAATTAAAAATTAAATTAAATTAAATTAGCTTCACGCTATATCCCGCACACAGCAAAGTAGGCAGAGGGAACCTAGTGTTAAGACACTTCGTTCCCCACTTTCTGCCGAATTTTGGAGGCATTGCGTGTTGAGTGGCAGAACTCAACGCCGCGCTATGCCTCGACACCAGAGCGAAGAAATGAAAATATAAATTTAAGTAAATATTTCATCTCCTCGAGTGGGGATCGAACCCACAACCAGTCGGTTTTACAGTCACACTTTGTACCATTGCGCCACGACTGGCCTCATACACAGAAATCTCGATAAAAATTAATTATCGATAGCTTTGGTTGTACTTCATTAGGTACGAGTATGCACTCTACTTAGAATGGACATAATGACATAATATGCTTCTTAATCTCATCTTCCTCCTGGGTTCCGCTACTCAGCACGCAATGCCTCTAAAATTCGGCAGAAAGTGGGGAACGAAGTGTCTTAACACTAGGTTCCCTCTGCCTACCCTTCTGTATGTGGGATAGGGCGTGAAGCTGATTTTATTACAGAGATACAACATTTTGATACGATACAATATATTTATATACTTAGCATTACAATACTATAATTGCTTGTTCAGATTCAAATATTTTAGTGTGAATATTGTAATATAGTATGTTATTACGTTTCAAATAATATATTTCAAAATCTCTGTTCTTAGGTAAAATATAATTGAATAAGGCCTGTTCGTATGGAATGAAACAAAAGATGCTAAGTTTTGATCATTCGACCAATTATTAATATCTTTTAGTACGATTTCTCTATATAATGTAATTTGAGTAATTTTTAGATTTTGTTATCAAGAAATGATATACTTTTGTATATCATACTTTATACTTTATAATTTATACTTTTGTATATCAAAATATAAAAAATTACTTAATTGAAAAAAAAATCTTAGAAAAAAGCTAAATTTTTGTTAAAAAAAATCCCTCGAAGTACACAGAACAATCATTGTGTATTGATGTATTATTTAAACATTATTAATAATGCCACTAAGTTTTATAATATTAGCAAAAATAAATAAAATAACAAATCGGCTTCACGCTGCATCCCGCATACAGGAGGGTGTGGAGAGGGAACCTAGTGTTAAGATACTCCGTTCCCCACTTTCCGCCGAATTCTGGAGGCATTGTGTGCTAAGTGGCAGAACTTAACGCTGCGCTTTGTATCGACACCAGAGTGAAGAAATGGAAATATAAATTTAAATAAATGTTTAATTTTTTTGAGTAGGAATTGAACCCACAACCAGACGCGTTTACAGTTACGCTTTGTGCTATTGCGTCTAAAACAAAATAAATTAATACATTAATAAGTAGTAAATAGTAACAGTATATTATTATCTGTAAACGAGTTAATTTAAAAGGTTACAGTTCAAACGTAATTGAGACTATCAAACTAAGAGATGGATGCGCGTGCGCAACTAACGTGCCACCTTTCGTAATCGAAGTGACAACTTGATGTGCCACGTCGGCTATAGCAGGATACCTTTCGAAATTGTAAATTATATATACTTTAGTAAGTTTGAATATGTTAATTTATAGTTTTAGTTTCCTTTGAAAGTAATTATAATTACTTTTTAAGAAGAAATGAAGACGAGAGTGTCTTAACACTACTTTTTTTAACTTAACACTTCTGAAAGCTCATCATGAGAAAGGAACTTTTTGTCCAATCTTTATTCAAAAACTATAATTGAGAATCAGTTCAACAATCAAAATTCTTTTTTCAGTCGTATCTTAACCCAGTACAGAGAAACGTAATATACATACATACAAACATACATATATAGTTTCACGCTTTATCCCTAGCGGGGTTGTTAGAGAGAACGGAGAGGCAAACGTCTCTACATACCTCTGTCACCTTCCCCACCGTCATCGACCTCTTCATACATGCCCTCCGGAGGATCCTCATGCTTTTTACATGACCTTCCTCCAGTATCTCTGATACTGTGTTTTCAAAGGTCAACCGAGGTCTCCCCTCTCTTATCATAGTAAAAATTATATTAAACAAAACACATTATCATCATTTTAAAAGCGTATCAATTCTTTATAAAATCTTCCGCCGTTTACTTTCAATATTAAGGTTAATTACTATAGTATATAAAGTAGGTACTTTTGTATAGTAAAAGTGGAAAAGCGCGACCTTAATATCCACATACATTATATTATATAAATGGCGATTTGGAAACTTTCGAATTCTAGCTCAATTTTTAATATGTTTAATTGCTTTCGTTTGGCCCTTTCTAGTTCTTTTATGGTTGTGGTGTAATTAAAATTAAAGTCGTTGTGGCGCAGTGCAAGCGAGTGACTTGTAAACTCGATGGTTGTGGGTTCGATTATCGTTTGGAGTATAAATTATTTGAATTGTATTGAAACCCTTGCTACGGTTACAAGGTAAAACGTTGCATTGAGTTCCGCCAGTCAACATATAGAGTCTTGAAAATTGAGTGTCTTATATATGTATATAGTCATTAAGCATCTTATAAATATATATATTTTTTATATATTAAATTGTAAACAGAAAATATTTTAATATTGGCACATCACTGCATTTTTCACTTGTTGCCTACAGATTTATGTTGGACGTCAACGCCGCGCTTTTCATACGGCGTGAAGCGAAACCTCACAATAAAAATCTAATAACGCATATTCATAGAAGCATAATAATCATTATTTAAAATGATATGAACCCACACCCATATATTATATATAAATTTCTTCATACAATTTTATGAATGTATGAAATATTGGACAACGATTCCGTGGGATTCATTCACAAGATGTCTTATATTTCAAAAAAATCTCGTCATATTAGCACCTTCAAACTAACTTAGTAAGTAAAATGTCGATGTGAATTGGATGGTGTGTTTCATCACACGATGTTCTTGTATCCAAAGTGAATGTCTCTATTTCGCTCGTCTGTCTTAACAAATGTATTAGGTTACCATAGAGTAGGGAAACCCCAGAGGCCAGATTGTAAGCTCTATAGGTTGTGGGTTCGAGTCCCATTTGAAAAAAATGAAATATTTAATATTTGTTCGTTCTGGCGCCAAAGCAAAATCCCCGGTGGAGCCATTCAACACAATTGGGGAATGGAGTGTCTTAACACTAGGTTCCTTCTACCTTCCTCTGCTTTGTGCACTCAACACGCAATGCTTCAAAAATGCTGTGGAAAGTAGGAAATAGGAACGGAGTGTCTTGACACTAGTTTCCTGGTTTCCTCTGCATACTAAGTTGTGAGCGAGATACATTATTCATAACATATCCTCTTATCATATCAATTATATTTCACAGTAAGGAAAACAGAATATTTAGTCACTAATATTATGATATACAATACAAACCAATAGAACAACTCGTCTATCTATTAATACAAACTATTACAATACTATAGCTTTCAAAAAAGTTTTAATTTCAAGAAATGCATTCTATTATCGTAAATTGTTAATAATGTTGACACAAATGCTGTGTTTACATCGAATATATGACCGGCTGCGGATCGTATCCACGACCTTCGACTCTATAATGTGTACCTTACTGTGTCAAACATGAAATATATTAAAATAACATATCTAAATACCGTTCTTAATAACTATTTTTGTATAGGTATGCTATAACGGTTACGCTTGATAATTATATAGTAAAAGTTGTGTTCTTTTTTATTTATTTTTTATATATTTTTTTATCAGCGTCACGCTGTATCCTGCACACACAGCAGGCGGAGGGAACCTAGTTTTAAGACACGCCGTTCCCCAGTTTGACCCGAATCCTGGAGGCTTTTAAGTGTTGAATGGCGGAACTTAACACCACGCTTTATCTTGACATGAGGAAGGAAAAATGAAAATATACATTTAAATAAATATTTAATTTTTTAATTCTCAATTCCTCAAGTGGGGTTCGAACCCACAACCAGCCGATTTTACAGTTGCACTTTGTGCCCCTGCGCTACAACTGGCGTCAGTATATAGAGAAAACCTCATATCATAACATTGCATTCTCCATTTTTGTTTGTATTAAAGTTGAAATTAGCCTAACGGAACTTAACACCGCGATTTATTCAATCGGACTAGGACCAATAAATATAATTTAAGTACTTTTCTTCGAGTGATATTAAATCGAACTCAATACCATCGATATTACAAACATTTTCTTATAGTTAATTTGTGAATGTGTCTAGGTACCTCATCAAAATGCAAAGATGAACGTTGTTATAGTTGAAATACGGACGAAGCCGGGGGCGGTTACTAGTTTGGAAATAAATTTAAATACAACAGCTTGCTTGTTTCTCTACAGCTTTAACAGTATAAAATAGGATAATTGTTTATTATTTCATAATACACGTATGCAAAGTAGCGAAGATGATGAAAGACATTTAATTTTACATAGGTTCCAAACTGGATGGAGGTTTAATACTCATTTAGAAAATGTATAATGGTTGAACGTAGCGGGACTCGTGATGGGTTTCCGGGAGGCGCGGGTTCGAGTCCCGCTCCGTTCAAATGTTGTATACGTTTTCTAAATAAGTATTTTTATTTCCTAAGTGTGTGTGTGTGTGTGTGTGTGTGTGTGTACACTTTAAAAATAATGAAATTAAGTCATTCAAATTCATATTGTTATTGTTTTAAGTTTTTATTCGAGGTAACCGACTATACCATTTTTATAACTATGAAATATAAATCATTGAAGCCACTCCAAGAAATAAAATATTTATTTAAAATTTATATTTTAATTTTTTCACTTTGATATCGAGGCAAAAGCCCGACGCTGAGTTCCGCCACTTATCACACCTTCAGAATTCGGCGGAAAATGAGAAACTTAACATAAGGTTCCCTTTGCCTACCCCGCTGTGTGAGTGATACAGCGTGAAACTGATTTCATTTATTATAAATCACATTACAATTTCCCATATAAATCTATATTAACAATAGAAACGGTATATTATGTTTTAGTATCACAAGAAATAATCTCCAAGTAAATCGTATGACATGATAAAATTTTATTGACCGCCGACATTCGCGAACATCGATACATAATTCAATATGTAAATCTCTGAGACCATTGTTGCCACTGCACAGTGTCGTTGGATGTGCATATAAAATATTGACTTGGCTATTTGTTAGACGAGGTTGCGAAATGTTGGGTTTTAGAACAGAATATAGTTGTGGGTTCGATTCTGCTTCATTGCTTTATCATTCTATATTGTTTTGGAATGAAGTGATACAACCCTTATTTTAGCTTGACTGTGTATCCTGCACATAGCAGACAGAGAGAATCTAAAAACCTAGTGTTAAGATATTTTCCCATTATTTTTTTCCATTTCCCAGTTTTTATTGAAGTAAAACAGTGGTTGATCTCGACGCCGCGTTTTGCCCAGTCACCAATGCGAGGGAATGAAAATAATATAAATTGATCTATCTATACAATATTTACAACTTAAAAACACATATAAAAATAATGTTTAGAAAAAATAATAATATTTATAACTTGGCTTCTTTTCGTCATCAGTTACAAAACACATTGGTGTCATCGCCCCAAATACCGTTGTTGAAGCTCCACCGAACAGAACAGTAGGCCTTGTGAACCGACGAGGAAGCGTGTTTTTCGATATATATAGGTCAACTTTGAACTGTAGTGATGTGCACTCGATAAGTTTGAACGAATGAATGAAGTATTTAGAAGCAAATCAATTTAGGCAATCTAAATTTATGTAATTAATTTTGCCATGTATGGGATTGTTATGATATTGGGTGTATTGAATCATTAACATTATTTATAGGTATATTTTTTGTAGAATTCTTATGTAAGGTGTAATATTTAACAATTTGTTTTTTTTTTTTTATTTCCATCCATTATTTTAATTGTAATGTATGCATACTATGAAAATACATTTTTTATTTAAAATGATTTCGTTCATATAAATTTTGTATTTAAAAAACTTACCAAAAACTTAAAGCGAATGAATAACTTCTTATTTAGGACATACCTATAACAAAAAATGGGTATTATTAGTCATTTATGTTAAATATAATAAATATTATTATTACATAAAATAAACCAGCTTCACGCACACAACACGGTACGTAGAGGGAACCTAGTGTTAAGCGACTCCGTTCTCCAGTTCTTGCCGAGTTCTGCAGGCATTGCAAGTTGAGTGGTTGAACTCAACGCCGCGCTTTGCTTCGAGACCAGAGGGAAGAAATAGAAATATAAAGGTAAATAATTATTTCATTTCCCCGTATGGGGATCGAACCCATAGTCGATTTTAAACGAAACAAAATCACAAGTAATAACTATTCACGCCTTTTGCTGGGTGGTGGGAAAGGCACAGGGAACGTCATATTTTACGGGATATTGGCTGTTGAGTTGTGTGGAAATCATCGCCGTAATATGTCTATCAGAGCGGGAAATGAAAGTTGCTTAAATAATAATCATAGCCATTTAATAATAATTCTCAAAAAAATACATAATCATTTCATCGATTCGATCATGGCACATCACTAGCCGCAACGAATTGCATCATTTTGAACAACTTAGATTTTGTTGAAGCTTCGCTTACTGAGTTTTTCTTTGAGATATTGCTTCAACCATTGCATTGTTTTCTTTAAAAATAGTTCAGTTACGCCCTTAGATTAAAAATATGGAAATGGTATACGGCGATATTTATAATAGATGTTTTTCTCAGCTTCACGCTGAATCCCGCATAGGCAGAGGGAGCCTAGTGTTAATACAATTCGCTCCTCATTTTCCACCAAATCCTTAAGCAATTGTTTGTTTAGTGGCGGAACTAAACGCCGCGTAATTGAAAACAAAATTGAATCGACACTAGAGCGAGAAAATGAAAGCATTAAATATTTTATTTACTCTAGTACTTCGCCACGACTGGTCTCATTTATAATAGTTAAAAGCTAAATTAAAATTAATAAAAAATATTTCGCTAATTAGCAATTAAGTTAACTGTGCTTGTTGAGAAAACTAAAAATCAATTTAATAGTTAAAACGTAATTCTTACATTTTTATTTTTGGCGATTTACCTATATTTTTATTTTTACAGTTTACCATAAAAACAAAATATCAACGATTTAAATTTAATTATAATTATTTTTACGAGACATTGCGCGACAATGCTAGAAGCGATACTCAACGAGTCCGCGTCTTGCCTTGGTTCCCTCTGTAATAATTCCCTGGTTTCCTCTGCCTACCATGCTACATGCGGGATACAGCGTGAATGATTGTTAAAAATTAATCCATCTTCACGCTGTATCCCGCACACAGCAGGGTAGGCAGAGGGAACTTAGTGTTAAGACACTCCCTTCCCCACAATGATTAAATATATTAAATTGATTTAAAACTCTCTTGCATCTCAAGCGATGCCATTTTTAAACGTCGACTAGCGTTGTTAGAGCAACGGCCGATAAAAACATCAGTAACGCTTGGCTCTCTTTTGTATTACCAAATTACGTATTTTGTTTTGTTAAAATAAACATATTTTTTCGTTTTGCTCAACCATTTTGTTAAGTTGTTAAGTATTTCACATATTATGCTTAGAAAATTATGTAAAGATGATATGACCACTTGGTCTAAGAAAAGGGTGGGGAAAGGAAACCTGAGAAACCTAGTGTTAAGATACTCCGTTCTCATTAAGACTCTACCAGTGCGCTAAGTTGCTCAACTAATGCCATATTCTGCCTCGTTACTAGAGGGAGGAAATGAAAATGTTCATTTTTTTATTTTCTCAAATGGGAATCGAACTCATAACCTGTCGCGTTTATAGCAATAATGAGACCAGAAAAAAAACATATTAATTTTCAACTTCTTATAAAAAATCTCTTTCTAAAAACTTAGTGCGATAAGAATATCTCAAAAGGGGTCACGTCCGCTTAAAGAAACGATAGTTACTTGTCGTGATGCAGGACATGAGACAATGTTCTAACCACCCAGGACGTTGCGGGCCGTGCAAAGTGGAGTAGGTAAAGCAGGAAAGCAAACCCTGGCAACATACGACGAGATTAATGCCAGGAGGAAGAAGAAGAAGCTACAGTACTCAGCTTTTAAATTACAATACTACCTAAGAAATATATAAAATTGTATAGAGTTACGATACTTCCACTAGGTTCCTTCTGCCAAATCCACTAACCTTAAATCAAATAACCATTTATCAATGACCCCCAATCCTTATGTAATATAAGAATCCATAACCGAAACGGAAGTACGATCAGTGTGGGCAATGTTTATATTTCGATATCGATAAATATTTCTGTAGCGTCCGGTCCGACATGTGCTACTCCCGTGCTTGCTTCCTGTGACATCATGTTTAACATCTTGACTGGGAAAATGATACTTTAAATGGCTTAGCTCGTTTCTTCTGACTTCGCTTGAATTTTATTTATATGTGATTTTTGCATATTTGCATTTTGTTAATGTTCGGCGTAGAGTTCCGTCTCTTAAGACGCAATGTTTCCAGAATTCTGCGTAAAAGCAGGATTGGAGTGTTTTAACCCCGTGCCTATTCTTCTATTTGCGGGATATAGCGTGAAGTTGGAATTAAATATATATATGTATTTGCATTCATTATATTGTATTTTCGGTTTAATTTTTTTTCTAAATTATTCTATGATGCTTGAACTGTGTAAGACGTCACATTTTATCCAGGAAGCTGATGAGTCAAGTACATATTGTTTCACATTGAACGTTGAAACACGCAACTAAACGCCATAAGTGCTTTACCTTATTATTAAACATGGAAACGAAAATAATTTATTTCCCCAAATAAAAATCGAACTTACAATTATCAAAGTCAGACGCACACCACTGCGCCACGACAGCGTTTTAATAACATTCCATAACAAATAGATATTAAATTTCAATGGTACAAGATTCAATTTTTCCACGTAAACACACCCATAAACTTTTCAATGTAACCAGCAATAATGTTGAATTCAATAGGTTGTTATTCTATCAGCAACTGTGCTAACATGGTTTAACGCCACATTTTATGCTTCACTAGAAATTACATATGTTTGCCTTGTACACTTTGGCCTTTTAATTTAAATATACAGGTCTATCATTGAATTTCGACGTAGTTCGTGGTACTAGGGAAGTGCTGTAGTGGTTGTGGGGTCGAATTGTATGTAGAAGGTGGCTTCGTGTGGGACTGACGCTACTGATATTTATATATACCTTGTCTGATGATTCAAATGTGATTTGGAGGAAACTCCCTCAAAAAAAAACGGAGAAAAAAGGAGTAGAACAGGACAGAACAGAAGTGTTTGTAAACAAATGCTTGCTTTATTGTTTTTTTTTGTTCTATGTCACTAATGTAGCAGGATAGACAGAGGGGAGCCTTGTGTTAAAACACTCCACTCTCCACTTTCCGCTGATTTATGGAGGCATTGTAAGGCGGAACTTAACGCCGACACAAGGCAATTTAATACTTCCTAAATCACACGATTAGCATATTTCTAATTTCTAACATTAATTAACAAAAATAATTGTAATTCATCAACAAAATGCTCACAAACGAAGATATATTTTAAATTCCATTTGAAGGTTACCATTATTACTATAATGACCACCCATGCTCATTAATTAATAACTATAATTAAAACGAACAGTGTCGGTTCGCGTGTAAACTTTAATTTGACTCTTTAATGTCAATTGAGAGAAGTATTCAGGTCAAACTTGTGGTATGGTATTATGAAGATATGTTATAAGAAAAAATATCCTACATACTATTAAGGCTATTGTGGAGCAGAAGTACAAGTGTGTTTACGCTAGAGTTGTGGGTTCGATTCCTACTCGAGGGGGTGAATTACAATTTATTAATATTTTCATTTCTTCGCTCCGGCATCGAGGCAAAAGAGCGGTGTTAAATTGAATCTCAATTCAGAATGCCTCGATAATTCAGCGGAAAGTGAGGAACGGAGTGTATTAACACCAGTTTTCCAGGTTTCCTCTGCTAAATAATGTAAAAATGAAACATTATAAGGCAGAATAATTATTTTTTAACAATATACTATCTATATATGTCACTTTATATAATTTATTATATATAGAAACACTTTTTTAGAAACCATGATTTTTTTAAACGTAGTAAGATTTGAATTTACTCCTCTTGTATAGTAATAAACTACTACACCATACGATCTGAAAGTGTCAACTGTATGTTCAAGGTCCAAGCAAATCCTAGTAACTAGTTCTATTTCTAAAAGACAAAACTCAATTATTACTAATATTAACTAATCAATTTTTATATGAGGCCAGTCGTAGCGCAGCGGCACGAAGTGTGACTGTAAAACCGACTGGTTGTGGGTTCGATCCCCACTCGAGGAGATGAAATATTTACCTAAATTAATATTTTCATTTTTTCGCTCTGGTGTCGAGGCAAAAGCGCGGCGTTGAGTTCTGCCACTCAACACGCAATGCCTCCAAAATTCGGCAGAAAGTGGGGAACGGGGTGTCTTAACACTAGGTTCCCTCTGCCTACCCTGCTGTGTGCGGGATATAGCGTGAAGCTAATTTAATTTTTTTTTAATTTTAATTTTTATATATTTCAAACAAAATCTCTTCAAACTTACTACATCATATTATTCATATAAGTTTCATAATAATAAGTACCGGGACAGAGTCTAGACTGTTTTATTTGGAACTACATTTAACTTGCCCTCCTATCCGGAGGGAATTCTATCGGTTTTTGCCTTTTTGCTTAGAAAAGTCAAATAAAATTGTTTTACTGCGCTTCAGAGATTCACTTTAAGTACAAAAAACCTTTTTTTATGTTCACGTCGTATCCCGAACATAGCAGGACTGTAAGAGGGAACCTAATCTTAAGACACTCCATTCCTATTAAGACACTTCTGTTCCCCACTTTCCGGAATTAAACTCCGCGGCTTGCCTCGTTGTCAAAGTTAAAATATAAAATAGTTCATTTCCTCTGGTGGAAATCGAACTCATAGCCTGCTCCTGCGCCGAGACAGCTTTCTTTATAATATTAATATGAAAATATAAATTAGAAATGAAATGAACTATTCTATGCAGGAACGCACTTTGTATACAAAATCGATTGTTTGAACAACTGTTTCTTAATACAAAACATACATATTTGAAGGCGGTTAGCGATCGAAATCTAACAATAATCGATTTGTAAGTCATCAATGTCTATATATATTCGTAGCGAGACATCGATATGTTACACCTACATTTACAATTTATAAAAATAACCCTTATTAAATAAGAAATAGAGATGAAAATAGCGTAATTTGAAAATAATTGATTTCTTTTTTTGGACAGGTAAGTGATTTAAATTGCAAATTCACTTACCAAAAGGACTGTTAATGAGTGTCATATATGGGATGGACGCTGTTTGAATTAGAATTTTGGTTAAAATGTATAAGTTAGTATGTAGAGTTAAAAATATATATGTATATATACAGATATTTTTTTGATTTTATGTTTCTATTTTTTGTGTGTGCAATAAGGACTATTTTATTTTAATAATATTAAGTGAGATATATGAAAAATACTACCATTTAAAGGAATATTTTGTAACTTAACTTATTTTACTTAGTTTAACGCTGTATCCTTAGCGGAATAGTCAGACAGTACGGAGCGCCAAACGCTACGGTCTCTGCATACCTCTTACGCCTCGTCCACTGTCATCGACCTCTTCATAAATGCCTCTGGGTGACGTTCCTTCAGTATCTTTGATACTTTATTTTCGAAGGTCAACCGAGGTCTCTACATACCTCTCTTTTTCATCATAAGTCTTTTTTGCCATTCTTTTATCACTCATTCGTTCGACGTGCCCAAACCAGCTGAGCACGTTCTTCTTCATTCTCACCGTGACATCCTCACTGGTACCTGCCATTCTGTGTACCTCTTCATTGCGGACTTGATCAGATAAGCTGACTCCGGATATCCTACGAAGAGAAAGCATCTCCACGGCTTTCATCTCTCTTTCAATTTTTTCTGTAATACCCACGTTTCACTGCCGTATAACAGCGTCGGTGCCAACACCGCATTGTGTACGGCCAAACATGCAGCTGTGCTGACGTTTGGCCATCTTATCAATGCAGCATTGTTTATAAAATTAAATAGTATTATGTTAAGATTAGATTCCAGTCAAGGCGGTAAACGCGATAGGCTACGGGTTTGATTCCCTGTAAATGAAATTAATTGTTTTACATTTTCATTTAGAGGAAAAGCACGGCGTTGAGTTTCTGCCATTTAAAACGTAATGCCTTCAGAATTTGGCGAAAAGTGGTAAGCGGAATATTTTAACTTTAGGTTCCCTCTGTCTACCCTGTTATGTGAGGGATACAACGTGAGGAGGAAAAAAAATATTAAGATTCGTGGTCGAGAGCGTAATTAATAAAATCAGGTCGAGTCTACTTGTAAAACTTGAATATATTATACCATTCAACAAAAAATTATGCATTCATTGATATACGTATAATGGATAACTAGTATCTTTTTCTTTACGTTACACAAATTAATATTATGGCAAATTAGTAAATTTTTTTTAAAATCGATAATATGAGTAAGTACCAGTATGAGGCCAGTCGTGGCGCAGTGGTACAAAGCGTGACTGTAAAACCGACTGGTTGTGGGTTCGATCCCCACTCGAGGAGATGAAATATTTACTTAAATTTATATTTCCATTTCTTCGCTCTGGTGTCGAGGCGAAGTGCGGCGTTGAGTTCTGCCACTCAACACGCAATGTCTCCAAAACTCGGCAGAAAGTGGGGAACGAAGTGTCTTAACACTAGGTTCCCTCTGCCTACCCTGCCGTGTGCGGAATAGCGTAAAGCTAATTTAATTTAATTTTTTTACCAGTATATTCTGTATAAAAAGTAGTCTTAACCTGCATCTTCGCCCGCGTATTTAGATGGAAATAGTTATATAACATCCAGATTTCTTCACTGAAACGATCATGCAAAAAAGGTGAAATGGTTCCTGAAATTTGGTCAACCAAGCAAACTTATATACTTTACACTATTAGTATAAATTTGTCGGCGAAACCATTTAGTATGACATACGAGTTGAATGTTTAATTAATTTCATAAATGGTTTCTAAGCCAATTTAAAGTAAAAGCTAGCTCTGGGATCAGGATCTACATAGTGGAATAGGGTTAGGGTTTAAACTAGGTCTCGAGTCCCATTAATTTTGAACTTTAATGTTAAGGACATACCTATACAAAATTTAATTTTTATCCTTTTTTATACATTTTAATTTCGTACTGTATTTAACACAGAGCACATTAGGCAAAAGGAAGCTGGTAAGATGTTCCATTCTCAGTTTCTCAGTTTCGTTTATGCAGGAATTTTGAGTGACTCGTCACTTTGTGTAAGTGGCAATAATAAAATAATATATATTTTATTCGCAAAGTATTTGAATTTCAAAAATCAAATAAATCAATCAGCTTCACGCTGTATCCCGCACACAGCAGGGTAGGCAGAGGCAACCTAGTGTTAAGACACTCCGTTCCCCACTTTCTGCCGAATTCTGAAGGCATTGCGTGTTAAGTGGCAAAACTCAACGCCGCGCTTTGCCTCGACACCATAGCGAAGAAATGGAAATATAAATTTAAGTAAATATTTCATCTCCTCGAGTGGAAATCGAACCCACAACCAATCAGCTTTGCAGTCACACTTTGTGCTGCTCCACGACTAGCCTCAATTTGAATTTTAAACTAATATAAATTATAAATATATTTTAAGATATAGTTAACGATTAAAATGAGAAATATTTTTTCTTTAATTTGGGTATAATACTTGTACTGTCTTGACGCGATAATATATCATTCCGAAATTATGGCATTGCGTATTGCGGAACTCATCTCCGCGCTTTCCTCCTTCCTCGACACCAGAGTGAAGAAATATAAATATAAATGTAAGTAAATATGTAATTTCCTCGATTGGGAATCGAACTCACAACTGATCAATTTTACAGTCACACTTTGTGCAATAAAAATACTTCAACATTTACGATATCATTTTTAGTTGACTTTATGTTCCCTTTGCTCTACCTGCTAAATGCGAGAGAAATATCGAGAAAATAGAGAAACAAAAATAAAATAAATAAGGCTTTAAAATATAGAAACAAGTGAGACAGACGTCCCATTCAAGAACCGAACCTATGACCTCAGAGCTAATAATTATATAAAAATAGAGACTTATTACATACAAATCCGACAAAAACAAGTCACACAACATTCCATTTTGGTACAACCTTGAAGTGGTAGTAAAACAACGTACATTATTCATACACACAAATGTATGGGTATAGAGGCATATTAAATATTTGCTATGTAACTGTATTATAGAAATAAATCATCAAACTATAGTATTGTTATTATATTTTTATGAATTTTATATTATTTTTATACCCGTGAACTTATTTATTAGTAAAATACCACATAATGTGACATAATGACTTATAATTAAATCAGCTTCACGCTGTATCCCGCACACAGCAGGGTATGTAGAGAGAACCTAGTGTTAAAACACTCCGTTTCCCATTTTCGGCTGAATTCTGAAGGCATTGGATGCTGAGTTACCAGAGCGGGGAAATGAAATTATTAAACGCTCCATTCCCTCGTCAGAGAATCGAACCCAAAACTATCTGTGTCACAAAGGTCTCAAATCAAAAAAAAACCTAAATAATAAATATTTTCGCGTTCTGTGAGAATTACAAAGGTCATCGGCAAAGATCAAAGTTCATTGAAGATAAAAAGTCGAGATTAGATATTACTTCGCCAAAAACCGTTTTCTTTTTTATTATCTATCTATTGTTATAAAAATGTTAATGAAGCTATCTTTTCTCTAATTTGTAATTATGTTCTTATCAATAAATGCCAGTAAAAGTAAAACAAAAGCGTCAGTACGTGGTAAATATTAGCGATAAAATGAGGTCGAATGAAAAGTTATGTTGTTTATCAGTTTATCCGTAACTTCTTCTTCCAGGATTCAAGACTTCATCTTCCAGGTAACAAATTGTTGTTAAGAAAATAATATGGAAGAAAAATAATAGCTTAATAAACTTAAAAAAAAAAAACACAAACACACAACAACCAGGCGAATGTAATGAGCATAAACTCGAAAGGTTTACTGGGCAGGCCAGGGTTCCATCAGCCATCTTCCAATTCCATCATCAGACCAGTTCGATGGTACTATAATATTGTATTGTCATCTAATCTATTATATGTATAAATGCCACTATAATACAGCAATTGAAAGTGTGACTTAGTTACAGCTGGATAAAAAATAAATAAATAAATCTCGCTCATAGCAGGGTAGGCAGAGGCAACCTAGTGTTAAGACACTCCGTTCCCCACTTTCCGCCGGCTTCTAAAGGTATTAAGTTTTGAGTAACGGAACTCAACGCCGTGTTTTGCCGCGACACCAGAGCAGAGTGAAAATATTCATTTTAAAAAATACCTCATTTTCTTGAGTGGAGATCGAACCCACAACCAATCATATTTAAAGGTACACTTTGTGCACCTGCGCCACGACTGGCCTCGTAAAAAATATTCCTTAATATTTTTTTACATGAACCACATTATCAGAAGTTGGTAAAAATAAATAATTTAAAAGCGATATAAACTATATTATAATATAGACTAGCAGCATTGTAAGCAGACGCTGAGAAACAGTTTGCCAAATTACCCTTGGAGAAGTGGAAAAAGATCTCAACGTTTTAATAGAAAATATATTACTTACGCTACTTTTAGATATTATAAAACCACAACGTTATAATAGAGTTTTAAAGCTATCGTGGCACAGTGGAAAAACCTATAAAGCAGATATATACAATAGTCGTAGGTTCATTCTCTACTTTCAGCTTCATTATGTTATGAGACCTCTGCATACCTCTTTGGCCTCGTCACTGACATCGACCTCTTTGTATCAATATTTTGTTTTCGATGTTCAACTGAGATCTCTCCATTCCTCTATTAACACTTTTGTGCTTTACTCCTCCTCCTCCTCTCATTATCAATTTGTAATAATCGTTTTTTTGTACATTTTTTAAAGTATTATTCCACACTTGGAAAAGAAAAATACTACCCGCGCGTCCTGGTCGGTTTCCAAGAAGTGCGGGTTCGAGTCCGGCTATGTTAATTTTTTTTTACGTTTTCTAAATAAGTATTGTAATAATCTTTTTTTTTAGGTTCACAAAGTATCCCGCACATACCATGGCAGGCAGAGAGAACTTGAGCATCTAGTGTTAAGACATTCCGTTCCCATGAAGACATTTCCCACTTTCCTTCGAAATCTGGAGACATTGACATTCTACTTTACTTTCCAATAATGAATGTTTGTATTCAAAAAAAATCTCCGCAACCCAATATAAATAAAAAAGCAAACCACAAATTCCACAATTTCCAAACAAACAAACTAAAACAAACAAAATATCTATAATTCTTAAACATCTAAATAATAAAATCGACATTCAATTAGCATTTATAAATAAAATATTACCAACATAAAATTTGTTCGTATCACAATGAACTCCCTGGGGTATTTAATTTACTATACAGAAGTGCCGTGGCATCGATTTGACCGTATCATTGCTGTTTATTAAGTTTATGCGGATATCGGAGCGTCATTTTTAATATAAATATATGTATACTATGAAGACCTTCGTGGTACTAAAACACAGGGATGTGATTGTAACGTGACGGCAATGGATTCGATTTCCACTCGAGAAAATTTATTAATGTTTTTATTTCATGGCACCAAGACAAAAGCTACGCGCTGGATTCCGCATAGAGCAGAGTAGGCATAGGAAATCTGGGAACCTAGTGTTAAGTCACTCCTTTCCCATTAAAACACTTCAGTTCCCGACGCTTTGCCGAATTCTGGACTCATTGTGTGTTCAGTAGCGGAACTAGTGAAACAAAATAAAAAAAACAATATGTATGCATAGCTTTACAAAATATTTTAACGAGTGAAAATCTTATAGTGAGCGTGTTTTGTTCGCTTCACGCTGTATCCTGCATATGGCAGGGAGGAAAATGAGAGAGAGAGAGAGAGAGAGAGAGAGAGAGAGAGAGAGAATATGTTAGGATACTTCCCACCTTCCGTCCAATTTTCGTGAATTAGCGTGCTTAGTGCTGGAAGTCGACGCCGACTCTTCTCTTGTTACGAGTACAAGGAAAAAAACGGTTCATTAAAGCTAGGACAGACAAAAAATGCTCAAAGTCTCGAAAATTTTTAGGACAAGGTACCTTAAAATTAGGTTCCCAATCCCTAACCAATACAAGATAAATTATAAGTTAAAAAAAATATCATTACATAATAACATTACAAATTATCTCTTTACTTCTCTACTGACTGGTTAAAATTTTTGTAAAACAAAGAATACAAAATATTTATTTAAAGCAATCTTTTGTTATAATTTATTATTTTCAGTTGAGCGAGAGCGTCCTAAGAGATTTTCATTAAAATCCCTTAAGTGATTCCAATAATTTTAAGAATCATTTCTTGCTGTTATTCTATGAGAAAATAACAACGTTATCACGTTAGTCGCGGGAAGTGGAGAACCGAGTGTCTTAACACTAAGTTCTCATGTTCCCTCGGCCTGTAACTCACATAACCCTCCTTCGTGCGGGTTACAGCGTGAAGATAAGAAGGAAAATATTGAAAAAAATCAATTTCTATTTCTATATGAAACGATCTTTTATACGATACTAATAACGATAATAAACTGGCGTTAAATATACTTTATAATTTTGTACTAAAATAATACCGGTTTTTAACTATACAATATTTTATGTAGTTCATTTTATTTTGAAATCAGCCGTAGCGCAGGGGCACAAGCGGACACGGAAACGAAATATTTGCTATTTACAATTTTTTTTGCTCTCGTGTCGAGGCAAAACGCAGCGTTGAGTTCCGCCACTCAACACGCAATCCAGAAGTCAACGGAAAGTGGAAAGCAGTGTCTTTACACTAACTATTAAGAGAAAAATCAATAAACTTTATCCATAACTAATATAAATATGACATTATCTTCACAGGACACAATTAATTTTATGAAAAAAACCTATTTAAAATCGAATCCAACGCGACCTCTTACAAAGAGATTGCCTAGCCTTGATAATTGAACATTTGCGAGGACGCTTCCTGTGTGGTCATCTGTCAACGTGTATGGTAAGTAATGTAAGTACAGGTTTTGTTCTAAAATAAACACTTTGAGATTTGAGAAATATTTATTTATATAAGTAAGATGTTTTTGTAATTTTTTTTTTATATATGTATGTAGATATGTTTTTTCTTGCCCGTCGTGGTGAAGGGGCACAAGGTGTGACTGTAAACCGGCTGGTTATAGGTTCGATCTCCAATCGAGGAAATTAAACATTTATTTAAAATTTATATTTTTGAATTCTTTGAAGCTTTCCAGCCAATTTTTGCTTTTATTCTATAAAATACAACGGAAAATCCACAAATAATTAAGCGGAAGAGTATGTTTGTTGGAATGCGAATTGTATGGAAGAGTAGCGGTTAAACACCGATAAGATCTCTGGATTTATTGGTCCGATTTACTTTCTTTCTTTAATATTGAATGTAATTAGTTATAACAAAAGTCCGCGACATCGTATATCGTATATCTTATAAATAAGTTACACTAAGGCACTTTTTGACTAAAAATATAATCAAGGAATTTTTATTAAGACTGTCTTCGGCTTTTATAGCATGTAATTTGGAAGTAAACTTTTCGAGAATATTTTTTTCAAAAATAAAATTAAAATATTTCTACGCTCTGTTTACGGCCGCAAGCCTATGCTGGGGTCCCGCGGGGGACGTCCTTGCCGCCGATGACGTCCTATCATACAACCACGTAGTATCGAATGTCTCAATATGTTGGCAAATGCAGAATAATAAAAGTATTATAGGTAGTATGCGGGCGAAGCCGCGAGTGGGCCGGTAGTGATTATATAAGGACCAAGTTGAAAATATTACAAGTACTAAAAACACCATTTACAAAATCAAATCAATACCATCGACGGTTACACCTTTATCGCCTACACTCAGTTCTCAATAAGTTAACAACATTGCAAAATATTATTTCTCACGGCCCACGTCACAATACGTTCATTGATTCGAAGCTGTTGCCCACGCCTTGCATCATTGATCCATTACAAGTAGAACAGAACAAAGAGTGTACGTATGTAGATTTACTGATCTCGCTTTAGTTAATATAGATACGTTAAAAATTAATTGATCAATGAGGTTCCTGGGAACCTGTTAAAACACTCCGTTCTCCAGTTTCTGATAAATATTTTGGGCATTGCGGGTTGAATATTAATCGATACTAATTCGTACCTTCCGAGTGGGGATCGAACCCACAATCATCGCGTTACGCTTGTGCTCCTGCACCACGACGACGACCTCAATATAGATATGTTGAATTGATGATTGATTGATTGATAATATAATACACTTAATGTGGAGTGTGCGGGATATAGCGTGAAGCTAATTTAATTTATTTTAAGTTATCCAGAAGGTAGATGGAATGTTAATACACTCTATTACCAATAAGCGTCTTGACTGGCGAAACTCTATGCCGCCCTTTGTCTTGTCACCAGAATAAAAAAATATGATATTACATATTTCTTTCCCCCGAGTGGGTATCAAACCCACAGTCATCGCGCTTACAGTCGCAGTCGCGTATAATAATATAAAGAAGCCGCGTATAGTATAAAGGGAACCAAACGCGACATTAAATAATACACTTAATTGGATTCGAACCTAAAACACCTAATACAAATTTGATCATATTTACGTTAATAGCACGAACAATACAAAATATTTTGCATAATTTCAAAATTTAGTTCCAACATAAACGCTTTGTTCGTAACAATGTATTCAAAATGCATAAGCCAGGTCTAATCCTAGCTATCCCGGTACAAGGTTCTGGTACCAGTACTCCTGTATAAAACCGTATGTCACAATTAAAATTCCATATTAAGAGGTAATTGGGTGTTTTTTTATTGTTTTTAGTGTTAAAATGTTAGTATATTTCAATTAAGAGACAAAAATCGCAGAAATTTTATTTTTATTTAAAAAATTACTATAACTAATTTAAATTTTAATGGTGAAGTTAATATATTTCAATAAAAAATTGATGTTTTATTTAACCGTCAATCTTCTTAACGTTTCATTTCCAAAGTAAAATTTTGATTAGTTTAAAATGTAACTGGACTTAATAGAGCCGGATATGGCTTTTTCACGTTTAGCAGACCAAGTAGAGGGTACCCAATGTTAAGATAATAAGTTCTTTGATTTTCACGATAATTACACATTTTAAAATAGTTTCATTCGAGAGAGCTAGGAAAAGAAAATAGTTAATTGTGTCGAGTGGAATTGAACCCACAACCGTTGCGTTTCTAGCCAGAGACTAATTAGACAAAATAATGATATTTTGAATTAAAACTTTATATTTTTTAACCATTTTCCAGAAACATTAACTCTTCATTTTAATACAAAAGATGATAGAAATATTTACAACTACATTATAATATCTCTTGGCGCAGGGGCACAAAATGTGACTTTACAATCGATTGGTTGTGGGTTCGATCACCACTCGAGAAAATATTTATTTATATTTTCATTTCTTCGCTCCGGTGGCGAGGCAAATCGCGACATTGAGTTGCGCCACTCTACACGCAATGCCTCCAGAACTCGACAGAAAGTAGAGAACGGAGTGATGTGAAGGTAAAAAAAGTATATGCATCTAAAAAAAAACCAATAAAAAAACAAAAACCATTGTAGAATAAACTCATAGCACTGGAACGTGGAGGCTAAATGCGTTACGTGCACCGCATACGCCGCTCCGTATTCCATTCCGTTCATACTGTACAATCCTGGCGTGCTTTTGAATGGGGTGACCGCTGACCGAGGGAAGTGAGGGTTAGGTTAATTAAAATTGTATATAGTGTAATTGAGGCTGTTGTAGTGTGGTGGAACAATATCTGGACGACGGTTTTGGGTTCGATCCCTAACAAAATGAAGTTCGGCGTTAAGGAGGTAAATAGAGGACAATTGATGTGGGAATGGATACTATGTTATGTAAAACACGAATCTAGAACAAGTTTGTGATAGCTTTTTCTAGAGAGCTGTCAGAGGCCAGTCGTGGCGCAGGGGCACAAGATGTGACTGTGAAATCGAATGGTTGTGGGTTCGATACCCACTCGAGGAAATGAAATATTTATTTAAATTTATTTTTTCATTTCCTCGCTCTAGTAAGAAAATATTATGCTATTACTATTATTAATATGTATGTAATTATATATACAGAAACAAAGTAAGGAAAAATCCCTAAGTAGAATTCGAATCTAAAACAGTCATATCTTTATTGTACCACGACAGCTAACTAAAAACAGAAACTAAGAAATGAATCATAATTTATTTTGCAAAATTATCATTTTATTTGCTGTATAATAAAACCTACTAGAGCTAGTTTCAAGTATAAACAAATAATATTCCATAGTCAGGTTTCTAGATTTATTTACCTTATTAGGTAAGAACCATCACGTACGTACCTATTTACAATGTATGGTTGTATCGGGTTTATAAACACTTTAGTAAAATATGTTATTTTATAACTTTTAGCCGTCGTGGCGTAGTGGCCCCATATCTGGTTGTAAAGGTATTGATTTTGGGTTCTATATACAAATATAATTTTTTTTATGCTTTCTTCTGATAAATAGAACAAAAAAGCAGAGAAAAAAAAACTAAAAATTAACCTATTTCTTTACAAATTGCCAAAAGAACTAGTGTTAGGACACTCCGTTCCCAACTTTCCGCCGATTCAAGGCATTGTGTGTTGAGGAACCAGAGTGAAATGAGTGAGATAGATTTAAAATCAGCTTTACGCTGTATTTTGTATACGCAGAGTAGACAACGGGAACCAAGTTTTAAGACACACTAAAGTTACAAACTTAAGACACACGTTAAATATAAATAAATATTTCATCTCCTCGAACGGGGATCGAACCCACAACCAGTCGCGTTCACACTCACATCCCTGCGCCACGACTGGCTTCAAAGTATATTTATTTAATAAAAAAATATTCTTTCCAACATTAAAACTAATATTGTGTGTCCTACATTTACGTTGATAATAACGGTTGGAGCGTAATACTTTTCAGCTATAGAGATAACCGCTTCTTAGAATAAGTTATAAGAAAAAACTTTGTTTTTTAATATATTACTATAAAACTTAATTATAATATAGAATCATGAAATAAGTTTATTTTTTCAAATTATACAAAAAATAACGTAAAATTGGTCATTTTCTTACTTTAATTTAATCTAAAAATAATAGTTTATTAATAGAAAATGCTCTTTTTTTAGAGTTCCGTACCTCAAACAAAATCCTTAAAGAATCGCTTTGTTCGTACTCTGTCCGTCTGTCGAGGCCATTTATCTCGAGACCACGTATAGGTAGGTATCGAGCTAATTAATATCAAATATTAAGGTAAGTCATATATGGTCCCTAAGGCACAGACAAAATATAACGGTTGCAGATTCGATTCCCATTCGATGGAATAAAGTGTTTAATATTTTCATTGGCTAACTCTGGTAACGCTTTGTGTAGCGCTTTGCGTTGTACCAGAGCGAGCCGACCGATCCAAATGATATATTACCCTGGGTGAGAATCGTACCCCAACCCTTGTGTTTACTGTCACACGCTGTGCCACAGTGACCTCTTATTTTAGATGGTCATATAAAAATATACTGTGAAAGAAAAAATTAAACTTAATTGTTATACTTCTTCTAATTAGTATTTCTAAGAAGAGATTTTTCATTCATATTAACAAGAATTGAAAAAAAGCAGAGCGTGTTCCAAATACGAGATAAAAAGAAAGAACCAGATGATTTACGATACTATATTAAAATTTATTTCAATATTTTTTTAATTTAATTTAATTTTTAATACTAACATATAAAAAAATCGACATAAATGTACCAATTTTGATTAGAACATATGGTTAAATTGGTTAAATCACTTGGAAGGTTTGAAGTGCGGTTCTGGCTAATCTCGATATGTTCAAATTTTGTCACGTTTTTAATTTTTTTCTTTTCTTTTGACTGTTATTATCAAATTATTGAGAATAACATTTCAAATTAAAAAAAAAATATATAAGCATACCCGGGGCAGTGACCGAATTGCGCTTTCAGTCAAATGTTTGAAGAAAAAGTTAATTGAAATAACACGTATTTGTATTAAGAAATTACCAATGCCGTTTTATTTTTCAGTTTCACGTTGTATCCCGCATGCAGCAGAATAGGCAGAAAGAGCCTAGTGTTAAGACACTTCACTTCCCAAAACTCAATTGGGAAGCAGAAACCTACGTCACGCTCTGCATCGACACCAGATTAAAGAAATAATAATATAAAATATTTAATTCCCTCGCATCGAAATCAAACCCGCAACCTATCTAACAATCACACCTATGCACCCCAGCGCCACGACCGACATCAAACACAATACTTCTATACGACTTCAGTATCTAATAATACTATAAAATTTACGTTCAAACATAAATGGAATCGAACTCCAAACCAAGTTAATATATTCAATTTCCACAATTATTATATCTAATAGGTATATTAGAATAATCTACGCAAATCGTTACTGCGCCATTCTAGCTAATGCTAGTCTTCCTGTTCACATGAAGGAGTTATTAGCTAGGCATCTTTCGTATATCCTATCCTGTCCTGTCACTGGAGCCGTCGTAGGAGATAATGGGTTGTAATCCCATTGGATTGGTTCGAACACAGCAATTTATTGGGAACGGTTCAATTATATTATTATATGTAACTGTGATTTGTGAGGCAAAAAACAAAATAGAGAGGCCACAGTGGCACGTGGGTTAGGTTAGGTTGTGAGTTCAATTAACAATATAGAATGAATTATTTATATTTTTCTCACATCTGGCAAGACATGACACTCATGAACTTTGTCTTTTAGAACATTTTGTTTCAAATTTAGGTGGTAAGTAAGAACGAGGTATTTTGATACAATACACTATACTGTGTTTTTTTTTAACCGAGCCAAATGCTGGATAAAAAGTAAAATAATAAAAATAACTGCGTTAGAAATTACATATGTTTATTACAATGACAAAGAATTCAAATCTAATCTACAGAAATGTTTCTTTTGAATATTTGGAATATGATTAGGTCACCAAGTTTTCGGCAAAGAAGACGCAAAGAAATGAAAATATCAATAAATAATAATTAATTCCCAAATCGAACCCATAACCTTTTCGCTTACAGTCGCACCTATTAAAAATACGGCAAGAAGGTGAATACTGAAAACTAAAAAAAAAACCGACTGGCAATAATGATCATAATTAAAACTTTATAAAAACCTTTACTTTTGTACAAGTAATGAAAAAAGCTATAACAGGCTGAAGCTTACATCTATTAAGGAATTCCATTCCACAACATTATTTCGCCCTTTTAGCTTGACAATTGATAATAAGGATACAATTTCAATGTCTCGTTTAGGTTCCTAACTGACTCCCGGAAGTCATTGGTATTTACTTAAAGTCGGTGAACACAAAGAGTTGTGGCTACTTACCGTGAGTCATTCGTGGGCGTGTGTAGTTAGTTTTGTACGCGATGGCGCATCTAGGCTGTGGTTTTGCATATAAATTTTAGTATTTAACTCTATAATTGTTTTTTTATTTAGTTAATTTAGTTTCACGCTGTATCCCGCATACATCAGGGTAGATGGAGGGAACCTAGTGTTCCCCACTATCCGGGAACTTGATTGGCTGAATGTCATTGTGTTTTACAAAATATATTGCAGGTATGATCGGCAATTCATATCCTGGTAGGCAAAATATTTTTGGGTTAAGTTTAGTATAGTTTCATATGCAATTTATCAATATATTATGTATCTCTTACTAAAATTAAATAATCTGTAACAATTTTTATGTATACCGAGGAAACATCTAGCTTCTAAGTCAACGCAATCAAAAGATCTAAAGCAAAAAAACGTTTATACAGCGTTTGTGGTGCATTTTATATGAAATTCGCAACGTAACCTATAGAGCACCTACTTGCCGCGGACCTCCAGTTACGGAATTTAACTAAAAGTGAGAACTTACAGTATAAATAAAGGAAACAATCCGAAAAATATATTTTTTTTATTTAAAAAAAAAAAAAAATCATCACAAAGCTATAATTTGTTTCATATGAAACAAGTATAAACACGGCACATACACTAAAGTTCATCAAACCAAACCATCAAATCTGAAATTGATACGGAACCCTCAAGCAAATCTGACTCGCACTTGACCGGTTTTTTTATACATCTCTGCTTTGTCATGACAGCAAAATACCTGTATTTCTATAAATAATGATCACATTAATATTTATTTATTCTTTACTTGGACGTCACTTTGTTATATTATGTTTAAACAAAAACGCATTTCAATTTCACACCAGCCCTTGACATTTTATATAACCCCTGTTGCACCCGAGTCCAGTTATTTTTAACTTTGTAAATGTCATTGTGTTTGAACCCCTTTAGAAGGCGTTAAACGAACTTTATAGATTAGGAATGTTGGCTACCACCTGCGCCAAAAAAAAGTTTAAAAACATGTTCTAATTTAATAAAAATAAATCAAAATTAAATTGATTTCACGCTGTATCTCGCTCACAGCGGGATAGGCTGAGGGATAATGTTAAGACACTCCGTTTCCCATTTTTCGCGGAATTCTGAAGGCATTGTGTGTTGAATGGTGGAACTCAGCACTGCGCGTTGCCTCGACCCCAGAGCAAAGAAGTGGAAATATTCATTTAAATAAATATTTCATTTCCTCGAGTTGGGATCGAACTCACGACCAGTCGATTTTGGCTCTAAAATGTTGAAATGTTCTAAATAATGAAATAAAATAAGCTTTGTTTAGTTTCATTCATTATAGCTGATGGTTAAACATAATGTTGTGCTAAGACAAGACTCCAGTTTCGCTTTCCGTACGAATCTAAGGCACTTTTTATGAAAGCAAGTGTATAAGCATACCTACTGTACTTCATTCCCTTGAATAGTGATCGAACTGACAACCATAGCCTTATTAACCGTAGCCACTGCGCCACGTTGCCCTATTATTATTTCAAAATTATCATTGAAACATATATTTTAAGCACATATAATTATAAATGCAAGTATATTTTTAATTTTTTTTGTAACTTCTTTGTTGTAACGATTTTCAAACTTTCTAAATTCCTAATAAGCAAGGAATAGAGAATGGTATTTTTGTTTAATTATACGCTCTCTGTAAACTAAGAAAAAAATACTTTTAAATAACATAAAATATCAATCAAACAAAACTTTTAAATTCAATAAATATTTCATCGAAACCATTTCAAAATAACCATTGAATCGTGATTCAATTGTGCGTTTCGCAGCAAGTGGCAAATCAAGGTATATGTGGTCGCAAAATGCCTAACAAAATATTTTTTTTAGGGTCACTCCGTATGCCACAAAAAGCAGGGTAGGCGGAGGGAACCTCGTAATAAGACATTCCGTTCCCCATTTTCTACCGAATTTTGGAGGCATTGCGTGTCGAGTGGCAGAAGTTAACGCCGCGCTTTGCCTCGACATTAGAACGAAGAAATAATAACATTTGTTTTAAGATCACGGTACCTAATGTTAAGGCACTCCGTTCTAGATTCTCCGCCGAATTCTCAAGTCATTGCGTGGCGGAACTCGACGCCGCGCTTAGCCTCTACACCAGAGCGAAGAAATATTAAATATTACATCAAAACCATATGATAAAATTACTATTAAATCGTAATTTAATTGTAATTTCGCAGCAAGGTACGGGTGTGCAGTCTCGAAATATTTAACAAATTGTTGAAATTATATTAGCCGAGACACAAAACGGTACCTTTGACTACTGAGATTGAAGTGAGCCATTATCGATGTTGTAATACAAAATAATCTTGTTATCTTGGAAATTTACATTTTAAACCTTATTTTAGTTGGATTGTTTAGAAATTGTAATGTTTATTTTGAATATTTTGTTTGTTAAGTGTGAATACGGTGGTTGGTTAAGTAAAATGCTGTTAGGTTAATCGTCCGGGGTTAATATACGCTCTGTATAGAAAATATTATCTATTTTATAAAATTAAATTAAAATTAACAGTTATTTTTATCATCAATATATTTAACTAAAAATATATGTAACATTAAGACTTTTATTTCTAAATCGATGCTAATAATTTACAATTTCAAATAAACTCTACAATATATAGTGAAAATAAAAATAAATCAGCTTCACGCTGTATCCCGCACACAGCAGGGTTGGCAGAGGGAACCTAGTGTTAACACACTCCGTTACCCACTTCTGCCCAATTCTGGAAGCATTGCGTGTTGAGTGGCAGAATCCGACGAAGCACTTTGCCTCGACACCAAAGCGAAGAAATGGAAATATAAATTTAAGTAAATATTTCATCTCCTCGAGTGGGGAACGAACCCACAACCAAACGGTTTTACAATCACACTTTGTGCCGCTACGCCACGACTGGCCTCAAATAGTAATATAATGTGAAAATTATATTTTTTGAACTATTTCTATTTCGTTTCATACCTTATTTCCCGTAGGATAAGTAAATAAGCAGTATTACGTGAAATTTCAATATAGATTCCCAAACTTTTTCGATTGAGATAAGAGCAATTCTCTTGGGCGCTTCTCGTATAACAAATTTTCGAACGCGCTTTTATTTGGTCGAGCTGTAAGTAAGTAAAAATAAATCAAATCAAATCACGCTATATCCCGCGTACTGCAGAGTATGCAGAGAGAACATAGTGTTAATACACTCCGTTTCTCACTTTTCGCCAAATTTTTCATGGTATTGTGTGTAGAGTGAACAGAACTCAACCCCTTGCCTTGGTGCCAAAGAAATGAGAATATTAAAAAATAATACTTTATTGCTTTGAGAGGGGTTCGAACCCACAACCCTCTCGTCACGCTGTTAAAAAAGCTTATTTTTAATTTTTTAAGCTATTAACTTATTAAAACTTCACGATTACAGTACGTAAAGGTTAAGGCATTTCTCTCCTTCCGCCTAATTTTTTAAGACATTAAATATACTCAAGACAATTTTAATTTATTTGTATATGAAAATAATATATCAGTTCCCAAAGCTGGAGACGAATTTGCAACTACCGTGTATGCAGCCGGTTCCACTGCACTATAACGGACTCAATAATTATACTATAATAATACTTATTCCTAGCGTCGTATAGTAAATTTCTTGGTTTAAATTTATTGACTGAGGTTCCAATGAGCTAATGTTTGCCTCAAGCAGTAATTGAATACACGGTCTCTTGATATACTTCAGATACCATATATATATATGATGTTTATTTGTGACTCGCTCTTACTATAAGAATATATTAATTACTAATGCAGACGCGCGGCTTCGCCCGCTTACACCTATTTTTATATTGTAACCAAATTTTACAAAGATTTTATGTTAAATAAATTTTAACCAATGTGTTATCTTAATGTGTTAGCTATATTATAGTAAAGTTCCATCTAAATATTTATATATATAACAGTAGTTTTTGTGTAAGAATGGATCAAGCAGTATTTCGTTTCTTGTTTAAAATATTATAAGCATAGAAGGAATTGAAGCCGTCGAGGCCCAGGGGTACAAGGGTGTGACTGTAACGCGACGTTTGTGGGTTCTATCCCCAATCGAGGAAAAGAAATATTTTTTAAAATTTATATTTCCATTACTTCGCTCTGGTGTCGAGGCAAAGCGCGGCGTTGAATTCTGCCACTCAACACGCAATGCCTTCAGAATTCGGCAGAACGTGGGGAACAGAGTGTCTTAACACTAGGTTCCCTCTGCCTCCTTGCCTTGTGCGGGATGTAGCGTGAAGCTGATTTGATTTTATAAGCATAGAAAAACATTGAATGAGGTACTTGTAACGTTTCAGAACAACGTCAATATTATCTATATTGAATTTAATTCACTTAATAAAAAAATGGCTCAAATTTAATACAATTGAAAATGATTCTACTACTAACGCCTTCGTAAATTGGAAATAAATTGATGATTTTTCATGAATTTATATTATGTAAAATGTATAAATAACTTATATAAAAATAGTATATTCACCAAAATAGAAATTTGAAATATGCTTTATATTACTATTCCTTATATAGTAAGATTAAAACACCCTGTATAATAAATACGAGATGATTCATTGAATTATAGCCGCGGTCAAAATTCTCAGAAGGTACTGAAATGGAAAAATCTAAGCAAAACACAAGAACTAATGTAAAAAATATTTTTTACACGACACGATTACGATACGATTTCTTTAGATATTATGGTGGCTGTAGCAAAAAATTAGCAAAAATGTCAATTTTTTATGATAATTAATTAACATCTCCATTCTTTTAACACTAAATCGGACGAAAAACGCAGATAGTATTAACACTGAATTTTCACTACCTACTCTACTTTTTACCACATACTCTTCTATTTGAATATTATAGGGCATGTATAAAGAGGTTGATGACAGTGGACGAGGCGAAAGAGATATGTAGAGACCGTAGCGTTGAGCGCTCCATTCTCTCTGTCTACTCCGCAAGCGGGAAGCTAAGTTAAGTTTATTAAAGTTAAATGAATATAGAATCATAATGCATAATTTTTATTAAAATAGAAAAAAATACTAAAACCATCACAATTAACATTTTTGTTTATTAAAACATAATTGCCTTTATACAGTTTTTCCTATCGAGAAAACGAGCCCCTGCGTCACGACTGAAGTCAAACCAAGTCCACCATTTAAAAAATAACAAAAAAACATTTCGCCACACCAAGAAAGATAATCTGGCGACACATTTTGATTGATTGACATTTTCGTTCTTTGTTCACGCGATTTACATATATGTATAACATAAGCACCTCTAATTTGTATACAATATGCTCTTAATTTCTCGTGTACAATGGTGTTTTTCTGATTTTTTGTACGAACAAAAACAAGAAGTTCATTTATCCGAACGTATCCGTATAAAATCGATGACGCTGCAGTTTTATGCTTACTGTTTTTAAATAACGTGACATCTACAATTTTTGATTATGTTATAATATGGACTGGTCGATCTGGTGGTGTTTTTTTTATAATAAGGTTTAAGACCTTTTGATTGGAAGGGGTTTTTATTTTTTTTTTTTTTGTTTCAGCATAGAGGTAATCCTGGGTTAGAGGTAATCCTGACTTAGTTTTAAGACATGGCATTCCCGTTCCCCACTTTCCACCTTTTTAAATATTTTATTTTCTCGAGTTTGAATCGAGCCCTTTACGAGGCAAAGAGAGGAGACCTCGATTCACTTTTAAAAATCCAGTATTAATGATACTGGAGAAAGGTCATTTGCGAAGTATGAGAACCCTGGAAGGTTTGCATGAAGAGTTGCATGAAGAGTGAGGAAGAAACATGCAGAGACACAGGTACAGTTCTCTCTGGTTAACCTGCTTGATTTTTATATTAACCTAAACTTCTAACGATATTTATTTTAATTGTACGAGTATGTATCTTAAGGAGAAGTCTTCTTAAAAAAAATATATAGCTTCACGCTATATCCCGCACACAGCAGGGTAGGCAGAGGGAACCTAGTGTTAAGACACTCCGTTCCCCACTTTCTGCCGAATTTTGGAGGCATTGCGTGTTGAGTGGCAGAACTCAACGCCGCGCTTTGCCTCGACACCAGAGCGAAGAAATGGAAATATAAATTTAAGTAAATATTTCATCTCCTCGAGTGGGGATCGAACCCACAACCAGTCGGTTTTACAGTCACACTTTGTACCACTGCGCCACGACTGGCCTCTTATTTGTGTGACTTTAACAAATCTGACGGTGTGATATGGTTTTTTAAGCTGAACCTTTGTACGATATAACCGGCAGAAAGAACTTACACTGCTTTCCATCCAAATTTGAGATGTCTTGTATTGAGTGGCGAAACTTAACGCCGCTCATGTTCAGTTAAATTTTATTCTTCCTACCGGAAACTTTACCCAAAATCGTCAAACAAATAGTTTCAACAAATCTGCAATCAATTATAACTTCTAACTTTCAAAAATTAGAATAAAAACATACACACACAATAAAAAAATGGTTTCGCTTTTTGAAAGCTCCAATTATCTACTACAGTAGTTGCGTTTATTTGTGTTAATTTTTAACACGTTTAAGCACGATAATTGATGATGCACCGAACGCTAGGTAATTTAAAGTTTTAAGGTCAGATTGCTTTTGGACTTTCCAATAATTTCGCCGCCTCAATAGTTACTTCAATATACGTAGATCACATTTCGGTTTTAAGTAAATATTTTTAGCGGACAAATGCAATAGAACGAATTTTTAATATAATTTTCTTATTTTCACGCTGTATCCCGTTTAGCGGGATAGGCTAAAACAACCTATTTTAATACTTTTCTCTCAATTTTTGAGGCATTGCCTGATGACTAGAACTCATCGCCGCACTTCGTTCCCTCGTGTGGGAATCGAACACACAACTGTCTGCTTTTGCCTTCATCGCTTGTCATTTCGTTGTCTTATTTTATAAAAAAAAATTAAATATTTTTTTTAAATAACTTACAATAATGTTGTTTTAATTAGTTTATAATAAACAATTAATAATGACTGTGTTGTAATATAATAGTTTATTCTAAGAAAAATAAAGCAGGAAAATGTTAAAATGGATGACGAGGCGAAGCGTGGCGTTTAGTTCCGCTATTACAATGCCTCCAGAGTTCTGCGGTAAGTGGGAGACGAAAATGTGTTAATGGGGACGGAGTGTCTTAACACTTTGGTTTGGCAAAAGTGAATACAATTTTTTTAATATTTTTAAACATTTTTAAAGTGTTATTCCACACTTAGAAAAGAAAAATAGTTATTTAGAAAACGTATAAAAATTTTAACGTTGCGGAACTTGAACCCGCACCTCCTGGAAACCGACCTGGTTTTTTTTTACCAAATTCTTAGTAAATTATCTTTGGGTAGCGGAAATTTGTAAAAATCTCCCTACAGAGAAGCTAACAACATAAATAAGTTGTAATAAGCGTATAAAAATTTCGACGTAGCTTGATGAGAACGTATGGCTTAGTGGTCAGAGCGCCTGGTCGGTTTCCAGGAGGCGCGGGTTCGAGTCCCGCTACATTTAATTTTTTATACGTTTTATAAATAAGTACAGATCAAAGGAAATATAAAAAGTCGTGCTATCTTTTTTAACTTAAAATTAAAAATAATATCCACAATTTCGTACAAAGAAGTAAATTAAAATGAAATTTAAAATTTAATTCAAAACAAAGTACAAAAAAGCTGAACATAACTAGCTCATTAAAAAGCTCATCCATTTATATAATTGTTTATTTTAAACTGAGAAGCGTCAACTTGGTCGTTTCAAATGCATTCGTTTCATATATTTAATTCACGTTCGTTTCAATAAAAGGCCATATTAGGCTTTTTATTTAGTTGAAATTTTATTTTAATATTAGTATAGAATACGAGGCCAGTCGTGGCGCAGTGGTACAAAGTGTGACTGTAAAACCGACTGGTTGTGGGTTCGATCCCCACTCGAGGAGATGAAATATTTACTTAAATTTATATTTTCATTTCTTCGCTCTGGTGTCGAGGCAAAGCGCGGCGTTGAGTTCTGCCACTCAACACGCAATGCCTCCAAAATTCGGCAGAACGTGGGGAATGGAGTGTCTTAACACTAGGTTCCCTCTGCCTACCCTGCTGTGTGCGGGATATAGCGTGAAGCTAATTTAATTTAATTTAATACTAGTACACTACAGTATGATAATTTACTGTATAGTTGGAAAATTATATGAAAATTACCTTGATCTAATGTTCATAATTTTGCTAAAATATAAGAATTTGGAAGTCCGTCGTAGAGTAGGAGTACAGTGTGTGGTTATTATTTTTTCTCGCTCTGGTAACAAGACAAAACGCGGTGTTGAACTCTGTCATTCAACATGCAATGCCGCGAGGATTCGGCAGAAGATGGGGAACGGAAGAATCTTAACCAGGACTGGTGTGTCTTAACACAAGGTGACCAGGCTCCCTGTGTTACGCTTTGTGCTGGATACAGCTGAAGATGTAATCTATACTCTACTTTGTTCTCCTTATCATATTTTCATCATATGAAACACATAATTTTATAGAAGCGATTACTAAAAATCTAATGAAATTTTGTAATAAAAACATTTTCATTTCTTAATTGTTATCAAACTTCCATAACCGTTGATCAGTAAAATAAAAGAATTTTTAATTTCTACGACAAAATTCATAATAATTTCTTTTACTCTTGCAATTACCCTTTTATGTAACTTCAGCACAATAGCCCAATTTTCCCCTTCAGCTAAGCGAAAAGTTGATTGTATGGGTACGCACGAACTTTTAAGATCGAATCGAATAAAAATCTTTTGTTTTTAAATTACACAGAAGTGACGGTTGAAGGTTCAATTCTCACGTGGGAAAATGAATTATTTTATAAATTGAGTGTCCTTATCTTAACCCTATTTGCGATTTACAGTGTCAAGCTTTAAAAATTGGATGAAAACTGATCGAAATTATTCGTGACAGAGTGGTACAAGCGTACGACTCGCACTACTTGTAAACGCGATAGGCTGTGGATTCGACTTCCACTCGAGGAAATGACAATACATATTCAATATTATAATGTCGTCGCTCTGGTAGCTAAGCAAAATGAGGCGTTGAGTTCCTTCCATTGGGTCAAAAGTACGGAATAAAAATGTCTTAATACGAAGAGTGTTTCGACACTAAGTACTCATGTTCCTATCCTGCCATTTGAACAACAGAAAACAGCTTGAAACAAAAATAATTAAAACTGACATCCACGCTAAAATTACTCCCACAGCCACGTCCCTATTAACACTCCACTCTCCAACACCAATAATATATCAATCCAACGAACCAAAACCGTTTGATGCAACCACGTATATGTAAAGCCTCCGATATTTCTGTAATAAACTTGTCGCGTTCTATCGATCATATTTCATAATATAACCTGTTGGTGACTCAATAGAGGCGCTGATCGACAATAATGTGACGGCAATCGTCGAGAACGGACAGACTCTACCATTTATTATAGATATTGAGCTTTTCAATACTGTCCGCGGCACAGTAGGGTTGGCAAGGAGTAGGAAGTGTTAAGACGATCGAATTCTGGAGGTATTGCGTATTGAGTGGCGGAGCTCAACGCCGCGCTTTGCCTCGATATTAGAGCGATTAATATTTAATTCTCTCTAGTCATTTTTGCTAGAATTGAGCTATATTCTTTTGATATACAAAAAAAATTACAATATTATCTATGTTTTTTCTTAAAACGAGGCGCAGTATCACTGAGTCCGCCTGTAAAGTGTCATGGTAGCACGTTCACTCGTGGTAATAAATTATTGTCATTCCCTAGCTCTCATATAAAACAAAGCGTAAAGCTTTTAATTTTAAGGTATTATTCCACTAAAGGTATAATTTTTTTACGTAGCGGTATTTGAACTCGCGACGTTACCTACAGAGATGCTAACAACATAAATAAGTTGTAACAAGCGTATAAAAATTTCGACGTAGTTTGATGAGAACATATGACTTAGCAGTCAGAGCGCTTGGACGGTATCCACGAGGCGCGGGTTCAATTACCGTTCAAAAATTTATACGCTTTCTAAAAAGTGAAGAGGAAAGTTCCTTCACTCTGTACGCAATCTCTCTAAAACTGGGCGATATGGAAAGTACGAAGTGTCTTAACACTAGGTTCTCCTATCCTACTAAAAGAACACAAAAAACAACTTGACATCGAGATCGATGATTTTATATGATGATAAAACAAAACCACATTCACATAACGCAGTCGCTATCGAGTGTCGCCAATAGTAAAGTACCCTTAATGCAATAATAGGCAAAGCTCGCCGGCTCGGCTCTTCTCCTAAAAATAAACTAGTTTCTATGAAACTGAACGATTATGTCCATTTTGATTACAGTTAAATTGATTTTGTGGTTATTTTATGAAGGCCACGCGGCTTCGCCCGCTTGAACTATACAGACATTTATTAAACACAATTTTAGTAGGTAGTAGTTTGTTTTTATTTCATCACTCTGTTGCTGAGGCAAAATCGCAGCGTTGAGTTCCACCACTCAACACGCAATGGTTTTTACATTAGGCTCCCTCTGCCTATCCTGCTATATGCGGGATACAGCGTGAAGCTGACTTTTTTTACTATAGCAATGTATTTAGGGAACATTGGTTGATATTTAAATATGATTATCTATACTATAATCTTTTTAACAAATCGCAATTTAAATGTATTTGGGATTTTATTCTCAAATATTGTTGTAATTAATAAAAAAAAATGTTTTGTTGCTTTATATTTATCTGGGTACCGCCTGGTAGGTACAAACATGACTAACGCGGTTTTTCCGCGTAAATCCCGATCCTGCGGGAATTACTGGATATCAAAAGTAACATAAGGCTATTTTAAAGTCACAGATAGACATTTCAATTTTATTTTTATGTATAGATTAGTAAATTACGTTGTTATATTGGAAAAATACAGTGTTCCAAACGCAATGCTTCCAGAATTCGGCGGAAAGTGGCAAACAGAAGTGGGGAACAGAGTCTGGGTAACAATGGGTTCCCAGGTTCCCTCTGCCTGCAGCTATGTGCGGAAGAAAGCGTGAAGCTAACAAAATTTTTTTACTATAGAAACTACGGTATTTTGATTGCAAACGCAATGATGACGCAATTTGTTCTTTAAAAACAACACGATTAAATAAATACAAAGGCGGATCTTTAATATTTACCTACTTCTGTGTTTATTTAATTCTCTTTATGTTTTTGGTCGTTAAGGTAAAAAAAAATGTATCTTTTATAGATATAATTTACAGTGACTTTCACAATATATCCCGCCCATATCAGGATAGGCAGAGGGAACCTGAGAACCTAGTTTTAAGACACTCTGCCGAATTTTGAGGCATTGAGTTTTGAGCGGCGAAACTCAATGTCGCACTGCCTTGTTACTATAGCGAAGAAATAAAAATATGAAATATTTTATTACTCCAAATGAGAATTGAACCCACTACGTTCGCATTAAAAGTCTCATGTCACATAAAAGTGACAACTGCTGTTATAAAATATGGATTGAATATCAATTTTTGAAGTAAATAGTCAACAAGTAAAATTGGACGAGTTTTATATACAGTAATAGGTAATATATAAACAAATAAATAATAAATAAAATAACTCAGCTTCACACAGTATTAAGGGCAGCGGAAGCGCGAGTGTTAAGACACTCCGTTCCCTGCTTTCCGCTGTATTGTGGTGAAGCTTAACGTGTGGCGGAACTCAACGCCGCGCATTGCCCCGGCATCATAGCGAAGAAATGGAAATGCACATAATAAATTTGCACGTAACCGTACAATTTCTATTCTTGTTTATTCTTCATTTCACATAGCTAATGTGTAAAACAGGTGAAGAGAATTTTATGAACGAGCGTATGTATGTATGTTTGTATGTGTGACGAAATCATCTAAATTATCACTTTGCGCTTTCTATTGTGAATGCTGTAGACATTATGTAGATAGTGACGATTTTTTTATGTTTATTGCATGTTTTTGTAATTCATTTGATATTTTGATCTTTCTTAATTTGTCATCTTCACGATGTATCCCTCATACAGCAGGGTAGGCAGAAGAAACTTAGTGCTAAGACACTCCATTCCCCACTTTCTATCGAATTCTGGAGGCATTGCGTGTTTATTACTCAACGCCGCGCTTTGCCTCGACACCAGTGCGAAGAAATGAAAATATAAATTTAAATAAAATATTTCCTTTCCCTCGAGTGGGGATCGAACCAACAGCCAGTCGATTTTAGAAAGATTCTAGAAGGTCTCTTAAAGAAAGATTAAATTATGTATTTTATTTACTTACTATTAAAATATTGACTCGAGGCTCGCGTGCTACTGTATGTGACCCAACTTTCGATGGGTCAAGCAAAGTAAACACTAGTTTTCAAATACCAGTAGAGTGTGTATTCTAAACAAAGCTCAGTTAAATTATGTATATTTTCATATTATATAAACATTTTTTTCTGCTTCACGCTGTATCCCGCACACAGCGGGGTAGCCAGAGGGAATCTCAGTTTTAAGACACTCCGTTCCCTACTTTCCACTGAGTTCTGGAGGCATCGCGTGGCTTAACTCGCCACTAGAGCGAAGAAATGAAATTATAAATATTTCATTTCCTAGAGTGGGGATCGAACTCACAACCAGTCGATTTTACAGTCACGCTTTGTGCCGCTGCGCCACGACTGGCCTCTATTTTCATATTGTATTCAAGTTTTATAGTTTTGAGTTAGCTTTAACAAAGTTACTTAATTAATTATGCTAATGTAGTTTTAAATAAAATATTTTAATTGTTTTTATTGTTTATGAATGAAAACATCGATTTATGATAATTTTAAATATAAAGATCTCCGCTTCTCGAAACCCATATTTGAGAGACTGCATGTGGCCGAAAACAGATTTACGGCTCGAATCTGATTCGAACCCACAACCGTCGCCTTAAAAGGCCCCCACTGAGCCAAGAGGGTTTCAACTCTTTTCTATTTTTAATATTGACTTTTTATCTAATATGTACATATATAGATAGATGTCACTTTCATTTAAGACTTATCTCTAAGTGAAAACTGTCACTTTTTAAGGTGCAGCTTATCTATTGAACGAAGAAATACAAAGTTACAAGCGGTCGTGTGTTGCAATACTATATTGCATTTTATCTACCATTTACTAAAACTTTAAGGCCAGACTGTGATGACGGGTTGTAGGTTCAATCCCCATTTGGGAAAATTAAATATTTGTTTAAATTTATATTTTCATTTCTTCGCTCTGGTATCGAGGTTTGCATTTAAGAACGCCATTAGCACGTACCTCCAGAATTCAGCGGAAAGTGGAGAATGGAGTGTCTTAACATTAGGTTCCCTATGCCTACTCGCTGGGTGCGGGATACAGCGCATTAATATTATATGGCTAAATTATATAGCAAAAATACTTAAGACATCATGATACGTTAAGACTTATGAGTATAAATTCTAGGCGGCGTTAAGTTCCGTCAATCAACACGCAATGGCTCTAGAATTCGTAGAGAAATGGGATACAGAATGTCTTAGCACTTTTTCAAAACTATTATTTCGATGGTTTAAATATATTACGCTCATTGCTGCACCATATTTATCACTCCAAACTAAAATCGAAACCGCTACTACCGTTATTTATAAGTACTAACATACGAACTAAGTATGTTACATCACTTAGCCTCAAGTCATTCGTCATGGGAGACTGATCAGATGATATTCTATTCTAGTCGTGAGAAATTGTTTTTTTTTCTTTCTCTATTTTATTTCTTTCTTTCTTATATTTACATTTCACACGTTTATACAAATAGATTTACTTTACACTGTCAACTTTGATTCGCGGTAAAATTTTGGTGATGACAGGACAATAGAGTTAATATCAACCTTTTTCTTGTCTTTTTTCTTTTAAAGAGAAAGTTTCCGTGATTTCTACATATAATAAGCCTTTTGTTGTTTGAGGTTATGTTACGATTTTTGGTTTTGTTTCCTATGTGACAAATAAAATCATTATTACAAAGTTATGGTCAGTCGTATGGCAGGGGCACAGGGAAACTATACACGCACAGGTTGTGGATTCGATTCCCACTCGAGGAAATAGCGCAACCATAGGTCTTGTCACTCAACACGCAATCTCCACAATTTAGTGGAAACTGGGGACCGGAAATAATATAAAACGTGAAGATTAAAAATATCATATAAAAAAAACTGTTGCAATTAAAATATTTAGTTCATATTATTAAACAGTAGTCAAGCCTAGTCGTGGCTCAGGTGCTCAAAGTGTGACTTCAAAATCGACTGGTTGTGGGTTCGGTCCCCAAACCAATCCCTCCAGATTTTGGGGAAAATTGGGGAATGGAGTGTCTTAACAATAGATTCCCTCTACCTAGCCTGCGGTGTGTAAGATACAGTGCGAAGCAGTTTTGTTAAATAGTAGAATATTATTTTTGTGCAACAAAAACATTAAATCTATTAAAATAGCTTGCCCACTTAAACTAAGTAAAGAAACAACTTAACACCTATAATTTCGGAACCACCAAGCGACCTTGCCCAATCTTGTTTGTTTTCATTTTGCAAGAGTCATCTGGGTGGCGTTAAAAAGATAAAAAAGATACAAAAAAGATATAAAAAGGAAGATGAATCTAGTTTTGTGGACGGCGAACTGGACAACCAGTTTAAAGGAATCCGGTACCGGTACCGGTACGGGCGACCTTTGACAAAGTCGTCACTGGTGATAAAAATACCGGGTAGGTAGGTCTAGCTGACTCATGGCTGATATGATAAGTGATAATGTGCATATGATTGAAATGGTATGGGGCTATTGTTTTTTTTTAATTTATATGCAAGTTTACAATGTTAATATATTTGTAAAATATATTGACACATTTATATCTTTTTGATGCCACTGTAGATGACTGGTTGTGGGTTCGATTCTCACTCGGGGAAATAATATATTTAATATCATTCGAGGAAGTAATAAATGTAATAATTTCCATTTCCTTCGCTCTGATGTCGTGAATTTCGCCACTCAACACGCAATGCACCCAAAATAAGGCTGAAAATGGGGGGCCAAGTGTCTTAGCATTGTGTGCGAGGAGTGTGTCTTAATGGTGAGTGGAGCGACACTAGATCCCCAGGTTCCCTTTGCCTACCGATACAGTGCGAAGCTAAAAAAATCCTATGATGCACACTAAATGCGCCTCATCGAAAATTTTAATTAAATATAATATAAATTTAACTATTCAAAAATTATTTTTTTACACAATGGCAACAAATTTTACTGTAGTAGCTAAAAATTGAATACGCAGAACAGCAATAAAACTTGGTTTTCTTCACGCACACCACTTTTACCATTAATTTCTCTTTTCTTTGATACGCATCATAGCGGGTTCACTCGAGAATTTCACCAACATATGATATCTTTTAAAGGTAAAGATATATCCTTATTGAATTTCCTTGGAGATAAAAAGATCGGTGACAGGTTGCCATTTCCAACTTTCAAAGTTAAGTTACATTTTCTTATATGCAACCGTCAGGAAAATAATCTTTCTTTTTAACTGAGGGACTTCGCTCTTTGTTCGCTTCGCTCGTAATAATCATAAAAAATGGCCATCTAAAGGCGAAGGTGGTGTATTTTTTTTTTGTAAATCAGGCGGTAATAAACGAAACGCCTACAAATTAAAAGAAAAAAACTGCAAAAAACACATATGACAAGGAAACATTTGTGAACTACTCAATAACATTTATACATTATGTTGAAAGAAATATTATTTTACTAACTTCACGAACCTAGTGATAAGACACTCTGCGCCCCACTCTCCGAGAAATTCTGGTGGCATTGTGTGTCGAGTGGCGGAACTTAACGCCTCGTTACCAGAGCGTAGAAATTATTATACTAATACGTTAAAAGTCACTTCCAGCTGTAAAATAATAATAAAACCAGCAGCTCTCGCACTTCATGACTTCATGTCATACTAAATAAAGCTACTTTGCCTTTATCTTATCTCCGCTGCGAGTCAGATTTACAAATATTTACATCTACCGCGTTTAACGCTATTTCCTTGTTCAATTCACACGTTACTAAAAATCTTATCGTTATCTATTAAATGTGCGCAAGATTTGTTGTTATTTTAAAGATCACCTTAAAAAATTATACAAAAAATTCTTATTATTTAATGCAGATGTCGAATATATTTTTTATTATTAACATCGTTCTATTAACATAGTAATAATCGATTTTTTTTTGAATGGGATTCAAACCCACATCTGTCGTGTTTGCAGTACGATTTCGTGCTGTTGCGCTACTAAAGAAATACTATAAAGAAATGGAAAAGTAAATTGAAATAAATCAATTATTATTATAAATTAACTCGATATTATTCTTTAAGAAGCACATATTTTAAATTTTGAAACACCGGTCCGCTTTGTTCATGGAAACAGTAACCCTGTAGAAATTCAGAAAGCATTCTCGGCATTTCTCAACTCGAACAGCAACTTTGAGTGTATTAGTCCAGTTTTGTGGTACAACACTATTTTTGAGTTAAATTATTGATCGTGAGTATCGTGGGTTTTAATCCCGGTCTTGTGTTGCCTTACTTTTTTATTTTTAATAACTGATAATAACTTTGTTTTCTTATCATCGATATAAATAATTTTGAAATAATCGATTAATATTCATAAAAAGACAACATTTGACTGGTTGTGGGTTCGATCCCCACTCGAGGAAATTAAACATTTATATTTTCATTTCTTCGCTTTGGTCTCGAGGCAAAACGCGGCATTGAGTTCCGCCACTCAACTCCCAATGCCTCCAGAATTCGGCGGAAAGTGGGCCACGGAGTGTCTTAACACTAGATTCCCTCTGCCTACCCCGCTGTGAGCGGGATACAGATAGCGTGAAGCTGATTTATTTATTTATTTAAACACTATAATACCGTGTTATTAGTGAAACAGTATACAATATATACCACCATTTATAGGTTACTTAATAAAGTTCCCACTTCGCTCGAGTAGTAAGTACTACATTGAAATCGACAGCTGTCGAATGTGATTTCTATTCCCTTCTCTTAGTTTTATAAAGACTATACGAATCAAGAAAATTAGTTAAAGTTTATTAGGAATTTACTTTAAATTATTTTGTTGGAATATTTTGTTTAATTGAATAGAAGAACTAGGACATAATTGGATTATATAAACAGTTTTAAATATTATTAATATTTCGTTTAAATTTCATACAATCCATTTTTTTTCTTTTACTCTGTATCCCGCGTATAGCAGGGTTATGGTTGCGGCGGGTTGTATGTTTGATTTCCACTCGGGGAAATGAATATTATTATTATTTATTAATATTGTATTTGGGGAACGGAGTGTCTTAACACTAGGTTCCCTCTGCCTACCCTGCTGTGTGCGGGATACAGCGTGAAGCGGATAAAAAAAATGTATTTTTTTCGCTCTGGTAACAGCGCATTGAGTTTCGTCACACAAAACGTTGTACCCCGAAAATTCGGCGGAAAGTGGGGAACGGAGTGTCTAGGTTAGTTACTACACTAGGTTCCCTGATTCCCTCTGCCTAAAAAACAAGGAACATATTTTTACGACAACACATATTTTTTTAACTCCTTCGCTGAGCTTCTTATAATGAAGCATTGGAAGGAACCTGGTGCTTAAGCATTCCGTTCTCCATATATACTCCAATTTTGCACAAATAAGAGGTAGAAATAAAAAGAAAACAATATATTCCCTCAGTCGAACCCAGAACCATCGCCTAGTCACACTACACCGCCACTAATCCCTTCAAATAATATAATTTCACAAATCATTTAACCAAGAAACATAGAAAAACGGAGTTAATTACAAAGAAAAAGGTAAATAAGCGGTAAATCTTAAATGTAGGTACCGACTCCTGGACGGTTAATTAAGATTTAATTTGACAAGATCTTGCGTAGGCGTAAGCTTGCGGTTACCTTTTCATATCAAAGTAGATTTTCTGTATATATTGTGGTTTTAGATACTGTTTTGTATGTTGTGATATCCAAAAAACCGGTTAAGTGCGAGTCGGTATCGTCCACCGAGGTTTCTGTACAAATTTCGGAATTGTAGGTTAACGGGAAGTACAACAACAACAGTTGACAAATTTAAGTTTTCGGGAATATGCTCTCAATTTATATTAAATTAAGTATAAATATAAGTTTGTAATAATCTTTATCTAAGATATCTCGAGACAGACGAGGGTGTTGACAAATAGACGGACAAAAAGTGACCGAAGGGTCGCTACCGTAATAAATATATATAAAACCCTTATATTATAAGGGAAGATTATCTTTTTGAGTAGTATTTTTAATGTTACAATGAGACTTATGTATTTTTTATTTAACTATATATGAAATAGCCTATATAAGTACCTAGTAATATGTACACGGACAGACATACACACAAAAAAATACATACAAAACTATAAAAAAGAAGGTACATAAAACCAATTATATTCCCCATAAATAACATTGGCACGCCCAGAAGCCGCTGTTATAGAATTGAATAGAATATAAATACATAGCTATAGCACAATTGAATATGCTCTAAAAGTTTAATATTCACTTCGTCACTTACATGTAACCTTCAAAAATTTTACGTGACATTAATTGAACACCATTTAATTATATTTACAGCTTCTTAGTGTCTCGACACTCCATTTTCTATTTTTCGCATAATTTTCGAGACATTATTTTGTATATAAGTGTTGCAACTTAACGCTGCACTATATGTCACGGTGCCTAAATGGGCCGTAAATAAACTTAGATTAATTAGGAAAAATCCACATATGGTCTAAAAATTTAACATAAATATCGACCAGCACTCTACTTTTGAGCCAGACGACTGTAAACGCGACATGTTATAGGAACGTTCTCACTCTAGGAAATGAAAAAATAAATATTTTTATTTCTTTGGTCTGGACAAAAAGCAAAGCGCCTGTAGAATTCGGCAGAAAGAGGAACAGAAGTATCTTCATTGAAACGGAGTACCTTAATACTAGGTTCCCATAATCCCTCTAACTACTTTACTATAAGCGATACTGTATGAACCTTAAAAAGAAACAAAAAAAAACACCCTGTATATACATATTTGTAATAAACTCTGTAAGCGAAATCGTGCACTGCCTTTGCGGTAGCCGTGTCTTTAAAATATTCAAAATACGGTCAAAGGCTGCCTCCATAACTGTTTACCTTTATACTTTACTTTTCCACGATATTGTTTAAATGGGAACCACAACTCATATGAGTGACTATACAATCGACTGGTTGTGGGTTCGATCCCACTCGAGGAAATGAAATATTTATTTAAAATTTATATTTACGTTTCCTCGCTCTGGTGTTGAGACAAGAGGCGTTGAATTCCGCTACTCAATTCATCATGCCTTCAGAATTTAGTGGAAATTGGGGAATGGAGTGTCTTGACACTATGTTCCCCCTGCCTATCCTGCTTTGTGCGGGATACAGCGTGAAGTTAATTTAATTTAATTTTTGCGTATATGTTCATAGTAACTGTTTTCTTTAAGGTGTGGATTACAGTTAGAACTGCTAAATCCAAATATAATAGGTAAACCGACATTAGAATACGCTACTGTAGAATGGATAGTCTCGATGTTTAAAGCTTTTGGTGATAATGGTGGATTGTATACCAAATACTGAGTTCGGTGTACAGTAGAGATCAGGATTTCTGCTTGTTCTCTCTCACTTCTCCGTTGATATAGAAAAAAATCCGTGTTCCAATTCAATTTTTACGTATATTAGGGTAAATAGATAGGACTACGTTATACATTCTGTTTATTCAACCCGAATTCGAAATATAGCTTTTTGAATGACAGGTCATGTCGCTGGGGTACAACTGTATGTCTGTAAATACGAGAGTTGTGGGTTCGATTTGAATCAATTTCAAAGAATGAATTATTTAAATTAATTTTTCTTCGCTATGGTAACGAGGCAAAACAGGGCATTGAGTTCCGCCACTCAATACGCAATGCCTCAAGAAATCAAAGGAAAGTGGAAAAAGGAAGCTTATTGGGAAACGGAACATGTTAATACTTACTTCCCAGGTTCCCTTGTCTACTCTACTATGTGCGGCGAAAAAAAGGGTTTCAATTTCAATATATCTCTCTATTGAATGGTAAGTATCCTCTTAAATAACTTCATATTACATATAAATCGAATCTATGAACACTATCTAACAATTGACAACATAGAACAAAAAGCCGATACACTAAAGAACAGTTGTCCAAAATATTTATCTATATAAAAATTTCACCGAACACACAAAGGTAATTAAAAATAAAGCATATCTCTACAAATATTTTTTACACTCCAACAAACCCAATACATTCCGTATCGATTTGCTGTTGCTTATTAAATTTTGTTCGCTGTTAATTAATTATTATCGTCTTATGTTCTCTCGAAATTGCAGGTGAGATCAAATGACAAGTTAAAATTAAATTAAATCACTTTTTTGTTGTATCGCGCACACAGCACGGTAATCAGAGGGAACCTAGTGTTAAGACACCTGGCTCCTCACTAACCACCGCCGTTAAATGGCGGAACTCCACGTCGCGCTTAGCCTGGACGCCAAAGTTAAGAAAGGAAAATATTAAATATTCCACTACCTCAAGTGGAAATCGAATCCACATCTGTCGCATACTGTCACATCCCTGTGTGTTTGCCCCTGCGCCACGACGGCCTCAGTAAGTACATAAATTAAGTTAAAAATTAAAAACTGATTCCAATACTATCCTACTTATAGTATTTCCCATGCAACAGAGTGGCCAGCGGGAACCTAGTGTTAAGACACTACGCTCCTCACTGTCAATGTCTGTATTGTAGAGGCTATTCTTCGACAGCAAAGCGAAAAAAATACAAATATTAAATATTTCATGTCGTCGAGTGTATATCGAACTGGACGCGGCGGTCGAACTGGAATCTGCACACGGTTGTACTGAGCCACAACTGGCCTCCAGTAATAAAATATTTCATTTCACAAACGGGAATCGAACCCACAACCTGTCGCGTTTACACACGCCTGCGCCACGACTGGCCTCCAATAATAAACATAATGACTTAATACCACTATAATAAAGATCTAAGAATATCTCCCATCTTAAAATACTACATATCAGTACTAAACGGCCATATCTCTTCAATCTTTTATTAAAGAGTAACACCAACACTGACCCGACCCACATCTCGCTATCCACGAATATAAATGGTGTTCATTTACAAATGTAGGTGAATGTGCCATTGCAAGTTTGTTTGTTTGTTACGGAGTAACGCGTGAATGAGTGAGCATTTGTATCGATTATATGTGAAACCACCACATATATATGAAGTGCGTAAAAGAAAAACTTTGTAGATACTTTACGAAAAAAAAAAACAGTTTCACGCTGTATCCCGCAAACAGCAGGGTAGGCAGAGAGAACCTAGTATTAATACACTCTGTTCCCCACTTTCTGCCGAATTCTGAAGGCATTGCGTGTTAAGTGGCAGAACTCAACGCCGCGCTTTGCCTCGAGGCCAGAGCGAAGAAATGGAAATATAAATTTAAGTTAATATCTCCTCGAGTGGGGATCGAACCCACAACCAGCCCTTTTTACAGTCAAACTTCGTGCTAATTAAATTTAATTTAAATTTAATCTCTATTATAAAATCAGCTAGCAGTTTATACCATGTTTTTATATTTAATGCTTGATCTTTCATGTCTAAATTATCTGTTTAATATAAAATGGTAGACAAATATGTATTTTATTATCAATACTTTCACTTTGATAATTATAAAATAATAAAAGTACTGCTTTCTATCTCGTTATTCCAACGGATTGTTCCTTGTTAATAAGATATAGAGATAGAGGTGCCTTTACTGAACTGGTCATACAGCTAAATTAATTTTATGAGGTCGTGGGTTCAATAAAAAAAAATGTTATGATTTTTATTGCTCTATAATTTTTTTAATGAGCCTCCTATAGGCCTAATACGATAAAGGTACATACATAAAATAATTAAGTTGTTTTTATAATTTTTTAGAGAGTTTCTTAGATATAAAGCTAGAGAAAAAGGAGTACTATAAATGGGTGTGTTTGCCCCAGAATAATGTTGTGCCCACCCCAGAAATATCTATTTACCTTGTCAAAATTGGGTTTTGATGTCATATATTAAAATTATATAAGTAAAATGTTATTATATTAAGCAGACATGGGCCAAAAATAGTCTTACGTTTTTGTCTCAGCTTCACGCTGTATGCCGCTCGCATGTAGCAGAGTAGGCAGATGGAGCTAGTGTTAAGACATTCCGCCGTGTTAAGAGGCGGAACTCAACGCCACTTTGCCTCAACACCACAACGACTAAATGAAAATATTAATATTTCATAACTCAATTGGGAATCGAATTTACAGCCAATTGCGTTTACAGTCACACACGCCATTGAGCCACGACTGGCCTCTAAGATAAGACTAAGATATTCTAACGATATATAGCTCAATATATAACTAGCATTTTTATTTATAAAATATAAATATTTATGGACGAACGATAAAGTAAAAGAGGACCACTTCACAATCACACGTAAACACATTTTTAATAGTTGCGATTTTTACGCTCACTTTTTATAGCCCATCGAATTTATGCACCATATAAAATCAAGGTTGGTTGTTATAAAAAATCAGTTAAGTGCGAGTCGGATTTTCGCATGGAGGTTTCCGTACCAATTTCAAAATTGTAGATCAACTGAAAAGAGGAAGTACAAATTAATTAAGTGAACAATGAACAAGCAATGAACTACATATGGAAATTTGTAATATTTTTTCCAATAAAATACTTTTTTTTTTAATTCTCGCATTTTTTTCTTTTTTTGCTAATAAGACGTAACTTCGTACCAAATTACAAATTTCTGAATGCACGGAAAGTCCTGTTGGTTTTGATTCCCTTGAAATTGTCGGAAATTTTCGATATTAGCGGCTGTACTTTTTGATTGCGTTGCGTTAGAAGTTTAATTTTGCACAGCTCCAAAGAACAGTAGATTTGTGTATATGATATAAATTTCAGCTGAGAAAAATGGGTCGTGACAGACGGACGGACGAACAACAAAGTGACCCTATAAATATTGCGTTTTTTCCTTTCGAGGCACGGAACCCTAAAAACTAAGATACGTGCATATAATGTTAGGTACGTAGATAAATGCAATATGTTGAAATAGTTCCTCGTTCTTTTATACATATGTATATGTATGAGAAAGAGGCAGTCGTGGCGCAGTAGGGCAGGGTTTGCGTGTGTTGCGCTTCAATTCTTGCTCGAGGGAATATTTATTTTTTAAGTATTTTAGAATAGGCGCTGTCATGAGCACAAGAGTGTGGTTGTAAATCAGACGATCGTAGTTTCGATTTTCGTTTTATTAGGAAAAATTAACTTGTTAATATTTTCGTTTCTTTGTTTTAGTAACACTCAACACAAAATAGGGAACTGTCTTTATGGGGAACGGAGCGTTCTAACACTAGGTTCCCATATTCTCCGTGAGTACCCTGCTATGTGTGAGATACAACGTGAAGCTAAGAAAAATATTCCTGACTGATAAAAGAGAAAAATTAATATTATATTTGAACCTGTACCTATAAAAAGAAAGATATAAGTCATGATACATTCAAAATTAGGTTAATTGCCTTCAAAACGATTAGTCACTATACGTTCTCATACAATCGAGAAATTATAAATAATCTTGTCCCCAAACTAGGCAATGCTTGTACTATAGTGGTTTAACAGGTGATAAGACATACGTACATACATACATACATATAGGTACTTTTAAAGATATAAATATTTATATATAAAGTATGTACTGCCGTAGTGGCGCTGTAGCACAACGTTTGAATGTAAAACCATACCTATGGGTTATTGGATACCCACAAAGATTTACTGTATGTATTTTTTTTTCTTTTCCTCGCCCCGCTAGACGGAGAGCGGCGTTTTCGTTCCGCCGTTTTCAATACGTAATGTCTTGAAAATTGGGCGGAAAGTCAGAGACTAAAGACACTTCACCTCATTTTACATTCTAAATACAAAAAACATCAAACATTATACATATACATGTAAAATTGGAATGGAAAACGAACCTGTGACCTTCGCCTAACTAATTTAAGAACCGTTACTTAATCGAATGAAAAGGACAAACGTACAAATAACAAAAAAAATGTATAACAGATACATATATAGTAGTTATAATATATTCTTATATTTATTGATAACTTATCTAAGTATAAGGGTGTTGAACTTTTTACTATAATAAAATGGGTTAGTACACGTTGTATGTATGAACAAATTTGATAAAACTTGAATGATGAGTTTGATTGTAAACTTCATTTCAAAAAGTAGTTAGTGATTAATTAAAAACGTGGGGATTGTGAGTTCGATTCCCACGTGGGGGAATACATTATTTTCATTATCATGGTTACCAATATAAAAAACAAAGTGCAGCGTTGAGTTCCCTTTAATACACAATGTCTAGAAAATTGGATGAAATGTTGGGAGTGTTTTAACAATAGTTTTTTTTACATATTATAAGAATATAGCAGTAAAATAAAATGTAATTATTTCTATTTTCATATAATATATACAGCTCCACGCTATAACCGTAAGGGAACTTAGAGTTAGAACACTTTGTTCCCCATTCTCTGCGGAATTTCGAAGGCGTTGCGTTTTGACTGGTTCTTCGAGTGGAGATTGAACCCAGAACTAATTGCGCCATGGTTGGGCTAAAACATAATATATTTTATCGAAATAAAAAAAAAACGTATAACCTAAAGTTTTTTTTTACTAATAGAACTAAGTAAATATTTTTTTTCTGCCGAAATCAGTGACAAGACAAATAAGTGACAAGTTTTTCAATTAGAGGATGCCACAGGTGCATTCCTTATCAATAGCATTCCTTCTTTTGATTGATAACCGTATGTTTGTTTGTGCACCCACGCTTGACTGAGTGTAAACCAGACACTGTCATATCAAAGTTGTATCGAATGTGTTTTCGTTTCGTCTTCATATAACCGATATTAATAATATAATAATAAAGACGTATAATTGAAAATGATCATAAAATATAATAACTAGGCGAGACCAGTCGTAACGCAGGGGCACAAAGTGTGACTGTTAAATCGACTGGTTATGGATTCGATCCCCACTCGATGAAGTGAAATATTTATTTACATTTATATTTCCATTTCTTTGCTCTCGCTGAGTTCTGTCGCTCAACGCAATAGCTCCAGAATTCGGTGGAAAGTGGGAAACGGAGTGTCTTAACACTAGGTTCCCTCTGACAACCCTACTGTATGCGATATACAGCGTGTTTAATATAATAATAAATATCAAATAACAAACTATAATTTTGGAGCTAATTTAATTTCTCTCAGTACTCTGATATCATAATCACCTCTACGTATTTACATTCGACTTATACATAATTGGATTAGGTCAGTTCAATTACGGAGTATAATTGAACACTAAACAGTAACTAAATCTGTTTCGATACCTATACTAGTGGTTTCTCGTGGATTTGTCTTGATTTTAATGGTAATATTTTGTTTAATATACTTTTTCTATGTTTATTTTTATTAAACTACACGCCTTTCGCAGAAAAGGCGAAGGGAACATAATGTTAAGAAACTTCATCTCAAGTCGTTGTATGGTAAAAGCGCGGCGTTGAGTGGCGGAACTCAACGTCGCGCTTTTGCAATATTTCTAGAGCCAATTAGAAATAAAAAAAATAATAACTGAATTATGCTCACAAGTGTAAATCGAACACACAACCGATACGTTTACAGTCAATTGCTTATTTCATACCACTGCGCCATAACGACTTACCTAGGTTTGTTTTTAAGTAAAAATTTCTTCTTGTAACCACGAATATAACATTTAATTGGTTATAATGTTTTTGGTTTTTTCTTAATATTAGGTTTTTTTACACTATCTTAACATCTTGGCAATTGGAAAACGAAACCATATCATCTAGATTTTATATTAACCAAAAGGTTCCCAAATTAGATTTTTAAACTACCGCCATGTTAATCAGACAGCTCAGTCAGTGTCAGTCTGACTACAAAACGACGCTGCCCAAAACAAATTATTAATTCAAAATATTAGTAAAGACCACTCGTGGCGCAGGGGTACAAATACGACTATAAATATGACGGGTAGTGGGTTCGATCCATACTCGAAAAAAAATAAATATTTCATATTTTCATTTCTTCGGTGTGGTATCGAGGCAAAGCGCGAACGAAAGCGTTAACTTCCATTACTCAACACGCAGTACCGAAAATGGAGAACGGAGTGTCTTAACACTACATTCCTAAGAGTTAAGGCTCTAAAAAAGACACAAAATAGTTAATGAATCTGTATAATTACTGTAATATAGCATTTACATGAACCGACCTTTAAATTGTATTTTAAAAAATTTTTTAAATAATGCATTTAAATTTTTTGTTAACCGTTTTCCTGGTCTCAAGTAAGTCACGAAATTTTATGCTTAAATAATAAAAAGGCATTAAGATTAACTTTTATTATCATTTAATGATTTGTAAGAAATCACATAAAATATTTATTTATTAAATACATATTAGTATGAGTCCAGTCACAAGTGTGCGCCTATATCGGCAGAGGTTGTGGATTCGATGCCCAATTGCGAGCAATAAAATATTTATTATTTTCATTTCCTCACCCTCGTAATGAGGCTAAGCGCGGTGCTTAATTCCGCCAGTCAAAAAGCAATGCCTAGAATTCGGCGGAAAGTGGGGTAAAGAAATATCGTAATCTAAACATAGTGTCTTAACACTAGGTTCCGCCTGCTGTTCCTAGCTATGTACGAAAAGTGTACAGGCGTGAAGCGAAAAAAATATTAAATTAGAGGCATAACGTCTCACTCTAAACGCGACGACTATGGATTCGATTCCTACTCAGTAGAGTTAATTATTTTCAGCCCTTCCTTTTCCTACCTACCTCGGCAATGAACATAGTGTTAAGACATGGCATTCACCAGTTGCAATACTTTTTTTATTAGCGCAAAGAAATAAAAAAAATTGTGGAAATCGAACCCACAACCATCCTGTTTACAATCAGACGCAGTGCTGATAATATAATTATTTATTCTATTGTATAACACAACGCAACAGCTTATAATCTTTTCATCGGTTTTCAACATATTTTTTGTATTATATAAAATTATATAAATGTCAAGATCTCAAAATAGATAAAAAAAACATATAAAATAAAAAAATCACGTTACGCACATAATTTGCGTACAAATGTACCATAATAAATATAAATACCTATTCTATCAGTCGTGGCGTGCGATAGTTTGTGGGTTCGATACGTACTCGAGAAAATGAAATTTAATATTTTTATTGTATCGCTTTGATGTTGAGGCAAAGCGCGGCGTTAAGTTCCGCTGCTGAACACGCAATGCCTTAAGAATTCAACTCAACACTAGGCTCCCCCAATCTATCCTGCTACATGCAGTCCATAGCGTGAATTTAAATAACAAATTCGTTATAACTTTTTATTTTCTAAACCGAAATCGAAAGCTATATAAGTAAATAACAATTTTTTTTTGAACCCGCACCACCAACAATCAGACACAAACCAAACCACGTCATCAAAGTCTAATATACTAGAAGTAAATTTAAAATAGGTACCTAATTGCAACCACTGCCTCACCAGTTAAACGTACCTGGAGATCGTAAATCTTGAGCGAGAACATTAGCACGGGCACTTAGACCGAAAGCGAAATGATCTGGCCTGGAGCATTTAGAAATCATTTTCTCTATAATTAAATGATCGTATGATCTTTTGTGTTTAAATGTAGACAACGTTAAGTCAAAAAAAATAATTAAACAGCTTCACGCTGTATCCCGCACACAGCAAGGTAGACTGAGGGAACCTAGGGTTCAGACACTCTGTTCCACAATTTCCGCCGAATTCTGGAGGCAATGCGTATTGAGTGGCGGAACTCAACGCCGCGCTTGGCTTCGACACCAGAGCGGAGAAATTAACATATAAATTCAAATATATATTTCATTTCTTCGAGTGAAGATTGAACCCACAACCAGCCGCGTTTTTAAAAACACTTAGTGCGCCACAATTGGCCTCATGTCGATAATTAAATGATCGTATGATCTATTGTTTAGATGATGACTAAAACGGTAAGTCATTTTAGATGATTTCGAGTCTTGCCTCGCATATAGTAGAGAAGGCAGAGGGAACCTAGTGTTACGATCCTCCATTCCTCACCTTCAGACGAATTTTTGAGACGTTGCGTGTTGTGGGGCTTAACGCCGCGCTTTGCTTAACATGTAATATGTAAAATAGCATTATTTTCTTGAATTTTACGACAAAAATGACATGATAAATGATGTGATCATGATGATGATAAAATACTTTTAAGTTTTATCATGTATTCTGCATACAGAAGGTTAGACAGAAGGAACCTAGTGTTAATACACTCTGTTAACCAGGAACCTCCTAATTACTTGGAACTAACCTTAGAAGTTAACGTTGTTATGTTAGCGAAACGAGAAAACGAAAGTAATTAATTTGTTCGCGTTGGAATCAAATAAACAATCGTCAGAACGAACGCAGTGTTAAGTTCAGCCACCCTATAGTATATAGAGTTTAGTTAGCGGAACAAAACACCGCATTTTGTCTGCAAAAGGACCATATCCGGGATATAAACATTCCTTCGAGTGGAATTTAGGCCCACAAAGCATCGCGTGCAGCCAGGCACGTTCACATTACGCTATGTTGGCGTCAAATAATGTTATTATAGTGCTCCTACAAGAGATTGACACGTTAAATGGAATATGAAAGTTATCTTTTCTTTTTTGGGAAATTTATATACATTTTGTAAAATAATTTTGTATAAATATAATTTAATCAAGACTCTCTTCGCCTACTCTGCTAAATGTGGGATACAGCGTGAAGCTGAAATAATAAATAAAAGTAAAAAATATAGATCATTTAAAAGAAAAATATACATAGTTTCTATATATCGATACCTACATACATAAATATCGATTATGGTATACCTTTTTTATATCCTGGCAACAGGTAACGAAACCGTAGTCAGATATCACATTTTGATATCTTTACTAATATTATAAACCTGGGGAATATGTTTGTTTGAACGTGCCAATCTCAGGAATGATTAGTTCGAAAATCTATTTTGTATTGGACAGGTCATTTATCAAATGAGGATGTCGATTTAACTTATTGTATCCGCTATCACATAAAAAATTAAGTTTAGCACACACTTTTCTAGCGTTCTGAACGTAAAGTAGGTTCTTAGTGTTTTTTATTATACTCACGTACAGATGAACGTTAGATAATTTGGAATTTTATTCAAACGGTGAACAATAGAAGTGACCAAAATAATCAATGGCTAGTGAATGAATTTGAAGGTATCACCGGTTCGATACATGACAATATTTTTTAACACGATTTGGAACAAGAAATGGTGGGAATATTAATATATGTAGTTACATGAAATAAAAGTATATGAAAACTTTAAAAACAATCAAACAACAAACACAATACAAACAAAAGATATTTAACTTTTAAATACTTTTTTAGATTTACGATCCGTACAAAGCAAGGCACGCAGAGGGAACCTAATGTCATAACACTGAGTTCTCACTGCGAAAACGTATTTTCCCACTTTCCGTCAAACTCTTTACATTCTTTATTCTCACTATTGCATGAAGTGGAACTCAACGCTGTTTACCTTGTTACCAGTGCGAGGAAAGTGACAATATTAAATATTTTATTCCTCCGGGAGAAAAACAAACCCACAGCTGTCGCGCTTAGAGTCACTGCCTTGTGGAAATTATTGAAAACAGAATTAATTTACTTGAACCTAATATAATGAAATAATATAAAAATATATATATAATTTCAAATTGTCCATTTAAAGACTACTACAACTTTAAAATGAATTTAATAAGTAATTTAAAATTAAATCTCGTTATCACCAGCTTCCTTTACCTATCTAACGGAAGTCGATGCGTCATAGTGTAAACGTGGCACAGTGACGTCACTGTCAACTATCATGGCTACCACACGCAAGTTGACATTTGCGAGTACATAAGGGATTATTAGTTAACACAGTTGATCAGAAACCTGAACTAATTACGTAGATTTGTTAAACTTAGATAGTAATACAAAATGATTATGCGTTTAAAGACTAAAAATATCTACATAATAACAATTTTATAACATCAATTACTCGTTTGTTCAGTAGTGGCGCATGGGCACAAAATGTAACTGTAAAATCGACTTGTGGGTTCGATCCCCACTCGAGGAAGTGAAATATTTATTTTCATTTCTTCACTCTGATGGCGAGGCAAAGCGCGGCGCTGAGTCCCGCCACTCAACACACAATGCCTCCAGAACTCGGCGGAATGTGGGGAACGACGTGTCTTAACACGGTTCCCTCTGCCTAGCCTGCTGTGTGCGGGATACAGAGTGAAGCTGATTTAATTTGATTTTAATTTAATAAGTCGTTTATAATAAAACCCAAAATAAGCGTCCTTTACCTATCTAACAGAAGTCGATGCGTCAAAGTGTAAACGTCTCATAGTGACGTCACTGTTAACCGTCAGGGCTGCCACACGCAAGTTGACATATGAGACTACATAAGGGATTATTACTTAACACCGTTGATTAGAAACCTGAACTGATTACGAAATAATGATCTGATAATGCTAAACAGTTAGATGGTGACATTGTATGTGATGGTACTAGTTTTTTTGGTGTTAATATTCGAGGCCAGTCGTGGCGCAGGGGCACAAAGTGTGACTGTAAACGCGACTGGTTGTGGGTTTGATTCACACTCGAGGATATGAAATATTTACTTAAATTTATACTTCCATTTCTTCGCTCTGATGTCGGCAAAGGCAAAGCGCGTCGAGTTCTGCTACTTAACACGCAGTGCCTCCAGAATTCGGCAGAAAGTGGGGAACGAAGTGTCTTAACACTAGGTTCCCTCTGCCTACCCTGCTGTGTGCGGGGTACAGCGTGAAGCAGATTTTTTAAAATTAATTAATAAAATATAGTTGTATTCAGTTTTTATTTATTTTACTTTAATATTAGTAATGAAGCCTTAAGGTAAATGGTATCTTTCGATGAACCACTCTTTTCTCCTTTTTCATTTATACTATTATGTAATATATAACAAAAAAAAATGAGGAAAAATAATTTAAATTCTAATACGAGCTTAATCTAAACACCCTGCCTTGCAATCTATATAAAATTCTACTTTTACTGAGTGTAAAACTGGCAATAATAAACTTAATAAAATTTACTCATATAGATGAAGCTGGACTTACATAAGTAATAAACTATATAAACTAAAACTAAACTAAACTAAACTAACTTCACGCTTTATCCCTAGCGGGGTAGTCAGAGAGAACGGAGCGCCAAACGCTACGGTCTCTACATATCTCTTTCGTCCACTGTCATCAACCCTCCGGGGGATCCTCATGCTTTTTACGTGACCTTCCTCCAGTATCTTTGATACTGTGTTTTCGAAGGTCAACCGAGGTCTCCCCTATATATATGAGTAAATTTTTCTCCATATACATATACATATATGTATATGGAATAAATTATATGAAGGTACTAAGAGGTGACCTCTCAAAAGTTACGAAAACGACAAAAAGGAAAAATTTAATTTCACGTTTCAAAATCCACACATGAACTAGTGGGCATTGCCTAGTAAGTTACTAATATCTAGAAGAGTTTCATCGAATACGATTTAATCATACATTTCAACTTAACGAGCTGTCATATTTAAATATTAATCAACACTATCGACAGCTATACTATTCACGAGCTGCGAGTATGACGCATGCAAAGGAGCCATTTTAGAAATATTTACATACAACTATTTATATTTTGTATTCTATATATCTACTTTTGAGGCCAGTCTTAGCGCAGCGGCACGAAGTGTGGCTGTAAAACCGACTGGTTGTGGGTTCGATCCCCACTCGAACAGGAGAAATATTTACTTAAATTTATATTTCCATTTCTTCGCTCTAGTGTCAAGGCCAAGCGCGGAGTTGAGTTCTGCCACGCAACACGCAATGCCTCCAGAATTCGGCAGAAAGTGGGGAACGGAGTGTCTTAACACTAGGTTCCCCCTGCCTACCCTGCTCTGTGCGGGATACAGCGTGAAGCTGATTTATTTATATATCTACTTTAAATAATTATTTAAAAAGTAAATATAGTGGACTAAAGCCAATCCTTCTGGCTCTATATTTCTCAATATGTATAAGTATGCAAATTTACCATATTTAGGATTCAGACATTAAAGTATAATAGGGATTTTGGTATATTGTAATATATATAAATCGTCTTTTTGCACTGGTAGACAAGGGGCAGCGTTAAGTTCCGCCATTCAATACGCAATGTCTCGAAAACTGCGACCGGAACCGAAAGTGGGAAACGAAATATCCTAACACAACGTTCGCTCTGCCACTTTGATTTTTGGAAAAAGCGTGAAGCTGATTAGTTTAATCAAAGAACTAGCCAATTGCGAGTCGAGATCGCGCTCAATGGGTTCCGTACCATTATTAATGGTTACATTATGTTCCGTACCATTATTAAAAGAGCAAGCAAAGTCATGTCTTTATTTTATATATTTTTTTTATTATTTATTGTTATAACGGAAGCAAAAATACAGCATTTGCGATCATTTCAATTGTTAAACTGTCGTGGTTCATGAGAGACACAGCCGTGTGACAGATGAACAAACAGACAGACGGATAGTGGAGTCTCAGTAATAGGGTCCCGTTGTACCCTTTAGGTACGGAACCTAAAAAGGAACAAGATGGTAATACGTTTTGGTATTATCATCAACACATGTTGTAATATGATCCGAGATATTAGGGTCAGTACACAGTGCAAGGTCACTTTTTTGCTGTTGCTGTATACAATATAGTTTTTGTTCAGTTTTTTACTAATTGTAGCGGCCATTTATCATTTCCATATTGATGATAGTGTAATTAGGAGAGACATATTTTATGTTAATAATATTTTGGGATGCTCTTTGATTTTCTACTAACATTTAAAAATATATATATCTTTACACTATAGTATCCCACAAACAGCAGTTTCCCATTTTCCGCTGAATTCTAAACTTATCGCGTATTGATAGGCAGAGCTCAACGCCGCGCTTTGCTTCGACACCAGAACGAAAAAAAAAATTAAATATTACATTTCCTCAAGTGAAAATTAAACCTAAACGCCACGAATGCCCTCAATCGCTTAAACTTAAAAAAAAAGATTACACATTGAATGCAAATGAAATATCAAAGTTTATTTTTTATAAAAGTTTTTTTTTTTTATAAATTTTTTTTTTTAAGATATTAAATAGCAAAGAAAACAATTAGTATGATGCTATTCTTTTTCATTTAAAAATTCGCTGAACAGTTGAAGTTCCATTCAGCATTTATTATTTCAGGTCGGTGGTACTTGCTCTGCAAATTGTTCTTGTATCTTTTTGTTTTCTTTAAGTTTTTAAGCGGATATTATGCTTATAATTAAGGTTATTTTTTTTATTTTGTCACGTTGTTTATGTTATTCTTTTTTTTTTCAATTGAATATGTTTTAGCATAAAGATCCATTTATTTGCATATGCAACACATATTGTAAGGTGGACAGAGGGAACTTGTTCCTATTAAGATACTGCCGTTTCCCACTTACCACCGAAGTATAAAGGAAATTCGGTGCACGAAAAATTATCTGAGATGGAATCAATAGCACATTTTACTTCATTCTATTAAAGACGTAAGAACTTGATTTGTCTAAAAAGTAAAAAAAAACATTCAGCAAATTGATTACAACCTATACCTATCCTGATATATTTCAACTGTACTAAATGCTAGTATTAATCAACAAAAAGTTCTCGCACAGCTCTCTTATACCGTGATATAGGTAGAGGCTTTACTCCACTCTATAACTAATCTAAGAGCTTAATTTGCTATAAACAAAAAAAAAACAACCCTCAAATGAATTCAAACCTACACCTATCGTGACACGTCCAACTGTACTAGCTGCTAAAAGTAATCAAGGCCTGGGTTAATAATCTGAATGCAAAACAAAGAAGCGTTGCACCGGTACAGTCATCATCATTACCATCAGCTTAGATCGTTCTGTATTTATTTAAAGTGTTACATCCGCTACTAAAGTATTTATACCATTGTATAAAGAAATAACGATTTTTTTTTCTTTTAACAACAGTCAAGATAAGCGCTAAGCGCCGCACTCCAATGTACTTTATATTACTGACATTGATGGACAACGTCGAAATTAATAGTTCTGTGAGGGATCAAAAAAAACTAGTCTCATAGATTTCTATTGATTTCTTCATAAAATATCTAACATTATATCAAAAATGGGTACTTTCGGGAAATTTGTTGATTTCACTACTGGGGGAATTGAAGTGACTTCACGGGAAGGAGTGTCTTAACACTAGGCCCTCAAGTTCTACTGCCTTCCCCGTTGTGTGCGGAAACTTAATAAATAAATAAACAATAACATGATAAATTCCAATATGAAAAGCACAATATATAATAATTTGAAAGAGCCTACCTCGAAGAGCTCAAATCACATCACTGATTATTTATATATAGATTGTAGGTAAACAAAATGCGGCGTTAAACTCTATCATTAAGCAAATTACTCTTTTGCATCATGCTATAAGTAGAAAATAGAGAAATGGCTTAATCAATCCTTCAATAGGTAAAAAAATATTACATAAAAAAAACACACCAATGTGATCGAATCCTACTATCAGGGAGAAATACCACGTGGGTGTTTGAATACTGCTACAATATTATCAATGGTATTTGAATGAGCACACAACAACAGCGCTGACCTGGTATTGACATCGAGACAAGCGTAAGTAGCTCAAGAGTTTCCAAATAGTTCTAAATTGATAGACACGGACAAAAAGCTTCTTTTTTTTGGATTTTTGTTAGATTCAGTTAGTTAGATAGATTCTGTAGATTTTTATCGTGTTTTTTTTTAAACACATTTATTCGAGGTAATCTTGAGGTCCGTAACGAAGCGAATAACCCCCAAGAGTCCTCCTGAGTACTATCTCAGCCATACCAGCAGCTATCTCGAACGCTGGTCTAGGAACTATATCAAGTACGAGGATCCCTAAGGAACATGAAGATGAGGAAGATGAATCCCAGATGGCTGGATGTCCTGATGCAGGTCATGAGAGGCAATGGATTTGACCACTGACATTTTACAAGACTGTGCAAAGTGTTATATTATATTGATTCATTCATGTATATATAGATAGATGAATGCATCATGATAATACATCAAATAAATATAATTGTATTTTTTTTGTATTTTATTTATGGTTGAATAACCATATATATGAATATATTATTAATAATATAACAAAATAAAACAGAATTTCGTAATATGTTATTGATAAGTGTAACCATTTTTTTTTTATTTTCAATACTACCTTAATGCACACGAAGAATGACATAAAAAAATCTAACTATTTCTTTTAAAAATCCAACAAGAATTACATATCAATAATTATTTCTACACATTACACAATTTAATAACATTAACACAAAAACCTATTTTACACAAAAAATTAAAAGTACAGACAGGTGCAAAATTTCGTCATCAATACCTGTATATAATATTAATTTAAAAAAAAATAATGTTCTTATATTGCGTTGATAAGTATCGAATTTCGTTATACATACAATATTAAAAGAATCTAATGTATTAAAACTGGATGACCTTGAACTAAGTTTGAGTTACAAAATGTATTGAGAGAACTGATTTGGAAATTCGATCAATATATTACCTAACTTTTAAATTAAATAACTATTTAAATTACATCTAAGTAGCGTAGTGGATTGTTTCAAATATGTAGAGTTGGTAGTGGGTTCGAAATGCAAGCGTGAGTGTAAATTGTGTTTAGTTAAAATTAATCTACTTTTTTTATAGAAAAAAAATGGTTTTGTGTATGGGAAATAAAAATGTTATATCTGTATCGATTAGAACATGCTTCTGTTTGTGAACTCTTATAATATCTGTAAGTATAAATTTTGTTTTTGTTTTGATCCCGCGTTTAGCAGAACAGAGGAAACATAGTGTTAAGCTACTCCATTCTCTACTCCCGCCCAATTTTCGAGACGTTGTATATTAGACGGCGTAACTCAACACCGAATTTTGTAATCAATAAGCCATGTAATTACAAAAAGAAATCCATCCATATTTAGAATCAATTATTAGGTATTATACCATGATTTATATATTTTGTTATGAAATGATCAATATCTAGATATTATGTTCTATACGTGTTGTAAATTATAGTGTGTTACGAGACGCTCGGAAGTTGTTTGACAATGATACCGGCTGTGAAGTGCCAAGCAAAATAGAAGCGGATTGACAAGAATCTAGCTCACCTTGGCCATTATTTCCTATTTACCTCAACTACTTCTAGTATTAATATGGAGGCACAAAAACTTATTTTTCGAAAACTATATTGAAATAAGGCTAGTCGTGGCGCAGTGGCACGAAATGTGACTGTAACACCGACTGGTTGTGGGTTCGATCCCCACTCGAGGGGATAACATATTTATTTAAATGTATATTTCCATTTTATTCGCTCTGGTGTCGAGGCTAAACTTGAATTTAACATGCAATGCCTCCCGAATTCGGCAGAAAGTGTGGAACGGAGTGTCTTAATACTAGGTTTCCTCTGCCGACCCTGCTGTGTGCGGGATACAGCGTGAAGCTGATATATGAAATGAGATATTTTTTGAGATTTTTAATATTTTTACACAAAATTACTTATTTTCTATTAATATTATTATTTTAATTTTTAAACGTTTAATTTAAATATAATTTGTAATCTGTATAGCTCGCGATAATAAATTCTTAGATAATCTCTACATTAAAACAATTGACCTTTATTGTATGCGGGTTCAGTACAACAATGAATTATTTAACAATATCATTACAACAACTTACGTACTCACAAATTAGTATCGACCGGGGAAATTAAATTTCACAGTTAACTTAAAAAAAAGATTAAAATTATTTGGTTTTTAAAAAAAAAAGTTTAAAATTATTTGTTTAAGAATAAAAAAAAGTACTTAGCAAAAATTAAAATGCAATTAAGCAAGTGAAGCACACTTTTTGCACTAATTAAGGAAGTAGCCGGCGCCTTTTGAAACGCATTGTTACTTGAACCGGTAAGTAAATGACGTATTTAATGTTAAATCGATTCCTGTATCTCAATTTGGTTAATTTAACCATAATCGGTTTGTTTGCGCGCACAAATGAAAAATAAAAGGAAATATTGCACGTGCAAAGTTAATATTTCTATTTTTTGTATCGATTTTATTGTATTATTTAAATTTAAAATGGTTATTACTTAGTAACTTCAATATGTAGAACCTATAAGAATTCCAGATATTCCAATTCCAACTATATATACGTAAATTTTTTTTTCTATAAACCAAATTATTTTTACGATTCCTGTTAAGTTTTGTTCTAAGAGAAAATACATTTGAAAGTAAAACATTACCGTTTTGTAAGGATAACGCAAAGAGCTCGTCGTCTTGCAGCCATCGCAGCTCGCTAATTATAGACATATCAGCTTTGTACGACATCAATGTGTCATGATAACTGCATAACAACAAATCCACAAACACTAGCAATTAGTAGGTTAAACACAACACTATCGATATCTGTATCATCACAACACTAGCACGTATCAAACGTCAAAACATTACGAATTATTCATGAGAAAAAACCGCGCCATAACTTTGTGTAACACTTCTTCTTCTTTTTTTCTTGATTTTGAAAAGAAAAAAAAATATATACGATATACAAAGATCAAAAATCACGAGTTTAATCGCTCGTGGCTCGTTACGAAACGTCAAATATGACAGGTGACGTTTGACGATCGCAAACTCGGGGTGAACGAACGCGATGCGCGCGCGCAGCTAACGTGCTTAGCGCGTCGCCGTAGCACACTGACTGAGCCAAGCCAAACTACATCACTTTGGCGGGGGGCCGGCACTACGTCCTTAAAAGTTAAAACGATACGAGTACATCATCGATAACTCCTGTTTTGAAATCAATAATTCGCATCACTATCTGATGGGTGAGTAAGGGCATTAGCCCTTGTTTTATAACTCGAGGCAAGTGTGCGTTATATGTAATTATTTTTATTATTTTGGCAACTTATTTAATGCTGAGTTTATGGTGATTTTATGGTGCAATGAGATGCTTACCAAACTGAGGTTATTCGTTAGTGATTTATGAGTCTCCGATTTAGTATATTCTTATGTCTGGTTATGGTTAAATAATCTTTATATTATATCTATAACTTCTGATGGAAGTTTTTTGTTGATGAGTTATTTTAAATAAATAAATCAGCTTCACGCTGTTCCCACACACAGCAGGGTAGGCAAAAGGAACCTAGTGTTAAGACACTCCGTTCCCCACTTTCTGCCGAATTCTGGAGGCATTGCGTGTTGTGTGGCAGAACTCAACGCCGCGCTTAACCTCGACACCAGAGCGAAGAAAATAGAAATATAAATTTAAGTAAATATTTCATCTCCTCGAGTGGGGATCGAACCCACAACCAGTCGGTTTACAGTCACACTTCGTGCCGCTGCGCCGCGACTGGCCTCTTTAAGTAAATTATAATTTTTTTCTATTTTATTCCATTTTGATAGAGTTCAATGTGTTATCTTGTTTTCACCCACCCAGATGTTGCGTGGTGGGTGACGATATCTAACTCGGTCATATATCATTATTAGACCATAAACACATCAAATTTTCACACATTCAGACATAAAAATAATTAAAATCAGCTTCACGCTGTATCCCGCGCATAGCAGGGTAGGCAGAGGGAACCTAGTGTTTTTTTTTAGACACTTCGTTCCCCACTTTCTGCCGAATTCTGAAGGCATTGCGTGTTGAGTGGCAGAACTCAACGCCGCGCTTAGCCTCGACACCAGAGCGAAGAAAATGGAAATATAAATTTAAGTAAATATTTCATCGCCTCCAGTGGGGAAAGAACCCACAACCAGTCGGTTTTTTAAATGAATGAATTTTCAATTAAATGAGTTAAAAACAACAAAATATGCTAAATAAAATAATTTCTGTAAATAAACTACTTTCGTTACATTAACGACACGTGGTCCAAACTGAATGTTAGATAGAGTCACATAATGCTTTATCTCTGCAACTATTTAAATGGACATACATACATACATATATAAGAGTATATCGTGGTACAAATTTAAACAGTCTTATCAGTTCCCTAAGCTCTGATAGTGCTTCTTAAAACATCGTCGGGCCCAAATTACGAGATGCATCTTTGTATTGCGTCATGGAGATTAAGAATGTTTCATATATGGTTACGGAAATACGGGGCGACAACTGACTGTAATGTAAGTGATGGTTGTGAGTTCGATTTTCGCTAGGGGCATTGATTATATTTGAATTTGTGTAGGGGAATGGAGTGTCTTAACACTAAGTTCAATATCTATTGTGTTTAAGAAATGGACTTCTATTTTTAGTACTGGTACTTAGGATATTGGTAGTGGATTGAAATATCAGGATAAAAATCAAGATCTATGGCTACTGTTATAAGAAAATTTATATAAAAATGATAAATTTCACATTTTTGTATTTTTTTGTATTGATAATATATTATTTGGTGTGATTGTTTCGACCACTGTGGTCTGTTGTATCGTCTTTCCTAAACCGTCTCTCCTATCTTATATACTACAATATAATACAATTTTGACCAACGAAACATACATTTTTTTATAACTGAGGCCGTGGTTTTGTAGGGGAAATGCGTGTAACTGTAAACGCGACGTTTATGGGTTCAATTCTCTCTCGGGGAAATTAATTATTATTTATTAATATTTTCACTTCTTTTTCTCAACACGCAGTGCTTTCAGAATTTAACGGACAATAGGAACCGTGTTTGTCTCAGTTACTTAGTTATTTTTTCTATTATTAAGAATTTAATTTCACTTTGATTATTTAGGCTTATATTATCTTAAACCTCCAATTGAAAACTGAAAATAATTTCACAATTAATATATTTAAAAAACGCTCGAAAAGTTCAAGCGGGCGAAGCCGCGCCGGTCCGCCAGTATTAAATAAAATCTCGAAAATTAACAAACCGAGAAGTGAACGAGAGCGGCCTTCAAAAATACTAAATATGATGACCCATCCACGCCCATATCCATAACCATACAATAATACCATTGAATCATTGTCAATTACGTCATTTCACTAACTGGCTAGTCATCAAAATCATCACGCCATACTAGCATCGGTTTTTGCTCTTAGAAGATTCGACAGACGCTACGGTCGGGCTCTTATGATTATTATAATTTATTATATCTATATCTGACTATGGAGAACAAAAAATGTGTCTCTTTTTAAGTATTAACAAGCCAGTCGTGGCGCAGTGGCTCAAAGTGTGACAGTTGAGTGTGAAGTTGTAAATTCGATTAGCACTCGAGTTAAATGAAATGAAATAAATAAATCACGCTTCTCTCTAAATCCTTTACACAGCAGAATAGGTAGAGGGAACTTAGTGTTAAGACACTCAGTTCCCCACTTTCCGTCGAATTTTGAAACCAGAGCGAAGAAATGGAAATATAAATTTAATTAAATACTTCATCTCCTCACACTTTGTGCACCGCGACTGTGCCAGGATATTAAATATTTATTTAAATTTATATTTCCCTTTGTTTATTTTAGCTTTATACATATAATGGAGTCTACAATCAGTTGATGTTTCACTACGATAAAACAGCCTTTTTCTTTTATTCTATCTTTTTTGTTATTACTATATATTTTTTTCTTATGTTAATCAGTACTTAACAAAATTAACCTGGAATTTTTAATTCACTTTACAGCGCGTTACTACTTCTTTCAACAACAGATGGACGGCAGTGGCTGGTTAGTAGGGATTCTTTACTTTTTTTAGTTTCACGTGGTATTCCGTACATATCATAGTATACAGAGGGAACCTATTGTAACACACTCTGTTCTCATTAACTTCCGTTTCCCACTTTCCGCCGAATTCTTAAAGCATTGCATATAAAGAGGCGGAACTGAACACCGTGCGTCGATAGGTAAAAATATTGAATATTTCATTATCTGTATGGAAATAAATATTCAATTAACAGTCGCTAATTTGTGCCATTGCGCCACAATAGCCTTACATTGTATGTACATATGTATATACAAAACAATTTACGAGAAAAATCTAAGAAGATACGTTAATACTTAATTTTAATTTATTTTAATAAATAGAATCGTGGCGCAGGGGCATAAAGTGGGAATGTAAAACCGACTGGTTGTGGGTTCGACCCCACTCGAGGAGATGAAATATTTACAATTTTTTTTATTTCCATTTCTTCGCTCTGGAGTCGAGGCAAAGCGCGGTGTTAAGTTCTGCCACTCAACACGTAATGCCCCCAGAATTCGACGGAACTTAGGAAAAGGAGTGTCGTAACACTAGGTTTCCTCGGCCTACTCTGCTGTAATACAGCGTGAAGCTGATAAAAAAATACTAAATCGAATTTTAAAAATCAAAGTGTTATTTATATATAGTGCTCAGATTGTTATAATGATATTTTATGATACATATGGTATAGTTTCTAATAAAAAATCCTTATTTTTTACAAAAAAATCCTTAACCTTAAGAAAATTCAAATTTCTTCGCTGAACTCCGTCTTAAAGAAGGCGGCGAAAGAGATATATTTATACATAATGAGGAAATATAAAAAAGAATCTTCGAAGAAAAGGTAGTATCTATAAATGCATATATAATATATACAATTATTTCTTCATATCTCACAGCAGGAACTACAAAGAGAAATTGAAAATGACATGCTAGTTCCTCGGGGAGTGTAGAATATTGGAAATAAAATAAAAACAAAATTCCCTCAAAGATTTTTTCTCGTACAACCTTACATCAATGGAAAATAGAAAAACCGAAACGCCTTTTTGCTTAAATCTTATCAATCTTCCTGTAAAATTTTAATTTTTCTAGTGTCGAGGCAAAGCGCTACGTTTAGTTCCGCCGCGCAACACGCAATAACTCCAGAAAATGAAAACGCGAGTGTCTTAACCCTACATTCGTTCTGCCCATCTGCTGTTTGCGGGATACAGCGTGAAGCTGATATATTTATGTATTTTTAGTATTGAAAATTGAATAACTTAGCACTATCAAAAAAATTAAAATTTCCTACGTGTACCTACCTACAGCAACCTACGTTTGGAGTTAATTCACATCTTACAACGCCACTCTCAATGACTAGTTTTTGCTCAAGTATTGTAGTTTCCGTATAAAAACGAATGAAGGCTAAAATACAGTTTTTGCTTAACAATTTTTTTTATATGTTATTCTTGATAAGATCGATTCATTGAGACGCAGTAGTCAAAGAACAGTCTAATATTTAATAGAATTCGTGGTTTCGTATCCTTTAGTACTCATTTTTTCTTACTTACTTTGATCATAAAAAATAATATTAATCTATAACATGAAAAGTTGAATTGAGAAAAAGGAAATAAACAGAGGCGCTTTATATATAATCAATGTAAGGTGTTTATTGCGGAAGTAACAAGTGGCAAGCCACTCCGTTCTGTAATTTCTACTTTAGTTCAAAATTACGCTGAGTGAGTTAGTTCAGCGCCGCACATTGTAGCGAGGAAATGAGAACGTCTTTCATATAATAATAATTTTGCCAACCAGGTATCGAACTCACAACCATTGCGACATAAATATATTACGCTATCGAGCTGATACTAGTGAATAATAATTTAAAAAATAACACACCAGGAGTATAGTTTGGTATAACGTATGTATTAATCACACACGTACACCACTGCGCCACAACGACCTGAGAACAGAAATTTGTTTTGAGGTCGTCGTGGCGCAGTGAGGCGATGTCTGACTGTAAACGCGATGCTTGTGAGTTTGATCTCCACTCGGAAAAAAAATATATATATAATGTTTCCAACCTAAAAAGTGACATTGAGTTCCACTAATCAACAAGCAATGTCACGAATATACGAATCGGGACTAATAACGGAGAGTAGTGTCTCAACACTAAATTCCATCTGCCTACTTGGTTTTGCGGGATACCGCGTGAAACTGTTTTTCCCGCTATTCTGAGAATCTTCATACAATATCTTATATCATGCAATTACGATGGCATTATTAAGTAACATTATTAACGCTTCGCCGACATTTTAATCACTTTTGGCGGTTGTATTATTAATAAAATCGAAATGAGATATCCGTTTTGTTAATTAAATTTATCCTTCGTATTTTATATTAAAAATAAACAAAATTACTATGTTTTTTTTTCAGTTTTTTAAATTAGGTTCTTATGTATTATTAATAAATAAGAATTATTAATAATATATTAGAAACGATTCGTGTTATTTTTTATGTTTGGGTATTATATCTCTGTATATAATGAAAATTAATTGAATATTATGTTTATATATGTGTCCATAATTACATGTTTATGTACAAATATTTATAAATATATGTATAAATACTTTAACAAAGCCAATTTTTTTTTCGGCGGAAATTGCGGAACGATTGTGTAGTAGGTTCCCAGGTTCCCTCTGCCTACCTCGCTATGTGCGGTATACAGTATGAAGCGAAAATTAACATTTTGAAATTAGCGAATACTAGGTTCTTTGATTTTCAAAATTATTGCACATTTTAATGTAAACTATATTAACCTCGGCGTTAAGTTCTGCCTCTCAACACACAATGTATTTAATACTGTGAGGCATATGGGCCAGGTGCGCGTAGCGCAAAGACACACGACTGTAAGCGCGACAGGCTTTGGGTTCGATTCCCATTCGAAGAAATAAAATATTTAATATTTTCACTTTTTAGCTTCAGTGTCGAGGCAAAACGCTGAGTTCCGTCACTCAACACGCAAGGCCCCCACAATTCGGCGGAAAGTTTGAGACGGAGTGTCTTAACACTAGGCTCACTTTTTCTATCCAAAGCTACATTCCATATACAAAGTAGAGGCGTAAGTTCCCACCACTCAAGCGTGGCTTTGTCATTTAAGAAGAACGAGCAAAATGAAAAAAAAATCACCAAGTGGTACCTACATTTAATTTCCATACAACTAAAAGGATTTTTTATGAACTTTCCCCTTTGTGACGTCATATAGTCGAGTTAAAGAATTACAAGTACTAGAATTGTTTAATAGCGAATGAAATGTAATAGAACTAAAGTAAAATTGAGGAGTTACTGTTGTATGGCGCTTTGTCCATCAACCTTGACACGGTATTTATTTATATTAGCTTTATTTAAATATATCTCATGTTGTTTTACGATTGCGGGTTCGATTTCCATTTGAGACAGTGTAACTAGTTCTTTTTCCTACAATCTGATAACAACGCAATGTCTTGATGCCTTCCTCTGCCTACTCTGGGGGTTAAGAAGGTCTGGGGCTATTTTAGGATTCCGTACCTCAAAAGGTAAAAACGGAACCCTTTAAGTAAAACTGCGTTATCAGTCTGTCAAGATCATTTATCTCAAGATCGCGTGTATGTAATCGGAAATTAATATCTAATATTTATATCTATAGGGACTATAGATATTAAAGTTACAAAAAAAATGCTTTTAAATCAACGCTATCCTGAAATTAGCACGGCACCTTGGTGGGCGAGACGACTCACACTTAAACTATTTATATTTATGATCAATTTTGATATTTGCAAAATTTTCTGTTAAACTTATAATGTTGAGTCTACCAGAGGCAAGAAATGTAAACAAATATTTCTATCGAACCGGAAATCGAACCCACTACCACAGCGAAAGACCGTCACACAAAATTGAGTACTCATTCACATTAATAACAGATACAAAATCCATAACCTCCATATTAGTTACAACTAAAGTCGGTTAAACATTTACGTCGTTACCCCTGTTCCGCGCAAACAACCAAACGTTACGTAAAAAGGTTATCGTGTTTCGACAGGAAATAACAGACGAGGCGCGTGCGCGAAAGCAAACTTAATACGAGACAATTGCGTTCGGTCTAAATTGAGAGAGATCGGTCACTATTTTCTTTTTAGATAGATACAGCGTGAAACTAAGAAAAGAAAGAAATAAAAATATAGTATTATTTAGAGGCACTATGACCGGTTTTTTTTAATAACAACAACTTGGATCAAATTCATCAACATTTACTCTTTATATAATATGATATCTTTTTATATCATCAATAGCCTCATACTCTACTATAAAATTATTAGAAAAATATATATTAAGACACAAATAGTTTCGTGTTTTTTTATAAAGGATACGCAGATTATTCCCCACTTTTCGACAAATTTTCAAGACATTTTCACACTTTCACTTTCAAGACAACGCCTTATGGAAATCTTTTCAATATAATTATTATCCCGAACGAGAATCGACATCGCAACCATCGTTTATACACTCAGCTGTTATCTCACTGCGCCATGACAACCTCTAATATTAAGCCTCACTGGTTAAAAAAATAAATTAAAAAGCTTTCCGCTCATTCCTTGCACAGCTGTAACATAAGGCAAGTTTGTAATACATTGGCCGGCCATGTTACAAGTATATCAATAAAAACCGACTTCCGAAATACAACCCTCTTTTATGGGGAGGGAACCCCTATACATTCATAACACATATTTTACTCATACACTTTAAGGGATGTACCTTTACAGTGGCTTAATTCATTTCGCACGGAACCACCAAATATCCTATTTGCGGAATGACTGGCCCCTTTGTACGTTCGGATATCCGAAGGACCTTGTACATTTAACAGAAATGAGTAGATCCTCTTTAAAAATATTGTATTACATTTATTTTGTGATATGTCATTCAGTTCCCCATTTCTGTTTTTTTAGAAACTGGCTGAGTTGCTTGATTTAGTCCATTGCAATATATATTTTACATCAAATCTAGACATATTGTAAATAGATATATTTAAAAGTTTAATTGAATACATGCTCTGTCCACTGAGCTACTGGTGACATAAATCTCTAATCTCTACTTTTCGTTTGGCTGAACGCGCTAATCTCAGGAACTACTAATACGAATTCTTTTAATGTTGGATATTACATTACCTTAACCAGGTTGTTATGTAAGGAACAAATTTGTCTCTTAGTTATTTCCATTTTGCGGGCACCGAGGCATTTGTTTTGATTGTAGTAGTATAAGTCATTAAAATATTAAATTATCGTTACTAAAGTTGCATATATATTATATTCTTTTAGCTCGAGGCGTACAATGTTTGGGTTCGAATCCCACTTAAGAGATATAACAATAATTAGACCGGACAGGACAGGACATATTCACAATAAAGTAGACAGCGTAGAAAAAACACATTAAAAAAACGGAAGACAGGAAAATAAATAATGATTCACCCTTAATTCAAAAATAATCTATTATATATATACAAAAAAATAAAAATATTAAATATTATAACTTATAAAACAAAAACAATTCAAGCGACTCCACTCATCTGCTATCCCCCGGTCACAAGAACAACAAGCTCAGTGTATCTAATTACCAGAGAAAGAATATGTACAAAGAGAATTAAAAATGTATTGTACAACCTTCAGGCAAATTGGCAACATGATTCATCGTCCGACAGCCGGCACTATTGCCAGTTATGTAAAATCAGCTTACGCTATATCCCGCACACAGCAGGGTAGGCAGAGGGAACCTAGTGTTAAGACACTCCGTTCCCCATTTTCTGTCGAATTCTGGAGGCATTGCGTGTTGAATGGCAGAACTCAACGCCGCGCTTAGCCTCGACACCAGAGCGGAGAATAGAAATATAAATTTAAGTAAATATTTCATTTCCTCGTGAGGAGATCGAACACACAACTCAATTCTGACTGGCCTCAATTAATATAATCAATTTTTTAATTTAATTTTTTTATATAACTTCCGCAAAGTGCATCCCGCGGCATAAACAGAGGTCATTTTGTATTGAAACATACCGCTCTTCACTTTTGGTCTATTTTTTGAGAAACTGCGTATTCAGAGGTGGAACTTAACGTGTGGAAAACGGAGTGACTTAACACTACGCTCTCTATCTAAATAAAAAACATAATTTAATACCAAATCGAAGACTTTTTTTGAAACCATCGTAAAACCTTCTAAATCGTTAGTTTCGTCTAGCTTTAAAGTTAGAGTAGTCATTTTGAAATATTTTCTAAGACCTATCTATCAATTGGTGTCGCCGGAGCTCCGTCGTATTTGCAGTTGATAGTTTATAATTTATCTTTGTATTAGGAAATTAGGTTGAAAGAGTCATGTTTTGCAAATTCTCAAATTCTATACAATAATTTATTGAAATTTTCATGTTGATTGAATTTCATGTCCCAGGAATGTTTTATTTCCTCGTTCTGTTTTGTCAATCTGCGGTGTTGAGCTCCGCCACTAATAAAATCAAAGTCCAATATGTCACAATCAGTTAAAAAGGATAGCATGACATGTTAATATTAACTTTTTGTGACATTTCTATGCATTTTTGTTTGCATAAAAAATGACAATATGATATGTTGATGAGTAAATACAAAAAATCATAAGAAAGCAGCGTCACGCTTCCCTCACATGAGGGTATATATGGAAAAAACCTAGTGTTAAAACACTCCGTTCCTCATTTTCCGCCGAAACCCTTATATAAAAATATATACGGAATTTCAATATCTTAAAATATATTTACAAAAGTAGTTGTGCTAATAGCACTCTAAATGATTGCAAAATAATATATTTTTATATATTGCCTCAAATGACATTCAAAACCCGGATGGAATAAATCATTTGGAAAGGACTCCGTTTTGAAACATAGTAAATTTGATTAGTAATATTAGATTTATATTGGTTAAGGGGAAGCATACATTTGTTTGTATTGATATTTAATATTATTATACTGTTTGAGCACGACCTGAAGAAAATATTTTTGTTATTTTTAATTCACAATGTATTCACACAACAGTATGGCAGAGGAATATTAGTGTCAAGACACTCCATTTTTCACGTATCGAACAATTTTAATTTAATAACTTTGTGTATTGATTGTTGGAACTCGATTTGAAGAAATGGAGATAGTTCTTGCTCGACAATAAAAATCGAACCCACAGCGGTTGCCACGAAGGTTTTTTTTACACAATAACATACAAAATATACATTATTAAATTAAATTAAATTTCTCAGTTTTACCCTTTATCTTGCATATTTAAAAGATAATCCCCCTAAATGTACTATACATTACTTTCTCAAAATATGAAAAATATACCTCGAACTTTAATAGACTACACTAACAATAGCGACTTCTTAAACAACCTCTTAAACACAACCATCACATACACCTTAAACTAAACTGTATGAACCATAAAAACAAAAAAAAATTAAAAACACAAACAAACAAAAATAAAACACCATCCAAATCCACTTCCCTTTAACATAGCAATTTATCAATAACGAAAAAGATTTCTACTCATACATTATTATATTAAGCGTGCTTTCCAACATTCGTTCTTGGCTATCAATTAGCGAATAAAATTTATATAGCCCATATTAATACCCGCGGCCATTACTAAAATCGCTTTAACACGATTAATAAGTTATATAGAGTTATTGATGGAATTTATAGCGTTTGACTAGCATTCGCTCCCGTATTTGGGGTTTCCGTTTGAGTTTGCTGGTTGTTGTTATGGGTTCGAATCTATTTTGGCGGAATGTTTATAATTCTTCTATATCTATAGAGGTATATGCTTCTACTTTTTAAAGTGCTTTTTCTGAGATCTTCGAAGGAACTTTTTTGGTAGGGAAGTGGAGAGTGAACTGTCTTAGCACTAGGTTTGATATACTGCTACATGCGGGATATAGCGTGAAGTTTAAAAAAATGAAATACTTATTACTATGTTCTACATAATAAGTTCTTTGATTTTCACGATTATTATACATTTTAAATAAAACTATTTTAACCGGATTAATCGCGTATATTTAGTTTTTACATTTTTGGAAACCCGACGTTTCGAACACTTTGCAGTAGTCCGTGGTCACGGGTAGACTGAGGTGGCATTCGTCTGTCAGTTGACATAATTACTATATCAAACTACCGCCAACGATTTCTTAATTTCCTCGCGTACTGCCCTGGATTCTTGCAGAATGAGCTAACTGTATCTTGCCCTCTGGTATGGTGGGTCTGAGACTTCAAAGATTTGATGAGTGGGTCCCAGGTGTTAGAAAGCTTCCAGCCGTCCTCTCTATTGAAATTAGGATATTTTTGTATTTCAATAGCCTCGCGGATCATTCTAGGAATATATCTATTTTCCTTAGCGAGGATGAGGGGTTTATCAAACCTTATGTAATGGCTAGGTTTATCCACAGTGTGCTCACATACAGCTGACTTTGATACATGCCCATTCTTTATATCTGAGATGTGTTCCTTCACCCTAACACCGATGCTTCTCTTTGTTTGACCAATGTATGATAAGCCACAGTCACAATCTAGTTTGTATACACCTGCACACTGTAAAGGAATGTTACTTTTAACTGGTCTCAAGAATTGGCTCACTTTCTTGTTAGGCTTGAAAATAGTTTTTATGGAAGCTCTTCTTAAGATGTTGCCAATCCTGTCTGTAACCCCTTTCACATATGGTAGAAATGCCGGCTGTCTCTCTACTGTGGGTGGCTTGTTGGTCTTCTGACAACGCTGGCGGGGAACTGGCAGCTTGTTCTGATGAAGGGAATTCTTCACCTGGCGAAGCTCGTCCCCTAGATGTTCAGCGTCACAGAGGTGGTGGGCTCTCTGAAACAAAGATTTGCCAACGGTAGATAACTGTGTAGGGTGGTGATGCGATTCACTGTGACATATACTGTGTGGCCTATTGTGCCATTGGGATTTCTTATGACTAACACGTCGAGGAAAGCTAGGGAATTATTGGCCTGTAACTCTATTGTGAATTGAATATTGTTATTAATAGAGTTAAGATGGTTTAAGAATATATAACTATAGTCCGTAGGTAAAATTGTAAAAGTGTCATCTACGTACCGCTTATATATCCTAGGTAGACAAGGCGCAGAGCTAAGAGCCATCTCCTCAAAGTCCTCCATGTATATATCTGCTATTACCGGGGACACAGGCGAACCCATAGCAATGCCATCTATTTGTAAATAGAATTCTTGATTGAACATTAGATATCCAGATGTGAGGCAATGTTCTAAAAGTTCAAGATATTCCATGGGCATATTGTTTTCCTCTAGTTTCCGCTTGACAATCCTGATGCAGTCCTCAATGGGTATACTGGTGAATAGCGACTGGACATCAAAACTGACCATGGTTTCATTGTCAGCTAGCTTAAGGTCTTTCAGCTCGCTAACAAAATGGTAAGAATCCCTGACATAAGATGTTGTGTGGCCACGCAGTGGAGAAAGTACTCTAGCGACATGTTGAGCCAGTTTATACGTTGGTGTATCGATTTGGCTGACTATTGGTCTAAGAGGTACATCTTTTTTGTGTGTTTTTGGTAACCCATACAACTTCGGAGGTTTTACACAGCTAGGCACGAGAGATTTAATGTCAAGATGTAATGATTTCGCGTGTTTTTTGATTAAATCGGATGTCTTTTTAAGTATTTTTGTTGTAGGGTCTTTGTCAACAATTTTATAAGTTTTTTGATCCGATAGCAATAATGACATTTTTTGGATATACTCTTCGGTGTCTAGTATAACCGTCGCGTTACCTTTATCGGCTTTAAGAGAACAGTATATAGGAAACCCACGCACACCAATAGATACCTCAATGGTGAATCGCATCACCACCCTACACAGTTATCTACCGTTGGCAAATCTTTGTTTCAGAGAGCCCACCACCTCTGTGACGCTGAACATCTAGGGGACGAGCTTCGCCAGGTGAAGAATTCCCTTCATCAGAACAAGCTGCCAGTTCCCCGCCAGCGTTGTCAGAAGACCAACAAGCCACCCACAGTAGAGAGACAGCCGGCATTTCTACCATATGTGAAAGGGGTTACAGACAGGATTGGCAACATCTTAAGAAGAGCTTCCATAAAAACTATTTTCAAGCCTAACAAGAAAGTGAGCCAATTCTTGAGACCAGTTAAAAGTAACATTCCTTTACAGTGTGCAGGTGTATACAAACTAGATTGTGACTGTGGCTTATCATACATTGGTCAAACAAAGAGAAGCATCGGTGTTAGGGTGAAGGAACACATCTCAGATATAAAGAATGGGCATGTATCAAAGTCAGCTGTATGTGAGCACACTGTGGATAAACCTAGCCATTACATAAGGTTTGATAAACCCCTCATCCTCGCTAAGGAAAATAGATATATTCCTAGAATGATCCGCGAGGCTATTGAAATACAAAAATATCCTAATTTCAATAGAGAGGACGGCTGGAAGCTTTCTAACACCTGGGACCCACTCATCAAATCTTTGAAGTCTCAGACCCACCATACCAGAGGGCAAGATACAGTTAGCTCATTCTGCAAGAATCCAGGGCAGTACGCGAGGAAATTAAGAAATCGTTGGCGGTAGTTTGATATAGTAATTATGTCAACTGACAGACGAATGCCACCTCAGTCTACCCGTGACCACGGACTACTGCAAAGTGTTCGAAACGTCGGGTTTCCAAAAATGTAAAAACTATGTTCTACATATTTACTGGGGCCAGTCGTGGCGCAGAGATATAAAGTTTATCTGACACAAAATAGACTGGTTGTGGGTTCGATCCCCACTCGAGGAAATTAAATATTAATTTAAATTTATATTTCCATATCTCTCTGGTGTCGGGGCAACACGCAATGCCTTTAGAGTTCTGCGGAAAATGGAGAACGGAGTGTCATATTACTAGGTTCCCTCTGCCTACCCTGCTGTGTGCGTATACAGCGTGAAGCGTTCATAAAACAATAAAAAAAAATGTATATCATAATTTTCGTTCTGATTATTTTAACATAATTTCTCCTTTATTTTACAGGATGTTTGTAAATCAAGCAAAGCAGGAAAAATGGAAGGAAGAAAATATCTAACATTATGAGGTCTTTTGTCATGTTAGACGAAGTTCTTTGTATTGTGAATTCGTTTATACAGAACTCAAGGCAGTATTGCACTACGCATTTGTCCCTTTGTATCTCGAATTTACAACAAAGCTGTGAGGCCAGTCCAGAAAGTGACTTTAATAGCGACAGGTTGTGAGTTCGATTCCCACTCGAAGAAATCGAATATTTAATGTGGTTTCGAGGCAAGGCGCAGCTCTGATTTCCGCCACTCAACACGCAATGCCTCCAGAATTCGGCGGAAAGTGGAGAACGGAATGATTTAAAATTAAAAGATGTTTAAACTGCTGTTTGATTTGCTGATTTATTTATTTTTATTTAATTTCTTCACTTCAGTATCTAAATAAATTTCCATCACTCGCAATTCTTCCAGAATTCAGTGGAAAGTGGGGAGCGAAGTGTGTTGACACTACGCACGCTGCGCCTACTCTGCTACATGCGAGATACAGCGTGAAGCTGAAATAAAAACAACAAAGCTGTACTACCAACTAAAACAGCAAAAGTCAAAAAGCAATATTTTTTTCAAAAAAGATGTAACTCGAGCGACGGAACAACGGTAGTCTATGGGTCTCAGTATCTATTCGTTTTACGCTCTTTTACGTTCAGCGACTTTTGGTGTTTCGTGCTTAGATATTTTAGATTATGAGTTTTTTAAATAAACCGGATTCTTGAAGAAAATTGGCCAATATGCTATTAGTCCGACTGTTGGGTATAGATTTTCGTAATAGCTTAAAAATAAAAATCATGTTTTACAAAGGTCAATTGTTAGAACATACAAAAACTGATATTTAAACTCTCCTGATATATAGAGAAAGTGCGGGGTTAAGATCCGTATCTTTAAAACGGAGAAGCAAAGAAGAGAGATATATATGTCTACTATCTTCGCATAATGTCTAAAAAACGTGAAGATATAAAAAAATGCAAATTCAATTTTTCACAATATTTAATTTCTTTTATATAACCATAGTAAATGACGTTAAGAATATTTTAATATGACTTTTATGTTTGATATAATATAATTATTATGATTAAGTGGGTTACTCGTAAACCACTTTTATGTGTACCGTAAATTATATATTTAATTTCTTTATATAATACGTGAAATAAGAGAAAAAAACGATTTGGCCATAAGAATTAAATTTGTACTAGAAATTAAATGTTTATAATTTTAAATCAGCTTCACGCTCATATCTCGCAAAACAGCAGGGTAGGCAGAGGGAACCTAGTGTTAAGACACTCCGATCCCCACTATCCGCCTAATTCTGGAGGCATTGGGTACTGAGTGGCGGAACTCAACACCAGAGCAAAGAAATGAAAATATAAATGTAAATAAATATTTCATCTCCATGAGAGCGGATCGAACCCACAACTAGTCGATTCTACAAACACACTTTGTTCCTCTGCGTCACGACCGGCCTCAATATATGTACCTATATGTTGATAAAACGAACAAACCCTAATGTTAGCTTTCGCTACGTTTTCAGCATATAAACGGGAAATCGTTAATTATCAAAATGAAACGTGACATATGAAAATTAATACTTATATCACTATGTATCATAATTTACCCCGAATCACACTCTACCTGCCTCGCATAACAAAAAGAGTCGAAGCATGGGTTCGATTCCCGTCATGTGTCAAATTGCTATAAGGTTTCTTAAATATGTTTCTACGCTTAGTGTGGAATTTTATTCTTAATGTTTTTTTTTTTACCTTCGCTCCGTATCACGCATATAGTAGGAAAGACGGAGGGAACCTGGGAATCTAGTGTTAAAACACTCCGTTCCCTTCAGTATGCCTCGCTTTATAGCCATATATTACATCCCTTTAAGTTTTGATGAAACTCCGGTTCTGATAATTGTGTGTGCCATACACAACTCTTTCCTATTTCCACATAAAGCGGGCGAAGCCACAAATAAAAGCTAATAGAAAATGAGGCCAGTATTAGGCCAGTCGTGGCGCATAGGCACAAAGTGTGTAACTGTAAAATCGACTGGTTGTGGGTTCGATCCCCATTCGAGGAAATGAAATATTTATTTACATATATATTCTCATTTCTTCGCTCTGGTATCGAGGCAAAGCGCGGCGTTGAAACCGCTACTCAACACGCAATTCCTCCAGAACTCTGTGGAAAGTGGGAAACGGAGTGTGTTAACACTAGGTTCCCTCTGCCTACCCCGCTGTGAGCGGAATACAGCGTGAAGTAATTTTTTTTTTTTTAGAAAATGTCCGTAGAAACTCAATTTCGATTAATTATAGTATCGTTATAATCCACAGCGTGTCGTTTTATCTTATTTTCACTTACTTTATAGCCATCGAGGGTGGTCGCCATTGCACTTGGCAGTATCAACGGCTAAGTACCGTTTATCAATGTTGACAACTTGATGAATTATAGAAAGTTAATCTGAAGCGAGTATTGAGTTAGAAGAAATCTTTAATCAATTAACACCTCGGATATGTTGGCTTTTGACCCCTTTTTTGTCTATGCTTATGTAGCATAGCGTGTTTGTAACGCGCCGGTTGTGGATTCGATTTCTATTAGACGCAACGAATTATTTAAATATTTTCATTTTCTTGTTCTGTCATGATTGAGTTATATGTACTCATGTCATACAAAAAAAAACATAAATCCTCCTTTTTGAAGTCGGTTAAAATAACTGAAAGTCAGTGAGTTCTATTAATATTCCAAAAATGTTTTTGTCAGCCGTGTCAGTTAACGTGTAAGCGCATGTTTTCCACGCCTAGTTTTCACACGTCAACGAATTTAGATGAAAGTTCATGTAAAATTGTTTTTCAACTTCAAAAAGCTACGCTGTTTATTTAGCTTTTGAAGAGTCTTTTTATTTATTTTCTTAAAGTTAATAGAATTCTCAAACGAAAATATGTAAATATTAAATGATTCGTGTGTAAATTATTAATATGGTTTTGGGTTTGATATTGAAATGATTTTTTGGTTCACATTGTATCCCGCACAAAGCAGGATAGGCAGAAGGCACCCGGAAACATAGTGTTAAGAGTCATTTCTCCTTAAGACACTTCTGTTTTCTATTTTCCGCCAAATTCTGGAGGCATCACATATTGATTGGCGTAACTAAACTCTGAGTTTGGTCTCGTTACTAGAAGTAGAAAATAAAAATATTAAATATTAATGTGAGGCCAGTCGTGGCGCAGTGGTACAAAGTGTGACTGTAAAACCGACTGGTTGTGGGTTCGATCCCCACTCGAGGAGATGAAATATTTACTTAAAATTATATTTTCATTTCTTCGCTCTGCTGTCGAGGCAAAGCGCGGCGTTGAGTTATGCCACTCCATACGCAATGCCTCCAGAACTCGGCAGAAAGTGTTGAACGGAGTGTCTTAACACTAGGTTCCCTCTGCCTACCCTGCTGTGTGCGGGGTATAGCGTGAAGCAATTATTTTTTTTATAAATATTAACAATCTGGTCGAGGTCTTGCGCATTTAAACAACGCTATTATTAATTAAATAAACTTGGGCAGTGTATATAAAATCACAAATCGATTCATTCGGGTTTATATATGGTTGTAAAATACTATATACACGTATGATCTATCATCTACATATGAGATCTCTCATCCAGACATCTGTGGCCTAGTGAAACTCCGTTCACCACTTTCAGCCAAATTCTGCAGGCAATGCGTATAAGTGGCTGAACTCAACGCCGCTGTTTGCGTCGACACTAGAGCGTAGAAACGAACATGTAAATATAAATAAATATTTCATTTCCTAGAGTGGGGATCGAATCCACAACCGTCGCGTTACAGTCACTTGTGCCCCAGCTTGTGCCACGACGGCCTCTTTTTTTATAATAAATATTTATTTTAAAAACGACAGTAACAGAAAAGGGAAATTGAAATCAACAATCACTACTTGAAACCTATCTGGTTCATAGAACATGTTATTACCTTATTTAATTCACTTCATGTGCATAAATAAATGAAATTAAAAAATATTCATTATTAATGATCGATTTCGATTTTTTTGCGACCCCGTGTGAAATATCGATTTTGGTGCCATACTATTAAATCGCTATCGGTTTACTTTTGAAAATTAAATATTGTGAACAAAATCGATATTTACATATTATATTAATAAAGTAACTTTTTTTTCATACAGTACCTACATTTATAGTTTTATAAATATATTTTTTAAAGAAAATATATGTACTTATTTAATTGCACAACACTATTGAGCAATTAAATACAAAAAAACTGTACATAAATAACAAAAAAATGATGTCACAATTTAACAACATAACAAACAACAATAAAAATCGATAATCGTTCTTCCAATCCGCAAAATCGATTTATAGATATTGCCCTCACATGTAAATTATGACCATATTTGATTGTTTGTTTCTTATAGATTAAAGCGAAAAATTCTTCTTAAGACCAATTATAAGTTTCCAATGATACATTATTATGCCGTAAAAAGAAACTTGACCCGAAAATGCTTTTGCCATTCGTTCAAAACTGCCTCGAGTTTAAATGGACGAAATTCCTTGATCCAACATGGCTAACCTAGATATATATATTTCTTATAATTAATTGTTGTCAAGTCGAATTACGAAAATATTCAATTTTATTAACGTTTTCACTCGTGTACTAAGAAATTAAATGATATAAGAAAAATGTATTGAGATGTGAAAGAAATTTTCGTGAAATACGATTTTCCAAAATAAAAACGAAATTGTAATTTTTTTAAGTGGAATTTATTTTTAGAAAATATAACAATATGCCCAATTGATATTGATGCTTAAGATAATAGAAGTAAAAAAAAATGAAGCCGTTGCTGGCGCAGTGGGCCAGGCCGTTCGACTGGAAATGAAATGGTTGCAAGCACGATCATATATTTAATTTTAATTTTCCCGGTCTGATATACAAAGTGTGAGGTTGAGTTCCGCCGTCCAACACGAAATGTCTGGAAAATTGGACAGAACGTAGGATCGGAGTGTCTTAACACTAGGTTCCCTTCTAACCAGCTATTTGGGGAAATAGTGAAGATGCATACATATGTTTAATCGAATATTTTTTTTGTATGACAATATGAACATAATGTTTATCGAATAAGAAAACAAAATTAGTCATGATTACATTTGATTTAAAAATTTCTTACAGATTTCTTTTTTATTTTTTTTTCAACGAAATGTCTTTTTTCAGCTTCACACTATATTCTACATATACGAGGTACGCGGAGAGAACACATTGGAAACATTTCGTGTGGCGTCACGGTCCTTAAAACTCTACTTGATCTCTATATTTATAATATAATAAAATTATAATTGATCGCTGTCTATACATGGAAGATCTATGAGAAAATCTATTATTTCACGCTGTATCCCGATCACAGCATGGTAGGCGGAGGGGACCTAGTTTTAAGACACTCGGTTCCCCACTTTTCGCCCAATTCTGGAAGCATTGCGTATTGAGTGGCGAAACTTAAAGCCGCGCTTTGCTTCGATACCAGAGCGAAATCCAATTCGGAAATTTCCTCGAGTGCGGAGCGAACCCAGAACCAGTCGATTTTACAGCCACACTTTGTGCCGCTGAGCCACGACTGGCCTCACCAAAAATAATGCTTTTTAATTTAATTTTCTATTAAACGGTTTATCTGTTTGTCTGTGCGGTTTCTGATCGAAAATGATCAATTGCCCTCAAAAAAAATCACGATTCAAGTCAAACGTCACAACACAAGATGACCTCCGAATTAGATATGAAGAAAAAACCTATTCTTCATACAAACAATGTAATACAGATTAAGTACGATCAAATATAAAAGCAGTATACAAACAGGCAAAATATTAGCAATCAACAGTTACATAAACACATTGGATATTAAAATATCTATAGGTGTCTATCTACTCTGTGGCATTTCTAAATAACTTTTTACTTCCGTTTTGTTTTAATGAAAGTGATTTAAAATTCTATGTACCTAATCGTTTTACTATAATGCCTACAAGTATGTATGTATATTTAAATAATTTACATTTTAAACAATTTACGTAATCTATTTAGAAATCGCTGTTTTTTTATTGCCTATCGATTTATTTTGTAATTGATGGTTTTGGGGAAAATTGTAGAACTTATTATATTTATTTATTTTAATGTATATATGTTTTGAACCGATTTGTAAGATTTTTTTATAGAAATATTTTTCGACACTGTCATACAATTGGTAATTGTAGAGTAGGCAAAAGGAGTCTAGTATTAATATACAGTTTTCCTACTTTCCGCTTAATTTTCGACACATTGCGGAAGCGGAACACGACACCGTACTTTTTCTTGAGCCAATTTCTACCAGAAAAAGGAAAGAAAATAATTCAGTTTCTGAAATGTATATTCACAATCACAATTCACAGTAGGATTTGAACTCACAACAAAAAAGAAACGTAAAAGAAAAACTCTGAAGATACATTACGAAAAAAAATCTGCTTTACGATGTGTGGGGGGGACAGCATGGTAGGCAGAGGGAACCCAGTATTAAGACACTCCGTTCTCCAATTTCTGCCGAATTCTGGAGGCATAGCGTGCTGAGTGTCTCGAACCCAAAACAAAGAAATGGAAATATAAATATAAGTAAATATTTCACCTCCTCGAGTGGGGATCGAACCCACAACTAGTCGCATTTTACAATCACACTTTGAGCCCCTGAGCAACGACTATCCTCTTTATGAAGAGTAGGAAATAATAACGGAAAAATAAAGTAATTTATATATTAGATAATAAAATGAATATAACACACACACACACGCCATACATTTGACAGAGCACACATTCGTATATAGTGACATACAAATACACGTTGCTATGGCAACGCGTATCATACGCGTCAACAGCTCCTATAGCTTCCTTAATTACTAACAATCCATTTGTATTTCGTACGACCACTTCCTCATAGTACCTACAGCTGTTCTAGTCCGCGTCGGGAGTATCGTACACGACGCACGCGCAGTAATTACCATACAATATGTGCGTGCTGGGGCGCTTCAATGAGGAGTAGGGTAGCCATTTTGAAGGTGATTTTGGATATTTTGCGATTTTAATTGTAAATATATTTTTGTTGTTTTCCGCATATTTATTTCCGCTTATTTCTTAATAGGAAGGGGAAATATAATGTTAAAAATAGTTCGTTTGTCGTGTTCGTAATAAAGGGTTTAGAACGATAAGCACAGGTAAGCACGGGTAGCATATCTCAAAATAATAAAAACCGTCATGATACCATAGCTTCAGCTTCACGCTGAATCCCACGCACAGCATGGTAGGCAGAGGGAATCTAGTGTTAAGACACTCCGTTCTCATTTTCCGCCGAGTTCTATAAAAATTGCGTATTGAGTGGCGGAATGCGGCGCCGAAATGAAAATATAAAGAAAATTTATAATTTTTTACATTTCGGATTGTTTTCTTTCTTTGTATTGTAAGATTTAACTTCGTGCCAAACAGAACTATAGGCCTATAAATGCTCGTATCTTTTGATTGAATTAACTTAAAAGTTTAATTTTTTTGTATTCCGAAGGACCATGCATAAAAATATTGGATTTTGATTTTAGCTTGATATCTATTTGCTAATTCAAGATAAAGGGTCTTGCTTTCTATATGAACAGACGAAAAACAAAATAAAACCCTAAAAATGGGTTAAAAGATACATACAATTATATCAGAAGAAGAAAACAGTCAAGCTATTTTATTATAAATAAATATTTATATTAATAATATTTACTTAAATTTATATTTCCATTTCTTCGCTCTGGTGTCGAGACAAAGCGCGGCGTTGAGTTCTGCCACTCAACACGCAATGCCTTCAAAGTTCGGCAGAAAGTGAGGAACGGAGTTTCTTAACGCTAGGTTCCCTCTGCCTACCCTGCTGTGTGCGAGATAAAGCGTGAAGCTAATTTAATTTTAATTTTAATTTATTTCATTATATCAATTTAAAAAAAAGTCTATGGAGCTATTTAATTAATTAAGTAATAAAAATTCAAATTTTTATATTACATATCATAGAAACATGCTTAAAAAGATATCAACGGTTTTAAGCAACATATGAGTATTACATAAATATAATCATTGAAGGGAATGCCGAATGTGTTGAAAGTGAAAATGATGACACTTGTAACCTTGGAGCTCAAAACATCTGGCACTCTCGATGTTTTTATAATTCATTCACACTTTGTTGAGACCAGATTTTCCAGGGGATCTTGACTCTAAATTTGAACTAATATTTCCGTGTAATAATCTTTTTTTAAATCTGGAATCTTAACTGTTTGTTACTATAATAAATAAAAATCTATCCATGATGGATTAGTATAAAAATTCTAATCTACATACGAATAAAATGTAAATTAATATATATAATTATAAATTATTTATTTGATATAACTATAGTCACATTAACTGCCACCATAACCAACATTTATCACGTACACAACTAATACACAAAACAACACCAATATGTTTCTCAAAAAAAAAAAACAATAAACATCCTTGCCCTTCAAAACTCACGGTCACCGCACACCTCTCATCGGTCCTTAACCCTTCCTATGTTTATCCAAGTGACTGTTCACCTCGCTTATTACATTTTCCTGTTCCATCCCTGCACTCTGATGCAGGAGATGAATAAATGTAGTGGCATTTTAATTAAAATCCCGCATACTTATAGTCTACAAATTAAATATACTATAAATCTGTATGACTAATACAAGTTAAGCCATTCGGTTGTGGGTTCGATCCCAACTCGAGGAAATTAAATATTTATTTACATTTATATTTAAATTTCTTCGCTCTAGTGTCGAGGCAAAAGCGCAGCGTTGAGTTCCGCCACTCAGCACGCAATGCAATCCAGAACTTAGCGGAAAGTAAGGAACGGGGTGTCTTGACACTAGGTTCCCTTTGCCTACAATGCAGTTTGCGGGATTTTACTAATACAAGTAGGTACTTGAGCTGTGTACGGGTAAGAGGAGATCTCGAGTTATATATAGGATGTATTGCTAGAATAATGTAAAGTATATGTGGAAAGGCAGTGCGGAGAATTCATACGATAGCCGATATTTTTTATCACAATAATAACGGAACGGAGTATCTTGAGACTATGTTTTCATTTTGCACATTTTATAACAGACAATGTTATCTCTATGGATTAGATTCTATTATGTAAATTTTTTGACTTGTATATTTATTATAGTAGGCAGAGTGACCATAGTGTAAATATATTCCTTTTACTATTCCCACCATTAGTATGTTTTAAAATAAGCAAAACACAAAAATATCTAAGTCATCCAATTTTTCTGTCGATTCGACCGTATTACAATGTTCAAATCCAAATATAATAATGTTAAAAAAATAATTTTATTGTATTATTTATTTATGTTAGTGTATTATGTATTGATAAATACATAATTTGGCAAAGAAAAGCAATGAGAACATTACTCCACAGAAGCTCCTAGCAATAATTTATAGCAAAACTCCTTTGCAATGTTAATGCTATAAATTTTTAAGTAGGCGCTAGTAGTGTGATGCTAGTGCCGAATAAATAAATGGTAAATATTGGACCGTAAAGCAAATTGCCTTTTGGTAGTCAACGACGCAATATACTTCAAAATTTGGCACAGTGCCACGACACTACCAAAATTTATGATCGAAATAATTTTGAATGTTTGTGTGTAAATTATGGTTAGACTATTATATCATATAAGTAATTCGTATAAAATAGAAAATTAGTGCTCTTAGTCATAAGGTTAAGACTCATTGGTGATTTTTAGCGTGATGGTTGTGGGTTCGTTTTCCACTAATATTATATGAAACTCGAGGCAATAATTATTTTCATTTGAACGCTTTGGTAAGAAGAAGTGAAGCGTTGAGTTTCACGTAAAGTGTCACTTAAACACTTAAACATTAAGTTCCCTTCTGCCTACTCTGCTATGTGCGGTATACAAGGTGATGCTAAAAAAAATAAATCAAAATAGAAAGAAAAGAAGCCTAGATATTAGTATTTTCCTTTTATTAACTGAATTCGCTCGGGATATATGTATCTAGGTTTGACTGTTATTATCTTAATAACACCAATACATCAATCTAAAATATTGAAAATATCGTATGAAATATTTTAATTTTAATACTTACAAAGTGTACCCTGCAGAGATTTTTACTATAATTACTCGACAAGCATTGTAATTACTAGTTCGTATTCAATAATTCTTATAATAATTTCCTTTGTTATATATATTTTTGTTGCACGCTACATCCCGCACACAGCAGGGTAGCAAGAAGGAACGTAGTGTTGAGACATTCCGTTCCTCATTTTCCGCCGAATTGTGGAAGCATTGCGTGTTGAGTGGCGGAACTCAACGCCGTTCTTTTCACTGACTCCAGGACAAAATTAAATATTTCATTTCCTAGAGTGGGATTCGAAACCACAACCTGTCGCGTGATTACAGTAACACGCTTGTGCTCCTGTGGCACGAGCTCTACTTTTATTTTTCATCTTAAATTATATTTTTCCTGGACAATTCCAGCGCTACATTCTCTATTTCTCTCTACCAAACCTGATATATGTATGAAAATGCGTGACAAAAAAATTTGTATATTTATTATTAAAAAAAAAAATATTAAATTAGCTTCACGCTATATAGCAGGGTAGGCAAAGGGAACCTAGTGTTAAGACACTCCGTTCCCCACTTTCTGCTGAATTTTGGAGGCATTGCGTGTTGAGTGGCAGAACTCAACGCCGCGCTTTGCCTCGACACCAGAGCGAAGAAATGAAAATATAAATTTAAGTAAATATTTCATCTCCTCGAGTGGGGATCGAACCCACAACCAGTCGGTTTTACAGTCACATTATTAACAATCCCAATTTTAAAATCTGTTTCATCATAACTTCATATATTTTCTTTATTCTCACAAGTATGTATAATATTTATTTATATGAAAAAAGAGTGCTTAAATCTTCAATACTACACTCCTTAACGAATGTCAGACCGAATGACTCTTGTAGAGGCTCGCTTCGTATTATAAGAGAAAACATTTGCAGTTTATGTATCTCGTGAAGTTTCAAATAAAAGCAAAATGTAAATATTTTTTTTTTACTTTAATAAATTTATTTGTTTGTTATATGTTACTGTAGTTTTAAAAAGCAAAATAAGCGTGCAAAAATTTGATAAATTGGACTATTTTTAGAAGTACCATAGTAAAAATAAATTAAAAAAAATAGATTAACGAGAATAGAGAGTGAGAGAGAGAGAGAGAGAGAGTTTACACTGTGTTTTATTTGTCCGTTGTTCTAAATTACAGATAAAAATGTATTTACATAACAAATCTTTATTAGGTGGACTTGTAACTAATTATAATAAAATCTAAGAAACAGAATTTGGGACACTTGTATTAATTATATCATTCAGCTTCGTTGTGACATTATACTAATATGATATCATCGAGCTGATCTGATGATGGAGCCAGGGTTTGAATAATATATAGCACTCGGTGTAGAAAATACTGTTTTAGTCTTGTTTGTCTTAATTAGATATTTTACACAAAGCAGTGGCACAAAGTGTGACTGTAAAACCGACTGGTTGTGGGTTCGATCCCCACTCGAGGAGATGAAATATTTACTTAAATTTATATTTCCATTTCTTTGCTTTGGTGTCGAGGACAAGCGCGGCGTTGAGTTCTGCCACTCAACACGCAATGCCTCCAGAATTCGGCTGAAAGTGGGGAACGGAGTGTCTTAACACTAGGTTCCCTCTGCCTACCCTGCAGTGTGCGGGAGCGTTAAGCTGATTTTTTTTTTACTAAAAAAATATGAAAGAAAAAAGTTTAAAAAAAATAAATAAAATTAAGTACAGTACATTTATTGAGAAAGATTTAGTAGTAAAACTTTAGTTTCATAGTAAAATTCTAAATCATGATTACAAAATCCAGATGTCTCATTCTTTTCTATCTTAGAACAAGGTGAGCTTCTTAATATGTTATACAAAAAATAATTTTATAGTAAAATTTAACGTGTATCAAAAACTATTTAAAACTTGAAATATTTTGTATATTTATATTAATCTACAAATATATTTAAAATCGTTTGAATATGCCAAATGTAAACTAACGTGTGAACTGGTATTGTTTCTTTATCATATATCTATCAGTTGTATGTAAGGGCTCGAAGTGGTTTAACGCATAATTTAGAAAAAATCATCATATTATTTTTTTTTATTATTTTTTATCAACATTACGCTGTATCCCGCACACAGCAGGGTAGGTAGTGTTAAGACACTCCCACTCCCCACTTTCCGCCGAGTTTTGAATGCATTGTGTGTTGAGTGGCGGAACTCAACGCCACGCTTTATTTTGACACTTGAGCTATAAATGTAAATAAATATTTAATTTCCTCGAGTGGAAATCGAACCTACAACCAGTTGACTTTACAGTCACACTTTTCATCTTCCATCCTTTTATAAATTGCTTATTTTATTTCTTTTAATTCACAATACATCCCACATACATCCAGAGAGTACCCAGAGGGAACCTGCTAACAACAGTATTAAGACATTCCGTTTCCAATAAAACCCTTATATTCTCCACTTTCCACCAAACTCTGGAGGCATTACCTGTTAGTAGCGTAACTCAAACCGCCTTGTTACCAGAGCAGAAAAATAAAAATATTAAAAATTAATTTTCCCAAGTAGGGGTCGAACCTACAATCTACCGTGTACAGTCACACGCTTGTGCCCCATCGTCACCTGCACTGTGTATTTACATATACTGCAATATATATATATATATATTTATTTAATTATAACGTTATAAAAATGGGTTACATCTACTTTGCTTTAATAACTCAGAGCTTAAACTTATATTATAAATGTTTTTATTTCGTAGATACTATTCACAGAGCCATTTAGCATAAAATTTATGTGAATCAAATTCTTATATCAAGCTACAAAGTGATTGGATGGGAGAATCGATTTGCTTTGGCGAAATCGATATTTGTATTGTATCGAAAGAAATGTTAATATCGATATCGACCAAATCTAAAGTTTATTTTAGTAATGTTAATGGTTACTTAATTTTTTATTATTTTGTTGAATTATCTGAGGTAAAATTTTGACGAACTAATACAGCGATGTACTAATAAAGGAGGATGTCACTGTGAGAATGAAGGAAAGTGCTCAATTGCTTTTGGGCAGTTCTAGCAAAAATAGCCAAAACCAAAAACTTGACTGCAGGATGGCCACGAACTCTCTGTCAAGAGCGTAACGACTGAGAACAAGAAAAGGTATGGGGAGGAGCAGCGTTTGGCACTACGTTCTCTCTTGCTACCCTGGGGGAAGGCGTGAAGTTAAAAATAATATTGTACAGTTCAGACATGCTTTGATCAAAATCTGCTCATAAATCTCGACCTTAGGGGTAACTTTTTTTCCAAATATTGTCACTAATTGACCTCGTACCAACGTACTGCCGACTTTAATATTTAAAAAAGTCTATTCTAATTCAAGCAAAATAGTAAAAGTAAAACAAGAGGTCGAAGCAAAAGAATAAACTCTAAAAATAGTAACAGTTTAGTATAAAATGTTGCAATTGTTATGAATATAATATGAAAAATACAAGACTGACGATAAACAGACGTCCAATCGAGTATAGCGAGTAGGCGTTATCATAAATACTACGAGCGTTTTCACGACGAGTTTGGAACGTTTATATATACAACTTGCTTCAGTAACTGATAGATATCAGTTACTCTGCAACGGGATTTATTGTTTTGCCCTTATCAGGCATTTCTAAATTTGGCGGCGTTGAACTCTGAATTTTTACTTTCACATATGAGGTTCTCCATCAACGTTGCCAGTCGTCCCGATTTTGGTGGGACATACCAATTTTTAGCCCAAAATTGAACGGTCTCGGCCAGACATGGTCCCACTTTGTGAATTACTCCACGCATTTAGAATTTGTTGTAATAACATTATTTTTTGTAATAATTTACTAAGAATTCCAGAGATAAATATCTCGGTTTCCCCTAAACAAAATCTGACAACCCTGTTATTCAACCACATGTAAGAACACATTCACAAATGTCATATATGATTATATGACGTTATCACACATTCATTCACTAAGTGAAGATGAACCAATAACCACCACAGTCATAGTCAAACACTGTCCCACTAAACCACGATGACCTCGATTCTTAATGTTCTTAATTATTTGTAAGTATTTAATATTTCTTCTAGATTATTAGGCCAGTTACTGTCCTTCGTCAGATGTTCCAGATTCTTAATTTGTATAAGTATTTGCTAGGGCGGAATTTCCTTTTTTTACAATTTACACTAGGTTCCCTCTGACTACCCTGCTGTGTGCGGAATACAAAAGCGTGAAGCTAATTTTTACGTGTTTTTGTTATTTATCTATATCAGGTGTGTCATTCTTCAAAAACAATTATAGATCCTGTTCTGTCTGGTCTTATTATATAAAATATATGTTCATTTAAAAAAATATACTCAAATTCATCAAGTTTTTCCTTGTCATGAGACACTCCGTTCCCCACTTTCTTCCGAATTCTGGAGGCATTGCGTGTTAACCTCGACACCAGAGAGAAGAAATGGAAATATAAATTTATGTAAATATTTCATCTCCTCGAGTAGGGATCGAACCCACAACCAGTCGGTTTTACAGTCACACTTTGTACTACTGCGCCACGACTGGCCTCTTTCTTATTGAATAAAGAGAGATAATTAATAGTAATTACCCATTCATCAATTCAATTAAATATGTGCCATCAATTATACGAAGAAATACGATTGATTTTTACGTTTACGTAGTTTTCAAACAAACAATTTTTTAAAGATACAAACAGTTGGGGAAGTTATGTGAACCATAAAATTTACAACTTCCTTTCGTTGCGAGAATTCGAAATTGCTTTAATCAAGAAAATCTCAGTGAGGCTAGCATTGATGAGGAAATTATAATATTTTTTTTCGGTGGTGCTAAACTAAGAATAAACGCGAAAAACTGTAGGTTCGACCCCCACGTGTGTGACTATAAACGCGACAGGTAGGAGGTTCAATTCTCACTCGACGAAATGCAATATTTAATATTTTTATTTCCTCACTCTGGTCTGGTTGTTAGACGGTAAAGTTTTAATTTCCAATGTGTAGATTTTTGTAAAAATTATATTGTCTTAAAAATTATAATGTTATTAGTACACTAAAATTATTCATATTAGTTAATAAATAACAGTGTAGTTCGAGCGGGCGAAGCCGCAGTTGGGTCGCTAGCGGTCCTAACAGACGTTTAACTACTTATTAAACCAAGCTTTCAGGCAGACAATTTAACCTATTAACTAAATTTAAAATATTTTAAACTGTTAGTAAATATATATCGAAACGTATAAAAAATAGTAATTAGTATCTCTGATATGGACAACTTCCGAGCGATTTAAGCTTATGCGTTTCTAAATATTTCACTTCCTCCACTGTCTTATCTTCACCATAAATATATTAATAATAAAATAGTTTTAATAGGCCAGTCGTGGCGCAGTGGCACGAAGTGTGACTGTAAAACCGATTGGTTGTGGGTACGATCCCCACTGAGGGAGATGAAATATTTACTTAAATTTATATTTGATTTTTTTCGCTCTGGTGTCAAGACTAAGCGCGGCGTTGAGTTCTGCAACTCAACGCAATGGCTCCAGAATTCGGCAGAAAGTGGGGAACGGAGTGTCTTAACACTAGGTTCCCTCTGCATGCCCTGCTGTGTGCGGGATACAGCGTGAAGCTGATTTTTTTTTTTAATATTTATATATACTTCTTATTATTCTTTGGTTTTGATAATATTTCATTCGATAAATTGTATGTAAAATACAGTCAGACGAATTTTGGTGAGTATAGTTAACAATATAAAGCATATTGGTCTAATTTAACAAAACGTGACATAAAAACCGCCACATACAGCTTGTTAAATTTATAGAAAGAAAGAAAAGAGTGGTGGGTTAAGTCACTAAATAATTTTCACCTCATATCATGATGCAGTAGATAGATAACAATTTTTAGAATTCCTTAAATCATTATCATTTTACAGGCCATCTCGGAAAAGGTAACTTTTATGTTCATTTTTATCTAGTATAGGTACTAGAACTTTTATAGCTGTCTTTAAAAGCTAACCCTTTCATCTAATCTTCACTGGAAAACCGCAAAAGTCGTAAACTTTTACGATCATACTTCATAATATGACAATAATGTGATTATTTTTATGTGTGTGTTTTTTGTAATTTTTCAACGAAGTGAAAATTAAGGGTTGTAGGGATTTTCTCGGGAACAATATGAAATAATATTAATGTACAGTTGTAAGTAACTTGTCCCAGCCTCTTGACGTCTGCTTCTGGCAGCTGGACTTAAGTCCTGGTTGATCTGAGTACTAGTTAGTAGTCTAGGAGATCCTTAGGGGAGGCCCTAAAGATCTCCTAGATTATCTCCTAGATTGTCTGTCCTTTATGTCTGTCTGTCAAGAGCTTTTTAGTTTTCATCTCAGAAACGCTTGGAGATATCGAGTTGTAATTCAATTCAATGTCTTGATTTCCCAAAAAAATTGTAATATATGGCCATTTATATAGCAAAAAACCCGTGTTTTGACACTATAAAGGAAATCAAAATTAATAGTAGGGAACCCTTCGTGCGTATTCCAAATCACACTTGGTCAGTTTTTAAAAAAAAAACCACTATGGTTTATATACTATATTGAAAAGAAAAATAAAAATATTAATAAAAGTCTTCCCAAGAAAAATGTGATATTTAGATTGAAGTTCTCAAGTAGCCGTTTAGACCAATTCTGTAACAATAAAACTGAGAGCGTTGAGTGTAAGTAATCATTAAATATTCAACAATACCTATAGGTATTAGTGGTCTTATGTATAGTGTACGTAAGTCCAGCCTAAGCCTACTTAAATAAGACTGTGCTAGTACAAACTGTAGGGTAGATATTCAAATGTGGCCCTTTAAATATTATATAGATGAAAAGGATAACTTTTGCAATAAATATGTTTAATTTTTTTGTATAAAAAGTTAGGCAGTGTGAACCTAGTGTTAAAACACTCCATTCGCCTTTTTTTGAGACAATGACGTCTCAAAAAAAATTATTAAATTAAAGTAAATTACATATGACATTTCTCTGGGGTGGGGATTGGATAGCGCTCCAATGTACCACGATGATCTCTTTAATATTTATCTTTATACAAAGTGGTTACTAATTCATCAGATCTAACACCCTTAGGATTTTTGCAGCCCTTGATATATCCTTAAATTTATTTTTAGACCAATCGTGGCGCACACAGACAAACGCGACAAGTTATGGGTTCGTTTCCCACTCGAGCAAAAAAATTATCAAAAATTTCTTCTCTGATGTCGAGGCAATACGTGGCGTTAACCACCGCCATTCAACTCGCAATGGTTCTAGAATTAAACGGAAATTAGGAAACGGAAGTGTCTTAACACTAGATTTCCAGGTTCCTTCTGCCTACCCAGACTTGTGTGGGAAGCAGCGTGAAATTAAATGAATAAATACTTAAATTTACATCATAGTAGAATTATTTTATTAATTTTTTTCTTTCGATTTTCCTTTAACATTCGCTATCATCAAATCAATTTAGTCTTTATAAGGAATTAAGGATTTTTTTTTTCAAATCCAGACATTGCCTATTAACATGCAAAATTAAACGCCGCATTTAAAAAATAGGATACACAAATCAAATTCTGATGTAGACACCAGTAAAGCTATACTGTCTTTCTCACTTAGATAAACTACAATAGAAGTAGTGAACAAACATTTTTGTTTTCAGGCACCGATTTATCCTTGTTATTGTATCACGTGAACAAAAAACGTTCAAAATGCTCTTTCATCCCAATATTGCCTGTCAAACCCAGTTCTGTACACATGTGAGATAAAACGATATTATTTAGCTATTTTTAAGTCTATATAAATTTATTTTTATCTTTTCTGGGCAAAGCGCGTCGTTAAATTCCGCCAGTCAACACGCAATGCCTCTAGAATTACGTGGAAAGTGGGGAACGGAAGTGTCTTAATGAGAACGGAGTGTCGTAACTCTAGGTGCCGAGATTCATTCCGTTGCCCATTTTCCGTTGAAATGGAGGCAATGCATGTTGAGTGGTAAAGTGGTTGAGACACCAGAGCTAAGATATGAAAATACTAAATATTACATTTCCTCGAGTGGGAATCGAATCCACAACCTGTCTTTACAGTTACACACTTGAGCCACAGCGCCACGACTGGCCTTGTAAAGAATAAAACAATAACGTCATTGTCTCGTCAAATGAGCTTTTCAATTAAAAAATAAAAAGAATCTCCTACTTCCATTGCCCCTAGACTTGAGAAGCATAATATAACTTTATATTGAAAAAATAATTTTGTAAAAAAAAACTTACCTGCAATTTTCCTTTCTCGCATCTTCCGCCACAATTGCTCAGCTTTTCTCATCGGCCAGTTCTCTATTTTTGCGCTGAAACTTCTAAAGAATTTGTATTCTTTGAAATGGGACATTCTTCTTTCCATTTTACTTGGTGTATGTCCTGGGGGCGGTGGTGATGGGGCCTTGGGTGTAGATGATGGTGACGCCATTTTTTTTTTTTTTTTAGTTAAATTTTATAGAATAATAACTGATTCGAACTTGTAAATAGCTGGAATTATATTCATTTTTTGTTTGTTATTTGGTCCCGATTTCTTTTCTGCAATTTTTGAAACGGATATATTGAGTTCGAATTTTATTTAATAATATATATTTTAAATTCGATTACTTTTTATTCAATAATGATATTAAAGTTTAATGAGATTAAATATTATTTTATCTATGTAACGGTATAGAATATAAAAAAAACATTTTTATTTATAGTCTACATTGTAAATTATTACGACGCGAGATATTGTAAGTAGAGCACGCACTTCACCACTATAGGATCACCTGAAACAGAAAAAAGTCCTAGTTATTTTGATTTAGTAATTAAAAATATAAAATAAATATTCTTATTAAGAAAAAAAAATATAAAATAAATATTAAAAAATCTGCTTCACGGCACACTGCAAGGTAGGCAGAGGGAACCTAGTGTTAAGACACTCCGCCAAGTTCCGGAGGCATTGGCGTGTTGAATGGCAGAACTCAACGCCGCCCTTAACCTCGACACCAGAGCGAAGAAATGGAAATATAAATTTAAGTAAATATTTCATCTCCTCGAGTGGGGATCGAACCCACAACCAGTCGGTATAAAAGTCACACCAGTCGTAGCGCAGCGGCGCGATTAAAAAAAATATTCTTATTAAATAACATTATTTATTTTTTCAATTTAATAAGCATTTCAAAGAAGAATGGAATAAAAAGAGTTATACTCTTTCAAATTAGAATTACCCATGTTTTGAGGTTAAGTTAGAAAAAAAAAATTATAGATAATAATATCTTTCAGTGAACAAAAAGCAAAACATCAGTAAAATATTATTTTTTTAGCTTCACGTTTAATCCCGCAATTGGCAGTAGTGAAAGAGTGTCAAGTCACTCCATACTCTACCACATGAAAACCACTCTACGCCTTGTTATACCACAGGAGAAAATGAAAATAATTTATTTCCTCCATCAGTGGAGGACAAAACCACTACATACTATTTTAAATCAAGACCACTGATAATCTTCTTAATTATTAAATATGTTTGAATAATCAATTGTTATTATAAATTAGATCTTAATATTTCCACGTCTATATATATTTTGTATTATGAAATATGACCTTATATATAGGATTGTAATTATAGCATGTAAATCACAATATGTAAATTGGCACAACTTAACACGAAAGGTTTAGGTTTAGGTAAAATATAAATTTAACTATTTACAATTTTGAAAAAAAAAAAAAAATCAGCTTCACGCTGTATCCCGAACACCTAGGGAGAGGGAACCTAGTGTTAAGACACTCCGTTCCCCACTTTCTGCCGAATTCTGGAGGCGTTGCGTGTTGCGAGGTTAACCTCGACACCAGAGCGAAGAAATGGAAATATAAATTTAAGTAAATATTTCATTACCTCGAGTGGGTATCGAACCCACAACCAGTCGGTTTTACAGTCACACCTCGTGCCGCTGCGCCACGACTGGCCTCTCTATTTACAATTTTGAAAGACCTTATTTGATTTTATTTATTTACCGCTGCATTCCACATATATAAGGAGAGGTAGAGAAAAATCTGAAAACCTACTGTTAAAAATGTGAATCTAAAAAAATATCCTAGATTATATATATCCTGTCCAAACTAAATTTTTTATAGTACAATAAATATATATATATATATATAGAGGCCAGTCATAGCGCAGCGGCACGAAGTGTGACTGTAAAACTGACTGGTTGTGGGTTCGATCCCCACTCGAGGAGATGAAATATTTACTTAAATTTATATTTTCATTTCTTCGCTCTGGTGTCGAGGCAAAAGTGCGGCGTTGAGTTCTGCCACTCAACACGCAATGCCTCCAAAATTCGGCAGAAAGTGAGGAACGGAGTGTCTTAACTTTAGGTTCCCTCTGCCTACCCTGCTGTGTGCGGGATATAGCGTGAAGCTAACAATAAATATGTCGAGAGTATATTTTCATACAAAGTTTAGCAAACTACTCGACTAATTCCCGGCTTACATAGAACCAACTAAATAATTCCTGAAGGGACTTGCTCTGCGCATATTGTTGGCCCCAATTCAAATGTATGAAAATGATTTTTATAAAACAATTTTACAGATTTTTTTTTATTAGGTTCACGTTTTATCCCGTAAAGCAGGATAAGCAATAGAGCTGCTCATCCTATTTTTCGCTTGAATCCAAAGAAATACGTATTGAGTGGCGGAACGTGAGTGGCAATACTTCAAATCCGGACGAAAAGCGAATTCCGAGCGAAGCGGACAGAGATTAAAAAGGTCATATTATTTCTTAAAAATATTATTATTATACGAAATTTAATGATAAAATATATAAACACACAATAATAACATAAATATATGAATTAAAAAAATATACTATAATATGTTCTCATTAAAACACCTCCGTCCTCCACTTTCCTTCAAAATCTGGACGCATTGTATATTAAGCAACGGGACTCAACACAACGCTTTCCCTCGTTACCAGAGCGAGGAAATAAAATTATTTAATATTTTATTTCCTCGAGTGTAAATCGAACCCACAACCTGTCGCGTTGGCAGTTGCCCCTGCGCCACGACTGGCCTGAGTTAAAAATATTGTAAGTACAAAGTGGTTTGTACAAGAGAAGCTCAAGAATATCATGTTATTGGAGCTTAACGCGGGTGCTTCAGTGCATGTTGTAAACAAAATTATAGTCTTAAAGTTTATTTAAGAATGCTTCGGTCTTAGTAGCGGAAGTGGAATAAATAGTGAACTGACCCATTTTTATGGGCAGAGGTGGGGTAGTTCATTTTTATAATTTATTTCTATATTTCTTAAGGTTAATTTTATTAGTATTCTTTTTAAAACCAGCTTCACGCTGTATCCGGCCTACAGCAAAAAATGCAGAGGGAACCTAGTGTTAAGACACTCTGTTTTCATTATGACACTTCCATTCCCCACTTTCTTTCTTTCGAGTGGTGAATGTCGAGAACGCGTTTTGTCTTGTTACCAGAGCGAGTAAATGAATATATATAGTGACGCAGGGGCACAAAAAGTGACTATAAACACGACTGGATAAGGGTTCGATCCCCACTTGAAGAAATAAAATATTTATCTGATTTTTTTCCCTAGGATCAGAGCACAACGGCGTTCAGTTTCGCCACTCAACACGCATTGCTTTCAGGATTCAGCGGAAAGTCCATTTTACATACTCGTAATCACAATGTTTTCAAAAAAATATGAAATATTTGATATGATATTTAATAAGTACAAATCATTCTAATTAAAGCTACAGTAAACAAAAAACAGATATTGTAAACAAATTATTTGGAATTCCGTCAATCAGCTTTGTAGGTGTTTTCGCGAGAGAAATGTTGGTCCATCCAAATTAATTCTGGGCCTTCTAACTTTCTTATTTACATGATAATTTTTCAGCTTCACATTAAATTCCTCACATAGGAGGGTACGCAGAGGGAACCTGTGAGCCTAGTGATAAGACACTCCGTTTCCATGCATTCTCCACTTTACACCGTCTTCTGGAGGTGTTGGGTGTTGAGTAGCCGAGCTCAATGTCGCGCTTTAACTCGACGCCAGAGCGAAGAATTTAAATACTAAATTTCTCGAGTGGGATCGAATCCAAAGGCGGAGGTGTAGCACGACAACCTATCGCGTTTACACTTCCGCCTCTCTCGCCTCTTTATACTGTGATAAATTCCGATTACTCCAAAATAGTTGTAAGCAAAACAGACAAAACTTTGTACCATGTTAGTAGTTCGTTGTCTTATCTTTGACTTGGCGTACTAAGTTATTGTATGTTATATACAACAACATCATTTTAGCTCTGTATTTGAACTCACAGTAGATGACAAAAATTTATATTATTCCTATATATTCCTTTATTGTCACGATATTACCTACACACCTCAGGGTAAGAGAAAAGAGAGAAGGTTGTGTTAAGTCACACAATTTTCCACTATCCGCTGAAATTCGAGACATAGCGAAAATTGGCGGAGCTGAACGCAGCGTTATGTCTTATCAAGTTTTATATTTTTTGATAAAATTAAAGTGACATATTCATGTAACATACCTTGAAATTGTATTATATAGTAAGTACACTCTGAAAAACCTTAATCCCAAAAATTGCCTGGGGCCCGACAAAATTTGAAACAAAATCCTAAAAAATCTTCCAACTCAATCCATTTCTTTGTTGGTTCTAATTTTCAACGCTCTTTTAGCAGGCTGCTCCTTCTCTATCTAGTGGAAGGAAGCGACCTCCTTCAGAGGGTCCAAAATAAATTGCTCCAGATGCTCATGGTATGTACGCAACGTGGACCTATACAAAGAATTCGAATCAAAATCGTTACTGGAATTCTGTAAAAACTCAACCAAGCCCTACTACGAGCGTGCAGATTCCCATTCTCATTACACTCCTCATCGACACCCACTTCTTCGATCTTCTAGATCTCAACTCTTCTCTTAACTCTTCAGTCTCACGACACAATCTCCGCGCGTATTATCTCAAGAAACGTCCTCCACGCTTCAGCGCGACGGGTAACCAACGATCAACCAATCTCCTGATTCGCTAATCAGGGCATGCTCCCGCGATCGCTCCCCTCTCATCATCCATCAAAACTTGTACTTATTCTTCAGAGCTACTGCTGCTATAAAGACCATTCCAGGTCAATAGCAGTTTAGCCGTTTTGAAAAAAATATATATATAAACTTGTATAGCTTTATAAATTCACTCAAGAAAATTAATATTTCATTTTAAAAAGAATACATTATTTTTCTACTTAAGTACGTCGCTTGCAATATAAAGAACATATTTGTTTCATATTTACTACTCGACCCACTTTTATTTCAAAGAAATCTAGTCATTCGAATAAATCAATAATTTTATACCGATTATTCGTGTGCATATGTATGAAAATGGCGGTCGTGGGTTTAATTACCACTCGTGGGAATTAATTATTTCCATTTTCTCGCTCCGGTATCACACAAAGTGCGGCGTTGAGATCCGCCACTCAATATGCAGTATCGACATTAGGGCAGAGAGAGGAGAATGTAGTATCTTAACAGAACGTGCTGCTCAACCTGATATATACGAAAAACAGCGTGAAGTTAAAAAATGTATAAAAATATAACCAAAATGAAATAAATGTCTAAAACTTTGAAACATAACGCTACCTTTAAGCATTTATCTTTATTAAGCACTTTTACGACGCAAAAATAGTGGTGTCCTTTGAATATTTTTGTGGATCGATATATACAACGCAATGCGACATTCTATTTTTCAGAGAAGTTCGTTTTATATTAGAATAAGGCTGTGACTGCAAACGACGGTTGCGAGTTCGATTCCCACTCAAGGGAATGAACCATAATTTAATTTTATTTTTATTTTTATTTTCATTTTATCTTTCTAGTAGCAAGGCTTGGCTATAAGTTAGGCAACGGAGTGTCTTAACACTAGATTTTTATTTCCTTGAACGAAAAGTTGTTTTATTTTTTTCACAACTTCTAACACATTGCAACTTAAGAAGAGGGAACCTGGGAACCTAATTTTAAAATATTTTTTATTAATATAAAATATTCACAAATACTATTATTATACAGAGTTTGCTTGTTAATTGACAGGAACACGGTTAAATTACAAAATATATTGTGTTGTATACAGTTTTATCATAACTTATAGGATACTCCTTAATCGTTATGTATCCAAAATACCTGTATACAACTATATCATTGTTCGTATACAAATCTTAGTAAAAGTATCAGCTTTATGCTGTATCCCGCGCACAGCAGCAGGAAAAAATGCAGAGGGAAAATAGTGTTAAGACACACCGTTCCCCACTTTCCACAGAGTTCTGGAGGCATTGCGTCGTTTGCCTCAACACCAGCGCGAAGAAATAAAAAGGTATATTTAAATATTTCTTTACTTCGAATGGGGATCGAACCCACAACCAGTTGATTTTACAGTCACACTATGTGCTCCTGCGCCACGACTGCATACATATCTATATAGATAAATACGCTACACCAGAGCTCGGGGGAGAAACAAGATTACACTGCATCACAACTTAAGCCATTTCCAACATCAATTTAGGTAAATTCATAGTAAGTTTCAGTTTCAGAGAAAATGGGAACAACACGTTGTTTTATAAACACAGACGCGGATCCATTATGATCTGCAAAGTTTTGATGGATTAACCAAATTACCTTATTCTATTATATATAGCTAGCCACTTTGGTCAATTTGCGTTTTGATATTTTGTTTTTTTTTTTTTACTTTTTTCAGCTTCACGCTCTATCCTGTATGTAGCGGGATAGGCAAAGGAAGCCTATTAGCACACTTCGCTCTCCACTGAATTTTGAAGGAATTTCTTGTTGAGTGGGGAACTCAACGTCGATTTTGACACCAGAGCGAAGAAATGAGTGAATAAAACTCAACGCCGCACTCTATCTGGTCAAAGCGAGAAAATTAAAAAAATCATCTCACCAAAGTGATGTCGGTGTGCTTTTGTTAACTTTAGAAATACGGTACCTAGTTTTAAAAAGAAAACTATCTGTCAATACTCTGTCTCTGTCTCTCTCTCTAATTTCCTTTTGAATGAAGAGGCGAACCCAACCACACACTCACTTTTCCCTAATAGAAATTTTAAAAAATATATTTTTCTATTTATATTTTCATTTTTTCGCTCTGATGTCGAGGCAAAGCGCGGCGTTGAGTTCTGCCACTCAACACGCAATGCCTCCAAAATTCGGCAGAAAGTGGGGAACGGAGTGTCTTAACACTAGGTTCCCTCTGCCTACCCTGCTGTGTGCGGGATATAGCGTGAAGCTAATTTAATTTTTTTTTAATATTTTTCTACATAAATTCAGATTTCACAAAAAAAATGTGTTTTTTTTCTTTAAGTGTATTTATTTATTTAAGCGATTTTTTTTGTCTTCGTTGTAATAGCTTTTGAAAGCGGTATATACAAATTTTAATATTGAGGCTAAAAATTTATGTGATTTGGATATATCACGTCGAGTATAACATGGAGGTTGTGTGTTCGATTCCTGCTCGGAGGAATTAAATATTTAAAATATTCAATTCCCCGCTATGATAACGAGGCAAAACGTGCTATTGAGTTCCGCCCCTCTACACTCAATGTCTCATAGGCTAAAAGTGGAAAACGGAAGTGTCTTAATGCGAACGGAGTGCCTTAACACTAGGTTCCTTAAGCCTAAAAAAATTAATAAAATAAAAATATTGTCATAGAAGCCATCAAAGCGCATTGGAAAACCATCTGACTATCACAATGGCTCTGGGTTCGATTTCTACTCCAGCAATTCATTATTTTTCCATTTCACCTCTCCGTCTCTATAAAAATCGATACAGATACGATAAAACTTTTAGGAATAAACAGCTTGTTATAAACTTGGCCACTTATTAAACATAATTTTCACAAACTCGACTCTCTTCGACTTCAATGTTTTTATAATAATCTTGTGATGGTATTTTACATACATACTTTATCAACAATATTTACTTTATTAACTAAATATAAAAGAATAAAATTTCTTATTTTAATTATTTTTATATTAAGACTATTTCACGCTGTATCCCACATTACCTTTAGTGAAAAATTGATTCATATCGATTGACAGAAAAGTATCTACTGAAGCGCGATCAAGTCTTGAAGACTTGTGCATATGACCATTAGTTTAGATTTACACAACACAGCTGTACTGAAAAGTGTGTGTGTGTGTGTGTCAGATTTACTTTTTTTTTATCTATTAAACCAGGCTTCTCTAGTATCTCTAGGTATTTAATTCCTAAGAAAGTCCAGGTATTTGGTTTGCCTAGACACGAAGGAGATCGATTAAATTGGAAATATTAAATATTTCATTTCCTCCAATGAGAATCGAACGTATAACCGTTAACCATACGTAAGCATTACACATCTCTGCTCCTTCATGATACTCGTATAAATAATTCACAATTAAAAATAAACGTAATATTCATAAATATAATATATATACATAACTTGAGGCGGTTGCGGTGTTGTGATCCCCACTCGGGAAAATTAATGATTACTTATTAATTTATTAATTTCCTCGCTTTGGTACAAAGGCAATGCGCGGCGTTGATTTCCGCCAATTACGCAGCAATGCCACAAAAAATCGACGTAAAATGAGGAGCGGAGTGTCTTAGTACTAGGTTCCCTTTGGACACCTTGCTACATGCGAGATATAGTATAAAGATGAAAAAAAAAATCAAAAATAACATAATTCACGATAAACAAAAAACCCTTTCACTTTTCTATATAGCGGAACTTCCAACAAAATACGTCCCCACATCAATTAACCAAAACATTTTTTCTTTCACTAATATTACCTATGGCTTCCGTTACAAAAAATAATTTCAACAATTTTACAAGAGAAATCTAATCGTTTCCATTATCGATACGATTTCTTTTTTCTACGATTTTAAGTTTATTTTAAGGTCTTTTTTTCACCTTCACGCTGTATCCTGTCCATTTAACAGAGTAGGCAAAGGGAGCTCACTATTGGGACACTTCGCTCTCTACTTCTCCTCGACATCAGAGCGAAGTCCTCGATATGGTAAGTAACGAAAGGTAAGGTAAGTATTTTAACGAAAAGAGAGTGTCTTTACACTAGGTTCCCATCTCATTCCTTCTGCCTACTATACTACGTACGGGATACAGCGTGAAACCTAAAAAAGCTTTTTCATCTTCATAGCAATGTGCAAAGGAGCTTTTAAGGTATTAAAGCTTTGCCTGAGGCTTCATAAACTGAAAAAGTTAAATGGAAATATGATATAGTATCTTATTAAAAAGTTCCTTAAAAATATATACACTTTGAGGGAAATATGTATTAAATTACATATTTACTTCGAAGTTGTATTACTTAGAAATAATTTATTATTAATGAAATGAAATAATAATATTAATAATTAATTATTAATAATTTTGTTAATAATAGCATTTTCTGTTGAGTTTCTCGTTCGATTAAAATATCCATGAAATATTTAATTTGGAAATATTTAATTAAGTACACATTTAGTAAAATCCCGACTCTATGACTTAGTATGTAGAGTAGCTTATATATTTAGTATAATAATATTATCCACTTTGAGGAAAAAATATTTATTTGCCTTTTATAATAAAAACAAGGAAGAATTGTATGAAATGTATAATATTGTAATTAATAATAAATTTATATTATCTTTTATTTAATTTTTTTTTCACGCTATTTCAAGTATACGTGGAAATATAAAAAAATATAATTTTATGACATAAAAACTCACCACACTAGTATGTTTTTCATATATCACACAAACACAAACACAAAAAAACATCGATTTGAACACAAACACGTTTATTTCTATCACTGAAATAAGAAAAGTTGCGACTGAAAATTGCGAAATTAAACGTCCGGTCTACGCGCGCGAATCTACAGGTCTGACGCCGCAATGACACAAAATTTCCCGCGTTGGTGGTGAAACGAGATGATCATATACATTTTCAATATGTGTGAAAGAGATGGATATATTTTTGTGACTTCATTTTTCATAATGAAAATCATAGACAGGCTATAGTGTAACGTCATTAATGCTATAAATATGGGAAAATATGAATGTGGATATTACCTTGGACGATTTCAGAGGAAGGGCTTGTTTTTCTGAATTTAAATTGTTTTTATTGATTATGTTTTAAAATACAAGAAATATATACAAAAAAATCTCTACGTTTTGTTTACAAGGGCGTAATATGGAGTGTTGATAGCTCTACTTTTATTTATTTCATATTTTCTCTCTTTTTAATTTAAAAACTGACCTAAAATTAAGTATTTACAAGCAGATTTAGTGAATAAAAGAAACAACATTTTTTTACAGCGTTTTAGAATTTTTTATCTCGCTATTAACAGTTTTTTTTTCATTCAGTTTTAATTGAAAAGAGCGAGAAAATAAAGAAAAAACCGTTACAACCATATTAAATTATAATACGGAAGCTGTTACAACCCGACACTGCGCCACTGCTCCACGATGAACTCTACGCAATAATTAAAATAATTGCTCTTACAGAGCGGCAACTTAGCGCCACTCTATGTCTTCTCACCCAGAGCGACGAAATAATTCATAGCGCCAAATGAGAAACGAAACCGCAACCACTCCTTCATGATAAGCTTCTACACATAAAAAAAAACTTAAATATACTGTATATTAAGTATACTAGAGGCCAGCCGTGGCGCAGGGGCGCAAAGTGTGACTGGAAAATCGACTGTTTGTGGGTTCGTTCCCCATTCGAGGAGACGCTCAAAGTGCGGAACGGAGTGTCTTAACTCTAGGTTCCCTCTGCTTATCCTGCTATGTGCGGGATACAGCGTGAAGCTGAAAAAAAGTATACATACATATTACATATTACCTACTTTATTCAAATAATACATAGTTAAACTATTATTTCAACAATATTCTTTCGAAAAACAAAAGCTTTTAAATAGAGTATCTCATCAGCAATGAGTAATGAACGTTATAATGAGGTCGTTTGTTTAGTTTTTATTATTATGTAATACAAAAGATACAGTACCTTCCTTCTGGAGTTCCTGGTTTGTAATGTTATGAATAGGTTTAGAGCAAAATGCTAGTTGGTTTTACTGAATTTCATGAAAATGGATTATGAAAAAAAATTAAAACTGTTTTTATAGTACTTGTCTTTCTGTATTTGGTGTATCAGGACAGACCGAAGGAAACCAGTGTTGTTGGAAAAGTCTCTATATATTCCGCACACCGCCCAGCTTAAGAGACATTGGCTGTTATGGCTTGTTAGGCGGAATTCAATGTTACGCTTTGTCTTTTTACCAAAGCAAGGATATAAAAATAATTATATTCTCTGAATGGGAACGGGTTTGGCCGCTGACTTCCACCATTCTACATGTAATGTGTCAAATTCAAGCGCAGAGTAGTAAATTTAGCAAAATCCCAAATACAAAATATATATTTTTTTATTTTCTTTGCCTCGACACCAGGGCAAAGAAATGAAAATATGAATATATATAAATATTTCATCTCCTCTGGGGATCGAACCCACAACCAGTCGATTTTACAGTCACACTTTGTGCCCATGCGGCTAATTACATTGATAAAACATAAATAAGGAAATTTAATGAACTCTATAGTATGTAAATTATTTATAAATGTTATTTTGTAATAACTGGTTGAGGTCATATTATATCTCATTTATTAATAATATAGTTCAATTTAAAATAAATGTTAAAGGAAAATACCAGAAAAAAAATATAATAAAGTCGACGGCCTCTGTTAATTATGTTTATGTTACACATAATTATTAGAGACCATCCGCGCACAACATCAAATTATAAACGTGGCGGTTGTGTTCGATTGAGCGGAAAGAGAAGTACATTTGCACTTTATGCGTGATAAAGCGTGAAAGTAAGAAAAGGGAAAGAGAATTAAGAAGAAATAAAATATTAGATTCAAAGAATACAGTTATAGAAATACAATTGAGGTTTTTGCTAGTTCTTTTCAACAGAACTAGCAAACGAGCGTACGGCTCACCTAATGGATAATGAAACTTACAAATAAAAGTTATTCCATCATCAAGTAAATTTTATGAAGATAAGCTTCTTTTATAGCATGGCATTTCGAAATATACTTTTCGAGTAAATGTAAAATGAAAATAAATCAATACACTGTTTACGGCCGCAAACACCAGTACCAGGATGATCCTATTCTAGACCGGGATCACACAGCAACCAACTTAAAGGGGCGGCACCGCACCTGTAGCTCCTCTGGTGTTCCGGTGACCCGAACGCTCGTTTACCTTTTCCATATAAAAAAGTTACTCTGTACGTATATATGAATTATTTTAGCCTGTCTATATGTATGTATTTGTATATATATGTATATGTATTTATATTTGTATTTACTGTATTTTCTAATGCTTATAAGTGAACATTTAATGGTTCCCTTTAAAATGTGGTGTAGATCACTTGTGGCCACATCAGGGCAGGCAGAGACTAACTTAAGACACTTCGTTGCTCGGTTTACGCCGAATTCTGGACACATTCTGGATTCATTGGCGGAACTCAACGCCGCACAACAGTCACACTCTGCGCCTGCGCCACGGTAAGCCTCATGATTATATTTTAAAATATAAAATATACATAACATATAACAATTGCCTATTAACCTTTCTCATTGTATTACAAGCTCGAGTACTAAGGGTGCTAACCCATTATGTATATTAACGTGGATCACATCCATTAATTATTTTGCCTCCAGGATTATACGACTGACGACAGCAACACTCGAGATGACAATATAAATTATTATAGCTATTTTAATAATAAGAAGCCAGTCGTGGCGCAGCGACACAAAGTGTGACTGCTAACCCGACTGGTTGTTGGTTCGATCCCCACTCGAGGAGATGAAATGTATACTAAAATTTATATTCTCAATTCTTCGCTCTGGTGTCGAGGTAAAGCGCGGCGTTGAGTTCTGCTATTCAACACACAATGCCCCTAGAATTCGGCGGAAAGTGAGGAACGGAGTGTCTTAAGGTTCCCTCTCCCCGATTAAATCCGACACGTTTCCCTTTAAGTGGTGAACACTTAAAATATTATTAAAATACAAATTATAATTAGCTTTACGCTGTATCCCGCACACAGTAGGGTAGGCAGAGGGAACGTAGTGGTAAGACACTCCGTTTCCCACTTTCTGCCGAATTCTGGAGACATTGCGTGTTGAGTGGCTGCACTCAACGCCGCGCTTAACCTTGACACCAGAGCGAAGAAATGGAAATATAAATTTAAGTAAATATTTCATCTCCTTGAATGGGGATCGAACCCACAACCAGTCGGTTTACAGTCATACTTCGTGCCGCTGCGCCACGACTGGCCTCACTGGCCTGGCTAGTATATTTAATTTAGTATAATATTGATAGTAACTCAATATACACCCTAATAGCGAAACGTGGTTCACCGCCTACTGCGTTAATGTATCAGTTAATCACTAATGTTATTTTCTCTTGTTTGTTTACCTTCATTCGAGTAAAAAAACTTTTAAATCCAATATATCTTCACTAATTTGTCACGTTTTGTAAGTAGAATTATATTAGTGTAACATATAGCACATAGCAGGTAAAGGGTACCTGAGTGATAATACACCCCGTTCCCATTAGGACACTGTCGTTACCATAGTTCTACCGAAATATTTTGTGTTGAGTGGTGAGACTAAACACCGTACTTTGCCTTGTTACCAAAGCATGGAAATGAAAATATGTGGTATAATGCAGCGGGAATCGAATTAACAACTTCCTGCCCCTGTGCGACGGGACGTCTTTACTGTGGTTAGATATTGCTATTTCTCTTTCAGGTTCACGTTGTATGCTACATATTATAATATACGCTATTATAATAGCAAAGCAAAGTAAAGGGATTCTAGGGGACACGCCGTTTCCCACTTGAGACCATTTTCGAAATGTTTGTACTGAAAGCACTGACTCAACTCAATGGTGAGCTCTATCATGTTAAAGAAACGAGATTATGAAAATAATTCAATATCCCCTTAATAAAATAACTTTTCAAATTATTTACTTGTTAAATAGTAAAATTTTAGTTTTTGTCTGTATTTTCTACATTTTTGTAGGCTTCTGCTCTACCTATAAAAAATGTTTTAAAATCAAATTCCTTCAGTATACAGTGTTGAGGATTTTTTTTGAATTTATCTGTGCTACAAAAACTTAAAGAAATAAATAAAAAAAAACAACTTTCGTATAATTCATATAAAATTTATTATTTATCAACATAAAACAACTCTATACAGTATACTGCATATAGACCTCTGCCTATCTTACACTAATGTTAAGACACTCCGCTCTCCACTCAACGTCAAATTTTCAAGATATGTTAACTCAAATTCAGCACCACTCTTCGTCTACTGAAGCGAAAGGGAAACGTAAATAAATTAAATATAATCAAATTCTCGAGTGGAAATCAACCGTCGCGCTTACAATCAGATCCAACTGCGCCACCTTGGCCTCACATACCCACATAAATATAAACTTACACCAGTCCCAGTCCCAAAACGTTATCAACACTTCATCAAATGTTTTAAAGAACTTCAAAAATAGCAACCCATTAGATTCAGGGCTGTCGGTGTACACGTTACGACTTCGATTCTGTTTATCTCATAATATTGGTATTCGTGGTTGATAGATAAGAAATATTTGAAATTTGGAATATTAATTAGCGGTACTTGTTATGTTATTGTTTATATACTTATCAAACGATAAATATTTTTTTTTTATTTTAGCTACTCGCGGTATACCATGGGAATCTGGTTAAGATTAGACACTCCGTTCCCAGTATCAGCTAAATTCTCGAGTATTAAGGCGGAACACAACGCCGCGTGTTGCGGCGCAACACGCGCAAGCATTCAAAAATCAATATAGGTAATCGTTTATGTAAAAGTATTTTTGAAGAAAATATGTATGTACGTATAAATAAAAAAAATAAAAAAAAGCTCGTTTAGGTATCATTTAGCCTTAGGCTTATAGTAAATACTTCACGTTAAAATGTTATACGATAAAACAAAAAAAAAATGATGTGGAGAAATATGTTTATAGAGTTTTCATATATGTATACATTAGTATTGAATTAAAAATAATTGAGTCGAAGAAAACAAAGATTTTTTTTTATAATTAAATGTAGTTAAGCTCTTTGAAATATGATATTATTATTTTTCTTCAGCTTCACCCTACATTCCGCCCAACACTGACTTACTAGAGCGGAGAAATAAAAATAAATATTTTCGAAAATTCAAAATCAAATTCAAATTTTCTTCAATTCAAATATACTATTATAAAAAACACTTTTGAATCGTCGAATGAATATATAAACAAAAAAAAGCTACCACCGGTTCAGAAGACAGTTCTGCTGCTATTTTGCCTCATTACAGTAATTAATTAATTGATAGTTTCCTTTGTGTTTTTTTATTTGAATATATTGAGGCCAGGCGAGGCGCAGCGGCACAAAGTGTGACTCTAAACCGGACTGGTTGTGGGTTCGATCCCCACTCTAGGAAATGATATATTTACTTAAATTTATATTTTCATTTCTTCGTTCTCGTGTCGAGGCAAAGCGCGGCGGTGAGTTCTGCCACTCAACACGCAATGACTCAAAAATTCAGCAGAAAGTGGGGAACGGAGTGTCTTAACACTCGGTTCCCTCTACCTACCATGCTGTGTGCGGGATATAGCTTGAAGCTAATTTAATTTTAATTTTAATTTTAAATTTATATTTCCATTTCTTCGCTCTGGTGTCAAGCGCGGCGTTGAGTTCTACTCCATTACTTACTATAAAACTGGCAGAAATTGGAGAACGGATGCTTAACACTAGGTTCCCTCTGCCTACACTAGTGTGTACGAGATACAGCGTGAAGCTTATATTAATTTTATATCTTTACAAGCCACAACAGTAGTTTTCATCATATTTCAATCAATGAATATACGCTGGAACAAAATAACATGGTTATTTCTATTCAAATAAATTCGTGTCGAGTATAAAATAGATTATCATATTTTTTTTTAGTTTCACGCAGTATCCCGTACGTAGCGTAAACCTGTGCGTTCCCATTAATACACTTCCGGTTGCCTCTTTCCGCGTAATTCTTGAGGCATTGCCTATCGAGTGGCGAAACTTGACGCCGCGCTTGGACTCGTTCCTAATTCTATAATATAAAATATTCCATTTCCTCCAGTGAAAATCGAATTCACAACCTGTCCAAAGCGCGGCGTTGAGTTCTGCCACTCAACACGCAATGCCTCCAAAATTCGGCAGAAAGTGGGGAACGGAGTGTCTTAACATTAGGTTCCCTCTGCCTACCCTGCTGTGTGCGGGATATAGCGTGAAGCTAATATAATATAATATAATAATATATACAATCTGTCGAGCTTACACACGTTTATGCCCCTGAAATGGAAAAATAATTTATATAAGAAACATTAAACATAAACTCAAATTGCCAAATCAGCTTTACAACTCTCAGATATCGCTTTATGAAAGTTCTAAGAGAAATCTGTAATAAACACTGTATATAAATTTTTGATACAGTGAGGAAACTTTGACAAAATTTTAGCATAGCCTTCGTATAACTTTGGGGCGGATTTGATTGATAGCTACGATGAGTGGATATGAAAATATTATGGAATATTTAGGGAAGTTTATTGTTAGACAATCTGAATAACGACGAGGTTCCAGGTAATCCAAAAGATGATGTTGCGGGAAGAATGTTAAAGGAACTCCAATAAATATAGAAATAAATAAAATCTTCAATAAATAAGGATTTAATATTGATCCCGTAAATAGGGAAAATCAATGAACAAATCCTAGAACCTATCCTATCCTATATATTTATGTTGGGCCAAAAAAGAAGAATGTTTTTTAAATGATTTGGAAAATATTATTCTGTTCTCTGCTAAAGACGCCCCGTCATTAAGTTTCCCCAGGTATTGTGTAAGACACAATACCCCAAAAAAAATTCGAGACATCTTGATAAGCGGAACACAACGCTGCGCTTTAAAAATTAAATATGTCATTCTCCCTAAATAGAGAACGGGATTTACAACCACCACCACAGGGCGCAGAGCCCATGCACTGTAACTATCTTTAATTTGAAATACATAATACATAATTGATATCAACATTTCTTTATGAATTTGATTTATTAAAAATTCAAAATAAATCTTACCTAAATTCGTAATTAATTTTATTATACATTTTATACCATCAACAACTACAGTTTTTCTTCTAATAACTGTAATATTTGTACTACTTTGCTGTATAACGTTTCCTCGAGGAGTTTCAGTGAGAAAATAGGGCCTCTAGATAAAGTCCCTTTATTTATACGTTTCTAGCCAACGGAGTGGGTAATGGATACACAAGCAATCTTATTATTACAAAAAACACAAAGGAATAAAGGGGATATAGGGAAAAATGGGCAATTTTAATTTTATTCCCATAAAGTGTAATAATTTAAAAAAATATTTCGATATAAGATTGTTAATTAAATCGATAGTAAATATTGTGTAATCTGATATGAATAATTACTATATATAACTAGCTTTTATTGAGGCCGGTCGTTGCGCAGGGGCACAAAGAATGACTTCTTGAATCGACTGGTTGTGGGTTCTTTCTCGTTCTTTTCGTTTCCCCACTTGAGGAGATGAAATATTTATTTACATTTATATTTTAATTTCTTCGCTCTGGTGACGAGGCGAAGCGCGGCGTTGAGTTCTGCCACTCAACACGCAATGACTCCAGAACTTGGCGGAAAGTGGGGTGGCTTAACACTAGGTTCCCTAGGATAAGCTATAAGATATTAAATTTTTACATATATGAGCGCCATAGTCAACCTCTGATACAGTGGCTTATTTTGAAACGATTAACGTGATGTAAGCCTATAGGTATCCTTGATAAATGGACTATATAAATATATATATGTTATTTTTTTAGTTTCGGACCAGCAGTTCTTGAGGTTAGCGCGATCAACCAAACATCTAAAAAATTTAGCTTAATAATATTAGTATAACTTTATAATTGAATATTTAACTAAATAGCATTTCTCATACATTAAATAATAAGTAGTTGCTTTTTTTGTTACCATTGACAACAAGAAGCAAAAAATAAATAATAAATACACCGTTTTGGTCGAACCTTCCCCTTTTCTTCGTGAACCTAATCAAGGAAACTGGACACACAACGGTTGACGTTTCAAAGTAATGTTGTTAAGATGAATGTTATTTAAGCGTATTTTTATTTCTTTATTTATCTCAAATTAGTTTAAAAAACCCAGAAAATAATAATATACTTATACAGTTCTAGTAATCAAATTATTAATTATAGAATTTTAATAATAGTACATAGTATTGAAAAATATTTTGGGATTAAGCTGTAATAAATTATGTATTAATTTGAAATATTAATAAAATGTGCAATATTTTAATATACCTTATATTATGATTATAACAATATTATAAAATGTTTATTTTTTTTAGCTTCACGCTGTATCTCGCACACTGCAGGGTAGGCAGAGGGAACCTAGTGTTAAGACACTCCGTTCCCCACTTTCTGCCGTATTCTGGAGGTATTTTATGTTGAGTGCTGAACTTAACGCCACGATTGTCCTCGACACCAGAGCGAAGAAATGGGAATATAAATTTAAGTATTTTTTTTTATCTCTTCTGTCAATAGGAATCGAACCAACAACCCGTTCGTTTACAGTCACATTTTGTACCCCTGCGCTACGACTGACGTACCTCGTCCACCAACTATCCAATTGAATTTTTGAACTTTTTGGTTATGCCTGTCTTATCACCGCAAAATTTACGCCAAAAGGTTGGCTCCGTAATAATCATGCTTCTAAACATAAACCAACAAAAACTGTGCACGTTACCAGTTTGGTGGTAAGTAAATTAATAAACAATGTGATTTACGAAGTGAGAAAATTCTCATTTCGAGGATCCCGACCGATATACCTTTTGAGTTTAAAAGCCATGACCATTAACAAATCACAAGACCACTTTTTGAAAGCTTATGGTCGAAGAATAAATGATTTTGACCATGCGATGGTGAATTATATGAGGCATATTCACGGGCCGGAAGACGATCTGGATTGTTTCTTCTTGCACATTATAATAAAACAAAAAAAATATGTATCACAAAGTATAAAAAAGCTTAAAAAGTCTAAAAAGGGTTACTTAGGAATCCTTAAAATATTAGATTTTATATTTGTCCTAATCCTAATAAAAAAAATAATAACTTGATAAGATCTAAAATCAGCTTATTTATTGCCTCTAATTCGGAACAAAGTTCGCCGGGTCAGCTGGTAGAAATGTAAAAAAATCACATAGTTTTATATATTCTATTCAAATTACACTATAAGTTATCACATGATATCATAACAACGAAATAGAATTGTGGTGATACCAATAAAACATAAGATATGCATAGAGTTTTCTTTAAGACAGATTCGTCTTCGTACGAAAAACAACCCTTTGAGGGTTGGCACATTTAAATGTTCCAAGGTCAGTTCCATATATGATAATATCTTTTACAATATTATTTAGTTTCTGTTGTATGTTTTTAATGATGACATTGAAAAATTTTATGTGTTTTAAACAAATATAATTGATGAGATGAGAGAGATGAAGAGGCCAGTGGTGACGCAGCGCACGAGGTGTGACTGTAAAACCGACTGGTTGTGCGTTCGATCCCCACTCACAAATATTTATTTAAATTGAGATTTCCATTTCTTCACTCTGGTGTCGAGGTTAAACGCGGCGTTGAGTTCTGACACTTAACACGCAATGCCTCCAAAATTCGGCAGAAAGTGGGGAACGGAGTGTCTTAACACTAGGTTCCCTCTGCTTACCCTGCTCTGTGCGGGATACAGAGTGAAGCTAAAATATAATTGGTACCGTGGGATTCGATTTCAAGTTGTGGAAATTTTTATTATCCCGCTTTGGTAGGCAAAACTTGTGTTGAGCTTCTTTAAAATGGGAACGGTGGTGTCTTCACACTATTTTCCCTCTTCCTATTCCGTAAAGCGGAAAAAATAAATAAAAACCATATAAAAATAATTGAAGTTCAAAACATTACGGTTAAAAAATACGTTTCTAAATAGCACTTCCCCTTACGGCGAGTCCAGTACAATAACGAGCAAGCATTGTTTTAACGTAATAACGGTCACATGTCCCATCTGAATTAGAAAACAAAAAGTAAAAAAATATATTTCTCTGTGCCACCCCTGAGGGATTCCGCCTACGAAGGATTCCCTTATAAAAGCTGCAACCGTGTGGTTATTTTCACATATTTTACCAGCACCGTGAAGATATCATCCTCTTAGTTTCATTTGTTATAGTTTTAATATGAATATTTTTTTTCACTGATCTTATGTAAGTACGTTTCGTAAAAAAATTGGATATATTTGTCAGGGAATTTATTAATATTTATATCATCGTCAAATTGTAATTTAAAAAGTTTTTTTTTTCTATTTCTGTTTCAAATTTAAAAAATATGTGTTAATTATATGTCCCGTAACTTACTAAATATTAATATATATATTTTTTATCTTCAGTGACAAAAAACATGAGAAAGAAACTGTTTATGATACTAATATTTTTATTAATAATAAACGTTTACGTTTATGGAAAAGATGTTAATAAAACTAAGTCATTAAAACTTTTCCACAAAAATACTAAGCAAAAAGAAAACAAATCTCGTACGAAGAGGTCGTTAGATGAAGATTTTGATAAATTATTTGCGTCTACTAAAGATTCCACGCATTATGGTCACATAGTTGAAGGAAGGGGAAAGATAGTAAAAATACAACCAATAATTGATAAAGAGCCACCGTTTTGGGGCTCGCGAGGTCGAAGAGATTCATCTGAAGAGATCGTTCCAAATGTAGAACTACCTGCTTACAATCATCAAAAACATTTCGAAAAAATTAACAACTTGCATAGATTATATATAAACTACGAAAACAAATTACGAAAAGATGAAGAAGATTCTCCTTTTTGGGGCAATCGCGGCAGGCGAGACTCTAACGAATCTGACGAAAATGATGTTAATTTATTTTGGGCCAATAGAGGTAGGAGGCAAGATGACGAACCATTTTGGGGAACGCGAGGACGTCGGGAAAATAAACTTAGACCCTGGGCTAGCAGGCGTGATGAGGATGAGCCTTTTTGGGGAAATCGTGGCAGACGTCAAGAACAAGAACCGTTCTGGGGTAACAGAGGTAGAAGAGAGAATAGTGATGGCTTAGGTTCAAATAAAGTTAGAAATATTTATATCAGTAATTCAGTAGATGAGCCTTTAGATGAAAGTAAAAATGCATTTGAAATAAAAGTCAAAGACACAATTATTAAAACTATAAATCATATCCAACAAAAGTTAGGAAAATTGAACCGAAATAGACGAGACGAACCACGACTACCTTTTTGGAATAATAGGGGGCGTGATAGTAAACTTATGTCGCTATTTAATGGAAAAATAAGAAATCGATTGCATTACGTCTTAAATGATCCAAATAAAGCGGCAAAAAACTTACGTTCTAAAACATTCGAACAAAATACAGTCAATGATGATAGGATTTACGCTGAGGAGCCTCGATATATTTTAGTAGAGCGAAGTAGCCGTTCCTCAGCAGAGGATGATCCCTTCTTTATTTCCAGAGGCAAAAAATATAGCGATTATGATTTAGACAGTGCGACACGAGGGAGACGTGGATCGATAGAGGAGCTTGTAAAATCTGTGAGAAATGATCCATATTATATAGCCAGAGGCAAAAAGCAATCATATAATGTCAAATCTGAAAACTCGACAATAAGTGATGATTTTTCTAAAACCAAAGAGTTGATATGCTCTACAGTCAATATACTGATGTCAAAATTTAATGGGAATAAAGTAAAAAGAGAAATAAACGACAACGAACGAAACAGACGAACAATATTAAAAAAACTGGCCTTACAACTACAGATGGACCCGTATTTTGTGAGCAGAGGTAAGAAAAACGATAAGTTAAATGAAAAAACCAACTCTGAAGACTTTATAAACAACATTGTGACAATGTGCAACTAGTCCTAGCACATACAAAAGATTCCGCAGTTTGAAATTAATGAAAAAATATAAAATAAACATGTAAAATCGGGGCTGGTGAACATTATTTTATTGAAATTTTATAATTGTGGGAAATTAAGCATTTGAAAATGTAAAAAAATTAATTTTAGTTCGTAAGACTAGGCTGCAATATCACGCATAGTAGAGTGTATTAAAAATGTATTTTCATTGACTGATCGCTTGCTGTACTTGTAAGAATTTTCAATAAATTACCTTTAGATATGCTTAATGTTGTATTAATTACAGATTTTTAATTTTTTTAGTTGATTTTTTTAATAATTAAAACAATTTATAATTTTATTTAATATTTTTAATTTTCGAATGAAAAAAGATTAAATCTATATCCACATAACATTCATTCTAATGTAAATGTTACTTACTTAAATTGTACTTTATTATTCATTTTAAGCTCTATCCTATAATATAATAGTCGGGCATAAAATTGGGATAAATAAAAACAACCATCAAGTGCGACTTCATTTTATTTATCATCAGCTTCATTTATAGATATACACGTTCATATAAAATAATTATATGTTACAAACGCTGCTCTGATTTTTTTATTATCTGGAAGGTAACATAAACAAATTTCTTTTGAGCAATATTTTTTTTATTTCTGCCATGACACGTCCATTTTTGATTTAAAACTATAAAGAGATCTACGCAAAGTTAATAAAAAAAACAAATTAAACCAGATTTGGTAGAGTCTGCTTTTTATAAAAACAGACCATAATTTTCTTGATATTTGGGTAACGATTAGACGTTAGCATAATCAATATTAAATTACACATTTATTTTCGTAACACTATTAAATTGCGAAACCGCAACGCCCATTCAATATTATATGATATGATTAAATTACATAGAACTCCTAATACTTGTGATCGAAACGAGACCATCTTAAGACATTGTATATAATACTGCCATAAAAATTTTGATGATTTTCGACATTTAATGTCTCAACTTAACAGTTAATAATCTCAATACACCTTTATATAGCTAACTCGCAAACAAGAATAATATCTAAAATTGTATCATATCAACAATTTGAAAAAAAATCTGTAATATTTATGTATTAACAAAATTAAAATGGGCGAGACAAAATCGATTAATATCGATTTTACAATAAATTTGGGCATCTAAAGTAAACTTTAACAGTATGTTTTGATTAGCTCTTATTTACAAATTACGCTAAGTTACGGAACTCTTAACTTATAGCTGTATCTGATAAGTTTCAAACATCAATTAATAATCGACAATAGTTAATACATTACAAATAATCGATATTTTTTATCTTTAATCGATTTTTTTGTATCTTTCGTCGTAACAAGACAAATCTGATAAAATATCAACTACTTTAGGTCCATTATTACAAAATATATCATAAATTCTTCTCCGTACCTTATATTTTAGCTGTTCTGTTTCAATAAACACAAATTGTGTTTGAAACATAAACGATAGCACATCAAAATACATTGTAATAACAAATTCTTCTCCGGACTGCTTTTCTGTAGCTATATTCTTCAATATTTATCATAATTTGCGTTTGACATATGAAAGAAACGCAAATTTTTCGTACTTTAACCCTGTAGGCCGACACATTTCTTTCATACTCTCCATAATAAGAGATGATTAGTAGAGTCCTCCCTCCCCGCGTCTTCGGTCATGGAGGAACTCCTGAAATCCTCGTAACCATCTCCACCAGAAATAATTAGTGTTTCTTTATTATTTTGTGTTGTTTCTGCCTGTTTTTGTAATTTCTCCGCGTTTTGTGATCGTCGGCTTAGCGCTTTTGTTTTTAGACTCTGCGTTGGTTTCGCAGCTGGTTTGTGTGGTACTGGGTTCTCGACGATCGTTAGAAATCGCACGTGACCGGTGTGACCGTAGTGAATACCTGTAATGTAAATTAAAATGAGCTATAAAATATAGAAAAGTTAAATCGCTAAATATTTTCTGTGAATGTAACATTAAAATTCTTCACTAAGGTAGATTGACATTATTTTATTAATATATACTTCATTATATATAAGTCAATAGCTTGCAATCGTGCAAACTGTATTGCAATATATACAAATATATGGCGGAACGAAAGTGTCTGAATGGGAACGGAGTACCTTAACACTAGGTTCCCATGTACGCTCTGCCTACTCTCTGCTCTGCTATATTTCCTCGCTTTGTTAATAAGACAAAGCGCGAGGTTGAATTCCGCCACAACACACACCGTCTCTAACATTGACCAGTGAATGGTGAACGGAGTAATATATTATTTATACAGGGTGAAGCTAAAAAAGAACCATAACATACCACTTAGCTGCGGTAAAGTGAACACCCCAGTTCTAGCATTAGGCGCGTTATGTAAAGGCGCGGTCAGTAAGACCCCAGCACTGGTCCCCACCCACAGCGTGTCACGGTGTGCCAGCAACGCTGTCACTCGGAGACACGCTGCTTTATGTTGACGGATTATGTCGTCACAACCTGGAATGTAAAAGAAAATAGAAAAATATTATAAGAAATAGACGTTGAAAGATATATTTTAATCTCTACCTCTAGCACATAAGCAAAAATCCGGCGTTAAGTCACTGTCACACTACAGTCACACACTGTCAGATCTGGGTTACGGAGTACGCTAAAAGGAAAAAAATCCAATTTCCTCACCATGCAACATCTTAGTAACGTGCGGCGTGATGTTGATCTCCGCCAGCAAGTCCCTCGCGGCGGCGTGGTAGCACCGCAGCGTGGCGGCGTTGTGCAGCGACAGCCATATCGCCGCGCCCGCCACCGCCATGTGGCTGATTGGCTTCGTTTCTGAACTTATTTGGAATGTTTCGTCAATCTGGAAAAAAAAGACTTTTGGTTAAAATGACCAAGTATTGTTTGTGTGAAGTAAATTTTAAAATTTAAAGGAAGATTTAAGATATTAAAAATTTAGAAAATCAATTTTATTTATTTAGAAAATAATTAGCTTCACGGTGTAACTCGCACGCAGCGGGGTAGACAGAGGGAATTTAGTGTTAAGACACTACGTCCACTTTCCGCCGAGTTCTGGAGGCATTGCGTGTTGAGTGGCAGAACTCAACGCCGCGCTTAGCCTCGACACCAGAGCAAAGATATGGAAATATAAATTTAAGTAAATATATATTTGTATATATAGCTAATAGTTTCAGAAAAATGGACATCGCTTTTACAATAATCATTTAATTTGGTACTACTAATACTCTGTTACAAATTAGAATAAATAATTGCCAAAAGTAATACTATGAAAGTTTATTAAAATTATTTTTTTTAGTGTGTGAAGAAATTCATGGACTGTTTTCAAAAATTCAAATATTTAGTATAAATTCGATTTTTATGAGTTTTCTATAAAAGATTTTTAGCTCCTAAAACCACATAAAAAACATTACAACATATTTAATATAATGCATTCAAATGGCAATTAAAATTTCTCTATATACCTGCAAAGTATGCGGATTGATGATCTTAATAGATGAATGCGAAGCGCACCACAGCCTTCCCTCAGAGAGCAGCATACTGCTGACTGGAGCTCCCACACCACCCGCGCCTGATCCCACTGGTATTGTCGACCTTTCTGTCCAAGACCCATCTAATAAAAAAAACAATTTATATATAGTCGAGTATATAAAACTTACGACCTATGCATCTCTGCTCAAAACTTATTCAAAGTTTTAGTTATATTACGGTCGTGTTGGAGAAACTGCGTCTGACGTTACCCCTCACATGGCGGAGGCTCCAGGTGACGACCAGAGTAGTCGTTTACTCACTCATTTTAATTCTGATTTCCACTCCTACTTCCATACTTGCGTGAAGTCGATATATAGTTATATATTTTTTATGTAACACCATTTAGGATAGGCAGTTTTCTCTTTCCTTGTAGCCATAGGGTACTGTCCCCAACTCTTGAAGTATAGAAACTCTTCACATGATTTATAGCCTACGTGTTATTGTGCCGCTGTATGAGCTATATTCCTATATACTGTAGAGTTCTAATTGAAGATAAATTTAAATCAAATTAAATCAGCTTCACGCTGTATCCCGCACACAGCAGAATACACAGAGGGAACTTAGTGTTAAGATACTCCGTTCCCCACTTTCTGACGAATTCTGGAAGCATTGCATGTTGAGTGGCAGAACTCAACGCCGCGCTTTGCCTCGACACCAGTGATAAGAAATGGAAATATAAATTTAAGTAAATATTTCATATCCTCGAGTGGGGATCGAACCTAAAACCAGTCGGTCTTACAGTCACACTTTGTGCCGCTGCGCCTCGACTGGCGTTGAAGATTTAGTTTTAATTAACGTTAATTTTATAGCATAATATAATAATCCTTTATAACTTACCAATATCTCTACAATACACGACAAGATCTCCGTTTCCGAGCGCCACGAACACCTTACCCTCCATATATCTGTAATAAAAACATTCGATTGTCACTTACCACAATTATAATATAATTATATTTTTTATTTGTAAATGCTTACGTTGTTTATTTTCGACAATCCTGATATAAGGACATTGTTATTATCAGATGATGTTTTAGAAGAAAAGTGATAAGCTTACCTAAGTGTTTATATTATTTTCTTTTGATAAAATATTCCATTGTGCGATTTCCACTCGAATTAAGGTATCGCGTGGCGAAATTTATCACTGCACATTTTCTTATCAGGGAAGGAAATAAATATAATTAATTCTTCTGAGTGGTAATCAAACTCACAACCACCGTGTTCAAATGTACCGCACCTTAATAAATTTTTATCTTATCTAAACCTATAATAAAATAATATAAAAAACAATACTCACACAATGGAATGCACACCAGAATTATGTTGTAATTTAACTTTATTTTTCTTAATGCGTATATTATCTAGGCAGTTGTAGACGTGTATGCAGCCGTCCTCCGTCCCCAGCCACATGGTGGGCTGGTTGGCGGTGGTGGCGCTGTCCTCCGACGACTGTCTACTTGCCGGCGACGATAATGTACCTATTTTTGTTTATTTAAAAAAATAAAATCAGCTTCACACTGCATCCCGCACACAGCAGGGTAGGCAGATGGAACCTAGTATTAAGTTACTCCGTTCACTCACTTTCTGCCGAATTATGGAGGCATTGAGTGTTAAGTGGCAGAGCTCAACGCCGCGCTTAGCCTCGACACCAGAGCGAAGAAATGGAACTATAAATTTAAGTAAATATTTCATCTCGAGTGGGGATCGAACCCACAACCAGTCGGTTTTACAGTCACATTTCGTGCCGCTGCGCCACGACTGGCTGGTTTATTTAGACATTCAAATATTTCATTTTCTCGGGTGGGAAGTGAACCCACTATCTGTGACGTTTACACTCGCAAGTTTCTAACCCTGCATACCACATCAGGCTGGAAGTTCTTTTCTCTGTTATATATATTTTTTTCGTTACGCTTTTTTTGGCATAGCAGAGTAAGTAGAGAGAGCATAGCGCTAAGACATTCCTTTCACCACTTGCCCAATTTTTGAGACATTGAATGTTCCATGAAGGATCTCAAAGCCAAATTTTGTTTGCCAAAAGATCCGTCACTTCCCAGTGAAAATAATTTAAATAAGTATATGTATTTATATATCCAACAAATATTACTGTAATTTTTAAAAAAACTCTAGAAACAACTAGCACATAGATAAATAAAAAATAAATATACACATTTAAAATCATTATTTCTAATATGTAATTAAAAAATTGAACAGATTTTTTCGAAATTTAAAAAGAAAATAAATGAAGGTCCATACCAGCCATTATACGTCCAGGAACTAAGTGGCGTTAAAAATAAAGGAAAAGTATTTAGTTCTACACTAGTAACATAATATGGATATAAAAAAAAGAGGATAATATGTTTTTTATGTAAATATAGTGAATATTTACATTTTTATACTATTTTTAGTTAGGTGCAAAATGAAAAAATAGGTTGAAAACTACTAGTGATTAATTAAGATAATGATTTTAAAATGAAAAGTTAAAAATAATACATTTAAATACATTACATACTATTAATTTTACTATTGTAAAATGATTTTTTTGCATATAAGGCATGCCATGTGAAGCAAAAGAGGCAATAAAAATCGAGATCTCCTAATTTTACTCGATAATGAGTAAGAGCCACTCACGATTTCAACCCCTATAGCTCCTAAACTAAATACAGTACAATAAAAATATTGTGCAACTCCATTGATAACCCGTGGAGGTCTCTTAAAAAAAACAAAATCGGGAGGGAACCTTCATATCCTTTACCTGGCCGCTTCGCGTGGAATGCTCCGTATGTAGTAAGAAAAACTGAGATCCATATTTATAAGTAAAATAAGAAGAAAGAAGTACCAATAAATAAGGTTAGGGTTGATAGTGTAAAAATTTGACAAACATTTTTCTACAGAAATTAACTTTTAGTTACAGAACTATTTTATTTATCTGTTTATAGTCATTTAATTTTTTTTTACTTATATTTTCAAAATTAATCTCTTTTATATTTATAAAATTAAAACACAAATTCTAGCGTTTCAAAATTATAAGCCTTACCAGAAGTGATTCCCATAGCTTGTTTATCCACGGCTGGATTTGAACTGGACTTCATCACGGGATGTACAGGAATGTTCTGACCGGTGTGCGGGGAGCTGAGGCTCTTACTGTGGTTAGGGGTGAGGGTCTTGGTGAGACGAGCTGATTCCTGGCTACGTTCAGAATGAGCGTCTTGGTTCTCGCTTGATGAACCGTCGTCCTCATCGTCGCTTGATGATGAACTAAGAGTAAAATTAAAAAAAAGATGTTAAATTTTACTGTACCATTGTTTATAAAAATATATTTTTTAAACTGTATCGTGGAACTGAATTAATTACAAACATATTAAAATGGTACCATACCACATCTGAAATACGAGTTTTCATACAATAAAATAATAATTTAAAACATTTCGTAATCGTACAAAATTCGTATAAAAGAAACACAATTTAATTGACAACATATTCATTTTAAAATCGGTTAAAATATATATTAATATTATTTTAACTTAAACTAATTCTCGGACAAGCTAAAAAAACTATACTTATATAGAAAACGTATAAAAATTTGAACGTAGCGGGACTCGAACCCGCGCCCTTTGGAAACCGGCCAGGTCCCGTCTACGTTAAAATTTTTATACGTTTTCTAAATAATTATTTTTCTTTCCTAAGTGTAGAATAACACTTTAAAAATGTTTAAAAAAAAAATGTTACTTTTGGAAATACCTGTCTAATCTGATGCTCTTGGAGCTTTCATCTGGATCCGATATACTGATGCCGGGCTTCGAGCTGGTGCTGTTTAATGAACTCGTACTCCTGAAAATAAATAAAGTTTTGTATCTTTACTTTCATATGGCAAGGTAGGCAGAGGAACCTGGGAACCTAGTATTAAGATACTCCGTTCTCATTGGGACACTTCCGACGCCACGCTTCGTCAGAGCTAGAAAATGAAAATATCAAATATTTCATTTCCTCGAGTGAGAATCAAACTCACAACCTATCACATCTACAATTGCATGCCCCTGCCAAAATAAAACAAATAACATTAATATATTTAACATACTTGGCTTCACCAACATAGATAAAAGTTACACTAGTACTCATAGATAGAAGCAAAAAAAAGAAAAAACATGTAACTGACGGTATGTCCAGCGTGTGCTGCCGCGCGAGCGCCGGCGCCGGCGGGACGCACGCCACGCACAGGATGCGCGCGTTGCACACGCCGTTGCACGACGTCACTTGCGGTTTGGGGGACAGCGTCAGCACGCACACCTGGCCCACGTAGCCGTCGCTGTTACACACCTGGAATAGACAAAATAGTTATAAAAAAAGGAAATACATTGTATTTCGTGTAATAATGTGTGGGCAGCACTGTTTCATATCATTGGGGATTATTTCTCTTTTTTTTTTAATTTTTTTCATCTATGGCAACACCATGTTAGCCACTAGCTACGCTTGCAACTTCTTATGCGAAAATAAATTGATATAACTTTTTTATTTATGAATTTATTGAAATAAAACAAATATTAAATGTAAATTAAGCTTGCCAAAATATAATAATGAAAATTTTATTTAAAGCGCTTGCATAGTTTTTGAGCTTAGCGCGCAAAAGTACACAAACAATCGAAACAAACGAACAGTTGATTTTTTTATATATTTTCCATTATATGTTTATATATAGTAAAGATTATAGTAAGTACACACCCAAACATCAGGAGATTGTCCCTTAGGAGGTAACGTCGGCGCTGCACAAGTGAACTGCAGTCCGGCACGAGTCTTTCTTATCGGGACGGGCGATAAAAACTCGGGAGCTGGTCTTTCTGGACCGTATACACCTGGAAAATGATATTTTTCTATATACAGGGTGGTCTGACCAAAACGCACGATGTTAATTTTAAATAAAAGAAAAAGAAAGCGAAAATTATCTTAATATTTTGTTAATGAAGTATAATTGACATCAGTGAGCTTGTCTCAGTGTTAAGGTTTGCAGTTCAAACCTTAACACTGAGACAAGCTCACTGATATCAATTATATGTCGTTCAGTCGTATTCTGAGGGATGCTTGATTTAATAATGTGTTAAGTTTTATTTTTGTCACATTAAATAGGAACCAACCAGCTTCACGCTGTACCCCACACACAGTCTTTGCCTACCCTAGGCGGCCTTGTGTTGAGACGCTCCGTTCCCCACTTCCCACCAAGTTCTGGAGGCCTCAACACCAAAGCGAAGACATGAAAATGTTAATGTAAATAAGTGTTTCACTTCCTCGAGTGGGGATCGAACCCTCAACCAGTCGATGTTACAGTCACACTTTGTTCCCCTGCGCCACAGCTGGTTACGTAGTAAAACTCACTCAATTTCTGCTTGGTCTCATTTATAAGCTCCTCCCAATTACTCCTTTTTTCTGTTTTAGGAAATATTATTGTGAGATTCTCTGGTCCGCTCCTGGAAATTTTATGAATATTTGTTACCATATAAAATGGATTTCGAATTTAGTTTTAAAAGACAAATAAATAAACATTACTTATAAAACATTTTGGCTGTTTTTCAATATAATTTCAATAATATATATGTATATGAAAGTAATTCTATACTTCGTTTACTTGTTGTACTTTGTATACGATTTAATAAATAACAAATATGTTTTTTTAGCTGAACGCCAATTCCCGCGTGTAGCAGGATAGACATATGGAGGCTAGTGTTAAAACTATGCACTCGCCACTTGCCATTGAATTCTGGAGGCATTGCTTGTTGATAGGCGGAATCAGAGCGAATAAAATTAATGACTTAAAGACTTACGTCGTTTCCTCGAGTGTGAATCGAACCCACAACTTATCACGCTTGCACTCACATGGTACGGCCAAAATAAACATGATGTATAACACAACACAATCCTTTCCCAACCGATTATAAAAAAAAAACAAAAGATACTCACGAAGTATTGACACTGACTTCCATATAGCACAACTGCGTATCACTATTCTGACGTTCCGATAGCTGCCTGTTGACAGAATGGAGCATGTCCCTCACAAGTTCCTCCAGCTGACCGTGCTGAGTGTGCAACGCCGCCACGTGTTCAGATATTTGAGTTAAAGTGTTGACGTCTTCCGTTAATGTCTCTACTTCGTGCATTATCCGCCCTATGTTTTCGTCTTTTGCTGTGGAATTGATAATTGTTATGTTAATATTTTGTTTAGCTAGTTTTCTTTGGTATAATGTGATATTGAACGAAGGTATCTGAATTTTTTATAAGAGCGTAAACCGCTTCGTTACGTAACGCGTTACGGCGCCAGTCTGTCTGGCTTTCCTTTCTCATACATACGGCAGCGGTGGGCACGCTCCTCCTTTCTCACTCTAACCAACACCCCCCAATACAGCACACCCGTATGGACAGATTGGATTGGACAGATGCTTCTCTTTCTCGTCACTCATTCTCCTTCCCTTTCGCATTAAGCGTGCGATGGGCATATACTGTGCTGACCGTGAGCATATAACGAAACCCAACGCCGTATTTTTCTTATTAGATAGCAATGAGCTCCAAGTAGTAGTATTTCTTATATTGGTTTACTTTTGCTAGATTACGAGAACTCAGTGTTGAACGCCGCATTGCTTTTCCAGAAATCGGAGAGAAACGTTTTTTTTTTTATAATTTATTAGTTTTATAATATACACATACAATTGCATTTTCAATTAATTATGTTTTATAAATCTTCTTAAAACGAAACATTTAATAGGATTACGTCCTGTGGTACTAACTAACTTACCCTTAACGATTTCTACGTCAGCTAACGATATCCTCATTAGAAGTTTATACTTGTTTCCTTCCATTTGACTCGCTATACTACTTTGGTATGTTCTGTAATATATAAATTATATAGAATAAAATTTATTATTTATTAAATTTATATATTAAAAAAAAAATATTTCATGAATCACTTATAAATAAAATTGAATCAGAATTATTTATTTTTGAAAAAACTCTATGAATTTTTAAAATATTTACTTTCATCGAAGAGATGAAATATTTACTTAAATTTGTTTCTAATTTTTTCGCTCTAGTATCGAGGCAAAGCGCGGCGTTGAGCTCTGCCACTGAATACGCAACGCCTCCAGAATTCGGCAGAAATTGGGGAACGGAGTGTCTTAGCACTAGGTTGCCTCTGCCAACCCTGTGCGGGATACAGCGTGAAGCGTTTTTTTTTTCTTTTCTAATAATTTATTTAACAGAAAATAATTAATATAGTTTTGGATTTGTTTTTAGCTTACTGCTGTATCCCGCATATAGGCCGCAGGATCGGCAGAGGGAACCTAGTCAGCCAATCCTTCTTTTTTCTCCCAAAATTGTGAAAATGTTTGAATGAAAAATTCAAAGTTGCATGTTGTCTATCAGAGCAGAAAAATGAAAATAATTCATTGGGAATCGAACCCACCAGCCTTAGATTTAGAGCAACGCTGTTCCACTACGCCATTCTAATTTAAAATTCCTGACAGATTAAGGTACTCTATTTTTTTCTAAATGTAATATTTAAAAACAATTAAAAAATCATATACACTCCAATAAAATAATATCAAAATTCAAATTCAACTCACGGAATGGGTTTCTTGATAGTTCCAGTTCGTCTCTTAACACTTGTAATGAGGAGAGAATCGTTGAAGAGAAATAGAGCCCTATCTTTTATTGTGCCCTGGACGGAAGGCATAGTGACCATTTCATGTCGTACGAACGTCCGGTCCACAATCACTAAGTTAGAGAGGCCTTCGATCATTTGTTCTAGATCTCTTAAAGTTTGTTGTTGCTGTTCCAATTCTAGACTTTCTCGTTCAGTACAATTGATCAGTTCCAGTAGATCGTGGATTTCTTTTTGTGCTTCGAGTAACAGTTTGTGGTCGGGGTGGGATTGGTCTGTGAATTGTGAGATTTTTTTTTAATTTCACGTCTCGAAAGTATTTAGATAGAACCTAGTCTTAGGACACGCCCACTTTTCAATTTCCGATTACCAAGACATTGACCGTTGAGTGGCAAAACTCAGCGGCGTGCCTTATTATTTTCGAAGGGCGATGAAATGAAAATATCTGCTGGAAATCAAACCCACACCTGCTACGTTTAAAGTTAAGAACTAATATTAGGACTAAACACAATTATTTTTCATCTTATAAAATGGTACATAGAATATTTTTTTTATATAATCATGTCCAATTTAACCAAAAACTAGGTCAGTAGAACAGTTACCAAAATAGGTTAAGCGATCCTTAATGTACTTAAATAAATCAATAACAATATTATTATTATTTATTAAGTAAAGTAGATTAAATCTATTCCGAATAGTATCGTTTCATACATTGAAATAGAGGCACAAGGCCGGAGTTTAAGTGATTATTTTTCTATACTCTATTAACTTTTATTCGTGATTATGTCTGTCTGTGACGGGCATATATTTGTATGGATATATATTTTGGTTGATTATAGAAGGCAGCGATTTTTTTAGGTTCACGCTGTATCCCGTATATAGCATTGTAAACAGAGGGATGGTCTCAATATGCCAATTTTGAAAATACGGAAACGTGATTAACTCATTTGCCCGAGGTGGGTTCGAACTCATAATATAACCCATAACACTCTCTTAGTTGTCTCACAGTCATAAGCTGTGCCGTTGAGCCACTACGTCTTCAAAAACCCCTTCTTCAAATAAATGAATGCGCAGCGGCATGAAGTGTGACTGTAAAACCGATTGGTTGTGGGTTCAATCCCCACTCGAAGATATGAAATGTTTACTTAAATTTATATTTCCATTTTCTTCGCTCTGGTGTCGAGGTTAAGCGCGGCGTTGAGTTCTGCCACTCAACACGCAATGCCTCCAGAATTCGGCAGAAAGTGGGGAACGGAGTGTCTTAACGCTAGGTTCCCTCCGCCTACCCTGCTGTGTGCGGGATATAGCGTAAAGCTGTTTTTTTTTTTTTTTTTAAATATAATTTATTCTTACAATTAAAGTTTCAAAAATTCTTAACTACGACCATACCTGTATGTTTGATCAGCCTTTGTATTAAGAGCTTATAGCTCGGGAACTTCTGAACTGGTTTGATGAGGAGGTTGTCCAAAGACAGTTTTCCCTTGTGATCCCTCGCCATAGCGTCCAGGAATTTGGCGAACGCCGGCCTCGAAGCTGCTGCGTTTTTGATTGTTTCCTTTGCTTTCTTCAAATTGTTTATGAACGACATGTAAGTGTCCATTACGGTGGGTTTTGTAAACTGGAACAGTTAAAATATTTTAAAAATCTATTTTGTTTTTAAAGCCATGCAACTATGAACGCGACGGTTGTGGGTTGGATTCCAATTCGGGAAATGAAAAATTTAATATCTTTATTATCTCGCTCTGGTAACGAGGCAAAACGTGTTTCGTCACTCAACACGCAATGAATGCCTCCGGAATCCGGGGCAAAATGAAGAACGGAGTGTATTAACACTAGGTTTTGCCTACAGTGCCGTGTGCGGGACAGCGTGACGCTAATAAAAAGACAATTATGAAATCCCATTATAAAAGAAATTGGTTTTATGACGTTTCAAAATATATGTATGTAAGTATATAAAATTTGTAGGTGATATTCTGTATGTAAAACGATAATATATACATGTTTTTGTTTTTGTTTTTCTTACTATGTACTACTGGTACTATTTTATTAAGTCATTACTATACTGAAATTCTTATAAAATAGCAAAATCCTTTTATAAAATAGCAAAATTCTAAAATAATATTAATAAGATGCTTCATATTTAAACTTTAGTACGAAATAAAGGAATTCTCTATTATTTAATCAGAATTTATGAGTGTAAACCTTTTAGTTAGAGTAACACACCAACTAAACTATTAGTATATGCTTAAACTTACATATATTTATCAAAAACTGCATTTAACTGAGATTATTCAAAGTTTTAATTTCAATATATTTAAAATACAATCTTTCTTACGTAAGGATAAATTCTTTAAAACAATATACTTTCAGTATACATCTGCTTAAAATATTTTACTACAGTTGTTAGCACCTTGCTTTGCTCTTAGGGAAACATGAGTTCCGTCAATCAACACGCATTACCTTCAGAATTTCTTCTTTCGAATTATTTATTTAGAGTACCTAATCACTAGGTTCCCAGGTTCCCTCTACCAGTCAGGTTTACCCTGCTATGTGCAGGTTACAGTCAACAATTAACCAAACATTATTTAACATTATCACTCACCACATCCAAGAAAACGTCGCCAACTTTCTGCTGCAGGTCCCATTGTTCCAGTCTCCGCCTCAACTGCTCTAAGAACACTTGATGCACATTCAAAATGGCCGGCACCTGGTAGAATATTTCATCCACCACGAACGCGTCGAGAAGTCCTGCGTTTTCAGGACTTTTTAGTGGTTGGAGGTATTTCTGTAAATAATTAAATAAAATATTATATATTTTAATATTTTTATTATATTAAAAACATTGAAATGTTAATATTGTCAGTCTTATTTTAAATTTTCAAAAATTCTGCGGAAATTGAAGAACGGAGTATTTTAGCACTAGGTTCCCTCTGCCTACCCTGCTGTGTGCGGGAAACAGCGTCAAGCTGCAAAAGAGGTAAATGCTTAATATTAAGCCAGTCGCCAGCCAGCCGTGGCGCAGGGGCAGAAAGTATGACTGCAAACCGACTGGTTGTGGGTTCGATCCCCACTCGAGGAAATGAAATATTTACTCAAATTTACATTTCCATTTTTTTTTTGCTTTGATTTCGAGGCAAACAACACCAACCAAACTCAACACGCAATGCCTCCAGAATTCGGCAGAAAGTGCGGGATACCGCGTGAAGCTTAATATTATGTAAATTCAACAAAGTATGACTATGGATTGTGGATATTGCCATTGATTATGTGACACCAAGATTTAAACCCACAATAAAACCGTTAACAACATAAAATTAAAACACTAACAAAACAAATCCCACCATCCCTTCCAATAGATTAAAAGAAAAAAGACCTAAAAGAAACCAAAACAAAAGAGAATCCAACCAGACTTATTATCGAGAGCTTTAAAAGTAGCACTTTTACTGGAAAATGTCGTTTCAACGAGACACTCGGTTAATGAAAGACAAACGCAATCGGAAAATTTATAAAACCCAGCATCCCGCTACTTACATCTCCAGTAATACAATAAAGACTCGACTCGACTCGACTCCACGAAGTTAAGGGTTGCTATGATATGGAAAATTTTATTCGATTCCACAACCGAGTTTCAAATGAAACTTGTTACATATGTATATATGTATATTGTTTTTATCAATATGTAAATAAAAATAAATCAGCTTAACGCTGTATACCGCATGTGTGCGGGATACAGCGTGTTATATGCGGGATATGTGTGCAGAGTAGGCAGTGGGAACCTAGTGTTAAGACACACCGTTCCGCACTTTTCGACGAGTTCTGGAGGCGTTGCGTGTTGAGTGGCGGAAGTCAACGCCGCGCTTTGCCTCGACGCGCTTTGCCGCGTAAAACTGAATAATAATAATATAATTATATATACCAATTATTATATAAATTATTAATACTATTAGATTTACTTACTCAGCATTAACAAATTATTAAGAAAATGTGTCATACATACACACGCGGAAACGACCAGAAGTGAAACGTATTTAATATTTAACATATTTATATGAGATTTAAATTGAATTCTATGAATTCTATGTATATAATTTTATTTTCATTTAAAAATAAACAGTAAGAGGGGAGGCCAGTCGTGGCGCAGTGGCACATAATGTGACTGTAAAACCGACTGGTTGTGGGTTCGATCCCCACTCGAAGAGACGGAATAAATACTTAAATTTATATTTCCATTTCTTCGCTCTGGTGTCGAGGCAAAGCGCGGCGTTGAGCTCTGCCACTCAACACGCAATGCCTCCAAAATTCGACAGAAAGTGGGGAACGGAGTGTCTTACACTAGGTTCCCTCTGCCTACCCTGCTGTGTGCGGGATATAGCGTGAAGCTAATTTAATTTAATTTAATTTTTTAATAAACAGTAAGAAGTATAAACTGTGCACTTGCGGGGTAGTCTGAAATAATTTTATATAATTTTGTTAAGCTTTCTCGTAATGAGTTTTAAAAATAAATTTGGTCTGAGCACTACGAAACGTACGTTGGTTCAGTTCTCGTCAAGAAATGTGAATTATAAGTACATGTTAAGACTAGCGACGCGCTCGCGGCTTCGTCCGCTAGAACTACATAATTATTAATTTACTAAACTGCGGTACATGATTTTTATAAGAACTTATATAGAACGTATCGTACGTTTCTATAAAATTTGAGGGTTTTCTTCAATTTCCATCGGATTCCATCATCAGATCCTAAGTTTGTGGAAATAGGACAAATGGAAAAGTATGCTCGTTCAAAAAAAAAAAGAAATATTTAAATATTTATATAGATAGAAATCAAGGAATATAAAACCTCCTCCTGTTTAAAAAAAATCGGTCCAAAAATATTTGTAAATATTGTGCGACGGTTATTTTCAAACATCCATATAGACTTTAAATCGAATTTCTGATTTGTGGCGTCATAAATAATGTCACTTTGATTGAGACGGGTGTGTGATATTTCTAACAATGGTTTTCAGAATTTGTAGCTAAACCGTTATAAAATGTTTTTTTTTTTTAAGTTTATTTGGCAATATTTTTTTAGTTAGGGAGGCCAGTCGTGGCGCAGTGGTACAAAGTGTGACTGTAAACCGACTGGTTGTGGGTTCGATCCCCACTCGAGGATATGAAATATTTACTTAAATTTATATTTTCATTTTTTCGCTCTGGTGCCGAGGCAAAGCGCGGCGTTGAGTTCTGCCACTCAACACGCAATGCCTCCAAAATTCGGCAGAAAGTGGGGAACGGAGTGTCTCAACACTAGGTTCCCTCTGCTTACCCTGCTGTGTGCGGGATATAGCGTGAAGCTAATTTAATTTAATTAAATTTTTTATTTATTCTTAGTACAGCTTCACGTTGTATGTAGTATTACGACACTCTGTTCCCCACTTTCTGCTGAATTCTGGGGGTATTGCGTATTAAATGGTGGAACTCAACACCACCGCTAGAGATCAGAGGAAAGAAATGCCAATATAACATTTTTACTTCGTCTAGTGGAAATCGAACCCACAATCTTTCGAAATTACAGTCATACTATTGGCTTCAATTTCGTTCATATACTCATACTTGAAGACTTCATATTCAAATATTAATATTATACAACCACAATAATCTTAAACTTCAAGATATTTTTATAATTTGCTACGCAGAGAGAGAAACTTAGTTAGGGTAGGCGTGCTTTAATGGAGCACTAATTTTCCTTTTAAGCGACTTTTTTTTCCACTTTAACACTCTGTATCCCGCAAACATATGAAAAAAAATCCTTCACGTTCCAACAAACGTGCTGTGAAAGCATTATTCACTGCACCGACACCGTATAAAATATAGCTGACTAAAAATGTTTCCCGTCATCATAAATCACTAGCTGTCAAAATGGACCAATATTTCCACATCATTTCATCAAACATTTATTATTCAATCAAATTTATTTGTGAATATATGGAGGAAAATCAGTCGCTATGTATATCCTTCCATCGCCACCGCTGGTGATTCGACGGTAGGTGGCGTAAATATAATAATTTTGTCAACCACTTAATTTAGAACGGATGGACGGACGGACGGATTTATTAATATAATAATTTTATGATGCCATATTAAAATATTAATATAGCTAAAGTTTTCCATGGTTTGTTCCAATTATATACAGTTTAAATTAGGTACTTTTCTGGTAGTTTGGAGTAACAAAAGGTAGAAAAGGATGTATTAAAAATATATTAATATAAATAATCTTCTAAAATATTTTTAACATTTTTTTTGTGTTATTCCACAATTAGGAAAGAAAGATACTTATTTAGAAAACGTACAAAAAATTGAACGTAGCGGGACTCGAACCAATTGATGAGAACGCATGGCATAGTGGTCAGAGCGCCTGGTAGATTCCAGGAGGCGCGGGATCGAGTCCCGCTCATACGTTCGTAAAATAGCTCGATGCAGTATTTAACACAAAAAAAAGGTAGATTCCTGAAATCGGAGCGTCCAACCGAACAAACTCTTAGCTTTGCAATGTTACTATAGATATACATACATACATACATACAAATATAATCAAATTATTTTTGTTTCGCCTTTAGACGATTAACTAATATTTTTTCCTAAAATTAATTACCTTAACTAAAATCTCCAAAGCCTCCACATACGATTTTTCAGTCTCGTACAGTTCGACCACGACGTGCGTTCTTGTGTCCTGTAACAAAATAATAAATTATATATAAATTATTTGTATAATATATGAATAAAATAAATAACTGTAAACGCGACGGGTTGTGGGTTCGATTCCCACTTCAGGAAATTAGGTATGAATGTCATGTGTTAATTTCTTCGCTCTCAAAGCGCCACGTAACCTACCGCTCAACACGCAATGCCTCCAGAATTAGGCGGTAAGTGGAGAGTTCTAACACTAGGCTTCTCTGCCTACCGAGTTATATGCAGGACACAGCGTGAAGCTGAGAAAAATTATACATACAAATGTAAACGTTAAATCAGTTAAATTGAAACGATTTTTCAAGTGGATAATATAATATTTTTAATAAAAAAAAAAAAAAATCAGCTTCACGCTGTATCCCGCACACAGCAGGGTAGGCAGAGGGAACCTAGTGTTTTTAGACACTCCGTTTCCCACTTTCTGCCGAATTCTGGAGGCATTGCGTGTTGAGTGGCAGAACTCAACGCCGCGCTTAGCCTCGACACCAGAGCGAAGAAATGGAAATATAAATTTAAGTAAATATTTCATCTCCTCGAGTGGGGATCGAACCCACAACCAGTCGGTTTACAGTCACACTTTGTGCCGCTGCGCCACGACTGGCCTCTATTTTATATTTTTAATAATTTTCTTAATACATTTTAGACTTTAATTTGAAGTTAATTTAGGGAATTAAATATTAAATATTTTCATTTCTTCGCTCCGCCATTTCAGAGTGGAGCGGCGGAACTCGATGCTACGATTTTGATACATGTATTTGCAATATCCGAGCAGAGAAATAAAAATAATTTAAATTTGTCATTAATTCAAATGGGGATTATACCTGTAGCTATCAGGTTTACAATACAGATAAGTTAAAATCAATTAAAATTAGCTTCACGCTGTATCCCGCACACAGCAGCGTAACCAGAGACTATTTTCCGCCAATTTCTGAAGGTATGGCGTGGAGATAAATCAACGCTTCGCTTTGCCTCGACTCTAGAGCGAAGCGAAGCAATGATTATATTAAATATTTAATTTCTCGAAATGGGAATCGTACCTTCAACCTACCACATTTAGAATACAGTACCTAACTCCACGCCACGACTGGCCCAGATCGTAATTTCGCATATTAATCACATAATTTAAGCACCCGTCAGGTTTATTATTATAGACATTAAACAATAACAGTAAGTACCGCTTTAGCTGGTATTAGTGGATAGCCACATTTAATGAGATATTGATCGAATAAGCGACAATGTAATCTTGTACTGGCTGAGATGGCGGTGTTCGCTTTAGTCGTTTGTTCGTTTTAAAACATAATATTTTATATAAATATGTTATTTGTTTGTATTATTTTTTTTATATTAATTATATAAGCATTTTAGTTCAGTTTCATGCGCTGTATCCTGCACACAGAGGGATAGGTGGAGGGAACCTAGTGCTAAGACACGCTGTTCCTCACTATCCGCCGAATTTTTTGAGGTTGAGTGGAGGAACTCACCGCTGGGTTTTTGTATCGGTGCCAGAGATGGTAGAAATTAAAATAATAATTTATTTCCTCGAATGAGAATAGACCCACAACCGTCGCGTTGCAGTCACATCCTTGTGCTCCTGGGCCATAACATGATGATGAAATATGTAATTTTATTTCCTGGCTCTGGTATGATAAGCAGCGGCGCTCAGTTCCGTCATTCACCACAAACACGTAATGACTTTAAGATTTGACAGAAAGTGAGTGAGAAGTGAGAAAGCAAGTATATTTAAAAACGGTATTGAAATATATTTGAACATAATTTTTCTCCTTTTTAATATTTTAAAGTAAAATAGAACGTGATAATTCTTAGGATTTTTTTTATTTAGTTTAATTAATTCCTTCATTTAAAGCACTAGTGACGTTACTGCAACATTCCAAAAAGCGTAAATACGTCACCAAACGTGTCCTTCATGTATGCCATTGAAAAAATATATTTAACCATTTGCCAAACTGTGTCATACCGTGGTCACTAGTAGGCGTAAAATACCTACATTATAGTGATCCAAACGACCATATCCATCTTTAATGCACATATTTTTTTTTGTACATAATAAATGGGTTAATATTTAATTTATTTAACATGTGTAAACTTAAAAGATTTTAATTTGACTCAATTCGATTCTGGAATTTTGAAACTCTGGAAAAATACTCTGGAATTGTGGTCAAAATAATTTTTTTTTTATCAATAACTACTCAAAAATATAAAATTAATATTCATAGAGTACAGCAAGCGTGTAAACGCCCTATTCGGTAGCAGACATCAGAAGTGGACACTACACAAAGTATTGATTAAACGCCAAAGGCGAGATAAGGCCTTTACAATCTGAAGCCAGTGATTTCTACCTTAAAATTAATTATTTAAATTTTGTGCCTATAATATCTTTATTTTATTCTTAGTTAACAGAGCTTAACGCTGGATTTTTTGAATAAAACTGAAAAGCACTTTTATAGTAATACATTTTAAGAAATACATTACTTCTCGTCGCTAGTACTAGTATAACTTTTCTTTAAATTTTCCAATATTGAGAAAAGCTTCGATAGAAAAAGAAGCGAGAATTTAAAAGTTTTATATTACATTTAAATTTTGTTTTAAGATTGATAAACGGATGCAAATCTGAATGGATTTAAATATAATTTGAATAAATAACTCTATCGCATAGATTGGCGGGTACTGATACGAAGATGTCACAGTGAAAATGAAGAAGAACGTATACAGAATTTCAAAACGTTTACACATGTTAAGAGAATGAGAAACAAAAAAAATATTTATGTTGCAAGAAAGAGTGGATGAGCGGTAAGAGAAGCAAGGAGATACCTGAGTTGAGGGAGTCCCCCTACTTTTTACGTGGTTCTGTGACGTAAAAAACGAGGGCCTTATGAGTGAGAAGACACAGGGGACATTTATGAGTGTGAAGAAATATCAGGAGGTATGAGGTAATAGGGGACGACGTGAAAGAAGTACGCAGAGACCGTGTAGTTTGGCGCTCCTTTCTATCTGTTTAATTATAAAGCGTTAGAGCAAAAAATCTAATTCATGAATAGAGATCAATTCTGTTGGTATAAATACAAAAAATGTGATTTTAATTTAATATATTACATATAATCAATGAATCATAAAATCAATGAGCTTCACGCTGTATTCCGCTCACTGCAGAGTGAGCAGAGGGAACCTAGTGTTACATATGAGTAATAAAAATGCATGTGTTTCTCGCCTTATTCAATACTAGACTGAGTGGACACAATATTTTATGAGATATCGATCGCGTGTCGAGGTCGAGATAGATAACGCTCTTGGAATCTTAAATTATGATTTTTATAACTGATAAACGACTAGATGCAGGTCACACTTACTGATATTAAAAAACAAATATCTTTTAAAAAAAAAACAAATCAGCTTCTCGCTGTATACAGCACGGTAGGCAGAAGAAACCTTGTGTTAAGACACTCCGTTCCCCACACTCTTATATTGTTTTGTAGTGCATAGATTCTTTTCGGACACAATAGCGCGTGGTCTAACATCTAATTGGAATCGCGACAATTGTGGATTCGATGTGATAATATTAAATATTTCCTTACTTCGAATGGTAACCGAACCCACAACCCTTCACGTTCACAGTCACGGCTTCTGCCTCTGCCCCTCAACTGGCCTCCAAGGACGTTGAATTCCGCAACTCAACATGCAATGTCTCGAAAATTTAAATGTCTTACACTACTCTGCTATAAATATGCGTGTTTTAAATTGAACGGGAAGCCGAAACCAATATTTAAATATTTTGAAAATATATATATTTTACTAAAACATACATATATCACAAATAATAAAAAATATATTTTTCCTTGAGGCCGGTCGTGGCGCAGTGGCACGAAGTGTGACTGTAAAACCGACTGGTTGTGGGTTCGATCCCTACTCGAGGAGATGAAATATTTACTTAAATTTATATTTTCATTTCTTCGCTCTGGTGTCGAGACTAAGCGCGGCGTTGAGTTCTGCCACTCCACACGCAATGCCTCCAGAATTCGGCAGAAAGTGGGGAATGGAGTGTCTTAACGCTAGGTTCCCTCTGCCTACCCTGCTGTGTGCGGGATACAGCGTGAAGCTGATTTATTTTTTATATTTTTCCTTATAAATTTTACATTCTTCTCTTTTTAGACGAGGTGTTAAATATCTAATATATAATTTAGTAGCACCCGTCATCGTTCTAAAATTAAAGCGTGGAGTACTATACGATGAAAGCGTTCGGTGTCAGTGGATTTGTTCATTTTATTTTGGATTTTCCTCATTGCTTAAATTGGGAGGCCTACTTTAAATTTATTTAACTTACAAAAATCTTTTATAAAAAGTATATTTTTTTATAGGAACCTAGTGTTTTGACACTAGGGTCCCGGGTTCCTTCTTTCTGCTATGCTATGTGCGAATTGCAAAAAAATATATTTTTTTTTAAATTTGAATTGCTTGTGGGTTCAATTTTTAGTTTTATTGAAATTTATAGATAGATAGTAAATGCATACATAACTATTAATACAGTAAATAATTGTTTAGTACACAGTACAACCTCGAATTAACGATACTGAAGGGAATTAGAAAATATTCGTGATATCAAATAATTTGTTACAATAAGACTTGTTATATATAGAGGTTAAGATGGTCTGCTATTTTACTAAGAAAAAGTATTGAAATTTGAACATGAACAGGACTCGAACTCGCGCCTCCTGGAAGCCGATCAGGCGCTCTCACCACTAAGCCATACGTTAGGGAGATTTTCACAAATTTCCGCTAACCAAAGACAAATACTAATAACTATTGTCTAGCGAGAGAGAACGAGGAATTTTATTAAAAATTTTACAACAGTTTTAAAGTCACTCACATTAAGGAAAGAAAAATATTTATTTAGAAAACGCATAATTTTTTTTTCGTTCAAATTTTTGTACGTTTTCTAAAATAAGTATATTTACTCCCTAAGTGTGAATGAACACTTCAAAAATGTTGAAAATGGTCTAATATTCATTTTAACAAGGTTAAAAAAAAATATTGATCTCAGGTTTTTCGTTTAAACTAAAACTACATTATAAACAGAGCAATGTTTACATTACTGAAGCCATACAAAAATAATAAAATTAAATCAAATCAGCTTCACGCTGTGTTCCGCGCACAGCAGGGTAGGCACTTTCCGCCAAATTCTGGAGGCGTTGCAGAACTCAACGCTGCGCTTTGCCTCGAAACCAGAGCGAAGAAATGGCCTGTAATAACGTCTATGTCTGAATCTGTCGAGACATAAATTTAATATGAAATTGAATATACTAAACTGATAGGAAACGTTATGTAAAGTTTATAAGCTAATAAAAATCATATAGAGGTAAAATCATATAGAGGCAATATTGGAACTCGTTATAAAAATGTTTTGAACAAATGTATTAGTAATGTAAAGGCATATTTTGTATTAGATCTTACGTAAAGTTCTAGGGGATTTCAAAAAATTCGATAAATCGAGGAAATCTTTATATTTATTTCCTTACTAACATTTTTTTTCCTTACTTTTTTTCTTACATTAAATTTAGGGACAAACAACAAAGAAATATGGTATAAATTGCAAATTTATACGATATTAAATGTATAACGCTGTATTTTGCATACAACAAGGTAAACAGAGGGTACCTAGTGTCAAGACACTCCGGTCTTCTCCTGAATTCATTCTAAATGAAAATATTGAATATTTTAATGGGATCGAACCCACAACCGTCAAGTTTTTGCCATGTTTTAAACTATATAAGCATTTCAATAAATGTATAAGCAAACATAAAGTTAAGTAAAACATATTGTTACGTCAATCTTACTCCCAATCTGGTGAAAGCGAAATAATAAAATCTTAACAATGTCCAAATAGGTATTGCAATATTGTTGCATATTAAGTTAGACTAATTTAAATTTTATTACATATATTATAGAGTCGATAATTGCTTGTTAATGTTAAAAGCTTGTAATTGCGTCGCTCGGTAGCACTTCCAGGTTTATTATGGGTTAGCACATGAGCTTAGCGGTAATCAAAGTACTATAGTATAGGGTTGTACCAAAATTATAATAACTGAATAAATATATTGTATATATTGAGGCCGTCGTGGCGCAAGGGCTCAAATGTGTGACTGTAACGCGACGATTGTGGGTTCGATCCCTACTTATTTAAATGCTCTGATACTAAGGCGAAAGGTGCTTTGAGTTCCGCCACTCAAAACGCAATGCCTCGAAAAATTTCGGCGGGAATGGAATATTTTTACACTTTCACGCAGGTTCTCTCTGCTTACCCTGATGTGTGCGGGATAAAGCGTAAAGCTGATTTAATTATTTTATAATTATATTGAATCGTTTCACGCATTGCTTCTATCTACAACAGAACTCAACGCCACGCCTCGACGTTAGAGCTAAGAAACAAAAATATTAAATATTATATTTCCTCGAGTGTGAATCGAACCCACAACCATTCGCGACTACAGTCACACACTTCTGCCTCTGCGCCACGAGACCTAATACACATACATCCAATTTTAATACAAAAAAAGTTCCAAAACATAAAAAAACATCGACATCCCAGCCCCATAGCCTTGTAATCTACTATCGATCTGCTATCCAAGGTGAAAATGATGTTGATGAGAGTATCAAACCAATTTGGGGCAAGGTGACGTCTCCCGTACCTCATTAGTTCTAGTAGGTGTTGTACTACGAAATTAACTATATGAGACGAGGGATATCTTTGGTTTTAATTCACGCTGTATCCCGCAAATATCTGGGTATGAGGGAATTTGGAACCCAATGTTAGGATAGTCCGTTCTTTTTGTTTTTATGTGTATTTTATGAGGTATTTTTTTTTTCGTGTTGAGCGACGGAATTAAACACCGCACTTCGCCTTGTTACCAGAGCGAGGAAATAGTAATATTAAAAATTTAATTTCTTACAGTGGAAATAGAACCCACAACCTGTTGTACTTATAAGCGCACGCTTTTTGGTAATACATATTGTAAATTAGGTTGTAAGTTTTTTATTAAGACAGCATCTGACGGCGGTTGAGTTAAAAATGGAGAAAGATATCGCGATAACCAAAGCGTAGTAATATAAATATAGTTTTTACCTCAAGGTGTAACCCGCATAAAGTAAGGATAGCACTGGGAACCGGGAAACCTTTCTATTTCCTCGAGTGAGAATCGAACCCACAACAAAAACAAAAAAAAAAGTTCCCCAGCACTACAACTGATATCCATAAAAATAATTGAATCCACATACAAATAATTGTCACAAAGTAAAATATTTTACCATATTTTGAAACCTCCCAGTTTATTAAACAATATATTGGCCAGTCTCTACAAAATTCCAGTCACGTTAGCCATTCTGTAATGCATCGCTGAACATTTCATACGTTCGACGTATGTATGTATATACGTCAAACGTGATCAATTTCAACGTACAGACGGACGACAATAATGATGTAGCCGAAAGCAAAATTGTTGTTTAGTATTTTTGTAGATTTGTGTTTAAAATGTATATATATATATATATATATACTTACAATACCTTACATGAATTAACATTTGTTTCTTTTTTTACGTTCTACCTTCCTATTGAATACCGCTCACAAGCATAGGGAACATGAAAACCTAGTGTAGTTTCAGCGTGTTCCCATTATGACACTACGGTTTCCCATTTGGTTATGGGTTTGGTGGTTATTTGGTTATGATTATATTTTATATTTTCATATCATCGCTCTGGTATTGAAGGAAAACGCAGCATGTCTCCAGAATTTGTGGGAAAGTGGGGGATCGGAGAATCTTAATACTAGGCACTCTACCCTTTTTGCTATATGCGCGACACAGTATGAAGCTGAAAATGAAGCCTTTGATTATGCTTATATAATCAATAGTTTTAGGCATCGCCGTGCTTTGTTTCGACATCAGAGCCAAGATATGAAAATATTATAAAAATAATTACCTCGAGTGGAAATCGAACCCGTAACTAAGTAAGGAATTAAAATGGCATAATGAGAACAGGTTGTCTCTACAAAAGATTTCCATGTTCACCTTGCCTATATGCGGGATGCAATAAGAGTATGCAAGAAGAGAAGGTGAATCGTAAAAGTGATTATATATACCAAATTTTAGGCAAAATATCTACTGTAAAAAAAACTAAAAAAAAACTATAAAAAATAATCTCTCTTAATCAAGAAAACACAAAATTATTATATATACACAAGGTTTTTTCCCGCTTCTCCCATCACCCATAAATAAAAAAATAAAATCACACCGTTAACGTCAAACAAAAACCGTTTCTCATGCATCCAAGGTCGAAAAGCATGGAAGTAGCATCCCATTATTCCGAGAACCCTACACGGCTTTGAATATACATACCTTAGCGGTTGTTAAGTACATATGTTACCAACCAACATTTTTATTATAGTTTGTGAAGGAAGTCAATACAATCGAGAGACAACATAATAAAGTATACTGGGCTCCGCTTTCTCGTTTGGTCTTTGGTAGCTACAAATAAATGTGATTATATATGTATGTATACATTCGTTGTATGAACATGGAAAGGTGTGGACTAGATGCTATTTACATTTTCTATTTTTTTTTAATTGCCTATTTTTTGTTTGTTTTTTTTTTTTGGTTGAGCGTAACAGGATAAGTAGATCTGAGAACCTAGTTAACACTCCGCGTGTATACGCTTCGCTTCCCATTAAGACACTTTCGTTCCCTATTTCCGTTGAATACTTGAGGCAATGCGTTTTGAGTTGCAGAACTCAATTAAATATTAAAAAAAACAATGTTTGAAATGAGAATTGAACACATAACCGTCGCATTTAAAGTCGCACTCTTGCACCACTGCGCCAGAAGAATGAGACCACTCATATGTATTATTTTATAAGGTTACTATTAACAGCAAAAATAGAGTTGTAATACATTATAATATGTAACTTTTCAATCTATATTGCTATATTTAAAACATATTTTTTATGTTATTTAAAATTGTGATTTAAAATGTAAGCATTTCTTTTATCCAATAAAATCCAAACCAAAAAAAACATCTTAAAATAGTTTACTGTTTTCCTTAGTAATTTATATATATATATATATATATATATATATATATATACACATGGATAGGTGAAACTTTTTCATTTACTAAGGATAAGCTGTAAAATAAGAAATAAACAGAAAAGCCAGTCGTGAGGCCAGTCGCAGTGGTTGTGGGTTCGATCCCCACTCGAGGAGATGTAATATTTAGTTAAATTTATATTTTCATTTCTTCGCTCTGGTGTCGAGGCAAAGCGCGGCGTTGAGTTCTGCCACTAAATACGCAATGCCTCCAAAATTCGGCAGAAAGTGGGGAACGGAGTGTCTTAACACTAGGTTCCCTCTGCCTACCCTGCTGTGTGCGGGATATAGCGTGAAGCTAATTTATTTTTTTTAATTTAACAGAAAAGCTATGTCAAAACCAAAACGATTAGATAAAATCTAGATTTTTTTTCCGTCTCTGCGATAAATCCTTTTAGCATAAGAAAAAGGTAGTAATTAAAAGTCGTGTCAGACTGCTTCACAAGTACTTGTTACGTATCTCGTTCTTTTGTTCCACACTCCGTACGGTCATTTTCAATTTTTTATTTAGTTTCGAGCTGTATCCCGCATATAGTTGGGAACCTTGGGTTAAAACAGGCAGTTCCATATTTCTCGCAACGCTGAGTTAAATAATCCGTTCCCCATTTTTGACTCAATTTTCGAGACGTTGTATGTCAAGTGGTAAAAATCTGTGCAGAGATTGTCCATGAGTGGGAATAGAACCCACGACCGTCGCGTTTACTCTGTACAACGCAACGACGGCTTAATTATTTTTAGTTAATGATTCTTGCACAATAGGGAAGGCAAAGGGAACCTAGTTTTGATACACACCGTTCCCCACTTGTTAAATGACGGAGCTCAACGCCGCGCTTTGCTTCGACACCAAAGCGAAAAAACGAAATTATATATTTCATTAAATATTTTATCTCATCGAGTGGGGATCGAACCCACCACTAGTCGCGTCGGTCACACCCTGCACCATTGCGCCACGACTGGCTCTTTTAATTCAATATAATTATTTAAAAGATTATGATCCACTTCGCTAATTTCCCTCGTGAACTTCACGATGAATGGATGAATCTTGATGAGTGAATGGTATTAATGGTTTTATAAATTAACTGAGAAGGGTACCTCGTATTATGAATTGAATAAGGTTAACCTTAAAGAGTCATACATATATAATTAAATTTGTTCAATTTACTTTTTTTTAATTATTATTATATGTTTTTAAACTATATTGAAAATAAAAAAATATATAAATTATAAGTAATATAAAAATATCATAATATATAATGCGCCTTCGTTGCGCAATGGCATGAGATTGAGATGAGATTCTTGATGGCATGAGATGAGAGTCTGGGTTTGATTCCACATCGGGGGAAAAATACTAATAGAATACTTAATATTTTCGTTCTAGTAATAAAAAACAAAGCGTGACGTTCAGTTCCAACACTCCACGTCTAGACAATTCGGCGAAAAGTGGGAAAAAAAATGTTTTAATGTTTTAATGTGGTGAGAACAAAGTGTTTTAACACTAGGTTCCCAAGTTCCCTACTCCTACCTCCCTACCCTGTGGGGGAAATAACATGAGGCCATACAAAAATATAAAGGAACAAAAACATCAAAATATAACAATAAATTGTATTGTTATGACAATCTGAGTAAACGCAGCGGTACTAACTCCAATTTTTCACTTTAATAACACCGTAATGGAAGGAAAGGAATATTTTTCCCAGAAATGTTTATTTGATTACACGTTGTATGCTTATTTATTTATAATTTAAAAAGCTTTTACTTTATATTTTATTAATCAACAGTTACGTTTCGATTTTGATTATTGCTCATAGAAAAATGATGATTATTTATATAGTAAAATCAGCTTCACGCTGTATCCCGCACACAGCAGAGTAGGTAGAGGGAACCCAGTGTTAAGAAACTCCGTTCCCCACTTTCTGAAGAATTCTGGTGGCATTGCGTTAAGTGGCAGAACTCAACGCCTCGACATCAGGGCGAAGCAATGGACATATGAATTTAAGTAAATATTTCATCTCATCGAGTGGGGATCGAACCCACAGCCAGTCGGTTTTACAGTGACACTTCGTGCCGCTGCGCCGCGACTGGCCTTAATATATTTCTTATTATATAGTATCGGGCGACAAATGGCGAACGGAGTGTATTAACACTAGCATCTGCCCTGCATATTATAAATGCAGAAACAAAACATTTGATTTGATTAATTAATTTTCTAGCTCTAGTAATGAGACAAATCGCGGCGTTGAGTTTCGCCACTCAACTAACTGGCAACGCCTCAAAACGCGGAATTCGGCGAAAAGTGGGCAACGAAAGTGTCTTAATAAAAATAGTGTATCTTAATACTAGATTCCGAGGTTCCCTCTGCCTACCCTGCTATACAGTGTAAAGATAAAAAAAATATGTAGGTATCTCATTGGAAAATTGCAAAAAAATCTCTGCAATAAACTTTTTACGTATGAAAAATTAAATGTGAAATGTAAAACACGTACATTAAAATCGTGTTAAAACGAGGAACGCGAACTAACCAGCGGAGCGATAGTATCGTAATTACAAAATAAAAGCACTCTATAAAAGTTCGAAGCAACTTTTAACTCTGGAACAGCTTTATATGAAAGTGTAATTTTTTTAAACCTTTTTGATTAGCTATTTTTTTTTATTTATGAATAGTAATTTATAAATATAGGAGTATGTCGTGGGATAGTGTCCATCGACTACGAAGTCGATGGTTGTGGGTTCGAAGTGGAACTCCTAAAAAAACAGCGGCGTTGAGTTCCGCTGCTCAGTAAGCACTAAGCAGTGCCTCGATTTCCAGTACAACAACAAAAATATACACGACTGAGGCCAGTAGTGGCGCAGGGGCACAAGGTGTACCGTTAAGCTAGGCCGATTGTGGGTTCGATCACCGTTCGAGATTTATTTACACTTCGCTCTGGTGTCGAGGCAAAGGGCGGCGTTGAGTACCGCCACTCAACACGTAAGTAGGGAACGAAGTGTCTTAACTCACTCTGCCTATCCTGTTGTGTGCGGGATACAGCGTGAAGCGGATATCTTTCTTTTTTTATTAGTTTGTGTTTTAGTACCGTATAAATAGGTAACTATATGAACACATACATTTTATTCAAATACAAAAAAATATTTTTATAAAAAAATATAAATTCCACTTTATACCTACATGTCTTCTCTTTGTAAATCGGCAAAAATAATTTCACTTAAACCCAAGTACCGCCGCCGGCGTACGTGTTAGTGACGTGAACTGCCCCTCTTTAAACTTAACTAAGCCACGTATACAACCCTATTCTTAACTTAATGTTCCTATAAATACACTGGATGCATATAAGAAAATAATATAGTTCACGAGATAATGTCGGATATTTTTATGATTAAACAAAAAATGTATGAAAGCGGCTAAAAATATTGTAGAGATATTGATTTTTATTATTATTGTTTCGTCATAAAATATATAGATAGATACTTGAAACTATATGAAATTGTGTATTTAGGGAATAAATTTATATTTTACTAGCGACCCGCTCCAGGCTTCGCCCGCTTAAACTAAGCAATCATTTATTTAGTAATCTGAGTTACTTTCGCGTTCTAATAACATTATATTATAAACACATGTATATTAAATATATGGACTTATTTCAGTTAAGTAAACACTAAATAATAAGGGAAGTTGTTTTATTTAAATACAATAAGTGAACAATGCACTACAATTATATAATTATGTATATATTAATTTGTTAAGCCGTTACCGAGATTTGTGTGCACAAAAGCACAAACAACGACAATTCATATTTTTAGGTTCTATTACGTTGATAATAGTCTCTAATAATAAATAAGCTTTTTTATATATAGCGCTTACGCACATATATCACTTACAGTAAATATATGGTAATATTTGGTAACTGGTTCTGGTAAGAAAAAGCGCAGTGTTGAGTTACGCTACCCAACACGCAATATCTCTATTTCTAAAGAGGGTTTAGATTTAGGTTAGGTTTTCTTTTCTTAGGTTTTCTACACAATACAACAATGTGGGATAATTTATTTTGGGTAATTCTATAGAAATATATTGTAACTGTGAAAAATATCAACTGAATAATACAAAGTTTATTTATTTCAATTATTCATATCAAATAAATAAATCAGTTTCACACTGTATCCCGCACACAGCAGGGTAGACAGAGAAAACCTAGTGTTAAGGCACTCTGTTCCCCACACAAAATTTAACGCCGCACTTTGCCTCGATACAAGAGCGAAGAAATGAAAATATAAATGTAAGTAAATATTTTATCTCCTCGAATGAGGATCGAACCCACAACCAGTCGATTTTCCAGTCATACCTTGTGCCCCTGCACCTTTACCTCCCCTTAACTAAGTAATGACACAGCATATTTAAAGTTAACGATCCGTAAAATATTGTACTAGAAATATGACTTTGTTTTTTCTGTTTTATGGATTGCCAAAAAAAATTTGATTACATATTCAGTAAATATTTATTTATTTCTATACTTTTATGTATTTTCGTTAAAAAAATACTTCCATCATTAATCATTTCTAGACACCCCCGCAAAATTTTGGAGGCATTCTGTGTCATTGTGTGTTAAGTAAATATTTATTTTCCTCGAGTGGAAATCGAACCCACAACCTGTGGCGCTTACAGTATTTTGTACCCCAGCGTCACGAATGACTTCAAATAAATTGTGCTATTACATTTAAAATGTTATTTATTTTGGCGACCGTTGTAATCGGCTTAACTGATATTCTTGAAGTACAAGTATGGTTTCCTAATAACTTACTTATTGTCACTTAGAGGAAGGCATTAACTTTGTATACGATAAATATTTCTTAGAAAATTGTTTTAGTATTTTTTTTTATTTTTAAGTTCCAAAGGTCGTCGTGTTGAAGCGTCATAGCGTTTGACTGTGAACGCGACGTTTGTGGGTTTGATTCCAACACGGGGGTATTTTAGTTTAGTTTCATTTCCCCGTTTTGATAACACGGCAAAGTGCTGTTTCGAAAATATTTTAATTTTGTATTTAAAATAGTCAAATAGTCGTGAGTTCCTTCATCATTTGCTTTTTAAAATAGATAAAATAGACAGACATGACTAATTTTTCAATAGATTCCTTCCACCCACTGCTTTGTGAGAGAGATTATATTATATAGAGCTAACTTTAAGTCAACTTTAAGTCACCATTAAGTTCTTTTTTTGAATATAAAACATGTTTAAATAAAATTATTAAAAGGCCAGCCGTAGGGCAGAGGCACAAAGTGTGACTGTAAACGCAACTGGTTATGGGTTCGATCCCCACTCGAGGAAATTAAATATTTATTCAAAAATATATTTTCATTTCTTCGCTCTGGTGTAGAGGAAAAGTGCAGTGTTGAGTTCTGCTATTCAGCACGCAGTGCCTCCAGAATTTGGCGGAAAGTGGGAAACGGCACTCTGCCTATCCTGCTGTATGCGGGATACATTATAAAGCTTTTTTTTATTTTTATTCGCCTATTAATAATAATCATGTATACTTCTGTAGTAATAAACAATAACATTTTATTATAAAACATTTTTCTCTACAACAAATAAAAGCAACATTCAATCAATCAATCAAAAATATTCAAAATTGAAATAGGTTGTCCACAACTTCTCCAGTTTTACAATTTCTATATCTCTCCTCATACTGTTATGCTTAGAATACTGCAGAAAGTGGGGAACGGAGTGTCTTAACACTAGGTTCCCTCTGCCTACCCAGCTGTGTGCGGGATATAGCGTGAAGCTGATAAAAAAAAATTATCTAGCACGTTGTGTCAATCTTCAAAAGGCGTCATCTATTCAAAATACTCACTTGGGCAGCAGATATGGCAGCTGGAATCATATTGGTATCATCGCCACTCCTGGAGCTGCGGCTGCCACGGTCTGAACTCTCATCCTCAGATTCCGAGTGGAACGAGCTGACCGACACCGAGTGCGGGTCACTGAGCTTCAACTTCAAACAGTCACGACGCATTGTAAAGAACTTTATATTATTGTCATGTTTTAAATATATTTTCTTAGGTTTGCTCTTTGGTTTCACTTTGGGAAAATTTATTTTGGTTATTTGGTTTTTGTTTTCTTTTTATTTTTTTATCTAGGAATTTGTTTGATGAGAATTATTTATTAGGTTATTATATATTAGGTATAGTATTAGGTTATTTGGAACGTCTTCTGCGTGGTTTTCGACGATGTAAGTATTTTTAATATTGAAAGAAAGAATATTTTTAGGAAGTATCCACTGTACCATATCTATGTATGTATGTGAAAAATGGAAGGCGGATTGGATTTAGTTTTCACTTTATACCATATGAGGTAGACAATGATAAAAACATTATAAAAATATTTATTTAGTTTTTTATATTTATTATTATAAAATGTATGTAATTCGATTAAGTCTTATATATTTCGCTTCAAAGTTTTTGCATTTCAAGTGAATTAAATGGAAATAATAAAGGATATACAAAATAACGTAATATTATTAAAATGACAGTATCAAAAAACGCGTCTCTTAGATCGTCTAAGTCTAGATAAGTCATATCCAAGAGAAAGGAATGCATCATTTCCATCACAGCAGGATAGGCAGAGTGAAACTAGTATCAAGACGTTCTGTTCTCCATTTTCAAATTGCGTATTGAATGACGGAACTCAACGCCGCGACTAATTGAGTTATACAATTTAAATATTAATTTAATTTTAATTGAGATTCCATAGAAAACACAGTTGCGTGATAATGTTAGTAATTCACGAAACACTCGGGTCGCCAAGTTATTCCATCAATCAATATCGGCAAATTGATATCTAATTACATTGTTAAAGCATTATCCGTTTTGATACAAAGCATTACGGCTTATAATTCGATACATTAATTTTGATATTACGCAGTGTTCATTATTCGCCTCGGTTGTCACGAACATAACTACTCAGACATAGGGTTCCCATAATTTTTTTTCGTAAAAAACGGACTTTTGGCTGTTTTTTTTTTATAAAATTTTTAAAAAATGTTTGAAATTATTGTTTATAATTAATTTGCTTGGGTCACTCGTAAGTTTATAAATAGATGTCGATATATCGATTTCAACCTAGAATCGACATTAAAATTGTTCTTCTGGTTATAAGGAATTAACAAAACATAACGAAAATGCTTAAAATGCTTTAAAAGCTTTGTCTTTTTCTAAAACGCCTGAACCGTCTAACTCAGTGGCAGTGGAAAAATGCTTAATATTAATTATAAACAAACGCCTACGAGTCTAATTCAATTATAACGCTAACTAAAATTGGACGCGAGACATATCTCGTATCTAAACGAAGTTCTAATCAACTAAAAAGTTCCATGTTTCGAGTTACTGTAGAATCAGTAACAAAAAGCGCACATTTTTAATATGGAAAATGTATAAACATAAAGTTAGAACTTAAATCTAAAATATTCTATTAATATATACATTTTTACGCGTAGAAATGTGTGGCTTGTCAGTCCACTTGTTGTGGGTTGGATCTCCACTCGAAGAAATGGCAATATGAATTTAAGTACATTTATGTACTTGAATTAATTTCTTCGCTCTGGTGTCAGGGCAAAGTGCGGCGTTAAGTTCCGCCACTCAACACGCAATGTCTCCAAAATTCACCAGAAATCGGGGAATGGAGTGTCTTAACACTAGGTTCTCTCTGCCAATCCTGCTGTATGCAGAATACAGCGTGAATCTAATAAAAATATGTGATAAAGAATTTCTTGTTGTGTGGGAAATTCCATAAAAAACCATAAATAATGTTGAAACTACATCGTAACCTTACACTGCTCGGACGAGACAGTTTGGGTTTTAGCGCGTCCGCAACGGTCTCCGTGATGACTTTATAACACGATGTAGACGGCTTTTACTTTTTGTTTACGTACATTAGTTATTTATTAACTAACATTATAATAATTTAAATCAGCTGTATTCCGCACACAGCAGTAGGCAGAGGGAACGTAGTGTTAAGACACTCTATTCCCCACTTTCTGCCGAATTCTGAAGGCATTGTTTGTTGAGTGGCAGAACTCAACGCCGCGCTTAGCCTCGACACCAGAGCGAAGAAATGGAAATATAAATTTAAATAAAGATTTCCTCTCCTCGAGTGGGGATCGAACCCACAACCAGTCGGTTTTACAGTCACACTTCGTGCCACTGCGCCACGACTGGCCTCTTATTTATTAGTTATTATTATAATAATTTATGAATATGGACGCTAGCTATATGATGATTTATCGCGTGATCATGACGCAATAATGGCTTGGTTTGATGGAAATTAAAATAATCTGTATGCAAATGTATTTAAGCGATGATAAGGTGATGGTGGCCGCGTGGTTGTGGTTGTTTTTATTTAAAGCTTTACGCTGTATCGCGTCTATAGCGGGGTAGGCCTAAGACGAACTGGGAGGAAACCTAGTATTAAAGCACTCCTCCTCACTGATTCCTTACGAAACGAATTTTCCAGAGATTATGAGTTGCGTGGCCAACGCCGCGATTTTTTTATATTACCATAGCGAAAAAGTAAATATTTTATCCCCCCCAATATGAACCGAACCCACAACTGTAGCATTTATAGTCAAAAACTGTGCGCCACAACGGCTCTAATATATTGTCATTAGCAAATTAGACAAAAAATTTGAACCTTACACCTACTTAAAAACAACAAAACGTATAAAGATATGTTTGCCTTAATTATATTTCAGACAAACTCTTTGAATTAAAATTAATCTATTTGTATTACTAGTATATCATATTTTTTTGTTGCTTCCTTTTTCGAGTCAAAAATACTAAATGCGGCACGAAAGGTTCCCTCTGTCTACGTTGTTGTATACGGGATACATTGTGACGCTAAAAAAAGAAGAAAAAAAAATGCAATAGCTAAATAAAAAAATTATCTTGTATAACCTAAAATCACTTAAGCATTCTTAATTCCAAATATATATATAAATATAAAACGGTATAAAATATTAAAAATATATTATAAGAAATTTTCAAAGAAAATATGAATATAAGTAACATACACGTTAGTACCTACATATTTAAAAAAATCTACTGTAAACATTTTTAAAATATTTCAACCGAGCACACCTCGCCGACACTGTAAGAAAGGCAGTCAGAAAGGGAATAAGAGTTCGAAATATTAAATCCTCAAGTAAAAATGCTTTGAAAATGCAGTTTTACGTGATTTTACTAACAAATTTTATATACGAGGCCAGCGAGCAGAGGCAATGTGTATGGCTGTAAACGTTGTGGTTGTGGGCTCGATCTCGGTGATGTTCGATGTCATGTTAAGGCATATCTAGGGTCTATGCTTTACATTTTTACTAATCATAAGAACTAAGATTTCGTCTCCCATCATTAGAGTACTGTGTTATTTATTATAGGAAAATTTAAAATTTTAGGGTTCCTACCTTTTAAGGAATCATTTTAAGATTTTTGTGACACTTTGTCTGTCGGTCTGTCAATATCTGTTATCTCAAGAAAGCTTGGAGGAAAATTGAAAATTCAAGCCATATACTTACATCCACGGCCCCTATGTTTTCTTAAAAAAATATATTTCTATGTATGTTTTAAAAAAGGATATGACCGTTTATATCATAAAAAACTTCATATTTCGGCATTGTAAAGGAAATCAAAATTCATAGGGTTAATCCGATTCACCGAGAATTATGAAATTTGACATCTAGCATATACATGTAATAAGTACTAGTTCAATAAAAAATCTGGCTGTTATACTTATGGTTAAATCCTATAAAATAACAGCCTGAAAAGGGGGAGAAATTTGGTATTGAAGCCTAGCTAGGGTAAGTTAAATATCAGATGAAAGGGCTCTGGCTAAATTAAACTTGGATTACAAAAAAGACTCGATACATCCAATTTCTGTATGGAACCCTTGATGAGTGAGCCCGACTCGCACTTGTCCAATTTTTTATAGCATATGCATTCACCGCTCGACTCAATAAAAAGTTAGAAAGGCGAAAATTAATAAAAATCACACTAATCATTATATTCTCTCCGCCTATATACAAAACCCACCTATAACACATATACGTAAAAACCACGGATTCTCCGAAAAGGTTCAGTACAAAGAGTTTGATAATAAAAGACGAGGTGAAAGAGGCAGAGCCTGCAAAAACGAAAAAAACTAAAGAAAATTTTATTTCAAAACACAAAATTAACTCTATAATAACACATGTAAATATATGATAAGGCACGTGGTAAATGACAACAATATAGCGCAACGAAATTAAAGGGAAGTAGAAACGAATAATCGATTAACATTATATTTAGAATGTCCTTGCCGATTTTATTGTAGGTGCGTTAAGCGTTATGTTTCTTATTCATCTGTATGGAATTTTGTGTTTATGTCCGCATTGGCTTTGTCCTCCCGATATTAGACTTCATATACGTTTAGTAGTTTATTATTTTTTTTTAGCTGTATCACGCTGTATCCCGCACGCAGCAGGATAGGCAGAAGGAACCTAGTCTTAAAACACTCTGGGCATTGCGTGTTGAGTGGTAGATATCAACGCCGTCGTCACAAGAGCGAAGAAATTAAATATAAACCTAAATAAATATATCACTTTTTCAAGTGGGGATCGAACCCACAACCAATCGTCACTTTGTACCACTGGGTCACGACTGGCCTCACACATGAAAGTTATTATATAACAATAAATGGCATTTAGTAATAGAATCCAAAATAATGATTTTTTTTATTTGTTTGTCTTTGTTCACGCTAATCTTAGAAACTGCTTAACTGATTTAAATGTAGTTTTCACAATTCTATTTATGATAGGTTTGTTTTATTTAAATCGATGCATAAAGGAAAATGTTATATAAATATAAATATAAATATTTGGTTCGACAAAATTGCTACATTTTTTTAATTAAATAACTTGAAACTTGAAATTTGATGTTTAGAAGTTTAAAATGATAATTTTATTAAACACGAAAGTAATTCAATAAAGAATTGTGTAGTTCAAGCGGGCGAAGCCACAAGCGGCATATCTTGAATCATGGAAAATGAGAAAATCGATTAGTCATTTATCATTTCGCTTTCATCATCTTCCATTAGGTATAACATATAGGCCCCTTAACACAAATATTAAAATGACCTAAAAAAATAAATTATTGACATTTAAAGAAAAATCGGAAGAAATCTTAAATACGTCATACGACATCCGCTCCACGCACACAGGAGTTCAACAGTATACCGGAATTCAAGAGAATATGAAATAAAAATAATTTATTCACCCTAGTTGGGTTCGAACCCACACCCGTCTCATTTACACACGCTGCTCTACTGCACCACTACGGCCTTTAATGATACCACACAAAAAATATTTTATTTTTCACAATCTCAAAACCAATGTGTTTTATGTCTGTCTGAAGACATTCCATTGGATCCAACCTTCAGTATAATCGATACCGTAAACAATTTCGATACATCGATCAGTTTACATTTCAATTAAATCGGATGTTTTAGTATAATTTATTGGTTTAAGTATTTCGATCGGTCTTGTCTTTACTGCGTTTTATATAACAGACTTTTACCTGCGGCTTCGTCCGCGTGGGCGATTGGAAATAACTATGAGTTGTGCATGACCGTAGGTACAGTGGGCCAGTTGTGGCAAAGTGGTACAAGAGTGTGACTGTAATAACAGCAGGTTGTGAGTTCGATTCCTACTCGAGAAAATGAAATATTTAATATTTTTATTTCCTAGCTATGGTAACGAGGCAAAGCGCTTCGTTGAGTAGGTGGGCAAAAGAAGTATCTTAAGAGGTCGAGTGTCTTAAAACTAGATTCCCAGGTTCCCACTGCCTGCATTGATATGTTCATAATACAGCTTGAAGTTAATTAAATAAATAAATAATAATAATAAAAAATTGAGAATAGTGATGTAACATTAAAACGATTAACTGGATGTACTTATTCCACGATAAATGAACTAACAAAATTTTAATTAAAATTAATAATTTTTGAGATTGGCGCATTTTATTATTAAATTGAAAATTTCATTATTTAAATTAATTTCGTAATTTGTATGTGGTTGTTATTATTGAAAATATAATAAAAATGAAATTAAATGTTTAGTTAAATGTTTTTTGATAATTTATTATAAAAAAATATATATATTTAAGGAAGACATCATTTTTTATCCTAAATCGTTTGTAGTTTAGGGCATGTATTGATAGAAGAGGTGGACAGTGGACGAGGCGAAAGAGATATGTAGAGACCGTAGCGTTTGGCGCTCCGTTCTCTCTGACTACCCCGCTAGGGATAAAACGTTATAGTTCTAAAACGTATATTAAATATCAGGAACTTTTTGTTGCTCTCCCAGAGCTTCTACGTAGAATTTAATCTAAATTGCTAAAATTATTATTTAATTTATCCCGGGAAGACCAAAGCTTTGCTTGTTTACTCATAAGCTCTGCAAAATAACTATGTTATATTATAACCTTATGGTGTATCAGTCGTGGCACAGGAGCACAGAGTGTGACTGTAAAATCGACTGGTTGCGGGTTCGATCCCCACTCGAGGAGATAAAATATTTACTTACATCTATATTTTAAATTCTTCGCTTTGGTGTCGAGGCAAAACGCGGCGTTGAATTCCGCTACTCGATACGCAACGCTTTCAGAATTCGGTGGAAATTGGGGAACGGTGTGTCTTAGCACTAAGTTTTCTCTGCCTATCCTGCTAGGTGCGGGATATTGCGTGATGGTGATTTTAATAAAAATTCTGATACTGAGTGGTAAATAGACAACGCACAGTCTAAACTACTGGAAAACTGCAATAAAAGTTATAAAGAAAATATTATCTTTCATCTAAGCTCACCTTCTAAGGCAAAGAACATCATAATAGTCTGAGTGACATGTCACTCTATCTTTCCTTTTTCTAAGACTTCTTATAATTATATAATTTAGTCACTTTAATAGTGTCAAACGTATCATTTACCGTAATCGGTTTATGGTTTAGCAGTTACAAAGGAACAAAAGAACGGGCATACATGAATATGCATTAAAACCATATAACCCTCTTTTGGGACTTCACCGCAGTCGGGTAAAAAGGTAATGGGAAAAGAACAATAAAACGCAGACTGTTTCATCGAACACGCAATATTGTGATATTGTATCGCGAAAAGGACGCGTGTTATCATATTTCTATTTGCCCTTCAGCTACCTGTATATACCCTAAGGATGTGATTTTTTTATATATATTAATATATTCTTTACATGAAATAATTAATAAATTAATCAAGTTCACGCCGTATCCCGCGTGCAGCAGGGTAAGCAAAAGGAACGTTGTATTAAGACACTCCGTTCCCCATTTTCTGAATCTCTTTCGAATTGTTCAAGGCATTGCGTGTTGAGTGGCAAAACTTTACACCGAGCTTTTATCAGAGCGAAGAGATGAAAGTATTCAAAAATATTAACTAATTTCCTCGACTGAGGAGCGAACCCACAACAGTCGTGTCCCACCCTTGTGCCCCTGCGCCATGACCAGCCAATATAATTATTGAATAATTAGTATAATTCAACTTTTGCATGAAAACAAAAAAAAAATCTTCGATTACTTTGTTACCAAAAGTCGTTAAAAATAAATTAGATTAGATCTAAATACATGTAGGTAGAGATTTTATCAATAGCCACATAGATCATGGGTTCTAATCCCAATCGAGGAAATGAAATATTTAATATTTTCATTTCTGAGCTCTGGTGTCGAGGCGAATCGCAGCGTTGAGCCACTCAACACGCAATGACTCCAAAATGGGGAACGGAGTGTCTTAACACTAGGTTCCCTCTACCTATCTTGCTTTATGCGGGCCCCAGCGTGAAGATAAAAAAAATTACACTAGTCGCTACTTTGCGTGGTATATTTCAAGACGTAAAATAAAAACTCCCATTCTTTCCCGTTTCCAACGAAAGTTACAGAAATGCTTCTTTACAAGCCTACATTCTTCAATCAATATAAAAGCTGTGTGTTGTGTGTTTACTGATTTCAAATTATTTAATATAATTATATTTAGAGAATAATATTTTTTATTACATATGGAAAAAATAGTATGAAAAAAAATTATTTCAAAATAAATTGAATTTCCTTGTTTCACATCTAAATTATTAAAAATAAATAATAGATAGCGCTATTGTATATATATATATATATAAACGTTGAAATTCAAGGATATATATTTATAAATATACTAAAACGTACCGGAATTTATACAATACGTCGTTTTCCGTGGTACTCGAGTCATCTGGCTAACATCAAAAACCAATCAGGATTGCAGACATTCGAAGACAGAGCCAACACCGCTTCCAGGAGCATATCTCAGTTATAATAAAACGGAAAGCAACATTTTAGTTACGAGGCCTTCCTGGCACAGTGGAACAAAAGGTGTGATAATAAACTACAGTTATAGCTTCGTTTCGGGGAAATAATTCGTTATATTCATTATTTTAATCGCTCTAGTAGGAAAGCAAAGCATAGTGTTTAGTTTCGCTGCTCGAAAATTCGATAAAAAGTGGGGAAATGGAGAGTCTTAACTCTACCTGCCTATATATCTTTGTGGAATACAACGTGGCTTACAAAACCGTAGCAATAAAGTTAACAAAAACATACTGTTTTTGGAAGTAAAAGTATATTTTTTCAACTGCCTGTGGCCAGTGAATGTAGGGAAAGGTCTCTTAACCCCATAAGAAATTAAATATTTAAGCCGTTACGGTCGCTAAGGGAAACGCAATTATAACAAAGCATTTCGTATTGTCCCTTTTTGGACTAAAATCGTCGTTACTGTCATACTGTTTCTAATATATTTTCGATTACTTCACTTTAGTGATAAATCTCTCTGTTTTGCATTTAGAGGCTATTTTACAAAATAAATGCGGTTGATATCAGAACCGTTGCGGAACCTGACGACGCGGTTTGCTTAGTTTCAGGAGGTGAAAATATTTTTAAGCTAAAACATTGCACCTATCACGAATCGAACCTATATCTATTCAGTCAATCAATGAAAAGTGTCAACAGCTCAAATTCTTTATATTTCCTGAAAATAATAGAAATCACACAAAAACCAATCTTAAATCTTACACAAAACGGAATCCTTTGCATACACCTATTAACTGCAAATGCAACTTTTGCCGCTTTTATTTTCACTTATTTTAACTTCACTTTAAAAATTTCTAATAGAAAATATTTCGTATAACTAAAATTTATACATAGTTTTATATTAAAATTTTCATAAGAAATATACAAAAATAAAATAACGTACCTATTAAAACAACAAATTAATGAACAACAATAACTATTAATATAACAACAACAACAACAAAAAATAACGCCTTTAAAAGAAAATAATGAAAAGGAAATCCACCGGAAAAGTTGGTAAACAAAATAGGCTGGGAGCTATATCCCGAAACGCACGCATCAGACGCCACGCCGATAATAATATATATAGCGAAAACACGTCAAAAATCACAAAAGTACGCGACAAATAACGAACCGAACTCATTTTACATTTTAAATATATATATTAATAATATAATAAACAGATTATATTTTAATATATTTAAATTTAGTTTCTCACACGAAGTCCATTTTCTATAGAAAATTTCGGGAGCGTCGCGACGGCCACGTACAGTGGCGCCACGCGCGGCACTGGCTCAAACCTGGCTAGCACCGTAGAATATCTCAAAACCATTGCCTTATTGCCATAGAAATAAAGGCTATTTTGCTATATACTACTAATATATGTGTTTGTAGGGCTGTCCCTTTTGTTCCGAACATGTTTGCTCCACTCCATCCAACGGATTCTGTTTCATTACGTACAAAATCGTTATTAACTGTCATTACTAGGGGTAAAGACTTAATTAGTTTATAGAAGTTTCGTATCGATATTTATGTTGTTTATTTGTTTTGATTACTTATGTGTTGATTTCTGTTTGGGTTTTTTTTTAGGGGAGGCAGAGGGAACCTAGTATTAAGATACTCCGCCCCCACTTTCCGCTGAATTCTGGAGGCATTGCGTTTTGTGTAGTGGGACTGAACGTCGCGCTTTTTGCCACTGCATGAATTGATTTTTTTTTTATTTCTACCAGACCGTAGAAATAAAACATTCCATTTCCTCCAGTGGGAATCGAACATAACCTTACAAGTCACACGCTTGCGCCACTGCGCCACACGTGGCCTTTGTGATTTTATTGTTTATTTAATTTTTGTTTGTTTATAATAACCACAATGTATAAGTATTATTTATATATAATATTTATTGTAGTAAAACGACATGTTTGTTAATTTTTCGCATAATTTAATAATTTAATTAGGGCGAGTATAAGATTTAAAAGGAATTTATATTAAGTTAGTCGAAGGAAAATAAAAAAAAATCTACCAATTATTTTAATTAACTATTTTTTGAATATAAAGCAAATCTAAGAAGAATACCATGCTATATAAACTGATAATTCTCTTTTGGCCATGCCAGCCTGCCTGTCGGCGTCTTTTGCCTTTATCTTGACCTTGTACAAGCTGCCCCATCGAATCTTTTTGGGAGGATATTATATTTTTATTTTACCAGTATTGAATTACAGTCAGTTTTTTGCTATAAGAACAGGAAGTCATTTAAAAATAGTCAGTAAAGTATATTGCAATAATATTGGCTCTGCATTTCTATTTTTTTAGCTTCACACTGTATCCCGCATATGACAGGGTAAGCAGAGGGAACCTGGGAACCTAATGTTAAGACACTCTTTTCCCATTAAAACTACTTCCGTACCCGACTATCAGCAAAACTTTTGAAGTATTGCGGGCTGGGAATCGAACCCATAATCTGCCGCGTTTACATTTGCATGTTTATGCCTCCGCCGCACTTTGCCTTGTTACCAGAGCGTAGAAATAAAAATATTCATTAATTAATAACTCATTCCACCGAGTGGGAATCGAACCCACAATCATCGCGTTTTGCTGCAACAGCCACTGCACCACCTCTCATTAAAATCTATAATCCTCCAAAACCGCTCTATCATAACCGTATAAATTTTCCCTTATAAATTTTCAATTGTCAAAGGGAACAGCTATAAATCACAGCTAGTACCGGATCACCCGATAAGTTTATTATGTTTCATGGTAATTTTATTGTGGAGTTTCAAAGAGAAATATCGAACACGGAGGCCCTGTGACCTACTTCCCGAGTTCATTTATTGACAGTGTTAAATATTTATAGTTTTATTCAATATTTACAGTCAACTCTGTAAGACTGTGGAGATTGAGAGAATTTTCAAGAATATACCTTATTTTATGAGATGGCTCGATAGTAAATCGCTAATCGTGGAGTATTTTGTTGTATGGGGGTTGCCAACGACTATATAAGGGACTTTATATTCCTTTCGTCTTTCAGTTTGTCTACACTGAAAGACGGTCAACAAAAGTGATCCTCTTATTTGGGTTGCCATTTTTAGGATTCCGTACTTTTTTTTTCGACTTGGTTTTATTGCTGTTGATCTGAACTGGTCTTGACAGAGTGACCGGGCGGGGAGGGCTGAGGGTAGCTCGTCCCTGAAGAAAAAGTACGAGCTTTGATGGAAGCACGTGAAGGGTTGCACGGCGAAAGGGCTTCGTACGCTAATCGGGGGAATTTCGACTTTCGACTGGAGGAGTCGATAGGACTGAAAAGATAAAAACATCGGAACTCTATATAGTTGGGGGCATTTCCGTAAAATAAAATATTTTACGTCCCCATAAGGTAAAATAGTGATTAGATATTTACGTCTATGGTCCCCTTCAGGGGTCAAGGCAAACGAGCAGATCCCGTGCATCACTAAAGGAGCTATAGGTTGCGTTGCCGGCTTTCGAGGTGAAGATGGGCGCCGTTTTTGAAACATTGCCGCAGGTAGGTTCCACAGCTGCGTGGAGCGTAGAAGAAAGTTCATACGAAACCACAAAGTAGTGGGATTGCCACGTATTTTAGTACTGTGCGGTTGGAAAATGCGACAGCAAGAACAGGTCCAACAGTTCCCTAGAACACTCACCATAATAAATAATGAATACTAATAGTATTGCCACAAGAACTCGATTATATTATTTTACAGGAATAAAGGACTTAGATTGAAGATGGAAAATAAGGAATCGTAGCACTAGATTCGATTTCCCGATCTTGCATTTAAGATATTAACAATACATGTTGGAATGTTAAACGTAGGTATCACATCTCGCTTATTAGATGCATATTTTAATCAAAAAGAAAACCGTAAAGTCGAGTCGGGCTCGCTCACTAATTCTATGCTAATTTCAGGGTTATAGGTCAACGAAAAGTACAATTTATAATAGTCGACAAACTTAAGTTTGCGGATATATGTACTTATTTTATATGAAACGAACCACATATATAAATTTGTGATTTTTTTTTATATACCTACAAATTTTTACTTACCGGATTTTTGCCTGTATTTGAACTACAAGTTTTCGCTTCGTGACAAATTTCATAAAGGTACACGAGAAATTTATAGGATTACTTAAATACAAATTATTAGCTTTGATTGTGACATGATATATTTAAATTATAAATATATCTTTCACCTGTGGCTTTCTCCACCTGGATTACTGTTATGACTATGGCTACTTCTTTATCACTTCTTTTTGTTTAAGTTTTTCGCTTTATTCCGCGTATACAGAAGGAACCTGTTAAGAATTTCTGTAACTCATGTACCTTCGAGATATTGCGTGTAGAGTGGAGAAATTTAACACTGCGCTTTATCTTGTTTGTAAATATAATACAAACCGCCTAGTTAAATTTGAACACACGACTATCGAGTTTAATCCAACACGTTCCAGCTCCAAACCCCAAAGGATATCTAAATGAAGTAACTTTTATTTCTACTTTTAATTATAATTTCACTATGGAATTTTCTGTCGACTTTTATTCAAAAGAAAGTTATAAGAACATTCATTTCCTAGGAGATTTTAAAGTTTTCCTTGGAGCGAGCCTCAAGATTGCAGCTCGTCGAGTATTCACTGTTAGTTTCACTTTATTAAATTGAAGCCCTTAACGAAATGTTACAATATTATTTTGAAAATTATTATAATTTGAAGAAAACCAAAAAATGGAAGACATGACAAATTAAGCTTCAGTGAAAAATATAATGGAACACAATATCAAAATGCAAACCAAAAGGAAATTTCCTACAGAGATGAGGAGGCGATAAGGACATTACGATACCAATTCTAACTACACCAAAATCAAATAGTCTACTACCACCATTGACTGAGGAGGAGCGCAGGATATTCAAACACAGGAAATGACTTTTATGTGAATATACATTTATGAGAACACCCTGACACTGATAGACGTAGACGTAGATAGACTTTTTTTTAGCTTTTCGCTGCATCCGCAAACAGTAGGATGGGCAGACGGTAACTAATGTTGACATTCCGTTCTCCATTTTCCACCGAATTCTGGAGACATCATCACCTCGCTTTGCCCTCGAGTACGGATTGAAACCCCAACCATCCGCATCTACACTCACACACCCGTGCCTCTGCGCCACGAATGGCCTAATTCATGGTTCAACTCATATATAAAAACAACTGTTAGAACAAATCTCCATTTAAAAAAGCCTTATTGAATATATACTCCAACACGTATTCCAGATCATTTACACATATTATGTTACATAGTATTAGAGTCGATATATTAAGTCGTGGCACGTTCTCGTACATAGGTCGCGGGCGTAGGAAGCCGGTGAAAACAACTGGGACTAACGTCGATAATTTTGTACTATTATTAATTTTTGTTGGGTTCCCTCAAATATTATTAAATATTAATAATTAAATGGAAGGAATGAATGGATGAATGCTGGATTCAGAGGGCGCAGGACCTAATGGAGTGGCGCGCATAAGGGGAGGCCTATGTCCAGCAGTGGAATTCGAAAAGCTGATGGATGGATGGATGATTAATAAATAAATTAGTTCTCTAACAATGCAGCCAACTCTTGAATTTTTCGGAAGTAGGATTTGGTGGTGGTGGAAATTAACGCCTCGTTTTGTGATCAATCATGCTGTGTGCGGATACAGCTTCACGCTGTATTCCGCACACAGCATGGTAGGCAGAAGGGTCCTAGTAATAAGACAGTTCGTTTCCCACTTTCCGCCGAATTCTGGAGGCATTGCGAGCTGAAAGATTTAACTCAACGCAGCGCTTTGCCTCTTCACCAAGACGAAGAAATGGAAATATAAATTTTAATAAATATTTTATTTCTTCAAGTGGGAATCGAACCCACAACATATCGCGTGTACCTTGTGCCACGACTGGACTCACATAACTACATAAATAATATAATGTTGCATTTACGATATTATTATGGTTACTATGACTTGCAAAAAGAGCATTATAAATGTCAAGGGAATATATTAAAGAAAAAAGTCTTATATAAAAAAATATATTTTTTATATCTACCCTACTTTGTTCATGACTTATATTGCATCTATTATAGTAAATAGTTCACTAAGTATGATTTAAATGTTTTGTGGTGCGGCAGATCAACTGACTGTAAACATATCGGTCGTGAGTTCGATTCCCACTCGGAGTAACGAAATCGTTTAATTTTATCGCTTTTGTGTTGAACAAGGCACAGCGTTGAGTTTCGCCATTAAATACGTAATATCTCGAAAATTGGACTGTATGTGAGATACGGAATGTCTTAATTAATTTCTCTCCGTAAATGCATACTGTTAAAATTTTTTCTTAAGCATTGTTTCTTAAACAAAGATAAACTAAATAGAAAGGATCATTTGAGATTTTTGATTTTGTCCTTAAGAAGCGATTTTTTTATCCCGCACATACCAGGATGGACAAAAGAAACCAGGGAACCTAATATAAAGATACTCCGATTACATTCAGACAACAGAATGACACGCTTTAAGCATGCAAGTAAGTCTCTCTTTCTCTCTCTCTCTCTGATAATAAGCAATACCTTATACAAATCAGTAATTAAATTTAATCACTGTAACATAGCTATGCAGACATGTTACATACTAATTTCATTTTAGTAGTCATACGTATGTTTAATTAGATTCTATCAATCCAAATTGATCAGAGGCCAGTCGTGGCGCAGTGGCATAAACGTGTGACTGTAAACGCGACTGGTTTTAGGCTCGATTCCCAATCACTGAAATTAATCATTATTTAATTATATTTTCATTTCTTTGATCTATTAATAAAGTAAAGCGCGGTGTTGAGTTCTGTCACTTTACATGCAATGTCTAAAAAACAGGGAATCAGGAACTGTATTGACTTTAAGCCACTAGCTTACTTCTGCCTGCTCAGTTCAGCGGGAAAAAGCGTGAAAATGCGAAAATATCAAAAAGAACAGCATTCCACCAGGAGTCAGTCAGAGTCATTTCAGTGAGGAATGCGTTAAAATCGCAAATTGCTACAATATATGATCTAAGACTGTTTTCAATGACGTCACACCCTCTATTTCAAGAGCAAAGTTTATTTTATACATCTAGTTTACAAATCCAAATGTTATTTATAGAAGCTTCCAGTGGCTATTTGTGGTTTTATATCCGTGACTGACTCTATTACTGCAAAAACATAAATTAAGATATTTTTGTCTATGCCCGGACATAATGAAATGCTGATTATTTCACATGGAAAAGTCTCGTAAATTTGAAGAAAAAGTGAGACTTCTTTAATCATTTTTCAAAATAGTATTTTTGAAAAGTACTATTTTGAAAAAATATTCAAGAAAATCGTTTAAAGTGAATCGTTGTAATATTATAATATAAAAATATAACGAAGTGATTTTTTTAATCAACAAACGTAATAAGTAAGCAGTATAAATTCTGCTATGCTATACTATAATATATATTGTTTAATATCTCTAAAATGAGTGAAAAGTGGAGATAATAGTGTCTCAACTCACTGTCGATAATGAGTAAAGCTAAACCATATCTATTTTAACTGTAAATAAAAAAAATCTGTGGAAAATCGGGAACGGAGTATACTAACATTAGGCTACCTTGCTATGTGCGAGATACTACGTAAAACTAAAAAAAAATATCATATTTTTAAAACAACAATTATATTTGTTTTTAAACATTTTTTAAAGTGTTATTACTGGTCGGCTTCCAGGAGGCGCGGGTTCGAGTCCCGCTGCGTTTAAATTTTTATACGTTTTCTAAATAAGTAATTATATTTGTTTTTACATATAACGCGATTTATCGTACAGAGATATTTATATATATGTAGGTGCATTTACAATAAAATGATTAGGTACACAGAGACTGAGCCTAACCCTCAATTTTTGTACATTGGTACTATCAAAAATCAATAAAAAAACAATACACCAAAATTTTTTTTTATTTTTTATTGTAATTTATTATTATATTCATTTGCTCCAAGTGGGTACCAAACCAACAACCTTCGCGTTTGCAGTCCGACGTTGTGCCACTGCGCCACGACCGCCTCTAAATATAACAATATTTCTATGAAAACTAATATATTTAACAATAAACTGCCATAGTTTGTAGCGACGTTGATCGAGTCTTTATACAACGGATGGCGCTACGGAAATTCATCTAGGAGTGCAGCAGTACATTTAACTGTTAGCGATTAAAATGAGTAGAGTTTAATTTATAAAAAAATAAAATAAAATTAAATTAGCTTCACGCTATATCCCGCACACAGCAGGGTAGGCAGAGGGAACCTAGTGTTAAGACACTCCGTTCCCCACTTTCTGCCGAATTTTAGAGGCATTGCGTATTGAGTGGCAGAACTCAACGCCGCGCTTTGCCTCGACACCAGAGCGAAGAAATGAAAATATAAATTTAATTAAATATTTCATCTCCTCGAGTGGGGATCGAACCCACAACCAGTCGGATTTACAGTCACACTTTGTACCACTGCGCCACGACTGGCCTCAGTTTAATTTATAATTATAAAATATTAATACGATGCAAAACACGGTGTTGAGTTCCGCTATTCTATAGATAATGTCATTATATGATCGTTTTCGTTTTCTTATACCTAGCACTCGATAGCAGAAAACCAAGAAATAATAATTTATTATTGACACACAAAAAACTAAAAAGAAAAAGTTTAAGAACAATTGGGATCGGTTTCCATTTTACAGGGCCCCTTGGGAACATATAATTTATAAAAAAAAATGAAAGGAACCTTTAAAACATTTTGTAAAGGAACCATATTCACAATATATCATGTAGTTGTCGCTGTGGTAATTTTTGTGTATAGTACCTATTGTTACACTCACAAGGTTAACATGAATCGTTTGACGCAAGAATCATCTAAATAGGTCAATCCGTTTAATCTCCGCAACGCCACCTAGGAACAAACATACATACTTAAAAATACTGATAAAAACTTTAATCTACCTTGCGTCGCACAACCCTTTCCCTAATCTGCGGTGTGCGGGATATCGCGTGAAGCTGTTTTTTTTTATTTAATTTTTAATAATAAATAGAAATTGTAAAGAAACGGAAAAATAAAAGATTAAGAAAGAAGAAAAGTATCTGAGATCAGTCGTGGCGCAGGGGCGCAAGGTATGACTGTAAAATCTACTGGTTGTGGGTTCGATCCCTACTCGAAGAGATAAAATATTTATTTACATTTATTTATCATATTTTCATTCCTTCGCTCTGGTTTCAACACGACAAATAAAAAGCTAAAATATTTATTTACATTTATATTTTCATTTCTTCGCTCTGAGTTCAACGACAAAGCGCGGCGTTGAGTTCCGCCATTCAACGCGCAATCCCTCCAGAACTGGGCGGAAAGTGGGAAACAGAGTGTCTTAACACTAACTCCGCCTGCCCTGCTGTGCGTGTTGTACAAAAGTATCTAATATATTTTTAAGACTGTATAGTTAAAATCGTATAGTTAACTTGCTTACTTAACCGTAGGTACGGTGTTCATGACCCAAAAATCTTGGCACCTACTCAACCATCCTCTGTATATAAACATTGCGCTGTACTTTTGTGAATTTAACGAATCAATCGTTAAATATACAAAAGTGACTAACGAGAATGTATTTATTGTATATAATTAATTATTATTAATAATATTTCCTTTAGTTAACTGGCTGAGACCATCGTGGCGTAGGGCCACAAGCGTGCGATTTTATACGCGACGGTTGTGGGTTCGATATCCACTTGTGTGGAATATTTATATTCTACTTTCTCGTTTTGGTAACGAGGCAAAGTGCGACGTTAAGTTCCACTTATCAACTGGAAGTATCTGAGCACTAAAGGAAATATCAACTCAATACGCGAAGTGTTGAATGTGGGTAGATAACGAAGTGTCCGGACACTAGAATCTTTCCTTACCCTGTTATAAGCGAGATACAGGTGAAGTGAAATATTTTTGAATTTTAATAATTTCTAGATTTAATCGATATGTATGAATAATGCAATATATGAAGTCAATCATTTTTAAACATCGGTTTATAAATGTTGTTATTTTAAAAGTATTATAACACTTTGAATTCATAGAAGAACTTGTAGTTTACTTTTGAACTTAGAAATGTTAGATGTTCTTAGAGTTTCTAGGAAAATACGAGAAAACATAAACAAATATATTTTATTTTTCAACGTAATCTCCTTTTGAATCAATACATTTATAATATCTAGAGGCCAGTCGTGGCGCAGTGGCACAAAGTGTGGCTGTAAAATCGACTGGTTGTGGGTTCGGAGATGGAATATTTACTTAAATTTATATTTCCATTTCTTCGCTCTGGTGTCGAGGTAAAGCGCGGCGTTGAGTTCTGCCACTCAACCCGCAATGCCTCCGAAATTCGGCAGAAAGTGGGGAACGGAGTGTCTTAACACTAGGTTCCCTCTGCCTACCCTGCTGTGTGCGTGATACTATACTACGTGATATATACTATGCGTGTAGCTAATTTATTTTTTAATTATAATATCTAACTTCCTTTTTTCTTCCGTGAATAAAAAAATCTGGTACAGCTCAACTGCAGCCATAACTGCGTTATGGTCTTCAAATTTTGTAACGTTTTTCCTTTAATCTGTAAGCAGTTTTGAGATTACAATAAAAACCATTATAAATAAAACCCTTAAATCGTATAACAAGATGACATCTACGACACTCGAGATCTATTAACCGCATGTATTGGAACCACTTCCTCAGGAAGAAGAGTTTCCTTTACACTAAATTAACCAGCTGTTTATCTTTCATTTTTATAATAGGTTTTAAATAAATGCTTTACGCGGGATACAGCTTTACACTGTATCCCGCATTTAGCAGGATAGGCAGAGGGAACCTAGTGTTAAGTCACTCCGTAGCCCACTTTTCGCTGATTTTTTTAGGCATTGCGTATTGAGTGGCGAAACTCAACGCCGGGCCAGAGTGAAATAATAATTAATTCAAAAAATTTTAAAAGATTTAATTTTTTTAATTCAACAGTCAAACGACCTTCGTTGTTTCGTGTTGTGTAGAGGCACAGCGTCTGACTAATACGCTCGGTTAAGGGTTCGATTACCATTCCAGGGAAAGCGGGATCGTAATGTGAATGGAGTGTATTAACACCAGGTTCCCAGTTCCCTCTGTCTACCCTGCTATGTGTAGGATACAGTGTGAAGCAAAAACTTCCTCACTTTGATAACGCGTACCAAGCTTGGCGATAAGCTCGACAATTGGGCCGAAACAAAGCTGGAGAACGTAGTGTCTTAACACTAGGTTCCCACTACGTTAGTAATGGTGCAATATACGGGATACAGTGTTTGTAATATATTATTAAAAATAAATGAGTAATTAAAAGCATTATATTATTTTCTTCACTTTTTGTAGCGTATTTAAACGCATCTTTAACGAACATACGACTACCGTTGTCTTATTTGCTACTTTATAGACTCTTACTTGCGTTTACGACTTTTAATTAGTTCAACATTGTATTTTGCAGTATATATACTGATTATATAAGAAATAATTTAAACAAAATTTTCTCTTCCATTTACAGCAGGTTAGTCAAAAGGAACCTGGGACACTCCATCACCATTAAAACACTCCTGTTTTCCATTTTCTGCTGATTTCTAAAAGCATTGTATTGAACCTTTGAATTCAACGCAGAATTTTTTTACATATAAAAGCTTATTTTTTATTTATCATTTCACAAGAATCTCACGAGTAGCGGATCTCATCGCCCTTGCTTCACTAGCGCGACAAAATTACAAAAATATTTACTGTAAAAATCGTATCCACACTGTTTATTTCAATATTTTTTAAGGTAAACTTCAATAAACAAAATCAAAATACAACAGAAAGTCACTACTCAATATTTTATAAAATGCCGATAGCGATCAATAGTTTACAAGATATTTTGTAACAAACCAACACGAACAGACGAAGGGCGCCGTAACATTACATTATGTACTTGCGCTGTGATATTAACGATCTACAACAGATGTTGTGGAGATAACCGGGTCAAAGGGGTTATATGCAGACATACAGACATACTCGTAGGTGTGCGATATAAAATAAAAGTTTAAATATATATTTAAATATTTTAATTCCTGGCTGTAAACTAACAGCTAGTAAACGGCAGGCTGTGAGTTCGATTCCCACTCGAGAAAATGAAATATTTATTATTTTCATTTCTTCACTCTTCACTCTAGTGTCCACGCAAAGCGCAGTCTTAAGTACCGCCACTCAATAAACAATGCATCCAGTATTCGATAGAAAAAGTGGGAACGGGATGTAATAACGCTAGGTTCCCTCTACGGGAGACAGCGTGAAGTTTTATTTTTTTTAATTTAATTTATAAGTGTTGGTGGTGTTGAGTTCTACTTTCAAACGCGTGAGTTATTAATACTTATATTTTACTTCCATATTTAATGAGACTATAACATTACCATCAATATATTTGAACCGAATCAAAAAAGGAGGATATGTATTGAATATGGTTCCAGCCGCACTTACTGTTGTGTTATTATACAGATGTTTAACAAAATGTATGTAAATATGACGACAACATAATAATAATGTTTCACATATCGCTCAAAACCAGAGCGAAGAAATAAAAATGTAAATGTAAATAAATATTTCGTTTCCTCTAGTGGGGATCGAACCCACAACTAGTCGATGTCACACTTTGTACCATTGGGCCACGACTGGTCCATATACTCGTATGTAGTTTAATTAATTAAATTAGCTTTACGCTATATCCCGCACACAGCAGGTTAAGCAAGGGGAACCTAATGTTAAGACACTCCGTTCCCCACTTACTGCCGAATTTTGGAGGCAGTGCGTGTTGAGTGGCAGAACTTAACGCCGGGCTTTGTCTCGACACCAGAGCGAAGAAATGAAAATATAAATTAAAGTAAATATTTCATCTCCTCGAGTGGGGATCGAACCCACAACCAGTCGGTTTTACAGTCACACTGTACCACTGCGCCACGACTGGCCTCGTATGTAGTTTAATGATATTGATAATATTATTTTTTGATTTATTTAATTTTGAACAACCCTATACTATTTGATTCCTTAAGCTTGACCTACTTTGTTAGTTTACTACTGAAAACGTTAGAAAACGCCGTAAAACATTCATAAAAAGGTTATCATAATGTTATTTAAAGTACAAAGAAACTAAATTCGCTTTTTTTATAGAAACACGTCATTAGGTAGGTTTGTATTAAAAAATATTTTATTTTTTATTTGTTTTCTATTTTATTTTTGTTTTAAGTATTAGAAAATCTATACAGTTATTTTCACGGACGAACTAAGAAAAGATAGGTTGGAAGGAACTAGTCAATTCAATACATTCCCTAATTCGAGACATTCTGTAGTGGCTGAATTCAAATAGAAAAAAAACCTAGTTCAAAAATTAAGCATTTTTGAAAGAGTCCATCTATTAAGGAAGCGTAAAAATTCAAATCTTTATTCAAATCATAATTATCGTCAGCTTGACGCTGTAGGATACATATCACATGGTACGCAAAATGACGTAGTGTTAAGACACTCCATTTCTCATTTTAAATATTAAAATTTTAAAAATCAGCTTCACGCTGTATTCCTCACACAGCATGGTAGATAGAGGGAACCTAGCGTTAAGACTCCGTTCGCCACTTTCCGCCGAATTTTAAAATAATTTTAAATAAATATTTAATCTCATCGAGGGATCGAACCCACAACCAGTCGATTTTACAGTCACACTTTGTGCTCCTGCGCCACGACTGGCCTCAACTTTTAATATTAATGAATAATAATTTATTTCCCCGATTAATAATCAAACCAAAAACTCTCTCGTTACAGTCATATTCTTGCTGCTGCGCCACGACGGCCTCAATTGTACCACATACCAAAATAAATTTAATTTATATCCTAATTTAATTTTCAATCGTACATGAGATCACTCTTTACTCGAACAGTCAACGAACTACGCATGCGCAGAAATACATCAAAATGCAAATTAACTAATTTATATAGTGAATTTGATTAATTCAATTTCCGCTCAAACAGGAACAGATTTAAAACAATTTCCTTTTTAAAACTCTACGGCAAAAAGGTTTTGGTATTAAATGTATTAAAATTTATTAAGATAAAATTATAAGTAATTAATATCTGTGCTTAAGAGTTTTGAGGTCAGTCGTGGCGCAGTGGTACAAAGTGTGACTGTAAGACCGACTGGTTGTGGGTTCGATCCCCACTCGAGGAGATGAAATATTTACTTAAATTTATATTTTCATTTCTTCGCTCTGGTTTCGAGGCAAAGCGCGGCGTTGAGTTCTGCCACTCAACACGCAATGCCTCCAAAATTCGGCAGAAAGTGGGGAACGAAGTGTCTTAACACTAGGTTCCCTCTGCCTACCCTGCTGTGTGCGGGATATAGCATGAAGCTAATTTATTTATTTATTTTTTAAGAGTTTGTTTGGTTGAACGCACTTATCTCTGGAACTATTGGTTGGAACAGTTTTTTTTTAATTAACATAAGTTGAATCAGCTTCACGTTGTATCCTGCACACAGCAGGGTAGGCAGAGCGAGCATATTGATAAGATAAAACGTCGGAATTTCACAAGTGCCAGTGCAAAAAAAAGGAAATATTAAGAAATAGTAATGCATTTTCTCGAGTGGGGATCGAACCCACAACCGTCGTGATTCAGAGCACCCTTTTGCCACTGGGCCACGACGGCCTCAATTTTTTTTATGGTTGCATTTTTTTTTAACTTCATGCTGTATCCCGCAGAGCAGGATATGCAGGGGGTACGTGGAGACCTAGTGTTAAGACACTCCGTTCCCATTAAACACTCCATCCCTCCATTTTCCGACACGACCTCTATTTACGTCACATTTTAGTTATGAAAGTACAAAATTTACACTCTAATAATTCAAACATTTGATGAATAGACCACATTTAATATCGACTATATTTTTCCTCTTTCAGAAATATCGAGCTACAAATATTTCAATGTATTTGTTTTCAATGTTATTTATTACTTTTTATCATCAAATCTAAAAATAAGAACATAAAATGTTCTTTTATTTAGATTTTTCTTAGCTTCACGCTGTATTTCGCACATAGAGGGAACCTGGGAACCTCAGTTCCCATTACCATACTTCATTTCCCCACTTTTCGCTGATTTATGAACGCTTTGCGGGTTCGAGTGGCGGAACTCGACGACAAATGCTTTTCATATTATATTATATTTATATCATACAAAGAGTTTTTACTCATATGAGATCATAATGGCTCATCTAAGAGTCATAAGTCAACGGACGCCTCTTATCTCTTAGGCCAAGACATGTGGATTAGTCCTAATCTTTTAATATTATCTTTCATATGTACTTCCTTGTATTAAATTACATGAATCTATAGAAAAAAATAAAGCCATCCTGGCGTAGTAGTTAATTAGTCAAGTAAATCTGCCATTTACGAGTTCGAGTTCTTTATTATATTTATATATCTTTATGCCGGTTTTGTGTAAATAAAAAAGCTCAATAATTTAAAATAATTCATAAAAATAAATAGAATATATATATATATATATATATATATATATATATATATATATATATATATATATATTTGCCTTGGAAATGAAAATAGTAATAAATAATAATTTAAGCCGTGGTGCGTTACAGTCACTCGTACATCAAAAACCATAATATTAGGCAGCTTCACGACGACGGGCGGGCTCGATAAAAGAAATATTTCCAATTTTTCGCTCTGGTGTCGAGGTTCCTACACTCAACACGGAATGCTTCCAGAATTCGGCGGAAAGTGGAGAACGGAGAATCTAGTCAACGTTTTGAGTTCATAAATATAGAAAAGAAAATAATATATGTAATATATATGGAACACCGACTGCTGCGGATTCGATTTCCACTCGGGGGAATAAGGTTTTGCAATTCCTTGCATACATAATAAAAAAAATATAACATGCTTTTAATTATTAAGAATAATTCATTTATATTTAAATTACGTCAATAATATATATTAAAAATATGAATCTTTTTTAATATAATATTTGCTAGTGAGCGAGCTAATATTTTTCGATATTAGTTGACTTATTAATAATGGCGTTTCATATTTCAACGGTTACATTAGGTAAATTAAAAATACTAAAAATAGGTTTTTCTAGGGTTCCGTATCTCGAAAAGTTAAAAACGGAACCCTTATAAGATCACTTTATTTATTAAATCACGTGTTTTTTTTTCTATATTCGCGTATATACAATTTTCAAGTGATGAGCAAAAATATTCACATTAAAATAATAATATAATTATTTGTTTTGAATTTTTCAAATATTTTGAAAGAATATATTTAAGTAGAAAGCAAACGGAATTCATATACGTAGCTAATAAAAATCATAATAATTCATTCAATTCATGTAAGTCATTTATAAAGTAATCAAAAAATCTGTTCACTAGTTGAACAGTTACAAGGGAACAAAAGAAGGGATAAACATACATGTACGATAAAAACATAACCTTAAGTCCATCTTCACCTAACCAACTTCATTTTGGACTTCGCCGTGATCGGTTAAAAAGTCAAGATACATACATCTTTATGTTCTTAAAATTCTATACTGTAGTAGCTAAAGATGTGTACAGATACTACCATATCAGGGAAAGAGAGAGAGAGAGAGAGAGACTACTAAGAGAGCATTCTTAAAAGTGCGGATATTATTAAATCACTTTTTCTCCATCTCATTATAAACTTACTATAAATATTGCATAACGGTGCAAATTCTTTGGCACTGGCATTAGTCTTAAAATAGCGCACACGTGTAGATATATGAATATATATTTATAATATTATTTTTTTATACAATGACTAGGTTCCTAGGTTCCCTCTGCCTACCCTGCAATGTACAGGTTACTACATGAAGGGTTACTTAAACAACATAATCCTTTTTGTTTACGGTACACAAGGTTTACAACTAGATTAGAAAAGGTCATTTTAAATAGTTTTACTTATTTTAAAATGCAATACATACAATTAGCATTATATTATTTATTTATTAATAGAATTATTTTCATTTCCAGACGCAGCAGATGCTGAGTGAAATAAAGTCCGGTGTTAAGTTCCGCCATACACAACATACAGGTCAAGATATCCAGCGGAAAGCGGAGATTTGGGTGTCTTAATGCCAGGTGCTATCTGGCTATATCTATCTTATGGGAACATTTCCACTAACAAAGTTTTTTTATTTAATTAATTCTCTCTCTCTCTCTCTCTCTCTTTCTCTCTCTCTCTCTCTCTCTCTCTCTCGCTCTCTCTGTATCTATTTACTAGTAGAAATACAAGTAGGCAGTTTACTCTTGCGAATTCAATGTGTTCCATAATAGACTCGCTTCGCTCACAGTGGAAATCAGGCTTGAGACTAGCTGTCATATTAATAATCTGGATCGCATAGTACCATCTCTCTACTACGGTATATTTCGATACGATACTGGACTTACAAAAATGAATTTGGCATATAAGTAAGAAAAAGGTGGGATTTGTAAATTCGTTTGGGAATAAAAACATGAAATAAAACAAGATTTAATATTTAACAACTTAGAGTTCTTAGTTCTAATATATTATCTATATTTAAAAAATCAATAATTAAATAAAGTAATTAAGATTTTAACCATATACATATACATATACATATAAAATTACTAAAAACGAAAAGTTTAAGCTTCATCAGAGATTTTAATTGAAATATATATATATTTTACAAAAAAAAGTAACTTGTCTTCCTGCCTTCTTGGTAATTTATGAGAACTAAAAATGTAATTAATGAGAAAAAAATATTAAGTCACTTTTTATGGTTGTACTTCAGTACTTGATACAAATAACTCGTTTACTTAATTTATATACACACTTATATATACATAAAATTTGGACGTCTGTTTGTTTAAGCATGTATATTTTTCCATTATATAAAAATATATTTGTCTTTTTTTAAAACATTTTTTAAATGTTATTCCACAAATCGGCCTTGTCGGTTTCCAGGAGGCGCGGGTTCGAGTCCCGCTAATTTCAAATTTTTATACGTTTTCTAAGTAATGTATTTGTCTTCGCGAGTGACTTTTTTGAAGTACATACGATATAAATTTGTTGAGGCTTTTTTTTACTCATAAACAAATTTACTCCAAAGTTTGTTTCAAATTACGACCTTTCATAAAAAGTACATTTTTTAATTTTACTTAATTCAATATTTTGTCGTGAACTTTTTTGAAGAACATACGATCTAAATTTTAAATAAATTCACTTTGTAACAATGCTGCTGTAATAATTTATTTATTTATTTATTTTAATTTTGTTTCTCAAACTAACACGGAGTTGAGCAAAACAGTGTTCAAATTAAAATGACACTATTCTTATTAAATATCTCTAATAATCAAATGACGTTAAAAAGATCTTCCGTTTTTATATAATCTTTTATTTATATACTAGCGACCCGCTCGCGGCTTCGCCCGCTTAAACCACAGAATTATTTACTTAACACACTGAATTATGTTCGTGTTTTGATATACTTATAATGTATGTTTACAATGTAATGAAGATTTTTTATGACAAAGTTGTTAAAACTTTAGGTCGCATTTTCGTACCTCCCATAAGAATCTTCAATTGAATGTTTAAATAAAAATACAACTTATCGATACTTACTATATGTGCGTTTCTTCACGATAATCTCAGAAACGACTTAACCGATTTAAATACTTTTTTTGTTTGTATTCTGGCAAACTGCCCTTAAATATTAAGCATTAGTTTTATTTTAAGCAGCTTCATGCTTATCAGAGAAGGGAGGAACCTAGTGTTAAGACACTCCGTTCCCCACTTTCTACCGAATTCTGGACGCATTGCGTGTTGAGTGGCAGAACGCAACGCCGTGCTTAACCTTGACCCCAGAGCGAAGAAATGGAAATATAAATTTAAGTAAATATTTCATCTCCTCGAGTGGGGATCGAACTCAGAGAACCAGTCGGTTTTACAGTCACGCTTTGTGCCGCTGCGCCACGACTGGCCTCAACTGGACTGGACTTTATTTTAATCGGTTCACATAAAGTTAAAACCAGATCCACGCTTTATCCCGCCCTTAGTAGGGCAACTTAGTGTAAGATATTAGGTATAATGTGTGACTGATGTGCGAAATGAAAATATTATTAAATTATAATTCAATCCTGCATGTGTGGATCGGACCCACAACGTCGCGCATATAGGGTAAAATAGTTTAAACCCGTACCTAAAGAATTTAAGCAAGATACATCAACAGTGAAGACGTAGGTTTTTTTCTCATTTTACGATGTTTATTCATATCTATATTTCGTATGACGCGGTTACGCATAGGTACCAATAATGTAAACACATACTACTACAAAAATAGTACTAAAATGTTTAGAACTTTAAACTTATAGCCGCCAATACCTACGCGTAATAATACCTAGTATGCGGCGGTTTCCCTTTGATAGGTTTATGTGTGCGTGCGTCGTTCTTGACAAATTGTATTTTATTTTACAACGATAATTTTATTATTATTATTTTTTTTTTTTATTTTCGGATTTTTAATTTAATATGTAATAGGCTTTTATAGAGTAGTTAAACTGTGGTTTCATTTAAAGTGGTCCTAACAAAAAAACTCTGTATAATTGAGCATATTTAATATTTATAGTGATTTTTTGGAAAATAAATACCAATAGTTATTACAACCACTTGCGAAGAAGCATAGTTTAGGTATTTTTTTATTCTTATACCTTTTGAATAACTACCAACGTTCTTATAGTTAATATATTATTTTTTCAAATTAAAAAAAATGTCTATGTCATCATAATGGCGGAAAAATATTCAAAATGTATTGTAATACCACATTAGTATCGACAATGTAGTGTTGGTAGTAATTGAAAATAGTTATACTACAGGAGGATACCTTCATATGCACTGTTTTAACCTGTTTTATGTATAATATAGAATAATATATTCTATAGAGGAATGACACATTCTTTTTATTTAGTTTAGTAAATACATTTATTAGAGGTTACTCTGTACTAAAATGGCATGCAACTCTGTTCCCGCATATACGTTCCTGATATATCGATATAAATAATAGAAATACAAAATATAGGAAGGAAACACAAATGCAATTATATTGCCTTTTTTCTTTTTTTCATACTTGAAACGTATTAATAAATTACATATTATGTATTACATACAATTAATTTCTTTTGAATATAACACTAAGTTTAATCAGCTTCACGCTATTTTAACAGATAACATAAGATGACATTAAAACGTATTGACATCACCACGTGATCCATCTAAACACAATATAAACTTTTATAAACTATGAACTCACAATCAGAATTTACTTTCCAAATACATATACTTTTTATTCTACACATCGCCTTATGAGCTAATCCCGTAAAATATACCTACTTTATTATGTTTGTTAATATCACCAACGTTGACGTTAAAAATAATATTTATGGTAGACTGAACTAATATTGATTATACTTCTTTTTTTAGCTTCACGCTGTATCCCGCACACAGCAGGGTAGGCATAGGACACCTAGTGTTAAGACACTCTGTTCCCTACTTTTCTCGGAATTCTGTAGGCATTGCGTGCTGAGTAGTGAAACTCAACGCCGCACTTCACCTCGACACCAGAGCGATGAAATGGAAATATAAATTTAAATAAATATTTCGTTTCCTTGCGTGGTCAACGAACCCACAACAGTTACACTTTGTGCTCCTGTGCACTGTGATTTATTTAATTTTTTATTTGAAATAGTCGTAATTTAATTATGTCAGATTACTATTAACCGACTTCTTAAAAGGGGTCATCAATTGGACTGTATTTTTTATCCTTGTTACCTTAGAACTTTTGATTGCATGAACCGATTTTAATGATTCTTTTTTTATTTGAAAGCTAATGCCTCCCGTGTAGTCTTATTTTAATTTAGTTTATGTCCAACAATGATATCTATGAGAAAATCATATAAATCTCAAATTTATATTAAGTATATGCGCGACAAATGAACGTATAAGTCAATATCAATTCAACCGATTTTAATGATTCTTTTTTTATTAGAAAGGGTACATATAAGGGGTAGTTTGGTGAAAGTTTAGTTAAGTTCAGAGTGTGAAATCCGGTTGAAATTGAAGAAGTCGATTTTTTTTATTAAAAAATATAATTATGTAATTTTTTCTACAAAAAAATATTTATATTCCATGATAAAAACTATCCTATAAGTGACATTAGGCTTTGAACTATTACCATGCCAAAATTAATTTAATTTCATACAGTAGTTATCGGTATTTTAGGTAATTTATATTTTTCAGTTTTTATTTTTTTTAAAAAAAACTATCATGAAATTCGGAATGAAACCCAAAAAAAATGTACCTTGAGGCCCTAGGCTAACACCATGCAAAAATTCATCAATTTCTGTCAGGTAGTTTTTGCGTGATTGACGCACAAACAAACCGACAGACAGACAGACAGACAGACAGACAGACAGACAGACAGACAAGAATTCTGCTGAGTGGTTTTTTAGGTTTTATAATCGACATATTAACCGACCTAATTTTTATTTTTTTTATATCTTTCATGTACAGAATTGACTTTTCTATCCTTTTATTATATATGGAGATATATATATTTAAAATGCAGTAAAATAAATTAAAAATAATTAAACATACGACTACGAAGTCGTGTAAATATAATATAACAATATGGTTTTACAGTTATTTATATTAAGAAATAAGAAATCAGAACAAGCTTCCATATTAAAAATGAATTAATTACATTTATATAAAAAACATCGTATAAATGAGTTGAATAAGTGTCGTTTATTGATTGCTACCGTTCAAATTTAATTATCTTTTTTTTTTACTTGATACATTATTAATATAATAAATTGTTTTAATTTAATTTCATTTCGGTTAACAAAATAAATATTGTGTAACTGTTGTGTTGAAATTGATACGTGGGAAAGGAAAGGATTTTTATTTTTAATATTTCTAACGCTTATTTATTTCACACTTAGTAAAGAAACTGGCTACTCCGCTAAGGATATCTTTAGCGGAGTACCAAAAGCTCTCTCGGTCTCTTTCGCCTCGTCCACTGTCATCAATCTCATCCCATACATGACCTCCGGGAAGTCTTCCGTGCTTTTTACGTGATCTTCCTACAGTATCGTCAATATTATATTTTAGTAGGTCAACTAAAGTCTCCATCAGCTCATTTTACCACTCTCTTTTATTTCAAAATAAATAAAAATTCAAGATTAGCTTCACGCTGTATCCCGCATATAGCAAAGAAGGCATAGGGAACCTAATATTAAGACACTCCCCACTTTCCGCCTAATTTGTTTGTGTGAGTGGCGGAACACAACGCCGCCCTTCTCCTAAATACATATATATTGTTGTATGTAAGCGACCAGTAGATGTTGTTGTAGGACAAATGAAGTTGAATAAATAATCGAGACTTGACGTCTCCAAATAGATCAAGAGTGAAGATTTAAAAAAAAATTAAAAAAAACAGTATTTCAAAATGAAATGACCAATAACCAATACCACCAATACAAAATAACAAAATTTAAATATATTTCAGCATATTTCAATGTTGAGGCCAGTCGTGGCGCAGTGGCACGAAGTGTGACTGTAAAACCGACTGGTTGTGGGTTCGATCCCCACTCGAGGAGATGAAATATTTACTTAAATTTATATTTTCATTTCTTCGCCCTGGTGTCGAGTCTAAGCGCGGCGTTGAGTTCTGCCACTTAACACGCAATGCCTCCGGAATTCGGCAGAAAGTGGGGAATGGAGTGTTTTAACACTAGGTTCCCTCTGCCTACCCTGCTGTGTGCGGGATACCGCGTGAAGCTGATATTTCAATGTAATTACTTTTAGCATTAGATATTTTCGGTTCTCCACATCCCACATTTAACATTGTAAAAGTATTTATTTTGAGTTTAACACTATTTTTATATATTAGATCACAAACAATGACGTCGTTCTGTGTGTTGGTACGAAATTGGTGATTTCTCTGTAACCAAAGTTTGAGAACACGTAACAGGTGTTCGGCATTCCTCTTACGTTTTTTCAATACTTATTTGAATGGCGAAAATGAACGTAAACATACGCTATGACGTACTCAAGTTGGCAATATTAGATGTGATTAGGTTCTAGTACGTTAGTATAATATGAGGGTATTATTAGATTTTTATTTTTGTTGCAGAGGACAGAACTTTTTTGTCTAAACTACATTCTTTTTTGTATTACTGGATGATGTATCCCGTATATAGCAGCTTAAACAGACGAAACCTAGTGTCCGTTCACTTTTCACCGCGACGTTGCGGGTTTGTAAGGTGAATTTGAATACAACATTTCCTATTATGAGAGCAGACAACTAATTAATTTATACAAAGGAAATAATTTCCGAGCGTGGTAAACGAAACCTAAGAATCTTTACAGCACCGTTTTGCACGAATTTTATTATTTTGTTTTACTTTGGTATTCCACGGATCCCACGGAAAGCAGGGAAGACAGAAGAAACCACTCTCCCACTAAGACTTCACCATATTCCACCTAATTCTCGAAGCATTGCGTCTTGAGTGGTGAAACACAGCGCTATGGTTTGTTTTGTTGTGTGTGTCAGAGCGGAAAAAAATAAATTAAAATTGCTTATTTTTGCGATTGGGAATCGAACTCACAACCATTGCTAGTACAGTCTCACACTACATCGCGAAGACCTTAGGAGAAACAAAAACTGAGATACATTTTCGCCTCAGTCTTTTTGTACAGCCGACAGTTGCAGCAACCCTAAAGTAAAAGTTTAAAAAAATTGGCGCATTAAGAGAAAAAATATATGAAATGTAAGAAAAAATCTAAAAAAAAATCTACACAGCCGTTTACAGCTAACTTCCAGACAGCCACGACTCGTTAAGCGCACTATAGAAGAACGTCCCACACAATATAAATAAATTAGCAGGCGTCTAATCTTGGACCAAAATTAATAAACGTCAATAAGAACTACAGCTAGCGACATCTGTCCGTCGGTGGGAACGTTATGAGGATATTGGTAGGGAAATGTTACGTGGACTAATTTATATTATAATTAAAGAAATTGAACTATTTATAGTATTTGAATTTTTAGTGCCATTCCACACTTAGGAAAGAATACAAATCCTAGGTACAAATCCGGCTACGTTCAAATTTTATGTTTTCTAAAAAGATGGTTTCAATTTGTACCACAATTTCCGCCGAATTTTGGAGGCAGAACTCACTCTCTACCTCGACGCCAGAACGAAAAATGTAAAAAAAATATTTCATTTCCTCAAGTGGGAATCGAACCCATAACTTGTCTCGTGTACAGTACCACGTTTGTATCCCTGCGTCACGACTGGCCTCAATTAGTTAGTTAATTTGTTTTGCGCTACATTAAACATTGTTGTTTAATTAAAACATTATGTTGTGTATATGATTAATTCGGATAATAAAATTTAATAATAAGATACTTGAATATCTTGATAGGGAAAGTTATATGGAACTTTTTATGTGTTTCCCTTCCGACGTAACATATTTTGTCACTTACGGGAACGTGAAAAATCAGGATTTTATATTTTTGACATCGACTATCGAATAAACTAAAATTAGTAAAAATCAAGTAGTAAATTTTAAATAAACATCAGCTCCACGGTTAGGCAGAGGGAACTTAGGGCGAAGACACTCCATTCCCCATTTAAGTTATAATTATTGAACGAATAATAAAAAAAGTACATATTACATATTAGACGCTGATGTAACGCGACGTTTGTAGCTTCCGTTACCACTCGGTCGTAAAATAATTAACATTTACATTTCCTTGCTCCGGTAAAAGCAAAACGCGGCGTTGAGTTCCGCCACTTAACACACGTTGCCTCAATAATTCGGCTTAAATTGGAGCTGAGAGTGCAAACTTTTTATCAACAACTTCTGGGAAGTACGGCGGCGTTTATCGTACAATTTTATTTGTCAAATAAATAAAATCAGTTTCACGCTGTATCTCGGACACACCAGGATAGACAGAGAGAACAGAAAGAGAAGAAGAAATATTTAATCTCTATGAGTGGGGCTCGGAACCACAACCAGTCGATTTTACAGTCAGACTTTGCGCCCCTGCGCCACGACTGGCCTCACTGGCTGTTTTGTAAAAAAACACGTATAATATACAAATACAGCGTTGATACGCATTCCAACACTATGTAACGAGCAATAAATAAGTAGAATATAATTTTGAATGTAAATTGCCATAAACTAAATCAATTCTATGAGTCTTAGGTATTAACTGAGGCCAAGTCAAATTTCTATAATTAAAATAAATTCAAAACACGTTGGTGCTAATGTGCATTACAATTTCATTTGGTTGCCAATATGCCTTTTTGACTTCCTTCTATATTTTGGATTGAGCTATGAGTGTGTAAATATATTATTTCAGTATATCTGTACAGTAGAAACATGGCCAATCGTGGCGCAGCGGCACGAAATGTGACTGTAAAACCGACTGGTTGTGGGTTCGATCCCCACTCGAGGAGATGAAATATTTACTTAAATTTATATTTCCAGTTCTTCGCTCTGGTGTCGAGGCGCGGCGTTGAGTTCTGCCACTCAACACGCAATGCCTACAGAATTCGTCAGAAAGTGGGGAACGGAGTGTCTTAACACTAGGTTCCCCCTGCCTACCCTGTTGTGTGGGGGATATAGCGTGAAGTTAAATTGAATTTAAATAGAAACATATGAGAATTTGAACGTAGCGGGACTCGAAGTTGCGACTTTTGAAAAAAATATTATTATAATAATAATATATTTTGATGTGAACCTACAACCATCCTGCTCTGTCAGACATATTTTAATAAATCGGCAATGGTTTTACTCGGTTAGCAAGCTAATAGTCATAGTACCTACATACAAAGACTAAAATAAATTTATAAATAAAAAAAATACAGGTACATGAATAAAATTAGAAAATATAATATTGTTTTAAGGCCGTGACGGTAAAATCGACTGGATGTGGGTTCGATCCCCACTCGTGGAAATGAAATATTTATTTACATTTACAATTTAATTTCTTCGCTCTGGTATCAAGGCAAAGCGTGGCATTGAGTTCCGCCACTCAACAACTAATGCCTCCAGAACTCGGTGAGAAGAGGGTAACGGCGTGTCTTAACAATAAGGTTCCCTCAGCCTACCCTACTGTGAACTTTTATAGTATTATTTTGTTTTTCGTTTGTCTGTCTTTGATATTAATTTCAGATTGATAACTCCACGCGAGCGAGAGATAAATGATCTTGCTATACAGACAGACGAAAAACAAAGTCATATTATAAAAGCTCCACGTTTTCAAGGGATCCGTACGTAAAAAGTGATGATCCATTTTTTGTTTATTCTTTTTAATCTTATTGTGGTTTTAGGGTTCCGTACCTAAATAGATAAAAAGGAACCCTTATCATTTTTTTTTTTAATTTTATCTCTAAATCGTTTGTCTAAATCACAGCCTTTAATCCTTTAAGCCCTTAATCAAAACCTTTCAGGTACTTCCAGTGGACTTATAATTACGAAATTAACACGAAATGAGAAATTACAATACAATATAATAAAGAAAATATCCGAAAAGTAAAAATTTACGGGATTACAAAGAAAAAATCATTACTACCGTACATATGTATGTACTTCCTTTTATACAAAATAAATGCATACACTCAACAAACTTAAAATATCAAAAATCAGCTTCACACTGTATCCCGCACACAGCAGGGAAGGAACCTAGTATTAAGACACATCATTCCCCACAAACTTAGCTTTGTCAATTATTACAACCTGTACTTCCCTTTGATCTGCAATCTTGAAATTTTTGTGAATCTCCTGTAAACGATTCCTACTCGCACTTGACCGTATTTGTATAAAATATTTAAGTTCTTCATTATTTTTGTCAGACAAGAAAAGCAAGAGAATAGTTATTAAATCAAACTTGGTTGTACCATATAACATATGTTAGTGTAGTATAAACAAAATATTATTAGTAGATCTCGCTTCACGTTGTTTTATAAATATCCATATCACCGACCAGCTATCAACACTACTCTATCTGAAAATGCCAATGTACGTGTCCGTTTATTCAAAAATATATTGAAAGAGGAGCAATTGCTGTAACAATAGCCATTTTTTTGGCAAATAAAAAACCTGGGAGAAAAAAGTATTAAATAAAAAAGTATATACATCGCAATATCAAATACTATATATTTTATTTCTGTGAAGAGATTAAATTAAAAACAAGGCTAGTTTCAAATATCCAACTGAAGTAACTTGTAATAAAGTCTTTAAAATACGTATTTTATGAAAAGAATAAAAGATGCGAACTCTTGGATGGATATGAGGAGTCAGTTGAGCTGTCCGAATCCGGTGTGAACACAGATTTGCAAGGATAAGAGTAGATGTGATGGTGAAAATAAAGGACGTGCTTAAGTCGTTCTGGCACGTCGAAAGAACGAGTGTTGAAGGAATGGTAAAAATTTTTTTGGAGCAAGAGTGAGAGGTAATAGAGACAGGGGAAGATCTCGGTTGACCTTCGAAATCAGTGTAACGATGAAACAGGAGAAAGGTTAGGTAAAAAACATAAGCACTCCCCGGAAGGAGTATATAAACAAGTTGATGACAGTGAATGAGGCGAAAGAGTATGTCTAGATCGCAAAAAAGAACGAAGAAGAACTCCCTTTTTTTGGCCAGCCCTGATAGGGCGGGATTGAAACAGCTTGAAGAGATATAAAAAAACTAAAAAAAAAAGAAATCCCATCAAATCAGTACGTACTTCGGTAGTCGACGTTGAATCTTCAACTTCTACAGAATTTTATATAGAAAAAAAAAGGAAAATTCTACTAAGAAGTAATGGTACAATTCGAATAATAAACAATAACGTATGCATAGATATAAAACGGACAAGGCCGCGTGCGTTAGGTAGTGGTCGAAATCGCGGCACTGTGATATCTGGCGTCGAGCCAGCCGCTTCCGTTATGAAAAAAACATTTCTACTTCATCGATGATCGCCAGTATTAAAAATAGGCGACAAATTATTGCATTTAGCTCTCTTATATCTATATAATTGGTCTAAGAGATCAAAAATAAAAATCAGCGTCACGCTGTATGCAGTACACAGCAGCGTAGGTAAGAGCGTAGTGTTAAGACAATCCGTTTCCAATTTTCCGCCGAATTTTCGAGGCACTACGTGTTGAATGGTGAAACTCAACGCCGGATTTCTGCGTTAGCGCCAGAACGAAGATATATAAGTATTATTAAATAATAATTAATTTCCTCGAGTGGGCATCTAACCCACAACATCTTGCGCCTCTACGCTACGATGGTCATAGAGATAAGATTTGTATATAAAATGAATTTATTTAACTCAATAAGATCAGCGTATTTTGTATACATCATGTAATTTGGCAAGCAATAAAAATAGATGGATATTTTGGTTGTTTTAATAAATTTATATAGACTATTTATTATATGGATTGATGATGTTGTGTTTCTTATATCTTACCTCAAATATATAATGTGAAACAAAAATAATGTTACGTTAGTCTATTGAGACTGGACGCCAATAAGACAATCGTGGCGTACAAGCATGCGACTACACGCAACAGTTTGTGAGTTCTATCCCCACTCGGGGAAATTAAATATTTCATTATTTTCAATTCCTCGCTCTAGTAAAGAGGCAACGCGGTTAAATTCACTCAACACGGAATGTCTCAAGAAATTGGCGGAAAATGGGGAACGGATATGTCTTTACAGGATCGTAGAGACTTAACACTAGGTATACTTCTCAGGTTCCTTCGGTTGACCCTGCTATGTGAAGCTAAAAAAGGATATTAATTTAAAAAATATGTAAAAAAGCTTTTGAGGTAGGTTTTCCATCTTGCAATTATCACAACAACTCTGGTTTACTCTATTCAATATGTTGGTTTAATCAACTCGTTTCGGTGAACAATGGGGCTACATGATCAGATCCTCTACATAGCCGGGTACATCACCAAAAAGGTTGTCTGTACTATCTGTACTAAAATAATAAAGCGGAAAATATTTGGTTGAATTCTCTCTCTAATTAAAAAAAACTTTTGTACAAAAAAAACGTTTTTAAAAAATTGTTAACGTGACATCGTTGCGTTAACGTTCACTGTACCAGAATGTGTGTCCCACACTTAAAAGGAGTAACGAGTAATCAAAATAATAGATATTTCCAATTCTCCTGGTAGTATTATAAAATTATTATTAAGTAGCAACGTTCAACACTAAAGTTCTTCACAAGATCGCACTTTGAGTACACCAATACACCGGGTGTTGGTGTACTTCCCACGACCAGTAACCAGCAGCAGCAGAAAAATATATTTTAAAATAAAGAACTTGTAAATATGATATTCGACGCGTCATCAGCCATCTTTGACTAACCTTTGATCTCTTTAAATAAAGAAACATGACGAATGACAACAAAAGAAAGCTTGACATGATTTTTTTTTACGTTTAACTTTTTCTTTTTGTCAAAATTAATGTTTTTTTAAGTATTTTTATTGATTATTTAAATAATTAATGTTCAATCACTCCCCATCTCAAAAACCCCACCCTCCGCCGAGTTCTGTAGACATTGCGTCCTGTACTAGTAGCGAAACTTAACGCCACGCTTTGCCTCGACACCAGATCGAAAAAAACAAAAATATCTATGTAAATAAATATTTCACTTCCTCGAGTGGGGATAGAACCCACAACCAGTCGATGTTACAGTCACACTCTGTGCTTCTGCGCCACCACCGGCCTCTGATTTTGATGGGATTTCTTTTTTGTTCAATCATTCATTATAATATATTGTTTTAATGAATCAATGATTTGTTTTATACATGTCATGCTGCGTGGCTTTGATACATATAATTGAATAAATTATAGTAATATCTAGTAGTATATGTTTAGATGATCAAATTTCCAATGTATAAACACAAAGAGTGGTAGGTATAAATAGAAATGATGCAGTTTAAGTAAAGAAAAACGTACTCAGGCAGTTTTTTTTTCAGATTTTTTTTTCAGCTGATGAAATATTTAAAAATGAAGAAATATTGACAAAAGCGAGTGGTAAGAGAGATAGAAAGACTAAAAGATGACCTTTAAAAACACAATATTGATTATAATGAAGAAAAGATCACGTCAAATGGACAAATTTCTTCGTAGGACGTATATGAATGGATGATGACAGTGGATGAATGGAAGTGTACTGTGACCATATTACTTGCCGTTCCATTCTTTCGGACTAATAAAAATATAATGAAACAAGATGGTTGTGGATTCAAATCTTACTAATGGGAAGATTTAAATCAATTTGACCCTTGATCTCCTTTGACTTTCCACACCAGCCTTTCAGATCTCTCTTGCATTCTTCTCGCTAATACTTTAGCATAAACTTTACTACCCAAACAAATCAAACTCCATTACGATAGAAATTAAGGCAATCTCGAGCAAATCGTATTTTATATTTCAATCAAATTCACATTTCCTTCATTTATAGGTCATGATATGACCTATTTATTCCTCAAATAAACTTTTTAAGCAACGGCTCGGACTCAATTATTATTTTTATTTTTGCCAATATTTTTATAGCGCCGCATCGCTCGTATCGTAAACGTCATACGTGTGAAAAGTATTTATTTCCTGTTACATACAATTCTTGTGTTTTATTTTTATTTTACTTAATATTATTAATCTCCAAATTAATTAAAGAGGCCACTCGTGGTGCAGGGGCACAAAGTGTGACTGTACAATCGACTGGTTATGGGTTCGATCACAATACGCCATGCCTACGAAAGTGAGGAACGGAGTGTCTTAACACAAGGTTCCCTCTGCCTACTTTATTTTTTTTAATTTAATATATTTAATATATCTGTTAATGTAACTATCGCTTCTTGCACATTAAATAATATATTCGTATAACAACTTTAATTGTTTAGCAATGAGACAGCGGGTGATGTTTGTGGGATCAAATCCTACTCGGGGCAAATATTATTTTCATCAAAAGACACGGTGTTGAGTTACATCAATCTTATGAGATATGAATGAGCCGTGAAGCTGAAATAAAAACATGCACTTAAAATTAAAACATAAAAGAGAAAAGTGATGGATGGCCCTTTACGCCGCTTTTTGTAAATTATTTTACTATAAATTCAATATTTTCCGTGTTCTCAAAAGCAAATCTGTAGCTTTAATAAAGTTTATTTTCAGCTTCACGATATATCCCGTACATAGAAAGGTAGGCGAAGGGAACCTGGGAACCTAATGTTAAGACACTCCGTTCCAATTAAGACGACTGGCCTATTAAGGAGCAAAGAAAATCTATCGAAATAGCATTAAATTCAATTAAGAACCTAACACGGTCAAGATAATATGTATATACGTCTATATATGTTTACTAAAATTTTCGCACAAACGCCTGTCTATTTTACAAAGTTTCTAAACGTGTGAGTAAACACAATATGGCATATTTATATTTGTATATTGTATTCCATTTTTCAATATTGTTTGTGTTGTATGTGTTGTTTCTCAGTAGTATGAACATACAACTGAGAAAAATGTATGACTCATTCATTTTTCTTACATTTACCTATAAAAGTATGTATATTAAACTTTTTAAATGGAAATGATGTTCGAGCAAATAAATTTTAAAAATCTTATTACTATTACAATTGTCCAGATTGATTTGAAAGTTAGTCATTCTCTTAAAAAAAAAGTTTAAATTATATCATACAATTTTGATTTTTTTAAATGACATGCAACGAGTCGTGCTAGTCGTCGCTTATCATGTCATTATAGCTTTTATTAATTTAAAACTAAAATGTATCACGATACCACCACCACAAGTTTTAATTTTTTTGTTCTTCAATCTATTAATAAATATTTCATTTCCTCGAGTGGGAATCGAATTCACAACCTATCCTGTTTACAGTCAAACGTTTATACCCCGCTGACCTATAATTAATTTTTTTTAATTCCATATCGATTCTAATATTATTATTAGAAATAATACCAAAATCCTGTTAAACTGTGCCACACACAAAATTACGATTTAAATCACTGAAATGGCGCATCCAACCTGACCGGTACATCAAAGTGTTGTTTCAAATGCTCTCGATGACACGCCTATTTATTTTATTGACTCCGAAACTAAAATAAAATGGCGCCATGCATGTATCGCGGTTGGAACCACCGATATTATAGTACCAAAATAAGTGTAGATTTATAGGTTTTTATGGCACATTTATGTTGAGGCCAGTCGTGGCGCAAAGTGGTACAAAGTGTGACTGTAAAACCGACTGGTTATGGGTTCGATCCCCACTCGAGGAGATGAACTATTTACTTAAATTTATACTTCCATTTCTTCGCTCTGGTGTCGAGGCAAAGCACGACGTTGAGTTCTGCCACTCAACACGCAATGCCTCCAAAATTCGGCAGAAAGTGGGGAACGAAGTGTCTTAACACTAGGTTCCCTCTGCCTACCCTGCTGTGTGCGGGATATAGCGTGAAGCTATTTTTTTTTTTAATATATATATATATACGTAATTAAAGCCTAATATTCTTCTAATATTGATCTTAAAGATATGCAAATATTTTAAAATGTTCAATTTAGAAACAAATAAACTAAGATTTAAAATATGGTCTTAAAACAATGTTTTAATAACAAACAGAAAAAAACAGTCGAATTGATAATCTCTGCCTTTTACAGAACTAGGTTAAAAATAACTTACATTTATATAGAATATTAGTTTTATTTAGAGGAAAATTGGTAATTTTAAACTAGTCAAAACAAAAAAGAGTAAGAACAACTTGTATACCGTCAATTCATTCATACATACATACATATATACGTCCAATATTTATACCTACTTATATTATAATAAAAAAACAACAATAATAATAGTATTTGTATTATTGCGAAGGAAAATGTAGCACATCGATTTGTTCACGATATATCAAACAACAATTTTACGCGTTAATTTTTTTGTAACAGGGTAGGCAGAGTGAACCTGGGAACTTAGTGTTAAGATCTCTTAGAGGCGGAACTCAAAGAGCTTTGTCTCCTTACGTTATAATATAATATAAATATTTAAATTCTTTGCGTGGAAAGTGAACCCACAACCTGTCTCGCTACACGCGTGTTACACGCGCCGCTGGCCTCAACTATATATTAGAACTACTTATTCTTAAAAAATAAATCAGCTTCACGCTGTATCCCGCACACAGCAGGGTAGAGGGAACCTAGTGTTTTTAGACACTCCGTTCCCCACTTTCTGCCGAATTCTGGAGGCATTGCGTGTTGAGTGGCAGAACTCAACGCCGCGCTTAGCCTCGACACCAGGGCGAAGAAATGGAAATATAAATTTAAGTAAATATTTCGTCTCCTCGAGTGGGGATCGAACCCACAACCAGTCGGTTTACAGTCACACTTTGTGCCGCTGCGCCACGACTGGCCTCTACTACTTATTCTTAGTTTACATTATTTACTATATACGAAACATTTATATATATGACGCAATCCTGAAACAGAAACAAGCGACGAAACGCCACTGACCTGTTTCCCGTGATGACTCACAAGTATATAGGGGTTGAGATTTAAATAAAATCAAAAATAAATCAGCTTCACGCTATCCCGCACACAGCAGGGTAGAGGGAACCTAATGTTAATACATTCCGTTCCCCACTTTCCGCCAAATTATGGAGACAATGCGTGCTGAGTGGCGGAACTGAACGCCGCCACGACCGGCCTGTTGGGATTTAATTTGTATGAAACGAGTTATTTTAAATCATCTACAACACTTTATATTGTACTTTGATTTCGTGGAAAGTTTTGTGTTGTTTCTCGACGTTGCTGTTGTTTTGGAGCGTTTCGAATGATTCTATCCGATTATGATTTATTATAATGTTAAGTGGAATATTATAGAGACTTTGGAAAAGTTATTGTGGAAAGTATCTAAATTAATTTAAATTTCTAAATTTTTTGGTTGTTTTGTTGAAATTTTTGTTAGTTAACTGAATTCATTTTGATTTTTAACTTTTATTAAAAAAAAAAAAAATTTCACGCTGTATGCCGCACACAGCAAGGTAGGCAACTCTGTTCCCATCGACTTATTCTACGAAAATGCATAGATATATTGATATATACAAAAAATATATCAATATTAGGACGTCGTGTTGCAGTGGTACTGCGTCTTACTATAAGCGCGACGGTTTTGAGTTCGATTTCTACTAGCGGAAGTGAACTCATTTCTATTTTCCTCATTCTGGTAAGGAAGAAATCGCGACGTCATTTCCGACACTCAAAACACAATTAAAGATTGAGCGGTGCTTAGAGAACGGAGAGTTTTAACACTAGGTTCCCTCTGATTGTCCTGTTATGTGCGGAAAACAGCGTGAACCTACTATTAATATGAACTAGTATCATTAGTAATAAGCGACATACAACCAAATGACAAGAGACGGAGAACATATCGGAAGTATTCAAAGATTTTTCTATGAACCCATTGTTCACGTGAGAAGTTGGACAGCGACACAAAGGCCACTCTGGGATGTATATATATATAACACAGAGATGACACGTTTTTTTTTTCAGATATGATTTTTTTTCAGTTTCACGATGTATCCCGCATGTAGCAGAGTAGGCAGAGGGAACCTGGTGTTAAGATACTCCGTTTCCCACTTTCCGCCGAATTTTGTAGGCATTGCGTGATGAGTGACGGAACTTAACGCCGCTATTTGCCTGGACATCAGAGGGAAGAAATGGAAATATAAATTTAAATAAATATTCCCACGATCGAACCCACGACCGTTGCGTTGCAGTCACACCCTTGTGCCCCTGGGCCACGACGGCCTCATATATTTTTTTTACTCTGGAGATTTATAAAAAATTTTTTTAAAACATACAACTATCTTTCACTCGCAAGAAAGGTTTAGTCACTTCGTTGTAAGAAATAAGTAAGTTTTTTGTTAATGCTATATCACGTCCTTTAATCCATAACAGGCATAGACAGAGGGAACCTAGGAACCTAACGTTAGGACAATCTGTTCCCATTACGACAATTACATTCCCCACTTTTCTATCGAATTCTGGAGGCATTGCGTTTTAAGTGGCGAAACTTTTTGCTTCATTACCTGAGGGAGGACATGAAAATATGAAATATTTCATTTTCTCGATAACTCTACATATATTATTATTTTTTGGATTGATTAAAGGGTCCTTACAAAACAACATCAAATTTAAAAGCCTTAAATTAACTATTTTTATAATAACTAAATATTATTACAAAAAACATGAATTCGTCGATATCTTTTTATCTGATGGCAATGAATATATAATACGATTTTTACCTTTTAAAGGTTGCATCATATAGTTGCAAAATGTGAGTTTTAAATGATTTTATGCAATAATTTTAATCGAACTTCGTATAACGACCAGATCAGACCCGAACTTTTATACTTTTGCGTCAAAAGAGAAAGCGTGGTAATAAATTCATTAAATTAATCAATAATACAAGTTCATTTTGTTAAAAAAAAACTATTAAAATCGAGTGAATTTCGTGAAAGTGCTACTGTGATTAAATTTTACATTCGACTTATATAGTAAAGTTGGTGTTGTAAGCTTCACAGAGGTTATGAAAAAAAATTGATAAAAATCTAAAAATCGTTCAATAAATTTGCAATAGTAATGCTTTGTTTGTTTTGTTTTCTTTAACTTCACGCTGTATCCCGCACTTAGCAGAATAGACAGAGGGAAACTAGGAACCTAGTATTAAGACAATTAGCTTCCCAACAATATTCGTTTCCCAATTTCCGCGGAATTCTTATGACATAGCGTGTTGAGTAGTAGAATATATAGCCGCACTTTGCCTCGTTACCATAGCGAGGAAACTAAAATATTAAATATTTTCATTTCCATGTTTATGTTTTTTTTTAGGTTGTACCTTAAAACGAAAGAACGGTACCATTATAGGTTCACTTTATGGTCCGTCAGTCTGTCAAGACTATTTATCTCGAGATCGCGGGAACGTTTTAAACTGAAGTTAATATTACAAATCATCAAATACAATTTTAAAGATTTCGCTGTATTTTGTATGAACACACATACAATACTGATGGAAAAAATTCCTGAATGAGAGTCCGACTCGCACTTAGCCGGTTTTTTTTTTGTTTTGTTTCGTTTAAAACTGTATAAGTGTTAATACAAAATGCTCCATCGAGGGCTTGATGGTCACTGCCTAGCCGAACGCTATCTTTATGACGATGAGTCTAACTCTAAAGCTTACTCAGCGAAGTTTCTTTTTTTTATCAGGAAAATCTTGATCTTTTCTTGCCATACTATATGGACTGCTTTAATAATAGACAAGAGATGAAGAAGCTATCATCACATTGTTTCCTACAAGCTTATAACATGAAATTGACATATTGCCTGTGGAGTACCACCGGGTACTTAACGCTTTGTCTAACAAATCAAAATAGTTAGTTCATTTGCCAAATAGAAATTAGACAGTTACCTCTATATCTACATTACTGTGTTTTTTTTATTTTCACCCTGTCACCCGCACACAGCAGAGTACGCAGAGGGAACCTAGTGTTAAGACACTCCATTCCTTTTTCTTTCTCTGAATTCTAGATGTATTGCGTGTAGCATGGCGGAACTCAACGCCGCGCTTTACCTCAACACCAGAGCGAGAAAATGAAAATATTTAAATATTTCATTTCATCAAGTGGATATTGGACCCAAAACCTGCTGCGTTTCAGTCACACCCACGACTGGATTATTTAAAATGTAAAAATAAACTATTATTTATATTTTTCACATTCACCACGGTGAAAAGAATACTTACAGTAGAAACATAATATAGACATAAAAAGCAACTATTAACACAGCATTCTTTCACAATTCACGATCACCCTTAAAATTTGAATGTTTTCGGAACAGCTGTTGGTTGAATCATACGACATTGGCCTGAGAAATGCCGGGAAACACGAATATTTTAGCATTCGACCATGAATCTGATCTCGGATTAAGAGAAACCGTTAACGAAATTATTTATTTCTTTATCAATGATATGCAAAATTGATATTGTTGTAACTAGTGGAAAAGTCGCATTTATAAAGCATGTCACAAGTGGCATTACATTGTGTACAATGTTCATAGTCATTTTAACAAAAAATCTCATAGAAAAAGTAAATAATGACGTATTTTTTTTATAAAAACACATATATTCAGTTTTATTCAGTCTTTCACCAATGTTTCCCCGAGTATAATTGGTGAAGGTGAATTTGTCATTGCCTTAACGTGACATAAATACATATTTGTCTATTATGTTTACTTCAATATTTATTATAGAGACATATAACATATCTATAGTTTAAAATAAAATAAAGGAGTCTGTACTCACATTATGTTGATGCAGAGTCAATATGACGTTGTCGAAAGTTGAAGAATTAGAAAGTGCTTCAGAGCTGCCACGGAGAAGTTCAGCAAGTAAATCAGTACCAGGTTTGACGCCTGCTAATTTAGAAGGTGATGAGGTGGCCCTAACATGTGTGGGGCCTTTAGACCTAGTGCTGCCCGTAGAAACTGCGCCAGCGCTTATTTTTCTGCAAGGAACCGTTGCGTCCGAAAAACTTCTACGACCAACTTCAGTTGATCTATTAGGAGCCTCTAAAGTCTTTCCGAAAGGCCCTCTGTTAAAATGTTGACGTTTTGTTTCTACATCTGATGTATCTGACGGACTAAAAGGAGATGGTGAGGCTGTTCTATCACGAGAGCAAGAATCACTCTCCGCCTCTGATGGTGAATCTCTGCGAGACACAACCCCATATTTTCGACTTCTGACTCGACACATCTCATCATCTCTTTCATCTGAACTTTGTTGAGAAAATCTGGCGCGTCTAGCCCGTAATTCCTCAGATCTTGGCCACACGGGTGTTGATGCTTCACTTGGACTAGGTGGTCCATTTGTACAAGAGTCGTCTGATTTTTCTCCAAGCAGTGAAGATGTTCTTGCTTCAGCAGATAATCGCATATCGGATAGAGATACGTCACTACTTTCACGCTTACATCCGTTTAGTGAGGAAGATGGAGGTTCCTCTTCGCCTCCATCATCACTTGCGGTAGTAATATATATCCCTTTTCTCCTTTTAGTTTTGTCTAGTGGCCTTCGTCTTTCTCTAGCACCTATTGGCGCCGCTGTACAGGGATTCTGTACAGCTGCTAACAAATGTGCAACTTGTTCACTGGTTATGGTTTCGTCTTCTTTATCTCGGTCTAAAGATCCGTCAGAAGCACCATCTGAGCGCTGCGCATCCTCTGTTGGGTGTCCTTGAGACCACTGTTTTACTATACACTCATATACTGGCACAGGTATCGGAACAGAAATGTCGAGTTCACTAGTAGATTCCTTACGCGAAGGAAAATTAGCACATTCACAGTCTACATTTGCACACACATTCGCAGGAGGATCAGGGAGGGGAGGGAAAGCAAATGGTTGGGCGGGTTCTAGAGGTGACGTCCCTTCACTATGTGCTTGCGCACTATCAGCTTGCGAACCGTCACTTTCTTCACGTAGTTCATGTAAAACACGAGTTGCCATCAACGCCGGCAAACTCCCTCCGGCATCGGTCGACTCCTCCTCCCGCACTGGAGGCACGCGGCGCGGCAGCGGGTGCGTCAGCGAACGCGCTCCTAGCTGCTTGTGTAAGGCATCCGGAGGTGAGGAGCGCGGCGCGGGCGAGGCGTGCACGATAAGTCCTTCATCTGAACCGACAGCAGAGTCTACGGAAGCAACGGACCCACCTTCCGTCACATTTTCTTCCGTGACACTGGTAGTATCCTCGCGACCCGACACGGACTCACTCTCCTCTATTTTTTTATTACGTTTACCGAAATCAAAGATCGAGGGCTGTTTCTCGCGATAGTATTTCTCCTGCGTAAAGTCACCCTGGGAGAAAGACGCACTGCGGTAAGGTATAGTCTTTTGTGCGTACGATCCGACGATCGAGCGCGGCTCCACGCGGACCAGAGTGATCTTGTCGGCGTCGAAGTCGTCGAAGCGGTCGACGGAGGCGCCGCGCGGCGGGCTGTGGCGGTGGCGCGCGCGCGGCGGCGGCACGGGCGGCAGCACGGGCGCGCTGAGCGGCGCGGGCGGCGGCGCGCGCGGCAGCAGGCGCTCCGTGAAGTCGCGCAGGCGCTGGTGGCGGCTGGCGGCGGAGCGCGGGCGCTCGTCGCGCGGGCCGGCGCGGCCGAGGCGGCGCTGCAGGCGCTCCAGCGTGCGGCGGTCGGGCTTGGCGCGGCCGAGGCACGCCGCCACCGCCTCCTCGGAGCAGCAGCGGCAGGGGCAGGCGCGCGGCGGCGGCGCGCGGCGGACCGTGTAGCGCACCGCGCCCAGCGTCACGTACGGGGACCTGCGCACGCGCAACGATGAGGGGACGTGCGGCCCGCCGGGCGGTCGGGCGGCGAGTGCGCCGGATTTAGAGCGGGCAGCCTCCCCCGCGGGCGCGACTCGCCGCTGAATTCCGGGAGGATTCCCCGCGACCCACTCCGGCGGAGAGTTATATCGGAGCGGATGATTCGCATCTGCGCCCGCTCTGAGGAGCCGGCGCGGACGCGAGTGGAACACGTATGTATAGAAGCGAACTTGAAATAGTTTCAAAGCGTACCACTTATATGAGCAAAGACGTCTGTCCAGAGACAAAAAATGCTAGTGATCCGCCAGAGGACGACAGGTGGCGGACAGACAGACGGAAGACGCGTCGAGTATAAATAGGTGGACGTTGGCGATTCGGCGATACGCGACCTCGTAACAATGTTTACATCTCATATCTTGTTGCAGGGGACTAATTTATGTTATTATATTAAATGCATTCCTCGAATTACTCGAGATGTAAGATAAGAGGTAAGACAAATTGTTTTTAATGAGAGAGCAAACAGAGGAGACGCGAATACACCTCCACGCTGCCTACACGTAAAAAAATAATATGATTGAAACACTAATAATACTTGTTGCACTGACTCACACTCGCCTGTTTAGTTGAATGTGAGGTTTATGTATGTAAATAGAATTGTTAAATTGTACTCAATCTTCGTTACTTACATTTGCCCATTGTTTTGAGCTATTTATTTCTTATTTAATAAAATAATTCACACAAAATGTGTTTTACTCCATCAAGCATATGGATTTTATAAAATTTCTTTTATCTTCGAGCATTTCACGCATCAGACAAAGCATTTTAATCCATCACTATTTATCACTCACCGCCTATTTTGACGGAAATGTCAATATTGAATTTTTTTTTATAATTTATTTGCGGGACTTGAACCCACTATAGTGTTCAACAAAAAAAGTTTGTAAAACTTGTACCTTATAATCTATTATAATCTTAAATTAAAAAAAATAAAATACAATTGTAAATAGGTACAGGGGACCTGGTGAAGTCGCGTCTTCTTCGGACGCCATCTTGAGGGGAGCGAGGGCGCACGGTCGCCATTGATCACGTGACGCCGCGCATAGTGCGGGCACCTACTCGCAAATCTGAAATAAAATAAAATTGTATTACTTTACATTGTATTTCGCACATTGAAGGATAAGCAAAAGGAACCTAAAAAACTACATTTAAGACACTCCAGTCCCATTAAAATACTTCATATCTCCATATCTCCACTTCATATCTCCACCGCCGAATTTTGGACACAGTATCAAGTACCTTATTTAATTACACAGACAATACAAGCGAGAGTAAGAGTGACCTTATAGTCAATCACTGACGCCCTCTACTCCGTGTAACATCACGGGAGCTACATATACTTTGCCAGCCTTCAAAATGAAGACACACGTGCTTTTTGGAGGTACCCATGTCGTATTGATCAGGAATCACTGTCGCAGGTAGGCCAGGTTGTGTGGCGCGTGGCGCAAAAACGCACCACAGTGGAGTGCCAGGTATACAGATGTTGAAAATGATATTTCAGCTGCTGATTTACAGGTACCGGTACCGGTTTAAGCAATTTTCCAGAATTCTCCCCGTCAGCAGGAGAGAGTTTCTATGAAAAGTCAGTCTAGATTTTCACAAATTGTTGGATCTCTAATGATTCTAAAAACTCTACGTTGTATGCCATCAAATGTTTCAAGCTTGGACTGTGATTTGTCTGTTCGTCACACAGTAAATTATATACTAGGTTTCTTTATTCGAAAATATTAAAAAGAATATAAACTGTAATAATTTATTCCTTAAGTTAATCAACATTTTTCCTTTTAATATTTATAGAAATCATTTAAATATTAATATTAAACCGAAAATAAAAACGAAATATAACCGGAAGTCAATGCGAACGTAATTTAAAAAAATTATATTTTCCTTACATTTGAATATCATGTTACACAAAGCTCGAGTCCCTTTGATGTTTCAGGACAATGTCGCCTGTGGAACATAAAATAGGATAATAAAACCAATATAATATTGTACTTTGTGGGTAGCAGTTGTAAAAGATATGAGAAATTATTTTATATGTAAATATCTACATTGAGGCCAGTCGTGGCGCAGCGGCACGAAGTGTGACTGTATAACCGAGTGGTTGTGGGTTCGATCCCCACTCGAAGAGATGAATAATTTACTTAAATTTATATTTCCATTTCTTCGCTCTGGTGTCGAGGTTGAGCGCGGCGTTGAGCCACTCAACACGTAATGCCTCCAGAATTCAGCAGAAAGTGGTACCGGAGTATCTTAATACTAGGTTCCCACTGCCTGCCTGTATTTTATAATAAAGAAAATCTATTGTATTACATTCAAAATCTATTGTATTACATTAGACGTTTATATTTTAGTCATTGTGCAGCTTACAGAGCTTGCTTGTGCTTGCTTTCTAATAAACTAAAATATAGCTTTACACGAACACGTCTGTCCAAGCTAATATATATCTATAGTAAGACTAAGTGCAGTGTTAAGTTGTGCCACCAAAGCCTGCGCCTTTAAACATTTTTTTTACTACCTTTGATACAACAGAAATATTTAGAATGGTACAATTTTATAGCAAGCATATCATTACACAAAGAGTCGTCGGGATTTATAAGTGATTTTTCTTTAAAATTTTCTATTTATAACTTTGTTTCAGCTCCAAAAATTATCAAAATATTTGCCACAATATTTCTATACATATTATAAATACGATGTTGATATACACTTTTAATTTGATTAGAACTTGTGACCATAACCAAAAATGATCTTGAACGATACATAATCTTGAACGATTCTAATTATGTTACTATAGCACAGTCAAAAAGAAATCAGCTTCACGCTTTGTCCAGCGCACAGAAGGGTAGGCAAAGTTAACCTAGAGTCAAGACACTTCGTTCCCCACTTTTTGCCGAATTCTGGAAGCATTGTATATTTAGTGGAGGAATTTAACACCGCGCTTTACCTCGATACCAGAGCATACCGATACAAACTATGTGTTTGATTAGAACTTGTGACCACAACCAAAAGTTAATATCCTGAACGATTCCAATCCAACAATGGTGCAGTCAAAAACTAAATATAGGATATGATAGCAGTGCCACCTACTGTGAGGGAACGAAGTTATAAGAAACCTCGTGAACCTTTGACGCATATAGACTTTGGGCGGGCGGGAAAGCTAAATTTGTTATCAACTCCATCAATAGATGTCGTGGTATTGAAATATTGGATTTTTTTTTATATGTAGTTAGTGTAGCTTTATTATAATTTTGTTATGAGTAAGTAAATATGTTCAAAATAAAAGAGCGAGCAAGCGTTTTCATAAAAAAAAATCAAAATAAATTTGTTATTATACAATTTATAGACTAACACATTCAGTTTAATTTTTTTTTAAAGATTAATATTATGACGCCAGTCGTGGCGCAGGGGCACAAGCATGCGACTTGAAACGCGACAGGTTGTGGGTTCGATTCCCACATGACGAAATAAAATATTTAGCATTTTAATTTCCTCGCTCTAGTAACGAGGCAAAGCACGCGGCAGTGAGTTCGGCTACAGAACACACGATGCCTCAAAATGAAAAAAAAAATGAAACGGATGTTGCCTTAATGAGAACGGAGTGTCTTGCCACTAGGTTCCCTCAGTCTACCCTGCTATATGTAAGATACGGTGTGAGAGTAAAAAAAATCTAATCCTTAGAACGTTAATATACTAAACATATAAAATGTTTCTTCAGGATGTTCAAGCATAATAGGCGGTCTTCTCTGGTTTTAAAAAGTTTTTTTCCTAATTAGAATTAAAAAAATATATCGTTATTGCTATAAAAATAATGCAATGAAAAATAAATTAACAAACTTAATATTTGAACCCACGACCATAACGCATATCATATTAATTTTCAAAAGCAATTAAATGTTACATTTTTATTGAATTAAAAATACATTTGTAAGTATTTATAAAAAAATTGTATACTTTTTTTGTCTTCGTGGCATATCGACGGACATGGATTTTTTTCCATATCCTCGCTTAACAAGACAAAGCGGCGTCGAGTTACGCCGCTCAACACATTAAGTCCCTAAAACTGACTAGAAACTGGGAAACAGAGTGTCCTTACACAGATTTTCCTCAAATTATCCTGCTATATGCGGGTACTTTAAAACAATTTATGTGGCCTCCTAATATAACATGAGCTTTTATGTTGATGTAGCGGGGTGACTCAATACAATTTGAAGGAGCTATAAAAATTAAATTATTATTTACTTAAGTAAAATGTTAGTTTATTGATAAAAAGTAAATTTTAATACTTATATCTCAATGTGAAGTATCAAATTAAATTAACTGCATTTTTATATGGGTATATTTTATCAAAGATATATTAAAAATTATTATACTTTTACTGTTCTTAAGATACGAAGGACTTCAAAGATACAACGAAGCACAAAATGATATCTCATATTTTAGTTTATTTATTAGATATGTATACACTAAAAGTAATAAAATATGTATAGTCCATCACAATGTAGTGTCGAGACACTCCTCTCTCCAGTCTTGAAATACACGCTAAACTTATATCCTACTTTACACGGTCACGTTTGAGTAGGAAAGTAGACCGTGGCATAAGCCAGAATTAATACTAGGAAGAAAGAAAGGACGAAATATTACGAAAAAAGTGAAAGAATTAAATTTTGCCCGTTGTCTTACAAGCAAGCAAGGCAATGACAGTTATTAAAATATCATTCCCTCAGCGAGAATGTAACCCACATTCATTGAGTTTACAGTCAACTGACTGCTCCACTGCGAACCGACTCAACATCTAATGCCTCCAGAATTCAGCGGAAAGTGGGAAGTATCTTAACAATAGGTACCCTCTGCCTACTTTACTGTGTGAGATACAGTGTGTAGCTAAAAAAAACAATATACATATGTACTAATAACGTACGCCGTACGTAACGTGAGCCAAGTCGTGGGCAACGACACGAAATGTTACTGTAAAACCGACTAGTTGTGGGTTCGATCCCCACTCGAGGAGATAAAATATTTATTTAAATATATATTTTCGTTTTTTTGCTCTGGTCTGGTCTGGACGAAGCTAAACGTGGCGTTGAGTTCTGCCACTCAACACGCCAATACTTCCAGAATTCGGCAGAAAGTGGAGAACGGAGAGAGCCTTACCACTAGGTTCTCTCTGCCTACCCCGTTGTGTGCGGCATACAGTGTGAAACTGATGTAATTTTATTTTATTTTTACTAATAACGTAATATACGAAGAAATATAGATCAGCTCAAAGACGTCTATCTAAAAGACGATGAAATATTAAGTTTTTATAATAACAAAAATGTAGACGTGTAGGCAACTCTATACAAATAAAAAACCCCTAAAAATATAATAACAGTCATCTTACTTTTAATCTTGACAATAAATTATTTCCAAACATAAACAGTTATCACTTATAACAACATAACAACAATTTTTCCTATAAACGGGAACCCCGATAAAAAACAACAATTACGTTTTAAATTAAATATATTCAAAGTCGATCCGCTAAGGATGTCGCAAGGGCATGTGAGGTATTAATATTTTTGGATTTCCTCGCAGTTAAATGCCACAATACATCCTTTATTTTTTACTACCGCGATGGGTAATAACCTCCGGCATTGAAGGTTTTTGGCTTAAAAGCCATATATTTATTGAGATTTTTGTTGTTGCTGTTGTTGCTATCAAAATACTGTTATTATTATCGAAAATTTCTCTGGACCTTTTAAGAAATGTATATGGTTTTTTGAAAGGTTTCACAGATATGTACGTGTGCATATTATATTTATACACTGAACTGAATGCAATTGATGTAAAGTACAATTTTTTTTTTGCTGCTGCTTCACGCTGTATCCCACACCATAACGGGGTAGGCAGTGGGAACCTAGTGTTGAGACACTCTGTTCCTCTCTTTCCGCCGAATTCTGAGAATTCTGGAGACATTGTATGTTGAGTGGCGAAACTCAACACTGCCCTTTGCCTTGACACCGGAGCTAAGAAATGGAAATATACATTTTAAATAAATATTTGATTTCATCGAGCGGGGATCGCACCCACAACCCAGTCGGCTTGCAGTCACACTTTGTACCCGTGCGCCACGACTGGCCTCAATTCAAAAATACAGTCCATTTCTATGTACTTTGACGTAGCATGAAGTACCACATCATTTGTGGTAGCTTGGTGTGTTTTTAGTGTGAACCAGACATAACTATATAGACGACGAATATCTCCCAAATGTTGAAATAAAATTGTAAGATCAAAAGTTTATGATATGAATGTGTCTACTTAACCCTGAACTTACTCGTCGATCCTACAAACAAACATTTTTAAGAAAATAATTTTTACCAGGTCTTATAACCAGGTCGTTTATACCCAGTAATAGACTGGACGAAACAGAATACTGCATTTATTATGTATATTATAATATAGAAAAAAGGAGGCCAGTCGTGGCGCAGGGGCACAAAGTGTGACTGTGAAACTGACAGGTTGTGACTCCATTACTTGGCGGAGAGTAAGCAACGGAGTGTCTTAACACTAAGTTCCCTCTGCCTTGGCTGAAACGTACGGGATACAGCGTGAAGCTGTTTTAATAAAAATTTGAAAAAATCTAATTATATATATATATATATTATGTATATATATATATTTAAAAATACGACTTTTTGATACGCCGGTAACATTATATAAGAGTATGTGGAACGCCCTTGCACTGTGGTCTCGCCTTTACCACAAAACCACACGTTATGTAAAAATTTCAAAACATATGAAAAACAACACCAAAATTATCACGCACAAATTATCGCTAACAATTAATTATATTAATTACATTTAATTGTAATTAATTGTAATCGAGGCCAGTCGTGGCGCAGTGGTACAAAGTGTGACTGTAAAACCGACTGGTTGTGGGTTTGATCCCCACTCGAGGAGATAAAATATTTACTTAAATTTATATTTCCATTTCTTCGCTCTGGTGTAGAGGCAAAGCGCAGCGTTGAGTTCTGCCACTCAATACGCAATGCCTCCAAAATTCGGCAGAAAGTGTCTTAACTCTAGGTTCCCTCTACCCTTCTGTGTGCGGGATACTGCGAGAAAGCTAATTTAATTAAATTTTTAATTTTAATTGTAATTAATTGACGTGTGCACTGCGCATTTTTTAATGTACTTTATTTTTTATCTCCATTAATGACTTTATTAGGGTGTCCATATTTTTGTTGATAAGTGAATATATGAAGAGATAAGTTTTTTTTTGCTTTAATTGAGCAATATTGATATCGATGTAAGCGAGGTATTTAAAATATGAATTTGTACTTTTAAATATATTTTTAGGCTACTAAAACACTTACAATAAAAAAGAGTACGGGGAAAAGGGCAACTTTTTTGTATTTATGTAAGTGTCTTCTGTTGAATATATACATAAAGTGCCAAATATATAAAGAAAAATATAACTTTTAATAATTATTGTCATTAAATACAATATTTTTGGTTTATACAACACGACAATACATTTAATTTCAAAAAAAATAACAATTAAAAAAAAATTACAACATTTGTTGTTTCGTAAAACATCAACACAAATCCTTATGTCAAAAAATCGTCCCAAATCAGTAATTTGATTCTATAAGCAAATATATATAACATAAATAAAAAAAAAATACTCGATAAATATTTCATTTTAAATTTCTGCTTACCCTACATAAGTAGACAAATTGTAGGTAGAACTTGAAAAACTTGTAGCATTAGAGACGCTGTCGGCCACGATCTTGTTAGAGACCTGGACTTCCAGCTCAAATAGACTTATCACATTATACGCCTGGGGTCCAGTTTATAAATATACTTGTATCTGGGAAATGGGTATCATTTTTTTTATGTAATAATCGACATTTTGAATGAATGTCGTAGTCTGTGAAAGTGAATGTCGAGTGTTTCTTTCAAATTGACTGAATTGATATAGTAGGGGGAAAGAGAATTTAGTGTTAAGACTCTATGTTCTCCATTTTCTGATCAAATTCTAGGCATTGTATGATGAATGCCGGAACTGTTAACGGTAACTGGTTCCTTACAAGAGCAGGACCAACTGATTCCCCCGAGTATAAGCGTACCCACAACCATCGTGATTACAGTCTAAACCTTTGCGTCTGAGCATTGCGCCACGATGCTCTTTTTATTTGTATTTTATAGGCAAAAAGAACCTGGGTACCTAGTCTCAAAATACATCTTTTTGCACTAAGACAATTTATGTTACCCTCGTTCGGCCGAATTCTTAAGGCAATGCCTGTTGAATGGCAGAACTCAACGCCACGTAACGCTTTCGTCACCATAGCGAGAGAATGAAAATATTAAATACGTCATTCTCCCAAATACGAATCGAACCCACAACCGTAGTATTTACATCTACACTTTACGCTACAGAGCCACGACAGCCTCAACTTATTACACTACACCATTATACATACACACCTAATATAGTACCAGTAACTTCTTGAAATAATTTAGTTCAATATAATCTTATTACATACTCGTTTTATCTTCTGATAAACATACAAATTAGTTCGGAGCAGGAGTTTATCTAAATGGCATAGGAAAGTGTTAATTAATTCGTCTTTCAATCCTGTTGTGGTATAAGTAACTCAATTATTCAAATCACTTAGGTATTTGCACCTGTATAATATAAATATAGTGATATAAGATGATATTTGAACGGGTTGGCTTCACGCTCTAGCACGCGTGTAGCTGGGTAGGCAAAGGGAATCTAATATCAGCTTCATGCTGTATTCCGCTCACAGCAGGGTAGGCAGAGGGAACCTAGTGTTAAAACACTCCGTGAACTTATTTCAGACGTATTCTGGAGGCATTGCGTGTTGAGCGGCAGAACTCAACGCCGCACTTAGCCTCGACACCAGAGCAAAGAAATGGAAATATTTCATCTCCTCTATTAATCTAATGTTCGCCTAATTTTCGAGATATTGTGGAAAGTTAACGCCGCGCTTTGTCTTCTTAATAGAGCGAGGAAGTGAAATGAATTTATTTCTCGGAGCGGTAATCGAACCCATAACCATCGATTTTGAATAGCATTAAATAACAGTATCTATATGAGAATCATTCATGGTTAGGAACTTCAACTTAGGTACTGTGTTGCCGATTAAATGGACCTGACGGCGGATGTCGCTACTTCGTTGAGCATCCTGTATATAGAACCCGTTACCGGAAAGGGAGAGTAAGCAATTAAAATCGTTTCTGTGAGGTGTACGGTAGAGTCTAGCTTTCCACATCAATCGCGGGCAGTATAGGCACAGTGGATAAAATTTGGACTGGGAACGCAGTGGTTAACTGTTTGGTTCTCTCTCGGTTTTTCATTATTTTATTATTTTATTTTACTCCTCTAATAAGGAAAAGCGTTTCGAATGGTTTCGTCACTTAATACATAAATTTATCTATTTGGGTGAAAAATACGACCGGAGAGTCATGACACTAGATTCCGATATATATCCGATTTATAGATTCGGCGTAGATTTGGTTTTGGAACAGAAAACATTCATCTTGAGGCCAGTCGTGGCGCAGTGGTACAAAGTGTGACTGTAAAACCGACTGGTTGTGGGTTCGATCCCCACTCGAGGAGATGAAATATTTACTTAAATTTATATTTTCATTTCTTCGCTCTGGTGTCGAGGCGAAGCGCGGCGTTGAGTTCTGCCACTCAACACGCAATGCCTCCAAAATTCGGCAGAAAGTGGGGAACGGAGTGTCTTAACACTAGGTTCCCTCTGCCTACCCTGCTGTGTGCGGGATATAGAGTGAAGCTAATTTAATTTTAATTTAACATTCATCTTTTTTATTTCTCTCCGTATTTGCACAATTTAGTAATAGAAAATTAATCGTTGTAATTCTATAAGAAAAAAATAATAAATAAATCCAACCTATATATTATCACGTTTACTTTAACAAATAAAATACAAACCGGCCAAGATAAGCATCACTCTATTCCTGTGAAGCAGCATTATCCTCGTTCGTTTTGCGATTTTATAATTTTCTCTACAAATTTTATATAATGAATGTATCAGCTTCACGCTGTATCCCGCACACAGCAGGATAGGCAGGGGAAACCTGACACTCCGTTGCCCACTTTCCGTGGAGTTCTGGAGGAATTGCGTGTTGAGTGACTGAACTAAATGTCGTGCTTAGGCTCGACACCAGAGCGAGGAAATGAAAATGTAAATAAATATTTCATTTCTTCAAGCGGGGGTCGAACCCACAACCAGTCGATTTTGCACTCACACATTATGCCCCTGCGTTACGCGTTATTTTGTATAACTGCATTTTAAAATTATATAGTATTTAAAAACGTCTCTCGGTGACTCAGTTTAATAGGAATCAGACTTCGAATTATTTATATAACGACGCCGTTTTAAAAAAATCTGCTAACAATGTCTTATGGACACGAGTGGATTTCTGAGAAGTGATATTTTTAGCAAGCAGTCTTATCGAAAATTTAAATAGTAGTCCGTATAAGATTTGAGCCACAAGGGTGTGACTGTAGCGCCACCGTTACGGATTCGATCCCCACTGGAATAAATTAATTATTATTTTTATTTCTTTGCTCTGGCACCAAAGCAAATGCCCGGTGTTGAGTTCCGATAATTAACACGCAATGCATCGAAAAATTCGGCGGAAAGTAAGAAACAGAGTATCTTAACACTAGGTTCCCTGTGCCTAACCTGCTGTGAGCGGAATACAGCGTGAGACTGATTTATTTATTTGATTTATTTTATAAGATTGCCTATTATTATAAGAAGCAAATGGCAATCTGCAGTTTCTCTACAATAATTTTTTGTTTTGATCCAACAAAATCGCAAATTTATATGTTTTTTTATTTGTTTACCTAAATATAATTGTCAAATTAAGAATTTATCTCAAGGTAATTTATTAAGCATAAATAAATATCTATATAAACAATATTATTTATTTCACATCTATATAAAACAGCATAAAAAGAACGACTTAATTAATTACTAGAATCACTTAATGCGGGAGATGTCTTAAATTAAAAATTAAAATTAACTTTTGACACAGTACTATAACAAAAACTAGCTTCAAATATAAATACTAGGCACCTTTTATTCGAACTAACTATGATAGTGACGTTAGCCAGTCGTGGCGCAGCGGCACAAAGTGTGACTGTAAAACCGACTGGTTGTGGGTTCGATCCCCACTTGAGGAGATAAAATATTTACTTAAATTTATATTTCAATTTCTTCGCTCTGGTGTCGAGGCTAAGCGCGGCGTTGAGTTCTGCCACTCAAAATGGAATGCTAGACGAGTGACGGAGTGTCTTAACGCTAGGTTCCCTCTGCCTACCCGGCTGTGTGCGGGATACAGCGTGAAGCTGAAAAAAAAAAGATAATTTCGACAACACACTACTTTCACCACACACAACATAATAACAGTAATTCACATCACTTAGAATTTACATTTTAAACTCAACCAACAAAGAATCGAAACTATAAAATCCGAAAATAACGCCTCCGTGGGTGAAAACATCTATCATCGCTTAGTCTCTATAATAAATTTCACCAATAAAGTACTTAAAACTGTATAGAGATGTTAGAAACTATATTTAGAAGTGGTTTGCGCACGCGTCGATTGTACTCTTCCAAAGTATAATGTGGTAACTACAAATGTAAAATTATTTTTTTTTTTATTTTGAGGTCGTCGTGGCGCAGTGGCATAAGCGTGTACTGTAAACGCTACGGTTGTGAGTTCAATTACCAGTTGGAGAAACGAATTATTAATATTTTCAGTGCCTCGCTCTGGTAATTCTTCGTTCTTAGTTCTTCGCAGTCTTAACTCAAGGTTCCCCCTGCCTACTCTGCTAATCTATGCTGGATACAGCGTATATCAGAAGAAAATATAGGTATATTTTAAAATACGATATGGCACTACGATGACACAGTTGCCACATGGCCGAATAAATGCAACATTTATTTGACATTTTTGTCGTTTTCATAAGGGAAAACGGAGTGTATTGATAATTCTCTCTCTCGAAAACGTCTATTCGATTCCCGCCTGTCAAAACCACTCGGTATGCGTCAAGAATTTGGCGGAAAGTGGGCAACGGAAGTATCTTAACGAAGAATAAAACGTCATTAGGTTCCCAAGGTCCCTATGCCTATCCTGTCATTGTGAAAATAAATAATTAACAATACATTTAAAATATTAAAATCACCTCTGTTATAATTTCACAATCTATGATTACAGAGCACTGGCTGCCAAACTTCACGAGACCGTATGGCGGGGCGTTATTTAAAATAGAATAACGTGTTAAAAAGGTGCATAACCCAATAAAAAGTGAATGTAGAAATAACAATTGGCAGGATGCCACATATAATAAACGTCTCTTGTCCCACGCCAATTTAGCGGTATACGAAGAAAATGACTCGGAAATTGAGCAAAATCAATAAATCTTCAATTTATAAAACGAATTCACTCTTTAAATAAATAATGTTTATATTTAGGAATTTATGTTGCACTACATAGCTTTTAATGTGGGAAGTACTGAAATACTCATTTTTCGGTATAGAATGATGTCAAAGGGAACCTAGTTTTAAAACACTCACCGCCAAATTTTTGAGACTACTTCCATTGGTTTGTTTAAACATTTTTAGTGTTATAGGTACTCAATGATAAAGCAAGCAAAATTAAAATATTTTTTTTTAAATATATTTTTTCATGGAGAATTCTAGAAAATTGAGCCTGCCTTAAATAGTTATAAGAAATGTGAAGCATCAAATTGGTTCCTTAATTAACATACTGGCGTCCCCATTTATATATTATAACAGTTATGCATTTCTACTTAATTCGTTGTAAGATGGCGTGGAATTTTATTGTTCTCGATGTCCTCATAACCTTAAGATTTCTAGGAAATTTAAAAAGTGAAATTGTCTGCTTAATACCTTTTTTAATAAAATACATATTTTATTTTAATACTTTTAGTTTTGGTTGTAATTGTATGTAGTAGGTACCTATGTCTTTTTTATTCGTGTTGTCCAGATTATGAAATATTTTCATTTACACGTGTTGGCAAAAAGAATCTGGTGGAAGACCGCTTTTAAGGATAAAAATATTTAAATTTTCGTTTGGTATATGGTGCTTTTGGTATGGAGAGAGTGTAAAATATTTTGGTTATGGGTTCGATCCCCAATCGAGGGAATGTTATATATAATGAAAAAGTTAGAAATTAAAATATAAATAATTTTCATTTTTACGCTCGCGGTGTCGAGGCAAAGCGTGGCGTTGAGTTCCGCCACTCAACACTCAATGCTTCCAGTCAATCAGTCAGTCCAGGCAACGGTGCGTCTTAACACTAGGTCTCCTGCCTACCCTGTTGTCTGCTAAGACACCAAGAAATCTAGTGTTAAGACACTCCGTTCCCCACTTTGAACCGAGTTCTAGAGGCACTGCTTGTCGAGTGGCAGTACTCAACGCCACACTTTGGGTCAACACCAGAGCGAGGAAATGAAAATATAAATGTAAATAAGTATTCCTCGAGTCGGAATTAAACCCACAACCAGTCGATTTGACAGTCACACTATGTGCCCCTGCGCCACGAGGCCTCGTATATATGTAGTATTAACCACACCGATCAAATATTCCGATTTACATAGAAGTTAATTTAGAAAATTTAACATAACAGTACGCTTTCATTAAAACACAGTAAGAAATATACACAAAAAAAAATAAGTGAATTTTAATATTTGTTTATAAAAACAGTACAAAATAGGAAAAAGCATTACATCGAATAACATGAAAATGACTTATGGATGTTTAAAAATCGAGGATGCGTCATGTTGCCACTTTAAAAATGTCTTCTATATAATAAAAATTATTTTCGTATCCACTCATACGAGTCAAAATAACGTACAGTCAAAATACAAACAACAAATGATTAATCATTAAATATTGACGTATTGTTGATTTTGGATAACGAAGCACAGGTACCAGTAGCTCTTAAGCTACCCACATACGCTATTTTTTTTTCTCTTCATATATTTGACTAATCGTCGCACTCAGAGTTGTGTTTTAATTTTTAATTGAAATTAATACCCAATTTACTACCACCAACCAACTCCTAACATTTAATTACAATAATTTTTAACAATCCATATCCACTTTTAAATTGCAAACAAAAAAATAATTTCACTTAAATTGTATTCCTATGTAATAATTTTTTTTTTGCTTTCTTTTTAATATCTACTTATAATTAGTACAAAGTTTCTGGTTTCTGTTTCTTTTATTGTATAAGTTTTTTTTTTTTAAGTTTAAGTCGTATCAAAGAACAATTTGTATTATCTTTGTTTTCTTTTTTTTAGTTAATTTCACGAATGTTGACATTCGTTAGCCTTTAAGTTTGGTTTTTTAAAATAAATAAATCAGCACACGCTGTTTCCCACACAGCAGGGTAGACAGAGGGACAGTGGCGTAGCTAGGGTATTTGCTGCCTGGTGCAGCTTAGGACTTGATGCCTTTTCCAAAATGTCAAAAATGGTCAAAATAAATTCAGATTGAAAATACCGCAGAGTAGGTATACAAATTTTTAATGCTTCAAAACTATAATAACTATATATAAGTTATAACATTAGATTTTGGTAAAAATCATTGCACAAATTTAATAACGGACATTACGCGCTTTTTGACTAGCAAAGTTAATAATCACATTTTCAAAATCAATAGCATCGACTAGTTCATGTTCGATTGACATGAGATTGTATTTTTCATTTACATTCTCTCATTTTTCTTGTACATTTAAAAAAAATGCAGAATTGATTGCAGATTTTAATGCCCCTTTCCTTTTGATGCCCGGTGCGACTGCACCGCTCGCACCCCCCCAGCTACGCCATTGCAGAGAGAACCTAGTGTTAAGACACTCTGTTCCCAACTTTCTGCCGAATTCTGGAGAATTAAACGCCGCGCTTTGCCTCGACATAAGAGCGAAGAAATGGAAATATAAATTTAAGTAAATATTTCATCTCCTCGAGTAGGGATCGAACCCACAACCGGTCGGTTTTACAGTCACACTTTCTGTCTTTCTGGTTTTACAGTCACGACTGACCTCAAATATTAAAATCAATGAATACTTTTTTTAATTTTAATAAATACTATTCAAATTTAATATAATTCTATTATTATACCTACGCTATGTGTTGAACGGATTAGTATTGCATTAAATAATGAAAAAAGATATGAAAAAAAAAGATAATTGCTAACTTAAATCTTCTATCTTTCTGTTCTATCACTCATATCGCAAAAGAAAAAAAAGAAGTTTAATCACCGTTGTATAGTAGATTTTTGTATAATCTGATTTTATTTAATTTTATTTGGAATGAAGTCGTCACCGTTTTAACCATATCGAGAAAGACTTCAAAATATTTAAATTAATTTCGTTTTTAAAGTGTTATTCCATACTTAGGAAAAAAATACTTGTTCCTGGTCGGTTCCAGGAGGCGCGGGTTCGAGTCCCGCTAAACAAGTATTTAAATTTAACTTTTACCTGTTTACCTTACTCAATTGATTTTATTACATTACGTCACACATTAACTTCCCCGTATCTGCTTTAATTAAGCAATATTTGCTTTGCTTTTGGCCGAAAAGAACATAGTAAACTACACGATGCCTTTAATTATTTTCATATAATTAGTTGTCCAAATATTTGTACCTGTATCGATATAAAATATTTAACAAACTTCACTTTAGAACTGAGTTTCGTAAAGTGGTAGGCATTTTAAATTAAATCGCGTAATCTCGATCGATAAATACAACATTTTAAAACTATCGTGGTGCAGCGGCACACTATCTGATTGTTAACGTAATAGTTGTGGGTTCCATTCCCACTCGAATAAACAAATTGGCATATTCTCGTTCCGGTAACAATACAAAGCGAGGCATTGACTTCTGCCACTGAAATTCAAGTGTCTCGGTAACAAGGCGAAAAGTGAAAAATGGAATGTTTGATCAACACTCCTGCTATATGAGAAAGAACGTGAAAATGCTGAAAATATGAACACTTAAAAAATATATTTTTATGAATCCAATTACTGTACAGGGTACAATACTTAGGGCCAGTTTCTCCACTGGCTGATAAAGTCCTGGATAACCTTATCTGCCATACAAACTATAACTTTTAATTTTACTGATCTCTAATAGCGATATCTAGTAGATACAGAATTGAGACATGCATTTTATTGTGACATACTTATTTGTAATTTAAAATGTAACACAAATCGTATAAATTGTTACCTACTATTATAGTTGATTAATGAAAAAAATAATTTTGAAAAGACAAGAAAAAAAAATACTATTCATCAGATAAAATAAAGATTAATTTTTTAATCAAGTTATACCAACTATGAGCCTATGTTGCTTGAAAATAAAAGATTTTTATTTTATTTTATTTATTTTATACTATATACGCATAAAATATTTTTTTTTGGTATGATTTTGTGATGAAAGTAGGGAACGGAGTGTGTCAACACTAGGTTCCCTCTGCCTACCTTGCTGTGTGCGGGAAACAGAGTGAAGCTGATTTTTATTTTGTTATTCCAGGCGGAAAACATAGCAGTGTCACATATAGTATAGATAAAGGTAATGCTATGAAGCAGTAAATTTTATAGAAAATTATGGTCAAATAATGGCGGATGGACTAGTCCAAACACTAAAACACACATAAAAGTTGAGTTTGGCTCAAATTGATAAACACATTTTATTACCCGACTGCTACGAAACAAAAATGAGGGTTGTGATATTGACCGGTATGTATTTACTAATAAAATTACCTATACCAAAAGTGATTCATTTTGTCAAGTCGAATGTAAAATCTAAAAGCATTTAGACCACCAGCGCTCTAGTGTTAACTGTAATAAATAAATAAATCAGCTTCACGCTGTATCCCGCACACAGCAGGGTAGGCAGAGGGAACCTAGAGTTTTTAGACACTCCGTTCCCCACTTTCTGCCGAATTCTGGAGGCATTGCGTGTTGAGTGGCAGAACTCAACGCCGCGCTTAGCCTCGACACCAGAGCGAAGAAATGGAAATATACATTTAAGTAAATATTTTATCTCCTCGAGTGGGGATCGAACCCACAACCAGTCGGTTTACAGTCACACTTTGTGCCACTGCGCCACGACTGGCCTCAACTGTAATATTTATATTAACTGTAATATTTATATTAAAACCAAAATAAAAATATATATCTTAAATAGATATATCGCTTTAATAAGTTATAACGACAAAACAAGTTAATTAAATATGCCAAATCAATTATAAAGCATATTCATCAAAATAATATTAATTTATGAGTAAGAAAAATAAAATTTAGCGTCGGCGTCTCTTTGATGTTGTATTTGGTCGTCGTGTCAAAGATTTAACTGGGAAACAGGCACGACATCTTTGTATGAAGCATAAAAATATTGTTGATCATTTTTATTTAACCACTTTAGAAGGCAGAGGCCAGTCGTGGCGCAGCGGCACAAAGTGTGACTGCAAAACCGATTGGTTGTGGGTTTGATTCTCATTCGAGGAGATGAAATATTTACTTAAATTTATATTTCAATTTCTTCGCTCTGGTGTCGAGGTAACAGCGCGACGTTGAGTTCTGCCATTCAACACGCAATGCCGCCAGAATTCAGCAGAAAGTGTGGAACGGATTGTCTTGACATTAGGTTCCCTCTGCCTACTCTGCTGTGTGCGGGATACAGAGTGAAGCTGATTTTAGAAGGCAGAAGGATTTTTTATTTATATCTTCCAATATTCGACAATCTATCGATTTTGTTATATAATTTACGAAAGTAGCTAGTGATAAGTTATAATGTCAATGAAATACAAATATTTCGCGAGTATTATTTGATATTATATATAATTATAAGAGGTCGTCTTGGCGCAGTTGTACAAGCGTGGGGCTGTAAACGTGACGGTTGTGGGTGCGATTCCCACACGGGAACATGAATTATTATAAATCAACATTTTAATTTTTTCGGTCTGGTGGCTCTGGCTAGGCGCGACGGCGTTGAGTTCCATTACTCAACAAGCATTGTCTCGAAAATTCGGCGGAAAGTGAGGAACGGAGTGTCTTAGCACTAGATCTTCTACCCTGCTAAATATGCGAAATACAGTGTGAAGCTGGAGAAAAAAAATATAAAGGTTAAATCAGAACTACATTTACTAATTTACTTAATATTTTTTTATGTACAACCTATCAGCTGAACCCTTTATTCCGCACACAGCAGGGTAGGCAGAGGGAACCTAGTGTTAACACACTCTGTTTCCCACTTTCTGCCAATTCTGCGGCAGAACACAACGCCGCCGCTTAGCCTCAACACAAGAGCGAAGAAATGGAAATATAAATCTAAGTAAATATTTCATCTCCTCGAGTGGGGATCGAACCCACAACCAGACGGTTTTACAGTGACACTTCGTGCCACTGCGCCACGACTGGCCATAACAAATAAAATATTGTATACTATATTAAATAAAAAAAAACCAGCCTCTAAACCACAGTTCAATCAGCCATGTCGATTAAATACAGATGTATTTTTTAATCTGTCATCGATACGTCACCTGTCACGATTACCAATTGTATGGGAGGAGATTTAAAAGTTCAAGATTATAATTGCTGAAACTATCCTTGATTTGGATTGCATTTATATTAAGGTTAAATAATTCAATATATAGAGGTCACTAGTGGCGCAGTGGCACAAGTGTGTGACTGTTAACAGTTATGGTTGTAGGTTCGATCCCTTCTTCGCTCTGGTGTTCTGTTTGAGTGGAAAATTAACTCATAACCAATCACGTTTACAGGTAAACGAGTGTGCTCCTGCGGCACGACTGACTTTTTCTGCAATGTAATTTGTTTTAATTTGTCCTGATTTCCTTATAGTGTTTTAAGTATTTTTAAAGTGTTACACTTCTAAACCTGGTCGGTTTCTAGGAGGCGCGGGTTCGAGTCCCGCTACGTTAAATTTTTTATACGTTTTCTAAATAATAAATAAGTATTTTTCCTTAGTGTCCAAATCTTGTATAACCGACAATGACTTATAAATTTAAATCACGCTAAACAGAAGAGACATATATCCCTCTGCCTACCCTGTTGTGTGCGAGATACGCTGTATCCCGCACACAACAGGGTAGGCAGAGGGAACCTAGAGTTAAGACACCTAAATTATTTATATAAATTTATATTTTAAAATGTAAAATTTTCCTTTTGATAATAAAAAAATATATATTGTTTTTATAAATGTAAATTATATAGTATATTTATATTATACGTATCTACAAAAAGATACTAAACAAATAACACCACATTTTTTGTTCATCAATAAAGATGTCAATAGATACTTCGCACGTGCCTAATATAATTATTATTTTATGCTTCGGTAGTCGAATATGTTAATTTTTTTACGTCTTATTAATACTTTTTGGTTGTGGGTTCGATCCCCACTCGAGGAGATGAAATATTTACTTAAATTTATATTTCCATTTCTTCGCTCTGGTGTCGAAACAAAGCGCGGCGTTGAGTTCTGCCACTCAAAACGCAATGTCTCCAGAATCCGACAGAAAGTGGGGTACGCAGTGCCTTAACACTAGGTTCCCTCTGAGTGCCGGATACAGCGATACTACAATATTACGATATTTATTACTATAAATACCCGTTCAATTTATCGTTTGTTTTTTCATGGTGAGTTTATCTAAAACACTAGAAAAAGCTCTGAGTTTGATTGACTTTTGTAGTCAATCAAACTCAGAGCTAGCCTATGATATTATAAGTTTGGGATTTCCAAACTGACAAACGAATACTATTTTATTTGTACATTTTTTTTTATTTCATATAAAACAATTAATGACAAAAACAAAGTTGTTACCATCTTTTTCGAAAAAAAAATCAGATTTTTTTATTTAGCATATACAAGACCGGCGTTCTGTTCCGCCAATCAGCATTCAACATCTTCAAATTTGTTTATCATTGAAAAAACAACCAAGCGATTTATCAATTAATCCCGTTAAGTTGGAGAGAGGCATATAGATATAACGAATCTATCATCACATCACTATATTTTCCGGTAGTCGAATTGTCAAGTTAAAAATGTTTCTATAGATTTATGACCACTATCCCTCACGGCTGGAGTAATGTAATTAATATCTTAAAACCTAGTTATTTTATTAATATATATATATATATGGTAGAAAATACAAATATGTATCTTATTCCCATAGAAATAAAGACTGAAACCGCTAAAGATATCGATTAGATATCGATGTTCAGAAACTATATAATGTTTACTAGTAACGAATCAGAATTTCGTATTTTAAATTCTAATACAATAAATTTAAAGTCGATATTTGCATATTCAAATTTTCTTAAGCAAAAAACCTTTGAGTAGAAGCGTCAAAACACAGCACTATATGCAGAGTTAAACGAACTCACACTTGACCTTTCGCTAACGTTTAAAGTTCATACCAACATTATCAATGCTTTTATTAATAAAATGAAGTAGTTACATACAAATGTATTTAACAATGTATTGTAGTAGAATAGTATCTGTAGAGTAGAGAAAATAACGAAATAATATTTTGTTTTTTATATTTTTTTTCTTTGGATATATATATATTGTTAGCGTATTCGTGTAAAAGAGGGTAGATTTAGGTGGAAAATAACTATTAAAGCAGTGGAATTGTATCAATCGGGGGACAGTTGCTTGTAAGTGACGGCCCTATTGGAAGGAAACTAGTGTGAAGTATTGTTAGTAGGTGATATATATCACCTATTGCAATTACATGTATCCCGTCCCAAATAGTTTAGAATCATATAGACGATGTGTGTTTTTAACGTGCTTCTTTAAAAACGTTACCCACTTCCGATTTCTAACAATACATATATTTATTTTTGTTTTATTTCTGTAAGATACACGGGAATTGTATAAACTTCATAAATCATAATTTAACAGTTTTCACTTGTTAATAGATTAGATCGCGCTAGAGACGCGATTATTATTTTTTTATTTTACTTTATCAAGTAGAATTGGAATAAGTATAACTACCCTAAGAAATCCACCAATACAAAAAAAAACTATCAATTTAAATTTTATCAGCTTCACACTGTATCTCGCACACTGCAGGGTAGGCAGAGGGAACCTAGTGTTAAGACACTCCGTTTCCCCCTTTCTACAGTATTCTGGAGGTATTGCGTGTTGAATGGCAGAACTCAACACCGCGTTTGTCCTCGACACTAGAGCGAAGAAATGGAAATATAAATTTAATTAAATATTTCATCTCCTCGAGTGGGGATGGAACCCATAACCAGTCGGTTTGCAGTCACACTTAGTGTCCCTGCGCCACGACTGGCCTCAAATTTAAATTTTATTTCCACCATAAATTACTTATGCAAAATAAAAAAAAATGTAACGCATCAAACCATGAAAGGATCCTCGATACAAAGCTGAACCGAACTGGTTTCGATTCGTAACATAACTTTCGAATGATTTATCGAATCACTTTAATACAGTCGATTATAATGCACACTTCAAAATCGATAATATTTATGGCGAAAGCTTAAAAAAACCGGGCTTGCGAGCTTTTATTTTGGATTTTATGCTTTTTAATTTTATCTATCAACAAGCGAAGATGATAAAGTACAGAGCTTCTAAAACTTCTTTTATTTTCATATTTCTTAGAAACTTTTTTTTTTTTAATTATACTACATTTTGTTGGTATTATATTGTTAATGATTTTTTTATATATATAACTTCACGCTGTATCCAACACATAGTAAAGTACGCAGAGTTAACCTGGGAAACTAATATTAAGATACTCCGTTACTTTTGATCCACATTCCTCCACCAATTTCCTTTAAATTTTGAAAGCAATATCGCGTTACCAGAGCGAGAAAATGACAATGGTAATTGTTATTTCGTTTCCTCGAGAGGGAATCGAAGTTGCAACCGAACCACGACTGTCCTCAAGTATCGTATCTAGGTTTTCTATAACTAATTCTCACAGCAGAAGGCGTTAAATCATATACATCCCATGGAATCGTTCTATTGTATAAACTAAGAGATAACGAATTTGAACCCTTGTGAAGAAAAAAAGGGATTTTTTTATATTGTTAAAATTAAAATTAAATCAGCTTCACGCTGTATCCCGCACACAGCAGGGTAGGCAGAGGGAACCTAGTGTAAGACACTCCGTTCCCCACTTTCTGCCGAATTTTGGAGGCATTACGTGTTGACTGGCAGAACTCAACGCCGCGCTTAGCATCGACACCAGAGCGAAGAAATGGAAATATAAATTTAAGCGAATATTTCATCTCCTCGAGTGGGGATCGAACCCACAACTAGTCGATTTACAGTCACACTTGGTCCCGCTGCGCCACGACTGGTCTCAATATTGTTTAAATTGTTAAAATCAAAATAAACAATAATAAAAATAAAAAATATATAAATACTTCAAAATGCATGCAGTATGCAGGGTAAGCTAAAAATGAGCACAACATAAAGAAATAATAATACTATTACGAATCGTCTTTATTGGCGAATCATTTTTACATAAAATAAAAACATTTTTACATAAAATAAAAACATTTTTACATAAAATAAAAACATTTTTACATAAAATAAAAAATTCCGATGTGTTTTTCTTACTGGTATAAGAATATAAGCAATTTATTACAATGCGTTATTTATTTTTGACATCGCTTATTTATGTGTTTCATTTACGTGTGTTTTGTCAGTATTTAATAGAGGTGACATTTTATTATCCGTTTAAAATACCGGAAACGATGATATGTTGAGGACGTGGTTTTATCTTATTTTTGTTTTATTAAATTTTGCGTTGTGTTTTGAATTTTTTTTATTAAAACGTATATTTTTTTAATGTCTGGTAATTTTTGTGTTTAGTCCTCTATGTAATTTTTTACGTAAATGTATATATAACAAAACTAAATTGTAAGCTAACACCTTTGTATTATATTTTTTATTACTAACCCTCTATGTTATATATAATGTATATATTAAAATTAATTATTTTTTTTTTATAGGTGAAGGAAATTTTCTTCGTGTTTTCTCCACACAACGTGACATTGGCGAAGTGATATGAGCTCTACTGGCACGCTCGGAACGCCATAATCAAAGAACCAAACAACCATATTTTTTTTTGGTATTACTTCTTATGATATAAGGTTTCGTTTTTAGAGCAATCAAATTATTTAAGCAACTTTCTTCTAGGCTGTGCTAAATGTATTAAGAATATATGAATGTAACTCGTTTACATTAGTTGAATGTTATGAGTGAATATTGTATTATCATTTAAATACCTTTTTCCTAGACAGCTATTAAATATATGTTATTAGGCCAGCCGTGGCGCAGTGGTACAAAGTGTGACTGTAAAACCGACTGGTTGTGGGTTCGATCCCCACTCGAAAGAGATGAAATATTTACTTAAATTTATATTTTCATGTCTTCGCTCTGGTGTCGAGGCAAAGCGCGGCGTTGAGTTCTGCCACTCAACACGCAATGCCTCCAAAAATTCGGCAGAAAGTGGGGAACGGAGTGTCTTAACACTAGGTTCCCTCTGCCTACCCTGCTGTGTGCGGGATATAGCGTGAAGCTAATTTTATTTAATTTTTTTTTTTAGGCGATACAAATTTTTCAGTAAGCTATATATTTACAGAAGTGTTGCGCAAAAATACGTTTTTTAAAATATTCACCATTTATATAATAACTCGTTCTCAACCAATTTTTAACTACAACAGCCAATTTCCAATTTTCTAAGCCCCACAGTTTCGTCTGTGAGTCCATCCATCACTCGATATAGAAAGATATATTTCTTATTTATTTCATATATTAATAATGAAATATTGTAATAGTTACATAAACTATGTTTATCTAGGCATGTCCACATTAAGATAAAACTGTGCGTAAAATAATCACGTAAAGTGCGTGTCATTAGATGCTGACAGACCTAATGACACTCTTACAAAAGATTAATGATAAAATCACGTTTTAATGATAATTTAAAACAACCGATATATCTTTAACTATTTATGAATTTATGAGATTTGTGTTAAAATTACGTATGTTTGTAATTATAAGTATAATTTATAAGTTAGTTAATGAATGTGAAAATTAAGAGTTTTTCGATAAGTGAAAAATTAATTTAGACATCTTCTCGCACCAGTCATTATCTGACTGTAAAATCGACGTTTGTGGGTTCAATTTCCACTCGGGGCGATGGACATATTTTCATGTCTTTCCTATTTCCTAAATATATGCCAATTTCCAAATTTCGTTTGTGCATTGTCAATCTATTACTCGGTAACAATAGAGTTTATGTACATATACAAATGATGGAATTTTATAATATTTATATGATTTATATCTATGTCTAGGCATGACCATATTAAGATTGAAAGAAATGCGTGAAACAATCAAGTAAAGTGCGTGTCGTTAGATGCTGACAAAAACCTAATGACACTTCTGCAAGAGATTAATGACGAAATCACTTTTTAATGATGACAACTAGTATACAACACAACAACAACAATATAATATGTATTTGGAATTGACTTATGGCATTTGTATTAAAATTATGTATGTTTGTAATTATAAGTAGAATTTTTAAGATAGTTAATGAGGGAAAGTTGGAGAATATTTGTTTTGAGTTCATTGAAGCTATCGTGGTTCAGCTAGGATGCATATATTCGATGTATGTATTAAATTATTATATTACTTTACTATTATATTTTTATATTACTATTATATTACTTAAATTTAATTGTAGTGTAAGTGTGGTAGGGGCTTGATACTAAGGGAGGATTTCTCGAAATTCCTACGGAAACAGGAGAAAATGGAACTTTCCGTTCCGTGAAACAAATTTGCTTCTCTTATATTTCTTTATAAAACAACATACAGAAATACAGAAACATACTGGGCTTCTGAATGTTGTTTTTGTACGACTAGTTTTTCATATAACAACTAACTGTACAAGCAGCATAGGTAGAGGGAATCTGGGAACCTATTTTCAAGACATTCCGTTCCCTATTGTAAGTTTAGACACATAACTATAGAGAAAACAAAACAGAATTAATTTACTATAGTCATTTACTTTGTTTCTATATACATTATAATAACATTTTCATATTGACCATTTAATACAAAACGAAAATTTAGTACCAGGTGTCTCAATATAGTACAAGTTAATTGTTGCAATACATTATTATGTAATTATAGGCGCCGTACCTATTTGTATCGCGGTGCGTTTAGTTCTCGTTGTTTGTTGCAACATACAGACTGACAAGACTTTAATGTACCGGGTTGAGTGATCTGTTACATAAATATTAACATGTAAAGAAGTTTAACTTTTAAGAATTATTTATAGGTTGTGGTTGCTGGTATTTGTTTATTCTTGGTTATTGTTGATGATCGCGAATGGAGGATTTCTGGAGTAATTGTAAGTTATAACCTAAATATATATATTTTTATTTTTGAATAAAACTTATTTTGTAAGTACTTAGTGAGTTATAGCAAATACATATCTAAATTTGCCCATATATTTGTTAAGTACAGCCCTTGTTCTAAAATCACCACGACGATAGACACTGTCTCCCATATTCAACAACTTCCGGCTGCCCACATTATAGAGTGACTCAGTCAATAATCCCATATCATCTTGGATGATAGAAACCTACAGCGCGTTTATTATATGGTACGGAAGCTGTAAATTGTATAAAAAAATATATCTATATAGATTTTATCCTATTGAGAATTGAACCCACTAGTATCGCGATTGTACGCTTTTTACCGCATAGCGACTAGAGAATAATTTAATATATTTTTACCTCTGAGTGGAAATGAAACCCACAACTGTCACCTACTGCACCACGACGTCCTACAAGCTACTGTTATTGGTACTATATAAAAGATTAACAAATTTTCTAAGAAATGGAGAATACACATCGTTTTGGAATGCGATCGGCCACGCTGCCAAGAGCCTGTAATGTCATGTTTGGGATGTACCTATATTGGTACATCCAAAACTCTTAATTGATAGTGCTGGAGTCCACCTGTAATATATTATAAAATATGAATCATATATTTGAGGCCAGTCGTGGTGCAGGGCACTAAGTGTGACTGAAAAATCAACCAGTTGTGGGTTCGATCCCCACTCGAGAAGATGAAATATTTACTTAAATGTATATTTCCATTTCTTCGCTCTGGTGTCGAGGCAAAGCGCGGTGTAGAGCTCTACCACTCAACACGTAATACCTTCGAAATTCGGCAGAAACTGGGGAACCGAGTATCTTAACACTAGGTTCTTTCGTGAAGCATAACGTGTTAAGCGAAACCTAACGCAGCGCTTCACTTGGACACCAGAACAAAGAAATGAAAATATTAAATATAACATTTCCTCGACAGGGAATCGAACTTATAACCTATCGCGTTAATAATCACAAGTCCTTTATAATCGTTTATAACCCCTGCACCACAACTGACCTCCTGCGCAATCACTTAAAAACCTCGACACCACAACATCACCTAAAATATTCATTACAAAGATCAAGATCCCGATAATAGCGGTACAGAATGCGTGTTTGGCTTTCACGCTGTCCGTTGATTAGTCTTTTGTGATAATATATTATTGTTGTAAACGCAAACACTCGCTTAATAACTCATTCAATGGCGCTGACTTCGCAATATGTTTAATTATATGATGATTCGTCAATTATATTTGTGTGTACTTGTATGTGATGATAAGGAAGTGTTGCCAGTGGAATTTTGTAATTATTTTTTTTTCTTCAGCTTCACGCTTTATCCCGCATGTAGCACGGTCGGGCGGAGTGTTTGAAGTACGTTCCCGTTTCGTATACAATTTAAAATGTTTTATTTAAGGCCAGTTGTAAATTCGGGTCTCATTCTGTCTCTCAACAATTTTTTTTAATAATTTTGTTACACATTTTGTAATAAATGCCCTCAGCCCTCCAATTCGGCGTGAAGCCGAGGGGAAATACGTAGTGACTTAGTGACAACTGAATGTCTTAACACTAGGTTCCTAGGTTCCTTCTGCTATGTAAAGAATATAACATGATAAATAAAAAACAAAAAAAGGGAGAGATCTGTCACATTTCATACCACAATTTCAAACACACAAATGTATTCAATACAATATAAAATAAAGTGCAATCAAAATAAACACAATATAATTACGTATTATCTAAGGAATGCGGTTAGACAAAGCATTTTGTATGCAGATTCTCAACAATGACAGCGAGGCTGTGATAAGAGATGTAAATATTGATTTGCTCGAGGTGCGAGATCAAGGACAGTCCCTTTTATAATTTACTTATATTGTTATAAACAAGTACTCACAACCCAATTAAGGCTTCGCCCGCTTAAAATTGTTGTTCTATTATAACCAAATTTTACATAAATTAGGTACAACCTATGTGTTGTCCTGATGCATAAACTATTTTACTGTAAAGTTTCATCTGAATTCGTTCAAAATTTTTTGCGTGAAAGTGTAGGATTTTGTGAGATTGATTATAACGTGATTTCAACAAAAATAACAAGAAAAAAATATATTTCTTTCTCTCTCTCTCTGTCTCTCTTTTTCGTCTTTTTCCACATTAGATGCAGATTGTCAAAACCTCATCTCATTGTACTTTGTAAAATACCAATAAATAATAATTTTTATCTCAAACACGAATATTCCCGATTATTAATAAATTTAGGAATAAAAAAATATACCAAAAAAAAAATTAAAACAATAGCGTAAATTTGGTACAAATTACATGTAACCGTTAATAATATAGTTCACTAAGGAATTGTAAATGTACAGCCACAGCCGACTTTCAAATTACAACGTTTAAATGAAATTTATGACGCGACGATGTTATTTATCGATCACCAATTATATATTATTATTGTTTATTATAATGTTAGCGTACTCTTGTAAAAGAGGGTAGATTTAGGTGAAAATAAGTATAAAAGCAGTGGAATTGTGTCAATCGGGGGACAGTTGCTTGTAAGTGACGGCGCCTATTGGAAGGGAACTAGTGTGAAGTATTGTTAGTAGGTGATACATATCACATATTGCAATTACATAGTATCCCTTTCAAATGGTTTAGAAACATATAGACGATGTGTGTCTTTATCGTGTGTTTTTTTTAAACCGCTTCCAATTTCTAACCATAATATATTGATGTTGCTACCAAATATGTACAATAAATTTAGGGTTATTTTTAATCAAATAAATCAGCTTCACGCTATATTCCATATATCCGGTAGGCAGAAGGAAGTTAGTGTTACACTCCGTTCCCCACTTTTTGACGTTTCCTGGAGGCATTGCATGTTGAGTGGCAGAACTCAACGCCGCGCTTTGCCTCGACACCAGAGCGAAGAAATGGAGATATAAATTTAAGTTAATATTTCACCTCCTCGGGTGGGATTAAACCCACGACTGGCCTCATTTTTTTATTGTGATTACAATTATGAACAATATACAATATTTGCTTAAATAAAAATAAATATTGAAGGTATCGTGGCGCTGTAGTAGTAGCAATCTGCACATACAATGATTTAGGGTTCCGTTTCCGGAAATGATTGTCATCGCGTCGTGGCGCAGTTGTAACGTTGCAATTTATACGTGTTGATTCGATTTCCACTCGGATAAATGAATTAAATTAACTTTTTCTCTAGTAACAATATAACGCGCGGCGTTAAGCTCAGCCACTCGACAACAATAGTATTTTTTTTTATTTTTTCATACCCAAAAGTTACAACTAAAAAGTCCGTCTGACACCAGGCTGTATCTCATGAACCGTGATAGTAAAACGGTTGATTTTTTTACAGACGTTGTTCTTATATTGCAACCAAAACACCAATGAGTAAAATAAATATTTAGCGGCGCCCCTATACAACAAACGTGAACGTTTCTTTGCTCGTTTTTGCTCGATATCGATAGCGGCAACAGGTTTACCCTCGACATATTAACAAAACATTTTGTTATATTATATTAATAATTAAATTAAGCAGTGGCACAAAGTGTGACTGTAAAACCGACTGGTTGTGGGTTCGATTCCCACTCGAGGGGATGAAATATTTACTTAAATTTATATTTCCATTTCTTTGCTCTGGTGTCGAGGCAAAAAGCGCGGCGTTGAGTTCTGCCACTCAACACAGAAAGTGGGAAACGGAGTGTCTTAACACTAGGTTCCCTCTGCCTACCCTGCTGTGTGCGGGATACAGCGTGAAGCTAATTATTTTTTTTTTTAATTTTAATTTAAATTAAAGTGAAATAAATATGTTAAAAAAGCTCCCATATAATAAACGAGACCCGCGAATACTTCGTGTATGAGTCCGACTCGTACTTCGCTGATTTATAGATTCACTCTGCTTTCCCCATTAATTTTACCACTATACGGAACCAAGCGTGAACCTAAAAATAATAATAATCTTATTTAAACGCTGTAATGAGAAAAAAAATTAAAAAAAGTAGTATTATTTACTTTAAAAAAATCACATCTAACTTATTAACATTTTATTGCACCCATAATCAATACTCAATACTGTTTACCGTCTTAATTATCGTTGAACGGAAAAAAAATCAATAAAGGCGGGTCAAATGATTCCGTTCAAACATACTTTTATGTTTTCGCAAAATTCTGTGAAAAATATATCTTTACTTTTACGTATAACGTTGGTTACACTATATAATATTTGCAGAGAACAATTTCTAGGGTCAGTCGTGGCGTATGGGCACCAACGACGTAAACGCGACAGCTAGTGGGTTCGATTTCAATTCAAGGCAGTGGTAGTGGGAACTTGGATACCTAGTGTTAAGCCTACCTTTGCCATAAAGACGCCTCTGTTTCTCTCTTTATACTTTTTCTAAAAAAGCATAATTACTTTATTGTTACATCAAATTAACGATATGTTGTTCATATCAAAACGGACAGCACTACAAGCACATTGACCACATTGTACAAATGTAATTAGAGAGAGTAAAGGTCACTGATATAACACAATAAGAAAAATACAAACACGATATTTTATACATAAAAAACATAAACATACCTGATATGAAAGAAAATTACTAAGAGATAAATATTTTTTTTAGGTTCACGCTGTATCCCGCAAATAGCAGTGTATGCAGAGGGATCCTGAGAACCTAATGTTAATTTCACGTTGTTTAATACACTGCGTTCCCCATTAAGGCACTTGTCTTCCCCGCTTTCCCCCGATTTCTGGAAGCATTGTGTACTCAACAGTAGCGGAACCCAACGCAGCGGTTTGCCCCGTTACCAGAACGATCAATACAAAACATTAAATATTTAGTTATACAAAACATTAAATATTTAGTAGAATCGAACCCACAACCTGTTTCTATTACAGCCGCCGGCCACGATTGTGCCCCTGCGCCACTTCTGTTCAGACCAGAAGCCGCCAGAAGTATTAATATAGATTTTTATTTTTGAGTAATAATTTACCGTTACCCGGCCAACAACTTTATTTCAATCGTTAGTTCGATAAGTATCAATACGAATTTAAAATAACTTTAGAGCAAACAAGAATAATTATACTATTTTTTTAAAGACAAATTATACTATTTTTGAGGCCAGTCGTGGCACAGTGGTACAAAGTGTGACTGTAAAACCTACTGGTTGTGGGTTCGATCCCCACTCGAGGAGATAAAATATTTACTTAAATTTATATTTTCATTTCTTCGCTCTGGTGTCGAGGCAAAGCGCGGCGTTGAGTTCTGCCACTCAACACGCAATGCCTCCAGAATTCGGCAGAAAGTGGGGAACGGAGTGTCTTAACACTAGGTTCCCTCTGCCTACCCTGCTGTGTGCGGGATATAGCGTGAAGCTAATTTAATTTATTTATACTATTTTTATTTCCATGCAGTATAGAAAGAAATATTTAAGGTTTATTTACAAAGTCACTAAATTCTTTACTTTTTGGGGGTTTTCAAGTATTATGTAAATAACCGGGATGTCCCGAACAGTGCTAAATTTAATTTATTTTTAATTAACTAAAAATATATATCTGTAGAAATATTTAGTCAAGTAATAAGAAGAATTAAGGCCAGTCGTGGCACAGGGGCACAGAGTGTGACTCGACTGGTTGTTGGTTCGACTCACTCGATGAAATTAATTATTTATTTACATTCATATTTTCATTTCTTCTCTCTGGTGTCGAGACAAAATGCAGCGTTGAGTTCCGCCACTCAAACTTCGCCTATTGTAATGATGATATTTAGTGAGTTATTTAATTTCAAAAATAAATCACGAAATATCATAATCACAATACTGTTAAAATAAATATAATACTGTTAATATAAATATTAATCAACGTTGAGTTCCACCACTTAACAATGCCTTCAAAACTCGTCGGAAATTAGGAAACGGATGTGTCTTAATGGGAACGGAGAATCTCAACACTAGGTTCCCAGGTTCCCTTTGCCTACATTGCTATGTCGTGGTGAAACTAAAAAAAATATATTATTTTATTAATAGCAACACTGACTCGTACTTTATTTTGTGTAGATACCTCCGAAACCCAACCTTTATAAACTCCATTAAGAAAAACCACAGAGGATCTCTAAATATCTCACTGCTCTTTTTTATTTATTCATCAATATGCAAGATCTCTATCTTAAATGATTGTAATAGCTTATAATTTATGCAGTACTGTAAGCAAAAAAAACGAAACTTGTTACGTGTTAGCTTACACGGGTTTAATGAGCTTTTTTTGTCGACCGTACATGTTGTTCGTAAACTTTGTTCTAATATTGTGAATAACATGGCGTTGTTGTATTCATTATACAAGTATATTTGGAGTAACGTAAGCATAAATAATATGAATCGACTGCTAACTGTACAAAACGTATGGAATTTAATGTTTTTTTTAGGCTGTTTATTTGGAGATTCTTTTTTCTTTCTTGTAGTATATAAGAGGAAATAGTGATGTCTGTCTTTTCTACTATTTTCCTTCGATGAGATATTTTAGAGACATTGGCATCTATGAACTTATGGAATTGTTTTCTATACAAATATAACTAGCTTTTACCTGTGGCTTTGCCCCTTTTTGATATGGAAATAAAGACTTGAGTATGATAAAACGGAACAAGTTACGTGATTCAAAATAGAATTCTTCTAAAAAAAATGTATATTACAATTTAAGCCGAGAGTTGCTGAGATTAAGGCGCTCAACGAAACAAAATTTTCAGCTTTATAAAATTAGGATATTAGAAAATCTACGGCATGTACGTTTTTATTTAGCTTGACTTAGTCGTAGATCTTTAGTATCTAAACTTAGTCATTTTACCCCCTTCCTGTTGATCAATTGACTTAAAACTTTATATCATACTTTTAGTTCTGGTGATAAATAATAATAGTCTATAATTACAAATCCAACATGGCCGCCTCTACATATTTTCTCGATAGATTTTTTGTTTTTATTTTATAATCCTTGTCATGGGTACCAAATGAAGATTTTGTCTAGTTGAAAATGTAAATCAAGATGGCGGCCGCTGCAAAATGGCGGATTTCATATTTTAAATCTATTAAATCCCGTCAATACTGGTTAACTAAAAAAATATTTGACTAGTAATATATATATATCATATAAAACGGAGTATTTAACACAAGGTTCCCTCTGCTGCGTGCGGGATACAGCATAAAGCTGATTTAATTCAAATTTTTATTTTGATTTCAAACCAGCGCCATAATATTGTCGCATTGGAAGTCACCTTTAATATAAGTACATCTTTATTGCTATAATGTTACAGTCAAAATGTTTAATTGACCTAAATTACTTTTAACTGAATAAAAAAGGGAAAAAATAAATTTTGATTGAACTAATCAAATGTGGTTTTGTCTAAAAAACATTAGTGGGTAATATTCATTTTGATTGATTAATTATGTTTATGATTAAAGTCAAACTGCCAGGACCAAGAGGGGAATATATGTATGGAAACTGCATAATTAAAAGAGATAAATATCCTAAAATGTAAGTACGTACGTACTTGATTTTTTCTTATATTCACGCACGACGTGCGTGTACTGGGCAGAGTAAACAGAGGGAACCTGGGAATCTTGCGGTGAGACACGTCGTTCCCATTAGGACATTTTCGTTTCCCGTTTCTTCCGGTTTCCCGAGATATTGTGTGTTAAGTGGCGAAACTCAACGCTGCGGTTTGCCTTATTACAAGAGCGAGCAAATTTTAATATTAAATAATTTCATATACCGAGTGGATAAAACCCACACACAAATAGGAAACGTAGTATCTTAACACTAGATTCCCTCTGCCTACCCAGCTGTGAGCGGGATACAGCGTGAAGTCGTTGAACAACAATTATATAGAAGCCACTACAACGCTACTAGAATTTAAAACACATTGTTAACACCTCTTATATGTAGGTCTTGCGTAAACACGTGACACACTTACATATTAGAAATAAGTATTTTTAGCTCTTAAGAATATGAGTTTGAGGCCAGTCATGGCGCAGAGGCGCAGAGGCGACTGTAAACGCGGCAAGTTGCGGGTTCAAACTCCACTCGAGGAAATTAAATATTTATTTAATTTTATTAATTAAATTTCTTCGCTCTCGTGTCGAAAAAGCGAGATATTAAGTTCCGCCACATGCATTGCCCCCAAAATTCGGCGGAAAGTGGAGCACGGAGTGTCTTAACACTGAGTTCTCTTTGCTTACCCTGTTATGTGCGGGATACAGCGTAAAGCTGATTTTATTAAGATTAATGATATCAAATAAATACGTCGTTATTTTTATATACCTACAGTTACCATATTGGAAATTATTACATATGTAGAACGTATGGCTTAGTGGTCAGAGCGCTTGGAAGTGTCCAAGAGGGGCTGGTTAAAATCCCTTTCTTAATAAGAATAAGTAGAAATAAAATAATACCATCACAATTTTCGTGCCGAAAAAAATATAATTTCATGAAAAATTAACAACATAGCTCTGTTTTTAAAACGGCAGACAGAAAAAAATGAACATAAAATAAAATGTGTTTTATTTTCGCATTATAGCTCTAGAGACAACTGCTCCTGTGCCAGGACTGGCCTCTGTACTGATATGTATATGTCTCTTTAATTAAATAAAAAATAAAGATAGTGTGAACTAGTCATCCTCGTCTCCATATAAGGAAAATATTTGATTTTTCACGTTAAGGTTGTCACAAGATAAGGCAATTGTCGTAAAGCGTTTGAAATGTTGAGGACAATGCCGCATTCACAAATTACATTAAAACATTCAAATTGCAATGTTTGTCGTTAAAATCATGTTTATGTTGACTATTATACTAATTTGAGGCCAGTCATGGCGCAGGGGCACACGCTTGTCTTTAAACGTGCCTGGTAACGGGTTTGATTCTTACTCGAGGAAATGAAATATTAAATATTTTTATTTATTCGTTCTGGTTTCGAGACAATTCAAGACGCAGACGCCTTCAGAATGTGGCGGTAAATGGGAAACGGAAGTATCTTAATGGACACGCAGTGTCTTGATATTGGGTTTCCGGGTTCCTTCTGTCTAACCTGCTACATACGGGATACAGCGTGCTGCTTGAGCTTGGTGTTCATTTCTCAATTATATTATATATTTATTATTATATATTTATATTATATATTTTCATCCGCGTAGTTGATAAAAGAAGAGGAGGATATTAAAGAGATTATTACTATTTATTACAAATATTTTTTCGAGTTAACCTAAGACAATTATTGAGTGAAGAACCAACCAGACAAGGCTACTTGAATAGTACTATGATGAACTTAAACTGAAATGTTCAAAATATAAATGCAGAACGAAACTCACCTCAAAGTAAAATAATATTGGATAATTTTTGTTAAAAATCGTTTCTAAAGCAATCTTTTTGATAGTCACAAAATTTGCAATGACTTTAAAAAGACAGAAAATGGATATAGGAGTTATATCCCAATTATATTATCTTAAATCAGCGTCTATCACGACGCGAGGGAGTAAACAGTCTCTTCCCGCATAGGCAGAGGGAGCCTAGTCTTCAACTCCACTCCATTCCTGAATTTTCGTGGGAATCGAACCTACAATCGCTCACAAAGCTGCCAAAACGTCATCTTTAATTTAAAAAAACTATGGTACATACGTGAAAGCGTCATTTTAAAATAAAAATTTAAATCAGGTTGTCGATACAAAATATTTGTGGTAATCATTTTGACATGCTCGACCGCTCCCTGACGTCGCGTGATGTGAGCGATTGTAGGTATATATAGAATATGGGAAGTTTTGGAGATGGTATCGAAAGGACATATGTACACTATACAGTAGAGTTAAGGACTTCTAAGGTGATTGAACCAGTACAGCTGGAATGAGGATATCAGCGTTTTTTTTAAATAATATTCTAGTAACGTAAGTTTTTGTAAGTAAGTAGTTTGAGGCCATTCGTAGCGCAGCGGCACGAAGTGTGACTGTAAAACTGACTGGCTGTGGGTTCGATCCCCACTCGAGTAGATGAAATATTTACATAAAATTTATATTTCTATTTCTTCGCTCTGGTGTCGAGGCTAAGCGCGGCGTTGAGTTCTGTCACTCAACACGCAATGCCTCCAGAATTCGGCAGAAAGTGGGGAACGGAGTGTCTTACAACAAGGTTCCCTCTGCCTACCCTGCTGTGTGCGGGATACAGCGTGAAGCTGATTTTTTTTTTTAATATTCTAGTACTAGTTGTAGACCGCCAATCCGTTTGTGTGAAGTTCAAAACGTAAAATTTCAATAAAAGGTTTTTTTTTATTTTTTTATTTGTCTTAGTATTCCTCTAAAATCCTGAAGGAAGCTTTACATACATTTCAGTGTTCTACGCCGGGTAGTTTCGGCTGTGCGTTATCTGTTGGCTATTCAGTAACTACTTGGATTTCCCAATAAATAGTAATAAAATATCTTTAAATTCATTTTCGCGGTATTGAGTTAAGCCACTAAAATGACAATGTCTCCGGAATTCAACGGAAAGTTCGAGACGGAAGTGTCTTAACGAAAAGGAGGTGCTTTATCACTAGATTCCCAGGTTCCCTCTGCCTACAATATGCGGGATACAGCGTGAAGCTTGAAAACCCTGCTACTTCTATATACATATAGTCATATTCTATGAAGCCAACGGTAGCCGTCAAACGGAATACCTGATTAGAAGTCTAGTATTTAAGCGGTGGTAGCGGTCATTTATTTATGTTTCAAACTTTAAATATGTTATCGATCATTTAAAAAATGACAGCCAAGGTGTTATAATTATTAATTAGTTGCTATGGTAACGAGATTTAGGTATTTTATTTAAAAATAAATCGAAATAAATCAGCAGGGTAAGCAGAAGCAACTTAGTGTTAAAACACTCCGTTCCCCACTTTTCGCCGAGTTCAGGAGCATTGCGTGTTGAGTGGCAGACCTCAACGGCGCGCTTTGCTTCAAAGAAATTTCGAAGAATATTTCACTTCCTCGAGTGGGGATCGAACCCGTAACCAGTCGATTTTGCAGTTACACTTTGCACTATTACTGGCCTCAATAATTAATTCTCCAGAGATCATAAAATACTTTGTAATTAATATTGAAAACATAAAATAAACATATATTTTCTTTTATAACATATAAAGGGATTTTAATGAATTCGTGTTTTATATGTAGGTTGGTTGGTTGGTTAATGTTTAATAGGATACGTCTACACCTAATAAAATTATGGTTTTCCTTTTAAAATTCTTGTTTTATATCTAACGGGATGATCAGAGGGAATTGAGTTCAGAACGATCTCTAAATACCTCTTTAGCCTCGTCTACTGTCATCATCATCAACCTCTTCATACATGACATTCGGCAGTTTTCGTGAACTTCTATTGAAAGTCAATCTTTCAGAACTCTTTTACCAAGTGCTCTTACTTCATAAATCTATTTGTTAGTGCTATCTTCTTATTTTTCACAATAAAATTTCTAGTATGAGGTATATTGTGAGGTTATGGCATCTCTACAACTCTCCTTGTTCTTTTATTCTTTTTCTCTACTTAATATGTTTTTATTTCTACTAAATTCTAAAGTACCTACTCTTATAACAGACAATTGACAAAAAATAATATATATTTCTTACTATTGTATAAAAAAATATTGTCCAATTCTCTTGGGAAATAAAGATTATCGCATTTTGTATGTGTGTGTGTACATGCGATGTTCACTTCCGCAACTCAACAGGGTTAATGTCTCGAAAATTTGAGACATCATTATTTTTTTTATCTGGCGCCAATCACAATAATATAATACGTATGGTGGACCATTAATAGATTAATTACACGATAATTACCTATCATGTAATCAAGCCGCAATAAAATTTCGCTATAAAAATAATTTTGCATATTTATTATTTCTATATCAGCTCAGTTTCACGTTGTATCCCGCACCCAGCAGTTTAGGCAGAGGGGACATAGTGATAAGACACTCCATTCCTCACTTTCCGCCGATTTGTTTGAGGTATTGCGTTTTGAGTGGCAGAAATGAACGCCGGGCTTTTGCCTTGGTGCCAGAGCGACGAAATGAAAATATTAAGTAATAATAATTCATTTCCTCGAGTGGAGATTGAATCCACAACCGTCGCGTTTCAGTCACACCCTAGTGTTCTGCACCACGACGAATAAAAAGTAACTGCATTAGGGGGGGGGGGGGGGGATAAAGAACTTTAATGTAACATTCCATTTCTCAGTTTCCGCCAATTTTTCGAGATGTTCCGTTTTAACTGCAGCGAGGAAGTTGATACCTAAACGGACGGAACGAACGGACGGTTAATACCGAACGGATCCTTCCGAATGAATATACTTTTTAAGAACCAATCGTAGTATAATTAGAAAACTGACTGATGACTGATATCACTGGAACAAGGAAATCGAAAAAGCTTTAACCGAGATTTAATAACATTCCCACGAATTATAATCAAATAATAATTGCATAAGTTTCTAATCATAATCTAATAGGATTCGAACTAGCAACCATCGTAGGCGACATTTCACTTTAAATCCATTATTTTTAAACCGTTACAGAAGAAAAAGGAACATATTTTATTTTAAAATTTATTATTAATCTGTGTATATAGTTGGTGTGGTCTAAATTTATCGAGATCCATCTACGACCTACATCGTAGAGAAGTATTTATCGAATTTTTAGCCTCAAATGAACGTATCGGTTTTTATATGAAAATTATCTATATAGTCTTATAATTTGAAATTTAAAATATAAGATTTTATTGGACATAAATTAGAAAACTTCGAACTAACTCGATCAAAATAATATGTAAAGCACTATTTTTGGAGATAACATATGTCATTGTTTATATTTGAGGCACTTTCGATTTTTTTATTGTGTTTTCTATTTCTTGTTAGTTTATCGACCTAAATGGTATGTATAAGATAAATATTTTATTTGAAAAAAAAAAATTGGTGTAATAGATTAATACAAGGAAAGTAAAAATAGAAAAATATACAAAAAAAAAGTATTAAAAAAATCAGAAAAATATACAAAAAAAAAGTATTCAAATTAAAAAAACTGAAACAATAAACTTTTTTTTGTAGCTTCACGCACAGTTACCTATTGTTGAAACACTTCATTGCTCATTAGATATTTATATTCCCCACTTTCCACCAAGACATTTTGTTGAGTGACGGAACTGAACGCCGTGTTACCTCGTTACCAGAGCGAAGAAATAAAAATATTAAATAATATCATTCCCCGAGTGGAAATCGAACCCATGACCGTCGCCCTTACAGTCGCACCCTGCGCCACGACGGCCTCAATTAACAAACTACTTGATTCGCTTGGTTTCGCTTCTGCTAAGAGATAGTGAGGTACTCTCAATTTTTTTTCGCATAAGGATGTCAAAAATATCTCGTTTCACATCTGAAATTTAATATGAAAGTTTACCGTTTTAAATCTCCCGTATGCTCTTTTGTGTGGAGTCATTGGTGTAATGTTATATGTATGTGAATTTTGCGTTTGACCGCGGATTTGATTTTATTTAAGCTTAAGTTGCCTGAAAAACACATGGTCAAAGGAAAGTTAAAGATTTAACAAAAAATATGATTTTAATTTATTATTTTTGAGCTATCATATAAGATTTTCTATATAATTTTAAGAGTACATAAAGAATAGAGTTTTGCCAGCTTAGCCGTACCGTTGTAAAACGTACCGAATACCTTATAAAACGGTACGGTCGTGCCTAAATTCACAAATAACGCTTCATATAGTAAGAAATTACAACAAAAAACATCATCTATAAGTATATTCCAGGGTCCCGTATCTCAAGGTTAGGGACCCTATTACTAACTTTCGTTTAAAAAAAAAATCGACAAAAACTTTTAAAAAATATGTATTATTTATTATAAATTGTCTGATTAAAATTTGAAAATCATACAGCAGAAATCTATTACCTTACTATACGGTACAGAAGTAAACGAATTTTTGTCTGTAATTCTATAACACACCTCAAAATATTTGCAAATAAATACAAATAGGATTATGTTTGTTGATAATATGTATCTAATCTTTTTATTTCCGTGATAAAGTTATTATGAAATAAAAATATTATTCCATTTCTATTATATTTATAAAAAAAAACATGGTATTATTATACATAGGTACATTTTGTTTTAGATTCACGCTGTATCCACCACAAATCAGAAACCCGGACCCTAGTTGGACCCTAGTGTATAACACTTCCATTCAACAAACTTTCCGCCTAATTCTAGAGGCATTTCGTATTAGTAGCGGAGCTCAACGCCGCGCTTTGTATCGTTACAAGAGCGAGAAAATCAAAATATTATTTATTACATTTCCTTCAGGGCGAATAGAACCCACAACCTGTTGCTGCTCCAAGACTATCCTGTACTGACAATTAACAAAATTATGCGTAATTTTATGTATATTTTTTGTTATTTATCTAATTAACACCTTTTTAAAGTGCGAGATCTTTTTTATACATTACTTACAGAAAAAATTGTACGCGTAACTACTTGATAAGATCTTAAAATTCTATAGAACTAAAAAAAAAAAGTATAGCAATCAATTCCATTTTGTTTGTTATTTCATCTCATCATTTGAATTAATTTAAATAAATTGGATGAAATTATCAAATAGGCTTATTTAAAATATAAATAACGACCATATCAGTTTCTATATCGATTTATATTGCTATAATGAAATGTGTGTAAAAATTTACGATATCATTCTATAGAGTATTTGTAAAAACCTGTCAAGGATGCTGGAAACAAGTAATAGATCGAGAGTAAATCTTGATGTGGTCTTAAGTACTAAAATCTAATAAATTCGTTATATCGATTCGTCGCAAGTGAGCAGTGAGTCAATAAAAAATAATTATATTGACATTTGAATGTCCAATTATTTCACTATTTTTTTTTTAGGGTTTCGTACCTTAAAATGACAAAAAACCTATAGGATACTTCCTGTAGACCTACAGTTATGTAATTTGGTTAGAAGTGAGAGCTTGCAGTACAAATAAAGAAAAAAATATGTAAAATATGCAAATTTATAATTATTTCATAGAAAAAAACCATTACAAACTTATCATTGTAAATCATTTCATACAAAATGAACGCATACGTCCGCAAACTTAAGTTAGTTTCCAAATCCTGATATTGATACGGAACCCTCAGATTGCGTATTCAACTCGCATTTAACCAGTTTTTTGTATTGTCTATATCTGTATTTATATTTTGAACTAGTTTCCTTATATAGGGATAGAATAAAATGTACGCTCGGACTTACGTAAGATTTGAAGACAAAATTTGTCAAAATATCGTCCAGCTTTTTATGACTAGGCACATAGGCGAAAGCAAGATTAATAAAAAATAAAAAAAAATGTTCAATTAAAATTTATAAATATATAAAAGCCAGCCGTGGCGCAGTCATAAATCTGTGACTGTAAACGCGATTAGTTCTGGGTTCGATGCCCACTCGAGGAAATGTAATTCATTTAGTAATATAATACTTTCCTTTCCTCGCTCTGAAACCAAGGCAAAAGCTCGTCGTTGAGTTACGCCAATCAACACGCGATGCCTCGAAAAAATCAGCGGAAAATTGGAAACGGAGTGTCTTAACACTATGTTCGATAGATACAGCGTGAAGTTAATTAACTAATTTCAAAAGTAAATCTTGTTTCCAATATAATGTTGTAACAGTATCAACAAGCGCTTGTAATCTAAACGAATGTGACTTGTTAACACATTGCGAAGCGTACGTGAGCAGCCGTTGTTATGGGTTCAAATAAAATTGATCTATTGGTACCAAATTAGTACTCTGTACGTGACGACCAGCGTTTAACACTTGAGATATAAATAATTTATGTTAAATATAAAAACAAATAGCAATGGCGCCGTTTTGGCTTACTAGATTTGTGAGCGCGTTACGGTGATAGTTGTGAGTTCGATTTTAGCGTTTTTAGTTTCACATTTTATCCTACACAAGGTATGCGGAGATTTTTTTTTGTCAAGAAACTCCGTTCTCTACTTTCTGGATGAGTGGCGGAACCTAACGCTTTGTTTGTTTTATTAGATCTTAGAAATTAATATAATAAAAATATTGTTATTTCCTACACTTGGGATTGATTTACAACCATAAAAAATAATGGATATATTTATAGAGACGTTATTCTTTTATTATTCAATTCTCTTTTTAGAATTTTTAAAGGACATATGAAGCTATAACAAGTGTTAAACAATTTCAATAAAAACGTATGGCTTAGTAGGGACGTATGGCTTTAACGGTTTTAAAGAGGTTCGGGTTCGAGTCCCGATCAATTTTTTATGCGTTTTAAAAAGAAATAATCACATTGTAAATTCCGATATTTAGTACAAACTCATATTTCGTAACTTATTTTTTAAAACGCGACAACGATACCAATCTTGAGAATGATTTAAGATTTGTAACATGAATCTTTACGGGCCGTATTTAATATCAGATGAAAAGAGAAACCAAAAGGTATGCATAGATTATATCTCGAGAAGAGAGAAGAGTTTACAAGCGAGTCTCTCGTTTTCTTTTTTTTTTTGTTAATATTCCAATATAGCGCCCGCTTTGCTCTTTGACTGACTTTGATAAATACAATGTCCATCATTCTTCGTCATTCCAATTGTATAATAACTTATATGTATAATATTATATAGGTATTTTTGTAGACTGCATTGCTTACTAGAAATGGTTTTTAAACACCTTTTTTTTTCTTTTTTTATGATTCGAATTTTTTTGCTTCACGCTGTAACCCGCACATAACAGAGTGAATGATAATGCCTATCCTGCTATTTACCAAGTAGATACAAGAAATCGCAATCGATAATATTAAAAATTTACAGGATTAATTGACTCTTGATTTGTTTAAGCGAAACGACATTGGGTTCATTGGGATTCATATCTTTGTAATCTTTAAAAAATGATTGTGAAAAATGCGGCGTTGAGTTCCGCCACTCAACACGGAATGCCTTCACAATTCTGCGGAGATCTGGGAGCGGAGTTTCTCAACATTAGACTCCATATATGATGAAGCTGGGGTATCTCTTGTGTAAGTGTATACTATGCACAATCGTGACTTATACAGTACGCACTCTGTAAGTATCTTAATACAACTGTATTTAACTGTTTTTTGTATTATTTTTTCATGTTACGTCATTTTTCGACCTTGTTCACATAATGTAAGAGCTGATTTCAAAAAACTTTGGCGAAACGAAATTTATTATTGGTTCTTTTTTTGTTTTGTTTTGTACAACAATGGAGTTTTACACATATTTTTTTTATTTGCACTGGTGTCTCTATATATTTACTAATTAATTTTACATTTTTCAGTAAGCGATTTTATTTCAAATAAATGTAATACTTTTAAATAATCAAAAAATATTCAAAAAAATATATATTTCATTTTTCGCTGTGAAACCAAATTTTTGATTAACCAAATCACGACTTCCATTACTTGCCTCAACGTTTTAAAAGCCCGACGAGAACACATAAAAAATCATATTAATCTCTCCGCTCTAGATAAAATAAAAACTTATGAACAAGATGCATTACAATCACCACCACAGCTCATCCAGCAAACAAAATATAAACCGAGTAAAAGTTACAATGGCAACAATGAAGAAAGTGCCCCAATCATACATCCACTTACCAGTTTTGAATCAAGATAAACCACGACAATGAACTTGACTGAAGCTATTGGGTGCTGATATCAGCCAATACCGGTACAAAAATCTTGAAATTTCACTTGGACCAAACGGCAAACACAATACAAAAACGTTTTAAATATCACCAATATCACTATTTTGTGTGAAATACGATAAAAATCGTCTTCAATATCCCGTTCCGAGTTGTGTGTGGTTGAAAAAAAAGGAAGTCGCCGGGTACATGGTAGGCGCCGCGGTGCGCGGACGCGGGACAGTCTAAAACTGAACAAACCGGTGTGAACTGTCTACGATCGGGAGCGTGACCATGCTCGATCTGTCGGCTCGTTACCAACTTCACTGTGAACCACAATATTATGTTTATATGATAATGTTTCATAAAATATGTATTTGAGGGCCAATTCGCGTCGGATACTGTCTGAGTGTAGGTGCTACTGGGTTCAAATTCCACTAGGAGAAATTCAGGTGGAGAGTGGATAAGGGAAATTCGTACGATTTATTTGATATAAAGTTTAAAGGTGATTTTTTTATATATATAAGTTGATTGTCGATATGAACTTTGGGAACTTTCGAAAAAGGACAAGATTGTATTGCATCTGAGGGATTCTTTAAAGAATGCATCGTGATAACGTATCTTTATAATTTAATAGTGGATGTATAATGTATTGTGCAAATCTCTTAGTTAAAAGTTTATATAAAGTTAGTAAAGAGGCCAACCGTGGCGCAAGGGCAAAATGTGTGACTGTAAAATCGACTGGTTGTGAGTTCGATCTTCACTCGAGGAAATGAAATATTTATTTACATTTATTACTATATTTTAATTTCTTCGCACTGGTGTTGAGGCAAAGCGCAGAGTTGAGTTCCAGAACTCGGCGAAAAATGGGGAACGTAGTGTCTAGGTTCTCTTTGCCTCCTGCTGTGTACACAGCGTGAAGCTGCTTTTATTTGATTTTCAAAAGTTAGTTAGTTAAGATTACTCAATAGTTACATTGAAAACCATAAAATTGACTGAAATCCCTATAAATTGAAACAACCCAGATACATTCTAATTTGGGAACGACGAAACGAAATTAAAACTGTTTGAGTTTAATTTATTGCATTTCATAATATAGTCTTAACCTTAATTTAATAAACTTTTTAAAGCTTAGGTACTCTTTAAAAATGTTATATTAAAATATTAAAAAATATTGCTAATTTCGATATTTTGTAGAGTAAGTTCATTAATGTAGAGTTAGTCAAAAAGTTTATACCAAATAGAGCCAGACAGACAACTTTTAATTTAAAAAATATATTTTGAAGATTTTATATTTTGAAGAAGAGAGTTTATGTAATACTAGCGGCACGCCCGCGGCTTCACCCACTTTAACTTTATTAATCGAAAACTACGTTTTACTAAATACATAATATACATTTGTTATAAGCATACATATAGATATAGATTGCTAGGTAGTGCCTTGACTTCATTCAACTGACGATAACTTTTTTTTGATGAACCGAATTTGATGAAACTAACTTTAAATGTTATTCTGAGTTATAAAACAATGCAATTAGTGAAAGTTTTAAGTAAGTCGGTTCAGTACTTTTGGAGATTAACTTGGACATCCATATAGACAGACACACAGATGAGAAATTAAAAAAAAATTACTTTCTATTATTCTTTTTAAGTGTCCCTCTATCCACTTCAGTCAAAATTACTAACTATACGGACAAAATATTTTTAGTGTTTTATTATATGTAGAGATATACTTTATTTAACGGTTCAGAAATATTTTGGGATACCTACAATTACTGGTAAATATTATTATAAGATTCAGAATTATAAACACAATTGAGGCAAAAAAAGAAAATATTTCAATGAATAGCTATTTTTTCCGACTCTACATACATATAAAAAGCTTGAAGAGTAAAAAAAAATTTTTTTTTAACTGAATTCTGGGAGTGGCGGAACTCAACGCCGCGCTTTGCCTCAACACCAAATCAAAGAAATGAAAATATTAATATAAATAAATATTTCATGTCCTCGAGTTGCTATCGAACCCACAACCAGTCGCGTTTACAGTCACACTTAGCCCCAGCGCCACGACCGGCCTCATTTAAGGCATTTAGATCATTATGTCATCTTAAAGCAATTTTTCAGTATTAGTCACATATACTTTTTTTCTTCAAGTCAAGTTAGTATGAGATAAATATCAAGGTGAGTTTGACTTTATCATACATTTATGATATATTGACACTGCAATATTTCCCGACACAATACTATCGTACATCGATACTGCGAGAATTGATATACTATCGGTCATTTGCTATCTTGAATTTATTATTTGTATTGTATTATATTATAATATATAAAAAAAATTAGCTTCACGCTGTATACCGCATGTAGCAAGGTAGGCAGAGGGAAATTAGTGTTAAGAGACTCCGTTTCCCAATTTCCGCCAAATTTTTGCATGTATTGCGTGTTGAGTGGCGGAACTTAAAGCCGGGATTTTGTCTTGGTGCCAGAATGGAGAAATGAGAATATTAATAAATAATAATTTATTCTCTCGAGTGAGGAACCCGCGACGGTCGCGATACAATCTCAACCTTGTGCCCTTGCGCCGCGACGGCCTCCAATATAAAGCTTCATTCTAGCTACATTCTATATGTTTCCTGCCACTTTTCGTTTCTAATGTACACTTAAAATATAAATTATTTAGGAATTCATATTTAAAAATAAGAAGAGACCAGTCGAAACGCAGGTGCACAAACGTACGACTTTAAACGCAACAGGCTGTGAGTTCGATCACGGAATTCGAAAAAAATAAATAGTAAATATTTTCATTTTCTCCCTCTGGTAAAGAGACAAAGCGCGTCAATGAGTTCCGTCAACACGCAACGCCTTTAGAATTCCGCGGAATGTTAGGAACAAAAATGTCTTAATGGAACCAGATTGTCTCAACACTAGGGCCCCAGGTTCCCTCTGCCTACCCTGACACTGAAAAAGCCTAAATAAGATAGTAACTTGCAATTAATACTAAAATATGAAATACTTAACACTAAATATGTACTATTATTAATTTAACAGTAGATATTATTAAATTCGATTACCAATAAAATTTATTTTTTATTGAAACACTTTAAATAATAATTAGCATTTATTTCAAATAAAAAAGACTTCGACTGGGCTTTTAAGATCTAAGCTAGAACATTTGAAGCGCGCCACATTCATGTAATTAAGCTAAAATTAAAAAAAAAAACAACTTTTTTTATTCTAATATAGCGTTAACAGGAAAACTGTCACGTTAATTGCAATACTAGTTTTGGAGTCAATCAACTAAAATAAATATTTAAATTACTTATATTTTACGAATTGAAGGTTTTTGAAATAAAAGATTATTTTTGTTTGTACATATATATATATATGTATATATATATATATATATATATATATATATATATATATATATATATATATATATATATATACCTTAGGCTGAATATGAACTGATGTAAACCTAAAGTTATTTTTTTTTCGTTCACCAAAAAGGCGGGAAATTTCTTAATATAATTAAAAAGTAGTATGTTAACTCGTCTATAATTATTTTTGTAGTAACTAAGGCAGTTGACAAATAAAAATACTTAGATCAATTTTTACTAATTAAAGGTATTTGAAAAAAAAACATTTGTTTTCACATACCTTATGCTGAATATGAACTGATGTAAACCGTTTTTTTTTGTTCACCAAAAAGGCGGTTGATTTCTTAACATAATCAAAAAGTAATATTTTACCTCGTTTATAATTATTTTCGTAGTAACTAAGGCAGTTGACAAATAAAAATAGATCAATTTTTACTAATTAAAGGCATTTGAAATAAATTATTATTTTTGTTGTCACTGAACTTTTATAAGCCTAGGACGGCTTCATTTCGTTTACCAAAAAGGCAGGAAATTTCCTAACATAATTAAAAAGTAATATTTTAACTCGTCTATCATTTTTTACATAGTAACTAAGGCAGTTAACAGATAAAAATAACACATTAACATTATTCAAAGTGCCAAAAACATTGTAAGAATTACCATATTTAAATTTAACAGCTTTATTTAAAATGTAGCAACACTCAAAATTTATTATGCCTATTCATTATTGAATTATTTATTTCGATACATTATGTTACGTACATGGCTGTACGGAAATGCATTGCTTACGGCGCGGCAGTCGGATTTACGTATTTCCGGTTCTTCAATTTGTTTATATGGTAATATGCTTAATCTTAATGTCGACTTTTATTGTGTTTATGGTTATCATTAACACGCCTTAATTACTGTGAAAAAGTGTAAACGAAAGTGTAAACAATCACTTATAAAATTCAATAAAAAAAAAGTTGATAGCGTAGTATATATTTTAAAAAAAATAGCTGTCTATTTTCCTTATGTCTAAATTAGCGTCACGCTGGGTTCCTTTATGTGGGTGCAGGCTACCGCACATAGTCAGGAAGGCAGAGGGACCTAGTGCTAAAACACTCCGTTCTCTACTTTCCGCCAAATTCCAAGCATTGAGTGTTAAGCAAAAAAATGGAAATAGCAAATAGTTCATTTCCTTAAGTGGAAATCGAACCCACAACCTGTCGCATTTACAGTCACACTTTGTGCCTCTGCGCCACGAAGGGCTTCTATTTTCCTTGTGTCTAAATTAATTTAAGTAATTATACAATATTATTTTTAATTAACGTTTTGATTATACATTTCGTCTCATCTTTGCGTGTTATATTTATATCATATTACGGGTTACGTGAAAAAACGTAGTGATAATAGCTGTCATTATCTTGTTTCCGGCAATTTAGATATCTTTTTTGAGGCCAGTCGTGCCGCAGGAGCACAAAGTGTGACAGTAAAACCGACTGGTTGTGGGTTCAATCCCCAGTCGAGGAGATGAAATATTTACTTAAATTTATATTTCCATTTCTTCGCTCTGATTTCGAGGCAAAGCGCGACGTTAAGTTCTGCCACTCAACACGCAAAGCCTCTAGAATTCGGCAGAAAGTGGGGAACGGCGTCTCTTAACACTATATTACTTCTGTCTACCCTGCTGTGTGCGGGATACAGCGTGAAGCTGTTTTTTTTTATGGATATAAATAGCGGGCGAAGCCTCGTTGGGGTCGCTACTTAACAATATAGGTATCTATCTACTTATAGTTCAGATTTTTCCGTAGGTTAAATTTTACAATATAACGAAGCGAAAGAACAAGTTTAATAGCGCAAAACATATAAAAAAGAGATAAAATTTATGAATGTTAGCTTTTAATTAACAAATCTTTAATAGATAGGTACTTATACAAAATTAAAATTTATCGTGGGCCACGGCGACCATGATTTACATAATACAAATTTACGTTGATGAAACACCAAAGTAACCGCCGTAAAATTAAAAGAAATAATCACAATAACATAGATATAGAAAAAAAATTATGGTGTTATTTACTAATTGTATCGATACGCGTCACATTCTTTATAAAATGAATTTTTGATAATAATTTTATTAGGTATAAATTATTTTTATATTTTTTCTAACAACTGCCAGATTATTATTTTTATAAAATGTTAGTTTCCGTATTTTTTTTCCTTTATTTCTTTATTATTTTACGTAACACAAGATTACAGAGCTGTACAACCTACTTTGAATGGAGTCTTCTCATCGTGACGTTTTCTGTGCTGGACAAGTTTATTTTGGCTTAACTCTTTATCCTACACATGGCAATTTGCAGAGGGAATCTGAAGAATTTGTAGTAGTTACATTTCCGTTTCCCACTTTCCGCCGAATCTGTGGGCATCGCTTGTTGAGTCAATTTTTAAAGAAAGCTGTTACCCATTGTTGACTTAATTTATTTCTGTTTTTGAACGTCACATTTGTTTTATTATTTAGTAGATCGGTTTGTCAAATTACATGAAATGAATAAAAAACAATAAATCTTTATAATAACAACAATTGAACCAACCATCTCCACGAGCAATGAAACTTCTAAAGTAAATTTACTACGGCGATGTCAATCTATAAAATCATTACATCAGGTCAAAAACTTATAATTTAGCATATCTATTGAAAGTCAGTTCTTAATAACTTTTTTACAATCAAAATCACCTTCACGCTGTAAATGGCGCACAGTGTGAGGGAACCTAGTTCTCGCTTCATTCACTACTTTCTTCATTCTACTACTCGCTTCCTTCACTACTCTCCGCTGAATTTTGGACGTATTGCTGAGTAGCGAAAGTCAACGCTGCACACCAAAACGAATATTTAAGTTTCTCGAGAGGGAGTCGAATCCACAACCCGTCACGTTTACAATCGCACTTTGAGCCTCTGCGCCACGACTATAATACAGGCCTTAATACATAATAATATAAAAAGGACAAAAAAAATTAAATCCACATACATTTTCTATTCGTACAGATTCAATTCCCAGCTTGCGTTCTCATTATCAGCCATGCGTTCTTGGAAAGTGTAGCGCAAAGTCATCGTTATTGAAATCTCTTGTTTGTTTTGTTGTTTGGTTGATCTTACGCGTTATTTTTTAATCTATAATTTTTAGAGTTCCGTGGGTAAAACGGAAATGTAAAAACGGAACCGTTATAGCATCACTTTGTTATCCGTCTGTATCACTGTCAAGAGCATTTAGAACTTATCCATAGATTGTTAGGAGGTTGAAACGAAGTTAAAATTAATATCAAATACTTACTCAAGTCTGTAGTTAAAACATAAAAAATATGAGTTTCTAAGTTAACGTAACCAAAAGATAAGGGCAGCTATGCATCGATTATCCTGTAATTTCACGACTCGCACTTATCCGCTATTTTTTTTCTTTATGCTTTACTGTTTTTGCAAATATAATATAATACGTATAACTATAGACAAAACAATTATAATACGATCTTTCATTATAACTTCAAGAAGTTATATTATGTATTTTGTGGCAACCAATAAAAGGGTTGGCTGTTAAATTATATGCAAATTTTTTGGTTAACACCAATGTCTAACTAACAAAAAAATATAAGTTAAAAACACCTAAAAATGTTAGTCTAAATCAAGAAATTGAGGGATGACAATTGAGGCCAGTCGTGGCTTAGGAGCACAAGCGTGCGTCTATAAATACGATAGGTTATGGGTTCGCTTCCCCCTCGAGGAAATTAAATAGGTACTTAATATTTTAATTTCGCCGCTGTGGCCAAGAGAAGAGTCCGTCATGAGTTCATACGATTAAATTGACGTACTGTATACTGTACTAATAGAACATCTTAACGAATAAAATACCTATACTTATTTAGAAAATGTATAAAAATTTAAACGCAGCGGGACTCGAACCCGCGCCTCCTGGAAACTGACCAGGCGCTCTGACCACTAAGCCATGCGTTCTCGCCAAGCTACGTCGAAATTTTATACGCTTGTTACAACTTATTTATGTTGTTAGCAGTTTTCTAAATAAGTATTTTTCTTTCCTAAGTGTGGAATAACACTTTAAAAAAAATGTTTAAAAATACCTACAGTTTTTTTATTAAGTGTGGAAAATATAAAAAATGTTAATTTGAAACGATATCTTAGGATAGACATCAGTCGCAATGCCACCAGAACTCGGCGGAATATGGGGAACAGAGTGTATCAACACTAGGTTCCCTCTGCCTACTCAGCTGTGTGCGGGATACAGCGTGAAGCTGATTTAATTATTTTTTTGACATCAATGTTGTGATAAACCAAAGATGCATTTAAAAGCAAAATAAAGTAAATAATAAACCAAACCAAAATGTGACTGTAAACGTGACTGGTTGTGAGTTCGATCCCCACTCGAGGAAGTGAAATATCATGCAAATGTAAAGAACTACTTTAATTTATAAAATTAAAAAATTAAATTAGCTTCACGCTATATCCCGCACACAGCAGGGTAGGCAGAGGGAACCTAGTGTAAGACGCTCCGTTCCCCACTTTCTGCATTGCGTGTTGAGTGGCAGAACTCAACGCCGCGCTTTGCCTCGACACCAGAGCGAAGAAATGGAAATATAAATTTAAGTAAATATTTCATCTCCTCGAGTGGGGATCGAACCCACAACCAGTCGGTTTTCAGTCACACCTTGTGCCACTGCGCCACGACTGGCCTCACTTTAATTTATATTATGAATAAAAATAATAAAATATGCCAAGTAATTTAATAAAGTCATCTAATATGTGAATGTTGAAGTCGCTCCAATGTATATCATTAGTTGACGTTCTATCAGAGTATGTTCTAACAAAATACGATGTAATCGAAGATATTTTGTTACAAAGTCGATAAATTATAAATAAGTATTCCAATATAATGAACAATATTAAGTAAGTTTTTAACCATAGAAGGAAGTCTGTGTCAAATTGACGCATCCGTTTTATAAATATTGCTCTCTCTAAGTCACTGGTTCCCAAATAATGTTCCACGGACCACCAGTGGTTCGCAGAAGCCTAAACATGGTGCGCGAACGATTTTAATTTTATGACTGGGGATGGTGAGGCGGCGTTTCTGTTTGATTACCACAGTTAATTTTTATTATACCTACATGCATAGTGGTCTCTGCTACCAAGAATGATATAAAAGTGATCCTTTCCGTTGGGAACCCCTGCCCTAAGTAAGTATCGCGAATCCATTAGGATCTGATTAGGACATTTCATGAATAAATTAAGACAAGTATCACCAGTCAAGTAGATTTTGATATATAACAACCATAAGAGTTAAAATGACGCATGGGTCTCTTTTACGCGTTTTTTTTTAGATTTTAATTTGTTTTTTTTTTTAATTTATTTTGAAACTTTAAGATTGAGATTGACTTTTTAAACTTGAAAATATGATGACATACTACAGTACATATGCGTAGGTTTCTTTTGATTTCGATATTTTGTTGTGTTTTAATAAAGCAAAGGGCAACCCGAAAATAATTGATTGATTTTTTTTTATTATTTCTACGTATGTGTATATAATTACAGATATTTTATTCAAAATAATAAATATATCCTGATCTATTGTCAAATAAAAGATATGCGTTAAAATTACGTATGACGTGACATCTTGAACGCACATAACAATATTACTTTATTTTATAATATCATTATAAAAAAAAATATTTTATTTAATAAGACACGAAATGTTTTTTAAAAGAACTCATGGCATCTTGAAAACGATATACCTTAATAATATTCAATTTATATAAATTCTTAAATAAAATGTAAAAAGTGTACAAAACACGTTTCGAAATAAGTAGTCAATCTTCTATATAAATTAATGCCATAAATCCTATTAAAACATACCTTATTTAAGATATAATTATACAAAATAACATTTAAATTAGATTTAAAAGTAATATATTTTTGGATTCATATATTTTTAAAGTAAATGATTTATTAAATTATTAATGAACGCAAGCGAAGGATCTTTTTAAGCTGTACCACCATTTTCCTTGACATCTGTCATTTAAAGCGTAAACCGTAAACTGTGATGTCAACAACGAACAACGACGTATTTCAATTTGAATAATTTAGGTTGTTACGGTACATAATTGCAATATTTTTGTAATTTAAAGATATTATTTCATGCATATAACCATAACTAATTTTAATTAAAAGATGATTTGATTCATAATATCATAGAATTTTGTAGCGAAAGTACAGTATATATAAGGTGTGGCATCACTCTTCCTTTGACTGTTGTTTATTTGTTTTCCTATATTTTACAGAGTTCTCACGTTTTGACCTACAATAAAAATTATAAAAATAAAACATGACGGTGTTGGAATCTTTCTGGTCACCATGTATTTGGTCTTCAAACGTGAAGACTGGGAGCAAAGTAGTGGCGGCGTATACGGCAGCTATGAGCATAGTGCTGATTACATTTATAGCGTACCAAATGTCTGGTGGAGATTCAACACAATTATGGAATCCATTATTTGAAGCAGATGTAAGAGGATGTAAGTGTTTTAGTTCTTTTTTTTTGTAATTTTAACCTTATGTTCAAACATTAAATTTTATGCTATTTATCAGAATTTAAGACCTGTGTGAGGAATTATCTGTTAAGATACTCCAGTCTCTAGATCCTGTCTCAATTTAAATTAAAGACTAAAGACTTCTTACCAGGTTAAGGAAAAGATAATTAATCATACCCCTGACTGAAAATCAAACCTGCCATTTTACTACAATGACCTTATCTGATTATTCTAATAAATATAACTTTCCTAACTAAGTTGAAAAAGAAATATTGTATATTATTTTTATAATTTTTCAGCTCTTCAGGTGTTTGGAACAATTTTCATAGTAATCTTAATTTGTCTTATTATATCATCTATTCTCATGGTAAGTAAGATTTCTAATTTTTTTAAATACATTATACAAATATTCAATTGTTAACCTGATTATATATAGCTATAATATACCCTATATAAGTTATACTATGCTAGCAAGATTTTTTTTTCAAATAATAGAAAACAAATTCTTTACTTTTAATTTAGTAAGAAATAATTAGATTTTTATATTTTAATTTCTCTGCTCTGATAACAAGATAAATATGGTGCTAGGGCATTGCCGTTCAACATGTAATGTCTTGAAAAAGGAGCCAGGAAGTGATCAACATATTTGAGAGGCAGTCTCTTCTCTCTTAAATCTACTTTACCTCTGCCTATTCCATTCTATAAACAGCTTTAATATAATTGATTAAATATGAAAGGAAAGCTTATATTATAATAATAAATTTGTTTGTAAATTTCAGGTAATGGGAATTAACATGTGGTTACGAGGACTGATGCTACCTTGGCTTATTACTATGGGAACTATTATTGCATTTCAGTTTATATTTGGACTGTGGCTGCTCGGAGGATATTATATTTATGTAAGTTATTTTGTTAGTGGATATTCATTTTTTTATTCAATATAGAGATTTTTTATTGAGATCTTGCTGTGGCAAAATTTAGTTTATAATCTTAGCTGTATATATAAAATTAAGATTTTGGTTATAATCTTTCTTTTTTTTTGTATTTGTCGTGTAAAATAAAATATATATAAATAAATGATCATCATACCGAATGTTAGTACATACAATTGACAAATCAAAACTATTGATGAGTTTAGTTTATGTCCGGCTACCTATACACTGATTTCATTTAGGTTACATACAATATAATTAGGCCGGTTGCGGCACCGGGACACAACTGGTTGTGGAATCCCCACTTGAGGAAATTAAATATTTACTTAAAATTTATCCATTTCATCTTTCTGGCGTCAAGGCAAAGCATGGCATTATGTTCCACCACTTAGCATTAGCTCTAGAATTCGGCGGAAAGTGGGGAATGGAGTGTCTTAACACTAGTTCCCTCTACCTACCCTGCTGTGTGCGGGATACAGTGTGAAGCTCATTTTTCATTTTTACATTATAAGTTAGAATTGTGACACTCAACCCAGTGCTGTCATCGAGGATTAGAAAAGTGAACAAAAAAATATAATAAACTCAATATTGTATCCGCCAATAATTGCAAAAATTAAAATATAATTCAAACGCTAAGAAACTCAACCCTGCACTCTGTCTGCCAGAGCGGAAAAATAAAAATAAATCAAATAAATGAATTCCAAATTATGATGCAACCTACAACCTTCGCATTAATAATCAGATGCTACCCCTCTGTGATATGAATGCCTCTTTATTCTTATAAGAACCTGAGTGGTTTTAATTTGGTCAATATTTAATGTTTTGTTTTTCTCACTTACAGCTTGACGCAACTTTTGCCGCCTTACTAGACTTTTTCTGGATGTCATATAATGTAAGCGTAATCATTCAATTTATAGTTTAAAAATTAATTCAATAATATGAAAAACATGATAATTAAATTTATTTTTAAAAGAGTCTAGCAATAAAAAGTATGTGCTGCATTGAGGTTCCGTCATTCAATACAGAATGTGGCGGAAAACAGAGAATGGAGTATCTGGACACTAGGTTCATTCTCCCTATGTATGGAAAACATCATGAAATAATAAGATTGGAGCAATTTAATTTTTTTCTTATATTAATAGTTGTTTTTTAAATTTCAGATCTACTGCTGGATGTGTGTTCTTTCACAATACCAAATCATATTGGAAATGCAATCTCCAAACATTGAAATATTGGTTGAATATTAATTTATTGACTAAAATATTTAAATGTAAACATTGTTTATCTATCGATAGTGTAGAGGTATATATGTAAACTACTTAAAGTCAATATCAATTGAGAGCTAAAATCAACTCTCCCTGTCCAGTGACGCTGTAAAGTCCGTCCCAGGTCTACAACAATAAAACCAAGTGGAAAAAATAGGGAATATCAATAATTTACTCCAAAGAATTGAATAGCTCTGTTACATTGTCATGGATACTATAATCAGAACCTAAACCAATCTCTCATCAAACTTTCAACAAAACTGTAATCATTGAAATTCGTTGGTGTGATATTGAGCTTTTCGTTCTTTATCGCGCGTATACTTAATGTAAATTTAAGATTTATATTATTTTTTAACGGTTATTGTTGTCAGGTGGGACCACACGGAAAGCACCGTTGGTTAAAAATGTATTTTTGGATTGAAGCACTTTTACTTTGAAACTCCTCATATTAAACTGAACAATTTTATTTAAATATCAATTTGCGATATTACTGGGACTTATATAAATAAGTCTTAGGTTCCAATTTATAAACTGCTTTCAACTCTTACATTGATCTTGACAGTGGGCCTGTGTCTGAATAATGTTTTAAAAATTTGGATATGTAAGAATTTGATCCCAGTATAGGAGTAAATCACTTTTTTTACACTATTTGTAGATGTACAATATACCTTATATTAAGCAATAGTTAAAGAAATTCCTTTGTATAACAAAGCCCTTATTTATAATTTGTATTGAACTCTGAGATAAATCTTTAGAGCGATCTTGATCTTGAGATTTTGTTTTCATTCATGAATTATGAAATTATTGCAGGAAAAGGATCAAAAAGCCACTCTCAGAAGTGACTTTACGATCTCACAAATGAGAGTGGGTTATAAATACGGGCGTAAGTAAATATAAATAGTAAAAAGATGTGTTCAATAAATAGTGTCAATGTATCACACAACAGTAATGTTTGTGGTGTTTTGACCAAGTGGTTCATTATTTAGTTTTTTTTTTATTTTCAAAATGAAGATCTGAAATACTTTATATTGTTTAATTGTTAGATGCCATTGAATTGTTTGTGGGTTCGATTCCACTAATGAGGAAATTGGTTATTTTCATTTCCCTGCTATAGTAGGACTTAGTGAGATATTGTTTTTTGTCAGTTTACTCAAATATCTTTTTTAATTAGAGTGGAAATTCTTCACACTGAATCTCCAGTGATTCGTCACTAAGTTCTCTTGATTCTGACAATGACGAAGATTTGATATTTTATGCTATTAAATATATTTTATATTATATAATTTGATTATTTTATATAAATTAATTTATTAGAAATTCAATTTTATAATGAAAGACAGTGTATAGTTTTTTTTCTTTTGTAATTCTTGAGTCGTAAAATGTCACTTGTGGGGGAAGTTTTAAAATCTTATTATGGAAAACTAAAAGCTAATATAATAATGTAAGAATTTAATTACGTACTATATTATATGAATATGAATTTAAACTTAAACCGTCCAGTAAATGTGAATCAAATATAGTATGGTCGATGAGTCGTGGCCGTCCTGAAGATAGATGTAGATGGCTACGCAGATTTGATTTTAGGATATTTTATTACTTTTGATTACTTATAAACGTAAGCGTTGTTGACGTTGCGTATAATTCTCACAAATTCAGAACGTCTAAATTCACGCACGGTCACATCTCGTCGACCGCACTATACATATATGTAATAACTATGTAATAATATATCAATGAATTTGTTAAATAAACTATTTTAATTGTACTTGTTTTGTTGTATTAAGAACATTGTTAGTGTTCATTTTAATGTTATGTGTATTTTTTTATAAATTTAGGATTAACGTTAAATTGTAAACTTCCGTCCATTTTACACCACCGTCTTAGCTTATTGTGTATATTTTATTTTTTAATTCAGTGAATCACTTAAAATATTTTTTTTTATTTAGACTTTAAATTAAGAATAGGATTAATTTACAACTAAACTATGATTTTTGGCACAAAAAATATTTTAGTATCTACCATGCCACACACTATGCCTCCAGAATTCGACGGAAAGTGATGAACGGAGTGTCTTAACACTAGGTTCCCTCTGCCTAACCTGCTGTGTGCAGGATACGACGTGAAGCTGATAACTGGAAAAGTTTCTACAATGTTATTAAGGAATCATTGAATTTATTAATGCCTTTTTTATTATGGTAAATAATAACAATATGTAAATTAGAAATATTTAATGATTTACTTTACATATTATAATATTAACATTAATACAATCATATTTATTAAAGTATGGGCAATTAATAAAAACAGACAACACAATGGTTGTGGGTTTGGTCACCGCGTGAGGGGACGGAGACTACACAATTTTTTTAAGCTTTCCTAGCAAGATAGGCAGAGGGAACCTTGGAATCTAGTGTTAAGACGTCCGTTTAGACACTAGTTTCCCATTTTCCGCCGAATTCAAGCTCTAGTAAGATGAAATATATAATTCCGCTACTCCATATAAAACTGCTACATAAAACAGGATGTCTTTGACATTCTGCTTCAATAATATAGGATAATATGTGCCTCATTTTAAAACCAAACTGGCCTTATATGAAGATTATTTTATATTATATGTTTACTGTAAGTTTCAAAATTAATTATATATTTGTATTTACATTATAAGTGTTTAAATTACAAAATTAAAAATCCCTTTAATTTTGCGTATGTACTATATGAAATAGAGAGAGAAAACCGAAAAGAATGTTAGATATTATTATTTTTAAAGGTATTGCGTGTTGAGTGGCAGAACTTAACACCGCGCTTAGCCTCGACACCAGAGCGAAGAAATGGAAATATAAATTTAAGTAAATATTTTATCTCCTCGAGTGGGGATCGAACCCATAACCAGTCGGTTTTACAGTTACTGACCTCTAATTGTGTATTAATAGTGTTGCTTTATAAAAATAATATGTTTAAGGTAAAAAATAAATAAATAAATTAGCTTTACGCTATATCCCGCACACAGCAGGGTAGGCCGAGGGAACCTAGTGTTAAGACAATTCGTTCCCCACTTTCTGCCGAATTTTGGAGGCATTGCGTGTTGAGTGGCAGAACTCAACGCCGCGCTTTGCCTCGACACCAGAGCGAAGAAATGAAAATATAAATTTAAGTAAATATTTCATCTCCTCGAGTGGGGATCGAACCCAAAACCTGTCGGTCTTACAGTCACACTTTGTACCACTGCGCCACGACTGGCCTCTATGTTTAAGGTACTATTATGAATTTAACTTTACTATAAGAGATTGAGTATAGAATTTTTATAAGCTATCCCCATGAAATAGCACACTAAGATCTTATCTTAAATTGTAATTTAGTTAATAATGTGCGTAATTACATAATATATATTAATCTTTTTTTTCTTTTATCACGCATAGAGCAGGGTAGGCGGTAGGTTCCCTATAATATAAAGGGAGAACCTATATTATTAAGTTATAGCATTTAGACATTCCATTCAGTTTCTTCATTAAGTACAAGTTCAACTAGCACAAGATGTAAGATATACCCTAAACTATAAAAATACAATTTTTATGATGATTTACTAGAAATTTTGCTAAGTGGTCTCTACAACATAAAAATACAAGTAGGTAAAGTATACCAATAAATTTTCATAACTGAAGCATGATTTTGTTATTAAGTACTTGTTTAGTACAAGTTTAAATTTTCCTTTGCTCAATGTATATATATACTTTTTATTTGTGGTTTTGATTATCGTTACTCGTGAAATAGTTTGAAATTTTAATAAAAAAAAATTTATCAGCAAAACATAACTTATTTCAGGAGAGAAAAAAAAAGCTCATTTAAAATTCTTAATATTTTATTGGAGATTTCTGTCAAGTTATTGTTAAAAATAAAAATCAAAAATATCAGTTCAAAAAAAATTAAACATAACAAATAATTTCGATACAAGCCTATACCCAATTACTTTAATTACATCTTTAATACAATTTTTACGATAAATCTTAAATTACGATATAATAACGAAGCCTAAAAATCAAAATGAACAACTTTTCCATTCATATTGCACAATAAAATAGCACAAACAGCATAAATATTAATTTAATAATTACGAAATAACGTCTAATTTTATATAAAAAAAAACATGTTTAAAAAGTATTTACTGGAATGGTTATGAGTATTTCAATTGTCATGCCTTTGTCTCTATAAATTAAAAATAATACTTTCTGGAATGTTACTTAATAACAGAAAATCGATTCTATATTCGATTAGAGCTAATCGATTTCTAAATACAAATTGCACCAACACTAGACATTCATTGGCTGTTAGTTTAAAAATCAGAGAGGCTTCGATACAATTCTTTACAATTTTATATTAGAAAAGAAATAAAATTTTCACCGAATACAGTTCAAACGTCTACTTATTTTAAATGTAAAATATTGAACAGAAGTCTTTGTCTTTGTCAACAAAAAAAAAACTGTCATAGATAATAAACGACATATTTACATTGAAATCTTATTTCGAATAATAAAATAATATACAATTCTTATGCTATAATTTACAAGTTAATATTGCCTAAATACGACCTCTATACTATATACTATACAATAATTTACAAAGAAGCTTACTTAAAATCGTTAAGTGATATGCAATAAGCTATAGGTATAGCTTAGCGGGCGAAGTCTTTCCCCTATTAAAACACTAAGAACAAAATACTGTTTTGGCTCATTTCATCGCCATTACAATGACTTGTCTTTCAATAAACAATAATTAAACATTTAAAAAATATAAATAAAATATTTTTTCTTATTCGAAAATATTGTAATATACCAGAATTTTCTACTTAATAATGCCAGTGGCGGTGCTGTATAAACATTTGGCACATTATGTCATGATGAACAACTAATTTTCAAACAATCTACGTTCTCGCCGTCGTTCTGAGTATTTCGTAATACTTATTCAATATTATTTAATCAAATCATTTACATTCAGTTTTCGGTCAAATTTGACGCGTCATTTTAAGTTACAAAATTATTTGCTTAAAAAACCCAAACAATTGATGTGACGATTCATCGCTACAAGGAAAACTCCTTCGAATATTTCCAAAATTTCATCACTACCGCAAACATGGCTATGAGCTTGTTGAATACCAATTAGTGTTCGGCGGAGCGGACTTGTCCACGGGCTGGTGCGAGTGAGACGCGTGCGCGGAGTGCGCCTGCGGGTGATAGAGATGGAAGGACGACGGAGGATGGAAGAACTGTGTCTGATCTAACGACGATGCGTAATCTAGTGCTCCAGGTACGGCCGAATAGGCTTGAGGCTTCAAAGGTAGAGGAGCTTCACCTAAATAAGAGTGCCTTAAAGCCTCAGAATACGCACTGTTGTCGTATGGTAAAGCATACTGTTGCTTGTCTCTTGGAGACACTGAGCCGGGCGGAGTCATCGCAGAGTGGTAGTCTGCGTAACCGCCGTACGCCAATGTGCTTATATCTGTTCCTTTATGACCCAATTGATCTCCATATCCAGAACCCTCACTACCAGGTGGCGTGGGTAGCGGCCCTGATTGTCCGTCACTGGAATAATAGCCGCCTGTACGCCCATCTCCTAAAAAGTTACTTCGAATGACACTTTCACGATTCGCGTAAAGCTGCCTCAATAAAGCCGAAGCAGGTGTTGGAGTGTGGTTGCCAGGGATTTGTCGATTTAAGTGATTCAAGTGATGATTTTGAGTTCCGATCCATTGTATGGTAGATTTTTGTTGCTGTTGTTTTAAGAGTGCATCAGTAGAAAAGTCTGTCGGCCTGTGAGAAATTTCTTTCCCATCTAGCGCTACAGATGGTAAATGCTTAGACATGGCATTTTCCAAATCTCTAACGGACGTGGCATCAGACGTTTCTGGAAGAGTTATTGCTTTGGTCATGTCGCGTTCAGGAGTGATAGCAGCTCCAGGGTTAGACGAGCTCTTTCGTCGTTCTTCATCCCTGTCGACTTCTTCCTCACAATCAGTTGTGTGTTTTCGTTTCTTCAGTCTTCTGGCTGGCATTGGCGAAGTGGCAGTTCTATCCTGTGTTGTGTGTAGCGGTAAAGGTTGGTCATTCAGTCTAGTAAGATGTGTGACATCAGAGGTAGGTGGTGCTGTTGAAGCGGAATCTGTGTTAGTAGGAGCTTCGCTTCGGTCTACGTGTCGTGATGGCGGCGGAGGTGCTCCAGGAGTATCAGCATCTGGTGGGCCGTTTTCTGGGTCACCCGTTGCTTCCTCTCTCTTAACTCCTTGAACACTTTCTTCCAATTGACAGCAGTCCATCACCGTATTAGGATATTCACGACCACTGCAAGCAAGAAAGAAATGCATTATTAAGCAATTCTGAATATATTTTTATTATTTTAATATGAATGTTTGAAACAATTTTTAACACTATAAAGATATAGTAAGTACCTAATAACATAGTTGACGCAAATAATATTTTGTTCCTCTGCGTTCTTGGAGGAGCAGACGACAGTGGCGCAGGTCTGCATCCAAGTGTAGCCGCCGAGCTTGTTCATCACTCTGTAGTAGTGTGTCAGCACTTGCCCCTTGTTCATTACTGTAACAAATAAAATGGAATAAAAATATTTTTGAATATTATTCTTTCCAAAATAATTGCGTTTGAACGGTCTGGTTGAACAAAGTTCAGCGTAAAATTCCACCATTTTTTATCCTATAAAGTTATGGGAAACAGATATTGTAATCACTGAGAATCAGATTCTCCTTTCATACATGATGCAAAAAAAATAATGAAGATGCCTAAGCAAAACGTAAAAAAAAATATATTCAAGAATAATCCGCTACATAAATTTTGAACAAAATATGTCAGATTGCTTTAATAACTAGTTCAAATCCTAAGCGGTTTACTTTATCCAGATTTCATTTTCAATACACGCGTCACAAACCATGATTCAATACAATGAGGGTACCTACACTATATATTATATTATGGTTTGTACCATAATCATAATTACAAAGAAATAATAGAGAATAATCATATAATTCAACCATAATTATATTCATTATAACTAAATCAGGACAGATATTCATAATCGCGACCTTGAATTAGTGACTTAAAGTGCATGATGACGATATATAATATTATAATAGTGGTGTCATAAGTCTTAAGACAATTTTGTCTTATCTTATGTGGCTTTTCCTTTAGAGCAAAGTAGGCAAGAGGAAGAGGGAATCTGGTATTAACCTTCCGTGCCTCACGCACCGTCCAATTATCGAGACATTGTCTTGAATGCTGTAACTCAACGCCGCACATCTTACTTATTAGGTACTTTTAACTTTGACTTTTATTCATTAAGTACTTTCTTAAAGTCAACTAACAAGTTTACTTTAGGCACGGTTTTTGTAATGCCTTAAATACAGTCAGGCATACAAACAGACAAAATCGAGCAAGCATTTAAAAAAAAAAAATTATAAATTAAAAAAGAAACATTATATTGGGTGTCATAATCACTAAAGTTATAAAAGATATTTAAAATTAATCACTAAAGTTATACGAAAAAAAGATATTTTTTATTTCAGTCTTGCGCATGCGCATGCCAACTTGCATTAAATTCAATACGCACGAAACACAAAGTGTCCAACATGTGTATTGTGTACGTGAATCATTAAGACGGAGCAATATTTTGGTTTTGTTATTTTATTGTTTATTGTTGTAATTTACAATGTGGCTGGCAGCGAGCCAAACGTTAGGCGTCATTTGTAAATAGTACCTAACCTATAGTATTCTACGTTATTGTTGTTTTTAACATATTGCTCGTATATTGGAAAATTTTCTAATTTAAAAATCTGTTACGAAAATGATTGGTAAATGCATAGTTAAAAAAATAAATTAATTAAATTAGCTTCACGCTATATCCCGCACACAGCAGGGTAGGCAGAGGGAACCTAGTGTTAAGACACTTCGTTCCCCACTTTCTGCCGGATTTTGGAGGCATTGCGTGTTGAGTGGCAGAACTCAACGCCGCGCTTTGCCTCGACACCAGAGCGAAGAAATGAAAATATAAATTTAAGTAAATATTTCATCTCTTCGAGTGGGGATCGAACCCACAACCAGTCGGTTTTACAGTCACACTTTGTACCACTGCGCCACGACTGACCAAAATGCATAGTTGTTACTTATTATTCGGTGTTAAAGTTTGATTTTATTTCTACTTAGACATGTATGGTAAAATTGAAATGAAATATTTAAGCAATCAATCCCGATAATAATTTGATATTATCATTTCCTCGCTCTGGTAACAATACAAGGACTGGCGTTATGTTTCACCGTTGAGTTGACGCCCAAAACTGGAGCACCCTGAAGGCGGGGATAGCCCGCAATAGGCGGGACCACCGAGGCGTCGTAGTGGCATGCGCAAGCGATCCTGCGTCTAATAGAAGGGAGATGAGAAGATGAATGAGAAGTGGACAGTGGGGTCTCCAAAACTGGGCGGAATAAAGTATCTCGATACAAAATTGTCCTTGCCAACCTGGTTATATGCAGAATACAGTGAGTGTAAAGCTCAAAAAAATTCCAATAAAAAGTGACAGATATTGATAATATTCAACGTGAAACGAACAACATGTTATGTTTCAAATATTTATACGTACATCCATTTTTTTAATATGATTAGTCTACAACCCGTCCTGAACCCGCACAATAGTACCAGTAAAGCATAATATTCATTTCGATCGTTCATTCTATTGCTACCTCTACTAAGAAATAAAAAGAAGATCCTTAATGTACTTGTTTGAAGCTTATATATCAGTTACATTTTCTAACCATCATAAACAATATAGGGCAAAATGGCAATACCAATTCATTTTCCTGCCCATTTAATAGAAATCATTTATCCTTATCGATTGAACGAATCGATTGTTTTCGATTATTCGTCCACCCATGACCCAATAAGAGTGAAATCGCAGCACTAGTGGCGTAATGTCACTTTGTATTCAGTGTGTGTTGGTAGAAATTCATGTCAAGAAGACATGAAGGCAGCTGGTATATTTATGGATGATCTCAATTGAGGAGTATTTCGATACTTTTTTGTCTATATATTTTATAATTGAATTGATCATTTGGGAAGTACAAAGCTTATTTGGATTGTAGAGTTTGGAAGATAAAATTTTAATTCTATTTAAATCTATTTTATATGGAAAGGTTACTTTTCTATATTTTTACGTTAAAAGTCTTTAAACTTTAAAAATAGATCTTCAAATAAAAGTAAATTCTAATTATAATCTGTTGAAAATCGATATTGATTGATATCTAATAGTGAAAAATTTGCTGACTTTCACAGATTTTCGCTTTGACTAAGCATTTCCTAGAAACTGATAAAAAAAATAAAAAAAATCTTCCATCTTTCCAAACACACAAAATACGCGCCTTTATAAATGTAGCAGTGGAAAAAATAACATACATATATATAAAACTAAATAATGTCATTTTTGTATGTGATATGATTATTTTCCACGTATCCGTCAGAACACAATTTAGGCCTAGCGCCGTACTGTTTGTGATTTGAATAATAATATAGTAGCATCATTTCCTTTCTGCTTCGAGACGTGGGAAACGTCCTTAATGTTTTATGCCCACATTTTTTACTATGTAACCACATAGTAAAAAACTCTATAGGTATATAACTCTATAAGTATGTAAAATTTGTGAATTTTGAGTGAGTAGCTAGCATTGGTAGATTGTGCTATTCTTAGGCGGAACTCAACGCCGCCCTTTGCCTCGTTATCAAAGGAAACGAAAATATTGAATTCCATTCACTCGGATGGCAATCGAACTCACAACCTGTCGCGGCTACAGTACTACGCGTTCGTCCCGGCACCACCACTGGCCTCAAGAGACTGGGTTTAAAAGCCTTATTTCCCAAATCTACTAGGTGTACCTCTAGTCTTTGGTGGTCATGTTGTTACACGATTAAATCAACTCACGAAGCGTCAACGTCATTTAGTAACATTTTTACCACAGTGATAGGTTTATGGGACTATTAATTTAAATTTAAAATACAAAATACGTATTTATATATATATACAAATATATCTATATAGACGCCGGCCAAATGTGGACATTTCAGTCGTAGAATAACAATGTATATAATTAACATAAAGTGCCCGGTGTTCGCTAGAAAGCGGGTAATTTGGTTACAGACGTACATACATACATGGGATGCCTTATTTGATACCGTATGTAAATCGTGTTTGTATATGTAATAAAATTAACCTAAAAGTTCCGTCAGCGCGCTGTGGTAGAATTATAACATATATATTTTTATTTATTTTTTTAAACTTCTGTGTTTTAGAAATATCGATTAATGGGACTACGTATTTTTTTACGAAAAAAATTCAAGCCTAATAGTGTAAATTTGGATTTGGTTGTATTTTTTTATAAGTTTTATTTTTTTTTTTCACTTCACCCTAAAAAATATCTTGCATAAAGTTAGTCTTGGTACGCACAGAGGACCTGCTGTCAAACAACTCTGTTCTGCACTATCGAAATGGCGAACCTAAACGTATAAAATTTCCTTGATTCAGACCTCATGGAGCTAGCTAGCTAATAGGGTATTGTGCTAAAATCAGACGTGCTGCTGCGTCATAACGGCCTCAATTATTAAAAACTTTTATAATACATTTTTCAATATAATACTTACAATCGACGTGACATTTTCGAAGTTTGTTCGCGTCTTCTCCGTGGCACAAGGCGTATAGGTTTTTTCCAGTGAGCTCCTCCGACGTGTACCCAAGGAGTTCTGACACCCTGCTGGTAAATACAAAATAATCTATTAAATCTGACGACGACGGGACTTAAGCTTTTTTTATTGACTGTTTCCTGTATAATCTTTAGGGATAATATAAGAATTGATTTAGAGAAGGTTTCTCATTGAGTCTATTATTGTTATTGTAATCCAATTAATTGTAAAAAATAATGAAATTTAATAGAATTTTGTAATTTTGCAGAGGTGTTTTTTAATAGTAACAAATAAAATATTGTATTTATTTTAACATATGCAATTTAAACCAAAAATGGGATGTCAGTAAACAAAAAGCTTAGTATAACTTAATTTCTCTTTTATATAATGGACAAAAATAATTAAATAATAGTATATTCTAATTAATAAATTAGAAAATATTATAACTTTTTAATTTTGATTAATTAAAACCTAAACTTAATTTAATTAACCTTAAACTATTTAAAAATCATATAAGTAACTGTAATACCTCGGTTCACAATGTGCTATTCGGAAATCAAAGTTGATCCTGGTAACGAACATGTCCGATTCCAGTCTTATTTCGTGAACTGACGGTGGTGGTAGCGCTATGGCTAAAGCCACCATGCCCAGTAAAGATGGTGGTGTCTTGCGGCTATGGGAAAACGTGTACTGAGGCCGAAGACGGCACAGCATGAGCACCACCTGGAAAGAAGATATATGGTGTTGAAGGTACATAGAATTATGACTGTTTTTATATAAATTACTATGTAATTCTGAAAAGTTCATAAAAAATTGGTAAATGATAGAGATATCCTTAAAATTTTCTAAGAAAAGTGCAAGATAAACTGCTAAATTAAATTTAATATGTTTCCCACGATACAATCTCATCTAAGCTAAACAAATCACAACCAAGTAACTTGAGTAACTTCTCATATAACAAACACCTAAAAACTCTATACCGAAACAACAAACTTGCTAAGATCACGTTCAAAATGTATTCAGGTACCTAAAGTTCGAAAGGATTATTCAAAATTTCCGCTATAAACGCGACGCCCGTGGCACAACTCCCATGTAAAGGGTTACCGACGATATTCCCTAATTGCTCCGTCGATATTTGCGAATTGTATGAGCAATTTAGATTCAGATAAACACGAATTATGGGCTCAACTCTCCAAGTACTAATCTCGAGATTTGTAATTTACTCTACGTGCCCATTCTATTTTGATATAGAAATGACATTGCCCGTTCAAAAACATTTCTGGTTTTGTTCGTCATAATATGTTAAAACAGTTAAACACTTATAATATGGTTGTCAAAATACACGAACGAAATTTATTGAATTAATTAAATTTAATAATAGAAATTAGACATTTTATTAAAACAAGTATATTAATTATCTAATAAAGAAAATTTCTTAAAAAATCCAAGGAAACATTCTATTACCAACGAACAGTCTTAACCACCTAGTAAGTTATTCGCAAGTCGCTAGAGATATAATCGCATTTTATGTTCTAACACCGAGTTAAGGCAAAAATTATGGGCCACAATCCACCCTGAGGCACCCCACGCCCGCTATAACTCTAACAATAATATTTGTGATCCAGTAACGGATAAAGCTGGGAAATTATTAAGGAGCAATAAAATTGTAACTCGCGTATTTATGGTACCGTTTAAGATATATGATTTTTTTAAGTACCTACCTATTGCTAGCAATTTCTTTCAATTTATTTCTATGTTATAAATTAAATAAAAAATTAAATCAGCTTTCAGCTTTAGGCTGTGTCCCGCATACAGGGGGGTAGGTAACCTAGTTTAAGATACTCCGTTCCCCACTTTTAGCCGAATTCTGGAGGCATTGCGGAATTCAACACCTTCGCTTTGCCTCGGCAACAGAATGGAAATAAAAATATAAATTTTAATAAATATTTTAATTCCTCGAATAGGGATCGAACCCACAGCCAGTCCGTTTGTGCAGGGGCGGTGGATTTTTTAAATATTTGTTTTAGTGAATATCTTTAATCTACATCAAATACATCCTACTCTTTCATTTATATATATTTCTTAAATAGAGTAACACGATAAGATAAAATATAAGCACAAATTTAAAATTTGATGTAAAAGTAAGAAATCTAGATGATTTTAGATCGACCAGCACAAAACCTAAAAAACACAACCCAACACACAAACGTAAAATCAATTTCTTCTCCAGATACCCACCCGCCAGTTACCACCTTCGTTTCGCGAAGAATTCCATTCGCCATCCCTGCTTCTTCCCACCTAAATCGAAAATGAAACTTCAGCCTTCATTTTTCTCAATCTAGATATGATTTGGAAAATGACCGAATTCTCAAACTTTACTTTAAGTTACAATGATATGATTTGGAAAATGAGAAAGTAGTGGTAGAATTAAAAGGAGTCATATTTTTAAGATAAATGTAAACCTAAAACAAATCTGCTAAAATATTTTGCTGACCTGTAAAAATCTTCAGCCTCCCAAAATTCTACCAAAGCTTGAAATGCTTACCCTGTATCCTGAAGACTTGAAGTGGCATCCTCTCTTCGTTAACGTACTTTTCATTCGTACACAGAAAGCTCGATCCATACCCTTGAACAGGCTCCCGCTAGCTGCCAAGGTCATTTGTGCTGATACTGTAGAAACAAGAAATGATCTTTGAAAACTTGACACTAGTCGTGGCGCAAGGGCACAAGGGTGACTGTAAACGCGACTGGTTTTGGGATCAATACCAATCCGATGAAAAGAATTATTTAATATTTTCATTTCCTCGCTCTGATACTGTGTCAAGCGCGGGGTTGAGTTTCACCACTCAATACGCAATGAGTTCAAAATTAAATGGAAAATGGGGAACGGAAATGTCTTAACACTAGGTTCCCAGGTTGTCTCCGTCTTGTCACCTTGCTATCCTGCTACGGGATAGACCGTGAAGCTACATAAAAAAACTATCGACCCAAACGCGGATTTGCCCGCTTTAACTTGATATCACCAAATTACACAACAAAAATACATACATTGTAGCTTATATGGTATTCTGATGTATAAAATTAAGTAGAATTTAATACTTAATGGGGATTATTTTCAATTATAATGCCAAAATAATCTCACTAGGAATCAATTTTGCTTATAATATATACAATAACTTTGAATTACTATCTTCACACAACAGAAGAATCGACAAAATATCCAGTCCTCATTTACCTATTTAGTTAAACGATACTAAGTGAAATTCAATTTAAAAAAAAAAACTTTAACGCTGTAAATGGTTCGAATCCAACGTGATGGTTTGATTGATTACAAATTTATAATTAACCCTAACATCTTTGGGAGGCACGAAGCGTTTGTTAATTGATTTTACTGATCTCCTAGCTTAACTATACTGTGGTTTTCAATCTGTAGCAACTAATTCGTTCCTTACCAAGAAAAAAAAATAAGAAAATTATTTTCAATTAGAACATTTCTTATCGAGGCCAGTCGTGGCGCAGCGGCACAAAGTGTGACTGTAAAACCGACTGGTTGTGGGTTCGATCCCCACTCGAGGAGATGAAATATTTACTTAAATTTATATTTCCATTTCTTCGCTCTGGTATCGAGGCTAAGCGCGGCGTTGAGTTCTGCCACTCAACACGCAATGCCTCCAAAATTCGGCAGAAAGTGGGGAATGGAGTGTCTTACACTAGGTTCCCTCTGCCTACCCTGATGTGTGCGGGATATAGCGTGAAGCTAATTTAATTTAATTTTTTAATTTCTTATCTGTAAATCGTTTTTTTATTTATTTTTATTTTTATGCTATTTAAATTTGTTTCTACTATAGAGTATCCGATTTAGTTTTTCTATGTAGCACAGTTTAGGATGCACTGGATCGAGTTCAGAGCTGCCTTGCACGGCTATCACACGACAATATGACTTTATTTACGCATTTCACCTGTCCGTCAACGCCTTTCACGACGTCACCCTAACAATCGGCCACTGTCACACGGATCCTGATTGATTTTTTTATATAAATCAATAGATTCTACTTTTTCTGTAAATCAATAGATTCCACTGCATCAAGTAAAGTTGAAAAAAAAACACAGGATAATTGAGTGACGTCGTCGAACGCTTAACTTTTTTGTTAAGTTTGAAATTAATTAACTATTCCTTGTTACTAAATTATTTCCTTCTAAAAAGTTTTCTGAGTATACTCAAATTTGGTACATATTATTATTATTATAAACGATGCTTATAAATATTAGTTTATTTCAAAATAAATTAAATATGATAAATTTAACAATACGTTTTTTGTTTACCATAAAATATTAGAAAGAGGAAGATAAACAAAATTCAATTAAAAATAACAAAAATGCGTTAACTAGTTTTAATTGCATTGTTTGCTTTAATTTCATAGTATAAGAATCCAAAAATTTAAATCGAATACTACAAAGTATCTATAGAGATAGTAAAAATGTAAAAATTTTAAGTCTTAATATTTACAAACGAAGTAAATAAAATAAATAAATCAGCTTCACGCTCCCACACACTGCAGGGTAGGCAGAGGGAACCTAGTGTTAAGACACTCCGTTCTCCACATTCTGCCGAATTTTGGAGCCATTGCGTGTTGAGTGGCAGAACTCAACGCCGCGCTTGTTCTCGATACCAAAGCGAAGAAATGGAAATATAAATTTAAGTAAATATTTCATCAAAATAGAAAAAAAGTAGAAATTACATGCAGATCAAACTTTTTACGACGAAACAACGTAAACGTATTTTCAAATCCACTGAACCGAGTAACTGGCGAAGTTAGAGAAATTATATGCCGTACAGTTTTTGCTCCTTCATCTTAATTAAACCTAGCCTACATTCGTTGATAAAAAGCGAAGCGAACCTTTCGAACGCCGAACCGAGCTATATAAATTTAATATTCAAACCAATTCTTTCCCATAACGCAAAGCATAATATAATAATAATCAAAACGACAAAAGTGATACTGACTCCCCATTGACCGTTTCATAAGGTGCCAACACGCCGTGAAGACCATAATCTAATTTCAATTTGGTGCACAATTTATTACATTACCTCTGTAATTTGAAGGTGGTTAAATAAAATTTTTACACCAGTACAGTCCAAAAGGTGCATTACCCTCCGAAATGGTAGGAAGTTTAATTGAATTTCATATAGTTTTTTCTCGTTTTGACAGAGGTCGATTTTTTGTATTGGAAGTTGGAACACTTTTGCTGGAAAATGCAGCTGAGTAGATTGGCTAACGGTGTTGTCGATCCGTGTTATAAATTTACTGCATTTTTTTTTCGTTTTTTTTTGTCTTGTCAAGTCTTATATTCTAATTTTTGGACTAAATCGCGTGTAATGCGTTGATTCGCATGTATAATTTTTAAATAGATTTTCTTTCTAACGTGTTTCTTTTATTTTTTCCTTTCTCTATAACTGTTTCAAATATCCGGCGAGTAGGCTGGTATATTTTTTTTCCTACCTACCAAATGGCAAAATTAAATCTTGGTTTTTTTTTTATCAATTTTTATTTTTTTCTTCTCATTAAAGAGTTTTTAGTGTTTTCATATAGCACAGATCAGAAGAAAATATTTAAAAAAATATTAAAAACTTAGCAAGGTAGAGCTCGTCCATAATATAATTATAGCTTAGATATCATAATCCAATAATATTTACAATTCGTCGAATAAATGACACCACTGATTTGACCATCATCCGTCTCCATAATAGACTAATTTGCAGCCATTTGCATCAACTCGACATTTTAAATCATTTTATTCCGACCACAATTTTAACATTTGAACACATTGATTCGTGTCCAAATGTTCTTATTGTACGTAATAAAAAATGGTTTATTTTATACAATTATCTGAGTTTTTTTTACGTGAGCTGTGTATTTTTATTTTAAGTGACTGTAAAAGTATTTTATTATATTACTTAAAACCGTTCAATTCATTTTGATTTTTTTTTAGGGTAAGCACAGGTAACATAATGTTAAGACACTCCGTTCCCCATTTCCCGCTAAATTCTCGAGGCATTGGCGTTTTCAGTGGCGGAACTCAACGCCAATAATTCTTGTTATCTACTTATATCTGTCTTATAATATAGGAACTTATTTAAAACTTACAGTTTCACGGTACAATAGTTCTTAAAAGATGTTTTTTTTTTTTTATTATTCTAAAATTCGACACAAAGAAATTTGCATTGTGAATTGTTTAATTTTTTGTGTATATTTGATTAAATTGAAAATTAAATGCTATATTTAAAAAAAAATCTTATCTTCTGTATTAAAAAAGTAAGGCTAATCTGAAATTTAAACGTTTACCGCACGTTTACTGTTATTGTTGTTTTTATATTAAACGCTCGGAGATCAACAAATAGAAAAAATATATGAAATAAAAATGTTTATTTTTATTTTTCTAATAAACTATAATTTTTTGCCACTTTGAGGTGGATAACTTAAAAAAAATCAGCTTTACACTGTATCCCGCACACAAAAGGCAGAGGGAACCTAGTGTAAGGCACTCCGTTCCCCACTTTCTGCCGAAATTCTTGAGACATTGCGTGTTACGTGGCCTAATTCAACGCCGCGTTTTCCCTCGACACCAGAGCGAAGAAATGAAAATATACATTTAAGTAAATATTTCATCTCCTCCAGTGGGAATCGAACCTACAACCCGTCGATTTTATAGTCACATTTTGTGCCGCTGCGCCACGACTGGCCTCCATTCTTACATGAAAAAATATTTTTCGAGTGAGTTAAAATCTGACTTTTTGGATGCGCTACCTTATAACAATGCATTTTCTACGCAAGAGAGGATATAGAGGATGTAGTGTTAAAACACTTCGTTATCCGCTTTCCGCCCATATTCCAAGCTTTGAAGAAATGGATTTAATTCATTCCCCTTATTAGTACTTGAACTTGCAACCATCACGCTTACAATCAGTCACAGTGCCTCCTGCTTCTGATTCGATGTCATTCTCCATAAAATTGATATTAATTATGGATGATTGGAAGACAAGTACATAGTGTCTAGTGTCTTAATACTAGGTTCCCAGGTTGCGGGATACAGTGCGTGCGTGCGTGCTAAAAAATATCTTACCATCAGGATTATTGGTGCCGTGCTGGCTGCCCTCTTCACTGCCTGACGCTGGACTGTTCAATCCAGCTCCACCTCGACCGGCTAAAGAGAGTCCAAGCTGTTCTGCAATCTCTGCATGGTCAGCCTGGTGCACATAGTCGAATATACTACTGCCTGTCATTTCTACCTGTGTACAAAACAAAATAATAATATAGCATAAAATGTAATTAAATCAAAATAATCTATTATATTTAGGAAAGTATCCAAAAAATAAGTGTTACTCTCTCCGTCTCTCTCTCTCTCTTTGCTTTAAATTGGAAAAGTTATGTAAATGAATGGCATGACTTAACGCCATATATGAACCCATAACCATCAGTCAGATTAGTATATATCAACTGCGATACTGTTTTAACAAAAATATCCATATCAAGTTATGACGAAACCTAATGAGCCTCTAGGAAAAAAAATTAAAAGTAGGTACATTTTTTTCAGCTACACACTGTATCCCGCACACAGCAGTGTAGGCAGAGGGAACCTAGTGTTAAGATTATCCGTTCCCACTTCCTGCCGAATTCTGGAGGCATTGCGTGTTGAGTGGCAGAATTCAACGGCGGGCTTTGTCTGAAATATTACATCTCCTCTAGTGGAGATCGAACCCACGACCAGTCGGTTTTACAGTCATACTTTATGCCCCTTCGCCACGTCTGGTTTCAGGTACATCTTTCATAATGAAATGAAAATATCAAATATTTAATTTCCTCGAATGGTTATCGAACCCACAACCAATGGCGTTTACAGTCACTGGCGTCAACGAACAACATAATTGAAATTTAAGGTAGTCAAACGCTGTCTCACGTACAGCGATAGTTATGAATGGACCGGCCGCTATCATACATCGCGTGGCAGGTGGCTCTACAACAACAATAAAACATACCAACTGAAACTAGCGAAGACAGCCTCTAAGGCTTTAGCCGTTTTATAAACAACGTAATTTGTCTACTAAATAAGATAAAAATTGCAGATAAATTTAATTGTTCGTATTTCTTTTTTTAATAAGATGTGAAAATGTTTTTGTTTTTACATAATATTTTATTTCACGTTGTATCCCGCACTTCGTGGAACCGTGGAACTTAACACCGCCCTTTGCCTCATTACCAAAGAAAGAAAATAAAAAAACTATATATTAAATATTTTATTTCATTATGTGAGTATCAAAACCACAAATTACCGCATTTACAGTCGCTCGCTTGTGCACCGGTGCCAGGACTGACTAAAAAATATCATACATATTATATGTTGTGGTCAGTCTCTAAATTTCCTCTGCCTGTTCAGGGCAGAAAATCAAATCTAGAGAGGAATACGGAGTATCTTGACACAAGACAATCCGTACTCCACTTTCCTCTCCAATTCCAGAAATTCCGTGAAATGCTATAGCATTATCGCTTTGATTGAATTTTCCAAGTTTCAAGACCAAAACCAATAAGTCCTCAATAGGCAGAGGAAGCTATTATTCATAGAAAATTCCACGACACTTAAGGAACGAATTTTTACGATCTCTATTAGAATACGAGTTGCTATCTAACTTTCTTGTGTATCCTTTCACGGCGTATGCTAATGTATCTTTAAATAAATTTATCAAATATAATTGTGAGATCCTATTAGGCATTCCGGTGTCGTGTATCCGTAGTGACGCCGCGCATGTGAATACTGTAGACAATGGTGACGTTACGGTGGTCGGTTCTGGGAAAGATCCTTGGGATTTTATGGTGTTTACCGATTCGATTGACGGTTTACGATTTTTGATGTGTTGACAGGTGATTTAGAGGTGGACGAGTTGGTTGAAATTGTAATTTGTGTCTAAATTAGCCGTATGGTCCTTCCTGTCATCTAACATACAACAGATTAATGTATGGGACAAGCTTGCCTAGTTAACATATTTAAGTACATTTTTATGGAAAATTAATATCAAAATGCATTATAGAATTTTTTATTTCAATTATAAAAAATCGAATTTTGTTGTTTTTATAGTCACTTACCATAAAAATTGAAAAGATCAAGACTACATTTCTCAAATAGAAACGTACAAACAAATAATGAACAAGAAGCGTCACGTAAATAATTTTCCAGAAAGGGCCGGAACATGTCAAAACAAAAAGTAAAATATCCATTTTCGGATTTATCCTCAGAAATATGATTTCCTATTGTCGACGTTATCAGTCTTTAAGGGTCCCGAAAAAATGGCGGCACCAGAATTTAATATAACGTAGACGTTGCTCATAAGAAAGTTGTATCTGCTTATTTACCAGGAAGTTTATGTATTTAATAACGCACACTACATCACTCGGTGTGTATACGTGTATACACATATGGTAGGTGTCGGTGGTGGTGTGCGTGCGCGGGGGTGTGTGAGTGCCTCACATTAGGATGAGAGACACGCGCGCGCCTTGCCCGCGACGTGACTAGCATCTCTCATCGTCCTTTTCCCCCCATTCGCTGTCTCACACCACCCTCCAGCCATTTTGGATCAACTGTTTCTCAGTTTTCAGATCTTTTCCTTTTCCCTTTAATTCTGTAATGTTTAATTTCATCTGGATGTTAATTTCTTAACTTTACTACGTTTTTTTTCCATTGTTAATAGAATTTTGTCTGCGTGTCAGCCAGCTGCTGTGTCGTTAGTTAGAAAATATTTAATAACTTTACAAAGAATTTTACTAGAAGAATAAAAATGAATCTAATTTAAATTATTTCAAAATATAAGTGCAATATGAGGCCGTCGTGGCGCAGGGGTAAAAAGATGTAACTGTAACGCTACGGTTATGGCACTAAGGCAAAAGTCCGGAGCTTAGTTCTGCTATTCACCACAAAAAAAATATCCTCGAAGAATTTAATGTCTAAACGGAGTGTCTTAACATTAAGTTGCCCTTGCCTACCCCGCTGTTCGCGGGATACAGCGATAAAAGAAAAAAATAAAAAAATGACGAGCTTAAAAGTTAATGTTATAAACATCATATTTAACATGGCCACTCAACATAGATAAGCTTAATACATAAATAAAACAAGTTAAATAAAAACATATTCCTTCATTCATAGTTCACATGAGACGCGATGTAATCGCGGTTTCGGCGTTAAGACATCCGACTGATCGTGGATAAGACTTGTACGTGGGCGGATAGACTTTTTCTTAAATAACAATTGCACCGACGTCGTTGGCTTTTTAATTTAAATAAAGCCTTTTATCGTATATGATAGCAAATAAGGGCAATAACCTCAAACAAACGAACAAAGCACGGCGTTATGTTTCGCCACTCTACACGCAATGTTGAATTTCGGCGGAAACTGTAACAGTATGTTTTCATATATTGGCTCCCTTATAACAGGATCCCTCTTCCTATATTGCTATATAGGGAATACAGCGTGAAGGAAAAAAAAACTTTAAAAAAAATGATAAGTGAACTGATGTTCACGTATGATGATCCGTAGAGCAAAAAGATGAAAAATAACTGATGGTAGTCAATACTTTAATGGATACTTCCTGATGTAATTCTCCGAAAAAGATGTTTAGTTCCAATTACATTAAGGAACGAAATAAGAACCGCCTTGTTGTGCGGATCTGAATGTCCTAACACTAAGTTTCCCATGTCTATCCCGCTGTGAGCGAGATAGAGCGTGAAGCTGATTTCTGCCTTTTCAGACTGTCTATAAAACTTATGAAGATCGATATAAGGTTTAAAGATTCTTTCACTAAAAGGTTCTTTAGATAATATCTAGTTATTTTATAATATAGGGATTGGATTGTGCATCCTTGTGTAAAAATAGTGAAAATTTATGAAATTTTTATTTTTCTATACTAAAAACTGTTTTTTGTAGCGTCAGACTGTTTGCCGCATACGACAGGATAGCCTGATGGAGCTTAGTGTTAGGACACTCCGTTCTCCAATTTCTGTTGAAATCTGGAGGCATTACGTGTTAATTGGTGGATCTCAACGCCGCGCTTTGCCTCGACAAAAAAATATATTTACAGATATCCTGTGTTTTCTACAATAGTGTATTTAAAGTTTAAAATATAAAGCCCACTAAACTCTAATGCAAATATCGAACTGCAACCTATCAGACGGTTGCAAATTATTTAAATAATACGGCTAACTGATTGTCATTCACTTAAATAATGTAATTAATTCTTCTAACTAAATATCTACGTCTCGCATTTTAATGTAAAATTAGTACTATCGTAGAATTAACTTAACTTTCATAGTAACAGTTTGACCAGACTGTATAGTAGACGGTGAAAATTATTGCTAACTACAGTCGCTAGCGAGTATCGAGTGGTGGCAAGTATGCAAACCGTGACTAAATTTTAATTATATTTATTTGAATATTTAAAGGACCATATATAAATATATAATAATAGTGACGTCACTAAATATATTATGTAATCATTAGAAATCAATAAAAATAGCAAGATTTATTTAAATTTGTAGATATCATTATTTTTAACTTAACTTAACTTAATTTAGCTTCACGCTTTATCCCTAGCGGGGTAGTCAGAGAGAACGGAGCGCCTAACGCTACGGTCTCTACATACCTCTTTCGTCCACTTATCATCAACCCTCCGGGGGATTCTTATGCTTTTTACGTCACCTTCCTCCAGTATCTTTGATACTGTGTTTTCGAAGGTCAACCGAGGTCTCCCCCTACCTCTCTTTCCACTCACTTTTCTATCATAAATCTTTTTTGCCGTTCTTTCATCACTCATTCCTTCGACGTGGCGAAACCAGCTGAGCACGTTCTTCTTCATTCTCACCGTGACATCCTCGCTAGTACATGCCATTCTGTGTACCTCTTCATTGCGGATTCGATCAGCTAAGCTGAATCCGCATATCCTACGAAGAGATCACATCTCCACGGCATTCATCTTTCTTTCATTTTTCTTCTGTAATGCCCACGTTTCGCTGCCGTATAACAGAGTCGGTACCAAAACTGCATTGTGTACGGCCAAACGCTCAGCTGTGCTGACGTTTCGAATTATTATTTTTAACTTTATAAATGTCTTTTGACGATTTACATATAGGAACTAGGTAAAATCTAATGTTTTCAATCTCTCACTCGGGGTAGTTTTGTAGTAATTTTCTTTTTCACTAGCAAGCCATCGTATTCCACTTTTTTACATGCAATGTCAAAAATTCTGTCGGAAATTATAAGAAGAATAGAATGTCTCGACACTAGATTCTTCCCGCCTACCCTCGTATGCAGGAAAGCGTGAAGCTGTTTTTCATATAACTAATACTCTTGCTATACAACGCTATTTAAAACTACGTCGTGGCGCAAAGACGCAAGAGTATGGTTGTAAACGCGGCGCATATGAAATATATTCACTTCTTCGCTTTGGTAACGAGACAGAGCGCGGCGACGATTTCCGAAACTCAATGCGCAATGTCTTCAGAATTTGGCGGAAAACGGGGAATGCAAGTAGTGGGAAGACTGTATGGGTGTCTTAAGAGTAAGTTACCGGGTTCCCTCTGTGTGCGGGATACAGCGTGAAACTAAAAAACGGAATTCTATTATTCCGCCAGTCATACTTTATTACACAACAACGTAATCAATAATTCTCAATAGCAAAAAAAAATATAAAAAAGAAAACAAAAAATAAATAGATAAACTAAACTTACTTGTGATAGTCCTAAATATATAGAAACAGTTTCGGATATGTACAGAAACCTCCCATCGGCCGCCACGGACAGCGCGAACCCGTCGAGAGACTGTGGACAAAAAAAAACGTATTTTTATATATATATATATATATATATATATATATATATATATATATATATATATATATATATATATATATATATGTATGTGTTCAACACCGTATCTAAGAAAATGATATAGATACTTTTTTTTCACTTTTTCGAAAAAACGTATAAAAATTTGAACGTAGCGGTACAAAAGATCGGGTGCCGGTTTAATTCCGCTACATCCAACTTTCTATACATAATAATGCTTTATGTTAAAAAAGATAAGTTTAATGCCAATATGGTGTGTTGATAAGTCTTATTGTAACGAGTTGTGGATTCGATCTGTTCTTAGGCAAATGCTTCATCGTCATCAGCATGTCCTCGTTCACTGTTGGACAAAGACCTCTAAAATGGCACGCCACTGAGTTCGATAATAAACTAGCAAGCTTAGCTTGCTTTGGTATCAGCTATATAGCACACAATTTATCTTAAAATAGAAGAAAAGCTCTCAAAATAAAATAAACGGAGAGTTACGTAAACAGAGTATACGGAGTGTCTGAAAAGTATTTTGTTTTTGTTTTGTTTATATGTGAGGAATTTGTAAATATAAGAGAAATAAAGACATTATGTTATTATATCTTAACTAAACCTCCATCTTCAATCAAAATCTGTATCAATGCAAACATTTTACAATGACCTCGAGCCGTTCTCTTGAAACCTTACTAAACAGCAATGTTTTTTTTTTCTATAATTAATTAAGATTTAAATTATTGATAGTGACTAATATAATTTACCTAGATTTCTTGTTGTTGAAATGTCATTTATATTCAAGGGTTAATTCAATACAAAAACTCAATAATAAAGTTTGAAAACAAAAGAAATATTCTTTTGTTGTGCTCATATAAATTTAATGTAAAAAAAAATTACACAATTCCAATTTTTGTGGATACTATCCAAGATCACAAGTAAATTGGTTAAGAAACAAACAAAATGAAGCCGGTCGTGGCGCAAAGGCACAGTGCGACGTAAACACGACTGGTTGTAGGTTCGATCCCCCCTTGAGGAAATGAAATATTTATTTAAATTTATATTTCCATTTCTTCGCACTGGTGCACTCAGCACGCAATACCTCCGCCCGTTGTCCCGTATCCCGCCCGTATCCGTTGAATTTCGCGGAAAGTGGAGAACGGAGTGTCTTGCCGTGTGCGGGATACAGCAGGAAGCTGATTTACTTCAGTGCACTTTGCAGTGTTTACCCGCACTACTGCAAAGTGTCCAAAACGTCGGGCTTAAAAAATCCCAATAGGGAAATTATATTTATAAATACTTAAATTTTCTTGGTCTATAAGACAAAGAGAGGCAATGAGTTCTGTCACTCAGTAAGCATTGTTTCGAAAATTCGTCAGTAATTAGGGAACGGAGTGGCTTAACTGGAACCCGCATATCATGCGGGAAAAAGTAGACCTGGTTTCTTTTAATAAAAACCGCTGTAGCCTGTACACAGCAGAGTAAGCAGATAGAACCTACTGTTAAGACACTCTGTCCTCCAAGTTCCACCGAATTCTTCAGGCATTGAGTATTGAGTGGCGGAACTCAACGCCGGCCTTCTTGCCTTGGTGCCAGAAAAATAAAAGTATTAATAAGTAACGACTGGGGATCAAAGCCACATCCTTCGCGTTGCAGTCACGCCCTTGTGCCGCTGCGCCACGGTGACCTCAATATAATGTAATAAGCCAACATTATATACAGTATCTAGTTATATTATATATATACTTAGTACATTTATAGGAACGCGCTAGTAATAGCCACGAGACTTATAATTTAAGAATAATTTTATGCATATTGAGCAAGCGCCGCACAATCAAGTTCAATATTACAGTGCCAGACAACGTAAGTACTGTTGACAAAATAAATCAAGTTACATTTTTATTTAATTAAAAAAAAGAGGCCAAAGTGTGATTGTAAAACTGACTGGTTGTAGGTTCGATCCCCACTAGAGGAGATGAAATATTTATTTAAATTTATATTTCTATTTCTTCGCTCTGGTGTCGAGGCTAAGCGCGGCGTTGAGTTCTGCCACTTAACACGCAATGCCTCCAGAATTCGGCAGAAAGTGGGGAATGGAGTGTCCTAACACTTGGTTCCCTCTAACTACCCTGCTGTGTGCGAGATACAGCGTGAAGCTGATTTATTTTTATTAAAAAAAGAAGATATTAGATTATTTAAACGCGATGTGACGCACTAGGACTTCGCCAGACTCAACATACGATGGAGGTATATTCAAATCTTGTCCAAGAGAATGAGTCATTTTCATTATGTAACTCTGGCAGATGGTGCGGCGTTTTGGATTTGGGCGTAAGATAAAGTGTCCTGGTACAAGCTAACCAATGCTCTTTTATTGTTTTTTAAATCAATAATATTAAAATGATGATTATAAAAATTTTTCAATGTTGAAATTTGAAATCTACATTGAAATATAAATATAAAACTAAAAAATATTAATTATCGACAACTCTACACATTATAATTTAGTCTGACCCATTTAAAAAAATAATACCTATAAACACATAAAAAATAAATTAATTTCAGAACATTTATTTGCAGACTCTACAAAATGTTGGTAAAAAAATAATAGTTTCATATCCATCAATTCAGCCGGAGATAAAAAACCTAAACAAATACTTTGTAGTGAAAAAGTGTTGTGACGCTGCACTGTCGACAAAACAGCCTTCTACTAACTAGATGAGACATTCCCTCTTATAATATACTAGCTTTCACCTGCGACTTCGCGCGCGTCGATAATCTAATCTCTAATCTCAATTAAATCTCTAATCTCGATTAGAGTCTCTAACCAAACATACTCTTTAACTACATAATAAAGTATATTGAATATCATTCACGGTTCTGTAATTCTGGCGTAAGTTGTGATTTTTATTTTATTTTTTTATAAGTAGTTGTAGATTTAATATAAAATAATAGAAAATAGTTCTAACAATGAATTAGTCAATAATTTTCATTTTGATTAGCAAATATCGAATATTTTAATTCCATTTACCTAATTCTCAACATCAACCTATTACATATTATAGTCTAATCTATGAAAGCCAGTCGTTCCTAATCTGTTCCGTTTTCAGTATATGGCGTTCACTTCACCAATTCCATGTTGGTTCCCCAACACGAAAACCCACACGAAAGAGATAGTAAGGGGTAAAAAGAGATAATATTACATAATAGGAGAATACAGGTTAAAAAGAGATCCAGTGTAACAGTCGTTTCTAGATACAATCCTAAATCACTGTCATTTATAATGACAGACAGTTGACAAAATAGTTGAAGTGATGAGTATTTTTTTACCGAAACTCCAATTAACCGGTTGTTGCTGAAGATAATAAAGGAAAAAGATATCGAAAGCGGTTCTAATCTTTTACGTCTATTTCTCCAGACGTGAGTCTAATTTTAAATGTTGTGTAGAATTAATATGTTTTAGCCTACAAAATTTTTATGTTCTTAAACAAATTGATTTAATTTTGTGTTTTAGGCGTCAATTATTATATTAGTTATTTAAGGTACCGAGTACATTTAATGAAGATACTTTTAAATACCGTTTGTTAAATTAAAGCTAAAAAAATAACTATAACCAAATTTTAATATTTTCAAGTAAAGCATATTATTTAGCTAAAATTTGTATTGGTATACACTGTTTCGGTCTGGTTAAAGTGAAAGTGTCGCGATCGAACTGCCCCCTAGCGCGCATCAACCTAAATACATCAGAAAACGTATAAAAAAAGACAAGCCTTGTCTTATTTACTGACTTTACTGACTGTAGTCAGTCCAGTTATTTAATTATGACGTTTCGAGCTTGTCAGTTGAAAATAAAGCAGTTCGCTGTTTTGTTAAAAAATAAAGGAGTTCGATGTTAAAATAAAAATAACTTTATACAATAATATAGTGCTTCTTCATTTACAGCCATATCATAAAGTTGATTGAGATTTTTTGAAATGTAACGTAAATATTTTACGAAATAGATATTTTTTTTCTAATTTTTTTCTAATTACAGATACTAATTGACAAAGGTTTAACGTTCAGCAGTCTTCGTTCAAGCGAAACGATTGTTTGGAGTAATTAATTCGATTATTATCTTTCATTGAGTGGTGACCTCAAAAATACATGTGCGTCCTTAATTTTTTTGTTGGAAACGTGTAAATTGTTAAAAAAACCGACCAAAGCAAGGTATCACGTACTAGCTGCTCTCGATACTGACCGCAGCGCCCACAGTGTTATAATACAAGGTGATTGCATAAAATTATAATTTACGTGATCGAGTGACAGCTAAATCGATTTTTTTAGCATTCCGCATTTGTAACGGTGAAACGAGTTAACATTTAATCGATTACGTAATGGGTCTAATACGATGAATCGTAAATTATTAGCTATGACACTTTACAAAATGTACTTGATTTCATCGAGAGTTTCTGTAGCTAAAGTTATAACAAACTTATTAGTTATATATTCATTGGTCTATTATATCCATTTATATTGATTGTATCAGAATGAACAAAAAATATTAAAAGGCGATTTTTTATGGAAAACTATTTTTATATAACGACATAATTACATTTAGGCAAAGAGTGGCGTTGAGTTTCGCCATCAAATACGCAATGCTTCCAGAGTTCGGTGAAACATGGAGAATGGAAGTATCTTAATGGAAACGGAGTGTTTTAACACTAATCACTGGTTCCCTCTGTCAACCCTGCTACGTGCGGGATACAGGGTGAAGCTAATATATATGGACATACATATATTCGTAAGCTACCTTCAAAATTGTAAAAAAAATAGTAGAAAGTATAAAAACACCAAAAAAATATTCTTTAACGATATCAATTTATAATAAATAGACTCGATTTTATATTTAAAAAAAAAAACATTTATCTCTACAAAAGCAAGCTTAATAAATTTTTAAGCAACTATTCAGCGCCAATCATTCACAATCATTACATCGATTATGGCGATCTCGTAACAATGGATAATCGATTAAAAAACGTAATACTATAACAATCGATAGCAAATCGATATTTTTTTTTAGAATAGCCTACTGAACCTAAATCACGACGCTATTCGCACTTGACCGACATTTTTTTGACCAATCCTGTGTTAAAATGTACCACAATGTATATATTCAATTAATTTTGTTATGAAATTAAGTGAAATCGTCGAAATATTAAATTGGAGTGTTGAAAGTATTGTATGTTCACTATACGCCTAGCTATTGTATAGAAGTTAATTTTAGATATAAAAAGCATGAAGTCGGCCAATTGAGAAACTAAGTCAAGTTCGATTGGGTTTTCGGAGGTGACGAAAACGAGCAAACTTTGAATAAAGGCTACGTAAACGTTGACAGCCAATGTATTAGTGACGTTTATAGCGAGCGTAAAATATGTAACTATGGGAATTAAATTTTTCTATGTGCTTGTTATAAGTGCGATGATTGTGGGTTCGATTCCCACTTACTTATTTTTTATCGATTTCTTTCAATTGTTTTCAATTTGTCTCTTGCGATGGATCTTATTTAAGGTACATAATTAGACAGAGGGAACCCAGTGTTAAGATTTCCCACCTTCCGCTGAATTTTGTAGGCTTTGCGTGTGCTTTGCCTCGACACCAGAGCGAAGAAAATATAAATTATAAAAATTATATATATAAAAATTTAAATAAATATTTTATTTCTTGGAGTGAGGTCGAACCCACAACCAGTCGCGTTTACTGCCACACTTGTGCACCTGTGCTACCACTTGCATCATATTTCTTATTTATGGTACTATGATAAAAAAAATTAATGATAAAACTTCCATCTAAAATATCTTAAAAAATTATGCGGAAATCATTATAATTTAAGTAATCGTTCTATAACATACAAATAATTATTCAATAATATTAAAAAAAAAGTTTAATCTTTTAATCTATCTTAAAAAACATCTATATAAAAAATAAATAAACTTTGCCGTTACAGCAGCTTTGCAAAGAGAACTTCTTATAGGTAATTTTTGCTATACGACAAAAACTTGTTTTCATATTTTGTTAATTTATTTTTTACTCGTGATTCTTCACTTTAAATATTAATTTTGAGCCATTTTATGCTTGAAGTTGAAAATTCTATTAAATTAAATTGTATCTTATTTATGGTACAGTTATAGCTATGTCATTTTTTTTTATTAATATTAAAAATAAAAAAAAATCTTCTTGGTGCTAATTAAACCTAAAAAAAAAATTAGAAATAAATGATAGTTTAAAGTAACTTTATTTCGATAGTCAAATTTACTTTATCTATAAATAATGTTATCAGAATAATAAATAGAATCCACTACCTTCAAAAAGATACAGAAAAATAGTAAGAAAACTATTAATACCATCTTTAAAATCGACTGGTTGTGGGTTCGATCCCCACTCGGGGAGATGAAATATTTATTTACATTTATATTTTCATTACTTCGCTCTGGTGTCGAGGCAAAGCACGGCGTTGAGTTCCGTCACTTAATACGCAATGCCTCTAGAACTCGATAGAAAGTGGGGAACAGAGTGTCCTAACACTAGGTTCCCTTTGCCTACTCTGCCGTGTGCAGGATACAGTGTAAAGCTGATTTGATTTTGGATATGATTATTGACTAATATCAGCCATTTAAAGTACATTCATATTTTACCTGAAGTATGTGAGTGCCCTGGTGTTGTTCGAACAGTTCCATAGCAAGACCCGCCGCCGTTCGTCTGCTCTGGGCACCTGAAACAAATAAATTGAAATTAAATTTCTAATAATATTTCTTTAATAATAATAGGTTCGTTTCCCATCCGAGTGTAAGAATTATTTTCATTTCCTTGCTGTAGAAACAAGACAAAGCGCGGTGTTGCACCTAATGTAGCTATAAGTATATGTAAAAAAAAAATAATAAAACCTCCACACAAAATGATTCAAAAATTATGATTTATTTAAAATGTATAGATCATCGAATGAGCGAATGTAAAAACTAGAGAATGAAAGCAATTTATTCCCTTGAGTAGAATCGAATCCACAACCATCGCTTTAAGAAATCCTTTACAGCTCCGCACCGAAGAGCTGTTAATTAAATGAAGATTTTAAAATACATATACGTATTTATTTAAAAGAACTCACTTTTTCCTTTTTATTTTATTTCAACAAACGTCAACAATATAATAAAACGCGTTATAAAAATAAAATATACATAAACAATTTAAAGAAAAAAACATACATTTTGTCATCAAGAACAAAAGGTACACCATGTAATCGGACACTGATGGTATCGCGAGGCGGTAGCGCCCTCTACTTCTACGTATGAGTTACCTGGTGTATCCTGGCAAGATGTATGGAGGACAGTTTTATTTGTGTATTAATTTTTAGCTTGCTTTTTAAATAAAATTTTATGAAAATCATATTTTGTGTGAGGAGAGTGGTGGCGCAAGGGTATATGGGTTGTAAACAGGACAGGATGTGGATTTGATGTCCACTCGAGGATGTTAAATATTAGATATTTTCTTTATTTATTTGATAATTTTACGTTTTAGTTCCACCACGTGGGGAACGGAGTGCCATAACATTAGGTTCCCGTATTACTTATGTCTGCATATATAACTTTTAAAATAATAGTTTTTTTAAAAGAACAGCTTCCCGCTTATACCCTCACAGCATAATAGACAGAGGGAACCTGATTTGTTCTTGTTGTGATCTTCACATTCCACCTAATTATCGATTTATTTAACTTTTAATTTTGCAATATTTCGAAAATTTATTATGATTACTTGTATGACTTGACTTGATAAATATGTGGGAAAAAGCTGTTTTTCTTTGTTTTCCCTTTTTACTCTTTACTTTATTTTTTACAAAATTTAAAAAAAAGAACGCGCTAATTACAATCAAAACTCCTAAGCCATGATAGTACGTAGCTACATTATGGTTATTGAAAGTGACACCCACAAGGACACCATACATCGTGACTCCAGGTCGTGAGCGGCGACAGACAGACGTACGCACGACCAGCGCAATATCGCTATTAGTATATTACTGCGAGCCATCACGAGCTCACCCAACATGGTGGAAACGATCACGTGTGGATATTTACAGGGGAAAATGAAGGAATTGTGTAATTAAAAAATATATATTAGTGTGCAGATACTTTTTTGTTTTATTTATTTATCAGTTGCACGCTGTATCCCACATACAGGAGGGTAGGAAGAGGGAAATGAAAATATTAAACTAAATCAGCTTCACGCTGTATCCCGCACACAGCAGGGTCGGCAGAAGCTAGAGTTAAGACACTGCGTTCCCCACTTTCCGCCGAGTTCTGGAGGCATTGCGTGTTAGGTGGCGGAACTCAACGCCGTGCTTTGACTCAATATCAGAGCGAAGAAATAAAAATATAAATGTAAATAAATATTTCATCTCCTCGAGTAGGGATCGAACCAACAACCAACGCTGTGCTTACTGAGGACTAGAGGCTACATTTTCATGTGACTTACTTCAAAAGACTAAAAAAATTGCGAAAAGTATGAAATGGAAGTGAATTACTTAATAAAGAACGGAATGTCTTAACACTATTTTTGTTGGTTCCCTCTGCATACCATGCTATGTGCGAAACAGAGTGAATCTAGAAAAAAGTTACCAAAATAAGCGGAAAGTTGAAAACGGAGTGACTAATCACTATCTATTATTTGATTTAACCGTATAATACATACTTTTAATCATATAAAAACATAGATAAGTAAAAAAAAATCATAATAAAAATAATAAATAGGAAGATGTACGAAGTTTAAATAACTTTGTCACAAGAAGTCAACCGTAACTTGTGACAAAACAAAGCAAAACTGTTTATGCTATGACTTTATCCACTGGCGGTGGGTGACCAAGAGTTTAAGAATTTTGAGATTTTTTTTTTCTTAAATTTTACTTTTTTATTTATATAGTATATATTGTTTTTTTTTATATATATGTATTTAATATATATTTTTAGTATTTCAGTTCGAGATTACTGCCAATATACAAATATAGTAAAAATATTGTGTCGAGTATATCTCTGAAAGTAATAGTTGTTAATTATTTTTTTAATTTAGCTTCACTAAGGGGTTACCTTGGAACCTAGTGTTAATACACTTAATTCCCATTAGGGCACTTCCGTTCACACCGAGTTCTGGACGCATTGCATTCCCTTTGCATCCTCATTACCAGAGCGAGAAAAATGAAACTAAATATTTTATTTTACCAACTGGTAATCGAAGCCACAACCTGCTTTTACCATCACACACTTGTGAACCTGCACCAGAACTATAAAAAATCCTACAAAATATCCCCAAACACAATACTAACATGGCTCCAAACGAAAGCGGCGATATCAAAGAGCCGTTGTCTCTGCTATGTAGAATTAAATCGTAATAAAGCACACGCCGTGGCTATCGCGACGTCAAACAAAATATAATATTATATAGTACTATATAGTACTAGTATGGTACATGGCCATATGCGGCATGTGAACTTTTTTTATCAGTGTAAAATTTCAGGGCAGATTGGGTCGTTTGATTGTTTCGCGTTCGCTATGATATTTTGTAATTTTTAAGCGTATTAATGTTATGACACAGTTGAAGTATCTGTAACCGTTTCTATAAATATTAAGATTTTTTTATATGTTAAACGCGACAGGTTGTCAGTTCAATTCTTACTTGAAGAAATTAATTATTATTTTATTATTTATTAATATTTTTATCATGATATAAGCTCGGCGTTGAGAACCGCCACTTAATACGCAATGCCTCTACAATTCTGAGAAAAATGGGAAACGCAACATCTTACCACTAAATTATCTCTGCCTACCCTGAAATACCATGTGTGCTGAATACAAAATCTGAAGGCGACTTAAGAGGCGGAACACAACGCCACGCATATCTCGACACCAGAGCGAAAAAATGAAAATAATAACTAAAATTTAAGTAAATATTTCATTTCCTCGATCGGGAATCGAGTCCACAACCGAGTCGATTTTGCTGTCACACGTTTGTTCCTCTGCACCACGACAGGCCTCAATAATTAATTTTATTTATTCGATACAAAAAAAAAAACTAAAAATACTCAATTTCTCCAACAAAACCCAATATAAAAGTAATAACTAAAACAATTTATTTTACTCTATCGACCCCATGCTACAACAAATTTTTATAGAAGCCGCTAAGTCTCGGTATAATTTTCTCATTACCGTCCGCACTGTGCGGAATTACCCTTAAGTCAGATTCGTCTAATAATGGCTGTAATTTCAAGGCATTACAATTTATAAGTTAATAAAGAATAAATAGATAGATTTATTATTTGTATGTAATAATAATAAATGCCAGTGGTATAGGGGAACAGTATGTGATTGTAAACGGTACGGTTGTGGGTTCGATCGCTACTCGAGGACATGAAATATTTTATATCCTCGATCTGGTAAGGTGTAAAGCGCGGAGTTGAGTTCCGCCTAAAGCGTTTAATTCTATTAAACAATAGCTATATTATAGTTATCTTTGGTATAGTTTTCCCCCATACGTAACACGTTTTTAATTTTCATCTTAAATTTAAATGCAAATAAAGGAAGGTAGTACAGGTGATATCGTGGAACTACGTTTTGAAATTATCTATATTTTTACATTAATATTATAAAACGAGGCCAGTCGTGGCGCAGTGGCACAAAGTGTGACTGTAAACCGACTGGTTGTGGGTTCGATCCCCACTCGAGGAGATGAAATATTTACTTACATTTATATTTCCATTTCTTCGCTCTGGTGTCGAGGCTAAGCGCGGCGTTGAGTTCTGCCACTCAACACGCAGTGCCTCCAGAATTCGGCAGAAAGTGGGGAACGGAGTGTCTAAAAACACTAGGTTCCCTCTGCCTACCCTGCTGTGTGCGGGATACAGCGTGAAGCTGATGATGATGATGATATTATAAAACTGAAGAGTTTGTTTGGTTGAATGCGCTTATGTTAGGAAGTTAAATTGCCCAGTTAATTTGCGGAGGAAGGCTAGGGCTACAGGATAACCTGTATATATATATATATATATATATATATATATATATATATATATATATATAGCCCATAGTGGACGTTAATTGCTTCACTCTGTATCCTGTATGTAGCAGGATAGACAGAAGAAGCGTAGTGTTAAGACACTCCGCTGAATTCTGCAGCCATTGCGTCTTGATGGCGCTTGTTTATTAAAATATGCTACGAAACATTCAATTCCTTATTCTCATTTACTAGAAATTATTTTAAGCGGGCGAAACCGTTAATAAAAGCTAGTCTTATATAAGTTAAATTTCTTCAAATGTAACTAAAAATTCTCTCTATTTTCACGAACATTCAAAAGCGAACAACGACGAACAGTCTTAGTATTTCGTCTGTAAGGGGCGGTTATTCTTCATTAGATCGCCGGGTTCCGGTCAAGTGCCCTGGGGGTTGGTAATCAACGCGGCTTGTATTATTTTTATAAGGGAGCAGCGTGTCAGACCGTTTATTCGAAACGTTTAGTTAATTTTAGTTGTATGATAGTATTAGAAATTATTTAAGTACTTACTATTTGAAAACGTATGTATATATAATAATAGCGGGTACTAGCGGCTTCGCCCGCTTGAATTTATTGCTATATAGATAGCCAAATAAAACAAAATGTTGCTATTTAAAAGTGTAAAATTTTATATAAATCTGTTCTGTAGTTTTTGCGTGAAATTTGAACAAACATCCATCTTTAAAAATGTTCATATTTATATATATTATTTATTGCCTATATTGTCTTAGAAGTTTTTGAATATTTACATAAAAAAAAATTAAAACGCCATTTTGACGTATATTACATTGGAAAAAAAGAATAATTAGCTATTAAAAACATATTTAAGTATAGCATTCACAGTGATTAAAGTTGAGAGAATGGAGTGAATTGACATAAGATTTTTTTAACTCTATCTATATTTTAACTGATAGAGGAAGGAGAGAGGAGAAAAATAGGAAAGCGGCTCCTTTTGTTTTGATGTTATTTTATTCAAAGGATGCACCAAGAATGATAAAATAAAATAAATACATTATTAATGGAACAAAATAGAGGAATATCCAGTAATGAACCAACCGCATAGATCTTAAGTAAACTCTCTTCCACCCTCGGTTTATTAGGCGTTGAGTTTTATTTAATTTCGCTCTGAGGAAACACCCCTGGTCAATGTTAGTATTGGCCGCACATGTCGAAATGGACAAATACAGCTAAATTATCACCTTTCTGTTTAAATATATGGAATAAACAGTTTTATCCAGTTTTATTGCTATAGTATTTTAGTCCATAGTTTATGAAAATATGTATCAATCTTTTCTTATTTGCTACAAAATAGAAAACAATCAATTTTTTTTTGTTAAAAATAGAAATTAAAAATTAAATGGAAATGGAAACGAAACTCTAACATATATCCATTTTCAAAAAAAAAGTACGGATTTCAATGATGTATTTTTATATTTTATCGAGGAAATTAAAATATAATAATTATACCCAAGTTATATTTTCTATAAAAATATTGAAGTAATAAATGTTAGTCAATACATTAATTGCGTGTTCCAATCCCAATTGAGGGACCAAATTGCTTGAAATTTTTCGTATCAAGGATGTAGTCAAAGCAGTGTTTATTTTCACACACAATATACTATGTAAATAGAAGAAACGGAGAACGTTATAATTTAACACTAAGTTTTCTCCGCCTAACAAAAAATATTGTAAAAACTAGATGATGTTAAAAAAACATTATAAAAAAATGATTTAATTTAATCATTCAGAATCAGTTCATTATAATAGCGTTCCTTAAAGTTCTCTTATCAAACTTTAAACTCTAAACTGAGTGTTTTATCTCAATTAAGGAAAAATAAGGAGCACACGAGACATTCGTTATTGGACGGATAATTTCCTCCAAGCAGTATATGTAAAATATTTATAATTATTTTTATATTTTAAATATAGTAATTTCTTAGACAAAACCATGTGGCAGAGCTAGTTTCGCCGCCAATTGTACAGATGCGAAGCACTCGACGCAAATTCCCCTAAATAACTGTGAAATACCAAAAAGTCACTATCACACCGAATAATGAATTGTAACTAGCCTATTACACGGCCGGATAACCCTTCAAGCGGTCATGGGGGTCTAGGCGGCCAGTGGCGATCGATACTAAATAAAAATGGCTTCAAAATCCCGGAAAATGCTGTAGTATTCAGAACACGTACTGTCAATATAGAATGGCGGGCGATGATTGTGATGCACCGGCGGAGGGAAGGCAAAAATGGTGTTCCGACAACAGCGGATTGAAATAAACGTAGCTATATAGGTACGTAGTTTCCCGTAGTGCCTATTGTGGTTGATTAATGTTTTACTAGGTATACGTTAATGTGTGAAAATACAGTGCTATATTTTGCAGGATTGGAGGCAACGACAGTAACGTTTCCCTTTTTTTTTTACTTTTAGCCAATTTAAACTTTTAAAAAATCTGTATGACAAGACCTTATGTGTTGTGAAAGGAAAATGAACCCATAACTATGACGTTCAGACATACGGCAACTGTGCCATGTTAAGTTTTTTAGCTTCACGTTGTATACCGCATATAGCAGGACAGACAAAGGAAAGCTAGTTTTAAGACGCTATGTCCAATAAATTATTTTTTTTATATTTATTTTTTTATGTCCCCCACTTTCTGCCGAATTTTCGAGGCATTGTGTGTTTAGTGGCGGAACTTAATACCGCGCTTTGCCTTGTTACCTGTATTTATTTACTACAACCTACTGCTTAAACTACAATAGAGGACATACTTTTTTTTTATATTCTCATTTTAAATGATAATGTTTTTTTTGTTATATTTTTACAAAATGCATATCTGAAATAATTATATTTGTCTAGAAATAATATATTATCATAATTTCTATCCATTGAGAATGCGCGTATCTTCCATACGTATATTTGTAGGGCAGCATGACGCTTTTCCGCACAGCATTATATGCCTGTTAGTATATTTTCCGTAAAACATAGTATGTCTTTAGTGTCTTAGGACTAGTTTCCTGCAAAACCCAGTGTTAAGCCACTCCTTTCTCCATAATTGGTCCGTATAAAAAAAATCTGTATGAAGTATTTAATGGTTTCCATCAACAAAAGAATACGCTAAGAGTGTTTATTGTGAAGGGGTTACAGTTCATTAAAGACAGATTAGATAGGGTTAACTTATTGTAAGCGACCAAGGTGTGTTATAAGTATGGATGAGGGGATCAACTGGGCTTTCTTAGGGTTTCTTATTGAAGAGGTAATGAAAACGATAATCTGTTCATTAAATATATGTATGTGTGAATGTATGTATGTATATATGTATGTATATCTTTGTTGTACTGGTTTTATGCTCGGATTTAATTTTTTTGTAATTTTTTACTGATTATAGACTTTTGATTGTTTGTTAGATGTTCTGTTTTTTATTTTTGTTTTAGGAAGCCCAAATAAAAGTACAGAATAATAAAAAAACTTAATACTCTATCCTAAATAGTTAACTATTTTAATTTTAATGAAAGTCAAATTTTCTGTGTATGTATAGTGGCGGCACGATTATTAATAGAAGTTTTTTCAAACTATAATATGAAAATAAAAAACACATTTTTTTTTCCAATTCTTATTTTCTATCTCTCTACTTTACGTGAACATCAAATAGGGCATCGAAAATAATAATATATCGATATGTGTAAACTGCTTTCACATTGAAATTATTATACATTTAACAGAAATATATTTTTATAAAATTACAATGTAATTTTTATTTCATCCAATAAAATTAGGTATGTAATTTTTATACTGATGACGGTCGTGGCGCAGGGGCACAAAGTGTAAACGCGACAGGTTCTGGCTTCGATTCAAAGTTGAAGGAATAAAATATTTAATATTTCCTTTTTTTTCGCTCTGGTGTCGACGCAAAACGCGACGTTGAGTTCCGCAAATCTACATGCATTACCTCCGAAAAATGGGTAACGGAGAGTGTTAATACTAGATTCCCTGTGCCTATCCTGCTGTGTGTGGGATACAGTGTAACTCTAAAACAACATAAGTATTAAAAAGTATTATATAAAATGTATGATACAATAAGAAAAAAATTGTCAAAATACAATATCAAAACGGGCCGTCGCGCAGCATTTTCCCTTATTTATTGTTATTTTTCTATTTCGTTGGCAGATGTGCCGTGTTGTGATTTACGATAGTCGTGTATTAGGAAGCAGAATTATAGTGGGCTGGTCAATTTTTCTTGTACTTTAATATTATTATAAATAATGATATATTTTATCAACAAAAACCTTTTAATTTTTCTTATTTTGTATCTTTTATTTATTATATAGACAAATAGAACTAATTTCTGATACGTATAGGAGAGTATAGAGTGACTTTAAAAGAACAAAAAACAAACAACAAAACGAAATAAACCTAACAAATAAAAATCTAACTAGTTTCTTATTATTATCAAATGAAATTAGTATACAAAACTAAAACATAAATATTTATTTAGTTTTACTTTAGCTTGTATCACATATACATATATGTATTATTAAAGCATCTTCAAGATTACCTATTCACATTCATAATAAATCAGTCGTTTCAACAAGAAACATAAACAATGTATCCAAAACCTTGTTAACATACGTCCGAACGCCACGAGCGCCAACACCCTTCTGCAATAAATCAAATGTGCTGCCACCATCGGCAATATGGGGAACAAAACACATGTTTACCGCCAAGTTAATTTGTCGAATTTATCGCTGTCTCCTTATTGTATTGAGAAATATTGCATTTCATATACTTTAGACGTTTAGATTCTGTTGAGATAGAGAATGTCTATTTTCACTGTATTTTGGTTATAAATCTTAAATAAGTAACAAATGTATGTGAATAGGTTTCTTGTTAGTGCTTATCAATAGATCGTACTCAGTATGTAATAATTTTCTTAGATAAATTATCGTAGGAATTTCCTATTTTTGTCAATATCTCGTGATAGTAACAGTGTATCTAAACTATTCAAGTTCTCTTTTCTTACAAATAAATCTGTATTTTATTTAACAACTCAATAAAAACATACCATCTGCAAAAATTCCACCAACATAAATGACCCTACACAAATCCTGCCCTAAAACGAACAAAATTCCAATTACAAAATACGCAAATTATTACATAAATCCAACACAAATTCGTTTCATTAACAATAATACAATTATAGATGCGCTGCAATGTGTTCTGTGAACTAATTCGCGAAGCCACAAGAGGTGCCCAATTAAATAGACCAGACGAAATCGTCAAATGTACCCCTAAAATTTGAATAAAACCAAGTCAAGTCACGTACGACAAATAATCAACACTAACAAGTAGTATATCGTTTGCACTGATTGTTAATTGATTAGATTAAAAATCCACAGAGCAAATTGCGAAGGGCGGTCTCTGCATAATTAGATGTTTTATTGAAGGTGTCCTTTACAATTTGGATGTTGACAAACGTTTAAGATGGTAATCCGGTTTTCTAAATTATTATTAATATTTTGGTTAAGATTTCTGTGTGTGAGAGATGAAGAAAGGAGATTGAATGGAGGAAAATAAAATTGGAAAACGGATAATTTTTAAATTATTTTTGATTGTTTGTTTTTTTGCAACTACAATGTAGTCTATTGACCACAGAAAGCATTAGGACATGTTATATTTAAGACGTCTTATTGTAAGATCGAAGTTTATTGCGACATTTATTACATAATATATATATTTTTTATATATTTCTATATTTTTAACGTTTTATGATTTTTTTTTATTTATAAGATTGGAAATTTAAATTATATGTTTAGTATACGACATTATAGTCTCATATTTCATATTATACTTTTTATTACTATATTATTATGCTATTAATGTATTAATGAAAATTGATTAAAAAAGTATACTATCTGTTATATATATTTTTTTTTTAGCTTCACGCTATATCCCGCACACAGCAGGGGAACCTAGTGTTAAGACACTCCGTTCCCCACTTTCTGCCGAATTTTGGAGGCATTGCGTGTTAAGTGGCAGAACTCAACGCCGCGCTTGGCCTCGAAATGGAAATATAAATTTAAGTAAATATTTCATCTCCTCGAGTGGGGATCGAACCCACAACCAGTCGGTTTTACAGTCACACTTTGTACCACTGCGCCACGACTGGCCTCTATATAATATATCACAACAAAAACACCTTACAAAACTGAGTACTCTTCCCAAATACACTTTATTGCATACGTGATCATATTGCCTATAGCCCCATAAGCATTCGCCATACAACTTTGACACCCCTAAATACCCATGTTTTATTGTCGAATAGAATATTTTTATTTTAATACTGTTATAGACTATAGGTGGGTTTGAAAATTGAGTTAAAATGACAGCGGCGTATGTAGTGATTCGGTCGGCGGTCGCATTAACCGCATTAGGGGTTGAAATTGGATTTGGTGGGGGCTGTGTGTTGGTACACTTGTTACGACCCGCTTGTACTGAGATTTGTGTGTAATTTTAACTTTGTAACTTTTAAATTCACTCTTTTTTTAAACTCTTTTTTCTTGTTCGTTTTTGGGTGGTGTTTTTTTTATTTTTGATTGTTGTAGATGTAATTTGTATGAAATGTATAATATTGTGCATCAGTATGTTTTTTAATTATTAATTTTAAAATACTATAGGTAACATAGAGAACACCTTTTTTACACATTTTTTTTAGTACATATTCTAGTTTTTTTTGTTAATTAAAAGCTCTGTATTACACGTTCAGAATATTATCTTATAATTGAGCTAAAACAGACTGATGGACAACTATTTTTTTTAAACATATAACAAAATTTTTATAACCTAACTAAATTCAAAGCAACCGAAACCACTAAAACCACCTTGTATTACAAGAAAATCGTATTCAACAATGGCCCATAACCAAGCTATGCGTCACGTTTACACAGTAAAACAAACGTTTCTGTTTTTTTTTCCGATGTCCTATAGAATATAGTATGGAGTGTACTATAGTATAGAATAGAAATTTATTTATTTGATATGTTGTGGTGAATCACGGTCCCCAAGGCGTCTTTATTTGCGTGCACGCTTCGCTTCACAGTGTTTGTGATTTTGTCAGCTTTGGTTTTTATGGAGAATTTTATTGTTTTGTTATATTTTTTTTTGGTATTTTTTTTTATTTGATATTGAGGTATGAGTGAACTATTATGTAGGTTCTATAGTGTGAAACAATATTTTTTTATTAAATAGGAGAAAGTTTAACAGATTCAATTCAAGTTTTAAGAATTTAACTTTTCGTCAGGTTTATGCTGTATCCGGCATTTAGCAGTGTACGTAGAGGGAAACTAGTGTTAAGACACACCGTTCCCCATTTTTTTTGTCGAATTTTCAAGGTATTGTGTGCTAAATGACGAAACGCAACATCGCGTTTTTGCGTTGGTACCAGAGCGAAGAAATTAAAATATTAATAAATAAAAATCCATTCCACCGAGTGGAAATCGAATTCATAGCCATCGCCTCACAATCGCATGCACGATGCCTCTGCGCCATGGCCCCTAAGAACTTAACCTCATAAAATGGATATTAGGCAGCATCTATTTTATAAACATTTATTTATTTATAATATTGGACTAACGTAGTGAAATGTTTTATTCTACAATTTTTTTTTTGCTTTGTTAGTAAATAATATATGAGAATCTCTATTCAATTTAAATTATTATTTATCGTCACTTAATCGCTATTTTTTAATAATATAAGGAACAAATTTGGTAATAGGTATTTCCTTCTTTTTTTAATGTGTTATTTATTTGCAGTGGAACAATGGTTCTCAAGTAATTTTCTTAGTTTCAAGCACGCTGCTCTTGGCATTATGATTTTATCTACGAGCTATCTACGCGAAATCTATTATTTAAATAAAGAAAAAAAAAATGAAAATGCAAGTATTATTATGTCATTTTTTGACATAAATACACACCAACTTTATTAATAATCTGTATATGCATAAACTTTAAAATTATTTTTGCGAAATATTCTATCATATATTTATAATTTATTAAAACAAAATTAAGATTATTAAAAATGTATTATTGTTTTATTACTAAAACATCATTTTAGTTACTACATTTAATAATAAAATAATTTTAACCGTAATAGTGACGTTCTTGTACAATCGAAATCTTATTAAGCTGTCTGTAGGTAACGCAGTTAGTGCCGACAATGACTTGACGAAGGCAAATCAGATTTGGGAACCCCTCCCGGTTATTTTAAAGCCACTCAGTCATTTTGCATAGTTCCAGAGGGTTGTGTATTAGGAGGAACACAATATTGTCCTTTTATGGTTATAATTTTTGTTCAAATTTAAATATTTTTTACGTATGAAGCGATTACTAGTCGTAAGTCGTCGTATAAAGGTTGTGGGCACGATTACCATTCGAGGATATTAAATATTTCAAATGTTCATTTCATATGTAGATATATAAAAAAAAATCAAGGGAAAAGCTTTTGTCTGACGAGAAGATATCACTTTACAAATTTTATTAATACGTCGTTGTAAAATTATTTAATTTTTACTTTTAAGCTTATAATAGAAAACTTGGGTATATAAAAAAACTCCACGTAGTTATTGTATATTCTATTTAAGGTTACATCATTTGTAATTTGTTTTCCTAATTACTATGGGCGTAGGAAGAAAGGGGCCGAATGGGCCGTGCCCACCCCAAAAATATTACTAACAAAAAAATGTCCCGAATATAAAAAAAAATGTCTACTCCAATAGATTTGTGCGAAGCTACAGTCCAGCCCCCCAGCTTATTAACCAAATGAAAAAGAAAAAAAAACAAAACGACAAACATTTTGAAAAACAATAGATTCCACTCCATGTACAACCATCGATCAGTAATATTTTATTATATGTATACAGATTAATTAATAACATAAGTTCTTATTAAGCTCCTACCTTTCAAAGCTTTGCTGGTCGGTGGAGGATCACGGCTCCATGGAGGGTCTCCATGTCCGGAGAAGTCACGTAACTTGAGGTAGCTTATCGTCAGCCTTATGATGGACGCTTTGTCCAGCTGACTAGTGATGGCGGCGGGTAGCGGTAGCATTTTAGCTAATTCATAGAACTCGTAGTTCTCTTTGCCTCGTCTAGACCTTGCAGCATCCCGGCTTTTCTCTTTCCGCAACTCCAGGATACTGTAAAGAGAGATTAAATTATTTTTTCTGGCATAAAATGTGGCTACATTTTATGCTACTACTAACTGTTGATTAAACGTTAACTAAACTGCGGCGCAGTCTAAAAGTGGAAATTATAGTATTATTAACAATTAAATATTGTGTTTGATATGTTTGTTTTAATATGCATTTGGTTATTATTTTACTCTGTATATATAGGTTTCTTCTTATCTAAAGTTTTTATCTCCACGCTGTAATACAAAGTGAAAGATTAGACAGAGGGAACCTAGCGTTAAGACACTCCGTTCCCCACTCTCTACTGAATTTTCGAGACTCTATGTGTTGATTGGCGAAACTTAACGCCGCGCTATCCAAACAATTTATTTAAATATTAGCAATAGGTAATTAATTTATACTAAAAATAAATCTACATCTAATAATAACAAATTCCTAATATACAAAAATATCTAAAATAATATAATAATATACTATACATACATGCATTCTAGAAGACATCGTTAAAAAATTGTATGAACAGTCAGGTGGGTGTTTCCACGCTCCTCCCACGGGCGGGGTCGTTAATGACTTTGTTTTAATAAGGCTAACCGAGACTACCGAAGCGTTGGATACGACTCGGAGGTGGTATTTGTATAGAAAATCAACTCATTTTATTTTTTTTATATATTTTTTTTCAACTTCACACTGTATCCTGCACACAGGAGAGTAGGCAGAGGGAACCTAGTATTAAGACACTCCGTTTCCCATTTTCTGCCGAATTCTGGAGGCTTTGCGTGTTGAATGGCAGAACTTAACGCCGTACTTTGCTTTGGCAACTGGCACTGGTTGTGGCTTCGATCCCCACTCGAGGAGATGAAATATTTACTTAAATTTATATTTCCATTTCCTCGCTCTGGTGTAACGGATAAGCGAACCGTAGAGTTCCACCACTCAACGCGCAATGCCTTCAGAACTCGGCGGAGAGTGAAGAACAGTGTTGTTTAGCACTAGGTTCCCTCTGCCTACTATGCTGTGTGCAGGATACAGTGTGAAGTTGGTTTGATTTTATTGTACCATAAGTAGGTACGTTTTGTCTTGTCTTTCTTATGTCATTAATCAAATTAGCGATTGCATCACTTAATGTTTATTCAAAAGATGGCGCACTAATTACAAACCGGATTTACATTTTAATTGTAATCTCTAACAAAAATACCTATTTGTTTTCTACTTACAAAAACAATTACTAATGTAATGATTTGTAGTATTAAGATCTTCTACTCAATATACAATTTCTCAAAAATCCGGTGGACAGTGTGAAACGGAGTGTCTTAACACTAGGTTCTCTCTGCCTGCTGTCAAGATACAGGGAGAAGCAAAAAAAACCAGACCGCGAGTCCGGCTCGCCCACCGAGGAATCCGTACAAAAGTTGGGGATCTCAAGCTTTTCTACTTAGGCAAAGCCTTTGTTAAATTTGTCTTGAACTAGTACTACCTTTAGATGCTAGCTGTCAAATTTCATAATTGTAGGTCAACTGGGAGCACCCTATTAATTTTGATTTCCTTTATAGTATCGTAATACGGGTTTTTTGCGATCTTTTTTTTTAAGTAAATGTAGAAATACGTTTTTTTTTTCAGGAAAACATGGGGTCATCATTTGAGTATATGATATGGCATTCCTGAGATGAAGGCAGACAGACTGACAACGAAAGTGATAGAAGTTCCTTTTTTCCTTAAAAGGTACCCTAAAAACACGGTAAAACACGATAATGACAAAACGCACAGTAAAGTAATTCAACATTAAGAAGCTAAGTTTACGGGCAGGGGTGCTCAACCGAAGGTGCGGAGTAAGCGATCCTCTGATGGGTCTAGTTTACGATCGGGCCCGATTACTGCCGTCCCTGGAGACCAAAACTTTATAGTCACCTGAGTAAGGTCATTCCAAAATGTTTGTTGACGTTAGAAGTATTTTTTTAGCTTGACGCCTTATCAAGAATAGGGTAGACAGAGGGAACCTAGTGTTAAGACACTTCGTTCTCCGGATTATAGAGGCATTGTAGAGTGGTGGAACTTTATGTTATTGGTTGTAGTTGTGCTTTTTTAGTTGGAACGTTAGGTTGTTTTTCATAATAGTAGCGAAAAACATTTGGAATGGAATAATTTTTAAAATAAATTTTACATTCTATGGAGGAAAAAAGCGAATAGAATCGAACATGAACGTGGAGCTAACTGGAACATGAATTACAGGAATTGAAGAGCGTACCTAGTACCTACCAAAAATTATTATATAAACATTTCTATAATAACACATATTAAGAAAACATTGTTCGATTTCGAAAACGTCTTATCTCTGTCTTATCACAAATCAACTACCACTCAGGGACTTATAATTTTAAAACATAAAGGAAATCCATATATACCATTTAAAAGATATCAGATCAAATTTCCCGATAATAGTACAAAACGGTTAAAGCATAGAACAACCAGCCCTTCGAGCTTGATTTAATGTTCCTCGAGGGTCACTTTTGACCCAATCCGGCATTAAATTGTTTAAAATAACTTTCCACTGACCAAGGGTACACCGCCCCTGGCTCTTAAGTAATACTCTAAGCAATTTTGTGTTTAGCGACACTAATCTTTTATATGGTAAAAAAAATTCCATCCATTATTTATCCTTTAAAGAGTCGATTAAGTATTTTTTAACCTCACGTTGTATCCAGCAGCAGCGGGGTAGGCAGAGGGAACCTAGTGTTAACACTCCATTCCCCACTTTCCGAATTCTTTGAGGGCATTGCGTGTTGATGGAACTTAACGTCGGGCTTTCGCCATGGTGACAGTGCGAAGTAAATTACTAGTAGTAAATTTCTGTTAATATTTAAAATTAAATAAAGTTATTAAATCTATATATTTAACCAGTTTAATTAGGGAAATTTTGCTTCCCGATTAATGTCGTTAATGACGATTCATAGAAAAATCGTAGGTCGAGGTGAAATGCCATTATATTGTCCATTCTCTCCGATTATTTATATATTATAAAAATTCGTATTAAAATTCTTTTTACTTCTATTACTTGTATTTTTTGCCGAGAAACGCATAATAGATTAAATAATTCAGTGTAATAATAACTGAGATAAATTAAATCATTCAATCATGAATTATTAAAATAAATAATATATTCTATAATAAAAATAATAAATAGATAATATATTTTCATTTAATATAACTGTATTAAGAGTAGAAAAACATAATACCATTTCTGTTTTATTTCCGTTTGTTTCCCTATAAATTCTACTCAATACTAAGTCCACTTCAATGTTTTCTTTCCGTCCAATTTTTATGACGGACCTCCCTTCATCTTAGAAGTGGCTGTCTTTAAGTGTTCGTGTACGTGTTCCGACGCCGTGTACACCTGGGAATCAAACCCACAATACGCTACTAACGCCTTGACCCCCCTAAGATATAACAGAACGAAAATACCAAAGAAAAATATCCTTTAAAACTGAGGAATAAAGTTCAAAATACAAAACCAATCAAACCAGCACAGCGGTCAACGTTGATTGGAGCTACTCCAACGAATAACATCTTAACTCAAATATCGTATGAAACAGAACTCTATATAGAGGAAATACAAGTGAAATCTAACATAGAAAAAAAATGGTGCAAATTGAAATAGCCGGGTAGAAATCGAACCCGGTAATAAAATGGCCCGACGCAACCGTGTCCCGGTAGTTACGGCTAATGTGCCCGGACAAATTGAGTTGTGCCACGCCGAGAATTAGTATACCCTGGGGATGAGTGGATGACAGCCCGCCTATGATTACATTTGGGTACTGGAGTTCTAATCGTGACGCAATTTGTTCGACTGTCAGCATGTACGATAGGACAATTGGCTGTAGTTGCAAATGATATCTAATTACGTATATTATTTACAATTGCTTGGCGAAGGTCGTGGATTCGATTTTCTTATGTTTTATATTTGTATATTTTTGTATTTTACTTTGTTGAATTGAATTTATGTTTATATTGAAGTGTAATTAAATATTATTTATAATAATTTCAATGACATACAAAATATTAATAATTCACAAAATATATTTTTTAAGGTTCACGCCACATTCCGCACTTAGCAGAGGGAAAATGGGAACCTAGTATTTAGATACACCATTCCCATTACGACACTTCCCTTGCCTACTTTCCTCCGAATTTACGAGTTGAGTGGCGGAACTCAAAGCCGCGCTAAACCTCGTTATTAGAGCGATAACATGAAAATATTAAATATTACATTTCCCCGAATGGGCATCGAACACACAACTGTCAAGCATCAAATATTAATTATTTTTAACAAAAAAAGAAATGCCAAACGAATGCACAGACGGAACCGGGCTAGAAGCATATAGCATATAAATAAGTACATTCACCAAACAGATGACAAAATACAATTTTTTTTAACTAAAAATAAAAAAAATCGCACTTTAACTCAGATTAAGCTATCAGGTAGTAAAAGATTAGAGGTAGCTAATGGTCTATTACTTTTATATAGACGATTATTAACCGACGCCCAGAGAGGGTAGTCAAGTCGACACTTCGATTAACAGTTTAAATGGGGTTATACACGATTGTATAATTATTGGGGACGCCTGGGAACCTTTAAGTATTTTATGCTTCAATAGATATAAATCCAAACATTGGTTTTCTTTGTTGTGGTTCCTCTGTTTATTGATAGTTGTGATTCATGGGAAACGGCTTTATTTGAGTGCAAAGCAGTCGTTTGTTGTAGAAATCGCGACTTTAAGTAAGAAGCAGATTTTTATCTATTAATGTATTGTAAACATATGACACGATGTAAAAGGAGTGGTTGTCAGTTCAAATTCAAAATAGGTTTATATGAAATGTAAGCGTCCATTAAATTAAAAAAGAGAATTATTTGAGATAAAAAATAACAATTTTAGCTTCAGCTTCACGCCTTACGTACGTACGTTACGTAGTGTTTAGCGTTTCCGTTACCCAATTTCTGCCCAAATTTCGAGAGAAAGTAATCTAAATAGTCGATTCATTTCATCAAGCCAATATATAACCCACCACCACTGTCGCGGTTTAGAGACACTCCCCCAAGCACTCATCCAAGACCCTATGAAGGCTTTTAAAAATAATAAAATAAATAAATAAAATCAGCTTTACGTATCCCGCACACAGCAAGGGTGCGTAGTCCCTCTGCGTGTTAGTACACTCCGTGCAGGCATAGCGTGTTGAGTGGTAGAACTCAACGCCGCGCTTAGCTCCGACACCAGAACGAAAAAATGAAAATATAAATTTAAATAATTATTTCATCTCCTCAAGCGGGGATCGAAACCACAACCAATCGATTTTACAGTCACACTTTGTGCCCCTGCGCCACGACTGGACTCGAATAAAAAAATAATACAAGAATAAAATCTTTCAAAATTATAACATATAAGAATGGTGCAACCCCAAATCGTCACAATAACCTCTTACCGATGGCTGATAATTATGACACGTCATTGTCACCAACAAGTGGTGACGAAAAATGAGCCACTCGAATATAAGAAATAAAATATAATAATATAATAGTTTACAATATTTTTTCATATTTCTATAGCGCGAGAGAATCTCCTTTGAGAAGGTATTAACCACTTTAAAAATAGGTCATTCAAATATGAAACTTTAAATATAATGAGGCTGTTGTAATATAGCGATAAGAGTGGGTTCGGTTCCCACTTAATGGATCAAATTTTGATTTATTTCTTGTCTTGTAATAAGATTTGTGTTATTCAGTGGCGTTGAGTTCCGACAAAATTTTGGTTTCCTCTGTCTACCATATTGTAGATATAGAGCATGAAAAATATATAAACCAACACATAGGCCAGTCGTGGCGCAGAGGCTCAAAGTGTGACTGAAATTGACTGGTTATGGGTTCGATCCCTACTCGAGGATATGAAATATTTACCTAAACTTATATTTCCATTTCTTCGCTCTGATGTCACTCAACACGCAATGCTTACAGATTCGGCAGAAAGTGGGGAACAGAGTGTCATAACACTAGGTTGCCCTCTGCCTATCCTGCTGTGTGCAGGATACAGCGTGAAGCTGATTTAATTTAATTTGATTTCAATATACATATATATATTCAATTTGGTTAGATTATGGTTATTTAATTTAATACCTAATATTTTTATTTGAACTAAATGTGGTGTAGCCAGGTTTTTGTTATTTATTCAAGATGCGTGATCAATGAGTCATTGTTAAAGGAAATATTAAATATGTTTATATTGAGATCGTCGTTTGACAGCGTACCAGAGCATGACTGTAGACGCGATGGTCGTAGTTTCGATTCGATTCTCCTCGGAGATATGAATAATTGTACGGGACAAAGCACCACCAAGAATTCCGCCATTGAACAATTGAACATTGAACAACAAAAACAATGCTAAACCATAAATTCATTATTTTACATACAGAAATGGCAAATAAATCAATCGATCGATGTCAACAAATGACGTCGAGGCAAAAGAATTTCTATTATTCAACTCTTTTTCCAAGGCAAAATAGGATTCCGATGTGAAAAATGCGATACAAAGTAGAGGGCGTAATAGAGTTAAACGGAGTGAAACTTTTCAAAAAGAAATTCACACCCTACACTAAGGGTTGGCTGGCTTTCTTTAAAAGCGGGCATTCGAGCCCCCGGAATTTAGTCAACCGGTAAGTCCCCGGGGCCCTTAGAACCAACGGTCACTTGGAGAAAATTCAAATGTAAGAACTATAAAGGAATTCCTATGCTAGAAGTTCTTAAGAAAATTTTGTTTAGAGGATTTTTAGATAGTAGATAGATGTAGCTAAGTCAAAGTATTACGATAATTTTATTGATTTTTTTAACTTCTGTTTTTAGGAGATATTATTATTTTGTATTATTTTTAAAATATTTTTTTATATTCTATACATTGAAATCTTTATAAATTTTAATTATAGTATACTACATTAAACAAGTTAAAAATATATTAAAAATAATAAGAACATCTATCCAACATCAAACTTTTCAATTTATATAAGACTAGCGACCCAAACTTGGCTTTACCTGCTTAAAAGTACTAATAAAAAAATATATCAGCTTCACGCTGTATCCCGCACACAGCAGGGTAGGCGGAGGGAATCTAGTGTTAAGAGAATTCGTTCCTCACTTTCCGCCGAGTTCTGGAAAAGTACTTATTGTTATATTATTTTCAACTTAAAAAAAATATTTATATAAATGCCTTTGTTATTCAGATGTATAAACAATATAACTAAAGTTTCATCTAAATTCGTTCAGTAGTAATACCCACAGACTTAAACATTTATATTATTATAGTAGTACTACTCTATGTATCTTTGTGGCGGCGTTGAGTTCCGCCACTCAACACGCAATGCTTCCAGAATTCAGCAGAAAGTGAAGAACAATTTTTTTTACTACTCTGTTACCAGCATCTTTTAACATTAACGTAATCCCACAAAAAAACCATATTTTTACTGGATCAGTAGTCCTAAGGATCAGTCCTAAGCTTAGCACGTTCATCCAAACAAAACTCTTCAACTTTATAATATTCGTATAGAATTTTAAAATATTGAGGCCAATCGTGGCCTCCAAAACTCGGCGGAGAGTGGGGAACGGAGTGTCTTAACACTATGTACCCTCTGCCTACCCTGCTGCGGGATACAGCGTGAAGCTGAGCTGCCCAGCTGACCCATATTGATAGTTCAGTTTAATTATAACACATTTATACTATCTACGAACTAATCATATTACACAAACGTAACATATTAACTTTGTAAACGAAACCAATATTTATTCATCCATAAATAGGGGATGCTGTATTTGACGTCGGAAATGAAAATGTCAACTTATTACGCTATTATTGATATAGCTGGCGATTATTCGAATTAGATATCGCAATGGTGGTGCCAGTCGTAGTGCAGGGGCATAAAGTGTGAATGTAATCGCGACAGGTTGTAGGTTCGATGCCCACTCGAGGAAATGAAATATTTGTTTAAAAATAAATAAATCAGCTTCACGCTGTATCGCGCGCACATCAGGATAGGCAGGGAACTTTGTGTTAAGACACTCCGTTCCCCACTTTCTGCCCAATTCTGGAGGCATTGCGGACTGGGTGGCGGAAATCAACGCCGCGGTTTGCCTCGAAACCAGAGCGAAAAAATGAAAATATAAATTTCATTAAACCCACAAAAAGTCCATTTTACAGTCACACAGTGCCCCTGAGCCACGACTGGCCGGAAATATTATTATTATATTAAATATTTATTTAAATTTACATATTCATTTACAGAATACAGCGGAAAGTAGGAAACGGAGTGTCTTAGCACTACGTTCTCTCTGCCTACCATGCTGTGTGCGGGATGCAGCGTGGAGCTGATTGATTTATTTATTTATCTCCTAATCGGTGTAACAACGACGCCATGTGTGATTATTTTGATTTTGAATCGTGATTATTATCAATAATAATTGCATAAAATTTTAGTGTTCTGTGATTAAATTTAATAATGTAGGAATAATGGCGGAATTTGTTGAGACTAATTTTGAGTTATCTTTATCTTTTATTGTCTGTAATGTACGTACTTATATAAAGACACACCCTTTATCTTGTTATATTGATATCTTGTATAAAAACTATGAATAATTTAATATTATACAGTTTTATTTTAATAATTATTATTTTTGTTTTGGATACTATTATTTTAATATGTTCTATTGGCGCCTTTACTATTTTAAAGCTTTTCTTGTTTTATGGATTTAATTTATTTAAAATTGTTATATTATAATATAATATATTAATGATAGTTCAATTTCGACGACGATTTTTCTTTATACAATAATGAAATAAACCTCCTTTTTTCGTATATTTTCCTTATTAAAAAGCTATTTATTTTATTAATGTGATGTCAAAAGATAGTAAATACTTCGCCTGATCTAAAATATGCGTGTCGAAGCAAAGGTCACGCTGACCATTTCGTCACCTTTGGCTTAGGTGTGTAGTGCAAAAGAATAATCCTGATACTTATTTTTATTGTTTTTCTTATTTATTTATCATAACCGGGAACCTAGTGTTCAGACACTCCATTCCAATGAATATCTACTATCAGCCAAATTCTGGAGACATTGCATGTTTGCTGACAGAGTTAAACTCCGCGCTTTGCCTCGTTAAAGTGAGTTTTTAACGAATGTAGTGTAAGTGGGTATAATTTGTAAAATATTTTGGGTATAATTGTTAGTTCAATCAGTTTTTATAAGCAAAAAGTACATACTAGTTTTTTTATACATATTGAAAGTAATGTCTATATATTTCTTATTGTCATTAAATGTGTTGCGGTGTTGAGTTCCGCCATTCAATACGCAATGCCGCGGGAATTCAGCGTAAAGTGGTAAATGTTTTAATGGCAATAGAGTGTTTTAACACTCGATACCCAAACCTATCCTGCCCCTCTGCCTATCCTGCTATATGCGGGATACAACGTGAAGTTAAAAACAGAACAATTATATTAATAGTAAGAAAATAATAAAATTATCAAAATCAGCTATATCCCAAGTATATCCTCAACGAGCGGAAGGCGTCTCACGGGACACCGGTCCTCTAGATGAGCTTTATATGACTCGGCGAAACTTCCGACGAAAAAGCTGTCGTTACTAAGCACAAATTGTTGAAACTTTAACATATTTATAGAGGAAATTTTTAGTTCGATCGAATACTATATAAGGATAGCGCAAATATAAATATTGCAACTTAAATTACGTACTTATTTATAAACAGACGGTAGTGGATTCGTTTCCGACTTTGTATTATTTGAGAATTGTATTATTTGTGCGTCTTCGTGGCAACAAGACAAAGGGTTTGGAAACTAGGCGTTGTTGTAACGGAGTGTCCTAACACTACGTTCTCGCTAATATAAACATTGCTCAGTTCGTTCAAACGTTCAAAGTATTTGAGTTAAATTAGAGCTATATAACCCTAATAATTTGTCTCTATGTATGGATTTTTTATAGTATAATCTGTTTAGCTCTGGACAGTATTAGTTCGTTTTCTCCCATTGAAATAAATTGAAGTCAAATTTCTTTGATGAGAAAGATTGGGCAAGTGAAAATACAACATTTATAAGAATTTACTATTGCCTTAATGTACCTATCTACGTACCTTTCGTAGTAGTATTAAATAGGTAATTTATATTAAATGACACCTTTCTATATTATCTCCGATTTTTTTTGTTCTTTTACACTTTATGCCGTATACAGCACGATTGAGAGAAAACCTAGCTAGAAGAATCAGTGCCAAGACATTCCGTATGGAAAAAAAATAATTAATTCCTCCAAGTGCGAATCGAATCCACAACCAACGCGATCACATTCAGACGATATCCCACTAAGTATATTAAGTTAACTTACTTAAACTAAGTTAATTTAAATAAATACAGTTATTATAAGTACTTTGTTGAGCATTTATTACAAGGTTAATCTAGATAATTTTTTTATCAGTAAAACGTGGAATGTACGGGTGCGGGCTAACGTCTGTCAGGTTTTGTGTTTAGAGCTCGTGGTTGAGTGAAAAAAATGTATTTCTTTAATATCTAGTTTTTATAAACTGAAAATAAATAATTAAATTAAATGAATAATTACAAAAAAAAATGTGAAAATACTTTTTTATACAACGTAATTACCGTAATATATATTTTTTTCTTTTTCAGCTTAATGTTGCCAGAGTGAACCTAATGTAAACACACTTTGTTCTTCACTTCTCATTCCAATTCCAGACATTTCGTGCAGAATTTAACGTCACACTTTGTCTTACCGCAGAGGGAACGGAACCTACAACCATTATCTTCACTTGTCCCTAACCCAATAGCTTAAAAAAAACTACAAAATACCTATTGCGTATCTATTGCCACCAATATTAATTAAATTAAAAATTAAATTAGCTTCACGCTATATCCCGCACACAGCAGGGTAGGCAGAGGGAATCTAGTGTAAGACACTCCGTTCCCCACTTTCTGCCGAATTTTGGAGGCATTGCGTGTTGAGTGGCAGAACTCAACGCCGCGCTTTGCCTCGACACCAGAGCGAAGAAATGGAAATATAAATTTAAGTAAATATTTCATCTCCTCGAATGGGGATCGAACCCACAACCAGTCGGTTTTACAGTCGCACTTTGTACCACTGCGCCACGACTGGCCTCTCCAATATTAACAACACTGCTAAAGCTAAACGTACAAATAAATCTAAACGGTCAGTCCCATGGGAGTATGGATTTGGATTGTCCAAATTGCCGCTCCTTAGACGGTCTTTAATAATCACGTCATATCCAATTTTCCTTTGAAACACGAGAGGAATAACAATAGGGGTTTCTATTTGTTTGTATTAAAATTGATTTTAATTTGTAATAATTACATAATTGTAGTTTCACGGTGGACAGAGGGAACCTTGTGTCATGACACTCTCTCCATCATTTTACCATCTGCCATTTGAATGTAAGCATGACGGTTGTGGGTTTGATACCTATTTGTGAGGATATTTTATTTTTTATTTATTTACTTTGCTTACAAGACAGAGCGCTGCTTTGAGCTCCGCCACACAACACGTAATGTCTGGAAAATTGGGCGAAATGTCGGGAACGGAGTATCTCAATACTAGGTTCCCTCTGCCTAACTTATTACAGGGAATAGACCATTAAATTAAATTAAAAACAAATAAGATTCAAAATTATTTCAAATTATAATAATGTTATATACATATATTTATGTATTACATCCACAGCTTACCAACGTGCTGATTTAACTAAACTTTTCCTGCAATAGATTTTCAGAAGCAAAAATATATTAACAATTATTTCTTTATCAACAAAGATACTAAAAAAAATATACAAAATGATTCTTAAAATATCATCACAATTTCAAAGCTTTTATTGAATTTATTTACTTTTTACTTCACAAGTAAACGGTCACGGATGTTTATTTGATTTTGTGTAAATATTAATTTTCGAAGCCAGCTCTGTAAACCGGCAATACAGTTTTTACCATACTTTTTCACTTAAAACCACAATTTATCTCTTTTAAACTTCACATGACATCCGCTGTAAAAAATGTAAAATCATAATCAAAATGGCCAGTTACAAAAATGAACTAAAAATATCGTAGAAAAATGAATAAGTAACCAATCTCCCAAGGTTTTATTTACTAGAATTAGGTTCCAGATTCACACAGGGCAAAAAATCTAGACCGTAAAAGAAACAATTTCGAACGTCACCTTATTTAATGAAATATTCTCGAGAGCAGAAGTTTTTTCTACAATATACAAATCAATTTTTTCGTCACTTCTCTTTTATGACGGTGAATAATGACTAAATTATATTATTATCAATTTTAACATATCTTTTGTGTAATGGACTAATTATTATTTGTAATTTTAACGCTGACTTCCGTCACTCTGCACAGAATGCCAGAATTCGGCGGAAAGTGTGGAACGGAATGTCTCAACACTAGGTTCCTAGGTTCCCTCTGCCTACCCTGCTATATACATTTCTATTAATAATAAAGATATTTTTATGCCTCGGATAGACAAAGTATGGCGTTAGATTGAACTTAGCCAATACATTGAATATTTCAAATTTCTATGTTCTATTATGTGAATTTCTTTTTCTCCTAGGATCGGACATGAAAAAAAATTAAAACACAAAAGAAGTTTAATTTAACACAGGTAACTACTATTTTTTTTAAATTAGCGAATTAATATATAATATGAACATATCAAATAAACGCTTACAACAATCAAATATACAACATTTTCCATAAAAAAAATCACAACGCATACCCATCGAGCACCCTAGTGGGCACGGACAGTGGACAAAAAATGGGCAATCTACTCGACGCGTCGATACGAGCATGACTAATGGTTAGCGGCCGCTTAGCAAATTGCCTGTCGAAATTGTAACGAAACTGGAAAATTGTTTCATTCATAAATACAATCGCCGGGATTTGCCCTGAATACGTTTGTGATGGGTAAAATTATCCGGGATGGATAATGTCATATAAAAAAGTTATCCGCTGATACTTTTGGGCACTTATGGTCAGGATTTTGGGTATAATTGACGAATAATAATAGTATTTTTGTTATAAATCGACTGTTGTCAACGTTGAATCGATCTAGTTTTGTCGTTTAGCCAGAGGAGGAATGTTGGAGTGTTTATAATATATTTTAACATAGTATTTTTTATTTCATATTCTGTATTAAATTTGAGGCCAGTCGTGGCGCAGCGGCACGAAGTGTGACTGTAAAACCGACTGGTTGTGGGTTCGATCCCCACTCGAGGAGATGAAATATTTACTTAAATTTTTATTTCCATTTCTTCGCTGTGGTGTCAAGGCTAAGCGCGGCGTTGAGTTCTGCCACTCAACACGCAATGCCGCAGAATTCGGCAGAAAGTGGGGAACAGAGTGTCTTACACTAGGTTCCCTCTGCCTACCCTGCTGTGTGTGGGATACAGCGTGAAACTGATTTCTGTATTAAATTTTTAACTTGAAATACTGTTTAATAGTAAAAATTATACCTCGTGATGTCGTTGGCACAAATCTAAACACAGAGTAAGAATTTAATTATTTAATAGATATCATAAATTATTTGTTTGCGTGAATTATTGTATCCAGTAAGAACGATGTGATCGTAATCACGAAACCCCTTTAGGTACCTTCCTATACGATACATATTACCCAAAAACACCAACACAAAATTTCGAAAAACAAAACGGAAAATATCTTAAAAGTTTATTAATAGACTAAAACTAGCATTATATAAAATTAGCAATACAAAAGGCACCGACAGGGCGAAACTCACTGCCAATTGAAAGGAGATGGCAATAATAGTTATTTGCAATAATCGAGAGAAGGGACGCCTGATTGCGCCGGGGGCTGAGTGAATTTTTACTCCGTTTTATATGGAAACACACAGTTTAGGTGCAATCTGATTGCCTTTTACTCGCTCTGTAATTTAAAACATTCCAAATTGTGTATTTCAATTTGAAAAGAAGAAATTGTACGGCCTTTTTTAGTTTATTTTTGGCCATCTACATATCGAATATAGGTAATTTATATATTTTTTTTATTTCTAGAGACTATTTACTAACTTTTTGTACAAGAAATTATGTATTGAGCAAAATTTTAACGCGAGTGATTTTATTATAAGTTATTTTAATTTTAACGACAATCGTGACGCCGTGGGTGGGTGACTGTAAACGCGACAGGTTGTGGATTTGACTTCTACTCGAGAAAAATCTGAATCGGAGCGTCTTAGCGCACTAGGTTCCTACTCTCTATAAAGTAAAGGTAAAAAAAGATAATGAGTATGTAAAATAAACATAGATAAATATATGAAATCAGCTCAAACTATATTTCTTACAAAGTTCTAAGCCAGACATTTCCAAAGAAATCTCTCGATATCATCGAGCAACCGTAATGAATCGTCGATAGCCCTCACCCCACTACTACCAATTCAACCCTAAAAGAAAAAATTAAAACAACAGGGGTCAGTACAAAAGTCCGTTGATGAGGTAAAGGGGAAATAATATGTCATTTTCGAGAGACTTCTCCTGTTAATACTGGGTCTTACTTGATTGATAGATGTATAGATCGTTTAGTGTTGGTATTTATATTATATTTTAATCGAAAATAGCTGGAATATTGCAAATATTCTCCTATATAATTGATTAATTGTTTTATTTTCACGCTCTATCCCGCTTATAACGAGCTCTTTAGCCTAGAGGGAACTTAGTGTTAAAATATTCCGTTCTCCAATTTCCGTCTGATTTTTAAGACACTGTGTTTCAAATTCCAGTATAGTAGTGTAGTCTATATTCTTCTTCTTAATATAAAAAGAAAATCTAGATATTTGCAATTTTTTCTTATCTTAAATAATGCCATATAATGCAAATCATGTCATCACGAAAACGGGCAATAACCGAAAACGTACCGTAGAATAGAATTTATATTTTTGAGCAAAAAACTTGAAATTTGAAAAGCTTTTCGATTTTACACCACAAAAGAGCACTAAAGTATTGAAATAATGGATTATAAAATATATCTATTATTACAGAGGCCAGTCGTGGCGCAGGGGTACCAAGAGTGCCTGAAACGCGACTGGTTGTGGGTTCGATCCCACTCGAATAAATAAAATATTTATTAACATTTATATTTAGATTTTTTCTCTCTGGCGTCTGGTGCCTCTTTATTTTAACAGCTTTATTCACATATTCAAAATGTGGAGAACGGAGTGTCTTAACACTAATTTCCCTCTGCCTACCATGCTGTGTGCGGGATACAGCGTGAAGCTAATTTATTTATGTATTTTACCTACATCTTATTACTAAGGCCAGATGTCGTCATGATACCGCATTCCACCTTATTGTCAGTGAAAACGACGATGACGGCTATAAAAATGTAAATGACAGTGTCTTTATAATATGAATTACAAGCAAATTAAACTTTTTTTGGTCTAGTTTTATATACGTAGCGATTGCGCATTTAATAAAGAGATATTACAAACTGATTTGAGGCCAATCGTGGCGCAGGTTTTGGGTTCAATTCCAAATCGAGGCAATTAAATATTTCAAAGAGTTCCCCAATGCTTCTAGAATTTAGCTGAATATGAAAGAACGTAATACGAAAAATTTGGGACATATTATAATTTGTAAGTTACTTGTATACCAAATGTCAAACAAAAGTGCTTATATTCCTAATATTAATATGTGGAAAATATTCTTTGAGCTGTGTGTATATATATATAAAGAAAATAATAAACATAAAAATAGTTTTTTTTTTAAATAATTTAATCCTCGAGTTACAACTAAACCCACAGCTATCCTGCTTCCAGTTGCACTTCACCACGTTGCCTTTAATCATATTTATATCTATAAAATATTATCGATGCCCTTAAAACTTACAATTTTGCTCAATAAAAACATATTTTTTGTGCAACAATTTCAAATTCCTTATAATAATAAGAAAATTCAATTCAAAATTGCATTTCGATTGAAAAACACCTGCACCAACATTATACAGACCGCAGACTCAAATTGACGCTGTTTTTTGAAACTATTTCTTATCTACATCCGTTTTATATTCAATAACGGTTTCGTCAATTCTATTGTGAATTATTAATAAAAAAATATAATTATGGACACTATTATTGGATATTATTAATACAATAGATGAATAGACTACATAAGAGCGCTGGTTAGTGTTTTCTTTAAAAAAAAAGTATTTGAATGAAACTTTTAAAATTTTAGCAGTATGGTAAACCAATAATTTAAAATCAATTCACGCTGTATTTCGCACACAGCAGGGTAAGCAGAGGGAACCTGACCGAGTGTTAAGACCGTTTCCCACTCTCCGCCGAGTTCTGGAGGCATTGCGTGTTGAGTGGCGGCACTCAACGCCACACTTGCCTTGTACAAGACCTGAGCAAAGAAATGGAAATATAAATTCAAATAAAAATTTCATCTACTCGAGTGGAGATTGAACCCACAATTAGTCGATATTACAGTCACACTTTGTGCCCATGCGCTACGACTGCCTTAAAAAAACTAACCGATAATTTATAGAGATATTATTAATTTAATATTAATATCTCTATAAATTATCGGTTAGTTTTTTTAAGTTTTTTTAACGAACCTACAGATTTATTGGTACATAATTATAGATACATTTATACAATGGACTAACAAACTTTCATTTTAATTTTGATCATATTTACTCAATTTTAAACGTAAACATTAAAAATATGACCATGTTCCTTTTTGCTAATTTAAGAAATAGTCTTTACACATTGCAAAGTTTCTTTTAGGATTTTCAAAGATAATCTAGTGTCAAAACTCTTTTCATTTCGTTCCTTAATTTCTACTCAAATTCCTGACAGTTATTTTTCATATCAATAACTTACTATTAATCATATCAATAACAACACACACACACAACCTTTGTTCACGGAACACCAAAAATGAGTTAATTATTTTTCAATCGGCACTCCCAATTCCCATTCAATATGTGATATCAAGTCAAGTCGAAGTCAAATTTCAAAACATATTGGAAAGAATATTTTTTCTCAATTACAAGATAATGTGTTCTAGTTGAAAGTGTTAAGCCACGCTATCCGGGGCACAAAAACTCCAATGGACAGAGGGCGCGACGAATTAGCGTGATTCAGCGTTAGCGTTGATTGAACCTACTACTGTACTATACAGGATGTTTCGAAATGGGTAAAATGATAAAATATCGTAGAAAGTCATCTATATACTGTATAATATATGATATACTGTATAATATATGATTAATTAAGATATAATTGGTTTGTTAAGAAAATATAAAAAGAAACAGTTTTTTGGTACGTCTGTAAATATATTAATTACTTTAGTGTGTAAAAAACATTTAAGAAATGTTGTTCAGAATGTAGGTTGATATATATATATATTTTTCTTACAAGAATTAGTTGTTAGAATTTGTACCTATACATAATAAATATGTTATAAAAAAATAAAAAAAAGAGAACCTAGTGTTAAGACACTCCGTTCCCCACTTTCTGCGGAATTTTGGAGGCATTGCGTGTTGAGTAAAGAAACTCATATTTGATTCAATTTCGATATCTTTTATTACTATTAATCTATAAATCGTCGTGTTTTCACGCTCTAAGTCCTTTTCATTGATTTGCGTTAGTCACAAAACAATACTAAAATACTTATTTCGAAAATAAGTATGGAAAGTAAAGAAATTATTTTAAAGTGTGGAATAATAGTTTAAAAAATGTTTAAAAATACTAAAACATTTCTGTTGAGGTTTTGCCTTTTTTGTAAAAGTTATATAATATACAATCACATATTAGTTTATATTCCACATTCAAGAACACCCTGTAAAATGGCCCACGAGAACAACGCGGGACAAAACGTAATAGATCCATACATTGTAAAAGGGCCGGCCATCGTTTTTACATTCAAATAAGAATTTAATTATTTAACTCATATCAGCACTAACGTATAAGAATAGAATACAAAATTGTATGGAAAAATCATACATAAATTTTCCATCTAGATATTGGCTTTTGTTAATCTTCTAAAGATTACGATATTTAGTGGCTATCTATAGTGTCTTATATTGATATTTGTATTTTTTTTTTTGTTTAAAAAAAAAACAGCATATGGAAGGCACGCTTGACCTAAATTGTGTTCTGAAATACTTTATAATGACTGGTTATATTATACTTCTTTTAACTCGTTTTTCTATGTTTATGGACACTAGTTATTTTTAACATGATTACAATTTGGAGGTCAGTTAGTGTTTTGGTTATTTTTGTATAAAGTGACTTTCTTATATAACTCCTCAAAATGTGATCAATTTAATTATTTTAAAGAATTTATTGTTATAAATAAATAATAAATAAAGGGTTCATGCTGTATTCCGCGTAGAGCAAGTTAGGCAGAGGGAACCTCGTGTTAACTAAATCTGCTCTTTACTTTCCGTCTGGATCCCTTTTCGGACTTTGCGTGTTGAGTAGCGAAACTCAACGAATTATGTCTTGTTGCTAGATCCCCATGAACGAAAATCGAACCCACAACCTTTAAATATTACAATTAACACACTAAGAAAAATCTATTCACAAAATATTCAGTATATACATTTTTTCAATTGATTTGAAAGTCATGTGATATACGACGCATCATTTAGTCACGGCTTTTATTTTTCAATCAAAATAACTTCGAGAGAAGACAACGGATGTGGGCCGCCTTTTTGTTTTCTTAAAATTTTTGAAGGTTTTTATAAGAAAGATTTTGATGAAGTGTGAAAGGGTTCTTGAATTGAGTCAAAAGAATTTGTTTTCTTTATAAAAGGGGCAAAAACGTTTTTAAATTTCCATCTGGTTATGCCTTCATATGGTATTTTAGTAGAGACTGTAATATACTCTAAAAATACCTACAATTTTTATAATATCGGTAAATTAGTTGAGTTATAAGAAAGAAAATAATTTGTACTATTAATGGAACTAAATTAGAACTATATTATATAAAACATTTATTTAAATATTTAATTATAGCAGTCTAAATATATTAACTCATGAAAAAGTTCTTTCTATATAAATATAAATGGTTTATTGCAAATCAGATTTTAAAAGATATAAAAGTAACGTTGTATTACAAACTTTATATTTTTTGTAGTGTTATTTAAAAATAGAATTATATAACGTTGTCAGCCTCACGTTTTCTAGGCATTGTATATTGAGTGACGGAACTTAACGCCGAGCTTTGACTTACATAGCGGTGAAATAAAATTATTTTTTCTCTGTAAATACAGTAAAAAAGAACCCACGATCATTGTGTACAGTATTACAGTTAGATGTCCTACTACACCTCGATGGCTTTAAAATAGTTCAAAAACATTTGTAATTATTATAATAATAGATTTGCTTGAGGCTGAAGCCAATGAAAATTAAGGACAAAATTGGATGTTAAACTCTACATAAAAATATATATATTCCAATTAAGTTGTTTTGTTCATAATGAGGACATTGATGAGGACATTGATGACTCGACAGTATAATATTTTTAAAAATCTTCTAGGACTTTTAGAGGCTGATGTGGAGTACAGGGGAATCTGATAGTAAACGAGATGGTTCTGACAGTAAACGAGACGATTCCTACTCGAGGGATTTTTTTTTTTCATATATTATAAGCGCGTTGAGGAAAATAGAACAGAAAGATAGAAATGGAATGTCTTAACACTAGGTTCTCGCTGTGCGGGGAAATATATGCCTTTTGATTTTTGCTAGGTTATTAAAAGTTTTATTTATAATCAAATACAAGATTTTACAATATTTGCGTAAAAACGTCAACCGTCCCGTCAACCAACAAAATGACATTTAAATTTAAGTAAGTCTGCGCCCGCGCCGGTGTAGAGTATATACGAAGTACAAGTCATGTTATGATATCATCTTATTTTACGTAAGATTGCTCTTGTGTATTTTGTATTGTTGTTTAATATGAAATTAGATTATTGTTATATCTTTATCTATATATAATATATACATATAAGAAATTGAGCACAGACTTGGAGGGTTGAATAATGAAATTTTGTTGAGGGAAACAAACAATGAAAGAGAAGAGAGAGATTATGGTTAAGAAACACATACTGTTTGCGAAGAGAGGTTCTTAAAGTTCTTACAAGAACGAGAAAGTGTAGGAGTTTATATTTACTTCTTAAAGTCCACATAAACAAAGGACCGAGCGACAACTATTAATACATATTATAAAGTGTATATTTTTTGTTTAATTTATTTTGTATCGCAAGAAGTTTTTTAGATATCCTCTTATATCTAAAATCAATATTTTCTTTAATGTAGAGTTAGCGATTACCGGAAACAGCAGCAGATTACATGAATTCCTAAGGTATTATTATTTTTATGGAAAATGAAATTATATTTACGATTATTCAGAAAAATAACATTTACTAGAGGCCAGTCGTGGCGCAGTGGTACAAAATATGACTCCACTCGAGGAGATGAAATATTTACTTAAATTTATATTTCCATTTCTTCGCTCTGGTGTCGAGGTAAAGCGCGGCGTTGAGTTCTGCCACTCAACACGCAATGCCTCCAAAATTCGGCAGAAAGCGGGGAACGGAGTGTCTTACACTAGGTTCCCTCTGCCTACCCTGCTGTGTGCGGGATAAAGCGTGAAGCTAATTTAATTTAATTTTTTTTTCTTTTTTATAACATTTACTATTAATTAAAGTATTATTAAATTCTTTGTTCATTATTATATTACTTAAATAACTAGATGTGTTCAAAGTTTTGACAACGTAGAGTCGTAACGATGCCTCGCCTAGAAATGATCAAATCAAAAACCAGCCACAATGTCGTAGAGATAATATCAAAAAGCATAATTTTGAAGGTAATTTCGCTCGTGCTCTTAAAAACTTTATTGTCTTACCTAGTTAGTTTTGTGAACATTTGTATTGTAATAATAATGTAATATAATGTATGAAGTATGTTAATTGCAAATGCCTTTTTATGTTATAAATATGTCGTTATTTTTTTGATTTTTTTGTTTATTTTACTAGTATCAGCTTCACACTGTATCCCGCATGCAGGGTAGGCAGAGGGAACCTAGTGTTAAGACACTTCGTTCCTCACTTTCCGCCGAGTTCTGGAGGCATTGCGTGTTGAGTGACGGAACTCAACGCCAAGCTTTGCCTCGATGCCATAGCAAAGAAATTAAAATATAAATGTAAATAAATATTTATCTTGCTCGAGTGGGGATCAATCCCACAACCAGTCGATTTTACAGTCAGAGTTTAACTTTACTAGTAGGTTCTTATAAATTAGTTTATGCTAGAAAAGGAAAATAACAGCACGAACGACACAATTTACCACAAAATTCTAGTGTTTTCAAGCACATTAAAATAAGCTTTTGAAAAAAAAATGCAAAATTATGAAAAAATGCTCATTGGATATTCTATATAGATTTTATTATCGATTCACTTACTTAATAACTTTATTTTAAAGCATTTTTATACTTTAATATAATAGAAGACTCTACATTAGTAGAGAACAGTATCAGTAAAAACTGTTCTTGGAGTTGCTTCTTTTTATTAAGCTATCAGTATCAATAAAGTATGTAAATCGTCAATAATAATTAATTAAAAAAGAAAAAATATAAAGAAAAAAATGAAACGTGCCCAGGTTCGAGATGCGATTGGTTGGATGCTTGTTGCTGCCGACAGATATCCGGGCTTGTCTGTACGAACCAGGAATGGGTGAACGCTGTGTTCAGGCCTGGGTTGAGGCCGGGCCCGGGGCCAGGGAGGCCCATCACACCCGGCAACCCTCCAGGCCTCTGGTGATGGAAACCAGCAGACGCCACTGCGTAGTCCATTGCCACTGCTTGGTACGGCAACATGTTCACTGAGTTCCTTACAATTAGTCCAAAATTTCCCGCGTTGTCACACACATTTTAAATGTCTGGGAAAGTATTAAAAAAACTGTTCCATACACACACACTCTTTATTCTAGTTCCGTCTCTACCCAAACATAGACATCGCTCCTTAGTTCTTTACCACAAAAAATCACAAATCGCGACACTGCGCTATCAATTGTTTCAGGCGTTCACAGTCAACAAACAAACAGTGCTGTTCCCGATCGTCACGGGTTTACTCATTGGAGAAAAGTCACGCACAGCCACCCACTTAATAAATATTCTGGGCATATATCCGTTTTTACGGAGACGTGACTGGCTGTGCACTGTCCGATTTACACGTACGGAACGCGCGGCCGATTATCGAAAACAGTTGCACGCGTCCCCCTCCTTCGACCTCGAACGTGCGACTGAGGGCGAGCACGCGCCAAACCCGACTCTATCACACTCGGCCTAGACAAACGGCGGGCTCGGGCATCAGAGCGAGACGACGCTACACGAGCGAGCGGGACAACCATCGATCGGATGTCATCGCGGAGTTAAAAGCCTGCGTATTACAGCCCGTAATAGGCGGTTACGTGATTGGGCGTGGCCTGGACTATTAAGTTGAATGTTCGCGCTCTGATTGGTTAAAATTGGTAGTAGTCGGGTACGTGATATGTTCAGGAATACGTTTATAGCGTCCGCTCATAGAATATAATAAGAGATGTTGCTTGGATGTGAGCCAGTTGCGAGGAGGCTTGTTGGTGTTTCGTTTCTCCGCGTGATGTTTTTTAATTATTGGCAAATACACCGTTAACGGGTCAGCGTGGTTCTAACGTTGAATAATAAAACATTCTTCAATGAAGCGACAGTATGGCTAACTGATACCTTAGTTATAATCGTACACTTGTAAAATAATAATTATTAGTCGTTTTTTTTTTTATATTGTAAATTAAATATAATTAAAATATATTATAATAGATAAATTATTTAGTAACGTATATTTCAATTCCTAACACCTGATCGACTCTATCTACTATAGTCTCTTTAAAAGTTGGGGTCTCTTTAAAGGTTTTGGTTTAAAATGGGAAAAGGAGAGTCTTAACTCTAAGTTCCCTCTGCCTACTCTGCTGTAAGCGTGATACAGCGTGAAGCTGATTAAATTTAAAACCCACACATAATATTCCTAACTTTCAATAAACACATCATAAACGTGACTGAAAATAAAATATCACAATAAGCAACTGGCTACGTTTCTACGTGACAGCTAGTTAGATAAAAAAATTAACTCCAAGACATAATTTGAACTAAAAAATTGATTGATTTTATTGTTATACAGACTGTTTGTTTATATTGGACAGAATCGTATAAAAACTGAAATGTACTAAGAGCAACCGTCGCTGCCAATCTGTTTCCTACAAAATAGTAATAATAGTGATTTAAGTAAAATAAATAAAAAAATAATAGAATTTATTTAGTAGGTACCGAATTTGTAGATACGTGTTTGGTGTTTTGTATGAAAAAAATGCATCACGTAGATTTGAACCTGCGCGTAATGTCAATTTGTTGGATTCAATAAGAAACTAGATGTGAATTGGTCTAGCCAAATTAATTATACTATTTAAAACTTCTTAAAATAGGTTTTTACTGATTTCGAATCAACATTTTTGTGAGAAAATCATACTGACAGTAGGTACTATTTAAAAAAAATCCTGATTTTCTAAGTAATTGAATCATATTGACTGTAAACGCGTCGATTGTGGGTTCGATTCTCGCACAAGAGTATACATTATTTTCATTCCTTTACTCTGGTAAAAAAACAAAGCATCGTTATTTCAGCCATTTAACACATAGTGTTTTGAAACTTGGATGAAAATTGGGTAACAGAGTATCTTAACATTAGGTTCCTTTTGCGTACGCTGATTTGTGCGGCATAATGCGTGAACCTACAATAATAACAATAATAAAAAGGTGTTTTATATTACCTATAAGACAAATTTAGTTTAAAAGCTATAAAGTTTCTAAGATAGAGTCGTCTCTACATTTTTTCTGATCATGTAATAAACAAATTTTATTATAATATAAAATACACTGAATTAACCAATAAACGTAATATTATTCAAATATAGGTGGTTAGTTATAAATATGTTGTAGGTATAGAGGCCACGCCCTCGACGCGTCTAAATCAATACGTAGCGCTGAGAATATTGTTTATATATATGTAAACCTATAGTGTCGTAGCAACTTGTGTGAGTTGTATCCCGCATACAGCAGGGTAGGCAAAGGGAACCTAGTGTTAAGACACTCTTTTCCCCACTTTGCGCCGAATTTTTTGTTGCATTGTGTGTTGAGTAGCGCAACTCAACGCTGGGCTTTTGTCTTGGTGCCAGAATGAAAATATAAAAAAAATCAATATCAACCATTTGATTTTTTGTCTACAGAATATATGCTCAAAATATCTGTATATTAATAGTCTACCTACAGTTGTACGGTGTAGAGGTTTCATATAGTGTACTACTACTACTAGGTACACTTTATGAAACCTCTACGTACGTACGTAGAGATTTCAAATACGTATGGCGCAGGAGCACAAAGTGCGACTTAAAACCGACTGGTTGTGGGTTCGATCTCCACTGGAGAAAATGAAATATTTACTTAAATTTATATCTCCATGTCTTCGCTCTGGTGTCGAGGCAGAGCGCGGCGTTGAGTTCTGCCAATCACCACGTAATGCCTCTAGAATTCAACAGAAATTGGGGAACGGAGTGTCTTAACACTAGGTTCCCTCTGCCTATCCTTTTGTGTGTGGGATACAGCGTGAAGCTGATTTATTTATTTTATATAAAAACATATGTTCCGATATTCCACTTAAATATAGTTAATTTTATATAGAATAAACTAAAAAATCGATTGTAACCGAACGAAGTTCAAGTTCGGTCATACTCAACAGCAGTTAATATGCCGAGCGGCGATCATAGAATGCCCGCGCCCGACGTCCGAGCCTTGTCTCTATTAGGTTAAACCACAGAATTTATTATTAATATAATAATAAATTTAATATTTTATATTTTTATTAATAATAATGTGAATGTTGAAAAAAAAAAATTAATTTATTATATTAATATGATTTTTTAATTAAGTTAAACAATAATAACAAAATATATATGATTTTAGTTTGTTTTTTTATTTTACATATCTTTTTAAAGCAATTTAGCTAGTTGTAATAAAGCTCAATAAATTTTCATAGATTTTTCTTTTGAAGAACAATTAGAAACTGGTAAAAAAAAAATACTTTAAAACGCACTGAAAAAAGTAATTCTACTGGATTTATAGTTTATACATCCAAAATCAAAATCTGTATTGTTTCTGTCTATACTACTACGCGGGAGAAGAAAGCGTATAGCTGAAAAAAACATCATAAAGAATTAACAAAAATTCTGCTAATATCATAAAATTTAAAGTTTGTTAAGATGTTTGTTCCACTCTCGCCCTAAAACTGCTGAACGAATTAAGATAAAACTTTAAAGTAATATAACATACCTGTATATCAAAATAACCCACACGCTACTATTTATATAAATATTTTGTATAATTTAACTATAATAATATATAAAAATATTTTCAAGCGGGCGAAGCCGTGATTGTGTCTCTAATAAAAAAAATAATATATTATAATTCATAGTAATAGAAATGAAACATTGTTCTATTTATCTTTGGTCCTGTTAGAAAAGCCGGACGTTTACACGCTTGCGGCTTCCGTCCGCTGGCCAGCAATTTAGCTGGACCTGCAAATTGCATCATATAGCATTACAGTTAGATTATCTAAGTACGGGTTGGTTGGAACTGTAAATGGGATCGTTGTGGGTTCGATCCGCCTATAGATAAATAATCCATGCGGGGTTCAAGCGAATTCTATAGATTTTACCGATGTGGTACACAAAGCGCGGCGTTAGGTTCCGTTACTTAAGATTATGCATTTGAAATATTAGGCGGACACTGGGAAACAACGTGTTAACACTAAATTCACTTTTCCCATTTTTGTATTTAAAACGTAATCGTGATATATCTCTACACAGTAGATATGTTACGCTGAAGCTGTACCCCGCACAAAGCAACGTAAACAGAGAGAACCTAAGAACTTAGTGTTAAGACATTTCCATTCACCACTTTCAGCCAAATTATAGAGACATTCTAGAATGAGGTAATGAAAATATGCAATTCTTCATTTCCTCCAGTGGAAATTTAATCAACAACCATCCCCGTTTACAGCCGTACATAGATGAAAAAGATGATAAAAGCAGTGGAATTGTGTCAATCGGGGGTAGTTGCTCGTAGGCAGACGGCCCTTATTGGAGGAAACTCGTGTGAAGTATTGTTATTAGGTTCCAATTAGTTTATAAACATACAGACGATAAAACACATTATCGTGTTTTTTTTTAAAAACATTATCCGCTTCCGATTTCTAACAATATATAATAATTTACCTCTATTTTTCTTCTAAAAAACACCAGATTTATAACCAGCCTCGTTATCACGTGCCATGTTTTGTCTACATTCTTTTCGAACAAAAACTTAAGACACTGTACCTCCTTACATAGTTGCCTAAACAAAAATTCCTAAAACCTTCAACTTCTGTTTCACCATTCCGAAGTTGTTGTTTTGCGGCTAGTTACGGTAAACAGTATCTGGTTATAATCAATAAAGAGATCGACTTTGGACGCGGTCACGCGGTGCTGCGCGGACGCATCGGTACGCGGGGTGAGGTTTGGGTGTGAGCGGAAAGGTAAGCGGATTTTGGGGATTAATTTTAAAATGTTGCAGTCAGATGGAAAAATTATGTTTTTCGTTTTTTAGTTTCACTCTTTATCCCGCATATAGAAGGGTAGGCAGGGAGAATCTCCCATCATCATCTATAAGCTTCCAGCTTAGAGTTACGACACTCCGTTCACCTTAAGGCACTTCATTTCTCCAGTTTCCGCCGAATCCTGGAGGCATTACGTGTTAAGTGGCGTAATTGACTCCGTTTCTCTCTGCTGAAAAGTATGACATCAAATTTCACTAGGAAATTTTTATATGTGCGAAATTTGTCACGGTCTATATATAAATTTATTTTACCTCAATTTTTTAAAATTTAATTAAAATGTAGTAGTAAGTATCAATTTTGATAATATCTTAGAATTTTAATTTAAATTAAATATAAGTAGGTAGGTCGATAAAAATATAGATTTACGAAAACTCCCATTATTACGCAATAAAAAAACAAAACAGAAAAAAAAAACAAGAAATAAACCAGTTTGCAGGAAAATGTCCATCAATCAATACATTTAATACAGCGATAAATCATTTCAGCCGCACAATGCCCACACCCGTACCACACTCAACCAGAAAACAGCTTCTTATTGGATAATTCGTGATTTTTCATTTTTTTCCCGACAGGTGTTTGAACCTGCCACGATCATGACATTGGGAGTTTCTGATATTTGAATCACCAATGGCGTTCCAGTTCGACGACATCTAAATGTATATATTTAAAATATATTTTTTTCGATAATTCTTACTTACCTATACATATACTTAAATATAAAATAAAATTATCTTCTCGCTGTATCCTACCTGCAGCAGAGAAGGCAGAGGGAACCTAGTGTTAAGACACTCCGTTCCCTACTTACCGCCGAATTTTGGAGGCATTGCGTGTTGAGTGGCGGAACTCTACGCCGTATTTTGTCTCGACAACCAAAGCGAAGAAACGAAATTGAAATAAATATTTCATTTCCTCTAGTGGTGATCAAACCCACAACCACACACTGTGCCCCTGCGCCACGACTGGCCTCATCTCATCTAATTAAAGCCAAGTAAGATAAGTAAGTAATAAGCATTTTTGTGGCGAAAACGTGGGAAAATCACGACTCGTCCGTGGGGAATGACGCGTATCATCCTGCTTAGTTTACATAAACCGCTTATAATTTAAGCTTATTGATAGAACGGCTATGTTTAATTTAATCTATTTATAACTAATTTAGTTTCTGTAATTTTCGAATAATTGGACAAATAGAAAGTAACATCACTATTAAATTTTTTTTTGTATAATTTTTTAACAAATTGTACTTTAAATTGAACATTAACAATATCTGAGGTAGGAAGGTAGGCAAAGAGAACCTAGGGTTAAAATACTCCTTGCTCCATCCCCGTTCTCCTTTCCATTGAATTGTTCGAGGCATTGCGTGCTCAGTGGCGGATCTCAACGTCGGTCTTTTGCCTTGTCACCGGAGCAAAGAAATGTAAATACTAAAAAATAATTATAAGTTTCCCCGAGTGGGAAACGAACCCACAGCCGTCACGTTACGATCACACCTGTGTACCACAACGGCCTCACAAAAGATAATATACCATATGATTATATACCACAAACAATACAAAGTAATTCACCCACATTACCACGTTACACACTAACTAACACACTAGTGACGTCACTCATCCCACCACCACGCACCACGATACCACCGATACGGAATTTTAAGCAGAATCGATCGCCTCTGCCCTACATTCAGCAAGGGACGCACGTACAATGACCTAACCTTTATTTTATTGGTGGGGTGTCATATAAATCTTCTACTAACAGTTAGTGCATTCGTGGTTGGAAAGTCAAAACGGCGTTTAACCTTAACAGCATTTGTTGGATACGGAATCGACAACACTAAATAAGCCTTAAATATTTATAAACTATTTTATTCACTTGCTAATAAAATAAAAATATTAAGATAATTATAAAACGAAAGCGCGGAACGAAGTGTGACTGTAAAACCGACTGGTTGTGGGTTCGATCCCCACGAGATGATATTTACTTAAATTTATATTTCCATTTCTTCGCTCTGGTGTCGAGGCTAAGCGCGGCGTTGAGTTCCGCCACTCAACACGCAATACCTCCATAATTCGGCAGAAAGTGGGGAACGGTGGATGGGTCTTAACACTAGGTTCCCTCTGCCTACCCTGCTGTGTGCGGGATACAGCGTGAAGCTGATTTATTTTTATTTTTGTAAAAGTAGTGATTCAAGCTTGCATTTCTTTTCTTGTGGACATTACACTTTTCTTGTCATTGAAAAAGGATTTCATGTTAAAATGAAAATAGTAGCCACACCACTATTTTTTTTTTTATTTTGGCTTCTTTTTAAATTTTATGTTGTCTAGTACAGACTTTAGGCAGTAAGTGATTCCTTATAATAGTTTATTTATAAAAGCAAATTGAAGTAAAACGTTAAAAGATCGGCTCGTTTTAATATGTTGATAAAGTCACGAACTCTCACACTCGTGCATGTCTAAGCGCCGTAGCTGTGAATTCAAATCCCGTTTGAAGTAAATAAATTTACATCTATTTTAGATATTCCTTTAATTTTCTTTTTTCATTTATGTATGTATGCGGCGTTATGTTCCGTAACTAAACCAAGAGAAAACACGAGAACTTACACGAAACACAGTAAAAAAATATCGGTCAACTTATAGTGTGGTTATCATGGCGTATTAGGACAGCGTCTGCAAACGCAATGGTTTTGGGTTCGATTTCCTTTATTTGGAAAGAATCATTTAGAGTTTCGGTCGGATAATGTCAAGTTAATACTAGATTGTTACTACCCACACTGCTATATACGGGATTCGGCTTAAAGATTATTAAGAATTGTATTACCTACTATTAATCATAATTTGGAAACCCGGGAACCTCCTGTAAAACATTCCTTTACCTTTTAACATACTTTCGGAAAACAAAACATGGACACATTTTCAGCTGTATTTTTGAAGCATTGCGTGTTAAGTGGCGAAACTCAACGCGGTGCTTTGGCTTACTATCAGAGCCAGGGAATAAAAATATTAAATATTTTGTTCCCCCGAGTGTGATCGAACCCAAGATCATCACGTTTACAGTCACATCCTTATAGTTATTTTATAAGACGTGTCGTAAGTATTTTAACTTACTAATTACCCACAAATGATTTAATTTATTTCTTTAATAATAAAGCTGCTAATATAATAAGAAAAAAAATAATCACGCTGTATCTCGCACACAGCAGAGTAGGCAGGGGGAACCTAGTGTTAAGACATGCCGTTCCCCACTTTCCGCTAATTTCTGGAGGCATTGCGCGTTAAGTGGCGGAACTCAAGGCCGCGCTTTCCCCTCGACACCAGAGAGAGAAACGAAAATATAAATGTAAATAAATAAGAAATAAAAATATTACTAACTAATAATTAATGCCCTCAAATGGGAATCAAACCCACAACCATCAGCTAGTTACAGCTACACCTTCGTCCCTGCACGACGACAAGACTGCCTCTATTATAAAATAATGTAATATATTATAATCCTAAACATTACAAGCACATTCACTTACACAAATAAACATGTCCGAACACACGAGTTTATCTCCGTTTTACCGGAATTAGGGAGCTCACATTAAGATGGCAACCCCGATTTGATATGAATTAAGATATTCTAATTTTAATTGCGAACTGTGTTGCTATTAGTGGAGTGGAAATTTGCCTTGTCTTGGCAATTGTTTTATTTCTATCCCTAATTGATTTTATTAATGCAGTCATTAAATGATATAGTAGTGGTAGTGGTAGAGGCCATTCGTGGTACAGCGGTAAGGACGTGTGACTGTAAATGCGACGGGTTGTGAGTTCAATTCCTTCTGGAATAAACGAAATATTTAATATATTCATTTGCTCGCTATGGTAGCAGCTCTGGGGGCAAAGCACGATATTGTTTTGTGCTAATCAATACGCAATGCTTCCAGAATTAGGTGGAAAATGGGAAAAAAATGGGTCTTTATGAAAACGAAGCTTCTTAACACTAGGTTCCCGCGATCCCGGGTCTCTAGAATTCACACTAGGTTCCCGGTTTCCCCCTTCCTACTCTGTTACGTGTGGGATGGAAATTAATAATAATGAATAAGTGAAATAAATGAAGAAGATACGTAAAATGGATGAAATTGTACTATCAATTTGTTATTCAATTTGCTATGACTTTAAGAAATTTAAAAACTAAAGAAAAATATGCTTTGGCTATAACATATAATTAAGTTAAACCAAGCGAAGACGCGTTTCAGTCTCTATTAATAAATAATAGTGATTTTAATCTAAGTCGTGTTTATTAAGAAATGTATATTATAGTTTGTTAAATAAGGTATATACCTATTAGAAATTAATATTACCCCTTGTTTTTTATATTTTTCATCATTTAAAATAAATTAAAGCCAGTCGTGGCGCAAGGGCATAAAGTGTGACTGTAAACACGACAAATTGTTGGTTCGATTCCCACTCGACGAGATGAAATATTAAATATTTTCATTTTATCGCTTTGGTGTAGAGACCACCAAAAGCGCGGCGTTGAGTTTCGTCATTCAACAAGCGACGAATCCAGAATTCGACGTAAAAAAGGAAACGGAGTGCCTTAACACTAGCTTCCCCCCAGTTTTCACCTTGCCGTGTGCGTGATACAGCGTGACGCTAAAAATAAAATAAATAACAATATAATATACTTAGAACAAATTGTTATCACTAAACAGTTTAGCCTATTAGTTCCCTAGCTAAGTAAAATGAGACGTACAAACACCCTATCTAAGAAAATGTATTAAGCCACGATAAAATCAGGGTAAGCCATTAAACTTCGCATATGGGGCCAATTATGATGAAATTTGTATAATTTCAAAGATAGCGGCGTAAATAAATTAATAAAACAACCCTCCACGGGGCTAAGTTAGGATAATATCTTTTAACCCTTTCTGCTTACTGTGTTTCGAAGTAAACAAGATTCTGCTCTATAACGCCAGTATGTATGAACAATTTTTTTTTTTTTTTGTATTAATTTTGGTTCATATTTAATCTATTTTACATACAAAATAACCAAATACAGAGTAAAAACATTTGTTTTGATCCAGTAGTTCCTGAGATTAGTGCGTGTATCCAAGCAAACTCTTCGGCCTTATAATATTATTATAAATCATGTGAAATTATATTAAAATAATAGTGTTATATAAATATATAAAATATAGTTATTTTAATTAAGTATATTTATTTGTAATTAAATTAAATAAATAAATTGGCTTCACGCTATATTCCGCACACAGCAGGGTAGGCAGAGGGAACCTAGTGTAAGACACTCCGTTCCCCACTTTCTGCCGAATTTTGGAGGCATTGCGTGTTGAGTGGCAGAGCTCAACGCCACGCTTTGCCTCGACACCAGAGCGAAGAAATGGAAATATAAATTTAAGTAAATATTTCATTTCCTCGAGTGGGGATCGAACCCACAACCAGTCGGTTTTACAGTCACACTTTGTGCCACTGCGCCACGACTGGCCTTTGTAATTTATAATTTAAATAAAAAATTCACTGTTCTAGAATATTATTTTTTGTTTTAATCAATAATTCAAGAGGCCGTCGCGGTGCACAAGGGTGTGACTATAACGTGACAGCTGCGTGTTCGATTCCCAGTCAAGGAAATGTAATATTTAATATTTTCATTTCCTCGTTCAGTTAACAAGACTGAACGCGTCGTTGAGTTCCGCCTAAATACGACCCTTTCAAAAATCACCTACTATAATATCATTAGATATTATATTAAAGAATTTCCTTTAAATTTTATCTTAAGAGAGTGACTTGTTGACACGATATTAAAACGGAGCTAAAAATAGCGGGAGAAGCCGGATATGAGTTTTGGAGGCGAATCAAGAATGCAGGTCACGCTTCGACCCCTTGCTACGATGTTTTTGACTTATATATACGTGTTTCTATGTAGGTAGGTAAGAGATATTATATATAGTAAACAGAAAGGTTTTAATCCATTTTTTTTTTGCAGCTTCACGCTGTATCCCGCACACAGCAGGGTAGGCAGAGGGAACCTGGTGCTTAAACACTCCGTTCCCCGTTTTCCGCTGAATTCTGGGTGCATTGCGTGCTGAGAGCCGGAATACAACGCCGCGGTTTGCCTCGATATCAGAGCGAAGAAATGAAAATATAAATGTAAACAAGTATTTAATTTTCTCGAGTAGGGATCGAACCCACAACCAGTCTATTTTACAATCACCTGTGCCTCTGCGCCACGACCGTCCTCATTTTATCCGTAGATAATTAGATATATATATATTTATTCCGGCCTCATTACGACCACAAGATTTTAATTTACTTGCTTAAAATATTATCGAATATTGTCGATTGCCACTTTGGAGAATTAAATATATTATTAAATATTTTTTATTAAACGAGACTAAACACGGTGTTGAGCTCCCACTTAACTCGCAATGCCTCTAGAGCTCGGCAGTAAACGGCGAACGGAATTGTCTTAACGGAAATGGGGTGTTTTAACACTTGGTCCCCAACCTGGGAACCCTCTGCCTACTCTGCTATAAGAAAAAATATATATATTTATCATTACAAAAGTTACAAGCAGATAAAAATAAAATCGTCCTTAAAAAAATTAAACTTAACTTACAGTAAATTACAGTATATCGTAAAAAGCGTGATTGCATTAACACCTCCCCCCTCGAAGCACATTTTTCTTGCTCGGCGGCGCACATTCCTCTTTAGCCAATAAAAAGCGGGTAAGTGAATTTTTTTTCTTGGGAACCTAATAACGCGGGTAATTTTTCAATTCCCTTTAAGTTGGTTTTGAACACCTTGGATGACGGTGTTATGCCATAATATGTTTTGAGAAATTCGGGTTTTAGGGTAAAGCGATGGTTGTGGGTTTGATTTTTGGGGGAATTAGTTATTTTCATTTCGGCACTCTAGTGACAAAATAAATTCCGATGTTATGTTCCACTCCACACACAATGTCTCGAAATCACTGGAAATTATTACCAGAGAATATTTTAATTAAAAATATTGCATATTACAATTTATTAGACATTATTTCTCATATAACTTTAATATCCAATTTTCCACTTATTTAATAACGTAGACTCCATATTTTTAGTTGTACAAATATCATAAAATTAAAAAACTTACTATTGAACTAATTATATTTTAACACTCATTTATTGATTTAATCAAAACAATAATATTGCCAAGTATTTTTTTTGAATTTTTATATTTTTTTTATTTAAAAAAAAATGAGTTTAAAATAGCAACTGTTTGCATAACATCATCCCTGTGACAGCTATTTACATACACAATTTTTCTAAAGGGACCATTAGCATTGTTCATTCCAATTCGTCATCTATTAACTCTTGAAAGAACTGAATGCTATTGTAGCAATTTAACTATTTTTTGTTTCAGCTTCACGCATTATCCCGTTTATAATAGGGAAGATAAAAGGAACATTGCGTGTTGAGTGGCGGAACTCAACGCCGCGCTTTCCCTCGACACCAGAGCGAACAAATGAAAATATGAAATATTTCATTTTCAAATATCCTACCAATTTTTAAATGCTTAATTCCCGACTGTTTTACTAAATAGTTTTAGTGCTCTCTTATATTCTAAAAAAATAAACATATATTATTATTATTTTATATATAGGTTGCGGCGTTGCGTTCTGCCACTCAACACGCAATGTTCAATCTGCCTTCCCTGTTATAAGCGAGATAATGCGTGCTACAGAATTCGACAGAAAGTGGGGAACGGTGTATCTTAACACTAGGTTCCCTCTACCCTGCTGTGTGCGGGATACAGCGTGAAGCTGATTACTATTTCTATATATACACATGTTTAAATTATATGGATAGAATGAATAGATAAAAGATAACATTGATTTTTTTTTAATTTCAACCAACTTCACTAAAAGATGGCGATGTTTCAACCGCTGTAACTGACTTCACCGAGACTCCCACAAAGTGCATGTTGACGACGTGTTGACAGCCGAAAAATCGCGACCCACGAATGCATACTCCAGTGACTATTGCTATAGGCTTATAATGATATAGATAAGACATTCTACTATTACGTAAATTTATCCCTTTTATTCTATCAAATTTTGCGGCGTTTACTTCCGCCTCTCAACATGCAATGAATCCAAAATTTGGCAGAAAGTAGAAAAGAGGGAACGGAGTATATTAAAGCTAGGTTCCTGCTGTACTTCCCTCTGTGTGGGAACTACAGTAAGTATACAAAGTTCCCTTTACCTATCCTGCTATATACATACAAATATATTATCAAAAAAATATCAACCCTTTATAGGCTTTATATAAACAGCCTTGTCTACACATTAAAAGCTCTATAACCAACCCCTCAGTGTCGCAAAACGTTTGGGTGACTTCAAGAAATAAAAAACAGTAAAAAAAGTAGGAATTAAAAACATGACTTGTGCATTATGGCAACCGACACTTGGACATAATAAGACCGTAAATAGAATGGCGACTAATGTATATAGCTATTTATATTTTAATTTTTTGCAAAAGTATTTTTAATATAGACGAGGTAAGTCGTGGCGCAGAGGCACAAAGTGTGACTGTAAAATCGACTGGTTGTGGGTTCGATTCCCACTCGAGGAGATGAAATATTTATTAACATATATATTAAATATTTATTTATATTTTCATTTCTTTTCTTTGGTGTCGAGGCATAGCACGGAGTTGAGTTCCACCCCAATGTCTACAGAATTCGGCAGAAAGTGGGTAATGGCGTGTCTTAGCACTAGCTTCTTTCTGCCTAAACTGCTGTGTGCAAATCTCATATTATAAATCGCTTAATTTATTATTAGAACTCAAAAAAATGTATAGAAAATGTTTAAATAAATTTTATGACCTTTTAAAAGTAGACAAAAAAGATAAAAAATAAAAAATCTAAATAAGTCAAATCAGCTTCACGCTGTATCCCGCACACAGCATGGTAGGCCTAGGGGACCTACTGTTAAGACACTCCGTTCTTCACTTTCTGCCGCATTCTGTAGGCATTGCGTGTTGATTGGCAGAACTCAACGCCGCTCTTTGCCTCGACACCAGAGCGAAGAAATGAAAATATAAATTGAAGTAAATTCATTCATCATTCATTTCCCCGAGCGGGGATCAAACCCACAACCAGTCACGTTTACAATCACACTTGGTACCTCTGCGGCACGACGACTAGCCTCAAAATAAAGTAACTTATGAACAAATTATCCCTATATAATTAGAAAATAAAAAAATATACACTTTTCGTTATATTATAGAAATATATAACACATACCATTAAAAGGAAAAAAATAATTTCTTTTTAAACAAAGCAACTCACTCATATAATTACAGTAGTAGTAAAACAATGAATGGACTCGATAGAGACGGTAGCGAACTAAGGTATGCGCCTTTGTCCCTGAAACGCCTACCTGTTATACTGTAGTGGTTTAATCTTGATCATTAAATAACATTTTTTTTTAAATATTAAATTAATAATAAAATATATAGGACGTTATGGCGTAGTGGCACAAGATGTTACTGTAATGCGATGTTTGTAGGTTCGATACCTATTGTTTATGAATATTTTTATTTCTTCGCACCAGTACCAATGATAAGGTAGGCACTCCTCGAAAATAACCGTAAAGTAGAGAACGTAGTGTCTTAACGCTAGGTTCTCAGCCTACCCAGCCGTAAGCGGAACAGCGTGAAGCTGGAAAAAATATTGAATGTGTTTCCATCGTTGTATTAATAAATAGCTATGATTAAGTTTATAAAAAACACATACACAACTAATTTTTACCTAAATCTTCGCTCGCTTGGTAGGTATAGAGCCTATTTATTGACTTTTTCAATGAATGGACTATCAAAACAACAAAAATATTTTTATTTCAAATTAGTGGTTTCTGAGATTAGAATATTCGTCCGAGCAAACTGTTATTCTTTACCTTTATTTTTTACTATAAATATTAACAGAAGATAGTATAGAAGATAAATGTACATTTTATTTTGTAAGATAAAAATAATTATAAATTGCCAAAACGTCATAATACACAAACTATAAATTATTTATCAAATTTTCACAAATTTAATTTAAAAATCAATACGGATACGTATAATTGTCTCATAAATTATTAAAGAGTAAAACTCTACTAACCTTAAATAATTCCTAACAAGTATCAAAATCAACTCATACCTATCAAACGATCTTAAAATCGACATCAAAAGTCACGTAAAAGCGCGGTCGTCACCGCACGTACACCAATCTTCTGAATCGAACCCGTGACCACGTCCCTCTCACACACAGGCGGACCAGATCACTCAGTCTCGGTCCCTCTTGTGGATCTACAGGGAAATCTGAATGGTAACTATGAAGCCGTCGAATTAGGTGCTTTGACATTTCTGTAGAAGGCATAGTATATACATCGATATTCTCGTATTACGTGAAATATGTATATGAAAATAGTTTGGTTTGTATGAAAATAAGTGGAGATTTTTATTTTTATTATATCAGTTAATTTTTTTACCAAATAATTAGGAGGGAGGGGGGGACGTGTTGAGGAGTTAATATTGTGCGAAATTTTTCTCAAAAGAAAAAGTCCGATTTTTCTTACTTTATTTATGAAAATTACTATTTGTTTATCAGCGTATAGCATTAGTTTAACTTATCGGAGCTAATGCGACCAAAATGCGATACGGAGCATCTAAACCTTAATATGAGGTTCCCTCTGCCTACTCCGCGGGACATGCGGGATACATCGTGAGTTTATATAGATGCGTGTAATAAATTGAACGTAGCGCGCCCATTTTCTTTCGGACAGTTTTCAAGTTTTTGTTTCGGACAGTTTCAACCTAGTGTTAAGAGACTGTCACCATTAAGACGCTTCCGTTCCACACTTTCTGTGAAACGGAAGCAGGAACTCAGTGCCGCACTTGGCCAACGATAAGGTAAAGCTTTTATAACAATAACAATAGCAAACGTACAGTAATTATAATATAGCTAAAGTAAAGTATAGGTAAAGTTTTAACTATTAAGCTTAACACTCTTTTATGGCGCTTCATATTTTATACAAAAAAAAGCATTTTCACACTTCTTCCGGCATGGCTGGCTGCCAATTTTCGCTTATTTGAGGCATCGCGTGTAAAACGAAAACGGAACTCAACGCAACGAAAAAATATATATAACAACAGTTACTTACAGCAAGTTAGGAACGACGCCATAAAAATAAAAAGATGTACTATTAACTATTCCCAAACGTATGACAAAGGAAGTTCCCCAGCCCCCGCGAGGAAGTCGGTCGTGCGTAGTTACTGGAAATCGAATTCTAGATTGATTCCGAGTGTCAAAAGCAAGTTAGTTTTGATTTATTTTTGCTTGGAATATAATAAGAGCAGAAGTTGATATGACATAGAGATGAGGAAATCAAAGACTTGTAATAATGCATTAAAACCGGCCAAGTGTGAGTCGCGCTCACGAACGAAGGGATTATTTATTTATATTTATTTATTAGTTTATTTACAAAATCTATAATACAATTATATTTTATACATTCAAAGAGAAAACGGCAAAAATAATCACAATTGTTAATTGGGAGACTTAAGTATTTATTCTATTTCGTTTTTAATATTTGTATTTACATATAAGGGCAACAGAAATACATAATTTATAAAAAAAAAATCTACTAATTACAACTATAACGGTTCATGACATACAGTATGGTAATAGACAGACAGACGGCGGAGTCTTAGTAATAGGGTTTTTCATTTTGGGTATGGAACCCTAAAAATCAGCTATACACACCTTCATGTATGTAGCAGGATAGGACAGTAAAAGGATAGACAGCAAATTTGTTACACATTAAACAGTAGAGTTTAACGCCGCGCTTAGTCTATATAAGCGTTGACATATAATCATTCCCCGATTGTTGATCGAATCCACAACGTCGTCGATTCGTCACTAGGAACTCGATCGACCTCGACTAGATAGATCACATTAGAAATCTAAAGGTGAATCATTTTCTTAATTTTGTTTAAGTATTATGGATTTTCCATAACAACTTAAATTTTTCAAACTTAACCCTTAATAGTGCTACGTAAAAAAAATCGACAAAAACAAATATCACAATTTAAATCCAGCATAACTAGAGAAAAGCATACAACATCAACGTATTCCTTACGGGACATCAAAGTCCACTTTTCTGGTCAAGCAGAGTGCGAACGGTGTACGACCGCCGCCATCAATGATCTATCAAAAGCTTCGCGAACTGAATATAAAATGACCAATTGAACCTCACATATCAAATGGACATAAGAGATGTAAACGAAATTTCAATTTTTAGACCAATCACTTTTGCCATACAGCTTATTTCGTGTTTACTTGTCGTCTCGAAAGAGTATGAATTAGCTATCGTAATTTCGACTTTATTTCTATGTTAATAAGTGTGATTTTCGTTGTTTAATCGTTTTTTGAACATAAATTTATTGCAATTTGTTTTTGGAATATAAACTATTTCCTGCTAAAGGCGTACCGTCGTTTTGTGTTCGCTGATGATGTCATGGTGAGCTTTCGAACGTATGGTTGTAATTTTGTAAAGCCCATACAAAAAAATGTTTGCATTAAATTTTCACGAGTGGACGGATATCGTCATTTTATTATATTCAATGAGATAATCCTATAAATGTATTAAATTGTTTGATTATGTGATAATGTTTTGTTCATATAATATATTTTTATAAAAAAAAAGAAATATTAATCTGCTTCACGCTGTATCCCGCATGTAGCGGGGTAGGCAAGGGAACCTAGTGTTAAGAAATTCCGTTCCTCACTATCCGCCGAATTTTTTGAGATATTGCGTATTGAATGGCGGATCTCTATGCCAAAATTTTGCTTTGGAGCCAAACCGAAGAAATGAAAATATTTCTTTATAAATAATAAATGTTGAAATGTGTGTAAGTATTTTTTTTTTTCAGCTTCACGTTGTATTTCGTTTAGACACTCCATTTCTACCTCTCGAGTTTTACGTGTTATGTAGCGGAATTCTACGCCGCTTTTTGTGAGTTGGGATTGAACTTACTACCTGACGTTCACAGTCAACGCTAGGATTGGCAAGTACGAGTCTATTATAAATATTAACGGTACTCTATACAAAATTCAAAAAAAATTGCGTAGGTACTAAATTATTAGACACGTCCTAGCTCGAAACATTAACTAAAAAAACTGATTTATTCTCAAAATAAAATATTGCAATTATAAATTTTCCTACAACCCTTCACTGCAGGTACAAATAATTTATTCAAATGAATCTCACAAAATTTTCACAGCGCGATGTCTAGCAGGCCCCTGGGCGTCGTTGTGCAATTCTTTTAAGTGCACCAAAGAGGTCTCCTTATCGCAATCTTAATGGAAACACCAAAAAGGTGAATTGGTTTATAAAGAACTTCCGCTTTTTGATACTTACAACTTGGGATATTGACAAAATTTGTCTGTGTACTTCGTCTGATACAAAACAATTTAAATAAAGTCAGTGAAATCTTGAGGCCACTCGTGGTAAAGAGGCACAAACAAGTAGTAAATGCGACAGATTGTGGGTTCGATTCCCGCTCGAGAAAATAAAATACATTTAATATTTACAATTCCTCGCTCTGGTTCTGAGGCTAAGCGAGGGATCGTGTTTCGCCTATTAATATATGTCTTATTAGGGACAGAGTGTCTTAATACTAGGTTTACAGGTAAAACTTAAAAAAAAATCTACCGAAGCAAACTGTAGTACTGTAAATTGGCTTATCACAACAAATCTCATGCCGTATGTGTAGTATATATGTAAATATTGTATACGTTAAGAATGTTTAATTGACTTTTTATCACTGCAATAGTTTTTCTAACCATAGAGTGAATCAAAATTTGTTGAACTGTCTCGCATACTATTTATACCCATAGTAACGACTGTTCTAATAAGATATATATAAATATAAATTTTAAGAAATCCTCTTAAGGATTCTACATTTAAAAGAAATGTATTCCGCCATTTTCTTAAGGCGAACATTTTAAATTAACAACAATATTGAATATATATATAATTTCATAGTCATCAGAACTGAAGTTGTTTTTTAGGCTTCAGCTTAACTGTACACTAAGATGTGGATTAAATTGAGCTAGCAAGATTTCACATACCCTAAACGGCAGGTTAAATAAAAATTGTAAATTATCACTAACAAAATTATAAAATAAATAGTATTATGTAGTAGTCTTAATATTACCATCCGGTAGAAAGTGGGGAACGGAGTGTCTTAACACTAGGTTTCCGCTGCCCAGCGTGAAACTGATTTTTAAAAAATCACCACTTTTTTAATGTTTTTTTTTAAGTATTTGATGAAAATTTTATATGTCCATCTATAGGTATATAGCTCAATATTCAATTGCATCACATAATTATAACAACATTAGCCTATCAAAACAATCTCCACGGAAGTATCTCAGGTCGTAAATAAGATATAGCATTATCGTGCTATTTTAATTTCTTCTCGCATTAATCATAGCGAGTGTCGTAGCCATTTATAACGGGTACTTTTTAATTTGTAGCGGCAGAGGGAGGGTTGGCGATTATTTATGTTGGAAAAGCTGTTGAAAAAAATATAATTTATAGAAATATTTTTTGTTGTATAGTGATTATATTTACTTTTCATGCTCTTTTCAAAATTAAGTACAAAATATGTATTACTAAATATTTTAGATAATGAACTTCATAAAATTGTTAAAAAAAATTTAAACTTTTTATACATTTAACTCTTTTATTTGTTTTAAAACTATTGGGTAGGTGTTTTTGGTAAGTACCATAGATATGAAAACGGCAAGACAGAATATTTTCATATGTCGTATGTTTATTTAATAAAAATATAAAAATAAATTTGGTTTTTATTTTTCTAGGTTCGTTTACGTTTTTATATTGTTATATAAAAATAAGTACCATAATAAGTTCTTTGATTTTCACGATTATTATACATTTTAAATAAAACTATTTTAACCGGATTAATCGCGTATATTTAGTTTTTACATTTTTGGAAACCCGACGTTTCGAACACTTTGCAGTAGTCCGTGGTCACGGGTAGTCTACCCGTGACCACGGACTACTGCAAAGTGTTCGAAACGTCGGGTTTCCAAAAATGTAAAAACTAAATATACGCGATTAATCCGGTTAAAATAGTTTTATTTAATAAGTACCATATATGTAAATAATTATAAATATGACTATTGAACGTAAATAATATGTGAATGAAATTTGGGCATGCGTAAATTATCGAGGCCAGTCGTGGCATAGTGACACAAAGTGTGACTGTAAACGCGACAGGTTGTGGGTTCGATAAATTTTCAAGGAAATGAAAGAAAGCGTAGAGCTTCGCCACTCAATACGAAATATCTTCATAATTCGACAGAAAATGAGGAATTGAATGTCTTACTAACACTAGGTTCCCTACGCTTACCCTGCTGTATGTGTGATACAGCTGACGATAAAAAATTAACTAATATTTCAAGCTCTATGGCATCACTACTGTAGGTGTAGGCGCCATCTTTGTCAACAAAAGCATTGTGGGTTATTTTACGATGTCATAAATCTAAATGCGTTATGATCTCGCGATAGCCAGACAAAGTCAGGTGTCCCTCTGTACCTGAGTTTGGAATTTTTATGGAAGGTCCAGCCAGACCTCGTGGCCTTATGCAGATTCATTGTTTACTATTAATAGTGTTAATAGCACCTACTGTTACGTATTGGAAACATACAGCTATTAAATCAATTGTTTTATTTGTTTTAATGGTATTCATTGTTTATCTGCTTATAAATTCAAATTGTTATTATTTTGGAAATTTTCTAATGTTTATAACATTAATTGAATATGATTTTTGAAAAAAAAAATATATAAAAATTTAGTTTTTGAATCTATTGGTTTATTTATTTATTTATAATACAAAATTTTAACAACCATTTTCTTTGTCAGAGATAACCTGGGAACCTAGGGTTAAGACACTCTGTTAAACACTCCCTTCTCCCACTTTCCACAAAAAAAGTATTGCGTTTCTCAAAGTACTGGGTGTCGAGTGACTAAACTCAACGCTATGCTTTACTTTGTATTTTCTTAACAATCATACAACCACATATTTTAAAAGTACCTTCTACTATACCTTTACTACATAAAAATCTGAACATTACATCAAATTTCTTATCAAACTTCTCAAAAGTCGTCCACACAGCCTACACGCACGTCCCAACACCTACATGATTTTTTATCGCGATTTAAACTAACTTTAAGCATATCTCCATCTACCTACCTTCATTCATAAACGTTCACATTTTTAGATGATATCCAGAATCACCTTTGCCGTAAGAATAATCTAGTTCATATGTAATGTATGGAAAAGAAGAGCAAGGTAAACTTGACGGGAACTCGTTGTGCCGCTTAGCTGATGTAAATGAAAATTGACATAAATAAATTGACAAGGTCAAAATTTGTACTAAAGTCATCTTTTATCTCAAAATCTTTTACAAATCAAATTAAAAAATATCATTGAACAGTTGATATTGCACTTTCTATAATTATATCAATTTTTTCATTCAAAAAAATTTAAAATTTATTATATTTATTAAAATATATTAAAGGCAGGAGGGCAGCGTCGGACTGAGATTGTGGAATTAATACCCTCCCATCCCATCCTCAACACGCAATGTATAGAATTCGGAGAGAAAATGGAGAGAAAATAATGCCAGTAAGTGAGAAAATATAGTACAGTTCCCACTGCATATCCACCGCATAGCATATTTGGAATTAAGAAAGAAACTAAATAAAGACTAAATTAAGACTTATTTCATCTAAATTATAATCAGCATTAACAACTAGTGGTCTGAACGCGGCTTCGCCCGCTTAGATTTATTTTTATGTTATAGTCGTAATTTTAAAATATTTTTTAGCCTATGTGTTATTCTAAAGTATAATCTAGAATCATTCAATAGTTTTAGCGTAAAAGTGTAACAAACATGCATACTTACAAACTTTCACATATAATATTAGTAGAATTTTTATATTAACAAAATCAAGGAGCCACGACCACGTGCGCCGTGTTGGAATTAACCAGAAAACACGTGTAAAAGACCTTCCCTTAACTATAACATAATTCTGTACTAGGAACCGTAAACGTTCCTTATAAGATAGTCATCTAAAAAAAAATTTCTTTGAAGTGAGAGCAAAGATTTTGGGGTAAAATTGAATATTAATAGCGAAATTATATCTAGGGTCGACCATTTTTGGATTCTTATTACTTTATTAGGTCCGTTCTAATGTAACAAAAAGAAACATTTTATATGTTCCGGGAAGGGGCTGGTGTCAAAAAACAGTAGCATTTTTATAGCTTAATCGCGTGTGTTTGTTTTATGTAATTTATATACATTAGCACTAGTTTTTGTTGGTGGTTATAAAACTTTTTGTGCCCTATCGTTCCTTGTTGAATGGGTGCTTATTTTTTTTTTGGCGGTTTTGTTTATGAAATACTATATTTATTTCTGTTCCATTCTGTCGTAGGTTAGATAGAGAAAACTTAAAATATTTTTAAGTTGAAATAATATTTTTACTTATTTCCCCGAATGGGTATCGAACCCCAACAACCGTCGACTTTTCAATGATCGATGACTATAAGATAAGATTAGTAGAATACTTAGACAAAGTGATAATGCTCTCCCTTTTCACTTCATTCATTTATTTAATTAAATTTGTATATGACATCCAGACAAAACAAAAATTTACGCATACATGATATTCAAAAAGTAAATTTTAATAATTTTTAAATTTCAGTTTTTCCCATATCCTCCTTCCCCAGCTTACCAAGAAAGTTCTTATAAATCAAGCATTTATCATTAAAACATTAATCATAAATAGTCATAAATAATTAAAACTGCCCGTAAATTAAATAATACACACAGATTGTCAAAATAGTGTTAGAAACAGATGAAAAAACAATAACAAATTGGCAATAAACCAGGACCCGTTGTCTATGATTTATATTTTTTGTATAGTAATAAAAGTGACGTCCTTCCAAAGATGGTGGTTTCGATTGAGTCATATATTATCTGTAAATTGCCACAGATAATATCAAGGTATTCAATTTCAGACATTAGTATTGTGTTTTTTGTTAATTTTGCCAGTTTATAGCTTTTCGGCGAATAGAAAAGTTTGAAATCTTTAAATGTTTTCTTAACAATAATATTTATAATAATTAAAAATATTTGAAATTCTAGGTCAGTCGTGGCGCAGGGACACAAGTTTGTAATTGTAAACGCGTTTGGTAGTAAGTTCAATTTCCACTCGAGGAAATGAAATATCTATTTATATTATATTTTCATTTCTTCGTTGAGGCGTCGAGGGAAAACGTGGAGCTGTGTTCCGCAACTCAACATTATATATAAGCAATGCCTCCAGAATTTGGCGGAGAATTGGGAACGGAATGTCTTAACACTAGGTTCACTCTGCCAACTGTGCTGTATGCGGGATACAGTGTGATGCTGATTTAAAAGAGTATATATTTTTTAAAATTTTGTAAACAAAGTTATATTTAATATAATGGACTGTATCTTAAAAACAGTGGCCGGTAAAAGAACATTTTTCACAGTGAAACTTAATTTCTACCCGCTCGTTTTTCATCTAACCCTAAAGTCAGTCTACAGCAAAGTGGTGTAACTAAGTAAAGTAAAAAAGTCCTATTTTCATTTTTTTAGATCATTACAAATCAGAAAAGTAACTGTAGATTAGTTTACTGTGTATACACAGTAAAAAACACAGTACTCTACTGTAATAACACAATAAATTTCTTACATACACATACATACATACATACATACATACATTTATATTACTTTACTTTTTGAACGGTCCCTAAAATAAAGAAAAACATTGATACTAAAAAAAAATAAGAATGGAATGTCTATATAATAAGCTCCCTCTGCCTACCCTGTTGTATGCGGAATAAATAATCACATGTGAAGCTAAAAAAATATTAAAATACTCAGTTATACCATTTCTTCTTTTATATCCAGATAAAAGGTCGCGTCTTGTCCGTGCCTTGAATAGCGCCACACTCAATTTGTTTAGCGACAACCCCTAAACCCTGGAAAGCTGAGCATTATTTGTACGTTACAAAAAAGATACGTCAAAGTGACGTATTTAGTTTTAGTTCAGTCAGTACTTATATTTTATATAATACAGCTTTTATTCTAAAAACAAAATAAGAAAACTTATTAGGCTTATAAAATATATCATATTTACAGATTTTTTTAGCGTCTCGAGTATTTTAACACTAGGTTCCCAGGTTACTTCAGTATACTCTGCTTAAAAATATGATTAACAATATTATGTTTGAGCTAATTAAATCCAATTAATGTATTGGCAGTCGTGTTAAAAAAATATCGATATAAAATATCCATTATTCTTTTGCAGACCTATAAAAAACGAAAGTCATCCTAAAAAAACAAAAGCTCCATGCCGATATATCGACGTACATATATTTTAATAAATCAAATATCTATATTTCCCTCCCTCTCTTTGTGACTTCACAAAATAAAAAAAAAGAACAATAATTTATAAATATTTATTTACTTATTTAGAAAACGTATAAAAATTTGAACGTAGCGGGACTCGAACCCGCGCCTCGTGGCAGCCAATCAGATGCTTAAAATAAATATTTATTTTCCTACTTTAGTTATTTATGTATATTTTTACTATAATTTATTAGGCCTTTACAGCCGTTCAAAAATTGCCATAGCGGTCGGTATTTCACGACCACACGGCGGGGTATTGGTAAAGTTTTCAACTAGCAATAATCGCACCTCGGATTAACCTCATCGGTTACGATATTGCCTCTGCGCAAAGTTACTCTATGCACCAAATCTCGTAATATTTATGTGTAAGAAAAGAACCAAACCATAGCGCGATTCAGACGTAGCGTAACGCCACCTGTTGTCAGCTTTCGTAAACGTTTGCTGTATATATCTTTTTTGAAATTGTTGTTTGGTGAAAATTATTTGATTACACTCAATAGTTGTAAGTTTGATTCCACTAAACATTATTAAACAAAAAATGTGATGTGTGACTATGAGAGTGCTTGACACGTAATGGATACTAATAAATTGGTAAGCGATATGAAAAGAATTTGTTGAAGTTGAATAAAAAAGTTCATACATAAAGCCAAAATATATACACAAAAGTCCTATAAAAAAGACATAATCTTCTTCTTCTTTCAGTTTAACGCTAAATCGTCTGCAGGATAGGCACATGGTGCCTGGCGTTAGCACTCCGCTCCCACATTCCGCCAAATTCTGTAGGCGTGCGTGTTGAATTTCGCGCTTTGCGACACCAAAGTGAAAAAATGAAAATGTTAAATCCATATAGTATCCACCATCTCGTTTACTACAACACCCTTGTGCTCCAGTACAATGTGCCTACATACACATAATACAAGACAGTGACTCAATTTTCCCCACAAAAAAAAAAAAGAGAAATCGTCCACTCAGCGTCACCTGCCCGAATTTCACCGAACATTCGAATGTAGAATCACGCGCGTTAACCGTTAGTGCACATTTCTGTAATAGAACACGCCCGCCATACTGAGTGACGGTGCGGCACCTGCTCGGATTATAAAACAGAGTATTTATTTTATCGCAGTCAATAAAGTATGCAAAAGACGAACAGTGGCCGCATACGTTCCCGTGAAAATGGCTATAAAACGTTTGTTAGATGTAGCCTATAATATTACAGTACGTTTATTTACATGTTAATATGTATAATATTTTGTAGTTGTTGAAGGAAATTGATTATTAATATTGTTATAGTAATTAAATATTTAATTTGAAAATAATAAGAATGAGTCGTGTTGTTTCTCAATATGTCATAATATTCAAAAGATAGTAAAGATGATATCACGTACTAGATTATTATACTACTGTGCGACGCAAAGGGTAATGTGTTTATCCGTCTATGTATGTTTGAGCCTAATCTTTAAACAATCAAATGTTACCTAAGATATCTGTAAGGTTTATATGAAAAAAGGAAATACATTTAACAAAAAAAAATAAGCTAAACCTACAAACAATTTTTATCCAAAATTTAAAGACGCACGTGACTTTTATATAATATAAATACTCATGTTTTATTTTTTTTATCAGTGTACTAAAATATTATACTTATATAACTTAAAATAATAAATTCAAATCACCAGAAAGTCCAGCAAAACATCTAAGAAAGGGACAAACAAATATTATCATTACACGAACTATATATATTAAAAGCTACAGTAGCTGCGTTTATCAACGTCCCCCGTTTTAAGATAGACCAGTTTAACTTGAACTGTACGTGAAATATTTTTTCTCTTCTAAACACTTTTTATTGGGAGACACAAGGACCAAATTATTTTGGATTAGAACGAGTGTCATTTGTCATGTCAGATGTTGGTGATACCATGTCACATAGTCTGACGGACACAGATTTGTATACTTAATACAAACTATGAATATTTTTTTTAGACCGTCGTGGCGCAGTGGCATGAGCTTGATGGTTGTTGGTTCGATCCTCAGAAGGATAAAATATTTATTTTTATTTTCTCGCACTAGTAACCAGGGAAATCACGGCGTTGAGTTCCGGATTAAATATTTTATTCCAAAAGCAACTTTGTCTTAGTCATTTTACATATTTAAGTATGACATAGATTAGTATGTACCCAAAATTTCAATTTATTCTTTCTTGATTTTTACAATTAACATATCAACAATTATAATATAGCACCATTTCTGTAGCCATTCGAAAAAAACCATATCAACTGTATTATAAACATTACATACTTTTAAAAGACTTAAAAAAAAAACAAACCAAAAAAAATACAAAAATAAACTTCCAAACAAAATTATTCCACAGTAAAATTGCATTTACCACATCCATTATACCGGTACAAATAAAAGGGTACAAAAATCCGATCTACTATTAATATAATATAAGCCTAGTCTCAGAACATAAATAAACATTAGAAAGACACCGCAAGAATGCTCCTAAAAAATTCATCGAATTTTTTTTCTTCAAAGAGTTTCACACCTTCCGAGGTTGCTTGGGGTTCGTTCCCCGCGTGAAATTTACATATTTCCTCAGTTACTTTTGTCTGTATGGAGATTATAACTACGAAAATTCGACAATATGCGCCTGGCACTCACTTTTGGGATGATTTTTATCGTAATTCTAATTAACATTCTGTTTTTGCTTTGATTTACATTTTCTTTTGTATTTTTTTACTTTTGGTGGTTGAATAACTTGATAAAGACTATTGTGGTGCAGTTGATGTGTATTTGAGTGAACACGATGTGTATAGGTTCACTATACCTATAATGTAAAATAAAATCTAGGTGTACGGCGTTGTACACCGTCAATCTAAATCTTTTACAATATAATTTTTTTTTTAATATAAATAATAAAATCAGCTTCACGCTGTATCCCGCACACAGCAGGGTAAGTAGAGGGAACTTAGTGTTAAGATATTCCGTTCCCCACTTCCCGCCGAATTCTGGAGGCATTGCGAGTGGAGTGGTGGAACTCAACGCCGCGTTTTGCCTCGACACCAGAGCGAAGAAATGGAAATATAAATTTATAACTCCTGGAGTGGGGATCGAACCTACAACCAGCCGGTTTTACAGTCACACTTTATGCCGCTGCGCCTCGACTGACCCCATTGAAGTATAGGCGGCCGGTTGCGGATTCTATTTTCGCACGAGGAAATGACAATCATCTGGTATCGAGGCACAACGCGGCGTTGAGTTCCGCCACTCGAACTCGATTCTAAAAAAAAAGGTAATTGGTAAATATTCTTTAATACAAAAATACTTGAAAATATTTCTTATTCACGTGAACACGTGAAATGCAACTATCACCGCGACACACGTCAAAAATATGTGAGAGCTAGTTACCATTCCAACCACCTATAGTGTTGATATATGATGACATTGACGAAAGACAATTACATAGAATATTCTGGTCAGGCATCGAATCGACTACCGTTTCCTGTACAGCCAACAGTTGGGCAATGTTTATTAAGGCTACTGAGCTGTTAGTGAAAAATGGTGCTTATATTGTGGGGAATTAAGTTCATTTTGGAGGTTAAGCGAAATTTAATGTTTTAATGGGAAAATTATAATTGACAGTTCTATTGAAGAGGCCGTGGTGGCGCGACTGCATCAGATTGTGAACACGATGGTTGTGTGTTCTATCCCTATTCGGGAATACATTTCATTTATGTTTCTTTTCGTCTCAACACTAGGTTCCCCCTTTTTAGGCTATGGTATGCAGAAAAAATACTGCGTATTTCACTTTAGTTATAGTTTATATAACTTTTTTATCTAAAATTGAAAAGATTTATATAAAATTTTGTTATCGTTTAAGGACTATCAGTCAAAAATCAAAGTACAAATTTAAAATAAGAGATTAACAATATATATTTCTACTCTCTTGGCCCCTACAAAACACAAATAAGAGGATATTCTTATTATAAAAATCTTTCGGTGTCTTTACTTCACGTAATACCTTGTATTCAGGTGGAAAGCGGAGAACAGAGTATACTGACACTAGGTTCTATCTGTTTACCCTGCTATATGCGGAATAAAAAGTGAAACTGAAAAGAAATTAAGCCCAGAAATATTTAAAATAACTCCTTTTTCTTCTGACATGACATAATTTTCATGACAATATTTTAAAACATAGCAACCGAAAAAAAACATACAAAAAATATACTTACTTAATAAAAATTCCTAGAGCATCTGACGTAATCACGAAACAACCCCTTGTACAAATGTAGAGTACGTCTCTTAAGCGGGTACAGTTTAAAACGTCCCCTCAGATAATAAAAACTACGCGGAGTGCTGTAGACAATAAGATAATAAGACATAACCCTCTTTTCTGTTCCGAATATAAGTAGGCAAGTGTGAGATTGTAAGTTTATAATGGGTTCCGTACAGTTTTTTCAAACAGATATAAATAAAACTGTTTTTTTATTTATTTCAATTTATATCACGCACAAAGTAAAAGAAAGTTAAGAAGTTAGCTTTTTTCGTTGAATTATAAAAGCGTTTTTAATCATTGGGACAGCGGAACTTTGTGTCGTTACTAGAGCGAGGAAATAAAAATATTAGTTATTACATTCCCCCAAATAGGAACTGAACCCACAACTGTCGCACACTTATACTATAGCCACAATAGTAGCATATTATAATTCGTGATAATGTACTAATTTAATTTTCCAGATGGAATGCTAATATAATGCAAAATAAGGTCGTTGTGGCGTAGTGTTCGATCACCACTCTAAAGAGTAATTATCCACTCAACATGATATAGATGCGAACCTACTCTGCGATATGCGGGATACAGCGTGAAAAAATAAACCTATTACAAAGAATTACCGTTTTTATCACTTCCAAAGGAACCACAAAAGACAAGAAGGTAAGAATTGTATAGAGCGGTGGTGAATTTAAACAGTACCGTCGCAAATGGTGTGCATCAAAACTCACAGGTTTATAGGTGCCGTCGTTGTCGTTACGTGTTATTGCGTTTTTATATTATAGAAGATTGGGTACTTTTTGACGCTAACGTGGCGTAATTGGATAGTCTTTGAGAAAAAACAATCGTAGATTCGATTCCTGACCGGAGAATATTTGTGTGAAATATTTTCGTGACTTAAAGTGAGATTATTTATTATTATTTTTAATGACACGACAAATGTTGAAAGACTTCCGACGTCCTTTTTTTTTACATTTCATATAAAAATATATATTTATTTTTAATTACAATATTATAAGGCAATAAGAAAATGTTAAAACAACAATATATTATAAATGAAACAACGGCAATAAATGCTTATTAAAAATTACATCGTTGATCTTCAGAGAAATCCTTTCGATCATTGGGGAAATACGAAATAGTATTTACTATTGATAAAAAACTATATTCACTATAACTGTATTCACTTAAGTGGCTATACCTTCACTACATTACAAACGCAACGGTTGCCGGTTCGATTCCCACTCGAAAAAATATAATATTTTCTGTTTCTTATCCAGGTAACAAAGCAAAAAGCGGCGTAGAGTTCCGACACTCATTTCGCGTCCTCAAAAGTTTAGGAACAAAAATATATTTTAATCTTTTCTTAAAAACATATACCTAACGAATCGAATCAAAGTATCTCGAATAAAAGTAGACACTGCAGGAACAAAAACACGTAATTTTAAACCCCCCAACTACAAGCCAAATGATAGCCAATAAAAATAATAATAAAAGTAATCCTTTATACTAACTGCGACTCGAACTCGCACTCCCCAGACACCTGTACGAGTGCGACGTATTTATAGCTATCGTTTTAAAATCTGCTTCAATAAGCACGAATTGATCGGCGTTTTCTATTTTTTATTTTCTGTCTCATATAACTTTATAGTAAATTTAAGTAAAACTTTTGCTTGTACATTTATAATCTAAAGATATGGTAAATATATGTTATAATATATTAATAAAAAATAAAGTTAAAAATATTATTATTTAAATATTACTATACGAGGCCAGTCGTGGCGCATGGGCACGAAGTGTGACTGTAAAACCGACTGGTTGTGGGTTCGATCCCCACTCGAGGAGATGAAATATTTACTTAAATTTATATTTCCATTTCTTCGCTCCGGTATCTAGGCGGCGTTCTGCCATTCAAAACGCAATACCTCCAGAATTGGGCAGAAAGTGGGGAATGGAGTGTCTTACCACAAGGTTCCCTCTGCCTACCCTGCTGTGTGCGGGATACAGCGTGAAGCTGATTTATTTATTTATTTACTATACGCGTCCGTCGTGGCGTCGCGTACAGTTACACAAGAGCGTGACTGTAACAAGACGGTTGTGGGTTTGATCCCGACTTGAGGGAATGAATTATTATTTATTACTAATTTAATTCATTTCTTAGGCTCTGAGGCAAAAGCCCTCAACACGCAATGTCTCGAAAAAAACGGCAGAAAGTGGGAACGGAATGTCTGAACACTAGGTTCCCTCTACCTACCCTGCTGTGTGGGAGACATAGCGTGAAGCTGATAAAAACATATACAATTATTACAGATAATATTAGTATAATATATTTAATATCTAAAAAAAATATAATTTTCAAAAAATGTGGATAGAAATTTTGAAAATTATATGTCACGCCAAATAAGATAAGATAGAAAGCAAAACAACGTTAAAATTAACATTAAAAAAAAAAAATACCCACACATTGTAAATATGAAGAATACGAAGAATTAAAAAAAATAATCACAAAACACGAACGAAAGTCCCATAATCTTTCCACTCCAATTTCGCGAGTTGATAAATAGAAGTCAATAAATCTTCTCAAAAAAAATTTCTTTATCCCACCAATAAAGCGTTTAGCATTTTTATGAAGCTGTCGTTTGTAAATTTAAACGCATGCAAAAGGGAGTGTGCTTGTAACACCGTATAAATAAATAAAAAAAAAACAGACGTGGTTACTTTAAATTATCCCATTTTTCATGGTATTAAGAGAATGGTACAAATTGGCACAAGAAGATTTCTACGATAATTTCGTTATTTTTTTTTTATAGTTTCACGCTGTATCCCGCATATAATAGGGAAGGCAGATGGAAACTAGTGTTAAGATATTTTGATTTTCACTTTCTGTACATTTTTCAAATTATTGCGAGATGATTATTTGAGTGACGGAGTTCCACGCCGCAGTGGTTTCTAATTTATTATACAGGTTTTATACATTTATTTAGCATACACTAAAACTCGTATAATAGATTAAAAACCACTGGTTCCACTCCACAAAGAACCTAGGAACCAAGTATTAAGTCATTCCGTTCCCAATAAGACGCTTCCATTCTCCACTTTCTATCGAATTCCAGAGGCATTCCCTGGTGAGTGATGGAACGCCGCACTCTGCCTACCAGAGCGAAGAAATAAAAATTCAATACGATTCCCTCAAAAACCCACAACCGTTGCGTTTGCAGTCGTACCCTGGAGCCTCTACGCCACGACGGCCTCAAATAACCACTTTTATCTAAAAATCTATTTTTGCCTGAACTATTTAGTATCTTAAATTAGAAAAAACTGACATTATACTTACTTATATATATAAGAAATATGTATAAATTTAAAACAAAATCTTGAACAAAATCCGTCTCAAAGCAACATTCACCTCATCTACTCTCACCACGTCTCTCGCGATGGAGTTTCAAAGACAATTTATATGTAAATTCAGTCAGTACCTGAGCTGTAACGTATCCTTGTTTAGTTATTTTATGTTTAAATTATTATATTTAATTTGTAAATTTTAATATTTATTTAGAAAAGTTGTATTAAATTTAATTTTAATTTTGTTTACCTTTAAAATTTGTTTTTTTAACTTAACGCTGTATTCCCGCACACGTCTGGGTAGGCAGGGGGTAACCTAGACCTTAAGATATTCTACTGCTTACTTTTTATTGAATTTCGGATGTATTGAGTGTTGAGTGGCGGAATTTAACGCCGCGCCTTGACACCAGAGAGATGAAATATAAATATAAATAGTAATTCATTTCTTCGAGTGGGAATCGAACCCACACCCAGTCGATTTTACAGTCACACTTTGCACCACGACTGGCCTCCTACATATTAAATACGCAGGATAAAATTTTGCAACCACCTAACTTCAAACTCCAAGAAAATTGAAAATTATCTATATTATAAAACTAAAATTAATAATTAAGTAGTGAGTTTGATTTCCACTAAGAAAATAAATTTATTCAATCTTCCTCAACTAGTAACAAGACAAAGTGCTGCGTTGAGTTCCGATACACAACATGTTACGTTCCAAAAATTGGACTAGAAAGTGTTAGGACGTTAGGTTCCCACCTAACGTCCTAACACCGGGTTCCCTTTGCATACCGTGCCATATATAGGATACAGGTAAAGGTTAAAAAAAACTAAATCAGTATATACAGTATGTACATTAAGCTGTCGATTTGTCCCCCATATTAACCCTGTCGATGTCGAGGGGTGGGATTGATTAATAGGAATAACAAATCAGATGATCCCGATACCGTATAAACATTGAATAATTGTAGTTTGACGTATTTAGATTGAAAATGATTTGTGTTGTTTATTTATATTGCTTTTTTTCGTATTATTGACTTTATAAGAGACAAGAGTAGAACGAAACGAAACGAACAAAATAAGCTTCACGCTGTATCTCGTACACAGCAGGATAGGCAGAGGGAACCTAGTGTTAAGACACTCAGTTCCCCACTTTTCTTGGATTTTAATGGTATTGCGTGTTAGTGGCGGAAATCAACGAAGCGCTTTGCTGCAACAGCAGAGCAAAGAAATGAAAATAGTAAATACTTAATTTCCTCAAATAGGAATCGAACTGACAACCGATCGCGTACAGTCACGCACTTGTGCCCCTGCGTCTCGTTTTATTAATATTTCATAGATGAAGGCCATTGAGGCCAGTTGTGGAGCAAGGGTACAAAGTATGACTCTACAATAACTGGTCGTGGGTTCGATCCCCACTCGAGGAGATGAAATATTCGTTTACTATACTATTAATATACTATTACTAATATACTATTTTCATTCAGCGCGACGATGAATTCCGCCACTCAACACGCAATGCCTCAAGAACTCGACGGAAAGTGGAGAACGGAGTGTCTTAACACTAAGTTCCCTCTGCCTATCCTGTTGTGTGCGGGATACAGCGTGAAGTTGATTTTGAATTTTAATATAGATAAAATGATTTAAACGAAACCAACTAGATAGAGTTAAAATTCAAATAAGACCAACGCTAATAACGTTATCGGTGAATACTTTTATTTTCTTAAGGAGATATCTAATTTCTTTTATTGTTAGACTCGATTTCAAGGTCCGTTACGCTTTAACCCTTCCGTGTCTAATGAGTAGGTATAGGAATTAAAACTGGTGGCAGTTTTAACATTTTATTATTATTGGTTGATGTTAATCGCCCGTGGTATTTACTTGGTAACATAGCTTTCGCTTATCTTTATCTTTCCATCTTTCTTTACCTTTTTTTTTGTTTCACGCTGTATCCCGCCTATAGCAGAGTACGCAGAGAGAACGTGTAGTTAAGTCACACTCAATTCCGTTCCCCAGTTTCAGTTATTAGAGGCATTGCGTGCTTAGTGGTGGACTACAACGCGTTTGCGTCTTCAGTCACACGCTCGTGCAACTGCTCCATAACGGCCTCAAATTCGAAATCAACCATCAGCATTGGAAATCTTTAGCATACTAAGTTACATAAGGTTCTTCAAAAGTTTAAAAGATTTAATATTTTATAACCGATCTTTTACATTAGTACCTATAGTAGTACTTATTTATCATATATAGAATGATTAACATATGACTAATAATAATTGATGAACTTATTTTGAAAAAAACCATTGAACAGGAAGTATTTTTTTAAGAAACGTATAAAAAAAATCCCTAGCGTGGCAAAGCAATTTAAGTGTTAAAAATTGGGTAAATTGTACCTGTGACCACAGCCTACTGAAAAATTGGAAAAGTCTGGCTGAAAAATTCTACAACGTGTTTTTGTATACCAAAAATAAAAAAAATCTTTACTTTTATGGAATATCAAATAAGTAATTCCTTTTGAATACTGAAAACATACCCGATTTATATTTAACGACTATAAGTAAAATGTTAATAAATTAAATAACACATTAATTACAAGCTGCTATTGTATGTTGTATTGGTTTTTTTAAATGTGCAATAAAGTATATTTATTATAATTATTATTTATTATTACTAATAATTATATCTTCGCTTTGGCAACAACGCAAAAAGCGCGGCGTTGAGTTCCACAACTCAACACACAATGCCTCGGAAAGTTTGATGGAAAATAAAGAAAGGAGTATCTTAACACTACACTGCTGTATGGTGAAACAGTGTGAAGCTGATGTAATTATAGATTTTTAATTATTAAATCAAGATCACCTCTGGTATCGAGGCAAAGTGTAGCGTTGAGTTCTGCCACTAAGCATGCAATGCCCCCAGTATTTTGCGGAAAATATTGATCGGTAGTTGTTTGAATGGAATGTTTCACCACTAGGTTCCCAGGTTAACTTAGCCTACCATGCTACGTGCGGGTAGACTCCGATGTATCTATAATTTTCTAAGTTAGTGGAAAATTAGGAACATATATAATTCACAGCCTGCTCCGTAAGATGTACTAGTTGCGTTGAACATGCATCGAAATTAAATAAAATAAAAGTTTACTTAACCAGTTCTCTTGTGCATAGTATCTGAAACAAATTATTTATTTATTAATTTATGTCTCTTATAAAAGATACAAAAATATACATTTATAAATAATAGTAAATGTAACGACATCTGACTGTAACAAACAGCACAACATCTGACAGCACAGCTGACTGTAAACATGATGATAATGGGTTTGATTTCCATTTAATGGAATGTAATACGTTCATTGTCTCGCTCCGGTAAAAACAGCGTTGAGTTCCGCTACTCACCAAAACAGCTAAACGCCATGTCTCAAAAGTAGGACGTCTACATGCGAAATGCAACGTGAAGCTAGTAAAAAATAAAATTTCTCGCGTAATATAGCATATAAAATCAGCACGCTACTCAAATTATATCCAAATGTGTCACAATTATTTGAGATATTTACATAAATAATTGATATACAAATTATTTTGAAACGATCTTTTGATGTTTCTGGGGAATGAAGTATGTCAACACTAGGATCTCTTTGCCTACTCTGCTGTGTGCGGAATACAGCGTGAAGCTGATTTTTTTTATTATCTTTTTAAATTATTATAAAAAGCAATCAATACACAATAACATAATATAAAACTAAAATTATATAGAAAAGTAACATAATCATTCAAATAAACTTAACGGAAAACAAAGACGGCAGCGCCATCTACAAACTGTAAGAAGCACTAACGATACTTATTTTTAATTCTTCTCTTTGACACTAGATGGCAATAGTGTAAGCATAACTATAGTTGTACGAAGACCGCTTGTTTAACAATTATATCACTATTATATAAAATAGCACATCATTTGCTGCATAGCAGGGTAGGCAAAATAACCATAAGCTAGAGTCAAGACACTCTTTTAAATTGGAGCGTGTTGTGCGAAGGAATAAATATATATATATATATAGCAAAAAAAAAAATCATTGATCCCAGTGAGTATTGTACCCACAACTATTTGGTGACAGTCAGACGCTGAGTCACTGGGTCACTATGGCTTTTATTTATATTTAAGACATCATTAAAAATAATGATGAAATATTTACTTAAATTTATATTTCTATTTCTTCGCTCTGGTGTCGAGGTTAAGCGCGGCGTTGAGTTCTGCCACTCAACACGCAATGCCTCCAGAATTCGGCAGAAAGTTGGAGTGTCTAGGTTCCCTCTGCCTACCCTGCTGTGTGCGGGATACAGCGTGAAGCTGATTTATTTTATTTTTTTATTAATAAGTTTATTTGTGCTGACATTATATCCCTCTCTTGTAGTAGAGTACGTACCAGTAGATAATGTAAACGACTACCATAATCAATATTTTTATACAATGTAATTGTAAAATGTGTATTTATTTTATAGAACGTGTACTTTTTGAAGAGAAAAGCGATTATCGAAGAAACTAAGTAATTACACGCTACTCTACACACAAGGCTGATAAAATATTTTAATTAAATATATATTTTATAATTAAGTATATTAGATTATGTGTTCTAATACGCATCATTCAATTAAATCAAAATGCCACTATATAAAACTAACAGACAATTACCACTTCAGTTCACCTATGCCGCGGACTACCGTAAAGTTTTAATTTAAAGTTTTTAAAAATAAAACGATTAACCTTATTAAAATAGCTTCATTTTAAATAGGGAAAAAATTAAAATATCACGTATTAATATTTTATTATATCCTAATAAATATGAATTAGAAGAGAAAATCTCTAAACTTTTCTTATAAACTCCAGCTATTTATTTATTCACACTTTACACTCATTATTATTTATATAAAGAAAATAGAAGCAATTAAAAAAAAATCTTTAATTGACGATCCCCATCAAAATAATAATATATTATTATATTGATGGAGATCGTCATTGGAAACAGAGTATCTTAGCACCACGTCCCCAGGTTCCTTACCCTATCTACCCTAATATGCGCGAAATACAGCTAACTGAAACTAAAAAATATTGATAAAAGCCATAGTGGCGAAAATCAGAACAGAACTGTTATTAGGAAGGCTGTAGGTAACCCAACACAAACTGCTTTAACTGATTTTTTTTAGAACGTGAACTAAAAAGCATTTTTTGCATATAAACGAAGCTCATATCTAAAATATGAAAACAAAGGAGCATGTACAAGTAAGTACTTATGCTCAAATAGATGGGTAAGAAATCGTAAATCATAAGTGTGTAAGGACTAGTACACATTGGAAAGTATACTTAAATTTATGAGGTACGGAGTGTCTGTGGAAGGTTCCCAGGTTCCATCTGCCTACCCCGCTCCGTTTATATACCTTATATTGTTTGTAATATACAGAAAGCTGTTACTAGTAAATTGGTAACAATTTTTTTACGCTGTATCCTGCATATAGCAAGGTGATTAAGGGGAACTTAATGCTAAAACACTGCGTTCCTCACTTTTTGCTAAACTCTCGAGGCATTATATGTTGAGCTGCGGAATTCATCGCCGCACATTGCCTTGTTTTGAGAGCAAGGAAATGAAACTAAATATAATTTAAACCCCCAAGAGGAAATGAACAGTATACAACAGACCTAACAGCATTAGAAACATAATTATTCCATATGACTCATGACCTCGCATTCTAATCTAACTGTGAAATATTATGGCGAATGTTTTCATATGGGAAACCAATGGGAAGTGTGGTTATTGCTCTTCCCGTGTCGCAGTTATGGTAGAGACTCTCTACTAAATTATATTTTGTCGTGTTGTAATTAAGATTGTGGATTCGATTCTGGTTTAGAGAAATATTTATAAATTGACAGTTTCTTGATTTAGTTATTTTTTTAACTACCGATTTTTTAAAATGTGTTAAAATTGAAAATGTAAGTGAAGTGATTTTTTTTATGCAGTATAAGCAAAGTATATTCTCCAACGTTGCATGTTGCGAGATTGAACAAGCATTTAGAACATGTATTTGTAAGTCTTTTAAAAAAATATCGATTTAAAAAAATAAAACACAGTAGTTACTAGACCAAACTACTTTGGATTGGACTTGAAACCCAGATTGGAGTGCTCTTTTCAACTCCATTAAAATAAGAAATTATTAATTAATTTATCTCTTACTACGTAAAGATAAAAACAAAAATATAAAAATCTACTATAAAATCAACATCGCCATCCTCTTAAACAAGAAAGAAGAAAATAAATCCTATTATAACAACATTACGCAATAATAAAGCCGACACCTTAATCTTATTACATTATAATAACTCGGAATAAGTTACAGATGTTTTGCCAATCAAATTTTGCATACCCCAAAATATTTCGTCGATGGAAATCGCGTTGTAAATTTGCATTGCCACCGGCGCCATCTATGGGCGAGTAGCTTTACTAACTTCTAATTTACCAATATCTTTTTTAACCAAAAAAAAAATAATTTATACCTTTTTTGTGATTTGAATAAGGTTCAAATTTGAATGGTAAAATGTTTATTAGTTTTGTACGTAACTTTGTAAATGTTGAGAGTATAAGATTAGGGTTCCGCACGATAACGCCCTTTGGAAAAACAGTATGAATAATAATGTGATTTGCATAATATCAAGAGCTGATCTAACAAGGATATTTACTTTGATACGGGCGTAGTTGATTTATGGGTTAGTATCGATTCGGGAAACATAATATCAGGAAAAGGAATTGTATTTTCTCATATAATGATATTAATACAAAAAAATAATTTTATAAGGAAAATAAGAAAATTAACTCATGTTATTTTTTTGCTCTCTTCATGTTGTTATCGACATATGTACAGCCGGGTAGACGGAGATAATCTAGTGTCAAGACACTCCGTTCTCTATTTTGGCCAGAATACAACACGTTGCGTGTTGAGTGTTGGAACTCAATATCGCATTTTATCTCGTCTACATAAAAAAATGTGTACACGTTATTAACAACCTAATTTTATTTTTAACTGCAGGTGCAGCAGGTGCACAAGAGTGCTACTGCAGACGAGAGATATGTTTGTGGGTTTGATTCCAACTTGAAAAAACATATTTTTTTAATATTTTCGTGTCTTCGGTTTGGTTACGCAAACACGCAATGCTGCGAAAAATTCGGCGGAAAGTGGGGAAAGGAGTGTCTTAACACTAGGTTCCCTCTGCCTACCCTGCTGTATGCTGAACGCAAGGCGAGGTTGATTTTATTTATCATTGCCAAATAATATGTAGCACGATCGTAATAAACACCTTTACATAATTCAGTAATACTGACTCTACATTTAGGTTTTGCTGACCCTACACATTATCACAAATGCGGAAAACTCATATTGAAAGGTCAATAAGAAAAATATATAGAAAAACGTAAGAATATTTTAGATAAGCTGTTATAGGACAAATGCGGCGTTGAGTTTCGCAAGTCAAAACACATTGTCACGAAGCGGAGTGTCTTAACTTTTCATATTTGTAAACAATGTTATAATCAAACTTGCAATTTTAACTAAATTCAAAATGTATTAATTATATCGTTTACATTTTTTATTACAAATTTAATTTGATTGCTGTATACGGCATTCATCAGGGTAGGCAGAGAGAACCTATCGTGAAGACACTGTTCCCCATTTTCGAGTGGGAATTGAACCAACATACTTTAGCGACTACACTTTGTGCCCCTGAGCTACGATTGGCCTCTTACATTAGAAAATTGATTCAAAGTTTTTGTTAATTATATTATTTTGCAATAGGAGAGCGAATATAGGGCATCGTTTTACACTAAATTTTACTTGACATTACGTATTAAACAGCCCAAGTCAATGTCACAAAATGTGACTTTGCCGGTTGAGGCGTAGTTGGTGGAACTCAACGCCGCGCTTTGCCTCGACACCAGAGCGAATAAATGAAAATATAAATGCACATAAATATTTCATTTCCTCGACTGGGATCGAACCCACAACCAGTCGATTTTACAGTCACACTTTGTACCCTTGCGCCACGACTGGCCTGATTTACATATCTACTATTAATTATTCAAAATATTATTAAAACCATTTAAAACTTTCGCCCTCACCTCCAACAAGTGCAACAAAAATTGATTTGGTGTTAAAAGAGGAACGACTGACAAGGTGATAAAATGTTTAATATGTAACTTTAAATGTATTTTAATGTATGTATCGCTAAGATCAGATGTGAAGGCGCCCGTACTGATTTTCATTAACGAGTTTTCTCGTAACAAAAAGTTTGGAGACCAATATTCATGAAATGCTAAACAAAGATAATTAAAACTCGAACGGCGAACGTTTCGTTTTTACATTTTATTTTATCTTTTTGATATATATATTTTTTTGTATGAATTTGATTAATATTTATGTTGTATTTTAACATTGGTAATAAAGGAAATGTAGTGTTTCGTCACTCGCTGATTTTGGAAATATCGCTCATTAGGTTCAATAATTATTATGTGTTTATTTTTTATAAAGTATTTCAAGAGAGGTAGACAAAGTTTGTAAATAGTTTCTAACATTTTTAAAATGTTATTCCACTTGTTATAATCTTTAAAATATTCAATCAAAAATAAATTTACGTTTCCTAAAAAAATATCTACGCCTACATCAGCATATTTAACTTGCCTTTCACAAAAATACAAAATAATTGTTGCTCCAAATAAATCAAGATTTTCACATTTTGCCCTACAGAAATAACCATGTATTACTTAATGTTTAATATTAATCTTCAATTTATATATATATTTTTTACCGGTGTTAAGTTGCGTTTCTCACCACGCAATGTCTTAAGATTTATTTAGTATAGATTTGTAGGTATAAAAACTAAAAACACACTTTGTTAGGACAACACAATGCGTTAAAACATATCTAATGGCTCCAAACTCAAGGATTTTACTCGTAGACGTTCCATAGTGAGCTAATCTATTTTAGGAAAGATCAACGGAAAACGTAAAGACAAATCTAATGAGTCAAAACCGAAACATTTAAAAAAAAAAGAAGCTATACAAATGCTATATATAAGCTATATTTTATTATGTCCTATAGTTTCCAGTACAAATTACCTATTAAAAATGATATTACTGAACATATTACCTTTATATAGTCTGTTGACGAAATCCTAGAAGTGAAATGTTAGCTCAGCAGGAGTTGTCAATCAACGTGCCGTCGTTATTTATATTAAAATTCCCTTTTTTATGCGCACGCGCATAACTTTCTGCCGGGAGCGATAACGAGCTGTTATAGAATAAAAGTATTGTAAGCTGAATTTATATAAGGTGGACTTTATTAAGGTTTTATATATTAAATGAATTATTTAATAAGTTAATCGAAGAAATTATTTTTAAAATAACTAAAGTATCATTCTTGATTTTCCATCCAATTAGGGAAATTGCTTGTTGGATGGTGAAATATTTAGTAGTCGATAAGGTCCAAATTGTTTATGAAATATTAAATAATATAAATGAAATAACAATAATTTGCAGTTCGGTTCACTTTTTACGGTGCTGGACTTTATCTTTTGTACAAATATGTTTTTGTACACGTTTTCAATTTTTCATGACAAATTTTATGTTAGTTAAATCTCTGGGGGCAAGCTTGGACAAGCTGTTTCTGTGGTACGGACCACCCAACCCCCCTTATTCCTACGGCCAAGCTTTTATCCATTATTAAACTTATTATATCCTGTGTGACAAATAAATTATATTATACATTTTATCTATAAACAGCGTTTGAAATAAAAATTTAAACCAATAATACCTAGAAAACCCTCCAACAGAATCCTAGCTCCTAAATTATTCTATTACGAAAACAAAAGGTCAATCGACATAATACAGTACGTCGACTACCATCCAAAAGTCCTTATTGTCGACGAATTCCACTTAACAGCTCGCTATAGGATCAAACAAACGTTTATCGATACTGCCCCGCATTTTATGAGACATAACCGTCCACTACGGCTATCTGATGCATTTTTAGATTCGGCTTTGGGTTAAGACAATCGGTTGGGTTTGTGGTCTGTTTTATAATAGTTGACGATTTTTCGAAGCGTTTAAACTTTTTTTTTCTTTTTTCTGTATCCCGCATAGGTAAGTAGAAGGGAAGGGGGAGTAGAACCTACTGTTAGGACACTCCGAGAATTTGTAAAAATTGAACTCGTAAAAATATTAATAAACTATATGGAAAATATTAATAAATAACAATTCATATCCCCAAGTCGGAATCGAACCCACTTGTCCACGCGCCACGGCGGTCTCAAATTATACAACTAATTTGAAAATTAGGACATAGCTGATGTTGGCAATTTACAAGTATACTAAGAGCTTGTTTAATTGAACGCTCTAATCTCAGAAACCACTGGTTCACATACAATAATATATATATTTAATTCTATTTGACTATTCGTTTAAAGTCCCATCAATAAACAAATTGATTTTTTAAAATAGAAGTTAAGGTTTCGTCATATAGGAAAATTTAAAAATAATATGAAGGTTTATAGGGTTTTAAGCCTACCCTGCTGCGTGCAATATGTATTAAAATATATAACAATATCTTTCTAAAATAAACTGAATATTTTATATAATATATTTGAAATGAAGCAATTAAAGTATAATGAAACTTAATACAAACGCATATCTCTTGTCACTTATTGAGTACCAAAAACCAATCTACCCTGTATAATACAGTAGCACTAGCGGTATTAGGATAAATGCTCCAATGTTAGCGGTCGTCCCGTAAGGTCGATGCTTTGCGGATACTAACATTGCCATATAAACTTTGTATCATCAAGATAAGTTTGGTTTCTTTTAAATTACTGATAAATAGATACATAAAATAAATCAGCTTTACAGTGTATCCTGGTAAGATGGGAGGCAGAGGGAACCTAATGTTAGGACTATTCGTTCCCCACATCTGGAGACATTGCGTGTAGAGTGGTCTTAACGCCGCATCTTGCCTTGACCAGAGCGAAGAAATGGAAACAAAACATAATAAATATTTTATTTCCTCGTGTGGGGATCGAACACACGACCCGTTGCGTTTACAGCCATACATTTGTGCCTCTGCGCCACGACTGGCCTCGATTTATGAATTACTATTGATAATGAAAAAAAGAGAAAAGTTAGGACAATCGAAGCACAGTAAACGGGCGCGCAAGCTAGCTCTGGTAAGACGAAGCGCAGTGTTGACTTCCGCCATTCAACACGCAATGTTCCAAAATCATGTCGATTGTAGTGCAGTGTCTTGACACTACGTTCTCTCTGCCTACCATGTTATGGGAGAAAAGCGTGAAAATAAAGAAGTTGTGTTCTTACACCTTTACATATTTTCTATATAAATTTTACCATATTTTAAATATATTTGAGTAGCCGCACACAGAATGAAACGATAAATCGACATCAGAGGAGAGCGGTCGTAAAAGTGACCCCGGCCATTCCGAGGGTCAAGATGTTGGAGTGTCCTATGAACAGAGAAGAAGATAGAAATGTCACCTACAATAACAAGTGAATTTTTTTGAGTACACTAAAATACATTTGCAAAATAATATTTAAATAGATATAATGTGTAGGTTTTGTTAAAAATCTTATAGCTAGAATCGTTTTGAAATTCGTATTTTGAGAGAATACTTACACCGATTGATTTGCGTTTATGGAAAAAAAATAATCAAAAACCCTGTTACTGATAAAGCGTAATGCAAAAAATAATAAATTCTACTAACACTTTGTGAAAAAATGCCAAAAGAGATTATAAAAATGCCTATAGGCCAATAAGGAACAAGAGTATGACTGTAAACACGACACGTTTTGATTCGATGCCCACTACTGGAAATGAAATATTTTATTTCTTCCCTTTGATACCGAGGCAAAGTGCAGCGTTGAGTTCCGCCACTCAACACGCAAGCCTCAAGAAATCGGTGAAAGTAGTTAGCGAAATGTTTCAATACTACGCTCCCTCTGCCTATCTTGCTACATGCGGGATAGAGCGTGAAAGAAAGAGAGATTGATCTTGGTGCACGCCACTTGCGCCACGCCATAGTTATGTTCTATGACACAATACAGTACTACTATTCAATAATTTATACAATTGATAAATAATAAATAGGGTATGACCGCCGCATTTTATTTTTATTTTCTCCGTCTAGGCGCTACGGTTCACCATTTGCGGTATGAAAGTGCCGCGTTTGAAATATTCATGCATGCTTTTGAATTATATTACTTGTTCATTATTTATCGCCATATGTTGCTTAAGATTAAATAAAAAAATTATAAAAATAAAATTTTAATAATTGTTTTTCTTTAAAAAAAAATGTATTTTTTTAGTGTCACGTTGTGCCCTATGTAAAACAAGATGGACAGAAATGTTCCCCACTTTGGGCCCTAGACATTGTGACTCGGACACTAATCCAGTGCGCTATGATAAATAGTATTTTTTTGAGCTTAAAGCTGTATCCCGCAGAAACAGAATAGGCAGTTAGGTTAAGATACTCCGTTCCCATTAAGACACTGCCGTTTCCCATTTTTCAATTCTGGGGGCATTTTATGTTGAGTAGCGTGCTCAACGCCGCGCTTTGCCTAGACACTAGAGCGAAGAAGTGAAAATATTAATTATTTATTTTCCTCGAGTCGCAATCGAATCCACAACTTTGAAAACAAATAAAGAATTCTTTTATTATTGCATCGTAATAAAACTTTTCTTTATTTTCCATACGACTGCATATTTCACTAACTGATTTTCGATCTGGAGCATTCCTTACTTTTAATATTGATTTCGTTAAACGAAATTCAACATAAAATCTATTAGAGTAAAATTCATTTTTAATTGTCATCCCTTTTCCTGGATGTAAGGACTACACAATGGCGATAGGATCGTTCATTGATCTCGTCAATTCGAGATATACTCAAAAAAAAGGCATTTTATCTCATACAAGGTCTTTTATAATAGACAGATTGCATTGTTACCGATGTTCTTATTGAGTTGAACTCTTATCAGAAAATACCTTTCCCTAAAAGGCGCGAGGTTCCTTTACAATGTGAAGAAATCTTTGTCATATAAGTCTTTGTCTGTCACGATTTTCTTGGATATGTGTAATAAAATGAACGTTTAATTTGGAATATTGGATTTTTTGTGTTAAGCCAGCTTTTATATGATTCTTTTCAATGAATGTTATCTATTTATTGAAATTAAATTGGAAATGACAGCAGTTTTCAGCTTCACGCTGTATCCTGCAAATAATAGTGCAGACAGAGCCAGAACCTAAGAATATGGCATTAACCCATTACCGCCCTCTGTACCTGCACAGGTACAACTACTTAATCGATAAATTATGTATTTTATCTGGGGTAAGTATTGAAAGTAGTTAGAAATTACAAATCTAGATGACACTAGTTACCATATAATAAATAAAAATAGGCGGTGGCGCGAAAACAAATGTCACTTATTTTGTAATAAAATACGGAGTCCAGACACGACATAAAAGGTAAGATTATTTTGTTGGTTTTTATCAAAAATAGTGAAATATTTCAACTTCTTTTTTTATTTTTATGGAGTCTATTTATTTGTGTTGGTAATAATAACATAAGAATTAAAGTTTATTACAAAACTTGTAAAGTAGGGTTTGTTTCATTTGTCGTACACAGGCGGGTACAGCGGGCAGATTCGTACTAAAATTTCGTTTTGTTTACAGTATTACTTATAAGTTGAAATGGCCAATCGGAACGTATTTACCAGCTATAAGAGACTGGAGGAAGCCTTGGAATCAATTATGGCTGATGAAAGCAATGATGAAGAGTACGATATGGTATTAGTGCCACCAGATCCGGCTGTGGTGAGTGATGAGGAAGAAGGTAATGAAGATAATTTGGCGGCTTCAAGATTCCCTATGGACGTTCCAGGGACTATTGAGGTCGGTCGGCGTCATCCTGACTACGATGTTTCGGAATTGAGCGACAGTGATGATGAACCGCTAAGACCTATTCCTGCAAAACGAGCCAAAAAATGTGATGTACATTTACCTGTATGGAGGAAAACTCAGCCAACCTATAGTTCTACGTATGAAATTACCGATATCATACAAAAGAGACAAAAATACGTTGTTGAAAGCTTAGCAGACTGCAATCCCGTAATGTTGTTTGAAAAAATACTTGATCATGACGTAATGGATTTGATAACAACTAACAGTGTCTTGTACGCTAATCAAAATAATAGGCATGGTTTTGAACTTGATAGTGCATGTTTAAAAAAATTTTTTGGTGTACTGATACTGACCGGTTACCATGAATTGCCATCTGAACGTGCTTACTGGAGTTTGGATGAAGACCTTGGTGTTCCATTGATTGCTAATTGTATGTCACGCAATAGGTTTTTGGAGATAAAAAGAAATCTTCATTTTGTGGATAACGGTCTAATAGATAGTTCGAAAGATAAAATGATAAAACTCAGATCATTATGCGATTTGATTCAGCGAAACTCTAGTCAGTGGGGTGTATTTCATGAATGCTTGTCTGTGGACGAGTCCATGATCAAATATTTTGGGCGTCATCCATCAAAACAATTTATAAAAGGAAAGCCTGTAAGATTTGGTTATCGCAATTGGGCTGCGACAAGTTCAGATGGTTATTGCTACGCGTTTGATGTTTATTGTGGAAAATCCACAGAACCTTCTAATGATACCCTTGGTGCGAGAGTCGTGAAATCTTTATTGGCTAAAATGCCTGTAGTTCCTAAAGAGCATATCGTATATTTCGATAATTTTTTTACCAATCATCAATTGTTGCTCGATTTGGGTAGACTAGGTTTTAGAAGTACTGGAACCGTTCGAGAGAATCGGACGAAGAAATGTCCCCTGATCACAGTAAAAAATATGAAGAAGAAGCCTAGGGCGGAATATGATTATAGTTTTGATACAAAGAATGAGATAACTATGGTACGTTGGAAGGACAATAATGTCGTTACAATGGGAACTAATTTTGATGACATAGAGCCTCTGGGCAAAGTCAAACGATGGTGTAACATCAGAAAGCAAAAGGTTGACGTAAATATACCTAAAATGTTTGTCAACTATAATAAGGGAATGGGTGGAGTTGACCAAATGGATCAGTCTATCAGCCTTTATCGGATTTCAATAAAAGGAAAAAAGTGGTGGTGGGTTATATTTACCTATTTGTTAGATATGGCGATATCAAATGCTTGGCGACTACATGTTTTGCTCAGTAAAACTAAACAAGAGATAACTTACATGGACCAGTTATCTTTCAGACGAATTATTGCACGGACTTATTTACTTCCAACGAAAGCTAAGATCCGTCCGTCATCCTCAGCGGCACTAGGGGGTCGGAACAATAATGGTCATAATCCTGAACGGATGGAAAACCCATTGCGATGTGTTATCTGTCACCAAAGAATTCGCTGGCGTTGCGAAATATGTTTGAAAACGCTATGTGTTGAACGACCTTGTTTCAAACAATTTCACTCCTAAAGTGCCCATTGTACACGGCTGAGTACACCCCTAAAACTTTATATGTAAATATATTTTTTTCATTTTATCTTCTTATATAGCATATTTTATCCCTTATGGACTAATAAATAGAAAAACAATAGAAAAATATACTGCAGTTTCATTTTGGGCGTTAATGGGTTAAGACACTCCGTCCGAAAAAATAAGACTTTCCGCTGAATTCTTGAGGCTTTGCATGTTCAATGGCGAAACTCAACGCCGCTTTGCCTCGTCATCAGAGCGGAAGATAAAAAAAATAGTATTTCAGTCCCCCAAATGGGAATCGAACGCCATCACCTAACTTTGTAAGTAGTGTGGTAAAGTAGTAATTTCAAGTTGAAGGAAAGGCAAAAATCCCTGTTGGGTCATCTCACGGAGTTTACGAGCTAATAACGACTGTTCCGTAATGACTCCTTAAGACTTGCTAACTTCCTACTTAGTGAGTGCTAATGTGTTTAAAATTTTCTTAGGAATTTGAATATTACTGTACATTATAGTACAGGAACAATCTCTTACTGTAAACGAGGTGGTTGTGGGTTTGTTTCTCACTCAGGGCAGTGAATTATTTTCATTTCCTCGCTTTATACACAAGACATAACGCGGCGCTGAGTTCCGCCCCAGCACGCAATGTCTTGGTATATTTTTATACTAGGTTCCTCCTGCCTACTCTGCTATATGCAAGATACATTAAGCAATGATGGTAATTATAAATAGGTATATATTAAATATTATAAAATTTTGAATATCCTTGTGGCGGGTAAACAGTGAAATTGCAAAGAAAAAGTGATTATTACATGACATTTTATGTTTTCCATGGTCCATGTTGCTGGATGGTGTTGTCGGTTTGAATCTAGCATTAACAGAATCCTGATTTTTTTTTGTTATTTTACTCTGTACAATGTATACAAAAGTATCAATGAAGAGTATTTATAAAAAAGAAGTGGTTTGTTATTAAACAGAAGAATTTATACATTCAATTTTTTTTATATCATATTATCATTAAATCAAGTTGAATTGGGAGTCGAACCCATAGCCTGACTTGTTTCTTTTCTATATGTGTTAAAATTAACGTTCTAAATTATGTTACTTAAACCTAACTTTTAGAAACTATGATAGCATCAAACACAATTAAAGACGGTATATACGTTGCTGACGCAGAATAAGTCGGAGAACGGTCGTAAAAGACATTGGATTTTTTCACGACCCCCGAGCGGTGTTTAATTATTGTTTTATTATGTGTTAGGGGTCTCGAGTTCCGCAGTTAATGTCGATGGAATTTGGCCACCGTTCTATGGAGTGCGATATAAATGCACGACTTTTCACTATTAGGGAGATAAGATTAACTTTTTAATGCTTAAGTTATATACGAGTGATGAACAGATTGTCATGGTAGTTTTACTAATATTCGTATTTATACTTATTTAGAAAACGCATAAAAATTTGAACGCAGCGGGACTCGAACCCGCGCCTCCTGGAAACCGACCAGGCGCTCTGACCACTAAGCCATGCGTTCAACGCATCGAGTCCCGCTGCGTTCAAATTTTTATACGTTCGTATTTTCCCGACGGATGCGTGTTGCGATGTAGGCAAAGGTAATTTGGGAACTACTACTCTGAGGCCAGTCGTGGCGCAGTGGTACAAAGTGTGACTGTAAAACCGACTGGTTGTGGGTTCGATCCCCACTCGAGGAGATGAAATATTTACTTAAATTTATATTTTCATTTCTTCGCTCTGGTGTCGAGGCAAAGCGCGGCGTTGAGTTCTGCCACTCAACACGCAATGCCTCCAAAATTCGGCAGCAAGTGGGGAACGAAGTGTCTTACCACTAGATTCCCTCTGCCTACCCTGCTGTGTGCGGGATATAGCGTGAAGCTAATTTAATTTATTTATTTTATTTGTTACCATTCCTTTCATGTTTTTCCATAGAGACATTTCTGTTATTTGTTTTTCTGTGAGTTTTCGAGGCGTTCCGTGTTGTGTTATATATGAACGTATATCGCAGATCATCTACTGCGCTAAAAACCGTTCAAACTCTATAAATAATATTGTAAAAGAAAAAGAAACTAAATTTACAATTTGTTTTTATAATGGCAAATGAAAATATAACGAATATTTTTTCATAACATTTTTGTAAAAATGAACAATTTTTGAAAAAGAAATGAAAATCGTCTATTCCACTGAAAGAAAATCAAATCAAACCCACAACCATCACATTTTTAAACAGACACTGTACCGTTATGCCATGATGACTACCTTCGTCTTCACAGTACTTACTTGAAATTAATTACCCTTTTTTAGCTTCACGCTGCAGGCAGAGAGAACCTGGAAACCTAATGTTAAGCACTTTCTCTGCTTTTACGCCTCAACTCAACGCCGTGCTTTGCCTCGTCTCCAGAGCGAAAAAATTAGAATATTAAATATTACACTCCCCCGAGTGGAAATCGAACTCGCAACCATCACGTTTACAGACTCGTGCAGCTGCATAATTACATTGTTTTGTCAAATAAATACATTCCATACGTGGAATATAAGCAAATAAATTATTTAATGCTAATTTCATCAATTCGGGTGAAGACATCAAACTTCAATAATCAAAGTGGGGTCCCGAGCGACTCGAGAGGGAGTCTTCGACTTGGAATGTATAATATTCTTGTTATTAACAACTTATATATTTAGTTATACTAGACAAGATCTTATTAAGAAATTGGCTGGGAAGTAAACTCATATATTTTTTTTTTTTTATTTAAAAAAAAATATTAATATAGCTGAATATTTTTCTTCATACACGTTTGGGTTCACTGTTATTTTTATACATTTTTTATACCACTATTGGAAATGTCTATTTATTATTGAAAAATAATAAAGAAGAAGTAAGAAATAAGAGGCAAAAGTGCAGAGGTCCTAGCGTGTGACTGTAAACGAGACAGGTTGTAGGTTCGATTTCCACTTGAGAAAATGAAATATTAAATATATCCTCGCTCTCCAATCTAAACGAGGCAAAGCACGACGTTGAGTTCCGCCACTCAACACGCAAAACCTGCCAGAATTTGACGGAACATGGGGCAACGGAAGTATCCTAATGGGAACGGAGTATCTCAATACCAGTATCTCAATATCCTACTACACTGTGAAGCTAAAAAAAAGGTCTACAATATTTCTTTCTAAATCAATATCTATTTGCCTAAACTCCAATTTTGGGTAAAGCACTTGATCTAAACCTGTGATGTATGAACAACCCTTCTTTAATCCTGCAAGCATTTGACGCGTTCAATCCAAGTTGGGGATTTACTTAACATATGTAGTAGGGCTGGCTATAAATAATAACTCTTGCTCCGACTTCGAGATAAATCGACATATGCTAATATTATAAAATTATTTATTGAGGGGTAAACCTTGCGAGAAATTCAGTGAGGAGGATGCGGTGGCTCTAAAATCTTCTAGAAACGTTTTTTTCTCCTTCCCGTTTTATCGCCGATTTCTAGAGGCATTGCATATTGAGTGGAGGAACTCAACGCCGCGCTATGCTTCGTTACCAGAGCGAGAAAATGAGAATATTAAACATTTCACACATCCTTGTGCCACAACTTTATGACGACCTCCAAAGCTATATTTTTTAAATGTGATTGATTTTTAATAGCCAATAAAGGTAGTATTTTAACTGGAACTCTTTTTAACATGCATTCCACTGTGTAACCATGTAAAAAAAAGGTAATCTTTTTTTTATATAATAAAAGGTAAATTGAGCTAACTATCAGAACATAGTAAATTAAAAGGAAATATTTTTTTTTGTGCCACCATCTTCTTTTTGGACGCATGATAAAAGACTAATGTGAGTGCACAAAGAAAGAGACTCACTTTTTAGAGAAAAAAGAAGATTAATCTTTTAGAAGTATGATCTTGTTCCTGAGGTTTTCCTTGAGCGCTATAATTTGAAGGAATCAAAAGCGTGGTGAGTACAAGCACCATCCCTCCCAAGGCTAGGAACCCATCCGCAATACCTGAGGTGTGCATGAGAGGAGGTAGCGATTTACTACCAGATGAAGATACCAATGGATTTGGTATTTTTTTAAGAATTATGTAAAACAGTATTAAGTTAATTTAAAAAAATACTATTACGTTTATGATTGAATCTGTAAATTATAGTTAAAATATTTTTTTTTTTTATGCATAAAACATAGTTAATTGTTATGTTAGGCGAGTGAAATCGCGAGCGGATCGCTAATGTAAAGTTATATATCAAACATGTCCTGATAAAATGACACCAGGTCAATACATGTAAATTTGTTTAAAGCATTTTTTTTATTCAAGATTCCTTAAGAATTTACAGGACTTTATTTATTTAGTATAAAAATATAACTTTTGTCTTATATTTTTTTTAATTCTTGATGTTTAATTGTATTTTTGAACAATAAATGAGGAAATAAAGAAAAGTTCAAACCTTTTTTTATTCAAAAAATATATTTACAAACCATATACCTATATGTATAATAAAAAAAAACCATATATCATATTATTATTCACAACAATTAAAAAATAATACGTCATCCACTCCCATCTTAAGGTGGGGCTACACCAAGACAAAGCGTCGCCGATTACCGTTGACGTGCAACAAGACGAGTAACTTATTACCGCCACTCGCATCTGACTGATGGAGTTAATTAAAATCAAACATTTAAAACATCCCCTTTATATAAGGGTCCTTCAGTTTTATTCTCGATGACAGACTCGAGTTTAATGGTTTAGATAAATTAGCTATAATAAACGATAAGCGAGTGCAATTTTGTATGATGAAATATTCTTTGTTTATTTTGTTAATTTTATGATAATATAAATTAATTACATTATATATTTTTTTCATTTATAGATTTGTGTTTACTATTCGTTATTTCGTTTTATTTTTTACTAATAATAGTAAAAAATAATCTTTTTAAGTGTCCCTCTATCCATTTTAGTCAAAATTACTAAATGTACAGATAAAATATGTTTACTGTCTTATTATATATACCTAGAGATTATAATTATGTCCTTGTATATTACCTAAATTAGATTTTGTTAAGAATATGTAAAGTGTAATACATTTTTTTGTTCTGTGGTCAGGGGAAACCTGGAACCTTAACTCCCATTAAGACACTTCCGTTCAACCTTTTCCTATAATTCTGAAGGTATTGCGTGTTTAGTGGCGAAACTTCACGCCGCGCTTTTGCCACCATCCAAAATGAAGAACTTGAAATTGTTTTATTTTTTTAAGTGGTGAATAAAACCAACAATCTATCATGTTTACAGTCGCACACTTGTCCTACTACGTCACCAAAATGTAATATATATAAGAAAGTATTCAATATATCTCAATCATATAAATAAAATGACCCTTAAAATCTCAGCATAACAGCTAAGACGGACGCTGACAAGCATCACTCATTCATTGTCACCAAATGTCACAAAAAGAAAACGTCAGTAGCGTCATCAAAAAATATAAAAATAAAAAAATCCGTCAAAGATGCCGCCTCAAGAACCCGCCTCCATTAATCAGAAGCTAGAGGGTAAAAGACACTTAATCAAAGTATCACAATATGACGAGTATAACAGGTATATGAATATTTATAAGGGAATTAGGCTCGCTCGAGGCCCGGTGTGGCCTTGCCTTAATAATTGTTTGCAGGGTTTTTGTGTTGTCTCGTTTTGTGGTGACTATTTATATGCAGAGGCATATAGGCAGAGAGAATCTAGTGTTAAGAAACTCCGTTCACCGTTTTCAGCTATATTTGTCATTGGCATTGGCATTGCGTGTTGAGTGGCGGAACTTAACGCCGTCGGGCTTTTGCCTTGCGGAACTCAACGCCAGGCGTTTGCCTTAGTGCCAGAGCGAAGAAATAAATATATTAATAAATAATAATTCATTCCCCTGAGAGTAGATCGAACCCACAGACGTCGCGTCGCAGTCACAACAGTTGTGTCTTTGCGCCACAATGACTACTTGACTAGTATAAGTATATGTAATTAAAATATATGTTAAAGAAAATTCGATCATCTGAGTCATAAAAGCGGAGGTTAAAATCTCGGCGCTTTAAAAATGCGTAATAAGCCTGCTTAAAAGTTGCGGATCTTAACGTCGCTCTAGCAATAATTTACACTGAAAACTTACTTGAAAATTATAGAGTATGAGCGCCTTTACATAGTCCTATGTTACGGCTCTGTATCAATATTAAGAAATAATGTATTTTGGTTTTTTATTTTCTCTCTCTCTCTCTCTAGATTTCGGACACGTATTTTGAATTTTTATATTTACTTATATGCTATCAAGGACATGGACTTGTTTATGACGTTTTTTTCGCTCAGATTAAATACAAAACATTACTACATAGTTAATAGTTTCTAATCTAAACCAATTTATTTATCCAAATAACATACGAAGCCCATTTTACCATAAAATAAATTGATATAATATATGTAACTAAATTAATCACTAAACGAAAAAATATTTTTACTAAACACCTCTCAAAAACAACCAAAAATAAAACCAATTAAAAAACACAAAATATTTCTATTTAATTACAAACTTAACTTATTTTTAAGACTGACCGATCAACCGTAAGCAATACAAACACGAATTAGCCGTACAAGGGTCCAAATCCCAGTTTAATAATGTGATGCTGGTCATCCGATCCTGGGATCATTCTCTAATCCCGGGACTAATAGCCGGAGGAAGAGAACTCTTCATTTGACGTTCATAAGTAACGAAAAATAACTCACAATATACTCTAAAATGTCCGAATAAGGCTTAAATTCACTTATTTCTCACTTTTCATTTAACAAAAATTGTATTTTCAAACGAATTTAGGCTGAAAGTGTAGAGAAATAAGGTTTAAATTAACTTAAAGGAGGACATAGTTTGTAAAATAATTTTTAGACCCCCTAGAATTTGCCGTTGAAATGTGAAAGCATTTCTGTGTAAGATTATGGTATTGCTTTAAGCTGTAGTTATGGTTGACATATTTATGATTCAAATAATGAAAAATGTGTTTAATAAATCTAGTAAATAAGTAAAAAAGAATCGTATAAATGCACTAGATTGCTAGGTTGCGGGTAAAAAAAACCTAAATAATTTTAATTGTATTTAAGTTTTGTTACTCGCAACCATTATAAATTTTTAACATATTTAAAAAAAAGTCAGGTGAAATTAGTTAAGTATGGTTTCAGCTTTTTTTTATAGAATAGGTTTCAATATTTTTATTAACTCTCATACTACAAAAATATAAATATTTGTACCGACTAACATAAAAATAAGCATTTTCAACTGTTAGCCTTTTTGCAGCTAACCTTTAAATTTTGATAAAATATGGCATAGTTTCACGATTTTTTTTATATTTTTAATATTTTTATTTCCTCACTCTAGTAACGAGACAAATGTAGAGAGGCGTTGAGTTCCGCCAACCGCAATACTTTCAGAATTCGAAAGTGTCTTAACACTACGTTGTTACACTGCTATGTACAGGATACAGTGTGAACCTAAAAATAATATTATAAAAAGAAGAAAAAAAGGGAAAATTGCATCTCTATTACGTCATAGAATAATGGTATCCAAAATATTATCACAATTTATTGTGGATAAGATTATCGTGTCACGGTGAAGCAGAGTTTGACCATAAACGCGTTTGAATTAGCTAAAATTTTACTCAGACAAAACGGCGTTAAATTCCACTTAACACACGATATCCCGAGTTCGAGAGGAAAGCGCAAAACGGAGTGACTTAACACTAAGTTGTCTCTACATACCCAGTAGCATAACAAAAAATTCCCACCCAGACAGAGCCAGACCAAATTGCCAGCAAGTAATAAGAAACAAAGAAAGAATTGCCAAAAAAGTCTTTGATAAAACAAATAAATTACAACACCCTACTAATTGATGCTACCAGTGTTTTCTTCTCCCAGGAATTTATGCAAAGCACTCGGCGCGGACAAATTAAAAGTGTGAAGGAAAAAAAAAGTAGGTATAAATTAATGCACCCAATTGGGTTCCTTTTAATTATGTAGGCGAGGGTGGTTGTTGTGGATAAGACTATTGAAGTTAATGTTATTTTAAAATTAGAAATTACTTTGTAGTATATAATCGTGATGATGAATGCAGATGCTGACGCAGAGAGAGTGGGTTCAATTTCCACATGAGGGAATGGATTTTGATTTTTTTCGCTCCAGTAACGAGGCAAAGCACAGCATTGAATTGAAACACTCAACACGCAATGCCTCCGAAATTTAGCGGAGAGTGTAGAGCAGAGTGTCTTAACACTAGGCTCCTTCTGCCTATCCCGTTGCGTGGAATACAGCGTGAAGCTGACTTATCTTATTTTTTTTATAGTAAAAATAATTTATATTTTTTTAAATATAAGGAATATCCACACAAAGCCGTTAATTTAGTTAAGTCACAAGTCAGTCGAGGGTCAAACGGTATTATAATGGAGACAATAAATTCTGCCGTCACTAATTATTAGTACTTATAGTATACTTTGAACTTTTTAATATATGTTGTAGGAAAGAAATTGCGAACGCTTTAATGATTCAGTCCAAATCTTAATAAGGAAAATACGTTTTTTCGAGGCTTTGCGTTATGAGTGGCAGAACTCTTTGTTCTTTTTAAATTTGGAAAGGATAAAAAAATTATATTAGATATGTAAGTGGGACTTAGCCCAGGGATGGTGACTTCCTGTCATATTCCTATTAATAAAAATAAAGTTTCTAGCTTTTGTGCGAGGTACACACTTCCTTTCCCTATTTTCAGCCGAATTCTGGAGGCATTATGTGTTGAATGGCGGAGCTCAACACCCCCGGTGTTGTGTCTTGTTGTAATATTAATAGATAATATTTCAGTCCCTCGTGAACCCACAACCGTTGCGTTACAGTCACACCTATGTACCCCTGCGCCACTAATAACTAACTATTTAAATATAGATAACCACAATATTTAATAGTTTCCTTAAAGAGGTTACAATCTAAATAATAATAATATCAGATATAATTTATCGAGAACAACTTTCTTTGAAACAACGAAGCCGCCTCTAATTTGTGTATTGCATTTGTGTTTATCCGTTTACCGATCGTATATCATTAACTTTACCATTGCTGGGTGCTGTCAAAATTTACAAAAGTCACTTTTGCATATTGACTAAGTAGTATGAACTTGTATTCATACTACTATCTGCTCGCGGCTTCGCCTGCTTGTATCATAAAATTATTTATATTTTTCATATGAATTACTTTGGATATTGTCATTTTAAAGACAATAATGTCAAGACAGAGGCCAGTCTCACATGTGTGGGACTGTAAACGCGACTAGACGACGACGTAGGTTCGATGTCCAATGTGTTAATTTCTTCTCTCTGGTTCCGAACTAAAACGCGATAAAATTCGGCGGAAAGTGAAGAATGGAGTGTCTTAACTCTATGTTCCCTCTGGCGACTTCGCTGGGAGCGGGATACAGCGTGATTTTTTTTTATCTATACATTAAAAAGTAGAGTTCCGACCAATTCAATAAAACATTTATGCGGCATACACTTTTTTTTTATGATGGACTTATGTTAAGTAAAAATATTGGTTGTGGATTCGATTCTTACTAAAGGGCTTAATTAACTTATATTTTAATTTTATCGCTCATTTAAGACAAAGCGCAGCATTAAACTCCGCCACTAAACTAAACACGCAATGTCTCTAAAATTGAAGATAATGTAAGTAACGTACCCTTACTTAATCAAGTAAAAAATATATATTACAAAATATATGTAACAACAATATGTTCTTCGATGAACATACCAACACAGCCTCCGCTCCCTGTAGATGGGAATTAGCATACGAATGTACCGACAATACTTAGTCCCTTTCTCCTCTTCGTTCATATTTCGGCTCAATAGACCACAATAACCGTGAAATAGGATTTTTGGGAACCTTTTTAAATATTTAAAGTGACGATCGCCATTGAAATAGAGACAAAACATGACAACCCTGTATTTTTACACATATTAAAATATGTATCTGTAATATACATATAATAATTGCCATGTTTCTGTTTTTTGATGTTCAAGATCTTAATGAGGTTTTCTCTTTCTCATTTTAATAAAAAACTGAGGTGTGTAAGTGGTGAGGTGAGTGAATAGAGAGTGAGATTTAATATATGAGATATAAAAAAATCACTTATGTAATTTGATTATTTAATGAAACGGCTACTACTAGGACTTTATCGCTATACGCCTTGCCATAATAAGACGGAGTGTTTTAACACTAACGGCTCAAGTTCCCTTTACTTACCCTGCTATTTCTGTAATAAGCGTGAATCTAAATTAATAGATCAAGAAGTAAAGAAACAATAAATAAAAAACCAACAAATTTAAATAATTTTAAATATGTGTACGTTGCACAAAGAAAATTTTAATTTTTATTAAAGACTTGACGTACGTCTTCAACCTTTCATAAGAAATCTTAGCATCGCGAGCTATATTTTTTTATATCACGCAGTGAGTTGTCTTTCGAAATAATTTGAATCGATATCTTTGCGGTTACAATGAGATCATATCCTAAAAAGACCTATTATATCCTCCTATGCCTCCAAAATTAAGGGAAAAGTAGGGAGCGGAGTGCCTCAACACTAGTCTTGGACACTATACCCCGCTATGCGAGATACAGCGTGAAACTGACAAAAAAAAATAAAAAAATATTATTCCCTATTTTAAATTCCACTTAAAAGTAGAAATATAATATTCTCCCCGAAGCTCCATAGCCGAACGATTATATCCGTAGCTCATTTGGCAGGCAGGCAGGTTCCGGCCAGGTGATTTTTCATGGAAACTGCCATAAAATAGGGAAAACTTTACGTTGCTTGTACGCTGGTCACGTGCTCGCGGGAGCAAGAGAGAAGGCTGTACCCTCAATATTATAGGTGGCTAAAGCTGAATTTGATGTATTGAAGATATTTGAGTGAGTCATCAAGCCTACTTCACTTTAGTTTGTAAGAAAAATTATAATAAAATAGTAATCTACAGTTCATAGTGTTTTATAATTAGGTAAGAAGCGTTTAAGAAGTGTCGCATCACTAAATTTTAATGCTTTCCGCTTTCTAGAATAGCTAAAAGTAAAAATTATACTCAACTCTACAAAAAACCAAATCAGCTTCATGCTGTATTCCGCACACAGCAGGGTAAGCAGAGGGAACCTAGAGGTAAAACACTCCCCACTTTCTGCCGAATTCTGGAGGTTCTGCGAGTTGAGTGGCAGAACTCAACGCCGCGCTTAGCCTCGACACCAGAACGACCAAATGGAAATACAAATTTAAGTAAATATTTCATTTCCTCGAGTGGGAATCGAACCCACAACCAGTCGGTTTTACAGTCACACGTCATGCCGCTGCGCCACGACAGGCCTCCTCTACTATATATACCCGACTATCTACATAATATATTAAACTATTTTTTTTAAACATCTACTACCATTTAACCAAATTCAATTCATCTGAATTAGTTTCACTCGATGGCTCAAACAACCCATAAAAATGTCGCGCTGCAATTCTTTGGCTTAAGCATTCCTTTTTCCAGCCAATTTAAAAATATTATTTGAATAATCGTAACTTATAAACGCCCATAACTATAGCATGCAAATATGTTTTGATTAAAACCATAACAATAAATTGTTGTATCGAATAAGGAATCGATACGGGACATCGATACCGATCTATCGATTCTTGTCCCGTACTAGGCATGCAGTAATTACTCGCAACTATTGTTGTGAGATTTATCTCCGATACAATATGTATGGATTACGATATGTTTTAATGAGCGTATAGAATTCTCGATTATTATGACGGTAGATTTAATCGATTTTAACGTTCTGCTAAGTGATTTACGTAAATTAGATCCAAAGGTCGCTGGTTTGATTGTCTGTTGTGATACATTTTTTATTGTTTTTAAGCTATTTTATTTATTTTAAACATTTCAATGTTTAATTTTTTGCTATCCATATTCTTACTAGTAGGTAAAGTAAGGTTACTTTAGGAACGTCACGTCTCTTACGGGAACCAGTTACAGAACCATAGGTTTTTAATATTTTGTTCATAAATAAACTTAATTACATGCTTATTATATTTTATAAAGACAATTAAGGCAATAATGGCTATCTAGCGCGGAATTATATGCAAATATTTACCGATTCCGTCGATTATTCGAATTATTTAGTAATAAATAATCGATAGTAATCAATAAATTTTAATTGGTATAATACCTTTTAAGTTAAAATTTTGTAAATATTGCAATTATTGAGTTTGTTTGTTTGCTCTGATTTGTATGGTTAACTCGACGGTTGCATGTTCGATTCCCAATTAGGGAGAATGAGTTATTTTTATTTTCTCGCTCTGGTAACAAAGTACTGCCACTCAACACGCAGTGTCTTGAAAATTGAGCGAAAAATTAGGAACACACGTGTCTTAACACTAGAGTATAAATGTATATGTACAATATATTACATACATTTTGCTAATACCTAAAAAAATAATAATTTTAAAAGCTCTGTGATCTGAGGACAGTCGTGGCGCAGTGGCACAAAGTGTGACTGTAAAACCAACTGGCGGTGGGTTCAATCCCCACTCGAGCAGATGAAATATTTACTTAAATTTATATTTCCATTTCTTCGCTCTGGTATCGAGGACAAGCGCGGCGTTGAGTTCTGCCACTCACACGCAATGCCTACAGAATTCGGTCACTAGGTTCCCTCTGCCACCCTGCAGTGTGCGGGATACAGTGTGAAGCTGATTTATTTTATTTATTCTGTGATTATTTATAAACTCTCAATCAATAAAACTTTTTTTAACTTCACTCTACATTCCGCATATAGACAGCATAAACAGAACGAACCTAATGTTAAGACACTCCGTTCTCCACCCTCCATTTGATTAATAAAGCTTATTACTCCTTTATTACCACTAAACATAATGTAACATATTGCATTGTATTATACGTATTCCATTACGCAGCGAACGTCAAACAACACGCCGCAATCGACATAATTGTGATTGGATATTGTCTCTTTTTCCCTTTTCAATATCTCTTTGCTTTAGGGTTCTTTGGAGAGTTATAAAAATCTTTCTAAACTGAAATATATATTATATTTATTTATGTATAGAAATAATGTAAGTACTTGTAATATAAAGATTGATGTTTGTAAAATAAAGGATGTTTTAATAAATAAGAATTATTTATAAAATGCAAAGGCTCGGAGTTCGATTTACGACATCCGCTTTGGTAGCATATAGCACAGCGTTGTATTCCGCAACTAAAAGTACAATGTCTCAAATTCAGGCAGAAAACGGAGAGCAGAGGGTTCTGTCAAGTTTTTTTTTAAATAAAAAAATTAATTTATAGAGAAAGAATCTTAAACATAGTATATTAGAAACGAAATGTTATATATGTAATAGATACAATAAAAAAAATACTACATGATTTTATTTAAGTTCTATCTAACCAACAAAATACGTGAGATGGATAAAAAAAATAGAAGTAGTTGAAAGAGCATCCATATTATAGGTACATAAGAGAGGTCGAGACAATAACAAGGTACGACAACTCCCATGTCCAAAAATGTACGAATCGATTTTGTTAAAACTCAAATTGTTCCCTAAGTTGTAATAAACCTTATATTAATCAAGGGAGATGCATCTTCATATAATTTTTAGTTTCCGAGACTTTTGTGTGTAAATATACATCAGTTTCTCAGCTTCACGCTGTATCCCGCATTCTGCAGGGTTAAGTTTACGGTTAGAAAATTTGGCACAAATGCTTGAAAACTTTAATCATCACACTCAAATATTAACCAATTCCATCAATATCCCTTACATGAGAATTATGTAAATTAACTAAAAATAAATCACCGTTCACACTTGACCATATTTTTTCACTCTTGATCCTTTGTTTCATCCGTGAGAACGGTACGGAAATTACCATTTTTAGAGATTGGATTATCGGATGCGAAGGATTTTGAGGTCGTTCTCAAAACCTGATGGCAATCGAATCGGGAGCCCGATGTAGATTGCTTTAAAATAACACGGTATAGGCGGTGTTCAATATAGCTTCGACAAAAATGAAAAAATATAATTTACATAGATATACATATAACTAAGATGAGAAAAAAGCAATACTCATTTATTATCAGCTTCACTCTATATTTCTCACAGGCAGAGGGAACTTAGTGTTAAGACACTCCGTTCCCACTTTATGCCTCGCGTTACAATCACAGACCCTTGTGCCCTTGGGCCACGACGACGACGATATCTGATTGGTGAAAATAATCAATATAATAGGTAGATACAAACAAAATCAAAACCAAATACAAAAAATACCATAAAGATAAATAGCTTCTATTTTTTTTTTTTAAATAACAATATAGATAATTGCTATATATTATACTTCTTAAAGGTTCAGTCTAGAAACAAATATTTTGAAATAGTGTAATTGGAAATTAGAAAGTATTTAGATACTTAAAAAAAATATTAAATTACTAACATATATTCTTAGGTTCATGCTGTATTATCCCTCAAATTGCAAATGATTCGAAGGGAACCTAGTGATAAGACACTCCGTTCCCCTCTTACCATCCAATTTTCACATTAACAAACAGACATTATATATTGAGTTGCGAAATCCAACACCAGAACGAGTATGTGAAAGTATTATAAGTATATCCATTCCCACGCGTGGGCATCAAACCCACAAACTTCACATTTACATTTGGACGATTACCGTTGCGCCACGACGGCTTAACTAAAATATATTTAATGAACTTATATATAAACTCACCGACTATTTACAGAGGCCGCGTTGCTCACTCCATCTACCGACGGTTTTCTGAAACAGATAGATATAGTTCAAGTAAATCGTTTTTTTTTCGTATCACAAAATACAATATTTTATTATTAATTTCAAAATATATTTAATATAATTATTTTGGATAGAACATCACAACAGATTTAATTTTTTTCTGATTAAAATGAATATTTTATTCAACATTTAATTACTAGTTTAAGTTATCTTCATCTTATACATCCTTAAAATATCTTCAATAGGAAAAATATTAATAATATTTCTTTGATAATATAATTAATAATATTTCATGATTTAAAACTTCATTAGATCCAATATGAGAAAAAATAAACGCTTCTGTATCCGCAAAAAACAGCCAAATCGAAAATCTAATATTAAGACACAGTGTTCTCCAAGCACACCCTGATTTCGAGACATTGAGACATTGCGTGACGAAACTCAAGTAGACAAAGCTCGGTGATGAATTCCGCCACTCAACACACAATGTCTCAAAAATTGGGCGGTGTCTGGGAAACAGAGTGTCTCATTACTAGGAACGAATAATGACACTAATACTTACAACCAATACTGTTCTGTAAGACCAGAAACAGGAGGTCCATAATGTCCAGGCAAATGATATGGAGTGCACAAGTTCATCATTGGTACCGCGTACATGTTTCACTTTCAATTTTTATGTTATTTAAATAATTTTTATATTAATAATATCATAATTTATTATTTATTTTAATTCTTCTGTTGTTGATAAGATGAAAATATAGTTCAATTTATATAAATTTCTCAGAATTTTTTTTCGCATCAGCTTCACGCTATATCCCACTCACAATAGGGTAGGCAGAGGGAACCTAGTGTTAAGACACGTTTCTCATTTTGAAAAAAAAAATATGAGATCTGACTATTAGTGATAATTGACACGCATAATGTAATACGATATATCCAAATTGTGAAAATCAAAATTTATATATTTATATTTTTTCTTAACGTAATGTAGATAAAACTAAAAATCTTATAAACTATATGATATGTGAAGGCGTCGTGGCACAAGGTGTGACTATAATGCGACGGTTGTTGGTTCGGTAATATTTTCACTATTTCACTCTGTCGCACAACACACAATTCTTTGAAAAATTCATCGGAAAGTGGGGAACGGAGTGTCTTAACACTAGGTGTCCTCTACCAACCCTGCTTTACACGAGATACAGTATGAAGCTAATAAAAAAGAAAAACATATGAAATTTTACTGTACACAAACGTAACAATCACCGCCACAGCCACGGGCGGTAAAAGCCTCACAATAAAATCTAAGGAGGTCTAGTGAGTGCTGACAACAAAAAAACGCATTCCAAATTTTAAATACACCGCGACCGTCACTAAATAAGTCTGGACCAACAGAACGCCGACAAATGCCTCAACCGGATCGAATCCCACAATAGTATCACTTAGCGAGATGTCGTTAGCGCCCGCTGCGCTACATGCAGAGATACGGAATTAAACGCTGCCTATTTAACCTAAAAAATTAAACATTTCCTCCTTTCCTGGGGCTACTGTGTAACCCTTTTTGTAGGAATCGAGTAAAATTGATACTAGAATAATATGTATATAAATAATTACGTTATTTAAATATTTAACGTCAACGCTTAAAGTTTTAAGATATTTTCTAAATGATAATATATAAAAATAAATAAATAAATCAGCTTCACGCTGTATCCCGCACACAGCAGGGTAGGCAGAGGGAACTTAGTGTTAACACACTCCGTTCCCCACTTTCTGACGAATTCTGGAGGCATTGCGTGTTGAGTGGCAGAACTCAACGCCGCGCTTAGCCTCGACACCAGAGCGAAGAAATAGAAATATAAATTTAAGTAAATATTTCATCTCTTCGAGTGGGGATCGAACCCACAACCAGTCAGTTTTACAGTCACACTTCGTGCCGCTGCGATGACTGGCCTCAGTTTTATTTCATAAACTTGACGATAAATTTTCAAATATGTTTTTATAAAGAATTCTAGCATACCTCCATACTCTTCTTATCTATTTCAAAATAAACTCAGAAAACTTAAAGGCGGTTAAAGGAGATCAAGATCAATGCATCCACGTAACATCTATCACAGAAATCACAAATCGATCAATCGCACCGATTCCGATTTACACTCGATTGTAATCGATGTCGGCACATCAAAGAAATAAATAAATTCGTCGTGGAAACGTAAACGAGATGTCGTTTGTCGATTAAACATCGAATTGTCACAAAAAATATTTAAAAAAAATTAAAGGTAATTCCTTGGTAAGTTATTGTTAAGGTTCTTTTGATTAGGTTATTAATAGTTACTGGTCGCCGCCCGCTACTTTGTTGAGTACTTTATGACTTGAAATGGAAAACTTTGTTGGTATATATCCCGGCTTCGTATAAATTTCGAAAAATCTGTTGTTAGTGATCTCCTGCACTCTTTAGGTTAGGAACCTAATTTTAGGAAACTTAATTTTTAGTTGTTTAAGTCCAGTAGGTTAGTAGATGTTTATGATTTTTAATATTATATAGGTTTTGTCATTTTGTTTGTGTTAAAACAAGAAGTCATTGTTTCAGTTTATATGTAGGAATTCCGTAAAAAGATATATTTATGTAATGTTTTAGATTATAGAATCTACTTATTCGACTGGTACACGATATGTACGGCTTAAAATTTCCTATAAATATAACCTATCAAATATCGAAAACGAATCAAAACATTTATTTACATCAATAGTAACTTTAGGAACGGAGTGTCTCTACACTAGGTTCCTTCTGCCTACCCAGCTGTGTGCGTGATTCAGCGTGAAGCTGATTTATAATAACGTGATTATATTAAGGAGATTATAATTTAAATTATGTAAAATTATAATCTAAATACTATAATGTTTCTATTTTATCAGAACAGGCTGTTAAATTAAAATAATATATATTTGTATTACGACCTACATATATACATATGTATCTATTGTTACATAGATTTAATTTTTATTTTTAATAATTCAGATTTTATAGTATACTTGCTGATAATATAACGATGGAAGCTATTTTTTTTTATAAAATTAAAATAAAATATTTTTATAAAATAAAAATGAGAGCTTCAACGACTTTTGTCCTTAATTAATATAAGTTCTTTTGAATTATGTATGTTTTAATAAGAAACAAACTCATAATTTATATGACATTTTTGAATTATCTTTATAGAGTTTTTCTTGTTAATCGTTAATTTAATAAGTATCAAAACTTATATTTAGTATCGATTGAACGCTATAAGTTCAATGAAATATGTCATAATTACATAAAAAGAATTTGTGATAAGAAAACATTTTTCAAACCTGTTTCGAAAAGTTTGCGATTACACCAACTAAGGATAATAATATAAACATAAACTCTTTGTATTCCAGATCTGGATGTGAAAATTTCTTGAAAATAAATATAAAAAAGTATATAATTAATTACAGAATAAACTACAAATAAATTTTGACATTCTTTCATTTACGTGGTCAACAAGTCAATACAAATGTCTTCATTACAAGCGGACGGCATTTCGTGTAAAAAATCGAACTCCCACATCGCGAATTTCCGAGAAAACTCCTCAAAACGTCAAATACCACGATAAATCGAATATGGCCTGCGAGTGATTAATCGGGACGTTGCGAATAAGCAATCGATCACAGACTCGTTTCACGTCACTAAACCCGATTGGCGGCGAAAAAAAAAAGTTTTAAATGCCTTCCTGTTGCTATAAGTTTGCTTAAACACAAAGTAAGATGCGTATGATTTAAGTCACGAAATAAAAAGAAAAACAAATAACTTAAATTTTTTCTTAAGTTTAAAAAGAAACTTAATAAAATAGTTTACGATTTTTGACAATAGAGTAGTATTTCTCGTACGGTTATAAGAGTGCGTCAGTGCGCACTTCGCGGCGTTTCTCGTGTTTGTGCGGTGGGACAGGGCCGGTGTCAAACGCCCTCCGGAAAATTCAACCCCTAGCATTCATACAGGGTGTGTGTAATCGAATAACAATCTGTAATCGCCGCTAAGAGTAACGACTCATTAATTTCTTGACACGACTTGACTTTGTCTGGCCTTTCTGGAAGTTGTTGATGGTTGGTGGTAAAAGTGATCTGGAGACGCTGGAAACTTTTTAAGGATGCAGTTTGATTGATATTTTAAATGAGTCAAAAGTTTTCTTCTGTCTTCTATTTTTTTGACTTCATGCTTTAATTATCTCCATTGAATATTTAAAAATTAAATCAAAATAATCATATTATCCAAAAAATAATAATTAAAATATTTTGTGCTAGTTAAAAACATGTAGGTCCAAAGCTCTGTTTATATATATATAATAGTTATAATGAAAATATTTTTTCGATTCATGTTAAACAGTGTATCAGGTGACATCCTACAATTAGCGAAAACCGGTAAAGCAGAGAAAAGAGTGACTTGTCACTGAGGACTTTCTGTTTACTTTATAAATGTGTGAATTTTAGACAAGTAAGCAATCAATGGGTATGCCCAGTTAAAAATTTCTTAAATAGGTTTAAAGTAGACAACAACTAATAGATACGGTCGTCTGCATATGGATGTAAGCACGACGGTTACTGGTTCAAATTCCACTCAGCGTTATGAATTATTTCTGTGATAATAAAGACAAAACGCGACGTTGAATTCCGCCATTCAATACAATACCTTAAAAAAACGGTTGTTCCATGGGATCTCTTAACAGTAATATTATTAGAAGAAAGCCATATTTTTTTTTATTCCTGACTTACCTCGTATTTGTACACTGTAAGACTGTACCATATAAACTAAGCATTCCCCTCACAGTCTTAGAATATTTCTCCAATATTAGGGTAATATGACAGAACAGCCACAATGTTTGAATAATAGATAACCAGCTCGGGACTCCCGTCGCGCGCTGTCAATTATTTATTTGCAAATGACGCAAGTGCTTTACGTATTTTTGTTTTGTTTCGGGAAAAAATTATCGTGTAGAGCCCAAAAAAATTTTTTTTTTCTTAAAAGGAAAAGGCGAAATGGTATGTTTTAAGGGTTTTTTCATAGTAGTGTAGATGGAGAGATTTTAGTGTCAACTTCCATCTTCTCATGAATGTTTTAATCTTATTTTTTATAATTTAATTTAACTTAACTTCACGCTTTATACCTAACGGGGTAGTCAGAGAGTACGGAGCGGCAAACGCTACGGTAAGGTACGGTACTGTATTTTTAGATACTAACGTAATTATAAAAACTTAAAATGTAAGAAAATGCAGTTGATCATTTTAAGTTATAAAAAGTTTCTATATTCTTTTTTTTACATTCACTCTGTATCCTTCACATAGCAGAGTAGGCAAAGGTAACCTGGGAACCTATTGTTAAGACACTCCGTTTCTATACTCCCGTTCCGCTCGCTTCCTCACATTCCGCTGAATGTATCGAGTAACCAATGTATAGGTATATATATTTTATACAAGCCTGTGTAAACAAATCCAACAATAATCACAATTATTAATAAAATTATTTTAATAAACTCTGTAAATTATTATATTAACATCGCGATGGTTGACATAAAAGATTAAAGAAAACGCAACTCTAATTTTCATCCTCCAACAAGATTGCTAACCTGATTATATGCAAATTGATATCGAATCTTGATATGAAGGTTGAATTACCATTTTTTTGGATAAAAACATATAATCAGTACAAATATCGAAGACGCCTCGGGGCCCTATCGTTAGTTTCTTGCTATAGACTTTAAAATTTAGAAGAAACGTATTATATGATAAAATTATTTAGTTTAAAATTAAAATAGTTTAGGTTTAGGGAAGTTATATTAAACGTTTAATACTTTGGTTGCATAATATGTTTTTAATACAACATATTATAAAAAAAACAATTTTGACACTAAAGTTCTACAAACTTTACAGATTGTTAAAAGTAAAAAAAAATGAACTCAAATATCATTCCAAACAATAAATTCTTTATCAAGAAAAAGGAAAATGATTTAATTTTATTATTTTTGCCAAAATTAATAAAAATAAATATATCAAAACCATTCTCCCCGGGTCAGTGCCATATCACCTGTGCATCAACATCAACAGAAGTCAAACAGCACTTGGTTTACTGCCACTGTGGGATCTCGTAAAGCCGGGGGCGTCTAATGAAGATTTAGTACTGAGAGACGAAGGGCCACCAGCTACCTCACATTAAAACATTTTGAAAAATAAACTTATGTACCGTTTTTTTTTGTTTTTTTTTTCAAAAATATTCTAGGAATATATATTTATTTGTTATTTTCAACGTTGTTTTTTGTAAACGTTAAAAGATTTATTTGGTTTCTAAAACGTGGCTTGCTTAAACTTATTTTTTATATTATAGCCAGGGAAGTTTTTTTAAGAGGCCAGTCTTAGTACAGGGGCACCAAGTGCGACTGTAAAATTGACTGGTTGCAGGTTTGATCCCCACTTGGGGAAATTAAATATTTATTTAAAACTTTATTTCCTTTTATTTGCTCTGGTGTCGAGTCGAGTCGAGCCACGCAGTGCCTCCAGAATTCGACAGAATGTGGGGAACGGAGTGTCTTAACACTAGATTCCCTCTGCCTATCCGGCTGTCTGCAGGATACAGCGTGAAGCTGATTTATTTATTTAAGTATTTTTTAAAATATATATTTTTTAATAAAAAGTACCCTATGCCTTTTCTAATAGATCTAAATGGAAATATGTGTACAAAATTTAGCTTCACGCTGTATCCCGCACACAGCAGGGTAGGCAGAGGGAACCTAGTGTTAAGACACTCCGTTTCCCACTTTCTGCCGAATTTTGGAGGCATTGCGTGTTGAGTGGCAGAGCTCAACGCCGCGCTTTGCCTCGACACCAGAGCGAAGAAATGGAAATATAAATTTAAGTAAATATTTCATCTCCTCGAGTGGGGATCGAACCCACAACCAGTCGGTTTTACAGTCACACTTTGTGCCGCTGCGCCACGACTGGCTTCATTCTTTTAATAAAAGTAAAAAAAAAATCTCTTTCTTCATATAAATAGTTGAATCAGGTGTATATAGAAGTAATGCAATAGTACAAGCGGCGGGAGCGTAATGAAGATTTATGTGAACAGAACAAGGGCATATACAGCAAGTACTTTAACATTTTGCTGTATTTTTTAAATATAAAATAGATGTCGTGCTACTGTAAACGCAATGTTTGTGGGTTCGATTTCCAATTGGAGGAATGAATCTGTTCAATTTTCGCGCTTTGGTAAAAAGATTAAGCATTGAATTTTATAATTTAATAAAATGCCTCGAAAATTAGCCGAAACGTAGGGAACGGAGTGTTTTAACATTAGGTATTTAAAAATAAAATAGATGTCGTGCTACTGTTAGGCGACGGTTGTGGATTCGATTTCCAATCGGAGAGATGAATCTGTTTTATTTTCTTGCTCTGGTAAGAAGATTAAGCGTTCAATTCCGTAATTTTATAAAATGCCTCGAAAATTGGTCTCGAAAAAGGTGAAGTGAAGGGAACGGAGTGTTTCACCATTATTATTCCTTCTGACTACCTGCTTAAATGTTGCCATGAAGGAAACAATATCTATAGGATACTACTCCTAGATCTTCTTTCTCGAAAACTTAAAATTGTTACAAAATTAAGTTTTTTAATTTTTATAAATTATACCTTCCGTTAGCCTATAGTTCTGAACTTGGTTATATTCATCGCAAACTATTTAACAGCTTACTTTAATAATATATGACGAAACCGAAAGGTTCCCCACATCTGGTGCCTAGAAGAGAACTGTGGATACCGTGACATTAGACCCTTACTTACTTTTATATTTTTTGCTCAAATTTTATTGTCGGGGTACACGAATGATATAAGTTAAATTATCTATAATAAACTAAATAACTAATAATTAGGAAGATATTATGAGACGAGAGAGATAGAGAGAAAGAGAGAATGTGTGTCACTGTAACACAACAGTTGGCGAGCCGCTAGTTTATTAATATTTTCATTTATTCACTCTGGTGAATGGTTAAATGAGGTAAAGCGCGGTGTTAAGTTCCACCACTCAATACGCAATGTCTCGAAAATTGGGCGGTGAAAAAGAGTGTCTTGATACTAGGTTCCCTCTGTCTATCCTGCTAGAAGCAGGATACAGTGTAATGCAAAAAAAAGTATAAATATCGATTAAATATTTATGACATACAAATAGGGAACGGGACGCGGGGTAAAAAGTGTACGCATAATGCTACATGCGCCGTGATGACGACGATTCCAATTTCAATGTAATTTTTTTTTGCTATCTCACCTGTGTGAACATGGAGTTTGTGTGTTTAGTTATATTAAACACATTATTTATTTTTAGTATGAGGCCGCGGCGTCGTGAGTGACTGTAAACGCGACGGTTCTGGATTGGATTCCTACTTGGGGATAAGTCATTTCATACAATCACCTTCCACTCAACGCACTGTGTCTTGAAAATTTCGTGGAAAGTTTGGATTTACTAGTACTACTAGTTTATATGTACTAGAAATTTAAAAAAAAGGACGACATTGATATATTTTTTTAAAAACTAATAATATTTGCACTTTTAAAAAAATACAGGATCGAAAATACATTCAATCAAAGTGTATATAAGTAGTGTTTCCACATACAAATTGACATATTTAATTTAAAAAAAATGTAATCACAACATTGTTGCACCAAATGATGCAACCTGAATTGATTTCTTTTCTCGATTCATACAATTTTTCTTCGGATGTTGACATTTTATTGTTTATCTATACTTATAATAAATATTTTTTTGTTAGTACGTTGGTTCACGATAATCTCTAAAACCGTTAACCGTTTTAAGTGCTGTATTCATTATTCTATTTTGGTAACTTCGATAAACATTTGAGGCCAGTCGTGGCGCAGTGGCACAAGGTGTGACTGAAAACCGACTGGTTGTGGGTTCGATCCCCACTCGAGGAGATGAAATATTTACTTAAATTTATATTTCCATTTCTTCGCTCTGGTGTCGAGGCAAAGCGCGGCGTTGAGTTCTGCCACTCAACACGCAATGCCTCCAAAATTCGGCAGAAAGTGGGGAACGGAGTGTCTTACACTAGGTTCCCTCTGCCTACCCTGCTGTGTGCGGGATATAGCGTGAAGCTAATTTAATTTAATTTTTATTTTGATAAACATTCACTTTATTTCATTTCAATCGGTTCACAAATAAAAAAGTTATATCAATATAAAGAATTGCACACGACAATATAGCTTCCAAACAAACGTTTTATTAAAATTGCTGAAACTTTAGCTATCATGTATGGATATTGTCTTTAAAATGATAAAGTTCACACAAGTAATTGAAATAAAATAATATTTAATAAAATTCATATATTTATTTTCAACCCTTTTTATTGTGTAATTCCACACTTAAGAAAGAAAAATACTTATTAAGAAAACGTATAAAAATTTGAACGTAGCGGGATTTGAACTCGCGCCTCTTTGGAAACAGTTCAAGCGCTCTTACCAACAAAGTTATACGTTCAAATGTTACGTTGCTAGCTAGCTATCTAGCGGTCAGAGCGCTTGGACGGTTTCCAAAGAGGCGCGGGTTCAAATCCCGTTACCTTCAAATTTTTATACGTTTTCTTAATAAGTGAAACTCATATCTTTTATCATCAAAACAGTATTTTACAAAATATATAATTTTTGTTATTCCTTAATGTCCATATGAAAACCACATTTCCTCCCCAAAGCACGCATTTAAACCCTGTAATGGTATCTTAAATCGTCTGCATTAAGTCGCAGGATTTTGAATAAAGTCTTACGCTCGTTTTAAAATTACTTTTAGTAAGATATGGAGGTACTTCCCTTAAGTATGTTGTAGCTTATAAATATTGTAGAGGTGAATTTTAAATTTTTTTAGAGGCAAATCAAAATTATAATTTTGAATATTAATGTTTTTCTTTGGTATTGGATATGACGAATAATTTGGACTATACAATTTTGTTTTTTATAAAAAAAACATCAGCTTCACGCTGTGTCCCGTACACAGCAGAGTAGGCAGAGGGAACCTAGTGTTAAGACACTCCGTTCTCCAAATTGGCAGACCTCAACGCTACGCTTAGCCTCGACACCAGAGTGAAGAAATGGAAATACATTTACAATTACACTTCGTGGCACTGCGCCACGACTGGCCTTTGGTCTCTCTGGCTTTTTATAGAAAGCATGTATTTTATAATTTTAAGTTATTTATATGTATGTAGCAGTCATTAGATGGTAGATGATGATTTTTTCATAATTTTCCGAAACTTATTCACATATTATTAATTTATTAATATTTACTAATAATATGTGTGTTAGGTTGAGACCATGAGACGAAGATGAACCTAAAGTCAAGTGCGAGACCGGTTCACCCACGAGGGTTCCAATATCAGGATTGTCAATGGGAAGTACACTTTTTAAAAGTTGACAAATTTAAATTTGCATGAGTGCTTACGCGCACATATTTTGTACGAAGTGAATCACTGGGGTAATAATATTGGCAAGGCCAACTTTGAATAGTACTTCAATGTATTTTTGCTTGAATTTATTTTTTAATTTTTTGTTATTTTTTTTTTCCACAGGTGATTTTTTGTTAGGAACCGGAGACCTCCACGCAATCTCGAGAATGGAGAAGAAATGGTCTCGACCGGAGACCTCCACGCAATCTCTAGAATGGAGAAGAAATTTTCTCGACCGGAGAACAGACGAGCAATAGTAATCCTATAAGATTTTTTTTTTCTTTTTTTCTTTTTGAGATCTATATCTCAAAAAAAATGGGTTCTATAACCCATTTTTTTTTCTTTTGAGATACAGAACCTTAAATGAAAATAATAGAAGATAAAATCAGCTTCACGCTATATCTCGCACAGAGCAAGGTAGGCAGAGGGAACTTAATGTTAAAACACTCTGTTTCTCAATTTGCCGCCGAATTCTGGAGGCATGTATGTTGCGGAACTCTACGCCGTCCTTTGCCTCAACACCGGAGCGAAAATACAGAAATATAAATTTAAATGAATATTTCATTTCCTCGAGTAGGGATCGAACCCACAACCAGTCGCGTTTCCAGACTTTGTGCCCCTACGCCAATACTGCCCTCAGAAAAAAGAAGACGAAACTATAATAATAAGAATAAGAAGTAGATAAAGAGATATGTGAAAAATTGTATTTGTTACCATTTATTTAAATAAAAACTAAAAAACTAAAAATAAAATTATGTATGTATGACATTCCATAATTTTGTTCTGAGCAATATATATTTTTTGTTTAATATTTATTAATTGGAATCGTAATGAAGAATGTCGGTCGGAGTTGTGATCGCGATATGGTGATACGAATTTTGAAGAATCCCTTGGACAGTGCTGTGGATGCCACCTAAAAAGAGTACGTGAATTAATAATAATATTAATACGAGAACCAATCATGTTGTACTAATTTCTTATAGTTTTTTTTTTTTTTTTTGCTATGTTGCTCTGCATACTTTGATTTACATGGTTTTTAAGGAAAACATTTGAAAAAGTGCTCCCCCCATTCCTTATATCTCACGGCGTTCTACGCCGCAAAATTTCGGCTTTGCATTGTTTGTCACTCGGAGAAGAAAAAAAAATAATTTAATAAATATAAATAGATATAACTAAACAATCTTAGCACTAAGAAAGCCGTAAAGTAATTAGAGTAATCCACAAACTTTCCTCTCGCGTCTTATAAGTTTTTAATGTCCGCTTTGAAACCTGGGGTTACTTTGTCTTGAGAAACTTCGAAAGTTGCGATATGCATAATCTTATTTATGATTCATTTTTGTATTATATAATAATTTACATTAAAAAAAATCAGCTTCACGCTGTATTCCGCATACAGCAGGGTAGGCAAAGGGAACCTAGTGTTAAGACACTTCGTTCCCCACTTTCTGCCGAATCCTGGGGGCATTGCGTGTTGAATGGCAGAATTCAACGCCGCGCTTTGCCTCGACACCAGAGCGAAGAAATGAAAATATAAATTTAAGTAAATATTTCATCTCTTCGAGTTGGGATTGAACCCACAACCAGTCGGTTTTACAGTCACACTTCGTGCCGCTGCGACACGACTGACCTCATAAGTTATATATATGTATATGTAAACTACTGTTTTACAAAGATATATCTTATTATTTTTGTCGTTAAATAAAATGCACAACGGACATTGATGATCCGTGCCCTTTTCTCTTTTTTTTCCCTGTTGTTTTTTTTTGTCTTATTTCAAAATCAGCTTCACGCTGTATCCCGTACACAACAGGGTAGGCACTTTCCGCCGAGTTCTGGATTCGATGCGTGTTCAATGGCGACATTCCCAAAACATAGCAGAGTAGACGGGAGGAACCTGGGGACCTAGTGTTAATACACTTCCGTTTTCCACTCGCACCGCGCTTTGCTTCGTTACTAGAATAAAATGATGAATATATTTAATATTAAATTTTCTCGAGTGGGAATCGAACTCACTACCTGTCGCACTTACAGTCGCATGCTTGTGTCCCTGTGCTACGACTGGCTTCTAGGCTTTTATAAGTTAATCTACGAGATAGATGCAATTTCATAATCAATAAAGAATAAATTGTGTTTGTAAATTATATATTTCGAATGGAAATACAAATAAGCAAAAAGAGTTATTTTCTTCTACATCATTTTTGCTTACTTTACAAAAGAAAGTAAATACATAAAAACCAATACGAAGGTTAAAAAAATATTTTAACTTCACGCTGTACTCCGCATAAAGCACGGAGGCAGAGAAAACTAGTATTAAGACACTCCGTTCTCTCTTACACCGCCCAAATTAGGACATGAGCGAAAAAATAAAATGGTTCAATCCCACGAGTTGAAATTAAACCTACAACCGTCGCCATTACAAGTATGCAGTATTTCAAAATTGAAACAAAAATAGTATCTAGTTTTTATAGATAGTTAACAAAAAGGCATAGGCTTTAGGTACTTAAAGGCACTAGGCCTCGAAGAGAATAACGGGTATATTCGTATCAGTAACAATTTAAACAAAAATACTCACAAGATTGATCCTGAACTCGCTTCGTTATTGTGCAGGTACGGACAGCATAAAAATTATTCTAAAATCTTATTTAAAGTAGAGTAAAATAATTATAAAAATTACCATAAAAGAATTTAATAATGTTTAATTACATTATTGAATGGCATAGAATATAGAATTTTGGTGTCTTTAGATTATTTTTTACATGTGCAAATCGTGAGAGGTGGAAAATGGGGAACGAAGTGTCTTAACACTAGGTTCCCTCTGCCTACTTTGCTGTGTGCGGGATACAAAGTGAAGCTGATTTAATTTTGGTTTAAAAGATAAAGCTTCATGTTACTTCCCGTGTTAGCTGTATTCCTAGCCAAAGGAAAGTCCGGAAACATTTTGCTCCTCACGCGTCTCCTTTTTTTCAAGACATTGATTGTTTAGTGGCAGAACTAAACGCACACAATTCTGCATCTACCAGAATAGGGAAAATTTTTTAGTTAAAAACTCATCCGTCTCAGTGCGCCATGATCCCAACCGCAATCAGTTGATTGAGAGAAATTATATTTTGACTGAATTATCATTAAAATAATAAAAAAATACACATTTAACCTTAGACTAATAACTATATATAAAAAAAAACTATAATAATAAGCGAAACAAATAAATTAATAATCATCAACACACGACACAAACAACAAATCTTAAGTAATATGCGAACGGTACTTGAAAGTAATAAGTCAGTAAAAATGTGCACACAATGGATGCATTTGAAATGCAAAGAGGTGGAAGCGAGACGTCACTCAGAGTTTATATATGTATAGTAAGTAATGTGGACGCAACTGTCAACTCGCGTATATAGTAGTGGGTTTATATTTTTTCCTTGTAAGGTATTTACAGGTCAATTTTATATGACCAAAACTTTTATTAAAAATATTTTCTAAAATTTGTTTTATCAATACTCAAGATGCGGTGTCTCGAAAATTTGGCGGATAATGGAGAAAGGAGTGTCTTAACACTATGTCCCATCTGTATGCTCTGCAAGATGCGTAAAGAAAAAAAGTTTTTTTTCATGCCTTCTGCCCAACGTATTTAAATGTCATTTGTCATTTGAACATCGTGGCGCAGTGGTACAGGAGTAACACTGTAAAAAAGATAGCTTTTCGATCCTCACTCGGGCGAATATGGCGTGAAGAAAATATTACTTTACATAAATTGTCTTTTAATTAAAAACCAGATTTTTTATTGTTCACTTAACCATAAAAAACATTAACAGTATCAAGATACTTTTTAACAAAGTGTTATCTTAAAATTATAAAAAGATTGAGTATTTCAATTAAAGCATGGCACCCATTCAAAAATTAAAAGTAATTGTCACAAATTTCAATAATTTTAAAATAAATCTCATATTTTTTCACAATTACAAGCACCAACACCATTTATAATATTATTTGCTAAAAAAAACACAAAGCATGTATGTGTGTATGTATGTCTCAATCGCCATATCTCACCACACCGCAAGTGCAATGACAATTAAGCAACGATGACCGCGTAAAAAAATTATGCAAACCTATAAAAAAACCTGTCACATGTCAAAGCATTTACGTTCAAGTTCCAACATTTTTTTTTTCGAGTCATTTTTTTAAAAACGATCGTCGACATTAATAACTTTTCAAAGTAATAAGTCAGTTTTGTTTTCGAAGTCACACATTGTTTTGTCGACATTTTGAAAGTTTCAATCGGTGGTTCTTTAAGTTCCCAATCTGCATGTTAAGTATGGAGATAATAACAAATTTACATGAACACAAAAACCCCTTTGTCCGACCGACTGAGTCAGTGGGGACAGTGTGAAAACCTCGGTCGACGGCCTAAACAATGCCGTTTCGAGTTGCTGTCGGTGAATTAACCTCATTTTTTTTAAGCTTAAAGTACAAATATAATAATATTTATATATGTTTTATAGTTTTATGATTTTATGTGATTTGTTGAAATTTACGATCACGTTTTTTGTTTAAATGTGTCATAATATATGGAAATCTAAAGAGTATATTACAATAAAATTATACAGTACATGTAATTTAGTTGTGTTATATCAAAATTATATATCTAGTTGTAAGTGATGTCTGTAGTTTTATATTGATTTTAAAGTTATTTCTTTTATTATTTTAAATATATAAACTTTAACGATTCAAATTTACAAAATAACAAATATAGATAGATAGATAGATAGATCGATAGATAGATAGATAGATTGAAAAAACTTAATTGCACTCAAAGCTGTTACAGATAAAAATAGAGAACAATCTTAAAATAATTCCATAGCGTGCAAAGGCGGTCTTATTGCTTATAGAAATCTCTTACAGACAACCTTTGAAGAAAGTAATTAGTCTTAAGAGAAACGGGCTAGTGCAAAATTAAAATAATTATAAAAATAAATAAATAAAAATTAAAACATACGCAGTAAACCTGATGATTATATGAAATATTTAAATACAATAATTAAATAACATTTTCATCTAGTCATTTACTATCTATTAATAATAAATATATAAACCATTTTTTAAAACAATTAAAAAAAAACGAAATTTTATTAAATATTTAAACTAGAAAGCACACCTATTTTTGTCTAACACCGATTTCACTGACATCAACGCGAGCACAACTCCGCGGAACTAAAATATTTCTTTTGCCTCTCGTTGTCCCAACGACATACATTTACAACGTAACGACAAATATTGCTACACTTTACTTATATACATATTACTGTTACATATCTAACACGCTTATTTCTAGTTAAACTAGAATAAACTATTTATAAATAGTCGTGGCGCAGTGGTACAAAGTGTGACTGTAAAACCGACTGGTTGTGGGTTCGATCCCCACTCGAGGAGATGAAATATTTACTTAAATTTATATTTTCATTTTCTACGCTCTGGTGTCGAGGTAAAGCGCGGCGTTGAGTTCTGCCACTCAACACGCAATGCCTCCAAAATTCGGCAGAAAGTGGGTAACGAAGTGTCTTAACACTAAGTTCCCTCTGCCTACCCTGCTGTGTGCGGGATAAAGCGTGAAGCTAATTTAATTTAATTTTTAATTTTTTAATAAATAGTTGTTAAAATTTTTTTTTTTTTAATAAAATGTCATAATTTTTAGCAATAATAAGCCCACATATATACAAATAAAATCAGCTTCACGCTGTTTCACAGCAGGGTAGGAAGAGGGAACCTTGTGTTAAGACACGCCGTGTTCCACTTTCCGCCTAATTCTAGAGCCACTAGCACGACCAAATAGCACGGTCGAAACGCCACAAATAAAGAACTGGGCTGAATATTTTATATATTTTTGTCTGATTTATTGGAAATAAAAGAAAATATCGCCACGATACTGCAAAAGAATGGAAACATATGTGACCAAGTAGTGAAAAAAGAAAACAAATTTTCATCACTACGTTGTTCTTGATAATATTAAAAAAAAACAAATCATTTTCAACACAACCAACACATGAGACGAGAGTGTAAATGAGGAGGATACAAGAACGGTGGAGAAAAAAAAAATTAACGCTTTTTTAATGATGACTAATAATACATTTTATTTTTAAAATGTTATTATCTGGCACTCGTTCACAAAGCTCAGCTTACGCCTCGCGGACTGTATATAGCAAATATTTTACTATCAACTCTATATAAAAAAAACTCTATTAAATAAAAAAAAAATATATAAATCAAGTGCAACAGTCAAAATAACAATCGTGCAATGTAAATCGCAGCCATTGTTGGACACTAACGACGATGTCCATTACTAGACGATTGACGACAGGTAGCCAGTACTGGCTTCTTTCATTGGTTAAAAAAAAAAAAAATTAAGCATAGATAAGCCAGTCGTGGTGCAGGTGCAGGGGCACAAAAAGTGACTGTAAAATCGGCTGGATGTGGGTTCGATTCCCACTCGAGAAAATGAAATATTTAATTACAATTGTATTTTCATTTCTTCGCTCTGGTGTCGAGGCAAAAATGTCTCCAGAACACAGTGGAAAGTGGGGCGTACCCCACAGTGTCCCACTAGGTTCCCTTTGCCTACCCTGTTGTGTTCGAGATAAAGTGTGAAGCTGATTTATTTTTTTAGTTTTTTAACAAAGTACATTATGGATATCTAAATATTAATTTATACCTAAATTTGTATGCAGATACCAGATTTTTTAGCTTCACTTCACGCTGTTGCGTTCGCATATAAGAATTGGCCTGGTTGGCAGGGAACCTGGGAACCTAGTGTCTTTTTCTTTATTTATTTTACTTTTACATAATTATCAGCTTTAACTACATTTTATACTTATCTGCTACTTGAACTAGGCTTTTATTAACTTAATACCAATTACAATTCTTCTAGTTTACAATATTTATATACAGTACTACTATTTTACATTTATATGTTTCGCTGTATAGTTAACTTGGCGAACGATAGTGTTAAAATACTTCCTTTCACCACTTTCGGTCGAATTAGGAAGACATGGCATATTGAGTGATGGAACTTAACGCCACGCTTTGCCCTGTTACCAGACCAATGAAATTAAGCAATATGAAATATCAAATTTCCACAAGCGGAAAACGAAACCACAACTACTCGCGCTTAGAGCCACACGCTTGTACCTCTGCGCTAAACTGGCGGAGAACGGAGTGTCTTGACACTATGTTATATCTGCCTACCCGGCTGTGTAAATCTGATTTTTTTTTATTTTAAATATAATTAATAGGTACCTACTACCACCGTAAACCAAAACAAATCGATCATCACAAACACCCTAATTCCTCAACAATCGAATCGAAAATTGATCGAGACGAACAAATACCGGGTTCGATACTATCCTACCATTGTTGCATTCCGTGTTTTTGAGGAGCGCGCATTCTCTACATAGCGCTGTCGAGACAGCACTTCGTTTAGAGTAATATTTTTTGTGCGCATTTGCTTTGGACTGGTCGCCATCACAATAGTATTACACCCTGTAAATAGAGATAAGTATTTAATAATCAGCCAGAGAAGAATCTTCGAACGGTCGAAGTTATATGTCAAGTTCTATAAGCGAGTTGTGAACGGCTCTGAACAATTCGTTCTTGTTGAGCAAAAAATTCTATGGTGGTAGCTCTTGAATCTCTTCGCGGATTGATGTTGATGTCGTATGGTGTAAGAAATTATTCTATACGCCAATTATATGATCGATTTTCTTATATTTGTTGCTCAGCTGTTATGAGTATGAGTATGTACTGTGAGATAGAAAGGAAGAAAAGGATCACATTTTCAATAAATATATTAAATTCGGAAAAAGTAGTATTGTTTTGTTCACGACACTTTATCTAATCTAATATTTAGCATCAATAGTATCTGAAAATATTTTTTAAAAACAAACAAGACTAAAAAATAAAGTTTCCGAACATAAAATGGCACCCACGACAAAAACTACCAGATATCTTGTATATTTAGCGACGTATTCTAGCGAGTCGGACTCGCATACCGTTGGTTCCTTACAAATTTCAAGAACATGTACAAATTTATAAAAGTTGACAAACTTAAGTATGCGGACGTACGCATTCATTTTGCATGAATTTAACCACAGTTATAAGTTTGTAAACATTTTTTACTATGAAACGTATTTTAATACATAAACGCTTGTATGTTTCTATCTAATTAGCTAAATTCTCTGCTTTAATAATAATTAAGATAGATACATCTACACGACAGACGGATAGAAGAACTACAAAAGGTCCTATAATTGTTCCGTTTCATCCTTTTCAGGTACGGAATCCTAAAAATTATACGCTATTTAATGCCACCAAGTACAACTATGAAATAAGAAAGTTATTAAGATACAAGTATATTTGAAGGTATCCAAATTACTTAGTAGTCAAAAATATATATTTAATAATAAAGTATATATTTAAAGAATGTTCCGAACGTGACATTTGAGCACTGTTCAGTTCAGTTCAGTTCTTAATTTATTCTTAATGGTGCTTCGAGCATGCAATGTGTCATATCACAGTAAATAAGAACCGTGACGTTTCCTGTCACTTATCCGGTCATTTCATGTAAGCAAAAAAAGTCGTCCCTAGACCACTTAATGTTACGTACATGAGCAGGTATCACATAGGAAAAAAAATCAAATTTAATCAGCTTCACGAAAAAAGCGAAACCTAATGTTGAAACACTCCGCTAGGCACTTTCCGCCGAATTCTGGACATTTTGTCTTGAAACCATGTACATTTAAACAAATAGTTCATTTCCTCGAGTGGGGATCGAACCTGCAACCAGTCGAGTTTACAGCCACTAACTCTCATATAAAAAAAATGCTAAAAAGCATCGCGGTCACAGCTTACTGCACACAGACGTACCTAAGTCTCCCATATTTCCAAGTATAATTAGAGCCACTTAAAATCGATACCTAGAAACCAATCAATTCTTCAATGACAACGAAACAAACCCTTATTATTTTTTATTCGATAATAGTCTCCTTGAATCACTTTAATGACAACGTTTGTTTTGCTACCGTTTTGATTTTTATTCAATGGTGTTAAGGTTCATTGTATATATTTTTATTGATTTCCAAACTTTGTTGTTTGATTTCTCAAAGTATCTTATCCGCCAATTATACAGCGTATAATTGAATTGGATACAGTGACAATTTTCTATAATAATTCAAGAATTATATGGTATTTCTCGTTTTGTACTAATTTAAGTTGAACTTATAAAATATCTCTATATAATGTTCAATTATGTATTTTAATGCAATTACATACTAAGAGTCATAAGGTTTTTAGCACAAACTTTAAATGACTAGACTTTTATAACGAGTACTCAATAATCATAAAAAATCTGCGATGGTTGTAGGTTCGAACCCCACTCGGGAGAGTGAATTATTTTTAAAAAAATCATTTCTTTGCTCTGGCACCAAGGTACAGCCCAGCGTTGAGTTCCGCCACCCAACACGCAAGGCCTCGAAAAAAGAACACAAAGTGGAGAACGTAGTATCTTGACACTACGTTCCCTTAACTTATCCTGCTATATGAGGAATTTATCATAACATAGTTCAGTTTTTTTGTTTGCCTTCATCAAATCCATTAAAGGCTACTTTAATTGATGTTTCACAATAGTAAACAATATATTTCAACGTCAACACATTAAATCTTTTTCTTACAAACATAAAAAAAACTGTAACCTTAAATCAATACCAAACCAATTCTAATTTTCTCTTCTTTCTTTATCAATAACCAAAAAAAAAAAGTTATTATGCACCTTATCCTCTCTAAACACCACGAATACCCTATACACGATAATCGATATCACATTCCTTAGACGAGTACCGATAAATGAGGACGACTACAATTTGCGAACAACTCCAGGCTTCCCATTAAATATAATGATTTAAACTAAAAATATATGGACAGTGATGTTATTTGTGTCGCAAAGGATATCATCTCCACCCTGATCATAATGGACTTTATATCTTTTTTTCTTTAGCAACAAGTTAGCAGAGGGAATCTGGGAACCTAATGTTAAGATACTCCATCCCCATGAAACACGCCATATCCGGCGGAAAGTGCCGCCTAAATCTGACAGTGGCGGAACTCAATAGCGACTTACGTTGGCTTCATTTATCAAAAATTAAAGTTAAATCAGCTTCAGCAGGTGCGGGATACACCGCACATAGCAGGGTTAAGACAGCCAGGGGGATGCTAGTGTTAAGACATCCAAACCCCACTTTCCGCAGAGTTCCAAAGGCACTGTGTGTCGAGTCAACGCGGAAGTCAACACCGCGTTTTGCTTCAACACCAGAGCGAAGATATGAAAATATAAATGTAAATAAATATGTTATTTCCTCGAGTGGGGATTGAACCCACAACCAGTCGATTTTACAGTAGCATTTTGTGACCCTGCGCCACGACTGGCCTAAAATCTTAAGTATCGATTTTAAAATATTTTGCTTACGTATTACAAATTATTATGTATATATTGTAAATATAGAATTTTATAGGTGAAGGGAGTATTTTAATTGGATCACTTTTTGACATGCGTTCTCCTTTTGTGTTACATCATCTCTTTTTTACCTTACAATCTCTTTCGCGTCTTCTCCATAATGTAACATTGGCAAAGTGAACGTCATAATGAAATGAACGTCAAATCAAGACAAGCTTAGACGCCAAGTTTAAAAAATGGTGATTTGACAAATGGCATTTTATTAGTGGTCTTCTTGGGGGTTGAATTGAACCACATTCCTTTCACCCCATTCTCGGTTGATGCCTCACAAGAGAACACAAGTTTATTTCTGCACTGGCCGACGTTTTCCCGTGAAAGAACTTCGCCCCATCTGCCCCTGGGGCGACTATCCACTAAAGTAAAAAGGTTAACTATAGTTTTTGATAGAAATATTTACTTTTTTTTCGCAAAATAATTGAAATATATTACATGCAAAGAAAGGGGCAATAGTAGCTTTAGATTTTTTTTTATTTTTCTTTGTATCTAACATAGTATACAGAAGCGACCCACTGTAGCGACTGATCCAGGTTCTATTCTCTATAGTTTACAAAACATACAACACCTGTTGATTTAAACATATTATACTTAAAAAAGACCTTAAACACTAACCGTATTAAGCTATTTCGTTTCTTAATAACATTTCTGCATAATAATATAATTATTAAGCTATCCACTGAAACCCATCAAAAGAATAAACTTGAGCTTATTAGATAAAATAAGGCCCAAATTAATTGTCAATTATTCTATATTACTGTCTTTGTTTATAGTTACTTGTTACTTTGTATGAAGTAGTCTTTATAAAGTAAAAAAAAGAAGACATATACAGGATGGTTAATAGATAAATGTGCTAACTGATAACAGGACAGGTGACAGAGAAGGTAATTTCCAATTGTTTTTTTTTCCCCCTGTAGTTTATCCTGAAATTTTACCGTTCCTGAGTATTGACCATTCAAAAAAATGTAAATAACATATATGCGCAATCACCTTCTTCGAGAAAAGACTTGCATATTTCTAACACACCCTTACTGGAGAGTGAAAGTCAAAGTAAGAGATAGAAAAAAATTGGAAGCTGAGAGATTCCTAATTTTTTTCATCTTTTACTTTTGAGATAAACAAATCTACAAAAAGTATTAAATATTATTAAACATAGTGACAACTTATTAATACGTAATCTTGAGCGAATTTCATTTATTTGGAGGTAAATAATGTGTTAAAATTTTATACAAATATATCTATCAAAAATAAGGACAAAGTGACAAAAAAGGGTTTTTTTGGTAAAAAAATAAGAAAACACCATTTGATAATTACAGCTTGTGATAATTAAGAAAATATGTTTTCACAATTTGTCACCCGATAAAAAAGTAAATTTATAGTAAATTTCATTTAGCCTCCTGTACATAGTTAAATGAGATATACAAAAGAGGAAACAAAAATACTAAAAGTCGGTAAAAAAATCCAGAAAAATATTTATTTCGAGCATTTCATTATACACATAGAGTATTTAAATAATTTATTTTTTTCATCTCGCTTTTTGCCGAATTTTTGACGCCTTGCGTGTTTCTGTTTACGCTTCGCCTCGACTCCAAAGTGAAGAAATGAAAATACTAAGCAATTCATTTTATCAGGAGGAAATCGAACCTATCACTTTTACAATCAACCACTTGCGGCCCTGTTTATTGTAAATTTTTTATTCTTTTAAAATATGGTAGAATCTACTACAATATGCCCATATTGTTATTTTAGTATATTTTTTCTTATACCTAGTTAAATTTGAGGCCAGTCGTGGCGCAGTGGTATAAAGTGTGACTGTAAAACCGACTGGTTGTGGGTTCGATCCCCACTCGAGGAGATGAAATATTTACTTAAATTTATATTTTCATTTTTTCGCTCTGGTGTCGAGGCTAAGCGCGGCGTTGAGTTCTGCCACTCAACACGCAATACCTCCAAAATTCGGCAGAAAGTGGGGAACGAAGTGACTTAACACTAGGTTCCCTCTGCCTACCCTGCTGTGTGCGGGATATAGCGTGAAGCTTATTTAATTTTTTTTTAACCTAATTAAATTAGACTGAATAACCTCCTCTTATAATCTTCATAATATACGGTTATCGAATATATGAGCATATATTATAATGCAAATGCAATGGTTGTTGTCGGAGATATTGGATAATTCCTTTAGTATCTGATCTAAAAACATACCATGTTTTTTATATGAAAACGTAGACCAAGGAACATTTACAATGGAAATAAATTGAAAATATTTTTTTAATATCAAAATGGCGATGATATAAGATGTTTTTGAGTAACGGAGTTCTACGCCGCACTTAGTCTATTAGAGCGACGAAGAAGAACTAAAGGCCAGTTGCGACGTAGGGGCATAAGCGTGCGACTGTAAACACGAAAGACTGTGAGTTCCACCACTCGAGGAAATTAAATATTTAATAAATAGCAACGCAAAGCGCGGCGTTGAGTTTCGCCACTCAACATGCAATGCCTCCAGAATTTGCCGGAAAGTGGGGAACAGAGGTGTCTTAATGAGAATGGAGTATTGATTTCCCCAGGGTTTCCTCTGCCTACCTTGTGAGTGTCAGTTTGCCTCTTGACTTAATTTCTTGTTACTTATTATTAAAGAAAAGTAGTACTTATAGCAAATATTATAGATACTCTGTCTTTAAAACAATTTTTTCTTGAAACTTTTTTTATAAATTTTATAAAATATTTTTTAAAAAGAATTCATTTTATAATATTGTAAGATAAGTCTTGACTAATAGATTAGCAACCCTGTGGCCGAAAGTAATGAAAAAATAATTTAGCATGATTTATAGCTTACTCAACCAACGCAAATTACTGACAGTTAAGGACGTTTAACTTAAATATTGGCTGCGCTTGCGCACTTCAATTTTTATATAAAATTGAAAAATAAAACACATCCGTCGTGATAATGTATATAAATATACAAGTGGCCGTCCGCAATTTTATTTTTGGTACTCACAGGAACATGGGCTTAGAAATAGAGGAGGCTGGGGAAACTGTGCGCATTTCAGAATAGTCCAGTGCCAAAAAAATAACATATCAAAACTAAAGACGTCTATGGGCACGAATTTAAAAAAAATCACGGTGCTCCCCGGAGAGAAACCTACTACATGCCACGCCTACAGCGTTGAGCGCTCTACACCGTGTAGTTTCGAATGTGCATTGTATACTGTCAGTCAGTCAAAGTAATGATATTTTTGTCTCAGTGTTTTTGATTGTAAATTTATAGCTAATAGGCAACTTAGGCGACTGATGACTGATTTTTTTAATCGTAAATCTAAAAGTAGAAAATAAAGAGAACAGAGGCTGACTACAAATATGGTGACTTGAGAGGTTTACTTTAAAATTATTATTATCATTTTCCTAATATAGCAAGACAAAGCGCGGCAATAAGTTGTTCCACTCAATACGGAATGTCTCTAATTTAAGCAAAAAAATGAGAATCGAGTGTTTTATCACTATCTTATATCACTATCTAAATATTTTTTTAATATAACAAACCAGATCACGGGTGGTCACAAGCGAGCTAACTTTATATACTTACGCAGCCCAGGTTTTGGGGCTTCGATTTCGATCAGAGAGGTGATTTTAATAAATATAGGTTCCCGAAATGCAAATAAGTGACGTCCAAGTTTACGATGTAACATTAACTTGTATTTGATCGATACCCGATACTTGGTTCATATGTTATTATTGTATAATGATAGTTATGCAGTTTTATTTCTTTTTGTAAAAATGTAAAAGGTACTTGCTAGGTAAATAAGATTGTTTTTTTCATTTTTATAAAAAAAAAAGCATTAACAAATTACGATATAATTGTGAATTGATGAAATTTACTATAGAATTACAATTACTTTTCACCGAAATTTCCTATTCTTTCCGAAGGAGGACGGGGAGCGGAGATATAAATTTTGTTTTTTATGGTTACGTACCAACCGTAAGAAAAATGAGTCTAAGTATATGAATGTATACTTATTTAGAAAACGTATAAAAATTTGAACGCAGCGGGACTCGAACCCGCGCCTCTTTAAAAAATGTTTAAAAATACATGAATGCAAATTTAAATGTGTCAAATTTTATAAGTAACTAGAATGGTCACGATTTTTTTTTAAAGTGTAAATATTTTCAAAGTGTTATTCCAGAATTAGGAAAGAAAAATACTTATTTAGAAAACGTATAAAAATATGAACGTAGCGGGACTCGAACCCGCGCCTCCTGGAATACATACTCATAAGTATTTGTACTCGTAGCTCGTAGAGAACGTATGGCTTAGTGGTCATAGAGCCTGGTCGGTTTCCAGGAGGCGCGAGTTCGAGTCCCGCGACGATAAAATTTTTACGTTTTTCTAAATAAATATTTTTTCTTGAAATTCACTTGACCGGTTTTCATTCAAATCATGAAATCGCTTTTAAATAACAAAGCTTAACCTCAAAAAACAATGTCTTATATAAGTAGGTACATAATGACCTTAAACCACAAAACAAAAATGACTTTAAACAGACATAAGACATAAATAATAAACGATTGCGTCAAAATACAAAATCAGAGGTCAGGCGGGCGCAGTGGCAGGAACAACTGTAAACGCGGCTGGTTACGGATTCGATGCCTTCTCGAGGAAATTAAACATTTATTTAAATTTATTTTTTCATTTCTTAGCTCTGGTGTCAATGCCTCCAGAATTCGTCGGAAAGCGGAAAATAAGTATCTTAATACTAGGTTCCCTTTACCTACCCTTCATTGCGGGACACAGCGTGAAGCTACTTTACACACGCTACAGTTTGACTGTAAAAAGTAAATATTTTACATAAACAAAATCTAAATTAAAACCATAAATTTAAAAGAAAAAAGGTTTTCTAAGTATTTATTAGATAATAAGCCTTATATGTCATATCCGTATATGTCAGTCAGTCAACATCAGTCATTCCCACAGCATAGCTCTCATGCAAATGGAGCTGCTTTATGCCGTTCAATCAGTATTTATACTGTTTGTTCTGACCGCCGATAATTACAGGACTTTTACGGTTATACATATATCGTATTGGGTTACCAATTAGTGGTACTGTCTATACTAAATTAGATCATGATTATTGACAAAAAATATTTACTATTAAATCAGATTCACGGTGTAGGCAGTGGGAACCTAGTGTTAAGACACTCCGTTACTCACTTTCCTTCGAGTTCTGAAGGCATTGCGAGTTGAGAGGCGGAATTCAAAAAAAATTAATGTAAATAAATATTTCACTTCCTCGAGTGGGGATCGAACCCACAACCAGTCCGTTTTACAGTTTCACTTTGTGCCACTACGACACGACTGGCCTCAAAAACTACTTACTATTTGATTTATATATATGTATAAAAATATTTTGACTGACAGAAAATGTACAAACAACGAACTTCTTTAGAACATTTAAATTTGGCAACTCTTTTTAACATGCCTTTTTGTTATTGTGAAACATTATCTTTTTTTACCATACTATCTTTTTTGTGTTTTCCGCATACAACGTGACATTGAGAAACTGATCAGTGCTATGCACGCTCTGGTTCCCTAATTATAAACTAAGAACAGAACAAGCGAAAACTAATATGGCATATAGCATGGGTTAGAGATTAAAGAGGAGGCTTAAGAGAGAGTTTTTTCAAAATCCCTACGTGATATAGAAAAAAATGGAATTTTTACATTCTACATCTTAAAATTCACGCTGTCAAAGTCGTGGGCGATGACAAGTTAACAACAAAAAAAATTAACTAAAAATTAATAAAAAATATTATAATCAAATTTAAATATAAAAAAAACATATTAATATCTCTTATAAGTGGAAAACTCAATGAAGGTTAAAATCCCTGTGGTCTCTATCTCAACCCAACAACAGGGTGACCGAAACACCGCGTGAAGAAAAAAAAATAAACTTCTTTCACACAACCAAAAAAGCCTCCACTTTCTACGAAACATAACATAAAACAACATCGCCATCCAAACCGTATCGGGTGGAATATTATACCAAATTGAAACTTATATTTTGAATTGAACCTGTTACTTTCGGTGTACAAGTGATAAAAACAATTAAACAACAATCCCGTTCTGCGACACGCGGTCATTATGGGCCAGCGGTGGCCCAAAGCCGCCGTAATTGCTCGACCACGATACCCGATACATAACTCCCTAACCCTAACTTAAACTGTGGTGACCGGTTTGACCCATTGTTCGGATAGGGCTGTGCATGTGTTTTAATCTTAGAAGATTATGCTATAGGATTTGTTTTGGAAATTAAAAATTAAATTATGGAATGACATAAAAAATATATATTCCATATTAAGTTCCATATCCATATCTGAATATGACTTAGGATAAGGAGTTTGAAAGCAAATAATACATAAGCACGTTAAACAAAATATTTTTATATACAAAAGATATGTAATTCATTTTACAAGGAAATAGAATGTTAATAATAAAGTAGAAGAAGAAAAGGGTGTCGTGGAGCACTAGCTTGACTGTCGTACAATGCTCAAAATATTTGCTTAAGAAAAACCTTAAAAATTGAGCTGAAAGTTGTTAAAATGTCTGAACACTAGATTCTCTCCACCTATCCTATTATGTACAACATATTGTGTACAGTATAAAAAAGAATTAAGGATACATTTTTTTATCGGCTTCACGCAGTATCACTCACACAGTAAGGTAGGCAGAGGAAACCTAGTGTAAGACACTCCGTTCCCCCTTTTCTGCCGAATTCTGAAGGCATTGCGTGTTGAGTAGCAGAATTTAACGCCGTGATTTGCCTCTACACCAAAGCGAAGAAACAGAAATATACATTTAAACAAATATTTCGGATCGAACTCACAACCAGTCGATTTTACAGTCACACTTTATGCCGCTGCACCTCGACTGGTGGACACGACGACATTTTATCATACTTAATTTACTAAAAAAAAACATATCCAGCCACCCCTAAGACACGTTCCCATTGTTTTCCAAGCCACAAAATAAGCCATCTCTGACCGCCCCCCGAACAAGGGATGTCGATATCCAATTGAAACCGCATGATTGTCTATAACGCTTTATGATGTAAACCTTAATATCGGTGAATGATAGATGTATTGACTCGTTTCCGGATGCCATGTGGTTTTTATATTTTAAGTGGGATAACTTTAGATATGTAATTTTGTTTTTGATTTGAATGTTCGGTTTAAATTTTAGGGTTTGTTTTGGTTTATTTTTTTTTTCTTGAGCTGCTGCTATTTACTACAGGATAGTTGTTTTTGGTTTCACGCTGTATCCCGCAGATAGCAGGGTAGAGAGAGTGTACCTTAGAATCTTGTGAACATTGCGTTCTCATTAAGACACTTCAGTTCATCACTTTCCGTCGAATTCAACGCCGTGCTTTGCATCGTTAAAAGACCGAGAAAATAAACATATATTAAATATTTCATTTCTTCGAGTAGAAATCGAACCCACAACCTGTCTTAACGTTGCTTCAATCTGCCTACCCTGCTGTGTGCGGGATACAGCGTGAAGCTGATTTAATTATTTATTTTAAAATTACCTCGAGCGGGAATGAAACCCACAACCTGTCTTAACGTTGCTTCCATCTGCCTACCCTGCTGTGTGCGGGATACAACGTGAAGCTGACTTAATTATTATTTTTTTTAATTACCTCGAGCGGGAATCAAGCCCACTAGCAGCCGCCTTTACAGCCACACGCTTGTACCCCTTCGCCACAATTATCTATATAGTTTTATTTACCTATCAAGTTAACTAAACTTTAATCTTACACGAAAACCAAGTCAATCCAAGGATTTTCCACGCAAACTCCATTTATACATCCCAAATCGAATTCTAATACTAAATCCATGAGATTAAACGGATAGCAAATATTTGTTCTGACCGAGATTAAAACATTAGAGTGGTCAGTCCGTTTGCTCTACGCCGGCGTTTGTTTACGCATTGTATTAATTAAGCCGCGGCCTTCCGCGTGTTTGCTGAATTATTAAAAATTAAATATAATCGAAATTAGGTAAATATAATGTGTATGGTTTAATATTTCGTATTGCTATTGCGTGTTATATTTGTGTAGAGCAACTATTACATAGGTGATTCGTCTAGGTTAACAATTGATAGTATTTTGAGCAACAAGTTGCGCCGTTGAATTGCGCCACTCAAGACGCAATATTTCCAGAATCCAGCGGAAAATAGGAAACGGTAGGGTCTTAAGGACATACAGTGTCTTAGCACTAGGTTCCCGCGGTTGCCGATGTCCTGTCTCTGACCCTGTTAAGAGTGGGATACAGATCAAAAAATTTGGATTTTGAATTTGAATAATAGGAAACTGAACAATGAACTCAAGCTGAAGTAAGAGTAAGATATCTTTCGAAATAAAACTACAGCACTAATAATATAGCACTAGAAGAGTTATTTCGATTTTGGTAGCTAATGCTCATTTTAGAGGAACCTTATACCACTGGGGTCGCAAGTCCCAGGTTCGAGTTTCTCCTCCTGTGGCTAAATCTAAGAAAAATTAAGAAATTTACGCTTTCTGAATTGTATATAAAAATGTAAAAGTTAAGGAAGCTGTATGTTTACATTCTGTCAATTTCAGTACATTTGTTGTAAGCATATTTATAGTATGAAGTTATTGTCTGTCCTTATTTATATTTTAATTTCTAAGTGATTTACAATTTTAATTATTAATAATTGCACTTTTGTAATATTTGAACCTGCGTCCCTTAAGTAACATGAGTCCAACACGACCAAGACCATTTCTTTTTACTTTCTTGAAACTCTTGAATTTTGGTTTTATAGAAATAATTAAAATAAGAAAAGTGATTCTTAAACAGAGTCAAAGATGTCAAAGTATTGTTATTATTAATATAATATAATTACCTATCTGACCAGCACAGCGCGTCGTCCCGATATCTGAAACCAAAATAGATCAATTATTTTAAAAATTATATGTATTTCCAAAGCTCAGAACAGTATTAAGAATTATTGGTTTTTTTTTAACCTTCATGCTGTATCCCAAACACAGCAGGGTAGGCAGAGGGATCCTAGTGTTAGGACCCCCCTGGAGTTTCAATTCTTAAGGCATTGTGTGTTGAGTGGCGGAACTCAACGCCGTGCTTTGCCTTAACACCAGAGCGAAGAAATTAAATTTTGAAAAAAAAATATTTGCTCTATAGCGCGTACGGTCACACGCTTTCGCCACGACTGGCGTCGGAACGAATACATTCTTTGATATTATCGTTATATATATAGTAAAAACAATTATTTTTAAATATCTTGTTGAAGATCAGATTAATCTTAAGAATCTAGTCTCAAGATAAAAAAAAAGAATTACAGAGGCGAGAGACGACCGATAGTGAAATATTCTCTATTTAAAGTTAAACATAACCGCGACAATTGCGATTGGACTCTACATTGATATACACCTTTCTGAATGTGGCTTAAAAGAAAATTATATCTGCATTATTTAACTTCACGCTGTATCCCGCATATAGCGGGTTAGGCAGATAGATCCTTTGTGCCCCAACTTTCCGCCAACTTTTGAAATATTCTATGTTGGTTTGCGAAACTTAACGCCACGTTTTGGCTGTTTATCGAAGTGAGGAAATATAAATGTTTCATTCTTCCGAGTTAGAACCTAATCCATATAAGCGTAGCGTTTATAGTCAGACGCTATGCTTTGACGGGTAAACCATATATATATATATATATATATATATATATATATATATATATATTTGGTGGTGATTATACCATATATTACTTTTTAAATTTAATTATCTTCTTTATGTTACGTAACGTACGTACGTAACTCAAAACAGAGCTCATACAGCTCCTCAGCCTCCCCCAAAACCCGTAGCCTTATAATGACTGCGCGGGGAACCTAGTTTTAAGATACTTCGTTCTGTATTTTTCGCCGAACTCTGGAGACATTGTTTGTTGAGTGGCGCAGTTCAACGTCGAGCTTCGCCGCAACACTAGAGCGAAAAAGCTAAAATAATAAATATTTAATTCCAAAGTGGAAATTGAACCCACACACCAGTTTATAAACCTGTCGCGTGTCAAACGATCGCGCCCCTACGCCACAACTGGTCTCAGGTGATAAAAATAGATATTAACTATATTATAACACGTTAATCCTGTCTTTCTCGATGGACAATCTAAACATAAAATATTTTTAAATTAAATTCTTGAGACTCGCGCATTAAACCAAACAAATAATATTATTAGTAACAGAAAATCTTATAAACAACATTTTCTCGACAACTCTATACATCTTCGACATAGGCTATTCTCAAAGTCTACGACCTCCCTGGCGATGATGAATAATTCAGGTCCCCGGGCTCTGTACAGCGTGGTTACATTATTAATAGGTAATAGTCAAACGTTACATTAAATTACAGCCTAAGCAAGAACTGTATAGAAAATATTTGATTAAAATTATTATATTTTACTAATGTCTGGTTTTATTTTAGTTGTTTGTTCTAATAAATGAAAGTTTAATCATTATTTCAAAAAATATATTTTTTGGCTCCTTCACTTTGTTAAATGTCACTAATAACATTTTCAGGGTATCGTATCTCAAAAATCTTTAGATTATAGGATCACTTGTCTTGTTGTCCGTTTGTCCACCTGCGAATATCCTTTATTCCGAGTAGAGATATCAAGCTTAAATGAATGTATATATATATTAATATTCAAGCGTCGATTTTTACTTTATTTTGTATGAAATTTGCCTTTAACTTACAATAAAAATGCAAAAAAAAAACAAAAAGTAAAAAGTTTTAGATATTTCATAGTTAAAAAAAAATACATACTTAACTTTATTATAATTGTACATTCATTTCATACAAAAGAATGTTAAAATGTCCGCAAATCAAAATTTGTCAACTTTTATGTAGGTACTTTATCGTTGGCACATAATCCTGGAATCGGTACGGAACCATAGCGCGAGTCCGACTCGCACCTGACCGGTTTTTTATAGAAACCTCAAATTTATTTTAACACTTTTTAAATATATATTAGGCTCCATTAGTTTTCTTTATAATAATAACACATTATAACATTATTCCATTCAAAACCAACATTTCTATGTGAAGTATTGAAATGCTAACAACTCATTCTAATGCTCGAGTCGAAACTGTGGCAGTAGAAATTGTCACAAGCAAACCTTCAATGCAGTGAATAGCTTTTAGGTAAATATTATTTACATTTTTCAATAGAAACGTGTCTTAGTTTCATACTTTCATCGATAGTATGTGTATTGTTATTACTTAAATATTTAGAGATGCATATATGTATTTTTATATCAACTTTTTATCAGCAGTAGGTAAAGGAAACTTAAGAACCTAGTGTTAAGACACTTCCGTTCTCCACTTTCCGCTATATTCTGATTTTTCCCGAGTGAAAATCGAACCCACTACTTGCCTTAGTTAACTGTGCTACGACTGGCCTCAATAATACACAACATAACAAATATATGATCAATATTTTTTCTCTTTATGATAATTCGGAGCAATTAACTTTAGGTGGCGGAAATTTGTAAAAATGTCCCTACAGTGATGCTACTAATATAAATAAGTTGTAACAAACGTATAAGAATTTCGACGCAGCTGGATGAGAACTTATGGCTTAGTAGTTAGAGCACTCGGACGGTCTCCACACGGTGTGGATTCAAATACCGTTCACTACAGGTTACAGTTAAAAACTACGATCAAGTCACTTCGTCCTTAAATGTCTACCAGATTTCGAGGTATTCTCCGGTCAATGGCGTAACTTAACGCCACACTTAAAATGTACATCACCTACAAATCCAGCTAACAGCGGGATACAGCGTGAAACTATTAAGTCAACAAAAGAAAAAAATATACAAGTCATTATAAACAATCGTTTGCTAAAACAGTGACGCTTACACACAGCGAAGCAATAACGCCGCGTTTTGAATTTAAACTCTCTAATTTAGGACGTTCGGCACTCGCGTTTTCGCATAAAATTACAATCACACACATCCTTACTCAGCGAAATTGCTGTAATATTGTATGATGTAATGTATTATATGATCAACGGTAATAGTATATACCTAAGTTTTTTTCAAGCAGAGGCCAGTCGTGGAGCACAAAGTGTGATTGTAAAATCCACTGGTAGTGGGTTCGATCGAGGAGATGAAATATGTACTTCAATTTATATTTCTATTTCTTCGCTTTGGTGTCTAGGCAAAACACGGCGTTGAGTTCTACCACTCAATACGCAATGCCTCCGGAATTTGACAGAAAGTGGGGAACTTAATGTTTTAACACTAGGTTCTTTCTGCCTACCCTGCTGTGTGCTGGCTACAGCATGAAGCTTTTTTTTTAAGCGCAGAACCAAACAAACTCTTATTATACTTTACTATAAATTATTAAGGCCGCCATGGCGTATCAGTATAATATTAGATTTTGGATTTCTATTCCTGGGGATAAATTGTTTTCATTTTCACGTTTTGGAGACAAGACGAATCACGGCGTTGATGACAATGTCTCGAAAATTAGACAGAAAGTGAACAACGGAGTGTCTTAACACTAAGTTCATCCTGTCTACCCTTGTTTATGCGGGATACAGAGTGAAGCCAAAATATAAATTCAAAAATCGGATTCACCCTGTATGCCGTACACAGCAGAGGATAGGCGGACAGAACATTCTGTTCTCCAGTTTTCGCCGAATTCTGGAGACATTGCGTCTTGAATGATGGAGCTTAACACCGCAATTTGCCTTGACACCAGAACAAACAAATGAATGAATTTCCTAGAATGGGGATCGAACCCGCACCAGACACGTTTACATGCACGATTAGTGTCCTGCGCCGGGACGATCTCGCTTATTATATAATTTAAATATAAATATATTTTTATAATTTATTATAAATAATTATTATAATAATATAGCTATTAGCCGCGAGGGCACATGTCACGTGTGCTTTACGACGCTAAGTTCGATCGTTTGGAACTTTGGTCGCAGTAATTATACGGATTAGCGCGAACTTCGATAAATGTTTGAACGTGACTGTTTTGGTACAACTTTTACTGTCATATAGGTAGTAAATATGGTGAATGGTCTGGAATTTCTAATATTAACCGGTTATAATGTTTTATTTTTAAAGCTTCCCGACTTTCCGCTCAATTTTAGAGGTATTGCATGTGGAGCGGTGGTATACAACGCCGCGCTTTGCCTCGTTTCCAGAGCGAGGAAAATATAATATTTATTACTCGCTCTGACTCTATAATAAATAAGATAGAGTAGGCAACAACAGAAAATTATTCCATAACCTGTTTAAGTAATTCGTAAAATATACAATATTGAAATATAAATATTCCCCTATAAATAAGCATCAACCCCAAACAATCTCATGCAGTCAACGCTTCCAAATAAAAGCTTTAGATTTAGTATGAAATTTAATAAAAAGAATCAAATCAAGTCGGCTTCACGCTGTATCCCGCACACAGCAGGGTAGGTAGACTTAACATAGTGTTAAAACACTCTGTTACCCACTTTCCGCTGAATTCTGTAGGCATTGAGTGTTGGGTAGCGGAGCTCAACGCCGCACTTTGCCTCGACACCAGAGCGAAGTAATAAAAATATAAATTTAAGTAAATATTTTTTTTTTTCAAAAAAAACGGAAAAAAGTTAAAATAAACGACATCATTATGCATGTCGATGTAGCGCGAGCTGGAGGCGATAAAACGCGAAATGACAGGTCGCGGGTGTTGACAATAGTCCCCGGAACTTCCTAAACAGATTTTCGATTAGGTTTTATTACGTTAGTTATTGGAGTTTTTGAATGAAATGCTCATGTTTCCGATACTAAATGTGTTCAAATATACTTAAACAAAGGTTATTGATGCAAATGGTGGAGAAGAGAAAATGAAAAGTTTATTTACTTAATTTTAACATAGAGAAACCAGTGTCAAAACACTCTGTCTTCCGTTTTCCGCTTGCATCCAGGACATTCAGCTGAGTAGCACAACTCAACGTCATAAGTTGTGTTGTCAAAGTGAGAAGTATATTATAATTCAGACTCAATTAAAATTGATACCAAACTATGGTGTTTATAGTCCAAACCTAATCCACTCCGCCATCATGGTTCTTAATATTTACGAACTTTTTATGAAATACGCTACGATCATATACTTAGCTAAAATAATTTAAATTAGATTATTAACTTAATTCGACCTATGATTTATCTATGATAGTGCAGTGGTCTTGCATATAACCGTTGTCAGTTCGCATCCCAACTTAGTGCTAGGACACTCCACTTTCCTCCAAATTTCAGAGACATTGCGTGTTGAGTGGTAGAACTCGCTTTGTATTTGTTAATAAAAAGCGAGTATAATATAGCGAAAATAATATAGAGTAAAATAAAATAATTTATTCCCCAGAATAGGAATAGAATTCACTGTCGTCACGTTTACAATCAGACATTACTGCGCTATAACGGTCTCAAACAGTATTTTATTAGCTTATGGGCTAATAATTTGTGTTTGTCTCGAATTGAACGAAGGAAATTGAAAAAGAATATCGACATTTCCCTGATAAAGACGGAATGCGGAGAAAGTATTCACTACAAAGTTTTCTGTTCCTTTTCTATAAAAAGATCCTTAAAATAATATTTTACTTCTTTTGCCTAAAAAGTTCTAGACGCTTCCAAAATGCAAATTCACTTGGAGCATTTTAAAAGTCGTTGCGGATATGTAATTTGTAGTCGTAGGTAACGCGAGCGAGCGGCAAACTGCAGTTTTACGATCGCATCAACGCCGCTGAAATGTTCCAAATATTTCATTTTGCAAATTTACACCCTTCTTCGATGGCGTTTTATTAAAAAAAATATCGGCAAGAAACACGTGTGTTAGATGTTTTTCGCAAAGTATTGGTATATTTTAAGTAAACAAGATATTTTTACTGGCTTAGTTTTTCTTATAAAGTGAATATTTTGTGGTGATTGTTTTCTTCTGTCTTACTCTCTCATCTTCCCACTGAGGGGACCTAGTGCTTAGACACTCAGTTTATGCCGAATTTTTGAGGCGTGTTGAATGGTGGAACTCACCGCTGCGCTTGCCTTGTTACCAGAATGAAGAATTGAAAATATTAATAAATAATATGTTATTCACTCGAGTGCTAATCGAACCCACTACCGTTGTGTTTACAGTCGCATGCTTTTGTCACAGCGCCACTACGGCCATCTGTTTTCTTATACATTTATTATGCTGTTAATATAGAGTAGATTATTATAAAATCAGACTCATTAATTGATGTACAGGTAGTAAAAAATAAATGCTTCGTAGACTGCACTAAAAAGAAACAAAATAAAAAAATATTTTATCGTCGACATGTTTATAATTTTCTTTTTTTGTGGAAACCTAACCTTATTAATAAAATCTTATTGATATTGACAATAAATTATTAAAAGCATTTTATTGATGACTAATGGAGCCGTCGTCATTGTAAACGTGACGGTTATGAGTTCGATTCCGACTCGAGGGATTGAATTCTTTTCATTATCTCTCTCTGAAAAAAAATAAAAATAAATTAGCTTCACGCTATATCCCGCACACAGCAGGGTAGGCAGAGGGAACCCAGTGTTAAGACACTCCGTTCCCCACTTTCTGCCGAATTTTGGAGGCATTGCGTGTTGAAGAAATGGAAATATAAATTTAAGTATATATTTTATCTCCTCGAGTGGGGATCGAACCCACAACCAGTCGGTTTTACAGTCACACTTTGTGCCACTGCGCCACGACTGGATCTCTCTCTGGTATATGCAATATCACGAAAATTGGCAATTGGCAAAAACAGGCCAATGAAGCGTAACACTGTAACACAACACACACGGTTCCCTCTTTTACAAAAAGCAATAAAATGTACTAAATAACATCTATATTGTAACAAACAAACCAATGTATATGTATATATATATACATTTCGATAGTCATTCTAATATCGAGAGCGCGGGCGTCGCGTCGCGCATACTGAGTGGATTTTAACGCTGAAACGGCCCCATCCGGTGGTGCTTTTCGTGAAAATGCGAGATATACATCTAAGTATTTTAAATAAAAAGTTATTTTTTTAAGCTTTTCGTTATATTGCTGGTCTTGTATGCATGTTCTGTTCCATTCTATTAATATTTTAATATATGATGTGTTTGTAGTATTAGTTACGTTGTTTTTAGGTTAGTTTTTATTTCTCTTATATTTTTTATTTAAAAGTTTGCTTAATTAATTATTTTTAGGCTTCACGCTATGAGCGGGTTTCACCCGCTCATAGCAGACACTGTGGTCCCAATTGCTTCGTTATCAGAACGGAAAAATGAAAATATTAAATATTGTTAGCGTATTCGTGTAAAAGAGGGTAGATTTAGGTGGAAAATAACTATAAAAGCAGTGGAATTGTATCAACCGGAGACAGTTGCTTGTAAGTGACGGCCCTATTGGAAGGAAACTAGTGTGAAGTATTGTTAGTAGGTGATACATATCACTTATTGCAATTACATAGTATCCCGTTCCAAATGGTTTAGAATCATATAGACGATGTGTGTTTTTAACGTGTTTATTTTAAAAACGTTACCCACTTCCGATTTCTAACAATATATAATTTCCTCCGGCCGGTCATGGCGCAGAGGCACAAAGTGTGACTGTAAAACCGACTGGTTGTTGTTTCGATTCTCACTCGAAATATTTACTTAAATTTATATTTCCATCTCTTCACTCTGGTGTCGAAGCAAAGTCGAGTTCTGTCACTCAATACGCAATGCCTCCAAAATTCGGCAGAAAGTGCGGAACGGATTGTCTTAACACTAGGCCTACCCAGCTGTGTGCAGGATACAGCGTCAAGCTAATTTAATTGTAATTTATTTATTATTTCCTCGAGTGGGAACCGAACTCCCAACCTGTCACTGAATCTAGAAATGAAACGCATGCCCTTTATATGGTGTGATATATCAATGATTATGCTTCAGCACTCTAGATGTATAAATTCTACGCGACAATATATTCATAGCAATAAGATGATAACTATAAACAAATTATCTTATTTAAACTATAATGAGCATATCCTATCAAAAACATAAATGTGAAATGAGAGCCAAGTTAAATGTTAAGTAATGCCAAGTTCTTAACCTCACTTACGGCGCCGAGTTCATTGTTCACTCATGATAAAATTTAAACTCTAAATTTAACTTGATTTACAAATTATGAAGGACTCAAAAGTCTAAAATGGTTTGTATAAAAAAAAATTGAAACACGTGTTGTGTTTCAATCTTTTTTAAACTTGGCTGGACGCACTAGTGCGTGTCTTAATATTGCTAAAAGTTCAAATCCACAGATCTCTCCACAACCATGTAACGTCAATAACATATCAAAATAAATAAAAAACTATAAAACAAAAGACAAAGTAACCAAAGCCAGTGAAAACAAACTAACTTAACGTGTACTCGTTAATAAACCAAACAAATCCAGCCAGCTGTATATGATTACAGAGGAAAGCAATTAGCTAATCTTAGACACAGTGAAGATAAACTGAGATACCTGACACCTTGTTGACTTTGTAAATTACTAGAAGTACTTATTTACATTAAATTGCTACTTTATAAAAAATATCGTTTTAAAGGTAGGCAAAGTGTTGAGACACTCCGTCCTCTCCTTTCCGTCCGACTTTGAAACGATGATTATTGAGTGTCAAAGACGCGCATTGACTTTGTAAATTACAAGAGGTAAGTATGTATATATATGTACATTAAAATGATATGTATTGAATGTTTTTGGTTGTTTTTTGGGAAGTTATGCAAAGAGTTCAAACACTCCGGTCTTTGCTCTCCGCCCGATTACAAAATAATCTTCCACATATGGAAGATAAACAGAGACACCTGACACTTTGTTAGCCTAATGTCCCGCGTTGACTTTGTTTATTGGCGTTGACTTTATTTTTTATCTTTCCGCTGAATTCTTGAGATATTGCATGATGATTGGTGTAAATCAAAGAAGAAATAATAATATAACATTTTCGACTTTTCGCTGAATTCTGGAGGCATTGCGTGTAGGAACTTTACATCGCGAAATATCTCGTTACCAGGACGGAAATGGAAAATATTAAATTATTCATTACCCCTGAGTGAGAATCGAATCAACAACAATGGTTGTTGAATGGTGAGTTACAGCCGAATGCCACAAAGGTAAAAAATAATCGAGAAAAATAATTTCAAAGTGTTGCTAAACACAAGATACATTCAGAAACACAACAAACATTGAGCAACATTATCAGCTCGCCGTTGTATCGAGTCGGAATCGATAATTTTCTATCAATGACCGCCACAGACCGCTTATTATAGGAAAAAAACAATAACTATACGTAAGATTATATGTATGGTGTTTAGTTAGTATGGACACACCTCAATATCGATATTTATATATTATTAGTTATAAAATATAGGCAATATTTGTTGATAGTAATATAATAAAATACTTATATTGTAATATATGTTTTTTATTTGATTTCCCGTTTTTGAAATATTACAGGAGACGGGCGTAGAAATGAGGGAAAGGAGGGGGTGGGGGAGGGGGGGTTTATTGGTGTTGTATGTATGTGTGTCCGAACCCTAAAAAAACCATTACATAGGCATATCGATAGGGCACCATAGACTGCTACAGTCCTAAAGTAAAATTTGCAAGTAGTTTTTCGCATGGACACATTTAAGCACGGTGGGCACAGAATCAAGAATCAAGGGTTAAGTACACTTCGTTTTCTACTTTCTGCCAAATTATGGAGGCATTGCATGTTCAGTGGCAGAACTCAACGCCGCGTTTTGTCTCGACACCAAAGCGATGAAATGAAAATATAAATTTAAGTAAATATATTAAATGTAAAAAGATTGAAATGTAATTATAGATTTACTTAATAATTAATCACTTACCGCAAAAAAACAGCATCGTACAGCAAAAAACATAAACTATAAATGTATAGTATATTTTTTCGTATTCCATCACAAAAAATTATAATACATCTAATACATTATAATACATCTATTAACTCATTAACATTATATGCAATAGCGAGTTGCCACTAATGTAGAAAATAATATATAACAAGACAGGTATCACGTCTCTAGGATTAAAGTAAATCTCTATTATTATTATAAAGCGGTAGAGTTTGTTTGGTTAAACTGTAATTCTCGTTTAAATTAAAAAAATATTTTTCAATTGAATTTTCAGTTTTTCCAGTAAAGTTTAACATAATTAAATTACATCATATTGACCGTTTCAATGTAAACCACTCTTCATTATTTCCATTTACCGCAGAGGGAGCAGAGTTAAACTCCATGAAAAACATAGTATAAAATATTGATAAAATCTATATTATGACGTGTCGTTTTTGGTCTTCTCATCTTACTGTCTCACAATTATTCGAAACCATAGTTATAATAAAATATCTATTTTACAGCCGAGCTTTTCAGCAACTTTGGTTATATTTTGTGAAATTTTGCCTAATTCCAATAAACATCTGTTTTTTTACCTTTTATGCGATTGATAATGAAATTAATATTATTGATAAATATAACACTATCTATAGACTATCTATTACACATTTGAATACATGCTTTTTTGCTTTTTTTTTCAATTAAACTTTTTAAATGAAATTTAAACCGCAAATAAAAAATAAATGACTTATCCACATTATATCCAACCATATAAGTTTCCATTGTTATATCAAATCAGATATAATTCTCGTAATCGCGCTCATTGCTCGTAACCTTTCACACCTGACGTACAAAACAGTACATTAAAGTTTTTATTAATGTCCAAAATTAAAGAAGGAGGCCCGTCGTGGCGCAGGAGCATAAAGTGTGACTGTATAACCGACTGGTTGTGGGTTCGATACCAACTCGAGGAGATGAAATATTTACTTAAATTTATATTTCCATTTCTTCGCTCTGGTGTCGAGGTTAAACACGACGTTGCGTTCTGCTACTCAACACGCAATGCCTCCAGAATTCGGCAGAAAGTGGGGGACGGACTGTCTTAACACTAGGTTCCCTCTGCCCTGCTGAGTACGGGACACAGCGTAAAGCTGTTAAAAAAAATTAAGAATTATTGTTATTCCATGTATATTGTGGAGAGAAAAGCGACAAGATGTAGGTTCGGTTTCCACTCGAGAAAATTAAATATTTTCATATTTATAATTTTTTCTCTTTAGCGCAAATTCTTATCTCCAGTTTTCGGCGGAAATGGGGGAGCGGATTTATCTCAATGAACGGAGTGTCCTAACATTAGGTTCCCATGTTCCCTCCGTTTACCCTGCAGTGTACCGTGTACGTGACACAGCATGAAGCTAAAAAGCCTTAATCATATTTAACAATCTGTTAACATTAATTTATTAATGTCTTGTATCTTAATATAAATTATTACGATGAAATAATTTACTACCTAGTAAATCAGTAGTACTAGACATGCTTTACCTTTTTTGGGTCTTAAGTTCAACTTTGAAGCAATATTTTTAAGGTATAGCGTTAAACGTCAACACTTGTGGCTGTAATTATTATGTTGTTTTTGATATTATAGTAATTTAATGATTTTAGAATTGCTTAGTTAATTTTACTTTGATAGATACTTTATTTTTGGTATAATATATGTATTTTCTACAAAGACTATATTTTTTTTTATATACAATATATGGTTGTAGATGCTCTAGTGTAGAGTTAGTTCCAATTTTTTTTATGTATATCCAAACCCAACTTCACGCTGTATCCCGCACACAGTAGGCACCTAGTGTTAAGGCAATCCATTCTCCATTTTCCGCCACATTCTGGAGGCAAATATTTTTTTCATTTTCTCGAGTGGGGGTCGAACCCAGAACCAGTCGATTTTGCAGTCACACTTTGTGCCTCTGCACCACGACTGGCCTCACTCTCACGTCTTTTTTTCACCTTCACACTTTCCCTTTGGTAGCAGATTAACCAGATAGAACCTAGTATTAAGACACTCCGTTCTCCATTTTCCGCCCGAATTCCAGTCGAGACGTTGCATATTAAGAGGTGGAACTAAACACGTTGTTTTATCAATTTTGCTGATTGAAGATAGAACCTACTGAACGACGTTGGCCTTAATTATAATATTTTTAGCTGCACGCTGTATCCCGTACATAGCACGGTAGAGGGAACCTGGAAAACTAATATTCACACTGTGTTTTCAATAAAAAACTTTGTTTCCCTACTTTCCGCCTAATTCTGAACGACTCAATGCCGCGCCTTGACCCATGTCCTCGAATGGAGCACGCTTGTGCCCCTGCGCCTGCGCCTGCGCCTCAATTATATTGTTCATATAATATATACTATAATATCGTTACCATGTCAGTCTGTACTAACAACGTTCAGCACGTACACCATCCACAAATTGATATCTTCCAGATATCCACAAAGCCAACAACATAGAAAATAAACCGATAAATTTACACCGATCACAAAATAATCACTTTAACTCTCCGCAATAATTACAGTAATAATCACACGTTTGTTCGAAATAAGCCATCGTTAGACTGACTCACGGTTTTAACTAATACGTGTTAAAATTTGAACCTTAAGTTCTGAAAAATAAAGTTTAAAATGTTATTTAGAACTAAAATATCTCTATTTTAGTATTGTATTGAAAAGTTAACCTTATTTTTATAGGAATTGAATTCAAATTGCAATGTTTTAATCTACCAGTTAGCTAACCTATCGTCCAGTAACGGTAATAGGTATTTTCACACGAGCATACAGAGACATTTCCCGGTATTTTTCGGTAATATTGTTAAGTTACAGTGTTAATGGCGTTGGCTGGAGATCGCGAGAGGTTGTTAGAAATTTTTGTCTTTTCTAAACGATATTTTAAAGCGCTATGTTTGAAAAGTTCAATCGGCCGATTCGTTTTTTTTGAAGTTTGTGTAGTGTCTACTTTCTTTTAAATAAATAGCAGGTATTATTGGTTTTAGGTCAAATATCGCTATTAAGTCGTTGAGGCCAGTCGTGGCGCAGTGGCACGAAGTGTGACTGCAAAACCGACTGGTTGTGGGTTCGATCCCCACTCGAGGAGATGAAATATTTACTTAAATTTATATTTCTATTTCTTCGCTCTGGTGTCGAGGCAAAGCGCGGCGTTGAGTTCTGCCACTCAACACGCAATGCCTCCAAAATTCGGCAGAAAGTGGGGAACGAAGTGTCTTACACTAGGTTCCCTCTGCCTACCCTGCTGTGTGCGGGATATAGCGTGAAGCTAATTTAATTTAATTTATTTAATCGCTATTAAGTCGGACTGTAAATGCGGTGGTTGTGGGTTCCAATCCTATTCCTGGTTCGTTATTATCATTTCCTTGTTCTGGTAAGAAAATAGGGCGCAACCATCGAAAAAGATAATATTCAGCATCACTAAAATTAACCCTCCCTGCTATATACAAGAAATACCGTGAAGCTTAAAAAATATGCATACAGAACTAAATAAACAAATATAATGTTACAGTAGTAGAAGTAAAAATGTAGGTAACATTTTTCATTTATTTCCATGTATTTATTTTTAAATAAATTAAATTAAATTAAAATTAAATAGCATTTGAATTAGGCATCTCATTGATATTAAAAAAAAATGTTTGGAAAATCGAGTGAAATGCATAAAATTTAACTACAAGTAGAAAGCCAAGTAAAAATATTAAAAACGGAAGAATGAAAAGTAGCTGCACTGTTTTCAGCAGATCATGACAGGCAGAGAGAACATAATGGTAGGACACTCCGTTCCTAAATTTAAACTAAATTTTTAAGATATTGCATGTGTGTGAGTGACGAAACTTAATGCCGAACTCTACCTATACATATATGTATAATGCAAAAGATATATAAAATACTCGTATATCGAAAAAATCTTAATGAAATGACGAAAATAAACTATAACGTTATTAATAACATTTCTATGGCACCATACGCGCATATTTTCTTGGCATAACATTTAATAATTGAGGCAAGTCGTGACGCCAGAGCACAAGTATGTGACTGTAAACGCGACTGGTCGTAGGTTCGATAACCACTCGAGAAAATGAAAAATATATTGCGATTTATACTTTCATTTCTTCGCTCGTGACTTCAAAAGGCAAAATCGGCGTAGAGCTGCGCCACTCAATACGCACACCCTCGAATTTGGCGGAAAGTTTAGAACGGAGTGTCTTAACACTAAGTTCCTTCTGCCTACATTGTTATATACAAAATACAGCGTGAAGCTGAAATAAAATTGTGAGAAATTTACCTCCTGCCTCCATAAACGCATCTGTTCTCTTCATACATTTTATACTAATAAAACGGTGAGAACTCTATGTAAGCTTATAAAATAGAGCGTAGTTTACTTTTGTAGAACTATTTGTCGTTAAAGACAAACATACAAGCCATTAACGGACACATTAAAGTCTTTCGCGTCGTGCTGCGAACAGTTCGTTTAACATATAAACAATTCATCATGTAATTTTATTATCACTTCAAGTATTTAGGTAGATATCTTTTTTCTTGAATTTACGTATATTTTTTTAAATCCTTGTTAAATATTGAGTGGCGCAACTAAACGCCGAGTTTCTTCTTAAGCCAGAAAAGTAATTACCTAAGATATAAATCATACCTCCCAACAGCTTTCCTAATTGGTTTGGAACTCACAAATAAATCTTTATACTATATGGCTTATCTTAACAAAGTCAATTTTTTTTAAGCTTCATGTTGTATTCCTCATATAGCAGGGTACACAGAGGAAACAGTGTTAGGACACTTCACTTACTTTCCGCCCAATTTTCAAGACATTACGCCGAGACACCGCACTTTGTCTTGTTCAGAGCGGCAGAATCCTAATACCCTCGAGTGAGAATCGAAATCGCACCGACCGAACAGGCTTGTATCGATAACAATATCGATATTATCAATATACCTATACAGTTAATATGCTATATATGGTATTTTTAGATGTTCAAAACCGCCGTAATGCCTTATAAGGCTGTAGTCGTAAAATAATATTCTATAATACATTATAATAGTGGCCATCCCGGGTAATGTTCCTAAGTATTGGAATTACAGGGCGGCGGTCGGGCCTTGTGCGTGGTGTGGATGCCAGCGATCTTATAGGTATCTACTGATTTGTACATGTTTTGTTTAGGCCTTTATGGCGCAGGCGCACAAGGGTGTTACGCGACAGTTGCGAGTTCGATCCACATTCAAGGGTATTTTTTTTTTTATTAGTATTTTTATTTCTTCGCTCTAGCACCAAGGCAACCAGACGTTAAGTTATAATCAACCCGCAATGCCTCGAAAAATTCGGCGGAAAGTCGTAAATGGAGTGTCTCAGTGTCAGCACTAGGTTCCCTCTGCCTGCCCTGCTGTGTGCAGGATACAGCGAGAAGCTGAATAAAAGATAAGATTCGGTATGAAAATATATACCTAAAAAAATAAATGAAGATATAGGTTTCTTAAAGTAGTACTAATGTATATAAGTATTACTAATGTATATAACTAAATTTGGTCAGGGTTTAGTTCGAAGTAGACTGCAAATTATAATAGACTAAATGTAACCCGTAAATGTAAAATATCGTATTTTTCTCCGTTTCCGTAGGACATTTGGTAAATAATGGTTTAGGTAAGGAACGTTCGTGCTAATTCCAGAGTTCTACGCCGCGTAGTTTTGGGTGCGCGTTATTTGTTTGTCATTCAGGATAAGTAGATTGCGAAACACTGATTAACTAAAATATAATTATAAAACATAGGTTGTAATACATGTTGTATATATAAATGTAAAATGTATGTTGTAATATTTTTTGTTATAAAAATAAATAAAATAATTACTTGTTTCTATTTGTTTCTTATGTTTTGCTTGTTTTCTTAATGTTCTCTTCTTTACGCCGAATTTTCAGGGTTTGACGTGTTACAAAAATAAATAGCTAGTATATATTATTAATATATATATATTTATTTTATTTAAAGTAATGTAAAACTCGCTACCGCTTATGAAACAAACCACTCACCCACGTCTGATCTCATCGCAGCGTTTGATTGGCTGCGGGTGGCGAAATTATCCGATGATGATTCGATTCATTTCGATGACAGATTATATTTTCGATTTTAAAATGGAATCGTTTTGGATCGAGTTGGAATCAATTTCCCGTCATAAATCGATAGACATTATCGATAACTTTAATGTAATTATCGTTAAATGTTTGCTACTCATTTTGCTTGGTTTCAGTTTAATAAATATTATTAATTTTAAAATTAAATAAAATTAAAGCATTGCATTCCTTAAATTCTGGAACTATTGCGTGATAAGAGACAGAACTCCACGCCGTGTTTTAACTCGTTACTAGAGCGAGAAAATAAAATTCCCACAAAAAATATATAAATATTCCGGTCGGTCCAGTAAAAATAAGTAATTGAATCTCTAGGTAGAGCGAAGCCAATCCTGAGTTTTCTTACTGTGTTTTAATTATTATAGATAAATTTTATATGATGCACATAACACAAAAATTGTTTGTTATATGGGCACAAAGTGTGACTGTAAAACCAACTGGTTGTGGGTTCGATCCCCACTCGAGGAGATGAAGTATTTACTTAAACTTATATTTCCATTTCTTCGCTCTAGTGTCGAGGCAGAGCGCTGCGATGAGTTCTATCACTCAACACGCAATACCTCCAGAATTCGGCAGAAAGTTGGGAACGGAGTGTCTTAACACTAGGTTCCCTCTGCCTACACTGCTGTGTGCGAGATACAGCGTGAAGCTGATTTATTTTTGTTTTTCATTTTAATTTTATATGACCGACCCTTGGACATTCTTTAAAGATAATTATGTTGTCGGAAGAAATCAACGGTAAATGGTCATAAAATTGTCCTCCTGCGCCACGACTGGCCTCAAACACAAAATTTTACAACTTTAAACCTATACTATGAAATGAAATTTAAACTTTTTGAATGACTCACACGAAACAGATAAAATAAAAAGCAAAAAAAGGAGACGAAACTAATAAATCCCTATTTACACCTTTATAACGTATCAGTTCGATTTACGATTCGAATATTTAAATTGGAGATTCCATAGGTATCTGATTTCGCCTTATTTATTATCTCTCTGTTATCTCGCGGATAAGCTAACAAGGTACACTATAGTTAATTACTACAGAGTTTATGCGACCAGATTGTGATGGTAATTAGGCCCTTTGGAACCCGCCTAAGTGGCGTTCTCCCCGATTTGTTCGAGATAAATCGTATCAAAATTTATATTAAAAATCCATTTGGGGACGTGTTTATATTGCTCTGGTCGGTTTTTAGTACTTTTTTTTTTATTTAGTATAAGGTAGCTCAGAATTTGTTTTGGAAGCGATCGTATGTATGTAATGGCCGTCGTTATAATAGAGGGTTAATTAATGAAAGTTTAAAGATTAGTAGCATTCCTTTTTTTTTTGGAGAAAGTAGAAAATATATGTGTTGCTTAACTTTTTTTGATGCCGTCGTGACGCAGAGGAACAAGCGTGTTACTGTAAACGCGACGGGTTGTGGGTTTGATTCCACTCGAGGACATGAAATAACTCATATATTTATTTCCTCGCTCAAGTAACGAGGTAAAACGCAGCATTTAGTTCCACCATAGAACGGGCAGGAACTGCTAACAGAATTTGTCGGAAAGGCGGAACTGAAATGTCTTAATAGGAACACAATGTCTTAATATCCCTGCTATATTCGAGATATAACGTAAAGTAAAAAAATATCTTATAGTATCTACTATAATACTAATTTGTACGTCTCCTTTCTCTATACTTAATTCGCGGAAAGATCTCATTCTGTCTAGAACTGTCATCAATTAATTTCAAGAATGTGAAGTACATTCTTGAGCACTAGTAATTATATCGAATTAGGTGGAAAGGAGGGGAACCGTGAAATCGTGGAGGAGGGAGTTGATGCCCATTTCTTTAAATGGGCCTCTCTAAGCCTATATTTCTATGAAATTATTAGTAACTAATAAAAATGTTCAAGTAATAAAAAATACTTTTTTCACAGTATCGGCGAGATAACGCCCGTCCCGATCGGGATATTTAATTTTGGTTCAAAAATTTGGGACGTCCCGCCAAAATCAACTGGCAATCAATAATTAAAAATTAAATGTTACTTAAAACGAACCGAGTTTCCTTTAACAGTGACCATTTTATATTTTAACATATATACAGTATTCAATAAAATATTTTTACACATTTAACTAAATAAGTAATAACCATCAATATTTCATACAAAACAGTAATAAACCAAGCCTTTAAGTGAGACGTCAAAAACGATACTCAAATAACAGTACAACTCATGTTTAACAAATATAAATGTAAAAATGATACTTTAAACGAATTTAAACAAATAAAATACACGCCTCTCCTTGACTGTCGCAGCGGGGGCCCAATGTCCTCTTCCAGCGACCTCTCAGAGTAAAATGGAAGTGACACATTCGGGTTATTTTAAATGTATGCAATCGAACTCATATTATAAATTTAAATATATTTTTAAATATTTTTACACTTAGGAAAGAATAATACTTATTTAGAAAACGTTTAAAAATTTGAACGTAGCGGGACTCGAACCCGCGCCTCCTGGAAACCGACTAGGCGCTCTGTCTCGTCAAGCTACGTCGTACGTTATTTATGTTGTTGCGATTTATGCGAGAACGTATGGTTTAGTGGCCAGAGCGCCTGGTCGATTTAATTATTTATACGTTTTTTGAATAAGTAACTTAAATATAAATTTCGACACTCCTTAAAGGTAAAGTATGGAAAATGAAAAATTCTAATGTTTTTTATTACTGTTTTGAACTACTACCAAATACATTTTTCTACTAGATTTACGCTTAAAAAACGAATTTTTTTTTTTATTTTAAAATCTTATTAAAATTACATTTCTTAGTACTTCAAAAGAGCAATAAAAACATTGATGATTTTTCATTTTCGATGCTAAAGGGTTCTAGGGACCATCGGTTTGTTTGTTACGCTTTCACACAAAAACTACTCAACCAATTATCATAAAATTTGGAATGCATATTTTTAGAAGTATTAGAAAGAACATATGGTATTTTTTATTAAAAAAAATAAATTATAATAAGCAATACGATTTGGTTATAATGTAAAAATAGTAAATGTAAAAATGTAAAAAGCTGATGTATAAATGAGCAATGTAAAAAATTTAATGTACTGTAAAGTACAGTGTTATACTAAGAAAAATATATTAAGATGTATTAATACCTTGTCCAGACAAACTCAATTTTATTCAAACTTAGAGTTTATATTTTTTACTTTTTTTTACTTATACAATTTTTTCACGCTATATCCCACACAGCAGAATAGGCAAAGGGAACCTAGTGTTAATACTGAGTGTCCGTATCCCATTTTCCTTCACACAAAAGCGAAGAAACGAAAATATCAAATACTTTATTTCCTCCAGAGATGAATGAACAAAAATTATGGATTTTTGAAATTTTATAACATTGATGTCATTTCTGATGATATTTTTGTTGGATATTATTGTCCTTACTGATTTACTAAGGAGATAACTTGTAAATCTGATTTTCAGTAATTAATTATATCATTATATGAAATAACAAATAAGAGACATTTAATATATATATATATAGTTTATTTATAGATCTTTTGTAAAGCAAGGAATATAATAAATTTAAAATTTTAACTTGACTTCGCTATGTAAAATGCCAAAATTTACCATATCATATTTAATAAAACAACATGACAATTTAAGCATAGAGACAAGTCGTGAGAGGCACAAGCGTGTCAGGGTAAGCGCGATAGGTTGTGAATTCGATTCCTACTCGTGGAAATGAGATATTTAACATTTTCTTTGCTCTGGTGTCGAGGCAAAGCGTAGCGTTGGATTTAACCACTGAACACTCAATGCCTCAGGAATTCACCGGAAAATGGAAAACGGAGTGTCTTAGCCAGCTACGAGCGAGATACAACAAGTTAAAAATAAAACAAAAAGGGGAAAGTGATGATAAAATATCTAGGTACCTAATTAAAAAAAATACTATCTTATTTAAGGAAAGAAATAAAGTTAAGATTAATGAGATGAAAAAGATATGCAAGGACCGTAGCGTTTATCGCTCCGTTTTCTTTGGCTACCTTGCTAGGAATAAAGCGTGAAGTAAAAAAAAATAAAAAAGCAATAAACCCTAACAAATCGAACCTGTTGTTTACGACGTTATGTTTACTATACCACGGACAGTTGTTATACAGTTATAACAAGTTGTAGGTATTTGTAATATAATAAACATAATCTTTATAACTACAGAGCAGTTTATCATATATTGTATTTCATAAAATAATTGAATGTGTGACCTTCAGATATGATTAGGATTAAGGAACATTAACAATATCGATTTCAATTATTTTTTTAATATTTTTATTGCAGTGCTCTTCTCAAATTTCCCTCACTTTAATTAAGCGTCCTGCGCATCTGTGTATAAACGGAATGGTCTTATGTTCGAATCCTGGCAGGGTTACCAAAAATCTCCCAAACAGCAATGGTGATTGCAATGTTCAGGGACAGAGTACCGTCTTCTGTACCCATCGGTTTCGCTGTTAAAGGCATTAATTACGGCTACAGCATTAACTTCATGTTCGAATAAAAATGTAAAAAATAATATTTTTAGAAGGAATTCTTTGTTTTTATCGTTCTATCTATGTATAATTTTGAGGAGTTTGTGTTTTGCGAAACACAACGCCGCATTTTGTTCTATTACCGAGTGGAAATCGAATACACAACCGTCGTGCTTCACAACAGTCAGACACCGTGCCGCATTGCTATTTAAACATATAATTCTTATAATACTTTTTTTTAATAATCCATTAAAACCAAAAAACACGCAAAGTTTTCCGTAATAAAAATTTGTTCTCAACTAGCAGAGCTGGTTTGTTTTCAACACCAGTCACGAGTAATTAAGGGGTGTGTTCATTTTGATAGCGTTTAATGAAAGTATATCGTCCGAGATAGCGCCACGCGACGATGTTTTATGTTCTTTTGATGATAATTTACTTGACTCTGTCGTTTAGTGAGAAATGAATTAGTTTTTTTTGTATCATCTGTCTTATCTCGTAATATAACTAACGATTATGAAGTATTCAAATTGTAAGATCGCATATAATTTGTGAAGACTATTAGTTTACACCAATTTTATTGTATTGAAATATAAACCTGTAACCACTTTGTTCGTTTCGAGTCTGCGCAACGGAAACAAAATAGACATCAGCTTCACTCTATATCCCGTATGTTGCAGGATAGACAGGGGACGGGGGACCAGGGAGTGTTCAGACACTCCGGTCCCAACTTTCCGCCAAGTTCTAGAGCCATTTTTTATTAAGTGGCGGAACGGAATGCCACGCTTATACCGACACTAGAGCTAAGAGATGAAAATATTAAATATTTAATTTCGTCGAGTGGGAATCGTATCCACAACCCGTCGCGTTTAAAGTCATATGCTTTTGCGCGCCACGGCTGGCCTCAAACAAAATATACTGCCTGGTAATAGTTAAAAACCTTATATTTTATACCCTAAAGAAAAGTTCGAAAAGTTCGATCCTCTTTAGCATGTCACCTGTATTGAAATTGTTACATTGTACATTTATTAATAAATGTGAATGTGAGTTTGTTTGTTACACTTCAACACTTAAACTACTTAAAATTTTTGTAGCTCTACATAGTACTTTTATCATCATCATCATCTTGTGTGTCTTAACACTAGGTTCCCTCTGCCTGCTCTGCTGTGTGCGGGATACATTGTGAAGCTGATGATAATACTTTTAAAAAATATATATTTCATTAAATTATTATTCTTTAACTATACATATTATAAAAATAAGCCTAAACGAGAGCTTCCACTTTTGGATGTCTAGTACAAAGTAATTTCACAATTTTTACTACAGATACGTTTAGGTATAACATATTTACTTAATATCAGTACAAAATACAAACTAGCGTTTCAAACGCAACTTAAAAAACGCGCGTTTACGCAACCCCCAACACACGACGACCCCCACAGTCACGCGATTTGTCTCCGCACCGCACGACACTCCGCCGCAAGAACAGATACAGATAATAAAATTATTTATTCAATAAAACAAATAGAGAGTATATAGTATGAGGTGTGAGTTTTGTCACTGTTGCCTTGTACGAGGTAATGGCCGGCATAAATATAAAACGGCGGCCGGTCGGTTAATTTTACTATGGATAAAACCATAACTTTAATGTCCGATCGTTTGTTATAAGATTCACTTGTTGGATTCACTTCGTTGTTGATATTTTTTTTTATTTTGTGTTTAATATATCTAATATTTATTTCATTAGAAGTGTAAGTATATTTGTAGTTAGGTATGTTTGTTATATTAAAATTTGAGGCACAGGGGCACAAGTATATATACGCGACAGTTGTGAGTTCGATTACCACTCGAAGGAGTGAAATACTTGATGCGCGAAATGTCTTGATTAGGGATAAATAAAATAGATTATTGACACTAGGTTCCCAGGTTTTTTCTGTCTATCCAGCTTCATGTCCGTAGCGTGAAGTAAAAAATATCATGTCTCCGATTTGATTACACACAATGCTGCATTTGGTTTTCATGTGAATGTTTTGTTAACTATTGTATTTGCACTTTTTAAAAATTACAAGATTTTTACGAGTCCCGCAGGGGACGCCCTCTTGTCCCCTCCTGACGCCGACGACATCCTCTCAAGAAACGTAACACTTGAATTTCTCAGGGATATAGTACCCTTAGCCAATATCAATAAAAAAATGGTCAAGAACAAAATGCTTCCCGGATACATTGAGATGACTATTTAACATTTAAAATAAAAAAATTACGTCATTGTTGCACAAAATAAACATGAGTTATGTGCAATGTCTTGCATAATAATAATAATATGCCCTTTTACATATTCTTATAGTCACTTTACGTTTTGATTTAAGCATAACTTAACTTAAAAACCTGTATTTAAAAACAAAAACGTATGTGGTATTTGACCCTTATGGCACTTATGACAAAACATATTTTTAAAAGTAAATCTAAATATTATAAGGCCGAGGAGGACGACGTCGTGACGCAGTGGCAAAAATGTTTGACTGTAAGCGCGGCGGTTGTGGATTAGATTCCCCAAAAATGCGGCGGGAAAGGAGTGGCTGAACACTAGGTTTCCCTTGCCTCTCTTCTATATACGGGATACAGCGTGCAAAGTGAAGTGAGTCAGAAGGCAGACCTGGCAATAAAAGCAGAGACTAATGCCATATAGACGAAAAAGAAGCGTAAATTTGAAAATAAATATAAACATAATAATTATATAAAGTAACAGGTGGAAAAGAAATGGGAAGAAAAAGGAACCTTTAACCTTTTCAGTTCTGTTATAAAATGTCCACCAATAATCAAAACGGCTAATAGAGGACGGGACGCTGAGCGCCTTTTAATTCTCACACCCCATTTGCGAAATGCAATCGTTAAAACAGAGCAATGCTTAGAGTAGAATTTACATTTACAAAATTTAAAGTTATTGAATGTGAGAAAAACCACTTTCTTATTGTGATTGTTTTATATCAAACATCGAATCCACCAAATAACATTTCTAAATATAAAATTTACGCTGTATCCCCGCATGCAGCAGGGTAAGCAGAACGAGCGTAGTGTTAAGATACTCCGCTCTCCACTTTCTGGAGACATTACGTGTTGATCCGGATCTTTACTCCGCGCTTAGCCTTGACACCAGAGCGAAAAAATTAAAATATTAAATGTTTCATTATCTCGAGTAAAATTCGAACCCACAACCTGTCCAGTTTACAGTATCATAGTTGTGCCAACGTACAATAAAATTACAAAAACAGTAAAAAAATGTTTAAAATATATATTCAGTTAATAATTACAAAAACGAATATATTTACCATTTTACCATAAAAACAAAAATATGGGACTTTTAAAAAAAACATGGGACTATTAAAAAAAACGCGTGTTTTATTTAATAGTCCCATGTCACACCCACGAGAAAGTGTTTGTAGGTGTCGTTTTAGTATAGAAGAGTAAGGGCCAGTCACCGGTTACAAATAAAGAATCAGACAGTTATCTAACAATTAACGCTATCATACAGAAAAATGATGATAAAATGAATTACTGTTTTTTTTATATTTTCAAAATTATTTTTCTCATTAATAGTAGGTAACAATTCATACGACTTGTTACATTTTTAAATTACAAATAAGTATGTAAAAATTAAATGCATGTATCAAATGTGTATCTACAAGATAAGGCTATCCGGGACTTTATCAGCCAGCGCTGAAACTGGCCCTAAGAGTAAATAAGAGTACCTAACCTTTAATTTCTTCGTGATATGTACTTAACTTATGTATTATAAAATGAACAAAAACAACAGCATTTTATCAGTTTTAGCTTCACGTTGTATTCCGCACATACCAGGGAGGAATACAAAGGGAACCTGGGAACCTTATATTAAGATACTCCATTACCATTAAGACACTTTCGTTCCTCACTTTTATAAGTTATACTTTTATAACTTTTACAACTTAAAGCAGTCTCATTCCTTACTAAATAACTTGACCTCTTTATTGTTTAATCCAAAAATATGAATATGTAAATATTGACGAGACCCACTAGCACATTCAAAGTCGTCGTCGATTGTTATCGTCGTCAATTAAAATAATAAATATTTAGTAACATATTAATAATATAAATAATGGAGTGTTTAATTCTAAGTTCTCTCCGCCTTTTCGGCTACATCATACTATATATATGAATATATGAATGTGAGTTTGTTTGTTACGCTTTCAAGCCAAAACTTCTCGACCAATTATCATGAAACTTTGTACACATATGACATGCCATAATTTTTAGTAAACATATGTAATGTTTAAAACAAATACCATCCTTTAACAATAATATAAAAATAACTATAATATAAATAAAAACTAAAAAGTAAGACTCCACATCACCGCTACTCCCGTTGTTTTCCTAATTCCGAGCTCAGCCCGTCGCCCTTTCATTTGCGCTCAATCGTCCAGCGTGGTGTTGGCACGTTTCTTTTACTCGCACTTTTTCCCTTCAAGGAATGTCGCCGTTACCCCGTACCCGATGCCGTTGTAATTATGATTCTTAAATTTATTTATTTTTTTTAACCTTAGGGGTGAAAGTCAAAAAAATAATTGTTAACTGCAGGAAATCTTAAAAAGAAGGAAACAATTGACATCTTAAAAAGAAATTTGTGAAACAATTAAACTTTACGCTTTTTCCCGCAAACGCATAGTGAACCTTGTGTCGAGACCTGTCTCTACTTTCAAAGCATTTCGTCTTAAGCAACGGATTTCAACGCCACACCTAACCTACCAGATATAAACAAATAAACAAAAATAATTGAAATATAAGCATTCCAAAGCAGTAAATCGAACTCACAACTATCAAATTCTATCCCACAAACTTAAGCTTTTAAAATATATAAATATAAATATTTATTTTCTTAAATATCTTAATGTACACTTGATTTTGTCAAAAAGTAAATGGTAAATATTAAATCAATTATAAACTCTTTGTATATGTTTGTTTGACGTTGATTTATCAAATCGTTTTCAGTCGGTAGATGAATTACATTTAAAACATATTTGTAAATATATTTGTTATAAATTTTGATGTTCGTTGTATAACAAATTGTACTAATAACATTGTGGTTGAGACTTGTCTAAACGGATATAGGTTCGAATTCGCCAGGAAAAAAATCTAATCGGAAAAAGAGAAGAAACAAGCTCTTTACTTGTATTAGACAAGAAGAATTTACTTCAATAAATTTGCGAAGTTCAAGAAAATTCACCTATAAATTAATTTTAATTGTTTCCCATCACGGCAAACATTTTGAGCCAGTGGCACAAACGTGCGACTGAGAACGTTTGTGGGTTCGATTCGCCTTTCACGGAAATAAAATATTCAGTGTTTTAATTTCCTCACTCTGGTAACAAACAAAGCGCCAACTTCCGCTCCACCTATAAAAACAATATGTCCAGAATTCCTCGAAAACGGCAGTATCTTAACGGGAACAGAGTATCTTAACACTAGGTTCCCAGGTTCCCTCCCCTGCTATGTGCAGGATACAGCTAGAAGCTTAAAAAAATTCTTTATCCATTATTAAAAGGCAGAAGAGCCCACAGTAACAAATCTAGGGGTCCGCCTACGTACACTACATATGAATGTAATCAGATTATACCATTATCAAATCCCATGTATTCACATGGCAATCCAATGGGAGACAACATGGAAATTAATTTCTATAGGGCAATTAAGCCGTGAACTAAACAAACTGTTGTTTGTGGCACTTATTTGAATTTATGTTTTTGCGTGTTTGTCTTGTTCTTTTAAAATAATGTTGTTTAATTTCTTCACGCTGTATCTCGTACATACCGGGGTAGGCAGAGGGAACCTAGTGTTGAGACACCTCGTTCCCCACTTTCCGCTACATGTTTGAGGTATGACGTATTCAGTGGCGGAACTCCATCCGTTTTTTATTGTTATCAGAATGAAAACGAAAACACTTATTAATACACAATTATTTATTTCCCCGAGTAGGAATCGAACTTACGAGCGTCGCATTTACAGTAACACGCTTGTGTCACTGCGCCACTATAGTCTATTATCTTATTTTATTTCCTCTGTAATTATTGACTTATGTACATTAAATATCTGTTTGCACAACGCACTGTACCATGATGGCCACTCTGAGACCGTGTTGACGCAGTAGAACAGCCACTAACCGTAAACATGTTATAGGTTCGATCCTCACTCCGGGAAATGAATTACTTTCATTTCACTAGGTTATGCTTTCTTCTGATATTAGAACAGGATACCCTACTATATGCTTAATGCAAAGTGAACTTCCTGAGTGAAAACTTAACTAAATCTTTCCTCCATTTCGTTTCCTCATTAGATACTTAAATTATAATATTAAAATTATATTTTTTTATCTTTTTGCTTTTTCATTTTTATTGTCCGATTCCGTCAAAACTATGAAATTAAAAACCACAATATTCATATTTACTTTTTTACCTTAAATTCTGTTTTATAAGCAATAAAACAAGATGAAATTTATAAAAAAAAAAACTCAAGTCCTGCTCACCTCGTCTAGGTGGAAAAAAAGTGTCAAATATGTAAATACAGAACTAACAAGTATCACTCATTCACTAACATGGCTTTAAAATAACTTAAGATATTTTTACCGACTCTATATAAAACAGTAGCTATCTTATCACCGTGCGTGAATACAATCTCGTATAAATCGACTCGACATCTCTCCAGGGACCAGCTCCACTTGATGGAATATATATATATATATATATATATATATATATATATATATATATATATATATATATATATATATATATATATATATATATATATATATATATATATATATATATATATATATATAATAAGAAATAATAATGTTTTCCCTCGAGTACGGATCGAACCCATAAATGTCGCGTAACAATCACAGCCTGGTCACCACGCCACGACGGCTTTAACTGAATATTTATATTTTTTTATACAATTCTAAAGTCTAAATAAAGCATGGCAGTACTTTATGCCTTCATCAATCCGTCAACGTCGCATCTTAAGTTATAATATTGTTCATTTCACATACACCAACGCAATCGTAACTAGTAATCTAGTGGTAAGTTTTATTGGACTGTTCCTGAATACATTTTCATATATATATTATGTATGGATTTACATTAAAAAAATATAATTTCATAAACTACTGTCTTATAGAGTAACAAAAAAAAATTACGTACTAGCGACCCGCTCGCGGCTTCGTCCGCTTATACTTTGTGATCTACAAATATAGAAGATAACATCCATTCATTGATAGCTAAAATTTTCTTCCAATTCAATAAAATACTCATATTATAATTATATTGGGCCAATTGAAATAAAACAAGCACTAAACGTTTAGAGAAGTTTGTCAAAATACAAAAGTGAAAATGGCATTAAATCTGAGATTGTGAACAGACACACAGAAAAACAGACAAAATTTTTAAAAGTAATTGTAAACACATTCATCACATTTTTTGAACTTATAATATAAATATGGATTGCTACGTATTTGCAGGCAAACTTATACCTTGAGCTCATTTAAATAACGATAACTTTTTTTCATGTTCAAGTTAAGACAAAGTAATTGGTGAAAGTTTTAAATAAATCGATTCAGTACTTACGAAGGTAAGTGTGATCATACATATAGACAGACAGCCAGACAAAAAATCATATATTTTATGCTTTCTATTATTCTTTTTAAGTGTCCATTTCATTCAAAAATACGAAATGTACGGAGAAAATATATTTAACTGTTTTATTATATAATAGATCATATTGAGGCCAGTCCGACTGTAAAACCGACTGGTTGTGGGTTCGATCCCCACTCGAGGAGACGAAATATTTACTTAAATTTATATTTCCATTTCTTCGCTCTGGTGTCGAGGTTAAGGGCGGCGTTGAGTTTTGCCACTCAACAATGCCTCCAGAATTCGGCAGAAAGTGGGGAACGGAGTGTCTTAACACTAGGTTCCCTCTGCCTACCCTGCTGTGTGCGGGATACAGCGTGAAGTTGATTTTTTTTTTTTAGATCATACAATTACAGAAAGTTAAAGTTATTTAGTTAAGTAAAAGGGTTAAATATTACCTTCCCTTTTGTCACTAACTAGGCACAGACAATTAGTTGTGCTGTTCTCTTTAGCAACAATGTGACACGACGAGCCAGTTAGCAACTGCCGTAGTGTCACCTGCTCTCATATAAAATATATTTTATATTAATATTTATTATTATTTTTTTAGCAAAAGGAACCTAGTGATACTACGTTCTCTAGGTACTTTGAGGTAAACGTAGTTTTCGAACTATATGAATGTATAAATATGCTTAGGCGAAAGACTGAACTGGCCTATTTTAATCCCTATTACAGCGGTAGCTTGAACTATGGTTGATAATAATACTAATATTTTTATTAAAACTAACAATTCAAAAGTATTTTAAAATTTTATTGTAAAATTTTCTAAACTTTTATTTCTAAAAAATATTTATAATTTGACTCCAATTTCTTTAAAATATTACATACATTTTGTACTAACGTGCAATCAGATTATAAGAAATACAAAAATAACAAGAAAACCTCTAGACGTAAGCTCAATTTCTCAAAGCTCAGATACCAAAAGAAACTTGAAATTCCCTCCAATACGAGGTATTTGTTTTAATTATGGCTGCCATCATTAATTATTGATGATAAAGAGAAAGACGCACGATTGGCAATCGACACCCGCCTAATGAAGCGGTCCAAATACAACTAAACCAAATATTGACAACACACTAAAGCAAGAAATATTTGAAATTTAAATCTGGTATTCTCTCCACAATTAATTCGGACTTACGTCAAAAATTTTTGATGGAATGTCCGCTTTTTTTTTCAAACCACCCTGGCGCAGGTGGTCCTAATGTGTTTCATAAAATATAAATAGTTCATATATCGGATGCTTCTCACGTATTTTATAGGAATTAGTACGATCTTGGCCTTAAATGTAGGATGACATGTGATGTCTACATATAAAAAAACACATTAATAACAAGAAAATGATACCTTTATTCGATATCGAGTGGTGTATTAATGAAAGTTGATTGAGAAACACAATTAAAATGAATTTAAAACATATTATATGATTTAAAATTATTATTTATATTTATAATAAAATAAAAAATATACAAAAGTGAAGTTTAAAGAAAATTATAAATCCCATACATCATAAATCAGTCAGTTATGTCCAAGTAAAGAAATCAACATCAAATGATAAAACCGAATGCAAGATGGGAGTAAAAACAACTTTTTGCAAACTGGCAGGGTATCGATGTCGTACAAACCGTAAGAATACTTACTATAAGAAACCGTAATTAGGATGAGATCGGATGACCACATCGACCCGCGAAATGACACGGTTGCCGCCATTTTGATTGTAATTTCGGGCTGCGTACGCGCAGATTATAGTGCGGTAGACGACACTAACGATAGCGATGCCCAGATAGGCCAATTTGGGTGAAAAATATTGTGAATCGATTGTGGTATATTATTTTTGATCATTCCTTTTTTTTATGTAATTCGTATGTACAGTAAAATGTTATATAGTTTACATATAGTTTTTAATTTTTGTAAGTGTCCTTTACTTGTATGGTATAGAAATCTATAATAAGAAACATTATGAAGTCCTTAATATACTTTTAAATTGAAAAAAAAACAATCATCACATTATAACAAATAAGTATAAATAGAATTATAAGCACATACAACTTTAACTTGTCTTAACTTGTAACGAGACATTACGTTATGTACTATTGAGACATCAAAAACACTAAGTTAGATATCTCTTTTTATGTTAAGTGATTTTTGCCTTAAATACAAAGTGAAACTGCACTCTGTATCCCGCACACAGCAGGGTAGACAGAGGGAACCCAGTGTTAAGACACTCTATTCCCCACTTTCCACCGAAATCTGGAAGTTTTGCGTGTTGAGTGGTGGTATCAACGCCCCGCTTTGTCTCGACACCAGAGCGGAGAAATGAAAATATAAATTTAAATAAATATTTCTTTTCCCCGAGTGGCGATCGAAACCACAACCAGTCGATATTGCAGTCACACTTTGTGTCTCTACACCAATTTTAAAAATGATATACAGTGTTATTTGACGCCTGTCGTGGTGTCGTGGTGGCCATTTTCAAGTCTATTTAAAAATTGGCTTGACTTCAGTTACTTCTATGCGTAATACTTCTAGAGAACCTTTCAATGATGAAAGAAAGTAGGTAGGTAAAAGGAGGCCACAAGTGCGCGACTGGAACAGCGACAGGTTGTGGGTTCGATTCATACTGGAGGAAATAAAATATATAATATTTTCATTTCCTTGCTTCAGTAACGAGAGGAAGTGAGGGTCCTTAACATTAGGTTCCCAGGTTCCAATTGCCTACCCTTCTAAGTACGAGAAAAATCTCAACTACATTGAAAACATCCTTACAGAATTCCTGTTTAATATGCACATGCATAATAAAAAAGATGAAAACTTATGATACTTTAAAATTGTAAGCAAAAAGTGGTTTCCTTTGAGAATTAACGTTTATTTATTTGGTGAGCATGTAGAGTAAGGGATCGCGATTGTATTCCTTTTTGTACTATGTTTTCACTGAATCACCTGCCTTGTGGTCGTCAAAGCCTTAAGAACTGCGATGTTCCTGAGAAATGTACTCTCTTTTTGTTTATACTTTTAGTAAATGATATGTGTTAAATATTTATTTAAAAACGTTGTGAGCGCTGTCGTGGCGCAAGGTCACTAGCGTTTAACTGTTACGCGACGATTATGGGTTCAATTCCCAATAGGGGGAATGAATTAATATTTTTCTTTTTTCGCTCTGGTACCGGTATGCGCGGCGTTGAGTTTCGCCGCCGTAGTCCAACACGTAAGAATGTAACTAACTACACGTGCATGGTTTTTGTGGGTGAATATTTATATTTAAATTATTTATCTGATTTGATTGGAAACATGCATTTACTCACTTTAATTTCTCTAAATAGAAAACCCCAAAAAATAACCTAAAAATAAAACCCAAAAAAAAATAACCTAAAAATAAAAATAAAAAAATCCTTCACCAAAATACTTTCATTTATTTTATATATAATGCAAGTACGTTACATGATGGACTACTAATAATCTACGTAATGTTTATATTTTTTCTTATAATATATTAACAAATCATTTGTTTCACGAAACTAATTTTAAAATATAGAACTTCTTATAGTAATTATGGTTAGTTGTAAAATAGTAATAAATAATTTAATTAATCCAATTCTTACATTGTATAATTTCTGTGAAATAATAGGTTTCACTGACAAATTACAAGTGGCGCCGCAAAATATGACTGTAAACGCGACAGCGTTTGTTCCTCATTCGAGCAAATGAAATATTTAAAATCTCAGTTCTTTGCTCCGGTGTCGAGGCAAATCGCGGCGTTGAGTTCCGCTACTCAACACGCAATGCCTACAGTATTCGACGAAAAGTAGAGAATAAGATGTCATAACACTAGATGCCATTTGCCTACCCTGCTGTGTGCGGGATACAGCGTGAAGCTGATCTATTTTTTTTATTTTAATATACTACGATAATTTACGATATTTGATTAATAACTTTTGTATCAATACAAAAGTTAATTTAAAATATATAATAAATTTTTGTTTTACTTTAAAGTAACATTATATTTTATTTTCTTAGGATTATATATAAGTAGCTACAAAATTATTTTTTTATATTTTTAAAGTGTTAATGCACACTTAGGAAAGAAAAATACTTATTTAGAAAACGTATAAAAAATTTTGCATAGCGGGACTCGAACCCGCGCCTCCTAAAAACCGACTAGGAGGCAAGTATTCTAAATAAGTACAAAAATTTCCCTTAAAAACGAATGTAACATAACTAATTTCGTATTTAATTTTTTTTTACAATTTCTTTTAATATACTTTTCGAGACTAGTCATAGCGCAGCGGCACGAAGTGTGACTGTAAAACTGACTGGTTGTGGGTTCGATCCACACTCGAGGAGATGAAATATTTACTTAAATTTATATTTTCATTTCTTCGCTCTGGTGTCGAGGCAAAAGTGCGGCGTTGAGTTCTGCCACTCAACACGCAATGCCTCCAAAATTCGGCAGAAAGTGGGGAACGGAGTGTCTTAACTTTAGGTTCCCTCTGCCTTCCCTGCTATGTGCGGGATATAGCGTGAAGCTAATTTAATTTAATTTTATTTTGTTTTAGCCTAACCACATCCTCAAACTTTAATCTAAAACAAGCATGTACATATACAAAATTACAGCTCTCTCTAAGAAATTGTAAAATTTCCAAACAACAAAGAGATCTCCATGGTAAAAAACGATATCGTAAATTGTAACTTTCCTCGGTTCCTTCTATTCCCGTGCTTTATGCGACAGGACAAACAAAAACCCGCCCGGCATCCAGACCTAATAGGTAACCTTATGCGAGGAACCTGCTCTCGGAGCTGAGATTTTGTTTTGCTCTGGATAGACATCTAATAGACTATTGTAATATTGTCTTTGAAATAAACTTCCAGGGATATGTCATTCTAATTGGTTATAATAACATTCGTAGTAAAATACATTTTTATAAAATATTTTTGTTCTTTATAGAAATATCTCTAATAAGATTATTACGAGGCCAGTCGTGGCCAGGCCAGCACAAAGAGTGACTATAAACCGACTGGTTGTGGGTTCGATCTCCACTCGAGGAAATTAAAAAAATATTTAATTTTTTTTATTTCTATTTCTGTGCTCTGGTGTTGAGGCAAAGGGCGGCGTTGAGTACCGTCACTCAACACGCAATGCCTCCAGAGTTCGGCAGAAACGGGGGAACGGACTGTCGTAACACTATGTCCCTTCTGCCTACCCTGCTGTGTGCGGGATACAGCGTGAAGCTATCTCTTATAAGGTTATATTAGTACTATAAAAACGATCTCCATTGACAAGTTATCTAGCAACATAAAATATTAAGCCCACATATTAATTGAGGTAATTAAATTATGTATTGAATATTCAAGTTTCCTATTTTTTTTTTAAAGGACGAAAAATCCTATATTCAGACTATAGATCATAAACTTAACATTCCAGTACAGTAAATAGAAATAAATCATCTAAATATATAAATGTTTTTTTAAATAAATCTATAAATTATTATATAAAAAAAGCGTTTATAGTTTAAAAAATGCTCAATTTATACTCGTAGTTAGAAATGGAGCCGCTGTTGAATTTACTTTATTCTGCTTTGTAATTAATTTATTTTTATTTTAAACAATCTAATAAGACAATAAGCAGCGATTTAAAGTAGAACGGAAATTTTCAATGCTTTCAAAATGATCATTCGAACGGACGCAGTCCATACATACTAACTAAACTTGGCGTTGTATTATCACTTATACCTAATATAATTATTATTAAGACATTTAGGAGAAACCTAAGAACCTAAATTAAATGAAGTACAAATTTTAAATAGATATATTTACGCATATTTACTTTTCATATACATAAAAATCAAATCGAGGAGGAAAGTCGTGGCGCAGGCGCACAAACTGTGACTGTAAACGTAACTGATTGCGGGTTCGATCACCACTCGAGGACATAAAACATTTATTTAAATGTATATTTCCGTCATTTAATGCCTCCGATTCAGCGTTAAGTGGGGAACGGAGTGTCTTAACACTAGGTTCTCTCTGCCCCCGCTGTGGGCAGGATACAACATGAAGCATATTTATACTTTTCATAGTTTGATATATTAATTAAATATATTCGTCTAAAAAATAGTACTCTATCTAGAGCACATGAAACAACATAATTTAAATAAATATACAAACAAATATAAATAGTTAACAAATTTATTTTTGTTTGCACATTTATTTAATTTTTAGACTTTATTAGACCTACATAGAAAATGAACATGAATGCGCATGCGCATAGGGTTACTCATGAAGGTCTATGTGCTAACATACAGACATCCAAGAGAAATCTAGCCGCCTTAATGCTGTATCTTACTTATGACTTGTTCATTGTAGTGGCTTAGTATTTTTTTTTTTCTACTTTTTAATGAACAGAAAAAATCTACACTAGAGTTTTTTTTATGTTATTTTTACTTTTTTTTTAGCTTCATAGTGTATGCCGCATAAAACAAAGTAGCCGGCCAGAGAAACCTGGTGTTTATACTGGCAGAATGTCTGAACATGATGCCTTTTACACTTTTAATAACATATAAACAAAATGAAACACAAAACTTACCGATAATAAGGAAATGCTTGAGGCACATGCAAGTCCATCGGCATGGACGTATGCGCATGCGCATGTGGGTACTCGTGCTGCATCATCCCATGAACACCGTGGCCCAGCATCGCGGCCCAGGGGGACGCGAATCCACCTGGATGCTCCATTGCACTTGTCACTTATTCATTGTTTTTTATTTAGCACTATTTGTTTAATGTTATAGTAGGAACTTTGTTTGATAGTTTATCTTAATTTTTTATAGCTAAAATGCCATTTATTTTTGTTATAGTACACATACTGCATAAATATAATAACAACAATTATTAATTCGATATGTTTCCATTTTAAATTGTTAACTTATTTTCTTTACTTTATGTACTTATTTCCAAATTTGAAAAAAATGCAACTAGTATTTAAATCATATCTATATAGAACTAACCTCATTAACTATTGGTTGTATTTATAATTTTAACAGAAATATTATAAAATGAGCCGGCGTTGAGTTACGCCACTCAACATGCAATGCCTCGAAAAATTCGGCGGGCACTGGAGAACGGAATGTTTTAACACTAGGTGCCTGTGTGCAGGATACAGGATAAAGCTGATTATTAAAGAAAATATTTAATAGTAAAAAAACTGGCTCTCAATATGTATTTACCGTGCGCCTACGCTTCTCATAGTTTTCGTCAGTTTTATCATCACCTATTAGTATTGAGTTTATTTGCTTTTGTCTAACTCTAAAGTATTTATTGCGCAGTGTTTTGTTAACCTCACAGATTACAGGTTTTTGTACTGACGATGTTTGTAAAGCAATAGCAGCTGTTTGACTTGGCTCGGGTGCGCGGGAGTGCTTGTTGGAGCTCACTAAATTGTGTTTGTTCAGTTAATTCTTTATATTTCCAATATTATTTATATTTTTACGAAACAAATTTGATCAATTTCTTATACGTATTTGTGGAAATGATTCTATTTTATATATATATACTAAGTAATATATAAATTATAATTGAATTATCTAGCTCTACATTTGATAATATTTTGTTACAATTATAAATTTAACAAAAAAAAACAATGTACTGTACCAGAATAGCTTAGTCACTTGAAACCACACACAAAAATCACAGCCGATCACAGTAAAAAAAAACCCAAAAAAAAAAAACAACTGTCAAAAACCACCGAAAAAAAATCCACAGACAATCAATCAAAATCACATAGCAAAAAGGCGCGAACTGTCAAACGTTACCGCGTCCGGATACACGCACCCATACGAGAACGTTAGAGTATTTACAACATGCATTTTGCGAACACGTGTGCCGGGTCTGTCGGTCCAGCGGTCATTGAGAGGATGCTATCAAAACTAACTATAGTATGGTAGTGTGCGCCGAACCGGCCCGCAGCATACGAAACAAGATGTTGGCGGGGCGTGCTAGAATGGCTGAGCGTCACGTTGTAATTGGGTTACCTTTACGTGACGCGGGCGAGTGTCACGTCTCTAGTGGGGTGTGCCCTAATTATTGCTTTCGCGTGTTGTTAGAGCTCGATACATCGATCCGTACGGTTTTCAGTGTTTGGCACGCGCTATATTTCTTTTTTCATTTTATTTAGATGTTTTTGGAGAAACTTTTTTAAAGATATAAAATTAAATTATTGTATTAAACTGTATAAGTATGTTTTTTTGCGTGCTATTCTTAAAAAAAAACAAGCTTTCGCTTTTTAAAACAAGTACTCCTTATCAAGAAATAAATCGTCGCGTATCGCACAATCTTCTCATTAAATTTCTGACATACCAATTTGGGAATGGCTGCCTTTTAAATTCAACATTTTGAACGAAATGCACAATTATATGAAATGTAAGAGATAAGTTGTTTTCTCACGACATTACACCTATGACCCAGCCTCGAATACGTTTGTAACTGTCGAGCAATTTTCATGTGAATGAACTACCAGTGTAATTGGAGCCTCTTTTTAGTGCTTTCTCCCATATTGAGAGAGGTCAAGCTAAAGATAAACGATATACATATACTAAGTTCATAAAACATTGGATATGTAGATAGTAATTACTCATAGAATGATACAGTGTGACTAAGCTTACGGTATTTATGAATGTAAAGATATTTGAAGTCTTATAAATTTTGTAGAGCAAAAGAAACGCATTACAATGCTGTTTTCAATATATAATTAACTGGTTCAAACAGTTGAATAAACATTTTCTTTTATTAACTATGACAATGTTTAGGAGTAACTTAGTTTTTTTACTATTTTAAATATTATTCTTTAGGAAAAGTACTTTTGTATCTATCTATACATATTTGAAAAAATATTTAGTAATGTTTCAAAATGTACAAAAATGAAAAAATATTGAGTATTTTTAACACGAACAATATTTACTTAGTGAAACATTTAATACCCACACCCACACACAAAAAACAAAACAAAATAACTAAAATTAAAACTTACACCATGCTCAAGACAAGTTTTTAATGAAATAAAAAAAAACAAACAAAAACAAAAACAAAACACCAGAATAAACTAAATAAATAAAAATAAACACACAACACTTTTTACGTTCACTCTATGCCATCCATTTTAGAGTGAAACAGATATATATAGAGAGTGTCGATTTAAAATTCAAATGGCGATCGCCGATTGGCGGAGGAAGAGGGGGCGTGGGTGGCGCGGGTAGGCGTGCCCGTTGATTACGTGTGAATACTGACGGGTAATAAATTAGTTTTACAGAACAACGTAGCGTTCCTTGGCTTGCCTGCCTCGCCTTGGGGGGTTACGGTGCTACGACGTAGATACTGCATTATTTAGTTAATATTTCAAATATCACGGTGGATTTTCATATAAGGTAGTTTTAAGTTGGATAATGTTTATTGGATAAGTAATTATTCGTGTTTCTAAAGTTTGGGTCTTGGTAAATTGAGACAGGTTTCGTGTAGATATGTTTATAGTTGAAGCTAGTGCTTATTTAAAGGGTAATGGGTTCGACCTAACACTAACAGGGTAGTTTCTCTGATATATACAAATTATGGCGTATTAAAAATAACATGAGAAAAGGTCACAAGACCCAGTTTACCTATAAACGATGCGATTCAATGCAATATGCGGAAGAATCAAACAAAATATACGGCACTACAGATCAATTAAATAACAATTTATACTTAATTACAATTAAAATACCTATTTGCGTATCGTTTCAAAAAGTCAGGGTCAGCTACGTCGAATTTTAACATTTAATAAATAAATATATTAAGATATTTTGTTATTTGTATGTGTTAAATAAACAAATGTTCAATATAAATTATATATAACTAACATTAAAGTTTCTATGATATAGTTACGAAAGCTGAGACTGTGACTTTTAGTCTTGTCTAACGACTTTTCTATACCTCCAAACATTGACCTTCTCTAATAGGCAAGGGTCACATAAAATTTAAAGGATTTTGACCCTTATGTCAGTCATTTTAAGGTACATACAAAACGCAATAGCGATTTCGCTAGGTTTCGTATTAGAAATTCTGGAGGCGTAGGCGGTAATCGATAACTCTGTGAGTACCTACAACATATCGGCAAAGACGAGAAAAATTTTAAAATTGCTATTTTTTGTTCAAAGATGTTTTTTTATCGTCACGCTGTATCCCGCACATAGCAGGTTAGGCAGGAGGAACTTGGGAACCTAGTGTTTAGATACTCCGTTTCCATTAAGAACTTTTATTCCCCAAGTTCAACCAAATTCTAGAGGCATGGCGTGTTGAGTGTCGGACCTCAACGCCGCGCTTTGCCTCGTTATCAGAATGAGGTTATAAAAATATTTAATATTATGTTTCCTCAAATGGGAATCGAATCCACATCTTGTCTTGTTTACAGTCGCACGTTTATGAGTTCCTATTTGTTCGCGTGAAAGCATATATTTGATGAAAAGTATGTCATTAAATATGATTTTATTCATCGATTCACTATAGCAAATGCATATTGAAATGTTGATTGTAGTTTTCAGATTTAAAGTTAATTTAATGTTTAATTTTATGGGTTATGTAAAAAGAACTCGTTGAGGTTGTCCTAGTGCAGCGATGCAAGCTGGCGATTGTAAACTTTGAGTTTGAGTTCCACAACTCAATCCGCCATGCCACAATCCACGGAAAGTGGGGAACAAAAGTGTCTTAATGGGGAATGGAGTGACCCAGGTTCCCTCTGCCTTCCTAGCAATGTGCGGTATACAGCGTGGAGCTACAAAAAACTAGTTTTTAGATTCACGCTTTACTCACGACAGAGCCTAGTGTCGAGATACTCTATTCTCCGATTTCCGTCCGAATTGGAGACTTGAGTGCTTGCGTGCTAAGTAGCAAAAAAAAATATACTAGATATTTCATTTCTTCGAATGGGAATTGAATCCACAACCTGTCGCATTTACAGTTTCCACCAAAAAAAACAAATAAGTATATAAATAAAGATATATATAGTATTTGAACCGGTTACCATAAGTAAGCAGTAATTAGTCTCTTTTAGCTTTTAATAGAATTCTAAATCTTATTAATATTACATTAAAATATACTCCTTAAAATTTAATAGTTAAATGCGAACCTGGCACTACAGATCGTAGTACTATTTGTACAACTTCTACTGACTCAAATTGGATCCATGGCATTATAATATTTATTACTGCATAATATAGACCAATTTGCCTTGAAGATATTTCTATTTTTTATTCAATCCATCTGACTGTATACTTGAGGTGGTTAGCTGTCAAGTCACGTGCTTGTATCGATCGATATGCAGACGCCTTTAGAGGCTGTTTCAGACATTACAGGGGAAACAGAAAAATTGTAAAATGGATGGACAAGGAATAAAGGAAGAAACGCATTTAAAAAATATTTATTTTATGTAGGCATGCTTCAAAATGTATTTAAATAAGGTAAACTTTTTTTTGGATTTTTTCTTTTGCTCGCACATAGTGCGAAAAATGGGAACCTAGTGTTACGACACTCCGTTCTTATAAAGACACTTTCATTTTCCACTTTCCACTGAATTCTGTGAAGTAGATCATAATTACGAAAGTACCTACACAAGAAAGACATTTAATAAATGTAAAAAAAAAATTGTATACTAATACTTTTTTTTTCTTCTACTGAGAATCAATCAATCAATCAATCAGCTTCACGCTGTATCCCGCACACAGCAGGGTAGGCAGAGGGAACCTAGTGTTTTTAGACACTCCGTTCCGCACTTTCTGCCGAATTCTGGAGGCATTGCGTGTTGAGTGGCAGAACTCAACGCCGCGCTTAGCCTCGACACCAGAGCGAAGAAATGGAAATATAAATTTAAGTAAATATTTCATCTCCTCGTTTGGTTTACAGTCACACTTTGTGCCGCTGCGCCACGACTGGCCTCTACTGAGAAGAAAAGAATTTTATCCTTTAAACAGAGAAAAGTAGCACAGACAGCCCTTACTGCAGCTATAGCACTTACTGTATGCCTACCACCGCATTTTATTGTACAATCCTGGAATTCGAAAATGGAATCGAACTCACAACCCTCTCATAACTAAGAGATACCATATATATGATAGACTGACTCTACAGACCTTTTCGTCCTTACCCATTTTTTCCATATCTCGATTATTATTATGTATCTATTATATTAATATTTTTTTTTATTTTAAATATTTACCCTTTACATAAGATATCTTATCTATTTTTTTTTACATATCTTAATCGTATTCACGTTACTTATCAAAGAACAACAACGTTCAAGATTTTTATATATATACATAAATACTTATGTTTGTATTATAATTGTAGTTCTGTTATTACAAAATGACTTGGAAAGATTAGGGCCGCATAGGGTGTGGGACTAGGATGATGTTAGTAGATATATTCAGTTATTAATACAGTCGGTGGAGGCCAGTCGTGGCGTAGTGGTACAAAGTGTGACTGTTAAACCGACTGGTTGTGGGTTGTATCCCCACTCGAGGAGATAAAATATTTACTTAAATTTATATTTTCATTTCTTCGCTCTGGTGTCGAGGCAAAGCGCGGCGTTGAGTTCTGCCACTCAACACGCAATGCCTCCAAAATTCGGCAGAAAGTGGGGAACGAAGTGTCTTAACACTAGGTTCCCTCTGTCTGCTGTGTGCGGGATATAGCGTGAAGCTAATTTAATTTTTATTTTATTTAGTTATTAACAATTTGAATAAAATTACTCTTTATTCCCGACCACTAAGGAAGGATTATGTTTTTCGCTAGTAATAAAGAATTTTACATACAAGATGTATGTAAAATTCTTTATTACCTCATATCTCCAGAACCGCTGAGCGGACTTACATACTTGCGGTATCTTTAGATTTGTATTGGTAGCCCTTCTTCTTCTTAGATAGGTGACGTTAAAAAAAAACAATCATGGCGGCTGTAGGACGCCATTGGACTTAGTGCAATTTTTTTTTTCGTTTTGAATTACAAGGACTTCAAAAAGGTATATCATGATTATCATTGCCATAATAAATTGTAACGAAAAAATGAAAAAAAAAAAATTTGTAAAAACAAAATCCCCGACTGTAGAAAATTAAAAAGAAAATAAACAAGCCCTTTATTAGGATTAACATTATATAACCTATAAGTAATTCTTCAATCAATCAAATCTTTACTAGGAACCCAGCATATTTAAAGAGGTCCCGACTGTTAATCCTAATAAACTAATGGGCTTGTTTATTTTCTTTTTAATTTTCTGCAGTTAGGGATTTTGTTTTTACAAATATATTTTTTAGGATATATCCACCACTTTCTGACATGTCCACACAAAATAGTTAAAAAATAAAATAGTAGGTAAGCAGAGGGAATGCTGTGTTAAGACACATCGCTCCCCACTTTCCGTCGAATTTTAGAGGCATTGTTGTTGAGTCGCGGAACATTACACCCTGCTTTGACTGGACACCAGAGCGAAGAGATTGAAATATAAATTGAAATAAATATTTCATTTCCTCGAGTGGGGATCGAACTCACAGCCAGTTGTGTTTACAGTCACATTTTGTACGCCTGCGCCACTGCCATCTACTTAAAAGATCTAAAAACATACATACGTAACATACGTAAAAATTTATTAGAAAACGTAAAAAATATTTATACATATAATAAGTAGTTTACGTGTAAGACAAAATAAATGTCACAAGACAGTTAAAAAAAAAGTAAAAAGTTATCATCGCGCCTGGTGGTGCCGTGGTTCAGCGTGTGCCTGAACCGCAACGGTTGTACGTTCGTTTCTCACTCAGCAAAAAAAATATTATTTAACATCATTCATCGTCGTCCAATCGTTTTTGTTTATTTATTATTTCATAATGAAATCATGATACAGAGCCTTCGCTTTTACTTACAAAAAGAATTTTTTTTTTGGTACAATAATTTAAAAACATGAGAAGCCGAGAATGGAATCCGGAACATTTGTATATGTATGTTACAAATAGCACAACGGTGACTGGACCCAATGTAAGATAACTTTTATATCACAAACACAAGCTGATTCTGGAGGGTCATCACCAAAACAGCAAAAAAAAACGAAAAACACGTTGCGTTTGCGATAAAAGAAAATATAATTAAAAAAAAAGCAAATCCAAAATATTATTCAAAATGTTTAAGAAGTGCTACAGCATTGATCACAATTTTGTGATAAGGACGTTCTGTTGTGGCTCGAAGTTTATTCATAATAAACGGGACTACCGGATGAAAAATTAAATAAAAAAACACACACTTATAATATAATACTAAAATATTTAATGCAAATGACACCCGCGGTAGGTAGCAACAAAAGTTATTGCAAATAAGGCCACTGTTGTGCATAATAAAACCGGGATTCCCTTATACAAAGTTAATTTACTTAAATAATCGATAAATCTCGCACCCGAATCGATATAACAAAATTTGCGAAATCGTAAAAAGATTGAATATATCGAGTTGGAGCGGCGTGGACGGACGGACGGTCGCAAGAAATCATTATTACTGCTGCATCCATACAAATAATTGGCCCGTAAACATGTCAGGGCGGCGTCTCTGCCATGTATATTATTATAGGGTTGTCGATTTGTACGTAATATAACATTAACAGATACTACAAAATTGTTGTAAATTTTTCTGGTACCTTTTTTTTTAAATAGTTTTTGTTATTTATATAATGTAATAAAATGGATGTAAGTTGCAGATTTATTTAAGGTGTTAAAGACAAGCGAAATACGCTAAATCATAGCTATACAAAAACAATAAGTATGTCGCTTAAGTTGGAAAAGGTATTTAAAAAAACATCATTTTTAACTATAATCTTCTTAATATATGACTTTCAGTTATTTATTATTGTGTTAAAATATTATTATTTAATTTGTTTAACAATTATCCATTTAAAAAGTTCACTAATAAACAAATCAATCTAGTTTTTTATTATTTTTGTATATAATTTTTTTTAAAGCCATAAGCCTCGACCCTACGCCGTCCGAATCTGTCAATGTCATATCAATAGAGTGCGGGCGATTTTTTGGCGCGTTGTCGTGCGGCATTGTGATTGTGAGGTACGTGATATCTTCATTGCTATCTAAGCTACAGTACTGGAACAAATGCACACTAAATATTAAAAATATATAAGAAGAGTACTATTTAGTATGTTTACTTGTAATATTTATCGAAAAAAAGAAAATAAATTAGAGACAATGTAGTGTGTATCTTCTTGTTCGTCTTAATCCTTAGTAATTATCATTATTGTAAACATTTTTAACTGATTCCAAAAAATAAGGGAGTCAGTATAATTGGGTGATATTTGTTGAATATGATGATCTATTAAGGTTTTCAATCACTTGTGCTAAATTTCGTGTAATTAAGTGTATCTATTACTAATATGATAGTGCACAAATTTCTCCGAAACTAAAACTCGTATAGAGATGGACTATTCTACCTTAAAAAAAATTAAACAGTTTCATGCTGTATCCCGCACACAGCAGGGGAGAGAAAACCTAGTGTTAAGATCACTCCGTTCTCCACTTCCCACCCATTTTAATGAGGTATTGCGTGTTGAGCGACAGAACTCAACGCCGGCCCTGTCTCTTGGTGCCAGACATAAGAAATTAAAATCTTGATAAATAATATTTCATTCTCTCGAGTGAGGATCAAAACACAACCACAACCGTCGCGCTACTGTCACACCCTTGTGTTCCTACGCCACGGCGGCGTCAGTTTTTCCAACTAACTTACAATATTTCTACTTATCAGTAACACTAACACGTTTAATACAAAACGCTTATAATTTATATAGGAATAGATACGTAGCCTAGATTAAGAAATTTAATATTAAAACCATCCAATTACTGATATATATATTTTTTGCTAGTATATTAAAAATAATAATTTCTTGTTTTTCATCATGTTATTTTAAAATATTGACACCTGCCTTTTTATCTTATAGATTATAGATATATCTTTAATAAAAAAAACCTTCTTCTCCATATAAGTTATAGATGATAAAAGAATAACTTATATTATACATAGATATCCCACCAATGATGAAACCAATTAACCTGAAACAAATGTCGACTCCATGTTCTTAATGAAAATAAGAATTAAATTACAAAACAAGAGTTCTATACTGTAATCGAAAAATTGTCAGCTGACATTTTATTATGTTTTTTTTCCATAGAAATGATTGGGTCGCTGAAACATTTTAACAATACATGTTGTGTTTGAAACGCGTGATAGCGTGGCCGGTACTGTAGGGCCCTTTTTGTTCCAAATAAGAAAGGATCCATCGGTCAATAAATCGATCGTTAGTTCAGCATTCCACCGACAGGTGGCGTCATTGTCCGCCAATGTTTAATTATAATGTTGTTTTTTTTTCTTTTTTTTTAGCTTCACACTGTATCCCGCACACAGCACAATAGGCAGAGGTTGCTAACTGTTAAGACACTACGTTCCCCATTCTCCGCTTAATTCTTTAGGCATTGTGTGCTAAGTGGCGAAACTTAACGCCGCGATATGCCTTGATACCAGAGCGAAGAAATGAAAATATAAAACGTTTCATTTCCTCGGATGGGAATCCTATCCTCCACCAGTCAGGCTTACAATCACACTATGTGCCTATGCGATACGACTGTCCTCTAATGTAATTGATTAAATTAAAATCAGCTTCAGGCTGTATCCCGCTCACAGCAGGTTAGGCAGAGGGAACCTAGTGTTAAGACACACCATTCCCCACTTTCCGCCGAATTCTGGAGGCTTGAATGGAACTCAACGCCGCGCTTTGCCTCCACACACCAGAGCGAAAAAAATAAAACATAAATGTAAGTAAATATTTTATCTCCTCGAGTGGGGCTCGAACCCACAACCCAACCCGCCCCATCCAACACTGTGCCATTGCGCCGAGACTGGCCTGTAGTATAATTAATGTACGGCTAAATTGGAATTAACAGACAAGAGCCTATCATGGCTTATTGGTGCACCAATTAAAATAATTAAAGTAACTTGCGGTTCTCTTGATAGGTTAAAATTTAATTGAAATAAATAAGTCTCAGAGCTGTCGATCAATGGACGATATAGTGGCATTAAATTAGTATACCGCCCCTAGGTGTTGTCGTTTTAAGGAAATCAAAAGGTATTTTAAATATATGTATATATAAAAAATAATTTCTTTTTATGTATAATAAAAATATTGTGTAAGAAAACAGTACATTAAAAAATATGGATATTTCGTCCGTTCGTGAAACAGCAATATTTAGTTCTCAATTTTTTCGGGCATAAATAACTAGGGTACAGACTTTTTAGTCTGTACCCTAGTTATATATATAAGACATAAATCATAACCAGCCCTAAGCCAAGGAATCGTCGGCAGTAGTATCTACTGTTAAATAAAATAAAATTAATATAAAAAACAGGTTAAATTATTTTTTATGATTCGACTTATTATTGATCTATAACAGATTGATTGTTCTTTAAAATAATGAACGCCTTTGAGACATTTTTCTCAACTACATTCAAATTTCCAGTCGTGGCGCAGCGGCACGAAGTGTGATAGTAAAACCGACTGGTTGTAGGTTCGATACCCACTTGAGGGGATGAAATATTTACTTAAATTTACATTTCCATTTCTTCGCTCTGGTGTCGAGGCTAAGCGCGGCGTTGAGTTCTGCCACTCAACCTTACCTCACGTCTCCAGAATTCGACAGAAAGTGGGAAACGGATTATCTTAACACTAGGTCCCTCTGCCTACCCTGCTGTGTGCGGGATACAGCGGGAAGCTGAAATATCAGATCAAACATATTGGCCAGTCTATTATAAATATATATATATATATATGTAGACCAATAAAAAACGTCAAACTATTTTACTTTATTCTCATGGGAAACTACTCGTCTCTAACCACTTACCTAGTCGATGGTATCGACGCCCCATAACGTTCACCATAAAATGTGGGCAACAGGGTTTCAGCGTTCGCACTATCTCGATAAAGATAAAGCGTATTAAATCAAACGACGCCGCTTTTTTTAAACTATATTCTCATTCATTAAATCTTTAAATAAAATGGAAAAAGTCCCAGCGAGTGGGGGGTTGACATAAAGCATGTGAGCAAAAAGCGAAGATTCCACGTTTTAACATAAACCCGGTAAAAAGTGAATTCACTTCGGATTTTCTGTACAATCCGCGGACGAAAAGTATTATATTCTTGAATGTTATATTGTAAATAATACTTATGTATAAGGCCAGTCGTAGCGCAGCGGCACAAATTTGTAAAACCGACTGGTTGTGGGTTCGATCCCTACTCGAGGAGATGAAATATTTCCATTTCTTCGCTCTGGTTTCAAAGGCAAAGCGCGGCGTTGAGTTCTGCCACTCAACACGCAATGCCTCCAGGATCCGGCAGAAAATAGAGAACGGAGTTTCTTAATACTAGGTTCCCTCTGCCTACCCTGCTGTATGCGGGATACAGCGTGAAGCTGATTACTTATGTATTTTTGCGTGGTTGTTGATGGTCCTGGGTTCAAACCAGAGGAATTAAACATTTCCTCTAATTGATATACGTGTAGTGTTGTAACGTACATTGATATCCTTTTAGATTGGGATACACAAGACAAATGTGTTTTATTTGTGAAAGTGACGTATATAGGCATTCCCTGCCTACTCCGCATACTTTGTTGATAATTGATATCAAAAATGTATATTATGTCAATTTAAGCAAGCTACATTTCTATATATTTATTTATAAGGTCTAGTAACTACGATATGTTTTTTCTCAACTTCACGCTGTATCCCGCATATAGCAGATACGGTAGACAGAGGAAACCTACGGTTAAGACATTCCGTTCCCCAATTTTTAACTTCCAAATTTTTACATTGCGTGTTGGATGACAACACTAAACGTTTTGTTTTATCAAAGCGAAGAAATAAAAATATTAACAAATATTCTGAGGCTAGTCGTGGCGCAGCGGCACAAAGTGTGACTGCAAAACCTATTGGTCATGAGTTCGATTCCCACTCGAAGAGATGAAATATTTACTTAAAATTATATAATGTTATTTCTTCGCCCTGGTGTCGAGGCTAAGCGCGGCGTTGAGTTCTGCCACTCAACACGCAATGCCTCCAGAATTCGGCAGAAAGTGGGGAATGTAGTGTCTTAACACTAGGTTCCCTCTGCCTACCCTGCTGTGTGCGGGATACAGCGTGAAGCTGATTTATTTTTATTTTTTTAATAAATAATCTTTAATTTACTCGAGCGCCATATACGGGATATTGCAATAAGAATATATGTATGTGTAATATCACTAAACATACCCGTTCTTTGTACAATTCCGTTCGATTCGTTGAATTCTATTTCTGTTATTTATAAGAACACTGACAGATGCATATTACTAATATGTTAAATACGAAGAACCCAGCGGAATTCGGCATACCTACTATTAAAAAAATATATATATTTAATTATTTTCGATTATCCAATTATGTTACATAGCCCAAAACCAGTTGTCGTTAAACGTTTTCATTGAAATATAAACTATAGCCGATCGTCCGATCGACATTAAGATCGAAAAGCACCGGCTCTTGTCAAAGCGTTCGGGGCACGAGCAAAAAACACTGTAATTATTTCACTCAAAGGGTAATTTCAACTCATTGTTCTTGAGAAATACCAATTATATACAATTACTCTTATATGACAATGTTACGTGGTATCGCCCATGGATTCCTACGTATCGATACAGAATCGATGTCGCAGATGTCTCGGATGCCCGGCGCGCTCGCTTCGGTGCACTGCCTTTGTTCTCGCAAAAAGTGGAATAATGAAAACTAAAGAATATTATATGAGCACGACGGTCGCGAGTTCCGACTCGTGTGACGGGTGGGTGTGAAAAATTTTGAAGACATTCCTTATTATTTCAACGTTGTAATATTTACAAAATGTTTTAAATTCTTTAAAAGGATATTTTTGATTTTACTTTTCTTCAGCATTTCCTGAAATTAATATTAGATTTTCATAGTAAATTATATTTTTTTAACACTATTATTTACTTGTTGTTGAGATAGGCAGGGAGAGACTGAAAACATAAAAAAATATATTTCATCTTATTTCGATTGAACCTCCACAGAAGAAACTATATTGGTACTAGTCACGTTGCAGACTAAGTAGTAAGTGGTCCAGAGCAAACCCGGGAACCATACAGATGTAGATTCTCATTACATTATAAAATAACAAATGTTGCATTATTGAAATTATTTTTTCAAGGTTTATTCCAAAAAGGAAAAAACAATGCATAAAACATTTTTCTCTTTTTATTTCATTAAAATTTTCCAAATAATTTGAATTAAATAAAGAGAAAAATATTCGAAATCACAAACGATTTTGGATATCAGGTCACGTCACTAGAAACACTTCTGAAAATTTGGGTAAAGGTATAAGGTATAATTTCAACTTTCCACCATTTGCGATGTGATAAGCAACCTATTTATAATAAATCAATCAATAAATTATATTATTCCTATTCTTTTCTTCAACCAGCAGCAGCAAGGAGCAGCTGACATTAGAGATGCCATCATGATGATGGAGTGATTGTCTGAAGAATAGTTTCACTTGGATTTATATGAATCAGGTTATGATAGATAGGTATGTAAAATCACTATATAGTATCATTAAGTATAGAAGAGGTATAAACGGTACAAGTTATACGTTCGATTTTCACTAAATCGAAATATTTTTAGATTTTCATTTGTTTGCTTATGCTCCCAAGTTCCTCCTGCTTATCTTTGTATATGTGCATGATACAGCGTGAAACCAAAAAAAATATTTCACGAAAATTAAAAAAACAACCTTACTCGTGGGGAACGGAGTGTCTTAGCACTATGCTCCCTCTGTCTATCCTACTAAATGCGGGATACGACGAGAAGCTTAAATACATATATTTATATAAAATTTAACAACAACAATTTAACGAAAATTAAAAAAAAAAACAACCTTACTCTATGACATTATCATTAAACAAAATTTGTCAAGCCCACATTTAAATGTATCACAGAATCAACCAGATCAGTACACATTGGCATCGTATGCAAAAACGGTGGCATTAGTATCCTTAAAGATCTTATTTTAATTAATTTAGTACAGAATCGGATCGATTGAGCCAACAGATCGAAGGTAAATTGACTGCTCGTCACACGAACCCATCCACCATATATGAGCAGAGAGTGAGGGGCCGAAAAGCAAAAACTTTGCTTTCCTCCTTGGATTTATTATAATTACTTTGAATCGCCCGATAATGATTGTAAGGACTGTTTTACACTGTGGTTGAATGTTTTGTTGATTTTTATTTTTTTTTTTTTTGTTATTTATGACTGATTTTTGGTTTTTTTGCTACGTCAAACTTTTCGCTCTACGGAGAAGGCAGAGAGAACAGTTCCATCACGTTCACTCTCTACTAGCTCTTAATATATCTAGTAACGCAAAAAAACTGTCCTAATATAATTTTATTAAATTTTAAACTTTGTTTGTGAAAGTTTAAAAATATATAACTAACTAGGTATACCTATTTATAATAAAACCGTAACGGATCCGTGTCTGTGCATGGAATTCACATTAATATTAGAAACGGCTTAACCAATTTGAATGCTATTCTAATTTATCAAAATTCCCGTATCACATATAAAAAAGTTAAGTCAATATAAATAATTGCATGCGACAATATTGTTACATAAAAAGATTTTAATTGAATTGGCAAAATCTTTAGCTATTAATGTATGGATATTTTCTTTAAAATGATAGTAATTGAAAAAATAAATGATGATTCTAATTAAAATATTCTAGATTATTATATAATTCTTTTAATAATAATTGTATAATATTATATATTATATAATTATTATTAAAATAATAATATTAGGGTTAAATTTAGGATGTTCAAAAGCTTACTGAAATAAAATTTCTTTATAAAATCCTTACGTTCTCACATTCAAAATTCATCTCCTCTTTACAAAACCTTGCGTTTGCCAACTTATGTTAATAAAGTCCAAGATTAAAGTCGAATAAATAAATTCCTTACGGAAATATTTCTTTTTATATTATCGACTGCATTTTTTTAAAATGAGTTTTGTATTTTAATACATAACACATAACAAGGTGTTTTTAGCTTCACATCTTCAGGATCTTACTATATAGACACTTCCGTTTTCCAGTTTTCGTCAACTTCTAGAGGCATTGCATGTTTACTGACTTGAATGACTGGAACTCAACGCCGCGCTTTGCTTCGTTACCAGAGCGAAGAAATGGAAATATAAATTTAAGTAAATATTTATTTTTTACTTAAATTTATATTTCCATTTTCTTCGCTCTGGTGTCGAGGCTAAGCGCGGCGTTGAATTCTGCCACTCAACACGCAATGCCTCCAGAATTCGGCAGAAAGTGGGGAACGGAGTGTCTAAAAACACTAGGTTCCCTCTGCCTACCCTGCTGTGTGCGGGATACAGCGTGAAGCTGATTTATTTTATTTTTTAAGTAAATATTTCATCTCCTCGAGTGGGGATCGAACCCACAACATGATTAGGAAACTATTAAAGTAGCTTTGATTAAAATTAAATTATTGTAATTGACCCCTAACATTAATCTACATACGACTATTTTAAATAACTATAATAAAAAATTAAATTATGTACAGTATCTTATTATATTTTAACGTTTATTCTTAGAAAAAAACCGGACAAGCGCGAGTCGGGCTCGCCCACCGAGGGTTCCGTACAAAAATAAGCGGTCTCGCTTTAAACTTAAATTAACCGCTCTGGTTGAGCTAATTATTTATTATATAAACAACCATATCTTTTTTTAAGTAAATATAAAGGTACGTTTTTTTTCCGAAAATCATGGGACCGTAGATCTAGGTAATTGATTTAAATTTCAACTTGATATCTCCAAGCGTTCCTGAGATAAAAGCTCATGACAGACAGACGGATAACAAGGGCTCTATTTTTACCTTTCAAATTGCGGAACCCTAACATTGTATTGTATATAACGTTGAAATTAAAAAACAGACACAGAAATAAAAACAAAAAATATAGATAAAATATAAATACCCTTATTGATTCCAACTTTAATTATTTTTATTCGTGTACATAGCAGCTAAGAGTCAACAACACGTCCGCCGTTGACACTTCACAAGAAACGTACAAAACAATGCGATTATTGATAACATTCGCGGAGCAACATTCCATTACACTTTATAGATATGGGTTCAAATCCTTTGTTTGAGCAGTTTTTGTTTAATTCAATATGTTTTAAAGATATCAACGCGGATAAATGGTTTTTTTTAGATCGTTTACTACTCATGATAAATCTCGTTTAATGAGGTCGTAATGGCGCAGGTGCACTACGGTGTGACTGTAAGGCGACGGTTGTAGGTTCAGTCACCAATCGGAGGAATTAATTATTGTTTATTAATATTTTTATTTCATCGCTCAGTCACCAAGGCTGAAGCGCGGCGTTGAGTTCCGCCATTCAACAAGCAATGCTTGGAAAAATTCGGTAGAAAGTGGGGAACTGAGTGTCTCAACACTAGGTTCCCTAGCCTTCCTGGATAGAACGTGAAACTGAAAAAAAATAAAAAGTCTCGATTAATAGGTCTTTAAATATATTGATAGCCGTATATGGAGGTGTTGATTTACACAAACACACCATCATTTTATTTGATTCCAACTGAGTTCTAATATGGCTAATACCACTATTAACAGAATAAATTGAATATTTTTCTCAGTATCTGTATTTCTTATACTTTCGCCTTAATTTGCTCTTATATATAAATTTTTTGAAACGTACTGTTTATAATTTTTGTATGGTACCTTATATATTTTTTTTACCATATAGCACACAATTACAATTATACCTACTTTCCGGATATCCAAATAAAACATAAAAATATTGTAGTGTCACACCACTCTCATTCAATTTTCCATACATTTAGATATTTTTTAAAGTATTTTATTAGCTTTCACGCTTTATCCCACATATCACAAAGTAGGCAAGGGGAAGCTAGTGTCAAAATACCCCGATACCCAAGCGCTGCCCAATTATCAAGACTTAGCGTATTGAACCTAGTGTCAACACACTCCGTTAACCATGGCTCGCCAAAATATTGAGACTGTATATTCCGAACTAAACGCCGCGTTTTGCCTTTTTACGGAAGGGATGAAATAAAATTATTCCCCCAAATAAGAATCTCTCTATCTCAACATTGTGGTCGTAGGCAGAAGGAACCTAGTGTTAAGACACTCCATTCCCTACTTTGCGTCGAATTTTGGAGACATTGCGTGTTGAGTGGCGGAATTCAACGCAACTCAACTTTTGTCTAGACGCTTAAGCGAAGAAATGGATGTATAAATTTAAATAAATATTTCATTTCCCCGAATAAGGATGGAACACACAACCAATTGCGTTTACAGTCACACTTTGTGCCACTGCGCGACGACTGGCCTCGCATTGCGTGGCGGAACTCAACGTCGAGCTTTTGTCTTGGTGCCAGAGCGAAGCAATGAAAATATTAATAAATAATAATGAATTCCCTCGATTGGAGATCGAACACACAACTATCGCGTTATAGTAACACCCTTGTGCCTCTGCGCCACAAAAATTGTACATTGATTTTCAATTAAAGTTCATTAGGGCCACTATTATTATCACCACTATCCCATAATCCATATTTTAGTTGCTCTTAAGGAGTGTTTATAATACAAAAAGGAAAATGAAAGTTTTTGATTGCCCTCGATATAAATATTAATATGTAAGTGCAGGTTGATTCATAAAGCGTCGAGCGGACAGAACAATAGGTTAGGATCTACATACCTACGTCTCAGTCACACTTGTGGATGTGACGAAACCGCTTAGGGCTGCTGATGATTTCTTTTAAGTATAGATAATAAATTTTAAATTTAAAAAAAGTTAATTCATAGATATTATAGTGATAAGTTTCATAGAAAACGGAGTCGTTTTCTAGGGTTAAGACCATGAACTCCCGATAAAAAAACGTATTTCTACATTATATAAAACAAGATATGGCCGTGTATATACCAAAAATCGTATTTCGAAACTGTAATCAAAATTAATAGGGTATTTCTGGTTAACCTAAAATGATTAAAATCAGCAGCTGACATCTACAGGTAGTACTAGTTCAGAAAAAAATCTGAAATCTATATATTTGTTGTTGAAACCTAAAAAATAATAGATTTATAGATAGATTAGAGAGAGAAAAAACGCGTATTTTGACACTATACAGGGAATCATTTTTAAAAAGTACTTCCGGTTAACCTAGAATTATGACAATTGGCAGTTAACAACTAGTACTAGATAAAGAAAAAACTGAAAACTATACATTTGTGGTTACATCTTAAAAAATAAAAGTTTTAAAGGGGGGGCAAAATTTAGTATTAAAACTGTTATTTCAAGGAAGGTATCAGATGAAAGGGTCTTAGCTAAGCTAAGCCCGAATTTTAGAAAAGCTCAAGACTCTAATTTAAGCTCAAGAACCTCTAATTTAAATGGAGCCCGGCTTACACTTGTACGGTTTTTTCAAATCATAGTAGGTACTTTAAATATGGAATTCGACCTTTCTAACCAATGAAGTTGGCGTGGTGTCTGGGGGGTGTGAAAGGGTGTGAATATAAACACGATCGTTGTAGGTTTCATTCCCGCTCAGTGAAATGAATTATTCAATATTTTAATTCCTTAGTTCTGGTAACAAGGCAGAGGCGGAATTAAGTTCCACCACTACACATGCAATGCCTCAAAAATTGAGGGAAAATTAGAAACAGAATATCTTATCATTAGGTTCCTTTTGCCTACTCCTACTATAAGGATGATACAGGGTGACACTGTCTCTCTCAACAGTTAAAAACGACATTTCATCACACAACAATTCTTGAAAACACCAAAATAAGATTTTAAATAGAAGCAAGCATTTGACAGCCCTATTGCACCGTGTTTGTTTTTACGTGGACCCGCGAATTCATCGCATACATTCTCTTAGTATGGACAAAATAAGTGAGTCGGAACTACACGTAAGAAGCTGTCTGTCCGTCTGTGTCGCTTGATACAGCGAACAAAATTCGACTTTATCGTTTCCACAATAAATATTATAAACTTGAAGGTATAATAAAATGGCTGTCCTTCTTAAGTTTGAAGAAAACCAATTTTATTCGTTTGTGTTAAAGTATAATTTAAAATAACTTGTCAAATTTAGTTTTGATAGCAAACTGTAGCATCTGAGGGAGCTAAAAACGACGTGATGATGGAGAAGTAAGCAGAAACGTATTAAATTCGCATTGACGAAAATGCCGTTTCATAGTTTTTTCTTATTTGCCGGGGATTTTTGTGGGTATCTCACATTTTTGATGCTTCACCAAAATCAAGTAGATGTGGCCGGATTTTTTTTGGAAATTGGCAATTAGAAGTCGGGTAAAACAATATATTCCATTAATGTACGCTGTAAAATTAAATTAGTTTTCTCATTTTGAGAACGTTTGAAAGGTAAAAAGGTTCGATCGATGCGTAGAAAAATCTGATATGTTTGGGCTGTAATAAAAATATTTGGTTTGGCGCAGAGATAGGATATTTTACAAATAAGTATTATATATTTTTATTTCATTATTTATGTATTTATTTGTACACCACTTGCATAAAAATACACCAAAAATAAAAATGTAAATAATAAGCGCATATATATAATTTTTACATGTTTTTTTATTTAGAAAAATGTCTATTGTTGCAAAAATATAATTATACATATTTTAAATATGACATGCTTAAATCTATTACTTTTACGAGTACTACGAGTACTAACGTACGGGGATAGAACCCGTGCCTCTTTGAAATCGTCCAAGCGATCTGACGAACGTATAACTTAATCGGTCAAAGCGCTTGCTCCCGCACACAGCAGTGTAGGCAGAGGGAACTTAGTTTTAAGACAATCCGTTCCCCACTTCCCTAGATATCTAGCTAGCTAGTTAGCTAGTTAGCTAGTTAGCTAGTTAGCTAGTTAGCGTCGGTCACTTCGAATCGGTGACATCACCTTAATTATGTATTACAATGTATAAAATACAGTATACTATAACTTCAATCTAGATAAAATGCTATAAGTGACTATTATACTTATATGTCCATAACAATGAATATCAAATTACAAAAATATACATTCAGAGGTATTAGCGTTTAAACATACAAACAAACACTTCCGCTTTATTATATTAGTATGGATTTTACTAAATTTAACGTACCTAATGGGTTTAATTTAAACCTGGAAAATTTATATAATATTATTAACATTACTGATCTAAAAACACATACAATTTTACAACGATGACAAAAATAACAATAATTTCGTTCTCTGACATTCGGACAAGACGAGACGAGACTTTTAGTACTTAGATCTGTCCGAGTGTAAGCGCGACGGTTACAGGTTCGATTCCTACTCAGGAAAATGTATTATTATTATTTATTAATATTTTCATATCTTCGCTTTGGTAATAAGACAAAGCACTGGTATGAGTTCCGCCACTAAACACGCAAGGCCCCAAAAATTCCGCGGAAACTGGAGAACTGAGTGTTTTAACACTAGGTTTCCCCTGCCTACCCCTCTATGCAGCGGGAAGCTAAAAAAAATATATCCACCTCCCTCGGATGACACAAAAGATATATAAAATATATTAAACATAATACAGCTATTTGCTTAATCTTCCAATAAGATCTCCCTCGAATTACTTTTGATTTATGATGGAGACGTCACTCCGAACGTCCATACGCCATTACTGCCCTCCAAGTGGCCATTACTCGAGGCCATCAACATATTATATTGTTGCAGGTAAAATTTTATATTATTTTACTTATAAGAAATGGTCATATATTTATTTTTCTATTAACTATGTCGAAAAAGAAATCTGTTTGTGAAGTCCATTTTATTTAACTTTTATATTTTCATAGTTTAAATGACATTAATAACATATAACTCTAACCTACTAAGATAAACAATTGTAGTATAAAAAAAACTGAATTTATTAAAAATAATTACAAAATTTGGAGATGCCGGGGATCGAACCCGGGGCCTTTCACATGCAAAGCGAACGCTCTACCACTGAGCTACATCCCCGATGATTTAATGTTCCATAATCTTATAAATATGCATAACTGTAAAAATAAATTATACATGAAAAGTTACTAGAGAAACTGAAAGGACCTTTTTTCTCAACTCTCCATTTTCAATCTCTCATTTACTGATATATAATTAAAAAAAACAGCTTCACGCTGTATCCTGCACACAGCAGGCAGAGGGAACCTAGTGTTAAGACACTCCGTTCTCCGCTTTCCGCCGAGTTCTATAGGCATTGCGTATTGAGTGGCGGAACATAACGCCGCTCTTTGCCTCGACACCAGAGCGAAGAAATGAAAATATAAATGTAAATAAATACCTCGTCACACCTTGTGCCGCTACGCCACGACTGGCCACTATCTATTATAATGATTGCATTTCAATACGTTTAATAAAATAAATTTTATATATAACGTAGCAGATGGTTATATTTTTTATCAAAATTCTTAGCTATATCATATATATAGATAGAAAAAATAAGATTGTTAAACATACTTCTTTAGGTAAAGTCGGTTAGAAAACAATCGCGATTTTCGTGCCCCTTCGGTCAACATGTCACAAAAGTAATTTTTTAACGCTTATTACTATAAGCTTTTTTAATATAACAACACAACTGCCCAGTGTCCCTCTCACAAAAACGCGAGATGAATGATTTTTTTTTTGTATTATCATTTAGAAATTTCCGAAATCAATACAAGAAATACTGAAGCATATTGTCTTTTTTTATTGCTTCATCGTTTTTTGGGATTTTATAATGAAATACGTTTGTTTTTTTAGATAATAATAAACTATAGTAAAATCACAAAAATCTAGAAATGTAGCAAAAATTTCAATATATATCGACTTGAGCTCAGCATTTTATTATACAGGGTGGAAGTGTCAGCACCACTTTAAATGAAACCATAGCTCTATAAAAGCCTAATACAATATTTTTTTTCCCAAAAACGAAAGTGATATTTTCAACCAAAATAAATAATAAAATTATCGTTTTAAAATAAGTAATAGTAATAAAAAAGTATAACAAAATAACGCTATAAGATTTTAGGAAGAGGCCAGTCGTGGCGCAGCGGCACGAAGTGTGACTGTAAAACCGACTGGTTGTGGGTTCGATCCCCATTCGAGGAGATGAAATATTTACTTAAATTTATATTTCCATTGTCTTCGCTCTGGTGGCGAGGTTAAGCGCGGCGTTGAGTTCTGCCACTCAACACGCAATCCTTCCAGAATTCGGCAGAAAATGGGGAACGGAGTGTCTTAACACTAGGTTCCCTCTGCCTACCCTGCTGTGTGCTGGATACAGCGTGAAGCTATAAGATTTTATAAATTATTTCCACTATTTTAATCAATTGTCACACACAGCTGATATTACACATTGTATAACAACTTCAAGGTCGTTTATTATACCTAATAATATATATTTATTACTAAATCGACTTTTAATATTAATTTATATTGAGGCCAGTCGTAGCGCAAGGGCACAAGCGTGCGGTGTATACGAGAGATGTAGGTTCGATTTCTACTCAAGGAAATGTTAATATGGAGAAATAGTACTCCAGAAGTCGGCAAAAAGTGGAGGGCGAAAGTGTTTTAATGGGAACGAAGTGTCTTATCCCTAGGTTCCGAAGCTCCCTCTGTCTATCCTACTGTGGAGTAAAGTTACATTACTAAATAAGGAATATGAAATCATTATGTAAAATTCAAAAGATTACGCCGTCGGGGATGTAGCTCAGTGGTAGAGCGTTCGCTTTGCATGTGAAAGGCCCCGGGTTCGATCCCCGGCATCTCCAACTTTTTACTATCTATTCTTTTACAATTTTACTACTATAATATGGTACGGTTACACAATATAAAGTAACGTTTTCAAATTTGCAAATCGACAAAAAGAATATTTTTTTAAGCAAGTTACTTCTACTAGTGATGTTAATATGTCCCAGCTATGGGCGTAGAGAAAGGGGAGTAGGCTAATCCGTGCCTACCCCAAGTCTTTTACATAAAATTAAGCATGAAATTAAAATAAAATAATAAAACAAAAGAAAATATCTCTAGATACGCCCATGGACCTGAACTCTTCAAGGTAGCACCTGCGAAAATAAATAATAAACGAAATTATTGTCATTAAGCATGTTTAACACGATTTTAACCAACTTTGCAAAAAGTAGGTACTAAAGTTTACTTTACACGTATTCTATATATGTATGTATGGTTTTTAACAAAGTGTCATCGGGGATGTAGCTCAGTGGTAGAGCGTTCGCTTTGCATGTGAAAGGCCCCGGGTTCGATCCCCGGCATCTCCAAATTTTTTTTATCGTATTGAGAATATTTAATTACTTCCTTTTATAAAAAAAATATATTAGTAGTATTTATAGTATATTATTGTTTTTGTAATTATACTTTTGTTTTAGCTTCACGCTGCATATAGCACATAGCAGAATAGGCAGAGGGAACCTAGAAACCTAGTGTTAAAACACTATCGCTTCGAAATTTATGCTGAATTCTCATGGCATTGCGTGTTGGCGGAACTCAACGCCGCGCTTCACCTCGTTACTACAGAGAAAATAAAATATAAGACTCGCTCGAATGAAAATGGATTCAAAACCGTCGCGTAAACAGTCGCACTTGTACAATAATATAATACAAAAAAAATACAAAATAAAAAAAAAATACTAACTAATAAACCAAAAAAAATAATATATATTTTTTTAATATTCTGTCGAACATATAAAAAGGTTGCGTAAGTCGTGCTTTCCTCTAATCATCCCCTACCGTGCGTCATAATGGCAGCTCCTCATTCACGGCACGTACGCGCTACGTGGCGCGGAGTTACCGTGCACGGAGGTAGGAGATTCAAAATTTACGGGTAGCTTTTAAAAATATACAAAGTTATAGTCTCGTCTGTGGTGGCTTTATTCAATTTTATTTCGGTATTTTAGAGTATTATATTCTTGAGGCCAGTCGTGGCGCAGCGGCACGAAGTGTGACTGTAAAATCGACTGGTTGTGGGTTCGATCCCCACTCGAGGAGAGGAAATATTTACTTAAATTTATATTTCCATTTCTTCGCTCTGGTGTCGAGGCCAAGCGCGGCGTTGAGTTCTGCCACTCAACACGCAATGCCTCCAGAATTCGACAGAAAGTGGACAACGGAGTGTCTTAGCACTAGGTCTCTCTGCCTAACCTGCTGTGTGCGGGATACAGCGTGAAGCTAATTTATTTATTTAATTTTTATTTCTTTAAAAAATCAGTCAGATCAGTCGTGGCACAGTGGCACAAATGTGTGATTGTAAACGCTACAGGTTATGAATTCGATTCCCACTCGAGGAAATGAAATTAAGTTCCCCACTTAGGAAAGAGGCCAGTCGTGGCGCAGCGGCACAAAGTGTGACTGTAAACCGATTGGTTGTGGGTTCGATCCCCACTCGAGGAGATGAAATATTTATTTAAATTTATATTTCCATTTCTTCGCTCTGGTGTCGAGGCTGAGCGCGGCGTGGAGTCCTGCCACTCAACACGCAATGCTTCCAGAATTCGGCAGAAAGTGGGGAACGGAGTGTATAAAAAAAAACACTAGGTTCCCTCTGCCTACCCTGCTGTGTGCGGGATATAGCGTGAAGCTAATTTAATTTAATTTTAATATTAATAAATTTGGCTCTACATTATGTTACAACAACTCCATTTCAATACAAGAACAAAGTCAATTTAAAAAGCATTCCGTAAAACTTAACATTCCAAGACTGTGTGAAGAAATTTTATTTCCGAAATAATTTTCCGTATTTCCATCTTGTTTTTCGTAGGTATCTGTGACAGGGTGGTGTCATGCCGGTCACGTCGCGCTACGTGCCCCTTTATAGCGGGATAGATAAAGGTAGAGATGTATAGATAGATAGATAGATAGATAGATATATAGATATACTTAGCGAAGTCGATACTTCGCTGAATAACTTCCTTAAAGGATCACGTTTTAATGAAGTTAAGACGTATTATACGGGAAAATTATAACACTTAATATAAGATGCCATTTGTGCTTTAGTGCAAAAGGGTGTGACTGTAAACGCGACAGGTTGTGGGTTCGTTTTCCACTTGAGGATTTTTTTTTTTTATTATTTTTATTTCATGGCTCTAGGGTGTTGAGGCAACACGCGGCGTTGATTTTTCTATGTCATTCAACACGCAATGCCTCCATAATTCGGCGGAAAGTAGGATGCGGAGTGTCTTAACACTAAGCTCCCTCTGCCCTGCTACACGCGGAGTTTCTGTAACTAAAAAAAATTGGACACGTCCTATAACCACACGGCTGTGTAAACCATATCAACATAAATATTAGAAAAGCTTAATATAAGAGCCCTACTTTCTTTTTCATAGACTCATACAATATTTTGACTGCTTGACTGCTTTGTCTAGATTCGAGCCTAACAGAGGCAAGTTCTAGTAAAAATTCAAAAAAAAAAACAAGTACTAAAAACTAATCTCTCTTAATAATCTTAATAATTAATTTGTTAACACAATTTTTTTTAATATAAATAACACAAGAACCTAGATATGGATAATTTGCCGGTATTATGCTATTATGCTATAGATCATTTCTGTACACCGTACATCTCTTCTAATAGGGTTAAATACTTCATATAAACCGTGAAGATATTTTTATGGGCAACGAGGAATGCCATCAGCTACGGATCTCCCTCCCTTTGACAACTCTATGATTTAATGCACTGGTGCTATTTGATTATAACATAATCCACAATTTATAAGGCTATTTTAAATTATACTAATCATTTTATAATTTAATATTGTTTAATCGATCATTTCTGTAATTAGTGACGTGGTTTCATTATCGTACGCGAAGACAAAGTGAGGCGTTGAGTTCCGCCACTTTTTTATTGATTAGAGAATTTGTGAGGCCATCGAGACGGAGCGGGACAGCGTGTTAGTTAAAACATGATAGTTGAGGGTTCGATCCCAACTCTGTTCGATCTCGAGTCCACACTTTGTTAGAAAGGTTTCAGGCATGTTTCGAATTCGAGTGAAAAGTGGAGAGCAAGACACTTTGTCTTGACAATAGTTTCTCTGGGCATGCTCTTCTATACCCGGGACTAATGTGAAGTTAGTACTAGTAAATTCTGAACGTAATTCCTGCTGTAAGTCTCACCCACGTTTCCAATGCTGAAATGCTTTATCATACATAACATTTTTCAAAAATTGGCAAGACTCACTGATTTAGGTCACGTTGGTAAGTACATTTCTATTGAAAACTAGTACTTTGCACTAGCTTAGCCTGGCTCTCTATGCGGTTGTGTGTGTATCTTCACAATGTTTCCGCATATCAATGTAGATAAGGGGATCTGGTATGAAAGACATGCTCCAATTTCCGCCTGCATTAATTAATTAATTATTTGTGAATTGGGCGACGGAACTCAACGTCGCTCTCTTTCTCGTCGTCTGCCTTTTCGAATCTGAGATATGTAAGCAACTTAAATGTAATAAGTTCTATGATTTTCACGATTATTACACATTTTAAATGAAACTATTTTAAACGTGACCTCGGACCACGGACTACTGCAAAGTGTTCGAAACGTCGGGTTTCCAAAAATGTATAAAAATACATAATATTCGCGATTAAAATGGTTCCATTTAAAACTTAAATTTTCCCGAGTAGATATCGAACCTACAACACACGTTTCAGCAGCAGCTGCTCCCATGCAACAAAATGACCGTATTCTCTCACATCCAAAATTTACAACATTAATTGTAATATAATAGCTTAGTTTTAACTTTTAACTATAGTTTTTATTTCCTGATCTAACCTTCAATAATCCAAATTATCTACGTAATTCCTTTTCCTTTTCTTAAAGACAATGAATAGCTTAAGGTCGGTCGTGGCGCAGAGGCACAAGCGTGCACAAGATTGTGGGTTCGGTTCCCACTCAACGAAATGAAACATTTAATATTTTCGTTTCGTTGCTTTGGCAACGAGGCTAAACAGTGAGTTGAATTCCGCCAGAATTCGGACCCCGAGTTAGGCAAAGAGTGGAGAACGGAAGTATAATAATTCCCAAAGGAGTGTCCTAACACTGTGTTCACAGGTTCTTTCTGCCTACCTTGCAATGTGCAAGAGGCTTAAGAAAAATACATAGACAATCACACCACCTGTGTAAACTGTACTGTATAGTTTAGTAAACAATGTGAATAAACTCATTTTGAAAGAATTAAAATTTTGATATAATACTGGTTTAGAGCTCATATTCGTATTAGAGTTGAGTTGAGTGAGAGTAAAAGTTTATTGAGTTAGTTACAAAGTCACGTTTAAGTTGCCCTTTAATTGCATAAAAAATTGCTTTCAATATATATCGTTCTTATGCGTCATGAACGAAGTCGCGTTGTCAGCAATATAAAAATCTGTACGTAAACCGTACAAGTCAACAATTTTTAAAAATAAACATTGAAAAAATCTAATTTTTATTTAAGAATATTTTGGCATGAATCAAAAGTTTAAGCAAAAAAATTTAACTAATATCTCAATATCACCTTAAATCTAAATATAAATATGGAAAAATTGTGAAACGTACTTGTAATTTATGTTTTCAGTCATACTTTTATAGCTTAACCCACTGGAAACAGCTTGCAACTTCAAATTTACGGTTATCATAAAAAGGAGAAAATAAAGCATATAAAATGTAAAAAAAAAACAAAAGTAACCGCAATCAAACGAGCATCGACAGTAAAACAAACGTCGGAGTGATCTCCAAGTTCATTTACAGCAGATTGACAACGGCGTGGTGGTGGTGGTGGTGGTGGTAGCCGGCGCCCTGCTACGCGAGAATTAGCAATAAAAACTTTTATACTATCCTCGTGGGGTGAAGGGAAGACGAAATTATGTGGTTTTTTTTTCGATAAAATGTTTTTTTTTTTGTTTTTTAATACAAAAGTTTTGTATGATACAATATTTATATGATGATAATTAAAAATAATTCGTATTTTATATCATATTCGTTATTTCATGTTTTTATTTTGTGTAAAATTGGGAAAAGAAGTGTCTTAGGTAGGTTCCCTCTGCCTACCCTACTGTGCGCGGGATACAGTGTAAAGCAGATTTTTTCTTGCACGTTACGCCCACTTGACAGCCTCTTTAACTAACGTAATATTAAAGAATCGTTACTTCAGTCAGTTACCACAATCAATTGTGTTCAGTCAAAATGTGTTCAGTTTCTTGAAAAAGTTACTTATAAACTTTAAATTCCTAATATTAATAATTTAAAATCACATTAACTTATTCTCCTACATTACCAATACTAATACTTTATAAGTAAATATTATTCTTTAAGTTAATTTACTGCGAAAAATGATAAATGATAAAAAAAAAACAATATATTACAGATAAAACATCAAAATTGCATTTCCATTATCTCACGGGCACATCACTATTTTGTAGGGCCATCATTCTTGGCCGCACCTCATTTGCATTTCTTTATTGGATCGCGGGGAGATTGAGAAAAATTTAGGCTTTCCCTTTTAATTAAGGCTGCTCTCAAATAATAATTATTTTCGAGTACATGAATGTTTAATCGATTGTTTTCCTTATCTTCAAACATCACCCTCATCTTGTGTAACTACCTAGTAAGTCGAGAATATTTTTTAATATTATTTCACTCAAATTGCTATTAAATCAATCAATTGGCCATTTAGTCTTAATAAATCGACTATTTTTGTTACACGCTGTATCCCGCATATAGCAGGGTAGGCAGAGGGAACCTAGTGATAAATCAAGTCAAATCAGGTTCACGCTGTATCTCGCACACAGCAGGATAGGCGGAATGAATTTAGAGTTAAAACACTTCGTTCCACACTTTCTACTGAATTCTATAGGCATTACGCCTTGAGTGAAGGAACTCAACGCTACACTTTATCGCGACACCAGAGTGACGAAATGGAAATATACATTTAAGTAAATATTTAATTTCCTCGAGTGGGGATCGAACTCACAAGCATTCATATGCACTACTAACTGCACTCTATTTCCCACTTTCCGTTGAATTCTGGAGTCATTGCGTTTAAGTGGAGTAACTTAACGCCGCACTCAATTTATTGACACTGAATGTCCAAAAATTCACTACAAGCCCTATCCTATCTCGCACTGAACAAATAAACAAAAAAATTCTTCATAAATAACACAATATTAACAGTACTGTAGATAAGTATAAACGAATCTAACTATTATCGCAAAAATACTTCACGGAACGTTTAAAAACAATTTTCTGTTTTTCCCGCGTCCGATCATTATATAATATTGATTAATGATTATATATTTATTGCCTATATATATAATATTGATTAATGATTATATATTTATTGCCTATAAGAAATAAATTAATGTTTCGATGTCTCCGTGACGAAATGGTGCTCGAAAAAACACCCATACCTGGCCTTAGAGGCATCTCGGACAAATCGGGCAATTGAATTCTTTAATTGCTTATTAGTGACGCACCTGGCATTAATGTGAATGGATTTTGTAATAAAGTATTGATTTAAACATAAATTACATTTTTTTTTTTAAATAATATCTTTAAAAATCTATATAATAGATATGTGCGGTACTTTTCTAAATAAAATAATTTCGAATCATAAATAGAAAGGATTTACTACTCACTCTCCCTCTCTCTTTCTCTCCATACCTAGTCAAATGAGAATCCAATATTTTTTAATTAATGCCAAAACAAAATATTATGCACTTATTTCAAATTTACTATAGAGCGCCATCTTGCAACAGTTGAGAAGGTTTTGGGTTCACGACAGTTGTAAATTCTAATTCCAATATTGGGAATTTATGATAAAAACATATGTATGTTTTTCGACGTGACACAATGTTTCTTAACTGGAAATTCTGCCCTTTGCATATACAATCACAATAAGTAATTTTAACATTATAATAACATAAAAAATAAACGAAAATTGTAATAACCTTATAATAGCAGGAGAGCCCAAGCGGAGATTTCGGGATTTACTAAAGCGCGCCAGATTAATATTCTGGGCGATTCCATATAGTCGGTTTCATCAAGTTGTAAAAAATTATATTATCTGGAGCGTAGTTTTTTTTTTATTTTGAAAAAATAATTCAAGGATTACAAAAAATATAATAAAGCCGAAGTAATAAATATTCATATTTAATGGTTAAAGCAGCTTTGTTGCCTATATTTCTCTCTCCATGTTTCTATTCCTCTCTCACTCTTTCTCTATCTCTCACACCGTCCCTCGTCCGTCTAGGGCATAAAGATGAACCATAAATTTCTTAATCTGACGCACTGGATTCTAACAAAATGACATTTTTTTTGCAATGGTTGCAAATTTACGTCACATCCAAATCGTTTCGTAAATACGAAACGTTTCAAGTTCACTTAACATCCCTTTCTAAAATCTGACACGCTCGATTTAAAAAAAACCCACCGATCAAAAGTTATATATTAGTTTCGCAACCAAATAAGTCTCTATGACGCTCGAACATATCCCGAGTTAGCATCGTGGGCTCCCCTACTATTAATCAATGATTAATAAGAAAAATAATACATGTAAAGAAAAAACAGATTATATTTTTGTATACCTATACATAAATTGACCACATAAAAATAGAGCAAAATTTACCCAATTTTAAGTTAAGTGTATTAAAAAAAATCCTGTAAAAATATCATGAAAACCTAGTGAAAGTGCGAAAAGGGAGAAAAAGATTAGGTACAAAAGGTATATCTATCAAATACCTAATTATATTATTAGCAAATAATTATAATTATTTCAATATCAAATTTCTCAGCTCTGGTGTCGAGGCAAAGCGCGGCGTTGAGTTCTGCCACTCAACACGCAATGAAAAAGTGGGGAACGAAGTGTCTTAACACTAGGTTCCCTCTGCCTATCCTGCTGTGTGCGGGATATAGCGTGAAGCTAATTTAAATTTTATTTTAATATCAAATTATATATGAATTGATATAAATCACAGTATTGACCCCAATATCAATGACCGCCAAAATTTGCTTTACAACCAGTTTATTCAGTATGCTGATCACATATTACTTACTAAGGCTTTCACTTTGTAGTAAAATTTTGTACTGTATTTATAACTCACTTGTCATCGGGGATGTAGCTCAGTGGTAGAGCGTTCGCTTTGCATGTGAAAGGCCCCGGGTTCGATCCCCGGCATCTCCAACTTTTTATTTTTACCATTTGTTATTTTTTGTCACTAGGATTAGTGAGTACTAAATCTACTAAATTGTTTATTAAATATCTTTGTAAATTGATTTAAATTCGTAAGCATTTTAAAATTTAACAAAAAAATTTGAACGTTGTAGGATTTAAAGTCGCGTCTACCGTATTCTACTATCGAAACGCTGTTAAGTTGTAAATTTGGTGCCACGTCGATAGTTCTATACTGTTGCTTTCTGGTATACTTAAAAACACTGGGTTAAGTCACACTATTCTCCAATTTTAATAAAACAAATTAATGTCCTTATAATTCGTAATAAAATTATATTCGTAATAAAAATAAAAGGTTTTATAGTAAATAGGTTTTTTTTATAAATATATTAAATATTAATAATTAAATATTAATATATTTATTAAAAAAACCTATTTACTATAAAACCCTATATTCAAAAGGTAAGTTGTACTTAAATGAAAATAATAATTTTTATTACGGATTTTTTACTTGTTGCCAGAACGAAGAATCAAAAATATAAATAAACAAATATAACTTCCTCGAGTGGGAATTGAACCCACAACCGACGCGTTCCAGTCACACTCTGGCCTCATATCTATATACGTAACATAACAGTAATTCATTCTCAATATTAAGCAACACGGCAGTAAGAGTAACATCTTACTTCTATAAATTGACAGTTATAGCCCATTCGAGCGCAATCGGTGGATGAGCCTATACATCAGCACCGCCTCCATACATCTCGGTAATGGCGCCGTACCTCGCGGTTACCTTGAATCTTTTATAAGAGAATCTATGTCTAGGAAATAGTGGAACAGCGGAACTAAAAGGCAGGTTAAAAAGACAGGTTAGATTTTTAACGTTCTGAATTACAAATAATATTGTTCAATAAACTTAATAAAAAAGCAAGAGGGAATTGGATTATAAATATTGAGGATGTTCAATAAAATAGATATTTGGAGATGCCGGGGATCGAACCCGGGGCCTTTCACATGCAAAGCGAACGCTCTACCACTGAGCTACATCCCCTAATGAAGGTTTTATGTAAATATTTGTTACAACTCCTTTCAATAACTTTTAATTTTTATCTAAATATAAAATTATTACCTTAGGTATATTGATAACATATGCATTCATTTCTAAGAACCTTTGTTACTATATCACTTACCGATTAGATACTAAAATAAAAATATTTAAATTATACAATAACATATCACTAAAAACATATAAGATGGATGGGTTAATTAAAGCTTTAAAGTTGTCGTTTTTTACTACGTTAACTTTCCCTTTTTGAACCTAACACCAATTATTATTATACGAAACGTAAAATATTTACAGGTACCCAAACATTTATATCACTATACGGTCGAGGAGTAACCAAAATAAATCCTAACCACAAGAAATACGTCGCAATACAATACAAGTAAAAGATAACGCGGACATTTTTCAAATCAGGAAATTTATGGCCGCTCAATTGAATTTCACACTTGATTTGCGCGGGCGGGTTTGAAAAATCCTTCCGGTTTTCAAATTTGGAATACATATGTCAAATAAACGCGGGAAAGCGTGGTGCGGTGTTGCCCGCTCTGGCGGAGGGTCGCCATGTGTCAAACGGAAATAGTTATTTATGGGGCCCATTCACAAATTGCATTCATGGCCGAATTGATATATTGGGATGTTTTATATGCAAATGTGATCTAAGATGAATGTGTTGCCCCAGAAACGGATATTGAATGATTTAGTGGTTGCGTTAAGCTGAATGGTGCTCGAATACGAGCTAAACCGGTTGAGGCCAGTCGTGGCACAGGGACACAAGTGTGAATGTAAACGCGACTGGTTGTGGGTTCAATCCCCAGTTAACGAAATGAAATATTTATTTAAATTTGTTTGTTATTTACAGCTATTGAGAAGTGCGGCGTTGGCGGCTACTTTACTGATCTCTGGAATTCGGAGACAAGTGCGGAAGTGCGGAGTGTTTTCATTCTAGGTTTCCTCTTCTCTGTTGTGTGCGGTATACAGCCTGAAACATATATTACAAACCAAACTAATGTCTGTTTGTTGATCGTCGTAGTAATTAATAATATTTCTTTGTTTAAAAAGTCGTTAGGTATTAGTTTCTAGATATTTATTACGAGGTTATAAATATATAAAAAAATATCGTTGGTTACCAGCACTATGCTATCTAATATTTTAGTCATACATAATAAAAAGGTTAATACTTAGTTACTACCTTATTTATATAGGTAAAAAATTACTTAATTTAAAATTGGACATGAAAAAAAAAGTATTTCAACAAATTGTATTTAAAAAAATGTTAGCATTATTAATTAAGTCTGTTTCAGGATTAAGATCAAAGAACTCGAAATATCATGTCATATTTTAATTTTCATTAGTTTGAGAGAAATAGGCTGCAGTGGCGCAGTGGCATAAGTGTGTGACTATGACCGCGACGATTGTGAGTTCGATTCCTACTCATGGAAAAGAATTATTATTTATTAATATTTATATTTTAATTTTTTCGCTTTGGTAACAATGCAATGCGCGGCGTTCAGTTCCGCTACTCAACACGTACTCAGAAACGCAAATTCGGGGGGGAAATGACGAATGGAAAATTAACACTAGAATCCCTCTACATGCCCTGCTATATGCGGGATGAAGCTGAAGAAATAATGGATTAGCACTATAAAAAAACTTTACAAGTAAACGCAACAGTACAAGAGTAAAGTTAAATAATAATATAATGTTAAAACATAATGCACAGTCACGAATATATAATAAATCATACTATAGGTTCAGTAAATCAACATCTGTTCGCGAAGCGGGAGTCCGGAGGTCAGTTCGTGGACAATAGAACTTAGAAATCGTTACTATTCACTATGGATCGTAAAACTGTCTGTACTGTTTACGTCGTAGGACTACTAAAGTTGAAAGTAAAGCACCTACCTACTAGGTACTAGGTAAGTAAAAATTAAAATTAAATTAGCTTCACGCTATATCCCGCACACAACAGGGTAGGCAGAGGGAACCTAGTGTTAAGACACTCTGTTCCCCACTTTCTGCCGAATTTTTGGAGGCATTGCGTGTTGAGTGGCAGAACTCAACGCCGCGCTTTGCCTCGACACCAGAGCGAAGAAATGAAAATATAAATTTAAGTAAATATTTCATCTCCTCGAGTGGGGATCTCCCTCTGCCTACTCTACTGTGTGCGGGATACAGCGTAAAGTTTATTACTTATTTGATTTGATTTTTTATGTTACATTTATATTGTTAAACAAATACTTTAAAATTAATCAAATAAGTAATTCAAAATCCAGTAACTTTCTTAGATTTTTTAAAAATGTAATAGTTGCCGATCCCGTGCAATAAATACAATAATACTTATTATTACAACGAGCGTTTTGGTGCAGTAAGTTACGAAAGACTGCGGCTTCAAATCACACCAAGAGAAATTAAAAAATAGTTTTTTTCCTAGACCTTAATAGATTAGATTTAAATCTACATTTATAAAATTTTATTTACAAAATAAGTAAAATAAATATTATATATAATAAAAAAGTCGCAATCTGTTTCTAAAATAAATTATTATTATTAATTATATTTTAAGAAATCAGGAAGTTATTTTTATTGAATGTGTGAATTATTGAACAGTGCAGCCATCGTGGCGCGGCGGAATTAGTGTGCAACTTTAACTGCGACGATTTTGGATTTGATTCCCATACGGAGGAATTAAATATTATTTTTAATTTGCCTTGCTACTAGAGAAAAAGCGGAAAGTGGACAACGGAGAGTCTTAACACTACCCAATGTTCACACTGTTACCCTGTCCCTCTGTCTACTCTGCTATGTACGGGATGCAGCGTGAAGCTAAAAAAAGAATAATAGAAAAAAGTAGTCTTAGGACAAAATATAAAACAAAATTGATGCACTGCACCAGATCTTGCTCTCGAATTTCAACCTTTAAACATGTCATTATTTCGATACACATACATATCACGTGCTTTAAGTTTTGACGTGGGCCTTGTCATGTCCACTAGAAGCTAGTGTTGCCAGCCTTCTTTTAAACTACCAATTTGGCAGAAATATTGTAATTTATGTTTTATTATTTTTTTTTTAATTTTGTATAATACTATTTCACAAATATTGATTAGAATAAAATTTTGCAAAAAAATGTTTACCATCACAATAATTATATTAAAAAGTAATTTTATTTAAATGTTTAGTAAATAATAACTGTAAAACAAATTTACTGTTATTTAATTATGATGTTTTATCAATGTATAATAATTTAATTTATCATTGTGTTAGTATGAAAAGATTGACATCACTTTTAGTAGAAAAAAAATACAGCTAGCAACACTAAAATTCTGATTAAATATAGATTGTCAAATGTCAATTATTGTTGTCATTTTCTAAGGCCCAGTTGTGTTATACGTGCTGTTTCCTTGTTTACATTTGTAAACGTCAATTTAATTACAATTCACATATAATTTTAAAACGTTTAAATGGATTTCAACGATAAAGTCATCCTTATCACTGGCGCCAGCTCCGGTATCGGTGCAGCTACAGCTATATATTTTTCCAAACAATCGGCAAAGCTGTCACTGGTGGGCCGAAAGGAAAATAATTTAAGAAGAATAGGTCTATACTGTGAAAAAGCAAAAGGAATAAAACCACTGACCGTCGTTGCTGATTTAACCGATGATGCGAACGTCGAGAAAATCGTTAATGAGACAATTGAACATTTCGGAAGAATAGACGTTTTAGTGAACAATGCCGGTATCGTAGCCATGGGGGGTATAAAAAATTCCAGTATTGAAGCATACGATAAAGTGATGTCCACAAATATGCGAGCCGTGTACCATTTAACGATGCTCTGCACCCCACATCTGATCGAGAGTAAAGGGTGTATCGTGAACGTTTCCAGCGTCCTCGGCAGTAAAGCTAGCTCCATGGCCTTGGCTTATAACATTTCAAAAGCTGCACTAGATCATTTCACGAGGTGTACCGCTTTGGAATTGGCACCTGACGGCGTCCGCGTCAACTCTGTGAACCCCGGTTTCGTGAAGACCAACATAATGAAGGATCTCGGGTTAACTGACGATCAATTGGAATTATATGCTAAGAACGCTGTTGGGAAGACGCCGTTGAAGAAAATAGTGGAAGCTGAAGAAGTCGCGGGTATCATTGCTCATCTGGCTAGTGAGAAGGCCAAAAGTATTACTGGAACTTGCAATGTCATAGATGGTGGAAGTCTGTTATCTTAAATCTCAATACAACATAGTATTATTAATAAAAACTCATTTATCTAGATTCTAGTCAATGATGTTAAAAATGAGAATTATTTATTTTTATTAACATTAAGTTTTAAAAATATACCTAATACAATTAGGAAATATATTATTTAAACATTGTTTATGATGTTCTGATTAAAATATATTTACTGACAAATATTATCTTTTTTTTATTCCCCTCTCATAACAATTTTTTTTTTCAGAAAACTCGACACAGGTCCATGATTCTATGAATAGCCCTTCATATATTTTATTACTTTCAACTAGATGTGAATAATAAAAAAAAACAATATAAACCTAATAATATTATCTCTATCTGGTGATATTTTTAATATAACTTAAGAATATTTCCAGTATGTGGAGTGCCACAAGCGTGGATACTGCAAAAGCGACCGGTTGTGGTTCAATTCTCACTCGAAAAAAAAAAAATTCATTTCCTGGCTTTGTAAGAAAAAGCAACGCGTGAAGCTGATTTTTATAATAACACTCCAGAATCAATCAGAAATAAAAGATATTTTAATATATTTATTTTATAATATCACACTACACTATCTTTTTTTTAAGACATTGCATGGCTGAAATCAAATCATCGTTATGCTTTTCCTAATAAATCAAATATTTATTCGTTGATAACAATATATTAGGGCAGTCGTGACGCCGGTGATAAAGTAAAAAGCTAAATTATGACTATAAAAGCGACAGGTTCTAAGTTTCGATTCCTACTCGACTAAATTAAATATTTACATTTTCCTTTCGTCACTCACTGGTGACGAGGCATCATGCAACGACTTCGGAATTTGACGGAAGGTGGAAAAAAAAATTCAAATAGCAGATCCCTGGACTGGATTCACGACAGTGATGCTATTCTATTGTAATGTTAAATCAGTATTACCATAAGAATAGACTATTATTTAAAGAAACAATATAACACCTTACAATCATAATCTGTATTCATCAGAAATAATTTAATATGCACGCGAGAAATAAGTATCTATATTAAATAATATTTTTTAATCGATTTACTTCTCACTTTATCCCGCACACAGCAGGGTAGGCAGAGTTAAGAAACTCCGTTCCCCACTTTATGCCGAAATTTTGCTCACATGCTCTGAATGGAGACAGGCACTGACCTCCTGCTCCAAATAAAACCATCCTATCACAACAAAACTGTGGTCTCGAGTGGGGATCGAACCCACGACCGTCACACACTACTACGGCCTCTACATACCTATTCATTAAAGATTAAAAATATTTGATTTGTTGTTATCAATTTGTTCGTGTAGTCAAGGTCAGCTTCTCCATACAATTGAATATGCTTAACACGTTTTACATATTAAGGCTTTCACTGCGACCGTCACTACTCGAACTGTATTTACAACAAAACACACATCGGGGATGTAGCTCAGTGGTAGAGCGTTCGCTTTGCATGTGAAAGGCCCCGGGTTCGATCCCCGGCATCTCCAGATATTTTTGGTTTTAAAATGTAATTTTTAATTGTTTTTACAAAAATCTTTTGAAAATAATTATTCAAATCTGTGTATTTTATGCACAAACATAATATGTATTTATTGTTAACTTTTTTTTCACTATTATAAAAAATAAGTTATACCTATAAATTTAATTTAACACTTAAAAAGTAACATAAAAAGAAACAATCACAAAATGCGTATATATTTATTATTAAGTTGTTCAGATTGAGTAAGACGCATTCACTCGGGAATCGCACAACTTGATAGCCTGACATTTCTTTGGTTGTTACAATTTTAAAACTACCTCCAAACGACCATTAAAAATAACAGGTTTGAAAAATGTCACGATGCGGCCACAAAAATCTTGTTTAAAACATAATATATATACTTACAACGAAACAGTTTAATATGACGTGACGTAATAAAAGAAACGCAATTCAGAAAATTGCGCAAAGTCAGTCGTCCTAAAGAATTCCATTGTCAAAGTTGTATTACAAAATAATTTGTGATTTCCGACGCAATATAATAAAAAACCATATATTTTTTTATTTATATTAGCGTCGCAAAGACGTAGATTTCTTCAAATCTTTTAACAATATATGTGCACTTATGATGTCTCACGAGGATTCATTTTTTTTTATTTCTGTGTTGAAAACATTACTTGGTAATAAAAAATGCAATTTTTTAGAGAGTAACAATTTTTTGCCCAGTTTTCGAGAGGCTAGTTGAAAAAGAAACATAATTTACAAATAAACACTCATTAATATTATGGTTCAACAGATAATATAGTCACAAGATTTGAAAAAAAAAGGACTGAATATTGTTGACATTCAAAATTTAAAAATCGATTTTTCATTTCAAAATATATACACACAAATTTAAAATCGATTCTTATTAAATCAAACTGTGAACACGATTCGATGACATCACAAGCTTACCCAACCGCTAATCTAGCAACACTATGTATACAATGAACACATTGTAATAAAAACTTTTACATGACATTTAATAGTTCTAAATATTATTTCAATTTCATTTATAGCTTTGATTCGTGGCTCTCTTTACTTGGCCCAATTCTAAAGACATTTTTTTTTGTATTTCGCTATTTTTCCAAAATATTTCTTTTAAGCACTTTTATTGAGGGAATGTCAAAAGATTCGAATTTAAGTGGAGAAAATTGGGATTCTATATAATATAATTATATTTTTACCATCAAAATATCTAGACTATGAAATACTATCGAGAAATAAGCTCCTGGCTCTCTTAGAAACTAAAACACACAAGGCGAATAACCGACTAAAACGCGTCGTGTGCTCTAGTTAAAGAATTAACATACATTTTCAGTATGTATTATAGTCATCCCTAATTTAACTTATTTATAATTTTCACGTAAATTGTCATTGTTTTTTTTACAATATTTTTTAAATCCCGCTTTTTGTATCGTCTCACACAGAGTATTAAATAAAATCAATAGAAGAATAAATTTGTTACTACACAAAAAGTTCTGATTTTTTGTTCATTTTTACATTATTATGACAATATTTTTGTAGGCAAAAGGAACATTACCCAAATGTCATTTCTATAAGCAATAAAATCAGATTCATATCAGAACTATTTCTTTAGTAACCTAAATATAATTAAATTAGATTACAATTAAATAAAAATAAATTTATTTTAAAATATTACATACTAACTTAATTTAACAGAACAATGTGAAATAAACGTTGCTTTTAATAACATTATAGATACTGTATTGTTTCAAAATAATAATGAGCTTTGAGCTTGACTATTTTAACTGAAGTTGGACTTCCATTACTTTGACCACCATTTAGAAAAGAAAAACACTTTTAAATGATGAAATGTTTAACAAAAAAAATGCAGTGGATGGCGTTTAAGTTTATTATATTGATTTATTGTCTACATAATAATCTATATTGTTATTGACACAACACAGTATAAATACAAAAGGCTGTAGAAAACGATTTCTTCGACGGCCATTAAGGGTGGATACACACTATATGAAGCCGGTCGCGGCTCGATCTCAGTTTATTAAAATATTGTCACACGAGAAACATTCTCACATGCGTGCAGACCGAGCCGAGACCGGTCTAACGCTTATCGCACTCGTTCATGTTGAGGTCGGTGTGGCTAGGCGCGGGGCTGCGGGGCGGGCTCGCGGGGCGGCGCGTGGGGCCCGGGGGGGCCTGGGGGCGCGGGGGGCCCGGGGGGGCCTGGGGGCGCGGGGCGCGCGGGGGCCAGCGACGCGAGCGAGGCTGCGGCAGAGACCGAGGCGGCCGGCGTCGGCGCGTCCACGTCATTCTGCAACGATCCAACTGCTGAGCCGCCCGCTATAACACCGGGACCAGGCGGGGACGCGGGGAGGGCGCGGGAGGGGGGCGGGGCGGGGGAACGGGGGGAGGGGCACCGTTACTCACTCGCTAATCTGCCGCCTTATCACCGTCGCTGTCTACGCTTTAAACTATGAAGTATCTAATCTAAACACCATGTTCTAATAGCTGTGATTGCCAACATAACATTCCCATATGGCTTAACTGAAGAAACACGAAAAGTTAAATTTAAGGGATTTTCTGCTCCAATTAATTTTAGACAGTCAACGGTTTAAAACGGCATATATAAACTACGTTTGTGCTGATATACATAATTATGGTAATATCTATGAAAACAAAATTGGACTGAAACAAAGTATATTTGTAAAATTCCCAAAAAAAATCAATAGCTTAAAACAATAACAGCTTATAAATTTTGTGCTTAAGCGTATAGCGATTGGGGAAATGAAATTTGTAAAGCTAGTGCTCATGAGTTAAGGGTGAGTCGTAAGTATGAAACAAATACCAAACACAAACGATATAATATTATAGTTGTAGTTAAAAACATAAATAGTTAGAAATATAACAATTAAACAGAACATCGAGTGTAAAATCAGCACGAATCGCGAGTTGAATGGTGCGTGAGGTTTTATTAACACATGCAACACACAAAGATTGATGACAAAACAGCAAAATTAATTAAAAATAAAAGTGCTGTAAATATTTTAAAAAAATATACATGATTTCAAGCACAAACCCTTTTTAATTATTAATGAAATATAAAATGCCAGTATTAAAATTGTGCACGGCCATTTTTACCTTTCAAAATTCAACATTCAATCATCCACACAACGAAAACAAATATCACACTCGATCATGAAAAGTGATGAGGAAAGCAATAGGAAATAGTTATACGCCAAGCATGATAAATACATACAAAATATATAATTCACATAATAATATAATCATAATAAATATAGAAAATATAAACACATATGAGTACATCGTAATAATATCTAAAAATCCTTAAAATTAATCGTTTACCTATACTGATGTAGCATCCTACCTTTTTCTACAGATATATAAAAAAAAATACGCACAACACATTTACAATACATAACGTTTAAACAAAACTTTTTTACCTTTCACAATGTTGATGAAGATAATAAAACTGTTAGGTCATATACATTTCCTAGTTCCCGAAACGTAGCCGACTAAAAACAACACATTCAATATTACATAATAACTATATACGGGATTATAGCAATACCATCAAATACTAGAATACGAATTCTATTATTAATATTTACCTATTTTTATTTATTATTATTAATTTTTTACCAATAAAATTGCTACAATTTCAAAGATCTACGTTAAAACATTACTTTGTTAATAATAGTAGTAGACTTTTTACAGTCTATTAATATTCTATAGTGATACTAGAAATACTGTCAAAATTTTTAAATTTGGAACACATCAGTGAAGTATCAAGGTGTCACTCGTTAGCCAATCATGCACTTCTATTTGTTCATAGTTTAAAAATCGATTATTACGAAACAAATAACCAAAATAAATTAATATGCAATTATTATAGTAATTTATAATAGAGCTATACTCGTACAAAAACATTCATATTCCTCTTCGTTCTAGCACTAAACATCGTATAACTAGCGTCATATTCTATTTGAAATTCGAAATTCGAACGTCTATATAGTCTATGCCCTAGAGGTGTAGCTTGTACAGATAAAAAATACTAAGAAGGTCGCTCGTGTCGTTTCGATACCGGCGGCTCCGTTCTACGCACTTACTGTGAGCGACGTGTTTACAACCCAAGTACGCTCTCCGGAGCGCATTTGTGACTTTGCCCTGATTGCCACAGAAAAAAATCTTAATATCCATACATGCCTCAATTTAATTCTATATTCTATATTACAAAATATATAATAATTAAAGTCTTTGTGAACCGAATATAAATAAACGAGCACAACCATTTAATGAAATAAAATGTTCCTTTTTACTGTCAAAACGTGTTTGATTCTAAGAATGCGTTCTGAATTATTATTATTATTCATTCCATGTCACGTATTGATATATGAGAAAATAGATTAAAAAAATTAATCATGCTTTAACGTAAAATATCTCACCACACTAACTCCTGTTTTGGCCTGTAATTATAATATTTACTTTAACCTATTGTTTCTTTTGTCACATATACAACAATCTATAATTTAATTAATCTCAACTATATCTTAATTTTTTAAATTTGCGAAAAAAGTAAGCATTATTTAAGTGATCGTCTATTATTCATTTTTTTTAAATCATTGTTTGTAAATTGTACATTGGAATCTACGACTCGTACCTAATGTGGTACCATCAAATATAAAATTGTATATACTGTTGGTCGATACATCCTCTTATGTGGCCTATATTTTAAATTATCCTAAAATAATTATAACTTTCATAATTTCAAACATATTATCTATAATATAGTAATAATAAATAAGTAAATTAATATAAGAATAATACAAATATATATGAAGAAGGTATACAGAAATATATTGGCAATTTTTAATTTTCACATTTAAAAAATATTTTTTTTTTTAAATTTTAGGGTTATGTCAAAAGCAGAAAGAAATAACAGCATATATTGGAAACTTCTACTTTAATGTGAAAATTGAAAACATATTTATATATATACATATATATAAAATATATATCCAAAACCAATATAGAGAGAACAACATACACATATGAGGAGCGAACAAAAATATGGGATATTGTGACGATCCGTACTGTTGTTGTTTTGCATTAATTTCTCACAAACACACAAAATCTAACAGAATATAGTTAAGTTATATAAATATTCATAATCTGCTAAAGCTGCTAATTAAAATTAATCTGGACAAAATAATAGTACATAAAAAAATATTAATAATAATAAAATGGATAATATTTTTTTTATTTGACGTAAAGGCAATTTATTGATTCAGGAATTAAAGAAAAGCAGTTTTATTTATTAAAAAAAGTCATGTAAATAAAAAAATATTTTCTAATAAACTAGACTAAGCAAAAAAAATTGTTGTTGAGGTAGACTTAAAGTTAGTTAGTCTTGTAAGTTGAATGAACATGTTATATGCATGGAGACAAAAAAACCAATCAAGAAATAACTTATAATGACAAAATTTTATTAATGGGCAACATTGGTAGTTTACATGTTAGGTTTAAAATGAGATTTACAAGTATATTTAAATATCAAATGCTGCTTTGTATTTCGAACAAAGTAGATTTAAAGTAGATTCCCAGATTCAAAATTACTTTTGAATAGAGATTTTTTCTAATATGAATTTTAAAAAAATCTCTTACATTTAAATAAAATCTTATATTTAAATTATTTTCCGACCGCAACGTGACGGTTGTGGGTCCGAATCGTACTCTGAGCTAGTAACCTCCACAACTCAATCCGCAACATTTCAAAGGCAAACAGAATTAAAAAAGTCTAACTATCGTACCCTAACAAACGCATAACTCATACTAAATCCATTCAATACTGCCACCCAACAACAGCCGCTCAACAAGCAACAACAACACCCCCAACAACAGTACGGCGGCGGCGCGGGGGTGCGGCGCGGGGGGCGGCGGGGCGCGCGCGCGCGTTACCTTGAGCGGGACGGGCGGCGCCTCCAGGTGGTAGCCGATGTCGCACAGCGAGCGGAGCAACTCGATACCTGTTGGAAATCGATTCGGATTTTTATTATTTGTGAGTTTATCATTAGTTACCGCCCTAGATGCCAGTCGTTGCGCAATGGCACAAAGTGTGACTGTAAAATTGACTGGTTGTTGGTTGTCGATTCCCACACGAGAAATATTAACATTTATATTTTCATTTTCTTCGCTCTGGTCAACTCAACAAACGCCCAACACGCAATCCAGGACACGGCGGAAGGTGGTAAACGGAGTGTCTTAACACTAGGTTCCCTCTGCCTACCCTGCTGTCATAATCAATTTTTATTTGGAGCTCATAATAGTTATTTTTTTATAAATAATGTAGTCAACAGTTACCAATATTTCAGTACAAAAATTCTTGTGATTGAGGCCTGTCGTGGTGCAAGGTCTTGTACCTTTTTTGACAGTCGCTCGTATAAAACGACATGTTTAATTCCCACTCGGGCAAATAATATATTTAATTTTTCATATCCTCGCTCTGGCTAGATTTAACGCGGCATTGAGTTCCGTAAATCAACACGTAATGCCTCCAGAATTTGGCAGAAAACGGAGGGAACGGAAGTTCTGAATGACAATGAAGTGTCTTGTTCCCAGTCGTGTGTCGTTGTGTGTCGTGTCAAGGTTCCCAGTGAAGTTAGAATAGTGAGAGTAAGGAGCACGGACCAGGGCGGCGGTCGCGCTCGTAGCGCGTCTCCCAGGCGTCGAAGAGGCGGTTGTAGTAGCGCGGGCCGGCCAGGTAGCGCAGGTAGCGGTGCGCGTGCGCGGCCGGGAACACGCGCTCCACGTGCGCCGCGCCCGCCAGCTCGTCCTCCGCCTGCACCAGGTGCCGCACGTCGTCCGGCGTCAGCGTCGACAGGATGTCGCGCAGGTACTGGCGAAACAAACGGAACATAGTACTAATACAATACTCCCACCCAACAATCGATGCTCAGGTATCGACCAATTTTTTTAAACATTGCGTCTTGGTTAGCAGAACTCCAGATCACGCTTTGTGTTCTTACCAGAGTGAGAAAATGTTTTTCTCTGTGAATGGGATTTAAAACCACCAACCATCACGTTCACAGCGTACAGGCCGTCCCAAGTAAATAAAGATGATATATAATCAAAGTCGTACAAATACCTGCCAAAACTTAAAACAACTTACCATGTCTCTATCTTCCATGTTCGTGTAAATAATATGCTTGTCTCTTTCTTCTTTAGATAGGTATACAGTATATAATCTACTATCGTAATGCAAGCCCGCCTGAAAACAATTAAAATTAAAGTATTATTTATTTTTAAATTACAAGAATCAATATTTTTGTGTATTGTTTTTTTTGTAAGAAGATCCTTAAAAAGCTGTATATGGTATCATAATAGCTTTATATAAATAACATAACATAGAAGTACAATAATATGTTTTATTGAAGACTTCAGTTATCAAAATGAGCTTACAGACTAAAGTTGTAATAGCATCTCCATATTGTTCTCTCACTTCCTCATTGGTAACAAAATGAAAAAAAAAATATACAAACGTTTTCTCATTCTCACACTTCATTACAATTGCCCGGTAACTCTTGGCTCTATAGCTGTCATCAAATTATTAACGTTTACATTGAAATATAGCCTATTATTGCCTTCCTTGGTAAATTGACTATTCTACACAAAATAATATTAAATGTTCATGCAAAAATCTTCAGTTTTAAAATATTAGTATAAAATTAGCATTCCTATACAATATATGTACTTCCTATGCGGTCGACGACTTATGGCCGCCGTAAAGTTAGCTGTAGAGACCTTTCATAATATTTAAAAAAAGACATACCAATTTACTAGGTTTCTCCTTGCACAAAGTTTCCAAGTTAGTCTTGGCGGGCACTTGGAACTGTGCTATGTTGAGCACAGTCGATACTAACGGCCCTTTAACGTGGATATCTAATGGGGACGCGCTGTGCAAACTCGGCGATATGTTTACCTGAAATTATTTATGTTGTTTTTGTACTTGTGGTCTTATTTTCGTGTAGTATTAAACAAAACGCGGCGTTAATCTCTCTCATCAAGCAATTTCTAGAAAATAATGCGGAAAGAGGGGACAGAACACAACACTAAATTGCCTTTCTGTCTGTTACTAAAGTGTCTCAACACTAAATTGACTTGCTATATCCGAAATACAGCACAAATTCAAAAAGCAAAAAAAAAGTTATTGCTAAGGCATATTTTTATTTATAAAATTTAAAATATTTAATAAACATTCCCCGAACGGGAATTCAATACTAAAAATATAATATACATTAATAAATTGACACCAATAAAAAGAAATGTAAGTGTACCTCCAAGAGCCAAGGCTTCAAGTCCTCGTCCAACAGAACATCTATACCGAATAATTCGTAACAATTGTACCTCGAGGTTATATTGGCTTTAGTCAACGAACTGATGCTCGCCTCACCCGATATGATTGTTTTAATCACTAGGTCCTTTATGTTCTCCCATAGCTTGTCTGTGTCCACTTTCTGTTCAGTCTTTAAATATTGAAATAGTGTTTGTAGCGTCCTGCAAACAGAATTTAATTAAAATTATTTATAGATAGAAATGTTTAATATTTTCATTTTTCGCTATGGTAATGAAGTAATTCGCGGCGTTGAGTTACGCAACTTAACACGTAGTACTTTCAGAATTCGGCGGAAGTGGGGAATGGAAGTGTCTTAATGGAAAAAGAGTGCCTTAACACTGGGTTTCCAGGATTCCTCTGCCTTCTTAGTCGTAACACTCTTCGTCAGAGCGGTCGTGGTCATTACAAAGTCACGTTAGGGGCAGATGTTATACGCCTCACAAGTATTCGCCACTTATCTCTACTGGCTGAAAGTCTGGTACAAGGTCCTCTGCCTACTCCTATGAAATAAAGCTAAAAAAATATACATTGTACATATTCGATCGAATATATATTTATTCGATCCCCACTCGAGGAAATTAAATATTTAATATTTACATTTTCTCGCTCTGATGTCGACGCGGCGTTGAGTACCAACATTCAACACGCATATTTCCAGGTTCCCTCTGCCTAACTTGCTATGTGCAGTGCGATACAGTGTAAGATTGATCTTTTTAATAAATGTTATATATAATAATATCAAAGCTAAAATATAAAAATAATTACCACTTATGTCCCTCGCAAGCAGCAAAGTCTTCATTAGGTGTATAATTCTTAGACAGTCTATTGATGGAGTAATTAGTTAAATGCATGTATCTATCGTTTAACGATGACAGTTCATCATTATATTTCACTGGAAAAGGAAAAATAAAATCATTATTTATATGCATGACTGTTTTTTAAATACGCTAACAAATGATTAGCATATTTTCTACGATTAAAACATAAATTATTAATATAATATTTTATAGTTAAATTATTTCTTAGTACATCTCAGTATATAATGCACGGGTCGTGGCTGCAATGAACTTGCTGGGTACTTTACATAAGTAAACCACAATCCTCCATGATAAAATAAGCAATGCACGAAGGTAAATCGAATAATGCAAGTTTATTTTAATATATTTTATAATATTTATCCAAAAATTATTAAATTTTACTTTGATTGTGAAATATTTACATAATTAGATGAATAAAATTAAATACAATTCCAAATATTTAACTAACCTGAAGCAAACCTCGCCAAGCCATCCTTATACAAATATATCCTCAATGGATGTATAGAAGTTACTAGCACATACAATCTGAGATCGAACTTGCTACCATTGATCAAATAAGGCTTAGATACATATCGTTGGACCACAACGGGTTTTTTCTTAGGTATTTGAGTCCAACGGGATACTACTTTGATACCCGTACCGCGAGCTGATGCTGGCTGAAATGTAATGTTTTAAATATATTTTTTATAAATATTAAGATTGTTCTTCTTTTGTCAATGTTTATATTTTTCCTTGTACGATATAAAATATGTTTTATTTAATTAACATAATTTATGCTTTAACTCAACAGTAAAATCACTAATCAACTCAATAATTGCCTTGTTACCAGAGCGACGAAATGAAAACAATTCATTCCCCTGAATTGGAATCGAACTCGTGTATACAGTCACACTCTGTCCAGATATTTTTTTTTATTACATACCGGCTTAATAATCCACCTTTCATTATTAGCCGCATACTTGTCCCAGTCGTGTTTCAATATCTTCAAATCGTGTGGTAGCACATACGTTTTGGGCATTATACCAAATTCATTGACGCCATATTTCGACGCCAATTTCTGTAAGTTTCTCCACAGCCTATCTTTTCTACCTATTTGGAAGGTTCCGGGGAAATGATTCATTTTCTGTCCGTCCTTTATCGCTCTAAACATTATTGATTTCATGTGTTTACCCCATATGCCTATCCAGTCTACTGTTTCTGAAATTAGAAATTTACAAATGTTATCTTGTTTCTTTTTTTATAAAATTATATTAAGCTCGAATGATTATATAAGTACCACCAGTAAGATATACTTATTGAAGAAATTGATATGATGAAAGTTTAAATATAATTTAATACTTTTTTACCAGACAAAGAAATAAAAATATTAAATATTTCATTTCCTCGAGTGGAAATTGAATCCATAACTTGTTGCGCCACGACTGGCTTCATTTATAATTTTTAAATGTCAAAACTAGATTTAAAAAAAAATCTATAATTGCATTAGTTATCCTAACGAATAATACACTCACTTTCTTAGAACTATTACAAAATAATATAAAATCTAAGTATATACACATACATGTAAATTTATATAGAAGACAAAAAAAAATAAAAAAATACCTTCTTGTGGACATTCCGCGGTATCACACTCACTCTTGACCAATTTAAAACCTGAATTGGTCAATGTTTTCTTAACAACTATGGGCGTTATGGTAGTTACTTTCCATTTGAGATGTTTTTGTATTGCCAATGGAATTTTTAAGGGAGTAGTTTCATCGTGGCTGACGAATTTGAGGTACGGTGGTACTCGAGGAAAGAGAGATGGTCTTAGACAGCTGCTTATTGACTCTGGTAAATTTAAAGGTGATTCTGGAAATAAAGAAATCATATTTATTTATTTATTTTAAAAGTCGTCAACGTGTACAGTACTGTCGACGAGACGTAGCTTTGAAGTTGCTTTTATGAACTTGCGCATTGTCCATTTGGGAAGTGAATAATGAAAAGTAAGAAAAATCCTAAAATTACGCATCCGTCTACAGTTAACTTCGGGGCAGTCACGACTTGTTGATCATAGTTCAAAAGTTATATTAGAAGTAGTAAAAATAATCGTTTAGTTTCAAAAGTATAAAAGAAGTAGGGATAAATAATATGTACATATGTTTACTCTTAATTTAAACTAAATAAATAAATAAAAAGTAATACTATAAAGAAAAACAGTATAAGGTAGATAGCTTATTGGAGTCACGCCTTTAAAAGTCATGAACATAAAACGCATTTGCTAAAAGTAAAGAATTGATTGCAAATTTATCTTAAAAAAAAATAAAAATTAAAGTAATAAACAGCATTTAAATAAGCAATAAGAATACCTAAACATTTTAAAAGCGTTGTGATGTTCTAGCTAATAAATAACTAAATAAATAAATACTGGATCAATTATCAATACGTTTAATAAATAAATCTACTTAAAACAATAACAGGTTACTCTGTTACATCATTCTCAACTCATTTACAGATATTTTTTACTAAATAAGTCAATCTATTTATAATTTCACCAAAAATACATATAAAATGTCAAATCAAGCAAAGCGACAAAATTGTTTTATTGAGTCTGAAATATCATTTATACATATAAATTATGCCACGTTTATTATTACAATACTATATTACACAAATTAATTATTGTTAATAATCAACTTCTCGCTGTATCCCGCAAATGGTGGGGTAGACGATGTGTTAAGACACTCCGTTTCCCACATTCCGCTTAAATTACCAAGGCATTGGGTGTTGAGTGACAGAGTTCACAACTTAACGCCGCGCTTTCGCTGTATGTAGTATCAGAGTGAAGAAATGAAAATATTAAAAAATAATTTATTCTTTGAGTGGGAATCGAACCCACGACCGTCGCGTTACAGTCATATGTTTGTGACCGCTACGGTACCACGGCCTTATGACGATTTTAAATTATAAATGAATATAATTAAAGAAATATGATTATTAACTAAGAAATAAGCAAAGCTTTTAATATTTCAATTAAATATTTAAAGAAAAATTGACTTTGTAACCTTTGCGCGATGGTAAAGTTTTGAAGGGATTAGTCGTGTGTAAAGACGCCAAGAACTGTTGATTTTTGTTTATTTTCTCTGTAAAATATACTTATGATATGAGTATTAAATTAAAATAAAAAAAAACAATGGTCCTTCTAACTCGATAAAACTCGCAAGTTTAACTTACTAATTAAATGAATAAAAAATAATAATATTAATAATACACAAAATGTTATTTTGCGTATTTTTTTTTTATTTTGCGTATTAACAATACATATTTATCAAATAAAATAAAACGTATGTACCTATACATATTTAAAACGCTATTGTAAAATGCTTTTTTTAAAGTTCACGCTGTATCATCGCAGTCACCAGTTATATCCCACTTTCCGCCGTTTTTTTAAATGCCGCAATTTGTTATGTTACCAGAGTGCAGAAAGGAAAGTGGCAATCGAACCCATAGCCGTAAAGCAAAGTATAATTTAAAAAAAACAATTCCTAACCCAAACATACAATAACACTATTATATAGAATAAAATGAAGTGTATAAATACTAATAAAACGCCGCCATATTTAATGTAAGCATCTCAATTAACAATAAATTAAACAGCATTTAAATTTAAAATATACACTAAATATCTCGAAATATCTTCACATAGTATAATGACATAATAAAAGAAAACACTACAAATAAAACTAAAATAATTTGGCAGAGTCGAGGGGCCGACTCTTCGATTTGATTTGAATTTCTAAAATAACATTTACTATTTTGTATTGGGTGTTAAAAGCGAACTAGAATCTCGCTAGATATATTAAACCTAATTTATATTAGCGTCAGTACTGACCTTGCCTCTTCTAGATATCTTGTCATATAATATTCTTAAATAATGGTGGACTGTTAAATAGTTTATAACCAATATGTTTGTGTTGTGAAATAATTTAAGTGGTTTTTAATATTTTTTTTCGTGGCGTTGAATTATGCCACTTAACACGCAACACGCGGTTCTGCCTCCAGAATTCGGCAGAAAGTGAGGAACGGAGTGTCTTAACACTGGGTCCCCTCTGTCTACCCTGCTGTGTGCGGGAAGCTGATTTTACTATTTTTTTAAACAAATTGTTTGAAATCATGAATAACGTTACACTTGTTTAGATAATAAGTTATACAACTATACTAAAAATACCATAATTTGATACAAAAAAATATCAGCTTCACGCTGTGTTCTGCACACAGCAGGTTATGCCGAGGGAACCTAGTGTTAAGAAACTCCGGATATTTTATAATAATAAAATCAATTATGTGAAAATCTATTTAACAGGCCACTGAATGAAAAAAAATAGTCGACATTGTAATATTTAGCTTATACATTTTACCCACATTTTTGTAATACCCGTAAATAAAAATATTAGAAAATATTTAAAAAATCATTTTAACTCACCTTTCGAAAGCAGTGGTTTAGTAGAGACTACTGTCCCATTCAATTTCGTTGCTAACTTGATCATAGAACTTTGTTCTGGATCATTCTTAGGTATCGACGGAGGAGGTGGTTTGTCCAATTTGTCAATTTCTAATGAATCGGTGTCCATTTGCCATGTGTCCACTGTGGGGTCAGGTGATGGCGATCTGCTGTTAGAACTGAAATAATAATAAATAAACATCATTATATTTTATGTTCATTATTTTAAATTATATTACTTTGACACTAGTAAAGAAAAAGGTATAAATAACTTAGGTAAATTATTTACTTATAATATTATAATAAGAAAATGGTAAAAAAAAAAATATAAAAAATTAAAAACTTACTTAAAAAAGTAAAATTAAAGACCATAATATTAATTTCCACCAAATATAGAAAACGTATAAAATGTTTTATGTTATCTTAATAACTAATTTTCTTTTCATAAGTGTGGAATAATACTTTAAAAATATAAAAAAAAATACATATTATTAATCACGATCATATCTTTTCTATCCTAATATAGTATAACAAAAACCCCAACACAACTTACTCATCAGCCTCCCCAATGACATCACTAGTGCTGATCTTCATTTTGGTGCTTTTAATTTTCGTCTTGGTCTTCTTTTTGGTTTTGACGGCTTTCTTCGCAACTGGTATCGCCGTCACCGAGCTGACGGGCAACGCTGGACTCACGGCGGGCCTGGTGGGCGTGTGCGTGTCTTGACGTGGCTGTAATACGTAAAATATTCAGTTAAAAATAATCCACGTTAACTGTTGGTCAGAATGGTGAAGTTAACATTGAAAACGGTGGCACATGACGTTCGAATTCCATGGGTGTTTGTGTTTATTTTTGTAATAAGTATAGGTGTTTCACAGGTTTGATTAAACAAAGCGCTATAGTATGTTGTACTTCCTCAGAAATTTTTATACATTTTCGTGAGGTATCAGAGTCAAGGACTGGTGATCTCTCGTGCTATCCCACATAGAGTAAACGAAAAAGCTTAGTGCCCAGTTACTCGGTCGTCTAATTTCCATACATATTAGAGACGTTGCGTGAAGGGCGGCGGAATTCAACGCCGCATTCTGTCATATCAGAGCCGAGACGTGAAGCTAATCAAAATATAATCAATCAAGGATCCAAACCCCTTGACTCCAAATTCATGATAGTATTAAGAAAATATTATTGGACGTCATCACTTAATTCTTGTAACTTAAATACAATTTGGCAAACAATTTGAATAGTGCTTTATTTCAGTTCGGAAATTCCTTCGTGATCACATAAAGCGTTCATTTTAATGACGAATACTAACTAGATGAGAATATTCGCGCACATTTCAAATGAAAATAGAAACATTAATCCCCAGCGCGCTAAACACCATGTTTCAGAATTTAAATTCTACATTTATTATTTCTTGGAGGCCGTCGTGGCGCAGTGGGACTGGTGTGATTGTAAACGCGAACGGTTGTGAGTTGCAATTATAATATGATCATTTTTTCGTCCTGATAACAGAACGCAAAGCGCGGTGTTTAGTTCCTCCGCCGCTCAACACGCAATGCCCCGAGAATATAGCGGCGACGATAAATAGGGAACGTTGCGCTTTATCACTAGGTTACCCTGTTGTATGTAAGGTACGGAAAAAGATATTTCCATGCAAATTATAAAAGTTTGCAACGTTTATCGGATAGTGAAGCTTTATCTCTAGAAATATAATTTACAAAGTAGTTATTAAATGCTTGAAGGTAGGTAATCTATGTACACATATAATAAAACTGTAACTCATCGCTGTCTGTACATAGAAGATATATGAGAAAATCAATTATTTTATTGAGGGCATTTATTGATGTAAAGTAAAAACAACTCAAAATATTTTTTTTTTTTTTATCTTATCTTATCTCAGAAACGGTTAAATCGATTTAAATGTACAATTGTATTTCAATTGTTTATTGAATTGGCTGAAACTTTAGCTATCAATGCATAGATATTGTCTATAATGTTTTTTTCGGTCTGTCTTTTCGCCTGTTTGATGTTTTGTCGGTTTGTCATTTCATCTGTGAGTTTGTTCCAGCTGATCTCAGAATCCACATGAGAAAATGACATATTTAACATTTCCATTTTCTTAGCTCTGATGCCGAGGCTTAGCGTGACATTAAGTACCGCCAATCAACATACTATGCGTTCAGAATTTGACGAAAATTGGGGAGCGGAGTGTTTCAACACTAGACTCCCTGTCAAGAAAAAATATCTACAATAATAGTTTCATGAGTCATCATATTCAAATAAAAAAAAAGAAAAGAACAATAGAAAAACAAATAACTGAATCAAAACAGTATCACCAGACACAATATGCAAAGCGTGTAAACGACCGGCACGTGTCAATCAAACAGAACAAATGGGAAACACAATCGACGATAGATTTAACACGATATGGTAATTGCGCGCAAAGTACACCAAACCGAACGAGCTTTCAGTTCTTACAACGGTTAATTTTGAGGTTTTACGTCATGTTGGACATGCATGTATTTGTGACATTCAAATTAAACTTTTGAATAAACCAACGAGTAACGATTAAACGAATTCATTTAAACCATCTTTTTAAATACTTCAAAATAATTACCTGTTTTTTATAATACTTTAAAAATATTTTTTTTCTTTCAATTTTACGCTATATCCCGCATATAACAGGGTAGGCAGAGAGATCCTAGTGCTAATAAATTTCCGTTCTTCACATTCCGCCGAAAACTGTTGAGTGACGGAACTCAACGCCGATACGCTAATTATAAATATAATTGGCAAATTAAGTTTCAAAGTATAAAAGATACAAATAAACAATATGTCAATAGACAATGTTAAAAAAAGGCACAAAAAAACACGTTGTCCTACCTGCCACGTGGTAAACGACAAACAGGTTAACAATGATGTGCCACCGACTCTCGACAAGAATAAACATAGAGAAACACGAATTTAGCAGATTACCGTAGAGCAGTTCCGTATTACAAATTTTGGCAACCATCACTGGAACGTTAAAATTCACACTTTTCAACCACTGCACACCTTGGATTTTTCAAGAATATTATTTAAAAAAAAAATAACAAAAAAACTAAAAAACAAGCCAAGGATACCGTTCACAAAGAAGACCGGGGGGAAGTAAAAGCCGTAAATTGTTAGAGTCACGCGAGGTAAAATTAAAAAGTTAGTAGATAGTAATGCACTAGATCGATTAAGAATCGGAACAGAGTGGAGAAGGTACCAACTAATGCATCGTATTGACATTTGGTACAATTGGCATAACGCCCGCACCCGATAAGCTGTGCCGCAAAAAAAAAATCTAAGAGCCTGGAGCGGGCTCACGTGCCGGTCGAAGAAGCAATATATTATATAGAAAACGTATAAAGATTTGAACATAGCGGGATTCGAACCCGCGCCTTTTAGACCAGTTTAAGTAATTATTTATCTTTCCTAAAAAATATTTTTAAAAAAGCAATATATGTGTCAGTGGGCTTCATCTTGGCTTGTGATGAATCAGTTTATTTAAAGTTTGATGATAAATGACATAGTGATTTCTCGTATTATGACGACAGCCTACGTCACTGTTGAAGTGAGCTCTTTCGTCAATGGTCAGGAATTCGAAGAGGCAAGTAGCGCATTCTATTGTTATTCGAAGACGTTTGCTCTGTTTTAGCCTTGGATAATTTATTATTATTTAAAATATATATAGATCTTTCATAGATGTACAAATAAATTTCCACGCTTCACACCGCATCCCGCATATAGCAATGTAGGCAGAGAGAACCTAGTGTCAAGATACTCCGTTCCCCACTATCCACGGTAGCATAGCAAAGAAAAAAAATATATTTATAAATAATCATTCATTCCCCCTAGCGGAAATCGAAACCACAACCATCGCGTTTACAGTTACACGCTTGTGAACCTGCACCACGACGGACTCAATTACACATACCTACAAATCAATTACAGATTTTAAATCGACTGCAACATTTTTTTTGCATTTAACTAAAAAAAATAACTAAATAAATATATAAACAATAACGAACCGCTCTAATACACTAAAATATTAGAGCGAAGTACCATCCTAATAATAAAACCAGAAGTGAGCAAGCTGAAACTGGTATCATTATTCGGGTGCGACTCGAATAATAAATGTTACGCATCGTGAAACGCTCGTTACATTAGAGATATATATATATATATATAGTTAAATATTAGTTATAATAAAATAAAAATTATCGAGACCACTCGTGGCGCAGGGGCTTAAAGTGACTGTAAACGTGTCAGCTCGTGGATTCGATTCTAGCTCGAGAAAATTTAATATTTAATATTTTGCTCCGCCATTCAACACGCTATGCCTCCAGAATTCGGCTGGAAATGGGAAACGGTGTGTCCTAACACTAGGTTTCCTCTGCCTACTCTGCTGCTGTATCTCGCACTGATATAGCGTGAAATTAAAAAACTAACTGGTATATTATTGTTCTATTTACCCACTTTTCCCATCACTACACCAAATTCGTATTAATTATTTATTATATTTAAATGCGTCATTAGATATTCGTTGATGATAGCTGTTATCAATTTAAAAACTAATAATATAAAAAAAAATAGCACGACTCTAAATAAACACAAAAAATAATATACTTACAATGTGACATAACTTCGATATAATCTTTTTCAGTGATGGCATAGTGATATTAAATCTCTGTATAAACAACACACGAATCACTATTTTTAACACTTAAATAAACATAATTTAAAAAAAAACACGGCCTCTTTATTATTAAAGAGAAAAAAAAAGCACTTGTCACTCACACTCCGCGCTAACATCGAATAAAAAATGAGATATCTCTTTTAAAAAAAAAATTTCCACAACTTCCGCAACCCGATAGATGTTTAAGTATACTGTACGCTTACGGTTGTGTAAACAAATTATATTGTGCGAAATTATGACAGGCTAGTGGCACGCGAACGACTCGCTGGCGATAGGTTTGAAAAACAACTAAATAAAACGAATACTTTTAAAATCAACTTCACGCTGTATCCCGCATACTGCCGGGTACGCATATGGAACCCGGTGTTAAGACACTCCGCTACCTACTCTCCGCCGAATTCTGGATTTACCTGCGTGTTGAGTGGCGGAACTCAACGTCGAGTTTTACCAACGTCACCAGAACGAAGAAATGAAAATATGAAGTTAAATAAATATTTCATTTTCTCGAATAGCGATCGAACCCGCAACCAGTCGCATTTACACACTTCACAGTCACACTCGTACCGCTGCGCCACGACTGGCCCCAGGAATACGAGCACTTATAATATTAACTAAAAAGTACGAGACAACCCCAATACCTCTTAAGTTGTAAAAGAAAAGAACTTTTGTAAATCGCGGATACATTGTTCATATCGCACTAAAGGCAGTCGAAGCCCACGCTCGCTTTTCAAAGAAGGGTTGCACCACCCCCACTCTAGCGGGTACCTAGTTGGTAATTTACCCTTTCTTGCAGCAAACTTATGCGTTAGTGTAATATTCCTAAATTATATTTTTTTATACAGCCACAGATTATCAACCTTATTTACAATTAGATAAGAGCCAATATAATTTAAACAACGATAAAAATTCATCGAAAGGCACCGTACTGGGATGTACCAGGTGTTAAACGAACCGTGAAATCGTTTTAAAATACTTAAAAAAAAATATTTCTCAATGACAAATTATTTTTCACTTTAATGCAAATCGTGTTTAAAAAATTTAAAATAGATAATATGTGCTTATTGATACTGAATTGAACACGCAACGTCGAGGTCGAGTTTTATAATTAGCTCAATCGATGAGCACTCTCAGTCTACTGTTATAATATATAATAATTTAATTTTACTTTATACGGTTTTTTTTTTGCTTAACGCTGTATCCTGCACATAGCGAGCAAAGCAGGGGCAAACCTAGTGTTAAGATACTTCACTTCGGTTCCCCATTTTCCGATGAATTCTGGGGAGACTTTGCGTGGCGGAACTTAACTTACGCTCGATACCAGAGCGAAGCAATGAATTTATTAAACATTTCATTCCTCGAGTGGGAATCGAACCCAAGCAACCAACCTGTCGCGTTTGCAGTCACACATGTGCACCCTGAGCCACGACTGGCATTTAATATAAAATAAAAAAATATATATATTTGTAAATACTAATCTAGGTGATTTAAGAAAAATAATATAAAATAAATATACTATACATACATACGTAAGATAGGAAATTAGTCTAAAAAAATAATAATAAGCGGAAATGATATCTAATATTACAAATAATTATCAGTTTAACCGATAATATACATACAAGGAATTTAAATTTACTTTAACTATGTCACGATAATTATTTATAAACTGCGCAGGGAACCTTAATAGAAACATAAAAAAATATTGTTTGAAGCTTAAAGTTCAAATCGTGCCTAAGGTTCATTTTTTTTTCATTAGTTAAGGTTCATTTGTATAACTATATTAATAAAATTGTTTATATAGTTGCATATATTTTTATTAAATTAAATTAGCTTCACGCTATATCCCGCACACAGCAGGGTAGGCAGATGGAACCTAGTATTAAGATACTCCGTTCCCCACTTTCTGCCGAATTTTGAAGGCATTGCGTGTTGAGTGGCAGAACTCAACGCCGCGCTTAGCCCTGACACCAGAGCGAAGAAATGAAAACATAATTTTAAGTAAATATTTCATCTCCTCGAGTAGGGATCGAACCCACAATCAGTCGGTTCACACACTCACACTTTGTACCACTGCGCCACCACTGGCCTCATATATTTTTATGTTTTATTATACCTATACTATTTAAATGTTTACTTTAAAAAATATTTTAAAAGTCTAAAACTACACAATTCATAAAATAATGATATATATACATTAAACATATAAAAATTATCATATTCTCTGAGATTTGATAAATATAATTTAGATGAATCTTAAAATAAACAATATAATCTAAGCCTGCATTAAATACGGCCAAGGAGTTTTTTTTTACTTTTTAAAAATCGTAAATTACATCTATATGGCTTTTACAAATTAACAAATCACCTAATTGTAAATATCAACATAATAAAAAAAAATGAATAGAATTTTAAATTAGATTACAATTTCACGACACTTTCTATGAGTTAGAGCACTATGATATATGAGTCGATTGGTTACCGAGAAGCGCATCAAATTTAACTCTGTAGGCGAGTCCGACTCACGCTTGGTCGGTTTTTTCTTAAATACTCTTAAAATAAACATACGTATATTTGAAGGGGGCGTGGCCGCACAGAGGCCGCTAGTTATACATATATTAGCTAAAAAAAAACAAGGAAAATTTTACTGCTTTCATATTTTAATCGAGCTTATGGTATAAAATATTCATACAAACCAGAGGACTGATCCCTCTAATCTCTAAGTCTCTTTATATCACAATACGAGTATATATTCTTTCTATCATACCAAGGTTTTTATTTTGTGCCAGAAAAGTATGGAAATAATGTACTTGAAAAATATTATACCTCTATGTTCTTTACTGAGGCCAGTCGTGGTGCAAGGGCACAAAATGTGACTGTAAGCGGGACTGCTTGTGGGTTCAATTCCACTCGAGTAAATAAAATATTTAATATATCCATTTCTTTATTCCATTTCTCAGGTGTCATGGCGAAGCATGGCTTGAGTTCCGCCACTCAACACGCAATGCCTTTGGATTTCGGTGGTAAATGGGGAACGGAGTGTCTTAACACTATGTTCCCTCTGCCTACCTACCCTGCTGAATGCGGGATACAGTGTTAAGCTAAAAAAAAATTGGAATACAAAGTCACACCCATCAGCAGCAGCAGAATAATTTAATAATCACTGCAGACGTAATAACCGTAAGATAAGCAATTCACATAAAATATTTGTTTTTCTTAAATCTCCAAAGATAATATTTAATCTTTACAAAAGAATGTGTGAATAAATTGAGGCCGTCGTGGCCCAGGGGCACTAGGGTGTGACTAAAACGCGACGGTTGTGGATTCGATCACCACTCGAGGGTGTGAATTATTATAATAGATATTTTATTTCTATTATATAACTAGAGACTCGCGGCTTCGCCCGTTTGAACTTAGCATAATTATTAATTTACTAATCTGCATTAATTTCTTTTTGTAACAATTATATCATTTTAAAGCTATATCTATACCTATATTGAAAAGTAAAGCTTCAGCCAATTCAATAAAACAGTTATTTACAGCAATTTTATTGAACAACATTCTATAAAATAATATATTTTTGTTATTTACAAAACCGATTGAAATGAAATGTTTCATACACTGCCTTAAACTGTTTCTAAGATTACCGTGAACAAACTCACAGACAAACAAACCAAATTTTTGAAATCACTGTTTTTGGTTCTTTTAAGTTATTAAATGTCGCTAATCAGATTTTTAATTATAATCTTCCATCACTAGTCCGTTACGATTCTATATATGCAAAAAAAATTACATGAATATTGTGTATAAAGTCAGTAAGAAGTAAATGCCAACAATATTTAAATTGTTGTCTTCAAAGAGGTTTTTTATCATGACGACGAGCGAAGTGAACGGTCCACAGTACGCGAAGCGAGAAGGGGGCGAAGTTATCTAGTATTAGATAGAAATCAATATTATATAATTTGTAAGTTATTGAATTGTTAGCAGCAAATAACATAGATCCACCGTGGGTTCAAACTTACTAATATACTTAATATTATTTTTATAAGCTCATTTATTAGTTAACTTAAAATGTTATAAATAAATAAAATAATTACAAATACTGGACTTGGAATTGGAATGCCTTATGGTACATATAAAGGCAAGAGCACTTTGTAGGGAATAAAAAAATGTAATTAATAAAAAATAAACTTTTCCAGTCTATTTTTTCAATTCTAGTTTTCAAGGAGCAATTAGATAAGTTAATCAAAATATTAGAAAAATATCCTTATCCTTTTGCTCACCATGATAAAAATCCAAGTAAAACCTACAAAATGAATATATGTGGAATTTTTTTAGTAATATGATATTAAAAATCAATATTTAAATTTTAAGCGGTAATTTTATTTTATTGGATAAATTTGAGGTAATAGTGAAAGTGGTAATTTGAAGGTTTGTTTACAAAAAAAGAGCAAGCAAACTTAGTGACCATGGCCAATTAGGATGTATTGCCGTGCTTGAAATATCTACACAAACTAAAAACCCAACAATTGAAAGCTTTATAATAAGCTTTATGTTAAAAAGTACAAATTTGATGTTTGTAAATAAAAAAAAAAAAAATTGATATTTACAATGGCGAATTGTTGCATTAAAGTATGAATTCAGAGTTTAAAAAAATATATGAAACACATTTTTAATGGATTGATTATGAATCACCTTAATAAAATAGGAAATACAATAGAAATTTAAAATAGATTGTTTACAACAAAGTATCAAGGACATCATTTTTAATATCTGCGTTGAAAAATGTTGAACAATTTTATATAAATCCTCAGTACTCCTTATTTCTTTTTGGTTCACACTGTATCCCACACAAAGCCAAGTAAAAAATGATAGTTTTAAGATACTCTGTTTCCCTCTAAATAAAGTAACTAGTTAAAATACAATATAACAAATTCTCATAAAGATTCCTAAAAGCAATAACCCTGCTTTTAACTTCCATCTAAAAAGCAATCTAATAAATTGACTGTAATCGAGATAAGTTTGACAATAAAAAAAGTAAAAAGCCAGTTATGGCACAAAGGCAATGGAGGATTGTGGGCTCCATTTCAATTCGAGGAAATCAAATATTTAATATTTTAATGTTTCTGACTGTGGTAACAATGCAAAGCATGGCATTGAGTTCTCTGCGACTCAAAATACAATGCCTCCAGAATTTGGAGAAAAGTGGAAAACTGGTTCACACAGGTAAAGCTAAACATAAAAAAAATATATATTATCATTTCCTTGTTCTTTCTTACAAGACAAAATGAGATCTACCACTCAGCACACAATATTTCAAATTTGTGTGGTGAATAGAGGCATTCAATGGAGTGTCTTAACACTAGATTATTTTTATCTATCCTACTGATTGTGAAAGCCTGTATGTAAGACAACATGTATATGCAAATAAAACTTACCACAACATCTGTTTCATTATTTATAGCTGTAGTTCGTAAAACATGCATTTTGTACACATCATCCTTTGGTGCTATAATAACTTGGTCTTGACAAATACATCTTGTGTTTTTGGAATAGTTTGAAGGAGTCTTGGCAGGAGAGCTTCCTAGAGCCCCTATTCCTGTGCCATATGAATATCCTGTACCAGAATTGTCCTTTGCCCGTTTCATATTATTTGATAGATATGATAAATGACTGAAATAAAATTAATACTTATAAGTAAAGTATATAACAAAATATAGTAAATATTTTTTTCGTAAGAATTTAAAAAAACATAATGGTTCAACCTTTGATTTTATGTCTTATTATTCAAACATTTATTTTTAATATATTTTTCATTTAAAAATTTTGGTTGGCTTTCACATATCACATATTATATACAAAAATTAGTAACCAACTAGAATTTATTTTGTCATGTTGTTGAGTAATTATGAGTTCATTCATAAATTACTTTTATCTATTATATTTAGACACCATGTTTTGACATCAATTGGAGTAAATGCCACCAAAACATTCCCCCTTCCCCCCTTTTCTAGTGTAAGGTCACATTTTATTTAATTCAATTAAATTTTAAGTCACAATATTGTTTGCCTTTTGACATCACATATGATGTCATAATATTTAGGATCTCTTTCCAGTCCTTGTAACATTTTATCAACCCACCTTTGGGAAGGCAAGAAGGAAGACATGTCACATGGTTTAAGTATGGCCTCTTGGTATTTTATTAAAAAACAAACACCAAGCATGTACACATTTCTAACCTTAAAACTAACCTTTCATAGCCTGGTATAGGTGAGCTTATATGGAAATTACAATAGAAGTTGTCCGATTCACTAGATGCCCTTTGTCTTCTCCTACCTTCGCATAATTTTGGTTCTTGGTACGTTCTGGTTTTAGTTTTTTTTAATATACTCTGTAGCTGAGATTTTGGCAATGGATTATTAAGTATTGATTTTAAAGGCTGCTTTGCCATTGTAACTTCCATCATTTCCTGATCAACTTTCTCAAGCAATTCTTCAACTTTTGGTAACCGGTCGTCTAACTTTGTATTTGACATTGTATTCACTAATAGAGGTCTGGTGGGGCTTGATCTATGAAATCTTGTTCTTCCTGGCTGGTAACTAAAAAAAGGAAACATTGATTTAGTTTAACAGCTTTGTTTCAAGTACTATGAAGGTTATGTTCTGTCCAAGACTATAACTCACCCATGGTGCAAGTTACTCTCGTGAGCCATTATGTAGTCACCGTTATGAGATGCGGGCAGAGTACACTCGTGATGAAACCTATCGAAGCGATGGTCGTGTCCGTTGTTTATGGTGAAGTAACTCTTGTTTGGCACAGCGCGGTGATGGCGAGTATTAGTATCGGCTGATCGGTGGAAATCACGAGTCACATCCTCGTACGGCGACCTATCCACGCCTTCGCTGCGGCAGCGCCGCCTCAGGACCCTGGCAGCCCCACGCCCCGGCCACTCAAATACCGACCCTAACGGATCACACGCGTCAAACCCGGCCTCGTAGCTTGGGCACGTTCGCATGCCATCCATATCCGCGTCTAGTCGCGACGCATCATCAAAACACCACATGGATCGTGCCACACCACAAATTTCACTATTACACTGTTAATTTAACACTTAAAATCTACGGGACCATGGACGTCCAGCTAAGGCGTCGTGAAGGCCAGACGACGACAGCTGACAGATCACCATTTAACAATTACAAAACAACGTGCCAGTTCTCCCGCCAAAATTGAAAAGAATTATAAATTCTTTTTACAAATAAATACAAATTATTTTTTTAAAAGTGTATCCCATACATACTCTAACATTTAAAATCACTCTACACCGTTAATTTACTATACATGCTCCTAGTAATGGCGTTCAATGTAAATATTTTTTATAGATCATCGTAAACAACAATGAAAATTTAAGCACTACCTAATTTTTAAAAATCCATATAAGCTTTTGCGTATCCTGCCAATAAACCGTTAGTAAAATATATTAAAAATTGATATAATAAATGAAATTGATTATCGGTAACGAAATGCCCACAGCGCGGCGGCTACATGGCTGTATTATAAAGGCATTGATCTATTTTTTCGTAGCTCCATCTCGTAAGGTATCGCGGAGTGCATGACAGGGAGATCCGAACAAGTCACTTTCTTGCCACTTTAGCGACTTTACATTTCATTTGTTTAGCTTAAATCGTACTATTTTTCATTCATTCAAACGATTCACATATAATGTTGCTAGAATTCGTAAATGGTATCTTGTGAGCAGTGTATTATACTTAAAAATATTTTATTTAACAATAATAAGTATTTAATATAAAAAAAAATCTTTTAGTAAATACAAATTTAATTTTAATTTAGTATTGCAATAAATATAAAAAATGTGATATTTATAATTAAGTAATTTTGCAAATTGTAATATTTTGACGAAAGGTGATGTGATGAATTTATTCTGCTATATATATAATATATCCCATTATTTAAAAAAGACAATTGTAACTTTTATTTAATTTTTAATGCAATAAAATAATATTTTGTAAACAAAACAATATTTTAAATATTGTTCAAGTTATAATTTATCGTAACTTTTAAATTAGAAGCTAATTTAACTTTGCAATACAAAAGATGATGGAACTGGACGTCGTTCTTCAAAATAAAGACACCGATAATATCTATTTTGCCGAAAGAGAAAGATGATGAATAGTGTCTTAAAAGAGAATCGATGTGACCAATGCTTTTTCAGAACCCTTAAAGAACTTAACATTTATTACTGGTACATATTTTTTATTAATGATATAAAAAAAGTACGTTTATTATACGGGCAACTCATGAAATATCAACACAGCCCAGATGTTTCTCCATTTACTTTGAATATTGTTATAACATCGCTGTAATGAAATATAAGTTCCTCTCATATATGAGACATCGTGACTGTCATCGTTCTCAAAAAAAATATAAATATTGATTACTTTTATTGAAAAAATCAATAAAAATATATTGATATTATACGATAAAGGAGTAAATAAAACACATTTTACGAGAATCAGTATTCTTTTTACACAGTAATAAACTACCTCAACCTCGCAACTGACACTTACATACTTAAAATATTATACGAATCTGACTTCTTATCTAAATTATTATTTATATCAATAAAATTTTCTATCTGTGAGAATATATATTTACGCTTTATAAAATGAATGCTACTTTTATATTTACGCTTTATAAAATGAATGCTACTTACTACAGCAAGTGCATTCACAACTAAAAAAAACTTGGAATTTTCTCTTAAATCTATATCGATATTACATAAAAGTAATATAAATTCACGTCCTGGCACTGTTCGAGTTTCATCGGCGATTCTCCAAATAATAAATCCTTAAAATTATATCTATACAATTCATAATAAAAAAAAAAACAGACGAAAGTCGCTTGGCGTGGTTATATACAATTTAAAATTTCTCACATTAATATTGTAATGTAATCAAGTAACATTATTTCTGATATAATTACATTCATAAATAAAATCCGAATATAATATAAATCAAAGATTCCACAGTCAATATATACCTGTACATACAACGGTTCACATAAAATACTTAAAATCTAATTCATTGCATAAAAAAGATTTATATCATAAGTTTATTTTCAATATTTTTACTGTCTGTTCACAGTCAGATATACAAAGTAGAAAAAATATACATTGTAACCATCTTTACAACCATAAGGAAACCATTTGTTGGTATCAACACTTCATTCAATGTCATCTCCTAAACAAAGCCGCGTAAGACTGTTGTGGGATCCTGCAGTCAATTGTTTTAATTTCGTCAAAGCCACCAAATGATTGCGAAATAAAATCTGTAAATAAAATTAATTATTAATTTTATTTTTCTTTTAGCTCCACGATTCATCCTATATTGCAGAATAGACAGAGAGAATCTCTAGTGTTTTTTTTATTTGAAAACTGAATGTACAAACATTTGGTACATACTCTTTTTCATATTAATTATTAATTTAAATAAATCACACAGCAGGGTAGGCAGAGGGAACCTAGTGTTAAGACACTCCATTCCCCACTTTCCACCGAGTTCTGGAAGCATTGCGTGTTGAGAGGCGGAATTCAACGCCGCGCTTTGCCTCGATGCCAGAACGAAGAAATGAAAATATAAATGCAAATAAACATTTCATTTCCTCGAGTGAGGATCGAACCCACAACCAGTCGATTTTAAAGTCACACTGTGCACTTGCGTCACGACTGGCCTTATCATTATTAATTTTATTTCAAACATTTAGTACATAAAGATGGAATGAACGGAGGTGCGCGGAGACCTTAGCTGGTGAGCAGCGCGATGTTGATCTCCTTGACCATCTTGACGCGGTGCAGCATCTTGGCGAGCGCGGCGCGGCTGAGCGGCTGCGTGGAGTACCACACGGGCGAGTCGGGCACGCACGAGCGCTCCGGCTGCAGGTAGAACACGTCGTTGCGCGTGCGCACCGACTCCGGGCTGCAACGTCACATATATATTACACTTTCATAGTCAACTCAAGCCCACAAATCAACTCTCGGACAGCAGTAAATTAAAACTAGATTTTTTTTAGTTTCACGCCTTTTTGTATTAGCGGGGAAGCCAGAGAGATCGGAGCGGTATACGCTCTCTCGTCTCTGCATACCTCTTTCACCTTGCCCACAGTCATCAACCCACACATAATTTACTTCTCTTGATCTTTCCATATCCATTTCGTATCTATCTTCCATATCTCCTACACACACTTCCCAGACATAATACATCATTTATTTACATACCTAATACACCTTTGTCTAACTTGCATTATGGCTTAGACCATACTATGAAAGATCTCTTGTGGTGATGAATAAATATTACTCACAATTAAAATTAGACACGTTCCATTTAAATCAGATGTATCTCTTAAAAAATATTCCTAGGAACCTACACAATTACATTAAATGCACCAAACTAAAAACATTCAATAAATATATGTAATATAGGACTTACCACTTAGAAATATAAAATTCGTACAATTTAACAGGACACCTAAGTGGATTCTCTTCATTCTCTTGTTGCTCATATACTTTCTTTTTTCTTGAATTTGCTTCTACAATAATAAATATAAATTAGACAAAACAAAAAAAAATAGACACAACAACAAAATCAAGTTGTAAAACATATAAGAATTGCAATGTAGCTTGACTCTACATACTTTTTTTCTTCTAATAATAATATTATTTTACAACTAAAAAAACTAAAGAGTAGAGTAGAGTTACGTTACGTATGTTTTATTCATCTGTAATTATATATATATATATATATATATATATATATATATATATATATATATATAATTATATAATTACAGATGAATATATATATAATAAAACATATATTGATTTGTCTACACTGTTACTGTTGTATCATTTAGAACGGGCATTGTGTCCATTTTTTTAAGCTTGGCCACACACCTATATTCATTTATGGACATTGATAGTGTCAACTGTATCTTTCACATTATACAACACAAAAATAAAATATTAAGAATTAAATATCATTATAAACGCTTGCAATCCGACGTCAAATTTACTCTGTATATCATTATTAATGCAAAGCTCAGTTTAGACCTCGCGGACTGTATATAAATCACAATTAAAAACAAAAACGTTATTAGCTTACCCAAAGCTGACTGGGGAGGGTAGAACCTTAACAAAACATTCCTAGAACCAGGTATTTTGGCTTGCCCCGGTTGATTCGGATTCCGTTTCCAATGTTTCATTATATGTGAGAACGATAGCTGCATGTGCTCTTCTACTGTCTGAAAATAAATTGAAATATGTGTAAAATTTTTTTACGTTATTTTGTATTAGGAAAAAATCCTACAATAATATTTTTGCATTAAAAAAAATATACTATATTTCGGACTCTAGACAAAAAGAACTCACATAGGCTGTTATACCATAGAAACAAAATACATACGTGTTCTTCTTAAGTTTTTATTTAAAATGAAGTATGATTTATTCATGCTTATTTCGTGAGATGGGTGGGCGGTACAGGAAAAATAGCAATAAATGACTAATAATAATAATTTAAACACTATAAGTGGATCCCAAATATGATTTTTTTTAACCCACAGATTTCGGGCAAGCAACGAAAACATTTAACACAATTCTAAAAATCTATTCATACTTACAACTAAATTAAAATGTTTCGTGTTAAAAAACATAAGCGTAGATAATAAAACGTGCGGCGAATGCGCACCCAACTGTTTACTTTCCCATAAATGCTCCTCTTCCACTCGCGTTACTATGTATTCTGCAAAAAAAATATGTTATAATATTAAAATAAAAGTTTAATTTTAATATTTCGTTATATTAAGCATTATAGAATATTATAACAATATGTTAAACGGTGTAACACAACGCCGCGCTTTGTCTCGTTACCAGGACGACGAAATGAAAATGAAAAAAGTCCATTATTTCTTAAAAATAATTATCATTTTAAGTTATTTTTGTAGGAAATCTACGTGTTAATAAGATGTAATAAACTGTTGAATTCAAAATCATTTGATACTTACGTGAGTCATTATATAAAACAGAAAACTTTCTAGCCACCTCGTCCAAGCAATCGGTGAATTTCTCATAGTATGGGTCCGTAAATATATTGTCTATCCTACCATTTTCAAACAAATACTGTTGTATACCTGCAAAAGAACAAAATTAATAACTATTTAAATATATTATAAATTACACTAAAATTGAGAAAAAGAAAATAAAATTTAACTGTTCTATTTCAATAGAAACTTTATTATTAACCCACATAAAAGTTTAACTAATATACATATGATTGTGTTATTATATATCATTCATATACATACAAAAGTTTCACTTCGCACATAGTACGGTAAGCAGAGGGAAGTTGAGAATCTAGTGTTAAGACACTACGTTTCCATTAGTTTAAGTTTTCTAAAATAAGTATTTTTCCTTCCTAAATGTGAAATAAAACTTCAACAAGGTAAAAAATATTGATTAAGTATTTTAAATAATATACCTAAAACCAAATAATAAATAGTATCAGGAGCGTATTCGCTCCCATTGGGTTTCCGGACTTCCTTCACGAACAAACACAAGGAATAATTTAACTCGTCAGCCGTCAGTTGTAATATTTCCGATTTGAAAGGTTTCCGTCGTATTGAGCTCTTTTCGATTTCTGCATTCTTCGTCATCACCCATTGCTTCCATGCGTTAACGCCAAACGTATACTACAAACAAATATATTACTGGTAAATTATTATTTATACTTAATATTTGAATTAGTATCTAAATTAATTGAAATTGAGGCCAGTCGTGGCACAGAAGAACAAAGTGTCTGTAAAATCGACTGGTTGTGGATTGAATCCCCACTCTAGGAATGAAAACTAAATATTTATTTAAAATGTACATTTTCATTTCTTCTCATATGCAATAACGGTACTGTCGTAGTATACCTAATAGGTGTTTTACTGAAAAGGTTGTAGTTTTCTATATATGATATTGTTGTGAAAATGATAATATTATTAGAAAACTACTATTGTATTTTAGCCAAATAAAAAAAATATTGTGCAGCCAGTACCAGCGGGCAAAGCTGCGAGCAGGTTCCTATCATAAATTCTTTGAAGTTCTCGTGAGGATAAATCAAATATTACTTACATATATACACAATAATGATTGTTTTAGCTTTAACTCAAAAATATAATTAACTTTGCACTGTATTCATAAGTTCTACTTCTTACCACTTGAATATTTAGAGACGTATAATTTTTTTTTATACATAGAGCAAATTTTTTGTATAATTATATTATCTATATCAGCAGAGATAAAGAAAGTAATAAGAAAGGGCGGTATGGAGGGGGTACCTTGAGACACATGTTGGCGTCCGGCTTCTCCATGGGCTCGCGCGGCGGGTCGGGCGCGGGCGCGGGCGCGGGGTCGCGGCGGCGCTTGGGGCGGCGCGCGGGCGGCGGCGGCGGCCGCTTGCGCGCGACTGCGGCCGCGCCCGCCGCCGCGCCCGCGCCCGCGCTGCTCGCGCGCAGCGCCGCCACCGCGCGCTGCTGCTCCAGCACCATCATGTGCTGGTGCATGGTCTCGCCTTCGAGACCTGCCGATAGTAACATTATGTTAAAAGACCAAGTTGACCGTAGCGTTTGGTGATCCGGCTCCCGCCCTTTCTCTCTGACTTCCCCGCTAGGGATACAGCGTGAAAGTAAGTAAGTACCAACTGTTGACTTTTCACAATAGATCGAGATCTTCCGAGCTTATTTTCGGTTTCTGTAGGATTACTACTAAGATTTTTATATAAAAGAACAATTAAAAAGTGCTTGTTATTGCCTAAAGAAGAGAAAGAATATCCACGAAGTTTACCATATAGAAAGATTTTTAAACAAAACATTTAAAGTATTTTTTTATTACATTTTAGATCCTTAGACAATGAGTTGTCAACTAACCTGGCATGCCTGGATGTGAACTAGGTGTAATAGTATTAGCTGTCATGGCAGACTCCAAGTCCACAGGCTGGTCTTCGTACTCGGTGGCCATTTTTAGTGCCATTTGGAGCATATCCTCACCAAAAGCATTATTACCATCCATGGCTCCAACAGGACTGAAACCTTCTTCTGCAAAAAAAAATAATAGATACGTAAAAGTATAGAACTTTTAAAAAAATGGAAAAAATAAAAAAAATGGAAAGAATCATCAGTTATAATTAAACTGAAAAATTGTATAAAAAGATTACCATTCTCATCTTCAGTATCAGAATCACTCTGGTCTTTCTTCTTGTCACCTGCCACCATTTCGGCCATCATGAGGAGCTCAGCTTCAAACGGATCCGTTGGCATTTTGTCATGTATTTTGTTGATTTCCTTCATTATTCCCTTAGCAGAGTTCCTTGTAGTTGGTATAAAAACAGGAGTAGGTATTGGTATGGGTATAGGGACAGGTACAGGAAACGGTAACGACCACATCACACAAGGTACGGGGACGTAAATGGGTACAGGGACAGGTATAAGTACTCGCCTTTCCAAACTGGGGTCAGTTTGACACTCCTTTGTACACGGATGGGGACGGCACGAGACTCCTTTAGAGACCATCATGGGTTTCGTCATTGTGGCTTTATTGGCTACTTCGTGCGGGGGTAGGGTTTTGACTATAACGTGGTTGTATATTTTGGGGGGTAACGGAGGAGGTGGGGTGAGGGGTTTAGGAGGAGGAGGGGGTGTTTTGGGGGCCTGAGGGGGTTCTTGTTCAGCCTGTGCCTGAGCTTGCTGATGTCGCTTCGACTTAGCCCGTGTAGTATGAACTAGGGGCGGCGGGGGTGCTAAAGACTGGACATTTGAAATAACTGGCATACCAGATGATGAACGCTGTTGGTTTTTTGATGCTGTAAACAAAAATAAAAAATATTGATTTTTGTTGTTGTGTAATAATAGAAATCAATAAATTGTATTAAAAGTTTTGTAATGTTTGTCCAAAAATATATATTTTAACGTTGATGAAAGTAATGTTAATTTTTTGGATTACAAAAAAGAATATTGTTTAAAATTTTTATAATATTTTTAGTTTAGTACATTTTACTTATTAGTTTTATATTAAATATATACCATTGTTTTTGTGAGTAGCTGCAGAATACGTTCTTCTAGGAGCACCTGTGGGTACAGCCTTTTGTTGGTCGGCGGTTTCACCAGACTGCACCATCGGTAATGCTTGCTTCGAGTACTGACCCTGTCAACAGTTAATATAAAAAAATATTTTTCTATAATCTTTAAAGTACTTAGGTAGATTCCTTCGTTCTTCACTTTCCTTTAGTTTTTACCCTTTATTTAATACTGTGTTGATCTAATCGCACAAGAAAATTAAATAAAATATAAGAAATCAATTTAGTTTTAAACTTTAATAATTTTCCAAGTGAGGAACAAACGTCACTCGTATAACTCACTTTCCAATGACAATTTATAAATCATTTGCATACATCCATCATTAAAATAAAAATATGAAGTAATTGTTACATATAACAAAAGGAGTTTCATACTTTTTTTTTCTTAACGAGTTACCTAAAACCAAAGGTCGAGATATCTCTGTGAAAACTTTTTTATTAACAAATATTATATATAAGTAATCTTGAGGCAAGTCGTAGCGCAGGAGCACAAAGTGTTACTGTACAATCAACTGGTTGTGAGTTCGATTCCCTCTGCCCGCCCTGCCGGGTGCGGGATACAGCGTGAAGCTGATTTAATTTATTTAAAGTAATCTATGAATGTGGCCGGTCGTTACGTGTGACCGTAACCGCGATAGTTAGTGGGTTCGAAACCCATTAGAAGAAATAAAATATTTAATATTTTAAGTTCTTCGCTCTGGTTTCGAGGCAAAGCGCGGCGTTGAGTTCCACCACTCAATAAGCAATGTCTCTACCTCAGTCTCTACCTCAGGATACAACGTGTAGCTGAAAAAAAAGGAGCTGTGAATGTACCTGAAACGTCATAACGCACTGGTAGGTGCAGAAGTTGCGCACTGTCGCGTCCGACATGGTGAGGTGGTACTGCGCCAGCTCCGTCATTTGGCACATGTCACATTTTGTCCTAACAATTTAAAGAAATCTTTTTAATTATCTTTACTTATAATAAAATTGTAATGGATAGGTGTCTGTACATGGAAAGTATATAAGGAAAAAATGTTGTTAGGGACCTTTATTAATTTAGTAGAACACAAAATAATGATTTTTATATTTTTTGTCTGTTTGTCTGTGCGATTGTTACGAATTATTTAAAGCTTAACCAAACTTAAAGAATTAATCCATTTTTATGGTTTTGTATGTCAAAAGAAAAAAACGGAACTCTAATAGGATCACTTTGTTGCCCGTCCGTCCGTCTGTCAAGACCATTTTACTTGATTTGATTGTATTGAGGTATCAATTTGAATTTAATATCAGATATTCAGGTGCACAAACAATTCTTTGGAGCACAGAACTTAAGTTTATATCTAAGCTATATATAACATATGAGCATTTATGTATCATATGACATTTATCGCATAATGAAAACCTATAGTGTAATTCCCATAGACCTACAGTTATGAAATTTAGGACGAACAAAGATCTGACAATACGAATAAAATAAATTAAAACACCGAAAAATAAACATTTATTCGTTTATTTCATACCAAATAACTGTTATTCCGGCAAACTTAAGTTTATTAACTTCATTTGCCGCATCATCAAAATCTATACATTTCCCAATCATAATCCTGAAATTGGTACAGAACCAGTGAGCAAGTCCGACTCGCACTTGGCCGGTTTTTTTTCTTCAATATATTTAAATAAACATTTGTATGTTTTAGCCGTACGGGCTACGGCGGCAGGCAAGTTATACGTAAAACATGAGAGTGTCAGGCTGGCGCCGTAACGCGTTACGTAACTAAACGGTTTACCTACCAATAAACTAGAGCCTACTCATGCTCTATCCCGTACGTAACAAGGTAGGCAGGAGGAACCTGGGGACCTAGTTTTATTCCCTATTTTCATTCCCTTCCCATTACGACACTTTCGTTTCCCTCTTTCTGTCGAATTCTGGAGGCGACGCTGCGATTTGCCTCGTTAATAGAGCAAGGAAATGAAAATATTAAACATTTATTTTCCTTGAATAGTAATCAAATATCCAAGTTGTTACGTTTACTACTGACTTGCCCCTTAAATAATTATATTTTAAAAAAGAACTCAACTCACCGTCTCGAAGACACCGCGTTCACTGACACCAGATAGAGATTCAAACAATTGAGAGAGCACATCATAATGGACTGCCCGTTGGACTGAGACCGTTTAATCATGTCGAAATTATATTTCTTCACTTTACACCAATTACAGGGTACTATGTGTCTGGAATTACTTATGTATATGTTCATACAGGACTTGGAACAGAAACAGTTGGGCACCGCGCCGTCGTATATTGTGAAGAACATGTTTAATTTCCTCTCAAAATATTTTTTACACCAACGACATTGATCTAGAAAAAAAATATAAAATGTATTAAATTAAAAATATTATATTTGATTATTGTTGAGGCCAGTCGTGGTGCAGTGGCACAAAGTGTAACTGTAAAACCGACTGGTTGTGGGTTCGATCCCCACTCGAGGAGATAAACTATTTACTTAAATTTATATTTCCAATTCTTCGTTCTGGTGGCGAGGCAAAGCGCGGCGTTGAGTTCTGCCACTCAACACGCAATGCCTCCAAAATTCCGCAGAAATTGGGGAACGTAGTGTCTTAACACTAGGTTTTCTCTGCCTACCCTGCTGTGTGCGGGATACTACATGATAGCTTAAAATACTGTAAATTATATAAATTTACATGTACCTGGGAATATATTATTAACAAATTTGAAAGCAGCAAAACACGGATCCGAGCACAGCCTTTGAGAAACATCTTTGTTCACTAACACTTCGATGGTCGTCGCTTTTTCTATTGAACATACCGCACATTTCGCCCACATCGGTTGTGGCACCGGATTCTTACTCATCTGATCGAACTTCTCCATACAAGTTTGGGAACAGAAATCCTTAAACTGGCCCTTATCACCGACCGGCGCTAGGAACCCTTGGTGACCCTGCGATATATCCTTTTGGCAATAACAACATATTTTCAAGCCCTTCTTAAATTCCTCCAAGCACGCCGAGTTACAAAACTGCCGTATATCGTAGCCGAATCGTACGCAATATTTTCCTAGGCTCGTGTGTAGCACTGGATTGTGACAATTCGAGCATTTGGAGCCGATGAGGTTTTGATATCTCCTTAGGCACACTTCATTACAGAAGTCCATTGCTTCCCACATGAGCATCTTCTCCTCGTCACTGAGTATGGTGTGACAATGTGTGCAGGTTCGAATGAAGGTCCGTTCCCTCTCCTCCCTGGCGGCCTGCACCATTGCTGGAGTTTTAGTTTGAATTTTGTACGCTTCATCTAAATATTTATCTGTAGCATTGCTTATAACTTTTAACTTAAGTAATGGTGGATTTGCCGGTCGCGCTGGTGTCTGTGTCTTTTGCGGAGGGACCCGATGCACCCTTTTCTTTTTTAACAAATACCGTCCGTTTTCTTTAGCATTCAAATTCCTCAGACAGACCTGTTCACAAATATGTAAAGAGATCCCATATCGTACTAAACTATATAAGCACTCCTTGAATTGTTCACATACACAACAAGTGGCATCCTCCGGTGTTTTCTCTTCAACAGTAATCCTTTTCCTCTTGATGGTGTAGAGGTCCTTTTCGTAGGCCATCATACTGTGCAAGCATTCCAGAGAACAATAATTTGTGTCTTCACCATCAAAGTTATAATAGAAGAAGCACATTTTTTTCTCTTCGCATTCAGAGCATGTGAGCATTTTGGGTGAGATTTCTTCGACCATATATTTTTTACTAACAACTACGTACTGGCCGGGATTTTTTTCTTGGAATAATTTGACGCATGCCACCTCACAAATATAACTAAATCCATCTTTTATAGCAAATCTAAAATTACATGATTTTTCTTTGTTACACTGTACACATGTCTTGTCAACAGGACTAATTTGTTGTATAGAATCAGATGATGATTTATCTTCAGTCTCAACGGCTTCTTCATGTTCAAATTCTTTATCTGTTCATATAAAACAAAATAGATATAGTAACTATTCAAAGAATAAAATCTTCAAATTAAATTAATATAAAAATAAAATGCAATAGTTGTGGGTTTGTATAACACTTAAGGGAATCACTCACACTCTGCTGACAAAGAAAAGAGCGGCGTGGAAGTCCACCACTAAACAACTCCTCTTAAACTGGGAGGTAAGTGGAAAACAGACTATCACTAAGTTTCCTTTATATACCCTGCTGTATGTAGGATAAAGGGTAAAGATTAAAAAAAACCTGTTAAACTATACACATTAGGTTCACAAAACTAAATATCCTCTACCTCCACCATTCTCCTGTGAAGGGTCTTCAGTACTAACATCGGCGTCCATCGCGTCGCTTGCGTCTTCGGCGTTAAGCTCTGAGGTTTCCTCACTCACCCCTTCACTGGTTTCCGGCACCTCCGTTTCAGTTTCCTCTTTGGGTACCGCTGATTCTGCTGCTAGTGCTGCCTCTGTTTAAAATAACAACATAATTTTTAATTTATTTATATTAAGTATAAACTATTAATATTTATTTAATATGATTAGTGGTCCGATAATATTATAAAAGAAATACTATTTCTAAAAAGGTTTATGTAACTCTTTAGTTTCTTTTTAATTTGGTCCAGGTTTACACATTAAATTTAAAAATATGAAAAATTCTATATATTAAAAACAAATAATTAGGAAGCCAATTAAAACTTAACAAAACAAAAAACTTAATAAAAACAACAAAAATAACAACGAGATCACAACAGTGTGAGTCTTGTGAACAGGTTGATCGATAGGATACAATTTGACCAATGACAAAACATTTTACCTGTTCTCTATAATTTATTACGCTAGCACTTTATTTTTATATCATTAAAATGCATCTCAAGTTTGAAACCGACTTGGCTTTTGGGTGGTTTTACGTGTTAAGTATTTAAAAATTAAGAAAATAATTTATTGTATTAATGTTTCTGTAAAATGAGTGAATAGAAACATTTATAGATTTTAATTTAGATTTTTACCATGTTCCTGGCTTTAAATATCGCAGTAATGTGCAGATAGTGCAATATATAAATATATATGCACATTACTTTAGTGCAATATATAAATATATATGCACATTACTTTAATAAAATCATAAACATTTTTTTTTAATGAATATAGTAGCTCTATCAATTGTGATCTATAAAATAACCTTTTTTGACATTTCATGGCTACGTAAATAGGGTATAACTATAAGAACACACATGACTGAGCATAATTATCAATACCAAAAATCAGAAATAAATCATAGCAACAATAATAATAAAGTTCTTTTTCTGTATTATTATTCTTGTAATTTTTATTTTATTTTTGAGCATTGTTAAAAACAAGTCAATGGTGCATAGCATTCATTTAAGAAAAAAAAAATGAATCATGCATATAAAGACAAAACTTCCAATTCTATGACAAAGTTCTTTATTAATGGTTAACTAAATATGATATTAAATACTTAAACAAGTTTTTTTTTAACCCACCTTCATCCCTTTTCCGTTTATCTGCTAAAACTTTTTCAGCGGCAGCCTTATCAGCTTCTGAGATCTCTCTTTCTGTATCGGGTAACAAACAAACTTCTTCATCTGCACCAGGTTGCTCTACAAGTTCTGATAAACTACTATCATCCTCTGCAAAAAACAATTGATATATTAAATATTAATCTATAGCTTTTTATAAGGAAAAAATATTTATTTGACCCTCCCTCTCTTCTGCCTAACCTTGCATGTATGGGAAAAATAACATTTTTAACCCATAGACATTGACATAAACCTTTTAAAATACATCAGTGTAGAAGAAAAACTGAAATCTGTGGTCTATCAAACTTACCCCCCCCCATCAAATGGGTAACTTTGACACACAACACACACTTTCAAAAAAGGGTAGTCATAATTATTCTTTTTATTAATCTATGTAACATTAGTTCAAGTCTTTTATAAAATAATTTACGTAACTGATGTAAAATTTATGTAAATCATTCCACAGTCTTATATTAAAGAAAGTGGAGAATCAGTCTTAGAGTATTTGGTATTTGTATACTATATATTTTTATTCATTTAATCCCCCAAAAATCATCATCCATTATGTAAATAATTTTTAATAGAGCTAAAATAACATTATCCTTCTGCTGAGTCTAAAATTGAGGCCAGTCGTGGCGCAGCGGCACGAAGTGTGATTGTAAAACCGACTGGTTGTGGGTTCGATCCCCACTCGAGGAGATGAAATATTTACTTAAATTTATATTTCCATTTTCTTCGCTCTAGTGTCGAGGTTAAGCGCGGCGTTGAGTTCTGCCACTCAACACGCAATGCCTCCAGAATTCGGCAGAAAGTGGGGAACGAGTGTCTTAACACTAAGTTCCCTCTGCCTACCCTGCTGTGTGCGGGATACAGCGTGAAGTTGATTTATTTTTATTTTTTATTTTAATTAAAATAAACATATTAAATAATGATAACTATTTTTTTTTTAATAGTATTGTATAGTGAAAAATTATCGAAATTAGTTCAAGATCTCACTGTCAATGTTACCCAAAGCAAAGTTACCTAGATTGACTATACTGAAAATATCTACAGCACATAACTATTAGTGTCACACTGTATTCCTCATAGAGCAGAGTATGCAGAGAGAATCAAATGCCAAATCTTCGTGCTCTAGGTTTTTGCCAGAAAAGCCCGAGGGAAAATGATAAAATTTCATTCCCACTTACATAAAATTAAGTTAAATTACCTGGAGGATGTTCGTCTTCAACATCATCATGACATTGATCATCACCCGCATGTACGTCGGTATTATGATCATCATCATCATCGTCATTGATGTTTAATGTTGATAAATTCGCCTGCCCTGGAGTATCAGTTGAATCTGAACGATCTTTTAGCAAAGCATCAAAGGGATCTAATGCCTGGAAAAATTAAATACAAATAAAAAATATTTTAAACAATAGTTTAACTACAGTCAGTAGAGAAGAGTAATCTACTTACATAATAGTAAGTAGAGCCTAGTATTAAGACATTCTGTTCTAACTTTCCACCCAAATTCAAGTGAACTAAATGTAATAAAAATTCAAGTGTATTAAATGGTGAACTGAACACTATCTTCTCTTAAGGGTAAATAAACATAATTTGAATTATTTTAACATTCATGGTAACAAAACAAAGTGTGGCATTCAGTTCTGTCACTGCATACAATTTCTTAAAATCTTGATGGTTTTCCAAGTGAACATAACAACTTTTATATACTTTAAACAATATAACTTACTTGAGTGTGATCTTCTTGTTGATCATCAATAGAACAATGGGGTGCGGTTTCAAATTCTGGTTTCCTGACCTCTGATTTATCGTCACTTTCATCTTTATTTTCATTAATTTGTTGATTTGAGTCTTGGCTTTCTGTTAGAATTTCTTTATCTGATGTACTTGGTTCAGGCTTTTCTTCAGAATCTGCTTCAGCCTTCACTTCTTCAGGAGCTTCATTGTCTTGTTGGGGACTCTCTTTTTCTTCTTCTTCCTCTTTCAAAGGAATCTCTTCAGATTGTGTTGTTGGTTCTAAACTTGTAACCTTTTCTTTTTCTACATCCTCAATTTGCTCTTCTGGTTGTGTAGTAACATCTGGCTTCTCTTCTACAAAATAATATATATATTTTTTTAAATAATTGAATAATAAGATAAGTGACTCTTCTCTATCTCTCTTCTCATAATATTTATAATTAATATCATTGAATATTAATCTATAGGATAGGAATAATCTAGGATAGGATTTCTCCAAGACAAAATTGTGCCAAAATCAATGCATATCTGTCTACGCTCCAATTTTAAATCAATTACTAAAAACTATCCTATATTATCAAAAACATTTCATATTAATTTAAAAATTACAATATATTTATTAGATAGACAGACAAAACTTTTTTTATGTAGGCTGCTACTTGGCAATCTGTTTATAAAAACAAAAATCCAAGATGGTAGTTGATTCTTGCCTGGTACATTTTAGAGGTGAGCTTCTAGTGAAGCATCACTCTCATACTTTGGCTGAAAATCTTTCTACTATCTCTAGAATGCCCTTTCGTTTTAGCCTGCAAAACTGCAAGATGATTTTTGAAATTGAGATAAAACTAGTGATAAAACACTATTTCCTGTTTAGTGCTGAATCTTTGAGATATTATATATTGGTAATGGTAGAATTCAACATTATTTTACCAATTAGAGAAAAGAAACTGTTACTGTTATTAAATAAAGAGAGTATCATTTATAAATTATGACATGGACAAGTGGGGATTGAACCCACAATATATCATGTTTACTGTTAGATATTATTCGATTGAGCCACAATGGTTGCAGACATTTTCTAATATTATAAAGCAAAAACTCTCTTAAATACCTTTTTCTGGGTTTTTATCCTCACTTTCCACATTTTCAGTAGGTAAATCACAAGAGCTATCTTGTACATCTTTTACAACATTAGTGTCTTCTTTTTCTACATTTTCACAGGTATCACTGTTATCAATATTATCACTATGTTCTTTATTTACATCATGGTCCAAATTATTTTGTATATCACTATTAACTTCAGTATCACTATTTATATTGCTAATATTTTTATCACTATGAATATCACCACTTTCAGAAGTTTCCTTTGTAACTTCAGTTGTTGTATCGGTTTCAGTATTTTGAGCTTCGGGGTTTTCTGCTTCAGTTTCAGTAGTGGAATCTACTTTGCTCTCGCTTTCTGTGTCGCTGGGCTTTTCTATAATTTCTTTTTCGTCCATTGTTATAAATCAATTAGAACAGATCACAAAAAGATCAACATCTGAAATAAAAGTGAAAATAATCATTATCGACCAAAGAAAGAATATATAAACCGAATTATGCACCAGTTGTTTGCTTTGCGCTAGCCGCACCCGGCAAATTTTGAGGTTAGAAATACTACAACAATTTCGTATTGTAACATATAATAGAAATAACAGAGACCAGTGTTTTAACGCTGTAAATTACACAATATTTATCAGTTTTAATACTATAATGTAATGGTATTAGTAAAAAAAACAGCAATAAGAATGCAATTGACGCTTAACTAAGTTCAAGTCACATATCCCGCGCTTATTCTTTTTCATGTTATGTTTTTAAAATTAAGATCACTCACTTATTCACTTTATATAGCCAGATATACTGATATTTTTTTTATTTAATAGTTTACTTTATGTTTTGCACTTTATCAAATATATATTTTTGAAAATTGCCAAGATTTTAGAATTATGTCGGTATGCACTCATAGATTATGCTCTAAGCTGTAAGCTATTATTGCTTAACTGAACATTTTGAATTATACGATACAATCACAAAAGAACTTACAAAAATAAAATATTTAACAAATCACTTGAAAGCCACAACAAACGACCACCATATTGGATTCAACCAGTGCTTGCAATTTGCTGCGGATGTGAAAGGTTTCACCAACTGAAGAACTAGCATGATATATTTATTTATATCACTTTAAACATTTTATTTCTCAGTTATCAAATACTCTGAAATTATTATTATGCTGTAGCAGAATGTAAAATTTTTAAGGCTCACACAGAATAAATAGCAATCAATGTTTTAAAGCAGTCAAGTACAATACTTCTTTCTTAGTGCTAATGTTGGTATATTCCGACGCTATAATTTAGTGATGTACGCATCATTATTACATTGAAATAATATCGAGCTACGATAAACTGCTCACAACAAAATTATTAATATAAATAGTCAGACAAATATACTTTAATAACAAAATTTACAAATTTTATATTAAATAAAATCATTTGTATAGACTATAAGTATACGAATTATTTTCCAGGATCACTCATATGTGTACAATTATATAATATTAAATATAGAATTACAATGCTTATCGATATTATTAAACTTACTATAATTTACCTATTTTATAATATAGATAAGCTATATGCGCTTAAAAATGTTATAAACACTTGTAACATACGCATTAAGTTATATATTTATAATTCCAGAAATATTTCTTCCTAAAATGTTACTTTATTAATTTAAAAAGAGCTATTCTGTTAGCAAATAAGCTTTAGTCGAATAATATTTTAACCTTGCTATCAACACTAACAGTTACTTGTATAAAAAATTTATGTATTATGTAATGAAATATATTTTCTTGAATAATTACTACTAATATTATTGATATATTTATTTTCTAATTAAGTTAATAATTTACGTATAAAAATTAATAATAATAAGTTTATAATAATAAACGTAAACCTAAAGAGTAGATAACAATTCCATAATAAATAAATTATTTTTTACAAAAAAAAAATGCAATGCATTAAAAGTAAAAAATAAATTTACTAACATAAAGTAAAACGTACTTTGATTTTGTTAAACAAAACAAATTAAGAATAGATTTTATAATTTTGAAGTCCGTGTCAAGCTAATGCTACGACAACCTTATTATGATATCAAATTACTAAGCGTGTTTGTTTTACTTGGCATCAACTTCCAAATTATAAAATATTTCTTCAATTATTTTTGTTTAACAAAATCAAAGTACATATAACTTTATGTTAGGTAAATTTATCGAATACGAATCATCGAAATTGATTTGCATGATATTGAGTTATTCGCCTATTTATCGCGTACGGCGTAACGGCGGACGGCGGCACTTGTTTTCTATATTTATAAAACTTCCTTTATTGAGTGACTAACTGACGACGTATACTATAGGTACGCAGAAAATTATGCGAAATTTGAGTCATATGTTACTTTTGGAATGTATGGGAATATTAAAGATTTGCATAATTCGTATAGGGAAGGAAAATACTACATTTTTTGTTTTGTAAAACACACCTGGCTACAACTTTAAAATTTTCAATTCAAGCTTTTGCTTCTTAATTAAAAAAATATTGGAGTGAGACATTGCATCTTATTAAATTAATTTGTACATATCTTTTAAAATCCATTATTTTAAAATAATATAGGTTACATATAATAATTCAATAAATTTTAAATAATATGAGCTTATGATATTCAATTATTTCATCAATAAAAAATTGCATTTTCAATTTGAATGCATCGTATTGTGATAAAGATTAGTTTTCAATTACATTTACGTACATGTTTTGATATCTATATTTTTATTGGCCGTTTTATAATACGCGGCTGTTTTCATTGGTTAAAGTTATGTCAACTGTCTTGAATTTAGCGCGTATTGGTTATATATGTATAAAATTGTAGTTCTAATTGTTAATAGAACGTCGCAGCTTATTATGGCGGGTTTGTGTTTTTTCAAGCTCAAATACGAAACGAGTAGTAATGTGCGCCGCTCGGGCGGCGACATTGACAGCGATTTGTCGAGTATTCTCATTCGCCATTTTGTGAATGTTATGGAATTTAACGTTAAGTAATCAAGGTACACACGTCCTGGAGGATTTGGAAATTGGCGTAAGTGATACTTTGTATATTGGTCTTACCTGACCTAATGTTATTCGAAATCCATCGAATTTTTGTGTGAAAACGCTATCATTGTTACACTATATTAGATAAGAGAATCTTAAGTATTTCTGTCCCGTTAGATATATAATATACAAACTTGTTTTGGGTTATGTATCAGACTATGTCATCTTTTTTTCAGAAAGTGAGATGTCCGAAAAATCTATGGTAAGCAAAACAGTTTTAAAGCGTCATGAAGTTGCTAGACCCATACATATTCAAAGGCTGGAAGCCGCCTTAGATATCAGGCCATTTGTGAACCAGGTGGAAAAAATACTTAACTCTGATGGAGGCAGTGACAGTGATGATGATTCACTCGTAAAATCTATGCCCAATGAAATGTCTAAGGGTGATAAAGATATGCATGGAGTTGTTACTACTAAACAAGGTATGATAAGTGTTTTTATACCACATTTTGACATAATATAGTAGAATTATGAAAAAACTTATGTTATGGTAAAAGAACAGTTTTTTTAATTGTATTTAAAAAACAGTTAAAAGATTTATGTTATTTTGTACATTCTAATTTAAGTATTAATATACTTTAAACATAATTTGAATTACTTTATATTATTTATTCTGTATATATATTGAATACATTTATAATCAATAGACATTCTTTTTTGTAAACAGAAAGACAAAGTGATCGCCTGAGATTATATAATTTGGCATCTGTTGGAGAAGAACGTCAGTGGCTTAGAGATGTATTGTTGTCATCAGAAACTGAATCAAGTAGTGAAGAGGATACATCAGCTGCTAAAGATCTAAGAATAAAACGATTACTCAGGGAAAGACATTTTCATAATAAATATGCAAAGGAATATTACAAGGATCCAGGGGTAGGAATATGTCTTATTATTGCCAGTTTTACACTTTTTGCTGCAAAGCAGAATAGACAAGAGAATCTAGTGTTAACATGCTCTATTAAAATAATTTAATGTATAGTGGAGTCTGTCATAGTGCAGTGGCATTAGTGTGTGACTGCAATAGAATGGTTATAGGTTTGATTCCCACTTGAAGAAATTAAAAATTAATTATTAATTTCTTTGCTCTGGTACCAAGGCAAATTGTGGCACTGAGTTCCACCAACAAGCAATGCCTTAAAAATTTGGCATCAGAAAGTGGGGAAAGTTCCCCCTGCCTACTCTGCTGTGTTGGATACAAAGTGAAAATAATATATAGTAGACCACATATTTTGTAGTGCTGATCAAATTAGACCCATTAGATATGTGTAACTCCCGAAGTTAGAATTCCAAGCAAGTCAAGTATTTTATTCAGAACCAGTGACATAAAGTGCTTGGACAGTCTCCATACTCAAGGTGTGGGTTTTAGATTCACTAGGTTAATATTTAATATGTAAAATATTTTTCTTTTCTAAATCTTTAAAAAAAATATAAAGTAGGTATATGTTTTTCATTTGTATCTATTGATATTTTACTCACAAATTAAGTAATTTTAATGTACAACTATATAATATAAGAACCACAAAAACAACAGAAAATATATATATTTCCAGAATTCTCGCTACATGTACTATGGGGCAGGTTTGCTGTCCACCATAGATAGATACCCTGAGAGAAGGATAAGCCGCCCCATACAACCACCATCAAGTCGAGGCAGAAGAGGCCGTCCATCTGAAAGAGGTGCCAGAGGCAATCAAAAACCTAAAAGAGGCAGAGTTAGAGATAGAGGGTATAATGAAGGTAGTGATGCTGTAAGTAAATTTATATTAATTACAAGCGGCTCCCGCGCGAACCCACTTTCCGCCGAATTTGCCTTGAGACCAGAGCAAAGAAATGGAAATATACACTTAAATTAATATTTCATTCCCTCTAGCAGGGATCGAACCCATAACGAGGTGCGTTTATAGTCCCGCTTTGTGTTCCTGTGCCACAAAAGGCCTAACTTATTTGGCTTTGCTTACACAAATTGTATTTATTTAATAGGCACGGCAAACACTGTTTTTTTTCATGTAAATTTTTATCTCGCGAAAATTCAAAGGTAAATAATATAATTTAAAGAAAATTAAACCAACTTCAAATTCGTATAAAAACAAAACAGCCAGTGAACTCATAAGGATAAATGCAAGTTCTAATATCTACTTCTGATTTCTGCCATGTCTCTAAAACTACTTAAGTGATTTTGATGAAACTTGTACGGCTCCATAACTTGAACTAAACCTAACTTAAATATAAAAAGAATCATCTCAAAGTGAGTTTTAATTTTAGAGAAATTTGTGGATAAATATACAAACATACACTTACCAAATGAACCACACGTACTTGGAAGCCTAAATTATATCATCATATTCAAATATTATTCAATTTAAACAATATTATATACATACATATAGCTCCTATTTTGAAATCTGTTAAAAATAGTCTATATGTTGCTCCACAACCTCCTATATTTTTAAATTGTAATCCCATAACAATCAATTCACGGTAAGGAGATTAGCTGTATTTAATATAATTCATTTTATAGACATGATGTCAATTTACATTGGATAATCTCCGAAATCTCCATTTTTTATAATCATACAATCACAGTTTTTTGATCATCGTACAAATAATAATTTAACAAACTTACTTGCAACAAAACAAACACTAAATGTTAACAAAAGCTTGCCAAAATCCAATAATAAAAACATTTAAATTGGTAAAGTCTGAGATTAGTATGAAGAAACTGACAAACATACATAAAAAAAAAAAACCTTATTTAGAGCTCTATTACATTGATAAATTTTCCCAGTAATTATTTTTGTTATTTATCTTCCATGTATAGACAATGTTTCTATTTCAAGTTTTAATCTAAATATTTGCTATGCTAAAAAAAAATCATATGGATAAACTAAGAGGTCCATTTAACCACAGGATTTGTCCATAGGATTTTTTTTAGCACACAGGGGGTATATCTAAACCTAGAGTTAAAACACTCCATTCCCATTACAACACTTCAGTTCCCCAGTTTCCACTGCTAGCGCCCATGCGCTACGATTTTCCTCCATAATATTTTATTTTAAGTTATTTTATTGGCTGGCTAGTATATTTGGTATGATAATTTTTGTTTAACAGCCTGATGGAGTGGATTGGGAAGAACAATTGAGAAATCTTAAGGAAGAAAATGATACAGACGAGTTCACTATTGCTGAAAAGTCAGGAGTCAGGTACCATATCTTTTTCATAACTTCACATAATTGAGAGCATTGCAATATTCAACATTATCTCTTAATTGATATTTACAAATTGAATTCATTAGCATTATATTTATATATTGTTATATATGGTTTTGATAATTATTTATAAATTATTAAGATACCCATTGAGATTGAGGCCAGTCGTGGCGCAGCGGCACAAAGTGTGACTGTAAATCGACTGGTTGTGGGTTCGATCCCCACTCGAGGAGATGAAATATTTACTTAAATTTATATTTCCATTTCTTCGCTCTGGTGTCGAGGCTAAGCGCGGCGTTGAGTTCTGCCACTCAACACGATGCCTCTAGAATTCGGCAGAAAGTGGGGAACGGAGTGTCTAAAACACTAGGTTCCCTCTGCCTACCCTGCTGTGTGCGGGATACAGCGTGAAGCTGATTTTTTTTTTTTATTAAGATACCCACAACTTATGTCACTTTTATAATAAAAGTGATAGTAAAGTAGGGTGAGTTGACATAATGCTGTTGTCATGAGATTATTGTCATTAAAGTAATTACGAATCAATAATAATGTGTTTGAATATAATGTATATAAAATTAGTTTAATTCTTTTTGTCATAGAGTCTATTGATTCAAAATGCACTACAAATTGATATAGCGTCTCACTGTGAATGCGGTGGTCATGGTTTCATTCCACTTGAGGAAATGCTTTTTCTCCTTGCTCTGATAATAAAAAGGAAATAAGGGTGGAACAGTCCATTCGTAATTTTCTCATAAAGTGAGCAACGGGAGTGTCTTAATAGGAGCAGTATCTCATGGAGAATGAGCATCTTAACACTAGGTTTCCTCTGCGTACTTACTGCTCTGTCCGAGATACAGCTTGAAGCAGAAAAAATGACAATTTTTAATACTTTTATTATTTTTATTTCCAATTAGAGGCCGCAAGAAACCCACATTGAAGAGCCCAGAAGCTTTAACAGCCCGTCGCAAACGACATTGGCAACTCCTCGTCAAAAAGGAACTGGGCAAGGTGCAGAGAGCGAGAACGGCACAGCACAGAGAGCTGATGCTGCAGAGAAAGAGACTTTCTGCATTGTGTTGTAAACATTGGCGGCATGTTGCTATGCAGGTAGGTTTTTTTAATAGGAAAGACAAGGCAAGCAAAAGTTTGGGTCTAATGATGGTAATTGATGAACAAAATCGACAAGACAAACACAAGAAAATAGTATTAAAGTGTCTTTTATATGTTTTACGACAAAAAAAATCAGCTTAACACTGTATCCCGCACAGGGCATGGTAGGCAGATGGAAACTAGTGTAAGGACACTCCATTTTCCATTTTCTACCGATTTCTGGTGGCATGCGTATTGAGTGGCAGAACTCAACGCCGCGCTTATCCTTGACACCAGAGCATCATTTCTTAATGAGAATATAAATTTAAATAAATATTTAATTTCTTCGAGTGGGAATCGAACCCATAACTAGTCGCGTTTACTAGTGTTTTTTGTGTCCCTGTGGCACGGCTGTCTTCAATTGTTATATGTTTTATGCAATGTCATATTGTGTGTAGGGCCATCTCGTAGAATGTTTATTCTACTTTCTTAAAATATGTTTTACTCTTAAAATCGAAATTATATGAAGGCAATATTTCTGTACCTGGATTCAATTACCATTGTGTCCAATAAACCTTATAATATTTTTAACATTTTTAAACTGTTATTCTACACTTAGGAAATAAAAATACTTTTTAGAAAAAATATAATTTTATGAAGCCGGATTTGAACCCGCGCTTCTTGTAAATCTCTTGTAATCAGTATATGTATTATAAAATTATTAAACCTAAAATTTTCTGCCAACAGTCACAAAAGAACATGAAGGAAACAGTATGGCGTTGCAAACGGTTGAGCAGAGAGATGCAAGCATACTGGCGCAGGTACGACCGCGCGGAGAGGGAGACGCGCCGCCGCATGGAGAGGGAGGCGGAGGAGCAGAGGAAGGTGGAAATTGCCTTATATTTATAATTTTTTTTGGTGTTTCTAGTTGTGGCATTATTAGCCAGATTCTATCTATATAGTAGAACGAAGTTTAACGAAGAGACGAGTTTCATTTAACACTTTTTTCCACACAGCAGTGTAGCTCGTGTTAAGAGACCGTGTTTGGTACTTTCACAGATGGACGTGGAACTAATGGAGGCGAAACGTCAACGTCGAAAGCTAAATTTCTTAATTACGCAAACGGAACTCTACGCTCATTTCATGCAACGGAAATTAAACGCGGAGGACACCGACACTGATGCCGATATGATTCTAAGTCAGTTAGATGAAGATGCTGATCCGAGGCTTGCCGCTATTGATAATTATGATTGGTTAGTATTTTCTTGTTTATGTTGGTGCTTGATACTATATAGCCCAAGATCCAAGGGCCCCCAGACCTACGTTATTTTATCTTTAAAGCTGAAATTTTGTTAATTATTAATATTATATGTAGTTCAGACTGTATGCATACTCACTAACTTGAATTTAGGGCTTTGAGAGGTAGCGCCAAATACAGGTAAATCTCCTTCTGGGAGGACGATTGAGCCATCAGATTAGTCTGCCTTTTAGAGGTCTTGAAATAGTTCGTAAATAATACATGTAAAATTAAAGCTTACTAATATAACATAGTTGTCCCCAATTTTAAACAAACTTAAGGATATCTGGCAGAATTAAGGGCCCACGTAAAGATTCTGGTAAAAAAAATAGAGTCTCGTTGTATGCAGCAGGGTAGGCCTCTTTGCCTCGACACCAGAGCAAAGAAATGGAAATGTAGATTTAAATAAATATTGCTCTTCCTCGAGTGGGGATTGGACCCACAATCGTCGCGGTACAGTCACACCCTTGTGCATAATAATAAAAAGAAATATTTATAAAAATAAAAAACCTGACTGAATAAAACTAAAAAAAAAATAAACAATAGTCAGTAAACAATAGTCAAACAACAGCCCAATAGTTTATTAGGATTAACAGTCGGGACCTCTTTAAATTATGCGGGGCTCCTAGTAAAGATTTTATTGATTGAAGATTTACTTATAGGTCCAATTGATTGTATACCGTTAACGCTGAAACAATAAATAGAAAATACACTAGAAAAATAATGTACAAAAGACATATTACACTTGTATAGATGCGATGCTTTTGAAAAATTTGGAGTAAGATATTTGAATAATAAGTCACTGTCCAATTCCCAGCGAGGAGATGAAGGCGCTGGCGTCGCGGCACGCGCGCACGGCGTTCCAGGCGGAGCGCGCGCGCGCCGCGCCCGCGCCCGACGGCGACGCGCGCCGCGACCACGACCAGCCCGCCATCTTCCGCGGCACGCTCAAGGGCTACCAGCTCAAGGGCATGAACTGGCTCGCCAACTTGTACGACCAGGTGCGACATCTCGTATATAAAATATGTATATTTTTTAATTATTTTAACGCAAATTGCAGACGCGCGCGGTCTTTACGTTTTTTTTTTAAATTTTAAAATTCTGACAGCGGTTACAGTACGACCGACGAATTGTGACCGGCTTGAAGTTTGTTTACATTTGTTGTTTATTGAGTATTGTTCACGTGGGAATAAACTAATTTTCAGTAAAAAAAAAATATTTAAAATCAAATTTGCATAACCACCTACAACCAGTTTCAAGACAGCCGTAATTCGTCGACCGTATCCTATATGTATTCAAATGTAACTAAACACTGAAAGTGGTAATATTTTGTTTTTAAACTATAGTTTTTTTCACATAACTGGTAATGGTCACACAGATAAGAACTAGATAGTATTAGGCTTTCGTAGCCAACTTTTCTTAATTATGATAAAAATATATATTCAACTGATAGTTACTGAACTGAAGAAATCAAATGATTTCTAGTCAAAGAAATATTTATGTTCTAAACATATTTTTTCAATCGATCTGTCTAAATAAAAAGTTCTTATCAAACACTTCTAACATGAACAAAATACATTATTACATAATTTATTTTTCGAAATGGAGGTTTAAGTTATAACATAAATATTTATTTCACTTCTCCAGGGTATAAGTGGAATACTAGCAGATGAAATGGGTTTAGGTAAAACAGTGCAATGTATAGCGTTTTTATGTCACGTGGCGGAGAGGTTGGGCGTGTGGGGACCTTTCCTGGTGGTGTCTCCAGCTTCAACTTTACATAATTGGCAGCAGGAGATGCAAAGATTTGTACCTGATTTTAAAGTGGTAAGTTGTGTTGTATTTTAAATATTTTATATGTAAAATTATAAAACGATAAGAAAATTTCTTTTAAAATCAGCATTTGCGGTATAAAACCTTTATTTTTTATAATTTAATGTCTTTGGAAAATATATACATTTTTTTATAAATCAATGTTATTCAATCTTTTTAAAAGAAAAGAATTACTCTTTATTAACTGAGTTATGAGTCATTCGTTTATTTAATGTACTAAAATATTATAATACATTGGGTACGTATTTTAAAAATATTCTCTTGACTATTACGTTATTTTTATTTATTTATATTTTCATATATTTACAAAATATCGCTATATTCAATATAAAAATAATTAACCAATATATTAACTTACAGGTGCCATATTGGGGTAGTCCAAGTGAACGTAAAATCCTTCGACAGTTCTGGGAACGTAAAGATCTCCACACACGACAAGCGGCTTTCCATGTGGTAGTGACGTCATACCAAATAGTAGTGTCCGATTTGAAATATTTGAACAGAGTGTCGTGGCAGTATATGATATTGGACGAAGCTCAGGCCATTAAGAGTTCGGCCAGTATGAGGTGGAAGTTGCTACTTGGATTTAGTTGTAGAAATAGATTGTTGTTGTCAGGTGGGTTTCATATATTTTGTTATAGTCAATGGAAAATAGTAATAAATAATCCAATAAGGATAGTTCGAATGCTAAAACGGTTAAAGATCTGTAAATATTGTTTATTAAAATGGAGATGAAAAAAAACACCTATTATTTTTTTAATAAAATATCTCAAATAGAGCATAGATGAATAAATTGTCTTATGCTATTTTAATACAAAAAAAATGCATGTTTGGATATAAAGTTACATATAATATTTTAATCTTATTAGTTGATACAAATAATGCTTGTATAATAATAACTTAATAATATACTTCGTATAATAATAACTTAATGATAGTTATGGGAATATATTAAAAAAAGTAAGCAACACATTCTTCTTACAGGAACTCCAATACAAAACAGTATGGCGGAATTGTGGGCGTTGCTTCATTTTATAATGCCGACGCTTTTCGACTCGCACGAGGAGTTCAACGAATGGTTCTCCAAAGACATCGAAAGTCACGCTGAAAACAAAACTGCTATAGATGAGAGTGAGTTGCTATATTTAATATTTTCAAATATTTTTTTATTATATTCAATTATGGGTTTCTGATTATTTTCGTTTTTCTGATCTCGTTAGACAAAATGCAGTTACAAAATTTCTACCATCTTCCCTCACAACGACAATGTGATGCATAAACATAAAAAACTTTAAATTATAATGAAAAAGAGTTCATTATTCCATATTTTGACGCAGTGGTCGCGCAGCGGCGCAGCATCTGAGTGTAAACGCTACAAGTGTGAATTCGATTCCCACTAGAGGAAATGAATTGATGAGTAATTGAGTTTCGGCACCAATATTCTGAAGATTATGTAAAAGAATATAAATTCTCTCTGCCTACCTTGCTTATGCGGAATATAGCGACACTAAACTTGTAGGAAATGTTTTTAATCCATTTTATTTTCAGAACATCTATCTCGGTTGCATATGATTCTGAAACCATTTATGTTACGACGGATCAAAAAGGATGTTGAAAATGAATTATCTGATAAAATTGAGATTATGGTTCACTGCCCCTTAACTATAAGACAGAAATTATTATATATAGGTAATTTTTTTATATGATTTTTTGATGAACTGTACAGAACATATGGTAAATTTGAAATTTCTTAATAATACTGAACATTTCATCTAAAGATACATTGATTATGCGTAGTTTTTAATGTTTTTTCTTTTGATTTATTTAATTGTTTTTTTCAGCTCTTAAGAAGAAAATAAAAATAGAAGAATTGTTACATTATTCTGTGGGTGCTGAATCAGGTCATAACGTAGATAAGAATTTCACATCAAATCTCATGAATTTAGTTATGCAATTTAGAAAGGTAACATATTTTTTATTATTTTTTTTAGCTTCACGCTTTATCCCGGCCATATCAGGGTAGACAGAGGTAACCTGGGAAGTTAATGGGAGGCATTGCATGTTGAGTGGCAGTACTTAATGCCGCGCTTAGTGTCGTTACCAGGACGAGGAAATGAAAATATGAAATATTTCTTTTTCCTGTTTCCTTCCATTCCCGATTCATAGTGCTTGTGCCTCTACACCACGACTGCCTGTAGGCCGGCTTAAACGAACGACTTCGTCTTATTTATCATTTTATATATTATTATAATTATAAAGAGTTAGTGAGCTCTTAGTATTAAAGTAGAAATTTGTAATTAAAATTATGTACTAACAATATTCGAAATCATCATTATTGAATACAAAAAAGTCTTTTCTATTTTCACTTCTAACGTAAGTCCATTGCCCAACCAGTGCTCAATTTATTATGTTAGTGTCTATATATAAAATCTTACGATGTTGCCCCTAAAGCTAGTATAATATTTAATAATCGTCTTGAACGAATCACTCCTACTATTATAAAATATTAATAAAGTAATGGTTCTCTTCTAGGTTTGCAATCATCCGGAACTATTCGAAAGGCGAGACGTGCGGTCGCCGTTCGCAATGCAAGTGGACGATTACCACTTGCCCAAGTTGATAGCGGAAGACGGTATTCTATTGCGGTCGATACCATCGAAACGTCATTTGTTATATAATAAATTGTGTATTTTAACGCCGCAATACGTGTACAACAATAGTAGGGGTAATGAAGCGTTTTCGTTTACGAGGTTTATGGATTTGTCGCCTATGGAGATTTATAGGGTTATGGTGTGTGGGTGGTTGTATGCGTAAGTATATTTTTTATATTATTATAATTATTTTTCACTCTAGGCACAAAATCGGTGGAAAGGCGGGAATCGCATACACAAATATTAAAAAAATCATAATTTATTAAATAATTCGCTACAAGTGTATAACAATGTCGACGCATGTATAAGAGTGCATGGTTGAGTGTTTAGAGCACTAGAACGGTTTCCAAGAGGAGCACTTTCGACTTCCGCTTAGTATATTTTTTTGTTACTTTTCTAAGAAAAACGACATTTCATTTTCACTGTTCCAATTTAAATTCCAATATCGTTTAATTTCATGGCATAAAATAGGACTCGTATAATTATTTTACCAAAATATAGTAAAATAAAAAAAAACCGATATTTACACACACATTTTTAATAATATTTTAGCATGCGTCACATAGAGCAATGCTCAGAAAAATATGAGAAACTACGACACAGACAGTACTGGTGGCGACAAGCGGAACAAACGGACATAAAGCAAGAAGAGAAAGAGACGGAGTTGTATGGAGACTACTACGATAGAGTGAATAGAAAATATTTATTGCTAATATGTCCCGATGGAGATGTATTGAAAAAGAGAAAACACGATTGTTTATTGTGGGAGGAACTGTTGTTTACTGATGCATTGTGGGTTGAAGGTATATATATAATCTTATCTTAATTACATACTATAATATTTTTGTTTTAAAGCTTCACGCTGTATCCCGCACAGCACGGTATGTAAAGAGAGGGAAATATTATGCTAAATAAAATTAAATCAGCTTCATTTTCTTATTTCTTATCCCGCACACAGCAGGGTAGGCAGAGAGACTTAGTGAAACAAGACAAGAATTAAGACACACTGTTCCCCACTTTCCGCCGAGTTCTGAAGGCATTGCGTGTTGAGTGGCGGAACTCAACGCCGCGCTTTGCCGCGACACCAGAGCGAAGTAAATAAATACTTCCTCTTCTCGAATGGAGATCGAACCCACAACCAGTTGATTTTACAGTTACACTTTGTGCCCCTGCGCTACGACTAACCTCTACTACAATATTAGTATACTATAATATTATAAATTGTAATATTTGTGAAGATCAATTTTTATATACAATTTATGTAAATATTTTGTATGTAATAAATAAAACCATAAATTTAAGCGGCCGATGCTGCGTTTAATTCTCGAGTAGGAGTATCTTTAAAAAGAATGAAATTTAATATTGTTTTCGTCATGTCATATTGGTTATTAAGATTATATTATCATTCTATTTATAGTTTCACGTTGTAGTCAGAAAGAAATTCGTGTTAAGTCATAACGTTCGCCACTTTGAAAAACTGGAAGGTCTGGCACAATTAAAAAAAAAAAAAAAAAATTGAATTTAGAAAAAAAATATATTTGATCACATTTTTAATATATTTTAACTACATTTTACAATTGTTTAAGTAATATCGGTAATTTTGCAATTATATATAAAAGGAGGACCATTCTACGCGCACACGGAGCACAATATATACTACATGCCAGAGACTGTGGAGCATCGCGGCATGCGCAGTAGGAACTTAAAGATCGAAAGTCAGGTAAGAAATTAAGTCAAATTTTATTCACTAAATATTATTGTTGTCTAGATTAAGATTACGTTTTAGGTTTCTATTGTATTCCTCATATGCAAGGTAGTCAGAGGGAACCTAATGTTAAGACTTCACTCCATTTTTGGTGGGCGCGTGTTGAGTGGCAAAATTTAACGTCGGAAAAATAAATCATTTCCTCGCACAGATATAACCCGCCAGAGGAGGAATCGAATAAGGAACTGTAACATTTATAGCCACAGGCGCTGTGTCGCTGTGCTATACTTTGATATTTTTCTTTACCACCGATATTATTAGAGGCCACTGACAGAGAGACGGGGATGAAACGAGATGGTTGTGGGTTCAATTACAATTAGATAAAATACAAAAAAATAAATAAATAATATATACATAGTATAATACTTCCAGCCAGAAATGCTGAGCGAGATAAAGACGGAAGAGGGCGGCGTGGCGGCCGTGCCGGCGCCGCCCGCCGCCGCGCCGCAGTTCCCGCACGTGCCGCGCGCGCCGCGCCGCCGCCCCGCGCGCCGCACGCCGCTGCCCGCCTTCCTGTGCACCGCGCAGCACAAGGTACCAAACTAAATATAATGTTAAACACTGCACTATACCAGAGCGAAGAAATAAAATAATTTAATAATAGCTATCGTGGTTAGAGTCAGACAATCTCACTTTGTTGTAGGTGAGCGCCTTCACCCGCGCGGCGTTCGCCTCGTCGCGCAGTTTCGCCCACCACGCGCGCCGCCACGAGCACGGCGAGAGCGCGGCGGGCGCGTCCCTGCTGGCCACCCTAGTGGACAACGCGCGCCCGCCCGTCGGCTGGGCCTCGCTGCAGGTGCCAGGTAATATATATATATATATAGTCGACGAATCGTTGTCTCTGTAAAGTTAGGCGCCGTGAACTCTTGCGCATACCTTACACACTTAAAAAAAATTATAAATAATAATTTTAAAAAAAGTAAGAAAAATCATAAAATCAAAACCTTGCAGCTATTTACAACTAACTCAGGATTGACTTATCGAATGTATTGTATTGAAATATTTTAGTTTTTGAAAAGTCAGAAACACCTTTAATGTTTTTTTATTATTTAGTTTCAAACCGTATTCCGCATAGCAGGGTAGGGAAAAAAATATTAAGCCCAATATGAATGTATTTCGTCACTTTATGCCAATTATTTGAGACGTTGCGTATTGTGTAAAAGGATTTTTTTTTCTTCTGCCAGGCAATAAAAAATATATATTAATAAATTAATTCCTCCAAGTGGAAATCAAACCCACAACTGTCGCATTTACCGGCAGACATTTTGTCGCTGTACCACTACCACCTTATTCAACTTTATTTTTTTTTATATAGATAAAAATCAGTTGGTGAGCGACGCGGGCAAACTTACAGTATTAGATTCACTGTTGAAAAGACTGAAAGAGCGCGGTCACCGTGTTCTTATATACAGCCAGATGACGAAGATGATCGATTTGTTAGAGGTTTGTATTGCAATTGACTAACTTAAGTCCCAACGATTAAACCATACCATTTAAAATTTAAAATCCGATCACTCTACTTTTTAGTTTATTGTTATTATAATCATTTCTTTATTTATATAATACACTACATACATTTATATATACAATAAATTATATTAAAAATCCTAGAAATAAAATAAATAAATAAATCAGTTTCACACTGTATCTCGCATACTGCAGGGTAGGCAGAGGGAACCTAGTGTTAATTTGACACTCTGTTCGTTATTTTCCTACCCTGTCTACTCCCTTCTCCTTCGTTCCCTCTGCCTACCCTGCTGTATCCAAAATACAGCGTGAAGGTGATTTGACATGATTTAATCTGATAATGAATAATTATACTCATATTTTTTTAATTTAGGAAGAAGTATGTAAAAATATTTCCCTGATTTTTTTAATAATATAAATGAATTTATTATAAACCAGGAGTATATGTGGCATCGTAAACACAAGTACATGCGGTTGGATGGCTCCAGTAAAATATCGGCGCGACGAGACATGGTTGCCGATTTTCAGGTAATATAATATATTAACTTTATGTTTACAATTTTCTTAAGTCCAAATATTACAATGAACTCACTCTGGTCTCGTTCCGCCATTAAACACGCAACGCCTCAACAAAAAAGCGGAGCACAAAGTCGAGAAAATGTCTTAATGGTTATGGAGTCTTTTAATACTAGGTTCCCAGGTTCCCTCTGCCTATTCTGCCTATTTTTTGTATATAAAAATGTTACAAAAAATATTAATAAAGTAATTTAATTTCATAGGCTCGCACGGATATCTTCGTGTTCCTACTGTCAACGCGCGCCGGCGGGCTCGGTATTAATCTCACTGCTGCTGATACTGTGAGTTAAATTGTTTCTTTCTTTATTAGAATTTTATTGTATCACCAGCGCACCCGCTCGTGGGTTGTGGCGGTACATAATTTTAAAATTTTATGAATGAACCAATTGTAAGAAAGAACACTCGAATGTTAAATTAAGTTGGAAGCTTACCGGATCGTGAAAACTGCATTTAAATCGATTAAACCGTTTTAATAATAGAGTGCACAAACGGATAGACAAACAAACAAAATTTAAAAATTACCGTTTAAGCTTTTATTGCAATGATAATGTACAGGCAGCGATTAGTTACATTTTGATTATAAGTATAGATATTTAGATTTATAAAACTTTTTTTCTATTTAGGTGATATTTTACGATTCCGACTGGAACCCAACAGTGGACCAACAAGCCATGGACCGCGCGCACCGCCTCGGTCAAACCAAACAAGTGACGGTCTACAGGCTTATTTGCAAAGGCACTATTGAAGAACGGATTATGCAAAGGGCCAGGGAAAAGAGTGAAGTAAGTTATTTATTTTATTTATAATAGAAAAAAATCATAAATACAGCGTATTATCCCCGCACACAACAGAGTAGGCAAATGGAACCTAGTGTTAAAATACTCCGTTCCCCACTTTCTGCCGATTTCTGGACGCCTTTCGTGTTGAGTGGCAGAACTCAACGCCGCGTTTTGCCTCGTCACCAGAGCGAAGAAATGGAAATATAGATTTAAGTAAATATTTCGTCTCATCATATTATTTCAAATCAAAATGAAATATTTTTATTTAATTACGTCATACATTACGAGCACTTTGAAATTGTCAACTTACTTAAAACTGTCAGTGAGTGAACATAGATAATATTTAATTCCGTGTATTGTTATCATTATAGTATTCTTTAAAATGTTTAAGTCGCAAATTTAGGTCGGTCGTGGCGCAAGAACACAAGAGTGTGACTAACCGCGACAGGCTTTGGGTTCGTTTGGCTGATGGTGTCGAGGCAAAACTTGATGTCGAGTTCCGCCACTCACAGCCAGTCACAACCACCACAATATCACTAGTTTCTTCGTTTTTTTCTTTCTTCAATTCTTCGAATAGTGGTGAGCAGAGTGCCTGAACTTTGCGGGATACGGCGTGGAGCTGGGAAAAAAAATCGCAAATCTAAAATCTCTTGTGGAACTTGTTCCATAAATCATTTGGTTACTTTTTGAAACCGAAAACGATTAAGTACTTAGCTTTTATTAATATATTGTCTATCAATGTCCTTAAAATAATGGTGCTTGTATTGCTTTAATACATTTTTTTTCTTCTGGTTGTATAGATACAAAGGATGGTGATAAGTGGTGGTAATTTCAAGCCTGACACACTTAAACCTAAAGAAGTTGTATCGTTACTTTTGGATGACGAAGAAATAGAGTTGAAATGTAAGTTAAAGAATTTAAATATTTTTTTAAGAGTATTTCATCATAAATGTATATGTATAAATCTCGATAAGTTCAAATTTGTGTATTTATAGAAAAATAAATACACAAATTTGAACTTATCGAGATTATAAAAAAATGACTACACTGTTAATAAAATAAAACAATTGTTTTAATAGATCGTCAAAAGTCTGAAGAAAAGAAAATGATGGAAGAGAGAGAACGCAAGCGAAAACTTGGTATATTACCTTCGGTATGTAGTTTTATTTTTTAATATATTTTTTATGTAAATATATGTTGTATTATACGTATACGTTTATTTTAATTTTTTTACAACTTATAAAAATTCTCAACACTCAGCTCAACATAAAGACAAACAGCTTCAGTGACAATAACGTGTTGTTTTTGTTTTTAAATATGTTTTTTTTTATTTTTTTTAATTTAATGATTTTTTTATTATTATTTACTTTACTATTTAATATTATTTATATAAAATATTATACATTATAACATATATTTCTCAGCATATCCAGCAGCCCACTACCCCCGTAGAGGCGAAGCGACCTCGCGACTCGGCGTCCGAGCCCGGCAGTCCGCTGCAAGTGGACGACGACAGCGACCACTTGGTCGTGGACGCGTCACCGCAACCTCTGCGTGAGTATTGAAAAAAATATTTAGGCGAAAAAACATTTGCAGATAATTTTAGAGATTTAATTTTTTTATTTATTTTATTTTGGCCATTTTAGAGATAATTTTATTTAAAATTTCACTTTTACTTAATACGATTCTACTACTTATTATAAATGTTTCTTCCACTTCACGCAAGCACAGTTTATATATCCGAATATCATAGGCTACAAGGAATGTCACGGTGAGAATAAAAAACAACGTGCTTAGCTGGATTGGGCATGTCCAACGAATGTGTGATGAAAGAATGGCAAAAAAGATTGAATGAAATAGCGGCAGAGTGAGCGGAGAGTGAGGTAGAGGAGACCTCGGTTGACCTTGAAAACATGAGGACACGTAAAAAGCATGAGGACCCTCCGGAAGGTTGAAGAGGTTGATGATAGCGGCGAACGAGGTATGTAGAGATTGTAGCGTTTGGGATAAAGCGTCAAGCTAAGTGAATTAGTAGTGTGAAAATAAAGATAAATCTTGTGGAGTTTCTCTAAATTAGTTATAAAAATAACGTTTTTCTCCAGCGTACTCCCCCCCGGTGCGCAGCAACTGGGCGGGCAGTCGGTCGTCGCGCGGCGCCCGGCGCGGACGTCCCCGCGGCTCCCGCCACGCCGGCACGCGCCGCCCCGAGCCCGCGCCCGACAACGCGTCCGCTGTCGCTGCAGGTGAGATTAGCCTTTTCTTGAGTGTGTTGGGACTATATTTCGGTTCAAGTTTTTTTATGAACCTTATAGTCTTTTCAATTGCACTTGAGACGATATGTTATCAAATAAAATATAGTTTTCCAAGTCTTTATTAATAATATAATATACATTTATTTATATGCATAAATTACGAAAAACATTCCTAAGTTGATATATAAAACAAATGTGTATTGCAGGCGCGGCGCTGCTGGAGTCGGACGCGCCGCTGGAGGCGCTGGAGGGCGCGGCGGGGGCGGCGCGCGGGCGGCGCGGGCCCGGCCGGCCGCGCCTGCGCACGCCGGCGCGCGCGCGCCCCTCGCGCCCCGCGCGCCGCGCGCGCCGCCCGCGCGAGCCCCTGCTCGTGCCGCTCGCGCCGCCGCCCTAGAACACTCAACTTACTAAGTTAGTAGAAATCGCCGCTATTAATGCTGCATCTTTGTTTGTAAATGTTTTTAGGAAGTATCTATAAAAATATAAATAATTTAAGAAGTGAAATGTTCTGTAATTCCCACTTCTCTTAATACGAAAAGTACACTTAATAGTACATAATATGAAAAGAAAAATATTATATACGTTTAAGTATTTCACTTCGACATAAACAATTTTTTCCTACGATGTATTTATTATTCTTTTTTTTTCAGACTCTAGCAGATTCGAATGAACAGAACTGGAATAGTGTGAAAACCCACCTGATGTGATAATGAAGAAAACTTATAAAAATAGCTAAATATACCTCAAATGTCTATACAAAATTTTTGTCGACTACACTGCTTAAAGGTCATAATGTTAATTTCCATCGCTCGATAAGAAATGTCTCAATTTTAGACGAAAAACGGAGATGGGAGTGTCTTGACACTTAAATTCTCTCTACCAAACCTACTACGCGAAAAAAAGCGTACTGCTGTTTTTCCATTCATAAGTTTTATGCAATATTTAATTATTTATTATGTAAATTAATATAAGTAAAATAAATAAATCAAAATAAATAAATCAGCTTCACGCTGTATCCCGCACACAGCAGGGTAGGCAGAGGGAACCTAGTGTTCTTAGACACTCCGTTCCCCACTTTCTGCCGAATTTTGGAGGCATTGCGTGTTGAGTGGCAGAACTCAACGCCGCACTTTGCCTCGATACCAGAGCAAAGAAATGGAAATATAAATTTAAGTAAATATTTCATCTCCTCGAGTGGGGATCGAACCCACAACCAGTCGGTTTACAGTCACACTTTGTGCCGCTGCGCCACGACTGGCCTCTATTAAGTGCTTATTATTATTATGTTTATTCTGCATTTATTAAAAAAAAAAACAAAATTAATTTTCTTCAAATAACATCGATTCAAAAACAGTGCAGTGGACACAAATCTTGTTATATTTATTTTATTGTATAATTTTGTACAAATTATTTCTACAATAGTAGTGCTCAGAGTAGGTCCGATTTATTCACATTTCAAATATAATATAAAATTATCATTATTAGTATATTATATATGTTTATAAAAAATAAATCATATACACCGTAAAGTTTATTCAATGATATATTTAATTTCACCCTGTATCAGCATATAGTAAAAAAGAGAAAGAAAATTCTTAACAAAAGGAGAAAAAAATATATTTGATTCTCCCGAGCTGTAATCAAACCCACAACAGTGGTTTTATGATGTTAGAAAACATGTAAAATTATTTATGCTTTCAAGGACATAGAGTAATACACAAAGTTTATAAAACTTATGTAATTAATCAACTTTAACACGAAGCCAATAAACAATATGTATATAAAATGAAGTATTTTATACTGTAATGTATATTCTGTGATGTTTTTTTTTTATGAATCATCAATTAGTATGTATTTAAAGGAAAATGATTCTTATGTCGCATCGTCTATGGTTCATATTGAAATGTCATCAATTATATTTATTAGATAGCTTGATAAAACAAATGCTTTAATTTTCTTTATTATTTGGAGAACTAAATATTATTTTTATCTTATTATCAATTATTGTATATAATAATATAAGACATGTTTATTTGAAAGTTTAAATTTTTTGTCTATTTTTGTCATTGGATAAATAATTGTAAAATTTATGAGATCTTGGAAACCTCAAATATAATAAAATTTATTTAATAGGTATTTTGTTTTACTGGTATCTATGCGTAACTGCGTCACGCGAAATACAGGTATTATTTTATTCTATATGCTGTTCCCGTAAAAGGACCGCTGATGCTTCCACCTGTACAACCTAAGTCAATATTCTTTTAAATTTTTTTATTTATTATTCCTCCTTACAAAATTTAATGAGTCTTCTATAGTTTTCTTTTGTTTTAATATATATGAAATCTAGTTAGCTTTTTATATATTTTTTTTTACTCTTAATTATTTTATTCTAGTAAATAACCGCAAAAGTTCAGAAAACCTAACACAGGACCGCCATGACTCATCGATCGTGTATATAACGTATACTTGTTTTAATTTTTTGTTATCAATTTTGAATATATATTGTGGTAACAGACATTTTTCCGCCTCCGCTATACAACGAAGCATTAAACCACCAACAACCACCTAACATAAGCATGGAGACTTGATTATCTGGCTATTCCTTATATGGACTACTAATTAACCCTGGACCACTCTTCGGATATATGAATAAACCTATATATAAACGTGGCGCAGGAGAACAGTGGTATATATTACCATTCGAGGGAGTAAATTGTTATTTATTAATACTTTCATATCTTTACTTCGACTCCAAGGAAAAAGTCTGGCGTTGAGTTCCGCTACTCAACACGCCTCGTATAATTCGGAGGAAAGTGGGGGGGAACTGAATGTTTTAATTATAGGTTCTCTCTGCCTACCCTGCTATATGCTGGATACAGTGTGAAGCTGGTTTTTGATTTGATTTTTTTCTCTTCATCGTGTATGTTTGCTTATTCCTATATTAATTTATCTGAGAGCTCACAACAATTAGTCCGGTTAATCAGTATTATATATATGTATAATGTTCACTTATCGAGAACCCCAGTTGTCTCTATATTAAATAAAGTGAACACGCTGTGCATATCAATGCGCTCGTGACGCGGGTACGAATCTCGCGTAGGATCGAGCGAAATCTGTCCGTTTGACTGACAAGAGATAAACTGTTGAGTTGTTGACATGGGAAGGAATGTTCGTGGAATTTAAATTTATGTAAATATGAACATAAGTAGTACTTTAAAAGATCTTAAAATACTATGTTTTTTTTTTAATATAAATTTGTAATATTGTTGTACATTTGGTAAGCAGTTTTTACAATCGTGCTGGAGTGTCTTAAAACTAGGTTCTTTCTAGAACGACGATGCTGGCTTTATATCTTTCGTCACATGAGACGAAAAAATATATTTGATGTGTGTAAATGGCAAGTAATTTCCTGAACCTCACCCCAAAAGAAACATCAGAAAGATTCTCTTTCTGAGGTTGGATTGAAAAGGAGAATATTTTTGAGGTTGGAAGAAGAAGGAACTATCGCCGCAGCGTGAGGTAGAGCATTATCATGTATCAAATGAAAATTGTCATCGATGAATGGGGCAACACGGCTCTAGAATTGCTGTTACGTAAATTTGCCTCAGTCAGGAAGCCTTTTTCTACGATTTGTCCGAACGTGCTTCTAAGCAAATACCGCTCCATGCCATTACCCTCCACCATAAGGCGTCTTCTCGAGTCGTGTCTATACTTTGGTCCTTCTATCATCTGGCTTAAAACAGAATCTGGACTCATCTGATTCTTCCACAAACGCCATCATCCCAATCTTGGTGCAAACGAGCAAAGCTGGACCGGACTAATCGATGAGCTGCGGTGAGCCGGTACCCTTTATATTAAAAACATGCCTTCTCTAAACATGTCTTCGAATGTAGTATTCGTTTAACTATCGCAACTACAAATATTTACGAAACCATCAATAATAATGTAGACAGGAAGTGAAGCACTATTGTACCACTAGGTTTCTCTGCCAACCTTGAATCGAATCCAGGAGAATACGTGAATAATATTTATCATATAAATAAATATAAGTGAAAACCATACAAGTTCTCGTTACTAATAATCATTCCCGCCGCGAACGCGCGAGACGTTAAATCCTTTTGTTATTGTATTTTATTTAGATTTATCGTGTATACGGCCTCTGCAGCTTCATTTAGTGGAATTTACAATTTATACACCACATTGACTTATTAACGTCAAGCCAGGTGCATTGTGGTATATTGTTTCCCTAAAATACTGTTTTTTATTCAGATGATGGAGTGAAACTGTGTTGTGATATCGGTCATTGGTATCGTAAATCAGGATAAAATAAGGATTTATGTATTGTTGTTTCTATTAGTGTTTTAGGTTTTTCGCACATCCTGTATCCATTATTGTATTTCTGGAGGCTGAACTGCTTTTCATTCTAGAACTTGGCGGAAATTGCGTAACGGAGTGACTTAACACTAGATTCTCTCTGCCTACCCTGCTGTGTGCGGGATACAGCGTGAAGCTGATTTAATTTATGTATAACACGCCTTCTGCCGAATTTTGGAGGCATTGCGTGTTGAGTGCCGGAAATATAAATATCGAACCCACAATCGTCGCGCCACACCCTTGCGCCCCTGGGCCACGACGGCTTCTGAGTTATACATCTATATCTAATATACTAGTAGCTATGTCATTTATCCATAGAATTTTTAATCTGTCTCATTAGTAAAGAATTTTAAGCAACGGAACGTCACTTTATAAATAAACAATATATTTTAACGATTCACCGCACTGACAGCGACATTGCACGGCTAGTTGCACGTATTGCACTTCCTCTCTTAATTGATGAAATTAAACACGAATAGATACATCTATTCTATATACATATATATATATATATATATATATATATATATATATATATATATATATATATATATATATATATATATATATATATATATATATATATATAATAAAACTGTAACTGATTGGCGTGTGTACATTAAAAGTATATGAGGAAATACACCAATAATATATTTTTCTCAGCGTCACGCTGTATCCCGCACATAGCGGGGTAGGGAGAGGAAACCTACTGTTAAGACATTCCGTTCCCTACTTTCTGCCAAATTCGGGAGGCATGATCCAGAACGAAGAAATGGAAATATAAATTTAAATATCACATCTCCTCGAATGGCGATCGAACCCACAACCGGTCGATTTTACAGTCACACTTTGTGCCCCTGCACTACGACTGGCACTTTGGTAATAGATAATCTTATTACTGAAAACCACCAAAATAATTCAATGAGAAAATAAATAATTGTATAGAACAAGCGGGCGAAGCCGCGAGCGGGTCGCTAGTCCGATACCTACATTGAATCATTCAGTCGTCTATTAGAGTCCCATACAATGAACGACTCAATAAACTTGGCAAAAGTTCAGTCGACCAATTCTAATGAGTGTATTTGTGTATGTGTGAAAAGCTCTCTCCATTCATTTAACATGAGGTAACGCAGTTCGCGTATGATAATATGGATTTTTGTTCTGTACACGAGTCGGGATTGTAATTACGGTGGTGCGGATAGATGTGGGTTCAAATTCCGTAATTTTTTTTGGTTTATTATATTTTTCTTTTTTTAGTGTGGCATAACTCTATTTAATATAATATTAAGATAGAATTATGGTAAAATGGCATGAAACTTGTATATTGTAAGGATTTTTTCTTATATTATTCTTCATTGTAGTATTTTAGTTATTGTACTTTTTTTTTTAAATTATTTTTTAAGCTTTTACATTGTGTTATTTTTTTGTTAAGGTGCAATAAAGAATATTTATTATTATATTTATTATTTTAGTCTTTGTTGTAATTTTCGATTGTATAGAACATCTGCTATCGTACGCTAGTATTTTTATACTATCTAAATAGTAAATACATAAAAGCGTAACAACCTTTGGTGTTAGAGAGATATCTTAGTAAATATATATATATATATATATATATATATACATACATATACACATAAAAAAGTTGTAGTTTCCAACTTTGCTCTGTAATTCTATTATATATATATTAAATAGTGGTGTAGGCAGAGCGAACTTAGGAAGTTTGTGTCACGACACTCCGTTTCCATTAAGACACTTCCGCTTCCCACTGTCAAATTCTGTAGATTATTGCATGTTGAGCGGCGGAGCTTAACGCCGCGCTTTGCTACATTACCGAAGGGAGGACGTGAATATATTAAATTATTAAATATTTCATTTCCTCGAGTGAGAATCGAAACCATAGCCTGTCGTATTTACAATCACACCTGAGGACTTTTCTCATAATACATAATAAAAAAAGTTCAATATTTATAACCGACCAGACCGCGCCTCCTGGTCGGTTTCCAGGGGGCGCGGGTTCAAGTCCCGCTGCGTTCAAAATTTTTGCATGTTTTCTAAATAAATATTTTTTCTTCCTAAGTGTGGAATAACAATTTAGAAATGGTAAAAAAAGTTCAATATATATTAAAATTCATCTGTTCAGAATGATACTTTGGCTTTGCGTAGAGACGTCTCCTCGCCTTGCGTTCTCTATCGCATTTACCATGGGGAGTGTTCTGAAGAACTGTTTGAGCTGTTACCTGCGCCGAATTTTCTAACCGCACCGTACGTCATCGGCTAAAATATCATCCACACCACCTGGATACGTGGCAATCCACTACTGTGCGGTTTCGTAGGAACTTCCTTCCACGCGCCACAGAACTGTGGAATGGCCTACCCGCGGCAGTGTTTCCAGGTCGATATGACATGGGTACCTTCAAAAAGCGCGTCTATCTCCACCTTAAAGGCCCGCAACGCACCTGTAGCTCCTCTGGTGTTGCACGGGGCCGTGGGCGGCGGCAATCACTTACCATAAGGTGACCCGAACGCTCGTTTGCCTTGTCCTTTTCCATAAAAAAAAAAAATGATGGTAGTTATAGATAGACACTGCAACTACTCATCACCGTGGTTCCAGGGAACTGCATGTGATGTAGTATAATAACGACCGCTCTGATGTATTGATCTTTACTTACGATTTGTTTTCTATTATAGTTTTAATACCATTAAATCAAAATAATTTCATATTCACTTCTAGATTTACTGTTTAGCTTAGTGAACTTAGTGAGTAGGCGCAGGGGAAGGCATGCGACTGTTGTGGTTGTGGGTTCGAGGAAATCTTTAATATTTTCATTTCCTCGTGCTGGTAACGAGGCAAAGCGGCAAAACGGCACTCAACACACAGTACCACCTGAATTCGGTGGTAAATTGTAAACGGAAGTATCTTAATGGGAATGGAGTCCCAACACTAGGTTCCCAGGATTCCTCTGCCTACCGTCTCGTGTTAGCTTCACGCTGTATCCCGCATATAGCGATATATGCGGCATACAGCGTGAAGCTAACACGAGACGGTTTAATATATAACACCATTAAATTACAGTAATACATAAATATGGGGTTTCAGTGAAGTGCAAAGTGAGCGGGGGTCGCATACGAACGCGCGCTAACGAGTTGACCCCGTTACAGAGCGCCGTAGCGCCGTGACGGCACCGGCACCGCCGCGACGCTACATGGGATGGAAACGGATTTACTTTGGAAATTTTTTATAAAAAAAGGTTATAGTTTAAAAAAAAAAAGATTTTAGTCGTGGCGCCGGTGTGATTGTAAAATTGACTGGTTGTGGGTTCGATCCTCACTCGAGAAAATGTAATTTTTTCTAACTGAAAATTTATTAACATTTATATTTTGATTTCTTTGGTCTGGTGTCGAGGCAAAGCTCGTTGAGCTCCGCCACTCAACTCACAATGCCTCCAAGACTCGGCCGTAAGTGCGAAACGGAGTGTCTTAACACTAGATTCCCTCGGCCTACCCTGCTGTGTGCGGGATACAGCGTGAAGCTAATAGTTTTATAATTAAAAAAAAATGTTTTTTTTTAGTAAAACAATTATTATAGTGTGTATAGTGTATTATCCTTTAGTACTAAAAAATTTATGAAATGTTAATGCTCAATATTTTTGGAGTCGTGGCGCTTTATAGTAAAAGTAGCTTTATATTCAATTAACAATCTGTATATGATTTAAATTTCAATAAAAGAGCTTATTAAGATGCGCAAAACTAAAAAAAATGTCTCGTTAATTAATTATATTTATTGAATAAAATATGAAAAAAGCAGCACAACTTCGCCAACGTCCATTCCATACAACTCCAACAAATACATACATACATACATCTCGTATCACGTACGTCACGGCGAGCGGTCATTGTCACCGCTCGTCCCGGCCCCATACAAATGGCGCTAGATGAAGGGAACAGGCCAGCTCTCGTTGAATAAACCATCGCGAATGACAGGAAGTTCAAGGTTTTGTAAGGTCTTCCCACATACATTATAACGATCTTATTGTTTTCCCTTATTATATACTTTGTAACTAATATTCATTGAGGTATGTAACAATAGAGTATTTAGCTGATGGATAAATTTATAAAAATGTGTTTTTTTCAGCTTCACGTTGTACCCTGCACAGAGTTTTATCAGTTGCGGCGATGGGTTCCGTCACTCAACACGTCCTGAATTGGGCGGAATTGACGGAAGTGTCTTAATGGGAACAAAATGTCTTAACACTGGGCTTCCAGGTCCCCTCTGTCTACCCTACTATGCGGGATACAGCGTGAAAAAAATTGGATAGATCAAAATTGAGTTCGGGTCTTTAGACAAGAACGAAAAAAAATAGTAAAAATAGTGGCCTACTTAAATATTACTACTTAATTATATATATTTATATAATTAGCTATATAAATTTATGTTTCTATTTCTTCACTCTGGTTTCGAGGCAAAGCGCGGCGTAGAGTTTTGTCACTCAACATGCAATGCCTCCAAAATATGGCGGTAAGTGGGGAACAGAGTGTCTTAACATTAGGTTCCTCTGCTTACCTTGCTGTGTGCGGGAAACAGCGTGAAGTTGATAAAAAAATGGTTTCTTCATTTATTGGTTATTTTTTTAAGGGGATTTGTATACTAATCGAGGGGAAATTATACGTTCTCATGAATAGATGTGTTCCGAAATCTATTGTGGCACAATCATGAAGAGTATGGGTTTGATCCCCACTCAAGGAAATTCGATCGACAAAATGCAGCGTTTAGTTCCGATATACGCAAGTATTTGCAAGTAAATTCTCAGCTTGTGAAATGCGATAGATAAGAGAGATAGAAAATAAGAGACGGCTTTTCATAAAATGCTCTGAGATAATATTAGGAAAAGGTATTTTTTTAATATAAATAATAATAACATATATTTTTTAAAGATCATTCGCGAAGGTCGGAATCGTGCTATTATTTATCAAGTGTGACTGACTGCAATTGCTAGAGGTCGTGGGTTCGGCAATTAGAAAACCGGTTTTGTTTGAGTTATTCTGTTTTTAGACTGAGTTTAAGAGTTTAATTTGAAAAAGAATTACAAAATTACTTGAATTATTATTGAGGCTGTCGTGGAGTAATGGTAGATACATACGGCGTCTGACTAAACGCGACAGTTGTGGGTTCGATTCGGGAAATTGATTATTTTCTATTGTTCTCTCCGGTAACGTGACAAAGCGCGGCGTTGAATTCCTCCATTCAACACGTGTCTTGAAAACTAATTAGGCAGCACACAATTATCCAGTTTTTTTTGCAGTACCTTAACACTAGGTTTTTCAGCTAATATGTATCCTACAAAGTGTAGGGTTAAGTTACATAATAATAAAAATAATACAAAAAATATTTTTAGTAGACCATAGGTAGGTAGACAATCCACAGATTATAAATTAAAAATTAAATAAATATTTTCACTTCTTCGCTCTGGCACTGGCTGCTTGGCTAGCAAGGCAAAATCCCGGCGTTGAGCGTCGCCACTCAACACGCAATGTCTCCAAAAATCGGCGGATAATTGAGAACAGAGTGTATTAACACTAGGTTTCCTCTCGTCAATCTGACTATTAAATTCATTAAAATCTTAGATAAAAATCTAAGATTTTTTATTGCATATTTATTAATAGCACACTATTACAATTCCGTTCCGTTACATTATACATTCCATTACTATATATATCTCTTAGATCATTAAATAAATCAAATCATACTATTTTCCACCTCTGCGCTCCTAGGTGATACATCAAGTGATGACAGAGCGGCTGTTTTTGTACCCATACATCACCAATCCGCCCCTTTATATGGAAACGGGGGTAGTCAAACTAAGATCCTAAAAGAAAAAAAAATATAAATATAAATATATAATGTTATTTAGTATAGATATTAAATATTTTTGTTTAAGACTAAATTTACTTGGGGAAATACTTGTAGTTAATTCTCTAGAATTTAGTCTCCTGAAATTATTTAGATTCTCGCAGCACCCTTCTAAGCGAATTGACCCTGGTAACTTAGTGTTAAGACACTCCATTCCTATTAAGACACTTCTGTTCCTCACAGTCAGGAACGGAGTGTCTTAACACTAGGTTCCCTTGCCTACCCTGCTGTCTTTATGATACAGCGTGAAGCTGATTTTGTTCCTTAGTTCCCTTTTGTTCATTAGGATAGCGCTTTGCCTCGAAATGAATATATAATATATTACATTTCCTCGACTTGGAATCGACCCCACAACTTGTCGCGTTTACGGCCAAAATCTTGTGCCCCTGCGCCACGACTGGCCTCTGGTCCAAGATGAATCATAAAATAATAAAAAATATGCTGATTACATTTTTTTGATGCGCTCTAAAACTATTATTATAGTCATAGTTTTGGTTCTTATATTGTATTTACATCATTTTGTACTTACTACGACTATCTGCTTCGATTTTCATATTTATATAAGCAAAGTCAGGTATCCAAATATATGAAAATAGAAAATAAAATACATAATTATGAAAAAAACTATTAAACTATTTAGTCAATTGTAATAGTACCACAGAGAGGCCGTCGTGGTTCGTGGCGCAGTAGCACAAGCGTGTGACTGTAAACGTGATGCTTGTAGGTTCGATTTGCATTCGGGGAAATTAATTATTATTTAGTAATATTTTCTTTTTCTTCGCTCAGGTAACAAGGTAAAGCGCGGCGTTGAGTTCCGCCACTAAGTCTCTCATGTTCGACGTTCAATACTAGGTATCGCGTGAAATTTAAAAAAGCCTATCTAATATCTATCTAAATAATGACTGCTCAAATACGAAAGAAAATCTTGAGCGTTCCATGCACCGTGTCTTTGAGAGCCCCTGACCTACCCCATCAGGAAATGACAGTTAGCAATGTTAAGGGGATGGCAATTTAGATTTTTTTGAGTGAATTCTTTCAACGTGTTACCTTATAATTAGGTCTATTTGTGAAATGTTTCACTAAATGGCTGGCCAATCAATCCTTTATAGATATTGATACTGTATTACGTTAAATAAATTGACATTCTTTTGCTTTTGTTAATATTTTATTAAAAATATTAAGGCCAGTCGTAGCGCAGGGACACAAAGTGTTACTGCTAAATCGACTCCCGATCCCCACTCTTGGAGATGAAATATTTATTCACATTTATATTTCAATTTCTTCGCTGTGGTATCGCGGCAAAGTGCAGCGTTGAGTTCCACCACTCAACACGCAATGCCTCCAGATTTTGGCGGAAAGTGGGTAACGGAGTGTCTTAACACCGGGTTCCCTCTGCCTATCTTGCTGTGTGCGGGATACATTCTGTATCTTGTAAATTTTATGAATTTACAAAAATATGAACATAAACTAATAAATAATGACTACGTGTGTAGAGATATCTTTACCTATATTAAGAGTCTGAGGGAGACCTCAAGAAGAAATGAGCGAGAGTGAATGATAAATTAAAATCATTTCTTTTGCTTGTCTTGACTATTTTATAAAAAATAGACTACGATTTATAGAAGATTATTTTAGTACATCATACAATAATATGACGGTTATAGACTGATTTTTACTCGACGGAAGTAATTATTTTCACTTTTACTCCTTAACACTAACAAAATTAATTAATTACGTACATACTTAATTTGACTAAACCGGGTTACCACCTAAAATATTTAAAATAATTCTCGCCCCCTCGGTCACTCCCTCGTCTGATAAAACATATCAAATCAAAATAATATCCAAATACTTTTGCAAAAAGTAATATAATATTACAAAGTAGGTAGTACTAAAAAAACTCAATAAAATACTTGGACATCTAATCAAAACATTATTCATTTTTATAGTTCCTCATTAATTTACTAAAATTAAATAACATCAACTTTGTTGGTGTGTCACTCAATTAATTTAACTTTACGCGGAGTAGTCAGAGAAAACGGAGCGCCAAACACTACGGTCTCTACATACCTTTTTCAACCTCTTCATATATGCCCTCCGGGAGGCCCTCATGCGTTATGCGTGACCTTTCTCCAGTATCTTTGACACTGTGTTTTTGAAGGTCCACCGAGGTCTCCCTTTACCTCTCCTACCGCTCACTTTTCCATCATAAATCTTTTATGCCTTTCGATCGATCACTTATTCGTTCGACGTGTCAAAACCAGCTGAGCACGTTCTTCTTCATTCTCATCATGACTCGTCCTCACTAGTACCTGAAATTCTGTGTATCTCTTCATTGCGGATTCGATCAGCTACACGGAATCCGCATATCCTACGAAGAGATCACATCTCCTCGGCATTCATTTCATTCTTCTTTTGTAATACCCACGTTTCGCTGCCGTATAACCATCACAGACACTGTTACCGGCAGCAATACGCCTTTCCACATCCATCTCATATCTTCCATCTGTACTGAACATACTTCCCAAGTCACGAAATTTACAATCGGTTAAGTGCGAGTCGCACACGCCCGGGAACACTACAAGTTATAAAAATGACCAACTTAAATATAGACTCGAATATTTTATATTAATTTTAAATTGATACATCCACACGATCTCGAGATTGATCGACAGATGTATAGACGGACAACAATTGGACCACTTTGTTGTTGTTAACGGTTCCATTTTTACCTTTTTACGTATGGGATACCATAATCACGACAGGGTTTGTATAATAAGGAAGTTTATTATAGGATATATCAATTTAAACATTCATTTCAATAAAAAACAATTTAGAAACGGCACATTTTTATATTTTTTTATTGCAAATGACACGTTAGATTCCTCAGTTTCTGACCAATTAGCTAGACCCACCCTTGAGCGTTAGTCTCTTTGTAATATTAAAGAATCTTATGTCTTTAGAGATCTGCTTTAATTGGTAGGTTATAAGTATCGTTTAAAACACATAAGGGTGAGTGTATGCGAGCGAAGAATGACGGATGCCTTTACAAGCTGAAGAAGTTTTCAGTGGGGCTCAGGAATAACTACGGTTCTCAAATTTTTCATTACATAAACTTAAATTAAGAGGTTTATATTAATGGATGGGATATTTAAATAATATACATATGTGTTTAATTTTATAATATTCGTGTTTAATGAGGTTTATAATTTTGAAAATTAGTCATATTAAGGTACAGTAAACAAATATCATCTCCGAACATTTTTTTTTTTGTAATTAAAAATATTAAAGTTAATAATTAACATATTTTATCTAAGAGAACATAAAATGTGACCTGATAAATATAATAGGTAGTAAATTTAACGACGATATACAGTATTTTATAGGTTTTCCGTGTCAATATAGCTTTAGACATTTGAAAAATAGGTAGAACTGAAATAAATCAGCTTTACGCTGTATCCCGCGCACAGCAGGGTAGGCAGTGGGAACATAATGATAAGACATTCCGTTCAGCACGCCGGGCTTTTGCCTTGGTACCAGAGCGTAGAAATGAAAATATTAAGAAATAATAATTCATTCCCTCGAGTGAGGTTTGAACCCAGAACCATCGCGTTTCAGTCACACCCCCGTGCCCCGCCATGACGGTCTCAACAATGTATTTTATTTCAGTGACATAGAACAATGAGAAATATACTTTAAGTCAACATTGTATATCGTTGTCAAAAATCTTTTACAGAAATCATTCAAAAGTTTGAGGAGCACAAAACTGTAAGCGATAACATATCGTTCACGTGAAAGATAAGTGTTTCAACCCCGACTTTTTACGCGATCTATTAAAAAACGGCAAAAAGTATCCCGTTGCACCCCACCACAGACCCACGTGCGACGTGACGGGGATTAGACGAACGTGTGTTTCATTTACGTGACGATTTTGTTATGACTTAAATTACTTATGGTATATCTGTCTTAACAGAAATAGACATGACAATATTATTTTTCAATTTAAAAAAATTTTTAGTTCGGCTGAATGCAATGACCATTTATTTTTTCAGCTTTTTTTCATTTCTACTAAAGTGCCATCGTGGTGTATTAGTATAATTTGACTGTATACGTAAAGGTTTTGGGTTTGACTCCCATTAAAGATGTGAATGTATTTAAATCATTAATTCAAATTAGACGAAGATTGAAGATTTCTCGAACTTGTTTTTATTGCACCTCTATTAATGGAAAGAATGCGTTAAAAATAGGTACTTATGAGACAAGATATCAAGAATCAAACTCAAGTACTACAGAAGTGGGAATCAAGTAAAGTATAGTTTAAATAGTTTTTGAATAAAGAAATAAATATATTAATATTGTGAGACGTGATGTCCCTGTCAGCAAGTTAGTGTGACATACAATTCAGCAGTAGTTAAAGTGAAGATATTTTGGTCGGTCTGCTTAAAAAAGTTAACACTGTTCAATCACCAAATATAAACATAAAAGAAGTGGTTTTAGCGCAGTGGATAATCTGTCTGTAAGCGCGATGGTTGTGAATTCAATCCCCACTCGAAAGAATAATAACATTTTTATTATTTTCATATCCTTGATTTTCGCTATTCAGCACGGAAAGCCTCGAAAATTGGATGGAAAGTGGGAACAGAGTGTTATAACACTAGGATTTTTCAGCCTACCTCGTAGTTTCACGCTTTGCTCTGATAGCTTAGAAAGCTGTAAAGTTAAAAGTTATGAAAATATTTAAGAATTACCAATTTATTATTAACCAATAATTATTTATTAATTTTTTAACAAAACATCTATATAAAAAAGTGTTTCTAAAACGTGTTATTAAATCCGCAACACGTATTTTGCTTACGTAAAAACATATTTTTTTAAATCCGCAATATATATTTTTTTCATTATTTTGAATAATAAAGTTTATATTTATGGGTTTTAACCAATTTTTTTTCTATCCCGGATACAGTTTTTGTGCAAATTGAAAAGGCAAATGTCATAATTTACTCAAGATGTTATACGTCGGTTGGGTAAAACCTACTGTATCAAATGGTTAACAAAACTATATTTAAAAATTACGTTTCGTTAGTTACGTTCAATAGTTAGCTAAATCGATTCTCAATATGTCGTGAAAGCACTTCCTTCACAGTGTCCTCCTATCCTATAACATCTTATAGGATTGGAGGACACTGTAACAAAGCATCTAATGGGATTTTTACTTTTTTTTAGCGGACTGAAAGGTCTTGAGAAAGCTTACAATGGAGCCATGGTCAATTTAATGTCCAATTTACCAGCATACCCATTAAGGACCAATCGGAAGCTAGAAACTTTTATAGCACTAGGCTGACTATTTTACATCTGTTTATATAGTGTTTAATCAAGAATTTTATTTAAAATAGATGGCATTAGTATGTGTTCGTCTGTGTTCCAGATATATAGTATGGAGGAATTATATAACGGAATAGGTAAAAATCAGTCGTAGCGCAGTAGCACAAGCGAGTGATTGTAATTGCGATAAGTTGTGGGTTCGATTTCAACTCGAGGAAATATATTTTCTTTTTTCGGTCTGGTATCATTCAAATGCGGAGATATAGATGTTTGTTTCTTTACACGCAATGCGTTCAGAATTTGCAGACAGTTAGATCTCGAAAGTCGGGGGCGGAATGTCTCAGCACTAGACTCATCCCGCTGCATGCGGGATACAGCGTGAAAGTGAAAAAAAAATAATTAAATCAATATATGTATAAAAATTATACATGGCAATTAGACGTCATCGGTTTCAAAAGTAGTTCACAACAGCAGACACAGTTTCATGAAATGGCTTCAGCAATTTTGTGAAGACTTCTAATGAATCGACCCAATTTGCTGGCAATAAAGGTCAAATCAGACTTTGAATTGTAACCTACATATTGTTGGATTGAAAATGTATTGCTCGAAAGTGATACAGCGTGATTGTAAGTGCAGTGATTGGGGATTCGATTCCCTCTCGATGAAACTATGATATTTAAATTATTTTTTAGGGACCAGACGTGGCGCAGGGACATAAAGTGTGACTGTAAAATCGACTGATTGTGGGTACTGCTCGAGGAAATGAAATATCTTAATTAAATATATTATTTACATTTATATTTTCATTTCTTCAGGTTTCTGGCGTCGAGGCGTTGAGTTTCGCCACTCAACACGCACTGCCTTAAGATCTCGGCGGAAATTAGGGAACGGCGTGTCTTAAGAGTAGGTTCCCTCTGCCTACCCTGCTGAGTGCGGCATGTACCGTAAAGCTGATATATTATTTTAAGGATAGACAAATTGTAGATGTAAATTCCGTTATTGAAAATGATGATGATGAAATCAGTTCTATATTTTCACAAATCGACATGAGATGTTGATTTAGGCCGTCGTGGCTTAGGGGCACAATGGTGTAATGTAATGTAATATTATGTTATGCGACGATTGTGAGTTCAATCCCCATTCGAGAGAATTAAATATTATTTGTTAATATTTTTTCCAAGTGACATCAAAATCTGCCACTTAGAAAGTGAGAGAACTCTCTCTCTCTCACTCCACACAGCAGTGCAGTGTGCGAGATGCAGCGTGAAGCAGACATAAGATGTTAAACTTTTTAAGTACTTTCATTGATTGACAGAAACATCCGGCAGTGGTTCTAAAATGTCACCTCACATAAGCTTATCGTGGGTGCAAAAATCGAGTGATGATGTATTAGTAAAACGGAAAAAGTTCGGTGACTAATGGTGCTGGTTGATGAAAGGTTAGGACGAGGGAGGCTTAGATGGGGGAAGCTAATCATAGCTGAATGTTTTTAGGCTGAGGGTTCAAGGTAATATATGTATGTATTTATTTATATTAAAAATATACAAGATTTTGATAATAAATATAAAGTTTAGAATTTAAGATATTTTTTTTAACTATTCTTGGCGCATGAGAACGGATTGTTATAATACTAGGTTTCCAGGTTTCCTCTATATTTCCTTATAGATTCTATATTTGGAATTAGAGTTAGCTTCACTTTATATCCCGCACATAGCAAAGTAGGCAGGGAAAACCTAGTGTTAAGTCACTCTGTTCTCATTAAGATACTTAATACACCATATTCTCGGAATCTCGGCGGAACACAACGAGGCGCTTACCAGAGTCATATCTCTGCTTCACGCTGTATTCCGCACACAACAGAGTTAAGAGAGGGAATCTAGTGTTAAGACATTCCGTTCCTCACTTTTCGCACTACTCAACACCGCAGGACAGGCGCAGGAGCACAAGGTGTGGCTGCGAAACGTGACTAGTTGTGGGTTCGATCCCCACTCGGGAAAATGAAATATTTATTAAAATTTATGTTTCCATTTCTTCGCTCTGGCGTCGAGGCAAAGCGCGGCGTTGAGTTCTGCCCCTCAGCATGCAAACGGAGAACAGGAACGGAGTATCTTAACATTAGTTCCCTCTGCTTACCCTGCTGGGTGCGGGATACAGCGTGAAGCTGATTTCAATTAATTTCCTTTATTTATTATTCGAAATATGATCTTTACAACCTTCATATTTACAAAATAATTATACAGATAAAAACTAAACAATTATTGTGTCACGATTGTAACTAAAAATATCAACGAATTTTTATTACTATTTTGGTCGAAGGTTATTGAGAGGGCATATATTTATAACATTTTTAAATTGTTATTCCACACTTAGGAAAGAAAAATACTTTTTAGTAAACATATAAAAATTTGAACGTAGCGGGATTTGAACATTTTGTGTTTTATTGTTACCGATTGATCTAGCTGTGGGATTGGAAGCCCTAATAAAAATTCCACCTTATATGGCATATATTATTATTTTTTTCTCCCTATTTTGCATGTTAAGGGAAAAACGTAAGGTAAAAAAAAGTAGATATAATTGAAGTGTTTTTATACCATTCTATTGACTATAGGTGGACGGTACTTTTTTTAAATTTCATGTCAAGAAATCATTAATATGCTATAATTATAAGAAATTGATTATTTTTTTAAACAAAGAACCTTTTGTGACACAGTGAAGAAATGTCCGGGAGCAAACGCAATGGTTATGGGTTCAAACCATACTCAAAGTTCTCTACTTATCCTGCTATGCAAATAAAAGCGCAAACATCGTTTAAAGCAAATCGATTTGTACTTCACGTTATATTCTGCACACGTCAGAGTAGGCAGAGGGAACCTAGTGTTAAGACACTTCGTTGTCCATTTTCCGCCGAATTTTGGAGGCATTGCGTGACAAGTGGCGAAACTCAACGCCGCGCTTTTCCTCGACACCAGAGCGAAGAAATGAATAATATATTTTTTTCATTTCCGCGTGTAGGAATAAAATTCACAACCAGTCAAAAACTTGTACACCTGCGCCACGACTGGCCTGGTCCTTTATATTTTATTTCCATTTACTTAGCATTGGAATTTATCGATATACAGACATACAGCCTACAGTATCATTGCCTATAGATTTCCCGTTCGACTACTCTAGTATTATTACAGCATGGCTTACAGATCAATACTAATATTGGCTGAACGTAATGGTTATTGTACAGTTGCTTTCTAAAGTGATTAACTATATGAAACGAAACATTTTATGTTCTATAGAAATAGACACAAAGTGTATTAAAATATTTAATATCGATTAAATATACTCGTTTGTATATATATTAGAAAAAAAAAAATATAAAATAGAAAAAATAATTTAGTTCATATTTATCCATCAATGGTATTTAAGTTTTAAAGCGTCAGTTTAGTTGAGTTCTCTCACTTGATAACCGATAGAGGGGGTTATACAATAAGATATATAGTCTACCATATTTATTGCGACAGCCTTGTTGGATTAATAACAATATTGGTGCTGTATAATCGTATTATCATCTGATTTAAAAGTGAGTCCGAAATTTCAATCGGACACTATGAAGTTAGTGTAATTTTCTTTCAAAATTTGACATCGAATTGATTATAAAATCCAAACAAGCGAATTTGAGGGTGGCAACAAGTTATACAGAAACATTTTTACAGTGAAAAATCTTAAATATTATGATATTCTTAGATAATTTTTACTAAAAGTATATTTTTAGCTTTACGCTACTCCGCACATACATAGACGCTAGGGCAGACAAACCTAGTGATAAGACACTTTGTTCTCCATTGAAGATATTATTAATAGACATTGCGTTATAAGTGGCGGAACTTAGCGCTGCGCTATGTCTTGTTACCACAGCGAGGAAATCCAAAAAAGAAATAATAGTTGTTATATCAATAATTTCATATCCTGCCGTCGTTTACAATACACAGCGCCACTACAGCCTTCTTTTTTATATTTTTTTTAGTAAAATTATAACACTTTAGCACACGTCGGTACTATACTGTGCGTGAATAATGTCTCGTGTCCAGCAATCTGGTCCCGTTAATTGTTGGGGAGTTATCAATTAATTACGCGCAATTTGGACTCACATATGTCGACATTAATGTCGATTGTGTTCGATAATAATGTAATAATACATCAAGATATTATAACCATAGCAAATATATTGTAATTTGTTACTACCTAAGCTTAATAGTAATAATATTCTTATGTTTCTAGTATAGTAGTAGGATTTAATATTAATTGATTTAAAATTTTGTATACAGGGTGGAAGCGTCAGCACTCCTTTTACGGGAACAGCATACAGGGTAAAATATTTTAAACCGATAACTAAAGAAATTGATCAAGATAACTCAACTTATGGAGAGCCAGTGTCTATCATCCTGATTTTTCAGGAAATATGCTCGTCATGCTTCGTCGTGCTTCGTCGGACATACTTTGATGGCAAAGTGGCACGAACCTCCTAACCCTCACCCTTTTATTTATATACACAGTTGTGTGATTATTTTAATTTTTGTTTGCGAATTTAAAATAGGATAACGCATGTTAGTAAAAAATATGCAAACTTTTTTGACTTCTGCTGAAAAGAAATGTTAGATTTTCTTTTCAGCCTTAATATTTAGCTACTAAAATGTAATGGGACAGACCAGGCTATTCTGGGGTGGGCACGATCCACCTGACCCTCGCCCCTGCATTTATACATCCATGCTGCTCATGCTAATCATCCTTATATATACAATGTTCATCCAAACAAAAAGTAGAAAATACTATATATTGACTAACATCCATGGCAACCATTACGAAAAATGTAAATACATTATTCATCTTCATTTCCATTCCGTTCGATTTCTATTTGCTTACGAATTATAAGTTTATTTGAGTCGTAAAATCAAAGTTTTCAGACGACGTCGGGATCGCGTGTTCGGTGACAGCTCCGGATTGCTTCCAGTGCGGTATTGCTATTGGAACTGTAAAAAAGAATCGAAAACCGGCCAAATTGGTTTTCTGTCAAATGTAGATAGTTATACACTTTTATTACGCTGCGGTATAGAAATAAATGCATCCAATACTGTTTGGAAAATATGCGGTATTGTTTTTAATACCATTTTTGTTTTGACAACATAATTTCATATATATATTTGTTTTTATTGAAAACACAGCTCACATTGATTATGATCGACGCTATGTATTTCTTAATAAAACGGGGAATATTTTTTAGCAAAAGACAGATTAGACAAGGAGAGTCAAGAATTAGTGTCAAGAACCCCCTACCCATTTCCGCTAGTTGACATGGCGAATATCGGCACTTTGTCGATCGGATCGAGGAAATGAAAACAATTGATTTTCCCGAGTGGGGATTGAACAACAACACACTCTCCATGTTTGATACCACCACGATAGATTTCGGAAAACATCTAATTATAGGAATATATAATTTTCCCTCGAATATACAAATCCACTTAAATAATTAACCAATAAATGAAGTAATCATTTTTTTTTCAGCTTCAGTACTGTATTGCGCATATAGCGGGGTAGGGAGATGAAAGCTAGTGTTAAGACACTCTTTTCTCCACTTTCTATTATCGGGAATCTAATTTTCGGGAATCGAAATCATCAAACTCACAACCGGCGCGTTTACAGTGACGCACTTGTGCCACGGTGCCGGGACGGCCTCGATAAATTTCACCAGTGAGAAATTTGATTATAAACGTGAAATGCCTAATAATTAGATCTTATTCATAGTGTTTTTTCGTAAATCATGAATTGTTGTTCGTTTAAGAAGTGAAATATTTAATATTTTCATGTTATCTCTGGTAATGAGATAAAGCGCGGGGTTGAGATCCGTCACTCAACATGCTATAACTCCAAAAATTCAACAAAAGTTCCAAGGTTCCCTTTGTCACTATGTGGAGGATAGAGCTTTAGAAATAAATACAAAATATATATATTTCAAAATATATATTTATATTAAATTTCTATAGGTATTGTTCTAATATAGTGAAAGTGCGGAGGCGGACATCGAATTACTACAGTCTACAGTACCACCATAAACGTCCCGTGTCGGACATTAATGAAAATAATCAAAACGTGTAAATGCTGATTGCTAGAAATGCTGGTGTAATGTAGCTCAGTGGATTATTTTGACCTACAATAGTGACAAGTTCATATTTTATAGTGATTAAGTGTAGAGTTAATTTCCTTAATTATTTTTGTACATTTTTATTTAATTTCAAGCAATCTGCAATCATAGAATGAGTTTTATTATGTTTTTTTATAGATTGCATGCATGGCTGGGACAGAAAGAATTTTAGAGGGAACCAAATGTTGAGACAAACCGTTCCCCACTTTTCACCCAGTTTTCCAGGCATGCATATTGAGTGGCAGAACTCAACGTCGCGAGCGTGGAGCCTAGTAAAGATTGAACTAGGGATACCCGATGATCATCGATTTTGAATCGAAATAAAAGATCGTTATATCGACTTAGCAGGGATACATAATCGAAATTTAGTCACGTGCTTTTCAAATGCTTATTTTCACAGTCGATTAATAAAAAGTATTCAGACATATAATGTGTGTTTATGCCCTAATGTTTTAAATTTATAATAACTTTTTTGATTTTTGTTTTAATCATAATTTCTTATGATATTTTAGTTGTTTTATTTATCGATGACGATATGTGCAAAAATAATATCGATGATGGCTGACATCGACGTTTTTCTTTTGATTTTTAACAAATATCGATGTTTTAGTGTATCAAATTATAAATAAAAAAATACATTTTAGTATAATTTTGTAAGGGAAATTTAGTCATACAATAGTAAATTAGTATAATACAACAGTGTCATATATAGATACATATTTCTGTAAATGTATCTATATATGATATTGTTGTAGTATACTAATTGACTATTAGTGTGTACAAATAATAATAGTAGTAAAAAATCAATAGTATTAAAAAATATATTTAAAAGAGCCCAGTCGTGGAGCAGAGATCCAATATAGAAATAAAACATTTTATATTTTTTATTTCTTCGCTCTAGGGTCGGGACAAAGCGCGGCGTTGAGTTCCGCCATTCAATACGCAATGCCTCCAGAATTCAGCGGAAAAGTGAGAAGCGTTTTAACACAAGGCTCCCTCTGTGTACCCTGGTACATGCAAAACACAGCGTAAATCTCAAAAATATATCTCTCCCGGGAATCGAATCTACAATACTTGAATACCGTTCAAAAATAATTTTATTCTAACCAGTATAAGCAATGTACTGTTGCGAAGTGGCTCCAACTTATGTAATTAAGCAACACGCTCGTTCGACGGTTGCGTACTGATGTTGCCTCGATACAGTGTTGTATGACGAATTATTATATCAAATATATTTTAATTATACCATATTTGTATTAAAATATTAAAACAATAAGGCAAATAGTTAGGAAATATAAAATATTACTTTATGAAATTAATTGAAGACGTCATGTCCAATGGCGTAGCGGCTGACTGTAAACGCGATGGTTGTGAGTTGTGTTCCCATTTGAAGGAATGCTTATAAATAAATAAACAAATCAAATCAGCTTCACGCCGTATCCCGTACACAGCAGGATAGGCAGAGGGGACCTAGTGTTAAAATTCTTCGCTCCCTACTTTCTGCCGGTTTCTGGCGCAGCAGAGTAGGTAGAGAAAACCTAGTGATAAATCACTCCATTTAACTTTTGAAGCATTTCGTGTCGAGTGGCTTAACTCAACGCCGCGCTCTGCCTCGACACCAGAGCGAAGAAATGCAAATATAAATTTAAGTGAATATGTCATGTCCTCGAGTGGGGATCGAACCTATAACCAGTCGGTTTTACAGTCACACTTTGTGGTACATAATAAAGTGTATAAGAATTTCGAAGTGCTTGATGAGAAAGTATGGCTTAGTAGTCAGAGCACTAAGGCGGTTTCCAAGAGGCGCGGGCTCGAATCCTGCTACGTTCAAATTTTTATACGCTTCCTTAATAAGTACATACTCCCTGTCAATCACACAAAGATTACACTAGTTCATATGAAGGGTAATGCAGGTTGTCGAGAAAAAAAAATGGCATTATAATAAATAATAATAGTTTATTAATTGATATTAATTAAATAAATTCTTTAATAAAAACGTACCAATACAACAAAATATAACAAATCAGCATTCCATATTGCGATATTGCTCAAGTCTCAAGTACATACTTTTATTACTGGTAATATTAACACCAGCGTTGGCACCAACTTCAAAATGTCGTGTGCAATCGCTAGTGTTATTATGTCACAGTGGTTTGGTTGCGTTACCATTGCAGAGTATGGTTTGTATAGTGCGGTCAACGAGTCGTGGTCGCTTTGAAATTAGCTGTAGACGGCCGATTTTACGATTGTTCTTAGTTGTGAATCTGTTCTTTCCGAGTAAATAATGCGCATCAGTTGAACCTTATTACGGTCATTACTTGTGGATAGTACTGTACCTTTCAAAATGTTATTGTTTATTTAAAATTAATTTAATCAACCGTTTTATATTTATTTAATGTATGTTGCTATAAAAAAAAAAGAAATAAAATCTGTAGCAATAGCAATATATGTAGAAATATGATTTATTTGTAAATATAATTTTGCTTATTTTTTGTTATTTTCCATTTTATTCATATTTAATTTCAACAAAAAAACATTATAAATACTGATTTCGGTGTAAATTTTATCCACAAATTCATTTAAATTTCTTGTATATTTAATTATCTTCGAAGAAATCTTCCGTAAGTGGCACTTTGCTGATCTGATCGTAAGTGTATGTGCTGAAGAATCTTTGTGTGACGTTCATAGCGTAGTCTATGGCGTAGTCCAGAATAGGACCTCCAAACTCCTGGGCCACTAGCTGGGAGTTCGAATTAAGAACATCCAATATATTTGCACCTGTAGAAAATATACAAGATGATTATAAGGATATTTTAATATTTTTATAGTTTATATTTTTGAGGCCAGTCGTGGTACAAGTGCACAAAGTATGACTGTAAATGCGATAGATTATGAGTTCGATTCCCACTTGACGTAAATTAAATATTTTATATTTTCATTTCTTCGGCTTTCTAAGGCTTCAGAATTCGAAACAGGGAACAGAATGTCTTTCACACTACACACTAGGTTCCCACTGCCTATCCGGCGTTGTGCGTGATACAGCGTGACGCTAAAAAAAATATATCAATACATTATTTTTGAATTGTAATCGGGGCCGTTAAGGCTCAATGGGAAATCCTTTGATTGTAAGCGTAATGGTTGCGGGTTCAATAAACACATTTTTATTTCCCCATCCTTTTTTGACGCAACTAAACACAGCACGTCAACTACATCATAACTGCAGGAAAAGATTTAAGAAAAGTAATTAAAAAAAAACATCGCAATGTTTGTAAACAAATATATAAATATTCTTACTTATCTGCGGACTGCCTCTGAATAAGTTGGTGAGATTTAGTTTAAGGTCAGACCCATAATCAGCCTTGTATTTGTACGAGTTTATTTTGTAATGCCCTTCACCGTTTTCATCTCTCACAATTTTTTCCCGGACTTCCAATCTTATGTGTTGGTTCCCTAAAATGATAATAAAAATGTTAAATTGTACGTATTAATAAAAATAAATATATACACCGTCGTGGCGCAGTGGCTCAAGTGTGTGATTGTAAGTGCGACGATTGTGAGTTTGATTCGCCCACTCGAGGGTACGAATCTTGTAACCAATCTTGTAACGAATTTCATCTTGACACAAGGCAAAGCGCGACGTTAAGTTCCGTCACTTAAAACGCAATGCCTCAAAAATTCGGCGAAAAATATGAAACACAGTGTCTTAACACTACGTTCCCTCTGCCACATGCTAGATACAACTTGATGTAAAAAAAAAAGATTTACATATACTTACAAATTTTAATTTTGGCGGAGCCGTCAGTGTCGAGGTTAAAGAGAAGGATCCTGCCTTGGATGCTGTATTGCCCTTTTATGGTAAAATTACAATGGATGTCAAAGATAAATGTTCGTTTCGATCGTTGTGATCTGGAAAATATACAAATTTGGAAATACATGTGTATTTTCCTGTAGCACGCTATTCTTCATTTACATAGTAATATGTAAAGTTTATTATTTTAGATGGTTAAACATTTAAAAAAAGTTTAAAAAATAAATAAAAAAAATATATATTTTATCGTACACGCTACAAGTGCTATAGAATGTCGTCGAAGCAATTACTTATATGAGCGTAAGCTCGAGTGGACCTTTGAAAAGTATTACTATTCAGATCTTGGCTCCATCATCAGACCAGTTCGATGATACCATATTGTTAGATTGTTACTAAGCTATTTATAATTGTTAAGTTTCACGATCATGTAGTAACAAATGGGTGAAATTCTTCTTAGATTGTATAGAGATATGCGGGGAATACCCCACAAACTTAAATTGATTTTGTATGATTATTTTCAGATGGACAAAGTGATATATAGATGAAACATCATTACGTCGAATTTTTTTGTGTTTTGCTCTTTCCCGCATATTATTTTTTTCATAAAGTATGTATTAAGATTCGATAACAATCTTTTTTTACTATGAACCATAGTATTTCTGCTTGTAATGCAAAATTAATATTTGATTTAGGTATATAAATATTGCTATTTAGATTATATTATGATCTGTTTTAACAAAAACATAACATGGGTCATCCACGGAGTGTCATATCACTATGTTCACTAAACATAACTATCAAAATATCATCTGGATAATTTATCTTTACGCTGCACAATCTATCCGAAACAGTATAAAAAGCAAAAAAAATCCTGGTGTCAAGACATTTTTCTCATCAGAAGTTCTCTATCTTTCACTGGAATACAAGATATTGCGTGTTGATAGACGGAATTCCACGCTAACCTTACCCCCGAGTGGGCATCGAATCCACGGGCTTTCACACCCTGCCCACTGCGTCTTTGTGGCCTGTCAAGATGATAAATGCGGGAAAAACATTAAATTGATTTAAAAACGACTCTTCGTGTTAATTTTATTCAAGAGCCGTTCCAATTATCAGCAAACGATTGTTTTATAAGATTTCTAGATAGGAAGACTACTATTACACGGTAGTTGAATGATGTTGTACATTTTGTAATACAGGAAATTTATGTAATCCTGGATATAATTTTAACTAGTAACTTCCACAATTTTTCTAACATTTTATTATAGTCTGTATGGTATTTGTAAGGATAAAATTCTTTTTAAAATTATTTAGGTAAAAAGAAATGTATGGTGTTTCTTAGTGATTTTTTCTTTTTTAAATTAACTAGAAGTATTTCTATCAACACAGACTACTTGTATTTTTGAATCGTTTTTTTTTCGAAGTAAAGTTGACAACCGGTTGAAATAACCGGTAATGTGTTATTTAAAATCAATGTCAAGGTAACGATTTGTTTTATAGGTACAGACGTATGATTTTTACCTCATACGTTTTGCTGGTTAGGACATGAGAGCCCAAAGTAAATTTATAATAACTATTTCAAATTACACCCTTTTACAAGATATCGAAAGTGATCATTTGGACACTCAGCTTAACTCTGTATCCAGCACACGGTAGTGTAGGCAGAGGGAACCTAGTGTTAAGACACTACGTTCCCCACTTTCCACTGAGTTCTGGAATTGCGTGTTGAATTTAATTATTCCAAATTATTGACATTTCTTAACTAGATATATGAAATTAGGGCATCTGGCGCAGGGGTAGCAGCGTTGTGAGTGGGGTGTGACTGTAACACGACGGTTCTGGGTTCGATCCCAACCTGACAAAATGATAATTTTTTTCTTAATATTTTCATTTCTTCCCTTTGGCACGTATGCCCGGCTCTGGCTCTTACATCACTGGACTTTATTTGTTTTAGTTGAGTTCTGGCACTCAACATTCAATGCCTCAAAAATTAAGCGGAAAGTGGGGAACGGAGTGTCTTAACACTAGGTTCCTTCTGCCTTTCCTACTGTGTGCGGGATACAGCGTGAAACTGATATAATTTGAAATAATTTAATTTATATAGATATAAAATTAAATAAAAAATATCAATATACCGGTAAAGTACAGCTATGTATATCTAAATGTTTATGCTTAAATAGAATTTGTAGCTCAAGGCTTATACCAACGATAATTACGGCAATTAAATAGAGAGTTGCTTTGCACGGTTTTAAAATATTTGTATCATGTTTACGCCTAGGCGGAGTAGTCAGAGAGATCAGAGCTCCAAGCGTTACCATCACTACATACACCTTTGTATATTGCCATCAACGTCGTCAAATATGTCCTCCAGAGGGTACTCATGCTTTTTACGTTAGAAAGACGAGCTTTCTTTCATCTTTAACTCATGCTTCATTAATCCATTTTTCTATTCTTCTCATTCATTTTAAAACCTCCAAAGCATCATTTTCTTAATTTTTACTGTGGCATTTACTTGCCATTCTGTGTATCTCTTCATTATGATTTCGATTTTAAACTGACTCCGCATATCCTATGAAGAAATGGTATAACAGCGTATAACAGTAGACTCCAACATAGTATTGTGTACGGCCAAACGAGCTGCATTTAAGATGCTATCAATTTTGGTACTGACAGCAATACCCGTGATCTCTATAGAAAAACTTACGAAAATATGGCAATTAAATGGAAATTTTAAAATAAAATAGTACCAAGAGGAGGAGGAGGAGGAAAAGTGTACTTACGACACTTTATCTGGTATACAAGTGCTTAATCCTGATAATTTTCCATTATGGAACGTCATTTTCACGTTTCCAGGAAGATTCATAGTAATGTTTCTATCCAGATATAAGGGATCGAGAGGTGGGATTCCAGCTTCAGGAATCCCCTTCACTACTCCTGGAATAGCATCGAGTGTGGCCTTTGTGAAGCATTCATCGGTTAACTCGCCACATGGATGAATGAAATCCGCTGTAAAAAATGTGCCGGTTATTGTTGTAAATAAATTATATAGAGATATAACGTACAGTATATTTTGCTATATTTTAAAATAATATTGGTACGCCTACAGAATTTGGCGAAAAGTAGGAAACGGAGTGTCTTAACAATAGGTTCCCTTGGTTAACAGTAGGTTCCCTCTGCTTACCCTGTTGTGTGCGGGATACAGCGTGAAGCTATTTTTTATATAATAACAATTTATTGCTTTGGATTCGAATGTTTCTAATGCTAATCTAATAAAGTTGTAGATCATATGTATTATGATAATGGGTTCGATCCCTACTCGAATCGTGAATTATTTTAAATTCTTTATTATGGTATGGTATGGTTTCTAAACTAAAAAAACCCTCACTCAATACGGTTGCTTAAAAAAACCAAGTTACAAATTATATCTAAGTGCTATTAATATTTTGCTCAAGCGGGAATCGAAGACCTAACCACTACAAGGAGTCAGACACGACGACACGAAGACACCTTTCGATTGCGCCACGATACTGTTTATGTGAATGTATGTAAATAATAACATTATTTACTTAATTTGGCATTGAGTGAAAAAGATTTATATTAATTTAAGTCAATTTTGAAACATTATCTCTTTTAAATCTATTACTTGGTATTAAAGATACAGGTTTATGTTTGCGAAACGATATTTAATTTATATTGCATTCGATTATAACTATCGAAAAGTCCAGTTTTTATTTAATACATAAATTAGTCCAGTAGAAGAAGTCTAATGTCCAATTTTATTTTTATTTAGTAGTTACATGCTCATATAAACTTTAGCCTTTACTAACCAATTATGAAACGTGGCATTGAATTTTAATTATTTCCAAAAATAATATTAAAAAAATATACGATAAAATTAAAATATTTATTAGTGCATTGCAACTGGCATCCAAATTTGTATAAAAGGCACATTTTTTTTTTAATTTATAACAATGAATTTGTTTATATTATTATAATAAAAAAAAATAACAGTGGTACCCCGTGTGTTACTTCGTTCCATAATTTCATTTTTGGATTGAGAATAATTTTATTATATCAACAAAGAATACAAAACTGAGTATTATAATGTTATATTTTTATATATAAAATTTCTCCTTTACTCAGTATATAGGTTTTGGAGTATATTGGAGAACTCGGAAAGGATTGAAATTCCCACGGGAAAAGAAGAAACGACAAATTGTATTTGACGTATTTATTTATAATTTAATAAAATAGTGTGATCATCGATACGAATCCATATTTTTTTCGTATAGATACCAAAATTAGAACAAAAATGTACTGGTCGCCTTCAATTACAATCAATTTTATAATCGTTGCATATTATTTTTTTCTTAGTTGTCTATAAAATTAAGAGCTCCGAAAAGAAAAGGTAATAAAATTACCAAAATTAATTTTTATTTCGTCGCAATTTTTAATTTCTTTTATCTTTTATCGTGCTCTACAAAATTAATAAATAGAATACGATCAGCTATAAGGAACGGGAAGCGGAAGGTATTCTCTACAATGCAAAGAAATCTAAATTTGAGTAGTTTTTTAATAACCTATAGAGAGTTCTACTATTCAAGTACAGGTGACACATGGAACGTCATTTTCACGTTTCCAGGAAGGTTCATGGTTCCAGTAATGTTTCTATCCAGATATAAGGGATCGAGAGGTGGGATTCCAGCTTCAGGAATCTTGGGAAACCTCTAGAGAGTTCTACTATTCAAGTAAAGGCCCTTTAATGTAGCTGATCAGTCTGGTGACACCATGTTATTGTATTGTTCACGATGATATAGTTGTTGTAACTGGATCAAATTCAGACTTTTTTTTGAATTTACTACATTTAAAATACAATATAATGACAAATACAATTTTCTTAGTTTTTATATGTATAGGTGGCTCAGACGTGTGACTGGAAGCGCGACAGGTTGTGTGTTCGATTCCTACTCGATGAAGTAAAATAATTAGTATTTTCATTTCTTCGATCCAATGTGGAGGCCAAACGCAACCTTGAGTTCCACCACTCAATACGCAATGCTTCCAGAATTCCGAACAGTGGGAAGCGGAGTGTCTTAACACTAGAATTCCTCTGTCTACCCTGCTAAAAGCGGGATACAGCGTGAAGCTTAGCTTATTACATAGGTACAAAATTATATAGCTAGAAATCGACTTTTTAAAAGCGTGTTAAAAATGTAGTGAATTTTATAATAATATTCTCTTAAGCGGAAAATTTGATTTAAATAATTGATTAATCAAAAAAACTAATATTTTTTTATATTTTTGTTTTATCACATTAACAAAACGAATAAAAATATTAAGCAATCTGGCTAAAAAAAACATTGTTTAAAACAACTGGGCTTAATAAAAAAAATGTAATAATCTGGTATTATTTTAAATATATTTTTCTTACTTTTCACGCTGTATCCCGCAATCAGCAGGATAGGCAGAGAGCTGAGACACTCCGTTCATAATTTACAATATAGTTATTAGTGGATTTCGCAAAAACTTACGCAACGGCACCAGTTGGAACGTCCGGTGGACGCAAAAGCACATCACCGTAACTCCGAGCACGGCCAACACTTCGTCAAATTGACGCATATTAAAAATATTATGGATATAGTGAATAACAGAAGTGCCACATACGACGAGCGGTGTGCGAATGATTTCACGTCTTTCCCTTACTTGAGTTTCGAAGTTGTAATTAAGCGTGTTTCAAGGATTTTAGTTGTCGCTTCGTATGAGCGGTGAAGTCGCTTCTATAATTTACCTTCTACTGTTAATATAAAGCAATGTTTAATAAAAAATACATTTTGGTTCGTAATATATGTATAATTTAATAATTGAATATGACTTAGTATAGTTGAAGGCATGTTGTTTGTAGGTTCGATTCCAATGTGGGGGAGTGAACTATTTTTATTCGTCAGCTCTGCAAGGTCAACACGCAATGTTTTGAAAATTGGGCGGAAGCAGGTGGAGTTTTAACACTACGTTTCCTTCGCCTACTCTGCTATATGCGGGATAAAGCGTGATACAATTTTTTTTTAAAAGTCTGAAATTGAAAAACTCTTACCTACTATTAAAATTTATATTTAAAAAACAAAATACTTATAAATAATAAAGATTTAAAATATGAAGAAAAAATACGTTATATGTATATGTATTTAATTACTAATGTTCTATCCAGTAAAAAGTAAGTATATTAAAAAAAATTGAACTATACAAAACTTAAATCTTAGGAGGGTAGGTCTTAAACACACGCTCTTTCTGCTCTTCTTCGTATTTCCGTCCATATTTTAATGCTAATCTAGCAGTAGCGGAATGAAAAAATCTCAATAAAGACATGCTAAAAATAAAAATCAACTTCACGGTGTATTCCAGGGTAGTCAAAGGGAACATTAGGTTCCCTTATTCTGCGAACTTGCGGAACTTGAGAAGTTATCGAGACATTGCGTGCCGAGAGGCCGAACAACAACGCCGTCGACGCCGTGTTTTTGCCTTAAAAAAGCGTATAAGAATTATAGCGCAGCTCAATAACGACGTTTATTTTAATTGGCTAGACCACTTGGATGGTTTCCAAGAGGCGCATGTTCGAGCTTCACACAAATCATTTATTAAGCTATTTATTAACATTTAAAAAGTATTAAAAAAATAACTTAGGAACGGAAATAAATAGTAAAATCCTTCATTAACTTTTCTTATTTTTTTATTAAGCGTTACTTAATATATTTCTTACCATAGTTTGCTGCTGTACTCGTTAATCAATTTGGAAATAAAATGACCGTGGATTGGAATCTTTTATTTGTCTTTTACTTTTCTAAAACTAAATTCAACTAAACTAACTTCACGCTTTATCTCTAGCAGGGTAGTCAGAGAGAACGGAGCGTTAAACGCTACGCGGTTTCTACATACCTCTTTCGCCTCGTCCATTGTCATGAACCTCTTCATACATGCCCTCCGGGAGGTCCTCGTGTTTTTTACGTGACCTTCCTCTAGTATCTTTGATACTGTGTTTTCGAAGGTCAACCGAGGTCTCTCCCTACCTCTCTTACCTCTCTTCTTCTTTTCTTCTCTTCCATTTTTATGTTATTACGTACAATGATAATTCCAAGTTCAATAACTTACGTAGCCAAAGCAAAGCACCACCTGCGTTTTTATTTTCTTAAATTTTCTAAATAATTCGAGATGGATGCTTCCAATCTGTACTTCCAATTGTTATGCATATAACGTAAATGAGATAAATTAAACGTTACAAAAAATAATTATAGAGCTAAAGTAACTCATCTTAACTCACCTCCACCAGGTCACAAACCTGTTTCATAGAAAAATCTTATATAATTTTTATTAATGTCAGGAGTTTGTTTGTGTCTATTAGACTATCCAAGTCTATTTATGGAAAAAGATATTCTTTTTATATCACGTTAATCTTGATGTATTGACTTGTTGAGTTGCGGAACTCGACGCCGCGCTTTGTTTCGACACCAGAGTAAAAATGAAAATATAAAATATCATTTCCTTAAAATATTTTGTTTATATTTATATATTTCTCTATTTCTTCGCTCTGTCGAGGCAAAGTGCGGCGTTGAGCTTCGCAACAACACGCATTGCCTTCAGAGTTCAGAAAGTGGGGTATGAAACGTCTTAACACTAAGTTCCCTCTGACTAGAGTGCTGTGTGTGGGATAATGTGTGGCAGTTGACGAGGCGAAAGAGGTCTGTAGAGACTAGCGCTCGTAGCGTTTAGCGCTTCGTTCTCTCTTACTACCCCGCTAAGGAAAAGAGTGGACCTAAAATAAAAAATATCAAAAATTAAGGTTTACTCAATTAAATATATAACATACGCTGTGCACTTTTAGCCTCCACCGACTACGTAATCGGGAAGTAGCATATTATACAATTTTTTTATATGCTTAAAAATGTTGATTGTTATATAAAATATATAAAAACTGGCTAAAAATGTAATTCGCGTGCAATATAATAACTATTGGCCTTGGTTTAAAAAATAAATTAAACATCCTAATTATATTTTAAAAAATCTCGAGTTATTAAACTTTATACGCTAAATGTTTTTTTATGGAAATTATTCTTTTAAAACAGAGATGCAGAAAAAGTTTCTTCTGCAGGAACGGACGAAGGAACTGACACTACTGACATTTTTATTTATATTTAAGATTAAGTAAATAAATATAGATATAGATAAAGAGGTAAAGTCTCTTATGAGGAATCACCCGAAAATTGCTGGTAAACAATAAAGTATATTTTTAACCATTTTTTAAGTGTTATCCCATACGTAGAAGAGCAAAATACTTTTTAAGAAAACGTATAAAATTTGAACGTAGCGAGATTTGAACCCAGATTACGTTCTCATAAATTATAGTTAAAAATTCGACCAAATCAAATGAAATTAAAAATTCCCTAAAATAATTCTTTTTAATATATATATATATATATATATATATATATATATATATATATATATATATATATATATATATATATATATATATATATATATATATAAAAAATTTATTATTTTATTGAAATTAGCACAAGATCAATTTTATATACGTATACTGTACTATATACATACTCGTATAACAAAATATGTAATCTATATTTAAGTACTTAGGTACATACATAATATTTACTTTATGAGTAATAAACTAAGACCTGTACACAATTAACACTATAATAAAAAAAAATATGGGCACAGTGTCCACAGACATATGGAACTACTTATACATATATATTTTGAATATCTACGTAAATTATTTTAAAAGGAAATCTTCGTATGGACAAATAACCAATATTAACATATCATCTTGATTATGTGTATAGTTAAATTGACTCAAACAAACTTATATAACGTTAGTGATAAATATTTTTTTAAAATGTTTCTTCCTTCTAAAAAAGAATGAGCTTCACGCTGTATCTCGCATATAAGGTAGGCAGAGGGAACCTAGTGTTAAAACACACCGTTCCCTAGTTTTCACCGAATTTTTCGTGACATTGCGTGTCGTTTGGCTCAACGCTGGGTTTTTGCCTTGGTGCCAGAGTGGGTGATATGTAAATAAATATTGATAAATAATAATTCTCACTTTTAATTTTACTTAATTTCTCATCAGCTTCCTACTTGTTGTTTCCCCAGCGGGCACCGAACTATGTTGGATCTAGCATGCGCCGTGCTATGAACACTGTGGGAATTGTGCAATAGCCTCACTTTTACCAAATCTCTATAATACTCAGCTTTCAGATTGTGAAAACTATCAGAATTTTCAAGAAGCAAATGATGTACCTGAATAAATTAAATAATACAATTTTATTTTATTTCCTTATTTGTACACCACTTATATAAAAATACAGAGAAAAAACATAAAAGAAAACAAAACAAAAAACTTCTCTACATTCTGGGCCCAAGAACGTAAGCAACCATTTCATTCTCCTTTCGAAAGATCCTGGTCTCGTGCTGCTCTACGCTAACTAGATGCCAAATTTCACGTTTCTAAGTCCAGTAGTTTTGTCTGTGCTAAGTGGCGGAACTCTACGCCGCGCTCTGCCTCGACACTACTGGAAATATACAAACCACAACCAGTCGTGTTTACAGTCACAGCTTATGCCCCTGCGCCACGACTGGCCTAATAGAGAAGAGACACATTTTACAAATGCATCATATAAATGCTTAAACTTTGACTTATTACGATAAATACACCAAAACAAGCATTGTAAAAAAACAAAAGCCAAATGCACCCACATTTACAATGACTGGTTCTTATGTATATGAACGAATAAGGGTTATTTTCGAAACACTTTCACAAAGACAAAACTAAATTTACCTTTGTAAGTAAAGCTGGATTATTGTGTAATAAGGCGCGTCGCAATCACCAGATTGCCATTCGAAATCCACCTTTACTGAAACGAATTAAGAATCAAATTTGTATGATAATTATTAAGGCATGACACCAGAGACAGTCCTTGACATAATGACGTAAGTCAGTAAACGTCTTTACTCTTAGCTATTGTTGGGAGTCAACAGTTTCAATCCATTGTTTTCCTTGGAGACAAACAAAGATTAGCACTGTTCTCGTCGGCTTCAAATAATACCTTCCCACTTCCCATGTCAGGGTCCATGTGAGTAAACACTCGATTTGTATTGTGGAGCTAGTTGTTTGTAAATATAAAAAAAAGAGAAGTTATTGTTTATCTTTATTTTATTAAATATGAAGAAAAAGTCAATATTAATTAAATCCAAAAAGCTGAATACTATATATATCCAGCTTCTTGAAACGAAAGAGATTTATTATTTCATAAGAGGCCATCATGTCGTAGCGCAGCGGCACGAGTGTGACTGTAAAACCGACTGGTTGTGGGTTCGATCCTCACACGAGGAGATGAAATATTTACTTAAATTTATATTTTCATTTCTTCGCTCTGGTGTCGAGGCAAAAGTGCGGCGTTGAGTTCTGCCACTCAACACGCAATGCCTCCAAAATTCGGCAGAAAGTGGGGAACGCAGTGTCTTAACACTAGGTTCCCTCTGCCTACCCTGCTGTGTGCGGGATACAGCGTGAAGCTGATTTTGATTTAATTTAATTTAATAAGATAAAAGTAAATATAACTAACAGTATGACGATTCGTCCAAATATAGACATTGCTGTTTACACATGCAAAGATTATAATTCGTGGTATTCAATTCGTCACTATAATACATTTTCAAAAAGTCCTAAAACGAACAAAGAAAAACAATTTTTACCAAAAAATCAATTTTTATATTGAAATTATGAAGACGACTTATACCAAAAAGTCAATTTTTATACCAAAAATTTTATTATAAATTCCAAATTGTCTAGTCAAGACCAACGATTTATAAACGAACGAGCATTCCGCAAAAACACTAGTAAATAGTTAAATAATGAAATTTAAAAAAATTGCTTAATAATTTTTATTTTCAGTTCCAAGCTGTATCCCGCAAGTAGCAGCGTCGGCGGAGGGAGACTAGTGTTAATACACTCCACTTCCTATTTTCCGTCGAATTCTGGAGGCATTGCTGTTGAATGGCGGAACTCGACACCGTGCTTTGCCTCGATACAAGAGCTAATGACGACAACGATTGGCCTCAATTATTACTTTTTTTAATAAAAGAAAATTCTTACTTTTGTGAAATATAAACTTATGATATAGTAAAAGCTATATTTAGGAACTCGTATCTGTTGTACTCGTACAGTGTGTTTGGGGGAACACTGTGCGCTGTACCCCTGCGCTATTTGTTTGTAGCAGGAATGGCTTACCCTCGGAACGTCCTTTTAACGATAGCTGCATTCCCCTAGATCCATAGTGGATATCAAAATATTTTTTTACATATAATACAAAAAACTGTATTGTTTCTGTACTTTAATAAAATTTAATACTATGAAAGATAACATGCTTCATTTAAAATATATATATATATATATAATACTGGATTGAAAAAAAAAATCGTCTCGAATTAATAGAACCTAGATCCATAATGTTTATCACGATTCTTTACAATATTGATACAAAGAACATGAATAGAATATCCTTAATTTTTACATGACATATTCATGTATCATGTGTTGAGGCCAGTCGTGGTGCAGAGGCACATGTGTGTGACTGTAGTATAAGTTGTGGGTTCGATTCCCACTCGCTCGAGGAAATATAAAAAATATATATTTTTTAATTTCTTCGCTCTGGTGTGGAGGCAAAACGCGGCGTTGAGCTCCGACACACTCGGGTTCTTGGCAGTGAAGTAAAGAAAAAATAATATATATAGGTACATATACAATGTGCATGCCTATAATATAGCCTTATGCTTGTTTGTGTCTGTTAAGCATTTTTTCATAGCAAATATGTATACAACCGCTTGAGCATCCGCTCATAGCAGGCACAGATTAAACTTTTTTTAAAGAGCAAATACTAAATTGTTGCCCCTTTTTTGTACGTTTAGATTTCAATTTATCATATTTTTACTTTCACATAGGAATTTAATATTAATGTTTCTATATGAAAGTTAAAAAAATATATTAAATTAAAGTGTAACATCAGAGTGTTTACACATACCAATTTTTTTTTAAATTAATAAAAAATCGTCTATGTAATTAACTGAAACTGTGTAAAAATAATAATTAAACTAAAACGATAACTAGAGCCGCGTTGAAATTATCCATAAAGAAATAAAAAAAAGTACGTAATTTTTATCGGGCTTATTTCAAATGGGTAAAAAATAAATATTTATAATCAAAGATATAATAATACAAAAATGAAATAAATTATATAGGAATTGACATTAAAATTTGCATTTTGATTCATAACTTTTAATTTTTTTTAATTTTTAAGGTTTGTTAAAAAAACAAAAGCTTTTATGCGCTATTATTTACATGTATATATATTCTTTAATGTATATAAGTTTAAACCCTCTAACTCTACTATTGTACTTACACAGCAGCATATAAGATTTATTATAATTTAGCTGGATTATTCTTTTTTTTGTATTGGAAAAAGACTAGACAAACGAGCGTATGGGTCACCTGATGGGAAGTGCTCACCAATAGATGCGCTTTTTGAAGGTACCCAGTTCATATCGACCTGGAAACACTGCGGCAGGGCATTCCACAGTTGTGAGGAAGGAATCATGAGACATTCGAGATCTTTAATTTTTATATGTTACTACTAAATGCTCACCACAACGACTTTAGTTAAGGCTGCGATTCAAATTTTTTAATAGCTCTACCATAAAAGTATAGTCATTCATCAGATGATACCATGTCAATTCATTTCACTCATTCACTCTTCATTTTTCATATTTTAATACATATGTTAGTAGAAAATTTTCATCAAGCTCAACATTACATTTTTTTTTTTTTTTTTTATTAAAACATAAAAAAATTTCAACATATTATTTTGTTTATTAAAACATTTAATTACTTCTTATAGTTGAGCCGAACAACCACGGTTCTATAACATATATCCTACCAATTTCCATATAGTAAGCATAACATATGCGTGTCAAAAAGATAGATATTTTTTTATTGATTACATTCGAGTTGTATTACTTTTTCTTAATTACCCTGAATTTATTTGTCCGATAAAAACATTAAATGTCCTGAAAAGGTGGGAAGTGGAGAGCGGAGTGTTTTAACGCATTATGCGATATACAGTTCGAAGCTGAGAAAATACAACGACAATATTAATAAATAAAAAAAAAACAGCTTCACGCTGTATCCCGCACATAGCAGGGTAGGCAGAGGGAACCCAGTGTTAAGACACTCCGTTCCCCACTTTCCGCCGAATCTTGAAAGCATTGCGTGTTGAGTGGCGACGAACTCAACGCCGCTATTTACCTCGATACCAGAGCGAAGAAAATGGAAGTATAAATTTAAGTAAATATTTTATCTCCTCGAGTGGGGATCGAACCCACAACCAGTCGATTTTACAGTCACACTTTGTGCCACTGCGCCATAAATAATCTAGCCTTAAATAATCTATTTGAATAAAGAATATGTTGAATTGAATCTGGCCGAAAATGGCGAATGGAGTGTCTTAACACTGTGTTCCCTTTGCTCGAGATACAGTATGAAGCTGAAAAAAAATACATTTAAATAAATATTAATTATTTTTTTAATAATCTAATGTGGGTGGTCGCTTAGACCACAATGCTTAAAGCATTTTCACACGCTGTGCTGGTCAACGAACGTAAATCACATATAAAATATACATAAAGCAAATAATCTTTATTGTGCCAGTGTCGGTAAATTAGGGGTATTGTGTTTTACAATACGACAGACGGTTTTGTCGGTGGCTAATGGTCTGATTTATAATGCATTAAGTATTGAGGCTTTCAAATTGTGATGTTTGATGTTTCAATTTTCGATTAACTTTGGTCATCTGTTGGAAAGTTTAAACGGATTTTGATTAACGGTTTAGGTGGTCTAACTTTTGATTTGACGTCCTAAAAGTCGGCTTCATGCTGTATCCCGCATATAGCAGGATAGGTAGAGGGAACCTAGTGTTAAGACACTCCGTTCCCCACTTTCCGCCGAATCTTGAAAGCATTGCGTGTTGAGTGGCGACGAACTCAACGCCGCTATTTACCTCGATACCACAGTGAAGAAATAAAAATATAAATTTAAATAAATATTTCATTTCCTCGAGTGGGGATCGAATCCACAACCGTCGCGTTACAGTCACACATTTGTGCTTCTGGGCCACAACGGCCTCCGGAATACAGAGGGTGTTAAAAAAAACCGGATAAGCGCGCGTCGGGCTGGTCCACCGAGGGTTCCGTACAAAAATGGGAGGAGGATTCGAGCTTTTTTTCAGAAAAAGCAAAAAAAATTCAAGCTTAGCTTACCTAAAGCTATTCTACTTCTTAAACTATCGGCTTTAATACCAAATTTTGCTCCGCTTTTAAGGTTATTATATTTTGGGATTTAATCACAAACGTATAGTACTCACTCAGTTCATCTTTTTCAGTAAATATGTAAAAAAAGAAATGTTGCATCCTGCAAAAATGTAAGCTACACCTTGTCAAAATTCCCATGATCATAATACCAGTGCATCACAAACGGCTCTATTGAGCGAGGACGTTCACGCTTGGCCGGTCGTTGTAGTTGGTGAAAACTGAATCAGCGGTGATTCCCTGTGAGTGCCGCCCGTGTGAAACGAGACATAAATGAATACCTATTAGTAACTCCATTATGTCGTTATAGCGGAGTTAATTAGACTTTAGTGTTATAATTGCGGTTTGTGAGTTGAGCTTTGGAATTGAGGAAATAAGATTATTTCATATCTAGAGTGGGAGTGTTAACGCGACTGGTTGTTGGTTCGAATCCCTCTTGGGAAAAGAAATATTTAATATTTTCATTTCCTCGCTCTGGTTATGACGCAAAGCGCGGCGTTGAGTTCTGTCACTCAACACGCATGCCTCCAGAACTCGCCGGAAAATGGGAAATGGTAGTGATTCAATGGAGGAGTGTCTAAACAATAGGTTCCCTCCTTTGCCACGTCTGCTGGGAAGCTAAAAAAAAATCTAAGTGATAAAGTAAAGTGATTCTTACAAACCCAATGCACATGAGTCGTACATATGGGATAGCTTATCCACTAACAGCTAGAAAAACAATCAAATTTCATAAATACAACACTGAGAAGACCTATAATTTAACCTTAACAGGATATTTCAGCAATCCCTTAAGTCTCCAGATAAAATCTGAACATCGGTTCTTTGCTATTGTTAGGTAAATTGTATCACATTTGCGGAGGACGCGCGGCGGGACGAGATGCACGGCGGCTATAACAGTATATCTGAGTCGTGCGCGGTCGCTACAGGAATACTAATGCACATTTTGGTACTGTTTCCATGGATTGTCGTATATAAATACGTGTTAGAAGACGTATAAAAATTTCGACGCAGCGGGATTTGAACCCGCGCCTTTTGGAAGGCGTAATCGCTCTGATCGCTCTGAGCCATACGTTCTTATCAATAAACGTTGAAATTCTTATGCGCTTGTTACAACTTATGTATGATGCATCTCTATAATTCAACTTTTTCTACGTTTTATGAAAAATTTGCTCAGTGTTATTAATATTTTAATAATAATTAATTTATGTAAATTTGTAAAATTGTATTAAAATTGTGTAGAATGTTAACATTATATACTTAACATTACTATTATTAATAGAAATCAATTAAATAAACTTATTTCTTAATAAAATATTAAGATATTTTACTTCATGTAACTTTTTTATCATCTTTTAAGTTTTTCCACACTTAGAAAAGAAACATACTTATTTATAAAACGTATAAAAATTTTGACGTAACGGTATTTGAACCTGCATCTCTTTGCACGGTTTCCAAAGAGGCGTGGCTTCAAATTCCGCTACGTCCAAATTTTTATACGTTTTCTTAATAAATATTTTTAATTTAACTTTTCAACGCAAAGTTTTAATAGCAAAAGTGATGTCTGTCTTATTGCTTTATCGCAACTGTAAAAAAGTATAAAATATATTTGATAACCGTTATGACGTAGACACTAACATTATATAAGTCAATGTCATAGATTTAATAAAAACTACTAAATTTTTCTATGATTGGTTGATGATGATTATTCTCTTAATATTTACATTTTCTAGAAACACTCGCTTCTTACTAAGTGCCGTAAAATTCCGATATACATTATATTATTTCGCACCGTAGGAAATGTTTAAATAGTGCTTTTTCACATATAAAATAAATAAATCAGCTTCACGCTGTATCCCGCACACAGCAGGGTAGGCAGAGGGAACCTAGTGTTAAGACACTCAGTTCCCCACTTTCTGCCGAATTCTGGAGGCATTGCGTGTTGAGTGGCAGAACTCAACGCCGCGCTTAGCCTCGACACCAGAGCGAAGAAATAAAAATATAAATTTAAGTAAATATTTCATCTCCTCGAGTGGGGATCGAACAGACAACCAGTCGGTTTTACAGTCTCACTTCGTGCCACTGCGCCACGACTGGCCTTCACATATAAGGGTAGTTAACAAGACGGAGAGAGAGAGAGAGAGAGAGAGTTCTCTATTTTCTAACCCTGTGTCGGTAAGCGAGCGGAGCGAGGCTCTTAAGAACTATATACTTGTATTTCCACCGATAAATAGTCAAGCGGAAGGGACCCAGCGAACAGAAAGAATTTAAATTAACTCAACTCAGTTCTAAAGAGCGAAGAAAGGGACTGCAAAGTAGAAAACTCTTTGTTGGTCTGTTTCGCCTATGCAATTCGCCCATTTCTCTTCCGTGGTGGAAATTCGGCTTCTGCCTAAATAAGACGTTTTGTGTAGAGCAGTGGTACCCAACCAGTAAATATGGTTCGCTAACGATTTTAATTTTATGACTGGGAATGATGTGGCGAAGTTTCTTTTTGATTATCACAGTTAATTTTTATTATATCTACATGCATAGTGGTCCCGGCTACCAAAAATGATACAGAAGGTCCTTGACTAAGAAAAGGTTGGGAACAACTGGTGTAGTGACGGAAATCAACGCCGCACTGTGTCTTATAATAGGTTGTAGCGCAAAATATGTAATATGTATTTTCTATACAAACACTTAAGAAGACAAATAACAATGGACACCAACATTTTTCATAGACCACGTAAGAATATACGAATATCGTGTTTTACAAAAATGACCGTGGACAGCCGGAATATGATATACATACTTTGCCAAAGTTGTAAACTATAACTCATAGTGCAAGCAACTTTACAATCTATTGAAATAAACTACATCCTTTAGATATAAGTTATATTAGTACAAAGTAGTTATTTAAATTAAGATCTTTTGCTTTCTTTTTGTGAATTGATAATTTTGTGTGTGCACGTAAACGCGGACATTGTGGGTTCTATTCTCACTTGGGGAACAAGTGTCTTAATAAAGGAAAGGAAAGTAGGTTCTTAACACTAGGTTCCCAGGTTTCCCCGCCTACTCTGCTGTATTCGAGCAACAGCGTGATGCTTAAAAATATATTATACGTATACATAATATTTACTTGATACATAATACTTAAACACATATGTTTTTAAGAGTGTAGAACTGTGTTGTGGTGTGTGGAGTGGTGTGGTGGGTGACTTATACAAAATCTGCGTTCTAATATATAAAGCCAATAGATGGCTTGATGGAAGGACGGGCACTCTGTACTGTATTTTGTAAAAAGAATTTATTACAAAATACTTTGACATGCAGATTTTAAAATAAAAAAAAAATTTAACCGTTTCTAATACACAGGCTAATGTACCATAGCGTCTGCGCTCCTTACCGGAGCAGCATATAGGGTAAAATATTTCAAACCTATACCAAAAAAAAATTATCAAGATTCATCTCAGATTTATTTTTTAATTTCACGAAGTCTGTGTGCTTCATTTTTACTTTACAACGACAATTTTATTAATTTAAAAAAAAAAAAAAAAACCACTTAAAATTTTTGGCAAAATCTGTTTTGTTTCAATTGCATAAGGCTTTTATAGAGTAGTGAAAACTGTGCTTTCATTTCGAGTGGATGACGAAAAAAACACTCTGTATAACGTGTTTTTGTAAATAAACATTTGTATTTTTTTTTAAATTAAATATTAGAAATTATTAAAATTATTAATTAGAAACGTGTTTATATTTCATCGCTCTGGCTCTCTCTGGCTGGCTCTCTCTTCCACCGCCCAACACAGAAACAAATCTCGGGCAATCCTTAACTCCTTGGTACCTGCTGAATGAAGCCACTAAATGAAGAAAATTAAATTAATAATATATATTTCTATATAAACTTCACAAGTTCATTTCGTTTAGTCAGACCGTCATGTTGTGTATTTGATTCCCACACGGGCGAATAAAATATATAAAAATATATTTTCATTTCCTCGCTCTGCCAACGAGGCAAAGCACGGTGTTGAGTTCCGTCATGCAATGCCTCTGAAAGTGGTGATCGGAAGTATCTTTATTGGAACGGACTGTATTACCAAGTTCCATCTGTCTACCCTGCTACATGCGAGATGCCGCGTGAAACTAAAAAAAATAACAATCTATAAAATTTTCTTTTATTTACCCTTTCTTATGAGGCCAGTTGTGATACAGGGGTACAGAGTGTGACTATAATATCGACTGGTTGTGGGTTCGATCCCATATTTACTTAAATGATGAAATATTTACTTAAATTTATATTTCCATGTCTTCGCTCTGGTGTCGAGGCAAAGCGCGGCGAAGAGTTCTGTCACTCAACACATAATGCCTCCAGAATCCGGCAGAAAGTGGGGAACGGAGTGTCTTAACACTAGGTTCTCTCTGCCTACCCTGCTGTGTACGGGATATAGCGTAAGCCAAAAAAAAAAAAGAAAAAAAAATATCCTTTTATAGAGAATCTAGTTAATCCTTTTATTCTTTTAAATACCATAATAACCTATCCAATAAAAAACATAATTTTATCTACAGTAGTTTTTCAGTAGGGCTCATTTGGTCCAATCACGTCTTATTTTTAGAGTGAGTGTGCTCGTCGAGTGAGCGTAATCTCGAGTCAGTCTAAGTTCTGGCAGTCTGAAAGCCGTCTCCTTTGATATACCTACGAGTGATTCCGTATTGATTTATATTAATAGTACTATATTGATGGATTCATAAAAATAAGACTACTTATTTGTATTTAATGATGCAGCGGTATTGGTTTTTAAAATTATTTTATTGTATTGTTAAGGTAGCGTTTGTTAGGGTAGTAGTCAGTTCATTTTGTGTTTTTTTTAGTTTGCTTTTATTATTTTATTTAAGAAAATTGTGTTAATAAAATATAAGATAATAGAATATAAAATATGTATTAAATACAATTTAAGCCTGAATAGACAGACAGCTAACTCACAAATAGGCATCATAGTTGCTTTTAAACTGTTACATGTCTTGATTTATTTATTTCACAATATATATTTCTGCGCTACTCGTCCCTAGATGGCGCTAGTAGTTGTTCCCACAAGTTTCAGTTAAAAGCTCTGAAAGCACTTCAACAAATTCTATATAGTTTATTTATATTCTTAATTATCAGACTATTCGTGGCGCAGAGGCATAAGTATATGACCGTAAACGTGACAGGTTGTGGATTCGATGCCCAGTCGCGGAAGTGAAATATTTAATATTTTTCACTCGCTCTGGTGTTGTACTAAAGCACTGGGTTGTGGTCCGAAACTCAACACTCAACGTCTTCAGAATACGGCGGAAAGTAGAGAGTAGAGTGTCGTTCCCGCTATTAAAAAATATATTTTATTTTTGTACCTACAAACAAAATAGAAAATGAATCACATAATATCAAAAACTTCATAATTTCAAAACAATACAGCATTCAGAGGCAAGATGAACGTGATTCAAGAATACTCAATATTACGGTATCTCGATACATAATCTTACATTTAAACCGAGCTGATATATTTGTAGCATTTGGTCGTTCGTGTATCTTCCTATATTGTGATATAAGATACTGTTGTTGTTATGTAAAATGCTATATAATTATTTTTTCTATGGTAAATTAATATAATAGTAATTATTTCGATAGATTTTTTTATTATCTTATTTAAATCGAAGGAATGATTTATTTAATGTTTTCATTCCCTTGCTCTGATAAAGAGGTAAGGCGTGGCGTTTAGTTCCGTTACCTAATACACATTGCCTTGAGAATTTGGCGGAAGTGGAGAACGAAAGTGTTTAACACGTGAACGGAGTGTTTTAACATTAGGTGGCCTCTGTCTGCTATAGGAGGGATACAGTGTGAAGTTAAAAATAAATATAACTAATTCTGTCTGAAAAGGCTTTATCTCGCATAGCGATAAGCAGACAGAGCTCAGTTTTAAGATATTTCGTCTTCCATTTTCTCTATGAATTGAAGACATTGCATGTCTAATGGAGGAAATTAACGCCGCGCTTTGTTACGCTTTAATAATGAAATGAAAATGATTTAGATATAATAACTAACATCAATGGCGATCGATCCCATAATTATTTCGCTTACTATCAGACTGTGCCTCGATAGCCTCGATGGCCCGTAACAATTTATTAATCAAAATGTTTCCCTTCGTAAATCAAAAGAGATGCCGTAGTTCTAAAGTGCCTAATTAACATTTATAGCTGTAGTGGTTACAAATGCTTAAACCTCAATTTTTTGCTAAGCGTGGCGTTGAGTTCCGCCAATTAAAACGCAATGTCTCGAAAATTTGGCGAAAAGTAGGTTTCCTCTCTCTACCTTACTATATTTGGAACACAGCATAAAGCCAAATTTAAAAAACTTATTTCACGTTATTATCTTTGGTTAGTTTAACGCCAGGATGTGATCGCAGATAATAAAATTACTCTTGATACGCTAATAAATTTGTTAAGTTCTTTCAATGGGAACTTCCCAAGCCTTTTTTTTATAATTTATGCAATTAACTGTATTTATATCGTCATTTACTAAATAATGAATATAATACTTTTTTAAAATAAATTTGTAAGTATTTGTAGGAAAAGCATCATGAATACCTAAATATTTTTTTATAGACGAAAATTTCACTACAAGCTCTATTTACCACATTTCACTTTTTTTGCACGACTTTGCGTGGCGGAACTCTACGCCGCGCTACTACGCGCTTGTTATCAGCAGAGTGAGGAAATGAAAATAACTCATTTTTTTGAGCCAGGGTCGAATCTACAACAGTCGCGTTTACAGTGAGACACAGTGCTGTTGCACCGCAACGACACCCATATACTTGACTTTATAATTTCTTTATAGAAAAAAATCCTAATAATAATTACCAATAAATTCAATCATCAATAATCGAATATCTGAAAAAAGTCTTGATCTTAGCCTTTTATCTGGTCGCAACAAGGTGCGTGCTTTTAACGGTTGAGCTATGCCGCTGTCAGTCTATATTTATGGTATTGTAGGATGGACACAGACTGAGTTAGATTCTAGATCGCCAAACAAATGAACTGTGACGACATACCGAATGTACCATCCACGTTCGTCTGTAATGAGACTGTATATCCCTCGTAAGTGTGGAGGACGGGCTTTGAGAATGTCCAGATCATCCATAACCACGAGGTATGCAGTGTATGGAAAAACAAGTACCTGCATGGTAGATCCCATAGAGCCCTAGTGGGCCCGGACGTGGATACTGCTTTTTCCTTATCTTGTTTACCATTCGGAGATCTTTTCGGGGAAACTAAAGGTTTTGTTTGTGCAATTTTGGACGAAGTTATCAAGACCAGGAACTCCCAGACACATATTATGAAAGATGGCACTGACCTGGGGAGTCCCTCAAACATATTATCTCTGGTTGTTTCCATCTTGCTAATAGTGAGTATTTGCATAGACATAATCAAGAAGCCAAAATAATACACCATCAACTTGCTCTTCAATATGGCGTTGTGGAATTAAAGGTGCTTTACTATGAGTACAATCTCACATTGTTCTTGAAAATAGCTGTACTTTGCTCTACTGGGATCGGTCTACTATTACTGACAGGTACATTGTTGCCAATAGACCTGATATAGTACTAGTAGACCGAGGAGAGCGCCGTGCATTGTTGACGTCACTATCCCATATGATGACAATCTAGTGGAAGCCCAAAATAGAAAAATTATCTAAATATTTGTACTTAGCCCATTACATTGCCGCCATGTGGATATCAATTTGATTATCATTGTGCCCATAGTGGTTTCAGTTAACGGTTTAATAGCGAAAAACCTTGACCAACATCTTAAGGGTTATCGCTTAGCTGTTCGGTCAAGAACCGGGTGCGGAAGGCAGTTTTACTTGAGACAGCGCGTATTGTGAGGAGGTTCCTCTATCTGGAGCTTAGCCTCTGATGGCTTGGTCCCTGGTCTTACCGTCGGAAGAGCGTTTTTTAAATGTATTTTTTGTATCAATTTACATTTAATAATGTAAAATTTATTTCTCTTATATACTAAAGGTATATAATGTGTCACTAAAAACAAACTAAACCACAAATAACATTGATTGAACCTGTACCTATCAATACGAGTAACAAAATTTCGCCAGTACTATCTTTCAATTGGCGTTTAAAAAAAAAACAGTTAGTGGACCTCCACTAACTCGTTCGGCTCCCCCGCGGACCGTGGGAACCGAGGCACGTGTGACCGACCGACCTCCAGCCTGTGGAGACATGCTCGCGAATTTTAGATGATTATTGGACTTGAGGAGGAGGAGGATTCATTTGGATATGCGCTATGATTTTTATATGTTAAATAAAAGTTTTATGATTTTTTTTGGGCGGAAAATGAGGAACGAAGTGTAAAAATGCTACTTTATTAGGTTCCTTCTTACTATTCTACTATAATCAGGATACAGCGTGAAGCAAAAAAATATCATTTATATAAAAAACTGATTAATGTTTGCGTATAAAATGTAAGCGTTTTACTGGTTTGATTAGACAAAATGCGTTTTTTACGTTTATCTATAAATATACTTGGAGAGGGATATGTCACCGAGTTTTTGGTTCAACATATTAAAAATCATCACTAAACGTGACCTATTATATTAAGACCAAGATCATCATCATCATCATCATCAAAACAACCTACTTTCATTTGAAACAAAAACAAACATTTAACATACTAAACAATTTAAACATATATACATACTAAAAACAATATATCAATACAAAATTATAATACAAAATCATAATAAAACAAAACATTTTAATTACTATGGTATCAATCGTCGGACGGCGCGGGGCATCGACCTGCCTGAAATAGCCAACCTTGACCGCGCTGCCCTGTTTACGCGGCTCCTTGCCGAGACACGCGAACTGTACACATGGGGTGTTTATGGGGTTTCCATGGTTAGTTTTGTATTTGAATATGTAGGTACTTATTTAGAACAGAAGATATAGAACTTGGGAACCTAGTGTTAAGACACTCCGTTCCTATTAAAACACTTCCTTTTTCCATCATTCGATATATTCTGGAGGTATAGCTTATTGTGTAGTGGATCTCAATACTGCTATATCTCGACTCCATAGCGAAAAAATGAAAATATATAATTTTTCATTTCGGGAATTCAGGAATCGAATCCACAACCTGCCGCATAGACGTATCAAAAAAAGAAAGTGGCCTCGTAAGAATAATAGACCTGTTGAATAGTGCGCAGCATTAACCTCCGTCACTTACCGGCAATGTCTCGAAAATTAGACAGATAGTAAGTGGGGAACGGAATGTCTTAATATTAGGGATACAACGTGCAGTTGTCGCATCGAAGACTAGAAGATTATTATAAAGCTCAAAATACCTGTAAATTAAAAGAAGCACATATGTAGATCAATTATATTTAAAGAATTTTTTTTTAATAAAGGCGATTTATATAATTTGTTACAAAATTTATTTCTTATCACAATTTTGTCGTTCGGGTAAAACAAAACGGCGTTGAGTTCCGCCATTCGATATGTATCCCGAATTTCTGTCTTTGTCTACCTTGCTATACGCACATCAGCGTAAGGATAGATAAAGAGCCAGATTTTATATCCATTTTATATTATTTTAATCAGCTTCACGCTGTATCCCGCACACAGCAGATACGCAGAGGGAACCTAGTGCAGTGAGGCATTGCGTGTTGAATGGCAGAACATAACGCCTTAGCCTCGACACCAGAGCGAAGAAATGGAAATATAAATTTAAGTAAATATTTCATCTCCTCGAGTGGGGATCGAACCCACAACCAGTCGGTTTTACAGTCACACTTTGTGCCGCTGCGCCACGACTGGCCTCATTATATATTATTTAATAATAAAAAAAAATCAATACATTTTTTTTTAAATAAATCGTATTGTCCTAAACGCCTCAAGAAATTATATGGGTTTAAATTTCGTTAGTTTGTTTAAATTGTTAAGCTCTCACGCCTATTGTCACGCGACGAGCCATGTGCATGTTCCTTTGTTTTTTTCTTAACGCTATAAAATGAATTAGAGAACTCTCTCGTCATAACAAGTTTGGACATGTTCGGTTATGTAATGGAAGACTTTTAGAAATCTTATCTGATAGTTGCGGGTTCGATTCCGTTCAATTTAAAATTATCAATGAATTTGTTTTGGCGGTCACATCCGGTTACATTTTTTGTTAACGCTAGCATAATATTTACCAGATTTATATATAAATATTGTGATTGGCCTCTAAATTACTTTTTTCTGTAGATGATTTAGACCTCCTGCTCAGATCAAAACTCATCAAGTAGTCACCGCCGTTTTTTTTCTATCAAATATCCTCGGCATTTAGAATTTAAAGAATAATATGCAAATTTACACAGTTTATGTCACATCACGTTTACCGGTGAATCGTTTTTCTATTGAATAAAAATAGACAAGACGAAATTAAGTTAAAACAAAATCAATCAGCTTCACGCTTAGCTTTTTTTCTGCATATAGGAGTGTAGATATATAGATCTAAGAAAAACAGTTGGTGGAAATTGGGGAACGAAGTTCACTCAGTCCATACTTTCCGCCTTATTTTCGAGACATTTAGCGTATTGAGTGGAGTGGAGTACCGAAATAAATAAAATCTGCTTTACGCTGTATCCCGCACACAGCAGGGTAGGCAGAGGGAACTTAGTGTTAAGACACTCTGTTCCCCATTTTCCGCCGACTTCTGGAGGCATTGCGTGTCGAGTGGCGGAACGAATTAGCCAGAACAGAGCGCGATGGTAGAGTTGAAGCCCTCAGCTCCACACAGGAGACATAGGGAGACAAGTGAAGTCAGTCAGTCAAGTCAGTTAAAATACGTGTTATAAGTTAGTGTCACTACTAATAAAACAGAAAATGATAGTACAAAATCTAAAGAATTAAATGGTAAAGGTTATTGTAATAATATAATTCTAGCGTGCAGTCGGAACTGGAGGATTGTGGCGTCTTTACTGTTTTTAATTATATAATATATCAAATTAAATAGTGTTTAAACACAAGACTTATTAAATATTAGATGTGTTAAGGCCAAGTGTCGTGACATTATGTTTTTTCTGTCTCCCTCTGCTATATACGGAATATATCGTGAAAATGAAAAAAAAAGAAAATAAATCAGCTTCGCGCTGTATCCCGTACTATACACCAGGGTAGGCAGAGAACCTAGTGTTAAAACATTTTGTTTCCTTGGAGAAGAAATGAAATTATTAATAAATAATAATTCACCTCTCGAGTAGAGACCGAACCCGAATACAACGTGTTATGTTCATATACCTGTGCCCCAGCACCACGACAGCCTCTGATCTTGTCAAAATAATATTAATAATTGATATTCCTCACAACGTATTCCAAAATCAAATAAATTAAAACAAATCAGCTTCACGCTGTATCCCGCACACAGCAGAGAGAACCTAATGAGAATTGAGGCCAGTCGTGGCGCAGCAGCACAAACTGTAAAATCCACAGGTTGCGGGTTCGAATCCCACTCTAGGAAATTAAATATTTACTTATATTTTAATTTCTTCGCTCTGGTGTCAAGGCAAAGCGCGGCGTTGAATTCAGCCACTTAACACGCGATGCTTCTAGAGCTCGATGGAAAGTGGGGAGTGGTGTGTATTAACAAAAATCAAATAATAATTTCATATTCAATAATACAATGTGATTTTAAATTTGATACTAACATCTGTTCACGTTTTATTATCGCTTCATCTAAGCGGGATTCCATACTTAGTCGGTTGTGCAATATTACGCAAAGTCCCACACCGCCATTGTGCATCACGTGACTAACTTATTAGCGAATTAACGAAATTGCTATCGATGTATTGTTGAAGACTTACAAATGTATAGAAATGGACAGGTTTTTATTCACATTTTTCGCTTCACGCACAAAGAGGGGACTTGGGAGCTTAAGTAATGGAACCTAACGCCGCGCTATGCCTCGTTACCCAATCAATATATTACAAGAATGAAATATTTAGTTTCCTCGAGCAGGTATGATACTTACAACCTGTCGTTTTTATGTCCCTTCGTCACGACTGGTCTCAATATAAAAATAATATATCATTTATTTATTTTAATTAGTACATTTTATTATTATTTTAAACTTTTAATATACGCCTACGAGATTAAATGAAAATTCTCCAAAGTCCATTCTTTAGCGTTACCGCTAAATTTAGCAAATCTCTTTATAAACAGTACTAAATAAGTATGAAATGGCCAATCTACGATATTCTTACATCTATCATCAAATCTCCACTCATATAAAATGATAAATATCCATGGCGTTCCCATGTATTCATCAATGGAAGTAATCCACGCTGGAGCCTCTCCGTCACGTACTGGCTCTCCGTATGCGTCACCAGTGAATGTTTTACAACTGTTAATAAATAGTTTACATATTGTCGACTTTTGTTACACCATAAACTAGTGTCGTTTTAAATAAAAAAATGTTGTAAAATTGTCGTTAAATGAAACTATTGTAAATGAAATGAATCACAAATTATGGCTACGTGTTTTAAATTGTTGTGAATGAATGTAAACATACTAATATATTAAGTGGTATCATAAAATATACAATATTTTGAATAAGCATAGAATTTAATATATTTGAACATTTCGTGGGTAGTAAGAATATAGAGTCACGTCAGTCTCTAATGGAATCCAACTCTTTGTTATATAAAAAATGTGTACATCATATAGCATTCCAGTCCGCTCGACGGCCGTAAGCCGAGGTTCGAGTCCCGCAGGGGACGCCCTTTCCGCCGTTGACTTCCTCACAGGTAGCCACATAGAGCTTGCTTATTTCCATGACCCGGTTACTCTTTTTCCACATATTAATGTTCAAGAAATGTTATAGCGTAACATCGGACTACATAATATATTTTTTAAGTATCGTAATACCCTTAAAACTTATAACATATTTAGTGAAATAATTTTCATGACATACTTTTAGTTGAAATAACTATGTAAGTATTTAAATAAAGAAAAGAAATTAGAATAAACGCATTCAAAGCCACATCCGTCAGCCATCGTCGTCGCAAAGTGGCACAAGGGTGTGACTGTAAGTTGACTGTTGTGGGTTTAATCTCCATTCAGATGAAATAATAATTATTTAATAACAAAAAATCTTTGGTCTGGCACTAAAGCAAGAGTCCGGCGCTGAGTTCCACCTCTCAACACACAATGAAGGGGAACGAAGTATCTTAACACTAAGTCGACAACAAACAGTTCAAGCATCAAGAAATGCAGCATTTCTAAGGCCTTCAAATATATTGATATATTTCAAAATTCACCGCCTCATTAAGCCTCAATTAGATTTCCATACTCACACGGCCGTCTTACCAAATTTAGATTGCTTTTTATTCAAAACTAGAGAAGTGAAAGTCATCTCATCATCCAATAATCGATTCTGTTTACGTATCGAGAATGTAGTTATGTCTCTATCATAATAAGTATTAATATCGATTTAGTTTTATAATTGATATACGTTTCGATTATGTTATTTTGTGGTGTCTTTATTTTTAGAGAAATCTACTTTGAATATGATAAATACGTTAATATTAATACTAAATTTCATTAGAGAAATTACCAAGAACCACTACTGTCAAATACTCAGATACAAGCTCGACTCATATATGGTGCTGTACTGATAACTTTTCCACCGTTTGTACTGTTTATTTTAGGGACATTGTGCATTGCTCGACGCAACTCAACACCAATCTTTGTCTTGCTGGATTAGGGAAATAAAAATAGCGCAAATTCACACGAATCTATTTCAAATCTTTTGTAAATTAGCTTCACACTGTATCCCATGTACAGCAGGGTAAGGAGAGGGAACTGAATGTTAAGACACACCGTTAATTAATAAATAATAATTTATGATAATGAGGTCAATCATGGCCCAGGAGTACAAAGTGTGACTGAAAAATCGATTGGTTGGGACTTCGATCCCCACTCCGGAAAAAGAGATATTTGTTTAAATTTATATTTTCTTTTCTTCGCTCTGGAGTCGAGGCAAAGCGCGTCGTTGTGTTCCTCCACTCAATATGCAATAACTACCGAATTAACCCCCTTAATTGCGGAAACTGGGAAACGAAGAGTCTTAACACTAAACTCCCTCTGCATACTCTGTTGTGTGCGGGATTCAGCGTGAAGCTGATTTTTTATTTATTTCCAATAATTTATTGCCTTAGGTGGGATCGAACCAACATTCTTTGCATTACAGTCACACCCTTAAATCCCTGCACCACAGCGGCCTCTTTTTATAAATTAAGTATATTAAATTATAATAACTATTTAAGTAAAAATAATAATTTCTCCGACAACTCTACACTCTATTACTCCATTAGTCTTGCACAGCTTTTTCAATTACAACCATCGTTAACAAATAAGCATTACACGAACACGAGCGTCGACCATAAATAATTTTTATTATACTAATGTTGTATAATATCTAAATAATTTATTTAATCTGTATACAAAATTATATTAATGTGAAAACTAGAAAGTGCACTATAACTGAAATTATATGATTATATTTTTAGTTTGTTATTTTAAATATTAATAATAGAAGAAGTTATTTTTGTTGTTTGTTGGTTTTTGATGGTGGATGATATATTATGTTCATTGAAATTGGAACTGTCATCCTTTTCTTAATTTTAATATGTGTTTAGAGGAGCATTCAAAACTGATTTAAAGCCGTGCGTGCTGATTGTCGGTTCGATTCTCGTTCCGGGGAATGAAATATTTAATTTAGAGGTAGGTAATAACATCCTTGCTGCGAGTCACGAAATCGCGGCGTTGCGTTCCGCCACTCTATACGCCATGTCATGAAGAATTTGGCGTAAGTAGGGAATGAAAATGTCTCATGGGGATTGGAGTGTCTTAACACTACATTAACAATATACAGCGCGAAAATAAAAAGAATAAAAAAAACATAAAAATATTTACGTTTCATTATATCATAAGCTTACTTAATTGCAATATTAAAAATAACGATATTGCCATTTTAATAGTAGTACAAATAAAAAGGAAAAATCTTCCTTTTTATTAAGTTACACATTAAAATATTTTTATTAGCATAACTCGTTAACCGTGATTCTAAATGCTGTACGAGGATGTACTGTAAAAGTATTCTGTCACTGTTCTCCCTGAACTTTAGCCGACATCCGTCTACTGAGCTTAGCTGGTATGATAAACTCCCTTCACTTTTGCGGCATTTTGAAAAATTGTTGTATTTTATACATTTGTTCGAGTTTAATTATATTATTGAAAAATAAAAATCAGCTTCACACTGTATCCCGCACACAGCAGGGTAGGCAGAGGGAAACTAGTGTTAAGATACTCCGTTCCTCACTTTCCACCGAAACCTGGAGGCATTGTGTGCTGAGTTGCAGAAGCTGTCGAGCTTCTGTCACACAGCACGAAAGCGAAGAAATAAAAATTTTACTTCCTCGAGCATGGATCGAACCCACAACCAGTCGATTTTACAGTCACACTTTATGCCTCTTCTCACGACTTATTATTTTATTATGCTTTCATATTAATTATGGTTATGTTTAATTTTATTTTGAACTACTTAGCTTATACATGTACTGTAACTGAAACAGTGGCGTTCCTTATGTAGTTCGCTTTTTAATTTTTTTTAAAATTTTAACTGTCTAACTCTCACGGTTTATGAGATTGGGTACGGAACCCTAAAAATTATCATATTATATTTAAATATATTATCGCAACTTTTATATTATCCTATTCAGATATCAAAGTCTAAGTAAGTTACCTAATCTTGCAACCGACTTTGTAGACAATTTTACAATATATAGTAATCCGGAAGTGACTTTACAAGGATGCATTATAAAAACATTGAACCGTGAATAAAGTTCACGGTTCAATATTTAAATCCGTGTTACGTTTATGAAGGTGCTCAAAAAAAACCAAATAAATCAAATCAGGTTCACGCTGTATCCCGTACACAGCAGGGTAGACAGAGGGAACCTAGAGTTAAGACACTCCGTTCCCCACTTTCCACCGATTTCTGGAAGCATTGCGAGTTGAGTGGCGGAACTTAACGCCGTGCTTTGCCTCGAAACCAGAGCGAAGAAATCTCGCTTCGAGTGGGGATCGGACCCACAAACAGTGAATTTTACATTCACACTTTGTGCCCCTGCGCCACGACTGGCCTCAAGAAAGGAGTGTTTTGTCACAACCTTCTTGTCAGTCTACCCTATGAGAAATAAAGAGTGACGCTGCAATGTACATAAAATATTTAAAATAAAAAAAATCTGCGTCATGCTATGTCACGCACAAAGCAAGGTAGGCAGCGGGAACCTAGTGAACTAATAGACTTCTGGATTTAAAAAGCGCAATAAATATTCAGTTTCATACAAAATAATAATAATAAAGAAGACTATAGCAATTACTAGACGAACACGCTAGTAGGCTACAATATAGAGGGGGCTCGTGTCCCATCGAGACGTTGTCGATGCTATCTCCGCTCGGGATCCCACTTTACTTACCTCGAGTATTGGCATCAGCATTATTTATTAAATAATAATAAATATTAATAGAAGAATATATATATTCTTATTATATATAAGTAGAAATTAAATTAATTTACGTTAAATGTTTGAATGCAGTTAACACTGTACGAATTTAAGTAATTCTTTTTATAATTATCATTAAAGCACAGCTATAATCAAAAAAGTCACAAAATTCTTAATCTCCATACAAAATTACACAATAAAAGAAAAAATCATACTAAAACGATTCATCATCCAAACGATGTCTTAAAAAAAAAGAAACAATTAAAAGCAGTTTACGAACGTAATTTGAAAAAATCCGTTACACATATAAAAAATAAATCAGAGCGACCATTTCATGTCGACCGCACATCGTCCTCGAGTGGAGTATTTATTTTGCAGAAATTGTTTATAGAGGTGCGCGGGCGCATCGCAATACGAAACACTTAACATTATTCAACCCACAATACTATATGTTACCAGCGAACAGTCACGCTTTTCGGCTCTTCCTAGGAATCTGCATAATACAGCCACATTATAGACTTTAAATTTAAATTCATTTGATCGTAGATACATATGTAATTATATTTGACTTTTACTTCGTATATAAAATAGTAATTTAATTTATTATTTATAAATTCATTTGATATTTTAATTGCCATGTATAGGTTTTTTTATGTAAAAGTTGTTTTTTGTCTACAGTTCCCTTGTAGCAGGGTAGGCAGAAGGAATCTAGTATTGAGATACTCCATTCGCCACTCTCCGCCTAATTTTTAGTATTGCGTGTTAAGTGGTGGAACATAACGCCGCTCTTGTTACCAAAGCAAAGTAATGAAAATAATAATAAATATTCATTCATTTCTCCAATGGGAATCGAACCCCCAACTGTTGCATTTATAGTCACGCGATAGTGTCATCTGTACCACTAAAAGTTCTTTTTAATCTATATTGATAGATTTTCCTACAATATTCTGCAGTTATAAACAAACTCTCCAACTAAATATACTCATACTCTATTCAAGTATCATTTTTAAAAAATATAAAAATAAAAACCCAACAATTAAGGGCATATTGAAAACGCGTTCGAATTTCAAAGTACGCCGAAAACCTATCCTCTTACACGCTTCCTATATTTTTTGAAATTTAAAAATAGAACGCTAATATGAATTAATAGCGATCACGCGTCGACATTCATATGACTAACGGTCTGTGGTAGAATTTGGTAGGAAATGGTAAAAAAAGTTCTACTTTAAGCCTCGCCATATTTGTTTTTGGACTGTGAAAAATCGCGTTTAGTATGGTCTGCGGTTGTTTAAATAATACGAATTTGTACATATTAGTCAATTTCCCGGTTGCGCTTGCAGCTGTGTCACACGTGAATCTTATTTTGTGATTTTTGTCAATACGTTTTGACATTAAAAAATTGCTACCGTGACGTCTTATGCAAGTCACGGTTTCCATAGGTAGGTGTAGACTTAAAAGTATTTATGTAGTTAGTTATTTTAAGTTTACGCTGTAACCACACAGCAGGATAGGCAGAGGGAACCTATTGTTAAGACTTCGTTTCCCATTCTCCGTCGAATTCTGGAGGCATTGCGTGTCGAGTGGCGGAACTCGACGCCGTGCTTTGCCTCCACATCAGAGCGAAAAAATGAAAAAAAAAACATTAGTTTAGATAGGTATTATTTAATAAGGCCTCGAAAAAATTATGAAACCTATAATATTGACTTATCCACTGCTGCATATATAATATGTATCTATAGATATTTAAATTTTTGTAGCAGATGAGCTATCTCTTTTTTTCTTATCTATACGACTTTTGTGATTATAAACTTAAAAAGTAAGTTAAAATTATCAAATAAATTAACCAAAATTTCTAAAAATATCACCTCCTAGCGTTAATTAAAGCTTAACAGATTTAACATCAACTTTAGTACGCCGTTTCGAGAACGTGAAAGTCATTGTGTTGTTCCCACATTTCGCATGACCACTAATTACATCCTGAACATATAAATATAAATAAATATGTGTGAACAGTTATTACTCGTAAACACATTTAAATAAGTGATTAACCATTTTAAACTGTCACCACATAATATTTGAGATTTTACAGTGTAATTAGTTTTGTTACGATTTAAATTGTTATAGGCATCAGCTTCACGCTGTATCCCGCACACAGCAGAGTAGGCAGAGGGAACCTAGTGTTAAAACACTCCGTTCCCCACTTTCCGCCGAGATCTGGAGGCATTGCGTGTTGAGTGACGGAACTCAACGCCGCGCCTTGCCTCGACACCAGAGCGAAGAAATTAACATATAAATGTTAATAAATATTTTATTTCTTGGAGTGGGGATCGCACCTATAACCAATGGATTTTACAGTCACACTTTGTGCCCCTGCGCCATGACTGGCCTCAATTGTTATACTAGGTTATTTTAATGATCTCTCCAGTTTTGTAGGAACTGCTGTACCACGTATTCGAACCAGGTAAAAGTAAGTAAGTTATTAAAAGCGATGTTAAGTATTGAGGCCGTCGTGGCGCAGAGGCATAAACGTGAGACTGTGAACGCGACAGGTTATGGATGTCCGATTCCCATTTGTGGGAGTTAAATATTTAATATTTTCTTTTTCTTCCTGGTAACGAGGCAAAGCGCGACGTTGAGTTCTACCACTTATTACGTAATTTCTTTAGAATTCGGTGAAAAATGAGGGACAGAAGTGTATTAACATTAGGTTCCCAGGTTCCCTCTGCCTAGCCTGCTATGTGTGAGATACAGTGTGAAGCTGAAAAAAATATGTTGAGAGTGATGTTATGGTACAAGGACTATGTAGAGTAATTATATAATTATATATTAAAGAATTGTATTAGAATACAACAACAACAACAACAACAACAACAACAACAACAACTTTGCAACAACTTTAGAATCGTAATTTGGTTTATGAAATCTTTTGTCTTGTGATTGTATTTTTTTTGTATTATAAAAATTGCATATAATAATATATATAATAATAATATCCATAAACTTTGCTTATTTTTAAATTATAATACCGTACCTCTCAAGAAAATAACGAACCCTTGTAAGATCATTTTTTTTGTCTATTCATCTGTCTGTCTGTCAAGAGCTTTTATCTCATATTTGAAATTCAAACCATATACTCATATCAAAAAATCGTATTTCTACATTAACTAAAAAAAGATATTATTAATATATAAAAAAGATATTACTATACGTTTGTGGTTAAATCCTAAAAATTGATAGCCTTAAAAGGGGGGCAAAATTCGGTGTTAAAGCTGTTAGTTCGAGTGAGGCAATGTTTTCAGCTTTTATACGGAACCCTCGATGAACGTGCACGACTCGCGCTTGTCCATTATTTTTTCATTCTCTATCTATACAATATGTAAAACGACGATATTAGAACGTGATTTTAAGCCACTTTTCCCAGTCTCTTACTGTATTCTCTATGTAGCAGAGTAGGCAGAGGGAGCCTAATATTAAGACATTCCACTCCCCACTTTCTGCCAAATTCTGGAGACGCATTTTATTTCCTCAAGTGAGACTCGAACTCACAAACTGTCACATTTACAGCCACACGCTTGTGCAGCTGCGCCATGACTGGCCTATTATATTTAATACATTATTTGTAATCCTACATAAAATTAAATATTTTTTTCTAGAATATTTAAAAATAATAGATTACATGATCAAACCGATGTGGAATCGAATAAAAGCGAGCTTAGGTCTCAGCTAGATCTGTACGTCAATCGGCCCACTTTCACGTTCTCACGATATTTTAGTGAGTAATTTTTTATCGCATATGCTATTAAAGTATTACTTTTTCAACTTTCAAAAGGTATTATTTTTTATTTTGTAAGCTGTCTATGTAAAAAATGTTAAGTTGTTTTAGTGTCGCTTTCGTTTCATTTTAGGTATAGTCATTTATTTAACAAAGATACGGTTAAAACAAATATTTGGAAAACTTAGTTACACTCTGTATTCCGCATATAACAGGGTAGGCTAAAGGACACTAGCGTTAAGACACCACCACTTTCCGCTGAAATTTTTGAGGCATTGCGTGGTGAATCGGATGAAGACGGCGCGCTTTTTTTACAGAGCGAAATAAAAATATTAAAAAATAATATTATTTTCCTCCAAGTGGGCATCGAACCCACAACTGTCGCGTTACAGCCACACCTTTGTGGCCCAGCGCCATGATGGCCTTAAATAAATATTTTTGAAGATATTTGTATACGAGTATGTTATCGTCTACTAATAGTCAAATTGTGGTATTTGTCTGTCTTTATAATAATTATATATATTACCTAATACTATCAGAAATCCATGCTTTTCAATTTCTTATATTCTTTACGTTTTGTTCTTTACAAAAATGAAGATTAAATTTTTTTTTTTCTTTTACTAGTAAGAAGACACTAGGCGTCGTCGTTGAAATCCGCCTTTCAACACGAAATGTCTCAAAAATAGGGAACGGAGTGTCTTAACATCCCTACTCTACCCTTCCTACTATCCTCTACTATATAGAATACAGCGTGAACCTAAAAAAAGTTAAGCAGTATGTATTTCCTTACTTTTGACCTGTAAACGTCCCCATCGACGTGCTGACAGCGAGCACGTGTCACGCTTTGATAGATGCCACGCCTAATTAGCTACAAAACCCACTTTTTCTGTGGAATTCCTCCATGCAAAGTGGTAAGTGAATGCAAAAAAGTACCTTATATTTATTGTAATAAGAGTCGAAAATATTTTTATGCTGATATAAGTCAGCAAAACTCCCCTTTATTGGTTTTGAAGTGAATTATGTTATCCTCTTTCGTGAATACTATTGCTGTCACATTTATTTCAAGATTTCTAGAAACGTTAACGTAAAGTATATACTATTTTATTTTTTAGATATATATATTTTAATTTAGTTACATTTTTCCGTATTTTTTAAGCCTATAGGAGTGGGACGCAACTGTGACTTATGAAAAATTTTTGGCGAGTATTTTAAACATATATTACATTTGAGTGTAAACGCAATGGTTATGGGTTCGATCCCACTCGAGGGAATTTAGGGCTTTATACGGAATACAGGGTGAAGTGATAATTTTTTAAATGAATAATATATTAACACAAAATTAAAAATATTAAATTCAAAATCGACAATTACAACGAAAAAATATCTACAGTAAAACAAGACTGCCAAAGGACTCAAAAGTCGCTACATCAAAAGGAGTTTTACACAGCAATTACAAGCACATCATATTAAATACAATTTATTTATTATAATATATACATTTTAAAACATATAATGCGATCACGACAAAAGAGCACGATGCGTTCTCGTGTCGCACGTGCGTATCGCGTGCCTTTTTACAATATTCCTAGTATAGTAAACTATCGTAACTATCGTATAGTTAACTTTGTACACCGTATCGTGATATCGAATGTAAATTCAATCCTGCGTATAAAACACATTCGTTTTTTGTCGGCGTAGCCTAATTGGTCTGCTGTGTTATGTTATATAATGTTTGTAACAAAAGTTGATTTAAAGGAAGTAAATTTGAGGCCAGTCGTGGCGCAGGGGCACAAAGTGTGACTGTAAAACCGACTGCTTGTGAGTTCGATCGTCACTTGGAGAAATGGAATATTAATTTACATTTATATTTTCATTACTTCGCTCTGGTGTCGAGGCAAAGCGCGGAGTTGAGTTTCGCCACTCAACACGCAATGCCTCCAGAACTCGGCGGGATGTGGGGAATGGAGTGTCTTGACACTAGGTATCCTCTTCCTACCCTGTTGTGTGCGGGATACAACGTGAAGCAGATTTTTAAATTTAATAAAAGTAAAAAAATCGTTTAAGAAAAACACGTCTCTATTAATTCTTGTGCTTTTGCAATTTTTTATAATTGCATTTAGATTTTTGGTCAATATACTTAAATAAGTATTAAAATGACTGATTGTGATGACTGATGTGTACACGAGATAGTTGTGGTTTCATCCCTTCTCAGAGGAATAAATTATTTTAATTTCCTCGTTCGAACATGACAAAGTGCGGCGTTGAGTTCCGTTACTCAACACTGTGGTTTTTTTTATTAAAAAGACATTATGCAACCACCGTCAACCCTCGATCCTGTATAATATTTAAGTAGCCACAATAGACACGTTCTTTGTGTCTAATGTTATCTTATTTAACAGTAGTTAGCTATGTTAACAGTATTGAGTGACGGAACTCAACGCTGCACTCGAATTGGTTTTAAAACTGGAAAAAACCATGTCCTTGATACTATGTTGTTTCTACCCCGTTATATGCAGCGAGACATAAAAAAACAAAAAAAATAAAGATAATGAGGTATTATAGTACACCTAAATACCAATTGACGATTAATCCACATATAAACTGCCTTTTTTACTCGTTCTCGCGTACTTTGAACCTTGGTCCTTCATCTCGTATGTAAATGTAGCTCAGCGGGGTCCCGGCGGTATTACAACATTGTTTATACGTGAAAGTTATTACTTTTATAATAGTACTTATTTCTATTTTCTTTTTATTTCCTTTAATGTCACCTTTTATATTATAAATTTGACAGAATGTAGTATTTTAAACGTCCAAATTTTGTAATAAATAAATAAATAAATCAGCTTCACGCTGTATCCCGCACGCAGCATTGTAGGCAGAGGGAACCTAGTGTTAAGACACTCCATTCCCCACTTTCTGCCGAATTCTGGAGACATTGCGTGTTGAGTGGCAGAACTCAACGCCGCGCTTAGCCTCGACACCAGAGCGAAGAAATGGAAATATAAATGTAAGTAAATATTTCATCTCCTCGAGTGGGGATCGAACCCACAACCAGTCGGTTTTACAGTCACACTTTGTGCTACTGCTCCACGACTGGCCTCTTTTTTTTTTCAAATATGGCAGGTAGAGAGAATCTTATTTTAGGAACAAAATTAGATTCCATCTGCCCCTCGTTTTAGGCAGTAATTAAAAATATATAAGTATGTTTATTTATCGCGATAAGTGCTTCCCTTTTTTATTTTTAGCGTCACGCTGTATCCTGCACACAACAGAGGCAGGCAGAGGGAACCTAGTGATAAGGTTGTAGATCCGTTCCCATTAAGACACTTCCGTTCCCCATTTTTCGCCGAATTCTGAAGGCATAGTGTATTGATTGGTGTAAGATAACGCCGCGCTCTGCCTCGTTACCACAGCGTGGAAATCAAAACATTAAATATGATGCTTCTTTTATAATTTAAAATAATATTGTAATCTGTAAAAATAAATACAAAATTTACCACATTTAACTATTTTATCGTTCATTTGACGTGTATTTTAAGTCATTCCCTATAAACAGTAAGTATCAGCAGCTTCGTCGTGTGACTTAATAAAAACGACATGAACCGCTTCCTTTCCAGACTATAAAAATAGTGACAACGCCAGCTAGAGGATACAATAAAATATGTTACATAATAGCCCCAAACCTTCCGTACAACAGAATAATCGATATTATCTCAGCATTATTATCAATCGAGTTACGAAACACACAAACCCACTTTAAACAGACAAACGGACAGCAAAATAGAAATTTGTTTCTCATACAATTTCTATGGAAATATAAGATATAAATATCAGTTGTTCACATTTAACATCGTTAATTTGGTCAATCTTTATAATTAGTATCGGATAAGGTGTTAGGTAAGCCTTGGTGTAGGCTGGATGTGGTTTTTATCAGTTTTTACTGGAAAAAGTTAATATTATTGATTTTGGAACATTAACTTGGGAAGTTTTGTCACCTTTATTGTCAATTTGTAACTACTAAAGGGGACGAACTGTTTGTTTTTTAAAATGTAAAGATATACCTTCCGTTTTTTTTTTACTTAGCGTTTTGTATTTTCGTGTTTAATTTCAATAGCTGTTGTTTACGGTAAAGGTCGTGAGAGGAATATGGAGAAGTTGATATTGATGGAACCTGACAGGTTGTGGGTTCGATTAAACTCGAGGACATGAAACATTTCATATATTTTTTTTGCTCTGGTGTCGAGGCGAGAGTGCTGTGGTGAGTTGTGAACACGCAATGCCTTCAGAATTCGGCGGAAAGTGAGGAGCGGAGTGTCTGAACACTAGGGATGACGGGATACAGCGTGAAGCTGATTTATTTATTTTATTATTATACCTCCAAGTGCTCTCGAGATAAATAGGATTGCCAGCTGACACACGGAACGACGGTGAACGTAGTGAACCTACAGGAGTTGCGTTTCTTGTACGCAATCCAAAAATTCTTTAAAAAACACATAATTACTATAATAAATACTATTGTTCAATTAATTTGCCAAACCTTAAAGGTTTTACTTTTGAAAAGATTTATACCCAGTTCAAGGTAGAGAACCAATATTTTACAAGTATAACCAAATTAAATCTGCCCTTTTTAATAAAACAATGTAAGAAAGGTCAAAGTGTGATCGATAGTGGAGGACGTGAGATGTAAGATTAGTTAACTATGAAAAGTATTTGCGTGTAACACTTTTACGATATTAATATACTTTATCAATTATTTTAAAAATGGCTAACAAAAATATTAAATAATAAGAAAATTGGAAAGAACAACATAGTTCATTAAAGTCCATTGACATTGGTGTGACGCAGCTTGATGTAATTAATTACAGTATATTTTTTTTTAAATATATATTTTTTTCATCCTCCATCATCCTCGAAATATTTTAATTCCTCGAATTCCACTCTTACACTTTTTTTTCACTCTTCAACTATAGGTACAATGTTTTATAAGGTAAGCTTTTGACATCTTTTTTTATAGCATTGAAATTCTTCACCTATTCAATTTCTCGCAATATAACCTAAAAGCAATGAAGACTTTTCTCTTGCCTCTCAAGTGGCTTCTGAAATAAAGGTTTATACTAAATCTTCAAGACGAACTCTACATTCTTTCCTTCATTAATAAAATCAATTTAGATTTGAACTTAAAAAAATATTTTTTCCATAATATTTAAGACTCTTCGTTCTGGGTTTTCCACTCGTATTCGAAATATTGTTTGTTTAGTAGAGAAACTCCACGCCACGCTCTCTTTTGTCAGGGCGAATATTATAATAATTATTTCCTTAAAGTTGGTACCGAACTCACAACTATCACGATATAATAAGATGTACGAAGTTCTACTGTGCCACGGACCACGATCGAAGGCCTTATTATTTATTAATAGTTTAGCTTCAAGATGTATCGCGTATATTGGAGGGTAGGCTTAACAATGGAGCGATAGATGGGGCTTATGGTTAAGAATCTTCATTAATTTCACCCAATTTTCGAGACATTGCGTGTTCAGTGGCGGAACTCAACGCTGCGAAATAATAATACACTTTTCTCCAGTGGGAATCCAAACCACCACCACCACCACCATCAACCACACTTAGAATCAAACGCCGTTGTCACATTGTGCCACAAATCCTAAAAGTTTCTTTATTGTATTTTATAGCTATAATTTATTTTTTGTCATAAATGGTTTGAATTTAAAGTTAAGTACTTAAACTATCAATGCAGATGTCCCGAAATGAATAATAGCCAAGACTCAAAAATGTGGAATTGAACAAACGCACCAATATACAAATGCGTTTATTTCTTATGACTGATTGATGTCCGATATTGATGGAGGATCATAAAATTTTACATACCAATAACTTTGTAACAAATTTTCTAATAACTTAAAGTTTTGAGCAAACTTTGACTTTAAGTTTAAGATTGTAAAGTTCAAAATATATTAAACAACATAAGATTTTTTTTATAAAAACGCAATAGTTCGCAAAATGTGCAATTTCTATACAAAATATCTATAGCAAGAGAGCACGTGTGAGATACAATAGAGAATAATCGAAATACACCTTTCGTTTTACGATTGGGCGGAAATAGTGAAGTTTGGATTTTAAAGATATTTTAGGGTAAACTTAAGTTAAAATCTGTATAAGCGTACATTAATTAATAAGAAAATATAATTTTTTAAATATATTTTTTATTGCACACGAAAAAAGGATTTAAAAATTATTTTATCACTTTCCGGGCCCTAATTTAGCTTATAGTTTATATTATAATAGAATTCGTAAAAATTGAATATAAAATAAAATTATGTAAAAATTATACATTACTATATATACATACATATTTCTCGCTTCTACGAGCGGCAGTAGACAGAAGGAAACGAAGGTGGCAACTGTCTCTCTTTTAGGTTAGTGGAGCATATGAAATGTGTCTTAGTTAGAGTGATCTTAGTACTATTAGATACATGATGATTAGGGGTTCAATTTCTATTTGTTAATAATAATAAGAAATATTTATGAGGCCAGTCGTGGTGCAACATACAACTGTGAGCGCGGCAGGTTATGGGTTCGATTTTCACTCGAGAAAATGAAATATTGAATATTTTCATTTATCTCGATATGGTAACGAGGTAAAGCGCATGGAATGGAGTGTCTCATCACTAGGTTAAGCTCGTTAATACAGCGGGAAACAGAAAAAAAATTATATTTATGCTTATGTGTTTTTCAGCTTCCGAAGATAACTCAATAATAAGACAGTCTATTTTCTTCTTTCATCATTTCAGCGAATGGGGATCGAATACCATAGCCAGACACTATCTTCCTGTGCTATGATCGCTTTCTTTCTTGTTTTTCTTCAATATTTCATACATTCTATATCATAGCAATAATATAAATATATTTTTTTAGGAGTTTTTGGGAAACATACCGACAGACTAGCACAATGTACCATTATGACAATCGCAATCGGAAACGGAACGCGGCATGTGTAGCTAAAGGGTTGAATGGCTTTGACACCTCGCCGCGGTATTGTTGTCGAATTTGAGGAAAAAAAACGCCCGCACCCGCCGACCGCTGCCCGTTGCGCATAGATTAGGGCCAGGGTCGGAGTTGGAGGATATTTTTGATTATGTTTTAGAGAAAATGTGTAGTTTCATCGAGTAAAAATGTATAATTTTATCGTATCAAAAATGTTATTGTTATTTGAGTTACGTCTGTATAAGCTATATGAAAATGTAGTTTTAAAAAAATTTTTTCAAATAGTAGATCGGGTGATTTTAGAATGTCTTTTTCAAAGCCGGCAATGTATTTGAATGGGCGAAAATGTAATTACAAACCTACTATATATATCGACGATAAAGTATATATTTTTATATTCTTCAAAACTATTTAAATACTTTGTTATTTACACGTAACGTTTTTCATTTATAATTTCTGTAACTGTAACTGTATACGTAAATTACTTTTTTTATCAGTTCCATTTATTCAGCTGGATAGGTCGAAAGGAAACTGGGAACCTAGTGATAATACGCTCCGTTCCCATTTCTATTCACAACTTTCGGGGGACTTTGCGTATTGAGTTGCAGAATTCAACATCGCACTTTGTCTTGTGTGCGAACAAATTAAAATATATAATATTTCATTTCCTCGAGTGGGAACCGAACCCACAACCATTCGCGTTTAAAATCACAATTTATACTCCTACGCCACAACTGGCCTCATTATTGAATATTATTTAACATTTTATTGTATTTCTGATTAAAAATTAATACAAGATAGACAAATATGAAAGTAAAAGATAAAAAGCCTAAAGCCCGTCTCCAGAGTCCGTACCTGAGGCGGCTAGTGCAAGCGCACGCGCTTACCTTATTATTATATTAGATGGACGTCACGCCGTATGTTTAATAGTCACCCGTTGCATAAACGTGTGCCAACGCACGACAGCTTTGTTGTCTATAGGAAATAGATGATAATGGAGTCCGTGTCTGTCTGCGGTGTACGGGAAAAGTCTAGGAGAGTATAGGTGTATAATAATAACCTGGATTTGTCTATATTTTTTTTTGATTCACGCTGTGACGCTCCGTTCTCCGTTTTTAGCTGTTTTTTTTTAGACTGCCTGTTGTGGCAAAATTTAATGCTGCGCTTTACGTTACTAGAATGGAGAAATTATCGTATTGAATAATATTTTTTTTCTGAGTGGGAATCCATTCCACAATCGTCACGTTTACACTCTGTGCCACAGCGCCACGACGATCTATTTTTTAATTTTCATAGTATAATATATTAATGTATTGTAATTGATGTTATTTGCAAAATTAAAAACACAAGCATTGTTGAAATTTTGTTAAAATGCTTAAATCGAGTCTCTTTCAAGTTTAACCCGTCCTTTGCTTAGCTTTTTACCAAACAATATATTTTGTCCCATGATCATTTTTCGTAATAAACTTTGGGTAATTAAGTTATATGAAAATGTTAATAAAAAGAATCGTTGGTCATGTATGTTATGTTAAAAACATATAGATTTCATCTAAATCCGTACAATATTTTTGCGTGAAAGTGGGACAAACATACATCCTTACAAACTTTCACATTTGTAATATTAGTATATTAGATTAAAAAAATAATAATATACTAATATTACAAGTGGCGCAGTGGTACAAAGTGTGACTGTAAAACCGACTGGTTGTGGGTTCGATGCCCACTCGAGGAGATGAAATATTTACTTAAATTTATATTTTCATTTCTTCTCTCTGGTGTCGAGGCAAAGCGCGGCGTTGAGTTCTGCCACTCAACACGCAATGCCTCCAAAATTCGGCAGAAAGTGGGAAACGGAGTGTCTTAACACTAGGTTCCCTCTGCCTACCCTGATGTGTGCGGGATATAGCGTGAAGGTAATTTAATACTAGTATATACCTATGAAAATTTCTTTTTTTACCTAATAGGTTGAACATTAACAATTCCGTCAATGTAATAATATATATTTAAACAAAAACACAGGCGACAGCTCGTACTGGTAGTAGGTGCCCAAATTTGCCTTAATTACATACAGTCAAGTAGAAGACAACATCGACATCATTACTAGACGCCCCTTCAAACACCTTTCGTTACCCGTCTTTAGCTAAATTATGTTTAAATTATAAGGGTAGCGATAATTTGGGAGCTATCGTCAACCCTTTTGGTGTTCCAGTGGTAAATTAATGCTATGCCGTGCTATATTTTTTTATTTGATGAATTTATAAAGATTGATATAAGGGTTTCGATAAGTGTCGCAGGGCTATGTAGGAGAAAAAGAATTATATTTATAACAAAAAAAGAGAAAATCGGAATTGTTAATGTTCAACCTATTAGGTAAAAAAATAAATTTTCATAGGTATATACTAGTATTAAATTACCTTCACGCTATATCCCGCACACAGCAGGGTAGGCAGAGGGAACCTAGTGTTAAGACACTCCGTTCCCCACTTTCTGCCGAATTTTGGAGGCATTGCGTGTTGAGTGGCAGAACTCAACGCCGCACTTTGCCTCGACACCAGAGCGAAGAAATGAAAATATAAATTTAAGTAAATATTTCATCTCCTCGAGTGGGGATCGAACCCACAACCAGTCGGCTTTACAGTCACACTTTGTACCACTGCGCCACGACTGGCCTCAGCTTAATATCTGTTAGGGTAATAAAAAGAACTTACACTCTTCATGATAATCTATGGTATTAGCTATTATTTTTTTATTGATTTAGAGATGTTGTTTATTTGACCAGGCTGAGATATTATACAACGTTTAAAAAATAAAGATAATCTCAAGTGGAACTCGAGTTTACTACCTTTGCCAGAAGTGCGCAGAAAGACTTATTTGTACTTTTATATTATAATATAATATAATTTATATTATTATCTAATATATTTATATCTACATATTTGCTGGATACTCATCCTAATCATAAGACTCCCATATAAAGAAGACGTTAGGGCAAAAAATAATGACCGTTTGAAATGGTCAGACGAGTTTTGGTTGTTTTTGATTTTTTATCATTTTAGTAGTGACAGTTGCATAAAGGGTTGATACCCCTTGCTTTTCGGGGTTGAACAGTTTTGGGGGTTATTATAAGTTATGCTTTTTACCTCACCATATGTAGGTGCCTGCATATTTATTATTTCTTAAATTTATTTTAACTATGAATCAAATGTATATATATATATATATTGAGTATTTATATTATATATAGTTATATAATATAAATACTCTATAATAAAACAAAATTAGAACGTTTTCACAGTAAAAAAATATTATGTTCGTTAATTATTGTAAATATATGGAGGAAAAAAAAAATTATCAAAGATAGTCCTCACTATGAAATATTATTAACTACTTTTATATCCTTATCCATTATATTATTACTATAAAGATGAAAATGCATATTTTTTATGTGCTATAGCTATAATTTCAATTAAAGTACATTTTTTTGTTGTTATAAAAATATACAGCAAAGTATATAGAGGCCTATGTTGACGCCAGTTTTACATCGTAATGAGGCCGAATGCCTCCAGAATTTGGATTGGATTTAGTGGGAAACGGCGTCGGGGCAAAACGCGACGTTGAGTTCTGCCAATGCCTCCAGAATTCATTCGAAAGTGGCTAATGGAGTGTCTTAACACTAAGTTCCCTCTGCCTACCTTTCCCTGTGCGGGATACAGCGTGAAAATGATTTATAATAAAATCACCGTATAAACATCGATTCATATAATGAATCAACGCAGTGGTAACTTGCAAATAAATAATAATAAGCTAAATAAAGAGCTATAAACGCATCGTCTAGACGACGGCAATTTTCTTGTTAGGAATCTATCTAGGGAGCGGTTTTGAAAACCTATAAATAACTATTGATTAGTATATATTGATTCTACGTGAAAAAGTAATGGCTGTATTACACGAACTCGTTATGATAATTGGTTATTGTGCCAACACAATGTGAACTAAAGCGTTAACCTTAATTTAGGTTTTTTTCTTTTTTTTTTCAGCTTCGCACTGTATCACGCGTATAGTAGGGTGGGTAGATGGGAACCTAGTGTTAAGAGACTCCGTTCCCTACTTTTCTTTCAATTTTCGATGCGTTGCGTGTTAAGTGGCGGAACTCAACGCCACGCTTCAGTTTCTTGTCGGTATCAAGGAAAAGAAATGAAAATATAAATAAATAATAATTCATTCCCCCGAGTAGGATTCCTAAATGCTCAATGCCTTCAAAATTCAGCGGAAATTGACGAACGGACTGTCTTAACACTACCACTACTATATTTGACTGAAATTTCGGTCATGTATATTTTTACTTTGTATTAACTCTTAAATCACTTTTGTTTAAAAATCAATTCGTTCGAAAAAAACAGTTTTTATTGTACACATATAAAAGGCTATGTTATAAATAAATTTAATAACTATAATTTAAATATTTTAATTACGATAGTCAGTAGTTAATTGTGAACGCGGCTTTATGAGTCCACCGAGGGTAATTTTCATTCCACTTCATTATTCGTCTCGTTCATTAATTTGGCCAGTTTTGTTCTGAATAATATAAGACGGCGGTGGATTATAGTAATATTTTTTTGTATACTAATATAAGAGAGATCGGTCGTGGCGCACTTGGTACAAGCGTGGTATTGTAAACGAGATAGGTTGTAAGTTCGATTGTCACTCGAAGAAAAAAAAAACTTAATATTTTTAATTCTTCTCTTGTCGAGGCAAGGCGTGGCGTTGAGTTCCGCCGCTTAATGCCGCCCAGTTCCTCTTTTGGGGGTCGAATCTATTACTAACGGATTAGCGGTAATGATGCTGTTCCATTTCACCACGATGACCTGAATGAATGATGCATGAACAAATAATATCAATAACCTATAGCTAAATTAGGCCTTCGTAAAAGAGTCCATCTAGCAACACAAGCGTGCGACGCGACGATTGTGGGTTCAATTCCCTAACAAGGGAATGAAATGTTTGTCATCATTTCATCCTCGCTCTAGTATCAACGAAAACGCGGAGTTGAGTTTCGCTACTCAATAAGCAATGCTTTAAGAATTTGGGGGAAAATGGGGAATGGACGTGTCTTAATGGGAACGGGAACTTAACACTAGGTTCTCAGGTTCCCTGTACCTAATCCCCTATATGTGAGAAGCTGAAAAAAGAATTAAAATCAGTTCAAATAAATAAATGACAAGTTCTAGCAAGTGCACCACATTAGATTTGTCGCTTATTACATAAAGTCCTACAAATGTTATAGAATGATATATCACGACACTATCGCCATTAGTTATGTTGAACACACGTTCATTTAAATGTTACGTGAATTTAGATTTCTGAGTATTTTGTCATTTTATAATATGAGCGAGGGTCAGTTTCGCTATTTCCCACTAGATGGCGGCATGTGCGTATAAAATTATTAAATCTTGCAAAGTTTTACGGTGACTAGTATAATTGTGTATTGTGTGGCTAAAAATGCATTTTTTTTATTTTAGCTTCACGCTGTCTTCCGCCTTTAGCAGGGTAGGCAGAGGGAATCTAGTGTTATGACACTCCGCTCACTAGGAGCCTATTGTTAAGACTTCCTACTGAATTCAAGAGGCACTGTGCGCTGAGTTGCGGTATTTATCTCGTCGTTTATCCTCAATACCAGAGCGATGAAATATTTTATTTCTTCGAGTAGGAATCGAACCAGCAACCAGTCGATTTTACAGTCACACTTTGTGTCTCTGCGCCACGACTGGTCTCTTATATAGGCAGTAATTCTACATTTTAATTTTAATTGACGTAATCTATAAATTGCTATATATTTTTTTAGTTCCACACTCGCGGTGCTCCACAACTCCGCTGAATTCTGGAGGCATTGCGTGCGCGCGCTTTATACTTGATATATTTGTCGCGAGGCCATCTTAATGATTATATATCAATTATTTTAATTTCTCCACTCTGTGGTATTCGACACGCTATTCCTTAAATTCACGAAAAGAACGTAGTGTTTTAACACCAGATTCCCTCTGCCTCTCCTGCTATAAGCGGGAAAAAACGTAAAAAAACATAAGTAATCTCCATACATTAACCAAAATAATACAGGATATAATACAATATATCCAAGAATCATATAACATATTGTCTTAAAATCTTTTTATTTTTTACAATTGCCGAAATGTGGAGCGTCACACTCACTGGCCAACTGTATCAAGGCATTAAGTTTCAGTCATTAAAATTCTTTTTATTTAATTATCTCTTAACAAAGTTTCTACATTCCGTTACAGGTATATTTCACACATTACTTTACATGGTTGGGTTTAATTTAAAAAAATTATGTATTTATTATATTTTAAATAAAATAAATAAATAGCAGGGTAGGCAGAGGGAACCTAGTATTAAGGCACTCCGTTCCCCACTTTTTGGCGGATTTTGGACGCATTGCGTGTTGTGTGGCAGAACTCAACGAGTGGGGATCGAACCCACAACCAGGCCGTTTTACAGTCACACTTTGTGCCACTGCGCCACGGCTGGCCTCAAAAAATATGACAATATTTTTTTTTAATTCTAGTGTGATTCGAATTCACTACATTAACAATACCAATCTTCAGTCGAAAAGCTATCTTGTGTAATATGTGTTACATTGATATATAATACATTTGGAAAACCTCTAAGCTGCTCAGTCACCATCCAAATAACAAACAAAGCACAAAATGAAAATCGAATCCACAACCACTACCACACCTCTTCAACTTCATTCAATGTAATATTTAATCGAGTCGAGGCTAAGCTCGGCATTGAGTTCAGAACCTCAACACGCGAAGCCTCCAGAAATAAAAAAAGTGAGAAGCGGAGTGTCTTATCACCAAGTTCCCCTCTCCACTGTGTCCTGCATGTAACAAGCATACGGGATACAGCGTGAAATTGGAGAAAAAAATATTTTTTATGCCTTTTTATAGTACTTCCACAGCATAATTACAGATCCTATTCATTAAAATAGCCTTACGTTGTCTGCAGGCGGAAAAAATCGCTAATGTTTCATATAAAGTTCAAGGCAAGATATGGTTTTTGTATGTATGAGTGATTCACTTGATGGTGTCACATTAAGTTTTATGACTCGTATGGCCTTTGAAATATGCCCGATTTATATTTTATTTAACGCGTTAAATTTGTTATATTGTTTTTTTTTCAGTTGTTCAGTTGTTTTTTGTTGAGGTTTTGGTTTTTAACCGACTTCTGTGAAAGGTGGATCAATTAGGCTGTATTTTTTTGTGTGTTACATTAGAACTTTTGACTAGGTGAATCGATTTTGATGATTCTTTTTTTATTTGAAAGCCAGTACTTTACGTGTGGTCCCATTTTTATTTTGTCTATTTCTGGCAATAGTATCCATTAGAAAATCATATGAGGCTTAAATTTGCATTTGGCGACAAATGGACGAATAACTCAATATCCTGCCAACGGATTTCGATGATTCTTTTTTTATTGGGAAGGGTACCTTAGGGGTACTCGCTGATGATGGGATCTGGTTAAAATTGAAGAAGTCGGTTTATTGTTAAAAATTATAATTATTTTAGGTTCTTTCGGTACTATTTTCGGTTCTGTATCGGCGCTTTGTCTTGTTATCAGAGCGAAATAAAAATAATTAATTGCTCCAGTGAGAATCGAACCTATGGCCGATGCGCTTACAGTCACTCGACGGCAGTAAAAGAGAGTTAAGTAAAATAGTGGTACATAAGAGTCCTACTTTCAGTATTATAGAAGCTTGTTAAATAGTGCGAATTTAAAAAAATATATATTAGTTTAAAGTATTTACTAGTTTGGCGATTGCTTTGCTGGCAGGTTTGATTTTTTATGATAGTTTTGAGGTTAAATTATTGTTTTAGAATTAAAAAACTGGTTAAGCGTGAATCGGAGTCTCCCACCGAGGTTTCCGTACAATTTCAGGATTGTAGGTCTGAGGGAAGTAGGTAAGTATAATTTATATAAGTTGAAAAACTTGCGCCTGTGTGAGTATGTACTCATTTCATATAAAATGAACTACTAATATAAATTTGTAATTATTGTTTTCGATGATATATATATAAAATTTTGACTTTTTGATTTTTTTCCTTTATTTGTATTTTAAAATCTTCATGCTTTATTCTATAATAGAGGTTTTTTTCTCTTCTTTTGAGGTACAAAACCCTAAAAATGTAAATCTTGTGAAATTATACTTAAAATAAACATACTTTGAATGCAGCAGTAATTGCTGTATAGGATTTATTTGCGAAATTCAGTATAAACCGGTGTCCCTTAACGTTTGTTTACAACAATACATTTCATTGTTTTATTTACACAACATCTTCCCACAGAAAATCTTGTTTTGATCTGATTAAATTAAAATACACAAAATAAGTTAAGTAAACGCTTTCACGGAGTTTTGAGTCAAAATAATTAAATATCGTGAGAGTTTGAGTCCTCGATTGAGACGTCTCTGATAATGCAGATAAGTTAAAAATAAAAATGTGCTAACATTTAAATATATTTTAATCTAATTTAATCATCTACACGCTGTATTCCGCGCCCAGCAGTGTAGGCACAGGGAAATTAGTGATAAGACATTCCGTTCTCCTCTTTGAGCAGCAGTCACCGCCACACCTTTTGCCTTAACACCAGAGCGTTGAAATGCCAATATTAATAAATAATAATTTATTCCTGCTAGTGGGAATTGAATCCAGAACCGTCTCGTTACAATCACACACTTGTACCTCAACGGTCAATTCAAATTTTTTTACTCGATACCGCAAGTATTTTATAAATATAGAGCAACTTTCACAATAAAATATTTAGTCATTTTACCATTCGTATATAATAATAAGACCGTATAATTTGGCACTGATCATTAAAGGAACAGTTCCACATACAAAAAAAACACGTACCGTTCATAAACCTTTAATAACATACTGCGTACATTGAAGCACATATTCATCGAAATTCGAAAAATATTTTTATTATTAATAATTATTTTTTTCAGCTTCACGCTGTATCCCGCACACAGCAGGTAAGGCAGGGGGAACCTAGAGTAAGATACTCCGTTCCCCACTTTCTGTCGAATTCTGGAGGCATTGCGTGTTAAGTGGCAGAACTCAACGCCGTGCTTTGTCTCAACACCAGAGCGAAGATATGGAAATAAAAATTTAAGTAAATATTTCATCTCCTCGAGTGGGGATCGAACCCACAACCAGTGGATTTTACAGTCACACTTCGTTCCGCTGCGTCACGACTGGCCTCAGATGTTCGAAATAAATATTTTTATTATTAATAATATAGTCCGATTTTCCGTAAAAGAATTATTTTCTTATCTTTTTAGATATTATCTTTGTAATTGTTTTTAAAAACTCAATTAAATGTCATAAACATGAAATTTATGTTTAATTAGAGATTGCTCGCGATTTCTATCTTGTACACACGAATTGGAGGTTTCTGGCTAATTTCTGGACTGTAAGGGAGTGGTGCATCCGGTGTTATCGGTTCCGGTTTTTACCGACAGTGTTTAATTACTAATGTATATCTATACAGATGATGAGGCCATCGTGGCTCAGAGGTACAAGCGTGTGGCTGTAACGACGGTTCGATCCCCATTCGGGGGAATGTATTATTATCTATTAACATTTGTATTTCTTTGCTCTGGCACAAAAGCAAAAGCCCGACGTCGAGTACCGCCACTCAACACGCAACGCCTCGAAAAATTTAGCGAAAATTAGGTAACGGAGTGTCTTAACCCTAGGTTCTTTCTGCCTACCCTGCTATACCTGGGATATAGCGTGAATAATATATGATATATATATTTTTTAGCTTTACGCTGTGTTAGCATACCACTTTCTGCCGAATTCTGGAGGCATTGCGTGTTGAGTGGCAGAACTCGAGGCCGCGCTTTGCCTCGAGACCAGAACGAAAAAATGGAAATATAAATTAAAGTAAATATTTCATATCCTCGAGTGGGGTCGAACCCACAACCAGTCGGTCTTACAGTCACACTTTGTGCCCCTGCGCCACGACTGGCCTCCTATGTGTATATGATATATGATAAAAAAATCTAATTTGAACAACAGAAAATGACTGACAAGCAATTTATCTCTATTTACATGAAAACTAGACAATAGTTTACATTGTTACAACGACGCTAAGGGTCCCTCCAATATAATACATAGTAATTTTCATAAACGTCACCTCCATTGTCTTTGAACGTGTGTCCGTTAAGTAATTACCGAGTCAATTTTACTCATAATAATAAAAAATACATTGTTCTGCTCGTATGTGGGTAATTTGTAATAGTGGTGACCTATATGCGATGTTTCTGCCGTCTGAGGCTATGTTGTAGTAAAAAATTATACTATTAATTTAACATATTATTTTTAATCATCGTGACGTATTGAGGTTGTGTCTGATAGAGGTGACTTTGGTTGCAGGTTCGATCCTGACTCGAGGGAACTAATTATTTTTTTTTCTCTGCTCGGACTAGGCAAAGAGGGAGTGCCAAGAAAAAGTTTCGCCACTCAACACGTAATATCTCAAATTTCGCCGAAAGTAGAGAATGGAACGATGGCACCAGCTTTTTAATGCCTATCCCACTGTGCGTGAAACAGGATGTTTATTCAATTTGACACATAATTCCATTTAAATTTACGTTATTTCAAACAACACAGACTGGTTTTTTCAATTTAGTAGAAAAAAAAAGATTTTTTTAATTTTATCACCTTTACAGATAAGAAATATTTGTATATTATATAACCATTTAGATATTTTTAGATAAAGATTTAAGATTGTAATCATCATTCAAAAAAAACCTAATGGATTCTTTGGCGACATATACAAGATTTTTAAAGATAAAGACTTTATAAATATATACTGTGTTTATTTTTGCATAACACAGTATATTTTATTAGATTTTTTATGTATCGATATTTTCTTTGAATATATGAATAAAGTCCGTTCGAACGCCAAAGCTTAAACATTACGTCCAAAATTTATGGCAATAGACGTCAACACTGTTTACAACTACTTTTAAAAGTTTATATTAAATTATAAAAAAATAAATTAAAATGAGATTCGCGCTGTGTCCCGCACGTAGCACAGCAGAGCAGGCAGAGGAAACCCAGTGTGAAAGACACTGAAATTCTCCATTTTGCACAATTTTTCGAGGAATTCCATGTTGAGTGGATGAAATCAACGCTGGCGTTGATTTCATGGCTTTTGCCTTGGTGTCAGAGCGAAAAAAGTAGAATATTAATACATAACAATGGATTTCTTTGAGTGAAGATCGAACACTCTACCGTAGCGTAACCTTCCACACACTTGTTCCCCGCGCCACGATTCCATCGCCATCTGTAGTTGCACCCGCCTGGTCAAATAACCTTTTTCGATAAATGGACTATCTAGCACAAAAAGTATTTATCAATTTCTTGACATTAGCGCATTCAACCAAACAAACAGACATTTTTTGCTTTACGCTGTATTACGCACATGGCAGGGTAGGCAGAGGGAACCTACTGTTAAGTCACTCCGTTCCGTTCTGGATCTTTATTTAATGAAATGCTTAATTAATATTTTTATTTCGTCTCTCTGGTATCAATTCAAAAGTGTCTTGATGGGAACGAAGGTCTTAAGACTAGATTCCCTGGTTTCCTCCGCCTACCCCGCTATGTGCGGGATACAGCGTGTAGCTGAAAAAGAGATAAGTAAAGAAAAAAAAATATTCCAGTGTTGCGCAGATATTGTCGGTACAATACATTAAACGTGTCTCCCTATTTGTTGTGCAAAAAGCAATTTGCTCCCGTTATCGGACAAGAATCGTTATCATTCAATAAATAGGAATACTTGCGTTTTTTTTTGCGAGACGATATGCTATGTAATCTCGCTAATAAAAATTCGTGATCAGACTGAAATTATAAGATTTAATAAAATAGGACAGGTGCTTTTTTATATTTGTTTTTTTAGCCTACCCCGTGGTAAGGCAGAGGGAACCTAGAGTTTACTTAAGAAACTTCGTTCTCCACTCACAGCCCAGTTTTCGTGATATTGATGGTTAAGTGGCTGAAGTCTATGCTGATATTGACTTTTTCTTTATTTTTGATCCGTCGGCATCCTCACAAACATCCTCGTAGTACAACTGTAGTGACGAAATCTACACACACATGGGTTGTAACTGTGTGGAATGTTTATTTCTATATGTATGACCCTTAAAATAAAAAGTGTTACAACTCTCTTAGCTAACCCGTACATGTCACTTGTGCCTTGTATGTACATCTTACATCATATACATCTTAAAACGTACCTTTACATTTTTTTATATGTTTTGATCAATTTTAACGGCATAAATAAAAAATCTACGCTGTAAATCCATTGTCAAGTTTTTTAATGTATATAATATTGAAAGACACGTTAAAACAGCATCAAGAGTGGTTTTATTGCTAATAACAGCATTTACTATGAGACAAGTGTCAATATATGGCGAATAAAATAAATTAACATCATAATTGAATTAATATTTACATATATGAGAGTAAAACGACATATAACTCAGCACGGGTATTAGCTTAACATTGACCACGGTAGAGTGTACAGCCAAGTTAAAAAGTTGTATAGGTGTATTTTACAAAAACCATTTCAAGTTAATTTTGTGTCCCTAATAAATCGTAAACCAATTAGTCTACAAGCATGAAATTTATCACATTTGTTAAAACCTTCAGGAAAAAATCGAAAAACCCACGCAAAATAAATATTCAGGAAAAAATGTGAAAACTGATAATTATTGTAAATTACTATTAAGAAAGTAAAAGAGCCGGGAAAGCGCTAGTCGGGCTCACCCATCGAAGGTTCCGTATAAAAATTGGAGGTCTTAAGTTTTATCTGAAACTTGAACTTAGCTTAGTTAGAGCTTTTTAGATTTTTTTTTATTGAATAAGTACTATCTGTGAATGCTATTAATTATGAATAGTTAATATTTTTTTAGAAAAAAAAAAATATAAAACTTTACTTTTAGAAATTTAACTTGGCTATCATTTCGTATTTGCGGTTTTAATGGGATTAAATATAGCATTTGAGGCCAGTCGTGGCGCAGGGTTATATGCGGCATGCGACTGGAATCGCCATAGGATCGAAGTCACAAGTTTCGATCTCTACTCGAGGAAATAAAATGAAAATATTTTCATTTTGCTCGATTCTGTATCGCCACTCAATACGCAATGCCACCAGATTTCGGCGGAAAGTAGGGAACGGAAGTGTTTTAATGGTAACAGAGTGTCTTAAAAGCAGGTTTCCAGGTTCAATTTGCCTAGCTTAATACGTGCGGGATACACCGTTACACATTATTTGGTTTACGTATTTTTCTATTTTTTTTTATATCTGTGGCTGTGGAAAGTACTACTGAAAAAGAAGATCAGCAAGTTAACAATCCATATAAAATCAATTAAGTTTCTGTTCACCACAAGCATTTAAAAAAAACGCATTAAAAGGAAAATAAAACCAGTTAAATAAATTTTATACAATCATCTAGAAGTGGTAAATAAAAATTATATTAGCAAATTAATTCTAATAGGCGTGCTTTTATCATTTGCATATATTAATTTAAATAGTACCTATTAAATATAAAATCCTTATAATGCTTTAATAGTTAGATTTTTTTTGGTACCTCAATTTTAAGTAAATATTGATCTGAGGTCGTCCTGTCTCGATTCCTGTTTCGTTAATTTATTTTTTATAAAATTATCAATTCACGTTGTTTTAAGTGGTCTAAGCTTGGTCTATTCTAATTAATGTAATCTTTTAATAATAAATAAATCCACATTTAGGAAAGAAAAATACTTATTTAGCAAACGTATAAAAATTTGAACATAGCGGGACTTGAACCCGCGCCTCCTGGAACCGACCTGGTTGGTTTCCAGGAAGCGCGAGTTTTTTGTTTAATTTTTCTAATTATTATATAAATTTCCGCGTTTAATTGGTGTGTAACGGTAGTGCCTTAGTGTGAACGGAGTTTCTTAATAATCGGTTCTTCCCAGGTTTCCCCTGCCCAGCTGTTTGAGGGATACAGCGTGAAATTGAAAGAATTTACAAATAACAGGTCGTTGTGGCACATTGGGACATTGTCTGACTGTAAGCGTGATAGTTGTGAGTTCGATCGCTGCTCTGGGAATAGTAATATTTGAATTATTATATCTCACTCTACTCTACTAGACAAAGTGCGGCGTTGAGTTTCGTTAGCAGACGACTGTTCTCCTAAACTATAATTATAATTGCCAATAAATGTTGGATGTCGGAAACGTAAATCGAACCCATAAATATCGCGTTTAACATTACTATTTATTATTTATCGGCCGCTATTGATATGTTGTAAAAATATAAAAATATAGTAAATTTGACGATAACCTCTAATCTAAATCTACGTTACTTCCGATAGATACAAATTTGCGACAAAGTAAATAGCTAATATAATTATATCACCTGACGCCAGCCTTATCGCACGTTTACACGTATTGCAAATAAACGTGGAACCTGCATGATAGTAAGTTTAAGCTTATTACATACTAGCGACCCACTTGCGACTTCGTCCGCTTTAAAGTGATATCACTTTTTTATTTATGAACCGATTGAGGCCGTTGTGGCCACACTAGGGTGTGACTGTACGCGATGGTTGTGGGTTCGATCCCCATTCAAGGACATGAAATATTAATTTAAATTTATATTACTATTTCTTCACTCTGGTGTCGAGGCAAAGAGCGGCGTTATGTTCCGCCACTCTATACGAAATGCCTCCAAAATTCGGCGGGCAGAGGGAAGCTAGTATTAAGACAAGTGTCTTAACACTAGCTTCCCTCTGCCTACCCACCTATGTGCGGGATACAGCGTGAAGCTGAAATAAAACAAAAACTAAATAATAAGGAATGTTCACCAAAAAACAATAGTGAAAACTGTGCGTAGATTGGTAAAGCATTTTCAAAACGCAAAGAAGAACTTTCGAAAATAATCGAATCGAATATATAAAACTGGAGTTTACAGACAGAAGTTACTTACACTGCGCCACAAGGTCTCCAATCCCACATATTTTAATTAAAACTTGTTCATATATCGTAGATTGAGACATCAAATATATTTATCCAGCTGCTTTCACGTTTGTCTTGTTCTTCCGGCATTTCGTGTTAAGTCAATACTAGAATAAAATCCCAATATTTTCTCAAAAATTACTTTAAAAATGGCGACACCAAATTGTTAAATTTAAATTTTATTTAGTTATGAATTATTTATATAAAAATATAAGAATAAAACGCAACTCAACGCAACGCTGCCGCTTTGTAGTAATTAATATTAAATATTTCATTTCTCTTAGTGGAAATCGAATCCAAAACACAGCGTTAGTTACACCTTTGTGCCCCCTCTCTATAAGTAATTTCTCTAAAATTTGAAAAAGGTAAAAAAATTGGGTTAAATAAAGATAAATATAATTACGAAAAAAAACTATTATTATAGTTTTATCAATAACATTATACACTGTAATATTCTTTATTAAGAAATTAAATTAAAACACACGATTAAGATCTCGACGAAGATACCACAAGCAAACAAAACCGGTTAAGTGTGAGTCGGATTCGCTGACTGAGGCTTCCATACCAATTTCAGGAACGTAGGTAATGGGAAGTACAACTTATAAAAGTTTAATACTCAAATTTGCGGTCATATGTAATCATTTTGTATGAAATGAACTACAAATATAAGTTTGTAATGTTATTTTTCATGAATATATATATATATATATATATATATATATATATATATATATATATATGCTCAAATGCTCGTATTTTCTAAATGCGTTAACTTAGAATCTCGATTCTCTCTGTGCTTAGACGCGAATATTTAATATCAATTTCAGCTTGATACCTCCACGCGATCACGAAATAAACGACCAGACAGACAGACGGACAACAAATGAATCCTATAATAACCTAAGCGTTCGTTTTTACCTTTTTAGATACGGAACGCTAAAAAATGCATCAGATGCAAAATGTGTGTAGGCGATTTAAAAATAAATTCTTATATAGTAATATGTTTTAAGTATAAATTATACGTATTTTAAACGTCAGTTGTTTATCTCTTACAAAATTACGCTCCCCGTTCACGTATTTACCCGATAAATAGAACTTATTATTACAACCTTTCGCGCAGTTCAGGTTATTTCTACCAGCGGCCTAGTACTTGTAAAGAATATGCGGAAAGCATAATATATTAAACGAATACCAGTAGCTAGTACAACCTATAGAACGAATCAACTGTGTTATTTACTTTTTAATTCAGTTTCACGCTGTATCCCGCAAATTATTAAAAATTGAGACCAATGTGGAGTAATGGTATAGCGTATAACCATCAACGGGATGGTTGTAAGTTTGATTTCAATTCAGCAGGGAGTGATTGCTCCAAAACCATTTACGTTTTCTGTTTTAATAAAACGGATCACAGCGTTATGCGGCGTTATAGTGCCAACACTAGCAATATCTTGAATTTATAGCTCTAAATTTCATGATAACCGGAAGTAATAGAAATAGTATGAAAATGGTGATATCCACGAAAACAAATCGTTCGAATCATCGTATTATGTACTACAGAAACAAAATCAGAAAAAATATCGGTGTGGCCATTGTCCTTTCTCCATATAAAACTGTAACGAGGTTATCATTGCCAGTCATTTTAAAACCTATATAAATATATATAATGTCATAATAAATTAACAGAATTCGCATTTATATATAAATAGTATATTTACATAAGAATCTTTTTACCACATACTGTGAGTTTAATTATATTATAATTTTTTAAACAAACAAGAATCATGTCGCCTTGAAATGTAAGTTAATTTTAAATGAGCTACAGTAGCTGTTTAAGCTCATATAGCTGTTTTTTTTATTTATATTTTTTTAACTTCACGGTAGGTAGAGGGAACCTGGAAACCTAGGGTGAAGATACTACGTTCTTATTAAAATACTTCCGTTTCCTATTTTCCGCTGATTATTAGAAGCATTTCCCGCTCACTCATCATCGCTTTTTACGTGTTTGGTAGCAGATTCCTCCGATCCATTCTGTCAAATAAGAGCAAGATTTTGTTTTATAAAAACGGGTACATTTTACATTAATAGTTGGTGAAAATTATTGATGATAGTCTAAAAATGATTTAAAATTACATTAGAGGCCAGTCGAAGCATGAACGCGACAGTTTGTGGGTTCGATTCCCACTAGAGTTTACTTAGTATTTTCATTTCTACGCTTTGGCAAAGCGCGGCGTCGAGTTCCGCCATTCAACACGCAATGCTTCCGGAAATTCGGTGGAGAATGGGGACCGGAGTTTCTTAACATTGGGTTCCCTCTGCCTACCCCGCTGTATCCCACATACAGCGTGAAGCTAAAAAGTAAATAATAAAAGTAATCGCAAGTGTGATAAAGCTGTTTTTAGTTTATATAATTTATATTCGAGTTTGTAATTTCGCGTAGCTCATCGCAATGCATCACGGGTTCTAATCAAATATCGACTTCCATTGTCATATTCCATAAATGTAGTAACTGGTGTTTGTGACAAACAATAAAGTAGTATATTAAATAATATAATCATTTATTATTTACTTTGTTGCGTAGTTTTGAGTAGTCAAAAATATATATATTTTGAAACCGAACTCAACGCCGTGCTTCCATGAAATGAAAATATGAAATATTTCATTTCATCGAGTGAGAATCAAACCTATATATCGCGTTTACGTTTGTCTGTCGCGCGTTTGTGCTCCTGCGCCACTACTGGCCTTAAAAATTATCTGTCATTATTTTAAAAATAAAACAACTGTATTGTTATGTTACTGTATAAATTATTAATAACTGCATATTACATAAGAGTTTTCCAATATTAAGCATACGAAAAATTAAAAAGCTTAAGGTTGCCTTTCAAAATATCCCAAAATATCGATAAAATTCGAGTTTAAAATATTTTTTAAAATAATTGGATAAAAAATAAATTAAAAAATTAACATTCCTTCACAGAATCGGTTAGTGGGTCAATGTCAATTATTTACTTTAAAAATATAATTATTAACTTTTGAACGTTCTTAATCTTGATTTAGTCTCATATATAGATTCTTGTTTTGTCCTTACTGTTTTTACATTCTTTTCTCAGTTTCAATCCGGCGAAGTTTTTTTTGGTTAAAAGCTCTAATCTCAGAAATTTACATTTAATTTACTGAGGAAGGTTATTATAGACAATAGTCAGTTACAGTTAAATGTAACTGTTGCGGGTTCGTTTCCCATTCAGGAATTATATATTTAATTTTTTCATATTCTCGCTCTGGTGACGAACGAGGAACGAGGTCAAGTGCGGCGTTGAGTTCCACCACTCAACGCCACAACAACTCGGTGGAATGTGGAGTACGAAAGTGAACTAATGGGTAACGGACTGTCTTTACACTAAGTTCCGAGGTTCCCTCTGCCTACCCTGTTATGTACCGGACAGCGTGAAATTACAAAAAATTGTCAATGTCGCGCTTGGTTTTGGCAAAAGAATGTAATTCATTTCCGCGAGTAGAAATCGAACTCGCAACCATCTCGTTTACAGTCAAACTGCCTCTAGTCCACGACAACTTTAATTTATTTTTTGATTTAAAATGTAATTTTAATAATAAATAAATAAATCAAATAAACCAGCTTCACGCTGTTTCTTGCACACAGCAGGATAGGGAGAGGGAAACTAGTGCTAAGACACTCCGTTTCCCACTTTCCACCGAGTTCTGGAAACATTGCGAGTGACGAAACTCAACGCCGTGCTTTGCCTCGACACCAGAGCGAAGAAACGAAAATATAAATGTAAATAAACATTTCATTTCTTCGACTGGGGATCGAACCGACAACCAGTCGATGTTACAGTCACACTTTGTGCCCCTACGCCACGACTGACCTACGAATTATATAGTTAACAGTTAGGTATTTTCCATTCAATATCTTTTACCAATTAAATTCGACTTGCGTACAAATATGTGCACGCAACTTGCACGAGATGAGGCCTAATAGTGTTGTTACCTGTTACTGTTCTAGAAAATAAAGATGTTTTGTTTTTTTTTTTCAAATATCAATCGCTAATTTTATATGTCAAATTAAAAGTATTAAATATTTATCGCTCTTGTGTCGAGGCAAAGCGCGGCGTTGAGCTCTGCAACTCAACACGCAATGCCTCCGGAATTAGGCAGAAAGTGCGGAACGGAGTGTCTTAATACTAGGTTCCCTCTGACTATCCTGCTGTGCGGGATACAGCGTGACGCTGATTGATTTAATATATTTATAAAGCTTAATAATAGTAATGAAATATAAAAATAACTAAATTGAAATTTGTCGAAAAACCTTTCATCTCAACATTGATATCGTGCGAAGATAAAACATAATTGAGTAATGTATTCAAACATAGAATAAAAAAATTGATATTGTGAATCGTATTAGGTTAAAAATGGTTATAAAATAACAATTGCCCTATCCAATTAGTTTATGTATTGAGGGTTTGGGAGGGAGGGAGGCGATTGGTTGTGGGTTCGATCCCCACTCGAGAAGATGAAATATTTACTGAAATTTATTTTTCCATTTCTTCGCTCTGGTGTCTAGTTTTAGTTCTGCCACTCAACACGCAATGCCTCCAGAATTCGGCAGAAAGTAGGGAACGGAATGTCTTAACACTAGGTTCCCTCTGCCTATCCTGCTGTGTGCGGGATACAGCGTGAAACAGTTTTTTTTATGTAAATTTCGCGATTATTAAAGATACATACATATAGGTCATTTTATGCTTCGTTTTCCGTAAACACTGTCAAAATGTTATCGGTATTCGCTCATCACTAGTAGGCATCTGTTTCAGATGTACGGCAGGTGTCGGTGCAGGTGAACGCCATACTAGGCAAGCCTTGTTCTCAACCAAAATTTTCTCGAATCATTCTTATCTTTTCTTAATATTTATATTTTTATACATATTTATATAATAATATTAAGTAATGTTAGCGTAGATATAGGCGAGATAGAAGTTACTACTTTACTGAAATATGCCTGGATATGATTTTATTTGCCAATATTAGCATGCAGCGCGCTGTATTTCACATATAGAAGAAGAACCTAGTGTAAGGACACTCTGTTTCATGCTTTCCACCCAATTTTCGAGAGACTTGAGTAGCGGTACTCGACGCCTTCGTCTTATTAATAGAACGAAGAAATAAAAATAATTAACCAAACAACCTCACTGTCATCAAAGGCATCACAGGCATCAAATCAAATTTGTTTTATGTTTGGATGTATTATTTGTATATATTATTAATATTTTATTGCTTTTATTTCCAAATAATAAATTATGAACTGGTTTTTGCTACCAAATTAGTGTCTAATATTATTTGGCTGTCGGTTAGGTGGAGTGAGATTCAAATACATTTTTTTATAAATATTTATATTTATTTCAAATATCAAATTTCACATATAAAATATAATATATATAATAACTTTTAGTATGCGTAAAACATATTTATTGAGGTCAATGTTTGACATTGACAGTGTTTGACTGTTGTTTTAATGGCTATAATGTCAAGACATAGTGCAGTGTCAGCATACACAAATTGTGTTATCAGCTTCACGCTGTATCCCGCATATAGCAGGGTAGTCAGAGAGAACCTATTGTTAAGACACTCCGTTCCCCACTTTCCGCCGATTCTTACGAGGTGTTACGTGACAACGCCGGGCGTTTGTCTTCGTGTCAGAGCGAAGAAATACAAATATTAATAAATTATAATTTATTTTCCGAATGGGGATCGAACCCACAACCTTTGCGTTACAGTGTGTGCCCTTGCACGATGGCCTCAGACTCGGCTACGACAAATTGTATTATTAGACACAATTAGGCAGAAAACGGAATTTCTTAACACTATACCCTCTTTTTTATTTTAATTTTGGCTAAGATAGCTTTAATTATATTGCTAGCTGCATATTATTATGGTCATTAAAAGCATATAAGTTTTATCATCATACGACGTATACGGCATATGCATACTTTAAGATGAAAACCGGTCTAGAAGAGGCAAAGCGTGGTGTTAACTTCCACATATTGTGCACATCTAGCATGAGACGGAAGAGTCATTTTGATATTAAAGAGCAAAATGTACTAGGTCTCGATAAGCAGGGCATTAACTGGTTTAATGTTTTTGTCATTGTCGCGTTGCTTATTAAAATTATTTTGAAAATTTATCAAAGTATTTTTGTTTCACCATATTGGTAACAGAAAGCGCGGCGTAGAGTTCCGCCATTCAATGTATAATGTATTGAATTTGTACGAAAAGTGAAAAACATTACTTTTTAGTTCTCTCTAGCTACATTACTATGTGGAAAAAAGCGTGAGGCTCTCTTGAATAATAATTTAAAAAATTATTTGCATTTTTTTTAAATTATTATAAGTTACTAATTAATAAAATAAATATCGGTGTTGCGTATTGATATTTTGGTAACAATTGTTTTAATGGATTCAAGAGAATAAAGCAGCAAAATAAAAGAATGAATTGGATTTTGATCAAATCCTATAAAATTGCTTAAAGCCCGGTTTCCACCGCGAGCGGAGCGGGCCCATTTAGGACTATGTTGAGCTCTTAAGAGTAAACTACATAATTGTATTTCCAATAATAAATAGTCGGGTGAAAATGAGGAGCGGGTGGAAAGAGTTTAAATGAACTCGCTCTATTCTAGGGAGTGAAGCGAGGTATATCAAAATACAAAATTTCCATTCCTTTATTCCCTTACATATCTATGTCTTAATGGATATATTTTATTATGTTAATTATTTCAAGCCGTTAAGAACAGGTGCTTTGGGGAGAAAAAACTGCTACCTGAATGGTCGAATCGTATCGATCTATTGAACTTAGCTCTATTGGTTACTCAATAATATTATCTACTTCTTGCTTTACGCTGTATCCCGCACGCTGCAGATTAGGTGGAGGGAACCTAGCGTTAAGACACTCCGTTCCCCACTTTCTGCTGAATTCTGGAGGTATTGCGTGTTAAGTGGCGAAACTCAATGTCACCCTTTGCCTCTAAATAAGTATTCCTCCAGTGCGTTAAAAGCGGCGTTATGTGCCAGAGAAATGAAATAAAATTTAAATATAATTATTCTCTTCCCCAAACAGAGATCGAAATCGTAACCGTCGCGCTTACTAGGCTGTGTATAACAAGTGCATGAGTGGCACTGTCGCACTAAGCCACGACGGCCTCTTAAAAATAGCTTTAATTAAAATCGTGTAATCCTGGGCGGCGCTCCTAGCTATAATTTTCTCTGTTTATATTACTATGGGGCCCATAATAAAATTGAGATAATCATGTATTTTAATTCCTTTAATACTAGAGAACATCTCATAGAAATATGATGTTAAAATTCTCTAAATTGTCATGCAGTTGAAAAGATAATTCAAGTCATCGTTTCATGAACAAATAATACTTATTATTTGTATGTATTTTTTTTTTTTTTATTATACTGCATTTGCCAATAGATTGATTTTATTATTTATACATTCAATCATTTTTTATGTGGCTTCACGCTGTATTCCGCATACAGCAGGGTAGGCAGAAGGAACCTAATGTTAAGATACTCCATTGCCTACTTTCTGCCGAATTCTCGAGGCATTGCGTGCTAAGTGGTAAAATTCAACGCCGTGTTTTCCCTCAACACCGACAACAATTAATTTTAAATAAATATTTCATCTCCTCGAGTGAGGATCAAACCCACAACCAGTCGGTTTTGCATTCACACTTTGTGCCCCTGCACCACGATTGGCCTCATAAATAAAAGATAATAAAGATATTATAATAGATAGACATACCGTATCGCGTATATTATTTTAGAGCTAATAAAATTTAATGTTTTTGTAGTACAATATATTTACGTATATGCAACTATTTCTGCAGCGCATGCGGTTAAAGTAACGCCATGGCGTTCCTGTTATTTTTATTTCGTTATTCTAAGAGTAAAGAAAAAGGTTATGTAGCCTATAGCACTCTTGAGGCATGTACAAAACAAAAAATAAATAAATTCGACCAGTAGTACCAGAGATCTTAGCGTTTAAACAAACAAACAATTTGTTTCGCTTTATTATATTAGTATAATATTTAATTGTAAATAATAATGGAGTATAACAAGTTTATAAATATTACATTATTTCGATAGTTTTCTTTTACAATCAAATTTATGATTTTCGTCGTATAATTCGACTATAGTAATTAAAGAAGGAATTTTAAGCTTCTACCTACCTTTTCCGAAACAGCAGGAAACAGAGATACAACCGAATGCTACAACACTCTGTTCCCCACTTTCCGACCAATTTTCGGAACCTTCGAGACATTCTGTGGTTCACCACTGGAGTTTCAACTCCACGCCGTTTTTTGTTTGTCAAAGCGGGAAAATTAAAATAATTCGAATAGTATTTTCCTCTGAGCGAGGATCGAATCCATAATCATATAACAACCCTTACAAATAACATTTTAACATATCGGCCTCTATACACTAAATATGTATTTTTATATATTTTTATCGCTCTAATTAGTTCTGCTTCGCTTGGGCGTCCAGCTTAATAGCATAATTATATAAACTCGATACTAATTAATATATATAAGACGTGAGAAAATGCGCTTTCATTTAAAATTATTTAATTTTATTAGATTTTTATCGAAAATCAATATTTATTGGTTATATAAAACACAATTTTAATTATATCTATAGATATTATAAGTTTTAAAGAGAAAGAAACATGTTTTATAAGGGGCCATCGTAGAGCAGTGGCATAAGCATGAGACTGTAAACGCGGCGGTTGCGGGTTCGATTCCCATTCAGAAGAATGTATTGTTATTTATCAATATTTTTAATTTTTCGCTCTGATACCAAGACAAAGCGCTGCGTTGAGTTCCGCCACTTACCACGCAATATCTCCAAAAGAGGGAAACGGAGTGTCTTAGCACTAGGTTGCCTCTGCCTATATACGACATACAGTGTGAAGCTAAAAAATTATAAAACTCAATTCGAATCACTATTTTAATCTATTTTAAACTATAAAACGAACGATATCATACAATGCTATCTCGAAATTCACTACATTTTAACACTATTTATATATTTTTTTAACACGAATCTCATATTTTTTTATTAAAAAAAAAACTCATCCGAATGGGTTAGGTCTTCTCAAAATTGATCATCGACTGGGACGTGGGAAAAAGGCCTTCTGTTCTCATATACCATTGTCGACTACACCTGCTGACCGTACGCAGCTTTCGATAAAAAATACACGCTCCCAGCCCTATCGACGATAGCATTGGTTTTATTTTTAAGGTAGTCGTGAGATACTGGCGCTATTAAGTGATTTTTTTCCTTGTTTCACCGAATTGAAGGGCTATTCGGTGATTAGATATAATAAAAATCAGTTTTTTTTATATCTTATTAGAATAATTGTATAAGATTCATCGAGTATGAGGTCAGTCGTGGTGCAGCCCAAGCGTGTGAGTGTGAACGCGGCAGGTTGTGGGTTCAAGTCCTAGTCGAGGAAATGAAATATTTAATATTTTTTGAGGCCAGTCGTGGCGCAGTGGTACAAAGTGTGACTGTAAAACCGACTGGTTGTGGGTTCGATCCCCACTCGAGAAGATAAAATATTTACTTAAATTTATATTTTCATTTCTTCGCTCTGGTGTCGAGGCAAAGCGCGGCGTTGAGTTCTGCCACTCAACACGCAATGCCTCCAAAATTCGGCAGAAAGTGGGGAACGAAGTGTCTTAACACTAGGTTCCCTCTGCCTACCCTGCTGTGTGCGGGATATAGCGTGAAGCTAATTTAATTTATTTTAATTTTTAATTAATTTCTCAGCTCTGGAGTCGAGGCAAAACGCTGCGTTAAGCTCTGCCACTCAACACGCAATAGCTCCAGGATTCGGCGCTAAATGTGGAGCGGATTGTCTTAACACTAGATTCCCTCTGTCTACCCTGCTATATGCGGGATACAGCGTGAAGCTGAAAAATATGCATCGAGTAAAGATCGTGTTAAACAACCTACCGCACGCATAAATAATCGAATAATGATAGTCGAACAAAAAACTACATTCAAAGGCCATGTTGAAAAACAACGATGTAATATAGTCAAATTAACCACACCGCTGTCACGTACTCCGGGACCAGAAAAAATGGTATTATCTTGACGTTTTGTGACGACGCTACTTAACTTTAAATTGAGTTGTGATGATGCATTTCTCATTTGGCCGCATAAAAAATAGTTTATCACTGATAAATCAGTTAAACGTGTGGCTTAGTTAAAAAAAACCACCTGCACTTCCGTTTCTTTATCGTTTTCCATTTAATTGGTTTTGATGAGAGTGATTTGATTATAACATTCACGTAAGCTGTGTTTGAAAATTATGTTTACACATACATAAATTTTCCTCGATTAACTATTTTTTGTTGATTTTTGTTAGTTTTACAGATAACTGGAACGCTTTCAATAATTTGCATACATACAACGTGGATGTTTTCCAATTAGACCTAATAGGTTATGTAAGTATGGTTATTTGTTCCAGTTAGATAACTTTTATAAGATTTTGTATACATTTTTAATATATAATTAGATTGAATTGATTCGTTTTAGTATAATTTTCGAAGAAATATTAATATTTATTTAAAGCCTGGCCCTAAAATTAAAAAATAAGACGACTATTTAATAACATGAAATATGGAAAATGATGACAAATGATTTTATTATTTTTTTTTATAAATCACACAACTTTTTATATAGTAAATAAGCATTTACTAGTTTCTACTTTTCAATTTATTTTTATTAAGAAATAATAGGTGTGCTATTTTTAATTGGGTATGTCCAATGAATATGTTTTAAATTTAATGTTAATTCCATATGAAAATAAGTAGGTATTTTTTTTTATACAACTTTTATTTAGTTATAAAAATAATATACATGCGGTCGTCATGGAGCAGTGTCAGAAGCATAGAGTGTAACTGTACTGACAGCACTACGGTTGTGTGTTCGATTCCCACTTATTGCATAAATTATTCTAATTTTCCTTGCCGTAGTAAAAAACAAAGCGTGGCCTTTAGTTCCGCCACTGAAAAAGCAATCTCTCGAAAATTGAGCGGAAATTAACCCTCTTTCTGCCTACTTTTTTATATAAACATTACGTGAAGCTTTTTTTTAATATTTCATAAATCCATAGATAATCAAATCAGTACAAAAAAGTGGTAATAATTAAGGGTGAAAGTTCCAAAACTTCTATATATTAATTTATAATAAAGATAACAAACGCGATTATCTGGTCTAATTAGAATGTCGTTTTAATTTTAAGTAGGCTAAGTGTTTCTATTTGAATTTAGTTTAAATTGACTCTTCATGGTTACGGTTAGTTAGTTATCTGGAGATTAATCTTTTTTAATAAGACAAGATGGGATTCATATCTCTATTTCTGGGGTTCCAGTGACTTAAAAGGAAAAGACGGAACCCTTGTAGCATAAAATTGTTTTTCTTCTATCAAGATCTGAGTCTGAAGATCGCTTGGAGGTATCGAACTGATAGGAATATCTTGTTAAATGTCGACGGTCTCTTGGACCACGAAAAAAATCAAGCTTTTAGGTCAATACAACCAAATGATATGAACATTTTTGCATCGTTTTTGCTGCAAAATTTGTCAACTTTATTGGCCCCCTAATCAAAATCTATAGGGAATTTCCCGTAACATATAATTGTTAAAAAATTCAAGGAGTGAAAATTTGCAGTATAAATAATGATTAAAAAATCTGAAAAAAAAAGAAATTTATATTATAGACAAAAATTATTACATCAGTTTTTATTGACAGTTCATGTCATACAAAAAGAGTGCCATCTATTATAAGTTGCACAGTCTGTTCTGAAAATTAAAATGGACCCCTCGATGGACTAGTACGACTCGCACTTGACAATTTTTTATTCATTAAGTTATACAGCAGCAGCGATAATCTAATATGAATAGATCTAAATTAATAATAATAAATACTCAACACAGCAGTGGCAGAACTCAACTCCGCACTTTGCCTCGACACCACAGCGAAGAAATGGAAATATAAATTTAAATAAATATTTCATCTCCTCGAGTGGGGATCGAAACCACAATCAGTCGATTTTACAGTCACATTTTGTGCGCCTGCGCCACGTCTGGCCTCAAAATAAATTAATAAAAAAAAATATGACTTTACTCCTACAAAAAAATGTTAATTAATAATGAATAGTAATTTATCAACACAATAACTAAACAGCTACAACGTGAGCAGAATTGGGTGTCGAATATATACGAGGATGTCTTTCCATATAAGGAAGAGCGCGTCGGCCGTTTTATAACGTTCCATTTTTCATAATGGAATTTAATGTAAACTAGTATATTATGTAGCATTTGCTATTAACGAAGGACTTTTAGTTTTTATATGAAGTTAAAACATTTATATGTTGATTATTTTTTTTCTAATTATAAATATTGTGGTACAGTAGGCAATGTCTGACTGTAAGTGCGATGGTTGTGGGTTCAAACCCGAATTAGGGAAATGAATTATTTGCAGTTGCCTTCTCTAGTAATATAAATCAAATCTGCACTGTACCAAATTTAGGCGGAAAGTAGAGATCGATCGATCTGCTTCTTATGCCTTATAATAAAGCTCTCCCGGATTTGACTTTATTATAACTATTTTACTCTACTGACCTATCCAAGTGTCAACGGAGAGTATTTTTTTTAACACATTTATAGCGAAGCTATATGAGAAGGCTACGCTTACCTTAAGTACATAAGTATTTAAAAAAAAATCTTCAATATTATTATTATTATTTGAAAAGATTAGACAGAAAACATGTAATCACCGATATATATTAATATATATTCAACATACATGAGAGTTCTAGGTTCGATTCCCAATTGGAGAAATTTAATTATGTTAAATATTTACAATTTTCATTTACTTGCGTTGAGTTTCGCCTCTATGATTGAGTGCTATGTGTGTGATACAGCGTGTAAATTTAAAAAAAAAGCAAGACATGAACATTTCTTCCATCCGATTTGAACCCAAAATCTGTGTGACTGACTTTGAAAAACCACCACCTGCACCATGACGAAAAATTAATACTTACTTATTAGCTCCACTCAATCTTATAGAATCGATCAAGGTGCTCATCAGTCGTACGATTATTCGATTACAATTATATATGTAGATTTGAACTTTATTCTAATTATAATATACGATATGATAAAAAACTAACCGTATACCGGAAGTTTAACGGTAATTCTCCTTATAATCAGTATTCCAACATTTAAAACCCATAAGTGAGAACAACCTGCTTAATGCATCGGAGGCAACAGGTTCGATTTACGATCGTTAGTTATCTTGTCCCTCTTACGTGTTAAAATTGACGTATTATTTTTTTATAGAATATCGTAATGTTTATGAATCGTCGTACAAAATTTTGTCCAGAAAATAAGTGGCGATTTGTAAATAAACAAGAATTTAATCAAAATATAATGAAAATAATAATTTCATTAACATTTTTTAACTAATAACCCTTAACAAAAGAAAGAAATACACATAAATTTAAAAATATAGCTAGCGGTCGCCATCCAACCTGTAGTAAGTAAGTATCTTAAGACAAGCAAAATAAGCTTAAGTATAGAGACCGTCGTGGCGCAGGGGCACAAGGATGCCACTGTAATGCGACGACTGTGGCTTCGATTACCACTCTGGGTAACGAATTATATTATCTACTAATATTTTGTACTCATTCTTAATAATATCTTACAAAGTTTGGAAAGTTCTATGTTTTTTCACGGTCAGAATTACTTCGGGAACTTAGACTAGATCATATTTTACTAATAACTCTTAGCTCTTTTCAGTCGACCATACGAGCGAAGTCGAAAACAAAACGACGAACGACGAGGCCAATATAGAGGCCAGTTGTGGCACAGGGCCATAAAGTGTAACTGTAAATGCGACTGGTGACTGGACTGTGGGTTCGATCCCCACAATTTATATTTCCATGTTTTCGCTCTAGTGTCGAGACGAAGTGCGGGATTGAGTTCCGCTACTGAACTCGCAAAGCCTCCAAAATTCGGCGGTAAGTGTGGAACGGAGTGTCTCAACATTAGGTTCCCTTCGCCTATCCTGCAATGTGCGGGATACAGCGTGAAGCTGATTAACAACATAAACACGCTGCAAAACCAATGTTTATTAATAAGTACGCCGTTACTAACATCCACACACTATACAACCTGTGGACGCACTTGCGTCGTTTTTGCGCATCCGCCTCGCGCAGACGCTCGTTCCGCGTCCGGTGGAAGTGCGCAGATGAGGAGCATTCAACTTTTTGTTTCCACTTCCGCCAAGGATACCTTGATTGGAGGTGCGCTCTGACCTTGGCATCGTATTTCAAATTTAGGGTATAGTACACCATGGGAATATCTTATTGTATGGTTGTGTATTATTACGTAAGTATTTTTACGAATTATGTTTTGGTTTTTGGTCTTTGCGTAATGTTCCGGTTGTTTTGTTTTCCGGAAACGTGTAATAAACGGAACTGTGTTGGTTGGTTTGTTGGTTGGTTGGGTTTTGTAAATTGCTTCTTATTATCGTGGTACATTGCTTATAGATCTTTAAAAAGCAGCTTCTTCGTCTTTTTTCTTCGTTATATTTAATGTATTAAACGAATATATTATGCAATCTTTTGTATTAAATCATCTTTGATCAAAAATGATTGCTTTATCAAACTAAAAATTTTAAACTGTAATTTGGATAGCTCGTATCTATACTTATTTATATATAACATCTTTAAAAGCAGTCAAGCCAAAATGAGTAGTCATTCATTTAATATTTTTAAATTTGATCGGATTTTTTTATGCAAAAGATATGAGGAGCAGGCAGATGGCGAGTATCAAAAAAGGCACTTGCGCGGAACGATTTATTTTTTTCGACACCATAAGGATTACGACTTCCAAGTTAAATCTACCTTTCTGTGCGTCATATTTGCATCTAAATGACATGTGCTAAGTTTGAAAATTAGAAAAAAAACTGAGATTGATAGAAAAAATTGTGGAAAAAATGGTTCAAGAAGCGACAGATGTACGTAAAGAAACATCGTCGGGCACGAGCCATCTGCCAAATCTCCTAAGAAACACGCACACTACGATGAAATAGAGCAATAGGAATACAAAAAATCCTATGAAACGCACACATAGATGCGCGATCTATCGAAGCAGATCGGCGCACGCGCCGCTTGCTGGCAGATGGTACGATGGGATTGGTCGATGGTGTTTGCATTTCAAACTTCCGCACTATACTGTGATAAGGAATATGACTTATAGTCAGTTGGCTGACACTCAAGACGTTCTTAATACGTTTCTGAGTACAAAAGTCCAATGTGAACCTTAGGTCAACAACGTATTCAAGTGAAAAAAATCTAAAAATGATAGTATTAATAAATTAATTATATAATAAACCTAGTTCTAGTCATTTTTATGTCTTTATCGTGTTTTTTATAATATATTTTTGTAATGTTACTTTTTTTTTAATTTAGAAATGAATTTAAGACAGATTTAGCTCACACATTGTGATATAAAAAAAATAGTAGTAATATGACCATTTTTAAAGGTTTAAATTTGATAAAAAATTAAGAGCAAATTTGAGTAGACCATAAAAAGCCTTCATTCTCCTTATTCTTGTAGTAAAGAAAAATAGAACGATTTGAAAGACTTCAATAGACATAGAATCGTTACCTGAAGGCAGGACCAGCTGCGCTCACGTCGATTAAGACTGGCGTCTCCTTTTGGATACTTTTTTATATGTATATAACATTGTGATTCTAGAATGAATGATTTAGTAGATATTGTAAGAAAAATCTCAACAAAGTTTATTTCTTTAAAGTTTAAGGTTATTTAATATTTATTTACTAAGGATATGATTAAATACAAGATTGAGGCTAGTCGTGGCGCAGCGGCACAAAGTGTGACTGTAAACCGACTGGTTGTGGGTTCGATCCCCACTCGAGGAGATGAAATATTTACTTAAATTTACATTTCCATTTCCTTCGCTCTGGTGTCGAGGCTAAGCGCGGCGTTGAGTTCTGCAACTTAACACGCAATGCCTCCAGAATTCGGCAGAAAGTGGGGGACGGAGTGTCTAAAAACACTAGGTTCCCTCTGCCTACCCTGCTGTGTGCGGGATATAGCGTGAAGCTGATTTATGATTTTTAAACAAGATATATGGCCTCATAAACAGCTTTTAAACTTTTCGACCTACGTCTGTTGATATTAATCAAAAAATATATCATATTATTTTTTGTTATTATTTCGCAATACACAGGCTTTGGTTTAGGTTATGGTTAATGTATGTACATTTAAATTTTTTATCACACATCTTTCCCATGTTCTGGAGAGGAAGAGAAAACTAAGTTAGTTCTCCGTTCTTCACTTGTTTCAGAATCTTTGCGTATCATCATAGAAATAATAACATCAATGTAAAAGCAGACTCAATGGACGCTGCTGGAGATGTAAGAGTGAGTCATACAATTAATTTTTCTAATTAACCAAGTAAGCTAGTTTATGTTTTGTCTTGGAAATTGAACTAAAAGTAAGGAAAAGGAAAATATTGTATATTTTTTAATATCTTCGCAAGGTTCCGATTTTAATCTCACAATTTCTAATCTGTGTGATTTTCTGTTCTGTCAAAAATTTCATCGTTTTTATAAAATCAGCTGTGTGGCTTTACTTATTTTTTTTAAACTAACTCCAGATTTGATGCATTTTGTACAAAATTTCAAAGCACACGTGTTTTTAACATTGCAGAAATTAAATTCTATACATCCTGTCCAAAATCTTGTAGATACCTATACCTCACATGTAAAATATATTTTATTATTCATACGATAAGGTTTAAAATCCAACAAAGGAGAACAATATCTCATCATCCAAAATCAGCTGATTCCCAAGGCTTTCACGCACATCGGGTCGTATTTGCAATTTTTTATAAGAGATCTGAAAAAAAAATCCTTTATCAAAGTTTATTTGCGCAAGATCGTGGGAAAGACTTGTCTTTGTGACCACGTGCTTGATTTTTACCTGAATTTCACAAGAAGTAGGTAGTGCGTTTTTTCTGAATAAAAGTTGACATTTTTTTTATTTGTATTGATTGTTATTGACAGTTGCGGACAGATTTGATTGGTGTCCACCTATGCAATTGTTTTTTTTATGTTATAGCTCTTTTTTCTGATTTATTGACGTGGATTCAAATAAAAAAAAAATATTCATGTAGATTATTGTGAGCACTTTTGATTTTAATAGGATGCATGTATATAGAAGTCGATGACAGTGGAGGAGGCTTTCACGATTGTCACTGTCCCGCTAGGGACAAAGCATGTAGCAAAAAAATCTGTATATTAGGAAATTTGGTAGTATGGTAAGAAGTGGGAACCTGGAAATATAGTGTTGAGATACTTCGTTCCACATTAGGACACCGAACGTCGAAGGAAATAGTAATAACAAATAATTGCTTCAATAATATTATAATAATATCCAGTAGTATATACATATGTACGTTTTTCGCCGTAGTTTTACAGTAGGAGTTAAGGATTAATAGATATAAATTGAGGCCAGTTGTGGCGCAGGAGTGGGTTCTATTCCTACTCGGGTAATTGAAATATTTAAAATGCTGCTAAAAGAAGTACATAAAAACAAAAACAACAACAAAATAAAGTCAGTATCAAACCTATATACACTACATAGTCTAAAAACCAAAATAAATCACCGTATAAAATCGGTCATGTTTAGAAACACTGGCGTGATCTTCAAGTGTTAAATAGGGGTTATGGCTTAAGAAATAACCGTTTCTAAGAGCGGACAGAACTGCCTTGTCACACGCGAGGTTCCGCTAACAGTCTTTTACATTAATATCAATGTACTTCGATACATCAAATTTTTAATTGATGGATATATGTTATCATATAGTACTAGCTAAAATATATTCAAATATAAAATATATTAAAGTAGTACTTGGTCTATGTCGTGGCATAGTTGTTTTAAATAAAATATAATGTACAACTGAGCGTGTCTCTAAAGACATGAAAATGCCTTCTAATGTCAATCGAAGGGCTGGTTATATATTTTTTTCTGGCAGAGGGATTCCAGGTTCCCTGTTTCTTCCGAGAAGGAGTTCCGCTGCTCATCACGCAATGCGTCCAGAATTCCGCGGCAAGTGAGAATCGGAAGCGTTTTCATAGGAACGAAATATCTCAACACTAGGTTCCCAGGTGCCCTTTGTTGACTACACTAAGCGCAGGAAACAACGTGAAAAAAAAAACTTATATTTTAATGACATTATTTTTATCTGTATATCATGTTTATTTTTTATGTTTTCATTATATAAAATTGGCTCTTAAATTTAAGCTTTGGACTATTTTAATATTGATAATCTCCATATATAATAAAAGGATAGAAAAGTCAATTCTGTACATGAAAGATATAAAAAAAATAAAAATTAGGTTAACCGACGATATGTCGATTATAGAACTTAAAAAACCACTCAGCAGAATTCTTGTCTGTCTGTCTGTCTGTCTGTCTGTCGGTTTGTTTGTGCGTCAATCACGCAAAAACTACCTGACAGAAATTGATGAATTTTTGCATGGTGTTAGCCTAGGGCCTCAAGGTACATTTTTTTTGGGTTTCATTCCGAATTTCATGATAGTTTTCTTTAAAAAAAATAAAAACTGAAAAATATAAATTACCTAAAATACCGATAACTACTGTATGAAATTAAATTAATTTTGGCATGGTAATAGTTCAAAGCCTAATGTCACTTATAGGATAGTTTTTATCATGGAGTATAAAGAATTTTTTGTAGAAAAAATTACATAATTATATTTTTTAATAAAAAAAATCGACTTCTTCAAATTCTCTCTGAACTTAACTAAACTTTCACCAAACTACCCCTTATATGTATCCTTTCTAATAAAAAAAGAATCATTAAAATCGGTTGAATTGATATTGACTTATACGTTCATTTGTCGCGCATATACTTAATGTAAATTTGAGATTTATATGATTTTCTCATAGATACCATTGTTGGATATAAACTAAATTAAAATAAGACTACACGGGAGGCATTAGCTTTCAAATAAAAAAAGAATCATTAAAATCGGTTCATACAATCAAAAGTTCTAAGGTAACAAGGCTAAAAAATACAGCCCAATTGATGACCCCTTTTAAGAAGTCGGTTAATAGTAATCTGACATAATTAAATTACGACTATTTCATTTAACCACATTTTAAAAGAAGAAAGTAAATTGAGGCCGTTCGTTGCACAGGGGCACAAAGTGTAACTGTTGTGGGTTCGATGACCACGCAAGGAAACGAAATATTTATTTAAATTTATATTTCCATTTCATCGCTCTGGTGTCGAGGTAAAGTGCGGCGTTGAGTTTCACTACTCAGCACGCAATGCCTACAGAATTCCGAGAAAAGTAGGGAACAGAGTGTTGTTGTTAACACTAGAGGTCCTATGCCTACCCTGCTGTGTGCGGGATACAGCGTGAAGCTAAAAAAAGAAGTATAATCAATATTTGTTCAGTCTACCATAATTATTATTTCAAACGTCAACGTTGGTGATATTAACAAACATAATAAAGTAGGTATATTTTACGGAATTAGCTCATATGGCGATGTGTAGAATAAAAAGTATATGTATTTGGAAAGTAAATTCTGATTGTGAGTTCATAGTTTATAAAAGTTTATATTGTGTTTAGATGGATCACGTGGTGATGTCAATACGTTTTAATGTCATCTTATGTTATCTGTTAAAATAGCGTGAAGCTGATTAAACTTAGTGTTATATTCAAAAGAAATTAATTGTATGTAATACATAATATGTAATTTATTAATACGTTTCAAGTATGAAAAAAAGAAAAAATGCAATATAATTGCATTTGTGTTTCCTTCCTATATTTTGTATTTCTATTATTTAAATCGATATATCAGGAACGTAAATGTGGGAACAGAGTTGCATGCCATTTTAGTACAGAGTAACCTCTAAAAAATGTATTTACTAAACTGAATAAAAAGAATGTGTGATTCCTCTATACAATATATTATTCTATATTATACATAAAACAGGTTAAAACAGTGCATATGAAGGTCCTCCTGTAGTATAACTATTTTCAATTACTATCAACACTACATTGTCGATACTAATGTGGTATTACAATATGAATGAAATTTTTCCGCCATTATGATGACATAGACAATTTTTTTAATTTGGAAAAATAATATATTAACTATAAGAACGTTGGTAGTTTTTTAAAAGGAATTCTTATAGAATAAAAAATTGCCTAAACTATGCTTCTTCGCAAGTGGTTGTAATAACTATTGGTATCAATTTTCCAAAAAATCACTATAAATATTAAATATGCTCAATTATACAGAGTTTTTTTGTTAGGACCACTTTAAATGAAACCACAGTTTAACTACTCTATAAAAGCCTATTACATATTAAATTAAAAACCCGAAAATAAAAAAGTTATTTTTTCAAACAAAATCTCCATATATAATAAAAGGATAGAAAAGTCAATTCTGTACATGAAAGATATAAAAAAAATAAAAATAAGGTCGGTTAATATGTCGATAAAAAATTAATATGTTTAAAGTTAATATGTCGACTGAAACTTGACGCTATGACGGTACAGTTGAGAGAACTGAGATTTCTGGTTGTAGCACTAGTTATATTTTAATTAGGTTAAATTCCCACTAAGTGGAAGAATATATTTATTTTTCTGCCCGTAAAAACAAACGAAGCGAAGCCTTGTGTTCCGCTATACTATCTAAAGAAATTGGAAAGTGCAAAATTGAGTAAGTGCACCACTATCTTATTTGAAATTCTTTCTTCTCTCCATTATAAATATTCATAGGATTGAAATGTAATAGTGACGTCTTTGAACAATAGTATATGTTCATAACTGTTAAAGTTAATTATCGAACAAATGGTTTACAACTCTGATGATACAAAGACATTCTGCTTCAGCTGATAATTTAATTAAAATGTCTACCGGATGATCAATTAGCCTGCAGTTTACGTTTTAATTGTTATTATGTATGATGTTACGTAACGTTTCTTTACGTTTATTTATTTATATACATATTACATTTAATGAATTAAATATATTTTATAAAAGGTTCACATATGTGATAACATGTTCACACATGTGGTCCACATATGTGACCACATATTCACACATGTGGTCCACACACGTGACCACATATTCACACATGTGGTCCACATATGTGACCACATGATCACACATGTAATCTTCATATGTGACTACATATCACACATGTGATATGCCCATGTGAATACTTATTCACACATGTGGTACACATATATGACCACACGATGCCACATGTAGTCCACATATGTGGCCACATGATCACATATGTGGTCCACATATGTGAGCACATAAACACACATGTGGTCCACACACGTGACCACATATTCACACATGTGGTCCACACACGTGACCACATATTCACACATGCGGTCCACATATGTGACCACATGATCACACATGTAATCTTCATATGTGACTACATATCACACATGTGGTCTACATATGTGACTACATATCACACATGTGATATGCCCATGTGAATACTTATTCACACATGTGGTACACATATATGACCACACGATGCCACATGTGGTCCACATATGTGGCCATATGATCACATATGTGGTCCACATATGTGAGCACATAAACACACATGTGGTCCACACAAGTGACCACATATTCACACATGTGGTCCACACACGTGACCACATATTCACACATGTGGTCCACATATGTGACCACATGATCACACATGTAATCTTCATATGTGACTACATATCACACATGTGGTCTACATATGTGACAACATATCACATATGCAATCTGCACATGTGAATACTTACTCACACATGTGGTTCACATATATGACCACACGATGCCACATGTGGTCCACATATGTGACCACATGTTCACATATGTGGTCCACATATACGAGCACATATACACACATGTGGTCCACACACGTGACCACATATTCACACATGTGGTCCACATATGTGACCACAAATTCTCACGTGTGGTCCACATGAAAGACCACATATTCACACATGTGGTCCACATATGTGACCACATTTTCCCACATGTAATCCACATACGCGACCACATATACACACATGTGGTCCACATATGTGTCCACAAATTCTCACATGTGGTCCACATGAAAGACCACATATTCACACATGTGGTCCACATATGGGAACATATATTTACACATGTGGTCCACATATGTGACCACAAATTCCCACATGTGGTCCACATATGTGACCACATTTTCCCACATGTGGTCCACATACGCGACCACGTATTCACACATGTGGTCCACATATGTGACCACACATTCTCACATGTGGTCCACATGAAAGACCACATATTCACACATGTGGTTCACATATATGACCACACGATGCCACATGTGGTCCACATATGTGACCACATGTTCACATATGTGGTCCACATATGCGAGCACATATACACACATGTGGTCCACACACGTGACCACATATTCACACATGTGGTCCACATATGGGACCATATATTTACACATGTGGTCCACATATGTGACCACAAATTCTCACATGTGGTCCACATATGTGACCACATTTTCCCACATGTGGTCCACATGAAAGACCACATATTCACACATGTGGTCCACATACGTGAGCACATATTGACACATGTGGTCCACATATGTGACCACATGTTCACATATGTGGTCCACATATGCGAGCACATATACACACATGTGGTCCACACACGTGACCACATATTCACACATGTGGTCCACATATGTGACCACAAATTCTCACGTGTGGTCCACATGAAAGACCACATATTCACACATGTGGTCCACATATGTGACCACATTTTCCCACATGTAATCCACAAACGCGACCACATATACACACATGTGGTCCACATATGTGTCCACAAATTCTCACATGTGGTCCACATGAAAGACCACATATTCACACATGTGGTCCACATATGGGACCATATATTTACACATGTGGTCCACATATGTGACCACAAATTCTCACATGTGGTCCACATATGTGACCACATTTTCCCACATGTGGTCCACATGAAAGACCACATATTCACACATGTGGTCCACATACGTGAGCACATATTGACACATGTGGTCCACATATGTGACCACATATTCACACATGTGGTCCACATATGTGACTACATATTCACACATGTGATCTATATATGTGACTACACATTCACATAAAAAATTTTTTACTACACGAATAAACTTCAATAAAAGTTTTATAATTTAAAAAAGTTTATTTTTTATGTAGGCTGTCTCCTATCTGAAGTGTAGTTAAATGGAAAAACTAGGAGGACCAGTGTGTGTGTCAGTGATGACCTATTGCGTTGAGAGACAAGGTCCTTCATCCTTAGCCTCATTCGCAGGCTCCAAGTCAGCTATGGAGACAGCTATTTCTCTAAGCTACTGAATTAGAAACGATGGTACGACGAAAGAAGGTTACCGACACATTGTTTCGGTAAATGAGCGATGTATAAATGCACTTTGTCACGAAAGGTATTTTAAATTTGTATTGAAACGAACTGAAAAGTCAAAAATTAAAAGGAGTTATAAAATGTAATTTATCACATGAATTCACAAAACAATCTATACCTATTTTTTATTTTAAGAATTAAAAAAATGATGTTAGTTTTGTCTTGCCTGACCTTGTCGCACTCATTATCTTATTAATGTGATTAATCTCCATCTCCATATATAATAAAAGGATAGAAAAGTCAATTCTGTACATGAAAGATATACAAAAAATAAAAATTAGGTCGGTTAATATGTCGATTATAGAACTTAAAAAACCACTCAGCAGAATTCTTGTCTGTCTGTCTGTCTGTCTGTCTGTCGGTTTGTTTGTGCGTCAATCACGCAAAAACTACCTGACAGAAATTGATGAATTTTTGCATGGTGTTAGCCTAGGGCCTCAAGGTACATTTTTTTTGGGTTTCATTCCGAATTTCATGATAGTTTTCTTTAAAAAAAATAAAAACTGAAAAATATAAATTACCTAAAATACTGATAACTACTGTATGAAATTAAATTAATTTTGGCATGGTAATAGTTCAAAACCTAATGTCACTTATAGGATAGGTTTTATCATGGAGTATAAAGATTTTTTTGTAGAAAAAATTACATAATTATATTTTTTAATAAAAAAAATCGACTTCTTCAATTTTAACCGGATTTCACACTCTGAACTTAACTAAACTTTCGCCAAACTACCCCTTATATGTACCCTTTCTAATAAAAAAAGAATCATTAAAATCGGTGGAATTGATATTGACTTATACGTTCATTTGTCGCGCATATACTTAATGTAAATTTGAGATTTATATGATTTTCTCATAGATACCATTATTGGATATAAACTAAATTAAAATAAGACTACACGGGAGGCATTAGCTTTCCAATAAAAAAAGAATCATTAAAATCGGTTCATACAATCAAAAGTTCTAAGGTAACAAGGCTAAAAAATACAGCCCAATTGATGACCCCTTTTAAGAAGTCGGTTAATAGTAATCTGACATAATTAAATTACGACTATTTCATTTAACCACATTTTAAAAGAAGAAAGTAAATTGAGGCCGTTCGTTGCACAGGGGCACAAAGTGTAACTGTTGTGGGTTCGATGACCACGCAAGGAAACGAAATATTTATTTAAATTTATATTTCCATTTCATCGCTCTGGTGTCGAGGTAAAGTGCGGCGTTGAGTTTCACTACTCAGCACGCAATGCCTACAGAATTCCGAGAAAAGTAGGGAACAGAGTGTTGTTGTTAACACTAGAGGTCCTATGCCTACCCTGCTGTGTGCGGGATACAGCGTGAAGCTAAAAAAAGAAGTATAATCAATATTTGTTCAGTCTACCATAATTATTATTTTAAACGTCAACGTTGGTGATATTAACAAACATAATAAGGTAGGTATATTTTACGGGATTAGCTCATATGGCGATGTGTAGAATAAAAAGTATATGTATTTGGAAAGTAAATTCTGATTGTGAGTTCATAGTTTATAAAAGTTTATATTGTGTTTAGATGGATCACGTGGTGATGTCAATACGTTTTAATGTCATCTTATGTTATCTGTTAAAATAGCGTGAAGCTGATTAAACTTAGTGTTATATTCAAAAGAAATTAATTGTATGTAATACATAATATGTAATTTATTAATACGTTTCAAGTATGAAAAAAAGAAAAAATGCAATATAATTGCATTTGTGTTTCCTTCCTATATTTTGTATTTCTATTATTTATATCGATATATCAGGAACGTAAATGCGGGAACAGAGTTGCATGCCATTTTAGTACAGAGTAACCTCTAAAAAATGTATTTACTAAACTGAATAAAAAGAATGTGTGATTCCTCTATACAATATTATACATAAAAACAGGTTAAAACAGTGCATATGAAGGTATCCTCCTGTAGTACTATTTTCAATTATTATCAACACTACATTGTCGATACTAATGTGGTATTACAATACATTTTGAATATTTTTCCGCCATTATGATGACATAGACAATTTTTTTAATTTGAAAAAATAATATATTAACTATAAGAACGTTGGTAGTTTTTCAAAAGGTATAAGCATAAAAAATTGCCTAAACTATGCTTCTTTGCAAGTGGTTGTAATAACTATTGGTATCTATTTTCCAAAAAATCACTATAAATATTAAATATGCTCAATTATACAGAGTTTTTTTGTTAGGACCACCTTAAATGAAACCACAGTTTAACTACTCTATAAAAGCCTATTACATATTGAATTAAAAACCCTAAAATAAAAAAGTTATATTTTCAAACAAAATAAATAATAAAATTATCGTTGTAAAATAAAATACAATTTGTCAAGAACGACGCACGCACACATAAACCTATCAAAGGGAAACCGCCGCATACGCCTCATTGCGAAATCGAGTCGTAGGTATTGGCGGCAAAGTTTAAAGTTGTAAACATTTTAGTAGTATTTTTGTAGTAGTATGTGTTTACATTATTGGTACCTATGCGTAACCGCGTCATACGAAATATAGATATGATTAAACATCGTGAAATGAGAAAAAAACCTACGTCTTCACTGTTGATGTATCTTGCTTAAATTCTTTAGGTACGAGTTTAAACTATTTTACCCTATATGCCCAATTGTAACTGTAACGCGACGTTGTGGGTCCGATCCACACATGCAGGATTGAATTATAATTTAATAATATTTTCATTTCGCACATCAGTCACACATTATACCCAATATCTTACACTAAGTTGCCCTACTAAGGGCGGGATAAAGCGTGGATCTGGTTTTAACTTTATGTGAACCGATTAAAATAAAGTCCTGTCCAGTTGAGGCCAGTCGTGGCGCAGCGGCACAAAGTGTGACTGTAAAACCGACTGGTTCTTTGAGTTCGATACCCACACGAGGAGATGAAATATTTACTTAAATTTATATTTCCATTTCTTCGCTCTGGGGTCGAGGTTAAGCACGGCGTTGCGTTCTGCCACTCAACACGCAATGCGTCCAGAATTCGGTAGAAAGTGGGGAACGGAGTGTCTTAATACTAGGTTCCTCCCTCTGACTAGCATGAAGCTGCTTAAAATAAAACTAATACTTAATATTTAAGGGCAGTTTGCCAGAATACAAACAAAAAAAGTATTTAAATCGGTTAAGCCGTTTCTGAGATTATCGTGAAGAAACGCACATATAGTAAGTATCGATAAGTTGTGTTTTTATTACAAACATTCAATTGAAGATTCTTATGGGAGGTACGAAAATGCGACCTAAAGTTTTAACAACTTTCTCATAAAAAATCTTCATTACATTGCAAACATACATTATAAGTATATCAAAACACGAACATAATTCAGTGTGATAAGTAAATAATTCTGTGGTTTAAGCGGGCGAAGCCGCGAGCGGGTCGCTAGTACATAATATAGGCACTTTATAAAATAAAATTAAAATATTATTTTCTATATTATTTTCTTAAAAACCAATTGTATAAAAAGCAATCCAATTTTTTTTAATTACGGTGTATCCCGGACACAGCAGGGTAGCCAGAAGGGACATAGTGTCAAGACACTCCGTTCCCCACTTTCTGCCTAATTCGGGAGGCATTGCGTGTTGAGTGGCGGAGCTCAACGCCGCGCTTTGCCTCAAAATCCACTCAAATAACAAAAATCTATTCCAAAAATCATATAACACATAAATCATCCAATACTCTAATAAGTATAAACCGTAAGTTGTCCAATTATTGGTACCGTAGCCCTATCTGTGGCCAGGTGACACCATATCTATCGAGATTGTAAGAAACACTGTCCTTCTATGGATCCTAGACGAATATCAAAACGAGCATTCTCTTTTGTGAAATCTCTGCATACAATAGCACAATGCAAGGACGAATTTCATTCACTGTATCAAAATGATATTGCGGAACGTTTCTACATTTGATAGTAGCTTATATGTACTTGTTTTTTTTTTTAAATCAGCTTCACGCTTAATCCCGCATATAACAGGGTAGGCGAAGGGACACTCCGTTCCCAACTTACCCGCTGAATTTTTCGAGGAGCCTTGGTGTCAGCGCGAGGAAATGAAAATATCAGTATATAATATTTATAAGTCATTCAGTAAGATCCGAAGAAAGTGTGACTCTAAATACGTCTGGTTGTAGGTTTGATCCCCCATTCCCAACACTAGGTTCCCTCTGCCAACACAGCTGTGTGCGGGATACAGGGTGAAGCTGATTTAATTTTCAATAATTCGTTGCCTCGAGTGGGAATCGAATCAACAACCGTCGCGTTACAGTCATACCTTTATTCCTGCGCCACTTGTTCTTATCACCTTGTAATAAAGTCGCTAATATGATAACTTAAAATCTTTTTTAATTAGGCTTCTAGAAGTTTTAATAGCTTTATATGTGGGAGTTAAGATTACGATATAAATGTGCCATTGACCATATATGGGAAAATACATTTGAATTTTTCTTAGTAAGTGTTAGGTATTTTAACATATATAGGTAGGTGGCTACTTGGTCCTATTAATTAAATATGTCGGAAGCTGAAGTGATTTTCTCATGGGAATCAATATATGATTATCTTTAAATTAAAATTAAAAAAATATATATTTAATCTAAAATTAGTTTCTTGTTTTACGTCTCGTGATTATCATATTGCATTATACATTGTTATTTGGGTCAACTCAACACGCCTCCATAATTCGGCGGAAAATGGGGAACGGTAGTGTTTTAATGGGAACGGAGTGTTTTAACACTAGGTTACAAGGTTCCATCTGTCTACCCTGCTATGTGCACAGTGGGATACAGCGTGAAGTTAAAAGATAATAATCAAATCTGTATAAAGTTAGTTGTTTCAATTTTTATATTAATTAAGTGTAATCGTGATCGTTGTGAGTTCAACATTATTTTCATTTCTCCTACCTGGCAAAACTTGAATGCGGTAAAATTCCATCTCGAGACCGGGCCGAAATCTCGAACGGAGTGTATTAACACTAATTTATGTTAAAAATGTCCATCTCCATATATAATAAAAGGATAGAAAAGTCAATTCTGTACATGAAAGATATAAAAAAATAAAAATTAGGTCGGTTAATATGTCGATTATAGAACCTAAAAAACCACTCAGCAGAATTCTTGTCTGTCTGTCTGTCTGTCTGTCTGTCTGTCTGTCTGTCTGCCGGTTTGTTTGTGCGTCAATCACGCAAAAACTGCCTAACAGAAATTGATGAATTTTTGCATGGTGTTAGCCTAGGGCCTCAAGGTACATTTTTTTTGGGTTTCATTCCGAATTTCATGATAGTTTTCTTTAAAAAAAATAAAAACTGAAAAATATAAATTACCTAAAATACCGATAACTACTGTATGAAATTAAATTAATTTTGGCATGGCAATAGTTCAAAGCCTAATGCCACTTATAGGATAGTTTTTATCATGGAGTATAAAGAATTTTTTGTAGAAAAAATTACATAATTATATTTTTTAATAAAAAAAATCGACTTCTTCAATTTCAACCGGATTTCACACTCTGAACTTAACTAAACTTTCACCAAACTACCCCTTATATGTACCCTTTCTAATAAAAAAGAATCATTAAAATCGGTGGAATTGATATTGACTTATACGTTCATTTGTCGCGCATATACTTAATGTAAATTTGAGATTTATATGATTTTCTCATAGATACCATTGTTGGATATAAACTAAATTAAAATAAGACTACACGGGAGGCATTAGCTTTCCAATAAAAAAAGAATCATTAAAATCGGTTCATACAATCAAAAGTTCTAAGGTAACAAGGCTAAAAAATACAGCCCAATTGATGACCCCTTTTAAGAAGTCGGTTAATAGTAATCTGACATAATTAAATTATGACTATTTCATTTAACCACATTTTAAAAGAAGAAAGTAAATTGAGGCCGTTCGTTGCACAGGAGCACAAAGTGTAACTGTTGTGGGTTCGATGACCACGCAAGGAAACGAAATATTTATTTAAATTTATATTTCCATTTCATCGCTCTGGTGTCGAGGTAAAGTGCGACGTTGAGTTTCACTACTCAGCACGCAATGCCTACAGAATTCCGAGAAAAGTAGGGAACAGAGTGTCTTAACACTAGGTGTCCTATGCCTACCCTGCTGTGTGCGGGATACAGCGTGAAGCTAAAAAAAGAAGTATAATCAATATTTGTTCAGTCTACCATAATTATTATTTTAAACGTCAACGTTGGTGATATTAACAAACATAATAAAGTAGGTATATTTTACGGGATTAGCTCATATGGCAATGTGTAGAATAAAAAGTATATGTATTTGGAAAGTAAATTCTGATTGTGAGTTCATAGTTTATAAAAGTTTATATTGTGTTTAGATGGATCACGTGGTGATGTCAATACGTTTTAATGTCATCTTATGTTATCTGTTAAAATAGCGTGAAGCTGATTAAACTTAGTGTTATATTCAAAAGAAATTAATTGTATGTAATGCATAATATGTAATTTATTAATACGTTTCAAGTATGAAAAAAAGAAAAAAGGCAATATAATTGCATTTGTGTTTCCTTCCTATATTTTGTATTTCTATTATTTAAATCGATATATCAGGAACGTAAATGTGGGAACAGAGTTGCATGCCATTTTAGTACAGAGTAACCTCTAAAAAATGTATTTACTAAACTGAATAAAAAGAATGTGTGATTCCTCTATACAATATATTATTCTATATTATACATAAAACAGGTTAAAGCAGTGCATATGAAGGTCCTCCTGTAGTATAACTATTTTCAATTACTATCAAAACTACATTGTCGATACTAATGTGGTATTACAATATGAATGAAATTTTTCCGCCATTATGATGACATAGACAATTTTTTTAATTTGGAAAAATAATATATTAACTATAAGAACGTTGGTAGTTTTTTAAAAGGAATTCTTATAGAATAAAAAATTGCCTAAACTATGCTTCTTCGCAAGTGGTTGTAATAAGTATTGGTATCTATTTTCCAAAAAATCACTATAAATATTAAATATGCTCAATTATACAGAGTTTTTTTGTTAAGACCACTTTAAATGAAACCACAGTTTAACTACTCTATAAAAGCCTATTACATATTAAATAAAAACCCGAAAATAAAAAAGTATTTTTTTCAAACAAAATAAATAATAAAATTATCGTTGTAAAATAAAATACAATTTGTCAAGAACGACGCACGCACACATAAACCTATCAAAGGGAAACCGCCGCATATGCCTCATTGCGAAATCGAGTCGTAGGTATTGGCGGCTATAAGTTTAAAGTTCTAAACATTTTAGTACTATTTTTGTAGTAGTATGTGTTTACATTATTGGTACCTATGCGTAACCGCGTCATACGAAATATAGATATGAATAAACATTGTGAAATGAGAAAAAAACCTACGTTGATGTATCTTACTTAAATTCTTTAGGTACGGGCTTAAACTATTTTACCCTATATGCCCGATTGTAACTGTAACGCGACGTTGTGGGTCCGATCCACACATGCAGGATTGAATTATAATTTAATAATATTTTCATTTCGCACATCAGTCACACATTATACCCAATATCTTACACTAAGTTGCCCTACTAAGGGCGGGATAAAGCGTGGATCTGGTTTTAACTTTATGTGAACCGCTTAAAATAAAGTCCAGTCCAGTTGAGGCCAGTCGTGGCGCAGCGGCACAAGTGTGACTGTAAAACCGACTGGTTCTCTGAGTTCGATCCCCACACGAGGAGATGAAATATTTACTTAAATTTATATTTCCATTTCTTCGCTATGGGGTCGAGGTTAAGCACGGCGTTCCGTTCTGCCACTCAACACGCAATGCGTCCAGAATTCGTTAGAAAGTGGGGAACGGAGTGTCTTAATACTAGGTTCCTCCCTCTGACTAGCATGAGGCTGCTTAAAATAAAACTAATGCTTAATATTTAAGGGCAGTTTGCCAGAATACAAACAAAAAAAGTATTTAAATCGGTTAAGCCGTTTCTGAGATTATCGTGAAGAAACGCACATATAGTAAGTATCGATAAGTTGTGTTTTTATTTCAAATATTCAATTGAAGATTCTTATGGGAGGTACGAAAATGCGACCTAAAGTTTTAACAATTTTCTCATAAAAAATCTTCATTACATTGCAAACATACATTATAAGTATATCAAAATACGAACATAATTCAGTGTGTTAAGTAAATAATTCTGTGATTTAAGCGGACGAAGCCGCGAGCGGGTCGCTAGTTATATAAATAAAGTAGGTTTAAACATACAAAACAAAATAGTATAAAAATAATATATTAAAAATACGTATGTTTGTGTTATTACGTCATTTTCTTATTACATTTATTAATAATAAATTGTAAAAGATATCAAACGATTTATTTATTCAAATGCTCTAATCTCTTGACAATAAACAACCCCTTCATCCTGCCCTCAAGAACTCCCCTAATACTTGAAGGTACAATTTATTTATAGATTTAGAAATGATTTTATAATGCTTTTAATTCATCATCTCCTTACAGTATGCATTTATAAAGAATTTTATATAGATAGAGCTTATAGAGGCCAGTCGTGGCGCAGGGGCGCAAGTGGCTGTAAACGTGACTGGTTGTGGGTTCGATCTGCACTCTAGGAAATTAAATATTTAATATTTTCATTTATTCGCTCTGGTGTGGAAGCAAAACGCGGGGTTGAGTTCCGCCAATCAACACGCAATACCTCCACAATTTGGCAGAAATTGGAGAACGTAATGTAATACAACGTGAAGCTTTTAATGAAATCTATAGATACTTATAATATAAAAATGATTTAGTTCGGTTGCGCGCTCAAATCTCAGCAACTGGTTGAAACTGAAAAATGAATATTGTTTTGGATAGTCCATTTATTGGGAAAAAACTATAGGTTATATTGTATCACCTTAAACTGAGTTAACCGACAGTAGGTTATGTTAGACTCGACCAATTATAATGTGTGTCATACGGTTATACCATATCTATTGAACTTCTCTTCTATTTGAGCACGTGGGCGAAGTATAAGCTAACCTGTGAGTAAGGTGAAAAGAAAAAAGCATAATTTTAATTATTTTCGTTAGATTGATTTTGTGCATTTTGGCGGGAAGTATTTATAGTGTAAAGTTAAAGCAAATCAGGTAATCAATAAAGTTAAAGCAGATCAGGTAGCACTGAAAAGGTTCCTATTTTTTGAAAATATAAAAAATGTGTTTATTTAATTGTATGTGCCAATAAAAATTGGGAGTTGCAAGTATGATATTTATTTATTGATATGAAGCGGAGAAGAGGAGAGTATAATCTTATTTTCTTCTTCGTGTAATAATTATAACATATAATTGCGTAGAAATTATAACCAGGTTTAAAATGGATTCGAAGTGCTTATCTGTACATTTTATTATTTTGATTTAAATCCACCGGCCAGCAGGGATTTATAAATTGACGCAAAAGGGCAACAAGAATCCATCAGCTGCCAATGTAATGTATCTCCCGCATCGAGTAGCGTCCTGACTGCCCTTTCAATACAATGTGGGCTTACCTGTTACGGTATTATTTTTTATTTATTGTATTATTTCTACTATTATTGTTAATTACTATTAACGTACTTGTCATTTCTTAAGCTTTTATTACATTCTTTATCGTTTTTAGGGTTCCGTAGTCCAAAAAGTCAAAAAATCTGAAATTGATATCAAGAATTCAGATAAAATCAAGCTTGTATGTCAACGCAATCCAAAGATACGAGCGTGTATGCAATGTTTTTGGAGTATTTGTATGAAATTCGACACGTATATACCAACACCTATATGGTAGGTACTTCCAGTCATACTATGTTCCCTCTGCCTACCCTGTGTGGGAACGTGATTTTAATTTTAATCTTAAAATTGGTACGGTACCCCCAATATGCGAGTCAGACTTGCATTTGACGGTTGTTATTCTTTAACAAACCAAATCGGCGTCAGTTACTTGATTATGTTTTTCAAATTATTTGTTTTATCGAGTGTTTTTTTTTTATAGAAAGTTATACAAAATTATACTGTTATATATACTGTGTGTATACATATACCCATATATATTTATATATTTATCCTTAGACAACTTATTATAAATTAAAAAAAATAAAAATGGGCACACCAGAGCGAAGAAATGAATGAAAATGTAGATGATCTTAAGAAATAATGAGGCCAGTCGTGGCGCAGTGGTACAAAGTGTGACTGTAAAACCGACTGGTTTTGGGTTCGATCCCCACTCGAGGAGATGAAATATTTACTTAAATTTATATTTTCATTTCTTCGCTCTTGTGTCGAGGCAAAGCGCGGCGTTGAGCTCTGCCACTCAACACGCAATGCCTCCAAAAATCGGCAGAAAGTGGGGAATGGAGTGTCTTAACACTAGGTTCCCTCTGCCTACCCTGCTGTGTGCGGGATATAGCGTGAAGCGTGAAGATGATCTTAAGTATCTTAAACTATGTACGATTCGAATTAATTTTATTTATATGCATGTTATGAGATATTGAGTCGTCTTAATAATAAACACACAAGATGAACTCAAGGCTGTATTGTGTCGTACAAACATGTTTACTCCATTATAGCATATACTTAAGTAACTTCTAAGTAGACCATCGTGGTGCAGTGGCACAAGCGTCCGATTGTAAAGGCGACGATTGTGAGTTCGATTCCCATTTGGGAGAATGCAATATTTAATAAATTAATTTCCTCGCTTTTATGACGAGGTATAGTGCGGCATTGAGTTCCGTCGCTCAGTATGTAATGTCATAAGAATTCAGCGGAAATTTTTTTAAAGGGTACTGGGTGTCTTACTTAACACTAGGTTCCCAAGTTCCCTCTGCCTACCCCACTATGTGCAAGATACAGCGTGAAGTTATTGAATTTAGCTTTTAAGTAAGAAAATCTTTAAATAGAGCTATTTTGATATTTTAAATTTTACAATCATCTCCAAACAGATACTAAAAGAACTAGTGTTTTTTTCTACCACTTGACCAAACACACTTAGGTACGTCTCTTAAAACGTACTTAAACTAAGAGTATACAAGTATACAGAAGCTCCCGTATCTCCGGAACAATTTTAAGAAAGTGCAATTTGGCATTTACAAGGCGGCTGCAAAATATATAAAAAAAAAAAAACATTCGTATTCTATTTTTAATTTATTCGAAACATAAGAAAAGCACCAGATGCAGGCAGCAGGTAACAGAATCATGTTGCAAATTACAACAACCGACCGAATTTAGGAGACGCCTCTCGCGCTCTGCGACTGTACTGTATTGAAACATCTCGAATTGGCCGTCTAGTCCCGAAAACCACAGCTTGCTTGACAGATGCACTGCACCGGCATAAGGAAGCCAAACAAAAAATGAGCACGTGCTAGAAAAAATCGCATGCGGGCACAAGTTGAAAGAAAAAAAATAGTCGCGCGATTCGGATTTCTTAGAAGAGATTTGGCGTAAAATGTATACATTTTGGGGCAGATGTTACCGCTATATAGGTAATCTGTGAGATGTGTATGTCTTTATATGTTTTATTGATATCCAAAATAATTATATAAAAAAATATATGTATGTTATAATTATAAAATGGATTGAACTGAACGAACGCTGCATTCCTTACTGAGCAGGATAGGCAGAGGGAACCTGAGGATTTAGTGTTAATACACTTCCGTTCCCCATTTTTCTGCTAAATTCTGGAGCCTTTATGTGTTGAGTGGTGGAACTCAACGCCATGCTGTGCGTTACAGGGCGCAGAAACGAAAATATTAAATATTTAATTTAAAGCTTAAATCAGAATCGAACCGTTAGCCTGTAGCGTTTACATTCACAAACTCGGCCCCTGCGCCACGACTGGCCTTTCGCCATTGTGTCATCACACTAAGAGTAGGAAAATATTAAAAAAAAAAAACAAAATCAAAATAAAAAGGCGCTCTAACTACCGACTAGTAATATTTTTATTTCTACTAATAAATGTAACGCAAATTTGAGAAAATAGTGTTTTAACACTAGACGACAAGACATTAAATAGAGATGATGCACCAAATTAATAGAGCAATTCAATTCTGGTGAACTACTATTAACAACTGGGTATGAATCCGGAAGCGGTAATGGTCTTCACTCATTACCGTCCTTCGCGCACGTGTCGGACCACCCATCATCATCTCGTTGAAACTTGTTTTGGAAATAACCCCTTCAGTTTTTTTTATGTATAAACTAAAAAATAATAAAGTACTTATTAAGTAAAAATTGTCTAAATATGACTAAAATTTTATTGTTAAAAAATTTAAATATATATAATATTATAAAAAATATACCTCTATGCCATTAGATTTCTGTAATTAGTTCGGAACGGGAATGTCTTGATGGGAATGACTGTGTTTACGCTAGGTTGTCAGGTTCCCTTTGCCCTACTTTGTGCGGCGTGAAGCTAAATAAAATTTGATGTTTATTCCAAAAACAAAAACTAAATATCTAAATGCAATTATGACTTAAAGACAAATGGTATAAAATTTAATTTTGATAAATTTTATATATTTTCTTCTATATAAAAAAAATGCTATATTAATTGATTAGAAATTTCACAAAGATTCAAAACGGGCTGTATTAAAATACTAAGAGTTCAAATAAAAACTCTTATGTCATGATCACTTGTTTGTATATATTTGTAGTTGAGATCAACGCGACAGGTTGTGGGTTCGATTTTCACTCGAGGAAATGAATTATTTAATATTTTCATTCTGCCTATACTGCTACATGAGTGATACAGCGTGAAGCTTAAAAAAGTAGTAAAGAACATTGGACGAAAAATATAAATAAAAATAAATAAATCAGCTGTATCCCGCACACATCAGGGTAGTCAGAGGGAACCTGGTGTTAAGACACTCCGTTTCCCACTCTCTGCAAAATTCTGAAGGCATTGCATGTTGTGTGGTAGAACTCAACGCCGCGCTTAGCCTCGACACCAGAACGAAGAAATGGAAATATAAATTTAAGTAAACATTTCATCTCCTCGAGTGGGGATTGAATCCGCAACCATTTCGTCACACTTCGTGGCGCTGCGCCACTATTGGTCTGACTGATCTGAAGAATATAGGTATTTAATATAAACAAATTAACAATATTAGAAAAAAACAAATTTAAATTAATCGCGAATTAGATAAGAATGTTACATTCTCTAAAATTTAAATGAAATCGTAAAAATATAATATGAAATGACCTCGAATTTCGTTATTTATAAAACAAATGTAATAAAGAATAGTTTTAGATACTGTCATATTATATTTCATATCATATTCATAACATAGGCCTTGAAATGTGCAAAAGTTGGTAATTTTCCTATGTAATCGATATGTTTTTTTGGATCAATTATGTAATAGGCGGTCGTGGCACAGGGGCAAGGGTGTGTGACTGTAATGACTCGGTTGTGGGTTCGATGCCCACTCGGGAGAATGCATTATCACATATTTTCCGCTGTGTATCGTAGTGTTTGGCGCTCCGTTGTCTCTGACTATGATAATATTTTAATTTTTCACTCTGGGACCAAGGCAAACGCGCTGCATTAAGTTAGGCCGCAATACCTGAAAATTGGGCAGAAAGTAGGCAACCCTGCGTTCTCTCTGTCAACCCTACAGGATACAGCGTGATACTGGAAAAAATATTATAAAAATATCAAACTATTGAAATTTGATAAGTATATATTACCTAAAATATGGGAAATATAATAAATTAAAAATTTTATCGAATTTGCTATCAAGTCTATAAATTAGAAATTAATACATTTTTTTCTATATGATGCAACATTTAAACATATGTGTATAGAAATGAAGTATTCAACCAAAGATTAGGCCTGAGACTTCGACCATTAACGTGCTCTTATTTACGTATAAATTATTAAATAGATATGGCGAAATATATTATATTGTAATTTTGAAAATTAAATAAATAATCTATATGACATTTTTAAACATTCATAAGATTGTATTTTTGGATATTTCTTATCTATGTGAACAGGATCTTTTTTTTTATTGAAAGTAAATAAAAACATATTTATAGTCTATTTCGATTTTAATATTATTAAAAAAAATTTTTTTTTCCATTTGTAGTGATGTTTTGTATTTATAGATTTTTGATATGCCATCTTATGTGTCATCTGATCTGTCATCTCACATCATACCATGGGGCTCATATTTATTTATATTTATATTAAAAAGTAAATATAAATAAAAGTTTGCCTTTTTTTATTTAGTCTTTATTGGTTAAACACGTAATTTTTTAGAACTAGTGGTTGAAATAAAAAAAATGTCATTTGTCGAGGAAGGTTTTCGATTATGTTACCGATGTAAACCACTGTTTCTGCGGTCAGAATATCCTTGAGCACTTATAATCCCTACGAGAACGCGGCGCTGAGTTCCGCCACTCACACGTAATATCTCAAAAACAGTTTTCCACAAGTTTCTTTATACCTACTCTTCTATAATACAGAGAAGAAAAGAATCAATCGTTATAGAAAGAAAGAAATATATAAAAATTTTCTTTAATAAAAAAAAATAAGATTATAAATTTTAAAACTATTTAAACATACATGTATATACAATTTTAATGCTAACCTTCTATATTGGTGATCTAACCCTGTATATTATAGATAATAACGGCATGAACATATCGTAATAAATCCTATATTGTATATTAATGTTATATTAGTAGTATAAGGAAACCCGTGTTGGGATTTATAGACGACTATGTCATAGATACAGCGCCGGACCAGCTAACAACCGTTTAATGGAGGTTTATTGGAAGCCAAGTAAAAAGTTTTATGATCGTGGGTAAAAGTTTTACAAATGCTAACTATTCGGTGTGAAAGAACCTAATTTATATCCTTTTATTGCAGGATATTGCTTATCGCTATCTCCTTTCATTTGGATCGAGGCTAGTCGTGGCGCAGGATTGTTAGTATGTGACTGTAAACGCGACAGGTTGTGGGTTCGATTGCCACTCGAGGAAATGAAATGTTTCATTTTTATTTCCAGATTTTATTTAATGAACGACGAGTCGATTTGTCCATCGTAGCGTATGTGGTGAACGATCGTGGCGTAGTAGAAAGGTGTCGAAAAATCAGCTCAAATGGAAAATGAGGCCCAAAAAATGTTTGTTTTTATTAGAAATCGTTTTTAATTGAAGAGCCAAGTGCTTATATATAATATTTATAGAATTGAAAATGATGATTGAAAATAACCTGTTACCCTAACAGGTTATTTTATATATTATTTTATATATATATTTTACATGATTTTATAACATTTTTTTAAATAATAATAATGAATAAAAGCATTGCTACATAATAAATTATTAATGTTTTTTTAAGATAAAAACAAACCTTAATATTATGTTTCTGTATTGTTGTATCTTAAAATTCCACTTTCACTTTTATTTAGAAGCTGTGGTTAAACAACGCTATAAAAGAGTATTAGTTGTGACGATAGTGTCATCTGGTACATACATACAGGTAAACCCAAGTATCAAGTCTCACTTGTCTCTATAATATATTCTTAATAAGTATATATAGTAGATAGAGGCCAAAGTAGATTGAGCCAGAAGCACAGGTCTTTGAAAGCGACAGGTTGTAGGTTCGATTCCATTCGAGGAAATGAAATGTTTACATTATTAGGCCAGATGTGGCGCAGGGGCATAAAGTGTGACTGTAAACCAGCTGGTAGTTGGTTCGATCCCCACTCTATAAAATAAAATATAAATTAAAATGTTTATTTCCATTTCTTCGTTTTGGTGTCCAGGCTAAGTGTGGCGTTGAGTTCCACCACTTAGCACGCAATGCCTCCCGAATTCGAGGGAAAGTGGGGGACGGAGTGTCTTAACATTAGATTCCTCTGCTTACCCTGCTGTGTGCGGGATACAGTGTGAAGCTGATAAGAAAACAAACGCCACTCAACACTCGATACCAAAAGAATTCGGCGGAATGTGGAGAATCGAAGTATCTTAATGAAAACGGAACGTCTTAACACTAGGTTCCCAGCTTCCCTCTGCGATATGCGGGATACAGACTTAAACAAAATAAATAATAACAACAAATAAACAAGCATTTTCGTGTCAGCGTATAGTAAATGTCGTGGGATGGATGTTTTGTTTTTTTTACAGTAAATATGTATGTATGTGACGTCAGTCGCAGCTGCCGATATTAATCTCCTGTACACCAAAACGTGCGTTCGATACTTGTTCTTTACTGTCAAAGGCCGACCTTAAGACTTCGCTGTGGAATATTCGCTTATATCAGGGGTTCCCAACCTTTTCCTGATCAAGGAAAAGCAAAACCACTTTTATATCATTCTTGGAAGCACCCCACTTTCCACTGTGATGTAGGTATAATAAAAATTTACTGTGATAATTAAACAGAAACTTCTCCTCACCATCCCCAGTCATAAAATTAAAATCGTACGCGGCGCCATATTTAGGCTTCTGCGGACCACTGGTTGGGAACCACTGTCTTATATGAATAAAACAGGTATGATATGGTGACCATAATATATGTGATAAATTACGTTTTTAATGTATATAGACTTGTAAAGCTATAGTGGTGCAGTTGAGAGGTGTCCGGAAGTTGTGGATTCGAATTCCATTCGGAAAGGTTTTTTTTAAAATATATATTAGCTTTTTAACTTCACGCTGTATTCCGCATTTAGCAGAGGCAAAGGAGGACAGAGAAGAGAGGCAAATGAAACCTGGGCAGCTTGTGAGATTCTTCCATTTGTCACTTCCCGCTACTCTTGAGGTATTACTTGTCAATGGCGTAACTCAACGACGCGTTTTGCATTGGTGCCAGAGCAAGGAAATGGGAATTGAACCCACAACCAACGCGTACAGTCGCGCTTTTCCCCCTGCGTCACGTCAGCCTCAAATACATAATTAAAAATGTCTAAAGGATATACCTACTGGCATTTACATTCTTTTTAACACTATGTTTATCGCTTACTGCTAAAAGTGAAAAGGTGTTAATATAAGAACTAATCCTATTTGGGGTTCAGTATCCCAAAATAAAAAATGGAACCCTCATGGGGTCACTTTCTTGTACGTCTGTCCTTCAGTCCTACTGTAGGTATATCTATAGGAACAAAAATTAAATATGACAAACTTAAAGACCAAATTATTTTTAAAAATAATTGCCGTTTTTCGATAGCACAGTGGAACAACATCTGACAATAAGCGCTATAGCTGTGAATTCGAAGAAACGGGAAGTGGAATGTGAAGTGTTTTGACACTAGGTTTTCTCTACGCAGCTGTATGCGGAATATAGTGTGAAGCTAAAAAAATAATCTTTTTAAAATGCCATTTATTTACATTTATATTTCCATTTCTTCGCTGTGGTGTTGAGGCAAAGCGCGGTGTTGAGTTTCGCCACGCATCTCGAATTGCATATAGAATTCGGTAGAAAATGAGAAACGGAGTGTCTTGACACTAAATGCTCTATCCCTGCTGTGTGAGTGCTGAGCTGATTTATTTTTATTTTAAGACTGTTAATTAATATATGTAAATGTTGTATAAAAATTATGACTTGGTGTACTAGCGTTATTATTTTTAGCAGAAGCCAGCAACCTCTCGCGTGTTACAGTCCCATCTTTAACTTTGGTTGATTGAAAAAACATTTAATATAACATTCATATAAGCAATATAAATACGATATATGATATATAAATTTGCATTTACATAAAACATGCCATATTTTATTTTGTTTTATATTTTATGCATTTTTGCTGTATCCCGTAAGTACGAGGGTAGGCAATGGGAACCTACTTCTAAAATGCCGCCACGGAACGGAATTATGGAAGTATTGCGACCTGGAGCATTTGCATTCAAAGCAAGCGTCAATTTCACGTTTTTTCCCACATACAAAAGTTGACAGGAAATCTAGTGTTAATAAGGCTTTCCGTTCCCCATTTTTCGACCAATTTATCGAGGCATTTTGAGTAGTGGAACTTAACGACGTATTTTATCTTCTAGAACTGGAAAATGGAAATAATTTAAATATAACAATTTATAGCGTTGCTGCATCTTTTTACTGATCCAATCTCTGTCTTCTTTTCTCCATACATCGTGATGAAGTGATTTGTGGTTAATAGACAAAACGCCATATTTTTATAAAGAAAATATAAAAATTTAAAGATAGTAAGTATATTATAAATATAAGTAATGAGCACACACGATGGTTATTCGAAGCTATATCGAGTCAGACTCAGTATTTTTTCTTTTTTCTTTTTTTCAACTTCTCGTTTCATTCCACATATAGTAAGGTAAGTAGATAGAACTTGGTGTCAATACACTCTGTTATCCGCTTTCCGAGATATTACGTGTCGAATGGCGGCATTTAACTACTACTAGAACGGTTTGCGAAAAGTGAGGAACATAGTGTCTTAAGTTATTGTATCTTATAAACTCTTATGAAGCTTAAAAAGTACTATATTTTAAAGTAATATCTCAGTTAACTTTGTAGGGTTTGTTAGTTAATCTAATTACAGGTGAGTTAATATTTTTAAGACAACATAAACAAAAAAATCCTTGATAAATTTTATTATAAGTTGAGTTATAAAAAACATGTACCGTTACATTCCCTACAGGTGTTCGGCTGCGCACGCGCTTACGTACGCACCACTGTTTTCGTATGACATTCTTGAATATTATTTTTAGTGTCACGCTGTTTCCCCTTAAAGGCTGAGGGAACCTTGTGTTAAGTCACTCCGTTCCCAACTTTCCGCCAAGTTTAAATCAGGGCGATGCGTGTTGATTAGTGTAACTCAACGCCGCGCTTTTCACGACAAAAAATGGATTTTAATTTCTTCGAATGGTAATCGAAGCTACAACTTGTCGCGTTTACAGTAACGCTTTGTGCCATAGCGACACGAGTGGTCTCGCTGACCACATTCTTAAATAAGGCACAATTTAGTTGAAATAAAAATAAAATTCAATTAAAATAGTTTTTAATTAGATTATCTAGATAATTGAGTTAATTGCATCATTTCAACAATTAATTATTTAACTAAGTACAGATGAGAGGGAATTACATTGAAACATAACTTTATTCTTTAGTAGTATTGATATAATGATGTTGTAATTAGAAAAATAAAGGTTTTTGTAGAAATTATTTTTTTTAATTTCTAAAATATATTAATATTTTGATAGTATTGTGGAGTAGTGGAATCGCGTCCAGCTGTATTTGAAATAGTTGTAGGTTCGATGCCCATGAGCTGGTAGATAAAATGCGGCGTTGAATTCCGCTCAGCAAGCAGTGTCTCGAATCCGGACAGTTGACAACGAAGTATGTTAAAGCTAAAAATAAACCTTAATATTACATATTTCAAGGACGTTTTTTATTCAATTTTAGCATAAGCAGAAAATATGTATTTCATTATAGTATGCAAAGTACTAAGCTCGTTTCAATTAAAACCAACTTTATATTAAAAAATAAAAAATATATATATAAAAGGCGTATCGTGTCTTCACTCACCGTTTATCGTTAAGTTACTCGTTCTCTTCCGATAGTTAGTATTATTATTTTTGGATAAGAATTTTGCTGTCGCGTAAACTGTAATTTGGGTGACGTGACTGATGGGTAGCTATTACTTAAGAAAATTTAATAATTACGTACGGAAAATGTGTTTCAATATGCAATGCCCCTAGAATTCAGCGGAAAGTGGAGAACGGAGTGTCTTAACACTAGGTTCCTTCTACCTTGGTATATGCGATATGCAATTATACGTGAAGCTAATATTATTTCTTATAGCTCCTTTATATCTAATAGCGTACCAAATTGAGTTAAAACTATCTAAGTAATACACACATTTTGACTGAGTGGCGGAATTCAACGCCACGCTTTGCCTTGTTACTAGAGCGAAGGAGTTAAAATATCAATACATAATCATTTATTTCCCCGAGTGGGAAATAAACCCATAACCGTCGCGTTTACAGTAACACGCTTGTGCTACTGCACCACGACGCGACGTATCATTATAAGCACCACTTTTTAAATGCTTCTTCTGCTTAATTTACTAAAAAAATGGCTTCTACATACTACCAATATAGAAAAGTAAAAAAAAAGAATAGGTGCCGACCGCGACATACATTCTTTTATTTATCGTTTCTCATTTCACTGAGAGACCGCGATAAGGTTAATATTATTAAGGTAAATTTGTAATTGCTATTATATTTTATTTTCCACTTCGAAGACGCATCTGCGTCTTATCTTGACTGCTGGAAGCCGGTTTGCTTACCCGGCAGAAAATTGTAAGGGATTCACCCATTGTGGGTTAAATCCTTTTTTGCCGTTAAAGGGTTTATAGGCAGATGTCAAGAAGTTTTCTCAACTATATATAATATTTCTTTAAATTCCAAGATTGTTTGTTGTTTCTCTACTGGCTTCTTTTGTACTGACAACAATTGGTCTAATGCCTTCTTTTTAAATGAAATCACGTATTTTTACTTCAATTATTTCGAATGTACTTACATACAGCAGCTGGATATGTTTTAGATGTATTGAGAAGTAAGGATCATCAATCACACTTTTTTTTGGTTTCAATAGGAATAATTTAAATATTTATTTCTCATTTTGTGAGGCCGTCGTGGCTCAGTGGCACCTGGGTGTGTGTGACTGTATAGTGACGGTTTTGATTTCGTTTCCTATTCGTGAATTATTATTCATTAATATTTATTTGTTCTGATAACAAGGCAAAACGTGGCGTTGAATTGTGCCACTCAACACGCGATATATCGATAATTATTTGAAAAGCGGAGAACGGAGTGTCTTAACACTAGGTTCCTACGCTATCCTGCTTTGTGCGAGATACAGCGTGAAGCTGACTAATTCAAATTAAAGCGTATTTAAAACAGGGAAAAATAGACTTAAAATTTCTAGAATCTTCCTTAAGACCTGCAAAACTGCATATGAATAAAAGTCAACTTACTATTAATTATATTACTAAAATGTTATTGAGACCAGTTGTGGAACACGGGCACATGTGTGTGGCCACCACTGCCGTGATAGTGGGTTCGATTCCAGCTCGAATAAAATGAAATATTTAATATTCTCACTTTTTCGCTCTGGTGTCGAGGCAAAAGGGCTGCGTTGAGTTCCGTCTACTCGTCTCAAAAAGTGGGGCCGGTCTTAGCACTAGGCGTGAAACTGACAAAAAATAAACATAAATTATATAATTATTATCTAAACAAATACTTTCCTCACAAAAGCACCAAACACATTTCATTAAATATATTTATTTGGCCTGTAGCCTTATCAACTAATTTATATATCACTTATCGAACCTGATACTAAAAAGTTATATATTTTATGACAGTCTAATGTCCCAAATTCAAATGGAGGCGACGCACCTTGCCCACAAAAAAAACGTGGCTAATGCAAAAGGCAGGTGTAGGTGCAGGTCAGTACCTATTAATATTTTGGATATGAATGTCTTGTTTTGAACACACTAGCGTGTTTACGAAATTTTTAATATATTTTATATTTTTCACCTGTTAGTATGTAGTAAATGTTGTGAATGGTGCAGGGGTACGGAGTGTGTGACTGTAATCGCTGCAGGTTGTGGGTTCGATTTCCACTAGAGAAACATTTAATATTTTTATTTCTTCGGTCTGGTGTTGGGGCAAAACGCGACTTTGAATTCCGCCACTCCAGAATTCGGTGGTAAGTGGAGAACAGATCTGTCTTAACATATATACATATATATATATATATATATATATATATATATATATATATATATATATATAATATTAATCTGAAATATAAAACACCACAACATATCATATATTCTTCTAAAAGTGGTAAGCGAGTATCTTAGCACTAACCCTCTATCGAGCCTGCCATGCGGGATACAGCGGGAAGCTGAAAAAAATAATAATAAATCATTTGCAACCTTCGGTCTTTCGCTTCAGCTAAATTAAAATAATAACAGGTGTAATTGACCGATCGGATTTCACGATACACTGTCAGGCCCCAATCCATCGAACGCTTCACTTTCGTATAAATGATAATTTGTGCTTTTTCTTAATTTTTTTTTATATATACTACATAAACTATAACTTAATCAGTGCCTTGAAATATAGAAACTCAGTTTGGTTAAAGCTTTTAAATTATATTTTTAAACAAAATATTATTATATATGTAAGAAAAGATATTATTATGGAATTGAATAGTTTAAATTAAAAAGGAATGAGCTAAGACACTCTGTTTTAAAATTTCCACAGAATTCTAGAAATCTGAATCCCGAAGAAAGAATTCAAATTCTGGAGGAAAGGCCAAGTGGCGGAACTCAACGCCGCAATATTATATTGAATTAAAAAAAAAACTATATTTCTAAAAATATTATAATCAACGAAAAGTACCCTAAACTTGTAAATACAGTGTCTACTTGTTTCGCGTGCCCTACAACTTACAAGTGACACATTACCGAAATTGTATTTAATACGAGTATGTTTTGCGATATACTCGTTTGAAAGGAATATGGCGGCGGGCAGGTGATCACCGGCGCACGCGCAGCTGCGGCGCATCCAAGGTTAGGTACCCCTCCCCGCGTCGTACCCTCGACGTAGTGATGGGCTATCTGGATCTTTTTTATTTTTAATTAGTGTTGTAACGTAATTTAATTTTATACGGCCAATTATGTCACGGGTGTAGTTGGCCATTTTATTAAAATGAAACATCGATCACCTTGTCCGTTTATTGATTGGTTTATTGGCTTTTGTTGCTGGTTTCTTGATACCGAGTTGTTGTAAAACTACATTTTTATATGAAGCATAATAATAATTAAATTAAGAGAAATTATTATTTTTTATTCAATATATATTTTATTCTTAAATTTATAAATAAAATATTTTGAAACATACTATGAAATTCTATGCAAGTGAGACATCACTATATTGTGCCACGTGGTCAGTGCGCACGCGCCGATAATGTCTCGAAGATACCCATTACTTGATCTGTAACAATATCGAGGTCACATGGGGTGACTCTATAAATAGTTGTTTAACAAGGGTCCTTTAAGCAAACTTAGTTTATACATATAATTTCTATAACAATTTTGTTGTAATATTATTGGTTTTTATATGTAATGTATGCTTTTTTATAGATAATTTAAAATATTGATAGTAATATAAGATAATTTAGTTCAATTATATTAATAATACAATGGTGTTTGTATGCCATGGTTATTATATTTATTTAGTTTGGTAATTCCAATTTGATTGAGGCTAAATACTAGTTTCGATGTCTTTTAAGTGCTTATTGGTTAGCTTCACGCTGCATCACGCATGTAGCATGGCAGGCAGAGGGAATTTATTGTTAAGACACTCTGCCGAATTTTTCTAGGCTCTGCACGTTGTGTGGCGGAGCTCAGCGCCGGGTTTTTGCCTTGGCGCTGTGGGTTCGATCACCACTCGAGGAGATGAACTATTTACATAAATTTATATCTCCATTTCTTCGCTCTGGTGTAGAGGTTAAGCGCGGTGTTGAGTTCTGCCACTCAACACGCAACGCCTTCAGAATTCGGCAGAAAGTGGGAAACGGAGAGTCTTAACACTAGATTCCCTCTGCCTACCCTGCTGTGTGCGGGATACAGCGTGAAGCTGATATCTATAAATCCTAGGTACGATAAATCTGAATATTTGATATTAATTTTGGCATAAAACCTCCAAACATTCTCGAGATAAATGGTCTTGGCAGACATACAACAAAGTAGTCTTATAAGGCTTCCGTTTTTCACATTGTTTAGGTACGGAACCCTAAAAATTTTATAAAAATCGCTCTGTTTATTAGTGGAAAGCGCGTGAGTCGTGATTATGATGTACGGGTATGTGAAAGGGCGTTAAACACAAGAAGCACACGATGTAGCATCTAATTAAGGAAACCTTTGTTTTTTTTTTCATGGGAAATTCTATGTAAAAGAATGTTACATGTATGGAATCTGTTCATTATGTGAAGAAAATTGAGACTAATTTGAATTAAAGGCATTGTCTCTAAGAGACACACTCAGCGTATTAAACGATGAAAACAATGTAGCTGCTGTAATATGAACTGTGAAGGTCATTGATTCGAATCGAGATTGTTATATGTTTGAGTTAACTAGGTTAGGTAAGATTCAAAACATCAACCAGTCAACAGATTGGTTGAGTTAGATAAGCAATCACAATATAGCATAACTTGAGGCCAGTCGTGGCGCAGCGGCACGAAGTGTGTCTGTAAAACCGTCTGTTTGTGGATTCGATCCCCACTCGAGGAGATAAAATATTTACTTAAATTTATATTTCCATTTTCTTCGCTCTGGTGTAGAGGCTAAGCGCGGCGTTGAGTTCCGCCAGTCAGCACACAATACCTCCAGAATTCGGCAGAAATTGGGAAATAGAGTGTCTTAACACTAGGTTCCCTCTGCCTATCCTGCTGTGTGCGGGATAAAGCGTGAAACTACTAGAAAATAGCGTAACAACTCTATGGGATAACATTTTTATAGAAGTTATGGTTCTAACAAAGCAGCGTGCAGGTCACATTCAACACCATTGGATTTCTTGAAGCGTTCAGGCGCCACGCATGGCAATCGTATGCTTAGGAGCTTTACGGACATTTTGTGTTATCGATATTATAATTAGTATATAGCGCATATATTTCAATAGAAATCGATTATTTTTATCGATTATTATAATATTTCTACAAATACTGTTTCATAAATATCTTAATTCTATGAACTAAATTTAAGGTAATATTATTGTGTTTCTTTTTTAATTTTTAATTTTTCAATCCATAAATTTAGTATATTTTTTAATAATCTTTTTTTTACTCGTCTCTATATAGACTTAAATGATTATTAATTTATTACATTTAAAATTAATAATATTATTTTTTTCAAGTTTTAATCTGTTTATAATGTGTTTCGCTATATGACAAATGAAATGGTTTATTTTTTCAAAAAGAACATGGCTCAAATTTCAAACGAAAATCCTTCGAAATTCTTTAAAAAAACCAGTGTTAATGTATGCTAAAACAATAAAATGTTTAATTTAAATCCTTTTTTTGTTTATTAATCACATGTAAAACGTATTATTACATTTGTTTTTATTCATGTTTTAAGGATATTATTTTTTTGTAATTTATTAATATATTAAACGGTTATTTGCTTAATAGCATTTACAAGTCTTTACTACCACTTGATTAAATTTTATTATTTTTGAATTGATTATAAAATAGAAAAATAAAAAAATACGTTAAAAAATTGAAAATAATACGATAGTAGATAGGTTGGCGCATTTTGACATTAATGTATACTAATTATATACATGTATTTTAAAATATTTAAACATTTTGTAAAATGGGTTCATTCATTTTTGTTTATCCATTATAAATAAGTTCAATACTCTCGTTAAATACATCTAAAACAGGATTCAAGTTAAATTCACAATTTTTTTCATATAAAGTGTGGAATGGATTGTCTTAACACTAAGTCCGTTCTCCCTAGTACACGTGGTAGATGCATATATATAATATTTAAAATAATATTGGTAAAAACCTTTTTTTAATATTTTTTTTGTACAAATACTTATTAGATTACGAATAATAGGAAATATTATAAATGTCTAATTTAAATCTTTCCCAGGCTTCCTTACAGACAAATGTTTATCGCTTTTTGTTTCGACTAGTTTAAATGTCAACGATTTAAAGAATTTAATTATATAATATTTTTTATTACGCATGTGGTAGGACAGAAGGAGCCTAGAGTTAAAACACTCCGCTCTCCAATTTTCACTGAATTTTGTGTGTCAAATGACCGAACTCAACACACAATTACCTCAACAACAGAACCACAGAAATGAAAATACAAAATATTTAATTTCCTCGAGTGGAAATCGAACCCACTAACTGGCCTTCTAAAAATATATTATCATTATAATAATGTCCGTATAGCTACTATGTATTGGTTAAGACTTAACCGACGACTTCCTACATCGTTCTGGCGGGTGAGCGCGCTAACAGCGTGCTTTATGGGAACATCCCTCCGAAGTACAGTTAAAGAAATAGCTTAGGCTTTTGTACTTGATGTTAAATGGATTTTGTATGTAATGATACTTGTTTTGTACTAGTGTAGGTTAGTTTGTTTGTTTGTTTGTATGCTATAATTTAATTACAGAAATAAGGACGTAAAAGTTTAGAGTGCTGTACGTAGACGTAGACGTACTCCCACGTCTGATTTTAAACGCGATGGTCGTGGGTTCCATTCTCAGTCATAGCAACGGATAACCGTTGCATGAGGATCGAATGATTAGAAATAAAAACGATTTAAGATATAAAACTTAATATTTATTTACTAAATGCAGGTGTTTGTTGGTTTGCTTGTTGAATTACGTATGTTTATTAGCAATAATTTCATTTTGGAAATAACCTCGTGGCTTCGGGATCGCGTCTGATTGTATACGCGATAGTAGTAGGTTCGATTCTCACTCAGAGGAACAATTTCATCTTAAATTATTTTCATTTTCTCACTCAGATATGGATGGTCTTATATAATTTATTGTTATTGGGGCTACTTTCTAGCTTCAAATAGTATTAAATGGAGTTAAAAAATTGTACGAAAAGTGAATAAGGAATTATTATTATAGCGCCGTCTACCTACGACTAGGGTCGTTATGGTACAGTAGGACAGTATCTGGCTGTAAACGTGAAAGTTGCGGGTTCAATATGCGGTTTCGACAGCTTAAATAATACTATAACGAAATTATACAAAATATTTACTCAAGTTTAATTCATGACGTATATTATTGTAGTTTCATTTAATTTCGTTCAGAGTTTAAGCGTGAAATTAAAAAAAATATCTATTCACATTTATAAATAAATGAATGTCATAATGGGAACGGAGTGTTTTAACACTAGGTTCCCAAGTTCCCTCTGCCTATCCTACAACGTGAGGGATACAGTGTGTTGTTTTAAAAAATAGAAATCGTTATGGTTACCACTGTTGAACCAATTATGCCAATATTAGCACATTTCACGCTCGATAAATTTTTATGTATGGCAATATATGAAAAAAAAAGTTTTTTTTTATTACAATCTTTTTATATTTAATCTCGACAAAATTAATACAACTTTTAATAAATTTTTTTGTAAACGTAGTAATAAATCTATAAATAATTCAAAACTTATTTATAATTTTATTCTCTCTATTACTCTTTAATATACGATTTACATATTATCTACTTAAAAAAATTATAAATCAAATATAAAATGACAAAAAAAAAACATCTTGACATGCAAATAAAGCTTAAATGTGTATAAAATATGCACGTATTTTTTTTATTTTTATAATTTTGAAATGGTATAGGTATCGAGTTTCATCGATATAAGAATGTTGAGGCTAAAGTAGTTAAAATAATATATTAAAATTAAATTAAATCAGCTTCACGCTGTATCCCGCACACAGCATGGTAGGCAGATGGATCCTAGTGTTAAGACACTCCGTTCCCCACTTTCTGCCGAATTCTGGAGGCATTGCGTGTTGAGTGGCAGTATTCAACGCACCAGAACACGACACCAGCACGAAGAAATGGAAATATAAATTTAAGTAAATATTTCATCTCCTCGAGTGGGGATCGAACCCACAACCAGTCGGTTTTACAGTCTCACTTTGTGACTGGCCACTATATATTATTATATGTTTAGTTGTAATATAGTAATAATCTATTTAGTTGAAAATAAGTTACTATACCGAAGGAAGGAATAAAATTCCTCAAAATCGAATAGACAAATATGTCTAGTTCTCTTTTACAGTTCCACGCTGTCTCCCTTATGTAGCAGGGCAGGCAGAGAGACGTATTATTAGGACACTCCGTTCTCCACTCTCCGCACAATTCGAGATGCTATGAGAGACGGAATCCCAATGCTGCGTTTTGGCCTTGTTACCAAAACGAAAAAATGAAAGTATGAGTAAATATCAATTCATACCCCCGAACGCGATCGAACCTACAACCGTTACGTTCCAACCACAACCTTGCGCACATACGTCACGACGACCTCCCATTCTATATAACCTAATTCCACAATTAAGACAAAAATTAACTTTAAAATCGAAACAAAAAATATCCAAATTAAAAATACAATTATATCACATAGAACAACAGATACTATCAGATAGAATAATGGACTTTTGTCTGTAAGCACCTTTATTCCGAACAAAAGCTCAAAGCTGTTGTGACAGGCAGCTGTTGAAATTATTGATGTCTATATTTGTGGCTATAACTAGAGAACGATAAGATAAACAAACCCCATGTGTTGATTTAGTGATAACGTTTTTTTTTCTCCTGATATTATAATATCACACCTTGGTTTAATTTTTGCAATAAATTAAGTTTTTATAGGCGATCGAGATGAGTTGAAAATGTTGTATCTTCATTTAGGTGTGGCGAAAAAAAGGTTAGACTTTAGTAAAAAAATCAGCTTCACGCTGTAATCCGAACACAGCAGGGTAAGCATAGAAGACCTAGTGTTAAGACACTTCGTTCCCCACGTTTTTCCCAGTTCCGTAAGCGTTGCGCGTTGAAAATGTAAATAAATATTTCATTTTCTCGAGTAGGGATCGAACCCACAACCAGTTGGTTTTACAGTTACGCTTTGTGCCTCTGCGTCACGACTGGACTCTTGACTTTAGTAATGATATGAAGAAGAAGAGTGTCATACAAACATACGCTCAAAACGCCATAATCAAAGAACAGAACAGAACAGAATATAGATTATTTTAATATAATTTTCACATAATTGAGACTAATATGGCCTATATAATAAATATTATAGGAACATGGATTGTAACAAAAACCAAATCTCATATAATCTCTATAATTTGTTTAATTTAACATAGTAACCAACAACGTCACGTCAAAAATGACGTCCGTTATTCAAGAATGTTATTTAGTAAACACTTTGACGGACAATGGCTACATATTGATGAAAACAAACACGAATATGTGGTGACGTGAAGTTTACATATAACAGCGAACATTTCAGTTATTTTACTTCTTAGAACTGTAACAAGATTTAGATTTTTGCCATTTTTTTTTTTATTCTTCAAAGAATTTTTGATACTTAAAAATTCGTAATATTAATTTCAGTCATTAATATTAGTAAATCAGTAATTTTATTTGTAAATTTTTATATACTTTTAAATATGTAGATACAGAGAACGAATTTTCGTAGGGAGCCCCTTTTTAACCCTGAACTGATCTGATAGACAACGCGATGGTGTCTCGACACCCTCCATTGAATGCTGAGTAGTTACTTCAGCAGATAGATGACAGAGGCCAACTAGATTCTAGTTTTATCTAAGTTTTTGTATTTTTTTATTTTAAAAACTATAAATGTTAGTTGCCTCTCTTTTTTTTAACATCACGCTGTACCCCGCAAACAGCAGGATAGGCAGAGGGAACCTAGTGTTAAGACACTGCGTTCCCCACTGCCGAATTCTGGAGGCATTGTGTGTTGAGTGGCAGAACTCAACGACGCACTTTGCCTCAACACCAGAGCGAAGAAATGGAAATATAAATTTGAGTTAATATTTCATCTCCTCGAGTGGGAAACGAATCCACAACCAGTAAGTTTTACAGTCACACTTCGTGCCACTGCGCCACGACTGGCCTCAAGAAGATTACATAAGAATTAATAATTTTTATTTAATTTATTACATAACATACCAACTATGTTGACTTTTTGTTTCAACCTGTTTTATATTAAAATTTTATATATTATTTATAATGCAACCGAAAAGCAGATTAATATTCGTTATTGATTTTATTTTAAGATAAAGATTAAAGGATTATAAATGTATGCAGAGACAGAGACACTGACATTTATAGATAATAAAATCTCTATGATTGTGTGCTCGGTATACGTTTAACATATCATTACCAAAATTTATTGCCATACAAGATATACATATCCTTATGTTACTCATATCATTTCATGGTATAATCATTATTTTTTTGCATGTACCTAAAAAAAAATTAAATCACCTTCACGCTGTATCCCGCACACAGTAGGATACGAGTGTTAAGATACTCCGTTCCCCAATTTTCGGCAAATTCTGAAAGATTTTCTTGTTGTGTGGGAGTGGTTTGTTGGTGTCGAGCCTACCTCTCATCATTAGAATTCCTGCAAATTCCTCCTCTTGGTTTGCAGAAATTGTATGTGTAATTTTGTTTACTTTTTTTATTAATATTTTTCTTTGGTTACGTTTACTTATTTTGTTTGCTTATTTCAATTATTATTATTTTGGTATTTATCTAATAATAAGATTCTTTTTCGGCTTTTATTTTTTCTTACAATTTAATTACTATAAGTAAGTAATATAACTATTGACAACTGAAAATAATTTCATAAATACATATATATAAAAAATATTCGTACAGTGGGGCCAGTCGTGGCGCAGCGGCACAAAGTGTGACTGTAAACCGACTGGTTGTGGGTTCGATCCCCACTCAAGGAGATGAAATATTTACTTAACTTTATATTTCCATTTCTTCGCTCTGGTATCGAGGCTAAGCGCGGCATTGAGTTTTGCCACTCAACACGCAATGCCTCCAGAATTCGGCAGAAAGTGGGGAACGGAGTGTCTAAAAAAAAAAAAACACTAGGTTCCCTCTGCCTACCCTGCTGTGTGCGGGATACAGCGTGAAGCTGATTATTAATTATTCGTACAGTTCAAGCGGGCGAAGCCGCGCGGGTCCGCTAGCTTATTAATAAGTTAGTATGTACATATGTTTGGTAGCTGTATGTAAATTTTCATAAACGATTGGTAGCAATTTGAAACCAATTACACGGCTAAAATATATTAATATTAATTTCTTTATAAAATAACAAATTAGGTACTAAACATGAATTTTAAGGAACTGTGTATTTTTTTTTATTTAATGTTACTTTGAGAGTGGGGCACATGAGCTATATGGTCAAAAAGATGGGACTGCTCAATCTGTGTAATATCGGAGACACGCGCTCACGAACGTGGTGGGGTACAGTCTCGACACCACGTAGATATTACGGCATTTTACCGCTTTCTGGAGGCCTATCTCAGGGGAGGTGAATTCCCGACCGTCATCCTATAGCCCAGTTATCGGTCCATTAACATGCATTCCAAGGCCTAATTCCCATATTTATCCATTATCCGTTGACCACCTCTGGACATATGCCCGTGGATACTCGGATCCCCGTTAGTGTGTTACAGTAAAATTAGGCTTATTTGAATCCAAGATCCTTAGGATTTTTGAAAATTTCTGCAAGAATACATCAGTTAGATGATAGTTGCTATTAAAAGAACCAAACTTCTATAAATATATATACATTTTACATCACAAGTATAAGATTAACATCAAAACCGGATTATTATAATCGTTCCGATAACATCCTAAACTAATTCTGGTTATTCGATGATATCAATATGTACCTCATTATAATATTGTGTCGAATGGTCGAAAAACAATATACTACTGACCTTCTTATTCAGCTTTTATATCTTATACCTATTGATATGACTGTCTTAATTTAATCTGTATTCTGGTTGTAGCATTGTAGGTAGAGGAGACCTGGTCCTAAGACACTCCACTCTCCAATTTCCACCGGATTCTATAACGCCGGACTGTGCTTTAGACACCAGATGGATATGAAAATATCACATATTTCATTTTCTCTAGTGGGAATCGAACCCACAACCTGTCACTTTTACAGTCGCACGCTTGTGTCTCTGCGCCGCGACGGGCCTCAGCCTAGGTTTCGGGAGGTAAAAAGAAGAACGGAGTGCCTTGACACTGAATTCTCTCGACATGTCCTGCTTATTCGGGGCAAGGCGTGAGGCTATAAAAAAAATCAAGTCTTTTCTGATATTCAAGCCTACCTTAGCCATCTGATACCTCTATGACCTACTAAACTACCTGTAGATGCAAGCTGCCAAATTACATAATTCTAGGTCAACCAGAAGTACATGTATCTTTTGATTGCGTTGGCTTTGAAGTTAGATTTTTGCTCAGCTGCAAAAGGTAGTTGACTATAGTATTTGATATAAAATTTATCTTGATATGTCCAAGCGTTCCCGAGAAAAAACGTCTTGACTGATGTTTTTCAGTCCGTTTTTTCCTTTCAAAGTACAGGAACATAATACGATTCTTTTCAATAATATCACTTGTTTGGACTTGTTTGTATTATGAATTTAAAATATTATAATTTTCTAGTTTTGAACGGCGATAGATAATCTTGTGCTATACACGGACTTGAATATGTAATAAACACAATTATGTACATATATTAAATTGATTAATTTTTAAATATTATCTATAAGTGGTCGATATTGTATGTATATTTATTCTCGTTATTATTATTAATGTGTTGGTAAATCAATTAGTTTATAAATATTTAAATAAATGTAATTAATTGATTCGGTTCCATATTTATCATTGTTAAACAAAAAAAAATACTCTGTATGATATCAAAAAATCGTTAGTGAGTTTTTCGTCTGCTTTTTTAGGAGTCCGTATTTATATACAATAAGTAAAAACGGAACTCTTATATGATTATTTTGTTGCACGTCTGTCCTTGTGACAAGACTATTTATTTCGATATCGCGTGGAGGAATTTAGATCTTCTTTCTTTTGGAAAAACAAGAAAATAATCGAAATCTATAGGGTACTTACCGTAGACCTACAATTATAAAATGTGGCTGGAAAAACTTACAATATAAATAAGAGTAAAAATCAATTTCATAGACAAAATTCTATACAAACTTATATTTATAGTTTATTTGTGTACAAAATCATTACACACGCTCGCAAACTTAAGATTGTCAACTTTTAAAAGTTAAACTTCCGTTTGACCTACAATCCTGATATTAATACAGAACCCTCGGTGGTGATTTTTTGATCTCAAGTTAGTAGTAGATCAGGCTATACTGATAAATTAAATGTTTTATACGTTGAGGTCATCCAGACGCAGTGTGAGAGTGTTTGACTATAACCGTGATGGTTGTAGGTTCGATTTTCACTCGAAGGAATAAATTATTTTCTATTTTCAGATCTGACAAGAAAAACGTAATAAAAAGACCCGTCGCAAAATCGATAAATGGGGAACCTAGTGCCTGTGTGCGTGTTATATGTGGGATAGATTTTAAGGCCAAAAATATAGTAAAGATTTTTTATAGCTTTCCCATTAAGACAGTTCCGCCTCCCACATCCGTGCTTTTTACTTTTGCAGTTCAAGTTGAGTAGCGAAACTCAACGCCGTACCTCTATTTAAAATAAGTAAAAAAAAAATAAAAGAACAAGTTAAACAGAGATTATGAAACCATAACATAACCATTTGCTTCTGGGTCATTTTTCAAGTGTATAATTTTCTAATTTACTAACTTTAATTATAGTGTTAATGCGCAATTGTAGTTATATGAAAAAGTTTTAATGTAAATTAACTATTTTAATAGCTGTTACCTCTTGTACTTGTGTTGAGGTTAAAAGGGTGACACGTGACTAAATTATTTTAATGCTATTCTTAAAATAATTTAAACTAATTATGGAGGACAGTGTAAGATAATTTAAAAAATAAATTATGAAATTAAATCAGCTTCACGTTATATCCCACCACATGGTAGGCAGAGGGAACCTAACCTAACACTCCGTTCCCCACTTTCCAAAAGTGAAGGTGGGATACGGAAACGGAGTCTTAATACTAGGTCTCCAGGTCTCCCTCTGCCTATCCTGCTAAAAACAGTAAAAAAATATATCATAAGGAATTTGTCTCAAGTTTACTATTAATATATATCCACGATGGTCAATTTTAACCACAAACGATTAATAGTGGTCGGTTACTCGAATAAACCGTCGTTTTACGACTCTATAGCAAATATTGAAGTCAAACATAGGTAATGAAACAACGCCCGCATCTGACGCGGAATCTGCAAATTCTATTCATACATTCATTTAGTATATTATGTCATCTCACTTCGAGGCCAGTCGTGGTGCAAAGAACTAAACGCGACAGGGTGTAGGTTCAATTCCTTCGAGGAAATGAAATGTAAAATATTTTCGTTGCTCAAAACGCAATCGTAAAAAAATAACGAATTTTAAATGGTAAATAAGTATAAGCATCAATAATTTAATTTATAATTTTAAAGTTTTCTTTATTTTGAACTAATTTAATTGATAATTGTAAGACAATTTTATATATTTTTTAAAATTATATTGTTTACCTAAGTTCAACCAACATACTGTAAAAAAAATATCAAAATTAAATCAGTTTCACGCTATGTCCATCACAAAGCAGGATAGGCAGAGGGAATCTGGTGTTAAGACACTCCGTTTCCCACTTTCTACCGAATTTTGAAGACACGGCGTGTTGAGTAGTGGAACTTAACGCCGCTCTTTGCCTCGACACCAGGGCGAAGAAATATAAATGTGAATAAATATTTCATTTCCTCGAGTCGGGATCGAAATCACAACCGTCGCGTTACAGTTACATCCTCGTGCCCCTGGGCCACGGCTGTCTCTACATTCTGTAATAGCTAATAATATATAGATAAGTAAATATTACTACTTACATTAATAAATAGTATAAAATTTTATGCCCTTTTTATTGAATTTTTTTTCTTATTTACTTGTTATGTCACTTATGTTTCGTAAAAAAAATATATTGGTATGTAGGTATATCATTCCACCATATAGTTCGAGGAGAAATCTCTACGAATTCGATCCGGCTCTTAGATTTACAAAGCCACTTTCAATATTTGTAATAAACATAACCAATAAAAGTAATTGTTCTGGAAAGTTATAGACGTATTGGGTTCGATTTGTAAATAATAGGTGTATGGTATTTTTTCTTTTTTAAACTTCACACTGTATCCAGCTTGTAGCAGCAGGGTAGGCAGAAGAAACCTAGCGTTAAGACACTCCGTGCTCTTTCCACAGAAATTTCCAAAGTATTCCGTGTTGATCGGCGGAACTCAACGCCGGGGTTTTGCTTTAGTGGCAAAGCGAAGAAATAAAAAAATGACTTTAAAATATTTAAACATTGAGACATAATATTAATAAGACATCATGTTTTTCTCATGAACAACACCCACATCCAAAAATTTTAAGATAAAAAATAACTTAATTCTTTCTGAGGCTACTGCCACTAAAATCACGCCGTTATAACCAAAATCGTGTAGAAACTATTTAAATATATTTGTCTGTACATAAAATTAAAAAAATAATAATCGTGGGAAAAAAATTGTTATTGAATAAAATAGTCGTTAAGCGATGTCTGAAATACATACATGTTTTTAGTTGTTTTCTTTTTGGTGTATAAAAATTAAAAACCTATTTTAGGGTCCCGTACCTGAAAAGAAAAAAATCCTTTACCTTTATTATTTTTCTCAAGCAATCAAGAATTCCTTTTACCTAAGAAAAATTAAACCTCGGAACCCTTGTTGGGCGAGTCCGACTCGTATGTGGGGAACGGAAGTTTCTTATTACGAATGGAGTGCCTTAACACTAGGTTCCCATGTTCCCTCTGTCAACCCTGCTATATGAGGGTAAAGCAAAGAAAACTCCCACTGTATCTACAATTTTAGTCAGTCAGTTTTACATCAATTTTTTTATTGAGATAATAAACATTTATGTTTACATAACCATAAAAACAATTTACATAGTTTACAAGATCATATTACATATTAATGAAAACATTTATAATATTTCTTTAATATTATTTGATCTTGATTAAAATAATAAATTTGCCAAAATTCTAGTATAGGAAATGTTTAGTATAGAAATAGGTGTCCTTGAATCTAGCTTATATAAGAAATGTTAAGCACAGATTATAGAAAACTATTTTTTTATTTTTTTTAATTTCACGTTATATCGGGATAAAGCGTGAAAAAAAAAGAACCTAGTGTCAAGAATTCAAGACGTTATTACATTAGATATTAGATATAAATAACAAATTCCTCTAAGTATTAATCGAACCCATAAACATCGCGTTTAGCGAGAAGCTGTTCTACTGCGCCATTTTATAAAGTATTTAGAATTTGTCAAAAGACTAAAACTACGCCTGCTTAAACCTATTGTTATATTAAATCAGCTTTACGCTGTATCTCGCACACGGCACTAGGCAAAGGAAACTAGTGTCAAACACTCCGTTCCCCACTTTTCGCCGAATTCAATACCGGGACACCAACATCGACACCAAAGCGAAAATATGAAAATATAAATTTAAATAAATGTTTCATTTCCTTGAGTGGGGATCGAACCCACAACCAGTTGCGTTTACTGTCACTCACTTGTGCCCCTGCGCCACGACTGGCCTCTACTATTGGTATATTAGAGCCGAATAATAGTAATATAGAATCTTTACATAAATTGTAATATATATGAATGACTTTTTGCTTCTCTAATGTTTGAGTATAAGCTTATTTTCAAGTGTCATATAAGTCCGTTTAAGATTTTGTATGAAAGTGAAACTGACATCCATTCTCACAAACTTTTTTTCATTTATAACATTTAGCGGCATATTAAAAATATAATTTACCTACATACCTATTTAAAAAATTCTTAATACCTTTACCAAAAATTAAAAATTCAAAAAATAATTTGTTGTAACCAAAACTCTACACTTTTTTATTATGCTTTTAATTTACATATAACTTTATATATTTTCGAAACGTGATATATATAGTAGCTGATCTCAACTCTCCTCGTTTTGTCTCGTTACCAGCGCGAGAAAATGAAAATAATTCATTGCCCCGTGTAAGAAGCAAACCCACAACCGCATCGCTTACACTCAGACGCAGTACCACTGCGCCACGACTCACTATAATATTATGAAGAAACTTAAATATATCTATATCTATAAACTAGAATCTAGAATTGAATATTCAAGATATTTTTGTCAATATCGGCTTATCGTTTGAATCTCTTACGAAGGATATATTTATTTTTATTACATGTTTTGCAATTCAATCAGTCAAAATTCAACCTATTTGTATACAGAAATGAAATTTATCGACCATTTTTTAGCCTCTAACGCTAAAATTAGACATACTACTTAGCGTCAACTCTATATATTGTGTTTTTAAAAATAAAAATATATTTAAAATATCAAGAATTACGTTTAAAAAGTAACTTAAATAGAAATAAGAAATCTGGAAAACTATATTTAATCGCTATGGTTTCTTTACAAAGTGGATAAATAAGAATAATTTTGCTATATTTGGATTCAATTTCCGGTCTAATCACATTGTCCAATTTAAAATGAGCTTGTCTTATTTATGGAATTCTGCATCATCAAATCTACAGATTGATCAATTAGATAAAATCAATGTTAAAGTAAATTTTTCGTGAAAAATATTTATTAATATTTTATTACGATCAATTCTAAGGTCGTCCGTGACATGAGTTATGGTTATGGGTTCGATTTCCGCTTCAAAAAAATCTACGTAAATTCGTAATGGAGTGTCTTAAAGTACTCAATCCTGCTACATGCGGGACACAGAGTGTAACTGATAAAAAAAAGTATATATCTACATACATTACTCACGGGAATCAAATCAAATCAAATGCATCACTATTTGGACAACCATGACATCGCAATATGCAATAACCTCACAAAATTGTGCACGCAATAGAGAAATCAATCACAAACATCAATAAAAAAAAATAACGTTTGAGATCCATTGTCTAGAACAAAAGCTATTTTTAACGAAAAATCTACGTATTTATATAATATACATATTTTTTTAATAATCCAAAACGCCGGTGGCTGTGGCAGATGTGCAATGATTTATGGTAAATTTTTTAATGGTTTTTCGAAAATATTTTTTGGTAAAAAATGATGCCATGTGGGGAATCCCGCATAACACTGTCACGATATCAAAGTATCAGATGTTGTGACATGTTCTTCTTTTTTAAATTAATTATATTATAGTTAGACGTTACGACAAAACAAGATAGATGAAAAAGTTTTAAAATTTGTTTTCAAACATTACCTACAGCTTCGTCCCTGTCGCCAAATGGAATTAATTATCTGTAAATGAAGTATCACAGATAAAAAAATTAATTTAAAATGAAAACAGATAAAGATTTTTTTAAAAAATCAATATTGTAGTTCTTGAGATAAACGCGTTCAAATAAACAAACTTTTTAGTATAGATATTTGAGGCCAGTCGTGGCGCAGTGGTACAAAGTGTGACTGTAAAACCGACTGGTTGTGGGTTCGATCCCCACTCGAGGAGATGAAATATTTACTTAAATTTATATTTTCATTTCTTCGCTCTGGTGTCGAGGCAAAGCGCGGCGTTGAGTTCTGCCACTCAACACGGAATGCCTCCAAAATTCTGCAGAAAGTGGGGAACGAAGTGTCTATCACTAGGTTCCCTCTGCCTACCCTGCTGTGTGCGGGATATAGCGTGAAACTAAAAAAAAAAAAGTATTTTATTTTATTATTGATAGAGATAGTATCTCAGAAAAGGCATCGTGTAGTGACTGTTAACATTCAAATCTTACATGATAATAATGTCAAGAGGGCAGAAAAACCAGAACCTGCTATATAAAACGTAAATTAAACCAGAAACTCAACGGTCAAGTCTGATTTAAAAATCTGAAAATAATTTTCGTGTTTTTTTTACGTTAGCAACAAGACTCAATTACTACAAAGTTACTTTTTACAATTGGCCTAGTTTTACATAGTAACTAGACTATCCAAAGAGAATCAAAGAGAGCATTATATTATATCGAGGCACTCCTCTTCAACTCCAGAAATTGCGTGTTAACTGACGAAACTCATCTCAATTCAATCAGAATATTTGCACGTTATCTGTATCTTAATTATTTATAATAAATAGTAATAATGTTATGTTGTTTATTATTATATTAAATTTTAATTTACATAGATACCTATGTAAATTGGTAAATATATGTATAACTTATATATTTTGGGTATGGTTGAGGAAAAGACTTGAATAAAAAATAAACAAACAACCAATATTATATTATCTTACTTATGGTAATGTGATATTAATTTCAATAAACATGAAAAAAGAGTGATTTTCCACTAAATTGTTTTGAGTTACCTAGGAGGATCTCAAGTTCAAAATTTAAAAAAAACCGTGTGAACAACGATCCCCGCAGTGCCTAAAAGATTTTTTATACCAAATAGAGTAGTATTAGAAATCTTTTAATCTTTCTTCTATATTTAATAGGGGGATTTAATATAGGGTTCGGATACTACTTCCGACGCTTCCTCTCAAATAGAAAAACTCCTTTTCAATCCTATTATACACGTATTTCAAAACACGTGCTTGATATGAATGGGTAACTACTTGTATTATATTCTTCTATTAGGATTTTAGTAGATTTCGTTGATATTAAGTAATCTATATATTGGGGCCAGTCGTGGCGCTTGGCCACAAAGTGTCACTGTAAAATCGACTGGTTGTGGGTTCGATCCCCACTCCAGAAGATGAAATATTTATTTAAATTTATATTTCCATTGCTTCGCTCTGGTATCGGAGCAAAGAACGGCGTTCAGTTTCGCCACTTAACACGACAAACCTCCAGGATTGGGCGGAAAGTGGGGAACGGACTGTCTTAACACTAGGTTCCCTCTGCCTATCTATACACTACATATTTATTGGAACTATTAGAAGACTACTTAATAATTTGAGTGATGCAAATTATTTTATTTATTAAAATATTTTATTACAGTTCCATCATGATATTTAATCTAATATTTTATCCTGTCTCAAAGAATTGTTGATTTTTTTTATCTATGTTTCTATTTTGTATTGATGATTTGCGGGTTGGAGTCCTATTTTGGGGAGTTATTTATTATTTTTTTCTACTCTGAATTCCCTTGATCAACACTCAATCTCCCGAATTTAATTGGATAGGAGGGAACGATTATTACAAAGATTCGAATATTATATATTTTGATGTTTTATCCGATAGTGGGTAGGCAGAGGAAACGTAGTGTTAAGACACTATTAACCACGCATCACCAATTTTTTAAGTTACTTTCTTCAAAATTCCACCTTTTATTAACCGATTATGTTTTGATTTTAAGTACCAATACCGGTATAAGAGAAAAAATAAATAAAAAATCCAATAATGGTTGCACTTCCTACTTCATACAGCTGCACAGGCACGTGCTTGGGCCACACAAATCGTTAGGACGCCTATTTTCTATACTTCACATATGTAAAGTGGGTACCTATGGGACGAATACATTTAGGAAAAGTATTCATTTCATAGAGACCGCCATGGTGCAGTGGGACAGGTTAAGCGCGTTTGTGGACTCGATTGCCACTTGAGGCAATTATATTTTCACCGGCTCTGGTGTAACGAAAATTGAGTGAACAATAATTTGCCTCTGCATTTCTTTTATATGAGGGAAAAGACAATTTCTTTTTTTTTATATATATATATTATAGCTTTATTAAGACGTATCAGATTTTAATTTTTTTTGTTGTAATATATTTTATTCAAGTGTCAAAAATTATAGTTATTTGAAAATTTGTCGCCATGGCGCCGTGGAACAACCCACCACGTCTCTTATAGCTTTGATCCCCACTCGGGAAAATGGTTTTATATTTTAAATTATTTTTTATTTTTACCTTCTGTCACACCAAACACAGTGTTAGATTACGGGATTTAACAGGAACGAGTTATCAGCCTACGTCGGTGCAAATATTTGAAAATTTTTCATTATTTTTCATAAAATAGTAAATTTTAAGTACAAACAATGTGTTTTTTTAATAATTTTTCATACAATGGAGAAAAAGTCTTTTGAAGAAAACTTACATCCAATATTATTTTTCATAACTAATATTGCAATCGAAGAAAGTAAACAATTTAGGCTAGTGGAGGCGAAGGGGTTCCTACGCGCGTGACTTTAAACGCGATAGGATATGGGTTCGATTTCCGTTCGAGGAAATTAAATATTTAATATTTTCATTTTCGCTTTGACGTCGAGGCAAAGCCCAGCATTTAATCCTGCAACTCGACATAGTCGTCCTCCAGAATTCAGCGGAAAGTGGAGAGAGGAGTGTCTCAATACTAGGCTTCCTCCGCCTTCTATATTACATGAGGGATTCACCGTGAAACTATAATAAAAAATAATAAATAAAAGAAAGTAAACAATCTATAAATGGAATAAAATCTTTATTCCACTATACAAAAGGAAAAGTAACAAGTAAAAGCCAGATTCGAAACAGTCACTCATATTTTATTATATTGCGGTTTTAATGAATAATCACTTTTTGTTTTCTCCTCGATGGCTATTGACCAAGAGATTTGTTCGATTTAAAATATTGCTTGTGAAGCTGGTTATAGGAGCTACTCGAAGCGTTGATAATCTTGGCTGACTTATTCTTGATATAAGACGACAATATCTTATATATAATTATATTAATTTATATAAGGTTTTTTTTCACCTTCTCGCTTTATTCCGCTTATCTCATTTTAAGACACTCCGTTTCTCACTTGGCGAATTCTCGAAATTATGTTTTAATATATGAAAGATGTAAAAAAGTTCAAGAGGTCAGACGTTTCAAAGGGACATAAGCGCCGCGACTGTAAATGTGACAGGTTGTGGGTTCTCTTTCCATTCGAGGAAGTGAAATATTCGATAATTTCATGTCCTCGCTTTGGTGACGAGGCTAAACGCGGCGTGGAGTTCCGCTACTCTACTGTTCCTGTAAAATTTGACGGAAAGTGGAGAACGGATCGAATCTTTATCGGAATGGAGTGGCCTAACTAAGTTGCCAGGTTCCCTCTGGCTACTTTACCAGCGAGATACATCAATATATAAAATAAAAATGAAATAAACAAAATAAGGCTCCAGACTCTAGGTCGGGTCATAGTGCGAAACATCGACCCGAATCACTTTCACCCATCGCCGGCATATTAGTCATCGTCTATTATTTTACATATTTTTAAATGGTAGAATATCGTGATGTCTTATTAATATAATTTAGGTTATAAATATATTTAAAAAAAATGCAAATATACATATAAGTAGATCCATTTTTCTATTGTCCTGTTATTATAAAAATAGTGTTTTCTTCACAAAAATGTCCTAATATGAAGTAAATAAAAGATAAAATGTTTTTAATTAGCATCATAACTCTATGTATATACAAATTGTAATTACATAGAATTTGTGAATTTCAGAGTTCAGATTTTCAGTAAAAAAATAAGTATATAGATATAAAAACTAGCTATGAATCAGTAAAAAGATTTTTAACAAATTTCATAAAAAAAAAAAGATTATTATTAAGTGGAGAACGGAGTGTCTTAACCCTAGGTTCCCTCTGCCTACCCTGCCGTTTGCAGGATACAGCGTGAAGCTGTTTTTTTTTTTAAATAAGTTTATACAATTACAAAAAAAAATGTAAATTTGCTGTATCTAATAAGCGTCACATGGTATCTACGTTTAATTTTTTAAACCACTCACTGACATTTGCAATTCAAAGAGTAGTTCCCTTGGAGACGTTAGATCCTTAGAATTTAGACAAAACTAACCCTTTTCCAATTAAATATAAATAAATATGTGACATCACCGTCTGTCGCGAATGGCGCGGCACATGCTAACCTAAAAATAACTGAAATAATCTACCATATGCACGCCAAAAAACCGCGCAAAGCAAAAACCTGGGCCGCCAACCATCTTGGAACCGAGATGCGGTGTGAAAAAGTGATACCTTAAAATAGTTTTTAATTAAATTATGTAGAACTAAATAAGGAACATAGACAAGACAAGAAGGGTTAAAAAACAAACGAAAAAAGCTCAAGTGCTGTTCCCTCGAATTTTCAAATTTGAAGGGGTGGATGTAGAATACATAAAAAATTGGATTCTTTTAAATTGTGCCAGCCAGGTGTTTTGTGATTCGGAACGTCTTACCGGAAATCTGTGGCGCATGTGTCTGCGCAACCCGTTCGTGGCGGAAACAGAGCATCCCTTACTTTGCTTTCTTATTTGAAAAAGTAACCCCTTAAACTTAGTTAAGTTAGTTAAGTGTAAACTGAGTTGAAAGTATTAACTTTTATTTTGAATTAAATTGGCTTATCGTTTATAAGTGGCCATTCAGTCTGTCGTTTAAGATGGACTTAATTATCGGTTTCTTAACGTTCTCAAGCAATTATTTTCATTGTGTGTGGTATACGCGCGAGGTTGTAGGTTCGAATTGCAATCGATAATATTAAATATTTTTATTTTTGTGCGCTGGTGTCGAGGTGAAGCGCGGCGTTAAGTTCCGTCGCTCAGCACGCAATGCCTACCCTGCTACATGGGGGATACAACGGGAACCTGAAAAAAGCGAACAAGAAATGAAAAATATAGCAATAACAAAAACATGGAAAAAAGAAATAGAAAAATAAAAACATAGTCGATACTATCTATGATAGTAGCAAAATAATTTAACGTCCATTGATAAAATTCTATTGTTACTTCACAGTGACGACAATGACAAAACAAAACCAGACCTTGTAAAGACAAATTCATACAAAATTTAGCATCAAAATAAACAAATTACCCTTTGAATTCGCCATTTCGCGCTACCCCTTAACCAAAACACGGCGAGGGAAGCTCATATTTTATACAGTCTGTGCACCGGCCACCAGTGGCCCTATAAAATCTTTTTTTCAACAGGTGCTACAACCATATTACACGAGGGGTCCGAGGTTCGAATTCGATGTTGCCAAGGTTATATATTATTATTTTTATTTTTTGCCCCGTATTTCCATTATACCATATTTCAATCTGATGCATCAGTAGGTATTTATCGATTGAGCTTTTGTTTGTTTTGTATTTTGTTATAGTAAATAAGTTTTTGTAGTTATATTTCCAGCTTCACGGTGTATCTCGCATATAGCAAGGCAGGCAGAGGAAATCTAGTGTTAAGATACTCCGTTCCCTACTCTCCGCTGCATTTTACAGGTTTCGCGTGTCGAGTGGAAAATGGAATTCAATGTCACCTTTGGCCTTAGTACCAAAGGAAGGAAATGAAAATATTAATAAATAATAATTTAATCCCTCGATTGGGGATCGCGTTATTAACACTTGTGCCTCTTCGCCATGACGGCCACATTTACATACGATATTAGAGTATGTAATTATTTTTTTTATTAATTGAATCGTTCAGTTACATAGAAACATCAGTAGTGTCAGTTAGTCCTACTGACATTTAGCTTAGAAGGCAGTTCTGCTATCTAGTTTATCGGATTCTCATAGCAAAAACTCGTTTAATTCGAATTTACACTGTCTTTTTAGTCAAAATATTTATACAGTTACTTCAATTTATTACAATAAAACTATATATTGTAAAAAATAGGCCAGTCAAGTGCGTCTGTACATGCGACAGGTTATGAATTCGATTCCCATACGGGGATATTTAACAATTTCATCTCTTCTCTCTGGTGTCACAGCAAAGTGCGACCGCAGGGGAGCGGAGTGTCTCAACTCTAGTCTCCCTCTACTTATCCACCTGCACGCGGGATACAGTGTAAAACTGAACAACAAATTCTACAATTCTTTAATATTTTTTTATAGCTCGCATGTCATTTGAAGATTATTTTTGGTGACCATTAATCACTGCTGATTACTAATCACGTTCAGTGCCCTCTTTACACTATATGATTTACACACGTAAGGGGTTCAAACTGAAATTTATAAATCCTTTTAGTGACTCAAGTCTCACATATGTTTTGGGCGTGTTTTATATTTTAATTAATTTCATATATTATGTCAGTCGATCATATTTTTATATGACATAGTGTGGCTAAAAATAAAGATAATTCTTATTTGTTTATTTTAAATGTTGTATGTTTTTAAATCAATGTTATATGATAATTGTAGAATTTTTTTTAGGTGTTTGGTGCAGCGCAGTGACAGCTTTTGCTGTATATTCAAAGTTTTTGGGTTTAATTCTGGGAATCGTGGGCTAGGGAGTGAATGGTTTTGATTTGAATTCAGCGTGTCCTAAATTCGTGTATAGAGTGAAGAACAAAGTGTAATTAGGGAACATCACTATGTTAACAGTTAGTTTCTACAGTATGCAGAATGCAAAGTAAATCTAAAAATGTTTGAGGAAAATAATTTTGTGAAAAAAAGTATGAAGATGTAAAAAAAAATCAATCAAACTCGTCTTTCGAGAACTACAACCAAAAACCACTCCAACGCTAATCAGTAATCAAATCACATACAATACTTTAATAATTATGAAATAACCAAACATCAAATATTTGTAGATATTATCGAAATTTATTATGTTCCCATATTTGCGAAGTGGGAACCAAATATTACGTATTTAATGCATCTCGTTGACATCCTCTGTACCGTGGGAGGGCAAACAAAAGTGTTGTCTTAGCGTATCGTGGAGATGGATGGTGGCATCGACCCCATTGATCGCTACCGGCGTGTAAACACCACGATTTACTAGATTACATCACTATTTAAAAAAAAAATGCCGCCTTGATGGGTATGTAGGTAGTGTCTTTAATCTTTTAGTGACCAGTGAATTGTTTGAACTGTAATTCGTTATTTTATTGCCTTTCCTTTTGTTTTTTCATTAAAAAATTGTATTTTGGACTGCTTTATTTTTTCTCTTCCTAACTAGGCTAGTTCATGGAACGGTGTATGCTGGACACAGATGGATAGGCAGTCGTAACCTGGTGTTAGGACACTCCGTTCCCAGTTTTCCGCCCCCTTTTTCGGGTTGAGTAGCGGATCTCAACACACAAAAACATTCTTTTCCCCAAGTGGAAATCAAATAAACAACCGTGATGTTTACAATAAACAACAGTGCCGTTACACCACGACGACGCAGCTTTACGTGTTTACCTCGTGACGCAACGGCACAAGGGTGCGGCCATTAACGCGACAATTGCGGCTTCGATTCCCACTCTGGAGAATGCCGTATTTATATCTCCAATTCCTCGCGCTAGTAAGAAAAATACCTAATTTTGAGGACAGCCACTCAACACACAATGCCTCAAGAATTCAGCGAATACTTTGAAACGGAGTGTCTCACACACAACAACAAGGTTCCTATGTTCCCCCTGCCTGAACATGAAATTAAAAAAAAAACCAACTCATGCCAAAAACCATTCAAATACTCAAAGCACCAACCAGCATTAAAATCGCATATAAAATGATAACCAAAACAAACCTCACTAATATCAGTAAAATTCTTGCACCATATGATCGCCAGTTGAGCGTAGCAGGTGGCTGGCGAACAATCTGTGATTGAAAAACCTGCTAATTTTGTAAGGCTGTTCACATAAGAATAGTCATTTTAAATATTTCTTTATATCTTTGGATGTATGTGTTTTATATTTAAGAAGAGAAAGGAAGAAGAAGGAGAAGAGGTTTTATATTTAAGAAAAAATTGTTTTGTCAACGACGCAGGAGCTTCGCGGTTTTTTTTTTGAGTAAGATAGGTAAAGAGAACGTAGTGTTGTGACACTTTGTTGTCCAATTTTTTGAAATCTATAGATGTTTTGAAATGAGTATATTATTTTTTGCAAACGTATTGATATTCTGAAATGGTGAAAAAAACAATCAAATGCCAGTCGGATTCGTTTAACGAAACTCCGTAACAATTTCAAGATTAAATATATTATGCCAATGAAAAAAACATAAGAAATTACAAATTTAAATTTGCGGAAGTATGCACTCATGTTGTATGAATTGAATTACAGTTATAGATTTGCAATATTTTTTTATACTACAAAATTATCTAATTACTAGTTTTCTAACACGTAGTTCCAGAGATAAACTAGTTTAAATAAACAAACAAATACTTATAGCTTTATTATATTATTAGTATAAGTAAAGATTTCTAAAGACAAAACATCACGTGTGTGCTATACTTTATAAAAAAAATCACCGGAAATAGTAAGAGACGGGCTTTGTGTGAGAGAGATAGAATTCTGTCTTTCCGCTTCCGTTTTATTGTAAAAATTTGAGAGCATCTGGAGATTTGTTCCCTTGTTGGGAAGGTTAGCATGGACATGTTAGAAGATTAGAGTTTTTTACACTTTGTATATGAAAAAAAAAGGTTTTTTTTATGAATCTCATTTTGTTAGCTGTTGCTTGAATTTTTTTTCGTTTTAAATTAAGACTAATAAAATATAATGACGTTATTTTCGTCCAATATGCTTCATGTTATATGATTTTTGAATGTTTTTTTTTACTGATGCCTTAATTTTACCTATTAAAACTAGCTTCACGCTTTTTCCTATAATGGGGCCGTTCAAGTATTACCTAAGCAGTTGTTTTGCAATTATTGAATAAAAATATTAATATGAAAAATTAAAAAAAACAATTACAACAAAAGACAAAATATAAAAATATCCTATATTTAAACGTCACAAAAAACATTTTAAAATAATCCTTCAGCAATCTGGTTACAATTATACACCCATTAGATGTAGGAAGAGGTTTGAGCGTTGTTCCGATGTCGAACAATGTACGGCCATATGCTGTTCCCAATGAAAATAGAAACATATAAAAACTACTTAATGAACATAATTCTCGTATAAAAGGGGTACTCAAAATAAACGTTCAACAACAACATAGGTACCCGCGGCAGGAGTATTCTGGATACGTCAATCTTTTTTAATGTAATTAGTTAAGAAACTGTTAAGTGTGAGTCGGACTCGCGCGAGTTGAGTTTCGTGTTGTCTATAAAAATGGCAAATTATTACGCCTCGTTGTATGTGAGCCCCATCTAATCTTTATTTTATTCTGCTCTTCAGTATTATTTGTAGCAGCACCAAAAATATATAATCTGTTAAAATTTCAAATGAGTAACTATCATAAAGAGTTCATGAGATACAGCCTAGTGACAAACGGACAGACTCATAGCGGAGTCTTAGTGATCGGGTCGCGTTTTACCCTTTGGGTACGGAACCCTAAAAACTATTCGTTTTTATTATTATTCACTTTCACAATTATTATCGAGTTTGAGTTTGTGATTAAGTTACATTATTAGATTACACTTTTTAACAATATTTTTTTTATATTATTTCAGTGATACGATAAGTACAAGTACAAAGTAGTATAGGCAATATTTTTTATTATGTCAAAATGTGATTTTAAATAATTTAGATGTATTGTAATTAGACAGAAAAGATCCAAAAAAGAAAAAAATATTACAGACATCGATATGTGAAAGTGAATTCATAAAACTTTTTACATGACAAAAAAAATGTCAAATATAATGATATTTTTCGTCAAATTACCACATCATTATAAAAAATTGTATGCTTTGTTTACACTAACGGTATTTCTTTCCATTGCCACTGCCCCATCAAACGTATAAATGACTTTCATTTGAGAGTAAACAAACTTGATTTATAACTATTCAAAAGTAAGTCGTCTATATTGTAATTAAATTAATCTCACCACCTTTGAGAGTACACAATCACTTCTATCGAGAACGTTGGCTCGCTTCGTTGGGCATGTTTCGGTGTTAATTAAAAATATATGTATACTAGAAATTCAAACGGTTTCGCTTGTTTAAATTTTTTTTTTTTATATTATAGAAAAGTAACTATTTTGTTTTTAGATATATATTTTTTTTAATAAAAAGTATCCTCTAAGAATATGTGTACAAAGTTCCATGATAATGGATTTAGTAGTTTTGGTGTGAAAGCGTAACAAACAAACTTTTGTAATATTGATATGATTATATTATAAACATGTTTTAAGGTGACGTTGCTGGTATGTCGATGGTTGCAGGTTCGATTACCACTTGGAGATTTATAATTTTCTCTGTCCTCTAGTATCGTTTAATGACATTGATAGAAATAGCTTCTATCATGTAAAATAGATTATTATATATTGAGATTTTTTAACTTCACGCTGTATGGCAGGGTAGGCCTTTGCCAGGTTCCCTCTGGAAGCTGGGAACCCAGTAAACATAAGTAATATTTAAATAAACTGGATATATATTAAAAACGTACTTACTATTTGTTCATCAGTAATCAATGATGTTTCGTTTAACAGAATAAGGCCGTGGCTTTTAGTTTGACGGCTATGATTTATAGCGGTAGAGCGCTGGTGCATCATATTTTTATTTATATTACGACATTGACATGTTCTCGTCTATTGGACGGGAACTTTTATTATTCCAAATATTGGAACCTAAAATTAGGTTCCGATAAAAAATATATTGCTGACGTCTATATTAACTACTAACTAATATATAAATTAATTATTATTACGTATGTATATGATAGTTTTTTTAAGCGTGTAATAGTGGGTTCGATCCTGCTTGAAAAAAATAATCTTTTAATTTTTTTATGTCCTTGCTTTGGTGAGAGGAATGAGGCAAAGCAGGTCGTAGAGTCTATCTCCAACGGAAAATGGGAAACAAAGTGTCCTAATGAAACGGAGTATCTTAAAATTAGGTTCCCAGGTTCCTCTGCGTACCTACGTACGAGATACAGCACAGAGTTAAAAAAAGAAATATAACAATAAACGTTTTAAGTTAACTTATTATACTCCCAATTTGGATTTCAATCCATTATCCTTATCCAAGCAAGTCCCAACTCGTCAAATTTATCAATAATATGAAAAGAGAATACGATATATTACTATAGAGCTATCCGGTTACTTTCACTAATTCGGAATTAGCACATGTACCAACGTAAAGCACACGTGAAAACGGAACTGAATCCTACATCCGGTGCATCCGGTGCATCCCATAATAAATGGTTTAGGAGATCCTTGCTTTTGATGATGCTCCTATGCAGGTAGTGAATAAAGTTTTAGATTACAATGTCAAAAGAAATTTGATATTTTAACTTTCTACGTTTTTTTTTTAAGTTTAGTTTTTAATTTTTTTTAATGTTTTTATTTCTCAGCTTCACGCTATATTCCGCACCCTGCAGGGTAGGCAGAGGGAACTTACTGTTAAGACACTTCGTTCCCCACTTTCTGCCGAATTCTGGAGGCATTGCGTGTTGAGTGGCAGAACTCAACGCCGCGCTTGTCCTCGACACCAAAGCGAAGAAAAGGAAATATAAATTTAAGTAAATATTTCATCTCCTCGAGTGGGGATCGAACCCACAACCAGTCGGTTTTACAGTCACACTTTGTGCCACTGCGCCACGACTGGCCTCAATTTCAATTAAAATTCATGTTTTTATTTTTAAAATTCGATATTGTCTAGTAGGTATATGCTATTTTCATTTCTAATCAATTTTTTATAGCGATTTTCTCTAATCTTGCTCGATTTGGTTCCATCATTGTTGATACTATTTGTATAAAAGTTGTGAATACTAGACAGCTAAAATGGTTAAACAATAAATAATCTGTACTACTATACTAAACAGGATTTGTTTGGTTGAACGCGTTTATCTCGGGAACTACTGGTGATCTGTTGCGAATTTAAAAAAAAATGTTTACTATTATGTTACAGGACGTTAATCATTTTTACGTAACCCTCAGAGTAACCTGAGGATTCCCTTTTTCTTGGTTTCTTTGAATATGTCATATGACATACACAACTCTCAGTTTGTCATTGGTAAAATTACATTTTAATGAGATTAACCTCTGTTACTTAAAATTATTTTATAATCTCAATGAACTGTCTCTCTCTCTCTCTCTCTCTCTCTCTATGTTCTTTTTAGTGTAAAAAATAATTAGTTTCAACTAAAAATAAAAAAAAATCAAATATAAATTGAAGATATTGTTTACTTAAATAATACTATGGGATTATCATAAAATGACATTGTAAAGCTATATTCTATCATAACTACATATATTATTACAGCATACTTAACCAACCTTAAAAAGATATTTGAATAAATTTACAAGGTATCGCCATCTGCTTCTTCTGTGTCTAATATACTGTATATATATGCGTATCTAGGGAACTAAACAGATTGGTTTTATACTAGCTTTCATTATTGCGTCACCTGAAACGCAACGTCTCTATAGTAAATGATAAACAAGATGTTTACTTTAGGTTGAGTGAATCGAGTATTCTGAGAACCAAGGATGTTTATAGTTAGTTAATATTTGGTACTCGTAAATTTGGCATATATTTTCTATTTATCCTGCTCATAGCAGGGTGGGTAGAGGGAACCTAGGAACCTAGTGTTAAGACATTTCATTCCCCATTTTTGATATTGAATGTTGACTGTCGGAACTCAACGCCGCACTGGCAAATACTTTAAGGTAAAAAATTACAAATCTCGTCAATAAGAAAGAAATATTTTTTTTTTTAAATAAAAATAATAAATTTTAATTTAATTTCATGATAACTTTCTCAAAATGGGTCACGTTTACTAGCTTACACCTGCAGGACATGTGTAAAGCAAACCTCGTCTAGTTCCCATCCCCATCCGCATCGTCCCATATCCGCGTCGTCCCATATCCGCGTTCGATATCCGCTTACAGGTAGGCACATCCGACAATTGTATAAATATTATATTCGCAACCCTAGGTTTTAAGTTAAAATAAATAAATAAATCAGCTTCACGCTGTATCCCGCACACAGCAGGGTAGGCAGAGGGAACCTAGTGTTTTTAGACACACCGTTCCCCACTTTCTGCCGAATTTTGGAGGCATTGCGTGTTGAGTGGCAGAACTCAACGCCGCGCTTAGCCTCGACACCAGAGCGAAGAAATGGAAATATAAATTTAAGTAAATATTTCATCTCCTCGAGTGGGGATCGAACCCACAACCAGTCGGTTTACAGTCACACGTTGTGCCGCTGCGCCACGACGGTTTTAAGTTACATTTGAATATTTTACTTTCTATAAACAAATGAGCCTTCGTACAGCAAAAGAGAGGAGGATATTGGGGTCGCGGGTTCGATTACTAATATATTGCATATTAAAACCATAAGGACGTGGCGGAGAAGCAAAATCGTATAACTGTAATTGCAACAGGTTGTGGGTTCGATTTCCACTCAAGAAAATGAGTTATTTAATATTTTAATTTCTTCGCTCTTGTTACGTTGCGTTGAGTTCCGATTTTCAATACGAACGGCATCCAGAATTCGGCGGAGAGCAAAAAGTGGAGTGACTCTGCTACATGCGGGATACAGGTGAAGCTGAAAAAAAAATTATCAAGTTCCACAGATAAAATAAAAATCAGGAATAAAAAAATAGTTCACGATTTTTCCTTCTTTATTATACATTTTTAAAATTAACTCGACAGTCGTGTAACGAGGGGACCTATTACTGAGTAACTTAACGAAACCTCTTTACCTACTTTATAAATCGAGGTCAGTTGTTAAAATGCATGGCTGAGCTTAGATAATATGTTTAATATTTAACTTTTACAGCTTGTTAGAGACAGAATCTCTAGTAGTTAAATATGCAATATGGTTGTGGATTCGATTCCCACTCGAGGTAATGAAATATTTAATATTTTCATTTTGTCGCTCCGGTAATGAGACAAACCGAGTTCAGTTCTGTCACTTCACATATTATGGCTCAAGAATTCTGCAGAAAGTGGGAAACGAAAATGCCCTATTGGAGAACCGAGTGTCTTAACATTAGTTTCCCAGGTTCCCTCTGCCTACCCTTCTATTTTAGTAAGTGTATATGATGAGAAAATATTTATATTTATTAAGTACTAAGCATGTCGCCACTATGTCTCAGTGAAACAGCATCTAATTATAAACGCGATGGTTCTGTGTTCGATGCCTACTCGGGAATATTATTATATTTGAATAATTATTCCCATGACTAGCTTAATACGGCAGTCATTTACAATTGAAAATATATCAGAAAGTGGAGAACGGAGTGTCTGAACACTAAATTCCATCTATATATTCTGTACAACTATAGTACTGAGGCCAGTCGTGGCGCAGTGGCACAAAGTGTGACTGTAAACCGACTGGTTGTGGGTTCGATCCCCACTCGAGGAGATGAAATATTTACTTAAATTTATATTTCCATTTCTTCGCTCTGGTGTCGAGGCTAAGAGCGGCGTTGAGTTCTGCCACTCAACACGCAATGCCTCCAGAAATCGGCAGAAAGTGGGGAATGGAGTGTCTAAAAACACTAGGTTCCCTCTGCCTACCCTGCTGAGTGCGGGATACAGCGTGAGGCTGATTTATTTTTTTTAATTAACTATAGTACTAAAGTTCAACGTACATTTGATCCATATTAGACAAATTATAAGAACCTAAAAATATTAAAATCACATTGAACTCATAACTATTTAAGTAAACAGACAGAATGCGCTTTGCCAGCATTCATTTACATGAAACTGTTTTTAAAACGCCAATGATTAGTTAAATGTAACAGATGGTGACTTTCGTTCGTTTTATATTTTAAATAGATAATAAAATTAAATTTATAAGGCGAGTTGTGAAGGCAGATCGTGGGTTCGATTCTCATTTTTTTTCTTTTCAATTATATCTCGCAAACATCAGCGTAAGCAGAGGGAACCTAGTATATAGACACTCCGTTCCCCATTTTAGCTTCGCCTGAGCAAATAAATATATTTCTCCGAGCGGAAATCGAGCGCATAACTATCCCGTTTACATTACGTTTCTGACACTGCGCCACAATGGCCTTGTAAAAATCACTTTTTGACTAAAATGTGTACCAATAATAATAATTATTATACAAGACAAACATTTAATAAACACAGTAGCAATTACTTTAGAATATAACAAGAAAACATAAAGAGATAAAAATTCATATTATTTATTCCCGCGAATGAGATCGTTTTAAAACATATATTTTCACTAACTATACTGCCATAAGCGTCCTTGCAAAATGTGAGATGAATAAACAAAGGCCACGGAGGCCACGCAGGCCATGGAGGTCTTAAACCGCAAACCACAAATTAAGTACATTTAATTATAAACGAGACAAGTCCCCTTTTATATCATTTGCTCTGCCATGTTTATACAATAAATAATATTTATGGGAAAAATTAAAAATATTACTTTTAATTTAAGACTCCAGGCCTACAAATAGGTATTAAAATAATAACTATATGATTGTTAAAAATTGTTTATTGTTAATGAGAAAATTGTACAAAAACAAACGTATATTGTAAAGTATGTAAATTTTGAAAATTATATTTTTTCATGTAATAGTTGGTTCTCAATCGTTTTTATATATTAAAATATATATAAAAAAGGTTGAACAGATTTATGTTTTGGTAGTAATAAATATATTCGATAAGCAATTTTTAATCATAATCAGAAATATTTTACAATTAGTTACGTTTCCCCACTTTCCTCCGATTTCTAGAAGCACTGTGTCCTAAGTGGCGGAACTAAACGCAGTGGTTTGCCTCAGCACCAGAGCGTAGAAATGAAAATGTTGAATATTAAAATTTCCTCGAGTGGTAATCGAATCCACAACCTATCGCGTTCACAGTCACACACTTGAACCTCTGCGCCACGACTGGCGTCTATACAAATGTTAATTAAAATTAAAGAACCTAGAACGATCAAACGGAATACTCTATCTTGTAAAGCAATAAAATTAATATTTTTATTACATACCTCCCTACATGGTATAATTTGTCCTCGAGCGAAATAAACGCAAAATAATATATATATGTACTTATAAAAGATGATGGATGATATAAACAAACTGGAAGACAGTAATTGTCAATTCGATTCCCATGCGGGAATGTTATATTGTATTGTTTCTGAGGGTTCCGTACCCAAATGGTGAAGCGGGACCCTATTACTAGGACTCCGCTGTCCGTCTGCCACCAGGTTGCATCTCGTGAACCGTGAGAGTTAGTTCTAAATTTCCCACTTCAGGAAGCGTCGTGTGTTGAATGGCAGAACTCAACGCCACGCTTTGTCTCGATACCAGAACAAACAATGAAAATATTAAATATTTCATTCCCTCGAATAGAATCGAACCTACAACCTGTCGCGCTCACAGTCCCACTTGTGTCTACGCCACGATAGACCTCATGGTATTCAACTCCAAAATATGTTAACTGACAGTGGATTATTCAAATCTCATGTTGTTTCACACCTAACAGAGCCCGCTGCTAAATCCAAAGCATCTGGCCATAGTATATAAATATATATGTGTGTGTGTTTTGTATGTATGTATGTAAGAACATATGAAATGTAAAACTAAATTTTAACTAATTAATTTATACATTCCATCTGCATCTGGCGTGGAATCGGTGATTACTATCTATTTAACTATTTTATCAGTAAATTGATTAAGCTATAATTTCCAAATTATAGAAAGAAAGTTCTCTTTTGGTTATCGTAACGTGCTTAAGGTGTGCCTTTTTAGTATAAAACCATTAGTTTTGAGATATAATTAAAGTTATATCGATTTACACTGTATCCCACGCACTTATAGTAGGGTGGGATAGCTAGAGAGGACTTATTATCCATATATTTTGTTTTCCACTTTTGAATGTTGATTGGCGGAACCTAACGCTGCTTTTTATACGGCCATAGTAAAAAAAAAATATTAATTCCCCCGAATGGATGTCAAGCCTATAACCGTTCAGACGTTGCCCCATTGAGCCAAATTGTCAAATGATTCTTCTTTCTAAGACCTATCAGAGATATAAGTACTACAATAGTTAATAGTACAGTCACTTTATTTTTTTAATCCAGTTCAAAAGCCCAGGGGCCGTCTAAGCGCAGGAACCCAAGTGACGGTAAGACCGGCGGTTGAGGACCGGAGTTTGATCCCGTAGCGAGATAGAGCGCGAAGTCGAGTTTCGCCACTCAAAACACGAATCCCTTATAGTTCATCGGAAGGTGGGCAACGGAAATGTCTTCATGAGAACAGAATGTCTTAAGACTGGGCTGTCAGGTTCCCTCTGCCTAGCCTTCGCAGAAACAAAAATAAAAAAATAAAAAAAATCACTTTTTATATAAATAATTTCCCATTCAAAATTGAGCATCTGTTTGTTCCGTAAAACAATCTGTGATTCTCATAAACCATTCTAAATGATTGAAGTGATGCACTCAGGCATTCCTGAGTTATGCGGAACACGGTTTCCTCCACTAATCACGTACAAATTACATTTGATTTGTTCTGTAACTATTACGGATGCTCCGAGTTGCAGGTAAAATAAAGGAAGGGGTAAAGAGTTTCGTTATATTTATGCATCGTGAATCAGACTTTACCATTGATTTATTGTGATTGCAATAAAACAACTAACATAATGAAAACAAATATATATATATATATATAAATAATTTAGTCTGTGTCTGTATTTTTTATTCTTTTACTTTTGATAAGCTACGAGACCGTCGTGGCATATAAGCGTGCGAGGTTGTAGGTTCGATCCCACTTGGGAAAATGACATTTTTGATATCAACTCGTTCTATTAGGCGAAGCGCAGAGTTGAGTTTCTGTTGAAAGTTGAATAAGGCGAAAAGTAAGGAACAGAAGTAGCTTAATGCGAACGGAGTGTCTTAACACTGTTCTCTGCTATATGCGCAATACACCGTGAAGCCGAAAAAAAAATTTACTATCGAGCCCATCGTGGCGCAGTGGAAGTGCGTCTGTGTTGCAGGATACATTGTCAATCTCATTTTTTATATACGTAAATAACTGCATTAAAATATCTATAAAAACTAAAGAAAAGATCTATGAATAGATATATTGGTAAATAAATAGAAATGTTTTTAATAATTTAACGAACCTATGAATTAATGAATCTATAATTATAAAGTCAAGTTTACATTTTTGAAAAAAAGTTAGCTGTCTGTGTGCTGTTATCAAGTTTTATATTTTAGATTAATAACGTATTTGTTATTTAATTGTATGTTTCTTTTAAATATTTTAAGCATTCTATTTAAGCAAACGTTTTAAATTCAGCAGAAAATAGTATATTGAGGCCAGTCGTGGCGCAGTGGTACGTAGTGTGACTGTAAAACCGACTGGTTGTGGGTTCGATCCCCACTCGAGGAGATGAAATATTTACTTAAATTTATATTTTCATTTCTTTGCTTTGGGGTCGAGGTTAAGCGCAGCGTTGAGGTCTGCCACTCAACACGCAATGCCTCCAGAATTCGGCGGAAAGTGGGGAATGGAGTGTCTTAACACTAGGTTCCCTCTGCCTACCCTGCTGTTTGCGGGATACAGCGTGAAGCTGATTTATTTTATTTAAAATAGTATATGTAGAGGCTATTTCAAGTTATATCATAAACGTAAGGATATGCCCACATATAGAATAAAATTTTATGCCATTATCGTCGTAGCGTAACTGCAAATTGTGTAATTGTAGAATATATTTGTTATTGTTCTTTATTTCTTCTTTCCGAAGAATGAAGAAGAAAAAAATAAGTAAGAAGACAAAGCACTGCGTTGAATTCCACCACACAACACTTTCCTCTGCCGATCCTGCGCTATGCGGCATATAGCGCGATACAACTAAGCATAAAATTATATTTAAAAACAAGGAAAAGGTTACTATATCAAACACGTTACCAAACAACCAAACAGTAATTACAAGAATCACAGAGACCAGATCAGACCAGACCAGACCAGACCATCACCTGCCATCGGCGTAACCGGTGAAAGTGGATATGATAATTGGTTAAGCGATGTGCGACCGGCCCGCTCCGCCGCCGCCGCGCGTATGCTTGTGGACTTGCCTAATAATGTTTCTAAACTTGTATTTTTTTTTTAATATTTCTTACCTCATCTATATATGTATATTTATGTAATAAAATCGTAATGATCGGTGTCTGTACGTGGAATATACATATATGAGAAATATATCTTATATAGATATTTTTAGGGTAGGATAAATGTTTTTTAAAATGTCTGTTTTTTTATTTTTTTGTTGGCTTGTCGATGTGTTTTTAACGTTAATCTCAGAAAAGGCTTAACCAATTTCGATGCAGCTTTTACTATTGTGTTTTGGCAAATATCCCTTAACATTTATTGTTTATTTTTTTTCAATCAGTCAATAAACAAAAAGTTATATCAAAAATAAATACGCATATAATACATTACAGTAATAGTAATAATAAGTCTCAAAAAGTTAATTCACAAAAATTTTACATCTAAAATGAAAAAAGGAGAGATATTTAAAACCTACAACAAATAGCATATCCTCTTGTTTCTAACGTGTTCGTCTCTGAACGTGCGATTGTTTCTTCTGCCGCATTATCAATCATCTATTTTTACTATTTACTATTCCGACGGCAGCATTTTATGCAACCATTTCTATATATTTTATTAGATTTTCAGGTCACTTTAACATATTATACAAGCGTTAGTCGTGATGGGTAAGCGTCTATTAATTATAAATAAATTACTATTTTCTAATCCAAAGTAATAAGTTCTTCAATTTTGTTGGGTAACATTAACATGCTTAATAGATGTTCGTTTTTTTAAATTAAAACAACTACCGCGGCGTTGGGTTACGCCACTCGAATTCAATGTAACGAAAATTTGTCAGGTAATAGTGTTTTTTTTTTAACTTAACGTCGCATACCCATGTAGGGTTTCTCCAATAGCAAGCGCTGAAATTAAGCTGAAATTTTTTAAACTCTTACATAAGAAGAAGAAAATTTAAAACAAAGGAAGATTTTTTATCTCAAAAGAACGACTCTATCAAGCAACTGAATATACATACATATAGTAAAAAAAACATTATTATAATATTTAAATTTATTAATTTTTAGTAACGTAACACAATTACCCGAACAAAAATCGTAAATAATATCTCGATACTTATAAAAACTTATAAAAAGTTAAATATCATTAATTTTCTTTCTTATCTATATATATATCTTAATATTAATCACAAAAAATATACGTAAAACGCGTTGAAAACAATTTACATTGCAGTCTTACCTTACAAGCTGAACGGTATCACCTTTTTTTCCAAAAAAAAAACAATAAATAGGTGTTTCTATAGAACACCGGATGTCTACAATGCAAATTGTATACCTAAGCCTATATAGGTAATAATCGAAATGCTAAATATACATAAAATGACGGACTTAAAACGTTATTATGGTAATTCTCGTCATCTCATACTGTAATTGAGTATTGGCTGTGGATCAAGAGTCGGGACCAGTCCATCAAGAAATAATATATGTTCTCTCCATCTTTTTTTGGGTTCCGTTGTATAATGTAGAAAACGTTAAATATTTTACTTTGTAAAGTATTGTTGAACTAACTTCATTTCAATTCAACATCTCAATTGCAAATAAAAAAATATATATTAAAAAATATTATATTTTTATATATAAATAAACAAAATAAATCAAAATGTTTGGTCAATTTATATTTCCATTTCTTCGCTCTGGTGTCGAAGCTAAGCGCGGCGTTAAGTTCTGCCACTAAACACGCATCCAGAATTCGGTAGAAAATGGGGAATGGAGTGTCCTAGCACTAGGTTCCCTCTGCCTACCCTGCGGGATACAGCGTGAAGCTGATTTTTTATATATTTATTATATAAATAGTTCAAGCACATTAAATTATAAAAAAGTATAGAATCAAATTAAATTATATATGTATGTAGATTTTATACTAAATTTAAAATGCTAACTTTTCTTAATATTTGTTACAAAAAAAATATTAAATATATAAGAAACACTAAGAACAGGATACTGTTTCGGTCTTGAAAAAAAAAATTAAAATTTCAATATATAATTTTGCATTATTCATATTATAGGTAACTCTACAATAGCAAACTTGTCGACTTATCCGTCTGTCTCTTTGTAACAAAATTATCGTAGTCCCAAATCAAATAACTGATATTTCATGAGTAATGGCAGAGTGGTGAAAACAAAAATATATATTTCACAATAGGAATATAAAAACCGAAAAAAAGCCAGTCGTGGCGCAGTTGCACGAAGTGTGACTGTAAAAGCGACTGGTTGTGGGTTCAATCCCCACTCGAGGAGATGAAATATTTACTTAAATTTATATTTCCAAATATTCAACACTATTATATTTGAAATACATATTTACGCATATAAGCGGAATATTGAATGAACCAAGTGTTAAAACCGTAGGTAACACACTAACGACCCAATCGAGAAAACGTGATAAGTGACGAAATTCTTCTCTACACTTTGTCACAGTTATACATCCATGTAATTTATTACTCCCAGATTGGGAATTGAACCCACAACGATTACGTTTAAACTCAGACACTGTCCCCTGAGCCACGACGTCCACAGTTAAATAAAAAAAATACATTTATATAACCATAGAGCACAAGATTAAAAATATATAAAACTAAATAGTTGCTCTAAATAGGTGAACAACTTCTCTCTAAATTTATTAAAAAAAAAACAAGTATTATTGATGACGTCACATGACAGGTACCCGACAGCTACATACTGTACGGATTTATTACCACTCCGCTAGTTGACATTCATTTGTTGAATATGAATCATTAGAAAATTTTTAAAATACATAAGTTTAAAATACAATTTTAAGTTTTAAATTTAAAATACAGATTTAAACTCATGTATTTTAAACATAATAACATAATCTTATTTTTTTTAGCTAGCGTTGAATTGATATTGAATTATTGGACCATTTTTACGTATATATAACAATTTAAAACTTTTTTCTCGTTGGCAGAAATGGACCTAATTAAAATCGGACACGGTAAGCACTAGATTACAAAATAAAAAAGAATCTTCAAATTCACCCAGCTCATCCAGTCAAAAGTTTTGAGATGACAATAAAAAAAAGTCGAATTGACAACCTCCTCCTTTTACATATCTACAAAAAATAAACACAGAAAAATATACAAAAAATAAACATAGCAGGATTAGTATTACATAATATTTCACAAAAATATATATTTTTTTGTTTTACCTAATATATTTTAGTTTTAATTTGTTTTCCGCATATAGCAATGTAGAACCCAGTGTCAGAAAATAATTAATTTAACCGACTGGAAATCGAACTTCATTGCATTTCATTAATTTTATCATTCTATAGAAAAATTATAGTCTCATGTCGCATATTCATATTGAAATCCGTCATTCAACACGCAATGCTTCAAAAATAAAAATAGAAATGTGGAACAGAGTGTCTTAACACTAGATTCCCTCTGCCTACCCTTCTCTATCCTGAGTGAAACTGATTTATCTCGCTTATTTCCTGAATTTACTCTGTAAATTTAACTCTACGTCTCCACTAGATACGACATTCAATTTTAACCTACTTTCCCCTTATAACAAAATATATTTACAAATAATTTACTTTACAAAACCGAATCTGAAAAGTAGTGATAAATAAAATATAACAAATTAACTTCACCTTGTAAGAGGTCAAGGAGAACTTTTACTTTTAACAACTATTAAGACGCCGTTTCAGCCTTGGGGACTCGCCTCTCTATAGTGCTTTCAAATACAATACCAGCTTTTCCGGTGTAAAACGTGGAAACACCTGAATAATGTAATTTTTTTATGATTTTATTTTACACTCACTACGACATGTTCTGAAAAGAGTATTTTTATGTTTAGAATCGCTGAAATTGGTGTACGGTTTGAAGGTTGCATTGTGATTTTACTTAGTACGATGGTTGTGAGTTTGATTTCCTTGAAATGAATTATGAGCCACTGCGTGACCACAAAGTGTTACTATAAAATCAAATGATTATGGGTTCGATCCCCACCCGAGAAAGTGAATTATTTATTTACATTTATATTTTAATTTCTTCGCTGTGGTGTCGAGGCAAAGCGCGGCGCTGAGTTTCGCCACTTAACACGCAATACCTCCAGAACTCAGCGGAAAAAGTGGGGAATGGAGTGCCTTATCAATAGATTCCCTTTGCCTGCCCTGCTGTGTGCAGGATACAACGTGAAGCTGATAAAAAAAAGAATTATGGTCATTTCGTTGCTCTGGTAAACAAGACAAAGCGCGGCGTTATGTTTTGCCCCTTAATTAGCATTGTTTCCGAAATTGCAACACTTGGGGAATTGTGTTTCTTATCACCCTTTTTTATAGGTTCCCTTTTTCTACCCTTTTCTATTATCTATTGAATATAAATAAAAGCCTTCAGAAAATCCAAGCTAAAGTTTTTTTTTCAGTTCGAAACTCAACGCCGCATTTCTGTCTCCACACCAGAGCGAAGAACCCCCCTGCGCTACGACTGATTGGCTGGTATCGAGTTCCGTCTGTTTGACTGGTTTCGTTAAAATCATATGATAACTTAAAAAATATCATTTTTATTTTTTAATGAATGTTATTGATACTTTCCAGGCAGTCGTGACGCAGTGGCACAAAGTGTGACTGTAAAACCGACTGGTTGTGGGTTCGATCCCCACTCGAGGAGATGAAATATTTACTTAAATTTATATTTCCATTTCTTCGCTCTGGTGTCGAGGCAAAGCGCGGCGTTGAGCTCTGCCACTCAACACGCAATGCTTCCAAAATTCGACAGAAAGTGGGGAACGGAGTGTTTTACACTAGGTTCCCTCTGCCTACCCTGCTGTGTGCGGGATATAGCGTGAAGCTAATTTAATTTTTTTTTTTAAATTGATACTTTCAAACGTTGCTATTCGACTATCACTTACCAAATAAATATCATTTTAATCAGATCCAGTGTCATATAAATGATATCATTGTCATTATATGCCAACAGACTTAAACTTTTTATATATAAAAAAAAAACTTTTCTTTTTAATTTAACATAATAGCCCTTAAGAAAAAGGTTAATGAGTCAAATTCATTTAACTTTGATGATATCGATTCTCTCATTAATTATAGTTGGAACGTGGAGTAATGGAGTTCGATAGCTAACGGTTAGCACCGGAAATGATTTTTTTAATATCTATTCCTTGGTTCAAATATTATTATGCATCCCATTTTGTACGCAACATTGGGCTTTATAAAAAAAACTAGTTCGAAAGAGTGGAGTAAATGAAGTAACGAGAAGTGGGCCAAGTTGTGTAAGAGAGCGTTTTATATTATGTTTTTTTTTAAATATCAACAACTATATCCCGCAATTAAGGGGGACGACAGAGGGAAATTGGGAACCTATTGTTAAGATACTCCGTTTCCATTAAAACACATCTGTTCCCCACCTTCCCCTGAAATTTTGGAGCATAGTGTATTAAGTGGTGTTACCAGAGTGAGGAAACGATGATATTCAATTTTACTGAGAGGGAGTCGAACCCACAACCGTTGCGTTTACTGCTTGCGCATTTCGCAGTTAGTATAAACTTTTTGGGATAATATAAATAAGTTTATTATTAACATCAATGTGTAGATGTATTTGAATAATAGATGTTGCTTTATTTATATTTTAATAACTCTCTTTACTGTTTATTTCACTTGAAAATAGACATTATTTAAACAAGCCGGTCGTAGAACAGGGGCACTAAGTGTGACTGTAAAATCGACTGTTGTGGATTCGATCCGGACTCGAGGAGATGAAATATTTACTTTTTTTTTTTTTTTTTTTTTTTTTTTTTTATGGAAAAGGACAAGGCAAACGAGCGTTCGGGTCACCTGATGGTAAGTGATTGCCGCCGCCCACGGCCCCGTGCAACACCAGAGGAGCTACAGGTGCGTTGCCGGCCTTTTAAGGTGGAGAAAGACGCGCTTTTTGAAGGTACCCATGTCATATCGACCTGGAAACACTGCCGCGGGTAGGCCATTCCACAGTTCCGTGGCGCGTGGAAGAAAGTTCCTACGAAACCGCACAGTAGTGGATTGCCACGTATCCAGGTGGTGTGGATGATAATTTAGCCGATGACGTACGGTGCGGTTAGAAAATTCGGCGGCCGGTAACAGGTCAAACAGTTCTTCAGAACACTCCCCATGGTAAATGCGATAGAGAACGCAAAGCGAGGAAACGTCTCTACGCAAAGCCAAAGTATCAAGCCTTTCACAGATCATTGGGTCCCCAATGATTCGAATGGCTCTACGTTGTATGCGATCAAATGGTTCAAGCTGATACTGGGGTGCACCAGCCCAGAGGTGAGAACAGTACTCCATATGAGGCCGAACCTGGGCCCTATATAGGGCCAAACGGTGTTTTGGCGTGAAGTACCGTCTCGCTCTGTTGATGACCCCCAGTTTCTTCGAGGCCAACTTGGCCTTGCTTTCCAGATGATCGCGATACTGGCAGTCACTCGAAACATTAAGGCCCAATATACTGATACTGGGCGCGGCTGTAAGAGGAGTGTTTTGAAAGACTGGCGATATGATAAATGGGATTTTTTTTGTGGTTAACGCGCAAACTTGTGTCTTCAGGGGGTTGAACTGAACTAAGTTCCTTTCACCCCATGAGGAGACTTTGTTGAGGGATGCCTCAATAGAAGACACAAGTTTATTTCGGCACTGTTCAGCGTTTTCCCGAGAAAGACTTGCTCGGCCGGAGTAAACAGCGTCCACTGTGCTATCATCTGCATAGCAATGAATGCTAGAATCCTCTAACATGTCATTGATATGCAAAAGAAACAGCGTAGGGGACAGCACGCAGCCTTGGGGAACGCCAGCGTTCACGGGCATATGTTTAGAGCAAAAACCGTCGACAGCGACCTTGATGCTGCGCCCAGTGAGAAAGCTGGCGATCCATTTGCATAAATTCTCGGGAAGCCCATAGGATGGAAGTTTAGCCAGGAGCGCCTTATGCCAAACTCGATCAAAGGCCTTCGCCATGTCCAAACTAACTGCCAGGCCCTCTCCCTTGCTTTCAATAGCCGCTGCCCAGCGGTGGGTAAGGTAAACCAGAAGATCACCGGTTGAGCGACCATGGCGAAAGCCATATTGTCGGTCATTAATCAATCGGTGATCCTCTAGATAAACCAAGAGCTGGCTATTGATGATGCTCTCCATGACTTTTGAGAGCAGGGAGGTGATGGCAATAGGCCTGTAGTTAGATGGATCGGACCCATCGCCTTTCTTTGGGATCGGGTGGATAAGAGCGCTCTTCCATGAATCTGGGACTACGCCGACTGAGTAAGAGTGCCGAAACAAACGCGTTAGCACCGGTGTCAGCTCAGGAGCACAAGAACGGAGCACTAAGGGAGAAATGCCATCTGGCCCGCTCGACTTGTGGATGTCCAAAGAGGACAGAGCTCGCCTAACAGCTGTTTGGTTAAACTTAACCTCAGGCATTGAGCTCTGGCACCGCGGGATGGTCGGCGGCGTTGATCCTTGGTCATCCAAAGTCGAGTTTGAGGCAAAGAGAGCGCCCAGGAGATCGGCTTTCTCTTTTGCCGTGTGGACCAAGATGTCATTTCCCGTGCGTAATGGCGGAAGCGAAGGCTGGCTAAAGTTGCCAAGTGCCGCCTTTGAGAGCGCCCAGAACTGATGAGTTCCGGACGGATAGCTCTCAAGCTTCTCGCCAATTTTGGCGATATGCTCGGACCTTGCTCTGGCAATTTGCCGCTTAAAGAACCTAGAGGCTCGGTTATACTTCCTTTTTGAGGTTTTCACCTCCGGATCCTTAGTAACCAATGCCTCAGCCCAGATTTGATATGCCTTGCGTTTGCTAGAGGCAGCAAGCTTGCAAGACTTATCAAACCAAGGCTGTGACTTGCCACCGATTGGCACTACACCACTAGGAATATAAAGTTCCATGCCCTGTAGGACCACGTCGGCAACAGCAGCGGCACAGATACTAGGATCATCAGAAGAGAAGCAAACCGGCCCCCAGGGATAAGATGAGTAAAATGTACGCATCCCATCCCAATCTGCTGACTTGTAGTGCCAGACGCGACGAGTTGCGGGTGATCTGCAGCTGTCGCGCTTAATGGGCACGACACTCCGTACCAGGCAGTGGTCAGAGGACCCCAAGGGGGCATCGACGACAACCTGGTACTGCTCTGGATGTGAAGTCAGCAAAAGGTCCAATAAAGAGGCATTGTGGTTGTCCACGTCCGGGAGTCGCGTAGGCGACTCAACCAATTGGGACAATCCGTTCGCCATAGCAAGGTCAAATGCAGCCCTCCCCGCGTGGTCGGTGGTGCGTGATCCAAGCCAACTGGCATTGTGCGCATTAAAATCGCCAAGTATCACGACCTCAGCGGAGGGGATCTGTGAGAGCATATCGTCGATAGCCGATTGAATGTGCTCCATGAGCCGATCCGTTTCTGCATTACCACTGTGGGACCTGTAAAGGCATGCGTAGACTCGGGCACGATCGTCCGAGTCAACACGGAGCCAGATGGTAGACAGGTCCCGACCTTCAAAATGGGCAAGACGACGGAAACTTAGGTCCTCCCTTACGAACACAGCGACCCCGGCATGAGGCATAAAGTTATGTTCTATTTTGTAGCCGGGGTATTGGAGATAGGCTGTGTCGCTCGGTCGGGCAATTTGAGTCTCCGTTAGGAGTAACAAAGCCGGCCGTGCCGTCTCGAGGTGGTGGTGGACGGCATTTAAGTTGGAATGTAGACCCCTGATATTGCAAAAGTCCACGTTGAGCGTGGAAGGGGTTGCCGTGGAGCGTACGTCTCGTTTGCCCTGTCTATAGCGCGGAACTTTGCCCTCCCCAGAATTCGAAGGGCAGCCTGAGTTTAGAGACTCAGGGAGGGATTCTCCAGCACCGGAGGTGCTGGTACCCTCCTGGGGTAGTTTCTCTTTAAGTGCCGCTATCATATTCCAGGGAGGGGTGGGAGGTTGGGCTCCGGAGCCCGGCATTACCTAATGCGAAACGCAGTGGCATAAAGCCACTACTTAACGCCGGTATTAAATGCCGGGGGTGGTATGATCCGGTCGAGTCTGCCCATGCGTGTTGCCATTGCTGGCGACGTGACTCTACCACACGTACTTTAGTCGCCTTTTACGACACCACCAGTACCAGGATGATCCTATTCTTAGCCGGGATCACACGGATAACTTTACTTAAATTTATATTTCCATTTCTTCGCTCTGGTGTCGAGGTTAAGGGCGGCGTTGAGTTCTGCCACTCAACACGCAATGCCTCCAGAATTCGGCAGAAAGTGGGGAACGGAGTGTCTTAACACAAGGTTCCCTCTGCCTATCCTGCTGTGTGCGGGATACAGCGTGAAGCTGACTTATATCTTCATTTGGTCGCTCTGATATCGAGGCTAAACTGAGTCGAGTTTCGCCACTCACCACGCAATATGAGGAACGGAGTGTCTTAACACTAGTTTCTTCTGCCTACCCTGTTGTGTGCGAAATACAGCGAGAAGCTGATTTGATTCTATTTAATTTTATATAAATTGAACAGGCAAAATAAACTTTTATGGACCATGTGTTGTGTGCAAGTGTTGTATCAACACAAAAGATCCGATTTTGAACATTTCACGCGTCCTGTCCGCCACGCGTGTCCGACTCCACCGACAGGAAGCAATCGACATCCTTTTTTCTGTTAAGAAGCTATCGGTTCGTGCTTTTTATTAGTTTATGATTCAAAATTGTTATTTTGTGATATTATAAAGTTAATTATTTTATTATACAATACTGATTAGCGTCACGAATGTGGAAATTCTCTTTAGGATTAGAAATTTATATTATTAACATTTTTTTTTTGTGTTAGTTTGTATTTATATTGGGGTTATGTCCTTGGTCTGTTTTTAATTCGTCGATTTTGATAGGTACCTAATGGTTCCACTGTAACGTTAATTTTTGGTATAAAATATATTAATTGTATAAATTTAACTATTTCATTTATATCGAAATCGACTGGTTGTGGGTTCGATCCCTACTCGAGGAGATGAAATATTTATATTTCCATATCTTCGCTCTAGTGGCAAAGCGCGGCGATGAGTTCTATCACTCAACACGCAATGCCTCCAGAATTTGGCAGAAAGTGGGAAATGGAGTGTCTTAACACTAGGTTCCCTCTGCCTACCCTACCCTGTGTATGGGGTACAGCGTGAAGCTAAAGATTTGAAACGTACGTAAAAATTTTAACATCTAAGGTAGGTATTTCAAGATCAATCTAAAAATATCTACTAAAACAAAACATATCTACTTTTCTGTTCTTGTTTGAAAACGAGATAAGAAGAGAAGAGAAGAAAAGAGAAAGTTGCCATAATTACGTTCAGTAGGATTTAGCCACGTAGCCTTAGTAGTGAAAACAAACCACAACACTCCATCCATCATACCAGAGCGTAAAAAGAAAATTTTCGTTTTACGCTCTGGTAGTATTTCCTCGAGAGCACTTACATTTACCGGAACCTAGAAGTAACTCTCTGATTTAGTTACGACACTTCCGTTCCCCACTTTCCACTGAAATCTCGAGGCATTACGTGTTCAGTTGGAGAACTTGCCTAGCTACCAGAGCGAAGCAATGAAAATGTTATATATTCCATTGAGTCATTTCCCGAGTGTGAATCAAACTCACACTCATCGCGCTCCCAGTCGAACACTGCGGCCCTTGCGCCGTATTATAGTAGTATATAGATACAACATACAATACATTATGAAATTTAGTTAAATTTGCAGGTTATAAGCAGTTGATGTGCATTAAGATTTACATAAACAAACATTTTCTCACAGTTAGATCATGTGAAATGCATTATCTTGATCAAAAACGAAATTTAGAACGCAATCCGACATGAACACAGTAAATTTACAATGTATTGTGTTTTTCATTTTATCACATTTACATTTTAATGCTCTATAAAACAATTTCCTTTCTAAGTAAATTGTACGTCTTATAACTTATTTTCTTGAGGTTATAAAAAATGTTTAATTAGTAGCGAACTAAGCGCGGCTTCGCCTTAAACTTAAACTTGATGTTATATTGACTTGTCTGTTATTTTGATGTACAATCTATATTACAGAAAAGGAACAAACATCCTCACAAATTTTGGCATTAATAATATTAGTAGGATTTCGCGTTATTAATGTTAGAAAATATTTTTCTCTCAGTTATTCAGAGAAGAAGAGAGTTTGAAACTGCATTGTAATTTAAAAATTAATAATTAAAAAAAAAACAATCAAAGCACTTGGTAAACTAAATTCTATATAGCGCTATAGAAAATGCTCGGAGCTATATATCATATGAGCCTAACATCGAGTGGTTTACTAGTAATCCTAGAAGAGTTCCACTATCCAGATCCTGGCTCCATCATCAGACCAGTTCGATGATACCATATTATTGTCACCTAACGTATAAGTAACTTAATGTTGCTAAGTTGATATATCAATTATTATAGGAGGGTTAAATTCACTTTCTTATTTTTTTTTATTGCGTGATTGCTAGTCAGCCGAGACGAGAAATGTTAAAAATAAATTAATTTGATTTAAAAATTATTTACTATTTTTATAAGATTTAAGCATTTATATACCAACATAAAACTTTATACAAAATTCTTCTCTTCTTTATACAATAGTATCAAATGCGATGTCATAACGAAAACTAATACAGCAGTAGGTACTCGCCAAATATAATATTTTCGAAGACTTAAGTGAGTAGTAAATACTTTTTCACCATTTCAAGATATCTCTAGTTGATGTATGTAATCCAGTAATAAGCTTTATTTTACTAAAAGTCAAGATTTTTTTTAATAATTCAAATGTGATTGTTCTACCGAGTAAATCAAACCCACAGCTATCACGCTTACAGTCATTAGAACTCACACTGGGTCATTACGGCTTGATTTTTCCACGCAGCCTTTGCTCTGGTGTCGAGGTAAAAGCGTGGCGTTGAGTTCCGCCACTCAGCACGCAATGCCTCTAGAACTCTGCCCTCTGCCTACCCTGTTGTATGCGGGATATAGCGTGAAGCTGATTTATTTATATGAAAACTAAGTTTCTCTACATAAATATTAGTTTGAATTGAGTAATCTTATGTCTTTTCTAACAGTCACACCTTTACGGCTAATTATATGATTAAAATTTTATCGGCGAATTAAGATTGTTCTTACTGATTGAAAACAGATTATATTAAAAGCCGAAAAATGTTGATTTCTATTTGATAAGCAAAATCATTTAAAAAACAAGACGGCATGAAATCTATGCATATTTTTAATCTCAAAATACAAATTGATTGTGGGTTTAAATCTTCTTATACATATAGTCAATATATCTAGATTAAATATAATAAAAAAATAGCTTCTTGTATCCCGCACACAGCAGGGTCGGCAGAGGGAACCTAGTGTTAAGACACTGCGTTTCCCACGTCCTGCCGATTTTTTTTTAAATATCTAAATTAAATTAAAATATTTTGTTTTTTTCTTTTCTATATGTATTGGTAAATAGGAGAAGATATTCTTCTATTCTACCTTTACTTTACATTCCCTTCTCAATATGTATTTATGGGTGTATCTCCAAACAATTTCGGGGGGTCGGCCTGAGTTTTAACTTTGTATAGATATATGTTGGTGTAAAAGGTGTTTTTTGCTATGGTTATTCATTTGTTAGTAATGTTTCTTGGCTGGGCACAGGACTACACTGGGATGGGCACGAATCACTCCCCTCCCTTGTGCCTACGCCCATGTATGCATTATATTTCAAGACTATATAAAGGCTGATATAAAACTAATGTCATTTAAAGAGTATTAGCGTTTAATCAATTATTCAATATCGATTATTAGGAGCAAAATCAACATCAGATAATCGCTTGGAGAGCTATAAACAATTTTGGAATGCCGAGTGACCGGTTTTATACAGAGTATACCTCAAAATACTTTAAATATATTTTATATTTAATTCCAAAACTCATTGAAAGGCAACGCGTTAACTTTCTTAACAATGCAAAAAAATATTGTGATTCTACTTAAGTGTTTTTTAACACCCGCAGGGAACCCGGAAGTTAATAAGCATACCGCTCCACTTTTTGTAGAATTCTCGAGATATTACGTGTTAAGTGATGGAGCTCAATGATACATTTTGGCAAGTTACCAGAGCGAGGATATGAACATATTAAATATTTTATTCCTCCAAATGGTAATCGAACTCACAACTGTCGTTTTTACATGGTTGGGACGCTGCGCCACGACGGCATCTAATTTTCGCCTAAATCTGACAGTTAAATTTGACAGTTGTGGATTCGATTTCCACTCGGGGAAGAGGTAAAAAGGCTAAGTGCCGAAATAGGGAACAGTGTAATAGTACTAAATATCTCGAAAATCCCGTAAAAAATGGAGAAACAAAGTGCATTAACACTAGGTTTCCTATACTACCCCGCTATAGCGGGATAGAGCGTGAAGCTCAAAACCTTATTACTACAAACACTAATCTACATCAAACAGGAACTATGTCACTAAGACTTTATTGTACAACATTGAATATTATCATACAAAAAGTGATATGGGTTCGTAAATTTGATAAACTGTAATCTTCCTACTTCACGGGTTACATATAAATAGTTACGTAGCGTTGTCGTCGCCACAAATGTCTTTATTTACAGTACGGCCAACAAGTCGTGGCCTCCCGTAAAGTTAAATTTTCTGAAATTATGCGCTTTAGGTCATTCAAAAGGAAAATACTAATGGAAAGACGTTTGAAAATAAGAAAAATCCTAAAATCAAATATATGCGCATATTTTGTTTTGATGCGCCGTTTGTTTTGATTATTTTTGGGTTTTGAGGTATAGATCTGCTAAACTGCGCGTGCTCTGCTGCGTTTAGCACTGCTTCACGAATTGAACTTGAATTTGGGCGGGATGTGGATAAGTTATAGCTATACAGGTATAGTGACAGTAGATTCTTTCAACCTATTCTACTTTAAGAAGACAGTAAAGGTTAAAAAATTGTATTATATATGTATATAAAACAATAGAAATATAAAACTGTTTACGAAAAACATATTTTCAAAAAAACCCCTAATGAAAACCATCAACCCGTAAAATTAATAATGGATGTATAAATTCGTTCCCGTTCCTTACAAAATGGCCGACACCTGCCTCGTTACATAGTAATTATAAATTAATGTATTAATTCCAGAAATTCAAACTGTTTAGTCTTATATGGAGGAAATAAGTCTAGGGGAAAATTATAATCTAGGCATATTTCTTTGCTTGTATGGATAATCATTTAATTTATTATCAATAAGATAAAGGCCAGTCGTGGCGCAGCGGCACAAAGTGTGTTTGTAAACCGACTGATTGTGGATTCGATCACCACTCGAGAAAATGAAATATTTATTTAAATTTATATTTCTATTTTTTCGTTCTGAACAAAGTGGGGAACAGAGTGTCTTAACACTAGGTTCCTATATATATATAGGGGTAAATTATTTTTTTGATCACTGTTAATCTTTCATTCACATCCTTAAAAGCTAAATAAAATCGTTTCCCTTTTAACCTATAACACAATTTTACTAAGAATTGAAGACAAATCTACATAGCGTGTATTTTTATTTCATATTTAGATGATAATCTTGGAATTAAATTAAACTTTCTTATGCATTTAATTAAGTATGTAGGCTAAAACTTGCTGTTTGCCCATTACGACCGGCGCACGCGCCGTGACCGAAGGGTTGGCTATCCCCTTATATCTTATTAAAACACATTGCAATTTCAACCTTAGCCGACTGATCATAAAGTTTATTTCTAAATATTAGTTTTTTTTACGATATTACGTAACTGAAAGTATCATCTCAAATGAAATTGAAGGTTCAAAAGGTAAAAGTAACTTTAAAATTTAATTGAAAAGGTTTAATTTACGTTGAGTTCGATACAATTCATATCTTTCACGTTCCGCTTGACAGATCTCAGTATCGTCTGAGGGCTTACTGACCACAATTTTATTGTTCGAAATTTTTATTGTTTCTTAGGGTTTATAATATGGAGGAAGTGACATGTCGTTGGTTGTGAACGTTATTTTATTGTCGGTAGATTAGGTGAAATAACCACATTTGTTATTAGATACATGTATTATTATGACACGATCTGTGGGGAACGGAGTGTCTAGACACTAGATGCGGGATGCAGCGTGAAGCTGATTTAATTTTATTTCATTTACTCGAACGTATGGCCTGGTTAGTCATAGCGCTTGGACGGTTTTCAAATACGCACGAGTTCAAACCCTGTAATCCATTAATTTTTTTATACGTTTTCTTAATAAGTATATAAATAAAATTACCTAGATCTAATTTCTATACATATAAACGAAACTAAACAAATAAAAACAATCAAATAAATAATATTTTAATTTGTTCTTAAGTTTAGACCACGAATACATCACTAACTATTTCAAAAGGCGAATATTTTTAAGCTTTCGATCAATTAAACCTCATCATCTGTTAGTTCTACCGTTAGGTAATGTTAGAGAGGTGCAATTTGAGGCCGTGCACTAAACGCTCGAGATCGGATGACCTCTAGTTGGAGATAGGGTTGTGTGTTTTATATGAAACTCTCTAGAAATTATATATTTATATGAATATATGTAGGCAGGGGGAACCTAGTGTTAAGATACTCCGTTCCCCATTTTCCGCCGAATTGGAGGTATTGCGTGTTTCGTGACAGAACTCAACCCCGCGTTTAGCCTCGACACCAGAGCGAAAAAATAAAAATGTAAGTTTAAGTAAATATTTCATCGCCTCGAGCGAGGATAGAACCCACAACCAGTCGGTTTTACAGTCACACTTCGTGCCAATGACATTCATTAAAATATATGTTTATGAGATGAATGCAAAGATGATCTTGTTGCTTCAAGGAATCTGCTATAGACTCTCTGCTCTTTTGGTAAATGAAGGAATAAATTTGAAAAGAATAGAATGGGTTGTTTAATTTTATATATTTTTGAAAAATCGCCGTTTCGAACAATTTACAATAGTCTCACTCATAACATATATCATTTTCATATAAAAAAACAACCGTTTTGAAATTAAAACGATATTCTCCAAATGAATTGTGGCGGCGCCGTAATAAATAGTTTAGTAATTGTTATTTCGAGTCTCTAAAATTTACCGATACTCAGTAAACTTAAACACCTATAATAAATACCATATGATTATTAATACAACATCACAGATGTGGCTATTTCTTCTTTAATTTTTTTACTTGATATTTCAGCTTCACGGTTTACTTTTAACGGGGTTAGCCGGAGAGACCAAGTGTACGGTCTCACCTCTTTCAAGCATGAACTCCGAGTGGTCCTCTCAAACTCACGCTCCTAGAATTCGTCGAAATTCATCCAAAACTGTCTCAACGAGGACAGAGCGTCTTAACACTAGTTTCCCAGGTTCCCACTTCCCTGTACAGGATACAGAATCAAGATAAAAAAAAATTAATAAAACTTTTGTTTTCAGTTTAGCACCAACCCTACCTTGTACGGACCTCTCTCTGAGATGCTGCATGTGTCAAATACCGGAACAACATTTGTAAATGTTTTTGCAATTTATAATCATCTTAAAGGTTAACTCGGCAATATTATATATATATATATATATATATATATATATATATATATATATATACAATCTATCTATATATCGGGTTCCCTTATACCCTTATAGAAAGATCACTTTGTCATCCGTCTCTAAAGAACATTTAACTTCAGATCGCGTGACTGTATCAAATATCCAATTCCATAATTTAAAAAAAAAAAACATTACAAACGTATAGTAAGTAGTTGATTTCATACAAAATGAGTGCATATACACGCATAATTAAATTTGTAAATTTTTATTAGTCGTATTTCCCTTTCGCCTTGATACGTGATATAAAACAGTTTAAATTCGACTTATTTAACTGTTCTGTAATAAATCGATAATTGAAAGCTTAATGTAGTTCAGTCAGCATGTTCCGCAGGAATCCAGGGCAGTATGCGAGGACAACTTTAGAACCGGTGAGTTGTTAACAATATTCGTTTTGATAGTGATTTAAGGATTTATAAAAGAATCGTTTAAAATTCCAATCACTGTGCATATTTAAAGAGTAAAAAGTTATTCTTTGGATGTATATAATATATGAGTGACAATTGAAAAAAATCTTTAAATTACATTTTATGATTAGCGGCGTTGAGTTCCTCCAATCAATACGCAATGCCACCAGCAAAGTGGGGAAAGGAGTGTCTTAACACAAGGTTCCCTCTGCTTACCCTACTGTGTGCAGGATACAGCGTGAAGCTGATTTTTTTATTTTAATATTTTAAATATTTATTTATTTAAATATTTTAAATATTTATTTATTTGAATATTTTAAATATTTTATTCAAAATTATTTCTCTAAATTTAAACTGAAAATAATTTTCTCTTTTTTAATAAAATAATTTTAAACATTTATTCTGGAGGAAAAAAAACTTTTGCTAAAAAAATATTTATATATATTCAGTTATTCAGACATTTTCAGCTAAAATAATATATAACTTACTATAATTTCATAAACTAACTGATACATTGTAAATTTCCTTCGAGTTATTCGTCGTCGAGAGGCCAGTCGTGGCGCAGTGGTTCTAAGTGTGACTGTAAAACCGACTGGTTGTGGGTTCGATCCCCACTCGAGGAGATGAAATATTTACTTAAATTTATATTGCCATTTCTTCGCTCTGGTGTCAAGGCAAAGCGCGGCGTTGAGTTCTGCCACTCAACACGCAATGCCTCTAAAAATTAGGCAGAAAGTGGGGAACGGAGTGTCTTAACACAAGGTTCCCTCTGCCTACCCTGCTGTGTGCGGGATATAGCGTGAAGCTAATTTAATATTTAATTTTATTTTTTCGTCGATTTCCGTCATTCAACATCGTCTCGAATTTGTGCAGAAAGTATAGAACGAAGTGTTTAAACTCTCTCTCTCGGCCTATCCTACAATGTTTTTAAATCCTATTATTAAACATATTAACTCTCATTAAAGCACAAATAAGTTCAAAAAACACAATAATTACAAGGAAACTGCCCTACAGATTATTAATAGCAAGTAACCTCTCAAAAACATCGTTAATAATACCAACGGACGCGCTTAATATATGAATATGCATTTTTCTCCCTTTGCTGGTCTATCAAAAAGTTTATATTAATATAACCCATCAATCAAGGATGAACTTTGAAGATAAAATAAAAGTGAGTTGGGTTTTTTATTTCATTTTGACAGCTCATTTCAAATATGATTTTTTTTTCGGTCTTCACGCTATATCCCGCAGAGTAGGTGGAGGGAGTCTAGTGATATGACACTCCACTTTTTCCTCTTCCACTTACCGCCAGAATCTAGAGGAATTGCGTGTTGAGAAATGAAAACATTAAATATTTCTTTTCCTCGAATTAGGATCGAACCCACAACCCGTCGCGGATCTAGTTACACGCTTGTGCCACTGCGCCGCGACTGGCATCAATATGATATAAACATTTTAGAGATGTAACTGTAAATGTTAAGTTGTATTGTGAAATAACTAAAAAAATCGACTAATCATTGATAAAATATTTGTTTGATGACTAAGTAGATGACACAGTGTGTGTATATGACATAGAGGTCATAGGTTTGATTCCCATGCTGAGTAAAGGTGAATCATATTCACCTGCAAAATTATTCAGTAGAAAAAAAATAGTGAAAGGTAAGTTCAAATTCAAATATATATATATATATAAACCTCATCATTATAATAGTGGTGATTATTACATTATAATAGTAATAGTGAAGTGTATACTTCATGCTGCAGGGTAGGCCCTAGTGTAAGACACTCCGTTCCCCACTTTCTGCCGAATACTAGAGGCATTTCGTGGAGGCATCGAGTGGCAGAACTCAACGCCGCGCTTTGCTGCGCCTCGACACCAGAGCGAAGAAATGAAAATATAAATTTAAGTAAATATCCTCGAGTTTGGATCGAACCTACAGCCAGTTAGTTTTACAGTCACACTTTGTGCCCCTGCGGCACGACTGGCCTCACTATTTAACACCATTCTTTTATATCATCTTAATAACTAAGATTATAGTATGAGAAAAAAAATATTGCTCAATCTAAGTAAGTTATCTTAGAGTCGACCTTCTATTGTTTACGTGTAATTAAAATTACAAAATACAAACTAAATTCTTTCAATAAAATTATATAGTAGATGCACTAAGGTATTTTGTTCAAGTTATAAAATATTTATCTACCGTTGTATCACGTACAGCGTGGTGGGCAGAGGGAACCTAGTGGGTACCAACTAAGACTTTCTGGCTAATTATCGAGAAATTGCGTATTGAGTGGTAGAATTCAACACCGACCTTAGTCTACTTGTTATAGTGACGAAATTTAAATAATTCATTTCACTCAGTGGTAATCGAATCCACAAACGTCGTGTTTACAGTAAGCTCAGTTGTTGTATCACGACGGCCTCTGAAATGTAACAAGGAAAATTATATATTTTCTTATCTTAATTTGAAGGCATTTTTGGAAATGAAAGAACATGTTGTCCTGTTACAATAACTTACATACAAAACAACTTTTTCTCTGAAAACGTGTTCTCTATAACATACTATACGAAATTTTTTATAAATTAGCTTCACACTATTACATATTCCGCACACAGCAGGGTAAACAGAGGGAACCTAGTGTTAAGATACTCCGTTTCCCACTTTCCGCCTAGTTCTGAAGGCATTGCGTGTTGAGTGGCGAAAGTCAACTCTTCTCACCACCATGACCAGGAAAAATTAACGAACAAAAATTTAACTACAAAAATTTTAATTATAAAAACAGAGCTTCTGTCTCTTTTCTTCGTTTTAAATGCGGATAGTTGTAGGGTTACATAGCATTGAATGTTTTTTAAAATGAGGAAATAGATTGTTTTTTACTTTTATTAAAGTTATTTATCTTTTGTGCAAAATGCGTGACTTGAGAAACTTTTATTGCCCTACAATAATTATATTTGAACATGAGGTTAATCATAAAAAAACATTATTTTTCCTTTACTTATTACGACTAATATAAAGTGACAAAAAATAATTCGATATAAATATTTAAAATACGGCCGGTCCTGGCGCCACAAAAAGTGTCCTGTAAACGCGACTGGCTTTGGATTTGATCCCCACTCGAGGAATTGAAATATTTATTTACATTTATATTTCCACTTTTTTTGCTCTGGTGTCGAGGCTAAGCGCGGCGTTGAGTTCCGCCACTCAGCTTGCAATGCCTCCAGATTTCGGCAAAAAGTGGTGAATGGAGTGTCTTAACACTAAGTTGAATATAACGAAAATGTCTAATATTTAATAAATAATGTATATACCTAACAACAATGTAACATAAGGTATGTGCAAACTAACGTTGCGTAGCGTTGCGTCATATAGCGAGCATATCTTCAGTTGCGCAACAATAACTCACAGGTGGAATGCCCGTTTATAGGCCTCCACGGGTGCTTGGACACGGTCTTAGGTAACGTTTTCAATTTATATATGTCTATATACTTTAGTCGGTGATGGACAGGACTTTCTATAATATTTGTTAATCATTTTCTTGAGAATAGAATAGTAGGAAATAAAAAACAGCTAGGGTAGACCTACCGCTTAGATTATCCATTCAGAACTTTCCGCTAGATATCGAGACATTATGTGTTGAGTGGCGGAACTCAACGCCACGCTTTGTCTACTATAGCGAGGACATGATTATAATAAAACTTCAATCATTCCTTCGAGCTCGAACCCACAACGATCACGATTATAGCCGGATGCCGACGATCTCGTCCATAAATATAGATTCTAATATTTTTTTAAATTTAAACAAATAAACTATCAATTTATAAATTAATAATTCATTTAATACAAAAATAATATAATATTTAACGTTATATTTACAGAATATACTGTTAAAATACAGTATATTGTTATGACAATACATCACATTCAGTCTTTGACGTTCAATCTCTATCCAATATCTATGAACAAGTAGCAATTAACTCTTCCTACTTTCACTGAGATTTAAAAGATGATAATAATTAAACATTTTCTGCAATTTCGTCTATTAGTATGGTAAAATGAGTAATAATTTTAAAATAGTATTATAAATTAAAAAAAAAAATATATATATATATATATAGTTAGCTTCACACTGTATCCCGCACACAGCGGGGTAGGTAGAGGGAACCTAGTGTTAAGACACTCCGTTCCCACTATCTGCCGAATTTTGGAGACATTGCGTGTTGAGTGGCAGAACTCAACGCCGCGCTTTGCCTCGACACCAGAGCGAAGAAGTGGAAATATAAATTTAAGTAAATATTTCATCTCCTCGAGTGGGGATCGAACCCACAACCAGTCGGTTTTACAGTCACACTTTGTGTCACTGTGCCACGACTGGCCTTTCAGCCACTCAACACGCAGAAGAAGAAGAAGAATAGCCCCCAGAATTCGGGAGAAAGTGGGGAACGGAGTGTCTTAACACTCTGCCAACCCTGCTGTGTGCGGGATACATCGTGAAGCTGATTCATTTATTTATTTATTTACAATTGATCTTACAACTTGTGAATAAGAAAACAAAACTGCCCGATTTTTTTACTATAAGCACATAATTATTCCTCTCTATAGAAAAAAATAATAATAGTAAAAAAAAGTAATATCCAAGGAACCTAAAGTTAAGAGGTTGGCGCACGTCCACGCTCCGGAACGGCGCACACGTCACGCTCGCGGTGCACGCCCGACGCGTGCGCATGTTGGGCTACAGTTAGACTGTACACATAAACATATGCTAGTGATAAATTTAAAAGAAAACATGAAATTATTTCGCATGTAAGTAATTTTATTTGGCACTAAATACAAAAGAAATAAGAATATGAGGACGGTCGTGGCATATTTCTATTTTTTTGGTTGAAGCTTTCTCTTGTGCAAATTGCGGCGTTGAGTTCCGCCACTCAAGTGTCTTCAGAATTCGGTAGTAAGTGGAGAGCTCCGTGTATTAGCACTAGGCTCTTTCTGCAGGGTAGCCTGCTAGATGCGGGATACAACGTGAAACTGAAAAAAAAGATTGTAGGATATTTAAGAGAATTTCTGTTTGTCTAAAAGCCAATTTATCTATATATTTCTTTCACTCCTGCTTATAGCAGAGCATGATGAAGAAAGGAAATAATGGCAAGAAAACCAGATCTCTAGTTTTTATTTCATCAATTTCATCACATTGCATACCCCGAAACTCTATGACTTTATCTATTTTATCAGAAACATAAAATATAAATAATTAAAAGATATATTTTACTAAGTGAGAATCGAACCCGCAACTATTACTTTTACTGTATAACGTATAGTGGGACAAGCACTACAATTTTCTTTATCACAAATTCATCTAAATTATTGAACTTTATGTTGTATTAAACCACCATCCTTATAAAGACTGATCCATATGTATAAATGTATTTAATTGTTTCGGGACGTTATACATACATGTAGGGCTTACATTAAAGCTCTGTGTTTCACGGTTCATTTAATTTATAATATACTATGTATTTGCAGGTTCAATACCCGTGCTAGGTCCAGTGACCTAGGCGCCAAGAATTATGTTAATATATGTACGAGGCCGTCGTGGCGCAGCGGCACAAAGGCGTGACTGTATCGCGACGGTGGTGGGTTCGATCACCACTCCACCAATTAATTGTTATATATAATTTCTTTGTTGAGTGCCGCTAATCAACACGCAATGCCTCGAAAAATTATAAAATATGGGGAACGGAGTGTCTTAACACTAGGTTATCTCTGTCTACTTTGCTATATGCGGGTACAGCGTGAAGCTCATTTTGATTTATGTGTTTTTACCTAAATACCCGTGCTAGGTCTAGTGACCTAGGCGCCAAGAATTATCCTAATATATGTATGTATGTTTGCTGCTTCATGCTTTTTCTCAGAAACAGAATTCAGAAAAGGACTAAATAAATGTCAATACAATGCACTCTCCGATTATCGTCCGAATTTTTCCCCTTCTCACATTCTCTTCACCTGTATAAGTTAATTCGTCCCTTATATGATGTCCTTCCTCATAATGTTATCCGTCCCCTTAATGTTCAATATTTGTGTTTGTGTTTGTTTGTGTTAAATTAAAATTTTTACTTAGTCCTATAACTTACATTTGTTTTTCAAATTAACGATAAATTTAAATACAGTTCTTACTTCATAAAGTTCATAGTAAGGAAAAACAACATAGCTCAAACTATTTTTTTTACTAAAATAAATACTTATATATATAATTTTATATAAATATAATTTTAAGCAAAAAAAATATTTTAACTAAAATATTTTATTTGCTTAAAATTATAAGCAAAAAAATACTTTTAGTCGTGATACTAGGTGTAGGTACTTGTATATAGAAATATATATATATGTACTTCAAATTTCTTCTAATACTTCACTTTACTTGACCGTACAAGTGTCGATTTTGGCAAACATTTTGAGAATTGTTATTGAACGAGAATCTAATGAGTGCTTGTTTAATTTTTCAATTGAAAATAAAATCGCAATTAACAATTAAATGGTAATAAATTAGCTTAAGCCTATTAAATTGCTAAATATTTTGGTATATATAGATTATTAAAGAAATACTTAGAAATATTTTAAATATATTAAAAAGAAACAAAGAAACTTTACGCACATAGCAGGATAGGCAAAGGGAACCTGGGAACCTAGAGTTAAGACCGTCAGTTCTAATTAAGACATATCCGTTCCTAACTTTCCGCCGAATTATGGAAGCATTGCGTGGCGCAAGTCAACGCCGCACTTTGCCTATCTATCTATACACTAGAGTGAAATAATGAAAATATGAAATATGTAATTTTTCGTGTGGCAATCGTACCCACAACCATCGCGTTTATGATCTTACTTATGATCCTGCGCCACCACAGCCTTAATATTATAAATAGTTTTTAAAGTTATTATTTTATTAACAAGAGATTTTATTAAATAATGTCATATTTCCATTCCTACTCGGGAGAAGGAATTATTAATTTTTTATTTCTACGCTCTAGTACCGAAGCAAAACACAACGTTGATAACCGCCACTCAACACGTAATACCTCAAAAACATCGACAGAAAGCGATAAACGGAGTGCCGTAACACTGGCCCCCCTCTCCCTATCATATTATATGCGGAATACAGATTGAAGCTGATAAAATAATAATATTAATAATTCAAAAATAATTGATACAAAAAACTGCAAATCTCTTTTAAATGAAGGTGTCCCACCGTTTTTGACGGTTAAAGGTGATGAGCCATGTGAACAAATTACCTTATTTGTCATGCCCGAGACAACGTGTTTATTATACAAACTCGAATTTATAGGCTAAAATATATACTTTTTAAGTCAAAGAGGACTTTAGTTAATAATAAATATTTCTAAATATATGAATAATTTAGTAACAAGAATAAAAAATATCACTTTTAACCAGCTTCACGCTGTATCCCGCACACAGCAGGGTAGGCAGAGGGAACTTAGTGTTAAGACACTCCGTTTCTAACTGAGTTCTGGAGGCATTGCGTGTTGAGTAGCGAAACTCAACGCCGAAGATGGTTAATTATTTTGCAAAATGCTATAAAATTGTAAAACGAACTTGAATTACTTGTTTTTTGTTTGAAATGACGAATTCGACAGCGTTAAACTCACAAAATAATAATATCTGACAGCTGGTGGTGTCACTTCTGTAGTGACCTAATATAAAAATCGCTATTACAAACTCTATCCCTTTCATATAGCGTCCATAAAAATAAATGTACTAACAATTACATAGTAGGGTAAACACCCTCCGAGGGAGTACTAGTTCACCAAGTTTTAATGTAATAGAGGGTAAAAAACAACTGTTGGTATTTATTTTATATGTTTTTGTTTGAGGTTTTTGTCTTTGAATCCACTTCTAACGAGTGTTTTGAACCGTACTTGTTCGCTTGACCTGTTTCTATTAATTTGTATGGAATACGTTCTAATTTAAAAAGTAATATTTTTCACTTATATTTTTTATTATTTTTAGGATTCCGTTCCGGATTCCAATTTTTTAAGGAAAAAAGGAACCCTTATAAGATCACTTTGTTGTCCGTCCGTATCTACATTAATTTAAAAAAAAGATATGGCCCTTTATATGGCAAAAAACACAGTATTTCGACACTACAAAGGGAATCAAAATTCATAAATCTGAATTTCAGAAAAAGCTCAAGACGTCCAAATTTTGTACGGAACCCTCGGTGGGCGTGCCCGACTCGCGCTTGCCCGGTTTCTTTCTTCTATTCATGCTAATTTAAAGGGTAATATTTTTGTATAGACTAGTAGCTAGTTAACAGATCGTTCGAATATTTAATAGTTTTTTTAAATATTCTTCGATGTTGAGTTAATAATATTCATGAAACTAAGATTATTTAAATAAATACAAATAAATCTTCTTCACGCTGTTCCCCGCACACAGCAGGGTAGGCAGAGGGAACCTAGACACTCCGTTATTAAAAAAATCTGAACGCATTCCGTGTTGTGTGGCTGAACTCAACGCCGTGCTTTGCCACGACGAAAAAAGCGGAATAAAAAGTAATGATTTTTGTCATATGTAAAAAATATATATTTATTACTTTACATTCAACATTATATCCAACATTAAAAACATAATTTATCAGCTGACACTAAACAGGCAAAATTATATGAAAAAACTGGTCTAAAATTCTTTTACCAACAATCTATTAAAAAGTTCTCATAATGTAATATCAAATAAGAGTTCATTTACATTCATTTAAATGTTTCCAGTTTTGAGCGGAAAAGGAAACATCAAATTTAAGATTTTAGTCAGTCGCGGTGCAGTGGTACAGTATCTTATTTTAAACGCGATGATTGCAAATTCGATCCCTATTCGCTGTAATGAAACAGCTATATTCATTACCTCAGTCCGATAAGACAAAGCCCGGAGTTAAGTATATTTAACACGTTATATATCGAATTAAGGCGGAAAATTTTCTTCTCTCTCTTGTTTTTCAATTTCCCTTATGAGCAGAGGGAATCCATTGTTCCCTACTTTCCGTCGAATGTTTTAAAGCATTGCGAGTTTAATGGTTGAACTAAACCGCTTGACTTTTGCCTTTATGTGCCAGAACAAAGAAATGAAAATATTAATAAATAAGAATTCAACCCCCGAGTGGAGATCGAACTTACAACCGTCGCGTTACAATCACTACCATATTCCTTCGCGACGATTGCCTCTTGCCTCTTTTTATATGGTTCAAAAAAACCCAAAGACGGTTACACCCACCACCTAGGTAACACCACACCATACCATTTCGGACAGTTCAACAACCTATCATCACAGCACAAATGAATGGAATCATATATCGCGGCGTCCACCGGAACGGGCAGACCGCGGTCACCGCATCTAGTTTACGTTACGCCACGGCCCTCTTCCTTTAGTTAATTACATATTTAAATTTCTAAAGAAAAAAACATAATACGTAACAAAAAGCTCTTATTCTCAAGTACCTATAATATTTTTTATACAACATTGTGTTAAGGTCAGTCGTGGCGACTGGTTGAAGAAATGAAATATTTATTTTAATTTAATTTATTCTTTCTAAAAGAAATGAAATATTTATTTCTTCTTTTCTTCTTTTCTTTCTTTCTAAAAGAAAAGAAATGAAATATTTATTTAAATTTAATTTATTCTCACTGGTGTCGACGCACAGCGCGGCGTTTAGTTCCGCCGTTTAACATGTTGTGCCTTCAGAATTCGGCGGACAGTTGCGAACGGAGTGTCTTAACTCTAGGTTCCCTCTGCCTACCTTGCTGTGTGCTGGGGATACAGCGTGAAGCTGATTTTATCAGTGACACGTTGTAAAATTCCTTTTTAGATAATATATAATGTATGTCAAAACAACAGTTCTGTGTTAGTAATTTAAGTAGTTTTATAGTTCTTTTAATGAATCTAAATATACAAGTACTTAAAAATTCTCTATCCTATTACACTTGCCCATCTGAGTTATAAAATCATTGTAGTGGAAGTATTAAAAATACTTTCTGCCTGCGGTTGCGCACGCGCATACTCATTTATTATATAGTTTATACTAATATTATCTTATGTAATTTTTGATAATAAACCTAAAATTATGTCACCTTTATTGTTTTTCATAAACTTTTTTCTAAAATTGTTACATGTAATTAAAATATAAAATTATACATATATTCAGATAATTAAAAAATAACACTTCGTCGTAGCGTTGTCTTATGTTTTTTTAAATGCCAAATGATAAATATTAATTTTCTATTAGCTAAATTAAAAAAAAACTAATTCTTAATATATTCCTATATTATAAATAGGTGATAAAATTTTAAGGCAACTCTACTGTTCACGCTACTAAGAGTGTTATTTAAAAAAAATATATCATGTTAAAAAAATATTTTTTTCCAATTCTTATTTTATTTGTATGTAAAGTAGATGATAATAAACATTCTTCTAATAGTAAACGAAAAAACTTAATAAGAAAATTATATAGATAACAAACATTTATTGGAAATTTAATAGTGTTACAAAAAAAATTGTGTTACAGTAGTGATTTAATTTTTTTTCAGCTTCTCGCTGTATCCCGCACACTCCGTTCACCACTTGTCGAATTTCGCCTTGGTACCAGAGCGAAGAAATTAACATAATAATAAACAAATCATTCCCTCGAGTTTGGATGAAGAACGTGCTCAGCTGGTTTGGGCACATAGGACGAATGAGTGATAAAAGAATGGTAAAAAGATTTATAATGGAAAAGTGAGTGGTAAGAGAGGTAGAGGGAGATCTCGGTTGACCTTCGAAAACACAATATCAAAGATATAGGAGGAAGGTCACGAAAAAAGCATGAGGATCCCCCGGAGGGCATGTATGAAGAGGTGGATGACAATGGCGAGGCGAAAGAGTTGTGTAGAGTGTACGTAGCGTTTGGCGCTCTCCCTGACGGGTTAGTAGGGATAATGCGAAAGAACCCACAATCGTCGCGTTTACAAAATACACGCTTGTGCCAAAACTCAAACAAATTTAGTAATATAATATTAAACTAGATATATTGTAACTTCCAACCATAACAAATTTTTTTTTTTTTTTTTGATTCCAACCATAACCTTAATTATTTAATTTCAAAACAATAACAAAACAGAAGTAGTAAAAAATGGTCTCATAATGGCCGCAACTTAAGCGAAAATAGAAAATTCTTGTCATATCTGTAGGTAATGTGAGGTGAAGACGGCGGTGCCTCTGGAACGTACAATTTTACCGTCAATTTGACGCGATTTCTGATTACCCGTAACAATGGCTGACGTTTGAAAGTGTAACTGCATCGTTCCATATGAAATCAGTTTTTTTTAATATAAAAAAATATATTATATACATTAAAAATATATATTATATTTTTTTTTCTATCTGTAGTATTGTTAAATGATCTTATATGAAAATATGGGACCAAATAATGAAATTATAGGAATTTCATTATTAGCGTTTAATACGTATTTACTTTACAATAAAAAAAATCATAAATTTGTTAGTTATAAAGATAAAAGACAAATGTCTCTTTAAATGAAATTAAATAAATCACAGTTATAGGTATTGATTATGCGGCAAGTACAATTGACTCGTTTTGTATCGTATTAACAAATATAAGTTTGTAACGATTTTTTTTCTATGAAATACTTATTCACTTATTGGATTTTTTTCATATTGTAAGTTAACTGTAGGTCCAGGGAAAAATGCAGAAAATACAATGTGCAAATGCTTTGATTGCATGAACTAAGATTAAATCAGTGCCTCAAAGTACCGTAGACCTAAATATTTGGTATTTATTTCAACTTGATACTTCCACGCGATCTCGAGATAATTGGTCTAGACAGACGGACAGATGTACATACTATATTCCGGTTCTGTTTTTTCGTTCTGCGTACGGAACACTAAAAACAGATGAAGAAAAGTAAGTAACAGCAGCGAAGGCAGAGGAAACGTAGTGTTAAGACACTCCATCCCCCATTTTCCGCTAAATTTTGAAAGCATTGCGTGTTCAGTGGTGGAGCTCAACACAGTGTTTTACTTTGTTAAATATTAGTATAAAATATCTCATACTATTTATTTATTTCAAATAATATATTGTATTTGAAATAAAAATAAACTTTCACGATAACGCTGTCCTGAGCTACGCTTGCTAATATAACGGTCGTCGCGGTCTGCTTGGTGCGCGCGTGCAGCGCTATCGTTGTTATGTATAGTTGATCCTGTAGATAATATTTGAATTAGATTTTTTTTACTTCCAAGAGATGTAGGGTGCGAAAAACGGACATTTTGAGATTTTTTTTTTAATATTTGCAAAATTATAATTTTAATTTATTTGCTGACCGTACTGGTGGCCGCCCTGAAGTTAGCTGAGCAGATTTGATTATAGAAATTTTCTCAGTTTTGAACATTTTCTTCCCGCGTGAAATATGATTGAATTATTATTTTTTTTAATTTATTTTCCATATTTCCATAATGATCCTTCTTATGTGCATTGTCTTAAATTTGGGCGGAAAGCAAAGCACGAAGTGTCTTTACACTAGTTTCTCTCGCCTGCTTGATAGCGTGAAGCTCTAATAAATAAATAAAATAGATTGCTAAATTATATGGATTTTTATATCACAAATAATTATAAAATGTTTTAAATATTAATTTGTATTTAAAAAACAAATAAACTTTAAAATTATTATAACTGAAAATCAACTACAGACAGATTAGAATGAACAATCGAAAACCAGGCACATTTCCAATAAACAAAGACAGTTAACTTTATTAAGTCCATTTCGTGTGTACCGAAGTGATCAGTGCTCAACTAGCACCTTCGTTCGCAATGTCATTGCTTAGAAATACCATGTTAATTTTTATTTTGTTATCGATTAGAACAGAAGTAAAAAAAATACAATTAAAAAATCAGCTTCACGGTGTATCCCGTAAATAGCAGGGTACGGAGAGGGGACCTAGTGTTAAGACACTCAACGCCGCGCTTTGCACCAACCCCAGAGCAAAGAAATGAAAATATAAATGTGAATAAATACTTTATTACCTCGAGTGGGGATCGAAATTACAACCAGTCGATTTTACAGACAAACTTTGTGCCACTGCGCCACGACTGGTTTCGAAGAGACTATACGAAGAATTTACAAAATTTGATTCCAAGTATAAAATCGCCTGCACTCAGTAATTTTTATACTACCTACATAAAATTATTCAAACATTATAATTATTGTTAACGTATTCGGCGGAAAATGGAAAACGGAGTGTTCTAACACTAAAGTTATCTCTGCCTACTCTCCTATGTTCGGAGCGGGAAGCTAAGAAAATTGAATAAATAGTACAATTAAAGTTAATTTAATCAATATATAAGAAACATAAGAAAAGTAGAAGCAAATTAACATTTTAAGACTTTTTAGCAGCTGTCCGTATAAAAAAATTAAAAACAATTAACAGATGTATCCAATTTGAGAAGTCAAAAATCATACATCTGCTGCAACCCTTCCGCGGGGTAAAAGGGGATACTTCCGAAAACACAGGCCCAATAATAATCCAATTAGGGATGGGCACGCTACAATGTGCATGGACAATGGAAATGATTAAAGTTTCCACCTTCGAACTACCCTCTACAAAGATTATCTTTTATCAGACACTTTTTTTAGTAAAATATTATTAGTACGTACATGTATATATTTTAATTTCGTGCTGTATCCTGCGTATATCTGGAAGTAAGAGGGAACCTGGGAGTTAAAATTTAAGACACCCCGTCCCCATTAAGAGACTTTTGTCCCTAATTTTCTGGAGGCACATCGCGTTGAGTGGTGTAACTCAACGCCGCGTTTTGCTTCGGCACTAGAGTGGAAATCGAACCAACAACCTGTCGCGATTATAGGTACACGCTTGAGCTCCGACGCCACGACTGGCCTCATCTACTCGTATGTTGTTATGTATAGTGTTTTATTTGTATTATTTCCGCGCCTTATATGTACATATAAGACACGGAAATATTATCCATAAATCAAAATGGAATGACCATATAGGGCACTTCTTGTGTTATTATATTTTATTATTTTTGTATGTCCAAAGACAGACAGAGAGAGAGAGAGATATTAATTAGTCTTGTACACTAATCACTCATAGATGCATTAATTGTTTTTTTTTTCAGCTTCCTGCTGTATACTGCTTACAGCAAGCAGAATAGGCAGGAGTAGATAGAGAGAACCTAGTGTTCAGACACTTTGCGCGGAGTGATTTTCGAGGCGGTGGAACACAACGCCGCGCTGTTGCCGTGGTACCGCAGCGGAGAAATAAACAATTATTAAATACTAGTTTATTCTCAATATTTTTGGATTTTTATCTACATCATTATGCAAAGATAATTATAACAATTAATTTCTATATTCGTTAATAAAAATTATTATATTATTTTGTTTTATCATCTAAAAAAATCTATTCATTATAAATAATTAAATGTTTTTTTTTTATAAAACAGCAACATTATAACAATAATACGAGATCCCGCTTGTACCACTGTCGAGGCCAGAGAGGCCGTCCTTGCGCAGGGGCACAAGTGTATGATTGTAATCGCGACAGATAGTGGGTTCGATTCCCACTCGGGGAAGTGAAATATTTAATGTTATCGTTTTCTCACTTTGGTAGCAAGGCAAATAGCGACGATGTGTTCCACCACTCAACACGCAATGCCTTCAGATTTAACGGAAAGTAGTGACCAAAAGTGCCTTAATGGGAACGTGAGTGTCTTAACACTAGATTCCCAAGGTCCCTCTGCCTGCCCTGCTATTTATATGTGTGCGATATAGCGTGAAGCTAAAAATTATTATATAATATAGAAAAGGAAGTAAAGACATACTAAAAAAGTAGTCAAAAATACCTCATCCAGTAAGAATCAATACATTGACCGCCGTCGAGGGTGTATCGGAAGCACACGTGCCGAGCGCACGTGTGGCCAACCCTTCTAAAGGAAATCTGGTGCCCATTTTAATTATGACGTTTTTTAAAATGTAAAACTTAGTACATTATTTTGATAATTAAATAAATTGATATATTTTTGAAATTTTTGGTTGTTTTTTTTCAATTTCGCGCTATATTCCGCATGTAACAGGTTAATCTAAGGATGGGATTAGGAGGGACTCTGAGGGTGTTAAGACAGTCCGCTCTCCATTAACAAATTCTGGAGGCTTCGCTCTGGTGTCGAGGCAAAGTGTGACACTGCGTTCCGCCACTCAACACGCAATTCCTACAATACTCGGCGGAAAGTGGGCAACGGTGTGTCTTAACACTAGGTTCCCCCTGCCTACCCTGCTATGAGCGGGATACAGCGTGAAGCCGATTTATTTATTAATTTTACTTTGACTCTGTGTTTTTTTTACATTTTCATTACCGTGACGCCCCAAATAAATATTATAATCATATGAAAACTAGAAGAACGCTATATGACAATAGATAATAATTTTATATACTAATTTACAAATTAAGATCGAAGGTCATATTGTCACGAAACTTTAATCGTTTTAGATAAAATTAATATGTTTTTTCAAACTATTTAACGCACTTAAATTAAATTTATTTGTAAAATATTCTAAAATATATATTTTTTAATAGATAACGTTTAAAAGAAACGAACTTAATAATATGTTGAAGTATATTAATAATATATATTATATACATAATTTTAGAATCTTGGATATCGGCGATTAATTATGGATGTGGAAAAGATCTGGTCTTTCCAAAAATGTCGATTTAAATATAACACAATATAACATCTTTCCAAGAAGATTTTTGCTTAAGAGTCCGGTTCTGGTTCATGTTAATAAGATACTTCTCTATATAAGAGGAATTTATGTTCCATTATACTTAATACTAGATGGGGTGACGATATTTGCAAAGTGGCTGGCATTTGCTGGATGCGAAGTGCTCAAGACAGAGCTCAGTGGCGTGCCATTGGAGAGGCCTATGTCCAGCAGTGGACTAGGACAGGCTGATGATGATGATGATGATGATGATGATACTTAATACATACATACAGATGTTGTCTAAATTTGTTGCAATTTTTTTATATTTTTATTTAAATATGAAGTCTAATATAAGCGCCACGGTGTTTTTTTTAAGTCTTTGTCATATATTTTAGGACTGTTATTGTTTTAAATACATATCTATTATTTGAGTGACGGTTGTAAGTTCGATTCTCGCTCTGCGGAATAGATTATTCAATATTTCCATTTCCACGCTCTGGCAACACATCAAACCGCGGCGTTAGCTTCCGCCATTCAACACGCGACGCCACGAAAATTCAACGGAAATTGGAACACGGAGTTAGCTTAACACTATATTCCTTCCACCTGCCCTTCACGCATTATCTTGAATACGATATAAGGCGTGAAGCTGAAAAAAGAAGTCTTATTTTAATTACCAAAATACCTACTAATTCTATTATGATAAAATAGTAAAATTTTCTAACAACGTTAACCGTTTACACGATACGCATCTCGTCAAAATATTTTGCTGCAACAAGCGCTATCTGGCATCTGCGGTTAAGGCGGAAATCGCCAATTCGAAACAATGCTGTTCTCCTCGACGGTATGATGGGTATGACGAGATCAAACATAGGATAAGACTATATAAAATGGTTTTGTTAACAATTTCATGCTGTTTTGAGTATCTAAAATATAATTTATGTAGTTTTTTTTTGTTTCTCGCACATGGCAGGGTAGCCAGAGGGAACCTGGGCAACATAATGTCAAGACACTCCGTTCCCATTAGAATACGTCCATTTCCTCTGAATTCCGGAAGCGTAGCAAGACGATTTAAAAATGTTATATATTTTTGTTTATACAGATAATTGGTTCAATGAAAATTGAATAAGACATTGTAATATAGAGAATATACGCGCAAAAATGTAATATATTTATATTTTTGGTTTTATATGCAAATTTTTATCTTCGATATCGATTTACATATGTGATACTAGTATATATGTATATGTTATAATTTTTTTATCTCAATAACAATATTGAAAACTCCCTGTAAAACAAAAGCCACACCAATTCCCCAACATCCCCTCAACCACCAGCCCTCTCCCCTTATATAGGTAAGTACTATTCTTAATAGAATGCAAAATTATCAAAAACTTCCAACATTCACCTACGTGATGAAGTACAGATAACTAGATAAAGACCCTTGACTGTCCAAACGAGTGTTAGGGCGCGTGCGAATGCTCTTTATATAACGTAAGAACTTAATTGTTTCCGGTATAATTAAATTTTAAAGTGTAAAGCTTCACGCTGTATCCCGCATGTAGCAGGATAGCCAGAAGGAGCTTAGTATTAAAACACTCCGCGCTCCGCTTTCGCTGAATTCTGGAAGCGTTGCACGTTCAGTTGCAAAACTTAACGACAAAAAGCCTCGATTGAGGAAAAAAAAATATTTAAAATTTCCTCAAGTGGAAATCGAACTTACAACCTGTTTTACAGTCAATCACTACTACTAGCTTGTGCCGCTACGCACGACTGACCTCAGTTTAAAGTAAAAAAACCACCTGTCGTACTTTAAATAGCGTTAAGATCAGTTTAAATAATAAATTTTAATTAAACTCTATTCGCACACCGTTTGTTAATTAGTCATTTTATTTATCATTGCTTTGATTTGATTTAAAAGGAAAAGGAATAAAAAACCACATAGTTTATAAAGATTTTTGAAGAATCACTAGGGATTTTATACGTGTTTCGTTGCATTTTTTTTAAACCATACAATAATCAATGTGGGGAACAGGTTCTTTAGTAAGCCATATTCTTTTTTCTTTTTCAATTTTATTTCATTTACATATAAGTTAAGGCAGTCGTGGCGCAGGAGCATAAGAATGTGACTGTAACACTACGTTTGTGAGTTCGATCCCCACTCGGAGGAATTATATCATTTCTTGGCTCCGGCACCAAACTCAAGAAGAAATGCCTCGAAAAATTCGGCGGTAAGTGGGAAATAAAGTGTCTTAATACTAATATAGGTTCCCACTGCCTATCCTCCTGTATACGGAATACAGCGTGATACTATATTTTTTTTGTTTATAAAACTAAATAGAATTTTCAGGTAAAAATAATAAATGAACCGTGTTACTTTTCAAAACCTTGTACCGCAACTAACATTCACTATAATAAAGAATAAAAACAAAGAATTTTAAAACAATAACAAGCGAATGCTTATAGCAATAGATATAAATCAATATGTTAAAACAATTTATTGGTCGCCACATTGCTCGTACGTTAATCATAAGGTAAAATGGCGCTATAATTCCCACATTTTTTTAGCTTCACGCTGTATCCCGTACATAGCAAAGTAAAGGGAATCTTAACATATTGGTAACACACACTGTTCTAATTAGAACAGTTTCTTTTCAAACTTTGCGTCCAATTATAAAAGCACTGCGTGGCGGAACTTACCGCCGCCTTTCGCCTCCTGACCAGAGTAAAGATTTTTTTTATGTATATTTTATTAATCAACTTGAAGACATAATTTTTCTTACATTCTGATAATCTCTATGCTAAACGATCGTTTTAATAACAATAGAAAAGCCTTTTTGAGAAAAACAATATTTACACTAAGCAAAAAAGCAAACGATTTAACACATAACTTCAATTAAACATCGAATAACTATTGATGTTTTGCCACACAGAAAATCACAATTTCATAGGCAAAGGGAACCTAGGAACCTAATACTAAAGCACTAACGTTCCACTCTTTCCGCCGAATTCTGGAGCCATTGAATATTTAGTGGTGAATGAAGACATGACAATATTAAATATTTCATAACCTCAAATAGGATTCCAACCTACAACCTCTATCGTTCATACCTCTGCGCCACGTCTGGCCTAAATACAATATAATATACCAACTATTATACAATAACAAATCAATGCGCAATCGAATCTGCCTACGGATGCGTCACACCGTGGGACCGGCGTAGGCGCACGCCTCACCAAGTCACCACGTGGCCTTGCCTGCGATCGTTAGCCGTAATGACTGCGGATTGACAGGGTCACGATGACTTAGTATTTGTTTTACACTTCTACAAATTATGACCTCTGGCTTTATAAATTATCCGAGTCTACGTTTTTTTTTTAGGATTCTGTAGTCTATGGTTTAAATAATTATATTTTTTAATAAAAACAAAGCGAATAAAATCAGCTTCACGCTGTATCCCGCACACAGCAGGGTAGGCAGAGGGAACCTAGTGTTTTTTAGACACACCGTTCCCCACTTTCTGCCGAATTCTGGAGGCATTGCGTGTTGAGTGGCAAAACTCAACGCCGCGCTTAGCCCCGACACCAGAGCGAAGAAATGGAAATATAAATTTAAGTAAATATTTCATCTCCTCGAGTGGGGATCGAACCCACAACCAGTCGGTTTACAGTCACACTTTGTGCCGCTGCGCCACGACTGGAATTCAATCAGATCTTATTATCAGAAACTAAAGAAACTCTCATTGAATTGCTCTCAAAGTGTATCCTAATAAAAAAAGAATAATCAAAAGCGGTTGGTGTGATATTGAGTTATTTGATCATTTATCGCGCACATACTTAATGCAAATTTAAGGCTTATGTGATTTTCCTGTGGATATCATTGTCAGAAAAGGACCAAATTAAAATGGGACCCCATGCGATCCAGACCAAGATCGGAACCGATCGGGTGAACACCCTGTCAAAAGTTCTAAGAAAACTAACATAGAAAAATACACTCAAATTGATAATCCTCTTTTTACAGAAGTCAGTTAAAAACAGATTCCTTATACAATATGTTTCTGTCCGTCTGTCCGTCTCTCGGTCTATTAAAACCCTTTTCTCAAGAGCTCGTAAAGATATCTGAAGTTTATATCTAATACTAAGCGCTACAGTCACAGAAAGGGTGCACACATCCCATCCATATTTAATTTTATCAACTTCTATAAGTTATAGGAACTTTCCGTTGACCGTTGGTAATTATGGAGTTAACACAGAACCGCCGGTGCGTGATTTCAACTCGCACTTGATCTATTTTTTATTCATAAGAAAAAATATTATTATTTTTGGCGTTTTAAATATTTTTTTTATATTGTCATGGTAATATAGATTAAATATTTATTTAAATTCCATTTAAAACCAACTTTACACGAATGTTATTATGTTACAGAATATTTGTTTGATTATTATGTAAAAAAAACCAGTAGCTATTAATAGCGTCTTACATTTAAATAATAAAGCTTTTGTTCTTGTTTATCAAAAACCGACATCACCTACAGACAAAATTAAATCGAACATTTCGAAAAATGTCATTGGCCATATAATTTGAATTTCTAAAATTATATGAATTTTAAAATATAATATAAAATTAAGCAATACCGTATATTAATCGATAAATGATTTTATTTTATATTGGCTGTGACTTTTGTTTGTGCGTAACACACGTAAAAATTTAAAAAATCGGTAAAATTATGATTTGTTACTATTAGTAAGTCGTATAGTCCATGCTTTTTTTGTTTTTTTTTTTATTTCAAGTTCTTGTTCAAGTGTCTATCAATTTTTTTTTTTACTTCATGATTATACTTAATATTAGTTTACAGATAATTACTATACACTGTAAACTAAAGTGTCATAAAACAGTATATTTAATAAAACAGTTGAGGCAATTTTGGCAATTTTTTTTAACAGATATGTAATTTTTTTTTTTATTTATAATTCGATAGAAATTTAAAAAAATACTTCATGTTAAAAGAAGTTAACCAAAATCCTCTTTGTATTTGAAAACTTTTTAAAATCTCCTTTTAGACTTTTGCATTGAAAATTGATTTTTCAGATTTCCGCGTGGATTCGAGACAATGCGTATTGAATGGCGGAAACAAACGCTGCGCTTTGTACTGCTGGAGGAAAAAATGTTCTTCTAAGAGACTAAAATATTTCTACAATATTTTTTTTATTTTATTAATATATTTTTGTTGTTTTTAAAATAATACTTTAAAGGACTACTCTGTGGATCATTTGAACGTATCCAATGCCACAGGTATAGAACAATAGGGTATTTGAATTACAATCACAAGGAGGATTGCGAGGTTTCACGATCATTAACCGTAATGACTTTAGATTGACATTTTCATGACGTCAAAGTACTAAATTAAAGTTTTATTTATTTTTATTTTTAAATAAAATATTCTTTTTTTTTTAATAATAAGAAGTCTGCTTGCCTTATATGGCTATTGAAATGTTCGTTTTACATACAAATTGATCGGTAATTTAAATTCCACATTATTTTTTATTTTAATCATTAAAAAAGAAATATTTTATTAGACTCAAACGTGCGTAGAGAACTATTTCAATTAAAAAAATAAGATATTTTTAAAATATGTAGGTATTTCGAGACGAAATATTTAAATAGTCTAATAACTATTAATAAAATTAAAATAACTTTGCCAAAGTTCATAGCCATTTTCCTCCAATTTAAATCCAAGCTCGTCTACAGATAAAGAAAAATGAGTGAGTGATGTGTAATTTTATCTTGACTTCATTTAATTTAAATTTGTTTTCAGCTTCAAGGCAGATGGGCCCTAGTGTTGAGACACTCCATTCCCCACTTTCAGCCGGATTCTGGTCGCTTTTCATGTTGAGTCGCCACCACGATGGCCTCAATTCAATTTTATAAAATATACCAACTTTTTATTATCTTGTAAGTCAAAAGATTAATTATGTTTGTCATACTGTATTTCGAATTGGATAAATTTAATATGATCTCATGGCGTCTTGTGCCATCGATGACTACAAAGCCTTGCAATTTATTGTTGTGGCAATAATTGGAAATTACTATTAGCTTACGATCCAATTACTACAAATATATACAAATTATTTCATAATCATAATAATAACTGACTGGCCCCATGGCCATTCGTAGCGCCGTGTGACTGTAAAAATGACAGGTTGTAAGTTCGATTCCCACTGGAGGATTTGAAATATTTAATATTTTCATTTTCTTGCTCTGATTTTCTGATCAAGGTAAAGCGCGGCGTTGATTTCGCCACTCAACATACAATGCCTCCAGAATCCAACGGAAAGTGAGATGCGGAGTGTCTTAGCACTGGATTCCCTTTGTTTACCCAGCCTACATGCGGGATACAGCGTGAAGCTGAAAAAAAAACAGACAAGCAAACCTTTTTTTTATATATAAAAAACACGCTTCATAGGATTTAGATTTATTTTCTTATAATAATTTATAATGTCATACCTACCTTATATTATATTCCAATCAGTAAATACCTTTGTTATTACACTGTTCATTCTAGTATAAGTTATGTTTAATCGAAGATTACTATGAAACCAAGCAATTTACAATGTGACACGAGCGTTAGTTAACGCTGTGACTGATATCGACGTGCTACCTAGTTAAATTACTGGTAAGAAAAGGATTGAAGAAAAGGATGATTTAAATTAAGGATATTATTTAATTTAGATAATTTGAGGCCAGTCGTAGCGCAGCGGCACGAAGTGTGACTGTAAAACCGACTGGTTGTGGGTTCGATCCCCACTCGAGGGGATGAAATATTTACTTAAATTTATATTTTCATTTCTTCGCTCTGGTGTCGAGGCAAAAGTGCGGCGTTGAGTTCTGCCACTCAAGACGCAATGCCTCCAAAATTCGGCAGAAAGTGGGGAACGCAGTGTCTTAACACTAGGTTTCCTCTGCCTACCCTGCTGTGTGCGGGATATAGCGTGAAGCTAATTTAAATTAATTTAATTTAATATTATTTAATTTAATAATTCTCATATTCAGATATGTTCGGCGGAAAATGGAGAACGGAGTGTCTTTACACCAGGTTACCTCTGTCTACCCTTGGAAGATACAGCGTGAAACGGAATTATATTCAGACAATCGATTTGAGGGTAAATCATTTTTTTTTTTTGGATAAATCACTCCATCCTCCACTTCCTGCATATTAAGACGTTACGTGTTGTTTTTAAACGATTCCTGCTTCAAATTTCTATAGGGGCTAGAAAAATTTAATTAGTATTGGATTCGCAGAAGGACAGGGTGCAGTATAGTATGGATTTGATCCGAATTTGGAGCAATAAATTATGTACACAACAAAACGCGGTGTTAAGTTTTGCTATTCTTCAAGCAATGTCTCAAATTCGGGCGGCAAGTGGACAACGACGTATCTTGACATTAAGTTCTATCACCCCTTGTGTAGAAAACAAAAAAACAGATATATTTCAAATTCGATTAATGTCAATAGTCATAACCAATACTACAAGGTTGTCAAAATCGATATTACATAAATAGTATCGATATTCTCCGAGTGAAATTGGAAACACCATAAATCATGCCGGCAGCGGGCATTCTACGACCTTCAAGACCTAACCTATTTTAAAAACTGACTCTAGTCTAAAATAAATTTGTTTTCCTTTATAAAGAGAAAAACTACTAGCATTTTATAATTTAAATCATACTTTATTATTTTATTATTATTTTATTATTATTTTATTATCTTATTCCCCAGTCGTGGCGCAGTGGTACGAGGTGTGACTGTGAAACCGACAGGTTGTGGGTTCGATCCCAAATCGAGGAGATGAAATATTTACTTAAATTTATATTTACTTTTGTTCGCTCTGGTGTCAAGGCTAAGAGCGGCGTTGAGTTCTGCCACTCAACACACAATACCTCCAGCATTCGACAAAAAGTGGGGAACGGAGTGTTTTAACACTAGGTTCCCTGTCTTCCCAGCTGTGTGCGGGATACAGCGTGAAGCTGATTAATTTTATTTTTTTTTAATTTATCATCTTTAATTGCATTTAGTACTTTGATATACAGTTATTAAATTAGCATATCTAACGGTCTTACGCCTCAATTAAGTATTTAATTGTAATTTTATCATCTAATAGCGGATAATTATATCGTATTAAGTACAAGGATTGACATAACGTAAGTAATTGTGACGTCTTCGTGGCTACAAAAGGCAAAATAAGCAAAAAAATATAAACAATATATTTTTTTTCCATTTCACGCTGTATCCTGCATCCTGGTAGAATATCCAGAGGAGAATCTGTGTTAAGTGTTTTTGTGTGTTGAATGTAATAATATCATACTCCAAGTGGAGAATAAACCCGCAACTATCGCGTTTACAAGACGCTGTCTTACTGCCGCGCTTTGTCACATTACTTTAGCGCGTAAATGAAAATATTAGATACGTCATTGCCTCCAGTGAGAATGGAATCTACTATACGTCGCGTTAACAGTAAATTTGTGTCCCTGCAACACAACTAGCCTCAAAAAATATATATTAATTAACATTAGATAATAATCAGCTTCACGCTGTATTCCGCACACATTAGGGTAGGCAGAGGGAACCTTGTGTTGAGACACTCCGTCCCCACTTTCCGCCAAGTTTTGTAGGCATTGCGTCTTGAGTGGCGGAACTCAACGCCGCACCTTGCCTCGGCACCAGAGTTATTAGTATATTCGGCCTAGTTAAATAAATAGCAATGTTTGGACATCTACCACAATATATAGTCTTTAAATTCTCGAAATCGTTTAAAATGTTTACAATGCAACTTTACATACCATGACATTGTTGCAATTACCATATTTAACTGTGTATGCTTTGCGTTTTGTGTTGTTTTAAGGTAAACTAGGTTGAAATTATTTCATAGGCAACTTAACAAGTACTAAATTTAAACAAATAAAAACTGACTTCCCCCGGATCCCATAATCAGGACTTAACCAAAGTCTCATAAACCCTTGAAGTGTATCCTTTCTAATAAAAAATGGCGTTATATTGATATTATTTGTCCATTTGCCGCGCACATACTTTATGCAAATTTAAGACTTATGTGATCTTCTCATGGATATCATTGTTAAAAATGGACCAAATTAAAATGGGACCACACAGAGAACACCACCTTTCACATAAAAAAAGAATTATCAAAATCAGTTCACCTAGTCGTAAGTTCAAAGGTAAAAAACTTAAAAAAAAAAACAGTCGAATTGGTAACCTCCTCCTCCTTACTTACGGAAGTCGGAAATAAATAAGCGCAAAACGAAATGTCACAAAAATTGGACGGAAAGTAAGGAATTGAGTGTACTACTAGATATTAGGTTCCCTACTAGGTGGTAGGTAATGGGCGGAATTAAACAAAAAAGTGTGGTAGCCATGGGCGTAGGAAGAGGGGGTGCCGTATGGGCCGTGCCCACCGCAGAATAGTCAGGTTTTTGTAATTTAATTCCTGCCCACCCCAGAAATTAAAAAACAAAAAAATTGCCCCGAAAAATAAGAAATAATAATAAAAAAATAATAAAAAATATCTGTCCAAAAGTAAAGTACAGGCCTCCCCCAGAAAATACACTACATTTCTATTATTTTAAGAGCTATAACTAAATAACTACATTATATAATGAAATATAAGATCTCAATTACACGTACTTTTAATACTGTTGTATTATTATAAACTTGGCAAGAATCATAAAAAATGGCAAAACAATATTATATAATAAGATGATGATGGAGTTGGAAAATATCTACTAGGACCTTTGACTGCCTGCTAATAAACATGAAAAAAACGTATTTTTAGTTTTTTGAAATTGTAAATTGTTTATATAAATAATACGTGAACATAGCGTTCAATTATTTTCCCTTAATCTTAATTTTACTAAAATTTAGTATTGAATAAAGCCTCCTGCATATCTAAATATGACCTTCAAAGACAACACTTACATTATCTGACAGTATCTGTAATGTATCTATTCAATAGGCGACAGTACTAAAAGCAATTTATTACCCCAAAAATGAGTAAATTAATAATGGTGTATGCTTAATTTGAAATTAAATACTTAAGGTATTAGACATAGAGGCACAAGTGTGTGACTGTAGTGACGCGACTGGTTGTGGGTTCGATTCCCACTCTAAAAAAATTAAATATTTAGTTAAATTTATGTTCTCATTTCTTCGCTCAGAGGTACTGAGGCAAAGCGTGGCGTTTCTGCCCGCCACTCAACACACAACGCCTCCGAAATTCGACGGAAAGTGGGGAGCGGAGGGAACCTAGTGTTAAGAACACTAGGTTCCCTCTACCTATCCTGCTGTGGGATAGCGTAAAGCTAATTTGATTTGATTTTAATTCAACTGTAAATATTATCCAAAATATAGTCGCAAGTCTCACGTACCTAGTTACGTCATCCCAAAGTGCTGAGCAAGTACATTCCGTTGGCCGCTCTGGTATATTCGCAGAACCCTTAACATAAGCTCTTTGTTATCAAGTATAAACATGTATCGTTTAACATAAGCTTTTTGTTATCAAGTATAAAATATGTATCATTTAACATAAGCAACTATATCAATTACCATAAACAATTGCATCATCTAGCGGATGTCGAAATGTAATATAATAAGTAAGTTAGTATTAAGAAATAGAGTCTGTAACATGTAGTCTTAGCGACAAGTTGTCTTTAAATATATTTATAATTAAATAAAATTGTATCTTTTTAAAAAGCCTACCACGGCGGTTCGAACTTGACTGGCGCAGCCGGTAGGATTCCGCGTCCGAGAAATTAAATAACTTATCTGGTGCGATAAATTCCGCGTCCGGGGAAGAAAATTTATATCGTGCGAACGTTTTCTAACGTTTTTAACGGAATCCGAACCAAGTAAATAAATAAGTCATATTCGTGTACTCGCGTGAAGACTTGAAGACATACCAGCTTGCGACTACAGCTACAGACCTCACGAGGGAAAATGATTTGGTGAGTAGACCCTAAAAAGCTATTCCCATATATTCTATTTCCTATTCATTTTAGTTATATGTGTCAATTAAATTGTAGATTCCTTTTCAAACCACAAAAGGTTCTAAGAAGTTTCCTTGACAATTAGTTATTAAGTGTCAATTAAAGCGTAGATTTCTTTTAAACCGCAAAAGATTCTAAGAGGTTTTCTTGACGATTAGTTATAAGTATAAAAAAGAATTGAATAAAAAAATATAAATAAAATAAATAATTTAATAAAATTTAAATAATTAAAAATGGAAAATATAATAAAAATACCCGTAGAAATAAGTAATATCATCCCAAAATTTGATGGAGATGAAAAATTATTGTCACTTTTCATATCAAAGTGCGAATATGTAATACAAATGTGCGTAGTGGAAGGTAATTCAGCACAAGACCTATATGTTTTCCACGTAATAACATCAAAGTTAACAGGTCAAGCAGCTAGATTAATTAGTGAAAGACAAGACTTAGATACATGGAGTAGTTTAAAATCAGCGTTAGAGCAACATTTTGGTGATCCGCGTTCAGAAGAATGTATAGCTATCGAACTAGAAACTTTGAAAATCAATAGTAACGAATCATATTTAGATTTCTGTAATAGAATACAATATATTAAGAGCACGTTAATAGCAAAAGTAAATTTAATAACAAATAATAGTTTAAAGGAAAGTAAAATCATTATTTATAACAATTTAGCGATGAATGTTTTCTTATATAATTTACCGGAAGATTTACTTAGGATAGTACGGTTAAAAGCATGCAGTTCTTTAGAAAATTCTTTGAGTATAGTGTTGGAAGAAGTAAATTTCATGCATCAATATAACTCGAGAAACAAAATGTTAAAACAGCCTCACTCCAATACTATGACATCTTCTAATCCTTACTTACAAAGTACATATATGAAACCCTTCTTTAATACGATTAAACCAAATAACAACAATCCTAATCCTTTACAACAAAAGACACAACCCCAACCCTCACATAAATATCCTCAATTTCAAAGTATTAACCCTCAACAACCTCCAAAATTTAAATTTGGAATTAACCCTAGTAAGCAAATAAAGCTACCCGTACAAAATCAATTTGGGTATAAACCACAATTCAACCAAAATCAAGTTGGATACAGACCCCAACTCAACCAAAATCAGTTTGGATATAAACCACAATTGAACCAAAATCAAGTTGGATACAGACCCCAACTCAACCAAAATCAGTTTGGATACAAACCCCAGTTCAACCAAAACCAAGGACAACAACCCTTTGGTTATCGTCCTCAGCGACAAATAAATAACAACGATGTGAGCATGAGAACGGCTCCTCAAAATAAACCCCCAGGTTTCCGCCTTAATGAACACATAGTGGAACAAATAGATACTGGAAATGAAAATAATTATTACGACTATACCGACTTTACCGACGAAAACGAGTATAACCAACCAGGAGAAGAAAATGAAAATGATAATATGCCATACCCTGGAAACATCGAGTTTTCCGAAAATTTTGAACAATTTGAAAATTTTCACATGGATACCCTTCACCCTATCCCGAGGTAATTAATTTAAACTGTAACACCCTTAAATTACCATATATTTTTATACCTGAAATTAATGCCAATCTCATGATCGATACTGGAAGCTCAAGATCTTTTATTAGTCCAAATAAAGTTAACGAATATTTTAATGATTTTAGATATCAAGAACCATTCGAGGTTATATCCACACATGCCTCAAGTAGACATAATGAAGTCATTATTATACCATTATTTCCCACTTTCCATACTCCCGAACATCATAAATTTTACATATACGACGTAGACGGACGTTACGACGGATTAATTGGAAGCGACTTATTGAAGCAATTAGACGCTAAAGTAGATATGAAAAACGAAATATTACATACCAACACAACATCTATACCTATCATATACAACCCTACTAATATTATACATTTAAATAAACGTTGTGAACAAAGAGTTAGGTTACCGACAACATTACGAAACGGCAATGCTATTTTAAATTACAAACAATTTCGCGAAGGTGTTAGAATGCCAAGCGCCTTAGTTACTTGTAAAAATGGCTATGCAACCACCGTTATACAAAATACCCTTGATATAGAATTAACTCTAACTATTACTAGTCCTTTTATAGTTACAAAATACGAACCAAGCGAATGTAATGTAAATAAATTAGATACCACCCATAGTCTAGAGATAGACGAAATATTAACCGAAAATTTAAATAAACTCAGATTAGACCACATGAATCCGGAAGAAAAGAAAACTATAAGTGCATTATGTATGGAATATAAAGATATTTTTCACAGTGACCATTTACCCCTAACTTTTACAAACAATGTTAAGCATCACATAAGAACTCATAACGAGGATCCTATATATATTAGACCTTACAGACAACCCCAAATAATTAATGACGAAATTAATAAGCAAGTACAAAAGATGATAGAAAATAATATAGTTGTCCCTTCTCACTCTCCTTGGAGTGCCCCTGTTCATTTAGTCCCAAAGAAACTAGACGCAACTAACGAAAGAAAATTTAGACTTGTAATTGATTACCGTAAATTAAATGAAATAACAGTCGATGACAAATATCCATTACCCAATATAACCGATTTATTTGATAAATTAGGAAGAAGTTGTTATTTTACCACACTAGATTTAGCCAGTGGCTATCATCAAATCGAAGTGAAGGAAGATGACAGACAGAAAACTGCTTTTAGTACAAACGCAGGACATTTTGAATTTACTAGAATGCCCTTCGGACTCAAAACCGCCCCTGCAACATTCCAAAGTACTATGGATAACGTACTTAGAGGATTGCAAGGAATCCACTGCCTAGTTTATCTCGACGACATAATCGTTTACTCAGTTAGCTTACAAGAACACATTTCTAAATTACGAACAGTATTTGACAGACTTAGACAGACCAATTTAAAAATACAGTTAGACAAATCAGAGTTTTTAAGGAAAGAGGTACTTTATTTAGGACATACCATTACTAGTGACGGACTTAAACCAAATAATGATAAAATTAAAACAATTTTAAATTACCCTTTACCTCATACCACAACAGAAATTAAAAGTTTTCTTGGATTAATAGGTTATTACCGACGTTTTATTAAAGACTTTGCAAAGATAACACAACCTATGACCAACCGATTAAAGAAAAAACAGACTACACCTGTAACCGATAAAAAATATATAGAATCTTTTGAGAAATGTAAAGAACTCCTTGTTAACGCACCTATATTGCAATACCCCGACCCTAGTAAACCTTATATTTTAACTACAGATGCTTCAGACTTCGCATTAGGCGCAATTTTATCACAAGGACCCGTAGGAAGCGATAAACCTATCGCTTACGCAAGTCGCACTCTCAATAGTGCAGAAACTAGATATAGTACGACAGAAAAAGAACTTTTGGCAATAGTATGGGCCGTCAAATATTTCCGCCCTTACTTATACGGTAACAAATTCAAAATAATCACTGATCATAAACCCTTAGCGTGGTTAAACTCATTAAAAGATACCAATAGTAGGTTAACCCGCTGGCGGCTACGTTTATCGGAATACAACTTTGAAATAATACATAGAAGTGGCAAAAGTAATTGTAACGTAGATGCCCTGTCTAGAATTCGCATCAACGCCTTGGAAGATAAAGAGAATATGTCCACCCAAGTAAATATAGATAAAGAAGAGAATCAAAATGAAGAAATAAGAAAAATAACAGAGGAATTAAAGAAATTGGCTGAATTAAAAAAAATAGTATTTCCTAGCTCTCCATTGCCCAACATTATAGAGTCAGAAAAAGAAGAAATTATTAATCTATGTGACACAGACTCAGAGGAGACCCTGTCAGTTAAATCGCGACATGGTTCACCTTACTCTATACCATGCCCGTCCAGTTCTACTGTGACAGCATCGGAAACAGAAACCATACATTCCGCCCGCGATACCGAATCGGAAGGTATCCCCATATTACAGGAGGCTATCGATACGAAGCCCAACCAAATTTTAGTTTATACGTGGCTTATAAATAAAATTAGCGTAAAAAACTTATCTAGACCCAAACAACGTATTTTAGAAGTCCATTTACCCACTGATAGACCTGATTTAGTTAGACAATTTTTAAAAGAATACATTAGAAACAAAACCAAATATTTTATTTATTTTGAAGATAAAGCACACCGGAGACAATTTACTGAAATAGTGATTTCATTATTTAAGAAAGAAAATGTTCAATTTAGAGAATGCACAAAACGAGTTATTTTTATTGACGATGAAAATGATCAAAGAGAAATAGTAAAAAAATATCATGAAGGAAAAACCTGCCATAGAGGAATCCGTGAAACATTATGTCATATAAAACGAAGTTATTTTTGGCATAATATGGAGCAAACTATAGCCAGTACGATAAACACTTGTGAAATATGTAAAAAAATGAAATATGATAGAAACCCCCTCAAACCAAAATTACAATTAACCCCTACTCAAAATAAGCCCTTGGAGGAAATTTTCATCGACATATTTTCTATCGAAGGAAATTATTATTTAACCATAATCGATGCATTCAGTAAGTTAGGACAAGCATTCGAAATTCCGAATAGAACCACACCGGAAGTAGTTAGAGCATTGATTAAATATTTTTCATTTTATGGTGTACCTCTTAAAATTAATTCCGACCCAGGTACCGAGTTTAATAACACCTTATTAAAAGAGTTTTTATCTATGTATAAAATTGAGATACATATAAGCACCGCTAATAATCCAAATTCTATGGGATTCATAGAGAGATTCCATTCAACAATCTTAGAAATCTATAGAATAGCCAAGTACGAACAAAAATACACTGATGCCGCCTCCATAATGACTTATGCGGTAATGGCATACAACCATTCGATTCACTCAACCACTGGATTTACCCCATTTGAAGTTTTATTCGGACATACCGAAGCGAGAAACACTTTTGACGTAAATTTCGAAAAAGAATACATGCAGCAAATAATAAAAGAGCATTTAAAGAGAACTAAATTTTTATATAAGCACATAACCAATAAAGCCATTAAAATAAAAAAACAATATATAGAAAAGAAAGGTGGTGAGACAGAATTTAAAATTAAACCAGGCGATAAAATCTTTGCTAAAAATACCAATAAAAGACAAAGCAAAGATAAGCCGCGTTACGTAAAAGCACAAGTAATTAAAGAAATATCCAAAAATACCGTCCCTGTTATAATGCCTAATAATCGTAATACGAAAATTCCAATAAGAAATATTAAACGACCTCCACAGGTATCACCTGCAGATTTTGACCCTGGCCCTGACGATGCGGTCCCAGGCCCTTCAACTTCAGGAGTTAAATGACAACCCTGGAATATTACCATATAGAGTTGGCCAAGCCATCGTGAGTAGTGATAATTGGATAATCGCGAAAACATTAGATTTAAGACCTATATTAGAAGATTTAAAAGATAATTATTACAAATGTACTCAGTTAGATAAGTTAGTTGATAATTTTGATGATGATTTTATAGAATATTTTATAGATGTTAGAATTCAAGCAAATTATTTAAGGAATATAACTTTAATTAAATTAGAACAGATTTCTCCAAGCACTAGAATTAAGCGAGGCTTAATTAACCCCTTAGGTTCAATGATTAAAATAATTACTGGAAATCTAGATAATGATGATGCTATTAAATATGAAACATTAATAAGTAATATTAAAACGGAACAAAATAAACAGAAAAATAAAATGACTCTTATCACTGAAATGATGTTCTCTATATCGAACTCTACATTTCAATTAAATGACAATATAAATGAAATTAATTTAGGAATACAGGAATTAAGGCATAATTTATCAGAAATTATTAGAAAAGATGCCCTTAATCATATTGAAACACAAATCATTAATACTTACAATTTATTAATTCATAATTACCAGACCATATATGTAAAATTAAATGAAATAGAAACTAGCCTTGCATTAAGTAGATTAGGAATATTACATCAATCAATTATAAATTCTAACATTCTTTTAAACACATTGTTAAATATAAGTAAAGTAGAGAAATTAGCGTATAAGCCTACATTAGATAATCTAGTAAAGTTAGAACAGACAATTGCTATAAAAGCATATATTAAAGGAAATTACATAACTTACCTTTTGGAAATACCTATAATTAAAGATGACACATATATCTATTATAAATTGATTCCTTTACCTGTTCTATCCCATGGTTCCACCGTCATCATTGTTCCTAAATATCCTTACCTTATAGCTAAAGGGTTGAAAACTAGGTTATTGGATCATCCCTGCAAAGAAATAGATAAGGCGAGTTTCCTGTGCTACGAGAGAAAAGTTCTTCAATTCATTAACGACCCTTGTGTAACAGAACTTATGACGTATAATGAAAACGCTACGTCGTGTGTTCCTGTTCCTGTAATTACGGAAGACATCCTGCTACAACCTCTGCAAACTAACATCTGGACCTTGTTTATCAGAAAAGAGGAATTGCTCACAAAAACATGTTTCAATGAAGTAAACCGACAAAAGATTAAAGGAACCTATTTACTTACCTTAGACGACCCTTGCGAAGTGAAAATTAAGAATATAATTCTGAAAAAACATGAAACATTCTTAGAAAATGATACACACTCAATGTTACCTGTCATTAATTTACCTTCAATAGATGTTCCTGAAAAACCTATTTTGAAACCAATAAATATAAAAGGCATAGATCTTACAGATTTGAAATTTTTAACGTACAGTTTAAGGAAAAGTGAAATAAGTGAAAATAGTGAAAATCAGAAAATAGTGAAAAATATTAGTGTCTGGACAATTGGACTATATACTATAGTTATAATAATTATATGTATTTTAATTTTCAAAAATCATAAATTCATATTAAAATTATGTATCCGAAGTTCTCCTAATTTGCCGGAAAACTTCGATCTTAAGGAGGGAGGAGTTACGTCATCCCAAAGTGCTGAGCAAGTACATTCCGTTGGCCGCTCTGGTATATTCGCAGAACCCTTAACATAAGCTCTTTGTTATCAAGTATAAACATGTATCGTTTAACATAAGCTTTTTGTTATCAAGTATAAAATATGTATCATTTAACATAAGCAACTATATCAATTACCATAAACAATTGCATCATCTAGCGGATGTCGAAATGTAATATAATAAGTAAGTTAGTATTAAGAAATAGAGTCTGTAACATGTAGTCTTAGCGACAAGTTGTCTTTAAATATATTTATAATTAAATAAAATTGTATCTTTTTAAAAAGCCTACCACGGCGGTTCGAACTTGACTACCTACTGTTGATCAAAACAAAAGGACATGGGAAAGAAAACCATGAATGAGTTCCATTCATGGAATTCTATTCTTTAGAAACGGTGCGAATACAAAAATAATAAGGTAGTGTTCAATTAAACGTTTAATATAAATTGCAGCTACCTATCTCGCACATAACAGGGTAGGCGGAGGGAACCTGGGAACCTATTGTTATAATTCCCATAAGGACATTTCCATTCTCCACAAATAAAAAAATCTATAATTTATTTTATTATAGACTTATGAGTTAACAGTGACACAACGAGAGGAAGTCCAAAGGAAGTAGTTGTATATTAAAGTAATTCTCAGTTTAAAATTTTGCAAATGTTGTTATATTATAATTTAGATAGAGGCCTCTAGATAGTTTTTTTTTTTAATTAATTTATATATTATTATTAGGCCACTCGTGGCGCAGGAGCACAAAATGTGCCTATAAAATCTACTCGTTGTGAGGTCGTTCCTCAATCGTGGAAGTGTAATATTTACTTACATTAATATTTTCATTTTCTTCGCTCTGGTGTCGAGGCAAAGCGCGGCGTTGAGTTCCGCCACTCAACATGCAATGTCTCCAGAACTTGATGGAAAGTGGCGGACGGAGTGCCTTAACATTAGGTTCCCCTGCCCACTCTGCTATGTGCAGAATACAGCGTAAAGGTGATGCCTTTGATTATTTATCTTTATAAAACATATTATTGTTTATTTATTAAATATCTATTCTTTACTTATCAGCTTACTACTTCAGCTACTTATTTCAATTGAAATTTGAACCCACAACCAGCCAGTAGATTATATTAAATAAAACAAATGCGCTTATAACAAAAATGTACGTTGAATGATAAATAACTAATATATAACTGATTTTTGAAATGTTAAAATTATTTAAAAAAAATTCTGAGCTAGTATTACAGAAATTTAGAAGCCATATTTTTTTTTCACTTGTTTAGCTTTTTCTTGCATATAAGCTAGGAAGTGGGAACCTAGTGTTAAGACACTCCGTACGGAATGTAGTTCTAATGTGTGGCAAAATAAAACGACTCGATTTGTCAATAATACAACAGTAATTTCCCCAAATGCGAATCGAACTCAAAACCGTCACGTGTCACTGCGCCACAAAAGCATCAATAAAAAAATAAATCATAACATATAAGGAAACATTTCTAAATATGACAGAAAACAACTATTTAATACCGCATTACATTACGAAACGACGCATCGCGAAGATGGCTGAACGGTTACGTATCGCCTGCGCCTGCGCATGCTCATACCTTAGGTTACCTAATTTTAGTGCTTTGTTGCGTGGGCTGCGTTCATTGTTATTTTGATTTACACTTATAGATATGATATGGTAAAGTAATATTTGAATTGATAGATTAAATTTAAATTTGTGTTTTGTAAGAGATAATAGGTTTTTTTTTGGATTTTTTTTATCATTTTTAACTGGTCGGTTTCTAGGAGGCGTGGATTTGAATCCCGCTACGTTCAAATTTTTATACGTTTTCTAAATAAGTCGATTTTTTTTTATTATAAATTTATGACTGGACAATGGTGGCGCAGGGCAGGGACATAAGCGTGTAACTGTTAAAGATAGACTGTGTTTTCAATTTCCACTCCAGGAAATATTTTTTTTAATGTTTGTATTTCTTCGCTCTGATGTCGAAGCAAAGTGCTAAGTTGAGTTCCACCACTCAACACGCCACGCCTCCGGAATTTCGAGGAAAGTGGAGAACGGAATCTTAACTCTATCCTCCTACATGCGCAGTACAGCGCGAAGCTCGAAAAAAAAATATAAATAACAATAAAACTTTCTGAAGAACAAAGCTATTATACCAATTTTTATTATACCTTTATTAAATTTTTATTATATATTTATTATATTATAGAAAACGTGGGCATAGGGAACCTGGGGACCCAATTTTAAGATACTCCAGTCCCATTTACACACATACATTCCCTACGTTCCACTGAATTCTAAAGGTATTGTGTATTGAGTTTTGCCAAATGTTTCTTTTTGTTAGGATTAAGTGGATTTATAAACATAGCATTAAGAGAGTATTTGTCGGCACTGATATAAAGCATATTTAAATTTAAAATCACACACAAAAACAGACATTTAAAAATCTCCAGTACAAAACGTCACAATTTCAGTAATACTAAAATAATTAACAAACTTTACACAAAGTTAAACTCCATCATTCTAATAGTTGTCATTCAAAATAATAAGACTCTTTTGAATCTGTCAAAACATTTGATAACAAAGCCACTACGTACTCCCACGTTTTGGACGCTCTTTTTAAAATAAAAAAAAAAATATCAACTTCACGCCGTATCCCGCATACAGTAAGGTATGCAGAGGGAGTTAAAACTCTCCGTTCTCTATATTCACTCCAATGATACATAAAATATATGATAAAAAACCTATATAATAAATAATGTTAAGACTCAGTTAAACCATTACTCTAACCTAAATCGAGATAAATATCTATAAATCACATCCAAGTTGGATATAATGTAAAACGCATTTTTTTATCATCACACATGTGTGATACAACACACAGCAGGGTACTCAAGGCACTCTGTTCCCAATTTTCCGGAAAATTCTGCAAGCATTGAGTATCGGGTGGCGGAACTCAACGCCGCGCTATACCCCGAAACCAGAGCAATCGAAATGAAAATATTACATATTACATATACAAGAAAATTTATCTTGAATCGAACTCGCCACCTGTGGCGTTTACAAGCACACTTTGTGCCAAATAGAAAAATGCATTTATCTTTAAAAATCACAATTCTATTAGCTTTCAAATAACAAAATTAATATATCCATACGTAGTATATTCTACTTTATAAAACAAATTTTTACCGCTACATAACTTAAGAAGACTCAAACAACGGAGAGAGAACCTAAAATCCTTCACCGATGATTTCAAATAAGAATTTCAAATTGTACTTACTCGAAAGTATACAATCAACAAATTCGAACTCTATCTTGATAAAATAGAGTCTATTTTCTTTTTTATAACTACTAAAGCCTTTTAGCACAGCTTCAATGGAAAATTAACTTTATTTCCTGTTTAATTTGGTTTAGAATGGTATGTTGGTGTAGATATGTTTTAATAATAACCTGTTCTGTGGACGCCGTGGGAACGGAGTCGGATATGCGAGTTAAAAATGGCTGTCGGAACAGACTGCAATAGTCCAATTTCTGCCTTTTACTTAGATTATGTTTGAGCATAAAAACGTGTTTAGGTATCTCTACGGATGTGGTACAGTTCACTCGTTTTAAACATATTTAAGTGTTTAGTTTCCTTTTTCTAATAGTAGGAAGTGGATTGAATGAATAATTGATTTTTATACATAAAATAAATCAAATAAATCAGCTCCCGCACCTCAGCACACAGCAAGATACGCATAGGGACGCCTAGTATTAAGACACTCCGTTCCCCATTTTTTGTCGAATTCTGGAGGTGTTGCGTGTTGAGTGGCAGAACTCAACGCCGCTCTCAGCCTCGACACCAGAGCGAAGGAATGGAAATATAAATTTAAGTAAATATTTCATCTCCTCGAGTGGGGATCGAACCCACAACCAGTCGTTTTTATAGTCACACTTCGTGCCGCTGCCATTTAATAACTTTTTTAAAATGTTTTTTCTTATGTTTGTATCTAAGCTAAATTGAATTTGGTGCACCTTTCTAATTTTACTCGATATAACTAATATTTTTAAACGTAAGAACTCTGTTTAAGTGTCAAACTATTTCTGTAGAAAATAATATATACATTATCTCTATTTTACCGTACAACCTCCTCCGTGTTTTCTCCACACAACGTGACATTGGCGAAGTGATATGTGTGTGCTCTACTGGCACGCTCGAGACGCCATAATCAAAGAATCAAACCAAACCAATAATATATATAATTTCGCCGTTCTTCCACTTGTCAAGAGTAAATGATTTGGTGCTACCCTATTCGTCTGTCTGTAAACGTTGTTGTTTCGGAGTTAAATTCCGCCATTCGACAATTAATATATTGCAAATTCGACGGATACTGGAGAATGGAGTGTTTTAACACTACATATTATCAGCTTACTCTGCTATGAGGAAAACTCATGAGACTGTGTTTCTCTTAATAATTTAATTTCTTTTTGGTCTGATTTCGTGTCCCAGCAAATGGCTTGTTAATATATTTGCCCCAAAAACATAGTAATTCCGTAAAGTAACGAAGAATTTTAAACTATTATATAAATAAAACTGACTAAGCTTGTGTGTGTGTTTTCATATTATTTTGATGGCTTTCATGAGTCGTTCAATCGTATTTGTATGGGTTGTATGAGTTACTCTGTCAAGTTTATAGTATTCTGCAAAGATATAGTCAATCGTAATATAAAAAAATGCAGTCGTGAATTTATAGGTTTTATGTACTAATATACTTTGTAACAAAATGTACTTTGAGGCCAGTCGTGGTGCAGCGGCACAAAGTGTGACTGCAAAACCGATTGGTCGTGGGTTCGATTCCCACTCGAAGAGATGAAATATTTACTTAAATTTATATTTCCATTTCTTCGCTCTGGTGTCGAGGCTAAGCGCGGCGTTGAGTTCTGCCACTCAACACGCAATGCCTCCAGAATTCGGCAGAAAGTGGGGAATGTAGTGTCTTAACACTAGGTTCCCTCTGCCTACCCTGCTGTGTGCGGGATACAGCGTGAAGCTGATTTATTTATTTATTTTAAATATACTTTGTTAAAAAAAACACATTTCTTGCAATTCAAATTCAAAATATTCTTTATTCAAATAAACTCTTATAAGCACTTTTGCTTAAATAAACAATTCAAGTAAAAATCTCACAATTTTTATTTAAATATAATATACACTTTAGTGATGAGTAATTCAGAGTCACACTTTATGGTGCAATCTTATTTCCATTAAAAAAATAACTAGACCTTTATTTTATATTACATACAAAACTGATAAGTTTGTTTGGTTGAACGTTCTAATCTCAGGAACTATTAATGGAAATTAAAAAAATTGTGTCGGATTGTATATATTATATCACGTTGATACTTTCTCTCTGTACCTATACTCAGATTTACTTCGGGCACTTAGGTTGTGTCTTGTCACTTGTGTACACAACTTTCAATATTCAACCATTACAGTATGAGAGATCTTACATTTTTATCCGTTAGAAAATAAATAAATCAGCTTCACGCTATATCCCGCACAAAGCAGGGCAAGGGAACCTAATGTTCCAGAAAGTCAGAAAGAAATCAGAAAGTGGCGAACGGAGTGTCTTTAACACTCTGTTCGCCACTTTCTGCCGAATTCTGGAGGCATTGCGTGTTGTGTGTGTGTGGCAGAACTCAACACCACGCTTTGCCTCGACACCAGAGCGAAAAATTGGAAATATGACTTAAAATAAATATTTCATCTCCTCGAGTGGGGATGGAACCCACAACCAGTCGGTTTTACAGTCACATTTTGTGCCACGACTGGCCTCATTTTGCGTTATGCGTTATACATTTTTAAAATAATGAAATAACACACTATACAGTATTGTACTAGCATGACTATATGCCAACAGGTGTAAGTTTATTGACATCCTTGTCACATGCCGACGTTAAAAACCGCTATAATATTACAAAAAACGATGACCATTTCTTTTTTTGTATACACTAGATGATTCAACTTTCGAAGTTAACGTAAAATGTACGACTTAGTTTATAAGTTGACTCTTTAACACGTTTGTCTATGTGTGAGTGTTGCGCAAGCGCATTCGTCGAGACGTCGCTGACTCATCGCACACATAAGGCTGTGATACACTTAGATTTTCTAAAGAAATATCTCATTTTTATGTTTAATTATTAAAGTAATTGATAAATATATATATTTTTAATTAGGATAATGGAAATTTATCCTTCGTAATTGTAGATAACATTTAAAATTTAATATTTATCAGCTTTTACATCTGTTTGAGATTAACATCTTTGTATGTATGATATACAAGAATAAGTATATAACAAAGCTTAATTTCTCAATTGTGTTTAACTAAAGTTTACCTACGGCTTCGCCCGCGTGGTCTAATGAAAATAACTGAAAATTCCATATGACACAAATGTCATGACATGATCCCAATGTAACTGAAATCAGGTACTGTGGATTACATCAAAAAGATTAACATGATGTAAAGGGACTCTTAAAAAAAATATTCAAATTCGAAATAAAAGTTTATGAGATTAGCACGTTCAACCAAACAAACTTTTTTACATTATAATATTATTATAGATATATAATTAATTAAAAATGTAGCCGTTAGTATGTAGCGGTCAAATCGTTTAACGTGTATCGTATATTAATTAATATGTTTAAAATATTATTTACATGAGGATTGGTAAAGTTAAATATTTTACTTTATTTAAAATTAAATTTCTGCGAAACTTTAGTACAGTGAATTGTAAAATTATTATTAATTATTACAAAAGTATTATTAGCTTGATGTAATATTAATGGTGGAAACTTAAAAAATACAATAAATTAATTTTAAGATTGTATTTAACTGATCCTAAAAAAATCTTTAGTATATTCAAGATTCTTCAATATCTATATTTTTATTTGTTTTACTTAAAACTAGGCTTTATTAAGTGACCGTTGGCAAAGGGAAAAATCACGTGATCTCTCCGTTCTAATCTCTCTCTCTCTCTCTACTGCAGGAACCCAAGCCAAATATCCAAAAAACTTGGTCATCGGTATCTTCTAATGCAATGACATAAAATATCTTGTTTTTTTTTCTACAGAATTGTCAGCACAGTTGTAAAAATTTTATAACCTATTTGAAATCTTATATGAACCGTTGAGCCAATTTTAAAAAGCATAATTTATTCATTCCATTTCAATACATATGTATATAATGAGAAAATATCAAATATCAAGATGTAAGTTTAATTTTAAGATAGAATAGAATCTTTTCAAATTTTATTTCTCTCAAATGATAAAAGGACTTTTAAAAGATAAGTTACAGATAAAATATTATGACTTCTATAGTTAAGATTATTAGTAGGTATTTTTATATTATTTTTGAAGAATTATTTAAGAAATTAAACATAAAACCCTACTGCATAACCAAAATTAGAGGCTATATGAATGGGTCGTGGCTCAGGAGCACGAGCATGCGACGGTAAAAGCGACGGTTGTCGGTTCAATCCACTCGAGAGAATAAAACCTTTTAAATTGTAATTTCTACTTTAATAAAACACGTGGTGAGTTCCGACACTCAATAAGTCAAAGACACTCAAAAGGAACAAGGTTCCTTTTCCCTACTTTATACTATGTGCGGGATACAGCGTGAAGCTAAAATAAATTTAAAAAATAATGCCAGATCTATTTAATTTATCGTCTTAGATGCGCCATACAACCTGACCTCGTAATAGAGATAAAAAAATGCTTTGAACTTTAGCATTCTTTACGACCAGTTCTAAATGGATAATCCGCATATAGCAACAAATTTTATACATAAGATAAAAAACAAAAGTTCATATAAACAGCTATTTTAGAATTTATTAACTTAATTTATTAATTTAAGAGGACAGTCGTGGCGTAAAATGTGACTGTAAACGCGACTGGTTGTGGGTTCGATACCCGCTCGAAGAAACTAAATCTTTAATGTTTTCATTTCTTCGCTCTAGTGTTGAAGCAAAGTGCGGCGTTGAGTTCCGCCACCCAACATGCTTTCAGAATTTGGCAGAAAATGGAGAATGGAGTGTTTTAGCACAAGGTGAAGCTGATTTTGATTTTGTTTGGATATCCATTATTTCAAATAAGGACTTTTAGGAATTGCATCTGACTGTCGACGCATTAATCATATTATTGATCCCCATTTTGTGAAAGAAATTATTTTCTCTTCTTCGCTCCCCCAAGACAAAGCGTGGAATTGAGTTCTGCCACTTAACAAGCCATGTTCTTTCTTCTGTATAAGATGAAGAAGAATGTGTTTTGGGACACTACATTTTTTCGTATACAATTTTTTATTATATTATCAGCTAATTTAAATGAAAAATCGACGTTGTAAATTAAAATCTTCTTTGCCTCTGCAGGGGGGATTATTCTTTCTTAAACCAAATTAGGTGATAATAAATACATTAGGCATTAAGCAAATTGATAATTTATATAAGTTGTATTGAAAAAAAACCGGTCACATATGTCAAGTCAGACTCGCCCACAGAGATTTCCGTACCAATTTCCAGATTGTTCTCTCTGTGGTTGTGTCCGACTCGCACTTGATCGTTTTTTTTTCTTAAAAAAAATATACTTTAAGCTGTCCAAAATCCAAATACCAAGTTTAAATGTATAATTCAAATAACTTATTTGCTATGTTAATTGTATTTATTTTATTTATCGAGGCCAGTCGTGGCGCAGTGGTACAAAGTGTGACTGTAAACCGAATGGTTGTGGGTTCGATCCCCACTCGAGGGTATGAAATATTTACTTAAATTTATATTTTCATTTCTTCGCTCTGGTTTCGAGGCAAAGCGCGGCGTTGAGTTCTGCCACTCAACACGCAATGCCTCCAAAATTCGGCAGAAAATGGGGAACGGAGTGTCTTAACACTAGGTTCCCTCTGCCTACCCTGCTGTGTGCGGGATACAGCGTGAAGCTAATTTAATTTAATTTATTATTTTATTTTATTTATAACATTACATACCAAATAAAATTATAATTATCTATATCTATAAAATTGTAATGGATCGGTGTCTGTACATGGAAGTAAACAAGAAAAAATGTCAAGTAAAGCCAGTAAAGTAGAACCTAAAACAATGATTTTTTAGTTTTTTTGTCTGTTTGTCTATTCTATGCGTTTGTTATTGCTAATCTCAAAATCGACTTAACCGATTTAAATGTGGTATTCACTGTTGGATTCTGGCAAATTTCCGTTAACATATATTATTTAAAAACAAATATTATTTATTTATAAATAAAATCGGTTCATAAGTCAAAACGTTATATCAATTTAAAACTACTTAATTCGACAAATTTGCTAATTGCTATAACAGTCTTTAGCTTTCAATTTGTATGATGGTAAAACAACCGAGATTTGAATTATCAGGATCGGGATCGAAGATTACAGGAAAAACTGCTCTAGGTAGGTAGGTAGGGTAAACTGGGGGAAATTAAATATAATTTAATAGCATTTTGAGGCCAGTCGAGGCGTAGACGCACGAAATGTGTATATATTTTCATTTTCTTCGCTCTGGTGTTCAGGCAAAGCGCGGCGTTGTGTTCCGTCATTTAACACGCAATGTTTCCGGAATTCTGTGGAAAATTAGGAACGGAGTATCTTGTTTATCTTAATACTAAATTCTCTCTGCCAACCCTGCTGAATGTGGAACACAGCGCGAAGCTGATTTGATTTGATTTAATATTTATTATTTCGTCGCTTTGGTAACAAGGCGTTTGGGTTCCGCCACCCAATACACAATGGTTCGAAAATTGCGCGGAAGTGGGAGAAACAGTGTATTAACACTAGATTCCCTATACATCCTCTGCTGTGTAGGTTATTAAATATTGAGCATTTATATATCGCTTTTGCTTCGTTTTGTATGAAAACAATTGTATGAAACCTATATACAAACGAAGAAAAAAATCCGTAATTAATATTTCATAGAAAATATTATTACAAGCTTATAATTGTAGTTCCTTTCACACTAAATAAGAGTATATGTGTATGTGTAAACTTAAGTTTGTTAATTTTATTCTTTTTATTTTAACTTGGTACAGAACCCCAGGTGGGGGAGTACGACTCGCGCTTGGCCGGTTTTTTATTTAATACACCTAAATAAACATTCATATATTTCAAGCGGGCGAAGCCGCACGGGGGCCACTAATTTTTATAATAAATTCGTAGCACGCTTTACATACTATATATTTATATAAATATTTAATATATTACATTTGTTGAATACATAATTTATTATAGCTATATGATCTACGCTGAGATGATCTGGTGATTACGTCTTATAATGTATAGAATACATTAAGTTGCATCATCATCACCAACTAGCGACCCGCCTGCGACTTCGTCCGCTTGAAAATGATATATTTTTTGTTATTTATGAACGAATTAAAACAGTCAGTCGTGGCGCAGTGGCAGTGACTGTAAAATGGACTGGTTGTGGGTTCGATCCCCACTCAAGGAGATGAAATATTTACTTAAATTTATATTTCCATTTCTTGCTCTGGTGTCGAGGCAAAGCGCGGCGTTGAGTTCTGCCACTCAACACGCAATGCCTCCAAATTCGGCAGAAAGTGGGGAACGGAGTGTCTTAACACTAGGTTCCCTCTGTCTATCCTGCTGTGTGCGGGATACAGCGTGAAGCTAATTTAATTTAATTTTTAATTTAATTAAAACAAAACAAAAACTTAAAATTTAATGTTAAGGGAAGTTCAGTTATAACTGATGGCGAAAACTGCATTTAAATCGGTTAAGCCATTTCCGTGATTAGCATGTGCGAACGCAGGGAAAAATAAACCAAATGACAGACTATAGTAATCCCCCAAAAGTCCATTTTCGCATATATCTTCCACGTACAGACAGTGATCAATTACAATTTTATTATATGTATAGATAAACAAGGTCATCGTGGCGCAGTGGACGGTGTCAGGCTGTAAGCACATTGCTTAAGGCATACTTCAGGAAGCGGTTACAACAAAATTTATTAGATCGTTGATTTTTGTGATTTTTTTACACATTTTATTTATTTTATTATATTATAATTTTTTTTGGGACCGGAACGTTTCGAACATTATATTTTTTTTTTTTTTATTTAAGGGGTCACACATTTCTGTACTCGACAAGCAATATCTTGAAAATTGGACGGAAAGCGCGGAACGGAGTGTCTAAACACTGGCAACTTACCCTCTATCTGATCTTTTATAAAAAAAAAACCGAACAAGCGCGAGTCGGGCTCGCGCACCAAAGGTTCCGTACAAAAATTTGAGGTCTCGAGCTTTTTCTGAAGTTCAGGCTTAACCTAGCCAGAGCCCTTTCATCTGATACCTCACTTGAAATAGTTTTAATGCCAAAATTTTGCCAGACAGACCGAAACTTGTCCCCAAAAAGTACGGAATCCTAGAAAAAATTAATGCATTTGCTCTTTATAATATTTTAAATATTAAAATAATTAAATTATAGTAGGTATATCAAATGCAGCATCTTATTACTTAGGAAAATGATCTAAGCAAATTAAACATGCTGTTTCTCAATATTAAAGCACCAAACGAGAATCACGTCGGATCTCAAAACAAATAACATACCAATATAAGTTCTATATAATACAATACAGAAGACCGATTTTGTATGACGACCGTTCAACAAACATTTACTAATACGTTTTACAAATCTGATATAAAATAAACAGCAAATATAAATAGTGAATGTAATGCACACCTAAGAAGCCGCGTAGAGATTCAACGGAATTATTAATATTGATTTTGACTACTTAAGCTCATTTCCATAGCTCAAAGTTCGATTCCGTATACATATTTTATAATGTATTTAGGTAATTTCATTCAATACGTTCACAGAAAGGTGACTTTTATTAAGTATATTGTAAAATTGAATTGATAGAAATTTCTTTAAGATATTTTGACTTTTGAGCACTTTATCAATGTAGTATGAGAGAGGTTTTTTTATGGGAAACGTCATATTTAATAATGTTTGTTTTTTTTTTTATTTAAATTTAATTCGTTTTGATTTCTTCGTTTGATATACATCACTTAGTTAAATTTTGTTACGAAATTGTTCTTTATATTTATTTATAAAGGCAGAGGTCGTGGATTCGACGCAATTTAAATATTTACATAAAATAACATAAAGTTGACTTCAATGTATTTTACTTCGCGCTTTTAGGAAAGTATTATTTTCTTTTACTTTTCTCATTGTAAATATTATTATGGTACTTACTATACGCGATGTTTTATTTTTATTTCACAAAAATAGTACAAAATATTTTTAGTAATGGAACTGAAAGAAATAAACTTATATAATTTCAAACGTCGCTTTTTAGATGTCACTTTGTGATTGTATATTTTGCTGAGGAAAACTTCCACCATACAATAGATATTTACTGAAAATGTGAAATAAATGGAAAATTCTAACTGAAAACGCGAAAAATCTCAAAATTTAAAAATTAAAACGTTAAGCCCAGATTCCGTTAACCATTTAATATTCTATTCAGGAAGTGGCGCCGTGGGAAAAAACATGTCTATGGCTGAGTGATAAAAATCGAGTGAGCATCATGATTTATACATCCTCATACGTTGTCACATACAAGACAAATGTATAGAATCATATAATTACATGGATTTACATTTTTTCTTAACAGGTTTTAAATGGTAACTTATTATTTAATATGAAAATTAGAAGAAGAATATAGTAAGTATATAGGTGTAAATGCCGTCTGAGGGTGTCGTGGCGCAAGGGTGTGGCTGTCACGGGACAGTTGTGGGTTCGATCGAAATTATTAATTTTAATTAATATTTTCATTTCGTTGCTCTGACACCAAAGTAAGTTAGTTCCGCCGCTCAAAACGCAATGCCTCGAAAAATTCGGAGAAAAATCGAGAACGGAGTGTCTTAACACTGGGTTCCCACCTAACTTGCTGTGTGCGGAATACAGAGTAAACCTGATTTGATTGATATAAATACTTAAAACACCAACTTTAATATTAAAACATCTCATAATATAAAACTACCATCTTTCTTTAGTACGCGTCGTGCGTATTGAGGCGTAAAATTACCGCGGATACAATGTTACGATGTTCTTTTGTTCACAAATATACATCTCTTCACTGTTCTACTCGAACAAAACTTACCTGCATTATCTCCTCCACTTTGTCAGGTGTCCCGATTATTCGTCTTTCAATAGACCATCAAAAATAACTGAAAGTTTCGCACGAATTTGGACCCTATGACCCTACAATTAAATATTATAGGGAATAAAGCTGAATAAACTAAAGTAATATTATTTTTAAGATACTGTTCCTTTTTTCGTCTCGTATTTTGAGGCATCTGCTTTTGGAATTCGCGAAATGATCACCGTAACACGTGCGCATCTGTCGCTAACATTTGGTACGTGCCGTGCTGAAGAAATCTTTAGTTTTTTTTCTCCTCCTTCCATTAAGAAATATGACAGATCGCGATGCGTTGCTTTTGACTTTTTTTTTGGTAATGTATTTAAATGTTTGGAATGAAAAGAATAAATTTAATTATATTTTATTATAAATAAAATAATCTAATTCGTTCATATTATCATTATGGGAAAGTATATATATGTTGTGATATACAAAGTATTTGTGTGATCAAGCAAGGTTTAAAATGGAAATTGAGAAAAAACATCAGTGAAGTATGAGTCGGACTCGCCCAGCGAGGATTTGCAAACGGGATCACCGTGAACAACAGCTCATAAAACTTGACAAACCTTAACTTGGGGGTGTATATATTTATTTTATATGCAACGAATTACAAATAAAAGTTTGTATTGATTTCTTTCTGTAATATAGATACAAATTTGCATTTTTCGTTTTTATAGGTTCCGTAGGTACCTGTTAAAGAAAAAAGGAGCCCTTTTAAGATTACTTTTTTATCAGTCCATCGTCCAAGATATCAACTTGAAATCCTGGTCTACAGTACTTTGATTTTCTGAAAAAATCGTGTTTCTACGTTAAGTTAAAAAATATTATAGGAAATGAGGGAATTAAAATGAGTAGGGTACTTCTGGTTGATCTAAAATTATGAAATTTGGCAGCAATCATATCAGGTACAGGTTAAATTTAGTACTAGTTCAGGAAAAAATCTGAAAACTATACATTTGTAGATAAATCCTTAAAAATAACAGCCCTGAAGAAGGTCAAAGTTTCGTATTAAAGCCGCTAGTTCAAGTAAGGTATCAGATAAAAGAGCTCCGTGAACATATTCCAATACAGCACGGCTAAATTAAGTTTGTTCACTTCTATATACTTCTCGTTGATATACAATGCGGAAATTGGTACGGAACCCTCGATATGCGACTTCGACTCGCATTTGACCAGTTTTCTTTAATTATTCTGCAATTTTTTACTTCTTTCCTAATTTTATAAATGTAAGCCTACGGTAAATTAATAACCCCTATAAGTTTCAAAGTTAATGTAGGTAATTATTGTCTAAAAATAACAGTGAGGCCAAGTGTGACTGTAAAACGACTGGTTTTGGGTTCGATCCCTACTCGAGAACTCGGCGGAAAGTGGGGAATAGAGTGTATTAACACTAGGTTCCTCTGCCTACCCTGTTGTATATGGGATACAGCGTAAAATTAAAAAATAAATAAAAGAAATTAATTCTATTTGGTCAACATTTTAGTTTTACTCTGTATCCCACATATGGCAAGATAAAAATTTTTTAGACGTCGCAAGCTGAGTGACGGAACCCAACGCCGCGCTTTGTCTTGTCACCAGATAATTAAATTAATTCATTTCTTCCAGCGAAAATCGAAAAAATGTATATTTTTTTATATTTAGATTTTAAACCGTACATATTCTATACGTGAGTAACTACTTCAACTACAATACAATACAATTCAAGACGGCGTATATAGGTACCTGGTCTCAGCCTGCCTTATGCCTTCCTTAAGAAAAAAATATAATGATTCAAAAGTTACTCCAAACTGTGTGAAACACATCTGCTCCTACTATGACACAGTACAATATGACGAATGTAAACAAAAATACGCCTTAGATTGTGAGTACTTGAATATAATTTACATTGGCGTTGCTTTTCTTGATATCGTAAGGACTTCGTTCGGATATATTATAATTTGCATTTAAAAATAAATATTTCCAATATTAGAGAACACCTATAGAACCTAGTACTAAATCCTATCGACTTCCATTTTCCGTCTATTTAAAAGACATTTTAATTAATATTTTTATTAAAAGACTTATCTATAGTTTTGTTTGTCGATCACAGAAAAATCTACTTGGTAATAAATATTCTTGTATTTTTAACAACTAAAATTTGCGTAATTCTAATGGCTTTATAAGGAAAAATTACAGCTTTCTAAGATAAAGGTGTTTTTTAAGCTGAATATTTTTTTTAATTCAAAGTAAATTTCTCATGAGGCCATTGAGGCCAGTCGTGGCGCAGTGGTACAAAGTGTGACTGTAAAAACGACTGGTTGTGGGTTCGATCCCCACTCGAGGAGATGAAATATTTACTTAAATTTATATTTTCATTTCTTCGCTCTAGTGTCGAGGCAAAGCGCGGCGTTGAGTTCTGCCACTTAACACGCAATGCCTCCAAAATTCGGCAGAAAGTGGGGAACGGAGTGTGTTAACACTAGGTTCCCTCTGCCTACCCTGCTGTGTGCGGGATACAGCGTGAAGGTAATTTAATTTTTTTAATTTATAAATTTCTCATAGTAACACCAACCACTTCATTACAATTTTCAAAAAACGATATCTCATCCATCTCATTCATATATCTATGAAAAAAAAATTAAAAAAAATACACGACGGAGTCCTAAGCAAAGGTGTTTACTTTTTTTGTAGCATCTTCAAGGTCTATACATCTGCCTCATCTCGGAAACGTTGTGTTTTTTAAAAACACATCTGCATACTTAGAAATTAATAGCAAAAACTTGACCTACAAAATTAAAAAATCACCTAATGATTTTTTGTTTTTCCCCATCTCTTTTTGACTTGAATTGATCTCACGTTTTCTATGTAATAAATAGCAAAGAAAATAAACCTTACACGGTTGTGATAAGGTTCCCTAAATATATTTTGTTGAATGTTTGTAAATATAAAAAGCTACCAATTTCCGTTCGGATGTCGAATATCCGTTCATAAAAATCGGCAGCGAGTGATTAGTGTCGCATGTGCTCGCATTTTTTGACATTTTTAAAGATTTTTCGAGGCCTGAGCATAATATATTAAGTTTTTCGATCTGCAGCTGAAACTGCAATTTTTTACTCTTCTTAATATATATAAGTAAATATAGTCTCTGAGACATCGTTCACAGCAACTGTTAACGACGGTTGCGCGTTCAATCCGTGCTGGGGCAAATGATTATATAGTAAAAATTATTTTCATTACCCTGTTAAACATGTAATATCTTAAAAATCAGAACTAAATAGGAAAATGATGTATTTTGCAAATAGGTTCCCCTTACTTAAAAAAGTTTGAAGATATTGTATTTATATCAATAATATATAATTGTGTATTTTCTTATTCTTATAAACCAACATATGCGAAGTATTGAATTGAGGCCAGTCGTGGGGCACAGTGTGACTGTAAAATCGACTGGTTGTGGGTTCAATCCCCACTCGAAGAGATAAAATATTTACTTACATTTATGTTTTCATTTCTTCGATCTGGTGCCAAGGCGAAGCGCGGCGTTGAGTTCCGCCACTCAACTTGATTACTTTTCCCGTCTTTTTGCTCACGTGTTTTTTTTTATAATTTTTGTATATCACTCTGCTTTTAAAATGGAAAAAAAATCTATTGTTATTTTATGATCGTCTCATAGGTATGATAAGTTTAAGAAGTTCAAGAAATTTTAACCAACCAACCAATAAATAAAAAAAATAGCTCCCATTCCCATACTACATAAGTTTAAAATTAACAGTAGATACCTACGACTTATTGAAAAAATTATGAATAAATAAAAGTCAAACTTCCGGCTTTTTTTATAGAGATCCACCTAATCTCAAGTCACAATGGCAAAATAGCGGTAAATATGTATATAGAGAGAGATGCACCTTGTTCGATTTCGATATCCGATGTGATTTTCCCACAACCCACACCTTTGGACTTGTTGAAATCCGCGATGGGGTTGCACCTTGCGCTCAGGCACCCTTAAAAAAAATTTCAAAGTATGGTTTAAAAGAGATAATATTTACAGGTGTATGTATAGTTATATTCTTATAGCTATATATTTTCTATATAATTTAATATTTGTTTTTTTTTTAGATTCACACTGTATCCCGCACATAGCTCAGTGGGAAGGAACCTAGAGTTAAAACAGTTCTTTCCCATTAAGACTTTTTCGTGTTGAGTGGCAAAACTGGCCACTGCCACATGGAAATATAAATTTAAATAAATATTTCATTTCCTCGAATAGTCATCGAACAGACAAACTATCGCGTTAATAGTTACACGCTTGTGCTCCTGCGTTACGACTGATTGTGGGTTCGTTTTCCACTAGCTGAAATGAAATATTTGATATTTTCATTTCCTCGCCCTGGTAACTATGCAAAGCGCAGCGTTGAGTTCCGCTATTTAACACTTAATGCCTCCAGAATTCAGCAGAAAAGGGGGAACGGAATCTTAACTATAGGTTACCTCTACGTACCCTGCTGCGGGATACAGCGTGAAATTTAAAAAAACACGCTCATAGCTTATAAGTTACACCTGATATCACAAATAGCAGATGCCTTCCAACCCGTTAGGTGCTCACATATCACAATACATCTCAACTCTCAATATACCGTATATTTTACGAACTCTGGTTGGCCAACTGCTTTGATATAGTTTTTTCTTGATTCTGTGTTTTATGTCATATTTTAGAAAAAATCTACCCCTAGCCAGTGAAAAGCAAAAGCATGCTTTTTTTAACATATGTAATATAAAACAAAGAAAATGAAAAAAAAATCAGTTAAATGTTTTGTGCGTGTGATTTATAATGTAACCAATAAACCGCAATGCCTACAGAATTCGGCGGAAAGTGGAGAACGGAGTGTCTTAACACTAGCTTCCCTCTGCCTACCCACGCCTGTCTGCGCCACGACTGGCCTCGATTTTAAAATGACATATAAAAATATTTGGCTTTACCTTGGTTACAAATTTTAAGCTTATTATAATATGAAGGTCGTTCGTTGTTCTCTTCACATCAAACGTCTTACAGATTCATTTGTTAAAACAAACAAATTATACTTAGCTTAGTGTAAACTAAAATTGATAGTTCATATTTTAAAATAAATATAGAGACACCAATCTCGGAAATGTTTAAAAATAAAACAGCTTCACACTGAATCCCGCACACAGCAGGGTAGGCAGAGGGAACCTGGTGTTAATACACACCGTTCCCAACTTTCCACCGAATTTTGGAGGCAATCGTAATCGATTTCATCAGGTTACATTTATTCTTAGACGGATAGTTAAACTCCGTGTATGTTTGTTTTACCTCCTTACCTATATACATTTTATTCAAACGTTCTTGTCATTCAAATGTTCATATACAATTTCTACAATATTATTATTATGTGAGATACTTTATTTTATCAAGTTCAAGGTTGTGGGTTCGATTCCCACTCGAGGAAAAGAAATATTTAATATTTTCACTCTGATGTCAAAGCAAAGCGCGGCGTTGTTCATCGGAAAGTGAGAAGCGGAATGTCTTAACAGTAACCTCCTTCTGCCTATCCTATGGGATACATGATGAAAGTGAAAAAAAAAGTATTTTAATATCAAAATTTAATGCATTTGTAACTATCGGTTTAAAAATTGATATATTTAGTTTATCCAATACTGTATTAAATTAATTAAAAATATATTGTTTTCAAAAATAACTATGCATTTTTAAAACAAATTTTATAGCGCTATTTGATAATTATAAAAAGGGATCGTTAAACTTTAACTCTTCCCAATAAAACGTATGTAGGTAAGGAGGTAAAGCAAACACACGAGAGTGTTACTGTCCGTCTAAGAATAGATGTAACCTAATGTAATGGATTACGATGACTGATGTAACATATATGTATGAATACAGAAAAATATATATTTTTTTTATTTTAAAGGCCAGTCGTGGCGCAAAAGCACACAGCAATCGACTGGTCGTGGGTCGATCCCCACTCGAGATAATGACATATTTATTTAAACTTATATTTTTATATCTTCGCTTTGGTGTCGAGGCAAAACGCTGCGTTGAGTTCCGCTATTCAACACGCAATGCCTCCAGAATTCGGATTTAAATGGAGAACGGAGTGTTTTCACACTAATTTCGCTCTACCTACTTTGCTTTGTGCGGACTACAGCGGAAAGCTGATTTTTATAATAAGGTATGTAAAGCAATATCTTAAAAATCGAAGAGAGAGTGGATACGACGGAGTGTCTTAACGTACGTATTAGATCTTATCTAGAAAGAGAGACTAAAAATATATTTTTTTATATCGTATCTTGGACCTCCGGCTGCACGAGTTAAATCACGTAATCAAATAGCTACCTACATATTACGGCTGTTTATAATAATATTATTTTAAAGTTTCTTGGCAATTTTTAATATTGGAGACAATTAATTGGGATTTTATTGTCAAAGTTATATTTTAAAACTTTATAAGAAGAAATCTGCCATTTTTAAAATCAAAACCAGTATGAAACTGTTACCAATATGTGAATACATATAAAATTTGGGTTCCTTTAAAATTATAATTAAAGGAGTTAAAAGTTTAGTAAGAATTTAGGGCTAAGTCAATCTACACCTTTGCATCGGCAGGTGATATCGGTATGGCTGTCTGTCCATCTTTTTGTTTTTTTTTTGTTTTTTTAATTAAAAAATCATCAAGGCGTCATGTGTCGCGATGCAATCGCTTGACAATATAATACGTACGACGAATACAGGTGCGTTTTGGTAAATCTTTGTATTTATATATATATATATATACACACAATAAATATGTATATATTTAATTTTTTTTTACCTTCATATAACTAATAACAAGAAATGAATTAAATATCTATTTCTCAGATTCACTCTGTATCCCGCTTGTATCTGGCTGGATAGGCGGTAGGGACCTAGTGCTAAGACACTTCTCTATTTGATACCGAATTTTGAAGGCTTTGCGTCTGAAATGGCGGAACTCAACGCCGCGCTTTTGCCTTGGTACCAGACCTAAGAAACCAAAATATTCATAAATAATATTTGGAAAATATATAAAAAATACAAGCATTCCCAAATTTTAACTTGCATTTGGTACAAATCAATTTCGCTCTTCCATTTTTCAAATGAACTTGGTTGGTCCTATATATTATTTATTTGGTAAAACCCTAACGAATTTAAAAGTTCTCACTTAAATACAGCGTTTATCCACAAAATCGTCGTCATGAGGCTGTCGAGGTCCGATGACATAAAAGTGTCGTGGTCGCATCCAACTATAATAACCCGTACGCTTTACGACCTCCTTTGCGTAGCATATGCAAAATGGGCACGTGTCGTTTGGCTTTAGTTTTTGTTTGTCTTTTTTAAGGTTCCGTGCTTCAAAATACGGAACCCTTATAGGATCACTATGTGGTACGTCTGTCCGTTTTTTTAAAGGATGTTTCTCTCGAAATTTCATGGATGTATCGATCTGAAATAAAATAAGATAAAATCAATCAAATATTCAGGCGTACGGCCCTTGAAGCACAGAAAAAATCTACGTAATCGAAAAAAAAAGAGAAGAAGTGAATGAGAGTTAGCAGTACAAATTTAAGAAAAAAACCAAAAATCGAAAAATAATTACAACCTTATAATTTATATAACCATTTCATACAAAATAAGTGCATACGACTGAAAATCTAACTTTACTAATTTTTAAAACTTGTTCTTCCCGTTCCCGACATACAATAGTAAAATTGGTACGGAACCCATGGTACGCTTATCCGACTCGCACTTGTCCAAATTTTTTATTCAATTAACCAGCTAAATTTCTTGTGCACAGCATCTGTAGATCAACAGTTGGTTGGCTGATGAAAAATTCGAGGTATGCCATTTTTATTTTAGCAATATCAATCCTAATTAAGCAATAGTAACAAATTATAGGTAATTTTTCAACTCTTATCTCTATTATTTACGATAGAAAACCGTTACGACTGTTCTAATCCTCCTACCTTGTGGAATGTAATTAATATTTGAATAATATTATGTAATTTCGGTGGCTATTGGATAGCCGTTTTGCTGTTTTATGTTTGTACGCATCGGAATTTTTATAAAAAAAATATTTCTTAGCACTTTTTTTCAGCTTCTCGCTGCATCCCGCACACAACAGGACAGAGAAAATCTAGTGTTAAGACACTACGTTCCACTGTGATGTGAATATTGTTGAATAGAAGTAGTCGAAAAATTTGGTGCCAGAGCGAAGAAATGTAAGTATTAATAATAATTCATTCACTCAAGTGGGAATCAAACTTATAACCGTCGCGTTACAGTCACACCACTGTACTTCTGCACCACGACGACGGCCTCATTATATATATTTTTTCTACTAATTACAATACGCAATGAATTCTATTTACATATTTATGTATATATATAGATCATAATTTATAAGAATTATAGGTTTAGAAAAATGTTAAATGACTTTCCAGTCGAGCTAGGACAATAAAAAACTAGAAACGCAATAAACATATAAATATATGAACAAATTAACATCATAAAATGTTTTATTTATAGTTCTCGCGTTGACTTATTACTTGTCCTGTTGAAAATTTATATATATTATATATATGGTATGTTTTTTTCACGCCGTATCCCGCATGTGGCAGGATTGGCAAAGGGAACTTAGTGTTAAGACACTTCGTTTCTCATTTCCGATAGATTCTGGAGGCACTGCGTATTGAGTAGTTAAACTCAACACTGCGCTCTGCCTCGAAACCAGAGCGAAGAATAGAAAATATTAAATATTTAATTTAATCGAGTAGGAATCGACCCCACAACCTGTCGCGTTTACTGTCGCACGCTTTTGTCCCTGCTCCACTATTGGATCTATAAAAATTGCATGAGATTTAAACTTGTAACATTCACATAATAAAACTAAAGTACAAAAAATTACTATTTTACGTACCAAATACCCAATACGCTACACAGATAAATATAGATGGATATGGATACGATCTGAAGGAAACAGGCCGATTAAAGACATTGTTTTTACAAATAAACAGAATTTAATAGATTTTTTTTTATGTTTTTTCTATTCACAATGGACCAGCTATAAAAAATATTATGTATATATTACATAAGTATACATAATATAATTTAATAAGCACTGTCTCTATAATTCGATACCCGTGGGTTTGTGAGACGACTTGCTCAGTACTTTCGTGACATGCAAAATGATCCATTAAAAAAATGCATTTGAGATATTTTGACGTAAATTAGTCACTTCAAAGTATATGTAGATGCGCTTGGACGGTACCCAAAGTCGCGGGTTCAAATCCTGGTACGTTCAAATTTTTATACGATTTCTTAATAAATATTTCTCTTTTCTAAGTGTGGAATAACAGCATAAAAATGTTAAAAAAACGTAGATGTTTTTATATTATTTTTTTTGTAAATTTAAAATTTGGGAAACATATTTAATTTATAAAATGTTTGTGGGTTCAATAGATACTCGAGATTAATGGATTTATTATGGAATGAATAATTTTCTTGTTCTATATAACGAAATATATCTACATCTTGATATTATCTTAGTTCTCACCATATTAACATATCACCAAACATCTAATTCAAAACGGAAATACAAAATTTTGTACTGACTTTTGCGTTCATTCAAATAAATAAATGAACAGTTCACTCATTCCATTCCTCAGGTAAGAAACAGATGTTAGAACGTTATAAATCTCCGTCCCTATTGTCCGCCTTGGGCCGTCTTGTTTTTTTTTTTTAATAATTTCATGTTTCTGGACACATGGAGCCTTAAGGGTTGGCAGATGGTGAAGCCCTACTCATCTTAGCGCTGGATAGCCTTCAGTAAGACGGTAGTAGCATATTTTAATTATAAATATATGGTATAAGATTTTTTTTTATATAAATTTTTAAAACTAGTGGTCTGCCTCTGTTTTTTTTTTGGTAAAACGGTCTATGGTCTTTTATATTATCGTTTACCACTTTGATGAAATCATTATAGAGCAGTGCAACGGCGTCTGAACGTAAACGCGATGGATGTGTGTTCAATTCTAACTCGAGGGATTAATTATATATATACATATATTAGCTTCAGCCGTATAAGCAGAGAAAGCAAGAAACTCCGTTTCCATTAAAACGCTTTCTTTCACCAATTTCCGCTGAACTCTAGAAACACGCAAAACGCAAGTGTTAAGGGGCGGAACTCAACGCCGCGCTTAACCTTGTTACGATATAGTTACGAGATATAATAATAAAGCCTCATTATTTCTTAAAAAACAAACAATCTAAATTTGTAAATAAATCAGTAAATATATTTATTTTTCAATCTTCCACCTCATGAGTAACAAGTGCTATTATAGAATTCAAAACCCAGTTCACACCGGAATGTTGGTAATTAAGATAATCTGTTTAACTTTTTTCTCAAGATTCGAATACATCTTATACAAGCACCTCTGTACAGTGATATTTTTGGTTTATTTGATGAGATCATATTACATTTTAATGGCGATCATGTGGGGAATTACAGATAGCTATGTTATATTAAATTATTATTTATTTTTATTATATATAGACGCTACTCGTTTAAAACGTAATGGCTCGTGAGTTTAATTTTATTATTAAGTGATTACTTAATATATTTTCTTTATGAGAAGCAGATTATATTACCTGGTCAGTTTCCAGGAGGCGCGGGTTCGAGTCCCGCTACATTCAATTTTTTATACGTTTTCTAAATAAGTATTTTTCTATTCTAAGTGTGGAAGGGGGGCATTATAAGGGAGAGGCATTGTGTTGAGTGGTGGAACTCAGCGCCGCGCTTTGCCTCGACCAGAGTAAAGCGAAGAAATGAAAATTTAAAATAAATTCAATATTTAATATTTAATTTAAAAAATCCACGCAATGCCTCCAGAATTCGGCAGAAACGGGAACGGAGTGTCTAAAAAAAAACATTAGGTTCCCTCTGCCTACCCCACCGTGTGCGGGATACAGCGTGAAGCTAATTTTAATTTAAAAAATCGATTTAAATTACAATAACGATCCAAAAATCGATATGTAATGTCTTCCAACTAAATAGTTAGGCAATTCCAAGCTCAGAGCCAGATTAGGTAACTTCGAATTCCTTACCTTCACGCCGCGCCGATGATCTTTGTGCTTTAAATGTTTTGCATTACAACCTGTTACTATTACATTGTATAACATTGACAACGGCTATAATAAATAATGTCTAAATTAATTTATCTCGTAGAAATTGATTTAATAATATAAAATTATTAATTTAAATAAAAAAAGAATTGATTACGCACACAGTAACTTACGCAGATGGAACCTAGTGTTAAGACATTCCGTTACACACTTTCCGTCGATTTGTTTGAGACGTGTTGAGTGGTGCAATTTTACGCTAGGTTTTTACCTTAGTGCTAAAGAAGAAGATAAAATATTGATAAAATTTAATTCATTCCTTCGAGTGGATATCACACTCCCAACCGTCGCCTTACAATCACATCCTTGTTCTCCTGGGCCACGACTAAAAAAATGGAAATATAAATTTAAGTAAATATTTCATCTCCTCGAGTAGGGAATCGAACCCACAACCAATCGGTTTAATCATGCAGTAGAATTAATAAATACCCTCTTTTCAAAATCACTTAAGCCTAGCTAAATCAAAACCCTATGAAATACTATATTAAACGGTAAAAAAATTAAGAATTCGTTAATTAATTTACTATCATATAAATATTTTAGTGCTAATTACGAAATAACAATCACAATGTACATACAATTTAACCATACAAACCGACACAATGGAGTACAAAATGTCATATAGAAGTTTGGGAGCCGGGAGTGCCGCGCGACCGACCTCAAAGGTCGCGCGGCCGGATTCCTAATCTGAGACGACGACTCACTGTCTCCCAAAGCTTTACTTTCCATTTGCATTTGTTATTATGTTTTCTATTTTCGTATTAGCTTATGTCATGTATGAATGTTTTTTAAAATATCTATAAGATTTTTTTTTTTTAATTTTAAGTTGTTTATTTATTGTATTTGTATTGTTTGTTTTGTAAATATGGCTTTTTTTTATAGAAAGAGACAATAGGCGTTATTGTGGTTAAATTTTAGTCCCTTTATAAAATGTTATATATAGGTTGCAATTATACGTTTGTCTAATCATTTCAACAGCTTCACGCTTTTCTCGTAAAACAGAGTAGTCAGAGTCTCGTTCTCCACTTACCACGCGTTTTCGAAACATTGTGTATAGAACGGAGAAATAACAATAATTAATTTATCTGAGCGAGAATTGAACTTACAACACTCGTGTCAATAGACAGACGCTGCACCACGATGACCTCCTTCTATTTATACCTACTATAGAAACCAAAATATTTTACTATCAGTTAGCATATCTCTATGACGTACAAAACGTACAAATCGTATGTCACTGGGATCGTACTTTCCAGTATTTGGTGTATGCGCTGAGAGATTTCCAGGTGTTATATAATAAGGAAGTTCTGGATATTCCAGGCTAAAGTGTGTTTGTATTTCGGTCTTTCTAAATAGGTAATTGTAAGTGGTGAGTAAGGTGTAAATTAAATTAAACTAAATCAGCTTCACGCTGTATCCCGCACACAGCAGGGTAACAGAGGGAACCTAGTGTTAAGACACTCCGTTTCCACATTCTGTCGAATTCTGGAAGCATTGCGTGTTAAGTAATTGCTTGTATAAACTATACAATATTTGTTAATATCGTGTAGTGTGTTAATCAATCAGTAGATAATGTTCTTGAATGAAATTTCAAAATAACGAAACATTTATAACCAAAAAACAAGAAAAACAAGTTCACAATATACAAAAAAAGACCTTAAATATTTTTGTTTGTTATTTCACCCATTCATTGAATTTGAGATTTTTCATACAAAAAAAACGATCACAGCACCAACATTAATTAACCTCATTGACTGAACGCCTCATAAATATCCCAAATTCCAATCAACTTTTAAATGATTAATGCCAAAAAAGGTGAGAAATTACCAGAAAAACAAAAATTAAGCAATTTTAAACTACAAAAGTTAGAGTTTACGGTACTTTCGTCGTAAAATGAAACATCGATCGCGGTTGTCTCTTTATGTTCGTTAAAGCTTATAATTTATGCTAAATTTATCAAATAAATTCTTACTTTCGACGGCCACCTGGCTGTGTGTTTACTATCTTAAAATATATAGCATACGGGTTTGGGAATGTACTGCACAGCAAACATTCACAAAACCTTATCACATTTTATTGTTGAAGTTAAAATTAAATAATTAAATCAGCTTCACGCTGTATTCCGCACGGCAAGGTAGGCTGAGGGAACCTAGTGTTAAGACACTCCGTTCCTCGCTTTCTGCCGAATTATGGAGGCATTGCGTGCTGAGTGGCGGAATTCAACGCCGCAATTGCCTTGGCACCAGAGCGAAGAAATGAAAATATAAATGTAAATAAATATTATACTTTTTTTTCTTTAAATATTCTTGAAGTTTATAGAACAAAATATTAAATTATGTAAGATGATTTCATTTTGAACATTTCTTATTCAAAGTCGACGTGGCGCAGGGACACAAAAATGTGACTGTAATGCGACGGTTGTGGGTTCGATCTTCGAGGAAATTACTTATTTATTAAAAAAAATTAAATTAAATTAGCTTCACGCTATATCCCGCACACAGCAGGGTAGGCAGAGGGAACCTAGTGTTAAGACACTCCGTTCCCCACTTTCTGCCGAATTCTAGAGGCATTGCGTGTTGAGTGGCAGAACTCAACGCCGCGCTTAGCCTCGACACCAGAGCGAAGAAATGAAAATATAAATTTAAGTAAATATTACATCTCCTCGAGTGGGGATCGAACCCACAACCAGTCGGTTTTACAGTCACACTTTGTACCACTGCGCCACGACTGGCCTTATTTATTAAATTTTTCATTTATTCGCTCTGGTAGGTTATGACACTTCACTCCACACTTTCCGCCGAATTCTGGAGGCATTGCCTGTGTGGCATTACACTTGCGTCGACACCACAGTGTAGAAACTGAAAATATTAAATATTGAATTTCCTCAAGTGGGAATCGAACCCACAACCCCCCAACCCCAAAGCCGCGTTTATAGACACACTTGTGCCCCTGCACCACGAGTGACCTCAATATTATATACAGACCGACAAAATAATTACAACAAACAAATATAATATTTTGTATTTCTGCAACTGATTGTATTTTAGTTAAATGTCGAGAGATCCGCGAGCGCAGTCTCTATCTAAACGATGGTACGTAGTTGGTAAAGTCAACCTATTTATTGTGCAATTTACTCTAATAGTTTAAATTATGTTTGTTTATAGAGTTATTGAGAGTTTAATTACGTTTTAGGTTCACGCTGTATCCCGCACATAGCAGGGTTGGCAGAGGAAACCTGGGAACCTAGTGTTAAGACACTAGGTTTAGATTTTCCACCGAATTCAGGAGGCAATACGCGTTAAATGGCGTAACTCAACGCCGCGCTTTGCCTCGATGCCAGTCGAATATTAGATATTTTATTTTCACGAATGGGATTTGAATTCACAACCTGTCGCATTTACAGTCGCACGGCTGTGCCTCTGTGCAATTATTTAATTTAGGTGATATTTGTATATTAGATGTATTATTATTTATTTAGGCTACAAGCACTAGAAAAGCTTCCTATAAGTACATTAAAGAATATGATTCAAACTATTTAAGATAATTTGGGCTCTATGATCACAGGAAACTGGTGGATGTGCTGCCGCTTGAGATCCTTGGTGAAAACCCATGTTAGGAATGGGCGCCATAATGTGCTTAAACGACTAATAAATATTATATTATTATAGAGAATTTCGACTACGACACGATTACGACGACGACGGCGATACAGTTTCTTTAATATACTTATATCTTAAAACCGAAAAAAAAAACGTATTAATTAAAAAAAAACATTTTCTTATTAACGTTATATATAAAAATCACAACATTCTTGTATAATAAGCATGTTCATTGACCAAGTATTTTTTTTTTTAAATCAATATCATAATATTGATCTGTCAGTGTGTTATTAAATTCTGAATTTGCTTATTAACACGCTGTCTGGTTTGCGCTGTCTGGTTGTCATTGCCGTTTTAAATATTTGCAAAAAACAAAGATATCGTGGGACAATTTTTTTAAAAAATTACGTATTTTGATTTTGACATTTCTACAGCTGTTTTTTTTATCTTTACGCTGTAATCTCATATGTAGCAGGCAGAGGGAGTCTATTGTTATGATACTCCACTCTCCACTTTCTGGAGGCATCGCGTGTTGAGTAGCGGAATTCAACGTCGCGCTTTGCCTCTAAATCAGATCGACAAAATAAAAACATTAAATATTTAACTTCCTCGACAGTGAATTGAACCCACAACCGGAGCGTGTAACCTGTACAGTTACACGCTCGAGCCCTTGCGCCACGGCTGGTCTCAATAAGGACAAATAAAACATTCTTTATTTTTAGTTGAATATATTTATCACTAGTAGAAAAAAACGTCAAGTCAATACATGTCGGTGTAATACAGAGTATATTGTATTGTATATACACAAATGCAATACACCATTTGGTTCGGATTAAAAGAGAAAAATTTACCTAAAAACAAAAGAAAACAAGAAAAAAACAATAAAAGTTAAGCTGCCAATGAAATGTTTTAGTGTTTATTCACTCTTTTATGCCTTGTAGATGCAGGTATGGGCACACGTGCGACTCTGAACAAAGGCTGGCGCATCTGGTCGAGATAAACTTAATTACTAACATCTGTTTATATTTATCTATTGTTTTAACTTTCACAAATAACAACTAAGTTTAAGAAGTCTAAAGTGATTGTTTTTGGTGTGATGGCTTATTTTGCTGTACTAAAAAGTAGAAAAAAATATTTTTTCGCATTTGCGATTATGAAACAAATAAAAAAATCAGTATTTTTTTGCGCCATTATGCCGCACTGTGGCAATATCTGACTGTAAAAGCGACAGTTGTGGGTTCATCTCGACATTCCGTTTTGACAATTTTTAGATCTGATGTTTGAAAATACGTTTTATATCATCATATATTGCTAATTATATCATTGCTTCATTTACGATTTTACATAATATGATATATTTAAAAGAAACTTTATTAAGGATTCCATTACTATACGACATTCAAAATAGAACAGCTAAGAAGCAGTTAGAAATGTTAGCGAAGAAACAGGTAAAAATCACATTTAAAATAAATTTTCATATAATAATATTCTGGCTTTCCTATGATTTACGGAGAGATTGAGTGTTGAGAGGCGGAACTCAACGCCAAAGCAAAGAAAAAAATATAATTTCATTTTACTCGAGTGTCCACAACCAAAACCTGTCGCGCTTACAGTCACGAACTTGTGCCACTGCGCCACGACTGGCCTCATTAAATTAAATTTCATATAACACAACGAAAAAATATATTTCCTTTTTTATAGATAATATTATAAAATACGTATGTATATTATACGTTGTCCTTTAAATTGTACCTAAAGAATATCACTTATAGCGGTTTTTAGTCATCTACTTGGTTTATGTAAGGATTCCGTATAGGATTCAATCGAACCCCCAATCGAAATCAAATTTCACTAAAATGTTTTGATCAAAATGTATGTGTAATTTAACATTATGAAACGCTTTACAAATAATAATATGCAAATCGTCAATATATATGTATATATATTTAGTTTCACGCGTTATGCACAAGCCTAGAACCTAGTGTCAAGACACTCCGTACTCCGTCCAAATCGGAACTTGGAACACGATGTATTGAGACACGGTGAACTCAATGCCGCACTCTGGCATGCCAGAACGGGAAAATCAAATACAAATAAAGCTTCACGCTGTATCTCGCACGCCGCAGCGTAGGCAGACGGAACATAGTGATACGACACTTCGTTCCCCCTTTTCCGCCGAATTTTTCGGGGCATTGTCGGACTTTTGCCTTGGTGCCAAATGAAAATATTAAGAAATAATAATTCATTCCCTTGAGTGGGGATCGGCCCCAGAGCTGTCGCGTCAGTCAAAAATAAAAATAAATCATTTATATGGATTAAGAAACGAACCTACAAGTATATCCCATTGTCCCATAATAGCCTAAATTTATTAAAAATATAAAATTATTTATTGCCAGTCACATAAAACCAATGGATCAAAAGTTAAGAACGGAGTGTTTTGTCTCTACATACATCTTTCACCTCACAACATCCAAGACATTCTTGAAAATACAAAAAAAAAAAATACCGGAAATAAATGAAAGTATCCATGAATAACTGGAATTCCTTTCGTGATCGAGACGTATTTACTGATTTAATGCCAACGACCTGTTCAGGTCACCCCGCATTTTGTTAGTCAGATTGCGAACAGAGCAGAAATGATTCAAGCGAAAAATATTAAGGAAACGGAAGGAGATGAATAGACAAACATTTTCAGTTTGCATATTAGCTAATAATATACGTGATTTATACGTTCATAGGAACTGGAAGTTGTTTGTATTACACAAATAGATAATACTGGTTTAATTTTATTAATTCGAGGCCAGTCGTGGCGCAGTGGCACAAAGTGTGACTGTAATACCGACTGATCGTGGGTTCGATCCCCACTCGAGGAGATGAAATATTTACTTAAATTTATATTTCCATTTCTTCGCTCTGGTATCGAGGCAAAGCGCGGCGTTGAGTTCTGCCACTCAACACGCAATGCCTCCAAAATTCGGCAGAAAGTAGGGAACGGAGTGTCTTACACTAGGTTCCCTCTGCCTACCCTGCTGTGTGCGGGATATAGCGTAAAACTAATTTAATTTTAATTTTAATTTTAATTTTATTAATAGTAATACTATTAAATTTTGAGGCCAGTCGTGGCGTGGTGGCCAGGGGCACAAAGTGTGGGTGTAAAATCGATTGGTTATGGGTCTGATCCCCACTCGAGGAAATGAAATATTTATTTATATTTATATTTTCATTTCTTCGCTCTGGTGTCTGGTGGTGGCTAAGTCTCGAGAACTCGGCGGAAAGTGGGGAAAGGAGTGTCTTAACACTAGGTTCCCTCTGCCTACCCTGCTGTGTGCGGGATACAGCGTGAAGCTGATAATACTATTTTTAATAAAAAATATTTATATGTGAGGTGAGAGTAGCGCATTTTTACAGGCACAAACTTGTGACAGTTTGACGTGTGAAAGGTTCAATTCTCGATGGAAATAAGGAAAAGGAGTGTCTTAGCACTAAATTCCCTCTGCCTCCTCCGGTACAGCGTGAAGCTGAAAAAAAGAGACAAAAAAAATTGGTAGCAAAAGGTAATGAGCCTAAGTCTTCCTTCCAAGAATGATTCATTTCCCATGACACCGGCGTGATTCAGAAATGAGTTATAAATCTCGAGATCGTGAATCGTGATGCATCTGCAGTGTGCACTGTGCACATGGTGCACTGTTAGTTCTAGCATTTGCATATTTACTGTAATCTTTGATTGTGGCCGTTGAAATTCGCGGTCATGGCTGTAATTATAACCTTTGAGGAGGATGTGCTTCGCATACATTATAGCTGTTTAGTCGGACAACATTCTTTAAAATTATATAACTTTTTTGTTTATAAACTGATTAAAATTAAACAAACATTTAATATTGTAGGAATTTCGCCCAAATACAAAACTGAAAATCGCAATTAAATCGGTTAAGCTGTTTCTGTGACCCGCATGAACAAACGAACAGATAAACGGACAAAAATTTTAAAAATATATGTTTTTAGTTCTGGCTTATTTAATTCCAGCAATCTTTTTTTCTTATAAATCTTCCATGTACAGACACCGATCCGTTTCGATTGTATCAAAAGTATAAATTAGGCAGTAGCGTTGAAAAGTTAAAAATAATAATAACATTATATAAAAAAATAGTTAAACATAAATAAATAAATATATTTAAAATGAACCGAAGCCTTGAAGCACCGACGTACTTGTGTTTCGTCCGACCACGATCTCGCTTTCCAGTGAAAATGGTAACATTCCACGCTCGGTGCGCCATTTAGCATGCATTGACCTGAAACAATTTAGTATCGAATATAATATTTAAAGTTGGTAAAGAAAAAAAACATTTATTTTTATTATTGAGGCCAGTCGTGGCGCAGAGGCACAAAGTTTGACTGGTAGTTGCGATCCTCACTTGAAGAAAATAAATATTTTTCTTAAATTTATATTTTAAATTGTGTGTGTCAAGGCAAAGCGCGGCGTTGAGTTCCGCCAGTCAACACGCAATGCCTCCAGAATTTGTCGGAAAAAGGAACGGAGTGTTTTGTCACAAGTTTCCTCTGCCTAGTTGTATGCGGGATACAGCGTAAAACTGATATTTAAATTTTTTATATGAATTATAATAATAACATGATTTCTCTTAATATTTTATTTATATAGGTAAAAGGATGTTGTTAATTATTGTTATAAGAATAAATAATTAAATATTTATTTATTTAATAAATATTTAAGTTTCTAATATAATAAAGGAACAACATAGTTCCTAAAAAACAAAAATTATATCCATTTGATTATTTGTAATAATTTAATATGCTATACTATCCTGCTAGAGAGTAGAGCTAAAAAAAATAATAATTTTTTAAATTTTTACATTTTATTCCACACTTGGGAAATAAAAATACTTATCTAGAACATAAAAAAATTTGAACGAAGCGGGACTCGAACCCGCTTTTGTAGACCAATCAGGCGCTCAGACCACTAAGCCAGTCTCGCTACGTTCAAACTACAAAGAAGTATTGAACTAAATAGTCGGAAATATATAAGATTGACATGAGGTCAGGTTAGTTTCCATCAAATGTCATTGCCATACATTTTAAAGGTTTTGTTTGACGTCGACTCTAAAATAATGTATTAATGTACCTATTATATATAATAGTATTTGATAAGTATCCCTTCAATGTAGCATTCCTTTGACCTTCCGTTGGCATGCGCGGCCGTCTTGCTTACCTTATATATGTATGTAGGAGAAATATGTTTGTAAAATTTTATTTATTTCATACTAAAATATAAATTATAATCTATATTGATATTATACAACTTAAAAGTAGATTTTTTTTTGAACGCGTTAATCTCATAAACTGATAAAATATTGGAAAATAAACGTTGATTAGTGTTTTGTGAGTTAGTCCATAATTTATCCTACATTAAATCAGGCTAACCGTTTATATGTACGTGGTCAGAGTACCTAACCTCAGGAACATAGAATGTAACATGTTTCATACATAACTCTCAGTTATTTCCATTTTATCCTGGGCGGGGGGCAAGTAGCAGGTAAAAGCTAGAATAAAAACCGGATAAGAGCGAGCGGGGACGCTCACCGAGGGTTACGTACAAGAATTGGAGGTCTCAAACTTTTTCTGAAATTGAAGCTTAGCTTAGCCGGAACCTTTTCATCTGATACCTCACTTAAACTAGCGCTTTTAATACCAATGTCCCGCTTTTTTAACTTATTATGTATGTAGGTAATAAGGAATTCAGTGGGAAGTAGAGAACAGAGTGTTTTAACAGCGTAATCTGCCTAAATATAATAACTAAAGGGAACCTAGAGAACATATTGCGACTTATACTGTAATACTTTTTTTGCGTCACACCGTTTGCCGGAGACAGCAGGATAAATAATGCGCTTTGTTTCGACACAAGAGCAAAGAAAATGGATATATTAAATCCTCGAGTGAACCCACAACCAGTCACGTTTATAGTTGCAAATTGTGGCCCTGCGCCACGACTGGCCTCTGAATCCACATATATCATTTTATTAAATTATAATTAAAACCGGCAACCATCGCCAAAATCAAAATAACAACCAAAAAACACAACATTAGTTATTAAACAAAGCACACACTCACATTCGTGTTAAAGCAACATGTGTACAGTCAACACTCTACTCATGTGTATGTGAATAGCTATAATGATATCCCACCCGCGAGCTCTAGGTCGCAGGCCATGCGCCCAAAGGTCGCACGCACACACAGACATGTACGGTTGACAAATTAATACAGGGAATTGGACATTCGATATATAAGTTATAGAGTTATAGTAACTTTAATCACGCTGTATTCCGCATATAGCGGGTTAGGCAGAGGGTATCTAGTGTTAAGACACTCCGTTCTCCATCTTCCGCTGAATTTTAGAGGCATTGAGTGTGGGTGGGGAAATTCACTTCACCTTGCTCTTTTACCTTGGTACCAAAGCGAAGAAATTAAAATATTCATTTCCCCAAGCGGGAATAGAGCCCACAGCCATCGTGTTTGGAGTCAAACGCTTGTGCCACTGGGCCACGGCGGACCTCCTGTATATATTAATGTACTAATGTAATATATGATAGTAAACATTATCTAGGAAACTCTATATGTTAGTGATATATTAACATATGTTAATTAATTGTACGTAATACATTATAACATGGTGTTAAATGGTATAAAATACGAGAATATATAATATTATAAAATAAAATCAAGCAAGCTCTCAACAATATTTAAAAAAGCAGTTTCACGCATTTTCCCGCATTACGCAAGTGAATAGTGTTCAGACACTACGTTTTCGTCTTCCCGCTCAATTTTGTTAAGTGGCCAATATATTTAGGCGAAACGTATCTTCTTAGAAGATGGTTTTGAGTTCGAATTCCACTCTAGGAAAGTATGTGAAAGGAAAAGAACAAATACATGGAGCATCACTATGTAGGTATGCATACATTTTTATGCAAAAAGTTAATAAAAATAAAAAATATACTATTTTGCGTTCAGTACTGTTTACACGAGTACTTTGCTATGAAGACGGTACAAGTTCAACCTTAGCTTACTATGTTATTCTTATAAGGCTGCAAACCTTTCATTTTGATTTTGAAAAGCAATATCCTGCCTAATAAAGTGCATAGCGGTTCCTGCATACCTCGTTGCGGTATTTAAAATATTTGAACCTCTGTCTTAGGTGTAAGTTGTTTTATACAAGATATCTCGGCAACAATGAGGTCAACGTAGCTGAGTGTGTCAGTTTCTGATTGCAAGCCCGATGGCTATGGGTTCAATACTCATTTGGGGGATTGTTAACTCTCGTTTTCCTCTTTTGATAAAATGAAGCGCGGCATTGAGTTTCGTTATATTTTCTCTACTTTGTTGTTAAGCTGAAATAAACAACAATTTATGGTTCTAGAGGCCGCCGGGACGCAAGAACACAAGACTGCGTTTGTAAATCCGATCCGATTTTCTTTTCTTCGCTCTGGAAGTTAAGGAATTGCGCGGCGTTGAGTTCCGCCACTCAACATGCAATATGTCAAAGAAATCGTTGGGAAATGGGGAACGGAAGTATCTTAACGTAAACGGAGTGTATTGTACATTAGGGTCCCAGGTTCTATGAGCGGGATACAGCGTGAAACTAAAAAAATGTAGCTTCAAAGCCAATATCTATAAATAATTGTTTCAAATTATACCACACTAGACTACCTATTATAGATCACATCGCATACGTTCGTTCACAACTTTATATACAAACGACATTTTATATGAACTATCAAGTACCATAAATTATTACAATTCATTGAAAATTACACACATTTTTATACAAAAAAAAGAACGTTACAAACGTATATAAATATTATTATAACGGTACTAACGCACCGACTTCATATAGAAATGCTTGTTTGAAGGAGCCACTTGAAATATTCTAATCAACTTCTTATGTTAATTGAATGAATGAAAAAAAATGTGAATGTTACAAACGTTTATTTTATGGGCACCTAAGGGAAGCACTCTGTTTACTTTAAGACTCTACCTTTCTCCGCTTTCCTCTCAATTATGGAAGTCTCCATGTAACTCTTTGCCTAGTTACCAGAGGGAAGGCACAAAAACATAAAATATTTCATTTCCCAAGTGAGAAATCGAACCCACAACCTGACGTATTCTTGCGCCGTTTCGCTGGCCTGGCTTTTATATATTATAAAATTCACTTGGCTATTTAAAAGTGTTCTAGAGATTCTATATTTGCCTAGGGGAAATCGAACCCACTACCATCAAGTCACACTCACATACCCCTGAGCCACTCTCACTCGATAATAATCTAAGCACTTGACACATTAAATAACTTGAATAATATTCTCTATCTTCCTCACAAGAGAAGTTAATATAAATGATAATATATTATAAATGTAGGCAAGTTAATACTGTTTTCTCATTAATATATAAACGTTCATTTTAAATACAAACCCATCCCGAGTCACGATGTTGCAAAATGATTACCATAAAATGATATTTTTATTGTAAACAACATTAATTAATAGGTAAATGTTGTAAAAAGGTCAAAAATGCAATTTTGTTGCATTTGTATGTATGTATGTATGTATTCTGTGGTATATAAAATTAGCACTTACACCATTAGACCGCTATTTTTTATAAGAGATTAATATAATACAAAATATATCTATTTTTATTTTATCGATACTAAATGTGCGGAGTACGTTGTGGGTTCAATTTCCACTCGGCGGATTGAAATATTTAACATTATCATTTTTTCGCTTTGGTAACGAGGCAAAGCGTGGAGGTTGAGATCCGCTATTCAATACACAATGCCTCGAGAACCAGGCGAAAAGTGGGGAACGGTAGTGTCTTAACACCCGGGCCCACAATTTCCTCTGCCTACCCTCCCATAGGAGAGAGAGAGATGCGAGATACAGCGTGAAGCTTAAAATGAACTAAGAATAATTGAATTAAATAAATTATAATTGTTAAATTAAGATTTCCATATAAATTTCAAAGGGAGAAAGCCATCCGTCTAACAGTAGTTGACTGTGAAAGCACCTTGCCCCAATCACCGTCACCCATCTTGCATCTTAGGTGAGACCTTTAAATTGCATTCCGAACTCCAATCCACCTTACATAGGTACTGAATTATATAAGCGCAAAAATAAACTCCATCTGGCGTTATTTCTCTGCAAAATTACATCTTATTTCATCATAAAATAGAGTCGATATTCTTATAAAACAATAAAAATTTACATAGCACAATATGTCGAACGCCGATTTCGATCCTGTATCCAATATATTAGCGGTCACCAAAATCACCTGTTCCTCTCGACACCTGTTCGACAATCACATCTGACGACCACGTCTAAGCTTAAAAAGCTCTATTCTAAAACCCGTAGAGTCTAAATTCGTATAATTTTCTATACATTTTGGTATTTTTTCGATCAGCCGGCAGAAACAAGTTAAAAACTTTTGGACAGTTGTTTAAGAAAAAGATATGAAAAAAGGCTGTAAGAGAGCACCTCGTTGATACCGCGTGCTGGGGATATGATATTATCGACTTAGTAAGGCGATGTGATCTGATCCTTTATTTTGTATAGCACTGTATGTAATTATATATGGATAAATATATATTTAAGTATTTTTTTTATATTTGTCAAGATTTTTTTAAAGTTGATGGTTGTTTGCATTTCATCTTGGAACGTTAATACAATTTTTTTTTTATTTTATTATTATTTCCACTATTGAGGCCTGTCGTGGCGCAGTGGTACAAAGTGTGACTGTAAAACCGACTGGTTGCGGGTTCGTTCCCAACTCGAGGAGATGAAATATTTACTTAAATTTATATTTTCATTTCTTCGCTCTGGTGTCTAGGCAAAGCGCGGCGTTGAGTTCTGCCACTCAACACGCAATGCCTCCAAAATTCGGCAGAAAGTGGGGAACGAAGTGTCTTAACACTAGGTTCCCTCTGCCTACCCTGCTGTGTGCGGGATATAGCGTGAAGCTATTTTTATTTTATTTTTTTTTTTTTTATAAAATTAAATCTGCAACCATCAGAGATTTTCCAATAACTTCAAAATGCTATCAATTATATTATAGTAGTCATATACAAAAATAATTATATTTCGATAATATAAACAGAAGTCAGTAAAAAATCTATTTTTTTCATTTTGAAAATTAAATCTTAATAAAATAATAACTAATATAGCCACTGACGATGTAGACTTCAATTAATAAATAATATATATTACTTAAAAAAAAAACATTGAAGGTAGCGGGACTTGAACCTGTGATGGCTTTCAAGAAACAAACACGGGTTCAAATCTCTCTCCCTCCAAACGTGTATTCGTTTTCCCAAAACATTCTTCTCTTCTCTTCTGTATGGAATTATAAAGAAAAATAAAACTTACATAACTTAAATACAAAAAGTATAGGTTATAAAATAATTAATTTAACACTGTCTATGCGAATACTTTATCGGTAAAGGAAATCCCTAAGTATCATTGGAAACCTCCTAACTTAGAGATAAATAATAAGCATGTCATTTCATGGACTTGCTAGTTGCTATACATACATCCTCTTGTACTTTCGCTTACAAATAATAATAAATATAATCTTATTTCAATACGTATATATATGTTTTAAGAGACCAGTCGTGGCGGCATAAGCGACCGGTTGTGAGTTCGATCCCCAGTCGTGGAAATGAAGTATTTAATATATCTATTTCCTCTCTTCCGTCACTCAACACGCAATGTCTCTAGAATTCGGCGGAATGTGAGGGACGGAAATGTCTAAAATAAGTTTTAAAAAAATCACTTCCCCGATTGGGAATGGAACCCATGACCGTCACGTTTAGTCAGGCTTTGTGCTACTCCACCATGACGACCTTTACATATAGAGTTTATTATACATAGATATCGAAAGCTATTTTAAACGGAAAGTAGTGAAAGACTTGTACGAATGATGAGAAACAGGATGTTTAAAATAATAATATCATTTTAAGTTTTTTTATCCGTTTCCTTTGCTGTATAATATGACAGGTTAATATACAGATAATATACCGACAGACAAGATAATATACAGATATAGCAAAAGTTTTAGATCGTTAAATAATTAAAACTATGTGAAACGTAGTAGGCAGGTTCTATCCCTACCTATGGGAGTGATGATATTTTAACGCTTTTTATTTTCACATTTGTTTTGCTATTATTTAATAATACAAAATATTACGTTGAGTTGAGTAATGTCTCAAATTCCAGTGGGAAGACACAAATGGAGCGTCGTAACACTAGGATCTCTCTGCCTGTCCATAACATGACCAAAAGCGTACAGAAGCTAAACTATATATTTACGTTTGTTTAAGTAATTCATTATATCTTTAATTTTGCTTTAAAACTATATATACAATACACTAACAAAATCACTTTTAAAAAGTTCAGAAGAAAAAAAACTAACAACAGCAACAACAATTAATAAATCAAACGAAAATTTTAAAAACCAATTCGCCGACATTAATAACGATAATAAATCTAAATCATCTCTTGCGTAAACATGTCAAATATTATCACGTTCTCATATTAATAAGAATATAATAGCAATCATTAATTTTATTATTTTTCAAACCACCCACTGTAAGGCACGAATTTTCTTGTAATATAATAAATTGTGTTACAGCGAGCCTCAATTAAAAGGCCACGATATTATATATACGTACTGGTATTATTAGGAAGTGTTGATTTATAATAAAATATCTAGGTGATAAGGCCGCGACAGGTTGTGGGTTCGATCCGTACTCGAGGAAATTAAATATTTAATTTTTTGCATTTGTTCGCTTTGTTGCCGAAGCAACGCGTAGCGTTGAATTTTGTATCTAGAATTTGGAGAAAAATAGAGAGTGGAGTGTCTTAACACTAGGCTCTCTCTGCCTATCCTGCTGTGTGCGGGATAGGCAGAAAGAGCTTAGTGTTAAGAGCCTAGGTTTCAGCTTAACGTGAAGCTGAAAACTAGGTGATATTACATAAGTTATGCGAATGTTAACAAGACGTGTTATTTTACAATAAAAAAACACAAAAAAGATTAGCATTTTAATAATGACATCTTGAACTAGTACAGCATGAAGCTGATATAAATATATATAGGTATATCTACTTTAAATCAATCTGATTTTAGAAAACATATTGGAAAATAACATTTTAAGAATTTTCATTTATTCCATAGTTTCTCTTGAAAAAGTTATACTATTTTATATACTTAACAATCCTTCCTCCCTATCCATAACCATAACTAAAAAACAAACTTTCAAATGAACTCCAGACATCCTTGTAACTTTAGAAAGCTCAATCTCAATTAACTACAAAAATATATTTTAATTACAGCACACATCTGACCGGACCCACCAAATCTTTTGACATTATAAATGCATCAAAGTCTAATATAATCTGTCGGCCTTCGAAAAAAAAATTAATTACATTGATCAGCGGCCATCATTCGGTAGCATGTGAGCTGGAGGCGGTATTGCTGCGGGCGAAGCCTCTTCTGTCTGTGGATGAATGATTTCTCAGATTATTGCTTAATACTCATTGTAATTATTAGGTTAACTGCTTCCTTTTAGCTTTGAGTTGTAATTGGGTGTTATTTCTTTATCATCACGTGTAGGTTACCCTTCAATTTGCAATACAGGCGGTTACTTCCTTTGATGAATAGTAAAAGTTCCTTTGGTTCCTAGTATTTTTGAAATTAAGAAATGAGATATATTTAATTTTAATAATTAAATTATTATATTAAATTATATTATTTATATTTATTATGTAAATATTAGAATTTACGTCCAAATGTATCTGTTTACTATTTTTTTTATCGCAATTTGATAATGTAATGGTATTGTCGTAAAGTTGTCGTAAGCTCGACTTTTTTATATAATTACGCCATTTACTCTTTTAAAAGTAGAGTCTATTCTATATATATTGATGTATATATATTTTTCAATTTATTACCATTTAAAAATTAATAGAAGAACAACAATACATATAACATCTAAAAAACCAAAAAGGTTTGCAATGATGTTTGTTAATGGTTTTTAATTGACTCGTTTTGTAAGTGGCAAAAATTTAAACAAAACAATATAAATTTTGAAGTATACACATTTATCTATTAGTATAATATACAAGAACAATAAAAATCCAATAATTATAGCACATATATAGATACAGCGCGCCATAAAAAATATAGAGATTAGTCGTGACGCAGAGGCACATAAAACACGATTGGTTATGGGTTCGATCCTCATTCGAGGAAATTAAATATTTAATATTTTCATTTCTTCGCTCTGGTATCGATGCAGAGCACTACGTTGAATTCCGCCACTCAACAATCAACGCCTCCAGGAATCGGCACAAAGTGGAGTAACGGACGGAACCCTGTGCCTACTGAAAAAAAAAGATAAAAATATATTTTTCTTTAACACGCTGGTATCTCTACACCACGACTGTATCCCAAAAACATTATTCATGACTAATTCATAGTTACAAATAATATTTGTAACTACGAGATTTCACGCTGTTTCTTACAAAACGACGGGTTTCGTCAATGGTTCAGTTGTTAAATGGTCACTTACATCTTACGATTCGTCAGAATGTAGCGCACGTTCCAATTAAGCGTTTATTGCTATATAATATTAATATGCGTATCTCTATATCTGTCTGTGGTGCGCACGCGAACCGATGGGGTCGTGTACGGAAATATGCCGTGACTTTTGTCCAGCCACACTATGGGTTTTTGGATATTGCGTATAAATCTTGTAGGGAATATTTAGTTTTGTATGTGACTTTTTAATTTTATCTAGTAGTAGTAGTAGTAGTGAGTAAATTCCTAAGTCTTGTGTATACTACGGCGTTGAGTTCCGTCAATATGACAACAAACAACAAAAATGTTTTCAAAATTGATTGTCTTAGTGAGTAATAAATCACATCTATCATATAAGACATCTATCATTTACATGTTAAATAGAAATCACAGAGGAGAAAACAAAAATGCAATACTTTTAATTCATAATACAAAAAAAAAACATTAGAAATAATCTGAATAAAATAAAAATAACGTACTTTTGAAAAAAAATCACGTGTTTCCATTAAAAAAAAAACATTCAAATGAAAGCAATACACTTGATCACCTCTGTCCAAATAAACATCTTTTAAAGAAACATAAATTCTCACGATTACTGCATATTTGTTGGATTTAAGAAGCTGGAATGCAAAAATGTTAGGCGCGTCGCCAAAAAAAACATTCAAAATTTATATGGCCGTCAGATCAGTCTGTCTAAAAATGTCCTATAATTCACTTCGTGTGGACCAAAACATAACTGAAAATAAATAACTAAGAAAAATTGTTAGCGTAGATGAAAAATATATCTGATCTTTTTCTTTCTTTTCCTTTTAGTTTCACTCTGTATCCCGTATATAGCGTGGTAGACAGATGGAACCTGGGAACCTAGTGTTGAGACACTGCTTTTATACCTTTGTTTCCCATTTCCTCCGAATACTAGAGGCATTGCGTGTTGAGTGGCGAGACTCAACACCACGCTTTGCCTTGTTTTCGGAGTGAAAAAGTTAACATGTAAAATATTTCATTTCCTCGAGTGGACCTCGAACCCACATCTTGTGTTTACAGTCGCGCATTTGTGCCTCTGTGCCATAATTGACCTCAATGAATGAATAATAAAAATAAAAAATAGCTTCACGCTGTATCCCGCACACAGCAGGGTAAGCAGAGGGAACCTAGTGTTAAGACACTTCGTTCCCCACTTTCTGCCGAATTTTTGGAGGCATTGCGTGTTGAGTGGCAGAAATCAACGCCGCGCTTTTGCCTCGACACCAGAGCGAAGAAATGAAAATATAAATTTAAGTAAATATTTCATCTCCTCGAGTGGGGATCGAACCCACAACCAGTCGGTTTTACAGTCACACTTTGTACCACTGCGCCACGACTGGCCTCATGAATGAATAATGTAAATAGAAAAAAAACGGACGAAAACGGAGTGACAAGACACTCTACTTTCCCCGCCTTCTATATGCAGCAATGCGTGAACCATTAAGAAATAATTAGTCATATAAAAATTTAATTAATAAAGAAGTATGCAAAAAATGTAATCATATTTCAAGTGAAAGTAAGCGGTATTCAATTTCACGAGTATATTCTCTGCACGGTGCGCCGTCTGCTGCAGACATTCCACAAATATTGAACATTTTTAAGAATTTTTTTTTCACGCTGCGGGACACCGCATGGTAGGCAAAGGGAGTCTTTTTTTTATACTCTCCGCTCTCCACTTTCCACCGAATTCTAGAGGCATTGCGTGTTGAGTGGCAGAACTCAACACAGCGCTGGAGCGGAGAAATGAAAATATTACATATTTCATTTTCATAAGTAAGAATGGAACCTAAAACCTGTCGTGTCTAGTCGCACGCTTGTACCCTTGTGCCACGACCCCCTTATTTTTTATAAATCTATGGGTTTGAGAAAGGGGCTGATTTTTGACTGCTTCTTATAAATTGCGGAAATTCTTCAAAAGACAATTCAATCCAAAATGAACATTTAAACAACGGAAAATTAATATTATACGGAATGTATTGAAATAATAACATAATATATTACCTTAAGAAAATATAGTCGGAAACAAAAATCACACCGTGTACACCACCAGTCGAAGTGGTTACATCGAAACGTGTTGATTGCTAACAATCCGTCGATTCGTCACAAAGCATAAAAACTATACCATATACACACGATAGTTCACTTTATATGGGTACAACACTAAATTTACCTTTAACATAACTTTCCGGCCCTTACTTTATTTTACCTTTACCTTACCTTTGTACCGCCGAATGGAGAAAAAAAGATTAATTAATGAAGACATGAGAGCATTCTTCTGCGTTTAAATGCATTCTCAATATTTTTTTTTTTTCAGTTTTACATGAACCCCGCTTGTAGCAGGATAAGCAGAGATAACCTATTGTGATACACTCCGCTTTCCATTTAACGCCGTAATCTGGAGGCATTGCATTTTGAGTGGCGGAACTCCCCCGCTTTGTTTCGACTTCAGAGCAAAGACATGAATAAATATTTTATTTACTCGAATGGGAATCGAACCCCCTCGATCAGTCCACGACTGACCGTGAACAACAAATTTGTGTTTTTTTTGCATTGCATTTTGTTAATGGGCGTTGTAAAAAGTAAATCATTCTTTACAAATTTCTACACAAAATAGATTGTCTTCACTACAGACAATGTATTGAATATTAAATTTGAGTTATGAATAAAAATAGACAAATCTAAAATATTAATTATCTTTAAATTGTTACTTTATCGTATTTTCTATTTCCTTTTTCAGGGTTCCGTACCTCAAAAGATAGAACCTTTATGGGATCGAGGTGACATGGAGGTATAAAGCTGAAATAATATTAAATATTTAGGTTTGACGCACAGAAAAATTCAAGCTCCTATAGATATGTATCGATTTAGCTGAATTTAGTATTCATACTAAATGCACTATGGTGCATAATCAAAACTTATAGGATACTCCCCGTAGACCTGCATTAATGAAAATAAGATTAACATAAATAAGAGATGGAGAGAGAAACCATTCTAAACTTATATTTGTAGTTCACTATCTACAGCATAAGTAGGTACATATGCCTATAAACTCAAGTTCATCAAGTCATATAAGATGTACTTCCCTTTGACCTACAATCCTGAAATTGTATTGAAACCTCAATGGACGAACGCGACTCGCACTTAACCGGTTCTTTATTTAAATTGATTAACGAACACTATTAAACTACCTATACAGCCTAATATTCAATATCTGTGTCTATTATAAAACAGTAAATGCTGAGTGCTCTAACTAAAATGGACGTGCATTAAACACTATCACATTATGTAAATGTAATTCACGCCCCATAAAATCGATTCGACATTACACAATCTATAATCGATTAAAATATACGAGTATAGTGACAGAGCTTCACTCGATATATCGAAATGTGGCAACACTAATAATCTAAGAGCAACTCATGTAAATGTTAATTAATCAGTTATGGATTTTGTTGGTTAAGACCCGTCATTGAATAGATACATCAAAATAACATATTTGTACGAGATTTTTTTTATCTTCACGCTGTATCCCGCTTGAAGCAGAGTAAGCTGAGAGAACCAGTGTTAAGACACTTCGGTTTCTAGTGTCCGCGGATTTCTGGATGCATTGCGTGTTAAGTGGCTCGACAATAAAGACATGAAAGGAAATTTTAAAATATTTTATTTGTTCGAGAGTGAATTGAACTCATACCCTATCGCGGTTACAGTCACGTCTGTAACGTAACAGTAATTAAACTTATGTAAGATAAAGAAATTAAATCTGCAATTAACTCTCATTTGAAACGATCAACACAACTATATCTTATTTTAAGTATATAGTAATATATAAATATGTTTGAAGATATAGACCGTATAAGAAAATTGTAATCAATTTAAATCGAGTTTGCTCCAACATCCAAGTGTCACAACTCTCAAGAAATTAACAGATAACACGCAACGACATTAAAAAAATATTTTAATTATATTAACATCGTTTTATTATTTTTAAATTAGCTCAAGAAACAAATATATTATCTCAATGTAAATTAATAAACCGTTTTTATCTAGACCAAAAGCGTAATAAACAAAACTCAATCTAATTAGCGGGTTGTTTAACAAAACAAGATGTCACTACCCGTGAGAATGTTATGTTGGTAATAGGTAAATCAGTAAACAGTATTTCATTTTTTTTTTAATTTTACCAAAGATAATCAAAATGGCGGCAGTTTTTTGGTTTTTTTTTAATAATTTCTATTCATGCCAATATGATAATAGTAGATTTTAAATATCATCTTGACGCAATGGGACAGTTGCGTGTTGGATTCCCGTTTCAGAAAAATAATTTATTTTCAATTCAATGATCTGAGGCCGTCCTGTGTGACTTTAAATGCGACGGTTATGAGTTCGATTCCCACTTGGTTTCCTCGCTATGATATATATGTATATTACACGAGGCAAAGCGCGACGTCGAGTTCCACCACTCAATACGCAATGCCTTGAGCATTTGTCACAAAAAGGGGCAACAAAAGAGTCTTAAGGAAAATGGAGTGTCTTGACATTAGCTTCCGAGGTGACTTGTGCCTACTGAACCCGCTATACAAAAAATCTTGAAACTACAGCATGATCTTCAGTTACTAACTCAAAATACTCCCATTCTAGATACCACAACAGTATCCTAGACTACTAGATTTCAGATACATAGCTAAAATTATTTAGATTTTACCAGCGACGGTAGTTTATTCGGAACTAGTTACGTCTCCAGCCTCGGTATTTTGATATTTGCAATTGAATTTAGACATCGTGTTGCGAAATTGTTTCCTAATAGAACGATTTGAAGATGGTTGCGCATGCGCATTTAACGTGTTTAGCGAACATTATATGTATATAGGGAACTAAAAATGGGTTTTTGTTTATGTTTGTTTGTGTATTCGAAATTATTGTGTGTGTGGATGTATAGTGTGATACAATGTGAGTAACGGTTGTGGGTTCGAATTTTAATATGGGATTTAATATTTTTAAATTGATTTGTACGTAATGTCCAGAATGTAACTTTCATAAAAAAAAAATCTTAATTTGTTAATATTTTATTATATAATTAATTACATAAGTATTTAATTAAAATAATAATCTGGTAAAATAAAAAATGTGCATTTTATTATTTTAACATATCTAAATATTAAATTCTTAGAAATGAATACGAAAAAATCCTTAACAAAAGAGAAAAAAAAAAACAGTAATATAAAACATATAGCTAATACCTAATATAATTCAATTATATCAAAGTAGTTATTAAAAAATATTACATTTAAAAGAAACTTTTCTATACATATATTTCTATATCTTAATTATATAGGATGATTTATTACTTCATTATTAAAAATTATAACACATTCCAAAAAAAAACACCTTTACACTATTTCACGCATAGAAGAATAGATAGAGGGAACTTAGTGTATTTTTTCTTCTTTTTCTTTATTCAACTGCACGTTTGGACATGAGCGACGAAAAGATTAAGATAAATTCGGAGCGCTTTTACGCGCCTCCTGAAAGCCTAATCGGTTTATAGGAGGCGCGGGTTCGAGTCCCGCTACGTTAAAATTTTTATACGTTTCTAAATAAGTATTTTTCTTTCCTGACTGTGTGTGTGACTTTAAAAATGTTAAAATAATGAAATTATAGTTGTTTACATGTAATATTTATACCAAGGAATTTAAAATCATCACAAATTTCTATATATAATTTAGTTATTTTAAGTTTGAATTAACTAATAGATACTGACCGAGCTTTTCCAAATTTATATTACATTAAAAAAATCTTGAATATTTACTGCATTAAATAAGTTACCGGTACTGTGTTCAAATACAGACTGAGTAAATTTAAGGTGTTCATTAATAAGATATATCCGTGTTTATTTGAAACCGATATACATACATAAACATACTAAACGAAGAAACAAGTGTTGAAACACTCCGTTATCCACTGTACTCCAGATATGAAAGCATATGTAGTAAAAGTTATGGAAATAACACTTTATTACCAAATCACAACCTTTACAGCATTTCTAATTCCCTCCATGAATACCAAATGAGAATACCAGGCATCGCCTTAAATGTCCAACAAACGTACTACGATAAATGCTAATTTGGCTTATTAATAATCTGATTACTGAAGCTAACAATGTCAACGGGCCATACTGGCTTTTTAATTAAATAACGTTATAAAAATATTTGTTTATTATGAAATTTTGTATGAACAATCATTTGTTTGTTTGTTTGTTTTGTTGTCATTTTGTAATAAATTCACATTCTCCCGTCTCGCGGGTATTGTGGAATTGGAATGCATCTGATACGTTCCACGCGATGTATTTAAACAGTGGAAAAAACATTTGAGAGCATTTTTCTTTTAATTTCACTCTTTATCTTGCAAATATCTGGGTAGGCAGTGAGATAATAGAGTCGAGACACTGTTCTCTACATTTGGCCAGAAATCGAAATTTGCCATAGAAGCTATACAAATAAATCTGGAAATATTATAAAAGACGTGAAGGTTCCGTAACTTAATTTTTATCGGTACTAGGTAATACATGAACATCACATCAAACAACAAACGTATGATTTTATAAAGGAAAGTGAATATAGCAATTCCTTTGTATGGGCGAAAGCAGCTAGTGTTGTACCGATGCCTCCATCCCGTCGTGACCCCAGGTCGAGCTTTCTATGACCAACACTAGTAATTAATGGCAGACGGGACCAGAAAGCCGTCTTTCCGTTTACAAGCCTACAATCCGGTCTTGAATTCAATTATTGAATAATTTTGTTCGAAGGAATGTTTTAAAGTAGCAAGATTATATGTAAACGTAGTAAAAGGTAAGAAAACACATTTGTCAATTGTTGAGTGAACAAAAGAAAGATGTATTATTTGTATATTTAGATTCGTATTTATAAATCACTCTCAGGTTTGAGATCGATCTTGAGATGCCGTTTTCATTTTATTAATATAAAAATTATGAACGAAAACTTAAGCATATTAAGATCGATCTCAGGGTTGAGATCGATTCATAAATACGGGTCTTATTATTTTTACAGTTACAATGCGATATAAATAATTACTTTTAAATTTAAATATTTTTTAAATATTTAAATTTAAAAGTAATTATTTATAAGTATTTATAATATTCATATATTTCTCTTAATTTTCTACGCTCTATAAAATTAACGATTTCTTTACATTAAATTCAACTTTCATATAATATTAACAGTACAATTTATTATAATACCTATAATATTTTTTTACGGAGTAATATAATTAAAGCTTATTACTTAACTGGCTGAACACAGGCCTTGAAGGACTAATATACAGTTGAGTAAATTTATTTAAAAAATATATATTTTAATGTTAACAACTATACACGGTAATTTTAATTGCTAGAATCAATAATCAGCTTCACGCTGTATCCCACACACAGTAGGGTAGGCAGAGGGAACCTAGTGTTAAGACACTCCGTTCCCCACTTTCTGCCGTATCCTGGAGGCATTGCGTGTTGAGTGGAAGAACTCAACGCCGCTCTTTGCCTCGTCACCAGAGCGAAGAAATGGAAATATAGATTTAAGTAAATATTTCATCTCCTCGAGTGGGGAACGAACCCACAACCAGTTGGTTTTACAGTCACACTTTGTGCCCTGCGACACGACTCAAGACGAAATCGGCAGAAAGTGGGGAACGGAGTGTCCTAACACTAGGTCACCTCTACCTACCCTACTAAATATATATAATTAAATAATAAATACGTACAATTAAAATAGATGAATCCTAAAACTGCTTTGTCAGTTGTCTGACCTAAAATAACGAACGCCAATTCGTACTTGGGCCTTATTTGTAGGTATATTATTCGCTAATAGCTAACATAAATAACTTTTAATGTTTGAGAATATTCTAGTTTATATCGAATTTCTAGTTTCGAAAGTCATCCAAATAAAATGTTGTGATTTTTTTTTATTATATAATTCATATTTGAACTATTATTACCACTTAGCCGAGAAAAACAAGTAAAACGTCACGCCGTCGTCGTCGTGTCTCGAAGTATTAAAAGACTTTGACCATTCATTCCTCCGAGTGGGAATCGAACCCATGACCAACGCATTTCCTACCACGCAACACACAATGCCGCCAGAGTTTGACGGAAAGTGCGGAGCGGAAGTGTCTCAATGGGAACGACGAATTTTACCTCTAGGTTCCCAGGTTCCCTCTGTCCACCACCTGTGAAGCTAAAAATATATATTCACTTAAAATTACCTAACTTTTTTATTTCAAATCAAAGAATCCCACCCAAACAGGTATACAGTTGTACAATGAGAAATAAGTTTACTTAAAACTTGTATGAAGCAATTAATCAATAAAGCGTCTTTTATTATACTTTCTAATCTGAGATCCTTATAGAGTTTATATTAGAGACAGTGATAAGTGTTAGAGGCCAGTCATGGCGCAGGGGTACAAACATCTGACTGTAAACGCGATTGGTTGTGGGTTCGATCCCCATTCGAAGAAATTTAGTATTTATTTAAATTTATATTTTCATTTCTTAGTAGAAGTGAGCATAGCGTTGAGTTCCGCCACTTAACACGGAACATGGAATACGGTAATTAGTGAAGCTGATTTTTCTTGATAAAGAGCAATATGTAGTTACTTGTTTGCCTTTTTTGCCGGTAAATATTTAATGCGTCCAGCTCCTAGCACTGTATTATGTAAAATTGGTTAATTTTTGTATATGTTGACTATATAATGGTTTTAAAGTTATGCGAAGGAGACCTGGGAACCTAGTGTTAAGACACTCTATTCCCATTAACAATTCACCATTTTTTTTTTTTTGGTTTTTGTAGGCTTTTGCCTTAATGAAAAAATATTAATAAATTCGATTAATAATACCTCGAGTGAGAATCGATCACACAACCGTCGCGTTACAGTCACATCCTTGTGCCTCTGAGCTACGACGACCTCATTTAATAAAAATTTTACAGAAATCAAAAAGTCAAGATTTACTATCGCCAGTGCCACTTGTCTTTGACAGTGTGTAATAATCTTTATATTTATATTGTTTCCGCAATTAAACAGACACATCTTCTAATAAATAACAAAAGCCGTTTTCTAATTAAAAGCTGTTTTATCGTATTACTTTCTATATTTTACAGTGGCAATAAACATAATATATAATCAGATGTGTCATTAACCTTACAAAACAAATGTAACAAATTTTTGATACTTGAGTATTATTATATTGTTAAGTGGCGGAACTTAACGCTGCTTTTATTACCCGAGCGAAAGAATAAAAATATAAATGTCATCAAATAGAAATCAAACTCACAACCTGTGGCGTTTACAACCTCTATTTATTTGTTTTATTACTTCAAATTGATTAATTCTTTAATAAATGTTTTTTTATATATTAATAAAAAACATTAACAAACACACAATGCCAATTAAGGCATGCCCTTAATATAATATACATTAATACATTCTACAGTTAACGCTTTAGTTTCTTAACCATATTTAAATAATGATAATAATCGACATTCCAATTAAGAAATATAAATAAACGTATAAATGCGCAAGCGCATACGCAAGTGTTCGGAAGAAAAAAATTTGAATGAAACAGAATGGTGTTACAAGTGCCATTCTACTTTCAGTGAAATGTAGGTAATAGTTATATATATAATATTTACATATAAGTAAATTTTCATAACAATGTTTTTTAACTACTCAATAGAATAACTTGGGATTCCAGTATTAAGATCCTCCATTCCTATTAAGACACTTCCGTTTCCTATTTTCCACGCGAGTCCTAGAGAGTAAAGGAACTCAACGCCACGTTCTGTCTCGTTATCAACGAAACCAGGAAGAAACGAAAATATTAAATAATTCAATTCCTCGAGTGGGTATCGAACCCACAACCTGTTGCGTACACACAGCTATGCCACTGTGCCATGACTGGCCTCAAAACATACATAAGATGCATAAATTGAATAAATTCGACTTGCGTAACTGCATTCTTGCACCTACTTGCTTGCATCTGAAAACCAAGCTTACGTTAGTAAATATTTTAACTGATTAAGTTAAAATACTATGTAATATTTAAATGATGTTGTATTCTCTTGACCCGTCAAGAGGACAGGTCGCTCGTCTTTGGGCCGCTTAGACCAGTTTACTTCGTCAATAACCAATGTTTATTTAAAGTTTATGCTTTGCTTGGTCTTTCACTTAGTAAAATTTACTTTTTAGTGTCACGCTTTGCCTGTATCCCGTACAGCAGAGTATAGGGAACCTAGTGTTAAGACACTCCGTTTCACACTTTCCGCTGAATTCTGTAGGTATTGCGTGTTGAGTGGCGGTCAACGCTGCGCTTTGCCTCGACACCAAAGCGACGAAATGAAAATATAAAATATTTCAATTCATCGAACCCACAACTTGTGTTTACAGTCTCACTGTCACTGTGCCAAGATTGGCCTCACTGGCTTGTAAGAATTGTGTCGACAAATATTGAATCCAATCCAGTGAATGTTAACGCGACGGTTACGGGTTCGATTTCCACTTGGAGAAATGAATTATTATTTATTAATATTTTCGTTGCTCTGGTACGAAAGCAAATCACAATGCCTCAAAAAATCGACGGAAAGTGGGAAGCGGAGTGTCTTAACACTAGGTTCCCTGCCTACCGTGCTACTGTGCGCGCATATGCAGGATACAGCGTGAAACTAAAAATATAATGTCATCATTTGCAATAACCACACTATATTATATGACTTATATCATAAACCAATGCTCACTGACGCATCAATGTTGTATCGAAGAATCTATGATTAATATATAGTTAAATCCTTAAGAACTGATTAAGATCTTTAATCCAACACGGAAATTGATTTCGTAGTCGTGAGTACGTATCTGACTAATGGGTATATGTCTACGTACTTATAAATACCCAAGATTCTATGATAATCTTGAAGTAGCCACATCTAATACCAGTTATTATGGTTTGACCTTGGGCTTGTATGCACAGCATCTTGTTAGTTTATTTTATTTTTTTTTTCAATTTTTATTCTGTACCCCGCACATAGTGGGGTAGGCAGAGGGAGCTTGGGAACCTGGGTTCAGTAATTCCTTTCCAATTAAAAAAATCGTTTCCCACTTTCGACCAAATTCTAAAGGCATTGTGTGTTGAATAGCGGAACTCAGTGCCTGGATTTGCCTCGACACAAGAATAAAGAAATGAAAAATATTAAACATTTCCTTTCTTCGAATGGGAATCGAATCCACAGTTTAGTTTACATAAGATTTATAAATATGACCACAACAACAACCACTTAAATCCGATTGTTTCACTTTATTGTTGTAGATATCTCGGTTTTTCCTACACCGGATATCCGTCTGATTTCATCAGCGTCCAGTGTATTCTAATTAAATCATTTTAGAATTATATTATACGATTATTTTATTATCTATTAAATTAACTATTAACTAAGAATTGTGTGGGTTATTAATAGCACGTCCTGTTTACTTTTTTACTTGTTCTTTTTTTTCTTTTTTTATCTATATTATATTTTAAAAAATTATAGTTTCACAAATGTAATGGTGTCGATAAGTATTTTTAAAAATATATACAATTAATGGTCTTAAACATATTTTTTATTTGTATTTTTTGTGAAATTAACCAAGTTTTTCGATAATTTATTGTCAAAAATAATCAGATTGACACCAATTTTTCAATTAAGTTTATCATCCAACACGTCTCAATGAAGAATAATTCCAAACATGGATCCCAAGTACAGTACTACATTCCAATCCATCTTTTACTGCCAACTTTTGTAAAATGTAGAGGTGATATTCGCGTTGTGTTGTATTGAGGACAGTCGTGGCGCAGGGGCACAAACTGTGACTGTAAGCGATTGGTTGTGGGTTCGATCGCCGCTCGAGGAAAGGAAATATTTAATACTTCTCATTTCTTCGCTCTGGCGTCGAGGCAAACCAGGCATTGACTTCCGCCATTCAACGCGCAATGCCTCCAGAATTCTGCGGAAAGTGGAGAACGAAGCGTCTTAACACTAGGTTCCCTATGGCTACCCCGCCGTGTGCGGGATACAGCGTGAAGCTGATGTCAGCATTGCCAGACATCCCGATTTTGGCACGCAGTATACTGCGTGCCAAAATCGGGATAAAAAATATATTTTTTTAAATAAGTTTATAACAATTCAGAGATAAACACACCGAGGGCTTATCTACCTTAAATACAAATTCAACCGAACAGATATTGTTATATAATGACATTTTTCCATTAAGAACAAATTTTATATTTCACTTATTTTTATTTTTAATTTAATATTTCACAAAATAAATAAATAAAAAAAAACACTCTTATTTATAAATTTTCTGCATCCCGCTGTCCCGCTCTTCCCCAGGTTAAAAGCTGGTCAATAAGCACTACGCAGCTTAGTCAACAAAATATTCATCTCTTCAAAGTCTAGAAGTCTAGAAGTACTATTTTCTAGTTATAAAAATAGTACAAATAATCAATTATTCATATTCAATCAAAGCAATCATAGCACATAAAACATTTAATAAAACAATATACACTTAAAAACCTTTAATTTCAATTATATAATCGATTGAACAATAACATTATAAAGAACCTAAACACAATTCACAATAACTATATATACTTTTACTTTTAAAAAGGAACTAATTATAACAAATGAATTGAATAATAGAAGGTTGTTATTGTGTCAGGGGCAGTAGGCGCGGTGGGTGGAGTTCTTTGTTCATCACTATATTTTTGTTTACATTTATATTTTTATTTTTTCGCTCTGGTGTCGAGGCAAAGCGCGGCGTTGAGTACTCAACACGCGATTCTTCTAGAACTTGGCGGAAAGTGGGAAATTGAATGTCAACATTACATTCCTCTTCCTACCCGGCTGTGCGGGATTCAACGTGAAATGATTTTTATATTTTTATTTCTTCACTCTGGTGTCGAGGCAAAGCCCGGAGCTGAGTTCCGCCACTCAACACGCAATGCCTCCAGAATTCAGTGGAAAGTGGGGAACGTAGTATCGTAACACTAGGTTCCCTCTGCCTACTATGCTGCGGAATACAGCGTGAATCTGATTTAATTTTTAATCTTAATTGAATAATAGAAGGTTACTATTGTGTCAGGGGCAGTAGGCGCGGTGGGTGGAGTTCTTTGTTCATCAGTTAAAGTAGGTATATTGTGCACGAAAAACCTGACCTCGTTAACGTGAACGATTAATTGTGGAATTTGTGAAAAAAAAATCAGTTCCATCCGCTTGTCTGTTATTCTGAGTACCTACTTACTTATTGTATTTGTTTATTGGTGTTTTTTTTTTCAATTTCACCCCGTATTCCGCTTGAAGCAGGGTAGACAGAGGGAGCCTAGTATTAAGAGAGTCAGCTTCTCACCGCGTTTGAAAATGTTAAATATTTCATTTCTTTAAATTAAAATTGAATCCTCCATCCGTCGCGTTTACTACGACTGGCAAATCTGAAAAAAAAATCTGATCAATCATCTTAAAAGAAAAAATACGTATTGTTAATTTTTTTATTAAATAACAAAACAAAGTTGAGGCATTCAAAATAAGTAACTATATACTATATAAACTTGAGTACTCAATATCATATAAAAAACTAAATATGTTTATGTACTTTGAAATCACGATAATACAAAGCTCAAACGGAAGGGATTTGCTTAAACTTAATAATCATACATGGAAAAATATAACAAAAAATTGAGGCCAGTCGTGGTGCAGTGACACGAAGTGAGACTGTAAAATCGCCTGGTTGTGGGTTCGATCCCCACTCGAGGAGATGAAATATTTACTTAAATTTATATTTCCATTTCTTCGCTCTGGTGTCGAGGCTAAGAGCGGCGTTGAGTTCTGCCACTCAACACGCAATGCCTCCAGAATTCGGCAGAAAGTGGGGAACGGAGTGTCTTAACACTAGGTTCCCTGCTGTGTGCGGGATACAGCGTGAAGCTGATTTTATAACAAAAATATAGTATTTATTGCACTAGCAACATTACCACATCAAACAACTAAATATATCCATAGTATAATATTAAAATACCTAAATAAAGTAACTGGAACGACAATATTACATTAAAAAAAAAACTATCACACATGACGTGATAATTATTTTCATCATCCGAATTTTTGGTGATGAACTCAGGACTGCAATTTCTAGAGCAACTTAATTTTTTTTTTCATATTCCGTTATCGTCCATAGAAGAATTAAAGGTACTCCATGGTAATTGGTAATTTAAATTACACTCATATAGCGCGACGGTTGTGGCTTCGATTCCCAGCTGTGAAAATGAAAATTATTTGCTACTTCTCTCTGGCAACAAAACGAAACCCGGCGTTAAGCTCCACCGTTTGTAATGCGGTTAGTGCGTGGGTAATCGAGTATCTTAACAGCTTACTGCCCGTTCTCCCTGCTATGTGCAATGATGTGTGGTAATCGAATGTAAAACCATCAAATAAATTTAAATTATTAATAAAATTTACGTTCATATTATTATTTACATAACATGGAACAATTTCCAATAGATCGTAAAATATAAGCGAAAAGACTGTTTCTACAAATATAATAATTATTTTTATCGTACGAAATCGACATAAATAGTTTTCATATATTACCCAAGTACATTAAAATTCGCTTTTAAATAACATCATGCGATTCCATTAACGAAGTGGCCGCCATAAAATAAGTTTATTTTATTGTGATATAGCAATGAATCTCGTAATGTTTGTTAGTTTAAATAAAAAAAAATATTTATTGGTGTTTTTTATTGTTATTAAAATAAGCGGTTATTGTAGATTCAAATAAATTCAAAATCAGCTTCACGCTGTATAGCGCTCTCAACAATGTAGGCAGAGGGAACCTATTGTTAAAACACTCCGTTCACCACTTTCCGCCGATTTTTGGAGGCATTGCGAGTTGAATAGTGGAAATCAATTTCGCGCTTTTCCTCGACACGAAAGGGAAGAAATGAAAATATAAATATAAATAAATGTATCATTTCCTCGACTGGGGATTGAACCCTCAACCAGTCCCTTTTACAGTCACACTTTGTGCCCCCGCGCCACGACTGGCCTCAAATGATTAATATATTTATATGTAAAAATTTTTTTTTATGTAACTAACTATCTCCATATCCTTAACAGTTAACACTATAAAATAAAATAGTAAATAAGTCCCTACCTACGTAGGTACTTTGAATGTTTCTCACGATATCAGTCGGCCTTATTGTACTATGAATTAATATTTCAAATGATAGCATATGTATGTTTTATTGTAATATTGTGAAAAATTGTATGAAAATTACAACTAATTTCGCATTTCATTATCTAATAAAATCTAATTATTCTTTCATATTAATTAAATATTTAATAAATTTAATTAATCTTAATTAACTTTTCAAAAAAAACATATCAAAACGCCGATTCCGCCATTGTTGTAAATTGTAATGAATAGAACACAAATGTCAAATTGTTTTTTTTAATTCTCATTAAAAACAGTGGTCATTGAACGTTTATAAGGATATCTTAAACTAGTTTTTTTATATTCAAATAGATGTTACATCAAATAAATTGTATCGGACCGTTTTACCTGCTTTAATTAATTCGAGTATTTCAGTTACCGTTACATAGTAAATATAATTTCGTATTTTACACTATCTAAATAAAATAATGACTTTTTATAATCGGACGTTAATGAACAAGTAGGTTTAGTATTTCCAGAAATAATGACATTTACGACCACACTGTAAATATATCACTCTTGAGTTATCTAATTTGATATAATTAAAAAAAAAATTGCGCTACTTTAAAATCATTTGAGAAATTTTGTTTTTAAGAATGCAGAGGGAGCAGTGTTAAGACACTCTGTTCCCGTTAAGGCACTTCCGTTTCCCAAATTTTACCGAATTCTAGAAGCATTGCTTTATAGTAAAAATAGCAAAGAAATTAAAATATACAACATTTAAATTTAAGAATTACCTTTTTTAGCTTTTTTATAAATGAGACATACCAGTCAGATGTGTCCTAACTTTTATATAATCTGTCCAAACTGTCATAATGTTATATTATCTATACAATAGAAAAGTCAAAGCTATGATTGTTTGCCGCGTCATTTTACCTACTAAGTGTAGGCGTGGCCTAAACGACCAATAAACTGTAGCGGTTAGGTCTAATACCATTAGCTTTTTAGCATACATAAAAAAAAAACTAAAGTCACTTTTAAATACTCAAAAATTTATATTATTTAAAATATATATATATATATATATAACAAAAATTTTAAAATTAGTTAATGATTGAAATAATAGATTCTTACATGCAGGAAACAGATTTCAAAAATTAAACGTTTAGTAGTTAATTAGATGAAATTTGGAAATTACATGAACCGACTTCCTCTTTATTCGCGTGTTACAATTTGAATCAATCAATGTGTTGCGTGGTGCTGGTACTGCTACCACGTTTTATATGGCCGCAGGATAATATTATTAATGTTAAAAAATCCCGCAATCACCCTTCGTGAATATGTTTATCGGTTTGCAACGCAACGGGCAGCTGCGTTTTTAAAGATTGGTAAATTTGCATACGTGAACGGACCTCTAGCACGCAACCCAAAAATTAATGAAAATATAAAAATAATATGTTTAATATTTTATCATAATTAACGATCCTCGTTAACTCTGGTTTATAATTCGCTATTTAAACTAATTCCCATCGCTAATGATGAAGCGCGTAAAAATATAATGGATTCTAATATAAATGTTTTAATGAAATAATTAAAATCGTATAATATTTATCTTATTTCTCGTATAATCTATTCTAAATGCAATTGATATAATATTTTTACACTTTCTACAAAATGGAAGTCCAAAAGAAATAATAAAGTTACATATAAATTAGTAAGCATGTGTTAATTAATATTAAGTTATAAATTATTGCCTAGTATTAATACTAATTAATATTATTAATAATATTATTTGACCGTTAAAAAGAAATGTAAAATAAATTTCATCTTATTTATTTCCATACACATTTTATTGTTGGATCTTATACAGACAATAACAAGCACAAAATAAAAAAAAAAACATCTTATATTACAAGCGCAGACAATACAATATTATATATCTATTCACATCGAAAACACATAAATTTATAAAAAACCGCATCTAAGGAGATTCTTTCAAAAAGTTTCTCCATCTTACTACGAGCACGTGTGCGCGGGTGCGGGGCGGGCGGCGTGCGGCGGGGGAGGGGGGCAGTCGGCAGATGTGCCTCCCAGCGCCATCTAGCGGCGGCGCGTCCCGCCAGGTGCGCGGCCCGCACCGCCGCCGCCGCCCGCCCTCAGGCCTCAGTCCGCCGTCACGCACCGCCGCGACCGCACGTCCCCTCAACCGCCACACGCCGGCAGCGCGCGCGCGAATCACGTATACTGTACGCCGTAGTGCCCCGACTGGTCCCCCGGTGACACCGTAGTGTTGTGTGACTTAGTGTAAACTTAGTGGAATGTGCGTGTGATGGATTTAGCCGCCGTCGACTGCTGACGGGTACCAGGTCCCGTGTATGCTCAGGCGCCGGTAGTGGACGCGCCAGCATGCGCGCCCCCACGGTGCTCATCGCCCTCCTAGGGTTTCTGCCCCAGGTACTGCGACATCGAAACTGTTTGTTTACGCTATCCTATCAATATAGACGGTGGTCGACGCTTGCGAACCGAACCTAGCTCGACAGGAGACTGGCCGCACCGTCACGACACTCACTTTCCCACGGACGCCGGCTCTAGGCCCTAGATCGTCCAGGATAGGAGGGTGTAGGTTAGATGAGTCGTGACCGGGCCCGAGCCAGTCCGCGGCGCCTGTGTGTGTACGTTTGCCGAGCAAACATACTTAGTGCATAGTTGTAAAGAAAGTTCAGGTTTTAATACGGACGCGGGGTCAGCTAGGTCGCGAGCCTCTTCGTTTAAAATTAGATGCATGCCAGGCTTCGCGATGGAGTCCACTCCTAAAAGGACTAATATGAGAGGAACGGACGGGAATAGCGTCAGACATGTCGATGTTAAAATTAAATACGTATTTCGGACTGACTTTGTGTTTCTGTCTAATTGTACGTGAAATTTTGATGTTTTCGAAAAAAATTAGTGACTTGGGCTCGAAAAAAAAATATGTGTTATTTAAAGCTATTTTTCGTACTAATTATTTATTTAAAATTGTAATTAATTTAAAAATATATATATATATATATATATAATCTATAATACAATGAAGGTCGGTGCCCTAAGAACGGTCAAGGTTGTTCACGCCATATCATTACTAAGGGATGTAATAATTTGCAACACGAAAATTTACTTATACAACAACATTTACACCAACTAAATATTTTTTGTAACTTTCAAATAAAAAATCTCTTTCTTATGTAGTAAATTCAATTAATAGGACATACTAAAAACTTGAGTTAAAGTTGAAAAGTTTTTAAGTTCAATATAATTAGTTTCAACATCCAAACGCAAGAACACTAAACCCACATATATTTATTTTCATTACATACAAACGGATCGTAACTCTAATGCATATAACAACTTAGCCGCCAAGTTAATTTACGACAGAAATAAACGAAGATAAAAAAATCGAAATAACTCTATTGTCATATAAAATCAATATTATTAATGTCATTCCTTGGTAACCAGTCTCTAATACTTATAGTGGGGTCCCCATAGAAACTTTAGTTAGTTAATAAATAAATTAGCTTCACGCTGTATCCCGTACAGTAGAGTAGGCAATGGGAACCTAATGTTTAGTCTTTTCCCCAAATTCCGCTGAATTTTGCAAGACATTACGTTTTGAATGGCGGAACTTAACACTACGCTACCTTGGTGCCAGAGCGAAAAAATGAAAACATTATTTGATAAATAATTCATTCTCTCTAATCGGGATCGAAGCCACAACCGTCGTAACACACCCTTCTGCCCCATGACAGCCTATAGTTAGTTAATACCATAGTTGAACCCCATGCGCGCGCGCATACGTACCATTACTTATTATATTAATATGTTTGCGTGTATACCGTTACTACAACACAAACACACCTTATAGATACATACATACATATATTATTAAACTTGTCTGTGTAACCGGTGTGCTGAGAACTGATCTTGAGCTATCGTGTGATTTTCGTGCACTTTCCGTTGCCCTTAAATGTTTTATATTTTTTTTTATATAAGATTCAGTACAATTACTTGACTGCAACCATCAAGGTATCTATTACTGAGATGGAGTAAAAACTTTTAGTTTGTAATTCAATTTGTTACGCTTTTTTTTACTTTAACAGATGAGAAAAAGTTAAATTAATTACGAAAATAGCTGTCTCAAAGAGTTATCTCAATGAAAAACAATTTGGTGTTTTTTTTTTATTTACAATATAAATAAATTAAATCAACAAAGAAGCAAACGTTAGAGATAATAACTTGAGATACAGAGAAACATAACAAAGTCACATAATAATCGAACTTAGGTTTTTACTGAAATGAAAAACAACATACGTCAACTGGTCTGTCCTGTCCCGTCCAGGGGCAGTGCGGTACGTGCCGTGGTGCATTGATGTAATTGCCCCGATCCTCTCATTCTTGTGAACCCAGTACATCCGGAGGAATCAATCGCATTCTTGTTCTTGTGCCGCATGCATATTTATGAAGATGAATGTGCGACTGTAAACGACAGGTTGCGGGTTCGATTCTCACTCGTGAATGTGATATATTTAATATTTGCTTTTCTTTGTTTTGGTAACTAAGGCAAAGCGCGGTATTGAGTTCTGCTACTCGATACTCAATGCCTGCGAAATTTAGCGGAAAATAGAGAACGGAAATCGGAAGAAATTATTCTTAATAGGAACAGTGTCTCAACCCAGGCGAGGGAAAGTACGTGAAGTTAAAAAAAATATATTTATCCAGTTGGGCTAAATCGCGTGATACCATTTGATCGGAACAACCATCGGAAACACGTCTGTCTGTCTTAAACCGCAACCGAATAATCTCAATTTCCATTTATTATAAATAATTCGACGAAGCGAAGGTTGAGTTCGTTCGCATCCCCAATTATTATATCGAGGATAACTTAAACTGCTACAATTTTATATTTAAAGAAATACTTATGTTTAATAGAGGCCGGTCGTGGCGCACGTTGTGGGTTCGATGCCCACTCGGGGATATATATGAGGAACGCAGTGCCTTAGTACTAGGTTCCCTCTGCCTAACAATACGTTTCGGGTTATACCGTCAAGAAAAATATTAAAAAGAAGTTTAATCCGTGTTATAAAACATAAGATAAAAGTAAAACGCAATGGAGGACCTCGAATGGACGGCAACAGTATTTTTATCGGTTTGCGACATTGCTGTATTAATATCGAGATTGTTCGGCTGCCTGTCGCTTATCTAGGACATAGCATGTCAGCTCGTATGGAACGTAGAGGTATTAGGTATTAGTTGCGTACGATTCGTGATATAATCACTTATATTTCTTAACCTGACGCCAGTCGTGGCGCAGGAGCACAAAGTGTGACTGTAAACACGACTGGTTGTACGTTTGAACTCCCTACTAGAGGAGGAATATTTATTTAAATATATGTTTTAATTTCTTCGCTCCACGTAACGCCTCCAGAATTCAGCGGAAAGTGGGGGACGGAATGTCTTAACTCTTAACACTGGATCCCTCTACCTACCCTGCTGTGTGCGGGATACAGCGTGAAGCTGATTTGATTTTTTTTCACGTTTCTTAACTTAGTATTCTTAGTATGTATGTATATGTATGTGGTCGCTCGGCCCACATTGCAAGCAGGTGCTACATTAATGGCTACTCTTAAGAACCCCAACATCTGCTTTTTTTCCATAAATTACTTGAGCACACAAATTCGAACTGACCGCGTGGATGGCTAAAGCTCATTTTCCTAACAAAAATCGCTATAACTTTTGGTGTTGTAACTTAATTGACATGTTTATTGCCCAAATCGGTATAATAAAATTACAGTTATTTGAAGCTAGATACAAAAAAAAAGAAAGCGCTCGCGCATGACTGTATTTCTCCAAACGTCAAGTCATTGTGACGCAGAAATTGCGATTTTAAGTCAAATTTTAATATGTCTGTTTAGAATTCTCCCACATTTTATAAGAACGCCATTGCTCAACCAGTTCCATTCACAGTAGTTACCAAATATTATCTTAATATGCAAGGCGGATCAAACCGAGCGTTTTCCTCCAGAAATTATTCACGACAATACAAAAAATAATTAATCGTCATATGTCATGTTGGTCACAATAAGCATATAAGTATGTGAAGCTATTTAGCCCTGTTATAATTCGGTCTATTGTCCAAAACGTTTTTGTTCTATGAGAACCAACTCAATTATAAGAAAACTCGTACGAAATCTGTATAATCGTCGGTTTTAAGCGTTTTAACTATGTGAAATTTCAGTTTTCGTCTCATTGTATGATGAGAGCTATAATGACCGATTGTGAGGCTACGTCATCTGAAGTTACGAGCTCGTTATTCAATCCGACATTATTTTTATCGGAGTTTAATATTACAACACAAGAATTAAAAATTGGAAGAAATTCCAATATACATCCCTACATAATATTCATCTAGTTGTGGGTTCTATTTGCATTTATTTGCTTTTGTCAAGGCAAGGCGCGGCGTTGAGTTCCGCTACTAGACATGCAATGTCTCTAGAATTCAACGGAAATTGGGCAGCAAAGTGGTTTCAACAATAAAAAACAATAATATTATTTAAATCCCATGCATCCCAACTAGTTTATCTTCGTATCTGTTAGACAAACATTGACAAATGACAAATCCATTACGCCTCCGAGGCGGCAGTCACGCTGCATTGTACTCAACCAGCACCATCTCTTTTACGACCGTCGTATTTAAAACAATTTATTTTTCTTTTCAATCCCGACCTCTTAAATTAATGCTGTCGTATTAAAAAATCAGCTCCGCGCGTGTATCCCGTACACAGCAGCATCACCTTCCGCCGATATCTGAAGACATTGCTTGTTGAGTGGCGGAACTCAACGCCGTCATAACGCGCGCGTATTTAAAACAATTTATATAATTTATTTCTCTTTTCAATCCCGACCGGACGCTTAATTGATTCTCGATCTCGATGGCAAAAAACCATTATGGCGGACAGGATCATTGATCAGATTGCGCAATGTCGCCGAACTGGACGCTCGGGGATGTTATTATGCATTATTTATCAACACTCGCATAGCTCAGTCCGTACCTCGAATTAAACAATCGGTGCTAACAAGTTTAGATTAATTATTTGTCCCGGCTTTTCACATTTATCGTTTCATAAAGGAAAAATATTAGCTTCACGCTGTATCCCGCACACAGCAAAGTGGGTAAAGGAACCTAGTGTTAAGACACTCTGTTTCCTACTTTATGGCGAATTCCGGAGGTACTCGCTTTGCCTCGACATCAAAGCGTAAAAATGAAAATATAAATAAACACATCATTTTGGGATCGAACCCACAACCACGCCGTTTACAGTCTCACACTGTCGCAGGGGCAGCCCTGCGCCACGACTTGCCTCAATGGACTACCATTTAGGTTTCACCAATTTTGTAATATTTTTGACACCCAATATAGAAGTTACGTAAAGTTCTATTGTTTAGCGTCTTGCGAATATTTTTCAATTTCAAATCTAGTTAACGTGTCAATTGATCTTCTGCAATGCTTCAGGCTCTAATAGATGAGACCTGACGTGGGATGGAAGTAAAGGCCGAAAGATGACAAATACGAATATAAAATCCGACATTAATAAAAAAAATAATTAATTTGCATCACGCTATATCCCGCACACAGCAGGGTAAGCAGAGGGAACCTAGTGTGAAGACACTCCGTTGACCACTTTCTGCAGAATTTTGGAGGCATTGCGTGTTAAGTGGCAGAACTCAACGCCGCGCTTTTGCCTCGACACCAGAGCGAAGAAATGAAAATATAAATTTAAGTAAATATTTCATCTCCTCGAGTGGGGATCGAACCCACAACCAGTCGGTTTTACAGTCACACTTCGTGCCGCTACGACTGGCCTCAAAAATGGCCTCGTAAAAATAATATCTTGAATTATTATACTGTAATATCGTATTATTTATGTACTAATCATAAGTAGGGTCTTTTAAAGTGTAATTTTAAAACAATCTTTGGAAACAGGCCCATTAAAGTTGTAAATCGCCTTAACTATTAAAGCACTTTATAGTGACGATCAAAGTAAAGGTAATGTCGAGATGCACGCAATTCGCCTCCTAATTGACAAGGCAAATTGTAAATTTAGTATCGTTTTCAATAATTTGATAAATTACATATAAAACTGATAAATAATAAACATAGAAGTTAACTATTTAATAGTTAATATATATAATATAGATTTTTTTTATCCATTTTTTAGCGTTTTCAATCATTAAAATTCTTTTGTGCTACAAACTATTTTAATAAGTTCCGTTCCGCCAGTTACGCTACAGCCCAGAAAGGTTCACACGTACAAACCCAATAACAATCCAACTTGGATCTGGTTTACGATACAACACGAATTCACTCTCGTCCTATCATAGCGTACACCGACGCACGAAATCTCAATTCTCTTGGGCAACACTTAAATAACCGCAAAATACCTCATTACTCGTCTTCCATATACGTTCTAGGCAATACGCCTCGCGTCCATTACCTATGATTCTGTGTCCATTTTTCAAAATTAGATCGCATGTTTCTTTTGTTTGTTGAGGCCAGTCGTGGCGCAGCGGCACAAAGTGTGACTGTAAAACCGACTGGTTGTGGGTTCGATCCCCACTCGAGAAGATGAAATATTTACTTAAATTTATATCTCCATTTTCTTCGCTCTGGTGTCGAGGTTAAGCGCGGCGTTGAGTTCTGCCACTCAACACGCAATGCCTCCAGAATTCGGCAGAAAGTGGGGAACAGAGTGTCTTAACACTAGGTTCCCTCTGCCTACCCTGCTGTGTGCGGGATACAGCGTGAAGCTGATAAATAATATGTTTCTTTTATCCTGATGCAGCTGCCAGGAATTAGACGACTAACAAAGGCATTGCAACTTTTGTCGCGTCGAACGTCGATTTTTGAACGTTTTGTTTTGTCGTTCGTTCCCTTCAAGATTTATTTCTTTTATTTTATTCTTAGTACAATTTGACACTGTAAGAACGTCTATTGTTGTAATCTTAACGTTTACCCTCGATTGTATTATATTATATGACTTAGAAGTCATCAATTAGCTATAGTTAAAACGATTTAGCATTTTGTACAAAGGTCAAAACGTTAAGTTAATATTATAGCCAAAAGCGAAATTATCAATCAATGAAAAAAAAATCACGTCAAGTAAGTCCAAATATAAATTTCCATTTGTGAATTTGATGCACTGGCCACATCGTCGCGCTATTATAAGACAAGACTGTTTGGGTGTTTATTTTAACACATTTTGCGTGTGTATAACGGTCCAGATGAAAAACATTCCCCTGTGTTTCATTATTTGAGATATTTTTAGATAGCGCCTCAACCTGCCTACTGCTACAAGTGTTTACTCTGCTGTATACAATGATGTTCGTGTAATGGCTCCTTAATTGGATCATACAAATTTTTATTTGAATACTCTAAGGAGTTACCGTAATATTCCTATTTTAGTAATTTTGGATGTGAAATAATCAGTACTTATAAAATATAATTGTAAATTAAACATGGCGATCGACATTAAAATCGTTAATACACGATTTATTAAAGAATAGAGCGAGATAGGCGATTAGGTGTTTAAAATCAATTTGGTATCGAGACCTGCGCCGGCGCAATTAATGTTACATGCCAGTGTTACTTTCCATTTAAAATGGATAAAAAAACAATATTGATGTTCACGATTCCAACGTCCGATGCATTAAATGTTAAATAAATTAGTTACAAATATACTTGTTTGATTCATTGCTGGATGGATTAAGTGAGTTTTCGAAATGTCTCACAGAAATAACAGTTTTTTTTATTTCTTTATTAATTCATTATATTTAATAATACATTATTTTTTGTCATCATTTTATTTTGAATAATGAACAAGGAGTTATTTCGCATTTTTTTTATCTATATAAAAATAATGAGTCAGTTTTTCATAGCGTTAAAACGCCTCGGGGCATTATTTTATAACTTACTCAGTAGTACGTAAGTATTATTTAATTGTTAAGCAGTGGCGCGCTTGAGGCTAAATAGACCTCACACAATAAAACTCTTTTTAAGAATTTCAATCCAATTTGATCTTCATTCATAAAATTGGTGAAGTAGAATCCGTGAGACCTTCTTTTACATAATTAATTTTGATAAATCTATGCTACTATGCCTTTGATAAACAATCCATCAACTTCGATAAAAAAGGGGATGTTTAGAGTGGTCGTGTGTGTTTTTTTTGGTTCCATTTTTTTATGTTCCGCTCCTACCTGGCGTTTACCACGTGGATGTTATTCTCTGTCCCGTTCTTATGTTTTTCAATGAAACGAGACAGACATATGTTTTGCGCGTTCAGAAACAACCCCTATCAACTTGGCAGGAAGTTGGTGGAAATCTGGTCTTTTTTACATAGCGCTTTGTTTAATTTTGTGGTTAAAATTTTTAAAATATAAAGATCTACCGTATCTAGATAAGACATCATATGAATGGTTCATTGTTCCTTATTTACTTTCTTTTGTAAACTTTTGACAAGTTCAGCGTCGAAGTTCACAGTGCGTGGGAAGGTTTAATTGTTAACTGTACGAGAATGCTTATTATTTTACGTTAATTATTATATTACTTGTCGTATAATGTCATTACTGATGGATTAATTAAAGCACAATTTTTTTTGTATACGCACTGTACATATCTAGAAATTGCTGATGCCGTCCTGGGGTAGGGGATTGTAACACGATGGTTGTAGGTTCGATCCACACTCGGGGGAATAAATTATAATTTATTAATATTTTCATTTGTTCGTCCTGGTACCAAGGCCAAAGCGCGTTTCTTAACACTAGACTTCCGCTGCCTATTCTGATTTATGCGTGATACAGCGTGAAGCTGAAGAAAAAAAAATTGCAATAGATTATCAGCGAAAGTGAACAACAGGAAATTACCAACATTATTTTCGCGTTATATATCCAAACGCCATTACACAATAAAATAGTTATAAATCGTAATGACGAAGTGCTATTTGTAAAACGATTTAGTTTATATCACACATTGTATCGAATCGGGCAGCTGATAGTACTTCTACATACAATAGTGATTCGAAGAGACACGATCGCTACCAAGCTCACCACTTCCTTCCGATGCCGTATAATTACTTACGGACGTCAACTTTCGAAACTTAAGGAAATGCGCTTCTTTAAAAAAACAACAAATCATTTTTTACTAAAAAAAATTAACTTTAAACAGAAAATTATTCAAATTTAATATTTATATAATTTTGTCATGAATGGGATTTGTTAGAACTGGGACAATTTAAAATTGAACAGCATCACTTTTCAAAAAAAAAGAATCATCAAACTCAGTCCACCCGGTCTAAAGTTCTGAGGTAACCGACATAAAAACAGTTGAATCGATTATCTCCTTTTACAGAAGTCGGTTAAATAGTAAGGTATCTTTAAATTAAGTTTAAATTAAATTAAGTAAATTTGCTAAAAGTTAAGTTAGTATGAACTTGTCACGAATCTACTCCCAAATGTATAACTGAATTAAACCTAGTTTTAATCCCACATGCGACGCGACGCGACCAACTGCGCATTCTTTCATTTATACAAGGGTTGCTGCTACCCTAGAGGGCAGTGCGCTATTATTATTTATATGACAAAAAACAATACCCGCCATTCAACTTTTTTAACGTCTACGTATCTGTCAACGCTAAATAGATTCTTAAGAAGCGTGTCCAACACAAAAAAAATATCGCTTAAAACAAAGCTGGGGGCTTGTAAAAACTTTGTACGACAGTTTTATACAAGTAAATATTAATTTTAAAATCCTCTCGAGCAGTCGACGTTCAATTCGAGTTAGGGTTATCACGTCACCCCATGTGTGCATTGCCAACCCCAATATTAAGCGACCTACATAACTGTCCGGTGGAACCGTTAATGTCTCAACGGGACCGATCTCTCGGACAGTTGTGCAAATAATTTATTTTTAGAATTACATCTTATTTGGTGTCGAAATTTATATAGATATTTACTTTTGTTTCCATACAAGGACTCGTATTGTTTATTAGATACTTAAAGTTTAAAATGTATTTTAATTTAATTTTTCTATTTCAGGTGCTGACGTCTGGTTCCTTCGAACTTAGGATAAAAAGTTTTACGAACTCATTGGGTAGGTTAAGTAGTGGCCAGTGCTGTGATGGTTCCTCAAGTAGTGACGCGCCGTGTTTGGCGCCGTGCAGGACTAAATTCCGAGTGTGCCTCAAAATTTATCAAGCAAACATCGATACAACATCACCGTGTACGTTCGGTGACATCACTACTCCAGTGCTCGGAGGAAACTCCTTGGATGTGCCGAATCTTAACGTGGAGGGATTTACCAATCCTATCGTCTTTCCCTTCGATTTCACGTGGCCGGTAAGTGTTAATTTATTTTTTATATAACAAGATATTGTTTTTGATTTGATTGATTGATTGACTGCCAGTAACCATTTCACATTTTAAACATTAAATCTAACATTCACGTTGATCAAGCTCACGCTCTCAAATGAAACGCTCAATAAAAACGTCATATTCGTTTTGTACTTGGAATAAAATCGATATATCATTAAAGAAATATTAAGTAGCAACCCTACATTAATAAATCAAAAGCGATGCTAGTAAGAAATTCCAATAATCCACACCAGTTGGCATCTCAGCTAGTAAATAATAGAAAAAAAAAGAAATTACGAGATTCGATATTCAAATTTGACAGAAGCGATGACGATAAGAATACTTGATGGTTTAACGAGTCGCCGCGTGGGACGGTAACAGCGTTCTATGGCTCATATTTAATTAATTATGAAGTCGGGTTTATGTTTGAGCTATTCCAATCGTATTAAACGTATTTAGCTGGTCGCCATTGTGGTACGTTTTCATAATAACACGATGGACAGTAGAGGCAGGCAGGAATCGTGATCCGATATTACAAATTCAAGAAATTATATTACAAATTCAAGAATAATAGATATCTTAATTTGACGTTAGTTAGCTACACTTACGTGGATTGTCTTCAGTTTACACTGTTTCCGTATACTCGAGAATTGGAGAGCTATTTGCGTTTTATTTAGCGGTCTACTTCAAATGTCATGCCGTCTCGTAATGTTAGAGCAAACAAACTCCCATGCTGCTTGCACAAGTCCGACCATCTGGGGAGAAACGTGACATTTGGTAACTTAGCAGGTAAGAATGAGAGGCCGTAGATGAAATTCTAAACTTTTTTTTACAACCGTCGATATGCGTCCGGTTCCTTTTCTGCCAGTATCATTCCATGTGAATTGGCGTTAAATTGGAACTTCCTGTTTAATTTCACATAGAGTTTACTATTGTCAGACATTGTGACATGCGATCAATTGAGCGAGAGTGACGCGAAACAATCCTCTAGCGAGTTTGTGACAGGTTAAGCTATGAGAGAGAGAGCTGTCGAATTTATGCCATATGCCGTTCATCTCACTTGATAGGAATTTATGGTAACATCCACCACATGCCCATCCATATGCCATGAGTAAACAAGGCTTAGGTACGCCAAGTCGTGACCTCTACAAGTCATGTTATACTTGGGTGCGCTGCATTTAAATTAAATAATCTCCCATAGACTATTAGCTGTTTTTTCGCAATGAGGTCATCGAAGAACCGCCGGTTACATGAGCCATAGCGTACGTATGAATAAATATTATTTACTGCACAAATACCAACTTTGTATGATATTTTTTGTAACGAAAAAAAAAGAATAATACTTATATATTGTATGTTAATCAATAATTAATAATTATATGTTGCTATAATTTATTAAGAAGCTTGGGTCAGTGGCCAGCATCACAATATTTTGAAACATGACGCCGCCATGGATAACGGTTGTGCTCGTGTTACCTGGAGTAGTCAACTTTGTCGCCACCGTACACTAACTTTATCTTGATCCCATGAAACAAATCGACTTTACGGCCCGCATGGAGAGATCTGACCCTCCCGATAATAGGTCACAACTAATATTAATATTACTAACAACATTGAACAGTAAAATTACAAGTAAAGCGGCGCGCGAGTTAACGACCCATAGAAACTATTTATCATGCAACGTTTAGAGAAAGATGGCTCACTCGAAAAGAAACTCATTTGTATTCACAGCCAGAGCTTCATTTATTTTACTTTAAACAATTTGTGTTTGTAAATCACAAATTCTATATTGAGAGCCGTTAACGGGTACGGATGTGACAAAGCTGAGGACCGGATTAAAACAAATATCACATATACATGCAAAAAGTTGTTATTTTACATTTTATATACAATGAATGGTAATGGTTAAAAATTATTTATCGTGTGGGGTAGTAGTGGCCTTTAGAGGGTGTGAACCTCGCGACGACATGAACGGGTTCATTCATTCCATGTCAAGGGGAAACCGTTACGAGCTTGCGACAACGTTCTTGCTAAAAAAAAACATGGAAATCCACAAATAGAAATTCAAAATGCACCTGCTGTAGTACCTGATGTTTTCTTGTGTATGCGAGCCTACAATACATTGAACACCTTTATAATAAACTGACCGTGAACTATACTTTTTATGGACAAACATAGATCCGTATTGCTTTAGATATTATTTTAGGTGCCATTGTTACATCTTATCACAGTAAATTGGCTTCATCTCGATTCTTTGAATACAACCTATCAAATCATTAATTACACACAAATTAAATATCAGTTATTTTATATTCGATAAATAATTCGGATACCCCTGGGAACAAAATTGTTTTGGCAAGTCACTTTCCCACAAAGCTTACGAAGGTCGGCCACGTCTTACAATAACAAGACGATGTTGCAGTATGAATTCGAGCGAATGAAATATTTTTTTTTTAAATATTACTGTCTATGACAGAATAAACATTAAAAAAAAGCTTTTAAGGAAATTTAAATCATGGCTGCCTTTACAATTGATTTCTAAATGACTTTCCAATAGTTCGGTGACAATTTTATTTTGAAACCATTGTCCCGGAAGGAATTAATGTTGAGTGGTGGACTGGCGGACGACATCGGGAGCGTTAACGTTTTTTTCTGTGAACTATCGTGGAATAAGTTAGTTTTGTTTAATTAAACTCAATTAAACCAGACGTTTACTATGGATATTATTAGTATTTTTGTTAGTTTCAAACGGAGCCTTATATATTTCCTTAATCGTGATTCACTTTAGCATCAATGTAATCTCTCAGTTTCTAATAAAATATAATTAACCTGTAACAATTAATTACATTTCTAATGAGAAATCAAATTAATATGTTATAATCGCAACGTACTTGATTAATGCATTTATGTCATAATGTGAAGAAACACGCTTCTTTATTGTGGAACAAGTAGACTAAGCAACGGCGTAACTAATTCTAGAGATTGTTAGTTATTTTGCATGTTTCGACAATGGTTTCACGCTCTGAATGTTTGGAAAAATTTAAATGAAAGTAGCATCTCCTGAGACGGTGTCGACATTTATTAAATATACATGACATACGGTATGTTTCGCGGAAATTAACGTTACCGTGACGTCACACGCGATCCAAATCTCAAAACAATAGTACAGGGGTGCACGCAATAATAATCGAGTGTCACGTGTGAACTGAACATCAGCTACAACCAGCACTATGGCACTATCATGAGAAAGCAATTAAAAATCTGTACGTACGGCGTGTCATAAAGTGTCATCGCCTTTGTGAATCTTAACATCAAAATGTGGGCGCCACGAAAATAACGTAATTACTATTGAATTATAATCAGTTAGCATATCCGGCATTACTATTCTATTCGCGATGCGGCCATTACATAAGTCTGCAGTCGTTTAAAATAAAAAAAAATAATCAAACGTAGACCTTCACCAGATCTTCGGCTTATTACCATGATTTCAAAGCGTAACGCGATATGTGAACGCCTCGTAACCTTATGTACACGAACCACTGAGAAACTTCCGTCTACTAAGTTTTTTCCGAGAGTGCTCTTAATAATTTCCTTTATCTCGATCCGCTCGCGCCGGGATCCTCTTAAAATACTTACCCCTACATCCGCTTCTTTTAATAATCCACCGAAGCTATGGAATGCCTCATTCGATCGCGTTCCCTCTTTACACCGTCTTTTATCTCTCTCCTTTCCGACGAATAGCAATTAAAGTTGGACAAAAAAAATGTATTGTGAAATGAAATTCTTCGCAATAGAGTTCTGAGGGCTATACAGCCCGTAGCTACATATACAGGGTTGCGTATATAACTATTATTTCAAATTTAAACAATCGGAGCGTATATAATTACTGGACAGGTTGCATTGTTCACAGCCACTGCACAGCTATTCGGTAACATATTAATTATTAAGACATTTTTTTTTAATTCGTCTAAATAAACTCAGCACATTTTTAAACGGCCCGCCTTTAGTGTTACGGGTGCTAAAATAACAACTTCAGAATTGGCTCCAAAATCCCGACACCATAAATAATGCGCAGTCATAGAAAGATAAAGAAAATAAACTCATCAAGAGAATGAATGGACAATAAAGTTTACCAGTCTTGTTATTATAGCGTGTCTGAGCCGAGCGCTTAAGAAAACACAACTTTTTCACACGTACAATCTTAAGCTCTTATTCCGACATTTTGTAATTATCGTATTACATTTTTTTGTCTAATAATGAAATAGTAAAAATTTCAAACTTTACATTGAAAACATTAAAGTAATCAAAAAAAAATGTACTGCATTCCAATAAACTATAACAATCATAATCTAGGGTCTCGGGCGAATACGTTCTCACGTCAGACCATGGAACAGCCCTAAAATCTGCATTGATTAAATTCTTCGCATTCTTCTCTATATTCATCACACGCACGATGTTTCTAGGAATTGTGAGTAGCACCGCGAACGCTCACATGCTCTGCCTGTATCCGCAACTGAGCGAATAAATTGTTGTCATTATTTAGTATGGATGGAGGCATTATTACGTGCGTCGTACGTACTTCGTCGAATTTATAGACGTGTCAAAATACGATCACAGTCTGGGAACCTCCGCGAGAAACTGCAAATTGGAGGTAGCAATGATCAATAATTTAGTAAATCTATACTAATCCATGAATTGTGAATCCGAAGCTTAAATCGTTCTAGGAGAGCCGAAAATGCCTTGGAAATATAAAGAGCATTACGGTTATCGCTAGCATCGAACTTTTGTATGTTTAAACAATTTTCTGTTTATTTCCATAACGTTAGCCGTGATCAGAATATAAACAGGTTAAAATCCTAGTTACATATATAACGAGAGTTACTCATCGGTGTCTTTTAATTTTATTTCACCGCTGGCTTAGGTATGCAAAGTGGATTAGAAAAAAATGTTAGATACGTATCGAAATAATCATGTCTAAACTTGTAAAGAAGCTTGGCGCACCATGAGATGATATCCGGATGAACAGATCTACAGATTGGTTTTTTTAACGTGGTTTCGATTTCAACGCTTTACCCTTCTCAGTCGTTATCGCCGATCGCGGAGCGGGCGAAGCCGGTGCGGACATCGCTCGTCCTAAATTTGTTAACTCTACATTTTATTTTTTAATCTTATGCTTCATTCAAATAATTCAGTTGTTTATGGCCGACATTTTCATTTTTAGAATTCTTGAAGTCCTGAGTACGGTCCGTCTGTCGAATGCCGCTAATGCCATGTGAAATTAAAGGTAGCCTTCTTTTTTCAATTCGTCCAGTTTCAAAAGTTCAGAATGCCATAGTCGGAGAAGTTTTTTTCGCGATTGTTGTAATTGGTGGTAATAAATTGTTAATGTCCGACGTATTTCGTGTGTACGACCACAGATGGGCTGTTAGTGTCCGAAACGTGATTATGTCTATTTTAATGTTCCTCGACTCCATCGCGTTAAATAAACGTCACTGGTATAAGGAATAACATTACTTTTAAGTTACGACCCGCTCTTCCACTTTTAATGTTACCCAGTAAAACGAAAGATAATTAATCCTTTTATAATGAAACTCATTTCATTTTAGTTCTTTTATTACCTCAATGCTCACTTTTCTAAATACCACGAGACTAGCTTTAAAATTACTATTTTTTATCTATACTTGTAATTACAAATACAATACAATTCATTAATAAAAACTAAATCAAATATATAGAAAATATAAATAACATATATTGAAATGTTACCTAAATAGTACAACACAATATATTTAAAAGAATTCTTCTAAAACATTCTTAAGCTTAAACGGGTCGTCTAACAATTTGAATTAGTAACGCCATAAGTTCACATAGGCCACAAGGTTGCTTGGTTTGAGAACGTCTTTTGTCTATAAGCTCTATCGAGATACATGTACTAACAAGTACAATCCGACCACGAGACGAGGTAACGATGATAATAAACAGAACTGAGCACGTTATGGAATTCACAATTTACCAGCATAACATATAGGCTTTGTACCGCTCGTCATAGTTACTCGTGTTTACCACGAAACTGTTTAGCATTCTAACCGGTGCATGTGTACTGTCGCCAATAAAATGTCGACCTGGATATTTTTTTTTCTTACTAAATATTTGTGTACGGAACCAGTCGTTCACACGATCACGTCTTACACGTGCTAATTGTGTATATTCATTTAAAGGTTTAATTTATTTAGTGACTCATCAGGTCAACGTGCTGGACGACGCTGAAATAGAATATAGTTAATTAAAAACATTAATAATTTATATTATACAAGTCCGAATTACTTTAGTAATTTGTGCTTCAATTATTTATCGGGCGGCCAACGAAATTTGCATATCTTTTATTTGACTTATGGCTTAAGAAGCTAAATCGTCTTGTTATCAAAATTCGGCTACATCAAATTTTTTTTGTCAGTATATGTCCAATCTGTTGCATATAAAACCTTATTTCAATAGGTCGAACACCTGAAACGGGTTCTCGTCGGGTATAGTTAAATGAAAAAAAAAACCTGTCCGGAACGATGTTACCACACTAGTGAAGTGTGAAATATGAAATCACGACTTCTCCACTCGGCCGGCTGTTTGTGTTCCAAATAACTAGGTATTTTCTCATGTTGTAAGAAACTTAGACGATCTTTTTGTAACTTTGGTTATAGATGCAGAGTCTGAATTGAAAAAAATATTTTTGTATCAACAATTTATTATGAAAGAACTAATTATTTACTTTCAAAGAAAATTATCTTTAATAGTTTATTACCGAACACATCATTATGAATAATCTTAAATACGAACCATCTGCGTTATTTTCTTTTCGTTTTACAAAGTTAAATAAGGAGGACAATAAACGAGTAAAACAAACAATAGTGTCCGAAACACGTGCAAGAAAGATGCGCGAAAGTACCGGTCACCTGATTATACCTTTTGTGCTCAAAGCTGTAAAACCCGAACAGATGGCGCTTAAAAACAAAACACAGTACACTCCTTTCCCACGCATCGTATCATTTATTTCCGTGCCTTAATTAATACAAAAATAACTTGGGAACAGGCTATGTTATGGGAGTACCTCTACCTCTTTGAGCACCCTCATAAAACCATTATCAAACAAATCCCCGACATCGAGGTCTTGATATCGCTTCGTTCGCTTTGGATACTATTTAACGCATCGTGTCCGAAAAGATTAGTAATACTCTCTCAGACACGCTGCAATCCATTACATTGTTTAAAATCGTAATTTTCATATTGTTAATAAATAAATTTGTAACGCTGTATAATAGGAAACATCCGTTTTAAGTATAATTTTGTTACAGTTCATTTTTTATGCAAAGAAAATAATGATTTATCGAATACGACCCTTGTGTAGCTTCGCTCGTTTAATCTTTTTATTGTATTATAGCTAAATTATACAAAATCTTTACTCTAGTCGTATGTGTTATTCTGGTGTGTAAACTCCATCGCAATCGGTTCAGTAGTTTTCACGCGAAAGTAAAACAAAAATGTAGTCTCACTAACTAATTATAATATTAGAATAGGATTAGATATATTAAAAAAATAAAAATAAAAACTAGCTTCACGCTATATCCCACACACAGCAGGGTAGGCAGAGGGAATTTAGTGTTAAGGACACTCCGTTCCCCACTTTCTGCCGAATTTAGGAGGCATTGCGTGTTGAGTGGCAGAACTCAACGCCGCGCTTTGCCTCGACACCAGAGCGAAGAAATGATAATATAAATTTACTTGGCTTTGATTAGATATATTAACAAAATTAATAAAACAAGGTAGCCAGTGTGCTCGACTAGACCCGTGTATCATAAGTTTACGGTATCACAAACTCGGCACGTTTATAAAGGCTACCTGCACACGTACGCTTACGTCGTCGTCCGCTTTTTATGGGCTGCCTCGAGAGTCACTGTCGTGGGAACCGGCGTATACTTACAACCATCTACAGCTGACCGAAATGCGCTCTCCATACTCGATTAACAAATCAATACAGCCGTGTACTACGACTCACCATATTTGATCGTGCTAACTAATTACAATATATTTCGACAACCGTACCTCAACTCCTTGTTGAGAAGAGATCGTTAAGTTAAATGGAGCTGATATTGACTACAAAATTATTAGTTGTAAGGATCAAACGTTCTTTTTTTTATGGTCAGCTCGCTTGATTCAGATTCAGTTCTATCCGTCTATAACATGTCCGTCCGTCTCTTTCAATATATTGAACTAGGATAAGTTACAATAAATTCGTCAAAACACCACATCGAAAGCTTAATCGAAAATAACCCATCTATATACGCTTACAAGATAAAAAAAAATCCCGAGCATTTTTACCGTATACAGCGTGTGATGTGCGTTGGGAAACTGGATTTCTACTATTGATTTCCACCATACGACAATGATGATTGTTTCGCTAGAGAGGCTCGTATCAGTCGCTATGTAAATAACTTTTTGTTATTTCTGGCTGATGTAAATGATGTTTTCATTCATCTAGCTAATTGACAACGGGGACATCTGTCAGATCTGAATCACTCCTTAGCGGTGTGGTGATCTTATGAAGAAATTAAAATGGTGACCCCTCGCATCCGCTGGACGCAGCTGCTGGCGACGTGTGACGTGCATGTATCTAATTACATTTGGTCACGGGCCACGATCACTACTGAGGATTTCGAACGAACGAACGTCATTCACTGTCGTCGGACATCGGCGTCTGATTACCTTATTGATACAAAATGACCTGTTTCTTTTTTAAATCTCGCGGCTGGCGCGCTATTATCAAAGCGGGTCAGTTTTGTAGCTATCACACCTATGGTAAAATAGGACGCGATGTATTATAGTTTTATTATCTGAACAATTTGAAGCGTTTTATTTCTAAGTTTCAAACCAGTTATATATAATAAGCGTTTAAGCTCGTGTGTAATAAGTAATAACCGGTAATCGAACTTACATTTATAAATATGTATCGTGCACTAAAATAGTATTTTTTTTATACTTAACATTTGCAACCTATCCCGCAATTATGTTTACTTAGTATTCCATATAATTTTACACATTTTTGCATGAACGAAACTTAAATCGTCATAAAATTCATTGATAATTTGACGGGCGCCTACAAGCTGTTGACTTTGTGTCTTATCACCGATAATCGATTTTCGACTGCCGTTTCGCCTCCTTACGTAAACATCGACAAATGTCAACAGCTCACTATCTGATACGCACCCGTTTTTAACATATTTTTTTTTCCCGATGCCACGGAAACATTACACGATTCCATATTAGGCTTTAAGTACTCCAGCGGTCGCCTTATTGCGCTAGCATTATTTTTAGCTCGTATTATAACAAACCCATCTGCTCCTCGGTTCACCTGTCGATCATGTTGTTAATTTACACTCATACCATACAGAACTGCGTCGTAAAGTGAAGGAAATATTTGAAATGCTCGAACGCCGCACCCATTTTAAAGGTCTTCGGTGGAGATGGTAGGATATCTTGCGTTATCTCATTGAGGAGAGCGACACCAACGCGTACTCGTTGAACTTTCAAATAGAGATTGTCAAGTCTATTTGCTTCTATAACAAATTTTCATTGTTTAATATTTTGATGTGGTATTAATGGTTGTTTTATTTCCAGGGCACCTTCTCGCTTATAGTCGAAGCGTGGCATGACACAAACGAAACGTCAAGATCTGATGGTGAGTAAAATTTCATACTTAACGCGATTATGATGGAGGGAGGTTAACGAAAACGTTATAAATTTTGTAAAATTCATATCACGTTCGTCACGACTCCCTTACATTCTTATTTCACTGTAATTCTGGGTGTTTATCGTGCATTTAACGGACAGTATGTATATTTGAATGCTTATATTATCATATCGTGGAAGACAAAAATGTTCCCATGGTGTGGACGTTTGGTGTTCAAAGCACGCGGCGGCGCGCGTGAGCTGCTTCGCAATGTACGGCGTATTCTAATAAACTCAGCCTTCTGTAGGACGAAAATTTAGTAGAATTGTTCTAATGTATTCCGATGGACATTGACCGACACCTAGACGAAAAAGCTCATTTCGTATTCGAGAATTACGCGACTTTTTATATTTTTTTGCGTTTCCACCATATAAATAAATAAAAAGTTATAAATAATTGGATGTACAGCCAATACATTTAGATTGATATTATTTTCATAACGCATAAATAAAATCAATACAGAAGTTTGGTTTATTGTTAACGACGATATCGCAGAGTTTGAACGCTCAATAAAGAATCGACAAGCTTACCGTGTACATGCGACATGGCGTGACCTAGAGAGAGATTCCAAATGATTTACAATGGTACAGCTCAATGTGAATATATCAATAAAATAATTTAAAACGTATATACATTTTGTTGTCGTTATTAATAAAAAAAAATATTCCTAAACATAAACAATGATCCGGATCAAATACTTCAAATATTAAAATGGCAAACGCCAAAACTGACTGGCGACGCCCATTTCTTAATTAGTTTTCCATCCCGCTGCACTCTGACCGACATGATTACAACTCCTGACCGAGTAACAAAAACTTCGGGTGATTTACTTAAAACAGATTAAAAGATATGAGGAGGAGGAGGAGTGCTACGGGCCGGTTTACCGAAAATCATTAGCAGTGGATAGCTTAAGAGGATGGGTATTTTTAATACGGCGCGGGAGCGATGGGCGGCGCCGGCGCACTACCGAGAAATGTTACCAACAGAAATCTAATCAAGCATAATAACAGGTTACGTGGACCACGCTTGTGTTCACTCACTATCGACCCATTGAGCTAATGTTTAATTAAATCACATTTAGTTTTTCTAATGTGAAACAGCTGCATTATAAATTAATACAATTTTTATATTTAAAACCAGCGGCATCCATCTTTTGATTTTACACCAAATACATTAAAGAATTTGGAAGAATAGCGACACACGTCTAAGAAAGCAATATATCACAGATAAGTAGGAATGCAACAAAGAGATGGTATCTTACGTGATACATAAAGGGATTCTTGCACTAAACAAATAGATGCGCGACAATGCCCGTTTGCTTGCAATTCTGACGTAGCGGGCTCCTTCACCGAAATCTTTTGTGCGTCGCCCGGGGCGAGCAGGGTTGCACCTGGAACGCAGTAACGGCTCCGTGTTTTGTTTACTCGACACCGAAAAATGTATTTATGGGGAAGTGGATTTTAGTTTACACTTCATCTTTCGTCGTCACATTGCCTCGAGTTGAAAATCACGGAAGATGGTCCGGAAGACTCGATTTATGATGTAACAGACATTGGCGTGTTCGGGAAGCGATGTCGACAGACAGTAAACACACACTCTATTAGGATATTACGTGTCGAACAGTGTCCCGAATGTCTTGTTTATCGAGTTGCCACTTCGTTTACGATTATTGCATTGTCTCGTTTTACACCTACAGGCGTATAGTAGATACGGGAATAGGAGCGTGTGAAAAGAGAGCAATGATAACAGATTCGAAGGCAATTACGTGTCTGGTCTGGCGCGCCGCTCGTAGCCGCGGGGCCGCTACCTAATATTACAAACCAGATGAGATTATGATTCTGTTACGAGGTTTAACTTATAATTAATTGACTTCTTTTTTTTATTTATTTATTTATTTAACAATAACTTAAAAGAAATTATGTTTAAAATTAATGGTATCAAAATTTCATTGAGTTTTGTAATTATTACATCGATAGTAAACATATTTTTGAAACTAGAAAACCTAAACAAAGCAATACCTATCACCCAAAAGTACTTAACTAACAATCAAACATAGTAGAACTCATAAATACCAAACCTTCATACAAATTCGTCGGTTTATTTATACAACCGAGCGCGCCACTCCAAATTGAAATACCCATCGAGCACTAGAAGTGGACAGTTTTATAAACAAAAGGAGTGCGTTTGTGTACACTCCATTGATGAGATGCCGTTTCCCACAGCCAGCGGCAACAGGTCGGCCGGTCGGGCAGGTGACTAAAACGAGAAAACGACAACACCGGGCACCGGTGGAAGACAACTGGGTTATTTTATTATCAACCACGTTAGGCTATGCTGTTTTACGTGACTAAACCAGATCTAGTACTTGTCAATCAACCTATATGACTAAGTGGGGCGCATCCGCTCCTTATTGATTGATCGAACGTCGATCAACGGAAGCCGGCTCGCGTGTTCCCTAAAAATCGTGTTAAAAATATACCTACAAAACAAAATAGCACCGCGTCCGTCTTACAACCCCTGTCCAATTATCTGTTATTTTGCTTTCTTTTGTTATCTTTTGTTTGTACCGATCGATGGTTTTATTCTTATATCTTAGTTTATAATTTTGTGTGACCTCTGGGACCGTAATTACATAGTACAGTCCATCACGTACCAGTATACCTCGTTCTGCTTTTAATGTGTTATTTAATCTCAAATTTGTACTACATTAATAGACTACATAGGATACACCTTCATTTAATATCGTTTCGATAATAATTTTGAATGATTGGTGTTGTTTGGACGGACTCGGCATTAATAAATGATGCGTTTTGTTTTCTTTATTGTGTGTGGACGGCAAACGAATTTTCCAAAAAAAGTATTTGTAAAATATATTGTAATTATTAATATTTTCTTACTTTCCTTGTAAATGTATGTATGTATGTATGTATGTATGTATGTATGTATGAGTAATAAACAGAATAATGTAACGTCAGAGCGGTCATATTTCACTTGGGTAGCAGCCCTAGCCCACCTGGGCCGTTTGCACGGTTGCCATAATTCTCCAAGCACATTCGAGCTAAATTGCTCCGAGTACGTTCCCACACATCATTTTTCTAATTCCTTTCGTACGCTGCACTTCGCTTTAAAATAAACACTCCTTTGAAATAAACGTATCATATTACGACATCATTTAGAATTTCAATAAAATATTATTTATTAATATTTTCATTTCTTCGCTCTCAACACGCAATGACTCGAAAATTTGGCGGAATGTGGGGACTTAACAGTAGGCTCTCTATACCTATCCTGCCGCATGCGTGATAGAGCGTGAAGCTAAAAATAAACATTTTTATATTATAGACATTATTATTATACATTCTAGTATTTATTATTTATATCATAAGATCACGTACTACCGATAAACTGATAAAAGGTAACGCACATTCAACACGCAAAAATTTCTTTGGTAACACGACTCACATTTTCTATTCCAATCGATCGCGTATAGAATTTATTGGTATTTATTATATTTTCGTTGGGCGCGCTCAACTGAGTACATACATGTTTTATCTCATAGATTTATTGCACAGATACAATCGGTGTAAGCTTACGTTCATTGTATATACTGTGAGCCACTCCGCCTTCGGAGTGCGATCCCTCATTATCTATTACTCTCGAGGATTATGTAAAGAACGGTGAATCACTTATTTATTATTAAAAAACCATGTGAGGTCGAGTCGAGGCCGAGAAGTGAGTGAAGTGAGTTCGATTAACACTCAAGGAAATTAAATATTTTGCCATATAACAAAGAGCGGAGTGTCTAAACATTATTCTCTGCTCTACCTATCCTGCTACATGCGGGATACAGCGTGAAGCTAAAAAAAGCAATAATCAACCCAATTCTCACTTTAAGATAACATTTATAATCATTGGTAAACAAAAGAACAGAAAAATTCAATCAAGATAACACAGGCTCATTATTCGATTTCCTTTATCACGACACCCCACGCAACAACAAAGAACAATTTTCAACTATCGAGAATGAGAATGCCATACGCCACAAAATTAGTGGAGATCGATCCTTTTTACATACCTTTTAATTTTGTTTCGCGTCTGGTTTAATTTTATCTGCTGTCGGGATTACCGGCTTAGGAATGTAACGCCGGGCGAAGCGAAAAGAGGAAAAAAAAAGCACGGGCATACACGAAGAGAAATAAATAAAGGAACTGGTCGACGGTAAGGTTTCCCAGCGCGCCTCCGTCTCACAACTTGCTCCGCTTTGATGAATGGATTGGCAATTCATTTTTTTTAATCACTTCGGGTAGTTCTGCGGAAGATTTTTTCCTTTGAGTTGTTCTGTTAGCTTTTTTCTGTTGAGAAATGAGTCGTTTCTAAACAGTTCGTTCATTGAGTTGTAGTTAAAGAGTCTAGTTAAGAACTTCTAGTTTCTATAACTATTTTAGAGTTCTAGAAACTAGGAGTGTGGTCAAAACCCTTAATGAATCAAACGAACGCCAATGAACCAAAACATTGAATCACGCTGGGAACAATGAAGTCCCGCATTCAAATGCGGGCGTCGAACGGCCCACTGTAACAGGTCAATTTGCCTCCATACCCTTTCCCACGATGATAAACATATTACTTTTTCTTTATCGAATTAAGCCGTGTCGTTATCCTTACGAGATTTCTATCTTTTGTATAGTATTAGCGGTATTAAACTTTCTCGTTTCTAATTAGAGTTGAAATTTGTATGTGAAATGTTGCTTCTTATTTTAGATACGCTGATTGCGCGGATGACGAAGCAGAGTATAGCTGACGTTGGAGGGCCCTGGATCGAGGAGGAGCAGCGGTGGGGAGGTGTGGGTGGTGCGCATTTGAAGCTGTCTTACCGAGTCACTTGTGCGGCTCACTACTACGGATCGGGATGTGAAGTCCTCTGCAGGCCGAGAGACGATCCCTTTGGACACTACACATGTTCTCCCACTGGAGAAATTGTATGCAAGACCGGATGGACTGGCGACTATTGTTCAAAACGTAAGTTTCTTCATTTTAAACTTTATATTTATGATTGATATGCTTTAATTAAGTATAATAACTTATTCAAAAATCGTGGATTCGAACACCACTCGTTTGAAATAACCTTGTGAACATTGTCCAATGATATTTATTTCACAATCCACATGTTATCGCGAGTTATATGTGCGTAACGCCCCTTAATAGCTATTAAAATAGCGTTCACCAATTCACTCTTCCTCATTAATGGGTTACGATGACAAATCCGGTCGAACATCCTCATAAAACCAATTTTATTTAGCATAAATGACCTTTCATGTTGTTCGTGTAATACTTTCTAGCCATTACCGAGCTGACTCATTGAGGTCAAGGGAGGATTGCTACTTCCCATAGGAACAGCTTGCGTTATATTTAACATATTATTTAAACTGATGTCGGCTGTCAATGCGAATATCTTTTATACTTGCCATTTATTATATGTATTGTAAAAAACATATAAAATAATATTTTTTTCGTAATAAATTAACGTGAACGACCAATAGCGAAGTTGCAGTCTATAGAGTTCAAAAACCTATATACGACCGCAGGGTTATTTCAATTCCTGTCTTAAATTGTTAAATATTTCGATTGTTAAATAAGAATTTTTCACATCTTGTTATAATTTAATTAATTCATTCAAATGATTCTTGCGATAATGAACGGGTCGTTGCTTCAAATGTTAAATTCTAGATGTATATCTTCATCCATCATTAAAGTTTATTGCGCAGCATAAACTAAATCACTAAAATTAATGTTCTTTCGTTCAGTTTCTTTTGACTCCAGCGGTCATGTGAAGTTAGATGCATTATTTCAATCTAATTTAAATTTAAATTAAAATTTTAACTTGCTAAATTTTAAACGTGAAAATTATTAACTGTAATTCTACTATACGTGTACTGTTAAACAGTTTTGTCAATATACATAAACAAGTAAATACAGTATTCAATTTGTATTTTCTATTGACATTTAATAGATAATATAGTTTATTGTTGATAGTATTGGTCGAATAGTTTGAAAAGCGTGTGACCGCTCGTCCGTCCGTGTGGTCTGTTTGTCTTTGAATGCCGCCGGATTCGTAAACAAAAGCAAGGAAAAACGCCGCCCGCGACGTCTCATTAGCGACGTTCATCAATGGCCTTTACTTTTATTATCACCTCAATACCAAGTATTTATTTGTTAAATTGTGTAAAATACATTTTTTAAATAAATTGTAATGTTATGGCGTACAATAAGGAAGCTTGAGCTCACGTATTATAATATCTTAGGTATAGATTGAAATCACTTCCGTTTCCGCGAAGCGAAATAAATTTGACATTTTAATAAAAGGGAAAAAAATACAGATAAACATAAAAAAAAAATCTAAACGTTTCAAACGTCATTGCGTTCAGCCAGTGACGTATGTCAAAGAGATCGCGTCTTGTATTGTAAAACAAAGCGGTGCGTCTCAAGATGCATTGTGGCGGGCGGATGTCGCGTCGCAATCTCGGCAGCCCCACCTGCCGCCGCGTTCCCACACTCCGGCGCCGCAAAAAAACGCGCTAGAGAGGGACGCATGCGGCACTCCGCATAGCGCGCCCTCTCGCTCGCACGCCAGGGCTGCCCGTCTCAATACGATCCTAGCACGGGATGACCACGAAATCACAATTTTCTGGTAACATTTTAAACATTTGCGGTCTACAAATATGACATCTGTTTTTGTTTTTCTTTTCAACGACAAAAAAATCTTGTTCCGTCCGCGAGATTTTCAACGACAAAAATTTCTCGTTCCGTCTGCGAGAGATGAGTGTCACTTTCTAAAATATGTGTACATGCGACAGGTAACAGCCAGGTGACCCTATACCCTCGCGGGCACGTCGTCGATTACGAAAACGTAAAAGCGAGTGAAGCGGCCATAATGGAATAAAAACAACACTATTCGCACACGCACACACCGCGAATTGCGAGTTCTACAGTACAGTACGGTCAAAAAGTCGTGGCCGCGATGAAGTTGTTTTGATTATTTTCGTCCCGTAAGTGGACAAAAGCGCAGAAAAGTTCAAAAAACTTAAATTCAGAGAAACCCCGACTTAAAACCGAGCCAAAAACATCTTCCATCAAAAACCGAACACCGATCGAAATACATTTTATAGATGACCATATTTTCATACTTCCTCGCATCTGCTGAACGGTATCTCGTCTTCTGGGAAAGCTTAACAATCAGAAAAATTATTTGCATGTCCCGACGGCATTATCTCGATCCGGCTCTCCCTCTTAATGATAGGGTAAACATCGCGAGAGAAACCCTTTACGGCCGGTTAATTTCGCTTAATTGTAAGCGAGAGTGGAGTTCTCACGAATATTACCTTCTGTGTAGAATCGCGAATCCCACGCAAGCCTAATTTCCGTTTTGGATAGAAACAGATGTCGGAACAGTTAAATGTTTGCTCGGTCCTGAGCACGTGTGCTCCATCCTCGGGGAAGGTCACTTTTTGTCATTATTTGCTGGAAGACCAATGCCTTTATAGAACTCCCGTATAAACTTTGTAAGACCTTGGCCGGTCGCAGTGCGGTGTCCCTTGCTTGGTCTAACATAAGAAATCGATAACGTTCCTATTCATTGATAATAAATAATAGCTAGGGGAGCGGTGTACGTCTACTTTGTAGCTTTCCGATCACTTACCCTAATGTTTTTTGAAGTGTAATTTTTAAGACTTCTGTTTTACCTATTGCTCAAGGGATGAGATAAAACACTTGAAACAAGTGCAAGTGGAGCCAATACTTAAGTCTTTGATGCACCTTCACGCCGAAACATACACCGCCGGCTTCCTGTATTAATTTAATTCTTTAATATTCCAAACGAAATTATAATAATAAATCATTTCACAAAAACTGCGAGAGCTGCTCATTGTTTAAAACATAACGAATTTCTCCTGCGAAAGTCTTGCTCTGTGAAAGCGTATTACATTTTCAATTTCATATACAATCTCCGTATCATTACCATGGTGAATAAATACCAAATAACTTTGCTAATTTAACTGAGTGAATCGTAAGCGGGTCGGGGGCTTTGTGTTAGCCCGGATGGGTTTAAACCTACATTACGGTCTAGGGAGCGGCGGCAGACTAATCTCCTTTATTACGAACCGACGCTGCGCTCGGAAATCCAGAGATATATCCGAGCTAAACTGTTTCCTCGTTCAATTTAGAACGCGAGAGCCGGGCTTAAAAGTGCATTTGAATAGGTAATGCGTTGAACAAAATGGCGTCTTAGTATTTTTCTAGCGAGTTAGGGGACTAGTAACGGTCGAGTGACGGTTAGACTCCCCGCGCTATCTGCCCCCTTTGTATTCGCTCCGATAACTTGCCCATGCGCACCCGACCGATACGACGCTGCGCCGCACTTCTCGTTTCAAAACAATTTTTTTAACAACGCGCACTGTGCCATTACTTCTTCACCTTTTGTTGTTCCTACCTTTGTCTGTACTCAGACCGCAATGCACGCGCAAATTCAAGTTACTACCATTACATTTCCATTACACAGTCACGCCAGAGCGGGGTAAGGTTCGCCGAGTACAGCACGTAAATCACACGGTTAACGATGCGCACATATTACACTGGTAATACATCACGTCCGTATAAAATATGAATGTTTAGAATCCAATATAAATAAATATCTCGCCATTACGAAATAAAGCGATACGCGATGGAGTGAATTTACGTCCTGCGAGCAGAAGGTATGTGTGTATAAATTAATTTGAGCAATAAACTTGGTATAAGCTCGCTGTGGTTATAGGTAGAAATAAATGATCGGTGCGCATGACCTCGCCCCCGACTCGGGACGCTAACGAACCTCTCTCTCTTTGTTGTCGTGTCCTTTGCGATTCTTCGCAGATTCCACAGCTAATATGCGAAATTGTGTAGCATTGAGGAATTATCGACCGTTTTTGCCTTTCAGTGCGACCAGTGGCGTTCTATTGTGAAAGCTTTGTCTTTGTGATGCGCTAACGAACCTTTTCCTTTTGTTGCAGCGAGGTGCCTGCCCGGCTGCGACTCGGAGCACGGCCACTGCCTCAAGCCCGACGAATGCATGTGAGTACTTCGCACCCTTGTGTTAAACGCTTAACGTTCTTCCCTCTAAATCATTCATCCTCGTCATTGTTCCTTTTACATGAGCTTTTTAGACGCTTGTTATCACGTCATATACTTTACTGACTTATGTTTTTTTATATTTCAGTTGTCATTCGGGCTGGGTGGGCGAGCTCTGTGATCAATGCGAGCGGCATCCCGGTTGCGTGCACGGAACCTGCTCGAAACCTTGGGATTGTATTTGCGAAGAAGGATGGGGCGGCCTGTTTTGTAACCAGGACTTGAACTATTGCACCAACCATCGACCCTGCAGAAACGGTGGCACTTGCCATAACACTGGGCAAGGCAGCTACACATGCATGTGCCCACCTGAGTACACTGGCCCAGACTGCGAGAAGTCACTCCATTCGTGCTCTGTCCGACCATGCCTGAATGGAGGTGCTTGTGTTCCGGATGAGGGTGGGGAACTATCATGCGCTTGCCCGTCAGGATACGAAGGCGCCCAGTGCGAAACTCGAAGGCTGACTTGCGCTGATCAACCTTGCCGAAATGGTGGAACTTGTGAACCACGACCCTCTGGATACGTATGTGTCTGTCCTCCAGGATACGCCGGCCTAGATTGCGCTCTCGAAGCTGACCCATGCGCTGCAAACCCTTGTAGAAATGGTGCGATGTGCACGCGAGCCGGTGATGGTTTTCGATGCTCGTGTAAGCCAGGATTTAGGGGAAACCGATGCGAAATTGATATCGATGACTGCGCCGGAATTATTTGTGAACATGGCGGCACTTGTGTGGATTTGGTCAACGGACAGAGATGCCAGTGTGCCCCCGGGTTTCTCGGCCCTAGATGTGAAACCCGCGTCGATTTCTGCTTAGCAAAACCATGTGCTAACGGTGGAGAATGCCACGTCTTGGATAATGATTATGAATGCCGATGCCGGCCCGGTTTTGCTGGAAAAGACTGTAGCATAGATGTCGATGAGTGTGCGTCGTCTCCTTGCCGGAATGGAGGTACTTGTCGGGATCGTGTCGACGGGTACCACTGCAACTGTCCGGTGGGCTGGGGAGGAAAATCTTGCACTGTGTCACTAGCTGATTTTGTCGCTGCCAAGCCGGCGGGAGGTCATTTAAGAAGGATAGGCGACGAAACACCTGAACAAGAAAGTTTATCGGGAAGGCATATTGTGTTAATAGTAGTATTATCAGTAGCCGTTCCGGTGGCCGCTTTTGGAGCGGTCATCATCGTCGCGTGTATCAGGAGAAGGAGAAAACGGGCGCAAAATGCCGCCGATGCTGAGGCGAGAGCTCAAAACGCAGCCAACGCGGGCAACGGCGGCCGCGTCATCAGGAATACATGGGGGAAGTGTGAGGGGCCAGTACCTGAGTGCCAGAACGCGCACAACGCGGCGGCGGAAGAATGCAAGCGAAAAACACTCAACACAGACAACGCTGCGAGACTCCTCGCGACGCTGGACCCAAGACTGTCGAGGATTTCAGCAGACTCCGCGTATTGCGCCAATAGGTCAGTACCGAGCACTTCATACGTATACTCTAAAAGTAATTACTAATTTCCTTTTGTAACAGTAATTTTAAAAATACAAACCTTTAAAAAAATCTTCTAATGAATGAGAAAACAATTTACCAGAAAGTTTATAGAAATAATTCGTTTTGATTACTGTATATTAAAGGTAGTTCCTTTTGTTACAGCGATACGTCGCTAGTGAAGAGGCCGCTGGAGGGCGGGGGCGTGTACATGTTGGACGACCACTGCCTGCCGACGTTCGCCACGCAAGTGTAGTGCTAACGACCGCGGCAATGGTCTCTAAGTTATTTATTCACATCGGACGCTAGTGCGATCTAGGCTGTGCGCCGCTGTTACACGCCCATTACTCGCCGCCACCGACCACCGCCAGTGCAGTGCTAACTAAGCGGCAATGGAGACTAAGTTATTTATTTACAACGGACGCTCGTGCGAACCAGGCTGTGCGCCGCGTGTACATATAGCGTAAATTGTAAAGTGACCCCTGTATAGACGGCTAGTTTTAAGTTCGGATATATTTATTATGATCGCGATCCGCGCGCCCTGTAAATATTGATGGCGAGTCGGATCGCATTTTCCACCCTTTATCGGCAAGCGTCGCCCGATACCGCGTTGATAGTGCCCGAATCGAACTGACGATTATGACTGATTGTAAATGGACTAGTGATTTTAAGTTGATTTCGGTTATCATGGGACACGATGGGGACGTTATTCTCCTCGACGTTTCCAATGGTAACTGTGTTTCGGTAGGGCGAGGACCGCGCTTGCTGTGGGGTAGTGGACCACTGTCCACTGTCTGCGATCTCTGTAGGTAACGGTGAAGCGCTGCTCGCGCGGTCTCGGTCCGCCGCGCGACCGCGCACTGGCACGATACTAAACACTGCACTGTCACTAGATATATACAAACCACACTTTACAACTGTCTCTTCCAGTCATTCCATTTCCGAATCTGTCGTGCCTCGTTCACACTAATCGTTCAAACGCTCCTTCCATTTTTTTATTTCTCATGAAATGGAAGAATGGTGTGGGATCGTTTGCGTGTTCCTTTTTTACTTCTAAATTAAAATATATATCCGTGGTGATTTATTTTCTTGTGACGTGTCGGTGGTCAGTATCGCATCTCTAATGTTCCCCGCTGTTCCCTTCTGTTGGCTTGTATAAACCAAATAATGCATTCTGTTATTACTATTACTTGACCAATTATAATTATTGTCATTGTTCCTATGATTATGATTGTTAATTAAAAGCAAAAAAAATCTTGTTGCGGTTTTCCTGAAAATCGGCGTAGATTTTGTTTTTTTTTTATATTCTCACATGTATTATCTGAAATATAGAATAAATGTTCCTCGACGCGAGCGCCACTGCCTCGTCCTCCGCGGCCGTCGCGGAGGTCGCGGATACAGTTCTCGCGTCACACAGTAATTGCACAGCGCACTTTATTAGTCCATAGGTTAAACTAATTTGTGTACTTATAAGAAACAAATGTCGAAACCTAAGTCATTGTTTATAAAAAAAAACTATTAAGTTTTAGTGATTTAAGTATATTCTCCATTTCTTGGTTGGGAGTACTCTGACAATATAAGCGTCATTAGGCAACATAGGATTCGATATTGCAAGTTCTTTTTAACTTATTTATTTTAATACAGCCCACGTTGTTTATTGAGTTCATGAGTTTTTACGTGTTCTACAGCGAACACGTGAAAGCCCGTCGACTAATCGGCTCTATATTAAATTACAGTGTTATAAAAAAAAATGTTTGTATATATTTAGTTACCTCTTATGTTGCCTTTTGTACATACATTAGAGGTTTAAATCGACAAAATTGTAAAATTTATATCAAAATATGAATAGACTGATGATCAATAATAATGTTCTTGTATTTAATTTTGTAAGGTGACAAATTGTAATATTAAATTATGTATGTGTAATAGGTAACATCACAGGAACTGATGTCGTATCTAGTGTACTTAAAACGTTGATCACAGTTGAGACGACACTTTCATTTTTCTTTTTGAAATATATAAATATATATACTTTTTTTTTAATATTTTTAATGATATACGTAATTAATATATGCCAATGTAATTACTCTCCGAACCAATAAAATGACAGTATTTTTAATTAATTTATTAAAAATATATTGATTGCTATTATTTGTGAATTACAACAAATTATTATTAATGAAAAAAAAAAATCATTGTGTAATTATTTTTTGAAATGTTTACAATTGACTGAAGCGAAATTGTCTTCTTGATTTGTATTTTGGACTTTTTTTTTAAATAAGAATCATCGATGCATTTATTAGTTGTGAGTATACTGAAAGATAAGTTCCAATCATTCCATTCCTCATAAGTAACTCTCTATTTTTGTTTATTTCTTCCTATTTCTCTATGTTTATTTTGCATGTTGCGAACTTTCTAATTATTATCTTATATTTATTAATATATTTAATTAGACAAAGTACAACAATTTACTCTTCAACCTTTCACACTTTTAGTATATTCACATAGTAATAATAATATATAAAATTTTGAAGTCGAAAGAAAAATGAAAGCCATTCCTGTAGACGGGAGTAACAAAATAATTCCATAGATATTTCCTATAACAATCAAAAGTCATTGTAATGCTATATTTTGTGGTGATATCTTTGCCGGAGTGTAAGTGACGAATGTGTATTATGTGAAGCGATGTGAGGAGATAAAATGTTAATAAACAATTGTTTACAAAAATTATTTATTGTATTTTATTTTATTTACATACACAATGAACCCAGTAATGTCTTGAAATAAACATAATTGAATAAAAGTAATATAAGCAGTAAAAATAAATAAAATAAGTAAGAGCATTATTTTATAAGCCTCCAAAAATTAAAATATTTTTGTTGTGGGTTCGATCCTCACTTGGAGTAATCAGGTGATTACTTTCATATCCCCGCCCTGGCACTGCAGAGCGCGGCGGTAAGTTCCGCCTGTCATCAAATTTGAACGGAAAGCGGAAATCAAAGTGCTTTGAAACTACATTCTCGCTGCTTACTGTTATATCAATTAAAATATTAAAAGGATACTAAAAGGAACAATAAGAGATAAAAGCTACATTATTCTAATTAAATTTTATTGAAACATTTAATTATAAAAAAAAATTATAATTTAAATAAGTCTTAATTCTAAAATCAAAACAAAAAATTAAAAAAAAAAAATTAAAATAAAAAGAAAGAGTTGTCAGTTAAATCTACCAAGATTTCATTTTTTAGCATTCGAAATGCCAACGTCATTCTTACACAAATCTTAAACAAATGGTGAAAACGAAGTATAAATTAAAAAGAAATATCAGTCAGTTAATTTAAAAAAATATATATAAATATATTGATTTATAATCCAATAATTATTTACCAAATTAATATAAGTATATATAAAACCCTAACTGCACAATGCCTATCCATACTGTTAAAAATAATAATAATGAAAAAAAATATGGACAACTTGCAACGAACAAATAGAATTAAATAGTTAACCAGGAACAATCTTTATAAATATGTTATAAAATAAACACCGTAAAACTACTCTAATATAAATCAGCTTCACGCTGTATCCCACACTGACCTGGGTAGGCAGAGGGAACGAGTGTTAGGACACTTCGTTCCCCGTTTTCCGCCGAATAATGGAGGCGTTGCGTGTTGAGTGGCGGGACTCAACGCCGCCTTTTGCCTCGATACCAGAGCGAAGAAATGGAAATATAAATTACAAATAAGTGTTTGTTTTCCTTGAGTGGAAATCGAACCCACAACCAATCGGCTTAAAGTCTCGCTTTACCCCTGCGACTGGCCTCGTGGCGCAGGTGCATAAAGTACAAATGTAACTAAGTTTCTTTAAAATGTATTTTTTAACCTAGCGATCTGTTTTGCTTACTACTTTACGTAAGTTAATTTACTTCTTCAAGACTTCAGTGCCACTAAATCTTTAAGCATGACCTAAACGTTAGTAGCATCTCACTCACTACAAAACAAACTTATCTAAATTACAGTACCGCCAAGAAGTAGCCGATGTGATGCTGTAGACGGTTGCGGAGATTTCATGTTAGAATTTTTTAAGTGATTACCGTACATGATTTCAAAAAAAACTTTTTCGGCGGGCGGGCGTCTTTCAGGGCGGTTTATTGAGCAAAATTGTACCAATAGAAGACTATAGTCTTAAAGAACGAAAAATACTTCTTAGAAACCGTCCAAAGGGGCGCGGGTTCAAATTTGTTATCGTTTTCTTAATAAGTATAATATAGTAGATATATTTGCCAGCTATCTTTCATTCCCACATTCGTACATAATACATCATCATCTCCAACGCCTCAAACAGTAATTTAGCTTTTTCGTTTTTTTTGTGATAATAATCTAAAGTCTTCCTCTAAAGAGGCCAGTCGTGGCGCAGTGGTACAAAGTGTGACTGTAAACCTACTGGTTGTGGGTTCGATCCCCACTCGAAGAGATGAAATATTTACTTAAATTTATATTTTCATTTCTTCGCTCTGGTGTCGAGGCAAAGCGCGGCGTTGAGTTCTGCCACTCAACACGCAATACCTCCAAAATTTCGGCAGAAAGTGGGGAACGGAGTGTCTTAACACTAGGTTCCCTCTGCCTACCCTGCTGTGTGCGGGATATAGCGTGAAGCTAATGAAAATTAATAAATTAAATATTAATTATAATCTAAAGTAATTGTGAAGAAAAGCTTTTCTGGTTATTTTTTGTTTTACTTTGCAATATTTAAATATTTTTAGATCGTGTTCAAATAAAAAATCTAAGAGGTTGTCGTGGCGCGGGGGCACAAGTGTGACTGGAACGTTGTGGGTTCAAATCCCACTAGAGGGAATAAAATATTATTTTTTAATAGTTTCATTAATAAATTAGTTTATTTATAATATTATTACATTTTGTTTTAGTGATTTGGATTCCATTTTCTTGGCTATGAGCCTCCTTCATTTCGCCCATAACTTTCTGTCTTCCCCATCTCTTATTTGTAAAAAGAGCGACATGTGAAATAAAAGGCTTATCATTATTATATTTTCATTCCTTCCCTCTAGCACCAAGTCCCAGGTCCAGTGAAGTTACTAAAAACGCAATGCGTCTTAAAATGGGGAATGCCGAGTCTTAACACTAGGTTCCCTCTGCCTACCCTGCTGAATGCGGGATACAGCGTAAAGCTGTTTATGTTCTAATTGTTAACTATTATATGAAAGACAAGAGTTCACTAACTACTTTTTAACGCGCATTTATTAACATGAATACATATGATCAATTGTGTTACTTTAGAGGGTAATTGTAAAATAACTATTAATAACATAATAATAGTAAGAGAGTTAGGTAAGGGCGCGCTGTATGTATGGAGCTCACAGCAGCACCAGCAGTGCCTGAAACTTACGACAGACTGTAGGATCCTTACATCTATTTTATTAGATTAAATCCGTTCGTAAAGTACTAGACTCAAGCGTGGCGTCGCTTGCTTAATTTTTTTTATAGCCAAAGAATAATATATTTCTTTAATTAAAAATACCCCCTTCCATTATACCATTAAGAAAACGTGTACAAAGTTTCATGATAATATCTCTTCCTCTTTACAGAAGTCGGTTAAAAAGGAAGAGGTAATAAATAAAATAACATAAAAAAAAAAAAAAAGAGTTAAATTGCTGTTTTTTAAAGTTTGTAGTGGATAGGTACTGATTATGAGATCCGCTTGAAGTCGGATTTTTTTTGTTAAAAATTAATTATATTTGATACAATTAAAAGGTTGAGGCAGAGGCCAAAGACACAAAGTGTACCTGTAAACGCGGCTGGTTGTGGGTTCGAATCGAAGGCACAGCGCGCCGTTAGATTCCACCACTCAACACACAATGCCTTCAGAATTCGGCTGAAAGTGCAGAACGCAGTGATTTAACTAGGTTCCCTCTGCCTACACTGCTGTGTGCGGGATACAGCCTGAAGCTGATTTTAGATATAAGATTTAAATAGTAGTAGTAGTTATCATTTTTGAGAAAGTTAAGTGTGCTTGTCGTGTGTCATTATTCAATTAAAAGCACAATTCTAGTTCTTAATTTAGGTTTTTAAATAAAACAAAACAATAAATTCTTAATTATTTATTATTTGGTGCCTTACAAACGATACACAGTATTTACAAAATACCTTAACCTATTCGAATAGGGTGTCAATGAAAACTCATTCTAATTACCTACAAATAAGGTAAAAAATTTACTATTTTTACACTTTTCAATTCACAAGAAAGTTCTTTTGAAAAATATGAATAATATTATCTTGGTTCCAAAAATTTTGACAATTTGTCGTATATAAATTGCATTTACATAATACATAGAAAATGAAATTAAAACAGCCAATTACATGCTACATCTGTTATCTTACGCCTATCGTGTGCAGCACACACCCACGCTCACCTCCTATTCAAACAACATTCACTATCCCACAATGACATTACCACAATCTTGAAACAACGTGACCTTTCTTTTCTATTGAAAACTGAAAAGTATTTGCGCTACAGAAATACAACGCATTAACAATATATTATAATCGGAGACCTCCACGAGAGTCAATCTAATTTGAAAATATAAATTTGTCACGAGATCATACAGACTATATAAATTACATTTAAAAATTAAAACTATAAAATATAAAATTTAATTTTAAGTCTCGTCTCCAAAACTGTAGACTGCAACCATATATTAAAATCGAAATGCATATACAAAATTGGGTAAATTTTTTAGTCTCCACTGCGCGGCGAGCGGTCCCGGTCGGTGCTGGCGCGCTCGGCGTCGCCGTTCTGGCGCGGCGAGGCGGAGCCCGAGCGCCCGCGCGAGCGGGAACGCGAGCGCGAGCGAGAGCGGGAACGGTCGCGCGAGCGGGAACGCGAGCGAGACTTGGACTCGCGCGAGCGACGCTCCTCGCGCTCCTCACGCTTGGGCGAGCCGCCCGCTTCTTTGCTACGGGAACGAGACCTTTCCCTGAGTAAATAACGAGATGCTAACTAAAGGGCACGCAACATAAATAAATGAAAATATTTCAATACATATTAGAAATACTATTTCAATTCATTCTTCCATTATATAAATGACTCAATTATCACACATGTGCAACTATACGGAACAGAAATAAAGCAGGGAAAAACTAAAGTGGAAAACAACAAAAAAATAACATAAGAACTCTAAATATACTATATAATGTCAAAAGCTCAAAAAGCAACAAAACGAGGGGTGGTGGTGCCACTACTGCTAAACCATTGAAGAACATTCTCACCTGGCCTTGTCGACGGCCTCTCTTCAAATGTTGCAGGAAAATATGGTAAGAGTTAAATGAATAAACAATTTGTGCCATCAATTAGTTACAAAACGGAATTTGGTTATTTAACGGTGCCAATAAATATTGTTTCAGTACAATCTGACAATCGTGCCTAATTTGGTTTGAGATTATAATTCAACATATTAACAATGTGTAGATTAGGGCTCGTCCATAAACGATTTCACATTGATGAAGGGAGACAAAGGGGTGATAAAAGATGGGGGTCCTAAATTTGATAACATTTAAACATACAATATACATAAGAGTCAAGTTTAGAACTGCTGTTTTAAATTTAAAAAATCTAGTTCTAAAATTGCTAAATATGTAACATGACACGGGTAAAAGGAGGAGGAAGGCTACATCTACGACCAGTTGCAACACGAGCATCAAACGAGAATCAAATGTGCAAAATCAAGTTCACGTGACGGAGTTCATGGACAGCCCCATCCATATATTACAAGATCACAACTCATACAACAGAAAAAAAATACAGTCAATCAGTAAATGCCAAAATGATTTATCAAATATAATGAAAAACAATCTCAGTTGACCGAACACACCATTGTCAGATATATTTAGGTTCACAATGGCAACTTACTTGTCGTCGTGCTTGGGGTCGCGCGAGCCGGAGCGGCCGTTGCGGGCGGGCGAGGCGCGCGGCTCGGAGGCGCCTCGGGAGCCCCGCGAGGCGCCGCGGGAGCCCCGCGACTGGCGCGACGCCGAGCGCCGCTCCGACTTGGCGGACCTCGACCGGCTGCGGTCCCTAGCGAGATTAGCTACATTCTACACATCGATCGACTTTTACTCGTACAGATTTGTCAACATTATACATTGATCAATCATACATTACATGTACGTGATAATTATAATGGTGGCAAATCTAAATAATAGAAATACAGTTACACAATAGGAAGACAGTGTGCATACGCCATTACATTAATTAATGAAGCTACACCACTAAATACGTAATAAACGTACTAGAGCTATATACTTACGATTTTAAGTTTTGCTCAGCGCATGATACAACACACCTAGCCAAATGAATACTAGGTTAATTTATATCTCAGAATGTCATGCGATATTCGATAGGCTCTGTTCAATTTGTGAATATTATTTTTATTGATTACATGCAAGCGATGGTTTAAAGATAAGTCTGATAAAAAGGTATGTTACGCCAAGCAGACCTTAAGTGACATGTTTACAGAAGTAATAACTATAGGTGATAGCTATATATGAGCGGAACTGTAGGACTCACTTCGATCGGGACCTCGAGCGGGACTTGGCAGCGGGACTCTTGCTCTTCGGGCGGGACTTGGAGCGAGAGCGCGATGAGCGACGGGAGCGGGACCTGTTACGTATTGTATTGTATTGATTACAAAATGTCACCAGCCACAACAACATACAAATAGAATTTAATAATCTCAGTATGAAGGTTATCATTCACAGGTATTCAGCCCCGAAAGATGGTAAAAAATATAGTATCATCATGAACAGGCCTAAGTTTAAAATGTATTTATTAAAGTAACTTTTTTTCTTTAGTCATTTATACTATGTACTAAATATTTTGTAAGACAACTAGTTCTTTTTTCCCAACTTCTTCCGGTATGCATAATATAGCAGTGTGCGGAGAGAACCTAATAAGTGCAAAATCCCCATTTTTCACATTTCCCCTAAGAGACCAAGACCGAGTCTGATCGCGTGGGTATCTAGTGTGTACCTGGAGCGGCGCCTCTCGCGGCTGCGGCTGCGGCTGCGCGAGGAGGAGGAGCGCGAGCGGCGGCGCGAGGAGCGGCGGTCCTCCACGAGGCGGATGCGGCGCCCGTTCAGCTCCGTGCCGTCCAGCTTCTCCATCGCCGCGCGCATGTCCGAGTGCGTCGCGAACTCCACCACACTGCGCACAACACAACGTGAACGTTACTATCGAATACTCCTTACATTTAATGGTAATTAGGGATAGTGACGTGAAAAGGACGGTGACCGTTGTTGAGGGGCAAAAAGTACAAGCCCATTGACGAGTCACGCCCGACCACAAGTTAGCTGTGGATTGACTGCGCGATTATTTTCTTCCCGAGTGCACAATGCGCAAGTAAGAAAACAACTTCAGGGCGACTACAGCTCAGCAGGTGGTGTATTGTATTTTTTAAACAACAAAATAATAAATCAGAGGAGTAATGAGGTTGTATATAATTTACAACTTGTATAGTTTGGGTATTTTTGCAACACAACCAAAAAACAAATATTGTTTTAATTTCCAATTTTTTAATAGGGGTAAGAATTTAACTATGCATCTTTTTCTTGCCTTACCTAAGCCAATTTTTTTTATATAAAATTCTTTCAAACTCACAGGCAACGTTAAAATTATAAGCGATAACAAAACTTTGAAAATTTTATTCATCAATATAATTAATATCAGCTTACCCTTCATTTCTGTGTTGTTTGTGAGCATCAGCATACGTGACTTCACCAGCTTGACGCATGTAATCCTTTAAGTCCTGAAATTCAACGAAGCACGTTAATAAATATCTTTTTTCACACCAACTAAAACCTTTGCTACAATCTTCATCAGATAAAATTATATCATCAAGACTTTCAGCCCCGAAAGATGGTAAAAAAACGATATCATCATTAAAATTTTAATTTCTACTTAGTTTTTGACTAAAATAAAGGTGTACTTTTTTACTTTGAAGAAGCCAATGAAGGTTGTAGAAAAGATGGTGATTCCCTAACAGTTTGATGTGTTCAGATGAAATCAAAAATAAATGACTGTGCCTATACAGATATTTCGTAAACGGTAAACCAGCGGGTTATCATTAATTACTTTTAATACATTCACGACAGCCATCATGGCAAATGTCTTGTCATGTAGAAATCGACAGCTGAATTTCATCTTGTTCAAATTCATAATCATCTATTTATTTAAAATTTTTGCTCATAATAATATTTAAGGTGGTAGTTAGTTTAGTTTTAAGTCCATCATTCCTCTAGACTTGTCCATGCCACACCAATGCCTTTTTGTGTGGTTTATTCGATAATTGTCTGTCAGCAAGTTTCTCCTCCTCCAAGTATCTCCTTTCCTCATTCTAAGTCCCTCCTCCAGTTTTCACCAGCTTCGACTTATAGATATAGTAAGATCCAAGCCATCACCAGCAATCCATCTCATCAATTCTTTTGTTAGTTGTTCTCACATTAGCAATTCCAGTTACTGTATGAAACAATCCAGAAAGTCCATATCCATCGTCAAGAAAGACCAGCGAAGTTGACATCCAAACACAAAAGACCCCACAAAGTAAAAGCGGAACCGCTCCTCGATCCTGACCTCCACACCATCCTTAGCGATTGTACTCGCAGTAAGTAATGACACCTAGGCAGTACCGATAACGAAAAACTGTGTAGGCACCAAAATAAAGGATTTACAAAAAACAAAAACGCCACATTAACCTCGAGCGGTTAACTAAATATAAAATGAATGAAATTTAAAGTGCGATCGCCGTAACGATCATCCTGTGGTGGGCCCGACTTTACCTGGGGGCGGCGGCGGCGCGGGTCGGCCTGGCTCCTAACATCGCCTCACACACACGCGCTACATCGGCAAGGGCTCTGGCCACGAAACGCCACCTTCTGTCGTTATTTAAAAAACTATAAGCTCGCAATGTTATGTAAGTTTTACTTTACAATTGTATATATGTATTACATTAAAGTTACAAACATGAAAGCTACTTAGAATTTATTTTGGATTAAAGCAAATGTCGCATCTTTCCTCCGCTCCAGGCTCGTCTCAATTTGGGTGCCGGATATCTCATTGGTTCTTATGCTCTGGTCTGGTCTGGTCTTCACAACGCACCTTCTCTGATCCATAGCCTGAGGGGGTGTTCATCATTGATCGTCATGCGTCTGGTATCCATGTCTCGCTGGTCTCGTCTGGTCTGGTCTGGTCTCGTCCGGTCCGGTCCGGTTTGGTCCGTAATCGTATAGGCCGTGGGTCCGTGGGTGGTATTCGCGTGTGGGTGAGGTGTCGTTAGCCGATTGGCCAGCCCTGAGTGATCGTGATGGGATGATGGTGACCGCCGCTCAGTGTCTTACCTGCCAGCTAATGCGGCTAGACAGATTTTCGACGATAAGTCGATATTCTGTGCGCGTCGGCGGCCCGTATCTATAATTGTAGTCACTGGAAACGGAAAAAAATGTATTAGTTTAAATATATTTATTATATAAATTAATAAAAAGACAGTTCTAATCAATAGTATCATTTGAATTTAAACGACAATTGAACTGCAAATTAACAATATTAAATATTTTATTTGCTCAAGTGGGAAACGAACCCACACTCCGTGTTGCATTGATGGTCTCTATATATAAATAGCATCAACAATTAATGATAAAACTAATACATATTGAATTTTAAGTGTGTCATTGTCAATTAACATATATTGAAATTGTTATTTATCTTTAGCATATTTAAAGATACGGCAAATTCACTTCAAGGTTATCTAAAATAATTCCATCACTTACTGATGTAGATAAATATATATATATATTATCAGTTTTAAAACAATAAATAACAAAAACAATTAGTGATAGGAACCTTTTTGCAGAAATAAATAAATTTTGTTGTTTTATTATTAATGGGAAACTCCATACTAATTTATTATCTTAACACATATCCTCTTTATTTCAGTCTGGTCAAAAATCCGGAGCCCCCCTTTATGGGGGCTGGCTTTTGGATTAAATTATATATTTTTTATGTCTATAAAGTTGTAAAGTCTCAATCACATGTATGTAGCCACTATAAGAAAATTAATATTTTTTTTTATTTATTACCTGTGAACCTGTGACACAAATAACCAATAGGTATCAAAACTTTTAAATTAGTTTTAATGATTAATAGTCATCATAGATAAAAAACTATATAAAATTAAGTGTTGTAAACAGGATATTTGAGTGTGCTAAACTGAAGTAAAAATTTTAAGAAATGTATATATGTTATGCATTATCTTAATGTATTTTAAGTAAAATCCGTAAAAACCTTAATAACCTTAAGAAGGTTACAGATTAGCATTGTTTTTAAATGATCTTTTAAAAAGTGCAGTTAATAAACGCGCGCCCTTATGGGTGTGTGTGTGAGCATTGTGAACATATGTGTATAAGTAATATGTAAGTAATGTGCGCGCGAGTGTATAATGTGTGCTATACAGACGCGTTTTGCCTGGCGTTGCGCGGTCGCCGCGCCTGTGGGGCGTGGGCGTGGGTCGCGTGGGCGTGGGCGTGTGGGGCGTGCGGGTTGGCACGCCAGCGGTCCGAGCCGCGTGGCATGCCGCGCGCGCGCTCCACCGACACCCTACAAACAACACTCACTCGTATCGCGACCGGCCGCGGTCGCGCTCGTAGTGGCGGTCACGGCGGTAGCGGTCCGCGCTGCGGTCGATGCCCCTCGCCGGCTCCACCACCACCCTGCGGCACACCACACACCACCATCATACACCACCACCACGAGACCAGTGCGGTACCACTACACTACACTGATACATACCTCATTTACAATTAGCGATACAAGAAAAATGTATTGAAACATCATGTAATGACATAGTAACATAAATTATAAAAAAATTGTCAATGTTTGTTATATTTATTATAGAAATATGCAAAAATTTTACATTTAACTGATTTACCCTGCTTACTAATTAATATTTGATATTGTATTATCACAATATGATGAACACAGATGCTATATATTTATACTATACTCCAGTAATTGTACCACACAACTCTCGCCTCTTACATTTCAAACATTTTATTTAAATTCACCTAAATATAAAAGAAAATTAAACAAAAGAAAATATAATTAAATCAATATTATAAAAAGTAAATCACTTTCTAACAACCTTTCATGTTATACATGTATCCCTTTCAAACAGGCTCACAAAATAAAAAACTAGAATCAGTTCTCCATACAAATTCTTGCAAAATGTGGAGCCGGCTGATAAAGAAAATTTATTAGTTTAACTTAGAAATTTACTGATAATTTATTTAATCTATACATATATATTATTTAACATGTACTTTCAAGTGTAACCTTAACTTTACAATTATCTAAGTTTCAATTTTTACTAGTGCTATGATGTGATGTATTGCTCACCTCTCACCAAGCAGTTCTTTTCCATTTAGCTCATATACAGCATCGTCTGCATCTCTATAGTCTTCAAATTCCTATAAATAATGATTAATAATACATAAAATGCTTAAAAAAAATATAACATAGCTGTACTTAAAAAAAAAAAAGTAATGTAACAATTCACAATGCAAATCTCTTAAAAACTGTCAAAGTACTCCAAGGCACTAAAAACAACATTCTCATCAAGCCACATTGAAAACTTTAAGAAGCATATTTGTATGGTTCCATACAAATATGGAAGGAAAAGGAACCCTTATAAGATCAATTTGTTGTCTGTTTGTCTGTCAAAAGCCTTTATCTCAAAAATGCTTGGAGACACCAAGCTGAAATTCAAACCATATATTCAGATCTACAACCTAATGATTTTCTGAAAGAATTTCTACCTTTACTTAGAAAAAACATATGGCTGTTTATATCACAAAAAAAATGTGGTTGATCTAGCTAGATCATGGGTTCTCTACCTTTTGTATGTCAAGGACCACTTGTATATCAATCTTGGTAGCAGGGATGACTATTCATGTAGGTATAATAAAAATTAATTGTGGTAATCAAACAAAAACATTGCCTCACAGTCCAGTCACAAAATGAAAATCATTTGCAGACTATATTTAGGCCTCTGCCTTATAATTTTAACCTAGGTTATCAGTTTTAAAGAAATATTTTCTCAAGTGTATTTATCAAAATCAAATCAAATTAGCAGCTTCATGCTGTATCCTGCACACAGCAGGGATCCTAGTGTTAAGATACTCCGTTCCCCACTATCTGTTTTGCAGTCACACTTCGTGTTGCTGCGCCACGACTGGCATCAAGCTCTCTGGTAAGTGTATTTATGTTGCTCATAAATTTCCTTTGAAACTAAAATTCATATAGACATTATGCTTTTTTGGTTTGAGAAAATATATCCTAAGAAAAAGTGCAAACTAAGATAAAAAAATTGGTTTGTTTAGGTTAAGTCGGATTTTTCCACGCATATTTGTGGAGCATGTGTGTATAATATATGCCTATGGCATTAAAAATTAGTTTATTTCATGTCTTACCACAAAACCGTATCCATTTTTAATAAGTATATCCCTAATTCTGCCGAATCCTTTGAAGAACTTTTCTAAATCCCTTTCCCGGACACCGAAGGGAAGCCCGCCCACGTACACGCGGGAACCCACCATTTTCTTTTCACGTCTGTAAATAAACACATTGAAACAACGCAGAAACCCAAAAATAACACAATAAGGCACATAGCTTATTATTCATTATTGATTAAATAATTTAAAAACGTATAGAATGTTAATCAATAAAAATGTAAATCTATACAATTATTAACTCTAACCTAAAATTTTTTTTTGTTTAAAAATCTCATCATTAATTTATTACCAAAAGATAAAAAAGGAAAAATATTAATAAATGATATACCACTTTCTCAGCAAGTAAATTACGTAATTCGATAGTAAAATTTTAAAGCACATTTTTAGAAAGGTAGTATAATCAGATCAATGCAATAGATAATTTCATTTTTTAAAAAATATGGTTATAATATAATATATTTGCATCCTAAATAGAACTAATTGCAAAGACAAATTATGCATTTTCGGCATCTATTCAACATAATTTTGGTAGAGCGTTGTTAAATGAAATGGCGGCACCGAATTTACAGTCGGCACTCGAGAATTCGCACCACGCGGCATGCAAAAATAAACAAACACATTATTTATACTTACTGCATGATTAACAAAACAACAACGTGGCTTTATGTGAACATTACTAAATTACATACAAGAGAAACTTTAAAAGCAATCCAAGTTCGTAGACAATCGAGCGACGAATTAGTAGCGACTGGGATACAATATGGCGACGCTTGCCCAATATCTTTATATAGATAGTCAAAAATATAACTTGTATTCTTTTTAAAGCTTACCTTGATTAACTACGTAAAGTAATACGTATGAAAAACTATTATTCTATTTATTATTCACTATTTACCACAAAAAATAAACTATAGTAACTATAAAACTAAATCGATACACGTGTAGATCAGCGCAAGCTGCAAATTAAGCGGATGTGGCGTTTTATGTTAAAGTTCTAGTACGCTTCTGTTGGTGTCTCTATGTTGGCGCTCATGTTGTAAGGCCCGATCCTTACTATCAACTTATTTATAAATATTTAACATATTAGTTTCTTTATTTGTGAGTTTTTATAATGGTTATCTTATTAACATCATTATAGTCATTAAAATTATAATATATTTTAACTATAGTTAAAATACTTCAAAATTAAAACCTTATAAGCTTTTTGACAAATATATGAAAATGCCCTATTATCGAAACACATATTTGGTATTCCAAATTTTCCATTAAAAATGAAATAATTAATGCCGTTATAAATGAAATAATAATAACCGAACTGAGTACTTCCAAAAAGCGCGTCTATCTCCTCCTTAAAGGCCAACAACGCACCTGTAGCTCTTCTAGTGTTGCACGGGGTCGTGGGCGGCGGTAATCACTTAGCAGGTGACCCCTACGCTCGTTTGCCTTGTCTTTTTTCATAAAAAAAAAACCTATTAGTATATTATATGTAAAAATTAAATAAATACCCTTATTAATATTAATTATTTCATTTTTAAGCTTAATTAATTCTGATTGCATTTTTTTGTTAATTGTAAGATTTTTGCATTTCCAAATAAATAATTATATTCTAGAATCGAGAAATCCTCTATATATCTATATATATATATAGAGTGTAGTATGGAGAAGCACTGTCATTCTATTTTTACCCTTCATACAGTTTTATTTATTGATGAGCTGATTATAATAGAGCTATAGACCGACACGAATTTTATGGGTTATCAGAGATACGCGCGGCGACTTGCGTAGAATTTCATATTTTTAGATATCTACATGGGGGCGCCCCTGTAAGTAAAACTTATTGAAATTTTTGATGACAATCCGTTTAAAAATGATAATTTTATTTATCGGACAAAACTTACATATTATCGCATATTTTTTTAATGTTGGCATTCCATTAAATTCTTTATAAAATAACAAAACAGTTTTTCTAAAAAGAGATCAAAATCGTGTCACGTTGTTTTGAGGTAAACTTGTTTACTTTTCAAGGCGATTTAAAATTGTATTTTTTTTTCTTACTAGCACCCGCTTGCGGCTTCGCCTGTTTGTTATACACAATTATTTATTTAAACATCTGAATTACCTTCGTAATCTAATAAAGTTATCATGGCCTACCAAGCATATTAAGACTTTTTTATAGCTTAAATTTCAGCCAAGTCAATAAAACATTTATTTTATAGCAATATTGTCACGTGCAATTTTTTATATTCATTAATAATCTGCTTCACGTTGTATTCCGCATACTACAGGAAGGCAGAGAGAAATTTGTGTTAAGACACTCCGTTCCTGGATTAAGACACTCCGAACTCTGGAGGCATTGCGTGTTGTGTGACGGAACTCAACGCCGCGCTTTGCGTAACTTGAACCCACAACCACTCACGTTTACAGTCACACTTTGTGCGCCTGCGCCACGGCTGGCCTCTTTATACTGTGTGTGATGTGATTTTAATTTATTATTTAATTATGAACTGATTAAAATAAAACACTGAATATTAGGTCACTTTTCTAACATAGAATAATTAAAATATATCGAGGGAAAATTGATACACATTTTCTGATATTAGTAAAAAGTACAAATGCCCCCAATAACGGATTTTAAACAGTGATAGGCTAGGTTTTATTTTAAAAGTATAGATCTGATACACATTTTTTTGCTGTTGTTATTTTTTGCCGTGGTATTTGCTGAGTGACAAATGACAAAGTGCGGCGTGTCCTTGTAACTATAACACTTTTTATAAATGTGTTTGAAAGTTCAGTTCTAGACTAGATAGTTTCTAGTCTTTTTACTCTTATAAACTTAAAAATATACACACCTTCACGGTGTATTATTCTTACTTTGGTATTAATTTATTAAGATTTAAAATATTTAAATATATGTATGAAATAAATGAAACAATAAAATATTAAAAAACATTTTCTTTATTTCCAATTCATAAAGCCAACATGATGTTATGCAACCTATATTATGCTCCCTTCCTTTAAATCAAAAAAAAATTAAATGCAAACCGCACATCTCGCTCATACACTTATGTAAAACTAAAAAAGTTATAAGGAATATGACACGATGCAGACACATGCTTGTCTCACATATTATCAAGAAATAATTATTTTTACTGTTATATACCATTAACAGTAAATTATGAAACTTTTGATGTCAAATATAGCAAAAACGTGTTGTAATTTAGAATCCAAATCACAATATTAATTGGTGTTGCCATTTTTTAACAGTTTCCCTGCTAATAACACAGACTTAAGTAATTAAATTATATTAAATTGTTACATTGCTTTCAATATAATTTATTTGGCGGGAATATGTTTTTCTAAATGTTGTATTTTTGTTTAATTAATAATAATTAAGACGGCAAAATTAATTTTAAAATATTAGCTATATACTAATACTACTAGATATCAATAATAAAAAATATTTTATACATTAATTTTACCGTTAACATGCAACACACACGCTTGCAGAAGAAAACTTAATACAGAAAGTTTAACATAACATGCATTTTTTGTATAAAGGAAATCTATATGTCAATAATTCATAATAATTATGTATATAATAACAAAACAATTACTTCCAAAGGACCAATCCTTAAAATGTTTACTGTTGAGTTTTATTTAATTCATTTTGGTAATCAATTTCTCTCGGAGTCACTGGTACATACATATAAATTGTATTTAAGTATAAAAATAATGCTTTATTTTAGCGATACACAATATTGAAAGAAAATTGTCGCTAATAAAGAATATCAAACGATATAAATAAAATATTCAAAAAGATCATATAAATAAATATAGTAATGTAAAGTAATGTCAAAATGTTATCAGTTCAGTCTTAACATATGATATATAATAGATAAGGCCACAAAGTAATTTATATATTTGCATAATCGTAATATAATTCCAAATATAGATAATTGTGATTTCAATAGCATATAGTATAATAGTTAACATGTTCATCTAATAAAATAGTTTATTAGAAACAAATACATTAATACGAAACGAAAATAAAATAATAATAAACGAAATTGTTTTCTTTCTGTTGTACTCGAAATATAGTAAATCCACTATTATTTAAGATACAAAACTTTAATTAAGCAATTGATTTATTACACGAGTAAAATTGATTAAATCACATTAATTGAAAAATGTCAAAATTCAATATTTATAAATAAGCATCATTCAAAGACAAATATATAAAATACATAATAATATATAATGTAGTATATTCCTCTATAACAAGAAGACGGCAGTATGTGGTATTGAATAATTATTATTCAATAAGAAACATTACTTAGAAATATGAAGGTACTCGAAAAATCTGTCACTCTTAGTGCACGGAACACTCACTCACTAAACAAAGTAAGCTATTCATTAATTGTACTAAAATATTATACTTACGTACAAAACTTACTTAAGTATGTCAATTGTTAGTAAATTATTACTAAGGACAGCTAATTTGAACTTCATCTGATACAGATGATCATGTTTTTGGATATTTTTTTTTCTTTGAACTCTTGATATGAGCAAATCATTGTAATATAACATCCGGTCCTAATAAAATGCAGATAAATTAATGTTCTAAGTTCTATAGAGAGTAAAATATGTCACGGCTTTTCATTTCTATAAAAACTAACACGAGACCGTAACTCATATGCAATTAAAACACTTTTTTATTATTTTTTCGTTAATTTTTAAAAAAACCTAAACACAATAATTTGACACTAACGTTAAATCTACGTGTCACTGACCATATTTGACTCACCAAAAAACCATCTACCAAAAACACAAAGTCCAACCCACAAGTAAAAAAGGTTACGATAAAATAAAAATTAGCACAACACTAATATTTGACGTTATAATGTCACAACCTTAAAAATAACATTCGCAGTGTTACCTCACGTTACAGTAATTTTAGCCAAAAAGCTATAAAAATGTATTTTTCTTGGAAAATGATATTCTACCTTCATAGAGCTAATCCTTTATGAAGTCTCGTAGTACGGATAAGATATTTGGTTTAATATATATATACCAATCCGTTTTATCATTCAAGATCCCCTTTTCATAAGATCATAAAAAAAGATTAAACCAATCTTATTATAAAATAAGTATAATTACTTATTATTATTAGTGGCAATATTGTTAGTAAACGCCAATTTTTCCACAGATATACTTTCAGTAATCATCTCGATAATAGCTTGAGTATAGCTAAAAAATGTGCTATCGTAATTATTTTTGATTCATTGCCACATTTCATTGAAAAATTACAAATAAGATGTTTAATTACGCAACTATCAAAGTTTGCACATGTACAATACTACGTATCTACCGTAAAAACTGTATCAAATTAAATTTGACAGATGTCACTTTGACACTTGTCACTTTGACGTTTGCCACTTCCACCAAGACATTGACATTTGACAGCCACTTAAATGTGGGCCATTCACACCGGCGGCGGTCCGCGCACGTAACGCAACTGCGGCGTTAATGTCTGCGCCAGAGAGTTGAGCGCGTCACAGCACCTCGGTCGTTCCACCAACCAAGCTGCTAGCAGGATTGCTACGAGACATAATTGTATAGGGATTGAAGATCGAAGCACGCGCCAGACCCAACCACTGGGGGGGTTGTAGTCCGGATCGCCGGAGCCTGTTTTGTTGTTCGATATGGCGACTGCGTGGTCGCGTCTGAAAATAAAATTGACCACTATTAGTACTTATTTTTTAATTATTTATATGTTCTGTATTTACAAAGCAATTTTAATAGTATTTATCATGAAAATGTCTGAAATGTTATGTTGCTAAATTTTATAATTACACAAAAGATACTAGAATGTCGTAGTTTGAAAATTAGATATCTTACTGGGGTTTTCTGTTTATCATAATAGTTAGAATGTGTTGTATACATTTTATTGAAAAAAAAAAATATTAAAATTTCTATAATGTTGTAAAATATTTTTTTGGTTTACTTACGATACTTCATCAATTTTCAAGTCAGGAATGCTCTGCTCGACCAAAGCGCGGCAAGATTCTTGCAAACTTTTCACTTCATTCTCAGTTTGCTCCATACGCTGTGAAAATAGATTAATTATCTTTTTAAAGTTTATATGGGATTATTTATCGACTACTAAATGGCATTTAACACATCAGCTTCACGTTGATAGGTTTTTTTATTAAATAAATGTCAATGGAATTTATTTAATTAAAAAAAAACTATCGCACTTTTTGCCATTTACTTTACGTTACAGAGAGCGTAGTGTCGCAATGCTGTAGTGTCTAAATGTAATCGCGACGGTTATGTGTTCGATTCGCACTTAAGGTCATCATTATATCTAAATTATTTTAATCTCCCTTATAAATAAAGCGCGGCATTAAATTCCATCAGTAGTTCAAAAATTAGGAGAAAAGTTGAAATCAAACTATTTTATTTATGTTATAAGTAGTTATCACTATATGTTACGTTGCCAGGAAATCGTTACGTATTACAACATCAAATGTCCATGGTGTAATATAAATCATATAATGACATAAAATTCTACTATATTATGTTTCACTTAGGGTCACTTATTTCGTAGTTTGTATATAAAATTATTCTCAAGATATCTTACATAATGCATCCATAAATAAAAACAGTTTAGATAGAAATACATCACATTAAAAAGTGAAATAATAGTAAGATTTATATTATGATTTTGAAATATTTTAATACATGTTTCTTGTTTATTGTTTTGCAGCTATTGAAACATATGGTGGTCAAAATGTCTGTTTAACGTCTTGCTTTACAATTTTATCTTAAATTGTGCTTATTTTATTAGTTTATTGTATCTTTTATGTATTTTAAAAAAATATATTAGTATTTTACACTCATTTTCCTCTTTTCCAAATAAAACCATTACTGTGCCAAATTTCATACTCCTCTTTTTACGAATACTCGTACAATATTTATAAAAAGAGGTACAAACAGAGCGTTATCACTACGTTTCCTGCCCTGTGTGCTACCGACCTTGGCGATGGCGCGGTGCGCGGGCGAGGTGGGCGCGAGCGCGGCCTGCAGGCGCCGCGCCAGCTCGCGCAGGGCCGACAGGCGCCGCGCGCGCCCGCCCGCGCCCTCGCCGTCGCCGTCCGAGATGCCCGAGTCCGACAGCGAGTCGCACGTGGAGCCGGCCTGCCGGGTTGGTAGAAACATTGTATGTTTTCAAATAAATGTATCTATTTATTGGGATTTCAAAAGTTTTATAACATTACTCTGTTGTCCGTCAGTCGGTCAGTCTGTCTGTTTTCTTATATAAATTTAAACACTGGAAAGGTGAAATTGCTTTTTGTCATATAATATAAACGCAATAGGTCTATTTTGTATTTATATAATCCATAAATTTGAAATATATATGAATGTTATAATTGTAAATGATAAATGGGTATACCTTCTTCTTATCAAGTAGCGACACAGCCAGCTGCCGCACGTGCGCGGCCAGCTCCGCGTGGTCCGCCAGCGCCGCGCCGCGCTCGCGCAGCGCCTGCAGCGCCGCGTGGTCGCCGTGCAGGGCGCCCTGCAGCTCGCGGAGCGCGCTCTCCCATTCTGACCACGCTGATACCACTTTTTCCAGGGAGAGGAGCTCGTTCGTTGTGCTATGGGTGATGGGGAATAGATTTATAATTTGATAACGTGTTGAATTTCAAAGCTGTCGAGTTTTACATTTTAATAGCGAGGTAATAGAAATTATCCATTCTCACGAGTGAGAGTCGAATCCACGACCAATGCGATGACCTCAAAAAAATTTACTGAACTAAAAACTTAACACAAGTTACCTACACCGCAAACGGTGATGCTTGATCATAAAAAAAAGAAAAAGTAATAGGACAGCTATAGTTAAGAGATTTAAATTAGACTAAGGGACGCCCCCTATAACAAATATTTTGAAAGTATTCCCCTGGCCTGTCAAAAAAGTGAAATTTGAATGAAAGATGATTAAAGAAATTAAAAGTTAATTTTACTAATTACCATTTAAAACTAATATAACATAAAATATATGTTTAAGTAAACTTGTTTAAATATGTTAAGAACGTGCAATAACTTTAAATTCTTGTCGCAGAGCGATTGAGGGCAACCAATAAAGGGATTAGCATACGTGTAGGTTAAACAGTAGTGGAGCTAGTCTTAAGACAACTGAGGTAAGACTTGAAAATACACAATAAATAACAATTCATTTAAATATTGCTTAAGAAATATAAAAGAAATCTAATAACTAAGTATTCAAGCTATCATTACTTTTTAAAGCATATCATTAATTTGACGGAAGTATTTTAACAATAATTTATTTATGAGGAAAGTCGTGGCGCAGAGGCACGAAGTGTAACTGTAAAACCGATTGATTGTGGGTTCGATCTCCCCTCGAGGAGGTGAAATATTTATTTAAATTTATATTTCCATTTCTTCGCTCTGGTGTCGAGGTTAAGCGCGGCGTTGAGTTTTGCCACTCAACACGCAATGCCTCCAGAATTCGGCAGAAAGTGGGGAAAGGAGTGTCTTAACACTAGGTTCCCTCTGTCTACCCTGCTGTGTGCGGAAAACATCGTGAAGCTGATTTATTCTATTTATTTTAACAATTTATTTATTTATAAGTGATGTAGGTACCGAAAAGGGTAAAATAAAATGTTTGATAGAGAAATCTGGTCGAGTTTTGCTGGCTCTATAGGCTATCGCTTACATACACGAGTATATTGGAGTTAGGAACTAAATAATAGAAGAAAATACTTAAGAAACGATGTGTCGTAAGAAGTCTCCTCTTTCTGGTTTTTTTTAACATAAGTTTAAACGACTTATTTAGAAAACGTAAAAAATGTTGCCTTACTATCTAATAATATTTATTTACATAAATTAAATATAATAAAAAAAATAATTTTACATATTTTTTTATAATTTTCATATTAATATCATCCAACACACTATATATTAATATAAAATAAATAATCATACCGTTGATGAGCATCATCCCAAGCGGCCAGCAAGGCCGTGAGGTCCCCGTCGAGGCCACAGTCGTCCGTCTCCATTTCCGCGAGCGCCCGACGCGCGGACACTGTCAGCTTCAGCTTTGACACTTTGCATTCCAATAGACGCGCTAGGCGTTCCTGGAAATAAAATAGTCATTAGTTGACTTAGTGTTAAAACTCTCCGTTCCACACGCACCGCCGAATTCTTGATGCTTTCATTGCGTGTTGAGTGACGGAACTTAACGCCGTATTTCTTTGTTACCAGAGCAGAAGCAGAAGTGTCAGTATAAAATAATTTGTTCCCCAAAGTTGGAATCGTAGCCTATTAAAATAGTTTATATTACGATGTACGACATTTTCTCTTAAACAGGACTGCAACTGTTTTCATAGTAATTAACAAATTATAAAACACTACGAGGTTTTTTTTAATAAAAGACACTTACGACGTACTTATTAAAAAAATAAATTAAGTTTTGTTAAAAATTTTTCTTCTTCTTCAGCTTCACGCTACATCCCACGTGTAGCTCACCTACCTACGTATAGAAAGCCTAATACTAAAAGGCAATGAGTGGCGCTGCTCCATGTAGCGCTTTCCCCCCACACGAGACCGGAGAAATGAATATATTAAACATTTCATTTACTTTAGTGGGAATCGAACCCACAGCCGTATCACACGCTTGTCCCGTTGCGCGACGACTGGCCTCGAAGTTAAAGTATTTACAAAATAGAGAACGAGATACAGGTTTCTTCAATACGATAAGCCAATACACGTCGCTAATATAAAAATTAAGAATGTTAATTATAACATTAATGTATTTATATGGTATTTTTTCTAATAACATTTTCATTACAATATAAAACCTAATAAAATTTTCAATTTTCATATATTTTTTTTTATAATTTTGATTAAAGCTTTATGATGAAATATCTTTAATTGTTAAGTAAGTAGTTCTAAGTACTTCCAAGGATTGTACAAAAACTCCTTATCAAAGAACTATTGTAAGACAAGTTAGAAAAAAAAACAATATTTTAAGTTATTTTATTTTTTAAATTATTTCAAGTTCATTGTTACGTATATTCTTCACTTTTTTAGGTATTCGATTTAAACGCAACAACTTCTTCCTACAATCCTACACAAACTTTCATTTCTTGGCTCTGGCACCAAGGCAAATTCGGTGGAAAGTGTCTTAACACTAGGTTCCTATTGTAGGCAATGGGAACCTATATAATACCATAAGCGAGATACACAGCGTGAAGCTGAAATAATTCCATACCTTAAGTTCCTCCATGCGTCTGTGCAGCTGAGCCCGTGTATGTGGTTGAGGAGCACAGTCGCCAGGCTCGCAGATGTCGTCGATGGTCTCCCTCAACGCTGCGATCTCGCGGCGTAGACGACGAGCGCCCCCTCGACGGATGGCGGCGACGCGCAGAGCTGACCATCTTGCTGATACGGCTGGGGGCAAAGGGATTTTATTATTAATTTATTTGAGATGAAATTTGTGAGCGGAAAAAGAAAAAATAAAACGGTTTTAGATAAAAAAAAACGTATTTAAGATGTACCTATACGCACATACATAGTATTAAAAAATAAATATATTTTTGAATGTACCTACAATAATATAACTTTTTTTTCTGATGAAATAAAATTTTAACAAGCTAAAACAAAACCTTCAACTCAACCCTGATCGACAGTGAGTAAATAAAGGACAATGTAAAATTATAACCGTAAATATATTCATAAAGGAAATCACATTTTAATCTTTATTTGAATAGTCTGTACTCTGTAGGTAGAACGTTTGTAGACATTAGCCCAGTTGTTCCACAGTGGACACTTATGTAAATGACGATCTTTGATAAGCTGTGAGTTAGTATAACGTCGAAACCAGTTTCAATTATAGGCGTAGGAAAGAGGGAAGAGGAGGGGGGAAGTCTGGTGTCGATAATAGACTAGTTTGGTGGCCACCCCAAAAATTTCACTAGCAAAAAAATTAGGTCGAAAATTAAAAAAAAAAAACAACTTTTTCACGAAGTGCAAGCAAGTACCTCTTATTGGTGTATTAAACTAATAACAAAGGTAATTTAAGATTACATATACGTTTAAAAAAACTAAATCCAGACAGACCACACCACAATCCCAAAAAAATATATGTGACTGTAAAACCGGTTGTGGGTTCGATCCCCACTCGAGGAGATGAAATATTTACCTTAATTTATATTTTCATTTTCTTCGCTCTGGTGTCGAGACAAAAGTGCGGCGTTGAGTTCTGCCACTCAACACGCAATGCCTCCCAAAATTCGGCAGAAAGTGGGGAACGGAGTGCCTTAACACTAGTTTCCCTCTGCCTACCCTGCTGTGTGCGGGATATAGCGCGAAGCTAATTTACTTTTTATTTAATTTTTAGATACGAATATGTTTTCAATAGAATATTAAGAAGATACCTATTTAATCCTAAAAGTAAACTCCGTTCCAATACAGACATTTCTATAGACACGTTGTCACATCGAACAAATGGGTTTAAATACAAATAGTTCGCCATTCATAAATATGTAGCGCTATTCAAATCCAAATACGACAGTTGATGGCGTCAAGTTTCACACAAAGCATGAACAGAAATAGCCGTCTAGGCACACTGCTTAGATGCAAATGGAGATGTTCGGACTTAGGGGAACTGAACATACATACATATTTAGTAAATTTGTGCTAAATTACGTTATAATATATTTATTTATTTTAAATTTAAAGTACATACAATAATTTAATGTTTCTAGAGTATTTGAACCATCGTGGCGCAGTGGTGTGACTGTAAACGCGACAATGATTTCCAATTGGGGGCATTGCTTTTTATTTTAATTTCTTCACTCTAGTAAGTCAAGCGCGGCGTTGAGTTCCGCCACTCAACATATAATTCCTTGAAAATTCAGCGGCAAGTGGGGAACTATCTTAAAACTAGGTTCCCTCTGCCTACCGTATTATATGCGGGATACAGCGTAAAACTGAATTATACTATACTATAATTCATATTTTTAATTACGCATCTGAAAATACTCACGAAAAAGTATATATACAAAAACGAAACTAAAAAAAAGAAACAAACAAATTTACGACATCCCCATTAAACCTTACTAAACATAAAAACCACAGGAACCTCGATACTAAAGTACAGTTGTCCTGGCACAGACCCAAGAGTTGTATCGACAATCGACGCACATTAGCCCACTAACTCACATAGCACATGCCATGCACCACCAGTACCGACCCACATATCACCAGATACTGGCCAGCTGCGTGTACGCAAATTATTTTTAAATGCACCTTGATATTGTTAAATCGCCAGTCTCGATGGACGAATCCAATTTAAACCAATGTAAAGTAGGTAAATCATTTAGACTAAGTCAATTTATTTCAATACCACTTAAATAAATATATTTTTTAAGGTATATAAAACATATACATCTAGTTCTGCCTTTAGGTAATCTAACAAGATCCATAAATATAAGAATTATAAATTGTGAAACACGGTAGTCGTGGATTCGATATCCACTTGCGAGAACGAATCGCACGCACATTTGTGCAAATGTAGAGTTAAAAATAAATGGTATCTTACTAAAAATTAAATTAATACTATTTATTGGCCAATCGGCTAAAAAGCAGTTAATATACATTCACCTTAAAATGCAATTTAACAATGCAACAAGTGAATTAAAATTTAAAATAAAGTTAACGGTGCATGTCGCCATTACATAAGTGATAAGGCAGGATTCATTTAATCAAATCAGCCAGCGTGAGAGATTGCATTTGCATTGACCGCTATCAGTTTAATAGTTTTAAAGAGCGCTGCAATAACTATGATTAAAAAGTCTACTATATTAATAAGTATTTAAGGTCTAAAATCGCACTCCGAGAAATTTATATATATTTTTTTCTTATCTGGTCTCATCGAGTCTCTCCGCCACCAAATACGTAATATTTTTGTTTGGACGAGAATTGGAGAAAAGAAAGGTCACTACTCTCTTCTAGCCTCACAAAAATCTGAAATTATATTATAAAGAAAAAAAATAAAGTTCTCCAAAAAAATCAAATGTAAACAACGAGAACAGCTTAACATATTATTAGAGTGTGTCGTAAAAGATCATAAATAAGGACGAACGACAATACAAATTCCATGTAGAGTTTATAATAGCCACTAAATATCGTCGGGTCCATGAACTTGCGTGAAGCACAATAATCCGGCGGTCCACACTCCAGATGAAGTCAACGATCTGATGAACTATCTTTATGAAGCACTTAGTCTTGAATTGCGAAACTTTGATACGATCTGTCAGTTGTATTTAAACATGTTTTTTTAAATATTTTGTAACAATATGACAAAAGAAGAGAGAACCTGACAACTGCTTAACTCCATTTTCTGTTCTTTTAAAACCAATTGTTTTCTCTCTTCTTCGTTCTATGTCAGATATATTTTTTTTATATGAATAAGATATGGGAGTGCTATCTACGGTCAATCATGATCATCACGTAGAGTCAATTATATCGCCTTTGGTTTAACTCTACGTTAACGGTCCCATTAAACTTTCTCGTCTAATTCTCATTCTCTATTCCCATTTAAGATGATTGACTTTTATATTATCGAAAATTTAAATGTATGAGTATGACCTAACTCAAGTCATTGTGGTTAAAGAACCTAACAAAATTTGACTGTTATTTTACCTTGAAGTACACAGTTCACTTTACCTAGAGTTTTTATACGATAAGCGTCTTGTCAATATCAATGAGGTCAAACGAGGGAAGCAATTTTCATAATTATCAAAACGATCGTACCAATTGTTTTCGAGGATCGATTTTGATGAAGCGAACAATTTGCGTTCCGCAGGAAACCAATTTATGTTCCGCGCCTACTCATCTCGTGTATCGCTACCGTAAATGGAAAACATACTGTGGCAAAATAATGAATTGAAATATATAACATATATGTATGGGCGTAGAAATATGAAGGATGGTCTTGAGCCCACCCCAGAATATTTCTCTGAAAAACAAAAAATCTGTTCAAAGTTTAAGTCCAGCAAAGTCGTTTTATTCTTGATAGACACGTTCAAAACGTTCCTTTAAGTACTGTACTATAAGTGAAAGTCCAGGACCTCATCAGAGATTTATCTAATCATGGATTTATCTAGAGATATTCTAGATAAATCCATGATTATAGGTAAAGAAATAACATCCAAAGCTTACAACAGCAGCTGTAGTAAAAGTAATTTACGACATAATATTGGAAGTGGACAACGAATCCAACGACCCATTACTTCCTCGTTGAGAGCCATTTGAGAATTGGAAATGTATAACCGGTCAGTTGATGTTTCTTTATTGTTGTAAGAAAGATTTATCGAATGATCAAAGAAAATACTATTATGTGAAGTAAATTGAAAGGTGACACTTTTTGCAGTTATAACACTAGGTTCCACTAGGTTAACTTATCACTACGTTCCTTTCTCATGACCTAATTTTCAAGAAATTGCTGTGCAGCGGCGGAAAAGTATGGTTAGATTCCCTTGAGGCTGAATAAAATAATTTATTGCATCTCCGGGGAATCAAACCAACAGACATCGCTTTAATATTCAGATACTGTGACACAGTGCTATGCTACGGCGGCGTCATCAATATTTACTGTTAATTAAGATGATTAGACTGACCGTAGAATTGATCTTTGTCAAATAAAATCTCTAATTTGGAAATATATTAAACTGTTTTAACACTAGGTCATGTTCTCTATTTACACTGAAAGAAAATTAAAATATATGAACTCGCAAAATAAGACGAATTAATTACTTAATCAGTTAAATACAATCGTTTCAGTTACGTAATGAGCTAAAAGCGATATACATTTGTATGGAAAATATAAACAAAAACACGAAAAGATATATATATTTTTGATAAAATTCACAATAATGTTCACCGTTTAGTATTACAAATGAAATTACCTTATTAAAGTGGACAAACGAGGTGGTAGGTGTTTTACGCAACGCGAAATACATCGAATTAATTTTAAATAATATAAAAGTGAAATGAGTTCATATGAATACTTTATATATACTGTGTTGGGTACCTCAGATTTTCCACGGATTAATATTTATCAAAACATAAATAAATTTAGCTTTTGAAGTTTTGGCAAAACAGTAAAATGTTTAAAAAGCAAATAAAAATAGTGTTGAATTGTTTTTATTATTCAGTTCCACACTAAATGGATCGGTGGCTGAGACACTAGCGTCCAAATACTTCCTTTTCAGAGCTCGCCCGTATTCCAGACATTACATATTGAGTGGCGGAACTCAACACTGCATTGTGTTTTAAAGAAAAAAAAAATCCTCGAAAAAGACTAAATCCATAACCATCGTGGCTACTTTAACTTTTACTGCTTGTTTCGTAATATATATTAACATATTGATAAAATAGAAAATTGATTAGAATTTTCTTTTTTCTCAATATTTATGACTTCTAGATGCAAATATTTACCAGTTTTACGGTATGTTACGTTACATCTCCAACGTGAGCGGTGAAAGCCGATAAATTGTATAAGGTGTTATATGCTCAACGGAAAGTCAATGGCATTGAATATATGGAGAGAAAATTAAAACGTCGAACAAGAAACGCGAACGGATGCAGATATTTTAAATCTAGTATAAAAAAAGGTTTTCAATAATATATAAAAAAATCAGTTTCACGTTGTATCCCGCATATAGCAGGGTAGACAGACAGTCAGCTGTGTTTTAAGACACTCCGTTCCCCAATATCAGGCGAATTTTTCAAGTCATGTCGTTTTTCACCTCGACACCAGATCTAAGAACTGAATATATAAATTTAAATAAATATTTCATTACCTCGAGTGGGCATCGAAGTCACAACCAGTTGCGATTTTAGTCACACATATGTGATTCTGCGCAAGGAGGGGTCCCAAAAAAGGTTTTTACAATGTTAAATTGCTTACTGTACTCAGTTTAGAGCCAAAAAAATATTGAACTATAAAATATTTTTTAAAAGATTTTATATAATAATCTAAAATTAACACTACCTGGGTAAGGTGGTAGATAATCGCGATCCATTATGACACTGTCAAGTCGACTGTGCGCGGGAGTCGACGAGGCGGCAAGGTCGATACTGTTGCATTTCATATAAACGAACACCTCGTTATTTTCTAGTCACTATTACCATCACATACAGCTCAAAACCGTTTTGGCTAACATCCTAGATTGCGACGGAAAATTTTGTTATTCAACGGCCGAAGTCGGAACTAATATATATGTATGTGCTTATTATTATAAGAATAGAGCATCGATTGCATCAAATAAGTTCCACACGACTGCCAACAGTGAAATAAGAAGACGTAACGTTCAAACATTATTTTGTTACAATATTACGCACAAATATAAATACAATTTTATCATTCAACGAGTCCATCGCAAAATATTTTTTATTAAACGGGAAACCAGAATAAACGTCGACCTGGTTGTACTAGATATTGCGAATAAAAAAGTGAAATCGGAATAACAATTCCATCTGAATTTGGCACACACTGTAAACTACAAAATCAAAATGGTTTATAATACGTTTTTAACTATAATTTAAAGTAAAATATAACGTGGGTTATCGTAAATTGATAAGAGTAACCTTTTTAATAAATCGATAATAAATTAAAGCAATTTTAATGAATGTAATAAGAGTTAGTGTTTATTATACATACATACCAGCAATCTGTATAATTGGGTATTCTATACAATAACTAGGCAATGTATAGAATACGTAAATCGTGTAGGTAAAATATGAAATATTATTTATTTTTTACTTTGCCTAGATATTCTATACAATACTGAATGCGCAGCCGTCGATGTATGTATTTACATATAAGATGAGAGCAAGGAAGGCGGGGCAAGCGGGATGGCACACTAAATTTGAAATACGATTTCGAAAAAAGGGATTCGACTTATTTATTTGCTTGCATTTCATGCAGATTTTTATTGCCACTTACATGTATACTATCCCCCCCACAACTGCTGATTTAGTAGATTTTAAATGGTTAAGTTAGGTTAGTCATTCTGCAATTTAAAACTTGCACTTAAAAACCGCTAGATCGCGCCCGAATAAGGGAATATTACCAAGAGATACCAAGATCTATTAACTTAACACGTAGCCGATAGAATAGCAAACACTGTATACAATCCCTGGGAATAATATTCATAATATTGTATATATTGTCAGGACGCCCGAGGTATTCTATGCATTGCCGTTTTGCCATTGAATTAAACAGATTACCAGTAACACAATCAAATCAATCAATCAGCTTCACGCTGTATCCCGCACATAGCAGGGTGTGCAGAGGGAACCTAGTGTTTTTAGACACTCCATTCTCCACTTTCTGCCGAATTCTGGAGGCATTGCGTGTTGAGTGGCAAAACTCAACGCCGCGCTTAGCCTTGACACCAGAGCGAAGAAATGGAAATATAAATTTAAGTAAATATTTCATCTCCTCGAGTGGGAATCGAACCCACAACCAGTCGGTTTACAGTCACACTTTGTGCCGCTGCGCCACGACTGGCCTATAAGCCAGTAACACAGATATACATTATATTATATTTAATGCAGGATCACATCGTTTGTTAAGTATATTAGGTATATAGCATTTATGAACAACGAAATTATTCAAAATTCAAATAAAATTTATAGTCGATGTCTTGTCCTCGTGACATATTTACATTTTATGTTTTGATCTGCCTATATCAGAACTACTATGGCTCAAGAAAGAGTGTATCAAATTAGACCAATACAAAAATGGTATATGTAAAAAATGAATGTAATGGTATATGAAAAAATAAAATGCTAAACACCAATATTCCACGTCTCTAAAAGAAAAAAAAGTATAAAAAAAATATAACTCTTTTTATATGACACCAAAAACATTTTGTATCTGTATTTACAAGTATATACAATTTAAAGACTCATAGAACCGATAAAAAAAATTATCGACTGAATTAAAAACCTGCATTTCAGCAAAACATCCATTTATTTACGGTTGCAAAAAATTGACGAGGTAGACGGGTTGTTGACATGCACCGAAGTCAGTCATTCACCCTAAAATTCCGCTATGCAAGCGAAGCATTTCACACCAAAATCGAAACAGGAAATGGCCACGTGAACGAAATAAATTAATTATGTAACTAATACATTCGTAACCTTATTAAGTGGTTGCGATGTCGATCCAATTGGAAAAGTAATGTTAGTCGTTATCTTCATTTGTATCTAATTTAATTTTATTATCTTCTACCATCTGATTTCGGATCACTTCCAAAATTGATTTAATAGATATATAATAACATTAGGCAGTTGGGTAATATACAACTTTTTTATTTTTGTAATATGTTACGAATTTACTATTTGCAATTAAAAAGACGTATTTAAAATATTCTATCTAGATTCTAGGGTATTCTCTTGTAGTATCTAGGGTCCACAAGTATTAAAAAAATGTAATACAGTCTAACTCTGTTGCCATTTAATCATTAGATTTGATTTAAGTAAATAAATTCAATATATTAAAATACACCCGAGGCCAGTCGTGGCGCAGAGGCAAAAAGTGTGATTGTAAGCGCGACTTTTGTGGGTTCAATCCTCACTCAAGGAAATTAAATATTTATTTAAATTTACATTTCTATTCGTTCTGGTTCACAATTCCTCCAGAATTCGGCGGAAAATGGGAAACGTCGTTCCTCAACATTATGTCCCCACTACCTACTCTGCTGTGTGCGGGATACAGCGTGAAGCTGATTTACTTTTTTTTCTATTTAAATACACAAAACTTATCATTTTCTTAGACAACACGACGTAAGTCAAAACTAGCACACAGTTAGTTACATTATATTTTTATAAAAAGTTCATAATTTTTGTTACGTAAGCGGTGTAAGCCAATCACCTCTATTTCGGCATCTCAGTTTTAGGATAACAAAATTAAGGTCGATATCAAAATTTGTTTCAAACTTAATTACAGACCACCATAATCCTGTTCAAGCGTCGAGCATGATGTAACCAATCATTATATTATTATTACATACATACGTTGTAATTATATATGCGTTTACAATTTAAAAAGTTGATAGATGTGAAGCAAATTAATTATCTTCACGCTGTATCCCGCACACAGCAGGCTAGACAGAGGGAATCAAGCGTTAAGGCATTCCGTTCTCCATTTTTCGTCGAATTCTGGAGGCATTGCGTGTTGAGTGGCGGAGCAACGTCGCTCTTTGCCTCAACACCAAAATGAAGAAATGAAAATATTTAATTTCAGCGAGGATCGAACCCACAACCAGTCACGTTCACAGTCACACACTTAAGAAATCCTCAAAATCTAAAATAAGTGCGAACAAAATCTCAGTTAAAAAGCGTACGCACGGTAAGTATGTACCGGTATATACGATACATGACGATTAACTTCGAGCGCTCGAGCGTCGAAGGAGGTCGTATGCCAAAGTAATATGTGAAGTCCTGTCGTGCCGCTGTTCTAGTTGTACAAGGTCATATGCATCAACAAACGCCAGTATCACAATCCGTTGGCACGAACGGCTTCAGTTGCGCCAGAGTGCATTTGTGCAGTTGCAAAACGTTGGCCAGATCCATCGTCTCGGAAAAAGTCGATTGTCTCGACCCACTTTGGAAGACTAAATTGAAATATTATATTCGACTGTAATCTTCTCTTTAGTGCAAATTTTTATTTGAGATGCTTTTGGTTTAATATTTTGTATATCCATTTAAGTTTATATATAGATGTGGACCGGCGTAACATTACCTACTCAATTTTTCTATATTGTTTTACATTATAAGTACAAGAGCGGTAGAATTAGTGATGGATTGTATTTTTAAAAACTATTTTTTAAGTTCTTTTTGTGGTAGATATTTTATACAGAAATTATTATATTTAAATTTACATACATGTGTATGTACACTGTATACAATAAAAGTTAATTTAAAAATTCGATCGTTGCCATTATCCAAAGTGAATAAATAAATTAAATTAAATTTGCGTTTATATACCATCAACCAATGGCTAAGAGTAGTATTCGATTCTTTTTTATAATTATTGTAAATCCAAAATCTCTATATAAAAGTATCAAAGATCAACAGTAAAAATATCTATGATTACTTAAAACATGTTCATTTTATATACAATATAGGTACACCGGAGCTGCGCCTACGCATCTACCTTACAAAAATAGCCGGAGTTGATCACAAACGAAAGCTTTATTTAGCTAAGTTGTATTACTAAGGGGTTTAGAACATAACACGTGGGTGAGTGTGCATTACAAACATCTATAAATTCGTTCACTTTATTTTATCTTATTAACATTCTTTATTTTTATTTAGCGTCCAGTTCAACCACAATAGGAGAAGTGGATTGAAGGAAACGAGAAATGAAAAACAAAATCGTGTTACGTGACTGCACTATATTGCGACAGTCCCTGGGCGAAGTATCTGTTGATACTTCACTGTTGTGAAAAATTGCAAATTTCTACTAATAAAGGTCGTTTATGAAAACTACACTCTAGGGACCATGGATTTGTTCAAGCCGCAAACCAAGTTAAATAGATAAACATAAATTAAGAATATTTTCGATTATTTATACAAAAAAATAGATCAAAAACGACGGACGGACGTACGGACGTCCGCGTAGTAAATACGACGCCAAGAAAAGACATACCGATAAATAGACATACAGACATATAGATCCGTTAATTTCTTAACACATCAATGTTTGGATTGAGCAAGCAATACGAAAAACTCAATTTTATAGACCTAAAAGCGTTCTAACGCAAACTAAAGAGTATCACGCTGTATCCCGCACTCAAGCGACATACAGAAGAGAGAAGAAGAAATGAAAATAAAAATGTAAATAAATATTTGATCTCCTCGAGTGAGGATCGAAGCCACCACCAGTCGATTTTACAGTCACACTTTGTGCCCCTGGGCCACGTCTGGTCTCTAAACTAACAGATGCTAATAGCATAATCAACGAAGGAACGAGAGACACCTTCGACGCTAATATCGACAAGCGTAGGACAGTTAGACGTAGGCGGACGAGACCGCACGCGGTCAAGTACACGTTTCGCCAAGTTGTTTATTTTCATTTAAAATTATATTTTCTATATTATTATTACAGCTGTAATTTTTACAATGCTTTGAAGTATATTTAGAGAAAAAAATCAGCAGAATCAAATACAGCAGGGTAGGCAGAGAGAACCTAGTGTTAAGACACTCCGTTCCCCACTTTCTGCCGTATTCTGGAGGCATTGCGTGTTGAGTTGAGTGGCAGAACTCAACGCCGCGCTTAGCCATAACATCAGAGCGAAGAAAATGGAAATATAAATGTAAGTAAATATTTCATCTCCTTGAGTGGGGATCGAACCCAGAACCAGTCGGTTTTACAGTCACACTTCGTGCAACGCCACGATTGAGTATATTTAAAATTATACGACGGTGCTGTGAGTATATTCAAAATTATAAATATATTAATTTCTATAGTGTTTTTGAATATGTTTTCTTATAACAAATTAATATGTCATTTGTCCACTTTTTTTTTATTGTAGAATAATCTTTTTTGGAGGTACTAACAAAAAAAGATGTAGCAATAGATAGATAGTTAAAAAAATATTTGTTGTTTAGTATATATGTATTTACTTACCAATTTCCTCAGTACTAGTAGCTGCTACGGAGAGGCTCATTTTTGACACAAATATATCGATTTTCAGATAATATTTTTATGCACTTCGTTAATCATTGTTTACATGATATTCACTACTAATTGAGCTCACTTTTCTAAAAGACGTACCTAATACAATTTTCAATCCATTAATTATATAAATAATTTATATAAATCGCTCTGGTGTCGAGGCAAAGGCGTTGAGTTCCGCCACCTAACACGCAATGTCTTCAGAATGAGGCGGACAATAGAGAACGGTGTGTCTTAACACAAGATGTCCTCTGCCTACCCTGATGTGTGCATGGAATACAGCGTGACTATAAAAAAAGTGGAAAATCGCGAGTCGGGCTCGCCCACTTGAACTAGGGACCTTAATAGCAATTTTTGCTTCCCTTTAAAGGTTTTTATTATTTTTTGGATTTAACCACAAATGTACTATTTTTATATGTTTTCCTGAACTTGTACTACCAATAGATGCTAGCTGCCAAATTTCATAATTGTAGGCCAAGAGTCACGGTTCCTGAGATAAATATGTCTTGACAGACAGACACAGTCAGACAGACGGACGGACACATTTTTCCATAAAAGGTACGGAACCCTAAAAACAACTAAAGATCATTAATATATACATTAATTATAATTAAATCGATTTCGATTTCAAACGACTCACGCTCGGGAAAGTGGCGGGCGTCTCACGAAAAACAATAGCTAATGCAGCACTAGTAAAATTATATAATCGGTTGTCGCGTGGGAGAGTTTTATTGACAGACATCGATGTTTATCAATTATGTCCACGAACGCGGCTTAATTGATGTCTCGATTATTATCCGTGTACTCCGTGACGGTTACATCACTACGGTGACGAAATTTCACTTTGTAGTTGTGATTGTGGCTGTATCGCGTTTGCTTTGTTGATTCTAAATTTATCATTCCAAAGATATCCTATCGTCAACATATTAGCCCGATATGTTATATTTAAATGTTTTTAGATTGACTATTTTATATTTATCTATAATATTAGTTTTATTTTAGTGTCGCGCCGTACCCCGTACACACCAGGGTAAACAGAGGGAACCTAGAGTTACGACACTATTAAAGATTAAAAATTTAATATCCTCGAGTGGGAATCAAACTAACAACCCGTTTAGTTACACTTCGTGCACTTGAACCACGATCACAATATTAGTGAAAACACAAAGAAATGTATCAAGATACACATCAGCTCTAATGGATTTCTAAATGGAAAACCTAGTGTACAATGCAAAAGAAACGTCGGAGGTGGATAGCGGTACACGAGATGAACTAGAATAGCCGGTCGGATAACCGTTACAACCTGACAAACTCAATTAACCGACGAATTAATCTTTAAAAGTTCTTACGAGAAGTGCAAGCACATTCTTAGATATGGGCTTAGGTGGGAGCAGTCCGTGCCCACCCCAGAATAGTCTGGTGCCCACCCTTGTGTTATATTTTTTATTATATTGTCAAAGTATCGGATTGAATAATCATTGAATTTAGAGTAAGCTGTAGTGTTTTCCCTTTTTGTTAATAGATTGCTCAACCCAACGGTAGTTGCATTGAAATTATATACGTAACAATTTTTGCATAATGATTATTTAAATGCTACCGAAAGTTTACATTTTGATATATATATATAAAATATATATATTGAAGTTAATTTAAATATTTTTTTTTGGGATATTATTTATTTTTCTTTATCAAGTACATTTTAAAGATAAGGAGGAGAATATAAGGAATTCTGGAGATATTGGAAATGGGGATCGGAGCGTGTTAAGGAATAGATCCTATTTTTTTTCAGCTGCATGCTGCATTCCGCAAACAGCAGGGTAGGCAGAGAGAACCTAGTGTAAAGACACTCCGCTCCTCATTTCCCACCGAGTTCTGGAAGCATTGCGTGTTGAGTAGACTCAACGTCGCGCTTTGCCACCACAGCGAAGAAATTAAAATATAAATGTAAATAAATATTTCATTTCCTCGAGTTTGAATCGAACCCACAACCAGTCGATATTACAGTCACACTAAGTGCCCGTGCGCCACCACTGGCCTCAGAAGACAAGATGTAAACATAAAAAAAATATATTGAAGACTGTTCACATGACATCGCCAACATTTTAATAAAAAGCGTTATATAATACTTTGGATAAGTAAATAATTATTATACAATGAAGTCATTTGTATACTGGTTTTACAAGATACCTAGCTAACCGTATTTACAATTCATATACAGAAGTATATGAAAAACCATTTTCAATTAAATTTGTGTTTACCGTTTTAATAGGAATTTCGACTTCAATCTTTAATCAAGAAACGAACGCTTCTTAAACAATTATGTAAAGAAATTAATAAGTCCAATTTCATACAATGGACCCGTATAACGAAATTTCCGGTCCATATATTTAAAAAGCGAGTTAAAGGTACATACATACATTCATACATACATACATACATACATACATGCAAAACAGGCTTCGAGTATAGCGTGAGTATGGTGAAACTGCCTCGTGTGTTACTGGGAATCCTGTACGTCTACTTTCCTTTAAGTACGTTTCTGTTAAAATTATGCTTCGATTTGACTAATTATATAGAGTTAAGAATTCAAGACTGGTATTTATGTAACATTCTGTAGTAAGTATAATTTTAACCATTAAATGTAACCCGCATAATCTGCTACATTGCGTTGGCAGGCAGTGGAAACCTAGTGTTAAGTCACTCTATTCCCCACTATTCCCCGAATTTATAGAGATCAGTACGCCGGGGTTTTAGCTTTTAATATATAAATAATCGTGTAATTCAACGGGCAACGCTGCGAACGGGCCGCTAGTCTGATTTGAAAATTGCAAAAATGCTGTAAGTTCACCTTTTGAGTTCAAAGGAGAAAGCGCCCTAAAAATTGACAGCATGTATGAAAAATGTCTTCGTTATATGAATTTCAATGAAAAAAATAAATGTTTTTTACAATTAATCTTTATCTATTCAATTATTTGAGGCCAGTCGTGGTGTAGGGGCACAAGCGTGCGACTGTTACCGACAGGTTGTGGGTTCGATTCTCATTCGAGAAAATAAAATATTTAATATATTCATTATCTCGCCCTGTAACGCGGCGTTCCGCTACTCAAAGCACAATGCCTCAGAATAGAGGCAGAGAGTGGATCGCTCGAAGGATCGCTCTGCGTACCCTGCTATGTGCGGGATACAGCGTGAATCTAATGAAAAAAAAGGTGTTACATGACAATTAATAATCTTTTATCGCGGGTTTGTACAAGTTTCCATAACGAGAGGTCGCCGTATTTGGCGGAGACGTTTTTGTATAGGTTCTAAGATCGGCCATGATCTCACTAGTCGTGTCAAGACTAACTAGATGTGATAAATGTATAGCCAATTTTAAACAAAGAACATTTTTAATGATAATAATCAGCTTCACGCCATATCCCCCGCACAGCAGGGTAGCCTAAGGGAACCTAGTGTTAGGGAACCTAGTGAAAGTGTTACTGAATTCTGTAGACATATCGTTGTTGAGTGGTGGGACTCAACGCCACGTTTTGCCTCTACACCAGAAATGCCTCTACGAAGAAATGAAATATAAAATATTTCATTTGCTCGAATGGGAATCGAACCCACAACTTGTAGCATTTACAATCACGCCTCGTGTGCTCGTGCGCCACGACTGGCATCAAATTAAATAATATATTTTAAATTTGCAATTACGAATATTTTTGTCAAGTTTCTACAATTAGCTATTATCCAGTTATAATTAACTGGAAAAGATAAAGTCGTATCGTTAAATTGAGTCGTTAAACGCAGCTGTGTTAAAATTTTTGACTTTCTCGAAGTGAAATCACAATGACGTGAACAGCTACAATTCAAATGACTACATTATGAATATTATATAACCAGACTAAATTATATGCTTTGGCGTAAAAAAGGTAAGAAATAATATACTTTTGCTTGAATGAAATAGTTATTTAAAAATCAGCTTCACGCTCTATCACGCATACAGCATGGCAGGCAGAGGGAACTTAGTGTTAAGACGCTCCATTCAACACTTTTCGCCGAATTTTGAAAGCATTGCGTGTTGAGCGGCGAAACTCAACGCCGCGCTTTGCCTGGACATCAGAATGAAGAAATGGAAATAGAAAATATATATATTTCATTTCATCTAGTGATCGAACCCGCAACCAGTCGTGTTCACGGTCACACGTTGGTGCCCCTGCACTACGACTTCCCTCAATATATAGTATAAACTTTTATACTATATAATATATGATATAAAAGTTTTATCAATATATAATATATGGTATAAGAAAATGGTAGAGTAGAGCTAAGGCTAAATTTAGCTTAATAAATACATCTGTAGGTTATCTGAATGTCATCTAGGCATTACAATAGCCGTATGACGAATATTAAGACGAAAACTAAACAATGTACAAAATATATTTACACAATTGCACTACAAACATAAAAACTTCAAAACTAAATACATTTATCGATCAGAAGTAACCTTCAACAACAAGGTTGGTTTGTTGTTTAGTATTTAACATTATAGATCATTATTATATTTTTTTTATTAATTTTTTATACAACAAAATCATGACGATATATATAAAATAGCCTAGACCTAGGGAACCTAATAAACGTTCCCTACTTTCTGCCGAATTCTGGAAGCATTACGTGTTGAGTGGCAGAACTCAACGCCGTGCTTTGTGCAACACACCGGAGCGAAGAAAGGGAAATATAAATTTAAGTAAAAATTTAATTTCTACGAGTTTAAAAAATATTGCAACATTTTTTTTGTCAATAATTGATATCGGAAACACCAATGAATGACATTATGTCACTAAACAGTTATCCGAAACGCATTATAGAACCCATTATATTCGTAATATGGATGGATAGCGGTCGTCGAACTGACTGGGACTATTGTTTACAAATAACCCTTTAGTCGTATAAAGAATATTTTAAGCAACGACCTATTAAATATATCGAAATTAAGTATCTAATAAAATAAATGTTAAAATTGAAATAATAATAATTATAATAAAAATAAAAAAAAAATTTGAATCGAGACAAAAATCGGTCGTAAAATCTATATAGAAATAGCGTTCGTCCATCAGCTGACGTATTATCGCTAATAGCGTTGTACTTATACAACGCGAAGGTCGCATATGTGCAAACAATACAATTGAGAATAATTCAACACTCTATTTTTCATTTGTTTCATTACCTTATCGGACACAGGTATTCCATTGAAATTGCAAATAAGTACGAAGGGAAAGTGTAAACTCATGCGCATCTATTTTCTTTTATAGAAAAGTGAGCTCAATAGAAAATGCACTACCTAAGCTGCATACAGAACCATCTATTTATATATTTGATGTATAAACTTGTACACGAATCACTCGCGATATTTACGTGATATTTATATAATATATATAGTACGCGAGACACGTCCGACGCTCGCGACGTTCACAGCTGATCTACTGCGTTATATGAATATCGTACTTCACCTTTCTTGTCAGAATTATCAGCGCTTGAAGCGGTAATACACAAAATTATATGTAAATTAAATGTGAAATAATAAAGCGTTTAAGCGCTTTATTTCAATACCGATGATATCATTATATGAAATCATAATTAGAAGGTGGAGTTTACTGTGTTGGTGAACATGAAAAGAATCGAATCTAGGTACCTAATATATAATGTAGAGACAAAACAACACCAATAATATCAAAAATATTATTGAGAATAAATAAACTAAATGACGACAACAATATTTTATTATTTAAGTAAAATAAAATAAAATTAATCAGCTTTACGCTGTATCCCGCACACAGCAGGGTAGCAAGAGGGGAACCTAGTGTTAAGACACTCCGTACCCCACTTTCTGCCGAAATCTGGAGGCATTGCGTGTTGAGTGGCAGAACTCAACGCCGCGCTTTTCCTCGACACCAGAACGGAGAAAATTATAAATGTAAATATTATTTAAGTACTTGAACTATGAATTAAATAAATTTTGTGTTTATACACTTAATATTTGATAATGTCGTGTGATATAAACAACCATCTCATATTTAAAATTTAATAAGTAAAAACTTCGATTTTATTTCATAATCGTACACTACTGTAAAAAGAATTTTCTCGATCATTTCCACGATTTCTTAAAACATTTTAGACAAAGCGGTTTCGTGAGTTTTGTATCATTGAAAATAACTTGAGCGCATTTTTATTTTCGTTTGAGCTCTACATCTCAGTAATATTTACAATTACTTCCGAAGGCTGTGTTTAAATTGCATACAATAAATATAATAACGGTCTATTAAAATCATTTCTTTGAACAGAAACGTTTTTCACTCGTTACCGGCGGCCATTTTTAATTTTATTTGAAAGCGAAGGCTAACTTGTAAGGTTAATATATTCCTTAGTCACTAACAGAAATGTTAAGATAATTAGAAAACAATATTTGTTTTTTTTTAAACGGTTTAAGCTTCATTAATCTTAGATGGGAGAAAAAGAAACAGAGTTAATTAAAAAAAGTTAAACGTCCTATTCAATGGAGGTTCGGTGGCAATTAACCGACCTGTAAGTGTTGTATAGCCACATTCCGCAATCGAGCTTTGTTCGTAATTTTCAAAGAATACATAAGCGATGTAGCTCATGAGTACGATTTTTCTTTTTGTTATTAAAATTTTAAAAAGACATATATTAAAAAAATAACCATTTGTTCAGCCATTTTTAAATAAAATTATTTCATATTAGAAACAGCTGAACAATGTCATAACTTATAATCGGTATTTAAAAGATAAAGGATAAGCACATTGTCGTACACAGATAATTATTATGTTCAAATATTTTCTAGTTTAATTTTTATTTAAGTCAACTTTTTTTTTTTAAATTAATATTTCATTGCTTCGAATAGAAATCGAACCCATAACCTGTCGCATTAGCCTCTGTACCCAATGCGCTTAAAATAAACATAAATCGAAAAAGGGAGTGACATACCACTAAAACAATAAACTCGTTAAACTAAAAATCTCGTACAAAAATCAAATAAACATATCAATAACATAGTTAATAAATTTTAACTAAAAAACTTACATTTTAATGGAAACTTTTTTGATTTTCCTACATAAATCACAATCTTTTTGATCACCATGATGAAGTGATTTTTACCACCTTTATTGTAGAGGCACCTAAAAGTCACTGGCGATTCTGATAAGTGCATCATAACGAGACATACTATGTTTATTTTTCTTTTTAAATGTTTAGACTGAATGATGTCACCTTATCGTGACCTAATGGATAAATGAAATATTGACTATTATAGTTAACGTATTCTCATAAATTTGTAGGTTAATTGTAGGCAAAACAATAGATATTTAAAATCTACATCTGTTTGCATGTTCTTGTATAAAAAATATATATGTACACTTTATATACAATTATAACTTTATATAATAACTTATTTTATTAATTAACTTATTACCCGTAATTTACCATACGAAATCACAACCGTAAGTTTCCCAAGCCAAAAATATAAAAAAAATATTATAAAATAATATTCATTATTAACATAGTAATTACTTATTATTGTCAAACTATACATACATACATACAGAAACTCGGGAACTCTACTAAGGGAAACTAAGAATAATGATAGACAGTATCCATACAAGTTTGTATAGTAATATCGACTGTCAAGTATTTTCGGTGTAACTATTTATATCTTTACTTATGTCTTTCGAACGCTTTTAAACAACAGCCACTTTAGAAGTAAAAGCATGTTAGAGCGCCTTCTTTAAGTTATATTATTTTTACTTTGTTTATCTGTAACTTGTAGAGTAGTGTAAAATTACAATATATTTGGAGTTCCGAGGCCAGTCGTGGCGCAGCGGCACGAAGTGTGACTGTAAAACCGACTGGTTGTGGGTTCGATCCCCACTCGAGAAGATGAAATATTTACTTAAATTTATATTTCCATTTTCTTCGCTCTGGTGTCGAGGTTAAGCGCGGCGTTGAGTTCTGCCACTCAACACGCAATGCCTCCAGAATTCGGCAGAAAGTGGGGAACGGAGTGTCTTAACACTAGGTTCCCTCTGCCTACCCTGCTGTGTGCGGGATACAGCGTGAAGCTGATTTATTTATTTTATTTTATATTTGGAGTTATTTTTTTGTTTATATTTTATGTATAAAGTATAATGCTGTTTTATTTTTTTTATTAAAGATGTTTTTAAGACTTTCAGTGACATTCTCATTGGCGTAGGAAGGGAGGAGGCCAGGTGGTCCGTGCCCATCCCAGAAATTTTGCTTACAAAAATATTTGCCCCGAAAAAATCGATAACAATATTTACACGAACATTAAGCCATCATCTTTATATATAAATATTTAAAAGAGTTTCCTACATAAACGTAACATTGTAAAATATAAACCGCACCTATACAATATAAGAGCAATGGTTGCGAAATGAGTCGGACGTCCTCACTTTCGTTGCGTTCCGCTTTCTTGGGCAGAAATAGACACAGACAGCGAACGGTAGGGCGTGATCGCCATATCGCCGCTTCCGGGATACAAATAGTATGTGCTTTTGGACTTTTTTGCAAAGTGTCGTCTACAGCATGTTGGCTATTTTCGAGTCGTAGTGTATTGTTTCTTTTTGGGTATTACGACTGGTGCCACTTTTCGTTTACTATGTAGATAATGGATGCAGGATGGCAGAGCCCATATTATATATACATATATATATCGAAGGCCCGTAGGTAAAGTATCGAAAGTGAAAAATAGCTAAAATAATTAAAAACAGCTAATCTTTTATTGCTGTTTTACTATCCTCCTTAGTAGTTCAAAGAACAATAAAAATATTTGCGATTTTTCTCTTTCGATATTTTACCTAAGGACCATAGATATGTTATACATACATTTTCATATATAATATAACAAGAAAAATCTTGTATAAAATCAAAATAAATTACATTTCTTGCCGCAAGTCATGTTTAAGCACCGTGAATTTAGTCGATATTAAGTTACGACAAAACTGAACCGAGTCGAACCAGTTCGGAAACTCCAAAAATAGTGTTACCTTGATCAAGAACAAGATTTTGTTAAGAGAGCAAGGAGACGTCTTGCTTTATAAACCACCTTCAATCGTACCAAGTTGAATTTCGACTTGAATTTTACTGTAATTTTTGGTAATTAGTACAAAATTTTAATAAAAAATTAAATGAATTAAAATATAATGAATAAATCACTTTTATCATCGTTCCACCTATCAAATAATAAACTTACTTCATTACATAAAGTTCAATAACTTAAAAGTTCAACATACCTAAAACGTAACAGCTTCGCTTTTAATCACAAGTATTTAAAATATTCAATTAAAATAAATGTTCTATAAACATAATTACTTTAATATATAAGTTCTCGAATTTATAAAATCAGAACCGGTCGTAAGAAAATCCGAATAAGGAGACCGCAGACCACCGGCCGCTCGCATTTTTGCCAGTAACCAGATACATCCAATGCACTGTTAATACAATTACGCATTATTTAAAAAAAGTTTTAAGGATATATGATTAAAAAAAAACTTAATGTAATGTAAAAATAGGTGTCTTGCATAGCCAGTATTTTATACATTTTATAAGTCAGTATATATGTTACACGAATAATCCGTTCTTAAAAGTAAATAAAAAAACTCTTATCTAATATACATTAAGCCGAGAGTCTCTGCTTCATCTGACATTTTGTTGTAAGACTATACAAAAGTATGATGTAGGTACCTTAAGTAGCGCATGTACATATATATATATACATATATGTACATGATGCGCTATATATGTATATATACATATTAAAAAGGAGTAAAATAATAAAAATAAACAAACCTTTGACGTCCCTTTGCAATGCCACAGAGAGAGATCCATCAATGAGGGCCACTTCCAACAGATGTATGTTTTCGCGGCAGCGCGATATCACCTCCGTCTGCGTAGAACAAAAATTCAATTTGCTAACGGAAAAAACGTTCGAGCGACAATTTGAATTTTAAATTTCGAATCACCACAGACTGTTATAATTTCGCTTTATTTATAATTTTAAATTTCGAATTTGTTTTTGCACTTTGTAGTTTGTCAATTTACATAAAAAAACATGCATTATATTTAAAAATATATTATACATGCTGTAATTTTTGATATATTATTAAAAAATTGCATAGCATTTTTGCATTCAAATATTAATATTGCCAAAGCGTATGAAAATTTCAAGGCCAAATAGTTTAGGAAAGCTCAAAGAGAACCCAAATACGTAAGACCACTTCAGTACAAGAGACGATTCGTACAACTACGTAGTCACAACTCAATGTTGATAGAGATGGGTGTTAATTGACTGAAACTCCATTTTGATTTGCAAATTGTAACATTTATTCTTGTAAACATTTATACAAAGATCACTATAACTTTTTTTACATTTTGTAAATAGATCAATTAACAACCTAACCCTAGTCAACATACGTAATACATTCATAAACGAAACGTTAATGCGGAGTTCAGTCAAATCACATATTTGCACTAACACTATGAGAGACCTTTATGTAATTACACAACCAATATAAGTAATACTAAATCATAGTGAAGATCGCTTTAAATTATATAAATAAAATAAGTTAAGTAACTGAGCCCTGTTTAATCTGTAATGCAAATGTCATTTGTGACATCTGTCAATTCGTTGTGTAAATGTCAGTCGTGATTAAAGCGCCGTTACATATAAGCCGCCCGAACCCGCACCGTTAACTTTTATAAATAATAAATATATTACTTTGAATATACCTAAAAGTTAGATTGTTCTAGCACCGAATAATAGCAACCAACAAAGGAGAGGATTAAATTGAAAAGGGAAAAATTAAAATAAAATAAATCAGGCAGTTAGTAAACTACAAAACAAAACACACTCATTCAAATGTTAGTAACTAAGAATAAAAAACCAAAACAATCAAAACGGGATCTATGTTATTTAAATATTGGCACGATTTCACTTTGACATTCGACGGTATAAATTAAAATATATTATTATTACAATAAAAGTAAAACCGTGCCAGACATATGAACAGTATTAACACACACGCACACACTAGCAGTTACGTAAGCTGTCAACTGTCAAAGATAATAGGAATTTGACAGGTGTCACGACAATCATCAGGAAATATAATAGAAAAACTGCGTTTGTCAGACGTTATTCCATTAATAAATAGTTCCAAATGCGTATTATTTGTACCTACTTTACATTGACTTAAAAACTGGAATGTGTATATTGACTATAAATTAATAATCACAATGCAGTGTATAAATAAGCCCGATATTCGATAGTAATAATGACTAAGTTAAATTTTTGGCTTATTATACATTTTTAGTATTAATATTGAGCACTGGCCCGTTAAAAGATCGCTACCGGACGGTATATAATAGGATTGCTTAATTCGCGTATATGAATTACACGAACAAGCGGTACTTCCCCTACGTCGAGCTACTCCCCGCGAGCGCCCGCACCTGTACATCCAGGTCCAATCTGACAATCGCAGCGTACCTTATACGAATACTCACATACAAGACAACGACAATGAGAAACGCCCAAGCTAAATGTCATTGAATGTGTATGTAAACTATGACTAAGATGGAGAGGGCCGTGACGGCGAGGCACAGGCGCGCGCGCAGCGAGCCCGCGCCGTCGGGGTCGAGGTGCCTTACGTAGTCGACGGCGCGCAGCAGGTCCGGCGAGCGCGCCGACAGCGCCGCCTCGGCCGCCTGCAGCTGCGCGCCGGAGCGCCGCAGCAGCGAGCGCACGCCCTCCGGCTCCGAGTCCGAGTCGCGCTCCGACCCCGTGCCCTCCGTGCGCCGGCGCAGCTCCGACAGCGCCACTTTCTGCAGTTCCGACTCCCCGTCCTCCTTGCGGCGGCGGTTCAGCGAGTCCAGGATGTCCGGTCGGTTGTTCACTTCGGTGTATTCTAGGGAACTGTTGATTTCGTCGCTGGTGAGGTTTGAGCTGTGACGTCTGCGGCTCAGTGCTTGGATGTTGAGGAGGTCGAATTCCGGTGAACGTTTGCTGTTCTTTCTTTCGCTTTCCGATGGTTTCCGTCGTCGGACGCTGTCATTGCTCTCTATGCTCGTGTTATTTCTGGATCGTTCTAGGCTATCTAGGAGTGTCTTTTTGCGTTCGGCGCTAGACATTGACTTTTTGGGTTTGCGTGACGGTGTCTCGATTGGCGATGTCTTTGTCGGCCTTTTGTATCTTGGGAGGCTTCTCTCTCGCGACATTTCGGATGGAGGTCTTCTTCGACGGGTCCCGCTTGGACTCAGGTCGTTTTCGGGTTGAGCAGATAGACTTGAGCAACAATCGGACTGCGAGTCGAGGAACGCTCGGTAATCGTCACCGAATTCCAGTAGACGCCGAGCGGCGTCGGAGTCAGGTGCTTCTGAATATGGTTCAGAATTGTATTTCTCCTGTTGACAATGATTATTAAACATTATATTTTTGCATGCCACTATTTAATAAAGTAACTAATGAAACAAAATACACATTTTTCATTGATTTTGCTGTTTTTGACCGATTTTCCAATAATCAAATTTATTACCTAATCTTTGACATATAAGAAAAGATTTAGCAAAAAAAAATACTGATTTTGGTATTAAAACCACACAATAAATACCTGATAAAAATCCCACGCTTGTTCAGAAAACGAGCTATGTTCCTCAGTACCGGCGGTCACACTCTTATCTAAGTCTGAATCTCTATCCACACATACGTCCCACATTTGGCTCGGATCACCTAAACTTAGTGCCAAGAAAGTTCTTTCTCTTTCCATGCTTTTAGTCAATCTGGGCCTAACAGATCCTCCTTCGGGACCTAATTTGAAACTAGGCGTGACTGTCTCTTCATTTTGTTCGGGGATGGCACTATCGTCTTTAGATATGTGAGTTTTTTCTATGCTTCTACGTAGATTTGCTATCGTGGCTAGCTGTTTCTTGATAAGTTCCTCGTCACTGTCATTGCCAGACGTGGAGGTAGTATCGAACCTGATAAGAAATTTATCAAAGTTGTCATTAAATCGACAATAATATAGATTTTTTATTTAAATTAATAATATTATATAAAAAAGAAATGCAAGGTGATAGTGCACTTAATCTCACAAAAAATTACATAATGAACTGTGTAATATGATTAATATAAAATTTCTTATTTTTAATTATACAATTCACATTTAGGAAAGAAAATTAGTTTATTAGAAGATTAATAAAATTTAAGCGAAGAGGTGTTTTTAAGAAACGCTGGGTTAGATCCCGCAGCGTTAAAATATTTATACGTTTTATAAGAAAATATGTATTTTTTACAACATATAAAATAAAACGTTATTAAAACTACAATAAAAGTCTTAACATTTTGTAGGGAAGGAATATATATGAATGAATGGAACATTTCTAAACTACATATAATTTTCAAAAATGTACTGTTAAATTGCTCACCTATTTTTCCTACTAGTAGCGGGATCACTCGCCGCACTCCTTTCATTTTTATCTTCAATTTCCGGACTCAACCTCCCACAGAACGACAATGACTTGACGAATCTCTCTCTTCTCGTAGAGTTGTTGTTGTTGTGTCGTCGTAACTTTAGCCGTTTTCGTCGTAGCCAACACTGTTTGTCGTTAGCTTCGACACAGGATGTGCACGCTTCCGTCATTGTATTTGTGCTAGATATGTGACCCTGTGTTACAAAATATATATAATTAGATATTTTAATAGTAGCTTATACCGTACCGTTGTAGGATTGTTCATTCTAATCTTTTTTTTATTTTGTGAACTTGATAGTAAGATGCTAATAAAATATTAAAAAACATTCAATTTTCTTGTCATAATATCGGTTTGTCTTGTAAATGGTAACGTTGGTAAATATGAATATGGTTGGTGGGTTGACATTTTGGTTTCAAGACTGTTATTTTTTGTTGATATGTTAAACTAGTTTATTTTTTTTTTTAAAAACTAAGATTTCTCAATGCCTGTTACTTACGCAATTACGCAATAACAAGTAAGAATGTAACAATGACAAAGTGCGGTGTTGTGTTTCGCCACCCTCTCTGTAAATGGTCGGTGATGAATATAGGAGTGACCTTCTCCCGTAGTAATAAAAGCACACAAACAAAACCAGCTCAATAAAGCTCAGCTCAGCTCAAAAAACCTAACGACATTTTAATTGAACATAGCTATATGAAAATCATTAAAAAAAAATCTCTAAAATTAAATATAATTAGGGCGTCGTGATGCAGCCGCTGACTGTAAGCGACATGATTTAAGATTCAATTTGATGAATGTTTCTATTTTGGTGATTCAGTGACTAAGATAAGAAGTTTCGATATTTCGATCGACCGGAGAGAATAGTTTTTTCTACGCTGATACATGCAGAATAAGCTAAAACACGGAAGCCAACACCCGAAACACAAACACACTACCTGTACAGTAGTAGAGCTGCCGCGCAGCTTCGAAGTGGAGTTGCCGGGCGTGACCCGCTGCGGGGAGGCGAGCGTGTGCAGCGCCGACTCCGAAATGGACATGCCGTGCGCGCGCGCGCCCGCGCCCAGCTGCGCCAGGCACGACACCGACCACGGCCGCGCGCCGCCGCGCTTCTTGCGCAGCTGCACCTGCACGGCAAGGTGCACACCGTGAATATATTTAAATATGGAACACTTGTATTTAGAGATATTAAGAGTACCATACCCAGATGCTTCATTTCAAAAATATTACAAGACAATTTATTTTTAATATGGCTTAAGATATTGCAAATTTAATATGATCATTAAACATGATGCAGCGTGGTGCAAAAATTTATCATTTTTGTGGTCATGTCATTCTGTGTACATATACATACATACATATAGGTTCAATCATTCACAAAATCACTTTTATAAAATATAATTATATGAAATGTTTTATAATGCATCTATCATGCTATTTTATCAGAACGTAAATATATTAAATTTAAACAGTGCAAAAGCCATTTTATATGTATTTACAATGTAAACTTCAGTTCTCATTCCTGTGTCTTATTGTTGAATAATGGTAACAAAAATTGTTATACACAAACATAAATGACGAATTTGAAGTGTTTTAAAAAGTGCAAGTGTTTCACCTTAGCTTGATGGGTCGGCGTGACGGTACAAGTGGACGTGCTCATATCCATGGACGAATGTATGTTCCTTTCCTCGGATGTTAACGAAGTGTCGACTTCACTTTCTGTTGTATATTCGCCTGACGCGTCGTAGCTTTCTGTTCCCTGTAAAGAAAAAGAAAAATGTGTTTAATTTCTTATAAACTTTATAATTAACCTTTTTAAAACAATTTAGCTGTGCAATTATTTAATAATACTAGCGGTGACCCCACAGACATGATATTCTTTGAATATAAATCGTCACAATAAATATATTTAAAATTTAATATTGTTATTTAATTTATATACAATATACATTTTTTTATAAATATGTTACACTGTTACAAAGTATACAACAAGTGCAGTCACCTGTCAGATACAATTATATTATATCTTTAATACAAAAGAACTCATTGAAATCGAAATACAATGAATAGAAAAAAAAATAGGAAGGATATTAACAAAAAACAACTAAAATTACCTGATTACTATCGTTTTTGCCTTCCGAACTTTGATTTAACCATTCTTTGATACGGGACATTTTAGCGCGACCAACCGATTTTCCCTCCTCTTCGAAAATCAGTGATTTTAAACTCCTGGACGCTTTTTTCTTTGCTAGCTGTTGTTTCTGAACCAATTCCTCTGCCTCAATCACTAGTCTTTCTATATCCTTACATCTTGTCGTTTGGTCGACTCGTATAAGATCTGGTGTTGACGATTCTAATTTTGGTTTTGTTGGTATCTTTTGGTCTAAGGGCAGTTCACATTGAATTTCAACGGACGACGTCATAAGATCAGTTGAATCTTCATTACCTATCTTCGGTCCATCGACATAAGTCCATTCTTCTTCTGAGGATTCGGATTGTGATTTCTCATCAGTCTCTATCATTTGCCGGTCCGAATCGGTGTCGTGGTGTCTAAAATAAAATGTGGCACAATTTTTTGATTTTCTATCAGATTGATTAAATTTAGACGTGTTTACTGGTTTTTTGCGTTTAACTACGGTCGGTGGAGTTTTCATTTCCTTTGGGATTTCTTCTACCTTGAGACATTCTTGTGTGTTTACGCCTGAGAATAAAAATAGATAATTGTCATTCATAAAGGTATTTATGTGATTGTATGTTAGTAAACTAGTCATATTGTCTTAGTTAGTACCTTATGCTAATAAATACAACAAACCATTGTTGTACATTCAAATGAGTAGGGAAGAGCCATGAGTAATTTTCTTATGTGAGAAAATGGAAAGTTAACTGTCACTCATTTGTTGCTATTGATCACTAATAAATGCTCTATAGAAATGTATGAAAAGGTATTGTAAAGAAAATTAGCAAATCTTCAATAGATGCAATAAGTATATGGATATATGATGTAGTTAAAGTATCCAGTACCATATAATAAAGTATGATATTCATAGATACTTAACGCATTATATGGTTTGTTGCAAGTCATCCAGACTTGAGTTAGAAACTTCTGCATTGTGTTTGACAAGAAAGTAAATACATGATGTGTACATATCTGCTTTCATGATACAATTTAGATTTGAAGACTAAGTTATGTTACAGTAAATTAAGAATAATATTTATATTTGACCTGCCATAACCCAAACTATTGTAAAAATTTTAATTTCACTAAACAAAAATAATATATATATATTTCCAATCAAGCTCACCATCAATTTGATCGCCAGGCACAGTCTGATCAGTCTGTCGGCTGTCCATATTCTCGACGGAGGGAACGCGCGCGTCCGCCATCGTGTCTCTATCTCTCACCAACTCCGACCCACAGTCGGAGCCGAAACCGCGCCACGTGTACCTCACTGCATATTCTTGTTCCTCCTGCAAAATGAGTGTAGAGGAAATGTTGTTTTAATAAAAAAAGGTCAAATTGTAGCTAAGATTTCTAAATTAGTGTAGAGGTTCCCCGGTTCATGTCCTTGGTGGATTCGGAATTTCGGATTGCGAAATTTAGCCGTTAGCAGTTAAAAATAAACAAATTTTTTAGGTTTATTATATTTGAATTAAGCATACAATTTAAGTTAATTAAAGTATTGTTGTAAATTAAGACCTTTGACAAATATTTAATTTCTCAACAACAACTACATAGAGTAAATTGGTATGTGTTTTCTTCCAATTAATGCAAAGTATTGTTAAAAACTATAAAATATCAGTAAATATAAGAAACGATCAGCCCGATTAGCAAGAAAATGTAACAAGAATTTGTAGGTAACTTTGAACATATATTTAAAATAATAATAAAGAGTATTTTGTTGCAATAGAACTGAATAGAACATAGTGCATAATATCTAAATTGCGCCTGTCCCTTTGTTCAGTGCATTTCTCAAACTGAATAGGCATTGTTCTGGTTAGATCAATTGATTGAGGTCTATTTAACAGTCACTATCCATTTAATTCTTAGTATACAAAACTAAATTCTATTCTACATTATTTCACATACAGCTTCTAAGACTAATATTTTTTTTTAGCGTCACGCTGTATCAGACACACAGCAGTGCAGGCAAAGGGAGCCTAGTGTTAAGACACTCTGTTCCCCATTTTCCGGCGAATGCTGGACTCATTACGTGTTGAGTTGCGGAACTCAACGCCGCGGTTTGCCTCGAGACCAGAATGAACAAATCTAAATATCAAATACTTCATTTATTATCCTCGAGTTGGAATCGACCTATCAAGTGCGTGACGACTTGCTTCAATTTCAAATATACTCGAATATAGCCATAAAAATGCCGTTAACAAATGATATATTACAATGGAAGCCAAATGATAGATAGGCAATAAAAATACAATTATCAGAAAGTTAAGGACTTTTTTTTTATTGTTTTATTATGAGAAGTAACTGCCTGAAGATTTTATCAAACCTAAAGTTATGAAGCGTGATTGCTAAGGAATAGGTCTCTGGAGGTCGAGGGTTATATTCCCTAGCCATATATACGTGTTGTATGTTTGATGAGTCATTTAAAGTTTAGTAATAAATAAATTGTTTAGAAACACTAATATGTTATCAATAAAATATATTAATTAGTAGCCGTCGTGGCTCATCGGCACAAACTGTAACGCGACGGATGTGGGTTCAATTCCCGCTCAGGGGAATCAATTAATATTTAGATATTAATCATTACTCCGCTTTGGATTGTAGTAATAATTAATAAATAACTTAACTTTCCGCAATAAAAAATTCGCGGAAAGTTAGGAACGGAGTGGCTTAACTCTACGTTTCCTTAAAAGTGAAAAAGTTTCTTAGACATTTTCTCACCTCAGAGGCAGATTGCCGGCTGTCTTCGGAACTGTCTCGATGCCTCGCATTGACCGGTGTCCGCTGTCTCCGCGGCGACCCTCGTCTGCTCAGCCTCGGCTGTTTGAGAGCCGGCTCGTCGTCACTATCACTCGCTACTTCTACTGGCACACAGTTCTGAAAACATATTATTTTGAAATATTAATATACATCAAATATTGTATTTAACAATTTGAAGCCGTGCACAAGCGTGTGAATAAATGCGATGATTGTGGGTTCGATTCCCATTCGCGGAATTCTCTTTCATAACAAGTCGACACGCAATGAATGGAAATTCGGCCAAAAGTGGGGAGCCAGAGTGCTTTAACCCTAGGTTCTCTCTGCCTATTTTCCTATATGCGGAATACAGCGTGAAGCTAAAATATATATATATATATATATATATATATTTTAGCTTCACGCTGTAATACTTCACTCAAATGTATATACATTTGAGTAATCAAAAATCTAAAAAAAATATATATAATAATGATAAATATAATTCATTATAACAGCGCACAATGTACACTCGTAGCACACTAGAAATTTATAAAATAGGGCTTTGTAAATTAATTTATTGAGCAATAAATGTCAGTTATGGTGGCCGCAATATATGAATACTACAGTTCATAAATCATACAAATGCCACAGCAAAGTTTCTCTAAACTATTTTAAAGTTGACTTTATTGAATTAGGTCAATGCTTCCAGGCGATCACGGATCTGAACACCGATCCCTTATCCCATTATAGAATTATTTATGGACACATTAGCGTGAGCTAACCCTAGTGATAGTTGAAAGTGACGTTTTAAGTCACCACCCCTTTTAGCAGGCAGACGGTTGTTGATACAAGCGTGGGGTCCTATCTGCAAATATCACAGCGTGTGGCTGATTGCACTATTGTGATATTTTAATGCGAAACCCACTAAATGCGCAACGAATTCAATTGTAAGCACACGTGGGGTACAATACAACGTATTGTTATACAAATGAAAATATGTTATATAATGTATTTTGGCAAAAATAGTATTCAAAGTTTGCAAAATTTCTAATACTATTTGATTTTATGGTTAATTATTTAAGTCTAGACTAATAGAAATAGATAGACTAATACAGGTAACGATTGCAATAATCAACATTTCAATTGAATTTGACGTCTCTCAGTGGCAGTAAAACGTTAAGTAATTCCCTAATAATTAGTTTCTTTTTGTCAAGCTCGCTTTCTTCATTGCGGTCGATCGAAAGTAAAATTCAAGAAACGTCAATTGCGTAATACACTAATAGTCCAAGATCCCAGAGCTGCCAGACCTACGTCATTTTAGCAAAGCTAAAATTTTAAGGACTATAAGTCTAACATTAGACTATAAGTTAAGACAGTAGGCCTACTCAATAACTTGAAAGTGGAGCCTTTGCAAAAATAGCGCCAAATAAAGGTGTATCTCTGTCTGGGAGGATGACTGGGCCCTCGGATTGGTCTGCGTGCTTATAAGGGAATTTTTTTACATCATTCTTAAAAACATTTAAAAACGAGCTTTTCTACTTTAACGTAGCTGGGCGTGTACCTTAAGTTGGGACTATCGCTGAAAGGTCTTTAAGTTAGAGTATGCATACAATCTTAACTACACATTAGACTATTACTCCTCAAAATTTCAGCTTTGCTAATATGACGTGGGTATGGGGGCCCTGGGATCTCAGTCTATAAAATCCGTTCGATGATTCAAATTGATGTGTCATTATATTTTTCACACTAATCAAATAAATGAATACTTCACTACTTAGAATTAATTTAAGAGGATATGAATCGGCTTGTTATTATTTATTAATTAAATATTTAACCATAAGTTAATGATAAGGCTTACCTTGTTATCAGTCTTAGCGAGACAGGCTTCCAGATGGCACTGCCACTCGATGGCCCGCAAGTACAAGTGATGCCAACGTCGTTCCAGAGCACGTGCGACGTCACCGCCACCGCACAAACGCACCACGGAGCTCACGATCCGGCCGTGGCATTCCACGTCCTTTTGCAATACCTGCCGATGAGATTTGAGATTTAACAAGGAATTATATTTTTATAAAATTTAATTTAAAAAAAAACCATTCATATCTCGACACAAAGACAATTGCTAATCTTCTAGATAGAAGAATTTTTTTCGTTGCTTCACTTACATAAGCATAAAAATAACACTAAACAAAAATATGAGGAAAAACAATAGGTGAGCTAATCAAAGAGGTTATTCGTAAGTAGATTATAATAAATTCTACATTTACTATCTAACTCGTTTCAGTAATGAGATGGACCGTAACACAGATTCCAATCTACACAACCGCTATGCATTCACACAAATTACCATCAATACAGATAAACGCATCGATTGCTGTCGAAATTACATTTATCGAGATCGTTCGCGGCCATTTCGATTTCGATTACGTTTGAGAAAACGCTTGATTGAACCAATCGAAAGTATCGTCTCGGAAGCGGTGAAGGCGAACAAGTCAAGAACATAGGTTGTGGGTTACCGATTTGTTCGTTATTACGCGATCATACGTAATACCTCAAGTAAATAAAAATATAAAAAGACGAACTGGAAGTGAGCGAAAGTTTGCGGAAACAAGCAAAGGCGGTTTATTGTGAAGATGGAAGTTAAAACAATTGAGATAAAAATCTGGAAAATTATAAACATCATGATGAATTGTTTAAATGTCCAGTGATTTTTTTTTAACATCTTTCAAAGGCTTTTAGTAGAATTATATAATACAAGTGTAAAGTAGGTCAATCAATAAATTTTATCAAAATACTATTAATAGAAAATACATTTCTAATCACATAAGTTATAATAAAACTTTAACGAGTAGGCGATAAGAATATCAGAGGATGTAAATGTTCTGTGTTCCGACTCCAATTGTGTCACTTATTAAAAAGGGCCTAATTTTTTTATATTTACTACTTGCTACAATAAAATTTGTATGTTTTGAGTAATTATTATGAAACTGTACTTAGTATGTATTTAAAATAAAAGGTTATAAAGAAAAAATAAATAAATTACTATTTTTTTTTGTATATTATTTAGTTTGTTTGAGTACAGTAAGAGCAATTCCCGCTTTAATTTCCAAGTGATGTTACAAACTTAATTTTTTATATGTCTGCTGGAATCGATTTAAGGTTTGATAGTATCATGCTCATCTCACCGCCTATTGTTGAGGCAACGCATTTCTTTATCCAACGTTATAGTAATCATGATTTCGGATGTTACATAACATGTTCTTATCACTGGTCTTGTTGGCTCTCAATAATAATACACGACAGTATAAAAGATTTGATGGTTTATTGACCCAAGCTTGTATTTTGTTTTTGTTTTATTTGTATGCAAGTATTGCTTTTACATAGGTATTGGGATTCATAGCGATGAAAACTTTAAAAGTTACGAAAGTAAATTAAAATCGTTAGTGGTATTGAAATAAGAGACCCAGTTATTAATATAATGATGGTTTATATCATGGCTGAACCCAGATAATGTATCCAATTGGTGTAATTGTTCCACGTCGTGGTGAAAGTTGACTATTGTTTTCAAATTGTATATATGAGCTTGTATGGAGTATTTAAATCAACGTTTTATTTTTACCTTCAATATCAAATCTACGTGAGATTTGATATTTGTACGAGTACCTATTTATAAAATAATAAACATTTTTAGATTTTTTTTTAGACTTGCTGCAGTTCACACGATATTGATATAATACGACTAATGAGTAAAATTACAAGTGAAAATATTTTTATTCTATTGATTTGATTTATTTGCTTGTCAATAATACCTTTTTGCCTCCAGATCTCAATTTTACTATGCGATGTGAAGTATAAATATGCGATATAGAAAAAAGTATATCTTCCTTTTAATATCCAATCCAAAACTACAATAGCATTCGCGGACAAAAAGACATGGACAACAATCACTCATAATCGAAAAGAGCGTCCTAGACCTGTCCGTGTCATAAGCACAATGTAGTGAGATGATTTGGTTACTGTCATAGCAAGTAAACATATATAATAATAAAATGTAACCAAAGAAACAATATATTTTGTTAATATAAGACTTGAAGTTTACATGACTAGACAATGAGAATATCAATCCACGAACAGTTTTGCTGAGAAACACAAACATTTACCGCCACACACGATGCAGTAACTTTTATGTATGTATGTTTAAATACCAAAAGGTGCGAAGTCAAGGCTGCGTGCCGTTAGCGAGTTAGCGCCGTCGCTAAGGCATTTGAATAGAGATTCATCTCGTGATATGCCAATTTGCGGCCGTGAAGCTGCAGGGATTACGCCGCGGAAATAAATTTTAGGAACCATGTAAATATTTACATACTATTCTATTCTAGTTAAGAAAATTGTAATTTATAGGTTAATTTATATTTAGGAATATTTGTGATATACTGTTAGTTTATCTAACCTAACCTGATTTAATAAAACTTTGAGGCCTATCATGGTACAAGGGTGTAAGTGTGCGATTGGAATCGCGTCAGGTTGTGGCATCGATTGCTACTCGACAAAATGGAATATTAAACATTTTAATTTACACACTCTTATAACAACGTTGAGTTCCCCCACTCAACCCCCTTTAGAATTCGACAAAAGCTGGAGAGCCTAACTGTCTAAATGGGACTGGAGTGTCTCAACACTAGGTCCCCAGATTTCGCTCTAACTATCCCGCTATGTACGGTGTACAACGCGAAGCCAAGAAAATATACAAAAAAACATCCCGTCCAAAAAGTGCAAAAAAAAATCTTAATGTAGAGCATACTTAATAGCAAATAACCAGCAACTTAATAAACTGTTTTTTATACGTATAAACTGAAAGGTAATAGTCGTTGATGAGCTTTGAAGTGTGGATAAATTTGTTGATGGTCGTGATAATATATTACATAATCACGTGCTAACAGTTATTACTGTACCTGATGAGAGTAAATGGTCATTTTCATATTAAATGACATCATTTCGTAGAAACTGATCATTTTGCTCACATCAACGATGAAATCATACACTATTCGAAGTTTTTAAGCACGACTAAGTTATTAAAATTTGATGTTATCATTGAAAAAATTGCACATATGATAAGACTATTATATTGGTTTATAAGCCAAATACATGTTATTTACTAACATATTTTTATCATATTTATTTACTAACTAGATTATAGGAAACAACGCAATATAAACTAAGTTATAATAATATATTATCGATAACAAAAGATTAGAGAGAGAATAATGAAACCTAAATTTTTCTACATAATTAACCAAATAAAAAATAAAAAAATCTCCGTTTAGCTTCCCAAAGTAGTACTATTAAAATGCTAACATACAATTATAGTTAGGTATAAACAAAAAATGACATAGCAAGTTTAGAAAAGGCATACAAATCGATTGATCGTGCTTCGTCTAGCGCGCTCTAAATATTTTGAACGCTTTCCTTGTTGAGAATTTGACGTACAATAAGCAGTAACTCTCAATTAAACAGCTAGTTATAAGTATTTTCGCCCTTATTTCTTAGAAAATAAAACTCAATCGCATGACCCAGAGGTTATAACTTTTCCAGGGCGAATATATCAAGGTTATGCAAGCTCGCTTCTACTAATAGGACAATGTGAGTCACGATTTTATTGTATGGAGTTTGTACAGTTATCTTTTAATATACGTTTCAGTGCACAATTCCAATAAAAAGTCATTTATAATTTATATAGTACTAGTTCCCGCCATTTTGCAATTGTTTTTCAAACAAGGGAAACATTTAAAAGTTTTATTACGAAATAGGTAAAAATGCGAAAACGCCGCGAATAAAATTTGAGCAGTTTTCGGACCTGATGCGGTATCAATAGGAGTGGCACAAACGTAGTTCAAGCGCGGACGCTCAGTCACAGATAAAATCAGTGTCATCTTTGAAAACGTGGAGCAATATCGACATAATAGTTGCTACGACATTGCCGAAGAACTGGATCTAGATCATAAAACAGTTTTACGTCATTTACGAAAGTCAAGAAAAAACTTGACATTTGGGTACCACATGAACTCCTCACTGAGGAAACCTAACGCAACATTTCCATTGGCGATGCTTTGCTGAAGCATAAAATTCCGAACCATTTCTTAAACACTTGATTAGGGATGATAAAAAGTGGGGGACTTATGATAAGAATGTGCGAAAAAGATCGTGGTCGAAACATGGATATACTAAGTGTTATATAACTTTTGCAAATTCATCAAACTTAAAGCAAAAAAAAATAAATAAAATATAACAAATTCTTTTGTCGCAACCCCTATAACTTTGAATCATAACGCATTTTAATAAAAGAAGGCGTGTGTTTAAATGTTTACATTATTACTATAATTAAAGTAACAATTTCATATAAAGGGAAATTTTCAAAAGTTTTGATATATTCAATATTTGTGAACTAAGATAGAAAGTAAATATAAATAAATTTAAAGACACAATATTTCAAAAAGCTTGCATCAAATAAGAAGGTTGCCCTAGAAACACTATGAAAAGCGGATATGCGTAATCTACATACATTACATCGGATAATTACACTATATAAAAAAAAAGTTTGTGAAACTTTTGTAATTAAGGAAAAGTATACAATGTACGTAACTTGATTTATAACAACTCAGTCTTCAAAATTTTGGTCGTATAATTATTGCTCATGTGTTAATTTTATAGCAACTGTCACGCACATACTTTCTATTATTTTTTTATAACTAAATAATAGCGGCACTCTAAGACGTAATTGTGTCTTTCTCAAACCACCAGCTGATCCAAATGTCCATATAAATTGTTTTGATAACTATCTTCACTCTAGTTTCTCAATAGTTAGATATATATCTCACTTATATGATCTTCCCACGGAAATAAATGTTATAATTTCTCCCAGTGGTTTCACTGAGCTTCTTTTTTAAAATATACAAAGTTGCAAATCAAATGTCAATATGGCATCAAAGTCCTGAGCCAAGCGAACGCCGTCGAAGTCATCGTCCGCAAACGCCGGATTTAGCCGAATAGGTGACGAGAATAGACGAATGACCAGAAAACAATTTTTCCGTAAATGCTGAACATTGTGCGATCGGTGACGGTGGAAGTGATTGAAACTTGTATATCTTGTGAAGGTTAGTACTAAATATGCGCAAGATCAAAAAAAATATGGTAGACCATATTTTTTAAAAGGTAGACCTTTTGCTAAAAGAAATCATAGCAAAAAATGACACACTAACTAATGTGTTAAGAACCGGTCTCGCAGAGATAAGGTCGTGCGTTATATTAAATACAGGTTATTATTAATGTGTACAAGTTTAACTATGAAGATTTATTATTCCGATATAAATAAATAAGAAAATAAAAAGTTATCAATTTGCATATATATATAAATAAATGTCAATTTAAGTTTAACTACCAAGTCACATTATGGAGATAGTTAATATAATTATCATAATCAGCTTCATGTATCCCGTATCCCGCAAGCAGCAGGGTAGGCAAAGGGTACCTAGTGTTAAGACACTCCGTTCCCCACGTTCCGCTGAATTCTGGAGGTACTGCGTGTTGAGTGGTGGAACTCAACACCGCGTTTTGCCTCAATACCAGAGCGATAATAAGGAAATATAAATTTATACAAATATTTCATATCATCGAGAGGGGATCGAACTCACAGTCACCAGTCGATTTTACAGTCACACCTTGTGCCCCTGCGCCACGACCGGGCTCTTATTCCGCCCATTATTATAAATGCACAAAAAAAACATATATAAAGAAGGCTCAAACAAATCGTGAAACGTGACTGGTTGTGGTGGTGATTGCGATTCCCATAAGCGCAGGCACAGTTGAACGACAACAGACTTAATGAGGTGGTCGACAAAAACTTGCAACTCTTTTTAGGGAGACGCTGTACTCGTGTACTTGTATGGACAGACCGATTTATCAACTGCTGCGGGATAGACGCACCATTAAAACTCTTCCTATATAGACCAAATCATTTATTTCTTTTCATTCTATCGTAATGATGTTAATGAATCACTATTGTAAAAATGGAACATTTTAATTTTTTTTAGGAATCTAATGTTAAAAAAAATCATGCATTATCAATTTACAAACGCATACATAAAAGGAACGTACAATTTGCAAAGGTTTGTTAATCTTTTCTTTGTTACAAATTGAGGAAGCCAAATAAAAAAATGTCTGTGCTCGCGTCGCGTCGGTTAAAGTTATTTAGAATAGTTGGTAATTGGAACAACCAAGGCTACCGAGTCTGCTTCGGTGGTTTTAAATTGCAGTATTTAGGCGATCACTCGGTTTGACGCTGCCTCAAGCGACGTAGAAAAATCTAGTGAATAATATACATCCTTGATCTTTTATAACTAAAAATGATAATTCGTTTTTTTAAACGATGTGTATAATCTTAAGCACACAAAATCTTAAAATTTATTTGGCAATAAAAAAATTAAAACATTTTCACGCTGTATCTCGCACACAGCGAGGTAGGTAGGGAATCTAGTGTTAAGACCCTCCGTTCCCCACAATCCTAATCCTACTAAACAAACAATGTGTTCAAATTTACTTGGCATCAAGTGGATCATAATTTCCATTTATTTATTACAAATTCCGATGCTAAAAAATATTATTATTTATAATTTACCCTAATATTGTCTTCCTACAAGATAGTCCTAGATTTCTTTCAAGCTTAGATCATAACTTCAATTTAAACAAGCAAATAAAAACTATCAAAACGCTAAGACATTTTACGTTTATTAAATAATGTCTCTAGATCAAAGATAAACTACCGTTATGATATAGGTTATGTCACCAGTCACCAGTCACCACAAACGGGGAGACGGACGCGAGGGCGACACGACGCGGCGCGGCGTTACTACCCGCGCTAATACGTTTTCCCAGTAACTTTACCTGCACTGTGGCATCGGAACTTATCAATTTACTGCTAATCCGCCACGGTATGCGGACTGCAATAAATCTATTGCACGATAGAAACATAATTCATAATAAACTCAAAATGTTTTCATACTTTGATGTTTTTTGGGGTACCTATTGTTAGAAACGTATGTTAAGATATCCTATGAGATCACTATTATTAAATATTGTCAAGGTCGCTTCAATTAGTTCGTTTTTCTAGCTTCCAGTTAGTTAGACGCTGTGCATTTTTTTTTCTTTTATAATCTGAAGCCGAATTCCTAAATAAATGTGATTATTGGTTTATACAATCAAATTATGACGTAATTTCAATAATCCAAATATAAATTACGCATCAACATTTATAATAATAAATAATTATTTACATATCAGCAGTTTCTCATGTTTAACGTTGGTAAAAGTTTTATAAAATATATTTAAAATACAAATATTACGAAAGTTGGTAAAAGTACATGACATCAACACATCACTTAAAAAGTTTACCTGTTTAAATCACAAGCACTATTGCCACATTCAAAAACACTTGAAGCAACAGACACTACACTTTTATACACTAGAATGCACGGAATCCGTGACAAAGCAGATGTCATACGAACTAGAAACGTCGTATATTTACACATTTGGTATGCGAAGAAATCAATCTGTCGATGAATCGATCACGAGCATTGCCATTGTGTTTATTAAACAAATGTTTTTATGTTTCCTTGCAACAGATATTACATCCGATAATAGAACTGATGACAGTTTTTGAAGTCTATTAATAACTATATTTTCTTAGCTTCACTCTGAATCCCGCATACGGCAGGGTGCGCAGAGAAGAATATTTTTTCGCCAAATTCTGGAGGCATTGCGTTTTCCGTGATGGATCTCAACGCTGCGTTGTACCTCGGCACCACAGCGAAGAAGTACTTTATTGAAAAAAAAGGTAGATAGACAACTGCTATTTAATAAATTACATAGCAAAAATTCTTTCCTTTAACTAAAATAGAAAATAATAGATTTCTGGTTCCTCATTCTATCGGAATTGACATTGATAACAACTATTATTGCCACATTTGTCTTGCAAGATCACTTTTCAGTGCAGTCTTGTACAGACGTTCAAGTACGAGTTTGTATCATGACCGAACGTGCCTGCCTTTACCATGTACGGTTGGAAGGCGCAGTAAATGTCTCATTTAGGGATTGAATAAGTGTGTTCAAGCAATATCTGTTTACACGCTACTAAAATTTTAATGTGAACCTGATTATTACGAACATTACGTTATATTATGTAAATATATATATATCAACAAAGCACCTAGATTATCCGATTTCCTTTAGTTGTTAATCAAACTAACATCCAAAATGGCAATAAGTCTAATCCTCTCATACAAGTCAATCGAGAAGGCACGTAATGAACAGTTATTCAATGTTCAGCGTGTAGGTTAAGAGACAACCGCAATAGCTATATAAATCCGTCAAACCCTCATTTCTGTTTCCCACAGCCCCACGAGTATCATGTCGTACGCTATCATAACATCCTGATTAAGACTCTATTACAACAATATATAAGGGTTACAATTCGATAGAGGCGCCTCCACTTGTGATGCTTACCGTACAAGTTTAAGATCAATTGGGTCGTATTAGCACAGATTTACTATAACGACACGGGGACGGCTTCTTGGTCGTGTAATTAAGAGGGTTATTTGAAACGAAAGAAATATGGTGACACTGATACGGCGATAATTATAAAATAAAAGCAGGACACCAGCAGTGATATACTACGATGTTAAGAAAATATTCGTTTAATTGTTGTTATATTTATATTACATGCATTATATATAAATATGACTTTTTTGATGTGATTGTTAAGATTTTGAAAAAAGGTAAACATTTCAATATACCTTTGGAGTTTGGCACCGCAATCCAATATATCAATTCTCTAATAATAAACGACTTTTTAAACATTATCTTTTCACTTAAAATATAACAAAATAAGTCATATTCTTTCATATTCAGCAGAATTCAGTAAATGGGGAATGGAAGAAATTCTTGAAAAAACGTGTGCATTTAATGTTGCCTGGACACTTTTAAAAACAATTGTCGAAGAAGAATTTAAGAAACAATTCCACTCACTGCTAATTCTTCATCATCATGAAGCAGAGTAGTTGAAAATTATATAAAGATTAAATAACAATACAATATTATAGAGCTCGAGTGATGATCAAACCCGAATGTGAAGGACAAGACCCAGAGAACCGAGACCAGAGAGAGAGTAACCATAGAATTTAGGCTCATCAGGTTAAATAAATGTTTTTTTTTTAGCATTACCCTACCTGAGTCAGGCCTAGCCTAATGCAGGAACTATGAAAAGACTAAAACTTCTATTGAATAAAGAAGAAAAATCAAGAAATAGGTTTATTTTACCTATTTAGTTATATATATTTTACATAATTTATTAGGCCTTTACAGCCGTTCAAAAATTGCCATAGCGGTCGGTATTTCACGACCACACGGCGGGGTATTGGTAAAGTTTTCAACTAGCAATAATCGCACCTCGGATTAACCTCATCGGTTACGATATTGCCTCTGCGCAAAGTTAAACTCACTTCGCGATAAGAAACTACTTATGTTCTCCAACAGAACGAAACCATAGCGCGATTCAGACATACCGTAACGCCATCTATGATGAAAAGAATCGAACCACTGGATGTGACGACACATTATACAAGGAACTCAACAGGTTTGCTGCTTTTTGTAAATATTACAATGTGCAACAATAGAAATGCTAGTTATTTTAGCAAGAGGATAGCTTAACTTAAGATATAAAGTTCATTTCATCTTAAGTAGTGAATGAATGACTAATGTATTGGGGGCACGGCAGTGCTGTCCATTTCTTTAATACTATTTTTAGGTACATATTTTAAATATGACTAAATATATTTCTACATTTTTAGTATACTGGTATTAGGACAAAATATGTAAAAACGCTTGATTCTTTTTTATTTTACAAAAACAATTAACGTTAGTGATCTAATCAGCCTAATATGACTTCCTTGCATTAGATTCCTGTACCTCCCGCAATTTTGATAGAAGATAGTCTCCAGTTTTTAAATGAAGGTCAAGCACGTCCCTAAAATATTAAAAATATAAATTATAATCTCATGAGACGTTTGCATTGTATACAGTAGGAAGTTCTGAACACGTCCTAACAGTACCTACTATGAACAATGTTCCTGTCTACAAACATATTGTAAAAGTGAAGTCCCTAAAACAACAGCGCTTATAAGTATAGTTTTTTTAAGTATGGTGTCCCTGGCATGGATATGGTTCAAGTTATGAAAATGGGCAAAGGCAAGGAGTTGGGAAAAAGATTTTCTTACATAAATATATATTGAGATGACATACATACAAGTTTAAAATTTAAAAAAATATTATTGCAGATTCATTTCAAATGTAATATAATTCCCTAACTAGATCCTTCTCGTTCTCACTGTCTACCATACATTTAAACGGTACAATAATCGAATTTATGCGAAACTATTACAAAACTGATAGCTTAGCGAATTACTAAAATGGAATTGAACATTAGTGAACGATTTGAAGGTAATGTTGACGTAAGTGCCGATCAAAACAATCCGAAATGAAGCGTGACAGACTAGAGGCGTGAAATTAACGATCATGGTGATATAATGTATCAGAAATCTAAGATCGATATCGATATACCACCACAAGATATAAATTAGGAGGAACAATTGAAAAATAAATGCCATGTTAAATTGCCCAAATGTCATGGAGAAATACGAAAGTAAAAATCATTCCATATTGATATATTATTTTCAAATATTATTAGCAACCAAAAAAACATTTGAAGCTAAATGACACCGTTTATAAAATCAACACCCTCTAGATTACATATATTGATTTTGTCTCAATAAGTGCAGCTGCACAGTATTTACCATTTTCGATCAATGCAAACATTGATTAAACGGATTACATTATAACGATTATTATGTTTAGAGATTAATAAGACTACAAAATAGGCTGATTTTAAATGTTAAAGTAGTTTTAAGTGAATGACATAATACTAATCATACATTACCACATAACTTTTATTATTTAGTCGAGAGCAGTCGTGAAACTTTCATACATAACAATTTAATTTACCTGCAACAACAAAAAAAATGTAAATAAAAATTTTATAAACATTGAACTTGACTTGTGTAATAAGCAATCATTATATATAAAGGGTGTGCTACAATTGAACCTGGTAATTTCATTACTTCCCTCACAAGTACCGAGTTCAAGCACCTCCACCAGAGCACTATTGTTCTTGAACCCTACGCCCATTTCCGTGTCCAATGGTGGTTTAGTTACGCTTACGCGCAACTCCTCGCCGTACACGAAATGTAATGCACGTCTAAAACTACTTTAAAATTACTATGTAAACACGTTCCCTGCAACTCGCATAAAGCCAGGTGCATCGGTATTCGTTAGTCAAACAATACGTTATATTCGATCGTAAATACAAAGTACCGAACAGTACCGCTTTGTTCGGTGAGAGCTTGGAAATTATGTTTTCACTGTTAGTTGGTTTGAAGTAAATCTACAGCAGTGTTTATTTTGTGAGTGCTACTATATACAATAATTAAGTCTGGAATGTTTTGAGATTTCTATATTTATTTTTAAAATTTAAAATAGCATTATCGGTTTCGCTTACCTACATATATTTTGTATAGCGATAATGAAAGTTGATGGATCATTTGTCAGAAATAAAATTATATCATCATGTATTTACAGAGGCCAGTCGTGGCGCAGCGGCACGAGGTGTGACTGTAAAACCGACTGGTTGTGGGTTCGATCCCCACTCGAGGAGATGAAATATTTACTTAAATTTATATTTCCATTTCTTCGCTCTGGTGTCGAGGTTAAGGGCGGCGTTGAGTTCTGCCACTCAACACGCAATGCCTCCAGAATTCGGCAGAAAGTGGGGAACGGAGTGTCTTAACACTAGGTTCCCTCTGCCTACCCTGCTGTGTGCGGGATACAGCGTGAAGCTGATTTTTTTTTTTTTATTTTTTTTATGTATTTACAGAAGTGATGGACAAGGAATTGACAGTGATAATGAATGATGCGTTTACGAAATGTGATGATCTAACCAAATCGGGTGTTATACAACCTCTATAATTTCTGCACACTCAGTGCACATGAGTAGAAAAAAGAAAAAAAAAGAAAAACAGATTGCTGTAATCATTATAGAATTTATAGAAACTTTACAGTATACAGAATTTATCTAAGTTGTAATAGTATCACGGCTGTGTATCAGATCACGCATCTTCAAATTGGCTAGATGATGTACTAAGACCGAGTCATACAGCGATTAAATTACTCCCCAGTTATGACTAACGCAACTCGAGACCTTCAAATAAATTTGAAGGGAACCTACCATTTGCTTACAAAATTTATCTCGTAGATGAATGCTTCGCGCAAATGAGCAAAGAATTTAAGATATATAATTTATTATAATTATTCTTTATGTAACAATGTAATAAGCAATACTTGAGAGCCAGTTTCAACCTTGAATTAACAAAATAATACAATTTGTTAGCTGTTTTGAACGAAACTGTGTGGTCTTAATATTGCTATATAATTATTTTCATTATTGAGGCCAGTCGTGGCGCAGAGGCATAAAGTATGACTGTAAAATTGACTGGTTGTGGGTTCAATCCCACTCGAGGAAAATTAATTTAAATTTATATTTCCAATTTTTCGCTTTGGTGTCGATAAAAAGCGCGGCGTTGAATTCTGGCACTCAACACGCAATGCCTTCAGAATTCGACAGAAAGTGGGGAACGGAGTAGTGTCTTAACACCAGGTTCCCTTTGCCTACCCTGCTGTGTGCGTGATACAGCGTGAAGGTAAATATATATATATATATATATACATATATACATATATATATATATATATATATATATATATATATATATATATATATATATACACATTTATTTTTCTTTAATAATTTCATTTTTCTTATTTCTCATATATAATTATAATAATGTAAAATATACATTAGAGTGTTCTTTTGCAAGAGAATAAAACGAGAAAGTAACAAGCTAATCTAGATACTAGACTTGCGTCTTAAACACTGTAATTATATTAATGGAGAGTGATAATGTATTTGCATTTAACTATCGCGCCGCAGTAAATACTTGAAACGCGAGCCATTTATTATGTCAATATTTATTTAGTCTTAATTGTATGCATAACTGATATTACATTTTTTTTTCTTTTTCAGCGTCACGTTGTAACCCGCACGCAGTAGGGTGGGCAGAGGGAACCTAGCGATAAGACACTCTGCTCGGCGGAACTCAACAACACACTTTGCCTTCATACTATTGCGAAAAAATATTTAATAAATCATTATCTCGAGTGGAAATCGAACCCGTAACCTGTAGCGTTTACAGTTACATTTTGAGCCCCAGCGCCGTGACTGACCTCATAAGTAAGTATAAACCATGATTACAGGTATCAGTTCTATAAATTAAAAGGTCACCGTTTCATAAATATCGCAATGCATCAGATCAGATGTGATCATTAGCATTTAGTTACTGAGAACACAGGGCGGGTTGTTCACCTCGTCTAAAAGTAAAATTACATCCAATCATCCTCCACCCACGCTATTTACTAATGCATTTACGATCCTCGCGGTATAACGAGCACTATAGTGACGTCCCACGTGCTACAACGAAACACTAATTCATCACTATCACGGTTTGTGATGAAGTTATTGTTTCTTAATCAAAATATAGTTTAGAGTTTACATTCATATTTTTCTCTTGTTCATATTTTTTTTTAAAGTTTGAAGTTTTATAAAACAGTTTGAAAGTGGTATAACAAAATTACATAAGATTAGAACATAATTTAAATTTTTCTCTTAATGCATATAGTATATATCCGATGTAAAATTATGTTACAGAAATGTATCTATATACACAATATGTTATTAAATATTTTACTAGACTTGAAAAATATTTTTATTCATTACGACAAAAAAAAAGGAGAAATTAATGAAGATATTTTTACGACTCTGTATCCTTATTATGTTTTGTATGAAAGATAAAAATCAAAACGAGGCATTGCATGCACTACATATATTTTTTTATTTATATATTATTAAAGATTTAAAAAAAAATACCCGAATTTTTAATAATATTGGAAATAATGATAAAAATGTCAGGTATCTGAAGATATAACACAATATAAGTCACGATCAGATAATGATACGTTCATAATATGTTACTAATGTAGAAATAAGATAAGAGTAAAAAGGCGATTAACTTCTTCATACAACAGCTGATTACAAGATGTAAAATATTTATTCACTACCTACGTACAGTACTCCGCTCTCTTAGGGCTAAGGCTAATTAAATGTCATGTTATATCTACAAAATTAATTGAAATTATAACTTTCTGCTGATTATAATTTTCAATTATTTCAATAATATGGAGGCTAGTCGTGGCGCAGTGGTACAAAGTGTGACTGTAAAACCGACTGGTTGTGGGTTCGATCCCCACTCGAGGAGATGAAATATTTACTTAAATTTATATTTCCATTGTCTTCGCTCTGGTGTCGAGGCAAAGCGCGGCGTTGAGTTCTGCAACACGCAATGCCTGCAAAATTCGGCAGAAAGTGGGGAACCTAGTGTCTTACACTAGGTTCCCTCTGCCTACCCTGCTGTGTGCGGAATATAGCGTGAAGCTAATTTAATTTTATTTTTATTTTAATTTTTTTTTTTATTTTGTGTTATGTAATATCAAAAAATTAATTTACAACAAGTGAAAATCTAGGAATTAAACATCTACAAATGTACTAAGTCATTGTGTTATAATTAATATATCTAATCATTTGAACCATTATAAATTGACCTCACAAAGAAGGAAGCGAGTTTAAAAGTGAAGTTGTTAACGATTAAAACAACACTTCTTAATATATATAGTATGAGATCACCAACAGCGAGGTATGACTCATACAAATCTATTAAGTTCGCGAATATACATATACATATATATTTATATATATATTCTTGGCTGTCCATTCCAATGCCATTGACCTATTTTTGTATGTTATTAATTCTACTGTTGGTGTCGAGTTAGACACAATTTTAAATATGTTTAGCTTGTGGCTATTCTTCTAATTTATATTAATTGCTTGTAATTTGAGAATGTCGAATGAGATTTTGTTTGAAATACGCTCATATAACTAAAATTAAAAGGATATTTTTTAGAGGCTAGTTGTGGCGCAGGGATACAAGCGTGTGACTGTGTGTTCGATTTCCACTCGAGGGAATGAAATTTCTTCGTTTTGCTGTTGAGGCAAAAAGCGGCGTTGAGTTCCGTCACTCAATACGCCAGGCCACGCAATGAGGAAAGCGGGGAGCCGAAATGAAGTGTCTTAACACTAGGGACCCTCTGCCTGCCCTGCTATTTGCCTGATAAAACGTGAAACTGAAAAATAAATTGTTTATAACAAAAATGTCATTCTATGTAATGATACATCAAACACGATTAGCATTTTAAACGACAAATAGAAAGTATATACACATAGCATGACAACGTAAGTCTTCAAAATCTGGAATTTAATATAAAAGTAAATATTTAAAAGCACCCATTACAAATAGACTGAATAACGGAATTAATGAAACACGTGGCCCTTAACAATTTTCAAGAACCTGCACTCATTGGTATTCAACACGAGCGGTCACTTTTCACGGTAGATTTAATCGCTGCTGCGAGTGTGGTTTACTCTCCGACTATGGGTTTATTGCAAAACACCAAGTTTGGTGTTGTGATAATTTTCAGAAGAAAGTTATTACAACTTTATAGAAGTATATATATATAGTACAATGTTTTACACTGTCATGTTCTCTGAGATACTATCGTAATATTCCAATTACTTGCGTTTTTCCTTGAGCTTTATCTATCTATAGTGGACTTTCTATAAATAATTAAATTATCAATTATTTGTAATAAGTTTATATGATAATAATATTTTTTTCTTTATTTTCACGATATTTTTTCATATCCCGCATGTAATAGGGTAGGAAGAGGGAGCCTTTTGTTAGACATGCCGCCCCCAACTTTGCGCCCAAATTTGGAGACAATGATGCTACGAAATAAAAAAATATAAAATATTTAATTTCTTCGATTGGAATCAAACTGGCGCTTACATTCACACGCTTGTGCGCTACGATTTGACTTCTTTATTCAAGATGAAAAAAGGAAGTTTAAATAATCAATAAACATTTACAGAAATCTGTAATTCAGTTCATAGATAATAAATATATAAGATAAGTATCGAACGGTCAACGCACCACCACGAAATAGGAGCTAACGTATCTAGTACGTGGTGAATTAAGGCCAAGTGCATTAGTCGAGGAGCGGGCACGCCATAAACCGAGTGTTTCGTTTAAACGGGATTGCGAAACACGATGCATTGTTACAATAGTTTATTGTGTTGCCAGACGAGACACCTCTGAAATTACCCATTTTAAAGTAATATATAAATGTTGTTTACATTTTGTATTGTTGTTGTTGTTTCTTATTTTATGTTTTTTAGGTTAGATGAGCCAGTTGAGCACAGTTTATTTAGCCAATTTCATGTAGAATGATGAAGATATGATGAAGATTGAACAGTTAAATATAAAGAAAGTACCACTCAAAAGATTGAATCTAACAAAAGAAGCCCACCGAGTGTTCCGTATAAATATTGGAGGTCTCGAGCTTTTTATGAAATACAAGCTTAGCTAGCCAGAGCCCTTTCATCTAACACCACACTTGAACTAGCGACTATAATACCAAATTTTGCCACAAATGTATAGTTTTTTGTTATTTTTTTAGAACTAGCACTAGCTATGGATGCTAGCTGTCCAGGTTCATAATTCTAGGTTAACCAAAAGTATCCTATTAACGTAAAAGGTACGGAACCCTAAAAATAGAAGCTCTAATTACATACACCACCCCATTTCAGTTCAGTTCTTCATTTCTGGCGTTTCGAGCGTTCGAGCACAGTTAATTTCGCCAATGTCATGTTAAATGGAAAACACACGAAAAAGAGATTACTGTACACAATTTTAGAATACATGTAAAAAAGAGTTCTAGAATTTAAGAATACATGAAGAATAGAAATACAGAAATTTAATATTTAAAAATATTTAATGCCTATATTTTTCTATAATAGTAATCCCCATCGACGACATTACACGAGTAAATTGCTTTTAAAATTACACTCAACACTTTCACAACGCTCACTGTTCTAAGTCTATTTATCAAAAATTTTTTTGTTGTAAGTAACAGATACACGATCGAACCAACAATTATTTGTTTTAACAAGACATGACATTTAGAATGGGAGAGCAATTGTAGTTTTAACAAGATTACATACGTACATATTTATATATTTATTTAATATCTTATAGAATTCCCTTAATTTTAGTAGCTTCAGGCAGAGAAAACCTAGTGTATAAATATTCCGTTCCCAACTTTCCCCTTTATTTTGTTCAGACAATGTGTTACATGTGGAAGAACTCATAATGCTTTTTGTTTTGTTAGCAAAGGGTGGAAATTAGAATAAGTAATTACACTAAATGGGAGATGAACCTATAAACGTCTCTTTTCCAGTTGAACACTATGCCGCCACGTCATGGCGATCTCATTTTTTTTAATAATAATTCAGCGTACTTATTTATTTTAAAAGATTGTATTAAAATATTTCTTAAAATATTATGTGATATCCGTTTTGTCACTCAAAATTATGCAAATCATTTTTGTTTTCTCTGCAGCAATCGTCTCTAAACACTTCCGCGATGTCACACAATGATTTATTTCTATGCAACTTATCGTTTTCCACATTTTATTTCCACATTTATTTCTTTATAATGTTCATACTATACAGTGTCATGTATAAAAGATACGCAAATTTTGTGTGACAAAATATTTCTTCAAATATCCTTATTTATTTATCTATTTTGAATTTATTTCGTCTGTGATATATAGATTAAACTTTAAAACTTTTTTAGCCATATTGATGAAAATTTATGAAAAACATAAGGAATAGCTACAGTCTAAGATTCTGAGTAAATAAGACGAGAACAAACATTACCAATTTGTTTATGCATAAAAGAGAAAGTAAGAAATTACAAGAACGGGGCAAAATTCGAGTGATTTAGGGCTATATACAGCAAAAAGAGGTTTAGGTTAATCGACGCAAATTGGTCAATCCGTTGAGCAACGCAGTGTTTCTCTAACCTCTACTTAAAAAGAAACTACCGAGCCTCGACCTAAACGATGTTTTGAGCGCAAAAGGAACATTAGGCCGTAAACGCTATTGAAAAAAAAAACAAAATAATACATAACGAGTTCAGTTTGGGAGGCTCAATTTTTATTGAAAATTATTTTAACTATCATTTAGAATTTGCCACACTCAGTTGCCCAATGTGGAACGTCTTAACAATAGGTTCCCTCTGCACAGCGTGAAGCTAAAATGAAAAATAAGATATTTTAATAAAGAATCACCGTTTCAACCGTTCCAAGTAGATATAATAACACGCTATTACGTTAATCACATAGGTTTCCATAAGAGCTCGTAATATGCGACAACTTTGATTTACAGAGAGGGACGTCTAGGAAATCGATTATTATGACAGTGGCGATAAATCTCTCGAGAACCATTAGGTAAGTGAATACACGAATGCAGCGTGATCGATTTATGGACTCCAGTGACCGGAAAGTATTCTATCGCCATGACAAAATAATGTCCAGAACACATAGAATCAGGATAAAGTAACTAAAACTCACAAAATACCAATAATCAATACAAACTTAAACAGAATCACATGATACATCAATATGAAAAAAAATGCTTTACGTTGTATTCCGCACACAGCAGGGTAGGCAGAGGGAATCTAGTGTTAAGACACTCCGTTCCCCACTTTCTGCCGAATTTTGGAGGCATTGCGTGTTGAGTGGCAGAGCTCAACCCCGCGCTATGCCTCGACACCAGAGCGATGAAATGGAAATGTAAATTTTAAGCTAATATTTCATCTCCTCGAGTAGGGATCGAACCCACGAGTCGGTTTTACAGTCATACTTTGTGCCACTGCGCCACGACTGGCCTAAAACATACATCAATATGGTTAACATTTTTTTTTAATATATATATCAACAATAATATAAAGGCAGGAAATAGCAAAAATATATAGACAAATATGATAAAACATTTAAAATAAAAATTCCTAACACTTTGAACACAGTAATCTTGCTTCTCGGAGCGTAACGAAGTTTACAGCTGCACCAACAGGAACGCTTTTTGTAGTTGCTCATTATAGTTTCGCGGTATTTTCTGTGAAACTGACTTACTCACGGTTGCTTTACGTGTTTTTATGAGTGACCAGATATAGATAGATTATATATAGTCTTTATGTTTTAGGGAAGTAGAATTGTATTTTGAAATAACATAGGTACGTACTAATTGATATTTTTTTATCAGAAAAGTCTATTACAAAATATTTTATTTGAAACTAGTACCTGTAGATTAACTTAAAAAGATCTTCATATGAAATTCTGGCAAATGGTCATAATTTCATTGATGCAGAATTTTGTTCCTCTAAAAATTTAGAAGCAGTAATCTAATATTGGTGTTTTTTTTTAATTTTGAATTTGAAACAACCACGTTCTTGCCCAGTATATCTTAATATCCTTAAAAAAAAATTTAAACTAGCTACATTTATGAGATATATGTAACAACAATACGAGTTGCGTGGACAAATATATAATTACCATCACGTCTGTAGTTTCAATAGAATGGTCAATAATTATTTCGAGCGTACAGGTAGAGGATGTGACGTAACTATTCAATTAGCGTATCCAAATCAGAATCAAAATCTCTTTGTGACGTGTTCCCATGGACATGTCTCGAGAGCGTCGTAGTTAAGATCTGCGCGTGTGGAGTGACGCAAGAAGTGAAAGCGTTTGGCGAATATTCCACATAATGCAATTTAATTATGCCAAATTATAATAGGATTTAATTATGCTTTTCGTAGGAAGACAGTTTAGTCCGCTTTAATTTTTTTGCTAAGCAGAGGGAGGCTAGTGCTGAGAAACTTCCCTGTTCAGTTGCCACCGAATTCTAGAGGCATTACGTGTCGAGCAAAGAAATGAACTTATTAAAAATTTCATTTCCTCGAGTCAAACCCATAACCTGTAGCGTTTACAGTCACACGTCTGGCAATTTAATTTTATTTATAAAAATACAAATTTTACATATTTACCTTGTTTTTCTATTATGTTATATAAAAACTCTATATTAATTAACTCCCTACTACTACTCAATACTCATCACGTTTCCCCAAAAACGTCAATCAATCTCCAATCTAAACATTGGTCGACAAGAGTGCACTCAATTACGTTAGATTAAATCCTCGATGTCGTGTAATTCAATAGATGGTAGAGAATAATTAGAGGTTAAGTTACGCTTTACGCTAATACAGCGTCGACATGACATCTGCCTCCAACATTAAACTTTGATGTTTAGACGAACAGATGGACTGCATACAATCCATGTGGGGCCAAACCAATAATTTAAACATGTAAATAACTATTTGAGCCTACATATCCCTTACTGACGTTGAAATTTAGTTTATTGAAATTGTTTCTATGGTGGAAAAATATAGATTTATGAAGTTAGCATAAGTGGTAAGAGACGCAGAGAGAGATCTCGGTTGATCTTCGAAAACCCAGTCTCGATGTTACTGAAGAAGGAATGTTACGTAAAAAGCATGAGGTTCCCTGGAAGAAATATAGCCGTAATAGTGCTCTACATTTTCATAACAAAAATTATAATAATAAACGAATAAAAATATATAAACAGGTGGAAAGTGAAAGCATTACTAAATGATATCGATTTAAGTTATTGGTCCAAATTAGACATTCAGAGACCGCGTTGAATGTTTACAATGTGGGTGTGAAAGTTTTGTTGAGATTCCTGAATTTATGTTGGAAATGGCTATTGTTCATTGCATCTAGCATAGATAGATATCCACCGCGGCGCAGTGGGGCAGCGTTTGTATACTGTAAACACGACGGTTGTGAATTTGATCTCCACTTGGACGAATTATTTATTTCCAGATGATCCTCGCTCTGGCAAACATAGCGCGGCGTTGAGTACCGCGACTCGATTCGTAACGTCTCAAATTCGGGCGGAGACCGGAAAAACGTGAAGTATAGATATTCTCGTATGTAACTACTACATACAGACGGACCACAAATATAATGTCTAACAGCGTGCTATCACATCAGTGCTAATGAGGTTAGTTTAAACGAGTACCTTAAGATGTTTAGATCGCTATCAGGTCCAGGATAGCGATATCAGTATTTATCGAAGCCAGTCGTGGCGCAGTGGCACAAAGTGTGACTGTAAAACCGACTGGTTGTAGGTTAGATCTCCTCGAGGAAATGAAATATTTATTTAATATTTATATTTTCATTTCTTAGTTCTGGTATCGGCAAAGCGCGGCGTTGAATCCTGCCACTCAACACGCAATGCCTCCAAAATTCGGTAGAAAGTGGGAAATGGAGCGCCTTAACACCCTGCTGTGTGCGGGATACAGCGTGAAGCTGACAAAAACAATACAAATTTTGAATCCGCTCCCCAAAACACCCCATTGCATTAAACACGTTCACTCGAAATTTTAAACAGCTTCCCTAATATTAAGTATAATATACATAAATCAAATTGGTTCCTAAGTTTACAATACTGTCGATTAATGTTTTGCGAGGTTTTATGAATTTGTTGCGTCATTTAGGATCGAGCATGTGTTCCGACTATCAATTCTCCGCACCCCACAATTTGTCTCGGCATCAATAACAGTAATTAGACCCTGGGTATGTGTTATATAGAAAAAAATATTATTTTGTGAAAACTGGCAGATTTAAAGATTTAAAGTTTCAAAACAAAAAATAAAGTTATAAGATCTGTAGTAAGATATCTCTTACCTCATTTTCTTTGAAGACAATTCAATATACACATATATAAATAGATATAATACAATGGAGACGAGTCAAAATGTTACCTGCAACAAAAACAAACATTCCTTAGTAAATAATAACAATTTTCATTAATGACTATCTCACAACAAAGATCAAAACTTCTATTAAAAGATTACCATAGTTATTTAACAGATAATAAAAGGAGCATATTTCTTACAAAATCGAGATAGCATCGTACAAAGCAATGTTTATTTATTATTCATCAAGATTAATATATCAACATGGTAAAAAAAAATTTATATAGTCTCTTATTCTTTAATCAGCTTCACGCTGTATCCCGCACTCAGCAGGGTAGACAGAGGGAACCTAGTGTTAAGACACTCCGTTCCCCACTTTCTGCCGAATTCTGGAGTCAGTCGGTTTTACAGTCACACTTTTGTGCCCCTGCGTCACGACTGGCCTCTATAGCCTCTTAGAAATATAAATATATATTGGTTTATATGTATCTATAAAAATCTTAAAAAAAATCACACTCAGATATATCAATTAGCATTTAACTGATATTACTAGATAGAACTAGACCAATGTAAAATTGTTTAGATTTAATGGTAATGGTAGTTACGCTGGTATTCATTATATTTTTAAAGTTACCTTTTTAATACCATAACCAATATATCTTTCTTATTCTATTTATTCAAAGATTTCATTAATATTAATAGTTAATTATCCTCCTTTGTAACAAAATAAAATAACAAAGCAACGAGCAAGAGGCTAAAACGGAACAATCAAAATAAAATGTTTAAATCGGCGTAAGAGCGTTCATTTATTCCAAATGAATTTTCTTTCAGTGCCAGATAATAATTTGCTTTTAAATATATATATATATATATATATATATATATATATATATATATATATATATATATATAGCATTTACTTTTACACCCCGAAACCTAGTACAAACCAGAGAATTCATCACAAAAAAACTGTTAATACAACAAAATTTTTGTGGTATCGTAGAATACAATAATAAAAAGTTATATCAAAAAAGTTGCGGCCAACTTAATCTCGCGGCGTGAGCAACGACACTTTTTAATTTTTTTTTCCACACCAAAACAACGAGTTCTGACGTATTGTGTTACACTTGCTCGAACATTAAAAATTCAGTGGCTATTGGGTTACAACAAGTAAAAAAATCAATATGCATTTTTTCGCAAAGAAAAAAAAACCAGTTGCGTTTTACTTTCACGGGACTAAAAAAAACGTAGAGAGAAATATCGATCTGATTTCATCTTAAAAAATTAAACGTTGTTGACAGTGGTCCAAAGACGTATAATTAGATATTACATAATTAAATATGTAATTGTACTGTAGTCTGTACATAACAAGTATAAATTGTAGTAACAAATCATTTGGTTATAGAGGACAGTCGTGGCGCAGGGGCACAAAGTGTGAGTGTAGACGCGTCTGGTTGTTGTTTCGATCCCCATTCGAGGAAATTAAATATTTATTTAAATTTATAACTTCATTTTTTCGCTCTGGTGTCGACGCAAAGCGCGGCGTTGGTCTCCGTTGGAATTCGGCGGAAAGTACGGAACGGAATGTCTTAAGCAGGGTGGGCAGGGGGAACCTATTGTTAGGACTTAGTTCGTCCCATTTTGACGGAACTCAATGCAGCGCTTTGTCTCTACACCAGAGCGAAGAAATGAAAATATAAAATTTCTTCGAGACCACTCGAAGAAATCGATTACCAAATCGAACCAACAATCTGTCGCGTTAACAGTCACACTTTAAATTTATTTGAGTGCACAGCACAGGTTTGCAATTGTACTGTTTTACTTTTAACAAATTATAGGCTTATAAAAGAATAGGATAAAAACGATAACGCTATCTATGTCCTATGTAATTATTAAAAATATTCTATTAAACCAGCATCGAAACTTTAATGACCACATTTAAACAGGCAGAGTGCCTGTTAATTTGATACTATTAGAAAATAAAAATAAAATAGTGTTTACACGACGAATCTAATATAATATGTGAAATGTAATTAGTCGAAAATATAAAAAGTGAAAGTGGAGTAGAAAAATTTTGTATATACATATATCAAAATATGAAATGTAAGCTTATGAAAGTACAAACAAACATGAACCCTTTCATTATTTCAGTACTAACAAACGTTTGTAAAAGCGACGTTAAAATAGCTTACGAGGCGATATTTTCTCCATAGTGTCCGTTCGCTATTAGCTGTACAGTGTTTATGGGCGATAATATTCCTACACAGACCGCCAACCATTTCATGAGCATATACGGAGAGTACAAAAACTTGTCACTCGTCAAGTTCAGACGACGCCGCGCACTCTCGGCAACGACTCCGCCGTTCGTGGACTTTCTCCGTATACATATTTCTAACGAGATAGTTGACTTTACACAGCGTAGTGAACGGTGATTAATGACGACTTCTCATTAGGGTATATAACGTATCTTTTAAATGATGTAGAAATGTTATTGAAATTTAAATTTATGCATTAAAAATTATTTATGTTCTCTTTTGAAGTCAATCGCAGCGCAACGGCGCGAGCGTGCATCTGTCAACGGTACAGGTTTTGGGTTCGATTCCCATTGGAGGAAGTGGAATACTTAATGTTTTCATTTCCTCGCTCTGGTATCAAGACAAAGCGTGGCGTAGAGTTCAACCACTCAACACGCAATGCCTTCGGAATTTGGAATTCTTTGGAAAGTGGGGAACGGAAGTGTCTTCCTGGGAACGGAACATTAGGTTCGCAAGTTTCCTCTTCAACAGATTAATGCTACGTGCGGGATACAGCGAGAAACTATATAAAAATAACTTTTAAAAAAAATAACGTTTTGTCCGACGTTGATTTATTGAGCTGGTTCAAATTCTGCTTGACATTTTTTACCTCTAGGATTACGACGACTTATGCGCAACACTGAGTTTCGAAACAAAACATCAATATAATAGATACGTCAGCGTTATCACGTATCACTCCATTTATCTCGCAAGATGCATCCGCAACGCGTGAAGATACAAAAAAAACCCCAAAAAAGAAACAACAACAACAATCACATCATGTATTCAAAAGTTACCTAATCAAAAAGGCTACTTACGAGTGTGAGGGTTATCATTATATTACATGTAATTCTTAGGTACGGTTGTCCGCAACCCGCGGTTCACGCCGCAAATTGTATATTGTGCAAGAAAAGCAACCAACGCCTTTTACAAAGAAACACTTATACAAACGAATGTAAAAATATTACGTGACCGCCGCCAGATCGTGGATCCATGGAAAATCTATTATAATGGGACACTCGGGCGTTTACCATTTTAGAGAACATAACAGAATAGTATTACCTTTTTTTGCTAAAAACCAATCACAAACTTTAACTTACTATACAATAGATAAGGTTTGTGAGTTTATGTTTTTTTTTTATTGAGCTGTTTTTATTGAAAATTACATTTTAATAATATAATTTTGATGTGGAATTTCGTACTTACAGCGAAAATTGTACTAAAACACAATTCTTTAAATAAATTTTGTTTTATTAATATAGTATGTAGATATATTTCCCGTATAACCGTTTATCGTATACGAATACCATTTCTATTATTTCAGCCTTCTTCTCTGTGTGTGTGGTTGTTAATAATTTATATGAAATCTATTAACCAATTTACACGTAACACAAAATTAGATGCTTAATTATAGTTAATTAATCGTCGACTAAATGGGATAAAGCCTTAACTTCAATTAACATTGTTTGAAAGTAATATATTAATAATAAGGGAAAAAAATATGATATTTTTTTCTAAATAATTTAGATTCAATTACGAGTCCCATTGAATAGAAACGTGTGGGCAAAGTGGAAAATAAATCACGCGTAAGCGTCGTAACTTGACAATCTCGGTGTCAATTTAGCATTAAATTATAAGTAAAGCTGATTGACATAATTATTTTAACATTAAATATGAATTATACATAAAAATATAATTAAAACAATCATTAATAAAATAAAATGAAGAGGAGAAACAGTCGTAGCGCAGCGGCACGAAGTGTGACTGTAAAACCGACTGGTTGTGAGTTCGATCCCCACTCGAGGAGATGAAATATTTACTTAAATTTATATTTTTATTTCTTCGCTCTGGTGTAGAGGCAAAAAGTGCGGCGTTGAGTTCTGCCACTCAACAGGCAATGCCTCCAAAATTCGCGGAAAGTGGGGAACGGAGTGTCTTAACACTAGGTTCCCTCTGCCTACCCTGCTGTGTGCGGCATACAGCGTGAAGCTAATTTAATTTATTTTTTTAAAAGACTCATCTTTATTGTAGTATAGAGAAAAATAATCAGCTTCAGGTTGTATACCGCACATGGCAGGGTAGGCAGAGGAAACTTAGTGTTAAGATAGTGTGTTTTTCACTTAAAAGAAACCAAAACCAAGAAAATATAATACGTATCTGTATCCCGCATACAGCGCAGTAGGGAGCAGGAACTTAGTGTTAAGATACTTGGTTTATTTTCCGCTGAGTTCTGAAGACAGAGCGTGAAACTTAACGTTGCACCTCGACACCAGAGCGAAGAAATCAAAATATTAAATAATTATTTTCCTCGAGTGCGAACTAACAAATAAGTATATATTTACTTTTTAGAAATTTCTATCTTAAGTGTAGAATAGAACTTTAAAATTGTTATAAATTATATATATTTTTTATCAATACCGATTTAGAGAGCAAGATAAGAAAAATGTTTATCAGAAAAATACCACACGATTTACGTTTAATATTATATTTTAACATCCTTATATTTAAATATGTTTGTATGTATATAGAATAGTGTCACATTACCTACCGACGTGACCTACTTAGAAGTCCCAGCACATAAAATATTACTGATAATAAAATAAATAGCTTAGTTATAAAACTGAAACAGTGTGAATTGCATGACGATTTTTAAAATATTACAGCGATAAATTTCCATTTCGATGTTATTTGTACTACAAAATACGTGTTCGGCTATAAATACATATTTATATTGTTGTTATTTTTTCACCTTCACGCTGTATCCCGCATTTAGCAGGTTAGGCAGAGGGAACCTAGAATTAAGACACACGGTTCTCACTTTCCGCAGAATTTTCGAGGCATTGTGTGTGTTGAGTGGCGGATCTCAACGCCACGCTATGACTGGTTATGAGAGCGCAGAGATGAAAATATTAATAAATAATAATGCATTTCCCCAGGTGAGAATCGAACTCACATTCGTCGCATTTACAGTCTCGTTTACACGCTTGTGCCACTGCGCCACGACGACCGTAATTTCTATTTCAATTGTTTATTTAAATTAATAATTAGACAAATGTACATCTTTCTTAATATATGTCTTTTAAGAATATAACTGCGAATCCGGGTAGCTGATTTCAAATCATAGGTACTACCTATGATCTACTATGGTAGAGGTAGTGCGCTCCTCACAAATAACACAAAGTACAAATTACGTGCGCATATGCAACATGTGAGGCTTTATCACATCAGATACTTTCACGATACGAGTCACGATTTTATCATTATTGTTTGTTCCTTGAAAATAAGTTTTTTTGTTTACGTTCTTCGAAATGTAATATACCTAAGAGTATGATGCAATAGAATATAAATATTTTAATATATCTCTTATAATACAATAATATATTAACGAGATTGGTCATTGATAAAAAATGAAAGTCGCGACTAGTCAAAGAAAAAAAGTACAAATCAACATTCCTTTTGAAGGAAATTGACTTTTGTTCCTGGAATTGTAAGATTCTAAATAAATATTATAAAAAAGTTAACAAATGAAACATATGCATCCGCTGTTGCAGGTGCAGCCGCACCTTGAAAAACTGAGAGAAAAAAAGATCCTTCCGAAGCAGGTGGTGCAGATTGAATCAGAAAGTTTCACTTGAGGATGTACATTTTGTGTAATAACACTGTAATGCCCTTATATAGAAAGAGCAATTAGCATCATATTCTCTTAATTTTGTAAGAAAATTATAATTATGATTTCTACTGTTGTACTGTGAATATGTGATGTGTTTTGCGACACTCGCCTCACAATACCTCCACAATTCGGTGGAAAATTGGGAAGTATTATTATGTTAATATTAATGGGGAAAGGCGAAGTTCCTCAACTCTAGGTTCCCTACCTACCGTGCTATGTGCGGGATATGAAGTGAAGCTAAAAATACATAATATTATAACATACATTAAAAAAACATTTCGCCATGACCAACTGACAACTAAATCAAACTTAACGTACAAAATAGTTATATAAGAAAGTATTTTTAACCAGTCTTACAAAAAAAAGAAGAACAAAAACTAAGTTTTAATATTATAGAGGCAAAAAAATTAGTTCAATCATTATTCAACACTTGCCCAGTAAAAAATCGCGGCCGTTTTTTTCTGCGCCGACCTCTACCGATTATACAAAGAACTCTTTGTCGGAGATCACGCAAACGAGATTTTGATAATTACACCATGATAAATTTGACTGAGGCCTTATTTCAAGTTCGTACAGTTTATTATGAATAGTTTTCTTTTGAAAAGCACAAAGCAGAGGCACATCGTGGAGCATAGGCACAAGCATGCCACTGTAGTCGCGACAGGCAATGGGTTTGATTCCCACTTGAAGAAATGAAGTATTTAAATTATTGGTTCCCTCTACCTCCCCTATTGTGTGCGGTATACAGCGTGAATCTAAATTATCAGCGGCCCAAACAAACAAACATCCATCTTCTCAAATAGTCACTTTTATAAGATTAGAAGGGTTAATAGCCCTAGCGATTTAAAATTAAGCATCCGCATATATTTACTAAGCCTGACTTCAACACTCGACACAACTAACATAGCAATACATCGTAAGTACATACATACATAATCAAATAATAAAGATTATTCAACGCGTAATGCCTCGAAAATTTTTCAAAAAATGAAGAACGGAGTGTCTTAACACTAGGTTCCCTCTGCCTACACAGCTGCGAGCATGCGGCATTTTTCGTGAAGAATAAATAAAATGGGTCTTTGTTAAGAAAAATGATAAATTTCATAAGAGACAATTCTATCCCGTCGGATTTTAAACACAACAATACAAACAACACGGCACCACTCAAAGGTTTAGGCGCTTTCACGACGACTTATCTACATACATCAAATCCCACGCTTCGATTGATGTTCATTACAGTTTCAACTAGCTAATTAAATAGCGCTTATCTTACCTTTTGTTTTATATACAGTGTGTGGCTTATTACTGTGTTTTAATCTTTATATATATAAAGAATTGAGGACGTCGTGTAACTGTAACACGATGGGTTGTGGGTTCGATCGCCTCTTAAATAATAAAGGGGAATAAATTATGATTAATTAATATTTTCATTTTTTCAAACTTGCACCTAGGCAAAACGCCGGCGTTGAGTTTCGCCACTTAATGAGCAACGCGTCGAAAAATTCGGCGGAAAGGGAGGAACGGAATATTTTAACATTTCCCCCTGCCAATTCTGTTATATGCGGAATATACCGTGAAGTTGTTTTTTTTTAATTAATTAATTAAGACCGTAGCTCATTCTGTTTTCCTCTTGTTGAGATTCAGTTAGAGGTAATAAATATCTATACGTCACACTCATGCTTCGTATACGACGTATTTCTCTATTTTTAAAGATATCTACTGTAGTCAAAACCCACGGTACGCTATAACATATATATATTTCTCACAGATCACCATCGTTTACAGTATTTTTAATAAAATCCATTTTCATTAAAATTGTATTAATATAATAATTTAACTATTTCTTCATTCATATTACATGAAAATAAACTCATTTTTACTCTTTTATATAACATTTCTACAAGATATAAGCAGTTTAACAATAAATCTTTCGGGCTATTGTCGCCCGAGACAAGTCTGTAAACTTGTAGTGTAACTTCAACATAATAAACAACGCACTGAATACCGCAACAGTTTATTATAAAATAGTTTAGGCGAAAGCGAGTAAAAACTAGGTAATGGTTGCATTACATTTGAATCTCAACCAACAATCGTTGTTGTTGTGTCGTAAACTGATTTATATTATTTTTGAACACATTATTATGCGAAAAAATCTCTCTGTATTTAAGAGATTTTTTTTAGTTAAGGGAACATAAGAACCTAATGTTAAAATACTCCATTTCCATTAAGCCACTCCCGTTCCCCACATCCCGCCGAATTTTGCTAAACTTTGCGCATTATTTAGCAACAACGTTCTGGAATAAGCACAATATATATTTAATCAGTACTTCATATAATTCTTAAAAACAACATCTACCTAAAAAGAGTAAAAATTAAAAAAAAAACCTAAATATAAATATAAATAATTTGAAGCACAAAATTTGCAAATTTCCAATATGTAAATTTAAAATGTCAAAAATACCTTAAAATAATTACACATTAGAAGACAACATCAATCAGTCCATCAATCAAAGTATACATGATTACCATCAATCACTTAAAGTCAAATGGCTAGTTAAAAGTGCCAGAAATTGATGTGAAAGTGACTTCTTTATAATATAAGATGCAACAATTTTTCAATTACGTACTCTTAACAAGGAGATATGACATTTAAATAAGTGAGAAGTTCAAAGTTCAGGCCAGTCGTGGCGCAGAGGTACAAGCGTGTGCCCGTAAATGCGACAGGTTATGAGTTCGATTCCCTATCGAGGAAATCAAAAATTAAAATTTTCATTTCTTCGCTTTGGTGACGAGGTAAAGCGCGGCGTTAAGTTCTGGAACTCAGCACGCAATACCTCTAGAATTTAGCGAAAAATAGGATATAAAGCCTATCCTAATGTGTGCCGGATACAGCGTGACGCTAAAAAAAAGTTGAAAGTTCACAGTATACTAAGGGGTTATCTTTAGATATATACAAGGATGTTTGATTAGCCGTCACTTCTTAACGGCGGTACATAATCTGTTATATGACCGTATATGTGATGTTCCATACAATTTCATTTATTATGTAATAAATTGACGGCTACAAGCAGCTATATAAACGTAGGCGATAAGTGTAGATAAAAATGTGCTTTTTTATTTTTATTATTTTCATTATTATATTATATTCAAGTAGTGTTGTACTAAAAACCCGCTTTTTCGCAATTTAGGTAAAGACAAAGTTCGTAATACTTGGTCCTAAAGCTCGGTTTATATCACAAGCGGAGCAGACACATTAAGGACTACGTTGAACTGGCAATAGTAAACTAAATTAAAATTAGGGCGAAAAAGACCAAGCAGAAAGAGTTGAAAAGCACTCACTATTTTCTAGAAAACAGAGTGAAATAACTATAAAATACAAAATACGTTGTTGGTGGTAACGTAAACCTAATTTTCGATTTAAAACGAGCCCGTTCAGCCTACTCATTTCTTTTCTCTCTCGCATTACCCCTCTCATATCTCTTTCGCGTTGAAAACCGGGCTTTAGAACGTTCACAATGGTTACATACAAACAAGGCGCGTGTCCAAGTTATGGTTATTTCGAAATATTAAAAGCTATTGTATTTAAGGTTCGACTGCGAAACTTAAATTATTTTAATTGCGCAGTCACGGCTAGGCCGGGGCGGCGTTTGTGTGCTTATCGAGTGTCTCGTAAACCTACAACTTTATCGTTGACCGGCACGAGCTTTCTTTCCAGCTGTCCTTTTAATTGTAATCAATTGTCATCAAAAGTGATATCCAGGATACATTCAATTGTTCAGGTTGAAACGAGGCCTCAAAAATTTAATTCAAATGAAAAGCTCAAACAAGCTTTAGTAGAAGATACTTATTTAGAAAACGTATAATATAAAAATTTAAACGGTAAAAATTATAGGAAGGTTTCCAGGAGGCGCTGGTTCGAGTTCCGCTACGTTCAAATTTTTATACGAAAAATAAAAATTCTAATTTCTTTCCTAAGTATGGAATAACACTTTAAAAAATTTTAAAAATATTTAGTTGAAGTAATATTTAATATCTTCTTTACTATATATGTTTGTTACAATATAAAGATTTTTCAAAATTACTATAATATACATTACTTACTGATGATAATTATAATAATTAATAATTATTTTAGTAATTTAGGAATAATTAATAAGTATTTTGAAAAAGTTTATTGGGTAAATTATTTGACGTATTGGTGGTAAATAAATTATTTTACGTTATTTTGAGTAAAATTATTTGAATTTGAATTGGTTTTTCTTTTTTGCGAAAAATCTAAGTTATATTTTAAATAACGAATACAATTTCAAAACACATATTAAAAATGATAACATTGAAGGATTAACTTTATATATATTAAATTACAACAATAAAACAAGGCATATAAGCTAAAAAAAACGTGAGAAACTGGCGAACAGAACAAAGAAAACAACATATACCGGCGCAGCTTTGCGATACTGATGTCCAGTGACTAACCGCTGTTCGTCGGTGGAGCTACTAAAACAACTCATCCGACCACTTGACGCCATACCTAATAAAACTGAGCGTGTGAAGTTCGATAAATAGAGAAAAATAGCTTTCTGGAACATTTCCAGCGACCTTGAGCCTCTTCTGTAAGAGCTAAGACAACTCACGCGCAGAATTTATAGATAGATTGCCCTACTTTACCACATTGGTCCAACAAAAGTGATCGAGAAAACGTGATTGTTTTTATGTAATTCAACGTGTTTCTGCCGTGGCGTGTATGTGTGTTTGGAAAGGTGAATGTAGAATTGATTTGTTATATCAAATCTTGTTACAAAATCGGTACATCTTTAGATCGTGATATACGCTTACAAAATATCGATCATAAACGAAGTGGCAATGTAAATGAGAACGTAAACTATGAAGAAATGATAATGCGAAATGACTCTAATCTGCAAGCGTACCAATTTTATACAGTTTAGTCATAGTCATAACTGAAGCCGTCGTAGTGCACGGGCACAAGGGTGTGACTGTAACGCGACGGTTATAAGTTCGATTCCCACTCGAGGGAATGAATTATTATTTAATAATATTTTCATTTCTTCGCTCTGGCACAACACAAAACCCCGACGTTGACTTCCGCCACTCAACACGCAAGGCCTGAAAAAAAAATCAACGGAAAGTGGGGAACTGAGTGTCTTAACACTAATTTTCCTATGTCTAGCACGCTATACACAGGATACAGCGTGAAGCTGATTTATCTGTTTTTTTAGTCACAGTCTTCTGGAATAGTTAAAGTACCAGTATAATTACTAAAACTTACAGTAGGTACATTAGTGAGTAGGAAATACATTTATCGAATAACAACCTTGTTAGAACGTAATCGTTCCGAGTTAGTACATCAATTCGTTAAGAACAAGGTCTGATTATATACAATGAAGGTATGATTCTTCCGTCCATTCATTATTTTATACAAACAATTTTTTGATTCCAACCCAAGGAAAAGAAGTATTTAATATTTTTATTTCTTCGCTCTTGAGTCGAGGCAAAGCGCGGCGTTGTGTTTCGCGAATCAATACCACAATACATTCAGAATTTGGCAGAAAGTGCGGAGCGGCATGTATTAAGTTCCCTCTGACTTGCGGCGAGGAACTTAAAAGTAAGATAAGACACCATGTGTTTTTTCCATTCATTCTAAAAATATAAATAGTTAGATGTCGCAATCGAATAACCTTTAAAAAAATTCCAAAAATTAAGTTTATATTACAGAAAGGCAGCATGTGAACGTTAGTTCAGAAATCGTTAAAGTAAAACCTCTCCCAGTAAAATCTTAAGACACTATCTTTTTCAAAAATCCATCCACGTAGTAATAATAAAAGGAATAAAAAAAATATCATCCATATGTACGCATCTAAAACATCGACAGACATCTCTCCGTCTATCGATGTTTATTGAAAAGTAATTTAAATAGGGTTTATTTTAAGATGTTCAGCACATGTTACGAAATAATAAAGGAATTGGGTCAAACAGACTGCGTGAGAGAATTCTTATTAGTTAGTGACTTACGTTATACAAATAGTATCCAGGAATAAACTTATTTTGCCCCTGGCAATGTCACATAGATTTTTTTATATGTTGAAATAGTCTTACGAGGTTCTGTGTTTCGCTATAGTCGACTAAAGCTTTCTAAATAAAAGAATAAAATATTTAAAGGAGGAAGAGTGATGATGAAAAGGTGATGAAGCATTATAATATACAGTAAGTTCTAAATGGATATCACGTTAGCTCATACCAAAATTAATAATATATATATATATATTTGTATTTTAATAAAAACTGAATTACGGAGATATAGCAAAGAAGCAACGCAGACAGTCTTGACGTTGTCAATATTTATATCTATAATAAAGGTGTTTTTATAAAATAAAGTGCAGCGTTGGGTTCCGCCGCTAGACACAGCGGTGGTATTATTCTAACTTTTAAATATTTATACAATATTTAGAGCTAAACTTACAAATTAACTTAGACCAAACTTACGTATGTCACAGTAATATAATAATAATAGTCCTGGTTTCTTGTATAACTTCAACATATATGGAAATTTAATTTTCGAGACGTTTTGTGGTACAAAACACAACAAGTTGTTTATTTTTATATAATCCGAAATCTATATGTATATTGCGTGTTATATAAAAAAAAACAACGACGGTTTACGATATTGACTGTCAATTTACATATGTATTGTTAAAATTATTATTGGATCGTTCGAAATATTATTTATTATAACTATTATTGAAAATAGTGTCAGTGCGGGCAGTTAAAAGTTTAAAGAACATAAATGGTAGTGAAAATGGTGTCACGGAACGTACCTTCCACAACATATACATAAAACCAGTAAAGAAACCGTTTTATGGTGCAGTAATTATGGATCGTTGAAGTAAAACATTAAAACATCTCTTTGTCTTGGCAATCGTTCGTGTGTTAGGTATACATACGAAAACGCTACAAAAATCGATATCGAAAATCGTTTAGCGATCGTTCGTATACAATCGCTAGTATATTTCGCTTTATATAATAACATATTATGTTATACAATAAAAATATATTATTCTTATAGTTAATCTCCAAAATATAAAAATAAAATATGTAATAACATATTGTATAACACTTTCACTCGTCGTTACTCGATTGAAAATGGCGGTTAGCCTAATGATATGATTATGAAACTTCGCTATTGAAATTAATATGTAATTATGGAATGACAACAAAATTGTGAACTACGTTTTCGATGTACATTTTTCAATTATATAGTTGGAAAGTCACCTTTATTACTTTAATCTTAATTTTTATGTTTATTTTGTTTTGCATATCTCTTAAACAAAAGCGATAAAAATAATATATTTACTTTATTGAATGAACAGCTATTAAATTTAATTTGTATTTACTTAAAAAGTTTAAGTTTATATTTTACTTACGTAATATTAGGTAATGAAGGAACACCAATAAAATTACTCTTACCTGTGGACAATAAAAAAATATAATTAAAATTTAAATTCAAATATAAAACATTTATAAAAGTAGGCCAAGTGAGGCTAGTCGTGGCGCAGTACAACAAGGCAAGGGACACGCGACAGATTATGGGTTGGATTCCCACTCAAAGAAAATAAAATGTTTAATTTAATTCCATTTCTTTGCACTGTTGTTAAAGCAAAGCGCGGTGCCGAGTTCCGCAACTAAACTCGCAATGCATCAAGAAATTTTAAAGAAAAAACAACCAATTTCGTGAGTCAAATACAAACTAAGACATAAATTAATTGTATAAAATAGTATGTTGAAATAATATTAATCAATTAAATATGTAAATTAAATGTTTAACTGATTAACATATTACAGACGCGTCATCGCGTTTAAACAGAGAGACCGTTAAAAATTTGGCACCTAATAATAACATCGTTGACAATATCAACAGATGTCATCTCCCCCACAGCTCTCTCAAATACGCCTCTAACCTATCTTATATATATTATAAAATAGTTTTAGTACCGTCATTTGTATTTATTTTTTTATGTATAGGATAAAAGTCATAAAACAGTAATACTACTTAACAAAGTAAACATTTATCAATGTAAACACAGGCCAGTCGTGGCGCAGTGACGCACGCGTGTGACTGTAAACGCAACAGGTTGTGGCTTCGATTTCCACCGGAAGAAAATAAATATTTAATATTTTCATTTCTTCGCTTTGGTGACGAGGCAAAAGCGCAGCGTTGGGTTACACCACTCAACACGTAATGCCTCCAATTCAATACAATACAGAAAAATAAAGTAAATGTAATCGAATAATAATCTATAAAAGGGTATATATTTTTAGTACGTATATAGAAGTTATAAAAATAATCAAGAGTCACGCTTAACAAACTGTTATTATTCCAATACAATGTTATGTTCTTACAAAAAAAAAATTGAATATAACCATATATTAGCATTTCATTTCGTTACCTAAGCGAAGCGTAAATGCATTCTTTATCAAAAAATTCCCGTCGCGATATTTATTTTTAGCTTGACTAGACGCGTAGAAAGCGGTTCGGTCTGCGTGACACTATCAGGACGTGTTGAAGTGCTGATACAGAAGATAACATCCGATATGATAACCGCTACTAATCCATAAAAATATGGAGAGATTTTTGCTAAATATGAAGTGAAAAAAATCTTTGTATTATATTGAAATTTAGCCGATTTCGTCTAATGACATAACAAAATGATTTCGGCCTTTTTTCCGTTTCGTCATTCTTATTTATATAAGTGAAAATTCGACTGTCCACCTGTTGTTATCTTCGAAAAAGTGTAGGTATATATACAAGATTATATTAGTCTGTGGCATGAGTCGAGTCACGTATGCCTGGTTTACATCAAAGTGAACAAGTGCTAATATTAATATGAGCTTACATCACTAACAAACTAAACCTAGTTAGGTTTATTAAACACACTCTCGAACTAAAGATTTCTTAACTTAACTTAGCTTCACGCTTTATCCCTAGCGAAGTAGTCAGAGAGAACGGAGCGCCAAACGCTAGTGTCTCTATATACCTCTTTTGCCTCGTTCACTGCCATCAACCTCTTCATACATGCCCTCAGGGGTCCTCATTCTTTTTAGGTGACTTTTCTCCAGTATCTTTGATACTGTGATTTCAAAGGTCAACCGAGGGAAGAATATATAAAGATTAAGATGATATAAAGTTTTCTTACTTGTATTAAAAAAAACAACAATTTATAATAAAAAAAAACCTTTAGAAAACGGTTATATAGACTATAACGGTGGTAGTATAAAAAAATATTTCCAAGGAATACAAGTCATTTAGAGATAAAATGTTTTAAAATTTCCAAAAACATAACACGAACGTACTATAAAAATGCAACGCACAAGGCAACAACGGCAAGAACAAAGCGAACACGAAAGTACAAACATAAGAATTCAGCTCACGTCCAGTTCTATAATAGTTAAGAATAATAATAAAATAAACAACAAAAATGACCAATTATCAAAGAAAAAGACGCGAAACGAATTACAAATACCTTACAATGTACAAGAAGTAACAAAAATAGATAAGAGTCTACGCACGGTGTCCGGTAACTTGGGAAAATGGGTCAGTTATTATTATAAAGTGCAATTCTCTACGGTTTATTGCAAACGGAGCGTCATCACATTTTACAACGTGACTCCATTCAAGATATCTTCCTGGAATTCTATAATAAACCGGTATAGCCAAATATTGTGTTTAGTCCGTTTGAAACATATAATTATGAACAAAGAACGTCTCTAAATATTTATTGCTGTATATCATCTTTTGAAGTGAAATGGCAGTTGTTGATTCAAAGCCTATTTAGATGATTCTACTACTTCCAAAAATTGTTTGTTGAGATGCGTAACACAACTCCGCACATTGTCTTATCACCCACACATGAAATAATTCATTTACCCGAGTGGGCATCGAATTCACAACCAAGGCACAACAATCAGACGGTGGAATACTCATCATAATTTCGATTCGTTATTAAATTTAGACACAAGTTCTAAACCAGCACGAGCCCCATTAACGCTCACAATTCGATATCACAGTTAAAGAAGGAGCTTTTAGAACTATTTTTAAATAAACTAAAGGTATACCAATTCTGGGAAAGGAAACTATACGCCCATTAGCACTTCCTCTTGGGTGTCACTAGCGGACGTCAACGTGAGTGTTGCATCACGCGGATATTAAGATATCCTTTGATGATCAAAATTTGAAACATATGACATATTAAAAATGTATATTGTAGTACATTTTAATGAAGCCAGTCGTGGCGCAGGGGACTGTTGGCGCTTCTTACTCAAGGAAATTCAATATTTATTTAAACTTATATTTTCTTCGCTCTGGTGTCGAAACAAAGAGCAGCGTTGAATTCCGCCACTCAACAAGTAGGCAGAAAATGGGAAACAGTGCCTACCTACTCTGCTGTGTGTGGGATACATCGTGAAGCTGATAGGCAAAAAAAGTCGAAATTTTATTTACATTTACAACATGTGATTAATGAGATTAGCTAAACGACTTAAATACGCCTTCAACAACAAAGAGTTTCTTAATTACTTTTGACGATACGTTCACTGAGACACTTAAGCATCTACAAGCATCATCAAAAAATACACTTTAAATGATATCTAATAAGATTCAAAATATTCTACCACGAAACATGGCTACAGTTTGAGAACTGCTGGGTTCATATGGCAAAGTGGCTTAGGTCAGGGTCGATGACCTCTCGGGAAGTCAAGCCCAGGAGGCCTAGGTCCGCTAATTTACAACGTCGGGGCACGCAAGCGTTGGACCTAGGCCCCGTTAGATAATTGCTTCGAAATGTAATTTTTCGCTTCGTGACTGACTCTAATGAGCCGTCAGTGTATTAAATTTCTCATATAAACACGAGCTTCCGTTTTCATATCGCATTACAAATTTTACTGATTAAAATGTTTTTTTTTAATCATTTTTTATTAATTCAATTACGATATTACGTTTTAATACATCTGTTATTTAGTCTGTATGTCGCCATTTAAATTTATTATAGAACTAATTTCTAAAATATAATTATGACACGAAAATTGTGTATTTAATTAATAATCTTCAATATTAAGCTTAATCAATCTATTTCGTAATAGATCAGCTTTTAGCATTTTATTTTTTATGATTTTCATATTAATTCCGTACGTTAAAAGTGAAAAGGAAAGGCCCATTATTCAGGGTATGAATGTAAAACGATGGTTGTAGGTTCGATCCCAACTCGAGGGAATTAATTACCCTCACTCCCTCGAGGCACCTAGGCAAAAGCCCGGCGTTGAGTTCCGTCACTTAAGACGCAATGCCTCGAAAAATTCGACGGGAAAAGTGGGAAACGAAGTGTCTTAACACTAATCTAGTGTTAAGACACTTCGTTTCCCACTAGCGTGAGGACATTTTGTTAATAGAAAATTACAACAATCCACATCTTGTGGGTGTTACAGGACGTTATTAAATGTGAGTAACCTGCGAATTGGGAAGTACCCTATTTCACTAATAAAATGTGTCTCTAAATAGAATAGTTCGTTCTAATTTATTTATTAAGATAGAACAAAGTACATCTGTTAAAGCAATACCTCCAATCTCAGCTTTAACAAAAAAATACACATCCATCATTTTCGCCATCACAAACAACATGTTCGGGCAACTCACGAACAGAATGCCTTCGGGCAAATTTTTCGTTGTACAAAAACTTTCAACAACAAAACAACGTTAGACTTAAACGTAAGACAATTAATTTTAAGAAAAAAAACCTATATATTGTAAGCTCACTCTTATAAATTCCACCCTACACCTGCTGTTTCGTGACTGACGAGGAGTATAGAGGAGGCCACACCTCCTTGTGGCTATTTCAACCAAATCACACACGCCACAAAAAAGAATGGAAAATAAGGTCCTCCATTACCATATATTTGGATTTTATTGCTATGTCGTGTGCAATAAAATTCGATTGTGCATATTCTAGAATAATCAATGTTCCATATTATTTTGAATTATTAATAAAGACATATTTTTTTATAAAATTAGGACATAGCTTGATTAATAATTTATTATGATAAGGGTTAATAGCCTACATTTTTTTTCGATATATAATATAATATAATAAGATATATATGCATATATTTTTTTATATAATATGGTACAGGATTTGTGTATGTAAATAAAGATTTAAAATGACTTCCGGTGTTGGAACGATATTGTCTGTTTCGCTCCCCTATTTGTTCTTTCAATAATAGTTAACAACTGTTAATGACTGAGAGCAATTATTACGTGATTTCAGAGGGTGCAGGCCCTTATATAGGACAGACGGTCATTGACTTCTCACTTGATGGAACCTGCTATTACGGTTTAACTTTTTTTTTCAGTTTCACGCTATATCCCGCTTTCAGCAAGGTCAGTAAAAGGAACCTAGTTAGAGGACGATGCTTTATTTCTACACTAAAGAAAAAAAAACTTAAGAATTTAATATTTAATTCGTTCATTTTTCCTCTCTAGTGTTTCATCATTTCCTCGAGTGGGGATCGAAACCACAATCAGTCTCGTTCACTACTTCTATTCATTATCATTGTAAATAATCTGAGCAGTTTCATGGGGCCCATTAAAACGACGCACACCTAAGTGGAACGAGCACATACTCTAGATAACCATAAGATGTCTTATAAAGTAGCCCTGCTTGAAAGGAGGCTTGTCTAAAGCATACTTTAGTCGATAATTTTGACATCCTCGATTATAAAATGTAAGTTTTATTTCTATTAATTTTATTCGTCTAATATTTTTATATTGTATCTGGTCCATGGTGGTAATCTGGTAAAGTTTAACTCTTAACCATATTAATGATTATTGACATTTGTTTATAACAGTGTAAGAACTTGAAAAAGGTTATAAATACACAATTCACGAAAGCTAAAGAATCTTGTAATCTAGAGTCGATCCAGTTTAATTTCCGCCCATTTTAGGGACTTTTCGCGTTGGGTGGCAATACCTGACACCTGGCATTGTCTGACACGACCGATCGAAGTTAAGACCTCACCAATAGTTACTGGCTAAAGCCCATTCGGTATATACCGATAAATATAGTTATGAATAAAATAATAATTAATTATTATTACGACTTATATTAATATAAGTATAAATAAAAGGAGTTATTTTAGTTTACATCCCTGTTTGCCTATAAAGATAGCGCAAAGACGTTATATAAATATATGTGTAATAAGTTATCAAGACACGCGCCAGCGTCTCCAGCCAAGTAAAAAAGATGGAAACGTGCAATGTGTGTCTCATATGAACCATTTCTAGCTACTTTTGAGACATTTTATAAATCGTAAAGTAGTTAATCTACATACGTGAAACGTATCATATTTATTAAAACTCCCTAGCTGGTAACGTATATAAAATTTCACCAATTTAACTCATACATATTAGCCGAACATACTGGCCAGTCGTGGCGCAGCGGCACAAAGTGTGACTGTAAAACCGACTGGTTGTGAGTTCGATCCCCACTCGAGGAGATGAAATATTTACTTAAATTTATATTTCTTCGCTCTGGTGTCGAGGCAAAGCGCGGCGTTGAGTTCTGCCACTCAACACGCAATGCCTCCAAAAATTCGGCAGAATGTGGAGAACGGAGTGTCTTGACACTAGGTTCCCTCTGCCTACCCTGCTGTGTGCGGGATACAGCGTGAAGCTAATTTAATTTTTATTTTTTTTAACTCATACTGTTATTGACATATTATTAACGTTTAAAAACCGGTATTTTTGACTGACTCACTCTACTCATCAGAAATCTAACTAACTTCTACGTGACCTAGAAACTTAATATTTAGTATCACTTAATCAAAATCGGGCACTAAATCAAATATTAAATTAATAGTCCAATACAAGCTTGAGGAGTACTAACTTATAAATGTAATAAAGCCTGCTTATAAAAAAGTTGTCGAGTCAAATCTAGAACTTGAATTTTAACCTGAGAGGACTTCTGTCTGTGAAGTCGAGAACAATGCATTACCAAAAATTTAACTTGGCTCTCATTACACATTGATGGTTTTAATAGTATATTTTAAATAAAACGATGTGCAATCATAGATGTGACTCACTACGTATGTCACAAGGTTGCTTCTCAATTGACATTTGCAATGAAACCTGACAAGACTGAGCGACAAACAGAATCTAAAATTAGAGCAAATACATGTCATATTGTCTTCATAACACATATAGGTCAAGAGTTGGTAGTTAGTAATGTGGATTAGTCACGCAGTCATAATTAATATTTACTTTCATAGAAAATAATGATGAATCTTGAAGGTTTTGAAAATAAATTTCTTATCTGATAGCCCAAGACCCACTTCTGGTAAGGCCCTACTTTTAAATTAGTGAGTACTTACGCAAACTGTCTTAACTACATATTAGCCTAACAGTTCTCAAAAAATCAGCTTTGCCAAAATGATGGGACCGGACGGGATCTGGGAACCTTGGGAACTTCTGGTCTGTGAACTTTATAATTCAAAACTAAATTTTGTCACTCAAATATTAGACTATAGAGGAGACCGTAGAGATATACCACTATCCGTTATTTTACGATAAACAACTATAAAAAGACAAAAACATATAAAATGTAAGTATAGTTTACCAAACCAATTCGTTTCTGTATTGAATTACATTCGCCTGTTACATCGACAGCCTTGAACTCACAGGACAAAGACACGAGGACTCGCGTACAAAGAGTTCAATATGTATTTTGTAATGCTTCCCTTCACCAAGAATCTACTCAAAACTTGCATATTCATATCGTTTACATACTTCATAAAAACGAGATAAAAATAAAAGTGTATATAAGCAGATGTGGTTTTAGACTTTTTTTATTTGAAAAAAAAAAAGAACCAATCGAAATAGTTTCTTTAGTTAATACGACCAATATAGGCAAAGTTTTAATTAAAAACCTGCCACTGATAATCATAAACATGATTATATTTTAATGAATGTTTTCTAAACTTATATTTCCTAGAACATTTATTTAGTCATAAGAAAAAATATATGATGATCCTACAACTTGACGGCGAGATTAGCATTTTTTGCGGGCGGTACTGTTATTCCAAAGTAGAAATTACAATGCAGACAAAGCCTCGGGCAAAATCTAGTGGCAAAATTCATTTAAGCGAGAGGTGAACGACCGCGGGCCGAAACGGCCGACTCGTGAAACACTAAAACCGTACCCCGAAAACGCTAAATTGATTTGCGATTCGCGTTGTTTCCTTGAAAAGACAAAGCAGCTAAACACCTTATGTACATACAAAATGCCCAAGTACTGTTTTGATATAATTCCTTACAAACATATTAAATTTACAACATATTATTTTTTTTCACCTTTACGGTGTATCCTGCATGAAGCAGGGTAGGCAGAGGGAGCCTAGTGTCAAGACACTTCGCTCCTGCTTGCACTGCGTGCTGAGCGATCTCACCGACGCGCTTTGCCTTGACACCAGGGCGAAGAAACAAAAATACTAAACATTTCATTTCTCGAATGGAATTCTAATAACATAAGTCCCAATATATTAGGTTATATATAGTATTAAACATTCAACAAAACAAAAACAAAATATTTTACTGTAAAAAGAATGACTCATCATATAAATTCAAATACCAATATAACGTTTTTCATATCTGCTGCATCAAAATACAAGGCATTGATAGCGATAGCGGTTGATTCTAGAATTTTCCTCGCGAGGCAAAAAAAACTTATTTATCAAATATAATAACGATACAAGACATTATATTTTATTATTATTAATAATAAAAGGTGTTCGAAACCTGCGTTTCTTACATCGTAAGAAAGACAGCGGAACCGATCCAGTGACCTTCATTGTGTCATTAGTTCCAGTTTTTTAAAGTGCACAGAAACAGAATAAAGGTGAAAATGAAAAATGTTATATTATATTATATTATATTATACTTGATATTTCGAGGTGAGTAACAAAATTTATTATTTTATTTATACAGCTTCACGCTGTATCCCGCACACGGCAGGTTACACAGAGGAAACATTTTCCACCGAATTCTGATTCTGACTATGGCGAGACTCAACGCCGCGCTTTTTTTCGAAACCAGAGCGAAGGAATGAAAATATACATTGAAATAAATATTTCATTGCCTCGAGTGAGGATCGAATCACCACACCGTCGCGTTACAATCACACCCATGTGCCGCTGCGCCACGACGACCTTTTTTTGTATAAACAATAAAATACTTCTCACAAAACAATATTCAGGCAACAAGATCGCGTGACTCCTCAACATTAGTAAGTACAAATCAATAATTCATACGCGGTCGCTTTCTATTTGTGTTTGACACATTTTTCTTTGTGCTATATTGTAATATATAATAATATATTAATATAAATAAAAAAAAATATTTAAATTTAATTAAACTAAAAGACAATTACTTACTCGATCTTATTTTATTAAAAGTTATAAACCTCGACTGTGTTTACAATATTTGTGTTTATTTATATTTATTTGTAAACTAGTGACCTGTATATTGTACGACGACGTGACGGAGAGCTGAGCTGAGTGATATAAGCTTATGAAACCTTTTTTTTTAAAGTAACATTTATTAACGTACTTACTTGTATTATATACTTACATACATTTTCCCTAATATTAATTCACGTCAAAGTTTATATACATACAAACAAAAAATATATTATTAATATTTGTTATATAATTAATAGTAAAACATTCTTATACAAAAGCATTTTAAAATACAAACATAAAATACCTATGTAGTAGAAAATAAAATTTACTATATTTAGACGATGCGTGTTGGATGAAATAATACAACGGCGCATTTCCGTTTTAGTCAGACCAAGACGAATGTGTGTGGAGTTAACCCAATCCTTATTGTACTTGCAGTTATCAATTTCACGGAGTTTTAATATTATATTAAAATCCTATGAAAAAATATATACGAGATATTAAAAAATCCATTCAATTTTTTAAATAAATAAATTAGATTTACGCTGTATCCCGCACACAGCAGGGTGGCAGAGGGCACCTAGAGTTAAAACACTCCGTTCCATGTTTATTTTGATAGCTAAAATAGCACAGCTTAAAAAAAATGAAAACTGTGCTATTTTAGCTATCAGCATTGACTTTCATGTTAAAGCGGCTTATTTAGTCTCAGGGTTAAAGAACAACGACAAAACAGAAGGCCGGTAATAGACAGATATAGACTAAATGACTAAAATTAACTTCACTTTGTATCAGCCCTGCAAACTGCAGGGAACCTAGTGTTAAAATACTCCGTACTCTATTCTCCGCTTAATTTTTTTGAGGCATTGCATGTTGAGTGACGGAACTTAATGCCTGGGTTTTCTTTTGGTGCGAGAGCGAAGAAATGAAAATATTAATATATAATAATCGAACCCACAACGGTTACAGTTACAGTCACACACAGTTGCGTTACTATACAGAATGCTCCTGCGCCACTACGGCCTCTACCACTAAATAACTAAATTAACAATAAAATACAAAAATAAATAATAATAATAATTGTTTTTTATTATATTTGACAGCACAATATTGATAAATGAATAATATAATCATCAGCCACTTCAAACTAACGTTCGTTCCTTATTTAGTGTACAAGTTAATGAGCAAAGGGAAAAGGGGGACGTTGGGAATTGAACACGTGTCCCGCCCGCTTCCGTTACACTGTTTACAGATGCTGTTTCAGTTGTTTAGTTTACTTTGTATCTACGGGCTATGTGGTCCCAACTTTATGTTCCAGCGTTGACGTTAATGTCGATAGTAAAATTTGAATTCTGTTGAGAAATGTCATGTAAGGCGTTTCTTTAGAATAGTATAGTTTATTGTATTGTTTGGTATATTTTATTTTGGAGGGATTAATTGCTATTTTAACAAAAAAATACAATTCATGCTAGTATATCCCTCACTAGGTGTTAGGACGCTCTGTTGCGTACTTTCCACCGAATTTGGAAGCATTGCGTATAGTGGTGGAACTCTAAACCGGACTTTTGTCTTGGTGCCAGACCTTAAAAATTAAAATATTAAAAAATAGTCATTCATTCACTCGAGAAGTGATCGAACCCACAACCGTCGCGTTACAGTCACACATAGTACCCCTGCGCCACGATGGCCGCACAAATATATTCATACAATTTATTTCTAACATACAACGTCATTTTATCATAAACTTTTACAATCACATCTCTATAAAACATCGTTCACTGACGACCCATAGAGCTACCTATAATGTACCTTAAAAGGATCTCCACTTTTTTCGTATTTAACAAACACAATGGTATCGTTTTACCGTCTTATCACTTTTCCCACGCCCCCGTGAGACAACACGCGGCGGAGACATTACCGAAGAAGTATCAAACTAGCTAGCAGTTGAATAAACATACAGAATAAAGACACACTCCATGTTACGTAGATAAACTTTTTGGACGTTACAAACAAACATACGACTAAGGTTACAAGTCCAAAGGCCGCGGCCCCTCTTTCTGGCTTAATTGATATTCTATAGATGGATTAGGGTGGTGGTTTTAAATAAAATGTTTGTGTATATTTCATTTATTATGTAAGGAACATTTTATTATCAGTTTCCATGGCGCCGTTATTGTATATACGCTTCTTTTGAAACAATATTATTTTAGCAATTTAACAAAATTACTTTCGAAACAAAATGATTTTAGTAACAACATTTGTTATCATCTTTGTCTGTTAGTATCGGATTCCTATATGACCTCATCAATTGATGGAAGTCAGGTGTACATACACAGGGTGATTGTCAGATATATGTACAAACTAATACAGATGATAGAGAAAGATTACATTCCAAACATTTTTACCCTATATAATAAGGATGCTCTGAAATTTTACCGTTCCTGAGATAATTTCCATTCAAAATAAAAAAAATCTAAATACCATATGTGCGAATCAAAAATGCTTAAATACAAATATTTTGCGTGTTTTACTACCAACTATTGATATTCTTATTACTTGCCTACATGCTGTATTTGACATCAAATAAATGTTATTAATATTATAATTTTTTAAAAATATCTATTAAAATAAATAATATTTGTTATCTATCCCCTTTTTTATTACCTGTATCAAATTTTCTATCTATTGTATATATACATTTAAATATAAATAATCGAATACACGTAGTTTTAATTCGAACAATAGAGCTACATATTTCCCAAGTCTTTTATCACTCCCACATGGTATTGGTAGTCATTTAAGTTTTTATTCAAACGCCATTCATTTAGACCACTGGTTCCCAACCAGTGGTCTAAATTATATATATAGTGGATTTTAATTTTATGACTGGGGATGGTGAGGCGAAGTTTCTGTTTGATTATCACAGTTAATTTATATTATACCTAAATACATAGTGTAGTGTAAAATACATAGTGGCCTCCTAACAAGAATGATAAAAAAATGGCCTTTAATCAAGAAAAGTTTGGGAATCCCTGACACAAAGATGAAGGTGAAAACGAAGGTGACTGATTGCAGACAAGTCGAAATGAAAAATCGATAACGGTATCGTACAAACGCAAACGTCGCGATAGTATTGACTATTAAGATAATATTCTTTTAGCTTCACGCCAGCACTAATAGCAGTGTAGGTAGAGAGAACCTGGGAACATAGTGTTAAGTCACTCCGTTCCCAAATAAACCCTTCCGTTAACTACTTTCCGCCGAAATTTAAATTCTATACTAGAAATTTAAACAGTTTGAACATAATACAGGGCAATAACTTCAGCTTCAATTCATATTTAAATGAGAACCGAAGCAACGATGAGAAATCTAATTTAAAAATACATCAATAATAACCGAGTGGCTCGTTTAATGTTATTTTATGATTTTTAAATTGTGCGTGCTTGTAATGGAATGGTTGTGGGTTCGATACCAACGGAGGAACAAATTATTATTTATTAATATTTTCATTTTTTCGCTCTGGTAGCGAGATAAAAGCGCGGCGTTGATATCCATCTCTACACTCGAAAATTTTCAAAAATTCGGCGTAACGTTCCCTCTACCTACCTTACTACTATATGCGAAATATAGCATGAAACTAAAAAAAATTGAGTCACTTGAGGCCAATTTCATTTCAAAGATGAAATTAAATACGAAGGGTTAATGAAACTAGAGCCCTGCGTAATGGTTAACACTAGTTTTATCAGTTAAATTTAGATAATATCTGAGCGTGGTAGATTGAATTACGAGATATCAGTTAACTCGTGGTTTAACGTCTTGATGAGTTCCGTCATCTGTGAATATATACAAAGTATTGGGTAAATGAAACTAATAAATTGTAAAAGCAGTATAATGAAATGGCATGGAGTTGTATTAATTTACTACAATTATATATATATATATATATATATATATATATATATATATATATATATATATATATATATATATATATATATTATTAATATATAGTATTAATGTATGTTTACAAATAAAATATATATTGTAGTGTAACAGTACTTTTGTATTTGGTGGTATGTGTATATACTATTTTCACCTTATCAATATTTCAATTTACTGCTTTATTTATGGCAGACCATAAGACTTCTACCACTACGAAAAATGGCGAAAAACGGAGTGTCTAAACACGAGGTTCCCAACCATTTAGTACGCGGGATACAGCGTGAACCTGGTCTTTTCTTGGATGTACAATAAAGAGTTGTTCACATTATTATATCAGTCACTTCCTTAAGCTAATCGTCACACAAGACAATCCGATCAACGGTTTAAGTTAAACACAACCCACACAATCGATGCATACAACGTGAGGAACACTAAGCATTTAATTACAAACGCTTGTATAGATTTCCCTGTGAGCTTCACCCATTGAATTGCCGTCAGATGAGAGATAATATGAAGCGGCTTGAGTTATACTAAAATTAAAACTGTATAGAAACAACTTTAATTGAATATTTTATATGTATTATAAATGCGACAGGTTGTGAATTCGATTCCCATTCAAGGAGATTAAATGTTAAATATTTTTGGTTTTTTCGCTCTAGTTAAAGCGCGGCGTTCAATTCCGCCGCTCAATGGAAAGTAGTGTCTTAACACTAGAAACCATAATAAAGAGTTAAAGTTATCCCGCTACACCAAATCCTATCCACGCTACACGCGGGATGCAGCGTGCTAGCTTAAGAAAAAATTAATGTAATCAGTACATACAGAAAGTAAGAATGAAATTGATGAGCTTGAAAAGCCCAAAACGTAATAAATTTAAATGTTCCATAGTATATAACAATAAGATAAATTTATTTATCGTCCATTTGTTTAAGTTACGGAGACAAGTCACTGGTTTCTACATATAATTACCTACGCTGGAGATATTTGAGAAGATCGTTAATTCCACATCTCCAATATGAATGTTACCACGACGTACTCGTATGGATTGCGTTTTAGCTTAAATGAGTTATTATAATCATCTCTACATCGATTGGATATAATATATCGAAAATATTGAGTAACGCCGTTAAGATTACGTAATTAATTACATAGTATATATTTTTTATTTAAATATGTTAAGCTGTATAATGCTGACTTAAGAATTTTCAAATAATTTTGATTGATTGATTTCTTAATATATGGCGTTTTGAGCGTGCCAACAAATAATTTTAACGATCTATCTAAAGAGATATTCTTGTTTATATCGAGAAAATATATTAAACAGCAAATCGTCTAAGAAAAGTGTGATCATGCTTTACATATATATTATACAGATGTAACGAGTATTTAATGGGAACGTGATATAGAAATCTACAATATGTTTATATATCCAGGTTTCTGTAAAAGCACTATATGTTATAGAAACACCATAAAATATTTCCTTTGAGGACTTAAAATATGAAACCTAACAACAGTTACGGCAAATGAACACACAATATGGTACAATACAATTTGAAGCCACAACGTACAATGTCATATTACGACCAGAAACCCGTCTATACCAACTATAAATCCAAAACCAGTAATTTCATTGAAATTTCCAAGTTTCACTGAAATCTCTAACAAAATAATGACAGAGCAGCGCTGCCCCCTAACACTTTATCGCGTTTTCTCTTGGGTTCAAGTTTTATTAAATGCTGATTCTTACCATTGTGCATCGCTCCCAGCAACTCCAAATGATATACAATCATTCTTCATGATAAGCAAACACGATAACTCGGGAGATTCATCATTGTATTTGTGTTACGACATTTGTACAACATGTACAAACAGATCTTTTCTGTTTAGATACGTTTTATGTACTGATACAGATTACCTATTTTTAAATTGGTACATTTAAATCATGAGTAAATGTAATAGCTCAGTCGAGACGCAGGGGCACACGTGTATGACTGTAAAGGTGACAGGTTGTCAGTTCGATTTCTACTTGAAAAAAAATAATTATAATATTTACATTTCTTTGCTCTGGTGTCGAGGCAAAGCGCGGTGTTGACTTCCGCCATTCAATACACAATGCCTCCTAAGTTAGACACAAAATGGGGAACGGAGTGTCCCAACACTAGATTCCCTCTGCCTATTCTGCTATAAATAGATGTATTCAATAAAGACTGAGAATCAATTTGCCCCAGCAGGAAGTATGGACGGCGCGGTGCAGTAAAAAGAGGAAACTATTAAGTTGTCACTGTCTCCTATTAACCGTAACATCGACAGGATTGATTTATGTAACTACAGAAGCGGGTCATAAATAGACAAGCTTAGGTGTTATAGTTGTTAATAGTTAATAAGTTTACAAATGATACGTCTGTTAAAATTGATACATACCACTACTTTGACACGCAGAAAAGTCAATTAGCGTGTAAAAGACATTAAATCCGCATGTAATATATATATATTAATATATCTTTTCGTTCAAGTAGAATAATCGTTATCGACATGAAGATGGCTGCATTTTTTTATTTATAATAACATTTCCTATGACATTAGATTGCCATACCTTCTCCATTTTAGAAGAAATTTATATTTATATAATTTATCAATAAATAAAGTATTTAAGTACTTAAATTTCGAGTAATATTATTAATGTACCTTTCAACTTGTTCACAGCATTCGTAAAAAAAACTGTAGTGACCTCATTTTTTATATGTTCGACCTTATTTTTAACTACGGCGTTAGCGTGACTGTACGTTATTAAAATTCATTAGCATTAAGGGCAAAATTCTGTGAATAATATTTCTATTTACTGACATAGGCTAACTTATTATAATATAAAAAGTTTATATAAAATCTTATATACATATAACAAATCTAAATGTATTTTTTATAATGTTATTTTTTTGTTAAAATGTATGTATAATATAAAATTTTTGAGGCCAGTCGTGGCGCAGCGGCACGAAGTGTGACTGTAAAACCGACTGGTTGTGGGTTCGATCCCCACTCGAGGAGATGAAATATTTACTTAAATTTATATCTCCATTTCTTCGCTCTGGTGTCGAGGTTAAGCGCGGCGTTGAGTTCTGCCACTCAACACGCAATGCCTCCAGAATTCGGCAGAAAGTGGGGAACGGAGTGTTTTAACACTAGGTTCCCTCTGCCTACCCTGCTGTGTGCGGGATACAGCGTGAAGCAGATTTTTTTTTTTTATATTATATATAATTTTTTCTTTTCTATTCATCGATAAAATTAATACGCGAAACAAATACTTTATACACAAGGTTTTATGGAAATGCTTGATATTATTCGGTAATATTAGAATACCTTTATATCTACCAAGTTACGCTAGACGAATAGCTTCTTACAAGTAGTAAATAATAATTCAAAAACACCTGAAGAACGGCCGTTTATATAAAAAATGACCTAGTCCGGATATCAACCGACTGCAACATTAACGGTAACCTTAGATTACATTTCGCCCGACACCACTTTCGGGGGCTATTGTTGTACGCTTTTTAGTTTGCGAACCGACAGATTGGGTAATTGACTGTCGGTACATTTTGTTTATAAATAAAGGAAAGTTGGATAAATCTGACGCTGTGGTTGACTTGCTCTGACGTGACAAAATAATTGAATTCAAATTTGTGTAGTAAATGTAAAAATTTCTCCTATAGAGCAATATAAGATATAGTTTCTTTTTATCACAAGACTTTTATTTATCCATTTTCTTATTTACTTATATTATAATTTAGAAGATAACATTATTAATAATAACGACATATAAGTCAAAACCAGGCCAGGCAGGAGGCCAGTAGTGGCGCAGAGGCACGAAATGCGATTGCTAAGCCGACTGGTTGTGGGTTCAATCCCCACTCGAGGAGATGAAATATTTACTTAAGTTTATATTTCCATAATTTCGCTTCGGTGTCGAGGCTAAGGGCATCGTTGAGTTCTGCCACTCAACAAGCAATGCCCCCAGAATACGGCAGAAAGTGAGGAACGGAGTGTCTCAACACTAGGTTACCCTGGTGTGTGCGGGATACAGCGTGAAGCTGATTTAATTTTAATTTAGTTAGCCAAAACGTATAATGAGATGTTGCAGTTGCAATTTCGTCAAAACTAAGTAAGTACTATTACCATCATATTTATAGGAAACCGTGTTTTACCGTGTAGTTTGAAACAACTTGAAGCAAAGGTGTTTTCAGCAGAACAAAACGCGAAGTGAGCGCCCCAAGTAGACCGTGAAGAGATCGTAACTACATCCGGACGCGCCGAAACCTGCGCACGCGCTTCTAAATATACCTATACGTCCGGCTGCCATCGCGCACTATTAACGATGATTTATAAAACCACAAAACCTGGATGAATGAACACGCGAGGTAACTTTAAAAATGTACTTATGAATAATTTAATAAATTAAATTAATAAATTCAATAAAAAAATTAATGAATATAATAATTAATTATATTAAATTTAATTAAAAAAATAATCATTCCATCAACATTCAGTTCCATTGAAGCATAAAATCAACAGGGAATAATATAATAAAAGGAGTTATGTCGTAACAACAAAACATTTAAATTCCAACTTTCAACCACTACTGTGGCTCAACTGGCTGTGCTTTCGTGCCGCCGCGTTGTTAATTGTAATAGACAATTATCATCGCTTAAGTGAGTGGCACTTGAGAAAGGGCAATTTTAGCTTCGTTGTTTAACGTATATAAATATAATCTATATGGAGTTGATGCTATCCATATTTATATAAAAGTATTTTAATTCTAATATATTGTTTGTTCAGGTCTTCGTATAGCGAGTAGTAGAAAGAGTAACTAGAAACAAGAGACGCCATTGTTCGATTTTCACTAGAAGTTGAGATGCTGAAAGGCAGATTTTTTGAGCTTCCCGCTATATCCCACAAATAGCGTAAAGGCAGACGGAACCTGGGAACTTATTGTTAAGATACTCTTCCCATTAAGACACTTGCGTTCTCTACTGATAATATTAACAAATTCTTTTTTTTTTTGAGTATAAAAAATAAAAAAAGAACATACCTAGTGGTGTGTATCATCCCATGTAAACGTGAAGCCCTGTTGATATTCACTTTGCAATGGTTGAAGTAGAATTTTTTTGTTTCCAATTTTAACTAATAACACAACTAACTTATTTACGTAACAGTAAGTATAAAAAATATTTATCAAATATTAATTTGTACTAATATTGTAATAGGTTAAGAGCACTTTTATATCACTAAATTTTCGTTCGTTGATCTAAATTTAAAAAAAAAACACTCTTTTGTGTCAATTTGGTATATCAAAAAAAAACATTACAATATGACACATGCATAATAAACAAAAAAAAACATTAACTTAGCGACTGGAACAACGCTTTATGTTTATAGAAATTTTATTATCCTTAAAATTATGAAACATGCGGGTACCAAACAATAAGGAACGTTAGTTACGATAAATTTACTGTCATAACAAAATGCCCTCCATTTATATCGTTAAAAGTATATTATTTTCCCCTTTTTGACGTAAATCCTAGCTTTGCTATCTCTCTTAGTTGAGTCACACGCTGACTGGCAACCGCTTGTTTTGTTCTTTGTATCATTTGAATTGCTCTGTTTCAATGTGCAGAGAAGGATCGTTGACTTCTAATGGATCAATTTATCTGAATTCAAAGTTTTTAACAAAGAAAACCGAAAAGAAACACGTTTTACGTTAGAAAATACCAGTCTAGTTCTAAAATATAATAGAATTTTAATTTAAAGAAATAAATTGTATTTTAACATTAATTCCTGAACAAAAATAAATATATAATTATATTGAAAAGGTATCAAGGTCAATAAAATAAGCTCAATCGTGCTACAAGTGGTTAGAAAACATAAATAAATTTGCAATGGAGTGATTCAGTCATCGGAATGGCGACGACAGTGGTATCAAGACGATTTGTGTAATTCCATTTACAGTAGAAACGGAAAGAGATAAATTCTAAACTGATATAAAAAAATCCTTACAGCAATTAAACCAAGCGCCATGTCCTTCTAGGGCAATGAGAAAATTCAAAATAATTATTTTTTCTTATCTATAGTTCATATAAAATCGTAATTACTATAACGTAAAGTTAGTGGTGTTTAAAAATGTGCGTTTAGTACCATATTGTTAAGGATTCTATTATTGCCTTCGTAACTGAAAGTCACCGTCTGTATGAACAGCAGAAATGGTCAAGGTAAATCAGTTTAGGCTTCGAGTGGTGGTGACATTTTGTATATTTTATTTATATATGTCACAAAAAAAAAAACATATAAAAACGCGTGTAGATAAAACGTGATTACAATGCAAAATGATAACTGTAATCATATAATACATCTTTAATCAATATTAAAAATAATTTTCTTTAAGGGTATATATAGCGAGACGCCCGCATAGTCTCAGGAGTCAGGATAACCACGAACGAGTGACCGCAGTCGCAAACTGGTTTCCAGTGCGCTATTATTACTAAGGGCTCGTGCCAATATACGGGGCGAGGTGCATCAACACAATCCACCAAATACAAAGCATAAGAACAAGTTAAAATACTTTTAGCTGATCGAAACACTATACCAAAAGGACACAAAAGAAGATGCTTCAGAGAACACACACTGGATTCTTCATATACGTTAGTATGTAATGTCCAATATTTTCATGCACAGAACACATCCATTGATAAGGCACTGATTACGACTAAATTAGAAAAGTTTCAAAAAGTATTATTATTAAAATAAATTCAATAGTTGAGCGTAACGAACTGTCCGCGCGAGTCGGCCGTGCACGAAGCCGGCAACTTGCAAACTGTTCCGTTTCGTTTCGAACGATCAACGGACACGCGGACGGCGGTCGCCCTACCTCTCCGTCTCCCTCACCAGACGGAAATAAGCAGCGTGTGAAAGAGACGGCCGATGTTCACCGGCTGCGGTCGCGTTATCACAGGACAAACTTTACAGCGCGGTGAATACTTTCCGATTCCGTACGTTGGTAAGAGTGAAACGGAACGATAATATTTTTTGTGTATTTGGCACTTGGCAGGATTTTTTCTGTCAATGTCGAAGTTGAAGTCACTTTTGGACTTCTATTTTCGATATGAATATCGGACTTCAACGCGACAGTTTGCTCCACGGCAATTGAGTCTTTATTAATTTAAAAGTTGTTTTTTTTTTTACTTTTTTCTAGTGCGAAACTAATTTAAAGTGCCTTTTTTGAGTCATAAAATAATTCTTGGTAATATTTGAATTTAGAAATAGTTGATTATGTAAATAACTTTAAAGCATTTTTAAGAAATATAAAAAACAAAAAAACGTAAAATAAACTAAACGTCCCTGCAATAAAACAATTGGAAAAAGACACGTATAAAAGCCCTATCATAGCTACTTACCCACAAAGTGTGGAGTGTGCAACCGTACATCAGCGCTGGCCTCAATTCCGGCATTATCTAAAAAGATCTTGAATCGATCATATCGCATATCAAGAATGACGTCCCGAAACCTACTTTTAGTTTACAAACATACCAAACTTTATATTGTCCATATGGCGCTATGCACTAAAATTATATTATTTAATATGAGTGCTTTAAATTAGCTATATTAAATTAAAAAGGAATGTGTTGCAAAATTTATTGATTGTGCAAAATTAACAAATACAAAAGATATCGATGTAATTTAAAATAAAAAACATGACATTTTAAAACGCATTTAATAAATCAATCTTTAAAAGTTTTAAAAGTAAGATAGACATGAATCGTGTAAATACATGTAATATTCCATTACATACCAGTAAAATTATTAAAGTAGATAAAGCCAACCAATACATCAACTGGTAATTTAAAATTTACAAAACAAAGCCATTTTGAAACAGTAGTGAAGTGCCATTAGTAGGTACTTCCAAAAACGGTACACGCAATACATAACGTTTTATTTCAATAGAATAAAAAGAACGGTTAATTTGTAAGGATAATGGATCGTGTTGTAATTCGTATCGACACTCACTAAGCGTAAAGCAATATCCAATTATATAACGACGCTATGTGGAGAGTAAGAAAGAATAAAAAAAATGTTTAGTATAAATCATTGTTATTGTCAGCTTCAACGTGCGTGCGTTTTTCCAACACATAACAGAGTATGCTGGGTATTCTCGTCTCAGAATTCGAGGGACAGAGTGTGGAGTGGCGGAAATCAACGCCGCAGTTTGCCTTAGAAAGAAGGAAATGAAAAACAAACCCATATCTACCGTACTTACAGTTTGATGTTGTGCTAGTGCACCACAATAATCTCCTTCGTATAAATAAATTGAGATTATTATACTATTCTTGAGAATCGACTTCAATAACAAGTAGTACAAAAAGTATCCAAATTTAAATACATAAAAAACAAAATACAGCCTCAAACAAACAGTTGCGTAAGATAAACGTATCTTAAGGAAATGAAAATGACAAAGAAACAAAGAAAAACATACCCGTAATTGTTTCGTGGATGTCAGTTGACTTTCTCTATAGAGCAAATATAGGAAGTTATAAGCGGAGATTATGATGCTATGGAGTCGTTGCTATATTCGTGTACAATACTAATTTCAGTCAAGTCTTCTAACATAAATATTTAAAAATTCTATTTATATCTTTTAAATAAAATTAAACGACATAAATATATATAAAGGCCAGTAGTGGCGCAGAGTCACAAACTGTGTGACTGTAAGCGCAACAGGTTGTGGGTGCGATTCCCACTCGCGGAAATTAAATATTTAATATATCCATTTTCTTCGCTCTGGTGAGCGAATTGAGCTTCCAATAGAAATTCCAGATACTATCTAATTTTTTTTTGTGCTGAAATTCTTCTTATCTACCATCATCACAACGTGACCATTGCAAAACAATATAATATAATATAATTATATATCGTAGTTGAAAAGGTCATCTTTATCTATATCTTTTGGTACCATCTCATCTGAGACAATGGTCGAAGGGTTAGTACATTGTATTTTTTGTTTCAAAGAACGACCTGACATAAAAGGTACACGACATTTACAAAATCGTGTACGACGAACCACAACAATTAGAACAACTCAGTCCGTTGAAAAGATTGATGCTTGAGACGAATCTGGATCGTTTACAATGCACTGAACTGATATAGGAAAGATGTACGAACTTTCTCTCGGCCCTTCGTACAAAGCGCCAAGCTGTTATAGCATTTCTCTTTAAATCTATATATTAGGCTGTCGAACGAGTGCAATGTGACCAAGTAGCACGAGGTAAGATGAATGAAAATGATGAAATGGATGACTTAATTATTTATTGTAATTGAGGCAGGTCGTGGCGCAGTGGCACGAAGTGTGAGTGTAAAATACCGACTGGTTGTGGGTTCGATCCCCACTCGAGGAGTTGAAATATTTACTTAAATTTATATTTCCATTTCTTCGCTCTGGTGTCGAGGCAAAGCGCGGCGTTGAGTTCTGCCACTCAACACGCAATGCCTCCAGAATTCGGCAGAAAGTAGGGAATGGAGTGTCTTAACACTAGGTTCCCTCTGCCTACCCTGCTATGTGCCGGATACAGCGTGAAGTTGATTTTTTTTTAACAATTTAACAAATTAACGAATTTTAAGAATAAATATCAAAGGTCACAAAGATCAATAATTACATATTCTTTGAGGTTAAAACACTTTGCAGCTGCCTTTGTACAAAATATGATATATGAGGAGACATTTCTGAATATATTTGTGCAAGACGACTTCCCGGTCGCCGTCGACCAGAGTCGATCACACTTCGATTGTTATTAGTATCTAAACGTAATGGTAACACAAAATAACTATCCTTCCTTAAACAGTGCAATCGGTTCTATCTCTCTTCATTTATATCGCGTTACAATTATTCCTCGCTTCCCTGTGTTGAGTGCGTTGCGTAGGCGCACGTCCGTCTCGTTTGGCAGCCGATACTCAGTTTTTTTTATTTGGCAATAATATATATGCCGAAAACAATGTTTGTATATAGAAATAGCGTTACTAAGAGGAAAATACTAAAACTTCATAATGTATAGAAGTAGTTCATTGAACTTGTATAAGATCATTCATGTGGCTGAGAGCAATTCGCAATATTTTTTGGCTATTTTCCAAATGTCTAGAGTAAAATTGTAGCAACGAGATATATTTTCAAAACAAAATTTTACAATATCCATGTAACATTTTAAAATATTTTCTACTAGCATTGCAAAGGAAAACACGGTAAAGTATAATTAAGTATCAGTCAAACGCATCTGCTGTGCAATTGTATTACCGCCTGCGTTCACCCACGTGCGATGCTTCTGTTGCTTAATGTAAATAGATAATTAATAAAAATCTGTAAAATCACCTGAGAAACAACATTCTGTCGAAATTTTAGATTAGGGTAAAATAACTCAAATGTATACATATATGTGTATAAAATAATGTAGTAGTTATTTAGCAGTAATTGAAACTGAGAAACAAATCTCTTTAGTGCCAGTCGTGGCGCAGTGGCACAAAGTGTGACTGTAATACCGACTAGTTGTGGGTTCGATCCCCACTCGAGGAGATGAAATATTTACTTAAATTTATATTTCCATTTCTTCGTTCTAGTATCGAGGCAAAGCGCGGCGTTGAGTTCTGCCACTCAACGCGCAATGCCTCTAAAATTCGGCAGAAAGTGGGGAACGGAGTGTCTTAAACTAGGTTCCCTCTGCCTACCCTGCTGTGTGCGGGATATAGCGTGAAGCTAATTTAATTTTATTTCATTTTAATCTCTTCTTTTATTCTTGTTATTTTTTTCAATTGTATAGTTAAAAAAAGACAACTACCTTTAGAAAGTAGATCGAACTATTTATTTCAATATCCGTTTTAGTTTGAATGCAGAACTTAGAGTTAACAATACAAGACACCATAGGAAATCCATTCTCCCCGAGGCGGTGTCGCGTAATTCCTCGTGGATGCAACGAGCCGTGTCTAACGTGGGTGTTCTGATGCAAGACTATGGCGTGGAATACTATATTTTATCATATCATTACTTAATCGAAATTGCCATTGGATTAAACAACTCCTAAGCTCACTTCACATTACCTGCGTTGTGTTCGATATAAAATTGTATTTTGTAGGACAAAAACTGGACTTTTTTAACTTAAAAATATTGATAATAAAATAATTTATTTACAGCTTTGTAATATTTAGAAATAAAATTTGTTTTCAACAGTATCGTATCAACGCACGAATGCCACAAATGTCGCAGAATTTTACGGGAAAGTCCGTACAATCAGTGATACAGATAAAAAATGATGTCAAAATAGATAATAAATTTAATGCCTAATAAATAATGAGAGAAAGAAATAATTTGTAATCTCATGTCAATTTCAATGAATTGAAAATTATTTTAAGCAAAATAATTTAATCAAAATTACAGTTAAGCAAGAATCTATGTAAATATTAAAACAAATACTCAATACATCCAATTACAATATGCGTCCGGCGATAAACCCAGCGGATAAAGATAAACATTGATCGTGACCGTTAACGCAGGATTTGCGACTTTAGTTAGTTCGGACCGTTCACGTTTCCGTTTAACACCGATCTCGGGTACTCTATTCTATTGGCTTCTGTTCCACCATAGAACAGAATAGATATCGAACGATACAGTAGTAACAGGACGTCCAGTGTGGTTAAGTAATCGGACATACATATATAAAATACATTACAATACAGCTTTCTCTTTGGAAATGTCTATCTGTTGTTGTGTCATATTCGATGGCTGTGACATTATTATTTTTTTTACAATTTTTATAATTTAACCTTTTTTTAGTTTTAATCCCGGATACGTATTTTTTGAAACGGAACTATATTATACTAGGGGTGAATAACAATAATAAAAATCGATCTTTATTGTAGACATGTGTCCATTTGTACATGGAGATCAATCATGCATAGAGACCACCTGGCACATAAAAATGTATGTTTGTATGTTGTTAACTTAAATCCAAATATAAATGTACCTATATATACATAATTTGAATTATTTTCAATATGTTCATGAAATTTTTTAGGTATTACATAGAAAAATTAATTGCAAGCATCTATTTGTAGTTCATTTCATACAAAATGAGTACGTACATCGGTATACTTAGATTTTATAACTTTTATTGTTGTTCGTCCCATTAACTTATAATTTTCAAATTGCACTTGACTGGTTTTTCTTAAATTATATATTTATTTGGTATAAAAGCTATCTAACGTCCTACTACGGTTATCTAATATCTTCCAAATTGGGAAACTTGGTACGATTTTCAATAAATGCTAATAAATTGAAGATGAGATAAAGTACAAAATAATAAAGATCTCAATACGTATTATGAAACAAAACAAAGGCGTCGCAACAATGACGTTATTATCGAACATAATATAATATAATACAATATAATCTTATCTCAAAATTCATCGATAAGAATAACCTTAACAATAAAGAGCAGTCACAATATGCTATTATTGTTCTGTAATTATAACGTCACCTTAATACAGCGAAGTTAAAAAGATAAAGAAAATCCTAAGAAACAAAAATAATAAAGTTAAGTCTAGAGTCAAGCGACAATATGTACTTTTGTAGTTTTATAATTGTTTTGAATAACATTTTAGCAGTCATTGATGTTGTGTAAAGTTTAAAGTTTCAATCTTGCCTTAAATTGGAACCAAGTCATAATAAGTTAGAAATCACAAAAACATACCATATATTCAGAAACACAACATATATTTTCAACAATGTGAGCCAAGTCAGTAATATAAAATATGATAAAAGTATCTAAAACAATGACACTTTTTAACGTTAACGCACTATGAGAATGGGTACTATTTTTATTAATAAAGAAAACGACGAAGAAGATGTCTATTAAATTTATTTAAATAAAAGAAATAAAACAAAATGTAATGTTATTGACAAAAGTTGAGGAAAACATCTTAAGTCCCAATCCCAAAAAGCTCCCAAAAAGCAGATTCAAATATTCAAGTCTTTACCGTACAACCTCTCTCGTGTGTTCTCCATTCAACGTGACATTGGCGAAGTGATTTTGTGCTCAACTGGCACGCTCGGAACGCCATATTAAAAGAAACCAAACCAAACCAAACCAAGTCGTAGTCTAATTATATTGTAAATTCGCAAAAGCCTGTATGTTCCATGAGCTAGGAGCTGTTTCGAGCTCAAAGGCGAGGCGTGGTACAACCATCCATCACGCTACACCTCGATCAGTATGAATTATTATCGCACACGTTATTTATTGAACCCCTCGTATACGTGTAACTGTTTGGTTTCTCTTGTCGCATTCTCTAATAGAGAGACAAACTAGATTATAAACTCCGTTATGTAATATTATGTTGATATTGACATTATATTTTATTAATTTAATAATAATATGTAGGTGAACGCCGCGACTCGGAACATACTTTAATTTATTTTGATTCGATAAAATATTTTTGTATCTACTTTCATAATTATAATCTTTGCAGCAGTTTCTTTTGTAGCAGTGAATAAGAGATATACCATGTTAGGTTGTTTCTTTAGATACACGCTGAGTCCCGCAGGATAGAGAGAGGGAATCTATTGTTAAGTACGGAGTTACCGTTCCCCTTTTTCTTTGGATTGAATGGCGGAACAACGCTACGCTTTCACCTTGTTACCAGAAAATAAAAATATTCACCGTTTCATTCCCCAAAGTAAGAATCAAATCCACAATCATTGCGTCTGCAGTTACACCCTCGTGCCACTAAACCACGACTGCCTCTCTCTTTTGCCTTCTTCTTTGGATGTAACGAAGTAAAAAACCCAAAAAAAAGAAAAATACTAACTGAGATAACGAATATACGTGATTTAAGTCACTGTAGTCGCCACGTTCCCGGCTGGCAAACGCAACAGTTGGCGGTTTATACGCTCGTGAGGTTCACAGAGGTCATGTGGAGCTTTGTAAGCTGGCTCACAAATTGCGTTGCGTTACAATATTATTCTTAAATCACTAGCTACTACCGAGATGAAATTATCTAATTTAAAATGAAATTATGAGGCCAGTCGTGACGCGGGGGTACATAGTGTGTCTATAAACGCGAAAGGTTGTGGCTTCGATCCTCGAAGAAATTAAATATTTATTTATATTTATATTTTATAATTCTGGTGTCGAGTACCGCTACTCAACACGCAATGCCTTCACAATTCGGTGAAAAGTGAGCAACAGAGTGTCGTAACACTAGGTTCCTTCTGCCTATCCCGCTGTTAGCGGTATACAGCGTGAAACCGATTCATTTTTAATAATGAAATTAGCTATTGGACGAAACACACGTAAGACCGAACACCACCGCCACCGAACGAGGAACTGCAACGGCCAGCTGGAAAGTTGGGGCGTGGCAAATCATATCACCGAACGCGGAATACTTGCATAAAGCAATACCCATGCGTCCGTTACGACCGTGCCGAATTAAGGTATCATTAATAACAAGGAAACAGCAAATTGTGTAAGAGAGCCCTACATTTACACGGCTATCTTATTTGAACACCAATATTTAATATGGTTGCTGCGTTGTTAAACAAATTGAGTTTAAATGCGGGAGTAAGACGTTTCTCTGATTATAGCAGATCGTAACTAGCAAATTTAAAAATACAAAGATCAAGACAAGAACATTGATATTTTTTGTGTTGCCAACGTCTCCGAAGGTCGACTGGGAAAACTGACAAATAAAATAATAAATTTAAAATACTTATAGATTTATATTTATTAATAATTTCCCTAGACATTCACCTAGATTTGTTTAAAACAAATCTAAATAACTCCACACAAGAAATAACGAAACCATATAACGAAATCGTCACCTCATCTCACTCACACCATTTCTCAGAAAACGTGTTTGCATATCAATTTATAGAAATTAAGATAAATCAGACCCAGTTATGATAGTAAGTAGACGTGACGACGAGATGATAAAACTTTAAGCTTACACTAATGTGATCAGAAGGCCGGATAAACTTTGTACTGGTAACAGCTTAGTAGTGTATTTATGATTTTCATGGCCATTGGTGATGTGTTTACAAAAGTAATAAATTCGATTTATAGTTGAACATAATAGTTTCACTTAATATTATTTTATTCGTACATTTACATGATATATCTCTCTTACGTTCGTATCTAGACTTAGTGAATATTACCTACTTCCGCCATAATATGTTACTTTCCTTGTTTACTTAATCGAGAATAGTCGTGGCGAAGGGGCACAACGTGTCACTGTAAAAGCGACAAGTCATGGGTTCGATTTTCATTCAAGGAAATGAGACGTTTAACATTTTCATTGCTTCGCTCTGGTGTCGCGGCAAAGCGTGGCGATCAGTCCTCTGCTCCACTAATCACGCAATGCCTCCAGAATTAAAAAAATGGAGAACAGAGTGTCTTAGCAGTGAGTTTTCTCTTCCTGCCCTGCAATATGCGGGATAAAGCGTGAAACTGATTTTTAAGTAAGTGCAATTGAATGATTTACCACAAGTCATTAATTAAATAATTTCAAAAATTACCTAGCAATAAGACTAGCTGTGTATTAATCATCAAACAAAGAGAACCTGAGTGTACTACACAGTTATTACCTCAACAGCCTTAATTATAACGGTGACCTAAAACAACCGACGCAGAACCAGGTGACATATGCGTGTGCGCATCACGCTGTAATGACTCTAACGGAAAATTGCCAACTGTTGGTCAATACTCAATACTATTCAGGTTATAGCTATGAAAGTCTAATAGTAGATTGAAATATTAAAAAGTATGAATTAAAATATTTATTATTAAAGAATAATTGTTCCATTTATTATTGCTATAAATAAACCTATATGTCTTTATTCTCAATAGATATTTTGACTATTATTCAAAAATTGTTAACTGATGCCCATGGAATTTAAAATAAACATGATCATTTTAAATGTTATGAATAATACAACAAAAAAACCCATTTTATATATAATAATGTAGTTCGAACAAATAAGGAAATATATATTAACAATAATACTTTAAATAAAGTGCATGAAAAACATTTTTTTATCACTAATTTATTCTACCACTTACCTACACACATTTTACACATTATATGTAGTGCGGAGTACGGGTGAGATAATTTTTCTCTCCCTTATAAAAAAATATTGCTTAATATTAACCACGGAAACAAAATACTTTAAATAAAAAAAACTAAATCCATCAAACATACTGACTGTCAAACATACTATAAAAAAATCTATTCTTATGCAGTTACCACTAAAAAAAAAACAATTAACGAAGAACTTTTATATAAATAATATCAGGAATAACCAAAAAGCCCAACACAGTTTCTAAATATAAATGTATATAAAAGAAAATGACAACAACCAATATATATTAAAAAAGGAACTAACAAAATAATGATAGCTCGCCAATGCAAATTAATGGTTGACAGGATGTGCGAACAATGACTTAGACACCGGATATTAAGATCAAAAAGAGTTTAACCTCGCGTTGTTACGAGTTAAAAAAAAACATCATTGAATTGGGAAATTAAAAAAAAAAGTGTACATACTTTATAAAAGTCGATTATCAATCGTAATCACATTTTTAATGAAAGTCAATCCAAATACATCAATTAGGCTTAATTAATTAATATGTATATTAACTAATATAATTGAGGCCACTACTGCGTGGCGCAGGGGCACAAAGTGCGACTGTAAGCGCGACTGGTTGTAGGTTCGATCTCCACTCAAAATGAAATATTTATTTAAATTTATATTCAATTATTCGTTCCGCCACTCAACACGCAACGGCGGAAAGTGGGGAACGGAGTGTCTTAATACTAGTTCCCTCTTTGTACCCTGCTGTGTGCGAAATACAGCGTGCAAATTTTTCGATAACATTCCTTACTCGCATGGACTCCGCGGGTGTTTTACAAACATACCGGACCGGAACCACCGCTCATTTCATTAAAAATGATTGATATTAAACTATCTGTAACTTTCAACGATTTCTGTTTCTTTTTTATGCAAAAATGAATAACATTATTAATTTAAACGATATTTAATAATTTATCGCGTGTTTTTAAAGAGTGAAAATAAATTGCTTGGTTTTTTTTTACTAATTTAATTCACTTTCAAAAATTTTTACGACTTGTATATATTAAATTTTGTCAATTAGCCTTAGTGTAATGAATAAATAAAATCAGCTTTACGCTGTATGGTGGATAGAGAAGAGTGTTAAGACACTACGTACCTTACTTTCCGCCACGCGAGGTACCTATAATAATTCATTCTCCAGAGTGGTGATCGAACCCACAACCCTTGCGTTACAGTCACACCCTCGTGCCTCTGTGCCACAACGGCGTGAGTTATTACGAACAGTAAGTACAGTATTTACCATAAACAATTCTCCGTAAGTAAGAAATAAATATAAACTCATATATTTTAAGAGCACGGCGCGGCGTGTGAAATTATTGGAAACACAATAAGAAGTTGTTCACCCGAGGAAAATGAAAACACACAAACGCGAAACAAGAAACTTAGAGAAGTAGTCGTTGGATTGTAAAGAATGGTCGGCGATACGAGATTGTAAAAGGGGGCAGTCAAAACAATTCAGGGCGCGGTGGAACCGCGTCTAGAATCTAGATTTTATTAAATCAAATGCACCGGTACGATAATATCTATAGAAATTAAATGAATCGGCCCTTAGCGATTAAACGTTAAGAAGTACTCGTGTTTTAATGATAACAAATCATAATATATAGTAGGATTTGAAGATCGATCTTTGCCTTGTCGTATGTGTTTGTTATTTAGTATATTTATAATATAAAAATATTTAATACAAGAGATATAACAAAATTGCATTTGGATATTTAAAATTAAAAAATTAAATTAGATTCACGCTATATCCCGCACACAGCAGGGTAGGCAGAGGAAACCTAGTGTTAAGACACTCCGTTGCCCACTTTCTGCAGAATTTTTGGAGGTTTTGCGTGTTGAGTGGCAGAACTCAACGCCGCGCTTTGCCTCGACACCAGAGCGAAGAAATGTAAATATAAATTTAAGTAAATATTTCATCTCCTCGAGTGGGGATCGAACCCACAACCAGTCGGTTTTACAGTCACACTTTGTACCACTGCGCCACGACCGGCCTCTATTTGGATATTTTATTATTAAAATATTGTTAATATTGTTGATTAATAAATAAGCTTACGTCCATAACTTGGCTTAAATCTCTACACACAGAATAACCCAGAGTTCAATTATTAATTATATACCTACTTACACACAACTATCGACAAAGTGAAAATCATTAAAGTTTTGCACTATAAATTATCATTATAGCGTCATATTGATTCGTGACGCCTTCGAGCCATCAGAGCTGTTTATTGTCGATAATTCTATATGCAATTATACGTCAATTTGACCGAGCCCCGTTATTACGCGAACTTTCCGGGAGCGCGTGCGGTGTTTAATTACGTAACGGCTAACTTTGAATTATGTACGGACTAATATAGATCACGATAGCGACACGAAAGGCTGCCTCGATTTATGACTGCTAGTGATAATGGTGGCGCGAGATAAAAAGATTAATGTGTTGCCAATATTAAAACAACGCCAGCACTGTATTTAATGGTTTGCTGTATGCAATAGATATGAATTGGTTTTTGTTTTGTGCATTTCATTAAATCTGTGTAAAAAAAAAATATTTCATAGTAAAATACTTACTAAGTTAGCATATTTGAAAAAAAACCAAGCAAAATCGTCTTTTGCTTTAAGTAGGTAAAATTACAGTTTTTAGTTTACCTTCTCTTATTTGCTATAAATACTACAATTGCGGTATAGCTGTACCGTGGGGAACGGAGTGTCTTAGCGTTACGTTCTCTCTGCCTACCCCGCTCTGTGTACAGCGTGAAGCTGATTTAGTTCAATAGTTGTACAAAAGCTTCATCACTACCGATTTCGGTCATTGATGAAATAGAAGAATTTCATGAAAATGTATGACTTATCCCACAACAACCATTGATTATACTTTTAACTATTATATTTTAAAAAAGAATAACCAAACAAAAAAGAACATAAAATGGGAACGTTATTTTCGCATGTCATCTATTCAAAACTACGATATGCACTGTTAAATTTCTATAGAGATAGTTATCAAATGACCTGCATTCAGCTCCTCATATAACATACAAAATGAGAGTGAATCAATATAAATATATTATTTAAACATACGCGTTTTTACATCACAGTTGCCATAGTGATGTAAAAACGCGCTTATATTATCAGGTTAGTGAGGGGGCGACTGAATAAACAATTCGTTGGAGAAATCGATATTCGATACGATAACGCGAGCTGCAACCACCCTCCCAATAAAATCAATACCCAATATATATGTCAGCAGTCTTACAAGTACTGTATATTTAATTGTTTATTCAAAATATATGTTATAGATGCGCAGAGGCACAAAGTGTGACTGTAAATTCGACTGGTTGTGGGTTCGATCCCCATTCGAGGAAATGAAATATTTATTTACATTTGATGACAATGACTTTTAACTGCAATTTTAAATAACTAAATTAGGGATAGTTAGCGTGATCCAGATTTGGCGAGAAATGGGGGGACAGAAGTGTCTCAATGGAGTAGAGTGCATTAACACTAGATCCCAGGTTCCCGTTGCGTACCCTCCTATGGGCGGCATACAGCGTGAAGTCACCAAAAAAAAAATGGGTAGAATGTTAATTGAGCAACGTCATGCGAAACCTGTGCAATGTATGCCATTTAAAATTGGCATGACATTTCCAGCTGAGAAGTCACGTGATACATTGACAAACACACGTATGTCAATCTTATCGCAATCACGTATACAGTATTGTTGTTTGCGAAAATAAAGTTATATTTTAATATATTATTTTGTACGTAACTGAAACGTTTATATTTGTATATAACGAATATAGAAATATAGTTCCTACTATGGAATTATTGGTTTTATAATATAATACGAAGTTGCAATATGTTACAGAGTTTAAGATTTTTGATTACAAATCGATTAATTTCTTATCATTTGTTGACCATATACCTACGTAACGAAGCAAATTAAACTTATTTAAATGCAATTAAAATTGTTTCAAGAAAACAAACACCTAGATATTAAAGGGAAAATTACTACTTGCAGTTGAAATATTGTAGGGAGCCTAGTACTCCCCAATTTACATTAAAGTTTAGAGAGTCTGTATTAAGTGGCGGAACCCAACGCCGCGCTTTGCGCTCGAGCAAAGAAATGAAAATATTTTAATTGCCTCGAATGAGAATCGAACCTACAATTTCACCATAACCTGTCGCGTGTACAGTTACACTTGTGACCTTGCGCCCCTACTGGCCAAATTAACTATTAATAAAAAAAATACAATAAAGTAAAAATTACTAAAATTCTTTTACGTAGAAAGGTATGACGAAAGTTACTTTTATAAGAAGGTGTGGTTGAGTCTAAGTGAAAACGGCGATAAACGACATCTTTTTGAACGTTCTCAATAATCAAGTGCAGTCGGAACTGAATTGAATACTTAATTGGAATTTGACCGTAAAGATAATTTACCGCAGCTGGCGGGTTACTCGGTAATCACTAGCTGCGATCGAAATATTTTATCGTAACTACACCTTCCCGACTTGAAAGGACTTAAAATAGTATTTAAAAAAAACTTTTCAAGTTTAAGCATAAAAAAAAACATATAACGGGTCGAATAGAGAGGTTACTTCAGTTATTTCTTTATTGTTGCAGAACTCTCGCAGGTGGGTCGAAAGAACCCGGAGACATAGTTTGACATTAAGACAATTCAGTTCACCACTCTTCGCCTTATTCTGGCGACATTGCGTGTTAACTGGCGGAACTCAACGCCGCTCTTTGCCTCGTTACCAGAGCGACAAAAATGAAAATATTAAATATTTCTTGCACTCAAGTGGGAAATCGAACTCACAATCTGTCGCGTTTACAGTCGCACTTCACTGGCCTCAATGTTTGTATATATTGATGATGAATATAAATATATAATTCATATTACTGCATACATATATCTTGTTAAATTTTACAAACAGGTAGTTAACGAACATATTGTTCTAAATAAAAAGCAATCAATTCTCTTTGTATATACCTAGAACCAGCTTCATTGAAAATTATAAAAAAATAAAATTAAATTTAATAAGCTTCACGCTGTATCCCGCACACAGCAGGGTAGGCAGAGGGAACCTAGTGTAAGACACTCCGTTCCCCACTTTCTGCCGAATTTTTGGAGGCATTGCGTGTTGAGTGGCAGAATTCAACGCCGCGCTTTGACTCGACACCAGAGCGAAGAAATGGAAATATAAATTTAAGTAAATATTTCATCTCCTCGAGTGGGGATCGAACCCACAACCAGTCGGTTTTACAGTAACACTTTGTGCCGCTGCGCCACGACTGGCCTCAGAAAATTATATACGGTTCGATATAATTCAGTAGCTTAAACTAATTATACCATTGAAAATAATGGAAAGCGAAATTATATTTGAAAATGGCTCCTAGGCAAATATTGCTATTGAGAGAAAGTTTGAATTGTAAGCGAAAATCTAGTGTTTGCGAGTAAACCTGCGAAAGGGCAACGTGTGACGGGTAGCGTGTAGGCAGTGGTGACCTTCGACCCGCGGCCACGATGGGATGAAGATAGGAACCCCGGCGATAATTGAACGTCGAAGAGAAGCTGGTTCTACAAAAGCTCGTTCCAAACAACAAACACTTATTGGTATATAATACTTCGATAAGTAGAAATCGAATACATTACCTACAGGAAATTGAATAATAAATTATACCATTGACCCGGTATAGCTACAACGATCCTTTACGCTAACTAGCATGTTATGTGTGCCGGTGCCGGTAGCTGCGTGTTTGATTTCCGCTGGCGTATATTATACTTTATGTTTATAATATATAATAAATAAATAAATAGAGGCCAGTCGTGGCACAGCAGCTAAGCGTGCGACTGTAAACGCGAGAGGTTGTGGGTTCGATTCCCCCTCGAGGAAATGATATAACCAGATATACAGGTACAAACAAACTGCTATTGTTCAACAAAAAACAATAAAAAATAGTATTTTTCCAGAAATTGAACATCAAAGTGAACGAGAGGCCGGATCAGTAATTGGATTAGAGGATCCCATGCGGTGGATCAAAAGACAGATCGTTTACATCGTTTCATATGTAACTTAACGACCGTTGCACTCGCGGTGGTCCGCGTGCTCGCCCACAATAAATCCCGTTGTCTTTTCAACGTCAGACTTTACAGCAACGCCTTGGGCTACGCAAGCGAGTATTGTTGGCGATTTTTGCTATATTACGTTATCGCATACTACATGCCGGAGCCGCTTTCACGGCTCTTGCTTTCTAAATTCGCGAAAAGATAATTTCTGCAGCTTGAGGGTATTTAAAAAAAAATATACTCATTATGAGGCCCCTGGACTCTGTAATCGCGACTGGTTGTGGGTTCGATCCCCACTCGAGGTAATGAAATATTAAATATTTTCATTTCTTCGCTCTGGTATCGAGGCAAGGCGCGGCGTTGTCGTAGTTTCGTCAATCAACACATAATACAGCCAGAATTCGGCGGAAAATGGAGAACGGAGAGTCTTAACACTGAGGTCCTACTGCTAAGCGTGTGAGCGGGATTCAGCGTGAAGCTTAATAATCATTTCACATATTTCAGTCGGGCGTTTCAAAGCACAGGCAATACAACTTATGTAGGTTAACAGCAAAACATTTATTTACATAACGTCCGCGCTACTGTAATCACAGAACGTTACAGTTAATTAACTTAGATCTCTTGTACCTACTTGCAGAAGTAAAGATGAGATCTTATCGAGATCATGCAACTGGGCGAGTCGAGGAAAACCATCACGCAGTACACAGCTACACCAGTACACCATTCACCGTCGATACTTATCGGCGGTCAAATATCTGAGATCAATTAAACGGAGTACGTACGACTATTTCAAAATCGAATTAACAGTAGTTCTATACGCAATGGAGTGTTTATTTGATTTTTTTTTGTTTCACGCTGTATCCCGCACATAACATGGTGGGCAGAGGGAAAATAGAGTTGAGTGCCTTTGCTTCGTAACATGAGCGAGGAAATAAAAATATTAAACATTTCATTTCCTCGAGTGGGATTCGAACCATAATCTGTCGCATTTACTGCTGTTTATACCTCTGCGCCACGACTGGCCTCAACTTTATGCTGTTATATTTATGGCGGACGAGAATAAATAGTCTGCTATGCTACCTAATGACGATATATTGCAATCGTTATTGCTTTTACTATAGGAAATATGGGTATTGGAATTGCACTCAATGGTGAAAACAAATAAGAGGTTGTCTGTCTGTATGCTTTGCAGAACTACAAGAATTAAAACCGTCATAAATTTAATTGATTGAACATTCTAGTATATGCTTTTAACTTAGAAAAAACTTTAAAGATAATTTCTTAATGTGATTCTAAAAGCTTTTTAATGTGAAGTTTAACAACTAACAAGCTGATTTAAACAAAATAGAAACAATTAAAATAAGACAAAAGAATTATAAATAATACAAAAAAAGACACAAAAGTGATTATTTAATAAAAATACTAGCGAGGCACAACATAAATATTTTAAATATTTCTATAGTTGCTACTCCTAGTCTTGTAAGTTTTAACTTCTTCATATTCATTACTCTATATCCGTTTAGAATCAACTATATTCACGCGAACCGCTCTATAACATCCAAGCGGGTTTCGCGTGCAGCAATTACTTATGAGAAACGAACGACGATATAGTAATAAACAAACTAATATATTATAAAATAATAGTCGATTTGTATGCAAGATATAGTTACAATAAACAATAATTATATGCGTACGCGCACGTTAATTATGTTTGTATAAATCCATCGTCGCCCGCGGGAGCGAAAGCTGGCTACTACTGGCAGATCTTACACACTGATAAGTTCATTAATCACTATATATCAAAGTAGGTTGTTTGTTCTGTTCAAACTAACCACTTTTTAATATTAACGAAAGAAATGTTACCTACAGCACTTATCTACAGCAGGGTAGAAGAGGGAATCTAGAGTAGTATAAAAAACACCCCATTCCTCATTTTCCGCCGATTTCTGGAAGCATTGCGTGTTAAGTGGTGGAATTCAACGCCGCGCATTGCATCAACACCAGAGCGAAGAATGAAAATAGTGAAAATTTTAATCTCCTCTAGTGCAATCGAACCCAGAATCTGATCTCATCTGATTCACTTAAATATAGTTTGACATCATAGATCTAATTTAAATATTGATTTATTGACCGACGAAACCATTAACACAATTTTAATTCGAAACCTAGACACACAGTCTGCTTGCCACCGCCGCGTCGGTACTTCCGTTCGTAATCAGCTAATATATTTTTTATAGCGTAATATTTTTTCAAATCTCATTTCGATATTCGCAAAGCTGTCCACTTTCTAGTGTTTAAATCGTAATGTCAATAATTTACTTCCTATACTTACAACTTAGGTCTAGGCGAAATTATATGGTTGTTACGTGGAGCTAACAAAGGAATATTTCAGTATAGCACCGTGCGCAATCTCCATAACGCATGTCACTTTGATTTATGGACCCTTTGTTAACCTTATTTTGCTGAGGTTACCATTTATGTTACTTTTAAAATAATAATTTCAATTGATAACCTTAATACTATTGTCGTTTTATCACCAACAAAAAAATACGTAACATAATATAAAATATGTTTTTTTTTAATCTAAAATTAATATTTATTTTCATACTTAGACACTGCATAAATTAATTTCAAACGGTTTAACTGTGTCACATTTATTAGGTACAAGAAACAATATTAAATAGGCCAAATTGAAATTAATAGTTTAACGGTTCAAATACATGGCGACCCTACAACCTGGTAACGAACGAGACGTATATATTGCACAAAGCGTGGTCTAGAGTCGACTGACGTTTGTGTCACGAACTTTTGATTGCTGCAATTGGGTTCAAATTATGTTTAAAATATTATATATTATAGTACATTGTTTGTATGTACGTCGTGGCACAAGGGTGTGACTGCAACGCTACGGTTGTGGGTTCGATCCAAATTTATTAATATTGTCAGGCACCAAGGCAAAATGCGTTGAATTCCGGCACTCAGCAGGCTGTCTCGTTAAATTCGGCGGAAAGTAGAAAGTATTTAAACTTCAACACTAGGTTCCCTCTGCTTACCATGATGTATAAAGCATGGAGCTGATAAATAAAGAATATTATTAAGCTTACACTATATTGCTAACTTCAATACGCAAGTTAGTAGGTGCTCGTTTCTAATCTACTAGACAATCGCGTTAGCTATAAAACGAAGCATATCGTAGTTAGTTGGCTTGGCAATTACGAGTTACGACTACCTGATTAATGACGTAAAATATCATAAAATCTCTCGATCCACTTCCATTTAGTTAGAAATGATGTTAATGACAAGAGATCTGAACAAGATCTGAACAGTGTTGGTTTTGTTTATGTTATGACTTTATAAAACCTTGCAGCAAATAATTAACGAACTAAGATTAAAAATATCTTATAAAACAGATGAATAAAAATATCAATTTTGAGACCAAACGTGGTGCATGGGCATAAGCGTGTGACTGTAATCGCAACAGATTGTGGGATCGATCTTTACTCGAAGAAATTATTTATTTTATTATTATTTCAATCAATCCTTCGCTCTGGTGTTTAGGCACGCCGCATCGTTGAGCACCGCCACTCAATATACAATTACTCCAGAATTCTGTGGAAAGTGGAAAGCGGAGTGTCTTAACACAAGGCTCCTTCTGCCTACCTCGCTATACGCGGGATACAGCCTGAAGCTGATAATTTAAAATCTAATCTTATTATTAATTCCAGTAAAGATTTTGATGTCGTATTGTCTTGTCGTTGTAAAAAATATACTAAATATAGCAAGCCACAAAAATAAATCCAAATAGAAACACTCGAGACTTCCACCTACAAATTGGCTTAATTCGCAATAAGTGAACACTCAGATAAAATTAGTTTCGCAAGGAAGTCGTGACAAACTATCAAATTAGACTAATTCGTGAAGGCCGGCCGAGACTTTTCTTGTATACCCAACCCAGATTTCACTAATATCCATTTGTTTTTAGCTAAAATAATGATCAAAAACGTGTATTTTATAGCGGAAAGTGGAAAGCAGAGTGTCAGAACACTAGTTTTCCTCTGCCTAGGTGCTGTATGCGGGATAAAGCGTGAAGCTTATTTGATTTTCTTGGATATTCTATGCGTTAATTAATAGATTAATATTTAATTAAATTTCTTCCTATTTTAACCATATCTGCATTATCTCATCTACACCAACATAACAATATATTTTATGTTACGTACATCGTATGTATGTACGTATATACAGTAAAAGCTTACAACCGAGCTAGTTTCACTTTCTTACGCTCACATTACCGCATTAAAGCATTATTAAGGAAACGACGCTCTAGATAATAGATGGCCATGTCACACAGATTGAGTAGCGGGGGTTCATTTTGACGACCCGGTAGAGAGTTGGTACGTCTGTACCGCATTAGTCAATCATGCTAACTATCGGTCCAATCATATCAACTGATGTTGAAATATTTGATTTTTGATTTGTAATAATTTTCTATTTTAAATATGAAATACTGTATACGGTATATTGTGCGGTTAAGTGTATTCGACTGATTCGATTTAGATGACGATGTCATACAGTTTTCGCTACATACTGTCTTCTCATAGTAGCGTAGACAGAGAAAATTTTTGCTCCACTTTCTCTTCATATATAAAGAGAATAAGCTGAATGCGCTTTGCTTAATGACAAAGTAAAAAAAAAACTTTCCCCTAATTGTGATGGAACCCACAACCACAGCAAAACATAGTAGTTATAACCAACATACTGTCCGACAGCCCGTGCAATCTTACACTGCTGATGTTAAGACCAGTAATTTTAAATAATTAGCAACAATGAAAATTTTTAAATAGAAAATTTATAGTATCTAAATCGACGTGCGAACATAATAACTCAATAGAGAAAAGAGGACGATGCGGAGATAAACGCTTAACAAAGCTCTCTCACTCGCGGTCGGTGTTAATTAAGGGCATCACACTACATCGCTACTCGTTAGGGCGCGTTCACATTGTCGACTGCTGTGTACCGTTAGTGGGTAATTATACCTCACTTGATAACAATGGAAGTGCTAATAAGTTTATTTGTTTGGAATTTCAGTGTTGCAGGGTCTTTATGGTTTCTCTGTGTAGCATATAGGTTGTGAATATTTTCTTGCGATTATAGACTGAGATCCCAGGGCCACCAGACCTACGTCATTTAAGCAAAGCTGAAATTTTGAAGATTGTGCAGTTTAGACAGTATACGTTAGTGAGAACTAACCTGAAAGTGGGGCCCTGCAGGGTATGCAGAGAGAGCCCAGTGTTAAAAGACTTCGCTCACCACTTTCCACCCGATTATTTAGGTATTGCGTTTTGAGTGGCGGAACCCTACCCATTTTAGATCAATACCAGAGCGAAAAATATTAACTATTCGAGTGGGAATCGATCCCATAACCTGTAGTATGTACAGTCGCAGGGTTGTTCCTGTGTGTTGTGTGGTCTTAAATAATTTTATAAAATAAAACTCTGGTATTGTTAACATTTTTAAAATGTTATTCCACACTTAGGAACGAAAAATACTCAATTACAAAACATATAAACAGCTTAGCGGTCAGAACGCCTGGTCGGTTTCCAGAAGGCGCGGGTTCGATTCCCGCTACGTTAAATTTTTTATACGTTTTCTAAATAAGTAAAAATAAGCTAATTCAATGATAAATAAACATAAAATTTCCGCTACTGATAGTCTTGCGGATAAAAGCCAGCTAGAATATTTAGTCGTTAACAGTTTATTTACCTGTCCTTAAAGTCAAACATTTTTTTTATTATTTGATATTTTTCTTATAACATATTTATATTTCGGACTGAACGCATTGATTAAGGTTACAAGTCCAACTCTAAAGAAATGTCTATATTTATTAAATATTTTAATTTACTTGATCTTAAAAATATAGCGCGACGTTAAATTCCGCCATTTAAAACGCATTGTTTCCGAACAAGTGGATCAACCCATCAATAAAATAGTACTATTCTATAATAATCAACAAATTTATCGTATATTTAAGTATTATATTACGAGGCCACATGCAAATATCCGCCCACATCTATCAAATTACATCAATTATGATATATTTTACACCAAAATAATAATTTATGAACAACATACAGCTGCGGACATTTTATAGACAGTCTAAATAATCTTTTGTAATTATTTACTATTAACAAATTAAATAATATCTCGAAGGTCCCTAAGTAAAATATCGAAAGTCAAAAATCGCAAACGTTTTTATAGCTCCTTTGCACTGTTAAGAACTGTAGTTTTAATGAGAATATAAGAAGAAATAAAAGTATATAAAAGTTTTTTTTAAACGTTTATGTAATTGAAAACTATCCTTAATCGATATTAATGTATGAAAATACAGAAAGATATGCAAAGTTTAAATGTTGTTGGTTTGTGTTAAACAATTTGAAGTAAATAGCACAGTAGACAGAAAAATGATTTTGTTGATTTTAATATGTATATTTATACATGTTTATGAGTCCAGTCGTAGCGCAGGGGCACAAAGTGTGACTGCAAACTCGAGGAGATGAAATATTTACTTAAATTTATATTTCCATTTGTTCCGCTCTGGTGTCGAGAACAAAGGCGGCGTTGAGTTCTGCCACTCAACACGCAGCATGCCTCCAGAATACGGCAGAAAGTGGGGAACGGAGTGTCTTAACACTAGGTTCCTTCTGCCTACCCTGCATTGTGCGGGATACAGCGTGAAGCTGATAAATATATATAAATGTACATATTACGGTAGAAAACATACATGTTAAGGAAAAAAAAAATTATTCATACTTAAAAAACAAATAATGAGGCCAGTCGTGGCGTAGAGGAACTAAGTATTCACACTTTGTGCCTCTGCGTAAAATCGACTGGTCGTGGGTTTGATCCCTACTCGAGGAAATAAAATATTTATTTACATTTATATTTTAATTTCTTTGCTCTGGTGTCGAGGATATGCGCGGCGTTGAGTTTTGCTATTTAACTCTCAATGCCGTTTACAGTAGCACGGTAGTGTGCCTACGCCACGCGACACTCTCCGAGATTAGCCTCACAGAGTTGAGTTTTATATAAATCTATATGTGATTTGATTTGTGAATACTAAAGCCATTTGGAATAGAGCTTATATAGGTAAGTCACTACACAGTGGTATGTACTTTGTGTTATATGTGCTAGACATTTTTCACAGTTGTTATAGCAGGGTAGCCAGAAGTTAAGACACTTCGTTTGCCACTTACCGCCGATTTCTGGAGGCACTGTATGTTGAGTGGCGATACTCAAGGCCGCATTTTGCCTCAATGCCAAAGCGAAGAAATGAAAATATACATTGAAACAGCTATCTCAATTGCTCGAACAAGTCGCGTTTACAGTTTCATTTTGTGCCCTTGTTGTCCATAATAATAAAAGTAAATAAATAAAATATTTTTTTATATATTTTAAAGTGTTATTCCACAATTACGATAAAAAATATTTAGGAAACTTGCTATAAACATAAATAAAATGTAACCGTGCGTATATAACTCCGTATGTTTCAATTACCCACTAACCTGGTGTTCCCGGAGTTTCCTCAGCAGCTCGTGGTAGGAGGCGGCGCGCGCGGCCGCCAGCGAGGGCGGCGGCAGGCGGCCCTCCATGCAGTGCAGCCACCGCCGCAGACAGCGCAGCTCGTGGGCGGGGTCTGTTTACAATTAATACACTTATATTGATACTACATTTTGGAAGCAAAAACGGCAAGAAATAGATCAAACAGTTCTCCAGAACACTCCACATGATACACACGAAGTAGAGAACGCCTGATGAGCGAACATTTCACCACAAAGGCAAAGAAGTGCTAAGTCTTTCGAAATTCGAACGGCTGCCATCAAATGTCTACTTTTATGTATAAATAAGTATGAACTATTTCAATTATATCAGATGGCAAGAAGTGGGGTTAAAATAGCGTGGTAATATTACATTGACCTATTGAATTCAGTTTCACGGTATATCCCGCACATGGCAAAGTAGGCAGAGAGAATTTACGTACATTTAACATACTGCGTTATCCTGTTTCCACCCAAACTCGAGACACTGATTGACCGGCCAAGCTCAAAACCGCATTTTGTTTTACCAGAACGGGAATTAAAACAAATCAATCCACCGAATGGTACATAATTGTTCTTTAATTTATTTTGTTCAAATTGATATTTTGAACAGCAGATTACTTTAGTTATCAAAAAGTCCCAATAGTTCAGCTAAAATGTATTAATTAATGAATGATAGATCTTTTTCACTGATATACTAAAATTTGGTGTTATGAGAATCTGGAATATCAGACAAAGGTGCATAAATAGTATATAAACTTTATTACAAGAAATAAGAAAGGCGACCTTAACAAGGGCAGTTTTAATTGACTGAATTAATTTTATTTAAAATTATTGAGGCCAGTTGTGACGCGGAGGCACAAAGCGTGACTGTAAAATCAACTGGTTCTGGGTTCGATCTCCACTCGAGGAAATGAAATATTTATTTACATTTATATTTTCATTTCTTCGCTCTGGTGTCGAGCAAAACGCCGCGTTAAATTCCGCCACTCAACACGCAATGCCTCCAGAATTCAGCGGCAAATGGGGAATAAAGTATCTTAACACTAGGCTCCCTCTGCCTACCGTTGTGTGCACAGAGTGAAGCTGATTTGATTAATTTTATATAAATTTTTAAAAAACATTCTAAACGCAGTATATTATGACTATATGTCATGAAATCCACATAAACAAATTTACAGTTGGTTAAATAAAATATATAAATAAAAAAAATATAAATAAAAAATACCTTACCAATCTACAAATACTTAGTAAACGCAAATCGGATTCCAACTCGATTTAAATTTAAGATCAGACAATAAAAGAACTATAGCCAAGATCGTTAGAAATACGGACAGCATCTCTAACAACCATAGTGTTTATTATGTTTAGATAGAACTATAAAATGAAGATAACGATATTTTTTTAAAAAAAAGTTATAATAAATTGTACAACTACACGCAATATAAAACAAAGACTGTACTTTACCTTCAAACTGTTTTTATTATTTACTTTAAAAAAAATAATGCATATTATATTGATATAAATATAAAGTTCTTTATTTATTTGGATATGTTTTATTTTATTGGTTCGTTTCTAATCTCATATAACTTCCAGGTAGCGATCGTTTACAACCTTTTTATAAGTATAGATTCTTGTTATATGTTTTTTGATTGCTTTGAAAATAAATACAACTGATGTCCTTAAGTTTTCCTGTGTCTACTTTGCTATAGGATACAGCGTGAAGTTAAAATATATAAATAATAGAGCTACGCACGCGGCTTCGCCCGCATGAAATTTGCGATTATTTGAAAACAGAATTGCTGTCGTGTTTTTTTATATCTATCGCACTTATAGCAACTTCTAGTTTAAAAGAAAAATGTCAATAGGTTCAGACTTGTAGCATTAAAATTTCAATACCATTGGGTTACATTGTTATAATTACCTATATCTGTATTTTTTTTTTAATATTTTAGAAGTATAAAGTACAATTTATACTTTTTTTTTACCTGTTCGGTTTCCAGGAGACGCGAGTTCGAGTCCCGCTACTTTAAAATTTTTATACGTTTTTTAAATAAGTATATTTCTAAATAAATAGTACAATTTAATATACTTCATGTAAATAATGTAACTTTTATGATTATTATCTAAGATTGGTTGAGCAGTTTTTGTGTCATACAGGGTGGAACAGTTTGCACCTTTTACGGGAGCATCATATGGGGTAAAATTTCAATCTCATACCAAAAAAAAAAAATATCAAGATACGTCACCAGTTTAGATGTAAGATATTTTTTTTTCATTTCACGATTTTTATCCATACTGTTAATACATACGACGCAGTTACGAATAGACAGATACCTACCACTTTTCATTTAATAAAACTCACTAGAACGAGAAGGCGATATGTCTCATTCTATTTTACGCAAGTACCAAAAACACACCGTTTATTTTTGCGCTTTCATTTAAAATGGTGAAGTACAACTATTTTTCATATATATTTTAAAACAATAGATAGAAGTTTTTTATGGTTTTATGGACTGGTTTGCAATATGGCGACAACTTTTCTTTTATTAAAAGTACTCACCGACAGTGTCACAACACTCTCCATTCTGATGCTGTTGTTCTGGGCTCAACAACAAGCGGAGACTTTCCCACTTTACGTTTAAGTGTTCAATTCTCCACGTCACCTGTAAAGTTTTATTACCTTTTAATTTCATTCATACATTATTCAACATAAATTTTGTATTTTATTAGTAAACGACCGTACCATTAGCTTGTCTGTAAACGCGACGGTTGTAGGTTCTTTTCCCTTGGGTTCTAGATCGAATAAATTATTTTTATTTCTCTGCTCTCATAGACAAAGTACGATGCTGAGTTCATCCAATAAAGACACAATTAATAATATATTGGCATTGCGTAAAACTCAATGCCGCGCTTTACCAAGATACCAGAGCGAAGAACTGAAAATATTATATATTTCATTTACTATAACGGGAATCGAACCAACAAGCTGTCGCGTTTACACTCGCACACTAGTGCACAACTGGCTTCAGTTGATTTATCATGTATAGAATATACGTGGTCAGAGTTACTACAAGAGGCCAGTTATGGAGCAGGGGCACAAAGTGTGACTGTAAAATCGCCTGGTTATGGCCCAATCTCCATTCGATGCAATGAAATATTTATTTGCGTTTATATTTTCATTTCCTCGCCGAGTTTTTGTCTTGGAGCCAGATCCAAGGCAAAAACACGGCGTTGAGTTCCGCCACTTTACACGTAAGCCTTTATAATTTTGCGGAATGTGGGGAACGGAGTGTGACGCAGTATATATATTATTAGGTATATAATTTTTTTGAACAAAATTACCTCCGCAGCCGCTTCGGGGATACGATCGAGTATGGCCGAGCCCTGTTCTATAAATTTAGCTCGACGCGGCTCCACTGACACCAGCTCCGACATTCGATTCTGTAACAACAATATGTTAAAATTGTATTAAATATAATTTAGTTAACGATTTCTATTTTAACTTAGTGCTTATGATGATATTTTTGAATAATCTTCAAATATATTGTACAACACTTTTTGTTTTGTAACACTGTGGTGGTCGTAGTGCCATTTTTAGTAGCATTTTTATTGTTTCTCTTTAGTCTTATATCATATAGATTTCATGTTAATTCCCTATTCCCAAGGGGATAAATTACATTTCCATTACCGCCGCTCTGACATAACAAACCATAGTCCAATGTCGAACTACAACGAAAAGCGACGGAGAGGATCTACACTGAAGTCCCTACTATTTTGTGAGCGGGATAAAGCGTGAAACTGAAAAAAAAACCATAATTACCAGTCTCAATTTCCGGCTAGACAAATTCTCTGGACTAGAATATATTTCCTCCTGCACGTGCGTCAACCACTGGCAGAGTTCAGTGAACTCCGATATCAGCTGGTTGAGTGACCACTGCCTGTTGAACGTTGTGGTCGGGTTGAGGAGACGTGGCGACGTGTTGTTTGATAGGAGCTCGCCGTTTGCTTCCTGGAAATGGAACGAATTGTTTAATATAACAGATTTTTTAATTGAAAAATACACAAATAAAGCAGCTTCATGCTCCCGCATAAAGAAGGGTAGGCAAAGGGAACCTAGTGTTATGACACTCCATTTCCCACTTTCTGCAGAATTCTGGACGCATTGCGTGTTGAGTGGCAGAACTCAACGTCGCGCTTTGTCTCGACACCACAACGAGGAAATGGAACTATAAATTAAGGTAAATATTTCAACCCTCAACTACTCCTTACAAAGTAACGACGAAACGCTCCTTCGTCGTCGTTTTATCCGAGATGTGTTGTTTTGTAATACAATAAATTCATTTTTAAGTACAAATCTTATTTCTCGTAATCCAAACTTTGTATGGTTTACAAGAAACGAACTCAACACCTCACAATACAATACTTAACAAAATATCTGTATGTCAACTTTCTCGTTAAATAAAGTATCCATACAGATTCTTCACAGCTAAACAAAAAATATTCACATAAATTATTTTTGCTTAACTAAGAATTATAAAACAATGCACTTATTGACTGTTTCATTTCGTAACCAACTTCTTGACAAACACATATTATACGCGGAAGCTATGGAGTTTGTTATATAAAGACGACGATTTTTTGAAACTTCAATTCAATGAATAATTTGAGGCCAGTCGTGGCGCGGGAGTGTAAATGTAAGCGCGACAGCTTGTGGGTTCGATTCCCATTAGAGGAAATGAAATATTTTTAATTTCCTCGCTTAATTAGTTAAACGTGGCGTTCCACCACCCCATACCCAATGCCTCAAGAAATCAACGGAAAGTGTTGAGCGCAAGTGTATTCACACTAATATTATATTATATACTCAGTTCACCTCGGTTTACCCGATCCTATGCTATCCTATATATGACGCAGCGAGAAACTAAAAAATAAAAAAAAATAAAAATAAGGCTCTATTCTTTTTTTCGGGTATTTTCAAGAGCCATGTGGAGAGAATCTAGTAATATGTTACTGCAGTCCCCAATATATTTTGTCCATATTAAGAATAACTAATATCCTTTACACATTTCTTATACTACTTTTAAATACTTTTGCATAAAACTAAATATGTTATATATAGTACTTTTAAAAGTAAAAGAAAAACTATTAACTATATTACAAGGAAATCTATTATTACGTCAAAAACTAGGTATAAGTAACAATATTTTATTGTGAGTTATAAATAACTTGTTATGTGCCATTAACATAACCAGTCAATTTTATATAAAAATTATATAGTCAGGAATGTAATACGTATATACTCGTACATATATGTATATAATTATAAATGGAAAACAACGCCTTGTATAAAATTATAAACGGAACTCAACGCCGCGCTTAGAGTGTATCAGCCACTTAACACGCAATGACTTAGAAATTCGGATAATGCAGATCAGACTGTCATAACAGTAGGTTCCTTGTGCTTAACCTAAACTAGTGTATCTCACTAATTAACAAAATAACAAGGAAGATCTTGTAGTGTTAATTAATTACAATAAAGAAATTTTGTAAGCTTCTGTGTAATATATTTTTTTTTTAGATTTTCATAACAGTTATTATTGCTCAAATGCCAATGGCCCATGTCAATGTACAGATAACAAATGCAAAACATGATAGGTTAGACAGGGTAAGTTGGTTATAAAGAAATAATATAAACTTAATATAGCTAGAGGCCAGTCGTGGCGCAGGGGCAAAAGTGTAAAACCGACTGGTTGTGGGTTCGATCCCCACTCGAGGAAATTAAATATTTTATTTTATTTACATTTATATTTTCATTACTTCGCTCTGGTGTCGAGACAAAGCGTGGCGTTGAGTTCCGCCACTCAACACGCAATGCCTCCAGAACTCGGCGGGAAGTAAGGAACGGAGTATCTTAACACTAGGTTCCCTCTGCTTACCCTGCTGCGTGCGGGATTCAGCGTGAAGCTGATTTATTTTATTTAATATAGCTACTCATAGTAAGCATATAAACTTAATAAGTCAATAAAACTTAAAATCAACATACTTTGCAAGAATCGATGATCTGATTGTCCATGATGTACTCATAGTGGTGTTGCAGCAGGGGCCAGAGGTCGTCGCCAGTGCTGCCCCCACTCGCCGCGGAACCCCAACTACGACGCCACGCTTCACGACATGGTTCCTTCCTGAAACATTTAGATATTATATTATTATTTATTCATGGAAATAAATAAATATCAATAGATTTTTTAATACTAATTCAAATTCAAATATTTTATTCAAAATAAGAAGTTACATGCTTCATTTTTTGAACTTCTACAAATTTACGACCAGTTCACTAAAGTTAATGCCTCAGACCTCAGAAGAACCGGCGCAAGAAACTCAGCGGGACCTATTTTTTTTAATCTATTTTAAACAAACACATATTTAATGTTATTATATAATATTCTATATATTTTTCTGTAAGAAAAGCAAAAAAAGAACTTTTTCCCGCATTGGAGACATTGCGTATTAAATGGCTGAACTTGGTGAGAAATACGGACCCAGAAACATCGCATTTATTATCTATAAAACAGTCAGACGCTCATGCCACTGTGCCACGGCGGTCTCAATATAAAAAATGTATAAAATTTAAATATTATTTTAAAACAAATCAATCAACTAGCAACACTAGCCCGTAATTTTTCGATGTTGAATAATTGAGCATCTAGAAGCCTAGAGGATTCAAGGTTACGACTCAATATATATACAGATATAGGTATTTTTTATATTCACCGGCAAAACATTAATGACATACGGATTACGGACACAATGAAGAGTTTTACTCAGAAGAAACAATTTTATAAAATCATTAAAATACCTTATATCCACGCGCGTCTATGAGTCATTTAATGATATTTTAAATTATTTATATTATATAACGTTGTCCTTATTCGGAGAAGCATTTAACCTTAGTAAAGTAAGCCAAGTTTAGGTTAGGTTAAGTATCAATACAGCGTTATTGATATACTATAGAGTTGTATAGTATAAAGAGGGTTTTAGAGAAAATCAGTTATTTTTTTTGTATATATATAAGTTATACCTCTTTTTAGTAAGGCTGTGGTAAGGACGCTCGAGCTGGTCACTGACGCCACATGGCGGCGCCTGCGCAGATCGAAGCGAAGACAGCGAATAGCTGCTCTTTAGAATTCCGGCCGAATTCTCGCAACCTAGAATACAAATAAAATTCATTTTAAAAATTAATCAAATTCCTCAATTCAATTGTAACGTGTTTCCAGTAGATAACTCAAAATAATGCAAAAATTTCAGTTGTTATGTCAACAACAATGAAAAACGTAATAATTTTCGAAATGTGTAAGGTGTGAATACTACTACATGATTACTTTTTAAAGTTACCAAATTTCATTTTGTAATTTTGACCTTCGAATGACACATATTTTCCGCGTTGACGACGATAAGGTTGTAGTGAAAAGGACGAGGTCGTTCTTTACTAAATTAAACCAGTATGTATTATAAATAATAATTAATTCGAATAAAAAAAATTGTATCACTTACTTGTAGACATTTTGATTTGTTTCTTCGGGAAGAGGCTAATTAAATCAATTTACTACTAAATCAACATTAGACTTCCCGTTAGTCTTTGTACTGATGTCTCGTATGTTTGTACTGTCTTAAGATTTTATTTACTTATGAAGTAAAATTGCTCAGTTACAAAATAACTGAAGCGACTAGATTCGTTAAGTTAAAGTTAAAGTACAATAAATAATTTTCTTAATCATGTAATCTTGATATAAGACTCATGAATTTGAAGATAGCGTTGTCTGTTTTGGTGCATTGGTCGGTGGTCACATGTTGTGTATTTCCTCTCGTTTTCTCTCTGCCCTCTGCCTGATTGGCACTGTAAAATAAGAAATAAATAATAAGTAACTATATATTGGAACATTTTCTTTTAAATGATAACTTAATCGTTACACAGTAAAATAGTATATTAAAACTCTTTAAAACATGAGCAATAGTGCGACTGTAAACGTTATAGGTTGTGCGTTCGATTCTCCCTCGAAGAAATGAAATATTTAATATTTTCCTACCATCGCTCTGTTAACCAGGCAAAGGGAACGGAGTCTTAACACGACGTTCCCTCTGCCTAACCTACTTGGGCGAGACACACATTTGTAGACAATACAAGTAGTATTTTAAAACAGTTTAAATTAAATTATAAAATTATTTTTAAATTAATATCACTGGTAATTGTGATTAAATAAAATAAATAATCACAAAATACTTGTATTATGTACAATCACATCGAATCAAGTAAATTTACTAGTAAAGGACACCTCACAACACCTTATCGGAAAGTGGTAATATGGTCTTCCATCGTAAACAGCATTGAATTAAAAATGTCTGAGTCATGTACTTTTGTACGTAGGTCTATATATACCTAAACCCTGACATAAAAATGATAAATTGTAATAAATCTTATACTTGTATTTAGAAATCGCTTCTCAAGTCTTGAGTTGGATTTTGAGATGCTGTTTTCATTCGAACATTACATATCTATGAATGAAAACATCTCAAGATCGATCTTGGACTTGAGAGCAATATAAAAATACGGGCCCAAGAAGCTCACTCGGCGATATACTTAATATTAAATTGATAGAACTGTTAACTTATGTTTTCCCAATATAGATTTTTTTTTTATATATTAGAAATACAAAGCAAAAGAATTGTGTATATAACACAGTCTGTTTTCAAACAGCCGTATTGCAGGGTAAACAGAGAGAGAGCCTAATCACGTGTTACCTCTAACTCCTTGTTAAATGTGTTATTTTAGTTTAAATACTATTGGTGGAAAACAACTATATCAATTATTTTTGATTTCGATTGTTAATAAAATAACGAAATTATATATCCATGTAAACTTTACATCGTATTTGAAATCAATTGATTCGATCGGAGATATCCAGATACGTTTAAACACGTAAGGTACTTTCACCAACAAAAATCAATTGTTTTCTTCGAACGTCACTAAGGGCACCAGGCAATTGAATGGAAAGCTGGCAATTACTCGCAAAATTACCTTAGTTTCACACGAATTTACAGATTTATAAAACAAACTAGAATTGTGACTGGTGATGGCATCTGTGAAATATCAGTTTTTATACTAGTGTGAAATAAGCAATTGTATTGATTAGAATAATTTGACAAATAAAGCAAAATATGGGGTCAGTAAAATTTAGTAAACTCCATTTTAAAAAAATTACCAGTTTTATGTAGTTTTTAACATTTTAATGTGTTATTCCACACTTAGGAAAGATATATCAGTTTTATGTAGGCTAAATTTGTTATAAAGGGCACAGGTTTCATGAAATTTAACATAAAAGTTTCATAAAAATATTACATAATATTTTATATATAAATCTCAAATCGTTAACCAAATAATAGAAGGTGCTAAACGTTTGAATCGATCACAATAGGCAATAACGACCCTTCCGGCGGAGAAATGCGGCCCCGATTTCTTTCCCATAAATGTATGTGGTGTAGAACAAGTAGAGTTTCAGCTTTCTAGGTCAACGAGGCTACTGAGGGCTGGGAAAGTGAGACAAATGGACACATCGAGAGAAATTATAACATTTATCTATGAGGGATACACACTTGAGGGCACAGTTACAACTGTCGCGGGACACGAAACACAACATTAACGCGTATATTATTATCTTTCTTAATTTACTAGGATTTATTTACAAGCCGCACACAACAGGGTAGGCAGAGGGAACCTAGTGTTAAGACACTCCGTTCCCCATTTTCTGCCGAATTTTGGAGGCATTGCGTGTTGAGTAGCAGAACTCAACGCCGCGCTTTGCCTCGACACCAGAGCGAAGAAATGGAAATATAAATTTAAGTAAATATTTCATCTCCTCGAGTGGGCACCGAACTCACAACCAGTAGGTTTTACAGTCACACTTTGTACCACTGCACCACGACTGGCCTCAGTCTCAGTCAATTAATTAATTAATTAAATTAAAAATAATCAATTAAATTAAATTAAATTATTTACAGGCCTACCAAGAGATTTAAGGAAGTAAGTTACTAGCGTTAGTATTCAATTTCATATGTTTGTACGCTGTATAATAGGTATAACATAAAGATCTATCAATCTAAGGTTTTAAATACGTTCTAATAGGATTTATAAACATTTCAGCCAAGACTTTGAAGTAATGTAAATTACTTGTTTTTTTTTATATTCGTAATCTGTAAAATAGTTTTAACATAAACATATATAACATTTTCCGACGTTATTTAAAGTTTTAAATTACGTTCTGAAGGTGAAAAAAAAACAACCGTATAACAATTTTATACTATGCAACCTATCTTCGTTGTATATCTTATTGGTTATCTTGTAACTGCCATCATTATGGCCATATTAAATCGCACCTGCTTCCCTTCAGTGGTAAACAAAAGAATGATCTACCCTATAATTTGTGCGTGGTGTATCTTTTGACATTAATCTATACAATAGCCGGTATTTTTTTACAAATTAAATAATTATTGCAATTAAATTCCATGTACTACAAAAACAAAACACAATTTAAGTCATTTTGAGACATTTTTGTACGTATAACGTACAAATATATATTTTTTAATTATATGAATTCATCCTATTTATTTTATTTTCAAGGATTATTTGTATCGCTGTACGCTGTACATTACATTCTATATTCTTCATATCCAACAGGTACAATCTAAATTCAAAATCAGCTTCACGCTGTATCCCACACACAGCAGGGTAGGCAGAGGGGAAATAATGTTAAGATACTCCGTTCCCCCACTCTCCGCCGAATTTGCGAGGTATTACGCGTTGAGTGGCGGAACACAACGACGCTGTTTGCCTCGACACCAGAGCGAAAAAATGGGAATATACATTTAAATAAATATTTCATTTCCTCGAACTCAACCGTCGTGTTACAGTCACACCCTTGGTCCCCTGGGCCACGACGGCCTCTAGACTTAAAGTACAATCTAGGCTTATGGATTTTAATAATAAATATAAAGAACAATAAAATTGATCTAATCAAAGACACAAGTTACGAACAAAAATATGAAGTTACTTAAACAGAAAAAAAAAACAAGGTCAATTAAATAAATTATTTTATAAAAAGATGATTTTCTAAATGTTAATAAGGTCACGGGCTCTACACAAGTATAACAAAGATAACTGAAGAAAGAAAACATAGCGTGTAAGTAATGATGACAGGTTAATGATAAAATCCATAGAAGACATCATTATTTTCTCCACGTCCCGCCACATAGACGTTGATTTCGGTGTAGGTGTTGGTCACTTATATGTAAAAAACCTAATCAAGGCCGCCGACACATTACATTAGGTCATTGGCTTCATCTTCCGGTTTGATCTTGGATAGATTATTAATAAAAGCTTTCGTCTAATAAAGAAGTATAATTAAAATTTTAAAACCAGGCACTTTACTAAAATCACTAGCCGTAGGCAGTTGTTGTAGTTGTAGATATTACTTAATTGGCAGGAAAACGATCAATTTTCATAGATTAAGACCAGTCGTGGCGCAGGAGTGTGAATCAAAATTCAACTGGTTGTGGATTCGATCCCCATTCTATGAAATAAAATATTTATAAAATTAATATTTTCATTTCTTCGCTCTGGTGTCGAGGCAAAGTACAGCATTGAGTTCCGCCACTCAACACGCAATGCCTCCAGAATTCGGTGGGAAATGGGAAACGGAGTGTCCTAACACTAGTTTTCCTCTGCCTGCACTGCTACGGGATACAAGGTTGGTTTTTTTTCTTCATAAATTACCAGCATTTCCCGTTTCTATAGATAATTTAGCACTCCAACGATCCAATTCCGCGACGCTGATAACCTCAACTATCGAATTGTAGATCAATCACTTCAAGCATGACAATGTGATCATCATGGAAAGCATGTACTCCATTTAAGTAAACGCTCACTTTCTAATATTCCGGAGATCAGATAAAATTAATACAATTGACCCCTATATAAGATATTACACGACAATTTAATCAATATTTTATTGTAACGGTATACGAATTAGATTTTAAATTTATAGTCTAGATTTCTGTGGTGCGCCAGCTGGGCTGTGTGGTGGTAACCCGATACAAACCCAATGTACCATTAGATGTAAGTAATAAAACAATTTTCCACTTGTAAATGTAAATTATATTAAAATGATGGTAAAGTTCCGTATTAGGTAATGTCGTCACGAATCTGTAATAGGGGTCATTCACGGTTTAACAAGAAGTTATATCTCGTAAAGAGGAATGTTGAAAATTAGAAAATATCATAATGCTGAAGTAAACGACGATAGATTTGATAATGATTTAAGATATAGAGTGACACAAGGGTGTGACTGTAAAGGCGATGGTCGTCGATTCCATTCCCACTTCAGGGAATAAAGTATTTAATACTTTCATTTTCGCTATGCTAACAAAGTATTAAAAGTCACTCAGCACACATTGTCTCCAAAACTCGTCGGAATGGAGAATAGGAGTGTCCAAATATCTGAGTATCTGAAAACTAGGTTCCTTTTACGTAACTTACATAAATACGGTGTGAATTTAAAAAAAGATTATAGAGTATTGTAAATTAATTAAATTTGAAAGTATGTACAGAATGATGAATGATTTTCTTTTAATTGAAACGGTAGAGTCAACAAATTATGCACAACATCATCATTTAAACAAATTATTTCTTGTGTAAATATTATTAGAAACTAAACTTATATGATTAATTTAAGAAGCTATTTTAAATACAATTATAAACATATCGTAGATAAATTTAAATCAACTTTTCGATTATAATTTCTTGAAGCAATCAAAATTTATTTTACTTTTAAATTAATTCCATTTTTATGATGGCGTGAACGTTACTTTCATAAGAAATAAAACGACATTGATAGATGAAGCGCTCGTTATGAGCGGAGAGGATATTGATTTAGGAAGTACGTACTTCCAAGCTGTTTGTGTTACGTAAATTCACACCCAAAAAAAAAACGTAAATTTTGCTAGAAATTGATTAAAATTTGTTTCATTAGTAAGACTACTTCCTTTGAATGATAAAAGCAATTTATACCATATGAGATTACTTGTAGTTTTATACAGCAGTATAAATTTCAAATTCCTAAATAAAAACAAGTCTTCGTAACGTAAATAGAAAAAGAAGGTTTCAAATATCCATTCCAGTAATAATGGTACTGGCCCTAAATAAACAAAAAAGATAATGGGCCTCACAGGGAATGTACTGATTAGATTCTTCGTAAAGAACATAAACAGTAAAGCATGTAATACGAGATTTTTTAAGAAAATATATTCCGACGTTGTTTATTCTATTAAATGTTAGCGTTGACAAAACACGGCGGTTAGCTCCGTCACTCACTACTCGACATCCCATAATTGTGTAACTAAATATCTTAACGTTTTGTGCCCATTGCATTGCTTTAAGCAGTTTTTCTCCATCCAATTATGATGGGACATCGCGTGGCGAGTGGCGTAGTCAAACACCGTGCTTTGTCGATGCCGATAAGAAAAATCGCGACCGCAATTTATGCTCTCTATTAAAACTTGACCAGAGTATGATAAACACAATATGTTATATAGAACTTTAATTAATTCCGACTTAAAATTAATTTACATATTAGATACACACAATCGTCAGTTAATGTTCAAGATAAATATCACAGTGACTATCCAAGGAAGTTGAAAATATTTTTAAGAACGAGTTTCTGTTCCTCCACGCCTATTAGAGGGTTGCACGCTACAATAGTGTAATTACGAGATCAGAGGATCACGGCGAGATCTATCTACCGTTTATACAGGTGTTTCGTTGCTTTATATATATTATTGTGTTATTATTGTATAGTGAGGCCAGTCGTGACGCAAGAGCACAAGCATGTGCATGTAAGTTTGTGGGTTCAAATCCCACTAGGGGGTATGAATTATTAATATATATTTTTTCCTTTCTAGGCTTTGGTTACAAGGTAAAAGCGCGGCGTTGCATTACGCCACTCAACACGCAACGCCTCCAGAATTCTCCAATAAGTAGTGAACGGAGTGTCTTAACACTAGGTTTCCCCTGCCTACCCTGCTGTGACATTGAAAATCTAAATCAAACTCAAAATATTATTAACAAACATACCCTAGGTATAGTCAGTTCCGTCTTAATAATATTATCAAAAATAATATAAAAATAAATATCAATTCTATATAAAAAGAAAAACAATTTTATTCAGTATGTGATGAATTCTAACACCCTGTATCCCGCAGGTGAGTTCCAAAACAACACTTGTAAAGCAAAACGAATCATAACCGACAAGAAGAACATTTTTTTTTATATCGAAGATATTCAGCATTCACTGACCTTAATTTAACAGAAACTATAAACGATTTATCATACACTGTTCTCTAGGAGTAACAATAAAAAAAATTAAAAAATCTTTTATACTTTTTCGAGTATTAGGTTAGATATGAAGCTACATAATTGTTATTAATCTTAATCTCTATATATGCAATAAAACTGTAGATCATGGCTGTCTGTTTATGGATGATATATGAGAAAATCTATTATTGGAGTTATTTAAACAAAATAACAAGTAACAAAACCCAAAACATTTCTTTTTTTTTTGTCTTTTTTGTCTCCGAGACTGCTTAAATGCACTTTACATTATTATATTTTGACAAACTTTCCTTAATATTTAGTATCAGCTTTGCACTGTACGTACCCCGCACACAGCAGGGTAGACAGAGGGAACCTAGTGTTAAGACACTCCGTTCCCCATTTTCTAATAGCATGTAGTGTTAGTTTTATAAACACATGCGAATGCGACAACTAACTGAATAAAATAAGTGTTTTATTCAGTTTAGTTGAAAGTAAAGAGTTCAATGTATGGACAATGTCTTTAAAAAGATCAATAATATTTATTGAATCACGAACATAATTCAGCCAAGAAAATAAATAATTTAAAATAACAAACGGGCGAAGCCGTTAGTTAGCTATTGTACAATAAAAAAGTAATTATCAACAATTGAACGCCTTTATTATTTTGATACTTCAAGCATACGTTACGCAAGCTTTTTATAAAAGTCATATCAAAATAAAATAAAAATTAATTAAGCCATTCGCCATTATAGCCGAAGATGCAACCACTGGTTCCAATCAACAACACAACATACACTAATGTCATTTTCAAAGATTAACGAGAAAATAATACGCGAGCACGTTCAAATATCAACATCTCGCGCTGTTAACTCTTTCCATTCTCTTTCGTGTGACATAACTAAACTGTGTATTAGATAAAAACAATAGTTTTCTCAATTTGTCATAGACGATTTCTTCTGCTTCGATAAAATCTCATTATATTATAAGCGGTCGTTGCTCGTTAGTATCGGCCAGTTTGAGATTACTTTCGTTGATATTTGAGAAAGCCGCCATATATTTTCTTTGAGAAATTCCACTAAAGATCGGCCGTAGAGACAATTCGAATATCTCACAATTTATGACATTAAAACTTAAATCTACAGCAATAAAAAGAAAGTTTAAGAATATAAGTATATTATATTTTACTAAAAAAAAATGTTTACAAGTTAAAGAAATTTACTCACAAAAATGAGATTTACTCATGACAGATGATCACAGATTCAGATAAAAATATATTTAAAAAGTATTACATTTTTTACCACTCATATACATATTTGGAACAGTATTTTCACTTTTACAAAAAAACCAACAACAAAACACGATTATTTAAATAAATATATAATAGCTATTGATCTTAAAATGGCGTCTAAACAAAAAGTAAAGTATAAAACGAATATATTAATTTAATTACGATATGAGGCCAGTCATGGCGCAGGGGCACAAAGTGTGACTGTAAAATCGACTGGTTGTGGGTTCGATCCCCACTCGAGGAAAGGACATATTTATTAACATTGATATTTTAATTTCTTCGCTCTGTTGTCGCGGCAAAGCGCGGCATTGACTTCCGTCGCTCAACATCGTTGACGTCGTCCCCAAAACTCAGCGGAAAGTGAGGAACGGTGTGTATATATAGCACTAGGTTCCCTCTGCCTACCCTGCTGTGTGCGTGAAGCTGATATAAAAAATAATTACGATATGACCGTCAATAACTTAAAACGAAAAGCCAAGTTCACAAAACAACAACGATTTCACTTTTCTTCACATGTCATTATAAAAAAGCGAGAGCGTTCCAGTAATAATATTTGTCTATTAAATATAAACACTCCAGAGGGCTCACTCAGTACAGAAAGTAAACCGTTCGTTCTATTGAAGAAACTTGATAAGTCTAACGTATGCCTTAAAATAAAATAATAAAATCAATTGAGGCCAGTCGTGGCGCAGCGGCACGAAGTGTGACTGTAAACCGACTGGTTGTGGGTTCGATCCCCACTCGAGGAGATGAAATATTTACTTAAATTTATATTTCCATTTCTTCGCTCTGGTGTCGAGGCTAAGCGCTGCGTTGAGTTCTGCCACTCAACACGCAATGCCTCCAGAAATCGGCAGAAAGTGGGGAATGGAGTGTCTAAAAAAACACTAGGTTCCCTCTGCCTACCCTGCTGTGTACGTATACCTTGTTATAAAGTATTAAGTACCATATGAAATTCGTTTAAGTTTGAATGAAACAGAGGCAGGAGAAGTTTCCTTCTGAGACGGTATTAGTGATTCAAAACAAAGAACGTACCGATATTGGAATAAACGTATGTGTCGTTAATGTAAGTTTTTACTTCTACACATTATAAAACATATGAAGAGGTTAAAAAAAATCGCAAAAGAAAACAAAACTCATTTTTCTCAAAACAAAAGCTTGCGTGTTTCACCTGCACACCTACATACATACATATTTTTAATTTATGACGTAATTTTAATATTAAATACAAAACTTTCCTGCTAAGTTAAAGTGGTATAAGTTAACAACGAGGGATAGAACGAGATATGACGAGGGTGTCACTGTTTATACAGTAGACAGGGTGGCCGCACGCAACCTTCAAAAGTTAACACATTGGTCAAGAGTATGGAGCGGTCATTACTTTAACGAGGCATTTTTATTATACCTCTATTCATAAAATATGATGGGTGTGGGTACGATTCCTTTTTCCGTGTCGAATATTTTCGTTTCCTCGCTCTGCTAGGTTTAGACTACTAGGCGAAAAGTGAGGAACAGAGTCTAAACACTAGGTTCCCTCTTCCTACCCTGCTATGCAGGCAAAATGTGAAGCTATTATGTCCACAAAATATATAACATGACATATAAATATATTAAATAAAATATCTCATAACATTGTTGATATAGTAGATTGTTCAAGTGCAAATTGTACAAGTTCACATTGTCCAGGTTCGTAACTATATGTTTCCCCGGTAAAAATGCGATTTTCGCTTTGCCACTTTAGACAGACAAGGGCAGAGTGTAATTTATCATTTAAAAATACAATGTATTAAGGCCAGTCGCAGCGCAGGGGCACAAAGTTTGACTGTAAAACCGTCAGGTTGTGCGTTCGATCCTCACACGAGGAGATGAAATATGTACTTAAATTTATATTTCCATTTCTTCGCTCTGGTGTCGAGGCTAAGCGCGGCGTTGTGTTCTGCCACTCAACACGCAATGCCTTCAGAATTGGGCAGATAGTGGGGAACGAAGTGTTTTATCACTAGGTTCCAAATATAACAAAAAAAAGCTATTTTATTCTTTAAAATACTCGTACACTATGTTTTCAGCTTGATAAGAAATAAAACGTTTGGAAAAAGGCATTTAAACATTTAGTAAACAGCCACGGCGACCCAATAACAGGTGTCACGCGAGTTAGTATTGTCGACACGCAAGAGTCAGATAGAAGAAATTAAAACTATTGGACATAGATTGAATAATAATATTATAAAATGTGGCGCAGGGGCACAATCGTGTAACCGCGACAGGTTGTGGGTTCGATCTCCGCTCGAGAAAATGGAATATTTAATATTTACATTTCTTCGTTCTGGTGTAGAGGCATAGCGCGGCTTTGAGTTTCGCCAGGGAAAGAGGAGAGCGGGAGTGCTTTAACCTAGGGCTACCTCTGCGTACCTTGCTATATATGGGATACAACTGTAATACGACGTAAACCTGATATTTTAATATTAAAATCTAAAATTATTGCGTAAATATATTTAGATTTGTAATAGACATTCATTACTTACAATTAAGTTATTAAAAGTAGGTACCTATTGGATAAAAAAAAACGACAACGAAAGCGATGGAAAGTGGCAATTCACTTCCCGTATTTTTATAGAAAACGTAGATATAAACATAAAATTATAATTTTGAGAAATTAATTAATATTAATATTTAAATATAACAAGGTTTATTAATTTCTAGTAGAATAAATTATTAATTCTCATTTTGACTTATTCCAATATACACGTCTAAGTGTTAATGGGGCTTTATTTAGAAAAATACATTTTTTTCGTCAATAAATAATTAGCTACAAAAAAAATACTCACCTATAATATCAAAGAAATATATTAACAAATTGCACTTTAATGAGAAAATAGCAAAATCTATATAATTTACATTGCGACGACTTTAAAAATTTTAAATTTAAAAGTTAAAACGACAGATGGATAGCTTAAACTAAAGTAAACTTAAACGATTCGGCAAGCATTCGCGTGACAATAGCCGCTCAACACGCGACGACAACTTACGAATACTAAGTCAGTATGGGCTTCAAAGTTATTTATATGCTAATATAAAATTCCCGTAACTTTATGTACAAATTCCTTTAGGTAGAATCATATAAGCGTAACGAGCCGTGAGAAGTAAAATTAAATAATATAACCATGTTTTTAACGGCTATTCTTCCGCCACTCAACACGTAATGCGTCGAGAAAAGTCGGCGGAAAATGGGGGTCATAACACTAGGTTCCCTTTGGCTACACTGCCGTATGCGGGATACAGCGTGAAGATAATTCTACCTTCTATTTCACGTAATACATTAAAGATAAGCAACAAATATATAGGTATATAAATATTTCAAATTAGCTAAGAAGCTGTCGTGTAAAATATAATACGTATAATAAGTTTCTCCCACCTACATTCCCAAGGTAGTACCTACAATATTTTTAGCAGCAGGGTAGCCAGGTGGAGCCTAGTGATAAGACGCATCCCACTTTTAGCCAAATTCTAGGCGCTGCCAAACGATTTGCCTCGACACCAAAACGAAGAAACGAAAATTTTAAATATCACTTTTTCTCGAATGGGAATCGAACTCACAATCTTCACAGTCCACGACAGTCTACGTCTCTGCGCCACGACTGGCCTACATAATTAATTTTAATGTTAGACAAAGAAAAATAATTAAATATTGTAGTACAGACAACAAAAAAAATCCATTGCATATATTTTAATCTTATTGCATACAATGTAACAAAGTTGAAGTAACACGCTTCGTTCTCAATCGCCTTATGAATTCAACTCATGCTCCATATCTCTTAGTATTCTAGACAGAAACTCTACAATAAAATTTCCTTGATATTTGCAATAATGGTTTATTTTTTATTTCAATTACAATTACAACAAGTTTGAACAAAAATATATTCGTATTTATGTATTATAAACAGGTTCTAAAAAAAATATAACAAGATAGACATTTCGTATAATTACAGCCTTTTTTATATTAGCTTCACGCTGTATCCCGCACGTAGCAGGGTATGGAGAGCGAGCTTAGTGTTAATACATTCCGCCTCCCAATTTTCGCTGAATTCTGAAGGGAGTGCGTGTTAAGTGGCGCTTTGCTTCTACGAAGCGCGAAGAAATGAAAATATTAAAAATTTCACCTAATGAAGCGAAAATCGAATCCACAACTATTCGAGTTTTCAGTCGCACGTTTGTGCACCTGAGCTACGACTGGCCACTACATAAAGGCATACTCGTTCATAAATTAAGTTCAAAGAATCGAACCTATTTAAAGCTTAAAAAGTGGTTCACTTAACTATGTGTCGCTTTCTTAAGTAAACATGCAGTATCTGAGAAAGGTAGAACGGCAGCTAGGTAGCCAAGTCTATGCTTGGAGATGAATCACCGCTGACCGCAGTCATTTCATAACAGCCACGCGGTATCATGATTCACGACAATTTACCGCATGATTTATAATATTTGAATTATCGCTTTTAAAACTCATACTCACTGAACTGCATATGCAATATGGTAAGTCACGTTGTGTCCCCGCACACTTCATGGTAGGTAGAGGGAACCTAGTGTTAAGACTTAAAACACTCTGTCCCCCACTTTCAGCTGAGTTCTGGAGGCATTCCGTGTTGAGTGGCAGAACACGGCGCCGCGCTTTGCCTCGACACAAGAGCAAAGAAATGATAATAAAAATGTAAATAAATATTTCATTTCCTCGAGTGAGGATCAATTCCGGTGGACTTACTTAACTTAGTATTTATTCTAAAAATGTCATCAAGAAATAATTTAAAAAAACGTCAAAAATGCAGGTTTAAAATAAGATATAAACAGCTACTATATATAGTTAAAACGACGTGGGTGTCAAATCGCAACAGGTTTGATTACAATGCGCGAGAGCATCTCCACCGGCAACCCGTAAAGGACATCGGATACGTTAGCTCTGACGTACAGCGCGGAAAGGTGTCATACGAGTTTTAATTATAAAAAAAAACTATACAGAATTCTTTTCAATCAATAAATATTATTCAATGTTATGGCGTAATTTGATTTACACAGAGTGAAGGGGCCACACTTGCCCCACAAGTCTCTATATACTATATTTATTTTACTCGATAATAATGAGGCCAGTCGTGGTGCAAATGCACAAAACGCGACAGGTTGTGGGTTCGATTCTCACTCAACCCTCACTCGTTCGGCGGAAAATAGGGAACAGAGTGTCGTCTCGTCAGACACTACAAAAAATAGTATTTTCAATTTTATGTACCAGCAACAATTTTGACAATAACGATTACGCTATGTAATATTAATTTGTTCCACATCTACCTTTTGAACCGTTGCCAATTGAGCTGAGAATACAAATGAACATTGAATTTTTCGCAGGTTACAAGCCCAAGTAGGGAGCCTCATTTAAAAACGTGACCAGTGCCTGTGAAATACAGTTAAATAATTTGACATTTATGTATATAACTGTCAAACGTCTACTTGACAGCCCACGTACAGTTTTATAGCATAATTGCTTTATTATCTGTATTTTTAAAATAATATCATTTATCTTATCGCTATAACGTAAAACAAAAACTAAATTGAAATTGTTACTTACTAAATGTGTCACTGATAGAATGATTTATACAAAATCATTTTTTTTTTTAATTTACATTTCGTAACCATTCAGAAAAAAAATAGCGACAAGTTAAAGCAATCCGATCGCTTACGTTACCTTATTTAGACATAAAGATCTCTTGATCAATATCAAGGTAGCTCATTAGTATGTATATGATTAGAAAGCATGTAACAGCTAAATTGCCAGTCATTTGTCTTGATATGAGTTTAAAACTCCTGAGAAGATGAGCCTCCACAATGAAGATATCACTGTTGTTGTGTGATCCAATTTATTCACAACCACCTGTCTGATATTTTCTCACGGAAAGGTTAGTTAATGACGCTGTAGATTTGTAAAGTAACTTTACGATAAACAGTAAAATATATATATATAAAATATAAATAATATTTCTTGAGGCTTTAAAAGCCCTTTTCAACGTGTCATGTCATATTATTATCTTTTCTTTCACGCTGTATCTTGCATAGGGAGGGGTATGCAGAGTGAATCCGGTGTTAAGACAGTCCGTTCCCTGCTTCTCGCCTGCTTTTTTGAGATATTGCATGTTAAGTGGCGGAACTCAACGCTGGGCTTTTGCCATAGCTCAAAAATGAAAATAACAATAAATAAAAATTCATTCTCCCAAGTGTGGTATGCGAATCCCTAATATACAACCGTTGCTTTACAATCCCACCCACGCGCCCCTGAGCCACGTCGGTCTCAGTGAATGCACTGTGTAATGTGTATTATAAATAAAATGCTCAAAATGTATTTTTTTATTCTTATCATAGGTAATACTAACCAATATTACTTATATTACAGATTACCTAATCCGTCAGAGGTTGCATCTCGACATTACCTCACCGGCGTTCTACTCTCAAGGCCTTGCGCATTGACAGCCTTGTTTTACTAAGTTCTTAAATAGTTTGGCGCCTAAATATTTAAATCTATCATTGAAATTATACACATTAATATTTTTATATATTAATAATAAGAATAACTAAACTAATTTTGTTTTAATTATTTAATAGCAAAAAGAACATCTGTTATCTCTTAGATAGTAACAATTCTATAAAGAAATTAAAAAAGACGTCACCAAATGAAAATTATTATAGAAGATAAAAAGTGTCAACTTATCGTATATATCACGTACAGATCAAAAGTTCTAAGAAATTAATCGAATTCGATCAAGAGTACAATAATGCACATAATGTATACTATAGTCAGCTACTCGCTGCGACATAAAGGTCATTTAAACAAGTAGGTAGTTTAATCGCATCGAGAATGTTAAATAAGCGTGTAAAACGATACGAAATTAAACTATGTAGCAAATTAAAAGAGTTTTTTTATTTTTTTTGCTTAGCTGTCGAGGCAAAAGGGCAGCGTTGAGTTCCGCCACTCAGTTCGCACTGCGGTAAAGCCTACACATTTCTTTAACACTAAAAAAAGAGTTTCTCTTCACATAAGATATCCGCCATTAGTATAAAACTTGACGTATATAAAGATACATTCTGTTTCTACGTACAAACAGACAATATGTACGATGTCTTCCAAATATTGTCAATGTTAATTATCATTAACATGTATTATCACCACATAAGTTCGGAGAACGCACCTCCATTGAGCAACAAAACAAACAAAATTTAAAAATGTAAGTTTACACTGTAATGGTACTACGTTATACAAAACTACCTTGTACGCTTGTTAGCCATGGTACCTATTCATTAGTACCTTTTCTTATAAAACTTCAAAAATTATATTAAAAATATATATTTTTTTTTCTTTTTTATTTTTTCTTTATTTATTTTTAGATTGTATTTTTGTGTGAAATCTTTAAAGAATATCGTATTAGGTTTTTACTGGCTATACAAGACCAATGGTACATAGAAAATATAATATGAAAATAAGAAAACAAATAACTCCACAACTATATTATCAAGATAACAACTGGCACTAATCAATCACTGCAGCATTGCAAAATTATATTTTAAAAAGTGAAAAAAAACCCAACAAAACTATTATTTTTAATATAATAATTTATAAAATATATAGAAATATTTTGAAGTATATTAATTACATTATAATTTATTTAACTTACGCTACACTTGACGCCACCTCCAACGTTGAGAAACCTATTATACTTTTCTCATTCATTTCTTTATTCTTGACATTGCATCATAATCTACATAAGCATAACATTGACACGGATTGTGGAAAAGACATCTTAAGCGTTGCTCAACTTAAGTATACGTATTATGGATAAATTATGGACTATCAAATTCTGTTTGTTTGAATAATGAAACAAACGAAGTTTGGTAGTCTGTACCGTAAAGTAGTTTAATTTTAGTTATATGAGAAATATTTCTTAGTAATAATGAAAATAATAATGTACTAAAAGCAGGCTTCAAATAATTTATTCAATGATTACATTTTTTTCCATCTTTACGATAGGTACACACCGCATGTCGCAGGGTAGGCGGGACACTAGGTTCCCTGTGTTAAGACACTACGTTGCCCACTACCCGTCAAATTTTGGAGACTGCGTGTTGAGTGGCGGAACTCAATATCACGCTGTACCTCGGCACCAGAGCAAAAAAAATTAAAAAATAAATATTTCATTTTCCTCAAGTGGAAATCGAACGCACAAGCTGTCCCGTTAACAATCACATCCATGTGCCTCTGCGCCACGACTGGCCTGGCTGATAATATATAACTTCCGTTATATTTTAAAAACTAAGGGAACCTTTCATTTAATGATCAACTTTCTAACACAACAAACGCATCGTCCCGTCAATGGCTTGACCAGATAACCTTTTAACAGTGCACTTTCAGTGCAGCAATCGTTACACCACCGTTCGGCGCAGTCGAACTGTCACAGTCACTCGTAGTTTATTACGATCATACCTCTTACGGACTAAAGTTCACGTTTTTCCCTTTAGATAAAATAGATAAATTTTCCTTGTACTGGAAAAAAAAAAAAAAAAAAAAAAAAATAATACAGCAAAAGTGAGAAGGAATGCAAGTGTTTATTTATTATATTTAAATTATCTAAATTATCGGATTTTTTTTCAGCTTCACGCGGTATTCCGCATAGGGTATATAATACTAGGTTCCCTATGTCCACCAAGGGTGGACATAGGGAACCAGTATTATAATACTCCCCACCTTGACGGCTGCGCTTATGTACCAGAGCAAAGAAATAATAATTCATTCCTACTGGACCTAGAACTGTCGCGTTACACTCACACCACATGCCTGTGCGCCTCATATTCTATTATTAAGTTATGAATACTCTTAACATCTTTATCTGTATTTAAAGAGAAAATTTAAACTAAGTTAACATAATATTTACTTCACAAACAAAACTTTAAAATTTCATAAAATAAATATACTTACTTATAGTTTACTTTACCCTTATTTTAGTACAAATCTCGTCACATCGTAGAAACAATCGCCATCGTCTCAATTTTACAGTTTACGCACAACAGCGTATCGAGGGCATATTAGATCATGCCACACCTCGTAGATATACATACAACGAAGATTTTTGCTCGTATCAAATTTCTCACATAAAACAAATGATTAACTTAAAAATAATAAATCTGATTTTGAAAGTTAAATTAATGAACGTTATGTGCTCATACGTGCCAAATTATAAAAAAAAATATTTACTAAATTCTACTAAAAACATTAGGATACCCAGGATGTATGAAGAGATCGATGACAGTGGATGAGGCGAAAGAGATATGGAGAGACCGTAGCGTTTGGCGCTCTGTTCTCTGTAAATACTCTAGGGAAACAGCGTGATACTAAGTTAAATTAGATTAGGAATACTTTATTACAATAAATAGAAAAGAAAATCGAATGTTTAATAAAACATACGTCAAAGATAAACCAGTTATTAATAGCTCATACGTTGAAAGAAAGCTGCGAATCGATAAACAATTTCGTAGTGAAATCGAAATTAATCGCGTTCAAGGTAACTATCGATTGTACTTGTTAATGATTTGTCTAAGTTTGAAGAATGTAAGAAAAATGTTTATTTTTTGTATTATAGTTTTAAAAATATTGTAGGTCAATGGGAAGTACAAATTAAAAAGTAGACAAACTTAAATACGCACAGATTTTTTACGAAATTGACTATAAATATAAGTTTGTAATAATAAAAATTGTCACTTTTCAAATTTCTTTCCTGTATTTGGCATTTCAAGTTCGTACCAAATTCCATGACTGTAAGTCCACGGGAAATACCCTATAAGTTTAAAAAAAATGCAGCAAAATCGATGCACAAATGCTCCAATCTTATGAAGAATCTTGATTCTTTTATGCTTAAAGGGATCTTAAACCTAATATTTGATCTAAATTTTAGCTATATCCCTCACGTGATCTTGAGATCGCCGGTCATAGGAGGGTTTTGTTTTTAACTTTTGAGGTATGGAACTCTAAAAATATTATATATGACAGCAACTTGAATCACTACTTGTTATTTATCCTCACACATATTCTGCATTACTGTAAGATAGTGAAAGAAAAAGAACTTCACATACACTTCCTGCTAACGTGTGTTGACACCTAACGCCTCGCTTCGTCGAACTCGTCCGAAGATACAAAAAAAACAACACATTACACCTACAACTACATTTAAATCTAAACACAACAAATAATACACAAATAAAACTTTAAATTTCGCGTTCAATATAATAATATGAAATATAATTGCTTCAACTTCTATGTGCGTTTAAAATTATGTTTCGTTTAAGCATTATACGTTTACCGGTTCAAAACAAACTCGCAAGACTTTCCCTCATACTGTAAACATGCAATCTCAGAATAAACAACATTTCAATAATATAATCTTTCATATCAACATTATACAGTTAACTTCTGCATATAAATGATGTGCAGGAAACTGCAGTTTATTGAATGAATTACATATTGCTATAAATATAAAATATACAGAGAATTTCACTGCTCCAGGTCAATAAAGTAAAAAAAGATTTATTTTTGAACTCCTGAACTCCAGGTTAATGCTGTTAACCCTATTGGGGATTCCCTATTAGGGAAGAGGGGTACTCTTCTGAAGAAAGTACAAGCACTGCGTGTCTGCTTGAGATGATGTCAACGGCGACAAAAGCTCGAACCTCGACTTGCGGCCGTCGATCAGGCTGGAGGTCTCAATAGAGGTGACTACCAAGTTTTATATAATTTAGTTACAAACTTGATTGCCTATAAAATGAATGAAAACAATTTCGCCATAGCACAATTGCTGTGACAAGTTACTGATAAGTAAGACACAATATAACAAGTATACATGTCTTTATTAAGAAAACATATAAACATTTAAACGTAATGGGATTAGAACCCGCGCCTCTTTGGATGATATGTTAGTTGGTGGTACTAGCTGGTGAAAGCGCTCGGACGGTTTTCAAAGAGGCGCGGGATCAAATCCCGCTACGTTCAAATTTTGAAACGTTTTATTTTTGTCTTTTTGTCATTCCTAAGTGTGGAATAACACTTTAAAATATTTAAACGCATACATATGTAATGCAATGAAAGATGTACAAGCATCAAAGTAAACGTCGGGTAGTGAAGTGAAAATCTGCAACTTTCAAGAGTAAAGTACCTACATTTTATAATTCTTTAAGATTTTAATGACTCGCATTGAAGACACTGTGACACAGTTAGAAAATGACAATGTTTTGTACAACGTTTGTGACGATATCGCAAGGTTCGTTATGCCTTATCTTCCTATAAAATGTAAAAAAATATATAAATTAATTATAAAAATATATAAAATAATTTATTTAAATCTGTAAAATATAGTTATATTATTATATAACTATATTTTACAGATTTAAATAAAAAAAAATATATGTGAAGACGACTTTTTTTCTTAAATAGACTGACTGGCAACGATTTTACCATATATTTACATGTAGTATATATAAAAATACAAAAACGTATATAAAAATAGAAAAGGAAAATTACATTACATTATATTCAAGCAAGGAAGTCAATTAATCTAACCTCCATCATCTAATTCTATGTATGTATATAAAATCTATCAACAAACATTCGGTTTGTTAGTTATTTGTATAAACAGACAATAAATGAATAAAGATAAAGTCAGGATGTGGTGCATTAAAATAATTCAGTGGCGCCATACCACCATAAAAATAAATTTAATGACGTATCGTAAACGAGTTCAGAAAGCCTTACATCATAAGCTGTATTATATAGGAAATTTGGTAGAACTACGTTAAATTCGGATTTATTAATGATTGAAGTTATGTTAAAATATTCAGGTCGATAATTTAGGATTTTTTTTGAGGCCGTCGTGGCACAGCGGTACAACGGCTTGACCGAAACGCGACGGTTGTTGGTTTGATCCGCATTTGAAATAATCTATAATCTATCTATATATATAAAAGGCCATGTGCTGACTGACTGAGGTAAGAAGCACGCACAGCCGTAACCGCTGTGCGTAGAAACGTGAAATTTGGACAGATGTTCATTTTCATAATCTGGACATCCAATAAGAAGGGATTTTGAAAAGTTTTGACGCGAAAGGGATGAAATTGGGGTTGAAAGTTTGTATGGAAATTTTTTTTAAATCGGCAGCGATTTTTATAAAATTTGAAATTCAGACTCTTAAAAACATTTCATTGAACACTTGTTTCATGGTTTTTAAGAATTCACCCCCTAAAGGTTCAAATAAAGGGTTGAAAGTTTATACGGAAAAACCTTTAAATCGCTACCGATTTTTATAAACATATTAATTCATATTGTTAAAAATATTTTATTGAACACGTGTTTCGTGGTTTTTTTGTCACCCCCAAAGGGTGCCCAAGATATGGGCGAAACTGCGCGCGCCCACTAGTGAATTATAGTTTATTAATATTTTTGTTTCTTCGATCTGGCACCAAGGCAAAATCCCGACGTTGACTTCCGCCACTCAAAACGAAATATGCCTCAAAAAATGCGGCGAAAAGTGAGGAACGGAGTACCTTAAGAATATGTTCCCACTGCCGGCTGTGTGCAGAATACAGGGGTGAAGATAATAAAAAAACAATAGGATTAACATAAATAACTTAAGAAATCAAAAACAACTCGTTTATTTAGTTTAAATACATATGTAACATATTTCCTTACTCCACTTAAACGTACTATAACCGTTCCTACAGACAAAACTTTACACGTTAAATAAAGCTAAGCTTCCATAAAACTTGTCACGATATAAATCTTTCCAATCCCTTCTTCGAACAACGAAATGGAAACAAGAATAAAATAACTTAGTATACCTATTTCCTACAGTATAAGAGCAATACAAAATGTTGGTTTACTAAAAGATTGATAGAGCACTTTCTATTATATTTTATTATATTGAAATGTAAACACATGATCTAACCTTTGAATTCATCTCTAACAGCCTTTAGTACTTTGATCTCACTTATTGTAATATTAGTATGTAATAGTATAATGTGGTAATAGAACAGTAGAACGAGCGTGCGTCTGTAAAAGCGATAGGTTGTCGATTCAATACCCATTCCGGGAAATGAATTATTTTTTTCGCTCTGGTAGTGCCTCAAAAATTCAGCGGAAAATGGAGAACGGAGTGTCGTACACTAGATTCCCCCTGCCTATTATGCTATATGCGGGATAAAGCGTGGAACTCAAAAAAAAGGTATAAGTATAGTAGTAGCTTATAATATTAAAATTTACTTATGAATTTTTATACACGTCATTTTTTTATTAGAAAAGGGAAGCGTTAACAGAACCAACTATCATCATAAAACGTTTTACGATTTTCCTCAGAAACTGAAACATTGCGTAAGAACTTGCGAAACTCAACACCGCGGTTTGTCTTACCAGAGCTAGGAAGAAAAAAATATATAAATATATATAAAAACACACAGATAGAATAATTACATTAGCCTTTACAAATAAGCTCACTGCAACGCAACGTGAAAAAGCCAACCTTTGACTTGAACTATGTAACATCGGCGAAGTGAAGGTTATTGATATTTTAATGTTTTACTGCAAGTTAGGAAGTTTGAAAAGTACAAAGGTGGTTTCATTTAACCACAAATCATTAACAATGATATAAATATTAAATTGAAGCCAGTCGTGTCGCAGTGGCACGAAGTGTGAGTGTAAAACCGACTGGTTGTGGGTTCGATCCCCACTAAAGGACATGAAATATACCTAAATTTATATTTTCATTTCTTCGCTCTGGTGTCAAGGCTAAGCGCGGCGTTGAGTTCTGCCACTCAACACGCAATGCCTCCAGAATTCGGCAGAAAGTGGGGAAGGGAGAGTCTTAACACTATGTTCCCTCTGCCTACCCTGCTGTGTGCTGGATACAGCGTCAAGCTGATTAATTTTTTGATTTTATTCATATAAATATTAAATATATAGTCTCAAATTAAAACACCTATTTGAAAATGTTTAATATAAATTTAGTCAGCTCTAATAAAACATTATAAAATTATATATTTTTTTAAATATTTTGATTATTTTCAAAAGAATTACCAGTTGTTAGGAGTAGGTTGTAAGATTTAATATTTTTCACTATGACGAGGGCGCAGACGGCGATTGTAAGGTATTTCGTGTCAACAAACATTGCAACACGCCCGAGAGCAGATAAGAAAATGTAGGCTAGCACCTCACTTCGCGCGACGTTGTTTAAAACAAAACGTTCGAATCGGGCGTTGGAAATGTATTGATTTGCTTTCAAATTCTTTTTTTAGGTAGGTTAAGAATGTGGTTTCATATAAATACATCACTTTTAGACACTAGTGTTAAGACACTTCGTTGCTTATTTTCCGGCAAATTCTGGATGATGTGCGTTTTGAATAGCGGAACTCAACGCCGCGCTTTGCCTAGACACGAGAAAGAAAAAATGAAGATATAAATTTAAATTAAAATTTCATATCCCCGAATGGCGATGGAACCCACAACCAGCCGCGTTTACAGTCATACACTTGTGCCACTGCGTCACCACTGGACTGAATAAATTGTTCTATATAAGTAGATTTTATTTAACTTTTACGTTTCAATTACACTTTTAAATAATCGACAACCGAAACGTCTATACGTACGTGATTTTAAAAGAAAATAAATTAACGACAAAATGTTTATATCTTATAAATTTAATGTATTCATTTTATAAACCTTATTCATATACATATAAATCAAAACAATAATGCATTTTTCATGGAAATATCAGCTTTACTAAATAGCACGTGACTAGTTTATATGGTAATAGTAACTGTGAGCCATTGAACTATTCACATAAACGTTCACACGAATATATAAGAACTGTGTCATCCCATACACTGTTTTTACATTTTGTGAGAACCTAGTTTACTTCTATAAAATTTCCAATACAGGTATACAATACAGTTTGACATTAATAGAAATAAAGATATAGTAAATTACAGTTAAGCAGTTCCTATTCGTCGTGACTGTCGTGGCGCACAAGCGTGGGACTGTACAAGACGGTTGCGGGTTCGATTCCGCTCGGGGGAATGAATTATTATTTATTAATATTTGCATTTTTTCGCTCTGGTACCAAAGCGAAGGTGAGGTATTAAGTTTCACCATCGACGCAATACTTTGAAAATACGACGGTAGGTGGGGGGGAACCGAGTGTTTGAACACTAGGTTCCCTCTGTCTACCATACAACTTGAAGCTAAAAAAAACAACAGATACGTTGCTCTATACCTTAAGTAAGTTTTTAATAAAATTAGATCGCTGCTCAATCGTCTATAGGCACCATTGAATTTAAATTGCTATCCGAATACCCCGCTTCTCGTCCCACTTACGCCAATCTTAATAATTCTATTCGATTGTACTCTCTGTTTGGATTGCCTTAATTCTTATCTATGTTGATAGAAAGTGGAGAATTCCGGGTCAAAAGAATGTATATTGTTCACTTTTTGCCAGTTTAATGAAAGTGTGTACCGCACCATACATACTATCAATCTTTAAGTATAGAACCGTCTCGATCTTTAAAATTATTTCATAATCACGATTTCGCGTATTCAATTATATTTACCTAGTAAATATATATGAAGTTGGTATATATGGCCATAGTTTCAGACACAAATACGTGATTCGTAGCAACTCGTGTAACTTAAACGAATAAACGTTTTACTTATATAAACTTAATATTTTTTACATTGATTTTTTTACTTCAACGCTGTTTCCCGCACATAACAGGGTGGCACAGGGTTGGCAGAGGGAACCTGGGAGTCTTATGTTAATATACTTCGTTCCCAGTAAAACATTTCAGTTTCCCACTTTCCGCTAATTCTGAAGGCATTCCGTGTCGAGTGAGTGGCGGAAATCAACGTCGCGCCTCGTTACGATAGAGACGAAATGAAAGTGGTAAATATAAATTTATCTCCTGAAAAAATAAATTTAAACATTAATAATATTTTATTATGAAAACATAAATTTAAGTAAATTTTTTATTTGTTCGAGTAGGGATCGAACTCACAACCAGTCGCGTTATCAGTCACACACTTGTGCCCCTGCGCCATTTTTTTTATTAAAGACGAGTCTCATATGAAACATTTGCCCTCCAGTAAAAAAATAAATATGAAAGTCGAATCAATCGTAATCACTTTTTGATAACCTATAATCTATATGGCTTATACATTAATACGTTTTATATATTTACTAAGAATCATAAGTTCTGAAGATACATCTCACGATAGCTCGAGGCATGACGCTATGCGAAAATACGTGACAATCATTTAAATGCTTTTAATGCTTTAATATAGAGTTTTAAAACGTTGTCAACAATATAAAAGTGATATAAAATAAAGTTATTAGAAGCCCGTCGTTGCGCTAAGGCACTAGCGTGTGACTGTAAAAGCGACAGATAGTGTGTTCGATTTCCATTTGAGGAAATTAAAAAATCTAAATAAATCAGCTTCACGCTGTATCCACAAACAGCAGGGTAGGCAGAGGGAATCTAGTGTTAGGCAGTAAGTTCCCCACTTTCGCTTCTTTCAGAGCGTAGAAATTGAAATATAATTTAAGTAAATATTTCATTTTTTTGAGTGGATATTGAACCCACAACCAGTCGGTTTTACAGTCACATTTTGAGCGGATAGTGAGGAGGGGAGTGTTTGCATCAGAATGCATATTAGTATGAAAAATGTAGCTAAATATTGAAACTGATAAGTCAGGCAACAGACGTGATTTAATATAATTCAAGAAATATAATTTATATACTATATTATATACAGTGTAAACGTAATACTTTAAGATAAACTCGATTCTATCTCTAGACCACTTCGACTTCCTTTAAAAAAAAAAAGAGTAATTAGCGTGTAAGGTGCGGTTGGCCGAATTTAAGTTGCTAATTTCACTTTCGTACAGCAAACGAAATAAACGCCTACGATATAACGTATCGTCCATAGAAATCAACACACGACGCAATCCTTTGAAGTTTGATCTATATCTTTTTTTTTCACTTGCACGCTCTATCCCGCACACAACAAATTAGGCAAAGGAAATGTAATGTTAAGACAGCATTTCCCAATTTCAAGGCATTGTCTGTTTAATAACGGGACTGATCGCAACTGAACTTTAAATAAGAACATATTAACTTATTAACTTTAGCAATTGTCTAATGCCGTTCATTTGTCTAAATATATCTATTAATAATGCTTTCACTTTCGAGCTATTAGATAATAATTTGAGTACGTATCGTACGAACATACATACGTACATACTGTTAACTTCATGTGATAATCTACGGGGGCGATTGGAGCAAGATTGTTCAAATAATTAACATATTGTTAGGATATTATGAAAATAAAGTGTTTATCATTATATTTTTACGGTACGGAAAGTAAATATATAATATATATTTTGTGATATGACACAGGACATAAGTAAATATTAATAAAACCATAAAATATGACTGAAATTTTGGGATTTAGACGACATTTCAGATAGATAGAACCTCATGACTCGTAATTCATGACTTTCCCATAATGCGTTAGTCCAAAATGATAACATTTTGATTCATGTTTGCACGTACAGGTTCACGTTGAAATCAAACGCTTCTATAGAACTGGCATTAATTATATTAAACGAACAGACTATTATTCACCATAGCATTGAATACGACTCGTATTGAATTATAGATGTGACAATACCCCGATACATCGATTAGGCCCTTTCAACGAGAGCCCATTGAAATTCGAAAGTAAAATCTAGATCAGGATTACCATTTCAGTTTCGATTTTATACAATCAACGTTTAACAGGAAAACGTTCTCTATTCAGATGGAGAGTGAGTCGTTAATTGCGTAGAGCGCGACAGGTGAAAATGAGGCGTGTTATATCGCGGGTCCCATGCTGTGAACAATACCTTTGCGAAAATTATTTCGAAGCTGATTCACTTTCGCCGTAATAAATCATTTTGGACGTTAGTGATGGATTAGCTCGAGTAAAGTGGTTGAATGCTATGTGAACTACAAAATATATTAATTTTATATTCGGGTCAGGATCTACTTCTTTATGGTATGGTATACATCTACCTAAATCCTAAAAGTACATAGACAATTTATGATGCGTTATGTAAACAATGTAATCTATATTTTACAATCTGTGGGGATAAATGGCAGGATTTAAAAAAAATGTTATGTCATATCAAGATATTTTTTTAGAGATGTATTTTAATATTATAGTAGGATTAAATATTTTAAAAACAAGTTAAACTAAAATAGCAAAAATAAAAACAACTTAAAGTGTTACATCATAATTTCCTTAACCTTTCTTAAGTGAATTTGATAATATTCACTTATAGTAAAATTGCGCTAACATCTAGTCAAGTTCGAACCGCCGTGGTAGGCTTTTTAAAAAGATACAATTTTATTTAATTATAATATATTTAAAGACAACTTGTCGCTAAGACTACATGTTACAGACTCTGTTTCTTAATACTAACTTACTTATTATATTACATTTCGACATCCGCTAGATGATGCAATTGTTTATGGTAATTGATATAGTTGCTTATGTTAAATGATACATATTTTATACTTGATAACAAAAAGCTTATGTTAAACGATACATGTTTATACTTGATAACAAAGAGCTTATGTTAAGGGTTCTGCGAATATACCAGAGCGGCCAACGGAATGTACTTGCTCGGCACTTTGGGATGACGTAACTCCTCCCTCCTTAAGATCGAAGTTTTCCGGCAAATTAGGAGAACTTCGGATACATAATTTTAATATGAATTTATGATTTTTGAAAATTAAAATACATATAATTATTATAACTATAGTATATAGTCCAATTGTCCAGACACTAATATTTTTCACTATTTTCTGATTTTCACTATTTTCACTTATTTCACTTTTCCTTAAACTGTACGTTAAAAATTTCAAATCTGTAAGATCTATGCCTTTTATATTTATTGGTTTCAAAATAGGTTTTTCAGGAACATCTATTGAAGGTAAATTAATGACAGGTAACATTGAGTGTGTATCATTTTCTAAGAATGTTTCATGTTTTTTCAGAATTATATTCTTAATTTTCACTTCGCAAGGGTCGTCTAAGGTAAGTAAATAGGTTCCTTTAATCTTTTGTCGGTTTACTTCATTGAAACATGTTTTTGTGAGCAATTCCTCTTTTCTGATAAACAAGGTCCAGATGTTAGTTTGCAGAGGTTGTAGCAGGATGTCTTCCGTAATTACAGGAACAGGAACACACGACGTAGCGTTTTCATTATACGTCATAAGTTCTGTTACACAAGGGTCGTTAATGAATTGAAGAACTTTTCTCTCGTAGCACAGGAAACTCGCCTTATCTATTTCTTTGCAGGGATGATCCAATAACCTAGTTTTCAACCCTTTAGCTATAAGGTAAGGATATTTAGGAACAATGATGACGGTGGAACCATGGGATAGAACAGGTAAAGGAATCAATTTATAATAGATATATGTGTCATCTTTAATTATAGGTATTTCCAAAAGGTAAGTTATATAATTTCCTTTAATATATGCTTTTATAGCAATTGTCTGTTCTAACTTTACTAGATTATCTAATGTAGGCTTATACGCTAATTTCTCTACTTTACTTATATTTAACAATGTGTTTAAAAGAATGTTAGAATTTATAATTGATTGATGTAATATTCCTAATCTACTTAATGCAAGGCTAGTTTCTATTTCATTTAATTTTACATATATGGTCTGGTAATTATGAATTAATAAATTGTAAGTATTAATGATTTGTGTTTCAATATGATTAAGGGCATCTTTTCTAATGATTTCTGATAAATTATGCCTTAATTCCTGTATTCCTAAATTAATTTCATTTATATTGTCATTTAATTGAAATGTAGAGTTCGATATGGAGAACATCATTTCAGTGATAAGAGTCATTTTATTTTTCTGTTTATTTTGTTCCGTTTTAATATTACTTATTAATGTTTCATATCTAATAGCATCATCATTATCTAGATTTCCAGTAATTATTTTAATCATTGAACCTAAGGGGTTAATTAAGCCTCGCTTAATTCTAGTGCTTGGAGAAATCTGTTCTAATTTAATTAAAGTTATATTCCTTAAATAATTTGCTTGAATCCTAACATCTATAAAATATTCTATAAAATCATCATCAAAATTATCAACTAACTTATCTAACTGAGTACATTTGTAATAATTATCTTTTAAATCTTCTAATATAGGTCTTAAATCTAATGTTTTCGCGATTATCCAATTATCACTACTCACGATGGCTTGGCCAACTCTATATGGTAATATTCCAGGGTTGTCATTTAACTCCTGAAGTTGAAGGGCCTGGGATCGCATCGTCAGGGCCAGGGTCAAAATCTGCAGGTGATACCTGTGGAGGTCGTTTAATATTTCTTATTGGAATTTTCGTATTACGATTATTAGGCATTATAACAGGGACGGTATTTTTGGATATTTCTTTAATTACTTGTGCTTTTACGTAACGCGGCTTATCTTTGCTTTGTCTTTTATTGGTATTTTTAGCAAAGATTTTATCGCCTGGTTTAATTTTAAATTCTGTCTCACCACCTTTCTTTTCTATATATTGTTTTTTTATTTTAATGGCTTTATTGGTTATGTGCTTATATAAAAATTTAGTTCTCTTTAAATGCTCTTTTATTATTTGCTGCATGTATTCTTTTTCGAAATTTACGTCAAAAGTGTTTCTCGCTTCGGTATGTCCGAATAAAACTTCAAATGGGGTAAATCCAGTGGTTGAGTGAATCGAATGGTTGTATGCCATTACCGCATAAGTCATTATGGAGGCGGCATCAGTGTATTTTTGTTCGTACTTGGCTATTCTATAGATTTCTAAGATTGTTGAATGGAATCTCTCTATGAATCCCATAGAATTTGGATTATTAGCGGTGCTTATATGTATCTCAATTTTATACATAGATAAAAACTCTTTTAATAAGGTGTTATTAAACTCGGTACCTGGGTCGGAATTAATTTTAAGAGGTACACCATAAAATGAAAAATATTTAATCAATGCTCTAACTACTTCCGGTGTGGTTCTATTCGGAATTTCGAATGCTTGTCCTAACTTACTGAATGCATCGATTATGGTTAAATAATAATTTCCTTCGATAGAAAATATGTCGATGAAAATTTCCTCCAAGGGCTTATTTTGAGTAGGGGTTAATTGTAATTTTGGTTTGAGGGGGTTTCTATCATATTTCATTTTTTTGCATATTTCACAAGTGTTTATCGTACTGGCTATAGTTTGCTCCATATTATGCCAAAAATAACTTCGTTTTATATGACATAATGTTTCACGGATTCCTCTATGGCAGGTTTTTCCTTCATGATATTTTTTTACTATTTCTCTTTGATCATTTTCATCGTCAATAAAAATAACTCGTTTTGTGCATTCTCTAAATTGAACATTTTCTTTCTTAAATAATGAAATCACTATTTCAGTAAATTGTCTCCGGTGTGCTTTATCTTCAAAATAAATAAAATATTTGGTTTTGTTTCTAATGTATTCTTTTAAAAATTGTCTAACTAAATCAGGTCTATCAGTGGGTAAATGGACTTCTAAAATACGTTGTTTGGGTCTAGATAAGTTTTTTACGCTAATTTTATTTATAAGCCACGTATAAACTAAAATTTGGTTGGGCTTCGTATCGATAGCCTCCTGTAATATGGGGATACCTTCCGATTCGGTATCGCGGGCGGAATGTATGGTTTCTGTTTCCGATGCTGTCACAGTAGAACTGGACGGGCATGGTATAGAGTAAGGTGAACCATGTCGCAATTTGACTGACAGGGTCTCCTCTGAGTCTGTGTCACATAGATTAATAATTTCTTCTTTCTCTGACTCTATAATGTTGGGCAATGGAGAGCTAGGAAATACTATCTTTTTTAATTCAGCCAATTTCTTTAATTCCTCTGTTATTTTTCTTATTTCTTCATTTTGATTCTCTTCTTTATCTATATTTACTTGGGTGGACATATTCTCTTTATCTTCCAAGGCGTTGATGCGAATTCTAGACAGGGCATCTACGTTGCAATTACTTTTGCCACTTCTATGTATTATTTCAAAGTTGTATTCCGATAAACGTAGCCGCCAGCGGGTTAACCTACTATTGGTATTTTTTAATGAGTTTAACCACGCTAAGGGTTTATGATCAGTGATTATTTTGAATTTGTTACCGTATAAGTAAGGGCGGAAATATTTGACGGCCCATACTATTGCCAAAAGTTCTTTTTCTGTCGTACTATATCTAGTTTCTGCACTATTGAGAGTGCGACTTGCGTAAGCGATAGGTTTATCGCTTCCTACGGGTCCTTGTGATAAAATTGCGCCTAATGCGAAGTCTGAAGCATCTGTAGTTAAAATATAAGGTTTGCTAGGGTCGGGGTATTGCAATATAGGTGCGTTAACAAGGAGTTCTTTACATTTCTCAAAAGATTCTATATATTTTTTATCGGTTACAGGTGTAGTCTGTTTTTTCTTTAATCGGTTGGTCATAGGTTGTGTTATCTTTGCAAAGTCTTTAATAAAACGTCGGTAATAACCTATTAATCCAAGAAAACTTTTAATTTCTGTTGTGGTATGAGGTAAAGGGTAATTTAAAATTGTTTTAATTTTATCATTATTTGGTTTAAGTCCGTCACTAGTAATGGTATGTCCTAAATAAAGTACCTCTTTCCTTAAAAACTCTGATTTGTCTAACTGTATTTTTAAATTGGTCTGTCTAAGTCTGTCAAATACTGTTCGTAATTTAGAAATGTGTTCTTGTAAGCTAACTGAGTAAACGATTATGTCGTCGAGATAAACTAGGCAGTGGATTCCTTGCAATCCTCTAAGTACGTTATCCATAGTCCTTTGGAATGTTGCAGGGGCGGTTTTGAGTCCGAAGGGCATTCTAGTAAATTCAAAATGTCCTGCGTTTGTACTAAAAGCAGTTTTCTGTCTGTCATCTTCCTTCACTTCGATTTGATGATAGCCACTGGCTAAATCTAGTGTGGTAAAATAACAACTTCTTCCTAATTTATCAAATAAATCGGTTATATTGGGTAATGGATATTTGTCATCGACTGTTATTTCATTTAATTTACGGTAATCAATTACAAGTCTAAATTTTCTTTCGTTAGTTGCGTCTAGTTTCTTTGGGACTAAATGAACAGGGGCACTCCAAGGAGAGTGAGAAGGGACAACTATATTATTTTCTATCATCTTTTGTACTTGCTTATTAATTTCGTCATTAATTATTTGGGGTTGTCTGTAAGGTCTAATATATATAGGATCCTCGTTATGAGTTCTTATGTGATGCTTAACATTGTTTGTAAAAGTTAGGGGTAAATGGTCACTGTGAAAAATATCTTTATATTCCATACATAATGCACTTATAGTTTTCTTTTCTTCCGGATTCATGTGGTCTAATCTGAGTTTATTTAAATTTTCGGTTAATATTTCGTCTATCTCTAGACTATGGGTGGTATCTAATTTATTTACATTACATTCGCTTGGTTCGTATTTTGTAACTATAAAAGGACTAGTAATAGTTAGAGTTAATTCTATATCAAGGGTATTTTGTATAACGGTGGTTGCATAGCCATTTTTACAAGTAACTAAGGCGCTTGGCATTCTAACACCTTCGCGAAATTGTTTGTAATTTAAAATAGCATTGCCGTTTCGTAATGTTGTCGGTAACCTAACTCTTTGTTCACAACGTTTATTTAAATGTATAATATTAGTAGGGTTGTATATGATAGGTATAGATGTTGTGTTGGTATGTAATATTTCGTTTTTCATATCTACTTTAGCGTCTAATTGCTTCAATAAGTCGCTTCCAATTAATCCGTCGTAACGTCCGTCTACGTCGTATATGTAAAATTTATGATGTTCGGGAGTATGGAAAGTGGGAAATAATGGTATAATAATGACTTCATTATGTCTACTTGAGGCATGTGTGGATATAACCTCGAATGGTTCTTGATATCTAAAATCATTAAAATATTCGTTAACTTTATTTGGACTAATAAAAGATCTTGAGCTTCCAGTATCGATCATGAGATTGGCATTAATTTCAGGTATAAAAATATATGGTAATTTAAGGGTGTTACAGTTTAAATTAATTACCTCGGGATAAGGTGAAGGGTATCCATGTGAAAATTTTCAAATTGTTCAAAATTTTCGGAAAACTCGATGTTTCCAGGGTATGGCATATTATCATTTTCATTTTCTTCTCCTGGTTGGTTATACTCGTTTTCGTCGGTAAAGTCGGTATAGTCGTAATAATTATTTTCATTTCCAGTATCTATTTGTTCCACTATGTGTTCATTAAGGCGGAAACCTGGGGGTTTATTTTGAGGAGCCGTTCTCATGCTCACATCGTTGTTATTTATTTGTCGCTGAGGACGATAACCAAAGGGTTGTTGTCCTTGGTTTTGGTTGAACTGGGGTTTGTATCCAAACTGATTTTGGTTGAGTTGGGGTCTGTATCCAACTTGATTTTGGTTCAATTGTGGTTTATATCCAAACTGATTTTGGTTGAGTTGGGGTCTGTATCCAACTTGATTTTGGTTGAATTGTGGTTTATACCCAAATTGATTTTGTACGGGTAGCTTTATTTGCTTACTAGGGTTAATTCCAAATTTAAATTTTGGAGGTTGTTGAGGGTTAATACTTTGAAATTGAGGATATTTATGTGAGGGTTGGGGTTGTGTCTTTTGTTGTAAAGGATTAGGATTGTTGTTATTTGGTTTAATCGTATTAAAGAAGGGTTTCATATATGTACTTTGTAAGTAAGGATTAGAAGATGTCATAGTATTGGAGTGAGGCTGTTTTAACATTTTGTTTCTCGAGTTATATTGATGCATGAAATTTACTTCTTCCAACACTATACTCAAAGAATTTTCTAAAGAACTGCATGCTTTTAACCGTACTATCCTAAGTAAATCTTCCGGTAAATTATATAAGAAAACATTCATTGCTAAATTGTTATAAATAATGATTTTACTTTCCTTTAAACTATTATTTGTTATTAAATTTACTTTTGCTATTAACGTGCTCTTAATATATTGTATTCTATTACAGAAATCTAAATATGATTCGTTACTATTGATTTTCAAAGTTTCTAGTTCGATAGCTATACATTCTTCTGAACGCGGATCACCAAAATGTTGCTCTAACGCTGATTTTAAACTACTCCATGTATCTAAGTCTTGTCTTTCACTAATTAATCTAGCTGCTTGACCTGTTAACTTTGATGTTATTACGTGGAAAACATATAGGTCTTGTGCTGAATTACCTTCCACTACGCACATTTGTATTACATATTCGCACTTTGATATGAAAAGTGACAATAATTTTTCATCTCCATCAAATTTTGGGATGATATTACTTATTTCTACGGGTATTTTTTTTATATTTTCCATTTTTAATTATTTAAATTTTATTAAATTATTTATTTTATTTATATTTTTTTTATTCAATTCTTTTTTATACTTATAACTAATCGTCAAGAAAACCTCTTAGAATCTTTTGCGGTTTAAAAGAAATCTACGCTTTAATTGACACTTAATAACTAATTGTCAAGGAAACTTCTTAGAACCTTTTGTGGTTTGAAAAGGAATCTACAATTTAATTGACACATATAACTAAAATGAATAGGAAATAGAATATATGGGAATAGCTTTTTAGGGTCTACTCACCAAATCATTTTCCCTCGTGAGGTCTGTAGCTGTAGTCGCAAGCTGGTATGTCTTCAAGTCTTCACGCGAGTACACGAATATGACTTATTTATTTACTTGGTTCGGATTCCGTTAAAAAAACGTTAGAAAACGTTCGCACGATATAAATTTTCTTCCCCGGACGCGGAATTTATCGCACCAGATAAGTTATTTAATTTCTCGGACGCGGAATCCTACCGGCTGCGCCAGTCAAGTTCGAACCGCCGTGGTAGGCTTTTTAAAAAGATACAATTTTATTTAATTATAATATATTTAAAGACAACTTGTCGCTAAGACTACATGTTACAGACTCTGTTTCTTAATACTAACTTACTTATTATATTACATTTCGACATCCGCTAGATGATGCAATTGTTTATGGTAATTGATATAGTTGCTTATGTTAAATGATACATATTTTATACTTGATAACAAAGAGCTTATGTTAAGGGTTCTGCGAATATACCAGAGCGGCCAACGGAATGTACTTGCTCGGCACTTTGGGATGACGTAACTATCTCGTAAACAGGAAAATCTCTACAAATATAATAAAGCAATCAACAAACTGAAAGTGTAAGTTATATTTTCAATCATTACAAGTTACAGTTAATTTACATTAACGACTAGGAATTGATTTAACCAAGCCAGTTTAAGTATTTATACTGGGTAACTAACCAGAAGGTTGTTAGTTACAACGACATGGTTAAATTAATAGCATTATACATATATCTATCAACGGCGTTCCCGATCGCACTGTATCTCGCTATGAAAACATAATTATAGTGACTATGGAATTTTCATCTTTGGAGAAAGCAAACATTTCTCTGCTTTCTTCGTCACGCCATAAAATATGTATTGGAAGAAGCAACAATAGTAATTCACTATAAAATGTATTAAATGTAATTGTAGATCATGTTGTGAGGCAACAATATAACGTTTCTTATATTATTTATATATTTTAAGAATTACGTTTTCGAAAAATGGTGTTAAGACACTCCGTTCCGAATTTTCCGCCGTATTTGTGGAGGCACTGTGTGTTGAGTATATTTTTCTAATATAATTTCCAATAGTCGATACTAATATTATTACTTTTTAAAATCTATTGTGTAAGGCCATTCGTGGCGCAGGGGCACAAAGTGTGACTGAAAAACCGACTGGTTGTGGATTTCATCGACAACTCAATACGCAATACCTCCAGAATTTGGCAAAAAGTGGGGAATGGTGTGTCTTAACACTAGGTTCCCTCCGCCTACTCTGCTGTGTGCGGGATAGGGAGTGAAGCAGATTTTTATTTTTATCTATTGTGTAATAACTAAGAGCGGCATAAACAAACTACTTTAGTGACATGTTTTCAAGTATCATCATAAATGTAACTCGAATCCCGTTCGACGGACAGTCCAGCAGTGACACACATCGATAAGAGAAGAGGTAATCTATCAGCCGGTCTCGGAAAAAACCTTAGAAGTTACGTCGGTCCTGGCCATATGACCAATGACCATATGTGGTCGAAACCAGTTAGCTGTCTCAGTAAGAAAAGTTTGTCAGTAAACAGATAACTTATATACAGAAGTTAATTTCTTTATCAATTTAAGAAAAATCAAAGATGACGATGAGTAAGGCCGTCGAGATCAGGGACTGTAAACGTAAGGTTGTAGGTTCGAATCGCACACGAAAAATTGTAATATTAAATATATTTATTTTATTGTTCTAGTAACGAAGTAAAGCGTGGCGTTGAGTTCCGCCACTCGACAAGCAATTCATCAAAAATTCGGCGAAAACCAAAGAGTCTTACTAGAGAACGTTCTTAACCCTAGGTTCCCTCGGTATGGAGTACAGCGTGAAGGTAAAGGAAGTGTTGACATTTCTACATAATAAAAATATTAACTATACCCAAACAGACATTTAAATTTCAACACTAAAAGTCAAAGCAACGTTGTAAACGCAATAGTACAATGCAGAGAGAACGTATTGAATAACTTGTCCACTTTAACGTTGCATGGATAATAAAATTGAAACTTTTACGAAATGATTTAGGTCTTATATCAGCTTCACGCTTTATCCCGCACACAACAGGGTAGGCAGAGGGAACCTAGTGTTGAGACACTCCGTTCCCCACTTTCTACCGAATTCTGTAGGCATTGCGTGTTGAGTGGCAGAACTCAACGCCGCGCTTAACCTCGACACCAGAGCGAAGAAATGGAAATATACATTTAAGTAAATATTTCACCTCCGCGAGTGGGGATCGAACCCACAACCAGTCGGTTTTATAGTCACACTTCGTGCCGATGCGCCGAGACTGGCCTCCTAGGTCTAAAGCATGTTTTCATCCTGTTTTAAGAACAGTAAATGATTTGCGATTTAAGGAAACATAAAGAAGAGAAAACATAAAGTTCAACTTCTATTCAATTTCTATAAACTATTATTCGATCATGTATAGTGAAAACATTTCCTAAATAAATAAACATTTGTTTTATCAAATTAAGCATACCCAAGCATTATAAGCCCATTGGAAAGCTACCGTCGAAGCGGAAGGGTAATTCCATTGAGAAGAATAAGCGGGAAGTCCACTACTTATTAAGTATAAACTTTACTAATTTATAACATTCTTATAACAACAGTGTGACTTTCCCGTGAGATAGTGAACAGTATTTAATTATAAACATTAAATTCGTTATAATATTCTTGAATACAATTATATGCTTTGTTTCAGTGTGTTATATAACATTTAGTATTTCGCGAAACGGTGGTGTGTATGGTAATATAAAAAATATGGTCAAGTGCTAGTGGGACTCGCTAACCGAGGGTTCCGTACCCATTTCGGAATTATGCTGCAATTTATAAAAGTTAAGTTTTAACAAACTTAAGTTTTCAAGCGTTTACATTAATTTTATATAAAATTAATCACATACGTATATAAAAAAGCCCTGCAGGTTTTGATTACATGGCTAATTTGATACAAAATGCAGCAAGAACGATGCATAAATGCTCGTATCTTTTGATTGGGTTTTTTTTCTTTTTTAAACATTTTTAAAGTGTTATTCCACACTTAGGAAAGAAAAATACTTATTTAGAAAACGTATAAAAATTTGAACGTAGCGAGACTCAAACCCGCGCCTGCTAGTCGGTTTTGATTTTTTTCTGTACTTAAAGGAACCGTAGATATAAATATACGATATTAATTTCAGCTTGATACCTCCACGCGATCTCGCGATAAATGTTCTTTACAGATAGACAAAACGATTCTGTAAGGGTTCCGTTTTCAGCTTTTGGTGTACGGAACCCTAAAAATAATGATCTTAGGAGCAAGCTACACCGTCTTTTATGCAGCGTATAGTTCAATGTGTTACAATATAATGCTGACGAAATCGACGATTAAATCACGTAGGTACGTAATATAACATTGCTACGCATATGGAGTACTCACTTGTGTTTATAAATTAAATATATATAAAAAGTTAATTGTTAATTTACAAATTTTCAATCGTAGCAGCATACTGGTGCTGGTAGTGTAGGTGCTGAATAGTGATTTGGCAGAACTAGGTGATTACTTGTCGTGTGGTAAAAAATACTTCTTTCCATTTCGTTATAAATTAAATTGATTGACATACCGAATATATAATGAAGTTTTACTATCTTTGTCACCTAAAAACGTATTGATTACATATACAGAATATTTTAAACTTGTATACAGGGTGTTTAGTACATAGATAGATAAACTGATACAAGTGATAAAGGCGGGTTCTACCCTCCTCATAGAATAAGAATCAGAAATTAAGATTATAAATGAGACCAGTATAAATAATAAATTAATAATATTTAATGCTGCAATAAATATTAAATATTACTACATATAGACTGGTAGTATGTAATACAGTCTTGAGGGAATTTCTTTAATTTGAAAATAAATTATGTTATATTTAAAAATGTTAGGACAAGATTTACTTGGTGCGCATCGAAAAAAGTGATAAAGTAAGCATAATTTTAAAAGGTAAGGACCAACATTAGAAATTTTAACGTTTTTAAACGTTATCATACAATAAAAAAAATACAACATTCAGGCGACTACATGTTACATAATTAAATAAGGCACAGATCAGAGATAATAAAAATACCAAACGTCGACGGACAAACATGTAAAAAATATTTTTCGAGCATTTTATTGTATACATTTGGTATAAAGATATTTTTTTGAATGGTCAATATCTCGGAAACGGTAAAATTCCAGGGTAAAAAAAAATTGAAATTGATTTCCTCCATCACCGTTATTACTTTGTCTATCTATCTACCAATCACATGTATAATTAAATAAACGCTCATACCAGCCGTAACATAATTTCCCAACTGTCCGAATTGCAAATAGTCCTAAGATATAATTTAAAACTTTATCATTGACTTAGAATCACCAAGTCCAGCCTTGGAAAACCATAATTTTTCACTTAACCCGGCACTGATCCAGTCTTGATAAGCTAACAAGCCCGTGATCAAGTGCACCCATAACGGGCTCATAATAACACTTATTTAACATTATCCGTATTTACTCATACAATTCGAAACATTTAGATCAATTTCACAGATTAAAATATACAGTAAAATTTTACATAACGTTGTTATTTTTTTAATTTTTCATATATTTTTAATCACCAGTCGTGGCGCAGGGGCACAATGTGTGACTGTAAGATCCTCCAGAACTCGGCGGAAAGTGGGGAAACGGAGTGTCTTAACACTAGGTTCACTCTGCCAACCCTGATGTGTGCGGGAGACAGCGTAAAGCTGATGGTAGCAGTTTATTATCATTTTAACGTCATACAAACATAAAGATACTGATGCCTATGATTTTACCACTTATTTGTTTTTCATAATCTAACAATGCAATATAGAGATATTTTCCACATATTTTTAATATAAAAATATTAAACAACATGTAATAAAATTTTAAACTTTTAAGAAGCTAATGATAAACTTCACCTATTCGATTGTGATAAATGAAACATATTTTCAAGAAGTGTAAGTTAAATACAACTTACTGATATATATTAAAAATAGCTTATATCGTCTAAATTACGCCCAAAGTAAATTACGATTTGGAAATTATTAATAGACTTCACCACTAAAGCTGTTCAATGAGAAATAAAAATAGACTAATGCACTAATAGATTACATCTCCTATCCGCACTAAATAAGAAATGGGATAACAAATCATAATACAAAAAATTGTTCGCCATTAAAAAAAAATTAATACAGACAAGAACCGCCGCTTAACCACCAACAACAATGAATCTCCAAAGCAATAATATCAATTAGACGTTTCACACTTTGAAAAGATTAACCGGTCGAAGTCGTTAGAAGTTGGAGCCGGCTATGTTTTCACATCACTTCAATAAACGTGTTTGTCAACAAACAGCAACTCCGATGTGAAAGATAGCTTTTTACTTTAAATATGAAAATGTATTTACTGTCTGATGATGTCTACCATAATTATAAATAATGTTTTTTTAACGCCAAATTTTATCCCGGATACAGCAGGGTAGGCAAAGGGAACCTAGTGTTTAGACACTCCGTTCTCCATTTTCCGCCGTATTTTAGAGGCATTGCGTGTTGAATGGCGGAACACAACATCAAGCTTCGCATCGCATTGCTTAGTTACCACCGCCAAAAAAATTAAATAATTATTATTTCATTTGTTCGAGTGGGAATCAAATCCACAACTTGCCGTAATTACACTCTTTGTGCCGCCAAGACTGGTTTCAATTAATAATAATGAATTCAAAGTTACTTTTTATTATATAACCTAAGCTATTATTTGCAGTTCAGCAGTCGTTTCAAATTTAATTTTCTAGAACTTTTGGAGGGAATTAAATTAGAATTTAAGCGATAACAAAAAGTAAAACTGTGCTATAATTTGTTATATTTTAATTGAGATTAGCACTCGTTGCAACCTTTAAAATTGAATTAATTCAAATATTCCTATCTTTCAAACGCAGGCTAAAACAAATTCACATTAAATTCTAAAAAATGCTAATCAGCAAACGTGAGACCAACAAAATGAGATTACAGTTACATATATCGTCAAACAATCACATATTAAGAAGCGACCATTAAAAATGAATGTTTAAGATTTTTAATTTTTTAGTTCAACTATGTATCTAATATTTAAAACGAGACATTTACAATAAATCTTGTCGTTTTTCCCATTATAACTGTCTAATAAAAATAAAAGTATACAATTTTTCAAATAAATGTCATATAAAAATAATAATTAACCAGTGAAACATAATCTTACGAAGTTAAAAATAACATATTATAAATTAAATAAAATAACATATCGTTATTTCAAATGTTATTTCCGTATAGAATATAATGTGGTGCTATTCCGGGCGCGTAGTGACAATCTGATACACATTCATCAAATTTCAAAGCCGCACACAAACTTTGATATAGAATACTCGAATAGAAAAATTGTAGGAAATATTTGTTACTGGTAATTGATAATTAGTTTGAGGCCAGTCGTGGCGCAGCGGCACAAAGTGTGACTGTAAAACCGATTGGTTGTGGGTTCGATCCCCACTCGAGGAGATGAAATATTTACTTAAATTTATATTTCCATTTCTGTGCTCTGGTGTCGAGGCAAAGCGCGGCGTTGAGTCCATTGAACACGCAATGCTTCCAGAATTCGGTAGAAAGTGGGGAACGCAGTGTCTTACCACTAGGTTCCCTCTGCCAACCCTGCTGTGTGCGGGATACAGCGTGAAGCTAAATTTATAATTACTAAAAAAATCAATTGTGACTGTTAATTGATAAAAAAAACAATTAAAAAGTTACCAGCAATGGAATTAAAAAATAACTCCATCCATTTTACACCATAATTAATATAGAGTAGTCCATTCGTAACATTAAATTATATAACTCTGTGAGGCGATTGTTTTAATTTATTAGTCCCAAATTAAGCTATATAATACATATACATACATTTTTAACCACACACCTATGATGAATGGATCTTAAGATAATAGACTCCAATTACGCGTGCACTGTTATTATTTGTTGCATAATGGAATTAGACGTTAGCACGAGTAAACGTTATTTATCATCCATTCATTCATATAAGATATTGATATTTTTGACAAATTTAGGTTCCATTATGGTTTTGGGTTTAAATTCCATTAAAGAAAATGTTTATATATTAAAAAATATAGTTTAAAGTTTAGGAGCAAAAGTGTGAGATATAGATATATACATGAAAATAAAACACAAATAATACATAAAGCTGTAATAAATATTATATTTCGAAAAACGAATGATTTACTATAGACTTTATATTTCCTTTAAAACTAGATCGAAACATATCGAAAGTGTTAAGAAAAGAAATTTAAATACACTAAAAAGTGTTTCTTGCGACGTAACACGGTGCCCTGCAATCTTACATATAAACTTCACCTGGGTGTTACGAGTGATTACTAGGAAGCTGAAGAAGTAATTACCTCTTAAGGAAATTACATCGCCCAACAATACTCGACTGAGCGACCATAAGTCACGATGGAAAGTGCCCCATCTTTATTGACCCTTAAATTATCTTGAAAAACTTCAACTGGTGCCAGTCGTGGCACAGGGGCGCAAACGTATGACCGTCAACGCGAGAGGTTGCGGGTTCGATTCCCGTTCGAGGTAATGTAATATTTTAATGATTTTATTACTACGCTCTTGAGTCGAGGCGAAGCGCGACGTTGAGTTCCGTCCCTTAATACCTCTGACACTAGAGTCCCTCTGCCTACTACGTAAATAAAAATTAAATTCAATTAAGCCTTAATGGGATTTAATTTTTACATTAAGCAAATGACATATAATACACAAGACTCAATTTAATAGTACAAGAGAAATGAGAATAATTACAGAACCAACTTATCTTAACTATTAGATACTATTGCAGGCGTCTAATTTACTATTATCGTTATTACATATTTTATTTGTTTCTTTATATTAAAATTGTAATAAACATAAATCAGTATTTTACAGTTACAAATTGTAAATCGTCAAGAAATTAAATACAAAATATAACTAATATAAATACAGATACAGAAAATTAAATGTCATCTTTTTCTTTATAATATTAACAAAAATAACAATAGTCGGGATAAATAAATCTTATTTTAGTTATTATAGAACAAAAAGGATAAGACCAATCGTGGCGCAAGGGCACAAAGTGTGGCTGTAAACGTGATTGGTTGTGGGTTCGATCCCCACTCGAGGAAATGAAATATTTATTTATATTTATAATACCATTTCTTCACTCATATATCAAGAAAAAAAATGCGGTATTGAGTTCCACCACACAGCACAGCACAGCGCAGCAATGCCTTCAGAATTCGGCAGAAAGTGGGGAACGGAGTGTGATTACTAGGTTCCCTCTACTTAAGCTGCTGAGTGCGGGATACAGCATGGACCTGATTTGATTTGATTTTGAAAAAGGATATGGATAAGGACTGAAGTAAAATGTTTTCTTAGTACTGACATTTTAAAAGATATTTTTGACTACCGAGTCATTGAAGTTTTTGATTCTAAATGATATGAAAAACCGGATACATCAATATGAAGATCATGCACAGTGATGAATCAGTTTATAGTTATCGCAACCCACAAACGGACGTCCGCTGCACCACTTATATGGCGATGTTGATGCGTCTTATTATGTTACGACGGCAATAAAGCATGTATATGGGTAGCATCTGTTTGTTTGAAATAACTTAAATATATATGACTATACCTATTATTATTCAAATGTATTTTAGACACGTTAAGTAAAATTAAAGGTGATATAAGTGTATATGTTACATTATATTCATATACAAGCCAGACCATATAATACCACCATATCCTTGTTTACTGTGGTAGGTTTTTATAGGTTGGTTTTGTGGTAGGTATTTACTAATCTGAATTACTATCGTATTATAATCGAAATGAAATAAAACAAACATAAAATGTTACAGGAAACTTACCGAAATACAAGTGAAAATTGCATTTAAATCGGTCAAGCCGTATCTGAGATTAGAGTGCACAAACGCACAGACAAAGAAAAAATCTTTTTTTAATTCTATTACGTTGTTAAATGCCACCAATAATTTTTAAAAAATCTTTATATATTTTCCATGCACAGACACCGATTCGTTATAATTTTATTATAAGTGTAGAGCAAAGAAGTATTGATTAACGAAATCTCGCTTGGCTTATATTTCATGTTTAATATTGGCAAAAGTACAGAAAAGAGACTATCATGAATATCAAACAAATAGCAAAATATTGAGTTCTACTACCACTTAACACGCAATGCCTCCAGAATTCGACAGAATGTGGGGAACGGAGTGTCTTAACACTAGGTTCCCTCTGCCTACCGTGCTGTGTGCGGGATACAGCGTGAAGCTGATTTATTTTATTTATTTAGCGAGAAGTTTCGTATTGTATATAAAGTTGCACCTATCATCGCTCCCGTCACAGAGAGCGCGCGTCCGTGTACCGGAAAAGGGACCAGACTATTGAACTTTTGGCCGACGCGACGGAAAGGCACTGTTGCGTGTGCGGTTGACTTTAATGATTTGCTGTGACCCATAAATGGACTGAAACAATGTAACCCAATAAATATATTAAAGGAATATATCTATTAATTATGTTATTAAAAAAATATTACTATAGTTGCAAAAAGTGTGAATTGACAGCTATTATATTAGGTATGTATTACCGCTTATAGGTATATGATCAGTTTAAAAGGATTTGCGACGCCTACCTATATAAGTTTTAAACTGCATAATATAATTGGCTCACACACAATACAATTATCCCACGTATAGCAGGGTAGGCCGAGGGAACCTAGTGTGAAGACACTACCTTCACCATTTTCCGTCGAATTCTGAAGGCATTGCGTGTTGAGCGGCGGCGCTGCGCTTTTTGCCTTGGAAATGAAAATATTAAAAATTCATTCCCCCGAGTGGGAAACGAACCCACAACTGTCGCGTTACAGTCACACACTTGTGCCCAAGCCCCACGACTGGCCTCGCAACATAATTACTGTCAGTAATAAAATAAAAAATGTAATTCAACTCATACACAAATTAAAATTCAAACGTCGACCGACCCTCGTACTGGCGCTTGACGACTGACTTAAATAAGCATAAATAGCAAAAAATTAAAAGTAGATTAAAACCATGATAAGACGATAAAATTCTTGACTTGGTTGTAAAACTAAACAATGAGACGTGAGTACTAAAGATTAAATTTGAAGACATAAATGATATCAAGGTCGTGGCAAATATAAATTTAAACAGAGACGTTCAGGGAAGTGGAAGTAAGTTTTGTTACACGCGGCATCCTACATTACGCAAGTTAAGATTAAATACAGCAATTAGTATGGAAATCTTTCGTCGCGCTCTAAGAAATGTTACGACAAATCTAGTAAACCAGATCACGGCGTCGGATTAGTTCATTTATATTTAACCCGTAACTTTACCATAAAACTGTTACCCAATAATCACTGTAAAACACCCATAAGATAAGATAAGATAGATATAAACTTGGTTAAATTACAAATGCAATTATTAAAAGCAATAACTTAGAATCGGTAACTGCGTTTAAATATTGATTTATTTCACGACATTCTTAGAGAAACTGCGTTTATTTGATTTTACAAAACGTGTTCCAACATAAACTATGCTGTGACAGTTTCACATTCAACACAACCTACATAGCTGCATCAAGTGTGCCATGGGAGAATATTTTCTTCTGCATCGACCATAATTTATGGAAATGGATATTATAGTCATAACCCCGCAACTACAACATAATTGTGATATTCTAATTAAATAAATCAGCTTCACGCACGCTGTATCCCACACACAACAGGCAGAGGGAACCTAGTGTTAAGACACTCCGTTGCCCATTTTCTGCCAAATTCTGGAGACATTGCGTGTTGAGAACGCCGCGCTTAGCCTTGACACCAGAGTGAAGAAATGGAAATATAAATTTAAGTAAATATTTCATCTCCTCGAGTGGGGATCGAACCCACAACCAGTCGATTTTACAGTAACACATCGTGCTGCTTCGCCACGACTGGCCTCTTCTAAATTATAATTAAAAGCCGGAATTAACTCCAACATAAAGCCAACTGTCCGTAAAGAATAAATCTATGGTGGTGATGTTATAAAATTTTAAAATGTAATATAGTTTTTAGAACTTTTTCATTGTAAATATATCCAAATCATTAACAAAAATTGAATATATTCAAATGTTCACTTTACAATTACCTATATTCGTCTAAGAGAAAACTCGAGGTAGGTTTTAACATCGACAACAAATCTCGATATGAAATTTATAAGGTTTATGAACATTAAACTGGTGCCAACTGTGATTTAGTAGCGGACACGCTGAAAGGGGTACGTTCAACTTTCTTCGACAGTACAAACACTGTTGCCACACGTAATATGAGCTTGCAAATATTGATTATAGATTAATAAATAAATTGTCAGTCCCTACAAATAAAAAAAAACCCTTTATTATATATATATATAGTCGTGGCGCAGTGGCACAAAGTGTGACTGTAAAACCGACTGGTTGTGGGTTCGATCCCCACTCGAGGAGATGAAATATTTACTTAAATTTATATTTCCATTTTCTTCGTTCTGGTGTCGAGGCAATTGCGGCGTTGAGTTCTGCCACTCAACACGCAATGCCTCCAAAAATTCGGCAGAAAGTGGGGAACTGAGTGTCTTGACACTAGGATATATCGAAACGATCCTGCGCACTTCATAAATTTTGCAATATACGAAATATATTACATGCCTACGTTATTTAAATGTGTTATCTAACAGACCAGTCGTGGCGCAGTGGCACAAGGTGTGATTGTAAACCGTAGGTTGTGGGTTCGATCCCCACTCGAGGAGATGAAATATTTACTTAAATTTATATTTCCATTTCTTCGCTCTGGTGTCGAGGTTAAGCGCGGCGTTGAGTTCTGGCACTCCACACGCAATGCCTCCAGAATTCGGCAGAAAGTGGGGAACGGAGTGTCTAAAAAAAAAAAACACTAGGTTCCCTCTGCCTACCCTGCTGTGTGCGGGATACAGCGTGAAGCTGAAAAAAAAAATCTAACAGAATATAATTCCTACTCAAATGCAATATGATACAAAATATATTTAACTAAAGCTAAACATAGTATAACACAATATTTAAATATTATTAACTTTTAACAAGTAAACGTGTTCTCAATAATGTCATTTTCATTTCAACTATATGGGAACGGAGGAAAGTTGCGGCTACATCTAATATCAAAGAGCGCAATGTTTCACAGACTTCGTGACAAGAGGTCAGGGTGTGGATACAAATAACTAAATTCAAGATATATAAAGAAAAGGTAATATTATACGGTGAAGTTGGACCTGTTTGTTAATGTTTCGTCTTCTGTAATGTAATGTTTTTTATGTTGTTTTTGAGACTAGTCGCGGCGCAGGGGCACTAGTGTGTAAATATAAACGCGACTAGTTGTTGTTGGTTCGATCTCCACTAGAGGAATTTAAATATTTCATATGTTCATTTCTTCGCTCTGGTGTCGAGGTAAAGCGCGGCGTTGAGTTCCGCCACCCAACTCGCAATGCCTCGAAAATTCGGAGGAAAATGGAGAACGGAGAACTTAACACCAGGTCCCCTATCTGCCCTGCTGTATGCATGATACAGCGTGAAGTTAAACCAAAAATTTTGTATTTGTAGCATAAATATAACTTTTAATAATTTTACAATCAGTTTTCATCTCCCAAAACTATAAAAATTAAGTGCAGCGAAATTTAATTATTAATTTAAAATAGCTTCACTAATTAAACTTCATAAACGTGTAACATTATGCTAAGCTGTAGTATAATGGTTCAGATTTTTCATTTAAAAGTATAATCATTTTCATGAAAATCTATAAAATTTTAACTTCATTAAAAAAGCATAAAATGTTTGATAAACCTATTAAATATTTTAAGATCCCTAAAGACTTTCAGAAAAATCTAAATTTATTTCTGTAATATATTATAGATAGAGGTGATAAAAATTTAAACTTCCAAATTCGACTACTTCCACCGAATTTTCCTTCACAAATCACAATATCGATTTCTTTACATGAAAGATAATGAGATTACTTAACAAATATATGTGTCACAGCACTAGTGAGGTGTTCACCTTATGGTATCTAAATCGATCGTGTGTAACTAATAAATGAAAGTACGCCGATAAAAACAAACAGAGTTGATAATAAAATAGCTTTCACAAACATGTTTATAATTTTTCAAATGGTAAATAAAAATAAATTATAATATTTTTTTTCTAGGTTCACCTGCATTCCGAATATAGCAGGGTACGTTAAAATAACCTCGTGTTAGGACACTCGATTCCCATTAAAACACTTCCGTTTCCACTTTACTAAGCGAGGAAAATAAAAACATAAAATTTTTCATTGCTTCGAGTGGGAATCAAACCCACAACCACACGTTTACAGTCAACACGCTTGAGCAATAAAAATTTAAGCACAACAATCTTAATGAAACGACAAATATTTATTTAAAGCGTTTAGTCTTTTTATTACTCACAGCCTTCATAGTAGAGATAAATGTGGTGTAGTTTTAAAAGTGAACGGAAATCACAAGTTCCAGTTTCGATCATTTCGCACACAATGCCGGTACCACTTGTAAGCGTCGAATCGCAATTAATAAACGCGTTGACCTACTCTCCGCTCTCCGGTACACGGAATATCGTCGAATCATTCTTTTGATGTTAATTGATTTAATAAAAAAAAAATATAATAATTCTATTTTGTCTTAAACTAATTCGATAGCGATAAAAGTAGCAGAACTTTATTACAGTTTCAATTTATATGTTTGTTTAAAGCTTTTTTAGCTTTTTTAGCTTATCTAAAATTTCTCTGGAAAACCGTTATTTTATCTTATATAATTGTTGTAAATTCTCATTCACAGAGGACTTGTTTCGCCCAATCACTCTTTTAACGCTTATGCACTTTGGAAACGTGCTTGATGTCATTGAAACAGTCAAACGATACCTACGCGGTAACCTTTATTTTTTATATAAATTCTTAAGGCTGTACTTAAGAAACATAATTTAATTCAATTGGAATAACTTTACATACTAATTTATACTTTTTAAGTAGAAAAAAAAACAACAATTCTCACCATATATCAAGTCCTTGTTCATCGATGGTGATAATATACAGATCACAAATAAAACCTAGTTATCGGTTACATCGAATCTGAACAAAACCACTACCACTACACCATAAGGCACATTCCACTTCCACAAAATGAACACAGAGCCTGCAAATTCCACAGCGCAGGAAGAGTTACACACGTTTCCTCGGACACTGCTAAAACAATAACTTAACAGAACGAAGTAATGTCACCAACGATTTGCAAAGCGAATTATAAACATCTCTAGAGACACATGCCGTTTAAAAGACGACAGTTAAACCGACATTACCGGTCTATATTGTTCCAAATTTGTTTTCGAAAAGTCGTTTTTTTTTTATTTATTTAATGTAAAATAACGCGAAGATAAACCCACGAGTGAGCTGCGCGGGCAGCGCGAGCAAACTGAGGCGCCACGGAGCGCTATTATGTGACGCATCTAACTGAACGGCTTGGACTTCAAACTTTACGCTAACAAATTAAAAACAACACCGCTCTAACGCGAGTCGATCGCAACGCGGGTACATTGCAGTTGGTTGGGTAGCTAAGTTTCGAATAAGCTCACTGTTACATACATGGACGAGGCTGGGCAAGGCTCTCGAGATATGGCGGTCGAGCATGTATGCAATCATTACGCGGGTTTAATCGGACGGGTGATGGATCCAGCTGATATTGACCGCGACTGACGGATTGAAGTTTTACTTTGAAAGAATATTAATTAATTAATTAATTTTCTTTCAAAGTAAAACTTCAATCTTTGAAAGAATATATTTTCTTTATTTTAAAGAAAAAATATTTTAGTCTATACAAATCATTATTTTATGTTTTATAATGTAATAATATATATAAGGATATTAATTACAGTACTAGATACCTTTTTGCGCTTTTTTGAGAAAATTATGCAATAACAGTGCAATCCCAAATATGTGAATATTTTAAATTCAAAAAATACACTTAAATATTACTTTAGACATGCCTAATAGGCAGTGTTGTAATCTGTGGCCTAGATGTAAATCCGAAAAAGTTGTGAATGAATGAATGGTGAACCTCATACATTATTATTTACATATATGTATTTTATTAGTATAAATCGTAAGATGGGCATATAATATAAATTACAATATTATTTATAAGTAAATCTCCACATTACTTGAGTTTTGGTTGTTACAGTTTAGTTGTTTTGTTCTCTGATATTATCGCACTCCCTTCCCGAACTAAGAACTAAAACTTAAGTAACATATATATTCACACAAAAAAATAGACCACTCTATAGGTACGCTTCTATCTTTTCTTATGGTTCGCTTTTAAGATACATACAAAAACCTAAACTTTTCACTGTTTCCTTTAATTTGAATGTCGAGAACATAGCTCTATGTATTACTTAACAAGACCACCGGATAAGTCAGTAATATTTTTTTGCTTTAAGTTGTATCCCGCACACAGTAGGTTAGACAGAGGGAACCTAGTGTTAAGACAACCCGTTCTCGATTTCCCGTCAAATCCTGGAGGCATTGCATGTTCAGTGGCGGAATGCAACGCCACGCTTTGCCTCGTTACCAGTGAAACAAAATAGAACGAATGAAAATAGAAAAATAATTCATATCCCCAAGTAGGGCTCGAACCCACAACAAATCGCGTTTACAGTCAGACACTGGTGCCCCTGCGTGGCGACTGGCCTCAGTCAGTTATATCGCCGCGTGTGATTTGCATAGAGATCGCGTGCTAAGTCTTTTTTAAGTTAACTGTTTGCGCTACAATTTTAAAGCATCACCTAGGTTAAATATTTAATTTTACATAATTTAACATATTTTTTTATTTTTACAAGAATACGGCTCTTTCTCTTACTTACTCTATTCTAAAACAGGGTGTGTTCTTTGTTATTCAAAAACGATTATAAAATTTGAACGGAACCTACATACAGCTGGAGAAAAATTATATTGACGAAAATTATGCTCAATTTGTTCCTTCCAAATATATAGGAGTTGGAATTTCTAAAATTCGATCTACTATTCATAAAGTATGGTTGATCGAAGCTTCTGACTATATATTTTTTTCTAATAACGATTTAACTTTTATAACGACAGAATAGTTAGAGATATCACATATTACTCGTATTTTATTTACATCGCTACTCTGACTCGTTTTGGTAGAAATCAACAAATTTTCATGCAAACTGAAACTAATACGCTTCCAATTACAAGTGTGAAAATATTATGTAGTGTGTTGTTATATGTATTAAGTAATACATTTCAAAGTATGAAATAGAATAATAATACATGAATAATAATCGGAACTCGGTAGTAAATGAGAAACGGAGTGTCTTAACACCAGGCTCCCTCTGTCTACCCTACTGTGGGCAAGATACAGCGTGAAGCCGATATACTTTTTTTTTATACATAATAAACATTTTTTATTAACGCGTTATCCACTTTACACGGAATTTTGGGGAGATTGCGTGTTAAGTGGCAAGAATCAACGCCTCGCTATGCCACCACACCAGAGTAAAGAAATGAAAATGTTGAATATTTCATTTCCTCGAATGGAAATCGAACCCACAACCTGTCAAATGCTCAATCTATGTATCACGTCATTATTAAATATATCTATTCCACACAACGTGACACTGGCGAAGTGATGTGTGCTCTACTGGCACGCTCGGAACGTCATATCATCAAAGAACCAAACCAAATATATCTATTGATATAAAATTTTCCACTATTCTCCATTCCCCACTACAGGTTCAGTAAGCTGCGGTCGTGGAACAAGTATAATTAAGGAGCGCATGTAATACAGTCTATTGCCGCGGAGACTGGATTCTCAGCCATGGGAAACGTTAAGCTAGAACGGCCACACTTCTATATTCAAACGAGCAATAAAAGGTTTGTGTGAAATTTTATATTCCTGGGGGAAAAACGGCTTTGAAAGAAGGTTTAGAAAAAACATGCAACACCAATCTATAATACACATAGACATATCGTGAGAAATTTGCAATGATATATTAAAAAAAAACTGGAAAATATATAAATATAATCACTTTTTAATCTATTTACTTAAATTTATATTTTCATTTCTTCGCTCTGGTGTCGAGGCAAAGCGCGGCGTTGAGTTCTGCCACTCAACACACAATGCCTCCAAAATTCGGCAGAAAGTGGGGAACGAAGTGTCTTAACACTAGGTTCCCTCGGCCTAGCCTGCTGTGTGCGGGATATAGCGTGAAGCTAATTTAATTTATTTTTAATCTATATACATTTGGGGATAATTCAACAAATTTCTTGTATTTTCTACGTTTTATTCCTTTCTATGAAATCTAAACCTCGGTGTTATCTCTCGGTCGGTTTTATAGCTCGGAGGGACACAAGGAATGTAGAGAAGGACAGTATTCCTATAATTATTCCGCGGCATCTCGAGGAGATGTGCGTGTAAAACATGCATTTACATGTTAACGATCGTCTAGAAAACATCCCGCTGGAGCAGTTGATAATGATTGATGTCATTAATAATGAATATGTGTCGCCCATTAAATTATCTCTATGGGACTATATTTTTTTCACTTGAAACCCAGAAAAATATAGTAATGTTAGATATTTTTTTTAGCATCACGCTGTATTCAGGTGCAGAGCGACATTTCCTGTCACTGTCCAGTGTTAAGACACTCCGTTTCTCATTTCCGACGAATTCTGGTGACATTGATGTTGATTTTGCCTCGAAACCATAACAAAGAAACAAAAATGTTATAAATTTATTTTGGTTGAGTTGGGATCGAACCCACAACTTATCACGTTGCCACACACTTGTGCTCCTGCGCCACTAAGCTCATTAACAATTATTTCATTTATCATAGAGTTGCAAGTTTAAATTTATCAAGCCACGACAGTATAGTATACGACAAACATCAAAATACGCAAATATAATAGAATTCATACATGAATAATCAAAACAAAACCATTTGAACGGCATCGAATAGCCGCATCGTGATGTTCATCACCGTTGAACTCCTCACGAGGGTAACAGACGGTTCAGTGCCTATAGTAAAATTACCTTAGCTAGTAAAATCCATAAATTTTAACATGTCCATGCGGTTAATTCAAAAAATACTATTTGTGGACAGTACATATATTTGACATTTAACAAAATACTTTCTTAAATTGATTATTTTTTTTTAATTCTGCCTCAAAAATTTGTCGGAAAGCGGGAACCGGAGTGTCTTTAGGTTCCCTTCGCCTACCCTGCGAGACACAGCGTGAAGCTATGTATGTATGCACATACAATTGACATTTAACAAATTTTTTTCTTGAATGCATATACCTAACTGTATTTTTAAACGATATGAACGACATTAAAATATTTATCATTTGACATTTTCACAAAAAAAGTTTAGAAGGCACATCTTGAAAGTATGTCAAACACACCTTTCAGACGCTTGTGGCGCGTGTTCGTGTACTTTACACCGTACAAAATATAGAATAAGATGCAATTGGCAGCTGCTGTTAATTACTAGGGAGCATCTGCAGCATGCGTTATTCTCAAATGAGTATGAAAATAATTTATTAGCTTGTACAATATATTAAAAAAAAGTAGCAATAAGTACTAAAAAACTTTTTTTTGAAATTCCAGGTTATTGGTTCATATCCATAGATGAGGATCGTTGCAGGTGTACGAATATTTTTTTTATGTTTTTCTTCTTAAAAGAATGAATGGCAAACTATGAAAGGTGCGTTTTACATCTGTACATTTTCTACATACTATAAAACACTTTAATAGTTAATTGATGTAAACATCAATTATCTATAAAAGTATGCATATTGAAGTAAAACACCAAGTTCTTTTTATAAAAGATAAAAAAATACTTATCAGATATCTCATGACTTTCTACAAGGTTATGCTTGCAAAATCTCGTTAAAATTTGAGCTATTTTATACATATACTACTACTAGTTCACAAATAAAATATTTTTTTTATCGTCACACTGTATCCCATAGCAGGGTAGGCAGAGGAAACTTGGAAACCTAGTGCTAAGACACTCCTTTTTTATTTAGATTTTTGGAAGCATTGAGTGTCGGAACTCAATGTTGCGCTTAACCTTGTTACCAGAGCGAGGAAAATAAATATATTAAATATTTCGTTTACAGGCGCACCCTTGTGCCTCTGCGCCCCATCTGGTTTTGGTGGAAAGTGGGGAACAGACTGTCTTAACACTAGACTGGGATCTGGCTACCATGCTACATGCAGGAAACACCGTGAAGCTATAAAAAGAAGATACATACAAATATAATAAATACTTCGACTTGATACAATACTCCAACCTTTAAACAATTGCGATATTTCTAAAGACCATGTTATGCTAATCGGTTCACATTATTTGGGACAAGTGTCACCATGTACACTGAATTGCGTTTATGTTAAACCACCTTGAGACACAGCTTAGATAAATGGGTACACGTTTATATTGATCGATCGATTTTGTATTCATATGGGAAAATACTTGCACTTATTTTGAAGTGGGTCAAATTTATGATGAGATTGATGAAGAGATTTGATTGCAGTGATATTCCTAACTCTTGAAGAGTTTTATGATATCAAAAAGAAATAACAGTATTATAAAGTAAATAACACAAGAGCAAGGTAAATGCAAATCGTAAATTATGCTATTTAAAATAATTAGAGATTGACAAATAGTAAACAAGCTCCTGCGTTGAGCTACGCCACTCAAGACGCAATGTCTCGAGATTTTGTGTCTTAAAGGGAACGGAGTATCTTAACAGTGTCAGTTTCCAGGTTCTGTCTGCCTTCCCAGCTATGCCTGAGACAAGCAAATTATATTAACAAAAAGTATCATGATTTTGACCTTACACAAACTGTTATGCCAACGTAGAACAGTATTAACAGACAAACATACGTATGTTTCATTTGCATTCACATGCCGTTTTGAGTAGAAGTGCCATTAATCAAAGCCGAGCAAAATCGAAAGTCCACCAAATTGTATAGAGTATAAACACAAAAGAAGTTCTATTACTGTTTCTAATTGTCCTTTCGATAAACGAACTAGTAGAAAGTAAGAATATTGTTTTTGTGACATGTGGTGCGTGGTGTGTGGTGTGTTATGTAAGTTGTCAGAAGACTTGCCTTATTTCATTTACTGTTAACATAATATGTATAACAACTATAGGAAAGAGTTATCTTAACAAGGCTGGATTTTAATGTAATGATGCAGCATATCATCAAATAAATTTTCAGGTATGACATGACCATTTCACATTTCTTATCAGTTATCTTAACAGTTAAAATTCAAAAAAATTACAAATTTCTTCTTAGACTATGAGGTTTAATGGCATCTTCGATATTTAATGTATAAAAAACCTTCTTGTTTATTAGTGAAAACCAAATTGAATTTCTTTTTTGATCCATCATTGCTTTAATCCATCATATGTATGTATGTATTTTAATAAGTTCTTAAAGAAGTAAAAGTAGCAAAGCAAGAGAAAAGAGAGAAACAGGACACGCGAGAATTAGCTGCGCCCTTTGACTTGCATATATCAGTATATAAAATACTTCAGAAACTCCTTTGTAATGTATTCAGCATATCTTGAAGAAGAAGAGAGAGAAGAAGTAAAAAAAAGCGTGTTATGTTAACAAGCCCTACGGCAGATACGATCGCATTATACACGCTTTCCGTATAATAGTTACAAGACAATGTATCTATACATATTAGCGTTGTTTAACTAGATTTCCGGTAAATTCTGGAGGCATTGTGTGTTGAGTGCCGGTACTCAACGCCGCGCTTTGTCTCGATACTACAACGAAAAACTAAAAATATTTAATGTTTCATTAGCTCGAGAAGAAATCAAACATACAATCTGTCGCGTTTACAGTCAATACACGCTTGCGCTACTACGCCCTACGCCCTACGATTTGCCACATTTTCCTTTTTATTTTAAAAAATGATCTTGATTGCAAAAATCTAATGTTGTTGTTTTTTGTTGTGCATATTATAGTTTTATAATACTTACATAGACAATTTTTTGTTTATTTTTCACCTTAAATTACCCTCCATTTCCTTCCGTATGATTCAAGCTAGTTACTTACTAGAAGTTAGATTTCTTTCTAATTTATCATATTTATTTATTTTATTTATTTAAACTTATAATATACTTATTTTTTTCGTATTCTTTTTTATTTGTATGCAAAAAATTAAAATCTATCTATCTACATAATCTTTCAAGCTATCAATTATACATTGTTTCTATAATATTTGATTGAATTTAGAAAACGAGACCATACGCAAATATTTTTATAGTGGGCGTAAATAAACTGGTGACATTTAAAATTGAATAACATTCACGCCCACGAGACGAATCTTATTGGTCGCTTTAAATCAAGTTTAGCACTTAAGGACTTCCTATTATTCTAAGAAATTCAATTTCAATTATTTTATTGAGTCAGAAATAATTAATTTTTTATTCGGCGAAATGTGTCTTAAGATGGAGAAGAAATAGAACTTCTACAAATAATATTTTTATTCAATATTTATAATTAAAAGAATGAAGCACTTAAAGTACAATCTTTTTGTTAAACTTATTACAGTACACATCGGATATTGTCCAAACGACAAAAAAATTAGATAAATTGATCAGATTCTCCAGCTGTTTATGGGACAGGCAGAGATTTTGTGATTCAATCCTTTACTCTCTTTTCTATAGAAACATTGTACATTGCCTAGCAAGGTTCTGGTTGCAATCCAACCATCTATCACTGAATTTATTGGAACAGGACCACCAGGAATATGAAAATATTTAAAATAGATAATTAAGATTTAGATAAATTGAACATCAATTAAATTTGTTGCTATCGTATGTCCTAAAATAGAGGTAATAACCTTAGATCCAGATATTAAAACGCCTATAAACTTATTTATTGACTTTTGGCACCTTACTTTGTAAGTTTTTTTAACTTCGCTAACTAAATATTCAAATTATTTGAAAATCTAACATTTTATATAAATATGTGAGTTTAAATTATAGTTTTAATTAAAAATTAATAAAGAATAAGTATTTAAAATATCAAAAATTATAGCAAGTATCCTATCAAATTATGGGCACACTAAAACTAACACAACTGAAACTTCCTCCCATATGTTACAACATATTATTAAAGGTTGGCTTCCGTGTCCAATTTGGGCTCTCTAAACTTGTCAAGTGGATAAAAGAGAAGGAAAAAACAGCAACATCAATCTGCCCTCGCCGCACATAAAAATACTGTTTGCTTTTCTAGATTAGAGCTTCCTTCACATTCCAGGCTTAAGTATTATTAAAATAAATAAATAAATCAGCTTCACGCTGTATCCTGCACACAGCAGGATAGGCAGAGGGAACCTAGTGTTTTTAGACACTCCGTTCCCCACTTTCTGCCGAATTCTGGAGGCATTGCGTGTTGAGTGGCAGAACTCAACGCCGCGCTTAGCCTCGACACCAGAGCGAAGAAATGGAAATATAAATTTAAGTAAATATTTCATCTCCTCGAGTGGGGATCGAACCCACAACCAGTCGGTTTACAGTCACACTTTGTGCCGCTGCGCCACGACTGGCCTCAAAGTATTATTAGTATACTATATTTAGATTATAAATTCATATTGTACATAGGTACTTCATATTTCGTTCGATATTTTTAAGATTTGAACCTTTGTCATTTGTGTGATATAAGGAAATAAGAAAGAGAACACACTTTTAGTGAGGCTGTCGTCGTGGCGTAGTAGCACAAAAATGTGACTGTAACTCGACGATTGTGGGTTCGATCCTCAGAATCCTCCGAAGAGAATGAATTATTCGCTTTGTCACCAAGGCAAGTCCTTCGATATTTTAAGCACAAAAAAAGTTAAAACGATAGATAGCCGATAATTACAGCATTGTAATGATTGTTTATTTTCCTAAGTAATGCGGTTAAGAGCCAAGTAATGCGGTATAGCAGAGAACAAAGCTACAAATAAAAATACAATTATATATGTATTATGTTTTTTCAAATTACCCTTAGGTCTGAATAAGACAACGGTAGCGTTGTGGGTTCGATAGCCATTCGAGGAATTGAAACATTTAATATTTTAATTTTCGCGCTCTGGTCATGAGGCAAGAGCGAAATTGAGTTCGGCTGTTTATTATTTCGAGGATTCGTCGGAAACTGGGAAACGGAAATTTCTTAATGGGGACGGAGTGTTATAGCACTAGGTTCACAAGTTACCACTGCATACTATGTGCGGGATGCAAAGTGAAGCTAAAGAAATTTACTCTCAAATAGATCTTTTGTACTTTCGAATTTCATCAGCCATGATCATTTCCATTTTTGGCACTTATGCTATTAAGAAAGTGACGTTAGTAACAAGCAAATATGACACTATCAACGATCAGTGAATCCTACATTTACATCACCTAAACCCAACCTTACTACCTACAACATATGCCTCTAAATAGAGGCAAGGGTGATCGGCCATTTGTATTTGAGCATCTAAATATGTTCGAAACGTGCTTTACAATAGTTATCACTATATCTCATACGTCCAAAGAAAGTGAACATTATGTAACGAATGAAAAGAACATACATACATACACAGGTTAAACGTAGTCATTATTCAAATGTAATTAACCACTCATATTTACTCCACTCAAATTACATATGTTTTAATTGATTTGAATTTAGTTCAGTTTCACGCCGTATCCCGCAAATAGTACGGTAGCCAAAGAGAATCTAAAATTAAGACACCTATTCCCTACTTTCCGCCATTAAAGGCATTAAATGTCAGAACTCAACACTTAGCCTTATCATCAGAGCGAAGAAATGAAAATATTAAATATTTCATTTCCCGAGTGGGAATCGAACTCACAACCTTTCCATCTACAGACAGATTATTTTGAATCGACTGCTATAAACTCGATTTAAAAAGGTATGTAATTAATTGCCATTTTTATATGTTGAAATAAATGAACCAACGGCGATATGCACTAAAACTTTGCAAAACAAATTCAAAAATATGCATTCGTCCTTCATTAACTATAGAATGTTCTACAAAATGTGTATTATTTATAAACTTTCAATAAGTGCGTTGAATAACAAGTAACAGTGTCGTAATTTAAGGAGAAGGACGTAGTAGAGTCAAATAAGGAGATGGTGATAATTAATTCACTGAAGAAAACCATTTAGAGACATTTTAGAGATACAGCTGCAACTGTAAATATTGCAGGTGCTTTGTACACCTTCACAACGTCTAAAATGTCAATTATATACGCAATATTTGATGTATATGAGTAAATGAGCGAAGATGTTTTTTTTACGCTGTATCCCACACATTGCAGGGTAAACAGAAGGAACCATGTAGTGTTAAAAGTGTCTCAATGTCCATTACGACACTTCCGTTCCTCACTTTCCGCCGAACTCTGGAGGGATTGCGTGTTAAGTTTCGGAATTCAACGCCGCGCTTTGCTTGGTTACCAGAGCGAGGACAAAGACAATATGAAATATTTTATTTCTTCGAGTGTGAATCGAACCCACAACTTGTCACTTGTGAGAACACACAGAGCACTCAAATATTTAAATATTTACCTTTCTCTCAATGTATATATATTGTTTTTAAAATAATAATGTTATTAGATCACGAAAGTACTTGTGATATGATGATGAAAATACATAGTAGTGTAGTACAGCGGCCGAAGCCTTGAGCGGGTCGCTAGTTAGAAATATTTCTATATGTTTGTAAGTTTATTATGAGGTGGTTTATTTAGTAGCTCTATCATACATACGTACTATTTAACAAATTAACGTTGATTTCCACACACAAGAGGGGTAGGCAGGCAGAGGGAACCTAGTGTTAAAACACTCCGTTCCCCATATTCCGCTGAATTTTGGAGGCATTGCGTGTTAAGCAGCGAAACTCAATGCGACAGCTGTGCCTTGACACCAGAGCGAAAGCAAAATTTAAATATCGAATATTTTATACCCTCCAGAGGAAAGCGAACCCACAGCCTGTCGTGTTTACAGACACTTTATGCCCCTGCACAAATCAATGCTGGCCTGAAATCAATTATATAATCTAAAAACTAATATTTAAACTAATAGCAGTAACACGCACAATATTTTGACTGGCACAGAAACTTAAATACGGTATAAATTGTGGTCGCTATTAAATAAACAACCAAGGCTAATAAATTTACTTTCACTTTTTTCTTATTACATCTTCTTCACTGTTACAAAATAGTTACTCAACATCCTTGTATTTACTATTCTAAATAAGCCAATATAAATAAATGAGAATCTTGATCGATCGAGTAGAATTGAACGCATCGTCGACTACTCCACTGGACCATAGAGAAATCATTAATATTGATATAAATATTAGCAATTTACGTATTTATTACATATCATATATAAATATATATTTAATTTTAAAATAGTATATTACAGTATAAAGTAGAACAAATATATTGCTATAAACGAGCACTCCTTCGATTGCAATAACTTTTAAATTTCATTAAAAAAAAAAAAGGAAAAGTGCTATTTATAAATATTGATAAAAGAAAAAAGAAGAGGTTATTAATTCGAATGTATTTTTTGTTTGTGTTGTATTTTTTGTATGATTGTTACCTCAGAACTCTTGACTGGGTGAACTGATTTTGATTATGCCTTTTTTTATTTGAAAATTCTCGTGTGCTAATATGGGACCATATTAATTTGGTCCATTTCTTATAATAGTATCTATTAGAAAATCACATAGGTTTTATTTGCATTAAGTATATGCGCAACAAATGGACGAATAACTCAATATCACGCAAATCGATTTCGATGATTCTTTTTTATTGAGAAGGATACACTTCAAGGATAGCTAGATGAAAGTTTTTTAGGTTCTGGTTGTGAAAGTCGATTTTTTTTGTTAAAAATTATAATATCTTTTATTTTTAACTTATCTACATAATTAAGTTAGTGATAAAAGTGAACGGATCCAAAAAAATATAAATTTAATTAAAGTATTATCGGATTTCTTGTTTCGACTAAGATTTCAGTTCTGGAGATATCATGGCTCATTGCAAGCTCCTATTTGCTCTGTGAATCGGAACTAACGTAAATTTAATGCTCGAGCGCAAAGCACGTTGCACTGTTCAATATAGAAACACAACGAGTTATGATTTAAAGAAACATTGTTTTTGTAGAAACATAAGTAATTATATAAGTATTAATTTGCGAATATTATCATCATCATCATCAGCCTGTCCTAGTCCACTGCTGGAAATAGGCCTTTACAATGGCACGCCATTGCCATATCGTCAACCCACCTAGAGAATATTTTACGATTTTATATTTCTAGGTTAGAGAAACCAATAAATATTTTATGTATTGAGTAAATTCCCTGTATATAATTTATTATTTAAAAAATGTGTGTTGGTAAAATCATTTAGCTAGCAATTTACATAAATAAATACAAGAAATCTCACTTTTAAGTGCTTACGATGTCTATTATTGTTAACTGGTATTATTGCTATAACCGCAATTTTCGGTAGCACTTTTACTTAGACAAACATAATATGTGGAATAACGTAGAACGAAATATTTAACTAACAGTAAACAACAAGCAAAATTAACTATATATATTACAAATATAAAAAAATTAAAGTGTTCGTGGCGCAAGAGAACAAGTTCAAGGTTCGATTCAATGACTCGGTAAATCGGGGGAAACGAATTGTCTTAACACTAAGTTCCCTGCCAGTCTACCATACAGCGTGAAGCTGAGAAAATAAAAAGTTAATATAAATAAAATTTTAGCAATTTCTCAATTTTTTGTTTCTCTACATTTATTTCCAAAACATATTACCAGAACGCTGTAGGTACCGTAAAACTAACGCCTTAACGTCGAACTATCGGTACGAACTCCAAGCTAACGGACGCACACGGGCAGTATAAGAATCGTCCAGTACCAATTGTTGCAGCCGGTTGCATGTTTACCCACCCACGCGCGACATCTCAAGTTGTCTGCTTTTCAACTATTACATTTACAATAACACTAGATTCAAATTATTTATGTTAAAAAGCGCGAACGCGTTTTAATTTTAATATATTAATGTAACTTACCTTCAAAATGATAAGTTATTTTGTATTAACCTATTTTCTACATTTTATTTTAGCTTCACGCTGTATCTCGCACACAGCAGGGCAGGAGAGGCAGGCAGGGTGCTTAGTGTTAAGACACTCCTCATCCCACTTTCCGCCAAATTCTGAAGGCATTTCGTGTTGAGTGGCGGAACACATCGCCTCCAGAACTCGGCGAAAAGTGGGGAACGGACTAGGTTCCCTCTGCCTACGTTGCTGTTGCGGGGGATACAGCGTGAAGTTGCTTTCATTTGAATTAAGAATATCATAAACAATAATACCAAATACACACACACAACATTAACTACACTAGATACAACTATTCTATATCTGCATCATATTGTATTTTTACTATTCTTCTGAACGATCCTCCGCGCCTGGTACTGTTACATTATAATCGAGTACCCACCTCTAAAGCAGGCGTTCCCAATCTTATCTTGATCAAGGACCACTTTTATATCATTCTTGGTAGCAGGGACCACTATGCATGTAGGTATAACAAAAATTAACTGTAATAATCAAACAGAAACGCCGCCTCACCATCCCCAGTCCTAAAATTAAAATCGCTCGCGGACCAGACCACTGGTGGTTCGCGGACCAATGGTTGGGAACCACTGCACTAAAGCGTAGCTCTCATACATATTCATTAAACTACTGTTTATACAAACGATAAGCTTGTTGTATTTAAACGGATTAGAGGGCTCATTAGAGAGATCCCGTGTAGCTGTGATTAGGCCGTGCTGTATCGTAGCTACCTACTATTATAATATGGAAAAATACATAAATGTTATTATAAGCTAATCAGGCGTAGTGGAACAGCGTCTCACTGAAAACGGGGTGGTTGTGGGTTCGATCTCACTAGGGGTCGGTCTTGTAAGATAAAGCGCATTACGATTTGCTATTCTGCACGCCTAGTTCCTTATCCGAGCGGAATGGGGAGAACGGAGTGTTTTGGCAATAACTCCTTTAAGCCTAATCTGTTTCGGGGGAAATTCGTAAAGCTGAGAAAGAAAGTACATATTAATATTTTATAATTTAATATTTAGATTATTTAAAATAAAATGCTTAAACTTCTCCTAATAGTACAGGGGCATACGCATTTTTTATTATTTTATAAATATAAATAAACGATGATTTAAATCTTATCTCTAATAGAAATGTATTTTTAAGTTATGATTTACACGAGACAGCTTTTACGATATAAATAGCGACAAATTGTATATATTTTTAGTCCTGAGTTAAGAACTTAAGTACCGACAATATTTTTCTTTTGTCTTTTCTATGTTCGTATATACTTAGAGCGATATTTCGTCTTTATTTGGAATGGACTGAGTTCACTGAACTGTCTCAGTATAGTACGACAAGGCCACCGGTATTGTCCTCGTGGCAACCGAATGATTTATGGGCTTCCACAGCGTTCCCAATACCATTACAAGATTTGTGGTTAACTTAACAACTTTTGCGTTTTACGTATTATCTCCTAATATACTAGCGTGTACGGCTATAGTAGTGTGAAACATAATATTCTTGTGAACATAGAACCAAATCAGCTTTTTAACTAGACGTCAATACGTAACTTCTAGTAATTACATAGATCTTATTGCGTGGAAGTTTGTCAATAATGGCTTCGTTTCCATTCTTGTTTGTACTAATATTGTTTATTGAATCACTTATACCCATAATGTAATTTGAGTGTAGATCAAATAAAAGCTTTTGAGTCCAAAGTGTGATTGTGAACTCGACGGGTCGTGGGATCGATTCGGAATCGAGGAATAGAAATATTTATTATTTTCATTGCTTCGCTCTGGTGTCGAGGCAGAGCGCGGCGTTGAGTTCCCCCATTCAACACGCAACGCCTCCAAAATTCGGTGGAAAGTTGGGTGCTCCATGAGAGATACGACGTGAAACTACAAGAAAAAATCCCATACAATTAATAGATCAAACAGAAATCGAATACGATTTTTTGGTGTTCCACCAATTACTCAAACAAAATCGACAAAAAAAAACTTTAAAAACTTTTTAAGATCTCATTTCCATTGTATACATTTACAATGTAAGTAAATCACGTATAACTATTATATATTATAGGATTAAATAAACATAATCCAGACTCACTATCCTATAGCGTTCAGTACATATTATTATAAAAGTAAATAACTGAAACAAGTATTAAGCGTGAAATGACACTGACGCTTTCGACTAAGTATTTCGGAAACTGTGGAGCCGTGAGAAAATACATCGTCTAAACATTCTTGTTGTCATAAAAAAGTAGTAAAAATTAAGATACAACCATAGACTATAAATTTTTAGTATTTTTTTACAATTATATGATAGAAAGTATTATTTTTTGTATATATTTCATTTAAAAGAGATGTTATTAGTCGTGCGGCTTATCTTTCTATTATGTAATCAGTATACTTGGTACTTACTTTATAAAAGTGGACATGTCACCATCTTGACTCCGCAGTCACTGTTTTCTTCAATTTTAGAGTACCTGAATTACAAAAAAATAATAAAAATATTATAGTATCAATAAAGTTAATAGAGGCTCATTGTATAGCAGTGCGTGAAAACTAAACTAAACTAGATTCACGAGTTATCCCTAGCGTGGTAGTCAGAGAGAACGGAGCGCCAATCCCTACGGTTAACTGGTCGCTTAATGAATGTAAGTGCGACTGGTTATGGGTTCGATCAGCATTCAAGCACAATGCCTTCAGGATTCGACGGAAATTTTCCGTTTGGAAACGAAGTGTCATAAAAAAGGTTCCCTTAGACTACTCAACACTAAAAAAAAAACAAAATAATATTAACAAAAATAGCACGTGCATCTATATAAGAAACCATTCTTAACCGTTATTATATTAATTTGCATTCCACTCTCTTACTAGACTAACATATACTCTAATAAAAGAGATGACCGAAGCGAACTGGCACCATGCCAAAACCCTGTTATATTTCAGGAGATCCTTTTAGATGTTTTATTAATTTAACTTGAAAGTTATTTTCCACGTTTGCACCAGCGTACAACCGAGAACCGAACACAAACTATCCCATATGGTTTATATTATAGAGACTTATCTGTACAAGCTCCGTTTTTATATATTTTTTTATTATTATAGCTTAACGCCTGTATCAAGCTGGGTAGGCAGAAAGAACCTAGTATTAAAACATTTCATTCCCAATTTTCCGCCGATTTCTGGTGGCATTGTGTTTTGAGTGACAGAAATCAATACAGCGCTTTGCCTCGACACCAGAGCGAAGAAATAAAAATATAAATTAAATAAATACTTCATTTCCTCGAGTCAGGATCGAACCCACAACCTGTTGCGTTTACAGTAATACTTTGTACCCCTGCGCTACGACTGGCCTATTATAAATTATATTTTAATAACTTTATAATATTTTAAGTTGTATTTTTATAAATATAAAGTAAAATTCATCTTAAGCGTAAATCACTCTAAATTCCTTAATGTAGCGTAAATTTACTGTGACAAATGTTTACAACTTAAAAGTTTCGAGCGTCATGCTAATCAATTTTTTGTACTACGTTTACCTGAAATACTAATTAAAAAACAATGGCTAGAAACTGTAAAAAAAAACAAATTATGTATAGTAATGTAGTTAATGAAATATTTAGAGTTAAATTATTTCACGTTGTATCCCGCATATAGAAGATAGGTAGTGGGAACCTGGAAATCTAGAGTTAAGACACTCAGTCTTCTATTATAAGTCTCTTCAGTTTCCTACTTGTTACGTCTCGAGCAGCGAAACTCAACGTCGCATTTTACCTAGTTACCAGAACGCGATAAGGAAAATATTAACTATATCATTACTTCGAGTGAGAATCGAACCCACAACCGTCACACGCTTGAGAACCTGCGCCATTTATATGGTTTACTACTTTATAAATATACTAGTCCGTCCCACAGTTACCACATTAGACTCTATAACGCCCTACTACATTGTTAAAAGGTCCCCCCTATATTGCGTAAGTGTTATATAATGGAACCATTAATTCCAAATCAGGTTTCATATGCTTACATTATCATGTAGGTAACAAAAAAAATAGAACTCCACATCTACTAGCGATATAGAAAAATATTTAATATTGTTAGAAATTAAAAGTGATTAACATTTAAAAAAAAAACGCGATAAAGACACATCGTCTGTATGTTTCTAAATTATTTGAAAAAGATTCTATGTAATAGCAATAAGTGATATGTATCACCCAATAACAATACTTCACACGAATTTCCTTCCAATAAGTGCTAATGCCTACAGGAACTGCCCCCCGATTGACACAATTCCACTGCTATATATAGTCTTTTTCAATTACATCTCCCTCTTGTACACGAGTTCGCTAACAATTTTTATAATCATCGAAAAGAATCAATAAAAATAATAATTCATTCAAATATCAATGAAAGGGATAAATTAATTTAACAATACAAATGAGACCAGTCGTGGCGCAGAGGCACAAATTGTGACGGTAAAATTGACTGGTTCTGGGTTCGATCCCCACTCGGGGAAATGAAATATTTACTTAAATGTATATTTACATTTCTTCGTTCTGGTGTCAAGGCATAACGCGGCGTTGAGTTCTGCCACTCAACACGCAATGCCTCCAGAATTTGGCAGAAAGTAGGGAGCGAAGTGTCTTAACCTCTATATTTACCCTGCTGTGTGCGGGATTGTGTGATTGTGCTTGTGATTGCAAATGACGTCAGGAAACACAAACACAATCACACTAACTTGAAATGGTAGTTGTAACTAAGCTAGTACTCCTCAGAAGCGAATATAATGAACAGTAATATAATATTTTTTATTATATTTTTTTTTCATAAAAACACATTTTAACACGTATTATACAATTATAATAAATTCGTAAAATCCAAATTATATAAATGAGGATAAATAATTGAATACTCTATAAACAAATATATGTATATGCTTGACATTTTAATCAGCAAAGATCAGCATTAAATAATTGGTATACAAAACAATTTTTTTTTCAACTTCACGCTGTATCCTGCATTTAGCAGGGTAGTACGGTTGCAGAATCAACGTCGCGCTTTATTTTGGTACCAGAGTTAAAATATAAATAATAATTCACTCTGAGTCGGAACTGAACCTACAACCGCTGCATTTACAGTCAAACGCTTATCAGTTTGCACCAGAACAGCCTCTAATACAGTTACATAATAATAACAAGAGATTTTTACATACAATATAAGTACATACATACATACATTATTGTATGTAAAATTTAGTTTAATTATATTAAACTAGATTCCTTACACTGCATTCCTCATAGTGCATTCGTGTAATAGAAGTCAACAATGAATAGCGTGATATAAAACATGATACGTGTACGTGCGTGAAACCCGAGAAACGCTTCTGAGGGCACGTTTAGCGCCCGAGTAAGCTCGCTAACCTACAACGTTTTAAACAATTATGCTTTACACCTTATTTTAATTAGAACCTACTGTCGCAGTACTGTAGATTAATGTATGAGCTCGTGTTGAGACACTCCGTTGCGATTAAGACATTTCCGTTCCGCATTAACTGTCGAATTCTGGAAGCACTGTGTGCTCAAGCTGTGTGTGCGGAACTTAAGACCGCGCTTTGCCTCGACATTAAAATAAAAAGAAAAATTAAATATTCGAGTGCAAATCGAACCCACAAACTGTCGCATTTACAGTCACACGTCCCTGCGCCACGACTGCCCTCGTATCTCGTATGGCATATATATTTATATGAGCGCAAATTTTTTTTTAAAGAGTATATTTCGGTATTGTCAGTATTATTAGAACATCTGTAACTTAAGCTAAATAATTCAAAGATTATGTTTAAAAACACTACGTACTAAATGACTACTGCGAAACATTATTGAAAAGTGATGTAAAATAGAAATTTCAATTAAATTGAAATCATGTGTTATATGCTAATCGAGTACATGTTATTCACTAATTGACTTTCTTACTAAAATGATATATATAATTTAGCTACCCGTTGTCGACAGGTTAAAATATAAATTTAATAAATTATTAAGGTTCAATCCCCACTCGAGGAGATGAAATATTCATTTAAATTTATATTTTCCATTTCTTGGCTCTGGTGTCGAGGCAAAGCGCGGCGTTGAGTTCTGCCACTCAACACGCAATGCATTCAGAATTCGGCAGAAAGTAGGGAAAGGAGTGTCTTAACACTAGGTTCCCTCTGCCTAAACTGCTGTGTCCCGCACACAAAGCGTGAAGCTGATTTTAAATAACTGGTGAGCCACAAGTGAACCATATATTAAAACATAAACTCTACATTATGTATTGTGAAAAAAATAAATGTTAACCGGAGCAAATTGCATAACAGACGTAAAAAAAAATATGATAGACAATCGTTTCTTTCAACCCACAAACCTAAAAGGAAGTTATAACTATGGAAGTATGCCATGGAAAGGTAAAATTAGTACCTCCACCTATTGGTAATGGTGGACATTTAATGCACCATAACCGTTCTATGAGAGATTTGCAACACACACCTCGCTGACCGATAGCTGGAGGTAGAATGATAAATTTGCGTGTAGAATTGTAGACTATCTATGGAGGATAGAGGTATAGGCTAGTCTTAGTAGCCCCACTGATTGTATATTAAGCCGGCAATCAGCCACAGAACATTTTCTTAGGACGTGCGTTTCAACGATTCCGGTATATCGTTATTTCATTTATAAGCTTCAGCGGATTGAATTAACTGTGAGCTTTAATTTTTGACATGTCCTATCGCAAAAGTATCTTTAACAAAAACCAACTTCTATATCTCTACAATAAAATAGTAAATTTGTAAATATAATAAAATATTTTTAAACATTCTTAAAGTGAGGCCAGTCGTGGCGCAGTGGCACAAAGTGTGACTGTAAAACCGACTGGTTGTGGGTTCGATCCCCACTCGAGGAGATGAAATATTTACTTAAATTTATATTTCCATTTCTTCGCTCTGGTGTCGAGGCAAAGCGCGGCGTTGAGTTCTGCCACTCAACACGCAATGCCTCCAAAAATTCGGCAGAAAGTGGGGAACGGAGTGTCTTAACACTAGGTTCCCTCTGCCTACCCTGCTGTGTGCGGGATACAGCGTGAAGCTAATTTTTTTTTTTCTTAAAGTGTTATTCCACACTTACGAAAGAAAAATATTTACTTAGAAAACGTATAAAAATTTGAACGCAGCGGGATTCGAACCCGCGCCTCCTGGAAACCGACCAGGAGCTCTGACCACTAAGCTATACGTTCTCATCGAGCTACGTCGATGATATGATAAAAAAATACGTTTTCTAAATAAGTATATATAAAATATTTAAAATGTCTCAATACAAAATCCTCATTTACGTCAAACGCAACTAGCACGTAAGTACTTTTCATCAGACAGCGCAAACCTTCAAAGATATTAACCCCGTTGAACTTACTTAACTAAAGTGCGCTGTTAGCCACTCTACCTAATTAAAGTCAACTGTTCTTAAAACGATTGCATTGCTTATTTAAACAGATTTTCCTTGATTAACATAAAACAAAACATATTAGAAAATGTCGTTTCTTAAAAAAAGGGTCTATATCTATAATGAGATAACCGACAATACTATAGGAACGAAATATCATCACGTTGATTGCAAACGGTACATTTTAATTTAGTTTTTTCGTTAAAAGCTCATTTGTATGTCCCTTCGATTATGAATTGAATATTCCGTTAACCTCTTAGAGAAGTAACGAGAGCAGCACTTAAAATTATAATAACAATATATGGACGTCATTAGGGTTGCAACATGGATGAACTAGTGCGTATATAGTGTATTCTTATATATTTTTCAAATAAAATATAATGTTTCAACTATACAGTTAAAAGCAAGTAAATGCGGATAATTAGCATGAAAATCGAGATAACCGGCGCTGTGGACTAGATACATTATTCATTAACTCAGCGGATTCTAAGCCTATGGACTGTGGGATCTGGGTACTGGGGCTCGGTAATTTTGTAATTTTAGGTAGTACCTACTGGTGAACATTTAGCACCAAAATGTATTTCAATAATATTTTGAAAACCATATGTAGTATTCTTCTATATTAATTTTAATTATATATCTATAAATTAATTATTTTTAAATATATTTATGGGTATTACCATATATTAAATTAATATTATAAAATATAATTAAATTTATATATTTATAATTATGTATAATTCAGGTGTTTGGGTCACTACACTAGTCACATAGTCTTAAGTGACAACTAAATTCACATCACATTTTGACGATGATATGAAAACTCTGTTACTTGAAAATAGGAACTCCTTACTCTTACTATTTTGTCTCGTCAAATAGAATACTACTCTAGCAGCACTATAAAAAATAAAATATATAAAATGTTATCTTATATCTCATAGTTATCTCTAATGGATCTAACGTCGTCGTTACATACAAGATTGGCACAACTATGGACAACAAAATAAATTTCATATTATAAATTTAATGTCCACAAACCATAGCCATAACAAAAAAGCTCAGGCAATTACTTGAAATTAATTTAAAAATAGAACATTTCTTTATTCTTTATTGCACCAAATTCATACATAATAAAACATGCATTTAGAAATTTCATTCACAACGGTGGACTTATCTCTAGAAGAGATCTCTTCCAGCCAACCCGTGGAAGTGGATAAGTGCAAAGTAGCGGGAAAGACAAGAAGACAGTGAGGTGAAATTGAGGAGTATTTATGAAATGTCACATACAACAGTACATAAGAGTAAGCTAAGATAAAATTAAATTTATAAATTTAAATATTTCTAATATCAACTAAATATCAACCTTATTTCGATATCTCTCTATATCGAGTTCACCGAATAGACGATAGACCCTATTATCCTACAATGTACGTCCCACGCGGTGTTTCAGCTATTTGGCGTGTTTAAACACCTGTTTGATTTTCAAATGTTTATCTAACAATCGTTTCGCCATCTTAACGAGGCCGGATTCCACTATGACGTGTAGTTTTGTAATTACTATTTATCATATTATGTGTAAAAGGGCAGCATAAAAACTAAGACCACGCCACATGCGTGTGACTGTAAACGTGACAGGTTGTGGGTTCGATTCTTACTCGAGGAAATGAAATATTTAATATTTTTCTATTGCTTCGCTGTGGTGTTGAGATGCGTCCAGATTTAAGCGGAAAGTGGGGAGCGTAGTGTCGTAACACTACACTCCCTAGGCCCACCTCGCTAGAAGCGGGATACGGCGTGAAATTGAAATAAACATACAATTTTATTATTAAATCATGAAAATTAAATAATGCTTTTAAAGTGGATTTCATAATAATGACAAAATTGATTATAGAACGAGCTAAAATCATAAATGCGTAAGTACATAATATTATAACTTATGTCAAATGTCCTCTGCGTTCTGCATTCTACATTGTGTAAGTAGTATGAAGACAAAAATACATCATTATGTGATGTACATAGTGATGTATTTTTGTCTTCCATGTTTTCAATCTACTTAGAAAGCATAATTTTTTTAAAATTATTTCTTACCCAAAAAAAACTAAATAACAAACGGGGCTTTGTACTCACAGGGATTAGATTTAATGACGTGTAATTTATATGTTTATTTAGTACAAATAAAACAGTAAAATTACAGTTTTCCCATCACAAAAATCATATTATTCAAATAATATATTAAAAAAATACAATAAAATATATTTTAATAGGTAAACATTGACTGGTTCTACAAATTTGATTGACCTATATACCTGCATACCATAAAGAATTTAAAGACACAATAATCTCTTATAATATTATTACGAGTGTAAAATGTTAAGACAAGATTATTTATACAACCGCTTTTAAGTAAGATCAAAGTCAGTCGCTTTACGTGATGGATGGTTTCGACAAATTTTTGTACTTAAAAAACAACTTTTAGAAGACAAATAGTAAAAAAAATAAATAAATTATCTTCACGCTGTATCCTGCATTCAGCAGGGTACGCAGAGGGAACCTAGTATTAAGAAAATCCGTTCCCCACTTTCTGCCGAATTCTGGAGGCATTGGCCCCGACACCAAAGCGAAGAAATGGAAATATAAATTTAAGTAAATATTTCATCTCCTCGATTGGGGATCGAACCCACAACCAGTCGGTTTTACAGCCACACTTCGTGCCTCTGCGCCACGACTGGCCTCAAGTAGAGAATATAAAAAATATAAAAACATAAAAAGATTTATACATTTCAATGTCATTTCACTTAATTCTCCTTAATTAGACCTAGCTTAATTAGAATCGAAAGTTTGTAATATTACAGTTGGAATACCTAAGAATAATCTTGTCTTAATGAATTTTATGCGCGATTTGAATCACGCATAAATTCAACACCATCTACTTTCTACGTCGTGATGTGACAAATATATGCATTTCTTTACAACATTTTTTTAAAACAAGAAAGACAGACCGCCTTATCACATTTAGTTAGTTAATATTAAATTCATTGTCAATTGATGATTTTTTTTTAATCATTTTCACGCTGTTCCGCGTATAATAGGGTGGGCGGGGGAAATCTAACTTTCCGCCAAAATATCTTGATTTCTCTCAAAAGGAATTTACTCCTGAAATAGGGGATAAAACTTTCATGCTTCTCAAAATATAAACTTTTCAACGTTACTTCATCATTATATCCAAATATAGACATGATGTTACAAAACAAACATTGCATATATGAAATTTGGTAATGTCCCCCGCAGAGAGGCATATCTTATGGCAAGAAAAGGAGAAGCCACTTTATCAAAAGAATTCATCAATACTAGTAAAATAATTAAATATTTTTCTATCCTCACACTGTATCTCGCATATAGCAGGGTAGGTAGAGAGGGAACCTAGTGTTAAGACAGTCCGTTCCCTACTTTTTGCCGAATTTTCGAGGCATTGCGTGTTATGTGGATGAATTCAACGCCGCGCAGAAAACGTGGTAATGAAATAATTTATAAATAATGAATCATTCCCTCGAGTGGGACTCCAACTCACAACCGTCACATTTTCAGTCACACGTATGTGCCACTGCACTACGACGGTCTCTCTTAATGTGTAGGTATACTAACTATAATTTAATTGAATCATCTAAATTATATACCGACGTTATCGCTTTAATGTTATTCATACTATTGTGTCAGTTCCCAGCCGGTTCGATATTATTGACGTGCTTGTAAATCAAACGAATATCAAATTTCATCTTAAATTTCGTCATGGGAAGTATCAATTGATTCGCACGTCACCTTGACTAATGGTCAGATTGGGAAATCTCCGCCTTTATATAGGTAATTGTGAAGGGCCTTACATTAAGCATAATTTAATAATAAATCATAGGCATAAAAACGCGCTACGGTATTTATAGATTTAAAATGCTTAAAAATATATAAGTATAGTCAATATTTATGATAAAATCGTAACGGTTTTGAGATATGTAGGAGAAATAAAGTAAGAGAACCAAGAACAATGGTTTTTAAAATGTTTTATTTGTCTGTACATTCGTTCACGCAAAACTCAGAAGCGGCTTAACCGGCTTTTTTCAGGTCCTCCCCATAATATTGTGAGTTTGTTTTATATCAATCGGTTTATAAACAAGAGTTCTATGTTTAAAAGTTTCTACGTTCTTCGACAAAATTGCTATAAATAAATGTTGAATTGGCTGAAACTTTTTCTTTTTTTTTTTGGCTTTTAATTTGCTATTTATTTGCAATAAAGGTAAAGATATTATTTTTAAAATTATATTATTATTACAAAACGAAAGAAATGCAAGGCAAAATACAATAGTAAGAAATATAAGGAACAAAGATCCATCAATCAATATTATAAAAAAAAATAGCTTCACGCTGTATTCCGCACGCAGCAGGGTAGGCAAAGGGAACCCAGTCTTAAGACACTCCGTTCCCCACTTTCTGCCGAATTCTGGAGGCAGTGCTAAGGCCGCGCTTAGCCTTGACACCAGAGCGAAGAAATTGAAATATAAATTTAAGTTAATATTTCATCTCCTCGAGTGGGGATCGAACCCACAACCAGTCGCTTTTGCAGTCACACTTTGTGCCACTTGCCTCAATCCATATTGTAACTAATAAAATTAATATAATATAGTATAGCAGTTGCGATTAGGTTCACGTAGAAATAAATAAAAAATAGAACGGAATGAAAAACCAATAAACATAGTTGTATAATATCATACTCCTTTACATATCAAATGTTAAAAAAAAAACTATTTTTGTATCAGCACATCTGATAGCCATAATTTACAAGAGCAATGATCTATCAATCCTTTTAAGGTGATCTTTAGAAAGGCAGAAAGCAAAATGATTCAGATTACCGTGACATCAAAATGAAATATTGTAACATATTCAGTTAAAAAGGATGCCGACTTCGACTAACTACTGATAAAGCTTTTTTGAAACTTAGAAATTTATCTTAATTCTTAGAAAATTTATGTAAACGTTTTTTATAAAAAAAATCTAATAAGTAGTTTATTTTGCATATTAGATTTTTTTCAGCTTCAAACTGTGTTGCAGATTTAGTAGTGGGAACCCTAAGTGAATCATATTCCTTAATATATTATTCATTAAGACACTCTGTTCCCTACTTTCTGCCGAATTTACGAGACATTGCGTGTTGAGTGACAGTCAACGCCGCGCTTTTGTCTTAGTAAAAGAGCAAAGAAATAAAAATATTACTAAATGATTATTCATTCTCACGAGTGGGAATCGAACCCATAACCGCCGTTACAATAACACCATTGTGCCACTGCGCCACGACGGCTTCATAATTATGTAAACATTATTATTTTGCATGTTAGATATACCACTTATATAACATTTTTGCAATAGACTTTTAAAAAGGAAACTTGTTATAAGTTAAAGGTATGGTGAGGTCATTAGGTAGATTCATAATCATATTATACGTTTATAAACATTAACTCAACGCCGCGCTTTTGACTTACCAAGGTAAAAGCACGACATTGAAAAGCCAGGAGGAAGAAATGAAAATATTAATAAATAATAATTCACTCCTCCGAGTAGGTTTGAACCCACAACCGTCGCGTTACAGCCCTACGATTATGCCACGGCGGCCTCATTTACTCACTTGCTCTATTTTATACGATAATAATGAAGAATGAAACAAAAAAAAAAAAAAACGAAAGTTATAGGCTAAATAAAAGCCCATTTATCTTCGCTATGGGGAGTCTTATTACATTATATGAAAATGCAATGAAAGAGGCAAAGTGAATCATATCCCCAAAAAACACGTAAACGGAACGACTTACCCCTATTAAATTAGCCGGAACCCCACGTCGGGTAATATTTTTATAACTCACCAACACGCAATAACCCAATGTGTGCGTGATGAGAAAGTACTAACTTGCTGATTACTTAAACCAATGAAATATTTTATTAAATTGTGTTTCAGCTTCACGCCGTATCCCGCATGTAGCAGACTAGCAGGGTATGCAGAGAGAGAGAGGTCCTAATGTATACACTCCGTTTCCCACTTTCCGCCGAATTATAGAGGCACCGCGTATTGAGTGAAATAAAATATCGAGGCATTTAAAAGGAAATATCAAGTTACACATAGAAAAAAATAATATTAAAACGTATTAAAAGTATATTGCATGTTTTTAATGTACGCAACAAGAGAAAGCTGAATAAAAAAACTATTTATTACCAGTACCATAAAATATTTATATGCAGAAATAACAAACAAAAAAAAGTTTAATGATGTAAGTGAATTAAATGAGAAATTTTTCGAGTTTTTACTTGAAAATTAAAACATAAATAAACAGACAGACAACAGAAACAAGCAAACTGCTATGATGCCCTTGGATCAAGTTCAATTTCAAATGGTGGGCTGTACTTTCAATTACTGTTATGAGATTCTCATTGCGCGCTATTACCGAGTCGTAATTATACAATCCACCTTCTTTGAAAATAAGGTTGTTTTGATTTTATTCTTCCTTATAGTTAAACTTGTGAATATGTTATTTATATTATATATGATGTAGTAGCAAAGCGTATATGGACAAGATTTTTTTTTAGCGTCACGCTGTATGCCGCACACAGGAGAGTAGACAGAGGGAACCTTGTGTTAAAACTCTCTGTTCCCGCTCCGGGTGTTAAGTGGCGGAGCTCAACGTTTTGCCTTGACACCAAAACGAACAAAATGGAAATATAACATATTTCATTTCCTCAAGTAGGATTATATTCCACAACCTGTCGCACTATGAGTCCTTGCGCGATTATAATTTGTATTTTTATTAAAAAAAAATTACAAATAAGCTTTATATTTTAACCTGATGATGATACGACACATAAACATCTTTAAGATTGCATATTTCTAAGGAAATTTCAAAACCTACCTTTACCAACGTCTTAACTTCAAGCAGTACAACAAAAAAGTAACATAAACAAAGACATCACACCTACCAAACACAATGAAAACCCCTACCCCACACGACATCACTTGTAACGATTACTTACCGCAATCGCCCTTGCAGTGACTCAACAGTATATTAATTGAGCGTTCATCACAATTATCGAGTTGGCTTTGTCCGATTGCGACAGCGATATCTATCAGCTAAATCAGTGGTTTCCAACCAGTGGTCCGCAGAAAACTAAATATGGTCAGCAAGCGATATTAATTTTGACTGAGGATGGTGAGGCGAAGTTTCTGTTTGACAATCACAGTTTAATTTTTGTTACACCTACATGCATAGTGGTCCCTGCTACGAAGAATGATATAAAAGTGGTCCTTGATCAAGAAAAGGTTGGGAACGCCTGAGCTAAATGTTAGAAACTCATAGTTTATTAATGACAAGAAGCTATGGTGAAAAAGAAAGGATTGTTCAATTGAGATTAGTGTATACGGGTATGAAAGTTTGGAATTCAAATATCATATGTCGAGAGAATATTCGCAGTTGAGGTGATTATGATTTTAACAGATAAATAAAAGCGTTGGGTTGCTTTATCTGCGATCAGCTAGACAATGGCAAAATGGAGATCTAAATAGTTTGTATTTGATTATTTCTAGTGCAAGAAATGATGCGAGGACAAAAAAATATTTCATCCAAGAGTGCACTCTCTTTTACTTTGAGATTATGATATACATCTTTGTTAGAAGATAATTGGTGACATTGGTTAGGAAGTAAATTGCAATAACTACATGTTATTCTAAAATGTTATGTATGTTTGTTAAGTTTCCGTAGTGTAGCGGTTATCACGTGTGCTTCACACGCACAAGGTCCCCGGTTCGATCCCGGGCGGAAACAACATCAGATTGTTTTTATTATTTTAAAACGCAAGATTTTATTACGCAGACGTAGCGCAGCGGCACGAAGTGTGACTGTAAAACTGACTGGTTGTGTGTTCGATCCCCACTCGAAGAGATAAAATATTTTCTTAAATTTCTATTTCTATAAGAAATAGAAATGTGCTGTGCGGGATTTTTTTATTTAAGAGAAACTATTTATGAAACTACAAACGACTAAAAAAGAATGGCTACACCATTTCTTTTTTACGCTAAGTAGTATTGTAAATTTGTATATTGTGATAGCGTATTGAGATAGCTATATTTAAAGAACATATTCCAAAAAGGTGAAATATGAAAAGGAAACCGAAGTTACGCGACGGATATCCTTTACTATTTTTATGTAAACGAACTGACAACATCACCTCACAAACGTGAAACATTAAGGCAGTCAATCATATACCAAGTGAAAAGATAATTAAGCCTATAACATAATACTTACTTAATACTTCCTTATTAACTATTAATTTACATATAAAAACATGATAGCCCAACTTCCTAGTTCGAAAAGGTGAAAAAAAATGTACTAATTATCTTATAATATTTAAGCTTCAATCGCCATAAACAAAACCATCAGTGAGTTCGCTTTTTATAGATTTATGACGATTATTATTGTTATAATATTGCATATATTTTATATTAACATCTTGTTTTTAGACGATGAGATTGTATGCGTTTGGTACAACTTCAAGTATATATAAAAGAAACGGGTGAAACTAAAAAGCACATAGCGAAATGTTTGAGCCAAAAACTTTATATCTTTTAGCTTCACACTGTACTGTGCTGTGTGTTGCGCATAGCCTGGCAGAAGGCGTCTGGGAACCTGGATTCCTCTTTGCCTCCGACACCAGAACGAAAAAATGAAAATATTGAATACATGATTTCCTCGATTGGGAATCGAACCCACAACCAGTCGCGTTTACAGTCACACGCTTGTGCCCCTGCGCATATAATATTGAAACTCCTTGAAGTTATCCCGTATCGTTCAAAATATACAGTATCAAATAGTGCGCCCCAAGTTAAATTATTTTTTGTAATTAATAGTAGACTTAACTTGTAATGGTAAGTTTAAAATATAAATTAAATAAATACTTTTAGCTGAATATTTAATATGCATTTTCAATAAATAGACGACAGATTTGCTTTCAAATATCCATCAGTTTTAACCTGACATTTTTTTATTATTTATACGTCCGTCTTATTATTTTATTTTCAGCAAAAACCAATACCATACGTAATTATTTAGTAAGATTTCATATTACTTCATAATATAGAGTAATAAACAGCGAACATTTAAATATGTTACCAATTTCCGGAGTATCATTTTCTTTATGTTGGTATTTATCAATGTTTCAACATGAGATCACCAATATGTAGGTAATGCTATATTCATATGACATAATTTATATTTATTGTATTTTAGAGGCCAGTTGTGGCGCAGGAGCAGAAGCATGTCACTGTCGGTAAACGCGACAGCTTGTGAGTTCGATCCCCAGTCGAGGAAATGAAATATTAAATATTTTCACTTCGCACTGGTGCCGAGGCAAAGCGCGGCGTTGAGTTCCACCACTCAACACGCAATGCCTCCAGAGTTCGTCGGAAAGTAGGAATGAAAGTGTCTTAACCCTCTCTGCCTATCTTGCTACATAGGCCAGTAAAGCCGAAAAAAAAAGTATTTTCTTATTCAACAACAACACTAAACTAAATCGTTTTAAGACATTCACTAAAGCCATTTTAACGCATTTGTTTTATTGTCATCCGGTTTCGAAACACAGATAAAGCACGCGTTGATAGCTTGAACACACAAGATAAATATTTTAGGAAATACTTTATACTATAGGTGTTTTATGTAAAGATTGCACCATTCCTCATATACGATCACTTAAATTTAACTAGAAATTCCAGATTTCTTTGAGCTTTCCACATGTATAAAGAGTCTAGCTTGTTAAAAAATGGAAAGCGACACTGGCTTCTAATGAATTAATTAAATTAAATTTAATTAAGTTTTAATAGATGTTGAGAAAATAAACTTAAGCGTTAAGGGTTGTTAACCCTCCCTTACTAACCAACAGTAAGTGTAAGGGTTAGCAATCCAATCACATGAATAATAATTCAATAGAAGCCAGTGCAGCTGTTCCATATTCCATATTCCTGCTGCTCTACGTACATCTCTCTTCGATTCTTCAATCTGTATTGACACCTCAATATACTTTCTAATATCTTGGAAGTTAGTTCCTTTGACAATTGTAGCTTATCATTTATTTTATTCAGCACCTATGGTATTTTTTTAAGCTTTCATGGCGCGAGCAAAACGTTTGATTGTAAACAGAAAGATTATGATTTTGCACTCAGGATTCCCAACAACAAGACAAAGCGCAGCATTGAGTTCTGCCACTGAAGACGCAATATCTCGTAAAATATGTATGATGAATGTATGAGAATTATCTTAACGGTAGTGCCTTAACCTTCCAACTTCGATTTCAAGCAAGATGCATTGGGAAAATTTAAAAAGGACAAAAGAAGTAAATTATTACCAATATACATACTTATTGAGTGTGTTACTTTAATAACTGCGGCGCCGCAATAACTGCGGCGTTTATAATTTTTGAAAGAACTCACAAATATCCATACCAAGCATGAAGTTTATAGATAAATTATTACATTTAAGTCATGTTTCTTACAAAATCATTGCATTTGAAGATATATGAAAAGAAGTTTCAAAGTGAGATTTGAATAACATTATTCCGCCGTAATTGGGACAGAATGTTCTTACATAAAATTAGGTTTATAATATAATTCACTTACATTCAAAATTTACATTTTTGTTTCTCAGAAAAAAATTAAACAATGGAGATTATTGGTTAATGACCTTTATATTACACTGCTATTTTAACATAATATTATATACACAACAGGAATTTAAAAGTGAGTAAATGTTAAAGATACATATGATGAGAGAAAAAGAATGAGGCCATTGCCAGTTTATAGCCTTTGGAAGAAAAAATTCTTCAACCTTACAAATGAATGTTAAAATATATCCCAAGGAGTGGCTCATCAAACCCATCCAAAACAATTCAATAAAAATTATTAATATAAAAAAAGAGCAGACAAAAAAGTCAGTCCAATTATTATTATTTTTTTTTTATTAAGAAGAAGTCTAAATCTGCTCTGGTACAAAATAGGTAGGTAATGAAAGAAATTATTAATTAATTTAATAATAAAAATTTTCTTTTTTTCCGCATCATGGTCTAGGCCTTGCTATATAATATTAATGTTATTTATTTTTAAAAATCTAATAGTAGAATGTTTTATTCTGTGATAATAAAAGGTTGCCACCGCATAATTTTACTTGCTTACTTTGCTTATATTAAGTTGTTTTTGTAATTCTTATAAGATATTTTTTGTTTATTTATATCCCTACTAGTGCATATGGCATGATAGTCTAGAACCTAGGATTAAGACACTGTTACCCACTTTTTAAATATTTTTCAAGACAAGTCTTAATTGGCTGAACTCAATACTAATGAGAGGAAAAGGAAATAAATCATCCCTATAAGTGTTTCGTCTCACACTAGCAAAACTATTGTATTTACAGTCAGACAATATGCAACTTTGCCATAATGTAGAAAATAAAGAAGATACTAATATAAAAAAATTATAACAATTATATTGATACAAGTTTTTCAACAGCATACACACCAATAAGGTAACCAAAGTAAGGTGCCATATAGCTGGCCAAAAATTTGGTACTCAATGCAAGGTAATTACTTCTTTATTATTCTTTGGATATATTTATATGCACATTTTAGCTTTATGTAGTCTTAAATAAAAATATTGTGTATTAAAAAATTAACAAATACTTGGTTTTCAATAAAAAGTAAATTTCTTTCATTTCAAGCCAAATAAATATTGCTAGGCAATTACTATCATGTACAATATCGTTTCATTTATAATATTGTGTATATATTATGAATATGCAAAATTTAGTTTTAGGCACAATTGTAATGCTAGAGTATGTATTTAGTATCATAATAACTTAGAAAATAAAAGGAAATGTCCTTTCTTCAGGCTAGCCTGCTACTGGCCACTATATGAAAAATATTATTATATTAAAATAAATTCATTTGTAATAGTGGTATTCAATATTTAAACGAAAATATGTAAATAAATAAATATTTCATACTTAAATCAGTATGTTTTTTTAAATTCTAATCTCAAATGTAATAGGACTTAATATAGGACTACATATAAAAGTTTTTAGATCATCTTAAACTACTACTCAAAGAATTAAGTAAACAAAGAAGGCGGAAAACCACTCACGTTAATATTTAATTGCACTCGCAAATCAATAAATCAAGGTTGAACAAAATGCAATTCAAACACGTAAACAATTGATGAATGAAAAAATAATAGGATTATAACAAAAACAAACAATTAATGTATGGTTTACAGAGTTAAATTTTAATTAATGTATTTAACAACAAAAACTGCAAGAAAACAAGTACTTACCCGGCGACAGGTGTACCGTGTAGCAATGCAACATGAATTCCAACACGAATCTTATACATCCATAATTTCACAAATTATTCACTTAAACCACCTTATCACATTATCGAGAACTTTAATCACCTAGGCACGGATCTGTACCGGAAATATATATATTTTTAACAAATTTTAATAAGCGAATTTGCAAACCGTCTGTACCGCACGCATTGATTGCTAGACATGGGCGTTATGAAACGTAATCGGTTTCAGAAACTGCTTACGAGTCGAATAAGCGCATAACTAGTTTCGCGGACAAACATAACGATTATTTCACATACGCAGTTTCTGACAGTAACCAGTAACACATTTGTCAAAAGCAGTTGCAGCACAACCGTATCTTATTTTAAATAGATTATATTATAAAATAGTTATGTCAATTACACCGATTCTAATATAGTCGCATCTCGCTCTATCTTACTACGTTTCGAACGAAAAGAGAGACAGCAATAGATCGAATTTGTATGCATCGTACATTATTTTCATATCCATTCTTGGAACAAAAACGTCATTAAATATGATTGATTACACACTCAATGAAAAGAAATATTGATGCTAAAAAATTAAATTAATAAATGCATAAATTAATATTATAATAGTGAAATTAAAAAAATCCAACCTAATTAGAAGTAGACCTGTATTATTAAATAATTAAGCAAACTTTATTATATTGTTAAGTGAATACAACTTAAAAAAAATTTAAAAAAATCAATCAATCATACATACATTTTTTTTAAATTTAAATATATCGTCGCACACATGCTTACGGAATTTGTAAAAAAAAATATTATTCAAATATTAAAATTCTAGAAATATTCTGGGAATAGGCAATTAATACGTTTCATATTAGTATGATAGGCGGTACAACTTTAAACATTTTCGTAATCATAACTCTTTCTACCATAATCATAAGTACAAAAGTAAGCGTAAGCAAATGTTTAGTAACTAGTTACGAAAATAAGCAGTTTTGAAAACTAGTTACTCGTGTACCTGAAACTAGTCGCAACCGATTATGCCTAAAAGACGTTACGACCCACGTCTATTGATTGCACGGTGCACTTGCACATAAATTTACATGCCAATGCAACGACACGACTTAATTTTTATATATAAATCACATACTATAATTATTATTTAAAAATAAGCGACATTTAGTTATTATTTTATTGAGTATTATTAAAATAATTTTGGCTGTTTGTGTTTATTATTCGAAATAAGTTTGATAACCATCAATAGTCGTATCGCATAAAGAGTCTTTTTACAGAGTAAAAAAAATCTTATAGTACAACTTGTCAAAAGTTTTGACATAAATATGACGCTTGTCTTTTAATCTGTGCCGATCGCGGCGAAGTCACAATTTATATTTATATTTTTTTATTCTATGCGTATAATTTTTTACTTTTCTTTTATTTATTTTATTTTACCTATAACATTTCAATCAATTAGATTTGTTTTATTTCAGATTTTTAAATTAGGATTTTTTTATGCAGTCTGGTTGTTTTATAGTACTTGGATATGTAAAATATAAATAGCTAAAGTTTCAGCTAATTCAATAAAAATCATTTTGTAGTAATATTGTCGCATGCAATTATATATACCATTTTTTTACATTATTATACTCATTTTTTATACATGAACTGATTGTAATAAAACAAACACTAATAAAATACCAGTTTCATAGATGAGCGTGAACAAGCAAATAGACAAAAATACACAAACAATACAAACAAACGCACAGGCAAATAGGCAAAAATATTTAAATTAATAAATGCCCCAATAATGGATTTTCTCATATACCTTAAATGTACAGACAGACAAAAACTTTAAGACCCTTGCTGAAATGTGATTGAAATTTGCAGCTTTCCAGCTACAAATTCAAGTCAAAGAGAATCTATACTAGGTTACCAGGAGCCAAGACACTTCGTTCTCCGTTTTCCTTCAAAATTCGAGTCACGTCGTTTTGAGCTGCACTTCAAAGTCACGCTTTACGCTATTGAGGGAGCGGAAAAACAAACACAATTTAAATATAATTATTTGCCTAAGTGGATATAAACTCATAACCATCGATCAAACACTACTGTTACGCCACAACGGCGTAAATTTCCAATGTCTTTTATTTGTCAATTAAAATTGTCTACCATACTTAACAAATTTTGCTAAGTCAATTTTTTTTTTAATTTAGCTGGACTATTTTAGATAATTATCATATATACCATTATAAAAAAATAATAATCCATTTTTATTTATATTTCTGTATATAAATGGAAAATTACTAGCATATTGTTCATCTTTCACTAAGTTGAGCTGATCTTTAATTTTGATTTATCAATTGAAAATGCTTATTATGATCACCAGCTTTTGTTAATACGGCATTTCATTGTTTCTCATAATTTAGTTAGACTGTTGTAGTCATTCATCAGATATTCCAGATGTTAATTTTTTTTATATTTTACACATACTTTTTTATAGTTTATTATAGCATAGATAGCAGTCAAATGCAATTCAAGGGTGCCACTTAATAGATTTGGAATATGATATGGTTAATTAACCACTAGTCTAATGCTGCAGTAATATTACTTTCAAAGTACCTATGAAATGACAGTATTTTTAATACATTTGTTCAATATATCATTTATAAGAGTAACCCTAAGAGACTTATTGAATTATTAATAATGGTAACTCTTTATTACTCATTGTACAGATAACATTAGGATTCATTAAAATCAAATGAAACCACTTGTAAATCGAATGAAACTACTGTATTTGCATTAAAACTATTCATATAATACAAGCTCTATCCAAGTTGAGGTTTAGGAGGAACAAATGTGCGTTTCCTAGAGAACTTTTTACGTGACACTCTCATTTGTTGCAGCTGATTATAAACCTCACTCCAGATTTCTGATTGATCTTCAGCTGGTATTGTTTTTCTGTAAATAAAAAAAATGCTTATTAATATGATGTCAGATTATGAATAAATTTCCTTTACAAATTTTTACTAGCAAGAATTCTACAGGTCAAACAAAAATGTCATTAAATTATAGATATTTAGCTCATAAGAATATATTTTAAGGTCAAATTAAAACATCTTAACGTGAAAATTATACTTATTCTATAGCTAATAAAAATACATTTGTTATATATCTATATCATTGAATGACAAAAGAGTGGCTATTAGTTAATAAAATAAAATAAAAAAAATAAAAAGCCTTTTTTTATTTCCCTGACACCAGTTTTGTTATTATATAACTACATAATTAGTAAAATACATAAATATTTTTATAGTAGCTTAGCTATCTAGGGCCCCTCTTTGGGTGAAGGCCTCCTCCAACTCCTTCCATCGCTCTCTGTCTCTCGCTGCTTTCATCCACTGCCCACCTGCTACCTGGGCTACCTCATCTGCCCACCTTTTGTAGGGTCTCCCTATGCTTCTTTTGCCTGGTGGTCCCTTCCAGGCGGTAGCTCTCAGGGTCCACCTTTTGTCTGTGAGCCGAGCCACATGCCCGGCCCACTTCCATTTAAGTTTAAGGGCATGCTCCAGAGCATCTGTAACCTTGGTTTTTTCCCTGATTTTTTTGTGCCTTATTTTATCCCTTTTTTTGACTCCTAACATGCTCCTTTCCATAGCTCTTTGAGTTGTATTTATTTTATTTCTTATTTTGTTTGTGAAGACCCACGTTTGGGAGCCATATAGCAGGCATGGTAGTAGACAAGTCTCGCTTATGGTTCTTTTAATTTTTATGCTATAGTCTCCCTTGAGTACTTCTTTTAAGGACCAGTATCTTTTCCATGCTATGTTAGTTCTTCTCAAGACCTCCTCTTCATTATTAGTTTTTGAAAAGGACACCTGCTTACCTAGGTATATGTAATTTTCGACATATTCAATGTTTCTGCCTTGTACTTTAATCGGTTTCATATAGCTATTACTCATTATCTTTGTTTTGTTTGCATTCATCTCTAGCCCCACTTTAGAACTTGTCTCACTCAGACTATGTATCATGTATTCTAAATCTTTGTGGGTGTCCGCAAAGATCACAATATCGTCAGCGAACCTTAGATGACTTAGTAAATGTCCACATATTGTCACACCTTTGTTGCTCCAGTTAAGCTTCTGGAACACATCCTCTAACACTGCTATGAAGAGTTTAGGAGATAAGGGATCCCCCTGTCTTACTCCTCTTTCTATTTTGATCTCGTTGCCTCTTTTCTCAAGTTTTACTCTACTATAGCTATCTTTATATATGGTTTTGATAATGTTGATATATTTCTGGTCGACTTTGGATGATTCTAAGGCTTTCCAGATTGAACTGTGGCTAATAGAATCGAATGCCTTACTGTAGTCAACGAACGCGAGATACAAGGGTCTATTAAATTCTTTATATTTTTCAAGTACTTGTTCCAAGGTGTGTATGTGGTCGACTGTACTGAAGCCGGAGCGAAATCCTGCTTGTTCTATGGCTTGGGACTGGTCTATTTCTTGTGTTATTCTTTTCGCTAGAATGGATGTAAATAGTTTGTACATGCTTGTGAGTAGACTTATAGGCCTGTAATTTCCTATTTCCCGCGGATTTCCTTTCTTATAGAGAAGCACAATATCTGAGCTGCACCACTGCTTTGGTACACATTCTGTGTCAAGTACCATGTTAAATAATTTTGTGATATGATGAAGCAATACTGGTTTTCCAATTTTTAGTGCCTCGTTATTAATGCCATCAGGCCCTGCGCTTTTTTCATTTTTTAGGATGTTGATGTAGTTGTTCACTTCTCTTTCTTCTATACTTTCTGTGCTTGCATTCGTTTTCGTAGTTTTTATGTGTTCCCTTTCATCATAATTTTGCTGCTTGTACAGTTCCTTATAGAAAGATGTTGCGACTTCTAGCACTTCTTCTCTGGATTTTGTGTTCTTCGAATTAATGTCTAGTTTTTGTATCCAGTTTTTATGGGTCTTTAATTCTTTGAGTGCCTTCTTTGTGCTTCGGAATTTTGTTAAATTGTACTTAATTATGTTTTTTCTGTGTTCAGTATAGTCGTGTTTTATAGATTTACTAACTGTTTTAAATAAGTTGCTGAGGTTGTTTCTCATTTCTCTTCTTTTATTCTTTGTGTTGATCAGATCTGTCCTTTTTTGCATAAGTTCTAATGTCTGTTCACTTAGTATTTTGTTCTTTTTAGTTTTTTCTTGATTGGTTTTTAGACTTTCTATAATGCCTTTTTCTATCATGTTGTAGTAAGATTGAACTTCTGCATATGACACATTGTTATCTATATTTGTTGCTAGCCGACTTAAATAATTATTTATTTCAGTTTTTGATTTCGGAGATCTCGGTATTGTTGTAAATTGTCTTCTACTTTTCTTTGTATTTTTCAGGGTCAACGTTGCTCTGACCAATCTATGGTCGGATGGAAATTGAATGGTGTTTAGTACTTCAACATTTTTTACTAGGTTATGTTTGTTGGATAAGATGTAATCAATTTCATTCTTCGTTTTCGAATCTGGTGATTGCCATGTCCACCTGCGACTTTCTTTTTTCTTAAAACAAGTGTTCATAATCATCAGTCTGTACTCAGAGGTGTATTTGATTAGCCTTTCACCCCTTTCATTTCGCTTTCCGTATCCATATGGTCCTGTTGTTAGACTTTCTTCTATTTTTGTTTTGCCAATTCTAGCGTTGAAGTCTCCTATTACGAGTATTGTCTCCTTGGCTAGAGTGTGCGCCTTCCTCAGGTCGCTGTAGAACAGTTCCAACTCCTCTTGGGTAGAGCTCTCTGTTGGGGCGTAGACTTGTATTACTGTGATGTTTCGGTCTTCTAGCTTCAGTTGTAGCAGAGCGACTCTTTCTGAGATTCCACAGAAATCAACAATGTTGTTTTTTAACTCTTTCTTGATTAAGAAACCTACTCCATATAGGCCTTTGGTTTGCCCGATGTAACACAATATAAAGTCTTGGTATTCCTCTATTTCTTCTCCTAATCTTCTAGTTTCTGCTAATCCTATTATATCCAAGTTTATGTTTTTTAAAGCTTCGCTTAGTTCTAGCAGCCTTTCTTTTGATGACAGTGATCGTACATTGTAGGTCCCTACCTGTATGCATTTCTTGGTTCTTGTATACTGTGGAGACCTTAAACTTGATCTTGATCTTGGTATTTGTTGAGTTGAAGGGTAGCGGTCTAATTCCCCACGGGGACCAGCCGGGTTGGGGAATGCTGTTTTAGAATTTAGTTTTGTATTTTTGGTTGTTGTTTTCTTTCGGTTACTGCTTTTTTGTTTAGTTGCTGCTCGATCCGATTCGAGGGCGAAAAAAGTCATATGTTTTATTTATTTTAGTTTTTTCTTCGTTTCTTGTCTGCTCTTTTTCAGGCTCAGGCGGGGATTTTGTTGGTGACCTCTTGCGTTTATTGTCGCTGCCTTTCTTTCCCTTGACTACAAGTTTGTTATATCGAATAAATACGTCATATCCTTCTTGTTCCTTTTGTTTTTTCTGTAGTTTTTAGAGCTGTAAAAGTAACGAAGTCGAGCGTACCCGTATGTATACGGTACTATAACAAACAGTACTCGTTACTTTCGTATCGTTACTCGTTACTTCTGATACGGTATAACTTGCAATGTCCGGTTGGACCATTGCGTCGAGTCGTATTACGTACGCGCGTCATGCGGTATGTCACTACTCACTGTATCGTAACATTTTTAATTTGAATAAAACTCATTTGTATATGCTTATTTTGATGCAGATCTTTTTTTTAGCTTCGCAAAGAGTTCCGCACATCGCAGAATAGGCCGAGGGGAGTAAGGGGAGTAGTAGTGTTAAGATATTTCGTTACCATTAAAAAAAAATTTTTTCACTTTCTGCCGCGTGTTTAAAAGACCTCAAGTCTTAAGTACACTTGACTTTAAGTGTCCCCTGCAATAAATTTAGTTTTATTTAATACTTACAGTTTAAAATACAACACGCAGCTTATCACTACACGTACACACGCACATACATATTCGGAACTTTGCGGAACAGTGTAGATACAAGTCACACATATACCCAAAGGGAAGAATGTTCACTTCATACAAAAAAATGGGGGACAAAACGGCACGGCTGCCATATATCGTGTGCCTACAAAAACAATATTTCAAATTTACAGCCTCAGATATGGGCGGGGAATTCAAAATTTGGTTAATATTTGAATAATAGTACTTTTTTAATCAAAACCAGAATGATTCACTCTTTCAAAATCAATTGGAAATATTATTACTTAATTTAAACAAAAATATTTCCAAATGATTTTGAAGGAGTGAAGCATGTCTGGTATAATAATAATACAAGATAAATACAGAAATAAAACGAATAAAAATTTTATACTTTTTTATTGCTTATAAACATTTGTCATTATTATATTTATACAAATAGCATTCTTGCAAATCAAATAAAATTGTGATATGAGATAGTCTATATTATTGCAACAAGACAAACTTGTCCTTTTATGTTAGAAACAATAATTAATATTTATATAAGTAAAATAGATTATAATCTGTAAAATAATCATAATTTATATATTTATAAACTCATAAAATTGTAGGCAGTTACATTGTTAAAGTTAAATATTTATTTATAGTCCAGGTCAAATTTCAATTAACAAAATCATTCCTGTTTACTATTCTATTTTAATTAAATAAATATTTTAAGTAGATGTTGTGTTATATAGTTGAATTTTTGTTTTTTGAAACAATTACACAATAATAAAAATAATAAAGTTTAATGAACTTAAGTGTTGGTCAAATTAAATCTAACATTAATATGCTACCCTGCTGTGTGTATATTAAAAAAAACTTCATGGTGTATCCCAGCATGAAGCTGTTTTCCATATCACTCCATCCATATCACAAATTATAGCTCCAATACTTAAGCCATTTTAAACATTTTTGTTGAATCTGGAAACCAAAATACACATAATTAATATAACAACTAGTATCACAAATCTTTACAAATATGCCTTTAAGTTCAAGTTTATATTTAGCGATCACTTACCTATATAATTTAAAGTTCTTCACGATAACTCACCACATTTGAGACGTCTCAAGTTCTCCCATTACTTAGATATAAATATTCAAATACCTAAAGATAGTGAATTCGTAAATGCAATAGAAAAGTAAATATTTTCGCCAAAAAGAAACAGTAGGTTGGCCATTTGGAAATTGTAATATTGCCATATCAAAATATAATTCTACTACTGTGCTTTAAATGTCGGTTACATAAATTGTTTATAATATAGATTAAAAACTTAATATAACTAAGTTACACTGCAATTTTTTGTTTTCATTTTTTAATTACTATTTAAGATCAAACTTTATTCCTTTCGGAGTTGCATTTTATAATGTTACCTTGCATACATGAAACATTATAAAGAAAGTTATTTATTAAATATTTAATAACTATATCACAAAAACATTTCCTAAATCCTTAAAAAAATATATTAAAAAAAATACTAATTAGTAGTTTTACTTTAGTATAACAGCACTAAATACTCATAAATCTGTCAACGTCAAAAAGTAAGCATTATGAAAGACCCAATTAATTAAAATGTATTCTTCGAGACCCATTTACAATTCCCAGCTGACCACTATACGTATACACGCATATACATGTTCGGTACTGGCGTGTACCGAAACAGTGTAGGTACAAATGATACGAAACATACGAGTAACGAAATGCATTCGTGAGTAACGTTTCGGTACTCGGTACTAGATGGCGCACCCGTTACTGAGTAACGAATACATACGGTTTGCTACAGCTCTAGTAGTTTTAACTCCTCCCTTTTTGCGAGCACATCCTTGGGATAGTCATGCGTGGCATAGATACCGGTAGGAAAGTTTTTGTTGTTCTTGAGTACTTCATATTTACGCCAAGCCAGCGTTGCAGTTATAAGTATTGGTCTTGGTTTGTTTGCATTTTTTCCAATTCTTCGTGTGTCGCTAATCTCCCACTCGTCCCATTCGCGCATATTTAATTTCTCGGTTAGGTTATTCAATGTCGAAACCACTTTACGCCTTAGACTGGCATTGTTTGTTTCTGTTTCTGCGACACCATGGAGTATAAAGTTATTTTTTCTGGACTCTCTTTCTATGTTTTGAATTTTTGATTGTAAGTTTTCGACTTGTTTTCGTAGTTTCGTGTTCTCTTCTACAAGAGGGTTTAACTTTTCATCTATTTTTGTTGACAGGTTACTTGTTAAATTGGTTGCCAGTTCTTCATTCTGCTGTTTAAACATTTCGTTCATTTTTTCAAGTAGTAGGGTCATTTGGGCGTCCATCTTATTATAGGATTTCTCTTAAATGGTAGTATATATATATATATATATATATATATATATATATATATATATATATATATATTATTTATTTATTTTAATTTATTTATTTAGTTTTATTTATTTATTTATTTATTTATTTATTTATTTATTTATTTTTTTTTTTTTTTTTTCTATGACAACCCCACAATGAGCTGAATGGGTGAATGATGACGTGCTGCCAATGTCAAATTGAACACTTCCTGTCCGTTCGTATAGATATTGTTATAAGTATGTCTGATTCGGTGTTTATAAAAAACCACTTATTTCACAAGAAGCACTTATTTTTGAGGACCGTTAGTCTTTGTATATGATTTTTAATGTTATGTTCACTCGCGGATGCACTTAGTAGGCCTGGTGATGCTGATTTTTTCCACTTTTACGTAAAAAATGTGAGGAGCACAACGACGTGTAGTTAACTTGACAAGAGCGTAACCGGAAATCCTCTGGCTATTAGTTAACCAATTTATATTCAATTGACTTGTAATTTTATCAGTATATGTAGCATTCTGCTACTCAACATACAGTCTCTTCTTGAATTCTAGCAGGGTTAGGAAAATAATATAATGCAATATACAGGATATAGCATCAAGCTAAAAATAAAATATAATCATTACCTGTATTGTTTCATTAAGTCAAACTTTTCCCATGGTGTCTTCCTTAGTTCCCTTCTGACTCTATCTTTTTCTTTCAAGTGCTCTTCAATATTTGACACTCCCTTTAGTTCTTGTCTTTCCCACCTTTCCAACCATGGTCTTGGCTTTAACTTCACCTAAATAAAAAAACATTAAACATACAATACATACACTCACAACTTTGACAAAATATATAAATTATAATCAAATTATTATGTGTTGCATGAAAAGTTGTGTGTTTAACTAATATATATATATCATGTTTCTGTAGTTCCAATTACATTTGATCAGTATCTTTTGCCTGAAAGATAAAACATCCATTCATGCTCACAATACTTTCACATTAGTAAGATAACAAAAACATGATAGTAGTATTATCTCTTGTGAGGTAGAAAAAATGCAATGTCTCTATAATAATAGACCAAAAATGTTGTATTAAGAGTGTCTTTTTTTATGTAAACTTTTTCCTCCACATAGCAGGGGAACCTGAGAATCAAATATTAAGGCACACTGTTCCCCACTTTCTGCCTGATTCTGTAGGCATTGTTGGTTGAGTCAACACCATGTATTGTGTATCTCATTACCAAAGTGAGAAAAAAAATATTATATATTTTATTTTACAGTTGCATGCTTGTGCTTAACATCTTGTGTAATTCTGGTTTTTTCACTGGCTTAGAATCAATTGGTATCTACCAGAGATGGTAATTACCTGCACTGGGTTGATAGGCACTGGAGTTCCTTCAGGCAGTATTTCAGGATCCATATCCAATGGGAAAGTACAGTACTCAGGTAAGGCATCTCTTAAATAAAACAATTTGTCATCAAGACGCTTCTCCAAACGAAGAACTTGCACATTTTGTATTGTTGGATCATATAACTCATAACGAATCTGAAAATCATTACCAAAATCACTCAATCTCAAAATCATTACAAAGATGGATGAATAAGGATCAATAAGGATTAATTTTAGAATTAAGGAAATATTGTAAAATATATTTTAATTTGACACAAATAATTTTTATATTAGGTTAAAATTATAATACATAATTTTGTTCCAAATATTTTCATAAAACTGAATGGGAGATTTTAATTTAATTTATTACTAAATAATATTCACATTTAATTTATGTCATATAAATAACTTAACTACAATCACTACAAGAAAATTGTAATTGTAAATTATTTTGTACCTCTATTCCTTGGTGGTCAACTACATTTCTTAAAGTAAATTCTGCTCTTAAACCACAGCCTTTTCGCTCAATACATATACCAACAAATCTGTTAGTTTTACCCTGAGCATGTGGATCAGATATTGTAACAGCTAGGATAGAACCTAAAAATGAAAATACAATAGTAAGACAAGACCATTCATAAATTAAATAACATTAAAAAATACAGTATTCTCTTTTCTTTAATGAAGTAGTTATTTAATACTAAGGAATAAACTTTTGATAGTGAAAAAAAGGTCTGGCCAAATAGATATGGGAAAGCTACACTGGCTTCTATTGGTTTGTTTTAACCATGATTGTAATGCTTCAAATATTTACTTTAAAAAAATTGGTTTAAATGTTATATTATGTTATTTAATTGTATTTATTATCAACTTACCGACATAAAATTCTGGTAAGTCAATTTGACTTCTTCTTTTTAACATATCTGCCCTTTCTAATTTTTCACGCAAAGCGTTTCGCCATTGAGGATTGGGGTCTGGTAAAAATTCAGGATATACATGGCGATACTCTAATATCGGATTATGTGACTGTAGTCTACGTCCAGATATTTTTGGTTTTTCTACTTCCGCCGGCACTTCTGCTCTGTCTGGGAGAGAAGATAACAAACGGCAATCTGCGAAGATAACATACAATTTTTTTTTTTAACTATTTTAATTATTTAAAGCCTAAAGAATTCAAAATAGCTGAATACTAACCTCTCGTCACAATCCATTTAGTCGTACTAAAAATATCAAGAACTGATTTTCGCATTACTAATGACATTTTTAATGTACAATCTCGAATATTATAAATATACAGCTATATTCGGAAAAAAATATTTCAACCTAATTTTAATTAGTAAACATTCTGATTTCTATCTAATAACTTGAAGATTTAACATAAGACATTTTGTCAATGTTGCCAACTCGAATTGAAAAAAAACAAAAGCCAGATAAGAAAAATACAGAGAAATAGTAGTTTTCATATGAAAAATGCCTAGGATTTCACATGAAAAGTTAATTAAACGACAATTTGTAAGAACCCAAAAGTAGTAGATTTTTTTTTGTTAGATATTACACATATACATTTTTTGTTGATAGATATTACACAAACGGGAACATTTTGGTTTATAATGCAGTTTTTTTAAGTAGGACTTCATCCTCCTCACTATCAAAGCTTATTTCCATATTCGATAGCAGAAAGTTGAAAAATATATATTAAAAAAAGATCCAAAATGTACCTAGCATAAAATATTTTAAAGTTACGACCTTAAGAGATCTACTATTACGGCCACAAAATCTTCTAAGAGTTATGATTTTTCGTTTTACCGAATCACATGAGTCACTTTGTTTTAAAAATGTGTGACGCAACGTAGTAGTAACGATGCGAGTGTGCGTTAGTAAGAAACGGGACGTCTATTAAGTAAGTTTTATTATTATTATTATATGAAAACACCACGGACATTGGTGATCCGTGCCCTTTCTGCTCTTATGTTCTTTTGCTTTTATGTGATATTGACATTTTTAAAATTTATGTTGCAGAACACTCCTTTATACAGAAAAAGGATTGAAGTTTTAATTGCTTATTGTTGATAGCTTAAGTCTCAACTAATGACATATGTCGTTTTGCTATTTTGATAGAAAAACGTAAATTCTGAGACTAAAGAACGTAGGTTTATCGTATATACTTAAAATACGTGGATCTACGTAAAAAGATGTAATTCTACAGGATGGAAGTGTAAGCACCACTTTAAATGAAACCACAGTTTTAACTACTCTATAAAGCCTAATATAATTCCAAATTTTTATACGTTTTCTAAAATAAGTATTTTTCTTTCCTAAGTGTGGAATAACACTTTAAAAAATGTTTAAAAATATTTACTACGTTTTTAAATTCTCAAAGTGTCCCCATCGCTTATGAATACATAAATTACATATGCGTAAAAAAATACATCTTACTTTATTCAATAGATTCCCTTCCCTTGAATTTTATCAAAAGCACGTTCTTTGCTGGAGCTCGTCTTCTGTATGGACTTCTGACGCATAAACTTAATTTTTTACTTGTCCCCACAAAAAAAAATCAAGTGGTATGAGATCCGGGGAACGGGTAGGCCACCGCCGAGGTCCATACCTTCCGATCCATTGTTCACCAAGTATGCGTATTTCTAGCAAGCACTCCAGAGTGCGCGGGTGCTCCATCTAACTGAAACCACACCTTACGATATACGTCTAGGGGAATCTGGTCGACATATTCTGTTACGGGTCCGCGTATGGGTTCTAAAAAATTCGTAATAATATTAAAATTGCCGTCAATAAAAACTGGCCTTAATATTTTATTTCGATGAATTCCAGCCCATACATTGACAGTAAATCTGTATTGATGATAATTGTAACTCGTAATGATTTTTTTGTTTACAGTGTTGTAGACAATTATAAATATTAGTTATATTTATAATTGTCTACAACACTGGAAAATGGGGCGAGAGAAATTGTTTTAAAATTTAATAAAATATCCTAAAATGTCCCGTTTTGAATCTACCGAAAAATGGTCATATATTACACCAGAGGATAAAGGTATATATGTATTCTGTGGAACATATAATACTCTATAGTTTGTCTGTTTTTTTTACTTCACAAATAGCGTGACACATGTCAAATTAATAAACAATTTTATTGATTAAAAGCTTAAACAGTGACCTAAATTTGTGTTCCTGCGTTAAACTCAAAAAGAAAATGTCTTCATTAATACAAAAATGTAATGATGATAATATCCCTCTTGCTGATGATGATCCACAGGTGATAATAACTGATGAAGTAGATAATCGCTTGGACCATGGAAGGTCCATGGATTCTCTTCCGAGTTCTTACACAGGAGGCTCGTCCAGCCCAGGCTTAAATGGACCAGCTAGTTTTGAGCCAGATTCTGGAATTGATGAACAAGAAGAAAAGGCACGCCTAATATCGCAAGTTTTGGAACTACAGAATACATTGGATGGTAAACACTTACTGTTTTTATTGTTTATTATTTATTGTTTACGTGACTTTTTTGTGTATAAGAATTAAAAATTCTTTTCAGATCTTTCACAAAGAGTGGACTCAGTCAAAGAAGAAAATCTAAAGCTGCGTTCAGAAAACCAGGTCTTAGGACAATACATTGAAAACTTAATGTCAGCCTCATCTGTTTTTCAGTCTACTACACCCAATGTACATAAGAAGTAAAGAATTCACCTTCACTTTGCCTTGGTGTTTAGTAAGACTGAGGAAATTCTTACAATGAAAAAGTTCTTAGTCTTAGAGTGGAGTGTTTTTTATATTTATTTTTATTTTATTTATACCAAAAACAAAATAAATTGGGCAGATCTGTCACTATAAAGGCGCAAATTATTGATTATTTGATAATTAATCATAATGTTTTAAAAAATGAGAGAATATTGAGTTTCTAAAGATTCTCTATTTAGTTGTTTACTTGGCACTCAACAGCTTTATAACTGCCACCATTTTATATGAAAACCAAGTATGTGTGAGCTTTGCTATTTTAAAGCAATTGTAATATTGTAATTGTTCACATATTATAAATTTGTAACAGATAGGGTAATTGTTAAAATATAACACAGTTTATAACTTATATATATCATATTTATACAACTATCCTTTAAATTATACTTTTAAATTTATGACCATGCTTAATTATAAATCATGTGCAATGCATAAATCATATTACAATTAAAATTAGTTAAATATTTAAGACCAATTAACAATTTTCTAGTTGATTCATATTTGTAAGCATTCCATAAATTTATTTATTTCAAAATGCTCTCTTGTATCTCACTTAAGGTAATTTTTTTGTAATTTTCAATATGTGTTTTGTTTTAGCTTTAAAAATATATTTATTAACTAAATCAGTCTTTTTATTTATTTCATTATGTCATCATACAGGTAATTCTTGCTAAATCCATACAGTTAATAATAGAATTTACTATGACAGACTAGGAGTTAGCAGCCAATTTGAAAAGATTAGTTATTTATATAATTACAAAGTAAATATTAATATTTAGATGACTCAGGCTGGGTTTAACGTGATGATCATCGCTGTAACACGCTTTTTTGTGACGCAAATTCATGAAACTATAGAAGTTGGTGCTCTAAAAAACGTGCATCAGGTGGCAGTGTGGCACTCACAAAAACGTCGAACATGCAACCGCCAGGCAGTGTTCGCGTGACGCGGTCGTGATCCTTACGTGACGTGAGATAATGTTGTCAGTTACTAAATGTTTCCCTGAATATATTTTATGTTTTGTAGTGTTCACATAAACATTTATGTTGAAGCTCTCATTCATGGGTACAAGCGTGCGACTGTAAACGTGACGGTTGTGGGTTCGACTTCGATTTCCACTTGGGGGAATGAAATATTTAATATTTTTATTTCTTTGCTCTGGTAACGAGACAAAGGGGTTAAGAAGTTCCGCTACTCAATAGTCAACCTCTTAATAATTCGGCAGAGTGCTTTAACAGAAGATTTTCTCTGCCTATCCTGCTATATGCAGGATAGTTTAATTTAATGAAATACTTAATAATATGATACATGACAATTTAATTATTCTTTTCTGCTATACAACAAAATTCATACTATTCCATATATTATTATAATGAACCTATTGAATTATCATATATTCACAACACCATAAAAGTGTTTGTATATAATCTATTTTAATATTCGCGATCAAAATAGTTATTATAATTTATTATTATTATAAGACATCATGAATTCATGAGTTAAGAATGTTTTGGTCGTAATTTTTCCGGAAATTATGTTTTATAGAATAGGTAAACACTTTTGCGTCATCTCTTTCCCGCTAATGGGATCAATAGAATATTCTACTACCGCTCTGCTCGCACTGTATGTGTATCGAAAATCGGAATAATTTTTAGTCGACTTTTGACAGTACTAGGAGAAACACGTTTCCAAAGCTATATCTTTTATTTTCTAAACAAGATGCCGAAAAAACTCAAAGTTGTAGTAAAATCTCTATATTCTCATGAGATTCGTAAGGACGTGAGCTTAGAAAATTTGAAATCATTAAAACTAGAAGACGCCTGGCCATTTATCAGGGATGAAATCGAGATTGAAATCGGCAGCAGCCAGCTTGTTTGTATTCCACATATTACCGAAGCGGACCTGTACAAAGTTACGTCTCTTTTTGTACCAAACGAAAAGGAAATCAACGGTAAAATGTTCACACCGCTCGGGGAATTGAAGAATAATATAAACAAAGAGAAAACTAGCTCACAATATGTTAAGCTGCTGGAACAGGGCAATTTTCATGAAGATGATTTCAAATTTCCACATGAAAGTGTTAAGGTAGGTTGCGGTGACGATAAAACAATAGTTGCTTGATTACTATTGTGCATAACATTATATTTTTAATATATAAATATATAAATAATACCTGTGTAAACTGGCCTTGAGTTGTCTGCTACTGGTAGTCCCGGGCAAAAGGTCACACAGGATTGAAGCATAATATTGTAATTTTACGAATAATGTCAACTACATACAATAAATAAATTAAATATAAAACTTAAGGAGTATAATAAAGTAGTAAATAATTGCATTTAGTAGTAAATATTTATTATTTTAACTATTTTCATTCCCTGGCTCTAGTGTCAAGGCCAAGGGCGGCGTTTTCGCCTCTCGATACGTAATGCTTCTAGGATTAGGCCAACTGTGTGGAATGTCTTGTGGATTGTCATAACACCAGACTCCCGCTGCTCTACCCGGCTTTGCAGGAAGCTAAAAAAATATTATTCCATAACAATATGTATAATTTAGTTAGGTATTCTTATATAGTTATATAATTTTAAACAATTTGTTTATAATAGTATAAAATGTATAGACCCAACAATGATGTGATGTCCTTCAAGAGTAGACGGAAGTAATATGCTTTTTTATAAGGAAAATAAAGCACAATTCGTCCAAATTCATTTAAAGTGTTTAATACTAAAATTATTTTTATTTTTTAGATAACATTGCAAGATGAATCAATAAAAAACAAAGTGCGAGTGATTATGGTTAATTTTACTAAATGTTCTATTCCAAAAGGAAAAGATTTTGTGAACAACATATACTTGGATGTGGAAAAGAACAAAGGTGAGACCATTTAAACTATAATAACGTTAATTAAGATATCTGTAAAATTTATACGCAGAAAACCTGTTATGAAACTAACTGTAAATATTACAATATAAAGTGTGCACTGGCAACTTACAATGATTATCATATATTAACATAGCAACAATTATCTATACACTATATATAACTATATTATTATGTAAAATAGAAATACTTTGCTGAGAATAAAATAAGGATGCATTGTGCCAGTATATATCATATATTGTGGATTCTATTCCCGCTTTAGAGAATTATTTCCTATAGTGATCTGTGTTGAGTTCATCCACAAAACACAAATGAAGAGGGCAATGGAGTATGGTGTGACACTGTTCTTTAAATTTTACATTTTTATCTATATGTTCTATAAATATATTTTCTTTTTCAGCTTTAAAAGGCAAGAAAACGGTTTACATGATCTCACATGTACTTATGGCTAAAACAATTGAGTTCAGAGTAACTCAAGGCTCGTCATCCAGGATCTTTCATCTCGGTAATGCTTCACCACTCGTGTTTGGATTGGAAGAGTACTTTATTGGTGATGATGGAAAGTTAATTGCAAAGGTAAGTTGTAGTTATGTATTAGATATGTTTTGTTTGGACGAAGTTTTCTTGTTTTCGTATTTTATCAGGATAGACAAGAGAACCGAGAGTATGTAGGTGATATGGTATGACAATTGAGAACAATTTTGATTTTATAATGCTAATAAAAATAATTTCTTAAATTCTTGCACCATATTATTTATTAATATCTATATTACGCCCAGAAATAAAAAACAACTAACTTTTAAAAATTCAATCAATTGAATCAAATTAATTTTGTATACATCTCAATTATTTGTTTCTTCATTATTGGGTCATCAAGTTTCTTGATTTGTAATATTAGTTGAGATGCAAAGTGCGGCGTTGAGTTCTGCCACTCAACACGCAATTCCTCCAAAATTCGGCAGTAAGCGGGGAATGGAGTGTCTTCACACTAGGTTCCCTCTGCTTACACTGCTGTGTGTGGGATACAGTGTGAAGCTGATTCATTTTATTTTAGTTAGATGTTTTGTATTCATAATGTTTACATAGCCCAAGGCTATATGACGAATTTGTTTAATATAGAAAAACTAATACGTCGTTCAATTTTTATAAAATCAATCTTCATGACACCTTTGTGATTTATTGTGATTATTTTATCTACAATGCATATAAAATTCAAGGTTTCCCTGCTATTGTTCATTGCGCACTAGAAGGGAAATAGGTCTTAAAAATAAAATATAATGCTTGAATGAAAAAAAACATATTGTAGGTATTTATAATAAACGTAAATATTTTTAAACGACAGTGTTAAAGTCCAAGTGAAAGTTGAATAAAAGAAATTGAGGCTGTACTGACAATTTTTTATAACAGATTGATTCTCGTTATCCAAAAGTGACGTAATTACATACATTTTACTTACCAATCATGATTTAAAAATGTGTTGTGATAGTACTTGAAAATATATAGTACTAGCAACCACCCGCGGCTTCGCCCGCTTGAACTACACGATTATTTAATCAATACACTGAATTACGGTCTGTTGTAATATTTTATGTTTGAAACGCATTTATAGTGATGTCTAATATGAAAATTTCAATAACTTTGCTATCATATTAGCGTAATTCTTTTAAGATTTATTTTATGTTATCAGCTTCACGCTGTATCCCGCACACAGCAGGGTAGGCAGAGGGAACTTAGTGTTAAGACACTCCGATCCCCACTTTATGCCGAATTCTGAAGGCATTGCGTGTTGAGTGGCAGAACTCAACGCCGCGCTTAACCTCGACACCAGAGCGAAGAAAATGGAAATATAAATTTAAGTAAATATTTCATATCCTCGAGTAGGGATCGAACTCACAACCAGTCGGTTTTACAGTCACACTTCGTGCCGCTGCGCCACGACTGGCCTCATTTATTTTATTAATGGTTTAAAAACAAGTGCGACATGTATTAATTACTACTTTAGATCGGTTCATTCGTTTTTTTGTAAATCGTTTGGCAATATTGTGTCAATATTTTTACATTCACAATATGTTAAAAAAGAATATACTCGTTTAAATTATTAATCCTCGATAAGGATTATAGTAGCTGCCTACTATAATCCTCTGGGAACCTAATTCTAATAAACTCCAAAACTACAGTCTTATTGTTTGAATTTAGCGAAATCCCTTACGTCCTATAAAAATAACAATCATGCAAAATTTGATACTGCTAGCACTTCTAACACTGCGTTTTATACAAACTATCAACCTATCAACCTTAAAAACAACCCCTTGGGGTCGCATATTGCAAACTCCCGACTTAGTGGGACTCACTAAGACGGGAATTTCGTCTTATAAATAACGTCCATACAAATTTTAGACTTCTTTTAGCACTTGTGGTATCTAACATTTCGTGATGAGTGACCGTTTTCGATTTGTATTTGTAGATGTTAAACACTTGTGTTTCGCTTTGTCACACAACAAACGGATGTGAAATAAATACGGAGTGACGCATCATTTCGCAAAATCCGTAACCCTATTATTATTTTTTTATTTTCCCCAACCATAAATATATTTCTATATAGAGAATAAATAAAAAAGCCATAAAAAAATATCATTTACCAAGCCGTAAAAAAATATAAATATTATTTTGCTTGTTATCTATTTCAGAACATGGACTTTCCAGAAATGTAAAGTAATTTCAGGACAATGACTAGTAGTATAAGTTTAATGTATTTTCCTTTTGCATAATATTGATTGTAGAGTCAAAAGGAAATTATAAGCTTATTTATATTTCGAAATGTAACATTTCATTTTTAAGGTTTTACCTTTATTTTGATAAAAAATTCACATGATATGCGAATTTACTACCTCAAAGTAAACTCAAACTCAAAGTATAAAGTACCTATACATAGCAGATACAGTGTGAAGGTAAAAAAATGTTTTATTGATAATTAGGATTTTTTCGTTTCGATAATTAGGATTAGAAGAGTGACTTACATAATGTACTGATGACAACAGTAGTGATTGAGTAGTAGTGATTAAATACTCTCTATTTTAAAATAAAAGTATTTATACCATACATATTAATTATTTTACTGACCTAAATGTAATATTTAGTGGAAGGAATTCGAATCCGCTATCTCCTAATATTCTGGTTTACAATTAGTCAATCAACCGAAGACGTGTCTAATTTGATACAGGTGTCTTATCAGACAACGTATTCCTTATTCGAGCTCGAGTTTCTCAACGGGAAGTACCTTTTTAGCCTTATCTACTGTCAATATTTATAATGTATTAATCACTTTGCACTTTTGTCACGTAATCAGTCTGTCATTGCTGCATTATCACGTCCTAACAAATCCATCATATGAGATTTGGCTTTAATACGAAGATGTGTGGGTACCAACGATGGGTTTTTTTTTTAAATCAAATCAGCTTCACGCTGTATCCCGTACACAACAGGGTAGGCAGAGGGAAGACATCTTGTGTTAAGACACTCCGTTTAAATAAATATTTCATTTCCTCGAGTGGGGATCGAACCCACAACCAGTCGCGTTCACAGTCACACTTTGTGTCTATGCACCACGATTGGTCACTTCAATGATGTAAGTTATACGATATATCATACATGTATATTTTTATATAAGGATGTGCGTATAATTTTCATTTGTTCGCTCTGGTGTAGAAGGAAACCGCGACTTGACTTTGACTTTTAAACAAAAATGTACCTACATATAATAAACATATTTAATTACTCAGTAACTTTACAGGATATGCTGAGAAAATTTATTGAAACACTCCATTTTTCCTGATATTATCAATTGTGAGACTTTGCTTCCGACCGTTCGTTTGACGTTTAAACGATATGCATTTAAAAAAAGAATCAGTTCTATATAATATGTGTATTCCGATTACACTATCACACCTTCTCGTTAATGTAGTGGTATCTGATTAGATTTAATTTATTTACATGAAGTGCCCAATAGGTATATAATATTTATATACTACTAATATATTTTTAGTGGTATATAGTGATAGGTTATATGATACTTATTTAGAAAACGTATAAAAATTTGAGTCCCTAGCGGGACTCGAACCCGCGCCTCCTGGAAATCGACCAGGCGCTCTGACGACTAAGCCATACGTAATGAACGTTTTCTAAATGAGTATTTTTCTTTACTAAGTGTGGAATAACATTTTAAAAAAATGTACAAGAAAAAGTTAATTTTTATACAAGGACGTACGTACAATTAAGGCCAGTCGTGGCGCAGGGTCACAACCTACCATGTTCTTTTCAAAATATGATACGACATAATCGTTCATTTGAACTAGTCAGATATAATAAGACGAACGGAGTGTGAACTCTTAACACAACGTTCCCCTGCTTACCCTCCCTTGTGCGGGATACAGGGTGAGGCTGATTTCATTTATGTTGATTTATACCTACATCACTTTGCGTTAAAAAACATGTTTTAGTTCTAAAACTAGATATGAATAATAATAACTTATTCAAAATAGCATAGCTTGCCGATAAAGTTTACTAACAATGGGAACTATAAATAACCTTATATTATGTATGTATGTACGTTTACTTTTATAACATTCATTTATCTTTTGTCTGATAAGAATAAAATTAATGTAAAATTTAAAATTTTCTTATTAATTTTTTTACAAAACTTGATACTATCGTGGCGCAGTGCTATGGTCAACGTAAACGAGAAAGTTTTTTTTTTTATTATTTTCATTTTGCGGCTCTATTAAATTAATAAAATGCGTTGTAGAGAGGGCACTTCCAATCTCAAAGAATGGAGTGTCTTGCCATAAGGTTCTCTCTGCTTAACGGTAGCCGTTACTACTAACTAACTAAAGAAACTTCACCTAAACTATTCTTGAATATTTTCTTTCTGAATTTGATAAAATTAACAATTTAGTTACTTTATTTCTAAGGATAGCTCGAAAACAGATAGACAAAAAATATAAATATAAGTACATAAAATTAATAATAATCTATTACAAAAGTAAAATGATCGATTAAGAAATATTTAATAGGTACGGTACATTTACTGTAAGTATTCAAATAGGTATATACACCCTATATCAGGTACCTCGGTAATTTGGCAAGAAATCGAGACATCTGCTTTTAATTATCCCTCGAAATATTCTTGATAATATATGTACGTGTTCGGCATCGATTGATTTATGCTTAATAAAATTTTATTAAATTATTAATAGTCACTACAGGCCAGCCAGAAACTTTTTATGGAAAAATCAAAGTAAATAACGGATAAGGATTAGGAAGTCAAAAAACCTTTTCTCGAACATATTCTTACAGACCCCCAAGAAAAGATTTCTATGAGAACAAGATAAAGTTTTATATTATTGTGTATATATTTTATTTTATATGTTTAAAAAAAAAATTAAATTAGCTTCACGCTGTATCCCGCACACAGCAGGGTAGGCACAGGGAACCTAGTGTTAAGACACTCCCCGCTTTCTGCCGAATTTTGGAGGCATCATGTGTTGAGTGGCAGAACTTAACGCCGCGCTTTGCCTCGACACCAGAGCGAAGAAATGGAAATATAAATTTAAGTAAATATTTCATCTCCTCGAGTAGGGATCGAACCCACAACCAGTCGGTTTTACAGTCGCACTTTGTGCCGCTGCGCCACGACTGGCCTCAATATATTTTTGTTTTCATTTATGTGCATATCAAAGAGTAAGAAATAGGTCAATATAACGTTCGTGCGTAGTAATCCCTTCTGCACACAGGCTGTATGCATTTATAAAACTAAAGTAAACATAACTAAAAACTGAACTAAAATCACAGCCATCTTCGAAAAATATCTTTTATTTTCTTATTATTAATTGATAGATATATATATATATATATATATATATATATATATATATATATATATATATATATATATATATTAAGATGAAGTTAATAAAAATAGTAGGAGAACAGCGAAATATACTCTCGAGAGACATATTATACTCGGGCGCATTTCAACCGCATTGCAATTGATGCATCTAAAATGACACGTCTATATTAATAGATCCATGCGAACGGTAAACGTGAGCGAGGTGTTGCTGATCTTGGTTGAGGTTGGTCCGACATCACGTTTCATTTACATCTACATAATTATCTATTGATGGAATTGACATTGCAAGGAATTTCTATAAATATTGTTTGTCTTGTTCATATTATTATAATTTTTTTTAATTTTTACAAATGGTATTTGTTGGTTGATTCGTTTTGTATGTACTATAGTATAGATGAGCTGGCATGACTAGCCAGGGTTCAGGCATCAGATTCGTAAAATAAATAAATCAGCTTCACGCTGTATCCCGCACACAGCGGGGTAGGCAGAGAGAACTTAGTTAGTTAGTTGAGTACCAGAGCTAAGAAATGAAAATATAAATGTAAATAAATATTTCATCTTTTCGAGTCGGGATCGAAACCACAACTAGTCGATTTTACAGTCACACTGTGTGCCCTAACAGATTCATCATTTACTTATTTAGAAATTCTCTTGTAATCAATCCAAATAACGTCCAAAAGGCGCGGGTTCGAATTTTGCTACGGTAAAAATTTTATATATTTTCTAAATAAGTATTTTTCTCTCTTAAGTGCGGAATAACACCTTAAAATTGTATGTAATTTTCCTACGACTTGGGATTTCCAAGTAATTCAGGGTATAAACTTTTAACTTAATATGCTAGTAAAACAAAACCCACAAATGTAAACCACATGACTTTATTCCGGGGAAAAATAGATTTAAAGCATTTTTATAAAGAATAGTATAAGCAAAATTTAAATATAGGTAAAAAACACTATTATAGTATTGACGTACTGTCCTTGGAAATCTATTAGTTTTTAAATATTTGTAATATAAATGTTTTTGTTTTTATTATCAAAAACGTTATCAGTAAAGGTCGCTACTGTGTGGGTGTGGTCCATATAAGAAATATTTAATATACCTAATATGTATAAATTGATAATATTATAAAAATAAATTATTATATTTATCGTTGCTTAGAACGTGTCTGCGTTGTTTTTGTTTTCATAGTTAGTTTCTTTATTGTTTCTGATACAAAGAGTGAGATTATCTGTATGTTATAATAAATGTTTTGTTCGAATGCTGTACGTTCATTTTTATAGAGTAAAACATCAATTGAAAATTTATTTTTATACTCCACCTGTTAATAGATAAATCAAATCAGCTTCACACTGTATTTCGCACACAGCGGGATAGGCAGAGGAAACTTAGTGTTAAGACACTCCATTCCCCACTTTTCGCCGAAATCTGGTGGCATTGCGTATTGAGTGACGGCACCTAATGCCGCGCTGTGTTGAATATCTTCCTCTAGTACATATCCTATATATTATAATTTATCAAATTATTAGAATAAATTATAAAAATATATTTATATTCAACCACAGGTCTAAAATAACTTATTAAATTATAAAAAATAAATTAAATAAATTGGCTTCACGCTAAATCCCGCACACAGCAGGGTAGGCAGAGGGAACCTAGTGTTAAGACACTCTGTTCCTAACTCTGCCGAATTTTGGAGGCATTGCGTGTTGAGTGGCAGAACTCAACGCCGCGCTTTGCCTCGACACCAGAGCGAAGAAATGAAAATATAAATTTAAGTAAATATTTCATCTCCTCGAGTGGGGATCGAACCCACAACCAGTGGGTTTTACAGTCACACTTTGACCACTGCGCCACGACTGGCCTCAATTTATTAAATTATATAGAGTTTCATTGTATAGTAGAGTAGGTACATAGTATTTAGTCCCTGAACTCCCTGACTCACTTTACAAAACCGTAATGCAGTTGAAATGTTGTGAAACTACATCAAACAAACGAATCTAGTATGGCTTCGCATGTGTTTTGTGTTTATTCTTAGCGGAATCATTTGTACTAGATCGTGGTTTATAGTTTAAGTTGTGTACTTTAGTTTAGTGATAGTTTACTTACAATTTAAAAAAAATCTTAAGCTTAACGCTGTATCCTTAGGCAGAAGGCACCTAGTGGTAAGACACTCCGTCCCCCACTTTCCGTCGAGTTCTAGAGGCATTGCGTGGTGGGCGGCGAAAATAAATTCCGCTGTCTCGACACTGGGCCGAAAAATGCAAATATAAATTTAAATAAATATCTTAATTCCTCGAGTGAGGATCGAACCCACAACCAGTCGCGTTCATTTATATATTTGTGATCTATGAATGACTCTAAATTTTATAGATTTTGTTCGTTATAATCTCCTTAACAAATATTTGCTTAAATTATTTAGACGTTCATTTCCCATTTTTTTTAAAACGATATCAGACTACTTTGATATTGATTTCATTGGAAAAATGATAATGCAAAGAGAAAGATTAAAATTATAGTGTGTTGTGTTTAAATATCGGCTCGTTATTTTTACATTTACATTTTAACATCTGAACAAAACCGAGTCCAGTGCTCTCGACTTGACCCTACTCTACATTTTAACTTCTACTAATCTTATTTAGACAGATTTGTTCTAATTGTTTGTAATCGGCGATAACGTGGTATTGATAAATTGTCGTTGTTGATTTAGTTGGTACTTGACTGGAAACATACTTGAACAGAAGCTAGAACTACTCATAACTAAGTCTTCAGTTTAATTCCATACAATAATAAAATAAAGTATGTGTACACACTTAGGTACTTTATTTTATTATAAACAAAATAAAGTTCCTAAAAATAATTGTATTATTTTTTTATTAATATAGATTTATATTAAATAGAAAGATATTTCTACTCGTGGCCATGCCAGTCATGGCGCTGCGGCACAAAGTGTGACTGTAAACCGACTGGTTGTGGGTTCGATCCCCACTCGAGGAGACGAAATATTTACTTAAATTTATATTTCCATTTTTTCGCTCTGGTGTCGAGGCTAAGCGCGGCGTTGAGTTCTGCCACTCAACACGCAATGCCTCCAGAATTCGGCAGAAAGTGGGGAACGGAGTGTCTAAAAACACTAGGTTCCCTCTGCCTACCCTGCTGTGTGCGGGATACAGCAGGAAGCTGATTTATTTTTTTTTATTTTATATTTCTATTTTATATATGCCATTCTATAAGAATACGTTATTTCTAAGCTATTATTAATAGTTTATTATTTTTAGAAGAATATTCAGTTATATAACTTGTCACCACAGCGCCAACGCGGTGTCACGTGATCACAAATACACGAGTCGGCCATCGAACTCGCGACCTCCAATGGAATACGTAACTGTTCTAACGTTCTTCACTTTTTTTGCTATATTTATTAAAACCAGTATATTAGCATTCTTCGTGTTAACTGACTTATAAATATAAGCTCCACTACCATATGTAGAGTAAATCTGATTTTAGGTTAACTAAGTGTGTCTGCCGACTTTACAAAAATTTCTTGTGGCTGAACGCCAGAGCTTAACGCCGCGCTTTGTCCGCCAGACTGCGTAAATAATAAACATATACTATGTATACATACTTCCTACCCTAAATGAGGACATCAAATATATTGAACATTATAATAATAATTAATAATTTTCTTTGTTTCCAGGAACCAGTGAAAATTAAATCTAAGCTGCTCCATTGGCAGAAGCTGGATCCCTCTGATCATCTCTACATACCAGGGAAAGATACGGCCAGTGCTTTTTAGAGGACGTAAATCCTTCTAAAGCTAAACCCCATACATAGGTTATTTAGTACTTAAAAATAAATATTATCTGTACTTAAGTATTAAATACGCTACATTTTACGTTTTACGTTAAGTCCAGTTGTGGAGGCCTGTCATGACAGGGGCACAGTATGATTGAAATCGACTGGTTGTGGGTTCGATCCCCACTCGAGGAAGTGAAATTATATTTATTTACATTTATATTTTCATTTCTTCGCTCTGGTATCGAGACAAAGTGCGGCGTTGAGTTCCGCCACCCATCACGCTAGGCCTCCTAAACTCTGCGGAAAGTGGGAAACGGACTGACTTAGCACTAAGTTCCTTTCGCCTACCTTGCTGTGTGCGGGATACAGCGTAAAGCTGATTTGATTTTATTAAATTAATTTTACATTATGATAATATTAGCAAAAAATCGTGACAGCACTGTTTATATTAAAAGATACAATAAACACCATTTTAGATAGCAGTAGGAAATATTATGACTGAATAATAATTACAGTCTATAGTAAACAATACATTCAAATTTACAAAATGAAATAGAAGATAGTAAAAAAAAACAAAAGACACGAAAAAATTGGACCGATCCAATATCGGTTCCATGGTGTAATGGTTAGCACTCTGGACTTTGAATCCAGCGATCCGAGTTCAAATCTCGGTGGAACCTGATATTTTTGCTTTTTTTTTTCTTTTATCTATTTTTATTTTATTTTCCTTTTTTTTTGTTTGAATTATTAAAATAGTAGTTTATATTGCTTGTATATATTTTATATATATATTTTTTTCTTTGTTATTGCCTATATGACGATTACGACGTAGTGTATTTAGCAAGGTCAAACATTGTTATAATTATGTAATATAAACATGATTATTATTCGATTTTATTATAATATTATTTATATATGTTAATATGATATTTTTTTTAGTTTTTATTAAAAAATATATTTTTACGCCATTACACCCAATTTTTAGTTGGTAAATAAAACCTCGCTTCTTATTTCTTAAAAGAAAAAACATTATTTACTGATATTTATTGTCATGTATGGGGTTGTAATTAGCATAGGTTTTAACCACAGCACTATTAAATAAAAAAATCACATTTTAACTCATTGACTATATTATAGAAGTAGGCATTAATTTGATGTGTTAGATTATGGCATGGCCATGACAATTGGCTGTAGTTAATGTTAGGCTTACTTAAAATGATATTTTTTAATTTTATAGTATTAGTACTAGGTTCCCTCAGACTAATCTGCTGTGTGCGGGACACAGCGTGAAGCTGATTATAGTATTAGATTTTGCTCTCAGTATTTCTTAAGGTTGCGACAAAATTTAAGCAATACTTTGTGTTTTAATTTCTATTTCACATATATTGGTGTTATTTAACATTCCAAAACAACAGAATATTATGCATTATTCAAAATGTAAGCCTTGACTGTGATTTATGGTTTACCAGTATTTTATTCACATTATTTATTATTAATACTTTTTTTCATACGCTTATGTTATTTGAATGTGATTTAAATGGTAACTTAATTTTTTGTGTGTACTTTTTATTGAAACATTGTGACAATGAAAAATAATAAAGTGTTATAAAAATATTTTTTATTTTTATTCACCAACCCTTTCCTTAATTGAACTTTTAATATAAAATAGAAAACTTAGATCTAGGTAGCAAAAGAAAAGAAAGGCAAACTTATTTAATATTTCTTAATAGTTTTTCTTATAAGAGCCATCCTTTGTTTGTGAGCTTCTGTCACAGCGGCACGTTTATATGGCCGTAATTCATCATTTCCAAAACCAGGAATCCACATGTTCCACTGACGTTCTGTAATAAAAACAAATTATGAGAATAAATAAATTATTTTAAACATTTTTTAGTTATATTATACAACACTTATATAAGAAAAACATTTATTTAGAAAAGAAGAAAAATAACATAGTGGGATCTAAGGATTGTGTACAGATGTTACACCATCTCATTAATAAAATGGAGTAACCTCAGCCTATCAGTAAGTGTCAGCTCAGTCTGATGATTTTTAAAAAACAAGATGTTATCACACAAATAAAGAATATGAACATGCTCAGGTTGTTAGAACATACAATATAAGAGTGACTGGTAAGAGTAGACCTCGATTGACCATTAGAAACGATATCAATTTATATGAAAAGTATGAGGACCAACACTCTTAAGATGTTTACAGCACTAGCTATGTGTCAAAGAATTTAAAATAAAATAATCAGCTTGACGCTGTATCCCGCACACAGCAGGGTAGGCAGAGGGAACCTAGTGTTAAGACACTCCATTCCCCACTTTCTGCCGAATGGTGGAGGCATTGCGTGTTGAATGGCAGAACTCAATGCCGTGCTTAGCCTCGACACCAGAGCGAAGAAATGGAAATATAAATTTAAGTAAATATTTCATCTCCTCGAGTGGGGATCGAACCCACAACCAGTCAGTTTTACAGTCACACTTCGTGCCACTGCACCATGACTGGCCTAAAATAAAATAATAAATTATAAAATTCCCATAAGTTTATTACACTTACCTAAATGTAACTGAACATCTTTGAGCTCAACATTAGGAGAATGTCTGTGCTTAGCGAGGGAGCATGACGCATTAAGAGTTGTATCAATAAAGTCATCGGCTAATTGTAGGAGCATCTCTTCAACTTCTTCATCTAACTGTACGGTAGGATCAACTTCTCTCACCAATTCTTGAAGCCGTGGTCTACTTAGCAACTTAACAAGAAAATTATAATAAATAATCTTTCTTTTATTTGTATTATATGTTTGTTACATTGTATTCTTTGATTATGATGAGTGACATACATGATGATGATGAGTTTGGAGAACAAACAATGAATGTAAAAAAAGAGATAATCCTTTGTAACAAACAGAAACGAAGAGAACAACCAGAACAAACAGAAGAGAAGAAGAACAAACTAACCTTAAAAACCTATAAAATATTTATATTGACAAGAATACTTATTTTGATGTCAAAATAATTACCTGCGTAGTCTGGTCACCGCTGCCTTGATTTATTTTAGTACCAACTTGTTGAGTGCTCATGGGACTGTGTTGCGAAGGCGACCCCTGAACCGAGGTGGACTGCAGTTGTGGACTTTGAAGAGGATTATTTACGAATTGCATATTTTGAGAGTTGATTGTACCTATCGTTGGCATGTTAGGAGCTTGGGTCAATGAGTTATTTGCCATTACAGTCTTACCACTATTAAATTAGATACATAGAGACGTTTTGTTTATAAAGTTTCAGGTGTACTTAATAAATATATTAAAAACTATTTTTCTAAAACTAGTTTCTAGTACTAAGTTTGTAGTCCCACCGTCAAATTAACGTAGTAAAAATTAACATTTTAAGTCTTCACTTCTGACAATAGCGTTAGCGTTTGTTCGATGATTTGACGTATCACATATTAACTTTAGGTAGTAAATAGTGATGTCAATGTAAAATTGAACGACTTTTTAATCGATTTGGGGATAAAAAAATCTATTTTTAAAAATCGATTAAAATTTAATTACGATATTTACTAACAACTTGATTTCTATTTTTTGCCATAATAATATGAATATCATATGAAATATTTTTATTTTATTGTCAATTTTAACAAAAAAAATTTTGATTAAAAAGTATGGTTACAGAATTGAACTACAATAACCTATAATAAATTATCTTTTATAGATATAAATCAATATAACTTATATATAATTTATAGAAATTAAAACTAGGCATTATGAGGTAACCAGCTACATTATTTTTAAACTGAACAGGAATATAAACAAAAACCAAAAAAAAGATTTTAAATTAAACTCCTTTATCTCTTTATCTTGTAACTCGGTATATCTCGGATCAATGGTGGTCTATAACTATTGGTTGTTATGTTAAATAAAAACTTAATGATCGTATATACTACAGTCGGGAAATGTTTGTAGAATAGACATATTTGTGAATATTCCTCCCAACACAGGTGTGAGATGGCTGAAGCACTGCGGTCGAAGTAATTAGCAAAATCCAAAGAATTTTTTTTTTTTTATGGAAAAGGACAAGGCAAACGAGCGTTCGGGTCACCTGATGGTAAGTGATTGCCGCCGCCCACGGCCCCGTGCAACACCAGAGGAGCTACAGGTGCGTTGCCGGCCTTTTAAGGTGGAGAAAGACGCGCTTTTTGAAGGTAGCGCGGAACTTTGCCCTCCCCAGAATTCGAAGGGCAGCCTGAGTTTAGAGACTCAGGGAGGGATTCTCCAGCACCGGAGGTGCTGGTACCCTCCTGGGGTAGTTTCTCTTTGAGTGCCGCTATCATATTCCAGGGAGGGGTGGGAGGTTGGGCTCCGGAGCCCGGCATTACCTAATGCGAAACGCAGTGGCATAAAGCCACTACTTAACGCCGGTATGAAATGCCGGGGGTGGTATGATCCGGTCGAGTCTGCCCATGCGTGTTGCCATTGCTGGTGACGTGACTCTACCACACGTACTTTAGTCGCCTTTTACGACACCACCAGTACCAGGATGATCCTATTCTTAGCCGGGATGACACGGAACAACATTTTTAGTAATGAGTTGTGGACAAAAATCTGATTTGACTTATTTTATAAAATAAATAAATTTATCGTGTACATTATATTAAAAGGATAAGTAAAAACGAAAATGTTAAAATTCAATGCTTTATTAATCGACATCATCATCTAATAAGGATGATATATCCGAAATATCTTCGTCTACCATCATTTTGTCATCACTAATTCTGTTGTTTTTTAAGTCTTGAGTAAACGCTCTCAAAGCCTGTCGCAAATCCCAATCGTGATATAAAAGACGGCTGAAATGTATAAAGTTAAATAACGTTTAAAATTTACCTTAAATAAACGAGGTTAGTTGTGGCGCAGAGGCATAAAGTGTGACTGTTAAATCGACTGGTTGTAGGTACGATTCCCAATCGAGGAAATTAAATATTTATTTAAATTTACATTTCCATTTCTTCGCTCTGGTGTCGAGGCAAAGCGCGGCATTGAGTTTCGCCACTCAACACGCAGTGGCTTCAGGATTCGGCGGAAAATGGGGAACGGAGTGTCTTAACACTAGGTTCCCTCTGTCTGCCCTGTTGTGTGCGGGAAAAATATACATATATATCTATTCATATGAAATAATTACCGATTCTTCTTTTTTGACACTGTCGTATCGCAGAGACACACAAGGGCGTTACCGTAAAACGGAGCGGTTGTAGGTGCGATTCCCCCTTTGCGAAATAAAATATTTAAATTTCAGTTGTTGCTCTGCATGGTAACGAGGCAACGCGCTGAGTTCCGCACCTCAAAACGCGATGTCTCAAGAATGAGGCGGAAACAGGAAGTGCCTTAATAAAGAACGGAGTATCATAGCACTAGGCACCTAGGTTCCCAATCCTTACTAAGTGTGTAAAAATATAAAAGAACAAATGGGCTTACGCTTCAGCTTCAGATTTTTTTAATTGTGTGTAATGAATAAACGCCGTGCATAACACATCTCTCTCTTCCTTGTCTGGGTTGATGAGAGTTAACTGATTCAAATGCCTCACTGGATGCTAAGAAATAAGACGAAACATATAGAATTTAAATTAATAATATTTTTATTGCAAAAAGATATTAAGATAATAAATATTTAGCTTAACTTAATTAATATAATAGTTGAATATACCTTAAAACTACTCTTTATCATTTCAGGTGTAGCGAAGGAGACAGAAAACATTTCGTGCACTATCTTGTAGAACGACATTGTATTGACAGAGTAAATGTCAAACATGAACGTTCTTCTAAAATGCATGAAGCGCTCAGAACCGTCCTTGAGATGTTCCTTGTATACACCTTCAAATACAACTGTTAACACTTTGTTCTGAAATGAAATAAATATTAATTAAAAAAAAATCAAAATTAAAAAAAATATAGCCATAAGGTGCTTTAAATGTTGCGGTAAATGCGACAGGTGCTGGTGTCTCAACACGTAATGAATGCAAGAATTCGGAAACTAGGGAATGGAGTGTTGTACTTAACACTAGGTTCCCAGGTTCCTTCTACCGTCCCTTCTATATACGGTATGCAGCGTATGCAGAAATAACACATAATATATCATACTAACATCATGTCTCAAAACATCAACTGTGAAAGTTCTGGGGTCGTGGGTAGTTCGCGGTAACTGAGACAACACGGATATAATGGCAGTTTTCTTTTTGTATATTCTTCTGAATTTGAAGTTCCATTCCTTTTGTTTTGGGTTTAATATGTTTCTTGAGTGCATTACGTAATTATGGAGTGATTCGATAGATTCCTCTGCTTCTGTAAATAAAATCAAGGTAAAAATTATAAAATCTTAGTTTGAATCATTTATTTATATACTACAGAAAAAAAGTCAGAAAACATATAATAAGGGATATATGTGATTGGTTGACTTATCTCAAAGAGAGATCTATGTCAGACACCCTTGAATGTATGAAATGTACTGACATGAACTGAGACTATAATATTTCCATAAAAAAGGTAGCATAATAAATATATATATATATATATAAAAAAAAAACAACAACACATTAAATAGTTGAAGATTATATTTATTTTTTTATATATTCTACAAATTATTTTGCTTTCTAATTAATATTCAGTATTACCAAGTTAGTAAGCCCAAGGAAATGAAATTACACACTAACGATTAAACCATTTAACCAATGTGGGTATGTATTAATTATATTCATTTCCCCACTCCAGTATGACAAAATACAGCGTTGAGTTGCGCTATTCACACACTTATTTGTAATATTCTTCACACTATTCCGTGCTGCGCTTTAAGGTGACCTGGAAGTGATCGCTGTTTTAACCAGTACGGTCTCTTCTAATACATTTCTGTCTTCATTCATTTTTATTGTTGTCTTTTTTATGTGTGTACAATGAATATTATTATTATTAATACAGTCTCGGTATAAGAAGAATAGTAGGCCTTTATAACAAATTCTCTCTGTCTACCCTCCAACTTACGGGATTCAGCGTGAAAGTTAAAAAAATATACAGCACCTGTAAATGTATGTGATATCGTCAAATAAGCTACTTCATCATAAAATTCTTCCAATTTCGATCTCAATGTATCATAATGTGCAAAATATAATGAAACAAACTTTTCTATTATCATCTTTGTCTTCCTGTCCGTCACGACTAGAAAATTGTTATAAAAGGGAATCATAAGACCGTGCTCGTTCAATTTTACACCATCCTGAAATTTTATCAAAATTAATACAATCAATGCGGTCAATTATTGCAAAAAAACTGCTTACGTAATACTTGAACAGCCCCCTATAAATAAATACAATTTTCTTAATATTGCTATTTTTATAATTTTTATCATGTAGTGAGGCTTTCTGAAACACAAGTTAGAAAGAAGAAAGAAAGTTTATATTTTGTCTCAAGCCCAAATGAATAGACCATAGTGAGACCCGTTCCCATTAAGACATTTCCATTCCTCACTTTCTGCCGAATTTTGAAGCATCATTGCAAAGTAGCGGAGCTCAACGCCGTATTTTGCCTCGTTACCAGAGCGAGGAATCGAAAATATTAAGGATTTCTTTTCAACTTCCCGCCGAATTGCTCTGGCATCAATGCTTTGATGCCGAAGATGCGAAGGAATAAAAATATTAAGAAAAAATAGTTCATTTCTACGAGTGGGGATCGAAACCACGACCTTCGCGTTCCAGCCTAACATGTGATAACGTTTTTAAGTCATTTGTGGCATAAAATTGAATTATTTGCTTTGTGGCTTTATATATTTTTTTATTTAACCTTATTACAACTAAATTATAATCTAATTAAAATAAAAAATCCAGTAATTTTTTTTAAAAAGAAAAGAGCAAAACTTACCAGTTCAGTCAGTCTAGGGAATTTGAGGCTTAATTGTTTAATGTATGCCATCGGCTCCATATCCTCACAAAGAGGGTTGCCTTCCACCCACAGTTTCTCTATTTTACTACTAATTCTATGCAACTCAGATATTGATTGAATCTTTAAAATTAAAGAAAATAGTTTATTCATAAATACATATGGTATAATTTTATAGCTTCATATGGAAGGGTAGACCGAGGTCATCAAGTGTTAAGATCCTCTCCATTATCCATTCTCCACTCAATTTTCGAGATATTGAGTGGTACAACTCAATGCTGCGCTTAGTCTTGTTGCCAAAGCAAGGAAATGGAATAATTACTCAGGGTAGGAATTGAACCCACAAACGTCACTTTCACGCTGTGCCACTGTGTCACGACAACACAATTAAATAGATAAAATACAAGCAATATTTCAAATCAACCACTTGCCTTATTATTGCTGAGGTTAACTTCAATAAGATCTCCTTTAATGAAGAAATTCAATATTTCCAGGGGCACTTGGCTGAAATATAAATTATTAATTCTTTATTATAATATTAAGCAATTTTTCTTAACATTTTTTAAGTGTTATTCCACACTTAGGAAACAAAAATACTTGGATACCAAGGTTGAACTTGGACGGTTTTCAAAGAGGTACGGGTTCAAATCCCGCAACATTAAAGATTTTATATGTTTTCTTAATAAGTATTACGCAATTACTTTGGCCAAGCCAGTCGTGGCGCAGGGGCACAAAGTGACTGCAAACGCGACCACCACTCAATGAAATAAAATATTTATTTAACTTTATATTATCATTTCTTCGCTCTGTTGGGTGTCGGGACAGAGTGGGTTGTTGAGTCTCGATAATCAGCACGAAATGTCTCCGGAAAATGGATAATAGAGCTGTTGTTATACTTCTGTATGCGGGATTCAGCGTGAAATCGATTTTTATTTTAAATGCAATATGGAGTAGGACACAACATGGCAAAGTGTAGTAACAAAATATGACTGAACATGCAAATGCACAGGCGTGGGTTTCATTCACATTTGAAGGATTTTATATTTTCATTATCTCTCTCTGAAAACAAGGCAAAGTTTTGGTGTTCAGTTCTGCAACTCAAATTAATTATCTGAATTGAGTGTCTATAGCCTCTGCCTACTCTCCTGTATGCTGGATACAATGTGAAAGTAAGTAACATTTATATTAAGTTACCTTAAATTATTGTTGCTTAAATTCAAAATTCTAGTATCTCGTCCCATCCTTATCATAAGCAGCTTAAAATGGGCTAATAAAGACAGCTTGTAAAAGTGTATGTTCTTTTGTGTAAAATCTAAAAAAAAACATAAATTACACAAATATATAATTAAACATGTATGAAAAAAATATATATTTATTATATTTTTATTTTTTACCTTCATCATTAATAAAATTAGACAAATTCAGCTCTAAATTTTCTTTAAATCGTAAACTGACAACTTTTGAAACAATATCATCAATGGTCGTCTTCCGTTTAAAAAAGTAGATGGAGTTTTTATCATTGAATAATATATCAATATTGACCATGCTACGAGCGTGAGGGAACATGAAGTCCAATTTGATGATTTTTAATATGAAATTAAGGCTGCATGTATAAAATGTTGTAAGACTATTTTGTGTCTCACAGTGTACTGGTACAAATGTTACACCAAAATAATCAATTAGCGCTTCAAATAATTGTGTACTAGCAGGACCATCCATCCAGTTATGAATCTGAAATGTTGTTACAAATATTAATTACATATTTTTACTAAAAACTGAGGTGGTTGTTGTGCAGTTACATCCGTTTGTAAATATGATGGAGGTGGATTGGATCTCCACTCTGAGGATTTCATTGAATTATTTTTATATATTATATCTTTTTATTAAGAGAAAGGGAAAATTAGACAGTAGTAGCTGGGAAAAGACTCTTAACTGTACATTTTGTCTATATATAGAAAACTAATCAGTGACTTTTTAATACAAGTTTGCTGAAAACTAACCATTATTTTATGAAACGAATGTTTCATAGCTTCATCTTCCGAAGATAAACAATTTTCTAAAAATTCTATGAGCGGCTGGGTAATAGTCACTCTGTTCATAAGGAACTTTTTATAATTGCTAATGTCATCCATGTTAAAAGAATTTCAAAAGTAATACTTGTTTTAAATTTGATAAGATATAATGGTTTTGAATTGCAGAAATCTGGTTATACTTCTACAAATGAAACAAACAAACATTTATTGTTTAAATATAATATCTCTCCATATTATTTCGTATATGTTTCTGTATTATATTTTAAAATCTAATTATTTAGCAAAATTAATTATATTTATAAGCATTTGACATTATTTATTGTTATAATAGGCTCTACAATTGTTGTGACATTTGAAATAATATTATTGTAATGACAGCGAGGGTTGTAACTCACAATCGATTATGAGAGGCAAAATTAATCGATTGTACATTTGAATGCACTTGCAATTGGCTCACGGTTGCAGTTACAACGTGTCCACTACGCCATATATATGAGTTAATAATATATAATTTGCAATTCTTCGGTTTATTTCTAAAACGATTTTTAATAGGAATCTTATTTCTTAATATATATTTTCTTATTTATTAAAGAGTTTATAATCTATGTTCTTTTAATAATCTGTGTCAATGTTTGCAGTAATATCCTTCATAGGTGATCTGTGCATTTCATTGACCGGCTTTGTTTAGGTTATATATACTTGATACATTCCTATTATACTGCCGACTGATTGCCGAAGAGGATAACTTTTTGGTATCTGTGTTTCAGCCTTCAGCTCACGGGCTTTTCAGCATTGTATTTTAATTTCTTTCATATTGATATATTCCATTATTATTTTACCATACCTTGTGTTAGCGAACTACAATCTCTACTGCTTTTGTTATTTAATTTCATTGTCTTCATTGTACTGTTAAAGTAAATATTAAAAAACTAAATGATGTCTAATTTAGCATTTGTTAACATTTGCAAAATAGCTTTGTGTTTATTAATTTTTATGAGCGTCATCCAACATGTTGTTATAGCTTCTCAGAATCCAAAGAAATTACAAATAGGGATAAAAAAGCGTCCTACTGACTGCCCTATCAAAAGTAAAAAAGGAGATCTCCTTCATATGCACTATACTGTAAGTTAAATTGTTTTATTAATATAGCACATTGACTATTTTGTATAATTTATAAGAACATGTCATCTTAAAATGTTAGTTTTGTTTTAAATTAAATTATATATATGTTTTAAGGGCACTTTGGAAGATGGTACAGAGTTTGATAGCTCCGTCAAAAGGGGCAATCCTCTTACTTTCAACCTTGGATCAGGTCAAGTGATTAAAGGATGGGATCAAGGCTTAATTGGGATGTGTGAAGGAGAACAAAGAAAATTGGTAATTCCACCAGAACTAGCATATGGAGAGGCTGGAGCACCACCTAAGATACCAGAGTCTGCAACTCTCACATTCCATGTAGATCTAGTCAAAATAGAAAGAAGGGATGAACTTTAAATAAGTAGTTCATTAAACATTTTTGGAACAACAGATTGTTTTAATTTTGAAATCCATACATAATATTAGTTACAACCTTTTTTTTAACTGCATCCTGCACTTAGTAGGGTAGACAGAAAACTTGAGAACTTAGTTTACCACTCCATTCATCGTAAATAAACATTGGTTCTCCCCACTGTGGTAGACAGAGAGCGGTGTCGAGGTCTAACACTGCACAATATCTCTAAAATTAAGGGAAAAGTGACGAAGGGCCAATAAATAATATAATAAAATAATGGGAATAAATCCTATTACAGAACTTACACTAAGTTGAAATAAAGCAGGGAATACTCTATTTGAGAGCTTGTTATGGTTGTGTTAAATTAACCAGTTTTTAAATATATGTGATTAATAGACAATTATGAATCTTGATTTAACATCAAACTATCTTTATTAGTACTAATGGTTTATATATTGTGAAAACATTAAGAACTCTTAAGAGATAATCACAGCTTTTTTGCAACTGATCCTGGTCAGTTTCCAGAAGGTGCGGGTTCGAGTCCCGCTACGTTCAAATTTTTGTACGATTTATTAATAAGCATTCTTGTAACTTTTATAATAATAATACCGATACCAGTACTGCATTTTAACGGTTTGCGGCCAAACGTGTAGCTAATAGCTATCTATATAACCATTCGACATTTCACCGTCTCATCAATACAGCGAAAGCAGTAAGCCCTGTTACCGCAGCATACCTTTTCATGTCCAGACAACCAAGACAATCTCAACCAGACATTCAAGTGTGCTTGGTGAAGGAAGAGATAGAATTGAAAGAAAGAGTGGATATTCGAGAAATATCCCCAATATATATAAACTTCGCTCACTTGTTTCCATATCTATTTAATTACGCTGATCTTGAATGTCTATAACTCATAGTCTAATAACATTGAAAAGCATTTTTTTATAGAGAAACTAAATAAATAGATATAAAATGTAGGACACATGACCATCTGAATCAACATAATATATTTTATTAATTCTTTATATACATTTCTAGCACCGTAACCAATTAAAAAATAAAATTATATTTTATTTAAAGGCCGAGGCCATCGTGGCGCAGTGGGTTAATCGTGTGACGAGTTTGCGTATTTAAATTTGATTTCCGCTCGATGAAATGAATTATTTAATATATTGAAGCCAGTCGTGACGTAGAGGCACAAATTGTAATTGTAAACGCGATTGGCTGTGGGTTCGATCTCCGCTCGAGGGATTGAAATATTTATTAAAATTTATATTTTCTTTTCTTTGCTCTGGTATTGAAAGAGTGGCGTTTAGTCTATCCACTCAACACTCAATGCCCCCAGAATTTAGCGGAAAGTGGGACCGGCGGTGTTTTAACACTAGATTCCTGCTGCCTACCCTGCTGTGTGCTTCAAATAGCGTGAAGTTGATTTAATTTGATTTTAATTTAATATATATGTCGTCTCGCTCTAATAAAATTGCTCCGTTGAGTGCCGGATCACCGACGACGTGAGTTTTCGCAGTGCCACGGAATTAGCTACCCTCTGTTTATTCTACTACATACGGGTTACAGCGTGAAGTTAAAAAATACAACATTTTTAACACTTTTTTTTAGATGAATGGAACGGAATTAACAAATAACATCATATGTATATATAATATATGACAATTGACATTGACATGACTATAAAAGTTGAAACGTCAAAGTAGAAAATAAAGCTGACGAAAATTTTGTCGGCGTATTGAGATATTGGACAATATGTTCTGTGTAGTGTGCAATATTACATTTATAAAACCATAAAATTAATCAATACTTAAAACAAGGTGTGTTTTCAAACACTTTAAGTCCAAAAATGGTCAAAATACTGTTTTTGCATCCAGATCTCGGCATCGGTGGAGCTGAGCGGTTGGTGCTAGATGCTGCATTAGCCTTCAAAAGCAAAGGCCATGATGTAGCTTTTTATACAAACCATCACGATCCTTCTCATTGTTTCGCGGAGACCAAAGATGGAACTTTTCCAGTGACGGTTATTGGTGATTGGATCCCGCGTGCTATTTTCGGGCGGTTCAAGGCGGCATGTGCGTACGCTCGTATGGTATTTGCAGCTGCCTATTTGGCATGGCACGTTATTCCAGCTGAAGAGCCCACTTTGATATTCTGTGATCTTATTTCTTTATGCATTCCATTTTTAAAGATGGCACGTGGGCCTTTCCGAGTTATATTTTATTGCCATCATCCAGACAAATTATTGACTACTGAAGGCGGTTTTCTAAAGAAAATATATCGCGCACCTTTAAATTGGTTGGAAGAGCTAACTACTGCTAAAGCTGATAAAGTTCTTGTGAACAGCAAGTATACTGCTAGAGTTTACCAAGATGCGTTTCAGAAAATAAAAGATATTCCTGATATCTGTTATCCTTCAATAAATACTGATTTCTTTAATAAAACAATACCATTAAATCTAAAAGAAGTTGTGCCCGTGGGTACAGATAAAATAATTTTCTTGTCAATTAACAGATATGAAAGAAAGAAAAATTTAAAACTAGCATTAAAGGCATTAGAAGCATTAAAACACCTTATTGATGATTCTGATTGGGAAAGAATACATTTAATCATGGCTGGTGGTTTTGATCCCATAAATTTAGAGAATATAGAACATTTCATGGAACTTACTGATTTAGCTTCAGAACTTGCATTAGATGACAAGGTTACATTCATGAAATCTCCCAAAGATGTGGAGAAAGTGTCTCTTTTATATAATTGTACTGCATTAATATACACACCTTCAAATGAGCATTTTGGAATTGTGCCTCTGGAAGCTATGTTTTATAGTAAACCAGTTATAGCAGTTAATAGCGGTGGGCCAACTGAGACCATTGTCCATGATGTGACGGGCTTTCTTTGCGAACCTGATAGCCAATCATTTGCCACTGCAATGAGCGAAATAGTCATAAACCCAGAGTTATGTGAAAGATTAGGAAAATCTGGAAGAAAGAGATTTGAAACTAAATTTTCTTTTGAAGCCTTTACTAACCAATTGGATGGTATTTTACAAAGGGAACGGCAGATTATTTCCGAGGCCCGAGCTATTGAATATGAGGATAGGAAACGCAAATAACAGGATGCCAACACTCAAACAATATGTGATATTGTATGAGTGCCATTAAAGTATTGATCTCTTGTGATTTGTATTGTATTTAGATGGTTTAATATAATAGTGAATACTATTTTTATAACCCCAATCATATCTTGGCATTTATAATTATAAACATAAGTGGACATTTAAATTTGTAATGCATAACCAAAAGGCCTTTAAGAATAATAGATAAATATTTGTAATATTATAGAAAAGTTTGTGATTAATGTTATTATCCTAAAATATGCTTTGTGTAAAGAAAATATTAATATTTTTATTTATTATAAAAGATAGGTTATTTTTATATATATTATAGCTTAAAGTTTCTATTACTTAACATAAATAAAAATTGCTTTTATAGTCCATAAGTATAGTCTTTATTCTATCAAAACTAGCTTTCACCACATTTATATGTGTCTGTATTATTTTCATTATAATTATATAAAAGTGTTGCTAATTTAAATAAATTATAATTATTTTAGAATAGAAGAAATATTTTTTATACATTGAATTGTAAGCTTTTGTTTTGTATAGTTTTATTCAAATATAATATTGTTATAAATGATAAAGTGGTACAGAACGACAAGCTAATTGATGTTTACAAAAAAGGTTAATAGAAAGTTTAAATGGTTTAATATTTTATCACAAAAAACATATGTTTTCCTTAATATAAAAACTTAATACGTTATTGTATGTCTGCTTTGAAGTGACATAAAGCCAAAAACAGTATATAAGTATTTTTTATTATTTACATAAAATAATATGACATTTTATTTATTGAGGAGTAGATGTTAAAATTTTAATCTGTTATCAAATACAGGTACATGATTACTTAGTATTATATTAAAGCATAATAATAATAATAAAAAATAAATATAATAATAAATAGTTCGATTAGTAAATTGATAGCTAACATAGCTAATACTTTCCTTAATAATATATACAGTAGAACTGTTATCACTTTTTTAATAAAGAATGATTTGAATATTGTTTCCTTAATGCTATTTTTCCACTTCAGCTTATGTTATATCTTTGGCTAGAAATTAAAAATATTTTGAATTATAAAACATTCGTTTTAATTTTCTCCTATTTGTTTTTTAATATGTAATATTATTTATTGTAAGAAACTGATGAAATCTTTTTTAGGCTTCTTGCTGTATCAGAATAAACAAAGGAAAGCAAATGCTAAGACACCATGCTTGCTTTCCGATAAATTTTAGAGGTTATGTATAATGTTTGGCGGAACAAAACACCGCACTTCGCCCAGAGCGAGAAAATTAAATAAACCATTTCCCCAAAAGAGACTCGAACTCGCGTCGTAAGGACGTATTTTTAATTTAAATAATTATATACTAGGTATACCCTAGTAATGTTGCTAATATCAATGAAACACAATATTTAAACAATAATTTATTTATAAATAATATAAAACATGAAAAAATTCATTCAATGATAACTTTATCAATAGTGTCATACACTTTTTCAACTTTTTCGGCCGGCAGAGGGTCTATGAGTTCAAATTGTAGATCATACTGCTGGTCCAGGCCCATATAACTATCGCTCATTAGATATAATGTGTATATAATACGTCCTGTAATGAAAAAAGTTATTTAAAAATATGATTTAAATTATATAAAATATAATATTTGCGGTTAAGGGAAACGTTTATGTAGGGTTACTGAACCAAGTACACAGTCTATTAAATAAGACAAAATTTAAAAAGGGAAGATTTTACATAATTAGAATTTAGGGCGTCTTATAATTTACTTCTCTCCAAATGAATGAATAAAAAATATTTAAAAACTTGAAGCAAGAAGAGTTGTCAGATGTTGGTCGACTAATTTTATCCAATTTTAATTTCAAATGAGGACGGCCACGACTCTTTGACCGTACTGTATCTTTATATAGCTTTACCTGTATTAGAAGGTGTATAAAACGTAACATGCGTGGTTCCTTTAGCAGGTACCCGTTTCAGTGCGTGCAATTCTCCATATTCAATAGTTCCTAGCGTAAGGAACCATCCCTCATTCTTACCGCGTGGGAACCTCGGACATAATACATTGTTGGGATTACCACCACGTCTGTTCATGTCTATCAGTAGTGTGTATTCCTGTTAAGTAATATTTTATATTTTTTTTATATGAAACGCTAGAGAATGAATAAAAAAATATATGTAAAAACATCTTATCACTGAATATAAAATGACACTGCTATAAAGAGATAGGAGCTTATAATCAATACGTTTCGATTAAACAAAACAAGAAGTAACATTAAATAAAATATATTCAAAAGTTTAAACTTACATTGAATTTAGTTTTTATTTTTCATTTATATTATTACTTTATCGAATATTGCTTATATTTATTTGGCACTAATACCTGATCAGCATGTATCGGCACCCACTCATCCCTAGCGGGTGGTTGCTTCAATCTTTTGTCCTGTTCACAGTCGGAGTCGAACCATAGACCTCGTATGTGGAAAGTTAGGTTTAATGACGGTAGATCACATATCGCCTGTAAAATATATATAAATGTTTTTATTTGTTTTCAGCTTCAAGCGGTATCCTGTACATGGCAGAATAGGCAGTGGGGACCTAGTGTTGCTTCCCACCGCCTAATGTTCGAGATATTTCCTGTTGAATGGCGGAGTTCAACGTCGAGGTTTGCCTTGTTACTAGAGCGATGATATGAAAATAATGAATTACTTCGAATAAAATTCGAACTTAAAACCTCAACCGGCCTCAATGCAAATGTTTTAGAAAATATTTAGCATTATTGGAATAAGAAAGAGTGAGAGTGACAAGAGTTCGGGCAAAATATATTATTTTTATATGGAGTATTAAGACAAAATGTACGGTTATTCCAATAACAAAACTTAGATTTAAAACAGTTCTTTGATTATAGTCCATCTAGTGTTACAGTGGAGTATAAATCTCTTCGTTAATGACCTATAAACCTTGTATGGAGAGGAAATGATAAAAAATTGACAATAAAGTATCACACACATTACGCAAAGGAGAAAACATGTTAAAATAAATCGGTACTTTAAGAAACTAATCTATCCCAAAATACTATAAGTTAATATAGAGGATATATTGTGTGATCTAAAGCGTTAATTACATCTTGCTTTTCACTCAATAAAAAAAATACACAATAAAAATAGGGAAAGCCGACCAAGCCTGAGTCGACAGATATATTTATAGTACAGTCGATCAGTTGTTAAGTGTTAAACGAAGTTAAATGTGAAATGATGCCTGAGCAGATTTGGAATTAAATCTGCGCCGATAGAAGGATTTTTCCTATTTAAGATTTTATTCCCGAGTGAACAACGCCCAAAAGTTCAAAAAACCTAACTTCAGGTTGGCCACGACTTGTCTAGCCCACTGTACTTACCCGATGAATTTGCTCAATCTGATTCTCATCGAACTCCCGTCTCATATATTTAGCTAATAGTTCATAATTTCTCATACACGCCACTTTCAATCCGTTTAACATTGTACAAGGTTTATTCGTGTCTTTAGTCATGTTAGAAAACATGTATAAGTGTTGGGACTCCACGTGGGGGAGGGTCGTGAGCGGGGAGTCTGTCGGCCACCTCGCCTGGACTATGCTCTGCATGAGTATCTGACAGGACAGACAGACATACAGCCAACCGTTTTCTGCTGATGTGTCTATCATTGCCTGGAAAGAGGTAAAACAATCTATACAAACTTCATTTTTATAGCATTCACGAGCATAATAATTTATTTTTGCAAATATTATATTAGTTTAAGTCAGTCGTGGCTTTGGGGCACAAAGTGTGACTGTGAACGCGACTGTTTGTGGTTTGGATCATCGATCTGCATGCCTGCAGAATTCGGCGAAAAGTGGAGAACGGAGTGTCTTATCTCTCTTTTCTCTGCCTATCCTGCTGTGTGCGGAATACAGCGTGAAGATTTTTATTTTAAATCTGTAAAATTTTCTATAGATGTTAAATCAATAAATAAAAATCCTTTAAAAAGGAAGGAGGAGTTGTGTAAATACTTTTTTCACAATATAGATTAAAAGTTATAAATTTAATGCTGTAATTTCCTTGAATGTTTGACAGTACGTGTGATAGTAAATTTAAGTCCAATTTATTGTAGCTTCTCAATAAATATCCTAAATAATAATACAGTATACCTGAATAATCCTAATAGTTTGATCTAACACAGATTTGGTGTCAGTCAAGTAGTCTGAGTTCGGTAGCGGCAGTCTGGTGAGGTGCGCTTGTAGTAATAAAAACGCTTTCACATTGGACGAGTCTAATGTCAACGAGTCCACTGGCAGACGACATTCTTGTGACAGCTCACTGAAACATCATTGTTGATTTAATATTAGGCTTAAAAATTTATCATATTTATTATAATTATTATTCATCTTGTTACCAAAGCGAGGAAAAAAAATAACTCGTTCCACTGATTGGAATTTGAACCCACAACCATCTCGTTCAGACGCTGTGCCGCTGCGTCACGTTCACCTAAATATAAAAGTGTATAATATCAAACCCACCCATTGATTTCGTCCTCGTTATGTCGCACTGGTAACGTCGCGTATTCCTCTGAATCAGACAGAACTCGTAGCAAATTATCGAAATTGAGATTACTTTGCAAGTTTTGATGGAAATGCGCCATTGTTTTATGTGATAAATAATAATACGAAGCGATTCGCCCCATCCATGTTGAATGTACCGTACGTTGATCCTGCATAAAAATATAACAATTTTAGTTTATAATTCTAAAAAAAGCATGGCATAAAAGGATAGTTGATACTCCGATTCATAAGCAACACTCAATTTTCGAGGCATGTCAGTGTTGAGTGGCGAAATTTAACGCCACACTTTGTTTTCTTAACAGAACGAAGATAATTTATTCTCCCTTAATTCGAACCCAAGTCCGTCGTGTTGTCAGTAACACGTCTCAACTCAACAAGTCACTGCTCCTCGACGATTTCACTATAATATACAAAATCACAAAAACAAATCTGACCTCTTCTATTTCCACACAATTAGCGTTCATCAAAGCATCCAGAGAGGTTTGAACCAAATTAGACAAATAATAATTAATATCTTGAGGTTCCAAACTTTCGAGTTTATAATACGAAGGGTTTTTGAGGAGACGACGGAAGAAATACGTCCAGGTCATGTAGTCCAGAATGTCTTGTTTTGTTTGTACTGTTCCTGTGATAATAATAAAGATAAAATATTTACAAATTTTCTTCCTTTCAAAAGTAAAAATATGTAAATCGATGGAATCGGTCGAATCGATATTTATATCAATAAGTTTTAAATTGTTTCTTTTACTTTAGTAATAATTAAACGAAGATTTTTATTCGTATTTCCAAAATTATTATGAATAATAAAAATTTTGGATGGGACACTTGCAACTTGCTCATATAGGAAGTGTAGACTAAGACGTCCAAGATGTTTTGGATTGATTTTGTGGATATGTTTATTTTATTAATATAAATATTTTCTCAGTTTTGCTAAAAGAAGAGCGCCACTGGATTAAATTTTAAATTATTTAGTCCTAAAATTAATAGAAAGTTAAAATAACAGCAAAGTTTCGACTAGGTCTTCTGGATAATGAAAATATAGGAAAAATGTACTTACCAGCTACAATTTCAGCATTCAAGTGATCAGATAAAACTTCAAGTAAGCTGGACTCTACCGGGAACGGTTCATATAAGAACTTCTTGTAGAAGTTCTTTTTCTGATCGTGTACCAATACCACTGCGACACCTTCGTTGTCGTACTGAAAGTTTTTAGGGATATTTAATAAATATGAAGATATGAATGGATAATGGTGACATGTTGCGTTTTAAAATATTAAAGTTTTTATAAATGATTATTTTAAGCGTACATAAGTAAGGAAGGATGGAAAAAGGAATTTTGTAGTTTTATAATGTAAAACTAAACCAAACTCGTTTCACGCTTTATCCCTAGCGGGGTAGTCAGAGAGAACAGAGAGGTAAAGTTTTATACATTATATAAAACTACAAAAAACTACAAAAATGTTTTCATTTCATATAGATTTTATTGTCAATTGGTATTCGCAAAAAAATATTAAATTTATTTTAATTTAAAGTAGTCAAAATATCAGTAAGAGTCAGTCACATTAACTGTCATTTACTTAATTAAGGTCGACTAGCTATGCCCATGAATTCACTTGGCACAACTCAATTGGGTACAGGACATCTTTATACCCATATCTCTTATGTTTCCCGTCGATATACTTCACCCCTTTGATAACCACAAGATGGGACGTCAAAATGAAAAAAAAAAAAACTATTAAAATATAATCTGTTGATTTAGTTATACAAACCTGAGGTCTACCAGCTCTCCCCATCATCTGTAACACATCAGTGATAGGCATATCCACATATCGTTTCTGTTTCCCGTCAAAATACTCCGTGCCCTTGATGACCACGAGGTGAGCGGGAAAGTTGACACCCCACGCTAAAGTTGCTGTACAGATAAGCACCTGGTAGGATAAGTGTAAGGTTTAGTTATGCCATTTTCACGCGTTTTAAAAAAACTCTTTTTATTCAGTTTCACGCCTTGTCCCGCAGAGGCACTAACGTGAAGCGATCGACTTCCTCTCGAGGAAATGAAATATTTAATTAAATTCTATTTTTCTACTCTAGGCAACGCGCGGCGTTGAGTTTCATCTCTCAACCCGCAACGCCTCCAGAATTCGCCAGGAAGTGGGGAACAATGTATGTATCTTTTCATTAAGTTTCCTCTGCCTACCTTGCTATGTCCAGGATAAAGCGTGAAAATGTAAAAAACTCATATTAAAATAATTACAAAAACGATATTCATAAACTTAGTGCATAACAAAGATTGAAAGTTTTGAGACATTTACTTGTATCTTCTGATTAATAAATAACTCTTCAACTGTACTTCGGTCCTTCTCGTGTAGGCCGGCGTGATGTATCCCGATACCGTACGCCAAAGTTAGTTTTAGGTTAGATTCTCGAATATTCGCCAATATTTGCTCCATTTCAGATTCTTGCATGTGTAACCACTGTTTGGGATTGTCTTCCGCTGCTAGGTAGGCTATTAAATCCAAGGCGGTTAATCTAAAAGTAAATAAATTAAAATATATAAAAGTATTTAAAGCTATTCATGGCACAAAAGTAAAGCATGTAAGTTCGATTCCCAACCGAGGAAATGAAATATTTAATGTTTTCATTTCCGACAGTCAATAAGCAATAACTCCAAAATTAACTCGAAAAGTGGAGTGGCAATCATATATATGTATATATATATGCATTACCTAGTCTGTCGTCTACTAGATACAAAAACAAGTGTAGGTGCATTTGGAGAGTGCGTCCTTATTGCTTGGAAAGTCGGTTTGTTCATTGACATCATCCGAGGACAGTAGTGGCGTCCGGGATGACCCGATATGTGAACCTGGGAACAAATTAAATAATTAAAAATACATAGTATAATATTTAATAAAAGTGTAACTCATGAGAATAAGAATAAGAAAACAATAATAATTTTTTGAGGCCGGTCGTGGCGCAGTGGCACGAAGTGTGACTGTAAAATCGATTGGTTGTGGGTTCGATCCCCACTCGAGGAGATGAAATATTTACTTAAATTTATATTTCCATTTCTTCGCTCTGGTGTCAAGGCTAAGCGCGGCGTTGAGTTCTGCCACTCAACACGCAATGCCTCCAGAATTCGGCAGAAAGTGGGGAATGGAGTGTCTTAACACTAGGTTCCCTCTGCCTACCCTGCTGTGTGCGGGATACAGCGTGAAGCTGAATAATAATTTTACTAATTAAAGATGTATATATTTTTTTTACGTCATGATTTTGAAGTTGGAACAAAGTTATTATAGTATTCTGTAATTATTTCTGTAATTTTTTCCACATTTTTATCGTCGACGAATAGTGACAGCCATTAAGTTAGCTGTTAAATTTTGAAAATTATTAGTCGGGAAGAAAAAAGAGGAAGATTTTTTTTTTAAATTAAATCTGCGCCATCTACAGCTAACTTCACGACCCGTCAACCGTATTGTAACTTCCAAAGATTTTTTGATGATGCTAAATTATAATTAATAAAGATATGTAACATAATCTCACCTCCAAAGGCACGGGTCGTACTGAAGGTCTAAAATTAAAGAGACCCATTTCGCCTATATTAAGCCAGTTAGCAAGATCCTTAGCGTTCGCCAGCGCTGTGGAAAGTCCGATGATTCTTAAACGACGAGACGTGTGCGATTCTATAAAGTTTGTCCTATAAATAAATGAATTGAAATACAATTAAAGGGCACGGACCAAGTGTCTATAGTGGTATTGAACTAATAAATATAATTTAAAAGCATAGAGAAAAACTATAAAGAAACTTTGTTGAGCAAAAATAAGATCTTAGCCTCGATTAAATTTAATTTAATTGAACTAATTAAGCAATTACTCTAAGCTATACTAATTAAAAGTATTAAATCCAATGTCCATATAGTTAGGTAAATCTAGATTTTATATCGTAAAAAAAAACCTCACCTAGAAACTATAACCTCTAGCACCGGTCCTCTATCCTCCCCCAACAAGTGTATTTCATCAATAACGATGAGGGCCACGTCCCTTACATAGTTCCTGGTCTGCCAAGAGCGGCTGATGCCGTCCCACTTCTCGGGGGTCGTCACTATTACGTGGGAACTGCGTATCGCTCGGATATCCGGGGATACGTCACCTTAAATAAAAATATTATCTAGACTAATATTATATTGCTGAAGAGTTTGTGTGATTGGATACGCTAAGCTCAGAAACTGCTAGTTGCGAATTGGACACTTTCGTTCCTCATTATTCGTCGATTTATGGAATCGAATTGCGTGTTGAGTTGGAATTGAACCCATGATCTGCCGTGTTTACAACCGATATTTGTGGCCCTGCGGCACGACTGGCCCTTAGGCTTCTTGCGTGACGTTTCTCAATTCGATGTATCCCACTGTCTTTAATATCGCGGGCAAACGCTGGCCTTGGATGAATCTTACTGCATACAACAATAATTGAACTGTGCTATTAAAGATTTTTTTTATAAAATAAATTAATTATTAAATTTACCTGTTAACTCAACAACCTTTTTGCCCAATTTCTCTTCTAATCTAATTTTCCAATCTTTAATACGTTCCTTTACTAGCGCTTTCAAGGGTGCTATATACACTACCTTAAATAATAAAAAAAAAAATAATTACATAAAAAATATTACCGTATAGCAGTATAAAAAAATACAGAGATCATAAATATCATAGTATGTACCTAACGCAAGTTGTGGATTCAAGTCTGGTTATATAAACATAAAATAAACTAGATAGACTCTTTGTTTATTATTTTAAATGCGTAAAAACGAGAAAAAAATCAATGTATGCATTTTAAAAAAAAGCTTTTAGATATATATAAGTTATTATTTAATATAAACTTAACTTCCAAATTCGATTCCTATACAACTTATAACTCACATAATCAAAATAAAAAAATATTTTCATGCATAGTACAGTACGGTCGACGAGTCATGGCTGCCCTAAATGTAGCTGTAAATAGCTGCGCAGATTTGATCTTAGGCTATTTCTTAATTTTGGTTGTACATTAAAACTGCAAACTTACCTTACACCCCGGATACTGATTAAACACTCTAAACATGGCCACTTCAGCAACAATAGTTTTCCCGGAGCCCGTAGGAGCTCCCAGTAACACGTTGTTGTCGGTGTGATATAGACAATGGAATATTTGCGTTTGTATCGGGTTGAAGTGACTAAAGTTGTATAGCATTTCGTATGACGGGTCGTTCAGCGCTGTCACCGGGAGCGGCTGGAGTTCTAGGAGGTCTGAAAAATTTATTACTTTTTACTAATTAGGAAAAATAAATAGGAATAAAGTAAGTACTAAAATTGAAGATTTCATAAGAATTCCGTTAAAATCAAAAATAGTGTACAAAAGTTTGCTAGGAAACTTTTATACCAAAATAATACATACAGATAAGTTCATAGTGACTAAAGACAAATATTACGTTTATAATTTGCTGTAATTATCACGCATATAATAATCTAAGAATCTTGGTTGACTATATATATATATATATATAGGGTGCGTAGAAATCCTTGAATATAGATAGGTGTGTATTATAATACTTGTGACCCGCTCGCGGCTTCGCCCGCTTCTACTATAAAATTATTTAGTTTCTCATCGGAATTAATTTTCTTGATTTAATATAATAGCATTATCAATTCAAAGACAATATCTATATATTGAAAACTAGAATGCTAAAATAGTAAAATATTATAAAATAGTGATACTATATTATAATTATGAACTACAACGCGTTACAGACAATCATTATAAACAATTTATTAATATTTACACAAAGAGGTGTGAGTTCAAGACCAGATAGAAAAAATTTAATATGCGTTAAAAGTTTTCTCTGTTCTTAGTAGAAAGGAAAATATTTTGTCGTATATATTTTTTTTTTTAGCTTCACGCTATATATCCCGCACACAGCAGGGTAGGCAGAGGGAACCTAGTGTAAGACACTCCGTTCCCCACTTTCTGCCGAATTTTAGAGGCATTGCGTGTTGAGTGGCAGAACTCAACGCCTCGACACCAGAGCGAAGAAATGGAAATATAAATTTAAGTAAATATTTCATCTCCTCGAGTGGGGATCGAACCCACAACCAGTCGGTTTTACAGTCACACTTTGTGCCACTGCGCCCCGGCTGGTCGTATATTTATTATTGTATTATATGTAAATTTGTTATAGTAATAAATATAATAGTAACAAATGTACCTGTGTGAGGAGGATGTGTTTCTGGTAAAATAAGGTGTTGGAATGTTAACGGTAGAACGCTTTCTGAGCCCAACCACCTGAAATATATATTATTTTTGTAAAAAGAGTTTAAAAAGAGACAATTTATTTTAATAACTTATTTGTTTATTTTATGATTCATAGATATATTTATTTTTCTTCACGCTGTATCTCCCACCAAGCAGGGTAGGCACAGGGAACCTGGGAATGTAGTGCGAAGGAATGGAAATATTAAAATATTACATTTCCTCGAGTGGGAATAGAATCCACAACAGTCGCGTTTACAGTCGCACGTTTATGCCACTGTGTCACAGGCGGCTTCTACCAGTATGACAACAGGGGTACGACAAAAAATATTTTAAACAAAAAATAATTACCTTTCCGAAGTAGCTCTGATATAATATTGTGGTGGAAGAGGTTCAGAGATTGGTATTGTTATGACGAGTTCCTGTGGCTCATTAGTCATAACCTGTTAAGTAAATTATAAACTTACAAATTATATAAAACCTTTATATACAATAAAAAAAAGTAATGACAAAAATTATACATTTTATATAAAAAATCAGAGTTTAACAGTAACAAGCGATGTCATAAGCTATTAAGGAAAATATTTGAAACTATATGCATATCCATTAAAGTATTATGTTTTTTTATATTTAATTTTTTAATAATTCATTAATTTCGAAAACATAGAAACCTGCTTCTTGGTGATGAGGAAATATTCATGATAGTACATAATATCTGTGTCGGGATCTTCAACCCAAATCCAGAACGCTTCAGGCGCTTTACCGTGATACTTGTCGTTCCATCTGTAATTTAATTAATTTAAGAATTTAATATGCAATATATAGTTTTGTCAAAAGGTTAAAGGTCAATACTTAAATCTGTTATAAATCCAAATAAGTGGCTGCTTGTTTTAACTACTTTACTGTTTAAATTTAAGTTTAATTTTTTTTTCAAAATTAAATTTCAATTTTTTTTGTGAAAAAGGGTGCTCCGTTTCTAGGTTCCCCTCTACCTACTAAAAAATAAAATAAACATGTACTTACTTGAAGTTAGGTGTTATAATCAATCGTATCCGTAGCACAGTCCTCGTGATGGGATGTAGACTGGCTTCCATTTCCAGCAAGGGAAATTCATCTGCACATTTCTTTAGATGTCGTGCTGTTTTAGGATTACGTATGAGATCACCTGTAATGGTTTGGAGAAATCATACTTAATGTGATTTACAACAATTATTACAAATTTCAATAAATGTTCTATATTGTATATTATTTTTTTTTATATTATTTTATAAATGAATCCACTTTAAATATTTGGTGTAAAACGTACCTATTTCCTTCCAATCCATATCCCTAATCTGGTCAGGCTTTAGCATGGGATACTCTATGTGCTTCAATATTTCGTTTGGGAAACAATTAAACTGTCTCATGTCACTGTAGAAGTCCCATAGTTGCAATTCCATCATTTTCGCCATTTTGAGGTAAAGTCCCGCCATGTACGCGTTGTTCTTACGTAGTGTTATTTCGAATAAAGCACGTACTATTCTTACAGCGTTCTATATAGGGGAATGTTTTATTAGAGTAATTTAACATTTCTAATCTTCCCTTGCTTTGAATATCCATAATTTGATATACAGTCGTAATCAGTTTCTATGTTATGATGACTTTAATTACATCAATACAAATATTTATATATATTTTTATTTTATCAATATATTATTTACTTTGCAGATTAACAAAAAAAAATCGAGAACAAATTTAGTAGTCGATAATTTTTTGACTTATTAACTGGATAACTGGATTAAATAAAAGCATACCTGACTAATATAATTCAAGTCCGACTGCAATGAAGAACCGTTTACTCTACCCCTCGATAAATAAGTTTGCAATAAAATGTTTATTTTCCAATGTATATCCTCGGGTGGATCTTCTATTCTTAATTCTCCGAACTGATCCTTGAGGTGCCATAGTTCTGTTAATTCTTCTTTGCGTACCTGATTTGATGGAAATAACATGCAATCAGTTAAGTTAGTTGAGTTTCGCCACTTTATTTTAATGGAAACGAAGTGTCTTAACACTAGGTTCCCAGGTTCCTTCTGCCTATCTTGCATCTATGTGCAGGATACAGCGTGAAGTAAAAAGAAAAAAAATAGTCGGGGCGGAGCAACTGCAAACACAATGATTCGATTCCTATTCGGACAAAAAAAAATATTTCTATGCGCTTCGGTAAGAAGGCCAATTGCAGTTTTCAGTTCTGCAACTCAAAATATCTCGCAAATTAAGTAGTGTGATAGTGTCTTATCAGATTTTTTTAACATTTAGTTAGTCGCATTCAGAAAAAAGTCGTGTACATTGGGAATCTAACACAGAAGTTACACCGAAAAATAAATATATAAAAAATTACTCAAGTTAAGGTTGAATTGAATCAATCTATTCCAGAAACTATATTTATATGATTTCAATTTTTTTATCTCTCCAAAATTCTAGTAGAAATTTATTATTTTCTCTATTTTTATATATTAATATATTATAATATTACCTTCAACTGTTGGAAATCGGAGCATCTGGTCAACATTTCGAGTACATATCCCTGTGTCATAGACTTCCTGACCATAGAGTTGAATACTTCCATTGTTTCACAGGTAATATAGTAATGACTTGCGGTCCTTCCTAAGTCTGTAATAAAATATAATTGAAATTGAAAGTGGTTATAGGTTTGATTTCCATATGTGAAAAATTTATAATAAAATAAACAAATTTAATTAATTAAACAAATTTATAAGTTACGCAAGAGACGGAATTAGCAAAAGCCCCTATCATAGCATTTACACATATTACTAAATACTACAAAGAGGTCTGTGCCACCACAGGGGCACTACAAATGTGTGACTGCAAAACGAGACAGGTTTCAAGGTTCGATTCCCAAACGACGAAATGAAATTAATGTATTCATTTTCTTCTCTCTTTCGCTGTGATGTCGAGGCCAATGCAGAGGGAGTCTATCCTGCTAGATGCGGGATATAGCGTGAAGCTAAAAAAAAAAATTAATATTTACCAGTAATATTAAGATCTCCAGTACGTTCGTTGTATCTAAGCATGTGCGTGCGATCAAGTTGCATTGCTGCGTTTGTAATTAATTCTCGTCTTTTTGTTTCCAGCATCGGTTCTTCTTGCACATCGCTGTAGGTTAAGCCGTATACCTGAAAATTAATTTTAATATAACACAAAATATAGACGAAATGTATATAAATCTCTGTACTTTTGAGTCTACCAGTGACCCCGGACTTCCAAAATGTATAATCTTGAAAATACGCGGTTTAAAAATAACTTCATTTAAAATGTGTATATAAATCTCTTATACTTTTCTTGCTTATTTTGTATATTAAATAAATCAGAGTTGAGTTTTTTTTATAATCAACAAGAACAATATTTTAATAATCTGTCCATGTTATAAAATATAGAGAAATCTACATCTATTATGTTTAGTCGAACGCTGTTCTAATTTACACTATTAAATAAGTAAAAGTACCAGTTTCTAGAAATAAACGTTTACCTGTGGATTAATTCTCATTCTTACAAAGAGATATGTATAACTCAACCACTCAACTGCTTCATCTATATTTGTAACTGTTCCTAAAGCAACCTACAAAAAAACAATAATACGTTACATATAAAAATCAAATCAGCTTCACGCTCTATCCCGCACACAGCAGCGTAGGCATAGGAAACCTTGTGTTAAGTCACACCATTCTCCACTTTTCGCTGAGCTCTGGAGGCACTGCGTGTTGTGTGGCGGAACTCAACGCCGCGCTTTGCCTCGACACCAGAGTGAAGAAATGAAAATATAAATGTAAGTAAATATTTCATTTTCTCGAATGGGGATCGAACCCACAACCAGTCGATTTCACAGTCACACTTTGTGCCCCTGCGCCACGACATGCCTCACTATGTTACATATTATTGTACATTTATTATTTATTAATAATAAATTTATGCCAATTATTCGGATATTAGACATGAGAACTCGCAATATACAATTTTCTTATAGGGTATATAAAGAAAAGTAGTTCCATTCTATTCTAGAAAAAGTTACAAAAATTAAATGGACGAAGACGAACTAAATAAAAATAAGAAAAATAAAGAGCACATCTCACCTCAGCGTTCAAATTATCGGCCAAAAGATTAATAAAGTTACTCTCAATGGGGAACTGATTGGTCATAGATTTCAGATAATGTGTCAATTTATCGTGCGTTGTAATTATAATGCCCGTTCCGGAAGTATCGAATTGAGGTCTCCCAGCTCTTCCGAAGATTTGTAACACATCTAATATGCTTAGATCTACGAATGTGCCGTGACTTTGGTCGTATATTTCTGTGCCCTATAATGGAAAACAAAAATATTTAAACAAAAAATATTTTATATTTTTAAACAATTCTTGTTCAAGTTTCTGTTTCAGTCTGTGTTTTAGATTGTCACTACGAAAAGATCAGTAATTATACAAAAGGATATTTTTCGCTACATGAAAACGAAAATCTTAAAATTATAGCTTAGGTTATAACCAATCAGAAAATGTTAGTTTTAGTTAATATAATAACAGTATCATTATTTTATTATATTTTAATTTACAAGTAAACTTTTTTTATCTGTATTTTAAATATGAAAAGCAGCAGCCGTTACAATATAACTTTATTATTATGAATATGTTAAAATAATGTTTTTTATACAGATACAATACAATTTAAAATACATACTCGTATAACAACAGCGTGTGCGGGCAGATTAACTCCCCACGCCAACGTGGAAGTACAAACCAGTACTTTGATATAGCCCTCGGCAAAGTATTTTTCAACCATATTCCTGGAATATGTAAATGTAGTAAATTTTTTTTTTATTTATAGCAATAAGTATTTTTAAGAATATGCTCTAAGATATATTAAATGCTTTTTAAATTTAATTAGAATAATAAGTATAGTTTCAGCTTCACGCCGGGTTCCTCATATAGCGGGTTACGTAGAGGGAACCTAGTGTTAAATGTTAATATTTCAAATAAACCGCACTTTTCAAATATTTTTTGATACGAATACTGGGGTACATTCGCGCTTTGTCTACTTACCAGAGCGGAGAAAAAAAAAAAAAATTTTTTTTGTTCCCCCGACTTCACTAATGATTAAAAACTACATAATCAAAATCTATTATCTTTCTACATACGCATAAAAAATAGTTAGTTACAGTTCGGTCGACAAGTTGTGGCCGCCCAGAAGTTACCTGTTGATGTCTGCACAGTTTTGATTTTAGGATTTTTCCTACTTTTGAATATTTTCTTTCCGAGTGAACAAAAAGCGAAACTTCAGGAAACCTAACACCGCGTGGACACGACTCGTCGAGCGTACTGTAAATAACATATATTTAAACGTTACCTATCACTCCTCAACATGCCCGCATGATGACAAGCGAAACCAAACGAGAATAATTCACTTAAAATCTTATTCGGACTACTGCCTATAGATTTTTTCGCTTTTAAAAATCCTGCTGAATCTTCCGGTTCGAAATGCTTTAAATGTCCTTTCTTTTGGGCTAATTCCTTTAAAATCATGGCGGTTTGGTGTGTAGCGTTCCGAGCGTGTACAAAGACCATTACTTGATGTCCCTTTTGTACCATGTCTGATGCTTTGTCGTAACACACTTCGTTCATTATTTGCATCTGTAATATAAGTATATTGTATAAAGAAAAAATACATGTAATTATAAAATGCAAAGGATATATGGATATGAAATCATATTTTGTAAATATCAGGTTGACGCTGTTTCTCACGTGGCAGAGTATAATAATCTCAGGACTGTGTTATCAATACAGTTTTGAGTTCGATTTTAAGTCACGCTATGAAATATTTAAAATGTTAATTTTCACGTTTTGGCAACAAGGCAATGCGCGAAGTTGAGTTCCGCCAATCCGTGACATACAATCCATCAAGAATTCGGCGGAAATGTGGTACAATTGGGGGACTTTTTAACCTTTTTGGACTGGTTCTCAGGATCCTTTGGCCTACTCTGCTAGTTCCCCGCACTTAACACATGTCTCGTGACTTGGGAGGTGTGTTGTTAATAGAGTGTTACAATAATTTTCCACTGGCTAAACTGCTATACGAGAAGAAGCGTGAGCTGCTTACCTGTCTTAAATGTGCTCCACCACCACTTCCTGTTTCTTTGACACCAATAAATTGCTGTTCAAGAGGCACGGGACGGAAGCGCGAGTCAAAGAAAAATAGACCAATATTTGGATTGACTCGAAGGAATCTGGAAATTATACATATTATGTTACAACGAAATTTGAACTTGTTCCCTCCTAGAAATAACCCATACATACTCCATATAGAAATAAGCCATAGAGCCATGTCTTTAAGGATTTACCTTTTATACAATATACTCAATAAAATGATTACCTGGCAACATCTAAATAATTGGGCAAAGTGGCTGATAATCCGACAATCCTAATCATATTCTGGGTAGACTCGACCTGCCTCAGCGTCCTTGCGACAATCGCTTCTACTATCGGACCTCTGTCGCCATGCAGTAAGTGCACTTCGTCTATGATCAACAGTTTTACTATGGACGCCAGTTCTGTGTCAGCTGTGGATTTATATAAATAAGTTTAGTTAATTAAATTAAAATATGGTTGACTTTAGAATAACGGTAATTTACAAAAATGATAGTACTCGGATCCGCCACATGCTATGCATGGCAGGTGGAGTTAAGCGAAGCCATGTAGCGCAAAATTTTGCGAATTTTTTTCGCAATTTTCTGTTTTGTCCGCACGCGCTGGGTTAGCTTAGTCAATGTTCAATATGTGTGCGTGAATTTCAAAACATTTCACAGCTTAATTGTTTACAATTACAATTATTTACATTCTACACATTTTTTATAAGTCAATGCCGCAATATATATAATAAAAAAACCGGACAAGCGCGAGTTAGGCTCGCCCGAAGAAATTGCAGGAAGCAAAAACATTTTAACTGCGCGATGTTGGTGATAATTTTATATAAAATTGTATTTTAAATGAAAAATATTTTAGAATTAATTAAATTATTCAAGCTCACTCGCTCCTTTCCTAGTAACTACGTCCCACTTCTCCGGCGTTGTGACAATCATTTGTGTTTGTTGCACTTCTGTTTTAGTTAATTTCATATCTCCCGTTAACTCTTTGACTGTTATTCCTAGACCCTTAAGACGTTTCCCGAAACTTGCTGTCATTTCTGAGGCTAAAGCTTTCATTGGCGCTATGTATATAATCTGCGATAAAAAATATATATCAAGTGAAAAAAATCCTAGTTTATCTGGTTAACCATTTAGATCCATGATATAAAAAAAAACAAAAAATAGTAGTAATCACTAAAACAACCGAAAATGTAAGTTAAGAATAAGTCTTGTATTATAATGAAGTTGAAAGGCATTAAGTTCTTTATAATTCAGATAGTCCAGTGGTACCCCACAATTATTGAAAGCAGCTACCAACCAGGTTCCTTCTGAAAAATGTTTCGTATACTATATATACTTACTTTAAATTTATTCTTCATTATGACATCGTTCTCTATATGTTGTTTTATCTGATGCACCACAGTGAGTAGCGCTATGTTAGTCTTCCCGGCGCCGGTGGGCGCGCATATCAATAGATTCTCATTTGTGTTATACGCCGTTTGGAACACTACGGATTGTATACGATTCAACTCTTTTATATTCTCAAACGCCATTTGTCCGATCTAGAAAAATATTGGAGTGTTTGTTATACTTATTTTTGTAATGCAATTTATTCAGTTTAACGCTGTATCCCTCACACAGCAGGGTAGGCAGAGATAACCTAGTGTTAAGACACTCTGTTTCCCACTTTCCGCGGAGTTAGGCATTGCGTATTGACTGGCGAACTCAATGCCGCGCTTAGCCTCGACACCAGAGCGAAGGAATGGTCTTAACACTACGTTCCCTCTGCCTACCCTGTTGTGTGCGGGATACAACGTGAAGCTGATTTATACTAATACTAAATAAGTTTGGATGTGGCCAACTGTATCTTATACAACTCAGTTTCAACATATTTTATGTTTCCCAAAATGCATAGTAGATATAAACGTAAAATATACATTTTTTAAATATTTAAACACTAAGAAAAACCTTTTTAAATGTTTTAATCAAGTCTTAAGGCAATACTAAAAATGGATATTTCTTTAATAATAATATCTATAAGTACCTCATCCATATCTGATATGGGGACACGTTTGTTTCCCACTTCCAATGGCGCTGACTCGTTTTTAGGTATTAATACTTCTTCATATTCCTTATTGTCTTTTCTTACTGCGTTTTCTGGTAATATTAACTTAAGACCAGATACAAAACCTGAAACAATTTAATGTAATGTAATAATATATAAACGATTAATCAGCTTCACGCTGTATCTCGCACACAGCAGGTTAGGCAAAGGGAACCTAGTGTTAAGACACTCTGTTCCTCACTTTCTGCCGAATTCTGGAGGTATTAGAGTAATAAGCAATACCGCAAGAATTTGGGAATGGAATGTCTTATCACTAAGTTTCCAGGTTTCTGCCTGCCCTGCTATATGTGGTATACAGTGTGAAGCTAAAAAAAGGGTATGTGATAGTCTTGAAAAAAATCGTTGAAGTATTAGTCTTAATATAGTATAAATACTTTTATGGGCACATTACCTGCAGAATTCTTAGCATTTATAGAGGAATCATAAACATTTGGATATTGCACTTTAGTTTGAAAGTAAGATATCTTTTGTAAAATAGGATCTACGTTGTTTGATCTTGTTGTAGAAAACGGGACTACAGGTTTTGATAACTCTGCTATCCTATTAAACATTTTAATAAATTAGACATGAGAAATATTAGATATGTATAAAAAAAACTTTCTTTATAACAACACAACTTAAATTGCTGTATAAATAAAAAATATATATTTATTTGTATTTTATTTATATTAAGTTCACACATTTCAAGCATAAAAAAGACATTGCATTATTAAATACGGTTTATACCTTTTGGCTCTCAACTGTGCTACATTAATTTCTTGATTATCATCATCATCATCTTGTCTCTTGGCATTTTTTTGCTTTTTCTCTTCTTTCCTGACCAATTTTGCCAACATCTTTTCTTGCCCAGATTGTACTGACACTTGACATAAATATTGAGGCATTTTATTTTCTGGGAGGAGTGAAGCAACTGGAAATAATAATTATAAAAAAATATTTACATTTTTTTTTACTTTAACATTTTATTTCGCTTTTACTATGGTAGACATTTTTGGGCACTGCATTTCATTTTTCTCCAATTAGGGGTCAAATCCACTACCATTCTATTAAATATCTGATTCCTTCCTACAGCACCATGATGGACTCATGAATTCAGTTGTTTTATATTAATTTTGTTAGTTCTGTAAATTATTGTGCCCAATTTATATCAAAATCAGTTTCTAATTTAGGATCTACAAAGCCAGAGATGGGCATACAGAGATAAAACAAAGAGGACCTCCTTCTGTTTTTGTGGTGGGTTATAAATTAAACTTAATTTACTCACTTTCAGCAATAGAAGGCTGTGGCGGAGGAGCTTTCAAACTATCAGTGATATCTTTTCTATGTTGCAATATTTCTTCAATAAACTCAAATTTTTCAAAACCTAGTAACTCAAATAAGTCATTTTGTATTTCATCATTACTCCTTGGTGAATTCAATAATGTTATCATAGATTGTAGAATATCTGCACTTGATATACCGCTTGATACTACATATAATTCCTTTACTTTAGTTTCTAACCATACTTTGCCAAACTAAAATAAAAAATAATAATAGCAATCTATTTTATTCTTTTATTAATATTATTCAGTGTTATATTTTAATAATTTAATTTATTGTAAGCTTCATGTGTTTGGTTATGAGAGCTAGGAAAAGAAAATTATACAATTTGCTTAAATAGGGATGAAATCTGCACAGTCACATTATAAGTCAATGGTGTGCTGCTGCCCCATATTTACAACAATATTGTTTTTGTTTTAGATCTCACTAGAACTGACTTCCAAACAGGTGGTGGTAGCTTTTTAGTTTATATGTGCATTCCACAATTCAAAAGCTTATAATAAATTGTCTATTTAAATAAAGAATATATTGAATTTGAAATATTCTTTTTAATCATAGATAGATACCTTAGATGCTGGTTTCGAAACACTTTGAACATTGACCTCTTTAGTAGCTATGTTATTGTATCTCATAGAGAAATCAGTAACAAATGCACTGGATGTGGCAGGTTTCTTAATAAGTTTTGCTAAAGGTTTCTTAGCAGGCTTGTACGGAATATAATGGCACTGTATATTTTCACCCCATATCTTCTTCTCTTCTACTTTTTTGTTTTCTGTCTTTATGTAATCTTTAGATTCCTCTGTTATAGTGCTTGAAATTAGCATTACTATCTGAAATGTTTTACATAAATATTTAATTTGGTTGGTAAAATATATTGTATTTAAAAAAAATAATTTTACTAATGATATGGAAAGATTAATAAGTAGTAAACTTAGTGTTAAGATGCTCTATTTGTTATTTACTCTCTAATTTTCCAAGGCCAAGAAAAAAAATCTTTCCTCACTTAGAGAAATAATTTAACAAAAATAAGGATAAAATCTACAACATTTTTCAAAAAAAAATAATTTGCTCTTTAGAAAAAAAATATTTAAAAATTTAGAAGTTTAGCTTGTGCAGTAAAATAGACCTATTAATTTACTCAAACAAAAATGATGTATGCAAGTATACTTATCTAATTAACCAGTACAGAAATAATATATCACCTCACAAATCTTATTAGCAGTGCTTGATAAAACAGTGCCGAACATTTGTCTTAATTGTGACAAATGTTTTAACATTACTAATTCTTGCTCTAAAAACATTCTCAAAGTAAATACGGCCGCATCCTCTAATATATCATTTGTTACATCTCCAGTAAGAAGTTTGCATGCATCCTTTAACTGATCAAGCAGAAGAATAACTGACGAAGGTTCATGGTTCTTTATGTAACTGTATATATCAGTAAAAGATTTGAATCTGTAACATACATTTTATAAAAGATTATTTGACAGAAAGATTATAAAACAATTTATTAGCAAATAATTGTTTTTTTCTTACCTCTGGGTGTTTTTTGGTAATATCACTAATAATTTGTTTATATCAGCTGAAGGTTTTAGACAGCGAGGCTTATCTAGTTGTGTGTGAGCTCTGAGAGCTCTTGTTATTCTTGGTAATTCTAACATTGTTGATATAGACCTAAAAATATTGCAAAATCTATTATTATATATTTTCTTACATTACTATCACAATATTTTTAACAATAATATAAATATTTAAATGTGAGAACAAAAAAAATATATATATATATATATATATATATATTAAAAACCCTTTGTGGATATACTTACAATATTGTGCAATATTTATATTGTGCTTATTCCTAATGAAGTTTTAACAAAATGAATACGTAACTTTTTATAAAAAAAAACAAAAAATAACACAATAAACTTTTGATATACTTATATTTAAGCAAAAAAAGTCTCAATCAGCTAAAAGTATGAAATTAAACTATGTATATTTCGAATTACTTGCTGCGTTTACATATTTTATCCTTTCCCTTTGACGTATGTAACGTTGACACTTGATAATCAGCCGGTATTGACAACAATAGGGTCGTTCAAAAACATTTACAAATAAGTAGTTAGTTGTCAACTTCAATAGTTATTTATTAAATCCGTTTATATTTCGTTTAGAAAAAAGCAGCAAAGCACGATCATATATTGATTTTTGTGTGGAAAGTTATTATTTATATTTATATATATATATATTTAAAAATAATTAATTAACTTATTTATCTCTTATATTGATTAGAATTGTACCAACATAAATGCATATATATATAATAATAATTGCATAAGCAATAAAAGCTATAAATAGAAATACTTATAGTATTTCTGTTTAGTTTATTTACATGTATATGAAACTTGTATATCGCCGTCATCGCCACCGACTGGGCCGTGAGAGTGACCGAGTTTACGAATCTACCCCTTATTCAAAGGTTTCAACAATCCATGCTTGCCACTTTTATATAAGCTTTTGTTACAGTTTGTAATTTTTCTTGTACGTTTACTACGATTATGTACGTTTGTGGTTGACTTTGTAATAACTATATCATGTTTAATTTAGATTTACCACTTGTGCTACCACTGTAATAAGTATATTTAAAGTGGTATTGATAAAACTCAGTACTAACCGTGAGTAGACTTTAATATTCAACTCTGCAACCGTCTAGGAATAAAGTAAAAAAGAAAAACAATGTCCTTTTAATTTAAGTTGCTTTTATTTATTGAAGCAATAGTTACAATAATTAATACTATCGGTACATATAGAATTACATTATTAGTTCTATAGTTTTAAAATGAGATTACAGTGATTATCTTGTAGATTGTAACATACGATGAGTTATATTTGAATGTTTTACCTGTGCTTTTATGGTTTTTCTGTGGCAATACCTAATTTTAAATAGTTATATTTTTATACAACACTTAAATAAGTAGAACTTTCAAATACAACAGCTACAGCCTATAAAATCTAAACACACATTATATATTCAATATTCATTTAATCAGATGCATCGTTAAACTTCTATGTTGGAGTAAGATCGTTAATGGCGTCAAGACAGTATAGATAAAATTATCGGCTAATTTAAAATATATATTTTTTATGTTACTCACACTCATCGCCAAGTCGTCACGAAATAGCGTCGCAGTGTGACCAACATAAAAAAATATATTTAATTAGGTAGTTGGTAATTTAATCGATACGATTTTGATTTACTAATAGCAATCTTACCCTAATAAAGTACCTTATATGACACTACTTTAAATTGTTTATGAGACATGAATGGGAACTTGTTGATGGTACGATATTCAATTAATATATTTTCAATCTAAACAAAATATTCTATCTAATTGTAATATTGTGATTCATTAAACGTAAAGTAAATATCTTATAACTATAATAATAATATATTTAAATAAATTAAGCTGGGTAATTATAATATATTAGCCAAAACATTTATACACTACGCTCGTTTTTATTTTATGTTATTTAAACATTATAACAGAAATTAGCATTTAAAATTCAAGCAATCCAATTAATTTTATATATTGTTTTAAGTACATACATATAAACAATTTTATAAATAATAATAATAATTAATAAACATTATATACATTTTTTTAAAATTAAATAATAAATATTTCCAATTTATTAGGATCTTAACAGTAAGCATAATAATTATATATAAGTACTTATTATATTAAGTTTAGGGCAGTAAAGGCGAAAAGTATTAATATTTTTTTTGCATTTTACGTCTACTAATAAAATAATAATTGTTACATTATTTTTAAATACTATTAGGAATGTGAAATGTAGAAAGCTAAAGATTTACAGCGTACAGATATTTTTTTTGTCAAAAATTGATATGACATACCCTTTATTATTTGATAACAATATAATCTATGACCCTAAATAAAAAAAACATAATATATTATTTTAATTAAAAACTTTATAATGTAACTTATATATACATATTTTGTATTTTTAAAGTATATTTTACTTTAAATAATTGTTACTAAATGTATTTAATGTATAAAGAAAAAAGAAAATCTTTAGCCCTCAATAAATAGGGAAATATGGGTAAATATATAATTATATATTATTATGTAATTTAACGTTTCGTTTTGTAAATATATTATGTTTTGTACTTTGTTTTAAATATCATTATAAAATAAATACTTTAAAAATAAATTAACACTTTTCCCCTTTACCTATTTATGCTATATTGTCTAATTCAAGACATGTGGTGTGTTTGTATTTACCTTACAGTGAATTGAGGCCTCCATTTTTGAATGGTAAGAACTTTGAAACGCCTAAATAGAATTAAAACACTTTTAAAATCAATGTTTTGTACTAAAATTAAAAATAAATTAGGCAGAATATTTTATGTCCTATATTATATAGATATTTTTGTAACACAAATCAAAATCCAAGCCAATTAAAATATTTTCTTATTGTTTTATTTTTAGAAAAGCTTCAACGATCCACACACAACAATTTTAAAGCCTTACCGGTTAAAAAACAGAGGCAAATGAGTTAAGTTTAATTTATATCTATACCCACGTTATATTTTTTACTAAAATTCGATAAAACACCTATAATAAGAATCAACAATATCATAGTGCATTAATATGACTATAATTAAACGTAAAAATCTAATATGCCACAATATTTCTTGACTTATCCACTATTTTTATTTATAACTTTTGCAACTTTCGTAGCTTAGCATTGTTATAGTCAATAAATCAAAAAATATTCTTTTATATATATGTGACATATATTTTGACTACATTTTGGTACTTTCGACTCAATTCAATACTATTTATACAAATAATGAAAAAAAAAAATATTTTTTAAATATAGGATCGCATTTACTTGGAAATGGAAAGACGAGGTATTATGTTAAATCACAATATAAAATAAATATATCATTAAAAGCAGTGTTGAAACGAAACATGTGAGTTGATAAACAGTTTATATTATTTCAATCTTATAATATAATAATTTATATAAATCAAACATTGAAACGTGCTATAATATGTTTTATAACTAGTTAGTGTTAACTAGTACAAGCTACGTATATTTTACACACAGAAAAGATAAATATCGGATTATAATATTTTATTAACATTTTCCTATATGTATAACAATAATAAATAATAATATGTTCGTTTATAATGACGATTACCATAGACAGATGACTACTAAATCTACAGTTATTCTATTAATGACTAGATTGTTTAAAAAAAGATGAAAAAAAAATTATTAAATTGATTTTACAGTACGGTCATCGAGTCGTGGCCACCCTGATGTTAGTTGTAGACTAACTTGGATTTTAGGATATTTTTGAATACTTTCTTGAAGAGTGAACGTTTACCTGGCCGCCCTGGCTCACGACTTGTTGAACGTACTGTAAAATATATATTTAAAGCAATGTCTATACTTGGAATGGACCATTACAAACAACCTATGTACCTATTCAACATCTAAAAAGTGTTTATAAAAATATTGTAAGCACAACAAATAATTCATAAAGGGTATCAAAGTTCGACTATAAAGCTGGCGTCACACGGGTAATGTCACACCGTATTTTTATTATATATTCTCTAAAAAACCTGTTAACCCAAAAGCAATAATTAGAAACGGTGTGACGTTAAAATCCCTACAGAGACGACAGAATAAGAAATATATGAAGTATAAAAATAAATGCGGTTACTAACAGTTCCACGTCAGAAACTTGGTCCAAATTTAAGAGAAAAAAAAAAAAACATTAAATCCGTCTTATTTTTGAACACAATTTAAAATTACAAGATATGGTATATTTTCGATAAGCCTTAGGTATCTATAATATGTATAGCAAATAGCGATATAATATGTTGTTACGATTTCACAAGGTAAATAGTTTAACAAAGAAAGATCTTCTAAAAATACTCTAATTTAGCTGATAGTGACTAAAGGAGTCGTTACAGGACGAGTGACTTAGAAAATTTGTAAATATAGGAGAATCTATAATAAAATACACGCTGAAGATATGGATTATCAATTCTGAACGCACAACGAGACTAATATAATTAAACGAACTATTTGTTCTGCTGAAATTGCTGGGAGAGACTTGTTGTTGAAATAGGTACCTGGAAGTATAAGAAATTTAGTTATATTTATATATCATTATATTTAGTTCAGTTATAATTAGCACAGCCTCTACACATACCTTGGCCTCTTTCCTCCATTACGGTGTGTTTACAGACCTAGAAAATATTATAAAAACATTAATATAAAAAAAATGCCTGAAATATAAATATAGAGGTCAAATTTATCTTTTTAGACATAGGATCAGTATGACATTTTTTTTAAAGAAATATTGGTATGCCAATTAATAAGTTGTTTATTTAAATCAGTTATACGATTGTTATCGGTTTGAATCGATATCGTCACTTTTCATTGAAGCAAAATTAGCATTTATAGGGGATAAGCGTAACATTCTTGGAGGACAATTAGAAGTTTGATATTTGAAGCATTAATCATTTATAAGTTATAGTTAATATGGGGCAATTGATTATTTTTAGTACATATGACAGCAATATTAGACACAAGATATCACAATAACAAAATAAGCTTAGGTTAGTTCGTGGAGTAGTTTTCATTGACAGCTTTTCAATTGTAAAATGATAATTTTTTATCAATTTTGTTGTCGATATAATATTGAAAAAACCAATTAAGTTGTCAATGAAAACGTAATGTAGTATCAGCTATGAGTAAAGATATAGAAGACGGCATGAAAATTTAGAGACATACGAATATACGAAGGAACAGTATATAGAACAGATAAAGCCAACACTTAGAACTCATACACAAGATAGTAACTAGGACAAAAATGCAATATTTTATTTTGGATTTTCAAATTTCTACAATTTTTCTAGAATTTCTGCAGTAATTTCTCTAGAATTTCTGCAGCAATTTCTCTAGAACTTCTGCAACGATTTCTCTAGAATTTCTGCAGAAATTCACGCCGTAATTAAATGATTTTACACGGTATTTTATTGCAAAGATGTCTTAATTACTTATAGGTCTGCATGGCCAGAATAAATTGGCATTAGTGAGAATTAAATTTAGAATTTTATTTTTATTACAATTTTATATTTGTTTCCTATATATACACTTTTGCCAAGTTAATCCAAATCAGGTTTCACCAACAATGACACTGCCAACTTACCAAAATAGTTTAAATATCAAATAGTAATAACAAAATAACAACATACGTTATATTACTATTTATATATTATTATAAGTAACTTCTAAATTAAACTGCGGTTACCGAAACTTGTTCACACAAAGTTGGCTGAAAATGTGAGAAAAAAATATGGCATGATTAGTCTAAGAACTTATTTTGTAATAAAATAAACTTGAGAGCGACATGCTCTAATGTGCATCTATATGCTGCTAGTTGTGGAACTTACCAATAATTAAAGCTAAAATAATAATTCCAATGACTGCTGCGATTATCATCATCTGTAAAAGAAACAATTCATATATAAACCATAAAAGATATAAATGGGTAAAATTCAGTTTTTTGTTATTTTTTTTATTCCAGGTCCCACACTGGGCGACATATATTTAAAAAATAATAATAACGTTGTCAAAAAACAAAACTTTAAGCTTATTTACGCAAGTGACGTTAAACGCTCGACGGTAGACGTTAGTTACAACATATTTGAATGAAACGAATGAAAAAACTGTAATATTAATAAGCAATTTTATAAATAATTAACAATGAACAATTAAAGCACCTTTAAGTTCTGCAACCAGAATTTGCTTTTCAGTTTCCCTGCCTGCTGCTCGAACTGTGACGCGCCCTGCTGCAAAGCATCTGAAAAGAAGTAATCGTAAAGATATATGTTGCCAACATCATATTTTTGTAAATATAATTACAAATAATAAGTTTTAACCAAATCTTGGTTATAGTTAAATGTTGTATTCCACACATAACAAAGTAGGCAGAGGGAACTTGGGAATCTAGTGTTAGGGTACTTAATTCCTATTAAGACACTTGCATTCGCCATTTTTTGCCATAGGCATGCCATGAGGCATTGCATATTGACTTTACTTAACTGAATACCCCTATACCATACAGATGAAATTAAAATACTTCGTTTCGTCGAGTGGGAATCGAATCCACAACCTGTCGCGTTACCAATGCACGTGCCCATGCGACACGACTGGCCTTGATATTGTATGTGAATTATATAACTTTTTCTATTAATACAAACACACAATTAACATTTATACATACTAGCCAGTCGTCTGGATTTTACTTTATAATTAGAAATTATAGATTTTAGTAGATATTCCTTGTAAAAATATGTCTTCATTTTACAATGGTTCTACAAAACATAAAAAAATAACAAAAATTATAGAAGCCACGTCTTTATAGGGACTTAATGTCATTATAACTAATTAAACCAACCGACCTGCCCTGTCATCGAGCTCTGACAGCTTCTGATCTCTCTCCAGCACTTTCTCTACATTTGTTTTCATTATATCAACCACCTGAGAAAGAAAATAGAAAGAAAATGATGAAAACGTTAAAAGCGAATCCGAGATTATTATATGATATTAAAAATGACAATTTTTCATATAAAGGTTCAAAAATAGGTAGGTTAAAATTGTAAATCAGCAAATATTTTTTTTGCTATAAATATATCTAATAGTTTAACCCAACATTTATATATTCATTGATAAGGAATGGCACGATAATTAAAAAAAGCTAAGTTTGAACAACTGTCAGAGGTAAGTAGTGGAAAAGCAACATATGTTATTTATTACGTAAAAACAGTAACACGTCACCTCATCCACTTGCGCCTGTGTCTGCTGCAAGCGGCGCTGGGCAGCGATCTGTTGAGGGGTTTTCGGGCCTCCTACCGGCATGTCATCGCCACCAGGCGCCAAACCTCCTTCTGTGGCCCTGAGGTAATAAAATAAAAATGAAAATTATATCGATATAAGCATAATTCTCTCGTTTCGATTCATTTATTCAGATTCACACTGTATTCCGCACACAGCAGGGTAGGCAGAACCTAGTATTAAAACACAATTTTCTCCACTTTCTGCCGTATTCTGGAGGCATTGCGTGTTGAGTGGCAGAACTCGTAGAAATGGAAATATAAATTATTAATATTAATAAATATTTCGTCGCCTCGAGTGGGGATCGAACCCACAATCAGTCAGTTTTACACTGGATTCATTCATTTGATTACTAATATATTTAACGTTTTAAAAAGAACATCACAATCAAGCCGCCGAGCATTTGAGATTTCCTTGAAAATTTACAAAATTAGAGTTGGAAATTCTGTCGCATCAAGGATATGCAAAACTTACGTCAGCTTTTTAAAAAGAGCATTATTTAAACAAAACTTTTATGACTACAAGAAAAGAAAAATGTTTCATAAATGAGCTGAACTCGCACTCGCAGAAGAGCTATAACTGAGTTCAGTTTAAGTCGAAATTGGCAGAGTATTAGTTATATTGATTTAAACTAGATGAGGTTTCAGATTTAATTATTTTGGTAAAAGTAAAAGAAAAATCATCTTTTAATTAAGGTTAAATTTATAGTTCGGTCAAAAACTCCATTAGGTTTTTCCGCTAAATGTTGTAGATATATTTGATTGCGTCGCGACTTGGTAGATATTAAAGGATCGTTGACCTTTTTAAAGTGTTTTATTGTTATTATTCAAATGTCATAGATCTACATACAATTTACAAATATTAAAAAATATATATAATTAAATAAATCTTTACCTATAGTAATAACGTTTCGCTCCGTTAGTTGTTTTCAGAGCTATGACGAACTAACAACATAATATTATCATTTACTAGCGACCCAAGCTAGCACCCGGTTAAATTTTATTATATTTATAGACAAAGTAACTAACTATCTATACACAAATTTTAACTCTAATATCTTCATTTCTGTACTCAGGACTCACCAAGCAAGAAGCCCGGCGTTGAGGTCTACCACTCATCACAATGGAAAGAGGCAAAAGATATATAGAGACATTATTTCTTCCTCGAGTACGATTTGATTCAAACTCCCAACTTATGGCGATTACAGTCGCACCTTTTCCCCTGCGCTACGACGTACCACGCGTTTTAACACAGCACTGGTTTTCAGTGTAAAATTGTTCTGTTTCTCGTAATAATGTTGTCTTAATGAAAAGAAAAATCAGTTGTTAAACGTAACAATATAAATTTAATCTATGGTTAAGTTTTGACTTAACCATAGATTAAATCTTTGGTTATTTTGATAATCAAAGATTTGTGTATCTGTGAATTGCTCTAAAATGGTATCTAACAATAAACCTTACATATACTTGAGGTTTGCATTTTTAAGAAAATATTTTAGCTGGCTTTGGTTTTGTAACAACAAAATGTCACTATGAAAAAGCGTTTTGAGTATTCTCCTCTGTTTACGAGTGCCTGTGGCGCGTCACAACACAATAGAAGACCGTGAGGGGCTTTCTTCATTTCTATACAAAAAAACCGCACGTCTAGTCCTATTTAACAACATACTAGTTTTGTATACGAAAATTTTGTTTTGATATGTATTAAATCGGCTTCACGCTGTATCCCATAAGACACTTCGTTTACCATTTTCTATCGAATTCTGAAGGAATTGAGCGTTTAGTGGCGAAACTTAACACCGTGCTTTGTCTCTAAAGCAGTACTGTGTGCGGGGTACAGTGTAATGCGGATTTTGAATTTTTACTTATATTTCTTCGCCCTGGTGTCAAAGCAAAGTTCAGCGTTGTGGTTCATCACTAAACCAACAATGTCTCCAGATTTCGGCAGGAAGTGGGGAAAGGAGTGACTTAAAACTAGGTTGTGCCTACCCTGGTGTATGCGGTATCCCGCAGCATATAGCTGATTAAATCAAATAATACCTATATACGAAATATTATAGCTCACATATGTTAATCAATTTTGGAGGTATATGTACAATATATATGTATATAAAAAAATTGAGCTACCTCTGCGAAATTAAATATAAAAATTAAATTTAAAGATTTGGCCTTTATAAAATCTGAAGCGAAGCGAAGTCGCTTAACTTTTATGACTTCCTTCAAAGAGCCGACGACGCCAGGAAATTGGCAACTCGTTGAAGATTTCATATATTTTTTTCCAAAGACTACTCTTTTTCGAGTTTTCAGGTTGGGGTAAATTTTATAAATGTAGTAATTACGGAAATGGTATTCTATTAGTTTTGTTTAAAATCCATTGGCATTGATTAAGCGGCAAATTTCATACTAAATGCAGCAAAATAGATGCATAAATGCTCGTTTACATTGAAGATTGGAAGCTTAATTATATAGTTTTATTTACTTCAAAGAGCTGTAGACCTAAATATTTGATATTTATTTCAGCTTATATCTCCACGCGTTGTCGCAATACAACGTCGTGACGGCAACATTACGGTACGGACGGTAATTCTATAAGGGTTCCGTTTCCGTATTTTGAGAAACGCAGAAGACAAGAGATATTATTATACATGGTTGTCCTGCAGAGTTATTTTTTTTAAATTTTAGTGAGCAAAATGAGTGGTTTTTTTTTAAGCAAAACGAGGAATCGAATCGAAGCGAATCTGTTTTAAACGTTATTGACGTGGTTTTTGTACCAAGATATATTATATCTGATTTTCCCCAACTAATTTCATGATGGTAGACCAATGGGAAGTATAATTTTTTGAAACATTTGTATGAACCACAAATATAAGCCTGTAATATTTTTTCTATGAAATACCTATAAGTTTTCACTTTTCTGATTTTTTTCGTTTATTCGATTATATTTAGTTTATATTGTAAGTTTGAGGCCAGTCGTGGCGCAGTGGCACAAAGTGTGACTGTAAAACCGACTGGTTGTGGGTTCGATCCCCACTCGAGGAGATGAAATATTTACTTAAATTTATATTTCCATTTCTTCGCTCTGGTGTCGAGGCAAAAGCGCGGCGTTGAGTTCTGCCACTCAACACGCAATGCCTCCAAAAATTCGGCAGAAAGTGGGGAACGGAGTGTCTTAACACTAAGTTCCCTCTGCCTACCCTGCTGTGTGCGGGATACAGCGTGAAGCTAATTTTAATTTTATATTGTAAGTTCTCACTTGGTGCCAAATTTGATGCCACGGGACCTGCAAAAACTATTCATACAAATGCAAAAGCTTGTATCTCCGTTGTTTTAGAAGATAGTTTTTATTCTGTGCTCCAGGAGACAGTTCCTTACCTAAATATTTGATATTAATCTCAGTTAGATACTACTCGGTCTTGAGACAAACGGTCTTGATAAACGGACGAACTTATAACAAAGGGATCCTGTAAGGGTTCAAAAAGATTAAAAGTGAACAAAATTATTCCTCAGTACAAATCATTCCTGAATATCTAATAATAATCAGGGAAAGTACAAACAGAAGTGCTATTCGTTATGTAAGAGTTTTGATTTGTTATATTATTTTTCTTTTCAGGTCTAACTGAAGATTGTTTTTTTCCAATATGAGATCAATAGATTTTTCACATTTTGTTTATATTGGTGTTCCAAAATTTTGTGCCAATATTGGCAAAATAATTCAAACGATACAGGAGTAAGGCTCTTATTGCTATCTGACTTGGACATGCTAATTAGAAATCCTCTCAAGATTAATTTCGATATAGTACAGTCTAATCTCTCGAAGCTTACTAACCTTGTATCTGTAGTTCTAATAGAGTAGGAGGAGCTTGAACTTTGAATGCCATTTCAAAGTTTGATTGAGCTGTCAAAGCATTGCACTACTGAGCTCCATAATTATTTCTTTCATAAATATAAGAAGCTACTTTACCTTTAAAGTTACTGTGCCCTTTAACATATTTATAAATGGCATAAATATGACGTGACTAATTAGATTCAATTTTTTAAAACCTAATTAAATGTCTTTTCTGCCTATCCAGCTACAAGCGGGATAAAGCTGAAAACCATAATATAATCAAGAAAATGCTATTATATTCTGATGATGCAAAATGCGGTTTTGGTTGTTGTCTTTCAACATGTTTAGAGAACCGAATTAAACGGAGAGAACGACATTCGTGATGGAGTCCTAACATCACCTGCGTCGTAAAACGTAAAAGATATAAGATAAAAAAAGATCATGGAAGATATATGAAATAAACGATTTCGCTTATGAAACTAAACTTCATCAGTTTTTATGAATGAACTTTGTAACAACATAAATACTTCTTATAAAAGGTTCTTACAATTCCTATATACTATTTGGCAAGCATTCAGCCAAGTGTTACGCTCCACTTGGTCTGCTGCCAGGTCGTGCGTCCTTTACATGTAGTTTAAGTGGTTTCCAGCAGAAAGTACAAGCTGAAGTGCTATTCGTTAAGCCAACACATAAATGACCATTTTATTAGTTAAAATTTTGAAGTGTGTATTCAATGAGAATTTTATGTTATGACGTATCTGGAAAAAATACGTCACAATAAATATTGTATTATAAAAAACTGGTTAAGCGCAGGTGGACTCGCCCACTGAGGCTTTCGTACCTATTTACAATTTATAAAAGCTTACCAACCTAACTTCGGGCATATGCAGTTATTTTGTGTGAAATGAACTACAAATATAAGTTTGCAATTATTTTTTTTCAATTAAATAGGCGCAAAATTTTCTCTTTTCGGATTTTTTCTTTTATTTGTGCTATAAGTTCACACTTCGTTGAATCAAATTTAATAACGGTAGATTCAATGGAAATATATGATATGACATTTAAAGCCGTCGCAAATGCTATATTTTAATTATATAAAATTATCTTTGATTTAAATTTAAGTATATATAGTCCCAAAACAGAGTTGAGGCCAGTCGTGGCGCAGTGGCACGAAGTGTGACTGTAAAATCGACTGGTGGTGGGTTCGATCCCCATTCGAAGAGATGAAATATTTACTTAAATTTATGTTTTCATTTCTTCGCTCTGGTATCGAGGCTAAGCGCGGCGTTGAGTTCTGCCACTCAACAAGTAATGCCTCCAGAATTCGGCAGAAAGTGGGGAACGAGGTGTCTTAACACGAGGTCCCCTCTGCCTACCCTGCTATGTGCGTGATACAGCGTGAAGCTGATTTATTTTGATTCGATTTATTTAGTCCCTAATTCCTGTCTGTGACGCAATCAGGGCCAAATCGCGCGATCTTATTGTGATAAAATTTCATATAAAGATACTTAAGGTTCTTGGGGTGGACATATACTACTTTTTTTCTCATATTTGTAATATGCTCGATATATATGATTAAAAAACGTTTCTATTTGATATTCAATTTATTGTTTGACATGTTAATTACAACCAAGCCACACCAACACAAACCAACAAAGGTATTTTGTTGTTTTAAGATAAAATTGCTGTTCAAAATGCTTTCTGAAATATTACACAGCGTGCACTGACTCAATTTTATGACACACATAAAAATAAAATTTTACAAACATATTATCTTTAAAAAATTATTAAAAAGTTCATGTTATTCATTATCAAAATAAATATAATAGTCACCTTTAGCATTTCGTCTAGATTGAAATTATACTTTGTTATACTGTATATAATTGTAATAAATATTTTAGGAGATATCACTGATTCAAAATATTTTAGTCTACATTGCCTACGAGCCGCACGGTGCGGGGGCTTGGTTACGGAATGACCGACAAAAGGGCAGACGATGTCGACGGTTTTGTAAATTTTCCCAAATTTTCGATCCACTGTTTATATTTATGTGGTTATTTTCTGGTAAATTATTAATTCATATTTTTTTCGGTTCTATTCGCTTATTCGATTGTAGTAGTAGATTAGTTAGATTTTTTAAAATTTCTTAGTTTGTTTAAGTTTTCTTTACTTATATTTCGTGTTACTTTTAATATTTATAAATACTTAATTTACGTTGGTAATATCGATGATATAGCTGGTTTTGTTTAGCTTGTTTTTATTAATTGTTTTTTTTTGGTTATGTTTACTTATGTTTTTATATAAAATATGTTCATTTTAATTTGTTAAGTATTTATATTTTATATTAAAGAATCCATAAGTTACGTTTACTTATAACTTTGTGTTAATTTTGTTTCAATTCAAATACTTCGGTATTTTTTCTAATCTTTAAATAATAAATATTGGTATAGTTCAAGCGGGCGAAGCCGCGCGGGTCCGCTAGTATATTCATAAACATATTCATTTCTGTGAAAAAAGTATAGTTATACTTTTAGTAATAATTATGCCTATTTGTTTTATCAGCTTCTCGCTGTATCCCCGCCCACAGCAGTTTCCCCCGAAATTTGGGTGCATTGTTGATTGGCGGAACTCAACGGCGCGCTTTTCCTCGACACCAGAGCGAAGAATTGTAAATATAAATTTAAATTAATATATCATTTCCTCGAGTGGGGATCGAATCCACAACCAGTCGCGTTTACAGTCATACACTTGTGCCCCTGCGCCACGACTGGCTTCAATTATGCTTATTACTATTGACAAAAAAATAAACAACCATTGAATTCACAAAATTGAGTTTATATTTGAAAATATGATAAAATAAGAAAAAGTTTCCAGTAGATAGGTATACAAGACGCCATAAGAGCATCTCTTATGTTCAAAAGGCTCTCTTCACTTTTAATTAGAATCTGCTATAAGGTTAAAACTGGCGACGATGATGTGTTCTGCTTCTATATAATTTTCATAAATTTTAATTAAATATTCTTGAACATATTGTTGCCATTTTATCAGTATAATTTATTGTTTAATATAGTTTTGTTTTCAACATCACGTTGCATCCCGCAGGGTAGGTTAAGGAAACCTAGTGTTAAATTGCTCCGTTTCCCACTTTCCGCTTTCGATGTAGTGCTTGTTCAGTGGCGGCGGTTTGTCTTTCCACCAGAGCGAAGATATGAAAACATTAATAAATAATAGTTAATTTCCCAGAGTGGGAATCGAATCCAATATCGTCGCATTTACAGTCACACTTGTGCCGCTGCACTACGGCAGCCACAAATCTAGTTATTCTTCAATGTAATTTCTCTTTTCTTATTTAGGAAACGTATAAAAATCTTAACGTAGCGGGACTCGAACCCACACCTCCTGGAAACCGATCGAGGAGGCGCGGGGCCTGGTATTTTTCTTTTCGAAGTGTTGAAGTACACTATAAAAATGTTAAAAATATTTTTCTTTTCGCCTATGCTAGATTTCTAAAAACTAAAAACTGAATTGTGATTTTGAATCAAAACAATTTATACAGCATTTATTATTATTATTATATTCGATTTTTTAATAAAAAATGAAATAAAACAAGCCAGAGTATTAAAAAATATCAGTTCTCTTTGTTTGTATTTGACGATTTTATTCGAACAAACGCTAATGAGCTTTCGCTATAATTAAAATACAATAATAGGTACGTTCCTACGTTTATTATCGATTTTTAATATATTTTTTTCTTTTCTGTTTTATCCCACATAGAAGGGACAGAGATGTAATGTTAGGTCACTCGGCTTGTCGTTTTTGTCCCAAATTCAAGACATTGCGGGTTGATTTGTAAATTTTAATACTGCGCTTTGTTTAACAGGGGTATAAAAATGAAAATTTCATAGAGCTTGGATCGAATCTACTACCGTCACGGGTATGTTGCCACGTTCCTTATTCGCCACGATGAAACCGATTTGATATATTTTTTTAATATATATATCGTTTTTATATATATTTTTGAGAAACTACAAAAATAAGTACCAATATAATAAAGTGATTTTAACGTTTGTATGTAGATATGTACATTATTTCAAACTAAATATTCAACATTAATATACAAGCCTCATTGTGCTAGCTTAAAATTTGTGTTTAATTTAATATTTGAGTTTTACATAACGTACGAAAATTTAAACTCTCCTCTATTCAGGCGAATTTAACAAAACATTGCTTTGTCCTAAAAACATATAAAAGATAACATCACAACTGAAGTTCAGACCCGCATTCACATTACCCCCATGTGGAACGGATTTAAATCAGTTAATGTGGTTTATTACTGAAGTGACATATATTTTAAGTCATTTTAGAATCAGATTTGTTTTTTCTATTAGCTCTATGACACATTCATTTGAATACTAGCAGTTACCAGCGGCTTCGCCCGTTTGAACTATACGAATATTAATATGTTTATATTTAGGGACAATTGATTAATTGTTGCGGCGTTGAGTTCCGACACTCAGCACGCAATACCTTCAGAACTCGGCGGAAAGCGGGGAACGGTGTGTCTTAACACTAGGTTCCAACTGCCTACACTGCTGTGTGCGGGATACAGCGTGAAGCTGATTTAATTCTGTTTTATTAATTGTTTGAAATAAAAAAAAAAACTATTATTCATAGATTAAATGATAAAAGGTTGAATATAAAAATACTAGGACATATTTTCTAAAACTAGAACACGACTAATTTGTCGACTAAGTGTCATTTAACAAAATTGGATAAAATAACTATGTCAGTGGGAATCAGATTAAAAGATGATGGCTATGTTTGTTTATATTTGGTGGTAAAAAAAAACGAAATGCAGCAGTTAAATAAAAGTTTTTTATGTCAAAGTTGGTGTTGGTGTTCTCTAGTTTATGAATTGAAAATAAATATAAGCGTCACGAATTTAATTTTTAATATTTTATTATTATAATCAATCCGTTATAAGGGAAAGAGAGAGTAAAAGAAGAAAAAAAAACAAAGCTGTTCGTAAAATTTGATATTAATTTAAAGGATACATCTTACGAGAGTAAAAGTTAAGTAGAAGAATTGATATATTTTTTTATGTTTAATTTGTTTTATTCATCTCTAATAACAAACTTATTTTCAAAATGTTTTTTTTGACTTTACGGTACAATTGATTCCCGTCTAGTCTCTGGAGTTTCTTTAAGTCTGGCCTAGAGGTCAGTTTCTCCTTTTTCCAAAAATGTTTCCATCATATTTTTCATAAACATGATTTGTAAAAGCTTGTGTCGGTCATGTACACAAATCTCGAATACGCAATTTAACCTTATTTGACGGTTTATCGAAGCTTACGTTTTTGGTCAACTCGGCGTATTTCGTCGATATTAGATGAGTTTTCAATTCTACTGTTATCTAAATTGTTGGAGAGTTAAGGACAGAGTATGTAATCAAAATAAAGAATCCGCCCTTCGTCATACGTCTCTATAAAAGTTTTAAATTTTCCTAAATACATATGAAATTTATAAATAGTTGTAAGTATAATACTCAATAGTCAATCATCTCTCTCGTCCAATGATCGCTCTTATACTGCTTTATCATGACTTTTCTATAGAAAACCACTGGGAAAACTACTATTGGTCAAAGAATTAATACTCAGTTATAGGTATCTGTATAAAAGCCGTATTATATCAAAAAGAAAACGTATTTTTCTATAAAAACGCACCATGTAGTACTTTTAAGGAATATTCGATGAATAGCTTTTTATACAATATGCATTAAGTTCTATTGTAATGCTCTTGAGGCCGATCGTGGCGCAGAGGCACAAACTGTGACTATAAAAACGACTGGTTGTGGGTTCCTTTCCCACTCGTGGAAATGAAATATGTATTTACATTTATATTTTCATTTGTCTAGTTTTCGTTCTGTCGAGACAAAGCGAGGCGTTGACTTCCGCCACTCAGCACGCAATGCCTCCAGAATTCGGCGTGGGGAAAAAGTGGGGAACGGAGTGTCTTAACACTAGGTTCCCTCTGCCTACCCTGCTGTGTGCGTGATACAGCGTGAAGCTGTAATGCTCTTATAAAATATTATCATAGAGCATTATTAGCATTTGTAATGTTTCGTACTAAAGCGAGTAATTTCTTAATAATAGCCAAGACTGTTTTTCTAAGGCTTAACTTAGATTATATAACGTCCTGTAATATTATATTGTACTAAAAGTAAATGGTGTCATCATAAAAGTATGGCATTTCATATGTAAATTTTGCCTTAGCGTCACTCTGTTTCTCGCACACAGGATAGGTGGCAAGGGAACCTAACCTAACCGTATAGTAGAATTAAACCAAGAAATAAATAAATCAGCTTCACGCTGTATCCTGCACTACGTGCTGCTGCGCCATGACTGGCCTCGAAAGTATAGTAGAATTAATAATTGAATTATATCCAAACAAGACATTTTCCGCCGAATTCAGGGGGCACTACACCAGAGAGAACAAAATGGTAATATCGAATATTTCCTTTCCTCGAGTCAAACCCAGAACCTGTCACGTTTACATTTACAAGCAGACCTGTCGTGGCACCGAGTAATATTTGTGCCACTGTGCCACGACTGGCCTAAATAAGTAGATATTAAAAAAAAGACTAAAGACGAATTCACTGTTTGAATAAATACATACATTTATATTCTACTCTATATAGATATAGAGACAGAAGGGTTGCGATGACATGGCACATGAAATTCAAGAGCCATAAGGCTCGAGTAAAGCGCTATATCGACGTTTTCTTTGAAGATTGAGATTCTACGATAGCTCGTGTCCTATACATCTTATTAACTATCGTAGGATATCTTGTTAGGTAAATGTACATTTATAGCGTCACGCTATATCCATCACACAGCAGGGTGGGCAGAGGGAACCTAGTGTTGAGACACTCCGTTCCCCATTTCCGCCGAATTCTGAAGACATTGAGTTTTGTGTGGCGGAACTAAACGCCGTGCTTTGCCACGACACAGAGCGATGAAAATGGACATATTATTTATTTAATTTCCTTGAGAATCAAACAGTGAGAATCGAACCTGCCACATTTACAGTCTCACTATGTATACTTTTAAATGTATAATATTTCGTTGTATATTTTTAACTGAGTTATTTGACCGGCGAACAGGCCGAAATCGCTTCCTGTGTTCTAACAAATACTACGTAATTTGCACGATAGTGAAATTGACAATTAAAATATAATAATATAATTAGATATAATGTAAGAAAATTTGATATTGAGGCCAGTCGTGGCGCAGCGGCACAAAGTGTGACTGTAAACCGACTGGTTGTGGGTTCGATCCCCACTCGAGGAGATGAAATATTTACTTAAATTTATATTTCCATTTCTTCGCTCTGGTGTCGAGGCTAAGCGCGGCGTTGAGTTCTGCCACTCAACACGCAATGCCTCCAGAAATCTGCAGAAAGTGGGAAACGGAGTGTCTAAAAACACTAGGTTCCCTCTGCCTACCCTGCTGTGTGCGGGATACAGCGTGAAGCTGATTTGATATTATTTAGTCGTCATAATATTTTATCGTATTTATTGTACAAAAAAACCATGAATTTTATTTCAATGAATTCTATTCATGTAACGAATTATTAATTATTTAAAGCAATTAATAATTTTTGTTTCGAATTATCGACGTAAAAATTGATTATTCAACCAAAAACTAACATTAATAAATAGTTATAATAAATATATACAATACAAAATACTCTATAATGTTCTTCTTAATTCTACATATAGTTGAATTAATAATTGAATAACATCCAAACAAGGCGTTTTCTTCTCGATATACTTTTCTATATTGTTCAAAATTTAAAAACAAAAAACTTGGATAATACTTACATATTAGCAGCTCTGTTTTCTCGTAGAGATAAAGAAAATCCGAAATTCACAAATCTAAATGTTCATTCACTTTAGACACCCCGACCTATGCACCTTCACTTCCCGAGCCCAAATGAATGTACTTTATGAATGGGATGCTTACTAGGTTTTCCCCACAAGTATATCGGACAAACCTATTTTTAGTACAGCCTTTTACAGCCACAAAAGGAGGTTCCCGAGCTCTGTCAGTTAAGTAACCCGCGTCCCAGTGACTCCAAATCGACACTAACGTGGTTTAGTTGCGAGAACAATACTCAAATACGCTGTATTAAATAAAATATAGACAGATCAGAAAACCTTCCGTGACGAGTTACCAGATTTGCATGGAAGAGGGCGCGTCTGTGTGTTCCCTAATAGGTACAAATGGTCTAAAAATACCATCTAATAGTTTAAACGAAACTTAACTCAACCGCAAATACCGCATAAGGTTCAAATTTCTATAAAACATCAAACTGGAAGGATTGATGTGTGAGTTTCATTGGGCTTGTGTGTGTTTGTGTCGGCGCATGCGTATTTCGGCGGGGTGAGGAACAAAAATCAATTCGGGTATGTGGGTGTTACGTAATGATATAGACAAGTTTGCGTTGGCGACTATTCTATAGTAATTGGTGTTAATCTTATTTAATATCTATATAGCTTTAGGGTTAAATCTTAAATAAGAGATACTTAATACAAATGTGGGTAAATATCCATAGAAAAGTCGACATTTGTTCTTTTGTATTTATTGATCGGTTGCCCTTTAAATTCGCCGTATAGTTCACTATAGAGGTTGTATACAATAATAGATATGAATGCTTAAATATTATTATATACTAATAGAATTGCCTTAAATTTTAATATAGAGATGACAGAACTACTAGAGAGAGAACAAATGAGAACAACAAATTGATTTAAATAATCTTCAATATATTAATTAATAAAATAAATAATATAAGATATGGACCAGTAAAATAAATAAATAAGTAAATAATATATAGAGGCCAGTCGTGGTGCAGCTGCACAAAGTGTGACTATAAAACCGACTGGTTGTGGGTTCGATCCCCACTCGAGGAGATGAAATGTTTACTTAAATAAATATTTCCATTTCTTCGCTCTGGTGTCGAGGCTAAGCGCGGCGATGAGTTCTGCTACTCAACACGCAATGCTTCCAGAATTCGGCAGAAAGTGGGGAACGGAGTGTCTTAACACTATAGGTTCCCTCTGCCTACCCTGCTATGTGCGGGATACAGCGTGAAGTTGATTTTTATAAATAATATAAAATATAACGTATAATATGTATATTTACTTTACATCACGCTTTATCCTTTACTGCGTGGGTGAGATAACGCGATTCGTAACGACATTACCCACTTTCAAAATATTTCAAAGTGATATTTGACAAGCCCGTCCGTTGGTTTTGTGGTTGTTGACAATGTTTAAGCTCTAGTAATTTTCGTTAACCAAGAGTGGAATAAAGGAGACTTAAAAATTTTACATTATTATATAATGTTGATATGAAATGTATGGATTTGAAGGTCATGTAAATAAAATCTTATCGTGGTGAAGTTGGGAAGTTACTTATTACAATGGCAATGGTCGTGAGTTTGATCTCAATTAGATATCACGATACGTTTATATTATTAACTAGTTTATAAAGAACAACTATTACAAGAGGCCAGTCGTGGCGCAGTGGTACAAAGTGTGACTATTAAACCGACTGGTTGTGGGTACGATCCCCACTCGAGGAGATGAAATATTTACTTAAATTTATATTTCCATTTCTTCGCTCTGGTGACGAGGTAAAGCGCGGCGTTGAGTTCTGCCACTCAACACGCAATGCCTCCAAAATTCGGCAGAAAGTGAGGAATGAAGTGTCTTAACACTAGGTTCCCTCTGCCTACAATGCTGTGTGCGGGATAAAGCGTGAAGCTATTTTTTATTTTTTTTTTATTATTTAATAGATTGTGTTCTCAGGTTACTTCTTAGCGAGCTAAATTACGAGAAATATTTCATAAAGTTTTTGCATTTACCGGCAGAGGGATCATGGTGTTAAGGCACTGTGTTTCCCACTCTCCCTCTCAATTTGTGAGAGATTACGTGTTGAGTGTAACGGAAACGGAACTTGCCGTGTTTGTTTGGTTACTGAAATGAAAATAATTCATTCCCCAGAGTGGGAGTCGAACCCACAACCGTCGCGGTGAACCCACGAACATCGTGTTCACAATCACAAAAAGAGTATGTGATTTCATTTACTATAAATTAAAATAATGCATATGCATTTTCTACTCTATTTTACTAACTGGAAACAGTTGGTTGAAGTACAATATTTTTTTTTCAAAGAAAATAGCGTTTGTTCGTCTGTGTATTTGTATGTGTATTTATGATACGAAATGCTAGTTCAGCTTTCTCGAGCGTGGAACGTTTTCGAGTGAAGGTTATGATTGGTATGACGGAGAACGCTGTATGCATCCCTTGATGCTATTCTTAGCTTAACGTCGCAAAGCTTTTTATAAGATTTAAGCATTTTAAAAGCGTTTTAGCTATTAAAAGAAAGTGAATGCATTTATAGGTTTTTTAAATATGTATTTTAAATATATAAAATTAAAGTTTTTTTTTGAAATCTGGAGGCATTGCGTGTTGCCTGGGGTAACTCAACGCCGCTTTGTGCTTCGACACCGGAGTGAAAAAAATCACTGCAGCACATATTTTCGCTTTTTCCGCAAGAAGGATTGACACAGGAAACTTAGTTTCGAGACTCGATACAGCACGTTGACTTTCCAGGCTCAACGCCGCGCTTTTCTATAACATTATCGGGATAAATAGTATTATTATAATTTAGCAAAATCGATTTCATCAATTCTGTTTACTGTATTTAAAGAGATTTATTCTAATTGTGCAACATTTGTTTGGCCTTCGTTTCAAAATATGTAGGGTCAAGGTAGTGTTGATCATCTTTTCGTAGTTCGTAGTAAATCTTACAAAAATAATGTCAATATATTAGAAATTCAGTAATTTTTGCATTTATATAAAAGTAAATTTAGACTAGTATTCAATTATTTATTTACTTATTAAGAAAACCTATAAAAATTTGAATGTAGCGGGATTTGAACCCGCGCCTCTTTGGAAAATGTCACACGTTCTCGTTGGTCGGAGCGTTTGGACGGTTTCTAAAGAGGCGCGGGTTCAAATCCCGCTACATTCAAATTTTTATACGTTTCCCAAAAAAAAAATTATACATTTTCTAAAGAAGTTTTTTTTCCTATGTGTAGATTAACACTTTAAAAATGTTAAAAAAATATATATTTCACTATATTATAATATTAATAATTCAGTTAGAGGAATCGTTAAGGTTTCCTTTGAGAGAAGTGAGTTAACTGTATTTTATTCGTGAAATATCAATTGTTTGTAATAAAATCAAATATTAAATGTGAAAAATAAAATAGGCCAGTAATGTTTTATGACTCGCTCTACATAGGTAAGTTTCTTGTAAATGAATATAATTTTTAATAATATTGGGTGTTTTTTATTTAAAATGAAAATACCCAATTTAGTATTTTTTATTTTATTTTGATAATCTTAATAAAATATTTAAGTGTTTTTGTATTTATTTGTGGCCAGCGGCGTGGCGTAGGGGCACAAAGTGTGACTGTAAAAACGACTGGTTGTGGGTTCGATCCCTACCTGAGGAAATTAAATATTTATTTAAATTTATAATTCCATTTCTCCACTCTGGTTTCAAAGAAGAGCGCGTTGAGTTGCGCCACTCAATACGCAATGCCTACAGAATTCGGCGGAAAATGGAGATCAGAGTGTCTTAACACAATATTCCCTCAGCCTACCCTGTTGTGTGCGCGATATAGCGTGAAGCTGTATAAAAATAAATATTTTTATTTATTTACTGGGATTGTGTATCTGTTTCAGGTATATTTTTGATACCTTGTCCTTCAAAACAACATTTTGTTTGGGTACGTATATTATGCTACAAAGTTCATTCGAATTCATGACTATATTAATTAATCTGGCAAATTATTCACTTCCTCATTATTGTAACGATAATATTTGTATCAAAATATCACGTAATATAGACATAAAAAATATATATTATGAAAAATATAAATATTATTGAATATGACATATTTAAAATTACACAAAAAAATATTAGTGGTGTAGTAAAAAACGACTGAGAGCCCTTTTAATCGTAAACTCTCTAGCGTTTATTAAAACAGCATTAAAATCAGCTCTCAGCAGGGTAGGTAGAGAAATTTAGTGTTAAGACACTCCGTTCTCCACTTTCCGCCTGCTTTTTCGAGGCATTGCGTGTTGAGTTTCTGAATTCAATGCCTGGCTTTTGCCTTGGTGCCAGAGATAAAATGAAAATATTAAAAAATAATAATTCATCCCCTCGAGCAGAACCGAACCCACAACCGTCGCGTTACAGTCACACCCTTGTGCCTAAGCAACTTTTAAATTTTAATATAAATCATAAAAATATCGTTGTTATTTCAATCTTCGAGCATTTTGTTATGCCAAAAAAAAACTCAAATGTCATTCCACATTTGAGGATAATTTATCACGCGTGGCGAGATTAACAGTTCATTACTTCGTGATAAAGGTCACTCACTCTATTCGAGCGTACTTATATACTTTACATATCATATTTTAGAGACGTATTTTTTATTCAATCGGTAATTTTTTGTTACTTTTATACATATATGGTAGATCAAATTTATGAAAAATAATACAAATTTATGACACAGTTATAAATTAACTACATTAAATAAAACAAAACGTTTTCCTTTTCTTATGGTAACGAGACATAGCGTGGCGTTAAGTTCCGCCTCTTAACATTCAATGCCTTCAGATCGGCAAAAAGTGGGAAAAGGAATTGTTTGCTTGCCCTAAATGTGGAGCTAAGTGGGCAAAAAGATAGGAGCCGTGTGGTTCTGCAACTTACAAACATTTAAAATATTATAGGATTTTTTAATTTCATAGTACACTCTTTACATTCATAGTATTTTTCACTTATTTTATTCCACAATACTTACTTTAGAAAATGTATAAAAAAATTGAACGTAGCGGGATTTGAACCGGCATTTCTTGGAAACCGTCCGAAAGCTTCGACCGCTAAGCCATAAGAAGAGTTCCTAAAAGTGGAATGACACTTTAGCTTACCTTTACGCTTTATCTCTAGAGGGGTACAAGCGCTACGGTCTCTACATACTTCTCTCGCCTCGTCCTCGTCCTTTGTTATCAATCTCTTCATACTACTATCACTTTTATTTCAGCCTTTACATTGGTGTCTACTAGCCGACATTTGCAATCACACTTGGATCCCAGAGTGTGGCACTGAAAATGAGGAGGACGTGTACAGTAAAAGATTATTCATCGACGAATGCGATATGTATGAATTTAATTGCGATTTTGAGAGCGGTGTGTAATGTTTGTATAACAAAGTTGCATTTATTATATTTATCTCTTACTATATATTACTTTATTTTTACAAACTCTATTATGGTATTCTTCCTCTAAAAAATGGTAGTATTTTTACAATACAATTGAGGCCAGTCATAGCAGGGGCACCAACGTGTGACTTAAAACACGACAACCTGTCGTCGAGGTCGATTTCCACTCGTGGAAATAAAATATTTAATTATTCGCTCTAGTGTCAAGGCAAAGCGCGGCGTTGAGTTCCGCCGATTAATAGACAATGCCTCCAAAATTTGGTGGATAAAGGAGAACATAGTGTCTTAACACTAAGTTCCCTTTACCTACCCTGGTATCTGCGGCATGTACCGTGAAGCAAACAATTTTAATCATCCAAAAAATAACATTATAATAAATTGTAATTTTTTTTGACCTACATTCATTTAAAGTTTCAAACGTGTTTTATTTTTGCAGACTATTATGCCATTAACTATTCAGATTGCTTTAATGTACCAGTAACGCAGTGTCCGACGAATCCACCATGTCCTTCAATACCGACGTGTCCTGACCACAGATTTCATAAAGTGGGAGTTAAATATCGATTCGTACCATCCAGAAGAATGGTTAAAAAGCCTAAAAGTACAACCAAGGTTAATCTACCAGCTCATATGTTGAAAGGAAAAAGGAGATACTCTCCAACATGGAAAAAGAAGAAGCGACGGAGTAGAATGCCGACTATGAAAATGGCAACTGTGAAATTAGACATGAAGAAGACAAGCCCTAAGAAAGTTAGGACAGTGATATTAAAAAAAGAAACAATAATAAAAAATGGAAAGAAAATGGTAAAAGTGGTGAAGGGTTTTATTAAAAAGAAAATAAATAGCGATAAATCTGATTTCTTGGAATAAATCATAATAGCTCAAAATCTCAGGGCTCCCAGACTTACGTCATTTTAGCAAAGTTGAAATTTTGAGGACTATTCGTCTAATATGTAGTTAAGACAGTATGCAAACTCACTAACTTGAAAGAGGTAGCACTAAATAAATGTAAATACATGTTTTAGCAAAGCTGAAATATTGATTGATTTTTAAAGTTTCAGCTTTGCTAAAATGATGTAGGTCTGGGGGCCCTGGGATTGTAGTCTATAAGATTCACTTAAATAAAAACATAGATATGAAGCATAAAACGCAAAGTGTTTAGATGTGAATAACATTATTGTTTTAATACAGTAAAATATCCAATTTATATAAAAAATATATTTATTCAGTTTTTATTACGCCGTGAACATTTACATCATTTGTAAAAATATATTTTTTTATCAGAATGTACCACAGAAAGATGCAAGGGGTGTCACTGAATTCAATTCTAATTTTAAATTTCTGGTACAGATTAACTATAGAACATTACATACCGGTAGGTCTTTATATATTTTAAAAACATAACTTTAACTGAAATTGTAAATATAAATAAAAAAAACTATTTCAATGTTTATTTATTATTGGTTTATTATTGTCAGCCACCAAAGTTTTGCCTGTTTGCTCAAACTTGCAACCATACCTGGATACCCATATGTGGATTCGAATTCAACTTAAAACATATTAGGATGTTTTTGGATGAATGTGATATGTTTGAATACAATTGTGACAATCAAAAGGGTATGTCTCTTGTATTTTGTAAAATCGATATTTGATTAGCCTCGTGTAGCGCTCACGTTTATGAGAACAACTCGACGCTCATGTTAGAAATGTTATTTATGTTTGTTATATTAGATATAATGTGTAAGATCATTGTAAATATAATTTATAAATGTATTTTTTTTTCTTAATATTAGTTACTATTGAGACTGTCGTGGCGCGATTGTAAACGCAACGGTTGCGGGTCCGATTGCCATTTAAAGAATTATTTATTTATTTTTTATTTTCTTTGTTCTGGTAACAAGGCAACGCGGGGGTTAAGTTTCACCATTCATCTCATAATGGAAAAATGGGAAATGTGTGGGTGGAAAATGGAGTGTCTTAACAGTAGGTTTCCTTTACCTACCCTATTAATATGTTTAGTACAGCGTTAAGCTAAAAAAAATAGCATCATTATAAATTGTTTATCGATCTCTGATATTTTTTCAAATATCTTTTTATATTCCAAAAATGGTAATATGGATAATTCGGTTGAACAGTTTCCATTATTTTTGTAAGTTTATTTCTTTGTATTGTATATCGTTGCTTTATGGTTAAGAGAGTAAAGTCATATATCAAGATCAAATAAATATATTTGTGTCTCGGCTTGATTTCTTTTACTATCCAAAGTAACGATGTTACAATATATTTCATTAAAATAAATTTATATTAATTTGGCAGTGTATTTTCAAACCAGAATTGATAATAATTGTTCGTATGAAACTTCCAATAATCCTACACAATCCTCATCAATGGAACACACTTCAATGATTGATACTTTAAAAAATACTGTGGACACGTCAACTACAACAGAAATGACAACAACCAAAATAGCTACCACCACACAGGATACAGCTAGTGATGTAACTACAGAGAATATAACAAAATTGACTGATTCTACTACACAAACAACAATCACTTCAGAATTAACAATAAGCGAGACGAATACAGCACAGACAACTAATGCCACAATATTTACAATTCACACAACAACTGAAGAGCCGAAAAAAATACTAACAAGTGAAAGTAAAAATGTAGCAAACGAGACTAAATCTATTTTAACATCATGTACTGCACGTCCTTTTAATGTAACGATTCCACAGAATAATTTAGATACAAATTTTAGTTCGTACATTCATACTACAGAGGAAATTACAATAACAATCACTTCAACGCCATCCAGCTCTCGAAAAGATATTCCTTTTGTTGAAACAACAACGACAACAAGTGAAACACATACTTCCTTTAATCCGGCGGATTGCGAGATATATCCAAAACATTGTGACAGACCAATAACATGGGAAACCACACTCAAAGGTGAAACAAGAGATTTCTTTCAAATACTTAAAGCCCGTTTCGGAAATCGATTTAGGATTTTAGAAGACACAACTCACTGGCCTCGCCGAGCAACTCTGCATATAAATGATGTCGATGATGATTTTCAATTTGGTCATCATATTAAAGGTAAGGAATTTGATGAAGCAATTGGAGTATAAAAGATTTTTTTTTAAATGAAGTTTCCACTCACTACAAGATTCACCTTGAGATCTAATTAATCTCAAATCGTGAGAACATACGTATTAGACTGTCACCAGTATTGTAATTAATGTTCACTATCAAGGTATCCTATACGAAGATAAAAAGCTGATAACGTTTTCATTGTTCTCTATAATTTAAGGTTTTCTTAACGGAATGTATGCTCGTATATACAAAATAAGATTATACCTTTTTTTATAATGGTGGAGTAAAAGTAACTATAGAAGAGATTTGTCTCCACGTCTCAATTTAAAATAAAAAAACGGAACGAAATACTGTTTGCCGTATTTCCATATTCTTTTTCCTCTATAGGTACGATGTAAGTACAAATTCTGTATGTATCTATATATTAGTGAATTATTAAAAATGTGTGTTACCACTAAAACGAGTACTTAACCTTTTATTAATTTGTAAACAAATTGCCAGCATCTTTTTATTTTTAATAGGCTGTTTCCGCGCAGTGAGCCAACGGGGCACGTAGTCACATGTTGTGTAACCTCGTTAAAATTGCATTGAACTTGGCCCCGCTGGCTGCTTGAGAAATCGTTATATGAATATGTAAGGGAAGTTTGTATAAAAAAAATATTTGCTCTACCGCTATTCTTTTTTATTAAGTTTCTTTGCTGTTTTACCAATAAAACACTTTTTTTGGCTTGGCACATTTTTAAATCGCCTATGAAAGTTGATTTTATAAGAACCTAGCTTGACGTTTTTCAATAGCGAACTAACAGCGAATTCTATGAAAAAATATTATATTAGAGGTAAATTTTCCCAAAAGCAGATTTCTATGGTTTTTTAAATATAAATAATTGCTAATTAACTAGTTTGAGATCAGGCAAGGCTGGGGCACGACCGTGGGACTTTAAATACGACAGGTTGTGGGTTTGATTAACACTCGAGGAAATTAAATATTTAATATTTTCACGCTCTGGTAACGAGGCAAATTGCAGCGTTGAGTTCCGCCGTTGAATACGCAATGCCATCAGAATTCGGTCGAAAATGGAAAATAGAATTGTATTAATGGGAACGGAGTGTTCCTCTGCCGCTTCTGCCATTTGCGGAATACAGCGTAAAGCGAAATAAAAAAACATAAAAAAGTAACTTAAGAATAATTTCGAATAACTTATTGTGAGTGTAGTACTTGTAATATTTGCCCCGAGTGAAACGTTCCGGGTATATACAAAGAAAAAAGCTTTATTTTCTTCATTTTTTACAACATCTTAAAACGATCTAGTAACCTATTTACATGACACGTGTACAACGGTGTTCTACTTACAAATATTTCAGTTCTAATTTTATTAAAAAAATCTTAACGTTGCTATGAAAGTTCTAATCACTTTTTGAAGTTCCCTCTGCCCTGCTGTGTTCAGGAAGCTGAAACAAAATACTCCAAAAAGGGATCCCCTTAGCAAGATGTTCCTTGAAATATCTTTTAATATTATTTATTCCATTGCAATCGTTTTTAAATTTCTTAAGAAAGAAATGGAATTCATTGTAATTTTAACTTGAACTAACAAAAGCGTTACGGTCTTTCGCGCAAACCTATTATAGATAGATATCAAGTAAAATAACCGTATCAGAGAAAAATGTTGTAATAAGAATATTTTTTATAATAAAACTTAAAGTATATATAATGAAAAAAAATAATAAAGACTTAATGATATATAATAATTAATCTCCCTATGAAAACATTTTTATAAGTTTATTGTGTGTTATTTCTAAACAAAGCAACCTTTTATTAATTTAGTTAAAACATTTTAATCTTACAAGAAGGTGTGGGAGTTGAAAGTTTCTAAGTGGGTAAAAGAAAATGCCCTTTATCAGGATTCAAAATAACAACTCAAGTACAAAATGCGTGGGATAAATAAAACAATGGTATTCTCTCTATTTATTGTTATTTAAATTAAATTTGAAAACTATATTTTTTGTTGATTGCAACTCAAATTAAATAACATTTCGTTGAGTGGTTTGTTAGAGGCCTAAGAGTCATAATCAGAGCAGTAGTTTTCAAAGAGGCGCGGATTCAAATCCTGCTACGTTCAAATTTTTATACGTTTTCTTAATAAGTACCGTTACATATAGTTAAAAAGCAGAAGACGAAATTAAACGACCTAAAAATAATAAAATAAGGAAAATAGGCTACAGCTCTCATTTTGCAACTGTCTTGTATTACATCATACAATTTATTTACTCATCACGTATGTTTTGTTAAAAAAAAAATCATGATTTCATTGGTGTACGTAAGGTACGGATTGTGTAATATAAGTTACGGTTAGAATTTTATATCAAGATAGATCCAATTTGGTTTTAAAATGATTTATTATACTACTTTTTAAAGAATATGTTTTAAACATATTATTATATCAATTTACTACATACTTAATAGTTAATATGTTCACTTTAGTTTGGTTTATAGAAAAATATATTAAATTTTGTAGGTAGTTCTTTGTAAGATACAAAGAACTACCTACAAAATTAAATAATTTCAAACATCTAAAACTTAAGAAACTTTAATATAAAATTCAATGGGATGATGGCACTTCACCTAAAGTTTTCCGTACATATGCGTTGTATCTTGCAGGAGATTCAAAGAGAATGATTATTAAGTCATATGTAATTTTATTGCACAATATATGTATGTAGAGACGAATTTTCAATACAATTACTATTTTGAGGTAGGCTTATATAAGCCAGATGTTTATCATCGAAGGATACTGACCTTTCAAAATTGGTTAGGCAGAGAGAAGAGCTCGGTTAGTGCTGTAGGATATATTATTTATCGAACCTGCACTTAACACCCTACATGGAACAACACGGTGTATGTATGGAATGATGAGTAGTTTCGTTTCGTTTATTCTCTACATATAATTATTATAAAACATTTTTAACATTTTTATGTTATTCCACATTTAAGAAAGAAAAATACTTATTTAGAAAAAGTACGAAAAAAGTTGAACGTAGCGGGACTCGAACCCGCGTCCTTAAAACCGACCAGGTTATTATTATAAAACATTTTCCACTCTGCTACGGCGGTGTTACTGTCATTGATAATATAATAAAAAATGTTTTATGCATTTAATAAATATAATTCATATTAATTAAAAAAAAACTAAAAACATGCTTTACACAAAGATAAAACTACACATATTCGATTAGCGTATAAGCCTCGTTTCATCCAGTTTGATAATCCTCACATCCTCGCTAAGGAACACAGATATATGTCTAGAATGGTCCTTGATACTATTGGAATACAAAAACATCCTAATTTTAATTGAGAAGACGATTCCAGATTTTCTACTAGCTATTTAAAAAAAAATTAAAGCCTCAAGAGGTTAGTGGTAGATAGACACGAGATTGCAAGATATAGTCAGCTCAATTTGCAAGAATCCAGGGCAGTACGTGAGGCAATTAAGACATCGTTGGCGGATGCCATTTCAGTCTACCCGTGACCACGGTCTACTGCAAAGTGTTCGTAGCATCGATTTTCCAAAAATGTATATAATGCTAAATATACGCGATTAGTTCGGTTAAATAAGTTAAATTAAAAAATAAAAAAAAAAAGCTTTACGCTGTATCCCGGTAGGCAAAGGGAACCTAGTGTTAAGATACACGGTTCCCCACTTTCCGCCGAGTTCTGGAGGCTTTATTGTGTGGCGGAACGCCGCGTTTTGCCTCCACACCAGATCAAAGAAATGAAAATAAAAATATAAATTAAATATTTCATCTCGAGTGGGGATCGAACTCACAACCAGTCGATTTTACAGTCACACTTTGTGCCCCTGCGCCACGACTTCCTCTTGAATGGTTTCATTTAAAACATCATATTATTTCTTCAGAATCAGAATTAGCTTGTAATCTCGAAAGCATGTCGAATGGCTAAAGTCACCACGTCGGGTTTCGAACCCGGCCATGACCGCGATACAGTTAACGTTCTGTATCATGTGATTGCACATTATCTAATTAAGTCGTTGTTAATTTCGCCCTGTAATTATTGATACAATGCTGTATTGTTATTAAAAATGATATGAAAGTATTTTTAATGTATACTAATTATTATTAAGCAACTTCGACGTGTTTTTGAAATATATTTTTGTATTAAAATTTTTGTAGGCACGGAAAGTCTTGTGGTTTTAAATTATTTTATATTGATAAATACTTCCCAAATCCTTCGACGCCTCTGTGTGTTCTCGAAATCATTTGTGTTATTCCTGAAAAACTTAATTGAACTAAACATTTTTCGGTACAGCAAAGATAGCAGAGATCATCTAGTAATAAGTTCATTTTTAGTTCAGCACGATTGGTGAAACAGACCACCAAGCGAAAAATGAAAATTAAAATATATCCATTGCTCTGATTAAGCACCGATTCCTCTTTCCTCGTTCTAGCAACAAGGTTAAACACAGTAAGTTCCGCCACTCAATACGCAATGCCATTTGAATTCCGCGGAAAGTGGAGAACGATGTGTCTTAACACTAAATCTCTTCTATCTTCCCTGTTAAACGCATGATACAGCCTTAAATTCACGCTGTACCCCATAAATATGTAACAATCTATAACATGCGATAATTTACTAAATATATTTAATAAATCAATCAGCTTCACGCTGTATCTCGCTCACAGCAGGGTAGGCAGAGGGAACAAAGTGTTACATTGTTCCTCACTTTCTGCAGAATTCTGGGCGCATTGTGTGATGAGGGGCGGAACTAAACGCCGCGCTTTTGCCTCGATACCAGAGCGAATAAATGAAAACATAAATGTAAATAAATATTTCAGTTTCTCGAGTGGAGATCGAACCCACAACCAGTCGCGTTGCAGCCACACTTTGTGCCGCTGCGCCACGACTGGCCTCAAGTACTCTTTATATATGCAATTAAACCAATAAATATTTACCCTGAGCTAGTTCCATGCATTTGATCTAGAAATATCGTTCAGCATTAATCACGTCCGGAACTAGGAAGTGGCGGCGGAAGCTATCCACCTGTGGCTGTACCTTTGATCAATGTGACGGCGCGCAAGGCAAACAGCCTCGTGAACTTATATTGAAACAACTTATTGATTTATGTTCATTTTTATTATTGTACCGCCGTTTTCTATGGGTTTTATCTAACTATATTATAATATATTATTATTAATAATTACCACCGCGTGAGGTCAGTCATGGCGCAGGGGCACAAAGTGTGACTGTAAAACCGACTGGTTGTGGGTTCGATCCCCTCTCGAGGAGATGAAATATTTACTTAAATTTATATTTCCATTTCTTCGCTCTGGTGCCTGGTGTTTGGCTCCAGAATTTAGCTGAAAGCTTGGAATGGAGTGTCGTAACACTAGGTTCATTCTGTCTATCCTACTGTGTGCGGGATATACTTGAAGCTGATTGTTTATTTTATCACCGCGTCTCAGTAGCTGGCTGTACACGATGCTTGTGAGTTCGATCACCATTCGGGAGTATAAATTGTTATCGTTTCTCTGCCCTGGAAAGAAAAAGTGCGGCGTTCAGTTCCGCCACTAAGCAATCAATTACTTAAATGCGGTCGGAGGTTGGATAATAAAGTGCCTTGACGCCTTTTAGTTTGGATATTTGTTGATACACGTATTGCTGTGTATTCAAAAAGTGGCTTTTTAATCATTTAAATAACAAATAATGTGTATATATAAATATATAAAAAAATAAAGTAAATTTTTAAATCCCTCCAGGTGAAAGGCGTTGATCAACGAGGTAAAAGATTGAGGAATATTTCTATGGATGATTTAATGTAGTGGTTTAATTTTTTAATGCTCCAGCTACGTCACTAAAATGACGTTGCGTGTGTACTAACTATTTTGATCAACTATTTTGTTTTGTTTTTAACCGACTTCCGTAAGGAGTAGCTTATTAATTCGATTGTATTTTTTATGTTTGTTACATCAGAACTTTTGATTGGGTGAATCGATTTTGATGATTCGTTTTTTCTTTGAAAGCTGGTGTCCCATTTTAATTAATTATAATTGGTCCATTTCTGACGATGTTATCCAGGACAAAATCAAGCAAGTCTTAAATTTGCCTTAAGTACGTGCGCACAAATAACTCAATATCTCGCAAAATGATTTTGATAATTGTTTTTTTTAAGATACACTTTAAGGGTAGTTTGATGAAAATTTGTTTAGGTTCTGGTTATGGGGCACGGTAGAAGTCATTTTTCTTGATAAAAATTTCCGCCGAATTTTCCGAGACGTTGCATGTTGAGTGGCGGAACTCAACGCCTCTGCTTTTGCCTTGCTAATTAATTGCTTCGAGTGAAGATGGAACCCAGAACTGTCACGTTATAGTCCCACGCTTGTGTTAGAAATTAGAAATTCTATTCGCTCCATTTGGAAATTAATAAGATTATTTTGTTTTATAGAATGTTTTGCACTATGCTCTTACATTGTGCATTTATATACAAAAATAATGTAAACGTCAATTATTGAAGTATATTATAAGTTCAGTAACATGTATAAGCCACATTTTATTTTTATTTATTTTTATGCTACTAATATAATAAATGTAAAAGTTTGAAGGATAAACGGATTTAGATGAAATTTTCCAGTAATATCGTTTATACACTATAATAACACATAGGCTTCACATTACGTAAAGATTTTGTATGATAAAGCTATTATATAACAATAAATTGAAGCGGGCGAACTCGCATGTTGTTGCTAGTATAGTTAAATGTTTGTAAGCTTAGTTAAACATTATCCATAAACAGGTCTATTGGCCTTTATTAATAATTATAATTCCAATATTAAATATTATTCTAGGTATAACCGATGCACATTACGGAAGTAGGCAGAAGGTTGCTTGTAAAAGGTTTATATACTGGCGGCGCTGCGCCCGCGCAGGTAGTGACTGTTGACCGTGATTCGAGTGAAGTAAGTTCGGTTTAGATATTTTTTCTGTGCGTTTATTTAATGTGAAAATTGGTTAATCTGTATGTTTTTTTTTGTTGTGAGAAAAATGGTATAAACTGTGTGTGTATTAAAATAGAAATTACGCAATTATAGATAGTACCCCGTCGTATATTGGAGTATTGTTTTGTTTATTTTAAATTATTTTTTGTTTTGGATTAACTTATGAAAGAAAATTTGTGTTACTCAATAAATTCTTATTTTTTTAATCTATAACTAATCAATATATTTTTTATATATGAAAAAAAAAACAGTTATTTTTTTTGTCATACGTTCATGTAGTAAACTTCCTGAACTGACTTTATTAAATCATATTTGGTGTAATAGCCATTTTAAATTAAAATATTATTTTGATAATATTTTATTTTCAACCAAATTTGTTGTGTCACACGAAATTTAGTAATGTTGCCAAATAAGTTTTAATTTTGCATTGTTAATCACTAGTGCAAATATAATAAAAAACCTTGAGTATTAAAACAACTGGGTGAATTATATTAAATGTATTAATTATTTTACTTACTATGTATTTAGATATGTAATTTGCAAAGTAAGTACGATTATCGTAATAACACTAAGAATCAAATGAATGAATCAACTTCATGCTGTATGAAGCAGCGTAGGCGGAGGGAACCTAGTGTTAAGACACTCCGTTCCCCACTTTCGACTTAATTCTGGAGGCATTGCGTGTTGAGAGGCAGAAACTCAACTCCGTGCTTAGTCTCGACACCAGAGCGAAGAAATGGAAATATAAATTTTAAGTAAATATTTCATCTCCTCGAGTCGGTGGACTGCGCACTGCGCCACGACTGGCCTAATACTAAGAATAGGTATTTTTTTAAACATTTTTAAAGTGTTATTCCACACTTAGGAAAAAAACGTATACAAATTTAAATGCGCCTCTTTGGAAACCGTCCAAGCGCTCTGACCAACTAAGCCATACGTTCTTATCGGGCTACATCGAAATTCTTATACGCTTGTTACAACTTATTTATGTTGTTAGCATCTCTGTAGGGAGATTTTTACAATTTTCTACTACCCAAAGACAACTTCATAGAATTGTCATTTGGCGAGACATAATACTATTCTTTAAATATATTTAATTATTTTTAAAACCGTAAAGGTCGTTCGGTTTAAATTGAATGTTTCACTAGCTTAAATTTGATTTGTGATACATTTACTATTATTTTTTTAACTTAACGCTAAGCACGAATAGGCGGACGGGATCTGTGTTAAGACGCTCCATTCCCATTAAGATACATCTGTTCCCTACTGTCTGCTGAATGCTGGTTACATTGCGTATTGAGGAACTCAACTTCGCGTTTTGCTTCGATACCCTAGAGCGAGGAAATGAAAATATTAAATATTTCATTTCCTCGAGTGCGGATCGAATTACAACCTGTCGCATTTACAGTCACACGCTTGTACCTCTTTTTTTATTTTAAAGCACTACAAGGTTAAAAAACATAAAAGATAACCAACTAGAAATCAAAACTACAAAACGAAAGTTTTCAGATCAATAAATAATTATCAAATATATATTTTCAGATCAACATGAACGTCTTAATCGTCTCTGTATCTATCTTCGCAATTGCTCAGGCTCTCCCAGCCTTGATATTCACCCAACCGCTAGCCTTGCCGGGAATCGAATACGCTCATAGCGGCCCAGTAGTCCATTCCCATCCTGCAGTGGAGCAGAATGCAGCCAGCGAAGCCTTGCTACCACCGGAACTGCTGAAGTCTAACGCGTTCTACAGTAACCCAGCGATAGCTGCAGGATTGGCTAAGGAGTCATGGTTCACCAAAAAGGAAATGCAGGTTGTGGAGCGCGAAGCCGAAAAGATACCGAGGCAAAGAATCTACGATATAGTCAAGAGTGCTGGTTTCTTGGATAGGCATTAAAATTGTATTATCATATTATTGTGACGTACCAAAATTGACCGATTATACACGTTTTGTAAATCGAATTGAATTTTAAGTCAAATTTTATATATAATTCTTTTGGTTCATCGATTTTTCAAATTATTGTTTGGAGTGTGAACGCCATATTTTACATATAGACATATATTTTTAAAAATCATATATATATATATATATATATATATATATATATATATATCATTATTTCTGTAGTTATTAAGTAATTTATTATATAATGATTTAGTTGGTAATATATTTTTTTTTAGTAAAAATAATGATAAATATCGTAAAATAGATATTCGTTATTAAGAGCTGTGATCTCGAGCAATAAGTGCCTTGTTGTAAGTTATTGTTCTTTTAATATTTTTGTTATAATAAAATATTTAAAATATTATTTTTTTATTGAGATATTCTTCTTAATTCTATTTGTCTATTGAGGGGTACGACGATATTAAGTCGTCAGTAATTTTGGTTTTGTGACTTGGTAGTATTGACGTAATGTCTCTTAATAATTTTGACATAATACCCACTCGGAAGGGAGCTTGTTATATTAAAATAATTGGTTTTCTGTTCTAATTTTAGATTAGTGTAATAATGGGTAAAATAGTTAGAACAAAGACTAACTTTTGTGTATCCAAAACAACTTTATTGTATCCTGCATGAAGCAAAATTTATGAAAATAAAAAAAATTAAAATTGCAATACTAGATCGATGTACGTACTTTAACGTTATTATATTTAATAATGATTTTCTTCACATATTTTGCTCGAACGCTTAATTAAGCAATAGTGGCTTTTTAATAATCAGCTTCACGCTGTATTCCGCACACAGCAGGGTAGGCAGAGGGAACCTAGTGTTAGGACACTCCGTTCCCCACATTCTTCCGAATTCTGGAGGCATTGCGAGTTCAGTAAATGAATGAATGAAAATATAAATGTAATAAATATTTCACTCCTCGAGTGAGGATCGAACCCACAACCAGTCAATTTTGCAGTTACACTTTGTGCCACTGCGCCATGACCGGCCTTAATACTTGATAATTTAAAAAAAATTCAAAAGTATCAAGTGGAACGTAATAAGCATTTTATTCACAAAATATAAATTCTGAAAGCGTAATGAAATCTTTACTCCTATATCAGGTTATATTTCAAACATAAATATATATTTGAGGCCGTCGTAGCACAGCGGCAGAAGGTTGTGACTGTAACCCGACGATTGTGAGGTCGACTCCCATTTGGGGTAATTAATTATTATTTATTAATATTTTTATTTCTTCGCTCTGGTACCAAGGTAAAATCCCGATATTGAATTCCGCCACTTAACAGGCGGTTCGAAAAATTCAGCGGAAAGTGGTGAACGGAGTGTTTAACACTAGGTTCTTTCTGCCTATCCTGAAATATATAAAATAGAGCGTGAAGCTGATTTATTGGATTTATGCTAAAACTTCGACACAGGGTAACTACGGGTAGGTATACTCTGATGGAAGTAACCCTCTGCACTAATGGACGCGGAAAACTTTATTGGATTTTTGTGAAACGGATAAAAGTATTAAAACGGTTACGTGAAACACTCACCATCCGGAAAATGGTGTTAAATAGATCTCAAAAAGATATATAGCTAGTAATGGTTTATACGTAGACTAGAGACTAGTACATTGTATAATAATACAAAAATGATATTCATTACGTACTTCGTGTGAGGCTATTCGTGGCGCAGGGATACAAGCGTGAAACTGTAAATGCAACAGGTTGTGGGTTCGATTCCCACTTTTGGAATTCATTTCCTAAAAATATTTTTATTTTCTTCGCTCTAGTTTCGAGGCAAAGCGTTAAGTTCCGTCATACAACACGCGATTCAGCCAGCGCCTCTAGAATTCAGCGGAACATGGAGCATGGACTGTCTTAACACTTTTCCTTTACCTATTGTGCTGTGTGTAGGATACAGCGTGATGCTAAAACAATCGTTTGTACATATTGCAATTGTGGGTTGATATATCACTTCTGTGAAATGGTATTATAATAGGAACTTAGCCTTGGTTCAACCAGCCATAAAAAAAATATTTAACATGACTAAGGAGTCGTGGCACAGGGTGCGATTGTAAATATGACAGGTTGTGGGTGCGATTCCCGCTCGAGGAAATGAAATATTTACATTTTCATCCCTTCTCTCTAGTGTTGAGGGCAATGCGTGGTATTGAGTTCTGCCACCTAACATACAATGCCACCAGAATTCGGCGGAAAGTGACGTGCGAAATGTCGCATCCTCTGCCTATTCTGCGGGAAACAGCGCAATGTTGAAAAAAAACTGAATAAAAAAAATCATATATATTTTTTAGATATGGCCAAGCTGGAAATGAACCTACATCCTGAAACAACTAGACTTTAACAATCTTTCCAATAATCAATATAAAACACAATTTCCTTATATTTTTTTAAACTAAAATAAATAAATAGAAAAGAATGCAATGAAAACATCATAGCAACATGGAATTGAATGGCGTCGATCGATATTACTTTATTATGTTTTGTAGGTCACATGCCGCCCCGTATGCACTCTTCTTAAAGCTCCTACCTCGCTTGCACGTCACCCAGCACTCGTGGACGGGCTTCTGGACGAAATCTGTCGGCATTATATATATATATTGTGATTAAAGTATTTTTTGTAAAATCTCTGCTTTTTCTTGGTTAACACGCTCGTTTTCACGCTGTGGAATATAGAACAAATTACGCATATTGAGACAGCTTAAAGCTTTCCGCCCGAATTCAATCCCACAATTCAAACATTATGTTTTGGTTACTAATTTAATAATTTAGTAGGTAGTTATTTAAAAAAATGTTAATAGAAAGTAAAGAACACTGTCTATGTACAATACTGAAAAAAAAAACAGCTTCACGCTGTATCGCGCACACAGCAGGGTAGTCAGAGTTTCGAGGCATTGCGTGTTTCGAGGTAGTGTCGGAACTCAACGCTTTTGCCTTCGTGCCATAGCGAAGAAATGAAGATATGAAGAAATAATAATTCATTCTCTCGAGTGGAGATCGCACCCACAACTGTCGCGTTGTAGTCACACCCTTGTGACCCTGCGCCACGACGCCTCATATAATAAACGGTACGGTATATATAAAATGATATATTAAAATGATTAAATATAGTCTAGGTTGCCTAAAAGCAAACAGAATCTTCGATCTACATTATAATAATGCTAGTTACGGTTTCAATTAATCTATAAACATATTTATGAAATTAATAAATATTTAAATATTATACAGGATGGAAGCGTCAACACAACTTTAAATGAAGGACACAGTTTTAACTACTACTATAGAACTATTATAAAAGCCAATTATTATTATTTTATCCCCAAAAATGAAAGTGATTTTTTCAAACAAAAAAATAATAAAATTATTGTTGTAGTATAAAACGACATTTGTCAGGAGCGACGCATGCACACATAAACCTATAAAAGGGAAACCGCCATAGGTATTGGCGGCAAAGTTCAAAGTTGATTAACTTTTGGTAGTATTTTTGTAGTAGTATGTGGTTATATTATTGGTATCTATGCGTAACTGCGTCACACGAATGCGGATATAGATGAAAAAAAATCTTACGTCTCTGTTGAGGTATCTTGATTTATTTTTTTTAATATGGGTTTAAAATATTTTAACCTATACGCTGTTCCCGTAAAAGGAGCGCTGACACTTCCAACCTGTATATAGTCCCGAGGGCATTGAACCATTCGTGTAATATATTAGATTAAAAGGTGACCCGTTATATCGTGCGTTATAAAGTTATTTACATTTATTGTATGTCTGCCGTCTAGATTAAAATAAATTAGGTAAAGAAAGTTATTTAATTTTAAAGTTTTATTGTTCAAAAGAAGTATGTCAAAAAATCAAAATCGGTGGTGTCATTTTGAATTTGTATTGTTTTTATACTTTGCTGTATTTCCATGACAAGAGTTTGAAAATAATAAAAAAACTTATTTAGAAAACGTATAAAAAATTGAAACGGGACTCGAACCCGAGCTTCCTGGAGTCCTGGATTTTATTTAACTTATAGTTATATTTTGCTGACATTAAATGGAATAAGAGGTCGTCGTCGTCGGGTACAAAGGTGCGGTAAGCGCGAAAGGTTGTGGGTTTGATTTCCATCCAGGGAAATTAAATATTTATTATTTTTTATAATTTCTACTTCTAGTAACGACACAAAAGGCGGCGTTGAGAACTGCCACTTACCACGCAATGCCTACAGGATTCAGCGAAATTTGAGGAGCGGAAATACCTTAATGGAAACGGAGTGCCTTACTCCTAGATTCCCTCTGCCTTCTCTGCTGTGTGGGGGAAATAGCGTGCAGCTATAATAAATCAAATGAAAGAAAAAATAATGATATTTTTTTTTCTCTGAAACTAACTGTCCCTACACATGTATATATGTTTTTTCAAGACATTTATATCATGCAATAAAATAACGTGAATGGTTCTTATTTTGCTTTTACAGGTATAATAATAATAGAGAAAAAATATAATAGAGAAAAAAAATGCCAATTTATCGCGAGCTTTTAAGGTTTTTTTTTCAAATTGAACGCTTTGTTATGGATCTAGAGATACGAGCTCACTCTAAAGTAGTAACCTCTGAAAGGTTAAGGTCACAGTAGAGGATACCTATTTTCAGTATTTAAGTAATATTTATACATATTTTTGAGGCTGTCGTGGCACAGGGGCGAGCGATTGTAAACACGATGGTCGTGAATGCGATTCCCACTCGGAGGAAATGAAATATTTATTATTTTCATTTTGCTTTGGTAATGCGGCAAAACGCGGTGTTAAGTTTCAACATACAATGACTTGAGAATTAAATTTGTAACGGAGTGACCTAATTTAAACTTGGTTCCCGGGTTCCCTCTGCCTACCCTACTATATGCGGGATTCAGCGTAGAGCAAACAAAAGTGGAGGTGACTGGTTGTTCGATCCCCACTTGGAAGAACGAAATATTTATTATAAAGGTAAATAAAAAAATGTACAAATTCTTTTACTTTTTACATATTACTAACTTAGGTAAAAGTCAATTATACTAGATAAATATCATGTATCGATTCCCTAAAATACTCCATAAATGTTATGTCGTTTATAACTAACTAAATAAATTGATGCTATTAGGCATATTTTCATATCGTTTTTACAAATGATTGATGATAATGTTATTTTTGAGGATTTAACCTCAAATGTATTTGCTTTCAGATTTTTTCCTGAACTAGTACTACCTGTAGATGTTAGTTGTCAAATTTCATAATTTTAAGTCAACCGAAAGTACCCTACTTATTTTGATTTCTATTATGGTTTGGAAATACGCGTTTTTACAATATAAACGGCAATATATTTTTTGAAGTTAATGTAGAAAAACGATTCGTCAGGAAATCAAGGGACCGTAGATCAGAGTATATGGTTTGAATTTTAACTCTATTTCTCCAAGCATTCCTGAGATAAAGGCAGACAGACAGACAGACGTACGAACGGACAACAAAGTAAACTTATAAGGGTTCCTTTCTTTATTAAAATGTACGGAACCCTAGGCATAATCTACAAATCGTTTTTACACATAACAAACGGAGCAAAAAGTCAATAATAATAGGAGGTGAGTATCATGAATTGATTCCCTGAAACACTCCCTAAGTACTTGGGTACACAGGGAGCCAGTGTTGAATCATTTAATCGAAGATTTCAAATGGCGCCAGTGTGGGTGTTCTATGTCCAACGAGATACGAGCCCTGTCTGATAGAATTTCAATGAGGTATTCTTTACAATATGGGTGTAATGTAGGTCTATGTAAATTGGTTTAAATATGCGTCACTTAGTTACAGACGTCTAGTCACTGTTGTTTTTTTTATATTAAATTCTTTATGTCTCTGACTTTTGTTTGTTCATGTATTATTATATTAAAAGTTTAGTTGTATAATTTTTATTTAGAATAAAATACAATATGGTAAAATAAAATAAAATAATTAAGTATTATTAAAAAACAACGAAAATATAAATATAGCATTTTAGGTTTGTTTAATTTGAATTTATAGAGTTATAGGTTTGATTTCCGTGACTTAAAATACACATTCGTTATAGTCATAACGGGTAAAACTCTTCTTGGTTCTTTGTTATTTTTTTTAAATGAGATATATAACAAGTTTCGAAATTTAGTTAATTTCTAAGTAGTTTCATGAGAACGTATGGCTTAGCAGACGTAGCACTTGGACATTTTCCAAGAGGCGCGAGTTCAAACCCTGCTACGTAAAAAAAATATACACGTTTTATAAATAAATAAAGTTAATATTATTTGACTAATGAATGGGTGGGTAAGAAAGAACAGATGCAGAAAGACAGCAGGTAAAGGAAGACTAGCTGATGCCAGTCTCACTCCACACCACTAAACCTCATGATGGTGATGATGATGATGCTATTCATTGTTATTATTCATACTTTATAGCTTATCATTAACTACACGTAATATTTATATATATATTTTTATTAGTAATGATTTAATAACTCTTTATATAACTAATTATAATATTTAAATTATTATAGGGAATGATGGAATATGTATATAAATATAATGATATTACCTTTTTTGCTGTCACAATTGAACTCGTGCATGTCACAAGAATCTATGAATGTCCGCATTTCTCCACACGAGTCTATGCCACAGATGGGCACTTGATCGTGGCGACAAATATCAGCTATTTTACATTCTTCTTGAAGCTATAAGCATATAGAAAAGCAATAAAATATACATAAAATTGGAAAATAAGAAAATTGGAGTAGATATTGATTAAAGATGCGAATTTAACCCAAAAAACGTTTTGTATATGGAGTAGCTTTTTCTGATCTTATTATATGACGTGCTTGCTACTGTGGTTTGTTTTTTCAGGAAAACTTAAAATAAAATCCATCTATTTAGGCCGTCGTGGCGCAGTGGCACAAGCATGTGATTATAAACGCCAAGGCTGTGGGTTCGATTGCCAATATGGGAAATTAATTATTATTTATTACTATTTTCATTTCTACGCTCTGGTAACAACGCAACGCAACAATACGTCGAAAAAATTTCGTAAGTGGGGGACGGAGTGTCTTAATACTAGGTTCCCTCTTCTTACTACTAATCTACTTACCTTAGCACCATCTATATGTGCATAACAAGTATGAAAATCGATTGAAAAATATATAAAAATGTATAAGAATAACATGCTTTTGTAGCATTTCACATTAAATATTTTAAAATGCTAAAGCAATTTCGCTGCAATATCGTAAAAGACGCATTGCTATTTCTCACAGTGGTCGATACGAATTTAATCATAGATGTGTTATATATACCCATTAAACAACTATAGTTGAAGTAGAAATATAAAATATTTCTGTTAAAAAAAAGTAATAAAATTGTTTTTCAAATAACAGAATAGTGTGAACTTTGTGTCAAAATATACTCTTCTCCATATTCTGCAAGACAATAAAAATTGCTCGTAGATTAGTGGAGCTTCGGCTGCGCTTAGATTAGATTTTTTTCCTGCTTCACGTTTTATCACGCATTTAGCGATGTAAGCAAGGGGAGCTTAGTGTTAAGACACTCCCACTGTTCATCATATTTTAGAGGCATTGATTTTGACTCGTTACCAAAACGAGGAAATGAAAATATTAAATAATCCATTTCCACGAGTGGAAATAGAACCCATAATCTATCACTTTTATAGTCACTCGTTTGCGTTTTTTAAGGAATAAATAGTCATAGGTTCAAATACTCAAGTGACAAAATATTGACTACAGATAATTAATTTTCTGCCCGAGCGGTTCACTTCTGCAATTTCTGTCTCTATCAAACCGATATGATTAATTTTCGCTTCAATAGACAGCAAAAGGTATATAGGGAAAGTGGAAGACTTTTTATTCTATTAGGGGTTTATCTGTTATTATGGACAACTGAAATTAAATAACAAACACTTAAATCAGCCTCACGCTGTATCCTGCACACAACAGAGTAGGTAGAGGGAACTTAGTGTTAAGACACTCCTTCTCTACTTTCCGACGAATTCTGGAGGCATTGCGTGTTGAGTGGCGGAAGCCAACGCCGTCCTTCTCTTACAAGAGCGCAGTAATGAAAATATAAATTTTAAATAAATATTTCATTTCCTCGAGTTGGGATCGAACCCACAACCAGTTACTTTATAGTCACACTTCGTGCCAGTGCGCCACGACTGGCCACAAAAAACAAATACTTAAAATATATATTGAACTTTCCTAAGTGAGAAATAATACTTTAAAATGTAAAAAAATATTAAACGATACAGTTTCATTTCGCTCTGTTAAAAGTGTGGCGTTGAGTTCCGCATTTAACATGCATTATCTTGGACGAATTTCGATTAATTGGCAATTTTATTCTTATGTGATGAGAATAAAACAGTTTTCAAATTATTTAAATACTTTATTTATGTTGGTCTATTCTTATTCACATTACAATCAGCTCTGTATTCAGGCTTCTTAAAAGAGCGTCCGCGTTTACACGTTACCCAGCACTCATGGATTGGTCTCTGTTTAAAATCTAAAAACAAAAACAATATATAATTTCCAGATTTTATAAAAGTTCACGCTACTCGCTTTATCTCGCACACAGCAGGGTATGCGGTAGGACCAAGTCTGTCTGTCTGTCCGTTCCCTATTTTCTGCCGAATTTTGGGCGCACTGTGTGTTAAGTGGTGGAATTCAACGCCACGTTTTCTCTGGACACCAGAGCTAAGAAATCAAAATATAAATTTAAATAAATACTTAATTTCGTCGAGTGGTGATCGAACCCACAACCAGTCGCGTTTACAGTCATACACTTGTGCCCTTGCGTCACGACTATCAGGACACGATTTTCAGGGTCTTATATATATAAAAATGATATTTTCCTCTAAAAACGTAAGTCGTCGCCCGCAACTTTGCCCGTAATTTAAGATACAATTACAAATTTAAGGTACAATGAATGGAGACTTAAAATGAATAATTTCTTTTCTCCAACTCGTAAACTACATACCTACATATATAAATACATGCTAAATGTCAATGTTGTATGGTTTAGTTTGGTTCTTTAATAATGGCGTTTCGAGCGTGCCGGTTGAGCACATATCACTTCGCCAACGACACGTTGTATGGAGAAATCAATTTTGTGAGACCAGTAGTTTTGTTCACGAGTTGTCTGTTAGTCACTCAATTCACTAATTTTTACTGTTATTTTCTAAGTTAATTTTTGATTTAAAAAAACCAAATTAAATACATTAATCTGTGTACATACACTTTTATTAATAAATCAAAATCAGCTGCACGCTGTATCCCGCACACAGCAGGGTAGGCAGAGGGAACCTAGTGTTTTTAGACATTCCGTTCACCACTTTCTGCCGAATTCTGGAGGAATTGCGTGTTGAGTGGCAGAACTCAACGCCGCGCTTAGCCTCGACACCAGAGCGAAGAAATGGAAATATAAATTTAAGTTAGTATATCATCTCCTCGGGTGGGGATCGAACCCACAACCAGTCGGTTTACAGTCACACTTTGTGCCGCTGCGCCACGACTGGCCTCAACTTTTATTAATAATTAAGAAAATATCATATACACAATATTAAACAAAGACTACGAAGTGGAAAACAATATATTTCAAAGTAAACATAACTAAAGAACGATTAGAAGAGTTTTGATACATATCTATTTACAATTTCAAGTCTGCCTGTGGTTTTTGGATTCGGTGCCATTAATATAATAAAAAATTATATCTAATACATATATAAATACGGTATTTTTGTCGTTTAATAATGTTGCCAGCGGAAGCTAGGTTCTTTATGAAGCTTGGAAAGTAAAAATATATAATATATTTAAATTTTACCTAGAATTATATTTAAATTAAAATTTTACATAGCATTAACAGTCCACGTGAACTGCATTATGAAGAACGTGACGGGCGCTTTATACACTGGATTACGTTTGAACAACAGCGTACGATGCAGATTTACTTAATTTTAATTAAAATTTACAATTAAAATAGAATATGGTAATATAGTAACCCTAGGTTCCTTCATGGTGGTAGTATGGTAAATTCAGTGTGATTGGAGAAATTCCTGAAGTATTAGCTAATATATTCCATTTAGTTTAATTATAATTACAAAAGTATCTTGTATATACAAGATATATTTTTTTGTTATGTAGCAAAATACGTCATTTCAACGTCGTTTTAAGCGATACTTGCCTCTTTAGTTAAATTAGTTGTAAGTAACAGCATGACATATATTTTAATAAATGTAAATGAAACTTTAACATATTTTTAAGTGCAATCTAATTAGGAATATAGGTTATCTTACTTAACATAAAAGTTTATTGATATTGAAATTACAATACAGAGTAATAGATATATTTTTTTAAGCCTCACAAATATTAAATATTTAATTTCCTCGAATGTGAATCGAACCAACAACCTGTCACGTCTACAACTGTAGACCACTGCACTACGATTGGCCTCATAGATAATTCTACCAAACCCATTAACTTGATTTAAGTTTAAGTAATCATAGAAAACTTAAGCTTAAATCAGCTTTACGGTTTATCCCGCACATAGCAGGATAGGCATAGGAAACCTATTGTTTAGACACTGCGATCCTGCGTTCCACTTTCCGCTTAGTTCTGGAGGCATTGCGTTGCGAAACTCAACGTCGCGCCTTGCATCGACACCAGAGCGAAGAAATGAAAATATAAATTTAAATAAATGTTACATTTCCTCGAGTGGGCATCGAACCCACAACCAGCCGAATTTCCAGTCAAACTTTGTGCCTATGCGCAACAACTAGCCTTAAAAATTAAACTTAATTTAAGAAATAAATATATATTATTTATCCAATAAAATACAAGAAATAAACACAAGAAATAAATACTAGAAAAGAAAAAGTGTAATATCAATTAAAACCTTTCTTGCTGTCGCAGTTGAACTCGTGCATGTCGCACGTGTCGATGAACGTCCTCATTTCGCCGCAAGAATCGATACCGCACATTGGCACCTTGTCGTGGACGCACAGGTCCGCTATCTTGCATTCTTCTTCGTTCTAGAAGAATTTTATATTATTTATTAAAAAATAAAATCAAATAAATCAGCTTCACGCTGTATCCCGCACACTGCAGAGGGAACCTAGTGTTAAGATACTCACACTTTCTGCCGAATTTTGGAGGCAATGCGTATTGAGTGGCAGAACTCAACGCCGCGCTTGTCCTCGACAGCAGAGCGAAGAAATGGAATGGAATAGAATATAAATTTAAGTAAATATTTCATCTCCTCGAGTGGGAATCGAACCCACAACCAGTCGGCTTTACAGTCACACTTTGTGCCTCTGCCACGACTGGCCTTAAATTATTCATATCAAATATTTATTATTATGATTATAATTCATATATATGACTAAAACACTTTAATATGTACACAAAATAACGTCTTTAAAATTAACCACACTATATTTCTTAGCCATATATGGTGTTTTACTCGACACACAATGCCTCGAAAATTCGGCGGGAAATTGAAAACGTAGTGTCCTAACACTGGATTCTCTTTGTCTACTCTGCTACAAGCGGGTACAGCGTGAAGGCGAAAAAATAACTTGGTTTTTTCCCCCAAATTAGACTTTTACTGTTTATATAAATAGAAAACTATATCTAATTCTGGAGGCATTCAGTGGCGGAATTGCCTATTTATTAAAGCGAAGAAATCAAAGTATTAAAATATTATTTCTTCCGAGTAGAAATCGAACCCACTACATGTCGCGTTTATAGTCTGTGCCCACGCACTACAACTAGCCTCAAATTTTGTTTGCAGTTGTGTCAATTTGGGTCTTGTCCACATCGTGGGGTTTCACCCACTCCAGGAGACATGTGAAGATAAAATAATACAAAACTTACTTTGATTGTCTCACTGTGACCATTGACGAAAGTAAAAAGTAATATATGAATAAGAACTGAAAAAAGAGGGAATCAAGTTATATATTTTTTATTTAAATATTAAATTATGACTAAAAATTTAAATTCACTTCATTGAACGTTATCGATAGGGCTTCTAAGAAGTTATTATCTTATAAATACATTCTTTAAGTAAATATGGCAACACAAAAAGGCTGTTCATGTATATAGAAGGTTATTTTTTTCTAGATCGCTTAAAATATTCAATAAACAGCATACGCTCATAATTTGATTTAATTAATTGTCACCAGTCGAGACACAAGAGTTCATGGTGTGACTGTAAACACGACGCGGTTGTGGATTCGATTCTCATTCGAGAAAATTAAAAATGTCATTCGCTCTGGTGTCAACGCAAAGCGCGGCATTGAGTTCTGCCACTCAACACGTAATGCCTCTAGAATCCGGCGGAAAATGGGGAACATTCTGTTTCCCTAGGCCTTAACCCTAGGTTCCATCTGCCTACCTTGCTGTGTGCGGTGTATAACATGACATAAAAAAAAATTAATCTTTATAATTTAAAATGATATTACACAGTTATCAAAAGACATATTCCTAGTGCAAATGTCTCTTTCTTTAACACAATTTTGTTGTCCACACACGACACAGTATTCAACTGTCTCTGTAGATTAATCACCTCGACGACAGTGGCAATTGGAAACAAAATGAAAAATAACTAACATTTTTAAAGTGTTATTCCACACTTAGGAGAGAAAAATACTTATTTAGAAAACGTTTAAAAATTTTAACGTAGCGGGACTCGAACCCGCACCTCCTGGAGTTCTAGTCCCACTACCTTGAAATTAAAATAATTTAATTAAATTAAGTAGTATTTTCTATGAGAAAACTGGGTTACAGTTACAATTAAAAAAATCATTTAGTTATACTTTACCTAATAAAAATAACATTATGTTAGATCATTTTAAATTATGTTTTATATTTCTTCCAATACATATTACTCTAAATCGTATATCAAAAACATTGACTTGTTGTTTTCCCTTTTTTCTCTGATCGTAAACGAAATCGTAACTTTTTATTATTGAAAACTCGAAACAAATTTGTATATGGACGTATTATTTATTATCAGTGATGAAATTGAATATAATAGTTGAGAAATGACATATTGTTGCGACAAAATTTCAAAAATATAAGAAATGAATGCCTCTAAAAGAAACTGAGGTAAAATTATTAAGATTTGTTGACTCTGTAGAATGATGACTGTACATGTGTCGAAAGACAGAGGAGACTTAATTTTGACGTCTTTATTTAATAAGAAAATATGAAATGATAAATTAGTTATATTTTGAGCTCATTTTTGAGCTTAGCTCTACTCTGTATCCCGCATTTAGCAGGGTTGGCATAGAGGACCTAGTGTTGAGATACCCCGTTCCCCATTTTCTGCCGAATTAAGCGTTAGCGTTTTCAGTGTTGGAGCTTAACGCCGCATTTTGTCTCAACACGAGAGCAAAGAATTTCAATAGAATATCAATAGAACTTAATTTTGTCGAGTGGGAATCTAACCATTAACCACGTTTACGATCACACTATATATTATTGCGCCACGACTGGTCTCAATTTTATGTTAATTAATATTTAGGATTAGGATTGTTCTTCTAAATATTTTTTTCATATAAAAATTTCATATATTTTTAACAATAAATATACAAAATGTGTATTTAAATAGTAATCCATGGTTAAAAACCAATTAAGAAGCATGTGACGGCTGTAATAGTGCAATTTACTGTCTGAGAGCCGTATCAGCCCTAGTAATTTAATCACATTGGCCTTAATGTCTATAAATCACACGTACAGAATGTATACAGGCATAGCGATTTTGATATTTATAATGAAATGCGTTATATTTTTCATTAATTATTTTTCTTATTTATATCTTTAATAAATTTTAAATAGTTTCTCTTTATTGTAATCAATTCTCGTAATAGCGGGGTTACATAGAGAAGTAAAAATATTAGAACTTAAAACCACTTCGTCCTCTTCAAATCAAAACAGTAACCTAGTGTTAAGACATTCCGTTCCCCACATTAAGCCGAGTTCTGGAGACATTGCGTGTTGTGTGACGGACACCAGAACCAATAAATGAAAATATTAACAGCTTCAGCTTCACGCTGTATCCCGCACACAGCAGGGTAGGCAGAGGGAACCTAGTGTTGTTTTTTTTTAGACACTCCGTTCCCCACATTCTGCCGAATTCTGGAGGCATTGCGTGTAGAGTGGCAGAACTCAACGCCGCGCTTAGCCTCGACACCAGAGCGAAGAAATGGAAATATTAACGTAAGTAAATATTTCATTTCCTTAAGTGGGGATCGAATCCACAGCCAGTCGTACAGTCATACTTTGTACCCCTGAGCTACGTCACTACTGCGTATTTCGCAACGATAATTTTATTATTTATTTTGTTAGTAAAATATTTATTAAATATTTTTTGATATTTTTGTAATTTTTTATTAGGGTTTTATAGAGTAGCTAAAACTGTGGTTAAAAAGTGGCGCTGACAAAAACACCCTGTATATTTTCATCAACATGTTGTTTTCCACGTATAACAGAGTAGGTTGCCAGAACCTAATGTAAACTGACTACTTTTCACTTTTTGACAAAATAAGAGAAAGTGCGTGTTGAATGATGGATCCAACTCCCGCCTTTTCTCACACCAGAGTGGGCAAATTGAAAGTAAGTCATTACCTCGAGTGGGAATCAAACCTATTCCCATTATAATTCCCATACCATTCACAATCAGGCGAGGCACATTATAATTTTTAATTGATAGCATAAAAAACTTTATATTTTACCTCCTTATATAATATTAAATATCAAAAGTATCAAAATTAGTGCAACATCAGTCTAAATTATCGACACTATAAGTGTGTTTACTCCGCTCTTCCTTATATTTGTAAGGATTACGGACACAAAACCACACACGATGCGGCTTCTTATTTTAGGTAACTTAATCTCTATTATATTAAAATATTAAATTAACAATAATATATTAAATTAAGATTAATATAATCGTTGTTACTTCAGGTGTTCTTCAAGTTTCTATTGTAACTCTCGCTTATGGAGAACCTATTGAGACCTTGGAAAATATTTTAGTGTATCCTGTGGAGCCGCCGATGGTAAGAATTCATCGACTATTGTGTAGAACAATTAAAATTTTAGACATTTTTCCAAGCTAAGTGTCATAATTATTTTATCAGAGAAAATCGAAACGTGAAACCACTTCCGGTAAAACTAATATAAGTGAATTCCAAAAGTTTGTTGAAGATAAGCTAGTGCAGCAAACAGTGGCGTTGGAGTATATAATGAAGCTTCTCCATTCTAACGAGGAGTCCACAAAGGCTATAGTTGAAAATTTGGGTGAAAACATATCGAAACCTAATTTACCTGAAAAAATAGAAGCACAATACACTAGACGCAGTAACGTTGATCCTGATCAGGATAATTCGGTAGTAAAATTTCTAAAGAACATTCCCAAATATGGAACGTTTTTATTAAAATTAATAAAGGCCGAGCTCCGTACTGACGGTGTTGACGGAACAGAAGATGATCCATCCCAGCAAAGTGTTTAGTGAATTATTCGTTTTTATCTATATTTCCATTAATTACAAACGTCTTTGTGCATCTATTCGTTATTTCTCCGTAATACTTATTTATATTAAACTGTTACATAACTTTCCTTTGTTTTCTTTCTTGGCAGTCGATCTTTGTTAGTACTTATATGCTTGGATGATTTTACTTATACCTATTCTGTACACGTATAAATGACTACTTCTTTGATATTATTTTACTTTTATGGGAGAATTTCAATATTTATATTTGTACTATGTGTTTAAAGGCTGAATTGTACATTTTGTTCTTTTTAGTCACGTCGTTCTTTCACGGGTGGAAATCCCATGCTGGTACCGAATAACCAGGGTGATAATAAAATAAGTCCATGGTGTGCAGTGGCGATACTGTGCCACAGGAAAATGGATCCTGTGTGCGGTTACGACGATAACTTCGGATATGGGAAGTTTGATGACGTTTGCCATATGTTACAAGTGAATTGCTATTGGAGATACAGTTAGTAGTTCTTGCTATTTGTTTTTGTCAGCTTCACGCTGTATCCCGCACGCAGCAGGATAGGTGGAGGGAAGCTAGTGTTAAGACATTCCGTTCCCCATTTTCCTCTGAGTTCTGGAGGCCGTAATGCCTCCATGTTGAGTGGCGGAACTCTACGCAGCGCTTTGCCTCGTACACCAGAACGAAGAAATAAAAATATAAACGAAAATAAATGTTTTGTTTCCCCGAGTGGGGATCGAACAGACAACCTTTGTATTTTTCTTCACACGATTCTCTGATCTGCGCCACGATTGCTATATTTACAGTAAACTACTTTTTTTATATGTTACAGCTAATTATTCATACATTTATATTGAATTTTTGTTTCAGATTTTGCACTTGTTCCTTCTTGCAAGCCAATATTTGAGGGAAGTCTTAAATTATAATTTTTAAAAAATAAACATGATAACATACTAAAATATAAAATTCTATATTTTCCAAACGTAAAAATTGATTTTTTTAATTACAATAATTACATTACAACAATACATTGAATTACAATAATAACACAAAGTCTAATAAAGTTTATTTATTTCTTTTAAATTAATAATATAACCGACATAAATAAAACATTTATATTTTTCCACAGACCTTTCTTATTTTCTATCCTGCGCCTGGTCTTATTTCTTTAGGATTTGGACAAACTCCCTCCTCTTCCTTAACGTGCCTAAAAACTAGAAAGAGAAATTTATATATTTATACCGTCAATAATGGTTTTAAGCAACATTACTCTTTTATTATAATTTGTTTAAACAAGTTTATACAAATTTATAATAACCCTTAGCACTCCGTTGTCGCTGTATTTGCGACATTAAGAACCTAACAGTAAATCCGCTGGAGTGCAAAGGGTTAATATTTCAAAGCCGAAGACTACCTTTGGTTGAACGCAAAAGTTATACATTACCTAGTTAGGGTTACGTTAGATTAGAATAAAAAAAACATTTTTGTATTGCTTATAGCATTCACCAAGAGAGGTTACACCGCTAATCCCTTCTCTGTAACCTGTACCTTGGGCATTTAGAATGACATCAGCTATCGTACACTTGTGTAGTTATTATACCATAGACTGGCTGTACGGCATTAAAACGTCGTAGATTTTTTTAGGTAGGCAGAGGGAACCTGGGAACTTAGTGTTAAGACACTTCGTTTCCATGAAGACATTTCTGTACTCTATTTTCTGCCGAATCCTAAGAGCATTGAGTGTGTTGAGTGGCGGAACTCAACGCCTTGCCTTTGCCTGACACCGGGCGAAAAATGGAAATATTAAATATTTAATTTCCTCGAGTGGCCTCGAACCCAAAACCTGTCGCGTATACATTCACGAGCTTGGGCTTCTGCACCACGACTGACCTCAAAAAATATAAAATGAGTTACCCATGTTGTATTCACAGGAATATTCGTAAAGATCACATAGATCGAGGAAGGTTCTCGCTTCGTTCACAGATTTACCACAAATTATAACGTTGTCATGGAAACATATATAGGCGTGTTCGCATAGCTTCTTGAGCTCTGACTGCAAGGAAATATACTTTGAATTTTTTTTCATATTTTTATTGTGTATTCCACGTTTTGGAAACAAAAAAATATTTAGAAAACGTTTAAGAATTTGAACGTAGCGGAATTTGACCATGCACCTCTTGGTATGAGTCCAAAGTGTGGACGGTTTCCAAGAGGCGACGGGGGCTACGTTCAACTATTAACACATTTTCTAAGTAATAAATTTCCATTCGTTCTATTTACTCTGCCGTAAAGCGTAGACGCATAAAGAAAAAAAATAATATTCTTGATTACTAAAAACGCCAGTTGTGGGTTCGAGCCACATTCGAGGAGATGAAATATGTACTATAATCTATATTTTCATTTCTTCGCTCTGGTGTCGAGGCAAAGCGCGGCGCTGAGTTCCACCACTCAACACGCAATGCCTCCAGATTTCAGCAGAAAGTGGGGAACGGCGTTACTTAACACTAGGTTCCCTCTGCCTGCCCTGCCATGTGCGGGATACAGCGTGACGCCGATAAAAAATATATTACAAATAAAATTTTCCAAACTTACTATTTGAGCTTTATCGCCTACCACATGACATTCAACTATTGAAAAAGATATAATCACAAATACATTAAATAAACTCATTTTACAGTGTTTAACTCTAAAGTTGCACTGATATCTCGTTAAGCAAGTACAGGACGTAGATATAATTAGAGGATGTACTATTGTAGGGAACTATTCAAAGGCAAACAATGAAGTTAAACAAGCTCTGTGTGTTTATATTGTTCCTAGAATCTCTGTAACTGATGGTTACCTATTCATGGATGTCGTTGTCAGCTAAATATTTATGTTTTACTTGTATCCATATTATTTAAATGTAAGAAATGTTATGAATACAGGATTTATAAGAATAGATTTTTTTTAAATCAGCTTCACGTTGTATCCTGCACACAGCAGGATAGGCAGAGGGGATTTAGTGTTAAGACACTCCATTCCTCATTTTCCGCTGAATTTTAGAGGTACTGCATATTGAGTGGTAGAACATAATGCCACGCTTTACCTCGACACCAGAGCGAAGAAATGAAAATATAAATTTAAATAAATATTTCATTTCCTCGAGTCGAACACACAAGCAGTCGCGTTTTCACTCAAACATTTGTGCTACTGCGCCACGACTGGTCTCCATTGATTTTTTAAGAAAAAAAAAATACAATTTATTTTGCGTACACTATAATAATCTAATTGGTAGGGAATGATGAGGGACAAGCCACTCTGGTTATTTTATACCGTTGGTATTTTTTCTCTATCTACTTGGAAATAGATCGAAAGCTCGAAGATCGTGTCCCAGGGGCACTTAGGTATTATGTTTTATCAAATTTATTAAAAAACACTGGAAACTTAAATTATAAAATATAATCCCCCGATTTGGATTTTAATCTACAATAAACATATTTAATTAGACACGTATCAGAGACACCAAGCTAGAAAAAAGTTATTTTTATTATGTGTGATTTTGTTAGCTTCACGCTGTATTCTTAGCGGGAGAGTTAGAGACAACGCAGCGCCCAACGCTACTGTCTCTCCATATCTTTTTCGCTTCGTCCACGTCGTGTCATGAATTTGCACAACCTTCTCCTCCTCCTCATGATTTTTACGTGGGCTTTCTCCAGTATCTTGGATACTGTGTTATCGAAGGTCCACCAAGGTTATGAGGGGGCTCATAACCACTCTTGTCTACCTTATATGTGATATTTTGCAATAAAATCAAATGCTTGGATCCTGAATGCTTATAACATTTCATTATTGTAAGGTAATAAATATGTTTAGAGAAATTCCCCTAAAATAATATATTTTATAAAAAAAGGGTCAATTGTATGCGATTTTTTTATAAAATTAAATTAAATTCTTTTGGCAGAGAAAATATCTAAGCATTTCTACATTATTCCTTCAACGAGAGTCTAACAAGTGTAATGATATGAATTGAAATGTAAAAATTGAATCCCTGACCTTTGCTAAATATAACCGGGCTGATCGAGCATAGGTCGTTTTGTCGCAAATCTAAGGTTATTGAGGCAGAAAAATAAAAGGCTTATGAATAATTTATTTATATCAACGTATAATAAGTATGACGACAAAATATGCTTACAATCATTTTAATATGTTCAAATATTTTTTTAATACGAAATAATATATGTTATAGAAATTGATGGTTTAATCGTCATAGTAGCTGCTGGTGGGTCGACGCGAAACGGTGAGAACCGATTTGTCTTCTGGACATGCAGTCTGTTTGTAATCTGAAATTGTTTTATTTTAATATTATTAAGATATTCCGTTGCCTTAAAATATTAGGTAAAATATTGTGGAATGGAACAGCATTTTACTGAAGTTCTGTAAAATAAAGTTCGGCGTTGACTTCCACCACTCAATACACAATATCTTGAATTTGGGTGGGAAGTAAATGACAGGTTGTCGTGACATTAGGTAGTAAGCTGTGTTTTCAAAAGTTACAAATATAATAAGTTCTTTGATTTTCACGATTATTGCAAATTTTAAATTAAACTATTTTATCCGGATTAATCAAGTATATGGTTATTTTGGAAACCCGACGTTTCGAACACTTTGCAGTAGTCCGTAGTCACGGGTAGACTGAAACCTCTTAAATTACTCCGTTTAAAATAGTTTCATTTAAAAAGGTACAAATATAACAAGGAACCCATCCCATCTCCAAAAACCACAATTAAATAAAGAAATCTTTGGCCAAACATACTTCATAAAACATATTATAATATGACCTAAAAATCTTACAAACCAAAACTACAATCAATAAAGTAAATGTTACTAACTTCTCCGTCTAATACAATTGAAGTCGAACATATCGCACAGGTCTCTAAACCCCATCACGTCCCCGGCGTGGCTGACGCCGCATATCGGCACTCTGTCGTGGTTGCACACCTTGGCCATACTGCACCATTTAGCGCCCATCTGCAATCCACACTTAATGTACATAATTGAATTTTAATATGGAAGTAAATAAGTTGTTTTGGTATAGGAATCATGGTAGGCAGAGGGAACCTAGTGTAGGACACTCCGTTGCCATTAAAATACTTCATTTCCCCACTTTTCGCGGATTTCCAAAGGCATTACATGTTGAATGGCGGAATTCAATGCCTCCTTACCAGAGTGAGGAAATTAAGATATTATATATTTCATTTTATGTGTTAATAGTACATTTAATGACATGTTAATACATCTTGAATAGAATGAAGGATGAAAAGGCCATACTTTTTTTACCTTCCGCCCCATAGTGATGTCCTCGTTGTCACGTTCTAGCGGTGGCCCGTGTGATGACACCAGCACCAGCACTGCTAGTAGGCATACCACAAAAATAACTGAAACTAAGTGAAAACACACATTATTTTATAGAACTTAAAATCAATATTGTCGCCGTTTTGTATGTTTTAAAAATCTAATTTGCATCATTTTCCCACATTTCCATATTAAGCCAATATGTGCTTCATTTAACCTAGCAAATGAATGTTAAGACATTCCGTTTCACTTTAGATGTTTTCGTTCCCTAATTTCCGCCGATATGATATTTAATATTTCACTGCCCCGAATGGAAATCGAATATATGCACACCTGCTATGGTTACAGTAGTACGCTTGAGCTCCTGTGTCAAAGCGTCCTCAAACAAAAATATGCCTTTATTGTTTAGGATCATTACTTCTCAAATTAATATTGAATTCATATAATTGCTTACGAGAAAACATATCGTTATTATAGTATTTATGTACAACAATATTGGTAATCTTATTCTCCCTTTAGAGAGAAAATTTTGCGGTAGAGGTTTTCGCCCAAGACTCTATAGACCAAAATGGAGACTTTTCAGGTCTGACTGGTGTACAATAGCTAATCCATTAAGAACGGAGTGATTTATCTCAAAGTCCTACCGGTCAATATAAAGAATTGAAGTTGAAAAAACTGGAGTTGTCCTGGCCAGTCGTGGCGTATGGGCACAAGCGTATGACTGTAAAAGCGATAAAGGATTCCTACTCGAGGAGATGAAATATTTAATATTTTCATTCCTTCACATATTCGAGAAAACGCGGCGTTGAATTTTGCAACTCAACTCGCAAAGCGTTTTAATGCGCCTTGGTTAATACAGCGTAAAAATTAAAAAAAAAATGGAAAAACCCTTACCTATTGTGTTACGGACCATTGTAATTACAGGCTACAGCAGTTTATTCCCTTGAGTGGTCAGCTACAAATGACGTTCAGCCATCTATTTTGATTTCGCTCTTTGTTGACCAAACTAGTCTCTATCCCTATAGTATGTTTTGTTACGTTACGTAAACTTTTCCGTGCGTTGTTCTATTCTAGGTATTTCAACATGTTCCTACCATAAAGGTGTTGGTACGTGCTGACATTTCTTTGATGGATATATTTTAAATTCTATAATAGCATGTGTTATATTAAAAGTTATTGATTAAGAAATATTATTAGAAATGCATGAAGATTTTTTACGCCTTACCCCGACACCAGAGCGAAGAAATGGAAATATATAGATTTAAATTAATATTTTATTTCCTCGAGTGTGGATCGAGCCCACAACCGTCGCGTTACAGTCACACCCTTGTGTCCCTGGGTCACGATGGACTCAGGGTAGGGTAGAGGGGTAACGAATTCATTTCTTCAAATGGGGATCGACCAACATTGTATTTTCATAATTGAAATATAGTTATTATAAACAGAATTTGTTTACTAAAATATACTGACTTGTGCGATATTCACAATTAAACTCCAATATATCACATTGATCAATAAACCATCTCACTTCCCTTGATTTTGGTTCAAATCCACATTTTCTTCTACCATTGTGCTCACAAATAGAAGCTTCTATACATGGCGACTGAAACATAGTTGTCATATACATATGTCCTAATAGAATTTGTTTAGTTTGGTAGGTAAGATTTAAAGGGGCTCCCTAAATCTACACTCCAGTCGCAAGTTCCAGGCACCGCTCTGAACTCCTGAATATTATGTCGAGGCAAAGGCGGCGTTCTGCAATTCAATACGTAATGCGTCCATAATCCGGCGGAATGTGGGGAGCGGAGTTTCTTAAGACTAGCCTTCCTCTGCCTATCCTGCTACATGCGTGATACAGCGGGAAACTGAAAAGAAAATCTATCTTGAAGTTAAATATACCGTCTTCTTATCTTACTTTATATTTTCCTGTTTTTGTGTACGTTACATTTAAATAAATTGTAAAAAGAAATATTAACTTCACAATAGTATTTTTAAGCATATCAACACTTATGGAAAGAATATTTGTGGGAGTAATATCTAAATTGAAAGTTTAATTTTCATTTTACAGTTTTATGAAGCAGACCGATAAGAAAAATCGATATACTCTAGTTGAATTATAAGTTCGACATGCGAAAGAAAATTATAAATTTACTAGGTATAGTATTTTACCTTTTAGTGATATGTTAATGATAATTAAATAAAAAAAATCACGCTGTATCCCGCACACGGCAAGGTAGGCAGAAGAAACCCAGTGTTAAGACACGAGTGGGGATCGAACCCATAACCAGTCGATTTTATAACCACTCTTTGTGCGATGCCACGTCTGGTCATCATTATTATTTATTCCTCTATTTGAGCATAAAAGTATATTTTTGTTTTAGGATTTACTTTATTTTTTGTGATTGTTCGAAAGAGTGCTACAAATGTGAGTATAAATAAATATTTTAGAGTATTTTTTCGGATACTATTTTATCCGAACACATTGTTTTTACGTTCTAATTGAATTCATAATTATAATTACATTTTTCACACTTTTTAAATTCGTTAAAGAAATTTAATATAAGTAAATATATTGCATGTACTTTTGTTAGTTAAAAACACATGAGAAAAACACATATATATTTTAGAAATGCTACGATGCTAAAATTTGTATTCACAATGGAGAAGAAAAATGTGGGCAGGATGAGGAGGGCCAACCTCGAAGGTTTATCGATTCTTGTGACATGAAGGAGTACAACTGCTTAAACGAAGCCAGTATGTATTGATTGTGTAGGTAACATAGAGAATATTGTATATAAATTGATCATATATTACAAATAATATACAGTTTAATTTACAGATTTCAAAAAGGTGGACCCTGGAATATGCAAAAACCTACCACCGATAGAAGAGCAAACAGCAGGCCATGATAACAAGACAGACGTTTCAAATGAAGAAAAAGGATCTGAGGACCAAGGGAAATCTGAAAATATGAAAACAAAAGGCAATGTAGAGGAAAATGATGACGATGACGATGACGATGACGATGACGATCGTCAAAGTGAAGATATAAATGCAGGTCAAGCTGTTGCTCTTAAAGGAGAGCCAGAAAGTGAAGGCGACCATGATGATTAATAGAAAACGGAAAATAATAATAATGATTAAGTTATAATATTAACAATTAAAGTTTTTAAATATATGTTTTATTGTTTTATTCGATTTTGTGTGAGCGACAAATTATAATTTTAAGTTTTTAAAAGTACTCAATGTAACCTAATGAATATTAATATTATATTTTATGCAAGATTATTTTAAATGAAAAGTATAAAAAAATATTGGCACCTATTTGTACTCCATATTATGGAGATGTATACTATTTATATATTGTTGTATGTACATACCTACATTAAAAGGATACGTTAATAGAAATAACCCATTTAAAAAAAAAGCTTTTATTTGAATATATTATTAATCTCAGCTCAGTCGTCTCCAAATAATAATAGATAAAGATATATTGATCAGATTAGTATAAATTACGTGGGTTACATAATATTTATTACGTATAAAGGTTTATCTGTTGTCTAATCACCTCTGTACAGGTTCTAATTATTTTTTTAATGAATGGTCGTGTACAAAAATAAAGTATCTTTTATATTTTTTTTAATAAAATGGAGAAAATAAGTTTCTTATCTATAAGTATTCCTTTCATCAGCAACGTTGTTTTACTTTAACAATATGTTATAGATACGTATTTGTTCTTTTTTTTTTAGCTTTCCGCAACATATGCGATATTCATGAGCTCCCACAGATAGCAGGGTAGGCAAAGGGAACCTAAGTATCTAATGTTCTACTATCAGCTGAATTCTGTAGGGTATTGCGTGTTGAGTAGCATAACTCAACGCTGCACTTTGCCTCGTTACCAGAGCGAGGAAATGAAAATATTTAATTTCCGTGTGTGGGAATCGAACCTTCGAGCTTAAGCCTCTGTGCCATGTCTGACCACAATAGTTACATTTATGATATTGTTAAATAATTTAAATTTTATGTTCAGAGAACAATTCCAATGATACAGGCGGGCAAAGCTGCGGTAATCAAGGAGTATTGGTGCTGGCGTGCCCGGTATTGTCGGACAGATGCAAACACCGTGTGCGGGAGAGACCGACGCCTCAATAAGAAACGGAAGTTTAGTAGCGCTTGTGATTTGTATAAATATAATTGTGACTTTGAACATGGTAAGAAGGACATTTTCTTTTCTATACTGATTTTTTTTACTCGTAAATTTCAAGTATATATTGTTAGGTCGCTTGTAGACGGGGTCATTAGAGGAAATGTAATAATAATATTTTTATTACTTTGCTCTGGGCACGAGGCGAACGCGGCGTTAAGTTCCGCCACTGTCTCCAGAATTTGGTGAAAAATGTTACCAGGTTCCCCTTTCCTACCCTGTTATGTGCGGGATCCACGGCAAAAGGCAAACGGCTGTCACGGCAAAAGGCAAAACTACCCTGACCCCTCATTGAGCATAGAAATATCACTTATTTTTTTTGTCCCTAAACCTTAAAATATATGAGTTAGCGACTTTTTAATAAGTAAAGTTATTTTTCCGGGAAAGTGGAAAAAATATCTATCCCCACAAACATTCACAAGATTTAATAATAATAACTGGAACTACAACTATTATTAGTCACATACAATAAAGTAAAAAAAAAATGAAACATAAAAGTAAATTATGTTGAAAAATTTATAAAACTCCAGGGATTTCTCTTTGTACTGTAAGTTGAACTCCAGGTAATAGATAAGAACAGTACAACGGTGTGTTACATGTAGATAATTAATAAAGTTCTTTTCAGATTTCACAGTTACCGACGTAAAGTTCTGTAGAACATATTAAATTCTTTCGTGCGTATAATTTGCTTTTTATTTCTGATCATTTATGATAGCTAAGGTTGTTTACCATTTTTTCGCTTCAACTGTGGAATTCCGTGTTCTTTATTATGCATTTACATAACATTTTGCATTTTGGTGAGTGTTTTGTTTCGATATCGCTGATCTTTTAGAGAGCTAAAAAAAATTTTATATAAAATATTTACGTTTTGAAGTTTATTTTTCATGTAAATAATTAATTTTACAGCTTTACTTTCTATATGCACCAATGGTTCACCACTTACTAACGTAAGTGTTCATAATTTCATATGTAATGCTGCGCATGCAACACATGCGCGGCTTCGCCCGCTTAGACTTAGTATTATGTTGTAGCCAAATTTTACAAAATATTTTAATATATTGTAGCTTATGTGTTATTTTATTGTATAAGCTATATCATTGTAAAGTTTCATCTAAATCGATTCACTAGTTTTTGCGTGAAAATGGTACAAACATCCATCCTCATATACTTTCACATTTATAATTTTAGTAAGATTAGTTTAAGTATTTTGAGGGATGCCATATTTTTACTAAGAATCATCGTAACTAATCTGCACAATATAAATAAAACAATAGTAATTCATAGAATCTTATTCGGTTGAAAGTGGGTATATGCAACAATGTGTGGAGTTGGAGTTTCTTAACACAAAGTTCCCTATGGCTATCCTGTTGTGCGCGGAATACAGAGTGAAGCTGATTTGATTTGATTTTTTAGAATCTGAAGCGTCCTTACATGGGTTTTCGGCAAGTTCTTGCATTAGTCTGTTTCAAATATTTACCAAAAATTTAAGTATTCTGTGCATAGTTCGAGCAGCATTCCAAATCTAATTTGGAGAAAGGAGGTCACTTGGAATGCTTGTACAAAGCAAAACTATTTTCTTAGAAGAAGAAGTCTAGAATTTTCTTGGAGTCAATGTAAATTTACAATTTTTTATCGTACCTATTAAAACCTTCAAGACTGACACGACGTATCGTACCGACCGTACTAACTTTTGAATCACAATTTACATTGAGTCATGAGTGACATTCTTACATGAAACCAATTTATTTCGTTTGTTGGATTGATTTTAAATTATTATTTTTTAGCATCATGATATATCCCTCACAGCACATGGTAGGCAGAAGGAACCTGGGAACCTAATATTATTTATAGTAAGGGGTAGGTTAGGTATTAAGACATTCAGAAAATGAAGATTTAAAATATTATATTTCTTCTATGGCAATCGAACTCACAACCTGTCGACTTTACACTCACTCAATTGTACCCCTGCGACTGGCCTTATACATAAAATAATAAAAGAAATAATCTCACAGCATCCCAACTACGAGGACAGTCCGCTAGTAAGAGAGAGATACGCTCAATTTCATTGTTACAAATTGCGAATGTGCACTCCGGGCGGTGATAAAGTATGTGGCTACGATGTCTTCGAGACCTTCCTAGCAGAATTTGAAGATATGTGTACATTTCATAAAGTGAACTGCGTGAAAAAAGGATGTTAGTACTATTATATTATTTTTTTCAGCTTCACGCTTTATCCCGCATCTTTGAGATTTTGAATTTTGAAAAAGATATATGGGTGCGATTTTTTTTGAAGTAGAAAATTTTATAGCAGCCGTTGTCCATATTTTTCTTATAATTTCTTTTTCTCAGAAATTAATAGCATTAAGAAATCGAAGGTAGAATTTGCAATACTTTTTTCGATGATTATTATTTTATTGTATTTAATATATTTTCATGTATGCACATATATACATATACCTAATAATATTGTTAGTCTGTGAAATTAGAAACAAGTAATCATTGGTATATTGGACTATTAATAACTATAAAAAAATTTTAGATTTTCAGGTCATCGATACACTCGTTTGTGAAGACCAAAAGAATTATTTTCAAGCGAAAGATGCGAATTTAACATCCGTTTTATGATTTACTAAAAAAATATATTAAGTAACTAATTTTTAATGGAAAACGCTTGTTTTTATTTTTTTTTATTCGCCATCTGTTGGAAGCTTTTTAAACTAACTTGAAAAATTTTATTATTTTGTTGTGAGACTACTTGCCATATGGTTGCTGTGATTATAGATGTCGCTGCTATAGTAAATTAGTACAGAAATGAAAATTGAATGAGAAACAACAATTACTATTAATAATTATTAGTATATAATATTAAAAATATATAAAGATCCGTCGTCTAAGATTATGAAAATATAAAATAATAATAATATTCTTTTTGTAAAAATAAATAAATAAATAAATGTATAGTGATGACTTTAGCAAAGCTTTTTGATGCTGTAAGAATGTAGATGTGGAAAAACGGAAAACACTTTTTTCTTTATGTAAATTTATAAAAATTATAACGAAGAGGGACAACCAGTCGGTCTTACAGTCACACTTCGTGCCGCTGCGCCACGACTGGCCTCTTCTTGTTTTTATTAACTTATTTAAATTATTTTGTTACGTGTAAAGTAGTTTTACTAATTATTTTGTACATGATATATTGAATTTCTATATTTTGAGACATGAATAAACGAGGATCAAATTATATAGAAATTAAAAAGTTACATTCGCAACATAATAAATTACAAACTTTTAGAAACGGTATTTCTTTGCTTACATTTTTCTCATGCTAAAATGAATAGACTATAATTATTTGTTGTATTTTGGTTTAGAAGCCGTTGTGGCGCAGAACCATAAATAATTTCCATTTCCTAGAGATATGCAACGGTATTGAATTCCGTCTCCCTTCCTACAAGCAAAAAGTCGAAAATTCGAAAAATGGGGAACGGAATGTCTTAACACTTGGTTTCCTCTTTCTAATCTGTTATCTGCGAATGGAGATTGAAAATATCAAAATGTATTCTATATAGTTATATATAGTATGTTGTTTAATTCTCGTTAGTAATTAAATAAAAAATCTGTAAGCAGATTAATTACACAAGATAAAGTTTACAATATACACTAAGCCATGCCCAAAACAGGTATTAAAAATAGCCTACAGTTAGGCTTTTAAGGTAAAAATGAATTCGCGAAACAAAATGTTTGATGTTTTAAGTGAAATGTCAGCTTAGGTACGTTAGATTAGATACGCCTACCGCACCTGTGGTGCCCGAGACGAGACTAGACGAGACTAGTGTGACAGAATGTAAATACTCATAGAAAAAAAAATATATTTTAGAAGTACTCTGATGTACCTGTAAGTTTTTTCTTCAGCATCACCCTGCATCCCACTTATAACAGGGTTGGCAGGACGAAACCTAGTGTTAAGACACTCTGTTTTCCAATTTATGGAGAATTTTTAAGGCATTGCGTGTTGAGTGCTGAGACTTAAAGCCACACCTTTGCCTAGATATCAGAGCGAAGAAATGAAAGTATTAATATAAATGAGAATCAAACCCACTCTCGCATTACAGTCGCACGCTTGTATCTCTGCGCACAATTTGCCGGATTTTATTTTAATATGGTAATATTAATCATGTTCATTCTTTTCATTCAAGTGCTTAAGGCAATGGATTTGTCGAGGAAAAATCGACTCTCGATCTCGATCGAATCGACTCTAAGTAAAGCTCTTACAAAATTGTATTTCTTAAAACATTTAATTTTATCACTGATGAACATATATTGTTCTATTTGTATTTGTAAAAAATATCTCTTCAACTGGCTAATCATTTTCCCCGGCGTTAAAAACATAACTTTCAAATGTATATTATTTATGCAATATATTTATATTAGCGTGAGTGTAGAATCAAATCTACAATTATTTTTTTTGATTGAAGGTATACATGAAAAATGTCGGCAACTGTCTGATGATTTCACACCTGTTTTTAAAACCTGCCTTAATATTCTCAACATCAGTCTATTTCCTACGAAAAGAGATCACAAACAACGCCGATTCCGTTAGCGACATCTAACGGTCCGAAAGGAACATCGATACAATCGTACCGTTACCATCCCTTTGTATTTAATCGGTAACATTTTTTAAAAAACGATTTAAATTCTCTACTTGTTCCGGGCACGTGTTAAAAGAGCGTGCGTATGATTTGATTGGAAAGGGTGAAAACAAAGAATAATTTTATAATGTCATTTGAAATTCAGGGTGTGAGTCCATGTCGTGTATGAGCGGTGGACACGTGGCTAAATGACATGATAGTCGTGCGCTCTGTGGAGCTGGTAGAGTTGTCGAGGAAGGTATTGGCGCCTTACTGTCATTTCTTGTTTGTTTTATATGATTATACTAGTTTTTTAAAGCTATTTTATCGATTTTAGGCATGATATTGGCCAATTTTTATAGAGCTATTATAAAATTTGGAAAAAAGAAATATTTTTCTAATTTTGAAATATTTTATAACGATATTACGTTTTTGATATAATATTTTAAAAACTGAATAAGCTTTTGAAAATTAAACAAGGTGTATAATTTACAGCTGAAAAATTGCATCATTCGGTTATTCGGTTTATTGTTAATTAGTGTTATTTGTATAGCTTTATTTTTCGTGCCAAAATATTTTCCCCGAGTTAAATTTCTATTATTTACTTATTACTTGACATATTTTACCATTCTTTCACTATATATATTTATTAAAACATATAAATATCGATTATAAACACCGATAAGCACGCCCATCCCTAATTATGTACGGCGGTCGTGCGCTACCCTGCCAATTGTTTTAATATCGATTCATTTTGATTAACACGATTAAAAGAATCAACCTCTTTGATAATCTAGTTAGTATTCCTCACGAGGCGTAGGTGGTCTCGACGTGCATTCGTTCGAACGAATTATGATAATAATGATATATATTTTTTTGTAATTTCGGTATTTTTGATATACGAGTGCTTAAAACGTGTTAAAACAATTTGTGTATTGTTTAATTGATATTATTAGTTGTCACTTGACAACAAAATATAAGTTTTGAAATTTTTATGTAAAATATTTTTTCAATGCATTGAATATATTATAAATATATATTTTTTATTTTTATCCTATTTTTGTACCAAAAAGTTACGATTTTGCTTTAAAATTTTTTACAATAAAAGACATATTTATAAAAACATAGAGTACGAGTTTTTTTATGTATTTTGTTTTTATTTTTCTCGTGCTTCACGCTTTATCCCGCTCATAGCAGGACAGGCAGATAGGTCTTCATGTACATTTTACAAAAACTCATTATTTATATATTTTTTTTATTTGAATTATTGTGTTTTTTTTAACTAGTAGTATGCTGCGTAGAAAAATAATTATTTTCTATAAATAAAATAATTACGTATTATATTTAAATTAATAGCTTATTATATTTAAATTAATTTGCAGAATTGTAGACATTATTCATAATGGAGATATTATCGTAAATAGTTAGTGGTTAATCGATGAACGCGAATGGTATTTGCATTTTAATATTAACTTTATTTTCCTTTTCCTTTTGTATTGTAATCGAACTGGGTGACTCCTTCCGTGTACGGAGAGATTATTATAATTTCATTACACTATAGCTGTCGTCTGTTTTGTTTCCGTAGAATAAAACTATCAATTGAAAACAATATATTAAAAATGCTTTGACGAACGTATATAAATGTTAAAATAGTAGGTCGAAATAATAAAAAAATCTCAGTACTAATGTTCATTAAATTGAAATTGTTTCTTTATTATATTTATTAAGGTGCAGGTATTTTTAATTTTTATATTAAGAGATTAACACACAAAATACAGGAAATGTGTAAAAATATTATTTACTGTAATGTAAAATAATTTATTAATAATAATCTCGAGAGAATCCAGAGATAAGATTTTTATATATTTTTTTTAAATTTTTACTTTCTCCTATCCCAAGACGGTATCTATACAATTTTAGGCGCAACAGGATAATATTAAGAAATTAAAATTTATTGAGTATGAATTATTAATTCTAAGTTTATCTTGAGTCTAGTCGTGGCGCAGAGGCATAAAGTGTGACGGTAAGCGACTGGTTGTGGGTTCAATCCCCATTCGAGGAAATAAAATATTTACTTAAAATGTATATTTCCATTACTTCTCTCTGATGTCGAGGCAAAGCGCGGCGATGAGTTCTGCCACTCAATGCGCAATGCCTCCAAAAAATTCGGTGAAGAGTGGGGAATGGAGTATTTACTAGGTTCCCTTTGCCTACCCTGCTGTGTGCGGGACACAGTGTGAAGCTGGCTTAATTTAACTTTTTTTAAAGTTTATCTAAATTTTGCTTACTTGAGATCTGTCCCAATATATTAGAGGATGCAATTATTGGGTAATTCGCAAAGCTGCGGATTCACTATGAGGTGATTATACATACATATTTTTAAATTCTTGCTAATCAGTCCAAACCTACGTTATGTTAGCAAAAAAACAATATAAAATGTCTCTAAATAAGCCATCAAAACGGAGTGTCTTAAAATGTCTCAGAGTGAGAGACGCAAGGCACGTCTCTAACAATCCATCCACATGTGGTCATAACGGCTTGTCAACTAAAACGTGAATTTGCCATAATAAATACTATAAAGGTGAATATTTTTCTAAACCTTGGTTCTGGCTTTTCCTCGAAAATGACATATTTATCTTTTATTATAATTTTTTTATGTTCAATGATCACGATTTCCTTTTTTTTTTGACACGTGCATTTAGTTAGAAATGTCTAATAAAAAACATTGTTATTAATAAAAACGTTTTTTTTTTCAGTCGTGGTGCAGAGGCACAAAGTGTGACTGTAAAAGCGACGGTTGTGGGTTCGATCCCCAATCGAGGAAATTACTTATTTATTAACATTTATATTTTCTTCGCTCTGGTGTTGAGGCAAATTGAGGCGCTGAGTTTCCCCACTCAACACACAATGCCTCCAGAACTCGGCGGCAAGTAGGGAACGAGTGTTATATATTATTCCGTTTGCCTACCCTACTGTGTGCGGGATACAGCGAGAAGCTAAATTATTTTTTTTTATTTTTTTAATTAACAAACTAATAAATCGACGCGACGCCACAGTTCCGCTAACAAAAGCTCAGATCACTAAACAAAGAAAGCGACGGAGGTACACAATACAAATACACAACAGCCTATAATCTAACCGCGTTCTTATTTTCCTTTTTACAAGGAATCCAGGATGTGTGGATATTTGCATGAATATTTATCGTGGTAGGTAGTCTGTTATGCTGTAAACGGCATTTTAATGCATTTTTATCTAGTACTCGACAGCTTTCCGTCTCTGTTGCTTTTATTTGGTTTTATGAGCTATTACATTTTTACAGATACTTGCTAGTACATTTTTTATGTTTTAGTTTCTAAATCTGTGTTTGTTTTTACGTATTTTAATAACTTTAAGTGATATTTTAGTTTTGCCATACAATTGACTATGGAGGCGTGTGTTGATTGTTTTGTATACTTATTTATCAATTTTGCAATTTACGTATAAAATTGCATTAGGCCAGTCGTGGCGTAGCGGCTGTAAAAACGACTGGTTGTGGGTTCGATCCCTACTCGAGGAGATGAAATATTTACTTAAATTTATATCTCCATTTCTTCGCTCTGGTGTCGAGGTAAAGCGCAGCGTTGAGTTCTGCTACTCAACACGCAATGCCTCCACAATTCGGCAGACAGTGAGCAACGAAGTGTCTTAACGCTAGGTTCCCTCTGCCTACCCTGCTGTGTGGGATACAGCGTGAAGCTATTTTTTTTATTTTTTGGATACTAACGCAACGTTAGTGTGTTACTCAATGTTAAAGATTCACGTAGGCAGAGGCATATGTAAATTATTATGATACATTTTTATAAATTAACTACACTTTCACATTTTTTTCATATTTCAATGTATATTATTTACTTATTTTTTAAATTTTAAACTGTTATTCCACACTTACGAAAGAAAAATACTTTTTACATTTTATTTCATTTTCTTTGCACTATGTTTAGATTGGTAACTACAAAATTGATTTCAGCTTATATTTTTAAAATGTCACTTTTAACTTGAAAACTTGAAAGGCATTATTTAAGAACAAAAGAGCACCGTTTCTTAAGTACGTAATTAATAGATAGAAAATTTTAATTAAAACTTCACAGTCCTAATTAGGACTGTCTGAGGAGCTCACGCTACTTAATTAGAGAAGTTACTAACGAAAATGCATTTTAGTAGGTATTTACCTATTATAATGTTGGAGGAGGTTTTTCAAGTTCGTTTCCCTCAGAGAGTATTATTTAAAGAATATTGGCGTTTGGAGGCATTATGTATGGAGTGATGAAATTGAACGCCGTGCTTTGCCTCGTTACAAAAGAGTTACGTTAAATATTTCATGTACTGAAGTGGGAAACGAACCTACAACCTGTCTCTTTTACAGTCATATGCTTGGGCCCCACGGCTGGCATTCAATTATCCAATAATTCAGCTTTATGCCTTGCAAAGACGAAATGGTTACTTCAAAAAATTTTTACGTAAGGATCTACCATATAAAAAAACCGAAAAACATCTGAGCCCAGTCATGTAAGCGTGTCAAGTTGTGGGTTCGATCCCGGTTGAGAAAATGAAAAATGTTAAATTTTTATTCTTCGCTCTGGTAACAAAGCAAACCATAGCGTTAAGTTCCGCCACTGAACATGCAATGCGGAACGGAGATTCTTAAGACTAGGTTCCCTTTGCCTACTCTGCTGTGTGCGGCATACAGCGTGAAACTAAAATAAAGAAAGAAGAACACCTGCCCACATTGTACTATTTACATTGCATTTGCAGCAATTTGTAATTCAAATAAACCTAGGTCATTACGCGTACATAAATAATATAATAGGCAAAACGATCATCGAACACAAATTAAAATTGCCTCAATTAAAACTACCCACGTCCAGCACAGCCTAAATAAATAATATAAATAAATTAAGGAAGTTTTCCCACGGCCAGCGATCAGGAGAGTATAATATATTAATTGGTTTTCAGTTAACGAGTTGAGCTAATGCGAACAGCTCCTATGCTTTTCAAATGTATGGATGGGTGGACGGGTGAATGCAGGATGAAGCGGTTTTTACGTTATTTTTTTTTTATTGATCTTTTTTAATGATTGTTAGGTATTGTTGATATAAAAATTTTTAGATATTTTTGTTCTCTTTTTTTCAGCTTCACGTTGTATCCCATGAGGGAAATTTAGTGTTTAGCACTATTTTCACTTCTGCTTCACCACGTTCCCCAACTTCCGTCTAATTTTCGAGGCGTTGCGTGTATGTCAGAATTGTCTCTTGATAACAAAGTAAAGAAATGAAAATATTAGTTTTAATAATAATAAATGGCCTTAACTTGTATATTTTTGTTATTAATAAGCTTCACGTTGTCAATTTCCCATGAGGGAAATTTAGTGTTTAGCACTATTTTCACTTCTGCTTCACCACGTTCCCCAACTTCCGTCTAATTTTCGAGGCGTTGCGTGTATGTCACAATTGTCTCTTGATAACAAAGTGAAGAAATGAAAATATTACTTTTAATAATGATAAATGGCCTTAACTTATATTTTTGTTATTAATAAGTAATTTTATGAACCGTGACTTTTTATTAAGTCTTAAGATTATTATTAAGTCGTGTAACTTTGCAAAAGTATAAAAAAGTAGTATAAATGAAATTATACTACTATATCCAAAATTTCTATAAAATAGTTTAAGAATAATCTAACTATAATTAAACTTATAAGTGAATCAATCATCAGATTTTAGAAATCAAAATGCATTTTTCAACACATTTTTTCATATTTTATTAAAGTATTTATCTTTATTGTATAAGATCGTTTAGACTAGATCCAATACATAACATAAATAAAGAAAAAGAATATATTGACAAGAATCCTCATCCCCAGCATTTGAAATTAAAAAAAAAACTGTTCATTAAAAATAATAAATATTTATTTTCTTAATCGCAAAACGAAAAAAAAATCGTTAAAAATGCCTTTTTAACAATAGAAAGATTAGAAATTAACAAAATTTCTAATACTTTTCCAATATAATATAATTATTGATTCTCATTAAATGTATTAATCCAGGGTCTTACGGAGCACGTAGCTCTACATCAATAATGCATTATGGACGCGGTCAGGTGGACAGGTTAGCAATAGTAATGCTTTTGCTGAAGCCAACAACAAATATCTGTAGGTAACACGCTTTTAGCGATTGCTGATATTTTTTTATTGACATTTATATCAGCTTCACGCTGTATCCCTCACAGAGCAGGGTGGACAGAGGTTCCTAGTGTGAACATTTCGTTCCCCACTTTCCGCCGAATTGGAAGTGTATATTGTGATTTTGACGCTCTGTTCCCGAGAAATTGCATGTATATATAAAGGGGAATTCCCTTATTTTTACATTATTATAATTAATTTTGTGTATTCAAAAACCATAGTGTAGTGCTGTAAAAATGGGTTTATTTAACATTTTTTTTTATTTTCATCTAATAATCCAACATCTAAAATTTTTGCTTAAGTACAAACTATACAGTAAAATATTAATTTTAACTGAAACGCTGGTTTTTTTTCTGCCTAGACAAGGTGCGGAGTTGAGTTCTGCTTCTCAAGATTTGATGTTGCGCAAAAATGAGACGGCGAAACGTCAGCACAGCTGCGCGTTTGGCCGTACACAATGCAGTTTTGGTACCGACTCTGTTATACGGCAGCGAAACGTGAGTATTACAGAAGAAGAATGAAAGAAAGATGAATGCTGTGGAGATGCGATCTCTTCGTAGGATATGCGGAGTCAGCTTAGCTGATCGAATCCGCAATGAAGAGGTACACAGAATGGCAGGTACTAGCGAGGATGTCACGGTGAGAATGAAGAAGACCGTGCTCAGCTGGTTTGGGCACGTCGAACGAATGAGTGATGAAAGAATGGCAAAAAAGATTTATTATGGAAAAGTGAGTGGTAAGAGAGGTAGGGGGAGACCTCGGTTGACCTTCGAAAACACAGTATCAAAGATACTGGAGGAAGGTCACGTAAAAAGCATGAGGACCCCCCGGAGGGCATGTATGAAGAGGTTGATGACAGTGGACGAGGCGAAAGAGGTATGTAGAGACCGTAGCGTTTGGCGCTCCGTTCTCTCTGACTACCCCGCTAGGGATAAAGCGTGAAGTTAGTTTAAAAAGTGAAGGATGGAGTGTTTTAACACTAAGTCGCAGGGCAGACAGAGGGATCCTGAGAACTTACTGTTAAGACATTCTGTTATCATTAAGACACTACGCCGAATTCTCGAGGCTGATCTCAACGACGTGCTTCGCTACGTTGCCACTTACTAGTTGAAATATTAAATATGCATTCCTCCGAGTGGGAATCAAACCCACAGCCATCTTGTTAGCGATGGCGACAATCTCTTGTGCTACCACGGCCTTAATTTATATATTTTAGTTGTACAATGACAAAACGCCTATGCCTTGCGCTAATATTTTGCGGAACATTACTTTTATCAATTTGATGGCTCAAGCGCCACCATCATAACATGGTCTTTACTACCAACAACTATATAAATGTTTGTTAGAAAATTGTGAATATTCAATAGGATAGAACAGCTTTTCTTAGAATGGTTTTTATTAAGCTTTCCTTGCTGTTCTAATACGCACATTAGTCAATATGTTAATAGTAAATGTGTGTATTGTAATTATTTCGGACAACTGATGGAATAAAAGCGAATGAAAGCATTTAAAGTATCTTTTTGTCATACACTTTTAAAGTTAATTTTTCGTTTTTTTTTATGAACATAAGCAGAGGGAGCCTAGTGTTAAAACACTCCGTACCCCACTTTCCGCCGAAGAAACATAAATTTAAATAAAAAAATATATAAATTTAAATAACTATTTAATTTGCTCGAACCCACACCAGTCGCTTTTACAGTCACACTTTGCAAGACTGGAATCAAATTTATAATTTTAATTAGTTAATTATAACTATTATTTTTTTAAATTATTAAATTTAAAAAAATTATAGTGCTAGATTCTAATAGAAGAGTGCTTTACGAAATCAGGAAAAAATGGTTTATTACGTAATTTTTAACTAACGATCCTGCGAGGATGCCGAAAAAGTCTATATGTTGCCGGCACAACCCTATGTACCTATCAGTGAAAGTCACATAATAATCGGTTCAGCCCCCGAAAGATAGATAGATAAAAAATTACAAACTATTTGTTTGTGTTTTGGAATCGTGTAAAAAATTATATGCACTTGGAAAAACTCGATTATTTTGTACTTCTATTTTATTTATTTATATAGATAAATATTGTTTACTAAAATAATATTGGTTTTTAACATTTTTAAAGTGATATTCCACACTTAGGAAAGAAAAATACTTATTTAGAAAACGTATAAAAATTGAATGGTTTAAACGATTCGAGGCGCGAGTTCGAGTCCTGCTACGTTTTCTAAATAAGTATAATATTGGATCGCGTCGACAAAAATAAAAGTCCACATTACTTTAAAAAAAATGTTTATTTCACAACTTAAATTAACTTAACAAATTATGTACATACATCAATAGTACCGTTTCTATATATATATAAAAAAATAATTTACATATAAATATTTACAAAAAATCACTTAACAAAAAAAAAATACTTATATTAAATAATTATTCCTTTGGAACGACAAAAGTTTATTTGGACGGAAATGATTTCCATTTTACTAATATTACCTTACATAGAAATTATAGTAAACACTTATATAAAAATACTGATAGTTAATGTAACATCTTATTTAACTATTTATTGAGCTTACTAGACTGTAAACGTGACAGGTTGTGGGTTCGATTTTTACTTGGTGAAATGCAATATTTAATATTTTCATGCTATCGCTCTGGTAACGAGGTAACGGCAACGCTGCGTTGAGTCCCACCACTCAACAGGAAATGCGAATTTGTTGGAAAATGGGGAACGGAAGTGTCTTAATGAGAGCGAAGTTTCTTAAATGAGTCCTCTCTGCCTACCCTAATGTGTGCGGGATGTTAAACAAAAACAAAAAAATTAACTTATTGATCATTTTAAAAACATTATATAATTCAAGGAGTAGGTATATTATTTTAAAGCTTTGGAGAAGTCAAGAGTTTTTTGTGCTCTCCAAAGAGTATGTACTAATAATGTTACCTTACTAAACTGATATTTTAGTAATCTGCAGTATTTAAATTGAACTTAGGACCTCGTATGCAACTCAATACTTTATCTACGGTACAAAACAGGAACCTAGAAGTACATTTGTTGAATAATAAATAAATTACAATTAATTAAATCCTATCAAAAATGCTTTTTGACCATGTATATGATATGTATATTTATTTTAATATTGAAATAAGGTTTTATATATATAGCTAGTTGGAAACTTTAATTTAATAATATTACAAAGAAATTGCACAAACACTATATTGCACAATCTAAGCTTTTAAGTAAACTAAGCTTTTAAGTACTAACTATATAGATTTTTAAATTAAGTGACCATAGCTCTCTCAGGTATTGGATGCATATTGTATGTAAATCTTTGACAGTAATCGTTCATTTTGAGGGTGTCCGACCAAGGAGGACTGGGGTTCCATCTGTCCATTCCGTCTGTACCTTCTATGCTCAGTGGCGACGGTCCAACTCTCATCCTCTTAGTAGGTGGGTATTCGATGCCTGGACAAAAGGAAAAAATGCATATTATTATATACATTAAACGATTCTAAAAATATTTGTAATGTTACGGAAATAATCTATTATGTTAGTCATTATTATAATATTTTGTCTTTATAATGTATTTTTAATATTAACCATATTTTTTTTAAAACACGATTTAACAATAAAATGACTAGATTGTAAATCTTTATTGGCTAATATTATTGTTAACACAACATCATTTAGTGATATTTATGTTGATGTTAGTTGCTATTAAAATATATGTGCAAATAAAAAAAGAGGTAATTTTGTTTTTTTTTTTCAGCTTCGGCGGAGTTTAACGTCGCACTTGTCTCTACACCAGAGCGAAGAAATGAAAATATAAAATATTTCGATTCCTCGAGGAGGAATTGAACCTCACAAGATCTCACGTTTGCATTCACATGCCTTTGCGCCACAACTGGCCACTGAATTTTGATTTAAATTTAAAAAAATACTAAATTTTTTTTCGTGGCGCAGGAGCACAAAGAGTGCCCGTAAATCGACTGGTTGGAGGTTCGATCATCACTCGAGAAAATGAAATATTATCATTTCTTCGCTCTGGCGTCGCAGTGTCTCAGTGCCTCCCGAATTCGAAAAGCGGGGAACTCAGTGTCTTAATACTACCCAGCGTACTGTTTGCGGGATACAGCGTAAAGCAGATTTATTTATTTTATTTTACTTTTTTTTTTTGAAAATGACCGCCAATATCTTTGAAATCACCATTTATTATTTTGTTCTCACCGTCAAGACTGGTACTGGAGCATGGCTCTTGGGTATTATAATTTATATGGGAATATTGTTCGTAGTATTCGCGCTTGCCATGCATAGGGTACATGTACATGTTGCTGTTCACCACGATATCTGGGGCTTCGTAGTGGAGTGGTGATCTGAAATAATATATAATTATTAGTGTGATGGTGATGACGATTTTCAGGTTATTCGGAGGTATTAAAGAATATAAAGTTATTGGTGTTTAATTGGCGCCTTTGGAAAGCCATATTTACATTACAGAACAAATAGTAGGGGAAGGTTTTTAGCGTAAAAATCGCCATTTGTGTCTGTATATTTTTTATATTGTGTGCAATAAAGAATTTAAAATCAAAAAATTGAGGCCATTGGGCGCAAAGTGTGACTGTAGAATCGACTGGTTTTGGGTTCGATCCCCACTCGACTAAATGAAATTTTTATTTCCATTTATATTCTCATTTTTTCGCTCTGGTGCCGAGGTCTGCAGAACTCGGCGGAAAGTGGAGAAAGGAGTATCTTAAAACATTAGGTTCCCTCTATCTACCATATTGTGTGCAGGAAACTGTATAAAGCTGATTTTTATTTAGATTTTTGTACCATCACCATATTTCTATTTCTGCAACCACATATTTTATAATCGTTTAATATATTTTCAAATTCATTTAATCACAATACATGTATAAGTATGTACCACATACATCCATGAACTTGAATTATTAAAAAACAAACACACAAGGTCACATCGTACAATTTGTATACGTCACGTCACAACGAGGGAATATAAATAAGAAAATCATCACCCTGTCCGTCCGTCTGTCCGTCCGCGTAATTTGACACCTTTCATTACCATATTTATTGTGAAGTTACCATTTACAACATTCAATTTACCAACAAATTGTAAACAACAAATCTTATTTCAACGGAATAAGGATTAAAATAGTTTTTTTGTATCAATTATAACTGAAATTTATCGTTGTCCACGTTAACCAAATACATAAAGCAGTATGGAAAAAGGTCTTAAGTCAAAAGTTTGACGGACGTTTCCAACTTGACCTTATAATATTCAATACGTTGTGCTGAATAGGTATTCTATATTGGGACGAGTCATTTAAGAATAACGTATGTTTTTTAACACTAGTCGCGGCTTGCGGCGTCGCTTTTACTGTTAAAGTGTTAAATGTACGTGTAATTGAATACTTGTATTGGTTATGTATATACTTTTTTTGTTTTTTTCATCTATCTTTTGAATTCCGTTATCTTTTTTGTATGTTTTATAAGCGTCTCTATTAATAAGAATTTCTATATTTTTTTCTAGTTCCCACATCCTGTTTTTAGCTGGGTAGGAAGAAAAAAAGAGGTTCTGTGTTAAAACACTACGTCCTCGCTTAATTCTTCGGACATCAACGTCCGAATTCAATACATTGCATGTTGAGTTGGGGATTTCCACGCCGTAAATTATCCTACCAGTATGGAAATTAAATGAAAATGCTGTAATTTTTATACTCTCGGTTCGAATCAACCTTCATGCTTACGATCATACCACTGTGCCAAGACGGCCTCAATTTTATTTGATATTTAATTGGATAAATGAGAAAATAAAAGACTATTCCTGAAATTATTAAATCCTAATTTTGATATCCCCTACAATTTAAAAATAATCTTCGTTTATACAAAAATAATAATATCTTTCACACAATATTTTATTATATAACTCACCTCTCTTCACTTATCGTAGATTGTGGTGAATGCGTAGAATAGTCGACGGGCCCCCTGTCAGTATAGATCCTCTCACATCCATATTCATCTGTTTTATGAACGTATTGTGTCATGTGGTAACTGGTGTAATCTACTTCCGAGTTCTCAACATATTGATATTCTTGATACGGATCAGGATATAGAGGTTCCCGCCGGAAGAACTTTTGGCATCGAGGATCTAGCATTCCACAAGGCTGGTTTTGATATCCATAATATTGGTACAACCAAGAATTTGCTAACATTATTGACGCTTCTTCTTCACTGTAGAAGAGTTTTATCTATTTAAAATACTATTGGTAGATTTAGACACAGAATTTTTTTTTGGTTTAGTAATAAAAGTTATACAGGATGTGACAGACTTTTTTAGCTTTTCGACATTAAGGAACACCACGTAAAAATATATCGATTTGAAAATTAATGATAATAATTTATAGCAGCAAGTTAAGAATATCTCAGTCAGGCCAGAGAGGCGAGTCATGGTGCGGGCAGTGTCAAAAGCGAAACGCGACAGGTTGTGGATTCGATCCCCACTTGAGGAAATGAAATATTTAATATTTTCAAGTCGATGTAAATTATAAATTATATTTCCTTAAATTTATATTTCCATTTTCTTCGCTCTGGTGTCGAGGTTAAGCGCGGCGTTGAATTCTGCCACTCAACACGCAATGCCTCCAGAATTCGGCAGAAAGTGGGGAACGGAGTGTCTTAACACTAGGTTCCCTCTGCCTACCCTGCTGTGTGTGGGATACAGCGTGAAGCTGATGTCGATGTAAGCGCGGCGTTAAGTACCGAAATCGGCAAAACGAAAATAGGGAACTGAGTGTAGTGTTAAGACACTAGATTAAGCTAAAAAAATTATATTAATTACCTTAAGACTTGATTAGTAGCTACAATGAACTGCCTGGGCGTGTCCGCCGCGTCTTTGACTTGCAACACGATGTGCACCCATAGGAACTGACCGCTTCTCTGTTGGAGCTTCGCAAGCAGAATACAGCACTTCTCTTGGTCCGACTGAGTTACTATAATAAGAGATAAGAAGATAAGAGATTTTAAGTATTCGTAGTGTAGGAATCGTTTAAATTCCTAAAGACATAAACAATCATAAAGACACAACATTTGATTGTAAAGGTGAAGATTGTAGGTACCATCTCCACTATTATTATCTTCTTCTCTTCTAGTAACATAAAACAGCGGAGTTGAGATCCATTAGCGACCATTTAACAAGCATTATTTCGAATTTTGGCGGTAACTAGGACTAAATTAAAAATATTCAGTAATAAAACTATATAGTAAAAATTTTAATTTGACAATTTCTCAAATGCTACATAAAATTATTGTAAATTTCTTCAAAGAATGTTACTTATTTAGCGCGGAAACACAGCTCGATTTCATTCTACGCGTGAGTCGTTTGTCAATAAGTTAATTAGACTGAAATGCTGTTACGTTGTTAATGTATTGCTATGTTAACTGTTATTTAACTATGTTAAGTTACTCGTTAGTTATTTATATATTTAGAAAACGTACAAAAATTTGAACGTAGCGGGATTCGAACCCGCACCTCCTGGAAACCGACTTGGTCGGTCGCTATGTTCAAATTTTTATACGTTTTCTAAATATGTATTTTTGTTTTCTAATTGTGGAATAACTTTAAAAAATGTTAAAAATAATTAGTTTTTTTTTGTCAAAACGGTGTTATTATAATAATCTGTATTTTTGTTGTTTTTTTATGTCATAATATGTTTATTCACCATAAAAAACATGGTGCTCTATACTTTGCTACGTGATTTCTAAAATAACCAAATGCAAATTCTTAGACCATCAAAATGCTGAAATATGAAATGATTACACAACGCAACCATCGGAAGCTAATACAAGTAAAAAATATCAACGTGTCTCCTTAGATTTAATGGTATGAAAAGTTAAAAATACCGGGATAGAATAATGCATGTTTCCTATTATCCAACAAGTACAACTAATGGCTTAGTGGTAGACAGACCGCTTGGACGGGTTCCAAGAGGCGCGTGTTAAATTTTTATAACGTATTATTAACGTAAAATAAAATAAATAAATCAGCTTCACGCTGTATCCCGCACATAGCAGGGTAGGCAGAGGGAACCTAGTGTTAAGACACTCCGTTCTCCACTTTCTGCCGAGTTCTGGAGGCATTGCGTGTTGAGTGGCAGAACTCAACGCCGCGCTTAACCTCGACACCAGAGCGAAGAAAATGGAAATATAAATTTAAGTAAATATTTAATTCATCATTTCATCTCCGCGAGTGGGGATCGAACCCACAACCAGTCGGTTTTACAGTCATACTTCGTGCCGCTGCGCCACGACTGGCCTCAACTATTAACGTATATATGTACATATACGTTTTCCAAAAAATACGATTATACGTGTTTATGTTATGTATAAATATAAAATCTATTTGTTATTGCTTTTACTAACAAATCCGCATTTGGTCATTGAAAAGGCAAGGTCAAATAGCTTCACGCCAATTGGACATGTAGTTTGTACTTAAATTAACAATGCGACAGAAACTTAAAATTTTAAAAAATATATTAAAAATAAAAAAAAACTTACTTAGTTTGTGCTTTGTTTGAGCTTCCCGTAAGCTTTCCCAGTGAAGAATTTGGTACCATGATATATCTACTAAATCCATTTTCTTCCACCCTAAATACCATTCACCACTGAAAAATAATTAATATTATTAAGTATTACAAAGTAAACATTTAAAGAAACTTCGTGCTTTTTAGTTAACATATTTTGTTGTAATTTAAAATCCATGAAAAATTTTCAGGTAAGAAAAATACTATAAAATTTCGATTTTAACTGCATTTGAGAAAATTATAACCATTCGACAGTTTTTATCTGTAATTTTTTCTCAAACTTAAAAAAAAACCATACCAATTCTAAACTAAGGAAAAACTTAAACACTCCACAGAACAACAATAAATAAATAAATATATATATATATATATATATATATATATATATATATATATATATATATCATTGAAAAGGCAAGGTCAAATAGCTTCACGCCAATTGGACATGTAGTTTGTACTTAAATTAACAATGCGACAGAAACTTAAAATTTTAAAAAATATATTAAAAATAAAATATATATATATATATATCTACATATATTACAATATTTTTCTAAACCAATTCAAAATGAATACAACAAATATTATTGAAAAACGTACTTAGCGTCTATATGCAATATTTTCATGTCCATTGCGTGTATGGTCGTGAAGACGTTGGTGGCGCCGTGCACAACGCACTCCCGGGTCTCGGGCATCGCCAGGGGCGTGCAAGTAGCTAGGAACACGGGCTCGTTTTTACTGCACAATGGCAAATATGATACGTAGTGCCCTTGTACTAATACTACCTGGAAGAGTGATTTCTGTAAGTTTTTTTCTCTTATGAGTCTCCGATTTTTTTGCCCCCAATTCCGGTAAATATGGGTGTTGAGACCAGAGCGTTGAAATGAAAATATTGAATATTTAACTTCCTCGAGAGGGAATCGAACCTACGACCTGTTGCGTTTAGAGTCGCACTTTGTGCTCCTTCTCCCAATTCGACTCAAGTTTTTATTTATTTATAAATTTTCGTTATCATTTTAAAGTGAGGAGGCATGTGAGCATGTTTACACATACCTTTAACGCCTTATTATAATGCAGTATGTACTCGTGTATATAATCTTTACTTTACTGCCAATTTATAAAGAATCTAACTTTTGAAATATATTTTCATACTTACTTTTTGGTCACCAAATCTCATTTGCCGTCTGGCGTTCCTGGAGACGTTCATTCTGCAGAAGAAATGTCTAGTCTTTGGTATGTTTTCAGTCTCTCCGTTGCAGCCTTTATTTAGTTCTAATTGCACCATCTGATGGTCTTGTCTGTCTATAATGTCATATACACTGTCTCCATGTATCAATAGGTCCTCCTAAAATGTTGAGTTCAATTATGGCAAACTGATAGGCGTTGAGTTCCGCCGTAATGCAATGCCTCCAGAATTGCGTGGAAAGTGGGGAACGGAGTGTCTTAATACTAAGTTCCCTGTGCCTGCCCTCTGCTATAAACTTAAGGCCGTCGTGACGCAAGGCACAGGTGTGTCTATCACGTGGCGATTGTGAGATCGATCCCTACTCGAGGGAAAGAATTATGATTTATTAATATCTCATTTATTTATTCTGATTTCAAGGCAAAACTGCGGTGTTGAGTTCCGTCTTGAAAATTCTGGGAAAAGTTTATAGATTCCCTCTGCCTACCATATATCCCGAAAAAAAATAGATTAATTTGTAAAATCAATACTTATTTTCTTTAGATATTTTTAGATAATATAGTAACTATTTCATTAAACATAAAATTTTACTATACAAACCATCGAGTGTCCCAAATATTCCGCCGCGTTCTCAGATATGTACAACAGCTTCCCGTTCTGCGTCATCATCATCATAAAACCGTTCATGGCCTGAAAAAGACATTGTATGTCACCACCTTGTCATTTAATTGTTTAACGGCAACGGTCGTAAAACTTGAAAAAAAAATACCTTTGAAAATCCAATATTAGGCGTAGGTGTAGCTTGCTCTTGGTACTGATAACTGAAATCGTGACTTTTGAACACTAAAACAGAAGAAAGACGGAATTATGGGTGAAGTAATAGCAACGGGAGATAAGATAGCGAACTAAATGCATTTTAAACGTCTTAATACGCCGTTTCGTGACTGAAGGTGAAACAAAAAGTTTTTGGGGACGTTTTCAAAACATGGCCGAGATCTAGGATAACGTGTTACGTGATGAGCTTAGCCAAAGATCCGGAGCATGGGAACCTTTGTGGCGAATTTTGATATGGAAATTTAACTTCCTTGTTGTTGTTATTATTTTAATTAATTATGTTGAACTTGAGGAGTTAAGAGATATCTTTGTATAGTTTTCTTTATTTGTTATCTGACATTTTTATTTATTGGTTTATCTTAAGGAAAGAATTTGTAAATTTTTAACTTTCATATTATGTATAAAACTGCAATTTTTAAAAGTATTGAAAATATAAGCTATAGTTAATAATAAACTACGCTTACGTAGTTGACTTCCTCCACTCATCACGTAATGCCTTCAATATACTGAAAGTGGGGAATGGAAGCATATAAATGGGAACTGAGTTAGCACTAGGTTCCCTCTGCCTATCCTGCTATGTGCGTGATACAGCGTGATCTTCACATATTGTTTATGTTAAATTAAATTTATCTAATCAATAATTTCTATGATTTTATGATTGTACCTTGTTGAAAATAATTCATTTTTCTCACATACACGCAGACCAGCGCCATCAGCTGTAGCTGTGACAGTCTCTGCCGCGTGGACGGAGGCAGGGGCAGCAGGTCCCTCAGATTGGATATTTCTGCGTTGATCAGATCGCGCCGCATCTTGCTAGCGCCTTTTGTAGATTTTGTTGGCTCGAATCTGAACCATATATTATTATATATATTTTTTTATAATTTATATTATGGGATCAACAAAATTTAAAGAAGATATTTAAATAAAAAATGTAATGTGAAATGTAATGTGATATGTTAAATCTGCTAGTTAGTCTGCTGCTGTTAAAATGTAGTTTAACAATTTCACTGAGAATAATAACAAAGTAATTCTTTTGGTGTTTATATAATGCTTAAATAAATTAAAAGTTTGTTTTGTTTTATAAAAAAATATAAAATTAACAATATTGGAATAATGATAAATTGTTTAAACATACAACCTTACAAAGTACGTAGGTAGACATAAAAATATATTTGTAACCAATTCACTAAAAAAAAAATTAAAAAAAAAAATACAAAAACATCATGCCTTTTACGATTCCGTGATTATTAAAAGTTATCTATCAGAAGCGTGAAAAAAATTATGTAAAAAAAAACAAAATTAAAATCATAAATATTTCTAGGATTCATAGACAATGCGCGGATACAGTGTTCCGGACAGGTGTATGTCGGCACGGTACAGCCGTATTACCATAACCCGCGAACCTTTGGAATAGTTGTAATAGCGCCGCCGGAAACGACGCCTGGATTTATTGCTATAGCTCAAGATGCGTATTGTGATGTAAATGCTGGGAGTTCATTTCAAATGCAAGCAATTTCTTTTCCTATATCCTTCGTCGAATACGGAATGAGTGATTTTTCAATAATTTCTGTCATGCTCTTAGATATGCATCTTTTGTTTTGTATTGAGTGCGATGTTACATTTGTAATGATTTTTGTGATTTATTAATTGTTTTGTTTTTTTTTATGTTTAGTTTAATTCATCGTCAATAAAATTGATTATTTGATTTGAGAAAAATAATTAAAAAAAATTGTGATGCGAGAAAACTAAGTTAATTTGTGTCTCCATTTTAAGAATACCTTTAGGTAGATTTTCGAACAAACTTAAAAAAAATAATAACATACATTGGAGTTAATAAGTTAATAAAGTACTTAATAATTTTATTTATTTATATTTCTCGCTATCAAACCTGCGGTGTATATATGTATATGCGTGATACACACAACAGGGAAGCCAGAGGGAACCAAGTATTAAGACACTTCCACTTTTAATCCAATTTTTAAGATTTTGTCTTTTTACCAGAACGAGAAAATGAAAAAATTATACCCCCTAGGGGGAACTGAACCAACAATCCGTGCGTATATAATAAACAACTGCTATCGCTACGCGCTTAGAATAAAAATCACATATGACAAGTTTCACGCCTCTACAATGACCATAAGTAACATAACTTTTGTTACTTCAAAACTTAATTAATTTAAAGTAAAAACCCTTCTGATTGTAAATACGATAAACATAATTGCTTTGCTCTTGCACCAAGACAAAACACAGCGCTGTGTGCGACTCAATGTTTAATGTCTCGAATTAAGCGGAAAATGAGGAAAGGAGTACCTTAACACTGCATGCTATGTTAAAAAAAACGTAAAGATGCTTCTTTTGATTTTTTTTTTCAAAAAATGTAAAATAGAAAAAAGAGAGATTTTTACGCTTTAGTATCTTTTCTCAAATTAAGGGTATACCTTATAAAATAGTGAAGGAAGTAGCAATACCCAAATGTTAACATTCACCACAGCGCACCGCGGTACGATTCATCTCTATAGGGAGTCCTTTTTGTAACTATTAACTTTTATTACGTTTTATTCGGCGTTTTCGTCGGCTGTTGAAATAAATGATTGGTGCCCCCGTCGGTTTATTAATTTGATTGAATTGGATGTTTTGTTTGTTTGTTTGTTTGTTTGTTCTGAGCTCCGAAACAACTGGTAATGATGGTTGGGACGCTGATGCTTGTTTATGGGAGCTTAAAAGCTTCGACAGTAGAAGACACTTAGTGTATTGATTGTAGGGATTTTCTTTAAAACTTTTAAGGATTTTTTTAGTTTGGATTATTGTTTTGTTTCTAATTAGGTAGAAGTTTGTGGTTGTTATGTTTTTACTGTTAGTAAACGGATTATTTTTTTAGCTTCCCGCTATATCCCGCACATAGAACGCTAGGCAGAGGGAATCTAGGAACGTAATGTTAAGATACTTCTTTTACATAAAGACACTACGTTTTCTCACTTTCCATTGAATTTTGTTTGGTGGCGTAACTCAACGCCGTATTCATGAATTATTTGCACTTGTAAAATATATATGTGTGTTGTTTACATTCAACGCAAAATTATTTAAATTACGATAGTCATAGACTATAATTACAAATATCAAATTACAAGTCTATTATAGTTTTTCTATGAATTGAGCAGTCATATCGTTCTCACAAATATTATTTATGCTATTTGTCATTAAAATAAGTTTTTAACAAAATAAGTGGAATATCTTTTTTCTCCTAAGATATATATTTCCAAAGCCTTAAATAATTTAAGGCAAAGATTCCACTTCAATCTAATTATAATTATTAACGCTTAGCAAAAGGAAATAGTTAATTTTTGATATTCTTATAGGATGTCGTAGAATAGAGGCACAAGCGTGTAACGCAATGGTTATGGGTTCGATGACAGTTCGGGGGAATAAACTATTATTATTGATGATTATTTTCATTTCTTCGCTTTGGTGGTACAAAGGAAATAGCGGTACTTTGAGTTCCACCACTCATAACGAAAGGGTCGAAAATTTGACGGAAGCTGGAAACGGAGTATTTTAACACTCGGTCCTCTCTACCCTCCTATATGTAATATACAGTGTGAACCAGAAGAAAAGATATATATTACGTAATATCTGATAAGATTTAGTGATGTACATACAATGGTGAGCTCTCGCAAATAACTTCCATTTTCCATTTATTTAAAAGTATCATAAAGACAATTGACTGAGGATAGTCGTGGAGCAGTGGCACCACGGTTGGTTCGTCCCCACTGCAGTAGACGAAATATTCATTTAAGTTTATATTTCCATTTCTTCGCTCTGGTTTCGAGGCAAAGCGCGGCGTTGAGTTCTGCCACTCAACACGCAATGCATCCAAAATTCGGCAGATTTATAAATTAATTAACGTTAGGTTCCCTTATATATGAATACTAGGTTCCCTCTGCCTATCCTGCAGTGTGCGGGAAACAGCGTGAAGCTGATTTATTTTTTATAAAAACAAACCTTAAAGCAAAATCTTAAGCTTTCAACATTTTACATTAGGCCACGTATAGTTAAAAACTGTTCATTCATCATACAATTCGTTGGGGTTAGCTTCAAATCGAGTTATTAACTTACATATAAAAACTGGACATTTCTCACATAGCTATCTGCCATGAAACGTGGGCATTTCACGCCGGTCGACGTCAACCGTGTAAATTGTCGGATACATTAGCTTGTGCTCACCGGGAAAGCACGTGTTTAAAGTTGCTATTGGAATGTTTGAATGTTTTTTTTTCGGATTCACGGTGTATCCCGCATTTTGCAGGGTAGGTTAAGAAAACTGATAGGAAAGGTAAGACAGTGAAAGTTTAATTTATTGTATTTTAGTAGCGCGCGCAATAAATCAAATAAATCAGCTTCACGCTGTATCCCGCACACAGCAGGGTAGGCAGAGGGAACCTAGTGTTCTTAGACACTCCGTTCCCCACTTTCTGCCGAATTCTGGAGGCATTGCGTGTTGAGTGGCAGAACTCAACGCCGCGCTTAGTCTCGACACCAGAGCGAAGAAATGGAAATATAAATTTAAGTAAATATTTCATCTCCTCGAGTGGGGATCGAACCCAAAACCAGTCGGTTTACAGTCACACTTTGTGCCGCTGCGCCACGACTGGCCTCAACTTAAATTGATTATATTCATATTATAAAATTTTAATTAAAAATAAATTAAAAAAAAGTCAAAACTTTAAGATTTTTTGCGTACAAATCAGGGAAATATTTTCAAGTAAATTTTTTGGTCTTTTACACATCTCCTTTTTAACATGGTGTGGAGCATATCACTGATGCCAATAAAAAAAAGTTTATTTAGAAGATATTTTTACATTCACCTGAGTGGAAGTCAAACACACCTACATTATAATACAGACCATTCAAAAAATCAATTTTAAATGTATCATACAAATATAAATATTCCTCAGAGGAAGAAGAAAAACAATAAAAACTAGAAACGAACTGAGCCCATACCGACTGAATTCCACAGTGCCGATAGTTTCGACAATTTCCAGTACAATCGACGTGATTGCTTGATTACATACGATAATTCCGTCTATGCCCGGCGTAGTTTGACATAATGACGGTCGAAATATTTTATCCGATCGATCTCTCTCTCTTTCTCTCTCTGTCTATCGATGTCCATCAACGCTACAATTGAACTAGATACAATCTGATGTTTGAATTTCATAATTTTTTTGTTGATTTTCTGATGTACTTCCTAGATTTGTTGTTCAATATTGTACCGTAGTGGTATTTTTTGTTTGTTTGTTTATAAATGTTTTATTTTATATGTTGAACCTTTCAAATTTTGTGACAAAATAAGACTAAGTTTTTACATTATCTAATATTAAATTACCTAATTTAATCAATAGAATCAGCCAGTCATGGTCCAGAGGCAAAAGCATGTGTCTGTAAACGCAATAGATTGTGGGTTCGATTTCCACTCGAAGAATTGAAATATTTAATATTTTCATTTCTCCGCTATGGCAAGGAGGCAAAGCGCAACGTAGAGTTCCGCCACTCAACACGCAATGCCTCCAGAATTTGGCGGAAAATGAGAACCGAAGTGTATTAATTGGAACGGAATATTTTAACACTAGGTTCCTAGGTTCTCTCTGCCTACCCTGCTTGTGCAACATAAGGCTTGAAGCAAAAAAATAATAATAATTACAATTTAACCACATTAAAAAAATAGATACACCAAATAAACAAGTACGTAGGTAAATCAAAATTATTTAAACTGACAATATAAATAGAGTCATAATAGCGCTACGTAATACTTAGTGTACTTAGAGTATTTATTTTTATCCAAGGCTCTACATATTATTTATTATGTATTCAAGTTTATATAGAGACATGTATGTATATCTTTTGAGGCCATTCGTGGCGCAGGGGCGACTGGTTGTGCAATATCTCTAGAAGACGATGGTAAATTGAATTTGAACTAGGTGCCCTCTGCCTACCCTGCTGTGTGCCGAATACAGCGTGAAGCTGATTTAATTTTGATTCGATTTAAGTTTTACAGTAATACGTGCTTATAAGTAATAAGATAACATTTTCTTACATGTATAGAAGCTTAAATTTTTCTTTCCTTCATTACAAGACAAAAAGGATACATAACAAGATGTAACTAAATCTACATATTTTATCATATCCTCCATATAGTAGGATACTACATTTATACTTATTTGCCATCAACGCCGCTTGCTTTCTTTCGTTTTGCAGCTTTATGTCCGGCAGTTATAATACGATAGGCAGAGAGAACCCAGTGTTAATATACTCTATTTTCCCCTCGAATATCGTAACATTGCGTTTTGAGTAGTGAAACTCAGCGTCATAAATTTTCTATCAGAATAGGAAATATAGTTCATTTCCCCGACTGGGAAACGAACCTACAATAATTGCGCTTACAATTAGACACTGCGCCATGATCTAAAACTCTACTTCCCCTTATCATACTAACCACTTTTGTTAGAGCGAAATCTCACTAATTTTAGAACCTCTCAGCTAATTAAAACTGAAATATGAATTTATAAATTAGCAAAGTCTATTAAAAATGAATAAAGTAAGTTATACGTACGTTTATATAATATTTAAAATTATTTTTTTTAATTTAATTTTGTTTGTTAATTAAATATACGAAATGAATGATACCGACATACTACTTACTACACGGAATAGTTTTCGTTCTCTACATTCCACCCGGTAGAGATATTAAACGTTAAAGACATTTCCTAATGTATCTTATAATGATATGTTGTATATGTTTTCAGACCATAGAAATAATTATCTTTTTCTATAGTTTATTTTCTCGGCAGAAGGGGAACCTAGTATTAAAACATTTCTGTTTCCCACCTTCCACCGAATTCTGGATGGTCTTTGCCTCTCCTACTCACCAGAGCGAGGAAATTAAAATATTAAATATTTAATGATTTTATAATGATAAAAATGTGCAATGTAAATCAATTATTATATCAATCACTATTAGTTACTCTAATCAGTGTGGATACTGTACGAAACAGCGTTCAACATATTAAAAAATAATAAAAGAACTCTTTCTTCTTTAGTAGTTAAATTAAATTTAACCTTGTTATAGTTGTAATACTTTTTACTATAATGTAACATAGTAAACTCGTGTTGTAATATATGTGTGTATGTATATGAAAAGAGTAAATAGGAAGCAACCTCTTAGTGCTCTATATTGTTGGTGTTTATTGAGCGCTAAAAATTAGTACATAAATATTATCTTAATATTTTGTCTTAAAACCTTAAAACTTAATTAAATTGAGATTTTATTTGAAGTTTATATTGTATGTAGAATATTAAATAATATTATTTATTATGCAACTAAATTTGTTTAGTAGATTCAATTAAATTTTATCAAATAATATTAAAAATGCTTCTGTTTTCAAAGAAACTATTTTACTTATGCCAATATTATTTCGGTAAATAAATTATTTATTAAAAGCTCACTATAAACTTTAATCATAGTAATTAAACAAAATATATTTATATAAAAATAAAACATACCTTAAAAACATTTTGATCACTATCTAATATTATAAAACCAAACACTACACAAATTTAATTAAATTCCATTTCAAGGGTAAAATAAAAAATAAAAAAAAACCACGACCACACAGTTCAAACAACGAACTATCAATGATTGCTCAATAACAACCCTAATAATAAAAACTTAACAAAATTGTCAATTGACTATAAAAAAGATAAGGAACACGTGCCTAACATAATTTATATAGAACCTCACACGAGCGCACACAAAAAAAAAGCCAATTTCTATTAAAAACTGTTTACAACGCGTCAATATATGCGTAGGTTTTTTATTAGAATGAGATTGAGAACGATCCTGAACAACGATACTTCCGTGCGCGAGCGCATCGGAACACCGACTATAGAGCCTCCACTCGAGTGCCTCTCTTTCCCTCGCGCTCCTTTTATTTTTTATTTTTTTCAACCGAAACGCAGCCTCAACAAGTGCCAATATCTACATCAAAAATTTTAAAACTATTTTTTAAACGCAATAAACGTGTCATACGAAAGAAATAGCGTTCATTGGAAAATGAAAATATAAACTTTTTAATTTTCAGCCTAAAAAGTGTGTGAGCGAGGTGGATATACGTTACTGTGTTTTATTTCTGCAAGAGAGGAACGGAGTAACGAGTGCTGTACGAACAATACAGAGGATTGAGGAGTTCGAGAGGGACGTAAATAACGTTCTAATTACCGTACTCAGAGTAAAAGAGACGTTCGTACCTTAATGTAAGTTTTGTAAGTAATGACAGTTATTGATACTTAAGCCGAGCGCGTCGGTTTGAGGAGCGACGATTTGCGCATGCGCAGAGCCATGTGCAATGAATCTTGATATGAATTCTCGAGTTAATTAGATTTTAATGAGGCCGTTCTAGAACCTGTTCTTGTGAGAGTTTTATTCCTACAATATATAGATATGTATTGTAACTTATAATTAAAATAATAAATAAGTGGTTGTGAAATGGTCACTTGTTCTTGTAAATAACATGTTTTTGTTATTAATATGTTTTCCATAATGTATATTGATAATAAATATGCATTATATTTTTAAGTTTCAGTCGAATTATGTATTGCTAGAATTGAGGCATTTGTTATTAAAATAAAATGCTAAATTGTTGTAATACTTCATGAAACCTATTGCTGTACGGAAGAAAATAGTTCTATTAATTTCCTCGCTCTGGTAACAAGGTAAAGCGCAGTGTTGAGTTCCGTTCCATTCAATATACAATGCTTTAAAATTTTGTGGTAAGTGTCGTAACAATATATTCCCTCTGCATTCTCTTCTTAATGCAAAATACAGCGTGCAGCTTTAGAAATATTTCTTCCAACTTTCATGTGTACAACAATATATTATTATGTCAACTTAATGGACTTTTTGTACGTAAAATGCATTGTGTATTGTAATAGGTATAAAAAAGTGAGACATTGCATTCCGACAATCAATTGGCAATGTCTCGAAAATTAAGCGGTTACTAGGGTAAAAAGTTTCTCTGCTTGCTGAAGCAAAAAAAAAAATATGGACAAGCGCGAGTCGGTTTCGTCCGCCGAGGGTTCCTTATAAAAATTGCAGGTTTCAAGCTTTTCCTCAAATTTAAGCTTAGCTTAGATAGAGCCCTATCATCTGATACCTCACTTGAACTAGCGGCTTTAATATCAAAATTTTGCCCCCTTTTTAAGGTTAATATTTTTTAGAATTTAACAACAAATATATAATATAACTTTTAGATTTTGTCCTGAACTAGTACTACCTGTAGATCCTAGCTGTCAAATTTAATAATTTTAGGTCAACCGAAAGTACTCTATTAATTCTGATTGGTATTAATCTTTTCTTTAAGTAAATGTAGATATACGATTTATTCATGAAATCAAAGGAACAGTCCCTTGATTTCCTGCAAAATCGTTTAGTGAGATCTGAGCATATGACTTAAATTTCAACTCGATATCTCCAAGCGTTCCTGACTCTTGACAGACAGACGGACGGACAACAAAGTGGTATAAGGGTTCCGTTTTTCCTTAAAAGCTACGGAACCCTAAAAACACAGTAAACACTTTGATGACATTCATTCGCATGTTGCGCGAAACTCATAAAATATGACAACTATACCTAATTAGAAAACCATAGCCATTAGCAAACTCTTATAAATCTGTTTTTGTCTGTTTTTATTATAATATCTCTTGTATTATTATGTTTTATATATATTTCTGTTCAACGATGCGCTTTTAAAAATCAAAACTTAGTAGTAACTACATTTTATAATTATATAAAAAGTTCTCCTATATTAAATTTGAAGCAACAGCCGTCACGTACCCACACCCGAACACAACAACACAATGACATCAACATCTTATAAAATGTATAAAAGAAAATAAAGGTATTAAAATGTGTTTAAAAATAACAAAAAAAAAAGTTTAAAGTAGCGTCGCCCGCGGGCGGCTACCGCGTTACCCACGATCACTGTAATCTCACAACTAATGGGGACGGGGGATCCAATCAATCTTCAATCTTCGTAAACTATCTGGTTACAAAGAAATACTGCTTTTCATGGAAAAGTTATTTTTTTAATTGTATTAAGTAAAAACTTAAATAATTGCAATTTATGTGAATTTATCAAATATATATAACAATGTTTTATGAGGCTTCTTCGTCCATCTTACAATTCATTATAGATAGTAATTTAAATATGTTTGTGCAGTGCACAACACTGTAAAATCGACTGGTTGTGGATTCGATCCCCACTCGAGGAGGTAAAATATTTATTTACATTTGTATTTTCATTTAAAGTGTAAAGGTAAAGCGCGGTGTTGAGTTCCGTCACACAACACGTAATGGCCCCAGAAGTCTCTCTCTGCCTACCCTGCTTTATGCGGGATACAGCGTGAAGCAGATTTAATTAAAAAAAAAACTATGGTGTGTAAACAGATAGTACTCGGTAATGTTTCCATATATTTTATTTTTCCTTCTACATCTACGTACGTAGGTATTGTAGGTTTATACAATTAATTATTTTTTTTACATGTAAAAAAAATCTATAGTAAAACGGTATTTCAACCTATGAAATACGTTTTTTGCTTGTAATACAGGGTGAGCTTTTTTGTATGAGAAACAATAAAAAGTTATACAGAGTTTATTATTTAAATATATTTTAATTTGTGTTTCTTATTGATCGACTAATGACGATGACTCCAACAAATATTTTGATAATTGCCCGTAGATATTATACTACTTTGTATGAAAAATATATTTATTTAAATTTATATAACAATTTCCTCGCTCTAGTATTGAGGGAAACGCGGCGCTGAGTTTTAACACTACATGCCTTTAGAATTCGGCGAAAAATTGGGAACGGAGAGTCTTAACACTGGGTTCCGTCTGTCTACCCTTTTATAATAATCTTGTGCGGTACTAGTTTACTTCGACGGAAAAACGCAATACCTTAATTTCAAATGTACCAAATTTTCGAAATTTATTATTTTTTATATTACGTTATGGTTTATACGAAAAAATAATTAAATAGTAATTAATTAATTGTACTACACCTAAAGTTAAAAAAAACCTATTTACTGGATCGAACTATAAAAATTTACTAGGAAAATTTTGTTATTAAAATGTAAAACATTCAAATATGACCTCTAATCTTACGCAGATCTTCCAACGCTGCGTACGTAAGTACGTGCGTTATTAAAATATACAAAAAGTATGAACAGGATGTCCGTGTTGATGCAACTGTGAATCATGTATTAAGACCAAACTGCGTTTACAAACGTATTAAAACATAAATATAATTTGATTTGATTATTATATCCGCGATTGTACAAATGAAAAAGAACAAGGAAAAAAGGCAACAAGAGTTCTTTGCCTATACAGTTTACGTTTTTATTGCATGTTTCGAGTTGTATTGAAAAAAAAAAAATGTTATAATGTATATATAATAATAAAGTTTTTTTGAACGCAAAAACTACATATATAAAGCCTTATAAAATATTAACTTAAAAGTTTTAACAAAATATTTTTTACATAGAATAGTGGGAAAATTTCAAAAGTGCATTTTACATTGACTAATAAATTTCTCAGAGTAACTAATGGGAAGGAAGCTTTACACCCAGATTCTTAATAAGGTGATATCAAAAAAGGGCCGATCTTTTGATTTTCGGCGTTTCAAAGTCTCGGTGACGTCCGGGCGGCGCGGCGGCCGCGGGGCGAGTGACATCGGGTCATTAGCGCACCACTCACGCGCAAGTTAAACTGCGCCACGTGCGCGTGCGCACCCTGTGCCTGTAATACAGCGTGAGCTTTTTTGTATGAGAAACATTAGAAAACTACTGAAAGTTCATTATTATAATATAATTTAGTATCTAACTTTTAATTATACCTATATGTACTTAGTTTTTAGATTCTTTTTTTCTTTAATATATATATTTTTTTCATTAAATAAAGATATTAATGTAATCCTATTCAATTATGAGTCTTGTATTAATGTATAGTATGTTGATTAAAGAGTCAATACTTGTTGATCGATGATTATATATGATATATATTACATATATTGAATTTATATTTATCCATACAAGCAGTCAGTTTCAAAATAGTTAATCGTTCACATAACATTTTCTGACAAAATTCTTCTCATTAAATTAAGTACTAATTAAGTACCCGAGCACCCTGTCGCGTCCTACGCCACAACGACGTCGTATTTAAGAATAACAACGGGGAGGTCCGCGTAAAGGTGCCGGCGTGACTTACAAAATCACGTACATCACCCCAATGTAAACAATAGACAAAGGGCCCGGCGGGTTATTAGGGTAACCGATTGTTATCGTAACGGCGTATCGCACTGTACGCAATACGGGGAATGTAGGAACTTCCAAAACTACCAACTTTGGTTATTTTTCGGTCAAGATATCTAGATCGCGCTGAAAATGTTGTTTTTGTGATGTTTTATTTCGTCTTGTGTGATAGACGTAAATTTGGGGCCAGTTATGGCACATTGTCACAAGTGTGTGACTGTAAACGACTGGATGTGAGTTCGATTTGCGTTCGAGGAATTGAAAATTAAAATATAAATAATATTCTGCCACTTAATGCCTATGAAATTCTGAGGAATATGGGTAACGGAGTGTCTTAGCACTAGGTTTACTCTGCCTATCTTGCTGCGTGAAGAATACAACTGAAAAACAAACCGAGTTGATCTTTGTTGACTTGTGAAGTAAGCAGTCGTACAAAAGTATCGCTGCAATAAAAAGCGTATGTATATATATACATATATATATTCATGGCACAAAGTGTGACTGTAAACCAACTGGTTGTGGGTTCGATCCCCACTCGAGGAGATGAAATATTTACTTAAATTTATATTTCCATTTCTTCGCTCTGGTGTCGAGGCAAAGCACGGCGTTGACCTCGGCAAAAGGTGGGGAATGGAGTGTCTTAACACTAGGTTCCCTCTAATTTAATAATTTCCATTTATAATTTTAATAACGAAATCTATATAGCTTTCAGAATATCTATACCTATTTATAATATAATCACTAATTTAAGGACCTTCGTCATTTTTAAAAGTTAAGCTAATGTGCGGCTTATCTCGTCTGAGGGTAAAAGTTTGTGGTGCTGGATAAATTTAGCATTATAAACCATATTACCTTATTATAAGGATTATTTTCTATTGAATTAATTATTAAAATTCAATGCAGTTTTAACAACATACTGTAGCGTTCTCGGAAGATCTGCTTATATATTAAGAAAGATAAAGTTAAAAATTATAAGCTATTGGTCTTAAGATATAAAAACTTTTTAACGATATAGTAGGTTCGTACCTAATGGGAAATAATCAAAATTGTTTCTAAAAATTACAAGAGCATTTATCACAATGCCAGTACGTTTTTATTTGAATTTTTTTTGTGAATACTGAACGTCCAATATTTGATTTGAAGTAATTGACTTTTTTGTTTAAAAATCTATTAAATTATTATATTTTGTTTCTTTAAATTCTGAGTTTGCAATGATGTATATATATGTAATTTTATTTCATATCATTTAGTGTAGTTTTTTTATTGTACATTTAATAAAAATTATATATATTATTTTTTATGATGTAGAGAGAGTGCTTTTCATGTCTGTCTATTGTAGCCTAAGATCCCAGGGTCCCATTTTGAAGTTATTAATTACGCATACCGTCTTAACTACATATTAGACTATTAATCCTCAAAATTTCAGCTTTGCTAAAATGACGTAGGTTTGGAGGCACTGGGATCTCGGTCTATTAAAAGATTACAGGCCGTTGTGGTTTAAAGGCACATATGTGTGACTGTAAACGTGACGGTTATGGGTACAATACCCACTTGGGGGATTAAATAATATTTATAAAATTTCTCCGCTCTAGTAACAAGATAAAGCGCGGTGAAAGTTGACGCACGGAGTTGACGCAATGCTATGGAAATTCGGCGAAAAATGGGGAACGGAGTGTATTAGCACTAAGTTCCATCTGCCACCTTGCTATATGTGGAATAGAGCGTGAAAATGAAAAATACCTAAATACCCGAATGAAAGATACCTTAATTCAGGTAAACGTGTTTATATATCTTTATACATACATATATTGACACTTTTACTATTGCACATATTAAAAGTATTTAAAATAGCGAACAGTGCTGTCCAAAAAATCTACTTCAGTAGCAACTGAAGTACTAACTATCGATATCAATCGTATTCTACATAAGTTAGCCATGAAGTCTCTCACTTACTCCAATAGTTCTTCATATTTCAAGATCACTTTTAGAACGGCTTCAATAATAGAGTTTATTTAATAAATGAGAAATTAATTGGCAACTTCCAGAATTTGAATTACACTGATCCGAGGTTGTATTGGTGCAGTGGCATAGTGTTTGTTTGAGGATTCGATGCCCATTTGAAGTAATGGATTACTTTTATTTCTGCACTCTGGTCTTAAGACGCGTGGCAATGAGTTCAGTCACTTAACACGCAATGTCTCGAAAATTAGGTTGTAAAATAAGGAACATTGTGTCTTAACTCTAGGTACCCTCTGATTACTCTATTATCGCGGGACACAATATGAAGATATAATACAAAGAAAAAACAAAGACCAGAACTTATTTATGGGGGATCAACTGTGTGACTGTAAACAGGTTCCGGGTTCGATTTCCATTAAATATATTATAGTTTAATTTCTATAAACAATAGCACTTCATTTAATAAATAACAAAATTATTTAACTAATAATTGACTACTCTCACTTATTAACATAAACATTATTTCAAAAAACACACATAACAGTGTTAAATTTCAATTTGCAAAGCTTTCTCCAGAGACCAGCGCAGGCCTCACCTCTGTCCTTGACCCCTAATTCCACCTGTCCCGAAACCGGCTAATCAACGAAATCGGCGGGCGGGCTGATTTAATGCCCCCGGTAATTATGCCTTGTTCAAATTGTACCTTTCTCACGGGCGGAAAGGATAGTTCTAACACGCACTGAAGTTTAAGAATGATAATATTTTATAATTTGCTTGAATACTTAAAAAAATAAATAAATCAGCTTCACGCTTTATCCCGCACACAGCAGGGTAGGCAGAGTTGCCTTGCCAGAGCGAAGAAATGAAAATATAAATCTAAATAAATATTTCATTTCTTCGAGTGGGGATCGAACCTACGCCCACACCCTGCGCTCCTGCGCCACGACTGGCCTCAATGAAAGTTTAAATTGTTATAGTTGTATGTACAAATATTTTTTTATTATAGATGTATAAATTGTGAGGCCAGGCCATTGTGTGCGTGGCGCACAGGAAAATGATTTTTTTTTCATTTTCTCGAGTGGGAATCGAACCAACAAATGTGAAGCGAATCCACCCCTTGTACCACCCCTAAGCCATGACTGACCACAATGTATAATGGTTTTATTCCACTATAATATTTTTTTCCAAAAAAAAAAAATACATGATGATATTTATAGTTCATTAATTTATTAAAAGAAATTACCCAGAAATACATTAAATCTACCATTTTAATATAAAGTTGAAACAGTAGATTAAACCTTAGTTAAGTTGCAGTTGTATTATAAAAATTCTGGTACCTTACCGCTCGCCATACTTACCCCAACCTGTTACAGCTCAACCTTCACTATCTCCGTCTCTGTCGCACACATAGTCAATACTATATTTCCATCTCGTTCCATCTCGGGTCAGACAGGCATTACGGTAATGGTACTTAAACACATATTTAAGTAAAGATATTTTTTGCGCAAAAAGTTTGTGCGCGTATGATCTGGCTTCGTTATAATTAGATTTGCCTTTGACTTTTCTTTATAGTTTTTTTTATCAGGTTCACGTTGTATCCCGCATATACCAGGGTAGGCGTAGGAAACGTAGTGTTTAGACACTCCGTTCTCCGTTTTTCGAAGAATTCTGGAGGCATTGTGTGTTGAGTGGCATAAAAAAATAGGTGGAACAGTACGGATGAGGATAGTGAGAGATGTCTATATCGAGGATATGTTATTGACGAAAGCCGATCGTCTCCGTATAGAGTTAATTAAGGAAAATCAAAATAGTACAAGTACAGTCGGTAAAATAAATAAGTACATACCAAATTTTTTTTGCTTACAACACAATAAAGACATATATATATTTCTTTTTTAACTACCATTTTATATGATAAGATCTATCATCATTATATGATAATATCTATCAGATTTAAATTGTTAAATATAATATATATTTCCTATTAGAATATATGTTGCTTAGTAATAAAAGTAAAATTTATTATTAAATATTGTTTTATTTACTTCGATTTGGACATCCAGGCATATCGTCAATGTGTACATAAACTGAAATAAAACAAATTTACACTGTGATAGAATAGGCAGAGGGAACCTTAGAACCTAATGTTAAGACACTTCCGTTTCCCATTTTTCTTATTTTCAGCTAAATTTAATTTAAATTATGTTTTATTGACCAAAATTGAATACAAATATGTGCACAAAAAATATTTCCTATATCGAAATGAAAAACATTTTGATTTAGACTGTACCGCAAAAGAACTTCAAGTGTATGAATAAATCGAATTTATTACTGAGCTTTCTTGTTCATTGACAAAATGTTGAAAGCAAAGTAAGTAAAAATTTGGGTTGTGGTGGGGCCTTGTTGTTGTGAAACTCTGTCTGATTGTACTAGTTTTCCTGATCTAGCAAGATACTGCGTGGCATTAAGTTCAGCCATCCAATTCATTTTTTTTAGAGTTCGGACGGAAAGTAGTGAACTTTCATACAACATACAAATGACTATTATTCAATACTATAGTAAGAGAACAAATTTTACATACTTTGGTTAGTATCACAAGCGAACTCAAGCAAATCGCATAAGTCTAAAAACGTCCGCTTATCGTCCCCCATCCTGCCGCATATCGGTATGGTGTCGTGTATGCACGTGTCGGCCAGACTGCAGAACTGGTCTATCTTATTCTGGAAGAAAAAAAAAACATAATTTTATTATTATTTTTTTTAATTTTGAAACAGTATAACTTTAATTATGTTTATATTATGTGTTAGTATGAGGTCGACGCGGTGCAAGGGCAAAAGGTTATATCTGAAACACGACGGTTGTGGGTTCGATCCGCGCTCGAGGGAATGAAATATTACTTATTAATATTTTCATTCGTTCGCTTTGGCACTAAACCAAAAGTATAGCGTTGAGTTCTGTCACTCGACACACCTGGATAAATCCTAATAAATCCTATAGGTTTCCTATGCTATAGGTATGCGAGGTACAGCTTGAAACTGATTTTAATTTTAATTTATGTCCATAATAAAAATGAAAAAAATTCCAATTGGATATACATTTGTATAAAGTTATATACATGAGCTGATATTCTAACATTTTTCTTGTAGAACAAAAAAAATATTATTTTTACATGAACTTAAATCTATATCTTTTTAAAATCAAAACTTAAATCTTTATTAATTTTCTATTGTACAAAAAAAAATTGATATAAAATCAATTTGTAAGAATATAAATATGGTTATTTCTTTAAAAAAAATGGGGTTTTTAGGTGTATTGGAAGTATTTTCTCTGGAAGTTGATTCTCTCTATATTCTAATAATAATTTATTTATTTACTATTAATTCGCCATAGATAGATAGATAGCTGCCTCGAACTCATAAGAAATATTCACTGACACTGATACAAGTAACCATATTTCAGCTTCACGCTGTATCCCGCACACAGCAGGGTAGGCAGAGGGAACCTAGTGTTAAGACACTCCATCCCCCACTTTCTGCCGAATTCTGGAGGCATATGGTCGAGGCCAGTCGTGGCGCAGTGGCACGAAGTGTGACTGTAGCCTAATATTTCCCTATGGAAAATAATTTATAATCTTATTATCTCTAATTTATCTTCGTCTGTAAGGTCAATTGCATCATGGGATTCGTATTTATTAATAAATATATCATTGCATATTAATAAGCTCATAAGATATTATTACATCATAATTTATTAATAGATACGGATGTAGGTAATGTTTTTGCTAAATTGTTGTTGTTTGTTATATTTTTAATTCAATTTTTTTATTATGTATTGTGTTGGTACTATTATAATGTGAACGTAACTTTTATTGGGATTGGTGTTTTTGTAGATGGTACATATATATATATATATATATATATATATATATATATATATATATATATATATATATATATATATATATATATAATAAAAAATATATAAATAATAAACTGAACATACTAATAAGTCGTAACTATGGCATAAAGGTAGCATCAGCAAAAAAATATGTAACAAATATTACAATTCAGGAAGATTTTTTTTTTTCATTTTAATAAAATTGGTATCACATTGTATTCTGGATGTAATTACTTAACAGTTGTTCAAAGCAAATAAGACAAATCTACACCCTCGATTCTGTTCGTTGCCGATTTGAGACGGACACATTTCCTTTTCTGAGGTGATTTGAAATGTTATTATTTATTTATTTATTATTTAATGTATAGTATTTTGCTAATGCTATTTTTTGCTGTGGCGTTCACTGAGTGACAATGGTGTGACTATAACGTGACGGTTATGGGTTTGATTTTCACTCGAGGAAATGATGCCAAAATGCGAAGAAAAGTAGGGAACGGAGTGTCTTAACACTAGAATCCCTCTGCGTACCCTGATGTGTGCAGTGCTGTGTGTGATAAAAAAAAACAAATTACACAACATTCTTACGGACGGTGTGGACGCGTACTCCGGAAGATGACTGCATACTCGCAAAATGAGGATAGCCCATAATATATCTGAAATATCGATTATGTAAATATATAGTTTAATATTAAGGCATGAATTATATAACGCAATCCGTTGATATGTTTACGCGACTGTAAATAATGCTTAGTACGCGATATTCCGAGTGAAACGTAATCGATTCTGCTACGATTTTAATCGATTTAAATATGTTATACATGCTGAATGCAAATTTTAATAATTATTTGTTAATTTAATGTGAATATTAATTGTAATTAATTATTAAGGTTTATTTCTGGTGTCAGTTATATATTACTGACTTACTGACTGACTTAAGGAGAAATATGAATCGTTGCGTATTGGTTAGTGGCACAAGTACGATACAAGTGTTTCAATTAAATGTTTTTTTTCTTGTTCGAGTGGCGAGGTAACTAACGCACGGCGTGGAATTCCGTCTTTAATTAATCAAATCAGCTTCACGCTGTATCCCGCCGATACTTCGTTCCCCACTTTCTGCCGAATTCTGGAGGCATTGCATGTTTAAGTTGCAGAATTCAACGTCGCGCTTTGCCTCGACACCAGAGCAAAGAAATGGAAATATAAAATTAAGTAAATATTTCACCTCATCGACTGGGGATCGAACCTACAACCAATCGGTTTTACAGTCACACTTTGTGCAGCTACGCCACGACTGGCTTCAATTCCGACTTTCGCCAATTTGGGACACGCAGTGTCCCAAAAATAGGTTTCTTTTGTCTATCCTGCTATCTGCGGGATACTGCGTGAAAAAGTACTAAAATACTAGAAAAGAAAAATAGACCATTGGTACCCAATCTATATGTCATAAGAGCTTATTGCCTAGGATAACGTATTTTCTCATACAATTCCTCTCCTTTAATGAATTCCAAGATTGGTAGTAAATGTCATTTGAAGTGTTTAAAGGCCGTTTCCTCTAATGAATGACAAGTTTTAATGTAAATTAATATTATCTCGATTTTCCTTCGCGTATCTCGAAGTTAGTATGATTGTTAGTTGTAATGATGGCACAAAATTTTTCGGCTAAAATACAAAATTCTTATATGTGTCTATATATCTATATATTTGTATATTTATCTTTTGATGAAAATATATGAAAATATATATGGATGTTACAATTTTAACGTGAATGTGTATCTATAAACGGATGAACTCATTTTGATTTAGTATATTGTTTGAAAAGTGACTTAATCGAGCTTCTTATGGTTGTGGTTTCGATTTTCACTCTTGGAAAGAAATTATTTTATTTTCCTATATATATAGTAGATATAAATAAAGGCGTTGAGATCCGCCACTTAACAGGTAATCTGTCGAATTTAGCTTGAAAGTGAAAAAATCATATGATCTTATGGCTTTCTAACCATAAGGTTGACTCTCTCTCTTTCTATCTGTTTTGATATTGGTTAAATCCAAATCAGCATGTATAATACCCCGGTAGTATCATATTTCCATATGTTTATTGGGTGAGGCCAGTCGTGGCGCAGCGGCACAAAGTGTGACTGTAAACCGACTGGTTGTGGGTTCGATCCCCACTCGAGGAGATGAAATATTTACTTAAATTTATATTTCCATTTTCTTCGCTCTGGTGTCGAGGCTAAGCGCGGCGTTGAGTTCTGCCACTCAACACGCAATGCCCCCAGAATTCGGCAGAAAGTGGGGAACGGAGTGTCTAAAAACACTAGGTTCCCTCTGCCTACCCTGCTGTGTGCGGGATACAGCGTGAAGCTGATTTTGATTTTATTGGGTAAACGTATTATTTCGTTACGTAACATTATGTATATGATATGCAAGTGAATCCTTGTTAATATTACTTGTATTAATATATAATTTTAATTAAATTACGAATATAGACCAAATTAATAATAGTGAGTGAGGACACAAAGTGACAGTAAATGCGACTGGTAGTGGGTTCGACGCTCGTTCGAGGAAGTGAAATATTATTTTAATTTCTTCGTTCTGGTATCGAAGAAAAGCGCAGCGGTGAGTTCCACCACTCAACAACGCAACACCTCCAGAGTTCAGCGGAAAATGTGGAACGGTGTGGCTTAACATCAGGTTCCCTCTGCCTCTGTGTGTGGGATACAGTATGAAGCTACGGAAAAAATATAAGAGAAATTGCCGTTAATTGAAACCAAAAGCGCTAATGCATATTCAAATGGCAACGAGTGTTTCAAAGATATGACTACTCGAGATCCACCGCTTACTTCATTAGAATTCTAGTGATGGTAATTATAAATAATTAACTTGAAATAGGAATGTAACTTGTTGTGGTTATGTTTAATTATATCGATATTTATAGTATGAATATTTGAATTGATAATTCATCGATATCGGAGATGTTATTGGGATTTGCATATTATGTAAGTCGATTATTACATGTGAGGATTTGTATTAAAGGTTTTGCAATTTTGGTTAAATCAGTTTTACGCTGTATCCCGCACACAGCCGGATAGGCAGAGGGATAGGTTCCGTAGGTGTTGAGACACTTCGTTCCCCACTTTCTGCCGGATTCTGGAGGCATTGCGTGTTGAGTGGCAGAACTCAACGCAATTTTTGGCGTTATTTAAATTTATTAGGTTTCACGCTGTATCCCCATCGCATGTTGAGTCTTCGTACATCTTTGTACCAAAAAAGAAGAAATGAAAACATTAATAAACAACAATGTATTCTTCAGAGTGGGAATGGAACCCATAACCATTTCGTTCACATCCTACGCGTGTTCATCCTATTTGTGTAAATATATTTTATTTCTATCTCTCAATCTCATTTGACAACTTAGTGGTGCACGATTCATAATCTTATATGCAAAACAAAAAACAATCGAAATAAAAGTATTCATCTGTGGTTATTAGATCATATTGCTTATTAGCTTCACGCTGTATCCCGCACGTGGGCAGAGGGAACCTAATGACGCGAGTGTCTTAATACTAGATTCCCTCTGATTACCCTGCTGTTTGCGGGATACAGCGTGAAGTTATTTTTTTTATTATTCTATTGACTAAGAAAATTACTTAATCAATTCACACAATGAGAAAACTTAAAGGTGTTATGAAGGTAAAATTAGGTATTTACTTACAATGAATAACGATGTTCAACCACATCCCGGTGTATTGATCTATTAAATGATAATATCCGATCCGCTCGTGTTGTGGTTTAGTATGGCGCTGTGGATGGTGGTGATGTCGGTTGTTGGAAACATTTTTGTTTTAAATTTGTTTATATTTTTGTTAAAGATATTTTTTTAAGTTGTTTAAAATGTTATTTAATATTTGGGAAAAATACTAACTTTTTCAGAAAATGTGCTGAAATTTATACTTTTCTAGATAATGTCTGTTATTCTTTTCTACTCACGCCTTTTGGAAAGTTATTTGCGTTATATTCAACAAAAGGTTTGCGGTACGTTAAAAATGTAAATTTTCTAAAAACAGGCCAAAAATGTAAATTTTTGAGGCCAGTCGTGGCGCAGTGGCACGAAGTGAGCGCGGCGTTGAGTTCTGCCATTCGGCAGAAAGTGGGGAACGGAGTGTCTTAACACTATGTTCCGTCTGCCTTCCCTGCTAAGTGCGGGATATAGCGTGAAGCTAATTTAATTTAATTTTAATTCATAAAAACAAAAAATGAGAAAATGTTAGTCACTTCTGTATTATAGTAACCAACTGCTCCACATAGATTTCTACATAAAGCGTATGTTTTGCTACAATTTCCTGTTTCATGTTGAAGTAAAGTCAAACATTTCTATTGAAATATAAACTAGATCAAAGGCAAGAGTCTATTAGATAGGTCGTTTAATATGATACTTAGGAGGCTGTTAGTTAGTAAGTTAATTTAAATTACATAAATATTTTATAAATAAATATTTTATATTTGAGGCCAGTTGTGTTGCACAAGGGGTGACTGTAAGCGCGACAGGTTGTGGGTTCGTTTCCCACCCGACGAAATGAAATATTTAATATTTCCACACAAAAAATCTATATATTTATCAATATTTTACAAAAAAAGCTTTCTAATATAATATTATTTTTTTTTGATTTATTAAGATATTGTGTGTTGAGAGTAAATGAAAATAATTCAAGCCCGTAAGTGGAAATGAACCCACTAACGTCTCGTAAACAGTTAAATGTATTTTATTGAGCCATGATAGCCTTAATTTTTTAATTTTTTTTCTCTAAAAAAGTAACTCAAGTTATAATTTTAATATTTGTAATTGCCTTTTACCGTTTATAATTTACAATTTACAATTTATTATAGGTTTAATTATTTTAGAATATGCCGCAGAAGTATGGGCTCATGTTGAAATCGAAGCTGAAGATTATTTCTTTCCTTTGGAACCTGTAAGTAAAAAAAAATAAATTAAATTAAATTAGCTTCACGCTATATCCCGCACACAGCAGGGTAGGCAGAGGGAACCTAGTGTTAAGACACTTCGTTCCTTCACCCACCTGTACCCATGCGCCACGACGGAATATAAATTGTTTTTCTAATTTTATTGTAAGTAATCTACATATATGTATTTTTTTAAAATATTTATAGGTAATAAACTTTTGTAAAATGGCTGACCAATGCCAACATGACTTCGTACCGATTTGCGGCCAAGACTCACTGGGCATATCACGTATGTTTAATGATAATTGCGATCTATATGAATACAACTGCGACGAGAAAAAACGTAAGTTCCATACAGTCTTCTTAAGTAATGGCTGTTGTAACATGTGGACCATTAAAGTAAATTATGAGTTATTATGTAAGGAAAGCGATTTCTTTTTGTTAAGAGATTTTAGCAATAAATTTTCCCTTTTTTTTTTGCAAATTATATTATCTCATCATTTTTTTTTTGTTTTGAGCTTCGCCTTGTATGCAAGGCTGAGGGAAGGTAGTCTAATGGTCCTTGTAGCCTATTACACTCCGTTCCCATTAAGTCACTTTCGTTCCCCAAGTCCCTCTGTATACTTCAGTCATTGCGTGATGAGAGTTAGAACTCAACTCTGAGCTTTGCTTCGTTACCACAGCGAGGAAATGAAAAATAAATTAAATATTACATTTTCTCAATTGGGAATCAGACCTATCGTTAGTCGTTTATCGTCGCACGTTTGTGCTGTTGTGAAACGAGTGGCCTCCAAATTCCTTAATATCACATTTTACCATGAATATATGATTATATTTATCTATTTTAAAATTTACTTGTCTACGCGGTATTCGAACCTGTAGAAAAAAGAGGAGTATTTTAGATTTTATTTCAAGTTTTTATTTTCCAGAATATCGACATGTCAAATTGGATGTATGCAAATACGAAGCAGCTGCTTCATACAGAAATGAAAATAAATAAAGTCCTTTTTCTTAGTATAATCGAACCACCACCTCAATTCACTACATCACTACTGAGCATAAGAGATCAATAAATGAGGGAAAATATTACCAGTACTCAAATATAAACGTCAAATAGCATTCTCTACTGATGATTTACATTGCCCTACGACACATGTGCATGTTCGCGTAAACATGTGAAGCCAAACAGCGCTAAGTAAACTTGCGTATTTCACGTCAGAAGTTCCCTTGTTATATGTTCCTTCGAAATGTTTATTTAAATGATGTCGTCTATATTATGTTATATTATTAAAATGTTGTGTCTTATTTCGTTTTGAATTCAATTAAAAATGATGAACCTAGTAAAATATACAAAAGGTTTTTTTTTATTCTTCATTTTATTAATAAATATTGAACATATGACGGAAACAGAAATATTTCCTTGTTTTCTTGTATTATAAAATAAATTGACTTCAGCAGTTTCAGGAATTATAATTTTTGTTATACACACATACATATATGTAATTTTCACATTTCTTTTTATACATATAATATAATAAGAAGAAAATTACAATTTCAAATAAAAGATTTACGCAAAAGATAAAAAAATCAGAAGTTTTTTCTTTAATATCGCTCTCAATACTTTTAATTTATGACCGTCGTGGTGTAGTGGCATAAGCGCGTGACTATAAGCGCGATTACTGTGGATTCAATTTCCACTTGTGGGAATGAATTATTATTTACTAATAATTTCATTTTTGCCTCAAATATTCAGTGGAAAGTGGGAAACGAAGCGTCTTAATACTAGTTTCCCGCTACCTACACTGCTCCATGCGGGATACGGTGTGAAACTCAAAAAAAAATACTAAAAACATTGAACGATTTCTATCTGTATTAATAAATATTAAGGTCACAGAACGATTCCATTACACGTCTTTCTTCTTCCAATTAATTATTTCCAATTCTCGCACCACACATCGTCGAGCTGTCGTGTAGCTATCCGAGACGTAGGCTTTATGACTATATGCCCGTAGATTTATTTTTTATTATTTTTATTTGTATTTGTTTATTAAGGCCAGTCGTGGCGCAGGGGCACAAATGTTTGGCTGTAAACACGAGAGGTTGTGCGTTTGATTCCTACTCGATGTAATAAAATATAGAAAATATTCATTTCTTCGCTCTGGTGTCAAGGCATGGTGCGGCGCTGAGTTCTGCCAGTCAGTATGCAATGGTTTTGGAAGTCGTTAGAAGTAGGAAGCGGAGTGTTTTAACACTAGGCTCCCTCAGCTTACCCTGCTAGATGCGTGAAGCCTTTTTTGAACCTTGATAAAGCTTAATAGATGATGATAAATGAGATGAACTTTAACAATAGAGATAATAATAATTTATTCGTATACATGCAATTATTATAGGTTTCTTTTTTACCTTCATTCACCTTCATACATTGCGCGGTAATCAGAGAAATGCTACCATCAAGAAACTTCGTTCTCCCCTTTCGTCGGCGTTTTCATTAAAATCTGAAATATTCCGTATTGCGCGGCGGCACTCAATATTTATATAAGCAAGCGAAGAAATTAATTTCCCTAATTGGAAATTGAAAAATAATTCGTTTCCCTAATTGGAAATTGAACCTACAACCATCTCGTTCATAGTAAGTTGCGGACCAAGTCCCCCACGATTGTCTATCAGAAAAATATTTTGTTTTATTTTTACACATATTCTTTTTTCACACAACGCTGCAAATTATTCCATTCTTAAATAAAATATCACTGCACACAGCAGGGCAGTAGGCAGAGAGATCCTAGTGTCATAACACTCCGTTCCCCACTTTCCGCTGAGTTCTGCAGGCCTCGACACCATAGCGAAGAAATGAAAATATAAACGTCAATAAATATTTCATTACCTCTCTCTAGTGGGGTTCGAGCCCACAACCAGTCGACTTTACAGTCACTCTCTGGCGTAGGGGCACTACGCCATGACTGGCCATTATTCCATTTTTATTTTTTCTTTTTTAAGAATCTAAGTCAATATAGAACTCAGAAATGTAATTATAAAGAATGGAAATAGCAACTTTAAGGTTGTAAAAGTAAAAGAAATTATGAAATTTAGTTATTTATTGCATTTATCAGTATAGAGGGTAAATAAAAGAAGGGAGGGTAAAAATACAACACAAATTTATAAGAAAAAAAGTTTGTTAAATCAACCATTATTTAGTTAAGTACATAACAAATTAATATAGATTTATTTATATATTATACAAGTATTGATAATATAATTTATTAAAATTAATTAATAATTTATTTACTTAACCAGCAAATAGAGTATTATATACTTAAAAATAAGCATTGCAATGTCCGGGTGACGACAAGAGAAGAGGACCTACTGACTTAAACATCACTATATACAGTGGTCAAATCTTAAAAAAAATCGCAGGGGCACTCCATGGAGTGAGTAGAAGTGTTTAAAAAAATAAAAATCATAGACAAATATCAATTGCCAACATTTTAAAGTTCTATACTAACCCATTAGGAAAATATTGTTTATGGTAACAACTAATAATTATACATGTATTTCTTATTATTTAATCACCATAAAAAATTGTAATAATTTTATAGTAAATATATAAAGTACTTTCATAATTAAATTTAATTTAAATTTGAAATTTAATAACATATTTTAAGTCCATAATTATTTCTATAGTAAATAACATTTTTAATATTTAATAACAATTAAATATAGTCGTAATTCTATAGTAATCTATTACGAGCGACTTAAAATTCGATGGCTTGCGGTTCGATTTCCACTCGGGGCAATAAAATATATTATAGTATATTTAAATAGAATCTTCCAAATCTTAACCTAGTTTATTTAAGCTTTATCTGAGGGAAGTAACATCAATGTAACAGTAACACGTGCGAGTGTTTGCGTTCACATCTGATACATTTCTTATTTACATTTCTACTTAAACTCTGTTTACACAACCTTATACGGTGTGTTTTTATATAAAAGTAATTTAATTTTAATATTATACAGTAAAAAATAAAGATACATAAAACACGCGTGTGTAAGCGTGACAATAAATTTAATTAATTAATTTATTATTTTCTTTTTTTTTTCGCATGTAACAGGTTAGGCTAAGGGAGTCTAATGTTAAAATACTCCGCTTCCCAGTTTTCACGCCTCTCCAATTCTGAAGACATAGCGTGTTGAGTGGCGAAACTCAACGTCGCGTTTTGCGTAGTCACCACAGTGAAGAAATGAAAATAAGTAATAATACATTTCCCCGAGTGGAAAAAAAATTGACGATTAAATTCATATTTTTTTCCTTTTTTCATATATATTTTATATTTATTGACCACCGAACATTCTGTATATATCGCACATTGGACACTCGCGGTGCGCACCCGCCGAATCAATTATCGTGGACGTGGTAATGCGGACAGATGAAAAACACCGAAATTTACCTTAGATCGCTTTGGGATGACACCAATTTTTACAATGCTACACTAAATGGATCTCGTTGCTGTTACCAATTTGTTTTTAGGATTTTGCTATATTTTTGTTATTTTATATTAAATTTATCTGAGCTGCAAAGTATGGTTTATTTTTGAGTTTGGAAATTTGCTTCAATTAAAATTAGTTTTAAAAAAGATTTGAAAAGAAAAGAATTAAGCAAACTTAATCCTTCTCTTTTCAGATCTTTTTTAAAGATATAATAAATCTGTAAAAGTAATAATAAATCTATATAAAAAAGAGGCCAGTCGTGGCGTAGCGGCACGAAGTGAGACTGTAAAACTGATTGGTTGTGGGTTCGATCCCCACTCGAGGAGATGAAATATTTACTTAAATTTATATTTCCATTTCTTCGCTCTGGTGTCGAGGCTTAGCGCGGCGTTGAGTTCTGCCACTCAACTCGCCATACCTTCAGAATTCGGCAGTAAGCGGGGAGTGTCTTAATACTAGGTTCCCTCTGCCTACCCTGCTGTGTACGGGATACAGCGTGAAGCTGATTTATTTACTTTTATTTATTTATAATAAAAATTGTACGTTCTACGTACCTATGTACATAAGTGATCTGTATAATGTTATACAATAGATAAAAAAAGTGCTTATTCATTAAGTATTTTTGCAAATAATCATAAATAACACAATCCATTTTTATTATGTCACGCACATCTTTGGAACTACTAGATGGATTTGTATTTCTTTTTTTATGTTGTCTTAATGTCTGGCTGGGCAGGACTTGAAGACTGAAGCAGAGCAATAGTGGTCAAACTAAGTTATATGAAATATGAAATGTAATTAAATTCCGTCTTAATAAAAATAATCTTAATAAGCACCGTAACACACAATATTAAGAAAACGTTAAAATTTTATGACTTATGTCTAGTCTAAAATAACATATTAAAAATGTTTAAAAAAATCTACACAATTTTTTAAATCAAAATTATTAACTTGAAATTTTTGACACCTTATTCATAAAAGTTCCTCCTTTACTACAAGACCAGGGTCTCAAGACAGGCAACACAAAATGTAAAAGTATAAGTGGTTGTTAAACGATATACAATAAAATGTTAAGTTATATTTCAAATATTTATTTGTAATACTTAACTGACTGTCGAGATTAATCACACCTTAGGAATAGATCTGACGTCACTATATGTAATTTTATAATTATAAGTAATAATCAATATGGAAAATATACGTATCGTTGCTATTTACTTAAATCTACAAAAAATTAAGACCGCCGACGCGCAGTGGCACTAGAGTGTAATGCGACGGTTGTGGGTTCGATCCCCACTCCACGGGATGACTTATTATTTCTTATTTTTTTTCATTTCTTCGCTCTGGCATTAATGCTAAAGCCTGACGTTGAATTCTGCCCCTCAACAACGCCAGAAAAATTCGGTAGAAAGTGGGAAACGGATTGCCTTAACTCTAGATATCCTCTGGTTCTGCTGTATGCGCTATACAACGTGAAACTGACAAAAAATTAAAGGTTAGACACGGTCGTCTCAGGTATCAAATATTTAATATTTACAAATCAAACGGAAGGGCTATGTCAAAATCGTAACAGTAGCGGGAAAAAACATAGTTATTTCACATATAACCGAGAAAGTCGGTTAAAATTGTATGAATTATAACGGGTCCCTACGAATTATAGGCAAAAAATCAGGATAAGCCAACTAAGGTTTGCTATACTCGTTTTAGATTTAAGTTACAAGATGAAGCGTTTTAATATTGAACCCGAGTCAAATGCGATATTCATGTTAATAAATACGTTTATATGTATTCTGGCATTGAAATATAAAAGTTAAGTAACTTATTATTGAGTTTTCGAAACATAAAAGTTAGAGATTTTTTTATGAATGGCGTTTTTATTTATTGTTCCAAATAAATTAAATTTGGACTTGATTTCATTTGATAAATAAAATAAAATTGAAAAGTAAAAAATATACCTATAAAAGATTTACCTACTTGCAGGCAGGTAACGTCATCATAACGAATAAACTTACTTCAGTTAAAAAAATCGACGTAGCTGTATAAGAATGTAACTTAGCAAGAAGCTAAAATTTTTTCGTCACAAGAGACTTAAATTTATTACGTTATTATGTAGTAACGGTTGCGTTACTTTAAATCGACTCCAAAATAAGGAGGTTCTCAGTTCGTCGGAATCTTTATTTTTTATAATATTTTACATTTATTTCAGCTTTGCGCTATACACCGCATAAAGCAACACTGCATTCCCAGGTTTCCTCCGCCTATATCAACCACATGCGAGATACAGCGTGAAAATACACAAAAAAAAAATGGACAACATTTTATGAAACAGACCATACAAACTCCAACCCACTGGCTCCTTGTACCAGCGAGTAAACATCACCGTCGTCTTGTTAACCTAAGCAGTTAACAAGAACTCAGCACTTAGCCTAACTCCGCTAACTCGGTGGACAAAGCGTAGATGCAAGTTACTAAATGTCGATAGAATGTCGGCATCACCTGCTCCCCGCTCCTGTTCGGTGACTTGGAAATGGAAACTGGAACTGGAATTGGTGTGGAATTGGTATCGATAAATTCTGTAAATTATTATTGGGGCACAGGGTTTGAATCCTTAGGGTTTATAGGAATTTGAAGGGATTGAATTTTAGATATTGCGGGTTAAATGGTAGACAATAGAGTACGTAGAGTCTTTAATATCGATGCTATATATATTTATTGAATGAAATCATAATATTTTGTTTGTTTTTATTATATTTTAAAATCAGTTCGGTACACACAAATCAAAATAATAGATTTCACGAATAATACTGATCCATTTAAGTTTCTAATATTAAAGTAGTAGGAATGCTGTGTTTGAAATATATTTTTTCAATGAAAATCATCTTTGTAATAGAGATTTATGTCAGCATGTTTTTTTTAATAGATGACTGATATTTTTCATATAAATTGTCTGATTATTTTTATTATAATTTAATTTATTTAATTAATTTAGACTTGGGCCATCGTAGTGCAGGGGCAGAAACGTAGGACTGTTAACGGGACAGTAATGGGTTCGACCTCCACTCGGGGAAAACTCTCACTCGCTTTGATAAAACTTGGCGTTGCGTTCCGTCACTACTACTACATATCTTAATAGGGAGAGGTGGCATGAAAGAGTCTACTCCATCTGCCTGCATTACTATGTGCGTGATACAGCGTGAAGTAATAAAAAATATATATATTAAAATATTATTATTGTTATTTCTTCGCTCTGGTGTCGAGGCTAAGCGCGGCGTTGAGCTCTGTTGAGTGGGGAACGGAGTGTCTTAACCTAGAACCTAGTGTTAAGACACTCTATTCCACACTTTCCGCCGAGTTCTAGAGGTATTGCGTGTTGACTGACGGAACTCAACGCCGCGCTTTGCCTCGAAACCAGAGCGAAAAAATGAAAATATAAATGTAAATAAATTACAATACAATATAATATATAAAATTACATATAAACAAACAAAACAACAACATCATATTTGTTAATTGTTATTATAGTTAGTACATTTTTCTTCGATGTAGAGGCAATTGATAAGGCGGTGCTCTTTGATGCCGCTCTCGACAATTTGCTCGAGGCCCGACCGCCCTAATTTTAATAGCCTTATAAAATTTATACTTAATGTATTTATCATAAGACGGAAATAGTGGATATGACTTAAAATATTGTTAATTAATGTTTAAATAAATGAGCTTCACGCTGTATCCCGCAGACGGCAGCATAGGTAGAGAAATACTGTTAAGATACTCCGTTTCCCACTTTCCGCCATATTCTGGGGGCATTGCGTATTTATGCATATGCCTTCAGAATTCGGCGGAATGTTGGTAACGGAAGTGTCTTAATGGGAACGGAGCGTTCTAACACTATGTTCACAGCTTCCCCCTGCCACAGCAGCATGGCTTGCGTATTGCAATATACGACGAACAAAAAATGTTGTATATTTTTGAATTATTTGACTCATGAAATAAGCTAATTTGCCTTTTATTATTTTAACTTTATATCAAGATATATGTTAATATCAAATTAAATTCCAAAAACCAAATTTCAAAAAGGCATATCCACATTATTGCCTTGAACATAAAATGTACTATTGTTTTATTGTTAAATGAACGCATTAAGTAACGACGTAGCGGGCCACACGTAAAACTCACTCTGGCACTCTTATTACTTCACTATAACGTTCACAATATGACAAGAATAAACTTAGAAACGTTCTTTAGTTTGTAAACGGTTGTTATTTTCTTAGAAAATAAGATTCATTTTACAATGTCTATTATATTAAATGTTCAAATCTCGTTTTGGCCACATCATTACTAGCGACGATGTGGCTCCAAACAATAAAATTAATGAATAAACGATTTTAGGAGGCTAATAGAATGACATTGAAAAATGTTGTGTACAGCTAAATGGTCAACATACTAGAACTGTTTTTATAAGTGTTCAGCTTCACGCTATATCCCGCACACAGCGGGGTAGGCAGAGGGAACTTAGTGTTAAGACACTCCATTCCCCACTTTCTGCCGAATTTTTGGAGGCATTGCGTGTTGAGTGGCAGAACTCAACGCCGCGCTTTGCCTCGACACCAGAGCGAAGAAATGAAAATATAAATGTAAGTAAATATTTCATCTCCTCGAGTGGGGATCGAACCCACAACCAGTCGGTTTTAGAGTCACACTTCGTGCCACTGCGCCACGACTGGCCTGGCTTTTATAAGTGTTTCTAATATAAAAAGGTATAAATGTGAAATTTAATATTTTATATAATTGATATATTTATTTTATAATGAAAACTATTGGGAAAATAATGATAATATATCCAACATCCATAAAAAAATAAAATTTACACAGTGAAGTCACCAAGTAATTTTTTATTTTTTTGCTTCTTATAACTTAAGTTATCTTGTTATTATTACTATAACTTAATTTAACTAAAATATTTCATATATTACTATATATTTAATTATTATGTTTTTATTTCATATAATGGGAATGGATACTGATCCTATATTTTTTTAGCTTCAATCTGTATCCCGCACATAACATTTTAGGCAAGGATCAGAACGTGGGAACCTAGTCTTATAACACTCCGTTCTCCATTAATACACTACCGTTCCATACATCAATTTTGTATAGCATTGCGCGTCATAATATAATAATATCCTTTATCCTTGTAATTCAAATTGGCTACTTTGAAATTCTATAAATATGATTGCCACTGCACCCTTACAGTCAATATTATTTGATAAAGAAAGAGTGTTAAAACAAAACATATTCCTTGTAACAGTTCAATATGCTGTTTGACGTCAGGGCATTCGCGATCTTGTCACGGTCGTCCTGCACGTGGAATGTGATTCAAGTAAGGATAGTATATGATACTTTAAAGGTAGAAGGTATATTAAGAGGGATTACTTAGTGTCAAAACTCTCCGTACTGTATCTTTAAAGCCCTGGTGATTGAATGGTGAATATGGCGTATAAATAAAAACAATTAATTCGCTGAAAGCATATTTAATAATATAATTAATTCCCACTGTCCTGAGAAATAGCCTCAGATAGTCAGTCTCACATAAAAAATATTAAAGATTTAATTAAATATATACTTGCAAAATTATATTTATCTACGAGTGCCTTAAAGTTTATACTTGACAATTTGAAATAATAGAAATGTCTCCACATTTGATACAAATAATTCATGCTGTATCCTGCATTTAGCAGGGTAAAAGTACGGAGCCTAGTGTTAAGACACTCCGCTCCCACCGAATTCTGGAAATATTGGGTGGAACTCAGTGCCGCGATTTGCCTCGACACCAGAACGAGAAAATGAAAATATTAAATATTTCATATCCACGAGTGGGAATCGAACCCACAACCTGTCGTATCTACAGTCACACGATAGTGTGACTGCGTCACGACTGGCCTCCAGATCTTAAATATCATAAAAAATCACATACATTATTGATTTTTTTTTACAATTTTTTCATACTATAGTTGTATTTTTAGGTGTTCACCGTAGCGTGACTTGAAAGTACATTTTTATCTAATCAGTAATAGTTGCATTTAACTGCACTGTATAGCTATAAAACGAGTATAAAGATAGCAAGAAGTTATTGATATTAGACTATTAGTAGTATATTATTAGTACGTATTTTTGTTATTATATTTTATTTTGTTTCAGTGTTTTAACACTAGGTTCCCGGGTTCCCTCTGCCTACACTATTATGTAACTAATTAACTGACTAACTGACTGACTGACTGACTGTCTGACTGACTGACTAACTAAATGACTAATTGTCTGACTAACTGATTAACTGGTTAACTAACTGACTGACTCACTGACTAACTAACTGACTGACTGACTAACTAACTGACTGGCGGACTAAAATATTGACGAAATTATTTCATTTCCTTGAGTGGGAATCGAACTCACAATGCCTCTGCGAAACGCGGGCTTTAACATATTTAATATACTAATAACAATTAATAAATCACACGAAATACGTTCTTCTTAATTAGTTTCATTCGGGCTTAGCCGTATCGTCGGCTTAACGAAATAATTAACGCGGAGAAGATGTTACTTATCTTTCTTTCTTATCTTTTTAAATATTATATGATAATATCTTTTTGTATTGTTGTAGGTATATTATATATATATTTGGGTTAAATCGGTTATTATTGTATTTCTATTACCTACCGACGACTTTTGTACATCTATTATATATAATATTTTTTTGCTTATTTACTAAAATGCTTTCCATTGATTTAATTCTCAAACTACCTAAAACTATACTTATTTCTTAATAAGTTTCTTAAACGTATAAAAACTTGAACGTAGCAGGATTTGAACCCGCGCCTCTTTAAAAACCTCTGACCAACTAAGCCATACGTTCACATCAGGCTACGTCGAAATTCTTATACTCTTGATACAACTTATTTATGTTGTTAGCATCTCTGTAGGGAGATTTTTACAAATTTCCGCTACTCAAAGATAATTGCTCAGAATTATCGTTTAGCAAGAGAGAATACTTCTAGTTCTACCTTCTACTACCAGGAACCATGGCTTTTAATATTAGTAAATTCACAAAAATGGGGCCAGTCGCGGCGCAGGGGCACGAAGTGTAATTGAAAAACCCGACTGGTTGTAGTTTCGATCTCTACTCGAGGAGATGAAATATTTACTTAAACTTATATTTCCATTTCTTCGCTCTGATGTCGAGGGAAAGCGCGGCGTCGAGTTTTGCCACTTAACAGGCAATGCAGAGGCATTCTGGAGAGAATTAGGCAGAAAGTGGGGAACGGAGTGTCCTAATATTAGTAAATATTAATGATAAAATTGAATTGAAGTATGGATTTATTAATGCTAATATTGTTTTTTATTTATTTAGTACTACGAGTATAATTCATAATTCATCCAATCGTTTTCTAATTGTTTTTTGTCATAATCTGTAAAATTTGAAGTTGCAACCACTACGAGCAGACAATGGACTATGATTGGGCTCATCGAAAGAAAGTGATGGGAGAATGGCAAAAATATTTTATGAAAGAAAAGTGAGCGGTAAGAGAGGGAGTGACCTCGGTTGACTTTTGAATACACAGTAACAAATATACAGCAGGAAGGTCACAGGAAAAGCATGAGGACCCCCGGAGGTAAGTATGAATAAGTTGATATTAGTGGACGAAGCGAAAGAGATATGCAGAGTTTGAAACTCTATTCTCTCTGGCTTCTGCTAGGGATACAACGTGAAGCTAAGTAAGTATGTACAATTTAAAAGCTAACGTGCTAACGATGTAAGAATAGATTTCATATGATTTTTTTTTATGAAAATCAAAAGTTATAAAATTTTGATTTATTTTACTTCCATTGTTAATAGCGGCTATTACCGATATCGAAAGCTTATATGTACAATATCATACATGAATCGCATTCATTGAGAAAACGTGCAGCCCACCCCGGACCTACCCCACAAGTGCCTCTCAATCGATGAGACACACGCAGTGGCGCGCCTGCGTCCTGCCACGATGCGGTACAGACGAGGCGAGAGGTGCTATACTCAATATATGTACATTCTTATGGTAATTGTTTTGGCAAAAGCTCTACACTAGTATCTATTAAAAAATTGGGATATAATGTAGAAATGTGTTTGTGATGTTTGATGTAACGATTTATTGATCCAGTTCCCATGAACTGGATGTGTTATGAAATTATTCTTCTGGGAGTCTTATAAAATTGATCAATGACTTAAGAGATTTGTTATCTTATAGTTTTCATTTTAAATCAATAGGAATAATAAAGCGTGAGGTTTGCTTGAAATTAAAAACAAAACAGAATAAACTTAGGGTGATTGTAGATATATTAAACAATATACCTATCATATATTAAACAATGTATTGTTATATATAATCATAAAACGAGATATGACATCAAATTTAATATTAAGATCCATGCGCGGCTTCGCCCGTTTTTATTTATTTTTACATTATAGCCAAATTATAGAAAATCTTGACATAAATTGTAGCTTGTATGTTATTCTGCTGTATAAACTACACTGCTGTAAAATTTTATCTAAATCCGTTCAACTGCACGAACTTTCATATTTATAATATTAGTCGAACAATACTTTCATACAGACAAATCGATTGTACTAAACTAGTATAATTTTCCATAAAACTAGGTTACACTATTACATCACATCCCATCCCATCCAAACCCCATCGCCACGACGCAGGTCTGGAAACATTAACCTAGCACTATCGTGCGCGATGTTACTGCGGCCGATTCAGTCGATCTTGCGGCAAGCTTCAGCGCCAGTGGGAACTTTGGCTGTATAAAGCTTTGTAGGTTTTGAATTTTCCAATTTTTCAGTGCAAAGTATACGTGTGGTGGAAAAGCGAAAATGTAAGTTTATATTTGTGATTTGATTAGTTGGTTTCGGTTACATTTTCTGTTTTTTGTTGCATTTTTAATGTTAAGTTGTTTTAAACATAATCATCATAATTATGGGGTTCAACCCACACGAGGAAATGAAATATTTAATATTTTCATTTTTGCGCACTGGTGTTGAGGCAAAGTGCAGCGTTGAGTTCCGCTACTCAGCACACAATGTCTCTAGAATTCGGCGGAAAGCCCGTTCTTTTCGCCGATTTCCGGAGGAGCGTAGAGTTTCTTAATACTAGGCTCACTCTCTCTATCAGAAAGGCTCCCTCTGTCCCTGCAGATGCGGAAATACAGCGTTCACACTTGCTTTGTAGCCTTATGAATCAAAATCAAAACTCATTCCACAAGAAAACTGATTTTGTTTACCTTAATATTGTTGTCGTATAAGAGTTTAAATGTAATATCAGCTCATTTGTTTTGTATTATTTATTCTGTACTAAGCTAAGTATTTTTTAAATTTATTTTACTTATTTTGCATTAAATTTACAAAGAAAAAATATACATAGTCAATTTGATTAAATTTTACATTAACATTAGGCAGAAAAACCATATTCACAGCCAACGTAAAACAGTTATACTGCAGTCTCTACGAAAAAAGCAATCGTAACAAAATGTAATACACATTTAGTACCAAATGAATACCAGTTTAATGAGAAAGATTAACGTGGTAAACTACAAAGGGAACATAACGGCCTACTTTCCAGATATTTGGATGGCACACTGCCAAAATTATTTTAATACTAGTATTGATTATGCGGTAAATAAAGAATTTTACCCATATTATAAAGACGGTATAAGTTAATATACTAAAAAAACGCTGTATCCTGCAGCCTTACCCACTTTCCGCTCAATTCTGGGGGCATTGCCTATTGGGTGGTGGAACTCAACGCCGCGCAGTGCCTTGAAACCTAAGCGAAGAAATGGAAATATAAATTTAAATATTTCGTTTCTTCCAGTGGGGATCGAACCCACAACCAGTCGCTTATACAGTCACATTTTGTGCCCCTGCGCCACGATTTGCCTAGAATATATGCTTGTAATACTGTACTAGTATTATAAGTATATATTGTAGATATTAATCTTAAAATTAAGCTGAGGCCAGTCGTGATTCATGGGCACAAAGTGTGAGTATAAAATTATATAAAAAAAATCTACAGGGCAGCGGAAGGTGGAGCACCCGATGGCTTAGCGCCTCCAGAACCTCAAACTGGGCCAGATGGAGAGATCATTGGAGGACCTCGCACACCCCAACAAATTGCTGCTCAACGAAGGCTTCAGCAAACTCAGGCTCAAGTGGATGAAGTAAGAATTTATTAAGAAAAAAAAACAAAATAACAGACCTCAAAAAAAGAAATTTATAATTTACCTAATAGCTTGTAAAATACGGAAATCAATGTAAAATAAAAAAATCCAATAATTAAATTTTCAGGTGGTGGATATTATGAAAACTAATGTAGAGAAGGTGTTGGACAGAGATGCAAAGTTATCGGAGCTAGATGACAGAGCAGGTACATTATTAAATAAAAATAAATCAGCTTCACGCTGTATCTCTTACACAGCAGGTCAATAGGCAGAGGGAACCGGAGTGGAGGGGCGCCCATCGTCAGACGTTGCCCATTTTCCGCCGAATTCTGGAGGCATTGCATGTTGAGTGACGGAATAAAATGTAAATATAAATAAATATTTCATTTCCTCGAATGGGCATCGAACCCAAAACCAAACGAGTTCTGCCTGCGCCACGAATGGCCTCAAATACATATTTATTCAAATCTTAATATTATTGATTGTTCTTGAAAAGGTATGATATGTTTTTTGTGTTCAGTGCTTAAATCTATTCTAATAATATTTTCAGATGCCCTCCAACAAGGAGCGTCGCAGTTCGAGCAACAGGCCAAGAGTTTGAAAAACAAATTTTGGCTACAAAATTTGAAGGTACGTTGATAAACTATTTTCACTTAAATTTTTCCTTCTACCTTTAAAAGTATAATTTCCATTTATTAGGCCAAATTTCTTTCAAAAAAAAACTTGAGTTCTGCCCCTCAACACGCAATGCCTCCAGAATTCAACAGGAAGTCGGGACCGGAGTTTCTTAACTTAGGTTCCCCCTGCCTACCCTTGATTTATTTATTTAATTAATTTTACAGATGATGATCATAATGGGCGTGATTGGTATCGTTATCATAGGTCTTCTGTTCGGTAAGTTTTAAAAATTTCATATCTGAATCAAAATTCAATGTTGTCTCGTAACTAGATGTTAGATGGTGTTGAATGCCCTATACAATATAATAGATGAAATTTGATGTTAACAAGAGAATGGAAAATAATATATTTACAAATATATCACTTTTAAATTGTAACAAATTTCATCTTTATAATAAGCTAAGGCATATATGTTGTGAACTAAATATGATTTAATAAAGTACTTGTTTGTTTAGGTGTTTAATAACAACAGTTTAAATGAGGATAAAATAGATGGAAACCCAATATTGTTAAGTTGTTGTTAAATTAGTTTTAATATAGGATTGCGATGTTAGGACGCTTCAATTTGCTTACAGAAGCTGATAGAAGTACCAATTTTCCCTTTCCATCTCGAGCACTCTTCTCTATACTTCACTTTAACCCTGTCTTATTTTGTCCTGAATGCGTGTATGAAATCGTTGTTTTCATTTAAAAAAAAAAACAATTTTATCTTCAGTTTTCTCTACTTCTAACCCTACCCACGTGGTCGAGGCTATAGTGTTATAGGCTAGATGCTTCTTGGCGTATGTTCTGCTTACTGCTGTTTCCAGGTGATAACATTAAACAAATGTTTGGTTAGTTCGATATCGCGGCACTCCTACTATGACCGGCATTCCAGCAGTCGTACCCACAAACGCTACCGCAGCAGTAAATCATAACTGTGAGTTTGATAGATTCTTCTTTCCTGTCTGTATCTTCGCTTTGCACGGTAATATGCTTGTGAATTCGCTATTTTAATTAAAATTAATTAATTTATTTAATTAATATTTATTATTAAATTTTATTTTTGTAAAAGAAGCTTAACTGCATGTCTCATTTGTTTCTTTTTTAATAAATTAAATGTTACATTCATTTCATTATTTTATTAGGCCGAAATCATCTTATGTAATAAATTTAGTGAAATGTGTTTTTTGTTTCTTGATTACTGTATTTGTGTTGGTTTTGAAAATAATTCATATTAACAGTAAATGTTTGTATAGTTATATCAATATACATATATAATTTTGCTTAATATAAAAAGAAAAAAAATTGTAATGAAACATTCATAATAACATTCCCAAAAAAAATATCACTTATATAGTGTTTATAAGAATAGCATAGTAAAATTATGAAAAATCATAACAAAAATAAAATCCATCGACTTATTTCGCAAGATATACATATAAACGAAAAATATTATTTGTTATAATTTTAAATTTAAATATTTAATTTAGATATTTATAATATGTAAATTGGATTATATTTTAATATTATATCAAAATACGAGTAAACCCAGTATTTACCAGTTCAATGGCGATAATTGACTATATTCCATAGAGACTCACACTTCTGTGTCCACATTATTCCACACGCACATTCTTGTACAAGCTCAACCATATTAAATGTTTTGAATATTTGAATTTCTATATTATTTATTTATGTTTAGATGCTAGAAAAGGCAATGTTTTTTATTAAATGTATATAATGTAAATGTATTTTTTTAAATTACACTCATCACCTTTAACACTGTGGTACCTACATATATATATTTCGTTATAATATTTAAAATTATATATTTGTATTATAAATAGTAAGTCTAATACTCGTATAAATTAATTAAACTGAGACAGCTCTCTGTTCTCTTCTTTTTTTTTAAATATTTGAAATTTATAATTTTTTATTTATAAAATTGTAACGAAATATATCAATACAATCCTTTTACGTGACATCTGAATTAAAAAATATCTATTACCTACTAATTCTATACAAACAATTTTTCAGGAAAATACATGTAACTTCGCATTTCACAAGATACTTCAACCCAGAACATAATAATTACAATAAATTAACTCTAAAATATTATAAAGATGGAATGTAGTATTTAGTTTAGAAACGGTCGTAAATGTAAAAAAAATGGCAGTTGCGTAAAATGTTCATTTTTTTATAAACTTGTACTCTTCGTTCTAATTGACACATTTTATGTAAAAAAAATTAAAACAACCATCAAGATTCTCAAACCTATTATATATACTTTTTTTGAATTTGTTTAAATAATAATTTTATAATAATATATCTTGCACACATAATTTAATAATTAACAATATTTTTCAATGTGAAGTAAGAACTTATGGAATATATATTTAAGTATCTTCTTAATTTCAAATTCATGTTTTAATTTTTCTTATAAATGTGTAATCAGAACGAAGCCTAAACTTAGTGTAAAAAGCACAAAAAAGTTTTATCACAAAAACTTATACTCTACATTATTATTATTATTAAAAAAACGTTTAAATATTTAATTGTAAAATTAAATCTGAATATTCTATAGTATATTTATAATATATAATTCCAATTATATAATATTATTGCCTAATATAATTATTAAAAAAAAAACGTATAATTAAGTGTCAAATTAACATTTAATGTCTGTATTCGGTGTTGTTTTTTTTAAGCTGCATATAAACTTTATTTGCGTGCCTTGTCTCATGTAATATAGAATTCAGATTTATAAAATATTGTTGTGAATTAACAATGTATAATAATTGATAAAGTTTCACTATCGGCCTACAAAATTAGACGTGATGGTTTGCTTGGAAAACATCTGTTGATCTGATGAGCTCTTTAAACCGCGATAGATGTTTAAAAATAATAATATTATTTTAAAATTAATAATAAATATCGTGATTAAATCACTTATTATTATTATTTGTGTTGTATTAATTTTAAATATATAGGAAACTGGAATAGAATGGTAATAAGAATGTTATTATAATGGTACTTTGAAAGTCTCCGTCGTATTATTTTCACACACAGAACGAAATAAGTGATAATAATTTGCCAATATTTATTACTAAGCAGTTTTTAGTAGAGTTATTTTTGTATTACAAATATATTTTTAGGGTATTTTTAATCCTTTTTTAAAGTGTTATTCCACACTTAGGAAAGAAAAATACTTATTTAAAAAACGTATAAAAATTTGACCAGACCAACCAGTCGGTTTCCAGGAGGCGCGGGTTCGAGTCCCGCTGCGTTCAAATTTTTATACGTTTTCTATATAAGTATTTTTAAGGTAATTTTAAGTTGATTATAGTATATGGAAGTTGTTTTTATATTTCTAAACTAGATGGTGTCAATTATGTAGCGATTGATTTAAGGATTGTTAAAGGTTCTTTCCGGTCTAGGGAACATTTTTTTTTACTGTAAAATATTGCTTAAATTCATTTTTAAAACCAATTTTATTTTCAAAAGATAAAGAAAGATTAAATTAGAAAAGGTTAAATTAGATTTTATTTAGAATTATATTTACCGACATTTTGTAGAGTTTCACATAGTTTCCTAAGGTTTGTATCAATTTTGAAAGCATATTATGTTTTTTTATGTGTGATAAATAATTTGAAATCACGTTATTAAACTTATTTAAGATGTAACATTTAAAATTAATTTATTTTAAAATTATTAATATTTTAACATGGCTTATAAAATCGTAGTGTATAATTAAAAATAATAGCCCTTTATAGATGTTAGCAAAACTCAAAAATCATTGATTTTGAACTAACATTTTTCACAGTTGTATTTTTAGGTTACTAATTTAAGCTCAGGTTACTATAACTTACATAGATACATATAAAATGTACATGTTTAAGCGACATCAAAATATGATGTATTAAAAAATGGAAAGATACGGGTACGAATCTGTAGATTATTCTTAAGAGAAAATAGAGAAAATCGATTAAGAAAACGAGATTTCTATTCGATTAAGGATTTTTTTTTCTATAAATCTCAATTAGCATTCACGCACTACATTATTAATATAAATATATCGTAATTCAACTTGATAATTTTTCGTCAAGTAATATAAATGTACCTACATCTACAGGAAAAGTATGGTGCCATTGACAATATTGAATCTCTTATTGTAATTAACTATTAATTTTAGTCACTTCTTAGTGTTTCCTATCGCTTAAGACTTTTGACTTATTCTTAACGAAGAACAATAATTAATTATAATGAATTTATTTTAGCATCGGCCATATTTAAGTGATTTTTACTCATGTTTTTTAAATTTCCTTTTGTCTCTTGTCAATATATAAAAATATTATATTATTATATTAATTGTTAAGAAATTTCATATTCAATTAAATCGAACATAGCGAAATATTACAATGAACTTTCCTTCTATAGAAAGTGTTTATACAATTTTCAAAGCAAATAATTATTTAAAACACTAATATTTAATAATTATATTTATTAAATCATATACTAAATAGATAGATATATAAATATACTTTATATTTTTTTTTCTCATAACATTAAGGCCACAGTTCCTTTAATCTTTTGCCATTTACTCTATATTAGGGATAAGAGTGAATAACTCACAGATCGATAAAAAAAATTAAATTAAAAAAAGATGCTCTGTCAGTCATGTCAGTTGAAGTAGACGATATCTAGAATAAGTTTATTGCACTAAATTGTTTGTGACGGCGTTTTCAATTATTAGATTTGCGATCGTTGATCCTCGTTCTATTGTAAAGGATGAAACTAAAAATGTTATTTAAATACACTGTGTATAAGGTAATGTGTTTTATTTATTTTAATAATATCCCTTTATTATACTATTGAGATTCTACTTACTTACGTTATTTTAGTGATTTTCCTCCAGGAAATACTCCCATACGCTCGTTTGTCTTGTCTTTTTCCAAAAAGACAAGACAAACGAGCGTATGGGTCACCTGATGGTAAGTGATCTCCGTCGCTAACGACCCCATGTAACACCTGAGTTCACAGCAAAACACCGATTGGTCCTGTATAGGGCCTAGATTCGGGCTCATATGGAGTGTTCTCATCTCTGGGCTGGTGCAATCCAGAATCAAATTCACTATCATTTGATCGTATACAACGTAAAATCATTTGAATTATTTGGGACCCAATGATCCGTGAAAGGTTTGAAACATGTGATTTGCGTATAGATGTTTCCTTGCTGAGCAATTTCTACCGCATTTATCATGAGGAGTTTTTTGGAGAACAGTTTGACCTGTTACCTACCGCCGAGTTTTCACTATCACACCATCTGTATACGTGGCACTTTTCGTAGGAACATCCTTTCACGCGTCACGCAACTGTAGAGTGGTAGAGTTTCAAGGTCGATACGACATGGGTACCTTCAAAAAGCGCGTTTATCTCAACTGGTGTTACACGGGCTCGTAGGCGGCTAGTGATCCGTATTTCCCTTTGCATTATCTTTTCCATAAAAAAAAACAAATATGGGTGTTTAAGAAAATAAAACGTCTATTTTCAGTTTCCCCTTCTTATCCATTCTTAGTTTATTTTTTTTATTTAATTTCGTTATATTAAAATATTTTAGGTAATACAAAAAGAAAACCTAGTATGAAAGATACCTTATTGAAAGATGAAATGCATGCTGTTTGTATTCCAACACAGCGAGCCGTCGAGTATCAATAACGTATACGTTCCGCACTGAACAACAATGTGTTATCGTGGCAGCAACTAAAATATCCATAATTTAATATTTAGCAACTATTGCAGCGCTCCGAACACGACGGTAACGTGTTAATAATGCCAGACCAAGAACAATCTTCGTAAATTGATAAATTTAACCCTGTCACACTCGGGCGAATAAAATTTCAAATTTCCCAACAATCAAAATATACTCTAAATATTAATAGATAAAGTTGAAAATTCTATAAAAATATTTAGTCCAACCTAGGTTCCGCAAGCAGCTCGTAGACTATAGCTCGGAGAATGATGTGAGAGAGCGAGCTTTCTCTTTGATAGCCGCCATTTTGACTTACAGTAATGGCTGGTGCGACGTGAGTTATGCGTTCGTGTCACTAAGACTTAAGTAATGTCGGTAGTGTACGAACTCTTAATGTAGAGTTCAATTAAAAGGATAAACGACGCGCCAGAGCGTTGCAGAAGCGAAAACTTTGCAATAGTTTTATGTTAGAGGGAAATTATGTTTATGGCGCCAAAATTGACAGTGACGTGTACTTGATGTATACAGATTAAACAAAAAATAGATTGCCAGAGTATAGCCTATATTGAACATATTTGTTTTTATATGCAATTCATTACGTTGATACAAAAGTAATGTGCGAATACGATATTTTGTTGAACAGACAGTAAATTATTTTCGCTGTGGGAACTGTCCGAGAAAACAAAGCGTCTTCAGTTACAACTGAGCTTGGATAGCCCTGAATCACTTACTATGTAACACTTTTACTTACATCTCGTTAGCTTCTCGTATTAACTTGGATTATTATATTTAAATTATTGATTAGTTATAAATATAATTTGATATATACATTATTTGAATTTTATAACATATATAACTACATTTATTATTAGAAGTAGATTCAAAAAATAATTAGAAATATATATTTCAAGAAACATTTACTTTTCAATTAATTTAACAACAAAAAAAAATATATAATAACAAAATCAATGTCTATTCTATGTCTTCGTCGTATGTTTTAATAAAAAAAAATAGATTAATAAATCGATTGTGCCTTCGTCTACATAAATTTAGTAAATAAAAGAAAAATCAAAAATATTCTATTTAACGTTTCGAATACAAATAGTAGTGGGAAAAGGATCTCGGAACTAGATCTGGCGTTGCTTCGAGATATTGAATTTAGTGTGAACACTTGGAGCATTATTTAATTGCGTGTCAAGTGGTGAGCTGCGGCCCTGTCGAGGTGAGCGCCGTAGTTTGCGCCTAAACCATACAGAGGATAATATGGTTTATAATGAATTTAATATTTTTTTTTCTTATACATAGTTTTTTTTTATCAGCTGCACGCTGTATCCCGCACACAGCAGGATAGAGAGAGGGAACCTAGTGTTAAGATACTCCGTTTTCGACTTTGCCGGATTCTAGAGGCATTGCGTGACACCAGAGCGAAGAAATGGAAATATAAATTTAAATAAATATTTCATTTCCTCAAACGGCGATCGAACCCACAACCAGTAGCGTCTATAGTCACACACTGGAGTCCATGCACCACGACTGACCTTTATGTATTGGAATAAGAATTACGTATAATAAAGAAAAAAATATAACCAGCTTCTATTACAGTTTAATTTAAAAGAAGCAAAATAATAAGATACAACTAAGTTAATAAAGTTTTCCCATAAAAATATATATATATATATATATATATATATATCTTTTTCTCTGCATTCTGCAGCGTGGGCGCAGTGTGCATTGATAATAGTTAACGCGGCAATGAGCCTGTCAGGTGCTTGAGAAAAGCTTGTCCTTTATTTTGCTCCACTCCTTCAGACACTGTTTATTCTTATATTTCTACCTCTTTACTTTTAAATACGAGTTATTTAGAGTGAATGAATGGACTTTTTTTGTTAACGTTTTAAAATAACACTATTTTCGCATTATTTTTAGTTTTCTATTTTTTATACTCTCTATTTATTGATATTTTGAGGTATTTTTAATGAATATATCGTGGCCCAGTCGTGGTCACATGTCTATTTGTAAACGGTGGCTGTAGACTCAAATAATCGAAATTGACTCAAAAAATCGGAATATTACGACTGGGAGTTCCCGCTTTGGTAACACAAAACGTATCATCGAGTTCCGCCACTTAACACCAGTTGACCAAGTTAACTAATATGTGCATGATGGAAGTGACAAGCTTTAAATTAGGTTCTTCCAGCCATGCTGTATACGGGATACAGAGTGAAATGAAAATAAAAAAATTTGAAAAAAATCCACGTTTTCTAAAACCCCGGAGACTAACTAGGCAATCCGTCGCACTCGTATATTCACAGTAATACAATCACTGCACAGCGATAGCAGATCAGACGCGGCTGTAATACAGCAACAATTGCTAAATTATTGTAATCTTCCCATTACATTATATTACAATTGGGTATTTACTGAGGAGGATGGTGTTCAACGCTGTTTCGAATCATAAAAATATTATGTTTTCTTATTCATTTATTTGATTTTCTATCCAACATCACGCTGTATCTTCCAAGTAGCAGGGTAGGTAGAGGGAACTTGGAAACCTAATATTAGACCTCCTCCAGAATTGGGACACTTCCTATCCCCTCTTTTCGCCCAATTCTGAAAGTATTGCGTGTTTTTTGGTAGAACTCAACGCTGCACTTTGCCTGTACACCTGAAAGAAGATATGAAAATATTTCCTTTTTTCGAATAGAAATCGAACCCCCAATCTGTCGTGTTTACAGTCACACGTTTGTGCCTCCGTGACACGACTGCCCTTGTGGCTATTTGGTTTTCTAATTAAAGATATCTAAACTACATTCCAAAAAATAATCAGTATTGTATAGGTGTTATACTATACTATACCAGCATCACGCTGTATTCCTAGCGGTGTAGTCAGAGAGAACGGAGCGTCAGATCCTTGTCTTGGTATACGTCTTTCGCCTTGTCCACTGTCATCAACCTCGTTATACATCGCTAACAAGCAGCAATACGCCTTTCCGCTTTCTTCTCCTATGTTCCATTTCTACTGAACATACTTCCCAAATATACCTCTTCATTCACGTTCAGGTCACTTACTTTCACTCCCATGTCACTTTATTTCATTCCTTGGAGACCGCTCTCCAAATACAAGTTACACAACCAAGCTGACATCCTTGTGTAAAATTCGATTAGATGTTAGCCAGGGCGATATGCCAGTTCCTACTCGCATGCAGGCTGAGTGATCTCTGTAAAGAGACTTTATAGTCTGCAGCAAGAGTCCGCTCACATTATATTGGAATCTCTATAATTTCATTCTTACAACTCTGTCAAACGCCTTTTCCAAGTCCACAAAAGGACAAAATTTTTTTGGTTAAGGGCCAAGATATTTTACGTGATCGGATACGGAGGGAAAAGATCTGATCCATACACCCTCTTTCAGGTCTAAAGCCTCCTTGAACCTCCCACAAGAATCTTTCGTCTCATGTTCTTGCATTCTTCTCGCTAATACTTTAGCATAAACTTTACTACACAAGCTTATCAAACCGATAGCCCTATGGCCTATGCAGTTTCTTTGTAAACTGATTCTGCCAGCATACTTGTCTAGTCTAGTTTAGTTTAGAACATCTAAGCAATTGCGTGTTCTTAGCTTCGTATATCCTGATCTTCTAGGAATAAATCAATCATACTTTTCCTTTCCATTCGCTCCCATGTATGCTTGTGAATTTGTTTGTGGTCAAACATACTGTTTGCCAACAAATTCCTTGCCTTGCATAAACTTTCCAGCCTCATTTATTATCTTTCCACCATACTGACCTAGCTTCATAACGGCTTCGCGCAATTACGACGAATCTTTTCAGATATTATTATTTGTTCAGTCTTTCTAACACCGCCCAGAACATCACTGATACTCTCCCAAAACTCTGCGAGCTCGCCTAATGGAGCTGATGACACTGACGCATACGCCGCTAACGAGAATACTCTTCTTATACCCCAGTTTGAGGCATACCCAAAGCAGTTTCGGGTTGATCACCTTGTATTCCACCGCTGCACTAACCAACCGAGAGGACAATAACACACCTACACCATGGAAGCTGCGCTCGCTCTCTGGTATGCCGGTCCATAAAGCGACCAAACTGCCCGGGAAAATAGATCGTGTATAGAATAGATCTCAGTAACACTCATCTTTTCTTCTATCCCTCCTCTTAAATTCCACGTAGCTATTTGTATCACCGTCGTCCACCTCCCGCCGTTCCGGATATGGTGTGTTTGGTGGCGGTCCCCAACGCCGAACTCGTTGCCACTTGACACATCAGCGGATGGGCACTGGTTGCCTTTGCGCGACGCCCTATTATTGCGCTCTCGCAAGAAGCGGGTGGAACGTTGCAGCCCTCATAAGGACTGGCAGGGGTCGCTGCGGGAAATTTTTTTTTTAATCGTGGACTCCCACATATAAGCTGGCTATATAAAAATTGATTTTTTTATGCTTAAGCCAATTATTACTGTATTGCATAGCATTTGTGGACGACAGTAAACCAAATTCGAAATATATATTAAAATATACAATAATATAGAATATATACCGAATAAATATAAAAATGATCCTCCTTTCTCATTTCTGAGTTATTTAGTAAAGTAGAAACTGTTTTGCTATTACGATATTACTATGGAGGTTAAAGTAGCCGCTACCGGTGGCGTGCCGATGCGTGCAATATGAAACAAGATTGAAGAATATCCGATTGTTGTCCTTATTGTTCATACGTACATACACGTAAAATATTAGATTTTTTTTATATGAAAAATCTGGAAGTGTTAAGGTTGAAAAAACCAATAAAAATAGAATCAATTTCACGTTGTATCCCGCACACACGATTTCTTTTACTGCATCAACATATCTTTAAATTTTATCAATTTAATTTTAACTAAATAAAGTGTTTTTAAATATTATTTAATATCACCTTTCATCTTGGGGCGATAATCTGGAGCGAATTCGTCACATAAATTGGAGATTTTCATCATTCGTAATGTGGCCTTGAACCCGTAACCATTGCATTAGAATTTCGTTAAAATTAAAAATACGTATTATAAATTAATAATCGATTTTCCGTTTGCTGATTCGTATCACGTAATCGATACTAGTAACAGCAAGTGGTGTTTATCGATTCAGATTGGTGACCTAAGTTTAGGTTACCCAACCAATTAACTTAACATGGAAGCACAATGTGGGAACGCGAACAGACGCAGTTGAACTTGTTACGCGTAATTGCTTTACTGGTTTATATGAAGATACCGATTTATATATTATAGGTTATATATATATTTAGTATTTTAAAAGTAATAGTAATTTTAAGGTAATATGAACGTAACTATGTGATTTTTGTAGCTTTCTTTACATCCTTAATATTTAATATTAAATCAAATCAAAATAAACAGCGTACAACACTTGAATGGCGGAACTCAACGCCGGGTGCCTTGCATTGGTGCCGGGGCAAGGAAATAAAAATATTAAGAAATAATCATTCATTTCCTCGAGTGGGGATCGAACTCACAACCGTCGCGTTACAGTACACAGTCAGTCTGTACAGTCCGTCAGTACAGTCTTGTGCCCCGGTGCCACGACGGCATCTACTTACTTAATTAAATTAGGAAAAAAAAATCTAGTGTTTCATGCTTTTTCCCGTTCTCATTTTCTGTCTATTACATATTACAATATTTTGCTAAGGTAATTGGTGATATGGGCGTATTTAAAGATATTTTCCTGGGAGGACCTGGACTCTGGTTCATGCAAAGGGTTTTCTTTAATTTTTCGGGTTATTTTTTATTAGTAATTTTTTTTATTGTGCGTTACAAGACTATTTTGTGGTGTGGATCATCGAACCTCTCCTATACCCCCAAATGAATTCAACCCCACATTTTTTCCATACCGATGAAATATCCACCTAAATATGCACAGATTCGAGCCCACAACCACCACCACCTCTGCACCACGAGTGACAAAGCAATCAATGTTTATTATGCACCTATAATGTAATATCACATTAGTACTTTCTCAAACGTTTATTCCCCCTTTTTTTTCAGTAACTTTATATAACAACTGGTAGCAGTTTGTGGAGTAGTAAAATTTTATTGTACAGACCACTTAACCCGTAACGTGTAACAGACAACAACCCACTTAGGCCTAATAGTGCAGCCATTATAGTAAATACTGAATTGATTTTATTTCTTATAAGCTCTTCTATTATTGGAACATCTCTTTAAATATCAAGAACTTAAGATATTTTATTAAGGATTTAAGTTTAAATAAACATTGATGTCGACGTACAGCTCAGTTGCGGAGTGTATGTCCATATATATTATGGAAGTAAGTTCGGTTTACAATCGAGTAATGTAAATTGGTTTCTGTGGTCTAATAAGATGAATGACTAAATTGATGTGCGTTATTAAAATCGCAAATAAATTTAATTAGACAGAATACGGCGTAGCTAATTAAGCACTTCTCCATATACATTTTTTTTCACTCTTTCCTAACTGATCGTACCACCGTAGTATAGTAGTAAAAAAAATTAATTAAATTAAATTAGCTTCACGCTATATCCCGCACACAGCAGGGTAGGCAGAGGGAACCTAGTGTCAAGACACTCCGTTCCCCACTTTCTGCCGAATTTTGGAGGCATTGCGTGTTGAGTGGCAGAACTCAACGCTGCGCTTTTGCCCCGACACCAGAGCGAAGAAATGAAAATATAAATTTAAGTAAATATTTGTTCTCCTCGAGAGGGGATCGAACCTACAACCAGTCGGTTTTACAGTCACACTTCGTGCCGCTGCGCTAATACTGGCCTCTACTAGTACAGTAGTATGTTTTATTTAATAAGGACATTAAATGCTCGAAAGTTTATGAGACATGTAATAAGAGCCATGTGGTGTGATGCAGCATGAAGATCCCTCAATGTCTCAAAAACTGGATGAAAAGTGCGAAGCACCTAGTGTCTATATATTCCGATATATAGACACTAGGTGCTCTATCTTTTGAAGTATCTATTTTTTGTCTGTTATTGTGACCTATTTATTTTGAAAACTATATACTATTGAAGTCTACCGTGGCACAGACGTACAGGGGTGCGTCTGTAAATAAGACGGGTTATGAGTTCGATTGCCACTCGAGGAAATTAATTATTTAATCTTTTCGCTCTGGTAACACGCTATGCCTCCAGATTCGGGTGGAAAGTGGGAACGAATAATGGGAACGGAGTCTTGACACTAGGTTTCGTTTTGGCTATTCTGCTGTAAGCAGGATGCGACGAGAAAATAAAAAAAAAAACTATTTAAATTTTAAATTTAATTGTAATAACCATACCTACCAACCATCCTTTCATACATACATTTGATAGTATTAAAATTGTATGGTTTTTTTTTTTATAAAATGACCTAAATCTGTTTACTGATACGGCTAGCGACATCTGGCTGGCTGTTATGGGCGGTGTTACCACACTCGATAAAATAGTCAAAGTGACATAAAACTGTACCGACAGCATTGCATGCTGCAACACGAGCACTGTGAAGAAATGCATACAGAAGATGTATGTTTACAAGAAGTTTTTTAAATTTTCTAAATTAGATAAATCTTTAAGAACAAGTTAATTTTATATTTTTTGTGAATTTACATGAAGTTCTAAATATTCATTTTAGTATTTTATTTATTAAATTTGGAAATTTAAACGCCGCCGGTAAACGGAGTGACTTAACACTAGGTTCCTATGCCTACTTAGGTTAGCTTTTTTTATTGAGCACGTCATATTTAAGCTAGCTTATCAGCCATACTGGCTGACAAATAAAACTGGCTGATGTATAATTATGTGAATTGGCAATAATTACGTAATATTTGATTTTAAATTTAGGCATGAAACTGGCAAAACTCAACGCTGCGAAACGAAAATATTAAATATTTCGTTTCCATGAGTGTAAATCGAACCCACAACCGTCGCGTTTACAGTCGCACGTTACTCCACGACGGCCTCAAATTTACATTTATATCACTTATTCTGTTTTCTGTTTATTTTATATTATCATTCACAGGGTCTGAGATCGGCCCGTAAAACACTAAAAAATGCAACCTGATAACTTTCCACAATATGTAAAAAAAACGATCTAAAGCAAAGTTTCTAGTTATTTTACATCCATGTATGTGATTTAGTTACTGAGGTGGTGTGATGTAGTTATACCTCTCGGGTCACGACAGACAAAGCCTATGGGTTTATGTCTTAATTAAGGACCACACGTTCTATTCTGGAAATGAAATGAATAGATATTGTAAATGTTCCAACGCCTTCAGCGATTGCTAAAGCTTATATCTCAAGATCCCAGGGTCGCTAGACGTACGTCATTTTAGCAAAGCTGAAATTTTAAGGACGATTAGTCTAATATGTAGTAAGGCAGTAGCGTACTCACTAATTTGAAGGTGGCCCCACCTCTGTCTGAGAGGATGTTTGAGCCATCTTATTGGTATTAATTAAAGCTTACTAGGATAACGTATTTTTACCCAACTTTAAACTAGGACGACGACTTATTTATTCTAATAGGACATCTGGCAGGAGTAAAGGCCCACGTAAAGAGTCTAGTTATAATAAATATTAATTTTTTATATTATTTTTAACAACATATTTAAATATGTGCGTTCCTACTTTAACGTAGGTGACCGAGTATTTTATTTTGGCGCTATCTTTGAAAGGGATATTGGCCTACAAAATTTCAGCTTTGTGAAAATGACGTAGATTTGGGGGCACTGGGATCTCCGTCTATTAGAGAAATACTAGATTTTTTAAATTATTGTGACTATGTTATTTTAGATTGTCAATTTGTTTTCGTTATGATAGTTGTTTGAAATTCTACATCATTTTGAGGTAAAGATAGTGTTGTTAACAATGTACAATAGTATGATATTTACAATAAAAAAGGATTGCCAAGCCAGTTTAATATTACAATACATAGAGAAATCACATGTCAGGTCGTGGCGCAGGGTGTAAGAAAACGTGACTGGTTATGAAACTTTCCTTTAAAATAATATTTTAACTTATTCGCTCTGGTGTCCAGGCAAAGCGCGGCGTTGAGCTCCGCTACTCAACAAGCAATGCCTTGAGAATTCATACATTCCATTAAAAAATAGAAATCACAAATTAATGCAAAACAAAACACATAAAAGAATTTTATTTCACTTACATTCTTATTTGTCAACTTAATTATTAACTAAGTTAACAAGAAATTATTATCAATTCAAATGTCAGTTTAATCAAGAGTAGAGCCTGTTAGATACTGATACTGTATTGTTAGATACTAAATACTGTATTGTTACATAGACTGTATTGTTAGTATCGAATCGGTCTAACCAGTGATATAGCGTTATCGCGTAACGATATTGCTAAATTTGTTAATGAACTGGTATTTATTAAGTACGCTTAAATGCTTTATTAATAATGCTGGTAAACATTAGCAATTATAATGGTTTGGAGTATTTGAATGAAATGTGTTGTAGGATGGGTTATTTTTTTTTTCGGCATAGCATAGAAAATGCAAAGTGCACCTAGTGTCACGACACTCCTTAGTTCTAATACTTTGTTTCTAATACTCCTTAGTATTAGAAACGAAGCTAGAAATGCTATGTATAAGACATCAACGAGTGTCATTTATAAATTTGGAGCTTAATTTTTTTAGCTTCACGTTGCACTCCACATATATTAGCGTAGGCGCAGGGATCTAGTGTTAAGACACTCCATCCCTCACTCCCCGCCTAGTTTTAAAGATATTTCGTATTGAGTCACTAGAAGATTTTTTAGTGGGGAATGGAGTGTCTTAACACTAGGTTCCCTCTGCCTACCCTGCTGTGCGCGGGATACAGCGTGAAGCTGAAGCTGAGTCATTAGAAGAGATGATACGCATAGTCATGTTACCAGAGAGAGAATTTAAAAAAATTAATTATTCCCCCAATTTAAAATTAAACCCGCAACCGTCTACAGTCACACGCGTGCCGCTGCACCACATGGTCGCATTTCTTCTTATCAAATAATTATTTGATTATTATCTGTCAGTTTTGAGTCAAGTTTAAGCCTTTGACTTTGTAAATAAAGTTAATGCCAGTAAATATAAATAAATTCCATAAAAACATATATTAATCATGATTAACGGTGATCATTTAACATGACGCCATTTAATCAGAATTGATAGTTACAACCAACAAATTTACATACAATTTAATTGTTTTCCTCTTGGCTATTGAGAAATGTTGTGGATAAAACTAGAACGTCAAGATTATATTACTGGGAATCACAATATATGATTTTGAATGTAATTGTTATAGTAATAATTGGTTGTTATCTATATATAGTGCTTATGATGACGAAACGAGGAATAATATGTATCGTAACAGGATATGTATAACATAAAATTAAAATCCACTCAACAAGCAATGCTTGCAAATTCGGCGGAAATTGGAGAATGGAGTGTCTTAAAACTATGTTTTCTCTGCCTATCCTGCTGTATGCGGTATACAGCGCGATGCAAAAAAATATAAAAAATATTGATATATGAGAACCGTATAAAGATAAAAATATTGACTGGACAGAACGTAACAATGGCACAACATCTATTTCTATGTCCCAATAACAATATTATCTATTTCTATGTCCACACGAACATGCCTCTAGATATAACTACATAGAAATAAAAACCTAAACCAAATTAAAAAATTACACATAAATTCGTAACATAAATAATAACTAATTTTTGTATATTTTTTTTCAGTTACATCACACAGACACACTAACGACATCTATAGATTCCTGATCAGAAATTGCGTTTTGAGTGACGGAGCTCATTCCCGCACTTTGCTTAACCAGAGCGAAGAAATATAATGCATTTTGCCATTAATTAGCATCCCCCAAAGGGGCATCAAACTCGCAATCATCTCGCTGACAGTCAGACCGACTGCCTGCCTGTATCTTTGACATAATTTCATACAACATGATATAACTTGATATCTGAGTTCATGACTCAAGTATCTTTATTACAGTATCATGTCCTCAATCTACGCCAGATTTAGTATATAGTGACTGATGTTTGATACATTGTTTAACATTCGGTTTGTAAATTCAAATTAATTGTCCAGGTGTAAAGCAAATTAATATGATCCAATATAACTTAATCTCTATTGTGAGTCATAGGAATGTTATAGTAAATCTATTTGTTTGTATCTGGTTGAAATGTATGTATTATTTTTAGATAGAGCTGGTCCAAATTAAAATGAGACCACACGATAAGCACTAGCTTTCATATAAAAAAGCATCATCAAAATCGATTCATCCACTCAGTTGAATTGAGGACCTCTTCCTTTTACAAAAGTCAGTAAAATATAATACAATTATATATATATAAAGTACAGCCTTAGACAATGAAGGTGAGCGTAAATGATATATTTATTTTGTTTAAAAGTATCCGTAATAAAGTATCTGACTATAAGTACTTCACTACCGGGGAAAAATGTTTAAAAAAAATTTGCTTCGCTCTGTTAAGACACTCCATTTCATATTTTTCGAAGAATTTTGGAGGTATTGTTTGCCTTGACACCAAAGTGAAGAAATGAAAATATGAATTTAAATAAATATTTCATTTCTCGAGTAAGGATCGAACTTACAACCAGTCGCGCTGATAGTTGAGTGGCAGAACTCAACGCCGCGCTTAGCCTCGACACCAGAGCGAAGAAATGAAAATATAAATTTAAGTAAATATTACATCTCTTCGAGTGGGGATCGAACCCACAACCAGTCGGTTTTACAGTCACACTTCGTGCCACTGCGCCACGACTGGCCTCTGGCCTATGAACTATATAATAGTAATAATATGAAAATAAGTAAAATACTCAATCATCACTAATATTTAGAAACCTCTTTATTAAGTGAATCTTATAAAGTTTAAGCTTGCGAAAGACTTCCATTGAATACGGTATTTTTGTTCTGTTGCAACATCTATTGATGGGAACTAAAGGTCTTTTGTATAGATATTTTAATAATAGCAATATTCTGTTTATTTTACTTATATTTTAGAGCTTTTTTATAAAACAGAAAAAATCTTTTTTTATTAAATTGTAACTTTAAATTATTTTAGCTTCCTGCTCTATTAAGCACATATCGAATAAGGAATTCTGGAAATTTAATGGTATTGTGTACCAAGTAGTGATACTCAACGCCGCGCTTTACCTCGTTAACACAGCTAGGAGGTAAAAATATAAAAAAAATATTTCCTCGAGTAAGATTGGGATCCACTACATGTCACATCACGATTTGCCTCACTCATTCAGTTTACATTTCCAAAAAGCCATCACCGGTTATTGGTATCAGTTTGAACTAGCGTTATTAGTTTTTATTTAATTTTTGTTGTTTAAGTTTTCTTAAGAATTTAAGAAACTTAAATTGATCTTTTTTATGTAAAAAAGGCAAGGCAAACGAGAGTATGAGTATGTAACAACAAAAAAGTGGTCATGGTGGAAGAAGAAGACGTATCCAGATGGTGTGGACGATACTTAAATGTATGAGGTACTGTGCTGTACGGCCAGAGTAAACAGCGTCCGCTGTATAGCAGTGCTGTATAGCAGTGCTGTGATAGCAGTGCTATCATCTGCATAACAATAAATGCTAGAATCCTCTAACGTGTCATTGATATGCAGAAAAAACAGCGTAGAGGACTTCACGCAGCCTTGGTGGACCTCAACGTTCACGGGCAGGTGTTCTGAGCAAAAATCATCAACACTGACTTTGATGCTGCGCCCAATGAGAAAGCGTGCGATCCATTTGCATAAATTCTCGGGAAATACGTAGGACGGAAGTTTTACAATGCCACACTCGATCATTTCGTCATGTCCAAACTAACTGCCAGGCCCTCTCAGCCTAACAGCCCAGCGGTGGGTTAGGTAAACCAGAACATTCAGGGTTGAACGATTAAGTCGTAAACCATATTATAATTAATGTGAGTAAAAATGTAATCTATGTTATACTAATTTTATTTAATAGCATACTCTTGTATGCTATTTTTTTATTTCTTTTTAAGTACAATTTCAACTTAACTTTTGTTTATTTCACAAATCATGACATTGAAAATTTAGAGGTTAAGAAATTAGCCGAGACTTCACTGACAACCTTTTACGTTCTAAACGTTTATTATAACACCTCCTTAACTTTAGATTTATGATCATCTTTTTGTATGGTAATACAGCCCCTTAGGATTCCGTAAAAAAGTTAGAGAAATGTATCCATACACTTTTTTATATGATCTATGTTATAATCTTTTTATTTGAAAGTCGGCAGAAAGTGAGGAACGGAGTGTCTTAACACTAGGTTCCCTCCGCCTACCCTGCTATGTGCGGGATACAGCGCGAAGCTGATTTATTTGATTTATTTTCTCAAATCCAATATAAAGTTTTACAAGCGGAACCAACGTCGTTACTCTTGAGCTGTTTTTTACTGCGTACGATATTGGGTGTTTATGTAGTCATAATTTATTGCCTCTGGCGGCGTTTTTATGTTTAAACCAGTGAAGGCACGTGGTGTATTTATTATGAACGTTTCAATCTGATGATCTTCGTGGTTTTCACTTTTATCTTTGCGATCTTCGTCCATCTTATGTGTTTTACGAGACAAAAGAGTGTATGACTATATAAAAAAAATATTAATTAGCTTCACGCTGTATCCCGCACACAGCAGGGTAGGCAGAGGGAACCTAGTGTTAAGACACTTCGTTCCCCACTTTCTGCCGAATTTTGGAGGCATTGAGTGTTGAGTGGCAGAACTCAACGCCGCGCTTTGCCTCAATGACTATATTAAATAGTAGTTTTGCATGATATATTTTGCGGATGTACAGTAACTGATTGTGTGCTCGTTGGATTCGAGTGGGTTGGATTTCCATGAGGGGAACATATTATCATTATTCCGCCCTGGATAAAGCAGAATTTTGTGCCACTCAATCTCTAAAGAATTAAGGCAGTAAGTGGAGAATATTAGGCTTCTAGACATAAGATTTCGTCTGCCTATTTCGCTTTACAAGAAAAAGCGTAAAACTTATGCTGTGGATGGTGATATAGCATTTGACAGGTCCAAGATCAAGTAACATTTATAGTTGAGAGTAAGAAGTTTAATAAAACAGCATACAATATTATATGATTTGGTGCAGCTGTATGGAGTGACTAAACAGAAGCTACTGGTTGGAAGCGAGGATCTGAAGTCAGTGACGTGCTAGATGCCTATACCTGGTAGTTGTCGAAGTCAGGTTATAATTATTATTAAGTTGTAGTGGAAGTCGTTGCCATTGTTAAATCTCCCAGCTCTATTTTAACACTGGGGTTGAGGAAGAATTATTTACTGCTCCCCCGCTCTGATAAAGCTAAGCGCGGCGTTGAGTTCTACCATTCAACTCTCAATGTCTCAAAAATTGTAGGTTCAATCGCCACTTGAGGAAATATTTATTTAAATTTACATTTTTATTTCTTTGCTCTGGTGTCGAGGCAAAGAGCAAATTCCGCTCTATACTCTACGCGCAATGTCTTCAAAATTCGGTGGAAAATGGAGAAAGAAGTGTCTTAACATTAGATTCCCTCTGTCTACTCTGTGGTGTGCGGGATACAGCGTGAAGCTGACTTTTTGAACCATATTCACTTATAATTTGACAACCTTTCCTCATAATATACACTCAGTCAAACAATATGGAAATTGCTATTTTGAAGTCATCGAAGCTTATTCATTGGAATTATTAATGTGTTCAAGGAACGCTATCTGCTATTGTATTTTCCTGTAACGAAATAAAATTTTAATATACGAGGTACGTAGGTAACTTCGTGTAATTAGAACTAGTGTATGACGTGATTATGAACTCATTTCAATCTTTGGATTTGTATAACGTGAATTAAATATATTTGTAAGTGTTGAAACATTTTTTTTCACGCTTTACGCTGTATCCCGCACTCTGCTTCCCACTTTCCGCTGGAATTTCAGCGGAACTCTATGCCACGCTGTGCCTCAACACCAGAGCAAAAATATTAAAATATTGAATATTTTATTTCCTACAACGGGAATCGAACACACAACTTGACGCGTTTACAGTTTACACACTTGTGCCCTTGTACTACGACTGGCATTAACAACAGACTGTATATAATTCGCATTTTAAGTTAATTTTGAATAAGAAAATAATTCACATTCATTCAATTCACATTAATTACAGTAATAAAATATGGTAAATTAGAATCTTAGACTCTTACTTAAGAAAATAATGGGGCCGTCGTGGCGCAGGAGCACAAAGATGTGACTGTAACGTGACAGTTGGGGGCTCTAACCCCATAACCCCAAAGTATTATTATTTAATCAGCTTCACGCTGTATCCCGCACACAGCAGGGTAGGCAGAGGGAACATAGTGTCATAAGACACTCCGTTCCCCACTTTCTGCCGAATTCTGGAGGCATTGCTTGTTGAGTGACAGAACTCAACGCCGCGCTTAGCCTCGACACCAGAGCGAAGAAATGGAAATAAAAATTTAAGTAAATATTTCATCTCCTCGAGTGGGGATCGAACCCACAACCAGTCGGTTTTACAGTCACACTTTGTGCCGCTGCGCCACGACTGGCGCATTATTATTCGCTCTGGCACCAACGCAAAAACCCGGCATTGATTTCGGCCACTCAACACGCAATGCCTTGGATAACTCGGAAAGAAAATCGCAGTGTGTTAACACTAAGTTCCCTCTGCCTACCCCATATGCAGGATACAGCGTAAAGTTAATTTCATTTCTTAAATAAAAATATAAATATATAACATAATTTCAAATCCTTCAAAAGTGCAAATCGATGACCTCCATCTCTTCACAGATACACACATAATATTTCAATTGCATCGAACTTAGTGGATATCGTTATAAAATAATAATATTTAATTATAGTATGTAACACAAGCAAAATGACTACTAACTGGTTGTTATATCTCTAGGCATTATAATTAAATCAACGTTATTTACAGCGATAGGTGTGATTTATTGGTTGTATATTGGAAGCCATGACATAAGTTTTACATTGTGTATAGTAAATTAATGAGATTATTAATATATTGTATTATTATTTTCTAAGTAATTATTTTGTTATTTTATATTTTGCAGGATGCAGGATACAGTCCCGCACACAGCAGTGTAGGCAGAGGGAACCTAGTGTTAAGACACTTCATTCCCCATTTTCCACCGTGCTCTGGAGGCTTTGCGTCTTGAATGAGAGTTGAGTTGTACCTCGACACCAGAGCAAAGAAATAAAAATATACATGTAAGTAAACATTTCATTTTTTGGAGTGGGGATCGAATCCACAACCAGTGGATTTAAGCTCACACTTTGTGCCTTTCAAAAATTTAAAAATTATGTGGCCAAATCTAATTTCGGACTGATTTCACTCACGAAATATTTTTCGAAAAGGTCGAGTAATAAGCAAATTATGTTATACGGTGAAATCGACTGGTCGTAGTTTCGATAATCGAGGAAATGAAATATTTATTTGCATTTATATTTTCATTTCTTGGCTCTGGTGTCTATTCAAAGCGCGGCGTTAAGTTCTGCCACTCAACATGCAATGCCTCCAGTGTTCGATGGAGAGTGGGGACCGGAGTGTCTTAACACTAGGTTCCCTTTGCCTACCTTGCCGTGTGCGGGATAAAGTGTGAAGCTGTATATATTATTCACATTTTAATGCAATTTATTTATTTGTTACGAATAAGTAATGGTACAAATTTATTTCATATATGTATTTAACATTTTAAAGTATTATTCCACACTTCCACAAAAGCAAGAAAAGAAACAAACAAAACAAAAGAAGAAAAATACTTATTTAAAAAGTATATAACATTTAAAACAGCTACGACCACTAAGCCATACGATTTATTTTAGAACGTATTTCTCAGAGGTTAGAGCGCATGAACGACACAGGTTCAAATCCCGCTACGCTTAAATTTTTATACGTCATCAAAATAAGTGATTTAATATTTCCAGACCTATTGTTAAAGACCAAACTCTACGTATTCAACGCATACAAAAAGATAAGACACCAAAACGAATCGGCAGTAACATTGAAACCGAATCGAAGCCAGCTATATCTTTAATGCGGTGTTGGGCTGCCGGCGTTCCATAACTTATTGCATATTTATTATGGCATGGGACGTTGCTCGTGCTTGTGCGCATTAGGACCAATCGATTAAAACTTTGTGAGAGTTTTCTCTTGTTTTCTTTTTTATCTGTTAAGTGATGATTTTTTTATATAGAAATCGATATAAATAATTATATATATATTTTTTTTTTATTTTTTATTATATATTAAATCAAATTAGTTATAGTAGTGTTAGTGATAAAATTTGTTGTATTCCTTCCTGTGTTTCGCTTCTCACTTCCGCTATTCACAATGTCTCGAAAGATTCAACCAATTTTTCATTTAGAATGTCTAACTAAAGACATAAGAGAGAATGGAGATAGTACTGTCAATACGAAGAAATTCATAAATACTATCTTTATTTGTCTTTATGATCTATCTAGATAAATTGATTTTTTTTATAACTACACTCTATATTTCGTATTATAGAGTAGGTAGAGGGAACCTAGTATTAAGACATTTTGTTCCCCAATTTCCGCTGAATTCTGGAGGCATTGTGTGTTGAGTAGCATCACAATGCACGTGGAAACCGAACACACGATCACTGAGCTTAAAGTGAGATTCACTATTATTGAACTACTATTTAAATCCATTTATAAAATAATTAACACAAATAAATATAATAACGTGAAATATTCATAAGCAGCTATCTATCTTGTATAAATAAAACATTTTATACAAACAATATCAAAAGACACTACAATATAAATAATTCAATGTTGGTCGTCCAAACAATGGAAAGCCGCAATGAGATTAGATAAGTTGCGTATCGCACGTACAGCGTACAGCCCTGTAGGGCGCGGGTTAACTCCGTAAATAATCACCGATGTACAGCGTGTTCGCCTCAACTAGATTACGCGTGCGTTTACGCCGAAATGCTTTCTGTTTGTGAATTTATTTGGTGAATGCTAATGTTGGAATTATAGTTGGATATCATTTTAAGCTTTTTGAATACAGATTCGAGGCCGTAGACCTGTGCCTGTACACCAGCATATGTGAATGTAAAAGCGATAGGTAGTGGGTTCGATTCTCAATCAAGCAAATATATAATATTTTCATTTCCTTGTTCTGGTGTCGAGGCAAAGCGCATTGAGACTCAGTACGCAATATCTCCAGAATTCAGCAGAAAGTGGGGAGTGTCTTAAGGTTATGTTCTCTCTGCTCATACTGCTGTGTGTTAAGCTAAATTATTTTTTTTTGTGCAGCGTTACTCATAGCTATATATATTTTTCTATAAATAAATAAAAACAACATAACATTTACCGTCTTGTACTTGATAAATTGGCCTAACAACCGCGAAACCGGAATTGCTAACTTACAAATATTTATTTGCGATCTTCAAAACCTGTATTACGCTTTATTCCGTTGAGAAACAGATGAATTTTACTTTTTTCTTTGTTTTTAATAGGAAAATGTATGTTAGCGTCGTTAAGTCTGTTGAGTGACAAAGTGACAGGCGCAGAGGCGGCAGACGCCGGCGACGTCCAATCAATTTGTACTGTTCCCGATATATAGGCTGCTTAACAGATGAAATTCTACGGGACATTCTAAAAATATTTGGTATAAATTAAGTTGATAAATTAATTAAATATTACCAATGTGATACAGTCGTAGTGGCACACGCGTGGACTGTAAACGGTTGTGGGTTCGATCCCCATTGGAGGCAATGAATTGTTATTTATGAATATTTTAATTTCTTCTAAAATAAGAGGCCAGTCGTGGCGCAGTGGTACAAAGTGTGACTGTTACACCGACTGGTAGTGGGTTCGATCCCCACTCGAGGAGATGAAATATTTACTTAAATTTATATTTTCATTTCTTCGCTCTGGTGTCGAGGCAAAGCGCGGCGTTGAGTTCTGCCACTCAACACGCAATGCCTCCAAAATTCGGCAGAAAGTGGGGAACGGAGTGTCTTAACACTAGATTCCCTCTGCCTACCCTGCTGTGTGCGGGATATAGCGTGAAGCTAATTTAATTTTTCTAATTTTTAATTTTTAATTTCTTCTACTTTTTGATTTAGTTTTGTCACTCCACACGTCATATAATAGGGTTAAATTTCCCATTTATCTTTGTTTTTAATAAGAAAATGTATGTTAAGTCTGTTGAGTGACAGTCATAGGTGGCAGATGCCGGCAACGTCCAATCACTTTGTAAGCACTGTTCGCAATGTATAGGTGGCCTAACAGATAAAATTCTACGGGATATTCTAAAAAAAAGTCGTTATAAATTAGATAAATATATGAAATATTACAAATGTGAGGTTGTCGTGACACAGTGGTAGAAGAGCGTAACCGTTAACGCGACAGGTTGTGGGTTCGATCTCCAGTTGAAACGTTTTTGTGTCATATAGTCTTCTTATCCAGGGAGGGTTATACGCCACCAGCAGTGTATCATACATCATGCTCTCAGTTTATTCCATATGATCACGGAGTCGAAGCCGGTAAAATACATACAGTTTTTACCCGACTCCAACGAAGCCTCAAATGTTATGTTCTTTTTTGCGCTTATCTATAAATTTGGTCCCTTGTAATTGTTAAATTAGTAAACCGATTTTAATAAATGTAACATAATAGGATTTAATAAGTTCTTTGATTTTCACGATTATTACACATTTTAAATCAAACTATTTTAAGGTAGACAACTATTTTTAGGGTAGACAGTCTACCCGTGACCACGGACTACTGCAAAGTGTTCGAAACGTCGGGCTTCCAAAAATGCATAAAAAAACTAAATATACGCGATTAATCCGGTTAAAATAGTTTTATTTAAAATAATAGGATTTGCCTTGTTGGTGTTACTAAAAAAAAACATGTTCACGTTAACACGGTGCTACTGGATTTATTGAATTAGTTTATGCAGTTGAGTTTTTAGTTTGCTTTATAATTCACTTGTATATACTCGGATTGACTAGACTTGGTTAAGTTGGGGATCGCTTTGCTAATCAACACGCAACCTTTATGGTGGAAATAAATTGGTGGAAAGCGGTGGATTTTGTCCGATTTTGGCGCATTTATGATTATTTAAAAAAAAATTTCCACTCTTATTTCTTAGTTAGTAAGGTAAAATTAAATTTAGAACTTAATAAAGAATTAGAAAAAAAAATTTTCAACTGATTACATACGTAAAACTTTCTTTTATCCTCGCTCTAGTAAACTTTGACTTCTGCTTCTCAAACTGCAATATCTACAAATCAGGCGAAAAATGAAGACAAGAATGATTTACCACTATGTTTTTTCTGTACAGCTTGCCATATATGAAAGATGTCTGAAAAAAATTATAAACTAAGCATAAACGCACATAAAATATTTCACGTGTAAAAAAACGTAGACTAGCCCTCCTCATACAAGATGTATTGCGGTACCGTCGGCTGTGTTTGTTCACTAATGAAGCACCCTTACTCATTATATTATAAGAGTCTGCCTCTAATTTTAAGTGAAAGTTTTATTTTGAGGCCAGTGGTGGCATAGGGCACAAAATGTGACAGTAAACACGACTGGTTGTGGGTTCGATCCACACTTGAGGAAATCAAATATTTATTTAAATTTATATTTTCATTTCTTCGCTCTAGTGGCAAAGTGCGGCGTTTAGTTCTGCCACTCAACATATAATGCCTTCAGAATACGAGGGAAAGTGTGGAACGGAGAATGTCTTAACACTGGGTTCCCTCTACCTATCCTGCTATGCGGGATACAGCGTGAAGCTGATAAAAAAAATAGTTTTGAATTGAACTAATTATAATATACATACTATATACCGTAGCAATACCAATTTATTTATAGTTTATTCGTAATTGGATCATTATCTCATCCATATGAATAACAATAACGACAAAAATACAAGAAAAAACACGAAACGTTAGTTAAGGATTCTGTTTATATCTAATTTTGATCATAATAAGATGTAATCAGAGGCCAGTCGTGGCGCAGTGGCACGAAGTGTGACTGTAAACCCAACTGATTGTGGGTTCGATCCCCACTCGAGGAGATGAAATATTTACTTAAATTTATATTTCCATTTCTTCGCTCTGGTGTCGAGGCTAAGCGCGGAGTTGAGTTCTGCCACTCAACATGCAATGCCTCCAGAATTCGGCAGAAAGTGGGGAATGGAGTGCCTTAATACTAGGTTCCCTCTGCCTACCCTGCTGTGTGCGGGATACAGCGTGAATATAATGTAATATTCAAAATAAGAAGAGAAGAAGAAGAAAATTTCCTATTGCAAAAGAAAAAAGATTTTTTTCAAAGCTTTCCGCATTGAAATATAGATAAGAATTACTATTTCTGCATACAGATATGGCACAATCATGATCATCAACTCTTTTTCTTATTTAAAGTAAACAATAGTTTGTTTCAAAGCGATTTCAATATTACCATACCGCCGCGGACATATTTTGTTGATCGCGTACACTTTGTTCGACTACCGCGTATTTCAGGCTATTGTGGACGTCCAATAAACAATTGGAACAATACCTCCAGCCTTATAATGCCAATGGAATCCCATGTCTTTATAAGAATTATAAGAATATTCCAGTACAAATATACTTACTGGTGACGTTTGGCCGTTTTTGTATATTTTTTTTTCATAGTATTAAGGATTTCTTATTTAGATAAATATAGATGGATGTGTAAATATTTATAAGTTAAATTATTAAATTTAAAAAAAAGATAGAAAAAGTTTTTGAATGTAACACATATATAAATATATAAAAAAAATAGGTTTCATGTATCGTTGTATTAATTATTATTGATAATAAAATGGTACATATAAAATATAGTATTACAAACTTCGGACGAACATTACTGCAGGATCTCTGGTATAAAAATAAAAACCTTTTGTTATATGTGAGGAAATGGAAGGTGGGATATGCGTAACGCGAGATTCCTGCGTACGCGCCGCTATGCGGCAGGGCTGGCCGTTCGACCATCGATAAGAATTCAATTCTTGTAATTTTTAAAATATGTCTATATATAGAAGAAGGGCATGCCTGTTTATCTTTATGTTTGTATATTTTATATGCATATATATTTTTTGATAAGCTATCGAGGTTGTTGTCGGCTTACCAATGATCTTAATTAAGAATTTAAGAAAATGCTTCTCTAATATCCCACTTGGTTTTCTAGGTATAGTTAGAGGTTTTTTTTAGCGTGTCGTCACATAGCAGGGTAGGGTAGGGTAGCGAAACTAGTGTTAAGACACTTCGTTACCCTTGGAATCGAACCAACAACTTTTTGCGCTTATAGTCATACTTAAACCTCTGCGCCACGATTGACCTCTAATAAATAGAAATATTTAAAGTAAAAAGTAGAACATCACTATAATATTATATATGTATATACGTATAGGTACATCTCTCTACCTGTACCAAACAATTCGCTGCGCCCGCGCACGTGTCTGCATCCTACCTGATTTACCGATTACTTTAGCGAAGATTAGATTCAATTTTATTTCACTTTTAGCTTATTGCCTGTTCTGCATCAACACTGATTGTATACGAGGATATGTGAGAAAAGGGTATTTTATGCTGTTGTTCTGGTAATATGGATTTTTATTACCTTTGAACAAACTGACATTGTTGTTGTATTGACATTAATAGAAAAAAATATGTTATGTATTAGGACAGAATTTATTGCAAAATAGAAGAAAAATACTAATATATAATAAATATAATATAATTGAGGCCAGTTATAGCGCACCGGCACGAAGTGTGACTGTAAAACTGACTGGTTGTGGGTTCGATCCCCACTCGAGGAGATGAAATATTTATTTAAATTTATATTTTCATCTCTTCGCTCTGGTGTCGAGGCAAAAGTGCGGCGTTGAGTTCTGCCACTCAACACGCAATGCCTCCAAAATTCGGCAGAAAGTGGGGAACGGAGTGTCTTAACTTTAGGTTCCCTCTGCCTACCCTGCTGTGTGCGGGATATAACGTGAAGCTAAAAAAAAAAAATACAAAAATATATATAAATGTATGAGTAATTCATACCTATACATAATATTAGTGGCCTCTGCGCGTCTTTATCCGCTTCTTTTTTCATTTAATGTTATTGAATTGTATTTAAAATAAATTGGTTGGTTATTTTAGTATCGTTATCTACACTGTTGCTATCACTTAATTGTAATCTTTTTTCAGCTTCCCGCGTGTAAAAATGTACTTGGGTATGCAGGGGAAACTAAGTGTTTAGACATTCCGCTTCTCACTGTCCACCGCATTCTAGAGGCATTGCGTGTTGAGTGGTGAGTTTTACCCGACATCAGAGCGGAGAGATGAAAATATTAAATGTGTAATATCCCCGAATGGGAACCGAACCAACAACATGTCATGTTTACAGTCACACGCTTGTGCCTCTACACCAGTATTTTGGGATTTTATTAGATTTTTTTCTAAAAAATTGTGATATTCTTTTGTTATTACCTTTATTATATTAATATGGATTATACACAATTAAAAATGTATATGTATATTTGTGTCAGATTTGTGTGAATATATATATTACCCCGGAATTCCTGGTCCAGACAACGCTTGACTATTTAGAAAATTTATTTTTTATCACTTTACTTTTTGTTTGGGGAGTTTGATTAAGGCATTTTATCCGGCACAATTGACGACCGCGTTTTTACTTGTAACTATAACCAGTTTTGAATGGTCCACAAAGAGGTATTGGGAATACATTTTTTTTTAAGTGCCAAGGGGTCACTGTTGCTGGTCCCTTTTAAATACCTACACGGTTCAGCCGGATCACATCGATTTAAGTACACTTGGCTATGTGAGGAATTTAAGGAAGTCACTTAGAGCGAGATAACACAAATTTCGTGGAGGTACGCAACCGTTAAATTTTTCGTTTAACTAGTCATATATTAATATAAATTAGAAAATAATGTATTTAATAATGTTTAATATAAAATTTTAATATATAAAATTGTATTTTTTTAAAGTATCGCTAAAAATATATATTATATTAAAAGGATATTGAATCGCACCTTTTTAATTATTTGAAAATATTCTCTATATATATATATAACTGAGCCTTTTTTAAAAACTATGTTCTATTTGACGACGAATCCAGATTGTAATTACATTATAATAAAGGAATTCCCCAAAAATACGTTGGAATGTGGGGAATGGGATTGTCTTGATTGACGGAGTGTTAACACTAGGCTCTCGCTCTCTGTCCACACTACTACATGCGGGATAAAGCGTGAAGCTGAAAAAAAAAATCATCCATTCAAGTGAAGTTAATACACTTAAGCATACAGCTGTTCATTAAAGCAAACTGCTATTTTATTTATTTAATTTAGTCACAAAGTGTGACTGTAAACGCGACTGGTTGTGAGTTCGATCCAAACTCGAGGTAATGAAATATTTATTTAAAATTTATATTTCGCTCTGGTGCTGAGATAAAGTGCGGCGCTGAGTTCCGCCACACAGTACGCAATGCCTCCGAACGAATTCGGCGGAAGTGAAGTTGATTTCATTTATTTATGTAAATTTTAAAGAAAAGTTTTTTTAAAGAAAAGTTTTTTTAATTAAATTTTTATTTAATAATTTGTTATGCCCTATTAAGATATCGTTTGAGCTCTCAATATAATCTCTGATTAGTACAAAACGACCGTTATAGATATCTGTAGCGTTCTCGTCGTGTCTAATTCGGCATCCTATGCATCTCCAGTCACAGTCCAGTGGACTGCAGTGATTTGATGTTTTATTTTACTTTTATAGGACATTTCTTTTATTTTCGGTGCTTAAGTATTTGCGATTATTATGTTTTTAATGTTATGATTGGCTTTGTTAAATATTTTTCGTATGAAACTTTTTTTTTTTTTAATTGAAATTATTTTTGATCATATATATTATATGACATGATATATTTTGTATGATTAAAAATAATTTGTACACTTTGTTTCTGCGCCACGACCCGTCTATAAATAGTAAACGCTACAGGTTGTGATTTCGATATCCATTTGAGGAAACGAAATATTCAATATTGTCACTTCTTGGTTTGGCTGTCGAGGTGTGACGTTGAGTTCCGCCACTCAACACGCTGACCCAGAATTCGGAAGGAAATAAGAATTGGAGTGTTTAAACACTAGGTTCGCCCACTATGTTGTGTGCGGGATACAACGTGAAGCTAAAACAAATAAACAATTTAAGCAAGACTTTAAAGTGTATAACAAATAAGTATAACGAAAATTTTCATTTAGATTTATTGATTATTATTATTATTAACAATGAAGAAATATATTCATTTGAAAAAATGTACTTCGTACAAATTATTACTTTTTTTAGGTTCACCAAATTTCCGTTACATTGCGTGTTAAGCGGAACTCAATGCCGTGTTTTACTATAAAAAATAACTAAAATATCCAAAAATATTTTGGATTATAACAGTTGCCTGTCAAGAACATCATTTCATAAGCGGCATACGCGTAATTTTATTTAGGCTACACCATGTACTGTGTTTTCCGTTTTTTCTGTTCCTTTTTTTTGTTATTTAATTTACAATAGGTGTGAAAAAAATTGTATTATTATTATTACTTATATATTTATTATATATCAAATCAAATTTGGAGATTTTACAGATTTTTATTTTGATTAAACAACAAAAAAATACAGATCACTAGAAGATCTAAGAAACGACAAAAATAATCTTAAAAAAAAATTAACATAAAAAGAAAAATTCCGTTCACATTCCCCTGTAAGTATAATATCTCGGGCGCACTAAATCTCTTGCCTTCACGAAGCTACAAATTACGTTCAATATCGACGGATACGCTCGCGCGGGAAACACCGCTGTGGGAAACAGTAGATCGCTGTTGGAATTCAAAATAGCTAATAGCAGGTTCAAAGTGTGCTATTAGTGACGTTTAGAGAAAGGATTTGTTTATTTTTTTATGTTTTTTTGTTCATTGTAAACAGTGGGAAGTAGGTTTTATTTGTGGTTTTAATGTTAAAAATTCGAAACTCTAATATTATGGAGTTCCATTTAAGATGCAATGTCTTCAGAATTCGATGGAAAATGGGGAACGGAAGTGTCTTAATTGAAACGAAGTTCCTAGGTTCCCTTTGTCAACTCTAATATGTGCAGGATATAGCGTGAAGCTAAAAAAAATAAAAATAAATTAATTAAATTTTATTTTCTTATAATTAGAAAAAAAAATAGAATTAGGAAATATAATCTATTTTAGTTAGCGAATTATTATAAAAGAAAATTAAAATAATAAGAATAAAATCAAAACTATCACATTTACGACTTTTAATTACCTCTTCATATACCTAAACACATTAAATAAAGTCTTTACAAAATAATTTCACAAGGTTCCCTCTGCCTCCCCTGCTGTGTGCGGGATATAGCGTGAAACTGATAAAAAAAATAATCTACATAAATGCCGATTTTATGGTAGTGACACTTTCATCTAGTACCTACTTCATAGCAATTTTTTTTTTGAAGTTTTAGTTAGAACTAACGCGGTCTTTTCAAATTTTCCACGGTCACGATGGCGAGTCTGCCCTTTGACATAAATAAGAAGGTAGACGATTTCGTTATAAAAATAGATTTTTCACTATTTTTAGACTCTTTATTTAGATAGATAGTTCTTTGCAAGGTTTAGCGCCGTTTTGTATTTCTAAAAACTAGAATGTGGAATGGAGTTCCATGGATCTATCTGGAAACTACTAAAATATCAACTCACATACATGGATATGTGCGCACAACGTTGGTGGTTTAATAAAAAAAAAAAACAATATTTTTCCATAATTTTTAAATTAGAGGCCAGTCAGACCCAGTATGTGGGTTCGATTTCCACTAGATGAAAATAAATATTTAATATTTCCATTTCTTCGCTCTGGTGTCGAGGCGAAATGTGGCGTTTCACCACTCAGCAATACCTCTAGAATTCGGCGGAAAATGGCGAACGCAGTGTCATGACACTAGGTTCCTTTTGCCAACCCTGCTGCAAGAGATACAGAAAGAAGCTGATTTTTTAAATTTCTAAATCACAATTCAATTTGGTTTCATCAAAGCGATGGTAAGTACCTAAATAAGTGTCCAGTTTTAATTAATATCAACTTATACCCGCATATCAGTTGCTTTAAGCTAAGCTATAAAGAAAATTTGCAAAGATCTTAATTAACCTTGAAAGTATTCATTACAAATCATTAATTTAAAATTATATTTTTTTAGCTCCATGCAGTATGCTGCGAATGTCAAAACACTCTGTTTCTCACTCATTTCATTAATTATCACCCAAGCTCTGTATTCTTTTCAAAGCGGAAAAGCAGCGATAGCTATTAATATAGATAGCAGTGCGATGGCCAAAAACATACAAACCTAAACATATGTAACAAACTCATAATGTATGGATAATTAAAAAGGTTCTCTTGTATTCTGTCTAAGTTTACAATGGAGTTAAAAATGTATATAGAAAATAGCGGCAAGACTGCTCACATTTCTGAGCATTTCTTTTGGTATCAAAATGGAAACCCGATCTATGTTAACGTCAAAAAAGGAGTTTTACAGAAAATTTTATTTTCATTACAACGCTTTTTAACACCTCAATTATTTTTTTTATATTTGGCAATTATAAAATATCGAGATACATTCGTAATAAGGCATAATAAAGTATATAAGTTAGTGTTCAAAGCAATGGTCATTGAATTGTTTTTAGTATACAACAGACTGTGTTTAGTATTTTTGATGACTTTGTAATTTTATAGAAAAAAATGTGTATGTTGAATTTAGTCTTATTTTGTGACGTACTATTAAAAGTATATATGAAACTTTTTATAAAACGTATAAAAATTTGATCGTAGCGCGATAATTTGTTCATATTTTGGTATACGTTTTCTAAAAAGTATTTTTATTTCCTAGATGTGGAATGACAATTTAAAATAGTTAAAAGTATATTAGTTTACAATATTTTTCAAAACATCACGCGTTTTTCGAAAAGAAAGAAAAAATGAGCAGTTAGTAGCCATTTTTTTTAAATAATATTAAGAAAAATGTTTGATTATATTTTTCTTACTTAACTGACTTGCAAAGAAATTTACGTCCGTATCGAATTTATGAGAACTATTGTTGACGCCAAAACTTTTTTTTTATTATTATTATTACAGAAACATCACACGGGTCAATGACATATTATTTTAAAGTTGATCTATATACAGTAAAAAATGAACAAAATTGTAAAAACTGAAGGTATTCGCCATCTCCCTCGCTATCTGCGCCAACGGTATGTCCGATAGAGATAGATATATTTTGTCGTTCTATCCTAAGTGGGCAGTCTTTAGCAGTGACGCGTGACGTCTGTTCTCTTTGAAGAAGAAGTGATTGTCGCAATGTGAACAACGGGAATCGTGTTGTCTCGCTCGCACGTTTTAGTACGTTCGTGTTGACAATATTATGTAATGAACGATTCGGGTGGTATCCCTAATTATATTTTATGAATAGATATATATTACAATATATTATATTATTATATATTGTTAATTTTGTTTATTTAGATATTTTTTTAAAGTAATATTTTTTTTTATAGAATGACCAAAATTTAAATGTCATTGTGCGTTGATGTCTTTTATATTCACATTGTTAAGATAGCACAAATATTGCGGTATAATATAATTTTTTCAAACTAAATATATATTTTATATATGGTAGTTGTTAAGGGTAATAGCAATTTTGATTATTATAATTTATAAAAAAATATATATTTTGTTAATTATATTTATACTCGTACGTGGAAAGTTATATTAACAACAAAACAATATAAGATATTTTAAAATTGAACAAAATAAAATTGTATTATAAGTTACTCAATACTGCAATAAATACTATATAAAAGTATAAAATTCAATCCTATAAAAGTGAGGTCAAATATTTATAATAATATTAAGATTACAATAGCCGAACTACCGTTAATCATTCGACTTATGACATAAAAAACCATAACTGCAATTCACTACGCTCCATAAAGCCGACGTTTGTAAGCGGTAATACCATTTGGAAATAAAAAAAAAAACAAGCAGATCAGACGTCAAAATGGAAACAAAACCCTGACAGAAACCGTCAGCGAAGATGCTGTTGAGCATATCCTGTATTATAATCCTTTCCGTGAGAAAATATATATCACATTCTAGATGTTGAGAAGGTTTCGTGGGTCGAAAAGCGCGCGAACGCAGTACTGCGCCGATGCTCGTGCGCACTACACGCTCACACGCGCGCGCGCACCTGTCAAAATCTGACAGCCGACGAAACGTAATTGTCAAATTCGGTTTCGTTCAAAAATGGAACGAATTCTCAATCGTTTTTGCGTAGACCTCACTTGATACAGCCAAGTTTACTATACTGTAGAACTTTTCTTTTTTTTTGTATATTCCGAACGTGTATGGAGCGGATTGAAGTGACATTTTTTTTTGTTGTTACAATAATAAGTAAATATGTGTTAGTGTTCCGAATTTTAGTGCTAAACGTTTTGTAAGGTCTGCTTGATGTTGTTCAGTCAGTTATGTGGTTACAAGGGCGTCAATTATACCTCGTTAGAAGTGTGAACTGAAAACGTGTAAACTTGTAAACTGTTGAATTTTCATTAACAAGAAAATAAAAAAAAAAATAGGATTTTACTGCTTCTATTCTCTGAGCGGTAAGATGTACTTTTTTATATTTTTAATGAGCTACTTACTAAAGCATTTGAAATAATATTATTTTCCGTAAAACGTATACGTAAATCAACATTGAACTTACTATATGTCGGAGGCATTATCTTTAATCGACCGACCGACCACCTTAGGGAAATGTCATAAACATTTCCCTAAGGTGGTCGAAATTCCGCGTTAAGCTTCGCCACTCAAAACGCAATGTCCTTTTTGTCAATTCTAATGAAAAAAAGAGAACGGAGGGTCTTCAAAATTAGTTCTCTTTACTTAGCTGGCTATGAAGGAAATAGTGTTAAATTGACGACGTTGAGTGTAAACAATTACAAGCTTAATTATCACTAAGTAATTCTTTTATCACAAATATTATATAATTAAAAAAGAAACCTAATTTTTAATTAATAAAGAATACAAATTTGTCTTTCTTTAATAATTTTATAAAATTTAATCTTTACATCTTTTTACATTATACTTTTATTATTTAATATCAAAAATATTATGAGATGTAGAGATCAGTTCTGTTACGAATACTTACTTAAAAAACGTATAAAAATTTAAAAGCGGGACTCGAACCCGCGCCTCCGGTAAACCGACCAGGCGCTCTGACCACTACGTCGAAATTTTTATACGTTGTTACAACTTATTTATGTTGTTATCATCTCTGTGACATTTTTACAAATTTCCGCTACCCAAAGATAATTACTAAGAATTATCGTCTGGCAAGAGAGAATGCAATTTAGTAAATGTTTTTAATATTTTTAAAGTGTTATTCCACTATTGGGAAAGAAAAATACTTATTTGAAAAACGTATAAAAATTTTAAATCAATCAGTTATTTTATTAATTACCTATTTATTTTCTCAATAAAACTATGTTGGATGAAATTTTTAGACAGCTTAGAAAGCTTAGTGAATATTATAAAAATATATTAAAATACTTTTTAAATGATTTACCTATACCTAAATGAGCTAAATTCTGATTTAGTATACAGGAATAGATGTATGTATATATATACCATATATCTAATTTGATGGTAGATATAAAAAAATGCTACCATGATTTCAACAAGTAAATCGAGGTCCTTCCAAAATAAGTTGGTACGGAAAGCTTTGAAAATATTATATCATTAAATTATATATAACAAATAAATTTAAATGCGATTCTGCATATCTATTTTGTAAATATACCTACAATTGAAAGAACACGTAACTTCCTCATAGTATTTCTCTCTGACATATCCATAATTAACTTACACGTCCTTTACTTTATACAAAAGATTTACTATTCAAAATTACTATTGAGATCTAAATTTATCACAAAAATATCTTAATAACTATTTATTTTATGTTAAAATTACATTGCATTTGCTTGTTTGTATGTCACAACTCACTGATACTTCGGAGAAATGATCACAATTAATTTAATAAGAGTTGACAGTAGAACATATTACAGTGTCTTATTGATTTTGTTACAAGCATAACACAAATAAAGCACATTGAGCGGTAGCGAGTAGAACAGGTAGAGAGGTAGAGTTTGAATTGTATCTTGACTATAAAAATACTGTGTTATGACACACCGTTCTCCACTTTCCGTCAAATTCCTAAGGCAATGCATGTTGAGTGGCGGAAGTCACAGCCGCGCTTTGCCTCGACACGAAAGCGAAGAAATTGAAATATAAATATAAGTAAATATTTGATTTCCTCGAGTGCGGATCGAACCCACAACTAGGCGATTTACAGTCACACTTTGTACCCCGGCGCCACGACTGGCTTCTTGAAAAATATAATATTGCTGCTTTAACTAACTATAGACGAGAGCACTAATTATAGAGTATACTCTCGTATTCAATAGAGTTGTTTATTATTAAAAAGGTCGTGAATTAGGTGTTGCTCGGTTACAATAAAAAAACCGGTAAAGAGCGAGTCGAATTCGCCTACCGAAGCTTCCGTACCAATTTCAGGATTGTAGGTCACCACCACAACGGTCACCTTTTATAAGTTCATCTTATAAAAGTTGACGGTTAAGGTGCGGTTGCGGGCATATGCACACATATTGTATGAAATTAACTACAAGTATAAGTGTGTAATGATTCTTTATATGAAATATATATACATTTTGATTTTTCGCTGTTTTTCCTTTATTAGTATCGTAAGTTATCGGGAAGTATCCTATAGATTTTGATTATGCCACGAATTCCATACAACATACAGCAAAATGGACACATTTTTGTATTACGTTGACTTAAAAGCTTGATTTTTGCTGTACTTCCGGGGCATATATTTGAGGCCAGTCGTGGCGCAGTGGTACAAAGTGTGACTGTAAAACCGACTGGTTGTGGGTTCGATCCCCACTCGAGGAGATGAAATATTTACTTTAATTTATATTTTCATTTCTTCGCCCTGGTGTCGAGGTAAAGCGCGGCGTTGAGTTCTGCCACTCAACATGCAATGCCTCCAAAATTCGGCAGAAAGTGGGGAACGGAGTGTCTTAACATTAGGTTCCCTCTGCCTACCCTGCTGTGTGCGGAATATAGCGTGAAGCTAATTTAATTTAATTTAATTTATATGCCTAAATATTTAATATTAATTTAAGCTTGATACCTTCACGCGATCTCAAGATAAATAGTTGTGATAGACGGAGAGAGAGCAAAGGGAACCCTAAAAAGAAATCATAAAGGTTTGCCATAATCAAAAACCAGCATCTTCAACTGTACCATTACTAGTACTTGAAAGGTCTTCTAAAAATAACTACCACTTCAGCTTACCATTTGATATTGTACGTAAGCCACGTTTTTATATCATAATAATATAGTTAATAGGTCAAAAGCATGACGCATTCGATTAATCTGGTGTTTTTTTGCCGGTTTAGTCGCTCGGGTAATCCTGAGCCATTTTTATTATAATTGACGTATGTTTCTATTTCCTAGTAACAGTTGAAATTAGTAAGCATTGTTATTTTAATTTAAAAATCAGCTTCACGCTGCATCTGTGCTGGAATCTAGTGTTAAAACACTCCGTTCCCCACTTTACGCCGAGTTCTGGAGGCATTGTGTGTTGAGTGTCGGAACTCAACGCCGCGCTTTGTCTTGACTCCAGAGAGAAGAAATGAAAATATAATTGTAATTAAATATTTAATTTCCTCGATTGGGGATCGCACCCACAACTAGTCGATTTTACAGTCACACTTTGTGCGCCTGCACCAAGACAGTTTTCCTCATTTTTATATATATTTATTTTATTTTAAATATCTGTAGAGTCCTGAGTCAAGCACGTCGATTTGCAATAAAAAGTATAATTTGACTGAATCATTATACTTTATTTTATGAAATTTATCATTAGCATCGTAGGCAATTGGAAGTGAGGGTAATAGGTTTGATTACCATTTGGGGGAATACTCATATTTGAGTTATTTTCGTTTCTACGCTCTGGTTAGACAAAGTACGGCGTTGAATTCAGCCAATAAATAATGTCTAGAATTTTGTGCGGAAGACTGACTTTTTTTTAGATTCTTTCTATCTACTATCCAATTATAGGAGTTAAGTTGAATAAAAAAAGATTAAATTTTATACTATTGAAGAGGTAGAGGACTACACTATAAGGTATAAATACAGCTTTAGTTAGTGACCGCGTCACCATACCGTGACGCGAATATCAACATCGTTGCTTTAGATGATACGACTTACCTATTTAAATATTCCGTTATTCTTCTGAATTTATTATCAATACTTTTATTTTGTTATGTTCCCTGTAATTTTAATTTTATAAAATAAATTGTAAAGAAAACACAAAAGTGAAAGGAAAGACTGTGCGTGTACTTTTAATGAACATGTCTATGTTTTTTATTAAAAAAATTAAATTTAATAAATGAATTTAAATTAAAAAATCCATACGAATATATATATTCGCGGGGGCACAGAGTGTGATTGTAAGCGCGACTGGTTGTGGGTTCGAAGAAATGAAATATTTATTGAAATTTATATTTTCATTTCCATTTTCTCCAGCGTCGAGGCAACGTGCGGCGTTGAGTTTCGCCACTCAACACACAATGCGGTGGAAAGTGACGCCAAATTTTAGAGGGAATGGAGTGTCTTAATATATAAGTTCAGTGAATTGAAGCATATTTTTTTTATAACTTTATAATACTTTTTTAAATATTTATTATGTAAACTAATTCAGCATCCATTAAAGTTTATATCTTCGAAGAATTGATAATCCTAACCACAGGCATTTTAACTATATATAAGTGAAAGGATTTATGGCAACCATATATTAATTAAAATTATTGAGAAAAACCAATTGCACTATTACAATTTGTACGTAAGATTACGAACATGGTATCAATCAAATAGCCTTATCACAGTATATAAAACTGTATATATATATATATATATATATTCACTTCATTTTTTAATATATGTGTATATCGATATATGAAAAAGGTACAGAGAGATTTAGGAGACTTGATATAAAATATATATTTATATTGACGCACCGACGTCAAATGACACTAGCCAGATCGCGCGTGGCAAATTTATTGGTGAACGATTTTTCATACTATTTATTTCTTATCACCATTTTCGTTTTTTCTAAAACAAAATGAAGCTAGGGCTGTCTCTATTTTCAATTATCTGTATATTGTAATGTCAAAAACATTTAATTCTTATTGCCAAAATATTACAGTTTAATATAAATTACTCTGTTTTACGTTACGATAGTGGGTTCGATTTCTACTTAGTGGATTAAACTATTTTCATGTCTTGGTAAAAAGAAAAACGCAACGTTTAGTACCCTTTATCTCAAAATTGAGCGGAAAGAGTCTCCCACAAAGAATTTTAACAAGAGGTTCCCTCTGCCTACCCTGTTTTATGCGGAATATATCGTGAAGTAAAAAAAAATTGAAACGAAATTTGAAGCTTAAGCTATACAAAATAAGGTATTTTTGTATGAACCACGAGGGCGTTTTTATTTCTATAAATAATACTTCTTTAAAGAATATAAAAAGTTGCCACAAAATGTAAATAAATAATTTTAAAATACATTTAAATACCTCTATAAATAAAAAAAAAATAAGAATTATAATCCGATAACCCTGTAACGCGCAACCAGCGGAACGGTCACATCTCTAATGCTGCCCCCTGAACCCCGTTCCGTGAAACGCAATTAAAGTTATTTCGTCCACTACTAGTACTTGCTTTTAAACTTACATCTCATTTTGAATAGTACCGTTTTAAGTGATGTGATAGTGATAAATAATTTAGACGTCATTGTGTCTTGGTTGTGGGTTCGATTCCCACTTGGGGAATAAAATCAATTTCAGTGTTAAGCTGCGCCAGTTAACACGCAATGGCTGGTGAATTAGGCGATATCTTAACACTAGGTTCCCTCTACGTACCTTGATATATGTGGGATACAGAGTGAAGTTAAGAAAATAAATAAATTATTTAGCTTTGTAATTTGTAGTTTGAACTTTTTTACATAAACTTTTCAATTTTGCCAAAACGTAGAGAATATTATTTCCAACTTTTATTTAGAAATTTATCCAAACTGTACAATAACGGTAGTAGGTATTACGATTTGAATACATATAGCAACCATATTAAAGACTAAATTTTAACTTTAGTAAGAGTTTTTTTTGCTTAATATTATTAATAGATATGTAGTAGCTCCTCTTTCCAATAAAAGGTTAACAACATATGATATAGGCAAGTAGAAATCGCATACTTTGTAAAAGTACAAGGTTCTATTCCGATTGCGATCCGCAACGCTGGCTGAGTAACATATTAAATATTAAGATGGCAACAGTGATTTCAAAAAGAGAATAGCCGATGGACCCCGTCGACTATGCCAGCAAATATTTAAATTTCAATTCGAACGTCGCATATCAATGGGGAGCCATAAGCCACCAGTTCCTTTCTTTTTTTATTACGAAAGCCGTACTGCCCGCACAGAGACAATAAAGAAAAAGGGTACAGATAAAAAAAGGAAAGAAAGAAAAAGAAAAAAAAGAAAAACAAACAAAATCTAGATTCGAAACACTGGCTGATTCGAGGTTGGAAACAAAAGAAGTTGGCTCCCGCCTGACCGAGATCTTCGCGTACGCGGGCGCATCTCGTTTACGTTTTATCCTCTTATTTTTTAACTTGGCATCCATGTGATTCCTTTCTCTGATGCATCACAATAAGAATGTCTAACGACATTTGTTACTGACCTCATGTTCATTTTAAATATACTTTCGAGGCCAGTCGTGGCGCAGCGGCACAAAGTGTGACTGTAAACCGGACTGGTTGTGGGTTCGATCCCCACTCGAGGAGATGAAATATTTACTTAAATTTATATTTCCATTTCTTCGCTCTGGTGTCGAGGCTAAGGGCGGCGTTGAGTTCTGCCACTCAACACGCAATGCCTCCAGAATTCGGCAGAAAGTGGGGAACGGAGTGTCTAAAAAAAAACGCTAGGTTCCCTCTGCCTACCCTGCTGTGTGCGGGATACAGCGTGAAGCTGATTTATTTTATTTTTTTTATTCTTTAAGGAAATGCCTGTAATGCAGCTGGAACGCTATGGTTGCAAGTTCCATTCCCATTATTAAAGTCAGTGTACTTTCAATTTTGAATTTTCTAATTAGTAAAGTAAGTTAAAGTATGATTAAATTTTACTGTTATTTGTATTAATTATATTGAAAAAAGTATAAGATGGTTAGACGTTGCCAATATCTATATAAAAAATTCTTCATTTCAGTTTTAATATCTTGAAAGTAATAAAATTTAGCTTGAAAGGTATAAAAAATTATTAAACACGTATAAAATGTACCTAAACTAAACAATATATTTTGTGCTATTTTTCTTAGTTATTTCATTCTATAAGATTTGTTTATGAAAATAGTCTAGGTAAATAGACATTTTCACTTAAAAAAAAGTAAAAATAAAATATAAACGGACGGAGGAAAACGGGCAACAGAGTCACTTAAGCGCTATGTTCCCTCCGCCTATCCTGCTGCGGGATACACCGTGAAGATGATTTAATTTCAATTTGACAAAATATATAACTTCTGAGCCATAAACACATACCATTAAAAATAAAATATTAATTCAACCTTTATACAAGTTTATAGGTAATTAGAAACCTCGTTTCATTACAATCTATAAATTATTAAATCGATTAGATCATCATCATATCGTTGTATGGGAAAAATATTACAAATCCTGGATATATTTCCGAGTCAGATGATATGTATGACGTGTATGAGGTCATCCACGAATGCATACGATTACAACTGACTCAATCATTTTTGGTTACATCCTTGTAATTAACATATTTCTATTATAAGGATATAGCCAAAAATTTTAAGATACTTATTTATATTACTTGAGGCCATTCGTGGCGCAGACGCACAAAGTGTGACTTTAAACGCGACTGGGTATTGGTTCGATCTCCACTCGAGGAAATGAAATGTTTCATATGTACATTTCTTCGTTCTGGTGTCGAAACAAATCTCGGCGTTGATTTCCGCCACTTAAAATGTAATGCCTCCAGAATTCGGTAGAGAATGGGAAACGGAGAATTTTACCACTAGGTTCCCTTTGCCTACCCTGATGTGTGCGGGATATGGCGTGAAGCTAATTTCGTAATATAATACCGCTTTTTTGCATAATTACTCGAGTAGGCGTAATTGTATGAGTTTAAGTGTGTTTTGACAAGTTAATAAACATTTTATGTAATTTCGAAGGAAATTTTATATTATTAATTTTTCGAACATCTTTACATATAATAAATTTGGAACTGACTGCTGTCTGTACATAGAAGGTTTTTGAGGAAACCTCTTTTCTAATTATATCAATGTAGTATATATATCCCATAAATCAATGTAGTAGAATTTTTTTTATTTTGCCTGTTTATCGATTTGTCTGTGCGTTTCTGCACGCTAATCTAAGAAACAAAATAAATTGATTTAAGTACAGTTTTCATTTTTGTATGTTGGCAAGCTTCCTTTGTAATGTTAAAGGAAGTCGAGTTTATTTTGTTTTTAGCAGTTCATAAATAAAAAAGTTATATCAATATTATTAAGTATTTTGTTTGACAAAATTGTTACAAAACAACTGTTTATTGAATTAACTGACACTTAGTTTCTAACGTTAGGTTATTTATTGCCTTTAAATAGTAGTTTAACTAAATATTGCTTTAGTTTATAATATTATAATTTTTATAAAAATGTTTCAAATAGTTAACTAAAAACGTTCTCTATTTGTAGAGACAAACTGTTCTTAATACCTTTACTAAAAAATAAAATATTTCAAAAAAATTTTCAAAATCTAAAAAAAAATCCGTTCAAAGTAACTTTAAAAACTCGACAAAAAAAAGAAAAAAGTTAACCGTACAAACGCTCTTATTTACCCCGTATTTTTACACATTAGCACCGAGCAAGGACAGGGTGCGAGAGGTTTAATTAGCGATCACTTAGAAAGGGTTGGCAGGTGGTCTTTGTTTAACGAGGCTCCATTTTGTTCTGTTAATGTACTTTAAAAACTTATCAAAGCATACCAGGTGCTTTATGTTGTGCTTACGCGGTTTTTTATTATTTTTTTGTATGTTTTTTGTTTTCAATAAAAAGTAAGATGGGCACAGGAAACCTGAGATATTTGTGCTTAGACACTGTTCCCATTAAGACAATTCCGTTCTCCACTTTCTGTCGAATTATGGAAGCATTGTCTGTTCAGTTTCAAACGTTTAAGTACAAAATCTATTAAAATGCTAAATATTTCATTTCCTCGAGTGGGTATCGAACATCAATCTGTTGCGTTTACAGTCACGGGCTTGTGCTCCTGCGCCACGATAGGCTTCTTTTTTGTATGGGATACGTGTATATTAATTAATATATGTGGCATAGATACTTAAAATACATTTGTAATATTTTACTCCGTTCTTGATTTTGGGTCAATATAAACCAATTATTTTAATTTTTTATCGTGGTAGCTGAAACTGTATCCGCCTACTGATCAAACATCTATGCATTTAATATATACGTATAAGTAACAACAAATATAAGTAAGGATAATAATTTTACCAAATTATTAATAATTTAAGTTTATCAGTTGTGGTCTGTCTCACTTTGATATAAGGCAATTACTGACATTATAAAATATAACAAAAATAAAAATAAATAAATTAGCTTCACGCTGTATCCCGGACCTGTGTGCGTTTTGACAATAGGTTCCCTCTGCCTACCCTGCTGTCAGGGTAGGCAGAGGGAACCTAATGTTAAGACACTCCGTTCCCCACTTTCTGCCGAATTCTGGAGGCATTGCGTGTTGAGTGAAGTGAGCAGAACTCAACGCCATGCTTAGCTTTGACACCAGAGCGAAGAAATGGAAATATAAATTAAAGTAAATATTTCATCTCCTCGAGTGGGCATCGAATCCACAACCAGTCGGTTTTACAGTCACACTTCGTACCGCTGCACCACGACTGGTCTCAAAATAAAAGATATAACGCGTATACAAATTACAATATCTAGGAGTCTCACGATTCTTTCTAAAAAAACAGAGAAAGAGAGAACCTAGTGTAAAGATACTCCGTTCTTTGCTTTCTCCGTATTTCGTATGGATTAGTGAAGTGTAGAGCGGAGAAAGGAAGACAATTCAACTAAAGTAATTTGCTAAAGTGGAACCGAACCTACAACCATCGTATTTAAAGTCAGATATCATTGCGCCACGACGGCTTCTTAAACTATTAATATTAAAAAGCATAAGCAGACAGCCTCCAGACAAAAAGTCAATAAAATAATATTTCAAAACTTATCTACATACAAGACCTTTGATATTTAATTTAAAAACTCTAATGCCTAACCGCTAAAGTAGATGCCATGCATAAGCAACTGTTCTATAGTATACATTGATGTTAGAAAGAAATGAAACAAAACAAAACGAAGTCAAATGTGTGAACTAAATATGTTAAATTCATTTTTTAATATTATCACGCACATATCAAGGTACACAGAGGGAACCTTGTGTCAAGACACTTCGTTCTCATAAGACGATTCCGAATGCTTGAGCCACGACTGGTCTCTATTAAGTGAATACCTTATTTTAAATATATAAATAAATAAGTTAAAACACCAAAAGAACTTACCGTCTTATTTTTCTTTTCTATCAACGCTATCAACAACAATGCCTTTACGCTTCCACAATTCACAACACAACAGCACCATTAAGAAAACACAACATTTATTTAGCTCTAAACTAGTAAAAGATACCGTATCCAAGTTTCGTGGTCTCCCTAATTGTTAGTCATTACTCCCTACCAGAACTAATGCCCGTCTTATCATAATTCGAATCTGCGTTCCGATGACTTTTAGATGACAAACTTGTGTTTTCTTGCACGGTTATTAATTTTGGAGGTATACGTACAAAGATATACTTACAGATTCAGTTTAAATGGTACGCTGTTGTGATAGTTCAGTGACCTTCGCGAGGTTTCGGGTTTAGGAGATCGGTCTTGATAGATTTATAGGCTATAGCTCTTAGTTCTTAATTTGATTTATCGATGATAATAGGAGAACTGTGTATGTTCGTGGAAGTGTCTTGATGGAAACGTAGTGTTTTAACACTAGATTCTCAGTTTCCCTTTGCCTTTTCTGCTATATGATGGCGGATGCATAAAATTGAAAAAGAAGAGATTTTGACCGAATTTGATCGTCGAGCTTAGGCTATTAATTTAAAAGTAATTGACTTCAACCAATAAATAGTTTGTAAAGTTAAAAAAAAACGAATAATGTTAATTAGATACACAATACGCATATCCGATTTGTGACTCGTGGCTCATGCCTGTGTCTGAGGATCTAACTCACGAAATTAATTTCTAATTACCCTCCACCCAACCACCGTCAACCATCCTTATCAGCCATAACGCTATCTAGCTCCACGATAGACACGAGCCCAAAGCAATTTGCATACAACAATTCAATAACTCTACATAATCACATCAGTTAATTTCAACCACTTGCTGTGTTCCCTTATCATCATCAAGTCATCTAACCACGCGGTGCAGGTCATCGACGCGTTTAACTTATATCTTATATTGTACGAGGTTTACCTATAAAAGTCACGGTTCTCTCCATATTGGCATATTGCGTACCCTACATGGTGAGGACCTAATGACCTACGACATTTCAACCAGTAGCTCCGTCTCGCTCTGGTTGATTCCGTCAAGGGAAGTGCGGATGGGACGCAAGACCACCATAATACAATATCATGTTGTTTTATTCGATTTGTAAGTGGCCAGAATTCAGGATCTACTGTTTTCTCATATTGTTTCTTTAGTGTCTGTGTGTGGATTCCGTGTTTTTGTTTACATGTCTGATCTGGTGGGGGTTTGATTATGTTAGGATTGATGTTGACGTCGTTGGCGCAGTTTTAATTTGTTCTGTTGTATACGATGATTGTGAGTTCAATTTCTACTCATTTTATTAAAATTTATGTTATATATTTTAACTATAGACTGTGTAAGGTATAACGTGTTGGATTTGTGGGTACGTCATTAGAAAACCATGCAAGACGCAACTTGGAGTTTTTAAATATATATTTTCTGTTAGTAAAACAGTGACTCGAGTGTCGACGTCATGAAATAGTCAAGGAAGTGAAATATTTAATATTTCCATTTCTTACTTCTGGTGTCGAGGCAAAGCACGGAGTTCAGTACCGCCACTCAACACGCAATGCCTCCTGAATTCGGTGGAAAATGGGGAACGGAGTATCTTAACACTTAATTTCCTCTACCTACCTACATATAGCGTGATTTAATTTTAATAAATGTGTAAAAAACGTACGTCTATATACATTTTTCTCATCACCTATATATTATATTATATTATATTAATTGAATACCTAAATATCTCTCAATGAATTAACAGTAAGCTAACTCCGACAATTTGCATTGTCTCAACGGGTGTAACAGTGTCACAGATTCCTTTTATTGGAATGCAATTTATGGATCGCCATATATGGGTTATCAATAGCAAACTAACAGAAAGTTTGGTCGGTACTGATTTGATTTATTGTTTAGTTTGAGTGTTTCGATTGTGCAAGGATTTTTTAATTTTTTCTAAATAAATATCGTTTATTATTATAATTTTTATTTGGTTTTTAAAAGGGAGAAATATGTGGAAATAAATATTATATTTTATATTATTATGAAATTACAACTTAAATAAATCAACTTTGTACAGTATCCCGCACACCGCTGGATTGGCAGATTTAACTTAGAGTTAAGACATTCCGTTCCACAACGCCGTGCTTCGCCTTGACACCAGAGCGAAGAAATGCAAATAAATAAATATTTCATTTCCTCGAACGGGAATCGAACCCACAACCAGTCATGCTTACATACACACTTTGTGCCCCTGCGCCAGGATTTCCTCGTATAATGACCTCTTGTATATTATTATAAGATAACCTTTATCTTTTAGGTCTTCTTAAGTTCAGCTGTAGTTTTAATTATTAAGTTACAGTACAAATGATATGTGCAAATGCACAGGTTTATCACAGAAAAAAAAAACTTTCTGGAACCATTTGTAATTCCTTTTGTACGCATAATTAATCTTGTTTACTTTTATAAAATGTAATTTCCTTTGATCGAAGATCATGAAATTGGTACGGAACCCTTAATGGAATAGTCCAACTCAGGGCACTACGGTGAAAAGTGCAGCGTTGAGTTCCGCCACTCAACAAGCAAAGCCTCGAAAATTCGGCGGAATGTATGAAGCAGAGAGTCTTAACACTATTTGCTTGCTGGGATACAGCGTGAAGATGAACTAAAAAAAAATTTAACAAACATAAAAGACTTAAAGAAATAAGTATAGATTACAACACCGTATATTGATTACTATAAAATTATTGAAAACGTTTAGGAATGTCCATACATTTTTCGATAAGCAAATTGCCGTTTTCAACGAGCCCCTAATACCAGAGCCCGCTAACAAGGCTGAAGGCGCGTATTTAAAATGATTACAAGCATTTAAAGTTGATTGAACACATTTTATACATTTTTTTATGTTATTATTTGTTCGAGAATTTGTAAATGCGTCGTTAATGGCCGTTTTAGTAATATAATAATTGATATGATGTGACAAAAAAGTTTGTTTTAAAGCTTAAGTTTGTTTTATTATATAAGGGATTCCCATTTATTTTTAAGGCAACGAAGGGGGCACCTGGGAACCTAATTAAGACACTCCGTTTTTAATGCGACTCTTCCTTTCCCCAGTCCCACCAAATTCTAGAGACATTGCAGATTTGAACGTAGCTTCGGGTTACAGGGCAAAGCGCCTCTTTACCAGAAGAAGGAAATGGACATAATAGAATTGGTATTTCGAAGAGTGCTAATCGAACTCACAACCGTCGCGCTTACAGCCGCACGCTGGTTCTTCTGCGCCACGACTAACCTTAATAAAACATAAAAAAAAAATATAAGTATATAATTATAACAAGCCATATTTGAGGCAAGTCGTGGCGCAGGGGCACAAAGTATGATTTTAAAATCCGACTAGTTGTGGGTTTGATCTCCACTCGAGGAGATGAAATATTTACTTACATTTATATTTCCATTTTCTCTGGTGTTGAGTTCTGAAACTCAACACGCAATGTCTCCAGAATTTGGCAGAAAGTGCAGAACGGAGTGTTTTAACACTAGGTAAACTCTGCCTAGACTGCTGATAAGAAAAAATAATTATAACATATTATTTAAAACTGTAACAGGCAAACAGGCTGGTGATGCAAACTTAAGTTTATTTCATACATTAAGATGTCTTCCATCTGTCAATGCATAAGAATATGTTAAAACAAAAAAAAAATCGTAAAGTATTTTGACATGTTCATAATAATAAACGTCATTTAAAACGTAAAATATTATAACTACCGAACTCTGATTTGTTTTCGCGAGAGGCTAACGCCCACATAAGTCAACGGATATCGACTTTACCGATTATTCTATATTCCAACGGTATAAAATTTAAATAATATTAAACTCGAGGCGAGTCGCGGCGCAGGCGCACATGTGTGTGACTGTAAAGAGTTAGAGAAATTGTGCGTTCGATCCCTATTTGAGGAAAAAAATATTGATTTATATTTTCATTTCTTCGCTCTGGTATCAAGGCTAAACGCGGCGTTTAGCTTTGCCAATTAACCTCCACAATTATACTCCGAAATTCGGAAAATGGGGAACGGTGTGTCTTAACACAAAGTCCTTCTTCCTACACTGCTGTGTACAGCGTGAAGCTGATTTAACTGTATTTTTTTTATTAAATTTAAAATGATATTAATTTATAAAGAAATATAGAAATACTGTTTTATATACTTTTCATAAGCTAGGTCACTTAATATGAATGATGCTATCACTATAGTCCAGATTGGTTGGGTTGAGCGACGCCCCGATCTGACCTCCTTCACGCTTAAGAGGACACGTTAACCAGTCAGTTCTTATTGTCGATAGAAATATTTATATTCATTAAAGGCATCTGAAGCTTTTATTATTTTGCTTACTTTAATTATATATTACAGATAGTATTATATGGATTGAAGTTCTATTACATATCTCGAAAATCGGTCAAGTCCGAATTGAACTCGGCTAACGAGGGTTCCGTATTCCGTAACCGTACGGAAATACGGAAATTGTAAGTAATAAAAGTTTGAAAAACTTATTTTTACAAATGTGTTCAGAAATCACTATATAAACACAATACGTAAATGTTAAAAGCATTAAATTCTATTTATAAATGATATTAATTCTAAAAGATAATATTAAAATTATTCAAATTAAATAAAATTAAAACTATCTTAAAAAATATAGTTTAAGGAAAATTAACAATCAATCATATTTTTCATTTTATAAATATTGTATATGATGCATTTGATAAGTTTGAGAAGAATGTAATACAATAATGTCTTCCTCCTCAATCGTTTCTTCCATCTGGCTTATGAAACTAAAACTGCAAATTTATTAGCAAAATGCCCATAAATATTTATCAGACAGATGCTCACGCAGACAGATTCCAAATTGCCGCAGCGATATATATTTTTTCTCATACATAGCACAAGGAACCCTAAACTGGACACTCCGTTCAATGACTTGCAAAACTTTCACATGTCAAATTTTCAATACACACTGCGTACGTATGGATTAGCGTAACTAAGCTCCGTTTTGCCTACCAGAGCGGAAAAATGAAAATAAATGACAATCAATGCGCCACGACGGCCTTGTAAAAAAAACAACAAAGTATACAATTAACTACAACTACTTATTACTCAAACAAAAAATAGTGGCTATAAGAGTCAGTCAAGAAGTATTAATAAGCCACGCCCACTACCATTTCAGGATTTCAAAATACCCACATCGGATTGGTTTTGCTTCAATTAAAGTGTTTGATAAACTTTTAGCATACCATCTTTAGCAGTACTTAAGAGGGAGATTTATCACATACCATATATGGAATAGCCAATGAGGCTGCTATGTAATATTGCATCAGGAAATATTGGTTATGACTTGAATTTCGCTGGTTATTGTATAAAATAAGATAATTTTAATAAAAATATGTTTTAAAATTTTATTAACAATAACCGAGTCAGAGTATGATAAATTAATTATGTGTATTATCATATAAGATATTTCCTGATTCATATTATATATGAGATAGTAAGCTTGTCAGTCTGTCTGTATGTCTGTCTTAATTTTTATCACATTCAAATAGCTGTACCAATTGGGATGAAGTTTCATTTAGGGATATTTAAGTTATAAAAGTTTTTCAAACTTTTATTGTCGTTTGTCTAGTTTTTCACGGTTTTCATTGTTTTACGAAAAGGTTTGACGCCAAAAATGGCAAAAACATATTGAATATAGCGCTCTATCTCAACCTTATGAGATACAAAAAACCAATATTATTAAAAACATTGTCCTTTTAAAGATTTATAAGAAAGTCAGCGATGTTGTATGTTTATCCCTAAAAGTGATATATATGATGAGAAACGGTAATAATTTTAAAATATTTAACATAAAATCGGGTTATTGTTAGTGTACTTTCTCCAATTTTGTATCAATCCTTATCAAATTTAATATAATAGTCACCTTTAGCATTTCATCTAGATTTAAATTGAGTTTGACAGTACGTCATTACAATAAATACTTTAGGAGATACCTCACCACCTACCTCAGACAACTTTGATGGATGTGTCAATTTTCATACATTTTCGATATAAATCTAATGTTTATGTGGTTATATGCTATTTGTTTAATCTAACTAAATCACACTGTAATCCACATATTGTAGAGAAGAGAAAAACTAGTTTTAAGATACCCCGTTCTCCACTTCTACCGATTTTTTCGAGGCATTGCGTGTCAGGAACTGAATGCCGGCTTGGTGCCATTAATAAACAATAATTAATTTCCTCGAGTATGAATCGAACTCACGGTCAGGCGCTTTTACAGTCACTCTTTGAGCCACTGTGCCACTTTCACACAATCGTTCGTTAGTACGATCTACGCATATTCGTACTAAATAACATTATTTTACTTGCTGGAGACCAGAGGAGATGAAATTTATTTACGTTTATATTTCCATTTCTTCGCTCTGCTGTCGAGACAAAAAGCGATGTTGAGTTCCGCCACTCAACGCCCCCAGAACTCAATCGCAATGCCCCCAGAACTTAATGGAAAGTGGGGAATGGAGTGTCTTAACACTAGGTTCCCTCTGCCTACCCGGCTGTGTACGGGATACAGCATGAACCTGATTTGATTTAAATTAATTTAATTTAACTTGCAGGTGTTAGAGCGTGCCTGGCTGTAGGGGTGGCGCGTCAATGATGTCAACTGTGACACGTCGTGACGCCACTCTGAGCGCGCCACTGTCACACTCGCCTTACCATCATGTTCACGAGGTACGTTTATCTATATTATCTATATTAAGTATTTATATATATTTCGAATAAACTTAAAAGATTTTTTAAAAAATAATTGCTTAATTTATAGATAAATCTTAATTTTAGTGAAACTAATGTTATATAGGGAAGGAAATGGAAAGAAAGATAAATAAGCATCAAATTAGGTCGATTTTCTTATTTTTTAATTTTTTAATGGTATGTTAGATGATATTCAAAACAAATAGAGAGAAATATAGATACAGAAATATATAATAGGGTGTAATATTAATAAAAACATCATGAGCTTTTGCTGTGTCAGCATATTATAATATCAAATTATATAAATATATTTAATATTATAAAAATTAAGCTTTTTCAATTTGGACGCGCTAATCTCAGGAACTCAGAATAAATAATAATTTGCCTAGACTATAGGCTATATTACATCACGTTAATATTTTCGATTTACCCAATACGGTCAAAGTTTCTTGTGGACAACGTGTCATGTGTCATAATTATAAAACTATCGAATATTTCCAGTTCACCACACGAAAATACAAAATAATCAATATTTCCCTTCAATGGGAATCGAACACACAGCCGTCGTATGTACACTTGCATGCTTACTGTGCCACGAAGATCTAAAAACATAAAAATAAACAAAAATTAATTCAATTCATTTTGTTTTAATTTAAATTTTATTTTAATTTTAGATCATAAAAATCGAAATCATGATAACAAAAAAAAATGTTAATTGATATCCATTTGTATGTTATAATTTTTCGTGACACAACGCCGGTGCTACGTACACAGCAACCGTTACGTTACAAGTTACCTACAAAATTTACACTTCACGCGTTATATGTATGTTAATTATGACGAAATTTGAAGTTAACCAAAATAAGGTCAAACTTTAAGAAATTATAACGCATATAAGTTTAAAATTAAAATTAAATCGATTTATAGTTCAATACATCAGCTAGGTTTTCTTGTTATCTATAATAATACATTTTAATTGTTTATAATTTTTGAGACTGCTTAAAATAATGTAAAATAAATATAATCTGTATTCTACAGTCCACACACCAGGGTAGGTGGAGGGAACCTTGTATTAAGTCACTCCGTTCACCACTTTCCGCCGAGTTCTGGAGGCATTGCGTGTTGAGTGGCAAAACTCAACGCCACGTTTTGCCTGGACACCAGAGCGAAGAAATGGAAATATAAATTAAAATAACTATTTCATATCCTCGAATGGGGATTGAACCCACAACCAATTAGTTGTACAGTCACACTTTGTGCCCCTGCGCCTCGACTGGCCTCAAGAATATTATTTAAGAAAATTTAGTCTCAATAAAAAAAAATCTTTTAATTTTACCAGTAAATGATAGACTAAATGTAATTTCGGTTGTTATGTACATACCGGTATGTAATAACTAATAAATACGGTAATTGGTGCTAAATAATGACGTTTCACACTGGTCTGTTTACAATAGTGACGTAGAAGTGCTAAATTATAGTGTTGTAATATGATATCTAGTATACGTATCTCTTTATATTTATTTTTAATATTAAATAGATAAAAGTGATATGATATACATATGCTAAAAATATCTGTGTTGATTTAGTTTTGTCGTCTTTTTTGTGTGGGTTGCGATTTAATTTGAAGAATAATTTGGAGGTTGTCTGTCTGTACATTTAATTTTTTTAATTGAGTTTTAGATATAGTCCAAATAAAAAAAAAAATAACAAAATTAAAAAAACAATTTTCACATGAAAAGCTCGCGCATTTTAAATAACTTTTAGGCTTAAGCCTGTATTAGTTATCAGAAGTCATTATATACAGTAGTTGCTTAGGAGTACAAGCGTGTGACTATAAACGCAACAGGTCATGAGTTTGATTCCCATTCGAGGAAATGAAATATTTAATATTTTCATTTCCTTCGCTTTATTGTCGAGGCAAGCCACGGCGCTTAGTTCCAACATTCAACCCGCAATATCATCAAAATTCGAAAGACTAGGCTAAACCTACTCTACTAAATGTACTAACCACCGAGGACGCTAAAGACCGTGCAAAGTGGAGTAGGGTAAGGAAGGCAGACCCTGGCAAATAGCCGGAATTAATGCCAGGAAGAAGAAGAAGAAGAAGATAGTGCAATAAGTCCCGGTCTAAATAATTTATATTCTTCTAACAAAAACCCATTCTGTTATAAATAAAACTTAACAAAGTATATAAAAAACGTCACAAAATTCTTTACATCAAATAAGTATTTACTTTTGCGATTAGACCTCTCTTAATTCGACGTCGACCGTGTCTGATACATTAGCGAGAAATTATCCCGTTAATATATAAATAAGAAACATGATGTACATATATAAAAATATATATCACGTTTCATTAACGCAAATAAAAATAACTCAGATTGCCACATGAATATTTATGTTGTTTGAGACAATATATAGGAACGTCGCGGCGCAGGGGTTTGTTGGCGTTGTTTGTGGGTTCGATCCTCACTCGAGGAAATGAAATATTTATTTAAATTTAGCGGCGGTAAATAAAGAACGGAGATTTTAATGCCCCTCAGCCTACCCTGTTGTGTGCAGGATACAGCGAAGTGAAGCTGACTTAAAATATATATATGTATAAGAATTAGACTACAGTTTATTGACATATATTTAAATATGAGGCCAGTCGTGGCACAAAGTGTGATTGTAAAATCGACCGGTTGTGGATTCGATTCCCACTCTATGAAAATATAAACTTAAATTTATAATTGCATTTCTTCGCTTTGGTGTCGATCTAAAGCGCGGCGTTGAGTTCTACCACTTAACACGCAATGCCTCCAAAATATAATATAATATTTTATAATATATGAAGGGTCTCAGATCTAGGGGCCCCCTAAAGGCCTCTAGATTATTTCCCTAACGCCGTTTCTCCATTTACTTATTTCTATTTGGCGGGTACAGATGCAAGTTACAATTTATTATTAATATGCTGCATTCTTATTCCAAGATTCTAGAAACCATACAGCTTCACGCTGTAACCCTCATGTAGCAGCGTTGGCAAAGGGAGCCTAGTGCTAGGACACTCTGCTCCTCACTTTCGGCCGAATTCCGGAGGCATTGAATGTTGTAGTACTTAAGCGACCATTTCAATGGTGGAACTCGACGGACACCGGAGCGAATTAATTAAAATATTAAAATGTCGTTTTCCTCGAATGGAAATCGAACCCGAAACCTCCTCCTTGCAGTCAAGGACTTATACCCCTGCCCCACGACTGGCCCAGTTAGAAACCATATAGCTATTTTAAAAGCGATTTTATCCGTCGTATCTAGTTCATAAGATTTGTCATAAGTAGGTAGTTGTAACTATATTTGGACCGATAGTACACAATAGATATTTAACATTCTTGATATTTTATTAGGCAGAGAATTTCAAATACATATTGCTCTAAATTCCACTCCGTCTTTATATATACATTACTATGAGCGCCAGTTGTGGCGCGGGTTGTGGGTTCGATTATGACTCAAGAAAATTAAATATTTTATATTTTCATTTCCTTGCTCGGGTAACGAGGTAAAGCGCGGTGTTAAGTTACGCCATTCATCACGCAATGCCTACACAATTCAACTTTGAGGCTAAAAAAATTATCTATTACATATGACAATAAAAAGCTTATTTTCTTCTCACAAATAGCAATTGTTTTAAATCAGTTTTATTAACAGGGCACAAATTCCAATATCGATTCTTTATTTTTTATTTATTTTACACTACAAAACAGTACAACTATATATAAACCTTATATAACGTTATTAATATAGGAGCTTTCAACAAAATGTTAGTTTCCATTATCTTAAAGAACATTCCTACTTGATTTATTAAGACTGAATGTTCCACACATAACTCAAATCGTCTCTATTTTTTTGTTCGCTACAAACCACTCAAAATAACGTAATGCGCGTAAGACCATTACGAGCTTAAAGACTGTATACAGTTGTTGCTATACTATATTATATTATATTGCTTTATTTACTCCTTTTTTTTACTATGTTGCATTATTTGATCTTCATGTGTCTTTTGGAATATTTGCGTATATATAGAGACTAATATTTTTTTAAGAGAAAAATTGCTAAATATTTTTTTATGTCGTACTATTGCGTTTTTTTTTTTATTTAAAACCTACTGAACGACTATGTGTCAAAGCAAGTAGAGAACTTTTGTAATGAAACAAAAAATAAATCATGTTTAACAAAAATAAATAAGAATTCAAATTATAATATACGTCGATACATATATCATTTATTTCATTTTATGAATTCTATATCTACATATATTTTTATTGCACTGTAATCTTATCCCGCTGTTTGTACTCATCCACTTCCATGGGTTGGCTGGAAGAGATTTCTTTTAGAAATAAGCCCACCGTTGTAAACTTATCTTTTCAACTGTATTTTACTATTTTTATTTATTTGTGCAATAAAGAATATATATATTTTCAAAGGACAGACATTAAAATATACTTACAGAGAAATCTTGAATATAAATAAAAAAGGAAAATCAGCTTCACGCTATATCTCGCACACAGCAGGGTAGGTAGAGGGAACATAGTGATAAGACACTTCGTTGTACATTTTCCGCCGAATTTACGAGGCATTGCGAGTTAAGTGGCGGAACTAAGTGCCGGGCTTTTGCCTTCGTGTCAGAGCAAAGAAAAGCAAATATTAAGAAGTAGTAATTTATTCCCTCGAATGTGGATCGAACCCACAACCGTCACGTTTCAGTCACACCCCTGGGTCCCGACGACCTCTCTCTCTCTCTTAAATATAGTAAAGTGTTTTTTAACTGAATTATTGCGGTGGACGGCAATCTTAGTACACTTTCGTCGAAATGAGCTATTTGTATTAGGCATAAGATGACTTGCTCTTATTGCGGCCGGCGGAGGCTGATTTACGAAACTTGTAAAATCTGCTACGACATGATTTATAAAAGTTTTACAAAATTATTTTGAAATTTTTATAGTATTTTTTATTAGATTTGGACTAACCGAAAAATGAACCGAAAATAACCTACTTTATTCTAGTCTATGTAACCGAATCTTTTCTAACTTTACTCTACTCTAGGTAACCAAACCAACTCTACGCTACTCCAAGAACCGAACATACTGTAAGTTCAGTTCCCACTCAGTACAATTTTTTAACAAAATTACAAAATTTTATAAATTAAAATTAAAATAAATTAGCTTCACGCTATATCCCGCACACAGCAGGGTAGGCAGAGGGAACCTAATGTTCCCCACTTTCTGCCGAATTTTGGAGGCATTGCGTGTTGAGTGGCAGAACTCAACGCCGCGCTTTGCCTCGACACCAGAGCGAAGAAATGAAAATATCAATTTAAGTAAATATTTCATCTCCTCGAGTGGGGATCGAACCCACAACCAGTCGGTTTTACAGTCACACTTTGTACTACTGCGCCACGACAGGCCTCAAAATTTTATAAATACATTATTAATTTAAAAAAAACAGACACTAAAAATATTAATGAATTTAATGAAGCTTATGAATAGATAAGACACTCCGTTCCCCACTTTCCGCCGAATTCTGGAGGCATTGCCTGTTGAGTGGCGGAACTCAACGAAACGCTTTGCGACACCAGAGTGGAGAAATGAAAATATAAAAGTAAAGTATGTAAGTAAATATTTAATTACCTCAAGGTGCGATCGAACCCACAACCATTTGATTTACGGCCACACTAACTAACTTTTACGGTCAACTCTGAGCCACGACTGGCCTCTTATATAATTGTAAAGTAGTATTCATATTCACATATTCTTTAAAAAAAATATCAATTTATATAAATTTCATTAAACTACTATCAAAATAAGCGGTTATAAACATTATAAATACCTATCAACACAAATATTTAATTTACTATACAACCAAAGTCACCGAATATAGTATGAAGAATGTCACCTCACTAATCCCGTATCCCGTTGCCGTAGTCCATTAATCATACACCGTACAAAGTGTACGTTTGATTCGACCACGTGGACGGACGGAGATAGACGTAAGCCGATCATAGCTTTATGTTCTCGCGAGTGATGGCGCGTAGAGAAATGGTTTTTCAAGATATTATTTATTAAAAATCCAATTAAATATTGACTATATATGGCGTGTATATATATATATCAGATTAGTTAAAGAAAATCTAGTGTTAAAACGTTCGTATTTAGTGAAGAAACTTACCGAAGCACTGAAATAAGCCTATCTTATGATATTTTAAATATCGAATAGAGTAATTATCTATCATATTATATACTTGTAATTATAATATTATATAGATCTAATATATTATATACGTGTAATTATTTTATTATTATTACGGAACTGTACATACAATAACTTATCAATATAGTGACTTATCACAAGGTTTCTTCTACCTACATCACACACATGAACACAATTTGCATTTGAATTATTTTTAAATTGATATTTTATATGGAAAAATATTTGTTTTAAACTTACTTTTTGTTTGAAAAAACATTGTACCTTTTAAAACAAAGAACTTAGATTTCTAAGAATTAAATATTAAAACCAGAGATTTTAATAAAAATTATCAAATATTTATAAATAAAAATTATGTAGTCAACTGTACCTGTCATATCCAAGTTTGACAATGTCACTGACGTTTAATACAAGTGACGTCGCCCTGACGTAGCGCAGGGATGCTGTGACAACAGTCAACAATATGTTAATGTTAGTTTCGTTTTAATAACGCTATTGTTATTATAACTACTTACCATTTTACTAATTATAAGTAGGTTTATAATTTATTGATGCTATTGTATAGCGTATCTCGTTTAGAAATGGTTGCAAGTTCAAATTCGGCGAGAGGAATTTTATTTATTTATTTTTTATTGTATAAAATTTAAATAGAAATATGCACAAAATGCGGGATTGATACTAAAAAGCGTTTTCTACCAACTTGGTCAAGTGGAAAATCATTAAAAAAAAGTCTTATTTTATATTTATATATTTACCTTGGAATAGTGTTTTATTCGTACATTATAAAGCAGTATATATAAAGCTACATTGTTAGCAGCATCTGATTGTAAACGCGATGGTAGTGAGATCGATTATCACTTAGGGGAATGATTATATTTTTATTACAATCTCTTCTCAAGAGTATGTGTGGCGTTAAGTTTCGCAATTCAATGTACAATATGTCGAATTGTCTGGAAAGTGCAAATCTGTGAGAATCATGTTTCCTCTTGTTCTTTCAAGTATAGAGGATAAAACATGAAGAAGACGAATATATACGTACTTACGAGAAAATATAATGGTTTTTACATTTTTATTGTATTGTTCATACATTTTTTTACAACTCTCTCCAGGATAGCAGTTCCGATCGTCACTATTTATTTAAAAAATACCAATTTACCCAACAAATTTTAAATACATTTTAATCAACTTAATAGATCTTCTCTAAACAACACAACTCGAGGTCAAAATGAACCAAGTGTTTAATAAATACAATAACGTCGCAGCCGGATATATCGTTCAATATGGAGGCCTTGATTTACGTTTTGCCATTTCAATTGTATAATATATCTTTGACCTGATATAATTGATATAATATTTGCATAAAGCTGTGGGTAAGTGTAAATGAAAAAATAGATAAAATATGTATGTAGATATAGAAATATCAGATTAATTGTTCAAGGTAAAATAACACGAGACCAGCCGGGTGTGTGTGAGTGTAAACGCGACAGGCTGTGGGTTCGATTTCAACTGGAAGAAATGAAATATTTTATATTTTCATTTTTTCGCTATGGTGTTGAGGAAAAGCGAGGCGATAAGTTTCGCCACTCAAAATGTAATGCTTCCAAATTCGAAAATGGCGAGCAGAGTGTCTTAACACTGGGCTCCCTCTGCCTATCCAACCAGCTAAAGCTGAAAGAACATAAAACGACGCGCTTTTCCTCAACACCAGAGCGAAGAAATGAAAATATAAATTTAAGTAAATATTTCATCTCCTCGAGTGGGGATCAAACCCACAACCAGTCGGTTTTACAGTCACACTTTGCACCACTGCGCCACGACTGGCCTCAAAATCAATCAAAAATTGAATAGAAAAAACGTATATTATTAAAATCTATCTTAAGTAAAATTCAATGAGAAAGTAATAAAAAATAATTTTAAAAGAATATCGAAATCTAAAATGCTCATACAATATAAACCACCAAACGCTATATGTATGTAATACATTGTATTATATTATACACATACGGACAGACAGGCGCAGAAATTCACAATTAACTCAGTATTATCTTAATGGACCCCACATCTTATTGATGGATCAATCAATGCCCATGGTCCATGGCTTAATTGATAGATCCATTTCTAGTTTTAGTTGGCTTCGATCAAAGCTTTTTGTTCGATTTAGTTTTAATTGTATTGATGTTTTGATCCGGGTCTGTATGTATACTTACGAAATATGGCTATATAACCTTATAGCAATATATTTTTTTATTTTAAAAGGGAAAAAAGTTTCTTAAGAAAATTGTAGAGGCCAGTCCTGGCGCAGGGGCACAAGCGTACCTGAAATAAGCGACAGGTGGTTGGTTCGATTTCCACTCTAAGAAATGAAATATTTTAGATTTAGATTTTCTCGCTCTGATTACGAGGCAAAGCGCAGTGATGAGTTCCGTCGATCAACCTCCAGAAATCAGCTTAATAGGAACGGAGTGACTTAATAGTAGGTTCGTAGGTTCCCTCTGCCCACCATGCAATGTGCGGAATACAGCATGAAGCTTATAGCAAAAAAAATGCAATATACCAATGCATTTTAAATATCTATATACATATTTATATGCAAAATAAATTAACAGAGCATATTAGATATAAATCAAATTTTGTATATGATGATACAATTTTCTCCAACTTCTCACCACCCAGCCCATATCTTTTTACATCTTTAGCCCCTATCCCAGTAGACTTACGGTCTCTTATCAATACTTCCCGCAACATTCCCACGAGTTCTGATAGCAATAAATAATGAAGATCCAATAACAGTGACTACATTAAATCAGGTTCCGGTACGATCAGTACTTTAATATCGTACGTGGTGATATATTGAAGATATCACGATAGTGGTGTAGTGAAATAAATTATATTTAATTTCATATGTCGGTTATATATCTAGCAAAGTAACTGTGAAATTGTTAATAAATATTGAACTAAACTGCCGTTCTGTTTGGTGTTTTCCATTGTTATTTTTTAAAAATATTTTTCATTTACTTACTAGATGTGGTTTTGAGTTAAAAACCAGTAACTTTTAAAAGAGATTTGCTAAAATTATAATAAATTTTAATAACATAATTTAAATTTTGGCTTTCGGAACAAATTAAGTTTTCCTTTAGAAACATTTTATTTAATAAATAAGTTGTGTTTAAATTTTAATTACTTTAATCAATTTAATCAGCTTCACGCTGTATCCCGCACACAGCAGGGTAGGCAGAGGGAACCTAGTGTTAAGACACTCCGTTCACCACTTTCTGCCGAATTCTGGAGGCATTGCGTGTTGAGTGGTAGAACTCAACGCCGCGCTTAACCTCGACACCAGAGCGAAGAAAATGGAAATATAAATTTAAGTAAATATTTCATCTCTTCGAGTGGGGATCGAACCCACAACCAATCGGTTTTACAGTCACACTTTGTGCCGCTGCGCCACGACTGGCCTCTGGTTTAGATTTTAGCTTTGTGCATTTTAAATTAGTAAGCATTAATAGAAAATAAGGTCATATAAATAATAAATGTATTATTAAAAATTATATAAATTATATTTTTATATTTTCTTCAAATAAAAAAAAATAATAGGCAAAATTATTTTAAATATATAGTTTGTTAAGCTGGAGACTACCGTTTAAGATTATTCCTTTTTTACTAAATTTGAAGACGCGAGTTCCCTTAAACTTTAAATAGTTTAGAGTCAGAGAAGAAAGGAAGAGCATTTATTTCTGTAACGAAGATTGTCAGCATCACGCTGTACCCCGCATATAGCAGGGTAGGTAGAGGAAACGTAGTGTTAAGACACCATTACCCACATATCGCCGAATTTTGTCGAACATTGCGGTTTGATTTGCACATGGCACCCAGAGCGAATGAAAATATTAATAAATATTGATTAATTCCCCCAAGTGGAGATCGAACTCACAACCGTAGCGTTACAGTCACACCCTTGCGTCCCAGTGCCACGACGGCCTCAATATAATGAAGATTCACATTACATAAACATATTTATATTTTATTTTTAATATACATAATATAATTGAAACAAAATTTATTATGCATTGAATAACAAGCGAAAGTATGTAATTAATGAGTTTGAACACACTACTTCGTACAGTGAAAATCGTGATTGAGCATATTGTAACACCTGTTGAAATAACCTTTTTATTATTACTAATCTACTTCAATTAAGTAAGCACGATTTATATATACACCTTCAAAATAAGTCTATTGACTAGTTATAGCCCACAGTTTTGTTTGCGTGGACGTGGTGGAAAAATTAAACCAAATTAAATTAATAAAAAATCATAGAAATTTCACAATTCTAGGTCCTTTTGACTTAAAATTATGAAATTCACCCAGAATTAGATTATAATATTTACCTAGAACTATGAAATTTAGCAGTTAGCGTCTACAGGTAGTAAGTACTAAGTCAGGGAAAAAATTGAAAACCATTACTATCAAATCATTTGTGATCCTAAAAAGCCTATAGTCCTATAGCCTTAAAAGGAGCGAAAAATTTGGTTTTAACTCGCTAGTTCAAGTGAGGTATCAGATGAAAGGGCTCTGGTCCAGCTAGGCTTGTATTTCAGAAAAAACTCAAGACCTCCAATTCATTTGAATCCCTCGGTGGGGGAGACCGAATCGGGTGTTTCTCGTTTTTAGTGTCATGCTAATTCCACGCACAACAGGTTAGGCAGAAGGAACCTAGTGTTAAGACATTTCGTATTCCATTTGTGATTTCCGTTCTCCATATTCCGCCGAACTCTTGAGGCATCTGAACGCCTCGCTGTGCTTGATTTTTATAGCGAAGAAATGAAAATATAAAATATTTCATTTTCCAAGTGGAAATCGAATACACAACCGTCACGTTTACTGCGCAAACTTTTACTCGTGCCACTGCGCCACAACTGCATCGGAAAATATATATAAAAAATTACATACGCGAAAATATATATAAAAAAATAAAAAATAAAAAAAATATTTAATATTGGCATAACTGTATATTGCGTAACTTTAAAATATAATATTTGAAGACACCAATTCTTTATTATAGCACAAAAGGAATATATATAAAAAAATATGTTATAAAGTCTTTTCATACATAATGGCATAGGACAAATCATGTCAATTACCCAACAATGGTTGTCTGATGCGCCACAACCTTGGCTTCGGATGACTAATATATAAATTAACCTTTGGAAATAGTGTCAGTACGGGAGGCTCAGTAAGTATAGAACAGGCTCAGCTGAGAATCGTTTTGACTTTGGACTTATCTTTTGTCTTTTAAGAACATGTTATATAAATATAGATAACTAGTCACCCAAACGCGGCTTCGCCCGCTTAATGTTATTGTTTTATTATAATAAATATTTTTTTTACATATTTGTAGCCTATGTGCTATTCTGATTTATAAGCTATATTACTGTAAAGTTACATCTAAATTGGTACAGTAGTTTTAGCGTGAAAGTGGAACAAACATCCATCTTCCCAAGGATAGGATACATAGGATCTGTATGGGTATATAATTGCGTTAGTCTAGTTTTTACTAATATAAAAAAAAATAATTGAATAAATAAATAAAAAAAAGAAAACAGTAGAAACATATGGCAGATAACAAAAGGTACGGATTACGAATCTGTAGTGTTAAATTTTGTTGTTTTTTCTGTTTAATTTTTAATTTTCGCTAAATGTGTAGAATACATTATTGTCAATTTTTTATTTTGTGTTTTCAAATTAGAGTTAAGAGTCTTAATACTTTAGGTTTCCTGTTTCCTCCCCATCTTTACCTAGCTATACATACAAAATAATTAGCTTCACGCTGCATCCCGCACACAGCAGGGTAGGCAGAGGGAATCCAGTTTAAGACACTCCGTTCCCCACTTTCTGCCGAAGTCTGGAGCAACTTAACGCCGCGCTTAACTCGCTCGACACCAGAGCGTAGAAATGGAAATAAAATTTAAATAAATATTTCATCTCCTCGAGGGGATCGAGCCCACAACCAGTCGGTTTTACAGTCACACTTCGTGCCGCTGCGCCACGACTGGCCTCTACATACAAAATAAAAACATATAATTCGAAATTATATACATTTTTACATATATTAAGATCTTTGAGTAGATTTCATATAAAATATAATATATTATATTCTTTTAATACTCATATTCTTTTAATACTAATGTTACCCAATTTGGTTTAAAATTGATAGCATTTTAAAAGGCAGCATCTTCGCTTCCTGGTCGTCTCTATATAAATCAAGGTCACGTTGTGAGTAAGCTCTATAGTGACCCTGCCATACAAAGCTTACGACAATAGATGAGTCTAATGTCGTAACATTTTTTAACAATAGCATCATTTTATAAGAAACTTTTATATAGTAATAGTTTTTTATGTTTAATTTAATTTCCGTTTATTTATAAAAGAAATAAATATATTTATATACACTTTAAGTTTAACTTTAAGTCTTTATTTCTTTATTATATTTTCACCTAAAATCTATAATTATATGAAGGAAAAGAAGAAAAAAAAAGACACTTAAAAATTAGGTTATCGAATCTAAGCAATGTAACAATGTATTGTGTGATGATCTTAAAGGCCGATAATATGTTGATTTTCTTGTATTAATTCATATAAATTTATAAAGTATATTAAAAAGCAAATTATTTAACTATTGATAACGTATATTATTATTTTCAATTGTCAGCTTCACGCTGTATTCCCCACACAGCAGGGACAGAGTGAATCTAGTGTTAAAACAGTCCGTTCCCCATTTTCCGCCAAGTTCCGGAAACATTGCGTGTTGAGTGGCGGAACTCAACGCCGCTCTTTGTGTCCATATCTGTTAAAGGTTTTAATAGGTAAATTTCTTGAATAACTAAAAAAAAAAATGTTAACTTAACGCTATATCCCGTAAGCAGCAGGATAGTAAGAGAGAACTCAGTGTTAATACAATCCGTTCTTTATTTTCCGAATAAATAAAAATATTAATGAATAATACTTCATTTGCCCAAGTGGAGATCGAACACACAACCGTCGCGTTACAGTCACACCCTTGTGCCCCTGCGCCACGACGGTAAATTTTTTTTATAATATATAGAAAATTAGAGCAAATTCAAAAATTGAAGTTCCTATATCCATAGCGTGGGTCATGGGTGGTCCACTGTACCCTATTGGGTATTCGTAGCAGTGCATAAAAATAAATATCAAACAAAAGATTTATTTCAATTACAACTAATGACCGTGAAAAACAATTATAACGCGACGGCGGCGCGAGGCGGTGATAGGCACCATACACATTGAATGCACTACATGGAAAATACGTTTTTCAAGAAATAAGGCGATATTATTCTATTATTTAAAATCAGCTTCACGCTGTATCCCGCTCTATATCCCGCACACAGCAGGGTAGGCAGTGGGAACCTAGTGTTCAGACACTCCGTTCCCCACTTTCTGCCGAATTTTGAAGGCATTGCGTGGCAGAACTCAAGGCCGCGCATTTGCCTCGACACCAGAGCGAAGAAATGGAAATATAAATTTATAAAAATATTATTATTCTCATTTCCTCGAGTGGGGATCGAACCCACAACCAGGCACGTTTACGGTCACAGTTTATACATTGTCACAGTTTGTACATTATATTAATATGAAAATTGACGGTATGTGGGGAACGCAATATCTTAACACTAGGTTCCCTCTGCTACCCTGTTATGTGCGGGATACAACGTGAAGGTGATTCAGTTTTTTTTTTAATTTAAAAATAAATATTAAATATGTTTCATATATATATATATATATATATATATATATATATATATATATATTTCTTTATCCGACGCGTACATTTATTGTGTACCGATCCTTATCTGACAGCTAATTATAATCTTCGATTAAAGGTTAGATTTCTGTCAGAGCTCGAGTAATGAGCGGCAGATTGTTTATAGCCGACGTTGAGGATTCATGCGGTTGTATGAAATGTATGAGACGGTACGTGTACACATATAAATTAAAATTAAATCTGTTTCACGCTGTATCCCGCACGTAGCAGGGTAGGCAGAGGGAACCTAGTGCTAACACACTCCGTTCCCCAATTTCCTCCGGGTTCTGGACGCATTGCGTGTTGAGTGGCGGGACTCAACGCCGCGCTTTGCATCTATACCAGAGCAAAGAAATGAAAATATAAATGTAAATAAATACTTCATTTGGGACCGTTAAAGTATTACGTAAGCAGTTTTTTTTGCAATTTTTTTTGCAATTTTAAGAAAAAGGTATTTTTTTAAATAAACTTAAAATTAAAAAAGAAATAACAAGCTAATACCTACTTCGCTTTACGCTGTATCCCTAGCCTAGGGTGACCAGGAAGGCACCCACACCAAGTTGTTTTTTTTTTGGACTTTTTCTTACTAGGATATTAATCTTACAAGAGACAAATATTTCTAATCTACTTATACTATTATTATGACGAACATATGTACGTACATATGTATGCTTTTCATATAAAAACCAAAAAGACAATTAATCACTTTCACCGAAAAAAAAAACAAAAAATAGTATTTTCACATTTTTTCAAAATCGATCAAAATGAAGACGTTTCCGCCTGAACATGTTCCAAACAGCTGAACATAAAAAATAACAAAATATATATTAAACACAAAAAAAAAAACAAAAATCTAAAAGACGAAACAGTGTAAAGTAAACATTGACGTGACAACTTTGACGCGGCTGCCGTTTCCCCGTAATTAGTGCATGCAAATAGCGTACTAATGACTGCACCATTGAACGCCGAGCACTGACCCTGCACACCGTCTTCGAACGGCCCAAGAGTTTCAAAGCCAAATTTATATAGTAAAAACTGTTTCACGCTGTATCCCGCACACAGCAGGATAGGCAGAGGGATAGTGTTAAGACACTCCGTTCGCCATTGATTAATGAAGTAGCTTGATAATATATATTAAAGAATATATTAAAATATTTTAAAATTGACACCAGTCGTGGCGTAAAGGCACAAGTGTGTGACTATAACGCGGTAGTAACGCTATAGGTTGTGGGTTTGACTCTCTCTTGTGGAAATGATATATTTAATTTTTATTTTTTGTCGCTTTGGTGTCAAATCAAAAAAAATAGGAACGGAGTTTCTTAACACTGGGTTCCTTTTCTGCTATATGCGGGATATATCGCGAAGCTGAAAAAAAAAATATTAAAAAAATATTTCAGTTGAATATTATTCTTAAGCGATATCGATTTTAATACTAACCGGAACTAGAATAGAACTTGCTACCAAAAGGTTAAAGGTAACCTGTAACGTATGCTGAGACTACTAATCCTATACCTATAATTATATAGTAGATACAGTAAAATCAATAACAAAATGAAAAAAGTTAAAAAAACGCTAAACAAACTGTTAACTAACGAGTGAAGGTTAATTGAATGCTAATAACTGCATCGCAGTCAGTGTCACTTGCGGTCGTTACTCAGGTAATGTGAGAAGAACTGTTATTTATCTTGTTATATTTAATAAGTTATTTAAATATTTTTAGAAAAGTATAGCCTCTTGGAAACGTTCTTATCGAGCTACGTTGAAATTCTTATACGATTGTTACAAAGTATGGCTCAGTGGTGAGGGCGCTTGGACGGTTTTGTAAAGGCGCGAGTTCAAATCCCGCTACGCTACGCTTTTTCTCTCCAAATTGTGGTATAACACTTTAAAAAGGTTAAAAGATTATTCACATATCTACGGATACGTTGAAATTCATATAAAACTAGGATAAGATTTCAGGTTAAAGTAAACTAAAACCTAAAGTTCTATTCATATATAAATATAATATAAATTATTGTGTAGTATTTAACAATAAGAAGTACTGTGGAAATACTTGTCATCTATACATATAATAAAATTGTAACTGATCGCTGTCTGTCTGTACTGAATAAATAGAACCTAAAATAATGATTTTGAATATTTTTCTGTCTGTCGGTTTGTTTTTTTTGACAAATAATTGTCAGTTTGTTAGTATGTTTGTTCACTCTAATCTCAGAACCGGCTTTACAGACTTTGTAATATTAGTATATCGTTGTAATACTTTTAATATATATCTTGCGTTGATAATATTAATAATGTAGATGATTTTGTGTAGTTTTTTTTTATTAATTGTTTCTTTTGTTTGTTTATTTTCAATTCCTGTTCGTTTTAATTAATGTTTTTAGGATTTTATCTATTATTTAGAATTATGACGCCAGTAGTGGCGCAGTGGCACAATGTGTGACTGTAAAATCGTCTGGTTGTGGGTTCGATCCCCACTCGAGGGGATGAAATATTTACTTAAATTTATATTAGCATTTCTTCGCTCTGGTGTCGAGGCAAAAGCGTGGCGTTGAGTTCTCCCACTCAACACGTAATGCCTCCAAAACTCGGCAGAAATAGGGAACGGAGTGTCTTAACACTAGGTTCCCTCTCCTCCACGTCCTCCACGACTGGCCTCACTATTAAGATAATTTCAATAATATTAATTTATCCTGACTGATTCACACGATTTGTGCTAAAAATAATGATTCATAATCAGATACATTGTAGAATATACTTTAAATAAATAATTTAAACATTTTGTTGTATGTTTGTAATGGAAATTGCATTACAAATGTGGTCAGTAGTGGCGCACGGGCAACGAGATGTGACTGTAAAATTAATAGGTTGTAGGTTCGATTCCATACGGGGAAATGAAATATTACATAGCGCGGCTTCAATTCCGCCACTCAACAACATGCAATGCCTGTCGAGGAGTGTCGAGTGTCTTAACACTATTTTCCCCCTGTACTATTCTATATGTAGGATACAGCGTAAATATATATATATATATATATATATATATGTGTGTGTTTCCTATCTCAACATACTCCTTTATAAAGAGTTGATTATGATAGCTCTGGCTAACAATCGTCTGGAAAGTGCGCTAAACGGGGCCCCGAGCGGGCAATTTACTCACATCTTGCACCGTAGGAATTTACTTGTAATAAGTGAGATCTACCCTCCTCCAAATACAATACTGGATCATTTAAATGTATGGCGGTGATATTCCTGTTACGGGACGTTTTGTTTTAATGTTATATATGTTATAAGCAGCAATTGGATATTTAACGATAATAATGAATCTAACCTAAGATCCTGGCGAAAGCTAGGAGGAAGAAGGAAGTATGGGAAGTATGGAAACAGTAAATTGTAATGCAAATTGCTGAATTTGCTTGGCGGAATTTGCTTAGCCTTTTTCCCTTCCAGATATATATTTATTTATATTTTATCAATGTTTTTTTTTTCCTAGTTTCACGCTGTATACCATGTGTATAGCAGGATAGGCAGAGGGAACAAAGTGTTGACGCATTTCGTGGGAAACGGACCAATAAATTGTGTGATGAGTCATGGTACTTAACGCCGCGCTTTGTCTTGATACCAAAACGATGTAGTGGAAATAATTCAGTCCACAAAAATTGCAACAAAATATAATAGAAAAGTTGAGAGATAAAGGAATGCTACGTAATAATGCAAGGGCCGTGTACTGATATGCTGTTTCGGTTTATGTACACGTTAGCATGGTACAAGTAACAAGATACCGGAACAAAAACTATATTTTATATGATTTTTTTATGAATTGGACTAACTTAGAAAGCGATTTAAGTTCAATCAAGGAGAGTTTTACTTTTCGTTTTGTGCACATTTACATATTTGAAGAAGAGTAGAGAGATTCTTCCGTTGCCCATTTTGATATGTGAAGTTGAATGAAACCAATAGTATTACTATGTTTACAAGCAAAATTATTATTAACCTATTTTAAGAAAAGAGGTTATAATTGTTAATTAAATATTTTGACATGTATGTGATATTGTAGAAAGTGTGGTATGGTGATTTATCTATTAGGACTTCTATATGTATGTTTGTCTACAAGTTTCTCGAAAAATAGTAGTTATAACATCTATACCAACAAAAAGACTGACTAGTCGAATTTGGTGTTTTAAGCATAAAAAATTAATGTTCCTAATTTTTATTATTAAAATAAGCTAAGAACTACAGATTTTTCTAGAGATTTCGATATTAAATCTTTATAACTTACGTATTAAAAAGTGTTAATAAATTCTACAAAAAAAAAAAACTTATTAACTTAAACAAAAAACTTGTACCACAATCGATCCAATATTGGAAAATTGTCTAAATTATTGAATGCCTTTGCGCTATAGCGGCGCTCGTGGGAAAACGGCTGAGTTTCCACGTGAGGCACACCTTGTCTAAACAAGACTCTTGCGTTTGTAAATTGAATATAGATAGGTAATTTACTTTGTTTTCGCGCTTTCCTGAATTGTACTTGGTAATGGCGGTCATTACTACGTATAATTTATTTCTAAATGTCAATAATAATAATTGAGACCAGTGGCGGCGCAGTGGCACAGAGTGTGGGTTCGATCCCCACTCGAAGAAAATAAATATTTATTAAAATTCATAATTTAATTTCTTCGCTCTGGTGCGGCGTTGAGTTCCGCACCCACCACGCAACGCCTCCAGAATTCGGCGGAAAGTGGGAAACGAAGTGTTTAACATTAGGTTCCCTCCACCTATCCTGATGTGTGCGGTATACAGCGTAAAGCTGATTTTTTTTTACATGTCAATATAGTATAATTTTTGTATTATATTAACAGATAAATATTTATATCCTAAATTATGTATCTGATTTCAGTTATATGTAGTTAATATTACTTACTTGGGAAACGTAAAAAATTTGAACGGTGCGGGATTTAAGCCCGCGCCTATTAGAAACCGTCCAAGCGATCTGACCAACTAAGCCAGACGTTCTTATCGAACTACGAAAATTCGAAATTCGAAAAAAACGTCGAAATTCTTATATGCTACACTTATTTATGTCGTTAGCATTTCTTTAAAAATAGTAAAAAATGTTTAATCTATACTAATTTTATAAAGCTAAACAGTTTATTTGATTGAGATCTCAGAAGAATTATTTTTGTCTAGAAAAAAAAAAAAAAGGACGACATTACATCATGTTAATATCGTTACTTGTGGTCGGAGTTACCTTCTGTATATAAAATGTACGATTTATACACAACTTTTAATTATTTCTATTTGACCAAACGAGCAATACTGCGGGTAAAAGCTAGTTTATTAATAATAAGCTTTTTTTCTGCGCGGAAGTCAGTCAGTAAGAACTGGTGACCTCCCGCTTAGATACATGAGAAGTGATATATTAACCGCCATGTCGACATGTGAGTGTATGTAATAATAAAATTAAAAATTAAATTAAATTAAATTACCGCTATACGCTGTATCCCGCACACAGCAGGGTAGGCAGAGGGAAGCTAAAGTTAAGACACTCCGTTCCCCACTTTCTGCCGAATTTTAGAGGCATTGCGTGTTGAGTGGCAGAACTCAACGCCGCACTTTGCCTCGACACCAGAGCGAAGAAATGAAAATATAAACTTAAGTAAATATTTCATCTCCTCGAGTGGGGATCGAACCCACAACCAGTCAGTTTTACAGTCACACTTCGTGCCGCTGCGCTATGACTGGCCTCGTATGGTATGTAATAATAGTTCTACTAATTCTATAATTCTTATTACTATTAATTATTTAAATAGAATTAATAGTAATAAGACATTTTATATTATATTTTTTGATTTGTTCTACTAGACATGGTAGATACAGAGAAACTGAAGTGAATACACTCCGTTCTAAACGTGGTTCAGCCTGAATTCGAGATATCGCTAACATGACATTGGTGAAGCGATTAGTGCTCAAGTGGCACACTCGAAGCGCCATAAAACATAGACATCGTTTTTGGCGGAACATAACGCCACGCTTTATCTAACCAGAGTAAGAAGATAAAAATAATCAATTTCTCTTGATTGAACCCAAAATCATCATGTTTTCAGTCACTATAGCATTGCGCTACTATAGCCTCGATAGTTTGTATTAGGTCGTAATAATATTGTGATTAATATATTATATTAAATATATAATATTAAAAAATATATATGAAGCCAGTTGTGGCGTAGGGGCACAAGCGCAACCGAAAACGCGACCGGTTGTGGGATCGATTCCCACTCGAGGAGATGAAATATTTACTTAAATTTATATTTTCCATTTCTTCGCTCTGGTGTCGAGGCTAAGAGCGGCGTTGAGTTCTGCCACTCAACACGCAATGCCTCCAGAAAACGGCAGAAAGTGGGGAACGGAGTGTATAACGGTTGACATATTTAATATTTCATCGCTCTGGAAAATTGAGTTTTGCCATTCAACACGCAATGCCCCCAATATTTAACGGAAGTGTCTCAAACCTAGGTTCCCAGGTTCCCCCTACTTCCTCCCCTTTGTGTGGGATACAATGTGAGACAAAAAAAATATTGTTTTTACAATACAGAATGTACAATTTACAACACACATAGTAAGTATCGCGTGCGCCTTTTTATTAGCTAATAAGCGCAAACCCACTCATTGATTTTGCCGTTTTGTGCCACTTATTGAACCCTTGTAATACCTTGTATTATTTTTATTTTCTTTTACATTTTTCTTCATCTTTCTCAACGTGGGAATTTTAATTTAGACCGAAGCTATTTGTATGGAATTTATAAAGAAATCTTGTAACTTGATCATGTACGAATATGTATAAGTAAAAATCAGCTTCACGCTGTATCCCGCACACAGCAGGGTAGGCAGAGGGAACCTAGTGTTAAGACACTCCGTTCCCCACTTTCTGCTGAATTCTGGAGGGATTGCGTGTTAAGTGGCAGAACTCAACCGCGCTTTGCCAATGAATAAGTAATTATATCTATTTGAAAACTTTCATATGTTTTCACAAAATTTGTGGATTATAATATCTCTTTAAATTTTATTTAGGCATGTGTAGCGTAGGGGCAGTAGCTTGTGATTATAATTGCTATGGTTGTGAGTTTGATTCCCATTTTGGGAAATAAGTATTCAATATTTTCATTTCCTCCCTCTGGTAATAAAGCACAGCGCTGCGTTGAGTTTCACCACTTAAAACTCATTGTTTCGAGAAACTGGGGCATGGAAGCAACATAAGGGGAACGGAATGTGTTAATATTTGGTTCCCAGGTACTCTCTGCAACTATTGATACCGTCCCCTACCACAAGGTGTTCTTTTAAGACAGGACCAACGTATAAATATAAAAATATATACTTATTTTTTAAGCAAATCAAAATTAAAAAACAACAAATCAATCAAAACATATCATTAATATATGTAACAGTCGGAAGTACCGCATTCATATGAAAATTTACCACTTAAGGCCGGGTCAATTTTTTTTTAAGTGGTGGCAAGGTTCCACGCATGTTTAATTGATCAGTAGTTTTAGACGTTCACATAATGCATACATTCACTTGTTATATTACACCACATAGTCTAATAATTATTTTTTATATAGCTTCACGCTGTATCAGACAGTGGACAGAGGGAACCTGAGGACCTAATGTTGAACACTTCCGTTCTCCACTTACCACCGACGACGGAACTCAACGCCGCGTTACCTCCAATGGGAATTGAACCCACCACCGAGACCACGCTTGTGCCCTTACGCCACGATCGACCTGAAATCTGGTTTGTCAATATTATGTTAAAAAAAATTGTATAGCTAAGTGAATAGAAAAAATCGATGTATAATCGATATAAAATAACGATTATATTTAAACTTGTCTGATGTTGAGAAATTATTAAAGAAATATTAGAAATTTCGATCTTATCAAATATTTAACATCTTGTGTCTCTCGCTCGGGATAAATCGTCTTTATTTTTTCCTAATCGATATTAAAGAACAGATGCGATCACTACCTTATAATAAAATCGATATATTTACATCTAAAAAAATATAGCTATAAAATATATCTATTATTCCAAATAACTTAATAAAGATGATTATAGTATTTGACCTTTATTAAATTGCCATATTGAACAATTTGGTCTTATTTCAATTATCTTTTAAGGTCGATTTACAAAATTTCGAAATATATTAAAGTGGAATAAAGAAAATTAAAATGCTCGCCGATCAATTTGAACCATTTGTTATAATCTAATTGTGCGGAAATGAAGCCATGGCCAATTTTGAATGTGGTTAAATACGCATATTATATATTTTTTTTGTATGAGTCATATACCTAAAGAACAAATTCTTTCTAGCTTAAAAACAGCAAAAAAACAGCTTTACTCTGTATTACGCACTCAGTACAGTAGGGTCAGCAGAGGGAACCTAGTGTTAAAAGCACTGTTTTTCACATTCCGCCGATTTTTTCGAGGCATTGCGATTTACGTGGCGGAACTCAACGTCGGGCTTTTGCCTTGGAGCCAGAGGGAAGAAATGAAAATATTAATAAATACTGATCATCCCACCGAGTAGAGATCGAACCCACAACCATCACATTATAGTCACACTCCCCGTGCTTGTACTCCACGCCACAACGGCCTCTTCTAGTTAGCTTAAATGTTAAAAAGAAAATTTGATATTACATACTATTTTCATGATTCTTCCGCCCCATATTGATTAAGACTTAACAATCGCAGTTTTGTCTAAAAAAAGTACTTAACTTACTTAACAATACAAATCATTGTAAACATTTGCAATAAACCTATAATTTTGCAAGAAAATAAAAAAAAAATGCAGTATAAAAATAACAATTATATTAAAATATCGATAAAATATATATGCTAATTAAAAACATGGTGTTGAAAATATTTAATGTGCAATAATTTGTCAATTGCCGAAGAACATCGAGACGTTATCGGTGTATCGATTATGGTTATATCGATTATAGATATATCGATTCGTCACGGATAGAATAATAATTTCGACAGGTTCACCATTTATAAGAAGATTTATTAACGACTCATATTGATTTTAATGGAGGTCCATTACGTTTATCTGGACGTTTTGATGTTATTTTTTATATTTTATTAGGATATAAAGCTTATTATTTTATTTTGTATATTGTCTGTTAACTTCGTTTTTTTTGTAACTGTTATGACTAGGTAACTCTATTCTACTCTCTTGATGGGAGAGTAAACTAAATATAAATTTAAATGAAAAAATATGCTTTGCTATTCCGCATGGAAGTTAGATACCACTATAAAGAAATTTATTTAGAAAACGTAAAAATTTGAACGTAGCGGGACTCGAACCCGCGCCCCCTGAAAACTGACCAGGCACTCTGACCACTATTTTGCTATTTTTTTGTGTATTTTTACATGTTTACTATAAGCCACCATTAATATTACTATAAAGTTATGGCAAAAAAAATCATTTAAGATACACATTTTGCTTCTGAGGTCAGTCGTGGCACAGCGGCACGATGTGTGACTGTAAAACCGACTGGTTGTGGGTTCGATCCCCACTCGAAGAGATGAAATGTTAAACTTGAATTTATATTTCCATTTCTACGCTCTGGTGTCGAGGCTAAGCGCGGCGATGAGTTCTGCCACTGAACACGCTTTGCCTCCAGAATTCGGCAGAAAATGAGGGACGGAGTGTCTTAACACTAGGTTCCCTCCGCCTACCCTGCCGTGTGCGGGATACAGCGTGAAGCTGATTTTTTTTAATTATGCTTCTATTTCATAAAACTTTATTATGCTCTTCTTCTTCTTCTTCTTCTTTATAAATTTTACATGAAATAAAATTAGACCAGTCATGGCGCAGTAGCACAAGCGTACGACAGTAAACCGACAAGTTTTCGGTTCAATTACCACTAGAAACGAAATATGTAATATTTTCATTTTTTTCTATTTTCTTACGAGGAAAAGCGATTAGAGTTACTGAAATACACCTTTAATATCAGAAAGAGTGAATGAAAAATATCTATTTCAAAAACATAATATTTCTCTCGTGAAATGATTAAGTCATTATCACCATTCCTTGACACGTAGTTAAATCGACCAGTTGACTGCTGAGTATCTAATTTTACCGATTACTATTAAAAACCGGTTAAAGTTGTAAAAGCTTCTAACCCATGACGTATGGCGACTAAAATAGTCTCGCTTCAACCAATCGGAATGCGGTTAATTAGTTTTGCAAATTGTTACTAACAGATTTATCTGCATCTAGGAACTAGGTCTGGTAGTATTTTATATATGTTTTTTTAGGTATATAGATCGAACCTGGGAACCAAGTAAGATATCTCCCTAAGCTACCTTCCTAATTAAGAATCTTCCGTTCGCCACTTTTCGCCCAATTCTGGAGGCATTGCGGGTTGAGTGGCGGAACTCACCGCCACGCTTTGCCTCGACGCCAGAGCGAAGCAATAAAAATATACAAATAAAATAAAATCAAATCAGCTTCACGCTGTATCCCGCAAACAGTAGGGTAGGCAGAGGGAACCTAGTGTTAAGACACCCCGCTCCCCACTTTCTGCTGAATTCTGGAGATATTGCGTGTTGAGTGGCAGAACTCAAAGTCGCGCTTAACCTCGACACCAGAGCGAAAAAATGGCAATATAAATTTAATTGAATATTTCGTCTCCTAGAGTGGGTATCGAACCCACAACCAGTTGCGTTTACAGTCACACTTTGTTCACCTGCGCCACGACTGGACTCATAGGGATACTTATTCTATAAGTAAAACGTAAGCTTATTTCCAGGTTCGACCAAGGCAAATCAACGAAAGGCGCGAGCAAGCTCCGGCGCGACCTGATCAACGCGGAGATCGCAAACCTACGGGACCTGCTGCCGCTGCCGCCGTCGACCCGACAGCGGCTGTCCCAGCTGCAGCTGATGGCGCTAGTCTGTGTTTATGTGCGGAAGTCGAATTATTTTCAGCAAGGTTGGTTTCTACTATTTATATATATATAAACGTAACATATAATAACTGTAAAAAAAAAATTTAGGCCAGTTGAGGCCAAGACGTAAGTGTACAGAATCTGAAAGTGGAATGGAGTGTATTAACACTACGTTTCCTTTGCCTACACTGCTGTGTGCGAGATACGGGATCTTAAAAAAACTATATAAATACATTTTTTTGCTTAAATTGTCTTGTTAATTTTTATATCATAACCGTGTGTTTTTAAGAGATTACATAGGAAGGGACAAAAATATTATAACTTTTTATTTTACTAAACTAAATAAGGTTGAAGGTTAAAGGTTAAAAAAACATAAATATTTTCTGATCGAACACTGAAAAGTTCAAATGTAAAAAAAACTGTGGCATGTGATTCGATTCGATCACATGTCACAGTTTTTTATGATTCGATTCGAATTTGAAATGGTTTTGTTTTTCAACGAAATTTTTAGTAATTTTTGCTTTTTGCATTTTTTTATTTAGCTGTAGGTTCACGAGACGTATCTTCTAGCTTTTGATTACGCGGCGAATATAAAATACAGCAAAATCGATGTAAATGCTAGTGTCGTTTGATTGTGTTGACTTAAAAGCTCGATTTTTATGTTACATCAAGGAGCTATGAACTTAAATATATTAAATTAACTTCAGCTTGATACGGCAAAGCAAATCTTCCACGTAAACTTTCAATAAATAAGTCATATATACATTACATATAGTTAACATCTATGAAGAAGCCAGTCGCTGCGCAAGGGCACATAATCGACTTGTTATGAGTTCGATTCCCGGTAAATGGAATGAAATATTTAATGTCTTCATTTCCTCACTCTGATAATCTGATAAGATAAAGCGCGGCGTTGCGGGGTTGAGTTCCACTCAACACGCAATGCCTCGAAAATTCAACAGAAAGTGTGTAACGGAGTAAAAAATATATGTATATGATTAAATTTAAATAACAACAAAATTTATATATATAAATAATTTCTTCATAAGTCTACATTTTAACCGATTATACAAAAGAGTATACTTACAATGCTTCTATTATGCATATAACGATAGTCAATACTTCACCACGGTACATTAAAAGTCCATAGGTTATGCCAGCATTAGGGCTTATCTTTGAGGAAGATCAACACTTAAACGGTTTTCTTGAGAAATAATGTTGTATTACCGACTCGTAAATAATTCCATCGACCCCAACAACGTAGGTAAGTATCGATTTTGTTTATTTCAATCTTCCATAGTTCTTAGTACTATAGTGATGCCAACGGCATATTTATAATATGAAGAAATAAAATTATTTTTTTGCATCAATATCGTTAAATAACAAATATGTAATACATAACAGCAATAGATTTGGGCCGTCGTGGTGCAGTGGCACAACCTTATGATTGGAAACACGACGGCTGTGGGTTCGATGCTGTACATCGAAAAAATGTTAAATAATTTCATTTCTTCATATAGCTGACAATAGACAAAAATAGTTCAAACCATTTCCTTGCTCACATTTCCTTGAGCTACAAAATTGCTCGTACTATATATTTATTTATATTAAGTTAATATCTTAGCTTAGCTAATATCGCTCCCCACTTTCCGCTTAATTCTAAAGGCGTTGCGTGATAAATGGTGGAACTAAATAGCACGTAATAAAAATATTAAATATTTCATCTCCTCGACTGGGAATCGAACTCACAACCTATCGCGTTTAGTCACACGCCTGTGCCCTTGCGCCACCACTGACCTCAAAAACAACATGATATTTCAAATGGAACCCATATAATATTTTATGATTACAACTAAACATAAGCAACATATACATATAAAGTACGGATCAACGCACCGGACAGACAGTGACAGCTCCACGCGTGTTAGATATTAATTTATTCACGGTTTGTTAGGGTAAGTGGCTGCCAACGAGGCCTGATGGCGACCCAACTCCGAAAGGTCATAGGTTCAATTTTAATATTAAAAATGATATTAAATTATTTTGTTATTTTACTTTATAAATTTATGTATATTTCCATTTCTTCGCTCTGGTGTCGAGGCGAAGCGCGGCGTTGAGTTCTGCCACACAACACGCAATGCCTCCAGAATTCGGCAGAAAGTGGGGAACGGAGTGTCTTAGCACTAGGTTCCCTCTGCCTACCCTGCTGTGTGCGGGATACAGCGTGAAGCTGATTTTTGATTTATTTGTTATTATCAGAAACAACCCGCCCAAGTTTAGATGTAATGTGTTATTATAGTTTTCTAGGACTTCTTTAGAATTTCTAGAGTTTTCCGTACCACAAAATTATTTTAGTACCAATTTGTTGTCCGTCTATCGGGATCATTTATCTCAAGATCGTGTGTAGGTATTGAAGTGACATTAAAATTAATGAATTTAGGTACGTGTCCCTTAAAGTACAGAAAATATCAAGCTTTTAAAGTCAATGCAACCAAAAGATTAGAGCGTTTATTGCATCGATATTGCTACATTTAGTATGAAATTTACAGAATTATCAATACTATAGTACCCTATACTTCCCGTGGATCTATTACAATTATTCCGAATATATCACAGTAGGCAAAGGGAACCTACATGTAAGACACTCCGCTTCCCACTTTCCTCCTTAAAAATGGATTTTATTTAAATTCATAATATGGAACACATTGTAACATTAGACTATAGTGTAATATTTTGATGTAAAATAACTACATAATATAATGAAATAAACAAAAGTTCGAAGTAATTGCCAATAAATATATAAATAATGTAATTTGAAATTAGATACAATCACACTAAAAATTTTCGTAATAAAGACAGAAAAAAGAGTTAAAAAAATAAATAACCATAAGAAATATATATGTATCCTAATTCAAAGAATACTTGTATGTATTAATAATTGCGTAATAAATAAATCAGCTTCACATTGTATCCCGCACACCTGTATACCTATAACCTAGCACGACAAGACACTCCGTTCCCCACTTTCTGCCGAATTCTGGAGGCATTGCGTGTTGAGTGGCAGAGCTCAACGCCGCGCTTTGCCTCGACACCAGAACGAAGAAATGGAAATATAAATTTAAATAAATATTTCATCTCCTCGAGCTTGGATCGAACCCACAACCAGACGGTTTTACAGTCACTCTTTGCGCCCCTGCACCACGACTGGCCTCTTTATACAGAATTGCGTAATATTTTTGACTATATAAAAAAAATCGCCTAAACTACTCGTTTAACCCTGTGCCTTTCTATCAGAAACATTTAAGCATCAGCCAGTTAGCGCGGTTTCCTTCAAGCTCAATTTAACAGATTAACACAAGGTCGCATATCCTACCTAAATATCGATATGCACGCTACCATCAAAACGCAGCCTTGAACCGATCGAACCGAAAATCGATAATTACGTAACAAAATCGATGTTCTCACGATTCGAAATACAGTTACAGTTATCCTTATTGGTGGTTTAAACAATGGTTTCGCTTTTGATAGGAAAATTAGAGAAAATTAGCGAGTTGGAGCGGCTACCGTCTGATTGTTATTGGCACTAATGGTGCCCGCCGGGAATTGAACCTGGGAGAGTGGTGTCACGCCCGCCTGACCGCGGGGGGTTCACATGGCGTAGGAAGTCTGCGTTTTCAGACAGACACGTGGAGATGTGGCTCTGGTGTTTTCTCACGGGATGTATGGATGTAGAATTTTATGATTTCGTAATTGTAAAATATAGTGTTACTATATGTATATTGACGCCATTCGTGGCGTAGGGGCACAAAGTGTGACTGTAAAATCGACTGGTTGTGGGTTCGAGCCCCACTCGAGGTAATAAAATATACATTTACATTTTCATTTCTTTACTCTGATAACGAGAAATTCGTTGCGAGGTAACGAGAACGAGGCGGGAAATTCAATTTTTTTTCCTAAGTGTGGAATAACAGTTTAAAAATGTTAAAAAACTGTATTAATTTTTTAACCTTATCCATCGAAATCTTTCGTTGTGCGGGACGACTACCGTCTTTGTTTCTATATGGCGCGGCTCGGTAACCGACGATCGTGGGAATCTTACTTTGCATATGATTTGCTTAGTTTGCTCCTCGATCATTTCAATATTGATCGTCTTCACAAATTCAATATTGAAATTTTAGATCTGGACAGCTTTTGTTATATTTATACTAATATTTTGTAAATAATAGATGGAATATTTTAAAAAGGTGTTTATTTTTTACGTGATTTTTTTACTTTGTTTCCAATGAATTTTAGTTTGACAACCTTTTATTTGATAACAATAAGGTACTAGCTTACTATTATGATTCTACATATGTTTTAAATTTGACAAGAATGGGGAATGGAGTGTCTTAACACTGTGTTTCCTCTACTTACCTTGCTATTTGCGGGATACAGCGTGAACCTAAATACAAAAAACCAAAGACAAAGACAACTATACGTTGGTAATATCAAAACAAGTCATCGAGCAATCAAACCTTCAACAATATCATAATAAGTGTATCTAAATACTGAGATCGTGGGTCCCGGGTTCGAATTAGCGTACACGCACACATATTTTCTCAACAATTTTTGCATACCTCCATGGGAACTAGCCATCTTTCAGTCTAATTAAGTACACCGCATCGGTAATATGTGGTGTATACTCGCGTATCTTCGGTGGATTATTTAATATTACACTTTGCTTTCTTTGGAATGTTTATACATTGGTTGGGTACAGAGATAATATTTATAATTTAGTTTTTTAAAAAAAACGGCCAGTCGTACCGCATGGGGTGACTATAAATGTGACAGGTTGTGGATGTCTGTGGAACTTTTGCGTGTTGAGCGGTGGAACTAAACTCCGCGCTTTTCCTGGACATCAAAAAAAAATGCAAAATAAGCTGTGTCGAATATCAATTAGCGTTATCACACGCCGTTACTCAGTTTCCCGATATTGTAGATTGCGTGTTGAATGGCGGAATCAAACCTCGCGATGTTTTATAATAAAACATTCTAATTAATAAAATACACTAATAAAAGCGAAGCTGTCGTAGGGAAGGGGCACAAGGAAGCGACGGTTGTGGGTTTGACCCCCAGTCGTGGGAATCAACTGAATATATACTTTTATTTCCTCGCTCTCACAAAGCAAAGCGCGGGATCAGTCACGCAATGCTGCCAGAATTACGTGGCAAGTTGGAAACGGAAACGTCTTAATGGGAGCGGAATGCCTTAAGATTAGGTTCCCAGATTCCTTCCCTCCCCATCCCTTTGCATACCTTGCTATGCGCAGAATAAAGCGTAAAAAAAAACAAATAAAATGAAAACGCTCAAATGTTATTTTTAAATAATATATTATGTAATTTTCTACATAAAAAATAATACTACAATCTTTTAAACGAAATAATTTAAATCTATATCTTGTCAAGAGCTGATGCACGTGTATAGGTACATTAACACTATGTGATTTATAAGAGAAGATTACACAGTAAATATATTTCTTATCATTAACATAAAACAGTCATTTATAAAATCACTACTTAACGAAGTTGATCGCCACTCTAAAGGATGATTCAGATACAGGACCGAAGTGTTCGTTTACTACTTGCACAATTAATTGAAGCTGGTAGACACTGCACTATTTTAAGAGATAAATTTGATTTATATTTTGTAAAATGTTGAAAGCTAAGTACTTGGCCTCCTGTAACTATATACAACATTAAAAAATATCTTTTTATTTTTGTCTTATTTTCTAATATGTTTTTATTTTTAAGTTAAATGTAAATCAGAGAAAATCTATGTTCTTAGAAATTTTGTTTCAAGTAATCGATTATAAAACTATATATTTTTACTTACCTTAAAATCGTAACGAATCAGTCTCTGTACATAGAAGATTTATAAGACTGGATCTCTTTTTTACATATATATATATATATATATATATATATATATATATATATATATATATATATATATATGTATTCTATAATTGTGTATCTTTTTTTTACCGGTCAATTTTCCTCGTGTGTTTCCCATACAACGTGACATTGGCGAAATGAAATGTGCTAAGCTGGCACGCTCCAAACGCCATTATAAGAAATCAATCAATCAAGATTTATAAGAAAGAATCCTATTAGTATCTAATATTATTATTAGAAAACAAAAGATTAATCTGCTTTAGATTAAATCAAAATTAAAATTAAATCAGCTTCACGCTGTATCTCGCTCCCAACAGGGTAGGCAGAGGGAACCTAGTATAAAGACACTCCGTTCTCCCGTTACCGCCGAATTTTGGAGGCATTGAGTGTTGAGTGGCGAAACTTAACGCCGCTCTTCGCCTCGGCACCAGAGCGAAGAAATGAGCATAAATTTAAATAAATATTTCATTTTCACGAGTGGGTATCGAATTCACAATCGTCCTTTGTGCCCCTGCTCCTGGCCTGGGACTCTAAAGCCGATTAGTGAATAATAATTACTTATTTCGAGCGGACGAAGCCGCGAGTGGGTTGCTAGTAATTAAATAAACAAACGAAAACATATATAATACATATATATGTACGTACAATATTCTATTTTTAATGGTACAATAATCTTCGCGCAATTATATTAAATGATAGTGTTGCGAGTTTACAAAGAGACAACTGCGATATTGGTAATAGCGTTAAGTACCGTCCTGCCCCTGTAGTTCGTGTAATGATACTCGATGCACTGTAACCGTGCATTTTACCTACTGTTTATAGGTTTGTAGTCTGTGAGCACTCATACATGTTATAGGTACGTATTATATAAGTAAATAATATCGGGAATTTCCAAATGCAACTCTATACATGAAATCAAATAGAGTCAACTTCAGGCAGAGGGAACCTAGTATTAAGATGGAGTGTCTTCCCCATCGAGCTCTGAAGGCATTGCGTTTTTGCCTCGACACCAGAGCGAAGAAATGAAAATATAAATGTAAGTAAATATTTCATCTCCTCGAGTGGGGATCGAACCCACAACCAGTCGATTTTACAGCTGCTGCGCTACGACTGGTCTCTAATCGATCGATCATATTAAAATGTGAAAATATAATAAAATAAATGATAATGTCACATTATCACCTCGTATATGTATGTAAATATGTTTACATATAATCCAATTAGTGAGCGCGCGGCCGTGTCGTATTAACATAAATTTGAATTTTAAAACAGCCTGAAATCACTTGCTGCTGTTTAAGAGCTCGACGACAGGTAGAATCATCGATGTTATTTATTGATAATTTTAAAACGATATTTAGTAGTGGGTAACTATTTAAATCTTATATAAAATAGGATTGTTTTAGCTTCACGCTGTATTTTGCACATTGGAGAGTAAGCAGAGGGAACCTGTGAATCTAGTGTTAAGTTACTCCGTTCCCATTGAGACAGTTCCGTTTGCGGGTATGGAACAGAAACCATCGACAGTGAGCGTGATGCACCACTCAATGAGAAAGCTGGTGATCCATTTGCATAAATTCTGGGGAAGCCCGTTGATATGGTGCGCCCCGTGTCACGCTGGCCAAATTTCCCAAATTGACAACAAAACTTTTGATTATATATTTCTGCATATCCTATAAAATAGAAAATCAATTTACAAAGTCTTAATTCACTCTTAAATATACCATAAACAACTATTGCTATACAACTAACGGTATACATATTTTGTAGGAACATCTTCACGCTGTAAAAATAATAAAAAAATTGGAGATAATTTTTAAATAACCATAAATGCCGTTTATCGCAATACAAACTTGTATGAGTTAGTTTGATTATTAGGCCACCAGCACTGGGTCAAGGCGAGCTCATACACGTCCGCACCACGACGTATTGCTTCTACAGTAATTCTAGTTTTACAATTGAATATAACTTTCGATAAGCATATATTGTATACGTTTACTTGTACTAACCTTGAATATTGTTCTAAGGAATTACAAGACATTAAAAAAAATAGACTTTTATATATTGTAGTAAAGCGGAAGTTTACGTTAATTAACGTTACATAGAAAAGTATGTTTTAACAACCACTAAAAATGTATGTAGGAACAACATTTAGTACTGAAAAATCGCACTAATGTTTATATATAAGGAGCGTTGGTGTGGATTACAACAATATACATTATTTTATATGAACATCTTCTATCTTTATTTTTACTCCTACTTTCAAACATCGGTGGCCCCATATAGAGTCCCATGTCCTTGTAGAGTTGCCAGACAGGACTTATTTTTCAGGATTATATTTTATGGTTAAAATTTACTAGTTTACTACTCGTATTGTGGTAATTGAGTCTTGGTACAGAGGCACAAGTGTATGGTTTTAAAATCAACTGGTTGTGGGTTCGATGCCCACTCGAAGAAAAAAAATATAGTTTTCTTTCTCTAATATCGAGGCAAGATTCCAGCGTTGGGTTCCGCCACTTACGCAATATCTTAAAAATCTGGAGTCAAATTGAAAACGGAGTGTATTAGCACTACGTTCGCTTTGTGTAACCTGCTGTGTGCGGGATACAGCGTGAAGGTGATTTAAAAACACATTCGATACTACTTAAATTATTTATACTTTATATTGCTTTAGTAGCAATTACGTACTTAGTGTATTTACAAATATATAATATGAAAATATATAATAATAAATCTCGATGCATAGTGGCGCACTTCTGATTGAAATGAGTCATTATATTGCTTCGAGCATTAAAATAATTATTGATGATAACATAAATGCTATTAGCGTTACATAACAGTGTTTAACGCTGATATTTACTGCAAAGTAAATTATGTATGTATGTTTTTTACATTTGAGGCCAGAGACAGGTCGTGGGTTCGATCTCCACTCGAGGAAATTAAGTATTTTATTATTTACATTTCTATTTTAATTTTTTTGCTCTGGCGTCGAGGCAAAATGTGGCGTTAAATTCCGCCACTCAACACGCAATGCAAAAATGGGGAATGAAGTGTCTTTATGGTTACGTTCCATCTGCCCTGTCTGTGTGCAGCGCGAAGCTGAAAAATAAAAGTTATAACAACTTTTGAAGACCGTTATTCTTTCTTTACTTTACAGTAATTAACTAAAAATATCACTATCGTGGCATAGCAGTTAAAAAGCAACTGATTGTATACAATTGCCTTGGTACGATTCCCGCTCGGTTGAATTATAATTTTTTTTATTTCCCCACTCAGGTAAGCTAAAACTCGGCGTTGAGATGGTAAGACTTCTTTTCCAAAAATAGTGTTTTCAAATTTAGTTCTCCCCGCTTATCTTTGAATACAGCAAGAAATTGTAAAAGAAAAATTAAAAATAATATTTGCAACGATACCTATGAAACGGTTATATCTCACTTTGCCTTTTGAAATTTGGCTCATGAATAGTAGAAAGAAAGAAATATCTCCATTTTCCGATCTCCACTTTTTCGAAATATTTTATTATAGATGGCAGAAACCGAGTGGTTGTGGGTCCGATAGTCACGCGAGGAGGTGAAATATTTACTTAAATTTATATTTCCATTTCTTCGCTCTGGTGTTGAGGCTAAGCGCGACGTTGAGTTCTGCCACTGAACACACAATGCCTCCAGAATTCGGCAGAAAGTGGGGAACGGAATTTCTTTACACACTAGGCTCCCTCTGTCTACCCTGCTGTGTGCGGGATACAGCGTGAAGCTGATTTAGATTTTTTTTTTCTCCACAAAAATCAGTTATGTTGCCATAATGATAAATTGCACAACAACTTGTTAATCATAAATAAAAAAATCACAAAAAAAAATACTAACAGTTTTATTCAACAACTGAGATAGCAATACACGATAAAGATAATTTACAATCAAACATAAATACGATTCTATTTGAATAGATCTGTGGTGAGATAAAACCTCCATTATTATAGAGATTGTATCAAAACCCATATTTACTAGGTATTTTTCATTACATAAACTATTTTGTACCTAGAGATATTTTTAGGTTTATTACATTATTTTTATAAAATAACTCAGATAGATGCCAGTAGAGCCAGTTGTGGCGCAAGGGCACAAGCGTGAGTACGGGTTGTGGGTTCGATCCCCTCTCGAGGAAATGAAACCTCGGGTGTCAAGGCAAAGAGCGATTTTAAAATTCGCCATTCAACATTCATAAAAAGCTTACTAAGCAAAGTATGCTAGATTCTGTCAACCATGACATGGTTGCCAAAATAAACTATAATATATTTAAAAAAATAACTTTTTCAAAATAAACTTTTGACCTCCAATCAAACCCGTATAATATCTTGTCTATAGTAGTATGATGATATCTATAGTATATTTTATGACAGTACATCAAGACTATAGAATAACTTAAATAACATAATATAATAAAATGGTATTAACTATAACGTTGTCCTTAGTACAAGTTTCGGTAGCTTTTAAATAACTACTATCGACTGTGCCGCAATTGATAATCAAATTAATTTTCCTCCAATTCAAACAATTAACTCCCTCTGAGGTTAGAAATAATGATTTGATATCGATTATTGTAAACCGATTACGATAAGACATAATAGCCGATTCAAATTAGCGTGAGAAGATATAAGATAATATATGTATAAAAGAACACAAAAATGTCAATTAATTAAGCTTCACGCTGTAACCCGCAGGCAGTGGAAACTTGGTGTTAAGACACTCCGTTCTCCACTTTCTTTAATAAAGGAGAATATAAAAACTATGACAAATCTCTCCGCTTTACAAAATTAAAAAAAAATAATAAAGAAAAAATAAAAATTAAGGCCAGTTGTTGCAAAATGAAGGTGGTACAAGAGTATGACTGCAAACGCGACGAGTTTTGAGTTTGAATAAATTAAATATTTAATATTTTCATTTCTTCCCCACTCAACACGCAGTGCCTCCAGAAATCGACAGACACTGGGGAGTCGAAAACTGGGGAGCGGAGTGTTTTAACACTAGCGTGAAGGTGAACACAATATCTCTCTATATGCTATTTTGTATGTAGCATTGTCTATTTATATCTAATATTAGCTCATTACTAATACGTACAGCCGCTTGTCTTATCTTAGAGAATATAAGATAAAATAAGGAAATAATCGTAAATACGTTGAAATGTAAGCATTATATTATATGACCTTAAGTCCTTAGTGTTACTCAAAAGCTGTGATACTATCAGAATAGGGTTTTAGTTTTATTGTCCAGTTAATTCGAAAATACCTTGTTTTATTTTTTATTCGTTTATTTTAATTACATTTCTATATAAAAGCACATATTATGAAATGTTACTTTAAATAAAACTAAGATAGTTCACAATCATAAACTTTGTTTTCTTTTAGCTTCATGATATTCATCACGTAGGGTAGGGCGAATAGAAACTACGACCGTCGCGTTTTAAGTCACACGATTGTGCCACTGTGTCACGACTAGACTTAAAATTTCAATTTTCTTAATATTTAAAAGTTCTAGGTATCTATATGTTATTTTCGATCGAATCCACAAACATCACGTTCACAGTCAGAATCCGTCCAAATGCTCCACAATGGCCCTACTAATCCATGTAATATTCCAATTTTGCATTATTTAGCAAATTAAATCGTGTGTTTACATTTAGCATATAATGCTTACATTTTAAATTACATAAAAAGGTTCCCTGATTCCTATAACGTTATTAATTATACTTTACAACCAAAAATCACACTACAAGATCTTGACAAGGTCAAATCAAGCAATGTAATACATCAATCGCCATTAACACACAACGACATGACCTCACATGAAATTATTATCGGTTCTCACTTTCAATTGTTTTAATGAAATTACGCCTTGCGCAATAAGAGGTCGTTCAGATGAGAACTATTATTTTATAAAATTTTTAATTGCGTATCTTTTATAGATAGATTTATTTATGTTTCTGATTGATGTATAGGTTAATCTTTTGTAGCAACTTTTATAGTTTATTTTGTTCTGTTATGGTTTAAGTGTAGCGTGTCTAACTGATAGTGGCTGATGGTGGTGGTGATTTGTTTTTAGTTTTGGAAAGTTTTTTTTATCTTTACATATTATCTCTCAATTAATGGGATAGGTAGATAAAGCTTAGTAATAAGACACTACTTTCTATATACATTTAACAGACAACTAAATTAAGCAGTCAGTTGTTTTGTTACCAAATTATAATTGGCATTGTACTTCACCCTTCAATGTCCAATATAATTAATGAATGAATTGATTAATAAAATGTGATAGATATTTCTTCATCGTGCTTTATTATACGACAATTTGTGTGGTTTCTGACACCAATATTTAAATATTATGTGACTAGACATGATAGTTGTAGGGTATATGCCGCTCAAGACCAGAAGAGTAATGTAATACTGGCACTTATAGCTCAAAATAATATTATGCAGGAACTTATGGTTCTAATTACAAGCGGCGCGGCGTTGAGTTCCGCCACTGAAAACACAATGTCTCGAGAATTATTTTACAAAAAAAAGCTGATAGAAAAGAAATACAAAGTGAACGATTACTTAAGGGTTAAAAAAAACCTTGCCAAAATCAATGTAGTGGGGACGCTTGATTGGATTGCGCTGACAAGTATTACAAATCAAAAATTGATGACTCAATATCTATATAACTTATTGATACGTACGTGATTGATAAAGAAATATCTTATTTCATTCATTCATGTTTACCCGCAATTTTTGTTTGTCTTTCGCTGACAGCCAATTTATTGATGGAAATGATTTATTTGATATTTCATTATTGATTGCCAACAGATCGACCTTCAGATTGTTTATTTTATATTTGCATTACACATCGCGTCATTTTGATAAGTAAATAGATTTGAGCACTTTAGGAAAAAATATTATTTATAAAAAAATATAATATTATATAAGATTTTTTTTTTGCATCTCGTCTCCTGGAGCGTAAAAAAAATATATAAAATAATAAAATTGATAAAATATTGTTAATTTTTCTTCTCACTTTTCTTCCACATTAAACACCGTTCCAAATCAAAGGTCACTTACACTTATACATTTTTTATTATCTATAATGGAAGTATCATCACGAAAACATACTCAAATATAAAGTTTAACTAAAATAACATTAATTCAATTTACACTTTTCTTCTTATTTAACTTACAGTTTCTGAGTTCCAAAATACGTTATACAAGAACTCTATACTTTTGAATTAAGAGAAATTTCTATCCCTGTTTGTACTTCGCCCTATACTCGTACATTATCAAACGCGATCACCGCCCAGCTATCTAATTTCTAATCTAACTACAATTTAATTAATAGTCACTCGTTGAGAACAATTTCAAACTTGATTTATAAACCGATTGACCTGTATTTTAATATCGATTAAAATACATAAGTCGATTAAAAGAACATGCCAGCTAGCTATGTTTCCGCTTTACTTTGTAATTTGTTTTGACAAATGCGTTCGTGTATTTCTGTTTGTGTGTTTACATTTTTAATATTCGATTCGTTATCGATTATTATCGCTATTTTGTTTTATGTAGCTGATTCTGTTATGATTATTTTTTTTATTATATTTGGTAGGTTTTAAAGTATGGCAGTTTGTAAATACAAATGTAATAAAATACGTTTTTTATTCAAGTGACTCAGTACATTATTTTTGATCAAATTTATTTATTTTATTATTTTGCAATATATTAATTTCAGTGATGACTCAATTCGTTGTATAATAAAACTTAACGTTAGTGAAGGAATGTCAGAAATGTTCCATTTTTAAAATTTTATCAGTATTTCCAAATTAATTGCTCAAAATTATGTTAGGTACATTCCAAGCGCACTAAAAAGGTGGTGCATTTATAACAGCTATAAAATGTTTCTATGCGTATAATTGCAAAGTGTACTAAAAGTTATGGCTGTAGAACCAAGGTTCGATTAATTATTTAAAATAATGGTATATTTTTATGTTTTACGAAATTGTAAATAATACCTTAACAAATGTCAAGGAAAATTTAATAATTTATAATTACTATATAACCATGAATTGAAAAAATTTGAGAAATATTCCCAAAACACGTTATTACCTTTTACAAACAGGTGTTCAGAAGCTAATAAATACGGAGATAATTACACGCTATAACTTTATTCTCCGATTCAAGGCGAGAACGCAATTTTTTTATCTATTTACTGTGAATTTTTCAACTAGAATTGTTGTTTTGTAACGTTTACAGAACGTATACAATCCACTATATATTTTTTTCGATATACCCTTATTTATACCAAATGAAAAATCATTGAAACCGTTGTTACTCTTTGGATAGCGTCCGACTGTAATCGCAATAGTTGTAGTGGGTTCGATTCGAAAAAAAGGCCATTCAAATTCAAATTGAAATTTAAATTCAAAATTTTATACATTTTTAAAATCACTAAAGAGATCATAGGAAAACAGATGACCTCTAGACATACGGTCAAAACAACGCCATAATCAAATCGTTGCATTCATGTCACAATTATCTATATAATGAACCGTTTAAGCAATTACAATTAACAAAATTTCCGGCATATACAAGCAAATTAAAATGCTAATGCCTCCAGCTAAAATATTATGGTTAAGCAAATTGATTTTATATGAGTAATCTGTTTTTTTTATTACTTGAAGATTACATTTCTTGTTGTTTTTTTTAACTGATAATTGATTCATTTAAAATCTAGATCTCAGTGGTTCTTGCGGCTAAGCCTCAAGGAATAGGTTATTAATTTTCAACAACTTTATCAAATAAACTGCTGTGCCTTGATTTTATTGATATAGCATTTATTAACTTTAGTTGCTATATTTATAATGTATAAAATATAGTTACCTACACGTAAAATACGAAAATTGTCTTGACTATAGCTTTGAACTAATCTACGTAAAAGTTATTTTTTTTATTTCTCTTAGGCTTAATTTTTCGCTGTTAAAAAATCTGGTGTGGCCACCAGGCTATTCTGGGGTGGGCTCAGCACTGGCTCGGTTCCCAGGTTCCCTCTACCTACCCTTCAATGTATGCGGGATACAGAAAAAAAAAAAATTATATCATATATTTTAATGTTTACAAATATTGTCAAAAAACACGAACGCTTGCACACCTCTAAGTTATTCCACTAATGTGACGTCTCCACACCGATGACTGGCTAATTTGGCTGACGATGACGCGTGAAACGATAATAGCGCTGCTTGATGGATGAGCTCGGTTGCGACAGATCCGATCCGCATTTAGATGGAGTTTTGTAATGTTTCAAAAAGTATTTTTTTTTTGTTTCTTGATTAAAATTTTATTTCTATGGCTTTTTTAATTTGAGGAGACTATTAGTTTACTTTCTATACATAATTGTATTATTTTTACTTATGCTACAAAATAAAAACTTCACGTTGTATCCTGCATACAGCAAGGTAAGCAGAGACTCAGTTCCTTACTTTCCGACGTTTTTAGCGGGAACTCAACGAAATTGTTTTGCCTATGTACCAGAGCGAAGAATTTGAAATATGAAAAAATATATCGAACCCACAACCGTCGCGTTATAGTCACACCTTTGTGGCCCTAGGCAACGACGGCCTCCATACTTTAAAAAATCATTTCACACAACAATATCTATAAAAAATGTTTATAACAATCACATATATAAAAAGAAACTGAACATTAAAAAATATATATCATCACCATTAAATGAACATCCTATCAAATTTAACCAAGAACAAAGAGAGAGAGAGACGTAGAGAGAGGGAGAGTCGACTTAAACTAGACCTTCAAAAGCTTCTAACCAAATTTTAGACATTCAAAGTGGCACGCAATACTAGAAAACAGCATCCACATTCATATATATAAACAGAAACTGCATCACAATTAAGTAAACTTCCTGTCACAATTTACCAAGAATAAAGAGAGAGAGAGAGAAAGAGAGAGAGAGAGGGTCAACTAAAACTAGATCTTCGAAAGCTTTTAGCCAAACTTTAGACATTCAAAATGGCACGCAATAGTAGAAAACAGCATCCACATTCACGTATACCATGAAACTGGCCCGATGGCTGCTTATGCAAATCGTATGGGCAATTACTACAAAAGAAATGGTACTATACGTTCACGAGAACCGTGCGATGCCTTTTGGGGTTTAACTTAAATAAGACCATTGTCTGTCTGTTCGGGTCTATTAATTGTAGTAGTTTAGACCATGTGTGAATCGAATGTTTTGTTTCGATCTAATGATTTTGCAAGATAAATAAAATAAATCAGCTTCACGCTGTATCCCGCATCGCAGGGTGGGCAGAGGGAACCTAGTTGTATTAGATGCTAGATCCGTTTTCCATTTGGAGGAATTGCGTGTTGAGTGCCGGAACGCCGCTCTTTGCCTCAAAACCAGAGCGAAGAAATGGAAATATAAATTTAAATAATTTCATTTACTCAAGTGGGAATCGAACCCAAACTAACCGCACAATCACACTTTGTGCTCCTGCGCGACAACTGGGCTCATTTCTCAAGATGTACAAAATAAATAAATATATCAGATTCAGGATATATCCTACATCAGGGATCATAGTGTTTAGACACTCTGTTCCCCATTTTCCGATTCTGGAAGATATAAAGGAATCGTATTCGATCTTCGACGTAATTAAGATGGCATTTGTTGGAACTAAGGACTTTAAGTTGTATAACGATCTAACCTTTCTCTAGTGTTACACTGTTTCAACGATTTGACTTTTATCTGTATGTATGTTTTGTATTTAATTAGCATTTTGTTGTTTTATATGATTTATATATGTAAATATATATACACATGTTTCGGAAAATTTAAGTATTATAACCAAAAACTACCTTTTTTTTCAATCGTCTTCACAATATGCCATTTTAGAATGTCTCGTGTCATAGTTAGAGTAAAATGAAAGACTAAGTATTTTTTAACATTTGCAAGGAATTAAACAAAAGAAAAGTTTTCCAAAAGACGCAAGTTCAAATACCACCACGTTCTAATTTTTAAAACGTTTTCTATATAAGTAAAAATAAAAAGTAATCAATTCATTCGCGTCGCTTTAAAAAACTTACTTTTACTTACTTTTTTAAAATATAACAAATCAAAACAATTTTTTTTATAACTACGACCATTTAAAATATACAACCCATTCCACCGAATTCACCACACAAACTAGCAAACTGGCGAAGCAGTAAACTGCGAGTTTATTTAAAGCGAGGCAGGTGGCTGGTTAAATTGAGATGTTCGTTAGTCTATAATGGTATGTATCTCGTCAATCTCTCGCGGTTATTTCTGTCGCCCGCCACCACTGCCTATATGTAGGTAGTACTGTATGGTGAGATTGGGTGCGCGCCCAAGCCTCTTATTTTTAATGTGGAGGCAGTTTCTTTGAATTTCGTTGAATTAGATTGTATATGTTTCTGTTTAGGTTGTATGTTTTATAGATGTTGTTATCGAATAGGGTAATTTAATATAATATATCAAAAGTGTGACACTGAGGCTAGTCGTGGCGCAGGGCAGAAGCGTGCTACTGTAAACGCGACAGGTTGTGGATTCAATTTGCGCTCGTAGCGAGGCAAGCGCGATGTTGACTTACGCAAAGCTTCCAGAAATCGGCGGAAATGGGAAACGGATTAACTTAGCATTAGCTCCCCAGGTTCCCTCCCTCCTGCCCACGTTGCTACGAGATATAGCGTGAAGGATTATTTACAACAATAAAAATATATCATAGGAATAAATAGGCCTTAAAATATTAAGATTTTAAAATTTGTAGAATCTTGTGCTTTATTGTATATCCTTAGCTGCAATTTATAAGTAAATGTTAAACATTCAAAATCATTATACATGACTATCATCAATAATTTCGAGCTCGTTAACATACATCTCATTGGCAATAAAAACCTTAGAATTGGTAAAGATCGTTAATTCTCGAGTATTCCTGCTAAATGGTAGATTTAATGCGTAAACTCCACTAAATTAATAACGCTATTCTGTGCTCCGTTTTTATATTTTAATAGCTTTTACTCGCGGCTTTGCACCCATGGTCATATGGAAATCACTAAAAGCTGTATATGGCATATGATATATTGTCAGGGAACCTTCTTGCCACTGGTACAAAGTTCTATTTTATTGTTTGATGATGAGGCAATGAGTTCCGCCACATAACACGTAATGCCTCCAGATAGCAGGGGAAAATGGGAAACTGAGTGCTTTAACACCAGTCTCCCTCTGCCTACTGTGTTGTGTGCGGTATACAGCGTGAAGCTTAAAAAATACTTCAGTTTCAATATAATACTTTATGCCAACGTCTATGTCTATCAGCCATGTCCTCTTATAATGTGTCATGTGTTTAACACAGCTCTTAGTAATATATTTTAGCCAGCTTCGATAAATTGCGTATAAAACACAACAATTATATCGCGCTTTTAACTAAATTGTTTGAATAATACATCACTCAATGACGAGAATTATAGGCACCTTATGTTTTTAATGTCACTTTCACCCTACTTGTATCAATATGAAACGACGCAGAGGTTTCGTAATTTTTGTAACGTCGTTTGTCTTTATATATCTTCGATCGATAGATAAAACATCAATAAAACAAAATTGCAAATTTTGCAAAGAAAATTAAATCTGAAATGAAGTAACAAGCGTAACTAAGTCAATAGCATTTAATAGCATCACTCTACAATTCCAGTGGTCAACAATCCCATACAACCAGTACATAGAATTGATTAGCGAGCGCATTTGAAACGATACTACGGCCCTTAATTAATTAACTCAGCCGTGACGACGCGAGCTCTTGTATTAGCTCTAACTTATCCTACTATTAAACTTTGAATAAGATAGATTTATGAAACACTAAACTAAGAGGAATAATAATTGAATTAAATTTTGTTTGTGTGTTTTATGAAGATCGCTTTGTTTAATTTGGATTTTTTTTTGTGTAATATTTACATCGTTTTTCAAGTTTTTCTTCTAGTTTTTCAGTATTACAAATTTTTTGGTCTGCGTACCTATTTTTATATGTATAGAACGCTCTTTATGTTTTACTTTTATGTAAAATTTTGGAAATAGGCTCTCTTTTTGTATATCCATTTTAAATATTAATAATCAAGTTTTGTGCAAACGAAACCTATTTAACTTTATTCCCTTTTTTTTCTTCCGCAATTTATTTTAACCAGATTTATTATTATACCTTATCTCGCCTATCTCTTCTCTATCCTGATATGATGAAACTTTTAGGTTCCTCATATAGTCAACTCCATCACACATTCCACTTTCCATCCACGTTTCCAAATTCAAGACCTTGCGTGTTTAATGATGGATAACAATACCCCGTATTCTCTTGTTAGAAGCAAAAATAAAAATAACTCATTTCCCTGAATAGGGTTCGACCCACAACAATCATATTTACATTCTGATGCTGTCCCATTGCGCTACAACGAAGTCATATTATTAATATAAACATATCTTTAAATAGAAAATGAAAGTTTGATTATTATTATTAATATATTGCACTAATCTCTTAACAAATATTCAACACAACAAATTATAAAATGACTGAGAGTCACATTTCAATATATAAATGCTATATTTAATCACTTTAATGGTACCTCGTGTAAGCTGAACATCGCGTTAGAATCGGTTAGGGGCGTATAAGAGGTTCGTGAGTACATTAGTACTGAAACATCCGGGCCAATCGCTCATTATATTTCTATTAGATAATTGCAAATGTTTCGTCTTAGGTAATGTGTTTTCTTGTTGGTTTCACGGTATTTTGTTATTTTCACTTAGGTTTATGAAAATAAAAGCGGTGAAGTGCGAGTTGCATTTGTCAGTTGGGGGTTCCGTACTAAATTCAGGATTATAGTTCGTACCTATGTATATAACATATTCAGTACTTCGGTTATTGTTTTTCGAGCAAGCGATTTACTGTTAACAAAACATTTTAATTTCTATTATACACGTGTTTTTTGTTTACAAAAATTATAGAAACTATTCAGTTTATTAATATAGATTTTAGATCAGTCATGATGAAGGTGTGAATGTAAACGCGACAGGTTGTGATTTTGATTCCCACTCGAGGAAATGAAAAATTTAATATTTATTTTTCTTCGTTCTGGTGTAGAGATAAAGCGTAGTGTTGAGTTCCGTCACTTAACACGCAATACTCCCAAAATTTGGCAAAAAATAGCATACGGAGTGCCTTAACACTAGGTTCCCACTGCCTACACTGCTGTCTGGTATAGTACTTATACATATGTAAAATAAAAATGTATATATTTTTTGAAACAACGCCACATTGTTTCTATAGATATTTTAACATTAGGTTAAAACGAATTACTTTTCCAAAAATATTTTATCAAAGATTTAACTTATCATATTTTAATCCATCCTCTCTTATAGACTTGGAAAGTATCTCCTTACACTTCGCGGCGGGCCCATTAGAGTCTGGATGTATTCTATATCTAATCGATATAATCGGGTGGCCGCCCGGTTATTGTTTATCGATGTTTCAAAGGCCTAGAAAGTATCGATAGAATCGATTAATTACAACAATGTATGTTCCTTAAGTGGCCGGAGTGACATCGATTTTTTGACAATGGCTAAGAATTTCGGTGACGGTATTAGTATCGAATAATCGATTATACTGCACAGATAACAAATGGAGATTGATGCTAAATACGTAATACGAGATTGCATGTCATCATTGTAACGTTAGCTTCGCTCTTAATAAGCTCTTTCTAACACAAAAACCGCATTGTTTCGAAATTACGAAACTTAAGTGGATGGATAACTGAGAAAATATTGAACGTAATATGAAATCTTCTTTAAGCCTAAATAGAATGTATTAAATAAAAAAGAATAGCTTCACGCTATATCCCGCACACAGCAGGGTAGGCAGAGGGAACCTTGTGTTAAGACACTCTGTTCCCCACTTTCTGCCGAATTCTAGAGGCATTGCGTGTTGAGTGGCAGAACTCAACACCGCGCTTAGCCTCGACACCAGAGCGGAGAAATGGAAATATAAATTTAAGTAAATATTTCATCTCCTCGAGTGGCAATCGAACCTACAACCAGTCGGTTTTACAGTCACACTTCGTGCCGCAGCGCCACGACTGTCCTCATGCATTAAATATTATGTATGAAATATGTAATTTGTTTTTTTTAAATAAATAGATTATATTTAAAAATACATTTATAAAATAAAACTTGTAGAAAATGAGAAATATATTTTTTTTATTAGTATAATTATAGACTAGATAAAAATGTTAAAAATTCTTAAAAGAAGATCCAAGTGTCGAATGCGATAATATATTATTAAAAAAATATCTTCTCTTTATAAAAAAGAAATCAGTTAAACAAAGAAACCAATTGTAAGCAAAGTCTAGAAATGACCATAGTATCAAAATTCGATTCACTATAGATTTGTATCTCACTGAGTAGGTTGTTTAAATAGTCGATTGTTCGAATTATATTTGTCTTCTTGCGTATTATTTGGAATTCCTCAGAGTTCACCGTCATGGTGAATGGTGACTATATTTTATACATTCATTTTTTTTTAAATTATGAAGCAGAAGTAAATTGAAGCCAGTCGTGGCGCAGGAGTTCGATGCCCACTCGAGGTAATTAAATATTTGTTTACATTTTTATTTTCGTTTCTCCACTCTAATGTTGAGGCAAAGCGCGGCGTTGAGTTCCGTCACTCAACCCGCAATGCCTCCAGAAATCGGCGAAAAGCGAGGAACGGAGTGTATTAACTCTAGGTTCCACCTGCCTACCCTGCTGCGTGGCGGATACAGCGTGAAACTGATTCAATAAAGCAGAAGTATCTAGTCTAAGATATGAAAATGACTTAACACAAAAAAGTAACAAATATATAATTATTCAAAAGTTTTAGTGGACTTCAATTTGCCTGCGTTTTTAAAAAAAATGCTTTCTTTTATTTTTTAGTTATCTTAAATATAAAGGAATGATAGGAGAGTTCTTCATAGAGTTTCATAGATTCCTTTCTGGGGTCCAGGACCTGTCGCATTGAGGAGGGAGTAGCTTCGGGTAGTATCTGGAACCCAATGTAGTCTTAATAGGTCCTTTTAAACTTTACAAGGGCCCATTAAGACTATATTTAAATTAAACTTCATATATAAATTAAATTAAATTTAAATCAGCTTCACGTTGTATCCCGCCTACCACAGGGTAGGCAGATGGAATCTAGTGTTAAGACACTCCAGTCCCCACTTTCCGCCGAATTTTTCGAGGCATTGCGTGTTGAGTGACAAGCAACGCGAGGCTTTTACCTTGGTACCAGAGCGAAGAAATGAAAATATTAATAAATAATAAATCATTCCCTCGAGTGTGGATCGAACCCATAGCCAGACCTATGAGCTAATGCACCGCGACGTCCTTTAAAACACCATACTTCATATATTTTCGCTACAAACAATATTCACATAGCCCCGCGAATGTAAAACCAGCCTTAGAACTGGCATTTCACCAGAAACGCTACAATTTCTTATCGATTGCAAGACATTATGTTACTATTAACTGTTTTATGGATACCCGTGGGTGTGTAATGCCATACTAAATGACAATACAGTATACATATGTTGTATGTGATTTCTTGACTCTCTCTTAGAAATGATCATTATATTTATCGTTAAGCTTAGAAAGTTATCTAATTTTAATATTAAAGTATTATTATTAAAGTTATGTGATTGTGTTGTATGTAATGTATCTTTTTTTTTGTATATGTAAAAGTTATTGTGACAACTTAGATGCCATTAATATAAAAAATAAATCAGCTTCACGCTGTATCCCGCACACAGCAGGATAGACAGAGGAGGCCTAGTGTCTTAAACATTCAGTTCCTCGTTTACCGCTGAATTCTTGAGACATTGTATCTTGAGTCGTTGAATTTAACGCCCTGCTTCGCCTCTACACCAAAACGAAAATATAAAAATATTAAATATTTAATTTCCTCGAATGGGAATCGAACCCACAAACAGTCAAGTTTACGGTCACACACGTGTGTCTGCCACATCTGGCCATTTATATCTTTGGAATAAATACTTTTATAAATCTAAATAATATACGAGCAAAAGCATGGTTAAATAAAATGCGCTTGCGCATAAAAACGAAGCCGATATCGATACTACTCCACTTTTTGTTTTCTTACAGTTTTCAAACGGTTTGACATCAACCATCAACCGTCAACAGCCCCGAATTTCGGATTTTCAAAGGTAAGTTCAATCAATTCTTGTTATATTTTTTGTTTTAAAATATTCAAATTAATTTATCAATATAACAAGGTGCTTCGGCTCTAAGATCATTTAAACTCTTAGGTCTAAGAATAAAGCCTTGTTTTGATATTATTTATATATATATTATATAAGGAAATAACCGCTTAACATAGTTTCAACATATTTTATAATATCAGTAGGTAAAAATTAAATTAAATTAGCTTCACGCTGTATCCCGCACACAGCAGGGTAGGCAGAGGGAACCTAATGTCAAGACACTCCGTTCCCCACTTTCTGCCGAATTTTTGGAGGCATTGCGTGTTGAGTGGCAGAACTCAACGCCGCGCTTTACCTCGACACCAGAGCGAAGAAATGGAAATATAAATTTAAGTAAATATTTCATCTCCTCGAGTGGGGATCGAACCCACAACCAGTCGGTTTTACAGTCACACTTTGTGCCACTGCGCCACGACTGGCCTCATATCAGTAGGTACTTTCATAAATATATCTAAAGAAATAACTTAAAGAGGATTTTACTGTACAGTTCTTGTGTTTCCCACGCCGCATTGTGTTATACAAATTGGTACGCTTTATCATTGTCCGTCTCGTTCTGACATTTAGCTTTTGTAATAAAAAGGAAAGAGATAAAATCAATACAGATTTATTTCAATTCGAGTAAACTACGTTATTATATGGGCGTGGCTCCTTAAACCCTCTTATTAACTTCGATTTAGGGTTCTTTGAGTTAAAATTTAAAGTGTTTTTATAAATATAGATTTAGTTTATTAAATATTAGATCATTTATATTTATTTTTTAAGATTTTTTTATATGTAAAAATAAAAATAATAAATAGAATGAATAAATTAATTGCAGCGTTGAGTTCCGTCACTCAACACGCCAGAACTCGGTGAAAAGTGGGAAACAGCTTCTTATCTCTAGGTTAGGTGCTTACCTTGCTGTATGTGCGATACAGCATGAAGCTGGGAACAGAGTGTCAAAACATTAAATTCTCTATACCTATCCTGCTGAATCTAACCTAATCTAAAAAAAACCCTATGAAAACAACTCATGTACAAAAATAACCACTGTACCACAAGGTACTCTGAGTACAAAATATTTATCGCAAATACCATTTCACCCAATCGTTAAACGGTTATCAGTTCTGATTACTGATAAAATATTAAATCTCGACTTTCCAACATGGTGTGAAACTAGTATTACCGTATATCACCGCATTTCACTATAACAGCGGTCCCACAATGCCTATATCGTTATAGTTATTACAAAATTGAAATATTTGAATATTTGATTGTGAATTATTTTATAGCAAATCCAAAGTTTATATAGGGCTATCAAAAACTACATAGAGATTTAATAAAATAAAGTAAAAGAGCTCTTTGTAATGTTTGGCACTGTTTTGGTAGTGAGTTGATATTGAAGTTAGGTCATTAGACTGTGTTTGCGGCGTTGAATTACGCGACTTATTTACTTGTAACCAGAGATCGTATAAAGAAATAAAAGATAGCAATGTGTATTTTCGTATATTGCATTTTAAAAAAAACATGAATTTCTAAAGCTTTGAAAGGGAAAAACATATCTCTTTATTGTAGATTTTTAATATAATTTTTTTTCTCAGGCACTAAACGGCTTCTTGATGATGATGACGCAGAATGGGAAACTGTTGTACATATCGGATAACGCTGCGGAGTATCTCGGACACTCTATGGTAAGAAATATTTGAGAAAGTTTATGTTATATTTATGTGTTACCTATATTGTATATGGGAATTTTGTAGATTAAACGAAAAAAAAAATTGTGCTTACTCGTAAACAAAATAAAAAAATCTGCTTAAGTGCGAGTAGAGCCGCTCTTGGTGGGCTTCCATACCAATTTTAGGATTGTAGGTAAGCGTTAATTACAATATATGTTTGTAATGTTTCTTATTTATAACATAATCTCATTTTGACTTTTCGAATTTTTTTCTTCATTTGTATTATAAATTCTCACCTCCTGTCAAATTTTATAAATATAGATCCATGGGAAGTACTCTTTATGTTTGGTGATAACGCGGCCAATTTTGTACAAAATGTAATAATAGCGATGCATAAACACACGTATCCTCTGATTGCGTTGACCTAGAAGCTTCATTCTATACTTCAAATGACCATAGACCTGAATATTTGATGTTAACTTCAGCTTGATACCTATACACTATCTCGAGATAAATAATCTTGACAGTCAACAAAGTAAGTACTATAAGGGTTCCGTTTTTATCTTTAGAGCTAAGAAACCACCACACAAATAGCATTGAAAAGGTTTACTAACTTAAAAACCTACAAAATATACATAATAAAACTTTCTTCATTTCTTATAACATTAAGGTAAAATGTAAATTTTTATTACCTCAAACGATATCCTCAACTCAAATGACACTTCCTATCTTCCGTTTCCGTCCATATTAAAAAAGAACCGCCTCTACTTATTACAACAATCTGTTAATATATCAAAAAAATCTATATCATTCGTTTAATTCTCAAAGCCAGCCGGTGGGTCGATACAAATCTTACTAGTGACCCTAAATCGTTAGCCGCAGAGTGGATAAATTAATCACTCCGTTTTATTGTTAGCCGCGCCCGCACACCGGCGATACAGGTTGATTCATAAGCTTTGTTTCATATTAATTAAATATTTGACTGTTATTGTTGTTTATTGAACGTGCTGTATAAATGTTGACGGTTGGGCTTTGTAAAAGAATAGTAGGTATGAAATGTTTATTTAAATGTATATTTTTATTTCTTCGCTCTAGTGTTTCTAGAGTTGAGTTTCGACAGTCAACAGGCAATTCCTTCTAAATTCGGTGACTTTTTAGTCTGGAGAATGGATTGTCTTAACATTAGATTATCTCTGCCTATCCTACTGTATACGAAATACAGCGTGAACTAGATAAAAAAAGAATAATATCGAGCAGAAGGGAGCAGTTCATCTACGTCTAATCCAAAAAATTAAGATCTAAGCCTACAACGCCTCCAGAATTCAGCAGAAAATGGGGAATAGCGTATCTAACACCAGGTTCCCTGTGCCTACCTTGCTGTGTGCGCTATGAAAAAGAAACATACAATCATCATATTTAGTCACACTTTCCCTTTTTTTTATAACAAAAATTTAACAGCCTGTATTAAATACATATACAAAAATTTGGCGGTCAGTCTGTGTGAAACATGCTACCATTGAGTGGAGATACCCGATCAATATATTCAAATTGTGATTAATAACCTTTACGCTAGCGTTGGCACTATGATCGACATTGGAGTAGTCAGTCTTCAGATTTTATGTTTATTTATTTTATATTGTTTTTTTTATTTAATTTTTGTTAGGATAACTTGTATGTATAGACAATTTTTGCTAGTGTTTCAAAAAAATATTTAAAAAATATGTCTTGAGACCAGTTCAGTCAGTGGGTTCGAATTACTACTTGAGAAAATGAAATATTTTATTTTTTCATTTCTTTGCTCTGGTAATGAATTAAAGCGCGGCGTTGAATTCTGTCACTTAAAACGTGATTTTTTCGAAATTCGGCGGCAAATTGGAGTGTTGGAACAAAAGTGTTTAAATGAAAACGAAATGTCCTAATACTAGGTTTCCTTTACTACCCTGCTATGTGCGAGATACAGCGTGAAACTAAAAAAACAACGTTTATAGCTTCACGCTGTATCCCACATAAAACAGAGGAAGGGAACCTAATATTAAGAAGCTCAATTCCCAAGTTCTACCCAATTTTCAAGTTAATGCTATTTGAATGATGAAACCAAATTCCACACTTTCTTGCCACCAGAATGACGAAACGAAAATAACTATTTCCTCCAAGTGGCGGATGGCGATCCAAATTATTTTACTATTCATATTTAAAATATATATATATATATATATATATATATATATATATATATATATATATATATATATATATTTACAAGTATTTAGCAATTGATAAAATAATAACTTATGTCGAAAATATAATTTGTCTTTTCAAAATACGATTAATTATTGTTAGGAAAGAAAATACTTAGGAGGTGCGGGTTCGAGTCCCGCTACGTAAATTTTTATACGTTTTCTAAATAAGTATTTGGTTTGTTAGTCTTTCTCCTTATATAAATATTACTAAAATACAAAATTTTATATTTGATAGGACTCAATCCGAACGTTTATAGATGCATCTGTTAGATTGCCCGACATTTTGTTTTGATAGAAGCAGTTTGTCAGATGTCGAAAGACAGAGATAGTCTGTCGAATGGCGATACGATATCGGTGTTATTTGAAAAATTATTTTAGAAAATCGATGTTTCTTTATGACTATATGTTTCTCTCTGACTACTTCGCCAAGTAGCTAGTTAGCAGAGCAAAATAAGAAAAAATATTAGCTATATTTATTACAGTCCAGTCCAGAGGCCAGTCGTGGCGCAGCGGCATGAGGTGTGACTGTAAAACCGACTGGTTGTGGGTTCAATCCCCACTCGAGGAGATGAATAATTTCCATTTCTTCGCTCTGGTGTCGAGGTTAAGGGCGGCGTTGAGTTCTGCCACTCAACACGCTATGCTTCCAGAAATCGGCAGAAAGTGGGGACCGGAGTGTCTTAACACTAGGTTCCCTCTGCCTACCCTGCTGTGTGCGGGATACAGCGTGAAGCTGATTTATTTTATTTATATTCATTACATATTTTTTTTATTTCACTTACATAGCAGGGTACGCAGGAAGGGAATTTGGGAACCTCGTACCCCTTAAAACACCTCTGCTCTCCACTAACAAACATTATTGTTTATTTTTACATTTATTTGCTTAAATATCATTATGTAAAGCTAAAATTAGTTGTAAATAATAAATATTAATACACTGCATTGTAATCCAGTCTCCATCCGATCCGATCCGATCCATCCAATCAGTAATTTTTTTAGTAGTTTAAGAGACCGATTTCTTTTGCGATCCTCGCTTTTACTCGAGGAAATAAAATATTTATTTACATTTATATTTTCATGTCTTCGCTCTGGTGTCGAGGCAAAGCGTGGCGTTGAGTTCCGCCAATCAACGCTTAATGCCTCCAGAATTTGGCGGAAAGTGGGAAACAGAGTGACTTAACACTAGTTTCCCTCTGCCTGCCCTGCTGTGGGCGGGGTACACCGTGAAGCTTTCGATACTTTATCTACATTATTCATACACTTATGACATTTGTCACAAGTACCTGGAAACCATACATACATACATGTCAAACTAATAACCTTGTGTTTTTGAAATCGGTTAAAAACAGTTATTTAACATACAAATTCAAAAACAATGCCAAATACAGAAAATAATATGAAAAAAAAAACATCTCAATCTCATACTTCATAACTATCGACCATTTTCCCACGATCTGGTTCTTATAAGGCCCGTAATGTAATGATCGATACCAATCATTATTGCCGTTTAAAATAATATTTTAAACTCTACTTTCACATAAATACAGTTCATTTTTCATTACTTTCTCTGAAGTCATTTAAGCGATATTTTATTGTTATTTCACAATTAAGATTAATGATAAGATTTTAGAAGAAATAAGTACTTAATTCAAATATCTATTTAAAAACAATGTCGGTCTTAAGTATGGTGTTTAGGGCGGGAAATTGCTGTGCAGGCAGATCTCTATTTTTCAAATAGATCTTACCTTTCCAAATATTAATAATATATATTTTTTTCTATTTGGCATAGATTTATAAATACTATAGCAAACCAATCGTTTTATTTTCTAACCGCACAGTACCTCTTAAGCTAAAATATCATCGTGTCAATCTACTACTGTACGGTTTCGTAGGAACTTCCTTCTACGCGCCATGGAACTGTGGAATGACCTACCCGCGGCAGTGTTTCCAGGTCGTTACTACATAGGTACCCACCTTCAAAAAGCGCGTCTATCTCCACCTTATAGGCCGGCAACGTACCTGTAGCTCCTCTGGTGTAGCACGGGGTCGTGGGCGGAGGTAATCACTTACCATCACGTGACCCGAACGCTCGTTTGCCTCGGCTTGTTCCATTAAAAAAATCGTAACCAGCTTCACATTTTTTTTAACAGAGAATACTAATACACCTAAAAAATATAAAATTTTGTCAATCCTTTAATTTTGTCAAGTTTTTTAAGTGTAGTGGGACAGAGTTTATTTTTTTCTGCTTTCCATCAGGTATAATAATATTGTAGGGTATGAAAAGTAAAATAATGAAGCCCTATACTCTTTTGCGATCCTCGCTTTCGATGCGATCTATTTAATAATTCAATAAAGTAATACAAAACAAGATGAAGATACAAATAATTTTAAAATAAAATCTAAACTAAATCAAACATAGAATCAAGGTTACCATATAACAAACATCATATAATAAAGCCGTAACGGTTAACCCACCTGTAGGTACAATACACAGTACTATGAAACCGAGCAGACTTCCTAATTGCACCCCTCGTACTTCCCTATAACCACACACGTCGATCGAGCTATAAACAATAGACAGAACGCACAATTCAATATGCAAACGAAACTATAATCACAACCACAACGCTTCGTCGCTAACCTGCCGATTTCTTGATGTAAATCATTAAAACCTTTGTTATTTAACCGACCACCGTTAAATGAACCACAAATCTAATACTTCCCACTGAATACAAAGTAGTATATCTTATATAGGGAGGACAGAGGAAGGCAGGGGAGGTCTTATAATAATGGGTGGGCTCAAACGAAGCTTGGGCCCGCGGCGATACAAATTTATCATTTGTATTATGCAACCAATGTATTTCAAAAGGTACCTCTGTTTCCTTATCGTTGAATGGCTTATCGCGGTTTTCGGTTTTACACGTCTCTAAATGTTATACACCTTATTCGTTTTGAGATTGACGTTTGAGATTAAATTAGTTGTAACGATATAGAGTCTGTACAGTTTGTCAATAGGTAGTGCTTGTATTATTCCAGGACATTAGTCGTTGTTCGTAGTTACTATCGCTTAACTATTTCGCTTACGCTTAAATTATTTTTGATATTAAAATATGCTTATATAAATTTTAATTAACATATATTTAAGACCACGCGTGGCATAGAGGCGCCAAATCAAGTAAACGTGACAGATAGTAGGATCGGTGATAAAAATAAGCGTAACAGAAGCGTCTTGATGGGGAACGGAGTGTCTTAAAAATAGGTTCTTAAAATTCTTTGGAACACTATATAAAACGAGTAAGTGTTAGTCATACAAAATGAATATACAAAGTTTTCTTTTTATTTTTGAAAGTTCATTGTCAAGCTGTTCTAGTCTAGCCTTATGACCTTTAATGTATTTCCGTTGCATACATTCCACATCGTAAGAATGTATCATAGCCAAAGAATTCATATCATACGATAGAGTATTACCAAAAAGAACAGCATTATTTTTTAATCATCACTTATCTCCAGCATCTAGAAGAATGGACTGAAAGAAGAATGTGACATAAAATGCCATTGTCTAGTTTTTTTTTCTATTTTAATATTTTCTCCAATGTTTGTTGGTAAACTCAGAATATTTCACCATTCATTCATTTTTGTATAATCACTAATATTAAGTAAACAAGATTCAAACCAACAATCATCATATATAGACAGAAATTTTCTAATTAAGTTTCAGCTTAACACATTTCACTTCATTCAAATTCTGTTAATATTATATCCTAATTTTAATATTTAAAAAAAATAGATATAACTTTTCAATGATTATTTTTACTTTTTAATTTTTAATTATATTTCTAAGATAGAGAAAATAAATAAGATTTGAGGCCAGTCGTGGCGCAGCGGCACGAAATGTGACTGTAAAATTGACTGGTTGTGGGTTCGAGCCCTACTCTAGGAGATGAAATATTTACTTAAATTTATATTTCCATTTCTTTACTCTGGTGTCGAGACAAAGCGCGGCGTTGAGTTCTGCCACTCAACACGCAATGCCTCCAGAACTCGGCGGAAAGTGGGGAACAGTTTGTCTTAACACTAAGTTCCATCTGCTTACCCTGTTATGTGCGGGATAGAGCGTAAAGAAAATAAATGAGGTGGCCAAACAAAAGTTACATTTGCTAATGTTAACAACACTAGCATTCTTTAACAGTGTCAGTACATCAATCCGAGGTGTAGACCACAATAAATCAAACATAAGACAAACATTAATTTGTAATACAATTACAACAGTGCTTTCGTTTCGAACATTAATCTACAACAGGAGTTATTAAATAGCGGCCTCAAAATGGTTTTGTAATATTTACTTTGTAATATATTAAGAAATAAGTACAAAAAAAACAATATTTTAAAATATTATTAACTACTTCCCAATTGAGCAGATAATATATCGTGAAAAAGATAAATAAAAAAGACCTTTCAATAATTCTTTCCATTTTAATCAAAATCAAAAATACACTACTCATTTTCTGTAGAAAAATTCAAAATTATACAGGGTGAAAACGTCTGCGTTCCTTTTACGAGAAAGCAGCATGTAGGGTAAAATATTTCAAACTAATACTTTAAAAAAAATACCTAGATTCGTCAACAGCTTAGACGTAGGATTTTATTTTCATTTCGGGATTTTTATCCATACTGTATTTCGTGTGAGGCAGTTACGAATAGATACTAACAACGAGAACTTTTCCAGTTTTTCTTCTCAAAAAACATATCAGAACGAGAGAAGGATAGCTCTCGCTCTATTTTACGAGTTTTATCTTATAACGATATTTTCTTTAAATATTTTGTTTGAATAATCAGTTTTTTTATTTTTCTCAAAATCTTTTGTTTTATTTATGCTAAACTGTGCTTTCAATTATAGTAGTGAAGACAAAAACACTCTGTATAAACATGAATATATATATCGAAAAAAAAACAATGAAATTGTTCTATTATGTCGAGACTTCAGAAATGCGTATATATTATTAAGTTTAATCACTCAGTAAACTCAAAACTCAGTCCAATTTTTCTTTAAATTTGAGGTTCCCTGTATATCACTACATGTGTCCAGAGGCCTATTTTTTTTGCTTGTCCATAGGTTTATGTAACCGTAGGCTATGATTGACGAGTGTAATATGTTAATTATCAAAAAAATAAAGCCTATGCAAATATTTGTATGATTAATTAACTATACGTTACAGTAGATACTATAAAGTAGTTTTATTAAGTCAAGCCAAGTTTATTTATTATTTGTTGAGAACCATTGTGACGCAGTTAGTACGTGTTATACTAAAATCGATAGTTGCGTGTTCATATTTCACTTTAGGGACATTATTTTTACGCTCTATAAAAATATGAATTTGCTACTTATATCTATGTTTCTTCATGTTTCTTTATTAACATTTTTTTTTGTATATACATATATAATATCTTTAAAAAAATATATAAAAATAAAACACATTTCCTCCATTAGTCTGCGGTAGGGCCGTTGTTTATCTCCGTACCGTACCGGTATTTCATTATATTCAATTGATACCAGTATTGTAGTCCGATGCCCGTTAGTCCAACATTTAGATCTGATCGACGTGATTGCTATAGATCATCTTGTTTACGATTGTAGTTTTTTTTTAAATTACAGCGCACTTTTGTTCTGTTTCTGTTGTAACGGTTTTTTTTGCTCTATAATTTAATTTTTATCGGTTTTTCTTATTAGTAATTTATAGTTGATATGGATTTTAATAATTTGTTAATGTGGAACAAGTATTTTAGATATAATAAAAAAATAAGTAAACTAAACTTTTGATGTTTTCATTTCGTCGTTTTGGTCCTGAGGCAAAGCGTTGACTTGAAGCGTTGAGTTACGCCACTCAACACGCAATGCCCCTAGAATTCGGCGGAAAATGGGAAACGAAATGTCTTGCCACAAGGTTCCCTTTGCTCACCCTGTTGTGTGCGAGATACAGCGTGAAGCTGATTTATTTATTTTGTTCTTTATTTGAACACCATTTAGGTACATATATGAGCATACATAAAAAAATGGAAATGAAAAATGGGAAACGAAATGTCTTGCCACTAGGTTGCCTCTGCCTGTTATGTGGGAGATACAGCGAGAAATTACAAAATAAAGAAAATATAAAGAGTTATACTTTATAAGATTTTCTGCTACAATGTTTCAAATATAACAAAACACCAACTACTATCAATTAATATAATTTTACAAGAAAATTTCTCATGAATCGTAATACTTAATATTTAAAATAAATTGCTTAGTTAAGATAATCTTATAAAAAAGATAATAAATACTTGTTGTTGCCGGGGGCTGTTTGTTGAATACTAATAGATAATTGTTGAAATTATTTCTCTATTATTTCTTTCTTCTTTTCTGTGTGTTTATATATGAAAATGGTGTAAAAAGGATAAAATAAATAAATCAAATGAATCAGCTTCACGCTGTATCCCGTACACAGCAGGGTAGGCAGATGAAACTTAGTGTTAGTGGTGAACGGAGTGTCACCACTTTCTGCCAAGTTCTGGAAGCATTGCTTGTTGATTGGCGGAACTATGGCGCGTTTTGCCTCGACACCGGAGCGAAGAAATGAAAATATAAATACAAATAAATACTTCATCTCCTCGCGTGAGGATCGAACCCACAACCAGTCGATTTAACAGTCACACTTTATAAGCCTGCGCCACGACTGGCGTGATAAAGAATAACTGGCAAAAATAAAGAATAATTATTAAAATTAATAATAATTTTTAACAAAACAAATAGTATATATTATTGTATAGTAATATTAATAGTAAGTGTGTGTTTACTATATTAATATATCTTGTATACGAGTTCAAACTTGTAAATGTATGTACTATATGAGTGCTATTATATAATTACCACTCTTTTTTAACACATTCTATTAAATCGACTGGTAATATTTTATCTTTTTTAATATTTAAATGTAATATAATCTATGAAACTGAATTTGATTCACTTTTAATAAATACATCAACAAGAAACTTAGCAGTTGTACGAAGCTGACCTGATCAATGAGCCAGCACCTGAAATGTCGAAGGTTTCAAAAGTTACTAATTTACATTTATAATAAAATTTATTACATTTTTAACAACATTTTAGCATCTATTCAATTGTATCTAGTTATAAATTGATTACTTCCAGAATTCGGCGAAAACTGAAGGACAAAGTGTCTTAGCTTTTATTTTAAATTTTTTATTGATGAATTACTTAAATTACTTAAATTTATATTTCCATTTCTTTGCTCTGGTTCTAGGCTAAGCACGGCGTTAAGTTCTGCCACTCAACGCGCAATGTCTCCAGAATTTGGCAAAAAGTGGGGAACGGAGTGTCTTAACACTAGGTTCTTTCCTACCCCGCTGTGTGCAAAATACAGCGCGAAACTAAAGAAATGTACTTAACAAACAAATGAAGCTTTCAAAGCTAAAATATATCCCAATCATTTACCACAGCTTTACGCCAACAGCTCTATACGAGACCCACTAACTGGTTGTTTAAAATCAGATAAGTCACTATAGAAGTCATTTAAATAATATCTTGATTAACTTAATATCAATGTATTCATTTTAATTCAGCACGTCGGTGGCGCTCGAGCGGATAATGACATGTAAATAGCGACAAGTGGTCTGTGATCTTGTGACGTTAATGTTGTATGGTGACACACCTGTCGTCTTAAATGAATGGGTTGTATAAAAAATGTATGTTTTAAACTATGTATGATAAATTATGGATATATCATTAATATTAATTTGAAAATTTTAATTGATGTAAGATTATTTTTTTTGTTATAAACTGTATCCCACACATGGTTGAGTGGGCAGATTCGGTCCTATTAGGACACTTAAGTTCCCCAATTTCCGCTACCGGACCGTTACCAGAGCGAAAAAATTTAAATATTAAATTATTCATTTCCTCAAGTGGGAATGGAACCTACAACCATTCACGCTAACAATCATACGCTTGTGCTCCAGCGCCATAACTGTCCTTAACAACCAATACATTTGACCATATATAAAAAAATGATATTGGTTAATTGTTACCGTTTCTATTGAACTATCTATTGTATCAAATCAGTCAAATTTTATATCAACACTTCACCTTGTCATCATAAAAATAAAATAAAGAAATACTCATAGTCTAATATAAATAATAACATACGTTTCACAAATAATGCAAGTTATTTATCCTCTAATACTTTTATTTACATTTTGCGCGTCCGTACGCTCGTATCTGCGCAAGCGCACATCCACGTCGCGCCGGACCGCCCGCGACAGGTGGGCGGGGCGCTGTGACGCTGACGTCAGACGGGGTCGCACGTCATAAATTAATAGACCACACATTATCTTACTCTATATTTATTATTTGATTTAGTTATTATTATGATAAGATCAGGAAATATGGTTGTAGTCGATTCAGGTTTGTTGTCCAATGGTGGTTATATAATGTAAAATGATTAAGTTAAAGTATTAAAGATAAATTAAAATTATATCTCTTACACATTTATGTCAACTTTAAAAACATAGCGTTGAGTTTGACTCACTCTCTATCCTGCTATGCAGGAAATGGAGAGAAGCAATTTGGTTATTTTTTTTGTCCTCTAATTCATACAACGCTGGTGAAAAATGTACACCTAGAGATAATCATATAATTACACCACTTTAAAGTTGAATAAATATTTTATATTGAATGGCAAAACCTAATACATTACTTTGCATAAATATCAATAACACTCTATAGGTTACTCTATCTACTTAAATAATAGAAAAACAAAACTTGTTTTTAGGTTTTAAAGAAAATGTCATCATTGAGTTGAATATATAAACAAATTTATATGTAATAAAAATTAAATTTATATGTAATCAAAATTTATATATAAACAAATTTATGTGTAATAAATAAAAGAAATTCATAAGAAACAAAGACGACGTACAGCCCTATCCTATACGAAAACCTTAGGAAAATCTTGCCTTACATCTATTATTTAATTAAACTAACCAACACCGAGGGCCAGGTTAATTGAAATTGTTTAATAATCTTAAACAAAGAGTAATACAACGATATTATTAACCCTGTCCAAGTAAAACATCTCACGGCAACGTACTAGTAATTACAGTGGATTTACTAGAAATGGCGCTCTAGAATATAGTCTGCTTGGATAGTTTTGTCAGACATAATTCTGTGTTATATTTATATTTTTGATAGTCATCCCGCTTAAACTATAATTAAACAGCGTATTGCCTGAAGCATATAACGTGTAATTCTTGGCCGACCAATGGAAATATAATAGCCTATATAGATAACGGATTATATATTATTAAATTGTGGGTAATGTAGGTTTGGTTGTAGGTATATCTGAATTATGTCACAAATTTAACAAACAACTACTACGTTCATTGTCTTTTCTTAGTATCTGACACATAGCAACTAAGTATTAAGACATTTTGTTCCCATTAAGACATTTATTGTCCTCCACTATTCGCCAAATTCAATATCCCTCGACACCAGAGGATACCTCAGATACAGCGTATAGCTACAAACAATGTTTTTTCAGCTTCACGCTGTAACACGCGCATAGTAGGGTAGGCAGAGGGAACCTTGTGCTTGGACACTCGTTCTCATTAAGACACTTTCGTTTCAAACCTCCACAGTCGGCCGAATTTTGATAGAATCACGTGTTAAGTGACAGAACTCTACGCTGTACTCGTTATCAGAGCGAAGAAATGAAAATATAATAGGAAATATTTATTTTCCTCGAGTGGCGATCGCATCCACAGCCAGTCGATTTTACAGTCACACTTTGTACCGTCTGCCACGACTGACCTCTATAAAAATCAATAAGTTCTATTTAAATTATTTTCATTTCATCACTCTGGTACACAGAGAGTATTGAGATATCGGGAAACACAGTATTAATATTAGGTTCCTTCCGTTCACTTTTCTATAAAAAAGTACAAACCTGATTTGCCTCACCAAAAAATGTCAAAATGTTTCATCCAACCCATAGAACAAAAGACAAATGAAGAATAATAATTGCGGAAACCGAGCACCAGGTCGCCGCCGCAAAGTTGAAACAAACGCTTTTATTTTTAAAGAGAAGTATACTTTGTGAGATTGCGTCGACATTTTCATCAGTGTGCCAACCGCAGAGTATTATTTTAATCGTCGACAGCCACCTTTGTCTTTGGTTGGTGGTCATTTAGATGTGACGAATTCGATTCGGGTGTTTGACGATCGTGAAGTGTAACTAATTTTAAATATACAAAAACTACAGTTCGTGAACGGAGTGCCTTAACACTAGGTTTCCTCTGCCTACCCTGCTGTGTGCGAGATCATATTTCATGAAAAATCTTGAGTTATTGAATAGATATTTTAACCATTAATTATTATTAAGTCCAGAACAGGAATGCTGACTTAGAATTTAGTAAATATTTAGGTAACTTAAAATTTGTCTGAAGTGCTTAAAAATTGATAGACAGGAAAAAAATTCTAGTGAAAATTATCTTGATTTCATCCTTATATTTTTGGAATGGCGATAACGCCGAACGCGCCTCATTGACGAAATCGAGTAGTAGGTAATGGCGGCGATGTACGTAAAATAGAACGAGAGATATCCCTTTCTCTCTCTCTCTCTGTATTTTGTAGTAGTAGATGTTTACGTTATTGGTATCTATTCGTAACTGCGTCACACGAAATACAGGTATAGATTAATATCATGAAATGAAAAAAAAATCTACGTCTAAAATGTTAAATTATCTTGATTCATTATTTCAAACCCATACCTAAAGAAGGTATGGGTCTGAAATAATTTACCCTATATGCTGCTCTCCTAAGAGGAGCGCAGACGCTTCCATTCTGTATATGTTGTCGTAGCACAGTGGACTGTCTTATACGTCACTGGAAACATGAGGGTCGAGGGATCCCCACTCGGAAGAACAAACACCTATTTATTAATTATTTTTGTTCCTCCTCTCCTTTATACAAAACGCGGCGTTGAGCTTCGCAACTTAACAGGAATAATCTATCTAATTGACAGAAACTGTTGAACGAAATAGTTTATGAAACTTCTTTGCATATATTTAATTTTTTTATAATTCCACAGGAAGATCTTCTAATCCACGGTGACAGCGTTTACGACGTGATAGACAAACAAGACCAGCAAGCTGTCAGGTCAGAGCTGTCACGAGCACCCACCGACGGAGAAGACAGAGTGTTTCTCTGCCGGATGAACGTTGCCAGAAACGCCAGACGACAGATGCGATTTGGTGATCAAAAGGTAAGATTTACTAAAGAAATATTGTATTTACTTAGAAAGAACTATATTTTTTTACTCTTAGATAATAGCAAATAATTTTACAATATTACTAGCGATGAACTTCTATGTATATAAAAGGACATGTACCTGATTGACTGAGGTAAGACGCACGCACAGCCGTAACCACAGTGCGTAGAAACGTGAAATTTGGACAGACGTTTATTTTTATAATCTGGACATCCACTAAGAAGGGATTTTTACCCTAATATAACCCAATTAAATTTTAACCCTAAAGGAATGAAATAGGGGTTGAAAGTTTGTATGACTTTTTTTAAATCGGCACCGATTTTTGTAAAATTTGAAGTTAAGACTCTTAAAAATATTTGATTGAACACGTGTTTCATGGTTTTTAAATATCTCAATACCATTATAGTTGTAAGTACCATTTCTTTATTTTTTTTATAAATTTATTTGAAACTATTTTTTTTTAAATATACGAAAATGTTATTACCAAACTTTAATACCGTATCGTACAGCTATCACTTTACAGTAACAAAAACATCTTACGAACATTATGTTCGAACGCTTTAATTGACGAAGTAAGAAAATTAAAAGCTACATAAGAATATTAATTAATACATTAAAATTGATACTTAAAGTGATTGAAAAGAATGTTCTCGATAGACATTACCACGTCACTCACAGATTGGTTCCGTCTCGATGTATTATAAAAATTGATGTGAAGATAATTAACAAGTTTACTTTCAAATCGATTTAGTTTATATGTACGTTTATTCATAACCTGTGGCTCTTGCTGTTACCGGAATTAGGATAGTGTTCATACTGTCTTTTATATTAATTAATATAGTAGTAATATCTAAGTTAATATTATTTTCTATATAGTTAATATAGAAAATAATATTACCGTTGCGAAATTCAAGTAATAGGTATTGGCTTAATTAGCTTTTTCATTCTCTATGTAACTGTTTCATACTCCTCCATCCTTGTAATTTTCTTAAAATGAGGTAAAAGATTTTTTCGCTTTACTCTACATCCCACACACAGCAGGATAGGCAGAGGGAACATGGGTAGTGCTAAAGCACTCCATTCCCATGAAGACACTTAATATATCAAAAAAAATTGCAATGAACACAAATTTATTACATTCAAACTGAAACGCTTAACTGAATGACATACTTGATTTATTTCAATTTCTAGAAAAGACGACCTTTAAATTAAAACACATTATGTTACAAAATAAGTATTTTTTGATGTAACTAATATTATTTGAATAACAATTTATAAAAAAGGCCAGTCGTAGCGCAGGAGCACAAAGTGTGACTGTGAAACCGACTAGTTGCGGGTTCGATTCCCACTAAACGAGATAAAATATTTACTTAAATTTATATTTCCATTTTCTTTGCTCTGATTTCGAGCCAAAGTGCGGCGTTAAGTTCTGCCACTAAATACGCAATGCCTTCAGAATTCAGCAGAAAGTGGGGAACGGAGATTTGTAAACACTAGGTTCCTCTCTACCCTGCTGTATGCGGAATACAGCGTAAAATTGAAAAAATATATATATAAAACATTCGAAAATACAATTTAAAATATAAAAGCTTTGGAAACCTTTGACCTTAACAGCACTATTATTACAGCACCATAACAGAACTTAACCAAACAAGACTATATTCAGTTCAGTCGATAAATAACACCACGGAACCCCACAACAGGGTATATAATAAAAAGGTCAGTTTGACGGACAAATTGAGAGGCATCAATATACTATAGTTATTACTGGTAATTGAATACTCACGTTAGAAAGTGATGGTGTGAAGTTTGATCACCATTCTGTAATTATATCTTGGATCGTAACCCGAGATAAGATGTAATCGGTTTAATGTGTTAGTTATTATATGAAAATATGTTATTGGGTGTGCGCTAACGTTTAGTGCTTCGGGTGTCTTCTTTAGACAAATCAGCTATGTACCCTACATTTTTGTTAATTGAAATTTAAGGAACACGATCAATTAAGATATGGTTATAATGTAGCGTTATGTTAAATAGCAACGTGATCTATCTATTCACTGTTGCAAGATTTCATTAATTTAAATTTGAAAGGAAAAAATTAAATGGAGAAATTATGCCAGGCGTGGAGCAAGGCACATGAGTGTGATTGTAAACGTGATAGGTTGTCAGTTCGATTCACATTCTAGGTAATTATATATTGAATATTTTCATTTCTTCGCTCTGGTGTCAAGGATAGACGCGGTATTGAGTTACAAGTACGCCTCTGACTGAGACTGGGTGTCCGAGCACAAGGTTCCCTCTGCGTACCCTGCGGGAATGCGGGATGCAGCGTGCAACTAAAAACTGTAATTTGTAATTAGTAGAATGTCAATATTTAAAAAGAAAAGCTTAAAATTGTATATGCAAACCTTACACTTACGTGCAAAAGGCCAGTTACCATTTAAAGAATATTTTAAAACCTTAGTCCCTATACTCGCCACAGTGTCATATATCTCTAAAGAATTTATATTAGCACGCCCACACTTAATATGTGGTGTTCAGATAAAGAGGAGAGGACGCTTGGAGTAACAAACAGTCTCGGTTCCGAGTTTATTGTCTCCAATTAATATTCAAGACGCACGTGCTACTCGCCGGGAGCAGCGCAGACATCAGACAAGACAGTTGTGATATATATTTTTTTAATATTTGATTTCAATATAAATGTAAATGTGATAACTGTTTTGTTATGTTCTGATATAAGATAAGTATATGATTAGAATTTTTGTAAATAGTGATAATTCCTTTTAATAATTTAAAACAAAACATAATTATAATTATGTAACATTTTTTGTAATAATAATATTCCCGTAAGTGCAATTAAATACACCGAGTTAAGTTAAATGTATTCCAGTTTACATAAATATCGAGATTATTTAATATGTCTATACTACTTATATTAATACTTACTAAAAGTACATTACCCATTCTTTTCCACCCTTTATTTCGTATCGTGGAGCGCTAAAATGTCTCAAGTCTGTTCGCTAATCGCGTGCATATATCATATTAGGAGCTCTACCTACGTGTACTGCAAATTACTTCAAGATGTTTTCTAAATACAATAACAAACGCTCGCCTAGGGCTATATTTTTTATCTATGGACAAGTAGAAGTGTAACTAACTTAACTATTTAATATATGGTTACATCGTTTGATGTAAAAATAGCCATACATTTTTTCTGTACAGCGGCATAGGTAGAGAGATTTTAGTGTCAAGACACTACCGTTCTTCATTTACCGTTTGTAATCGAGGCGTTACGTGCTGAGTGGCAAAAGTCATTTGTTTTTGCCAGAGCAAAGGTGTTAAAATAATATTTTAAAACAGTTTCTTTAAAAATATAACTGATAATATACAGAATTTTTCTTATACAAAATATTTCAAAACCAAATGCGATTGTTAAATGTACCAAAAACTTTGAAATCAACATAAACTAAAACCGAGCTTAAATACTTTAGATAAATCAAAAATATCCTAACCGAGTTACCTTTAACGAAAACTAGGTTGCTTAAATGAACTATCGTATTAATTCATACAACCGAAAGATCTATGAATCTTTTATATAAGATTTATTCCTTTCAAATTGTATGATAAATGCGTTATGATAAATAGATATTGAATAATGGTTTCTTTATACAATGTATTTAATAATTAAGGTTCCGTACCTTAAAAGGAAAAAATGGAACCCTTATAGGGTTACTTTGTTGTGTATCAAGAGCATTTATTTCGAGATTGTGTGGACATATCGATCTAAAATTAATATCAAATATGCAGGTCTAGGTCCCTTGAAGCACAGTAAAAATCATGCTTCTAAGTCAATCAGCTATGTAATCAAAACCTATAGGATACTTCCCGTTGATCTACACTTATAAAATTTGCCAAAGAAGAACTTGCAGTTTAAATAAAAACCAATAATTAAAATGTATACATAGGCGTATGTCATACTAAAACTTCATTACCTAAAAACTTATAACTGGGGTCATTGCTTGTTGAGTTGCAAAACTCACCGCGCTTTGCCTCGACTCCAGACCCGAGTTGGACTCGAACCCAAAACCTGCCCGTTTAAAATCACACATTTGTGACTTTGTGCCTACTGGCCTCGATAAATGCGTTATGATAAATCGATATCGAATAACAGTTTCTTTATACGATGTATTTCATAATCGATTTTAATCAGCATAGTAATGAAACTGAGGCAGAGAAATGTCCAAGCTGTTAATGGTGTCTTATCACACCATCCTGTCTGATATGGCAGTCATTACGGCCACACGGGCCTCGAATCATATCCTATCCTATCCTATTATAAAGAAAAGCTAACTTAATAGGTAATTGTTGATGGTAGGTGTTTTAGAGATACCAAAATATGATGAAAATGTTTCATGAGCAGTATTTTACCAGTAAGAAAGTGATGCAGAAAGCTGGTTCAAATTCATTCTAAAGAAGTTTGTTTATTAAAAGACTGTAAAATAGTTAAATTTTCTTGTTCAGTTCTTTAAAAGTTCAATACAAATTTTCATACCTTAGATTATAATCATAGAAGTTCTTATCAGCGCTATTAAATTCCTGATTCAATTACTAAAATATTTAATAACTAAAAAAATCAGCTTCACGTTATACAGTGGGGTAGGCTGAGGGAATCTAGTGTTAAGACACTCCGTTCACCATCAAGAAAAATATGTGTAACGGTTTATTTTATTAAACACACAAACTTTTACACGCAATGCCTCCAGAAATCGGCAGAAAGTGGGGAACGAAGTGTCTAAAAACAGGTTTCCTCTGCCTACCCTACTGTGTGCGGGATACAACGTGAAAGTGGTTTATTTTATAATTTATAAAATATCAATCGAATTTAGAGACATATGTATTTAAAACTACCCAACATCACTAATCAGTACATAGATAATAAAAACATTACATGACATTCACAATCAGGAGTTTCGTACAAAATGTTAAAGGTCTACGTAACTATTATCCATACTACAGTCCAGCCGTCTAGGAGATAGCCACTGATGAGGCGAAACTCTCATGTATGCCCGAGATAACACGACAGATGGCATGTCTAAAACCGTCTTGTTTGTGGTGTTATGGTTCTGTTATTAAACACAACTCAATGTAAGAAATGTGTTGGTTAAAAAGGATACTTTACCAGGCTAGTAAGGCGCCTCCAAAAGTTTACAAAGTGTAGCTTACAAAACGCAATGTAAGTAAAATTGAAAGGACTTATGTATTAGATATTTGGTTTAAAATATCGATCTAAAGGCTTTTGTAATGGTCCAGCTCGTCTCACCATCTCCGTTTCGGTCTGTTCTCTTTTAAGAGTTTGGAATCCAGCTGGTAGAATATTTCGCCCAAGACTTTTTACGCATGTGGCATAAGTGTCCGGCCCAGTCCCATTTCAGCGGCTTTAATACCCACTCCAGCGATTTTTGTGGAAGAGCGCAGTTCGGTGTCTCGGATTTTGTCCACTAATTTGACACTTAAGATACTGCGTTCCAATGTTGGCAAATCATGACGGCGGACTTTTGTGAACTCATCAAAAAGCTAGTCTGGGTACCATATGTAAGCACTGGGAGGATGCCATCAGTCGTTTATATCTGTCACGGAGGAAAACTATTTGACCCAGGTAGATATGTTCTAAGACATATTGCATCTTTTTTTAACCTTTTCAGCCATGATAAACAAATGATTAGTTATCCTGTAACCAAGTAATGATGAACCAAAAAAAAGTGACATTTTTTAAGAGACGGTAATTAAACTATAGTTTTATTACAACATAAAGGATTATTGTTTTTATATACAGAGTGAAGCAGTTAATTAATAATTAGTAAACTTATCTATTTTAAACTAAATAATATTATTTTTATAACTTGAAAAATGTGATATTTATCAATCTCCATACACAGATACTGGAGCAACACGAGAAAACCATGTTAGCTGCCACCAGCCAATCCATAAAATAGTATCAAACAGTATCATTCAACAGAACGTCCCTTTATCTTTGAGTAATTTAGTGTTAAGTGCACTTTGAGTACGATATTCCCCGCAAATGGATTCCGAAGTAGCGTATCATTAATATCTGTGCTGGGATAGTTGGGAATGGCCAATTTGTTCTGTTATTGCTTTATTCTCACCTCGGTACTTTTCTTGGATGCGCTGGGAATTGAGAATGTATGAAGTAATGTATGGGTTTTGTATGAACTGTATGTATGTGTGGCTTCGGTGTGATTTGATACTGCTGATGTGATTTATACGGTCTGGCTGTTAACAGCAGCAAGAATTATTATTAATTAATTGTTTTTAATCTTTTTTAACAATTAATTTTGATATTTTATATTTGTGAATTTTTGTTTTTATTTGTAAATAGAAGGAACGAAAACAAATCCTGGTAATGCCAGGATTTGCAGGAGCAACGTGGTTATTTCTATATATGCAGCTTCAAGTGTTGTTTAATGTATTTTTTTTTTCACTTTTGATGTGTAAGCATAATTAGCTTCAGGCTATATCCCGCACACAGCAGGGTAGGCAGAGGGAACCTAGTGTTAAGACACTCCGTCCCCCACTTTTTGCCGAATTTTGGAGGCATTGCGTGTTGAGTGGCGGAACTCAACGCTGCGCTTTGCCTCGACACTAGAGCGAAGAAATGGAAATATAAATTTAAGTAAATATTTCATCTCCTCAAGTGGGGATCGAACCCACAACAGGTCGCTTTACAGTCACACTTTGTACCACTGCGCCACGACTGGCCTCTGTAAGCATAATAAGCTATATAATATTTATTTAATAATATTCTACTTTATTTTTATATTTCAATATATGCAAAATAGTAAAATTTCAAATCAAATCTACAAAAATATGCTTACTACACTACTTAAATAACAATACAGTAACAAAACTGTTTTTATAAAATGCTTCACTTACGACCTTGGCTGTATACCTACCTACTGCATGTTCTTATAATATTGAGAATATGGAGTGATACAAGACCTCAGGCGCATGACTGTAAACGATAGGTTATGGGTTCGATTCTCACTCAACGAAATGAAATATTTAATATTTTAATTTCCTTGCTCTGCTAACGAGGTTAAACGCGACATTGCATTCCGCTATTCAACACGCAATATCTCCAGAATGCGACGGAAACTGGGGAACTGGGGATCTGGAGCGTCTTAACAACAGGTTCCTCAAAGCTAAAAAACATTTTTTTATATGCAAATTACGTAACTCACACATTATTCAATTGTTAAGAACTAATAACAGCTCGTTAGGTTGAATTGAATAAGTTTTTGCGACTTCTTTTTGTGATACGAAATCAAAAGAAGTTATTATGAGTTTTTGCTGTAGCATAATTGTTTTAATAGGTTGTGGTTTGGTCTATCATTTAATATCTACGTAAGAGGTAGCATCTACATATGTAAAATTATAAATAACACAACTCTTTTTTTGTCATGTTATGCTTTTATTTCTTTCTTTTCACGCTTTATCCCGCATGTAACAAATAGGCAGAGTGATGCCCACTGTTTCAATTTTCAGATTTATATACACATATATATACATGCGAGAAATAAAAAAATTATGGAATGCAAGATAAGTGTAAATGGTAAGATATTAGAACGAGTGAATGAAATGGTATATTTGGGAAGTATATTCAGTAGAGATGGTAGATATAAGATGGATGTTGAAAGGTTAACGGACCCTTAGCTGCATTGATGAGACGGCGAAACGTCAGCACAGCTGCGCGTTTGGCTGTACACAAAGCAGTTTTGGTACCGACACTTTTATACGGCAGCGTGAATGCTGTGGAGATGCCATCTCTTCGTAGAATACGGAGGCAGCTTAGAAATCGAATCCACAATGAAGAGATACAATAGCGAAGATGTAACGGTGAGAATCAAGAAGAACGTGCTCAGCTAGTTTGGGCACGTCGAACGAATGAGTGATGAAAGAATGGCAAAAAAGATTTATAATGGAAAAGTGAACGGTAAGAGAGAGACCTCGGTTGACCTTTGAAAACACAGTATCAAAGATACTGGTGGAAGGCCACGTAAAGAGCATGAAGACCCCCCGGACGAGGCAAAAGAGAGGTATGCAGAGACGTAGCGTAGCGTAACGTTTGGCACTCCGTTCTCTCTGACTACTCCGCTAGGAATACAGCGTGAAGCTAATTAAGTTTTTTTACTTTTAATATATACAGAGAACGAGACTTTTAATATTTACATACCTAAGTATAACAAAATGCCATAGTTTCTTACCAAATATTTTCTTTTTAATACTTTTTTGTATTGAGCGGCAGAACTCAGTGCCGCGCTTTGCCTTGTTATCAAAATTAGAAAATAAAAAAACTTAATAAAAATAGTAATGTGTTTTAAATTAATTGACGTATTTACGATTATCTCAGCTACAAGCCACAAGGCTTAAATAAAAAGGCCGAAATAAAAACATCTATAAACGTGTTGAATTAAATCTCAATGTATTACATCTTAAAGTACTATCGATGTCCATGACGTATATGACTTGAATATTTACGATTTGAAGTTACGGGGCACGTGCCCTTATATAACTGGCTACTTGAACTTGGCCTTTAGTATCCTATGACATTGAGTGACAGTACTGGCCTAAGAGTATAGGTAAAATTTATGAAACTTAATTTATGAAACTTTTGTACCCCAAAAAGTGTTCAAAAGTGTTTATTTACAATTCCATACACTTTATATTTCTGTATTATTATTGTTTTTAAATAAGATGAACAAAGGTGATTTTAAAAATATTTTTAACAAATATACATCATATTTCACCGCGTCTGACTGTTATGGGTTCCATTCCAAGTCGGGGGAATTAGTTTTATATCCTGTAGTAAGAAGACAAAGCGCAGTATTAAATTCCGCCACTTAACATACTATATCTTGAAATTTGAGTGTAAAATGGGGAATAAAATGTCTTAACACAAAATTTCCTCTTACCTTACTAAAAGCGAGACAGCGTGAAACTAAAAAAACAATGTTACATTATATATAAGAAAGAACATCTGCTATCCATTATTTAATATCACAACAATACCCCATAGAAATATAGAAATGACTTGTATATTAAGATTAATAAGAAAAGATTAAGAAGAGGCCAGTCGTTTGGCTGTAAACGCGACAGTTTGCGGGTTCAATTCCCACTCAAAAAAAAAAATTAACACGTCAAAGAAAAGTGCGGCGTTGAGTTCCACCACTGAACACGCAATGCCTCCATATTTCAGAGGAAAATGGGAAGACGACAAGATAAGAAGCTAATTTAATTATAAATAAAACGCTTATGTAAACTTATTTATCGTCATTACTTCTAAGCACACTAAATCAAACACAATACCTAAAGTATAACAAATGCTGACATAGCAATGCTATTAATCAAAATTCACCTTTCTCTTCATCAATTATGAATTTTAACCTACTACTACCGACGCGACACATCGATCACACGATTGTAGGAAATCTAAACACATTTGCACTGATTAGTAGTCAATATGTGGCATTTTAAACCTTATTTCTCTTGCAATAAGAGTGGTTTATTGTTATAAAAGTGAAGCAATGTTAGGTATTAGTTTGAGTATAATCCATTTCTGTATAGCACATACATAAGTCTAATCGAAGCGCATTCCAAGTCACAAAACATCACAAACGCTAAGCATCATTATACAATGACAAAAGAAACTTGTGCAACTGCTTCAAATGTATCCGCTTGTACGGTCAGCGGGAAAATATATTTTTTTAATTATTTTTGTTTTTTTTTTCTTCTAGTTTCACTTTGTATTCTTTATATATTAGCGTCGGCAGAGATAATCGGGGAATCTAGTGTTAAGACGCTTCGTTCTTAATAATACACTCTCGTTCACCAATTTCTGTCAAATTTTGAAAACACTACGTGTTGATTGGCGGAACTCAACGCAGCGCTTTGTTGCGCTAGCAGACCGAGAAAATAACTATATTCAAAATTTAATATCCTCGGGAGGAAATCGTACTCACAATCTATCCTTATTTAGTTTATATTTATGAAATATATATATTAGTACCAGTGTATTAAATTGACGAGTGACCAAATATTTTGTACCTATATAACTGATAAATATACATTTAAATTATTCTAAATATAATTTAATCTAATCGGTCAGTCGTGGCGCAGGGGCACAATGTGATGAAGGGGCACATCGTAACTGTAATATCGACTGGTTGTGGGTTCGATCCCCACTCGAGGAAATGAAATATTTATTTACATTTATATTTTTATTTCTTCGCTGTGCTGTCGAGGCACGCAATGCCTCCAGAACTCGGCGGAAAGTGGGGAACGGAATGATATATGACTACCCTGCTGTGTGCAGGATATAGCGTGACGCTGATTAAATTTTTTTTTTATTTATATGTAGATAAATATTTCAAGAAACGTTTTTACCATTGGGTACAATTATTAACTATAACAGTATTATATGTATGTGTTTTAAGTTAAAAATATTTTTAATAATAAACATAACATAAAAAATATGGAGACTTTAGAAACTTTTTAACAACGTTCTATATTTAGCTGCGGACAGTACACTGATCGGTTCCAGTAGGTATACTAATCTTATTCCATATTACAATAACGGCTTAGATCGTATACAGCAAAACATTTCTATCTACTCCCTCTTACTATGCACTGATATATGAATACTGCATAGGTTTAAATAAAACTGTATATAATACAACGTTTTTTTTAAGTACGTTCCAAAACACTATCGTTTGTTTTTGTCCTTTTGAGTGTGACTAAGAATTTTTATACATGTATATATGGTGTATACAGCTTAATAAGGAATATCTTTTCAGTACTGTGTCTGACTATAAACGCGATAGTTATGGGTTCGGTTCCCATTAGAAGGGATGAATTATTTTCATTACCTCGATTGCACTTTAATATCTGCCACTTAACACGCAATGTCTCGGAAATTACGAGGAACGGAATTCTTTAATATTACGTGTATGCGGGATATAGCGTGAAGATAACAACAATATTTTTCTAAGTATAGTACGTTTTACCCCATTTTCTAAGCCGCCCTCAAGTCTGATGGTCTATAAATGAAAATGGCATCTCAAGATCGATTTCAAACTTGAGAACTATTCATAAATACGGAACTTAAAAACCGCTTTACGGCAGCATTAACTGTATTAAAATCATGTGAAACTTCTGTGACTATGCATCTCTTCAAAAATGTTATAAAAACAATTTAAGTATACAGAAAGAGAACTAAAATTCGAGAATACATCAAGAACGTATTGAGAGGGTCTCCGTATAGAGTATAATGGACTATCAAGTATTTTGTTAAATTGACAATATTGTTGTGTTGAAATCTTTGTATTGCGATGGATTATGGCTATTTATCATACACCTCTATTGTAGAGTGACATAAAAAAAAAAGATTTAAAAAGTTATGTTCATAGATTGTTATTTGAAATACTTTAGAAACGGCGTTAGGAAACTAGTGTTGAAACACTGCTTTCGTCACATTCCGACAAATTTTCGAGATATTGTATATTATAGTGGTGGAACTCAACGCCGCACCTTGTGTGTTGTTTCGTGAGTTTCGAACCCACAATGATCGTGCTTACATTTAAATGGTGCCGCTGCGCCACAACGACCTTAATCAAAAACATTTTTTACTTTCACTCTTTATAGAATGGCAGAAAGAGAGAGCGTATAATTGACTCCCTTTTAGATTCTATCAATTAGTATGTTTTTTCGTGCGGAGTCAGCACTGGAAAAGCAGTTTGCCTACTTGGATCTTTAAGAAACAAAATATTTTTTTTAAACGTTTTTATATTTTTACATATCCATCTTTGCCAGATTTCTTTTCTAGTATTATATAGTATGACCTGTACAATATTATATTTGCTGTATATTCAATTTATTATAGTAATTTTTTAAAAATCTATACAGAACAACAACATATAACATAAAATTTACCATCACACAACACAAAAATAACATTTTCGAACAGAAAATCCATCGATCACATCAAAAATTAAATTAAATAAACGTTTCACAAGCTCACCTTCGAATTGAATCGTAATTAAAGAAGAACTATACAATTACCGTAATTTATAGATAGATAGATAGATATATATATAGATAGATATATACCTTTAATTATATATGTTTGATGTTTTCTATACGGTGTGACGAAAGAAGCCTTATACTGATATGGTCATTATTTGAATTAATATATGTACGTGTCGGTTCGGAGGTTGTACTAAATTATAACTTGATTTTTATAGCGTCCGTGAGAACAGAAAATAATATGTCTCTGATAGCATTAAATATCATATTACGGACTAATATTCAATTGTTCGTTTCTTTTTTTTTATAGAAGCGCGTGTGTGAAATTGATAGTAGGTATGGGCACCTACTTTTTTACATATACGGTACGTCTTTTGTGGTATCTTAGAAGACTGATGTATCGCTTAGTTCATTACTTTCTATAGAAATAGTGTAATTGGAGTATAACCTCGTGATTAGTAAAGATTAAAAAAGGAATAAATATTTTAAAAACTATCAGCTTTTCGCTATATCTTACACACAGCAGGGTATCCAGAGGGAACCTAGTGTTAACACTCCGTTCGCCATTTTCCGCCGTGTTCTGGAGGTATTGCGAGTTGTTGAGTGGCGCAACCCAACGCCACGCTTTGCCTGGGGATCGAACTAATAACCATCGCGTTTACGTCGCACATACTTGCCCTGCGCCACGACGGCTCAACAAGCAATTTCACGGATTCGCGTAGAAATTGGAATACGGAAGATAAACTTGAAGGTCTATCTTTCTATTAATCATAACATTAATTACTTAAACTTAATAAATAAAACTAGTTATATTTTAAATCCTCTAAAAAACATAAAAATAAGCTTAAAAAATCCCTCGCCTCTATTTTTAAACAAAGTTTGAACCACACACAAAACAAAACCAAAAGTGACAAAACCACCAACAATTTTACTCAACTTCCAACACTTCCAACACTTCCAATACTTCCAACACGCTATCTAAAATTCACACTCGCATCCAGGAGCGTGTCTTATTTAAATTAAGCCTCTCACATTTTATGCGCGAAAACATTCGACTGTGGCGTCGTTAGGGCAGTCCGAGATGCATTTATTTATGAAATGTAAATCTATCTGATTGTAATAACAAAACTGGGAGCCACCGCTCTCTATATTAAGATGTTGGATTTGCATACTGTACGTTCGACGCGTGTGTGGTTTAGTGGTTAATATATTTAGTTTTTTTTTTTTGATGTTTTGTGACTAGGTTGGGAGTTATATGTAGGTTTCGTGTGGGGTGTATTTGTTGTAATTAATTTTATAGTTTACGATAGAAATAATCGCGAATTATTTATAAAATTTCAACGGAAGTACCTTATTAATGTTGATTCTCCTTACAGTGTCGAAATGTGTATTTATTGTGTTATAAACGGCTATATCTTTTTTATTTAAGTAAATGTATATATTTTTTTTATTTTCAGAAAATCAAAGGAACGTAGATCTGAGCCTATGGTTAGAATTTAAATCGATATCCAAGCGTGCCTGAGATAAATGGTCTTGACAGACAAACACACAGATAAACGAATATAATAATGTTATATTAGTTATAGGCCAAAGGTGATGTAGTTGCACAACGACTAACTGTAAACGCGACCATTTGAAGTTCGATTCCCGCTCACACACACAACCATTTGTTTCCTTTTCTCGCTCTGGTAACAGGACAATTATCTCTAAAACTATGAATGGCTAATGTAGGTTTCCTCTGCCTTCCCAGCTGTAGGCTGGATTCAACGAAAACCTGAAAATAATGTTACTTAGAACCTTGCCTCTACAGTTTATGAGAAACGGCTATTTCTCATAAACAAAAATATACCAACATTAAAACTAAAATAAACAAACAAAATGTCCAAACCACTTACATATTCATATACAGAATAGGCACAACGTCAATGGCAATGGCCGGAGGATAAAAAACCTTTTGAACGATCGAGTCGTGGTGTCGGTGTGAATTCGGGCAACGCGCGCACGCGCACGCACCGTACTGTGACGTCACGTCACGACTAGCCTCGGAAAAAGATAAATATATTGGAATATTAACTTTTACAGGGTTTTTTTTGCATTTTCTTTAAGTGATGATTATATTCTTTTAAACCATGTATTTTTTTTTACATAACTGTTGAGTTATTTAATTTTATTTTAATATTAGTTCCGTTTGGCACTATTTATCTGAAAGTGAAATAAGGACACATCAATAAAAAGATTACCTATATTATACGTGCTTGCAACTCACATATAAATGTTAAAATGCTTTCAAATATGTCATTATTGCTACTTTTCTTAACTTTTGCGTTTTACAAATTACTTATGTATATGGAATAATAAATATAATATAAGCTTTGCTTGTAGTCTTTGTTAATTCCAGTTGTAGCCTCTAAATTCATTAACACGGACTTTCAAATACAAAATGAAAAAATCCATCTTTTCCCGTTTCCTCTCTTCTTGCTTTTCTACACTCCTGAACCTATATATATACTCAAATTTTAACTCAGCACTCTGGTCTGTCCATTATATGTCAAACACCGAGGAAAAGTACATTATTATATAGATTTAAAGACACAGTACCAGTCAAATATACTAAATACAAACTAGCTTCTATTAGATTTGTATCTAAATATTGTAAACACTCGTTTAGTTAGTGTTACAGTGATATACTCGAGTGAGGCGAACAAAGCGAAATATTTCTTTCACGAGATTATAAATTGTGTCCGCGTACCATTAATTCTTATGTAACGGAATTTATAGTACTTTCCTTTCCACATTGTATTGAATGAACTGAATGTCTGAAGTTAATGTAAATATATTTAGTTTGATATATTTTAGTATGAAATTTGAGATGAGGCCAGTCGTGGTGCAGGGGCACAAAAGTGTGACTGGTTGTGGGTTCGATCCTCACTCGAAGAAGGAGGAGGATCAGAACTCGGCGGAAGGTGTGGATCGGAGTATCTAAACCAGAGGTTCCCTGCAGTGTGCGGAATACAAAAAAAAATTATACTTTTAGGCCTGAGCTATATAATCAATATGGCGTTTTAGTGAAAATATAATATATATCAAAAGATTATTGATTTTCCCTATTTTTATACATTTGGAAAGAAACTTTTCAACCGATAGTTTTATATATATATATATATATATATATATATACACACCTTAACTATGTGCACGTCTCTACTGACTACTTTAAAAATGTTCAAAATATCGGATTTCCAGAAATACACATATAATACTTAAATATATCTACGTAAAAAAATCATTAATTTTATATATAAATCTTGTTTTACACATCTAACTACATCTTAGTGTTTACTTTATCTTGTTACCGGAGCAAGAAAATCAAAATAATTAATTATTCCCAATGGGAATTGAACCCGGAGAGATTCAACGGTTGAATCAGCCGTAGCCGTAGTGCTATTTGACGACAGTCTTTTCTTTATTCGGCCATTTTGAAAAAAAAAATCAATGGTAGTCGTGAAAATTTGAATATTGACTTGCTAACGTACTGTATTCTATCTAGACTTAAATAGAATTTATAAGCATATAATATTTAACTCATATGTCGATGATCCTAACGCCACCGTTACAAATACACGAAAAAAATCTCCAAACCTTTAGAGAGGTGTGTCCTGACGTAATATTTCGTGACCGTACCTGGTCGTGAGTGCTCTGACCGAGCTTTAAAAGCACCATAAAGTTATAAGCTTCTATACATTTTATTGAGAAATCGCTGTATATGTGATTAATAAAGTAATTTTCTTTTACTTTAATGACAATTTTCTTAGAGCCTTATTTTTTTTACTTTTATAAGTTCTGTTTTGATTTAGTTGATAAAAAAAACGCACACATTTGAAAAGAAAAAAAAGTTGAGAATGTTAAAAATAAAAAAATAGTTAAGATGTGGAAAATATGGACAAATAACAATTCTACAAACAAGTATTAGAAGCTTAAATCAATTTCAAGCTATATTTCACACACAGTAGAACAGGCAGAGGGAACCTGATATTAAGACACTTCGTTCCCCATTTATCCTCACATATATAGTACTTCCCCAAGTATTGGACACTTAATGCACAAACAATAAAATACTAACGATACAGCAATAGCAGTAATATTTAAATTATCACAATATGACTTAATTCTTACGCCTTTCACTGGAAAGATATTACATTAAAGACACTTCCTCTAAATGGCGCTCTACAATTTCGTATAATAAAATCGTTGTGAGTCAATCTTCATATTTTAAATGGTTTAATGATCGTCTAAAGTAATCGAGTTGTGTGTTTATGTTGATTAAAGTGAAATGTAAGTTATTGTTAGCAGTAAATCCATGTTACGTCGGTTAGCGTGCAATGCAAATAAAATAATGTATTAAATTGTTTTAAGAAAGCTTGATTCGATCGAGCTTTCTTCGATGTATAAGCTAAACTAAACTAACTTCACGCTTTATCCCTAGCGGGGTAGTCAGAGAGAACGGAGCGCCAAACTCTACGGTCTCTACATACCTCTATCGCCTCGTCCCCTGTCATCAACCTCTTCATACATGCTCTCCAGGGGGTCCTAATGCTTTTTGCATGACCTTCCTCCAATTTCTTTGATACTGTGTTCGAAGGTTAACCGAGGTCTCCCCCTACCTCTCTTCGATTATATAGTTATCGATTATATAGAATATTATTCGATGTATAATTTGTAAATAAGCCATTCCACATCGTACTGCTAACAAATGATAACTATGGTGTCGGCAGAATCATCTAAAAACATTCATTTTTTTTATATTAAACTGAATAGCAATATAATGGAATGTATTATATTCCTATTTAATTATATCATTCGTGACACGATAATAAATATGATTAAAGATTTATAAAAATAAAAATAAAAATAAATAAATCAGCTTCACGCTGTATCCCGCGCACAGCAGGGTAGGCAGAGGGAACCTAGTGTTAAGACACTCTGTTCCCCTCTTTCTGCCGAATTCTGGAGGCATTGCGTGTTGAGTGGCAGAACTCAACGCCGCGGTTTGCCTCAACACCAGAGCGGAGAAATGAAAATTTAAATGTAAATAAATATTTCATTCCCTCGAGTGGAGATCGCACCCACAACCAGTTGATTTTACAGTCACACTTTGTGCGCCTGCGCTACGAATCATTTATTCTTCCGCGTCTAAACGTGATACGTTGTCATTTATCCATACTATAGGTTCCCTTGTAACATTACAAATTGGAGTAACATATAAAATACTCTTTTCTATTTTGTTAGGTCTTTTTTTTTGGTTAATTTACAATTTAGTTATGTCTGAAATCTTAGAACTTTATGAAATTTAAGAACAATCTGCTGTCTGTGACAACATCAAGTTAATTTCAATTTCAATCAAACAATGGTAATTTCAATATACTTCTATACTAAAATGAGATGCTAATATGCTATTTTAATCAATAGAAAAAAATTATCAAATTCAACCAATCATACGACACCGCGATCCATATACAAACGGACATATGACCTGGTCAAGGGGAGTCACGACTGGCTGAGTAGAAAGTGATATTGTTTCCTCTAAACATACCAGTGATAGATTCAAAGTAGTAATGAGAATAAGTCACGATTGATCGCCCAGAGTTGTCATACCCACTCACTAGATTGTCTGATAAGATACTGTGTGGGTGATAAGGCTTTAAATCTGTCGAAAAATATATATTTCCAAGCCATTTTCTGTTAATAATAATAAATCAGCTGCTGAAATTTATTGTAGCTGAAGTATGTTTGATGTTTTATTTTTGGGGTTAATTTGACAATTGTTATGTATAATGTTTAAATTTATTTTATGTCTTACCAATAATTCACTAAAGGTAAAGTTAATAATAAGCAATATTGAATTTTTATTTTCTTCAAGTTATTTTTTAATATTTTTAAAGTATTATTCCACATTTAGAAAAGAAAAATACTTATTAAGAAAACGTATAAAAATTGAACATAGGAGGATTTAAACCCGCGCCTCTCTGGAAACCGTCCAAGCGCTGTGACTAACTAAGCCATACGCGTATGTATTCTTCAAGTTATTTGAATATTTTGCAACGATCATTATCCAAGCGTTTTGTACGCCCGCGGCTGGATACACGCATTTCACAAGGATCTCCTGTGCTTCCAGCATCCAACTGCTTCTGACGAACGTAACGAGTTCTTCACTCTGCCTGATGTAGGCCTTCCCACTGAGTGTCATTAAGCTCGCGGCAGACTCGACCGTTCCGTCTCAATACCGAAGCCGGTTCTCCTCGATATGTGTTCCTTCCACCGCATTTCCGCAAGAATAAGTCAGTGCAGTCATTTTTCTATATATGCTATAATGAAAAAAACGCTAGAGGCCAGACGTAGCGCAGGGATACAAGCGTATGACTGTAAATACGACAACGTGTGGGTTCGATACTAAATGAAATATAATATTTAATATTTTCATTTCTCTGCGGTGGTGTCGAAGCAAAACGTGGGGTAGAGTTTCGCCACTCAATACACAATGCCTCCAGGATTTGGCGGAAAGTAGGAAATGGAATGTCTTAATACCAGGTTCCCTCTGCCTAACCTACGAGACATAACATGAAGAAGCCAAAAAAATATAAAATCCATATAAAATTTACACACATACAAATAAAACACATTTATAAAACATAAAGAACTACTTGTCCATTCATACATTTCCCTTGCACGGTAACTTTTACTGTATCAAAACGAGCTTTTAAACGAAACTCGAAAGCGAATGTCTTACTCACAGCGTTTGGGCGTTACATTCGATACGATATTTCAATACTCCATATCAGATTATAGCCTCATTACACTTCGTTTCGTAGGCGGGGACACGTTGACGCAACTGTACATTTCTAGTTATATTAATCTTCAAAATCGGAAAATAAATCTCGATGGCGATTGGTATTGAGTGTTAATTATAATAATTATGGGTTATTGGTGTGTTTCGGATTGGTTTTTGTTGTAAGAATGTACGATGTTGATAGGACTTTATGAAATTTATAAATTATTTGGTATAATCTGTGATGGAAGCGGAAATTTTAAATATGGTTTAATGAATTACAGTCAAAAATAAATAAAATTATGCTTAAAAACTGCATTTATCAAAAATTTGTATGCATCAATCAAATAATTCCAAATAACAGCACAAATTTTCCAAAAATTAAAAAAAAAACAGATTTTGTTATATATATTATAATATAGAGAATATAAATATAATATCGAAAATTAAACACTTAATTACAAAATTAATAAAATTTTGAACGTAGCGGAATTTGAAACCGCGCCTCTTCGGAAACCGTCCAAGCGCTCTGATCGACTAAGCCATACATTCAGAAACTACGACTACCATCAAATTTTTACGTTTAATTAATTTAAACGTTTTCTTATTAAATATTTTTCTTTTCTAAGTGTGGAATTTAAATTGTTACAAAAAAAAATGAAACATTCTGTTAAAAACAAATTTTCTATCCAAAAATAAAATAAATAAATAAAAATAAATAAATCAGCTTCACGCTGTATCCCGCACACAGCAGGGTAGGCAGAGGGAACCTAGTGTTAAGACACTCCGTTCCCCACTTTCTGCCGAATTCTGGAGGCATTGCGTGTTGAGTGGCAGAACTCAACGCCGCGCTTAGCCTCGACACCAGAGCGAAGAAATGGAAATATAAATTTAAAAGTAAATATTTCATCTCCTCGTGTGGGGATCGAACCCACAACCGGTCGGTTTTACAGTCACACCTCGTTCCGCTGCGCCACGACTGGCCTCAAAAATAAAATAGATATCAAAATTAATTCACCTACATTACAGACATCTAATCTCTTCATTAATTAATACAATGTACATTTTTAAACGTTTTTTTAAAATGTTATTCCACACTTAGGAAAGAAAAACACTTATATGGAAAACGTATACAAAAGTACATTTCATACGAAAGAGATGTATTAAGATGACAGTAAACAAGCATATACCAAATCATTAATATTTATCAAACATTATAAAACCAATAAATCCACGGTTGCTGTGAGTTAGTGTTTCCAGGTATGCCCACGTACTCGCACTCGTATAAATACATTATTATCGTTTTTATGATTTAATCAAGCTCATTGATCACTATTTACAAGAAATATTGTAATAAATCCTGACAATGGAAAAACTTGTTTCTGTTTAGTTTATTAAAAAAATTGTATAAGTATTTGTGTTAAACGAGATAATTTAAATCTTCATTTTTTTTTTTTTCAATTTATTACCATTTAAAAATTAATAGAAGAACAACAATACATATAACATCTAAAAAAAGGTTTGTAATGATGTTAATGTTTATAAGCTCCAGAACACAATACATTTAAATCTGTAACATTTTCATATAAAACAATAAATATATTATTATGAAAATACAAAATTATTTTTTTTTAATGAGAAGTGGTATTTCTGTATAGATACAAATTCTAAAGATCTCTTTTTCAAAATTGAGCTCGTCTGTACCCTTTGAAAAATAATCTTTAATTTTTATATTGTTTTGTGATTTAAATCAAAATATCCAATCAGCTTCACGCTGCAGAGGGAAGCTAGTGTTAAGACACTGCGTTTCCCATTCCGCCGAGTTCTGGAGAAATAACGTGTCGAGTGGCGGAACTCAGCGCCGCGCCTTGCTTCGACACCAGAGAGTGAAAATATAAATGTATTTAAATATTTTCCGTCCTCGAGTGGGGATCGAACTCATAACCAGTCGATTTTACAGTCACACTTTGTGCCTCTGCGCCACGAATGGCCGCATTTTGTGATTTATTTTCTTAAACTATATATTAATAACTTATTCATAAAATTAAGCACCTACACTATACTAAATTATTATATTTATGTCCTCGTCAAATATTTTATGAATGGTTGGCTTGGGGTACTGAAAGTAGAATTTGAAAGTTCAAAAGTCCTTCTCCCTTCTCCCTCCCTATACCTTGTAATTATTTGAATTATTGAGAAGAACCGAAAAAATATTCAATCGCTGGTTTGGCGATATAAAATTTACATAAATTTAAATTTATTTGTACTTATATTTTAAAGATAGTTCGCGTGAACTTAGCAATAAAAATTGCTTCAAACATTCTATCTACATCCATGTTACATTTGGACGCATAAAGATTGCTTACACATAAGAGAATTTTCCTTTAATACCAATATTAAGACCACATAATTTCCAAGCTTTACTTAATAAATCATCAGTTTCAGGCTGCCTTCCGCATATTTTGGGGTAACCAGAGGGAACCTAGTGTTAAGACACTCCGTTCCCCTCTATCTGCCGAATTCCGAGTAATAAAATGAATCTTTATTTATCGTATGATAAATTTATCATGAACACTACAATTATAAAATCGATATGCACAATATCGATTTTACTACATACAAAATGTTAAATTTACAATTCATTAAGCAACATCGATTTGAATGCGTTCAATATAATGTATAACAAGGCCGCGGTCCCGGATCGAAGACTACCAGTGAGTGGTTGACCCCTGAACTATAGTGTTGTACTCTTATCTATTGTTGTAAACCCTGAAGAATGTCAAAGCGACACGCCTACCGCTTTTGAAGCTAAGCGGTCATAGAATGCTGATAAAAGATTTTTTTTTCGCTACGTAACCTCAATATTGTTGTGTAATATTTTTTATATTAGGTATTATTGCAATGGATGACTCAGTAGTTGTGTATTCGAAATATAAGAGATGGGGAAACTGTGTGGCTTCACGCTGTAGCGCGCTGCTGTAGTGTTAAGGCACTACGTTCCCCATATTCTACTGAATTCTGAAGCCATTGAGTGTTACAATATATACAGTTACAATCAAGTCTTCACTTTTTAAAAAGAAGATGCGTCGAGATAATAAATGTACATATAAAATTGGCAATGAATTAAAATAAAACTATAATTTATTTTCAAAAAATTAAATATCACAAACTTGTGTGTAATAAATTCTGATAAAGCCCAATCCATGCATCTATAATAGATTCTATAGGATTCGAACCCATTATATTTATAAAAACAAATCACAACACATCCTAAACAGAAAATTATAACAAAAACAACTTTCCAGGTGGTGCTAGTGCGCGGTCACTACGTATCATACCTACCTCTCTGCAGCCGCAACGAACCGGTGTTCCTCGCCGCGTGCACGCCGCTGGCCATGCCCGAGACGCGAGAGTGTGTGGTGCATGGTGCCACCAATGTGTTCACCACCGTCCACGCTATGGACATGAAGATATTACATATTGATTCGAAGTAAGTTAATAAATGAAAGAAGTCAATCGTGGTGCAATGGCACAAGCGTGTGACTGTAAACGCGACTGGTTGTGGATTCGATTTCCACTCGAAGACATCGTACTTCTTAATGATGCAACCCAATCCTTTACTTTATTTCATATTAAGGAAAGTTCTATATTTTAGTTTTTTTTTTTGTTTGGGATATAAATTTATAGTAGTTATTTATCTCAAACTCCGTCGACACCGCTATTGTATCACAACAGTGTCAAAAAGTATAAAAAATATTTAACAAGAAACATCTTTAATACATCATTCTATGCAATGCAATTTGTATACTAATACTAAAATTGAAAATATCTCATTAATTCATGTACTCTATTATAAAAATGCTAATTATGAAACACTCAAGAAATGCTCAATAGAAAAATGTCCACTTAAACACCAATAAATGATTTCAAAGTGTAAAACGGCATGTAGCCAAAATAAATACAAAACGAAAGACGTACTTACGATAAGTGTATACTGACATTGACACTAGCGTGGAGCAACTCTTGCAAATATTATCCAGAGATATTATTTAATAAATAAGCCATAAATTGTTGTCAATACAAGGCCAGTTGTGGCGCAGGGTCACAAAGTGTGACTGTAAAATCGACTGGTTGTGGGTTCGATCCCCACTCGAGGAAATGAAATATTTATTTATATTTACATTTTTATTTCTTCGCTCTAGTGTCGAGGCAAAACGCAGCGTTGTGTTCCACGACTCGAAAGTAAGAAACGGAGTATAGATAGATTCCTTCTGTCTACCTTGCTGTGTGTAGGGTGATTTATTTATTTATTTTATTTTTTATAAATTTTAATGAAGAACATAAAAGACTATAATATTTTTCCTATTATATATATAGGAAAAATATTATATATATATATTTGTAATAATAATACAACAAGTAAAAATCTTATATAACTAAAGTCGAGGCCAACCGCTAATCTTCGAATGGAGCTGATTGTTCTGAGATGTAAATATACTCGAAGCTAAATCTTACATGGAACAATATATTACAACTACTTCATAGGAAGACCTCGTTGGGCATTGTAGCAGATTGATTCAAACGCACAAAGGCCCAAGGGCAGTGATGAACAAAGAACGAAACAAATATGATAATATTGAAATCAAAATGGAATCTGTTTCCCGGTGTATGCTCTACCTTCCCGCAAACAGTAGGGTAGCGAGGAACCTAGTGTTAAGGCACTCCGTTCCACGCTTGCTGCCGAATGTTTCGAGGCAGTTTTTGTTGGCGGATTTCAAAGCCAGGTTTTTGCCTTGGTTCCAGAGGGTAGAAATAAAAATATGAATTAAAAATAATTAACTCTTCCGAGTGGCAATCGAACCCACAACCTTCGCGTTACAGTCACAACTTTGCGCCACGACGGACGTAAAATATGATAATATTCATCCAAACAAACGGCGTTCCTCGTTTCCTCATTAACACCAGTTCAAGGTGACAGTCTAGAAGAGAACAATAAACAGGTCTTATTACCGATGCGTAACTGTCACATCCAGCTACTGTCCGTCAAAAGATGTATGACAACGTCTCTATTGAGCGTTTCATATTCATGTACGTCAGCGCCTACAATGGCACGAAATAATAAGAGGAGCTGAAGTATGCAAGGGAGGACAGCGGACGGACGAGTGGCCTGCGCGGGCGCAGCGGTCTCGACACATGTATGTCAATACTGAATGTTATTATCAGATCACAATGCGACGGGCGTAAAGTATTTTACAATGTATGTATGTATGTATGTACATAACATTATATCTGCACAACAAAATGTATGGGAGCAAATGTGATATGTCTCTTTCATGGGAATTTCGGTGTTTTTGTTTTAAGTATATGAAATTGTTTCAAGACATGGTTTTTTTTATTTGGTTTTTTCTTTTAGAGGCCAGTGGTACAAAGTGTGACTGTAAAACCGACTGGTAGTGCGTTCGATCCCTGCTCGAGGAGATGAAATATTTATTTAAATTTATATATCCATCTCTTCGCTCTGGTGTCGAGGCAAAGTGTGGCGTTAAGTTCTGCAACTCAATACACAACGCCTCCAAAATTCGGCAGAATTCGGCATTCGGGACACAGCGTGGAGCTAATTTAATTTAATTTCTTTTTAATTTTATTTTATCTCTATTGTAGTGCTTGTAAATACAAGCACACAACACTTGATTTTTATGTAATTATTATAAGAAGTAAAACTCATAAACAGCTAATATCTTAATTGAAGAAAAAATATGTTTTAGACGAAAATAATATGCAGTTCTATTTTCTAGAATACAGGAAACATTCCTACATTCGTACTCAGAAGTGTATAAATACAAGCATATATTAATAAAATGGTAAATAATATTCCAAGTAGAACGTGTTAAGATTAGAAACTCATTCTCTGGCAAAATGTCTTGGTATTATCAAGTTTGTTTTGAAGGCGTGTTCATCACCTGCTCAGGAGAAATTTTGCATACAATGACAAACGTACAAGCTCCTGAGGCTCCTACTATAGGCTGAATACACACATAAAATACATTAACGATTTTTTTTTTGTCTCGAATCGCTTTTACAAATAAATTGTTTCATTAATTTTATACTGCATCATCTTTTGATATAAACTTTAAAATATATATTGTCAACACAAATTTGGAGATTTAGTTAAATATTCCTGCAATATTAGACCGAAAATGAGGCATACCTTATTATATAAAATATATAGTGAGAAGAAAAGTACGTTTATTTCTTATATTATACAAGAACCTATACATCACGTTCGAATTAATATCAATTTAAATATTTTTTAAGACACATACTAAGATACTTATTAATGGAGAAAAGTATTAAAAAAGTATATAATATTGGATACACCTGTATCCAATCCAGCCTCTGAGAAATCGTTCAAGGGCTTATCTCCAGTTCAGGCATATGTTCTCAATGAGCTACTTTAAAATAGTTATACACTGAAACGAGCATTTTCCTTGGTTTATTTGAACCGTTAAACGACTTCCAAATAGCGCCGCTTCGAATCCCGCTATGTTTAAATTTTGATACGTTTCTAAACAGTTTATATTCTACCCAATATCATAACTTACTTTCACATACAGCTACCAAACATTAACCCTACAAGCTACAATACAAGCAATACTATCATATCATTAAATTAGATACTATTGTGAAGTCATCTTATTATCCAAATAGTAATTTATATCTCAAGCAAATCACACGCTATCCGCACGCACTGCGCACGCGCATATGTCATATCGTCCATGATATCCTATTGCATTTATCATAAACATCTTTGTACTGTCTTGTACCATAGAACAGTGGATAGGTTAAAATGTCTCGTGATAAATTAAATGTTTTGCTTAATTTATTAATGCATTGAAAGTATGTAACGTATTTTATTATAGCGTTATTTGAATCGCCCTCGTGTAGTGTTTTGGATATGGCGCGCTAAACACGATTATTGTGGTTTTGATTATGTTTCTACGGGAAAGGAAAGTGGCAAATGGACCATTATTAGAAATGAATTCCACAATATTCAAAAGAACTACCACAATGTCACGCATCTTGAGTATTTTTTTTTTAGTTTTATGATATATCCTCCAGCTAGCAGGGTAGGCGGAAGGAACCTATTGTGTTTATGCACTCCGTTTGGCACTTTCCACTGAAATTTGGAGGCATTCCGTGTTGAATGGATATACTCGACGCCGCGCTATGTCTCAGTACCTATTAAGCGAAGAAAAGAAAATATTAAATGATAACAATTCATTTTCCTGAGTCGAATGTCAATCCATAACCGTCGCATTATAGTCACACGCTTGTGTCTGTCCGCCATAATGGCCTCTCTAAATTATTATAAATTTATCCCATAAAAATTCGAAAGACATGGCATTCAGTATTTTTATTATTCAATACCATTATATTACTTATAGATAAAAAATAAGCAAAATAAAAATGCTGGTGATGAAGCAAAGAAAGAGCTCTGTTCATTAACACATATTTGTAGGTACAAAATTTGATAGAAAACTTTTATATTGAGGCCATCATGGCGCAGCGGCACAAGTGAGTGACTGTGGGTTCGATCCCCACTCGGGGCAATGAATTATCGCTAATGAATATTCCAAATTCTTTACTCTGGTAACTAAGTGCCTTAATGTTCAATCCGCCTAACCTAGTAAATGAAGGATACTGAGTGAAGCTGAAAAAAAAAATATAGGAAATTACAATATTCCTTTTACATCACTTCTGACGTGATAATATTCTATGCTTCATCATAAACGTTATTGTTTTGTCCCGCGCCATTGTACTAGACTCAATAGTCACGGGCGCCACCGTAGCGGTCTCTAACTGACTACAGATTTATGTGAATTCTAATTAGTTCTTAATAAACATGTTTTATTTATTTTATATTGATTTTGGATGTGGTTTCAAAATTTGTTAGAGTTTAATTTTTTTTTTATATTTGTGAAATTTGTGAAACTGAGACATTCAAGTCATCTGCTTCACGCTATATCCCGCACACAGCAGGGTAGGCAGAGGGAACCTAGTGTTAAGACACTCCGTTCCCCACTTTCTGCCGAATTTTGGAGGCATTGCGTGTTGAGTGGCAGAACTCAACGCCGCGCTTTGCCTCGACACCAGAGCGAAGAAATGAAAATATAAATTTAAGTAAATATTTCATCTCCTCGAGTGGGAATCGAAACCACAACCAGTCGGTTTTACAGTCACACTTTGTACCACTGCGCCACGACTGGCCTCTCAATGTCCACTTGTGGATAGTCATCTGCATCTGCAATATACGAAATTCTAGTAAATTAAAAAAAAACGAAATTCAATCAGCTTCATTCTGCAACACGTAGGTATACAGCAGAGTGGGCAGAGTACTACTAGTGTTAAGACATTCCGCTCACAAAGTTGAGTGGCGGAATTCCGTTGAATTTGGAGTTCCGCTGGGTGTTACCCTTAGTGCCAGAGCGAAGAAATGAAAATATTAATAAATAATATTTCAGTATGTCGAATGGGGATCGAACTCATAATCGTCGCGTTACAGTCAAACCTTTGTGTCCCTGCACCAAGATGGCGTTAAAAAAATTGTAGTAAATTTAAATTTAAATTTAAATTTAAATTAGCTTCACGCTATATCCCGCACACAGCAGGGTAGGCAGAGGGAACCCAGTGTTAAGACACTCCGTTCCCCACTTTCTGCCGAATTTTGGAGGCATTGCGTGTTGAGTGGCAGACGTCAACGCCGCGCTTTTCCTCGACACCAGAGCGAAGAAATGAAAATATAAATTTAAGTAAATATTTCATCTCCTCGAGTGGGGATCGAACCCACAACCAGTCGGTTTTACAGTCACACTTTGTGCCACTGCGCCACGACTGGCCTCGAAATATTGTAGTAAATTAATTTAATAAATAAATTTATATATGCTTATAAATTCTAATATTTTTTATTAAATAATAATAAGGAGACCATATCCACAAGTGGACTTTGAAAGGGTGATGGACGGATGGATGAGTAATAAGTCTCGAAATATTGTGAAAAAAATTAGGTACGAAATATCGTAATACTAGGTTCCCTCTGCCTATCCTGCTATATGCGAGATAAATACTAAAAAATTATAATGTCAAAGGTTCGTGCCCTAATGACTTGATAAACATTAATTCAAACATAGGTTTGCCCTTTATAAACCACTCTGCAGTTGACGAACATAAATCCATCGAAATTGTCTACACCACTCCAATATTAAATATTTCATATTTTAAACCAATAAATTCACCTCTAGTATGCCACCTGGTATTTTAAAAGGATAATGGGGTGTAATATATAACATTGAACAGATTAATCGCTCTGGTAAGATAAAGTACGGCGTTGAGCGCCGAAACTACATACGGAAATCGGAAAACTTTGTGTCTCGACACTGGGTTTGTTTTCTTATCCTGCTGTATCCGAAGGTGTAAAGTTTTAGAATTTTTTTTTTTCCTTTGTAAATGGGCTACGAGTGACTCATGTTTATAAATATGCGATATTATTATAATAACTGACTTAAATGTGACGGTTACGGGTTCGATTTACAACCGGGGAACTGGATTATTTAATATTTTCATTTCTTCGCTGTGGTATCATAGCAAAAGCGCGGCGTTGGGTTCCGCCACTCAATACGTAATAGTTTGTAAATTCGGCAGAGGGCGAAGAACGGAGTTTTTTTACACTAGGTTCACTCTGCCTACCCTGCTATATGCGGGATACAACTGAAACTAAATCAAAGAAACATTCATACTGTGAGCCTCTTAAATACCTCGTTTGTCTTGTTAAGTAGGTATATTTTAAAAAAAAAATTTTTTTACTATGTTACAAAAAAAAATATGCAAAACCCGACTCTAACTCGTGGCAATATAAATTATTAATCACTTAAATACACGTATATATTATTAACCACTTAAAATTATGATATTTGCTTTCATCTTACACAGTAGAATATCGAGAAGGTCAATTGACTAAATAACTTAAAACACTTTGCACCTTTGTTTGTATTAATAACAATTATATATGTAATAACAATTTTGAATATATTATTTTAATTTGATTTATAAAAAATCTTATTTTAGCATTATTAGTAAGATATATTATAATTTTGAGGCCAGTCGTGGCGCAGGAGAACAAAGTGTGACTGTAAAATCGAGCGTTTGTGGGTTCGATCGCCACTCGAGGAATTCATTTCTTTGCTCTGGTGTGTGCGGGATACAGCGTGAAGCTGATTTTATTATAATATTTATCATATAAATAATTTGGGTTCCACTTACTGCTTTTGAACCTGTATAGATATGGATAAAAGTTCATATTTTTGTTGTTTTATGTTGACATATTTCGTACTTAAAGAGGCATGGCAAAAACAATTTTTTTATTTCATTTTTGTTCTTACAATGAAATTCTGGTTGTATATGTTTAGAGACTATCTTTGCGGTCAAATTGCATCCCGTCCTTGAACTATCAAACTAAATATGCTTTAATTTTTTTCACGAACTTCTCTATCACATAAATACAACATCGCTTCAAATGCACAGGTATACGGGATTCATTAACAAAAATATAAAAGTATATTTTTGCTTATACCTACTATTATGTCCTTATCGTTTTATGAATATATATTTATAATACATTAAAAACATAGTAGATTTATAATTTAATACTAATTAATAGTTGCAAAATTGTATAATTTTATAAATGACACAAAAAAAACGACTCAAATTGATATTTTTCATACTAAAGCGAATTTAGTGAGCTTTTACCTCAGAATGTCAGTTAAAGCCATTTACATGAGAACACAGGTCAGACATACACACACATCTCAGGTATCAAGAATTTGTGGAATCCAACAATGCACCGGGTAATGTTAACAGGTTCTAGTAAAATCTATACAGTAACCCTCGATGAGAACTTAACCTAAAGTCAGTACATTAGATTAGATCGTCTAGAAGAATTGTCGACAAAATTAAATTAGAGCAAAAAAAATTTACAATATTTCTTGAACTTTTTCAAAGTAACATTATTTATACTTAACTCGGTAACATTTGAACCTACAACCATCGCGTAAATTGCATTACATGTGCCAACTCTGCCAAAGGCCGCTGCAGCACAGTTGTCGGTTCGATTTCCACTCAGGAAAATTAATTATTCAATATTTTCGCTCCTTCATTCTGGTAACAAGACAGATCCCTGCGGTGTCTCAACACTATATTCGCTGTCTATATATTTAAGCAATTAAATAAAAATAAATCAAATAAATCAGCTTCACGCTGTATCCCGCACACAGCAGGGTAGGCAGAGGGAACCTAGTGTTAAGACACTCCATTCCCCACTTCCTGCCGAATTCTGGAGGCATTGCGTGTTGAGTGGCAGAACTCAACGCCGCGCTTAGCCTCGACACCAGAGCGAAGAAATGAAAATATAAATTTAAATAAATATTTCATATCCTCGAGTAGGGATCGAACCCACAACCTGTCGGTTTTACAGTCACACTTTGTGCCACTGCGCCACGACTGGCCTCGTATAAAAAAAAAAAAATAAATAATAATTTATTTTTAATTCTTATTGAACTTTATACACCTTTAAATAAAACCTTATAACCTACACAACCTAATACTGTATTACAATCTGTATAGCGACAACCTCAGTCCATACAGACAAACAAATCAAGAATCCAACATCATTATTCCAGCTGATGAATCCGAAGAGATGATTAAAAATAATGATGAATGTAATTAAAGTGAACTTGACACAGCAGAACAAATATCTGGTGGGGTCATCACATCGATCAATCATCGAGACCTTGTCTATACGTGCGACTTGTTCCGACTTGCTCTGGGTTTCTAATAATTTTGAAACATTTTAATTATGGTGGTTCATGGTATTTTTTTTTGTTGTAAACTATAATTACTTTTAAATTGGCTATTCTGATGTTTGTTTTTTAATATATAAAGATAATATTGAAATTTGATTTTCAAAAATGTAAATGTAGAGCCCCTTCTCTATTTTTTAATTTTTTTTATATGAATTTATTAAAATTTAATTTTTTAAATTGTTTTGCAACACTTAAATGTTAACTTGAATATATGTAAACTAGTCTTATTTTCTAATAAAAACGTTGTTAAAAATACAAAGTTATAAAAAAATTGTTTAATAACATTTAGCTATTTCTATAATAAAATATCCATGTGGCCAGTCCAGTCGCTACCGTAGGTGCGACAGGTTATAAGTTCGATTTCGACTTGAGGAAATGAAATAAAAAACCATTTTCCTTTCCTCCCTCTGGTAACAAGACAAAGCGCGGCGTTGAGTTCCACTGCTCAACTGCCTCTGCTAAACATAATGCTTTCAGAATTCGGCGAAAAGTGGGAAACGGAAGTGTCTGATTGAGAGCAGAGTATCTTGTATCTGTTATGTGCAGAAAAACGTGAAGCTAATAAAAAAATATAACAAAATATATTTTGTATTTGTCCAGTAGCGAATGGCATCTGGGCTGGGAGCGAAGTTCCCTGCACGGAGTCAGCTGGTACCACCTTCTGCATCCTGACTGCTGTAAAGAAGCACAAAATAAACATCGGCTAAGTAAGTAAATAAAAATTTCTTAACAACTTTCAAAGCAAATAAAAAATTGTGATGTTGTAGAATTAATATACAATCATCAGATTGTAAGCTTTTATATCGCATTTTCTTTGTATTATTTAGTCATTGAAGAAATAACAACATTGAAACATATAAAAAATGGAACATATCGGACCCGCGGCCCTTTAAAACCGTACAGGGTTATAAACGTTTCCTTCAAATATTATCTTATCATTCAATTAAAAACTAAACACATATCATAAAATAATATTAAAAATGTTATGAAAAGTAATAAGGCAATTAAGAACAGATGAAAAACACGCAAAGTACCCGAAGCATTGTAACTTTTTACAATAATTGAAATATTTTTTAAATATAATAATAATAATAATTTTTAAAAAGTACACTAAAAAACTGCAAAAGTACACTATGGGATAATTTAAAAAGTTAAAAAATACAATAACAACTTTCTTTTCAAATAATCTCAATAATATGATGATATGAGCTGTTTAGTTGACAAGATTTCGCAGAAAAAAATTACCTACATTCTGCCTACAGTACGTTCAACGAGTCGTGACCCCTCTGAAGTTAGGTTTTATGAGCTTATGCGCATTGTTCACTTAGGAAGGAAATATTCAAAAGCAAGAAAGATCTTAAAAACATGTCTGCGCAGCCGTCTTTAGCTAATTTTAGGGCGGCCACGACTTGTTGGCCGTACTGTACTCATTCATTGCCTCTTATCCGCGAAATAAGGTTAGTTTCTCATTGACCTTCATATAAGGAAAAATTTAAACTAAAATCACATACAATTTAAACAATGACTTCAAGCTGCTTCATTATTATAGGTAATTTCGTGTAATATTATTGCGATCTAAGTACAGTTTTATGTGGCTTTACTGTGTATAAATGACACGGATATGCGTCCCGGATTTTTTTTTATAATTTTATTTTTATATTTCAATTTTTTTTTTCGATATATTTAAATTGATTTTATAAGAATATTTTTGCTTACTCTTTATTATATATTATAGGAAGTATATTTAAAAATTGTCTTTTAAAATGGCAATTGCGTACAAAAAATATATTTTAATTTTTTTTTTCGAGGCCAGTCGTGGCGCAGTGGCACAAAATGTGACTGTTTATGGATCCTATCCACTCGGGGAAATTGTTCATTTAAATTTATATTTCCATTTCTTTGCTCTGCCGTCTACGCAAAGGGCGGCGTTGATATCCGCAACACGCTATGCCTCCAAAATTCGGCGGATAAAGGGAAACAGTGTCTTAGCACTAGGTTCCCTCTGCCTACCCTGCTGTGTGCGGGACACAGCGTGAACGGCACGCCTTTAAAAAGTGCACAAAAAGGAAGCGGGAACCTAAATAAGAATCAAGGATTTTATCAAAGCTAGTGACTTTTACTAGTGACCTCAACCTATAATGGATCTCAGAAAAAAGAATGGTGAAGGTAAGATGTCAATCGTTCGTTGGGTACCTAGAAACATTAAACAAAGTTGAGTAAAGCTATTTCTATTGAAGGTTACCTAAAAGCGGATCTGCTAGTACTAAATTTAATAATGGATATGATTATTTGATAAATTAATATGTGTTTGTTTGTACGTTTATTTGTATGTATCTTTTATAATGTATTTGACAACTCATATTTTATTAGAATGACTTTTATACTCTAGTGAGTAATAATAATAAGTTAATATATATTTATTTTATTTTTTCCTGTTCTAAATTGAAGCTGTAGATACTTTTAAATAACTGGATTGCTAGCTGCACCCGCGCGGCTTATTAAGCTTCACGCATTCTCCTCACCTCACTTCCACACACTAGTGCTTATATATAGAATATATAGCAGTAAATACAGAGATAACCTGTGAACCTAGTGTTTAGACCCGTCCGTTCTTCATTTTCCACCAAATTCTGATGGCATTAATGACGGAAAAAAACCACAAAAAGATTTGGAGAAGTCTCAATTTGGAGCATTAGTTCCTGATATTGACGCGTTCATCAAAAATTTTTAGTTTCTTTTTAATATTTGTATGGGAATAAATTTATATGACACTTGTCTATTTTAGATAAATTTATTTAGCATATCCAACGTATCATGTTCAATCAATCCATGTTGATCGAACCCATAATTCCTGTCAATCCAAATACAGTAAGGGCTCAAATCACAAACAAAAAGATATGAATGAAAATAAAATCATAGCTAAAGATTTTTTAAATCTCCTTCACGCTGTATCCTGCACACAGCAGAAAACGCAGAGGGAACCTAGTGTTAGGACGCTCCGTTCTCCACTTTTTGCCGAATTCTGGAGGCATTGCGTGTTAAGTGGCAGAACTCAACGCCGCGCTTTACCTTGACACCAGAGCGAAGAAATGGAAATATAAATTTAAGTACATATTTCATCTCCTCAAGTGGCGATCGAACCCACAACCATTCGGTTTTACAGTCACACCACTGCGTCATGACTGGTCTCAAAGCTAAACTAATAGTTTCAAATATCAAATCCAAAAAAAAATTAAGCAATCTATCAAATAAAACTTCAGCAAATTCAGTATTCAAAAGCTAAATCCAACTTCCCACGTTATTTTGTAAACATTTTAACATTTCTAAATGCGGCCAGCAAACTGAGCTTTGTAATGTTCCGGCCGTTAGCGGAATCTATTCGATCGCATTACAAATAGCTGTTAAATAAAATATTTTTTGAACTATTAGAGGGATTTGTTCGGCTGTTTGTAGATATGGATACAATGAGCCGTTTGTATTAAAAAAATGTTATTAATTTTGTATATCTTTTAATTTGAGGTTGTCGTGGCGCAGCGGCACCAAGTGTGACTGTAAAACCAACTGGTTGAGGTTCGATCCCCACTCGAGGAGATGAAATATTTACTTCAATTTATATTTCCATTTCTTCATTCTGGTGTCGAGGCAAAGCGCCGCGTTGATTTCGGCGTTGAGTTTTGCCACTCAACACGCAATGCCTCCAAAATTCGGCAGAAAGTGGAGAACGGAGAGTTAAGACTCTCCGTTCTCCACTTTCTGCCGAATTAGTGTTAAGACACTAGATCCCTTCTGCCAACCCGGCCGTGTGCGGGATACAGAGTGAAGCTAATAATAATAATAATTCTAATTTGAGGCTGTCGTGGCGTAGTGGTATATGCGTAGGGACGCGACGGTTGTGGCTCTGATCCCCACTCGGGAGAATAAGTGAATAAAATAAATCAGCTTCACGCATACAGCGCACACAGCTGGGTTGGCAGAGGGAATCTTGTGTTAGTGTTACTTAACGGCGCATTTTGCCTCGACAGCGGATCGAACAAATAGAAATATACATTTAATTAAATATTTAATCTCCTCGAGTGGCGATCGAACCCAAAACCAGTCGGTTTAACAGTCACACTTTGTGCCCCTGCGCCACGACTGGCCTCTCTTTAGGGACTCGGGAGAATTAATTATTATTTTTGTAATATCTTCATTTCTTCGCTCTGGTAACGTAAAAATTCTACTACTCAAGACGCAACAGATTACCTTATTATATGCGGAATACTGCGTTAAAATGAAAAAAAAACTATTTATTGAGAATTGAGTTGATAGTAACGTTTTCCGAAAACATCTACTTTTTTATATCAATAGGAATAAAAAATAACACAGTATTATTAGATAAATATAAAAAATCATCAGCTACGATCCTATACCTTGCCGACAAATACATGAATTGACAAGTGACACCTGTCAATCTGCGCCTGAGGCAAATTACGAGCCCTAACAGATTTATACCAGTATTTATTGAATGTTTCTCATTAATAATATTACCTCACTTACCCTAAATGACCTATGATTATATCAAAATGAATAATTTATAACTTTGATTTTGCTAAATGACATATCAATACTAAATATAATTTTAACATTTTAAAACTGTTATCCCACTCTTATATATGTATATTATTTTGAAAGTTAGAAAGATTTGAACCTCGCGAGATTTGAACCCGCATCTCTTCGAACCGATCAAGTTCATAAGCTTAGTGACAAAAGCGCTCAGTGGCCCAAACGTGCGACTTTGAAAGCGACAGGTTGTGGATTCGATTGCCACTCGAGGCAATTAAATATTTATTTTCATATATCATTCCCTCGCTCTGATAATAAAATAAAGGCGGGGCGTTGAGTTCCGCCACTCAATGCGAATGTCTTCGGAATTCGGCGGAAAGGGGGAACAGAAGTATCTTATATTAATTTGAACGGAGTGTCTTAACACTAGGCTTTCACTAGGCTTTTTTCTTCCTACACTGCTATTTGTGGGCTATGGCATGCAATTAAAAAAAAAGACTATACAATTTTATTTTAATTATGTACGTCAATGACGATATTGCGTTTTCACGTTCATCAGGTGTCAAAATTAAAATAATCATTTGAAACATGTCACAACATACAACCTCAAAAAAAATATCAACCACGATTTTAACCCTTCACGTTTGAGTGAAAGTTGACACATTATCACGCGTACCTCGTGTACGTTTGTACGTGACCGATTAAATCGTACAAACCCACCAATTTTAACATAATCCTATAAATGTTGACAATTTTGCACTCTATTGTTTAACAAAATAAAGACATTATTAAACTCCAATGTCTTAAAATCGTGACTTTTAAATTGGTACACTTTCTAGTATGACGGAGGTGTGAAGACGCTTTCTTGAGAAGCAAAAGCTAACAAATAAACTTACGTAAAGGAACTGTTGTATAACATATAAAATATCATATAATATAAATGACTGATAGTTAGTTGGTGCAGGGCCCCAAGCGCGTGACTGAACATTACAGGTTGTAAGTTTGATTCCTATTCGAGGAAATGAAATATTTCATATTTTCATTTCTTCGCATTTGAGGCCGGTCGTGGCGCAGTGGCACGAAGTGTGACTGTAAAACCGACTGGTTGTGAGTTCGATCCCCACTCGATTAGATGAAATATTTACTTAAATTTATATTTTCATTTCTTCGCTCTGGTGTCGAGGCTAAGTGCGGCGTTGAGTTCTGCCACTCAACACGCAATGCCTCCAGAATTCGGCAGAAAGTGGGGAATGGAGTGTCTTAACACTAGGTTCCCTCTGCCTACCCTGCTGTGTGCGGGATACAGCGTGAAGCTGATATATTGATATGATATATATATATTCATTTCTTCGCTCTGGTGTCGAAGCAAATCAGCGCGTTGATTTCTGCCACTCAACACGCAATGCCTCCAAAATTCGGCGGAAAAATATAAAACGTAGCATCATAGCACTAGATTCCCACTACCCATCCTAATGTGTGCGGGATACAGCGGTTTTTTTCTTAAGTAAACGATTGATAGACAAATGTCTGTTTCAGGTGATAAAATTAAATATTTACCATATCAATATTCAATATTAGCGATTGATTTCCGATTTATACACCAATAATATTCAAATGAGTGGGCAGAACTTAGAAAATAGGAGTCACAAATCAAACCCACTTAGTAATACATACAGATAGAACAACTCTAGTTACTCTACCGACCACAATCATCTCAATCGTCCTCTAATACTGAACCAACAGTCTGGATAGAGATAACTCCGTAACATTAACCTCTTATTATTGTTAAACAAATTTAACTCAATCTTATCACAACTCACTTGGCTCAACGTCACAAAGTTCATTTTCTAATGATTTCCACTGAAATTGCATCGATATTAAATTGGCATATGAAATACGGTTATAGGAATATAGCTAGAGGAACATAGGCTATGCGTCCATCGTGTGCTGGTCGAGTCATCATTCGAATAATTCGATAATCGCGTCGACGAAGACCGGCTGTGCGCCTGCGCACTGACCTTTGCTTGAACTTTGAACGTCTTTTTTTGTTCTGATTCTTGATTTTACGTTTTCTGTCTCATTGTCTCTCTATTATTTTGAATTTGAATCTAAAATAATAATAATGGATGTGCACTGAAGTTTAGGTTGATAAGTTCTTTGATGTTATTTATACCTTTTAATATATTATTTTGAATGCCTTTAAAGGTTGACTAATAATATTTAAGTTTATGTACACACACACACACACACACATATACACACACACGTCCTCGACACCAGACCGAAAAAATGAAAATAAAAATTTAAATAAATATTTAATTTCTTCAAGTGAGTATCGAAACTACACAGTCAAACACTTGTACCTCTGCGCTTTCACTGGCCTCAGGAGCAATTATTCTATGAAAATTATTTAAACAGTACAACGTAATTTATGACTACATCGATCGATCATCGATGTTGACATCGATGTCTTCTAATAAGAATATCAAAAATATTATGCCAATCTCTCGCACCTCAATATAATCGACGCAACCACATATGCTTTGAATGGTAATTTAAGTATATAAGCTCGAATTTAACAACTTACGAACGTTAAACGCGCGCTTGAAGTACCTGTTATAAGCTTATAATACAAAAAATGTTTTTTCCTTAAAAAGCGTGCCACAATTTGATTTGATAGATCTTATAAATTATCAATAGAATACCCGTAATTAAAAAAAAACATACAAAAAAAATAATTTTAAATTTAAACTGAAAATATATATATTTTACTATTTTATGAACAAAATCTTGATTATTATTTCTAATAAGATTTCTTAACACCATTTGCAATAGTAACAAGGACCGTTGAAAATTCGCCTATGATCAAGGAATAAATAAAAAAAAGACACTAAATAGAAATGATTTCTTTATTGGGGTTTTGCTCACTGTGCAAAACCCCAAAGACTTCGAACTCAATTCCATTTCCGCCGTCACCATTCCATTTCTGCACTTTGAGCTATACATAGATAGATATCAAACGATATTAGCTTTTAACGCCATTCTTTGACTATAAACTGTCACGTTGGATTTATTGAGCACTGCAATCAGATATTGGCATGTTTCGTGGGAATTCTATTAATTATTAGCATAAGATAACTTTGGTATTATAGCAAGTATAAATCCGTTCACGCCTACGAATATTTTGCTGTTGGAACTTTTTATAATATATGTAACTATTTAAAACTGAAAAGTGTTTAAATTTAATAAAATTCTATTTTGGTTTCGTATGTTTCTAAGTGGCGCTACTCAGCCATTCGATTTGGTACGAACGGAGTATCGTAAAATCGTTAGGTTCCCTTTGCTTAAAAAATGAAATAAAAAATATATTAAAATATTACATTAGTAACTTAACTACACGCTTTGACCGTAGCGAGGTAGTCAGAGAGAACGGAGCGCCAAACGCTACGGTCTCTACATACCTCTTGCGCCTCGTCCACTGTTATCAACCTCTTCATACATGCCCTCTGAGGGCATGCTTTCCTCCAGTATTTTTGATGCTGTGTTTTTGAAGGTCAACCGAGGTCCCCCTATCTCACTTACATTAGTATGCTGCATTAACGTTTATCTATTATAATTTATAATTCCATAAAATAATAAATATTTAATTTGGTGTTTGCCAAATGTTGCATATTGATTCAAGCTGATTCGTATCAATGTTATTAAATTAAATAAATTAAATCAGCTTCACGCCATATTCACTCAGACACTCCGTTCCCCACTTTCTGCCGAATTCTGGAGGCATTGCGTGTTGACTGGCAGAACTCAACGCCGCGCTTGTCCTCGACACCAGAGCGAAGATATGGAAACATAAATTTAAGTAATTAAGTAAATATTTAATCTCCTCGAGTATGGATCGAACCCACAACCAGTCGGTCTTAAAGTCACACTTTGTGCCGCCGCGCCACGACTGGTCTCAATCAATATTGTGTTTCTTATTAATACAATCATCACATTTACAGTATTCAATCAACTATTAATAGGTAAATGAAGGTCCAATACAAATTCACACGGATATCCTGTACTGGAGAGCAAACAGAATACATATTTAATTGTGATCTCAGGTTATACCGCTGTCAAACTCTTGTTTCCCATACAAGAGTATAGAAACAGTCGTTTTGTTGTCCTGTTTCTGTATCCCACTGCCACTGCTATGTAGCAGGGTGCAGAGGGAACCTAATGTTCAGACACTTTGTTCTCCATTTTCCGTTGAATTCTGGATTGCGTGTTAAGTAGCGTAACTCAACGCCGCACTTTGCCTTGACACCAGAGCGAAGAAATGAAAATATTGAATATTTTATTGAGAATAGATGCCACAATCTATCGTGTTTATAGTCACACTTTGTAACCTTGCACCACGACTGGCCTCACTGTGGTTATATTAATTTATATTTTTTACTAGGGAAAAAACATATAAAAACTAAACTTTAAAAACTCCTAAGACGCGGGTTCAAATACCGCTGAGTTAAATTTTCCATATGTTTTCTGAAAAGTATTAATTTATATTGTTATTGGTATAAGTTTCTCATAATACAAGACTCTACCTGGCTTAGATTAGTAGCTTACTTCAACTGTACTATATGAAGTAGATTTTTTTTTAATTCAATTTATGAATTGCTAAAAGTTATTCAATTATTTATTAAGTGGACATTTAAATACTATTAAATTTTAATAAATTACAATTTCATTTTTGCCTGTAAATATTTGAATTGAATCAATTACTTAGACTTACCAAATGATTTAAGACGTAAACAGATCATAACATTTTCATATTTTAATATTAATAAGCATCGCGTGGTCTAAACTTTAATTATAAAACAGTTTAGCATAATCCTTAAATACTACATAGACTGGAAGTATATCTATTATTTATCTAACTTGACTTTTTATCGCATGAATATCAACAGCGACATAGGTACGTTAAAATTAAAGTAGTAAATATTGCAGGTTCGATTCCCTTTTAAGGAAATAAAATATTTAATACTTTCATAACTTCGCTCTAGTGTAGAGACAAAGCGCGGCGTTGAGTTCCGCCACTCAATATTCAATGCCTCACTAAGCTCCCTCTACCTACCCTACTACACGCGATGTATAGTGTGAAGCTGAAAAAACATATGAATATTAAATTATAATAACAATATTAAGTAAAGTAAAATATATCTTAAATGAATAATATAATGAATGAGGCCAGTCATAGCGCAGCGGCACGAAGTGTGACTGTAAAACTGACTGGTTGTGGGTTCGATCCCCACTCGAGGAGATGAAATATTTACTTAAATTTATATTTTCATTTCTTCGCTCTGGTGTCGAGGCAAAAGTGCGGCGTTGAGTTCTGCCACTCAACACGCAATGCCTCCAAAATTCGGCAGAAAGTGGGGAACGGAGTGTCTTAACTTTGGGTTCCCTCTGTTTACCCTGCTGTGTGCGGGATATAGCGTGAAGCTAATTTATTTTAATAATATAATAATGTAACTTAAAAAATATATATAATACCGATAATATTTTTAATTTTAAATCTCAAAATAATCCTGTCTTTTTATTCTTTATCTGTCTTTGGGACTAAGTGTTGTCCGTCTATTATTTTTGCCGCCAATTCTGTTCTATAACAGCCTCAAAAAATTTTAATTTTTTTTTTTTCAAAAATATGCCTCATTTTACTATCCTGTTAGCAGAAAGCAAAGTAAACAACATAAACTAATACAAATTTCGACCTTATTGCTATGAATTTATAGTAGAAATTTCTTTACATAGACATTAGTGGCTAAGATAGGAAGTAAGCTCTATAATCCGTTTATTAACAATGATATCATAATAGCTACGTTCAATTATAACAATTTAGTTTCGATTGAGTTTTAATATGTCTGATTAATACTTGTTGTTTAGTCTTTTTGGTAGTTTTTGTTGTTTTATTTAACCTTTGTTGTTACTGATAGAGCACAAAAAGTTATAAAGTGATTTATAAAGATTTTTGAAATGTCATAAGTGATACACGTGTTTGTATTTTTACTGTACATATCGAATCCATTAGTTATTGTTGAAACAAAAAACATATTGGTAATTTTATTCAAAGAAATATTTATTTTTTAAGGAAAAGATAAAAAAAAATAGTTTATTTTTTATATTTCGACGTAGCGTCATTCAAAGAAATATTTATTTTTTAAGAGAGAAAATAATAGTTTTATTTTTATATTCGACGTAGCATGATGGTAACATATGGCTACAGTGGCTTTAACGGTTTCCAAGAGACGCAGGTTCAAATCGCGCGTTTATATTTTTATGTTTTTAATAACAAATCATTACAGAAGATGAATATTCAAAAACAAGTCATCTTCTGTAGTGCAGTAATTTTTTGGGAGTAATATTATAAATAGTAGGCTTTTTCTTGTTTAATCAATAAAAAAAATGTTTTCACAGTAACACAATCAGAGCAAGAGCGTTCGTGCATCGCGCTGCTACGGTTGCAGCGTCGTTGCGGCCAGTTCCTCTGGGTGCATGCGGTGCTTCAACTGAAAGATAACCTGGAAAACTCACAGAGGCCGGTCATCATATGTACAAATCAAGTATTAAGGTAAGAATTTATTTATCTTTTGATATTACCTACTTGGAAAAAAATCAATCAACTTCACGCTGTATCCTGTATAGTAGGCAGAAGGAAGGTTAAGATACTCCGTTCCCGACTTTCCTCCGAATTTTTCGAGGCATTGCGTGTTGAGTGGCGGATCTCAACGCCGCTTTTCTCGGTGCTAGAGCAAATAAGTGATAATATTATTTCTGTTAATGAAAAAGGTAATTTTATAAATATAAAAAATCTTTTGTAACGTTACGTTATGTAACGTTTTTTCGGCTGGGAAACGCTTAATACTCTATGGTTTTCTAAAAATCTTTCAACTTGGAGTCGATTATCGATATACCAACTTTAACACAACCAAAGTGAACTAGATATCAATATTAATATATCAAATTTGATTTCCTAACTGTTGTATGCCTACACAAGTGGTTGTCGTTAAACTACGTTTGACCAGCCTCTAAATATTGAATAATAAATCTAAATTAAGCATATCCATGACTATATTTCATAATAATCAACTTAAACTACAATACAGTTCATTATAAATTAGCATAGATTTGCCTTTGATAAAACATAAATCAGCTTCACGCTGTATCCCGCACACAACAGGGTAGGCAGAGGGAACCTAGTGTTAAGACATTCCGCTGCCTACTTTCCGTCGAGTTCTAGAGGCGTTGCGTGTTCAGTGATGAAACTAAACGCCGCGCTTTGCCTGGACACCAGAGCGAAGAAATAAAAATATAAATAATGTAAATAAATATTTCCTTTCCTCGAGTGGGGATCGAACCCACAACCACTCCATTTTACAGTCACACTTTGCGCCTCGGCACCACGACTGGCCTTTAATAAAACATAATTTGACAGTAATACGAAGAAACCATTATATATATACATAATTGATTGACCGCCAATACAAAATTGTCTACTAAATAACGCGAAGCAATTTCGCGAGTAACATCTCACTCGAGTTGAGTTAAAGTTATGAGAAGTAAATCACGAAAGCACTCAAAACATCGTACATAATAACCGTTTCCATCGGAATCTCTTATTGCCCATTAATACAACCGAACCACGGCAATCTAGCGATCGAGGGTAAAATCACTTCATCTTTCCCGCTTCACGCAATTATTTAAACCGCATATATCTATATATATACGTATTACATACATAAATGTATGGGCGGGAAGACGTGAAAATTGGGCTTACGCTTAGTGTACCTACAGAGACGTCTCACTTCGGTAAGTGGATGATGTATGGGGGAATGTAATATGAGGATATTTGGTTGTTTTATGTTTAATTATATTGTAAGTCTAACTATTTATATATTGTTTTTATTTTTATTTATTTTTTTAATTTATTTGATGCCTGTGCTAGAGCTTATTATTTTCGATATCCTGACGGCGTTGAGTTCCACCAACACGCAATGCCTCTAGAATGCGGCGGAAAGGAAGAGTCTTATAGGAACGGAGTGTCTTAGCACTAGATTCTCAGGTTCCCTCGGCCTACCTTGCTATATGTAGGATGCAGCGTGAAGTGGAAAATAGATATAAAACCTAATATAAACGAATCTATGATTTACACAGTAAAAGTATTAATGAAAACGTAATGCCTTAGAACTAGGTTCCCAGGTTCCCTCTGTCCATCCTGCTATATACAGTATACAGCGTGAAGCTGAAATAAAAACCTAAGAACTCATATAGACGATTCAATGATTTACACAATAATCAAATAAAACTTTTATACGACTTTGAACGTAAACGTTCAAGTGTAGTCGAAAGAGAATATAAATTATTAGAACTGGCTTTTAAAGTTTAATACGCAATCAAAATATATCATCGCGGTGGTAAATATTGGATGGTCTGGGTCCGAGCTGGTTTTTTAACCGATGTAAAATGTGAAGTTTCTTGTTGAACTGTTCAACATAACATATATATGTACATATAAATTTTGTTTTATGTTTTGCCTGTATTTATTAATTTTTTGTTAACATATTTATTATAGGTTGGACATTATGTTATTCGAGTACTTACTTTATTATGAAGTTTATAATTATGTCGGATGAACATTGTATGAGGCCAGTCGAAGGGGTACAACTGTAGACGCGACAGGTTATAGATTCGATTCCCAATCAAGGAATTTAATTATTTAATTTCTTCGCTCTGATAAGGAGGCAAAGTTGCGGGGGATGGAAATATCTTATTGTGAACAGAGTGTGTACATGAATGCAAGATAAAAAAATTAAGTTTAATAAAAGTTTATCATAAGTTTTAAGATATCTTTATAAATTAGATATCAACGCGCGTAAAGCTGCGTTTGGTTTCATTGAATGTACGTAACGAGATACGACGTATAAGTATAATGCTTTAATCAAATCGTTTGGAGAAAACTAACTTGAATCAGATTTAAAATACAAATAAATTTTATAAATAATAATTTATTAATATCATAACACATATACGCGACAAGTTGTGGATGCGATTGCTACTCGAAGAAATGAAATATTTGATATTTTCATTTCTTTACTCTGGCATAAAGGCAAAGGCAAAGTGTTCAGCTCCCTCCTCAACACACAATGCCTCCACAAATCGGTGAAAATTTCTGAACAGACGTTCAGAACTTTATGTAAATTATGTCTAAATGGACGCGGAGTGTCTCAACACTAGGTCCATAAGTTTTTTCTACCTTTCTTGCTATGTGTAGAATTCAACATGAAGATAAAAATTAAATGGCCGTAACTACAAAAAGTTAAAAATAATCAAGTTAAAGAGTGAATCAGAATATAATTTAAATTCCATTGCAGTTAATACTTACAATCAATAAAAAAAAATCAACTTCACGCGGTATCCCGCACACAGCAGGGTAGGCAGAGGGAACCTTGTGTTTTTTTTAGTTTTTGCGTGTTGAGTGGCAGAACTCAACGCCGCGCTTAGCCTCGACACCAGAGCGAAGAAATGGAAATATAAATTTAAGTAAATATTTCATCTCCTCGAGTGGGGATCGAACCCACAACCAGTCGGTTTTACAGTCACACTTTGTGCCGCTGCGCCACGACTGGCCTCAAAATCAATAAAAAATACTTATATATAATGGCTTAAGTACGTGTTAACAGAGCTTAAAGAATAGTTGTATAAAGTCGAAGCCAGAGGCTATATATTCCTTAGGATTTTAAACATATGATTTTCTACTTATTCATGTATTATGATCTATATATTTTAAAAAAAATTTAACTCATCGCCGTTTGTAAATGGGAGATGATAGATTTTCTCATATATTGCCAGAGCATCAGTTAATGTAATAGAACCCTAAAGGCCTGGAAACGACTTAATCAATTAAAATGCAGTTATCACTGTTTTAAAATGAAAAAAATCTTGAAACAAATCCCTTAACATTTAACGTTTATCTTACTCCAATCGGTTCATAAATAAAAAAGTTATGTCAATATTATGAATTGCATGCGACAATATAGCTACAAAATGAATGTTTTATTGGATTGGCAGAAACTATGATAAAGTTAATAACGAAAATAATTCAGATGAGAAACCCTATAATTGGATTGCACAAGCGGGCGAAGCCGCGAGCAGGTCGCTAGTTATGTAATCAAAATTAATATGTTATTATTAATAATTACAAATTAAAAAACTAAGTTAAGCCACTTTACACGATGAGAAGTCACATTGATTATAGTAATAATCTGGAATTATAGCCATAATTTTAAATTTCATATGTAATTACACGAAAATAACATGTAAATATTGCGATTTGCTCAACTATGTTAATATGTTGTATGGGTAATTTGAAGATGAGCAATACTCGTTCAACCATGTACCTAACCATGGTATTTAAATGTATAAAGCACATACAAAGATAAAAGATAACCTGATAGGTTAAGTTAATAAATTATTTTTCCTATTGCACAGTAAATTTAGTTGAAATTAAAATTAAACATTAAAAATGTAAAACAAAATAATGTTCTCGAAGTTCAAAGCAAAGTTTAAATTTTTTCTCAAATTGATATTGATCCCGGTTGTTGTTGTGCAGAGGCAAAAAATGTGACTGTAAAATCGACCGGTTATGGGTTCGACTTCTCCACTCGAGGAAGTGAAATATTTATTTACGTTTATATTCTCATTAATCTCTCTGGTGTCGAGGCAAAGCGCAGCGTTGTGTTCCGCCAACCAGCACGCAATGCCTCCAGAATTCGGCGAAAAGAGGGAAACGGAGTGTCTTAACACTATGTTCCAACTGCCTACTCTGCTGTTTGCGGGATACAACGTGAAGCTGTGTACAACGTGAATATTGAACCCACAACCAGTCGCGTTTACAGTCAAACACTTGTGCTCCTGGGCCACGACATATAAATCGTAGCTAACAAAATATGGTTCCAAACTAAAGTAGTTTACAAGTCAACACATTTTTAGTACTTATGGTTAAAAATCCTCTGTGGTGTTTTCAGTACTAATTGGCTTCAAAGCGTCTTCATTACAATAGCTTATCAGTAGGAATTATGAAAAAGAACTGCCATAATTTAAAACGATCGTTTACAAACTTCCCTATTGAGAAATCAATATCAAATGACTTCGAGATGACAAGTGAACACCTTTACTATTTGTCACAAAAATATATAAATTTTGTTCACGAATAGAAATTTATTATACATTTTAATAATAAGATTCAAAATAACGCATGCTTTTTTTTAATAATATTGTTTATATGTTTTATTATATGAAAATATGCATTAATTAAAATTGAAATTTTAAGATTTTTAGATCTATTTTTAGAGTTTATAATAAACTCTTAATATACAGTTTACTTCTTATTTAACTCTTGTCGCATCTTTTATTTTCGCAAACCGCAAGCAATTATTAATTTTGCCGTAATACGTTTATATTTCGTACTTCAAAGTAAATTGTGTTGTTTTTATTTATTTATTTTTAAAAACTCACGATTTTCGGTAAAACAGCGCGATTGCAAATAAAAACAACTTTTGGCGTCCATCGCGAACCCATAGTAAAGTTGCAACTAATAAATATTGTAAGGGGTGATTTATGTAGCAAAAGCACCTCGATCCGATGCTCGTATCGGGATGGTTTGAAATATGCCCGCACAGCCATTGTGATGTGAGAAACGGTGTTTAACAAGCACCGGGCACCGAACACCAAGCTTTCTTGATCGATGGCAGAATTTACTCCCAACAATATTTTATAGCGTGAAAATGCACTAAAACACCTGATTCCTTGGAATGCCAGATCTATCTTGTTTGTATACGGCGAAGCGTTTACCTCGCCTCGACAAAATAACCTCCATTATTATAGATTCAATGCGCATTCTTTGTTTATTAATAACAAGCTCGTTCAGATTACATCTATATTTTATACTTTCCAATTACTATACGGCCATTTTAAAGTCTGTAGTGGCTGCTGGAGTTTCTTAATAAATAATAGAAATTATAACTAAAGTAAACATACGAGGAATTTGCAAAAAGACAAATTAAAATATCGATTCTAAATGAAAAATGGCATCGTAATACACCCCTTAGTGCATTTGAATTTATCACTTAAAGCCTAAGGCTATTACCGCAACTATTAATTTAACAGATAATTCCGAACAAGCTCATTATGCACAGCGGTGACTAAGACCTCAAATTAATAGTCAGTAGGCGCTCGAGATAGTAAATCTAAATTAATACCTATGTGAGTGGGTGACGAGAGTGACCTGAACGTACGGAAAGTACGTAGATAGGGATGTTTTTGAACTTTTCGGTTTTGGTCTTAATTTTATGTGTTTTAGTTAGATATGTATATAGCTGTACATTTTTAAAGTACTTCAATCAAAAAGCCAGTCGTGGCACACGCGTGTGACTGTAAACGTGACAGGTTGTGGATTCGATTCCCACTCGAGGAAATTTAATATTTTCATTTCCTCGCTCCAGTGTCGAGGTAAAGACGATTCCTGCACTCAACACACTATGCCTCCAGAAATCAGCGGAAAGTAGGGAGCGGTTAAAAAAACTTTAATATGTCCGAAGTGCTAAACATGGCAAATCAATATCATTTAATTTTAATATGAGAATTTGAATTTATACACTAATCTCTTTGGAACAATCATACCTTGACTAAAGAAAAAGTTAATAAAATGATAGATAAAATCACTTCTACTTGAACCACTTTTTAAAACAAGATAGTTGATACAATATATTCAGTCAGCTCGAAAGCTCACTTGCATTGTTCGCGGAATTGCGTCATTTGTCACGTTTCTGCGCATGCGCTTGCGCAACTCACTCGCGTCTCTTCGTGCTTTCCACTGATAAATGTTCTAGCTTTAGTAACACTAACTATCATATATTTAAATACTAACTAAACCTTTTAACTGTCAGTACAACATTACACGATGGGGAATTGCCTTCATTTTAAATCATCAACAATTTCTCTGGGATCATTACAAACAACCTATAATTGTATTTATTTAAGTCCTCGCTCCATCTTATTCATTATGTCAGCATAACCTTAAAAGGAAGTTTTATTACTGAACGCCTTATACGTTGTGACGTCTTAATAAATCCATAGGAGTTGTAGGTTCTACACATGCAGCCCGGTGCTGTGGACGACAACAAATTGTCAAGAAGTCGGCCGCGTGCGTCATGTTCCTGAGATTTATGCGTTGGAACGATGTGGACGCACAAATTGGAGGACGGTTCGAGTACCAGATCCAAATTCCATTAAATCGGTTATGCATAACAAAAACCCGATTACATTATTATTCTAGCCGAAAGAAATAAGAATTTTCAATGAACATCCAAACTGTATTATTTAACATTTTAAAATGTCTGTTCATCGTATTGTTTCAAGTAGAGAAACAAGAGTACGAGTTTTTTTCTCTTATTTTGGATTTGCCTTCACAAAAACTGCTGGTTGAGTTTGCAAAAATAGAACAGTATATTCTGGTTGTAGCATAGGGCAAAGGTTGGAACTTGTTATAGGGGGAACAGACCTTAATTACGCTATTACTATGCGATACCGCAGCTGCAAGCCAGGCAAGATTTCTTCCTAAACACACGCAATTCATAATGAAAATTATTATAACAGCCTCCTACAAACAGAATGACATTATAATTGACGTCATATACTACAGTGTGTAACAGGCTTTTATAATATCTTGTCATATATCAAAGTATAATGAAAGGAGTTAAATTTCTTTCATCGTTCGTTCTTTCTTCAAAAATAATTCCGATTTAGGTTTGCTAAAAATAATCCTTTTCTTCAGCTTCACGCTGTATCCCGCATATAACAGGATAGGCAAAGGGAATCTAGTGTTAAAATACTCTGTTACCCAATTTCTGCTGCTCACGTGTTAGATAATATCTATTAATAAATAATAACACAGTCCACCGACTGGGGTAGAAGCCACAATCGACACGTTACAGTCACACGCCTGTGCTCCTGCGCCACGATGGCCTCGAACAATGTAATATTAAATCACGTTTAATTCAAGAAGGTTAAGTTCATTATGCAGGACGTGTGTATGCGTTCGCTTATCCACCTTACCCTTTGATTCTTAGTTATCTTCGAATAGTAAACGATTTGTCGTCGTCCAAAACATATTGAAAGTTCCATCTTGGTACTGTTACTCTCAAAAATGTTAATAGGGCATTAATAGTTATCAATTAATACACAGATAACATTTTTCTGTTTTTTGGGCCAGTCGTGACCCAGGAGTACAAAGTGTGACTGTAATTAACTGGTTGTGGGTTCGATCCCCAGTCGCGGAAATGAAATATATATTTTAATTGCTTCCCTATCGTGTGGACAGACAAAGTGCAACGTTGAGTTCCGCCACTAAACACGCAAGGCCTCCAGAACTCGGCGGAAAGTGGGGTACGGAGTGTCTTAACATTAGATTCCTTCCCGCTACCCTGCAGTATCCAGGATACAGCCGGAAGCTTATTTTTATAACATATTTCTCATTATTATCCATTATTGGAGGAACAAAAACTAGTTGTTGGTTTAATTTTGTTATAGTGCCTAAAATAAAAAAATCTATTACTATGTTTTATACATATTTTGCTGGCTTAAATGTAACTAAATGAACCAACCAACTAAGTTTCAAATAACGGAACTGTCTTAATGGGAACGGAGTGTTAAGACACTAAGTTACTTTATATAAACATCAAAATCTAGTTGTCCCCATTGTGGAGTGGATATGATGCTTCTTACCGTTTAACTTTTACTATTATTTCAGAAATATGCAAATAATATTTAAGATTGAGGCCAGTCGTGGCGCAGTGATACAAAGTGTGACTGTAACACCGACTGGTTGTGGGTTTGATCCCCAATCGAGGAGATGAAATATTTACTTAAATTTATATTTTCATTTCTTCGCTCTGGTGTTGAGGCAAAGCGCGGCGTTGAGTTCTGCCACTCAACACGCAATGCCTCCAAAATTCTTCAGAAAGTGGGGTACGGAGTGTCTTAACACTAGGTTCCCTCTCCCTACCCTGCTGTGTGCGGGATATAGCGTGAAGCTAATTTAATTTAATTTTTAATATTTAAGATATAAAATTTTGCTTAAAACATTACAGTATTTATTAGACACTACCTCTAAAATGTCCTTATCGGCGTTGCTTTTGTTTTACAATAGCTGACATTAGTTGTATTTAAAGTTCAGAAACATTTTCCCCGCGACTGTATCTATAGTCCAGGACTCGGTCCAACTATGTGACATTTCCCCGCATCCACTATCTTAAAAGGTTGTTTCAAAGCTTGAGTTAAAGTCAAAGGTCACGTAAGAACAACAAATTTAATACTACGGTGGCGACAATTACACATGAAACAGTATTAAGAAATAAGTATCTATTGTTAGGTAAACTGAACCTATGATATCTACTAAGGTGTTGCATAGTCTGTGTCTCTACGATGATAGATAAGCCCAATTAAAAAAAAATGCAATGCTATACAGACAAATCTCAAGATTTTTCAAGATTCAAGATTTTTTCAACTTCACGCTGTATCCCGCATTTAGCAGGATAGGCAGATGTAGCCTAGTGCTAAGACACTCCGCTACACACCTCCCGCCGAATTGCGAAGACATTGCGTATTGGTGTCTCAACACCAGAGCGAAGAAATTAAAATAATTAAATATTTAATTTCCTCAACTGCGAATCTAATCCACACTAGTGACCCTGCGCCACGGCAAGCAACCTCAGAACGGAATAAAACTTAAAATTTAATATTGTTAGTTAAACCCCAACATAAACTTTAACAGTGCAACGATTACTGGCTTTATCAAAGGAAATAATTTACCTCGACCGTAGTCCTTTACATACTATGCTTTGTAAAATAATTTTCACGTACAAGGCGCAAAGGCTGACGGCACTATTTAATATAAACATTAAACTTTATTGGTCCCCATTCTCAGTTTCTACTAATGGGGAAAGCATGTAGCAAACTCGTAGATATGGTGATATGCGATTCTTTCCAACAATAAGATTCGTTTGAACGTAATTATATTGATGTTTCATTATAAACACATTCTCACATTTACGTTTAGAGGTGCTTAATATTTTTTTTTTGTTTGTCTGTGAGTTGTTAGTTAAATTTTCCGCACACAGCAGGGTAGGCAGAGGGAACCTATTGTTAAGACACTCCGTTCCCCACTTTCTGCCGAATTTCGGAAGCATTGCGTGTTGAGTGGCAGAACTCAACGCCGCGCTTTGCCTCGACACCAGAGCGAAGAAATGGAAATATAAATTTAAGTAAATATTTCATCTCCTCGAGTGGGGATCGAACCCACAACCAGTCGATTTTACAGTCACACTTTGTGCCACTGCGCCACGACTGGCCTCAGTTAGTTTAATTATTTTTCCATATTGTACAAAAAAAGGACTTATTATAAATTTTTAAAAATATAAATAGGAGGTGGATAGACATCAACATCTTACATAGGCTATACTATAAATGAAATAAAAAAAAACGACAGCACGAGATTTAAATGTACAATCGTCGCACACAACATATTTTCCTAAAAAAATTTTTTTTAAATATCAAGAAATTATTTAAAGTAGTATTTTATACTTATGATTGATATTTATAATAGATATAATATTTTAACTTTCTTTTCCAACAGTGAGCAAGAAGCAGCAGTGATGAAAGCAAATCCTTGGCTGTACCATTATTATGCAGTTCAGTCGAAATTACACTACGGGCTGGCTTACGAGGCGGCTACTAGAATGTATGGGCCACCCCCACCAGACATACAAGTGTATCCCTCAAATATACAGTACACAACACCACCAGTCTGTATGAATGGGAATCAACCAGTTGCAATGCCAAATTCTACTGTACAACCTCACATACCACATATTCCACCGCATTTAACTCCTATACATTATGCCTATGATAGGCATGATAATGGGCCAGTCGACTACTCCGTGTCACTTCAGGAAAACAGGTAGGAGGCTTTAATTTTTTGTTTTTTTTATTATTATTATTATATTATATTCTTTATATCGCACAGATAAAAAAATGTAAAATACAGTTAAAAAGATATATTTACAACGGCGTTTTAATATGAATATTATATAAAACAAACACATGACCTTGTTATTTACAAAAATATTTGCTGTATTATTTATACTACCATTCTATACTTGGGTAGAAATTTAGTACTTTATGATAAAATACCCCAAGTTTAACTTTAGATTTCTATTCTAGGTACCATAACCTGCGTGTAGAAGACACACGACAACCTAATGCAAAACGAAAAAAATCAGAAGATAAAACGCCCATCACTAGCATATCCCCTCACATAACATCTAACGGTGACACATTAGTAGCGACAGCTACAATAACCAATCGAAGACCTGGTTCCAAAAACTATAATATAACAGAAACCGAGATGGATCAGTGGAATCCAAGTCCTACGTGGTCGGAGTCAGCGCTCCAAAAAGTTCCTGATGTTTGCCATCAAGACTTAGCGCCTTATGTTACTACAACCCCTCCGACGCCTTCAGGAACCCCTTCAGCGTACACACAAAACTATCACACATTCGTCTTCGATTGGTCTCCAGAACAATATGTTCCACACACAAATAGATGTAGCACAGTCACAACGGAAAGTTCCTACCATTGGAATAGGGGTCAGAGGGCGTTCGCAAATGATGGGGAGGAATGCACCAGAATACGAGTCAAAACACCTGATGCTATTAGAGAAGAAAATCTCAGAAGGCCTATAGGTATTGATAAATTTAAACTTTTAATATATTCCTTTAAATGTTTGCTCTGAATAATGTTTTGGAACCATTGCGAGTTATATGGCGGAAATCAACGCCGTGCTATGCCTCAACACCAGAGCGAAGAGATGAAAATATTAAATATTCAATTTACTCGAGTGAGAATCAAAACCACAATCTGTCTCGGTTACAGTCACATCCATATGCCCCTGTGCTACGATTAGCCTCAAGATTATATTTATTATATTTTAATCAAATGATGGTGTTTATCAAGTTGTAATTGTAAAACCTTTAAATTATATATTTTGTTCCAGATCGTCCACACCCCGACTCACCAAATGCAAAGAAACCAGCATTATAACTAGCATAATATTGTTTATAATATAAATATAGAATAATATATTGTTACCTTATACTCTTAGTTGTTAACTACCCACATGAGGTAAGCGTTCTGGAACTCTCCTGTGATGTGTTTATTAAGAATTTGTAAAATAGCGTGTACAAACTCAATGTCACATTAAATGTGAGGTATTAGTATAATTATGTATATTTTATGTAAATAAATTAATAAAATTTAGTTAAAAAGACAGGATCTGTCTCTATTTCTTGTGCAATTCTCAGTTTTTCTTGTAGTTAGTGTATAGTATTAGAGTATTTGGTAAATTGTAGTGATCCGGCTTTATAGTTTGAATTTCAAAATTTAATTAAAAAATATATTTTAAAATATAATAACAGAAATAACTTTCTAGATAGACATATTTGACTAATTTCGAATTAATTAAGTATGAATAAAAGCACAAAATTCCTTATATTATTGAGCCGGATCACAGATTTGTTAAATAATAGCTGAAACTTCGAGATTTCTATTTCATAATTTTTATGGAGCAATATTTTTTATTGCAGTAATAATTTCGTTGTTTTATGCGATCACTGTCCTATCCGTCCAATATTTTAAAATTATAATTTGTTTAGGTTTTTAAGATTATTTAATTAATTTTGTAAAAAATATTCTAAAGAAGACAGGTTTATATTATTAAATAACTGTTAATGGCAAAGGAGATTTTAAATTAAAAATTGATTATGAAAATAAAGGAAATATTATTAAAAAACAAGACTTTTTTATTACAAATGTGTTTATTAAACAAATCGTGGTATTCACGGTAGGTAATAATAATTTTCTACTTATTTTAGACAAAACTACTTTTATTATAAAATCGTTCTATTAATGAGGTGTTTTCCGATAAATGCAAAATAATATCATTACTTTACAAATTGGTCGAGGCCAGTCGTAGCGCAGCGGCACGAAGTGTGACTGTAAAACCGACTGGTTGTGGGTTCGATCCCCACACGAGGAGATGAAATATTTACTTAAATTTATATTTTCATTTCTTCGCTCTGGTGTCGAGGCAAAAGTGCGGCGTTGAGTTCTGCCACTCAACACGCAATGCCTCCAAAATTCGGCAGAAAGTGGGGAACGCAGTGTCTTAACACTAGGTTCCCTCTGCCTACCCTACTGTGTGCGGGATACAGCGTGAAGCTGATTTAATTTTGATTTTTTTACAAATTGGTATTTTAGAGAAATAATAGTGTCTTGCATAATTTTTTATTCACGTATAATTAATCAGTGAATAATTATAAAACTAATTAAAATTAAACCTTTGAATTAAACCTTTGGCCAGTCGTGGCGCTGTGACACACAGTGTGACTGTAAACCGACTGATTGTGGGTTCGATCCCCACTCGAGGAGAGGAAACATTTACGGAGTGTCTTAACACTAGATTCCCTCTGCCTATCTATTAATATGTATATCATCTATTCAGGTCTTAGACGCATATTCCTTAATAAACAAAGATCCCTCGCGGTATCTTTCCTACCGTACGGAGTAGACAAATCATAAAGTCTCAATATCAGTGCAATATTAAAATTTTCTGGCAAAGCTTTTATCAACGTAGGAACAATTTCACTTGGCATCTTCTGCAATACAACTTGAGCTCTTTCTTGTCCACATTGTACGGCGTATACCAAAAACTCGAAAATAAACTGAGTTTGGGGTGTAACATCCCCGTTTTTCCCTGCTAATTGCAAAAATGACTTATACAATACATCCAAAGCCGTCTGTAAAGGCTCTCGAATATTGGTCCCTGGGACGCTCTGTCCTTGGGTGTAATACATTGAATCTGAAGAGTTGTCATTAAGCCTTCTCACCTTATTTGAAGAACACATTGCATCCAGATCTTCTGAATCATCGTGTCGACGTTTCCTAGATGTTGTGGATCTGAACGTAACACTGCTCTCAAGCGCTGAGTATATAGAATATACGCATAATTTTGCCAATATAGCCGATTGTGGTTCGACTAATTCATCACATAACTTGGCATTATACAAATACTGAGGCAGTACATGTGTTAAGAGAGCTTCAGTACACTTTTCAATATCTAAGTAAAACATCGCCAAAACAATATCTACAGATCTATCTAGATCGTCTTGATATCTGAATTTAAGGGTTTCCTTGATGAGATTAGTCACGAACCATACAGGGCCAGCTGTATTTAAAAGACTTTTTACAATATGAGTGGCATCTATGTGTAAGTATCCACGAGTTTTAACATCATCCCACACTGCATGTAATTGCTCAAGAATTGGTTGACGAGAAACAATACAATGTGAAAAAGGTAATATCTTAGGTTTCGGTAGTACTGGAGGATGAATGTCATATTGCATTTTTCTTATAATCTGACACATTAACAGAGCCCTTTCTTTGAAGTTATCAATTTGACTTAATTCAATTTCACTTGGGGCTGATGAAAATAGCTGTACCATATTTAAGGGTTTAATAAATGCTTCTTGATGAACAACATTCATGTAAGAGCACAACCAAACTGAAGCACATACTGCTAGGGAGGCCATTTTCTGTCTCATTGAATCCAACATTCTCTTAACATCTGTAGAGGAAATTGAACCTTGTTCCCATGCAAATAAAATCTCTTTCACAACACCTGCTACATTTGTGCACAAATCATGTGGTTTTAAATTAGTATTTTTAAAATCAAAGTCTGAAGCACTGAGGTGATGAATAATAATGTCGACTAATTGAGAATCACATTTCTGTAAAATTTGATCAGGAGATTTATATACACCTTTGTGAGCCATACAGTCTTTAACCCACAGATCAAAAAATGAATCCCCGTTTTCATCAAGTACAGCTTCAGCTCCATATTCTTGTACAATAGAGCACAATATTAAAAATGATATATCAAATATGTAGACTTTTGATTGCGATGCTCCTTTTTCACTGGCTGTCAGAAGAGCGAATTCATTAAATTTAATTAATCTTGATGCAAATAATTTTAATTTTCCCTCTACTGTGGCAACAGCAAGTATAGTGTCTAATGTAGTTCCCCCAACAATTTGACAAAGCATTGGGTATAAGGAATCCTGAGTTTTATGAAAATCACCTCCCATAGTTTTAAGCATACCGGCCAATGTTGGCTCTGCTCGAGTTATGAAAGATGGAACTGAACCTTGTAGGCCAGTTGGCTCTAGTTTTTGTAATTTAACATCTTTGCTTTCCCTTTTCTGACTAAAATAAGCCAACTGAGTTTCTGATACAACATTCAATTTCACCAAAGGTTCCAATAGTGAAACAATACTGTTGCAAGAATTTTTGGCATCAACAACATCTAGCAAGGGAGTGCCTTGTAATAACTTTTCAAATGCTTCTATTACCTCTGCCGATGAGTCTCCTTCTTTATTACTGGTGCCACAGATATTATGAATATAGCTTATGATTTGTGGTAATTTAAGAAAAGTAAATGCTGCCCAAAGAGCCTGTTTAGAAGCATCCTTACTAGCATCATTTAGCGATATGAAACATGCTCTTATCAACTCACAGTATAGTCTTGATAATGGGTAAGCCTTAATTCTTTGTATCATTATCAATTGTCCAGAAAGTTGATGTATATCTGCACTTGGATTTGCCAAAACATTTACAGCTATTATTGCTTGTAAGCAATGAGTTACAGCTTCTGGTTTGTTGTTCAATGGAGCAATTTTGTCTATATCCATATTACAAATCTTTTGCAAAGTTTCATGGATTGTAACAGGAGCTTTGAATTGTGTATTCATCATCATAAAAGCTGTTATCTCTTGACATTTCTTTGTGACTTCATTATATTCATCAGAATCATTTTGCTTTGCTAAATAAAACATAGCTATAAGAAAATCAGAATTTACTATTGATGTTAATAGTAATGTTGATTTCTCAAGTAGCTCTTGACTCTGTATCGGATTAGAAGATGGATATTTACTTAATGAATAGTGGTAGACTTGTAGTAGCCAAAAAATTATTGATGATACGGCAAACGCCAGTATTTCCTCTTCCATTTTACTACGGCATGTTATGCTGTCAAGAAAACTCTCGAGGAACTCCAATAAACTTAAAATGCAATGAGGTTTATGGAAAGCGTCGAACTTGGCTATCCTTTGCAATACTGCGGCGTATGACACTAAATGAGACGCTAAGGAATGCTTGAGATATGAAATAACTAATTGATTAGCTCCGCAGCCAACCATGGCTTGTTGGAGAATACAATCAGCCAGGTTATACAAATCTCCGCTAACTCCTCTTGGCAGAATAGTTTTAATATTTATTCCCCATTGTATATCTGTCCACCTTTCACGCCAAGCTTTTAAAATTAAAGCTTTAAGCGAACTTGTTTTACTTGTAATTTTTGATGCATCCATTTTCACCATGTTTATTAAGGACCCCACAAATCAAAGTCTTGTTGTTTATTTGTTCATAACTGAATTTTACACTTTAAATTAAGCTAAAAGTAGATATTAAAGAAATCCTACTCTACTAAATTTCTTTAAAACAACACTGTTTACCCATAATCTCAATTTACTAATATGACGTTTCAAACGTCACGTTTGTAAATCATACAAAGTCAATTTTGTCACAGATTATTTATGACTTGGTCGTATACTTAAGAACCAAATATGGGATAAATTAAATATGTTATTTTAATAAATGATTGAGCATTTAAAATAAATGTTAAAATAAACATTAAGTGAAAAATATTCTTACTGAATACATGTTCATTTGGAATTCAGCCATAAAATGTCAATGTCAAAGTCACATGTAGAGTTAACTGTTAGTAAACACTACCAATATCGTTTTAACTTTAAAGTTATATTATATTTTAAACATGAGTTTTAGAAATTATAAAGATAAGATAGATGAAGGCGATACAGTGATCTTGTATCTAAGTAATAATCTTCACGCCATTGACGTCCGGCCTGAAATAAAAAATAAAAAAGGGGAAATGGTTGAGAATGTATACCAAACAACATTTGGGGCATTAAAAGTCAAAAATTTAATAGGCATTGAGTATGGAAGCAGAGTAAGTCAATTTCAAAATATATAAAGTTTTATCTGAGTTATAAATTTCTATGAACTATAAAATATTTTCCCAATGTGTAAAAGACCAGTTAGGTTATGTTTAAACCCTAACATATATATATTGTTAAAATCATACCTTTAAGTTAATTTAATAGAATCATTTAACAAATAAATATCTTTACACAAAAGAAACAAAATAAGACATTGATAAAAAATATATATTTTACCACAAAACAGTGTTCATAATATTAAAAAATGTGATATTATTTGATAATAAATATAAATATATGTGTTTTAACTTAACAATGCATCCCGCATATAGCAGGATGGAGACTTTTCTTTCCTAACTTGCTGCCCAATTTTTAAGAATTGTATTAACTCTGGAACTTGATGCTGTGTTGTTTGTTTTTAACAAAATGAGAAAATTTAAGTAATTATTTTTCCTAACTGGAAATTGAGCCCACATCTGTTGCATATATATATTATTTATTTTGTACATTTACATTAAATTGTGCATTTATACATCTAATGTTTTATGGCCTGGAATAAATAGTCATGTGGCTGTCTTTTTTACATTTTATTTAATAAAGTTCTTGTGTAAATATAACTGTGAACAGAGTATGACTTAAAACATAATAGTAGCCTTGCTCTGGTGTACAAAGCTACAAATAAAGCTTGTATCCCAGTGTGCTTAAAATTTTATACCTTTGGTGCAATTTTTGGGACTTTTTTTATTAGGTAGAATTATCAAAAGGTTGGGGCCATGTTCTTCAACCTACACCCGAGCTGTGGTCATTGACATTGCCGCATCGGACCCAAATTATATACACTCCAGATATTAGTATGATATTATTACAATTGGATTTAGTCCCTGGCAGCATTGTCATTGAAGCAGGTAAGACAATTTCTTAATATTTTTTTTACTTTAAAAAAATCTATTTATTTAATTTTTAGCCATATATTTTTAGAACAATTATTTTTCTTTATATATATAAAAAAATATCTTATTTTAAGTCAATAAAAATATATCTTGTTTTAAGTCATATGATTTAAAAGAAGTTCTTAGAGAATATTTTAATTATTTCATATTTAGAACAAAAACAGTTTGATAGCATTGCATCTATTAACAAAGAGGCCAAGCAGTATGATTGCTTGCTTACATAGCTGGGTTTTGTAAGCAATCTTAGCATTTCCAGTGGAGTGTACACTGATTTAAACATATATCTTAAGAAATTGCATTTTTCATATAATCAAATGTTTTCCTTGACCTCCATTGGCTGTGGCTATGAGTTTAAACAGATTCTTCTGGAATTCCTAGAGTCAATCATTAAATGTCCATTTTCCAATAAAACATAATACATTTTTTTAGTCTTCATGCTTTATGCCAAGTAAGATGCCCATAGAAAATCATATCTCTTTAGCCTCGTCCACTGATATCAACCTCTTTATACTTGTCCTCCTGACTCTCCTCAAATAGATTTTTCTCTCTTACAAAATTACAATTAATATTATATTATAGATAAGCATTTTTTATATAGGCACAGGCAGTGGTTCCTTAACTCACGCGTTAATTCGCCGAGTGCGTCCCCACGGACACGTGTACACATTCGACTTTCACGATCACAGAGCTAAAGTAGCTCAGGAAGAATTCGAAGCCCATGGACTCGCTGAATTTGTTACTGTTAGTATATTAAATTAATAAATAATTTGTATTTATTTTGTTAATGTCATGACTGACATCTGAATGTAGTAGGTTCGTTCCCCAATAAAAAAAATAAACTGTGGTAAATAAAAGGTGGCTTAAAATTTCAACAAATGCACTATTTATTCAAATTATATTAATATTTGAATCAACGCCTTTACCGAGCTGAAAATTATTCATGGAGCAGTTTCCAAATAAAATAAAATAGTAAAGCTTAGTATTTTATAATTAATCATGTAATACAATGGCATTTACGCTGTCATGGCACAGTAGACTGTCTGATTGTACAAGCGATGGTTAGGGATTGATTTCCCTTTGGGTGATATCATAAAATACCCAAAATAGAATGAAATAAAGTAAGAAATATGTGAAGCTAAAAATCGTTTTTGTTATAAGTTTTTAATAACAAATATTAAATAATTTTCTTCTTGAGTAAACAATGCGCACAAATTCAAAAAACTTAACTTCAGGGTGGCAATGACTCATCAACCGTACTATACTTAAATTTACTCTACATCAAATCAGCTTCACGCTGTATCCCGCATACAGCGGAGTAGGCAGAGGGAACCGAGTCTTAAGACAACAGAGTGTCTTAAGTCTAGGTTCCCGTTGACTATCGATACTTAATTCCCAACAGGCTCGTCACAGAGACGTACTAACAGATGGATTCGGTGAAGAAGTTAACGGAAAAGCAAATGCCGTATTCTTAGATCTACCCAGCCCTTGGTTGGGAGTCGTTCATGCTGTTAACGCATTGAATATAAGAGGTAAGTACAAATGTCTTCATTTATTTAGTAGTTATGAAGTGGAAATCGTTTTTATAATTTGTCGCTTTGTCTATTGAATATATACAAGAAGTATATATAAGAAAAAAATGTTATCGGCTGCATTTAATAATGTAATCGAATCAACATCAATAATTTTAATTAAGAATGTTGCTGCAAGCTAATTTTAGAATCGGCTTAAGCGATATTAATGCAGTTTTCACTATTGTATTTTAACGAGATTCCCTCAATATTACGATTAATAAATAAAAAAGTTATACTTAAATACGCAGGGCATTCCCCTGCCATCGCTAACACTTCACGAGCGTCCATCAAAGCTTGTACTTTTTCTTCGGATGCGAGTTACTCTCGCCCCTCCCCGCCCGGTGACGCTGTCAAGGCCAGTCCAGGTCAACAGCAATACAGTCCACTCGAAAAAAAAATCATTAGACGTTTAACAAAATCGGATATTAAAAATATACATATAATATAAAATTAATAAGAAATATTAGTATTTTTTTAGCAAAATAGACAATTAATCACACAACCAAGAATCTGTTAAACCAGTTACAGCATTAGTAATTTAAATACTTCATCTAGATGCAAATAGAATCCAAACGAATCCGTTTAAGACACGATCCATTTGTTTGAATCGTTAATAAAGTCATAAAGTATGGCGAAAATATATGTAACGTTTTAATGTTTATTAATAATAATATAATTTGTTTATTATTTTTTTTTAGTTTTTATTATTAATATTATTTAAAAAGCTTCACAGTCTATGGTTTAGTTATTTGGTGCGGACTAGCCATATATTTAAGCAAATTTACTTCTGTAAGCATTACTCGAGGTTTGAAATCCAAATGTATCATAATATTTTTCTCCTTGTACCTTTCATATAACTTTTGTCATTTTTAATGACGTTTAAATAAGTCACTCCAAGCTCAAGCATTTCTAAAGAAACTAATGAAAAGATGGAAAATTATATAATGTCCAAATGTGGTCATATTCACGTATTGGAAGCGGATTCGATCTCCACTCAGGGAAATGAATTATTATTTATTACTATTTGGATTTCTTTGTTCTGGCACCAATGCTAAAGCCCGGCGTTGACTTCCGCCACTCAACACGAAATAACTCGAAAAATGTGGGAACGGAATGTCTTAACTCTACGTTCCCTCTGCCTGCCCTAGTACATGCGGGATACAGCGTGAAGCTGATTTTGATTTAAATAAACTAAACACAAATACAATAAAGATAGTTAATACAACAAGATCCCATGTAATTTTGAATTTAGTACACCCAAATGACAGTGCACCGCGACTTCACAATACACGATACATACCATTAGTGAAGCCAACGAAAGCAGCCATCTGATAAAGATAAACTATCACAGCAGGAAACCACAGATCCTTATAAATCTATTTCGATTGCAATCTGAGTGCCCAGTGTCGATTATACCGATCCGCTTGTAAGTTATTCTATTCTATTCATTAAACATGCTAGTGCTGAACTAGATAACGAATTTAAAATCGATTCATTGACTTCGAGTCGGTTAACCTTAGATTTTATGCTAGGGTTGGGAGTGAGTGAGTGTAAATTGATTATATATTTTTTTTATTTTTAACTTTTCGTTTTAAATGTGTAAGCTAAATTTTATTAGAATAAGTGTTCAATCTTTTGTATTCTTGTAATACAAACGAAAACCGGCGTTGAGTTCAAAGTCAACTCAAGTAAATGATATTGTAGCGGAACGGATGAATCACTAGGCTTACACTGCCCACAGTATAAAATTGAGAGTTTTTTAGCTTCACGCTGTGTCCCACACATAACAAGGTAAGCAGAGAGAATCTAATGTTAAGACACTCCGTTCCCCATTTTCCGCCGAATTCTGGAGACGCTACGTAACGAGTGACGGAAATTAAAGCGCTTTGTTTTAACACTTTGCATTTTCATTGAACCCACAACCAGTCGCGTTTACATACTTGTGCCCCTACGTCACGACTCTATTTTTATTAGACTAAATTATTATTTTGAAAATTAAAAAAAAACATTTTTAACAACTCCATAGCGTGAATGATGAAAATTAAATAATTTTAACATTAAATATTGTAAAAGAAATAAAAAAATATGAAAAATTAATAATTTTATAAATTTAAAACTCCAGTGTCATAATATTTATAAAACTGCCGGCCCTAAATCACTTTGCCTAATTGGTAGATCCTTATAAAACGTAGATACGCATCTCTTGCGCCGTCGCAAATAAATGACACATTTTGTTATTCATCCTTGAAGGTTTTTTGCTGCCCTATTGTTGGATGACAGTGACTTTTTACGTAGTGATGTAATGTACTAATGTAATTGGTGTTTTTGCCACAGATAATAAAATATAAATTGCAAAGCAAGTGCTAAGATGGCAACTTAAAAAAAATAGCCAATGGTAGGCAGGAGGAACCTAGTGTTAAGACGCTCCATACTACACTTTCTGTCGAGTTTTAGAGACAACGCGGGTTGAATGGCGGAACTCAACGTCAGTCTTTTGCCTTGGTACCAGAGCTAAGAAAATATGAATAAATAATAATTCATTCCTCCGAATGGACATCGAGCCCACACCTTTCGTTTTACAATCCACGCTTGTCCCCTGCGCCACGACAACCTACTTACTACTAATAATAAAAGTTCAAAGTCAATAATATTATATCTATATTTAACAAACGTTAGCAAATTTTCTTTCTCTTGTGGCGCTGGCAAAAGCCTAAGATAATCGGAAATACCACTTTGAATTTAAAAGACCTTTGGGTACACTGCACGTCATTATACGACCGCTAATATGGTAACCCAAGTTTGTTTTACTTGCAATTACGTATTTCTTTTAGGAATAACACATACTCAAAACATTATATTATATGGTTTTGTAAATTATAAATATCGAGTTTAATATTGTAGACAAGACTAGGTCGAGCGCTTCGTTCTTCTCGAGGTATGCACGTATGTTCAAATTCAGCAACGATCTCATAATCTTATAATAGTATAAAGAAATATAATTTTATCGATTAATATTAGAACTAGCAGTCGTAGCGGCACGAAGTGTGACTGTAAAAGCGACTGGTTGTGGGTTCGATCCCACTCGAGGAGATGAAATATTTACTTACGCTCTGATGTCAAGGCTAAGCGCGGCGTTGAGTTCTGAAACTCAACACGCAATGCCTTCAGAATTCGGCAGAAAGGGGGGAACAGAGTGTCTTAACACTAGGTTCCCTCTGCCTAGCCTGCTGTGTGCGGGATACAGCGTGAAGCTGATAAATTTATTTGATTTTTATTTTATTAGAACTAAGTATATATACATCCACATCTTATACCTATCCTATCCTATCATATTGAGAGCACTCGTGGCGCAGGAGCGCAAGCGTGTGACTCAACGAGACAGGTTATGAATTCGGTACTTACTACAGGAAATGGAAATGTTTCATATTTTCATTTTTCGTTTTGATGTCGAGGCAAAGCGTGGCAAAAACCAGAATTCTAACAAACTTCGACGGAAAATGAAGAACGGAGTGTATTAACACAAAGTTCTCTGCCTACCCTGCTCTGTGCGGGATACAGCGTGAAGCTGATTTCTCTACATATTTAGAAAACGAAAAAAAAAAAGAAGTTAAATATATTAATACAATTATATAATTAGACAAGTAAATGCAAAAGGCTTTATATTCACAAAAGTCCCTCTTACCCTTCAATAGCAAAATACGCTCCGTAGGAGTGGTTGTAACTTGCGCTGTTAGCGAATCGGTAATTGAGTGCATGTATCCCGATCTCCATATTATGAACTTCGTTTACGCACCGGCCGTAAGGTACGAGTAACGAAAGTAGTATTTTATTTGGTGCTCCCTTACACTGTATCATTCCGGCCTTAATTATTTAAAGTTACATTTATAGCATGGAGACTAATTAAAATGATATGTTTCAATGCATGCTTTGAGAACTTGGTGGGATTTTCGGCTTGGTTTTGGTAGAAATTCTTTAGGCAATGCGTTGTTGAGTAGCGGAAATCAACGCCGCGGTTTGCCTCGATACTGGAAGAATAAAATGAAAATATAGTTCTAAGTAAATATGTATTGGTTTGTGTATTGATAATTTAATAGCAATTAACTCTCATTAGAATTAGATTAGTTGTAATATGAGTTGGTATAATCTAGATCTTTAAATCACTTTAAATAGACTTCATTTTATCTTATATTCCAATTTATTGAGACACTACTTCGATATCACAGATAATTAATAATTAATAACTTTTTATATTAATTATCAAGTCCCGATGTGAAGAATCGTAATCCTCCACACTGAACTTTCCTCATAAAACGCGAAAAACATATTGTTTTGTTAATATGTACACAATTTTTTAGCGTCACGCTGTTTCCCGCACACTGCAGAATAGGCAGAAAGAACTTAGTGTTAAGAGACATCATTCTGTCGTGTTTACATTTACCCCTAGGGAGCCCGCGCCACCACTGGCCTCAGATACCTAATAATGTTGTTGTTTTTCTTTCTCATTTTGACATTAAGTAGTAATTGACATTTTCTTCCTCATAAATCATATATAAATAAAATCAGCTTCAGAGGGTACTTAGTGGTAAGACACTCACTCACTCACTTTCTGCTATATTCTGGACGCATTGCGTGCTGAGTGGCGTAACTCAACGCCACAGTTTGCCACAGATTGCCTCGACACCAGAGTGACAAAAATGGAAACGCTAAATATTTCATTTCCTCGAAATGGAAATCGAACCAACAACAGTTGTTTACAGTTACACTCTGTGCTACGACGCTGTTTCTTTATTCCATTGACATAAAATAGTGATTGACATCTCTTCCTCATCATTACCATAATATAAACATATTTTGCTAACTGTACCGCTTATGAAAATTATAATAATAACAATACGTAAATTATGCAACTGACGTAATCACTACTGTGTAATGTACATTCATTTCAATATACACCATGTTTTGAATTAAAATTAAATTAAATCAGCATCACGCTGTATCCCGCACACAGTGCGGTAGGCAGAGGGAACTTAGTGTTAAGACACTTCTTTCCCCACTGTCTGCCGAGTTCTGGAGGCATTGCGTGTTGAGTGGAAGAACTTAACGCCGCCCTTTGCCTCTTTACCAGAGCGACGAAATGTAAATATAAATTTAAATAAATAATACATTGCCTCGAGTGGGGATCGAACCTACAAGCAGTCGGTTTTACAGTCACACTTTGTGCCCCTGCGCCGAGTCTGGCGCTTGTTTTGGTAGAATTAAAAAAAAAATCATGCAAGATCTTTAACGGAGTAGTTGTGGTACGACTTTTGGAATTGATGGATGTAGGTTGAAATCACGCTCGAGGAAATGTTCACATTAAATTTTATAAATGTCCTTAATTCAGGGAGATCAAATGTAAGAAAGAAATATATAATCTCCATGTATAATAGAAAAGTCAATTCTGTACATGAAAGATATAAAAAAAATAAAAATTAGGTCGGTTAATATGTCGATTATAGAACCTAAAAAACCACTCAGCAGAATTCTTGTCTGTCTGTCTGTCTGTCTGTCTGTCTGTCTGTCTGTCTGTCTGTCTGTCTGTCTGTCTGTCTGTCGGTTTGTTTGTGCGTCAAGCACGCAAAAACTACCTGACAGAAATTGATGATTTTTTGCATGGTGTTAGCCTAGGGCCTCAAGGTACATTTTTTTTGGGTTTCATTCCGAATTTCATGATAGTTTTCTTTAAAAAAAATAAAAACTGAAAAATATAAATTACCTAAAATACCGATAACTACTGTATGAAATTAAATTAATTTTGGCATGGTAATAGTTCAAAGCCTAATGTCACTTATAGGATAGCTTTTATCATGGAGTATAAAGAATTTTTTGTAGAAAAAATTACATAATTATATTTTTTAATAAAAAAAATCGACTTCTTCAATTTCAACCGGATTTCACACTCTGAACTTAACTAAACTTTCACCAAACTACCCCTTATATGTACCCTTTCTAATAAAAAAAGAATCATTAAAATCGGTTGAATTGATATTGACTTATACGTTCATTTGTCGCGCATATACTTAATGTAAATTTGAGATTTATATGATTTTCTCATAGATACCATTGTTGGATATAAACTAAATTAAAATAAGACTACACGGGAGGCATTAGCTTTCAAATAAAAAAAGAATCATTAAAATCGGTTCATACAATCAAAAGTTCTAAGGTAACAAGGCTAAAAAATACAACCCAATTGATGACCCCTTTTAAGAAGTCGGTTAATAGTAATCTGACATAATTAAATTACGACTATTTCATTTAACCACATTTTAAAAGAAGAAAGTAAATTGAGGCCGTTCGTTGCACAGGGGCACAAAGTGTAACTGTTGTGGGTTCGATGACCACGCAAGGAAACGAAATATTTATTTAAATGTATATTTCCATTTCATCGCTCTGGTGTCGAGGTAAAGTGCGGCGTTGAGTTTCACTACTCAGCACGCAATGCCTACAGAATTCCGAGAAAAGTAGGGAACAGAGTGTTGTTGCTAACACTAGAGGTCCTATGCCTACCCTGCTGTGTGCGGGATACAGCGTGAAGCTAAAAAAAGAAGTATAATCAATATTTGTTCAGTCTACCATAATTATTATTTCAAACGTCAACGTTGGTGATATTAACAAACATAATAAAGTAGGTATATTTTACGGAATTAGCTCATATGGCGATGTGTAGAATAAAAAGTATATGTATTTGGAAAGTAAATTCTGATTGTGAGTTCATAGTTTATAAAAGTTTACATTGTGTTTAGATGGATCACGTGGTGATGTCAATACGTTTTAATGTCATCTTATGTTATCTGTTAAAATAGCGTGAAGCTGATTAAACTTAGTGTTATATTCAAAAGAAATTAATTGTATGTAATACATAATATGTAATTTATTAATACGTTTCAAGTATGAAAAAAAGAAAAAATGCAATATAATTGCATTTGTGTTTCCTTCCTATATTTTGTATTTCTATTATTTAAATCGATATATCAGGAACGTAAATGTGGGAACAGAGTTGCATGCCATTTTAGTACAGAGTAACCTCTAAAAAATATATTTACTAAACTGAATAAAAAGAATGTGTGATTCCTCTATACAATATATTATTCTATATTATACATAAAACAGGTTAAAACAGTGCATATGAAGGTCCTCCTGTAGTATAACTATTTTCAATTACTATCAACACTACATTGTCGATACTAATGTGGTATTACAATATGAATGAAATTTTTCCGCCATTATGATGACATAGACAATTTTTTTAATTTGGAAAAATAATATATTAACTATAAGAACGTTGGTAGTTTTTTAAAAGGAATTCTTATAGAATAAAAAATTGCCTAAACTATGCTTCTTCGCAAGTGGTTGTAATAACTATTGGTATCAATTTTCCAAAAAATCACTATAAATATTAAATATGCTCAATTATACAGAGTTTTTTTGTTAGGACCACTTTAAATGAAACCACAGTTTAACTACTCTATAAAAGCCTATTACATATTAAATTAAAAACCCGAAAATAAAAAAGTTATTTTTTCAAACAAAATCTCCATATATAATAAAAGGATAGAAAAGTCAATTCTGTACATGAAAGATATAAAAAAAATAAAAATTAGGTCGGTTAATATGTCGATAAAAAATTAATATGTTTAAAGTTAATATGTCGACTAAAACTTGACGCTATGACGGTACAGTTGAGAGAACTGAGATTTCTGGTTGTAGCACTAGTTATATTTTAATTAGGTTAAATTCCCACTAAGTGGAAGAATATATTTATTTTTCTGCCCGTAAAAACAAACGAAGCGAAGCCTTGTGTTCCGCTATACTATCTAAAGAAATTGGAAAGTGCAAAATTGAGTAAGTGCACCACTATCTTATTTGAAATTCTTTCTTCTCTCCATTATAAATTTTCATAGGATTGAAATGTAATAGTGACGTCTTTGAACAATAGTATATGTTCATAACTGTTAAAGTTAATTATCGAACAAATGGTTTACAACTCTGATGATACAAAGACATTCTGCTTCAGCTGATAATTTAATTAAAATGTCTACCGGATGATCAATTAGCCTGCAGTTTACGTTTTAATTGTTATTATGTATGATGTTACGTAACGTTTCTTTACGTTTATTTATTTATATACATATTACATTTAATGAATTAAATATATTTTATAAAAGGTTCACATATGTGACAACATGTTCACACATGTGGTCCACATATGTGACCACATATTCACACATGTGGTCCACACACGTGACCACATATTCACACATGTGGTCCACATATGTGACCACATGATCACACATGTAATCTTCATATGTGACTACATATCACACATGTGATATGCCCATGTGAATACTTATTCACACATGTGGTACACATATATGACCACACGATGCCACATGTGGTCCACATATGTGACCACATGATCACATATGTGGTCCACATATATGAGCACATAAACACACGTGGTCCACACACGTGACCACATATTCACACATGTGGTCCACACACGTGACCACATATTCACACATGTGGTCCACATATGTGACCACATGATCACACATGTAATCTTCATATGTCACTACATATCACACATGTGGTCTACATATGTGACAACATATCACACATGCGATCTGCACATGTGAATACTTACTCACACATGTGGTTCACATATATGACCACACGATGTCACATGTGGTCCACATATGTGACCACATGTTCACATATGTGGTCCACATATGTGAGCACATATACACACATGTGGTCCACACACGTGACCACATATTCACACATGTGGTCCACATATGTGACCACAAATTCTCACGTGTGGTCCACATGAATGACCACATATTCACACATGTGGTCCACATATGTGACCACAGGATCACCCATGTAATCTTCATATGTGACTACATATCACACATGTGGTCCACATATGTGACCACATTTTCCCACATGTAATCCACATACGCGACCACATATTCACACATGTGGTCCACATATGTGTCCACAAATTCTCACATGTGGTCCACATGAAAGACCACATATTCACACATGTGGTCCACATATGGGACCATATATTTACACATGTGGTCCACATATGTGACTACATATCACACATGTGGTCTACATATGTGACTACATATCACACATGTGATATACCCATGTGAATACTTATTCACACATGTGGTACACATATATGACCACACGATGCCACATGTGGTCCACATATGTGACCACATGATCACATATGTGGTCCACATATGTGAGCACATAGCCACACATGTGGTCCACACACGTGACCACATATTCACACATGTGGTCCACACACGTGACCACATATTCACACATGTAATCTTCATATGTGACTACATATCACACATGTGGTCTACATATGTGACAACATATCACACATGCGATCTGCACATGTGTATACTTACTCACACATGTAGTTCACATATATGACCACACGATGCCACATGTGGTCCACATATGTGACCACATGTTCACATATGTGGTCCACATATGTGAGCACATATACACACATGTGGTCCACACACGTGACCACATATTCACACATGTGGTCCACATATGTGACCACATGATCGCCCATGTAATCTTCATATGTGACTACATATCACACATGTGGTCCACATATGTGACCACATTTTCCCACATGTGGTCCACATACGCGACCACATATTCACACATGTGGTCCACATATGTGACCACAAATTCTCACGTGTGGTCCACATGAATGACCACATATTCACACATGTGGTCCACATATGTGACCACAGGATCACCCATGTAATCTTCATATGTGACTACATATCACACATGTGGTCCACATATGTGACCACATTTTCCCACATGTGGTCCACATACGCGACCACGTATTCACACATGTGGTCCACATATGTGACCACACATTCTCACATGTGGTCCACATGAAAGACCACATTATCACACATGTGGTCCACATACGTGAGCACATATTGACACATGTGGTCCACATATGTGACCACATATTCACACATGTGGTCCACATATGTGACTACATATTCACACATGTGATCTATATATGTGACTACACATTCACATAAAAAATTTTTTACTACACGAATAAACTTCAATAAAAGTTTTATAATTTAAAAAAGTTTATTTTTTATGTAGGCTGTCTCCTATCTGAAGTGTAGTTAAATGGAAAAACTAGGAGGACCAGTGTGTGTGTCAGTGATGACCTATTGCGTTGAGAGACAAGGTCCTTCATCCTTAGCCTCATTCGCAGGCTCCAAGTCAGCTATGGAGACAGCTATTTCTCTAAGCTACTGAATTAGAAACGATGGTACGACGAAAGAAGGTTACCGACACATTGTTTCGGTAAATGAGCGATGTATAAATGCACTTTGTCACGAAAGGTATTTTAAATTTGTATTGAAACGAACTGAAAAGTCAAAAATTAAAAGGAGTTATAAAATGTAATTTATCACATGAATTCACAAAACAATCTATACCTATTTTTTATTTTAAGAATTAAAAAAATGATGTTAGTTTTGTCTTGCCTGACCTTGTCGCACTCATTATCTTATTAATGTGATTAATCTCCATCTCCATATATAATAAAAGGATAGAAAAGTCAATTCTGTACATGAAAGATATAAAAAAAATAAAAATTAGGTCGGTTAATATGTCGATTATAGAACCTAAAAAACCACTCAGCAGAATTCTTGTCTGTCTGTCTGTCTGTCTGTCTGTCTGTCTGTCTGTCGGTTTGTTTGTGCGTCAATCACGCAAAAACTACCTGACAGAAATTGATGATTTTTTGCATGGTGTTAGCCTAGGGCCTCAAGGTACATTTTTTTTGGGTTTCATTCCGAATTTCATTATAGTTTTCTTTAAAAAAAATAAAAACTGAAAAATATAAATTACCTAAAATACCGATAACTACTGTATGAAATTAAATTAATTTTGGCATGGTAATAGTTCAAAGCCTAATGTCACTTATAGGATAGCTTTTATCATGGAGTATAAAGAATTTTTTGTAGAAAAAATTACATAATTATATTTTTTAATAAAAAAAATCGACTTCTTCAATTTCAACCGGATTTCACACTCTGAACTTAACTAAACTTTCACCAAACTACCCCTTATATGTACCCTTTCTAATAAAAAAAGAATCATTAAAATCGGTTGAATTGATATTGACTTATACGTTCATTTGTCGCGCATATACTTAATGTAAATTTGAGATTTATATGATTTTCTCATAGATACCATTGTTGGATATAAACTAAATTAAAATAAGACTACACGGGAGGCATTAGCTTTCAAATAAAAAAAGAATCATTAAAATCGGTTCATACAATCAAAAGTTCTAAGGTAACAAGGCTAAAAAATACAACCCAATTGATGACCCCTTTTAAGAAGTCGGTTAATAGTAATCTGACATAATTAAATTACGACTATTTCATTTAACCACATTTTAAAAGAAGAAAGTAAATTGAGGCCGTTCGTTGCACAGGGGCACAAAGTGTAACTGTTGTGGGTTCGATGACCACGCAAGGAAACGAAATATTTATTTAAATTTATATTTCCATTTCATCGCTCTGGTGTCGAGGTAAAGTGCGGCGTTGAGTTTCACTACTCAGCACGCAATGCCTACAGAATTCCGAGAAAAGTAGGGAACAGAGTGTTGTTGCTAACACTAGAGGTCCTATGCCTACCCTGCTGTGTGCGGGATACAGCGTGAAGCTAAAAAAAGAAGTATAATCAATATTTGTTCAGTCTACCATAATTATTATTTCAAACGTCAACGTTGGTGATATTAACAAACATAATAAAGTAGGTATATTTTACGGAATTAGCTCATATGGCGATGTGTAGAATAAAAAGTATATGTATTTGGAAAGTAAATTCTGATTGTGAGTTCATAGTTTATAAAAGTTTATATTGTGTTTAGATGGATCACGTGGTGATGTCAATACGTTTTAATGTCATCTTATATTATCTGTTAAAATAGCGTGAAGCTGATTAAACTTAGTGTTATATTCAAAAGAAATTAATTGTATGTAATACATAATATGTAATTTATTAATACGTTTCAAGTATGAAAAAAAGAAAAAATGCAATATAATTCCATTTGTGTTTCCTTCCTATATTTTGTATTTCTATTATTTATATCGGTATATCAGGAACGTAAATGCGGGAACAGAGTTGCATGCCATTTTAGTACAGAGTAACCTCTAAAAAATGTATTTACTAAACTGAATAAAAAGAATGTGTGATTCCTCTATACAATATATTATTCTATATTATACATAAAAACAGGTTAAAACAGTGCATATGAAGGTATCCTCCTGTAGTACTATTTTCAATTACTATCAACACTACATTGTCGATACTAATGTGGTATTACAATACATTTTGAATATTTTTTCGCCATTAGGATGACATAGACATTTTTTTTAATTTGAAAAATAAATATATTAACTATAAGAACGTTGGTAGTTTTTCTAAAGGTATAAGAATAAAAAATTGCCTAAACTATGCTTCTTCGCAAGTGGTTGTAATAACTATTGGTATCAATTTTCCAAAAAATCACTATAAATATTAAATATGCTCAATTATACAGAGTTTTTTTGTTAGGACCACCTTAAATGAAACCACAGTTTAACTACTCTATAAAAGCCTATTACATATTAAATTAAAAACCCGAAAATAAAAAAGTTATTTTTTCAAACAAAATAAATAATAAAATTATCGTTGTAAAATAAAATACAATTTGTTAAGAACGACGCACGCACACATAAACTTATCAAAGGGAAACCGCCGCATACGCCTCATTGCGAAATCGAGTCGTAGGTATTGGCGGCAAAATTTAAAGTTCTAAACATTTTAGTACTATTTTTGTAGTAGTATGTGTTTACATTATTGGTACCTATGCGTAACCGCGTCATACGAAATATAGATATGAATAAACATTGTGAATAAGAAAAAAAACCTACGTCTTCACTGTTGATGTATCTTAAAAACTATTTTACCCTATATGCCCAATTGTAACTGTAACGTGACGTTGTGGGTCTGATCCACACATGCAGGATTGAGTTATAATTTAATAATATTTTCATTTCGCACATCAGTCAAACATTATACCCAATATCTTACACTAAGTTGCCCTACTAAGGGCGGGATAAAGCGTGGATCTGGTTTAAACTTTATGCGAACCGATTAAAATAAAGTCCAGTCCAGTTGAGGCCAGTCGTGGCGCAGCGGCACAAAGTGTGACTGTAAAACCGACTGGTTCTCTGAGTTCGATCCCCACACGAGGAGATGAAATATTTACTTAAATTTATATTTCCATTTCTTCGCTCTGGGGTCGAGGTTAAGCACGGCGTTGCGTTCTGCCACTCAACACGCAATGCGTCCAGAATTCGGTAGAAAGTGGGGAACGGAGTGTCTTAATACTAGGTTCCTCCCTCTGACTAGCATGAAGCTGCTTAAAATAAAACTAATGCTTAATATTTAAGGGCAGTTTGCCAGAATACAAACAAAAAAAGTATTTAAATCGGTTAAGCCGTTTCTGAGATTATCGTAAAGAAACGCACATATAGTAAGTATCGATAAGTTGTGTTTTTAATTCAAACATTCAATTGAAGATTCTTATGGGAGGTACGAAAATGCGACCTAAAGTTTTAACAACTTTCTTATAAAAAATCTTCATTACATTGCAAACATACATTATAAGTATATCAAGACACGAACATAATTCAGTGTGTTAAGTAAATAGTTCTGTGGTTTAAGCGGGCGAAGCCGCGAGCGGGTCGCTAGTTCAATATATAATTCCCGTATCATATACAGTACCTAATAACTCAATTCCATTAGTGATGAAAGGAATAAAAAATACTTTGTCTCTGATTACTTGTAACATATGCATGAAAAAAAATCGCATAGTATTAGAACGGCACAAACATATATACATATATCAATATGTTCAAACAATATTCCAACATAACTCCATAACCCCTCATACACTGTTACAATAGACGTTAAATATCTTCTGTATCACAGGCGTATCTAACATGAGTTTCGCCTCGCTATGGTTTCTATGGGCTTATTTATCGCCCGTCGGCCGTTGTCCAAATATGTCTTATTAATAAATGGTCACTCGGCAATGTGATGTTCTAAGCTAACAATACTTGAGAAATGTACTGTACTTTATATTCGAAGTTCAAACTACAATAAGATAATGCGTTATTGTACGTTTGTACGGCTAATTATCTGTACAATTTATGTTTCTTTTATATAAGGATTTTCGAATTGTTAATAATGATTTATGTATGGGAGTGTAGATTATTCTATTTCTTTTCTTATATATAATCTCGCTCGCTCTTGACCAGTTTTTTATTTTAAAATGGTTAGTTAAAAAAATCGGCCAAAAGCGAGTCACACTCGCACATCGATCGCATGCATTTTGTATGAAATTTTCTCTTTTTATCAAATTTCATAATTATAGGTGTACGGGAAACACTACACTATTTGATATGAAGACAAACTTAAGTACGAGTATGTAATTTTGTGGAAAATAAACTACAAACATAAGTAAATCATTATTTTTTTCTATAAAATATCTATAAATCTTTACTTTTGACATTTTTTCCTTTATTCGTATTGTAAGTTCTCACTTCGTGCCAAATTTTAAAATTGTTGGTTCACGGGAAGTACCAAATAGGTTTTGGATTAAAAAGCTCGTATCTTTTGATGGCGTTAACTTAGAAGCTTGCTTTTTCCGGTGCTGTAAAGGACCATATACCTGATAATATCCTGAAAGTGTTCAAATTTTTTTCCCTTTTGAGGCACGACACCCTAAAAACTTAAATTTTATTACACGTTTTAACAAATTTAATATTTTATGTCTTGATTCAAGAAATTTAAATAACTCAAAATAGAAACTACCAGATTTGTTGGACCAAGAAATTATACAATTTTGTTATCATCCAATACAATCTTCAAATTTTAGTTTTATTTGAGGATAAAAAGACAAAATCTAATGTAAAAAAATTAAAGCTGTTACTGAAATATTCGAATCATCAGCAATCACTTAGCTAATCGAATGGGAAAATATCAACAGAGAAGGCTTTTAATGATATCCCAACACTATTACCAGCACTTACTAAACGTCCGGCGGTAATCGCGGCGTTTAGTACATTTACAAATGCCCGGTCTCAGAACATGACATATCAATGTAACCGAGCCCTCTCCCATGGTGGTCTAGACATAGAACGAACTAAAGTCTAATAAGACAGCCCCTTGCCTCAACTGTCTCGCCTGGGACGTTATCTTCTCCTGAAAAATGGCACTTATTGTACTTTAACAAAGAGAGTCAGTCAACCTTTAAATGGCTCTACGAATTTTAGTGCAAGTTTATTTTTTTTCTTCTTGTTGCGTTCGTTAAATTATAAAATGTATTTGTTATAATTTATATTACCTCGTTTTTGGGTAATGTCAGTTGTATATCTACTAGTCGCCATGTTTGCTATGAGCTATGTAAAAATATTATGCATAGATAATCTATGTAGTGTTTCGCAGATTATCTATGCAGTAGTATGCAGATTATATATGATAATAGGATACGGTAATTTAAATATTTGCTTATTTTAGGCTCCCGCGTTATCCTACGCATAGCATGGAATCTGAGAACCTAACACTCCCCACCTTCCGCAAAATTATGGAGACAACCCCGCGCTATGTCTCGTTACCAGTACGAAGAATTAAAATTATTAAAGTATTTCATTTCGAATGGGGTTCGAACCTACAACCTGTCGTGCTTACAATCGAACGCTTATGCCTCTGCGCCACGATTGGCCTCTAAATATCTACATTACATCTAAAAATTACAAAAACTGCTCTTTCTGATTTATTTACCTATCCTAAATAATTAAATAAATAGCAATTTCCAAAATCAGCACATAAACTTTATACAACTCAATCAATCTACAATAATCCACCCATGTTAGCTCAAAACATCTAAAATCTAAATGAATACATCATTGGGTACATTGATCTCTAACACCTGTTCAACGCGTAATCAAGTAAATACATGCAATATAAAACCGTTTACATCCAAGTTCCATTCAAATACATCCATCTACAAGTATAGACTTCGGTCGTAAATCAGCGTCGCGGCTATCATCTCAGTTCCAACCTCCAATACAATCGCAGCTGGTCAAGTGTCAACACTCACTGATAACTGACAATGTTATCGCTAGCCACGGTGTCTTTTCATTCAAAACAGCTGTTAGGCACGAGCTGCTCGGGAACCTGATACAATAGTTGTTCTGCAATATGGAAGATTAATCTTTAAGTGTTTGAGGATAGTTCTGGCGACGGAGACACAAAGTATGACTGTAAACGCGACAGGTTGTGGATTCGATCCTCTCTCGAGGAAATTAACATTATTATTTTCATTGCCTCGATCTGGTAACGAGACAAAGTTCTGCTATTCAACACGCAATGCCTCGAGATTTCGGAGTGAGTAGCGGTGTATGTTAACACTGGACGTGAAGCTGATATCTTTTACTGGTTCTAAGAGTAAACTAAAAAATATATTAAAACTATTTTTTTCAAAAAATGTGAAGAAATAATTACGATCTGTGTTGAATAACAGTACAATTACATACTTTCATAATAATATCAACATTTTTATAATCGAACAAACCAATTCTATTAAGACACGAGCCCATAAATAACTTAACGCAACGTTTCTAACGCGTTTAATTATCAAATCCAGCAATTACAGATAACGATCGAGGGATTGTCGAATACATTCATATTTCATGCATATTTCTCGCACCCCGCAGGGGTACCCGGTTCGCGTACTTCGAAGATAACAATCTTATATCCTTGTTACTTTCCAAATACATGTCATAAGTGTAATAGCCACATGACACAGCCTGTCGCCTCGGGCGCTACTCGGCCAGCGTGCCACGGCCAACTTAACAATGCTGTCGATTAACTCGATGGTACTTCTTACAACTATAGTTATAAGATCGAATGATCAGCTACAAAACTTTCTCCAATAAAGTTCTAATGCTTGTAAATGTTACCCAAAGACATTGTTCACCATCAAATTTTCAATCCAAGTACCGTTCTAATTTGAATTTTATGCGAGACGCTTTAAGGATTTAGGAGGTGTACTTCAGGGTTACTTCAATGTTGGTAATGCTTGCGCCACTAAATCAAATAGTGGTCAATTAAGATAAAGCCCGGACCGACAGCTATGGACAATAGAGCATGTGACTAATATAGCGTTTTGTTTGCCTAACTGAATTACAACCGAACTGGTCGATAGTCTAATAGAATGTCCGTTAATAATGAATTTGTTTTATGTTTTCTAATTCATTGGCATTCGAGGAATATTATCTATATATTGTTTATCTAATAATTGTTTTGTTTGTAGATATAAGTTGTTTTAAACTTTCTGAAGTATGTTATAATATGTTTAAAATATGAAATATGACACTAGTAGCCCAAATGTGGCTTCGCCCGCTTAAACTTTTTGTTATATTATAGACATTTTTTTTTATATTAATAAATTCGACTATATCTTATTCTCATGTATCAGATTTATTGCTGTAACTAAATTAAATATTGAAAAAAAAAAACGAAACTTTCATTGTGCCAGTCGTGGCGCAGTGATACAAAGTGTGACTGTAAAACCGACTGGTTGTGGGTACGATCCCCACTCGAGGAGATGAAATATTTACTTAAATTTATATTTCCATTTCTTCGCTCTGGTGACGAGGTAAAGCGCGGCGTTGAGTTCTGCCACTCAACACGCAATGCCTCCAAAATTCGGCAGAAAGTGGAGAACGAAGTGTCTTAACATTAGGTTCCCTCTGCCTACCCTGCTGTGTGCGGGATATAGCGTGAAGCAATTTTTTTTAATTTCAAAACATTTCATGCAACTTTTAAATTTGTAATATTAGTAAGATTGAACATTTATATAAATATTTTGAAAATAACAAAAGTTGAATCTGGATCTCTTGTTTGTTGTTACTACTGTAGCTATAAATTTCCATTATTCCTATGGCGAAGTTTGTTATTACTGTGAGAGTATAGGTAGACTGTAATATAAATAAAAAGATATTTATTTATTCACAAAGTAAATAGTTTTAATGTATCGATGTTATGCAAATTCTAAGTTGATAAATAGTTCCAGTAGTGGTATTGAAGTATGTAAGGTGTGACGATAAATTGTTTAAATTAAAACACAATTAATCGTTAGGTATTTCAATTAAATTCGTTGTTAATTATCAACGCATATTATCAGGTCGATAAGCTAATTTATAAAGTGAGAAAATGCGGCAACTAATTTATTTTACTTCTACTGTGGTTTTGTGTCTTTATATCCAATAAGTATTTAGAGAATGAAATAGACAGTACGATAGAAAAGTTAATTTTAACGATATATTTGTTTAAACCAGGTTTTACTATCTTAAAAATAAATAAATAAATAAATCAGCTTCACGCTGTATCCCGCACACAGCAGGGTAGACAGGGAACCTAGTGTAAGACACTCCGTTCCCCACTTTCTGCCGAATTCTGGAGGCATTGCGTGTTGAGTGGCAGAACTCAACGCCGCACTTAACCTCGACATCAGAGCGAAGAAAATGAAAATATAAATTTAAGTAAATATTTTATCTCCTCGAGTGGGGATCGAACCCACAACCAGTCGGTTTTACAGTCACACTTCGTGCCGCTGCGCCACGACTGGCCTCTTTTACTATCTTAGATATAGAAAAAAATATATTAAATATATTAGGTCTTTCGGAATAGTATAGGAATATTCAAATTTGAATGTGGTTTTCTTAACAAAAAATGTTTCTATCATTAATGTGGCCGTCGTGGCCTAGGGGCACAAGGGTGTGACTGTAACGTGACGATTGTGGGTTCGATCCCCACTCGAGGGAATGAATTATTATTGCTTAATATTTCATTACTTCGCTCTGGCACCAAGGCAACAACCCAGAGTTGACTTCCGCCACTCAACGCAAACGTAATACATCGAAAAATTGGAGAACGGAGTTTCTCTCATTAATGTGATATAATATCTTAAAAAACCTAAAAGGATTTATTCTATACAATTCTCTCTTGCCAAATAATTATTATTTGCAATAATCTCTGGGTAACGGAAAAGCCTAACCAAATAAGCTTGGGAAAGCTGCACGGGCTTTGACGTTTACGGGTGTTACCCCTATAAATCCTTTACCGTAAAGGCATAAATAAATATATAATCATATTAAAAATAATTCTCGTTTCCAGTGCAGCGTTACTTTGCGTATCCGGCTGGACCCGGATCATAAAAAAAATCTCTCTATAGATATGCTTTGAACATGGCTTTGTTGCAGCTTGATAAGAACGTATGGCCCTTAGAGGATTTCGAAAAGATGAGATTCGAGTCTCCTACGTACCAATTTTTTTTTGAACAACACTGCAAAAATGTTAAAAATATATTATTTATAATATTTCAAGCCAATTAAAAACTGTGAAATAGGTGAACGAAAAATGTGTAACGTATGAAAACTTCTATTAATAAAACATCAAAAAGAATTACCTTTTATATTTTCTATTAAGAAAGAGAAAGTCACTCTATAAATATAATATAAATATACTACATTTGGTGTAAGTTAAGTTTATGGGACAATTTGACAATGCACTATATATAGGTTTATATAATATAATTAATGAAAAATGACACTACTAATAGTGTCTTTGAAGTTAGTGTCGTGAAGCTCTTTTTTTTCTTCTATCTCCTGGCATTCTGGTGTTTGCCTTGCTGTTCATTTTATTTTTCTTTTGCACGGTCTTGAACGTCCTTGGTAGATCTATGGAGAGACCATTTGCTCTCATATCCTCGGAGAGCTAATTATACATTATATCTGTAACTGAGTAACCTCATTCGCACTGTCGATTTTTGAGCAAACCTACAAAGTACCGAATAATATCGTAAGAATTTATAAGCGTGCTATGTGTACAAAGTGAGCCAAGTCTTATACAGATCAAGTAATGCACGACAACACGTCAAAATGTTAGAAGACAGCTGCGCCAAGTTATCATTGAAACCAAATAATTATATTAAAGCCTAAATTCACTTCGTTTATAATTATCTCAGTTTATATATAATTAAATGACATATTTGTTTTGGTCGAAACGCGGTGCAATATTTTTGCTTTGATTGTCATAATGCAAAAGTTATGTTTTGTGTCCAGCTCTCGTTGGTTTTAGGTCAGTGGGTTTATTTACGACACTAGGTTTAATTTATAGCGCGGTGTTATCTGCGTACGTATTTTATCGCCGACTAAATCGAATTCCATATTTGTGATTGATTATCAATAAATTTTAGGGTCTTATCAATTTCTAGTTCATCAACGATGACTCAAATCGAACGTTCGATCGATGACTATTATTTATTTTGTATGACAAAACGTGTCGCCTTCGTATATTTCTCAATGTTTCTTATTAAATATTGTTACGTGCATACATAAATTAAACTAAATTTCGATAATTCATAATTTCACAATAAACTAAAATCGAATCTGGAACCATTAAATAATACCATAATTCAATGTATCACGTTATCTAACCTGATTGATATATTGCTGCAGCTTAAATCACTGGGAACCTATCGGAGGCTATCATAACTTCCATGACTGTTTTACATAAGACAAGAAACCAGAACAATAGGGCTGTAGATGTAATATTCTATAGTATAGAATTAATTTAGACGTTAAGCTCCTTTCTACGACCCTTTACCTTGACTCGCCGCTCCCAGCATACCGCACGTCTTAACTACTTGCGTGTATACTGCTATACGCGTTTGGCACGTGGCCATTTGTTATCTCAATATATAATATTAATCCATTTTGTTATATAATTGTAATTTGTAATTTAATATTTTGTCATTCGGTTTATTGTTGTTGTGTTGTTTTTATTTCAGCTTCACGCTGTTTCAGCTGGGTAGGTTAGGGAGGTCCTACCTGGGAACCTAGTGTTGAGACATTCCATTCCAATAAAAATATTTGCGTTCTTCAGTTTCTGCGAAATTCTGAAGGTATTATGTGTTAAGTGGAGTAACTGAAAGAGAGCGAGGAAAATGAAAATATTAAATATTTCATTTCCTCGAGTGAGAATCGAACCCACAACCTGTCGCGATTAAAATTCCATGCTTGTACCCACGATAGGATTTGATGAAATATAGAAAATCATAACAATATGATCATACCTACTCATAGCATTATTACTCCTATGTTATTTAAGATATTTATGTTCAATATAATTTAAGTGTTTCTGTCGCATAAAAGTCGATTTTCACATAGCATTGCAAGAGACAGTTAATTTTTGTCTATATCGTAGTTTCCTATACACAATAAACTTACATCGCTGACACTAACCGGAATAGAATTATAAAGCTCATTTTATTCGACGATAAAACGTGGATCAAGCGAATTTAATATCTCGATAGCGACAAACGCTTACGACGATAAGGCGAGTCATATTATTAAAGATTGAGGCCAGCAGTGGCACAAAGCGATTGTAAACGCGATTGGTTGTGGGTTCAATCCTCATTTGAGGAAATTAAATATTTATGTAAATTTATATTTTCATTTCTTTACTCTGGTGTCGAGGTAAAGCGCGGCGTTGAATTCCACCACTCAATACGCAACGCAATGCCGTCTGAATTCAGCGGAAAGTAGGGAACGGAGTGTCTCAACACTAGGTTCCCTCTGCCTTCCATGTTGTGGAAAACAACGTGAAGCAGATTTAATTATTTTTTTTAATAGAATGTAATATCTCGATATATTATTAAAAACGTCTATAGGCGATCTGTAAAATAAATTCCCACGCGAAACCGACTTAAAACATAGACAGAAAATAATAAACAGGCTGCAATCGGTGTAAATTACCCGTAGCCGACAGCAGCGTTTACGGGCGACGTCTCGCGTATTGAAACTAAATCATATCCACCACCACGTGACCCCCGGACCCCCACCCGGTCACAAAATACAAATAATTTCTCTAATGAACTTTGATTAAATTGTGATTTATCATTTTTAGCGCCTATCACCCGCTGAGGGCGTGTTGTAAATAACTATTTTATACGTACTAAACACAATGGTTTTAATGGTTTCGTGAATCGTTCTAGTGTTGAAATATATGTACGGATTCTGGACTGAAAATATAAAACCGAAAGAAAATAAGCAATACATACATTCAAATAAGATCGATTTCGATCAATATTGATTGTTATAATTTTTTGTAAATACAATACAAGAGGTCAAAACACGTAGAGACACATGCGTAACTGTCACAAGACATTTCCGGATTGCATTCCACCTCGGACGATAAATTATTATTTATGAATATTTTTATTTCTTTACTCTAGTACCAAGCCCCATCCTGCAGCGTGAAGCGAAAAAAAATCTATATTTCTTATTTTGACACATTTTTGACATTTTGAGTCTGTAATCAGAGAACTGGACTTCAGCTGCACCGATTATCGCATTTATATATGAATTTTATATTATTTTCAATCAAATGATAATCGTTTTAACCCTTTACGGTATTAAATAAACAAAAAAAAGAACCTAACAGCATCAAATAGTATTATTATACAATAAAATGGTCAATTTTTTTGTAAAATTTTCTTTAATTTTTCATAAAAACTTGCCTAAACCTCACCAAATATGGCACTAGAACAAAACTCATCAATCTAATCTCATTCAGCTTAGCAATTAGTTTACATAGAATGTTTTAAAACAGTTTTTATTCGTGTCCTCGGGCGACCGGCGTGTTCCACTGTGGTCGAACAGACCTCAACACGGCATATCTGATATGTATTTACTGTTTCCACCTATAAATAGTTATTTGTAACGATTTCTGCGTAATGCATTCATCATCCACTAGTTCGCCATTCATAACTTAAATTTATATCATTTGAAACAATTGTTTTATTTATATAGTAATTTGGTGTGAAGTTTCATTATGTGGCCGTCGTGGCGCAGTGGCACAAGCTTGTTACTGCAAGTGCCACGGTCGTGAGTTCAATTCCCGCTGTATTGAATGAATTATTATTTATTAATAGGTATACTCGTTTCTTTGCCCTGGTGACAACGCAAATTGTGGTGTTGAATTCCGCCACTCAACACGCAACACCTCGGAAAGTGAGAAACGGAGTGTTTTAACTATACGTAAACTCTGCCTAATATATGCTGGATGCAGCGTAAAGCTAGAAGTCTCATTATGCGTAACTATAAACAAAAATGTGTAAAACCTATATAATTTGTATTAACATTTAATACAAGATAGCGACCCGCTCGCGGCTTCGCCCGCTTGAACTTCACAATCACATATTTACTAATCTGAACAACTTTAGTGTTCACAATAACATTACAACAGCCGTAGTTGTTCCAACGTCGGTGTCTTTTATATTCCAAATGAAATGAGTTATCTATAATTTTTGCTATACCTACTCTATAATGCCATGCGCTCGCTTTGAATGAATTAACGAGGCTATAATAGAGATTATCTCGACCGACCATTTATTACGTCTCTTAATTACTGTACGGCACAATCAATTATGTTCTTTAAGATTACAATTAGATGTAGGTATTGTATATTATAATAAATATGGTTGGACATAAAAACTAGTCAAATCAGATAAAATCAGCTTCACACTGTATCCCGTACACAGCAGGATAGGCAGAAGGAACTTAGTGTTAAGACACTCCGTTCCCCACTTTCTGTCGAATTCTGGAGGTACTGCGTGTTGAGTGGCAGAACTCAACGCCGCGCTTAGCCTCGACACCAGAGCTAAGTAATTGAAATATAAATTTAATTAAATATTTCATCTCTTCGAGTGGGGATTGAACCCACAACCAGTCGGTATTACAGTCACACTTCGCGTCACGACTGGCCTCAAACTAGTCAACGTTTATATATGAAATTATTGTGTGGGTATATTTTCGTTTAGTTTTGCGTCACGCTGTATCCTGCTACAGCAGGGTATGCAGAGGGAAAATATTGTTAAGACACTCCATTCTATATTTTCCGCCGAACTCTGGAGGTATTTCGTGTTAGGTGGCGGAATTCACCTTGAGGCAAACCTCGACATCGTAGCGAAGAAATGAAAATATAAATTTAAATTAATACTTATTTAGAAAATGTACGCCTCTCGGAAACCGATTTCCAGAAGGCGCGGGTTCGAGTCCCGCTATGTTCAAATTTTTATACGTTTTCTAAATAAGTAATTTTTGGAATAACACTAAAAAATGTTGTAAATATTTTATAAAATAAATATTAAATAAATATTAATTGTTATATATTTTTTTTGATAAGTTAATTTATCAAAAAAAAAATAGTTAATTATTGTGTATATTTTTTTACTGTCAGGCCGTATACAGCATATGGCAGGGTAGGTACGATCCTAGTGCTAAGATATTAAATATTTCATTTCCTCGATTGGGAATCGAACCCACAACCTATCGCGTTTACAATCACACTATGTGCCCCTGCGCCACGTCTGCCCCTTTATTATGTACATATATTATAATATATACATATATATATATATATATATATATATATATATATATATTAACGCGCCAACTTGAGCCACTTGAGTTCAGCTTTGGTACACATTTTACTATCAAATATAATACGCAGCTTTATGTAGATAGATACCTATATATCATAGTCGTAAAGTAGAAATTAGTAAAACGTGACTAACACATTCATTATTCATTAGAGTTAATAAATTGTAGAGATATTAAATAATGGTAGTAATCTAATAATATCTATAGATATGGATATAACTCTTATTGTTATATATTTAATTCACCTTGGATCACTTTGATTCGAGGACATCGAACAGAATGTAATATATGTACGAGAAATATTAAATTTTAAGAAAATATTTAAATTAAATCAGCTTTACGCTGTATTCCACACACAACAGGGTGAGCAGAGGGAACCTAGTGTTAAGACACTCCGTTCCCCACTTTGTGCAGAATTCTGGAGGCATTGCGTGTTGTGTGGAAGAACTCAACGCCGACACCCGAGCGAAGAAATGGAAATATAAATTTTAAGTAAATATTTTCATCTCCTTGAGTGGGGATCGAACCCTTAACCAGTCGGTTTCACACTTCATGCCACTGCGCCACGACTGGCCTTATTTAAAATAACAAATATTTAAAATAGACGAGACGAGATGCTTTCTTTTAATTTATATATGTTATGTATGTCGTATGTTACAGATGAAGCAGTTGTAGGTCCGTATTTATAAACCGCTTTCAAGTCTCATATATTATCTTGAGATAACGTTTTCATTAATAAATTGTATACTGTAGTCTGTTTAACATAAAACTAACGTGTTTAAGTATCTCTCTGCAAAAAAGTATCTCTCTTATCTTTATCTACGTCATCAATATAACATAATATGTCCGCACATCTCCGCTGTCGTCACGCGACTAATCAATTGGCGGCCCGAATGATGTCTTCATCAGCCGCCCGCGGGCGTAACGCCCTGCGCTTGCGCAGCCCGCTTTGTGCTTTTGAGTTGTTCAAGCTTATCCCGCTTTAATTGTATAGCTGATACACTCTAGCTTTAGGAATAACTTTCACGGTTGATAGAAAATTATCTTAAAGCCCATAAACAATGAATATCGAAAACATTAGACCTGAGTTATGTAAGTATTGTAGATATGAACACACGTACGGACATACACTTTGTTACGCTTGCTAAATACTTCATTACGTTTTCTCTTTCATTTTACCGACACCAACTGCAAATAAATGAAAACGTAGAAAGCCAGCTATGGAAGTCTTAGTTAGGCAAACGCCATTTATTTAGCCAATTGAAACTGGCCACTTAAAGGAATCACTGTGCGGAGAGGCAACAAATCCAACAAATTGAACAGGATCGGCAATTACAGAAGACAATGCGTGCGTGAGAGCGAGGTGCGCGCACGCAGCCCGCGAATTAGACTGGTTGTGGGGCGGCGGTAATTGGGGGTTCGTTCCCACGGGCTGGACCCAGACAGGTGGATTCCGTCTTGTTGTTTCTAACGGGTAAACATTAGTTCGATGACCTATCTATGGTAAACAAATATCGCGATACTTTTCATATAATATTTATTTTTGTTATTTGTGTTACTATGGTGGTATTTGTATTAAACTTATTTAGTTTTATAACGCTGTCGTGGCTCAGTGGCACAAGCGTGTGACTGTAACCGCGACGGTTGCGAGTTCCTCTCAGACTATTGAATGATTATTTATTAATATTTTCATTTCGTCGCACTGGTAACAAGGCGGCGTTGAGTTCCGCTTCTCAACAGGCAATGCCCCGAAAACGTGGAGCACGGAGTGTCTAAACACGAAGTTCCGTCTATTTACCCTAGTATATGCGGAATACATACATAAGAAATACCATTGAGTAACGATTTAGTGAATATAGAGGGAACTGAAAGTATTACGTTATGATTCTATTAGAATTTTATATTTAAGAAACAAAATTTCAAATTCAAAATGGTAATTTAATGACCAAATTCTCAAAACCATGTTTATTTAATGAAAATAGGCAACAGGAACGGTTTCGTTATATTAATTACTTGTAAGGTTAAAGGTTACCTTTAAGCTCCGGCCACAATAATAAAACAGGGTGCGAATAAGCAAGTGTGAAGATTACACGACTGTTTTTTTTACAAGATAGACAAAGGGAACCTAGTCTTAAGATACTATGTTCCCCATTTTTGGGGACTGCTGACCGCTGACTTATTAGGGCATTGCGTGTTGAGTAGTAGAATTGACCGCCACGCTTTGCCTCGACACGAGAGCGAAGAATGAAAGTATTAAATATTTTATTTCTTTATGTGGATTGAACCCACATCCTTTGTCGTTTACAGTGACACACTTGTGTCTCTGCGCCACAACCGGCATTTCATCTCGTCTGGTGTTCATGATGCTGAAGTTTGAGAAATTGCATCAAAGTTTTGACATGTTCATATAAAATGATTATATCGTAATTTCTCAGGAAATTACAATCTATTTGAGACGCAACGTTGAATCATAGGATTGCGCAAACATTAGCGAAGAAGAAAGATCTATACTTATTTAGAAAACGTATAAAAATTTGAACGTAGCGGGACTCGAACCCACGCCTCCTGGAAACTAGGCCAGGCCTTTACTAAGTGTGGAATAACTTTAAAAATGTTAAAAAAAAGAAGACGGACATACTCAGACCTCACAAAATCTTGATTCGCTGCGTCTATTCAGTGGTCGTGTAAACACAGTTCTGACTCTATTGTGTCTCTATCAAACTAAATATCCATATCTAAACTATTAGTAATCAATGGTAAATGCACTGACATTAGAATAAATTACGCGAGAACGAAGTTTTACATGGAGTTCCAGTATTCACAAAATGGAGCACGAATAAATTTAAATAATAATATAACCGTAGTTAAATCGAACTCGTAAACGCACTGTTAATTTCAATCGAGAAGATCCGATCTAATACTATCGGTATCGATACGGTTTCGATTCGCCAAATCGTTTTTAATAAGGTATCTGTTGGTTTGGTTGATGAACGTTTGAATGAGTATTATTTCCTTATGCGTTTTGGTGTAGCCTGAGCGGCATTGGCACGTCTCTAAATGATTTAATACCTATCTTTAGTGCGGTGCTTGTAAAATTGAATTTAAAATCGGTTACATTTACACCATCATGATACGTTAAGGAATTATTTGGGTGTATATGGTGACTACAACTATGTAGGTTCTATTTCCAATGGAGAATTTGAAATATTTATCTGGTGTCGAGGCTTTGCCTCGGCGCGGCGTTGTGTTTTGCCTCCAGAATATGGCAGAAAGTGGGGAACGGAGTGGCTTAACACTAGGTTCCCTCTCCCGCCCTTGTTGTGTGCGGCATACAGCGTGAAGCTGATTTATTTATTTGATTTATTTAGAGTTATATAAATTACTAGGTTTTGCCTCTTCTCACTATAACTATTAAAGCAAATGTATTATGCAGAAAAAAAGTAAATTCATTAATCATTATAATTTAATAAGTCTACTTCTGAGTCGAGTAAACGCGACAGATTGTAAGTTCGATGGACATTCGGGAAAATAAATATGAAATAATATTTCCATTTCTTCGCTCTGGTATCGCGGCGTTGAATTCCGCCACTCAGCACGCAATGATGATCCAGAATTTGAGTGCCTTAACACTAGGCTCCCTACGTCCACCCTGTTACATAATATGGAATACAGCTTGAACCTGAAAAGTCAATTTAAATATATTTATATTATAAAAAGGGGAACCCATTTATAATTTATCCAGCAAAAACTGAGGTTTCTAATTGCAAAACTAACCGTATAGGGCCGTTCAACACGCACTGTCAGCTATTCATTGCGTATAAGGAGTTGCGACATGTTCGCGCGACACTACACACGGCGGTCGCGCTACCGTATAATCGTATTCACACCTTTATATACGACTACCGTTCTGAAACTAATCCTGGTACTGCTGACCACCTTAATAAGTTAAATCCAGCAAGGCATAATTAAATGCTTGAAAAAGAAATTATTTTTTTGTTAGGTTAAGTTCGGGAATGTCTGTGAAATAGGTAGAAATTAGAAATGGAGAAAAGCGGACTTTAATATTAGATTATCGCTATATATAGTCTTATCATAAAATAAACACATTTCCAACGTTACAGACGTTGTTTTAAGCAGATTCCGTTTAAAGAAAAAATAACCTTAATTTTTAATATATGTTAAAATTAAAACTATTGATAAATAATAAATACATGCCATTTTATATGTATTTAGTATGTATCTTGGAAAATAGAAAGTTTTTTATATTTATAGAATCTAATTTACTAATATGGTTTGATAATTTTAATACTTCATAGAAGTAAAAAAAAACTAAATTAAAAAGGCCAGGGCACCTGTGGGGTAGAGATACAAGTGTGTGACAATTAACGTGACTGGTTGGATCCCAACTCGAGGAAATTAAATATTTATTTAAATTACTATTTTCATTTCTTCGCTCTACGGTCATGGCAAAGCGCATCGTTAAGTTCCGCCACACAATACGCAATGCCTCTTGAATACGGCGGAAAATCGGGAACAAAATATCTTAACATTAGGTTCCCTCTGCCTTCCTTTCAGTGCCCGTGCACTATACATACAGCTGAAAAAAAAATATATATATACTCGTATATAATAGAAGTATTTATAACAAGTCCTCATTAAACTGTGGTAACTTAATAGCCATATAAAACCAGTCGTCACTTAGTAACGTACAGTTGTTTACGATAAATCACTTCACAATACGTCATGAAATAATAAATAAATCAGCTGTACACGGAATCCGGAACTTCGTAGCGTTCATATGGGCAAATAAATCAAAGACAAGCGCATATTAAACCCGGGGCGGGCAAAAAGTTTATTGTTTTGCGACAAAAATTTGAATACGAATGCTTTATTTGTGGTAACAATCTATATTTATTATAAAATCGTAACGGATTGGTGTCTGTGCGTGAAAGATATATAAGAAAAAATGTTATTGGTGGCATTAAATAACATAATAGAACCAAACACAGCTACCTTAATTTTTGTTTGTTTGTGTGTTTATGTATATATCGAGCTTATCTCAGAAACGGCTAAACCGATTTAATTATAGTATTTATAGGTTTTTTTGGGAAAGCTTCACTTACCATTTATTGTTTATTTTATTTCTATCGGTTTATAAAATAAAAAGTTATACCCTTTTAAAGAATATTGTTTGAAAAATTTGCTATAAAATTGACTGAAATTTACTTTTCACACACAGCAGGGTAGGCAGAGAGAACCTAGTGTTAAGACTCTCCGTTCCCCATTTTTCATCGAATTCTTGAGGCATTGCGTGTTGAGTGGCAGAATTCAGCGCCGCGCTTTGCCTCGACACCAGACCAAGAAAAAATGAAAATATAAATGTAAATATATATTTCACTTCCTTGAGTGGTAATTGAACCCACAACCAGACTATATGATATGAGTCCCGAAAAATTATTTCCGTAGTTAAAGTGAAATCTCAACAGAAGATTTAGACTACCTAGAGCTTAAGTAAAACAAACATTATACGGCGTCGAGAATTAATTAAGATAATTGTGAGTGCTCTTTGATAGTTCTTTACCTACGCAATTTATGTCTTGTCCCGATTTCCGGTTGTGGAGGTCAAACGACAGTCACTATTGGTATGCCATTGTAGTTTTCATTTTGTTGTTTCACGCTGGCACGAACTTAGCCGTGGAGCTCATTTTTTTTTCATTTAAATTCCATTTGACATTTATATTATCTTACTATTATGTGAATATATTATAAATGTGAAAGTTTGTGTGTGTTGTTACGTTTTCAAGCAATATCTACAAAACGTATTTTGAGATCACGCTGTATCCTGCATGTAGCAGGCCAGGCGGAGGAAACCTAGTGTTAAGACACTCTTCCGCCGAATTTTTAAACGCATTGCATGTTGAGTGGCGGAACTCGACGCCGGACTTTTGTCTTGATGCTAGCTAAAAGTTCATTACCCAGAGTGGGGGTCGAACTGTATCGGTACAGTCACATCCTTGTGCCACTGTATCTAGACGGCGTCAATTTTACTTTATAATTTTACTTTATATAGCTTATACATCAGGAAAACATATGCTACAATTTTTGTAAACATTTTGTAGAACGTAGCTGTAATATATCAATAAATATAAACGGGCGAAGCCGCGTATATATCGCTAATATTATTTCGAGTAAACTTCACTCACTTCTTCGCTCGTTCGCTTTATTTTGAGTTGATAATGTATGCAAAAATTTGTGACCAATATGATTTTAAGATATTTACGAACTCAACGTCGCGCTTTGCTAAGTTGCCAGAGGTAGAAAATATATTATATATATATTTAAATTCCCTAAATGAGAATCGAACCCACAACCTGTCGCGTCCTTAATCCAGTAAACATGCAAATTTTCTAAGTCAATAAACTTCGCTAGAGATTCGTGACAAAGATTTTTGAGTGTCAGGACCCGTGTCAAGCGTGACTCAGTTTTCATGTATATCACTTTTACTGTTCAAAATTACCCGTTTCGATCACGTTTTGTATTGGAACGTCTTGTGTATCGTCGCCTGTCATTTGGTTGAACATATTGATTTGGGTAAATTGTTTTAATTTTCATATTAAATTTATATTATCAGGTCATACGGCTAGGTCTAATAATATGATAAAAATATAAAATTTAAAATGCAAATTTAAACAAGAATAATGTAATGAAAATTATTAACAATCAGTTCAATTCCAACTCCTGGAAATGAATGAAAAAATATAATTTTATTTCTTCATTTCGGTAACGATGTAAAGCGCGGCGTTGAGATCCGCCACTTAACACGCAATGCTTTCAGAATTTAACGGGAGTTTCTTAATGATAACAGAGTGTCTTAACACTGGGTTCATAGATTAACTATGCCTACTTTACTATGTAAGTTAAGCTAACAGAAAAATATTTTAGCTTAAACGATATTTCGTCATTATCCTCAAATCTTTACTCCCAAAGCCTAAACCACCCAAACCCTTATTGATGAGTCGGCTGATTTCCAGAAATAAATAGCGTTGTATTTATAAAGTTAAAGCAACGAGAGATCTCGCTCACCGATTGCCGTATATTCTTGTATCACTTGTAAAATACTTTATTGCTATACACTGAGACTATTTAGTATTGGTCACTGGATTTCTTATATTTTTGATTAAAATGCTCAATTATTATCGAAAATACGACTTAAACATAAGCACGTGGATATATTTGAAATTTTATGCGATAGTTTTACTATCAAATAAGAAAATTTGTAATTTCCTTATAAGATACTGTCATCATTTCGCATATCAAGTCCATTAATTTCACAATATCATTGATCAATGTTACATCCACTTATTAAAAATAATTGCCAATTCTCTACATTTTGCTTATATTAAGGAGCGAGATGCCTCCAAAAGGATTTAGATTTTTCTTGTACCAGAGTGGGACAGAGATAGGTCGTTTCGTTCGTTTTTTGTATTTACAGCGCGCCTCCCCGTTACCCTTATCTGTATCGGATGGTGCGCTATGGAGCTATCGCGCGCGCCAACCACCATCTGCTTGGACTCGGTATTGCAATACACACTATGTGATCACTTGTCGTTTGTATATATTTTTTTGTTTTTTGGTACTAAGGATTCTAAAAAAAAATCAACTTCACGCTGTACACCGCACACATCAGAGTAAGCAAAGGGAACCTAGTGTTAAGTTAAAAATACTCCGATTTCCATTTCCCGCCGAATTTTGGAGGTATTGCGTTGAGTGGCGGAATATGATATTTGGTACAGTTATACTATACGGCAGAACGCCAATTTTCTTTCAATTGGTTCTCTAGTATACATGAAGGAAAATTCTTGGACCCCTTTTACCAAACATTGTAAGAACAATGTAAAATGAAAATTGGTATATCTAAACTTTATAATCATATGTTTTTTACAGCAATAATAAACTTACTAAATTCTGAAAGCATTGCGTGTTGAGTGGCGGAACTCAACGCCGCGCTTTACCACGTTGTCAGAGCAAGGAAAATTTAGTCTAAAATGCGTATAATACGCTTTAAAATTCCTACGCACAAAATGATTATTATATATTAAAACAAAATAAAATACAACAATCACCTAGTGTGACCTGTTCTAGAACTAATGATACTCTGATTAACAATATTCGGGGTATAGATAGCTGTGAGTTACTCGCGGGGGGGCGGGGCGCGATGTTAGATTGCGCGCGCGCCGATTTATGCCATACCCGCCGTATTAACTGATATCGACCACTAAATATCGCATTATTATTATATGCGAAACAAATAATGCTCTTTAGTCTTCACAACGACCCGGGCTATCTTTTTTATTTATTGTTGGGAAAGGTATTTAAAAGGATTTATGAGGTTAGACGCAGCTAGCGTTTAATTTATTGGCGGTTTCTTGGTATTTTGTTACGGGAAAATAAATACGATAGTTCATTATAGTTGTTGTTTACCGTAATATCTAATAATTAATTTAATGTATGATAACAAGCCACGCTTGTTGTAAAATTGTTGTATAAATATTAAATACCAACAATATTGAAAATCTTTTGTTATTTTAACACAGAAACATAGTGGTTGTATTTTTTAATATAATATTTAGGCAATAAATTTTTGTATTTATGAATACTATTACCATATTTATCCTTCTTTATCTTATCTATCCTCTACCACCATTGGTTACAATACAACAAATATATATATATATATATATATATATATATATATATATTTGTGTGTATGTGTGTGTGTGTGTATACACCGAATATGTTACTACCTAAAGTAATTATTTATTTCTACCATAATACCACCTCAATTTCCTAGTAAAGATATTATTCATGCTGCCCCATTTGCCTTTTACCTAAGTACTTGTTCTTCAAAACCGCTTTTACTTAATAAATATCTCTATATTGTATGTACATAAAGTTAATTAGTGTTATAAATTGCTCATTGTTAAATGTGTGTAGTATAATCTTTACTACACAGTAGCTTTAGAGATTATAATTTGCCATAGCTTTACATTTTATTGATAATTAAAGTTAAAGTTATAGTATTTATTTCAGCTTCACGCTATATCCCGCACACAGCAGGGTCGGCAGAGGGAACTCGACTCTCCACTGAATTCTTGGAACATTTCGTGTTGAGTGGGGGAGCTCAACGCAAAATTTTTAATATTCCAAACCCCGAGTAGAACTCGAATAATTAACTAGAATGTATTTTCCTCAATGATAAAAAAAAAGCCGTAATTACGAATCGGACTCGTCTATAGAGGATTCCGTACCAATTTCACGGCTGTATATCAACGGGAACTTATTATTATTTTTAACTACATATATAAATTTTTAATTATTTTTTTCTATAAAATTACAATAGTAAGTGCCCGGAAAATATCCAATAGATTTCATATAAAATGCAGCAAAAACAATGCACCGATGCTGGTATATTTAAATTGTATTTATTTAATTTATAAATATTAACTTAAATATTTATTTTTGTGCTCCATGGGACTATAGACCGAAATATTCGTTATTTATTTCAGCTTGATACCACCAAACACTCCTATAAATATGTGTGATCCTATAAATATATCTGCAAAGATGTACAATAAGAACCCCATTAAAAAGTATAAAAAACTTATTATAAACAAAATCTCATAATTATGCAGCGAATAGATGAACTATCAGCATATCACTTATGTCGCCTTTGTTAAAACGGAATAAACCCAATTTATAAATTCGTCTGCGACACGAGCATCATTAATTATGTTGCTGGTTGGGTGGCTGAGAAAAACTTACTTCACTCATTTCGCTATCATTACAATCACGCACTATCCCCTTCCTGCGTGAAGCAAAAACCAAGAAGTATCCAATAATTTTTAAAGTAACGCCTTCAGATCGTCATGAGAAATTGGTTCATATGTTACCAGATTTGGGCCAGTTTTAATTAAGCAAGTCTTGTGACTTATGCCATTTTAGTATCAACAACTTTTTAGCTTTCTCGCTCTCGAGCTGCGCCTGCGAGCCTCCCCGGCGTTAATGGTGTTATCTTGCCCCTCGAACGCAGCACCTCTCGGTATATTTCTTTATCTTGTCTCTGCTGGCGGTTCTCAATTTCTTTTGTTTTTTTTTATTCATTTGCTAATTTCGAAAATGAGAAGGCCCTGCGATCCCATCACTAGTGATCGTAGATTTAGGCTTGAGCATTAATAAAATTAACGAATGCTCTTTAAATTAATTGAACGTCTCTTGGAAGTCGGGTATCGGGATCGGGTTCATCCTTGCTGGGCCACTTGGTGTATTAAAATAGATCTGTATCGACCTTATAATACTTGGAAAAACGGTGTTCGGATAGCTTACTATTATTTTTTTAGTAGGTAACGTGATTTTATTTATATTAATGTAGGCAGGATTGTTGCATTTCCAACGACTTTACCTTGAGTGAACTACCAATAAAAACTGAATAGTGCCAGCTCATTTGCAATTCTAATAGACTATAAATGATATTTAAACAAATATATTTTGATTCAGTATTAACAATTTGTTGTTATCAATTATCAAATCATATCTTGATTATCGATAAGCAACATATTTATTTGTTTATTTTCCAATTCATGTGACATAATTTATTGTTGTATTTAATTAGTAAGATTGGTGCCTGTCATTACTTATAATTATAACAAACTATTTATATCTTTGAAGAACATAATATAATTATGATAAATCAGCTTCAAGCTGTAATCCACACAGCAGGGTAGGCAGATGAAACCTAGTGTTAAGATACTCCGTTCCAAGCTTTCTACCGAATTCTGGAGGCATTGCGTATTGAGTAGCAGAACTCAACGCCACACTTAGCCTCAACACCAGAGCGAAGAAATGGAAATATAAATTTAAGTCAATATTTCATGTCCTCGAGTGGGAATCGAACCCACAACCAATCGGCTTTACAGTCAGTCACACTTTGTGCCCCTGCGATACGACTGGCCTCTAATGTATGTAATTTAATATATATTGACCTGACCTTTTCGGATTTTCATTTGATCACTTCTAGTTCCTTACATCGGTAAAAGAAACAAAATATTCAAGTATTTGTGAAAAAATAGTACCTTTATTTAAACTTACCATACGTAAAATATTAGTATACATAAAAAAAATCATGATTAAGATTTGTTTAATTGAGATAATTCGACTTCCTTTTTTTATCCTGACTTATCTTACTTACTCGTGATTTGGGGGGGACGGGAGGTTTCCCGTATCTTGCTCATACTAGAAGTACCCAAAACAACATTTAATATTTTAACAATATAATCAATTTCTAATAAAGCAACTTAGCAAATCAAACACGAAACAAAAGCAAACATACGTTTTGACATCACAATCACCATCGGCCGGATTGTTTACATTGAATTATCCGGAGTTTATAGGTGGTATTTTATAATACTGAGAGCCCCGGGCGGGGGCGGGCGAGGCTCATGCGCGGCCACCCCGGCGAACGCCCCGCTCTCTACTATATACATATGCCCTGTAAAAATAATTGCATGCACTATATTTGAATTATAGACTACAAGGTACTAAAACGTAAGTGCAGCGCTAATGTAGGGGTAGTTGAATGCGTTAAACTTACTTGGATTATCACATGTCTTTCGCCCAGATATTCTTATAAAAGTTTTGATATGTATAGAATGTAAAAAAATTACATTTTCTAAAGTGTTATTCCACATTTAGGAAAGAAAAATACTTTATTATCAGCTTCACGTTGTATCCCGCACACAGCAGGGTAGGCAAAGGGAACCTAGGGTCAAGATACTCCGTTCCCCACTTGCCCCCGAGTTCCGGAGGCATTGCGTGTTGAGTGGCGGAACTCTACGCCGCTCTTTGCCTTGACACCAGAGCGAGGAAATGAAAATATAAATATAAATAAATATTTAATTTCCTCCCGAGTGGGGATCGAACCCACAATCAATCGATTTTACAATCACACTTTGTGCCCCTGCGCCACGACTGACTCTCTACTAAATATACCTATCGTTTATGGAATTATGCTTAGTTAAAAAAAACATTAGCACCGACGCGTGATTTTGTAAAGCGAAAGAGACAGCAAAACGACGGTAAACGTAGTATGTAGGTAGTTAACAATTAGATTGGTTATCTAAATGATTATTTTTCGATCCAACTATCATAAGAACAATACCAGCCACGCTGAGTGACCCCATTACATCTTATACAACCACGCACACAGTGCCTCATGTTTTAATATAATTAAATAAAAAAAATAAATCAGCTTTACAGCAAAGAAACCCAGTGTTAAGACACTCTGTTCCCAATTTTCCACCAAATCCTGGAGGCATGGCTTTTTTAGTGGCAGAAATCAACACCAGAGCTTCAATGACACCGAAGAGCGAAGATAGGAGAAAAAAAAATAATAAATATCGAATTTCCTCGATTACAATCACACAGTATATCATATTTTAATATCGTTAAAGCTGCATACGTTAATATAATTTTGTTAGTCACTGTACGAAGGGCTCGTATATGATTTCTTTACTACTTTATCTTAGCTAATACATCAATAGATTGACTAGTGTTGTAAGTGACGACCTGTTTCCTTTTGTGATATATGGTGACTAACCCAGTACTAATACATGTACTTATATAATACAACACACATACAACTGTAAATTAATTATTTTAGATATAATTTAAAATTTTAAGGCCAGTCGTGGCGCAGCAGCATGAAGTGTGACTGGATGTGGGTTCGATCCCCACTCGAGGAGATGAAATATTTACTTAAATTTATATTTCCATTTCTTCGCTCTGGTGTCGTGGCTAAGCACGGCGTTGAGTTCTGCCACTCAAACGCAATGCCTCTAGAATTCGGCAGAAAGTGGGGAATGGAGTTTCTTAATACTAGGTTCCCTCTGCCTACCCTGCTGTGTGCGGGATACTACGGGAACATATAAACTTTTCTCATTTCCTCATGTGAGAATCGAAGTTGTAACCACACACACAGTCATAATTTCCAAATAATGTTAAGATGACAACAAAGGTTAACATTGACTTAACTCTGAAATCGAATCTTACGACATTTTCTATAAGTTAAGATTCCATTTCCATCAATTGAGCTCATCCCTTAAATAAATTGGTACTAAGAATTACCAACAGTATAATACATAGTAAAATATCAACTTAGTTCCTTTAAAATATCATAGGATTTGAATTGACCTCTCAAACCTGCATTAGCTCCAATCAAGGGTGACCTATCAGCAACATGGTATCGAAAGTAAGCTTTAACAATAATCCTATCGTGATATTTACGAGATACTACTGTGGAACTTTGTAACCAATCAGACGCATATAATAAACGTTTTTGCCAGTTTTAGTTACATTGTGTTTAGGAAGGAGGTATTATTTTATCCTTATTGAATATTATAATGAAAAGTGGTTAAGTGTGAGTCGTACTTGCGTATCGAGGGTTCCGTATCAATATCAGAACTGTAGGTCAACGGAAAGTACTACTTATAAAAGTTGACAAACTCAGTTATACTAATTTTATATGAAATGAACTAGAAATACTATTTTTTTTTTCTGTATATATGGGGAACGGAGTGTCTTAAGTCTAGGTTCACAGGTTCCTTCTGTGCTGCTGTATGCAGAACACGGCGTAAAACAAAAAAAAAACGGTTGTGCAATCACACAAACGTTTTACTAATTAATTTCACATACATGTTGTTCATATTACAAACGAATATGCCTACATCATTGCAACTTTCATACATTTACCAACCAACCAACTATCGAGCTTAAATTACATTATTTAATTGATAAAAGGCTCGCTTTATCTATTTGGTTCATCACCTATTGTTATGGGTAATAGAGTTAGCACAAACCATCGGCACAATGGATAAAGTTTCTGTTACGTAGCGTCTTAGAAAGCTTTGCGGGTACTTTTAATCGAGTATAGTTTCTTTTTTGGTACTAAGTATTTAGTATTTGGAAAGAGGCCAGTCGTGGCGCAGTGGCACAAAGTGTGACTGTAAAACCGACTGGTTGTGGGTTCGATCCCCACTCGAGGAGATGAAATATTTACTTAAATTTATATTTCCATTTCTTCGCTCTGGTATCGAGGCTAAGCGCGGCGTTGAGTTCTGCCACTCAACACGCAATGCCTCCAAAATTCGGCAGAAAGTGGGGAATGGAGTGTCTTACACTAGGTTCCCTCTGCCTACCCTGCTGTGTGCGGGATATAGCGTGAAGCTAATTTAATTAAATTTTTATATTAGTATTTAGTAAATGATTTATTTTTATGTATTGTTTTTATTCACTACCAACCAAATCTATTGGAAATCGGAAAAAAAAATATTCGATATAAAAGTTTCGTATAATTTTGGTCAGTGCATGTTAATGGAGGCCAGTCGTGGCGCAAGGGCACAACCGTCTAACTGTAAACGCGATGTGGAACAGTGTCCCGACGATTTCATAAACAACTTCAATACAAGTATCTTAATAGAAACGGAGTGTTTTAGCACTAGTTTCCCAGGTTGGCCTCAGCCTACCCTACTATGTGCGGTATAATATACATTTGGATACGGGCAGAATCTCAAATTAAACATAAAAATAAGTTTGTAAGGCTTCTAATGTTGTTATTAATAGAAAACAATGACATATTTGTAACAGCATCTTGTATTGTGACTTCATTAAAGTGACTAGATCACCTAAAGTTGCACACTTATTGCTCACTAATCCATCCACGTGGAGGCAAATTTCGTAGATATAATTATTTTTGGTCGGCACAAGCGTATACGAACGTCGGGTCGAATAATTTATAGGCGATATGCGCCTGATCGGGTCCACAAATTTGGCGGTAAAGTATTTTTAGTGCAAATTATGATTTTCTACGTCAGTTCGTGTAATTTATCGTGGCCGATGTCCTCGCAAGTCTGTCAATTAACCAGCAGCATTCCAGCCCCGTGACCTACTCCGTTGCCACACGGAGGATGACTAACGGCCATTGTTAACCCTTTTCTTGCTTGCCTGTATTTTATGTGCCTGGTGCTGATTTGAAATCAACGAGTTGTATTAAATTTCTTTGCTGTTCTTTGCTTTTAATGATGCTGTATTTTATAGTTAGGATAGCATATAAAATGTATACCTTTAAGACTTATTTTATATGTTGTGTTGTTTTAATAAAATCAATTATAATTCTGAAACTCCGATTTGATTCTAAAATGTAATACAATCAAAAATAGACTATAATTTTAGAGGAACTACTACCCAAATGCCATATTCCCCTGAACACCGCGGCTACGTGAGTCTCGATGCATTAAGATAATGTATTATATATTTCGCCACCTATCCGCATGAGATCCCTACAATGGCTTCATTACCTCACCGACTCGGTCACATTATGCTAATATGCCGCTACGACCACCATTACCACATTATATCATCCAGGCACGCGATATACATTTTAAAATGAAAACAATTTGAAAATCACCCCCCATGGCGCTACGTCCGCGTACAACAGCTCAGATTGTCAGGGTGAGTGACGTTCACCGTCCTTATTGATCGATAAGATTTGATTTGATAAGAACCGGCGGCACACTAAAGATGTGTTTCTGGCAACTTCGCCTTGTAAAGATGTTTAATCTGTATCATCATAAAGGAAACGTTCGTACGTTCCGTTTTCGGACCCAGCTGGTCTGTCACTTGGAGACAACAGCCTGTCTAAATTTAAGCTGTCATGTTTGTCCCTTTTAGATACACAAAGTGAGGTGTTTTGTTCCTTTCTATTCTGGTGTCCGCTCGAAGCTTAGTTCAAGTAGTAGGAAAAGTATAGATTCACATGCCTACCCGTTATCCATTTAACTTATTTTATAAGACAGGCGAGACTATTTTTAATTACATATGTAAACCCCTTTACCTATTTTAGTTTTCGATTGTCAGTCGAGACAGAAGATGCGATATCTTATTTTAAAATAAATTAATAAAATCAATTTGTAACATTAAGTAAAACCCTTGTTTCCATTCACTTGATATTATTACACGCCTGCACTTTTTCTTTTTTAACATTTTTATTAATGTAATGTATATTTATATTTTTGTCATCAGGTGGCAGATTTTGCTCCTTCTCGCCGTGTATAGAACAGGTACAACGTACTTGCTCTGCTCTAGAACAGCATGGCTTTCAAGAAATCAGTACCATGGAAGTGCTTCAAACAGAACTAAAGGTCACCAGGCGCACTATCCCAGTGAGAGACCTATCGTTTTTAAAACATAAGGTAAATATGTTTTTTTCTTTCCATGTTACGTGCTTACAAAAAAAAAATGATTATCTAAAAATGTATTGCTGGATGCGTTCTCTTGCCCACTGTCAGTCAGCCCATTTTGTAACTCAACGCCGCGTTCTGTCTTTTAGCCATTCTAGGGAAAAGGTTTACACTCTCAAACTAACTTATATTGTCTAAATACAAGTGCATATTAAATGTTGAAATTTAATAAAAAAAAATATTTAAAAAAGCTTGTGTTACATTAGACGATTTTATCTTGTATTGTTTGAAACATTGCAGGCATTTTTTTGTATCTAGTACAATATGAGATACTTAATAAGAAAATATTTCGAATCGCACTAATTATAAACATTTTGTAACTTTACTATATATTTTTATTTACGCTGTATGTACGCTACATATTTTTATTTACGCCCTGCAGATAGGTAGGCAGAGGGAACCTAGTGTAAAGACACGACGTTCCCCACTTTCTGAAGAATTTTGGAGGCATTGCGTGTTGAGTGGCAGAACTCAACGACTCACTTTGCCTCGACACCAGAGAGAAGAAATGGAAATATATTTTTAATAAATATTTCTTTTCCTCGAGTGGGGATCGAACCCACAACCAATCACGTTTACAGTCACACTTTGTGCCCACGACTGGTCTCAAATTAATATTTTCTAATATAGTTTTCTAATTTTGTAAGTATAAGCTTAGCCAGGCCGCCCGCTGCTCTCACGGCTGACACGTCAACTCGAGTAAGTTACAACGTCACCGCACTTGCGAGGATCGATCAGAGACTAACAAGCCGATAATTGGCAACATACGTACGGAAAACTTTTTATATAACTTTTTATATATATATATATATATATATATATGTCTTTTTGATTTATAATTTAAAGTCTAATCTGCCCACTGATTAAAAATTAAAGGGCTGCAGTATATTGACTGTACAAAGGTAGCATAATAAATAGTCTTTTAATTGAAGACTTGTATGAAAGATTTATATATATATATATATATATATATATATATATATATATATATATATATATATATATATATATATATATATATATATATATATATATATGTGTAATTTTTATTTCATTCACGTATATTATTTGTAGAACCAAAAATGGAGAATGGCTAATTCAGTATACGTATTGCAGCACTTTGTAAACAGCTTTATATTATTTCGTTCGTTTCGTTTTTGTTTTCTACAATTTTTATACTGCATTTAATAAATAATATAATTGTAATCGCGATTTATTTCTTAGTTCGATTCACACTCGGACGATTGAATTATTTAAATTTCTTCATTCTACTAATAAGACAAAAAGCGCAGCGTTGAGTTCCGCCATTCTAAACGAAATGTCTCGAAAATTGAGTGGAAAATAGCGGACAGAGTGCTTAAACACTACTTTTCTCTGATATTCGTACTCGTGCTTACATTGCCTTGACGCATAATACTTTAAAATATTCAATTTTATTTGAAACTCCACATACAACATATAACTATGAAATACATATATAAATCAACATTTATAAACAATTTAATAGAAATTATAACACAATAGTTTAAACTGGCTGTTCGCTAACTATCATGATCTCGGTCGCCCGTTGACCTCCCTGACACGTTAACCAGAGTAAGTTACAACGGCGTACCGCCAGGATCGATCAGAGGCTGACTCGGCCTTAATTGACAGAATTCTGAGTGTTCTATACGAGAAGACGTATACGACTTCGTATGGGGAAGTAGTATTTGTGGGAAATTAAATCAGCTTCACGCCGTATCCCGCACACAGCTGGGTAGGTAGTGGCAACCTAGTTAAGACACTGCGATTCACATTTTCTGCCGAGTTTTTCCAGTCATTGCGTGATGAGTAAGTAGTCTTGATGCAAGAGCGAGGAAAATATAAAAAAAAATATTTATAACAGAGTTACAGATTAAAGAATATTGTCTAACACTAATATGCAGCGATACTATTTTTTTTGTTATTATTACAATTGCACATTGGTTCAATATAAGGAGAAGAAAAAAAGAGGAAGGCCAGTCGTGGCGCAGGGACACAAAGTATGACTGTAAACGCGACTGGTCGTGGGTTTAATCCCCACTTGAGGAAATGAAATATTATGGCGGGAAGTGGTGAACGGTGTATCTTAACACTAGGCTCCCTCTGCCTACCGTGCTGTGTGCGGGATATGGCGTGAAGCTGATTTTTTTTAAAAGAACAAATTTGAAGTTACTATAATAATAATAATTAGCTTCACGCTATATCCCGCACACAGCAGGGTAGGCAGAGGGAACCTAGTGTTAAGACACTCCATTCCCCACTTTCTGCCCAATTTTGGAGGCATTGCGTGTTGAGTGGCAGAACTCAACGCCGCGCTTTGCCTCGACACCAGAGCGAAGAAATGAAAATATAAATTTAAGTAAATATTTCATTTCCTCGAGTGGACTATGGAAACAAAAGGCGCAGGAAACAATATTACATATACTTACTGTACATAGTGTAGGTAATTTAAAACGTTTAACCATCATATATTTAATTTAAATACAAACAAATTATAGTACATTATTACCAACATAAAACCAAGTGAAACGGATGCTCTAAAATATGGTAAAGTAAAACTATCCGTACCGGTAATTGGATGTCTTCTTCATGAATGCGATCATAGATTTCCGTTAGTAGATTGGAGGTAAATGCTAATATATGAGAACTTACAAAAGGTTAAAGTGTATATACTACAACTTGTATATTTTAATTAGTGAGGAATAGGAGTGTGTTAATGGAAACTGAGTAGTCTTAAAAGGTTCCCAGGTTCCCTTTGCTTAAAACATGAAGCAATTAAATAAAGTATATCCGAGCTATTTACAATCCTGAAGTGATTTTGAGCTTCCGAAAGCTACTCATACTATTTTAAGATTTTATTAAAACAAAAATAATATATCAAATATATATTTTTTATAATTTTTCTTTTACTTAATATAGATTTTTGTTAGACAAATTCGTAACCGCTAGCAACGTGACTGCATTGAGAAATTGTAAAATATATTGTTATGACAATCTAGGCTAATCACAATTAAAAACGATCTGAAAGTTATACAAAATTAATAATCTTTATTTACATGGAAATAGAGTCTAAATTTCAATTTTGGCATACATTAGTAAAATATTGGTGACATGTCGAGGTCCGCTCGGAGTCGTCACGAGCACCGTTCGTCGCTTTCGGTCACGTTCTGGACGGTAGCTGATGGCTAGTGATGATCGTGCTGACAAATTGTTTCGATATATTTGTATTAATGATTTTAAGTTTGACTGGTTAAATTTATTTATTTGTATTTTATTATATTGTAGTGGGTAGCTGTAAAATTGATTGTGGGTTCGATCCCAACTCGAGGAAATGATTTGTTTATTAAAATTTGTATTTTCATTTCTTTGCTCTGCTGTAGAGGCAAAGCGTGGCGTCGGGTTCCACCACTCAACACGGAATGCTCCCAGAATTCGGCGGAAAATAGAAGACACTCTGTTGAGTGTCTTAATAATAGGTTCGTTCTGCGTACTCTACTCTGCCGAGTACGGGATACATCGGGAAGCTGATTTTATTGTATTGTATATTTATGAAAATGTGTTAGATAGAATATATCGTAAAGTTAAAAGATCTATTCAAAATGAATACTTTGATAATTAAAAAGTCACTAACCTTATATGTCACATTCATAATTTAATGTGACTGTTCAGGGTCAACATAGTCTTAAGAAACACCGCTTCTCACTTTACGCCGAGTTCTGGAGGCATTACGTGTTGAGTGGCGGAATTTAACGCCGCGTTTGCTTCTACACCAGAGCGAGAAATAAAAATATAAATTAAAAAAAAAAAAAATTAGCTTCACCCTGCTGTGTGCAGCGTACAGCCCCGCATACAGCAGGGTAGGCAGAGGGAACCTAGTGCTAAGACACTTCGTTCCCTACTTTCTGCCGAAATCTAGAGGCGTTGCGTGTTGAGTGGCAGAACTCAACGCAGCGCTTAGCCTCGACATCAGAGCGAAGAAATGGAGAAAGAAATTGTAAAAAATATCGGGGATCGAATCCACAACCAATCGATTTTACACACACACTTTGTGCCTCTGCGCTACGACTGGCCTCCATTAAAATAATGTTAATATAAAATTAAATATTGTTTCCAATCGTGAGAAAACCAAAGCTTTTTATAGCAGATAAACATAGATCCTTGTGCCAATATATTATCACATTACCAGATAACAAACGGCATTAGTTTATACCATATTCGTAGCTTGCCTATTTTTGGACAGCCTAGAAAGATATGCTTAGCACTATTTGGCGTGTAATACTGTGAAATACAATCATATTATATGTACATATTTTTAAAGTAGGCAATTTTTAAATTTAAAATAAATTATACAAATAAAAGAAGGAAGGAAGAAGTGCCAACTAACGTGGGAAATGGAATCATTGAAATGTGAAACGGAGATTTTGATGTCTCTACATAATCACGAGGGGCAGAAGGACAACAAAGGGATAAAGGCTCCGTATTTATCTCTTGAGGTACGGAAACTTAAAAAGTACTGACTATTTATATTAAAAAAATAAAGATTTCAGTAACGTCTAGATTTGATCAAACGTTATTTGAACAGCTTGCCTATACTATTAGGTAAGTAGCCGTTGCTAGTACTATCTGAGAAAACGGCAAATTTAAGCATCGGTATGCATAGGTTAGCCACTGTCACGGCTATGAGACTGCGTCCTTGTACTCTCATAGTGTACGACTTATATCTAACTGTGGTTATCCTAGCTTTTAGTACTTTATTGCTGTCAATACTTTACGAATTTTATGTAGGTATGAATATTGAAAAGTGATTTTCTATATATATTTTTTAAATCAGCTTAACGCTGTATCCCGCACACAGCATGGTAACACAGAGGTAATCTAATGTTTAGTCACTCCTTTCTCCATTTTCAGCCGAATTCTTGAGGCATTGCGTGTGTTTTTTTTCAATGGCGGAACTTAACGCAGCGCTTTGCCTCGACAGCGAAGAAATTCATTTCTAATAATATAAATTTAATATATTATTATGATTTATTTCCTCGAGTGGCATGAACAGAAAAATGTAATGAACGAAACTCAAGCCGTGTTTGAACGAAAATAGGGTAACAGAATATTAGTTTGATAATAACAAAATTTACCTTTTTCCCAACTATATATTACAACGTATCACCACAACTTTTAATTAAAATCTATCATATATTCGAATACAAATAGATATGTATCAATCTTTGTGGTAACAAATATGATTAATACGTGCGCGGACGCAGCTGCGATAGAACAAAGCGGCTGGCGTTCCCACATTACTTACGAGATGAGAGATGATCGGAGATCCGCTTTATGCCTCTATAATGTGCTACAAAAACGGTATTGTAAAGATATATTTTAAGCTATTTATTATTTGAAATAATAACTATAATATAAAAATTTAACTGTCATATTTCAAATACAAAAAAAAATATACAAAAAAAATGCGTAATTAAATTTTAAAATAACCTTAATTTAGCTTTCGAGATAGTCTTGACACACTGTTTGTTGCTAACCTATTCAGGTGGTTAATATAATTATATCAACTGGTCTAAAACGTTAATAGTGTTGTAATTCCAACAATTTAGAAGACAATTAATCGAGAAAGCCATTAGGCTCAGCCATAAATCGGTCTCAATTTCGCGGCGCAATCTAAACCGGTGCGCGGCGCGTGCGCAGCCGACAGATAGCATCTTATCGCGGATCGGGCGCGATCTGTCGTTGTCGCTCCGCGGTCGTAGCGTGTCCAAACACTGTCCAAGCTTGTAACCGATCGACTGACCGTTTCTATCGAATCAATCGACATTCAACAAGGGTTGATTTAAACTATTAACTGATGTAATATATTATTATTATTATTAATATGAACATTTTGTTATCTAAATATTAAAGATATATGCTTTAATGAATAATAATAATTTAGAACTACATTTCGCAAATCGAACACGACACGTGATAGATATGTTGCATAAATACCTATTGAAACGAGTCTATCATTTACAGCACGGAGCTGCGAATAATTCCAATAATGTTTACCAACGCCATTCACCAGACAGTTTGAACACGCGAATCGGAGAACAAAGAGATTTAGGGCAGTGTAACACGATCCACCATATTGTTGAGGTGAGTGACGCAACAAATCTGTCGCGCGCAAGATGGCGGCGAGACAGCCGTGGCTAAAGGATGCGCCTGCGCCGTGAAATCGCTTGTTACGGCCCGTGTGGCAATGCAAGCTTAATGTATGCGGCTATGCGATCTCGCCCCGAACCCTTGATAGTGTTTTGATATAATTAAAAATTCTTATTACTTTTTATATTTTGATTTACTTTTTATCACACTTTTGTAAAACTCAGGGTTACCAAATTATCGCTATTGTAAGATTTTAGGCTAATTAATCTAAATAATGCATATAACTTCTTCTTTTCCGCTTCATGCTGTATCCAGCATGTAGCAGGGTAAACTGAGGGAGCCCATTGTTAAGACACGCCATTTCCCATTTTACGCCGAATTTTGAAGGCATTGCGTGTTGAATGGTGGAACTCAACGTTGCGGTTTGCCTCGACACAAGATCGAATTAATGAAATTATTTATTATTAATTTCATTTCATCCAATAGAAATCGGTCCCACAACCGTCGCTTGTACCCCTGCGCCATGCCTCACGCCTGCTCTCATTAAATCTATATAACCTTAAAGATTTTATAGTAAAATTGCAGTACCCACTGTGATAACTTTAATTTAAAATATATATATAAATAGCCTACATGATTAAAATCCTTAGATAATTATCAAAAGCAGTGCAAGTTGTTTGGAACCGAATATATTTCTTTGAAAGTTACATGTGCATGTTCCTCTTATAAATGGACTTAGTTCCGCTTATCCTGCCCGCCCGATAGCATCAGCTGTAGGAACACCGCGGACGACCTTTAGAACACCATCGCCAGCGAGCGTTCCCGGGACCCAACACAGTTTTACCGTTACACCACGCCATCTATAAATCCGCAACTTGACAAAATAATAGGGAACCCGATAGTTCGAAGCTATTAACGCCCAAAGAGATATATTGAGCCTACTCCTCTCAATCAGATACCTAAATACGGGTGCAATGTAATAGAAATTTCTTGGTGCTTTGTTTGATATCGTGATAATTCCGATTGGCAGTTGTAATCGTACCAGCGAACAGCGTATCTCGAGGATCTTGTCAAGCCTCTATAGTTGTTATTAAATCTAATTATGGTGATGCCTTTGATCGGGATCAGTTTTGATTGTTAGACACTGTGCAACAACGTACACGGATATTTCAAGTTTGATCAAATCAATATCAACCAAATAAGGTAAACGCTAGTTACGTTATTTACAATTAAATTAAAAAGCGACATTCTCTTTGAAGTTATTGGTGCTGAACTGGCACGGTGGAACACCATAGATAAATAACAAAAACAATTAATGATTGACACATTGCAATTCGGAACTATATGGGCATACTGCTATTTTTATAACGTCTCATCGTTAGTATTATTTTAGTTTATTTATTTTAGTTAGTACTATTTTTATGCTGTTTTATCAGTAGACTCATAGTCCGAACACCTACATTTTTTCTTATGTCATATCAAATTATATACACGTTGGTTTACGAAAGCTTCGCTACAAGTATTCATAGTATTATAAAACAAAAAAAAAGCAAAAGCAGGGTAGGCAGTGGGAACCTAGTGTTAAGACACTTTATTCCCTACTTTCTGCCGAATTCTGGAGGCGTTGGGTGGCACCGCGCTTAGCCTCGACACCAAATCATAGAAATGGAAATATACATTTAAGTAAATATTTCATCTCCTCGAGTGGGGATCGAACCCACAACCAGTCGGTTTTACAGTTACACTTCGTGCCGCTGCGCCATGACTGGCCTCAAACTTTACTTAAGTTTCTTATTTTATTTTCAAACAAATTATCAAAAACCACATACGACCACACAACCACATATACAATACTCATGAAATATTGCATTCCTGCGAGTGGCAATCGAACCCACAACCGTCGCGTTTACAGCCACACGATTGCGCCCTTGCGACTATATAAAATAATTTATTAAGATAATATACAGTTTTAACAGGCTTCAAACTCACAATATACGTTGGATACTGCATATTTTACTTCATTTACTTTATCGTACCAACTTTAACATAGTAAACTCTTGAACATTTAGCAACGTGTATTACCAGTTTTAGTTGGGCGATATTTTAACTTTAGTGTTAGTAGAATTATAAAATCGAAGTGCATACGCACTCTGATTTTAAAGATAAAATCTAGGGAAAGGGGAATTTAGCGAAAATTTTGCAACATTTAATTCAAACAAGTCATTGCTCAAGAATTATATTAAATGAACTGTTTTGGCGCTATTAAGATTTGTCTTAGTGTACACAGTAGTACAAAATTCTAAATTCACTTAGAAGAATGTTATAATAAAAATGAAATAGAGGTGCTGGCTCTCTTATGACAGAAAAAAAATCAGCTTCACGCTGTATCCCACATACATCAGGGTAGGCAGAGGGAACCTAGTGCTAAGATACACCGTTCCCCACTTTCCGCCGTGTTCTGGAGGCCTTGCGTAGTAGCGGCACCCAACCACCAGAGCAAAAAAATGAACATATAAATAAATATATTATCTTCTCGAGTGAGAATCGAACCCACGAGTCGATTTGACAGTCACACTCTGTGCCTCTGCGCCACGACTGGTCTTATGAGAGAAATTGACATATAAATACGTTGCAGATGTAGAACATTTATATATTTTTTTGAACGTTGCAAACGGGAATGACGAAATAGGAAGACAACATTTTTAACTTTTTCTCCCTATAAAAAACCATTCCATATGTATGAGGTATATATAGGAAAAATAATATAAACACTGTACGTGTGGTGTTCTTATCCAAATCCTACTGATCACAATCATAGAAACAGCAAATATTCTAAGAAGACGTTTGAGTAAAACATAATGCAGTACTAAAATAGACGCATAAAGATGTCTCTTAAATAAACAAAGGATAGATACATATGAATATATGGTATCTGAAACACGAAATACGGTTATGGAGTAGTACATACATACATTTACATTAAAGACGTACGACAGAAGTGAAGGCTAGGTTCCTTTAATACATCTCATATAACACTTTTTAATTTTTTTTCGTAAATTAACCAATTCAGCATTAACAAAGTTATAAATCTTATTATTAATTTCTTTACGACAACATTTTTATAATAAAGCAATATTTTTTAATTTTAATTTTATTCCACACTTAGCAATTTTTTATATGTTTTCTAAAAAAACCACCGAGGTGAGACTGTAAACGCGACAATTGTAGGTTCGAATCCCGAGTACAAATACATTATAAGAAAATTTTAACTTCCGTAAGCTTAATTTTATAAATAAACACGATAAATGAGTTACAAAAGCTCATATTATAGATGATTATAGATGAGGATGTTCCAAGGTCCAACATTGCCAGACAGCTTAAGCTAACTTAGAAGCTACAGATGAAGATGCATAATTTACAACTAAGCCTTATTGCACCAGCTATAAATAAGCGATATAGTAAATTCGTGCATCATCACCACTATTTATTCATGCCACTCTCGGTGAGTGGTAGCGGTGTTCGGTAATCAGATGCACCGTGTGAATCTAGTACCGTGACGTGAGTTACGGTATATGTTCTCATTGGTTGAGCCTAAATAGAGAATATGGTTTGAATCTGTACGTTTTCTTGGTTTAATGAGTGTTTAGTTGAGAGTTATGTAAGATTTTAGTAATTTTATATTATTCAAATCAAAAAAATGCACGCTGTATCCCGCACACAGCAGAGTAGGTAGAGGGAACCTAGTGTTAAAAGATTCAGTTCCCCACTTTCTGCCGAATACTGGTGGCATTGCGTGTTGAGTGGCAGAACTGTTATTTATAATCTAAAATTGAGTTTAACGTCATAGTAGACCACCAATTAGTGGGAGAACTAGGACATGATATGCGTTTTGACGTATTTAATTTCGGCACGTTTCAGGTTTTTTTTTAGCTTCACGCTGTATGTACTCGACACACCAGGGTACGCATAGGGACCCTGGGAGCCTATTATTACGACACTACGTTACTATTAAGACACATCCGTTCCCCACCTTTCGCCAATTAAAAAATAAACAAAAGAAATATCTAACGACGATAATATATAAATCATCTACAAAAAATACAGCAAAAATAACGGATCGATTTTGACGCGAGCTTTTATTCACTAGAAATCAACACAAGAACGAATAGAGTCGTCACCAGCATGTAGCGTAGTGGTCGGCAATAAATTAGGTGGCGAGTGTTCGGTCCCACGAGGGCCGTATCTAGATGAGCCCGAACAACGCGTACGAGTCGAAACGACGACGAAATGCTTTATTTTCACTTTGGATTTATTTCGTATGACATTCACTTTGCGTTTTGTTAAGTGTCACTTGCACTTTTAACAAGATGTCAGGATCGGAGAAAACACTGCTGCCTTGTGGAGTTGCTTGCAAAACAACATTATTTTCTCTTTGAGGTTTTGAAGTGTAAAGTTAAAGAGGCTAGTTCGCCAGTCGAAATATTTACTTAAATTTATATTTCCATTTCTTCGCTCTGGTGTCGCGGATAAGCGCGGCGATGAGTTCTGCTATTCAACACGCAATACTTCCAGAATTCGGCAGAAAGTGGGGAACGGAGTGTCTCAACACTAGGTTCCCTCTGTGCCTACCCTGCTGTGAGCGGGATACAGCAAAGCTGATTTGATTTGAAGTTAAATAAAAAATATTTTTCTTCAGAATTAATAAAAAACTTCAATGAGATAGATATATGGATAGATTTTATATCAAATATAAAATTTGTACAAATATTTTATAATTATAAAGTTCCTTTACAAGTGTTTCTTATACTACAAGATTCATTGAGCAACATAAATTTGTCTTAGGGTTATCCAACAAATTGTAACTTAATACGTTTAGTAACATATTCAATATTTACACATAAATTGCAATAATTTGATCTGCCATCGTTTATTTCTCAAGCCAAGTGATCTGGAGGATCTGGTCCTGTCATGTTTTTAGGACGAAGTAACTAATGTTCGCTAAATTTCCCTAGGACTTGATTTATTACTGAGCGCATATTATGTTTCACTTCTGGAATAATTAAATATATTTCATGGTAAAACCCAAAATTATATTCTAATTATTTCGATTTATTGGCTTAAAGTAGGTTAACTTTATATGGGATAGTTGAGATATTGCTGATTTCTCGTATTTGTCGTTGGTCTCCATATCACAAGTGAAATTTTATTTTCGATTTTATGAATTTAAATAAGTACAACGTGGTGTTGTACCAAATATTACTTTTATATACACTTTGTATATCCGTAAGTGAAAATACGAAATAATAAATAATACAAGAAAATGCGTACACCAAAAACCTAAACTCCTCACAAAAACAATAAAAGTACAATAAATTCCCAATAAAATAATGCTACTTTGCCTTTATATGAACTTTATACTTATATACATATAAACAGCATTCCAGCAACTGAACACCAAATATAACTTATCAATCAGAGCAGCAAGGCCCGATAGAGTCGTCACTGGTCTCCACTGGTAACTGTCCGGTTGCCCACGTCGAATTCCATTGTTGACTCGACTCTGGTCCCGATCGATCACTATTACGGATGTGGTCTTATTATATCTTGTTTATTATATTAATTAATATTTATATGACCAAGGCAGCTGTTGTACTTACTGTTTTTGTTTCAGGGTGATCTATGAAATACTTTTTGTTGTAGTTTTGGATAGTGTATTTGTGTTTTATGCCATAATAAAGGAGTGTTGTACTTGAATTATTTTTTGTTTTTGATATTAGCCAACTAAGAGAAGAGCTCTTTAAAAGTCGACTTATTTGTTCTAAAAGATGCAAGATGCCAGAACTATACATAGTTTTTTTTTCATGTACAAGATTTTTTTTTAACCTTTACAGCAGTTTTACAAATATGTGCTATATGTTTGTTAAGTTCTCCTATATTTTTCTACTAAAACTCCATCGAAGTCCAAAATCTAGTCTACCACCGCATCGCTGTTTTTTTTTTCTATCTGTTTTCTAATATCGTAAGTACATTTCATAGGCCTTCGTAGCGCAGCAGTAAAACCTCTGACTGCGACGGTTTTGGATTCGATTTGCACTCGGAGGAATGAATTATTTTCATTTCCTTGCTGTACCAAGACAAGGCGTTAAACTACACCGCTCAACACGCAATGTCTCAAAAACTGGGCGATGACGTCTACTTTGAAATATGCGGGAAACAGGTTAGCGCTAAAAAAATCTTTGCTTAAAAATAAAAATCACGAGGTGCCATTAACCAAATACAAATGTTTCACAATATTTCAAAATATTTAGCTTTATATGACGCTACATCGCGTCGTGTCGTGCAATTTGCGGTTCGAATAGGATGAGCAAATATATTTCACTTTTAGTTTAAAACAAAAATAAAAAATTAAATTAGCTTCACGCTATATCCCGCACACAGCAGGGTAGTCAGAGGAAACTTAAGTTAAGACACTCCGTTCCCCACTTTCTGCCGAATTTTGGAGGCATTGCGTGTTGAGTGGCAGAACTCAATGCCGCACTTTTGCCTCGACACCAGAGCGACGAAACGAAAATATAAATTTAAGTAAATATTTCATCTCGAGTGGAGATCGAACCCACAACCAGTCAGTTTTACAGTCACACTTCGTGCCGCTGCGCTATGACTGGCCTCAAGTTTAGCTTTACTATAAATTTAATATCGTTTAAAAATAATAACAAAATAATTTCAATTACAATACTATATTAAATTACTATTCAGTAATATAAATCAGTAGTATACACATCAAATTTAGGAAGTCATTTACTGTACAGCGGTACGTATAGCGTGACCCTAAAAGTGGTGCCTGGAGCTGATGTCGGTTCGTGACCCGCCCTGACCCCGATCTACTAACCAACCGTATTGTCTCTGACGTGGCTTGTGTCACAACTTATGAAATGCAGGCTTGATAGGTACATGCGAGTAGCTTTGCAATTCCCATGTTCGATTTACAATCGTATGTACTATATAGAGGTTAAATTTTGTATTTTTTTAAATTATTTGCAATGTATATTTTTTTTGTATTATGCACATGGCTGGGTAGAGAAGGGAACATGGGAACCTTATGTTAAAACACTCACGTTCTCCACTTTTCGTCGAATTCTGGGGCGGCATTGTATGTTGAGTGGCGGAACTTAACGTCGCGCTTTCCCTCGTTACCAGAGCGACGTAAAAAATTAAATATTTCCTATTCCTCGGGTGAGAATCGAAACAATGATCTTAAAACGATCGAACCTTAAAGCAATCTAACGACATAATAATAATTATAATCAGCAATTACGTTTGTTTGTATTCTGTGGGTAGGAAATAATGGCAAAAATAAATCAGCTTCACGCTGTATCCCGCACACAGCAGGGTAGGCAGAGGGAACCTAGTGTTTTTAGACACTACGTTCCCCACTTTCTGCCGAATTTTGGAGGCATTGCGTGTTGAGTGGCAGAACTCAACGCCGCGCTTAGCCTCGACACCAGAGCGAAGAAATGGAAATATAAATTTAAGTAAATATTTCATCTCCTCGAGTGGGGATCGAACCCACAACCAGTCGGTTTACAGTCACACGTTGTGCCGCTGCGCCACGACTGGCCTAATGGAACTGGAAATAATGGCATATTTGCTAAATTGACGTCTAACACACGGCAGATGAATAGAGCTACTATTTTTTTCAGCTTCACGTTGGTAGGCAGAGGCTTCCTATTTTCTGCCGGATTCTGGATGCATTGCGTGTGACATTAAATATTTAATTTACTCGAGTGGGAACCGAACCCATACCCTTGTGCGCCCGCGCCACGACTAGCACAGCACTAATTGATCTATAGAATTTCCTAATACATGTTGAGACAAAGCAATCAAAAGTTTATTACTCAAGTTTTAATGATCGCATTTGGGCGCCATTGTTTTGGACGTATTAATGATATTAGTGTTGACCCCCGACCTCGCTCGCGGAGATCGATATCGAAAACCAACCGAAGTTTGCGTTGCTTTGTAAATGCTTTAAAATTAACTCTTGCTTTGCTGTCACAATTAAATGTCATTGTAATCAGGACAGTAGGTGTGGTGAAGTTAGTAAATATATATTTTTTCTAAATTCACGCTGTGTCCATCATATAGCGGGGGAGGATGAGGGAGCCTAGTGTCAAGACATTCACCATTTAGTTAGGCATGTTACATAAATTATTAAATTTTAAGATGTATCGTTTTTTGCATGGAGATTTATAATAATATCAAATGATTTTTGTAGATATCATTTTATAGGCGAAACAATCGGAAATGAATTAAAGTCACGTTAATAGAGCGAATAAATAAAAATCTAAAATAATTAAATTGCCAGAGTGGCACTCGAACCACGATTAAAGTCACAAGCATGTTCCACTGCGCCACGACAGCCTCTATTGTTAATTATACTAATAACTTCAATATAATAGATATTTTTTAACTTATTTTCAAAATAATAATAGTACCGTGTCCAAAATTAAATTCCAGCTTCGTGATTGCACGGTCCCGGAAACAAAAGATAACGAAATGTTTACCAAAAAATTTTTTTTGTGAAACCATTTTATAAGGGTAACTGTGGCCCATTGAAGAGAGCCATCGTGACCGACGAAACTCCGGTCACGACCGAACCGTTGACCGAAAAAGCAAATGTTTCCATAGTCATGAACATTTCTTATCCTATCAATCTATTAATATTGGAGCTACTAGTACTTTACTAACCTGATGTATGTATGTATGTAAAGTAACTTAAAAAAAATAATAATAAATTAAATTAGCTTCACGCTTTATCCCGCACACAGCAGGGTAGGCAGAGGGAACCTAGTGTTAAGACACTTCGTTCCCCACTTTCTGCCGAATTTTGGAGGCATTGCGTGTTGAGTGGCAGAACTCAACGCCGCGGTAACGTAACTTTTTTCTCATATATTTATAATTATCGTTTTGACAGAGGAAACTCTAATAACATCTATTAACATATTAAAAAAAAAGATATGTAATTAGGATATATTCTGAAATAAATATTGGAATATGTACTTATTGCGTTTTGTAAGTAACTAAATTTCTATGGAACGATCTCAGAGTTGAGAGCGATTAATAAATAGCGGGTCTAGTTTTCGAGTTAAAACAAAAATTGTATAATGGAGAATCAACGAGCAAACGCACGATCCGTCGACCTCCGACACGGAAGGCGAGGTGTCACGGTCCGATAAAAAATGATCACAATAAGGTCGTGACTTCGAATCCATTCATTCATGGAGGATACTCTGAGAAAACGGTACGTGCAAGCATTTTCGCGGAGTATCATTCGTTGCGGTCGCCAAGAAAAATGGACCCCATAATATCTTTATTCCTTCTATTTGTTATACGCTTAATGTATCTATAATTTTAGTTTGAGGCACAAGAGAGCGACTGTACACGCGATTGGTTGTGGGTTCGATCCCCACTCAAAGAAAAGTAATATTTATAAAATAAAAAAAATAAATTAGCTTCACGCTATATCCCGCACACAGCAGGGTAGGCAGAGGGAACCCCTAGTGTTAAGACACCCCGTTCCCCACTTTCTGCCGAATTATGGAGGCATTGCGTGTTGAGTGGCAGAACTCAATGAGTAATATTTATTTAAATTGATATTTTCATTTCTTCGCTCTGGTGCCGAGGCAAAACGCGGCGTGGAGTTCCGTCACTCAATACGCATGTCTCCAGAATTCTGGTAACAGAATGTCTTAACACTGGGTTCCCTCCGCCTACCCTGCTGTGTGAGGGATACACTGGCACAGGCAGAATATTTATATTATAGTTCGGATTAAACAAAAAGCAACTTTGGATTGTATCAATTAGCTTTTAGCGAACAATGTCTTTTAATATTTGAAATGTAAAGAACACAGTGATATATGTATTACAAAATTTAAAAAAAACTTTAATAATAACGCATAATAAATCACAAAATTAACAGTACTTTGTTAATGCGAATCTATAGTTTGACACGATAAACACGAGTTTAGCAAAATAATTTGTGAATTATAGCTTAAATTTCTTTTTAAAATACCGGGACACTGAATGTCTTAACGCTAGGTTCCCTCTGCCTAATCTGCTGTGTGCGGGATACAGCGTGTAGCTGATTTACAGAAATAATTACATAAAAAATGTATATTATCTAAACTGTCAATACATCATTATATTGTGAAAAAAATCACCATACAAAAAAAATAGTTTCACAATTCGCCAATAGATGGCGTTACGGTATGTCTGAATCGCGCTATGGTTTCGTTCTGTTGGAGAACATAAGTAGTTTCGTATCGCGAAGTGCGTTTAACTTTGCGCAGAGGCAATATCGTAACCGATGAGGTTAATCCGAGGTGCGATTATTGCTAGTTGAAAACTTTACCAATACCCCGCCGTGTGGTCGTGAAATACCGACCGCTATGGCAATTTTTGAACGGCTGTAAAGGCCTAATAAATTATGATAAAAATATATATATAACTAAAGAAGTAAAATGAAACTATTTCTTTATAACTCTTCTTTATTTGCTGTTGATATTAAAAAAGCTATAAATAAATCGTTATTATTTTTATATAAATACATTTTATTTTGTTCCTTCGTCATAGGGGAATTTATTTATACAATGGAACCAAAAACTGTCAAATGCTAGTCGAATATATGCTAACGGGAAGTACATAAAAGTTGACAAACCTAAATTTTCAGACTAATGCATTCATTATAAGAACTACAATTAAGTTTAAGTTTTATAAAAATCTTAATTTTTCCTTTTTTTTTTCTCCTTCAAAAATTATAGGCACGGCGAATTTCATAATAATGCGTTAATATGTAAAAACGCTCGTATCTTTTAATTGCGTTGACTACTTAGAAGCTTATTATTTTCTGTGGTCCAGAATATTTGACATTAATTTCAGCTTGATACATCCACGCCATTTCGAGATAAATGGTCTTAGCGGACGGACGACAGAGTGATCTCATAATGGTTCCGTTTTTACGTTTACGGAACCCTTTACGAAAGAACAAGTCACAAATAGGAATACATATGAGATCGTCATGGCGCAGGGACACAAGAGTGCGATTGAAAACGCGACAATTGTGGATTTGATTCCTTCTCGAGGAGTAAAATAGACTTTCATTTCTTCGCTCTGGTGACGACGCAAAGTGAGTTGAGTCCAACCACTCATTTGGCGGAAAGTGGTTAACGGAAATGACTTAACACTAGATTCCTAGTTTCTCTCTGCCAACTCATGAGCGGGATTCAGCGAAAAGCAAAAAAAAAATATCGTGCAGTATTCTTATTTATATATTTTCAAGATAAGCAAATTAACAATTTTTTTTATTAGCAAACTATACTATTATATAATACTGTTGTTTAATATTGTGAATTTGAAAGCTTAGTTACAAGAAATTCCTAATATCTATAACATGTAAAAAAAAAACAAAAAAAAGCTTACTACTCACCTAATAAAAATCAAAGTTAATAAAATTTAATAAGTGACCATGTCCAAAGGGATAGTGACAAAACTGAGCACTAGAGATTACGAGTGATCCAGATTTATTAATGTCACACAGATTTGACATTTACAGACTGTTGTGAAAGTTCTGCCTTATTGAGTGGAATCGATTGATCCGATAATCGCATTATCGATTCACGGGGGGTCCCGGGTTCGAACAAAGTGGGCTCAGTCTACGGATTTAATATGTAGATTAATTAGACGATTTTGTTTTATTAATTTTAATATGACGTTTCTTTTTTATTTTGTTTTTAATATATTTTTTTACAGAATTAGTGATAAACTTTACATATTTCACTATATATTATTTATTATATTGGAATTTGATATTTAAAATTTTAAAGGAGCTGCCTTTGGTTGCTTATGTTGTGTAATATGTCAACATTATACCATCGGCGTTTCAAAACCTAAATCAATCATTGCTAAGTGCTTCAATCGCCAAATGTAAGGACTCGATCACGATCGAAAGCCGGATACGTATCTGATATGTTGGAAATATTATATAGTAATCATATACAAGCGTAATATACTTAAGTTACAAGAATAAAATTGTAGTAAATTTATAATAAATTAAATCAGACCGTATCCCGCAAACAACAGGGTAGGCAGATGGAACATAGTGTTAAGGCACTCCGTTCTCCACTTTCCGCCGAGTTCTGGAGGCAATGCGTATTGCGGAAGTCAACGAAGCGTAGAAAAAATGTAAATAAATCTTTCGTTTCCTCGAATGGGGATCGAACCCACAATCAGTTGATTTTGCAGCCACATTTTGTGTCCCTGCGCCTCACAACAATTATAATTAATATTAACATTTATTATTATATATTTTTTTATAGTTTTAACTTGTATCACGCACATAGCAGGGTAGAGGAAACCTCGGAGTCTAGTGTATAGACGGTCTGTTCCCATTAAGACATTTCCGTACCCCTTGTTGAGTGGCGAAATTCAACGCCGCATTTTGTCTCGTTACCAAAGCGAGGAAATAAAAATATTTAATATTCGATTTCCTCTAGTGGAGATTGAGCCAATATCATGTCGCGTTTACAGACGCGCGCTTGTGCCTCTGCGCCACGACTGGCTTCATTATATCATTACAATAATAAGAATAGGAGAGGGGTTACTAACAAAGAAAAATAATATAGACGCGGCAGCTGATGTCATCGCTTTCAATAAAAAAAAGTCGGCACTTTTTTAAGCAAATAATCTTACTTTACTTTAATAAATATAATAAAATCGATACTGTTGTCAAAATACTGTAATAAGATAACAGTATCACAAGTTTACGATACGTTTAATACGAAAAAACAGCATTATATCGGTATTAAGTTATAAAATGTAAAAATGTATTGATGCTAAGTGTCCGCGTAAAGCAGGGGTTCCCAACTTTTTCTTGATCAAGGACCACTTTTATATCATTCTTGGTAACAGGGACTACCTACATAGTAATGCATGTAGGTAAAATAAAAATTACCTGTGATAATCAAACAAAAGCTTCACCTCACCATCCCCGGTCACAAAATTAAAATCGCTCGCGGAACATATTTAGGCTTCTACAGACCACTGGTGGTCCGTGGACCTGTGGTTGGGAACCAGTGGCGTAAAGGGATACTGGGTAAATATAAAGTTACTCAAAGATTGACCGCACACTGTCCACTGGTACGCCCACGGAATTTAAATTCGGTAGCTCTGGACGTTGAAGCGTAAACATTTCGCGTGGAATCATTTACAGTGTTTAAGTTTATTGCTCACTTTATTGCTGGCGGGTCTCGAGTTTTTTTTTTATTTTATTTTTGTTGTCGATTTCTAAGGATTTTGATGTTCTTTTTATATTTAGGTGCAGTGACATGTTGAATAACTATGCTTTTTCAATGTTTGCATTTTAAAGTTACAGAAATAACATTTTATGATGTAAAAAATAAGATAAATGTAGATATTACTAGCAATCCAATATATAGTGTTGTACGCAACACAATCTTATTTTTTGTTAACTAATTGAACAAATGAAAAAAGAAGGGTTAAAAATCAATCGACTCGTTTCACTGTTTCCATCAAAACTGTCAGCGGCGCTTCACATCACGTACATTTGATGATTATCGCATTAACCGAGTGAGAAGCTAAAAACAAAACCTTTGGAGTGCCGTCGGTACAGTCGCCAACGAAAGTTACAACTTATATCCAAACAAAAACTGCAACTAATTCGATACAGCTCATTTCTACATTTCTTAGTCGTTTAGCTTTATATGTCGCCGTCTGTACGTTGGCATGATTTAGTCGCCCCCATTACTGACAGATGGCGGCGTAATGACGATTGATTTACGATACCGCAACGTTTAATGGTTGCATAATCGAATATTGATCGTATATTGTCTGTAATACTGTCTGTACTTACTTTACAGATGAAAGCTCTACAGTGTAAGGACGCATTTACACTTGTATGGAATAGGTTTATATCAAAACAATTAATATTACTAATTACTTTTATCTATAGAAGTCGAATAAAAGCCAGTCTGACCGATCTAATGCCCACATATGTGAGACTGTAAATGTGACAGATTGTGGGTTCCATTGCCTCTCGAGGAAATAAAATATTTATTATTTTAGTGTCTGGCTCTGGTGTAGAGGCAAAACGCGGCGTTGAGTTCCGCCACTCAACACACAATGCCTTTAGAATTAGGTGGAACATTGGGGAACGGAGTGTCTTAACACTAGGTTCCCTCTGCCTACCCAGTTATGAGTAATATTGTAGGGTTACAAAGGATATTTTCATATATCGATTTGTTCTTAATTCTAAATCATTTTAAATCAGAAGAACTAAAATCACTTTTTTACTAACAAACAATAATATGATGTTTTATCATATTACAATATAAAAATATATTTGTGACATATAAAACAACCGAAGATAAATGCTATCAATAACACGCGTTTTGACCGCTACCGATGCATTTTACGATATCTTGAACGTTTCGACGTCGACTTTTTTCTTTTATTTATTTCTTCATTTATCCATATGAATGTCTAAATTCGAGGCATGTTTATCCTTTTAGACGGTAACGGCGTCGGTCTCGGCGGTGGGTGATAAAACTTATTTGGTCTTTGTGAAATTTATTTTGATTTTGGCAGCGGCATTTTATCGCCAATTTTTTTTACTGTCCAACGGTCGTTTCTGCGAAGATGTATATTTTAAAAATGGTACATAAATCTTTTTAGTGCTAAACTTGAGATAAGAAATGTCTCAATTCCTCAAATATTCTTAAATATTTTATATCAATATTAATAATATATTTTAAAATAAAACGCTGCAAATTTTGGTTTAATACCATAGTTAGAACATATTTTTTATCTATATATATATATATAAAAGATATAATAATAAATTTTAGCTTTTTAGTTTTAAAATAGCTTTAATTTAAAAAAAATACCACAGACAATATTTCGGCACGGGCCAAACTAAAAGTAGATAATTGCTTTAAGTGTCAATAAATAATAAAAGATGGCCGCGCGCCGCTGAGTGCTCGTCCATCTCTCTTATCTCAATTCTTAATGCGCCTCTTTGCTGGTCATTCTTTTTTTTCCAACTTTTTTTTTCTTTTTTCTTCACGTCATCTGTCGGGGAGTTTAAGTTTTATGTTGACACCGCGGAGGTTTTATGTTTTAATAACAACTTAAAATCGAATTCGTTCAAAACGGAATGTTGTTTGAGTAGATTATGTCGACACTTCGCTTACAATGTTTGTCTAGTTTATTACTTTGAGATGAATGATATGATCGTTTATTGTAGAAAATTAAAGAATTCAAAGAAGATATTTAGTTTTATTTAGTTTTACCTTGTATCCCGCAAATTGCAGGATCTGCAGAGGGAACCTGGGCTCCTAGTGTTACGTAGGGAAGGTGGCGTATCTTCCCGTTAGCACACTTGCGGTCCTCTCTTTCCGCAACTCTTTGAGTGTCAGGACTATCGAAGTGAATGAAATAGCGAAGTAATGGTAATATTAACATTTTTTTCATTCTCTCGTATGGGAATCGAACCCACTACCGTCGCTCAGACAGTCGCACACTTGTGCCACTGTACCACAACAGCCTAATTTTTTTATTTTAAATAGCCTAAATTACAAACGTTTAAGGTAGTTTCGTAAGTTGCTGCTATAAATCAAAAGTGCAAGAATAATATTTTGTTGCATTTCCGAACGAGACGGACCATCGATCACGACGCGTTCCTAGTTTGAATAAATTTATGTAACGTAATTGCGGTGCGCGTGCGCGTGCGCAGTGCGACTCGCGACTAGCGACCACTGAGCTGACATTACTTGTGACTTTGAAGTAACTTAATTTTGATGATAATATGGATTAAGAATTTTTTTAACGTCACTCAGCAGAGTAGGCAAAGGGAACCTAGTGTTAAGACACTCCGTCCCCATTTTTCGAAGCGTGTTGAATGACAAACCTCAACGCCGGGCCTTTTGCCTTGGTGCTAGAGTTCGCTCTAATGTAATGTAATGTAATGAAAATATTAATAAATAATAATTCATTACATCGAGTGGGGATCGAGTCCATAACCGTCGCGTCATATTCTCACTCCTGTGCCCCTGGGCTACGATGTCCTCAGATTATTTAATGTTTTAATAATTTTCTCAATAAGATAGATACACAAGGCATTATTTATAATCTCTTCTTTCTTCCTTTTAATAGAATTAAAAAAGTGAAGCTTATTCATGTAAATTTCATAAATTCCTTGTCTTTTAAAATTTACTATAAATTAGCAAAAATGAATTACTATTATAAATTAGTAAAGCTATATTATGATCATAAATTCACAAACATAGTTTTTAAAATAATATAGGGAAAACTCCGTCAAAAGATATGCCTACTCGACCTATATATACGTATAATAACCTGAACCTGGAACTGAGAGTCAAGATAACAGTCGTTGACTACTACTGACCGACTAAAGATTTGATTTGGGCCAATTTCGGCCACAAATCCCAGTTTCAGCTATAGTTTCGGCCTATTGTCGGCACCTGGCCTGGTTGTAAAATGTTAGTAAAATTACTGCTCGTCAGGAGTCACTAAAAATGTTTATGGTTTACGAATAACAAAATCACACAATCGGTGGTATATTGAACCGTGTTTAACAGTTCGAATTATAAAAGTTAGTAAAGCGCTTGGAGAGGTTTACGTAGTTAAATATATGAGCCCCAAAAATATAACAGTTTAAAATTGGTTTGTAGTAACCAAAACATATTTTGTTTTCTTTTAATATACTAGCTTCTATATGTATATAGTTTCGAAGATAAAAAGAAAAGGAACGTGGCTAACTCCTGTTTGGTTCTTGGTAAAAAAAAAATTCAGTGATTATTTCAGAACTTTATAGAGTGCTATATCAATCATTCGATATTTTGCATGATGTAAATTGAAAACTTATGTTTCGTATAAAAATTTTAACATAACGGGACTCGCACCTGCGCATCTTGGAAATCATCCAAGCGCTCTGACCACTAAGCAATAGATTCTTACCAAGGGCTTTGAAAAAAAATTGTTTTCATTTTGCAAAAAAAAAGAAACTCGTCTTTCTATTTTTAAATAAAAAGTAAATAGTTAGGAAGTGACGACTACTTCTGTCGACTTTTTTTTTTGTTTAAGGCTTTTTTACAAAAAAATTCGTGCAGATATATTATTTCTATTCATTCATCACACTGTAGAATTGTCTGAATCGTGGCCGCCTTTATAAATCTTTAAACCAAACCAAGAAACTATTTAGGTACATCACTAGGTAGGTACGTAGTGATGTAAATAGTTTTTTGCGAATCAAAGCCAAGGTCGGGTTAAGTTCACGTTGCGGTTAGCTTTGGTACTCTACGTTAAATTAGTATAATCTTCCCACAAACCAAGGTTTCAAATTCCATACTTATTTTACGCTTTTATAGCATGTAGGTTAAATAGGTTTAGTTCATTGTGTTCTTTTGCTTTTAGTGCTAACATATTCCGTTCTCCACTTTCCGCCAGTTAGACATTTGGTGTTAGGTAATTATGTTAAATCGTATTATTTACAATATTTTTACCTAATTGAGAAAATCTTGCTTGTTCGAAAGACTTTTAAACACTGGTGTGTTTAAATTAAAAGTCTTTTGCTGTGTTTAAAAGTCTTTCGAAAAGTCTTTTGTGTGCAAATTACACAAATTACCTAAACAAGCTGAATGGCAATATGCTCTCATCGTGCATTCATCGTTTTCGTGACGAAAAATAAATAAAAAAAAATTTGTACTTTTCACATAATATGGCGGACAAAACCAGGGATATTTTTATTTGCAATTTTATAAATACTTTCCCCTGATTTTTATCAATTGACGGTAAATGAAAATAGAAAAGGTATCACATAACAAATATCGTGATGACCGTAAAGAGCGTTCTAGCAAATGTTGTTTCTAGAGACAAAATTTGTTAGTTTACATACATTCTAGATTCCATCGGCATATCAGTCGTTACTCACAACACGCACAGAGGAGATCAAAACAGATTAATTTTCATTATTAAAAATATTTCCCATGATCCTTATTTAATTAACGGCAATTTTATAATATAATAATATTATAAAATTAAAAGTTTGTTCCACTTTCACGCAAAAACTACTGAACAAAATTAGATAAAACCTTACAATAATACAGCATATATATCAAAATAACGCATAGGTTACAATTTAAGTTTATTTTATAATTTGGCTCTTATATAACAATGAGTTAATACGAGCGAAGCCGTGTAGGTCGCTAGTATACCTAGAGTTGCCCATAAAGAGTTATCTAAAAAAAATTGTTTCCAGCAACAAAATCTGTTCGATTACATACATTACAGAACTCCCATCGGCATATCAAAGATCAATATTTCCTCACAACCTCTCAAAGCGGGAGGATCCAAAATTGAACTGTGTACATACATATTCAACACATTTTAGTAATAACGCACTATAACGCTTCAACGCAGTAATCTGTCGCGAGCTGCCCTGTCATCAGAGAGCGGCGCCACCGCCGTGTCTGCCCTCTGTCTGTCTGGTTGTCTTACGAAACACTGCATTACTCGGGTATTTTAGTAAAACATAATAAGTATAGATGTTAAACTAGTGGAGAATGGAGATAAAAATGAAAGCGGGTACTTAGCATCTCTTGAATTATAGTTTCTGGTACATCGATAAATGTGACAGGACACCCGCAAGGTAGATGTGATGTCGAAGTTTGGTTGACAAAAATGTCATTTGCTCATAACTGTATTTTTTAGGAAAAAAAAAATCCACAGGCTTTCAGGTACCCGTGGCTGTTAACGTTTTTTTTTTTTAAAATTGGAATTTATAAAATAAATTCACGCTGTATCCCGCACACGCCAGGGTAGGCAGAGGGGACCTAGTGTTAAGACATTCCGTTACAATGTATATGTATTGAGTACAATCTCGTACATATATTTATACTTATTATTTACATAAGGTTTCTTATAAACCAAGGTTCGTCTTCTTTCGTGAATGCTTTTCCTTTTATTTTTTATAATTTAAAATAACACCATTTATTTTTTTTAATTTCGTACCTTTTAAGTTACCCTCTATCGCACAAGACACATATTTCAATAATATAAAGAGAATAAAAGTAGCTAGTTTAAGTGAGGTTTCAATCAGATGAAAGAGCTCTAGTTCACAACCTCTAATGTTTGTACGAGACCCTCGGTGGGCGTTCCCAACTCGTACTTGTCCGGGTTTTTTTTAATATATTTTCATTTCATCATATTTAAACTATTCGTCTATATTTCCAAACATCTCTTCAAAGTTGAGTTGCACTTAAACCCAACAATTACCAAATATTTTTAATAACCGCCACAGCACCATAGCAGCAAATAAATCATGCTGAGGTATCAACCCGGAAAATATAAAGAGTCCATTGTCTTATGTAAACTAGCATTAGGTTCCCACAGGGTACAGGCAACAAGCAAAATAGAGCATAAACTCGCTTAGTGACTTTATTTGGAGGACGAGATGTTACGATTTACGAGACGCAATCCGTGACATCGATAATAACTCCTCGCGCCCTGACCCCCTTGCACTGGTACACTTGTACAGACAAGTCTACACTCGTTCAAGTCTCTTGTCGAGCTTAAATTTAAAAATATATCTATTATATGCAATTTACAATTTTTGGAAGTTTTTTTTTTTTTAGTTTTTAATCTGATATTTATCTATGATAAATAATGGAAGTTATTATTGTAAATGCTCAAAAATTTGTAATATTATTAATGTTTTCAAATTTTACTCATTTTCTTTATTTTAATGACAATAAGTTTAAACGTGCATAACATATTTTTTTTAACTACACGCTGTATACCACATTTATCCGGGTAGACAGTGGAACCTGGGAATCTAGTGTTAAAATTTCATTTCCTCCAGTGGTAATCGAACCTATAACCTGTTGCGTCAGTCACGCGCTTGTGCCTGGGCTGAGACTGGCCTGAAAAGTAGGGAACGGAGTATTTTAACACTATGCTCCCTCTGCCTACCCTGCTACATGCGGGATACAGCGTGAATCTAAAAAAAAAAAAGAAATTGACTTATGCACTCGAGTGTCCCGCGCCGTCGAGCACGTACCGAGTCGGCAGGTGTGTATTGTATAATGGTTGTCTGTTGATCTTACACATTTAACCGATATGACGCATTCTAGCATGGAGATGAGGATAATAACGACTTTATACTGCACTTGTATACATTTTGTTATATTTTGCACGTTTTAAGGGTCCCATTTTTTCGTTCTGGGAAGTGGGAATATACAAAATAAGTGAAGCAAAAAAGGTTATTATATTAAAAAAAAGCGTTACAAATCTATATTACACGGGTTCGAGTTTCTCTACATTTTTAATTTTTTACGTTATCTCAATAAGTATTTTTCTTTTCTAAGTGTGGAATAACATTTTTAAAATGTTAAAAAATCATTCGATATACACAGTATTGTATATTTATGAAATACTTATATTATTGTTAATACATTTTTTTTAAATGTATATTCCTATTATTATAGAGTTCAGAAAACCCAGTAGAAGAGAAGCCTAGCAGTGACAAAACCTACGTAGTGGCTGCCTGGCCTCCCACCACGCCGGGGCACACCGGGTATCTCACAGTAGCCACACTTCCCCCTTTGTTTGTACGAAGTAAGTTATTTATTAAATTTACGTATACTAAAATCTAACGTTGAGCGTTAGCATATTAAATCAACGAGTCCAATCCAAAAGCGTTAAATTCCTTCAATATTAATTTCCCATCGAACCCGCAACCATCTCGTGTGTGTCCATATCATCGAACACTACCCGCTAGCTTCATAAATATCTAAATAGTATAGTAAATTTAATATGACACAAAATATTTTACTGTCTTAAACAAATCCAATAATTAACAAGAATTAACCGCTTTAAAATTATAAAATTAATATTATTATAAATAAAATAATTTAACGCGAATTATTGATAGGAAATTAATCTATATATTATATGATATATGTACATATGTGTATGAGATGATATAGATTCCCACCACTTTTATAGTTAATGCTAAAATAAATGCTTTTGAAATTGATCATACAAACAGTTCTATATATTTTATTTCGCAGTAAGCTATCTAAATATTATTTGATTTTAAGCGATGTTAATATGAAAAATCTTTATTTTACAGAAACCTCTAATGGCGATAAAGAAGGTGATCCTATTAAAGACAACGAGGCAAAGAACAATTCTCCAAATACAGAAAATAATAAATGACATATAAATTGTTCAAAAAATATAAAAATTAAATAAATAAAACAACAAATTATTTAGTTTAATTTATAATTTATTGTTAAAATCACTTATATCTAATTATAATCTAAAACTACAAATGTAGATTAGTTACGGAACTTTTACGCCATATTTATTTACGGCAGTGGAAGAAACATATAAATGTTGGCATTCGATTTATTCATTATTAATCCTATCACAACAATATTTTGTCATATTAACTCTATATATGTATATATTTTATTTGAAAGTATACGTCGATTTATAAAATGAATGCTATGCACTCCTCATTTCTCAATACAACTTTTAATATATATAATATTTTTATAGTAAAATAAATTTGTTAAATATATTGTAATTATAATAATATCATTTCCAATGAACGTTAGATATTAAAAGTCTATTAGTTTGTATATATCCCAAGACAATTGAAATTTCAAATTTAATATATAAACTTATAACTATAAAAAAGTCAAATTAATCACGAGAAACCTATAATATTCTTAATTAAGATTTAAAATATTGGTCTTGTTTACTTTTTATCTTGTATCTGAATCTCATGGAAGAAAAAAAAACTGTATACTATAAAAGTAACACACAAATATTATGTTCTATTAGAATTATTCGTTAAGGAATCCATACTATATCATTTGGAATGTTATATGACCAAAAAAAAAAACAATATAAAAAAAGCATTTTTACAAATTCAGAAATTAATCATAAACATTTTACCAAAAAAATTCATATTATTTAAAATTTTATAATTATACGAAAGTTCATTACTATTCCAAATACTTTTTAATCTCTCTAAATATATAGACTAGGTTACCGAAATTCTTTTTAACTTACCGTTATTTTAATTGACCGAAATTCAAACCAATACAAAATAATATTACATGCAGACATACAAACTTATTTGGGTACTTAACTGAAAAGAATGAAAAAAAAATATTAAAAAATAAAATTAAGATTATAACTTAAATAAGAGCTTTAAAATTTAATAAACTTAATTTTAAAAGAGAAACCAAGAATCAAAAAAATAAGTGATCATTTGAGATAAATTCCGATAAATCTTTCAATTGGCTATATAACTAAAAAAAAAAAAAAAATTGTCTAGATAAATAGATTTTAAGTAATTATTTAGACTTACTATATATATATTTATTTTCATACTTACTAACAATATAAATAAAACAGTACATTCCTAACATCCTCTTATTAAAAATAACGATATTAGTATGACATATTCGTGGCAATGAAAATGAAGAGTAGCGTCGAGCTGAAACCACAATGGCTGTGGGTTTGATCCTCAATGGCGGAATAATATTGAAAATTATTTTTATTATCGTCTCGAATAAAAAAATATGTCGCGGCGTTGAGCTCCGCCACTCAACACGCAGTGAGTGTTTTAGCATCAAGTTCATTCTGCCTGGTGCAATGACGGAAAAACGTGAAGCTATCTATTCCTTTATGAAATCCCATATTTACCTAAAATCACTGAAGTCAGTCTTCAGTTGTATAGTAGGTTTGGGAGGGCGAGTTTCAAAGGAGGGGCGCGAGGGCGGAGCCCTGCGCAGGGCTCTGCTCGCTTGGTTTGCTTTTACTGCGTTTTCTAATTTCGTTCTCAGTTCTGATGATTGTTGCATCATCGTTTTGAATTCCTGGAATTATTGTTTAATTTCAAATTTTGTAGGACACATTACTTATTTGACACTTTTTATTAATATATTCTTACATACATATAAAAGTTATAATATATTTATTCGTCAACTAAAATACAATAATTTCATCCATCAAATGATTTAAATTTGTATATAATTACTATATGAAATTAGTTATTATAGTAAGTCATCTTGATGTATAACAGTCAATTACTGTCCAATGTTTGACTGACAGTGCAATGTTTGTAAGTTCGATTCCTACTTAGGGTAAAAAATATTTTCATTTTAGGTAAGGTTAGGTTAGATAAAGATAACAACCGGTGTTGACTTCCGTCAATCGATACGAATATTTTGACATTAGTGTGAAAAGCGTATTCTACAACAAACATACTAGATTAATTAATAACATTAAAATAAATAAATCAGCTTCACGCTGTATCCCGCACACAGCAGGGTAGGCAGAGGGAACCTAGTGTTAAGACACTACATTCCCCACTTTCTGCCGAATTCTGGAGGCATTGCGTGTTGAGTGGCAGAACTCAACGCCGCGCTTAGCCTCGACACCAGAGCGAAGAAATGGAAATGTAAATTTAAGTAAATATTTCATCTCTTCGAGTGGGAATCGAACCCACGACCAATCAGTTTTGCAGTCACACTTTGTGCCGCTGCGCCACGACTGGCCTCTAAAACTTAATAACATTAAAACTTTAATAAATAATAATCTAACATACTTGTGGATATTTAGGTCCAATTTTCATCAACCAGTTCAGGGCAAAGTCGTGTAACGAACGAACGTGTGGAGGTGCTCGGGTCAGTTCTTCGCCTTCACGCAGATAAGATATCACTATGGGCACAAGGATCCATAGCATTTGTATACCTGGAGTCACAGAGAACATTTTTTTTATTTATTTATACGTTTTTTGTTTAGTTTTGATATTTAAGCTTAGTTAATATACTTTTGTCTCACCTTTGTGAGGATCCTCTATGGGACAGAAAAAAACATATCATGAATTCATAATTCTGTGTAGTTGTTTAAATAAATCAAATAAATCAGTTTCACGTTGTATCCCGCACACAGCATGGTAGGCAGAGGGAAGCTAGTGTTAAGACACTCCGTTCCCCATTTTCTGCCGAATTCAGGAGGCATTGCGTGTTGAGTGGCACAACTCAACGCCGCGCTTTGCCTCGACACCAGAGCGAGGAAATGGAAATATAAATTTAAGTAAATATTTCATCTTCTCGAGTGGGGATCGAATCACCATCAATCCACAACCAATAGGTTTTGCAGTCACATTCTGCGCCGCTGCGTCATGACTGGCCTCTATATATGTATAGTTGTTTATGGATTTTATAAGTGTTTCGAATATAAAGTACGCAATATGTGTATATTTTTTTTTTTAACCAAAACCAATGTCAATAAAAATCGTATAAAAATTTAAGTTATCGTGTAGAATTTATACTTTTTATTTAAATGGTCTGCTTTATATTTCCAACGATTCTGATTTCGTCGGAAGAAGCCATGGTTAGTCTCTATTTCCTTGCTGTTATTTGTGGTCAATGGTTTTCTGTAAGCGATCGCTTAATATCAACGATTTTTCCCTGTTCTTTGTTTGTCGATAAAGATCAATGTTACCAGCAGGACAAAAACTCTTGATCCCGGGCAGGTGGAACTGCACGAGAATAGCGTATAAGCGTACTCACGCGCGGCGTCGGGCGCGGCGCGCACGAGCTCGTCGAGCGCGGCCACGGCGGCGAGCGCGGCGCGCGCGTGCGCGGCGTCGGCGGCGCGGCGGGCGGCGGCCGCGCGCGCCACCACGCGCGCCGCCAGCGCGCGCGCCCACCACGACACGCACGCCGCGCGCGACCAGATGCTGCGCAGCACGCCGCAGTACAGGGCGAACGTCTGTGGGCGACGACATACAACTGTAATGCACTTAACAAATAACGCTAGCGTCTGCTGCCCAATAATACTGCTTTCGAAGGTTAGGTTACTTAGTTACTTAGTCCCTACAGTATGTATATAGAGAGGAGCAAGAATTTTCGATAGCTTTACCCCATCTTATTAAAACTTTAACCTAGGCAAGACGTTGGAAACTCATTATAACATAATTTTGACTATCAAACTACAAACTAAACTTATTTAATTCCTATCATATTAAACAACAGTTTATAAAATTCGGAAAACAAAGAAAAATGTATAAATCAATAGAACAAGCTGTTTCAAGCGAGAATACTCTACCATAAATCATTAAAAACCAAAAGTACCAGAGACCACTATACGAGCTATATGTTGTTTCCATATTATATATATGATTTCATATTATATTATATGGTATAAATATTGACAATAAACTCATCAGTCACCTACGATTCGCCTATGATATATTTATTTTATCCTAAAGTCCCGAACAGTTAGAAACAATGATACATTCACTGAAATCAGTCAGCTGTTTTGTGTGGAAATTCACCCTTACAATGAAAAACAAAATAAGATCCTGCTAACGAAGCATGGTAAAAAATACAAAAGTTTCCTAAGATAAAATACGGATAAAAACTTAAGTTACATAAATACACTCAATTATTATTTTAAACATAATTTAATGAAATGTAATTAAATATCAATATAATATAAATTATTGAATCTTTAGTATTTGTGAATCCAAATGTACTTAAGATTTAGACGTAACAATCAGATAAACGTAAATCTCTTTTAAATATGCAAGAAAAAAAGTTTTTTATTTAATAAAAATATACAATACTATACCTCATTGTCCCTAGTATCCAAGCACTGTCTGAAATGATTGATGCAAGGGTAGTGCAAGAGCGGTGCGGGCGCAGCACGACCCAGGATACACGCCATCGCCCGGGCTCCCGTTACACCGTCTATGCGTTGATCTGAATCTTCTGTAATTAAAAAAAAAAACAATATAAATTTTACAACATTCCTTAGCTTACATTGAAAAAGAAATAAAAGAATATTCGTGTTATGTATTGTAGAACGGTTTTTGTAATTATGGTTAGTACAAAGCTTTACTTAATATTTATACAATATATAATTAAATAACTGCCTCATTTTAGTAGAAAATTAACACTAAAAAATATTCCAAAAAAAAAAAGAAAATCTATATTAGCTTCAAAATAACCAAGTATCAAACCGATAAATAATCATCGCTAACAGCAATGCATCCTCCATACAAAATAGAAGAATTTTAACGGTAGGAAATGAAGGACAAAGTCCACTAACCAGTCTTCACTCTATCGACAATTGTTGCAAGCGTAGCCTGCAGTAACACGGCGTGTTTGGCGCGCGTGTCCTGTTGCACGCGGGCCGCTCCACACTCCGAGGCTGCGTGCAACAGTTGCACGCCCGCGTCAGCTAGCGTGTTTGAACCGCGACTTTCACGCAAGACCTCTGTTGCTAGATAGAGGATTGTAGGTAGTACTGATAACGCGCCTGGAATAAAAAAAAGTAAGATCTTTTTCATGCTACAGCTAAAAATATGTTTTCCTTGTAAAGAAAAGATAGAAAAAAAGTATTATTTTGAAATATTAATTAGGAATGAGTCTTATAAATTAACCCAACACACAGCTATCCAAGTTGTGATCTAAGCAATTCTTATTCAAAACAACACTTATATATTTTTTATTTTTATATGTTCTCTCCTTCTCGTGTAGTTATGTCAATTAGTTGAGTTAAATAATTAAAATTAAAAAATATATATTATATATAATATAAATCACCTTGCGGACTAGTCAAAGTAGTCAACTGGGACATCGACGCCAAACTCTTGATCAACAACGTATCACCGTGCACTCCCAAACCCTTCCTAACACCAATTATGCCCACATTGCCCTCCTGCTTCAAAGGACTTAACGCTGGTAGTCTTCTAACTAGTAGACAAATGCAAACTTCCAAACACGCAAAAACTAGGGATTTCCCCGGCGGTAAGTCCCCGGTTGGCCCGCCTTCACCAAGTGTGTGAACAACTTCTAAGACAGATTGGGGTATATTTTCGGGTGATTCATTGGGTGCTAGTTCTGAAAAGTAAAAGAAATAAATAACTAAGTGCGAGAGAGTGGGAGTGTATTGTACATATTTATAAAAAATAATAATAATAAAAATTTAGTTTGTACTAATTTAGACTGTTATATATCGTATAACGTAAAATTTTAACCAATTTAATTTATGCTATTTTAGTGCAAATAAGACAGTAATTTATAGACTAGTCTACTAACTGATCGATATCAGCTTGTAAGTGTTGAAGGATGTTAATTAAAACTAAAAAGTTGAAGAATGTTAATTAAAACTAAAAAACGGATAAGCGCGAGGCGGGCGCGCCCACCGAGGGTCCCGTACAAAAGTTGGAGGTCTCGAGCTTTTTCTGAAAATCAAGCTTAGCTTAACCAGAGCCCTTTTATATGATACCTCACTTGAACGAGCGGTTTCAATATCAAATTTTGCTCCTATTTTTTTTACAGTTTAACTACAAATGTACAGTTTTCAGATTTTGTAGGTCAACCGGAAGTACCTTATTATTTTGATTTCTATTATGGCGTCGAAATACACGTTTCTTGTTATATAAAAGGCCATATTTTTTTTTTAAGTAAATGTAGAATGATTTTTTTTTAAATCGTGGGGCCGTAGATCTGAGTATATGGTTTGAATTTAAACTCGATATCTCCAAGCGTTCGTGAAATAAAGGCTCTTGACAGACACACAAACAGACGGATGAACAACAAAGCTATCTTCTTTTTTCCTTAAAAGAACCGTAAAAACGGCATTGGATCTTACCATAAAACAAAATATATGAAAAATACGGATAATAAATTATAATTAAAAAATTAAAACAATATTATACCGGCAATCTTATCCTGTATAGCCGCACGTAACTGATCTCGGGCTGCTAACACAACCAGATGCAGGACATCAGCCGCCAACAGCAGCGCTTCTACACTGTCCTGTGTGAGACCGGTGCGGTGGATGATTTGACATAACTCTATTGCTAGCGCCCTGAAAAAGGAAAAAAAATAAAAAAATACTTAGTTTATTATTATAGTGTGAATACAAATATTTTAATCTTTAAAATTGAGGATGGGAAGTGGCAACATTAACATTAGACTTTACACACCGTTTGCATACGTCGAGAAATGTGAATTAATCGTGTATATTTTCACAACAAAATATAAAGAATATTGTAACCAGAAATCACATATCGTATATTTAAACTAAAAACATTTTTGTCTTCGTCTATCAACACTGATTAAGAATTTGAACAGAATAGAATATACTATACGGGGAAAAAAAGAATTTAATAATATAAGTAGTGTATTTGTTTGGCTCTACATACTTCTCAAAATGCAAAAAAAGAAAAAAAAGAAAAAAATAATAATAAGTCTTGAATATATATATATATTTACCTGTCTTTGAGTAATCTCGCTCTGTTTTCGGGAGCATCAAGCAGAGTGACTAAAGACAGCAGTACAGATATCGTATTCTCCACACTCATATCACGTTGGGCACACAGCGCCTCCATACATATGCCTAAAATTAAAAATTAAAAATAAATATGCAATAAACATGTTATATTCATTAAATGTACATTTAAAGAATAGTATATTACCAAAAAGTAGATGAAACTTCTCATCTACAGGTTCAAAGAATTCAAAATTTCCATTTTCAGTCTTGTTGGTTCTGTTATCCACGTTGTTATCTAGTTCTTCTGGAAAGTAACACATATTTATATTACAGAAATGTACAATATATTATAAATACTATTAAAACAGTCGTCTTCGATGGCTGCAACTGTTATTTTGATATATAAGCTATATCACCATAAAGTTTCATGTAAGTAAATCTGTTCAGTATGTTTTGTGTAAAGAGACACAATTTAGATTCATCTATCATCACAAACGTCCTTATTTATAATATTAGTAACATAGAGAGTGAATAGTAATAAAAATATCATACGGCATGATTTTGAGGTTATATTTCACATATACATTCAGTTGAGGTTATATTGACTTTTATTTTTAGTTTTATGTTTAAATAGTTGAAATCTCTACTGGCCCGAATTGGAGAATTTGCTTATAATTTAGACGTTTTGCCTATCAATGCATTTGATCATAAGGTTACCTACACAATATTTTACATTAAATTAAATATTAAATTAAAAAATATATATATATTAAAATGACAAATCACCATTCTTCGTACTGCCCGTCTTCTCCAGCCCTATAGTGGCGTTGAACCGCAGAGCAGCTGCATACAGTAAAGACGGCCAAGCGCGTGCGTAATGAGCTCGAGACGCCTCCGCAGTTTCCGCAGAATAGAAAGCACCACCACCGTGTGGGAGTTGCGATGCGAATTCTGGAATTATATTGTACACTCAGGAAGAAAACAATCAAAAGTAATATAATAACTCTAAAATCAAATCTGCTCAACCATCCACTGTTAACTACATGGCGGCCACGACTCATCGACCTTACTGTACAAACGTTCAACGAAAGGCGGTGGCAAAACACAGTAAATGGGTGAGTTAGTTTGATGACGATAGGGGGCAACTTTGTGCTACGACGGTCCAGTTGGGGGATATGTCTTGTGTCACTTGAGATTCGTTTCGTTTCGTTTGTTAACTTTTTAAAGTTTGGGGACCCTTAATTTTTTTTATATTTGCTAAACAAAACGGCTTATCAATTAGAGGCCTTACATATATAACGTCACACATTAATCAGAAGGGTTGGGTTGTCACTTGAAAAATCTTAAAAATAAATTTAGGATATTAATCGTTTATAATATTTCTTAACAAATATTTTATATAATTTTTAAATACAACAACTTACCAGGAGGCAAACTCAATAAGGCATGGTCCTTCAAAGCCGCCAACCAATTCTCGCCTAAGCTTTCCAACTGTGGCTCAACTAATTTCAACAAACTTTCCCCTTTAGATTCAAATTCACCGTATTCATCGTCCTCGGGTGTTTCAGTATTAGCGTTATCCATTTGATTTGTATCTTGTGCGAGTTGATTCCGCCATTTTGACATTTCGGCGCGATTGTTTACCGGTTTCGTGTCGAGTTGCTTCACGTAACTGCCCGGAGCGCTGTCGTTGCTGACCATTGCAACTATGTAGACCTAAAATTAAACAATATTCTGCAATCTCAAAATGGACAGACGAACAAAATGATTTTCATGTGTAGACATCGTACACAATGATAAAACAAAGATTAAATAAAAAAAACTTATCAACAACCATAGTGCAGTACGCAAGTGATTTAGTGATTATTTTAACTTTATATATTTTTATTCACCTTCACTTTTCCCAATTTTACGCCGAATTATTGGGGCATCGCGTCTTGAGTAGTAAAAAATGTGTAAAAAATAAATTAAAAACATAATTTCATTTACGTATCTTTATAGAAGTGACGAGTCTACATTCTAGGAATTTTGTCATCTTTGACCAAAACTGGTGTTGCTCAACCAACTAAATGACGGCATTATTATTGATCTGTTTAATATAATATTGTAACCAAATTAAATAATAATTTTACGTACCTCAGCCCATGCTTTCAAAATGGATAGTTTCTCCAATGTCGCCATACTCTCGTTGTAAATGAGTGTCGTGTTTCCCTTTTTATTTAGTTTATCTAAACTGGAAACCAACAACTGATGGACACTGAAACGAGGATCATTTAGAATTATTTAAAAATAACAAATAGGTTAGGTTCTTTTTATTATTTGCATCTATCTAAGTAAAATAAAGTAAACAGTTTTTCACTTTTTAATGAAAACATATTAATTGTTAATTGCCAACCATATGTATTAAGTATAGTATAAAGATTTTCAATAGAAATATGTCTCACCGGCGCAGGTCGTTGACGTCGCGCGCGACGCCGCCGCCGATCCAGGCGGAGCACACGTCGCAGGCGGCCGCCGTCACGTGCGACGCCGTGTCGCGCGCGAACGCGGGCCGCACCGCCGCGCCCACCTGCGCACCGGGGCGCACATTATCTTTGTGTCATTCGAGAAACGAACATCCAACAATCCTCACCAATTTACTCTTGCATGGCACGCCTACCTGGGCCTGGTACTGCTCCATGAGCAGGTGTCCGGGGAAGTCGGGCTCGGGCGCGCGCGCGTACTGCTGTATGACCAGCTGCAGCGTGCGCAGGCCGCAGAGGCGCAGCGCGTCCGACTCGCCCGTGGCGCCCACGAACGCCATGCGCACCAGGTCCGAGAGGTGCAGCGAGAGGTAGTCCGCTGTGGGAGAGGGAATTACTATGATTACATGTAATACAATACGGTAGAACGACCGCCATGAAATAAGGCCTTCTTAACTTCTTAACACTTTGTTCACTCGAGAAGAAATCAATGAAAAGTAAAAAAAAAAAACAAAATCAAATCTACAAAACCGTCTACGGTTATCTTCGGCGGCCGCTGATGATAAAACAGGTTTTTTTTTTTTGTTTGATGGAGCAATATTTGAATTTCGTACAGGTTGAAATGTTGCTCTCACACAACTTTTAAAGTATCAATAAATAATAATACAGTCACGACAGCCCGGTCGGTATATGTAAATAATAGTTTTATCAACTCAGGCATTACAAATTTAAACAAAATAAAAAAAATCAAAACATTCTTTGTAAGTGACAAGTTCACAAAAAATATTGATTATGTATACTATTTTGACAAGTAAAGTACGATACTACACAGAGTATAAAATAATGTTTTACGGTAAACTAGACATCAAATGTGAATGATGTGTTCCGTAAAATGGTTTTTTTTTTAATTTTACGTAAAATAATGAAAGTTCCATTCTTTCATATATGCTCCTCTAAACTTATCAAGGACACACAACTAATTTTAACATTTTAAATCCACTATTTACTGTTGTGCATTGGCTGTTGGTCACTCAGTAACGGAAGAGTTTTATATACATTATAGATGTAATTTTCGTATATAAATATTATATATATTTATATTAAATATATTTGTATACAAACACACTATCCTTACCATTAGGATCCGTCTTCAATTTCTCCTTTGCTTTAACGAGATCGAAATGAGCACTATCTCCAGTGGCCTCACAAGCTCCTATTATCTTTTGAATGCATTCCATTGCAAATACCTAGTAAAGGGATAAGTGATAAAATGTGAATAGAATTTACGTCTCTCTTCACTTTTTTCAATAATATTATAAGCATTAAAAAATCTACTAATCAAAGAAAGGCGCAGCTGCATATCGTGTGACTGTAAATGCGACAGTTGTAGGTTCGATTTCCACTCGGTGCAATTATTTATTTAACCACCACTCAACACGCAACATCTCAAAAGTTTAGGGGAAAGTAGAAAACGAGTGTTTTAACACTACGTTACCTGCTCTTAACCTGCTGCATGCCATGCATAGTGTGTCATGATACAGTGTATTATTAAATACATATACATACTCGAGTTGGCCATCTCGGTTGTATAGCGGGATGAGTGGACTGCTCGCTCTCCGCATGGAACTCCGCTTGGTCATCATCGCCCTCAGCATCGAAATCCGTGTCCGTATTGTTGCTATCCTCTGCAATATATATAAGAATTATAATTTAAAGTTTATAATTTTTATTTGATAAATGTTTTAAGTAAAATATTGTTAAAAGAAATACATTTTAATGTATTTGTACCTTATGTTATAGAATAAAACATATATAAGAATACAAAAAAGATGAGATATGCTAAAAACCTATATCTGATAACAATTTTTTTTGTTGAAACATCTTTATCTTTAGTTTAATGTATTTTGTTTTCTACTACATTAAAAAAAATCTTGAATGTGTTTAATTTATTCTCTATTAATATTATGAAGCTGAAAATTTTATTAAGTTTAATGTGCTAATGTCAGATACTTTGAAATTGAATTGAAAAAATATGTTTACATTTAACAGTCCATTTGTAAAATAAAAGAAGTTTTGATAATTTTGATGTAATCCACCATATCGGCAGTCAGAGTTATTGATGGCAAAATATCCATGCAGAAAGTGCTGCAGATAAAACTTAGTATACTAACAATAAATAATCGTCCACTAGAATTATATGTGCTATGTATTAACGCGGCTTCAAACTTAAAAATAACTAAACTAAGTTGCCCTTAAAACCACTGAATCTGTAGCTACGTTGGCGTTAACACTCCAGACTAGATACTCCAGAGCCCCCAGGCCTACGTCATTTTAGTAAAGGTGAAATTTTGAGGATTAATATTCTAGTATGTAGTTAAGACGGTATGCGTATTTACTAAGTTGAAAGTGGGACGTTTTCTGAGGTACCGCCAACTTAAGGTAAGGTACACACTCGCCCACGGTAAAGTAAAAACGCTCATGTTTAAATATGCTGTTAAGAACAATATAAAAAATGTATATTTTACCAGACCCTATACGCGGGCCTTTACTCCTGCCAGACGTCCTAAAGGTTGGTTAGAATTAGAGCAAAATACCAATACGATGGCTCAAACGTCCTCCCAGACAGAGATATAGCTTTCCTTGCGCGAGAGCGACTGACCGAGGCGCACCGTGAGCACGCGCTTGGCGAGCACGAGCCAGTCGCGGCGCGCCGCCGCCGCGAGCAGGCAGCACGCCAGCGTGTCGCGCGCGTGCGCCAGCGCGGCGCCGTCGCGCTCCGCGTCCAGCAGCGCGAACAGCGCGCCCGCCAGCCCCGTCTCCGATATGGTCACGCCTGTCGGCAACAACTACGTCTCGAATATGGTGTCATTAGGTTCCTTTCACTATACCCTGCTAATATTGGCGATATAGCGAGAAATTGAAAAATATGTATTCTTCAAAATGGATAAAAAAAATAGTTCAGAAAACGTATAGCGAAGTAGGACTGAAATGAGGGACTCACAGGGTCATACATCAAGCTACTTTAAAATTATGTATTAATATACTAGTATTGAAAATAATAACGAGTGTTGAAAATCCACACCGTGTATTTTCTGACAGAGCAAAAAAATTTAAATATAATTTCTCGTTTGACGTCACAACCATTGCGTTTATATTCAAACTACGCCAACTACGATTTATACTAACAATTTGTATAAACATAAAAATATTTATAACTAACATATTTTTTAAATAGCAAGAACAACATACCACAATACGGTTTAGCGGGGACGTGGTCCTTAGCGAGCATCGCGTATTTACAAACATCGGCCGCGTCTTTCTGAGACAGCTGTCTAAGGCAACATAGAGCCGCGCGACGCACTGACAGCTCTGGGCTGGAGAGATCCCGCTGTAAAATTGAAATTTAATTAAAAAAAAATTGTTATAAGCACTTTTTATTTTTAATGAATTATTATGCAAAAACATTGTTTAATGTTTGCTATAACTTTAATTGTTAGTAATTATAAAACTATTTTTTGATTGGTCCAATACCCTAAAATGAAAAAAAAGTGGAAGTAAAGCATATTAATATTTTTCATATAAATTTGTTTTTATTTTAACTTCCACTGTATTCCACATGTACTCACGCAGAGCTGCGGCACGAGCGCGGCGAGGTTGATGTGCGCGGGCGCGAACATGTGCAGCTGCTGCAGACAGCCCGTGGCGTCGCCCGCGCCCGCGCACAGCTCGCGCAGCGCCGCGCACGCGCACAGGAAGCGCCCCACCGCGTTGCAGCCGCACGCTGCACACATTCACACATTGCTACATTTTATCCTATTTATCTCACGTTCCAAATATACATAAGTATCAGATTTAACAAAATAGGACTTATTGTTCCTCTACTAAAAATATTATTGACTGCATGAGCAGATAATATGAAAAAATATAAATTTTTCTCATTAAAATTTTCTACTTAAAAAAAATCAGCTTTACACTGTATCCCTACACTATGTTCCCTCAGCCTATCATAGCAGGATAGGCAACATAGTGTTAGGACATAACGTTCGCCACTTTCTGCCGAATTCTGGAGGCATTGCGTGTTGAGTGGCAGAACGCCGCGCTTTGCCTCGACACTAGAGCGAAGAAATTTAAGTAAATATTTCATCTCCTCGAGTGGGGATTGAACCTACAACCAGTCGGAGCACAAAATGTAACTGTTAAGTTACATTTTGTGCTCCTGCGTCATGATTGGCCTCACTTTTGAACTTATAAATAATAAATATTATTTTAGATATAATTAAAATTATTACACTCAACTCACATTGCAACTCTGGCCCCACAACGGTAATAAGAGCAGCCAGTAGCCGTCCAATACTGCGATGTAATTCATCCGAGCATGGTGAAGCGTTAAACAGCAGCTTGAGTACTAGGTTCAACGTCGATTCCACGTGACCACGGAACATTGGTCCCGACGCGTCTACGAGCACTGACAAAGCGTGGAGCGACCACACCTGTTAATTTAAAAATAAATACATTTAAAAATTCTAAATTGTTAGGTACACTTGAACGATAGTCAAGTTTAATTAACTTTCTATACAATTAAGTTCTCAACAATAAAAAAATATACGATAGCTATCAACACGTTTAACTAACGTCAATTTTAGTCGCAATATATAAAAGACAAATAAAAATTTATGATTATTTAGTTGAGCAGAAAGAAATTTTAAACAACGAAAAATTATTGAATTTAATATAATATTTTAATAGACTCAACACAGGGGACTCTAAATAATATAGTTACATAACATTGTAATAATAAATTGCACACCTGCACTTCCACAGCCGCCGCATCCTGCGCGAGCGCTCTCAGCACCGGCAGCGCTGCAGCGCTGGACGCCGCGCCCCTCGCCCTCTGCACGGCGCCGACGGCCGCCGCGGCCGCTGCGCGCGCTGGACGGTTGGCGGAGGTGCGCGCGAGCGCTATGACGCGGTCGCTGAGCGCTTGGCTCTCCGTCTCGCCGATGCAGCTGGACAGACGGCCGGCGCAGGAGGCGGCCGCGGCGCGTACGGTGGCGCTATTTGCTGACAGACCCGCCTATTTGTGAAATAAAATAAGATAAAATATATATTTGGTTAATTCGTTTTTTATTTGTTATTTTCTTTTTTTTTTTTTTTGTTTTTTACTTCATGAAGTATCTTGCATACTGCAGAGAGCCTAATGTTAAAACACTTCTGGTTTCCACTTTCGTCCAATTTTAAGATGCTGCGTGTAGTGAGGAATAAGAGAAATTCTTTCTAGTACGTCTCAAACTTAGCATCGTTGTGAAATAAATAACAGATGTTGTGAAATTGCACTGCAGTGGCGTTAAGTGTATATATATGTTGTGTTAATACGTAAATAAAATCGCATTCTTTACAGAAGTTTAAATAAAGCAATTAAATACAGTAACATAACTTACAATAATAAGATCAGTAGCAATAGTTTTAACAGCGTCTTGTCCCAAGGAACTCTTCAGTTCAGCGAGAGTGCGCAACGCTAGTAACAGGGCCGTATATACATTTATTTGTATCGCTTCTTGACGTGTACCTTTGGACATTTTGATGCATTCTACAAAGTGCTCTAGCATCTGTTGCCTGAAAAAAGGATTTTTTTTATAAGCATATAATAAAAATATTGATATACTAAAAATAGTTATTAAATATTTCTCTGTAACTAATAGGCAATTGTACGTCCGTTGTTAATTTTGCCCGACATATTGAAAGTCCTATGAGTATGAAAAAAAATAAGAAATTTAAATACAATATAATAATCATTATCCAGAATGAGAATCGAAATCGTAACATTAAAACGGTAAAGGTAAGGTAAGTAGCACAAGGGCGACCTGTGCTTGTTGGCGGCCCTCGCGAAGGTGTGCGGGAAGAGCGCGACGGCGGCGTCCACGACGGCCACGCCCAGCGGCTGCGCGCCGCGCCGCGCGCCGTACACGCCGCACGGGTCGTGCTCCAGCGCGCCCGAGCCGCGCGCGCTCAGCGCAGAGATCAGCTGAAATACCATTTTATAAGTTATACATCCCCTGCAATAGGATTGACACCATAACCATTACGTTTGCTGCCCTTGCAACACGGTGGCCTCATATAAAAGTACAAAAATAATCATTAGGTTCCCATTAATAATACGAGTTGTAGTAGTTGTAGCCCACAACTACAAATATTGGGCAAATTTTCATAATCAACTTTTACTATGATTTTTTTTTACTTTATATGATTTTCTTATAAATAATAATGTAACATATTAAAATCATTAACGGTCATGTTTCAAAAGAAATAAAATGTTTAGAGTTCAGGTGAACATTCGTGTATTTAAATTAATTTAAATACAATATTTTTATTTGTTTTCTATGATTTATCAAACATTTTATTAAACCATTACCTGTTCCTCTATCTCAGCGTGATCTGTGTCATATATCCACCCTTCTCCACCCAACAGTATGGTATCACGTGGATGCATCGCATTTCTTAGCATACCTAATAATTAATTAATTATTAATTTGATAAATATAATTAAAAGAAAATAAGTGAAAGTGGATGTTTCGTTGATAATTCCCACAAAGACTACTAAACAGATTTAGATGAAACTTTACAGTTATATAGCTTATATATTAGAATTATACATCCACTACAATTTATGTAAATATTAATTTTCAATTTTATTGTATAACAATAATAAGCCTAAGCAGGCTTATAATATAAAAGATCCAGGCCAGATCACATACCAGTCGCAACGTTGGCCCCCGATGGATCAGACCCCGCGAGCTCCGCGGCCAGCAACCGCAGTAACGGAGCGGCGGGCGCGGACGCGGAACCTAACGCCGCACACGCCTGGTATAGGCGGAGACGGAGCAACGCTGCCGGCGCTTTGAGAGAGCCACCGTAGTTACGGATTACTGTTGATACGCTGTTATATTGATAAAGAAATATTAGGTACGAGTAGTTGACAACATTATTATTTTGCATACGGCGGAAAGTTGAGAACGGAGTGTCTTAATAGTGAACGGAGAGTTTTAACACTAGAATCCGACTGCCTGTCCTGCCACCCTGCTATGTGTACACAGCGTGTGGCAAAAAAAAATCATCACCATTAGATGACGATCATCATCATCTAACTGGAAGTGGTTCACTCTCCATTCACTAAGGTGCGGTGATATATAAAACAATTAAAAATATTTTTGTTTAAGACTATCGCGCAGTATATCTGCTAGTAAATGCGATGCACGATGGATGTGGTTTCGATGTCCATGAAGGAAATGCACTGATTAGGAGAATGTAATTAATTTATTTCCATTTTACTATTATTATTTTTTAATTTTCTTAAGGCTTTGACCATCTTACTTACTTCGTAAGAACAGCAATAGCTCCTTCTATAGGTTGTGTTAGTCTCTTGGCGGTATCTTCATTGTTGACTAAAGATGGACAATGTATGAGAAGGCTGTGCAATGCCGATAATGCCCCGGCTCGTCCCTCTAATGTTACCTGTGTGTTTTTTTTTTAATCTTAAATTTAAGTATGTAAAGTAGGCTTATTGGCAGCTTAAACAAGATTGATATACGTAACCAAATAATTAATCAAAAGGATGCAGTGTCCTACTGCAATCGCAACGGTTGCGAATTCGTTCTAAATTGAGAGAATTCATTTCATTTCCGTAATATACGGAGTGTCATAAGATGAGCATAGAGCTAAAAAAAAAGTAAATAAAAAATATATTTTATTTACCTGCCAAGTAAACGCGTCACCCCGAGCCTTTTCTGACTCAAGCTCCTTAGCTGAACGCGGAAAACTGTTCCTCCATAATAGCAACATACGTGGCAATAATCCACGCACCACTGGTACTCCTGAAAAATACATTAAATTATTAAAAAATAGATCATCATCCTGATTATAGTCGTCATCAACATCGTCTCCTACGAACGTCGTTTACAATCAGAGGCTGTATCCCTTATCGCAGCTTCATCTTACGTAGTTAAACTAGACATCATTTGAAAATTAACAATAAAATTCATAATAAAAACGCAATAAAATCAAACAAAAACTCACCCAAAGTACATATAGCGCCAACAATCAACCACCCAGCGTTGGTCCGCGCGGCTGTAAGGCGGCTGCTCTGACCCGCCGACCGCAATAACTGTTCTGCGGCGTTAAACGCCACTTTGCCGCGACCGTGTGGCACGCCGAGCGGAGAAGATTGTACCGCGCCAAGTATAGCTGCCAAAGCCGCTGAGTAACCTGTGTTGAAGATTATATAATAAATACAGTATTATTAGGACAAATGATTATATATTGTCTTATTTAGATATAATAATTCTATAATTTATGGTTTATAACTCTGTAGCTTATTATAAAAACAGGTTGTATGTGCATCGTTTTAAAATCGTTATATACTTTAAAAAAATTAAATAGATATTAAAAAAAAAAATGCAGTAAAGTAGGTTTAAGAGAGACACATGCAAAACTGCCCCCTTTTAATATTATATCACTTCCTCCTTGAGTCCAATAATATTATAAAACAATTTTTATGCAACATAGCCTACCAGAAATCCGATGCGGCGTTGAACGCGGCACATCTAACGCGTCGGCCGCGCGGTCCAGTAACGGCGTTAGGAGCGCCGGTTGCGCCACGGTTAAACCCCGCAGGCATACGGCCGCCGCTAGACGCGCGGCTACACATGGGTGTTCTAGTACCTAGAAACGTACATACAAAATTTTACATACGGTTTTCCCATGGCTAAACGGGAATAACTATGACTTATGTATGACACATGACATATGACACATACTAAGTGCCCGAGGTAACTGTGACCGCAGGTACAGTGAGTTACATTAAAACTATTAACGTGATGTAATATAGCCATTGCCTTTTTTTTATTAATGGATCAATCAACACAAAATTTTCTATAATTCTCAGCAGGAGTTACTGAGATTCTAAAACTTTGTATGCTTTGTAACAATAGTATAGCAATAGATGATTTTTTAAAATAATTTAAACAAAAAAAAATACATTGCTCCAATGTGATAACTAATTAGTATCAACAATAATAAATCATAATATTCAACAATATTACTTATATTTATTCCACTTACCTACAAATTAAAAATATTCTCAATACTTAACACATAAAATCATATAAAAATTTAAACTCACCCCAAACACCGTATCGAGAACACCAAGTGAAGTATCAGAGACCAAACTATGAACCGCTGTGCCCAGTTGTAAAGCCAACTCACCGGCCTCCGTCAACGCACACACCAACAAATGCTGACTGAATAGTGTTTCCTGTAAAAAATAATAATATATTTGTTTAGCTAGCTTTTACTTGCGACTTCGCCCGCATGGTCAAATTGTATTAACAAATAATTGTGCAACGCAGACTTCAGAATTGAGCGAAAAGTGGTGAAGTGTCCCTGCCAAATTCTGGAGTCATTGCGTATTGAGTGAACGACACCAGAGCGAAGAAATGAAAATATAAATTTAATTAAATATTGCATCTCCTCAAGTAGGGAATGAACCCACAAGCAATCGGTTTTACAGTCTCACATTGTGCCCCAGCGCCACGACTGGCCTTTTATTACTACTACTACTACTAACTTCACGCTTTATCCCTAGCGGGGTAGTCAGAGAGAACGGAGCGCCAAACGCTACGGTCTCTACATACCTCTTTCGCCTCGTCCACTGTCATCAACCTCTTCATACATGCCCTCCGGGGAGGCCTTTTATTATTTTGATTTAAATAAATATTACAAATTGAATACCTGATTGCAATCTTTAGCATTCTCCGGGTTAAAGTCAATACTGTTCATTTGTTTTGCCACTATCTGTATAATCTCACGACACGCCGACGCTTGTGCTTTTTCACCGAGCATCTTGCCTAATGTGTTTCTTAATATGTAACTTATACATTTTCTGGAAATAAAAAGAAAAAAGGAATACAAAAAACGAAATAGGAAAAAAGAAAAAAGGGAATACATTGGTTGCCTCTAGCTCAATTTACCAGTTGAATTAGGAATGGCACCCACACCACAGTTGTGGGTTCCATTCTCAATTCAAGATTCCATCGAATAAACGGTCTTCATGGTCTCTAGACTAGGCGTGCCTATAAAAAAAGTATAAAAAACGTACCTTGAATATACAGCGTCCACGTGAGAGCTGGCCGCTTTAGGATTCGCCACCAAGTCCAATACATGAGTCAAAAACGTAGTCATGTTGCGTTCCAACCACACTCCGCCCATATTTTGTACGAATACTACATAAGCCTAAAGAAAAAAACAATCTTTAAAATAATCGAAATTGGACTATTTAGTAAAAATTTGTCAGCACAATAAAAAAGGAGGACCTCCGTTTCTTTCTATGGGTTAATTTTTAAAAATCTTATTATTTAAGATTTTTTAACAAGTGATCATTTTTTTTATGAACCATCAGTAAATAATGCTAAATGCTACATCTTACCATATAATGGAGTTAAAATTAAAGTTAATCACAGCACTAGTGTATAATACAATAAATAATATATATATTTATTTGAAATATAATAAATATTTATACATTAATTTGAAAACTCTCGTAAAGATAGAATAAAACAATTGATCATTAGTATATCATTTTCTGAAAGATTATTTATAAATTTATCATACTACGGAGGCCAGTCGTGGTGCAGCGGCACGAAGTGTGACTGTAAAACCGACTGGTTGTGGGTTCGATCCCCACTCGAGGAGATGAAATATTTACTTAAATTTATATTTCCATTTTCTTCGCTCTGGTGTCGAGGTTAAGCGCGGCGTTGAGTTCTGCCACTCAACACGCAATGCCTCCAGAATTCGGCAGCAAGTGGGGAACGGAGTGTCTTAACACTAAGTTCCCTCTGCCTACCCTGCTGTGTGCGGGATACAGCGTGAAGCTGATTTTTTTTTTTTTATCATACTTACATTTGTAACACACACGCGGACTTCCCTATTGACGCCGGAACCGGATTTGATAATTTCGCCTTTTAAAAATGAAGTACCGCCTCTTAGAAAAGCACCCATCAACAGGTTCAAAGCCTCATCTAGGGATATAACGTTCTTAGGCGGGTCCTTTTTGTTTTGTTGCACTAGGAAAATATGAACAAATTATAAAAACTAATATTTAATTTATATAGATTTTTTATTCGGCATTTGTTATACTATATTAAAAATTATAAGATATATAATAATATAAATATTATATTATAAATATTATTATATAATATTTTCAGAGAAATCCTGCATATTTTAAAAAAAATGGGGTAAACTCGTTTCCTTTTCGAAGGCAATTTAAAACTGTATTATTTATTTTTAATATATATTTTTTTGCTGATGCTATTTTTTGCTGAGTAACAAATAACTCTGTTCCCCACTTTCCGCCAGAACTTCGAGGTATATGTTGAGTGGCGGAGCTCAACGCCGTATGTTTATTTTTAATAAATTGCCAAATACCTTGTTGCATGCCAATTTTCGTTTTTGTGTTGATATTGGTTGTTTCACCAGCTTGCGTTATTGCTATCAAAGCACCTAATAGCTCCGCAACGGCACATCTGTAAATCAATCGAATTTTTAAACAGTTATTAACTTTTACGATATTCCCTGATGACTTCTTGTTCAATCATTTACGTTTCATAAATGATTTAATCAGCAAATATTGATTATAGCTTGAAATCAGGTTTAATGTCATTAAAGAATTTTCTTTGACTGCTTTAAAATAAAGCTAGTTCAGTAGTAACTTACTACCTAAAACTCAGAACGTTTTTAATTACCACTTCATAATATAGCCGTATATACACCGTGGTCCTCAGGGTGCCACAGGGTTTTCAAAATAAAAATATTCTTTATTCAGGTAGTTCTCAATAAGCGCTCTTGAATCAAGTTCAAGTTATACAAAAATGTCACAAGTGTCAGTCCTAGGCGAAGCTATCACCAGCTCCGAAGGTACGTACAGCTAATAATAGCAGACGAAAATCTCGCACACAGCAAGGTACACAGAGGGAACCTATTATGAAAACACTACGTTCCCCACTTTTCACAGAGTGCTGGAGGCATTGCATGTTGAGTGGCGGACCTCAACGCAGCGCTTTGCCTCGACACCAGAGCGAAGAAATGAAAATATAAATGTAAATAAATATTTTATTTCCTCAAATGGGGATCAAACCCACAACTAGCCGATTTTAAAATCACACTTTGTTCCGCTTATGTCCCGACTGGCCTCATCCAGCCTAGGTACAAAATGAAGCGTCAAACGCTATGGTAATGATTTTATTAGTAATTAATAAATAAACTATAAACATTGAAACCGCCGTAAAAAACCGCCGCTGCGTGTGCACGCTGTGCGCATGCGCGCGCACGTCCGCTATACACACCTCAGCGCGTAGTCGCTGGGCTGCACGGCGCGCAGGCAGGCGGCCGCCACGGCGTCCACGTCGGCGGGCGTGACGCGCAGCAGCGGCAGCATGTGGCGCAGTGTGTGCGCCGCCGCCGCGCGCACCGCCGGCGCGCGCTCGCTCAGCAGCGCCGCGCGGGTCGCGCGCGACACCTCGCGCAGCGCCGTGCCCGCCGCCGTCCCCATGCCCACGCAAATCTGCTTATGTCATTCATTGTTTTATTTTAATTTTAAAATATATATATTTAGAATATTGTAGTATCATAATTTATAAAATTTAATTTAATTTATTTAGATCTCTGCTATTAACTTTTTTATATATTAGTATCTTTACTAACACCATGTACTTGGAGGGTTATTTTCCTTTTATGACTTCACGCTGTATCCCACATAACAAGGTATCATCCATATTACACTACAATAATAATAAATTACAAATACACTGTCTGTTTTTAACCTTATCAAGAGTATTCATGATTTCAAGTCTGGTCTGTGATTCAGCACTCTTCATGGACCTTATCAGGGTTGTCACTGTTTCTTCATACGATCTTCCCATCATGCGACCTAATTTTTCATACATGCTGCCAAGGCAGCATATAGCAGCTCTAAAAATTTTACATTACATTATATAAAATATAAGACAATAATTAACTAAAATTTACTATATACATAAAAAACATTTCTATCAAAAGAAATACAAAATACTCAAATTATTGAAATTTACAGGTCAACAAGTTGTAACATATGTTAACATATTTTTTAGAGACTTATCTAATGGCATCCAAAAAAACCTGATATTGAAAAAGTCAAACCAATTTTGAGTGATTTACAGTATATATAATTAAACACAATATAACTCATATTAAAAATTATATAATATAAATAAAATTCGTAATAATAATATATAAACTTTACTCACAGTCTAGTGGGCAGATATGACGGTGAATCATCTTTAACTTTTATAATGTCATTACATTTGTTCACAGTATCAAATAACAGGAAGGTATCTCCAACTGAGAACAGTGTCGCCAAGCATCTTGCTAACAGCCTCCGTGCAGGAACTCCAAGATTCTCACGAAGTAAACTAACCAACTGTGCTACTAACTTTTGTTGACAGCTCTTCAGATCTGACTGTAAATAGATAAAATATGTTGTGGTCTTTTTTCGCATCTCGCATGATTTATAAGGAACAAAGAAAACCTAGTGTTGAGACACTCTGTTCTCCAACCAATTTCAACATTGCTTGCTGAGTGAAAGAACTTAAGGCTCTACTTTGCCATCTCATCAGAGCCAGAAAAACAAAATAATATAGTCCTATGAGTAAAAATCAACCCACAATCATCAACTTTACACACTTAAAAAAAACCTTTGCCCATGTGCCATAACAGCTGATGAACTAATATCCTAATTATTTGTTTTATTTTATATATCTTATGAGTTAAATGTCATATTTAAGCACAAGAGGCCGTTCAAGTATTATGTAAGCAGTTTTTTTGCAATTATTAAACTTAGAAATATTTCATTGAAAATGTCAAAAATAAGCAAACCCAAGGCCCCTTCCCTACAGTGCTTACGTAATACTTGAACGGCCCCCAAGTGGTTATCTTCAATGTTGGCTAATTATTATTACCTATTAAAATTTGAAATATGTGAAACCTTTCTTATAAGTTTTATTATCTTTTTAAACATCACATAGAAAATAAATAATATATATTCAATCAATTAGTTTTATGTTATTTTGTTTGTTGTCGTAGAATTTGATAACTTTGTACAATTACAGTAGTTTATTACAGTCTACCTATAATATGAAATATATGTAAATCTAATTTTAAATAATAAATAAATTACTTTCATTTCCTCGCTCTAATAACAACACAAAGATTAGCATTACAAGTTTCATTTCTCAATATTATGTCTCATTTCTAAAAAAATATGCAGAATTGGGAGAAAGTGAAAAGAGAGTCTTAACACTACTTTGATTTCTTCTACCAATACACTAGTGTATGGAAGTGGAAAGCTAAAAAAAATACTGAAGCAAATGTAAAAATGTTACTTTCACTATTCATGTAAAGCCACTTTTATATCCTACACTTAAGATAGCAGCTATATACTATAATTGTATTTATGCATAAGTTATGACTTCTTTAAACTGAAGCCATATATAATGGTATTATATTTTAAAATTATGAGAGCAAATTGTAACTGTAACTATATACATATGTAAATATATTTGACAACATAAACTAAATTCATATTTAAATACATAGACTTGCAGTTTTATTATAAAGAAGAAGACATTAAGGTTGTCATCGTAGAGCAGCTACAATGTTTGACTGTTATTGTGATGGCTGACTCAATATTCTCTCTGGGGAATGATTTATTGATTTGATTTGAACAGAAAGACTAATCTGCTAAATGTGGAATATTGTTGTGTTAAAAAAATATAAAATATCTTGGAACCAAACAAAGTATATTTGTTACTTATGTTAACTAAAATATATAAAAACTTCTTACCTTGTGTGCAGCAACTAGTACTTTATCAAGAAATCTAAGCCATTCAAAAATGAAATGTGGTTTCTTATCATCCGGAAGTTGCTGTAGAGCAGCTTCGTTTAGGGTTAAAGAATGGGATACCTCCATAATTATAAAACTAAAATAAAACAAGACAAAAAATTGTGATAGAATTAATAACTTTAGGCATTGTAAGTTAAAATAACAAATGTCTATTTAGTTGCTATTTGGTCATATGTTTTATAATTGAAATATACCAATAAACATTAAACAAGTAACATGACGTAATTTTAGCTTTGCCTAAATTAGTAGAAAAACAATTAGTAGAAATGGTACAATTCCTTTTACCTGAGATGATATTGTTGTAGGCCTAATTTAGCATATTATATTTTATTTAACGTTATTAATAACGAAGTCTGATATTGGCCATTAAATAACCAATAATGTTAAACTTATAAATAAATACACAAAAAAAATATTATTAAATATATTATTCAGAAGAAACAAGACCTTCGCTAAATTTCTAAATGCTAAAATAAATTACCGACGGCCGTAAACAATGGCGTCATCCGTGAATCAGATATTGTTATAATAAACGAAAGCTGTAATATAAATGTTGGAGCTGGAATAACCTATTTTTTCCTCTTAAAAGTAATTGTTTCATACCTATGTTATTATAATAGAATTAGTTCAGGATACTTACTTAAATTTAATATTTTAAATTTAATAACTATATTCACATCATTATTAATGTCTGAGTAAGCAGATCAAAATTACGTTAAATGAAAAGGGTTTAAAAGCACTAAAGATATACCTAATACTTTTATTTTCTAAAATGTGAAAGAAAATTACAAAAATAAAATTGTAGCAATTACGATTGTCAAACTCCGTAATGTCAATATTTCTGACGAGTGACGACTGTCAAATATGTCAGATAAAAATTGTCCATTCTTTATCTATAACTTACCTTTTCAGGCCATTAAATTAAAAAAAAAAAAAAAAAAACTTACCTTTTTAAATATGGCAAAGAAAAACATAGAGAGGTGCTATTTCTCACTTACTATTAATGCTCACATAAAAATAACAGTATGTTCAACAAATATTTTTTGGAATTAAATCTATACTCTAGCTTGTCTTTTTCCTTCGTTTAATAAAACGCATAACTCGTAAAAGTATTTTTTATAGATATTATTGAAATAATTAACGTCAATACATTTTTGGATTTACTTAACTAAAAATCTATTCTTAATACATGAAATTCAATTAACATTATACGCTAAAGTGATGAAATTTGTACTACGATGAGCAGTTCATTGGATTTTTTCTTTAGAAAAAAAGGTAAGAGCTAACCATAGACATATTTTAACTAAGAGTTCAGTGATTCGCTTATTTAAGAATCAAGAGTCCAGAGATTTAGAAATTTTAGGATTGGCATTCTTGAACGTTGGCGTCTAGAAACTGGCAAGTGGCAGTAGCACGTCCAAAAAGTATTAACTACAATAGATGACTTATAAAGTTAACGACTTCTGCCGATTTGTTGGCGTGTGATGTGAAAAATACCATTTTAAAACGATTGTCCCAACTATATTTGATCTATGCTCTAAGTCTGCAAAGTACATAATAAAAAATTATAAATATAATTAGTTCTCTTCCAATAAGAATAATTGGACTGTGTAAAGTGAAATGTTCTGTATATCATGAAAATACGATTATACATATAGCAGTTATCTAGATTTGAGAAAATGAATAATATGAGTTCACAGCAAAGCCCGGCAAACCTGCAGTCTGTCGTTGACAGAGAAAAGATTTATACATGGATACTAGAGCTATGCAATCCAGAAACACGTGAAAATGCCCTCTTAGAACTTAGTAAAAAACGAGAAGTTGTACCAGATTTAGCGCCAATGCTATGGCACAGTTTTGGTACCATTGCAGCATTGTTGCAGGAGATTACGAATATCTACGTGGCAATGATACCGCCTACTCTCACAGCCCACCAGAGTAACAGAGTCTGCAACGCCTTGGCCCTAATGCAGTGCGTCGCATCTCATCCTGAAACAAGATCAGCTTTCCTCCAAGCACACGTACCATTGTTCCTCTACCCCTTTCTTCATACTGTCTCGAAAACACGTCCATTCGAATATCTGAGGCTAACTAGTTTAGGTGTGATTGGAGCCCTCGTGAAAACTGATGAGCAGGAGGTGATCACTTTCCTTTTGACTACAGAAATAATACCATTGTGTTTACGTATTATGGAAAATGGTTCTGAATTATCAAAGACCGTAGCTACATTTATATTGCAGAAAATTTTGTTAGATGATAGTGGTTTGAGTTACATATGCCAGACCTATGATAGATTTTCTCATGTAGCAATGATTTTAGGAAAGATGGTACTATCTCTAGCTAAGGACCCATCAGCAAGGTTGTTAAAACATGTTGTTCGTTGCTACCTCCGTCTCTCTGATAATCCTAGGGCACGAGAGGCATTAAGGCAATGTCTTCCAGACCAATTGAGAGATACAACATTTGTTGCTTGTCTCCAGGAGGATAATTCAACTAAACATTGGTTGACACAGTTGATTAAGAACTTGGATGCCCAGCCGCCCCCAGCAAGCCCAGCCCAACAGAATATGTGAGATTCAAGTATATATCGCTTTTCTCACTACAATGCTTACAAAAGATAATATTAACCTAACAATCTTCAATTAAGGTTGTAAGATTAATAATATATGATAAAACCTAAGGTGCAACCTCACCTGGATTAAATGCATTGTAGTGGGATGAAAGCAATTTATATATATTGAGAACAATCTTGTCGACTGTATCTTTGCTACTCATAAGTTTTGACTGTCATATAAAAATTTAGAGGTAGGTATAACATGTGCCTGAAAGTGCAAATCAATATTGTACCATAGCTATAATTAATGAACTAGAATGAATTGAATTTACATATAGAAATATAGATTTGCACTTATTTGCTAGCATATTTTATTAATTGACATTGAAAATATTGTATAATTATTTTTAGCAAGATCTTTCTTTATAAAACAAATCAATTAGCAGCGTGTTGCAAAAAAATGTATTATTTTTAGGTACAAAACAAAATGAGAGCTAATTTTGTATGGTGATGTAGTAGAGACTGGACTAAATAAAAATATTAAAGTTTTCAAAAATTTTAACTTTTGTCTTTAATTTTTGTTTGTTTAATATGAAACTAACTTTACTATAGTGCAGCCCATTCCTCAAAGAACATTATAACAAAATAAAAATTTAGAAGTCTGGACCTCTTATGGGATAGATTGAAATAGCCCACTGTTTTTGTCCTACAGATTGAATATCCGATCTGTTATTGTGTTCAATGTGCTTATTATCCATTTTCCTTAAATCATTTTCATTAAATACTTTATATCCTTTACCACCAATATCTGACTGTTGTAATATTTTAGTACTCTCTAGAACTTTGATTGTGACACTTGATTTTGATTTAGAGTTGCTTCTGTGGTTACTGAGAATACTATTAAAATTATCAAAGAATTGTGTCCCACAGCTCACCGTCTCTATGCAGTGAGTGCATGATTTATCTAATAGGGATGCACTTTTTTTATATATAGTTTGAATTTGTTTAGATCTATGTTTTGAGTTTTGCTGTATATTATTACATTTACAAATGACAATGTTGTCCCTTTTTCTTACTATTGTTACACAGTTATTATCACAGCGTAAAGGCCCAGAGATGTCGGTGTTGATAGCAGAGTTATTGAAGTACTTTTTTAACACTATTTTTGTAGTGTTCAATCTATTGGATGTATTGCTGTTATGTGACAATTTTTTATTTACAACTTTCTTTTTCTGTGAATACAATGATGGTACCACTCTATCATTTTGTGATATATGTAAATCAATTTTATTATTTACTTCTGATGAACTCAAAATGGGATCAACAATATCATTGCAAAGTTTTTTAGCTATAGTGGACATTTTATTTATGTTTTTTGTTATTACATTATTTGTGGACATAAAAAAATAAATTTTTGTTTTTGCTTAACATTTTCTTCATTTTTTTAATTTAAAACATTATATATTTGTTATATGTCAAATTATGTACATTCAAAGTCATTACAATGTCAAATAACATTTTTCTAAATACTCTCATTACTTTTTTATAAAGATTTTATGCATGCAGCTTTCCTTATTATATGCAATCTTTTTAACTGTTAATTTTTCATCAAATCAACTTAATGTTTTGTTTTCCTGGAGATTTGTTAGATGTAAAATTAAATATAGTAAACATTTTTTAAACAAAAAATAATTTATAAATATACTTAATACTTACAAAATATTCATTTCATAATTGGTTCATACTGTTATGATATTAGAATGTTTTTAAGTCAACTACAGTTTGATTTTTCAGAATTATTTACGATTTAAAAATATTCCTTTTTGTTGATCTCTTTTTTTTTATATTAAAAGATCATTGAAGTATACATTATCAATGGGTCTTTAAGGTCTCGGAATACAGAAACAACAAGTTTCTCCTTTATTTAAAAATTCAAATGTAAAATATTCTGAAAATTATACAAGAAGAACTTTGTAAATAATAACAATAGTAATATCATTAAAGTGATAAACTACTTAATGCCAACTTTTTAGTCTTGTAATTGGCATCTATATAATATTATATTAACAATTAGTGTACCAAGGTTCTAGATTAAGATATATCTCTTAACTTGTTTAATAGTTTTAAGCGTTAATAATATTGTCAATTAATAAATACTTGAAATACAAATAATATAATGTATAAAGCTGTAGTATGCTTTTAAGTTAATATGATATAATTTAACAAATTTAGAGATTTTGTAAGTAAGTAGTTTGTATCTATAAATGATAAATAATTTATAATAAGATAAAAGATAATTATTAAGCTTAATTTTGATAGGAATAAAAAAATTACCTAAAATATTTAATAACTAAATTTTCCAGTAAATAGACTGAGAATATAATTTAGTTAACGAATATGTGTATTAATTTATATTGTTAGTTAATAGACATTCGTATATTTGATAAATAATTAAGCTCAAAACTATAAACTTAAGATATACCGAAGATTAAGAATTACTGTACCTACTTATCTCTTTTAAAACTGCCTTAACATTTTTTTGTTGTATATCTTTTGCGACAAAAATTAAAAATTTGCTTTGTAATAAACGCTATTTACTATATTATTTTTTATTTTTTTCATACAAAAGTTTATGCTACATTTTTATTAAATACTCGCGTTTTGACCCGCTTGAACTATGCGATTGTAGCGATTCATTAAACGCGTAATCCGTCCTACATCAACTCAAATAAAACATCTGAGGATAAAACAAAAACAGAACTCAGTGCTAAAATCAATACAGGTGATCCAGAACAACGGTGGTAGGAGTTAAAAAATCAATTATATAAAATTTTTGCCATCATTAACGGTGCGTCATCTCTCCCATTCTATTTAACAAATACGGTGAACTGATAATGTGCGAAACCCTACATCAATGGGATGGCGGCATCAAGATAGGAATTTAGGCTGTCAAACCGGAATTCATGATCTTCTTGAGGAGCTACAGAAAACAAGCTTAGACTTTGGTCTCTTCGTTAAAAAGAGCAAATCCAAAGACATAATACTCGACCGCCTGCACATCACTTTAGCAAACCAATATGCTTAACAACTATGAGATAGTTAATGAATTATAATAGCTTGGGTTAGTCATCAACAACTAGAGTTGTGGACTCAAAAAAATTAAAATAAAAATTAAATTAGCTTCACGCTATATCCCGCACACAGCAGGGTAGGCAGAGGGAACCTAGTGTTAAGACACTGCGTTCCCCACTTTCTGCCGAATTTTGGAGGCATTGCGTGTTGAGTGGCAGAACTCAACGCCGCACTTTTGCCTCGACACCAGAGCGAAGAAATAAAAATATAAATTTAAGTAAATATTTCATCTCCTCGAGTGGGGATCGAACCCACAACCAGTCGGTTTTACAGTCACACTCCGTGCCGCTGCGCTACGACTGGACTCAAAAAGGGGCAAAAAGTGCCAATACATCCATACTGTATCTCGAACGTTACCAGCGACTATCCCGCACTTGCCTGCAAAACGTCCTCACATATTTTAGACATATATCGCGCAGGAAATAACACTATACCTCGAAAAACTCACGGTGATAGGGAAAACGATTCACAGTACTGAGGGACCGACTAAAGAAAGAGAGAGAGTCGTTTCTAAGATTAGCGTATTCAAACACATAGAAAACGGATTAAAATTTAAAAAATCATTGCTTTTCATATTATCTTGGGATATATTACATATAGCATCAGTTACAGTTTTATTATATGTATAGACTAGCAACCAGCTCGCAGCGTCGCCCGCTTCAACAACACCATAATTTATAGGTCTGAATTGCTTTTATGTTTTAATAGCATTATAATTTTAAAATCTCTAGAAAGAAAAAACTTAAATATTCAATAAAACATTTTATAGCAATTTTATCGAACTACAATAATAATTCATATATTTCTTTTATTTATTAATCAATTTTATATAAAAGAAAAAGTGAATTGTAAGGACACAAAAGTGAAAACAGCACTTGCCTGCACCGCACCGTATCCTCATATTGCGTGTTGAGTTACGGATCTCAACTCCGCCCTGTTTGTCTTGGTGTCAGAGAGATGAAATGAAAATATCAACAAATAATTAATTCCCCCGTGTGGGCTCGGCCCACAACCATCGAATTACAGTCACACGATTGTGCTTATGCGCCACGGCGGCCTCAATTTATGCTTTTATTTACAAGAAACCGCATCGAAGATAAAGCCTAAACTGGCATTGTTTCATCTAAAAAATGGTAACCAACCGAAGGCTCGGTTTCGGCCAAAAATTGTATTTTCGGCTGTACCAAGACTAAGTAAGAGCCTGTCATACGCCACACTACGAATAATAAAGGCAGTTTATTAATATCCAAACATTAAAATAAAATTATTTATAACAAATGCATATAAGTCTTGCTCGGAAAGGTTTTCTTAGTTGCGTATTTATCACATTAAAATAAAGAAAAATACCAAAGCAAAAACATTTTATTTAAGCAGCCTATATAACTTTACAGATGTTTTGGGATACGACCGCGGTTAATTCTTGTTTTTTTTTTAAACAAAAATTATTTTAGACAATAGTTTGAGAGCCCTGTTGTTTATTTAATACTACTACACGATATAACTTCAAAACTTATTTTATTATATTTACAGCTAAGCCGTTGCATTACAGTCACACCCTTGTACCGCAGCCTTTTACTAAAATAATAATTAATTAATACTTATCCTAACAAATACACCACGAATAAATTTTATTTACTTAATTAGTAATTGTAATTTCAGGTGATCTCCAATATCAAATATTAAATTCCTGGTCTAAATTCCAGGCCGCTTTAGGAGAAATATAAAATTTACTATTTCTTTTTACAACAATAATAATGAAACCTCTTCTTTTACTTAATTGGAAAATAAATTCATTGTTCAACAGTTACACAAATTTTAAATCATTTTGATACTTTTCAAATTGTGTACATTTCCTGTTGTCGACGAAGTTCCGTCGTGTGTTTTCTATACATTGTATTGGAACATGGAAAAACTACTGCAATAAGGCTATTCTACAATTGCATGGAAGGGAGTCATTACGAAACCGCACAGTAGTGGTTGTCCATCATGGGGGTGGTACTCCAGTATGTTGAATCTTCTTCACGAGCGTCCATCAAAGCTCGTACTTTTCCTTCATGCAACCATCCCATGTCAACAGACGTACAGCCAATTTGAAAAAAAAGAACTGAATAAAAAAAAAATGTATGAAAAATGGCGCTATCTATCGCTTAAGGCTAATTAAAAAGGATTCAGAGTTGTTATAATTAGACATCGTTACAAAACACAATATTACGTTTTCTTATTTTTTTATTCACTTCTTCATTTCTTTTGGAAATGAAGAAGAAAACAATCAACGTAAAAATAATTTAATTATAAATTTATTATGTTTCCAAATTAAGAAATATATTTATTTTTGTTGTTAGTTATTTAAAAGTTCTTGCAATTGCAACACTGACCACTGTGGAACTTTATTGTATTGAACTTTATTGATATTAAAAGATTTAAAAAATCGACGAACGAAACCAAACCAAAAAAATGTTATTGTATGTTGCGGCTATACACAACCGCTGCTTATTTATCGCCTAACTTTTTTTTTCTAACTCTAGTGTGTTATTAGGACTTTCAGAGTGCTGCTTCTATCAATACTCAATCTCTATTCTATTCTACCTACTTGATTGACCCCGGCTATCTCTAATTAAGTGTATTATCTATGATTGTCATGTACCAGATAGAGAACTTTTTATATTTTTTTTATTTATTACTTTTTAATTTTAGTCCGTAGTCAAATGCGTCATCCTAAAATAGAATTTTTTGCAGGTCTGCCTGTCAGCAGGAAAAAAAATGTTGGTTTTAATAGTCATTGAAAATGTCAGTTTTTTTAAATAGCTACATTTTGCTATGACAGCAGAGAAAACACATATATTAGATAAATTAGATATTAATAGAGTCAGTTATTATACAAATTCACTTACTATATTGCGCCAAATGAAACCATAGACGAAAAAACTTATATGCTGTAATCAATTGTCAAATATGACTGTCAAATGCCAAATGCTATGTAAAATATTGTTTTTAACAAATAGCAATTATGACAGACAATTTTTCAAATTATCATTATTAGACAACAAATATTTAGGCAAACACATGATGTAACTATTAATTATTATACATTGCACAACTCGCACTAAGGCCATAGTCACCATGTGGGTCTTCGGATATGGATCCCTTGTTTGGAAAGTAGATTTTAAATATGAATTAAAAGTTATAGGTTATATACAAGGTTACCTCAGGAGATTTTATCAGCATAGCATTGATCACAGAGGAATACCGGAAAAGGTAAATTATTTGATAAATTGAAATACTATAAATTCCATTCATAAATAATTTTCAGCATTTGTCTATATTATCGTAAAAATTTTACAATAATTTATTATGTAAATAAATATTTTCAGCCTGGCCGAGTGGTTACCTTAGTTCCTACCGATGATCCGAACAGTAGAGTTTGGGGTGTTGCTTATAAAATTAGAACAGAGGACATTGAACAAGTAACAAATCATTTAGATTTTAGAGAAAAGAATGGCTATTCAAAACAATTTGTTACATTCCATCCACAAGATGATAATCTTGATCCCTTTACTCTAACTTTATATGTAGCTACCAAGGATAATGAATCTTATGCAGGTAAATTTAAGCTACTTTTAAAGCATACTACACTAACACATTCAAACCTGCCATTTAACACACAGTGTCTTGAATTAATGTGAAAAGTAGAGAAAAGAGTGTGACACAACATTCTCTATTAAGCAGAAAATGTGTAATGTTAAGAAAATTATAATCTTACTACTGTCTCTTAAAGTATTGTTGTTGTTGGTTTGCAAAAGACAATATGTTGGGCCATGCACTGAACATCCAAAATTAATTAGGATATATGGCCAAAATACTAAATATAATGTGAAATATATTAAATTTCATTTTCTCTCTGGTAACAAAATAAATGCATTTTATTTATTTTGTTACGACTGAGACTGATAGATTAAGGCCCATATTTATAAATCACTCTCAAGTCAGACATTGATCTTGAGATGCTGTTTTCATTCCTAGACATGTGATGTGTGATGAAAATGGCATCTCTGCCACAATGCCTCAAAAATTGGGCAAAAGAGTAGGGAGGGAATATTTTAATATGAAGTTTTCAAGGTTTATTAATTTTTAAAGCTGCATTTTATTTTTTTTTTTTATTTTTATTATAATTGTTGGCCAGTCGTGGCACAAAGGCACAAAGTGTGACTGTAAAATTAACTGGTTATGGGTTCAATCCCCACTCGAGGAAGTGACATATTTATTTACATTTATTTTTTCATTTCTTTGCTCTGGTGTCTTGGCAAAGTGTGGCGCTGAGTTCCGCTACTCAATATGCAATACCTCCAAAACTCGGTGGAAAGTTGGAAACAGTTCCCTCTGCCTACCGTGATGTGTGCGGGATCTCATACAATTTTTAAAACATTGCATGTTGGGTGGCCGAACTCAATACCAATCTGTTATGAGAGACCAAATGAAAATAATTTGCCCCCCTGAGCGGGAATTGCACCCTCCAACCCTCACATGTACAGTAGTTGCGCCAAAGTGCCATGGATTGAATCATCTAATCAAGAAAATTAAGTGATTGTAAATGACCTCCATAGATATAATATTTTATACAAATTATTATTACAAATTTCAGGCCCAGCCTCTATAGAAGATATTGCAAAGCAAGTAATCAGTTGCCAAGGTCCGAGCGGCACAAATAAGGAATATGTGTATAATTTGGCAAAAGCGATGAGACATTTGTTACCTGGCATTGAAGATGACCATCTATTCTCTCTGGAAGCTGCTTTAAAAAAAATAGACCCAGACATGAAAAAGAAATAGTTTAATTTATTTATTTGCAAATATATTTTTGTTTGTTTTTGTGTAAAATTCATACTCTTGAAATGAATGATGCTATTCATTTTACAGCCATTGAGATTTTATAGAATTTTATTTATTTTGATTATATAAATCGCATTTAATAGTTCTAGAAGTTTTCATATGAATACTTTTTATTTTAATATATTGAAGAACTTACAGTAATAATGTGACAACCAATTCTTTATTTACCATTCAACAAAGTTATATATTGTTTAACATATCAAGTTTGTACAGTAATTTTATGGAGGTTTTATTGACCTATACAAAAATATAGTAAATTTCATACTATTACATATTAATGAAAATTAAATATTGCACTAAAATGTTTAGTTGTTACTGTCAAACGTTCTAATTCACTTTATTAAAATTATTTAATACAAAATAATATCAATAAGTTTGTGAAGTCAGTTCTTGAAAAATTGTTGTTCTGATTCCAAATATATCCAATGGAATTTTGCCTGTGATTTTAATTTTTTATTACAAACTGAACTTGTATATTTAAGAACCATACACATACATATATAGTATGTGTATGGTTTTGTTGTTAATGTTGTTGTTTTTTTATTAAAGCATTAAAATTAAATAAGTAGATTTGATATCTTCGTTTGAAAATTAATAAGATTTCATGGATACTAGTAGGAAGGTAATATCCTCTTTATTTCTATGCTAATTTATTATATTATTTGGGAATCATAAAAAAAATATCCAAGTAAATAAAAGAGATATATTTTTGCTGTATATTTCTAAGACGTCGATATATTTTTTACGTTGTTGTCTTGTAAAATTTCATGATTTACTGTTATGTTGAGTTCTGCCATTCAGCATGTATCGTCCAAGAGTGAAGGACAGAGTAAGTAGGTCACTAGGTGCCATATGGCTATCCTTTAATATTTAAGAGATGTGTAAACATATTACAGTATGGTCAACAAATCATGGCCACTAATTTTGATTATTTCTTTTTCGAGTAAACAATGCGCAAAGGTTCAGAAAATCTAACTTCAATCGCGGCCGCCTGGCCACAACTTGTTGACTGTACTGTAATTTATAAAAATAAAATAATTAGACAGAATAGGACAGAATAAAATGAAGAATATTACAAATTTTAGTAACATTTATTAATCAAAATAGAATTCCTTACAACAACTAGCAAATACTATTATTTAAACAGGAAAATATACGTTCGTTTTATTTTAAATGTACATCTATTTGATCAAAGAGGAACAAATATAAGGACATTTTTCAAATATTACATTCAACGTTTATAGAAGTACACAGTATCGAAATTATAATCAATATACGATTTATGATTTCATTACATAGATAAGACTGATTATTTTTTATCGAATATAATCGAAATGTCTCGAATGAACGCAAGCATATTCGTTAAATCGTTTTTCAAACATTTCCCCTTTAATGTTTCAAACTTTGAACATAGTAAAATATATACAAAAAAAAAAAACATTATATATTTATAATTGTTTTACCACAAAAATACATCAAAATATGTTTCATTTAATACAAAATTATCACATACAAAATATGAATCATTCGTAAATAACACAAAAAAACAGGAAACTGCTTAACATCTATGTTGTAATAAATAAAATTTATATTATATGCATAACTAAGTATATTACAATTTTCATATTATTAGCGGTAACGGCCTTCTACTCAATTCAATATGGTAGGTAGATATATTAAATTATCATTCTTTAAAGCGATAAATATCAATCGCAAGTGAAATATTTACAAATACGGTTAAGAAACAAAAGTACTATTAATTAATTAATAATAAATCAGCTTCACGCTGTATCCCGCACACAGCAGGGTAGGCAGAGGGAACCTAGTGTTTTTTTTTTTTAGACACTCCGTTCCCCACTTTCTGCCGAATTCTGGAGGCACTGCGTGTTAAGTGGCAGAACTCAACGCCGCGCTTAGCCTCGACACCAGAGCGAAGAAATGAAAATATAAATTTAAGTAAATATTTCATCTCCTCGAGTGGGGATCGAACCCACAACCAGTCGGTGTACAGTCACACTTTGTGCCGCTGCGCCACGACTGGCCTCAGTTTAATTAATTAATAATAATAATATTAATTAATTAATTAATAATATTAATTATTAATAATAATTAATTCTTAGGTCTCCAAATGCAGACATGGATAACGCAGAGTTTTGTCGAGTTAGTATCACATGGCACGTATTTTATCAATTTACGATAACCTTTTGCATTAAGATAAAATTAGAGGATTTGCCATCGTTAGTTTCAGTACAAATATTAAAAATATAATAATATAATGTTGTTACTGTATCAATTTACTTCAATTTTTATCAGGTGATAAGATACTGACGTCATTACATGTTCTAAAGCCGGACCTACCTTTGAAACGCCCTAAGTTATTTTCCATTTAATATGCACTTATTGGAACCGTTCAAGTTTCTAAGTAGTTAAATTTAATTATGTTTATAGTATTAAATTTTCACAAAATTAACATGTTCTTTTTTCACAATTGTACACAGACGGTTTGTAAATCCACCTTGAACTGTCTTTGGCCTGAACAACGTTACCCATATTCATTGTTTTTCGCTCTTGACACCTTTATTTCTACCTAAAAGTTTATCTATGAAACTTCTCTTTCTCTTGACTTTTTTCCCTTCTGCTTTCTGGTTGTTCTCTTCCGCTTCTGCTGTTATTTGATCAATAAGCGCTGGAAAGGTGAGGTCTATAATTTTATCAACTTGTGGCTTTTTAACTGAATCTTTCCTTAGTGCTTGTTTAAAAGAGGATAACTCAGGCACGTAATCATTTTCTTCTAACTCGGAGAGAGAGATTTTGGAATCGTTAGTTTTGTTAGGAGAATTGTTGCTGTCGGCATTTTTATTGCTGCTAATTTCTCCGTTATGTAATATTTCCGCATTTGTTTTAATTTCTTCTGCCGATTTTTCCTCCGACTCTTTATTTTCATCTCTTTTCACAAAAACATCGTCCGTTCCTTCATCTTTTTTATCATCGCTGTCCACGCTATCTGCAACACTCGACGTCGATTTTGGAACTGAACCGACTACCTTCGGCCTGGTTGGTGGTAATGTCCAATCTACCGGCTTGCGTTGTGGCGAATATCGTTTGACTAGTTCTTCATAAAGTTTTTGGGGATCTATTACGGGTGAACCACGTTTTATATCATTTGGTAAGCTCTGATGCTTGGGCCTCTCTTGTTCCTTATCCTGTGTTTCGTCATTGTCAACTTCATCACCTGGTGATCCTAAATCCACAACAACTCTGCGGATCGGTGTTGGCGTCGAATATGGTTCGGCGAATGGAAATTTATGAATATTAAGATTTTCAACTTTGTACCTTATCGTCGAGACAGTGTTGGTAGTGGGTAGCGAGGCGCGCACCCCGCCTCGGCGCAGCGTGCCCTCGCCAGGTTCGTGTAAGTTTGATTTTAAAAAGTCCCGTCTCATTTTCGACAATCGCCTGTTTCTTTCGGCCATACTGTACCTGTAGTCGACATCATCACTTTGGTGCAGTTCAGATGTAAAATTATCGGAGTACTTTCGTGATCGGTAGTCGTATTGTCGATCTTCGCTTCTCGTCTCGCGCATGCTGGAGTACCCAGGGGTATTGCGCTTAAAATTAGACGTCGTTATACCGTGATTGGTGGTTATGATCGGCTCTACCTCCTTGTACGTCGGCGTGACTGAGGTAGGGGAAGGTAAAGGTAGGAACACCGTGTCGTGCTTTTCGAAAACCTCGCGCCGCTGACTGAACTGGTCGCCGCCGATCATCTCCCTCGACTTCACACTGGTTGTAGGCGATTTGTGCGCCATTTCCGCTCGATAACAAACCGCAACACTTTTATTATTGATACTATTTTCCTGCAAACACTGGGTTTCTATTTTAGTACGGCACACATTATGACTTCACCAGCAACATCGCGCCGATGTAACAGTCGACTATAGACACGTCCACACGTTAAATTGGACAATAAAGGTCCGGTCGTCCGTATAAGGCGGGTCGTTCGCGATATAATGATGAGTGATCAATAGACTAAGTCCCGATAAGATACGACGCCCGCGTACCGCTCCACTTGTCCTCTTTATCTTTTAGCGCATTCGAAACAGTTGTGTAAATAAAACCGAACTAACACAATGAACGATATTCGATTCGTAATTAATAGCGGAGCGAGTGAAAGCAACCGGCGGCGGCGGCGGCCGATCGCCGAGCGTTCATTATATAATGAATATTAAAACGATTGTCCGTCCGTCCGTCCCGTACGCGGCGTTGGCCCGACTCTCGGGAGTCTCGCGGGCACCTTCGCGGTCTCGGCGTACGCTAAAACTACTGTGTTTCGTCGACAATGAACGCAAACGTGCAATATTTATATTTACTAAATTATAAAGATACAGTACTTATAATGTTGTTAATAACGCAATAAATTATAGTAAACGTATCGTAAATATAACTTTTTAATCAATATATATATAGTATATATATATATACTATTATGGTTACGTTTCAAATGAAGCGGAAATAAGGATGTATGTATGTATGTAGGTACGTGAAATAAGGAAATGTAGAAATGGAATAATTAATTATTATTGTTTCAAAGCGAAAGTACGTGGACCTTCTCACATAAATTACATTACACTCTTACATTAGCGTCTTGCGTACAAACAGCACTGGGAACTGTGTGAATTGGTATATCACCGCGACTTAAAAAAAAAAAGAATTGAATGTTGCAAAAAGTATTTAAGCAACATTTGTGTTGGTTTATCTTAATTACCTCTTTCGTGCTTTATCGTTGAACTCATTAAATTCGTCAGTTTTTGGAAATGTAATTACATTTAACGAATTGTTTTCAAGGCTGTCGAAGTAACGAGTTTCCTTCTAATATCGTTTGTTTACAGTATGTTATTTATAGAAATGATTTAAATATATTCAAGTATAAACAATTTACTCATTTTTAAGTATCAACCTCAATTTCTTTTTTGCTTAATCGGCGGTTTCAAATATGGTATGAAATATTGTGTGGGTAAAATTAATGTAGGTTTTTTTTTCGAAGCAATTGTGCAATTTTATATATGCATATTTATGTTTATATTTTATATATTGAGGCCAGTCGTGGCGCATGGGCACAAAGTGTGAATGTAAAATCGACTGGTTATGGATTCGATCCCGATTCGAGGAAATGAGATATTTATATACATTCATATTTTTATTTATTCGCTCTGGTCAAAGCGCAGCGTTAAGTTCCGCCATTTAACACGCAGTGCCTCCAGAACTTGGTGGAAAGTGGGGAACGGAGTGTCTTAACACTATGTGTGGGATACAGCGTGAAGCTGAAAAAAAATATCATTTATAAAATGAAACGGTCTATGCAACGATCGTGAGATTCACAATAAAAATAAATTTACGGTAAGGTGAGGCGTATAAGTGTATCGTGTGGTCAAGAATGTAGAAATCTCTGCGTGCTTATTTCATAACTGACCGAGCTCGCTGCTAAAGGAGACAGCCGGGTTTAATATTTAGGTTTGTGTTTTACACTTCTACATCAAACCATATTGGTTATTCTGTTGCGAAACGCCATGGAGCAGCCATAATTCGAACTTATACATATATTTAACTATAAGGCCAGTCGTGGCGTAAGCCACAACAAAATATGACTGTGAACGCGACAGATTGTGGGTTAGATTCCCAGTTGAGGAATATTTAATAATTCCATTTTCTTCGTCCTGGTGCCGAGGCAAAGCGCGGCACTAAGTTCCGCCACTCAACAGGCAATACCTCCTGAATTCGACGGAAAATGGGAAACGGAGTGTTTTAACCACGTTCCCTATACCTGTCCTGCTGTATGCGGGATACAGCGTGACGCAACAATTTATAACTATATTTATACCGGAAGTCAATTCAGAGATTGTTTACAAAACAACATTTACCTACCCACATATATATATATACACATGAATCATCGCGTCCTCAAGAACAAAACACATTATATTCCGTAAATCCGTATTTATAAACGGTGACCACTTTTTTTGTCTTCTTACCCGGGATCCGGCGCTAATTTTATTTATACCTACTGCTGCGACTAAGTGAGTACGTACGTTTCTCTATTTGTAGCAATTCTTGGTCGGTCAACGACTCCAGTACAGTTTCTTCCGAAGACGGCCGATCCCTAAAATGATCGAGGCTAAAACTCCGTGTTGAGCTATTTGGACAGTGATATCATTTCATTTGCATACAAGTTATAATTCTACTGAGGATTGTGTTGTGTATCCGTGGGTGGTGACTCAATGGTAACGTTAATGGCGTTCGCGACGGCCGATAAAAATTTCAAAAGGAGCAATACGTTTTAATACCAAATATCTGATACACAACTATGTATAATTAGGTAAATTGGTAAATTTTATTATTATCTATATAAATAAAATTGTTGTTTGTGTATAGTATAGTAAGTTCTTTCTAAATCAGCTTCACGCTGTATCCCGTATACAGTAGGCTAGGCAGAGGGAACCTTGTGTTAAGACACTCCATTCCCCATTCTCCGCTGAATTTTAAGACACTAGTGTTGAGTGGCAGAGATTAACACCGGGATTTTGCTTTGGTGCCAGTGCGAAAAAATGAAAATGTTGAGAAATAATAATTCAGTCCCTCAAATGGGGATCGAACCGTCAACCGCCGCGTTAGAGTAAGACCCTTGTGCCCCTGCGCCACAATGGCCTCATTTCACTACTATACATACATATGCACAAGATTATTGTTTGTCTACATAAATTAACTTTTTATTAACAAAAGTGATTTATTACACATTCGCTATTATACTATATTGATGCACTATAAATCATTTTACGCGACGTTATAGATGAATAAATATTTTATTAAACATATTTATACACTTTTTTCCAAAGTAAACAATGCTTGAATTGTTTATAAAAAATGTAGAGTCGGCGCTACAATCTTATATTGGTATAAACACATGTTCAGAAAAGTCAAAAAATCTATTGGACGATGTGCGCTTAAAGAATTTTTCTATTTTTGTATATTTTCTGTTGAACATTATCACTGTATCGAGAAAATTGTCACGGTTCTCCTTATTTTCTGCTTTACGAGATATTCTGTATATCTTTATGCGGAAATTCATATAGTAGACAGTAACCTAGATTTAAGACACTCTGTTCCCCACTTCCCGCCGAATTCTGGAGGCATTTCATGTTAGAGGAGGAACTCAATGTCGAGCGAAGAAATGAAAATGATTACTGATTTAATGATTCGAAATTTACAAAAGATCAATGATCAAATATTTGTAATTTAAAAAAGATCAAAGATCCAATTTGTAATTGAGCGCAGTCGTGGCGCAGGGGCATAGGTAGGTATATGATGGTAAATGCGATATGTTTGGCTTTGATTCCCATTCAAAGAAATTAACTATTCTATATTTTTAAATCCTGGCTGTGATGTCGAAGCAAAGCGCGGCGTCGAGTTCCGCCTCACAACATGTGTCTGCAGTATGTGGGTCGTTTCGTAGATTGCTAACTATGAATGTTCTATGTCCTGGTATAATAATATGCTAATTAAAGTATGTCCTTCAAAAGGTCACGTCTGAAATTAGAAAAACATAACAACGTCAACAGAAATATCGGATAAACAAATATTGAAGAACAAACAAATATATTTTAAAGTTGACTCTACCACAAATAGTTTTAGTACAATCATTATATGAGATTATATAATGTTGTTATTTACTGGTATTGGGGATCATTAACGTAATCACTTTTAATTAGTATCTATACGTTAAAATATATTTTCAACACAAACGCGTTTCTATCCTTGTCATTTGTAAATGTTAGATCTAATATGTACTTAGAATTTACTAAAAACAAATTTAAATGTAAATGCGACAGTTAATGGTTCGATTTCCATTCGGAGGAATACATTTTTACTTATTACCATTTTCTAGTTCTACTAACAAGGAAAAGTGCAGCGTTGATTACCGCTACTCAACGCGCAATACCTCGAAAATTCGGTGGAAAGTGGGGAACGAAGTGTCTTAACACCAAGCCCCCTGTCTACCCTTTTTTATAGGTACGTTACATAGAAGTTGCGGTTAAACCTTAAAAAAAATCTAGATGTAGGTATCAAGGTGTTCAAGTATGACTAACCGCACTTGGTTGATTGGTGCCCAGTCGTGCGTGAAGCTGGCGTCGACTGGAGCCGTGACGTCATCTGCCAAATTAATAAACATTTATTTATACTAAAGTCTTTGACAAGACATTTAATAAGTTTTTGCATTTGTTTTACATAACACAGGAATATAAACCTTACCGTTAATAGTGAATTAATAAGCATATTTAATAATTTGTTTGGTATACAAACTTCCGTTTATTAGTAAACTAAGATTTTTTTTTCCATTTATATAATAATAACTTCTTATAATCGATCGTCAAAATTATGAGTATTTAACATTAATACAAGATATACATTTCAAAAATTAAAAAAAAATCACAACTGTCAAGATGACATATCTAATAAGTTATAATTTACAACAAATAATACTCTCTTCATGATATCCTTCCTCTTAATGTTCAGCGTCCTGTTAATGTAAAAAGTATATTTATAATAGCTTTAGTTTTTAGTCCTTTTATTAAAATGTTGGTAAAGTTTATTGTAGATAATGACATTAAGTTATAGTTGTTCTCAATGTGTGTGTGTGTTTTTTTTTTACTATTTTCATTTGTACATATTTTCTAATATAGTGTTTGTTTGTTTGTTTTAGTATTTGATCCTGTTCATCCACTTCCATATCTATAATTCCTATCTCTCAAAATTTACTGCTTCATGTCATTTGTGTCGTTTCTACTATACGTGACACTGGCAGATTATTTTGCGCCTGGCATCGCAAAATCAGGCCATTAAAAATTAAAACAAATAATACTAACAAAACTAATATTACGGCTAAGTAAAAAATACGGTAATATTTAAAATAATATATTTTTTGCTTTACCTGTATCCCGTGTATAACAGGGTAGACATTTCAATTTTCCAGTTTCCGCCAAATTCTTGTGGCATTACGTGTCGAGTGGCGGAACTCAAGGGTGCGCTTACACATAGTATAATTTTTAAATCAGATACCACTAGTGGCGCAGTGACACAAGCGTGTGAATGTAAACGTAACAGGTTGTTGGTTCGATCCCCGCTATAGGAATATTTAATATTTTTATTTCAAGTCAAGGCAAAAGCGCGACGTTGAGTTCTGTCACTCAACACGCAATGCCATAAGAATTAGATGGGGACTAGGGAACGGAAATGTTTACCCTGTTCTATGCAGGATACAGAGTGCTCCATGCGGGATACAACGTGAAGCTGATGAAAACAAAATATTAATTTCACAAATATTAAAATGACTATAGGGGCCTTTACTTGTCATCTTTGGCGTTAATATTTCGTTAACCTATCGTAAGTCGTTTTGACGTGAAGTAAGCACATGACCGTATAATATACTTTGAAAGCTTCTCTGTGAAAATGACAAACGGAAATTTTATTAGATGAATAAAAAGATTTAAAGTTTATTTAGTTAGTTTAGTTTCTAAACAAAGAGTTTTTAATTTTGTTTTGTATTAGATCATACATAATTTTGTTAGAAAAGTATACATTTATATACGAATTTTAATTATAATTTGGTATTTATTAACTTCGGTAGTTATTTGGTATGTGAGTTGTCTAAAAGTAATTCATTGACTCATACAAATTTCAGCTTTCTCGGAAAGTAGGACTAAACAGACACGATTCGGCCATCTAATCTGAATCGCTCACTATAACAACCCAGAAATGTGGGTCACCACCACGTTTTTAGATGTTTTTCATTCAACGCCGGTAACAAACATCGAATAATATGGGACATCCAATAATATCGCGATGTTTGGCTCGATGCTTCATTCCTTGGGATCAAAGGACAATGTATGTACATATCTTCTCTCTTTATAGTGCCGACGCGGATGCGATCAAACTTCCTAATTTCGGGATTTCCTTCTATAAATTCTTGTTTTAAGTTTACTAGTGATATATTGGTAATAAAATATATAAAAAGCTTCAGGAAGCGATACGTCTGTCTGTGTATCCATGTAGGTGGCGTGTCGGAGTCGTGACTCATTCGTGTATTCGAGGCGGAATCGTAAAAGTACAAATTAATTGAAATCTACGATCGAAATGTTTTATGTAGCGCTGCCTTGTACTATAATGTAAGCTATTTTTGTGTACGCCGGATTTTGTACGTTTAATACAAGAATATGATATATTTTATTTCTTTAGTACGTACATCATTGATTATAAGTAAGTATAGGTTTTTACTTTATTAAAAGCAGTTTTTATGCAAGTATCAAGACAAGACGTAATCGTGGCGGAGGAATATAAGCATGTGTCTATGACGTGGCGCGTGTAGGTTCGATTCCTACTCGTGGGAATGAATGAATGATGAATGTGTTAAGACACTCCGTTCCCCACTTTCTGCCGAATTCTGGAGGCATTGCGTGTTGCGTGGCAGAACTCAACAACGCGCTTTGCTTCCACACCAGAGCGAAGAAATGGAAAGATAAATTTAAGTAAATATTTCATCTATTCGAGTGGGGATCGAACTCGCAACCAGTCGGTTTTACAGTCGTACTTTGTGATACAGCGTGAAAAAATGGAAAATAAAAACAAGACGGTATTCAATACAAGCAAATAAAAAAAAACATAAGAAGATAATATTTTTTTATAGAAATCAAAGTAAGACTATTATTAAAACTAGATCGACATAATTAGTTTTATATTAGGAGAAGATGCATATATACGTCAGTAACGTTAGTTTGTATTGAGTTAACACTAACGGGCACTATGAAGTGATATTTTCCAAGCCGACGGTGTCGTGGCGCAGTGTCATGTTGTACACTCGTTGGTTGTGGGTTCGATGACAACTTGGTGAAAATAACATATTTTTTTCTTGTCGCCAGCCTGTTATTAAAAAGCACAGCGGTTATTTTTATCAAATATATAAACAATATCTCGAGAAAATTAACGTATGTGGAGATTGGGGTGCTTTAACCTATTTTTTTATACGTCCACTTCTGTATGCTGAGAGAGCTGTAGAAAGCTAAAAAATCAGCTTATATAGTAACATAGGAGTTTTTAATTTAGAAGTGAAAATTAATTTATAAATTGATAACACTTTCACATTTAAATGACGTACCTACATACATAGTTAATTTATTTCGGCATCTTTTTACAAGTCACTCGTCTAAATAACTATATTACTTTAAATTAAAATTAAAATAAAATCGGCTTCACGCTGTATCCCGTACATAGCAGGATAAACAGATGGAACCTAGTCTTAAGACACTCCGCCCCCCATTTTCCGCCGAGTTCTGGAGGCTTTGCGTGTTGAGTGGCGGAACTCAACGCCGCACTTTTACCTCGACACCAGAGCGAAGAAATGAAAATATAAATTTAAATAAATATTTCATTTTTTCGAGTGGGGATCGAACCCACATCTAGTCGATTTTACAGTCACACTTGCGGAGTTCAACACCACGTTTTGCCTCGTTACCAGAGTGAGGAGATGAAATTTAACATTTCTTTCTCGCTAGTGGTGATCGAACCCAGAACCGCAGTTTGCCGTTTGTATCGTGAACCCATGCACCGAGATAGCCTGAACTGCGATATATTGATATTTAAAACAATAAATGAAAAATAATATTAAAAATATTGATACTTAAATAATATTTTAATTTTTTTTTGTTTTAATAATAAGTAAGCGTGATGTGGGACGTCCTCCAGCTAGATTGGGTGACGACATTTGCAAAGTGGTTGGCATCGGCTGGATGAGAAGAGTTCAAGATAGAGGACAGTAACGTGTCTTTGGAGAGGCCTATGTCCAGCTGTGGACTAGGACAGGATGATGATGATTATGATGATGATGATGATGATGATGATTAATAAATACTAAGATATTTCAAAACAAGAAACCTAAAACTAAACAGTGAGCTCTATATAGAGCGCGGCTCATATAAATTATATTATTTAAACAAATAAATAAATGCAGTTGCAGTATATATATATATATAAATTGAATGTATTTAAGTTATTTACGACACTGTTTATCATTGTAAAGAAATCGACAAAGTCTTGTGATATCGTTACATATGTTAGTATACTTAGTGATAATTGCTCAGTTGAGATAAGAAACCGCGTACGGTTATGCAATTAAGGCGTCAATTATATATATTACATTTTTGTATCTCTATGTTATACAAAAATAAAGTCTTTTTTTGGTTTCTTCACGCGGTATCCCGCAAGTATTGGGGTAGGCAGAGGGAATGTTAATACACTCCGCTGCAAATTTTCCGTCGATTTCTGGAGGCGTTGTGTGATTTTGCCGCGCTTTTGCCTCGATACGAAGAGCAAATGAATAAAAATATTCAATATTTAATTTTCTCGGGTAGGAATCGAACTTACAACCTATCGCGTTTACAGCTACAATTTAAGCCCCTGCATCACGACTGACCTCAAAAAAAGTTAATTTTATAATAAGTTTAAGACTTACGTAACCATACAACAACATATTTAATACAAATTTATATGAAGATTGGCTTATCGCGTTCATCGGAAATCGATTACGATAACATTTTTTCTTATGATATATTTATATTAATGCCTTTTACATTAGGAACCATAATATAATGACGAACGGAATGTCTTAGCATTAGGTTCCCTCTGCGTACGGAGCTGGGTGACGTTAAAAAAAATAACTGTATAAAATATTTCTTTCTTTGTTAAAATAAAAGGTTAAGATTTTTTTTTAAGTCAATACTGGAAATACATTGTAATTGTAAAGGTCAATAGGTAAGTGCTGAATGCAACACGAAATGTGCTCAAAGTACCTACCTAAATACATATGCTTATAATTTCAAGTGTCATATTTTTATTTTTCTTCATTTATATGCAATATTTGCTATCAAAATTAGTGAACAAAGCGACATCACCTAACGATCATTATCATTGCCATCATCATCATCATTATAGCGTTGAAAGAAAAAAAAATCTTTTTGCGACTTTAGGGTCTTTTCTATCTACACAGGCTGGAATGAAATATCTAATGTTATTTAAGACTCATATAATTATTTACATTAATACATTTTAAATCCGAACAATAAAATTTAAACTTCTACACAAATTCCACTGTTCATCCTAAGGGATTTGAACCAGCGACTATCGGGCAAAATTTCATGTTTAACTTTTACGATGCACCTACCTACATATATTCATAAAACTGCAGATTTATGCAATAGATACAAGGTTGACGTCCTCTGACTTATAAAATAGTAGTGAAAAACGCGCGGCTTTGTCCGCTTGAATTTATTGTTATATAATAGACAAATTATACAAAATCTTTTTATAAATTGTAGCCTATGTGTTATTCTGGTGTATAAGCGATATTACTGTAACGAAGCAGAATGTAAATGGGAAACGGAGTCTTAATACTAGGTTCCCTCTGCCTACCCGGCTATGTACGGGATACAGTGTGAAGCTGATTTTTTATTTTTTTTACTGTAATGAAAAGTTTCAACTAAATCCGTTCAGTAGCTCCTGCGTGAAAGTGGAACAAACGACCATCTTCACAAACTTTCACATTTACAATATTAGTAGGAAATATTTGTACGAAACATTTGATTATTTTTATATTAACAATATTATTATGTTTCATTGTTTGATTTTTATATTACATTTTTTTACCGCTACTCTATTCTTGAATGGAGCTCTGTCTTTCTAAGTGGGTCAAAGCGATAACCTTCTTAGCCATTCCAAATTAAGATTTCCGGTCATCAGTACGTACTTGGAAGATATCATTGATATCTTCTCATGTCTGAAAAACGCTGAAATATAAATTACTCTTGCATATTTCTTATGATTACCCTATGAAGAAGATATAGTCGCGCACTGGTATAATATAACTGGTATAATAGGCTGTGAGTTCGATTCCTACTGGGAGAAAAAAATGATATTAGTTCCTCCGCTCTGGTGAGACAAAACGTATTTTTAGCATTATTCCACACTTAGGAAAGAAAAATGCTTATTTATAAAACGTATAAAAATTCCAGGAGGTGCAAATTCGAGTCCCAATTATTATACGTTATGTAAATACGTATTTTTAGATTCGTCATCTAAAATACAATGTCTCAAAAGACGAAAATTGGAGAACGGATTTTTTTTTAAATTGACTGTAACCTCTCTCTACGTAACCTGCTCGTGCTACCCTAGAAATATTTCAACGCTATCATAAGTAAAATCGACCATTAAAAAGGGGATGTTAACTCAGTTAAGAAAAGTATTTTAGCCAGGTTTTTAAAATAATTTTGTAGGTCGTCATTGCAAAAATGATTATTATAATCAGCTCCAATGCTGCTAAATCCCGCGCACAGCAGGGTAAGCAGAGGGAACCTAGTTTTTAGATACTTCGTTCTCCACTTCCCGCCGATTTCTGAAGGCATTGCGGGTGTTGAGCGGCGGAACTCGACCCCGCTCTTGTCTCGAAATATAAATTTCAAGAAATATTTCATTTCCTTGAGTGGATATTGGTTAACACGCCACGACTGGCCTCAATGATTGTATTATATATTTATTTAATCTGTTAAATGGTCTCGTGTACTTAAAAGTAACATTTAAAAACGCAAATACGGTACGTTGTATTTAGAACATACCTCCTTATAAAATATTTTTTCGTACTGCAATAATAAAATATACAAATTAACTAAAAGATAAATTCAATTTATGTACACAGTAACTTAAGTGACGATAAACCGCTTTAAGTGGCCGTTAAATACAGACACCAAGGTAAATGTTTGTTAATTTAATATTTTAAACTTCACGATTATGAAAGTTATGTATCAGTAATAAAAAATGCCGTATATTACTTTTTGTATTATTTTTACCTTCACGCTGTATCCCGCACAAAGCAGGGTAGACAGAGAAAACTTAGTGTTAAGACACTCCATACCCCCTTTTCCGCCGAATTCTGGAAGCATTGAGTGTTGAATAGCAAAACGGTCACGCGTTGTCTCGACACCAGGGCGAAGGAAATAAAAATATTTTTTTCCTCAAGTGGGAATCGAACCCAGAACCTGTCGCATTAACGATCATATTTACAAAGCTACAGCTAATAGATGTATGGGCAGCCCTAAAAAATACTCAACACATTTAGTTATGGTTTTCATCAATAGACAGTAATTCAAGGGGATAGTTTATTTTTATGCATATTACATCCACATTATAATAATTTAGTCCAAATGAACGAAATCCCTTTTTCCTCTTTGACATTATCTCGCATGTAGTAGGTAGGCGTAGGTAGATACGGAAGCTAACGGAAACACAGTTCCCCATATTCCTTCCAATGTTCAAGACGTAGCGTATTGAGTGGCGGAACTCAACGGGACGCTTCGTTTTGAGCTAAGAAATGTAAATAACTCATTCCCTCGAATGAGAGTTGAACCCATAGCCGTTGCATTTACAGCCAAATCCAATGCTGCTGCGCCAGAACGGCCTATATATGGTCTACTTAATTGTAATATCGTAACTGTACAAATTAAAGCATTTTTTCAAATTGAATTTAACATACATACATACAGATTTTATCATCTAAACATAGATAATAAATAATCTATGAATAATAAATATGATACCCTCATTAAAAAAATCACCTAATTTAAGTGCAACAGGAAATTCTCTTCACAATCAGTTCTCAGCAACAATCAGTACAGAGATCTCGTATCGTCGTATTTTGTCTGTTTTATCTACATATTGTCATTTAATAGTAATAAAAAAATTAAAAAAATATAGATTGTAGGTGTTTTTTAATTTCTCATTTCATATCATCTTTTAGACGCTATATTCATAGCTCAAAAAAAAATTTTAAAAAAATCACGTAAAAGCTTAATAATTTATTTCTACATATCAGTGCATTTCAAAATAAATTACATATTAAATATTAAGGATCTACAACTATATTATATAATAACGAATAAAGCTTAACAAATACATTTACACTACAATACAGTAGCTACTATATAGAAAATGGAATAAATATGTTTCCATTACTGACAATAATTATAACGATAGTAGTGTTTAGACACTAACAACAATGATACTGTAAAATAATGATAGATCTTAAGATTTTGACATAATTTCCTTCATCGCCAATTCAATCTTCAATTGTATACACGCAACCCGTTCTTGGAATATTTGATTGACCAAATTTAATCTTTTTTGTTCCAACATTGTGTTTTCCTTCATTAACTTCTGCCTCAACTCTTGCTCCTCGACAGTATAATTTTCTTTTTGCTCTTTATTTTGTAAATTACCTTCTTGTTTGCTTTTTAATGCTACGTGACTCCTTAATTTGACAATTTCAAATTGTTCAGAATTGATTTTGGCTTGAAGTAACGATTTTAGTTGTAAATACTCAGCATTCTCTAGTTGCAGTCGTAGTACTTTCAGTTCTTTTTCAGTTAATTTAGGTTTTTCTTGTTCTAAATTAGAGGAAACTTCGTTTTTCTCTTCTTGCGGTTTAAATTCAAAGTTATCTTCGAATTCGACGGGAAATGAATCTGGTACTGGCATAGTGTTAGTATTGGTATTAGGAGATTCTTTAGTTTCGAAGGCATCATTTTGAACAGTTTCTGCTTCTATTTGGGTATTTTCGTTGGTTTGTGAGTCTTTTCTGACAGGTTCTGGTTTTTCTTCTTGTTTCTCATCTATGGAAGGTTGTTGTTGTATGGGAGCTGTATTGGGTTCAACAGATTTTTGTACTGCGCGAAGTTTTCTCTGAAAAATTAAAATTTTACTTTATATATGCAATTGCAATTTAAATTTGGTGTATATATCAAATTTTGTTCATTTTACTTTGTTAATTTTGAACCTTAAAGATTACAGAGTAACTTTTAATCAGCCTCACGCCATATGCCAAAAATAGCAGGGTTGCTAGTAGGAACCTAGTGGTAATCCATTCCCCAATTAACGCAAAATTTTTCGAGCCATTGCGTGTTCACACCGCGCTTTGCCTTGTTACCAGACCAAATTAATTAAAATATTATTATTACAATTATACATAATGCATTGCCCCAAGTCCCTTTGTGTACCCACAACCATAGTGTATACAGTCACACGTCTACCTTCAACTGCGTAACAATCCGTTGCGCCTCCCACAGCTGCTGGTCGCGCGCCGCCGTGATGAACCCGGCGTGCATCTCCGCGTGTATTTGGTTCAGAAGGGACTCTTGTTTCCTCAATTCCTCGCTAATTTCGTTCGCGGTTTCTGGAAAGTCCGCCGGGAGCGACTGAAGTGGTGGTACGTATCTAGAATTGATAGAAAAGTGATTTTTTTTATATTAGTTTTAGTTTAGGGTTTATTGGTGACATTCGTATGTGGAATGGCGGAATTCAACGCCACGCTTTCTTTACCACAGCGGAAAAATAAAAATATCTAATTGGCCGCAGTGGAAACGTAACTTATAACCATCGCGTTTATAGGCAGGCACGGTCCCACTGGAACACTAGGACCTCTTCTATTTTCTACTACACATATGCTTGTGACTAACTTTTTATTTAAGAACTGATTAAAATGAAAGAATCCCTAAATTACCAACATACAATAGTGAAAAATTAAATTAAATCTTTTCTGAGATAAGCTTAAACCTTTTAAAAGGTTAGCACAAACAAACAGACAAAAATCATTGTTTTAGGTTCTATTTCCTACACCAATTTCCCCAATAATAAATATATCTACCACATACAGAAAACGATCAGTAAATTTTTTTTATACATATAGATTTATTAAAAATTTGGATTTCATAAATTAAATTTCTCACTTAGTAAGACGGACATCGGGAAATAGTTTCTCGGCTTTGGTGATGAAGTAAGTGAGGAGATTCAGTGACATGTTGAGAGCGGGGCCCATCGCCGTTGCTATCGTTTGTATGTTCACGTGATTCACCTAAAAAAGATATTATAATATAGATTTTTAACGTTTCTTAAACTTTTTAAAGGAAGTTTTTTTTAAAACACGTCAAAAAAATGCATTTTTTTACATTTATAAAATCTGATTGGACATTTAGAAAAGAAAGTGTTTTTTTAAAAAGAAGAAAAAAAAATGTTTAAGAAATTAGCTTTGAGTTCGGGAATTTATAAAACTCTACCTACAAAGAGAGATGCTAACAAACGTGTGAGAATTGAACTCATAATCAACGTGTATTCAGTATTTGTTTTACTGTACCATCATTATACAGAGTGTTTTTGTCAGCACCATTTTAAATGAAACCACAAATTTAACTACTCTATAAAACAAAGCAGCTCTATAAAAAAAGCCTAATACAATTTTTTTTTCTCAAAAATGAAAAAGTTATTTTTTCAAACAAAATAAATAATTAAATTATTGTTGTAAAACAAAACGTCATTTGTCGAGAACGATGCACACAGACATAAACCTATCAAAGGGAAATCGCCGCATGCGCCTCATTCCGACATCGAATCGTAGGTATTGGCGGCAAAGTTCAAAGTTGCTTAACCTTTAGTAGTATATTTGTAGTAGTGTGTGTTTACATTATTGGTATCTATGCGGTAACTGCGTCACACAAAATACAGGTATGGATAAACATAGTAAAATGAAAAAAAAAATCTTACGAGAATCTGTTGTGGTATCTTGATTAATTTCTTTAGGTATAGGTTAAAAATATTTTACCCTATATACTGTTCCCGTAAAAGTAGCGTTGACGCTTCCACCGTATATAAGATTTAAACCATTGTCCAAAATGAAAAGCAACAAACCTGTTGATTAGCAACAACACGCTCGAAGTGCCTCACGAGCCACGCCAGCAGCGCGTGGTGGTGGGGCGGCAGGCGCGCCAGCAAGGCGGGCACGGCGGCGTCGCGCGGCGCGTCCGCCATCGCCGTCGCCGCCTCCACCTGCCCGTGCAGCTCCTGCGTCAGTATCGACTCTGGCAGCTCACTGCCAAATTACATCACAAACATGACAAACCGAATGTCTCGAGAATTGGGCAGTGCGTCTTACACGAAGTCTCTTAACACTAGGTTCCTTCTCTCTATGTTGCTTTGAGCAGGATATGAAGCGTAAAACAAAAAAAAATATTAAAACACCTTAGTATTTCGTTTCGTTTTTTATTTGAGTGACAAAAAACTTAGGAGTAGTATCTGATCACTTGCAATCCAGGTACAACAGGTTTAAGAAGCCTACCGCCCGCTCTCGCTCCCGCTTTTACAGTCCGCTCTATACAAGTTTTACATTTTTTTTTTTCATTTATTTATGTACCACACATGAAAGAAAGTACAGAAATCATATAACAACTGAAAGAATGTGTACAAAGGATAACTTATCTCTAATAGAGATCTGTACCAGAAACCCTTGAATGTAGGAAATGTTAAAAGAAATGATTCGGGTGCGGTATTTAGATATTATGATAATAATAATAATAAACCTACATACAAATATACTTAATATTAGTCAGTATAACTATACATAAATATATAAACACTATATAAACATACAAAAACATAAATATATACAATAATATAAAGACATTGAAAAAGAATATTAAAATAATAAAGAAATGGACAAAATATAAAAATTCTAATCGAGGTTAAGAAAATGTTGCTTTAGTCTGCTTTTAAAAGTACTAAGAGATGGATTGCCAGCCAAAATTGACTTAGGAAGCGAGTTCCATAAGCGCGCTGCCTGAACTGTGAAAGATTTTTCATAGAAGGAGGTATTAAATATTGGGAACTCAAGCTTTCTTAGGGTGACACAGGAGCGTACAGGTCTTTCACTTGGAATTGCCAATTGAAAACGCTCCCTCAAGTAAGGAGGAGAAGAAAGCTTTAAAATATTAAAAAGAGGAGTGAGAATGTGCAGGTTACGGCGTGAACGCACAGGAAGCCAATTCAGTTGACGTCGAAAATCAGACACGTGGTCAAATTTGTGTAAGCCAAATATAAAACGTATACACATATTTTGAAGTCGGTCAAGTTTGCCAAGAACCTCCTCATTAGCATCCGGATAACAAACATCAGCGTAATCTAGCAGTGGCAGAAGTAGAGTTTGAGCAAGAGTGGTTTAAGTGCGGATGGGTAAAAAATTTTGAAGGCGTTTAAGAGAGTGCAGAGAATAATGTATGCGTTTACTGATTACGTTAATGTTCGCAGACCACGATAAATGTTTATCAATTGTAAGACCCAAATTTCTTGCTGAATCGGATATCGGTATTAATGTCTCGTTTAATTTTATGCGAGGCAAGGAATTAAAATCAATTTTGGCACGTAATTGTCTACTTCCAATTAATAGAGCTTGAGATTTGGAGGGGTTAATAAGAAGGCCAAACAAAGTCGCCCACTCACTGATATGAGCGAGATCAGAGTTTATTTTAAGAATTGCAATATTCATGTCTTCAAGAGTGGCGTGTCTATATAGCTGCAAATCGTCAGCGTAGAGATGGTATTGACAAGATAGGATTTTGGTAATTTCATTTATAAAAATAGAAAAGAGGAGAGGAGAGAGTACGCCGCCTTGGGGAACACCAGTTTCTAAATCAGCCCAGTCAGAGCAAAGCTCCCCGGTGTAGATTCTTTGCTTGCGACCCTGAAGATAAGAGCGAAACCATTCAGTGGCAGCAGGAGAGATGTTAAGTGTGGAAAGGACACCAAGTCATCACATCAAAATCTACAGAGTTAAACGCGTTACTAAAGTCGAGTAAGATAAGAATAGTTAATTTTTTATTATCCATCGCGAAACGAATATCGTCAGTCACCTTAATTAATGCTGAACTAGTACTGTGTGATGGACGGAAACCGGACTGGAAAGTATTTAAAAGATCATTTTGAATTAGATAGTTTGAAAGCTGTTGAAATGCGGATTTTTCAAGGAACTTCGAAAGGACAGGAAGGATGGAAATAGGACGAAAATGTGAAAAATGAATAGGATTAGATTGTTTAGGTAACGGAAGAACATGTGCAGTTTTCCAGGCAGTAGGGAAAGATTTTGACTCGTATGAAAAGTTCAGAATGTGAGTAATTATAGGAGTTACAAGATATAACACTAGCAGCAACATGTCACGACTCAAGTTATCAGATCCAACCGCTTTAGAGGAAATGGATACGATGCCTTTCCTAACATCTGCTACTGCCACTTCATGGAAAGCAAAAAGATCACAGTTAGGCTGGGTGGCCTGAGCCAATTTTTGAAGACATAGAATTTTATTGGATTCGGCTAGACGCACAGGAGAAATAGAAAAGTAACTGTTAAGAGAATTCAAATCAATAGACTGATAAGAAATGTTACGAGATTTACCCACGCCTAGTGATTCAAAAAATCTCCATGTTTGAGAAGGAGAGAAATTATCAATACAGGAAGTTATATGTCGGCGTTTTGCATCTCTACACAATCCGTTACACCGATTTCGCAGCTTTTTATAGATATCAACATTCTCGGGATTCGGATACCGCTTGCACATTCTCTTGGCTTTGTCACGTTTTTTCATCATCATCTTTATGGATGAAGTTAGCCAAGGAGCAGCCGGGCGTCTAATACGGATTGGTGGGGCATGAGCGTCAAATAAAGACAGTAAATTATTATTAATTTTTTTTTTTGTCTATATCAGAAGATAAAAATAAGTGAGACCAATCCATTAAAGATGCATCTGAAGCAAGCAAGTCATAATTAATATGCTTATAGTTGCGACGCATTAACATTTTACCCTTACGCTTAGGTAGTATTAAACTGTAACTGACGAACAGGAGGTCATGGTACAAGAAAGGGGCAGTAAGTTGACCATGTATACGTACGTTCTCAGGCTTGGAAGCTACAATGATATCAATCAAAGAGGGATCAGAATTTGGAGAAAAATGTGTTTCAGAGAGGGTAAGCATCGAAAGATTAAAAGACGTCATTAAAGATTGTAGCCTTTTAGCTCTGGAGTCTTGTTTTAGAAGGCAGGTGTTCAGGTCGCCCATAATGATTGTGTGTTCATAAGAAGAGACACGGTTTTCACAAACTACTTCAAAGGTATGGAAATAATTGATATTCATGGAGGGGCTATAAACGACACCAAGAACAAGTTTAGTATGGCGACAGTTAATCTCAAGAAAAAGATATTCCAAACTGGCAGAGTACTCATTGGGAGAATGTTGTAAGATCTTATATGATATATCAGTTCTAAGGTAAATACAGATGCCACCGCCTCCTTTATTGACACGATCATTTCTAATTACATTAAAGTTGGAAATAGAATAAAGAGCAGAAGGAAGAGAAGGTTTAAGCCATGACTCTGAGACCAGAATAGAATCAACAGGTACATTGTTAAACGACACAAGAAGGTCGGTGTAGTGTGCTGGTATGCTTTGAGCATTGATGTGCACCAGATTCAAGCAAGAGCTCACATTAAATAATGATTGGAGTTTACAATCTAATAAAAAAATATTAGTTCCAAAATCACTACTATCTGTAGTTACACTATGAAAACTTTCAGACGAGGAACATGAAAAATAATTGTCTTTTAAGGTTTCATCAATATCTGACATAATTTATGAATAATATATATATATATATATATATATATATATATATATATATATATATATATATATATCTATGTCTATATAAAAATATATATACTTACAACAATAATAAAATAATCTGAAAATAAATATAAATAAGATAAAAGTGATAAGTAAATATAAAATTAAAATATTTCTAATATATCTACTGTGTACAGTAACACCAAAAATAATACAAAACAAATAAAAAAATAAAAAATCTCTAATATGATCTAACCCACATTCACTGGCAGTTCGGAAGAGAAGCTAATTACAATGTTAACAAAATGTTAACAAAACTTTACAAAATGTGTACATCAATATGCATAACGTAATATGTTTAGTACAGTACAATCCAATATTATTATAAAAAAATGTACACATAATCATACAAGAGAATTCTTGAATTAAATTGGTACTAAAGCAAGATATTGTAATAAACATAACATAAACAAAAAAAAATAGAAATATGTATTTTAATTTTAAGCATTGTATAGATTTAACATAAATATTTTATATCAACTATCCGAACTAGATAACGCTGTGACGTAGCGTTACTACTATAATACAAGGTCATTGACTGTGAATGTCAAAACAAATATAATACTTTGTTGTTTTGTGTTTTTAAATATATAAATTTAATAAGGCAAGATAAGGAATAGTAGTCTGTAATCCGCTGACAAGATTTGAGTGTTAATTAAGTAAATAAAATAAATCTTAACACAAGAACAATGCTTAGGAATGTGTGATGAGCAGTAAGCACACTATTTAACAAAGTTCTTAAAACCACGGCGCAACCTGGGAGGCTTCGGATCTTTGGAACTAGTGGCTGGGGGTAATTGCTGACAAGGAGCTGAAGTTCCCCTAGTGTCACCACCTTTCTGCGACTTTTGTCAGGCAGAATCACCATGGTCACTCCATCAGTTGTCTAGCAATTCTTAATGCCAAAATGCTTTCTAGCGGCACTAAAGATTTCTTGTCTTGGTCTTGTCAAGAATTCTGACATTGTAACACTGGAGCCCTTAAGGGAAGTTTTATTATTCCACACTAAATTTCTCATCTTTAAATTAGAAAAGCGGACCAGTATGGGCCTGGGCTTACTCTTAATCGCACCCAGGCGATGTGATATATCAATCATAGAAGTGTCAACACTTGGTAATTTTAATTGTTCATGAAGTACATTCAGCACTACTGCTTCTGGGCATTCATCTGCAGTCTCGGGCAATCCATGAAATAATAAAATCTTCCTTCGAGAGCATGCTTCTTGCATATCGTAGCCTTCTGTGAGGCGCTGAATTTGTTTACGTAACATAGATAATGTCTTACAAACAAAGTCTTTGAATTTGCAGTAATCGGAAGACAATGTAGCCAGATCACCATATACCATCTGTGAATTCTGGCTTGGACTTTTGTTTTGTGTTTGTGATAGTGCCTTGTCAAAGTTATCCATACGTGCTTGAAACAGTGCCACTATGTCATCCATATTTTTAGAAAGTTGACTGTGGATATCCATCTTGTGGTAACTTCTTATTTTGCACAGTAAATGTAAGGAAAGTATGTATACCAGGTAATGCAGGTTTGACTTATAAACTTTTGTGAATACATATGAAAAACTATTATTCTATTTAAATTAAAACATTAAAACATAACACGATTTATTTTGTTGTACACTTTTCGACCTACCCGAAAGTTTTTTTCCCTGTTTCACATTTTATTTCGCAAAGCTTGGTATGTATGCAGACAACCTTTCAAGATCATCCATTCTCTCAAAGTGAAGAATAAAATATAATATGGAGAATCAAACTTCACCTTTCTAGCTTATTACACATAAAAGCACTATTTTAAAGTACAATATTATGTGATTCCCTCTCGAGGCAATGACAATGGCAGAGTTCGACAAAATACGGCGATAAGTGCCAGCCAGCCAGCTTTGTTGAAAATTCAGGCGAAAATTGGAGAACGAAATGTCTTATTCTAATGTCTTGTTCTTATCTCATTAAGTTTTGTCTGCCTAACTCTTCTACTCTCGGGATACGGCGGAAACTTAAAAATATATATTATTATTACCTTATAAAACTTTTAAGGATCGCACAAGCCACCGGTACGTCCCAATGGTAAGGAAACGTTGGCCCTCGATCTGTGTACAACTTGCGCAGTTGCTGCAGTTTTATCTTGTCAGGCTCCGCACGATATATTAGATTCGAGTTTAAGCCGTGTGCCTGTAATGAAAGAAAATTAAAATAACGAGAATATTATCAAAACAGTCTACGGTGGTGAAGAGGCGTAAATTCTGGTTATAAATGCAGGGAATGAGTATTTAATCCTCACTTGACAGAGTGGTTATATTTAAAATGAGTTTCAGTTGATGATATTTAACGTAATATGACAAGGCGCGGCGCTGAGGTCCGCCATTCATAACGCCAATCACCAACGTCTCGAATTTGGCGGTAGTCTTGAATGTCTTGAAATTTGGTTCTCAACGCCATAAGGTTCCCAATGTTTATGCAGGAAATAAATTTAAATTTAAGAAGAAATTGTTAATAGCCAAAAGATATATATTAATATTATTCCACTTAGGGAAACGTTAAAATGTAATCCGTTACGAAAGATACTTAAGAAAAAGTTATGCGGTCTGTATTATAATACGCCGCCCTCAACTCTGAAATCGATCTTGAGATGTCGATTTTATTTCGCGAAGCCATTGTGCTAAGTAAAGATAATAACTTAATTAAATGCCACGATTTGTCTAATATCTCATCAATAATGTCCTTATGGCTGGAATTGGAACCTACAACCATAACAGCCAAGGTCTGCAACAAATTCACAAAGATAATTTTCTTTAAATTTGCAAACAATATGTGAATTTTTCATTCATTTATATCTTTGTGCATACATACAGTATATTGTATATACAATGAACGCGATACGTATAATAGCGTTATACATTTTTTTTATTAGCTCCACGCTGTATTTCGTATGTAATAAATAGTACCGTATTAGTTACTTAGTTAGTACTGACTACCAGCAGAGAGAGTCTAGTGTTAAGACACTCCGCTCCCCTTGAAACAACCCCCCTTAACTAGAAAAAAGTAAATGCACTTTCCGCCGAATTTTGAAGGCAGTACGTGTTCAATGGCAGAATTCAACGCCGCGCTTCGCCTCGACACCAGAGTGAAGAAATCAAAATTTTAAATATGTCATATCCTCGAGTGGCAATCGAACCTACAACCTGTCGCGTTTACAATCACGCTTTGGTTCACGACAGGCCTCTTAAAAATTCGAAAATAATAAATTAGTTACAAAAGTCATCATTCACAAGGACAGTTCAATATATCATATAATAAAGAGTATCCATTGTTGTTGTAAAAACGAGGCAAAGTCATTTCGGTGACAATGGAACTAAATAGGCATATGCCGTTAATATACGGTACTTATATGTAAGTTTGTATGAAAAACGATCATATGCCTTTGGGCCTTTCAAATCGAATGTAGGTTAATTTATCTAATAGTTTTACGCTCTTATTTTTATCAACTTCAGAAATATCCGTTTTTCGACATAATTCAAGACATTGCGTTTGAGTAACGGAACATTATTTGTCTTTTATAGCGAAGAAAAGAAAAAAAAAATAATTCCCCCAATTGAGGATAGAACCCATCGCATTCACATTCACACTTTCCCACTGCGTTATGATGTCATGTCACCTACAATCATCAAATTCAATTTCTACACAATATAAGAAAATATAGAATAAAATAAAAATAATATATTTACAGAAGTTTATTTTATTGCTAAAGTAATTAACGACATATTAATGACGAAAAGGACATTATTAACTATCAAGGAAAATATTTTATTAATTTATTTATTGTTAAAATATTAAAAGCATCTCACTATTGATAACATTACTATAGAACGATTTATACGTTAATCATATAATAGTATTTATACTGAAGATTTATTTTAAAGTAAAAAAAGTTTTGAAAAAATTATAAATGAATTTTAAATATACTTATTTAGAAAGCCTAAGTGTGGAATAACACTTTAAAAAATGTTTAAAAAAGAAATTTAAATATGTTTAATTGAGGCCAATCGTGGCGCAGTGGCGCAAAGTGTGACTGTAAAACCGACTGCTTGTGGGTTCAATCCCCACTCGAGGAGATGAAATATTTACTTAAATCTATATTTTCATTTCTTCGCTCTGGTGTTGAGGCAAAGCGCGGCGTTGAGTTCTGCCACTCAACACGTAATGCCTCCAGAATTCGGCAAAAAGTGGTGGAACGGAGTGTCTTGACACTAGGTTCCCTCTGCTTTCCCTGCTGTGTGCGGGATACAGCGTACAGCTGATTTTTTTTCTAATTCTGTATAATATAACAGCTGCGTAATTTTTTCCGCATAGCAGGGAAGGCATAGAGAATGTAGTTTTAAAAAAAGACTTCCCTCAATGCACCTTCCAAATTTCAAGATTTTACTCGTTAAATGACGTCATTTTGCGCTTTGTTATGATATCAGCGCGTAATAAAATAAAAATATTTTATTTCTTCGAGAGAGAAAGAGAGAATCGAACCTACAACCATCGCGACCACAACTAAAATAATGTATATAAATATAGAACTTAATAAATGACATTTTCAATTCTAAATGTTACCTGTAAGAAGTCGATACTGTCGCGAACGACCAGAGGGAGGCCGGTGTCGTCGTGGCATCTCGAACGCTCCACCGACTGCTGGAGTGGAACGCCGAATATGGGTAAAGCGACTGGAAGAAAATAACATTAATAATTCAATTTAGTTCTACATTATTATATCGTAGTTTATGTAAAAAGTGGTTTGTTTATTATAATAAGAAATGTTTCTTTACAATATAAGGATGTCATTTGAAAATTAATTCATGTTAACCTTACTAAAAAAAGGTGATGCTACATTTAGGAAGTGACTAACATAACACACATGCATCCCCTTATTCCTAAAATCAAAAATAAACTAAATCAGCTTCACGCTGTATCCCGCACACAGCAGGGTAGGCAGTGGGAACATAGTGATAAGACACTCAGTCTCCCACTTTCCACAATTTTTTTCTAGGCATTGCGTGTTGAGTGGTGAAACTCCACGCCGGGCGGTTTGCCTTGGTGCCAGAACGAAGACATGAAAATATTAATAAATAATTATTCCCTCGAGCGGGGATCGAACCCACAACCGTCGCGTTTCAGTCCACACACATGTGCCCCTGGGCCGCGACGGGCTCAACTCTTATTCCCAGGACTAAAAATACTTAAAAAAAAGTTAATATAAAGTCATTCTCGTTCCCCTGGCACAGTTATCCCACACACAAAGCCTTCCAACAACAATTCTACGTGACTTTCATTTTAATTACTATCAAATTGACAGGTGTCAAAATATGAAATGACTGACTATTTATAGGTGACGAACAGGACTCGTATAATGTATGATTAGTTATAAGTACTTTTTATATAATTCCCATTGAAAATGGATGAGTGGATGACATTTCTTACGGACAGGACAGGTGACGTTTAAAAATAGGTCAACTTACAGCTGAATATAACCTTGTAGTTTCAAAACTAAGATATTAATTATTTATTTTTAATAAAAAAAAATTACAAAAAAAAACACAAAAAGTTGTAGATAAAACGATGGTGAATTCGTTAGCTTGCAATTAAACAAAGCCTTTACATTTTGAAAATGTATCATGTAAATAATATATGAATATAAAGAGTAACGTATGTATGTATGTTTGAAACAAATAATCATAACATTAAAATTATAATTAATTCCTTAAAACACACAGAATCTTTCTAATAAAAAAAAATTAAGTATATTTTTGACATTAAGTAGAGAATAAACTGTTTGTTTCTCCGAAAACAAAAAGAAAAAAGTTCTTTTTTTTACACATTCTTTGTTCTTTAACGAAATATAATATTATTAAGCTATAAATTTCAAGTAAGAACAGGCAGTCAATACAAAAAGCCTTTCGGTTCCCAGGAGACTTAAGACGCGAGTACCCACTCCAATACTTCAACTGTAGTATAAGTACTTATCGGTAATGAAATTTCTTTATATATACATATATGTGATGTACAAGTTTCTTTTTTTGTAGCTTCACGCTGTATCCCGCTCACAGCATGGGAGGCAGAGTTAACCAAGTGTTAAGGCACTCTGTTCTACACTTTCCGCTGAATTCGCCTCCAGCATTGCGTGTTGAATGAGTGAACTAATAAACGACGTGCTTTGCCTGAACACCAGAGCGAAGATAAAAAAATATTTAAATATTTAATTTTCTCGAGTGGGAATCGAACCCTCGACCTGTCGCGTTTACAGTCATAAGCTCGTACCCCCAACACCACGCCTCTCAAATATTATTAAGAGGATAAAAAAAATAGATATTTAATTAATCTTATAAAAACTGAGTAAAACGCCATCCAACACGTAAACAAAAATTAGTGGAAAAATATCAAAATTTTACTAAAAACCCGCGTCTCAAGGTTGCTTTTAATAATTATATATTATGCGTTTTTAATAAAATAAATTTAAATTAAAATATATCCTACGTTTTGTTTTTTATTTACGTTAAAATTATGGACTTTGTTGTATAATAACAATAATTTTTAAGGCACACCGAATATAAAGTACTAAGACGAAATAGTAAATTATAAATCTAAATAAAATAAATAAATCAGCTTCACGCTGTATCCCGCACACAGCAGGGTAGGCAGAGGGAACCTAGGGTTAAGACACTCCATTCCCCACTTTCTGCCGAATTCTGGAGGCATTGCGTGTTGAGTGGCAGAACTCAACGCCGCGCTTAGCCTCTACACCAGAGCGAAGAAATGGAAATATAAATTTAAGTTAATATTTCATCTCCTCGAGTGGGGATCGAACCCACCACCAGTCGGTTTTACAGTCACACTTCGTGCCACTGCGCCACGACTGGCCTCTAATAATAATATATAAATAAATAATAATATATATTACCTTTCACAATAACAAAAATATGTTTTACATCAAAAAACCTACAATTTTGACCAAAATATAAGTAAAAATAATATTCAATTGTAACAGACTCACCGTCGATATCGAACCCGTTAAGAAATGGATTAGTGGAAGACATTTAAAACAACTAACTTAACTTGAATTATTAAAAAATAAAACTTTAAAGAGTTTAAATAAAATTATCGTCGTTAAAAAAATCCGCCGTCACACGTTATAACGTTATCACTCACCTTGAGTCAATGTTTTGTTATTAGCACAGATAATATTTTAACACTATCACTTAGCGTTTTTGGTTTGGTTAAAATGTATATTTTTCGTTTGGCAATTTCTATATTTCGATGTATTTATATATTTTTCAATAATGTTTAAGATGAAATGAGGCCACTCGTAGCGCAGAGGCACAAAGTGTGACTAAAATAGACTGGTTGTGGGTTCGATCCCCACTCGAGGAAATGAAATATTTACTTACATTTATATTTTCATTTCTTCGCTTTGGTGTTGAGAGATCCGCCACTCAACAGGCAATGCGTCCAGAATTCGGCGGAAAGTGAGAAACGGTGTGTCTTAACACTAGGTTCCCTCTGCCTACCCTGCTGTATGCGGGATACAGCGTAAACTGATTTATGATTTGATTTTTAAAGATATTTATAAGATAAATTGTTGCCCCTATAGTGCAGCTGGTCGCGTGTAATGTTACGATAGTTGTAAATTTGAATATCGAAACGTATTGTTGACTTGACTTGACTTTGACTCCGTTCTCCAGTTTCAGCCGAGTTGCTAATTTTTTTGCTACTGGACTACTACAGCCTAGATTTACATTTTTGCTAACTTAATACAATAAAATGTTTTATTGTTTTCTTCCATTTTATATTATGCTCATTTTGGGTGAAAAATGTGAACAGAAATATTTTTCACTAGGTTCTCTTGACCTATCGGTTAAATTGATAATAATGATCGAACTTATAAAAACATCATAATATCTAAGGCAACAAAGATAAAAGTGCCTTCGTATTACAAAGGTCAAGGTATATTTTAGTGAAACCTAAGACTTCGTGGTCAGATTACATGAAAAAAAACAAACGTTACTGTGTAAAAAAAAAATTGTTTAAATTTCATTAAAAAGGGCAGACGGGATAGACAATATTTTACCAAATTTTCGAGACAGTGCAAGAACTTAACGCTGCGCTTTCTCTATCAGAGTTGTAAAATTATTTTTTTTTAAACACAAACGGGGGAACCCGAGTGGGGATCGAACCCACAACTCCACGGTACATCCAGACGCTGTCTCAATGCGCGACGACGCCAAGTTAACATACTACTACTAACTACATTAAAGATTTAAGAAATATTAATGTTTGACATAAATTATATTATAATATAAAAAATTAAATTGTCTTTACGTATAATATAAGATATCTATTATAAAAAAAACTGAAACCGTCATTACAATAAATTTGAGACAAGTTAATCTTCTAAGCTTCGATAAGCTCGACATTGCAAATAGAATTTGATAATCTAGTATATGATACGAGTACATATCATAACTGATATATTTCGTTTTAATTAATGCCTCTAGAATTCGCCGGTAAATGTGGAACGGAGTATCTTAACACTACGTTCTCTCTGTTTACTCTGGTATGTCCCGGATACAGCGTTAAATTGATTTATAAAAGTTACGGAAAAATCTTCTTAATAGACCTTTTTTATGCAGAATTTAAGTAGAAATAAATAGATTTTTGTATAAAAAAAATCACCTTACTTACATATACATATTAAAAAAGTTCATAGTAAAAGATAAATATTGTATTTTTTTTAGTATCGACGATATTATAATTATAAGATTTTACGCCTTCTCCAAATTGTTACGCATATTATCTTCATATCAGATTACAATATGGATAACGTGTTTTACACAAAGAAAACACGATACTAGCGGCGTTGTGACGTAGTTAGAACATCTCTGGCCACAATAATAACAGGTTTAGGTCCCTTCAGACGAAATAAACCGAAATTCTTTTTATAGTTTTATTAATGATTTTTAAAATTAACGAATATAAAGTACCATTACTAATGGGAATCGAACCCAAAACCTGTCGCGTGACAGTCACATGTTTGTGCCACTGCACCAAGTCTATGAAATTATTTACATACTCCAATTAACATTGCCGTGGTTGAGCTTCACATCTCCTTAATAAGGGTTTAACCTAAAACACCGGTGATATATAAACAGCCGCGTTATTGAACTGTATTCGAAGGTTATATTATGTATTTATTTTTTTAATTATGAACCGATTGTAGCAAAACCAAATAATAAATATAAAGGTAAGCTTGTCAGAATTCTGTAGTGAAATATTGTTCTCAAAATCGGTCGATCCGTTTCTGAAATTAGGGGGAACAAACGCACAGACAAACAGACAAAAAAAATTAATACCATTGTTTGTTAGGTTGTGTTACATTATTAAATGCAGCCAATAACATTTTTTCTTATATGTATTTCATACGTTTCACCGATTAGTTACAATTTTATCAAAATTGGTATAGTTATACTTAAAACGCGAAAATTATATTAAACTAAGAAGTTTTAAAACATTTAACGTATCAAATAACACACGGACGTGGAAATATTAAATTTTATTATTAAAGATATTAAAAACGAAATAAAAAGACAAAATCAACATTTTAAATTCTGAAAAAAATGAAAAAAGATTTGCTGTATAATTCAATTTTTATCTTCACCCCTTTATCGCGTTTTGTAAACACTGTATTTTCACAATATAAAGATTATTAAAGATTAGATGATTTATTTACTGTAATATTTATTTAATATAAAATAAAACCACTATTACGATTGGGACCACCGTACAAACAGTGGAAAAATGTTTACAAACGCGACTGTTTTGGATTCGAACCTCAATCGAGGAAGAACTATTATCATTTTTCCGATCTCGTGTGGTAACGGCGTCGAGTTACATGAGTTTACCTGCTATAATGTGGGATATAAAATGAAGTTGAAGAAAAAATCATATAATTTTAATGTAATCTTTCGTACGCACTCACCTCCCAAAGTAAATATTTCCTCAAATGGTACACCCGACGTGACCGTTGACGGCACTTTCGTCAGCTTTTTGTCTTTCTTATCTTTATCTTTTTCCTTGACTTTCTCCTTTTCTTTTTCCTTCACTTTCTCCTTATCTTTGTCTTTGACTTTTTCTTTTTTGTCATCTTTTAATTTTTCTTTTGATTCAAGTTTAAATTTAGCCTTTTCTTCTTTCTCCTGTAAATTAATATAAACATATACTTATAGGCACACATATTAGTAAGGTGTTTTAAATAGGTACTCGCAATTATTCTTAATCTATACTATAAACAATACAGTTTTTAAATAAATCGTACAAATTATAATATTTAGTATTGAGCATATATACATATATTACAAATCAACGCCACACCATGTAGATTGTCTTGGGTAGTATCCGAACCGGAATAATCTTGTGCCGTCTTCAGAAATTTATTACTAACAAAAAAATCATCCTGAAAAACTGAAATAACCTACACACTAACAGAATTATTCAAAATTAAAGTCCTAGACCCCCTAGAAAAAAAAAGAAATTTCTAGAAACTGCAAAAATTAAACTTAATGATTAATGTTTACTAAGAGAAATCAATTATATTGCGCCTACACAACAAACACGTGTAGGCAAGCACAGCTGTTGCGCAAGTAATTACTTTAAACTATAATGTCATTTATTTATTTAGATGGTATCTAAACTTCAATTAAGTTAAACTCTTGAGATTACTTATAAGAAAAAATATTTTATAGTGACACGGCTCATAAACTAGGATATATAAGTTTTATTGTTCTTCACCAAAACTTTGTAAGTTTCCAATTATTTACTAAATAAAAACAGTTCAACAATTCAAATACTTGCTACCGTATTTATTGGGGATATCGAAGATTTTTTTTGTATTTTGTTAATCGTAAAAACATAAATATCACTTTATACAAATATTATTTTTCGTCATATTATCTAGCAAAATCAGTATGACAAAAAATTATGAAAAACCACTGAAATATGACATTTACACGTCCTACACAAGACGTTTTTATAACAAACCAAAACAACAAAAACCAATGACTTCCAGCAACCGTTTCTCAAAAGAGAACGACAATAAAATAATTGCACAAATCTGCATACAAACAAAACTACTGCCACATTTATTTAACAAAAAAAAGAAACACTTTATATTATTACACTATAAAAAAAATCCCATTTAAACCGAAATCAATTTTTAACATAATATCTAAATCAAAACAGCGATAACACGGAGAAGAGAAAAAAGAAGGAAAGAAAGAGGAATTATTACGTGGATTCGATCAGAAATAATATGGTCACCTTAGTGAAAACGCTACGCAGGTGGTGCATGACGCGGCCAGAGCACAACTGAACACGCCGTCGACTCCGACAAGGTCGACACTACCTACACAACATCATTATTATGCATCAGTGAACGACAGCGTATTTTGTAATCCTTCGATAATCATTATTTACGAACTTTGATCGAGAAAAGAATTCGATTTCGATTTCGATTATCGATTATCGATAGTATTATAGGAGAAAACTTAAGGAACAGTGAACGACTTCAGCGTGATTTTAATAAAAAAAATTTAATTAGCTTCACGCTGTATCCCGCTCACAGCAGGGTAGGCACAGGGAACCTAGTGTTAAGACACTCCGTTCCCCACTGTCTGCCTAATTTTGGAGGCATTGCGTGTAGAGTGGGAGAACTCAACGCTGCGCTTTGCCTCGACACCAGAGCATAATGGAAATATAAATTTAAGTAAATATTTCATCTCTTCGAGTTGGGATCGAACCCACAACCAGTCAGTTTTACAGTCACACTTTGTACGAATGCGCTACGACTGGCCTCAACTGGTGATTTTTATTTTTTTATGTCCATGATCCAGTCCTGGCGCTAGGGTGTGAATGTAAACGCAACAGGTTGTGAGTTCGATTCCCACACGAGGAAATAAAAATATTTCATATTTTCATTTCTTTGCTCTGGTAACGAGGCAAAGTGGCGGCGTTGATTTCTGCAATTCAACACGCAATGCCTTTTGAAAGTCGACGGAATAGTGGCTAACTGAAGACTTAATGGGAACAGAGAGTTTTAATGCTAAGTGTCCAGGTTCCCTCTGCCTTGTTGTAAGCAGGATAAAGCGTGAAGCAATAAAAATATTTTAAATAACTTTACATATGTCTCATTTTTTGATAGAACAGGCGGAGAGCTTGGATCAAAACAATTTGTTGTCTCAATTTTAGCATTTTTTATTGTATGGTGACGAAATCTCTTTAATAATTCTACCTACTATTTAGCAAATAATATTTCAAAGTAAGCAAGAAAACGGATTACGGAAAAACTTGAAAAAAAAAAGTTTTAGCACCCGTCAGTGGTAGCGCCAGTCGTGGCTCAGTGGCACAAGGTTCGATCCCACTCGAGGGAATGAAATATTTATTTACATTCGTATTTTCACTACTTCGCTCTGGTGTCGAGGCAAAAGCGCGGCGTTTAGTTCCGCTACTCATCACGCAATGCCTTGAGAATTTGTCGGATAGTGGGGAACGGAGTGTCTTAACAGTAGGTTCCCTCTGCCTACTCTGCTGATTTTTTATTATAGCACATTTCGCAAAAGTAGAAAACTAGGTGACAGTAAAAAAAAAAGTACCCATTAAATATTACCTAAAAAGGCTTTGGATGAGCAGATGATATAACAAAACCAACATTCTTTCTTTTATAGCATCTATTTATAGATACCAGCTGATGCTGTCACAATTTTTTTATAAAAATACATTATATGATATTCTTCGGACAATGGTTTGAAGTTTCCATATCTTGACCTATATCCGCTAATTAGAAGTAGAAAAGCCTCCACATTTTCGACCTTCTGTTAATGTTAAGTTTTGGTAATTATTTATGGCGTTGTGTGGCAGTGTCTAATAGTACACGCTATGGTTATAGATTCCTATAAAAGTAGTTTTTATAACAATGCTTAAATTAAAATATTTTTTATTCCCAACGTCTGACAAGATAAAACTTTTTTAAACATTTTTTAAAGTGTTATTCCACACTTAGGAAAGAAAAATACTTATTTAGAAAACGTATAAAAATTTGAACGCAGCGGGACTCGAACCCGCGCCTCCTGGAAACCGACCTGGTCGGTTAAATAAGATAAAACTTATCAATAAATAATATAAATTAAAAATGAGCTCTTGGCATACCTCTCTCTTGTTTTCATAAGAAGAAGAAAGAATGTGAAATTATTAAATCAAAACTATTGAAACTATTATTTACGAAACAATAAATATATGGACAGTCTGATTCTACACTTATTAAAATAAAAATTAAATTAGCTTCACGCTATATCCCGCACACAGCAGGGTAGGCAGAGGGAACCTAGTGTTAAGACACTCCGTTCCCCACTTTCTGTCGAATTTTGGAGGCATTGCGTGTTGAGTGGCAGAACTCAACGCCGCGCTTTACCTCGACACCAGAGCGAAGAAATGAAAATAAAAATGTAAGTAAATATTTCATCTCCTCGAGTGGGGATCGAACCCATAACCAGTCGGTTTTACAGTCACACTTTGTACCACTGCGCCACGACTGGCCTCTATACTTATTAAATACATTTATATAATTTATTTAATCTACTAATAATCCTGACTGCGATGTCAGACTGTGATGTCAGTTTAAAAATGTACAAATCATTTTTTTCTTCTTAAGATCTGTAAAGGGGATTTAGCTAAACTACCTCCAATATAAATGCAGGAGTTTCACGTATAGGTGAATGAAGAAGATGTTAGATGAAGATGATGAGATGGTTAGGTTTTCTGAACTTCGCTATTGATTAAGTAATGTTAATTAGAGATTTAACGTATTATTAAAAAGTAAAATGTCGAATTTGTTAGGTTTAGACGAAGCACATTACCTACACGACATCAAAGTCATTTAAAAACGTTTAGTTTCGCTTTTGTGCATAGACAAATTAGCGAACGGATTTACCATTCATTTGCAATTCAAATGCAACTAGTTTTTGTTTTGCTTATTGCTTCAATGCTCTTAGACAGGATAAAGTATATCGAGCATATAATTTTATTTATTTTTTACATCCTATAATGTCAATTTATTTCAATTTTTTGTCCCCTTTTACCTTATTTAACCAGAGCAATGAAACGCAACCAAACGCAAGCAAACACAATAAATATAAACCAACCACGATAACCACGACGAGGACATCGATCCCACGTAAAAATATTTAATTTTAAGCATGGTGCTCTAATGAAAGTTTTAGCTATAACTAGCGGCCCGCCCGCGGCTTCGCCCGCTTAAAGTACATGATTATTGATCTTATTAACAGAATTGACTGACAACTATAATGACGTCTAATATGATTTTTAATACTTTATTCTATAATATTCTAAATGCACACAGCAGGGTAGGCAGAGGGAACCTAGTGTAAAACACTCCGTTCCCCACTTTCTGCCGAATTTTGGAGGCATTGCGTGTTGAGTAGCAGAACTCAACGCCGCGCTTTGCCTCGACACCAGAGCGAAGAAATGGAAATATAAATTTAAGTAAATATTTCATCTCTTCGAGTGGGGATCGAACCCACAACCAGTCAGTGTTACAGTCACACTTTGTGCCACTGCGCCACGGCTGGCCTCTAATATGATTATTTACTATTCTAATATGATTCTTTACTACGTTATCGTAATTTCTATAAGGACTTGATTGTTTTTAAATTAAAAAATACGACCAATGTTGATATTGATATTTATAAAAATATACATAAAGCTAATTATTTCTTAAAATAAAAAAAAATAAAAAAACTAAATTAGCTTCACGCCATATCCCCCACAAAGCAGGGTAGGCAGAGGGAAACTAATGTTAAGACACTCCGTTCCCCACTTTCTTTCGAATATTGGAGCATTGCGTGTTGAGTGGCAGAACTCAACGCCGCGCTTTTGCCTCGACTCCAAAGCGAAGAAATGGAAATATAAAGAACTAATTATTTATTATACGTATATATTTTTGTAACATTACGTTCTTTTTGCCTGTGTTATGTACGTCTCATCATAATTTTAAAACTCTGTTAAATATGCTGATGCCAGTGAATAATTTAATTTACTCTTTTAGAAACAGCCTTAAATGTTAAATGATTTGGGTAAAGATTCATAATATTCTCTGTAAAATAACTGTAATGATTGCATATTTACTCCTGTACAGTTTTTAAATTAGTTACATATTTATATTATTAGCTAAATGTACAATTGGTAAATATGTAGTTATTACAGTGTACACGTAGATAGGATGTTATTAGGCATTTTATATAGATCTATTTCAAACGAAGGAACGGACCAAAAAATCTATGTATTTACTTGATATTTCCTTGAAGATCAAATCGTTGTTTATCTCTGTGTTGAATTAATTACGACTTAAACTTAACAGTTATGATTTATGAAGGTAATCTTCACTAATAGTTCAATTTTGTTAACTTTGTTGTTTGTACTCTGAACAATAGTGCTTTAAAAATATATATTTTTTTATCAACAGTCATATAACCAAGACGTTTCGAATGTTATTCTATAGCCAGGAATCTTACCAGCATTGCTATATAACATTCACAGGCAAACTAATGCTCATTCAAATGACGATAATCTTATTTTTCAATGACCGATTATGATGAAGCAAATTTTTACATTTAAAATTGGTATCGGTTCAGTATTTTCAGAGAAAAATGTCATCATACAAATAGTCAGGCAGACAGACAGACAGACAGACAGACTGCCATTCCATCTCCCCTTCTGCCCCAAAATGCACAGAAAAGCCACTGGATGTGCTTCCCAATAAGCTCTCCACTTGTTCAAGTATGTCGTCTGGGGGAATGTATTCAGGTGGACCTCCATCTCTCTTAAATAAAAAATTGGATATTTAAAATAAATACCATGCCACAACAACTATATATATAGATAAGTAACAAAGTATAAATGTATTATTTTATTTTCACCTTAATTTGGTTCATCCTTATTTTAGTGCGTTTTCGTGAATTTTTTTTTAATTTTCCCACTTCAAACGCAGCTGTTGAGGGTTTCGAGGTAATACTGCAGTTGCTTTAAACTATTCCGTTATTCTAACCCACTCCTCGTTCTTCAGTTTATTATTATTAGCGTTAGTCGCCTTTGTAGTAATGATTTTACTGTTTGTGACTAGATTAAGTAATGTCCTAGTCTCGTCCTTAGACGTGGTTTACCCTTCACCTAGCCAAACAGATAAAAATTGATAAAAGTCAAAGTCAAAAGAAAAACCGCGCTTTTCGAAAAACGAACGCGATAGCAAGGCTTCATAAATAAAATGATGACTGTAATACTTACTCCTTTAGGCTCCATCGTAGATAAAGTTATTTTTAAGATTCACAAAAACTTACAAATTACTAATGTACTTATTTATTATTTGAAACTAGTGCTTAAAAATGATGGAGAGATTCATTATTTTAACTGAACAACACTGACACTGAACAACTGAACTGTAAGTAATAATAATTTTGGCACATATATATATATATAGGATTCCATTAATTAAAATTTTTTTACGTAAAACGTTATTATCGATAGGGCAAGGAGGGCCCTACAATCTGTTGTTGAACATAAGATGACATTGCCCAGTTTGGTTATTGGCATGCAGGTTAGAGATTGGATAGATATGTGGAACAATCGAAGATTGGATTGATGGGTTAGGATGGGATGATTGGGTGTCCAGTTCTTCTCGGTAGGGCGTTAAGGCGTTTTGAGATGAAAATGTTGGTGGCTTTAGACCAAGTAATTGCAATGTTAAAAAAAAATTGACGTTAAAGATAGGAGATACGCTTTTTACCCAATTTCGAGACTTAACGCTGCGCTTTATTTTTTATCTACAAATATATTACATAAACGTCTATATTTAGATGATTATCTAAGTTAGAATTAGGTATTTTATAAGATGTATATTATTTCGTAGATTATATTTTTATAATATATTTAAATGTTTTTTAAGTTAATGCTTAAAAAAAATGTTTGAAGAATAATCGTTTTTACGCCGAAGTTTATTTATAAACGAACAAATTAGATAAAAAACCATCAAAATATGTACATAATAATGTATGCGTATAATGGCTTTTTAAATTATTTTTATACGAACGTTGTTACGGCGAATTAAATTAATTAGATACCAAGTATTAATCCAAGCTGCTTTCTAAAAGAGTAATAGTCCATTAAAGAAATCGATTTACTTTGTCTAGATCGCTTGTCTATCAAAGATATCATCGATAGTTATACTAAATATCGATAATAAACTAAATATCGAGGGTTATATAATGATGTTTTCAATGTTAAGATTAACTCGCATTTGAACTATTAAAAAAAAAAAGAAGAAAAGTGGAGAAGTCCCGATTGCAGTTAGTCTCTGTGCTTTTAACCTCAGAACTTTTACATATTTGATAATATGTAAAATTTAATATAAATAGAATGCAAAAATTATAGTATTTTTTATAGCTTCCTGTGGTATCTCATACATAGGGTAGGCAGAGGGAACCTAGTGTTAATACACTGTTGCCCATTTTTTGCCGAATCTTGGAGGCATTGTCTGTTCCAACAGTGTGTGTGTGTGTAATGTAAACAACATTTCTTGGCTCCGATAACGAATTTTTTCGTCATCAGAGAAATGTAAATATTAAATGTTACAAATAAGCTATAGAAAATTTTAAAAGTGACACTTAATTTTTTTTTATACAATGAAATATTTTCATTTCATTTTCACTCATCTACTCAATATAAAAACTTTAACATACCAAAGAATGCAAGAGCACTAACCTTATCTTTCTCTCGTAGCTTTTCCCTTTTTTCTTTTTCTTTCTTTTCTTTTTCCCTTTCCTTTTCCTTTTTCTTTTCCTTTTCACTCAATTCTTTTTGTTTCGCCACATCATCTAGAACTTTCTCTTTATCTCTTGATTTCTCTCTTTTTTCTTTACTCTTCGTTGGGAATTTAAATGATTTTGTCTTCTTAGTTTTCGAAGGACTTCTGAGCAAAAGACACTTTAGCATTTCATTTTATTTTAGATTTTTTTTAGTTTTACCCCATACTCTACATATATCATTTTTTTTTTTTTTTTTTCTACATATAGCAGGGTAGCAGAGGGGTCATGGTATTTACACACTCTTCTCCATTTAATAAGATACACCAAATTTCGATACACTTCATTTTGAATGGTGGAACTCAACACTGTGCTTTGTCTTGTTACCAGGCCAAGAAAATGATTATTTTTTTCCTTCTAGACCATCACTTTAGGGAAATAATTATTTAATAATAATACATACATACTTTGTTGTACACCACATAAGAGAAGTAAAAAACAAACTAATGAGATACTTAATTAAAGATGAAAAGTACAGCAGGTGGCTTTATCTCTATAAGCAATCTCTGCCAAGAGACTTTAAGGTGTAGAAATAAAAAAAAAAAAAAACAGCTTCACGCTGTATCCCGCACACAGCAGGGTAGGCAGAGGGAACCTAGTGTTAATACACTCCATTCCCCACTTTCTGCCGAATTCTGGAGGCATTGCTTGTTGAATGGCAGAACTCAACGCCGCGCTTAGCCTCGACACCAGAGCGAAGAAATTAAAATATAAATTTAAATAAATATTTCATCTCCTCGAGTGGGGATCGAACCCACAACCAGTCGGTTTTACAGTCACACTTCGTGCCACTGCGCCACAACTGGCATCAATAAGAGTGAAATGATATTAAAAACGATAATATTAATAAAAAAAGAACAATATAATGGCCATTGTGCCACATTGTGTGTAATACTAAATATGATGGTTATATGTACAATTCTCACTCGGAAAAGCTTGTTAAAAATTAATTATTTTCATGTCACTCACACTACACTAAATTATGATTTTTAGTTAATTATTTCAGGTAATAGGAATTTGAAAAATTCTTCAAACAAAGATGCTAACACTGAAAAAAGTTCTAATAAAGTTGTAATTATCTCTATAAAATATATAATTTATTTGCCTAGAGAGCTTGGACAGTATCCAAGAGTGGTGTGGGTTTGAGTCTCACTATGTTTATTTTTTTTAGTTTATTGACATCCACATGATAAATTTTAGCTTCAAAGGTGTCTTAATTACAAGTTACATATTTTTCTTTATTTTATTGAAACTCACTTGGTGTCTGTATCTTCCTCAGGGGAACTTTCCCCTTCTAATGCAGCATATCCTCTGTCTTTCTTTGACTCCTTTTTTTCCTTTCGTCTTCCCAATAAATCTTTTTTGCTAGGCTTTTCATGTTCCCCACCATCACTAACTATAGGAAATCAAATATTAATTATATTATATTTTTATTTATAATATTGTAGTGTAAATATATATTGTAGTATAAGAATATGAAACAAATAACTGAATGTAATGATTGTGGCTCCAAATATAACTAGGATGTGACAATGAAATTAATTGTTAGGTCCAAGTTTGGTTAAGCAAAGTGTGGTCATAGTTTTTGCCCTATTCCGCTGCCTTTTAGTAACTCTACTCTGCAAGCAATATAACTGTTTCTCCGCCAAATTCTACTTTTGATATTAGCCATATTTATAATTTTAATAGTTAAACCATTGTTACTGTTTACTTATTTTGATTCATGGTGTTTTTAGATTTTAATAGAAACATTGTAAGTGAATTCAATTTTTATTCAAAGCACTTACAGTCACTTTCATTGCTTTTACGTCCAGTCTCAGACGCATATAATCCTGGAAAATCTTTTTCTACGTCTGGACTTTCAAAATCCATTATATGTTATAATAGAATAGTATATATATGCTATAGAATAGTATATATATATAGACTAATAAATAATATTATTTGATTGATTAATAATTTATTTACTCCAATCAGACCACAAAATACACTATTCAATATTTTTATTCTGGTCAAGTGTCAACAAAAATGTCGAGTGCTTACACAGATTATAAATTGCATACACCATTAACATTTAATACAGTTTTTTTCTGGTATCTATTACCTTCAGTTCGCAAGGTTTAAGCTGTGCGTTGCATTGCTGCCATTGTTCATATACATTGTTGGAGTAATGGTATTTGTATCATCCAAGACGCATTTCTTGCTTGGCTTAAATTAGTTTATTACCGTGTTGTTACCAACAAATGGCTTAAAAATTATACTAAAGGTATAACTTTTGATTAGAGTGAAAGATATCATATGAACATATTATATAAATACTGTTCAATATCGTATGTAAACTGTGTTTAATAAACTTTTTATGGTATGGTATAGTTCTTTGATTATGGTATATTGCTAGCAAATATAATTTCGCCAATGTCACGTTGTGTGGAAAACGAAGGAGGTTGGACGAAATTTTTTATAATTGGCATTGCAACTTTTTTTTTGCTTAAGTGTCACTGTCATATTTGAGTGATATGTGGTTGTCAGTTGTCACGAAAGTGAATATGTTGTGACGTGAGCGATGTGTACTATTTTATTTCTATTGAAAGGAAAATTTTAGTCTATTTTTCAATAATATATAGTGCATATCCAATATTTTGATTAACAATTAAGGCTAAATAATTTATTCTCACTTCATAACGCAAATTTATTAAATGTTTGTGAAGCATTCCTGGCAAAATTTTGTGAATCTTATGTGAAACTACCATTATAAATGTCATGGTTCTCGGACCTCGCTGGTAAGGCTGAAAGCCTCCTCAACAACCTTGACGAACAGACAGGTGCAGTTTTACGTAATCATAATGGTGTAAAAGAAAGTAAAAATGATTTTATCCTTCATCCTGATGGTACATGGGGGCAAAAGAAAAAGACGGCCCCTCGTACCGTTAAAAAAAATAGTTCAATTTCTGAAACGAGATCTAATAGCACAGCTGCAAACAAAAGTCCGCCCACACGACAAGCCAGATCCACTACAAAACATTATGATAACATGAGAAATGGACTTGAAAATAGGAGACAATCACCTTTGCGGAAACCCCCCTACACAAATAAAAATGGCTCTAAAACTCCTAGTAGTAAAGACTATAATGATGAATTTATTAACCAATTTGGACTAAGACATAGAAGTAAGTATACATTATTGCAGGTGTGGTTCTATCTCATATATATGTTTAAAAAAATAAATAAATCAGCTTCACACTGTATCAGAAGGTAGGCAGAACTAATGTTAAGACACTCCATTCCCCACTTTCTGCCAAATTCTGGAGGCATTGCCTGTTGATTGGTAGAACTCAATGCCTGGACACCAGAGCAAAGAAATGGAAATATACATTTAATTTTATTTCATCTCCTTAAGTGGGGATCAAACCCACAACCAGTTAGTCACACTTTGTGCTGCTGCTCCACAACAGGCCTCAATTATATGCCAATATCCTTAATTAAAATAATATATATTTTTTAGGATATAGTTTGCCATCTGACTTGGATTTTATAAACACTGATAAGCTTACATATAATATGCAAAATCTAGAAGTTGAAAATGCTATGTTGAAAAATGAACTTAATGTTGTAAACAGAGAAGTTTCAGAGTTGCTAGAAAGATTACGCAAAACTGAAGATGGTGAGTATTTATACATATATCTATTTTAATGTTTTAAGTATTATAGACTAACACTAATAGTATTTACATGAAAATTGTACTGAATCACTCATATGTATATTTGTATTGTAAACTAAATCTATTATTTCATATTTTAAATAAGAATATCCTTGATACTTGAGTAGATTATTAAATATTTGTTTATATAGTTATTTCTTTATATAGTTGGTACAAATTTTTTAAATATATAATTTATATTCTTCAATTAAATATTTAATAAAAATATACAATTTTTTTATTATATTTAAAAGATTTCATTGGAAAAAATTAAATAAATAAAAAGTATTTTATTATAAGAAAGTGCTCCTCAAATGTATATATTCTTCAATCTATATATTTATCTATATATCTATATATTATCTATATATTTATCAATTGCACACTTTTGTATAAATTATAAAGTGACTGAAAAATATAATGACAAAGCTATTTAAAATTGTTTTCAGAACTTAAGACTACTAAAATTAAACTAGAAAGTAGTGAAAAATTGAATGATTTATTAAATGAAGAAAAAAAATCCTTAGCAACACAATTGCAGTCAAAAATCAGTGTAACGGATGTGGAGAGTGTTGAGATTAATAAATATAAAGCACAAAACAATGAACTAGAGTCCACACTTTCAATACTTAATGATACAAATAAGAAGTTAGAAGAGAGGTAAGCTTTTTAATGAGACAAAAATCTGCGTGTGTATGTGTCGCTTAGTTTTACAGGTTTGATTTCCACTTGAGGAAATAAAATATTAATATTTTTACTACCTCACTCTGGTTAACTGAGACAAAAAGTGCAGCTTTGAATTCCTCCATGCTATGCCCCAGAAATCGGCAGAAGGAGAGGAACAGTAATAAGTTTTGGAGTAATAATGGGAACCGAATTTCTTAACACTCGGTACCCGGGTTTCCTCCGCCTACCCTTTTATGAGAAATAGTTTATTAACATGATCACATTTCAATGAAATAAAAATGATTCCAGAGTAAAACAATTAACAGAGGAATTGAGCTTTAAAAATACTGTACATATAAAATTAGAGAATGAATTGAGACACGCACAAACAACCATAAGTGAACAGCAGATAAACTTAGAAAAAACAGTGGCCGAGTGCCATAGATTGGAAAAAGACTGGGAAGGATACAAATTAAGAGTGAAAAGTATGCTATTTGCCAAAGACAATCAAATACAATTGATGAGGGAAGGCGCTGATATACCTGAGGACAATAAGTTGCTGTTGGAACAAATTGAAAGTTTAAAGTAAATATTTTTTTTTATTATTTGTTTTTCTTTTAGCTTCACGCTGTATCCCGCATATGACATTGACGAAATAGGGATCATAGTATTAATAAGCTTTATTCTGTTCCGTTCATGAACCCCCTCTTTCATAAAAGTTTTCGTTTTCCTAAGAGTTGTGTATGACCAAGATAACACTAACTACGGGTACAGTGGGTTTAACCGAAAGTACCTATTTAAAAAATAAATTAAATTAAATTAGTTTCACGCTATATCCCGCACACAGCAGGGTAGGCAGAGGGAACCTAGTGTTAAGACACTCCGTTCCCCACTTTCTGCCGAATTTTGGAGGCATTGCGTGTTGAGTGGCAGAACTCAACGCCGCGCTTTGCCTCGACACCAGAGCGAAGAAATGAAAATATAAATTTAAGTAAATATTTCATCTCCTCGAGTGGGGATCGAACCCACAACCAGTCGGTTTTACAGTCACACTTTGTACCACTGCGCCACGACTGGCCTCACATACACACATACATAGGTACATATTTATATGATGTAATATAGCCTATAGCTTTCCTCAATAACTTGATTATTCAACATATATTTTTTTTAATTGAACTAGTCGTTCCTGATATTAGTATGTTGAACTAAACTAAAGCTTCAGTTTTATAAAATTAATATAAATCATTGGGCCAGTCGTGGCGCAGCGGCACGAAGTGTGACTGTAAAATCGACTGGTTCGATCCCCACTCGAGGAGATGAAATATTTACTTAAGATTTATATTTCCATTTGTGCGTTCTGGTGTAGGCTAAGCGTGGCGTTGAGTTCTGCCACTGAACACGCAATGTCTCCTGAATTCGGCAAAAAGTGGGGAACTGGGTGTCTTAACACTAGGTTCCCTCTGCCTACCCTGCTGTGCGCGGGATACAGCGTGAAGCTGATTTTTTTTTTAATATAAATAATACTATAAATATTTTTATATATATTTGATATCATTGTTTCTTTGATGTATTCAAAGTTGAAACTATATCAAAATAATGGATATAAAATGTTTGTATAAATATTTGTATACAGAGATGAAAAAGAGAGTCTATCTCATGCTGTAACCCAAATACAAAATGAATATGAAGAAATGAAACGTAACATAACCCAGTTGGAACAGCAACACGTTGCTTCAGAACGTGTGGTCACAGCTTTAAGAGACACATTGAAGGAAGAAAGACTTGCAAGAAATAGGGCAGAGGGAAATTGTGCTCTCTTGAGAAAGGTATATATTGCCATTATTTTAGCATAACTAGTATATTTTAACTTAGAGTTTAGACACTGGTATCCACGCGGAGATCAACGCAGCGTTTTCTATAAGATCAGTGGGAGTAATAAAAAATAACTCATTCCCCCAAATGAAGTTGGAATCCTCAACAGTCGCTTTTACCACCAGACCCTGTGTCGCTGCAACACGGCGGTCTCAAAAAATGATTCCAAGCTTATTTTATATGTTTTCATCGTGTTTTCCAGGAAATACAAACTTTACAATTAGATACGCACCAAACAATATTGAATCTACGAACGTCTTTACAACACAAAGAGGATGAACTAAACAGTTTAAGAGATACAACGTCTAGTGCACACACAGGCGCTCTAAATGTCGCCGATTATGAAATAAAAGATGTTGACAACGAAAAAATTGATTATCTTACGCAAATGCTGATGCAGAAACAAGGGAAGATAGATAATTTGTTGGCCGATAATAATATTTTGAGGATACAGCTAGATAAATTGCAGGTGATTTTATTTTATTGGTTTATATGTATTTTTTATTTATTAAACAGTTATTTGGATTTTGTCTATGAATATTATTTATAAAAAACAGATTTACGCTGTTATGCTGTAGTCATAGATTTTTAGTTTTTATTTTTTTTTTAGTTTATTTCAAATTCCATTTTAAAGAGAAAATAAACTTTTTGATAGCTCAACTTTTATCTATCAAATAATCAATATAACGAAATTTAAATCACTCTTTTGATCCACTTATATCCATGGAATGTAATGCACATTCCATGCACATCCCCACACAATTATCGAGAAATTGAGCGTTTATTGTCGGAACTCAACGCCAGCCTTGTGCTATCAGAATAAGGAAAGCTTCACGCAAACAGCTGGGTAGGTAGAGGGAACCTAGTGTTAAGACACACCGTTCCCTACGTTCCGCCGTGTTCTGGAGGCATTGTGTGTTGAGTGGCGGAACTCAGCGCCGCGCCTTGCCTTCACACCAGAGCGAAGAAATGAAAATATAAACGTAAGTAAATATTTCATCTCCTCGAGTGGGGATCGAACCCACAACCGGTCGATTTTACAGTCACACTGTACCCCTGCGCCACGACTTGCCATTTATATAATATTTATTCAAATTTCAGTCGAAACACAGATTAGAAATAGCATCGCTCCAATCAAAGTTCAATCACAGTATAGTCCACTTACAAGATGATAATCGAAGGACAGGAAGAGGCTATACATCATCCCCATTTTCAGCTTTGTCACTACGAATTGGTGTTATTATAAAAAGGTTCCCTATATTTAGGATACTTATTTTGGCTTATATGGTAAGATTTATTGTTTATTAATTTATAAGCATAATTATTTTAAAAGAGACCTTAGGACTTTTGAGGTCACTAAAAAAAATATATATATTATTACATTGTACTAATGTCAATTTGGGTAATTTTGATTCTTCGGGTAATATTGAGAGTAGGATCTCGAACTAGTTTTGATATTTTTTCTATATGATTGATACAATACTATTGACAATTTTTATTTTATATTTTTATTTTAACTAATAAATGTTAATTTTAAAAACATAATGAAATTTAAGCCTAACTCCCATACAAAACGTAACAAAAAAATGTTTTAATAAACAGTGTCTTCTCTGAATTCTTGATAGCAGACTAGTAGAAAATCTATAATTACCAGTATATAATTTGAGATAGAAAATTCTTTAGTGACAAATGACTCTGGTCTGCATCTTTTGTCCATATTCTATATATTATATAAATTGTGCCGACGGAGGGATATGTATTGGCACAGCTATATATAGAAAAGTACAATTGGAGTGCAGAATGCTAATATATTTTGAACATAATGCATAAAAATATATTAAATTAATAAAATAAGTATAACACGTACACGCATATTGTTATAATGCGTTGCCTGGATCTTAAGATCTCTAGTTATAACAAAATTATCGCCGGCTTACAGTGTTGTGAGTGACCTGTGAAATCCGTCTTTCGTTTTATTATAAGTATATTTTTATACCATTCGAAAGTGTAAAAAAACTATAATAGAGAAATATTAGCAGAGAATACAAAAAAAAATAATTATATTTTCTTGTTATAATGCAATAAATGTATTGTCATCGTTTTTTCAAAACAGTTTTTGTCTCCCCTTATAATTTTCATCCCAAGCAACTAAACCGTTGTTTTTAGACCTTGATTTTAAAGTTTTCTTATTTCTACAGATTGGTCTACATTTTTGGGTACTCACAGTACTATTCACAAGTACACCCGAAGATTATATACCGAGGCCGAGGAAAATATAGAAAAATGAAAAGAAAAAAAAAAAAAAACTACATTTAACACACCTAAAACAGTACCTAAATAAAATGTTATAGTAAATTAAACATCACAGTTTTAATATGTATAGTGTTATTGTATTGCAATTTTAAATATGTATATATATGTATATTCATAATAAAAGCAATAACTTTAAGTAACGTTACTATTAAATTTATTGTAATTTTCTGGCCATCTTTACAGCTTTATCAATTGTAATTTTTTTAGACCTAGTTTATTTTTCTAATAAGGGTATTATATTAATATTAATATTTCTTGATTTAATAGAAACTTGATGGATATTCTCTTACTCATTTCTTTATTTTATACATTTTCATATTTTATACAGTAATACCAGAGGCGTATTTAGCGATATTTTCTAGGACACAACCCCTAAGATCTGGACTTTAGTTTTGAACAGATATGTTCCAATAAAGTTTTCTTTTACCTTTTCCAGGATTATCTTTTTGTTAGTAAGATTCATGGGTTGGGCAAGTAAATAAAAGATTATATATTTTTTTAAATCGTGATTATTACATTATTCTTTGTACATATTTATATTCATTTATTAAATAATTAGCTATGCCTGTGACTTCGCCTGCATGCGATAAGTAAATTGATATTTTACTAACGTTGTTATAAACCGATTAGTAATGAAAAACAAACCAAACAAAGAAATTCATTAAATTGGTAGACTACCAAAATACTACAGTAAATACTGCATTTGAATCGGTTAAGCCGTACAAACATTTAGATTAGCATATACAAACTGACAGACAAACAGAAGAATAAAATAAAAAGATATTGTTTTCAATCTTACTTTGATAAACACACCACAGTATATATTATCTCGTATATCTTCCACGAACATAAAATATAGTGAACAGTTATATTTTTTCTATAATAATTATTTATAGAAGTCAAAATACAAGGCAGTAAAAATACAATACGAGATAGCGTGATTTTTTTTGTATATATTATAAAAACAAAAATCAGTATGGCTATTTAAATTTTGGTTAAAACAATTACAGTTAACATCATCGATTATTATTATTAATTTAAAAAATATAATATTTTTTATTTATATCTTATCATTCTTTGAGGTAAATCGCTTTTCCATTTTATTTTTTAACATATATTGGGTTAAACCATTATATTTAATTATAATTATATCAATGATCTTATGTTATACCTTTTTTTATCTGTTATTTTATTTTATGTAAAATACTATTTTCTTCAATCCACTTGTAATAGTTTAGTGATATAGTACTTTAAGGCGTATTATTAAAATATTCAAAAGGGCTCAAAAAATCTATATTTTTTTACATTCCAAAAGTATTTTTTGACTATTATTAACTTTTATTTAGTGTATTTATATTCTAAACTACGTTTGAGTTAACATATAAAATAGCTTCATTAAACAAAAAAAAAACATATTGTGTACGTTTGTTAAAAATATTGACAAAACCAAAAATCTAATTGGAAAATATAAATTACACATTTTAAATGAAGGATAAATATAAATAATAGCTCCTTACATAAATGACATCAATATCATCAATCAATTTCAAATAGCAGTTTGATAAGCAAAGATTCTTACGTCTGATACTGGCGCTCCCCTTGGAGAATATTAATCTAGGTGCCTCCCCAACATCAAAACACTTTTTTTTTATAAAAACAATAAGCTTTAAATTTTCAAAAATAAATGAAGTTACACAAATACCTAAGAGAACGATTTAAATCAGTTGTGGCACAAGCGTGTTACTAAACGCTACAGGTTGTGGCTTGTCGCTTGTTGTGGTGCGAATAAATGAAATATTTAATATTTTCATATCTTCACTCTGCCAGAAATCGGAATGTTAAGAAACGGAAGTGTCCTTAAGGGGAACGGAGTGCTTTAACTCTAGTTTCTCTCTGTCTACCCTGCTATGCAACAGCATAAATATAAAAAAAACTTTTAAAATATATAAAAAATATTTCTTCTACGGCGGGAAAAGTGCTAGGGCTCCAAAGTGGGGAAGCCCCCTCATAAAACATACCATCTCAGACAATACTTCCTTCTAGATTTAGTTTTTGACCCAACAGCTAAACGATAACCTTTTAAAGACGTTGGCGAGGATTTTTGCTAATAAATTATTAACTAAAATCATTATCGATTATATAATTAGACAATAATATAATAAACTTCTATCCACCACCTCATCCATTTGTACATAAATTAACTATAAATATTATTTTATAAACAATTTCGTATCAAAAATTTATATTTCCCACATAAATATATTTCCTATATTTATAATAACATATTTTTTAAATATATTAAAGGTCAACGCACTCATCTTTGTTTTTCCGTGAATCTCTCATATAATTTATTTCATCCACACTTGCCAGTTATATTTTTTATTAAATATTATAATAAACTATGAAAAAAATAATGTTATTTTATTATTAATATGAATAAAATTTATGGAGCATTCCGTTTTTTATTTACTTTCCTTAAAAGTGAAATTATTAATCTCTAAAAAATACATTTAAAGAACTATGTTAATAAAATAAAATACAAACAAAGATGACATACAATAAAATAAAATACAAAAATAAAATTCAAAGAAAAAATAATTACAAATCAAAATATAAACAAATAAATAAGTAAAACAAATAAAGAAATAGCTATCACAGAGAGATTGACCCGGCTACATGTTGCACATGCAACTTGATAAACCTCCTCATGGCCGGCCCATCCAATCCTATCTGCAAATACTAATAATAACTATAGGTTTGTATTATCTGTTATAGGCATACTTAGATAAAAAAAAGTAAAAAGCAAAGCTTCACGCTGTATCCCGCACACAGCAGGATAGGCAGAGGGTACCTAGTGTTAGATACTGTGATCCCTATTCCTAAAGATCACTGTGGAACGCAACTTAAGCAAAGCAAAACATACGCCAAAATAAAATAATTTTATATTTATTTTTCGCGCATTTCTCGACTTTTACAGGAATGATTGGAAGAATTTCTTAGTTAAATTCAAAATTACCTACCAGGCAGAAGAGACAGCTACCCGACCAAGTAAAATAAAGGATTTCCCTTATATTATATTTTTCTCTCGCTAGTTTACGACAGACTTTGTTTACTACGTCCAGCAGACTTTGTTTTATAAATTAAAGCCATTTTGGCTGATGGTATAAAACAATCCTTGTTTCCTATTGTCATTTTAAAGTGACTTAATTGTAGTTTATGCCGATAGGAAATTTATTCTGTATATTATTTATTTAATAATAAATATGAGTAACTGGAAAATTTCAAGTGATGAAAAAGTTGAAGGTGAATCTCCAGATAATTCCATTTACGTTTTCTTTTAGCGTGTAAATTCCACATATGTGATTAACAAGAAATGAAGTATGGGAAAATGATTCAATAAATATAACATTGTTTCAGATAAAAATAGGTTACATATTTATAAATAGTGGCTGTCGTGGCGCAAGGCCACAAAGGTCTGAATATTATGCGAGGGTTGTGAGTTCGATCTCCACTAGGGGGAATGAAATTTTATTTATTAATATTTTCATTTCTTCGCTCTGGCTTCGCTGAGTTCCGCCATTTAACACAATGCCTCAAAAAAATCGGCGGAAAGTGGGGAGTGTAGTGTTTTAACACTATGTTCCCTCTGCCTACCCTGCTATTTGCGGGATAAAGCGTGAAGCTGATTATAAATATTCCTTACAGTTAAATTATCTTCTAAACAGACATTATATTGTTATGGAGCGATCCGGACTTGAATCCTCATATTAGTGACAAGACCAGCGAGAAGAAAATATTTAAGTTTAAACACTCGTCGTTTTATGTGCATAGTACGCGTGATTCACGATAAAAACGTTTCTTTTTTTTATGGAAAAGGACAAGGCAAACGAGCATTTGGGTCACGGTGATGGTAAGTGACTACCGCCGCCCACGACCCCGTGCAACACCAGAGGAGCTACAGGTGCGTTGCCGGCCTTTATAGATCTACTGCGCCGTAATGGTGTTTTTAATATTATTTTGTAGTTTTTTTGTTATTTTATTAATGGCCTGAATAGTCTGCCATCTTTCTTTTTTATATGTTACCTTGTTTTTATGTTAAAATATTATTTATATGCTATAAGTATTCTTAAATATTTTTTTTTGTTAAAAACTATAATTAAAAAAAAATGATTTTTTGAATAGATGTCAAAATATTTTCATATCATAATCTACAAAATAATTTAATTGAATAGAATTTTGTATTAATCTTAACTTGAAAATACTCACCCTTTTAAATAAAATACTTTTAGGTAAATAATCTGAATTTATGTAAGTAGTTTCTTAAATTATAGCTATTTTTGAAGGTGTATATTACACATTGTAAATCAAAGTTTTAAAATTCAAGAGCCACTACTCCTTTTTTTTTTTTAAAAAACTATAATTGTTAATGATCAAATTGAGCAAATGAACTAAGTGCCATACTGTTACTATGTACAGGTTATGATTGTAAGTTAAAAAAATAAATTAAATTAGCTTCAAGTGCGTGTTGAGTGGCAGAACTCAACGCCGCGCTTTGCCTGACACCAGAGCGAAGAAATGGAAATATAAATTTAAGTAAATATTTCATCTCCTCGAGTGGTGATCAAACCCACAACCAGTCGGTTTTACAGTCACACTTTGTGCCACTGCGCCACGACTGGCCTCGACACTTCGAGGATTGTAAGTTATTTCTTTATAAATATGCAGTGACGTGCAATATGAAGCCGTTGTGGCGCAGTGGCACACGCGTGTGGCTGTAAACGCGACGCTTGTGTGTTCGATTCCGACTCGGGGAAATAAATTATTATTTATTAATATTTTCATTTCTTACCTTATTGATAACAAGGCAAAGGCGCGACGATGAGTTCCGCCTTTTAACATGCAACGCCTCCAAAATTTGTTGGAAATTGGGGGACGGAAGTGGGAATTGAATTTGAGTGTTTTAACATTAGGGTCCCAGATTCCCTCTACAACCGTGTCTGTGTGTAATCTGTCCTATTAAAATATGGTACCGACAATAAAAAAGGAAAAAAAAACATAAATGGCTTGGTGTTGGCGTGTTCTAAAAATGTTTGGCGACTTCACGGTTTCTCCGTAATGATGATGAAACAACGGCAGTACCATTAGGAAGCACGCGAAAACGTCATCAAGAGTCGTCTGAAGAGTATACAAACAATGACGTTATACCAGCCGTATATATAGTAGTCATAATCTTATGATATACTAGCAGCCCGCGCGCGGCTTTGCCCGTTTGAAGTTATTGTTATATTATAACCAAATTATGCCAAATCTTTACAAAAATTTTAGCCTGTGTTTTGTTGTACTATAAGCTATATTTTTGTAAAGTTTCATCTAAATCCGTTATATTTTTCCCATTCTCACAAATATTCACATTTATAATATATAATAGGCCAGTCGTGGCGCAGAGGCACAAAGTGTGACTGTAAAATCGTCTGGTTGTGGGTTCGATACCCAATTTCCCCATTCGGGGAAATTAAATATTTATTTACATTTATATTTTAATTCTTTCGTTCTGGTGTCGAAGTCAAGTGTGGTGTTGAGTATCGCTACTCAACACGCAATACCTCCAAAACGCGGCGGAAAGGGGGGAACCGAGCGTCTAGACAATAGGTTCCCTCTGCCTACCCTGTTGTGTGCGGCTGATTTGTGTATTTTATATTATAATATTACTAGGATTAGATTAGTATTAGTTATCTTAGAGTTTTATGCTGTGTGTTTTTTCTATATATTTTTTTGTTGAAATTCAAAATTTTTTTACCAATTGATTTATTTCTCCTTTTCTCTCAATATTCCGTAGAATCTCATATTAACATTACAAACATTATAATTCCTTGTAGTCGTAGCTATTAGTAGGTACCTATACCTATATATATATATATATATATATATATATATATATATATATATATTATATTTAATTATTTAATTGACTTTACCCTAAAAATAAGAATATGGTTCTTATTACTAACAAAATGAAGGTGAATGAATTTAAAATAGGTTTTTTATTATACACAACTTGTGGTTACTAGTACCTAGCATATGTCGTGCGTCGTGTACTTGGTTTTTCCGTCGCTGATTACAAAAAAAATTGTATGGCATACTGGCAGCAATGTCCTCTTGCAGCTCATTAAATAGCTCTAGCCCTCTTGAAAGTAGTGATTATTTTTGTTTTTAGTTTGAAAGTGAAATTAAAAACATTTTATGGGTTATTTACTGAAATAAAATTGAATCCGTTTCACGATGTGTTCCGCACGCAAGAGGGTAGGCAGAGGGAACCTAGTGTTAACACTCCGTTCCCCACTTTCCGCTGAATTCTGGAGGCATTGCGTGCTGAGTGGGGGAACTTAACGCTTAACGCTTTGTTTTGACACCAGAGTAAAGAAATGAAAATATAAATTTAAATAAATATTTAATTTCCTCGAACCCACAACCAGTCGGATTTACAGTCCCACTTTGTGCCCTTGCGCCACGACTGGGGCCTCACCTATTTACTGAAGAAATATAATAATAAGGTTAAACCTTAGCTTCTCCGCATATAGAGCAGGGAAGGCAGGTGGAACCTGGTGCTTAAGCACTTCCTTTTTCATTTTCTGTTCTTTGTCTTGCTAGCAAAGCAAGAAAACGAAAGTAACTCGTCCCTCTAAACGGGAATCGACCCACAAAAGTAGAATTTAACATTATATTTCGTAGGATATGCGGAGTTAGCCGTAGCGTTTGGCACTCCGTTCTATTTGGATACTCTGCTAGGGATACAGCGTGAAATTAAGTTAAGATTTTATTTTTAATTTTATGCTTGTATACAATACATAAATATGTTAAAAGTTAAAGTTCCTTATGGTTAAAATTAAAAATATTATTTATATAATTAATTCACACGGGCGTAGGAGCAGGAGGTCTCCTGATGGTATTGGGGAAAACCAACGATATATGATTGAGATTAAATTTTTAAGGTTTAACTTCCAATTATAGCAACTATATTCTTGAAATATATTACCATAACGTATTTTTTTCATTAATCAATTAATTTTAAAATTTAAAACTATTATTCAATAATACGGATAAAGCTAAGTTGATGGAACTCAACGCTACATTCCCTCCAACATTCTACCGTAAAAGAATCGAATCTACAACCGTTGCTACAGCAACGGTTGTAGATTCGATTCTGACTGTAGTCAGTCAGCGGCAGCGACGACGTGCCATTAATTAGGCATTAATGTATTAATGTTAAAGAAGTTAGAAAATATTATACATATTTTCTTAACTTTAACAGCTTTCGCAGCTTACACATAAAATTTATAAAATGAAGTAGGTAATGTTAGAATTTTTTTATATTTTTTATATTATTATTTAGTTGTGTGATGTATATCTACTTACATGTAAAGCAATGCAATTGAGGACCTTATAATGCACCTAGATGACGATTGAAATAATCAGCTTCACGCCGTATGAAGCACACAGCAGGGTAGGCAGAGAAAACTTAGTGTTAATACACTCCCTACTTTCCGCCGAATTCTGGTTGAGTGGCGGAACACAACGCCGCGCTTTGTCTTCGACACTAGAGCGAAGAAATGGAAATATAAATTTGAATAAATATTTCATTTCACAACCAATAGCGTTTATAGACACACTTGTGCCTCTGCGCTACACCCTATGAACGAGTGAAATATTTAAACATATTGAGGTTTATATTTTTTGACCTTCACACAGCAGTAGGGAAGGCAGAAGGAGTCTAATGCTAAGACACTTAACTCTCCACTTTCCGCCGAATCCTAGAGGCATTGCGTAAACTCCACTTTGCCTCGACACCAGAGCGGAGAAATGAACATATTGAATATAAAATTTCCTCGAGTGGATATCGAACCCACAACCTGTTTGTTACGTTTACAGTCAACCACTTGTGCCACGACTGGCGTCACCGATCGAGATATTTTAAATAAAAAAAAATACCCATAACGTTATAAACAATATAAAATATTTATTAAAAGCACGCTATCGTCATTGAACCGGTTGTGAGGGCCTTCCTAGCGCATATCATCAGTTGTGATTTACGCTTAGAGTAACCGACACGTATTCCGTTTTAATAATGTAAAAAAAGTGAATAATAAGTAATATAAATACTTTTTGTTTGTGTGTCAATTATATATATATATAATTTCGTTAATTTTAAATAAATACACCACATCCGGCTTTGTAATTTGATCATTTGAAGCGTTCTCGTTTTTATCAAACCATTTATTTTTCCTTGTTCACAAACAAGTGCGATGATGGAGTTTTTTCTTGTGATTTTTTTCGGTAAGTTTATATAAAAGCTAATCATTAGTGGTCAGTTTTGGGATATGGTTTCTTTAATAATTTTTATCTCTAAGATGATGCTTTGTATAAAATCTTGAGCTTAAATTCATAATTTAAAAATGATTTAATTCCTATTAAAAATATTGAATTGAGTTCTGGAGGCGCTGCGTGTTGAGTGAGAGAGTTGAGGATCTCAACGCCGCGCTTTCCTTGTCATCAAAGTGAAGAAATGAAAATATAAATGTAAATAAATATTTCATCTCCTCGAGTGGGGATCGAACCCACATGCAGTCGATTTTACACTCACGCTTTGTGCCTCTGCGCCACGACTGGCCTCAATATTTATAAAAAAATATTGTATAATTATTATTAAACTTTATGAAGAGGAAAAGATAGTAGTTCCTTGGAAGGCGTGGGTATGACTAAAAACTTTGACCTGTGAATTCCCGGGCTGACTCTCAAATATACGGGTAGTACCATTGTATACTATATACAAAACAATACTAAACTGTGACGTAATGCATAAATACCTATCCAAATACCTAAGTAGTGTGTACAATTGCTCGCAAAGCGCGTAAAATGTAAAGCTATTTTAAAAATAGTATATATCGTCGATCCCTAGGTAAAGCATCGAAAGTGAAAAATTGCAAGTATCTTTTATTCCTGTATTTCAAGGGTAGTTTCGATCACATGCACGTTATAAAAGAATTAATAATATTTTTATTAAAATTTTAAAATTAAATCAGCTTTATCTGTAGGGTAGGCAGAGGGAACCCAGTGTTAAGACACTCCGTTCCTTACTTTGCGTGTTGAGTGGCAGAACTCAACACCGGGCTTATAAATTTAAGTAAATATTTCATCTTTTCCAGTGGGGATCGAACCCAGAATCGGGCCGTTTCACAGTCACAATTTGTACCACGACTGGCCTGGTATTAAAATTTTAAGAAAATAAAAACCATTTAAACTACTGTTCTCAGTACTTTAAACGAGCGATTAAAATATTTGCGATTTTTTGCTTTCGACGCTTTAACTACGGACCGTCGGTATATTTATTGAAAAAATATGAGTATGCTTAAAAATAAGTAGTAGGAGATAAGTTGCAATGTTTTTGTAGGATTAACAAATATGTTTACTTTGGGTCCCAATTATAATAATCAATTGTTTTGAGGTTAATGTCAAATTTATTTATTTAGAAATCGTTTCAACGTAGCGACCGTAGATTTGACCCTACGCCTCTAGAAACCGTCCTGTGACCACTTATCTATAAGCTAAAATAATGTCGTTTATTTATGTGTAAATATATATGTTAAATATTTAATCAATTTAATTTCTGAAAGTTACATTTCATATATTGTAACCGAAGAATGGAATATTATTATTAATTGAGAAAACTACTTCGAAAATACCATATGTTAATCCAAAAAAGCAGAAAATCCAATAAAATAGTTAATAAAATAATAAATATCAATCAGGTCAGCCTAATTTAGTTAAAGTATTCACACAAAGTATATGTTTATTACCGACATTAATTTTAACCAATTTCTGCAAAAGTAAAAATAAAGCAGGTTACCAATTTGACAGTATTTTTGAAATTTTTGTTACCTTAGAACAGGGGCCCCAAACCTTTTCTTGATCAAGGACCTCTTTCATAAAATTAAAATCATTCATGGACCATATTTAGGCTTCTGCGGACCACTGGTTGGAAACCACTGCCTTAGAACTTTCGACTGAGTAAATCGATTTTGATGAGTCTTTTTTTATTTAAAAGCTGGTGCTTCCTGTATGGTCCCATATTTCCACTGACAATGTTATCTTTGAGAAAATCACATAATTCTTAAATTTGCAAGTATGTATGCGGCAAATGGAGGAATAAATCAATATAACGGTTGTTCTTTTTTTAACTTCTAATTACGGGATCCGGTCGTAGTCGGTTTTTGTTTTGTTAAAAATTATATTGGCATACTAGGTATAACGGGTAGAGTCCAGTGTCACATCACTACGGTCTCCTCTTTTTGCCCTAATTTGATTGTGTGAAGGAGCTCAACGCCTTATCTTAATAGAGCGGGGAAATTTATATACTCGTACGTACGTAACTTATACGCAACTATCTCCCCGATTGGGGAATTTATAATCATCACATTTTTAGTTAAGACGCTCTTCATTTGCGCCACGATGGCCCATCATTTATCTTTTAATTCTATATTTAAGTGTGAAACAAATACATATTATAACAGAGAGGAGGATAGGACGTCTTCGATATACTTAAGAAATGTCACGGGAGATTAAAACGGACAGACTATGACATGTTATTTATCATAATATATTTTATTTGTACTAATATTATATTTACGGTACCTTTCATATTAATATTGTTACCTCTGAATCTCTAAAAGAACTTGAATTACTTACGATCACTACGAAAGGGTTCTAACTATATAAGACTTATCACGAGCCATACTAAAATATTAAAATCATTATTTAAATAATTTTATTTAAATGTTTTATTGAGTGTAGGGTGGGATGTCAGTTACAATATACATAATAATATAAAGAGATCAGTCGTGGCGGGGTAGAAGCGTGTGTCTGTGAATGTGTCAAGTTGTATGTTAGTCCCACTCGAGGAAATTGAACATTAAATAATTCATTTATTCGCTTTAATGTCGAGGACAAGCGCGGTGTTAAGATATGGCACTAAACGTACAATGACTTCGGCGAATTCGGTGGTAAGTGGGGATCTAGTAGTGTCCTAGATTTCGCCAAATTTTCGCCGAACTCCAGAGTGACACTAGGGATAGAGAACCTAATGGCTCTACCTACTCGGCTACATGCGGAATAGAGCGTGTACCTGATAAAAAAAGAAACATACACCAGATCATATAATCTTTATATATAACAATTAATGATTGCCTGTATATTCTTTATAAAATCCTAAACTATGTATTTGATCATGTGATTATCTTTAGTAAAGTTGTTGTGTATGAGTCTACAAAGGTTTCTTAGTTGATACGGCTATGTTTTTTTTCGAAATCAATATAATGACTTAAAATTAATTGAGTAATTTGAATGTTTCTAATTTAACTTCAAATTTATTTTAAATTGGTGGCGCAGCAACGCGTAGGTTACAGCTAGTTTTTAATAAAAAATAGATATAATTAAATTCATTTCTTTAACTGACTAATTTAATATTACCGAAACGTCTTTAGCAGAACGTTTTAATTATTATAGACATTTAATTTAAATCTATCTATAATCGAGCTTAATCAATTAAATACCAGTCGTAAACTGTAATTGGTAGAAAATTTAATTTTATTATAATAGCCATTTACATTGGTGATATCGTTGGGTCGTTTTAAAGGTCATCATTATCGCCTATGAAATAGATATATACTATATAATTTTATCTATGTTGTGAATTTACAAAATTCTCTTTATAGGAAATTCGGTTTATATATAATATATTTTTGAAAATGTTTATCTAGAAAATTTTATCTTCGCCTAAAATAGTACAGTTATTGCGTGGTGTAGGTACTGCTTACATTTTAAATTTGAACGATTTGAATGAATGAAAAAAAATGTACTAAGATTTTATTTAAAATATAAATACTGATGATGATGGATTCTGTCATAGATGCCATTTACATTTATGTATGTAATTGTATAAATGATCTCTTAGGTTTCAATCTTGACCGTTTTGTTGCTCCTCACCTCGTGACTGTATATAATAATGGTATATAGTATCTATACTATGTTGTGTTTCCTGATCTAATGAAATTTCATACATATATATAAATCGGGTAGTACAACATATTCCAGCAATTTTCGACCTGTTGCGTTGTTTCTATACTACCCTTATTTGTTAAAATTATTCTTAAAAATATTTTAAATCAAATAAGCGCTTTATTTTACATTTTTTTGTAAAAATGTCATTTTCGAATTTCTTGAAACTAATTGGTTTTTTAGAATCAATTATTTACGCTATATTACGCCGTCCAGTAGGTAGAGACTAATGTTATTGTTCGGAAGTAGGAATCTTTAAGCATTTTCTATCCATCTACCAATCCAATCTTTTAAAGATAGATATTACAATATTTTTGTATAAATAAAAGGACCTACAAGTATATGCTTATACGAATCGGACCTATGTTGGACAATCACTGAATTAAGACTTATACCCCTCATCAAACACATCATACAACAAGCACGAAGACAACCGGTTTGTTATCATTACGTACAAGCATAATCTCAAACTCACGCCCTGCTTAGGTTTTTCCCTACATTTAACAGTCCTACTATGACTATATATTATAATTTTTAAAAAAATGTGAACGAATTTCATATCAAATTCATGCTTAAAAATATTTAATATTAGTTTTTTTTTTCATTTTTTAAGTAAATAATTGTATGCGACAGATATCATAGAAATATTTGGAACAAACTCATAAACCGTATGGTTTCATGGGACTTACAAATTTTATGTTTAACTTTCAGCTTCATTAACGACATGCAGTCCCAACATAGCTATCACACCGGAGCTTTTAGAAAGTGTGTTTGGAAGTCCAGATAAAGTGGCAAGTGATCCTCCAAAAGTTGCTTTAGCTCAAGCTGTACCTGTTTCGCCAGCTCAGAGTGAAATAGGCATCAATGATGATGATACACAATTTGTACCATCAAACGTCGACTATGACAAATTTGACTGGACCCTCACGAAGGTAAATTAGAGTAAGATACTTATTATATTTATTAAATCATTTAAATTCCTAATATGATTGAGACATAAAAGCTAAAATCAATTTGATATATTCAATTAAACCAATTTTTATGTAATATTGTTTAAGATGAAGAGACAAATTATGAGAAAATAGAACAATAGCTTACGTAATCTTTTGATATTCTAGTTACATCTAATAATTATATCAACACATTTCAGCGTGTGGCGTCTGGTTCACAAGAAAATCTTTTAATTTCACCACTAGGATTAAAATTAGCATTGGCCATTCTCATGGAGGCTGCTACAGGTACTACTAAAACAGAACTTTCATCAGTATTGGGCTTGGACAGAGACAACAGCGTTGTAAGACAAAAGTTTGCAACCATTTTGGATTCGTTACATGTAAGTTTGATTTCTTAATCTCTTATGTTTGTTTTGTCATCTTTATTGAATGATTATGTTCCGCCTATCTGGATGAATAAAGCTCTGGATCTGGATCTGGATAATTTGGGTTCAGTGTTTGTTATAATTTCTAAGGTTACGTTGTTACCCCCAGTTAACGTACTGACCTAAAACATACATTCTAAAGATATGTTTTTTTTTAACATATATACTATTTATTTAATTGATGAATGATTTCTCTAATATTGTAGACGAAATCTTCGCAATATATTTTGAATTTGGGCAGCAGGATATATGTTGGTGGGCACATAGTACCTCAACAACGCTTCGCTGCCATATCAGAGCAGTTCTACAAGACTGAAATAAAATCTTTGGACTTTAGTGATCCTATAAGTGCTTCAAAGTGTATTAACCAATGGGTCGCTAATAACACTCAAGGAAGGATAACTAATTTAGTAGTAGCTGGTAAGTAATAATATAATAACAGCTTCACGCTGCATCCCGCATATTGCAGGAAAGGCTGAGGGTAAAGTGTTTTACACACTCCCTTTTCTCAGAATTTTTCGAAGCATTGCGTATATACGCTGCGCTTTTACGTTGGTACCAGAGCGAAGAAATAAATACATTAATTAAATAAACATAATTTTTCTAGAGTTGGAATGGAACTCACAGCCGTCACGTTAGTGACATGTTTGTGTCCTTGCGCTACGAGTGGCCTCAATTTTTTTTATTTGCTTAGTTGAAATAAAATTGTTAATAATGATTTATTTGGAATCTTTTCAGATGATGTGTCCGGTGTCTCCGGTCTAGTCCTGAACACAATATTTTTTAAAGGCACTTGGCGCCATCAATTTCCTACAAATGAAACTAAAAATGACGTTTTCTATATTACGCCAACTTTAAAAAAAGAAATTCCTTTCATGAATGTCAGGAACAAATTTTACTATACTGAATCTGCTCGCTACAATGCTAAAATTTTGAGGATGGCGTACGTAGTAAGTGTTAAGGAAATATACCCTATAAATGAAATTTAAATATTATAAAATTTAGGTGTTAATTTATTTACCTGCTTCACGCTGTATCCCGCATGTAGCAGGGTAGGCAGAGGGAGCCTAGTGTTAAAACCCTCCGTTCCCCTCTTGACGCCGAATTCAATTAGCAACAAAAAATTGAGTTTATATAATATAAAAAAATATAACATTGGGCAATGTTATTAATATGAAAACATCGTTTAGGCATCACTTAGCCCTAATTAAAACTAAATCTAAAGAAAATAAAAATTTCTAAATGTTGTAAAATAAAATAATAAAATAGATGTGTAGGTAATGTCACTTTTAATTTTTTTTTATAAAATATAAAAAAATACGTGAGATTATTATTATTGAGTTTGCATGTTATTTAAATTTATTATTTTATTTTTCAACATTTTAAACATTATAATTAGATACACGTAATAACTAAATAAATAAGTCAGCTTCACGCTGTATCCCATACAGAGCGGAATAGGCAGAGGGAACTTAGTGTCAACACACTCCGTATCTCACTTTCTGCCGAATTCTGGAGGCATTGCGTGTTGAGTGTCAGAACTCAACGTCGCGCTTTGCGCTGAGTGGGGATCGGTCTCATAATCAGTCGATTTTACGGTCACACTTTGTGCCTCTGCGCCACGACTGGCCTCATTTAGATACGTATTGATTACTTATACTTTTTATTTTACAGGGGAACAAATTTGCAATGTACATCATTCTACCAAACTCTCTGACAGGCCTTTCGTCCATTTTCAACGAGCTGAGTGACCTGCGCTCTGAGCTGAATTATTTACAAGAACGCCTCGTCGACGTCACTCTCCCCAAATTCCAGTTCGAATATACTTCTTTATTAGATGGAGTTCTGAGAGAGGTAAAAATTTAAATTATTATTACAAATCAAATAAACCAACTTCACACTGTATTCCGCACACAGCAGGGCACTTTCTGCTGAGTTCTGGAAGCATTGCGTGTTAAGTAGCAAAACTCAATGCCGCGCTTTGCTTCGACACCAGAGCGAAGAAATGGAAATACAAATGTAAATAAATATTTCACTTCCTCGAGTGGGGATCGAACCCACAACCAGTCGATTTTACATTCACTCTTTGTGCCTCTGCGCCACGATCGGACTCAAATTAAATTATGATTATAAAGGGATTTATTCAGTAAAGTAAACATAGCAACAATGATTTAGAGGGAACTGAGCCAGAGTGGATGTGTTTGTTTATAAACGATGGCTGCGAGTGAAATCCCCATTTGGGGAATAAATTATTTCTCTTCTTTCCCATGGTGAAGTACAATGTGTCGTTGGGTTCCGCCGGAGCACAGAGTGAATCTCAAAAAAATCAATTAGATAATAGAGATTGCTACAAAATTAATTGTAAGAAATATGTAAGGATTTTAATAAACTTCGAACAAAATTAAAAATAGAGTAATTAAAAGTTATTATGGTCATTATAATATAAATATTTAAATTACAAACCGACAGTCATTTAAAATAACAACTGTCGTCATATCATTATATGCAGCTTTGCGTATTTCCCATATTCTTTATGTTATAGGCAGATAGAACATAGTAACGGGTTATTTTTGGTTCTCTTTAAAAAAAATTACGTACAAGCCACTACCTATATTTAAAAAAAAAAAAAAATAATTAAATTAGCTTCACGCTATATCCCGCACACAGCAGGGCAGACAGAGGGAACCTAGTGTAAGACACTCCGTTTTCCACTTTCTGTCGAATTTCGGAGGCATTGCGTGTTGAGTGGCAGAACTCAACGCCGCGCTTTGCCTCGATACCAGAGCGAAGAAATGGAAATATAAATTTAAGTAAATATTTCATCTCCTCGAGTGGGATCGAACCCACAACCAGTCGGTTTTACAGTCATACTTTGTGCCACTCCGCCACGACTGGCATTTTTTATAAGAAGATAATATATATATATATATATATATATATATATATATATATATATATATATTTGTGTATTTAATTTAGTCCCATTCTTATGTTTTTTTTTTTTTGGGATAGATGCGAACCCACGATCATGGTGGTCAGTCAGGTTCATATCAAATACCTTAGAGTCAGGTCAATGTTATTTTTATAGATTTATTTTGGTCGCAGTTGCTTTAACGTAGGATATTTTTCTCTATGTATGTAGAAGGGTAGGCGGAGGGTCCCTAGTGTTAATATACTCCGCATTCCACTTACACTGAATTCTAGAGCAGCAGAACTTAACGCCGCGCTTTGCCTGCCACAGAACGAAAAAATATAAATATCTAAACATAATATATTTATAATATTATATTTATATATATTGATTTACTTAGTGAGAAATAAACACAATTTGAATAAATAGTTCGATACTGGCTTAATGTTCTTGACTTGCGTTTAGTGCATATTTTCCTGTTCACGACGTGCGAGAGCCATATTATGTAAATGACATGGGTATTTCCTTTCGATGTTTTCGTTTTGTTTCAATGAATATTATTTTTACCGTAACGAGAATAATTGAGTCTCTCTCTTGTTTACCAATGGCGGCTGGTGTTTAACTATTTTGGGTTATTTGGTCATATAAAAGTTAATATTTGTAAAGGAAATATCAAGATTTGTTACGTTTTTTTATATTATTATTACATGTTAATATAGCACTAAGACTGTTACTAACTGTACGATATATATATAAATATAAAATATCAGTATCAGTATAATATGAGGCCAGTCGTGGCGCAGCGGCACAAAGTGTGACTGTAAACCGACTGGTTGTGGGTTCGATCCCCACTCGAGGAGATGAAATATTTACTTAAATTTATATTTCCATTTCTTCGCTCTGGTGTCGAGCCTAAGCGCGGCGTTGAGTTCTGCCACTTAACACGCAATGCCTCCAGAATTCGGCAGAAAGTGGGGAACGGAGTGTCTAAAAACACTAGGTTCCCTCTGCCTACCCTGCTGTGTGCGGGATACAGCGTGAAGCTGATTTTTTTTTTTTTTTATAAAATATCAACTGCTTAGGTAGATGAGTCTAATAAAGTCACAGTTTTAACATTATGTGGTGGAAACCATTAATACTATGTTGAAACAAACCTAACCTTTAGCTAATAAAATTAAAATAAATAATAGTAGCGCTTACAATGATATGAATTAAAAATTGATAGGAATTAAAGCCACAAGTCTCTTTATTTAGAGGCCGTCGTGGCGCAGTGATACATGCGTGTAACTGTAAACATTGTGGGTTGGGGGTTCGGTTTCCATTGGAAGAAATGAATTGTTATTTATTAATAATTTCATTATTTCGGTCTGGGTCATGTCAAAGCGGCTTAGAGTTCCGCTAATCAAAATTTTGAATTTGGCGGAAAGAACGAACGATGTGTGTTAACACTAGATTCGTTCAAACTACCCGGCTATATAATTTATGCGGAATACAGGGTTAACCTAAAAAAAAAATTAGTCAGACCAGTCTTAAATTTATTACAATATTTAAATTTTGTTTTAGCTCGGCATACGGCAAGCCTTTGAGGACACAGCCTCATTCCCCGGCATCTCACGCGGACAGTATCTTAATGCCAGACTTAAGATCTCTAAAGTGTTACAGCGATCGGGAATCGAAGTAAACGAATTGGGAAGTGTAGCATATTCGGCAACAGGTAATTGAATTTTTTCCTTATATTTGCCCAAATTAAGTTAAAAATGAATTTAAATCGTAAATATTGAACTGAAGGACCTTTTCTTTATTTTTATTTAATATTTTACCAAAAGAATATGTTTCTTTTTAATTATATCCCATTAAAAAGATATAGTGAGTAAGCAGATTCTAGTAAACCCTACTTTCATTTATTGAAATAAAAAATATTAAAAAAAAATTTCAAAAAAAAAAATGTTCAAAAATATATCCTTGGTGTATTTTACAGAGTTTGTACTAGAGAACAAGTTTGGCGGAGATATAATGCCGAGTGCGGAGATTATAGCGAACAAACCTTTCCTATTTTTCATTCAAGACGATCAAACCAAACAGCTCTTGTTCACCGGACGCGTCGCCGACCCCTCACTCTACGATGGAGCTTTCAAACTCTAGATACTCATTTATAAAGACGTAAACAAAAATTTCGATGGTTCCTAGGTAAAGTATCGAAAGTGAAAAACCGCAAATGTTTTTTATCCCTCTTTTTAACTACTATGAAGTCTCGTTTTAATGATTTTTTTTTCAAAATTTGAAACACATTGAAACAAAGTTATGTTACCCTTGTAAGTAGTTAAGAACAGCAATAAAGAAAATTTGCTATTTTTTCACTTTCGATACTTTGCTTAGGGACCGTCAATTTGTTTTTTTTTTTAAATAATAATATACTACTCATTATATATACAATGTGAAGAATAATATTATATAAAAGAAATAAACAATTTTAAATTAATATTGCGCAAAATGTCACAATTTCTAGCTTCGTGTGTTATTATTATTATTATTATCAATAAGTACTGTTATTTTTGCTTCTTTCATATAAATTTTGTATGAATTTTTACCCAAATACGTTATGCGAACGAAGCTCTCTAGTGTCTTCTAAATAATTTTGCCTGATGAATAAACTGATGAAAAACATAAAGAAAGTTTTTATTCATTTATAATAACGATTTGCCTCCATTTATCCAAAATAATGCTTCTTCATATCTGTCTATTTCATGATTTGATTTTTTAAAATTTATCTCACGTATGGTATATAAAGTTTGGCCAATAGTTACTATGGTTTTATTTTTAGTGAAAAAGAAGTCTACTAGACTATTCGGTTATTTAAAAAAATCCTATCTAGGGATGGGATTTTGATTATTTATTTATGTCTTCTTTTGGCTGTCTAAGAAAAATTATAAATCAACCTGTACTAAAGTGGAAAAAGAAAACAAGTATTATTTATTGAAAAAAAAAAATGATTTATCATAAAAAAACTTATGTTTAATGGATTTTTGTTGTATACTTAAATATATAGAGTATGTCTTTTAGAACCTATTCATTTGTTTTGTTCGCGAACCTGGTGTGTCGCTTTGGCTTGGAGTATATTATAACACCAATACATATCTTGAGGCCTTGAGTTCCGCCACTCAATACGTAATTCTTCCAGATTTCGGTGGAAATTGGGGAATGGAGTGTCTTAACACTAGTCTCTGCCTACCCTGCTGGATACAGCGTGAATCAGATTTGTTTTTATTAATACATATCTCACTGCTTATATTTATACATATATTATATAAGATAGAGGCCAGTCGTGACACAGTGGCATAAAATGCGACTGGTTGTGGGTTCGATCCCACTCGAAAAAATGAAATATTTATTTAAATGTATATTTCCATTTCTTCGCTCTGGTGTGGAGACAAAGAATGACGTTTAGGTTTAGGAAATTCGGCAGAATGTGGGAAACGGAGTGTCTTAGCACTAGGTTCCATCTGCCTACACTGCTGTGTGCTGGACAGCGGTACAGCGTGAAGCTGATTTTTTAAAATATTATATTTATTTCAATATACATGTTATTATTCTAATTCGTTACACGTTACTGTGTAGAAAAATAATATTATTAACTCATCTGAACATAAAATAACTTAATGTAATAATTTTGTTTTGAAGCCTTGGATTGCATCCCGCGATCTAGGTCGCAGTGTTAGTATCAATCATTTGCTCCACTGGGTCACAACACAACGGTCTCACTATATTACCATGACAATAAATAAAATCATTTTTTATATAATGAAATAAATAAAGTGTTGATTTAAAAATTTACAATGATAACATCGTTTTGTTTTGTAACGGGTATAATGACCTCCATATTTATGAAATACTAGAGGGCTTCGCTCTCTGCTCGGTTTGATCACCAACCTCCGCCCGATTCGCTAAATGATAGAAAAAAAAATTAAAGTTCTATAACTGATTAAAGAAGAAAGGAACCTTTATAAATTCGTCGTGTCTGTTTGTTTTTTCGCCCGTATGTCACAGCTGATACTTACCTATTAGATCCGTCATATGTATTTCGAAATTTGATAGTCCTAATAACTTTTTAATATTTTTAAGTAAATATATAAAAAAAGCTTCCCACATATGGAATTTTAATTTACCCTGTATTTATAGATATGGAGAACAGTTTTATCTAGTTGTATATATGTAGGTGGGTTCCTAAGTTCTCGTTCGTTTAAAACATAAAATTCCAAATTATTAGTGAGTCCAACACTCATTTTAAAAATAAGACAGTGAAATATCAATTGTGGCGTAGAGCAAGAAGCGCGCGACTGTAAACGCGACAGGTTGTGGGTTCGATGCCCAATCGGGCAAATGAATGCCGGAGAGTGGAGTATAGAAGTATTTTAATGGGAATGGAGTGTCTTGACACTAGATTCCTAGGGTTTCTCTGTCTACCCTTCTATGTGCGGGATATAGCGTGAAGCTATTTTTTGTTAAATATAATTATATAATTATAGTAATTTAGGTGTGATTTAATATAAAAAAATCGACTCCTATGAATATTTTCTCATATTGTGTGTAGTGGAAATAAAAATATTATAAGAATTCTATATTGTAATAAAATTCATCATTAATTGTCCGGTTGAACTTCCCAATTGTAGTTCGAAATACTGGAGATATTTATAAAATAAGTATTTTTTTTTGTTAATAATAAAGGAATAAATAAATAATAAGAGAAATACCGAGAGATTTATCACTACAGGCTCTCCTTGTTAACCGCGCAATGTGTTTCTCAACTCCGTTCTCTTTACGGTCTCTCCGTCTCAATAAAAAATGCACTAGCATTTTATTTATATGTAATCAAAACTGCATTATTGAACTTAGCCTTGAAATCATAACCTTCCTACGGCGGTTAAATCATATTACGAGCACCTTTAGTGAAACTCATACATAATATAACGGAAGTAATACACCTAAGTAGAAAGCCAATTTTCACATTATATCAATTATTATTCTATAAATCCAATCACAAAAGTCACAAAGCGTGACTGTAAAATCGACTGGTTTTGGGTTCGATCCCCATTTGAGGAGATGAAATATTTATTTACATTTATATTTCCATTTGTTTGCTCTGATGTCCAGACAAAGCGCGGCGTTGAGCTCACACAACACGCAATACCTCCAGAATTCTGCGGAAAGTTGAGAACGGAGTGGTATATATACTAGGTTCCCTTTGCCTACTCTGCTGTATGCGGGATACATCGTAAAGCTGATTTAATTATTATTTTTTAATTAAATTTTTCTACAACAAGATATAACTATTTGATTTTCACATAGGTCTCATGACGTAATATTACTAATATAGCCAAAGAAGTTCCGTATTCACGCGACAGTGTACCTCACCTCGTCGCGATTGTCGTTTCTCGTTTTTTTAAATCCATTAAAGTATAATTTGTTTACATTTTTCATTCCCATTTATTTTTTGTTTTTGTATTACCATTTGTGTGAACACCGCCACGGCGGACACGCGTGTTTATAGTTTATTAATAAATGTACGAAATACAATATAAGATTTAGCTATGTATCTGTTTTTAGGTAAGTTTTTAGTTCTTTTTTTTTAAATATAAATGCACTGTGCACTCTTAGTTCAAAATATAGGAAGTCATTAAATGAATACGGCCTTAATTACTGTTTAACGTATTTTAGTAATACGAGATCGGTCGTTGTTGGACCGGTTTCGTAAAAATCTAATCAATTTGAATTGTTCTTAACTTATGAGATGTTTGTTAAAATTTAGCACAAATATATTTTGAATTTATTAGCGTATATCCGTTGAAAATGTTAATTTTTTTAGCAAAAAATATAATTATACAGTTCTCTAAGGACAAATAAACTGGTTTTAGCAGGAAAACATGCTGTCTATAACTAATGTCTGAGTAAAGTATGATTTAGAATAGTCGTTTGTAGTGATGTGCATTTTATATAATATATATTTAATTCCTATGGTCCTTGGTGTGGCTAGTGTCTTATGTCAATGGTTACTTGGGTTTTTCTAGGTTTTTCATATAATAAATCTTTATTACTATTTGCGGTAATGGAAACCAATCATTCTATTATTTTGGATAGCGTTAGCTGATATTTCTTCTTGTGTGCCACCAAATAACTTTTTTTAATATTTAAATAAAAATAAATCAAATTTAATAAGCATCACACTACACACAGCAGGTTAGGCAGAGGGAATCTAGTGTTAAGACACTCCGTTATCCATTTTTCGCCAAATTCGGGATACTGCATGAATGATTGTTGAGTGGCGGAAGAGTGAAGAAATTAAAAAATAAGTTTAAATAAATATATTATTTCCTCGAGTGGAGATTGAACCCACAACCAGTCGCGTTTACAGTCACACACTTGTGCCTCGGCGCCGCGACCGGCCCCGTATTATTAAAGTATTAATTGTTCTCACATTAGGAATCATGATTCAGCATCCTTCTGCTTAAATAAAAAAAAAATGGTTGAATAAAGAATTGACATAGTTATCAGCTTCACGCTGTATCCCGCACACAGCAGGGTAGGCAGAGGGATCCTAGTGTAAAGACACTCCGTTCCCCACTCTCCGCTTAAATATAATAATACTGCAATATTGCCACAGCATTTCTTCTCGCATGTATACCATACCATTTGGATTGTCTTGAATATGTGCCACCGGAAATATCAAGATTGAACTTCTTCGATACCGACCTGCTTCGATATGCTGCTGAAGACAAAGTGGGCAACGTGATAGTGTCACCGGCCAGCATCAAGTCGGTCTTGGCTATGATTGTAGAAGGATCTAGTGGAGATACTGAAGCTGAAATCAAAAGTGCTCTGAGATTGTCACCTTATAAAGACGAACTCAGAGATCAGTTGAACTTATATTTGTCGGCGCTTTACGTAAGATTGACTTTTTTTCTTAGTTTCATGCTGTATCCCGCATATAGCAGAGTAGGCAGAGTGAACCTAAACTAGTGTTAAGACACTCCGTTCCCCACTTAACGCAGACTTTTTTAAGACATTGAATCGCGGAATTTATTGCCACGCTTTGCCTTGTTATCACTAAGAAAAAATGAAAATATTAATACATAATCATTTATTCTCCTGACTGGGGATCGAACTTACATTCACGCGTTAACAGTCGTATGCTGTGCCACAGCGGACTCATAATATATCTCAAATATTATTTTCAGTATAAGTGGTTTGTCGTGGGAGACTCTTTTATGAAATTCCAGGCGTGTAACTTGGGAATGGCCCAAGGTTGTATTAATGGATTAAGACAGTAACTTTATAATAATAATTTTAACAAGCATAGCTCTTTTATGGCCAGTCGTTGTGCGCAAGCAAGAACATGTGACTATAAGACAATAGGTCGTGTATTCGATTCCCACTCGAGGAAATGATATATTCAATATTTTCATTTCTTCGCTTTGATATCGATAGATAGCGAGTCGTTGAGTCAAGTCCCTCATAATGCATTGCCTCCAGAATTTGGTGGAAAATGGAGAGTGGAGGAGAAAAAATTGTTATAGAACACACCTGCTTTTATTTTTAATATACCATAACTTTACGTATTCTACCAATCAATTACAGGCAAACACATCGGGGGTGTCCCTTCAAAATGCAAACGCTATATTTGTTTCCAAAAGACTGAAACTTAAAAAAGATTACGAGAATGTCGTTCGCAATGTGTACTACTCTGACGTCGGGGTGGTTGACTTCAGTGATACTTATAACGCATCCGCTTTTATTAATAGTTGGATTAGTCAACACACTAAAGGTCTCATATCCAATCTTGTTCAGCCGTGTAAGTTTCTCAATCCATACATAATTTTTCCATATCAAGAGCGATTTTCAATTATTTACTTAAATTTATATTTCCATTTCTTCGCTCTGGTATCCAGGCTAAGCGCGGCGTTGAGTTCTGCCACTCAATACGCAATGCCTCCAGAATTCAGCAGGAAGTGGGCGGAGTGTCTTAGCACTAGGTCCCTTCTGCCAACCCTGCTGTATGCGGGATACAGCGTGAAGCTGATAACAAAAGGGCGGTCTTGATAGTATTTTAGAGTTGAGAACGGTTTATAATTACGAGTCTATGTTAGTCTCTGTTAATTTTAATATGGGAATGTTAAAAACTACTTTCAAACATATAAACATGTGCAACTAGAAATATTGGGTGAGCTAGTAGTCACCAAATATTAATAAGGGGATTTATTGAACGTGATCCTCGATAACAAGATCGTTTAGACAAAGGGAGTTGGACCGTTTAGATGATTGAGCACAAAGCAAGAGATATATGATGAAAGAATTGATTAAAAACTTAATTTTCTATATTAATTTGGTAAATGTTTTAAAATTGTGTTAATTATTGTATTTACTTATGTATTTCTTGATTTTACCTGATTAAGGAAAAGGGTTCGATGATCGAATAATGTAAACACGACGTGAAATATTTTTCAACATCTTCAATAATACAAAGTAGAAATTCCTTGACTCATCAAGTGGTATTTCCGCAAAATTATATCTCGAAAACAGTAGAAGGTCGATCGGTCATTTATTTTTTTGAATAATGAGCGTCTCCGAAAGAAAAATGCAAGTTCAACGTTTTTGAATAGTTATACATACACATTTGTTTACGGAGCAATAAATTATTATTAAATAATATTTTCATTTCGTAGTTCGTTCGTTGTATTATTGAGAAAAATAAATATTAGAATGAGTAGGGTAATTAAAAAACTATTATTTGAACAAAATATATTTTAAAGTATATAAAAAAAAATATTTATAAATCAATCTTTACTTGACGCCGACTCTTATATATTATCACAGATATGAATTAAAAAAGTCAATAAATAAATATAAAAATTAATATTTTAAATTCAAATTTATTTACTTATTAAGAAAACGTATAAAAAGTTCTAATTTATAAGTGTGGAATAACATTTTAAATATGTCCAAATTATTTTTTTCCAGCTGATGTCAATCCAACTTCTGACTCTCTGTTAGCGAATGCTCTATACTTTAAAGGAGCTTGGCAGAACGCTTTCAATCCAAGATACACCAGAACTGGTTGTTTCCACATCGAGCGCGCTTGTCACAAAGTGGCCATGATGGAGCAACATGAAGATTTGAATTACGCCTTTGTCGATAATTTAAGAGCTCACGCTTTGGAACTTCCGTATCAGGTATTTTATATTCAGATCTAATAAAGGAAATTGTGATAGACATCTGTCTAGACCACTAGTTTCCAACCAGTGGTCCACCAGTGGTAGGCAGAAGCCTAAATATGGTCCGCGAACGATTTTGATTTTTGACAGGATGATGAGGCGAAGTTTCCGTTTGATTATCACAGTTAATTTTTGTTATACCTACATGCATAGTGGTCCCTGCTACCAAGAACGATATAAAAGTCGGTTCTTGATCAAGAAAAGGTTGGGAACCTCTGATCATAGACAACCACAAAGCACTTCGTTGAATTCCACCACTCAAAGCCATGCCATGGGGAAAAAAGTGTGAATATCGTAAATTATTAATTAAACTTAATTTATCAATTATTTGATTACACGCTACTGCTTAACAGAATAGTACGTATTTCTTAGTATTGATAGTGTTCTTTTTCCTCGAAATGTTTCCTCAAAATTCTAAGTCGTGTTTTGTAGTTCGATCAAAATAAAAATAGTGCCCAGCTATAAAAAAATATCACAGAGCTTACACTTTATAGAGGCTTTGGGTGGACCGTCACAAATACAATATCAAAATTTCACATCCATCCCAAGTAACCTAAAAATGAGTCGTCATTTGGATTCTTGTCGATCGTAAGTTATATTAAAAAAAATCGTATAACAAAACTATGTGATTTTTTTTTATTATATGGATATAGCGATTCTAAAAGTACAAGATTTTTTTTGTTATTATTATTATTACAACTTTTAAGTTTCATTATTATTTTAAGTACACAGGTATAATAAATCTCAAATAAAAAAAAAAAATATTCTTACTTTACCTTTAATTTCAGGGTGGTCGTTACTCCATGATACTTCTAGTTCCCCAGGACCATACGGGGATTCACACACTGATCCGTGACTTGCCTTACATGAGCTTACCGCAAATATCACAGCTGATGGTAACGACGAATGTTCGCTTGTTTTTGCCTAAATTCACAGTTGACTACAGTGATAGCATGGTGGAGCCTTTACGGAAAGTAAGTTAAATTGCGTTTGTAGTCTATGGTATATTTTTTTCTTTTAATTGTTAATTTAACTAATATATATAATAAGTTAAACTTACACAAAGAGGTGATTCCTGCGTGTCGCTGTAAATGAGACAGGTTGTGGGTTCGATTCCTATTCAAGGAAATGAAGTATTTAATATTTTCATTTCTTTGCCCTGGTGTCGTGGCGCATCGCGGTGTTGATGACACCCATTCAACACTCCTTTTATCAATACTTCGAGAATTTGTCGAAAAGTGGGGAGCGGAGTGTCTTAAGCACTCCGCCTCCTCTGCTTACTCTGCCACATACTAAATATAGTGTAAAGTTAAAAAAAAATCGAATCTTTTAATTGTAAATTTAACGGATAAACGTTGTTTATAAACAATATCTTATAATATTTTATATTTTATTTGTTCATATCCTGAACTAATTGCTATTTATCTTAAACAGATGCGGATCAACACATTATTCACAAAAAAGGCTAACATTACAGGAATATTTGAAAACGAAGCTTCCCAAGTGAACAATATTGTACATAAAGTTTATATGTCAGTGGACGAGGTGGGCACCGTGGCGGCTGCTGCTTCGTCAGCCATGGTCATACCACTCATTGAAGACGGGGTTCAGTTACGAGTGGATAGACCGTTTGTGTTCTTCATCAGAGATAATAAATTGGGCTTGATTCTATTTGAGGGGAAAATCGAAGAACCAACTATTATTGTTGATGATAAAGTGTCAGCTAGTAAGTTTTTTATATTATTATTTTATGTATGTCAAGTCATTGTAGCGCATGGCGTGGGTTCGATGCCTACTGGGGAAAGAAATTATTATCTATTAATATTTTTATTTCTTTGCTGTGGAAAACTGCTGTGCTGTGCTTTGCTGTGTGTGTGTGTGTTTTGTGTGAAAATATTCGGAAAGTGGAGAGTGGAGTGCCTTAACACTAGGTTCTCTGCTTTCTCTGCTATATGCTGTTCACATTAAATTTTCAACCATTAGATATTTGATATACCAAATAATTTTAACCCTATTATACATAGTTACTTATGTAGTACGTACCTAATATAGACGTAAGAGTTACATAATACGAAAGTACCTACAATAAAAGCGATTGTTGAAAATTGTAAAATACTTTTAATTTACAGGTCCCGTAAAGCAAAATGATGATGCCATTTACCGTAGTTGGTTACAGCGGCAACGAGGTTAGGCTTTTATTTTAGTGTAATTTTCTCATCGCTTATTATTACATATCTGTTATATACACTTAAAAAATAAAAATATTATTAAGAAATTGATTTTGTTTTTTTTTATCATATATGAAATATATGAGATTTTATTTATTTTGGAGGCCAGTCGTGGCGCAGCGGCACAAAGTGTGACTGTAAACCGACTGGTTGTGGGTTCGATCCCCACTCGAGGAGATGAAATATTTACTTAAAATTTATATTTCCATTTCTTCGCTCTGGTGTCGAGGCTAAGCGCGGCGTTGAGTTCTGCCACTTAACACGCAATGCCTCCAGAATTCGGCAGAAAGTGGGGAACGGAGTGTCTAAAAACACTAGGTTCCCTCTGCCTACCCTGCTGTGTGCGGGATACAGCGTGAAGCTGATTATTTATTTTGGTATTGTACGGTTCTATTTTATGCTAATTTTATTGATATTGTGATGGGGAGTCAAAGAATGTCAAATGTCACTTTAAGCCGGAAATTCAGATAATTTTAAAGTGTCACAATGAGTTAAATGACGCGAGGTTTAAGCTGAGCTTTGCATTTGTGTGAGTATTCATAAATAGTCTGGAACCCAGACCCCCAGGCCTACGTCATTTTAAATAAAAAAAATTGAATCAGCTTCAAGCCGTACCCCGCACCCCCCCCACAGCAGGGCAGCGGGAACCTAGTGTTAAAACACATCATTCTCAACTTTCCGCCGAGGCATTCTGGAGGCATTGCGTGTTGAATGACGGAACTCAATGCCATGCTTCGTCTGGACACCAGAGCGAAGAAATGAAAATATAAATGTAAGTAAATTTTAAAATTTTACCTCCTCGGGTTCGAACCCACAATCAGTCGATTTTACAGTCACACTCTGTGTCCCTGCGCTACGACTGGACTCATTATTTTAGTGAAGCTGAAATTTAAAGGTTCAATAGTCCTAACATGTAGTTGAAAGTATGCGTACTTACTAACTTGAAAGTAGCTCTATTTAGAGGTAGCACCAACTTAAGGTACACACCCACATTAATTTAGAAACGCTCATCGTTAAATATTTTCAAAAATAATGTAAAAAATATATATTTATTATTACCAGACAATTTACGTGGACCTTTATTCCCGCCAGACGTTCTAACGGGTTGTTGAAAATTGGGGCAAAATATGTTGTACTAGGAAGCTTTAATTTATTATTTACGGATTATTTCAAGTCCCTTTATAAGCGCTCAGACAAATCCGATGGCTCAATCGTCCTCCCAGACCTTTATTTGGCGCTACATCTGAAAGGGTCCCACTTTCAAATCGATGTGTATGCAAAGTATCTTTTAACTACATATTAGACTAATAGTCCTCAAAGTTTTAGCTTTGCTAAAATTACGCAGGTATGGCGGCCCTGGGATCTTGTGATAATATATTGTAAATGAGATGTCGGTGGTTACTGGTTTATACTGTTTTTTCGAGAACCAATCGCGTTTCACTACACGTTTTATACTGATAGATAGATAGATAGATAGATTATTTTTTGTGTTCCATTGATTAAAAGTCAAAGATAAGAGAAAGAAGAAGCGAACAAAGAAAAAGCATCGTAGATACGACTCTTGTTCTTCATGATATAATGAATTAATTCATTATAAACTCAATCTATAATAAAAGGAGAGTGAAAATTGTGAAGATATATCATATAAAAATACTTATTTAGAAAACGTATAAAAAATTGTACGTAGCGGGACTCAAATCCGCGCCTTCTAGAACCGACCAGGTCGGTCGGTTCTTTTTTAAATGTGGAATAACACTTTAAAAATGTTTAAAAATGTATAAAAATAGTTCTTAGCTAAGCCTTATGAACTGTACGTAGTGTGCGTTTCTATAAATTGGTAAAGTAGAAAACTAGTATCTTATCTTAATTTAAGTTTTCTCTTTCTTGCTATATAATTAGTCAGTCAGTCGTTGCGCAGGGGCACAACGTGTGACTGTAGACGCGACCGGTTGTGGGTTCAATCCCCACTCGTAGCAAGGAAATATTTATTTAAATTTATATTTCTGTTTCTTCGCTCTGGTGTTGATTGAGGCAAAGAGCGTCGTTGAGTTCTGCAACTTAATACGCAATGCCTTCAGAATTCGGCGGAAAGTGGGGAACGGAGTGTCTTAACATTCAGTCCCTTAACCTACCCTGCTATTTTTATTTGCTATATAATTATTTTTATTTTTACAGTACAATATTCGAGTAAATTTTACTATACAAATACCTATTATGATTTTATAGTACCTAGTATTAAAGTAATACTAAGGCTTAAACCTGTTAAAAAGTTTCTTTTGCCATACAATAAATAAACTAGGTTTACAGCTTTTACCTTTCCACACTCGCAATGAATAACCTCAATGCGATGCAGGACGACATTTACATGTTCGATTAATTTTACCGACTTCAAGTTCATAAAAAAAAACAACTATTTCGACCCGACTGTACCTAAATAAATAAGAAATTCACAAATTTATTGTCAATTATCGTAAATTTTATTTATATCTATAATGTATGACATTTTGTTGTTTGCAAAAATTATCTTTATAGGTATTTTCACTCGGGGTATTATATATACTTATATATTTTCATTTTCTCGCCCTGGTAACGAGGACACACAAGACACTCCGTTCTCCACTTTCTGCCGAATTTTGGAGGCATTGCGTGTTGAGTGGCAGAACTCAACGCCGCGCTTTCCCTCGACACCAGAGCGAAGAAATGAAAATATAAACTTTAGTCAATATTTCATCTCCTCGAGTGGGGATCGAACCCTCAACCAGTCGGTTTTACAGTCACACTTTGTACCACTGCGCCACGACTGGCCTTATTGTTATACTTTTAAATATTAGTAAATATGTTGATTTATTAATTTAATTCTACACGGATGGCCTGCTTGGAAACACGCTATATATAGTTAGTGAAAACGTCCCTGTTTACTTTTCTAATACTGATAGCAGATCGAAACTACCTTCGAGATGTTCTTATCTTAGCGGATCTCTTGTATTTGTTTATAATTTTTTCACCCATTTACGCCTTATCGTTTAGTCGCATTTGAACATATACTTACGACCAAAGAAAAAGATAAGTGAACGTGCGTCGTGTCTTAGTTGGTCAGAGCGCTTGAAAAGTTTCCAAAGAGTCGTGGGTTCAAATCTTTTCAAATTTATGTACATATTCTTAATATTTTTATTCTTTTCTAAGTGTGGAAATACACAAAAAAATATAATGATTTTTTTTACGTTTTAGTTATTCTATTTTACATTTGTATATACTCGTATAATATATGTACAAAGATCAAAGAAAAATGTGATAGTTTTTTTTAGATTCACGCTGTATCCCGCATATGGCAGAGTAGGCAAAGACAGAGGGAACTTGGGAACCTAATGTAACTCTATTGAACGTTGAAAAAATTTCGTCCCAATTCTTGATCATAAACATTGGTAATAAGATATTGAGTAGCAAGGCAAAATGTAAAATCCATGCGACTTTGACTTTTACTTTGTCTTTCAAACTTATTATTTATTTATTTATTTAATCGACTTAAAAAGTGCCATCTTTGTAGCTAATAATATAATTTTTATTCATACTGAAGTGTTCATATTTAGATCACATTAAGCTACAAGCTAAACTTGTTTTAGTAAACTAAAGAAGAAGATTCCTTAAATTATTCCAAGGGATGTTGTAAAACGACCATCTGATTCCGAGAAGGTTATGGGAGGTAGAAAAATGTATGCAGACAAGTATTTGAAGCTTTTTGTGAGTGAATCGTCTGAACGAGTTATGTATATCAATCACTAAAATTAGATGTTGCTTTTCGAGAATTGTAATTTTTTTGTGTTTTTGTTTCTATAAAAAACGTTTTGTGCATGTAAAATTATAAGTTATATTGTTATTTTGTTTTTGATAAGAGAAATATGGTAACATTATATAGTAATATTTTAACTGAATTCCTAAATTAAATCAGCTTCACGCTGTATCCCGCACACAGCAGGGTAGGCAGAGGGAACCTAGTATTGGGACACTCCGTTCCCCATTCTCCGCAGAATTCTGGAGGCATTGCGTGTTGAGTGGCGGAACTCAACGCCGTGCTTTGTGTTTTGTTTGCGCTGGACATCAGAGCGAACAAATGGAAATATAAATTTAAGTAAATATTTAATTTCTTCAAGTGGGGACACAACCAGTGGCGTTTATAGTTCACACTTTGTGCCCCTGCGCCACGACTGGCCTCAAAGTTAAGTTATTGTAACTTATTTACTTAATTAACCGTTTTGGGGTTACTAACTAATTGAGCTATAAACTTAAATCTTTTAAATCTTGTTTAATTTTGTGGTTATATCTGGGCCACGTGCATAGCCAATGTGGTTTACATATTTTAATGTTATCGTGTATAACTTTATAGTATTAGGTCCTTATACAGGTGGAAGCCTCAGCGCTCCTTTTACGGGGACAGCATATAGGGTAAAATATTTTAAGTCCATACCTAAATAAATTAATTAATATACCTCAATATTGTAGACGTAGGATTTTTTTCATTTTAAGATGTGTGTCTATTTCGTGTGACGCAGTTACGCATAGAAACCAATAACGTTAACACATACTACTACAAAAATACTACCAAAGGTTAAACAACTTTGAACTTTGCCTCAAATACCTACGACACAATTTCGGGACGAGGCGTATGCGGCGGTTTCCCTTTTGATAGGTTTATGGCTGCGTGCATCGTTCTTGACAAATGGTGTTTTATTTTACAACGATAATTTAATTATTTATATTGTTTAAAAAGGACCTTTTTCATTTTTGAGATTTTTTGTTTTAAATTGTATTAGGCTTTTACAGAGTAGTTAAAATTGTTGTTTCATTTAAAGTGGTGCTGACAAAAACACTATGTATATAAAATTGGCGTTGTGTCGAAAAAAAAAACAACAAAAAAGACACTTTAGATTATGGCAAAAGTAATTATATTTTTACTATATAATAATATAGTAAAAATATTTTTTCAATTAAAGCCAGTAAGTAGTTCTTGTCCTGACATTAGCGCGTTTACCCAAAACAAACTTTTTATTTAGCTTTAGCCTTTTTAAAACCAAATATAAAAATTATATGATCAAATATAAGTACGGATATATATTTAAATATAAGAACAGCTTTTATTTAAACAAAACAACGTTGAACGGTTAAAATACATTAAATAACATACAAGCTACAACACAATAGTGATAGATATCATATATAAGATATATTATAAGATTGATATTTATCGATATGCTGTATGCCTACATTTTTATTGAAATATTCTTAGCCCAAGACGGAATTTGAGAATAGTAAATATTATGTATTGAATAATAGGCCAGCCATGGCGCAGGGGCACAGTAACCGCGACGTGTTATGGTTTCGATCCCCACTCGATGAAATTAATATATATATTTTTATTTCTTCGCTCTGAAGATTTCTTCGCGTAGACGTTCTTTTTATTTTTTCACCGAATTCGTCCCGAATTCGGTGAAAAATAGGGAAGAGAGTGTCTTAACACTAGGCTCCTCTACCTACTCTGCTGCGTGAAGTTGATTTATTTTTTATTTTATGGTTGCAGTTGTGGCGTGCAAAGCGTGGCGACGTGTTATTATTAATTAATATATTTAGTTAGTATTTCTACACAAAATACAGTTTAATAATATTTGAATACTTTTATTATGAGTGCCTGATGGAGTGAGTGAGTACTAAAAATTTTAACGTACGTATAGCTAACTATATTATTAAAGTGACCTAACTCAACAAATTGCAAATCGTGGGAAACCACTATACAATCGAAATGGATTTACTTGATATATACAAAATCAATAGTTACAGACATTCTGAATTTATTTTATGGTGCTTAATAGTAAACATGAAAGTAAAAAAATAAATCAATCAAATAAATCAGCTTCACGCTGTATCCCGCACACAGCAGGGTAGGCAGAGGGAACCTAGTGTTAAGACATCTTACATTCTGCCGAATTCTGGAGGCATTGCGTGTTGACATAAACATAAAAGTAAAAATTTAATAAATTATATTATAAAAAAATTAAAAAAATTTAAATTAGCTTCACGCTATATCCCGCACACAGCAGGGTAGGCAGAGGGAACCTAGTGTAAGACACACCGTTCCCCACTTTCTGTCGAATTTTTTGGAGGCCTTGCGTGTTGAATGGCAGAACTTAACGCCGCGCTTTGCCTCGACACCAGAGCGAAGAAATGGAAATATAAATTTAAGTAAATATTTCATTTCCTCGAGTGGGGATCGAACCCACAACCAGTCGGTTTTACAGTCACACTTTGTGCCACTGCGCCACGACTGACCTCTAAATTATATTATAATTTATTTTAATAAATTATATATAATTGTTTCTACAGTATATACATAGTATTGTAGTTTAATATTTTCTCTTAGGTTGACTTCGTTTTTAATAACAAAAATAATAATTAAATTTAAATTTAAATCAAAATTAATATCCCTACTTTGCTTATAAGTATCATCTATCTATGTCTACTAAATAGTTCATATACCTACTGTAACTAAGACTGGCTTAAATATTTTTTTAAAAACATAACATTTCATTCACTTCCACTGGGAACAACTAGCAATATTAAAAACGGTAAAATTGAGATTAAAAGTAGATTTATGTTTCAATAATTTAATTTTCCCAGTTTCTATAGTCAATTCTATACGTAGTATTGTTTGTTTAAACATAACTGTTAAATGTTGATATAAAGCGCGCCGAAGCAGCTTCCGTGCACGTCACTCACGGTCGGGCACAGCACGCGCGCGGCCGCTTACCGCGCATTTTCACATTTTTTTCATCTGTGCAACTTTTTAATTTGTGTTTCTGCTTTACATGTAAGTATTTAAGCAACTGTGTAATATGGGTCACGTTTATTCTAATGTTATAATTACTTATGAAAAATATAATTTTCCAATTTGAATAAATATATAATTTCCAATGTTAAATGTAAAACAGGTCTTTTATTAGGGTCGAAAATTATATTGGAGTTTTATGGGTGTCAGTTATTGCAATGGCGATTTATTTGAATTCATTTGGATGGTGCATGATGTCATGTCACATATATGTCATTTTTATATATAGAATGTGCAAGAAAACATGAGCCTTCAAAAACTTTGTTAATATAATAAATTTACATACTTTCCTAATTCCATAGTTGAATAAATTATTTAATATATTTTTTTTATTATTTTTATATAAATAAATCAGTACGAGTACGAAATACGGTTTACAAAAACTAATAAAAATATTTTATTAAATGCTATCCATTTAATAAAATATTTTTCTTATAAAATTTGATGGTAATTCTTATATACAAAAAGTATTTTAAAATCCAGTTCACATAAAAGAAGCTAAAAGGAAAATCGTGAAAATGACGCAATACATGTTATTTGCTATAATAAGGCCTTCTAAGGTTTATATTATAAAGCCGAAGATGTTTACTTTATTTTTTAATCGCTTTATAGGTGAAGGCTATACTTCGAAGTACATACTAAATAAGTGCTTATGAAAATAACCATAAAATAATTAATTATTAGGTAAAAAAATATTATCTATAAAACATGATCGCCTGAATAGTTTTTATTTTAACATTTTTTTTAACGACAAACATTTTTAACGACAAGAGTTCAAATAATATAAATGTCACATAAAAAAAAATTGTATAATACATTTACAATTTTATGTAAACGATATACCTATTTGCGAAGATATGGCGCTTAATTTAATATAATTTATATTAACATAATGTATTCACGTTAGTGATGTAAACATAATTTACGTTATTAACGTTCGTGATTGTATTTAGTTTTTATAAATTAATTAACATGAACTAACTAACACATTTTCACATTTTCTTCACAGTTACGGTGTGGAGCGAATGATCTGTAATATGAAACCGTTATTCCTAGGTAAGTCGATGAATACGTTTAATAAATATAGGGAGAGATGTTTCAATCACGCAAAGTAGGGATGCTTAAAAAAATAAGAGGCCAGTCAGTCAATGGTTAACTATAAACGCGACAGGTTGTGGGTTCGATTCCCAAAAAAAAAAGTGAAAGTTGCGTAGATGCCACTCAACACGCCTCATTCAATGAGCTTAAGCGGGAAGAATGAAATGGAGTGTTAACGCTAGGCTTTCACTGCCTGCCACACGCAGGATACTGCGGGAAAAAACCTTTTAAAACCACCTCGACTACAATAGCGATTTCAATATGATAGTTCCTACAATAATTAAGATTTCATTCAACAACCAATGGCATTTTAGCGATTGGTCATTGAATAAAATGTTCTTTTTTTATTTTAACGAAACTAAAATTTGATTTGTGCAGTCGAAATAAAATAGGTCAGTGATTTAAAAAAATATTAACATCGTTGTTAGAGAAAAAAGTTGATGGAGAAAAGAATATACACAGAATTGAAAAGTATTTTGTATTGCAAGTACTGTTTGTCAACATCCGTTGAAGAGACATAACTCTTGATTCTACGTGAGTTTAATAAAATTGGAAAAGTACAATAGAAACAACGAACTGCTTCCAATAAACTTAAGTGATGAGAATTGCATTTAAAGGTTTTCGTGGAATTAAAATTTAATGATGTGCTATTTACACAATTACTTCATCGAACACTATTAATAGTTATGACGACATCTAATCATTTATAAAGAAAATATTATAACGTAGTTATATTAGCTGTATCCTGCTTTGTCCCGCACACAGCAGGGTAGGCACAGGGAACCTAGTGATAAGACACTCCGTTCCCCGCCTTCCGCCGAATTTTTTGGAGGCAAATGCTGAGTGGCGGAACTCAACGCCGCGCTTTATCTCGACACCAGAGCGAAGAATTGAAAATGTAAATGTAAATAAATATTTCACTTCCTCGAGTGGGATCGAACCCACAAACAGTCACACTTTGTGCCTACTTTGTGCCACAAATTTAAAATTCTAGTACTATATTATTTTTAATTTATAGTTCGACAAGTCATTAATAACAGCTGATAGTAAAGTACTTAAGCTTTTTTAATATTAGGCTTAAATATTTGTGTTTCTAAATTTTTTTCTTACTTAACCAGACAGATTTTTTTAATGGCCAATTAAATAGTGTACATTTAATTTTTTTTAATATATTTTTTTTAATGAAATTGCCTAGTTATTTCATATATTTTTTGTAACAGAATAATAATTTTATAGTCCGTGTGGGCTCGCTGATTACTTTCTCGGGTGGTATGTGCTAGATTGCTAAGTGTTATGGGTAGCGTTTGCAATATCGTATCGAAATAATATAAAAGTATATATATATATATATATATATATATATATATATATATATATATATATATATATATATATATATATATACTTATATATATATATACTTTTATATTATTTCGATACGATATTGCAAACGCTACCCATAACACTTAGCAATCTAATTTATCATATATATATATATATATATATATATATATATATATATATATATATATATATGATAAATTCTTTAAAGTAAAAGGTAGTAAGTTATATATTTCAAAATTTATAAGTCTTGAAGTCGCTCGTGAATTCGATTTCACTCGAGTGCCTCCAAAATTCAGCGGAAAGTAGGAAGCGGACTGTCTTAACACTAAGCTCTATGCGGGGTGCATGGAGATATAACGTTTTAACTGAACGTATTTTTTACTACTACTTATTGATTCTGTAATTGAAAAAATCACATTAATAAAAATTTAAAATATATGTTGAAAATAAAACAAATTATATAGTTATTTATTACGAACCTTAAATGTACGTTGAGAAGCTAATAGACTTTTAATTATTTTCAAATATTTTTCTTTAAAGAGATTGCTGTCAACGGTACACACTCGTGAGAGTACAATAGCGTAGGGTCAGCGTAGTGCGTTCACCGCGCACTTGCGGTGCCTTACTTGCTTAGCGCTGGGCCGTTCTTTAGTACTTTATTTAATATAAAAATATTACATTATAATACTTCATTTATCTAACAATATAGATGCAAAATAAACGCTTAAATATGTAGACCAAATAATTTTGTTTATTACTTATTAGTTTTCAAAGGTATCATTGTCACAGATAATTAAATATGTATTTGTTTAAAATTGATTTAAAAAGAAATAAGTCCCGCTGAGTTTCTTGCGCCGGTTCTTCTCAGGTCTGAGGCATTAACTTTAGTGAAATGGTGGTAAATTATTTGACGTTAAAAAAATCAAGCATGTAACTTCTTATTTTCCATAATATTATTTGAATTTGAATTTGAGAAAGTAAAAAAAATACATAGAAAAATAATAAAAAATACATGACTTTTCATAGGATACTCACTTAAGAATATTTTCATAAATCGTTGGCAAGGATTTATTTTACTACATTTTGTAATTTAGAACATGTCACTTTGTAAACTAGTCCTTGCGGTGATAAAACATGTTTTGTATTCTAGGTATAACCTTAAATGTTACAGTTAAGTTCACGTGGTTTAAGTAGAGCAGTCGGCAAACCGACTTAAGTCATAATATTCTTTAGTTTCTGTATCAGCTTCACGCTGTATCCCGCACACAGCAGGGTAGGCAGAGGGAACCTAGTGTTAAAACACTCCGTTCCCTATTTTCTGCCGTACTCTGAAGGTATTGCGTGTTGAGTGGCAGAACTCAACGCCGCGCTTAGCCTCGACACCAGAGCGAAGAAATGAAAATATAAATTAAAGTAAATATTTCGTCTCCTTGAGTGGGGATCAAACCCACAACCAGTCGGTTTTGCAGTCACACTTCGTGCCGCTGCGCCACGACTGACCTCAAAAGTTAAATTTCTTTAGTTAAATTAAAATATATCATAATAAACTCTTAAATATATTCACTAGTATTTATTTCTGTAAGTTAAAAGACTAACAGACTAAGAATTTCTCGTAAGTAAATTAAACTTAAAAATAAAAAAAACTCACCTATATACAACTTTTTCTAAAAATAAAAAAAAAATACAAATTGCAATTTGAAAATATTTTTTTTTCAATAAATCTAACACACAACACACCCGTAATTAACAACTAATTTGTTATAAAATGCAATAATTTTCTAGAAAAAACCACAGTTTCTATAATGTGCAGTAAGTAGATAAATTGCATCGACGTATGCATCCGCTATGCACAGATACCGCTAGCGACCTACAATCTAACATCTCGTTTTCATATCGGTTTTAATGATGTTGTTTTAATACGATAAAGTGATTTTCGATCTGTGTTAATACTGTAACAGCTGATAAACTGGTTGGGACTTCGGTCTTCACTCGTTTACCTACTATTCTTTAATGTAAACTTAATTAATGCTAATTTTATGGTAAAATTGACACGGTTTTTATGAGAACTAGGTATATAATGTAAAAATATCTGCTTATTTTAAAGTCTTATTAATTAAATCAGCTTTACGCTGTATCTTGCTTACAGCAAAGTAGACAGAGGAAACTTACTATTAAGATACTACGTTCTCCACTTTGAATTTTGGAGGCATTGAGTGTTGAGTGGCGGAATTCAACGCCGCTCTATGCCTTGACATCACAGCGAAGAAATAAATAGTTCTATTTAAATAAATATTTCATTTTCTCGAGCGGGGATCGAACCCACAACCGTCGCTCTACAATCACACCATTGTACCCTTGGATCGCGACGGCATCTACTTATTTTAAGTTTTGCTATAATAAATGTTGACCTTTGCGTATTGTGTTTTGTTAAAAGTCGTATAAGGTTTTACTACAAAATCCTAGCAAAGTAGCCGCCTATATCTCCGTAACCTACGTACGTAAATTACGTACCTACTTAATATTTTACTATGTTTTGAAATATTTTTCTCTTTCTAACATTCCTTATCGTGTTTGCGTATCTGACTGTATCACTGACGAGACGCTGACAGAGTATTTGTAAATTTTCTACAGTACGTTGTCGTTGGACATATTTAATTTTTTTTGGGTAGGCAGAGAGAACCTAGTCTTAAGACTGTCCGTTCCCCGCTTCTTAGTTAAATTATCTTAACGTATGAATCAATTCAAATCACAACTATAATCTTCATTGGTGATCAGGATGGCTGGATATTTTAATATAGTAAATGTAATTTTATATTTCAGTTCTCTTGGCCGTGGGACTGACAAGTGCAAGATGGGTGCGCCGTCAGCGTTCCGACGAACCCAGAGAGACTAGTTTTGTTGGCAAAGCTACTAACGAACTTTCTACAACCATTCTACAGGTTTTTTAATTATTTATTTCCAAATTAAATGTTAAAATTGTTTAAATCTTTAAAATCTGTACTTTATTATCTATGAATTGGTCGGTCGTGGCGCAGTCGCACAAAGTGTGACTGCAAAATCGACTGGTTGTGGGTTCGATCCCCACTCGAGGAGTGAAATATTTATTTACATTTATATTTTTATTTCTGCACTCAACACGCAATGTCTTCAGAATTTGGCAGAAAGTGGGGAACGGAATGTCTTAACACTAGGTTCCCTCTGCCTACCCTGCTATGTGCGGGATACAGCGTGAAGCTGATTTTGATTTTTATTATCTATGAATATATAATAATTACTATTCTTAGAATGCGGCGTTGAGTTCTGCCACTCAACACGCAATGCCTCCAAAATTCGGCAGAAAGTGGGGAACGGAGTGTCTTAACACTAGGTTCCCTCTGTCTACCCTGCTGTGTGCGGAATGTAGCGCTAATCTAACTATTCTTAGAAACAAAGTGTATAATATTTTCTTTATATTTTTTTTAGGGATACATTGATGATGAAAAGAATATTGCCTTCTCGCCTCTAGGCTATACAGCTATTCTTGCTATACTCGCAGAGGGTGCTATGGGTGAAACTAGGAATCAACTGGTGTCAGCATTACACTTACCAGAAGATCAAAATCTAACACGAAAAACGTATAAATACATAATGGAACGTCTTAAATATAGAAATGAATATAAATATAACCAACCTGAATTGAAAAATTTCTTCTATATATACAAAAATTACACTATCAATGATGATTATAAGAAGATTCTTGAAGATTATTATTTAACGGATGTTAGATCTGTTGAAAGGAGTTACGATCACGAGTTAGATACTAAAAACGACGAAAATGACGAAAGCGATGTAAAATCAGATGAACCCCTCCCATCTGACAATAACGAGAAATTAATTTCATATGCTGTTGAAGATATTCCAGAAAAGGTCGATGTGACTCATGCTGTATATAAACCAGCGAAAAATATAAAAGAACAGATCAAGTTAGTAAAGACAAAAGAAGAAGTCGGTGATGATGAAGAGACGATGGTTGCTGTTGAAGCTAGGAATCACGCGCGCAGCCTTAACGTACTTAATGATAAAAATGACGTAGCAACCAGCATTTCTGTAAACAGCGTTGGAAAGAAATCTAGCAAATGTAACAACCACGTTTCATATAATATTCTATCCCTTATTGTCTTATTTCTCTTTTTTTTAATTTATTTTTAATTTTAGCTACAAATTCTTTGATGCTTATCTTCAACGGCATGTATTTCCGTGGATCATGGAAGAAAGCCTTCGATAGTGTAGAACCAAGTGTGTTCTATAAATCTAATACTGAGAAGAAACAAGTGCAAATGATGAAGTCAAAGAGCCTTTTCAAAACCGGTTCTCTACCTGGTTTGGACAGTGAAGCTATTTTACTACCATACGACGTAAGTTAAGTGATGAAGGGAGTTCTTCGTTTTTTTTATACCACCATTCTTTTTTTGACACAAAAAATACATAAGTGCGTATATTTGTAGGGAAGAGGCTTTTAAGTGGAAAGATGTAACTTCCTGTTCATATTAAACATTTTTTTACGTTCTAATTTAAATCTTTATAAAGATAGGAAGACTGCGTGTTTCACAATGGAGTCAATTTATAGATTTATTATATAAAAAAAAATGTATACAGATATAAGTTTTTATTGCAATAAAATTCTTTTAATTTTTCTTGCAGGGTGGTAGATATGCTTTGTTGCTGTTAGTACCACGGGCCCGAGATGGTTTAAGACGGTTAATAGCTGATCTGCCCGCCACATCGGTATCGGAAATCCAAGAAAGTTTGAACGAAGAAGAATTACAATTCTCAATGCCAATATTCTATGTCGAAACTACTACAAAACCTGTTACTGCATTGGCGAAGGTAAAAGCTAGCTTTTTATATGTAGATAGGTTGCTATATAAAAAAATATAAAATCAAATATTATATGAATCAGCTAGGTCTAAAATAATATATGAATCTGCTTAGTTTGTTATATTTACATATTCTTATTTAGTAAAATGTTTTTGACCATAGAAGGTATAGAAAAAAAAAGAGCCTCGCGCTGTATCCCGCACACAGCAGGGTAGGCAGAGGGAACCTAGTGTTAAGATACTCCGTTCCCTACTTTCTATCGAATTCTAGAGGCATTGCGTGTTGAGTGGCAGAACTCAACGCCGCGCTTAGCCTCGACACCAGAGCGAAGAAATGGAAATATAAATATAGTTAAAAAAAAAATCCTTATCCTTATGTGGATCCAACACATTCCTTTGGGGGATCAAAGTGGAATTTTCTTAATATTTTTACTTATTTAATATGTGACATTATTTTACACTTTACATATGGAGATATAATTTTCATAAAAATTGTTAAAAATCTTTGTAGCACATTATATAAACGCATCGTCAAATTTATTTAATTTTTATTAGGAAAACAAACAGAATATAATAAATCACCAACAAATACAAACAATATAAAAATCACAATTATAACTTTTATAGTTTGGAGTCAGCAGTATATTCGGTAAGGAAGCAGACCTGACCGGCATATCTTCAAAGGAAGGCTTATTTGTTCAAGAACTAGTCCAAAATGTCGCCGTTCGCGTTGATAATAATGATTCTTCGTCTACTTTAGTTGGAGGTAAGCGATGCCACTAAAAATAAAAAGAGATATAATATATATGAGAAATTTATAACATGTAATTTTTTTATGTTAGCTAAAATTCAGTTTTTAGTATAGGAAATTAATTAAGTAACAATACAACATAACATTTTGTTTGAAATAATAAATTAAAGAATTGGAAAACTATTTGGGAATGAAAAAATTTAATCTAGTGGGTTGAATATTCGGCTCCTGAAGCCTATCCAAGAGTCTCAGTCCTTGCAGAATTTTATATGTTTTTAGATCCATATTATCCTTTTCTCGAAATAAAATAAGTAATAATTTACTTATATTCTCTTATAATAAACGGGTGAGGGGTAGTCTTAATGAGTAACTTAAAAAAATGTGATCCACTGCAATTTTATTTTTATTTTTTCAATTTTTAGATTTGTCTTTAAATATTTGTTGTGTATTTTTCAGCAGGCGTAGCTGTAGAGGACGAATTAGCATCTTTAAAGAATCTCCCGTTATACGACAGCAAGGAACCTCGTAAATTATGTGTGGATCATCCATTTATTTTCTACATCCTAGACCATTTAGACAACTTAGTTGTTGCTTCTGGTAAGGTCATTGACCCTCAACTGCCGACTGACATTTGAATATTTAAATTTAGAACGACAAATAATACTGCCAAGAATTTAGACACTTTTTGACTATTTCTACATGAAATATGACATCTTATGTCATTATAATTAGAATCCTTATTTTTTTGCGTTTTTCTATCGTTTTTTAATAGTAATTTATAAAAAAAAGTATTTAGTTACTCTCCCACCCCATTACGTAATTTTAATTACATAACTTTCGCTGTGGGGTTGCCTTGAAACAATGTTTTTAACCAGATGCATTTGATAATGAAAAAGTACACAGCGTAGTTTAGTGTAGTTGTAAGTTTATTTATTTATTTTTTTATTGTTTGTGATATTTTTAAGAATAAACAAAAATATTTTTACACAATTGTCGTTTTATTTGAATATTGCTTACTTTTTTTTAAATCATTCTACTCAAACTGTACTGTATGCACGTAGCAGAATTGTTAAAAAAATTTCAAACGAAAATTTCTTTAGACAAATAGATTTCGTGGTTTAAGATGTATGGGTTAATTTCTATGAAAATATCTTTAAGTGTATTTGAGAATCTCCTCCTTTCTAAAATCTGTTAAAAATAGCAAAGCAAAGACAATATAATGCTGATGATGGTAATATAATATTGTTTGTTTACTGCTATCAAACCCTTAATAGGCGTAACCGACTTGCTCGACAAATTTGTTTTGTCACTACATACAATAATAAAAAATATATAAAGTATATATTTCATCTACTACTTAAAAACTTTTCTTCTACATATGTAGGTGTTTTCAAACACAAAATGTGTGTGGTAATAATATTTTTTAAAATAATATATCCATGTGGTTATAAATGTTTAGAGTTAATAAACGCTTCGCACATTATATACGCTAATACACTGAATATAGGAAAATTGAGGGTATTCTGAAAAAAAATATTTATACAATTATTAATTTAAAACATTTTTAGTTGAGTAACGGTTAGCCAGTCACGCTGGTCGTGGCCGTTTTTAGCTAGAACATAAAAATATTTTAAATTGTAATAATGAATAAGGAAAATAAAAGAGTAAAAGTTAAATCAAAAATACCTCTACCCAAAGAACCGTTGCCACCATTACCACAGATTCTAATGAAAAGACAACAAGAGGTAGAAAATGAGAGGCACCCGTTGAAAACAATTAACTGGCCAACAGTTCACCCCAATATAAATGGCGCAGTATTAAAAAATGAAAAAGTTCATCCAAAGCCAAAATGTCCTCTTAAGATTGATACCCGACATGTAACTCGTCGGCAAAATACCGAAGATTTAGATTGGAACTATCACGTTTTTAAAGATAACACTGTAAAAGATTGTAGTATTGTAATTATAAGCGATGATGAAGATGAGGAAAAAAATGATAATCAGGCTGGAACGTATTTTGTGAATAATCATGATAAAAATTGTCTTGGAGAAGCAAAAAAAGCCTTAACGCCCGCTTTGAAATCACCATCACTAGAACCAAATAGAGTTAAAAATATTAAAAGAAGTCTTAAAAGACCACATAGTCGTGAACTACAAGGGCTTTCTCCAAAAGTGAAACAGGACAGAGGAGATGAGAGGCACAAACGGCGCTTGGAGTTTACTGAACTATCACAACATAAGCTTCAATCTCCAGATTTCTGTAAGTGTTATTATGATTTCTTTAGATTCACGCTGTATTTTAGAAGTTAAGATTGAGAAACCTAGCTTTCCACTCAATATTTGAACATTGAAGCGTGTTGAATGGCAGACGTCAACGCCGCGCTTTGTCTAGTTATATTATTTTATATCATACTTTCTATGATATAATATTTATTTAAATATAAAAATAGGTTGAACAGTATCTTTAATTTCATATTATTTATGGATATTTTTAGGGAAAAAATCGTACATGAACTGTTTAAACAGAGACTATACAGGAGATATGTTCGCCTACCTTCTTAGTATAGAGAATAAAACGGTTATGCCAAGAATAACAAGTAAAACACGGGCGTGTATAATTAATTGGCTGATGAGAATTAATGTAAGTCAATTTTATTATTATAATTTATATACATCAGCTTCACATTGTATCCCGCACACAGCAGAGTAGGTAAAAGGAACCTAGTGTTCAGACACTCCGCTCCCCACTTTCTGCCGAAATCTGGAGGTAATTGATATGCATATTGTATATAATTAAATAAATACATTACATTTAACATTATTTATATATTTAACTTGAATTTGTCAAGCGTGGCGCAGGGACAAAAAGTGTGCCTGTAAAATTGACTGGTTGTGGGTTCGATCCCCAATCGAGAAAATCAAATATTTATTAACATCAACTTGGCGGAAAGTTGGGAACGGGGTGACTTAACACTAGGTCACCTTTGTGTGCAGGATACAACGTGAAGATGATTTATATATTTAACAATGTATACCAAATTCTAATTAATTTTATTTTATTTATCACTGTTGTGATTTGATAGCAAAATTGTAATTAATGTTAATGCTAATTAATATCACTAAGGGTCTGCATGGAAATCCAGCTGTGGTACAGTCGGCTCAGTGGTACTTAGACGCGATATTAACGGTTAGTCAGGTACAAATCGACTCATTACAAGTGGTAGCAGCGGCGTGCTATTGGATAGCTCAGAAGACACACGGTCTAGCTTACAGCGCCCGGCGTCTGGTGAAGTCGGCGAGTGATGCTTTCAATTGCAAGCTTTTACTGGCCGCCGAAAAAGCTGTTTTATATAAACTGGTAAGATAATAAATGCTGGAAATATACGTTTTACGAACTTCACAGCCAATTTAAGGTTAAAAATATATATTTTTACCAATGTAATTATGTTAAGAAATAGTAGTAATATTGAACTTTTTTTCCGTTTTACACTGATACCGAAGATAGCAGGGTAGACTGAGGGATCCTAGTATAAGACACTATTCTCCACTGCGGAATAATGCCATATAAAAAAAAACTAGATAAGCGCGAGTCGGACTCGCCCACCGACGGTTCCATACAAAATTTGGAGGTCTTTGAAGCTTTTTCTGAAATTCGGTTTCCAATATACTCTTTCATCTAATACCTCACTTGAACTAGCGGCTTTTATACCAAATTTTGCCTTTTTCTTTAAAGCTATTATTTTTTAAGATTTGACAACAAATGTATAATTTTCATGTATAGATTTTTTCCTGAATTAATATCACCTGTAGATGCTAGCTGTGACATATCATAATTCTACGTCATTCCCTATTAATTTTGATGCGATTAAGAGATAAGAAACCCTAAAAGTCATTACAAGGCTATATTCGTAGTTTATATCACACAAAATGAGTGCGTATGCCCATTAAAGTTTGTCAACTTTTATAAATTGTTAAACCTATAAACCCGATATTCGTATAGATGCCTCGCTGAACGTGCCCGACTCGCACTTAACCATTTTTTCATAACATTTCACGTTTTTTATGATAATAGAAGACTTTACGACACTTATTGTATTGATTTTAGAAATTTCCATCACAACCTGTAATTCCTCAAGAGTTCATAACGTATTTATCATGGTGGTGTGATGGTAATCACCATGCTGAAATCGAACTGGCTGCCACATTCCTTTGCATGACCGGCATGATGGTAGACAAGGCGCTGTGCAGCGAATGTCCATCAGTGATCGCCGCTGCCGCTGTGAGGAACGCAGTTCTATTGCTGGGGAAAAAGAAAGCTATGGTTAGACTACATATGAATACTGTGTAAGTTTCGTTAAATATATTATAATTGTAAAAAAAAAAATCAGCTTCACGCTGTATTCCGCACACAGCAGGGTAGGCAGAGGGAACCTAGTGTTAAGACACTCCGTTCCCCACTTTCTGCCGAATTCTGGTGGCATTGCGTGTTGAGTGGCAGAACTCAACGCCGCGCTTGACCTCGACACCAGAGTGAAGAAATGGAAATATAAATTTAAGTAAATATTTCATCTCCTCGAGTGGGGATCGAACCCACAACCAGTCGGTTTTACAGTCACACTTCGTGCCACTGCGCCACGACTGGCCTCTATTATAATTGTATTATAATTGTCTATGATAAAAAAGCAAACGACGACCGACGAATCGACGACGGCCTCTAATTTTGTGACGTTATCTGAAGATTAACCCTGCTGTGTGCGGGATACAGCGTGAAGTTGATTTAATTTTAATTAATATAAAATAAATAAATCGTGCTTCACGCCGTATCCTATTTATAAGCAGGGTAGGCAGAGGGAACCTTTTGTTAAGTCACTCCGTTCCTCACTTTCCGCCAATCTATTGTGATTTTTTGAAGAGTATTGAATGGTGGAACTCAACACCGGGCTTTTGCCTTAAGACCAAGGCGAGCGAAGAAATGAAAATATTAAAAAATATAATTTTTTCCCGCGAGTAGGAATCGAACTGAGAACCGTTGTGTTACTGTTACAGCCACAACAGCCCCCAAATTATTTTATATTATCAATGAAATACATTTTTTAAATGTCTGTAAATAAATATGTTTTAGTGTTTGTTATAATTAAAAAAAAAATTGTAGATACAGGGCAGCTGACAGCAAAACTACAAGCATATCCTTAATTTGTTCAATCCAAAGGAAGGCGATTCGTTGTGTGTCATCACCGTATTATAAATATACAGCCCCTCTGGAATGTTACGGTGCGGCCCCACATTTTATAGCGCAGAAAATGATTCATTCTGCCAACGAGCTGTCACTTGTGGAAATGTAACATTTTTTTAATTATATGTTAATTTAATTTAATATTAGCTAAGTAAAATTAATTTTATTTAATATTAGTGAGTTTATAAATAATAAGGTTCGCATGTAATAATTTAATTGTGACTTTAACTTCGACTTTGACTTTGACCTTTTTCTATTGTTTATACCATTTCGTTTATTTTTCAATTTTTTTTTATATAACTTTTCTGTAACGATCATATGTAAACTTGACATAATCTTCAAACGCGAATGTAAAATGACAATATTTTTAGAATCTTTCTTGTATTTTCAGTACTTTTTTAAAACTAGTTTAATTATTATTAGACATTGTGGATTTATGATATGACTGGTTAAAAATATTACAAAAAATAAATTAAATAAATATAATACCAACAAAAAAAAGCATTTTTATTATTATTCAGCAATAAAAATTAAACAAGACTGGCAACCGTGTTTCTCGTTATTTGGAAATAATAACTATTATATCAATAAAGACATTTATTTGTGTTACTTTTAAGAACTTAAGGGACGATTTTATATATATTTTCTTTAATATATACTATAAAAACGTATGTATTTGGCTGCACACGTTAGCTTCGTTTAACTTTATTACCGCATCTGGATAAAAAACAAGATAATGTTAAAAAACATGATGCTCCGCGTCTCGTCTAAATTCGAGATGATGATTTTTGAATGGTGGAACTCAACACCGGACCTTGTTGTATCAAAGCGGGGAATTGAAAATAATTAATTCTCGAAGTGAACTCGAAGTTTGAACCCACAGCCCCATTGTACCCTATTATAATTAATACAATATGGCAAGAATAAGATAAGGTAATCTATTATTTTTTATCGGTATTTCTATTATCGTGACGTCATAGAAACGACAATATTTTTTTATTTTAAAGACGTAAGTGGCTCAGTAAGCTTTTAAGGAAAAGAATTCGTTGAGCGTGCCTTTATCTTGATTAACAATAGCATGACGTATCACAACATTTAAGTTAAAACACATTGCTCATTCATTTCTTTACATCGTATTTTACATATATGTACTTTTACATATATGTATGTAGAGGCCAGTCGTGGCGCAGGGGCACAAAGTGTGACTGTAAAACCGACTGGTTGTGGGTTCGATCCCCACTCGAGGAGATAAAATATGTACTTAAATGTATATTTCCATTTCTTCGCCCGAGTGTCGAGGCAAAGCGCGGCTTTAAGATCTGCCATTCAAATAATATATATATAATAGAAAATATATTCAGTACTAAAATTCATTAAAAAACTTAGGTGGGTGAGATCGCAGTTGCTTTGCTTTATATATTTAAAATCAACATAAAAATTAACGTTTTATGATACATTCTTTATTAGTGGTGATGTGTACGCAAACGGCAATAAGTGAACTTAATCTATAAATACGAAACAGTATTTAACTTTATTTTTATTTTGTATTTATTTAAACATTTATCATATATTATATCTATTCAAACTTTGATCTTTCACAAATTTTATCAACAAAGATGTCTTAAATACTTGTTAAAGGAACCTGCTCTGATGGGGAAAACCATTACAACTTTAATAAAAAACTTGTTTTATACTAAGCGACATAATTGTAACTTTTAAAATATATTTCTATTTAAAAGGAAACAAAGTTTAAATTGAAATAACCAACTTAGTATCTACAATCCACTACTATATTCTTGTTTACGCGTTACGGTCAGTGTAGTAGTGAGCTGAGGTCGAACTGTGCGAATATTTTTACATTTCTTTAATATATTTTAAAAGGCGATATTAGGATAATTTCTAGTTAAAAAACGTGTCTAATGTACTGTTTGAAGTGATATCAATATGAATTTTCTAATTGGTAAGTTTATTTCTAGTTTTTTTTTTAAATTATTACATTGTGTAACACTAAGCATTTATAAATAAATTAAAACGATATAAAAACTTTTGTAGCGGAATTTGCTTCCTCAATTATTAATAAATATTTTAATGGACACATTATGATGGAGCCTGTTGATGTTATATATTTATCTGCGTAGGATGTAACTTTAATAATAGGAACAGGAATTTTATGAGTACATTTTTATTAATTTCAGCACTCACTGCGTTGTGCATTTTAGAAGTAAAATCACAGCGATTCAACAATGGCCGACAACAAGTGATCTCCGTAACCCCAGTACAAAACAATCAAAATATTGGTGAAAATATTTACGTTAGTTCAAGAACCTCAAACGAAGTTAAAGATTCTTACGATAGATATTTGCAAGACATAATTAATCAAAGAAACACTGCAGCGCAAGCAAATCCCAATAAAGTACAAGATTCTTATGATGTGTATCTGCAAGAAGTACTTAAACGAAAAAATGCTGATGCGCAAGTAAATCCCAATAGTGACAATGCTCATCAATTGTCATTGACCAATAATCGTGATAATATAAATTCGATCACTCCTGTTACATCCAATAGACCCGTCGATTTAGACGAATCCTCGATTGCTTCAAATCCAGTCAGATTTATTGGTGTTCCAAAAACTGATGTGGAACAACTCAACAATATAACATACGCAATGACAAAATTCGGAATAAATTTAATGAAAGTGAGTCCTTATTTACATATGGATATCATACCACGTTTTATTTATTTTGTTATTGTTATATATTTATAAAATCTCTATTTTACAATATACAATATATTACTATTTTAGAATACTGTTAATCACTAGTATATATATATTTTATTTAAAAAATTTGAATTTATTATATTTTGTGACTTTCAGAGTGTGAATAGCTTACAAAATGGCAACATAATAGTGTCCCCCACTTCCATTGCAACGGTTTTAGCTCTTTTACAACAAGGTACAGTAGATGAAGCGCAACAAGAAATAACAAGATCTCTGCAAATGACTGCTGACCTCACTGCACCTACATATAGACGACTCACTTATGATATGAGAGTAAGTGAAAAATAAAAAAATAGATTTCCACTCGCTGGGAAATATTTAATATTTTAATCTCCTCATACTGGTAACAAAAGCGTGACGTAGAGTTTCGCCACTCAATACATAAGGCCTCGCGAAATCGGCGAAAAGTGGGAAAGTGAAAACGTGTCTTAAGACTGGGTTCCCAGGTTCCCTTTCCCTCCCTGAAACTTAAAAATATGTCAGTAAGTAAGTACGGATTTGTTCTAAACCTATGCCCTTTTATATATAAGTATTTTTCTATATCTGTGAGCGTTCATAAGTGGAAGCGTTTGATATTTTACATAAATATGTACATTTTTTTTAGAAAAGAAACTCTCGAAATATTTTGACGGTGTCCAACAACTTATACATTGGCGATGGCTTCGATATAAACTTAGACTTTAAAGACACTGCTATTCAAAATTTTGGCAGTGAAGTGACACCTATTGATTTTTCAAGACCTGCTGCAGCAGTTAGACAAATTAACAAATGGGTAGCAGGACAAACTCATAACAAAATTGAAAATCTACTTCCATACAGTAAGCTAGTAATGCATGGTTAAATAAGTTAGTTTATGAATTAAATGTAAATGTAATAAAAAATATTGTTAAAGGTATAAATAGATACTAACGTACATAAAATAAAATTGTTTTCTAGGTGCTGTTAATTACCAAACTCAATTAGTCATAGCTAACGCCGTATATTTCAAAGGGCTGTGGGAAACAAAATTTAGAAAGGAGACAACTAAGCCTCTCATATTCCACCTCAGCAATGGAGAATCTATATCGGTGCCATTCATGCGCATGCGCAGCACATTTAAGTATGGTATTGATGAAGAGACTAAATCATTTGTTACAGTTATGCCGTTTGAGGTAAATATCAGTTATTTTAATAAAGTAAAGATACATGGATAATATAGTATAGAGGTAGTAGTAACTTAACAAAACGTTTCTGGCTGTGATTTCAAAGTTATAATATAATATATATTATCATATATAATGATTATATCATATTGGCATAAGTAGGAAAAACTAAAATTAATCATTTTAGGTTAGTTATAATAAAAAAAAGAGACTTAGAAAACCACATTTCTATGACATTCTATCAATTATTTATTGGGCACATGAAATATTTTAATATAACTCTTCGTAAAAACAAAGTTTGGTTATATTCCGTTGTAAAATATTTTTCTTGACAATACAAGTAATACTGAGCACTTAATCTGATCATTACAATTTTCCTGTTTATTTGCTTATTTATATTGAAATATGGAGTAAATAAATCTTCTCTTAAGATCGAGTAAGTATATCTTATTATTTTAGAAATGTTGTGAGATCGGTATCGCAACTGAAACATATCCATGAAAATTAAATTTATTATTAAATATACATGTGTACATAATAAAAATAAATAAATCAGCTTCACGCTGTAACCCGCACACAGCAGGGTAGGCAGAGGGAACCTAGTGTTAAGACACTCCGTTCCCCACTTTCTGCCGAATTCTGGAGGCATTGCGTGTTGAGTGGCAGAACTCAACGCCGCGCTTAACCTTGACACCAGAGCAAAGAAAATGGAAATATAAATTTAAGTAAATATTTCATCTTCTCGAGTGGGGATCGAACCCACAACCAGTCGGTTTTACAGTCACACTTTGTGCCGCTGCGCCACGACTGGCCTCAACCCCCATGTCAACACATGGGGTAATTGTATGTAATGGGTAATTGTATGTAACTATAAGCTTAACAGATATCTATTTCTATTGATTTCTTTCGCCTTTGGCATATTAAAACAGTACGGCAAAAAAAAAACGTTATTACATTTTTATTACAATCAACATTTTTATTGACATATCATTTTCTTTGCAGCGAAACCAATACTCGTTAATATTAATACTACCACATCGTTTGTCTAACGTAGACAATGCTTTAAATTCTTTGACAAATATGAAGTTGGTGAACTTCCATAAATTTAACGAAACTGAAATACAATTGGAGATTCCAAAGTTTACGATCAAATCTGATACTGATATGATACCAGTATTGAAAAACGTAAGTATATAAATTTCGTGTTATTACCGATTACGATTTACTAACATTTTTATTACAAGATCAGTTATAATGTTATTTTAAAGTATCCGAAAATTTCAAACATTTTATTTTTCATTTCAGATGGGTATTTCTAGCATATTTTCATCTAAAAGTGACCTGACAGGTATAGGTACTTATAGAACATACTCCCCTGAAATATCTCAAGCTATTCACACTGGCTTCTTATCGGTAGATGAACAAGGACTTTCTGCTGCTGCTGCATCTGGATTCGCTGCCATTGCGTTGTCGTACGACGAGCCAGCTGCAATCTTTCAGGCTAGCAGACCATTTTTAGCTGTTCTTTGGGACACACAGTTTGCTATCCCTCTATTCATAGCGAGAATTGAGAACCCTTCACTGTAGTTTATTTTACAAGCAGTATATGTATTTTCTATACTTTAAAATAAGGTTTATATATGTTTTTTTTTAAATAAAATCTTTTTGTTTCTTTTTTGTAAAAATAAAAAAAATCGTCACATAAAGTAACAACCGTAAACAAAATAAGTAACTTAAAGATATATTTATTTTATCTTAGATAAATATTAATTGGAGCCATTTCATCTTTTATCTTCTTTTCGTTTTCTAAATGTATTTATTATTGGATCGTCAGCGAAAATTCTAAGTTTTCCCTTGTAATATTCCTCAATTTCTTGTAAGCTTTTACCTTCGGTTTCTGGCAAGAAAAAATACAAATATATCGTTCCCAGGAAGCCGAAAGTAGCATATGTGGCGAAAGTGCCCCATAATTTGACACTGCTTTCTAAATTAATTAAAGTTTTTGAACCCAAAAATGAAAATAAGTAATTGCTCGCTGCCGACAATCCTTGAGCTGTAGCACGGCTCCTGTGAAATATATTAATTTAGGTAAAAAATGCACTGCATTCTCATAAATGTTTGAGAATATTCTTTAACGCTTGAAAACTTAAGAAATAAAGAAATATTATTTTAATAAATACAAATATGTAAATCTAAAAACTTGATAAAATATTCAAATTACCTGAAGGGGAAAACTTCACCCAGCAAGACCCAAGGTATACCCAGTCCAGTGAATATAGTCAACAGGTACAGCAGTACCAAGGGTACCATACTAGTAGTCTTTGGAAACGTTGTAGGATCATATGAAAATACTTCATCATCTAAATTTTGCCTCGCGTATACACTAAGCAACACGCAAACTATTGCACTTGCCAATATTGATGAAATCGCAAGTTTCCTTTTGCCAACAATTCTGATAACAGCGACAACAAAGATACCCGTGACGAATGTTAAAATGCCGACCATTAACTGAAAAGTAGGAAAAAATATTCTAATAATAATCTTTAATTGAAGAAGTTGCATAGTTTACTAAAGTTCGGTGATTAATTCACCGAACTAGACAAAAAAATATTTACATACATATTTATGTCAGGGTAAAAATGTTTGATTTGTAATATATGACTTATAAATAAATTTTGAAAGAAAAATAAATAATTAATATATTACGGTGCCTTTAGTGTAACTTAATTATTGAAAAGGAAACAAAACGGAACGATTATTTAGGCCCAGAACAGTTAAGTATACTTAAAACAATATTAAATAGTGAATAAAAAATATATATAGATATACTTATATATATTATATACTTACCACAATCCGCTTTCCTTCTTGTGCCATACCAAAAGCTCCACAAACGTTGACCAAGTTTGGCTTAATCGGTGTCAGTCCACTCATAACAAAGAACAAAAAGTACATCATCACTAATGACAATGGCCTTAACGTCTCTTTACAAAGCATCACATATCTAAACTTGAGGATACGTCTGAAAATGAACATGACAGTATAAAAACATTTTCAATCACTTAAATGAAAATTTCAGAACATTTCAAAAGTATCTCAAATATTGTTATGTTAATATTGTATATTATTAGTATGGGAAGTTGATGGAAAATGTATTTTTCATCAGATGTGATTCGTTGAAGAACAGGTCCCGAAAGCTAATCCTTGATATGTTTATGTGCCGCAACCCATTGGCTAAACCCATTGTAATTTTTACCAATTTCTTTTTCATTTTAGTTTTTACTATTTGAAATTTAATATAAATATTTATTTTATTAAATTCTAAAATTTACTTAAGTTCAATTGGCTAGGTACAATTGAAAAGGAAGTAGTTATTGCAATTGATCCCATCGCTGTAACAGCTCAATTAGGTTTGTTGCCTCGGAAGACAGCAATTTGTCTATTTTGATAGCACACATCTACTAAAACATTAAGTATCTCTGAAATGTAATCCTCGTGTATCTGTTGTTTTTTCTCCAACAATTAACTTCTAAGTTGTAACGACTGTATTTAATATTGTTCTAACGTGTTTAATTACATTTGAATTTGCATTTACCTTTTAAACCAATTCATGGAACTATGTGGGCATGTTTTAACGTTTTGGTCTATGCTAGAGCATATAACGCAATTTTGTAATTTTTTACTATAGTTGCTCAAATCGTCAAACTCATCTTTAACGTTATCTGGTGTGGTCCATCCGCGGAGTTTGCAGAGAGATTTTAAAGCTTCTTCGTCTCTGTGTCTCATTAGGAGCCAGACTGGCGTTTCTGGTGACTGGAAAGTTAAATTTGTACTTTTTACATTGTTTACAGTTATCATATATTATTATAATTTATTTTTTATTGCATTGCTGTATTTCAAATCGTAATGCACCATTCGTAGGAACGAGTAAGAACAGATTGTTAGAAAACACATTGTTACATCAAATTGATGAAATATATTTGTTTTCAATATCAGTTAAAATTCTGAATCCGATTTAAATCTGACAGCGAAAAGAAATAAAACAATTCACTTAATTCAAAATATACTTACAAATATAACCATAAGCATTGATGCGATAGGTGCTACGAGACAAATGAGAGCAGCAGTCCGCCATTCTACTATCGTCCCCAAAAAGTACATTATAAGAATGCCAAAAGATGTACAGAACTGTGTCACAGTGCACAGCGCACCGCGAATTGACGGTTCACTGTAACGGAAAATTAGAATTCTCATTTATTAATTAATTAACAATTATATTATTTTGTAATAATTATGAAAAAGATATTAAAATAGTTATTATTATTTGTTTGAAAAGTTTCAATCAAATAGTTACTATTAAGCCTGAGTAGGAAAAGGTCTATAATTTATTTTGAAGACTGGGACATCTGGCACAGAATTGTGTTACCGCAGCGTGTCAGGCATTTAACATCAATTTATAAAAATAAAGATTGAAAACATCTGATAAATAAACAAAAATAAGCGAATTTTAAGATACTAACGTTACCTATGTGTTGCACACGTGGACAAATAAAAATAAATTAAGAACAGATTAAGATGTGAAGCACACTACACTGTCTATGTACCCAAAGTAAATCTGATCGCAGTCATCAGTATCAATGAAAAATAAATAAATCAAATATCAATAATAACTAATAATTGGGACACTCCGTTTCTGTAAAGACCCGAATTCTAGAGGCTTTGTGTGTTGTGGAAATGTTAATTTTTTTTCTCGAGTGGGAATCGAACTCTTAACCTGTCGCATTTACTGTCACACGCTTGTACCTGATTGATCTCACATGAAATTGAAGAACTAAAATGAAATCATTATACCTACTAAGGGAAAAAATATTGTAAGTTTTATTTATTATTGAGATTATAACCTAAGTATCTATTACATAATGACACTTAGAAGGTTAAAAATAAAGGTTTTTCTGTGGTTGCCTTGGTTTTTTAAACAAAAATAGATACACAATATAATTATTGAGTTATTTCTATTTATTTACAAGCAAATCAGTACAAAAAAGGGTGTCACTGGGTCGGGAATGTTTGTAAAAATTGAATTGAAGGAAAATTTTAAAACAACGAGATATTAAATAATCGTTTAAAATGAGTACATATAAGTATAGAATAAGAGATCCCGGGAGTTGTAGTAACGATGAGGAATAGGGCCGTATTGAATTTTATGGGTTGGAGAGCAGTCCCCTCATGTGAATGGCCTTGGTCTGCCTGTTCTCTGGTTATCAAAGAGCAGCATATAAACAGCAAGGAGAATGAGGGTCATGCTGAACGGCATATGTCACGCCCACTATATATGAAAACTCATATAAATGCAACGTTCAGCTAAGAGTTCACAGCCTGTCCCTTTAAATGTATCCAAATAATATATCGATTTCTTTTATATTGTTTTTATCATATGACTGAATCTTTTATTACACTTAAGTAATAGAGATTATACTAAGGCGATTGAGGCCAGTCGTGACCGTAAAATCGACTGGTTGTGGGTTCGATCCCCACTCGAGGAGATTAAATATTTATTAAAATTTATAATTTTAATCCTTCGCACTCATGGCGAGGCAAAGCGCGACGTTAAGTTCCGCCTTTTCAGTTCTGTATTTTTAATAGAGATGTGATAATTTTAGCTATATTTTATTTATTATTAAGTGAAGTTAAATATATATGAAAATATATATAAAATTTTTCTTTGCTTAACATAAACGTCGTAAAGTCAGAGTTACTGTAAATTAATAATGTACTGTTGTACTGTTTTTATATAGCTGGGGCGATACATTACGTCGTTTAAAAACGAATCGTGTTTCCATAATAAATTTAAATTACTACCTGATTTCTCCAACATACGAGTTGATAGGCGCCTCCATGATTCCAGAACTAACACCAAGCAAGGCATTGGCAGTGAACAGAGCGGGAATGCTCCAAGAGTAATACATAATCACCCACGCTATTATCATAGGTATGTTGACGAGAAAGTTGGCCCTTTTTCTACCAAAATAGTCCACTACAGGTCCAGAGATGAGAGCACCAGCTGGTTGTGATAGAAATGATATACTTCCTGAAATAGCGTACGAATAATTGTTAAAAAATTGTATTAACTCATAGAGGTATAGTGTCTATCTATCTATCAGCTTCAGTGTATCTGGCACATAGCGGTTGGACCGAGGGAACCTTTTTAGCCACTCCGTTCCCATTGAGACATTTCCGTTCCCCAATACAGTGTATGTATATATTCTTTTTAAGAAAAAAAAATAGCTCACCGAACCAAGATGCTTGTGTTTCATCTAAAGACAATCCCTCTTTTGCATTTAGAAGGGCGGGAATCATTATAGTTGAGAAGTTGATGGCCATCCCCAAGTCGAATAACAACAGAAATGACGATGTTGAAGCGAGGAACTGGAAGTTATTAAATTAATTTTATATATATAAAATATTTAAATATTTCATGGAAAAAAAATAATTTGAAACAATGTATAGCATATCAATTTATTTCATTGACACTTAGAAGATATCAGTATTATTTTGGTGCAAGTGTCGATATTTACTTTCTTAAATATATATGTATGACATACAATAAATGTATGAAAATATAACGAGGAACGAATTTAAAATAAATTACTACTAATTTTAGTGCATCTTTTCTATTTTGCTAAACAAATAAAACGATATTATATTATGTTTATAATATATTTTTTTGTATTGAAAGTAAGTATTATTTAAATATATACATTTCCCCGGTAATAAATAAAATTTGTATTTCTGGATTTTCTAGAATATAATTAACGTTTTAGTTGGTTTGGTGGTTTATTGTTCAAATAAACATAATAACATACATATATTAAATGTAAATAAACGTTATAAATATACATAGCGTATGCGTTTAGATATTAAATACGTACAAGTACTCCCTAAAATCCGTACTATATTAAAAAATAAAATCAGCTACACGCTGTATACCGCACACACGCAGTGTTAAAACACTCTGTTCCCTACTCTGAATATTGGAGGCATTGAGTGTTGAGTGGCGGAGCTCAACGCCGCGTTTTTGCCTCGACTCCAGAGCCAAGAAATGAAAATATAAATTTAAGTAAATACTGTATTTTCTCAAGCGGGGTTCGAACCCACAACCATGAATAATTTTTACAATAGAAAAAGACGTTAAAATGCGTAGCAAATTTGCAAAGGTAATACCTTACAATATTCTATTTAAAATTCATACGTAAATACATGGATAATTAGTATACCAAATGTTTTTCCATTATATCAATTATCAATATTGTCAAAAGTAAACAATGACGATATCATATTATGTTTATTTATATTACATCTTAACGCAGTATCCCGATTATAGCAGAAGCAATAGGCAGAGGGAACTTAGTGTTAGGGCACTCCGCCCCCCAATTTCCGCCGAATTTTTGGAGCATTGCATATTAAGTGGTTTCTACTTGAGAAAATTAAATATTTAATATATTTTTTTGCTTCGCTGTGGTTTTAAGGAAAATGGGGAAAGGAAGTGTCTTAATTAGTACGAATTGTCTTAGCACAGGTTCCCAAACTCCTTCTACCTACCCTCCTATATGTGGGATATTCGGCTTTACTCATCATCAAATACAACACTACTGTTATAAACCAAATAAGTTATAAGTTTAAGTTAGTTTATTTATATATATATATAAAATAGATATATGAGATAAAAAATGTGAAAGTAATCACTATCTGAAGTACGAGTACACGAGTACGAGTTTAAGGTTGCGATTAGATATTTTTCTAGTTGAGATTTAAAAGAAATTGTAAAAAGGTGCGTTGCCGGCCTTTAAGGTGGAGATAGACGCGCTTTTTGAAGGTACACATGTCATATCGACCTGGAAACACTGCCGCGGGTAGGCCATTCTCATTTATAGAAAAATCCCTTTTGTTTCAATGTTAGGCTTTTATAGAGCAGTAAAACCGTGTTTCGTTTAAAGTAGTGATAAAAAAACCACTCGATAATCTAAATTACGTTTGTGATTAAGAGGTCCTAATTGAAAAATAATATACGAGTCAATCGAGTTCAAAGCTGTCCTTGAAAACTATTTGGGAATCTTATCCAAGTGTATTTTGTAAGAAAATTGTTCTTATCAAAAGTATTACGATACAATCGTGGTGCAATGGGAAATATATTTAAATATACTTTTATTTTCTTTGATCAAGTTTTACTTATTGAGGCAAATCGTTGTGCAGCGCAGGGGCAAAGTGTGTGACTGTAAAATCGGCTGGTTGTGGGTTCGATCTCACTCGAAGAAATTAAATATATATTTTCATTTCTTCGCTCTGGTGTCAAAGCAAAATGCGGCGTTTAACACGCAATGCCTCCAGAATTAGGCGGAAACAGGAGAACGGAGTGTTTTAACACTAGGTTCCCTCTGCCTTAAGCAATAGTTTCTCCTCAAGTTGATCGTATCGGGTGTAGTAGAGATGACATTATGCCTATTCCTGTTAATCGGTTTACGGTTTACTAATAATTTAGTTAATATCCAGGTTTATCTGTATCTGGGAACCCATCAACCATTACTTCATCTATGTATATATAAGCCGAGATGAGTAAGGCACCAAGATAAGATTTGTTTAGCGGTTGATAACTTTGTGTTCTTTATTGGTAAACTTGCGGACCAGCGCGGCTTCGCCCGCTTGAACAATACGGATATTTATTTTAAGTGTATTTAAGAAAATTTTTATTTAATTAGCTCGCATAAATTGTCATATTTAATTGTAAAATCACAAAGTGTGTAAAATTGAGTGGTTGTGGATTCGTTTCCCACTCGTGGAAATGAAATATTTATTTATATTTTTATTTCTTCGGTCTGGTGTCGTTGAGTTCCGTAATGCCTCCAGAATTCGGCGGGGAATGGAGTGTGTAGGTTCCCTCTGCCTACCCTGCTGTGTGCGGGATACGGCGTGGAGCTGATTTAATTTTTATTTAATTGAAAAATGTTGAGCTATCTCCCTGTCTCTCAGTATTATTTTAAAATCACAGGCAGACTCTTCCGTTTTGTTTATATGTATAGATTCTACTTGGCGTAAGAATTTATTTATTTTGAGATGTATAAAAACTACACTATGTCATATTTTAATGAAAGAAGATTTTGAATGGAGGTCAAAAAGATTTTTTATTAAACCTATTTCTATTGACAGTGGAAAAAAACACATAAAAAGTTATAAGCAAGTCAACGTTTAATCTTAGTTTTCCGATTTGCTCATCCGAAAAACAAAAAAACTGAATTGTAGAACTTAATTAAAATTGCATAAAACATATTATACAAAGCATTTTTTGTAAAAAAAATATAAGAAAAATCTGATTAAAGGATAAAGTACTGTAAAGAATAAAAAAAACAAAACAATAAAAACAATATTTACAGCAATTTACATCTTCCGTATTTCTTGGGGGTTTCTATTTCTACGTACAGCACCCAGAAATGGTTACTCTGTTCTATGCTATATATTTATTTTTATATAATATTTGTATATATAATTTCTTGTCACCATTAAAGGAAATAAAATGCAAATGTACTTGTACAAATACCATAAAAATATATAATAGGTGAGTATTATTCTTAGAAGTTATTAGAAACCAACCTATTAATATCGAGTTACGATAGTAGCTATTATTTATATATATATTATAGTGATCGCTTTTAAATTTTTAAATTAACTGATTGTTATCGTTGTAAAATAACAATAATATAAATAAATTAGCTATAAAATATTTCTACGCACCTGAGACGCTATCGACCGAAGTCTACTCGCTCGCGGGGATGTCCCATCGATTTGTAATTTTAACACCATAGTTAAATTTTTTAAATATTTTTTCTTCTTCACAAAAAAACAGTATTTTTTTTTTCTATTTTAAATGAATTCAAGTTACACTTCAAGTACTGGCCACGACATATTCCAATACCGAGTCAACGCGCCTTGTACGGTGGAACGAATACTGTAAAGTGAGTTTGTAATTTTTGTAGGGCGAAGAATAGATTGCCGTTAAGTTGTTATCAGTAACGCTAAAGACATATGTCATTTACATGTTAATAAGAGATGTTAGAAGCTTATATATGATATAAAGGAACGCACAAAATAAATATATATTAATTATACATACTTGATGACTAAATATTCATATTTTGGAAATACCCATGGAGGCCAGTTGTGGTGCAGGGGCACGATTGTAAGCGCGACAGGTTGTGGGTTCGATTTCTACTCGAGGAAATGAAATATTTAATTAATGTTTTCATTACTTTGCTCTGGCTAAGTGCTACTTAACCCACAATACCTCCAGAATTTGAAAATTCCAGACGGCGGAAAGTGGAGAGTTGAGTGTCTTAGCACTAGGTTCCCTCTGCCTACGCTTCTTCTTTCTTTTTATATTAGTTTAGCTGGAAAAAAAGAGAAAAAGAACCTAAGAGAACATTGTTACAAAAAGAAAAGTACTATTTACTGTTTGCTTCGTACAACAAAAAATAACGCTAGATAAGTTGCTCTCTGCTCTCCTTCCAAATTAAGAAACTAAATTAGACACGGCTTGAATGAATGTGCCTTCAGATTAATATATTTGAATATACCACATCCACACTACGACCATATCGTATCGTCCTTACCGAAAATTTCTATCTTAATAATCTTATATTTCTAATAAATTAAATTAGTTAGATAAGCAGACGGAATCTAGTGTTAAGACACTCCGTTCAACATTTTTCGCCATCCGCCGATTTCTGGATAATACCATTTCTTTGATAATAAAAAAATATTGTACTACCACGAACATATATTTTTAGTTTATGGCTCCATTTGTAATAAACACAAAATTGAATATTTTTTTTCTCTATTTTATTCGAGAACGTAATATAACATTGTATTATGTTGTTTTGTATTTTATTGTTCGGTGAGTCGTGTTCATCTCACTAAGTTTAAGTGCTATGGCTTATTGTATGGATATATTTATTTATTTTCAGTTGTACACGCTATCACTCATTCGAAGCAACATCTGCAAGGCGTAAATATCTTTTTTTTTTTTTAAAAAAACTTCACGCTGTATCCCGCATTTAGCAGAGTAGACAGAGGCTAGTGTTAAGATATTTCACTCTGCACTTTCCGTCATTCCAGTATTCAAAGCCACGCTTTTGCCTTGATACCAGAGCGAAGAAATGAAATTATTAAATATTTCATTTCCTCGAGTGGAAATCGTACCCACAACCTGTCGCGTTTACAGTCACACGACTGGTCTTAATGACTATGTTAATTGGTTTTTTAGCAATTAATATTAAGTAACAATTTAGTCAAACAAGAGGTTTTTCTTATTGTGTACATTAACCGTAAAATGATATTTTGAGCTAAAAACTTATTTAAAATATTTTCTTCATTGACTTGGTTGTAAAAAAAAATTATGACATTGTTTGTTGAAGCTGCTCATTTTCATTTTCATGACTAAGATGGATACATTGTGAGTTTTGATCTCAAATAAAATAAAAAATAACATAAATATATATTTTTAAAGCTATACTAATGTATTCCACACATATCAGGGTACGCAGAGGGAACCTGGGAACCCATTGTTGAGATGCTCCGCTCCCATTTAGACTTTCAACCGGATTCTGTACGCATCGCGTGGCGGAACTTAAAGCCGCGTTACCAGAGCGAGAAAATGAAAATATGAAATATTATTATTTTCTTCTTCTTTTCATATCAAATCGTATAATACATTATTGAAGGTTATTTCTATTTTACGACGTTATAAGTAAGTGACATATGGTAAACACGTTCTTAGAATTTACAGTTTAAACAATTTGCGAAATGCCTCATCTTTGTGATGTTTGTACATTTATTTGCATTAAGCATGCTATGTGTAAGAAATTGTGTGTAATAAAAAATGGCCAAGTGCGAGTCGGACACTCGCACGACGGGTTCTCTATCCGTATTTAAATGGTAAACGTAACGTCAAAAAACGGTAACGTCAAAAAATCACGTTTGTTTTACGATGTCCGTCTCCAATTTTTATTTTGTTTATAATTTTGAGTATTTGTTGTTATACAGACAGACATCATCACAATATCATTTTTGAAATATATCAACTGTCTATATATTTATAGGGGGCTCCGGTTTTACCCGTTGGATAAAGAACCCTAATAAATAAAGTATCTTCATTTTGTGGTTAAATATGTTTTACCAAAAAGTGTGGAAAATTGAAGATGGAGTACTGCTGGTACCTATATGCACACTTCGTTTTTCGTTTTCCTCTTGAGTTTGAGACTGCGCGATGATTTGCATTTCTCGTGTGAGGATTGAACCCACAAGCATCGCACTTTGCCACATTGTATACATAATACTATAAATTCAATTTTGTTTATCTATATCAAAGGTTCCCAACTTTTTCTTGATTAAGGACCACTTTTATATAATTCTTTGTAGCAGGGACCACTTTGCATAGGGCATAATAAATATTAACTGTAATAATAAACCAAAACCTTCCCCTCACCATCCCCAGTCACAATAATTAAACTCGTTCGTGGACCATACTTAGGCTTCTACGGACTACTGGCGGTCCGCGGTTCACTTGTTGGAAACCAGTAATCTATATGAATAATATAGAGATCAGGCGTGGCGCAGGGGCACAAAGTGAGACTGTAAACGCGACGAGTTGTGGATTCGATTCCTACATGTAGAAATTAAATATTTAATATTTTAATTTCTTCCCGTTTGGTCTAGAGACATAGCGCGGCGTTGATTCGGCCACCTCAATACGCAATGCCTTCGAAATGCCTTTTAGGCGGAAAATACAGCGTGAAACCGATTTAATTATTATACAAATATATTGTACCTAATTTATGTTTACAGCCAATAAACTTTTGCAACTTGGCTTCGACTTGTCTTCATGGAGGTGCATCAGTTTGTGGAATTTCTCCTAAAGATTGTCATCGACGACGGTTCATAGATCTGTGTGATATGTATGAATACAATTGTGACAGCAATACTGGTATGGAGCTTAGGTGTATTTTATAAAAAATATTAATAGCCAAATCTTTTTTAACTTTTTTAAAGTATAATAGTAAATATCCAGGCGTGTGGCGCAGCAGCACGAAGTGTGACTGTAAAACCGAATGGTTGTGGGTTCGATCCCCACTCGAGGAAAATATGAAATATTTACTTAAATTTATATTTCCATTTCTTCGCTCTGGTGTCAAAGCAAAGCGCGGCGTTGAGTTCTGCCACTCAACACGCAATGCCTCCAGAATTCGGCCGAAAGTGTGGAACGGAGTGTCTTAACACTAGGTTCCCATTGCCTACCCGACAATATTCGGGAAAAAGCGTGAAGGTAAAACAAAGCCAAGAAGTAGAAGTGAAAAGAATCAAGATAAATGACGATATTTGAGATGTAATGATTAATCATACTAAGCTACTAATCATATTAGCTCAAATAAGATACTGCATATCTGAATAAGAGGCCGTCGTGGCCCACGGACTGTAACGCGACGGTTGTGGGTTCGATACCCAATGGAAGTGAAATATTTATTTAAATGTATATTTCCATTTCTTTGCTCTGGTGTCGAGGCAAAGAGCGACGTTGAGTTCCGCCACTCGACACGCAACACTCTAATATCCCTGTCCGTGAGATAGCATTAATTAAAGGATTACTATGTATAACTATATTCGTAATCGGTAAAACTGACTCTTAATATTTTTATTTCTTGGTACCCTGCTATCTGAGAGATACATCGGAAAGCTAAAAAAAAATAATGTATCCTAAACTAGCGGCTTGCTTGTTTTGGATGCAGGTTGGATTCCCGTTTGATATAAGAATGATGAGCAAATATGGGCATAAGAATCCCCGTTATATTTCCCAGCTTCACGCTGTCTCCCGCACACAGCAGGGTAGGCAGAGGGAACCTAGTGTTAAGACACTCCGATCCCCACTCTCTGCCGGATTCTGGAGGCATTGCGTGTTGAGTGGCAAAAAAATGAAACTATATATTTAAGTAAATATTTCATCTTCTCGAGTGGGGATCGAACCCACAACCAGTCGGTTTTACAGTCACACTTTGTGCCCCTGCACCACAACTGGCCTCTACTGCATAGTTTTTAAAAATATTTAGCCTATGCAATACACTGGTAATTATAAGTCGTTTTTCTGTTTTATTTGTAATTTTCTGTACTCTGTTGTCGGTGTATCAACATTGATAAGAAAACCGTAATTTATAATACACAATACAAAAAATTAAAATAAAGAAATATGCTTAAAAGTATTTTCTCGTTATCCTGGTCTTCTTTTTCTGTTGATAGAAGCGTATCAAAATAGATTCTTGAAAACAGTTTTATATCCCTTGAATGTTTTATTACTTTACAACATTGTTACATATATCTCAAAATGTAGGTAACCAGGAAACACTTTGATTGCTTCCCGTTATTAGATTAAGCTATTGATTTTTAATGACAGTTAAATGATTCTATTGTATTTAAATAGAATTTTAAATTCTTATAATGCTTAATTACAGGTTTTTTCAGAAGTAGCGATTCTTTTATGTATAAAATACAATCGTAAGCATTTCATTTTTTTTTTTAGCGTTACGCTGTATCGCGCACTCAGCAGGATAAGCAGAGGGAACTTGGTGTTAAAACACTCCGTTTCTCATTTTCCTCCGGATTCTGGAGATATTGCGCATTGACTGGCGTAACTTAACGCCGCGCTCTATTATTAGGCATAGCCTCCACAATAGAGCGAAGATATAAAATATTAAATTCAAAATTCCCTCGAGTAGGAATCGAACCTATAACTCTACAGCTGCGCTACGACTGGCCTCAATTAATTTCATTGTTAATATGAAATTGCAGGTCATATTAAAAATTCAACATTGGGTCCCTAGCACACAATGAGACCGAAAACAAGGAATGAAATATACAGTACGGTCGTCAAGTTGTGGCCACTTTGAAATAAAGTTTTTTTAAGTTTTGTGCATTATTTACTCAGGAGGGAAAAAAATTAAGAAAAAATCTAAATGTCAAATCTTTGCAACTATCTGCAGCTAACATAAGGATAGCCACGACTCGTGGACCGTACTGTATATACCAGTATAGTAGGCTGCTCTAAATAATGCGGCAAATACATGAAGATAAACTAAATATTAAAAGTTAAAACAGTGATCGACGCTAGCCTTGGATTCAACGCCTTATCAAAATTTGACCTTCATTTCTTGTTCTCGTATAAATATATAAATATAATCTGTTTCGATTCCTATATTAACACGTTTTTATTAGTTTCACTATATTCATCAGTCAATGTAGATCAATCAAGAGTAACAAAATCATGCAACGCCCTTTTGACTAGGGATGCCGCGGTTGACGATGTTTTACATAATGTAACATCGATATTAAAACATCGATATTTTATCTGCTAACATCGATGTACATCGAAAATAGATGATCATCGGGCATCCCTACTTTGACCTAGCTCTTACAGAATGATTTTGTTGAAACATTCTTGATATGTCCGGATTCGATGATAATATAATTATAATATTTTACAGGCCAGATATTTTCGAGGCCAGTCGTGGCGCAGCGGCACGAAGTGTGAATGTAAAGCCGACTGTTGTGGGTTCGATCCCCACTCGAGGAGATGAAATATTTACTTAAATTTATATTTCCATTTTCTTCGCTCTGGTGTCGAGGTTACGCGCGGCGTTGAGTTCTGCCACTCAACACGCAATGCCTCCAGAATTCGGCAGAAAGTGGGGAACGGAGTGTCTTAACACTAGGTTCCCTCTGCCTACCCAGCTGCGTGCGGGATACAGCGTGATGCTGATATTATACAGGAATATACATAACTGCAACCTGATATAAAATTTAATAAAACATTTAAATTCAAATTTTTAAAGGTTTTCTAAATAAGTAATTTTCTTTCCGCAGTGTCGATTAATACTTTAAAAAATATTAAAAATATGAATCTCATATCCCTGACAGGACAACATTATGTTGCCGTAGAAGTAAACAACAAAGTATTTGTTGTTTTTATTTTATCCAAAATGTAGATTGGGTCTCTATACCATAACAACCCATGTTATTTGAATACTCGTTACAAAACGTTAATTTTATTCTGCCCGTATCTAATATAAAAATAATTTAAACTAGTTATTGATTATATTATATCTTGATTTTAACATCAAACGAACATTCAGCTTATCTCTATAGTTTGTTTACATAAGCAATATCACATTTTTATACGACATAATCGTAACGCAGAGACACGAGCATGTGACTGTAATGTGACAGTTGTAGGTTCAATTCCCACTCGGGAGAATAAATTATTGTGTATGAATATTTTCATTTCTTTCCTTTGGTACAAAGGCCAAACCTCGGTGTAGATTTCCGTCACTCAACACGCAATGCCTTGAAATTTCTACGGAAAGTGGGGAACGGAGTGTCTTAACACAAGGTTCCCTCTACCTAACCTGCTATACATATATGAGATCCAGCGTGAAGCTACAAAAAATCTATATATTTATAACATCAATTTAAATTTCAACCCAATTTTTAAATATAGGTAATTTACATATCTTGTTTATAAAAAACGTGTCACAGCCATTAATATTTTTACCTTTAAATTCACATCCGAATTAATTCAATTAAAGTAACGGTGTCAAGGATATTAAATTATCTAAAGCATATAACAAAACCTTTTAAGTGATTATGTTTGGTTAAGATTAGGCGTAAAATAAAAAGACTAATAGGTTAAGTCAGTCATTAAAAATATTTTTTTCATTTCACATTTTTTTCCGCATACTATTTGAACGCAGTGTAAAAACACTTCGTTCAAATAATATGTTATTTTGATTGTAAGTAATATTGCTTATGCAATAGACTAAATTTAAAAGGCTTCCCGGTGGATCTCCGCCAATCTCTTAGATACTTTTAAATGATATATTTTGACATCGGTTTATCTCTATCTTCTGTATTCCCCTTTCTACCTTCTGTAATAAGTGGAAAAATCTGTAAAGTTGTTTATTTATGATGGTGTACCAATTTTGAACGCTATACTAAAATATATTACAATGTAGGATTAGTGAAGCGTATGCTATAATTAATATCTAAACAATTAAAAAAAAACATTGTGAAATAAACGTATTTTTACATTTGTTTCGGGCAAGCGTGACATTTATTGTGTTAAAACAAAAAAAGCAAGGCCTCCAAATGAACCATGGCGGTCATATTAAAATATTTTTTTTTCTTACTAGATTTACACTGTATCCTGTATTGTTCATTTTCTGCTTATGGTAACAGAGAGAAGCTAGTGTTAAGACATTTTCTGCTTGTGTGTGGTGTAGCTTGCGCCCACTCCAGAATTTTTATCAACAGAAAATGAAGTCTAAATTTAAAAAAAAAGATTTACACAAAAGTAATGAAAAGTTCCCCATTTGAAATTTCATTCAAACGTTGTGCCGCAGTTCCACAACGGCCTCTACCTACATAATCATATAAACATTGTCAAAATTGTCATGATGTTGAAAGATGATATAAAACTAAATTGATAGTATTATCATAGATATAAAAAATTATGAAATTTATTCAATATATGAACATGTCTGTATATCGTTATCTTTTAGAATATATGACGAAAGTGTCAATTACATGCCCTAGCGCCCAGCAAGGGATAGGTGCTGAAGGACCAAAGTTAAAATAATTATAAATAAAACCGTTTTATATAAGAAATTTGTTTCATTTATTTTTTTCAATTATCCTTATTTTTTACCCTTTTAGCTCCACGCTGTATTACGCAGAGTAGGCAGATGGAAATTAGGAATCTAGTGTTAAGACACTTTCGTTGTCCACTTTCCGCCGAAATATGGAGGCATTGAGTGTTAAGTAGCTGTGCTCAATACCGCGTTTTGCCTCGTTGCCAGAGCGAGTAAGTGAGAAAAGTAAATATTATATTCTCTCGATGTGGGAATCGAACCCACAACCTGTCGAGCTATATTATCCAACTTATTTTATCGAATAGTAAAATAGATATAATATAGTGTTATGCTTCGGTTAGGTATTACAAAACCAGTGTTTACTTTTGGTTTTGATAGGCTCAAATTCCAGCTAATTTAGTCTGTCTATAAGAATAAAATTATATATATGTATTTCTTCTAAATCTTTTTAATATCAAACATGAGTGTTTAACATTTAAAAATATTAAAATTTGAACCCGCACATCTTGAAAGTCATCTAAGCACTCCCCATGTGACAAAGCTATTTTTCTGTTCTATATACATAGGTATTTATACTTCCAATGAGCTATAGTGAAACTCTCATACGCTTGACTCAATAAATTTTCGTTGTTAGCGTACATAAACAAATTCTTATCAAATTGTTTAAATACATCTTAAAAATATTGAAAAGATTTTTAAAATTTAGTTCAATACATCTTTTTTTGGCTTAATACAGCAGGGTAGACAGAGATAACCTAGTGTTAGGACACTCCGTTCCCCATTTTCGAATTTTGGATTTCCTCGATTAGAGATCGAACCCACAACCAGAAGCGTTTACAGTCACACACATGTGCGCTTGTGGCTGGCTGACTGTCCTCAATTTAATATTATTAAAATTTGGAAGTATATTATAATTCAAAACAATAAGAAAAGTAAAATGAAAAGGTAAAATAAAAATCTTTTTAAAACTCATAATTTATAATTTTCATATCATTTTTAGGTATTCTTAAAATATCACGTAATTGTGCGTTTAACAATCAACATTTTTCTGTTTGTGCTATATACAAACACTATCGTTCATTCATCAAACAAAACAAATCCTAATTACACAACAAAATGAGGTAATCCTGAAACACCTCTCCCATAGAATAAGGAGAGCGGAGAGAAACTCTAATCATTTTTTTTAACAAAATATATTGCATTTTTTTAGTCGGAAGCAAAACTTCGTTTCTTTTTAAGTCAGAAAAACAAGTACGTGTGTCTAAAATGAGATTTTATCTATCTAATCTATTAATTTAAATATTAATTTTCATTAAAGTACATTTAATAATTAAATATGATTTTAACGAGCAGCCATTGGATGAACTCGTAAGTACTTTATGGCACAAAACAACGAAACTAAATTAACTACAATTGACTAGCATTGGCTTATTGGACTCATTTTTAGTATCAATTGCTTTCTTCTTCCTGAATGCATTAATAAAGAAGTCATCAGCGAATATTTTCTTATTTCCTTTATAAAATCCTTCTATTTCTACGAGCGTTTTCTTCTCTGTTTCTGGCAAGAAGAAATAAAGATAAACAGTGCCTATGAACCCTATTATAGAATAAAACATGAAGGTTCCAGACATGTGGAAATTGGATTCCAAGTTGTAATTGGTTTTAGTGGCTAAGAAAAATATGACGTATCCAAGTGCAGCGGATAAACCAGTCGCCAAGCCGCGGCTCCTGAAACGAAATATTAGCAATAAATTATTACTATGAATGTACTAAAATTAGCTAATATTAAAAGTTAAACAGTTTCTTTGGTTAGTCTGCTTAATTACTTGTTCGAATTGAGATTTATTTCTTTAGTGGCCGGTCTATTTATAAAGTAGGGCTTATATTATATTGGAAGGTAACATTATGCTACATTCAGAGTGGCGGTAGTACTTTCAAAATGTCGGCCACCATTATTTCGGCAGGAGCTTCACATCACGGAAACAAAGATGCTGAGGTACTCTTGGTCGCCTGAGATGGTATGGCCATGTTGCGCAGTCCTAGGAACTACGTCGGACGGAAGTGCCTTGCTATGTCTGCCCTGGAGTTAGACCTCCCGGACGCCCAAGGAAGCGCTGGTTGGATGTAGTGATGCAGAACATGAGTGCCAATAGTCTAACCACCAAGAACGTTACAAGCCGTGCAAAGTGGAGTAGTTTAAGGAGAAAGGCGGACCCTGGTAACATACGGCGGCGTTAATGCCAGGAGGAAGAAAAAGACGACTATGGTACTAAATTATGTTTATCGTTTCCATGTAATTATTTACTATTTATTACTACTTTAATCACGGGAAGGAAGCCGCAGTTAAAAGTTAGTGATACATATATCCATACATAAAACATATATGTACTTCTTAGACCTCATAGCACATAATGTTGTAAAATATTATAATATTATCTCTATAAGAAAACAGCATACTAACCTAAAAGGAAACACTTCAGAAAGCAATATCCATGGTATGCCCATACTGCTGAAAGACACAAGCATCATGAACAGCACAATAGGTACTATTTCTTTTGGTTCCGGAAATGTACTGACTTCATATGAAAACACTTGAGGAGATAGGTTGCTTTTGGCATATATTGATAGAGCAAGACTAGAACACGCCGTGGCGAATAAAGAAGAAAGAATAAGCTTCCGTTTCCCGATCATCTTCACTATTACAGCTGCTAGGAGATTCACTATTATAAATACAACAGCTACGATTACCTGTAAAAGAAAACAAAATGATTTTAAAAAAAACAAACAGATTCTTAATATGCCGAATGTATTAGGTTAAGAAAAGAGAACTTGGTATTAAAATATCAAGACATTTCATTAATATTCTTTCCGCCAAAATTCTTGATATTAAGTGTTGATAACCAATAGCAATCAAAGCGGAGAAATGAAAGTAATTTGTTGCCCTAGTTCAGACTGAACTCACAACCATCGAATTTACAGTTAGACACTGTACCCCAGCAGCACCACGGCTTTACCCCGTATATATTAATCGCTCTAAAAGGTGTGATCGATCTTAAAATAGTTTTCATCCATAGATTGAGGCTAATCAAGATCGATCACAGAGTTGAGAGCGGTTTATAAATACTGACCTAAAACTACTTACCACCAATGCTTTAGGGTCAAATTTCATTCCAAGCGCTTTGCAAACATTCACCATATTCGGTCTCACGGGCAGAAGACCACTCATAGTGTGGAAAAAGAAATATGCCATAACTAGCATGAAAGGTCTCATGGTTTCTTTTACAAACAATACGTATTTCAATTTGTAATATATTTTTTTAATGATATTATATTGTGTATGTTCACAGTTCCGTTTTGTATCTTTACAAACGACACATTCTCTCATATTGTCGTTGTATTGCAGAAGTTCATTGAACTCTTCTTGCACATCTTCAGGTTTGGCCCAACCTCGTAATCTGCATAATGAATTCAGTGCCTCTTTTTGGCGACCCTTCGACAGCAGCCACACTGGTGTTTCAGGTACCTGAACATATAAATAACAGTATAATTTATATTAAAATACAATATATAAAAAAGTTTATTATATTTTAAAGAGAACATTGCGTGTTGCGAGGCGCAACCTAACGCCGCGCTTTGAAGCGACACCAGAGCGAAGATATGATAATATTAAATACTTAACTTCAATGAGTGGGAATAGAAACTGCAACTTGACGCATCTACAGTTTACACGCTAGTGCCCCTACGCTCCGACTGGCGTAATGTTATTCCACACTTAGGAAAGAAAAATACTTATTTACCGGTTATTAATACTTATTTTACGGTTTCCAGGAGGCGCGGGTTCGAGTCCCGCTGCGTTAAAATTTTTATACGTGTTCTAAATAAGTATTAATATATTATTTTTTATTTTCGACCAACTTTTAAGTGAATTTCACCTGTGTGTGGCGTCTATAATCTATATACTGATTTATGAGAAAATCTTAGTAGTATATTATTAGTTTACAGTATGGGGCGGGTGCTAGGTGCAATCGTGTTGGGTGGATAGGAAAAATAGATATAAATTAAATCAAACCAGCTTCAAGCTGTATCCCGCACACAGCTCGGTAGGCAGAGGGAACCTAGTGCTAAGACAATCCGTTCCCCACTTTCTGCCGAATTCTGGTGGAATTGCGTGTTGAGTGGCAGAATTCAACGCCGCACTTAGCCTCGACACCAGAGCGAAGAAATGGAAATATACATTTAAGTAAATATTTTTTCCTCGAGTGGGGATCGAACCCACAACCAGTCGGTTTTACAGTCACACTTCATGCCGTTGCGCCATGACTGGCCTTAAAAATAGATATAAGCTTGTATTATTATCTAGGAATTGCGACCTGAGCTCATTATTTAGCATCCACTGTTATAAGTTTATACTAAAGCCACTTTCCATATATTTTCTACAAACAACACTTGATAATGGAGCAGAGTTGAGCCAAGATTTTGTCGGTGTATAGATTTTTCTGCTCGCTTCGTCTTCTCTAATAGAGACTTAAGCTATTGCCTAACTTGTACATAAGTATATCAAACAAAAGAATGTCTCTGAATCACCATCGGATATCGATTCCAAAAATTGTGTTTCCAATATTTTGGAAATGTTATTTTAGTACTAATGAACTTAATAATTATATACGTAAATAACTTTTATTCTAAATATTAAAAGATCAGTTTGAAACGAACTCAATGTCAGTTAATTTGAAAGTTTTCTTTGATATTTTTGTTCCATGTAGAAAAAACAGGTTTAACATAACACAATATATTCATATTTAATATTAGAAATATATTCAGAGGCCAGTCGTGGCGCAGTGGCACAAAGTGTGATTGTAAAACCGACAGAAAGTGGGGAACGGTGTGTCCTAGGTGTGAACTAGGTTCCCTCTGCCTACCCTGCTGTGAGCGGGATATAGCGTGAAGCTAATTTAATTTAATTCAATTTATTTAAATATAATCACACACCCACACGTATCTGTTGATAATTTTAATCAATGTATGCTATAGACTTATATAATATTATAATATTTTTTAAATAATACATACATACATATGAAACAAAGTATTTTGTTACGCAATTTTTATAATGAAGTATTTTTTATGCGGTATTCAAGGAACTAATAAATTCTAACTAATTAAAGTGTTATACAGCTATCGTATAGGGCAGTGGTTCCCAACCAGTGGTACGCAGAAGCCTAAATGTGGTCCGCGAACGACATTAATTTTATGACTGAGGATGGTAAGGTTTTTGTTATACCTCCATACATAGTGGTCCCTGCTACCAAGAATGATATAGAAGTGATCCTTGATCAAGAAAAGGTTGAGAACCCCTGGTATAGGGTTTTGAGGCCAGTCGTGGCGCAGGGACACAAAGTGTGACTGTAAAATCTACTGGTTGTGGGTTCGATCCCCACTCCAGAAAATGATATATTTATTTACGTTTATATTTTCAATTTTTCCCGCTGGTGTCGAGGTAAAAGCGCGGTGTTGAGTTCCGCCACTCAACACGCAATGCCTCCAGAACTTTGTGGAATGTGGGTAACGGAATGTCTTAACATTAGCCTCCTTCTGCCTACTCTGCTGTTTAAGGCTTCAGCGTTGAAGCTGATTATAATTTGATTTCTAGAGGGTTTTATAGTTTTTGATATTTTTATGTATCATCATAATTAAATTAGTGTTAAAATATATTATATGTAAATATATAGATTTATACGTATGTATGTATGTATGTATATGTAGGTACATATTGTTTTTTGTATATCATATTTATGTTTAATAAAAAAAAATCTTTTCGAATATAGCACAATTTTGCCATCTCGCTATACATGTTTCTTTCACCTACTTCTGCAGGTTGACTGGAAGAAATCTCTTTTAGAGATAAGTCCACCTTTGTTAACCTCATTTTTGTAACTATTTTTTTTTGTTTATTTTATTTATAGCGCAATAAAGAATAAAATTTATATATTTAACGATCTTAGTAAGTAATACTTAATTAGAGGAAACCATGACGGATGATATTTTGAGAATTCATTAATTATGGAATAATTTAAGTTGGTTAGCGGATTCGAAGCCATTTTATGAACAGATACAATTCAAATGATAACTTTTAATTAATTATTTGTATATTTTAATATTAAGTTATAATTATAAGAACTATTAAGTTATAATTAAGTTATAATAGCTGAAACTTTTAACAAGAAATCAATAAAAAATAACGACTTCCAAGATCTATAAATGTTTGATCTTATTTAAAAATGTAAGTTAGTAAGGATTCCTAGAAATCATGAACTACCCACAAATTAAGTTAATTTATGACTTAAGTTATTCATTAAAAATATTTAAGACCATTGTTTATTAAAAAAGCCATCAATTGTTTATTAACAAAGCGTTTTAAAAGAGTTCAATTGATTATGCTGTAATAAAATAATGTTTTGATATTTATATTTAATGAAAAATTCACAATGGATGAGGCCGTCGAGACCAAGGGCACATTGGTGTGGCTGTAATGTGACGGTTGCTTGTTCGATCCCTACTCGAGGGAGTAGTGAGAATTTTTATTTCTTAATATTGTCATTTCTCTCTCATTTCGCCCTGGCAACATGTCGAAAAACCCGTTGACTTCCACCACTCAACACGCAATGCCTTGAAAAATTGGCGGAGTGTGGGGTGTCAGAGTGTCTTACAGAGTGTCTTAACACTAGGTTCCTTCTGCTTACCATACTATGTGTGGGAAATAGTGTGATTGCTGGTGGACAACAGCGTGATTTATTGGTAAAAATGGAAGGAAGCATTAACATATAATATGTGTTATAGTGCAAATTATTTGACGTTCAAAAATGAACCATGTTCCTTCTTATTTGGAGGCCAGTCGGCTCAGGAGCGCAAACTGTGACTGTTAAATCGACTGGTTGTGGGTTCGATCCCAGCTCGAGGAAATGAAATATTTATTTACATTTATATTTGCGTTCCGGTTTGCAGCACGCAATGCCTCTAAAACTCGGCGGAAAGTGGGGAACGGAATCTGTCTACCCTGCTGTGTGCGGGATACAACGTGAAACTATTTTTTTTTTATCTTCTTATTTTGAATAAAATTATTTAACATTATTTATTATTATATTACAATATCTTTATTTATTACGTATATATAATTTTGTACTACTTACCTACTAGATACACTTCCTATCTATGCAAATGAGCACCTTAAACAGATTGTTATTTACATGTTTTCTTTAAATTGTTCTTGTATATTTATAAAATAGTCTCTTAATCTTACTTTTACTATAACTAAACGTATAAAAATTTTAACGTAGCGGAATTGGAATCCGCGCCTCTTGGAAACCGTCCACGCGCTCTGACCACTAAACCATACGTTCAAATAAAATAGCTGTAACATACCAAAGAAACGAGGACCATTGTTGTAAGTGGTACGGAGAGTGACACCAGCGCAGCCTGCCGCCACGAGACCACTGTGCCCAGGAGATACGCGATGAACATCCCCGCTGAGGTAAAGGAATTTGTCAACGTTGTCAGTGTCCCGCGGAGATATGGATCACTACAAAAAATAACACGTTATCCTTATAAAATGTGCTTTTTTATTATTTCTAAATTATGCAAAACACACTGTTTGATTATAGAAGCTACTGTATAAATTAAATTTTCATATCAATTTATAAAAGTCCATGCGTAGCGCTAAAGGTATTTTTTTAGCATATTTATTATGTCATTTATGATACACGTGTGTTAGGCGAACCAACAAATCAGACTCAGAATCCAGTTTTTGTAATTGTTTCAGTTCCTCTTATTATGAAAATTTTAATAAATTAAATCAGCTTCACGCTGTATCCCGCACACAGCGGGGTAGGCAGAGGGGACCTAATGTTAAGACACCCTGTTCCTCATTTTCGGCCGAATTCCGGAGGCGTTGCGCGTTGGCGTCAGAACTCAATGTGGCGCTTTGCCTCGACACCAGAGTGAAGAAATGGAAATATAAATTTATATTAATAATTCATCTCCTCGAGTAGGGATCGAACCAACAACCAGCCGGTTTTACAGTCACACTTTGTGCCTCTGCGCCACACTGGCCTCCAAATTTTGATTATATTTATAATTCAATTCTTATATTACAATATTTCAAAACAAGAGGTCAGGTATGGCGTAGGGCCGCGTGCGACTGTGGCTTCGATTCACAGTCGAGGAAATGAAATATTTAATATTTTAATTTTCTCCAGAAATTGGCGAATAATAAGTAAAGGAGTGTCTTGACACTACGTTTCCTCTGCTTACACTGCTGTGTGCGGGCTACAGCGTGAAACATAGGTCTATATAAAAAATATGAAAAAGATTGTTTAATATTAATGTCATAATTGACCAATGTAACTCAACCTTTCGGCGCCTAGATCGCATTACATTCATTTTATTTGTATGTGTGAAAAGGCCGTATAAAGTTTCTTTAACTATCTAAACTTATAATAAAATCGTAATAGATCGGTATCTGTTCATGAAAAATCAATTTCACGAATAAATAAGTTTATATTTTTTTTCAATTATAAAAAATATTATTGTACAAAATTGCGCTATAAATAATATTTATTATTGAATTGGCTGAAATTTACCTACAATTTCAATACAGGTACAGATATTGTCGTTAAAATTACATTATTGTCAAAAACTAAAGTAATGGAGATTTGTAAATTATTAATGACCATGTAGTTCAAGCGGGCGAAGCCGCGAGCGGGTCGCTAGTGAGAATATAAAACCTGAGAAACACAACTTAAGCATGTAGGCCGACTAATACTGACACTTGATATGTATTTCCTTTATTCCGTTATGCACTAGAATGCAGTAATCCGTAAATGGAACAACATTTTTTTAAAATATTTACATAAAGGTATATAATTTATTGCCAGTGTTGAGTTCCGCCACTCAACACGCAATGAAAGTGGGGAACGGAGTGTCTTAACACTAGGTTCCCTGTGTTTATTATTAATTTATATATATTTTTTTTCTCTTCGCTCATTCGAATAGTAGAATAATACGATTTGATTTTATTTCTTGGTGTAAGTTTTGACCCTGCGCGGCTTCACCCGCTACTTATTATTTATTGTTACTTAAGTGTATTTAGGAAAGAAAAATGGTTATTTCAGTTCGGTTGTCCATATCGTTATATAATCTTTTGGGATTGCATTTGATATTGCTGTCAAAAATTATCATATTAACAGTTTATGTACGTACGCGCGCCGCAAAACGTGTAAAAACGTTTTTTCCTGATAAATCATTACCCCGTGGAAATTCTGCGATAAAAATGAGCCTAAGTGCTGCTTTATAACTCCCTCTATCGGTCACTGAAAGTCCCATAAAAATAAGTTCAGCTGTTCTGGACAATAACTTGGAAGAATAGAAAGACAGATACAAAAATGATAAAATTGTTTTTTTTTGTATTTATGTATTATGTAAATAACCACATGCACTTGCAAAAACACAGTTATTTTCAGAAACTTCAATTATCAATTAGACTTCCACACCCGATATAGAGCCGTAATGGTCCAGAAACACTACAAGAGATGCAAAAGCATGATAGATATCTGCAAAATCTGGTATATTGCCATAAAATGCCAGTTAAATTATAAGAAGCAATAACATACCGCTTTAGTGGAAGATGCAACGTTGCATTTTTGATTATTATATATAAATAAAAAATCTGGAATGTATATTGAGGTGCGCTATACTAGCCTACCTAAATTGAAAGACATGTGTCTGAAATAAAATAAATAAATAAAATTGCACCTTAGAAAATATAGTTCTCAATTATAGTAGGTAATTTTAAACGAGAAGCAAAATGAAAATCGATAGTCATTAATCTAGCCCAAAGTATCGAAAGCGAAAAAAAAAATACTATATTTAAATATTTTTTACTTAGTAATATAAAGCGTTGCGGTGAGTTCCGTCACTGTGGCGAAAATTGAGTGGAAAGTTGGGAATGATTGTCATGTTCTTTTGTGTGCAAAAGAAAGGATACTTGATTCATATTTGTTCAATTGATGAAGTTTTATATTTTAAATGGTTTGTCTGATGCTTTTGGGCACAATATCAAAATCGGAAGAAAGGAAACAGACTGACTTATCAAATAACACTCAATTGAAATTATATTAAAGACAAAACATAACAAAAGTAAATTTATAAATTCTTTACTATTTTCTATTTAATTTCTCTTGCCTGTATTTTCTTAAGGAAAAAAAATAAAAGTAGGCAGTTTTACTCTAATATGGCTTCTTTTGTAAGACAATGATTATTGACCTCGATACCATTGTTTCAATCTACCATGCTAAATAAGCTGTATTTAAAAATAATAAGATATGCATTATTTATAAAGAGAAATGTATAGGTACTTCAATTAAATACCATTATCGATGTCCGCGTGGTTTTCTTGTTGGAGATGATATTATTTTACAGCCTTGTTATGAAAACTGATGAAAAATACATTTAGATTGGGTAAGAATAATACATTGTATAAGCAAAAGTGACTGGTAAGAGAGGCAGAGGAGAGAACACAGGAAGGTCAAAGTCAAAGACAAGTGGACGAATCGAAAGCGGTATACAGAGACCACGGCGTTTGGCGTTCCGTAAAGGATAAAGCGGGAAACTAAAAGAAAGGATTACTTACGTAACTTCTCCAACGTAGGTAACCGACGGAGCCTCCATGATTCCAGTTCCGATGCCCAAGAGGGCGTTTGCAAGAAACAGCGAAGGTACGTCCCATGCGAAATACATCAGGAGCCAGGCGACCAGCTGCGGTATGTTTACAAGAAAAAGAGCTTTCTTTCTGCCGAAATAATCCAGCAGAGGTCCGGAGAATACGCTTCCAAGAGGTTGACAGAGGAAAGCCATGCTACCTGAAAATATTTGTGAATTCAATTAATTGTAGTAATAAATTTACGTTTTCTTTTTTCAATTTTTCATTGGGACAGACTTTGACTGTTAAGGTAAAAACGATGGCCGTGGATGTGGTCCCCACCGGGCATATTTTTATTTTCCTATTGTAGTAGACATTGCAAATGCAACACGCAATAGGTACTTTGCAAATTAGCGGAAAACGGGGAACGGAAAATCTTAACTAGATTCCTTCTTCCTATCCTCACAGTAAATCGGGAAAAATATTGATATATAAATTTGATAAGAAATAAAATCGTTTGTTGTTTTAACCAAATTAACTCAGCGGCAATCGTAGAGTTGTTGACAAATGTTGTCTGTCTGTTTTACTACAACATTTTACCAGTAATAAATGTTTGTTTATTTTTTCCGAGTCACTTTCGTCTCCAGTTTCCGCCGAAATATGATTGAGTGGCGGAACTCAACGCCGCGCTTTGCTTCGTTACCATGAAATTAATATTTCATTTCTTCGAGTGGAGATTGAACCCACAACCTTACAGTACGAGTCGTCTTATCGTAAGTGATTATCTTAAATGTGATAATATATGATAGCTGTCAGAAGATAGATTAAGAATATTTTATAAGAAGATATAAGAACCATTATGGGATTTAAAAGAATTTTATCTATGCAAATTATTAATATATATAAACCAGAAATGTTAAAAGGATGTTTCTCTGCTAGGAAACCAAATTTGATTCCCACATTAAAATACATACCAAAAAAAATTCTTACATTTTAAATTTAAATTAATCGCTTTAGTATTTCCCTTATTTTTAAATATTTATATGGAAAATATGTATATCAACGTTATTTAGAGATTATAAAGAATTTAAGACACATTTACGTGCGTACCTAAAATTTGAAATTCCTAATGTTAGTCGTTATAGTTCAACTTGATTGAAACATCTTGTTAGAATTTTATAAATATTATATTTTTTTTATAGAAGGTTAAAAATATCTCGACCTTTTCAACTTGTTTGATTATTTATATAAGCAAATAAACTAAAAATAAGTATATTGTGTATATATAATGCGGTTAAAAAAATTAGACCATTAACGGATGTGGAAACGGCTCGCCTTGTTTACTTTAGCTACTTTCATAGTATTATGTCCTACGGCATCCTACTTTGGGGTAATGCAGCCGGTATTAAATCAATTTTTGTCCTGCAGAAGCGAGCTATTCGCGCAATCTATAATTTAGGCGGCGTTGAATTCTGCCACTCAACACGCAATGCCTCCAAAAAATCGGCAGAAAGTGGGGAACGGAGTGTCTTGTCACTATGTTCCCTCTGTCTACCCTGCTGTGTGCGGGATACAGCGTGAAGCTCATTTAAATTTAAATTTATTTTATAATTTAGGCCCTAAAGAATCGTTAAGGCAAAAATTTAAAGAAAAAAATTTAGACATTCTTAGGATTCCTTAGAAAAAAGAGCAAATTATTATAGGATTGCTTGGTGTGCTTCCGTTCGTCTGTATTGCAAATGTGCCATTTGAGAGGACAGTTTTGATCGAAACAAAAAAAATCTCAGAAAACTGTATTTTGTAAACGTATTATGGATAGTTTTTAAATTATAAAGACATCAATGTCCTAATAATTTGAAAACTATTTACAATTGCGTATAAAAGATCTTAACCACAATATGGAAGCGTCTCCACGCGAGTTTAATAGACAGTTCCTATTTTATTTCAAACAAATTTCTAAAATAATAATACCTAAAGTCAAATGTAATATTACAGCTAACAAAATTGTAACTGAAAATATATATATACTCGTATATATGTAAAGTTATAAGAAAAACACCCCGCTGTGTGCGGGATAAAGCGTGTAGCTGATGTAAAGTTATGGCGATCAAATATACAAAAAATACGTGATTTTGAAAGAAAAAATTGTTAAGTAAATTATTAAATAATCTCTTTTAAATTTGAATTCATAAATGTCTTAAAATATTATCTCACGGGATCTTGTTAAGGTGACATGATTTTTTGTATTAGGTATGCTAATTCTGCCATATAGATGCATATTAAAATTAGCTTACATTCATCCGTCCGGCTCGAATTGACCTTCAAAATTGGCAACCGAAAAAAAATATGAATTTGAAATTGCAAAATTACAACACATTTATTTAGATTAGATATTTTATTCAGCTCTCTGCTGTATTATTAATCTATTTTTGAGAGTTTGCTAACGTTTGTTTGACTGACGTCCGTCAGTTTCACTCAATAGCTCAATAGCCAATCCATCAAAATTCCATTCCATAGTCCTAGTTTAGATTTCAACATTTTTCATAGTTCCTACGCATTAACCGGCAATCCTCTCTGGGCAATTACCTTTAGTTACCCAGAGATGGATCCCGGCTGATGCGTCACAGTAAAACATTTGTACATTCTCTAAGAGGCCTCTACGTGTTGGACCTGTGTCCCCACGCAAGCCTTCCAAAGGACCGGGTCCATTTGAATCGGAGAACTATGAAGGAGAAACATAATAATAATAAAAGTTTTGAAAAGATACAATGAAAGAGTAACTTCTTAAAATAAAATGCACAAAGGCGGCCTCAAAATCACAAAATGTGATCTCTTCCAAGCAACCAGATTCCGGAAGGATATGATGAAGCGGAGCAAAGCGACGCGGGAAATAACTTAATAAATAAACAAACAAATAGATATATACATATATAAATATATATACATATATGAATAAATATATAATAGGTAAATAAATAAATATACACACATAAACAAGTTCTTATACATACACTGATTATATACATAAAATAAATAGAAAATAATCAAATGATTTTTTGAGGTCAGTCGTGGCGTAGCGGCACGAAATGTTACTGTAAAACCGACTGGTTGTGGGTTCGATCCCCACTCGAAGAGATGAAATATTTACTTAAATTTATATTTCCATTTCTTCGCTCTGGTGTCGAGGCGTTGAGTCCTGCCACTCAACACGCAATGCCTCCAGAATTCGGCAGAAAGTGGGGAACAGCGTGTTTTATCACTAGGTTCCTTCTGCCTACCCTGCGTGCCTACCCTGCGTGTGCGCGATACAGCGTGAAGTTGATTATTCAAATGAATAAATGGTACATATATTAGCACATATTAAATATTTCATTTTCTTTAAAGATAATTTTTGACTCTTATTTTATAAATGTCATGTTGGTTGGTTATGTGAGTACTGAGAACTGTATTATTATTATTATAGTAAAAAACCAACATCTTTTGTTGTTGGGATTATACGATTGTTGTCGTAAACAGTCAACATTTACAACTCATTTGCATAATTTATTACTGCGATATGTTTTTGTAACATAAGTCATTGTGTTCTTAGTATATAAAATTATTAAGAACGATCAACTTATGATAAACTTATACTATTTTACAACTGTTATCTTTACAGAGTGAAGACAGTAAATACTGAGTAAATATTTAAATGATAAAAAAATTACTTAAAATAAGGTTATTTAACTATTTGTTTTACATCAGTTACATAAAAACAAAACCAGTTTTTTTTATATCAACCCACGTCAGATAGATAAAGTTAGTTTCGGTCACGGATTGTTTTTTATTATATAATATATTAAAATAAATTCAAGGTTTAATTTATTACAATTTGGGAATATTAACAACATTCTTCGAATGTTCTGTTATTTTACTAAAAATGTTGAACCGTTAATTTTAATTGTGAAACAGGATTTTAAAAAGAAAAAGATTCTCGTTGAAGTCACAGATTCTATTTGTTTGAAAATAATGTTCATTAGGTGTAATTGTTGAAATAAGTCTTTATATATTATAAAACATAAGAAATCAACATACCAAACCAAGATGCTTGTTTTTTATTCAAAGATATTCCTTCCTTAGCATCCAACACATCGGGGATGACCATGGTGACGAAACTTATCGACATACCAAGACCGATCAGAAGAACGTTTAGGGCGGAACATGCTATAACCTGGAAAAGAATTTTCGTCAGTAGTATCTTTTTTTTTTTATCACCTTCACGCTGTATCCCGCACACAGATAGGCAGAGGGAACCTAGTGTTAAGACACTCCGTTCCCCACTTTCTGCCGAATTTTGGAGGCATTGCGTGTTGCGTGAGTGGCAGAACTCAATGCCTCAACACCAGACCGAAGAAATGGAAATATAAATTTAAGTAAATACTTCATCTCCTCAAGCGGGGATCGAAACCACAACCAGTCGGTTTTACAGTCACACTTTGTACCACTGCGCCACGACTGGCCTCTGTCATTAGTATCTGATCTTTATATTACCATTTATTGGAGACATTTAACCATTATCGTGTTTAAAAAGTTAAAATGTTGTATTGGAAACGCAGTTAGTGATGTGATTTAAGATTTAGTTGAAGTTAGGATTTCGGGGATCTCTAAACCTACACTTCGATCTCAACTTTCAGGCACTTTCCTGAGATCCTTTCCATTCGACGCGATAAGCTAATATTATCTATTTTATCACAAATCTCCTAACCCAAAGGTTGTCTGGTAGAAATCGCTGATTAGCGATAAGGCCGCCGTTTGTGTATCAATTGTTTAATCTTTGTTGTTGTTTTTTTTTTATACCTTTTATGTCTTTAATTGTGCACAATAAAGTGTAAATAAATAAATAAAGCGAGGTGGACAGTCTATGGAATCTTGAGAAGTAAGTATCTTATATATAACTATATTCTCTTGTACTGATTTTTTATCTTATATCATCAATACAATAAATAATACAATAAGTTAGTATAACTACGGATAAGATCTAAGCGTAATAGAATTATATAATTTTAATTGAATGTTGCGCAACGAGATTTTAATGAGATACATCGTGTAAAAGGTCGTCAAGTCTTCTAAAGGTCTTCCTATTCACGGCTATTCCTAATTAACAACCATTAATTATTATTTTTATTTATTTTAGTACACAGTCGTTAATCAAAGACCGTGCAAAGTGGAGTAGGTTGAGTAAGAAGGCAGACCCTGGCAAAAGCCGGGACTAATGCCAGGTAGAAGAAGAAGAAGACAGTCGTTAATCATTGAAAGGTTTTACAGTGAATTTTATATGGAATTTAAATCCATGGCTAATAGGCTATTAATTTAAATCATACACCATGTATAGTACGGTCAACAATTCGTGGCCGCCATGAAGTTAGTTGTAGATGGCTGCGCAGATTTAGTTTTAGGTTTTTATTATATATCTTACTTTTAATTACTTTCTTGTTTGGTAAGCAATGTGTCAAAGTTTACTTGAAAGTGGCCATTACTTGTTGACCGTACTGTAACGAATTAAGGTTCAAAACGGTCGTCAGCTCATCTGTTATATATATGCATAAAAAATCACCTTTAAAATATACTATACCGGTTTAGTTTAAGTACTAAAATGCTAATGACATGCATTAAGCCCTTAATCCATAATCCGCGTAAATTAGATTTGTCAATTTGCGATACAGCTGAAAATCTAGTGTTAAGACACTCTGTTCTCCATTATGACACTTCCATTTCCCACTTTCCGCTGAATCCTTAGACAGAGTGACAGAACTTAAGCGCGAGCTCCCTTGTTACTAGAGCGAAGAAATGAACAAAAAATCTTAGTATTACAAATAAAAGAGACGGAAAATCATGGGCCCAAATGTAAATACTTGAAAAATTGTTCTTTTTTTATTTCAAAATACTATAAATCATTTCAATGTACAAAGCGGATATAAATGAGAAAAATTCTTATCGATTGATCCTTAATCGATAGATATGAATAGACGATTAAAATACTATGAAAATAAATTATTTCTTAATTTTATTTAAGTCTAAACTTTAACTCACTTATCAGTGCATATAATTACGGTATAAATAAAAAAAAAATTCAAATTAATTACTAGAATAATAAAAAGAAATCCTTTTGAATCGATTAAAATCTATTATATTTTAAATGTCAGATTTGACAGCTAATTGATATTGACACCTTGTCTAAGCAATTTTACATTTTTCGCTTCTCGGAACGCAAGAAATAAAGAACAACAAAAATATTTTTCGCTTTACTAGTCTCCTTCGTTACGATGCGTTTTGACTTTTGAGTGTATGCGTTTGTTTGGTATTTTCCACGGCTGCTGCTTTTTTTCACGGTTTTTTTTTTTCAGTAATCAATTATTTCATAGAAGTCGATTGTGCTGTGAATTTAACCTCACTTTTAAAAAAATCTCTAATAACTCAGTTCTCTTATTGCAAAAACTTATAGAATTAAAATTTCACGAAGGGAATGAATGATGCATCTGAATCTATTAAATCATAAAAATTTCAGTATGGGCTCAAGAATGTAGACAATCGTTTCAGTCTCCTTCGACAATTAAGTTTAACGTTATTCCAAATATTTCATTTCCTCAACTGGGGATCGAACCCAAAACCAGTCAGTTTTACAGTCACACTTTGTGCCCCAGCCACACGACTGGCTTTAAGCGTTTTTAATTTTAAAATTGTAAATTTATAAAAAAAGTTTTTAATTTTAATTTTATATAACATTTAATTTAAAATTGTAACTTTTAGATATAAAAAAAGGTTTTTTTTTAATATTTAGGATGACTGAAGATAAACTGAAAGATTAGATGGAGGTGGTCATTTCCAACTACTCTGTACTTTGTCCCGTGAAAAAAAATGCGGAATTGATTTTTAGGAATATTCCGTATCTCAAACAATAAAAATCTGTCCGCCTGTCAATACTATTTATCACGTTGAAATTATTATACAAAATATTTAGTTCTATGGTCCCTTCACGCTTATCATACTGTTCAAGAATATTTACAGGATAAAGATGTATGAAATTAATATCTATTGAATGTGATGCAGGATAGCTGCCAGTTTATATGTATATATGAATAGATGATATTTTTGAATATGAACTACTGAAAAAATTATGCTTCTAAATTAGCGCAATCGAATGCATCATTGTATCGATTTTAGTGCATTTCGCTTGAATTTCGCCGGGTAATCAAAACCTAAAGGATACCTCCCGTGGACCTATAGTTATGAAATTTGGCACAAAGTGACAATATAACTAAAGGAAAAACATCTGAAAAGTGAAAATTTTAACTGCAAGGAAAAAACTAATTACAAACTTATATTTGCAGTTCATTGCATACAAATTGAGTTCAAATTGACCTACAGTTCTGAAATTAGGACTCGCACTTGACTGGTCTTTTATCATCATTATACAATATATAGTACCCGGGTGATTGCTTGTTGTAGGATGGGCATTAATGACACTTAATGACATATTTTGATTTAAATATGCTTTCATTATTTTTAACTTGTCATTAAGTAACGTTTTCACTTCAGACTATCAGCAGCTATGTTCTGTCCTCACAAACCAGAACAAGATTATAAAAGTTGATTGATGTATACATTAGACGTACACGTACATACATACGACTGATATTATATATTATAAAAGCCACAAGCCGTGTAAATGGTAATTTTATATCGATTGAATGATTTTTTTATATTAAATCTTAATGACATATGACAGGCATGTAGGAGGAAGCGACATTTTTAGAAATCTTTTTAATTACTCAGCTTTTTGTCGTTATCTTTTAAATCGGGTAACGCTAATAAAATTAATTAATACGTACACATAAATATGTTTTTAGAATTTTGTTGTCCATCTATTTTGTGGCCATTTACTATATTTTTTTAATAATCAGCTTCACGCTGTATCCCACACACAGCAGGGTAGGCAGAGGGAACCTAGTGTTAAGACAATCCGTTCCCCACTTTCTGCCGAATTCTGGAGGCATTGCGAGTTGAGTGGCAGAACTCAACGCCGTGCTTAGCCTCGACACCAGAGTGAAGGAATGGAAATATAAATTTAAGTAAATATTTCATCTCCTTGAGTGGGAATCGAACCCACAACCAGTTGGTTTTACAGTCGCACTTCGTGCCGCTGCGCCACCATTGGCCTCAACTGGTACTTTTTTAGAGACCCGTAATTTTATATAAAGATATTTCACTTCTTGCTTGTGTCTTAAATATATATTTGAACACTTAAATTGAGGGTAATCAACTAATCACCATACGAAATCTGAACATGTTTTTATAATATTTTTTTTCGTTAAGCCTTTCCAAATGAATATTAGATACATTAAAATTTTATGACTTAAGTAATTTCATTCAAAAAGATAAAATTGTAAAAATACAAACAAAATAGTTATAAGATTCATATTTACATCGTATTACGTGGTTACGTATTTTGTTATAATGTTGATATACCTCTCGTTACATTTATATTTTTTACAAATCTAACTTTTTTAGTTGTATCTAGAACAAGTTAGGCGGAGGGATCAATCACCTATCTCTCGAACTATCCTGTTACATGCGGGATACAGTAGGTTCCCAGATTTGTTAACATTGTGTTAAAACACCCAGTTCTTATTAAGACACTTCCTTTCCCCACTTACCGTCACAATGTTCCGTGTTAACTGAATAGAGCCTTACCAGAACGAAGAAATATTTCATTTAAAATAAAAACCACAACCTGACGAGTTTATGACTAGCTTCTTAGACTATGGCTCTCAACTATCTATATAATTTTAAAAAATAATAATTTATTAATTTTAATTTATTTAAAAAAATATATAAAATACACTTATTGGACTTTGTTTAATAAAAACTTAGTTATCTTAACTGTATCTTTTATTTTTATTTAAAGCGGTATTCCTATCTAACTAATATTCGAAAGGAATTTCTGTATATAATTAAATTAGCTTGCCTCATCCGTCTCGGTGCGTCTCTGTCTTAAAAACAATCAGTTGGAAACCAGTTTGTTAGTTCGTAGCTCAGTTTGGAAAAAAAATAACCAATTTCCGGTTTAAACTATCTCGCAATTTTTTTATAAAAAGTATATTCATATTGTTAATATAAGTGAGGCCAATCGTGGCGCAGGGGAACTAAGTCTGACTGTAAAAGCGACTGGTTGTGCGTTCGATCCCCACTCGAGTAAATGGAATATTTATTCAAATTACTATTTCCGTCTCTACGCTCTGTTGTCAAGGCAACACGCAATGCCTCCAGAATTCGACAGAAAGTGGGGAACGGAGTATTTTAACACTAGGTTCTCTCTGTCCTGTTTTGTGTGGGATATAGCGTGAAGCTGATTATTTCATTTATTTGTTTATTTATATAATGTAAGAAAAAAGTCTTCAAAAATTTAGTAGACATCCTGTATTATCGAAATGTTTTGTAAAATGAATGAAAAAAAAAGCCTTTCAATGAGATTTGATTCAAGATCATTTATACGACTTAAAAGCTGCTTTTTTATTAAAATTGCTTATTATACATAATTATGGGACGATATTAGTCGATACATATGTTAAACATCAAAAATATTTTCGATTTTTTTTCAGGCTTCACGCTGTATCCGGCACACAGCAGGGTATACAGAGGGAACCTAGTGTTAAGGCACTCCGTTCCCCACTTTCTGCCGAATTCCGGAGGCATTGCGTGTTGAGTGGCAGAGCTCAACGCCGAATTAAATATTCGTCATATTAATATAAATTACGTTAAATATTTTTTTTGGAAATTAATTGAAGCGAACAGATCTATCATATCTTTATTTGCCAAAAATCCAATAAAAATGTTAATTTACCTACATTTTGTACGAAGATTTTAAAATAAAAATCAAAAACGAATTTAATTTACATATTTACTCAAAATGTGAACATAACTAACCTGCGACAACACAACTCTGGTTCTGCTAATAGATTTTCGAGTTTCCGTCGTCATTTTCAAAATTTTTCACTTTTTTTCACTCTTAACGTTAATACATTTCACTCGCGCCCCCTTTCACGATATACTTGTATAATGAAATTTTACTTCTGCATATAATCCTATACCGAGGTTTATTTATAGAACCTTCAGTTGTTAGCTCGATTTGTCTTACAACTAATCTATACTAAAGATTACAAGCCGCTTTGTTTTTGCTTTATAGTATAATATTCTATAGAATTGAACACGTTAAACACCAATATGTGACATTTAACCGTTGTTTTTCAAATATATATTTATTTTGTGTTAATCAAAATATTTTATTGTATTTTGCAACTTTGGAATCACTTTCACTTATTTGACATTGCAAATATATTGATTTAAATCACTCCATAAGATAATTTGATTTTGATTGATTGAAAATGGTGTCGTAGACCTTATGTCTGGGCGGTGGCGTAAGGTATACTGAAGCGTGTTTGTTTTAAGCTCCTCCAGTCTCCAGTAATTATAATTCGTTTAAGTGGCCAGTGTCACCGACATTTTCTAATTATTTACTATACTAGAAGTAAAAACATTAAATATATATAAATAAATCCATTATATATAATTGTTATTATAGTAACATAACTAGAGACATATTTCTTTACACGTTTTTAATAAATATTGTGCAATCCGATTGTGAGCGTTTTTTGTTATTATAATCTATCTACACGGAGTTATTGATGGGATCTTAATTTAAAAGATTTTGTTTTATTTTATGTGTTGTGGGTTCGATTCCCTTTCAGGTTAACGAATTATTGCTTATTTAGGAATATTTTCGTTTCTTCGCTCTGGTACCAAGGCAAAAGCGTGGCGTTGAGTTCCACCACTCGACACGCAATGCCTCAAAAATCTCCTCGGAATGTGGAGAATGCAGTATCTTAACACTAGGTTTTCTTTGCCTGCCCTGCTACATGCGGGATACAGCGTGAAGCTGAATTTGAAAATTTTGCTTTAAGATTTTTGAGAAAGGCAACATTAATTAAAAATGACCGTCGCACTTTTAATTATATTAAAAGTGCAACTGTCATTTTTTCATTAAGAAATCGTCTATTTTATCTATTTTGACGGTAATTTACTTAAGCAAATGACCTTCAATTTCCAACGGATATTGCTACATGAAGTATGTAACACGGAAGTACACATAATATATCACATGTGGATAATTTACCGAATTTCTTAAATTAACTATCTAAATACTTTTGTATATTCAGATAGTTACTAGATACTAAGCTTGTGTTATTGTATGTTTGCTGCATACGCCCTTTTGGTCCCCTTTCACCCTCTTTCCTGTGATCCACCTTTTCATACAAGTCCCTACGTGGTCCTCAAGCCGTTTGCGTGACCTTCCCCTAGTATCATTGACATTGTTCTCGAAGGTCAAAGGAAAGCGAAGTTTAATCTTCTTGCTACTCACTCTTTTATCAAGTCACTTCATTTTTAAATTTCCGCTGATTTATAAGTATTTTTTTTCAAATGTGCGGTGAACGCATTTCTTTATATATATACATATATATTAGGTTAACAACAAACCTAAATAGTTATAAAACATTAAGTTTCAAAAATTCAAGGTCGAACACGGAAGGGCCTTGTTTATTTTTTTTATAAAATATAAAATAATCGTTTCGACATTGAAATATACCTTAAATAACCGTCATTTAGTCTAAATGATTCAAAATATTACAACATATCGCTTATTAATTAGGTAAACATTTTGTATAATGACCGTAAAATGATTTACAGCATTTTAATAATATATATTGCGGTTATTTCTTATTAATATGAATTCCTTATTAATTTTAATGTAACTTTGATATACCAAAAAAGATAAATAAATCAGTTTATGTCTTTGATATAATTTTTCTTTCTGTTTTAATAAATAAAAAATAATATGCGAATGACTTATTTAATACAGCAATGTGAAATCAACAATTTACTGTTATTATTTTGATAAATGTATTTTTTTACATGTATTTGTTTAATTATTTATTTATATATGTTATATTTTTGTTATCTACCAACATTTTTTAGAGCACACTGAAATGTACACAAAATAATATCTAATGACTTATTTATTCAATCGGAAACTCTTTGCAAGCGATATTAAAATTTCATAACAGATCTTGTTACCTTTTTGTTTTATTAAAGTAAAATATGCTTATTTAAAACTGACATTTTACCACCCAGCACAAAATTATTTTTGCTTAAGTCATTTAAGCGCAATTTTAAAATTATTTAATTTGTTCGTGGTACTGTTATTTTCGAGAACTTTTTGTAAACGTTTTGTAGAATTACACCAGAATTTATAGATTTTTTTAAATTATAGATCCTATATCATTTTACCTTTCACTCATACATTGTGTCTATTTAAAGACATAAGGATCATATTATTATTGTTATGTTTCTCTTTCATAGTACTCGGATTCAAAAGAACCCGGTCCTTTGGAAGGGTTGCGTGGGGACACAGATTATTATTATTATTATTATAAAGATAACCTGAAAGGAATAAGGGTAAATGATGCTTCTAGTTCTTGAGGCCAGTCGTGGCGCAGTGGCACAAAGTGTGACTGTAAAACCGACTGGTTGTGGGTTCGATTCCCACTCGAGGAGATGAAATATTTACTTAAATGTATATTTCCATTTCTTCGCTCTGGTGTCGAGGTAAAGCGCGGCGTTGAGTTCTGCCACTCAACACGCAATGCCTCCAAAAATTCGGCAGAAAGTGGGGAACGGAGTGTCTTGACATTAGGTTCCCTCTGCCTACCCTGCTGTGTGCGGGATACAGCGTGAAGCTAATTTAATTTAATTTATTTTTTTTAGTTGTGGAATGATTCGATAAATTTTCTGACAATTAATCCAGAAGAACTGTACTTTAATAATAATGAACATTTCCCTATACTAGATTTGAAGTAGGATTTAAATGGATGCAATAATTTAATGTTCATTTACAACACTAGCTGTAATGGACACCGTAGGACAAAACAAGACTGCATCAATCAAAACCAGTCGTGGTCCCGCACCACAAGTGTATAAAAATAAACGCAACAGGTTCGATTCCCATTCAAGGAAGTGAAATATTTAATATTTTTTCGTTCTAGGTAAAGCGCGGCGAAAAGTAAGGAACGGAACTTAACACTACACACACACTTCCCTCTGCTTACTCCGCTGAATGCGGGTTACAGCGTGAAGCTGAAAAAATAAAAGAATATTTATTTATGAAGGATTTTAAACTTGTAAAAAGGAAGTTATTGTAAAGAACTATATTACTGCTCCATAAAAAAAAATTGTAAGCCAAAACTGAGGTCAAAGTAACTCCGGGCCCAATTTTTAAATTGGTAATGGCGTACCAAACTCAACAGGTCTTTCAAGTTTTGTTACAAATCTCAACCATTTTTTATAGTAATTTCGTTCATACTTGTTTAGTCAGGTAAAAGTAAGATAGAGCATATTTGTGTCACATTCACATTTTAATATAGTTCCATACGTACATTCATTATACTAGCGATCCACCCGCGGCTTCGCCCGTTTATCTCCTATATTTCATTTACTATATTATATTTGTCAAAAAAATCATTATATAATTTATACTTTCAAATATTTTTCATATTTTTGAGAAAGTGCAAGTGTGGCTGCTTGGCAAAGTGGCGGTAAGGGCGCCCCCCACGGTACTCGAGCCTATGCTAGCGGCCGTACACAGTGTTGAATTATTTAAAATTTACATTTTCTCAAAAAGCATACATCCAAATTACGCACTGTAATAGCCAAAGCTTATGTTCATAAAATATCCTTGATCATGGAATAACTTTTGCTCGTAAGTTTCAATATCTATTTCCAATATACAACTGTGGAATACCTTGCAATTCTTTTTTATCTTGTCACAAAATCCCTATTGTGACTTATTTATAAGAGAAAAATATAGTGTATCGCGGATTTTATTTTAGAATTAATTAATGTAATACAATAATGGAATTGGAATGTAATACAATGTACTCACATATATATATCTATATATATAACATGTATATATATATATATATATATATATATATATACATATATATATATATATATATATTATATATAACGATTTCTGCAGCGCACGCGCTCAAAGTAATACGATGGCGATCCTAATCATTGTTGTTTTATTATTTAAGGGTAACTAAAAATTAAATCGTAATGTTATATAACCTACTCACTCACAAATAAAAATATATCCAATAAGTAGTTCCAGAGAAAGTAAATAAACAAACAAACAAACAAACTCTTCAGCTTAATTATGTTATTATAAAAATGTATAAGTATCTATATATACAGATACATATTACAATTTTATATTTATCCACAGTTATCATTTGCGTCTCGCCGTAATGCACGTATGTGTGATTTGTAAACGCGATGGTTTTGGCTTCGATTCCCACTAGAGGAAATGTTAAATATTTCATTTCCTCGAGAATATGTATCAACAAGGTAAAGCGCGGTGTTGAGTTTCGCCACTACAATAGTGCCCGAGAGACGGAAAATAAGGAACGGAATGTCTTAACACTAGCTTCCTTCTGCCTACCCTAATTACTATTTTATGCGGAATACAGCACGAAGCTGAAAGAAATGCTAGGGGCCTTTGGACCGCGTTTAACTCCTCGGCTACGGCTCGCTTCACTTGCCGTATCGAATGAAATAAACTCTTTGAAGAAATGAAAATGCTTCATACATGGTATACTTAAGTTCACTCATACATTTTTGTATAAAAGAAAGACCAACACAACTAAAATGTTTATAAAATGCAGATTTGATCCGAGACTTATTACTTAACCAATGCTTTATAAGTACGAGTACTTGTGTTTACCTAATACCGCAGTATTTCCAAGAAATATGATATTATGATAATTAAATACGTTGTGGTTAATGTACTTGTGTGTTATTTATATTTCATATAGAAAAAAAATATTTTAAGAAAAATAAATATCATATTTTTATCTGTGCATAATTTGTTTTAAGGCAGCGCGCCATTTTGAATTGGAACCCTAATTATTTAACCGAAAGTCTTGATTAAACAGTACCAACAGATTTTTAGGGTTCCGTACCTCAAAAGGTAAAAATAGAATTCTTGTAGGATCAATTTGTTGTCCGTCTGTCAAAACGTTAATAGTCAAGTCTATGGTCCCTTGAAGCACTGAGGAGCTAAGCAAGCTTGTAAGTGAACGCAATCAAAAGGTATGAGCATTTATACAAAAGGCATTTATACAAAAGCAACAAAATGATGTCATTTCTTAAAAAAAACATTACAAACTTTTATTTGTAGTTGATTTCATACAAAAGGAGTGCATATGCCTGCAAATTTAAGTTTGTCAATTGTATAAATTGTTCTGGTCGTTGACATAAAATCCTAAAATTGGTACGAAATCCTCGGTGTACGAGCCCGACTCGCGCTTAACCATTTTTTTAATTAGTACAGTCAACGGAATATCAATCAATTCACAGAAAGCAATGATCTTAAGAATATGTATTACGGTTTTGGATCACGAAATATGAATTACTTTAAGATTTTCATTTATATGTATGTATTTATTGGTACAGTCTGGCCATAAATACCGTAAAAGTAGTAAGTAAGTAAGTATTGAGTTTTTTGATTTTGTCGAAAATTACTATTATTTTTTTTTTTTTTATAGATTTAGCTGAAACTTTAGCTTGCAATATATGGATATTGTCTTTAAATTGATAATGTAGAGCACTGTACTAAATCAGATCAGTAAACGAAAATTCAAGCGAACGAAGACGGCAAGCGAGTCGCTAATATTAAATATATAAACATAAAATATTATATAATATGTGTCATATCCGTGTGCAACAAGATAGCTACCTCCTTGTGTAATGATTTATCATTTAAAATATCAATCTATAGATAAAATCATAACTCAATCAGCTTCACGCTGTATTCCGCACACAGCTGGGTAGGCAGACAGACCCTAGTGTTAAGACACTCCGTTCCGTACTTTCTGCCCAAATCTGAAGGCATTGCGTGTTGAGTGGCAGAACTCAACGCCGCGCCAAAAGCCAAGAGCGCGTCCTACCTTCCTCTCCACTACAACTGCGAACTAGTTATAATAAAAGGAAGAAAGAGTACGGGCACCTCCCCGCCCTATTTCTACCTGACTGCGGCTGCAACAGTCTTAATGAACTCTCCGGGACGTTTGTGTGTGATCAGTCTGAAGGTACTTGTTACGCTTGTTTATATTAAGATTATTATATTAGAATTGTGATTCGTGATGTTGATTGATTTGTGAGATCAATATAAGTCGTTGGAGCGAACGCACTACCTCAAGGCGGCCGATATATTAAATAAACGCACGGCACACACCCCACATTCGTGTCTCGAACCGTACGCGGACACTACTACATACACCAGAGTTCCAGGACATAAAATAGCACCACGCACCCGTATGAGACAGGCGGACACTACTACATACACCGGAGCTGGGACATAAAATAGCACCACACACCTACTAGTCGTATACGAAGTCGTTGAAGTGGTATACAATATATCAATGGCTAACGCCATACAAGCATAGCTTACGTACCGCGAGCGTACTGCGAGACAGCATCAGCGACGACATAGTTAATGTCACTGCAACAGTTCGCACAAGCCCATCACGTCAGCTTCCGCGACGTCAAGCAACATTCAATATTATAACATTGGTCAAAGATAACTTTAATCCATAATATGTGTCGCTCCTACACATATATTTCTTTTATAAGGAATTCGATCCTAAAAGATCGTCCCATCATAGACTTTGAATTATCATATTATATTCATTATACATTTGGTACAAGTCTTTATGTGCATCATATTTATTAGTACCGTAGTACTTTAGAGTTCGACTCGACCGCTGCCTTCCAGCATCACCACCACCTATATAGACAGAACGACGGTTGCGACATTCGGGACGACAATACACGAACTCGTCTCGATTAATATGGTATCAAAAATATATAGTTTGTATTATACATAATTAACTATGTTATTTATGTATATTGCCATGCATATTTTATTTATTTATTTATTTTTAACTTATATCCGTGGTACATACTGTTACAAGTCACACTTTGTGCCCCTGCGCCACGACTGGCCTCAATAATAATATATATATACTTATAAGGCGATATTACATATTTATAACCTACATATTAGGATGCTAGCGCAGGTGAACGGCTCTTGTCCTACTCGCTGTCAATATGCTAATAACGAAATATCAATAATCACCCATTGACTTCAATTATATCCAATAAATATAGTTCCTTGTAATAACATTCCAAATTTAGATACCGTTCAAATATTATTGTTAATATACTTTCGAGCATTTTATTTAAAATAAATCAGCTTCACGCTATATCCCGCACACAGCAGGGTAGGCAGAGGGAACCTAGTGTTAAGACACTCCATTCCCCGCTTTCTGCCGAATTCTGGAGGCATTGAGTATTGAGTGGCAGAACTCAACGCCGCGCTTTGCCTCGACACCAGAAATATTTCATCTCCTCGAGTGGGGATCGAACCCACAACCAGTCGGTCAGTAATGTAATTGTTTTTTTTTTGTGTTCATAGTGGACAAATTGCAAGCCCTGTGTGGCTGTTTGAGAGAATGTCAATTTACATCGGAAAATCCAAAATCTTGATATCTCGGCCTATTTTAGAATCATATATTTTATCATCATACAAATAATTACTTAGAAACAATATCAAACAACAAAATATTGTATACTGAAGATATATCCAATTCAATAAATTCTTTATGAAGTAACAGTTGAGGCCCGTCGTGGCGCAGTGGCACAAAGTGTGACTTGTTGTGTGAAGTTGTAAAATGTAAAAAACTGTTTGTGAATTCGATCCCCGCTCGAGGAAATCAACTTTTACATTTTTATTTTTATTTCTTCGCTCTGGTGTCGAGGCAAAAACGCGGGGTCCGCTTTAGTTCGCTCCAGAACTCGGCAGAAAGTGGGAAACGGAGTGTCTTAACGCTAGGTTCCCTCTGTATATCCTACTGTGTGCGGGATACCGCGTGAAGTTGATTTAGGAAGTAACAATTTTGTCGGACAAATTCTTTAAATTGATATTACTTTTTTATTGGTTCAAAATAGCCTTCATATTGCTCCGTCTCATCTTTCATCCATTAATTCCATAAAAATCAGATCAGCTGGTCTGGAGGTCAGCCCTGATAGATAGAAAGACAAACAGACAAAAATGTTGTGTGTTTTGGTGTCTTGTAATATCTATCTAACATTCAACTTTAATATTCAACTTTTGATATCAAAGGCTTTAATTCCTTCTGCCTTTAGTGTTGAATAAAAATACATATGTTTTTATTACAACATTCAGTATGTTTTAAGTTATTTTATTTTATCTCTAACCACTTACAAATAAAAAGTGAACCTTTAAAGGTAAGCCTTATCGAACACTTTACCTGAACCACATGAGCAATAAAAAACCATAATAAAAAATATTCCAAATCATAATGGATTATTTATAATATGAAGATTCGAAAAAAAATGGTGATGGTGAAAATACCACAAATAAATCAACTTACGAATACGAGACAATGCCACAGATGGACACACAAACAAACAGACAAACAAAGGCATCGTACTTATAACACCTCACTTTTTTCGTTTCTTGTCGGGTGGTTAAAAAGTAGCCTATTTGATACTCCACAACCATTTTCCACTACAAGCCGCGTGGAGTGACGGAACTCAACGTCGCACCCGTAACTGCAAGATTAGAAAGAAGTTTAAGAAGAGACTACACTCAACAACTTTCGTTACAATGGGATTGTATTATTTCTTATAATTAAATTGGATTATTTGGAAGCACACAGCGCTTTGCCCCAACACCAGAGCGAAGAAATGAAAATATTTTTTTTTTCTCGAGTGGGGATCGAACCAAAACCAATCACGGTTACAGTCACAGTTTGTGCATCTGCGCTAAGAATGGCCTCTGGTCTGACTGGTCAGATATTCCAGATTTATGTTCAATGGAAAATATGAGCATTTTGAGCATTCAACAACACACAAAATTGTCCATGTTCTATTACAAATTTAATATTTCCTTAAATATTTTTTTCGTAAATATATTTAATGTACAGACGCACTTTTTTTACTGTTTTTTAAAGTATTTTGTTATTGTCTCTAGATTATCCAATATTATTAGCGTATAATATTGTAGACGTGATATATTATAGCATTGAACATATAAACATTTTAAACCTAGTAAGGTATCTCGTGGTTATCTTCTAGTAACCGGTTTTGTTAAATGATAAATCCTAGATAAGCGACAGTTATCTAACAAACGCAATGCACAATAATATTTACCTATGCATATACATTTAATAAATAGTAAAAAATCAAATCAGCTTCACGCTGTATACCGCACACAGCAGGATAGACAGAGGGAACCCAGTGTTAAGACTCTGTTTCCCACTTTCCGCGGAATTGTGGAGGCCTTACGTGTTGAGTAGTGGAACTCAACGCCGCGCTTTTGCCTCGACACCAGAGCTAGGAAATGAACATATAAATGGTAATAAATAATACTACTCCGTTCCCTACTTTCTGCCGAATTCTGCAGGCATTGCGTGTTGAATGGCAGAACTTAACGCCGCGCTTAGCCTCGACACCAGAGTGAAGAAATGAAAATATAGATGTAAGTAAATATTTCGTCTCCTCGAGTGGGGATCGAACCCACAACCTTATGGTTTTACAGTCACACTTTGTGCCACTGCGCCACGACTGGCCTCAAATTATATTAATATACAAGTAAAACAAACAGGTTTAGTAATTCGATATTGTAGTAAGGTTGTTGTAGCATTAGCTTCACACCGACTTCAAAATCATAAAATATTTTTTTATTTTTTTTTGCTTAACAAAATCTAAGTACGTTTTTCTATATTATAAATACATATAATTATTTTTTACTCTTTAGTTCGTTGTTTGAAGGCGGTTTTTTTGATAATAATTTAATTTATTCAATCCACTAAGGATTGAATAAATTAAATTGATGTACTAAAATTATGAAAAAGCTAGTTACATCGAAAGTCTAGAAATCTCCATGACGTTGATCGATCGGACTGCTTAACAACATATTAAAAAAAATCTTGTCGTTGTGGTATAATTTTAGTTAATATTCATTTAATTTTTTTTTAGTTTATTATATATAATTACATATTATTAGCACTATTTGTGAATACAACATTATCGCATGTAATAAGTCAGCTTTACGTTGTATCCCACCCAGCAGGGTGGGCAGAGGGAACCTAGTGTTAAGACATTTCGTCTCCCCATTTTATGCCGAATACTGGAAGCATCGCGTGTTAAGTGGCGAGGTAATGAAATATTGAATATTGTCATTTCTTTTCGTCAGAGGCGAGTCGTGGCGCAGCGGCACGAAGTGTGACTGTAAAACCTGTAAATTTATATATATATAAATACGCAATGTCACCAGAATTCGGCAGAAAATGGGGAACGGAGTATCTTAACAGTAGGTTCCCTCTGCCTACCCTGTTGTGTGCGGGATACAGCAGGAAGCTGATTTTTTTTAATATTACATCATAGACCACTATTACTATTAAGAACGTGCGTTCCCATCGTCGTAGTAATATCATTTTTTTTTCTATTTAATAGAATAGTCTGCTAGCAAATATTTCCCCACGTTCAGCTTTATGTAGAATTATGTATTGTAGCAAGATTAATACTTTTGAGACCTACTTCTTAGAGGTCTTAAAGTGACCTTATGTGCCAAAAAAAATAAAATTTAAAAATGTAATCTTTATGAACAATTAGACAAGTGAAACTGTCCTCCATGTTCGCCTACAGATTGTCTTTGTTCCAAAACAATTTATTTAATTATTTCATTATTTGTTAGCTGCCATCTATATTTTAAATATAAATATTTTGTTAGTTTTTCACTTTTATAGTGTTTATTTATATGTATTTATATAGTAACTGTATTGCAATCACAGATGTTGAATTGATATATAATTTAAAAAAAATAATACGAAATTGATGTATATATTAGTTTTTTATATATATTTCCTCAACGTTTTATATTTAATTCTATATTTATATTTAACTTAATTTTAATCTTCCAGTTTATGGATTGTGCCATCTATGTATATTGTTAAGATATTATACGTTCTACTATGTCAAGTCATAAGTAGTTATATAATAGCAATACAGATGTCTCTGTAGTTTGTATTATTTAAAATTTTAGTAATATTACAATAGATGGCGCTTTGTATCTAAAATATAGTGTTGTGAATACTAAATTACCATTTTTGTTTATTTTACCAATAAATAAAAAATATTATTCAAGATAAATTTAGCTTAAAGTAATAATTTATTAAACAATTTAGAGGAACGATTCATCGAATCTAATGTAATAATTTTACTATAACATATTGAACTTAATTATAACATAGTAAATTCCATATTATGGTATTTCAAAGTCTATACGTGGTCAAATATACGTTGTTGGTAACAATACAAACAATATTTCTTGTTTAATAATATTTAGGCGAAAGACTTGCGATCCCTAATTAGATCCATAATTCCGATCACAATCTTTAATTAAATTTTAAACTTTAAGACCCAAGCAATTCTACATAGATTTAAAATGTAATTAAAAATCATTGAATTTAAGTAAGCTTGTTAGTTCACCTTTTTATTATTAATATTACCATTTAATAAACTAGTAGGTAGGTGTATAATTAAAATACTTAAACGAAGAACTTTGAAGTTCTATAACATTTCACCAAAACGAAAGAATTAGGTATACAATATATTTATAATAAAAAAGGCAACTTTGTTATAATATAATGGCTAATACACAATGTGAACTGCTTTAACTGCCACTGAGATGCTGGATGACGTTATTATGACGTCATATTGCAATATTTTACTATAAAATATGGTGGAAAATACGACCTATAAATAATATAATTAAACAGCATTATACATGATTGCTCTTTTCTTATACTTAGCATAATCATGACAAGGTCGTTCCCCTCGCCTACCAGATGCGTGTGCGCAACTCACGTGCATACTCCACGTGTTCCGAATTGTCGGCGTGACTATACCAAATGAAGGAGTATAGGTACAATATATTGAAATAATGATAAAAAAACTTTATAATATTGTTAGTTTGGTCATAGAAAGAAGTAACGTTGAAGTTATATTATTTATTTTCTTGGGTTTAAGTACTACATTGAATAGGTCATTAATATATAAATTATAGTATCTATGGCCATGGGCGTTTCTACGCATGTTTTCCAGAGGTCACTTGGAGGCGTTGATCATCTTACCAAAATCAAATCGTGTTACCTTTTAGTGTACTGAATAAATAATTTCACTGTATTTTATTTTACTGTTGTATTGGCGCATCACCAAAGTATTGCCGACATAATGAATTTACGAGCTGAGGTTATGATTTTTTTCATTTTTACAGAAAAAAATATGCAAAACTCTGAAACTCTCTCGACTAATTTAATTTATAACGAAGTTAGATGCTTGTAAATAAAAGAGATTATTAGAGATTTATAAATTATTTTGACGAAAAGCATCCAACATTGTCTTGTTTATATGTGTATATTACTGGTTGTAACCTACCCTACCACTACACCAACTAAACTTAATTTCAAGGAAAGACATTACACAAATATTCAATAAATTTTGAGTCATTTTATTGACTTTGTTCTTATCGAAAAAATGGCCGTACCAACTCAGAAACCTTGGTGTGCTCGTGCACAACAACTTTGCAGGAGATCATTACATGATCAAATGCATAATTCACGATTCTATAAAGGACATACAAAGATTCATTTTTATATACATATATAATGTATATTATATTATATTATAATTTATCATAAAAATAGTCCAATCGTGGTACAGGAGCACAAAATGTGACTTTAAACTCGACTGGTTGTGGGTTCGATCCCCACTCAAGAAAACTACATATTTATTTACATTTATATTTTAATTTCTTCACTCTGGTGTCGCGGCGTTAAGTTCCGTAACTTAACACGCTCCCTCCAGAACTCAGCGGAAAGTGGATAATGGAGTGTCTTAAAACTAGGCTCCCTCTGCCTACCCTGCTGTGTGCGGGATACAGCGTGAAGCTGATTTATTTATTTTTTATTTAATATACGTATACAATATACACAATCATACATAGGTACATACAGAATGTGAATTCTCATAGGTATTGTGGTTATTTTCAATTGAAATTCCGGCGTCCGCAATCAATGTTGACACGTATTGTTGTCACTTGCTCAGCATGTGAAAATCGTTGGCAATAAACATGTAATTTTGCAGGAAATTTTATGTATAATAAAACAATTGATTTAAAAACTACTAATAATCTTTTAGAGACGGCTAAAAATATATACGTATTAAATTTAGTATTGGAATTTACGCTGTTAAGTAGGGCTATGATATTATGTTATTGAGCTGCTATTTTTAAACGATCTCTTTTTTAATATACATAATATATGCATAATGCTTTCCATGTTATCGGATTTTTATAGCACACAGGGTGATGGAACTAAACGCCGCGCTTTGCCTCGATACCAGAGCGAAGAAATGAAAATAATAAATATTTAATTTCCGCTTGCGTCACAACCCGTCTCTTAAGTTTAATATAAGCAGGATTCAGGAGCGGATTAAGGCCTAGGCAACCTAGGCAACTGCCTGGGGCCAGTAACTTTTGGGGCCCGAAAATTAGGTTTTTAATTTTATAACTCATTCTTATTACTATTTTACAGAAAAACGTAAAATTCGTAATTATTGCTGAAACAAGTTTTTTTTAAATTGATAAACAAGTGTAAGTGTAGACGTGCTTTTCCGGAACCACTCTTTCACACTTTTTTTTAGAAAAAAAAATGTTTTTAATGATGAAACTAAGAGGTTTGAAAACGATATTGCATTATCGCCAGAAAATTTAACAGACTCCATGCGAGAGTTATTAACAAAAAAATATTATTTCGCCTACATCTATGTGGTGTGGTCATCTATGTGGTTTATGCATGAGAATAATATTAATTCAGCATTTCTCAATTTATTTGAATCACAGAATCCCATAATTAAATAGATCATATATACTATATCAAACCTACCTCTAACTATATCATTTAAAAGCAAAATACCAAAGGCAAAGTACGTGTCATGACTGAAATTATAAAGTTGTCTAGGGCCCGTTTTAGCCTTAGTACGCCACTGGCAGGATTTGAAATATTTAAAAATACGAGTAGGTATACCTTATTTTATTTTATAAAGTAGAATTATATAAAGTAGTTATAAGAGATTTGGTAACGATGCATATTCATGGCATGGCGGTCGTTAGATCCAAAATTTTGTCCACTGGGAAGCTAGTGTCGTACAAAGTAGGAAACAACGGGAAAGTAAACGAAATGCATCGAAATTAACGAAACGAGTGAGTGAGTAAAAAATGGAAAGATCATGAGACAAGGTGTCATTTTCAATGTCAATCAGCTGTCACAGTTGTCAATTAAAATATGAAAGATTTCAACCGATTCAAAATGGATTTTTTGTTTTTTTTTAATAATTAATTGATATTTTCTGTAACTCTATGTACAAGTAAGTGCCCTAAAATATTTAAACTTAATTAAAATGAAGAAATCTTTTATTTTTACAGTACTGTAATAGACTGTTTATATTGATTAAGGATTTAAAACTATTTTTCTCATTTTGCTCTGCTTCCAGATTGCCAATTGAACTCCAAGCTGAAAAAGGGAACTATAAGGAATCGAAGTATTCCAAAATCTTGTTTATATTTTTTTCACAAAAAAAAAATATAAGAGTACCTTTTACTACAGTGCTCCATACAAATGACAAAAACTTGACGTTGTTTTTATGAATTGGATTTATAAAGTAGTCTCCAAATAAAATAATTATCTAATATATCAATTTAATAAAATACCTGCATCCGTCGTGGCGCATTTATGGCAGGATGTAGATGGCTCAGAGCGCGATAGTAATTGGTAAAATTTGGATATATTTAAGAAGTCTAGGTTTGCTTAAAAATAATAATAAAAGAAAAGAAGAGAAAGAAAAAAATAAATCAGCTTCACGCTGTATCCCGCACAGAGCAGGGTAGGCAGAGGGAACCTAGTGTTAAGACACTCCGTTCCCCACTTTCCGCCGAATCCTGGGGGAAGAATTCCACGTGCTCAGTGGCGGAAATCAACACCGCGGTTTGCGTTGACACCAGAGCGAAGAATATTTCATTTCCTCGAGCGGGAATCGGACCCACAACCTAAACATGAAAATAGCTGTCGTGTTACAGCCACACGCTTACCTACCTCAATAAACCTAAATAATCGTGACATTTATCGGGTCAATGACTTGCCTTCGTAAATTACGTTGACATAAAAATTTCAGTACAAACTTTTATGAATCAATTATTACATTTTACTTCCAAAATATTTATGCGAGGAAAGAAAATATTTTGATTTACTGTTAAAAAATACACGGTAACTTTGATTTGATGCTTTTTTTTTACTTTTGCTTTGTTTGAGCTTCACGCTGTGCACAGCAAGCACAGAAGGCAGGGAGAACCTAGTGTGTGTTCTCCATTTTACACCGAATTGTGGAGGCATTCCGTACTGACTGGCGGAACTCAACGCTGCCCTTTGCCTCTACACCAGAGCGAAGGAAAGAAAATATAAATTTGAAAAATATTTAATTTTCACATATTTGTGCCAGTACACCACGACCGGCTTCTACCTGACCTCTTGCTTTGATAAATAATGGAACAATATCACTTTAATACATACTAACAAAAGTAAATAATTGTCTTTTAAATTGTTATAACGAAATAGATATTAAATATTCATGATGACAAGAAAACTCCCTCGAAATTCAGATTTATATAGAATCTATAATTAATAAGAAATAATTTATAATTTTTTCTTGTATTGTAAGTTATTATTTGTTGCGAAATTTCATACAAAAAATCAAATCAAATCAGCTTCACGCTGTATCCCGCAGACAGCAGGGTAGGCAGAGGGAACCTAGTGTTTTAGACACTCCGTTCCCCACTTTCTGCCGAATTCTGGAGGCATTGCAAATTTCATACAAAGTGCAGAAAAATTGATATATAAAAAAATAGCTTATTTTTTTCTATGGTTCAAGGGACCTAAATAGTTTATAATAATTTCACCTTCATACCTACACGATCTCGAAATGCTCTTGTCAGACCGACAACAAATAAGGGTGCTGTTTTCACTTTTTGAGGTACGGTACCCTAAAAATATTGAAATTTGAAAAGCTCGTCATAGAAGATGTGTAATTTAAAATAATAATCATTTTGTCGACACAGAACGCAGATATCGGGCGACGAGAGCCACGTGTACCGACACGTGACTGTAAAATCGATAGCGTAATATCGGTAACGCTATTATGTATGATTGGATCCACCGTCCACAATCAAGCTTTCGCGTAGGTTTACGTTTAAAGGAGAAATGAAATTGCTTTTGTAATATAAGAATTTTATTTTATATATTATGAAAATTTAATATTTATTACAAGAACTTTTTTTAGTTTCAGTTAGTTAGTTCCGGACAGCGGGGTAGGCAGAGGGAGCCTGGGCACCAATTGTTAAGACACTGTTCCCATTAAGACACCCCTTTTCCTTACTTTTCGACGTATTCTGGAGGCTTTCTTTGCTTCGTTATCAGTGCGATGAAATGAAAATATTAAATATTTCATTTTCTTGAGTGAGAATAGAACCCACAACCTGTCGCCTTTAGACTGGCTTCAAAAACTATTTTGTACATCATTTAGTTAGAGACAAAAAATCATAGGATACAAATACTCTTCTATATTTAAGATTTAAAATGCTTTAAAATCTGGAATACAATATACTACTAACTATTTAAAAAAAATACTTAAAATTAATGCAATATTTTCATATTGCAGGCATGTAATGTACATTGAAGAATGTAAAATAATCACAAAAAATGGCTGCTTACTAATAGTAAATAGTAGTGTATATTATTAAAATCAATTTCCATGACAATGGCAGAAACCATCCTAATATTTTTTTGACTTTACACTGTACCCCATACATTACATGTACATTACAGTAGGGGTTCACCAGGGCTTGGCTCTTAGTCCATTCTTATTCAATGTGGTGCTCGATACTGTCTCGGTTCACATCCAAGACCAGCCTCCATGGCTGATGATGTATGCCGATGATACGTACATTGGATCCGTTATGTACGAGTCTGAGGGATCGTGACGTAGCGGATAAGCTCCAAGAGCGTCGCCTGAGATGGTTTGGTCACGTTACGCGCCGGCCTAAGAATTACGTCGGAGGCAAGTGCCTTGCTATGTCAATCCCTGGGTAAGACCTCCCGGACGCCCAAGAAAGCGCTGGTTCGATGTCGTGATGCAGGACATGAGAGCCAAAGGTCTTACCACCGAGGACGCTAAAGACCGTGTGCAAAGTGGAGTAGGTTGAGTAGGAAGGCAAACCAATACCAAATAGCCGGGATTAATGCCAGGAAGAAGAAGAAGAAGAAGACTGTACCCCATAAAGAAGGATAGACAAAGAGAACCTAGTGTTAAGACACTCCATTTCATGCTTTCCGCCGTATTATTAAGGCATTGCGTATAGTGTGGCGGAACTCAACAGAGAAAATTAAACTATTTTCTTATCATAAGATTAGATCGAAGCAACAAACATGATAATGACTACCAGACGTTCTAATAAATTTTCTATCTGTAGGTATAAAATATTTATATATATATGTAAATAAATATTTCCCTATCAAGTCATAGGCCTTTAAATTTCTATTGTATTAATAATAGTAAGACACCCAGTAATGCGGTCACGTTATAACCAATGTGATGAGGAAGTAGGTAGTACTAACAAGGTCTGGTGTAAGTTTTATTATTAAAACGTGTTGACTGTCGTGCCTGTGACCAGTATCTATACAGCACAGACAATAGATTTTACCTCCATGTTAATTTTAAATTAATATATGTATTTTTTTTATTTTATGACATTAATTAAGAAGTTTACATTATTATTTTGCTATTGGTACATTTTTTGTTCACATAATTTTTATTTTTCTGTAGAAATTATATAAAGAAAAATTACATTGTGACATTGTAGGTTAGTTTTTGTCTATGAATTTCAACAGGATCGGAATTTACGCGGGAAAATAAGGTACTGCGCGCGCGAATGCTACATACAGATATGAAAATAATAAAAAAAAACTATTTAGTTCCTAAGATAATTTTTGTCTAGCAATGAATAAAATCACAAAGATTTTATAACTACAATTTATTTACAACCAACTAATTTTTCCTACCTACAGATAAATAATAAGTAATAAATAATACTATATTTCACAAGGGCAAACCCGCGAACGGGCCGCTAGTATAATATAAAACGAAAGAGGCCAGTCGTGGCGCAGTGGTACAAAGTGTGACTGTAAAACCGACTGGTTGTGGGTTCGATCCCCACTCGAAGAGCTGAAATATTTACTTAAATTTATATTTTCATTTCTTCGCTCTGGTGTCGAGGCAAAGCGCGGCGTTGAGTTCTGCCACTCAACACGCAATGCCTCCAAAATTCGGCAGAAAGTGGGGAACGGAGTGTCTTAACACTAGGTTCCCTCTGCCTACCCTGCTGTGTGCGGGATATAGCATGAAGCTAATTAATTTTTTTTTTTTTAATAATTAGCATAAATTTCAACGGGCTTTATATATTGTACATATATTATATACTCACTTACATATTTATCACCCGTTTACTGTCATTGTTGGACCGAAACACGTGACTCTTGAATAATCGTCACGCTTCCATTTAAATGTCATACAGTTAATAATTAAATTATTGAATAATTAAGAAACTGAAATAAGTTATAGATTATAATGATAAAAATATATTGATTTATTGTATTGAATTGCATTATTTAAAACCTTTTACACTATTTTAGTGCATCTCAACGACGTGTGGACAAATAGAGCATGTGAGTGAAAATAATAAAAAAAATATCATCTCTCGAGTAGGAGTCGGACAACAAATCAAATAAGTATTTATAGTCAATCGCTGTACAACTGCATGCATCCACTAACTAATTAAAGTTATTAAAAAATCAGCTTCTCACTTTCAGTGGGGTAGACAATGGGAACCTACTGGGACACCAGAGCGATAAAATCAAAAATACTAAAATTATTGAAATTTAATAATTAAAATTTGAAGTTATAGTGTAAAAATTTTCAATTTTTTTAATTAAATTTATGTAAAGAATCGAATTTTTATAATTTAAAATAGTTTCTTTTTAATAGTACTAATATTAAATGTAATTTATACCATACGGCCAGGCAAATTAATATTAAAACACGTGACTAGAGGTCGATGGTTCCGCCTGCGTCGACACTTGATACGCCATCGCGAACTATATGCAATTTTACTGTAGCTATTCTATATAATGATATATATCTCAGGGAGAAGATGAACGATTGTTTATATAAATTTAAATGTTTTTGAGGCCAGTCGTGGCGCAGGGACAAATAGCGTGACAGGGTTGTGTAATTGTGGGTTCGATTCTCAACCTTTTTTGTTAATTAAAATGTATATTTTAATTTATTTGCTCTGTCGTCGAGGCAAAGCGCGGCGTTGAGTTCCGACACTCAAGAATGCCTCCAGAATTCGACGGAAAATGGGGAATGGAGCGTCACACCAGGTTCCCTGTGCCTACCTATATTGTAGTATGCAGGATATACGGTGAAGGCGATTTAATTTAATTTGATTTAAATTTTATTTTTTACTGCTTTTTAAAACGTCAATCACAAGCTTTATAATGTCATATTTTTTATATAACACGATTGTCATAGTTCATTTTAAATTACATGATTCAAATTTAAATTACTTTTGCAATTTTGAATCGTCGAATGAATATACAAAAACAGCTACCACCGGTTCGGAAGGCAGTTCTGCTGAGACGAGCCGGCAAGAAACTCAACAGTATTTTCAATATTGAGGTTACAATTTTTTCGTTTCATACAATAATGAAAGGTAAAATATTTTTTTAGAAAACGTATAAAAATTTGAACGTAGCGGGACTTGAACCGGCGCCTCTTGGAAACCAACCAGGCGCTCAGGCCACTAAGCCATACGGTCCCATCAAATTTCCGCTACCCAAAGATAATTACTAAGAATTATCGTCTGGCAATAGAGAATGCAATTTATAAATATTTTTAACATTTTTAAACTGTTATCCACACTTAGGAAAGAAATACTTATTAAGAAAACGTATAACAATGTTAACGTAGCGGGACTCGATACAAAGGTACCTGCTATCCTGCATGAAAAAAAATATTATTTATCCTTCAACAGTTTTGACCTTCAAATATTTTTATATTTTAAAAGTATATTTTTTTTGTATTAAAAGTGTCTTGGCCAGTCGTGGCGCAGTGGCACAAAGTGTGACTGGTAAAACCGACTGGTTGTGAGTTCGATCCCCACTCGAGGAGATGAAATATTTACTTCAATTTATATTTCCATATTTTCACTCTGGTGTCGAGGCTAAGCGCGACGTTGAGCTATGCCACTCAACACGCAGTACCTTTAGAATTCGGGAGAAACCGGGGAAAAGAGTGTCTTAACACTAGGTTCCCGTTGCCTACCCTGTTGTGTGCGGGATACAGCGTGAAGCTGATTTGATTTGATTTGAAGTATATATTGAAGTTTTGAATTGTTTTATCATTATTGTTCCATACTTTACAGTTAATTTTCAAAAAAAACATGGTATTTAGCTGGTTTTCTATGAAATTAATGAAAATATTGTGTTTGTTTACATAAATTGCTTGGCAATAAGACCCTGGTTTAGTATCAGGATTTGATACAAGATAAGCTTATTAATATAGTTACAAACTTGTATATAGCATTAGGATCAATTTTAATTAAATTAAATCTAGATTAAATGAATTTACAATACGTACATCATAAATTCACATGAAAAACATACATTTTATGTCAAATTAAATTATTTTGATTTTAAGTGATGATTTCATGGTCTTTGTTTATTTCAATAACATTATCAAATTCCACATATACAACATAATTAACAACTGATGTTAGTGCGTTTTAAAGTTGTACCTCTATTATTAAGCTACCATGTTTTATTAAGAGGCCAGTCGTGGCGCAGCGGCACGAAGTGTGACTGTAAAACTGACTGGTTGTGGGTTCGATCCCCACTCGAGGAGATAATAATTTACTTAAATTTATATTTTCACTTCCTCCGCTCTGGTGTCTGGTGGCTAAGTATCTTAACACTAGGTTCCCTCTGCCACACCCTGCTGTGTGCGGGATACAGTGTGAAGCTGATGTTTTATTAAATTCCAGTGAGAAATTAACTTTGCACTAAGCTCAGGGAGTCATAATAAAATCTATTAAATACTCGTTTGTAAATGTTACTTTAGTTATTGAGTTACCACCGTTCAAAAAGTGTATGCCAGTTCCAGAACTACATCATTTATAACTCCAACGCCTGCATGTAATGCTTCTTTACCAAGAATTTTTATGCCATTTTTCAATAAAATAAATAGAGATCTAAAGAGACCAGCTATGGAACTACCATGTACTCGTTACTGTGAAGCACCTTTGTACAGTATGCCTATACTAGAACCTCTGTAGAGTGGTAGTGGGGATATGGACAAATAGTATAAATAATATTTTGATTTAGATTTTTTAAGGTTCCGTATCTTCTAGGGAAAAAGGGAACCCTTAAAAATTATTTGTACATGTATTTAAAAAAAAGTATGGCTGTTTATATCGACAGATTATGGAATTCGTTTTCTACTCGGGAGAATAAAATATTTAATATTTTCATTTCATCGCTCGGGTAACGAGGCAAAGCGCGATGTTGAGTCAGAAACTCAGAACTCAACAAGACCACACAATATGTTGCGAAACATTAAAGGAAAATGAGAAGTCCTAACAGTAGGTTGTCTCTGCCTACGATGCGGGATTCAGCGTGAAATTAAAATAATAACAAACGTAACATATATTACTCCACTATATACGAGTGCGATATTTTTTATCTTAACTTATCTATACTTAAAAAGAAAGAACGACCTTTTAAATTTTAAAAATACATTAAATCTATAAATATTTTAGCAGCTGCAAAATCTATGTGATATAAAATAATCTTACACAAGTTAAAACGTGAACGTGATGAGAAGACTGTTGTAAGACACGTGACGGCGGGTCATCGCTTTCCAATGACACCAAATGAGGTCGGTCGCAGCCATTTAAAAAAAATAAGTTCATATTTTTTGCATATTTTTGCATCTGTTGGAAGATGAATAAAATATTCAGAGAGTTTTTATTTATAGATTATTTGAAAAAAATCAGCTCTACGCTGTATTTACATAGCAGTACATATAGGGTGTTAAGACACTCCGTTTTCCACTTTCTGTCGAGGCAATGCGTGTTGAACGGAACTCAGCGCCGTGCTTTGCCTCGACACCAGAGCGAAGAAATAAAAATATACATTTAAATAAAAAACAAATATTTCATTGCCTTGAGTAGGAATCGAAACCACAACCAGTCACGTATACAGTCACACTTTGTGCCCCGGCGCTGAGACTGGCCTCGTATATTATTTTAGTTGTTAACTTAATCAAATAAGTATGCAGCTCTAGTAGAGTTGCGAAAAGATACAAAAAACCGAACAATAAATTATATTTTTTTATTCACACTGTATCCCGCAAGTAGCAGGAAAGGCAGAGGGAGCCTAGTGTTATTGTCTACTATTCACCGAATTTTGAAGACATTGCGTGTTGAGTGGCGGAACTCAACACGCAATCAGAGCAAAGAAATAAATATTATATATTTGATTTCCTCGAATGGAGATCAAACCTACAACCTGTCACACCCTAGGGCTCTGGCCCCATTTATTATTCTAGCATTTTACTAAATCAAATAAGTACAAACTTTTCAATATGTTTGATATTTTATTTAAATGTTAAAGAAAATTTAAGTAAACTTCCTGCATAGCATATTTAAATAATATGCATCTATTTAAGTTATTTGTTTTGTATGTATATATTAGGAATAAATTATATAAAATTAGATTATAAAATCACGTTTACTTTTAAATAGAAAACAATGTATAATAAATAGCAAATAATTGAAATCATATTGTTTTTTCTTCATTTAATTATTTTAAAATCTGCAAAAATAAATTGTTTTATCGTGAATTCATTTAAAATACACGATAACATTAATTAAATATAAAAATGTAAAAATGTACCTTCAATATATGCAAATAAAATTATTTTACGATTTACATACAATGTCGGTATTCCATTTTATAACTCTTTGAGTAAGTCGCTCAATGAAAAAGAATTTATAAGAATCTGAATTTGAACCTGTAATAGTTAGGTGTCAATATATTATTATGGGATCAACGTATGGAAAACGCGTGTTTCTTATATTTTTCTAATTTAAATTTAATTTTAATTTAATTTAATAATTTAATTAGCTTCACGCTATATCCCGCACACAGCAGGGTAGGCAGAGGGAACCTAGTGTAAGACACTCCGTTCCCCACTTTCTGCCGAATTTTGGAGGCATTGCGTGTTGAGTAGTAGAACTCAACGCCGCGCTTCGCCTCGACACCAGAGCGAAGAAATGGAAATATAAATTTAAGTAAATATTTCATCTCCCCGAGTGGGGATCGAACCCACAACCAGTCGGTTTTACAGTCACACTTTGTGCCACTGCGCCACGATTAGCCTCAGTTTTTCTAAAATTTATATTATTTAAATGTCAGCTAAATTGACAGAAAATTACTACAGATATTTTTTTTTATCTCCATACAATTTTTGCGGTGTTTGCATGAGATATCTCATTATGTAAATTTTAGGGGCATTGAGTTTGGAAACATTTTTTTTTACATTACTGTTATAATGAAGATTTTTCCTACAACTTTAAATAAACAAAAAGAGAATCAAAATATATTTTTTATGTTATTTAAATAAGCGATTCCCGATATGGGTTTTAAATAAAAATTAACATAATAATACGTTAAAACTAGCCAAAGGTTTTTAGTATGTTCTACTTAAAATCTAATGTAGGTATATCACTACTGACCGCTATCTCTGCCAAACACGTGATCGGAGCACGTGGCCACTGACACAGTTTTTTTTTCATGTTGCATATAACGGCATATTGTAATAAACATTAACCTGACTAAATATATATAAATATTTTAATAATAGCCCAATTAATTTTGTATTTTTTTTTATTTCGTCTCTTTGGAGGCCCTTTATTTGAAACTGGAAGAGATATTCTAATATATGAATTTGAATCCTGTTGTATTTTTTTTTTAAATAATCTCTTTATTTTTAGGGTTCCGTATTTAAAAAGATAAAATGGAAGCCTTATAGTCACTTCATTATATGTATATGTATCTGTCTGCATATTGATACTTTTATCACGATTGCATAGAGTAAGTTTAATAAGTAGTAAATTAAAACCAAATATCCAATTCTATAGTTAATTGGAGCTCGTATATATATGTAGTCATAGGGTACGTGCCATAATCCTAGTATGATCAAGAGACGGACGGATTTTTTCTTCATATGTAGGTATAGATATAAAGAGAAATATATCACTGATAAAACCATTACAAACTTATATAATCGTCAGCAGAGCAAGACAATATTTCACGCCAAAACACCGATTAGACCTGTATAAGGCCCAGGTTCGGCCTCATATAGAGGCTTTCAGCTGGTGCACTCCAGACTTGACTCATTTTATCGCATACAATGAAAAGGCTCAATCTATGAAATGCTTGACACTTCGGGTTTGGGTATAGACGTCTACTCGCTATGAATTCTCTAGCACGTTTATAATTGAGTATTCAGGGGAACTGTTCGATCTGTTACCTGCTGCCGAATTTTTTAAACCACACAGTACGTCATAACCTCAAATACCATCCACACTATCTGGATACGGACAATGCATTACCGTGCGATTTTGAAGGAACTTCGAATGGACACCTCAAAGTCCGGCAACGTGATGGAGATCCTGATCGTGGGAGATCGCGGAATCGTTGATATCTTGTCATCAGGTCACTCGTACGCTCGTTGGCCTTGTCTTTTCCATAGAAAAGAAAATATATTTTATAGTTCATTCCTTACAAAAAAAAAATTTGGTGTTGTAAGTGAATTTTTTTGCATAATTTGTCAGCTTAAAAAAATCCTACGGAATCCACAGAGAGTCCAGAGTTGACTCGATTTTTTATATGTGTTGCATTATAGATATTTAACAAAAATGTTCCCACAAACTCGGAGCACGTGACTGCCGGGCACGTGTAGCGATGACATAATGAACCTATTCAAATACGCTATACGATACGGCTATATTTGTATATGCATTAAAATAGTCGTTCCAAATAACATTGTACAATATTTATTTTTAAAATGATTTTGATTGAGATTATAAAGCTTGAGTAGTAAAAAGCGGTTTTTTAAATTTATCTCTGGCTTACCACATTGTTGTGGACACTTAATAGAAAGGTGAAAGTGAAACAAATTAGCATATATATATACATATAGAGGCCAGTCGTGTCGCAGCGGCACGAAGTTTGACTATAAAACCGACTGGTTGTGGGTTCGATCCGCACTACTAAAATTTATATTTCCATTTCTTCGCTCTGGTGTCGAGACTAAGTGCGGTGTTGAGTTCTGCTACTTAGCACGCAATGCCTCCAGAATTCGGCAGAAAGTGGGGAACGGAGTGTCTTAACACTAGGTTCCCTCTGTCTACCCTGCTGTGTGCGGGATACAGCGTGAAGCTGATTATATGTATACATATTACGTAATGTAATAGAAAAAGTAATTAATAAAGAAGAAGATAAGGTAATTGTAAATTTTTCGGTAATTAACGAAGACTATACAGCATGTTTAAATTAAAGAATATCAGATATTTAAAATTCAAATACCCGTCAAGACGCACGTGTCGAGTCACGTGACATTAATTTTGAGTGTGTGTATTCTTTAAAAAAATAAAATGATAGCATACACTTTTATACGTAAGGATTTATTTTTATCTCTTATTTATACATAAATTTATGTATATCAATTAAATGGAGGTGTCTATCTGTGATTTCAGAATGACTGTGTTTTTTCATGTGTACGTAGATAGTTATTTACACAATACTAACATTTTGTTTTTTTTGTTTATATATCAGTCTTTCTGTTTGCCCTGGCTATTTTGGTACTATGAAAGATACGGGAAGTACATCTGGAGAATATGTTCAGTAGAGATGGAAGATACGAGATGGATGCGGAAAGGCGTATTGCTGCCGGTAACAGGATTATTGAGCATTAGCTGCATTGATGAGACGGCGAAACGTCAGCACAGCAGCACGTTTGGCCGTACACAATGTAGCGTTGGTATATGCTGTAATGGTCTACGTAGGATATGCGGAGTCAGCTTAGCTGATCGAATCCGCAATGCAGAGATACACAGGATGGCAGGTACTAGCAACGATGTCGCGGTGAGAATGAAGAGGAACCTGCTTACCTTTTTTGGACATGGGACTGCCAATGAGCAACTAATGACCTCAAAATACTAATTAAGTAAATAAAGTTAAGTAAATAAATACGAAATAAATGAGGCCGGTCGTGGCGCAACGGCATAAAGTGTGACTGTAAAACCGACTGGTTGTGGGTTCGATCCCCACTCGAGGATATGAAATATTTACTTAAATTTATATTTCCATTTCTTCGCTCTGGTGTCGAGGCTAAGCGCGGCGTTGAGTTCTGCCACTCAACACGCAACGCCTCCAGAATTTGGCAGAAAGTGGATAATGGAGTGTCTTAACACTAGGTTCCCTCTGCCTACCCTGCTGTGTGCGGGAAACAGCGTGAATCTGATTTATTTATTTTATTTATGAAATATTAAATATATATATTTACATACATGAGGCCAGTCGTGGCGCAGTGGTACAAAGTGTGACTGCTAAACCGACTGATTGTGGGTTCGATCCCCACTCGAGGAGATGAAATATTTACTTAAATTTATATTTCCATTTCTTCGCTCTGGTGTCGAGGTAAAGCGCGGCGTCGAGTTGAGTTTTGACCTATAATCCTGAAATAGGTAGAAAGCCTTGGTGTGTGAATCTGACTCTCTTAACCGGTGTTTTATGCGTATATTTTTTACATTCACCATCAATATATTTTATACATTTTGATAAGATTCATAGACGTCCAATGCTCTGTTTACTTCCACGTGCTGCGTTATCAGCGACCACAACACGTGAATGACTGATAAGTGATAACGCGTAAATGAAGTAAATTCTGTTGGACGCATAGAAAGACCCGTAAAAATTGTAATTATGTTAAGTAAACATATATCACGATGTTTGCGTTACCATTAAAAGTAACAATTTCTTTTTATTTATTCTTATTTATTTACATTTATATTTTCATTGCTTTGGCGTTTAGGTCCGCCACTTAACACTAGGTAGGTTAAGTAATTGTTTGTTTAGAATTTGGAGTGAAATCTTATAGACTGAGATCGAATCCCGGGGCCCCCAGACTTACATAATTTTAGCAGAGCTGAAATTTTGAGGATTATAAGTCTAATATGTATTAACGTTGACGGTAGGTTTATTTACTAACTTAAAAGCCTTTTCTGGAATATTATAGCATATATATATTTTTTTATATATTTTTTCAAACAGAGAGAGCCCAAAATTCTTGAGTTCCGGACGGGTAGCTCTCAAGCTTCTCGACGATTTAGGTGATATACTAGGACGTTGCTCTGTCAATTTACCTCTCAAAATACCTAGAGGGTCGGTTATACTTCCTCTTTGAGGCTTTCGCCTTCGGTTCATTAGTAACCACTGTCTTTGTTCAAATTTAACATGGCTTACATTTGCTAAAGGCAGCAAATTTGCAAAATGTATCAAACCAAGATTGACACTTTAGTGCTAGGAATTAAAAAAATCATGCATCTTCTGGTACTAGCATCATCAAAAGTAAAGCAAACCTGCCTCCGAGAATAAGATGAGTAAAATATACGCATCCCATCTCAATCTGCCACAACAAAGAGCCACTATTTAACGCCGGTTTTAAATGCTGAGGGTGGTGATAATCCACATGAACTTCAGTTGCCTCTTACAGCACCGTAGGTGCTAGGAATAGGATCACCCAGTACCAGGGTGATCCTATTCTAAGCCGGGATCACGCGGCGTAACCTACACTCATTTTGTATTTAAGCTAGCGGAAGCACGTAGGGTTAGGGGAGAGAGAGAGTAGGGTAGGATATAAAAAAAGAAACCTATATGTTGCTCCATATCCCCTCTTTCATTCAGAGAGAAGCCGACGTAAGAAACTAAGCGGGGTAACTGGTCATATGTATTTATGTATGTATAATTTACATTTTATTTGACGATTAAGTAAACAACAAAAACGTATATTAGAAATGTACATAAATTGTAAAATATTTAAATTTTGTTCCCTCGTAAAAATTTTCCGCCGACCGTTGATAAACTAGCGTATTTTAAAACATATGAATTCGTTTACTATTTTTATTTAATGAATAGGTACATACGTATGTATATAATCAGCTTCACGCTGTATCCCGCACACATCAGTGTAGGCAATGGAAACCTAGTGTTAAGAAATTCCGTAAACTCCACGCTTCGGTGGAAGGCCTGACTATTGTTAGCCACTAGTCATACTTCAGGGTATGAAACCCGCAGCCTCCATGGGTAGCACCACTAGGATAAGGGGAGTTGAAGATATGCGTACTACCTTCTCTTAGTCCCTGGCCGACGACGACGGAGCTGGCCGGCAGCTGTAGGCCGTCCACGCTACCCACTAAAATTTCATCGTGCTTCTCCTCGACTAGCTAAGGGATTCTCTCATTACCCCGGCGGCGGGAACCTGCTAGGCACGTCTCGGAGTCAAGGATGGTGGGTCTGCTCAGAATAGCGCGCGGGTGCAACCTTTACTTGCCTAGTCGGGTCAGGTGAGAAGGCGATCAGCTTAACAAGGACTCGCGCACCCGAACTAAGTGTTTCCATAGGTATAAAATAAAGCAAAGTTCCACTACCAATATACCAGCTTTTACAGGCAAGTAAAACTTACTTAAAAATATATACGATTTTTTATGCCACTATAATATAAACTAAGAGGATTAAGACCCACCATTAACACTGACGTTTTGGACCATGTGTTTGTTTCTTTCGAAAAAAAAGAAAAAGTCACATCACTTTATTTCTTTCTATAGCTTTATGTAGCAGAGATTATTTTGCCCGCATTATTTTCACACAAAATCTGTTAATAAAGCTGGATCTTTTTTTTTATATCATACTTACTATACTATATACTGTATATATACTATATATACTGTTAAATATTACATTGAACACAATGTTATGGAGAATTTATCCGACGATATAATCATTTAAGGTCAGTCCAGATGCACGTCTCTAGAATTGGGGAACGGAACCTAGGATTCCTTCTGCCTACCCTACTAATTGCGGGATATAGCGTGAAGCTGAAAAAAATATAGCAATAGTATATCGTTTAAGTACTATTTTACATCTGTAAAATAGTATGGAAAACTAAACAATATTCCAAATTTGTTTCTTGGTTATTTGTTAATATAAGAAACCAGAGAATTTTGATAAATATTGCGTTTATGTTACTAAAAGTTAATTAGCAAATTTTATTTAGTCACTCTTCTTAAATAAAGTATATAATACAAGTAACGCTTTATTTTGACCTCATGTTAGATGCAAAATTTCTATTTTTAAAAATAGATATTTATTTATTTTACATGATTAAAACAAGTAGAATATTTAAAGTTTAAGTTTGGAATAAACCACTCATATATACAACGATCACACGGTAATGATTATCACGTGTCTGTGTCGGTATAGTATTAGAGTTACACGTGGCTTTCATTATTATACTAGCTTTGTAATTATTTATAGGAAATATTTACAAAAATTTCGTAAAATCTTAAATTTATTTAAAATGCCTATCCATTTTACGATCGTGCCTCTCTATCGCTTCTTGAGCGCTCTCGCTTGCACGATCGGCTCAGGCGGAACGTGACAAAGAGTCACGCAGCCGACGTTCATCGATTAATGACGTTATCACGTAAAAAATAATATGAACTATAAATTATGTTATATAAAATCAAATAGCTCGCCAAGCGAAGCTATTGAGTATTAGGATTTGAGCTGTAAAAAGGAATAGGCTATCATATAATATAAAAAATATTATATAATATAAAAAAAATAATATATTAACTTGACATGGTTGAACAATAGGTCATTACTCATAACCTTCCGTGCATCGAACATGTTATAAATTAAATACCTAATCGGGTAATTGATTTTTATTTAATATAAACCTGTCTGAATTTATAACCATGTTATACGATTAACAGACTAGATAAAGAAATCAACAATAATAATTTCATTAAACAGTTTTTTTTAACCCAAAGATAATTTTATAGAGGTTAGATATTAAAAATTGTTTTAAAGCATCCTCGAGACATTTTCAATTAATCCTAAGTAACTTTTACTATATTTGTAGTCAAGTTATTGAGAAAAAATCGATTTTACAATTTTCACTGTTAAATGTTTTTGTTGTTAAATTAACTGAGAGAATGAACAATTTTATCAAAGCACCTGACAAAGATAGATTTGCTTTTAAGTATTTAATAAACCCTTAAAAGTAGGAAATGACAAAAACTCTTATGTTAGTTCTCAGTTATCTTATTACTTATACAGTATTGATAAAGATATTTGAAATTTATTTAAAACGTAGGGAAAAGTTTTTGGGCAACAATAAATCTGAGGATTAGGAACAAATTGGTTCCAATTTATAGAAAAATACCAAAGAATGGGCGTCCAATATGTACTTAAAAAATTCATTGTCTTCTTTTGTTATTTTCTTGGATTTTATCTCCGAGAAGTTTTCATCAAGATTTAAAGATTGATGAAGAGAGGTTTCTACATTTTTTTGAATAAAAATATTTTAGCCCATAAATGTATATTTTAAGAGACACTATTAACAATCCATATGCCAAAAGCTTAGACGTAGGATTTCTTTTCCATTTCATGATTTTCATCCATACTGTATTACGTATACATACATATGCTGTATTACTGTATACGTGAGGCCAGTCCTGGCGCGTGACTGTAAAATCGACTGGTTGTGGGTTCGGTCCCACTCGAGGAACTGAAATATTTATCACCATTTATATTTTTATTTCTCTCAACACCTAATGCCAGAAACTCGGCGGATACGGCGATGGGGAACGGAGTGTCCTAAGATACCTACCACTAAATTTCGTGAGCGATGTTGTCGATTTGATAGGTTTGGTTTAATTTAAAATAATCAGCTCAACGCTGTATCCTGCACACAGCCCCTGCTGTGTGCAGGAAGCAGAGGGAACCTAGTGTAAGCCACTCCGTTTCCTACTTTCTGCCGAATTCTAGAGGCATTGCGTGTTAAGTGGCAGAAACCAACGCCGCGCTTTGCCTCGACACCAGAGCAAAGAAATGATAATATAAATTTAAGTAAATATTTCATCTCCTCGAGTGGGGATAGAACCCACAACCAGTCGGTTTTACTACTATTGGCCTCATTATTTATTTCATCACTTCTCCATTTTTGACAAAATCTCTTATGTTCTAATTCTATTAGGCTTACATAGTAGAAAATAAAAACACGCTGTATAGTAAATACTTGAAAAATGATATATTTCCACTTCAGTGCTTAACTTAGAAGTCATCAATCTATCAATAAACATTAGTCTCATCTATGCGATGAAATTCTTTGTAGCAATAAAATACCTAAATATTTTTTATGATAGGCACTAGCGTAAAATCTTCAACGTTGACTCGACCGACCTCGACCCACATGACCGTCGAAGTGATCATAATTATATAATAACCAATAGAAAAACGGCAAAATTTTGATTTATCTAAAAAAAATATAGATTGTGTGTTCTTCTGTATTCTTCTAAATTTATGTTTTGTTGATATTAAATTGTCGGCTGTATTGGACATTTTTGATGTCGAACAGATGAAAGGGGCATTTGGTCGACCAATTTTTATACCTAAATATAATAATTAGATTCTATTCACCTTAACCATATCTTGGCTCCAGTGGCAAAAGAATGTATGAGCATATGAGTAAATAAGCCATTGATACATTCACTACTGTCTTTGTTACAAAAAACAACATCAACTTCACGCTGTATCCCGGAAACAGAAGAGTAAGCAGAGAGAACAAGTGTCAAGATACTCCGTTTCCCAATTTCCGCACAATTCTGGAGGCATTGCGTGCTGATTGGTGGAACTTAACGCAGCGCTTTGCTTCAACACCAGAGCAAAGAAATGTAATTATAAATTTAAATATTTAATTTCCTCGAGGGATCAAACCCACAACCAGCCGCGTTTATGGTCACACTTTATGCCCCTGCGTTACAAAGGGCCTCAAAAAAACCAACAAAATAATGAAAATATTACGTTATCTACAAATCAAATGCAAAGACAGTATAGCTAACTATCTGCAGTTAAGTGGCAGTCGTATTGGTGTCATGGGCTGTCCACACGTGCTCGCGTCGCGTGTATCCCGACCTAGATGCCGAGCAAACAGCTACGGCTTACCTAGTCATTTCAGCTGATGTTTGCATTCTATTATTTAATTTGAAATTAGTTTGTGAGGCCAGACGTGGCGCAGCGGCACAAAGTGTTACTGTAAAACCGGCTGGTTGTGGGTTCGATCCCCACTCAAAGATTGCATCATGTTCCTAAATAAATATAATACTTGAAATCCTTGAAATTCCCTCGAAATTCCCTTTTCGTCGCGTATACTTTTTTGCAAATATTTTTTTTACATCTTATATTTAATCTTTTTTTTTTATATCTTAGTACTTTCTGAACACTCTTTTTACTTTTTATACTGTATTTAAAAAAGTAAGAATTTTATGTGTTTCGGAGCAGTGCCATTTAAATGCGAAAATTAATTGCGCCTCACACTCTCACTGTATGACCTTTCCGCTCTAGCTATTTTAATTCGAAATGATTATTCTAGTCAACGTAAATTTCAAGAGCGTACATCGAAGACAGCTCTTGTTGAGAATCATTTTAAATTAAATTAAATTAAAAATTAGCTTCACGCTATATCCCGCACACAGCAGGGTAGGCAGAGGAAACCTAGTGTTAAGACACTCCGTTCCCCACTTTCTGCCGAATTTTGGAGGCATTGCGTATTGAGTGGCAGAACTTAACGCCGCGCTTAGCCTCGACACCAGAGCGAAGAAATGAAAATATAAATTTAAGTAAATATTTCATCTCCTCGAGTGGGGATCGAACCCACAACCAGTCGGTTTTACAGTCACACTTTGTACCACTGCGCCACGACTGGCCTCAGAATCATTTTAAAGGTTAAAATGAGACAGGAACTTGGATAGTTGCTTTGATTGAATCTACACTTAGGCTGCAAGTTCCAAGTACCGCTCTGAGCTCTTTATCTAGCAAAAAAACCTGACAGCAGCGCAGTGAATTCATGGAATGCTAATCACTCTCTTTTTTAAAAAAAGGAAGATCCCAAGTCCGAATATTCCACGATGACGGAATCCGAATCCCACTTAAAAGATCCTAGGTTTCTCTATAACAAAATTAGATATAAAAACATATTTCCTGTTTTTTTCTTATTTACTAAATAAAACAGTTATCAAAAACAGATAACAAAATATCGTTCAATAATGTATCATACATGAAGAGTAGATGTATTATTCATGGCAACGTGGGCGCGGGACCTTCACAAGTGCGAAAGATCATAATAAATATAGGCAATCTATGCGTTTTTAACTTAAGTTTATTTTTAGTACCCATTGTTTGTATGGACACTCAGAAAATCAATTTTGTTTATTGGTGAAAAATATGATTTGTTCAGTTTTCAATAATAATATTAGTATAGCCTTAATCCATTTTTTTATTAAATCACCTATTACAAAGGTTCTGTTAATTGATTTTTTTTTATTATTTATTGTTAACACTTACAAAGTATTAGGTACTTATTTAAAAAAATAAATAAATTAGCTTCACGCTGTATCCCGCACACAGCAGGGTAGGCAGAGGGAACCTAGTGTTAAGACACTCCGTTCCCCACTTTCAGCCGAATTCTGGAGGCATTGCGTGTTGAGTGGCAGAACTAAACGCCGCGCTTAGCCTCGACACCAGAGCGAAGAAATGGAAATATAAATTTAAGTAAATATTTCATCTCCTCGAGTGGGGATCGAACCCACAACCAGTCGGTTTTACAGACACATTTCGTGCCACTGCGCCACGACTGGCCTTATTTGCTTAGTAAAGTTAGTTTATTTGGTAAGAGAGATAGGGGGAGACGTCAGTTGACCTTCGAAAACACAGTATTAAAGATACTGGGGGAAGATCAGGTAAAAATCATGAGAACCCCCGGAGGGCATGTATGAAGAGGTTGATGATAGTGGACAAGGCGAAAGGGTATGTAGGGACCGTAGCGTTTAGCGTTCCGTTCTCTCTGAAAACCTCGCTAGGAATAAAGTATTTTTATAAAAAATGCCATTATGTGTTTCTACTTGTTAATTATAAATTTACCCCGGAGTCGTGAGCACCACGAGCACCACGGTTTTACCAGGTATTGAATATTATAGACGACCTGGATTTACTTGTCCATGAGTTCCATGTCCGTTAAAATGTTTTTCGCAATAGTAAAAACTTAAAAAGGTTGAAAATTCTTATTAAATAATATTATTTTACTTCTTTATTAATGAGTTTGCTGAATTTGCGCAGGCACATGTAATTCCAAATCATGTTAAGGCCAGTCTGTGACTGTAATCGCGACGGATCGATCGTTCGGATATGGATTCGATTCCCACTCGAGGAATTGAAATATTTAATATTTTAATTTATCGGCTGTGGTGTCGAGGCAAAACGCTACTTTAGATCCACCACTCCGTCTCCAGAATTCAACTGACAGTGGGGAGAGGAAGAGGACACTGCTACATACGGGATCCAATGGGCATCCTCCTCCTCCTCCATCCTCCAATGGGTATTTTTTTTTCAATACATCTGAATTCTGAGTAACGAAATCGATCAACATATTTTGATCTAGTTCTAGATACATCGTATTCCGCTGTGTTCATGAGGTGTATAAACAATTTGTGATCTCACTAATATATGTAGCTACTAACACATGCGACATTATAGCAACGTGAAGCGTGGTCAGCCATGTGCACTTCCGAATCGTGGCCACAACGTGACTTAGGGTTCCCAACACGGTGACTATAGTAAACAATTGTGATAAATGTGCATTATTTTTCATATTTTCCATTTCAGCTATTACGGTAAAAATAATAGGGAAATGTTCATACAAAAAATTATTTTATATACTATTCATGCAATCAAATAAAAGAAATACATACACGCATGGAAGTACAATAGAATTCAAAAAATATATATATTTCGAGGGTTCCCTATGAGTGTAAAGAGGGAGCGTCTTATCACTTATAGAGTCACTCTGCTCACTCTGCTGTACTAATAAAAATTTAAAAAATAAAAATGTATTGTAAAATGTATGGTAGGTTGTAGTCACTTTTCTAAGTGCCCTGCCCTAATACGATACACCCCCATAAAATTTATAACAAAAATAGTCAATAATTATTTTTTATTTGTATCACCCCTAAATATTGTACTAAAAACACATTTTTTTCTTGAAGGATTTAAAATTATAATGCTGTCGCATCATAACCACTCTAACATGCAACGTGCTACAGGATATCTCAAAATACCATAAAAAATCCTGTAGGCTGTACCTTATTTTAATATTTTTCATATGCAATTTATTTTTCTCTTTATCATTCAATGTCAAACTGAATAATATATTATTGAACTATGTAAAATAGTTCGAGATTCGATTTCCCTTCTGATTCAGATCGTGAAATATGATTTTGAGCCTTAACAATAAATAATGTTCGTTAGGTAGCCCTTATGTTATAAAAAACTCATTAAGTAAAAGTTAGCCTTTAGACTTTGAGGCCGGTCGTGGCGCAGTGGTACAAAGTGTGACTGTAAAACCGACTGGTTGTGGGTTCGATCCCCACTCGAGAAGATGAAATATTTACTTAAATTTATATTTTCATTTCTTCGCTCTGGTGACGAGGCAAAGCGCGGCGTTGAGTTCTGCCACTCAACACGCAATGCTCCAAAAATCGGCAGACAGTGGGGAACGAAGTGTTCACACTAGGTTCCCTCTGCCTACCCTGCTGTGAAGCTGTAGCGTAGCTGTAGCGTGAAGCTAATTTTTTTTTTTTTTTAATTTAGCCTTTAGACTTTAGAGAGTTAAGACACTTCGTTCTCCACTTTCCACCTAAATTCAAGAACGTTAAGCGGGCTCAATGCCGCGCGTTGTCTAATAAAGCGTGAAAATCGAAATAAATTATTCTCCTGAGTGAGAGTCGAACCTCCAATCGTCACGTTTTCAATCAGACCCTGTCGCACTGCGTCACGAGGTAACTGCAATTTGAAAACAATATGATAATTAAAATTTAATAGTAGATAGTTTCCTTTTCTAGAGTTTTGTGGAAATTTTTTGTTTATTATAAATTTTATGTAATCCTTATATTATTATTTGAGGCCAGTCGTGGCGCAAGGGCGCAAAGTGTGACTGTAAAATCGATTGTTGTGGGTTCATTTCCCACTCGAGGAAAAATATTTACATTTATATTTTCTTTTCTTCGTCTTCTTTGAATTCCGCTGCTAAACACGCAATGCATCTCTGCTGATTTTTGAAGCCATTGCCTATTGAGTGGACCGGAACTCAACGCCGCGCTTTGTCTCCACATTAGAGCTAATAAATGTAAATAAAGTGGGGAACGAAGAGTTTTACCACTAGGTTCCCCTGCCTACCCTGCTTTGTGCGGGATACAGCGTGAAGCTGATTTATTTTTTATTTAATCCTCACAATTTTTCCATTCGAGTAGTATAAATAAAAAATATGTACACAGCCAGATGGGAGGCAAGTGATAAATCGCGATTGCCATAATTCGTGTGCACACAAACGTGCTCGATGTTTACTTTATTACGTTACAAGGTGACGTTTTTAACGTTCACTCTTTGCTGCGTGCAGTTACGCATTAGCCTATAATGAGACGAGGAAACAAGACTGAGATTTCTTAGTACTGCGAGACTGTATTTGCCTGATAAGTGTCGGTCTGTATCCAGCGTATAGCAGGGAACCTAGTGTTGAGATATCTAATTTTCGAATACTTCACACCTAATTTTCGAGGCATTGCACGTTGAGTGGTGGAGCTCAACGCCGCGCTTTTTAATATATAATAATCCTCCGAGTGGAAATTGAATCCACTATCGTGGCAATCACATGGTTGTTTCACTACGCCACGCCTATTATATATAATTGAATGATTATATTGTTATTTTTTAATGTTATTATAATATTTCTCTAATAAGATTGGTAAGAGGAGTCTATTAATGTAATAATTTCTTCGTTAACATTTATTCTTCATTTTTTATTATTTTAGAACTGAAGAAATCCAGTGTCCAGTATAAAAAAATAAATGTAACTATCTCTATCTATCTATATCTATCTCCATTTCCAAATATTAAATTATTAACCCATATACTGATATTTATACACATCAGTATATTTTTAAATCATGATTCACGTTTTATTTAATATTTTCTGCTGATAAGAACTATAATATGTATATTTTCTTTTATTTTTTATTTTTATTTGATATGAGGCCAGTCGTGGCGCAGGGGCACAAGGTGTGACTGTAAAATCGACTAGTCGTGGATTCGATCCCCACTCGAGGAAATTAAATATTTATTTACATTTATATTTTCATTTCTTCGCTGTGGTGTCGAGGCAAAACGCGGCGTTGAGTTCCACCACTCCGCAACTCATGAAACCGGCGGAAAGTGGAGAACGGGGTGTCCTAACACTAGGTTCCATATGCCTACCCTGCTGTGTGTTGGATACAGCGTGAAGCTGAATTAATTTATAATTTAAATTTTGTATTTCATATTTCTTCCTTCTACGAACATATTTTAGTAAACCTATCTCTACATATAATAAAATGGTCATTGGAAATAACTAATAATCATATACATTGTGATCATTACATCAATACAAGAACTAATTGATTAATTGAACTTAGCTCTGTAAGTGATAATTGTTGTAAACAGATCACGTCACGTGGCTGCGTAGTATTTATATCTTTTCTATCTTGACACTTTTAAGATAGGAATCTTGGACATAAATATTTTTTTTTAATATATTTTTACGTTAAATTAGTAGTATATTATGAAGAAATTAAATTTATACAAAACAACATAACTATTTTGAGGCCAGTCGTGGCGCAGCGGCACGAGGTGTGAACGTAAAACCGACTGGTTGTGGGTTCGATTACCACTCGAGGAGATGAAATATTTACTTAAATTTATATTTCCATTTCTTCGCTCTGGTGTCGAGGTTAAGGGCGGCGTTGAGTTCTGCCACTCAACACGCTTGGCTTGGCTTCTATTTTTTTACTCACGCTACCGCACATAGCAGGATAGGCAGAAGGAAACTAGTGTAAAGACTCTCCGTTCCCTACTTTCCGCCGAATTTTGGAGGCATTGTGTGTTGAGTGGCGGAACTCAACACCGCACTTTCTGGACACCAGAGCGAAAAATGGAAATATAAATTTAAAGAAATATTTCATTTCCTCGAGTCGAGATGGAACCCACGACCAGTTGCTTTTACAATCACACTTTGCGCTACTGCGCCACGACTGGCCTCCATCTATTCTATTCTATGTTTAAAATTTTAAATATCAAGTGCCAATTGAATTTACTTACAAAATACATTTTTACAAAGCCAAGGTAATCCACGTCACGTTATTGTTGACATGACAGCGTGTTGTCCAACGTGACAAGAACCAGTACTTGTAAGTAATATGAGAACTAACAACTGTTTATAGTTTAAGTCCACCTTTAATTATAATGTCAATATGTCATGACACTCATTTGGTTACGTGATAGTTGTAAATATTTAGAATGTTAGTAAATATTTGATTGTAAATATAAAATATATACTCACAGGACACACCCTCGTACCCACTGTAACCCACTGTAAAAATTCCCCTGAGTGGAAATCGAACCCACAATAGTCGCGTTACAGTCACACGCATGTGTCCCTGCGCCATGACCTTATTAATATTTTCATTTCTTCGCTCTGGTATCAAGGCGCAGCGTTGAGTGGCGGAGCTCGTAATGAAAATTAAATATATCTTAAAAATATAAAAAATATTAATGATATAATATATATGTATGTTTATATCCAAGTAAGTAAAAGAAGAAAAATCGATTGACCTGGTAAATGGTGAAAATAGACCAAGCTACCTTCCGTTCATTTTATAACTAAAATATTAAATTTACCTGCTCTACATGAAACACAAAGAAAGAAAAGTATAGCGTAGTGCACCAACCAAGTCCTGTAAATAGTCGTAAAAATAATCAAATTCACGCTGCATCCCGCACACAGCAGAGAGGCAGAGGAAACCTAATGTTAGGTATTGAGTGGCGGAACTCAACGCCGGGCTTTTTGCCCACTACGACTATATCTACTTTAAAACGGGGAGGAGAGGGAACTGTTCCAGTTCCTCAAATATTATACATGCACTTGACATTGATGAGAACTTCTATGCCTCGGGAACGCAACCTGTACACCTCCTTATAATTTACTGAGGCAGACTAATAAGTTAATTAAGAAACATAGAGTAACGAAAAAGGCACGGACGATCAAAGTCTGTAGCTAAAATAAATAAATTAATGAAAATAAAAAATATATATGATTTTATAAAGTTAACTGCTTACCTTTTTAGTTTCAACTTTTTTTTTCAAAATTGTTTATGTAAAACAAATGTTGACTTGACCAACAGGCAGAGGGAACTCAGCACTCGCACTGGCATCAAGGCAAAAAGACTGAAGCCTGGTGTTGAGTTCCGCTATTTAACAGACAATGCCTCGAAAAATACGGCAGAAAATGGAAAACGGATACAATGTCAAATGTGGAACACAGCGTGAAGCTCATTTTATAATCTCTTTCTCATACTTATTTCTTAATAGGTATTCAAAATTTCGACTAACGACACAACCGTGGCTTCGCCCGCTTTATTTTGTACTTATATAGAATACTTGTTTCATATACTAAATGACATATACATGTAGTGTTATATATTTTTTTATTAAATAATAAACATGACTAGATAAACTCCAATGATTTTCAGTTTCAAAAATAAATAGTCAGTGAAATGTAAGGATATACCAGTGTAAAAAATATCAGCTTCACGCTGTATCCCGCACACAGTGGGGTAGGCAGAGGGAACCTAGTGTTAAGTCTGTCACTTTCTGCCGAATTTTGGAGGCATTGCCTTTTGACTTTACAAGTGTAAGGATAAATTTCAAAATATGGCAATATAGAATTCAACAACGCAAGTATTTCACAGATGCAAAATTTGAGATTCTACATCAAGCAAATAGTAAATATTGATATTTAAAAAATTAAAAAAAAATACATATTCTATCTATGAGGCCAGTCGTGGCGCAGCGGCACGAAGTGTGACTGTAAAACCGACTGGTTGTGGGTTCGATCCCCACTCGAGGAGATGAAATATTTACTTAAATTTATATTTCCATTTCTTCGCTCTGGTGTCGAGGCTAAGCGCGGCGTTAAGTTCTGCCACTTAACACGCAATGCCTCCAGAATTCGGCAGAAAGTGGGGAATGGAGTGTCTTAATACTAGGTTCCCTCTGCCTACCCTGCTGTGTGCGGGATACAGCGTGAAGCTGATTATTATGATTACATATTCTATCATTAGTAACCACTGTCTTTGTTCAAATTTAACATGGCTTACATTTGCTAAAGGCAGCAAATTTGCAAAATGTATCAAACCAAGATTGACACTTTAGTGCTAGGAATTAAAAAAATCATGCATCTTCTGGTACTAGCATCATCAAAAGTAAAGCAAACCTGCCTCCGAGAATAAGATGAGTAAAATATACGCATCCCATCTCAATCTGCCACAACAAAGAGCCACTATTTAACGCCGGTTTTAAATGCTGAGGGTGGTGATAATCCACATGAACTTCAGTTGCCTCTTACAGCACCGTAGGTGCTAGGAATAGGATCACCCAGTACCAGGGTGATCCTATTCTAAGCCGGGATCACGCGGCGTAACCTACACTCATTTTGTATTTAAGCTAGCGGAAGCACGTAGGGTTAGGGGAGAGAGAGAGTAGGGTAGGATATAAAAAAAGAAACCTATATGTTGCTCCATATCCCCTCTTTCATTCAGAGAGAAGCCGACGTAAGAAACTAAGCGGGGTAACTGGTCATATGTATTTATGTATGTATAATTTACATTTTATTTGACGATTAAGTAAACAACAAAAACGTATATTAGAAATGTACATAAATTGTAAAATATTTAAATTTTGTTCCCTCGTAAAAATTTTCCGCCGACCGTTGATAAACTAGCGTATTTTAAAACATATGAATTCGTTTACTATTTTTATTTAATGAATAGGTACATACGTATGTATATAATCAGCTTCACGCTGTATCCCGCACACATCAGTGTAGGCAATGGAAACCTAGTGTTAAGAAATTCCGTAAACTCCACGCTTCGGTGGAAGGCCTGACTATTGTTAGCCACTAGTCATACTTCAGGGTATGAAACCCGCAGCCTCCATGGGTAGCACCACTAGGATAAGGGGAGTTGAAGATATGCGTACTACCTTCTCTTAGTCCCTGGCCGACGACGACGGAGCTGGCCGGCAGCTGTAGGCCGTCCACGCTACCCACTAAAATTTCATCGTGCTTCTCCTCGACTAGCTAAGGGATTCTCTCATTACCCCGGCGGCGGGAACCTGCTAGGCACGTCTCGGAGTCAAGGATGGTGGGTCTGCTCAGAATAGCGCGCGGGTGCAACCTTTACTTGCCTAGTCGGGTCAGGTGAGAAGGCGATCAGCTTAACAAGGACTCGCGCACCCGAACTAAGTGTTTCCATAGGTATAAAATAAAGCAAAGTTCCACTACCAATATACCAGCTTTTACAGGCAAGTAAAACTTACTTAAAAATATATACGATTTTTTATGCCACTATAATATAAACTAAGAGGATTAAGACCCACCATTAACACTGACGTTTTGGACCATGTGTTTGTTTCTTTCGAAAAAAAAGAAAAAGTCACATCACTTTATTTCTTTCTATAGCTTTATGTAGCAGAGATTATTTTGCCCGCATTATTTTCACACAAAATCTGTTAATAAAGCTGGATCTTTTTTTTTATATCATACTTACTATACTATATACTGTATATATACTATATATACTGTTAAATATTACATTGAACACAATGTTATGGAGAATTTATCCGACGATATAATCATTTAAGGTCAGTCCAGATGCACGTCTCTAGAATTGGGGAACGGAACCTAGGATTCCTTCTGCCTACCCTACTAATTGCGGGATATAGCGTGAAGCTGAAAAAAATATAGCAATAGTATATCGTTTAAGTACTATTTTACATCTGTAAAATAGTATGGAAAACTAAACAATATTCCAAATTTGTTTCTTGGTTATTTGTTAATATAAGAAACCAGAGAATTTTGATAAATATTGCGTTTATGTTACTAAAAGTTAATTAGCAAATTTTATTTAGTCACTCTTCTTAAATAAAGTATATAATACAAGTAACGCTTTATTTTGACCTCATGTTAGATGCAAAATTTCTATTTTTAAAAATAGATATTTATTTATTTTACATGATTAAAACAAGTAGAATATTTAAAGTTTAAGTTTGGAATAAACCACTCATATATACAACGATCACACGGTAATGATTATCACGTGTCTGTGTCGGTATAGTATTAGAGTTACACGTGGCTTTCATTATTATACTAGCTTTGTAATTATTTATAGGAAATATTTACAAAAATTTCGTAAAATCTTAAATTTATTTAAAATGCCTATCCATTTTACGATCGTGCCTCTCTATCGCTTCTTGAGCGCTCTCGCTTGCACGATCGGCTCAGGCGGAACGTGACAAAGAGTCACGCAGCCGACGTTCATCGATTAATGACGTTATCACGTAAAAAATAATATGAACTATAAATTATGTTATATAAAATCAAATAGCTCGCCAAGCGAAGCTATTGAGTATTAGGATTTGAGCTGTAAAAAGGAATAGGCTATCATATAATATAAAAAATATTATATAATATAAAAAAAATAATATATTAACTTGACATGGTTGAACAATAGGTCATTACTCATAACCTTCCGTGCATCGAACATGTTATAAATTAAATACCTAATCGGGTAATTGATTTTTATTTAATATAAACCTGTCTGAATTTATAACCATGTTATACGATTAACAGACTAGATAAAGAAATCAACAATAATAATTTCATTAAACAGTTTTTTTTAACCCAAAGATAATTTTATAGAGGTTAGATATTAAAAATTGTTTTAAAGCATCCTCGAGACATTTTCAATTAAACCTAAGTAACTTTTACTATATTTGTAGTCAAGTTATTGAGAAAAAATCGATTTTACAATTTTCACTGTTAAATGTTTTTGTTGTTAAATTAACTGAGAGAATGAACAATTTTATCAAAGCACCTGACAAAGATAGATTTGCTTTTAAGTATTTAATAAACCCTTAAAAGTAGGAAATGACAAAAACTCTTATGTTAGTTCTCAGTTATCTTATTACTTATACAGTATTGATAAAGATATTTGAAATTTATTTAAAACGTAGGGAAAAGTTTTTGGGCAACAATAAATCTGAGGATTAGGAACAAATTGGTTCCAATTTATAGAAAAATACCAAAGAATGGGCGTCCAATATGTACTTAAAAAATTCATTGTCTTCTTTTGTTATTTTCTTGGATTTTATCTCCGAGAAGTTTTCATCAAGATTTAAAGATTGATGAAGAGAGGTTTCTACATTTTTTTGAATAAAAATATTTTAGCCCATAAATGTATATTTTAAGAGACACTATTAACAATCCATATGCCAAAAGCTTAGACGTAGGATTTCTTTTCCATTTCATGATTTTCATCCATACTGTATTACGTATACATACATATGCTGTATTACTGTATACGTGAGGCCAGTCCTGGCGCGTGACTGTAAAATCGACTGGTTGTGGGTTCGGTCCCACTCGAGGAACTGAAATATTTATCACCATTTATATTTTTATTTCTCTCAACACCTAATGCCAGAAACTCGGCGGATACGGCGATGGGGAACGGAGTGTCCTAAGATACCTACCACTAAATTTCGTGAGCGATGTTGTCGATTTGATAGGTTTGGTTTAATTTAAAATAATCAGCTCAACGCTGTATCCTGCACACAGCCCCTGCTGTGTGCAGGAAGCAGAGGGAACCTAGTGTAAGCCACTCCGTTTCCTACTTTCTGCCGAATTCTAGAGGCATTGCGTGTTAAGTGGCAGAAACCAACGCCGCGCTTTGCCTCGACACCAGAGCAAAGAAATGATAATATAAATTTAAGTAAATATTTCATCTCCTCGAGTGGGGATAGAACCCACAACCAGTCGGTTTTACTACTATTGGCCTCATTATTTATTTCATCACTTCTCCATTTTTGACAAAATCTCTTATGTTCTAATTCTATTAGGCTTACATAGTAGAAAATAAAAACACGCTGTATAGTAAATACTTGAAAAATGATATATTTCCACTTCAGTGCTTAACTTAGAAGTCATCAATCTATCAATAAACATTAGTCTCATCTATGCGATGAAATTCTTTGTAGCAATAAAATACCTAAATATTTTTTATGATAGGCACTAGCGTAAAATCTTCAACGTTGACTCGACCGACCTCGACCCACATGACCGTCGAAGTGATCATAATTATATAATAACCAATAGAAAAACGGCAAAATTTTGATTTATCTAAAAAAAATATAGATTGTGTGTTCTTCTGTATTCTTCTAAATTTATGTTTTGTTGATATTAAATTGTCGGCTGTATTGGACATTTTTGATGTCGAACAGATGAAAGGGGCATTTGGTCGACCAATTTTTATACCTAAATATAATAATTAGATTCTATTCACCTTAACCATATCTTGGCTCCAGTGGCAAAAGAATGTATGAGCATATGAGTAAATAAGCCATTGATACATTCACTACTGTCTTTGTTACAAAAAACAACATCAACTTCACGCTGTATCCCGGAAACAGAAGAGTAAGCAGAGAGAACAAGTGTCAAGATACTCCGTTTCCCAATTTCCGCACAATTCTGGAGGCATTGCGTGCTGATTGGTGGAACTTAACGCAGCGCTTTGCTTCAACACCAGAGCAAAGAAATGTAATTATAAATTTAAATATTTAATTTCCTCGAGGGATCAAACCCACAACCAGCCGCGTTTATGGTCACACTTTATGCCCCTGCGTTACAAAGGGCCTCAAAAAAACCAACAAAATAATGAAAATATTACGTTATCTACAAATCAAATGCAAAGACAGTATAGCTAACTATCTGCAGTTAAGTGGCAGTCGTATTGGTGTCATGGGCTGTCCACACGTGCTCGCGTCGCGTGTATCCCGACCTAGATGCCGAGCAAACAGCTACGGCTTACCTAGTCATTTCAGCTGATGTTTGCATTCTATTATTTAATTTGAAATTAGTTTGTGAGGCCAGACGTGGCGCAGCGGCACAAAGTGTTACTGTAAAACCGGCTGGTTGTGGGTTCGATCCCCACTCAAAGATTGCATCATGTTCCTAAATAAATATAATACTTGAAATCCTTGAAATTCCCTCGAAATTCCCTTTTCGTCGCGTATACTTTTTTGCAAATATTTTTTTTACATCTTATATTTAATCTTTTTTTTTTATATCTTAGTACTTTCTGAACACTCTTTTTACTTTTTATACTGTATTTAAAAAAGTAAGAATTTTATGTGTTTCGGAGCAGTGCCATTTAAATGCGAAAATTAATTGCGCCTCACACTCTCACTGTATGACCTTTCCGCTCTAGCTATTTTAATTCGAAATGATTATTCTAGTCAACGTAAATTTCAAGAGCGTACATCGAAGACAGCTCTTGTTGAGAATCATTTTAAATTAAATTAAATTAAAAATTAGCTTCACGCTATATCCCGCACACAGCAGGGTAGGCAGAGGAAACCTAGTGTTAAGACACTCCGTTCCCCACTTTCTGCCGAATTTTGGAGGCATTGCGTATTGAGTGGCAGAACTTAACGCCGCGCTTAGCCTCGACACCAGAGCGAAGAAATGAAAATATAAATTTAAGTAAATATTTCATCTCCTCGAGTGGGGATCGAACCCACAACCAGTCGGTTTTACAGTCACACTTTGTACCACTGCGCCACGACTGGCCTCAGAATCATTTTAAAGGTTAAAATGAGACAGGAACTTGGATAGTTGCTTTGATTGAATCTACACTTAGGCTGCAAGTTCCAAGTACCGCTCTGAGCTCTTTATCTAGCAAAAAAACCTGACAGCAGCGCAGTGAATTCATGGAATGCTAATCACTCTCTTTTTTAAAAAAAGGAAGATCCCAAGTCCGAATATTCCACGATGACGGAATCCGAATCCCACTTAAAAGATCCTAGGTTTCTCTATAACAAAATTAGATATAAAAACATATTTCCTGTTTTTTTCTTATTTACTAAATAAAACAGTTATCAAAAACAGATAACAAAATATCGTTCAATAATGTATCATACATGAAGAGTAGATGTATTATTCATGGCAACGTGGGCGCGGGACCTTCACAAGTGCGAAAGATCATAATAAATATAGGCAATCTATGCGTTTTTAACTTAAGTTTATTTTTAGTACCCATTGTTGTATGGACACTCAGAAAATCAATTTTGTTTATTGGTGAAAAATATGATTTATTCAGTTTTCAATAATAATATTAGTATAGCCTTAATCCATTTTTTTATTAAATCACCTATTACAAAGGTTCTGTTAATTGTTTTTTTTTTATTATTTATTGTTAACACTTACAAAGTATTACTTATTTAAAAAAATAAATAAATAAGCTTCACGCTGTATCCCGCACACAGCAGGGTAGGCAGAGGGAACCTAGTGTTAAGACACTCCGTTCCCCACTTTCAGCCGAATTCTGGAGGCATTGCGTGTTGAGTGGCAGAACTCAACGCCGCGCTTAGCCTCGACACCAGAGCGAAAAATTGGAAATATAAATTTAAGTAAATATTTCATCTCCTCGAGTGGGGATCGAACCCACAACCAGTCGGTTTTACAGTCACATTTCGTGCCACTGCGCCACGACTGGCCTTATTTGCTTAGTAAAGTTAATTTATTTGGTAAGAGAGATAGGGGGAGACGTCAGTTGACCTTCGAAAACACAGTATTAAAGATACTGGAGGAAGGTCAGGTAAAAACCATGAGAACCCCCGGAGGGCATGTATGAAGAGTTTGATGATAGTGGACGAGGCGAAAGGGTATGTAGGGACCGTAGCGTTTAGCGTTCCGTTCTCTCTGCCCCGCTAGGAATAAAGTATTTTTATAAAAAATGCAATTATGTTTATCTACTTGTGAATTAAAAATTTACCCCGGAGTTGTGAACACCACGAGCACGATGAGGTTTTACCAGGTATTGGGTATTATAGACGACCTAGATTTACTTGTCCATGAGTTCTATGTCCATTAAAATGTTTCTCGCAATAGTAAAAACTTAAAAAGGTTGAAAATTCTTATTAAATAATATTATTTTACTTCTTTAGTAATGAGAACAGCTGCGCATATTAGTCACAGATTTTTTTTTAATAATACCTGAATTTGCACAGGCACATGTAATTCCAAATCATGTTGAGGCCAGTCTGTGACTGTAATCGCGACGGATCGATCGTTCGGATATGGATTCGATTCCCACTCGAGGAATTGAAATATTTAATATTTTAATTTATCGGCTGTGGTGTCGAGGCAAAACGCTACTTTAGATCCACCACTCCGTCTCCAGAATTCAACTGACAGTGGGGAGAGGAAGAGGACACTGCTACATACGGGATCCAATGGGCATCCTCCTCCTCCTCCATCCTCCAATGGGTATTTTTTTTTTCAATACATCTGAATTCTGAGTAACGAAATCGATCAACATATTTTGATCTAGTTCTAGATACATCGTATTCCGCTGTGTTCATGAAGTGTATAAACAATTTGTGATCTCACTAATATATGTAGCTACTAACACATGCGACATTATAGCAACGTGAAGCGTGGTCAGCCATGTGCACTTCCGAATCGTGGCCACAACGTGACTTAGGGTTCCCAACACGGTGACTATAGTAAACAATTGTGATAAATATGCATTATTTTTCATATTTTCCATTTCAGCTATTACGGTAAAAATAATAAGGAAATGTTCATACAAAAAATTATTTTATATACTATTCATGCAATCAAATAAAAGAAATACATACACGCATGGAAGTACAATAGAATTAAAAAAATATATATATTTCGAGGGTTCCCTATGAGTGTAAAGAGGGAGCGTCTTATCACTTATAGAGTCACTCTGCTCACTCTGCTGTACTAATAAAAATTAAAAAAATAAAAATGTATTGTAAAATGTATGGTAGGTTGTAGTCACTTTTCTAAGTGCCCTGCCCTAATACGATACAAAATAAAAAATTTATAACAAAAATAGTCAATAATTATTTTTTATTTGTATCACCCCTAAATATTGTACTAAAAACACATTTTTTTCTTGAAGGATTTAAAATTATAATGCTGTCGCATCATAACCACTCTAACATGCAACGTGCTACAGGATATCTCAAAATACCATAAAAAATCCTGTAGGCTGTACCTTATTTTAATATTTTTCATATGCAATTTATTTTTCTCTTTATCATTCAATGTCAAACTGAATAATATATTATTGAACTATGTAAAATAGTTCGAGATTCGATTTCCCTTCTGATTCAGATGGTCAAATGCGATTTTCAGCCTTAACAAGAAATAATGCACGTTAGGTAGCCCTTATGTTATAAAAAACTGGTTAAGTAAAAGTTAGACTTTAGACTTTAGAGAGAGAGTTAAGACACTTCGTTCTCCACTTTCCACCTAAATTCAAGAACATTAAGCGGATTCAATGCCGCGCCTTGTCTAATAAAGCGTGAAAATCTAAATAAATTATTCTCCTGAGTGAGAGTCGAACCTCCAATCGTCACGTTTTTAATCAGACCCTGTCGCACTGCGTTACGAGGTAACTGCAATTTGAAAACAATATGATAATTAAAATTTAATAGTAGATAGTTTCCTTTTCTAGAGTTTTGTGGAAATTTTTTGTTTATTATAAATTTTATGTAATCCTTATATTATTATTTGAGGCCAGTCGTGGCGCAAGGGCGCAAAGTGTGACTGTAAAATCGATTGTTGTGGGTTCATTTCCCACTCGAGGAAAAATATTTACATTTATATTTTCTTTTCTTCGTCTTCTTTGAATTCCGCTGCTAAACACGCAATGCATCTCTGCTGATTTTTGAAGCCATTGCCTATTGAGTGGACCGGAACTCAACGCCGCGCTTTGTCTCCACATTAGAGCTAATAAATGTAAATAAAGTGGGGAACGAAGAGTTTTACCTCTAGGTTCCCCTGCCTACCCTGCTGTGTGCGGGATACAGCGTGAAGCTGATTTATTTTTTATTTAATCCTCACAATTTTTCCATTCGTACTCGAATCGTATAAATAAAAAATATGTACACAGCCAGATGGGAGGCAAGTGATAAATCGCGATTGCCATAATTCGTGTGCACACAAACGTGCTCGATGTTTACTTTATTACGTTACAAGGTGACGTTTTTAACGTTCACTCTTTACTGCGTGCAGTTACGCATTAGCCTATAATGAGACGAGGAAACAAGACTGAGATTTCTTAGTACTGCGAGACTGTATTTGCCTGATAAGTGTCGGTCTGTATCCAGCGTATAGCAGGGAACCTAGTGTTGAGATATCTAATTTTCGAATACTTCACACCTAATTTTCGAGGCATTGCACGTTGAGTGGTGGAGCTCAACGCCGCGCTTTTTAATATATAATAATCCTCCGAGTGGAAATTGAATCCACTATCGTGGCAATCACATGGTTGTTCCACTGCGCCACGCCTGTTCAATATAATTGAATGAATATATTGTTATTTTTTAATGTTATTATAATATTTCTCTAATAAGATTGGTAAGAGCAGTCTATTAATGTAATAATTTCTTCGTTAACATTTATTCTTCACTTTTTATTATTTTAGAACTGAAGAAATCCAGTGTCCAGTATAAAAAAATAAATGTAACTATCTCTATCTATATATATCTATCTCCATTTCCAAATATTAAATTATTAACCCATATACTGATATTTATACACATCAGTATATTTTTAAATCATGATTCACGTTTTATTTAATATTTTCTGCTGATAAGAACTATAATATGTATATTTTACTTTTATTTTTTATTTTTATTTGATATGAGGCCAGTCGTGGCGCAGAGGCACAAGGTGTGACTGTAAAATCGACTGGTTGTGGATTCGATCCCCACTCGAGGAAATTAAAATATTTATTTACATTTACATTTTCATTTCTTCGCTGTGGTGTCGAGGCAAAACGCGGCGTTGAGTTCCACCACTCCGCAACTCATGAAATCGGCGGAAAGTGGAGAACGGGGTGTCCTAACACTAGGTTCCATATCCCTAACCTGCTTTGTGTTGGATACAGCGTGAAGCTGAATTAATTTATAATTTAAATTTTGTATTTCATATTTCTTCCTTCTACGAACATATTTTAGTAAACCTATCTCTACATATAATAAAATGATCATTGGAAATAACTAATAATCATATACATTGTGATCATTACATCAATACAAGAACTAATTGATTAATTGAACTTAGCTCTGTAAGTGATAATTGTTGTAAACAGATCACGTCACGTGGCCGCGTAGTATTTATATCTTTTCTATCTTGACACTTTTAAGATAGGAATCTTGGACATCAATATTTTTTGTTTAATATATTTTTACGTTAAATTAGTAGTATATTTTGAAGAAATTAAACTTATATAAAACAACATAACTATGAGAAATTATTTAAAAATACTTTTTTAAATAGCGTCTAGATTCTAATTACTCAGAATTTTTCTTGTGCCCAATTGTCGCAAATACTAGCGTGCTAGAAAATCATTAAAAAATATATATGAAAATTCATCGAGGATGAAGCGGAATTCACCTATGTTCAATTTCGAATAAAACTCCTCTATTATAAAACTATGGCTTCTATTTTTTTACTCACGCTACATCCCGCACACAGCAGGATAGGCAGAAGGAACCTAGTGTAAAGACTCTTTTCATTTCGTCACTCTTTTCATTCAGACGTTCCCTACTTTCCGCCAAATTTTGGAGGCATTGCGTGTTGAGTGGCGGAACTCAACACTGCACTTTCTGGACACCAGAGCGAAAAATGGAAATATAAATTTAAACAAATATTTCATTTCCTCGAGTGGGGATGGAACCCACAACTAGACCTTTGTGCTTCACACTTTGTGCCACTGCGCCACGACACGACTGGCCTCCATCTATTCTATTCTATGTTTAAAATTTAAAATATCAAGTGCCAAGTGAATTTACTTACAAAATACATTTTTACAAAGCCAAGGTAATCCACGTCACGTTAGTGTTGACATGACAGCGTGTTGTCCAACGTGACAAGAACCAGTACTTGTAAGTAATATGAGAACTAACGACTGTTTATACTTTAAGTCCACCTTTAATTATAATGTCAATATGTCGTGACACTCATTTAGTTACATGATAGTTGTAAATATTATGTATGTTAGTAAATATTTGATAGTAAATATAAAATATATACTCACAGGACACACCCTCGTACCCACTGTAACCCACTGTAAAAATTCCCCTGAGTGGAAATCGAACCCACAACAGTCGCGTTACAGTCACACGCATGTGTCCCTGCGCCATGACCTTATTAATATTTTCATTTCTTCGCTCTGGTATCAAGGCGCAGCGTTGAGTTTCGCCTGAGTGGCGGAGCTCGTAATGAAAATTAAATATATCTTAAAAATATTAATTATATAATATGTATGTTTATATCCAAGCAAGTAAAAGAAGAAAAATCGATTGGCCTTGTAAATGGTGTAAATAGACCAAGCTACCTTCTGTTCATTTTATAACTGAAATATTAAATTGACCTGCTCTACATGAAACACAAAGAAAGAAAAGTATAGCGTAGTGCACCAACACCAAGTCCTGTAAATAGTCGTAAAAATAATCAAATTCACGCTGCATCCCGCACACAGCAGAGAGGCAGAGGAAACCTAATGTTAGGTATTGAGTGGCGGAACTCAACGCCGGGCTTTTTGCCCACTACGACTATATCTACTTTAAAACGGCGAGGGGAGGGAACTGTCCCAGTTCCTCAAATATTATACATTCACTTGACATTGATGAGGACTTCTATGCCTCGGGAACGCAACCTGTACACCTCCTTATAATTTACTAAGGCAGACTAATAAGTTAATTAAGAAACATAGAGTATCGAAAAAGGCACGGACGATCAAAGTCTGTGGCGTAAAATAAATAAATTAATTAAAATTAAAAAAAATATGATTTTTTAAAGTTAACTGCTTACCTTTTTAGTTTCAACTTTTTTTTTCAAAATTGTTTATGTAAAGCAAATGTTGACTTGACCAACAGGCAGAGGGAACTTAGAGTTGAGATTAAGATACTACGTTACCCACGCATCACCCAATTTTTAAGACAGGCGGAAAGTGCTCTCTAATCTTATCACCAGGACGAAGAAACGAAATCGTAACTCATTAGCCCCCCCAGTGGGTAGTGAACTGATAACCATCGTGTTTACTACCCGACTATAATAAAAAGTAGGATACATTCAAAAATAATATGTATGTATAAAAAAGTATATTTACATAAATAAATTTCTACATAGAATCGAACGTGTACCTAGTTGTGAAGATAATTAAATATGATATTAACTTATCCAAGTTTACTATCATTAGTTATAAATATGATAATATTATCTATCTGTTTCGATACATCGCCTGAAATAGAACAAGACAAGGAACTTTGTATTGATTTTAAAAAGTAATACTATTTTGTTACTATTTCTTAGAGGCACGACGTGACGCGCTTCGCTCTGGCATCGAGGCAAAAAGACTGAAGACTGGCGTTGAGTTCCGCTATTTAACAGACAATGCCTCGAAAAATACTGCAGGAAGTGGCAAATGTGGAATACAGTGTGAAGCTCATTTTCACAATCTCTTTCTCATACTTATTTCTTAATAGGTATTAAAAATTTTGACTAGCGACACAACCGTGGCTTCGCCCGCTTTATTTTGTACTTATATAGAATACTTGTTTCATATACTAAATGACATATACATATAGTGTTATATATTTTTTTATTAAATAATGGTTAACTTAAATAGAAACATGACTAGATAAACTCCATTGATTTTCAATTTCAAAAATAAATAGTCAGTGAAATGTAAGGATATACCAGTGTAAAAAATATCAGCTTCACGCTGTAACCCGCACACAGTGGGGTAGGTAGAGGGAACCTAGTGTTATGTTTGTCATTTTCTGCCGAATTCTGGAGGCATTGCCTGTTGAGTGGCTGAACTTAACGTCGCACTTTACACGTGTAAGGTTAAATTTCAAAATATGGCAATATAGAATTCAACAACGCAAGTATTTCAGTCATATTCTACATCAAGCAAATAGTAAATATTGATATTTAAAAAATTAAAAGAAAATACATATTCTATCTATGAGGCCAGTCGTGGCGCAGTGGCACGAAGTGTGACTGTAAAACCGACTGGTTGTGGGTTCGATCCCCACTCGAGGAGATGAAATATTTACTTAAATTTATATTTCCATTTCTTCGCTCTGGTGTCGAGGCTAAGCGCGGCGTTAAGTTCTGCCACTTAACACGCAATGCCTCCAGAATTCGGCAGAAAGTGGGGAATGGAGTGTCTTAACACTAGGTTCCCTCTGCCTACCCTGCTGTGTGCGGGATACAGCGTGAAGCTGATTATTATAATTACATATTCTATCGAATAAACTAAAAAAAATAACAGCTTTTCGCAGCATGATTGTGACAGGATAGACACAGAGGGAGGATCACACTCAGTTTCCTACTTTCCGCTGAATTCTGGAGGCACTGCGTGTTGAGCTGACCAGACAGCAGTAAAAAAAAATATCTTGGAGTGAGAATCGAACCTATAACCTGTCGCGTTACCTCTGTGACAGAACAGAATTGTTTATATTAAACAAAACAACTATCCAAATTTCAAGATAATCTAATCACAATAGTCGTACCATTTCAAAAGACAGCACGTGACTTTAAAATACACACTTCCTGTTAATAATACTCGACGTAAAACTAATCTTATTATATCCTTTCAAACGTAGGTCTGAGAAACGTGAGCGGAAAAAGCATTTGTATTTTCCTGCCGAGATAAACGAGTGTAGATTCTTTTTCAGCTTCACGCTGTATACCTCACGCAGCAGGTTTGGCAGAGAGAACCTAGTGTTAGGATGCTCCGTTCCCATTTTTCCGCCAAAATCTGAAAGCATTGCATGCTGAGTGGCGGAAGTCAACGCCGCGCTTTGACTCGACATTCGTGCAAGAAAATGATAATATTAAATATTTCATTTCCTCGGTTGGGAATTGAACCCACGACTGGCCTTTTATGATGAGGAAATGAGTGAATCATAATTTAAAATGAATTTGATCTCTTGAACAATTTAAGGAAAAGATTGATGTGACGTATTTAGGATTTACATTTATAGTTTTTCCAATATAAAAATGTTTTAATCATCATTAAATATTTATATTTTCCTACATAAGCTGATTGAATTGTTAGGACGTCTAGAGGTATAGAAATATTTATTTCTTAATCATAAAATAAGAAGTTGTAAGCGAGAAAAAAAATTGACGTCCTCTTAGTTAAGAACATTTTAATTATATTTTCAATTTATCAGACGAAAGCAAGGAAAAAATGTTATTAATTTCCCCGACCGTAGATCGAATCTACAAGCTTCACCAACACTGTCCCACGACGCTGAGATGGCCTCAATAAATTGAATGTTGATTTTTTTTTATCGTCACGCTGTATCCCGCACATAGCAATGATGGCGGGGGAAATCTATTGTTAAGACTATCTTATACTATATATGATGGATGCGGAAACCTAGTGTTAAGACACTCCGTTTTCATTAAGACACTTTCGTTCCGCTTCACGTTGATACGAAATTAGTATATAGCCTGTCTACTAGCTAAAATTATAAGTTATAAGTATTTCGACAATCTATAAATACATGAATAAAAAAAATACATCTAATCATTTGTAATTTAAAAAAATATATATAACCAGGCGAAAACTTCATTAAAAATTATATATCTCTATTCTTTTTTTTTCTAACTTGAAGTTAATGCTCTAGGGCCTACTGCCTTTAATAGGGATACGGAGTATCCATCCGGGAATAGGGTACTCTGTCCCTGAAAAATAGCAAGCGCTATGTTGCTGCTAGTGAGGATGCCGGATGGCGGTAAGGGCGTCCCCTATGGGACTCAAACCTCGGCTAGTGGCCGTCGAGTAGAGTGGGAAACCCACTCTATTCTCTATGACAAATACTTTTATGTTACTCCTCAACGACATTTTCTATCACGCATAAAGCAGAATGCAGAGACAACCAAATACCTTTCCGGAACTGAACGCCGCGCTTAATAAGGATTTTATATAATAGACAACCAGACATCACATGTATTTACGATAATAAAAAAATATATCAACACAAAATGGTTGTTTTCATGCTAATGCAGCACGTTGTGAGCGCTGCATGGGATCAAACGTGACCGTGATGGCTGTCTGCTGTTAGGTACTTTATCGTCCACCGGCTTTACCGCACTTCCGTAAACATCCACATCACATTCCGTGTTTTTTTCGAATTTTTATAATAAGCGTATTTTATTAACAAAATGTTATTATAATTTGAAAAAAAAAAGAAACATTTTTATTTGGTATATTAAGTTAAATTTTTGCCATTTTTTTTCAGATTCACGCTATACTTTCACATAGCAGAGTATGCAGAAGTTAAATGTTTAAAACACTCCCTTCCCCTCTTGTCGGCGAATTTTCGAGGCATTGCGTGTTGAGTGAACGTCTTGTTACCGAAATTGAAATATTAATAAAAAATAATTCATAGCCCCAAATAGGAATTGAAGTTACAACTGTCTGTGTTCACAGCCACGCGCTTGTACCTCTGCTTTACGACGACCTAATTATTTAGATAATCCATCTATTTATATATTTTATTCGATTTTAAAATTTCGGCAACATTTTATAAATATTTTGTTAAGTAAACTACTTTCATTTAACACAATAAAATAAACGTTACCAAGAACGTGCGCCTTGTTTGTCACTCACATGGTCGCTACAAGTGGGTTTCAACGGAGTATAAAGTACGTGACTTCCAATGGTTATCAATCACATGTCTATATTAAATAGATTTTAAAACGTTTCGTTTTTTTTCTTTTTTTTATCAGCTTCACGCTGTATCCCGCATATAGCAGAATGGGTAAATAGGCAGATGGAACCTAGTGTTAAGACACTCCGTTCTCCACTTTTTGCTGTTTTTTTCAAGGCGTTGCGTGTTAAGTTGTGGAACTCAACGCCTATACGGTTCTTATGGTAAACACATTGATTTATGAATATATGTATGAGTCCAGTCCAGTCGTGGCGCAGGGGCTTAAGTATGTGACTGTGAACGTGATAATGGGTTCGATTTCCATTCTAGGAAATGAAATAATTAATATTTTCAGTTCCTCGCTCTGGTGTCGGGCAAAAGCGCTGGCTTGAATTACACCACTCCTCCACACGCAATGCCTCCAGAGTTCGGTGGCAAATGTGGTACGGAAGTGTCATATGAGATCGAACGTGTATTAACATTAGGTTCCCAGACTCCCTCTGCCAAACCTGCTATATACTTAAAAAATATTATGAATTATTAAATAGACGTTCTGGTGGCAGTTATAATATAACATTGATAATGGATTCAATTACTGCTTAAAGAAAAAATATATATTTACAATGTATTTACAATTTTGCTTTTATTAAATTTTGCTGGTATCAATAATACTTTTTTCGCAAGCGAATTGATTATTTTATAAACAAATTAGAATAAAATATGTCATTCAATACCCAATAATTCTTAATCCCCAATTTGACGTTAATTTAGTGTTAGTATAATTAAATAGTTTTTACAAAAAATATATTATTTTAAATAAAAATTATTGACAATCTTTTAATTATCCAGAACAAAAAAGTTAGGCAGTAGATTCTAACTGAACATTATTATCATACTAAATGTATATAATAAAATATATAGTTGTCTATGTACAATAATTAAAAAAATATATATTATTAATTATTATATGTAAATTAATAATATATATAAAAGAAATATATTAATTTACATTTACATAATATGTACATTAATAGATAAGATTTTTTTTTAATCATTTTACTTCCATAATTTTATTTTAATTATGAGTGAGTGAGTCAATTCCGTAAAATATAATAAACTTTTCCCGTGAAATGGATAAAAAAATGTATTAATATAAAAAGCCTTTTGAAGTCAATCTCTTTGTTTTTACTATACTCCAGATTTTATCATGCTATACATATCGTACATATTAAAATATATTGAACCTATTTCAAGTATATTTTTAAAAAATAATCAATAGTTTTTTTTTCATAATTGCATTCTTCATAAAGTAAGGAAATATTTTACAAAATAATAAAAACGATTTGATTCAAATTTTACCCAAAAATTGGGACGGAAAAATGCAAATTAGGAAGTTACGTTTGAAGTACTCGAGAGAATGAAACTCTCTAATAAGTAAAATAGACAGGAACATAATAAAGTATGACGCAGTGAATAGTGCATTATATACAAAAATTATATTTCTTCGTTGGTTTCATATTTAACAATCTAATGTTAAATTCTAAAAAAAACTGCTAAAGCCTAAAAAAGACTGCTAAAAGCTAAAAAAATGATAAAAGCTAAAAAAAATGATAAATGACGGACGGTGAAACTTGAAACCGCCCGATTAATATACTATAGCCATTTTCATAGCATTCTATTCTATGGAATGCCGCTATGGGGCAGTGCTGAAGATATAAATTCAATATTTATTATCCAAAAAAGGGCTGTGAGATTATAAGCTATTTATAACCTAAGATTTCTGCTTAATGTAGATAGATAGATAGATGGATAGAAAAACTTTATTACACACAAAGCTGTTAGATAAAAATAGAGAACAATCTTAAAATAATTCCAGAGCGTGCAAAGGCGGTCTTATTGCTGACAGCAATCTCTTACAGACAACCTTTGAAGAAAGTAATTAGTCTTAATAGAAACGGGCTAGTGGACATTTTAAACATTAAAAATAATAATAATAATAACTAAATAAAATAACAAAAAAAATAATAATGACCTTATAAATAGATAATACATACATTATGATGAAGAAATGAAGATGGAATCATATACCACAGTTTTACCGCTTTCACAGAGAAGGATTCACCATAAAAGCGCGTGTGAGCAGTTGGCAACATTAGTCGATTGTCAAATCTTGATCGAAGTTGAAGTTGAGAGGATGTATCAGCGCCCAGGAAATGAAACCGGGTTTTTAAATAGGGAGGACTGAAAGGATTATAAATTAAAGTATAAAGGAGTGAAAGTCTTACAGTTGCTTCACAATTTGTATATTATAATATTCCGTTTGTACGACAACATATATAATTGTCATAGTAAAAATTGTGATAAACATACGATAGGAACGAGAACTAAAGATAAACTTGTTTTCGACTCCAATAAGTTAATGAATCTTTTATGGATCTGAGTATACGTGTATATAAAAAAAATTCGCAATATGTTCTAAGTTTGATTAAAAATAAAAGTAGCAAGTAACGGTGAACAGTGTGATAGCACTGTTCAAGAATATTTACAGGACAAAGATGTATGGGAATAATGTCTATTGAATGTGATGCAGGATAGCTGCCAGTTTATGTATTAATTAAATTAGATCAGAGGCCAGTCGTGGCGCAGCGGCACGAAGTGTGACTGTAAAACCGATTGGTTGTGGGTTCGATCCCCCACTTGAGGAGATGAAATATTTACTTAAATTTATATTTTTATTTCTTCGCTCTGGTGTCGTGTCGAGGCAAAGCGCGGCGTTTAGTTCTGCCACTTAACACGCAATGCCTCCAGAATTCGACAGAAAGTGGGGAACGGAGTATCTTACTCTAGGTTCCCTCTGCCTACCCTGCTGTGTGCGGGATACAGCGTGAAGCTGATAAATTATATCATTGACATTGATATATTTTCCTTTGTTCGATTTGGTGCCGCGACAAAGCGCAGCGTTGAGTTCCGCCACCCAACACGCAATGCCTTCAAATTTCGGCGAAAAATGGGAAACAGAGTGTATCAACACTAAGTTCCCTCTGCCTACCCTGCTGTAGCGAGACACTAACAAAAGCTATATTTTTATCGTCGCCCCAGATACTTCAATTCATTAGCGATAGTGACGTTTAATCAGTCGCCATAGCTCGGCCGGCGTGTATCAACACGAGGTTGGTGCAGGTCATTGCACGTAGCAGCACGTTGGCGTGCACGCGCCTGCAGCGAAGGACGTACGAATGCGAACAATGGGGAAAAGATGAAATGAGACATGCTTCACGCATATTTCTCTGTACTATATGTTTTATCGATCTTTGGTTGGACGTTGTTAGCTAGAGCTGTTTAAAAATTGGTGACGATTTCGTTTCAAAATATATTTATTATTTATTACCTATGCACATTTGGAAAAATATTTGTTCAAGTTTCTAAGCAAAAGAAGAGAACGTCAAGATGTCTTTTATATATTCGATATAATAATATGTAAAACGCGTTAAGTTAATATAATTGAAAATTTAAATTATCCAACTGTCCTATATTTATTGCATCATATTACATAGGCAGGGGGATGCACCCCGCCCAGCATCCACCCTTTATATTTATAGTATGAGCTGCTGGGTCAGTAAATCAATACAATCGGCGCTTCGCTACCAAAATGAAAAACTGTTTCATTTGCATATATATTGCTAAAAAAAATAAATCAGTTTCACGCTGTATCCCACACACAACAGGGTAGGCAGAGGGAACCCAGTGTTAAGACACTTTCCGCCTAATTCTGGAGGCATTGCGTGGCGGAACTCAACGCCGCGCTTAGCCTCGACACCAGAGCGAAGTAAGAAGAAGTGAAAATATAAATTAAAATAAATATCCACAACCGGCCTCAGCAAAAAACATCTTATTTACCTAAAATATTGAGGCTAGAATCGTTAAGTACATACGTCATATAAAACATGTACTCTATTCTCTATAGCAGGAGTTCCCAACCTTTTCTTGATCAAGAACCACTTTTATATCATTGTTGGTAGCAGGGACCACTATGCATGAAGGTATAATAAAAATTAACTGTGATAATTAAACAGAAACTTCGCCTCACCATCTCTAGTCATAAAATTAAAATCGTTTGCGGTCCACATTTAGGCTTCTGTAGACCACTGGTGGTCCGTGGACCATTGGTTGGAAACCACTGCTCTATAGTAACAAGAAATACCATGATAAATAGATGCTGATTTTTTATTCTAATTTATTATAACAGCCGTGGCCCTGAGCACGTTGTGTGCACGTCCAACGTGGTACACCACGTGGGGGGCAATGTGGATGTGGAGTTTTTCCACATTTGAATCACTTTACATCACTACCGGGAACCAGCCAGCCTATCTTGCTCCGGTCGGATGTAGGATATTTAAAATTATATTACGATTTTTTATAGTTAGCAAATCAACAAGAATAATTTATTTTTTGTTATTTTTGTTAGGTTTCATTGTAAATTAAATAAATTAAAAATAGGATTTCATATATGATATGAATCGTTACACATACAGTCGATATATTTATAATAAAATTGTAACTTATTGCTGTCTGTACATGGAAAATAGTTTAGGGAAAAGTTATTATATAGACACTCCGTTCCGCCGAAATTTTAAGACATTACGTATTGCGTGGCGCAACTCAACGCTGCGCTTTGCCTTGATAACTGAAAGAAAAAATAAACAAAATATTAATAAATAATAATAGATTCCTGTGAGTGGAAATCGAACCGGGTCACTTCGCATATAAGTGCTTTAAAATTTTAGATTTAAAATTATTTTCAACTCCTTTACCTTTTCAAACGGTGATATGTGAGCTCATAACAAGTGAATCATAAGTCGCGTTGTAATGTCTGCCGTCACAACGTGTCTACGTCGATGTACGAATTGTAATGGAGCGTACAATGTCAACTGAGCACACTATACATATTTTTTTTATTTTTAAATGCTTAATTAGATATTATAGTCCCTATTGCGTTTTTTGTCTGTGAAACCTAAAACTCAAAACCGCACATAGGAAATTTAACTAGATTTTTTTAAATTGTAAGTTTTTAATTACAAAACCTGGTTTTAAGATAATCTATTCACGAAATGAGAAAAGGAGAGTGTTCTTTGAAAATAAACGTTTTATCTAATGGAATTTACAATGATCACCGAAAAGTTAGACCCTAATTAGCTACAAAACAAATGTTTTAATATGACAGTACGCTTACATTACATAAAAAAACTACGTGCTTTAACAATAATCTTAAAAAAACAATATTTATTTCTACACATGAGTTATAAAGTATCTATGTTTGTTTTAAAATATATATATTTATAAATATGTATAAACAATTTTCCCAGTACAAAACTATGGTTAGCAAGTAAATACATAACAGTAAATTATTTAAATTAATTTAATCAATTTCAAAATACATAACATTATAACTTTTTAAATTTAATATCCTTAGCATTTGACAATCTTTTATTATTATAATATATGTAACACGTTACGTGGCAAATAAAATATATACATATCGTATATTATCGTTAAAAATAAATATAGAATGTATGACGTTTATTATTTTGATACATACAGACTAATATAAATTTTATCTAAAGATAAAAAGTCGAGTGAAACGTAGCTCGATGTCGGGTACGTAGCGGTCCCTGGTAATTCGTCTACACGTGTTGCACCATGCGACGTGAGCACTGCGCCTCTGATATGTTACCATTAAAGAAATTACCCTTTTGAACGGGGTAATTTTGTTCAATGCGAGCACAAAAATCTGCTTCACGCTGTAGCCCGCGTATAGCAGGTTAGGCAGAGGGAACAGAGTGTTAAGACACTCCGTTCTCCACTTTTGCAGGCTTTGCGTGTTGAGTGACGGCAGGGCTTTTTGCCTTAGTGCCAGAGCGAAGACATGAAAATATTAATAAATAATAACCAAACGAACTATCGTTGCGTTATGCTTACACCGACGGCCTCTATTAAAAATATTAAAATAAACACTCATTTTTTAACCATATGCCCATTGTAGAATACTATTTTGGTGTTTTTGTTATGTTTTAGTACTAAAGAATTTGTTTGGTTGAACGTGCTTTATCTAAAGAAACGCTGATTCGAATTGAAAAAATATTTTTCTGTCGGAGTCCACTTGTCAAGGACACCTCGCCATATGTTTCTATTTACCCCCAGAGGGAGTCACTTCTGGCAACTAAAATCACTTGTCATACATACACAACTCCAATTATTTTAATAAGAAGAAGCAGCGGGTAAGAGCTTGTGTTAAATTAAATCTTAAAATAATTCCTATTACATAGCAAGAACCATTTTATATCATTAAACTGTTCTAAAATATCGTGAATTATATTATCGTATAAATAGAACGGTATACATACTTTTAGCGAGTTGTTGGGAATTTTTATAGGAAGTTAACTTATTATAAGTTTATACGATTGCTAAACGTTTATAACTTTGTCAGTTTGGTAGAATTGTACAAAAAATATTGTTGTTGTGTCAATTTTCAAGTAAACTTTTTTTGACAGAGCGATAAACGTTTTAATTACTTTTATTATAGTTGCCGCAAAATAAAATACAAAAGTATATACGGATATAAAATTTCTAATATTGATTTGCGATTTGCGACACATGTTTTTTTTCAAATATATTTTAACAACGGATCATTATTAAATTATTGACGAAAAAAGTATGATTTTTGTTTTTTAATACAATTAAAACTCTAAAAATATTATAAAGTAAAAGTAAAAATATATTTAAGTAAAAACATATTTAAATTTATCTTCGTGCATAACTATTAAGTAAAAGATCCCAGTGCTAAAGTTGCTAAGCGCACTTTAAAAACAATGCGTGTTGGGTGACAGATTCACAATATCTAACGATACAGAAACTAAAATGCTTAAGCCATCGATAACAACTTAAATGAGAATCAAACTTACAACCATCACGTGTTTGGCCACACTATCCAATTGCATCATAACAGCGTAATTTAGGACATTAAATATTTCCTGCACAAAAGCATAAATAAGTCGTATTTATTATTCAAAACAAAACGTGATGTTTTGTGGAAATGGTGATTTTCGCATGACAATACAACTTTCCATCTCGCTCTGTGGCGCTTCAGTCTTTACGTCGAGACGGCCCGGGCCTTCGATTTTCAAACCTAGTTCGGAGCTCGAGCGATACACACGTACCAGTTCAACGCGTTCGATTTACAAATTTTGTTTTTATTGTGTTTGGCGCCAGCCAGCTGTGTATAAACAAGGAAAATGTGTGAAAAGAGGATTAGAAAAATAAAGAAAGGTAAGATTTTTTTTATAATATGGCGTGGGAATAAATAGATACAGCCATGGCAACTTGAGGCACTGACCTACCGCACTGGAGAAAATAAATAATTGTTGGTAGATATGTTTATTATTATGAAGGCAATGCAACAGCAATTGTAGAATTTTCGTTTCGTTTGTATTAATTTCTAAATAATAAAATTTTATTTTATGCGTTTTATCAAAAAAAAAAGGAAATAAGTGACAATTTACTTGATAATGATTGATACTAAATGTAGTATTTACTTTTCTTATATAGTTGATATTTGTATATAAATACTTTAAATTTTTCATCCTTACAAAAAAAATTCAAACAAAATACCATACCAACCATAATTATTTTGATTTTTACCGATGTAAAAGGACTAACTTTACGAATATAAAAATTATTAATGGGAATAATTAAAAAATATTGTTTCTAAGTATTGATGATGATTGATGAACATATCTGGCCGAATGTGATGGCTATATGTTGGCTTTAATTCTATTTTTAAAAATATTTACGATATTTTTTTTTTTTTATATTATTATAAAGCAGTGATTCGGACACTAAAAAGATATAAATGAAGGACTTTGCCTTGCTCTACCAATACGAGAGATACAAAAAATGAAAATGCCATTTCTGGTTTTGTTATTAACAATAAAATAAATTTAAATCAATAGTTGACTTATATTTATCACTACTCATCGAAAGCTTTCATAGTATTTATAATTTAGATCCATATTATTATTAATTATAAAAAAAAAATCAAGAAACATTATTTTACAATTATTTGGATCTTACATTTACATAATTGATGATATTGTAATTTACATACTTGATATGAAGTTAGTATAACAATATTTTGTTTAATAATATGATTAAATTATATGTTTTTAAAAAATGTACAACAAGCATTTCCTTCATGTCATGAGAACAGTCGATGTTAATGCAATATTTTTTTTTACTTCATAAAAAAGATATACATTATTAAGTATATATAATAAACTCAGCTGAATATTGTTCACACTCGAGAAATTGAAATATGTATTTAAATTTATTTTTTTCATATTCGCTCTAGCATCGAGGTAAAGCGCGGCGTTGAGCTCCCATAAATTTTGAAATTTCGGATAACAAATAAAAATAAATAAATCAGCTTCACGCTGTATCCCGCACACAGCAGGGTAGGCAGAGGGAACCTAGTGTTTTTAGACACTCCGTTCCCCACTTTCTGCCGAATTTTGGAGACATTGCGTGTTGAGTGGCAGAGCTCAACGCCGCGCTTAGCCTCGACACCAGAGCGAAGAAATGGAAATATAAATTTAAGTAAATATTTCATCTCCTCGAGTGGGGATCGAACCCACAACCAGTCGGTTTACAGTCACACTCTGTGCCGCTGCGCCACGACAGGCCTCAATTATATAATTAATATGTTATAATTATAGCAGATAATTTAATAGCATTTATACATACTTAATAAATAAACCTTATTTTTACCAGTTTATTAAAATTTTTAACTTTTTTAATATAGATTTTATTAAAATTAAGTTCTCTAATGAAATGGTTCTACAGAATGATATCTATACATTATGTAGTTTAATACGCAAGATGTCAGCCATTGATTGAGTTAGGTCATTCACCTAGCTCATACGTATCTAGTCTAACACTTTCTAAACAAATCAAAACCGTTAATATACTAAAATTTGTAATATAATGATATCATTGTTTTAGAAATGTTATAAGATCTTTCAATTTTTTGTATTCTTTTAATTTATTAATGCATTTATAAATTAAATTATATCATAAAATGGATTATTTAAACTGGCAATAATTTTAAAATAACAAAATGGCGTATATGTATGTTTACCTATAATCTTTAAACACAAAATAAGTTTAGTTTTTTTTGCCTTTACGTCATTACGTACTAGTCAACAATTAGTGACAATATAGAGAAATTATCAGTTGTCGTTCTGAATATAGCTCGGGGGAATGTGACTCAATTTCAGTTTTCCTTAATTTTAAACATTATGGTAATATACAACAAAAATATGCATAAAGTAGAGTTTACAGTTCATAAACTAATATTTTCTTATCAATAATATATATAAATATAAACAATATATTAAACATCCATAATGATGGTAAAAAATTGTCATCTATCCATATTTCTAAATCGTACAAATTAGTTTACGTTAATAACTTTACTGAATTCATTTACAAACGTGCATGTTGTCGTTTTAATTTTTTTATTTCTTTTCGAAAATACTATTTTATTCATACAATAGGATAACGAGAAAGGGAGTATATTTGTTTGTAGTAACCTTTATTGTTTAAGGCCGTTTACACATGGTTATAACTCAAACGTAACTTTACCAACAGTAAACTTTTATCCTTCGTCTCGGTAAAGGAAAAATAAGATGTCTTACGCTGCGCATTTACATTTCACATATTGACAAATAAAATTAAATACATATGAAAACTGCGATAAGTAAATTTAATACTTTAGTATTTTAATATTAAATTAACGACCACAGTCTTAGAGAGAGTCGTGGCGTAGGAGAACATAAGGGTGCAAATGTAAACGCGACAGGACGTGGGTTCTATTCCCAATCGCTCGTTCTAGTTACGAGACGCTGTGTTCCGCCAGTCAATTCTTAATGCCTCCAGAATTAAGTGGAAAGTGGGAAATAGAAGTATCTTAATAAGAGCGGTTTTAACACTAGGTTCCTTCTCTCTACCCTGCTATGTGCAGGATACAGCGTAAAAATATAAAAAAAAATATATATATAATTTTGTGCCAGCTACATTTAAGTGTATCACGGCCATTACTATGAATATTTATCCAGCACATTTGTGCTTATAACGCTACTTGCCTACAGCATAAACGTGATGCTTAATTTCCATTTTAACTGTTTCCTTTATACATATTTACTATTTTGAATAATTTTGACTTATCACCCACCCATCCATATGAATTGTATTGACAATAATCAATTTCTAGCTATAGGCACGACCAAGAGCGTAGGAAGAGAGGAAGGGGGTGATCCGTGCCCACCCCAGAAATTTTTGTAATTTAAATTGTGCCCTGAAGTATTAAAAAAACAACGTTTATAGGAACATATCTGTTCAATGGGTTTCGCCCAGGAAATAAGTCTAGATAAAAATCTAAGATCTACCCAATATGCTCGTAATGCGCAACTAAAATATTTGTTATGCCTGAGAATTTCCAACTAATATAAATATAACAATAATAAATTATTATTTTCGTGTCTTAACGTTTTCTTGATCGAAATCCGCTTAAACACTGCTTAGGTAGTAAAAATAAGGTGTATTTTTTTCGATTACTATTTCTATATTTGGCAATGTTAATAGTTAAAGAAAAATTTTATACAAGTCGATACCCAACATGGTCATAATTTATATACAATAACAATTTATCTTTATATATTTTTTTCCGATTTCACTCAACAATTTAATTAACAAGGTTAATTATAATGAAAATATTAAAATTGGTGCATTCAATTTTGCATTTAACGTAAAAGATACAAAAGATTATGAATATTTAATTAATTAATTTAATAAAAAATATAAATACTGCAATTTATCACCTAGTACTCACATATACACAAGTACTATTAAAAAATCTTCAAGTCGTAGCTTTGAAAATCAAAGTTAAACAAAATTCAAAATATATTTAATTTTTTTTCGTTTTCTTTTAGCGTCATACTATATCCCACATGTAGATTGGAAGGCAGAGAGAGCCTATTACTAAGACACCTCGCTCCCCACGTTATTGCGTGTTGAGTGGCGGAACTCAACGCTGTACTTTGCTTACATACTTAAATATTTAATTTCTTATACTGGCCTCGAATAATATTTAGCGGCACACAAAAATCAATTCACATAATGAAAATTTAATAAGTAGGTATAGGTATATACAGACGTTAAAATTCCCGTCATGCACGTGCCCGAAGCACGTTGTATTTATTGGCGGCTGGTTTTTGAACGTATGCGCACATAACGTGACGGCTGCATTCTCATTTACGATCATTGGGAACGTTATTTATAATTTATTGTTTTGATTCTCACGATAAATTATTTCAATTTGTTATTGAAAATGTTATTTTATATTAACAAAATATTAAGGATTTGTTCATTATGAATAAGTGAACTTAAATAATAAATGTTTTAGTCGAAGATTACACAATTTACATAAACGGCAATTTGATATATTAAGATAAAACTTAAAATCTTTTTTTGTTTTTTAAAGAAGATATTTTTTTCTTATTCAATATTTTTTTTATTGTTACAGGCTCTCAAGTAACTCGCCTTAGGGAGGCAAGGCGCTTGCAAAGAATGCATTGGCTGTCTGCACCAGCACCTGTGGAGGCAACCACGCCACCACCACCACCGCCTACCACCGTGGACAAGACCGCTCAAAACAGAGTTATTCTTGAATTGGCATTAAAAACAATAGCGCTAATGCAAAAGAACAGGCTGATTCAGCAAAAAATCATTGCTCTACAACGAGAAACATCGGAATTCGTAGCTGCGGTTATGAGTAATCCAGAGAACAGGCGGCGATACTTAGAGCATGTCCGGCTTTACACCGCTGGTCTCATCACCCTTGTTCCATCAGAAGAAGAAAGAAATAAACCACTAAAATTAGAACCTAAATCGTAAACTTATTTCTTAACTGTGTACGAGAGAAAGATTGAGAGAATTTTATTCCTTGGTGATTTATACTATGCATAAGTATGATTATTGTGATTTTTTTAGGTTTATTTAAGTACTTATTGATGAAGTAAAACATCGGCAAGTCTTTTGTTTTAGCTTTTAATAATATTTAAAACAGTGTCTTATTTGGAAGAGTTGTGGTTAATTTAGGAACCTTCTTGTTGTAAACTTTTGAGGTTGTTATTAAAGAGGCTGTTGATGTACATATGTATCTAGATTTACGTCTTTATGATTCTTTGTTTTTTTTTTTTATTTATTGGATAATGACAACAGTCTATGATTTGAAAGATACATGTTTAAAATATTATAAAAATTGAAAATTATATATATAATTATACTAAAATATAATATGTTATTACTTTTTTTCACAATCTCTTGTAATATATATTATTATTTATATAATCTAAGCCTTATTCTTCAAATTGTCTATGGTATTTAATCAAAATTATACATTAGGTATACGTACAGCTGAAGAAGCTTAAAAATACTCCTAGTTTTAAATGCTATGGCTAATAACTATATTATATTGTTCTAAGGTTTATAATTTTGTTGTTGCAAGTGATGTATTACCTTATATCAAGAAGGATTCTTTTTAGGTAAATACTTTTTTTTTAAATTCAAATGAATTTGATATAGGAAGCATTTAATAGTAACTAGTTCTCTAATTTGCACATGTGCAGTCGACGAGTGTTCATTTTAAATTTGTTAGATACTGAATTTAAATAATTCATTCACAAAATTTAATTTGTAAGTATTATCGTACGAGTTGTGTGTAACTATTGACATGTTATCCAGTTTCTTATTTGTAATGTTATTAGTATTCCAATTAAATTCTATATTGTAGATTAAATTAAAATGGACAAGAGATAAAATTTCAATAAACACCGTTTAAGTTATGTCTACTTGTTGTCTACTGTTTTATTGAATATTTCATTCGTGTTTAACGCGTAAAGTGCAAACATTTTTTTTGTACATTGACAGATTATAAATGACATTACAATGCCGAGAATGTCACTTTTTTTTATTTAAAAAAAAAGATAAAACTTGCTATAAACAAGCAAGTATACTATAAAACCAAATTAAATTGGAATGCATTATCAGCTATAATTTATAACTTTGTAAAGTATTAATATTGTTAAATATATGCACAACACTCCCTGTGTAACTTATAGGATAAACTTAACTTACGCTTACAGTTTTTCGGTTTATTATTGAATGTGGGTATATATTTTAGCTGTTTTCCAAATAAACTAGTCTGAATGATTAATTTCTTTTTTTTTATTGCTTTATCCTCATTGACCTGATCAATAAATGTAATTATAAAATACGTTAATAACAATTTACGTCTGCACGTGCGAAGGTATACATATTTTTAAATTTGTTGCAGTAGATACTTCCTTATTATGGAGAGTTGTTAGTTTTTTATAGTCTATTTTTGTAGCTTCACATTGTATTTCGCACACAGCTGCAACAGTTAGGCTGGCTTTGGCACAGGGAACCTAATGTGAATGCACACCATGCTCTATTTTCTGCTGAATTCTGGAGGCATTGCGTGTGGGTTCGATTCCCACTCGAGAAAATAAAAGACTTAATATTTTCATTTTTTCGCTCTGTTGTCGAGGCGAGTCGAGAATGGCATTGAGTTCCGCCACTCAAGTCACAATGCCTCCAGAATTCGGAAGAAAATTTCGTCCTTTGGGCCCCGTCGACCCCCGTGAGATATTACTGACCTCGCCGCCTATTACGGCGGCAAAAAATTCAATAAAGTCAAAATTGAATAAATTAATTGAAACTTACGGGTGAAAGTTTCATCATCAGGAAAATGTTATAAAGAGCTAATCTTTGGCCTTTATAGTATGTAGTTTTAACGTATTTTTTTGGAGGATATGTAAAATATCCTAGAATAAAATAATTCAACACTTTGTTTACAGCCGCAAGCCTAGGCTCAAGTTCCGTGGGTGCCACGTAGTACTTGCACTTAATGAAAATAACCTTATGAAAATAAGTCTTTCGTGTTTAAATGTATAAATTATATAGCCTATCTGCAGCACAATAAAAGAATTATAGGTAGTAAGCGGTCGAATCCATACTACTGCGGAATTATAAGTCTTAACTGACTTAACCGCCAACCAAGATATTGTTTATCTGGCATAATGCAAACGTCATGTATATATATATACCAATGTCATTTGTCAAATGTCACTTGTCAATGTATCGCAGTCTCAGACTCGGTGCGTTAAATAAGTAATGCTTCTTCTATTTAAAGAAGTAACCTACTAATTAAATTACTTAATAAAGAAATATTATGTTATAAAACAAGTATAATCTATCACAATGAAAGCTGTAATTCAACGTGTCATGAATGCAAAAGTTGCAGGTAAGCTGTCGAACAAATTCACAATAACTCACAATCATAATTTTTCATCATATTTTATTTATAGTTAACGGAGAAACAATTAGCAATATTGGACAAGGAGCGTGCGTCTTCATAGGAATCTGTGTTAATGACAATGAAAAGGATATGGAAACATTGTAAGTACGATGTATTTTTATCCATATCTATTGTATACATAGATTAAACCGATAGAAACCCTTTGGTTGATACCAATATCTTGAATATGGACTAAACGTTTGATCTTTTTTAAATATTCTTTTTTCATTGTACATGTATATGACTGTTAATTTCGACTATTTTCTTTTCGTGCACATTTTGTATGTTCATCTTAATCTGTTGCTTCAAAAGTTTGTTTTATTGTTTCTAGTGCTCGAAAAATATTAAGTATTAAACTGTTTGATGATGAAAATGATAAGAAATGGAAAAAGAGCATTGTGGATAAGGATTTTGAACTTCTGTGTGTTAGCCAATTCACATTATATAACACTTGGAAGGTATGGTAAAAGACTTAATGTACATTATTGGCATAGTTAATATTATTGAATATGAATTTATATGGCAATAAGTATCTTAAGAAAAAGTTTAGTTTTTCTGTTCATTGCAGAATCAGAAGTTTTATAATTTCCTAATAATATTAAATTTAGGGGAACAAACCTGATTTCCATAATGCAATGCCTACGGAGAAAGCCAAGGAGTTCTATGAAAAACTTATTGAAAGATTAAAAAGCATTTATAAGCCAGAGAAGATAAAAGGTAATTAATCACATTAAAGTATATGTAATTAAATTAGCTTCACTTGTATATGAGAAAGTTAAAAATATTTTGTTTATTAATTTAGTTGTTCATACAATATTGTGATTATAAGCAATATATTTTAATTTTAGATGGTGTATTTGGTGCCTATATGCAAGTTTCATTACAAAATGATGGACCTGTTACTTTGGAAATTGAAATATCTTCTCAAAATATAAATGAAAAAGGAAACAAAAAACAAAAAGCAGTTGAAGCAACAGATAATAAAGAGAGCAAAATAAATGATTCTGAAGAGTAAATTATTTTTAATTTCAAACATTCCTAATAATGATCAAATTTAAAATTAAGGCTATGTAAAATAAGGCCAGTTGTGGCGCAGCGGCACAAAGTGTTACTGTAAACCGACTGGTTGTGGGTTCAATCCCCACTCGAGGAGATGAAATATTTACTTAAATTTATGTTTCCATTTCTTCGCTCTGGTGTCGAGGCTAAGCGCGGCGTTGAGTTCTGCCACTCAACACGCAATGCCTCCAGAACTCTGCAGAAAGTGGGGAACAGTGTCTAAAAAACACTAGGTTCCCTCTGCCTACCCTGCTGTGTGCGGGATATAGCGTGAAGCTGCTATGTAAAATATGCTATGGCTATGACCTAGCATTATTTCCAAATTCAATCAAAGTAAGATTTAACAGTGTGTCATATTCCAAATTTCAACATATATTGTCTTTTATTAACATTTTTATTCCACATTAAGAATAGTTTTTTTTTAGAAGATGTATAAAAATGTACATGTTGGTTATTGAGCGACAAATGTTAATGCCGCTTTTATATTGGTACCAGAGTGGATAAATAAAAAAACATTCCTTCGAGAGATTAATTGTCACAATGACCTCTAATATCGAAAATATATTATAAAAAGATGAATGTGCGGAGTCTGAGATAGAATTAGACGGAATTATTGGACGGTTGAACTTCAATAAATAAAAATATATTCGAAACCGTAACAGTACATTATTTTATAATAATGCTAACTGGAAAATAGACTTACTGAGTTCAGTGAGTAACTTTGGAGCACTTGTTGAATGCGATTCATGAATTTGGAACGAAGTCGCAGAGTTTAGCGAGTTTCTAGTTAATTATAGTATTAGTCAAAGGGCCTGAAACACTGTCTGTGCCTAGCTTTATTAAAAAAATCTGTTAGTTGTAACACATTTGCGTAAATAATGCGTTCTATCATCTGTGCTTGTCAAACAGACAGACAGTCAGCTTAGCTGACATATCAGTGTAGCTGGTTGTTTTGTTTATCATATAATTATAAATTGCATTTTCTACGAAAAAAGACTTTATTTTTAATTATTACCTACACTAATATGAAAGCCATTATTCAAAGAGTAAATAATGCGAAAATTATATGTAACTTACTTTATAATTTTTCTTGTTTCGTTTCAATCAAATTAAAATATGGTTGTTGTTTAAAATTATTACATTATAGTGCAAATATTTATTTTCAGTAAACGATGATATACCTGTTAGCATAGACAAAGGAATTTGTGTCTTAGTTGGTGTTTATAAAGATGATACGTTAAAAGATTTAGAACACATGTAAGTGTAAATAAGAGTAAGAAATCCTACATTTTTATTAATTTACCACAATTTTAATACATAAAATTACAGTGTCAGGAAAATCTTAAGCGTAAAACTATTTGATGATGATAATGGAAAGAAGTGGAAAAAAAGTGTAGTGGACAAAGAGCTAGAAATATTAATAGTTAGTCAGTACACAATTTGCAATGGATGGAAGGTGAATTTATGTTTATGTTTTAAGTGTATAAGATTAATATATTTAAAAAAATATATAATAATATATTAGACTACATATAAAAAATACTCTTGCATTTGTATTAATTTTCTAAAATAATTTTCAATTTTTAGTTTTAACAAAATTTTAAAAACATTCAAATACCTGAAATTTGTGTTCTTTAATAGAAAAGAAACTGGACGCTTTTGGTATATTTGCCTCAATTATTAACCTTTTGCAGAGATGTAACATGTTTTAAATTCTTGTTTCCAGGGTAACACACCAGATTTTCACAAAATAATGAATGGAGAGAAGACACAAGAATATTATAATAATATGATGGTAATGTTAGGAGAACAATATTCACAAGAAAAAGTTAAAGGTATAACTGAAATGTGACCATTACTGAATATTTTTTTTGAACAAAACCAAATCAACTTCATGCTGTATCCCATATACAGCAAAGTAGGCAGAGGGAACCTTTTGTTAAGACACTCCATTCCCTACTTTCTGCCGAATTCTGGAAGCATTGCGTGTACAGAGGCAGAACTCAATATTGTGCTTTATCTCGACACCAGAGCAAAAAAATGGAAATAAAAATTTATAATACATTTAATGAGGCCAGTTGTGGCGCAGTGGCACGAAGTGTGACTGTAAAACCGACTGGTTGTGGGTTCGATCCCCACTCGAGGAGATGAAATATTTACTTAAATTTATATTTCCATTTCTTCGCTCTGGTGTCGAGGCTAAGCGCGGCGTTGAGTTCTGCCACTCAACACGCAATGCCTCCAGAATTCGGCAGAAAGTGGGGAATGGAGTGTCTTAACACTAGATCCCTCTGCCTACCCTGCTGTGTGCGGGATACAGCGTGAAGCTGATTTAATACATTTAATATTCTTGAGTGGGAGTCGGACCCACAACCAGGTGCATTTACAATTACACTTTGTGCCTCTTCATCACAACTGGTCTATTCATCATTCATTGTTTGTTGAGTGGCTGGACTGAATGCCGGGCTTTGCCTCATCAGAACATGGAAAAAAAAACATTAAATATTTTATTTCCTCAAGTAAGAAATTAACCCACAACCTGAAATTGATTAATTTTGATTCCATATATGAAATTTTAATAACCAGTAATTGAATTGAAAATAATGAAGTTGTTTTTTTAGCCTAATGAATGCTTACAAATAAGTAATAAATAACATATAAATAACATTTTTTGTGTTGCCATGTAAATGAAAATTTTCGAAATTTACATACAGATCTTAATATAAACCTATAGTAATTTTATTTTCAGATGGCGTTTTTGGAATATATAGACAGTTATACTTAGAGAATGATGGCCCAGTAACATTTCAGATAGAGTCACCGGCGTCATGTCGTCAAGAAATATGATGAAATACATTGGGGCAATCATGTCACAATTTTACATTAACTTGTACCTATGAATAATTATTTATTTTAGTGTTGTTGTAATTTATTTTATATTTATTTAAGTTATTTTAGTGACTTCAAAGTTTAAGTTACTATAATATTTTATCTTTAATTAAATGTCATCTTTATTACTACTATGTTGAATTATTTCGGAAGCTTTATATTTTAAGAATTCTGTTCATGTAACTTTACATCCTTTTAATGAGTATAGTATGAGTATAGTATGAGAGCCAGTCGTGGGTAGGATTCCCACTCGAAAAAATAAAATAATTCATATTTTCATTTCGTCACTTTGGTGACGAGGAATAGTGCGGCGTTGAGTTCTGCCTAGCGGAGAACGGAATAGGAACGGAGTCTTACACTAGGTTCCCTCTGCTTACCCTGCTGTGTGCGAGATACAGTGTGTAATTGCGTAAAAAAACGAGAGATATCTCTCTCTCGTTCGGGTATATTTTTGCGAATGAAAGTGGCAGATCGGCAACGTTTATAAGTGTTTTTGTAGTTCTGTTGGCATATATTTATAATGCGTCACACGTAATACAGTGTGAAGAAAATAGTAAAATGAAAAAAAACCCACTAAAAAAAGACCTAAGCTGTTGACGAATATTGAAAATATTTTTTTATATGAGTTTGAAATATTTAATCCCATATGCTGTTCCCATAAAAGGAGCGCGGACGCTTCCACTCTGTATAGATATTAAGCGAAACCGCGAGCGCCGCTTGTCTTGTTTTAAATAATATCATATTTTATATGTATTGCTGATATTATATTTAAAATTTTGCACGTACCTACTAATATAATAAAGAAGGAAATTAATTAACCTGAAAAGGATGTAATATAAGATCAATAATAAATATTAAATAATAATATCAATAATACATAACAAAATAAGTATACTAATTAAAAAAATTACACAATGGTTACCTTTGCAATATTTTTATAAATGATTTTTAAACATTTAAAACATTAAAAGATTTTGAAACAGAGCTTATTCGCATTACTTAAAAAAAGGTCATACTTACTATAAATATTTGATTATATTAAAGAAGTTGAAATTTGACTTTTATCATGTTTGGATTTGCCAAATATTTTATACAACCTTCCGAACGCGTCCATAATATCATATTTGAAGGAGCGAGTTTTCGAATTTTGTGCTGCTATAGCAGTCTAGAACTCTAGATATGAAATCAGTCCTAGCACAAAAGGCCGCTTCGGCTGCACTTGTTGCGCTTTTCATAAATAAACAAATACAGAATATTATAGAGAAACAAGACTTATATCTATGTGAATATGACTTAAAAATATAATTCCATTCCATTTCTTTGTACAAATGACCCATAAATGACCGTATTATTAAAAATGTTATGTTTATTTCACTCCTACATTCAGTGCAAAATCAATAATCGCCTAAAATAGGTGAATTCAATATCTTGTCTTGTTTTGTTCGTCATATAACGCTTACCGCGCAGCTTCCGTAACAGGAGATCGAAGAACTAAAACTGTTTTGTTTTAAAATCTGTTGAATCTATAGCGTACATACCTAAATGTTTTTTTAAAGTAATATAACTTAATTGTGAACCGACAAATTATTGTTATATTTATATATATAGTAAAAGTGGTCCATCTTTAATCGATGGCCATTGATTTCGGGCATGTGACTGTTATTTATTTTTAAATATTAATTGTTATTCATTTACTAGATCAATTTTTTCTCAATGATGGCTACTTTGAACCCTAACGTGGTAGTAGATGCTGATTCCCAAAATAATATATTTAAAGTGACTATACTGCCACCGTTTTGGGCTGATCGTCCAGCACTGTGGTTTTCTCAAGCTGAGGCGATTTTTGAAACTGCTGGTATTACGCGAGATAGAGCTAAGTACGGATACGTTCTTAGCCAACTACCGGAAAGATTTGCAGCTGAAGTGGAAGACATTATCACGAATCCTCCCAATGAAGACAGATACAATTATCTTAAGGCAGAATTGATTCGTCGTCGAGTTCGCCAGCAGCTAAGTAAAGAGGAGCTGGGTGAACGTAAGCCTACTCAATTTTTGGCCCATCTACGAGCGATCGCTGGGAATTCACTTCATAACGAAGCGATATTAAAACAGGTGTTCTTTCGCCGGCTACCATCTCAGATGCAAAATGTATTTTCTGGGCACACGGACATTCCATTGGAGAAGTTGGCTTCATTGGCGGATAGAATTTTGGATTTTTCAAATCAGAACACGCGATCAGCACCGTCACCGTCTTCTGAGTCTGAGTCATCAGAAAACGATTCCCAAATAGGGGATTTGACGCATCGAGTTGAATCACTCACACGTCAAGTATCGCTTCTGACTCTAAAACTTATGGAACACGTAACATCTAACAAAACTCAATCTCGTGGACGCACTGGAAATGATATTTGCTGGTATCATCGACGCTGGCAGAATAAGGCACACAAATGTATTATCCCTTGTGGCTGGAATGGCTTGTCCAAAAGAGATAGGTTTTAATGTTCATCGTTTTATCTATTTATCTGATCTTATCTGATTTTATAATAATTCGTTTCTTATTTATGAGCTCATAAATTTTTGTCTTAAACAATATCAGTGAAGGATGCTAGCGACGGTCTAACTTCTTTTTTTTTTTGGAAATTTCTGATTTGCAATGCGATTTATACACTATAAGTAAACAAACCTACCAAATATGCTTTAATATATTATATTTTAAAATAAAGCTTACAGTTCCTATTATTTCTACTCTGAACCGTTTAGTTTTAGAAAATTTTACAATAAATGTCTTATAAATAGAGATTACGATTAGAGTGTGCTTGATGTGATTATATTTTGCTAGTGATTTAACTGTTCATTTAGATTTTAACATAATGTTAAGAAACTAGATAGGACACATGGTCTTATTAACTAGTTCGTACATTCATACAATCTAAATAATCCTATATTTTCTGTCCAACTTCGAGTTCGGTATTAGAAATGACTTAAAAATTTTAGAAATTTTAAATATTTTAATTTAGTTATACAACTTTAATTGTAATTATTACAGTTAAGCAGAAATAAGAAAATCTATGTCCTATTGATCTCTATGTTTTTTATTATCTATTAGAGTACTAAAAATTATATTACTCCAACATATGTACATGTCTATTTAATATAAATAAATGTTCGAAGTATTACGTATATATCGTTTTATTTCAAATCACCTATATTTAATTAAAATATATATTTGTTTTTTTTTTAAATAACTTCAGTGATGTTTTAGGGTCATAATTGAAAGGACAATTATATTTCTACAACAATTATATTTTAGTAAAACAAAATATTCTATACACGAATGTCAAAAATGTAGCTGTTTATCTATGTATATGTCTATTATATAATTTAATTTGTCAACAAAATATTTTAAATTTAAAAGTGTTAGTTTTTTCACTTCAAAGCTGTATCTCACATAAAAAACGGTAGCTAGAGGTGTCACCTTGTGTCAAGACAGTCCGTCTCCCATCTTGTCAAATGTATCGGACTTACATAATAATATACTTGTCCAGTGACATAATTCAACGCCACATTTTGTCTTGACAGAGTGGGAAAATGAATATAACCAGTCTGATGACCACTATGATCACTGTAAATATTAGAAAAAAAAAATCACATTAAGTATATTTTATTTTCTTGTTCTTGTTTGTCCTGCGTTGTACCTTATAGGTTTTGGATCAATTAATAAGAACTCAAATCTAAATCTTACTAAAACCATTTCGTTGAAAGCATGAATGTATTTTCTATTTTTATTATATTAAATTAACACTTAAAACTAGCGACCCTTCGCTTGCTTGAACTTAAAAGAGCTTTGAAATGTCGTGAAATATTTAATTTTATTATTATTAAGTATATTTAATATGGGGATAATTCTAAATATAACATCCAAATAGTATCTAATAGTAACTTTGTGTAATTTACCATAACAAGATTCAGATACTGCTGCTATTATTGTCTTTTGTTACTAACTTTGTAAAAAATATATATTTTATTAGGATATTTAATTTAGGCGACATTATATCTTTTAATAAATAAAGAAAACCAACAATAAATTATTAAAAAAACTTTATTTTTGAAATAGTGGTTATTATCTATTAACATAATATTAAAGTTAGGCCAGGTGTCGACGACTTAGTTAGGTTCATTAGACGTTTTTACAAACATGATATGCTAATTTTAAGCTATCATTAACACGAAATACATATACAACAATCGTCGTTTGGAATAATGTAAGAACTACTGTGTATCATCCGTTGTTAACAGATAATCGACCAAGATTCAAATCAATTACATTAAAATCTAAACGAGTAGAAAATAAACTAAAAAAAAACGTATAAACAGACAAAATAAATGCATTCTATATACCATCTATTTTAAATTACGACATTGAAAGTCAACAAACGAGAAAATATACTTAAATAGTGTCGAATATTATAAGTTAATTTAATATTAATTAGCCCGAGTGCCGCATGATTACTATTTCTATACCGTGAAATATAGATAATATAATCATTGTCTATGTCCATTCCATTACACGAACTCCTCACAGTAATGCTGATTCTTAAAGAATTTTTCAGTTCATAACCAATCAAGGCACTATTCGTTTTGGTATATTGCTGATACGTATCCTCACTCCTTATTTGCAATTTTGCGTAACATGCGCTTATCTTTTAGTGATAGATTACAATTTTATGAACTTACTTAGAATATCTAAATAACGTTAACATTTGAACTCTTAATATTACGTGATTTCTTAATTTTTTTTTATATTATTACAATTGAAATTATAGAAATATTTAAATTTTGATTTATTCACTTTTTATAAAGAAATATAATATTTTATGCGATGTTAAAGTGTTGCCATGTTATTAAACATTCAAATGTTAACGTTCGAAATTTAACTCTATCGAAATGTCACTATTACAAAAATATCTATAATCTATTCTAAAATTATTAGAATAAAATGTTACTGGGACAGGCTAAGGATTTAATGAACAACAAATACCCTTTCAAATTTAGTGGACGTTGTCGTGTGCAATTTATTAAACATCTCAAGATCTAAAACTTAGTTGGTTAAAAGTATTATAATAATTTTATATCGTCATTGTATTAAATGCTTCGTTTTGCAATACAAGCTCAACGGACCATAGATAATGATGTGAATTTTTAAAACTTATAAATTGTATTAACATGTCATTTTTTTACGCTTCACGATCAGACGGTAAATTTATTGTGTTCAAAAATATTATACAAACTATTGTATAAATTATACTGTGTATTTTAACTACATAATTATAAGCTAAAAAAATTCTTATCCAAATATTTTTAGCTGTAAAACCAATATCAGTTGAGCTTGCAGTGTATTCGATACTTTTGGCCGTATTCGTGATGAGTCTACCAGAGCCCAGATGAGAACCCACCGGGCGGCACGCGATTGTGGAGGATGCTGCTGTTGCCGTTGATCGACGTCACCATGTTAATTTGACCGTTCAGAGATTTGTAGCCGTCGCCAGTGATCGGGTTGCCTTCTGAAATTTGACATGATATGGTTATTTTTAGCTTTAATAAAGTATTTACTTGTACAACAGTTAAAGCTTCGTTTTTGTCAAATAAAACAAAAGCTTTTCTTTTAGATATTTAAGATTTTTTTTTATTTCATTTAATAGTTGTACTATGTAACGATAGATGTCTAAATTAAATTAGTAATAAACTTAATATAATACTGATGCTACGAAAATCTTTCACTATAACGACAGTATCAAACATGCAAATGCTATAAGATAATTAAAAATAAAATTATTAAATACAAATAAAAAAAAGCTGAGTACAACAAACACGATATCTAATAAATAAATTTAGAAGATAAAAATATAAAAAGTGCATCTATATATTATGAATCGGTATTAAAATATACATAAAGAAGATTCATTATGTTTGAAAATTTGAAAGCGTTGCAACAATTAGAAGTGGCTATTCTCACGAAAAATTTTGTAACGAAAATAGTCATCATTTTCGTAAATAAATAGCTGATTGTTGCACAGCTTTGAACATATGTATTTAAAATTAAATTACGTGCAACAGTTATAAAAACTATTTTTTCATTAATTCTTACTATATGTTACTCTATGGTAGCAATATTATTGCATAAAAAAAAACTAATCCTTTCAAAGACAACACAACAAATTAATTTAAGAGGAGTATAAATAAAGATTCATAACCTATCCTCTAGTTTTACAGTACAATCGAAAATCTATTTACTATATATTTTTTAGGTTCACAAAAGCAAATAATAATAATAATAATAAAGTCGAGTGCCTAATTAAAAGACAAGAAGGAATCGTCATATGGTTCTTTAAATACAAACAAAGCATCATATTTGTACATTTTGTGATTCAGTGCTAACTTATTAACATTTAGTTATTATCAGAAGAAACAGTGCCTTCGTTGTCTAAATTAAGCACCCACCAAATTCTCTTCGGCGGACATAGTCTACATAGTACGTCTTATGATTGAAGTCCTCAGCATGCCGGTCGAGACTAAAGAGGTATCCAGGAACATATTTATGGAATACTGGAGGGAAACCCGTCAAGGTACTGGGTCCTGGACTGGAGGAAGTCTGCAGTAAAGTGACATCTGGTATAGGGCCATCGCGCTCATATTTAAAAAGAGTTGGTGGAGGATCAATATTGGAAATTACAAATGGATCTATTGGACCGTCCAAAGTTGGCACTGGATTGTATTTATAGTCGAGTTGGGGACGTTCTCCGAGGGCTGAAGTCATGCCAACAAAAGCATGAGGTGGCAGAGGATGATGAGGAATATAATGCTCTTGAGGCTCTAAATAATGCTGAGCAGGAAATGGAGGCCAGTGCCTATCAACAGATAATTGAGGAGAAAAGGAATCGGGGTCTATTATAGGATGTATTTTATTTGGATCATCTGCTCGTAAGCCTAATAGGGAATAAGGGGTGTGTTGGATATCTTGCAGGGGTTTTGTTGTAGAATTTACGTAATAATGAGCTGGCAGTGGTGGCCAATCTTGTGTATAATATCGGTGGGTAGGTTGAGGATCTAGGTCGTAAAGTGGGTAGGTGTTAGGTGAAGCACCTCGCAGGCTGGCAGCTGGATGTCGGCGGCGCGAAGGCGGCAGGGGCACTCCGTCCCCGGTCACCGGGTTCCTCTTCGGTGGCGTGTACGTTACTGACCATTTGGAATAAACGGTTTTCATTTGAACTGAGACAATGGTCAACGGTTCAATTAGCAATGTATTTGTCGTTTGAAATTATTTTTATTGCTAATTTTTTAATCGTTGACCTGAATCTGATAATCCTATAGCTACATATAGCGTCTTAAAATATCTAAATTTTTACGATATAACTTCGCTATATATAGAAGTTTTGCGTGAAAGTGCTAATATGATATTTTTTTTATTTCGTGTTTCATTAGTGATGTATGATGTTTGTTATATTAATAAAAAATCAATTATCATTATTTAAGAAAAAAGCTAAGCCTTTTTTAATAGTGTAAGTATATTAGTTTGTACACAATTCACACACACATACAAATAAACATTAGATTAATGAATATTTGTAAAACAATAAATTATGTTTTTTTTTCAACGTGCCATCTTTACGGTTGTGACCAGATAACACAAGGTCTATTCGATAAGCCTAGTGCATGCTGTGTACGCCTCGTATTGTACGAAAGTGGAATGGAATCCTAAAATGTCAAAATTAAAATACGTTCAAGCACATTGAAATTAATTTACGTATGAAATAATGAAACTAAAACTGCAATTTAAGGGTAATTCACAATTTATTCAAAGTTTATCCCAATAAATGTTACCAATAAGGCATTTTGCATATAAAACAAGGTACGTGTTGGTCGGGTGTTTATTTACAATAAAATATGCTTGCAATTCTAACTACGAGATATGTTACAGCTCCTCGGTATGCGTTTCTAAATAAGTAGCTATGCAGACCATTGCGAGATTTCTCCGCGCTATATACGTGTACGATCTTTACGTAATTTTTTGTTTATCAATACGCATAGGAAATTATTTTTTTTTAATAAAAAATATATTTTCATTTCCTCGCTTTGTCAACAAGGCAAAGTTCCGCCACTGAACACACAATTCCTAGAAAATTCGGCGGAAGGTGAGGAATGGAGTATTCTTAATTCTAGGTTCCCTTTGACTAACCTGCTTAATGCGGGACACAGCTTGAAATTGTACTGTAAGGTACATATATATATGAATATACTCTTCTATTTTTAGTCTTTTATATCAAAAAACTCTATATTAGACGATTTAGATTAACTATTTTGTTTATTATTTTATGTTAAGTAAAATAATCCTAATTTCATTTATAATATAAAAAAAGTATTCTATTCCACATTCGTCTGTCCCAGCATAGCGATGCGTGACGTGCTGGCGTGCCTACATTCTGATCGACTCACAGTGGTCGGCGAGGTCCATCTCACCTCGGCTGGGTGTTGAGTGCGAGCTGCCGTTGATCTTGGGGGAGTGAGCTGGACTTCCGTTCATCTCGCTATCACCAAACTGGATGTGGCTCCGGATGGTGTCCGTTATCATTGGCGATGACTGAGAGTTGTTTCCAGACTGGAATAAATGAAATAAGTAAATGAGTTAACATACTGAAAAATTAACTGTTTAATGTATGTATGGTAAATCAATACTATTTTTAGAAATTATGTATTTAACTAATATCGATGAAGGGTTTTTATTTTCAAATAAGATAGGAAACATATAAATCATCATGGAGGAACCTGGAAACATTCCATATATATTTTATTTCTAAACTACTTATAGTTATGTCTCTACCTGTCCAAAAAGACGAGAGTGTGTGTCGCGTGGGCGAGTCGGGGTGTCTCTAACAACACGAGGACGACTGGAGCCGTTCTTGACCGGGCTGCCCCCAGCAGTGCCGTCGGCGTTGAAGATCTCAGCGATGCAGCTCTTGGGTGCATTGGGAACCCTGAAATCAAAGAAAATGCACAATAAGAAAAAAATCTTCATTTATTTCTATACTATAATCGATATTGATATATATATATGCTATCACTATATATATTTTCTTTACGGTTGTGTAAAATAAATAAATTCTTGTTATTATCCTGCTATCATTATAACTCCTGGTACCTTCTAACATTTTATACATTAGTAAATTTATTCGATACCCACATTAAGTAAATTAAATTAACATGGTCGTTTGATCCTTCCCTAAAAAATAATATATTTAATCTGATTAATGAAATGGATCATATTATATATACGTGGACTTTATATTAATGGCTTAGCTCCATATTGGTCACCCTAGTGGTGGAGTGGACACGCAAGCCATTGGTCACCATTGCACGGGGACTTACTTCCGTAGGGGAAATTTTGGATATTTAACAATACCACAAACCGATCGGTCAATACTAAAACCCATACAATTTATTGTAGGGTGATATAGTTCATTGACACGACGAAACTATTGATGATGATTTTTAATACTTGGTTTTTTTAATATATACCTACAGCATATTTTAAAGTAGCAGAATTATTAGTACAAATTCAGTGTTGGTTTGGAAGTTACTTACATATAAAATAAGATAGATCTTCTAATTTATTTTAAAGATGTATCGCTTACACTATCCTATAATTTTTAAGTCAATTTTGGAGATGCTTGTTGAATGGAAATCACGGTGTATCTTGTTTCCAGGACAAGAAAATAATAATAATTCATTCAACCAAGCGGGAAACGAACCCACAACCTTCGTGTTAACAAGACAGGCATCGCCCCTGCGCCCCGACAGCCTATGATATTTTTTTTTTAATTGTCTTACAATAAGGAAAAACAATCTTAGAAAATCATGAAGAATTTATAGACCAAAAACCTTTGGGGCTGAATAGGGCTTAATTATATGTTATAAAAAATCATAGTTCACACTTAAGTTACTATCATGATGAAATAAATACAAAATTATAACTTACTAGAACAAAAAAAAATCTATAAGATATCTGAAGCCATACTAAAACCTGAACTCTTTAGTTATAAATCATGACAGCTAATTCAAAAGGCAAGCGTCTCAAAGGCAATGTTCTAGAAACATCGTTATAGCAACACGTGTGGGTGCAGCTAAGCACGCCGCGAACAGAGTACCGTCGATTATAAAGCTAGACTCTATTTAACAGCCGCTACTTAATAATTAATAAGAACTATATAAATATATATATATATATATATATATATATATATATATAAAAAGTTTATTTAGAATCCAAGTTGAAATGTCAAAATATTTAATCGTCATTTTGAAAGGATTTATGAGACGAGGTCTTTACGACATGAAAAATTAAGTGAGTAGAGTTTGTTGATCTTAAGAGCATAAATACTTTTTTGCTCTAATATTTTTTTTTACTTTTACATCATTAATATTAATACAGTTTACTCTGTGTAATAATAATATTTTTTTTTTATTTCAACTCCACGCTGTATCCCGCAAATAGCAGGATAGGCACGGGGAACCTATCGTTACAACACTGCGTTCACACATTCCGACAAATTTTTCAAGGTGGCAAAACCCAACTAGAGCAAGGAAATCAAAATATTAATAAATAATAATTAATTCCCTCGAGTGGAGATCGAACCCACAGCAGTCACACCTTTGCGCTCCTGTGCCACGACGGCCTCAAAATAATGGCGTTTTTGTAGTTAATAAATGATTTTTCATCACTGCCATGACTAGCCAGGCTTGTCGCAAACTGTATAAGGGGAATCAATAACGCGGCACTGCGGTCTCTCTTGGCCGATATTCACTGGGATAGCTACACTGAACTAAAACGTTTTTTTATGTAAACTATAGATATCTTTAGTTTCAAATCTATTTTAGAGAAATGCTTATATATATTTATTATTTCCACTATTTGGTCACACGAAAAAGAATTAAATTTCGGTACCCATCACACAATATTGTACTTAAATAAATAAAATGTGGAGAGCAGAGTGTAATTTCTCTACTTTCTCTGATTTAACACTCACGACTTCGCGGTAGTCAAATAAAATACCAAGGTACTTGTATATATAATATTAAAAGAGACGTCTGTCCCACTGTTTATTGCCACCTTCCCTGACATATAATTTATAAGTTTCTGGTGCTATAAATAAAGTATTAATGGACATATTTGTTAAGTTTCTAAACACCAATACCGCGACCCCGCGCTGTCTAAAGGTGAGATTCTAATGAATTATTTTATATCTTGCTCTATACTATATTAAACGAGTAAACTACCCACCTCTGTTATATTTCATACTAAGTAGCAATAAATGACTGAAAATAAAACTATCGTTTTGTTTGAGTAACTGTGAATTATTTTTGAGATTTTTTTTTCAACATCACGTTTAGGCGGGTAGGCAGAGGGACCCTAGTGTTAAGACACTTCCGTTTCTCATTTTCCGCTGATTCTGGAAACATTCCGTTCCTCATTTTCCGCTGATTCTGTGGTGAGGAGAGTGTCACTTAACAAATTGAAAACATTAAAGATTTCATTTTACTTGAATGGGAATCGAATTCAAAACCACATTGTGAATCTGCGCAACTACTGGTCTCTTGACTAGTAGTAAAAAGCACTAGCTTAAATTCAAGTTTGAAATTCAAAAATTTTACCTAATTTATTTAGCTATTCCTTAACTATATTCTCTAGTGCACCAGTTGAATACAAAGCAAGAACAAAACACTAGTATTATTATACTTCAAAGAGATCATAAATAAATATATAAAATCCAACATTCAATTAAAACGTTCGACTAACGTGGGCGTCGGTGCAATGGTTCCTATTGAGTATCCCCTGCGTCGGTATAATAAACAAATTCACTAGTGCGGAGATATACGGAATATACGTACATACATACAGAATATACGTAAGTACTGCGAACTCTAGTCTCTATTAGCGAACCCACGCACTGGCGGTCCCAGGAAATTAGACGGCGATGAGTCTTGCTTTAGTATTGAATATTTATATGTATATATACTTCGACCTAGATTACATGTCAATTTGTACGTAATGAGGTTTTGTTGTAGTAAATAATATTATCGACAAAAAATATATACCAATAGTATTATATCAGCTTCACGCTGTATAACGCATGTAGTAGAGTAAGTAGAGCCCAGTGTTGTAGGTGATGCGTGTTGAGTGGCGGAACCTAACGCCGAGCTTTACCTCGACGCCCGAGCGAGGTAATGAAAATTTTAAATATTTCATATCCTCGTGTGGTAAACCTACAAACCTACAAACTGTCGCGTTTACAGCCACACGCTGCCCCTGCGCCACACCTGACTTCACGATATTGCACATTACATTAATTATAAATAACCTTAATAAATTTAATATTTTTTTTTTATCCAATATAAAAAAATAAATAAATAATATAAATATAACAAAATAAAATTAGAAGTAAAAATAGTATTTCATATAACGATAACCCTTATACCGTCTATACATATAAACGAGCCGTTCTCGCGTAGAGTGGCAAAATGCACACCGCTACGCGTAAATTACACGCCGACCATATAATCTGCGTACTACGCTGATAGATGTAACATTTGATTGAATATTTCCCATTAAAACCACATCTGTACTTATTTATATAATAGTTATCTATTTTTATATCTATATTTATCTTAAAATTGTTATGGATCGGTGTCTGTATATGGAAATATACATATACATATATATATATATATATATATATATATATATATAAAATGTTATTGGTGGCATTTAATAACGTAATAGAACCAAAAATAATGATTTTTAAAATGTTGGCCTGTTGGTTTGTTCACGTTAATCTCAGAAACGGCTTCACCGATTTAATTGTAGTTTTTAGTATTGTATATATATTGGCAAGCATCTTAATATTTAGTGTTTGTTTTGCTTTTATAGTTTTATAAATAAAATGTTATACCATTTTAAAAATTGAGGATACATAAGTATTTCATTGATATGTAACTTTACTTTTCAATATATTTTGTTTTTAAAATTATATTACTATTAAAAACCTAAAGTAATGCAGATTAATAAATAAAGCCGCGAGCGAGTCGCTAGTTTCATAATATTTTTACTTCACCGTTTGCATACTATTTTTGTTTCCGCCACCCCACGATGTATCTATGGTCTGAGGGTTTATAATTACGATAGGGTTGGTTTCCTATAAAATATTATTTGAATTCACTTAATACATTGCATTTAAAATATTAAATTTCAATATATATTAGTTTAAACAATGCATTTTAAATTATTCTTTTACTCTGATGTAATATGCAATAGATAAAAGCAACGATAGACTACGAAATGCAATCACTAACATCCATTACAAAAAGAAAAACGCTAACACACAGCGGTAAAACGACATGCCAACATACAAGTATAATTAGTATATAATATATAATTTATCCAACACCAGACCTAAAATTACTATCCACAAGAAAGTGCGCGAGAGTTAAAGCACCATGTTTTTGTAATACAAATAATAACCACGCGTGCGCACGCAACGAACGCTAGAGAGAGATATATTTTTTTTTCAGCTTCACACTGTATCCCGCATATAGCGAGTAGGCAGAGGTAACCTAGTTTTAAGACTTTATTCCCCACGTTCGTTGAGTTTTCGAAACATTTCGTGTTGATTGACGGAACTCAACGCCGCGCTTTTGCCTCGGTGCCAGAGCGAAGAAATAAAAATAATATATAATTTATCCAACGCTTGCACCAAACGTATAATTACGAACACCAAGAAAGCGCGCGAGAGTTCAGCACCATGTTTTTATAATACAAATAATAACGGCGCGTGCGCACGCAGCCAACGCTAGAGAGAGGGTGTTCAAAAAGCTTTACTAAAATAGAAAATGATTATTTTACAAACTCTACCCCATTGCGCGCCGGAAGATGATAAAAGGTTTATGTTTGAAAATGTTATAGTTTAAATATTATAGCTATAATTATGGAGAAACTTTGTGTGCACTTCTGAGAGGATACAGCGAGCATGTGTCTAAACATAGCTTCCTCTGCTACTTAACTATAGAAACCACAACTGTTTTTGTCCGTCTGTTTTTAGAATAAAATTTCAAAATAAAAAAGAAATAACTAAAAAAGTAAAGTTTTATACAAGGATAACATTGCACAAACTGTAATGGGTTCGATTCCTACTCAAGGAAATGGAATATTTAATATTTACATTTTCTTCGCTCTGGCTTGAGGCAAAGCGTGGTGAGTTCCGCCACTTAACACGCAACGCTACCAGAATTTTGCGGGAAATAGGGAGTGTTGACACTAGGTTCCCTCTGCATATCCTGCTGTGTATGGAATACAGCGTGACCCGAAACTAAAAAATTAAAACTAGAATAACAATAAAATCAGTGCCACGCTCAAAATGCTTAGAGTTTATACTCATCTAAGTTTATAACTTAAGCGTAAAAATGTACTAACAATTAGAAATTTTACAAAATTTATAATAATTTTCAACACATAAGAGGCCAGTCGTGGCGCAGTAGTGCAAAGTGTGACTGTAAAACCGACTGGTTGTGGGTTCGATCCCCACTCGAGGAGATGAAATATTTATTTAAATGTATATTTTCATTTCTTCGCTCTTGTGTCGAGGCAAAGTGCGGCGTTGAGTTCTGCCACTCAACGCGCAATGCCTCCAAAATTCGGCAGAAAGTGGGGAACGGAATGTCTTAACACTAGGTTCCTTCTGCCTACCCTGCTGTGTACGGGATATAGCGTGAAGCCAATTTTATTTCAACAGATAAATAAATTATCGTCAATATATCTTAGCGAAGATGGCGTCGCGTTTCAGCTTGGGCATGTATGTACTTGTATGGTGTGTAAGTATTTAACACGGCGTCTAATGATTTATAAGGCAGGATGTTGAATTTATTATTATAACCTCACATAACTCCAACTTCGAGTCCAATTCATCACATCATAATTGGTCACGGTAATTATAATTGAAATGAAGATGAACGCAACGGATATGTGTAACGGGTATTCGAGAAAGTAGATTTCTTTATTACATAGACTGATGTCTAGATTCTGAAACGGTTATTCTAGTTTTTCTTTTATGAATCTATTAAGGAAATTACTAATTTTAATTAAGGAGGCCGTCGTGGCGCGTTGTGGGTAAGATCAACAGTTCCAGGGTATTATATAATATTAAATATTCAAGGCAAAAGCGTGGCGTTGGGTTCGCCACTGAACACGCAATGCTTCAAAAAATCGGATCGGATAGTCGGAAAAGGAGTAACTTAACACAAGGTTCCCTCTGCTTACCTTGCTGTGAGCGGGATACAGCGTGAAGTCGATAAAAAAACTTAAAAAAAAACTCAAATTTTCCATTTTTTTATGACATCCTTTGTATTTTATTTATTGTAGTTTCGTTTCTTATTTGCTGAGATAGAGACGTTGGACAGTAAAGCGGGAGTTACTGCGCATTTCTAAGAGGCCCCTTCGCCATACTTGAGTCGCAAGTCAGGAAAAAGTATGGAGTGGTAACAAATTTCTTTCTTTCCTTCTCTTTTGTTTTTCTTAATAAGGATATTAAATTGGACACATTAAAAATGAAATTAAATCATTATATATGTATATAATAAATTGAGGCCGGTCGTGGCGCAGCGGCACAAAGTGTGACTGTAAAACCGACTGGTTGTGGGTTCGACCCCCACTCGAGGAGATGAAATATTTACTTAAATTTATATTTCCATTTCTCCGCTCTGGTATCAAGGCAAAGCGCGGCGTTGAATTCTGCCACTCGAAACGCAATGCCTCCAGAATTCGGCAGAAAGTGGGGAACGGAGTGTCTTAACACTAAGTTCCCTTTGCCTACCATGCTGTGTGCGGGCACCTTAAAGTGTAAATAATTAAACAGTAAAGAAACCACACAACATATGAATATCTATAAAATATAACTACCCACATTTTTATAAAATTTGTTGTTTAATAATAAAAAAAACAACAAAACACGCTCATACATCATCACCAGCTGCCACCAACAACAGTAATGATATCCACGGTAATGAGAGACCGTAACTTCATCATATGTGGAGCGACAGGAGAAATTGCTTTTAGTTTCAGAACGAAAGGCGATACGTTACGCTGTACGGAGCACAGATTGAAAACTTTCTACGCAATCGATTTTACTGATGTTTATGATAATCATTTCAACAGGTGTTGGGTATTTATGTAAATGCATTTTAGACGACGGCTTTTCAATACATACTTAACATCTACATTATTTGTGAGGTCAATAATGGCACAAATTGTGGGTTGGATTCCCCCTTAAAAAATTCGGCGGAAAGTGAAGATAGAAGTGGACATTTCGGTATAGACGAAGTAGACAGTGCAGATGAAGAGGTGGTGGGTGTTGTAATCCTTATGCGGTAAAATGTAAAAAAGTCTCCGCTTTGGTAAATGATATACATAGATTTTTAAAAATTGATTTGTATTGAAAGAAAATTTTTCTATTAACGTTAAATTTACGCGTATAAAAAAATATAATTTACATAGACAAATTTTATTTAATTTTTTTATAGGTAAAACAAGTACAAGAATTTTCCAATTCTCTGACATTTTCCAGTTGCAAAGGTTATAGAATCCAAGTCCATAAATATTGAAGAAGCCAATTTGCATCGCTTCTACGTTCAAACGTAGTAACTCATGCTGCTGCATAGATTTTATTAAATAAAATCAAAAAATCAAAAAATCAACTACATCCTTATCACAACAGGTAGAGGGAACCTAATGTTAAGACACTGCTCTCCACTTTCCGCCGTTTGAGGGCATTGTGTGTTAAATGGCGGAACTCAACGCCGTGTTTTGCCTCGACTACATTACAAGAAATGAAAATATAAATTTAAATAAAAAATGTATTTCTTCGAATGGGAATTGAACCCACAACCAGTCGACTTTATAAACACACCTTGTGCCCCTGCGCCACGACTGACGTAAAATTACAGGTTCTTTTCGTGATATAGGTTTAAAACACAAACAGACAGCTGAGAGAACATAACAGTTAACAAATAAACAGAACAGCAGTTTACTAAAATCTCCGATTTTTCATATATGCTAAACGCTCGCTGCATTTTTTTTCTTGCGGAAAATACTACATTTATAGCTTAAAATATATTTTCTTACTTCTATGAAATTATCGCCGAAAAATCAAAAGCTGAAGTAGTTTTTCATTTCGAGAAATATGAGGCATGACCTTTGATTATAATTAGCTCTCTGACATTTACCATTTATTGTGCCCGCGAATGTAACTAGGTTGTTAATATAGTATTTTATTTAGTTTCTAGATGTGTTCTAGTCATTAAAATTATCTAAATCAAAATATACTAAAACGATGTCCCCTTTTTTTTTATAAAATTGTAAATATATTAAATATTGGGTGTGATTTTAACGCGACGGTTGTGGATTCGATCCCCATTCAGGGGAAATAAATTGTATTTATTAATATTTTTGCTTCTTATCTCTGACACCAAGGCAAGAGCCTAGCTTTAAGTTTCATCACTAACCCGCAATGTCTTAAAAATTCTGCGGAAATTGAGGGAAACAGTGTCTTAAAACTAGGTTCCTACTCCGCTACATGCGGGATACATCGTAAATATATATATATATATATATATATATATATATATATATATATATATATATATATATATATATATAAATATATAAATATAGGTACTGTTGATACTTATATTGTTATAATAATATCTTTCTTGCTTACACTATCTACAAAAGAATGCTATACTTAATGATTCTTTCACTTGATGAAACTTAGAAATCGACACGGAAATGATCACGGTAATCTCATAATTGAGCAATTTATTTTTTGTTTTGTTACGATACAAATGCCTTGCACGAGATGAGAGAAAAAATAAATTATATGAAGTCAAATGTGTACGTAGATGGGACTGTAGCTCCTTGTCTTTCACTGTTGTTATTTCCAAGCTTTAATTCCATTATTATAATAAATCTAAGAATTTAATCAGCTTCACGCTGTATCCCACACACAGCAGGGCAAGCAGTCAACCTAGTGTTAAGACACTCCGTTCCCCACTTTCCTCCGAGTTCTGGAGGCATTGCGTGTTGAGTGGTGGACCTAAACGCCACGTTTTTCCCTTGACACCAGAGCGAAGGAATGAAAATATAAAAGTAAATAAATATTTTATTTCCTCGAGTGGGGATCGAATCTACAACCAGTCGATTTTACAGTCACACGCACCGACTGGCATCTTTTTAACATTTGATTGTATAAACACCTAGAAAAATAAATTTATCAATAAATTATCTAGGCAATTCTTGTGAATATTTAAGATACATAAAATAGAAAATAAAAAACACAAATCCTTAATCCACACCAATCCTCCGTTTCCACGCTATAAGGCGGCGCAATACAATGTTGTACTGTTTACAGTGCATTCTTTGTTCGTGTTACATTCCTTTCATTTGTGAGGCTTTCATTTCTAATTAACATATTTTAGTAACTCGTACACGAACTATAATGAGAATTAACGTGCATACATTTATTTGTTGGAGAATTCTTTAGTAATATAGAGGGAAGTGGCGTTAGTTTCCTCTCAATTAACACCCTATGGTTTTCCTTTACTTTAGTCTCAGCAGTTGTTAAAGGTAAGTACTAGATCAAATATACATACAGAAATCATCTTAGACTCGTATTTATAAAACGCTCTCAATTGTGAGATTGATCTTGAGATGACGTTTTCATTCTTATATAGATAATATATGAATGAAAACGGCATCTCAAGATTGATCTCTGACTTGAAAAAAAAAATATAAATATAGGTTTATCTCGGACTACTCTGTACGTTCACAGTATGTATTGCAAAAATGTGTTTTTTTTTTTATTTTATTTATAAAGATGTTACTTGGCAAAAATTTTGTATACAAGTAGGCCGTGATTTACATGTCGTAGAAAGAAAGAAATTAAAAATTATTTATTTGTTGTGTCCCTAGTTTCAACACTATCGCGAGTTATTTTAGTCATAGTCGTTTAAAATGTATATATTTATAACAGCACTTAACTCATTCCTTTTTTTTTCAGCTTCACGCTGTATCCCGCCTATATATAGCATGGGAGGTAAAGGGAACCTAGTGTTAAGACACTTCGTTTCCCACATTTTTCCAAATTTAAATTCCCAAATTTTCGAGGCATTGCGTGTTGAGTGGCGGAACACAACGTCGCGCTTTTTGCTTTTGTACCAAAGTTAAGAAACTAATATATTAGTAAATAATAATTCATTCCTCCGAGTGGAAATCGAACCCACAACCGTCACGTTACACTCACACGCCTGTGCCCATGCGCAACGGTGGCCTCTTTATTGAATTCTATTCTTATTCTTAAATATCATTTTATTGTCATTAAATTATAAAAATTGAAGCAATCTATGTAATCTAGGTTACAAGATCATTGATTTAGATAAGCCGAATGGCAAGAACGATTCCTCTGTCAGCGTTATTTGTAGTTCCACTTTGGGCACGAAACGCGGTCGTTGCCCCCCAGCGCCTGGGTGGCAACCGTCTGCTTCCATAGACGAGAAACATTCAAAATGTCGACATTTTTTCCTCAATCAATAAAACTAATTTATTGTTATTCAATATGAATGTATTTAAGTTAATTTGATCATAGAAATATAAAATCAATAATGGGCAGCTTCGCTTCATTTTCTTTTCGATTGGTTTTTTCGGGAAAACTTCTTCTAATAGGTACGTTGTGTATTTACAGCAATATAATTTATACCTACGAAATAATTATTTTTTAAATAAAATCTTTATTTATAAGTTAAACATGACTCTTTATTATAACTTTAATAATAGCGTCGATGGCTAGTCGTGGCGCAGCGGCACAAAGTGTGACTGTAAACCGACTGGTTGTGGGTTCGATCCCTACTCGAGGAGATGAAATATTTACTTAAATTTATATTTTTATTTCTTCGCTCTGGTGTCGAGGCTAAGCGCGGCGATGAGTTCTGCCACTCAACACGCAATGCCTCCAGAAATCGGCAGAAAGTGGGGAACGGAGTGTCTAAAAAACCTCTAGGTTCCCTCTGCCTACCCTGCTGTGTGCGGGATGCAGCGTGAAGCTGATGAAGCTGATAGCGTCGATGATAAGAAATAAAATATTGTGAAACAACAATAAGGAGAGAATAAATTTACTTTTCTTCAACATTAAATTCAATTAAAAAAACAATACATACACGTATAATTTTTATTTAAACTTAATCTAAGCTTACAACTATTCGTGTTAAACTCGATAAAATCTAGTATCGATCAGAAGGTTGTTCGTTTGTTTGACATTCGATTGCGATCCAAGAGAAATCGATATCTGCGCGAATTATTGTTGAATCGCAGACAAGATCGTGATTTCGCGCACGGCACAGATAATAAAATATACAAAGAACATAGGCGTACACGAACTCTTCTAATTGATGCCTTTCTGGTCGAGATTTCTAGTCACTAATAGGCTATCCTATTGTAACTATTAACGCAATCCGAACGTGGAAATTAAAAAAAAATCGATTGAGCACCATTGATCATTCTTTGTTAGAGCGTTCTATGTTAATCCTTTTTTGGCTAAACTTTGTTACAATATTTCTACAAAACTAACAACGAAAAACGTTTTTTTTTCCACTAAATTTTAAGTTTTCGCCTTATATACAAATTAGTTCGAGCTTTGGCATTTTCTGCATGACACCAAAGACAAAGCTTTAAAACGAGACTTGAATACTACATTTCATTTCAGGTCATTTTCCCCTTTTCAACGTTTTTGCAAATACGCCGCAAGGCCTTCATTAATGTCCCCTTTCATAAAGGGATTGTATGGACAATATTTTAGTTATGTTTACTTTATTCTATACTAATGGTCAATTGATTGTTTATTTACCCTAACTTCTAATCATAATAGATTTAAAAAAAACTGAATCTCCTTTTTTTACATGTATATTATTATTAAGTTATTGTGTATAGTTTTTTTTCTTTTTACCGGTCAATTTCCTTCGTGTTTTTCCTTTCGTTTTCCATACAACGTGACATTGGTGTCAACTGGCACGCTCGAAACGCCATTAATTAAGAAATCAATCAATCAGTTTTGAAAATGTATGTTAAGCTTTTGGGGAAAAGAAAATATAAATATGGCTTTTTATTTAAAATACGTAACATCCATTTTTATACACTCTAGTATTCTAGTTTTAAGAGAGTCAAGAGAATATATAATGTTAATAGTTATACATAATTTTCTCCATGTTTTGAGCTCTCAGTTCCTATACAACATGAGTGTAATCGATAAAGCTGAACTTACTGGCGTCCGGCCAGCACTAGATTAGGCTTATCAAGATATTTTTACTACGTATAAGATTTTAGTTAAAATTGTATAGTATTTAAATACAATAAACAACGTAATCAAGCGTTAAAATTGAGGCCAGTCGTGGCGCAGGGGCACAAAGGGTGACTGTAAAATCGACTGGTTGTGGGTTATATCCTCACACGAGGGAATGAAATATTTAATAACAATTAACATTTATATTTTCATTTCCTCACTCTGGTGGCGAGGCAAAGAGCGGCGTTGAGTTCCGCCACTCAACATGCAATGTTTCTGAACTTGGTGGTAAGTGGGGAACGGAGTGTCTTAAGGTTCCCTCTGCCTACTTTGCTGTGCGCGGGATACACACAATGAAATACTTAATGTATTATTATGTTTTATCAAATTACTTAACTATTTTATAAGGATTTTTAGTTGAAAAAAGAAACATATTACGACTAATAGTTTTTTTTCTTTTAATGCTTGTACACATGGCACATGTAATTTCAAAGCAAAGTGATTCTGTGCCCATAAACGGAATAAACTACAAGAATGGACAGTTACGTCACTTTTAACGTAAAAGACATACGTTATGACCAATAAATTCGTTAAACGATCGCGTAGGCTGTGTTGTGGAAGTTAATTGCACATTAAGGAGGGCTATGTCAATATTATGTACATTTCATGATGTTGACATAGGCCTAGGTTAAAGTATTAAATGTTTTATAACTGCTATAAAAATTAAAGTTGTCAATTCAAAATGATTATATCTAAAATAATATAAAAGTATGTACGTCTGTAAATCAACAACATCGAGGAGCTTAAACAAATCCTAACCGAAATATATTTTTAAAATTCTTTTAAAAATATATTTTAAATAGAATAAATATAAGATTGGGCACTGTCTTGTATTGGTATAATACACGCGTTGGTTTTTCATTCAGGGTTTGTCTGTTTAAAATTCTTTTCATTCCTCCAGTCTGGTAAAACAGGCAATGGATTGTGTCTCAATCTACTTCTTTTGAGGCCAAATACAATTTTCTAAATTTTTCATCAAAATCAAAATCAGCTTCACGCTGTATCCCGCACACAGCAGGGTAGGCAGAGAGAACCTAGTGTTTTTAGACACTCCGTTCCCCACTTTCTGCCGAATTCTGGAGGCATTGCGTGTTGAGTGGCAGAACTCAACGCCGCGCTTAGCCTCGGCACCAGAGCGAAGAAAATGGAAATATAAATTAAAGTAAATATTTCATCTCCTCGAGTGGGGATCGAACCCACAACCAGTCGGTTTACAGTCACACTTTGTGCCGCTGCGCCACGACTGGCCTCAGACTGGCCTAAATTTTTCATACCTTTGGTATTAGTCAAATGCCTGTGACAGAAAAGATCTGGCCCTCCACGTAGTGTATATGAAACATACTAAAAGGCAATCAAATCAGTAATGGACAGAATTCGAGAAATCCTGTCCGAAAGCAAAATATATTGATGGGAGATGAATGAATATAGCACCACATATATCCCATACATTAAAAGATGACTTGGGACTTACAGCAGGAGAGCTTATAGACGCACTGATCTTTTGTTAACTGATAAGAAATAAAAGAATAATGTGGTGGTAAAGGCAATGAAAAAATTAAATTAAATACAAATCGTATAAGAGAGTTTCATAATTGAGCAAGATCTAAAAATACCGACTGAAATGACCGTATTTATTGTGAATGTTTAAAAGAATCTTCCCAATTTGTCATCAAAATACAACGTGGGCATTATCCGCCTCCTCAGTGATAGTTTGATGAGGGTGTTAGCTATGGAAGAGTGACTGAGCCATATTATTATAAAAAATAATATGGAAACATCGCTCAAGTGGAAGTATCAAAAGTGTTAAATGCGTTACTTGAGAAGATAGTTAAACCCCTTAACCAAACCGTGTTCAATAACTAAGAATGGATTTTTCAGCAATACGTTCTGAACTTTATCAAAGCCGAAGACTGATCATCCTCTACTCCTGATCTTATTCAACTGGATTATGATAGGTGAAGGTAGGTGAAGAATTTTCCCATAGAAAAAACGCGTACTGCTATAACTAGTCTCGACGTTTAAAAGACTGTATTGCACCTTCCAATAAGATTTATAATAATAAATGTTACGTACAATAAAAATATATATTTACGGCAAGACTAAATATACAATTTTGTTATTGTAACATTTCATTTAATAAGGGGACGTCTCTACAAGCAGAATTAGGTTGATGGTTTAATTGATATGATTATATTTTTGATTCACTATATCGATAACATTAATTGATAGTGTTATTTTTAACGGACGATTAATTACTTAGCCCCGAGGCGGACAGCGTTGAAAAAAACTGATGAGCTCTCGCCGCCTGTCAGAATGATAATTCAATTCAATTGCAATGTACAGTAAGGTCAACGAGTCGTGGCCGCTTTTAAGTTAGATTTACTGAACTATTGGGCAATGTTCACTCGGTGAGAAAATAATGAGAGGTGAGGAAAATTGTAAAATCAAATCTGCGCAGCTATTTGCAGCTAGCTACGGGGCGGCCACGACTCGTTGACCGTACTGTAAATGTAATTAGCATGTGCAAACATTAACAGGGCACTAGGGTGTGATTGTAACCGCGACAGGTTATGAAGATGAAAAAAAAAAGAATTTAATAGTATTTATTATAAAATATAGTATTGTATGTAAAATTTCATGTTTTATGAAAAAATACTACAACAAAATTATTATTAATAATATTTTTTGCTGAATATATAGAGCAGGATTATTTTTTATTTAATAAATACACGAATAGAGAATCAAAAAAACATAATTATTAACAAAATTTAATATATAAATACAAAAACATATTCTATCTTCATAAAGTTATTTTATTTATGGTATGGATACTAGCACTTAAAAGACACCACTGGCTTGGATGATTAGAATGTTGCGGTTGTACGTGGGAATGGCTAGTAGACAAGGTGGCAAAATTACCTGCAAATTGTGGGATTAGATACAGCCGGCTCGAAAAGTCGATGTGGGAAATAAAATCGATTTAAAATTTACAGTTAAAGATGTTGAAATGATAGAGAAATGTTAGTTCATGTAATATAGTGTCGTATAGCGTTAGATAAATAGGGCAGGCAGAGGGAACCTAGTGTTAAGATACTCAGTTTCTCAATTTCCGCCGAGTTCCGCAGGCATTGCGTGTTGAGTGGCGAAACTCGAGGCCACGCAGTGCCTCGACACCAAAGAGAAGAAATGAAAATATAAATTTAAATAAATATTTATTTTCCTCGAGTGGAGATCGAACTCACAACCAATCAATTATACAGTCACACTTTGTGCCCCTGCGCCACGACTGGCCTTTAGGTAAGGTTTGTTGTAGATTATTTGATTACTTTCACAACTATAGGTAAATATATTTTTGAAGTATTTTTTTAATGGCAATAAAATGACAAATGTATTTGAAGTTTACTGTTCTGATTTATACGTATTTAATTCTATGTATGTAGGCTAGTCTAGGCTTATTTTACATGAATTTTACATATAAGCATACCTCATACTCGTATATCATATTTCAGTCTGCTCTTTACATTAAGTCAGTAAAATAGATATATTTGAATATATTTAAGATAAATAATACAGGGATATTTTTATAACTTCACGCCGTATCCCGCACATAGCAGGGTAGACAAAGAGTACCTGGAAATTTATGAAATCCGTTACTCACTTTCCTCCAAATTCTGGAGGCATTGCGTTTTGAGTGGTGCTAAACGCCGCGCTTTGCCTTGTTACAAGAGCGAAGAAGATGAAAACATTAAATATAAACAAATGTCAAACTCAAAATATAATTTCTCCACTAGAAATCAAGTCAATAATTTTTTCCTATAGCAACACTAGTAGAAACCACAACCCATTATTATTCAGTCGTTACTTTATACCGACATTACTGACATTATTTATAAATGCAAAACAAAAATAAGACCAGTGAAGCCCTTCCGCGATCAGTGCCTGCACTTTAATTAGATTAGAGGCGAGCACCGGCGACACGATCGTGCTCCTAATGACCTACTCTTACAGGTTATTGGAGGAGGAAGTTTCTTTATAAAGCATTTATTTACATTTTTTTTATTATTATTACGTTTTTTTTTATTTACACGGGAGAGAGCGAAGTATTTTGATATTAGTTTTCCTCTATCTATCTTGTTGTGAGGGAAAAAGCGTGAAAAGCGTGAAAACAGACTATCTAGGTCATGGCTGTTCAGGTCCATACTACAGTTGTTGTAACAGTAACAAATTCGATTTTTGAATTTTCGATTGTTCAGTTCAGTTCTCTTATTCACCGTACTGAGCGAATCTTAGTATTTAGAGTTTGATTATTATCAAGAACTGTCATTATTTTAAACTACGCTCCTATATTTTTTTAGTTTCTAGCGTTATTTTAAGCTTATACGTGAATCATCTAGATTAAATAATAAATTAGTTTCACTCAATACCCCGCATATAGCAGAGTACGAGCAACCTATTTTTCAAGGCATTGTCTTTGAGTGGCGGAACTCAACGACGATGACAGGGATGTCACAGTAAAGAAATTAATAAATAATAATTCATTCCATCGAGTGGGCTTCAATCCCACAACCGGCACGTTACAAACACACCCTTGTGCCTCTGTGCTACTACTGGCCACGAACTCTCTACTCTTACTACTATATACTAATATATATATATATATATATATATATGTATGTATATATATAAAATAAAACCAAAAACAAGATAGGATAAAGCCACAACATGAACTAACAGTAGCAGTTGCGCTTAAACACAATGACACCCACATACTAGTTAAAGCACAATAAATTGACCACGTCAATAAAATGGAGTGGATTAAATTAAGCCGCGGTTAACAGATTATGGTCATTAGATACCTTCTACGGCATTGTTTAATTATCTGTGGATCGAGTACTTTTATTATCTGTAAATAGTACGTATCTGTCAGTGTACAAATATGTCAGTGATTAGAAATGTCAATGAATAGTATCGACAGATACATATAAAATAAATAAATCAATTATAAATATAACCACAGATATATATGACATTCTAAATTCAAATAGTGTTCAAGCATAATGCATTATACATTTTTAGTTAAGGTTCATTTGGTGTTAAGAATGGAATAATAGTAAGAAACTAGTGTTAAAAGGTGCCGTTCTCCACTCTTTACCCAAATTCGAGATATTTATCGCATTAGCTAAGCTCAACTTTGCGCGAGTAAGAATTAAAAATATTTTTTTTTGCCTAGGAGAGAAAGGAGCTGGAAAATGGTTTACCATTGCGTTTGCAGGCAGACGACCTAGACCCACTGTGCCGAGATAGCCACTTTAAAATTAAAGATTGATGTTATTAATTTATTATGAAGTTATTATATTTTTTTTCTACCACCACACAAGAATGCGGACGAGGCGTGAAGATAGAAAAAAAAACGCTTCTAACAACAATAATAAATTAAAAGTTTTAGGTTAATTAAATTTTTGCAAAAGATAATTATACCTCATTAGCACATATAATTTCTACTTACTGTACCAAACAAAACTTTCACTCTTATAATAGTAGGACGAACCACGTACCTGGAAAAAGAATAAAAATATTGTTAAAAACAAAACAAAGTAAAATATTTTTTTTAATATAAAATATTTTATTTTTTTAATATAAAAGAAGTCGCAGTTGTTAAGTGGAGCTAAACGACGTGCTTTACCTTGTTATCAGAGCGAGAAAAAATTTAATATTTTACTCCCACAAGAGACAATCGAATCCACAACCGTCGCGTTTACAGTAGCACGCTTGTGCTACTACGCCACGACGCCACAAAGTATTAACTATTTTTGATAATAATTGACCAAGGTACTCGAAAATTAAGAAATTATAAACAAAAGGCCCAAGAACAAGAGGTTAAAAATAAATAAATATAATAACATAATGTCCAATCTAGACGATTTTCTCTTCGTTAGATGTTTATCGAGTTATCGTACAAACGGAGCTTAAAACGAACTCATTTAGATGTTCCAGACGCTTACTCCGCAGTCCACGAGAATCTGTACCGAAATGGTCGCGCTCTAAAAATTTAACTAAGAATATTTTATTTGTACGAATAAACCGTCAGTTAAGTAAAAAGTGCTAATTGGTACCTAACTGTATTAATGATAAATGTGTAATTTCTAACAAAGAAAACTTTAACAGTATTTTTTTTGGGCTTAATTTTTTTTATTTTTTTTATTTCATTTCTGTTTCAACTTCACGATGAATTACAACAATCTTCACAATGAATTACAACAGCTTCACGCTGTATCCCGCACAGCATGACAGGCAGAGGGAACCTAGTGTTAAGACACGTTCCGTTCCCGTTCCCCACTTTCTGCCGAATTCTGGAGACATTGCGTGTTAAATGGCAAAACGCAACGCCGCGCTTAGCCTTGACACCAGAGCGTAGGAATGGAATATAAATTTAAGTAAATATTTAATCTCCTCGAATGGGGATCGAACCCACAACCAGTCGGATTTACAGTCACACTTCGTGCCGCTGCGCCACGACTGGCCTTAATGAATAAATTTTTTAAAACTTTTGTAAGCTATAAACATTTAAATTATACAATTCGACACAGTATCTACAATAACACAAAGCGGAAAATGGTGTTATTTAATATCTCTTACGTTAGAAAATATAATTGTGATATAGGAGTCAATAAAAAAATGCTTTTGAATGTTTTTTTGTCAATAAAATTTAAATTTGTGATAATAGTATTAGGATAACTATGTCGTTTGTGTTTCATTATGACGCAAAAAAAATATATTGAAAAATGCTAGAAGAAAAAAATATATTTGGCTTTACGCTTTATCTCGCACACGGCAGCAAAAACAAAGGTAACCTAATCTTAAGACCCTCCGTTGCCCATTTTCCGACAACCTGTCGCGTTTGCCCATATGACCACGATTGGCCTCGAATAAAAAATAATTTATATTTAAAAAATAATAAACTAAAAAAAAGCATTTGTAAAATTTGTTTATTACTTAAACAAAATGAAAATATTTTCGAGCATAATCTGTTGTCAGCCTTAGTAAGCGCAATCCGAGCGCGGAACGAATCGCCACGGCTGATCGAACGGAAGCCACGATCGACCCACTCCATTCCATTCTTAATGGAAAAGTGTGAAATAATTGGCGGTGTATAAATTTTATGATTTTTTTTTTAATATTTTGTTGTTAAAATATTATATATAACTGATTCAGTTAAAAACAATCGTTTTAATAAATTTTGAGTAATAAAATGATAGCATAATTTCAATATACAATAATATATCTTTTGGCAATAATGTCTAACTAGGATTTGGTATTTTACTACGAAATAATCACAAAATAGAATTTTCAAATAATAAAAAAGATAAAAAAAAAACTATTTCAAAGACGTTTTTTTAAAACTTTCTCTTAAAATATATGTTAAGAACCTTTTATTACAATACTTACATGTCATGGAATTTTTTGCATATTTTCCTTAATTTCTTAAGAAACTACATCACGAGTAAAGAATAACAAGGAGAAAATGACTCACGCAAGTTCAGAAAGGAAAAATAGAGCAAGTTTCTGCGTAGTGCCCAATAACATGAATAGTCATATATCGTCGGTTCGCGTGATCAACATGAATAATGATCGCCTTGAACGAATTTCTGACATACTGACACAAACGTACTGACTGTACTGTATCCAATATTTCCTATATAAAGTAGGTATTACATACAACTATTATGTAGGTATAAGTGAAGTTACGTTTAAGAAATTAGGCCATAAATTTTATTAAATCCATAAATCTATTTAACTGTTATATTTATAAATAAAATAAAATAAATCAATCAGCTTCACGCTGTATTCCGCACACGGTTGGATAGGCAGAGGGAACCTAGTTTTAAGATACTCTCTGTTCCCCTTTTTCTGCCGAATTCTGGAGGCATTGCGTGTTAAGTGGCAGAACCCAACGCCTTTGCTTCAATACCGAGCGAATAAATGGAAATACAAATTTGAGTAAACATTTCATCTCCTCGAGTGGATACATACCTACACCCGTATGTATTTATAAGTTTTTAAAAAATATATTATAATTTTTTTTAAATAAATTTGTAATATGTGTAGATTGATCCTTCCATATCTACTGTTAATTTATATTCTTGGATAACTGAACACACCATATCACCTATTAATATATCATCCATCCATCCATCCAGACCAAGACAACACCATATATTTCAATTTTAACATAGAAACCACTACAATCACATCCAACCCGACAATATTTTTTCAGGCCAGGTACATCAGTGCTCAAGAACCAGAACCTACACCCTATTATATGGAGAACAATCGCGAAACGGACAATATTATCTCTTCCATCTCTCGACGTCGCCCTATTTACGTTACACGTCATCATAGCGGCGGACGCGGCGCTCTCAAAGGCCGTTCCTGTATAACGCGTTCGCGTCGCGTGTGCTTTGTTACGTCTAATTAAGCTTTCTGTCGCTGTAGCTTGTATTATAGTTCAGTAATCAGGATAATTGGTGTTTTTTTTTTTGATCTTCACGCTTTATCCCGCACAAGGTAGGGTAGGTAGAGGGAATCTTGTGTTAAGACACCAGAGCGTGGCGTGACAAGAGTTGCGGAACTCGACACCGAAGCGCACACAGAGCGAAGAAATTTAAATATTAAATATTTTCTTTCCTCGAGTAGGAATCCAGAATTCGGCGCAGCTTGGAGAACGGAAATGTCTTAATTTGAACGGAGCGTCTTAACACAGGGTTCCCAAAATCCATCAGCTCTCTGCTGTGTGCGACATTGCATTGTAAAGCTAAAAAAGAAAAAAAGGATAACATTTTTAAATACGCTTCAGATTTGTAAACAAAGTTTAATCTACTGTAAGACCTAAGTCTATAAATAGGGTGCGGCACCATCAAAAGCGTTCCCGTTCCCGCACGCGTCACGAGCACGTCCAATTACTCCCAACTTGGATCCCCATTACGAGCAGGATTCGCATTCAGTTGAGATGTTAAACTGAATCTAGATACAGCGTTTACTTACATATTTAGCACACAATACATGAGGAGTCAGCTAGTACAGACGATATATGTATGTATAAATATGTACGAAACGTCTTATTTCTGGTGAAGACTGATTGTCAGGTTATTTTTAATTTAATGTAATTTTTTGGTAATTTTCGGTTTTTTAATCTTTACGCTGTATCTTGCATATAACAGGGTAGGCAAAGGGAGCCTAGTGTTAAGACACTCCACTATACGCCGAATTTTTGAGGTATTACGTGTTGAGTGGCAGAAATCAACGCCCCGCCTTGCTTTGATAACAGAGCGAAAAAAATTAAATATTAAATCCTTTAATTCCTCCGAAATGAAAATAATAAATAGTTCAATTTCACGAATGGCCTCTGGCACTGTCAAAGTCATTTATTGATAACGAAGAAAAGCGGTATATTCCAATGTTGACATCGTACGCAACACCTCAATTATCGTTAATAGGTCTTCTAGAAGAGCACTAATGGATTTGCCTATTTAAAGACCACGTTGGTTCGTTCGTGACGCAATCTGGTGACACTTGTATGCGTCTGGCTCGCGTCAGGAAATAGCATTTGAGAACGGCCTATATTTCTGTCACGTTGAGGGAATGCTGGCCTTGTGTCGGTGTTCTGCTTTACTTCAAGCTTTTTTAAGTAAAAAAATAAATAAATTGAGGCCAGTCATGGCTCAGGGGTACAGGATATAAGTGTTACAAGTTGCGAGTTTGATTTCCATTTGAGTGAATGAAGTATTTAATAATTTTGATCGCTTTGATAACGAGGCCAAGTGCGGTGTTGAGTTTTGAATCTCAACACTAGGTTCCTATGTTCCCCCTGCGTAGCCCGTTATGTGTGGGATACAGCGAGAAGCTAAAAAAAGCTAATATTTATACATATAGTAAAACACTCCGCATACATATTTAAATGTTTATATGCAGTTGTACAAACAATTACGGAAAACTATATATTATAAAGAGGAAATAATAGTGTTGAAACATAATTTATCCACCAGCTACTTTCCTACGCGAAAGTCAACCTCGAATGGTAAAGGAACGCCCAAAGAAAGGCACTATTACTGTCGCCAACGCCGCTAAGCGACCGAGCACTCATTGACATAACAATACCTTAGACGACTCTATTAAGGAAATCGGACAAATTGTTGTTTATGTGGAATGCTTTGTTTAAACAAAGTGTTTTTTTTTTAAATAAAACATTAATATTATAAGTTATTTTTTATATGTATATTTGATAGATAGTTTTTCTAAGAATTTTTGGGAAGTCCCCCGTCAGTGCTCTCTCACAATCCCCAAGGAGACCATCAAATTTTAGGTTCCTATGCTGCGTAGGTCTTGCTGCTTTGTATGTGAGTCACTCAGTAACGGTAAGTGTATGTATTATATAAATGTATAAGATAGCCGAGGTAAAAGATACTAATATACCCTTATTAAGTTTTAATGTAACCTATGTTTTTTATAGATATATTTGAAAGAAAGAAAATATTCTTACACAAGCAGCTGTATGCATTATGAAAATTCCTTTTTATAGCTTTTTTTCCATCACGGTGATAACCGGGACAGGTACCGCGGTGTTTTATCAATACTTTGGAGAGCCCTCAAAGTATATACGTCATCACAATTCAATTCAACCCTTGATTTTTTTTATTTAAAATTGAAATCAATCAGATTTGAAGCCGTCGTGGCACAGTGGAATAAGCGTGTTGCTCTAATTGAGACGGTTATTGGTTCGATCCCCACTCGGAGGAACGAGTTTTAAATTATTTATATTTTTATTTCTCCGTTATGGTCACGAGACAAAGAGTGGCAGTTAGGTTTTTTTTATGGAAGAAGACGAGTGTCAAAGGTCACCTGATGGTAAGTGATCACCGCCGCCCACGACCCCGTGTAACACCAGATAAGCTTCAGGTTACCATGCCGTGGTTAAGATGGTGGTGGTGGTAAAAAAAAAACAATCAGTATTACATTCAGTTTCAGAAAAAAATGGTTATATCACAATCGTGACAACTCGCCAACGATTACATTTCGATTCGATAGGCTTTCAATACTTTTATAAATTTTGTACCAATAATAGAAAGTGATATTACGTAAATATTTACTTACAAAATTGAATGCCGTTCACGGGACTGACATTTATTAGATACTAAAACTACTTCCGCTACGTTGTACTGGCATCTTGCCAATTAACCTTTTTTAAAATTCTACAAGATACATAAATTAAATAATAATATATTAGTTCTTGTAAAAAAAACGTGACACTTTAAGGAAAAGTCACAGTATGTAATAGGTAAAAAGAGAATAGAGTTTAGACACTAAGTTCCGCTTTTCGCCCGAATTAGAGATGGGCGTCTAATGGCGGAATTCTTTTTAATTCCTTGCCCCGGCATTATTGAACCGTCAATCATCGTGCTTACAGTGACATCCCACTGTGCCACAAAGGATTTAACGGTACAATATATCAAGTGTATATATCAGCTTCACGCTGTATCCCGCACACAGCAGGGTAGGCAGAGGGAACCCAGTGTTAAGACACTACATTCCCCACTTTCTGCCGAATTCCGGAGGCATTGCGTGTTGAATGGCAGAACTCAACGCCGCGCTTAGCCTCGACACCAGACCCACGACCAATCGGTTTTGCAGTCACACTTTGTGCCGCTGCGCCAGACTGGCCTCAAGTGTATAAAATAGAATATTTACAATATAAATGAAGTTCCGGTCAGATTAGCAAAAGTTGCACTCTCGAGATCCAATAATTAACTATCAATATCCAATAATAAAGATACACGATTTTTGTATTTTACTAAAATAATTGGTCTTTATGACTTAAAAAATGTTTTATTTCAAAGAAGCTTTTTTTGAAATATTATTTCTTTCAGCTTCACGCTGTGTTCCGCATTCTGTTCCTCAAATTTTCTAGTGTTTTGAGTGACGGACTGAATTGAGTGGCGGAACTGAACGCCGCATTTTTGCCTTGGTATCTGAACGAATAAATGAAAATAATAACAAATAATTATTTTACTTTTTTTTTACATTTTTAAAGTGTTATTCCACACTTAGGAAAGAAAAACCTAATGAGAAGACGCGGGTTCGACTCCCGTTACTTTACTTTCTTAAATATTTATTTAATATTTATTTTAAAATAAATAAGCTATCTGCAATAATATATAACAAATGTTTGTAATGGAAACTATAATTGGAGTTTAGTAGCTAATAACGGTGCGTCGGTCCCCGTCTATTCGTGGACGTGTTGTCGACCCCTGTATAATATAGCTTGTTTCCGCTCGTATCAACCCTGTAAATGCTTATGGTGACTATAAATTATATCATAATGGATTTTATATAAATATAGTTATTTTATTTCGAAAAATGTTTATTGTTTTATCTAATATATAAATATTTTGCCTATTAGAGACCAACTGGTTGTGGCTGGTTTTGGGTTCCATCCCCACTCGAGGAAATGAAGTATTTATTTAAATTTATGTTTTCATTTTTTCGCTCTGGCATCAAGGCAAGAAATCCGGCGTTGACTTCCGCCACTCAACACGCAATACTTAATAAAAAATATATAAAATATAGCGGCTTCGCCCGTCTAATATTATTGTTATATTATAACAAAATCTTCACATAAATTGTAGTTTATGTGTTATTCTGACATATAAACGATATTATTGATGTAGTTTCATGAAAATCTGTTCAATAAATTTGCATCCTTCCAACAAACTTTTAAACAAAAAAAAACCAGAGGTAGAAAGAAAGAAAGAAAGAAAGAAAGAAAGAAAGAAAGAAAGAAAGAAAGAAAGAAAGAAAGAAAGAAAGAAAGAAAGAAAGATAGAATTTTTTTTCCTAAGTGTGGAATAACATTTTAAAAACTGTTAAAAATAAATATTATTTATTTAATATATATATATATATATATATATATACAAGAATTCCGCCTTATTACAATAATCTAGGGTATTTTATCGTTGGGCTTTGTGGTTATAGAACTATTGGACTTCAGGCGAAGGTCAGTGATTAACGCTAACGGAACCTAAATTATAGGCTAGACAATGAGTATTTAATAACATATTACTAGATTACTATTTATGATATATTGCTAATTTTCTATTTTAAATATTTTTTTTTAAGTTAAATATAACAAAAATTGAACGATGTTCGAGGCTAGTCGTTGCGTACGGCACAAAGTGGTACTGCAAACACGACTGGTTGTGGGTTCGATCCCCACTCGAGGAAATGGAATATATAATAATCTGGTGTCGAGGCAAAGCGCGGCATAGAGTTCCGCCACTCAACACAGAATACCTTCAAAATTCGGCGGTAAGTGGGGAACGGAGTGTCTTAACACTAGGTGGGGAACCTAGTGTTAAGACACTCCGTTCCCTCTGCCTATCCTTGATTGAACGATATACAGATTTTATTTAATAATTTTATAATTGTCCACTTTAGTATTTTTTTAATATTTGGTAATTTAATTATTTAATAAACGTAAAATAGACTTTTAGACTTAAAAATCGTCAATTATTGTTTAAGTAGATATTTAAAATACTAATCTGTAATATTATCACATAACATAAACATTATATATATTTCTTTAAAAGACAAAAAAAACGTCGAGTCACGAAATTGAATAAAAGTCATAGACGAAAGTAGGTAAACACAGTGAAGAAAAAAACCTAAAGCTCTCTGACGTGTAACCCGACGACCTCCACTTTCACATCAACCATAATATAGAATGAACCTTTTTAAAATATGAACTAAAATGCTATTCAAAACTGTTCATTATATCGTTTGGGGGTTTCTCTGATTACTTAATGGATAGGCTATTTCGCTCTACGCTCTTTTGATCTAACATGGCAGCGAGCACTAACTTTCTAAAACCACCTTTGGTTTTAAATCAATTCTATATAGTATTTGTTATACGTATTATTAAAAAAATTAAAAAATTAAATTAGCTTCACGCTATATCCCGCACACAGCAGGGTAGGCAGAGGGAACCTAGTGTTAAGACACTACATTCCCCACTTTCTGCCGAATTTTGGAGGCATTGCGTGTTGAGTGGCAGAACTCAACGCCGCACTTTTGCCTCGACACCAGAGCGAAGAAATGAAAATATAAATTTAAGTAAATATTTTATCTCCTCGAGTGGGGATCGAACCCACAACCAGTCGGTTTTAATGTCACACTTCGTGCCGCTGCGCTACGACTGGCCTCAACGTATTATTAAAACAAAAAAATATAATATATTACATATTATATGAAAGTATGAGCTCGTTAAAAGAATAGGTGAAAACAATAAATGATTCATGTCCGTAATAACTAAACGGATGCTAAGATTTTGTTCAAATTATTAATTATATATTAAAAATGATGTATCGTAAAATAATACGTTATTAAAAATTTATTGTTAAAATTATGCAACACCAAAAGTCATACAGTGAGAGAGGCCAGTCGTGGCGCAGCGGCACAAAGTGTGACTGTAAACCGACTGGTTGTGGGTTCGATCCCCACTCGAGGAGATGAAATATTTACTTAAATTTATATTTCCATTTCTTCGCTCTGGTGTCGAGGCTAAGCGCGGCGTTGAGTTCTGCCACCCAACACGCAATGCCTCCAGAATTCGGCAGAAAGTGGGGAACGGAGTGTCTAAAAACACTAGGTTCCCTCTGCCTACCCTGCTGTGTGCGGGATACAGCGTGAAGCTGATTTATTTGATTTTAAAAGTCATACATTAAAGATCCCGACAAACGTCGATCAAACCAATACAAAAATTAATGAATCGATTAAAAATCACAATTAATACAATCGAGATAGCCGCAAAGAGACTTGCAAATGAAATACAATTAAATAATCGATGTTTATTGATACGACACGGTTAATCGATGTCTCGATTACACTTAATGAAATAACGAGAGATATCGATACTGAATACCGTAGAGCTCGATTAGAAACTTTAATAACAGTGTTGATTCAATTGAGTTAATATGCGGACGGACAGTGACAGATAACTATCGGTTTTCTCTCTACATATTAATTTCACGCTTAATAAGAGTTTACAGGAACACTCCGTCTCTATGTAACTTTAATCTGGCATTATGCATTTTATATTACATTATTATTTTATAATTCATATAAAAACGAATTACCTCTATTGGTTGTAAATTATAAAACCATTTTTCTGGACAGCCAGAGGGAACCTAGTTATTATTATATATTTATGTATTTACATTTTATCATATATATTTCATTTAATTTTAATGATCTAACAATTGTCACTAAGTATATAGTTTTTTATCAGCTTCACGCTGTATCCCGCACACAGCAGGGTAGGCAGAGGGGAACTAGTGTTAAGACACTCCGCTCCCCACTTTCTGCCGAATTCTGGGGACAATGCTTGTTGTGTGGCAGAACTCATCGCCGCGCTTTGCCTCACACCAGAGCGAAGAAATGGAAACATAAATTTAAGTAAATATTTCATCTCATCGAGTGGGGATCGAACCCACAACCAGTCGACTTTTCAGTCACACTACGTGCCTCAGCGCCACGACTGGACTGGTATTTACATTTTATTATACATATTTCATTTTATTTTAATAATCTAACAATTGTCACAAGTAAATATATAATTTTTATCTTTTATGACCTTTTAATGCTAAATCTAACACCTACTAAACATAACTTTTAATTTTAACACGGAATTATACGAGTATGTAAACCAACGGCATCGATGATTATTACATAAACCTTATTGATCAATTAAATTGATATTTAAGTTACTTAAACCTATATTTATAGACATACTGACGTATAAATTATATTTTTACAAATAAATTATATTATACTAGCGACCCGCTCGCGGCTTCGCCCGCTTAAACCACAGAAACTAACTTACTTAACACACTGAATTATGTTCGTGTTTTGATATACTTATAATGTATGTTTGCAATGTAATGAAGATTTTTTATGAGAAAGTTGTTAAAACCCATAAGAATCTTCAATTGAATGTTTGAAATAAAAACACAACTTATCGATACTTACTATATGTGCGTTTCTTCACGATAATCTCAGAAACGGCTTTTTGTTTGTATTTTGGCAAACTGCCCTTAAATATTAAGCATTAGTTTTATTTTAAGCAGCTTCATGCTAGTCAGAGGGAGGAACCTAGTATTAAGACACTCCGTTCCCCACTTTCTACCGAATTCTGGACGCATTGCGTGTTGAGTGGCAGAACGCAACGCCGTGCTTAACCTCGACCCCAGAGCGAAGAAATGGAAATATAAATTTAAGCAAATATTTCATCTCCTCGTGTGGGGATCGAACTTAGAGAACCAGTCGGTTTTACAGTCACACTTTGTGCCGCTGCGCCACGACTGGCCTCAACTGGACTGGACTTTATTTTAATCGGTTCACATAAAGTTAAAACCAGATCCACGCTTTATCCCGCCCTTAGTAGGGCAACTTAGTGTAAGATATTGGGTATAATGTGTGACTGATGTGCGAAATGAAAATATTATTAAATTATAATTCAATCCTGCATGTGTGGATCGGACCCACAGCGTCGCGTTACAGTTACAATTGGGCATATAGGGTAAAATAGTTTAAACCCGTACCTAAAGAATTTAAGCAAGATACATCAACAGTGAAGACGTAGGTTTTTTTCTCATTTCACAATGTTTATTCATATCTATATTTCGTATGACGCGGTTACGCATAGGTACCAATAATGTAAACACATACTACTACAAAAATACTACTAAAATGTTTAGAACTTTAAACTTATAGCCGCCAATACCTACGCGTAATAATACCTAGTATGCGGCGGTTTCCCTTTGATAGGTTTATGTGTGCGTGCGTCGTTCTTGACAAATTGTATTTTATTTTACAACGATAATTTTATTATTTATTTTGTTTGAAAAAATAACTTTTTTATTTTCGGGTTTTTAATTTAATATGTAATAGGCTTTTATAGAGTAGTTAAACTGTGGTTTCATTTAAAGTGGTCCTAACAAAAAAACTCTGTATAATTGAGCATATTTAATATTTATAGTGATTTTTTGGAAAATAGATACCAATAGCTATTACAACCACTTGCGAAGAAGCATAGTTTAGGCAGTTTTTTATTCTTATACCTTTTGGAAAACTACCAACGTTCTTATAGTAAATATACTATTTTTTCAAATTAAAAAAATTGTACTTATTTAGAAAACGTATAAAAATTTGAACGCAGCGGGACTCGAACCCGCGCCTCCTGGAAACCGACCAGGCGCTCTGACCACTAAGCCATGCGTTCTCGCCAAGCTACGTCGAAATTTTTATACGCTTGTTACAACTTATTTATGTTGTTAGCTTCTCTGTAGGGAGATTTTTACAAATTTCCGCTACCCAAAGATAATTACTAAGAATTATCGTTTGGCAAGAGAGAAACTATTTTTAAATATTTTTAAACATTTTTTAAAGTGTTATTCCACACTTAGGAAAGACAAATACTTATTTAGAAAACGTATAAAAATTTGAACGCAGCGGGACTCGAACCCGCGCCTCCTGGAAACCGACCAGGCGCTCTGACCACTAAGCCATGCGTTCTCGCCAAGCTACGTCGAAATTTTTATACGCTCGACGACGACGTCGACGTAGCTTGGCGAGAACGCATGGCTTAGTGGTCAGAGCGCCTGGTCGGTTTCCAGGAGGCGCGGGTTCGAGTCCCGCTGCGTTCAAATTTTTATACGTTTTCTAAATAAGTATTTGTCTTTCCTAAGTGTGGAATAACACTTTAAAAAATGTTTAAAAATATTTAAAAATAGTTTCTCTCTTGCCAAACGATAATTCTTAGTAATTATCTTTGGGTAGCGGAAATTTGTAAAAATCTCCCTACAGAGAAGCTAACAACATAAATAAGTTGTAACAAGCGTATAAAAATTTCGACGTAGCTTGGCGAGAACGCATGGCTTAGTGGTCAGAGCGCCTGGTCGGTTTCCAGGAGGCGCGGGTTCGAGTCCCGCTGCGTTCAAATTTTTATACGTTTTCTAAATAAGTATTTGTCTTTCCTAAGTGTGGAATAACACTTTAAAAAATGTTTAAAAAAATTGTCTATGTCATCCTAATGGCGGAAAAATATTCAAAATGTATTGTAATACCACATTAGTATCGACAATGTAGTGTTGATAGTAATTGAAAATAGTACTACAGGAGGATACCTTCATATGCACTGTTTTATCCAGTTTTTATGTATAATATAGAATAATATATTGTATAGAGGAAACACACATTCTTTTTATTCAGTTTAGTAAATACATTTTTTAGAGGTTACTCTGTACTAAAATGGCATGCAACTCTGTTCCCGCATTTACGTCCCTGATATATCGATATAAATAATAGAAATACAAAATATAGGAAGGAAACACAAATGCAATTATATTGCATTTTTTCTTTTTTTCATACTTGAAACGTATTAATAAATTACATATTATGTATTACATACAATTAATTTGTTTTGAATATAACACTAAGTTTAATCAGTTTCACGCTATTTTAACAGATAGCATAAGATGACATTAAAACGTATTGACATCACCACGTGATCCATCTAAACACAATATAAACTTTTATAAACTATGAACTCACAATCAGAATTTACTTTCCATATACTTTTTATTCTACACATCGCCATATGAGCTAATCCCGTAAAATATACCTACTTTATTATGTTTGTTAATATCACCAACGTTGACTTTTAAAATAATAATTATGGTAGACTGAACAATTATTGATTATACTTCATGTTTTAGCTTCACGCTGTATCCCGCACACAGCAGGGTAGGCATAGGACACCTAGTGTTAAGACACTCTGTTCCCTACTTTTCTCGGAATTCTGTAGGCATTGCGTGCTGAGTAGTGAAACTCAACGCCGCACTTTACCTCGACACCAGAGCGATGAAATGGAAATATAAATTTAAATAAATATTTCGTTTCCTTGCGTGGTCATCGAACCCACAACAGTTACACTTTGTGCCCCTGTGCAACGAACGGCCTCAATTTACTTTCTTCTTTTAAAATGTGGTTAAATGAAATAGTCGTAATTTAATTATGTCAGATTACTATTAACCGACTTCTTAAAAGGGGTCATCAATTGGACTGTACATTTTATACTTGTTACCTTAGAACTTTTGATTGTAAGAACCGATTTTAATGATTCTTTTTTTATTTGAAAGCTAATGCCTCCCGTGTAGTCTTATTTTAATTTAGTTTATATCCAACAATGGTATCTATGAAAAAATCATATAAATCTCAAATTTACATTGAGTATATGCGCGACAAATGAACGTATAAGTCAATATCAATTCAACCGATTTTAATGATTCTTTTTTTATTAGAAAGGGTACATATAGGGGTAGTTTGGTGAAAGTTTAGTTAAGTTCAGAGTGAGAAATCCGGTTGAAATTGAAGAAGTCGATTTTTTTTATTAAAAAATATAATTATGTAATTTTTTCTACAAAAAATTCTTTATACTCCATGATAAAAACTATCCTATAAGTGACATTAGGCTTTGAACTATAACCATGCCAAAATTAATTTAATTTCATACAGTAGTTATCGGTATTTTAGGTAATTTATATTTTTCAGTTTTTATTTTTTTTAAAGAAAACTATCATGAAATTCGTAATGAAACCGAAAAAAAATGTACCTTGAGGCCCTAGGCTAACACCATGCAAAAATTCATCAATTTCTGTCAGGTAGTTTTTGCGTGATTGACGCACAAACAAACCGACAGACAGACAGACAGACAGACAGACAGACAGACAGACAGACAAGAATTCTGCTGAGTGGTTTTTTAGGTTCTATAATCGACATATTAACCGACCTAATTTTTATTTTTTTTATATCTTTCATGTACAGAATTGACTTTTCTATCCTTTTATTATATATGGAGATTACAATTATATTTAAACCGATTTAACTATTTATTAAGTACGGTCTGGATATATTTTTGCTAGTACCAGCTGTCGTAGATAATACAAAAGAATAAAGAAGAGTTACCTTGTAGCTCTCTAACACCTTTAACATATTTGTCTTATATAGTTCATAAAATATTATGTTTTTTAATCCGATGCGAATTTAAAGATACGCCTTAAGCTTAACATAATATACGTTTACCAACGTGTACTAGATAATGAAGAAATAATTTATTTCTATAAAAGAAAATCTAGTAAGATTGTTAAGGGTTGTTTTAGAGCACTTGCCCTACTGTAGACGATAAGAGCAGTATTAATGGGTGATTTCATCACATCGTTCTGCGTGTCAGCTTTCGACCTAATTATTTTTAAACTTAACTTTGTTTTTAATGATTTGCTGAGAGGAAACTTTCAAAATAATTTTGTTATAAATTGAGCTTTATTTCATTTTTTTATTTTAACTTAACTTTTAGTGACTAATTGGTTATAAAAATTTGTAAATTTCATATTTGATAAATTAATAAAATTAGATGTAGCGCATGGGGATGGCGTGGTGTAAGCGTGTTACTGTAAACGCTAGAGGTTGTGGATTCGATTTCCGCTTGAGGAAGTGAAATATTTAATATTTTCATTTCTTCGCTCTGGTGTCGCGGCAAAGTACAGCGTTGAGTTTGGCCATTCAAACGCAATGCCTTCAGAATTGAAAGGAAAAGGGGTGAAGTGTCTTAACACTAGGCTCTCCCTGCCTATCCTGCTACATACTTTATATAGCGTAAAGCTGTAATGAAATAATTGATAAATTAATAATAATTAACATTTTCAATGCATATTTGCCTTTTTTTGTTTAGCACCCATAAATATTAATACAATAACATTTATCAGTTGTTAGAAAGTAAAAAAAATATATATATTATTAATGTATTGATATCGCAGTTACGACCTAATAGCGCTGGAGTCGATCAATCACTCGGATTGACTTGTCACTTTATCGCCGCTCACTTCCTATACTGTGCGCTGAGCTTCATTTAAATGCTTTTGGATGTATCTGGGATAAGTTATTATGAAATACTGCTAGCATTCTGTTAAGTATTTCAATATATTTTACATACGTATATTATATAGAACGGTTTAGTTGTAATCCAATAAAAAATATGTTAATATTTTTATTTAATAGCAAAAGGATCGTTTTCTGAACATGGAAGAACGTAATAGAACGTAAAACAATGTATGTATGTGCTTTTGTTCACGCTTATCTTAGAAACGGTTTAACCGATTTACATCATTATTTTTGGACTTAAACTTTAAGCTTCCAAACTTTGGCGAGCACTTAGTATTTTTTGTATTACAATCGGTTTATAAATAAAAAAATGTAGGTACCATTTTAAACAATTTTGTCCGACAAAATTGCTATAAATAATCTTACTTTTCAATATAAATATGGATATTATTTTTTAAATTTTACTGAGTTTATTTACATATTATTATTAAAAAACGAAAATAGCATAAGTTAGGAAATTAATAATTATCCAGTTCAAGCGGGCGAAGCCGCGAAACGCATTGCTATTTGCTTTATAGTATTTTACTATAATTTGAATGAAAATAAAAAAAAGATAATAAATTTTTCCCTTTCCAATATGACAAGGTAAATGAGACAAACCGCATAAAGAGAAGACAATCAATATAGGCGTCAGTTCTCTGATTGTACAAAGTGCGAAGCCGAGTTGTTCCTTTCACCTTTGTAGGCGCTCGCTTGCACCTGTTTTATGTGGTGGTGAGACAATGGAGAAAATGCCACGGAAACCAAATAGATTGGAAATATATAACTACAGGATTAAATTGAAATAAACGCAACATGTATTCAGTAGGGAACTATTCATATCTACTTTGGTAATTTCTATTACTATTTTTCGAGACTAGTCGTGGCGCAGGGGCACAAAGTTTGACTATAAACGCGATTTGTGGGTTCGATCCCCACTCAAGGAAATGAAATATTTATTTAAATTTATATTTGTTTCTTCGCCCCGGTGTAGAAGCAAAGAGCGGCGTTGATTTCCGCCGCTAAACACGCAATGCCTCCAGAATTTGGAGGTATTTGGGCAACGGAGCGTCTTAACACTAGGTTACTATCTTATGTGGTCTTAAAACTATGAAAATATTACTGTCGTCCAACACAGAAATACAGCGACAGAATATAATAGCATTTATGCCTGATAACATGAATAAATTCAATAAATATAAAATTATAAACAGCATATAAATGTTTAAAAGATTTCCGCCTCTTAAAAAGCCACGACACAGCAATAAAAGCAGAAAGCCAGTACTAGAGAACACTATTAGGCTGACATTCGTGAGAACCGCGTCCATTTCTGCGCGCGCGCATCTCCGCGCCGGACCGTTCATAGTAAAGATAGGAGTGACGGAACAAGTGACAGTTATAGCGCTAATGCATTTCCGCGTCAGAGAGTAACTGTCGGATAATGTAGAGATGGTATCTTTGATATTTCGCACAATATATAGAAATCTGTTCGGGAAATAATAGAATTGTCATTGAGATAAGAGTCTGTGGTTTTGAAAATTCCTTTAAAATATTATTATGCTGTCACATTTATGTTTCTGTTATATCACTAGCATTATATATGTGGAAGTAAATGTATTTTAAACTTTTAAGAAAAATATTTTTGTAACGCAATGCCTCCAGAATTCTGCTGAAAGTGGGGAACAGAATTGACTTAATGGGAACGGAGTGTCTTAATACTTGGTTCCCATGTCCCCTTTGCCTACCCTGCAATATTTGCGTGAAGCATATACATAAAGTTCATAAAAATACTTTTGTAACAATCAAAATCGAATTCTTAAACACACTCGTGTGTGGTCTGTTAACACACAGGAAAAAATAGCAAGGATTTATTTTATAAAAGAAAATCTCATCTAGAAACTTAATTATAATAGTATATCAAGGCCTATCTGGCGCAGCGGTACAAAGTGTGACTGTAGAATCGACGGGTTGTTGGTTCGATCCCCACTCGAGAATATTAAAAAAAAAATTTATATTTTATAATTTATATTTTAATTTCTTCGCTCTGGTGTCAAGGCAAAAGCGCCGCGTTGACATTCAACACGCAAAGCCAGAACTCAGCGGAAAGTGGAGAACGGAGTGTGTTAACACTAGTTTTCCTCTGCCTACCTTGCTGTGTACTGGATACAGCGTGAACCTGATTTTTTAAATAATTTATTAAGTGTCAACAGCAATCAACTCAACCAACTGGAAAAGAATATTTTAACACTCACCAAATTGTTCACCGACGTTGTCATTTAAAGTGAAATCACTTCCTTCCGTTATCGATTAAAATTAGCCCAACATTCTTCTACAAGCGTCACGCTCTAATTAATTAATATAAACCCAAAGTAAATGCGAAGACAACGGTAGTTTAATTAAAATTTAGATTGTAATCGGAAATAAAATAAGTTTTATATCTAATTTTGATTTAATTCAAGATTACAATATTTGCTCTATGTTACTTTTACACTTTTATATAGCATTTGTAGTGAAATTTTGTAATTTAATTTTTTATTGCGACATTTTACAAGTTAATAGGTTATTTTTTAGCAAAAAATATATTTTATAGGCTCTTTTCTTAATTATATATATTAAAGATTGTAGAAATAATAATGCCAGTCGTTGCGTAGGGACAGAAGCGTGCGACGGTAAACACGACATGTTATGAGTACAGGTTATGTGTTCGATTCCCACTTAAGGAAGTTAAATATGTAATATTTTCATTTGCTTGCTCCGTCAACGAGGCAAAGTTGAGTTCCGCCACTGAACACTCAATGCCTTAAGAATTCGGCGGAAAGTGGGGAACAGAAGTGTCTTAATGGGAACTAAGACTCTTGACACGAGGTTCCCTCTACCTACCCTGCTATATGCGGGTAGCAGCGTGAAACAAAAAAAATATTTAGAGATAATTTTAATCGGAAAAAGGAAACTATCATGATATTAAACATCAACATCACAACCCCGCTACAACTAGTTCTCACATACAAACGCCATCTAATTTACAATGCGCCCGCCACTCAGGTTAATGCTAAGTTAGAGATAAGCGGTGAAGACGAGATATTTTAATTAAGTTTTGCGTAATTTATATCTCACTGGAAGCTCAGCTAACGACGGGTCGTGATTGCCTGTAAGCGTCTCGATCACGATAGTGCGAACACGTCAACTGCTTTCAAACTTACTCATCTATAGTAATCCAAGAATAAATTAGTAAATCAGCTTCACGCTGTATCCCGCATAACAAGGCATAGAAAGGGAACCTAGTGTTAGCCAAGATAGGGAAAGGGAACCTACTCTCCTTTTCATTCTTTTTCCGCCGAATTCTGGAGGCACTTCGTATTAATTGGTGGAACTCAAGGCTAAGCGTTGCCTTTCTTCGCTGTGGTGTAGAGACACCTCGAGCGGGGATCGAACCCACGAGTATTTACAGTCGCACACTTTTGCCCCTGCGCCATGACTTTATTTTAATAATTGAAGAAGCTTTTAATTTTCTTGATATGTGTATTGCCTTAGATTAGAGATTCTTGAGTAGATATAATGTTGTACATTAATAAAAGTGTGGCTCTATATTTAGAAATTTAATTTGAAGTAAAAAATAAATAAGAAATTTAGGGGAACGGGGTATTAATGTAGGTCTTAACCCTAGTTTCTCAGATTCCCTCTGCTTACTTTGCTATATGCGGGATACAGCGTGAAGCTAAAAAGAAACACAACACAAATGTATTCATTTACTAAGTAGAGCAGGGTAACTCAAGTACGTATCACTTGACATTTACCCCAATCTTTTCGTCCCCTATAACGGATCTCGTCGTCGTGATTGCTGGAGAAATGCAGAGATTGTGAGATGAATAATAGTCTAGCACACCCTAATTGGAACACAGGGCGCATACTTTTGCATTCAATTTGATTTTGAGATTTTGAATTTAACATAAACGTGACGATAACGAGATATAGATTTAACATAGTAAAATAAAATTAACCTACAAAACTCAAGCATGGTCCGTAGTATAAAAGAAACTAAATTTTTCATCAATATAAACAATTCAAAATCGATGTATAAACTTTGTTCAAAAGCTAAAATTTTGTAATGTTCCTCTAATATATTATGTTTTATAAAATATAAATAAAAATTAAAAATTAAATTAGCTTCACGCTGTATCCCGCACACAGCAGGATAGGCAGAGGGGGAACCTAGTGTTAAGACACTCCATTCCCCACTCTCTGCTGAATTCTAGAGGCATTGCGTGTTGAGTGGCAGAACTCAACGCCGCGCTTAACCCCGACACCAGAGCGAAAAAATGAACATATAAATTAAAGTAAATATTTCACCTTCTCGAGTGGTGATCGAACCCACAACCAGTCGGTTTTACAGTCACACTTCGTGCTGCTGCGCCACGACTGGCCTCAATTATAAAATATAATATGGAATAATTAAAAATATTTTTTCAGTTCTATTATGTGGAGAAATGTTTCATGTTATCTAAATCAAAGGCAATTTCACCATTGGACCATCCCTAATGCCCTGACAGAACTGACAGATGCATGTGATGTGATGTGAAATGAATGATAGATACTAGAGGGAGTCCGCCCTAATTGGTAAAGATTAACTTTTACTTTGAACTCGAGATTAGTTGTTTGAATAAATCTTCAGTTCAGCAATGACATAAAATCAGTTCAACGATTGTAATATGCGATACAAAAAATATATATAAATATAATAAATAGATAGATAAAAGTAAATAAAAAAAATAATTTTGACCTTTTATGTGTATGAAAATACATTCATAAACAAGAATATCATTGATACTGGGGTTTTAAATTAAAAGAAAAATGTAAATTTTGGAAATTAACAACCCTTTTTGAATGTCAAATATATTTTTACAAATGCTATAAAAATAAAAACCGTGTAAAATATAAACTTAAAATGAATCATTATGGAATATATATTTAGGTTTCCAGTAGTAATATTTAAGACTCCATCCCATAAACATTCAATTCAATACACTCTATTACGAAGATTACTCCAAAGTGGTAGATATTACCGAGATTACGTAAGATAAAACTATTACTTGCAACTAACTGCTGATGGAGTTTCAATTCGATTCTCATAATAACAATCACCGAGTGGAGAGTGAACGAAAATGGAGAAATTATAAAGTATCTTTAGCCAATTGAATTTTTATTTCCTTTAATTTATTATATGTGATCATTAATCTTATACTATGTCATTAATTTAATATTAAGTTTATTTCGCTTCCCGCTTTATTGTGCATAGAAATATCAAAACGCTATGTAATGTCACCGGAAATGGAGAGAGTTGTAGTGTTAAGACACTTCGTTTTCCAAATTCCATACACGCAAGAAACGTGGCGACTTTCACCCAAATATAAAAAATATATATATAATTAATTGCTTTCCTTAATATTCTACCTAATTTCTAGTTCTTCTAAACAATACAAAATTTACTATTTGTAAAAGAAAAATGATTCAACATTTTGACGTTCACCTCGCCAGTACTTTCAAGTTTCAACACATTATTACCGCACGGTATTTGTGGTAACCGTTAATTGTATGCACTCCATTAAACTTAGTAAATGCCTGTATAAATATACATGCTGTTACTGTTTTCATTTCAACGCCTATTTAACTTCCTTGTAAAAATTATAATATATTTTTAGTTTTAAGCTATTAACCTTAGCGTTCATTGAATATAAACTATTAAAAATATTAAAACTTTAAAACATTTCACGCATATAACAGGGTGTGCAAAGGGGACCCGGGAACCTAGTGTTAATACACTCCGATTCCATTAAGATACATACATCCATTCCACATTTCCGCCGATTTCTAGAGGCATTGTGTGTTGAGTTGCGGAACTCAACGCCGCACTTTGCCTCGACACTAGAGAAAAGAATTTAAAAAAATCAAATATTCCCTTTCCTCGAGTAAAAATTGAACCCACAAACACTTGTGCCTCCGCGCTGAACTATTAATTTAAATTTATATTTTCATTTTATTTTTCTGGGGTTCCCTTTGCCTACTCTGTGTGCGGGATACAGTGTGAAGCTGATTTAATTATTTTTTTTAATGAATGATGATGAATAAAAAACAAAATTCCCATATAAATTCGAGTAGTCATGGAAGTATTACTTAATATTAATAATTAAAGTACATTTCATATCATATTTACACGTCAACAAAACTAGAACGCATCTCTGTTACCTATATGAAATTGCGGGCGAAGCAGGAAATTAAATCAAAACTATTGCGGTCAGTGGATAGTTTATTTAAATTTGAAAGGATGTAAATTTGAACTAATTGAAATATTTTTATTTTGATATAGGAGCTATAAAATCAATTTCGTTTCCAAGCGTTACGCTGTATTCCACATTTATAGAGTAGGCTGATACAATCGTGTGTCAAGACGGACGTTTAATGGCATCTGTGAAAGAAAATTATTATCCGAAAAACAGCAACATCTATTAATTTTCGCTTGTATATATATAGTACTTTAAAACTTACTGTATATCAATATTTGACGTGAAATAGTATTTAAGTTACTTATTACTTAATTTATTATGTATCAAAATTTGACACGGAGGCCAGTCGTGGCGCAGGGGCACAAAGTGTGACTGTAAGATCGGATGGTTATGGTTCCGATCCCCACTCGAGGATTAAATTTCGAGTGTTTTTCATTTTTTTAATCTGGTATCGAGGCAAAGCGCGGCGCTGAGTTTCGCCACTCAACACACAATGCCTCCGGAACTCGACGTAAAGTGGGGAACGGAGTGCCTTACCACTAGGTTCCCTCTGTCTACCGGTGTGCGGGATTCAGAGTGAAGCTGATATTATTTCAAAATTTGACATTTAACATTTACTAACAACATAAATATGAACATAAAATAATACAAAATGGAAGTTTATCACAATAGTTGTAAACAAAACACCCGCGATATCGAACAAGCACTCGATAGAGTCCAACACCCTACAGACCATTTATAAGACTTATGATATAAAGCGTATCTCAATACTATCACGATGACGACCTACAATGGTCCTGCCTACACACAGTACAACTAAAGTGACCATTCATTGACCAGCTCTAAACGGGACATCGCTTTTAATATTTTCTATTTCAATTATTGTATTAAGAAAGTATCATTTAGCATAAAAATTTAAAGTGGCGTACGTTTTTTTTACTATAATTTTGATTGTTTTCGTTTTTATGTGGACTATTCTATCCGGTTATCTTTTGAGAATATTCGCGTCGAAATATTATTCAACCGACAAAAATTTTCGTGCCTATTTGAAAAATCGGGACATTTGTACGTTCCGGTGCCATGTTTCGTGACGCCGGGACACGCAAGCTTTAAACGGGACAGTCCATCTCAAAACAAAACGTCTGGAAACGTTAATCATAACACATAACCCTTATTTATATGCGACAAGCGGTCCTCGCATGATATTCAATCCCACACCGCATTATTTGCATGCTTCCAGATGCATTTCCAAACGGTTAAATAACTGGAACCTTTAGGGAATATAAAGTCCACAGAGTTACCGTTTCTAATATTAATAGACGATGGTAGAATTCGGTCACGTAACGTATAATGGCATCCTTTACACGAAATAACGGGATGTATTATACATTATTAGTTTAGTATGTTAGATATGGTGCGATTTGATGTCCTTTCACTTGTTTATTGTTTGAAAGTGGGATAACAATTTTTATGGACAGATGACCTAAATAAAAAATAATTGTAATTATAAATCATATATCTATAATATGAAAATATATTTGACATATATTTTGAATAGGTTAGTGTGAGTTTAATGTTATAACATAAAAAAAATATTTTGCACGGCTTTCTAATAAAATGAGAACGGTACAACAATATTCCGATTCTTTTACCGTGAAATAGAAGACCAGAATTCTCACGTTATAATATCTTATTCATCGCTTAAATTATTTATTTTTTCTTTTAAAAATTAATTTAAAAAAAATATATTTGATTTTAGTGCCATTAATTTTATTATTGAACACAATTATATTTCGAAAAAAATTTTATGAACTTATTTTTGTTGAATAAATTACAATAGATAGTAAAAAAATCATTATTCAGCTTAATTACAATACCATCGTGATCTTCAAAGATTTAAGCACCATATACTTTTCAAAAGAAGATAAAAAAAACCCTATATAAGTCGTAAAAAGATCAATAAAAATTTACATATCTCGCTATTAGCATATATTAAGCCCACGTGATAGGATAATAAAGAATTGTATGTACATTGAGAGATATCTGATTTCGCGTCAATCTGTACCGTAACTGTAACAATATATTGTTATCTGTGGATATTATAATCCTTTCGAAATTGATAAAGCTTGATAAATTGATGGTACTTTATAAAAGGGGTTGCCATATCGCTTGATGTATTAATTCTACACCCTTCACAATTAAATAGGGATACGCAATGTTTACCAGATGATTGTAGGTAACATCCATTTATTTATAATTCCTAATTTAATTTTTACGTTTTTAAATTAGGTAATGTCACAAAATAATTATTTTTTATCTGTGCTCGTAAACTAACAATACATATAATTTTTAAAAATAAAATAATACTTAGTAGAGAAGAATAGATAGTTTTCTTAGTCACAAAAGATTTATTGATAACTGACAAGTTAAGCCTGTGGCAACAGATGGCGCCGCGGCCATTAATTTTCATTACCGTCTGTAACAACAGCAGCTATTTCCTCTATAAGAAAATATTTATTTATGTATACATCTATGAATCTTGTTGTAACATTATACTGATAAAGTAAGGGATTTTGCATACAACGCAAAAACATTGATAGGATGGCTTGTAGATGCTTGTTTTCTTATACGTGGATAAACTTAGTAGGTGTATATATAATATTATGTATTTTCTTCATGGGATAGAAGTGTTTTGATACTAGGTTCCCAGGTTCCTTCTGTATACTCAGCTATGGGCGGGATATAGATTTTTTTAGCTTATGTATCGTTGTAAAATTTCCTAATTTGTATGACAACGGTCACACAGTGAAATCGATAAATACAACAAAAATGTCATATTCTTTCTTACATTATTTTCGACAATAATCTGCAATCGACAATCTGCTGAAGCTTACCTGAAACAAAATGATAAGGATAATTAATATAATTCTAAAAAATTAAATAAAATTATATTTATTTATATTTATATTTTCGCTCTGGTGTCGAGGCAAAGCGCGGCGTTGAGTTCCGCCACTCAACACGCAATGCCTCCAGAACTCGGCGGAAAATGGAGAATAGAGTGTCTTAACACTACGTTCCCTCAGCATAACCTGCTATGTGCGGTAGCATCCCGCAGCGTAAAGCAGGTTTTTTAAATGTTATTTTTAAATAAAATGATAATAATATAAATACAATACAAGAACTAAATGCAAATGTTTCCTATTATGCACGTAACGTTTAGTAAACCTAGCAATTAAGTTTCTACTTATTGTCGGTGTTTATATAGCGTAGGTGTAATTACATCGAACAAAGTACCTTTTATCAGGTTGCTAATAAATAATTCTTAACTAGTCTTTCTTTATTTTACCTTTGAAATTGTAAATGTCTAAAAGAAAACCTTGTGTTAAGATAATCGAGACGCTGCGTGTTCAGTGGCGGAACTCAACGCTGTATTTTGTGTACCAGATCGGAGAACCCACGACCATCGCGCTTGCAGTCCAACGCTATCCTAATGCGCCGTGACTTACTTTGAAAATTATTCTTGTTCAATTTTTTTTCAGCTGCACACTGTATCCCGAATAAAGCAGGGCGTGTTGTCGCGTGTTGAGTGGTGGAATCCCCCCAACAACTCGTGTTTTGCCTTTGTACCAGAGTTAAGGAATGAAAGTATTGATATATAATAATTTATTACCCCGAATGGGAATCGAACCACAACCACAACCGACAGCGACAGTGACGGCCTCAAAATATAATATTAAGATAACAATTTTAATATATGTAAATCTGAACTGTGTTTTATAAATAAGTCCGACAGAGATGAACAACAACAGATACAAAAACTAACAACAGTTACAAATAAGACAATATCGGTCCCAAAACAAATACATGAACAATAACCGGAAGAGGTATGTTTTGATCCGACGATAGCTTTAGTTACATTGATAGCCGATATTTGCTAACGTAATGACCGTCTTCCGTTAGATAGTGATCAAATCGTTGGACGTCTTGTCAGTCACGGGCAACGCCTGTTACAGCTGAACCTACTTACATTTGATACAACATGTTAATTTTTATGTCAGTCAATATTTAATTATGTTGTTTATTTGCATACTTGGCTGACACAATAATGATTTCTTAACGATATATTAATATAGTTCCAGGGCTTAGGCGAGGTCATATAGCATGGTGGGACAGCATCAGACTGTAGACGATAGTCGTGGATTCAATTGTGATTTCCCACTTGGGGCAAAGAATTATTTCTGTTTCAAAGTGAGGCAGTGAGCTTCACTTATCACGCAATGTCTTGAATTTTGGTATAAATTAAAGAATGTAGTGTTTTGAGACTAGGTTCTCTACGTGCCCTGCAATGCTTGAAAAAGCATGAAGCTGAGGGATTAGAGAGGCTGCTTATTCCGCTTGTCTATAAGCTTATTCATGAAATCGGCGTGACACATTTGGGAAATGAAGCATTCGAATCTAAAATTGTCACGCAGTGTGATCAATTGTTGTATTTTTAAAATTACTTTTTAAAATAATAAGGAAAGAAGATGATAGATAACCGCAAATTGAAGTATTTGTCAGATTTTTGATTTATAAACAGGGAAATCAATTTTGTCTAGTGACCTAGTTATGTCATATGTGGTATAGACGTTGATGACATGAACCTTTAAATGTTTTTTTTAAATTTATTATCTTTTTTTATTTTTTTTTAAACCATACGGACAGTTTTTAAAACGTCAATTATCTAAATCTAAATTAAACAATGAATACAACCATATCACAAAAAAATAAAACCTACCATTCACGCGTAGCGGGTACAATGATGTATTGTTAACATCACCGAGCCCAACCGTCCAATCCATAAAGAACAATAAGGCAATAAAATTATGAGATTTTCGGTAAAACAATAAACGAATGGGTTTATGCGAAATGATGTGATGAATGGATTCACACGTGCCGATTGTTAAGAGACCGCGTGGGGGATGGCGGCGCGTACTGTGTACCGAAAATCCCTCTTGATATTTCTGTCTATTGTTTAGCTTTTTACCATTTGTATGCTTGTTTCAAGCCAACTGTCACCTTTTACAAATGTTCGATGAAAAGTATGGATCGCTAATAATATAGATCCTTATCAGCGTTGATTGTATAATAGGGACGATTATAGGATGATAACTCTATTTTATAGATCTAGGTAACATACAGAATCACAGTCACACTAAAGTTTAATAAAACATCAACAAAATACAAGACAAATTATATATTGAAACATCGTTTACTTTTAAGTGTTCTTATAATAAGATCTTAAATTTTCTTATTGAAATTATAATTTTAAGTAATCTTTTAGTAGCGAAAATTTGTTGAAATTTCCCTATAGAGATGCTTACAACACAAATAAGTTGCTTGTAACAAGTTTATAATATTTTCGACATGGATTGAAGAGAACGTATGGCTTCGTGGTCAGAGTGCTTGGACGGTTCCAAGAGGCGCGGGTTCGAATCCAACTACATTCGATTTTTATTAAATAAATACATGCTTTTATGTCAAATTTACAAAGAGAGCCCGACGAAAGGAAAACAAAGTCTATTATCTGAGATATACAGATGCAATAGCTTCAGTAAAACGGAAACAGAGTCAATTGCAACTTATTTATTATCTTGAATCGTCTCCATTAAATTGCTAAATTACGGTCAATAAACCTGGTTCAAGTATCGCCCACATTAGCATAGCTTTGATTCTGATATGAAATTGTATAATTTAAACCCTATACCCTGACACTGCACTTAGAAAAATGTGATGTATTAAATTATTTTCTAAAAAAATATCAGTTTATCATAAAATATATTTTCATATATTTTTTTAATTATATCTTGTTTACTGAGAGTGTAGTGTCGAGACACTTCATTCTCCGAGCTCGTGACATCACAATGCAATCAAAATTTTATACGCTCTCAATTTGACTCATAAATACAATGATCTTAATGTAATGTAACGACTTACTCGTTAATTATTTTTTATATACTCTAAGAAGAAATAATCGATTCGATAATTCAATTTTGTTATAATAACTTGTTTTTTGTTTTTGTTTTTACACTATTCAACTTTGGAGGCAATGCGTATTGAGTAGTGGAACTCAACGCCGCGCTTTGTCTCGACACCAAAGCGAAGACAATGGAAATCTTAAATATTTCATTTCCTCCAGTGGGAATCGAATCCTCAAGCTGACGCCTTTACAGTCACACACTAGCAACCCTGCGCCACGACTGGCCTCTTATACATATATATAACTTTATTTAAAAACTATTTGTATTATTTGTACCACAACACACAAATCATTTTATCGCCAATGGTGTTGCCAGTACTCAATATATGAATTTCCCATGCATATTTATGGCAGTAATTCTCCCTCATCACGCGTGGCCGCTAAATAGTTGGTATTAGATTACGATCGTAAAATATGTCTTACAGTACGCCTCGGAGCAGCTTTATTAACACCTCTGATACTAAAGTTTTCTTGTACAACATAATTCAGAATTTATAATCGAGTGTACGAGAAATAGTTAGTAGTAACTGTGTACATAAATAAATAAAATCAGCTTCACTTTGTATCCCGCACACAGCAGGGTACCCAGAGGGAACCTAGTGTTTTTAGACACTCCATTCCCCACTTTCTGCCGATTTCTGGAGGCATTGCGTGTTGAGTGGCAGAACTCAACGCCGCTCTTAGCCTCGACACCAGAGCGAAGAAATGGAAATATAAATTTAAGTAAATATTTCATCTCCTCGAGTGGGGATCGAACCCACAACCAGTCGATTTACAGTCACACTTCGTGCCGCTGCGCCACGACTGGCCTCATAAATACAATATAACTGGACAATATAAATAAAGTTATATAATCATGCACGTAAAATGTGTATCGCTTATAATGTTGGAAATGTTGATATAAAAATACATATCGCATTCTATAATGAAAGTGGCCTAACTTAAAAGTTTTATTACTTTTCACATGGGAAAAATTTAACCAAAATAGTTGATAAATTTTCTAGATATTTCAAATGCCACTCTGAGAGTCTGTCTCAGTGAAAATTATAGTAAATCAAAATTTTATCTATCTTTTTTGCAATTTATACAATTCAACATTGGTACCAATTGAAAATGAGCAACAGAATAGGCTTATTTTTTTACATTGTTAAAACTCAAATCTCAAATAACGTTGAGAAAGTGAAATCAAAAAAATCTACATCTCAATTGACAATCCATGACAAGGCAGAAATGGAGCCATTACAACGCTACTTATATAAATAATTTTGCCACGAAATTACTATGTGCGACCACCCTCTTACTTTTAAGTACAGTTATTTATAATAGAAAGTTTTGATGCTACTTTACAGTTGTCTTTATTGTGCAATATCTGTAGATAAAATAATAGTATTGTCATAGATTGAAAGAAAATGACGTAAGACGTACAAAATATACCAAAAATGAAATTAATTTAAAAAAATATTAAATGTTTTTATTTCTTTGCTCTAGTATCCAGGTAAACTGCGGCGTTGAGTTCCGCCACAAAATCCGCTATGCCTCTAGAATGGATCTCTCTGTCTACCCTGCAGTGATCGGGATACAGCATGATGCTACAAAAAGTCTTTGGATTTTTTTTATTGAATGCGCCATTTTTTTTTCATTAATCTATGACAATTTTCTTGTTTCGAAATACAAATAATTTCAAAATATTTCTTATTCACAATATTTCGCACTCAGGTCTCACTACATATGCGCATACGCACTATACATAATCATAACGGGAGCTCACGCCATTCCACTGTAGCGTAAATTTTTCTAAAAAAAAATCACAATCCCGGCCGACATCGCGTTAGAAATCTCAAGAAAGTAGAACGTTGATATGATAACTGTAATTATAATATTTATATTCGAGTGCATGCAATGTTGTGTTAGTACGTATATTGTACGCATGTTACTCTTATACCACTTTAACAAGTTACTGTGGACAGAATGTACAAACAAATGAAATTTATTCTTAACGGGTATATTTTAAGAAAATGGAGACACGGACGTCCCTGCGTTAGTATTTTTAAAATTAACAGTGAATAATCTAGAAGTATATATTTGAAAAAAAAAGTATATAAAGATATTTTTGTATAAAAGAACAATCTACAAACATTGAGTCATTTTGGCCTAGGAGCATAGGGGTGTGACTGAAACGACTCGGTTGTAGATTCGATCCCCACTTGAATGATTATTTCTTAATATTTTGCTTTCTTCGCTCTGGCACGAAGGCAAAAAAAGTCTGTCATTGAGTTCCATCACTCAATACGTAATGCCTAGAAAAATTCGACGGAAAGTGGGTACTGGAGTGTCTTATCACTCGCTGAGTTCTCGTTATTTACCCTGCTGTGTGCAGCATAAAGCGTGAAGCTGATTTAATTGTTTTTTTAAGAAATAATCCGAAAATAATTTTGATGACCAACTACTATTTACTGTTTACCCAAATAAGTCAATAAGTGATATCAAATGTTTTATCTTACACTACGTAAATATTGGCTGAGTGAATCGTATCGTACTATGTGTATAACGGATGGCTATAGCAATAAACGTAAAAAAACAAACGCAATTTGATATTCGTATTTCAATGCCAATAAAATAAATATTTAGAGGAAGTACTCTTTATGGGGACATCAAAGTTGAGGAGCGGAACTCAACGCTGCACTATTTCATTGAATCGAACCCACAGCCGTCGCGTTTATAGTCGTACACTTGTATGATATGCCTATGTGGTTTTATAGAAATAAAATGAAAATGTAGAGCTAATCAAATTAAAGTGACGTGACTTGTGGCGAGTCGTGGCGCAGTGGCACGAAGTGTGACTTTAAAACCGACTGGTTGTGGGTTCGATTCCTATTCAAGGAGATGAAATATTTACTTAAATTTATATTTCCATTTCTTCGCTCTGGTGTCGAGGCTAAGCGCGACGTTGAGTTCTGCCGCTCAACACGCAATGCCTCCAGAATACGGCAGAAAGTGAGGAATGGAGTGTCTTAACACTAGGTTCCCTCTGCCTACCCTGCTGCGTGCGGGATATAGCGTGAAGCTGATTTATTTATTTTATTTATCAAATTAAAGGACCGTATTATAAAATAACATTTTGTTTTTCGAAACGCAAATATTTATTAAGAACAAGTAAAGTTTCACATTGTATGAAACATTTCACTTAACTCAATACACTCTTGACATTTAATTAGTTCAAATTTGAAATGAAAAGATTATGCGATAAAGGAAGTCGAGCAACGACAATTGGTAGCAATTATACAATAAAACCAAATACTTTTTTAAACTCAACTCTATTTAGGTTGAAACGATTATAAAATAGTTTTAAAGCAAAATTATAGAGTTTTTAAATTAAATTTATTGTTTTTTTATTAACTAAAATAAAAGTTATACCATATATTATGTAAAAATATAAATTTACTTAAAGGAAACATGTACATACTTGTATGTGGACAGTCCCTAAATAAATTAGCGACAGTGAAAAATTTTAAATTTTTTTTTTACTGTGTTAAACAATAACTAACAACTAACAAAACCCATGAATTAATAATTTTTTATTTAAAACAATTTTTTATTTAAAAACAATCATCTAGTAGTTGAAAAGAGCAATAGAAAAAAATATGATTTTTTTTGTTTCGATACTTTAGGTAGGGACCATCGTGTTAATTACATACAAATTTTCAAAATAGTCACCAATTCATTCCATAATTGTAACCAATAACCAACTTCATGAAAAATATGTACATAATTTCCGACCAATTTTTTCGTTTTACTTTCATAAAATATGTTATAAAAAAAAACCGAGTGTAGCGTCTTTGTGTTTTTATATAACGATTTAAGAAACTATCAAATTACACGCAACATACAAAAATGTTAGTCTATTGCCGGCGTCGACGTTAATTTCACACCGCATTACATTGGACAAAAAATAATAATGTCATTTACTCTTACGTATTTATGTTTTGAGGTGCATTAAACTAACTGTACTATGGATTGTGACAGGTATATCGTATTAAAAACCTATTTATCTATCCAACTGTGTGGCATTCTTGAACATAAATATTAAAAAAAAAATAGCTTCAAGCTCCTAGCAGGGTAGGCGGAGGGAACCTAGTGTTAAGACACTCCGGTCCCCACTTTCTGTCGAGTTCTGGAGACATTGCGTGTTGAGTGGCAGAAAGCAACGCCGCGCTTTGTTTCGACACCAGAGCAAAGGAATGGAAATATAAATTTAAGTAAATATTTCATCTAATCGAGTGGGGATCGAAACCACAACCAGTCGTATTTACAGTCACACTTTGTGCCGCTGCGCTCCGACTGGCCTCAATATATAATATTAAATTCTATTAATAAAATAATAATATAATAGAATATTCTATTCATTTTACTACCTACAACAATCGACCATTTGCATATTACGCGAGGAATACATATTGAATGAATGTATCCAAAACAACCCATAAAATATATTAAAATTTATACCGAGAAATAATACACCATGGCTTTGTATTTTAACACTTTCTATACATATTTACGTTTTCACCACAATATAATGAAAGATGATTTCGGCAATCACCATTATCTCCAGCCAATTTCCGGTGCTCATCTCATATTCAGTTATCTTCTCTCATCATCAGTTCCCCGTTGTATGGGGGAGCGCCACCATAATTCAACGCCATCATAAAGATGGCTATCTCAGCGGATCGTACTTTTCGTGCTCGAGCACCTGTAACTTTAGACGTAGCACGCGCACGCGTCGGTCACGACTGGGATCAGTTACTTCCTATTTATTTGCTATGACCACTTTCGTTATTTTCTAGGAGAAAAATATATTATATTACGTATACACTAATGTAGTGTATATTAAAAATCTAAACTCTATATTTATTTTGCTATTAATAAATAATTTTCAATAAAAAATGTTTTTATTTATTACTACCTATTACATGGGGCTTTGCCCGATTACCACATTCTTAAGCGCTCGAAACACCTATAGCCGGAACACAAGAACCATTCGGTAATATAAAAAATATTTACAGCCTTACCCCGATAAATGAACTTTTCAATACAAAAATATTTTTCATTCAATGCAGTATTTCCTAAGATTAACGCGTTCAATAAGACTACCTCTTTTACCTAAACATTCAGTCATTATACAAAATATATAATTTAAAATTTGTCAACGTCTTATTTTGATTTTATTTAACTCTCAAATGATAAAAAAATCTGTAAATATATTTTGGTTTTCCTTTTATTAATTTGTGCTGTTTATGTAAATAAAAAAAACCAACTTCACGCTGTATCCCGCCAACAACAGGGTAGACAGAGAGGCACTCCGTTCTCCACTTTCCGCCGAGTTCTGAAGGCATCGCGTGTTTAGCGGAGAAATGGAAATATAAATTTAAATAAATATTTCATGTCCTCGAATCCACAGCCAGTTAATTTTACAGTCACACTTTGTGCCACTGCGCCACGACTGGCCTCTGATGTTTAAGTAGATTTTAGAAATGTGAAATTTGTATAAGCCGCTACCGCTATTCATTAACAATGGCGACGACGGTGTGACACCTGTATATTTATCATAAATCATACTGTGGTTAGCTTTCCTTTACTTTGATTTTAAATTTATTTATAAATAAAAAATTAATTTAAATTAGCTTCACGCTATATCCCGCACACAGCAGGGTAGGCAGAGGGAAGGCAGAGCTTAGTGTAAGACACTCCGTTCCCCACTTTCTGCCGAATTTTGGAGGCATTGCGTGTTGAGTGGCAGAGCTCAACGCCGCGCTTTGCCTCGACACCAGAGCGAAGAAATGGAAATATAAATTTAAGTAAATATTTCATCTCCTCGAGTAGGGATCGAACCCACAACCAGTCGGTTTTACAGTCACACTTTGTGCCACTGCGCCACGACTGGTCTCATTGTTATAATTTATTTATTCTTGCCAAATTTTAATATTTTTTTAAATTATAGGCCCTTAATGTCGTAAATTTGAATATTCTTGGGCTGTTTGTTATTAATTTGAATACGTGATTAATACATACGTTAGCTATGTAAATTTTGAGTTACTATAGTTGTTTTCACATTAATAGCACCAAATTAGTGTCACTAATTAGTTAATTAAATATTAATTACAATTAACTATTTTGCTATGTACAATTAGAGCTTACAAGCGTTTGCAGAAACAAGTTTAACTTAGAAGTAAGTCAACAACAAGAAATAAGCCAAGTTTCACTTATTTCATGCTGTATCACAGCAGGGTGAAAAAAAGCAACCTGAGAGTCTAGTGTTAAGACATTCCCGTAAAGGGAACCTGAAAATCTAGTGTTAAGTAAGACATGCCGTCTCCATTAAGACTCTTCCGTTCCGCATTTTCAGCCGATTTCTTTGGGCATGCGTGCATGGGGCATTGCGTGTTGACTGGCGGAACTCAACGCCGAGTACACAAATAATAGTAACATAAATAACTAAATAAAAACAACTTGAAGAACGATTCATTCTTTACAACACGTTCGTTGCAATTACAAAGGCAATTAGACAATATAACAACAGACGTTGCAGTCTCTTGGCGCGTGCGGTCTAACGGCGCGCGATGATCGCACAGATAAAAACAAAGTGTACAGAACACAGATAAAACTCATTGCGCAGATAAAAAAAGGTACCACATAACGGGTCGCGACGCGCTCCGCCTGTCATTACGTTCGCGGCTTGCAACCTCTTTTCCGTATCGCTTCTGACCACTTCTATCGGATGAATTATTTAGTATTTTTTTTTATTTGTCATAATATAGAAAGAATTATTACATAAATATATTTATTTTTTAAATTAAACAGAGCCAAAGTGTGTGACTGTAAATGTGACAGGTTGTGGGTTCGATTCCCACTCGAAAAAATGGAATATTTTCATTTATTCGCTTTGATGTCGAAGCAAACGCGACGTTGAGTTCCACTACTCAACACACAATGCCTCCAGAATTCTACAGAAATTAGAGAACGTGTCGCAGGCAACGCAGTGTCTTAGCACTAAGTATCCACGTTCTCTTTGCCTATCTTGCTATGTGCGGGATACATGAATCTAAAAAAAATACAACCTATAATATGCCTTCAGAATTCGGCAGAAAGTGGGGAACAGAGTGTCTCAACACTAGGTTCCCTCTGTCTACCCTGCAGTGTGCGGGATACAGCGTGAAGATAAAAAAAAGCCTATAATAAAGTTATTAGAGGCTGTATTCAAAACTCTTTTTTATAATTTTATTACTGCATTATTGTTTACGGTTAACATTGACGTTCAACGCCGCACACATTAACATGTCAGCGTAACTAATTTCCCTTTATTGTCTAATGCTTGAACAGCTTAACTTTTTATGAGAAATAAAAGGCACGAACAAACATCAAGGGTCTTTTGTATAAACCACTTTTATGTGATTGATGCAATGAAATACCATTAGACATCGCCATGGGAACCGCTTGGTTATGTAAAATTACATCTTTCTATCGTGGAGATGTTAAGAGAAATTTATAAATATAAATAAAATTACGCTTTTTGAAATATGCATATTTCAATAATTTGACTAATATTACATGGTACAGTTATATAGAGAAATGAATAAAGAAATTATCAAGATGCTTTATTTTTACTAATAAACAATAAAAATATCTTATTAGGTGAAACTACATATAAAAACAAGTAGCTCATATGTATGCTGTTTTTTTAGTGTAGGCCTACCCGAGCCTAGTGTTAAGACACTCCGCTCCCTGCCGAATTCTGGAGGCATTGCGTGTTAAGCGGTGAAACTCAACGTCAGACTTTGCCTCGAGACCAAAGCGAAGAAATAAGGAAAAATATTAAATATCACACGTCCTCGAGCGGTAATCGAACTCACCATATTTCGCGTTAACAGTCACACACTAGTGCCCCTGCGCGACTGGCTTCACTTGTTTGAAAAATTTTAAAAAATAATTCAATTTCACTTCTAGAAATCAAAATACATACAGAGGACAGACAACAGCAAAAACAGACATTTTTACATAGTATATTTTGACATCACAAAATTATACACACGCTTATTGACAATTTATTATAGGCTCGAGCCATATTATGTGGTTTCTCTGTTATTTGTTCATTCGAATTCTATTTTACCTTTTATGTAAGCACGCAGATGTGCTCACTGCGAAATGTCATGAAATTTACAGCATATACAATGCGGCATAAAATTATCTAGTTTATATATATATAGGTATAGGTATTTCGAGCACGCAACTCCCGTCCTTGTGATTTGGAGACTCGTTGATTTGCGTCAATACAAAAAAGGCTGAGTGGGCCTTGGAGTAATAAACTTCCATATTTTTTAAGGAGGTTTATTTGAAAGTAAAATTATTGAAGTTCATTCAAATAAGCATATTTTCCGACCAGGAGACGCGGGTTCGAGTACCGCTACGTTCATATTTTTAAACGTTTGCTAAGTAAGTAGTTTTCTTTCCTAAGTGTGGAATACTACTTTAAAAATGTAAAAAAAAAGTATAAGTTTTCCTTTAATATTCAAAAATATGATATATTGATGTATGTAGGTATGCTATTTTTGTAAAATCATATACTACTAGGGAAGGATTATTCTTAATTTGGTACCAACTCCCTAACCCTATCTAGAGAAAATATTAGGGGAGGGCCCTAATATAGTTTGAGTCCCAATTAAAAAAGTATCACTAGTGACCACAATCAATTTAGGTTCAGACTGTGTTTAAAATATAACAACTAAACCGCAATTATTTTTTTTCTGTTAATTGCACTGCACTCTCTCTTCCTTTTTTGGCTTTTTTTCCACTGACTGCGTGGGAGATGATTTTTTTTTAAAAAAAAAAAACCCACTCTTATGTACTAACCTGTGCAAGCCTTAAATTATGTGCAATAAAGTATATTTAAAATAATTTATATAATAAGTTAAATGGAATTCTCGCACTGTGCACATTTATTATAATTTTATTGCGATAATATATAATTATACAAGTTCTTGTAAACGCTGTAGCTCCATTGCTGGTGTATATATATTTTTTCTACAAAAACTCATGTGGTTCTATTAAGTATCTCCATAAACGTACACATTGGGTTAAATAGAAACATGGGATCGTAATATTATCTGGTGGTATATTTGCCAAAGAAATACACATGAGCCCTTAAATATTTTTCTATAGTGAAGTAAAATCTGATTCTGTACTAATAAAAACGAATATACAATTTGACACCAAAGCGAGGAAATTAAAATTTTAACAATCTCATTTCCTCGATTGGCAATCACACCCACAATCGGTCGCGTTAACAGTCACGGGCCGGGCCTCTATTTTATCTTTAAGACACCACAAAATATAAAAAAAATGTAAATAAATCAGCTTCACACTGTATCCCGCACACAGGGTGCAGGCAGAGGCAACATAGAGTTAAGACACTCCGTTCGATATTTTCTGCCGAATTCTGGAGGTATTGCGTGTTGAGTGGCAGAACTCATGCGTTGCCTCGACACCAGAGCGAAGATATATAAATTTAAGTAAATATTTTATCTCCTCGAGTGACGATCCCACAACCAGTCGGTTTTACAGTAACACTTCGTGTCACTGCGCCACGACTGGTCTCAAAAAAAAATGTAGTTTTTCAATAAAATGTAATCCATTTCGAAAGTTAGCACTCTAGCACTTAAGCTAATGCAATAAGAGGAGGCACGCGAAGTATTTACGTTCGTCTAATCGTTCCATTCCGAACATAAATTGGTAATGTTTATGTTTAAAGCATTTCACGTGACAGTTAAACGTTTAACACGTTTAACACTCTTTAAACACTTTTACCTCGTAACTTCTATATGACAAAATCTCAAGAGATGCTAAAGAAATTCTTATGTAAATTTGTCTAGACATTACGTTGGACACTTGAAACAAGTTACAACGGATATTGGAAATTTTTAATCATATTTAATTGTAGAGAATCTTCTCTTGGATTCAATCTCCACTCGGGGGAATCAATTATTAATTTTTTATATTTTCCTTTCATCGCTCTGAAGCACTGAAGCAAAAGCCCGGCGTTAAGTTCTGCCATTCAACACGCTATGCTTCAAAAAAATCGGCGGAAAGAGAGGAACGTTTTTAACATTTTTAAAGTGTTTGTCCACACTTAAGAAAGAAGAATACTTAAACGGTCTTAACACCAGGTTCCCTATGCCTACCCGGCTGTATGCGAGATGCAGAGAATCTAGTAAGAGTAGAGCTTCAATTTATTGCGTTTAGTCAAGAACATCACAATTGCACTGCAGTGATTGTGATGATTTTGACTTTTTTTAAATATATTATACTTATTATTACGCAATTTTGTTTATTGTTTTTTTTATTTTACTTTATTTTTCATAGGATAATATATATTTTGGAACAAATCTACGTATTACATATGAAATTAGCCTAAAAATGTGGTGTAGAGTCTACAATAAAGTGTACGAAAGATAAAATATACTGAACAGTCGACTTCCTAGTACATAAATAAATAAAAAAAATCCATAAAATGTAAAAAAAATGCCCATATTCAAGGAAACATTTTGCGTGAAATCGAATTTATTTATATATAAGTACGCGTATATAAAAACAAAATCGTTTCAATCTTTATAGTTCTACAATTGCTGATAGGCTATCGATCACACTTTAGCACTGTTTACTAAAACATATAGGAGTATGTATCACCACGACCATACCGCTATTAACTGGATTGACATTCCGAAGACCATTACATACATAAACATCAACATCAGCTTCACGCTGTATCCCGCACGTAGCAGTATAGGCAGAGGGAATCTAGTGTTAAACCATGGAACCTACTGTTTCCCATTTTTGATCGATTGCTGGAGGCAAGCTTGCGTGTAGAGTGCCGGCGCTTTGCCTCGACACAAGAGCGAATAAATGAAAATATTATTTAATTCCCTGTTCTGTCAAGCCTTAACATCGACTAACAACAAAAATACGATCGTAAGATATATTGTTGTGAAATTTAAAAATAAAACACAAATGTACTTACCTATGTAGAAAACGTGTAAAAATTTGAACGTAGCGAGTAATTATATATTAAAAATAAGTATTCTTTCTTTCCTAAGTGGAATTCCTGAAGCGGAATAACTTTAAAAATTTTTAAAAACAAATATATTTGTTTTCGCGATTTTGAACCCGAACCTAACGTTATATACGTAACATTATAGCCACATGAGGCCAGTCGTGGCGCAGTGGTACAAAGTGTGACTGTGAAACCGACTGGTTGTGGATTCGATCCCCACTCGTGGAGATGAAATATTTACTTAAATTTATATTTCCATTTCTTCGCTCTGGTGTCGAGGCAAAGCGCGGCGTTGAGTTCTGCCACTCAACACGCAATACCTCCAAATTTCGGCAGAAAGTGGGGAACGGAGTGTCTTAACGCTAGGTTCCCTCTGCCTACCCTGCTGTGTGCGGGATATAGCGTGAAGCTAATTTAATTTTTTTTTAATTATAGCAAAAATAGTATATGAATCGAATGCGAAAAAACATTAAAGGATAGTTTTAAGCCTAAAAGATTAATTGTTGAATCAATTATAGATATAAAACGACTATTCGAGAATGTCTCTAGCGTGAGACCTTTAAGGTACTGTCTAATATTTCAGCATATCTGTTTTTCCGATCGCGCTTATAAACGACTTACTTATTTATATAAACCGACTATTTCACTGCAATATATTTAACCAAGGACAAGATTTTTGTATTACCGAAAATTTTTATGATAAAAAAGTGATTTTGTGAATATGACGTAGTAATAGACGTCTAGTGAGTATATAAATTATTGGGGTGTATTATAATTATTAGGAAATTTAAAAGTGAAATGATAAAATTTAGTTCTAGTTAAGCGAATGTATTATATAAATAGGAAAAAAAATAGTGTCACGTCGTATCCCGCAAACAATAAGGTAAGCAGCGGGAACTTAGTGTTAAGACACTCCATTCTTCATTTTCGGCCTGTCTCAACGCCGTGCTTTGCTACGAAATTAAATATACATTTAAATAAATGTTTCATTTCCTCGAGTGGGGATTGAACCCACAACCACGCTTGGCCTCAATACTGGCATAAATACTTATTTAGAAAACGTATAACAGTAAGTGTGGAATAAAGCTCTACAAATGCTTACAATAAATATAATATCTATTATATTTTTTTTTATTTTGAAAAGTATAAAGAATCGAAATGTATTATGAACGTTATTTATAAATTATATATGTATATGGAGCTAACGTAAAAACGTTATAAACGAACAATCAGACTAACAATACACAACTTAGACCTAAAATCCTAAAATCTTATAACCTAACTATATAGTCTCAAGTTATATTTCAACTTCCATACAAACTAAAGGCCATGTTCCGCCTGGGGGAGGTTACGCGTCTGTCTGCTCGCCCCCAAGTAATCACGTCACTTCCTTTGGATATGGTAATGTGCGGCGCCGGCACGCGACTATGTCGCTTCAGGTACCGGGGAGACCACCTGAGGTCGTAGCTGACCGATATTTTATACGAATAAAAATAATAGCATGTTTATAAATAAATTGCTATAGGAATCTCTAAAATATTACATAAATAGCAATATGCCAAATTTTTACCATTTTTTTTTATTATATCGCTGATCGATATTTTATATGAATAAAAAATAATACTATGTTTATAAAAAAAATAATAATGATAAAAATTAAAAATCTTCGTGTCACGCTATATCCCGCACACAGCAGGGTAGGCAGAGGGAACCTAGTGTTAAGACACTCCGTTTCCCACTTCCTGCCGAATTTTGGAGGCATTGCGTGTTGAGTGGCAGAAATCAACGCCGCGCTTTGCCTCGACACCAGAGCCAAGAAATGAAAATATCTCCTCGAATGGGGATCGAACCCACAACCAGTCGGTTTTACAGTCACACTTTGTACCACTGCGCCACGACTGGCCTCATACTGGACTATGTTTATAACTAAATTATTATCTCTAAAACATTACATAAATAGTATTAAATCTTTTTTTTTTAGTACTATACCATTTTTTTTGTTATGCTATTTTTTTTTCTTCACTATAAAGAAATATTTGTCTGTCTGTTCTAACCCGAGTTAGTCATAACTTTCAATGATTCTGACGATATAACAAACCGACACGCGATCGTACCGCTCTTACAGGTATGCGGTATTTCGCTAAAGTGGAGCATCGGTGAAGTGATGTCAGTATTGTTGAAGCTAAACGATTTAACTAGAATTATGTTTTTTTTATTAAATTATAAAAAAAATACCTACGTATTTCTTTTATCAAAATAAATATGTTCTGTTAAATCTAAGCAAAAAAAATACTATCGCGAGATATTTTTGAGAAAGTTAAAAATAAGACACAAAACGTTATATTTTAACGTTATCTATGTAAATAGCTTATTAATTTTAAAATTAAAGTCTAAATTTAAGTAGAAGTTTTTTTTTAAATGGTAGATCTTTATTAAAATAAAAATATAACTAAAAATCGTCTGTAAACTCCTTCACACCACACCACCTAATACAATAATCATTAAGTCTCTATAGCTTCTCTATCTCATTCCTATTTTCAAAAGCAAGTATGAATAAAATATTATTATTAATTTACTAATATAAGTCGAAAATATATAATTATAACAAAAAAAAGTTGTTGTATCGCATAACATCATAGATTCAGACATTTTAATAAGCTTTTTTCATACTGTTTGACTTTTGTCAAAGTTAGTCACAGGCGTGCTTATATCAACATTTGCGTGTTTCTCTTCTGATCGTTACTGATCACGATGCTCACATTAAATGCGAATTTTCATTACTATACATATATGGCAATAATGTCTCCAGTGGTATTTTAGTTCTACTTAATTTATTGATTTATGATTTTTTTTTTTAGTAAAACATTACTTTCATTAATTAATTTATGGCAATTTTCTATTTTGTTGTATGAAAATAATAATTTATATTTAATGCCACGATAGTTGAAAATAGAATAAATTATATTGTAATGAAAGAAGTCTATTGAAGTCTAGATTTGTGATTAAAATGAGCTCTACGTCTAAACCTGAAATCGCGGTACAAATCATGAAGCGTGACCTCCGCATTACAACAACCTAAAGTTCATTACACTTTACGATACAAGAAATGTAATGAAAAATGTGAAGAAAAAAAAGAAACAGATAAAATTTAAAGTAAATACTATGAAATAAAATATTTTTATATTGGGCCATTATACAATCGATTGATACTCTATGATATAAGAGAAAAAGATACAATAAAAATGAAAATACATGTACAAATTATTTTAGTAAGTAATTAGATTAGGTATCATAAAACTGATATAGATTTTAAGACTTCAGTGAGGCTTTCCAACCCCAACCACGACAAAGGCTTGCTCACTGAAACTTACAGCATCCGCGCATCTGAAATCTGTCTTACCTATTTTTTCCATGACCGATCTTGTAGAGCTCAACGTGTTTGAACTGAGCGTACGTTGCCATTGTAGTTGAGTTGTTTTTTGACTTTTTGTACACGATTAAAACACAATGTGGCAGTCACTGCGCGATTCCGGCAGACAGAAGCTAGAGACGTGCGTTCGCGATGACGTTCGTCAGCTGACTGAACGCGCGCCGCCAGTACCCTCGTTTAAGTCGATGGTGCCACCCTCCGCCCGCGCGTGAAAAGTGAACCGCGCATGCGCTTCCTCTCCTCTTGTTTTGTTTTTTTTTTTAGCTTTTTTTTTAAATAACCAGCACCTGGCCCTTCCTGTTTGTCATGTGCACAGATGACTCGTGTCAACGGATAGACATGTTTGACGTCGACACCATATATCCGATGACGGACATTGAACGGCCCAATTTGATGTATTTTAAAAATATTTCAAAATAAGGTTCTATTTAGTTATCTTAAAAAAAATACATAATTTAAAATATAGGTTGAAATTTAATATTTAGCATAATTAATATATTAATATGAGGCCAGTCGTGCCGCAGTGGTACAAAGTGTGACTGTAAAACCGACTGGTTGCGGGTTCGATCCCCACTCGAGGAGATGAAATATTTACTTAAATTTATATTTTCATTTTTTCGCTCTGGTGTCGAAGCAAAGCGCGGCGTTGAGTTCTGCCACTCAACACGCAATGCCTCCAAAAATTCGGCAGAACGTGGGGAACGGAGTGTCTTAACACTAGGTTCCCTGTGCCTACCCTGCTGTGTGCGGGATATAGCGTGAAGCTAATTTAATTTAATTTATTTTTTTAAATTAATATATTTTTAATTGAATTATGAACATCTATTATGTTTCTTTTTTCAAATGAAAATTAATGATTCATATGTACACGTTATCAGCACACCAAAGCTTGAGATTGTGAATTTTTAAGGCGTATAATTGACTACTGTTTAATGAACGTCTCTGCAATCCGATACGGTGTCGAGTCGTGCGTCCATCGACATTGATTAATGGGAAGTATCGTCCGATTCCCATAATCTCTATCTGTGATTTAAGAAACTCTTAAATCGTATAGCAAAAAAGAAAAGAGAAGAACAACGGTTGTAATGTACATAGTTTGTTATCGTTTACAAATGTCTTTGATTTGAACCCACAACTATCACCTGCTATTAGACAACAATGTCACAATGCCGTCAGGAATGTTTTGCTAAAGAATAAAGCTTAAAATTCTAAGAAGAATGCACAAGTCATATTTTGTGTGATTGCCGTCTCAAAATAATCTTAGAGATGTTTATATTAAAAATTGTCTTTTATTCTATTTAAAGAAAAAATATATAAAAGCATCTAAAAATATAATAGATACATAGCTGATATTTATATCAAATATATAGTTCTTAAAACTTATTAACACTAACATAATTATGGATATTAATGTTCAACATCTGAATTCAGAATTTTGAACTATTTATTTTCTATTCTTATATATATATATATATATATATATATATATATATATATAAGAAGCTATATATATACGACTAGAGGCCGGTCGTGGCGCAGGGGCACGATATGTGACTGTAAGCCGCCTGGTTGTGGGTTCGGTCCCCACTTGAAGATATGTTTACTCAAATTTATATTTCTGTGTGCGGGATACAGCGTGAAGCTAAAAAAACAATATACGACTAGGTCAGTGCATCATTGGATTTCAGACTAAAGAAACCGACATACCTTTACAGTTAATTTAGCAATACCCCAAAACAAATACGAACCGACACCTATCATGTGCAATTAGAAACTCTATGCTAGTATATTTCGTCAATCCATCTAGCACATGCTCTACATGTCAGTAACCGCCATCCATCTTCACGCGGCGTACGTCAAACAATCGATTGCTTCCCAGTTTCAACACTAGTCCATTACAACATACATACATACATACATACATACAATTTGTTCAACTATTTTACACACCATACAAATTGAACAAATTTCGATCCTCAACCGTATAATTAATGATTACAACGCTCTGAAGTACCGCACGCACCTGATTGCGTTTCCAAATATACGAAAATGCACCGCCATTACCTTTTAACGGAAATAATTGTTTACACCTCACTTCCTGCCAGATATAAATCTCTATGTAGTCTATGGTCATATGGTGTATGGAAACAAAATAGTTGTTGTCTATAAAGCAAATACATACGTCGCCGCCATGGCGTTTTGTTGATTCACTTTTGCGGGAAAAAATTGTATTGAAATTGAAAATGCATTAAGTACATTCACAAAGCTTGGATGAGTTGTTTATAGAATCGTTTATTCAATTTTGATAGAATATATATATATATATATTTATATATATATATATATGTTCATTTATTCTAATATTTTTGATTGAAAAGTTATGTATTTTAAATTGTGTCAAGAGTTTTATTGAAAACTTACATTTTATCTAATGGGCGCATGTTGCCATAATTTTTTTTTAATTTCATAAATTTTTATAAGAACTTCTATAGAAGCTAAAAGTGCTATAAACGCTTTAAATTACGATAAATTTCTAGTACGTCAGTGACCTTAGTTAAATCGAAGCTTATCCCAGTATACGTAACTTTAGAAAAATACTGGTACATTTTTTTATGCCAATATTTAAAAATATTTTTTTATGCTTAAAAAATTTAAACAATAACACAGCTTCACGCTGTATCCCACATATAACTGGGTAGATAGATGGAGCCTGAAAATTATTTAATATATAAATTCCTCTCGTGGAAATCGAATCCACAACCTTGTCGCCTTTACAGTTACAAAGATTATAGACGTATTATAAAATGAAAGTAAATATTTTTGTTCACTCGTATTGCACAGTTATAAACGAGAAAATGCATAGCAGCATCATGAATTTGCATGTCTCAGTTGACTTCACAATTTGCACTCGCATGCGGGCGAACAGCTATATTTTATAGTCCTAATGCACACTCTTAAAAATTGTACAAAAATATTATTATTATTTTTTTCAAAAGGAGACGGTGATTATTTTTTTTTTCAACTTCACGCTATATCCTGCATGTAGCTGGGTAGGTAGAGGGAGCTTAGTGTTAAGTCACTCCGCTCCCCACTTATTCCAGTATTTTTTTATTAGATTATACCTCCAGGCGTTGCTTGTTGAGTGGCGGAACTGAACCCTGTCTTTTTGCCTCGACATCAGAGCTGAGAAATGAAAATATTTAATGAATATTTCATCTCCTAGAGTGGAAATCGAATCCACAACCTGTCGCATTTACAGTCACACGCTTGCACTGCGCAACGACTGGCAACAGACAGTCGATTTAATTCTTTGTTATTCTCACTAGAATCCCCCGGAATAGGTATCGCGTCACATCACTATGTACACATATTTGTCACACATGTCACATACTATTCTCCTCCTCGTCACACATATGTCACAAGCTATTCTCCAATTTCCGCTTATTTTAGAGGCATTGTCTACTTATTAGGTGCGAAATATGAGAACTTTATCAAATCCAAATTAAAATATACTGAAGCCAAAATCGTCATATGCACAATCAACTGACCGTAAATACTCTCTAATTGGATTACGTTGTCGTTTCTAAAAAGACAGACTAAATAAATTATATAGTTAATATTAATAAGTCAGCTACAAAAAGAAAAACATATACATATATCGTGTGTTCAAGTCCTTAAGTATATTTTTATTTTCTTTTTATACAATAACATTTAAATTTATTCAGCTCTACCATTTATTGATAAAATGAAATTTCTAAGAAAGCCGCACTAGGCATTTGTTGTAAATCTATTTCTTTTTACACATTTTGGCACATTCAATGAGATACTGTAGTGAACGACACGCGATAGGTTCCGCTACGTGTCGTAAAATACTATGTTCTTTAGTACGATGCTCTGTAGAACTTTGTGATTCTATTATAGAAAACATCGGTCAAGTGCGAGATGGAATGATACACTAAGGATTCCGTAACAATTTTTGGATTGTAGTACAAATTACAAACGTTGATATTTTTTTATAAATATAATTTTTATCTGTAAAATCCCTAACAAAAATAATAATCCTTGTCTGAGCATGGAAGACATGTGAGAAAATCTATTTTTGGGAGCATTTATTACTGTAATATAAATCATCTTCACGCTGTATCCCGCACACAGCAGGGTAGGCAGAGGGAACCTAGTGTTTTTAGACACTCCGTTCCCCACTTACTGCCGAATTCTGGAGGCATTGCGTGTTGAGTGGCAAAACTCAATGCCGCGCTTAGCCTCGACACCAGAGCGAAGAAATGGAAATATAAATTTAAGTAAATATTTCATCTCCTCGAGTGGGGATCGAACCCACAACCAGTCGGTTTACAGTCACACTTTGTGCCGCTGCGCCACGACTGGCCTCTTACTGTAATATAACGTAAAGTAAACGTACTGAACACCTAACTTGGCACTCACATACTTCACATTAATGTTTGTGAAAGGACGAGGTGGGATCATATTATTAAGACGATACCTATAATTTTTTTTGTCTACCGGTGACAACATTAAAGATTAACTATATATATATAGCGTGAAGCTAATTAATTATTTATATATTTAGTATATAGATAGTAAGTAAATGGCTGTGAAGTCGACGTAATTGATTAAATAAAATCTTAATCAAATAACTCACTATTATTCAAATTATTTACATATCGATGGTAATCTATTTTATGGTTACAATTATATCTTTTACTTGAATTAATAAGATGAAATATTAAATTTAAAACAATGCCTTCGCGGCTCAGTGGAATAGCGTAAAGTTCCAACTGTTAGGACGGTTGTAGGTTCCATACCCACGCAAGTGAATTTCATTAATTATTAAGAAATAAACGAAACTAAATCGGTCAGACTCAGTCAGCGTCAAACTCGCGTAACGGGGGTTCCATATCAATTTCAGGATAGTAGGTCAACGGGAAGAATAACTTATAATAATTGACAAACTTAAGTTTGCGGCTGCATGCACTCATATTGTATGAAATGAACTACATATTATACTAGGCAGTGGAGAAACTAGTACTACGACAGTACCTAAACCAAATATTTATAAAAAAAATTAAAATGCCACCTTCGTCTGATACAAAATTGCCACAAAAAAATGTTTATTACATTAAATCTTCACTAAATTAGTACTTTAGTTAATTAAGAACATACAGAAGGGTAACTTTCTCTAGTGCCAGTATGAAATCTCAAGTCGTATCGTGCTCTCGGACTATTAACACGGTAAAGGCAGATATTCCCACGTAGGTAGGTGCAGGTCAGACACATAATCGTTTAATATTTGTTGCAGGTAGGTTGGCACTACCTACTACCTACAACAAGAAACAGTGGTATAAATCTTTCAACGATTCATAGTAGAATGTTAACAGATTCATTTAGTTTAAAGTTCGATCTATATTTAATTTTGTTTTGAAATAAAACTTTTAAATAATAATGTTGTCTAAATAGGTATTAAAGTGTTCTTTAATTTTTATCTGTTAATCATTTTTTTTTATCTTCGCGTGTACTCCCATACAAAAATAAGTCCAAGCACCATTTTTAGGGTTCCATACATCAAATGGTAAAAACGGAACAATTATAAGTCTGTCAAGAACATTTACCACTAGAGCACGTGGTGGTATCAAGCTGAAATTCGCCGCAGATTCAGCACCTATAACATGCTGCGAGTGGACCTACATTTACGGAATTTGGCATGCAATGAGAACCACACAAATAAGGAAAAAATAAAAAAAGTAAAAAGTTAAAATTTATAGGAATTTCATAGAAAAAAAATCATTACAAACTTATACTTCTAGCTTATTTCATACAAATGTGTACATATGCCCGCAGACTTAAGATAGTCAACTTTTATAAATTCTTGGTACTTCCCGTTGACAGTCCTGAATATGGTACGGAAACCTCAGTGGACGAGTCCGATTCGTACTTAACAGATTTTTTTATTTATTAAAGAAAAAACAAAAAAGAACACACACACACACCTAAATACACAGCCAACTAACTACACAAGTAAATATTAGACTCCTAACATAAATATCATTTACTTTAACTTTACCTTTACACTTACCAACCTACCGCTACCATATAATGTAATGATTTCAGATTATCGCGGAGAAAATCTCGTTATCTGCAATGCGTGCTCACGTACTTGGATTTCGATCTAAGAATCCCGACGACAAGTATCTATGACACGACTGGACCTACTATAATGTGCAGTTTATTTGAGATTTGGCTTATCATTAGGGGATACACGAGTGAAGTTAACCTTTTATATGGTAAATTGAGTTTTTTATACCGCGATTAGATGTGGTATTATTTAATTGCATTAATGGGAAGAGAAGTTAGAGAAAGATTACGTAATTTATAGTATGTGGCGCAGGTACGTACAGGTGACGCAGTGTTAGGTCATTCCGTTCTTTCTCCACCCCTAAAGAAAAAATGTTATATTTCCTAAAGAAAAAAAAATATATATGTAAATTCACATTCTTAAAATAGCTTTATATAACACGTAATATTTTATTATAAAACATAATAGCGTAAAAAACTATTAAAAAAAATACCATTTGTAAAAAAAATCTAGTTTTTTGTTTGTGGAAGTTAATTTTTTTTTTTTTAATTCAATTACAATGTTTAATTTCCAACTACAATAGTAACGTGTGACACAATATTTGATAACATCAAAATTAAATCTTCCATTGTCACCTTCTCCATATCGTTTTCCATAATACATGAATAATATTAATAAGACTAACGGTCGTATATTTATGGATATTAGTCCTATCTGACATTAAAAATCTCTTCCCACAAATTCCCTGATTTCAGGGCTGACTGTCTATTTCCTATATTGTTAACTAGTGGCCGCCCGCAACATCGTTTGCGTATATACTTTATTTTTATCAGCTTCACGCTGTGTCCCGCACACATCAAGTCCCGCACAATCTAAGAGAATCTAGTGTTAAGACACTACTTTCCCCATTTTAACCGAAGTTTGGAGACATTACGTGTTGTGTGGCGAAACTAAAACGTCGCGCTTTGCCTCCACACCAGATCGAAGAAATGAAAATATAAAATATTTAATTTCCTCGAGTGAGGATCAAACCTACAACCAGTCACGTTTACAGTTACACACTTGTACACTTGCGCAACCATTCACTACTTTTATGCTACATCCATTTACATTTCAGTTTTCACTGAAATTTAGAGTGCCAGAGTCGGACGTTGTGCCAATACACGACAATTTCCTTTTTTAATTGCCAACAAAATTATTCTAATTTGGTTATCCGTCACCTATTCCAGATCTGATTTTTAACACCTTTATGGTTTACCGTATATCTACAGCTTAAACCATGCCCAGACCTTATAGCTATATAAAAAGAAAATTGCTCTGTCTAATAGTATACAAGATGTGTGTATAGAAACGGACATAATTTTATTTTAATCACAAAATCGTGTTCTATTTTTCACGATTCTGAATGTTTTTTTCTTATATAGATATTTAATGTATCATAGACACCATTTTTTACTTTTCTATTATGTTATCGATAAATAAGTAAATATATATGCATTGGTACATTTCTGCATTTCCGCTAAAACAGAGAGCGAGCTTAGAAATGAGAAGAAGAATTTTTAGAATTTTAATGATGATTGTGAATATATAGCTTTTTATATGTGTTTTTTAATATTAAATTCTTCCTAACCATAAATCGAACCGCTCACTGCTTGACTAAAGGTTCCGTAATACTTACTGTCATAGTCATAGAATTATCTTCACCCATTATTATTAATTTACCGTAAAACCTCAGTTTGTAGCAACCCTCACCTACAAATTTAAAAATAATTTTAAAAACAAAAAAAACAATAGCTATATTTGAATAGGGCCTGTTCCGTGGATTCAATCAACAATGCTTTGAACTGACACTGTAGGGGCAACACAATCAAGGCATTTACGCCTTTATTTACATAGCAAAAAGACTGTAAGTATATAAAGACGTATAATTACTGAACGCTTCCTTCACATCATAATGTAGACAGTTTAATAGTTGGAGCTAAATTAAAACGAGTCAGGGAAAGCCATTGAAATGTCCTCGCATCTGTTTGGACGCGTAATGTTCTTTTAAGTATTAAAAATATAACAATAGAATGTGTCGTCTTTTTAAATCTCATCAGTAAAAGTCATCACCTGTTCATTGTTTTGTATAATAAGCACACAGAATGCCGCAGTAAACGTGAAGACAACACAAAATTGATAATACTATATGAATCATATCTTATACAGAGATGTACATAAAAAAGGTGTAATTACTCATATTTTTTTGTATAAAACGCCCTTATGGAGCAGTTGAAGTCTTCCGCTCTGTATATAATGGTTTTAAGTGCAAGTCCAGTGCACGTCGTGGCGCAGGGGCACGAAGTGTGATTGCAAAATCGATTGTGGGTTCGATTCCCACTCGAGGATGCGCTGTGGTGTCAAAGCAAAGCGCGGCGTTGAGTTCCGCCAATCAACACGCAATGCCTCCAGAACTTGGCGGAAAGCGGGCAACGGAGTGTCTTAACACTAGGTTCCCTCTGCCTACCCTGTGTGCGTGATACAGTGTGAATCTGATTTAATTTTATAATTTTTTTAATAATTAGATATATTTTATCAACTACATACAAACCATTGTTTAAAAGTATAATTACTTTAAAACATTTAACTAATAAATCATTTATTTGTATATATACACTGTACAGTAAGAAAATAAACATAATAATCCAGATCCAGTCGTTTAAAATCTAGTTCTACAAGGCTTGATTCTACTAGGAAAGTAATTTGGTCGCCATTTTCATCGAATTATCACCTAATACATTACCAGTACAAGTGTTTCTAATTGAAATATATATGTTCAGGAATTGTTTTAATCCCATTCTTTATTGGAAAACATAAACACGTAGTTACAAGTTCAATTACATAGGATTTAAGACCAATTAGAATTCTCTTTATAGCCCTTAAATGGATTTCTAGTGGAAAAACTTGCTATGCGATCAACACGTCCATTAAAGTTTTAATTGCAATTAAATTGCTTGTCTTATATTAATAATTTATTTATTTGTGTGTTTTCTTTTGTCATTTTTAGGGTTCCGTACCTCAAAAGGGAAATACTAAAATCTTATAGTGTCACTTTGTTGTCCGTAGATAGGGTGGAAGTATCAATCTAAAATTAATAATACTAGGTATCTAGGCTAACACAATCAAAAAATATAAATATTTATATATTTTATATTGTAAATTTGCCGCGGAATCAAATCTAAAGGATACTTTCCGCGGATCTACAGCTTTTAAATTGTTGATTTATATAAAATGACAACTTACAAGGAAATAAAATAATAATATATACATGTATTTCCTCAAATGTCCTGTTTATTAATCCTGAAATGGATACGGAACCCTAGACGTAGACGAGTGCAACTTGAACTTTATTATTTTTTTATATAAAATTAATTTTAATGCATATAAATATAAGATGTATAATTAAAGATTAGATACAATAGTAATTAGTTGTATTCACCTATAATAAGCTATCATAATCTTTGCTCCACTTTAAAAAAAAGAAAGTTTGCGCATCAAAGAAGAATAAAGTTCTATATTTTTGCATTTTTTCAAATTAATGGTGAACAAACAAAAAATCTTACCTCAAAATATTTATCGAAAGAAAGATAGTAACGCTATTGTTCTTAGTCTTATGTTTCCTCAACATAAAACTGGTTATATATTTTCAACAATTCCGTGACTAAGTACTTTATAATAGACGTGGTTGCCTTTCAATTGTTTCGACGCCACCAATTTGGACAAAGAATTTTTAACTGCATAAGTTTACACTTTTATAGTATTTATCCATTTGAATATAGCCTTCGGTATTGAAATTAATATTACAGTTTAAGTCCACGTCTGGAATAAAAAAAATGTTAGAAATTAAATTTAAAAAAAAGTAACAAAATTCTAAATAACTTTACTGACAAAAAGAAGATCTCTTCATAACACAATTGTTTTAATATACTTTAATTACGTTATGAATAAATTATTTCTAATTAAATTTAATCCTGAAATTAATTATCACTATATATTTTTTTTTTTGAGGCCGGTCGTGGCGCAGTGGCACGAAGTGTGACTGTAAAACCGACTGGTTGTGGGTTCGATTCCCACTTGAGGAGATGAAATATTTACTTAAATTTATATTTCCATTTCTTCGCTCTGGTGTCGAGGCTAAGCGCGGCGTTGAGTTCTGCCACTTAACACGCAATGCCTCCAGAATTCGGAAGAAAGTGGGGAATGGAATGTCTTAACAATAGGTTCCCTCTGCCTACCCTGCTGTATGCGGGATACAGCGTGAAGCTGATTTTATTTTATTTTATATATTTTTTTAATCATTATCTGTATAATTTGTTGGGAAAGAAAAATAAAGTAAAATTACATAGGTCGGTATCAAGATATTAAAAAATACATTGAAAATAAAAAAACATCACAAAATAAATCAACGTTAAAGTCCATATAATTGCCTTTCGAAAGCACAAGACGCGCTTCCGAGATTGCAATATTACAAATTGTATTGACCGATTAATTCCCACTCCCCCTGATCCTCCTTCACCTGCCGATAATGGGCCTCGTTAAAATAAACGTGTAATAACTCCGCTATAGAATACTTATAACCGCAGAGAGCAATCTAGTCTAGTGGAAATAATAACACGCTTAGGGAATACTATATTATATTTTTTAATCTCTTTGTAATGAGGATAGTCGTAGGGAACACAAGTGTCCAACCGTAAACGCGATTGGTGGTGGGTTCGATTCACAGTCGTGGAAATGAAAAAGATATTTAATTTTCATTTCTTTTATTTGGTGTGGAGGCAAAGCGCGGCGTTGAGTTGTCACTCCACACGCGGAGCCTCCAGAATTTAGCGGAAAATGAGGAACGGAGTGTCTTAACACTAGGTTCCCTCTGCTTACCCCATTGTGTGCGGGATACAACGTGAAGCTGATCTAGATCTTTGTAAGTCTGATTTAAATAAGTATTTTTATTAAAAAAAAAAACAATTTACCCAAAAAAATATAAGTCTAAGATTAATTTATCGTAAAGTTTAACGACATTTTGATACGTTGCACTTATTTACGCCGCTCTTTCTCCACGCTAAGTGCATTCACGATGCATTTCTTTTTTATATAATTATAAGTACAAGCAGCGGTGGCGATAAAATAAGCCGTCAAACGAAAGTCCCGGCCATTATCGGCACCAGAAGATCAATATTGAACAAATAGAAAGCAAATGAGGACCTAAATATTGTCTAGTTATAAGCGCGTTAACGTATTGCCGCTATCTGGACATTCGAACAGCAAATTGTCTGTTCCAAAGCGCGTGTTGAGATCCAGTGATAGCGACTGCGAGCTCGCCCCGTAAATGCACCACTCTATAAATGCACACTCAACAAGATTGTTCTACTTATGATGTTGGCAAAATTGTGTTTATTTTAATATTATTTCTATTTGTTTATATATTAAGTTTATTGATATATAATTATATTATTTTTAGATGCGTAATTTTACACATAAAATTGTAATTGGTAATTGGAATACAGATAATAAATTCGTGAAAAGTAGAGCACAGACAAACCCATGTCAGCTGACATTAAAAAAAATATTTTTAGAAGTTGTACCGTATGAAAATTTTACATCTAAAAAATATTATTTAAGAAAAAGCTTAAGTTGCTTTGTTAAAAAAAAACACGTGAAACATGGAAGAAAGAAATTGTTTTAAAAAATTGATAGGTCTCAGCTGAAAATATTTCTCTATCAACGCTAGAGCACTACAATTCAAGTATGTTGCAATAATCGAATATCAACTGAGTCAATGTCTCGGTAACGTGTAATTGTTATCTAGCCATCGCTTTGTTGTCCTAATGTGGCGTGAACGGCTCTTATCAGCTATCGCGCGCAATATTTGTATTTAGAAACTTACCAATTAATTTATATAAATAAATTTGCTATCGTTGGGTATGTTCAACTAGCGGGTGCGCGCAGCTTCGCCTGCTTATTTGCACTCTTAGCGGTGAATTCTTAAAGGACTAAGAAACACGTGTTCAATAAAATATTTTTTACAATTTGAATTTAAATTTGTATAAAAATCGATGGCGACGGCTGTGCGTGCGTCTTATCTCAGTCAGTCACGTACATGTCCTTTTCTATATATAGATAGAAAAAAATTGTCGAAGTGCGGTTGGTGCCAATGCCATCTGATTCCGAACAGTTGTTGTAAATTAAATTTGACTGAAAGAAAGAAATGAAATCAGCTTCACGCTGTATCTCGCTCACTGCAGACCTGGCAGAGGGAACTTAGTGTTTAGACACTCCGTTTCACCGATCGATTTTCATCCATTTCCCACCGATTTCTAAAGGTATTGGCAAAACTCAACGCCGCGCTTTGCCCCAACACCAGAGCAACGAAATGAAAACATACATTTATATAAATATTTCATTCCTTCAAATGGGATCGAACCCACCACCACCCACACGCACAGTCACACACTTGTGCCCCTGCGTTACAACTGGCCTCGTTTAATCCTTTGATATTTTATTACAACAAAAATTGTGGCATATAAATCGAGAATAATGAACAAGAACATTGTATGTTAGTAAACAGGTTGTATCGGAAAATTGTTGTCGATAGCGACAGAACAAATTTACAACAATAATAATTGTGCTAAATAAGCTACCGCATTAATTACGAAGTGCACTCGTCGATAAAAGCTTTAATAACTGACCATTTGAAACGTCTCAAACAGCGAGGTTTAGATAAAGTTTTCCTATTAAGGTAGCTGGGAAATTGGAAATAGTATTTATTGAATACAAAACAGGTACTAGCAGATTTTTTTTTTTTGGTCCAATTTTTATGATATTTTGTATGGATTTGCTTTTGCCAGAAATTCGCAATTGTTTGTTTAGAACAATAAATTATAAAAATCATTATCTTAGCATATAGTACTTTGTTAAATGCCCCCAATAATAGATTTTCTCACATGGTTTCTGGTGAAAGATAAGGAAAAACACCTAGTGTCACATCTGTATATAAGCTTGCCTGTTTGAAATGCCTCCTTTATTTTAAAATTTTATATTGTATTAAATTCATGACTAAAAAATAATGCTTCTTTTGATAAAGTGAGGTTCTTATATTATATTTAGTTCTTAAATTGTTTACAAATGCTTCACCTTTCTCCAAATTTAACCGAATGAGAACGGGACACTAGTTATAGATAGTTCAAAGTAGCTCAAAATTGTATTAGCTAACTCTTCTACGAAGACCCATAGAAATTATCAAACTATCAGACAAACAAATTATCAGACCAAATTAAACGCTACTGTCTTTTATTTGCAATGTTAAGGGAAGTTTAACAGTAATCCAACTAATATAGCATTGCCTTAGAGATATTTTATTGGATAAGCTGTATTTGTAGAAGACAACATCACAGCTGCCGGCTGAGATTGCGGGTGCAGCACAAAATGGTCTTAACACACGCGACAAACTCATATCTTGATTCAAATGAACATTAAATTAGTCTGAGGGAACCTATCGTTAATACTCTCTGTTCTCCATTTTCCGTCAAATTCTGGAGGCATTGCGTGTTTCGTGATAGAACTCAACGCCGCGCTTTGCCTCGACACCAGAGCTAAGAAAATATTAAATATTTCGTTTCCTCGAGTGGGAATCGAATCCACATCCTGCGCCACGGCTGCACTCAACCTCAATATGTACTGTTAATAATTCTATGTGCGGCAGTACGCATTGATGTAAACAGAACAATACAACAACTACAATCTATTTAATATCAAAATTTCACCACTGACCTTCTTTTCTGTTGGAGCTTTAATCGAAATCATTTAGAACGGTGCCTATTTAAATTGTTAATTGAAGATACAACGGAGCTACCGTTGTAAAATTACATATTTTATTAGTTTCCTGTTATAATTTTAAATTCAATAAAATCATTTATATGTGTATATTATTAATTACTAACAATAATAAAATAGTAACAAAATGAAATTGGCACGTATCTCGCTGAACTCTCGTAAAAAGAATAATTGGTCAATATAATAAATTTCTACTCTTAGGCTCTTATTTATAAGTCGCTCTCAAGTCTGAACTTACAACGCCGTTTTCATTCGTAAATTATATATCTATGAATAACAAGGGCATCTCAAGATCGATCTCAGACTTGAGAGCGATTTATAAAAACGGGTATTAAACCACAGACTACAGTATCGATCTTAGTACGCTATCAAAGACTCGATATAGAAAAGGACAACATTGCAAGAAAAATCATAAGTTAAAATAAAAATTAAATTAAATTAAATTAGCTTCACGCTATATCCCGCACACAGCAGGGTAGGCAGAGGGAACCTAGTGTTAAGACACTTCGTTCCCCACTTTCTGCCGAATTTTGGAGGCATTGCGCGTTGAGTGGCAGAACTCAACGCCGCGCTTTGCCTCGACACCAGAGCGCAGAAATGAAAATATAAATTTAAGTAAATATTTCATCTCCTCGAGTGGGGATCGAACCCACAACCAGTCGGTTTTACAGTCACACTTTGTACCACTGCGCCACGACTGGCCTCAATAAAATCATAAGTTTTCGATGTTAATTTTATAGTTATTGTATACAGTTAAAATATTACATGACAACTAGGTACTTGACCTAAAAGTATGCAAGATTTACAAAATTCCTATAACAGTAACGGCTTACAATAACATATTACATCTTATAAATAGTGATTTGTTACAGTCCGTAGTACATATACCACATTTTCTACATAAATAATGCTTGTATATCACGCTATATATGAAATATTTACTTAAATTTATATTTCCATTTCTTCGCGCTGGTGTCGTGGCTAAGCGCGGCGTTGGGTTCTGCCACTCAACACGCATCGCCTCGAGACTTCGGCAGAAAGTGGGGAACGGAGTATTTTAACAATAGGTTCCCTGTGCCAATTTTGCTGTGTGCGGGATACAGCGTGAAGCTGATTTTAATTTATCACGCTATAATCTATCAGAAAATGTGATATACATTTTCTACTTAAATAATGCTTATATATCACGCCATACATAAACAAAATGACCATAAAAGTCACATTAAATTTTTTGCTGCAATCTGTCGGCCTTCGATCAGCACTGTTCGTGTTTATAAACAAAAACCTAGCGAAAGTGGTTTGCTCACTTTTTAATCTGTGTTTTAACTTAAATCTTTTTAGATTTTAAAAAAAGCAATTAATACTGTACACTTTTTCTTTTCGTAATGAGATTGATTTAATTTTCGATGCCGGATTAAATGGTTCTCTTTGGGCCAAGTTATCTAAGTTGCTGTTCCTTATTCGATATAACCAATACTTTTACCATGTTTTCCATTCTTTTACCATTTTCGAGGCAAAGCGCGGCGTTGAGTTCTGCCACTTAACACGTAATGCCTCCAGAATTCGGCAGAAAGTGGGAAACGGAGTGTCTTAACACAAGGTTCCTCCTGCCTAACCTGCTGTGTGCGGGATACAGCGTGAAGCTGATTTGATTTGATTTGCCATGTTATATCATTTTAATAATATATAACAAAGTTTGTATGGTAATTATAATGTGCCAAAGTATAAGCTTGTAAATGCGTTGAAGGTAGTAAAGACTATTATATAAATGTTTGTGGATGTTGTATGATATACAATTATACGTAAATAATTTATTAAATCAAATATTACTACTGATTTAAATATATTATTCATATGAAATTTTATAATTAGATACATAAAAATGGTATTTTTTTTTCATATTAAGAATCTCTGCTCCCTACAGCTCCTTAAATTTTGGAAGTATTGAATGTTGGTGGAACTCAACGCGGCGTTTATCCATTGGTACCAGAGCGAAGAAATGAAAATATTCATAAATAAAAATTCTTACCCCCAAGTGACAATCGACTCTACGACCGTCGCGTTTACAGTAACACTTTTGTGCTCCTGTGTCACGACAGCCTCATAAGAAATTTTATCGCTATATATTTTTCTCTTTTCACTTTCACGTAAATGAACGTGGTATTCATCAATTGTAACTGTAATATTAATGACTTATCCTTTATATCCAATTATGAAATTGTAATTAAAAAAAAATACTGTAATGTGGAACTATTATAATTCATTTGGACCGTCTGGTTGTACACGATGGATGTATATTAATATACTTTACGGTTTTAATAACGTTTATATTAAAAAAAAAAAAAATTAATTAACAGAAATATAACAATACATTAGGACAGACAAAATGACTATAGAGTTTAAGACTAGTCATCATACTGTAGACAAAATATAGTTAAAAAATTATAGACTTTAAAAGTAACTCGCGTTTCTATGAAATTAAATTAAAAATGCTTAATGAGAAATTTAAAAAAGCTATCTTGCTATATTTATATTTAGGTAAACATTAGTACCGCTTTCTACAGGCACTGTGTTCAGCTTAGTTCACACTCTATTTAACCTCTTGGACGGAGCACTAAAAAGAAAGTTACATGCTGCGTTAAACAGCGGAATACCCCCAAAATTACAGTTTAGTAGCGTTTTACTCTAATTACACGGATTCATCACAAAACGACGTCGACGGACAACAATGACGGCAATCACGCTCTCATGTCCACGATAATTTTGATGATTCAGGCGAAAGTTTATTTACATTTTTTTTAGTAATAAGTGCTCTTTGGTCATGAATATATTTTATTAAATTTGGATTTGAAAAAGCTACATATTGTACGTATTTTTTTTATAATTTTACACAGCAGGGTAGGTGGGAACCATAAGACACCCCATTCCCATTAAAACGGAAGTCGTTTCACAATTGTTCCGCAGGATTCCGGTGGCTTTGATTTTTGAATTCTGGAACTCAGCACCGTTATGTTATGTTTTGGACATAATATAAAAATTTTATAATTGATTGCAAAGTATTGTTTCTAGTTTAGCCTAAATAGGTCTATAATATATTGATTAGAAAATAAATGTTATATAGGTTTGACTGATACGGCATTTTGTTTAATATATTATACTTGTTATATAGCGCCAATGCTATTCGATCTGATTCGATCCAAAAAAAATTCAAAATAAACATTGAAAATCATTATAAAAATATATTAAAAGTGACTATTAAAATTAAATTAAATTAAAATATCCATATGTAAGTAGCAATTAGTTGAAAATGCATTCTATTTAAATATACGGCGTACGATTTAATGGGTCCCAAAACGCTACAAAATTACAGTTAATGAGAGAGAAAGAGACTCCATAAAATGCCGAAATGTCAGCGTAGCATAATGGCTATTGGCGGTGCTCTATTATAGTGCATTTGTATGCTCGTACGTCAAAAACTCATTTTTTTTTTATAAAAAGATAAATTTGTCTTTCCATAAACGGTAAAATAATAAGCGGTACAGTGACCCACTATCAAAAATTGCTGCCAATTCAATGTATTTGTGTCATATCTAATATAATTTCTGTGTGTGTGCCATTGTGTGTATATATTTTTTATTTCGAAAATAAGTTTATCAATTTTTTGAGTTTTTTTACCTTTTAAGGAAAAAAGGAACCCTTATATGATCACTTTGTTGTCCAAGTGTCTGTCTGTTTGTCAAGAACCATTATCTCAGGAATGCCTGGAGATATCGAGTTAAAATTCAAACCATATTCTTATATCTACGGCCCCATGATTTATTGAAAGAAAGAATATACATTTCTATATCTATTTCGACACTATCAAGGGAATCAAAAGTCATATGGTACTTCCAGTGGACCTGAAATCATAAAATTTGGCAGCTAGCATCTACAGGTAATACTAGTTTAGGAAGAATCTAAGAATAGCCTTAAATAGTAAAAAAACGCGTATTTCGATATTTTAAAGGGAATCAAAATTAATTGGGTACTTCCGGTTAAGCTAGAATTATCAATTATGGTAACTATCATCTACAGGTAGTAAAAAGTGCAAGATTTGATATAACGCCGCTAGTTCAAGTGAGGTATAAGATAAAAGAGCTCTGGCTAAGCTAAGCCTGAATTTTCGAAAAAGCTCGAAAATTAAAATGAAAATATTTGTACCTCAGTGGTCAAGTTACCTTTAGTAAAATTTGACAATAACTACTCCACCTCCATTACTGTAACTGTTGTAAATATAAACTAATATATTGAGCTTCACGCTGTATCCCGCATACAACAGGATAGACAGAGGGAACCTAGTGTTAAGACACTCCGTTCCCCACTTTCTGCAGAATTCTGGAGGCATTGCGCGTTGAGTGTCAGAACTCACGCCGCGCTTTGCCTTCACCAGAGCGAAGAAAAGAAAAAAAAGCGAGGATCGGATCCACAACCAGTCGCTTTTACCAGTCACACTCTGAGCCCCTGCACCACGACTCGCCAAATATATATTAACATATTAATAATCATAATATATTAATAAATATCCCTTATCATTTCGTTTTCGTCTACATTGACCATATCTCGAAAGCGCGGTTCGCTTATTAAAAACATTACCTATATTTATTAGTTCAGATCGTACGATACGATACTGTATATACTGTAATAGATCTCAGTTGTAAAGAAATATGAAAGTAAGTTCAAAATTTTTACATCGGACAAAAGCAAGAAGGTGCTTTCACTTTCATTAATCAAAGTAAATCTATCTAAATGAGCATTAACTTTATTATGAAGGAATGGATTATTGGACAACGGATTTTGATAGCGTTCAATCAAAGGAAACGTGATTCTGCAGAATTTTATCACAAGACATCTAAATAAGAGATATGCCACTGTTAAATGTTACAAACCTCACCTAGTTGACTGCTATTTACTTTCATAAGTACCAAGTAGGCAAGAATACCATAAAAAGTAAAAAAAACCTATTTATATTTTTTTACATTTTTAAAATCTTATTCCACATTTAGGAAAAAAAAATACTTATTTATAAAACGTATTAATATTTGAACGTAGCGGCACTCGAACCCGCGCCTCCTGGTCTGTTTCCAGGAGTTTTCTAAATAACTATATTTATACGTTGATACTCAAAATAAGACGTAATTAAGATATTCTAAAATGAAGAAATTAATAAAAATACTTTACCCAACATATATTTTCTTCTATAATTTTGTTTTCCCTTGTACATACTACTCTAACTGTATTTACCGTAATTAATCTGTATTTAACTAAAATACATCACCTTCTTAAAGCAGACACTAAGCGATGATTGATTGTGATTTTAATTCTAGTTTTGTTTCTCTACATCGATATAAAAAGACATAGTGTTTCTAAGTTGTCCCTAAATCAAACTCACACAAACGCACTCACTCACCCACTCAAACGCACTTTAAGTTAATGATAGATTATGTTAACTTAAATTCTTCACTTGAGATGATTTTTGCTAGAAAGAAAAATCCTAACTTCATCTTTTCGTATTCAATAGCAGGATTTTTTTTCTTCTCTTCTCACGCATTGCTAGAGATGAGTACGAGTGTGAGCTCATACACTTCTTATGAGAGTGAGTGTGAACTTGAACGTGAACATGGCGCAGAGGCACAAGGGTGTGAGTGTAACGTGACGGTTGTGGGTTCGATCCCCACTCGAGGAAATGAACTAAAAACATCAGCTTCACGCTGTATCCTGCACACAGCAGGGTAGGCAGAGGGAACCTAGTGTGAAGACACTCCGTTACCCTAACAGAGCAGAACAATAAATTCCCTATGTCTACCCTACTACATGCGGGACACAACGTGAAGCTGTTTTGTTTTTATAAATATATATATCACAGCAAAACAAGCAACCAAACGAGGTCATATAAGCTGTAGTACACTGAGTGCAACTTGACCGTAGAAATGTTAAGAACAAAAGCCTCGTGACCCTTCCATGCAAGGCAATCTATTTTTCTGTTTGGGTAAGCTATTTTTTTTTGCTAACGTCACATTTTTAAAAGAGGTAGCTATAATTAGTCGATTGGCCTCAAATAATGATATTACAAATAATATTTAAAAATATATATTAGATTTTTTTTCTGTAAATTCTATAAAATTCATTTTAATACAGTCATTTTTATTAATTTATTAAACCTAAAAATAGCATATGCTTAAATAAAAATCAAATACAATGCCTAATAGTAAAATGGTGATAGCGCGTTGAGTGGCGGTACTCAACGCCGCACTTTATCTTATCAAAATGAGAAAACGAAAGTAGCCGTTTATTCCCCCAAATTGATTCAAACACATCTCGTTTACAGTCACAAACAAATAAATAAAATACTAGATGACATTCAGCAACACTAACACAAGTAGGTAATTAAATTAATTATTTAAATAATTTTCTAACAGTACAAGCCAAATACCCACCATTTAGTAAATTATTTATAAAAAATAATTCTAATTCAATTCTTATAATTAACCAATTTATAATAATAAAAACAAAATTAATTAAACAGCAGGTTTGTGTGTAAACATGATATTAATCGATGAACAGGTAATGGGATACGAAACTTTAAAATCACGGAAGTTCTTAAATTTAATTACATTATCGAAAACAAAATCTAGATATACTAAGCTAAAAGTATTCAAATTAAGTACTAACAAGTTATAATGTATTACACTTCAATGATTTAGTATCTAATTACGTTATAATTGGATATTTTATTATAAAAAATGCTTTTTTACATTGAAAAATATCAACTCGAATTTAGCTTTGATTACTTTTTAATCGAATTATCTATAAGAGAAACTTCAATACGGCTATAAAAGTCGTTTTTTAAAATATTAAGATTGCGATGGCACTAACATTCCTTTTATTAATTATAGGAGTACAAATAGAAAAAAAATAAATACTATAATTTAAAAATAGTTCATCGATGACGATGCCGACATTTTAAATAATTTACTTTAACTTATTATCAGCTTTCGCATACGTAAATGCATAATTCAGATAATGTAAACCAAAACTAAACCATTTTTTCTGTATTTTTAGAAGTATATCTGCTAAAAACTGATAAAATCAAATAACAATACATTTTTTTTATAAGATGACGTATTTACAACGTTATTGTCCACCGTCTCTGCCTTTACTTCACCAATAAACATTCAAAATGATATACGACTATTTCCTCTCTAAATATATGACTGAATGTTGTTTATTATAAAAAAAAAACATTTATTATATAGTAAGTTGAGGCCAGTCGTGGCGCAGGGGCAAAAGCAAGTGTCTGCAAATGCGACAGGTTATAGGTTCAATCCCCACTCGAAAAAATGTAATATCCAATTTTCATTTCTTCGCGCTTGTACCTAGGTGAAGCGCAGCGTTGAGTTCCACCACTCAACACCCAGTGCCTCCAGAAAGTGGAGGGCGTAGTGTCTTAACACTAGGTTCCCCCTCTGTCTACCTTGCTTTGTGCGGAATACAGCATTTAGCTGTTTTTTTATTATTAATATTTATTTAATGAATATTCAATTAAATAGTTATATTTTTTTAAGCTTGGTGTTAATGCTGCTACTATATTGAATAATTTTAAATATTTTTTTTTTCTATTTTTATAGATAAGTACTGAACGTGATGAAGTCGTTAACAGCATATTTCCATTCCATTGACATAATTATACAAAATTCGATCTATATCGAAGTTATGAAAGAAGTGATTCCATAATTTAAAATCTAAATACTGCAGCTTTTATAAAAAAAACTATCCTATAAAGTACTAGTACCAGCCAATTTAATACATACAAGTTACCAAACAAATACAGGACAGATTATTGCTTTAAAATGTTCATTGCAATTAAAAGCGAATACCCTGGGCCGCGGGACGTGTAAGCGGTTTATCAGAAAGTTAGAAAGGTTACCAACGACATGTTGTCCGCTGTTGTCCCTTGTCTATTTGTATAGCCACGCGTTTCTTTTAAGGGCCGGCAAGAGAAAACGGTTTACATCTATACTTAAATTAACAATATATGTATGAAAAGATATTTTAAGTTTACTTTTAATGTATATTTTTTTTAATTCCCATTTATAAAATATAGTTCTTACAGAATATTAACTGTATTTTAATATCACAATTAGTGTGTAGCTTATTGGTATAATACTTTTTTTTATCAGCTTCAAGCTGTGTCCCACAAACTGCAGGGTAGACAGAGGAACCTAGTGTTGAGACACTATGTCTGTGTGTGTGCTTTCCACCGAATTTTGGAGGCAATGCGGGCTGTGTGGATGGCTCGACACCAGCGAAAAAATTACAATATAAATTTAAAAAACATTTCTTTTCATCGAATGGGGATCAAAACCGCAACTTGTCGCGATTACATATCACACGCTAGTGCCCCTGCGCCAGGACTGGCCCATAAAAGGAATGTAATATTTTCCCCAAATTATGTTTATTATTATCTATCACATTCACTACAGCAGTATAGGCAGAGGGAAACTAGTGTTGAGACACTCCGTTCACCACTTTTCGAGATTTTTTTGGAGGCATGGCGTGTTGAGTGCCAGAACTCAACGTCGCTCTATGCCTCGACACCATAGCGAAGAAATACAAATATACATTTAAATACATATTTCTTTTCCTCGAGCGGGAATCGAACCCACGACCTTGTGCCCCTGTGCCACGACGGCTTCTATTACAGCTCTCTTACATAATACGTAATATATACAATAACATTCAAAACACTGTTTTATGAACACCACCAATTAAAACTAATAAAACTATCGTGCCATTCGATCTGGCTATCCGTTAATCTTTCCGCTGGATTTACCTACCGCACACCAGCTATCCTGTACTTATTTAATGAAGTCAAACTTGATTACTTCCAAGTGAAGGAAACTTGTAATATCAGATCAGCTATATCAGATTCAGAACGTTTACAATTTATAACTTTGTTAATTAATCATATTAGTAACAGGCAGCCAGGTCTGTCCGTGTAATTAAATTAATCCAACAAATCCAACGCTGACACCGATTAAGGGATTTTATCTATAAACAAAAAATAAAGAAATAAATCAGCTTCACGCTGTAACCCGCACACAGCAGCAGGCAGAGGGAACCTAGTGTTAAGATACTCCGTTCCCCACTTTCTGTCGAATTCTGGAGGCATTGTGTGTTAAGTGGCACAACTCGACGCCGCGCTTAGCCTCGACACCAGGGCGAAGAAATATAAATTTAAGTAAATATTTCATCTCGTCGAGTGGGGATCGAACCCACAACCAGTCCGTTTTACAGTCTCTGTACTGTTTGTACAGACACACACAAATAGAAATACTAGATTTAAAATTATAGATATGTTTTTGTATATTTTTGGTAATAAAATACCTTTCCTCAGTTTCCTCCTTAAATTTATTTTTTGTTGTTATGTTCACTGGACGTGCAATGTCTCGAATTTGGGCGGAGAGTGGAACATCGGCTGTCTTTACACTAGGTTCTGACCAAATTGCTACATGAGCGATAAAGCGAAAAGCTAAAAAAATTTAACACTCCATCATATCACGGTTGACAGTTAAAGATGTGTCGTATGTAGGTACGTACAGTGATTGTGGGATCGTTTCCATCAAAAACAACGTTTACATTGAAAATATTTTTGTTAAATTAGTCTTGGAGTTGGGATAAAATAAACTAATGGAGATGAAACGCTATATTTCACTCTTAATAAAGGAAATGAACATTGCCATATTTACAACTTCTACTATATAATTATTTTTCAATTTATAGAAAACGAAACATATCGGATGTTAGCCATTTACTTTATGACAAGTATTAAGCATTACGTAGAATAAATTACACTATAAAACATAATTTTTAATAAAAAACGTTTAACTTTGCCGATTAAATGTAATTTTATTGACTTTTAACTCAATATAATATTTAATCAATTTAAATAAATGATTTCCCAACAGCCGTAAATATTAGTAATATTAGTTACAGTTACCGTAAGCAAGTTGCAAATACATACCGTGTTTTTGTATTGAAGTATAATTTAAGTTATATATATATATATATTTAAACATTTTTTAAAGTGTTATTCCACACTTAGGAAAGAGAAATACTTATTTGGAAAACGTATAAAAATTTTCCTGGTCGGTTTCCAGGAGGCGCGGGTTCGAGTCCCGCTGCGTTCAAATTTTTATACGTTTTCTATATAAGTATTTTTCTTTCCTTAATTTATATATTTTTTACATTTTTCCTTTTTTAATCGTTTCATTTAAGTATATGTGATCGCAATGCTATGTTTAACATTTACCTTTTTATTGGTAAATGTTAAACATAGCATTGCGATCACATAATCTATTTTTTACATTAAAAGTGAATGGTGAATAAAAAAATATTTAGTTTCGAAACAGATGAACAATTTTTAGAAGCTGTATCCAGTGCATAGCAAGTAAGGCAGAGGGAACCTAGGAATCTAATATTACAACGTCCGTTTTCATTAAAACACTTCCGTTCCTTACTTTCCGCCGAATTCTGGTGGCATTGCATGGTCAGCGACGGAATTCAACTCCGATGTATCTGTAAGACACTGACGTTGTTCTACTATGCCTCAATTGTATAATAATAATAATAAATAAAAAAGCTGTATTATATAGTTGTATAATAAAAGAATATAGTATAATGACAATTAGTCCTGTACCCCGCACACAGCTGGGTAGGCAGTGGGAACCGAGTGTTAAGACACTCCGTTCCCCACTTTCCGCCAAGTTTTAGAGGCATTGCGTGCTAAGTGGCGGAATTCAACGCCGCGCTTTGTCTCGACACCACAGCGAAGAAATAAAAATATAAATGTAAGTGAATATTTCATTTCCTCGAGTGGGGATCGAACGCACAACCAGTCGAATTTACAGTCAGACTTTATGCTCCTGCGCCACGACTGGTCTCAATAATAATAATAATTACAGTAAATGATATTATTTCTTTCATTTTTTATATCATTCTTTTATACACTTTATTTATTTTAAAGTTCGGAAATTTCAGTTGCGCGTGAATATAGCAGTATTATTATATTTTTATATTTGTATATATTGTTTTATTTTTGTTTTCCACATATAGCAGGGTAGTGAGAAGGAAAATTGGGAACCTAAAATTAAGATACTCTGTTCCCATTAAGACGTTTCCGTTCTCCATTTGCTGCCTATTTCTTGAGGCATTTGGTGTTTGGAGTGGCGGAACTCAACGCCACAATTGTTCTGTATTTTTTACAATAAATTACATTATATATTATCAAAATAATATTATATTAGATGCATGTACAAAAGATTTAAAACAACAAATACTATTGTTATTTGAAACCTTTATTTAAGTAATAGTTAAGCAATATTTTATTGAAGTGGATAGATAGATACACCCGTGCGAACATAGCTGATCCACCAGATTGATGGACCAGCACGTTCATTTGTCAATCGTCAGATTTACAGTTTGTGAACATTTGATAAGGTAATTTAATATATTAATATGCTATAAGACAGATGGAGAGACTGTTGGAGAGTTGTTTATCGGGTGGTTTGGATCTGGAGAAAGTTTTGTTTATTCTTATTTAATAATAATACTTGCATAAAAAATTGTGTAGTAAATTCGTGCTAGGCCAGTCGTGGCGCAGAAGTACAACGTGTGACTGTAAAACCTACTGGTTGTGGGTTCAATCCACACTCAAGGAGATGAAACATTTACTTAAATTCATATTTCCATTTCTACGTTCTGGTGTCAAGGCAAAGCGCGGCGTTAAGTTAAGCCATTCAACACGCAATGCCTCCAGAATTCGGCAGAAAGTGGGGAAAGGAGTGTCTTAACACTCGGTTCCCTCTGCCCACCCTGCTGTGTGCGGGATACAGCGTGAATCTGATTTATTTAACACTTAAACATTACATCCTCTTAATTTACATGATTGTAACTATTTTTCATCAGGTTAATACCGACAGAAAAATATAAAATATATACAAAAAAAAGTTATAGTTTGAGAATCACTGATTTAAATAGCAAGTACATACTCGAAATACCGTGAGACTCATCGTAGTAACATTAAAACTGACCCACTTTAGCTTGTATTATTATATCAAATTTCTCCTTAAATGGCCTTTCATACATTACTAACCTTACATACACACACATACATAGTACAATTCTTTTTGATGTCTTCAGAAAGCAAATTTTTAAAGTATTACTTTTTTCTATTTATAATTATACACTGTATATAATTTACAAAGGAACGTATACAATATTAAAAAAATCAAGTAATCAATGAGGCCAGTCGTAGCGCAGTGGCACGAAGTGTGACTGTAAAAACGACTGGTTGTGGGTTCGATCCCCACTCGAGGAGATGAAATATTTACTTAAATTTATATTTTCATTTCTTCGCTCTGGTATCGAGGCAAAAGCGCGGCGTTGAGTTCTGCCACTCAACACGCAATGTCTCCAAAATTCGGCAGAAAGTGGGGAACGGAGTGTTTTAACACTAGGTTCCCTCTGCCTACCCTGCTGTATGCGGGATATAGCGTGAAGCTAATTTAATTTAATTTTTATTTTTTAAGTAATCAATCATATATATGATCGACGTTTTGTTCTGTAAACTATAAAGAATATTTTGTTCAGCTTCACGCTGTTTCCTGCTTGTCACAAGGTAGACGAGGAAGCTTAGTGATAAGACACTCTAAACTCTTTACGGAGTTCTGGAGGTATTGCTGTTGAGTGGCGTAATTCAACTCCGCGTTTTGCCTCGACACCAGAGCAAAATTAAACACAACACAAACTGTCGCATTTACAGTCACACTTCGTTCCTCTGCGCCACAACTGGTCCAAAAAATAGATTAAAAACAATCATCTATATACATTCCCTCTGCCTATCCTGCTGTATGCGGGATACAGTGTGAAGCTGATTTAATTTTTGATTTTAATCTATATACATTTTTCAAAAGAAAATTAGACACTATATAAAGCAAATACAAACTTAACACTACACCGCGCTATGCCCCAATAGAAACGGATTTCGTAACCCACAATTCGATCAAACAGACAACATAAAGCAGATCACCTCATGTTAAAGCGTCCATTCCACTGACATTCCAATTAAGTAAACATTCTCTCTCGTAATCGTACCAAATAATGTTTTTAATCGCATTCCTAGATGTGGCTATAGCTTTCCAATCGGGCCCAGGCGTGAAATCAACACAATGGACGTCGTGAGTCCCCTTCCAAATGTTTACTGCGGATATATCTTGATATAATTATCAATGAATCATTGTTGAGATAGTAAAAAAGATGATATATGGTTGTGAGTTCCATTCTCGTTGGAGGGAATTATGTGTTTAATATTTCCTTTTTTTTTTGCTTTTGTTCCGCCACTCAAGCCACTGCCTCCAGAACTCGGCGGGAAAATAAAAAACCTAATCAACCCAAACTATAACGTTTTTTATTTCACATAGGTATTCTATTCTATTAATTAAAAAGTACTTTAAGGGGAAGTTTTACAGGAAGTAACTGACAAAATAAAAGATTAAATTATTTGACATTCGTGGTTTTGATTTATATAGGGGAAGCAACCCTATAGCACGAAGAAATATCAAATGTCCTAAATCACTACTTCGACTATTATCTTCTGCTAATATCAAATCAAATTAAAAAGTTAAATTAGTATTTAACAGGCAGAGAGAACCTGCCTGCTGCCTTCCTGCTTGGGCACTCCGTTCCCCATTTTCCACCGAATGCTGGGGGCATTGCGTTGAACTCAACGCCGCGCGTTTTTCGACACCAGAGTGAAGAAACGAAAATATAAATTTAAATAAATACTTAATTTCCTCGAGTAAAGATTGAACCCACAACCAATCGCGTTCAAAGTCACACACTTGTACACCTGCGCCACGGCTGGCCTCAATTATTTATGTATCCTTGTAATTTTCTCTGCATCGCCTAGTGGCCGCTATCAGTGGCTGTTTCTTAATTGATGTGGTTGTTTATTACTCCTTATCAATGCGGAGACTGGATACAAATGCTCCGTGCAATTGCAATGCGATACTGTTAATGCTTACCAGATCATTTGCAAATCGCACAACACTATCTAATAAACTATTGGAACCTTAGATTGACTCTCTAGTTTCTTATTCACTCTAAAAATCGCATTTTCTAAGTTTTAAAGCACTAGTTTTTTTTACCTTTAAAACCTTTTAAAAGTATGTAATAATGAAAAGCAAAAACGGAATCCTTATATAGGATCACTTTATTGTCCGTCTGTCAGTCTGTCAAGACCATTAATATGGAGATCGCGTGGTTGTATCGATCTGAATTTAATAGTCTATGGTAAGTCAACACAATCAAAAATAAGAGCATTTTTGTAGCAATTTTCTATGAATTTCGCCGCATAATCAAAACCTACAGTATGCCTTTCGTGAAAATAAACTTAAGTTTGTCAACGTCCCATGGCACTTCCCGTTGATATACAATTGATACGGAATGGTATACAAGTTCGACTCACATTTGATCTGTTTTTATAATACTAAAATAGTTAATTCGTTAATAAGCAATTAACATACAAATTATAAAAAAAATTAAGAAAATAGCAACACATAATGAAGAATTACTATTCCTTTCCCAAATATTAAAGATATTAAATGGCTTTATATATCTTTATCTCTAGTTGAGGCCAGTCGTGGCGCAGTGGCACAAAGTGTGACTGTAAACCGACTGGTTGTGGGTGCGATCCCCACTCGAGGAGATGAAATATTTACTTAAATTTATATTTCCATTTCTTCGCTCTGGTGTCGAGGCTAAGCGCGGCGTTGAGTTCTGCCACTCAACACGCAATGCCTCCAGAATTCGGCAGAAAGTGGGGAATGGAGTGTCTTAACACTAGGTTCCCTCTGCCTACCCTGCTGTGTGTATCCCGTACAGCGTGAAGCTGATTTATTTTATTTTATTTATTTATTTATCTCTAGTTATAAGCCTAGTTTAAATAAGAGATAAATATGAAACTGTTGGTTAACCGATAATTATAAAAAACTTTTAAAAAAAGTACGGACCACGTGTCTATAGTGTTTAATTAAAATATATTTAAAAAAAAATACTTTACAAAGATTACAATAAACAAATACTTTATAAAGATAATTCTTATTTTGTTTTAAAACATTAGTTTTCACTACTTCGCAATTTAAATCTACTTTTGGCCGTAAATATTGCACGACAATGGCCACCACTCAGGGTATCACGCGTCTCGGGCACGATCCCTCGTGCGACACCGTCGCGGCGATAAACTAGCGAGCTGTAAGTTAATCAGGTGGAACGTTCCTTTTTTTAAGTAGTAAGAAAGAGTAATTTTAGTGCAATTTTAAATTTTATTTGAAACATATGTAATCTTACCAAAAGAATTAAAACATTAATAAAAAGTCCCGCTGAGTTTCTGGCGCCGGTTCTTCTCAGGTCTGAGGCATTGACTTTAGTGAACTGGTGGTAAGTTATTTGACGTTAAAAAAATGAAGCATGTACCTTCTTATTTTGAATAAAATTATTTTACTTTGATATACTCTGTGTGACAGCATTTTATTGTAAATTCGATGGTTATCGATTCGATCTCCACCTTCCTTTTGCATTAATTGAATTTTCCCGTTTTGTTTAGATAAAGTCCATACGAAATCAATGTCTTAACGTCACGTAACGTCACGAAAAGCAGAGAACGGAGTGTCTCGATACTGGGCTTCCATTTTCTTTCGTTCTCTGCCTAGTAGTCGTAAAATAAGGTCTTGTGAGCACAACTGACTGTAAAAGCGACAAGTTGTTGGTTCAATTCCCACTCGAGATAGTGAAATATTTTTATTTTCTCGCCCTGGTTAAGGCGCAATGTTGAGCTCCGCAACCCAACACGTAATGCCTTCAGAATTCGGCAGAAAGTAGGGAACGGAAGTAATTAAATGGGAACGTAGTGTCTTAACTCTAATTTCTTATGTTCCTTCTGCCGACGCTGCTGTATTCAGCAGACGTTTCAAATCTAGAATTTTACTGTGGATAGAATATATTTATCAAGCTGCAAAATCTTGTCAAAATCTACATTGAGTATGTCAGATTTCAAGATCAACGACAGAAAAAATGGTATAATTTAGGCCTAATAACTCCTATAACATAATAGGTTCCAATCAAAGACAAACAATTTTATAAAATCATAGATTCATATTCTATTAGCATCTTAACACCATTCCTTATATTTTCGAATTAAAATATATTCAATTTACGGACATTTTGTTTTTAATTATTTTATAAGTTTCCTTATATTTTAGGTTTGCGTAAAAAAATGAATCCATAAAGTGCATGATGTTAATACCGACACCGACGTGAAAGTAATATATTGGTTACAAAACTTTCATTTCTCTTAAAATATTTTTAAATTAACAGTGTAGGTTCATATATTGAAACATTTTGTAATTATACATAGTTGGACGTCGGAGCCTGACTTAATGAGGTAGTTGCACGTTCAAACTTTGAATTTTTCGTCAGTATAAATAATATAGAGGCCAGTCTTAGCGCAGGAGCACAAAGCATGACTCTAAATCGACTGGTTGTGGGTTCGATCCCACTATGGAAAATGAATTATATTTTATTAATATTCTCATTTGTTCGCTCTGGAACAAAACGAAAAACCTGGTGTTGAGTTCCACCATTCAAAAAAACGCAATGCCGCGAGTAATTCGGCGGAAATTGTTGTGGATCGGAGTGTCTTAGCACTAGGCCTCTGTCTACTCTGCTTTTTACGGAATGCAGCGTGAAGTTGAAAAGAGAAAAGAAAATAAAAAACATGAAACTAAACAAAATCACTATTCTATAATATATTTTTCAAAAACAAATATGATATTTGAGGCCAGTCGTGGCGCAGCGGCACAAACTGTGACTGTAAACCAAACCAAACCAAAGTGTGAATGAAATATTTACTTAAATTTATATTTCCATTTTCTTCGCTCTGGTGTCGAGGCTAAGCGCAGCGTTGAGTTCTGCCACTCAACACGCAATGCCTCCAGAATTTGGCAGAAAGTGGGGAACGGAGTGTCTAAAAACACTAGGTTCCCTCTGCCTACCCTGCTGAGTGCGGGATACAGCGTGAAGCTGATTTATTTATTTTATTTATTTTTTAAAAACAAATATTTCACATGTCACTCATCAGCGAGGCGACATTCATCCATCACTGCCTCTGCGCTAGACAAATAGATTAGTGGAACGTTCAGTTCTATACTGAACGAGGGTATTAAGTTCTGAAGTTTACATTCACAATGTCAATTTTGAGGAGTCTTTAAAACAAATATACATTTTAGCTTACAGAAAAGCACTTTCACCTTTTTATAAACTACATTTTGTTTTGGGTTTACCTGGGAACCTAATGTTAAGACGTTCCCATTAAGACACTTCCGTTGTCCACTTGCCACCGAGTGACCGAAATCAACGCTATTATAAGTATAGTTACGAGTGAGGAAAAGAAAATATTAATATAATATTTCATTTCCACGAGTGAAAATCGAACCCACAACCTGTCGCATTTTCAGTCGCACGCTCGTGCTACGACACCACGACCACAATTAGTAAATATTTATAAGAAAGTATCCGTAGAGTTTTGACAATGATTTATAATATTTTCGTCCGCAACAACGCCCGTTCTAGATTTAGAACGATAAGGCCAAGCCAAGATGAATTCACTTTATCTTTATAGAAATAAACGCTACTAAAGCTGTAACCTGCATTACACCCGTTACTTAAGTCTAGTAAAAGTTTGTTATACAAAATGTTTGGCCACAACTTGAGTTAGCTATATTGGAATTTGTATCCCTATACTACTTGTCGCTCCATTCTCTTCCTAGCGCAGTAGGTAGAGAACGGAGAGACAAACGCTACAGTCTCTGCATACCTCTTTCGTCTCGTCCACTGTCATCAATATCGTTATATATATACGATACTGCGTTTTCGGAGATTCACGAAGGTCTTATCCCTTGCCTCACTTGCCTAAATCTTTTTTCCATTTATTTATCCTTCACAACACACTGATCCCAAATTGTGGATACATTGTGTGTGAATGGTGGAACTCAACCCCTCGTTTAACTTCCATAACAGAGCTAAGAAAAGAAAATATACAATATTATATTTTCACGAGTGCGAATCGAACCCACAACCGATCGCGTATACAGTTGCACGCTTGTGCACCTGCACCACGACGGAATCATTAGATCTAAGATGTCTCATTTACTATTGTTATTAGAATTCTGAACTTTACCAAACTAAACGTGGCGCAGTGGTACAAAGTGTGACTGTAAAATCGACTGGTTGTGGGTTCGTACCCCACTCGAGTGTCGAGGCTAAGCGCGGCGTTGAGTTCTGCCACTCAATACGCAATGTCTCCAAAAATTCGGCAGAATATGGGGAACGGATTTCGGAACTTAACACTAGGTTCCCTCTGTCTACCCTGCTGTTTGCGGGATATAGCGTGAAGCTAATTTAATTTAATTTTATTTTATTTTATTTACCAAACTAAAAATATAATATTTTATTTAACAAAATTATTACTTAAAAATATATTAGACTAATTAAAATCAGATCTTGAACAAACATTGCTTAAGATCTAGTAACAAAATAAAGTCTTCAAGTCTAAATGATATAAACCCTTTATCTCTGTAATTACATACACCTGCAGTTAGTATTTTGTAATGACATCGAGTTAAGCCCAAAGCGATTTCCATCTGACCCCAGCAACTCATTAGGTACGAACGTGTAATTTATTTAGTGAAATGAAACTAAATAGTTGAGGCCGTTGTGGCGTAGAAGCATGAGGTCGCGGCTGTAGCGCGGTTGTGGGTTCGATCCCCACTTGGAGGAATTAATTATTATTCATTACTATTTTCATTTCTTTGCTCTTGCACTAATGCCGGCTTTGAGTTGCATGGTATGCCTAGAAAAATTCGGCGGCAGGTGGGAAGGGTAGTGTCTTAACACTAGGTTCCTTCTACCTACCATGGTATATGGTGGATACAACGGAAGCTGATTTTTTTTAGTGGCTTTGTTTAGACAGTAATATTTAAAACACTAAAAATCATTAGATTTTGACATTTATTACAATTTTCGTGGTTTTTTTTATTTTATAATAAACGCAGACTGTGCTGCGTGCTCTAACACAGTATATTAAAAATATATATATAACTATAAATATATATATTTTTCTAATATTGCGTGATGATTGGCGGAACTCAACGCCGCGCCTTGCCATATCACCAGAGCGGGAATATGAAAAATATTTAAGAAATAATTACCCCGAGTGAGAATCGAACTTTGCACGACGATGGCTTTGTACCCGTGTTTGTGCTACCTAATTGTTGACTTAAAATATTATAAAAATACATAAAAAAATAAAATAATTTCCACAAAATATATTTATAAATATATTTGTATTTTACCATAAATTCACTAGCAGATTACAAACAGAAGGATACACAGCGTTATTCACATCTTATTGACTTCAAAGTCGATTTGCATTTTCCGCTAAGCCGCATTAAACGGACAGGAGGTTTAAGGTGACGTTTCATAGGCAGTAATGATTATATATTATACTATAAATTCGTGGTGATATCTTTCTCTATTTTATTATTTTTAACGTACTCTACAAGCTGAAGCAGTTATAATATTAAGCGTCGTTTAATAAATTGACACTTACCGAGAGGTGTAAATGACTAAAACGACGTTTGCACGATCTTATGATAGACAAATGTATTTCTAATAAATTATATTTATATATTCTATATTTGTATACTAATATTCGTCGGGGCCAGTCGTAGCGCAGCGGCACAAAGTGTGACTGTAAAACCGACTGGTTGTGGGTTTGATCCCCACTCGAGATGAAATATTTACTAAAAAATACATTTTCAACTGGCAATCTCGAAACGTCATAATTTAAGAAATCAATCAAATTTATTAAAATAAATTATATTTATACATTCTATATTTGTATACTAATATTATAGGGTAAAATCTCAGGAACTTATGGTTTGAATTAAAAACAAATGTTATTGTCCATTTATTAAAGAAGGCTTCAGACTATATTATTTTACTTTATCCATTTCGATGTAACTCACAGTGAGTCGTCAGAGTTGCATTTGGCACTAATAATGTGTCATACATATCACACTCATACAAAATTCTTAGCTATTTTCATTTGACCGGACTCTAACTAAAATAATAATATATCAAATTTGTGCTATAAATAATACTCAACTCAAAGACAACGATATACGAAGGTAAATCTATCCACTAAGAAGGGATTTTGAAAAACTTTAACCCTAAAGGGATGAAATAGGGGTTGAAAGCTTGTATGGCTTGTAAATCGGCACCGATTTTTTTTTTGAAATTTGGAATTCAGACTATTAAAAATACTTCATTGAACACGTGTTTCATGGTTTTATTAATATGGAAAAAACTTTAAATCGCCACTGATGCTTATAAAAAATTTAATTCAGCCTATTTAAAAGTTATTATTGAACACGTGTTTCGTGGTTTTTTTTTAGAACTCACCCCTAAAGGTGCAAATAAGCGGGCGAAGCCGCGCGTGCCCGCTAGTATAATATAACTATAAAGTATCGGTATCATAAAGAGAGATCTAAGTTACTTGCATCAAACAAAAACACAACTTAGATGACGTCAATCTTCATATTTCTGCTTTTGCAACGCACCGTGAATAATGACAGTGGCACAGGCCTAGATTTCGCTTTGCTCGTTTTTCAGTCTTCATTTTTACGTTCACGCACTTTCGATTGTAGACGAAAAAGGAGTAAGACGTGTTGTCCAAATATCTATAGCGCTAACAAAAACGCTCTCATAAAACGCACATAAAAATGATTTCCACTGTTATTCAATAAATAAATAAATCCGCTTCACGCTGTATCCCGCACATAGCAGGGTAGGTAGAGGAAATTTCGTGTTAAAACACTCCGTTCTCCACTTTCTGCCCAATTCTGGAGACATAGCGTGTTGAGTGGCAGAACTCAACGCCGTTGTCATTCAATATTTTTCTAAATAGCACTATCGGCCCATCCGCGGCTTTGCCTTGAACTTGAACCACACAATAATTTGTTTACAATCTGAATTACTTTAGTGTTCGTTTAACAGCTCTATTTTAACGACAATCCATATATTGAAAATTAAAGTTTCAGCCAGTTCAATAAAATAATTATTTTGTATCAATTATTACAAAATTTTGGCAAAATACTACTTTACATTGGTATAACTTTTTTTTATGTATAAACCCATTTATAAGCGCGGTGTTGAGTTCTGCCACTCAACACACAATGCCTCCAGAATTTGGCAGAAAGTGAGGGACGAAGTGTCTTAACACTAGGTTCCCTCTGCCTTACCTGATGTGTGCGGCATACAGCGTGAAGCTAATTCCATTTATATAAAACAAACACTAAAGATTATAGGAAGTTTGCCAAAATACAACAGTGCATTAAGTGCATTTGAAATCGGTTAAGTCGTTTCTGCGAATATGAAAAAAGTGTACACAATCACACAGACAAACCAACAAACGAACAAACATTTTAAAAATTACAGTTCTGGGTCCTATTAAGTGCCCCCAATAACATATTTTCTCATAATATGTCTTCCATATACAGACAGCGATCAGTTACGATTTTATCATATATATATATAGATATAGCCGCTCTTCGCTAGCTGTCCTATGAATAGAGAGACTTAGTGGAAATAATTTCTCAATCGGCCGCGTGCCACGATTACTATTTTCGCTTAACTGTACAAGTACCAGTCCGGGCCAAACGTTCGCATAAAAGCTTTCTTATGTAAAACCACATAGGGATAAACTGACGTTGATTTCAAAACATTTCGATCAAATTTTATTACACGCTTCATAAGATCTCACCTGAAGCTTTATATGACAAATTAATTAGAGGTGTATATATACTAAAAAAAATCAATCACGCTGTATCCCGCACATAGCCGGGTAGGCAAAGGGAACCAAGTGTTAACACTAACACTCCGTTCTCCAGTTGAGTAGAGAACTCAACGTCGTGTTTCAGCTTAGTACCTACCAGAGCGAAGAAAGAAAATATTAATAAATATTAATTAATTCCTCATTCAATTCAATGGGAATCGAACCCACAATCATCGAGTTACAGTCTCATCTTTGTACCACTGCGCCACGACGTCTCAATATATAAACTACCCCGCTAGGGATAAAGCGTGAAGTTAGTCTAGTTTAGTTTTAAGTATAATAAACTTACACCATCTTGCTACAACGAATCGTTGCTTAAAAATATCTTAAACCTTCATTAAATTATTCTAAGCTAACATCAAAATTGGTTTCCTTGGTATCATTAAAGTAGCTACACGAGGCCAGTCGTGGCGCAGTGGCACAAAGTGTGACTGTAAAACCGACTGGTTGTGGGTTCGATCGCCACTCGAGGTGATGATATATTTACTTAAATTTATATTTTCATTTCTTCGCTCTGGTGTCGAGGCTAAGCGCGGCGTTGAGTTCTGCCACTCCACACGCAAAGCCTCCAAAATTCGGCAGAAAGTGGGGAACGGAGTGTCTTAACACTAGGTTCCCTCTGCCTACCCTGCTGTGTGCGGGATATAGCGTGAAGCTAATTTAATTTATTTATTTTATTAAAGTAACTAAAAGGAGAACTTATTTTAGTGATAATAATAAACTACTTACAATCAAAAATCACCAAGCATTCGTCAGAACTTTCGATCACAAAATCAAATTGCCGATCTATATTGTTTCTATTCTTTATTTTCGAGAGATTATGAAACTGTGATGAATGGCATTAAAGGCTTTTATCCAGCGAATTCGATAAATATAGAATACTATGATAATATAATGTAATTTTTTGCTACTATTAAAAAAACTGTTTCCCGCACACAGCAGGGTAGGCAGAGGAAACCTAATTTTAGTTAAGACAATCCGTTCCCCACTTTCTGCCGAATTGTGGAGGCATTGCGTGTTGAGTGGCAGAACTCAACGCCGCGTTTGGCCTCGACACCAGAGCGAAGAAAATGAAAAAATAAATTTAAGTAAATATTTCATCTTCTCGAGTGGGAATCGAACCCACAACCATTCGGTTTTACAGTCACAAATTGTGCCACTGCGCCACGACTGGCCTCTCTGTTAGTTAAGGTTATTTTTAAATATTAATATTATCATACCCTTTTCATAGACAGTTACTATTTTCCACAGAAAGACTTATATCAATGTAACAAAAAAAATTGTTAACTTACATATAAGCTATAACGTTTGTAATTTTTTTAATTTACTTATTTGAATCGCTACAATAACGTATTATAGAATAAAAACTGAGGTGCCATTATGACGAAGATTATGGATCGTTCAGATAAGCCCGAACGGTATCTCATTCAATGTAATTAGCTTATTACATAAGAAATGAAAAGCTCCAAATCTGTTCGGAATTAGAAAGTAGGTTGTAGTTCGTGTAACATCAAACTGGTGTACAATTTTTGGCACTTTATTGTTGTATCTTATTCAAGATTAGGTGAATTAAAAAAAATAACTTTCGACGTGTAATTGTTTGCAGTTTATGGTAGCGGGTTCAAATTCTCGTGGTTATATTTATGTTTATGTTAAATGTAAACAAAATATAACTTATTTATTGTTTATATTGTAACTGTTCCGTAAATTTCTATTAAATAAAACTATAAAAGAATCTAATACACTAGTAATTACACACGTCTTCGTGGTACTTATTCATGAAATAACATTTGGTACAACGGAAACTCCATTTCCTTTTTTTATAATACGACATATATGTATATATATATATATATATATATATATATATATATATATGCTGTGTGCGGGATACAACTGATAAAAAAAATGTCTTTTAAGTTGTATATATATATATATATATATATATATATATATATATATATATCCGTTCCCCATTTTCTGCCGGATTCTGGAGGCATTGCGTATTAAGTGGCAGAACTGAACGCCGCGCTTTGCCTCGACACCAGAGCGAAAAAATGGAAATATAAATTTGAGTAAATATTTCATCTTTTCGAGTAGTGATCGAACCCACAACCACCAGTCGCTTTTACAGTCACACTTTATGCTCCTGCGCCACGACTGGCCTTAGGTACAACGGACTACATTTCCCTTTTATATAATACCAAATTATACACAGACCAAACTTTTAATTATATGAAAAAAGGATTTCCTGCAATTATTAGTGGTATCTAAATTACGATATCAATTAGCTCAATGACTAAAGAAAATAATCTCGAACGGATCGAGGAAATCCGCAATAGAGAGGACGACTTTATTACACTGCACTCGATCAAAGCTGACTTAACAGTATAACAGACCCGCATTCACTTCTTGGACCGGTTAAATTATGATATTTAATTAAAGATGTGAATTTGTTTCATGTGAGACGTATTATGTACTGAAAGAGTAAAACTATATATTACACGTACAATAAATTAATACATCAGTCTTTTTTAACTTTTAAGCTAACTAATAACTTATTAAAATTCGGCGAAAAATAGAGAACGGATTGTTTTAACATTAGGTTCCTTTCGTCTTCCCTGCTGTTTGCGGGATACAGCGTGAAGCTAATTACTTTTAATTATATATACACTTATTTATTAACTTTGTTATAATAGAGTAGGATTTTTGAATTCGATATGTAAACAAACCTCAATTTTAAAATTACATTAATAATACGTTCAAGACATGTGTATGTACCTATATGTTAATTAAAAAACAAAAGACAATAAATTAGAAAAAAATAAAATGGAAGGTCAGCTTCACGCTCCTGCGTATCCTGCACGCTGCTGGGCAAACAGAGGGAACCTAATGTTAAGACACTCCGTTCCCCACTCGGTAGGTGTACCTACAATACCAATATGCCTATAAATCCTAAATTATCATTTGCCTGTAGCCCACGCTGATAGCTTTCGCCTCTCGAATTTAATGTGGGAAAGGGGCAGAGGTCGATAATTCGCTCCCGCGAGATGCAAACTAATGACCAATCAATATTACCACGTTACTATCTAAGCACACTGTAATGTCTCGTTGAGATCTAAAATGTTTATAACTTTTTTATTATTATAACACCATTTATAAATCTTTCTTGGATTTGGCAACCTGAATTAGATTTAAATTACCTTGATGAGAACGTATGGCCTAGTGGTCAGAGCCTGGTCGGTTCCATAAGGCGCAGGTTCGAGTCCCGCTACGTTCAATTTTTTGTACGTTTTCTAAATAAGTATATCTATTTTCTAAGTGTGACAGAGCACTTAAAAATAAAAACCCTTGAATTAAATTAAATATCCTAGCGGTAGCCATTTCTCTCCTCTAAAAAAAAAAACATTTAACCCATAGAAATATGTTATAAGATAACTTCCACAATAACGTTAAGATATATTTCCCCACAAGTTACAAGTACATTAAAACAATTAAGGAAACCATAGAGCACTCCCATCAATTACATCAGCAACAATCATTTGTGGGTGCGTTTCATAAACGTGAACTAAAACGAAAATCAATTCGTTGACGTCCAAACTGTCAGAATAGAAAACGTTAACCAGAGTTCGCTATTTGAACTGCCCCGGGGTGGCCGTTAATAACTCTACGGTTGCAACAGCGGCGTTGCGCGTGCGCATCGGACTCGCTCGTAAAATTACGAAACTTAAACATAAATAACCGGAGCAACAAAGGGCTATTTTAAAATAGAACGTTCCGCTTCCTAGTTCAATCAGCTGAAATAACTACGGAACCCAATGGACTGTTGAGCCGGATCGCGCCTTCCGCGAACGTCTTGCCGTAAAGGTTATGAAATTGTGTCATGTTTAGAACGTTTTTAATGTATCTTTGATTACTCTCAAAATTTCATATCGGATTACAGTATAAGTTTGCTTTGATTAGTATTGATTAATGTTTCGTACCTACTATTTTTTTTTTCAGCTTCACGTTGTATCCCGCACACAGCAGGGTAGGCAGAGGGAACCTAGTGTTTTTTTTTAGACACTTCGTTCCCCACTTTCTGCCGAATTCTGGAGGCATTGCGTGTTAAGTGGCAGAACTCAACGCCGCGCTTAGCCTCGACACCAGACCGAAAAAATGGAAATATAAATTTAAGTAAATATTTCATCTCCTCGAGTGGGGATCGAACGTACAACCAGTCGGTTTACAGTCACACTTTGTGCCACTGCGCCACGACTGGCCTCAAACCTACCTACCTACCTACTATTTATTTTATTTTCTTCGTGTACCCTTCTTTATCTGTAATAAAGACGGGTACTTTCGTGGGATTGAAGTCGAATGTATTATATATTTAATGCACGTTTTTATGGTGATCAATTGCAATCAATCAAAACTGCACTTGACCGCATAGTAATATTTCTAGTATCTATCTGGTCATAAATTTTTACGCTTATCTATTTTTATCTGAAGATCAATTTAAATGAAATACATTCATGTACAGAGATATTAAAATATTACATTATTTTTTCTTTTCTGTTTTTTTGTTTGTATAAAATTAATTGACGTATATTTTTTTAAACGCTTATTTTTAAAATGTATTACAGATAATTGCAAACTGTATCACAAATACAAAAATAAAAATGTTACATATAAATTTTATTGAAGTCATTTTATTCATTAGTAGGTACCTTAAAAATATTAACGATAAAAACCTCCTTATTTTACATTTAAAATTAAACCAACCGAGTTGGTTATATCTATACAATTTGTATGTATTGTATTTTGTATTATAAAATCAGCTTCACATTGAATCCCACACATAGCAGGGAACCTACTATTAAGAACCCACTTTTCGCCGATTTTCTTCAAAACATTGCGTTTTGAGTAGCGTAATTCAACGCCGGGGGTTGCCTTGTTGTAACAAGGCAACCCCCGGCGTTGAATTACGAGCAAAAAATGAAAATAATAAATAATTCCCCCATATGTTTATATGATATTATATTATGTAAGTTTGTATTATTTGTGAACATATTATTACAAGACCCCATCCTGACCAGAATGCACTATTTCACGATGCATCATTAGAAACGAGAAAATATAATTTATTACTCATGAGCTATGCGTGTCTATTAGAACGATTACAATAATTTATTGGCGTTTGATTGTAGCTGTGATACACACTCGAAGCTGAAGTGCGTCTTTAGAACTTTGCGTATACTAAATATCACCCAAAGCAGTCACCGCTAGTATTAGGAATCAAATAAATAAAAATTAGCTTCACGCTATATCCCGCACACAGCAGGGTAGGCAGAGGGAACCTAGTGTTAAGACACTCCGTTCCCCACTTTCTGCCGAATTTTGGAGGCATTGCGTGTTGAGTGGCAGAACTCAAAGGAATCAATTGTACATTTTTGAAAAACATTGAGGTCAGTCGTGGCGCAGAGGCACAAAGTGTGACTGTAAAATCGACTGGTTGTGGGTCCGATCCCCACTCGAGGCAGACTATTTATTTATATTTATAGTTTCATTTCTTCGCTCTGGTGGCGAGGAAAACGTGGTGTTAAGTTTCGCCACTCACCACGCAATGCCTCCAGAATTCGGCGGAAAGTGGGGAACGGAGTGCCTTAACACTACTTTCCCTCTGCCCACCCTGCTGTGTGCGGGATACATCGTGAAACTGATTAATTTTACTCGAAAATTAATTCGACCCAGATTGTGCCTTACGATAGATATGTTATAACATTTGCAACACGCTTTTGATTCATTGATTAAAATCTATTATGATTTAATGAAAGCCGTTATGCATTGCCTTATAGTAGCTAGAGTTAATACGCATACAATTGAACAGATCAGAGGCGATGTTCCTATAAATCAGTACGGATCGTAGAGCCTATTCTAAGATCCATAGATTGCTATGATTTGTGGCTGGTAGTCCGTTAGCTTTTGTAACAGCCACTTGTACAGGAAACCCCGCATTAATAATCGTAATATTTTACATGTAAACTAATATAAATAAACAAGTTACATTTTATTGATAAATAAGCAATAATAAACTGAGGCCAGGAGTGGCGCAGCGGCGCAAAGTGTGACTGTAAAACCGATTGGTTGTGTGTTCGATCCCCACTCGAGGAGATGAAATATTTATTTAAATTTATATTTCCATTTCTTCGCTTTGGTGTCGCGGCGTTGAGTTTCTGCCACTTAACACGCAATGCTTACAGAATTCGGCAGAAAGTGGGGAACTTCCTTTCCTGTTCCCTCTGCCTACCCTGCCGTGTGCGGAATACAGGGTGAAGCTGATTTTTTAAATAATAATGATTTAGTCTGTAGTAGAATAGTTTTATTAATATTACAGTTATTACTGTAAATCATTAAGAATATTTTTGTGACCCTTTTAATAAGTAAATTATATTGTTAAATAAAAACAGGCGCGAGTCACGCTCACCCACCTAGAGTTCCGAGGATTTTTCTGATATTTAAGCTAAGCATAGCTAGAGCTCTTTCATCACTGGTATCACCTCACTTAAACTAGCGGCTTTTATATAAAATTGTACCCCTTCATTTAAAACTGTTATTTTTTAGGATTTAACCATAAACTTAGAGTTTTTTTTTCAATCAAAGCGTACGTTTGTCGCGAACGGATATATATTAATAACATTTTATAATAACTTGATTTTGAAGACTTCTCTTTACTATTGCAAAGAAAGGTCTACAGTTACAATAAACGCATAAAATAAGCAAGATTGTAAAATTATTTACGTTTTATATGATTATACTTTTATTTATTTATCTGTTTATTTAAGTCTTTATTACACCAACAAGATACAAAAACAAAAGATCAAAAACAATCAATCAGAAAAGCATTGGTGTAAGGGCGGCCTTGTCACCGCAGGTGATCTCTTCCAGGCAACCCCTACAGTAAAAAGATCATTGAACACAGGATTTTAGGTTTTATGTATAGATTTTGTTGGAAAAAAAATCTTTTTTCTCATGAATACATGTTTTTTCAAATAGCTGAAAGAGTACTTATTTTTATCAACAAGACAGTAATAATAATTTACACAACCAATGTCTAGCAACCTCAATAAATATGTACCAGGTCTTTTTCTGGTTGGTTTCCAGGAGGCGCGGGTTCGAATCCCACTACGTTCAAATTTTTATACGTTTTCTTAATACGTATTTTTCTTTCTTAAGTGTGGAATAATACTTTAAAAATGCTAAAAACCTCAAAAAAAATCTATACGTCACAGTATTGGCGACATTTAAAATGTATTTCCTGTTTCAATTTTAGTTTTTAAAAATCTAACTATTACTTGTAGTTACTTATAACTACAAGTTCAGCAGTATCCTTAGAGAAAGTCCGTTCTAGTAAACTTTTTCACCATATTTGAGATTAATTTAAAGATATCACTAATCATTTGAGTAATCTGCTTGGAAAATATTGCAATTAACGATTACACTGATCTTAATGTTATCAGAACTAAAAATAAAAATCAGCTTCACGCTGTATCCCGCACACAGCAGGGTAGGCAGAGGGAACCTAGTGTTAAGACACTCCGTTCTCCACTTTCTGCCGAATTCTGTAGGCATTGCGTGTTGAGTGGCAGAACTCAACGCCGCGCTTAACCTCGACACCAGAGCGAAGAAAATGGAAATAAAAATTTAAGTAAATATTTCATCTCTTCGAGTGGGGATCGAACCCACAACCAATCGGTATTACAGTCAACTTCGTGCCGCTGCGCCACGACTGGCCTCAAGAACTGAACTGTTATCAACTCTATAAAGTGTATTTGCTGATAAGTCTTCAATACAAACAACATTTTCTATGAAGGTTTCTTCACGAATCATTTAAATAACCTGAAGACGACGACTGTCATTTACGTCTATCTAAAAGCAAGAACTGCTTAGAAGGGAATTTTATATTACTTATTACTTATTATTTTTTACTTACTTTAAGTTACTATCAACGCAATGGGTTGTGGGTTCGATTCTCCCTCGAGGGTATGAAATCAGTCTCAAGGCAAAACGAAATGTTGAGTTCCGCCACTCCACACGCAATGCCTCCAAAATTCAGAGGAAAAATTGGGAACACTAGGTTCTCTCTGTTTACTCTGCTGTGTGCGAGGTACAGTTTGACGCAATATTTTTTTATTAAATATATTTGGTATAAATATATATGGTACAATTTTTGTAATTATAAAACATATATTATATAAACTTATTAATAAAATTACAAAATTGTTGTATGGCACTATAATTTTCTGTAGATAATATTGACGCCGATCATTTACAGCAATCGTAATTGAGTGTGTAATTTAATTTAATAACCTTAAAGCGACGACGTAATTTTGTTTAAATTGACTATTTATTACATCACACAATATCAGGAACTAGTACTTTATGATATGTAATATTCGTCTACATAATATTTAACTATTGTAATTAGTTTACGATAGTTAAGCGACGTTGCTTGATGAGAACATATGGCTTAGTTGGTCAGAGCCCTTGGACGGTATCCATGGTGCGCGAGTTCAAATTTTTGTATATTTTCTAAAAAGTGTACTGAGCACGTTCTTCTTCATTCTCACCGTGACATCCTCTCTAGTACCTGCCATTCGGTATACCTCTTCATTGCGGATTCAATCAGCTAAGATCAGAGATCATCTTTCTTTCATTTTTCTTCTGTACGCTCACGTTTCGCTGCCGTATAATAGAGTCGGTACCAAAGCTGTATTGTGTACGGCCAAACGCGCAGATGTGCTGACATTTCGCCGTCTCATCAATGCAGCTAAGGCTCCGCTAACCCTGTTACCAGCAGCAGTACAACTTTCCACATCCATCTCTTATCTTCCATCTCTACTGAACATGCATACCGAGTATACCACTTTATTCACTTGTTCTAAATAATAGAAGTTTTCGTGAGTAAAAAAAATTAAGAAACATCCGAAGATTTTTTTTAACACTAATAAACATTACTGATCACAATTTTATCCATACATGTATTTTTTTATCTACACACGTGATTACACGGATTCAATTTGCGATACAATTACATCCACACGTCTGATCATTCATCCACATACGTAACACATCTGCATATTCCAATTCAAATTCAAAATTCAAAAAAAGTTATTACCTTTTTATGGTTATACTAATACAATTACAGTAACAAGCTAAAAAAAATAAAAGTAAAATAAAACAAAAACAAAAATTTAAAAGTGAAAAAAAAGACAAAAAACGGTAAAAGGAGTGAGGCTCAGCGAATGCTGTAAGACATGTTGTCTACAGCGCTGTTTTTCAGCCTCATCCTAACTCACAATTCTCAAATAAAATAAATGTAGGTATACAGGAGGGGGATGCGAAACTCGTACATATATGATTACACATCCAAACACGTGATCACGCATCCAAACATAAGAACACTGATCCATTCATGTGTTGACACATCTCACATCAGAGCTAAAGTCAAGTTTTATTTCACTGAAAAGTGATTTTTTTTTATTTACCGTAAGCCAAAAAAAATTATACGCTCTATACATTTTATGCATTAACTAGAAATTAATAAATAGAAATAAAATAACATTAGTTATGAATATTTATGGTTTTTTTTAGCGTTTCTTAAAATTTAAACTCACAGACAAAATTTAAACAAATCAACATCTATAAATTTCTTGCACTTGCTAAGTTAACGTCGCGTCGTCCATTCATCAATAATACATTATTCTGCTGAAATCGTGACGTCACGCACAAGAAACTGCGTTTGACAATTCGAAACACCGTAAAACATACCGCGAGGCCTTTTTCCTCACAATTTATGGACAGAAAACAGACATTATACAGTTGTAAAGCATACAACGCGTGTATACTATTAATGCAAATAGCAGGAATAGCAGCTAATAATTCACTGTATACAACGCAAGGACATAAATCCATGGAGTCCCTTCCCATGGCGAGATTCCGATCGAATTTGCCTTTAGGCGACGGTATATTTTGTGCAACAAATAACGTGAGCTGGTCACGAGTGACAATATTACAGGTTGTGGGTGTAGATACCTAATTTTTACTATATAAATCTTCCACAAAAGTCATTTGCAAATCAGCTTCACGCTGTATCCCGCACACAACAAGGGGAAACCTAGTTTTAAGACATTCCATTTAAATTCAAATTCATAATATTCTTTATTCAAATAGACTTCATTACCTTGTAAGCAATTTTCAATCGTCAAAAAAAACTACCACTAAATAGTACTAACTGTAAAAAAAGCTTCCACCGTTTCGGGAGACAGTTCTGCTGAGAAGAACCGGCAAGAAACTCACACAACAGGTACTCTCTTCAATTTCAATTTAACTATTACGCAAACTGACAGCTATCCTGCAAAATTATCAACAGACGTTAATTTTATACAACTTCATTTTTTTGATGATTTTTGATGTAGTGGCAAAATTAGAATACAATTTTATTATACATACAGTATAAACGGATACTCAAACCCAAAAAATATTTTTTAACTGTTTGGAGACCAAAACTTAGCGTAAGAAGCTTATATTTTTAAATGAAAATGAAGTGACCAATGAAAATAATATCCCTTTACATTGTGCAGGTGTATACAAACTAGATTGTGACTGTGGCTTATCATACATCGGTCATACAAAGAGATGCATCGGTGTAAGGGTGAAGGAACATATCTCCGATATTAAGAATGAGCATGTATCGAATTCGGATTTCTATTTTTTTCTATCGCTTTACTATTAAAACGATTAATTTTACTTTCAGAGATTGATCTAATTGTTATTTGTTTACGTTCTGTGACTTATGTATTTTATGTATTACCGAAAACTTTGGACGACAGTGATCCAAGCTGAGATTAATAATAATAAGTTTTTCTAAAATCACACAAGAACAAACAAAACCCAAGAGCCAATAAACAATATCCGTACAAGTTGCGAACATATTCGTTTTACGCGTCGGTTCGAAGAAAATATTATAGAAAATAAAATGATTTAAAAAAAAACAAAAGACGGAGCCTGAATGATGTCAACTGTTACTACACTTCGTTAAAGTCTCCGCATATATTTAAAGATTTACCATTCGAATCCAAATTATTTAGAACATCCTCCATTTTCTCTTTAAATACTCCAATACTACCTGAGGTGAGTCGATAAATACTTAAAATATTATATCTATTGAGGCAGGACAATTCAATAGAGCGTTGGTCGGGGAGAGCCACTATGTCTGGTTACCTGGAATTCTGGAGTTGAGTGGCGGAAATCAACGCCGCGCTTTACCCCACGCCAGAGCTAAGAAATGAAAAAATAAATGTATATTTAATAAAAATATATCTATATTTATTTTCTCGCTGTAGTAACGATGAAAAGCGGAAAGTTGAGTTCCGCAACTCAATATACATTGCCTCCAGAATTCGCCGGAAAATTGAAGACAGAGTTTTCTTAATTAGAACATAGTGTCGTAACATTAGGTTCCCGGGTACCCTCTGTCTACTCTTCTAAGTGGGATACTGTGTGAAGTTGAAAAAAAGAAGAAAAGAGTTCAAAAATTATTTAATTAAATGTAAGATTGACTAACTTGAATTTTATACAGTAATATACATACATGTACATCGTTTCAACGACGACATTTACACTCATTTGACATTTACTCGCTACTATCAATGAAACTTTTAATGCATGCATAGGAGGGGTTCATTCAATAACTGGAGGTTAATATATCCTAGCTAAGGTTACTCGTTATGTTGAGTTCCGCCACCCAACAAAGATAGGAAGAATTTTAATGGAAACTAAGTGTCTTATCAGTAGGTTTTCAGGTTCCCTCTGGCTCTGCCTACCATGCTAATTGCGGGTTACAACGTGAAGCTAAAAAAATGAATTCTTGTGCACTTATATAATTTACATTACAGAGAACACAATAAAAAAAAGAACAATATATAAGTTTAGTATCATCGCACAAGGAATAAAATCCGACCCAGATACATAATTATAATTATGAAAAGCGGGTCGAGATCCCAATACAACAACAATGTACGTCCCCATATCCATCAATCACGACATTATTTATTCTATCGATCGCTTACTATCGGCTGGCAGTAAATTGGGACGTGCCAGTCGGGGACAGGACGGACGGTTTGCTCGTTTCGTGTTTCGGTTAAACATTTTCTTTCAATGTCATATAGTTATTATGTTGGACTTTTTTTCTAAGATATATTGAAAAAAATAAAGTAAGTCTTAAAAATAAAAATTCAATGTTTTTAAACATTCTCCACTCTCCATCCACTTAGTCACAAATCCCACTGCGTTGAAATTTTTATATGTTTTTCTTAATAAGTAATTTTCTAATATCCTTAAAACCGAATAGGTATTTAAACCTTACCTTAATATGAAATATTTACTTGTCGAGCTCTGGTGTCGAGGCTAACCGCGGCGTTGAGTTCTGCCACTCAACACGCAATGCCTCCAGAATTCGGCAGAAAGTGGGGAACGAAGTGTCTTAGCACGAGGTTCCCTCTGCCTACCCTGCTGTATGCGGGATACAGCGTGAAGCTGATTTATTTGTCTAATTATTACATTTGTCTAGTTCTAAAAACACAAAGTAGACGTCTGATTTGTAAATTCTGTATTGAATTCATCCGCACTTATTATTTTAAGTGTAATAAATAACAATTACAATAAATAGATAAAAAATTATCTTAAATAGGCACATGTTATTATAAATAGAAATTCTTTATTGATAAAATAGCTCTTTGCCTCGATCTTCTATAAAATATTATGCCGGTACAGATTATATTGTAAACTAGCGACCCGCTCGCGGCTTCGCCCGCTTAAACCACAGAACTATTTACTTAACACACTGAATTATGTTCGTGTCTTGATATACTTATAATGTATGTTTGCAATGTAATGAAGATTTTTTATAAGAAAGTTGTTAAAACTTTAGGTCGCATTTTCGTACCTCCCATAAGAATCTTCAATTGAATGTTTGAAATAAAAACACAACTTATCGATACTTACTATATGTGCGTTTCTTTACGATAATCTCAGAAACGGCTTAACCGATTTAAATACTTTTTTTGTTTGTATTCTGGCAAACTGCCCTTAAATATTAAGCATTAGTTTTATTTTAAGCAGCTTCATGCTAGTCAGAGGGAGGAACCTAGTATTAAGACACTCCGTTCCCCACTTTCTACCGAATTCTGGACGCATTGCGTGTTGAGTGGCAGAACGCAACGCCGTGCTTAACCTCGACCCCAGAGCGAAGAAATGGAAATATAAATTTAAGTAAATATTTCATCTCCTCGTGTGGGGATCGAACTCAGAGAACCAGTCGGTTTTACAGTCACACTTTGTGCCGCTGCGCCACGACTGGCCTCAACTGGATTGGACTTTATTTTAATCGGTTCACATAAAGTTAAAACCAGATCCACGCTTTATCCCGCCCTTAGTAGGGCAACTTAGTGTAAGATATTGGGTATAATGTGTGACTGATGTGCGAAATGAAAATATTATTAAATTATAACTCAATCCTGCATGTGTGGATCAGACCCACAACGTCACGTTACAGTTACAATTGGGCATATAGGGTAAAATAGTTTTTAAGATACATCAACAGTGAAGACGTAGGTTTTTTTTTCTTATTTCACAATGTTTATTCATATCTATATTTCGTATGACGCGGTTACGCATAGGTACCAATAATGTAAACACATACTACTACAAAAATAGTACTAAAATGTTTAGAACTTTAAATTTTGCCGCCAATACCTACGACTCGATTTCGCAATGAGGCGTATGCGGCGGTTTCCCTTTGATAAGTTTATGTGTGCGTGCGTCGTTCTTAACAAATTGTATTTTATTTTACAACGATAATTTTATTATTTATTTTGTTTGAAAAAATAACTTTTTTATTTTCGGGTTTTTAATTTAATATGTAATAGGCTTTTATAGAGTAGTTAAACTGTGGTTTCATTTAAGGTGGTCCTAACAAAAAAACTCTGTATAATTGAGCATATTAAATATTTATAGTGATTTTTTGGAAAATTGATACCAATAGTTATTACAACCACTTGCGAAGAAGCATAGTTTAGGCATTTTTTTATTCTATAAGAATTCCTTTTAAAAAACTACCAACGTTCTTATAGTTAATATATTATTTTTCCAAATTAAAAAAATTGTCTATGTCATCATAATGGCGGAAAAATTTCATTCATATTGTAATACCACATTAGTATCGACAATGTAGTGTTGATAGTAATTGAAAATAGTTATACTACAGGAGGACCTTCATATGCACTGTTTTAACCTGTTTTATGTATAATATAGAATAATATATTGTATAGAGGAATCACACATTCTTTTTATTCAGTTTAGTAAATATATTTTTTAGAGGTTACTCTGTACTAAAATGGCATGCAACTCTGTTCCCACATTTACGTTCCTGATATATCGATTTAAATAATAGAAATACAAAATATAGGAAAGAAACACAAATGCAATTATATTGCATTTTTTCTTTTTTTCATACTTGAAACGTATTAATAAATTACATATTATGTATTACATACAATTAATTTCTTTTGAATATAACACTAAGTTTAATCAGCTTCACGCTATTTTAACAGATAACATAAGATGACATTAAAACGTATTGACATCACCACGTGATCCATCTAAACACAATATAAACTTTTATAAACTATGAACTCACAATCAGAATTAACTTTCCAAATACATATACTTTTTATTCTACACATCGCCATATGAGCTAATTCCGTAAAATATACCTACTTTATTATGTTTGTTAATATCACCAACGTTGACGTTTGAAATAATAATTATGGTAGACTGAACAAATATTGATTATACTTCTTTTTTAGCTTCACGCTGTATCCCGCACACAGCAGGGTAGGCATAGGACCTCTAGTGTTAACAACAACACTCTGTTCCCTACTTTTCTCGGAATTCTGTAGGCATTGCGTGCTTGAGTAGTGAAACTCAACGCCGCACTTTACCTCGACACCAGAGCGATGAAATGGAAATATAAATTTAAATAAATATTTCGTTTCCTTGCGTGGTCATCGAACCCACAACAGTTACACTTTGTGCCCCTGTGCAACGAACGGCCTCAATTTACTTTCTTCTTTTAAAATGTGGTTAAATGAAATAGTCGTAATTTAATTATGTCAGATTACTATTAACCGACTTCTTAAAAGGGGTCATCAATTGGGCTGTATTTTTTAGCCTTGTTACCTTAGAACTTTTGATTGTATGAACCGATTTTAATGATTCTTTTTTTATTTGAAAGCTAATGCCTCCCGTGTAGTCTTATTTTAATTTAGTTTATATCCAACAATGGTATCTATGAGAAAATCATATAAATCTCAAATTTACATTAAGTATATGCGCGACAAATGAACGTATAAGTCAATATCAATTCAACCGATTTTAATGATTCTTTTTTTATTAGAAAGGGTACATATAAGGGGTAGTTTGGTGAAAGTTTAGTTAAGTTCAGAGTGTGAAATCCGGTTGAAATTGAAGAAGTCGATTTTTTTTATTAAAAAATATAATTATGTAATTTTTTCTACAAAAAATTCTTTATACTCCATGATAAAAGCTATCCTATAAGTGACATTAGGCTTTGAACTATTACCATGCCAAAATTAATTTAATTTCATACAGTAGTTATCGGTATTTTAGGTAATTTATATTTTTCAGTTTTTATTTTTTTTAAAGAAAACTATCATGAAATTCGGAATGAAACCCAAAAAAAATGTACCTTGAGGCCCTAGGCTAACACCATGCAAAAAATCATCAATTTCTGTCAGGTAGTTTTTGCGTGATTGACGCACAAACAAACCGACAGACAGACAGACAGACAGACAGACAGACAGACAGACAGACAGACAGACAGACAGACAGACAGACAAGAATTCTGCTGAGTGGTTTTTTAGGTTCTATAATCGACATATTAACCGACCTAATTTTTATTTTTTTTATATCTTTCGTGTACAGAATTGACTTTTCTATCCTTTTATTATATATGGAGATGGAGATTAATCACATTAATAAGATAATGAGTGCGACAAGGTCAGGCAAGACAAAACTAACATCATTTTTTTAATTCTTAAAATAAAAAATAGGTATATATTGTTTTGTGAATTCATGTGATAAATTACATTTTATAACTCCTTTTAATTTTTGACTTTTCAGTTCGTTTCAATACAAATTTAAAATACCTTTCGTGACAAAGTGCATTTATACATCGCTCATTTACCGAAACAATGTGTCGGTAACCTTCTTTCGTCGTACCATCGTTTCTAATTCAGTAGCTTAGAGAAATAGCTGTCTCCATAGCTGACTTGGAGCCTGCGAATGAGGCTGAGGATGAAGGACCTTGTCTCTCAACGCAATAGGTCATCACTGACACACACACTGGTCCTCCTAGTTTTTCCATTTAACTACACTTCAGATAGGAGACAGCCTACATAAAAAATAAACTTTTTTAAATTATAAAACTTTTATTGAAGTTTATTCGTGTAGTAAAAAAATTTTTATGTGAATGTGTAGTCACATATATAGATCACATGTGTGAATATGTAGTCACATATGTGGACCACATGTGTGAATATGTGGTCACATATGTGGACCACATGTGTCAATATGTGCTCACGTATGTGGACCACATGTGTGAATATGTGGTCTTTCATGTGGACCACATGTGAGAATTTGTGGTCACATATGTGGACCACATGTGTGAATACGTGGTCGCGTATGTGGACCACATGTGGGAAAATGTGGTCACATATGTGGACCACATGTGAGAATTTGTGGTCCCATATGTGGACCACATGTGTGAATATGTGGTCTTTCATGTGGACCACATGTGAGAATTTGTGGACACATATGTGGACCACATGTGTGAATATGTGGTCGCGTATGTGGATTACATGTGGGAAAATGTGGTCACATATGTGGACCACATGTGTGATATGTAGTCACATATGAAGATTACATGGGTGATCCTGTGGTCACATATGTGGACCACATGTGTGAATATGTGGTCATTCATGTGGACCACACGTGAGAATTTGTGGTCACATATGTGGACCACATGTGTGAATATGTGGTCGCGTATGTGGACCACATGTGGGAAAATGTGGTCACATATGTGGACCACATGTGTGATATGTAGTCACATATGAAGATTACATGGGTGATCATGTGGTCACATATGTGGACCACATGTGTGAATATGTGGTCACATATGTGGACCACATGTGTGAATATGTGGTCACGTGTGTGGACCACATGTGTGTATATGTGCTCACATATATGGACCACATATGTGAACATGTGGTCACATATGTGGACCACATGTGGCATCGTGTGGTCATATATGTGAACCACATGTGTGAGTAAGTATTCACATGTGCAGATCGCATGTGTGATATGTTGTCACATATGTGGACCACATGTGTGATATGTAGTCACATATGAAGATTACATGGGTGATCCTGTGGTCACATATGTGGACCACATGTGTGAATATGTGGTCGCGTATGTGGATTACATGTGGGAAAATGTGGTCACATATGTGGACCACATGTGTGATATGTAGTCACATATGAAGATTACATGGGTGATCCTGTGGTCACATATGTGGACCACATGTGTGAATATGTGGTCGCGTATGTGGGCCACATGTGGGAAAATGTGGTCACATATGTTGACCACATGTGTGATATGTAGTCACATATGAAGATTACATGGGTGATCATGTGGTCACATATGTGGACCACATGTGTGAATATGTGGTCACGTGTGTGGACCACATGTGTGAATATGTGGTCACATATGTGGACCACATGTGTGAACATGTTGTCACATATGTGAACCTTTTATAAAATATATTTAATTCATTAAATGTAATATGTATATAAATAAATAAACGTAAAGAAACGTTACGTAACATCATACATAATAACAATTAAAACGTAAACTGCAGGCTAATTGATCATCCGGTAGACATTTTAATTAAATTATCAGCTGAAGCAGAATGTCTTTGTATCATCAGAGTTGTAAACCATTTGTTCGATAATTAACTTTAACAGTTATGAACATATACTATTGTTCAAAGACGTCACTATTACATTTCAATCCTATGAAAATTTATAATGGAGAGAAGAAAGAATTTCAAATAAGATAGTGGTGCACTTACTCAATTTTGCACTTTCCAATTTCTTTAGATAGTATAGCGGAACACAAGGCTTCGCTTCGTTTGTTTTTACGGGCAGAAAAATAAATATATTCTTCCACTTAGTGGGAATTTAACCTAATTAAAATATAACTAGTGCTACAACCAGAAATCTCAGTTCTCTCAACTGTACCGTCATAGCGTCAAGTTTTAGTCGGCATATTAACTTTAAACATATTAATTTTTTATCGACATATTAACTGACCTAATTTTTATTTTTTTTATATCTTTCATGTACAGAATTGACTTTTCTATCCTTTTATTATATATGGAGATTTTGTTTGAAAAAATAACTTTTTTATTTTCGGGTTTTTAATTTAATATGTAATAGGCTTTTATAGAGTAGTTAAACTGTGGTTTCATTTAAAGTGGTCCTAACAAAAAAACTCTGTATAATTGAGCATATTTAATATTTATAGTGATTTTTTGGAAAATTGATACCAATAGTTATTACAACCACTTAAGAAGAAGCATAGTTTAGGCATTTTTTTATTCTATAAGAATTCCTTTTAAAAAACTACCAACGTTCTTATAGTTAATATATTATTTTTCCAAATTAAAAAAATTGTCTATGTCATCATAATGGCGGAAAAATTTCATTCATATTGTAATACCACATTAGTATCGACAATGTAGTGTTGATAGTAATTGAAAATAGTTATACTACAGGAGGACCTTCATATGCACTGTTTTAACCTGTTTTATGTATAATATAGAATAATATATTGTATAGAGGAATCACACATTCTTTTTATTCAGTTTAGTAAATATATTTTTTAGAGGTTACTCTGTACTAAAATGGCATGCAACTCTGTTCCCACATTTACGTTCCTGATATATCGATTTAAATAATAGAAATACAAAATATAGGAAAGAAACACAAATGCAATTATATTGCATTTTTTCTTTTTTTCATACTTGAAACGTATTAATAAATTACATATTATGTATTACATACAATTAATTTCTTTTGAATATAACACTAAGTTTAATCAGCTTCACGCTATTTTAACAGATAACATAAGATGACATTAAAACGTATTGACATCACCACGTGATCCATCTAAACACAATATAAACTTTTATAAACTATGAACTCACAATCAGAATTAACTTTCCAAATACATATACTTTTTACTCTACACATCGCCATATGAGCTAATTCCGTAAAATATACCTACTTTATTATGTTTGTTAATATCACCAACGTTGACGTTTGAAATAATAATTATGGTAGACTGAACAAATATTGATTATACTTCTTTTTTTAGCTTCACGCTGTATCCCGCACACAGCAGGGTAGGCATAGGACCTCTAGTGTTAACAACAACACTCTGTTCCCTACTTTTCTCGGAATTCTGTAGGCATTGCGTGCTTGAGTAGTGAAACTCAACGCCGCACTTTACCTCGACACCAGAGCGATGAAATGGAAATATAAATTTAAATAAATATTTCGTTTCCTTGCGTGGTCATCGAACCCACAACAGTTACACTTTGTGCCCCTGTGCAACGAACGGCCTCAATTTACTTTCTTCTTTTAAAATGTGGTTAAATGAAATAGTCGTAATTTAATTATGTCAGATTACTATTAACCGACTTCTTAAAAGGGGTCATCAATTGGGCTGTATTTTTTAGCCTTGTTACCTTAGAACTTTTGATTGTATGAACCGATTTTAATGATTCTTTTTTTATTTGAAAGCTAATGCCTCCCGTGTAGTCTTATTTTAATTTAGTTTATATCCAACAATGGTATCTATGAGAAAATCATATAAATCTCAAATTTACATTAAGTATATGCGCGACAAATGAACGTATAAGTCAATATCAATTCAACCGATTTTAATGATTCTTTTTTTATTAGAAAGGGTACATATAAGGGGTAGTTTGGTGAAAGTTTAGTTAAGTTCAGAGTGTGAAATCCGGTTGAAATTGAAGAAGTCGATTTTTTTTATTAAAAAATATAATTATGTAATTTTTTCTACAAAAAATTCTTTATACTCCATGATAAAAGCTATCCTATAAGTGACATTAGGCTTTGAACTATTACCATGCCAAAATTAATTTAATTTCATACAGTAGTTATCGGTATTTTAGGTAATTTATATTTTTCAGTTTTTATTTTTTTTAAAGAAAACTATCATGAAATTCGGAATGAAACCCAAAAAAATGTACCTTGAGGCCCTAGGCTAACACCATGCAAAAAATCATCAATTTCTGTCAGGTAGTTTTTGCGTGATTGACGCACAAACAAACCGACAGACAGACAGACAGACAGACAGACAGACAGACAGACAGACAGACAGACAGACAGACAGACAGACAAGAATTCTGCTGAGTGGTTTTTTAGGTTCTATAATCGACATATTAACCGACCTAATTTTTATTTTTTTTATATCTTTCGTGTACAGAATTGACTTTTCTATCCTTTTATTATATATGGAGATGGAGATTAATCACATTAATAAGATAATGAGTGCGACAAGGTCAGGCAAGACAAAACTAACATCATTTTTTTAATTCTTAAAATAAAAAATAGGTATATATTGTTTTGTGAATTCATGTGATAAATTACATTTTATAACTCCTTTTAATTTTTGACTTTTCAGTTCGTTTCAATACAAATTTAAAATACCTTTCGTGACAAAGTGCATTTATACATCGCTCATTTACCGAAACAATGTGTCGGTAACCTTCTTTCGTCGTACCATCGTTTCTAATTCAGTAGCTTAGAGAAATAGCTGTCTCCATAGCTGACTTGGAGCCTGCGAATGAGGCTGAGGATGAAGGACCTTGTCTCTCAACGCAATAGGTCATCACTGACACACACACTGGTCCTCCTAGTTTTTCCATTTAACTACACTTCAGATAGGAGACAGCCTACATAAAAAATAAACTTTTTTAAATTATAAAACTTTTATTGAAGTTTATTCGTGTAGTAAAAAAATTTTTATGTGAATGTGTAGTCACATATATAGATCACATGTGTGAATATGTAGTCACATATGTGGACCACATGTGTGAATATGTGGTCACATATGTGGACCACATGTGTCAATATGTGCTCACGTATGTGGACCACATGTGTGAATATGTGGTCTTTCATGTGGACCACATGTGAGAATTTGTGGTCACATATGTGGACCACATGTGTGAATACGTGGTCGCGTATGTGGACCACATGTGGGAAAATGTGGTCACATATGTGGACCACATGTGAGAATTTGTGGTCCCATATGTGGACCACATGTGTGAATATGTGGTCTTTCATGTGGACCACATGTGAGAATTTGTGGACACATATGTGGACCACATGTGTGAATATGTGGTCGCGTATGTGGATTACATGTGGGAAAATGTGGTCACATATGTGGACCACATGTGTGATATGTAGTCACATATGAAGATTACATGGGTGATCCTGTGGTCACATATGTGGACCACATGTGTGAATATGTGGTCATTCATGTGGACCACACGTGAGAATTTGTGGTCACATATGTGGACCACATGTGTGAATATGTGGTCGCGTATGTGGACCACATGTGGGAAAATGTGGTCACATATGTGGACCACATGTGTGATATGTAGTCACATATGAAGATTACATGGGTGATCATGTGGTCACATATGTGGACCACATGTGTGAATATGTGGTCACATATGTGGACCACATGTGTGAATATGTGGTCACGTGTGTGGACCACATGTGTGTATATGTGCTCACATATATGGACCACATATGTGAACATGTGGTCACATATGTGGACCACATGTGGCATCGTGTGGTCATATATGTGAACCACATGTGTGAGTAAGTATTCACATGTGCAGATCGCATGTGTGATATGTTGTCACATATGTAGACCACATGTGTGATATGTAGTCACATATGAAGATTACATGTGTGATCATGTGGTCACATATGTGGACCACATGTGTGAATATGTGGTCACGTGTGTGGACCACATGTGTGAATATGTGGTCACGTGTGTGGACCACATGTGTGTTTATGTGCTCACATATGTGGACCACATATGTGATCATGTGGTCACATATGTGGACCACATGTGGCATCGTGTGGTCATATATGTGTACCACATGTGTGAATAAGTATTCACATGGGCATATCACATATGTGATATGTAGTCACATATGTAGACCACATGTGTGATATGTAGTCACATATGTGGACCACATGTGTGAATACGTGGTCGCGTATGTGGACCACATGTGGGAAAATGTGGTCACATGTGTGGACCACATGTGAGAATTTGTGGTCACATATGTGGACCACATGTGTAAATATATGGTCCCATATGTGGACCACATGTGTGAATATGTGGTCTTTCATGTGGACCACATGTGAGAATTTGTGGACACATATGTGGACCACATGTGTGAATATGTGGTCGCGTATGTGGATTACATGTGGGAAAATGTGGTCACATATGTGGACCACATGTGTGATATGTAGTCACATATGAAGATTACATGGGTGATCCTGTGGTCACATATGTGGACCACATGTGTGAATATGTGGTCGCGTATGTGGATTACATGTGGGAAAATGTGGTCACATATGTGGACCACATGTGTGATATGTAGTCACATATGAAGATTACATGGGTGATCCTGTGGTCACATATGTGGACCACATGTGTGAATATGTGGTCGCGTATGTGGGTCACATGTGGGAAAATGTGGTCACATATGTTGACCACATGTGTGATATGTAGTCACATATGAAGATTACATGGGTGATCATGTGGTCACATATGTGGACCACATGTGTGAATATGTGGTCACGTGTGTGGATTACATGTGGGAAAATGTGGTCACATATGTGGACCACATGTGTGATATGTAGTCACATATGAAGATTACATGGGTGATCCTGTGGTCACATATGTGGACCACATGTGTGAATATGTGGTCGCGTATGTGGATTACATGTGGGAAAATGTGGTCACATATGTGGACCACATGTGTGATATGTAGTCACATATGAAGATTACATGGGTGATCCTGTGGTCACATATGTGGACCACATGTGTGAATATGTGGTCGCGTATGTGGGTCACATGTGGGAAAATGTGGTCACATATGTTGACCACATGTGTGATATGTAGTCACATATGAAGATTACATGGGTGATCATGTGGTCACATATGTGGACCACATGTGTGAATATGTGGTCACGTGTGTGGACCACATGTGTGAATATGTGGTCACATATGTGGACCACATGTGTGAACATGTTGTCACATATGTGAACCTTTTATAAAATATATTTAATTCATTAAATGTAATATGTATATAAATAAATAAACGTAAAGAAACGTTACGTAACATCATACATAATAACAATTAAAACGTAAACTGCAGGCTAATTGATCATCCGGTAGACATTTTAATTAAATTATCAGCTGAAGCAGAATGTCTTTGTATCATCAGAGTTGTAAACCATTTGTTCGATAATTAACTTTAACAGTTATGAACATATACTATTGTTCAAAGACGTCACTATTACATTTCAATCCTATGAAAATTTATAATGGAGAGAAGAAAGAATTTCAAATAAGATAGTGGTGCACTTACTCAATTTTGCACTTTCCAATTTCTTTAGATAGTATAGCGGAACAAAAGGCTTCGCTTCGTTTGTTTTTACGGGCAGAAAAATAAATATATTCTTCCACTTAGTGGGAATTTAACCTAATTAAAATATAACTAGTGCTACAACCAGAAATCTCAGTTCTCTCAACTGTACCGTCATAGCGTCAAGTTTTAGTCGGCATATTAACTTTAAACATATTAATTTTTTATCGACATATTAACTGACCTAATTTTTATTTTTTTTATATCTTTCATGTACAGAATTGACTTTTCTATCCTTTTATTATATATGGAGATTTTGTTTGAAAAAATAACTTTTTTATTTTCGGGTTTTTAATTTAATATGTAATAGGCTTTTATAGAGTAGTTAAACTGTGGTTTCATTTAAAGTGGTCCTAACAAAAAAACTCTGTATAATTGAGCATATTTAATATTTATAGTGATTTTTTGGAAAATTGATACCAATAGTTATTACAACCACTTAAGAAGAAGCATAGTTTAGGCATTTTTTTATTCTATAAGAATTCCTTTTAAAAAACTACCAACGTTCTTATAGTTAATATATTATTTTTCCAAATTAAAAAAATTGTCTATGTCATCATAATGGCGGAAAAATTTCATTCATATTGTAATACCACATTAGTATCGACAATGTAGTGTTGATAGTAATTGAAAATAGTTATACTACAGGAGGACCTTCATATGCACTGTTTTAACCTGTTTTATGTATAATATAGAATAATATATTGTATAGAGGAATCACACATTCTTTTTATTCAGTTTAGTAAATATATTTTTTAGAGGTTACTCTGTACTAAAATGGCATGCAACTCTGTTCCCACATTTACGTTCCTGATATATCGATTTAAATAATAGAAATACAAAATATAGGAAGGAAACACAAATGCAATTATATTGCATTTTTTCTTTTTTTCATACTTGAAACGTATTAATAAATTACATATTATGTATTACATACAATTAATTTCTTTTGAATATAACACTAAGTTTAATCAGCTTCACGCTATTTTAACAGATAACATAAGATGACATTAAAACGTATTGACATCACCACGTGATCCATCTAAACACAATATAAACTTTTATAAACTATGAACTCACAATCAGAATTTACTTTCCAAATACATATACTTTTTATTCTACACATCGCCATATGAGCTAATTCCGTAAAATATACCTACTTTATTATGTTTGTTAATATCACCAACGTTGACGTTTGAAATAATAATTATGGTAGACTGAACAAATATTGATTATACTTCTTTTTTTAGCTTCACGCTGTATCCCGCACACAGCAGGGTAGGCATAGGACCTCTAGTGTTAACAACAACACTCTGTTCCCTACTTTTCTCGGAATTCTGTAGGCATTGCGTGCTTGAGTAGTGAAACTCAACGCCGCACTTTACCTCGACACCAGAGCGATGAAATGGAAATATAAATTTAAATAAATATTTCGTTTCCTTGCGTGGTCATCGAACCCACAACAGTTACACTTTGTGCCCCTGTGCAACGAACGGCCTCAATTTACTTTCTTCTTTTAAAATGTGGTTAAATGAAATAGTCGTAATTTAATTATGTCAGATTACTATTAACCGACTTCTTAAAAGGGGTCATCAATTGGGCTGTATTTTTTAGCCTTGTTACCTTAGAACTTTTGATTGTATGAACCGATTTTAATGATTCTTTTTTTATTTGAAAGCTAATGCCTCCCGTGTAGTCTTATTTTAATTTAGTTTATATCCAACAATGGTATCTATGAGAAAATCATATAAATCTCAAATTTACATTAAGTATATGCGCGACAAATGAACGTATAAGTCAATATCAATTCAACCGATTTTAATGATTCTTTTTTTATTAGAAAGGGTACATATAAGGGGTAGTTTGGTGAAAGTTTAGTTAAGTTCAGAGTGTGAAATCCGGTTGAAATTGAAGAAGTCGATTTTTTTTATTAAAAAATATAATTATGTAATTTTTTCTACAAAAAATTCTTTATACTCCATGATAAAAGCTATCCTATAAGTGACATTAGGCTTTGAACTATTACCATGCCAAAATTAATTTAATTTCATACAGTAGTTATCGGTATTTTAGGTAATTTATATTTTTCAGTTTTTATTTTTTTTAAAGAAAACTATCATGAAATTCGGAATGAAACCCAAAAAAATGTACCTTGAGGCCCTAGGCTAACACCATGCAAAAAATCATCAATTTCTGTCAGGTAGTTTTTGCGTGATTGACGCACAAACAAACCGACAGACAGACAGACAGACAGACAGACAGACAGACAAGAATTCTGCTGAGTGGTTTTTTAGGTTCTATAATCGACATATTAACCGACCTAATTTTTATTTTTTTTATATCTTTCATGTACAGAATTGACTTTTCTATCCTTTTATTATATATGGAGATTAACCCCTGACGCGTGTTTTAAGTTTGACGTCTGTCATCTGTGTATGTCTGCATCTGTACCTATATGTGGCATCGTATCTCCCGAACGGATGAACAGCAACAATTTTCTATGTGTGGGAAATACGTTTCCTTTATAAGTATTTTTCTTTCCAAAGTGTGGAATAACACTTTAAAAAGGTTTTAAAATATTTAAAAAAAATAAATATTCTCTCTTGTCAAACGATCTTTGACGTATGGCTTAGTTGGTCAGAGCACTTGAACGTGATGGTTACCAAAGAGGCGCGGGTTCAAATCCCGCTACGTTCAAATTTTCATACGTTTTCCTAATAAGTAGATAATTTTCTAATATATAAATCGAATAGGTATTTAAACCAAACAGTTGTAAATAAGTTAATAATAGAAATGTCATTGTAACAAAACAAGAAAACGAGAAGTCGCTTGACCGGAACGGATACCTAACTGGAGGACACAAATCAATTACCACTACCACCAATCATTTGCTAATGGCCGCCACGTCAGCGGCTACGGGCTACAGTCACGGCTGCTTATAATCTCCTATATAAAGAGGTTTATACTCAATCTAAAGGTAAAAGCGTTTTAGATTTACAAGATTTTTTTTGTGTTGTTGACCTTTTTATTTCGAAATAAAAAAAAAACAGCTTCACGCTGTACACCGCATACAGCAGAGTAGACACAGGGAACCTGGTGTTAAGACACTCCGTTTCCCACTTTCCGCCGAGTTCTGGAAGTATTGCGTGTTAAGTGGCGGAACTCAATGAATGGACATACGAGCGAAGAAATGGAAATATAAATGTAAATAAATATTTCAAGGAAAAAATACAAAAAAATATGAAATTCATGGTCAAAAGGATGCGGACAATATTCCTGTACATCAAATCAGATTTAATAAAAGTTTCCTCTTTTGTATCCCGCTTTATTCTGCATATAATATCTAAGGTAGGCAAAAAACCCTGCATCAAGACACTCCGTTCTCCGCTTTCATAGCACATACAGTAAGTTCGATGCATCGTGGCCGCCTTGAAATTAGCTTTAGTTGGCTGAGTATATACGAAAAATTTTTTTCTTACGTTACGCAAAATTTTAGTCAGCCTTCAAGGCGGTTTCAGGTGGTATTAACCTGACGTTTTGTTTTACATCTTCACACACCTACCCTTATTAAGCGGCCGAGACGACAATGACATATCATCCATTTTCAGGATTTAAATGATAATACATATATATATACATTATATTAAATATTATTATATTATTAAAATATTTTCGTTTCATTTCTAATTATTTAAGTAAAGAGTTGGATTCCACCTGCGTACAAAATATATGATGATGGCAAAAATAAAAAAAACTAAATTATATGTAGGTACAACTAGGATTTGGTTGCAATTAAAAAATATATATTGACCGCCGTGTAAAATATATTGGCTGTCGTGGCCCAGGGGTACAAGGGTGCGACTGTAACGTGACGGTTGTGGGTTTGATCCCCATTCGACGAGATGAAATATTTTTAAAATTTATGTTTCCACTTCTCCGCTCTCGGGGCAAAGCGCTCCGTCTATTTCCGCCATTCAACAGGGAACGGAGTGTCTTAACACTAAGTTAGGTGTAGGTGATTAAAAATATAATAACATATATAATAAGATAATGTTTTTGTCACTAAAGTTTTTTTAAAAAATGGTGTATACACTGTCTTACAATATTATAGATCATTACCGCGAGTGAAACTTAGCCATTTCCCGCCCGCAGATATCGGCGTCGAAGCGAAACCTATGAAATCATTCTACTCTCTCTCTCATCTTTTATTTTTGTATATTGATAGAAGTATTTAAGCACCACTAGAGTATAAACTATAAGTATAAACAAAAAAATATGTTTGGAGGTTGAAATAAAGTTTCTTTTACCGCCGAGTTCTGGAGGGATTGTGCGCTTTACCTCGACACTAGAGCGGAGAAATGAAAATATCAAATAGATTCATTTACGGAATCGAACCCACATCCTGTCGCGTTTACTTTTACATGCTTATGCCTCTGCACCACGAGTGGCCTAAACTACGTAATTTTTTTTTCTTACAATACAACACAATATACATTATTTATTATAATATTATAATACTTTTCAATTACTTGCTACATTGATTTTTACACGTTATTGCTATAAATATTAAATTATTTTTGAACTATCTAAATTTTACACTTGCCAAAAAGGAATCGAACCTTGTATTATAGCAGTGATAGATTTAATCCATCACTGCCACACTACAAATAAGTATATACAATATACCTTACATCCACATGACAAATGCTGTCCCATATCTTCCCTTATAAGCCACAACCCCGCAAGAACTGAGCCGCAATAAGGTCTCAATAAAATAATTATATCGTTGACGCCTCAATAACAAGACTCTGAGAGGTGGCATGCTAGTGTTGTTGATTTATTAAAATACTGTCCGGTTTTCTTATGGAATTAAAACTGTATTTTTTTTATAAATAATAATAATCAGTTTCACGCTGTATCCCGCACACAGCAGAGTAAGCAGAGGGAACCTAGTGTTAATACACTCCGTTCCCCACTTTCTGCCCAATTCTGGAGGCATTGCGTGTTGAGTGGCACAATTCAATGCCGCGCTTAGCCCCGACACCAGAGCGCACAAATGGAAATATAAATTTTAAGTAAATATTTCATCTCCTCGAGTGGGGATCGAACCAGTCGGTTTTACAGTCACACTTCGTGCCGCTGCGCCACGACTGGCCTCTTTTATAAAACTTCAATAATAATATAGAAGCAAACATAAAGGAGGCCATTCGTGGCTTAGGGGCAATCGAGTGACAATAAACGCAAACAGTTATGAGTTCGATTCCCACTTGAGGAAATGAAATATTTAATATATACTTTTCTTCGCTTTGGTGTTGAGACAAAGCAAAGCCTTGAGATCCGCCACTGCCACTCGCATTGTTTCCAGTATTCGGCGCAAAGTGGGGAGCTGAGTGTCTATATGCGGGATACAGCGTGAAGCTGAATAAAATACTTGCGTGTATTTACTTTTATTTACAACGTATCACAGAAAGCAATACAATACAATACAATATAATAAAACAATACAACAATAATCAATTTGTAACTAATAAACATTTTCCTCCATTTATGGCTCATTCTATTTAATTTGTGGTCGAAATAAATGGACGCCATCAGCTCTACTCCAATACACTAATTGACACCATCCGTCAAGTGGAGTGTACTATCAGATCCTCTAATTAACAGATATCGTAGCGTTTACGACTGTTGACTATAGCTGGGCTAACAATAAAACTGTACTTAAGATCAATACATATAGATAAATATGTATTTTTTAAATCGCACTGAAATCTCTTGTTTTTTAGCTGCACGCTGAATCCCGCACACAGCAGCGCAGGCCGAGGGAACCTGAGGGAAGTGTTAATACACTCTATTCCCCATTTCTCGCCGAATTCTGAAGGCATTTTGTGTTTAGTAGCGGAGCTCAACGTTGCGCTTTGCCTCGTCACCAGAGCGAAGAAATTAAAATATTATATATTTAATTTCCTCGAGTGAGAATCGATCAAACAACCCTGCCCTTGCACCCTGACTAGTCTCAATCTTTATTATATAGCTTGATTGATGAGGAAAGACAGAAAATAAACGATAAAACAAGTACTATAAACATTGAAAAAACGAACTAAACCCTCAATCCACAACTCAGTAAAACCTATCAATTTCGAGGGAAAGAAAGTTTACTCAGACAAATGGCGCGATAGAAACATATTGATTAATACAATTCCAGAACCTCACCATATAAGCAGGTTTCTTGTGCGAATGCTGGAGCTGTTAAATGGATTGACCGAGAAATGTCACTTGGACAAGCCGTCCGCGGCAACTCCATATACGACGCTGAGGTGTCAGTGGGACATCACACCTGTGCCAAAACCTGGTTTCTAATTTATGATGTCTTGATGAAGTCTTTATGACCAATTTCTAAATAAGCACTTTTTTGTCTCATAATTCTAATTTCTACGTTAATCTGTAATTCCTTAAATACTGAGTGACTGATAGAAAAGCACAATCACTACCTCTCAGAGTGGAAACAATTTAATACGGAAGGTACTTTCTTGGGGAGTATATATAATATATATATATAATCCTAAAATTAAAAAAATATGAAAAATATCGGATATTTTCACGAAAACAAAGTTGCGATATTGCGAATTGCATCCATTAGTATGATTACACAAAAAGCTACAATTCAAAATATAGTTAATATGTCCTTTTTTACTTTATTTTTTTAATTAATTACTAACAATTTCGTAGAATTATAAATAAGGTATCTTTGAATACTTAACAGCCTTACATAGTAAACCAAAACATTTATCATTTAACTACAGTCACTTTTTTCCATTAATAACATTTTATAATTAAATAAATAGATAACAAATTAAAAAAACTATTATTTTATTTTTACTTTCGTCTCGCTTTTGGCGAAAGAATTTTTTACTTAAAACGTTTAAAAATCGCGCTTTTCCTCGAGCGATAAACGCTATTTCAAATACAAACATTTACAAACCGAAAAATATAGTCACAATCATATTAATTCAAACAGACTATGACAAATTTAAGTACCACATTGCACAATGTAACGACATACTCTATAAATTAATTATTATATGATAATGGTGGTGTCGAGGCAAAGCGCGGCGTTGAGTTCTTTTTTTTTTGTCGTACCTATTAATAGAGACAGACAATCTAAAACACAAAATCCTCAAATAATGTAGGGTGTCCAGCCTTTCTACCTCAATGCTCGGCCAAACTGGCAGGTCAGTCCGGGTAGGTTGGCCAGCCTGGTACCCCTACCCGCTACTGTACCAGGGTACCTACCTCAACGTTCGACCGAACTGGCTGGTCAGTCCGGGTAGATCTGCCAACCTGGTAACCCTACCCGCTACTGTATCAGGGTACCAGAAGATTAGCGAAGCATGTAATAGCGCAGCTTCCGCGGGGCGCGCCGCCATTGTACGCGGCGCGACGTGCGTGACTGTCATAAGCTTTCGATCATTTTATTGCTTTAAAAAACCATAAACATGCGCATGTTGTTGTGTTAATGGATTTGTTTTTATTATACCTACGTCATCTAAAATCTATGTGTTATTCTGATGTATAAGCTATATTTCTGTAAAAAAATTAGATTAGATTCACGTATCCCGCACACAGCAGGGTAGGCAGAGAGAACCTAATGTTAAGACACTCCGTTCCCCATTTGGAGGGATTGCGTGTTGAATGCCGTAAGACAACGTCGCGCCTTGACACCGGAGCGAAGAAATAAAAATATAAATTTAAATAAAAATTGAATTTCCTTAAGTGGAAATCGAATCCACAACCAGTCACCGCGCCGTGACTGGCCTCAATTTTCCGTAAAGTTTCACCTGAATCTGTTATGTAGTCGTTGCGTGATAGTGGAACACAAATCCATCCTTACTAGTAGGATTGTTCAAACGTACTTCTTTTTAGGGTTCCGTACCTTTTAAGGAAAAATTAACCCTCATGAGATCACTTTTTTGTCCGTCCGTCTGTCTGTCGGTCAAGAGCTTTTATCTCAGGAACGCTTGGATATATCGAATTGAACATCAAACCATATACTCAAATCAGTATAAGTGTAAGCTTGTAAAATTCCGTATCTCAAAATTTAAAAAACAGAAACATTAAACTTTTAGTTTTTTGTCCGTCTGTCTGTATGTCTGTCCGTGCATAGAGATCATTTTTCTTGAGAAAACTTGGAGGTATTAAGCAGAAATAAAAAAAAAAACAAATGTTAGAACAGAAATTAGACGTCTAAAAAAATCTTCACAATCGTTTACGCATCTTTATATTCGGTTTTATAAAATTTTACCAAAAGATAGAACTTACAATACAAACAAAGGAAAAACTTACTTCGTTCCATACTGAATGAGTGCATTGTCCCTATTTATTATACAAATCTAAGTTTTTCATTTTTTATAACTCAAGTTCTGGTCGTGGCGCAGTGGCACAAAGTGTGACTGAAAACCGACTGGTTGTGGGTTCGATCCCCACTCGAGGAGATGAAATATTTACTTAAATTTATATTTCCATTTCTTCGCTCTGGTGTCGAGGCAAAGCGCGGCGTTGAGTTCTGCCACTCAACACGCAATGCCTCCAAAAATTCCGCAGAAAGTGGGGAACGGAGTGTCTTACACTAGGTTCCCTCTGCCTACCCTGCTGTGTGCGGGATATAGCGTGAAGCTAATTTAATTTTAATTTTTAAGTTCTGGTTTACCGACGATCATGAAATTATTTTTAAACATTTTTTTTTTGAAGAAATACGTTTAAAAATATTTAAAAAATAGTTTCTCTCTTTCCAAACGATAATTCTTAGTAATTATCTTTGGGTAGCGGAAATTTGTAAAAATCTGCCTACAGAGATACTAACAACATAAATAAGTTGTAACGAGCGTATAAAAATTTCGACGTAGCTTGGCGAAAACGCATGGCTTAGTGGTCAGAGCGCCTAGTCGGTTTCCAGGAGGCGCGGGTTCAAGTCCCGCTGCGTTCAAATTTTTATACGTTTTCTAAATAAGTAATAATCATGAAATTGTAAAGGAACCTTCGGCGGGCAAGACCGATTTACGCTTGGCCGATTTTTCACGACCGGCGTCTCCGCAGAGTGCATTGTTTGGCCCCATCGCTGCGAGGCTTCCCGACAACTATCCAGTTACAGATCACCACTGCCTATTCATACTTTCCTGTAATCCTATTTCATCACCCTATTTGTTCTATTTATAAACATAGAATATACTACATATTTAAAATTAATATTTAATATTTTCATTTATTCGTCCTGGTGTCGAGGCAAAGTGATGCCGTGCTTAACCCAGAATAGTCCGGTAACCAATCCAGAAATTTTAATTGCAACAAAATTTGCCGCGATTAATTATTAAAAAAAACAAAATAACAAGTCCAGTCAGAAAATATCTCTAGATACGATAATGACTGTAACCACATAAGCTACAAGGTCTGGCCAATATAAATATTTAATATTAATAATATTGTTATTTAATAATTAATATATATTGTCTCTCTCCTTTTTTGAAGTCACTTTAAAAAAAAAAACAAAATACCCACCGACTCCAAATCTCAGTGACCTTGTGAAATGTGTGAGTGTTTACAATAAGAATTTAAATTACATAATTAGAGCAAAAATTAAAGGATATCTTCTTTTAAGGAATAGCCAAGGTAAGGCTACCGCCTACTAGCTTTTATAGCATAAAATCTGGTCTCCCACACGCGCAATTAGAGCTAGCGTTTTATACCTATTTAAATTGGTAATAAGGACATTATGGCGCCATATTTAACCGCTTTGCTATTTAATTGTTTACTTGTTTTTAATTATTTACGCCATTCGTGGCGCAGGGGCACATGTGTGTGATTGTAAGCGCGACTGATTGAGGGTTCGATCCCTACTCGAGGAAATTAAATATTTATTTAAATGTATATATATTAATTTCTGCGCTCTGGTGTCGAAACATAGCGCTGCTTTGGATTCTGCCGCTCAACACACAATGCCTACTAAATTCGGCGGAATTGGGGAACGAAGTTTCGTTACATTAACTTCCTTCTACTTACCCTACTGTACTTAAATCAGTATCTGGGGATACAGCGTGAAGTTCATTTAAGTTTTATATTAATAAATCATTAAAATTGTACAAGATTGTATGCGACGAGTATGTAAAGGTAAACAAATCATGTGAATTTCAACAATCTCTCGATCACTTACTTAATTAAAACTTAACAAATAAGAACTATTTAAGCTTCTTCTTGAACGAAATTAAGATAAATATATGATAAAAAAATAACTGTATAATTATATTGAAAAATACTAACTTTGTAATTGAGCTCCGTGCGTCTTCGGGCAGCCCGACGAACATCATAGTAGAAGGCATTGTTTCGCACAAACACACAAACACTCAAATATTATAAATATATACAGCTAGTGAATTGAGTAAACACAAAAAAACCCAAATATTAAAAAAAACAGTTTTTTTTATGTACCTATATTTCGTGCTAGTTAACTCGCGTATATAGGGCGAACTGTCGCCGCACATTTTATGTTTATGACAAAGGAGACGTGGGCGAAATAGATGTAGGTGTGCAGCCAGCCTTAAATGGTAGTTAGTTATTATTTAAAATTATGATCCCCGCTTCTTCCTTAATCGTCCCGTTATAATTATTATTTTGAACTATTTCTGATTTTATATACTATATCTCTGATACACGCTATGTTTGCTTGTTATTAGATCCAGGATATATTTAATTAAAAATATATAAACTTATTAAAAAATTTCCTCATCAGTCTCTATACTCTCAGTCTCTATGCTGATGTCATGATTTAAAAAATTAAATAATATAATGTTTTTTTAGGCAAATAAACATACAAAGTACGTTGCTCGTAAATTATGTAAGGTATATAAAATGCATAAATTTATGCCTATATTTTTAATTAAAATTGAACTTTCAGTCTGTGATTTAATAATAACCGTGTTTTTAAGTAGGAACATTTACAAGGCACTAAAACATAATCAGATAATTTAAAAAAAAATGTTTGTCTGGTTTTCGGACCTAATCTATGGATCTGAACTTATTTTTATAGGACTTTTACTGAAATATGATAAGAGATTGAATAACAATATATAGGATTTTTTTTTATCCAGAAATCGCAGTATCGGGATTGGCGCGGGAAAAACTGTGTTTGTTGTGCGCACGTATCTACCACCTATCTAGATAGATATGAAATAACTAAACTTTTTTATTAAATACGACATTTTTGCAAATATAATCAAATAAAATTCTAAAGCTTCGATATACAATTTATTGAGTGTATAACAATAAAGATAAAGAGGATGATCAACCAATTTTTACAAATTACAATCAGATTTTATATTAAATAAGTATTAGTATAGTTCTGGCAGGCAAAGAGCGCTAGTTGTTAAATAATAATTATAATTTTGGGACATCCATCGGATCCTATAATCAAAACGTGGCCAAACTTTCATCAAACTGCCCTTGAAGTGTATCCTTTCGAAAAAATCGAATCATTGAAATCGGTTGGCATTATATTGAGTCATTCGTCCTTTGGTCGCGCACATACTTAATGTAAATTTCAGACTTATATGATTTTATATCATAACATGGTCAGAAATAGACCAAATGAATTAAAATGGGACCACACGGTAAGCACAAGCTTTCAAATAAAAAAAAAAGAAAGAAAAAAAGAATCATCAAATTCAGTTCACTCATTTAAAAGTAACAAATTTAAAAAAAATGATTACCTTCTCTTTACGGAAGTTGTTTAAAAACTAAAAATGTCATAAAAAAATGAAATCAAAAGTTTCATTGTATATATTTTATAAAGGAAAAATAATTTTAATAAAAAAAACTATTGTCGTTCATCATCAACTCCAAAATTAATAATTTATCCAGCGTGTCTTTTTTGACTGAACTCGTAAGTGTCAGGTTCTGGATTTATAATTCAGTACATCATCATAATTCACAACTGATATTAAAATATTTTAAAATACTATTTATTATTTTTATATTTTAAAACCATAAGTCAAAAATATAGATACCGCTTTCCATACTTCGTCATACACTCATACATATTTTACTATTCTATATACTGTAATTAATATATTACATATTCAATTTTATTTAATTATATTTTCATGTTTTAAAACACAGATATTTATTTGTGTACATATTAAAATATTCTACGGTATAAGATATTGTTAAATTCAACATTACATACTAATACATAATCTATGATCTTCGTAATAAAGAAATTTTATGACAAGATTCGAATGTTTATTTTGAATATTCTTGTGCTTCTCGTTCTGAAATGTGTCCGACATATTTTGTTTAACTAATTCACATTTTATTGCAATTGTATGAATAAATTCATATAAATTAAAATGATTTACTTATATTATTTATTATTATTATATAATTATGGTTTTTAACGGCATTGTTATATTAAAAGAGATTATAATTACAGTACATCTATAGGAATAATTTCAGAACACAGCTTTGCTTTGGCTATGGTTCCATAGTTTACGAACGTTTGACGGCTTTGGATTGTAAATTGTGATAACTTGTTATTCCCTTTGAAAGTTAATTATATTTTCATATTTTCTAATCGTTTCAATTATGATAACTGTATAATTTTGGTAATAATGTTGAGTCAAACTTCAACAGAAGCGCTGCTTTCAGCGACTTATGTTGAAAATTACTTAGATTGCGTTGAAAATTTGCCCAATGACCTGCAACGACATTTATCGCGTATGCGAGAATTAGATGTGACTTACAGAGGTAAAATGCGCAATTTCTGCTTGTATTTCCTTTTATTTATTACTTCTACACTTTTGCTACAAACTCCCATTCATTTTAACTATACATACAATAAAATATTCATATGTTGACGTTTTCATTTGTAATCCATTCTCCGATTCTATTTCTTCACAATCATGACGCTTTAATCAAAGTTTTAAGAAATAACACCTATTTATTATTTTTATCTATAACTTTGCATACATTTTCATTCATCAATTTGCAAAAGATTTATATTAGCCAATTTTTGTCATGTATATTTGTTTACAGCATTGCATACTTATTTACAATATACTATAAGACTAATAACTTTTATTTTACTAATTAAATACGAGAACTGTATATTATAATTAACATGACAATTTCTTAATAGAGTGTCTTCGAGATGCTGAAACACACTTAGCAGTTTGCATTGGGCCTAATACAGAAGAGAGACGTCGTGGGAGAGCAGCTTTGCGCCTACAAACAGCTCTAGTGGCTGCTCAGGAAATTGGTGATGAAAAACTGCAAGTTGTACAATTGCTGCAAGACCTCATTGACAACAAACAAAGATGTCTCGATGCAGATCATAAGAAGTTAGGTAAGTCATTGATTTTACTATTAATTAAGGTAACATTCAATAAAGCAAAAGCTTGGATTATAAAATAAACAGTGGCGGGAGAATAACATAATGGTTTTAGGTTATATCCCCACTCGAAAAGTTTATTATTATTTTCATTTTTTTTTTGTGGTTCATAGTTTCCTGCCTAGAAGTAAACACAAATGGGACAGTAAAAGAAGAGTCACCTCAAGCTTCTGAATCTCGATCAAGTGATAAAGACACAAGTACACCAATTCAACAACAACATACACCTGCTCCGCCACCACCTGAGAGATCTAATGAGAAAGAAAAAGAAAAAATAGATAAGGACAAGTCTGGAGGTATTCAATTTTTAATTCTATTAGTATCTGTTACATTATTATTTATCTTTTAAATAAGACAATTTATACTATATACACGTACTATGAGGCCAGTCATGGCACAAAGTGTGACTGCAAATATGACTGGTTGTGGGTTTGATCCCTACTCATGGAAGTGAAACATTGATTGATATTTATATTTTCCTTTCTTTGCTCTGGTGCCGAGGCAAACTGGCATTAAGTGCTTCCAGTCATCACGCAATGATTCTAGAATACTAAAATATTCAAAATATAAATATAAAATTTAAAATATTTTGTCAGGTTCTTTTAAAACTCATTTTCCAATAAATTTCCATGATTTGTTGATATGTTGACAAATCAAGACATACAGTTCATACAGTCTTGTATAAGAAAGAGCTAAGAGCCACCTTTCAACTTTGACAGAATTGTTTCCAGTACAGGTTTCTTATTATGTGGATGCTTTTCTTTCTTTGTTTTCTTAGTATTCATAACATTATTTTTAGGCTTTTAAATGTTGTGTTTTAATTCAAATTTGTATATGTGTTCTAAATAAGTAATTTATTAGTTATTTCTTTTTAAAAACATAATATATACTGATTCTCAGTAGAGTGTATTTGGTTAAATAAAAAAAAAAATATTCCATTGGATTTCTAATGTAATCCAATGTCATACAGGTGAAAGGTGGTCAAAACGTCCTCGAAGATTGAGAACAACAGCGGGAGCGGCCACGGATGGTGCTGACTCTGGGGAACGAGACAATGAGAGGCATACACATAATACTACTCATAAGAAAGGTATGGGATAGGCTATTTTCGGAAGGCAGTGTTAAAGTGTAGTGTTCAATTGTTCTCTTGTTGAGTGGCGTAACTCAACGCCGCGCTTTATCTTATTATTTGTGTATATTTAAAGAAAATCATGAAATATTTTAATAACTTTCTTCAATTTTGTTATTGAAAATATAAAATACATATAAATAATAACTCAAGTTTTTTATATAACAACGGAAATAATGAATAATAAATAACCCACATATTTTTAATAATAAAATATATTTTAATTATTCTTATTGTATTATATTTAAACAAACTGAACGTTTACAGGTATAGGTAAGAAGAAAAAGCGCAAAGCTCGTCAGGCTGCACAGCGTTCTGAAACACCACCAGAAGAAACAGACGCCATTGATCCGGACGAGCCACGGTACTGTCTCTGTGATCAGATATCGTACGGCGAAATGATTTTGTGTGATAACGATCTATGTCCGATAGAATGGTTTCATTTTTCATGTGTTTTTCTCACGACTAAGCCGAAAGGCAAGTGGTTTTGTCCAAAGTGTCGCGGCGACAGACCTAATGTGATGAAACCCAAGGGACAATTCTTAAAGGAATTAGAAAGGTATAATAGAGAGAAAGAAGAAAAAGCATAGAATTTACAGCACAAGTGAGGTGATTTGTTGATTTTTCTTTATTACATGTTTCTTTTGTGTGATTTCAATAGAAACTTAAAAAGTAAACAAGAAATATTACATTTCAATGTCTATCCTATATAGAGATATGTTAGGAGATTTAATGTTTAATTTTTCGATTATGTTAAAATCAGCTTCACGCTGTATCCCGCACACAGCAGGGTAGGCAGAGGGAACCTTTTTAATGTTTATTAAAAAGAATATTATTTTTTTTCTCAGAAGAATTTTTTTAAGAAAATAAAGTTTGTCATCACCTCACGTGTGCTAATTGTGCTACTAACAGATATAAGTATTTATAATGTGATGATTATAATAATATTGTGCAGATTTTTATTAAGAAATTAATTAAATTGACACTATTGCCAGAAACAATGACGATTGATTGTTTTATTTAACATTTGATACTCTATTTGCTGGCAATATTTAGATTATTGGTTCATAAAAGAACCCTTAACATAATATTATAAGTACAGCGTGAAGTTAACGCATTTATTAAAATCTGTACAGAAAGTAAGTAGTTTTTTAATACAGTTAGTGTTAACACATTAATTCTGATTTAAATATAAGATTTTAAAATATTTTGTGTTTTTATTTTTAAATGACCTTTGACGTGTGAAATAAAACAAGCTTTAGTAACGTACATTTCTATTTCAAATAAGTAAATAACTTAATATAGAGGTGATATGGTAGTGGTAATATTATATTTTTCTAAAGATTTTAAATTATTTTTACGAAAGTACCTTTGTGCTAAATTTTCAAATGTATATTAATACATTTTTAGGTCATTATTTTGAGTAATAAATATGAAGAATTTAGACTTTTTTTTGTGATATTATATATAAGAACAATAAGTACATAATCATATCTATATACTCAATTAGAAAGTATGGATACAAGTCCCGCTACATTCAAATGTTCTAAATATTTTTTAAAATTAAAAAATAAATTGTGGAATCAATCTAAAAATGGCAAATATTTCAAGAAATAAAACTAAAAAATGTGTTTTAAATTCAGTATATTTTGTACGTGAATATACAAATTGTCTATTAGTAACCATGCGGAGTACACAGAAAAACACAATTACATGAAACAAACTCTAAAAAACGTTTTAACCTACACTTTATTTTTTATGCTTGAATATATTCCAAGTTAAATGTTACGTCGTAATTCTATGATTTGTCTATAATATTGCAATGGCTTATATTTCCGACTAGATTATTATTATCAATACATTATTTCTATATTGTAAAAACATATTTAAGAATATTTAAGCATAAAAAATATAATTAACCGAATATAATGCTCATGGCACAAATTATATTTTTTTTCACGCTGTATTACATAATATAGCAGGCCAGATGGGAAAATTCAGTGTCAACACTCAATTTTACTCTTAAGCATTGATGTGAGATTACGTGTTTCACATTGATGACAATCAATGACATTGTATGTTAAGTGGGAATCGAACCCAAAACCATTGCGTTTACAACAGCCAAGCGCCGTCTCTCTGCGCCATATTGGCCTATTATGTAAATACAGTCAATAAAACAATACCTTATTTAATTTTAAAAATAAATACTGCACTCTTCTATATAATTTTAATAGTAAATTGCAGTCAAACCCAAACTGTGGTCTACTTTAAGGTTGTCATATGTAAACGGCAAGATACAATTAATACTTTAAAAAATTAAAAAAAAAACTAATTTCTTAAAATACAATATAGTTTGTGACAATGATTAAATATGACACAAATTTGAACACAAATCTAATAAATTAATTACTAAATAATAACTTATAAAATGTTTTTATATTCAAACTATATAAAACACTCTCTATAATAACATTCACACAAAAATCTATGGCAGTATACATAATAAAATTTAAAAAAAAATCTACATGATGTGAATTTTATTGTGATTTTTATATAATTTAAAAAAATATCATAGTATTTTAATATAACACCTATAGAATAGTACAATATATATGTATTTTAGTTCTAATCAATTCCTTATGTTCTTAAAATTGAAACTCGGCTAATTCATCATATTATATATAATCTTTAACTGCATTTCATATTTCCCATTAGTACAGAATATATTTATTGAGCTTTCACACCAATATTACAATAAATATAGGAAATTTAAAACTTACTATAGTGAAACTATCATCGTTATGATATTTAACACAGTACTATTGTCTCTGTTCTTGAGAAACATTTAAAATTTCAAATTAAACCCAAACCCCATGTGGATTTTTATTAGTGGGAGCGGCATTTTCTAATTGTCTCGGAGACCCAATTATTCTACGTGCACTACCCGCTTTGCATAAACCTGAAAATAAGGAACAGTATTACATTAAAATTATTTTTTTATCGAGAGATGGGAAGTAATTAGTTTCACGCTGTATCTCGCACACAACCGGGTAGGTAGAGGGAAGCTAATGTTAAGACAAACCGTTGCGACTCGACTCGACACCAGATCAAATAAATGAAAATGTAAATGTAAGTAAATAATTCATATCCTCGAGTGGGGGTCGAGCCCACAACCAGTCGATGTTACAGCCACACTCCGCACCTCTGCGCTACGCCTGGTCTCTTAAATTGAGAAAGGCAGTTATAAAATAAAATATAGTTTTTGTACATTTAAAGTAGCCAAAGATAAAAATTGCTTAGAAGTTTATTTAGTATGAAAAATATAAAAAACTTGTACTAACCATCAAGTGGGTGTCTCAGTTCATCGACACTACCAGTGAGGCTTTGAAGGTTGGCTTCTTTCATCTCTTGGACTAATCGTTCCACTTGACGTTTCTTCTCCATTATAGCATTCTCCAAAACACCAACCTTTTAATAAATATTACTGTACAAATAAAATATTTAACTGAACAAATAAAGAACTATTAATGAACACCTTTTTGATTAAATTAAGTTATAATTTGTACACTTTTTTTTTAGAATACATATAAACATTTAGCCAGATATGAACCAGCGGCTCTTGGAATCCGTTCAAGCGCTCTCATCACTATGCTATACGTTCTCATGACGCTACGTCGAAATATGTTACAACTTATTTATAGTGTTAACCATCTTGTAGTAATATTTAAGTGAATAATATTAAGATTATTAAGATTTTCATAATTTACTACTTGTATTAATATAAAACTTTCACTCGAAATGACATTTTGGTATTATTTGATGATGCAATAACATTTTTTATAATTAAATAAAATTAATATATGTAGTACCTCTCTTTTCAGGTTCTCCGCAGTGAGGTGGTTAATCTCCGTGGCATGTTTCGCTTGTTGGATCTGAGTTTGTAAATTCTCGACTTCGGCTAGCATTGATCTCTCCAGAGCTTGTCTAGTTAAACAAAACATCAAATAAGATTTTGCGCATTGTTAACTCGCGAAGAAAATAATTAAAAGAAAGAATAATCCTAATATCAAATGTAAATTTTACAGCTAGCTAACTTCAGGGCGGCCACGACTCGTCGACCTCACTGTAGAGAGTGTTACATGCATAATTATTCAAGACGTATCTTAATTTAACTCACAACTATCTCGTTCCACTGCACCACAACGGATTTTATTTAGCTTTACTGCAGGGAAACGAGGGGGAACTTAGTATTAACACACTCCGTTCTCCACTTTCCACCGGATTCATGAGCACTTGTGTATTGACTGGCGGAACTCAACGCCACCCTTTGCGTCATTACCATAGCGAAGAAACGAAAATACAAAAAATTACATTTCCTCGAGTGGATCTCGAATCCGCAACTGTCGCGTTTCCAGTCGCACACTGACGCCACAACATGATAACGGCCTCACAATTAATTTATTATATATATAAAAAAATTACCGATTCTCCTGCTGACGGCTATTATTAACACGCTGTTCGTTGTGTATGTCCTCCATTAGTTTGCGTATTTTGTTTTTACACTGTAACAGCTCGGTCTCACAGTTCGCTAGTTTTGATCGCACTAAAACTATTTCCGATTTCAAAGTCTTCTCGTTTTGTTTCACTATTTCACTCTCCTCTTCCACATAATTTAAGGCTTGTACCTAAAATATCAAAAGTATTCATCGAAATAACCATGTTTATATATTGATTTATTTTTTCATGTTTATATATTGATTCATTGTGTGACGAGTGGCGTTGAGTTCCGCCATTCAACAGGCAATGCCTCCAATTCGGCGGAAAGTGCGGAACGTAGTGCCTCAACACTACGTTCCCTCTGGCTACCCTCGTGTGTAGAGGATACAGCGTGAAGTTGATTTGATTGATTGAAGATTGATTTTCAAAGAAATATCATATTATGGCTTGAATCAAATCATATTTTTAGTATCAAAATTTATCCCTTGCAGGATTGAACCCACAATCACGTATAAGCATGTATTTTACTTCATACATACCTAAGAACAAAACATTCGTATCTTAACAATAGCTGTATTTTAAATTGTAAATTGATTTAGGGTAGATCCACACTACAGTGCCGGTTCATTTTCGCTTCGACCTCAGTCTATGAAAATATTCTTAGGTGATAAACAAAGAGCATTCATACTATCAAGTTCCGATCTGATAACGTTTATAAAATATTATTAAAATAAAATAAATAAAATAAATCAGCTTCACGCTGTATCCCGCACACAGCAGGGTAGGCAGAGGGAACCTAGTGTTTTTAGACACTCCGTTCCCCACTTTCTGCCGAATTCTGGAGGCATTGCGTGTTGAGTGGCAGAACTCAACGCCGCGCTTAGCCTCGACACCAGAGCGAAGAAAATGGAAATATAAATTTAAGTAAATATTTCATCTCCTCGAGTGGGGATCGAACCCACAACCAGTCGGTTTACAGTCACACTTTGTGCCGCTGCGCCACGACTGGCCTCTTCTTCAAATATTATTATTTTCATATAAAAATATTTCCAAGAAATACTACACTATAGTGCAAATCCGACCTTACCGTGGGAAATTTATAAAGTATGTTGTGAGAGTGGAATTCTATGGGAAGAATGTTATCATTTTACAAGCTCGCATTATTGTTATTGTTTCTAAACCAAACTTTAATATTTAATATGCTTTTTATAAATGAAGGCATCCAGCTAAAATGTGTAACAAATGCTTCATATACAATCTCGATTCACCTACACAGTCAAATAAAATAACTAAGAGTTCTATATAAAACATGACATTCTTTAAAAGATCCATGTGTCTCTGATCTCGGCAAAAATATTGTTTCAGTTCTTGATATTAAAGTGTTCAATCAAACAAACTTCATTTTTTTTATAATATTAGTATAAAAGTAAAATTAAATACTAACCCTAAATTTTACTAAAAAAAGTATAATAACATATTTAACAAAAATATCTACCTGCTCTGTGCTTATACGTAGTTGGTTATCAGCTGAACTAATTTGTTGCTGTAGCAACTCCACTTGGCGTTCTTGCTCTCGCCCTTTATTTTCCCAGTAACCAATTTCTGCATCAAACTATAAAAAAAACACTTTTTTAAAATTTTGTTTGACACTACAGATAAAAAATGTATAGAAATTATGCTTTACATAGGTAAACAGCCATAAATGTCTAAATTAAGTGTTAGCTATAAAGGCAATTGTGGCTTTGTGGAGCAACTCTTTACTTCTGTGCATAGTCTTGTCTACAAATTATGTTTGAATAGAAAAAACACACAAAATCATATTTAATATACCTTAATAAGATCAACTTGCTGACTGGACAGTTTCTCTCGTTGAAAATTCACAAGGGAAACCAGCTCTCTGTACTGATTGTTGTAGCTGACTGCCTCAGGATTGACCTCTTGATCGGAAACATTAGTAGGTGTCATAGCAGGCCTGGTGGTGCGATTCGGTGACTTCCTTAATGAAGGTGGCGGCGGAGATCTATATGGTGGTGGTGGGTCTCTGTTAAAATTATAGATCAATATGTTTTTGGATAACATAAAATTTTAAATTGAAATCTATGGCACAAATAAAATTATGAAAAATAATTTACTAAACTTAACGTGAAAATTTTTAATGTAGTGAATTTGAATGTGTGCCTCTTGAAACCCCTTCATCGCTTTAACCATTATCTTTTTTCTACTACTAAGCCATATATTTTTGTCAAATTCTCATACACTTATGACTTGATGTGAATGTATGTATCTTAATGATAGACAAACGAGAATGGTCAGAGCACTTAGAGAGTTTCCAAAAATTTCAAGAGTTCAAATCTCACCATATTCAATCTTTTATGTTTTATGAAATGGTGTATTTGATTTCGATTTGAGGGAGGGAATTAATGTATTAAAATCAATAATAAATTTAGTAAAGCTTACCTATAAGGTGGGACATCTTTAAGCACAGGACTATTAGATTCGGGGCTCTTAGCTTGTTGCACACCCTTTACAACACCAACAGGATTGCCAGGGGAAATGTTATTTACATTAAGTGTAGGGGTATTGGTCACACGATTTGGTGAATTTTGCTTATCTGCTACATGGTTAGTGTTATGGCTCCTGTTGAATGAATAGGTTGAAATGTCATATATAGTATTGTGAATTATTTGAATTTCTATTTTTATTTTATTTTATGATTTTTTTAAATGTCATTTGTGTGTGGTATGTTTTATTATAAGAAGACTACACTTTATGCTCAATACCTATTTGTCATTAAAGTTTTTATAATTGTGTAGATAGATATGTTAAATCAATACAATTTGATTATGCAAAAGAATTTATTATATGAATACTCATATAACCCCTGATTAATTGAAATAATTAATGCTATTGCACTTAGTATTATTTTTTGATGTGTTTGATATAAACATTGATATTCTTGTGAATAGTATTTGGTTTTTTTTATTAATTACATACCCATTTCCAATTGGTGATCTAGAATTGTGAGTGAGTTGTGGTTTTTGGTTGTTGCTGCTGTTATCAGATCTTCGAAGTATAAACTGAATGTCATTTGAATATTCACCCCATTTCATAAGTATCTATAAATGTATGTTAGGTTATTAGATTAACTTGTTAATATTAATAATTTAGGGATATAATCAACATAAATTTGATTTAAATTTTTTACTTGCTAATTTACCTTCAATGGATATTCCTGTGGAGCTAACAATCTTTCATTATTTCGCCATCTCTCTATTAGAGTAAATCTTCCAACTTTGCCAGTGGCATGTGCTAGCGCAAAGACTACATCCTGAAATTTTGTTTACTTTTAAACATAAAAAAATATACATATATATATATTTATATAAATATTTTTATATATATATATTTTTATTAGTATGCTCAAAATAAAGATTTTTTAGCTTTTAGCTAGTGAGTGTAGTGTCTATAAAAAAAATATCAACAAAAAGTTTAGAGAGGCGTAAAGCTTAATATAGCAACGGACTGATTATATTAGTAACCAAGTGTTAGAAATCAAAACCCAAATCTAATAAAAAAAATATTTATATCATAAGTAAAATAAAAAATATTTATATTTAATATTTTGACCACTTTCAACTTTCATAATTACGATGAGAAATGAATCTACTGACCTGACAAGTCGTAGTCTCCGTCACCCCACAAACAATCCTTTGTATTCCCTCGACCCAGACCTTCAACTCCATTAATTTCAAAGAACAACTTAACTTACGGCGCACACAGTTCTATGAATACATTATATATTATATTCACTCCGTAAGTAATCTGTTTTCTAAATAAAACAAATGGAAACACATCACAAACATTCCGAATCCACAATAGAAAATATAAGCTCAAAACCTCAAAGTGGGTTATGAGAAGAATCGTTCGGAAATTTAGCTTTTGCAGTGTTACTATATTATTTTACAATTTTAATAGAATTTTACGTATTATTCACAAACACACTATTAGATTAGTAATAATATATTTAATAGTGCCTTATATTTTTTGTACATTTTAATCTTTAAGTATTTATTATATGATATTTTGTCTAAAACATTTATATGTTATCTTTTTTCACATTTGAATTAAAACGACTAATTCTCTATTTAAAAAATAGATTGTTATTATTGACAATTTATTAATTATTAATTATAGAAAATCTCAATGTATCAGTAGATGATTTTATTTTACCAAAAGAAAAGAACATCAAATATTAAAATTTACGTTAAATTCATATTTTGAAATATTATTTGTTAATATGGCTCAAGAAGAAGATGAGGTACTTTGGTGTAATTAAGTCTAATTACGTTTAAGATTGTCTTAGACAAATTGCAATTAATTAAAAAAACACATTGTAATTTTTTTAAAACTATTAATGTAATAATGTGTCGCAGGAGCACACGGGTGCCACTGTAAACGCTACGGTTGGAGGTTCGATCCCCACTTAAAGGAATGAATTATTTAATATTTTCATTTTCTCGCTCTGGTCAACGAGTTAAGCGATGTGGTAATAAGTTCCGACACGGAAAGTATCTTATTGGCGAGGACCCTAGGTTCTCTCTGCCTACCCTGCTACGTGTGGGATACAGTGTGACACAAAAAGATATAACTTGATCCTCACAACGTGGGTAGTATGTATAATTGATAAATATTTTCTTTAATAATCTCCACCCAACACGGTGAAACCAATGAAAGTGCAATGATATGCTATAAATATTTATCTATCGTGATCGAGTGACAGTGAGTGCTTTAAAAAAATAAAAGATTATTTAAATTCAGGATGTACTTTTCAATGTGGAAGAAGTTCAAAAAATAGTGCGAGATAATATAGAATTCTGCCTGGGTGGTAATACTTACAGCCATTCTCGAACACCCCAATGGATTACTGTCATTACCGAAAAGACGTTAGCTAGGCTGAATAAACTTAATAAGCCCTATAAATATATAGGTAAGTTCTATAAATATGGCTCCTAATTTCATATTCGGCAACGATACAATTCAGATATGTTACTCTGTTTTTTTGTTCAGCTTAATGCTGTGTCCCGCTTACAGTAAAGTAGGCAGAGATGTGTCTGCCTATCTTGCCTAGTGTTAAGACACTCTGTTCTGCACTTTCCGCCAAACTTTCGAAGCATTGCGTGTTGGCGGAATGAAAATATTAATAAATAATAATTTATAAACCGCGCGCTACAGTCACACAATTATTATTATTATTTTTCAGCTTCACGCTGTATCCCGCACACAGATGGGTAGGCAGAGGGAACCTAGTGTTAAGTCACTCCGTTCTCCATTTTCTGCCGAATTTTGGAGGCATTGCGTGTCGAGTGGCAGAACTCAACGCCGCTCTTAGCCTCGACACCAGAGCCAAGAAATGGAAATTAAATATTTTATAAACAAAATTATATTAAGTTTCAGCGATTTTTTATTGCACCTAATCATTGACTGTAAACATGACAGTTATGAGTTCAATTTTCATGTTCTCAAAAATTGAGCGGTGCATAGTTTCTTAACAGTAGAATATTTGAGGCCAGTCATGGCGCAGCGGCACGAGGTGTGACTGTAAAACCGACTGGTTGTGTGGGTTCGATCCCCACTCGAGGAGATGAAATATTTACTTAAATTTATATTTTCATTTCTTCGCTCTGGTGTCGAGGTTAAGGGCGGCGTTGAGTTCTGCTACTTAGCACGCAATGCCTCCAGAATTCGGCAGAAAGTGGGGAACGGAGTGTCTTAACACTAGGTTCCCTCGGCCTACCCTGCTGTGTGCGGGATACAGCGTGAAGCTGATTTATATAATCTTTATAAAAAAACAGATTTTTTGTAGTTTCATTAGAAATAATAATATAAGACGAAGTGAATATTGCGACCTACATACTTAATTGTTTTAGTGAGAATGACGGTGACCCAAAAAAACGGCTCCGGCTTACACACTGCAGCCGCATATTTTTGGGACACGGCCACAGATGGAACGTGTACTGTGCGATGGGAAAATAAATACATGTATTGTATAGTTAATGTATGGGCACTGGCTCTTCAAATATAGATACTAAATATTTCATACTATTTTTTTTTTATTTAATCTATACTAAAAAATAGAGGCCAGTCGTGGCCCAGAGGCGCAAAGTGTGACTGCAAATTCAACTGGTTGTGAGTTCGTTCCCCACTCGAGGAAATGAAATATTTATAAAAAAATATATTTCCATTTCTTCACTCTGGTATTGAGGTAAAGCGCGGTGTTGAGTTCCACATTGCCTCCAGATTTCAGCGGAAAGTGGGCAATGGGGTGGAGTGTCTTAACACTAGGTTGCTAGATTTGTGTTTTTATTTATCTATAGGTATGGAACCCTAAAAACAAACAATATAATAAGGAATCATCTATTCCACGCTACAATAAAACTACAAGAGTAAAGCACATTTTAGTATTTTTATTTTTGGTAAAATTTACCACAATACAAAATAATGATAGAAATAAATAAAGTAATAAAATGTATAGACAGGTCATAGAACTTGTAAAATTGGTGCTTTTAAAGCAATATAATATAATTTATAATAACATTAGGCAAAATGGCATGTGTACATTAAAAATAAAAGCAATTATTTTCAACACAAAATAATATCAAGAGCAGACATTTTCACTTAAAATAACCTAATGAAAACAATTCATTCATCACTTAGTGATTTGGTCTTTTGATTAATTTAAATTTGTATACAGGACTAATAAAATGCACATGCGCAAATTTAAAGCATCGTGTCACATTCAACACAACTCAAAATAATTAAAAACCTATAAAAAAATATTAAATCGAAGATAACAACAGTTCAATAAATTTAAAATTACATACTATTATTATACAGAAGGTACAGAAGAGGGGAAAAATTAATTGATTTTACATTACTTGATTAAAAAACTTATATTAAAAATAGATGTTAATTATAATCCATATTTCATTAAAATTACCTGTACTTTGTTTTTTATTATCGTAACTCGATGTACAACTTCTACTAAGTTTATTATTGATTCAAAATATATAGTATGATTACCTAATGAAAATATATTTGAATGGTATGGCTATAAAAATTTAAATTTCTAAAGACTAGTCCACAATTTTCCACTTTTAAAATAATGAAAGTGCATCAAAAAATAATGAAGTGAAACTGTAAAAATCTCAACATTTTAGAAAAAAACGAAAAAAAAAAACGTTCGCTAACAGTATCGGTATGATAAAGCTATAGATCAGACGGAAATTCCACAGCGTTAAAAAGGGGCCGTATAAAAATTACTAGTACAGAGTAAAGTTACCTTATATATGTATGCACCTCGAAATTATTATTTTTTTTCTCACAAATGAAACTTCAATTTTTGTAATCAAAATAAAAAAAAATTGCATTGTTCACTATAGATACAATCATAATAATAAAGTACTATTGGTGCCATATCAACTGTACAAGGTCTGGATTATCAGTAATACTATATAGCTATTGTTATTAAAATTTCATAGGCTTTATCTATAGAATATGTTAATACTGCTTAAACGATGCAGTTTTTCCCTTTCTAACATTATTGTTGAAATCGATCCTGCATCTAATTATATTACTTAATAGTTAAAATTGGGGAAAAAACACTGGTACATTAGTTTACTTTTCATGTGATGACAATGTGATGTTATAAGTTCTAACTTTATTATTCTTAACACGCATTAACCAAAAACAGTCGAATGTGGTGTTCTGATAAAAAAAAAGTTTTAAACTCAAGCTGTGCTGAAAATATTAAAGCTAAAAATGTGCATTTTCATAATAAACCGTTCCAGGCTGGGAGCGAAGAGCGAGCCCCGATCCACACACCGAATAACTTATTATTTACAAAGTATTCTATAAAGTATGTCCTATTACTATGACTAAAATAAAACGATTTGTCGCTTAACCACATTATTATGACAGATAATTTCTCTTATTTACAAAAATTTTCTATACAATCATTAAAATTACAAAAAAAAAAAAAAGTAACATTGTACTCGTAACTTATACATAACAACCCTTCATTCGAATGTACTTATGTATGTGATTATCTACGGTCTAATCACCCGCCGTTTATATACACACTAGTCGTTAGTCGAGACATAACTGATCACAAGGGACGAAAATAAGAACAAATGAGGAACAAATATACTACCACTAACCGTTCATCGACCCCACCCGGAGGTTAACTCATATCACATCAAATCAATTAACAACGGTCGTTTACACACACCCGTTGGCTCCCTACCAATCTATTACATAAAACGATTACAACTTAAGAAATTATTTACACAATATATAAAAACTTATCACAAAATAAGTAATATTTAAATGTAAAACCAATGTAATATACAATCCAACAATTTAAACACTGGGTAGATTCAAAAAGAGATCACAACAAGATTCATGAAAACTTTAGTATCGATCGATCGCTCTAGTGGCACTAACGTCAAGATAAAAGGTGGGAAGTATAGCGATATGTGAATATAACTTATTGTCTTACATATGTACATATAAAAAAAAATTGTGCTCGACCCAGTATTCCATCACGCACCTTAACAACTTCCAGACGACAGCCAGAAGAGAACATCCACTTTCAACGTTCCACGGGAGTCACATTAGCGTCCTACGGTTTCTAATTTATTAGATTAAGTCTAAACCAGTAAAATATGTACTTATAATTATGCTACAAAGTATTTATGCCGAACGCTGTGTCCGCGTCAATTCTTTGGATCACAACGCTTACGTAGAGTAGTTTATGAGATAAGTTCAACAATATGTGTGCTTACACTTCGCTCACTACACTCCATTATATAACACCAGTATAATTGACCATCAGATCGTTCCTTGTGTCGTTCAATTCAAATACTTGCGACACTTTTTGGCGCCACACGTGCACGGTATCTTGACCTCCTCGAATGGGAACTTGTAGTCGTAAGTGAGCTCCTCGCCGACGGTGATGCGACGCAGGGCAAAGATCAGTATGTGTTTGTGGCCGTGGATGTCGACGACGCGGGAGTAACAGTTGGGCTGGAACAATTGAAAAAAAAAATAAAGAAATTGTAATATACTGTTGATAACAAATATATGTTTTTAGGTTTATTCTCCATTAAGAAAAATATTTTTAAAAATATTTAATAAATATCATTTTTAACAGACATTAGATTTCTGTATAGTATTTTTTTTTAAATCTCTATAAAGAGATGCGAACGCAGCAAAAATTGACGACCTATGTCGATAATACGTATAGCTTAACGGCCCAGAGTCCTGCTAAGTTCAATGTTTCACATGTTTTATAAAAATATTAATGACATAACAACTTACATCACAAGAATGGTTGATAAATCTCGCAGCGTTCCCTTTGAGTGTGGCATCGACAACAAGATTGTCGTCAATGCGGAACATGTAACAACCTCCGACTCCGCGCCGTCCGCTCATCGCCTCGTATTTCTTCTCGCGCTGATCCGCTAAAACGGCACGTATCACTTCGCCGGCATACTCTATTACCATATCACCTGAGAGAAAAAAATATATTTTATTATTTATTAGAAGAAAGGCCAGCCGTGGCGCAGTGGCACAAAGTGTGACTGTAAAACCGACTGGTTGTGGGTTCGATCCCCACTCGAAGAGATGAAATATTTACTTAAATTTATATTTCCATTTCTTCGCTCTGGTGTCGAGGTTAAGCGCGGCGTTGAGTTCTGCCACTCAACACGCAATGCCTCCAGAGTTCGGCAGAAAGTGGGGAACGGAGTGTCTTAGCACAAGGTTCCCTCTGCCTACCCTGCTGTGTGCGGGATACAGCGTGAAGCTGATTTTGATTTATTAGAAGAAAGAAATTTCTATTGAACAACAAAAATATATAATTTAACAACAATATAATATTATACCTTCTTCAATATCTCGTTTACAGAATAGGCCTCGTCCGTGAATGTGAGAACGGTAAACACCGACAGACACTTTCGATGTTTCTTTTAACTGTCTAAATCTCATTGCTGGAGGTAAAGTCGCCAATCGTCTGAAATTAAAAACGGGTTTTTGTATTATATAAAAAATGGTTTTTGATTTTTATAATAAGTACAACGGTTTAAAATCAAGAATATTGTGCATAAGGACACATTCTCCTTACTGTTACAAATAAATTAAACCTTTGTAAACATCCGTCAACAGCAGTCAGTAACAAGAATATTTCGGAGTTCTTAAAAATATTTATAAATAATAATAATGACCTTGATATAGAACTTTCTCCCTCTTGACCGCCGAAAGGTGGGGGCTCTTCTCTAAAAGGCGAAGCCATCCAGCTAAACATATCATGATTTTGTTTTCTAGCAACAGGTCCCGTCCGTGCGCTTCCCCAAGGGCTCTCTTTGAAACCCTCACTTAAGTCCAAATCATTGTCCCAACTGTTTAATGCTCGTCCTTGACGTACTTTATATTTAGAGCATCGATTTGCCTAAATGATTAAAAAATAAAAAAAAAGAAATGAAATAAAGATAAATAAAAATATATAGCACGCATAGTTGCACTAAGAAAACTTAAAAATACTTACGCCTGGTAGTTGTTCAATCAAATATCTCAATGCATTATTGTTTAGGCCCAGCAAATGAGCTCCGGATAAAGCTGATGGTAAGTTGTATTGAATTAATGGTAAACCGGACTGTTTTCTTGCGTTTTGAACTGACTCTATAACCTTAGCCCAAAGGTCAGTTAAAGATGAGGAAGAGTAGTTAAAACCATCCTCGGATGATACTTCATATATGAGCTTTGGCCCATCGTCTTTAGGTGGTTCTGGAGCGGGTTTCGGTTGCGATAATCGGTTTTCTTGGCCCTTCAGTGCTTTGTTTTGTTTCTTCATGGCCACCGTTTCACCATCTGACTTTTTATCTATTAGAGGACGTTTTAATATTTTGGTATTCGTATTGGGTAATTTCGCGGTCACGTTTGCTTTATTAGTATCTTTTTCTACTAAAACTTTTGGTATATCTGGTGTAACATCTAAGCTGGGTAGCGATGTCATTTTTGGTGTAGTTTCTACAGGTTCTGTATTACGAATAGCTGGAATTGAAAGGGACGCGGAGCTTGTAGTTGGTTGCTGCATTTCATTGGATAGTTGTATAGCTCGAACAGCGTCACGTTCTTCTTTTTCCCGTTTAGCTTTCTCCAATTCCATCATCCTTTTAGATTCTTCAATTGCTTTTTCGAGGTCACTATCAACATTTTCATCTTTTATATTTAAATCAGGCATATCATGACTCACTGGTCTATGTTTAGGTACAGCAGGAGTCTTCGTTCCGGTTGTTTTGGAAACTTTACTTTGGCCATCCCTGTGTAATGGCAGCACTCTGTTCATTGGCCGCATTGACATTGGATTAACAACATTAGTTGGTATGCCAGATTGTTGAGTAGGTGGCGCTTTAGGTAGAGTTATACTAGAACTGTTTTGACTGGGCAAATTAATTGTGCTGTTCTGAACAGGAATGCAAATCATGTTACTATTGTTATTACTGTTTTGATTTTGTATTATATTAGAATTCGTTTGAAGTGGAAAACTTAAATCTGCCGCTGCCTTTGAAGCGATTTTGGGATCAACGAGATTATTTTGCACTGTTATGTTTACAGTATTATTGCTAGAGTTTACATTTATGTTCATTGGTGCACTATTTGGTATCGCTTGAAAAGGAACATTGATCATTGTACTACTTTCACTTTTTTGTTGATATGTTAAAGAATCACCAGATATTCCAGGAACATTATTGCTGGTGTTATTTGTCACTACACGAATATTGTGTTGCTGTGACATATGTTGGCTCATATTATTTTCAATATTGGCGTTATTTAATCTATTTCTTTCCGGTAGATTGATTACCCTATTATTATTTGGAGAATTCATTTGCATAAATCCTATTTGATTATTGACGGATATGTTATGATTTTGCTTTTGTTCATTGTTGGTAACCAAGTTAGCTTTTGAGCAATCAGCGGCAGAAATATTATTAATAGTAGGTGGAGGTGGTGGTCCCATTACATTTTTACTTCTTACTGAATCTTGCCCAAATTTAGATTGATCAGGAACCGTCATATTGGATCTGTTCAGTTGATTGTCTAGGCTTGTTATTTGAGATTGATTCGAATTGCTAGTATTTAAACTGCAACTATTTATGTTCATTTGAGTATTATTTGGCACTTGACTACTCAATATCTGATTTTGATGGTTATTTGAATGAGACTGCGTATTATTTATCATCATATGACTCGTATTACTTGACATTATGTTCGTTACGTTATGATCTGAAGTATTATTGCAATTCATTAGCATATCATGACCTGACATGTTGTTTTGATTATTACCGCCGTAAACTGAGTTATTACTAACGTTATTAATCATCATATTGTTGGACATATTGGTATTGTTCATGTTCATACTGTGCATGGTACTGGCAGTATTGCTCATGTTCATATTATTGTTGGTATTAATATTAGCACACATGTCAAATGACTGATTGTTATTAAATTGATTTGCAGTGTTCGAACAGCTTCCACTACACGAGTTTTGAATCTCGTTTTTAATATCCGGAATGTTGGGCATATGCATAATCTGATTATTTATTGATTGGTGAGTAGAGTTGGTCATTTGCATTGAGTTGTTCATATTATTATGCATATTCATACTATTCATCGAATTAAGATTATTCATCTGATGTTGCATAAGATTATTATGTTCCAAAGAGTTTCTATTACTCTGCATTTGGTTCATAGAACTTAAATTTTGCATTCCCATAGAATTGTTATCATGTCTATTATGAATGTTCGACATTACTCCGGAATTATCTAATTGATTTCCCAGACCCATATTTACATTGTTGCTAGTCATATGGTGCATATGCATAGTATTTTCCATTTGTTGTCGGTTGTGCATTTGATTTGATACATGTTGATGCATTCCCAATAGATTATTATCAATATGCTGGCGATTGTTCTGTAACTGCATCATATTTGACATTTGGTGTTGGTGATGGTGAATATTATCCATTTGTCTATTTTGTTGAATAGACATCTGTTGATTCATATGCATATTATTTTCCATTTGAGATCGATTGTTAGTTGGCGTTATGTGATGATTCATTTGCTGCATAGAGTGCATTTGTTGATTATGTAAAGATTCAATAGATCGATTATTTGCATGAATTTGATGATTGACTGAATTCATATTATGTGACTGCATATTATCCATAATCATTCTGTTATTTTGCATATTACTCATGTTAGAAAGAGATTGATTGACATGCATGTGGTTTAAATCGCTAAGATCATTACGATTCATTGTGTGATTATTCATATTATGCATATTCATATTCTGATTCATAATATTATTGTTATCAGGCGTAGCTCTATTAGATAACATGTTGTTGTTTTGGTTATGGGTTTGTTGACCATTGATAAGGTTATCGTGAAATTGTCTATTTGATGGCACCTGATTTATTTGTAATTGATTACTATTCTCAACGTGACGATTATGTTGAATCTGTCCATTCATAATGTGGATTTGATTTGAAGACGAATGTTGATTATTGTCATGAGACATCATTTGCATGTTATTATGCGACATATTAGGACCACTTATAGATGTAGTATTCATGTCATGTTGTTGATTATTTTCACTGGAGACTGACATATTTACACGACTATTTACTACTTCTTGACAAGACATATTTATATTTTGCATTGAGGTGTTCACCGAATTCATAAGCTGTATTTGACCATGTGAAGAGTTGTTTGTAATTGAGCACATTTGGTTTTGGTTGTTCGACATATTTATAGAATTCTGATTATTAGATACTTGCGGACGTATCATATTTGGTGGTATTATACTAATTGAGGGAGAATTATTCATGTTCCCTGCAACTTGGCAACTGCTTAATTTATGAATATTTATTGAATTTTGCATATTATCATTACTTTGCTTATTATCATTTGGCCCCATATTTTGGAAACTCTTTTCATTCTGAGCATGTTGTTGTGAATGTGACGCCATGATTTCTTGAGAAAAATTTAAATGTCCTCCCTCAGCTTTTGAAAGTGCGTTGATTTTGCTTAATTTTAACGTTGTGTCAGCGTCAAAGTTGTTGTTCATAGATGAAGACGGTGGATATATATTTCCAGCAGTTATTTGTATTACATTATTAGAAGTAGAATGCGTAATGTGATGGCTTGCATTTATATTCGATTCGAATTGTTGTGAATGCATATTAGTTGTCATTGAATTTCCAGTATTATTCATAGATAACATACAATTTTGGTTTTCTTTTGCCGATTCATTGTGAGATATTTGTCTTCCACCTGTCAGCATATTATTTTGAGCTGAAGCATTTTGTGTTATATTGATGTTCTTCATCCCTAAATTATGTAAATCCGGTTTGTTCTCAGTTAGCCTCCATGGAGTCGGAGACTTCATACTTTGAGTTACGCTTATTGTGGGTAAGCTGGAGCAATTTGAACTTTCATGGAGATTGCCGCTAATCTCAATGACGTGAGAGTTTTCAATTTTCATAGATCCATTTTTATTAGTAGGCGCTATTGAACTTGACACAATAGGCTGAGATAATTGAAGGGATTGCATTGAATACGAATTGGCTGCGTTAGGAATAGATTGAGAAATAGCCATTACTGGCTGCCCAATTGATGATACGAGGGTCACATTCGGCGACATCGACACATTGTTTGGTTTAGACATATTTACTCTTTGAGTGTTTTGAGAAGTATTTGACAACGTCATAGTGTGAATTTGTGATGTTATTGGGTTTAAGTTGGGTTTTGCAGTTATAAAGCTACCAGCTTGTGACCCGATTGTCAGTGAAGAGGGACCCATTTGTATCACTTTGGGTGTTTGGCGGTTATTGTTTCCTTGTTTATCTGGCAACGGCTGTAATGTCAAGTTTGGAACTGTAGTCTTTACATTCTTGAGTACAGGTGACGATTGTACAGATTGGGCTGTTACAACATTCGGGGCGGAAGAAGCGGCCTGTGTAGCAACAGCTTCACCAACATTATTAACTACAACATATCCCGTAGGTACTTCCACAATCGGTTCTATTTTACTCGCTTGGAACACTTGTGTAGTTGTTGCCGAAAAACTGCTGTTTTGTGCGAGAACTCCTTGCATAGCTGTAGATACGAATTGTTGAGACGACATAACTGTATTTTGTACGATTGTTTCCAAACCGTAATATACTGGTTGTGTAGTTGTTAAGTACATGCAACCAGAGGGATCAGTTACCATTTCTAAGGTTGGCGTCGAGCCTAATAATACTTGATCGTTACAAAACTGAGGTAGTATAGTTCCTTGGGGCAAAATAGTCGTTCCAGGTGCAGACGATATTAAAGTATTTCCTTGAGACTGCAGAGCATTAGGTATGATTGTTGTTTGTCCATTTCCAATACCACTTTGTGGTACGACAGTGGCACCTGCTGTTTGCAATGTATTATTTGGTAGAAGTGTTGCAGTTTGCGAAGTTATACTGCCAGGCGCCAGGCCTTGAATCGTGCCTTGCGGTATTATAGTTGTCCCATTTTGAGTATGAATTGCTTGTGGCAGTATAGTTGGTCCATTGGGACCTTGGGAAATTATGCCTTGAGTTTGAATAGTTCCTTGCGGCAATATTGTCGCACCTTGTTGGATTGCTTGAGGTAATATACCTACATTGCCTTGTGGCAGCAATACTGGTATTCCTCCACTGGGGACTGCAACTAAGCCCCCTGATTCTGTTTGCTGTATTTGGAATGTTTGAGGAACAAGACCACTTTGAGAAATAAATTGCGTCGGTCCCGTTTTAAAGTCTCCTTGGGGCGCTATTGTCGCTATATATTGCATGTTTTGATTCTGTTGTTGAGACAACGCCTCTACATAAGCTGACATTATGTTTTGGTTAGCAACAGGTTGTACAATTATAGATGGCTGACCAGTCTGATTGTTAGTTTGTAACTGTATAACAGTATTTCCTGGTCCAAGAGGAGATTGATTAATCGTTGTAAAAGTCTTCTCTAATTTAGTGTGCCTCTTAATTGTTGTTGGTTTAGGCATTGGACGGCCCCTTCCTCGATTAGCAGCTTGAAATATCGGTTTAGGATGGACAGGCGCAGGTTGTTTCTTAGGCGACTTTTGCGGCGCATGGGGAAGTATAATCTGTTGCTTAGTGTGTGTATTAGGTGAAGAAAGTCGTTGAGCAGTCATCGCTGGAACCACTATTGTAGGATTACCTTGGATTTGTGGTCGAATCATTGGTTGAATATTTTGTATAATTGAAGTACTCGGCATCCCTTGTATTGAATTGACCGGTAGCGCTATAGAAGACGCGCTTGCCATATTAGGAAAATTTGCTATTTGGCTCTTGCCCTGGATAATGGGCGTAATACCTCCTGTCTGATTAGTAGGAATAGTCAAGACTTGATTCGAGTTAGATGTCAAAACTTGAATCCCACCAGTTCCAGAGAGTAGGTGCGTCATATCACTTCCTTGTATCTGTTGTATGTTGGCATTCCCATTTCCTGGCTTCACGCAGATATTATAAGGTAGCAAACCAGGTTGTGTAATTATTTGTGGTGCCATCATTTTCTGACCAGCCGAACTGGTTTTGGGAGGTAGAAGCATTTGTGGCGTAACAACAATTTGAGGCGATGATAGTACTTGTTGATTTGCAGACACTTGTACGTTTGTAGTTTTACTTTGATCAAATATCACTGTACCAGATTTCATTTGCTCTGTAATTGTCATAGTCATCTCGTTAGTTGGGCCTGGTGAGGGAGTTTCAACAATTGTGCCGTTAATAGTAATTTGCCGAGTGTTGATTGATGTCCTTCTAGCAGATATACCTTCAGCTTTTACGGTATTCTCAGTGCCACTTACCACTCCAGCATGAATGATCATCGGCTGTGCAAAAGCGCCTGCAGAGTTATTGAGGAAAGCATTTTGCAAAGTTGTTAAAGTTCTATTCTCAGGAGATTTAGGATTCTCGCTTTCACTTTCACTAGTGGACATCATATCACAAGATGGTATATGTCTATCATAAGACTCTTTATTTCTGTATGTGCACTGACATCTGTCACATCTAACTAACTGCTCCATTTGGCCTGGAATACCAGAATTATCATCTAACGGTCGCATAACTAACTCTGGTTGGTTTAGTGGATTTCCTGCAATTGTTACAGTATAAGTACTTTCAGTTCCACTAGCTCTGTATAGAAATTGGTTAGATTGATTCTTTAAAGCATCACTTCCCAGATGATCTTCTGCACCATCTAGTTGTTGAATTGGAGTAAAATCATCTTGGGGACTACCGGGACGAGAGCTACAATTGCTTTCGGAACCTGACCAATCGGCGGCTCCATCTAATTGTGAAATTGGACTACAATGTATTTTCGTGTAAAAATCTATTACGTCAGGATAATACCCTTCAGTTTTATCATTTTTACTTTCGGTATTAGATTCATCTTTTTGTTTGGGTGATGTTGTACAATAATTGAGACCTGATGTGTGGGGTGCTTCATTACAAACATCGCTCGTAGTTGTCTCACATTTAGGTTTTTTATCAATATTGGTTCTGTCTATTTCTTTTATGGATTCTAAAGAATTTTCAGTCAGTCTCTGTATTGGACTCAATTTACCAGTAAAAGTTGATGATTTCCCCATTTTGCACCTTTTTATTGTAGATGACAGTAAGCTTGTGTCAAATTTATTATTCCAGGTCAAACTTGTGGACCGCTGTTGACCTCTACCTGTTGTCAATGATTTGAGGTTATGGTTTTGTAGCAACATTTCTGACTTGCTTCTCTTCAATTCTTTATTTCCCGATTCCAAACGAGCATTAAAAAGTTCATCAATAAAATCATTTGAGCGTGAATCTGACTTATCATCTGACTGGCTCATTGCTCCAATGAACTCATTTTTAAGATCCATGGCTACAAGATCTTCGTAAGACATTAATTTAGGAAAAATATCTTGCATTGATATACCGTCCAGTAAGTCGTGGTTTAAATCTTCGAATATAGCATCTTTTACTTCAGGAGGGAGAAGATCCGCTGTATTTTGAGGTTCATCTTCGTCTTGCTGTTCTTGCTTGCAAACATTATCCAGTAAATATTCAACAACTTGTTTTACAGCTAAAACTTCTAAAGTTACAGTATTTCCAAATTTGATTGGAGATTTGTCATTTTTAAACATGAGAACAGTCTTACTAGAGCCAGTTTCCAAGCTCTCGTGCCACGCACCGATTTCAGCCATAACTCGCTCCACCACTTGATCATCCATTGTGTGATCAACAGTGATGTTGACACCAAAATCAAATCCAGGCATTGGTTCTGCTAAGATTAGTTTAGTCTTTATGGTGTATCTAACAATCTTCGTTGGTTTTTTACAAGACCAAAATAGTCGACTACAAGAGAAATCTACTGGCATCAAGAACTCTTCATAATCTGATACTGATGGTACAATTTTTCCGAGACTATGAACAGTAAGAGAACCCATAAGAAACTGTACCTTGTTTATTTCACTGTAACGCTTCTTTTTCTTATCAAGCTCTACATACACTGGTCTTGTTAATTCAAAGTCTGCGTCTTTTTGCAGGCTCTTCTTAGGTACATCTTTGCCGTGTGTTGGACAGAAAACTCTCTTGTCATCCATAAACGCACAACTAGCTTTTCTCGCACAAGCGTAATGATACGTTTCGCTGCAATTTTTTGCGCAACATCCAACACTTGCACCTTTTACTTCGCATTCGGCGCATTTAATCATCTTTCCCCTAGATATTGCTGAATGTACATTTTGAAGTGATCCATCAATTTCTTCAAACACTTCTGCAGACCACAGGGCACAGTTTGCATGGATCCAATCATTTTGCCCACAATAAAGCAAACGTCCTTCCATAGACGAAAGTCCATCGCCAGTAGTTTTACATAGAATGCAAATCCTAGAATCAACCATAGGATAGAACTCAAGCAATTCTTCTTCTTCTTTCTGTCCCTCAGATTCTAGTTTAGGGACTATTTGGTCTTGGGGCCTTTCTACATGAGCAGTTGTTTTCGTACCTTTATTATCTGCCATTTCTAAATCCTTAACAGAATCTGTGTCTTCCTGTTCACCTTCAACTTCTAAGTTAGGCTGTAGACAGTTGCTTTCACAATCAAACCAGGGAAATGTTTCTGAGAATAGATCTTTATATATTGTTTTAAGGTCAATGTTTGAAGTTCTCTCAATGACATCTCTCATGTCGTGGTTAAAGTCTTTGAGAGAGATGTATTCATCACTGTTCACTCTCTTCTTTATATCAAGTAGTGATGGTGAAATCAATCTACTTAAATCTTCAAGATTGTCAATTGACATATTTGATTGCCTAATAATGGCTGGACTGAGATCTTGTTCACTACGAGCATGATGAAATGTTTTGACTGGTTCATCATCATCTGATATTGGTTCGTATTTATCATCATGTATGGTTGTGGGCAGCATTGTAGTTGCTTTTTCTGTTTTAGCCTGAGGTGGGTAATTTTCATGGACTTCTACACATGGAGCATTAAAGTCAGTCTTGTTGTTATATAGACCAGTAGAAAAACATATTTCCTTATTTTGCATCAATGGTTCTTGAAGATTAACAACTTTATGTGTTGTATGAGGAATTTCTTCCTTTTCCATTTCAACATCAGAGAGTAAAGATGAACAATGCCATATTTGGGAATTGTTAGGATCATCAAATTTGTTTTGGGCGAGATTGTTGCTGCGCCGTCCTCTTGCGGTGTTCCTGTAAACTTTAGTTTCAGTTGTATTTTTCATTGCTTCATCATTATTATCAAAGTGGAGTTTTCTGATGGCCTGTGGCGACATCAATCGGTAAGGCTTGTTAGGCACTGGAGTGTTCTTATGTGGTGTTAGCTTTAGTAGTGCACAAGCTTTTTTATTTTTGGCAAGCAGCTTCAGTAGATGAAGGAGTCTGCCTTTCAAATGCTCCGTTATCATTTTTCTCCATGGAGGATCATTGGGCATACATTTGCAACAAATATATTCAATAGAAGGTGGCAAAGCCGACAGTAATTGATAATCTTCTCCAGACAAACCTTCACAGCTGGCGTGGACCCATCTACCGCACCATCCACATTCCATCATCTGTAAAAGATTATATAATTATGTTTTTTTGTATACACAGTATTCGACATCTAAAGGGAGGTAAGAGAAATTGTCGAATGAATTGCTCCGAGTGGAAATCGAACCCATTACTCTCGCGTTTAAAATCTGATGTAGTGCCGGTGCGCAACGACGGCTTCAATCTAATTTTTTGTTGTAACACACGTTTTATATAACAATGATAATAAATATTTTTACTATTTGCATGTTTGCATTATTCTATAATATTACAATTGAATAAGATAATTTATAACAATGGTATTCCACATTAGTTAACCATGCTTTACATGCTTCGGCATCAAGCTTTCTCCCTTATGTTAGGGAAGGTGGGGGGAACCTAGTGAAAAGACACCTTATACCTCACTTTCTACGTAATTCCACTAATTTAGTACCACAAAGAATGCATGAAAATGAAAATTATATTTTCTTTTATCAACTATTAAAAGACGAAATACATACCTTACTATCAAAATCATTGTCCCTATAGCATGCCTGACAGAGGGGACAATAATTGCCTTTTTGCCGTAACTTGAAGCATGGCCGACAAAACGGCAAGCTCCCTACGAACTTGTTCACGCGATTGCTGTCACAACTCTTGCATTTTAAGCACGAAGAGCAAATCTGTAATAACATACGGTTTTTATTTATTTTAAAATAAATTAAAAATATTAGTGCTGTCTCTATTATTTTTGTTTTATTTATTTATAAATTAGAAACTAAATGCTAATAATTAAAATCTTCATTTACTTAATGAACTATGAAATTTCAATAATATGATTAACTATCACGCTGTTTCCCGTACAAAGCAGGGTACGTAGTGCTAAGACACTCCGCTCCCTTTTTTCGCTGAATTGTCCGCCTTGGCCTTGGGTGTTAAGTGACAGAACGTAACGCAACGCTTTTCCTCGTTAAAAAAGTGAGGAAATAAATCAATAAATAATTCATTATCTCTAGTAGGAATCTAACTCACAACCTGTAGCGTTCGTTCGTTTTTAAGATTCTCTTATTACCTGTTAACTTTTTTTACATTCTCTAGACGAGTTTACCAGAGTTATAAAAAAAGTAATAAGTGTATAATAACTCAGAAATATTATTATTTTTAAGGCAATGCATTCAAAACCCTTAAAAAGCTTATAAAGCTTTCCTCATAAACGCACCTGCGGCCAGTCACTCCTGTGGTCGGGCGGCGCGGCGGGCAGGCAGGCGGCGTGGTAGGGGCGCGCGCAGGTGCGGCAGCGCAGGCGGGCGGCGGGGCGCGCGCACGCCGCGCACCACACGCAGCGCGCGCACGTCCACGCGCCGCCGCCGCCGCCCGCCTCCTCCGCGCACCACACGTGGTACCACTCGCAGCAGCTGCCGCACACCAGCATCTGGAATTTGGTGGCAGGATATGTAGTATAGGACGGTATGATCGATGAGTCGTGGCCGTGATAAGTTAGCTGTAGATGATGGCTGAGCGAGAGATATTCAAAGCTTGATTTCAGGATTTTTTCTTACTTTTGGTTATTTACTTCCCGAGTAAACTCAGAACTCATAGAGCTATATAAAAATATTTCAGTATTTCTTTTTCAACCCTTACAATTATATTACGTTTAGGAATTTTCAATCGTCAATTTTACTTTAATAATTAAATAATAGTTTAATTACAAATAACAAGTCGAAAAGAGTTTACGAAAGCAGGGCACAAGTCAACGGCGTAGTAGTAAAGTATAAAAAAGTTGAAATAAGACTTTTAATTTAATAGCTCTTTATGACAAATGATGGTACGAATTTATCTTTTACTCCAAACATAAATATGTTAAGAATGTGTATAAAAATTTTAACATAGCAGGACTCAAACCTGCACCTCTTCGAACTTTTTTTAGCTTCACACTCTTTCTCATTGCATAGCATGGTTGGAAGAGAGAAGCTGGGAGCCTATAATTGAGACACTTCAATCCCTATTTTCCGCCGAATTCTTGAGGCATTCGTTGCCAATGCCAATTTGTGGCGGAACACGATCTCCAACGCTCCAACGCTTAAAAAACCAAACCCACAGCCAGCATGTTTAGTTGCACGTGCTGGCCCCTGCACTACGACTGCCTCTTTCAATTCTTTTGGATTAAAAATAATAACTCATACTTTATAGTGTAAATTGTCTTACCTTCTCTTTACCAGCACTGCCGCATAGAAAGCAAAGCTTTGCTAAAGTGAATGGGAGAGTGCCAATGAGACCAAATCCAGAATTACAAACTTCGTCTGGGTCATAGCTTTCCCAAAAGTCAACACAAATCAATTCAGGACGATTCTGACCACATTTTTGAGCACGACCACGAATCTGAAATCAAATACATAAATAATATTTACATAATTGTGAATAAACAATTTCTGTAACTTAATAAATACATTGCAGTTTTTTTTTGTTATTACAATTGAAAACCCTAACCCAATTTCTACAGGCAAAATTTATATAAAAATCTTAGCCAACCTTTTATTATAAATCTTCAGAGTAAAATTAATAAATAAATGTAAAAATAATATAAAAATAATAGTAATGTGTGTAGATAACGCAGTCATGGCGCAAGGATACAAACGTGCGACTGCAAACACGACAGGTTGTAGAGTGGCGGAATGAAATATTTCATTTTTTCATTTCGTCCCTCTAGTAACGAGCCAAAGTGCGGCATTTAGTCCCGTCAAGACGCAATGCTATTAGAATACAGAAAATTTTAAAGATACTTACATTAGTAATATTAGTGAGTGGTTTCATTGTTGTCTTCTTTGGAACCAAATCCATAATAGTTTCATCCTCACTAGACTCGTTCTTATTTTGAGGCTTTGCAACAATTGTAGCTTCTACCTTTCTCTTTTTGGGCTCTACATGAATTTCTTGCTCACTATCCTTAGCAATAATAGCTTCTGGTACAATCTGTAGAGGCTTATTCTCTGTATCTAATTCTGAATCCAAGCTTGGCACAATTGGACTGACTCTTTCTTTTTCATCAACAGGCATAGAAGTATCATCATCGGATTGTAACAATTTATCCTTTTCTTTCTCTTCTTGAGTTGGGAATGTTGCAATCGGTTGACCCAATACAATAGATGCACTACGACAAACATGTTTGACCCTGGGTCCTTTAAGTTCCATCTTTTGGCGCTTAGGATCTTCTGTTTGTTTAGATTCACTCTTATCTTTCTTTCGCACCTTAACTCTTGTTATGCGACGCTTTCTACTACTGCCAAACTCTTCATTAGATTCATCGTTGACTTGATCTTTTTGTTGTTTTACATCCTCCTATAAATAGAACAACATCAAAATATAAACAACTAATTAAAACTAGTAAAACTAAATAAATAAATAAAACGAACAAAATTTTATAGGTAAACAACATATAAAGCATTTAGATACAAATATATACCTATTATAAAATAAATTTAAATGATCCTACCTCAGGTTTTTCTGCTTCTTCAGGTTTTTGTATTGTTTTAATAGCAAAAATGTTGTTATCACTTTCAGGTACTAGAGAAGTGAATGGAGATTGAGTTGTAGAAGTGTTACTCGATCCTATCCTGAGTGGATGAGGCTGCGCCAATGATGCAGTAGGTTTAGACCCACTTCTCATATAAGAGGGTAGCATTGCAGTTAGAGTAGTTCTTATGTGTGGAGGCACTTGGAATGCTTTTAAACACAGTTTTAACCAACAAGCTGGACATCGAGATTTGTTTGTACATTTAAGTAGTTTCCATTGTTGTGATCTAACCACAGGCGGCACATGACAGTTACCTAAAATGAAAAAATCAATAATAATATTGGTCATTGCAATCAATATATAGACAAACTTTTAAAATTTTATTTACCTTCGCCTCTTACACAATGAGTAACAACAGGTTGAGTTCTTAAAACCATCTTGTCTTTTTTAAGCAGCTTTGAAATAAATTTGCGACAGGATTCACAAGAATAGATGCCAAATTTTCGAGCTTGACGCACAAATCTATAAAATCGTACTGCACCACATACTCCACACGTAACTGTTGCTGGAGGATTGTTAGCTAAAAAAAATACTAGTTTGTTAAACATTTCTAAAAAAAATTACAATACATTTTATTCTGTATAGTTATAGTACATTGATCTAAAACATTAAATGGCAGACTTGTTGTCTAACCAGACTGAAGAAACAGTAACACATTTAAAATATAACCATTTTCCATGTAAATTCAAAGTGAAAAATCTTATATTTCAAATCTATCCAATATTTCAAGGCCAAAAAAATCTATACTACACAATGAATAATGTGATACAAAAAACATCTTACATGATACTGTTGTGAGGGCTGAAAATGGTCCATCAAGTCCAGTTGTAGATGGTGCAGGGCTTGTTAACTGTAGCCTGGCTTCTCTAATAATTACTTTACCACTTAGTAACTGGGATGCAGAAGATTTATCCTTTTCTGGACTAGCAGGTGGTTGCTTATCGCCTTCTTCTCCACTCCCTTCTAAACTCTCACTCTCCCAGCTTTCCTCAGATTCAGAACCACTACTGCTAGTTGAGCTGCTTGCATCCGAAATATCCATGAGCTTCCTCATAGCATGTCCTGATCTATCTTCTTTATTTGGTTCAGGGGATTTAACCTTCTCCAAATTCTCAACAATGGGATTTTCATCTTGTGATGATTCTTGCTCCTTATCATAAGAAAAAAAGTCTCTCACAACTTTTCTAGAACTAGAATTTGTCAGATTAGAAAATGAGTTACTTGATGTTTTATCCTTAAACAGACTAGATGTAAGTATAACTTTGTCTCTAGTCTTTTCATTTTCACTAGGCTTCTCTGAATCTTCTTCATCTTGGCTACCTTCATCATCATGTATATTATTAAATACTAGTCTTTTTAATTTTGGTTTCTTGAGAACTTTGCCAGATGACAGACTACTTGTAACCATTGCTTGTTCATCTCCATCGATAAACTTTTTATTAGGTTTTATCACTCTTGATGAATGGCTACTTCTTACAGGCAACACAAATTTGCTGTTGCCATTATCAACTGGGGATGAATTTCTTGGTGGTGGTGATGTACTTCGGATATCACTAAACTGTGAAAATTTATTTGTCGGTTTAGAAAGTGGATTGAGATTTTTTCTTTGATAGCCTTCTTGGTGTTCTAAGGATGATTTAGAACTCAAATCAGTTAACTTGGCAGGCTTCAGGATGCTATTAAAAGTTGAATATTCAGATTGTTTTAATGATGACTTCTTCTTAATTATAGAAACAAGTGGAGCGTGATGTTTTATTGGAACTTTTTTTAATGGCAAGAATATATCTTCACAACTTTCAACTGTACCAAATGTCACTGTTTTCTTAACTGGTTTAGGTTTATCATTTTTAGGCATATCCATTTTATTTTGTGATCTTGTCCGCACTGGAGATTTAGAGGAATCAGTAGTAGTATTATCTATGTTATCCTGTTTATTTTTAACAATACTATTGGTTACTTTATTCTCATTTGCTGTATTTGCCTCATTCTCACTATTGTTCTCCTTCTTCTCTTCTTCCTGGAATATTAAGAATGTGTGCTTAGCTAAGTATGTTCATTCGCTACCTTACTAATATAATTTAATAACAAATATAAAATTGCCTTAATACTATGAATATATAGAAATGTAGCACAAGGCATAGATTGTGAGTTTTGTTATTATTAAGGTCAAACTTATTAATATACATATTGTGTGTGACATTGAGATAAGAAGGACAAGTCATTTTATTCAATTATTGAAATATATATATAAAACTATTTATGAATTCTAATAAAATATCTAACAAACATGGTGAATTTTATATCAAAGGATGCTTCTTAAAACATCTAGCTAATATCATGTCATTCATTTGACATGTATCAATTAGAAAGTGAACATTTGTAGATACAAATGTTATGTTACAATAGTAATGAAATAGTTAAACACTCATGAACCAAAATATATAATTTCCCTTCCTATTATATTGATTGTTATTTTATATACAACATAATACAAACATTATAATATATAATTTGTTTGTTTAAAAGTTAGGTTATAAAACCATTTCAACAAATATAAACATGTGTAATACAGTATATATTGGATATACTTATTAAATGATTATTTATTAATATATTTTCATATTTTTATTGAAAATATCCGTAACTCCTTTGTTGACATTACTATAAATGAATAAAAGCCTGAATGTCAAAATACGTTTTGTATTGGCGCTTCATTACGCTTGGCGCTTCACTTAGCTTGTAGTTATTACGTAAACACAACATATCTTCAAAAACATTTTTTATTTTACATAACATACATCTACTAACAAAAACGTTACTAAGTGCGTTTTACCTCTTTCTCTCCAGCAAAATCGTTGGCAGCCGAACCTCGGCTTGCCGAGTGATTCTCTGGTGCAGTTTCATGATAGACAGCACCAGATAGGACACTAATACGCTTTCTATTCTGGAATTTTAGCGGTTTCCCGGGGAACCTAGACCTTCCCATTTTGATATGCACATAAACGAAGGATACTCAGTGCGTTCCCAGCGGTCGCGATGAAACTGGCGCGCATGCTCCGGCCCGCGCGCTCCGCAACGCCATTCCACTCATTTATGCAATGTGTACGACAAATTACGACGCAGTTTTCATCACAAGCACAAACGAATATAAACACGAAATAAACCCTTCACATTATTTATTAATATTAACACTTTACACTGTTTTTGCAAAAGACGACATCATCCATCATTTTAATGGTAGATTGATCGTTAAACGAGAGCCGTCGTAACGCTTCCATTCAGCGGAGCGTCAGCGATAAAACAAAAGAGAATGTAGTAATGCACTCGTTTCTATCACACAACACATTGATTATAGTAGGTATGTTTTGTTCCATTTGCTAACACAACCGAATTATTGAAATGAATCTCTTGTAATTTGACAAAGATGGCTGTGCGACGCGCTATACGGCTATAACAATAGCGAACACGAGTGATTAACGAGACGAGGCGCGCGAGGCCGCGGTGTGAACGACACCTGGCTCTCGGAGGCCAGTTATGGATTTTGAACCAATCGCGACGTTAATTCGGACCGGTATGAAAACAAACATGTCGTTCGCTACGTCTTGCTCTATATGGTAACTATCTGCATAGACGCGTCACTTTACTCACTCTTCGATGTTTTTTTATCAATAAAAATGTTATGTTTTCATCTCCCTGCACGATTGCTCGGCGGTTATTATTTATGATTGTTCTGATTAGTGAAAAAAATGTACGTAGCATAATATACCATTGTGTGTTATATTTTTTTATGCAGGAACTTTATTTTATAATGATATCTTTGATGTTACTAAATGTTTATATGTTTTTTAATATAAAATTGAAGCGTTAGGCGTGAACTTTATATGATCATTTTATATATAATTTTTATAATTATATATTTTTAATAGAGAGTTTTTCAATAATATATATTTTTATTTATTTACTTATTAAAGAAATTATAATTTAATGATGTAATATAAATACAATATAATGTTATATAAAAATAATAATTAATTAATTTTCACTAACCCTATTATTACTACATATAATATTTTATAACATAATTTTAAGTTTTTTTTTCTAATCACCATGTATAAACTTAATTAAAAGTAATTTATAAAATGTTTTCTTATTTTAAAAATAAGTATCTACATAGCGGTGATAAATTATAAATCTGATTTGTAATTTAAAAAAATATTTACACCCATAATGAAAACCATACATACATATTTCTAAGCATATTGTATAGTTACCCGCACCCTACTTATAATGTACCCCTAAACTCTACCGGTCGATCATGCGTAAAGGGCCGGAGAAGGGATGCAAAAAGGGAAGAGCACCGATGCTTTAACTATAGAAAATATAAGTACACATACATCTTATGAGAGTCAAATATATTTAAAAATAGTAATAACTACATGATAACGCTCTGCTATTTTTCATACTGACCTCTAGCGTGAGTTATGAGAACAAAAAGTTCCTTGCTGAAACACTTCCTGAAATACACAGAGAAGCGGCAGCATGCCCTCGTCAGATTTGATTTCGATCGAAGCGAAACAGTTTGCTCACAATTTTCCTTATTTATCACATAAAGTTTACATAATTTAGTTTTTAAACACAAACACTGTATGATATATTATTGAAGTCAGATAGTAAACAACAATTCGCGTGTAAATATTGTGGTAGGAGTTATATTTACATGACTTACGTTGCACTGGTGTTAGTGCGTGAATGTGTAGTAGCGAGACTGGCAACGAGGCGGCGCGCATGCCGCAAGGGACACGATGTAAATATAAAAATGGACAAACTCCCCTTCTGAGGGCTCACCCGAATGAATCACAGTAACTTATAAGAGTTTTTTTTATGTTATAATCAAACATTCACATTCAAATAAGATATCAACACTTGATCACTTAACTTTTTTTACTGCATAAACTTGCAGCGTAGGATTTAAATTTAAGCGGTATCGAATTATAATGTTAACTTCCGTGTAGCTGTTGACAAAATATTGATCGACGCGACTCCCGCCGTCCGTGGACATTTTTCACTGAGAGTGATATTAGGACGAAGGATTATCGTTGTAGATCAACCGCTTACTATCCGTATTGTGTCCAAATACAAGACATTAGATAGACCCACCCGAGCAGGTAGAATTTTTTTTGTGTTATTTGGGTTTTGCTTGCTTGAGTAGGTAAAAAAATCATGAGTCATACTAACATTTAAAATATTAAGGTTTAACATTAAATATTTATTGACCCTGGATTGCTAGGGTTACTTGCCACTGATACGAATTTTATAGCATTTTATTTTGAATTTCTCGTTTCTTTCGTTAGAATATTCAACAATTTTATGACGTGAGGCCATCGTAGCATCGAGCATCGTAGCATCTCACTCGTAACGTTGTGGCTGCGGGTTCGATACCCACACAAAATTTCTATTTAATTACGTAACGACTCTATTTGAAGCGGAAAGTGTAGAAAGGAGTGTCTTAACATTAAGTTTTCTTTCTCTAGTCTGCTGTGTATTCACTTAAAAGAGTAAAAGTTAAATAAATATTTCCGGATTTAAAAATGCCTAACTTTACTTATAAGTGCATAAAGTAAAGTTGTTATATATTAATAAAAAATATTTTTTGCAGAGAAAATGGAATACTTCATTTAAGAAGGCATTGCGACTAAGAGTCTGGCTCCCAGAGTTACTTATGTCGTGACCCATATATCTACGTAACACATAGGCTATAAAATATATAATATACCACACAGCGGAGGATGCAGTCCGAAAAACCAAGCAACGACCACGACCACGACCTTCTACTTCTGAATCTCCACACCTTTTGCTCTGGTGCGACGTTGACACCAGATATTCATGAAAATATAAATTTCCTCGAGTGAGATCAAACCCACAACCTGTCGCGTTACACACAAAGTTACACTTTTCCTAGCTTTAGTGACGAGACAAAGCGCGATGTTGAGATCCACAAATTCAAACGTAATGTCTCCAGAATTTGGTGGGCTTGGGGTGAAAATGTTAGTAAAGTTTATACGCCCACGCCCTTCAGTACTTCATAGTAAATGTTTCTTTTTCCTTAAGAACCTCAGATTATAGGACGACCGTATTTAGGAGGCTTACCTATCGGCATATTGGACCACCAATATTAATATTATTGGTGTAACAGGTACATACATACACTTAGAGAATGTAATAACATTTTACTGAGATGCATTAGACGGGAGTTATCTACATGGCTATTCTAAGATGGACTCAAAGTGTTCACATGTGGGTAATTTCTTAGAGGTGCTCGCTGGTTAATGCGCAGAAACTGTGGAAAATATGGTATTCTAAAATAGGAATTTGTCGAGAAATTTGAATTGACTGAATAAAACGTCTCACATAACAATAATTGAGGTACGGTTTCTCGAAATGCATTTAAAACATTGTCTGTCTTTACGACTGTCTTTACACTAACCCTACATTAAAAAGTAGTCTACAATTTGAATATTTTCTCTATTAGCTAAATAAAATATTTATATACTTATAACTATTGCATTATATTTTAGTAAAACTCATATACACACTATTTTTTTTTTACTAGAAATGTCTAGTTATAATTAATCCTTATTTTTAGTGCATTTTTATCCATCACTTTTATTATCTGTATTTAACTGACATTTCAGAATTGGCGCCAACAATCTATTGTTCAGATTTCAGATCACTTACGATTTTGCAGTTTGCTTTCGGTTACTTTTTGATTACATATAATCGTTTTGGATTGCATATAACCGTTTTCTCAACTATTTAGTACAAATTATTAAAGTTCTTACTGTTCAGTAAATCTTCCATAATTTAGACCCTTATTATAAAACTATTCCATTTATAGAGTTTTCGACTAGATAGTTAGATTTTAGATTTATATCCTAAATTCCTAACTGCAACCAATAATGTCACAAACTGTACTAAAATTTACACGCCTAACTGCAAATGCTTTTTCTCCTAAGAAAGGTTCTGATAAAGCAGCTGGTTTCGACTTAAAAAGGTAAGCTAGAAATAGTACTTAAATTAGCGAATTGACAATGGTACATAGAAAAAATATCGACATTGTCCAAATCTTAGCCAATTCTTCTTCTGTGTACACAAATTGCATGAAATCCTTTAAATATTCCGAACGCTATATAACCAAAGAACTATTAAATAAAACCCTTTACTTTATAATAATGTATTGTGTATTAGATTATCATTATACATTATTTGTGTACACGCTTAATAAATATAATATCATTTGTCATACGATTTTCCCATATAACAAAACCTTTACTATCATACTTATTAATTTTAGTGCATATGATTATGTTGTACCTGCTCGTGGAAAGGAAATTATAAAGACAGATTTGCAAATAGAATTACCGTCAGGATGCTATGGCAGAGTTGCCCCAAGATCTGGGTTAGCTGCTAAAAACTTCATAGATGTTGGAGGTAAAATAACAAAAAATGCAATTTTTTTTAACTTCACACCTTTACATCATACATAATAGGATACATAGAAGTATCCTAATGTTAAAACACTATATTTACTAATCTCCATCAGATTTTTGAGACATGTTGAGTAGCAAAATTCAGTCCCACACTTTGTCTTGTTACATCAAGGATATGAAAATAATTCATTCAGGCGGAAATTCGGCTGGATGGAGAGGCCTATGTCCAGCAGTGTACTAGGACAGGCTGATGATTGAAATGAAATTAATGAAATGAAATTTAAATCATAACCATCAAATTTGCAGTCAGATGCTGTGCTGTGTAATCTACTACAGCCTCATTAACATTTATAATAGTAATAAGCACATTTATTTTAATATGTACGGGCAACTATTTAATGTTATTAATAATCATGCATTTCTTTTTTTCTTATAACATTTTTTATTAACAAATTGTGTATTACATGTATATTACTTACTACTAGTTACTATTTCTAGTATAATATTTTTTTTTAATATTTGTGCAGCATTTAGTTTAGAAGTTATTGCATTTCATACTTATAAGTGTAATGGTTTTAATCTTGAAAGTGTAATATTATACTACAATACTCTAAAGAAGAGTACAATATATAGGGAAGTTAATGTGAACACTAAGTTCTGTATATGCTGTACACTGTATATACAGTATATACTTACTGTGTTAAATATAAGGGAAAAAAAATACTTATCAAAAGCAAATGGTTCTTTGTAAGCTCACTTTACCATTTTAGAAACCTTAAAGATTACTGACTTCCATAAACTATGAACAGAACAGTTTACTGACTCTTTTTTTTAAAGTTAACTAATACAAACTTAAAACTGTTTTATGTAAAATTGTCTAAAAAAAATAGAATTGGTGTAATGCAATGTTAGGTTTTTTTTATTATATATTTGAAAACTTTTATATATTAAAAGTCTTGGTTTTAATTTCTTCTTGGGACTGCAAATGTGTAGCAGTGTTGTGTGTATGGCCAGCTTTAACTGTTAAATTTTTGGTTCTATAGCTGGTGTCATAGATGAAGACTACCGTGGTAACGTTGGAGTGGTGTTATTCAATCATTCTAGTGAAGATTTTGCAGTCAAAAAAGGTGATAGAATCGCTCAACTAATATGTGAAAGAATTTTCTATCCAGATTTAGTTGAAGTTGAGAATCTATCAGAAACAAAAAGAGGAGAAGGTGGTTTTGGGTCTACAGGAACTCAATAAAAGTCTGTGTTATTATAAGATGTATAATTAAGAAATAATTGTAATAAAATAAAAATTATTGAAACTCCTTAAATTGTTTTTTTAGAATTACACCAAATAGTTTATTGTATTATGTACTATTACCCTCAAAATTATCTAATACACTGGAAAAATTCACTTTTTCTTGAACTGGTATGCATCCACTGTTGGACATAACCTCTTTTCTTTTAAGGAAAGGCATAAGGAAACTTTTAATTTTATTGTCTGTTTGTACTCCAAAGTCTGCTTCAGCTTTTCCAACTTGTTTTTCTATTATTTCAACATTTATTTGTAATTTTGATACTACTTCGCTTAAAGTAATAATTTTCTTTGACAGTGTTGTTACTTCATTTCTGTATCGGCAAATATCGTCAGTTACAGTATTGCTGCAATCATTGTTTTTTAATTTTATCATTTGTAAAACACTAGTTAGTTCTTCCAATCTGGTAATCATATTGTCAATAACGTCCTGTACAGTTTGAAATCCATTCGCCAAGTCTATTTTAAAGTATTCGGAATAATCGTTAACCACTTCCTTTAACATATTTAACGATTAAACGCCAAAATCGGGATATAAGTATTCCAAACAACTTGCTATCTTATCAAGCACGTCTGTCACAAGTTTTGACAATCCATGAAAAGAATTCGGGCACAATTTTATTAGTTTTATAAATAATTCCATTTTGGCAAACGAAAACCAAACATTATACTATTTTGTAAAGTCTTCATCTTGTGTAGTATAAATTTTGCAATAAATATAGCCATGACATAATTTATTTTATATTCCATATAAAGCTAGCAAATTCAATAGTTACTAGCGTAGTGCTATTGCTATTTCACTTTAACTTGTTCTTGTATTAACGAATGATAAGAAAGGACAGCATTCTTAAAACCTGTTCTAGATATACTTTAGACTTCTTTGGATTATTATTTATTTTATGCGCCACGAACAGACATCTAAATAAACCTTATGACAGTGTAATAAGGTATACAATCCAATATCCATACCCATTAATTCTGTAATACGCAAAAATATATGAATTGACTTATACATTTTATAAAAATGTAGTATTTTTAAAATTTGTTAATATCAAATATGAATTGTATTGATCATGCTGTTTTACTTTTTTAAGTATTTTGAATTAATTGAGTGAATTTAAAATGTGGCAGAATGTTTTGTTTTCATTGCCATAATAAAAAGAAAAAGTATAATACAGATAATGGTTATTCCGACAGGCGACCCGCGACATTATGCTGAAAATGTAGTACCTACTCTGTGCCTGCTACAATAATAAAATTTTATATTGTATGTTTGATAGTGAATAATCGTATATATTTACTTTTATGAATTAAATAACAGATCAGTTTTGATATGCTGCCTTCGACGGGTTATTTTAAAGGCATAAATTGTCCTTTTTATGATAGTGGCTTGTGTGAGCGGCCCTATTGCCATTTTCGTCATGTTAAAAAGGAATCACAAAATATTTGTTCAGAAGGTATTGAGAGTGGGGAAATTCTTCAAAAATTAGTGTCGGCTGCTGTTCAAAAAGTTTTACAACAAACTGACACTGGTGCAACTTCGCTAACTCAAGGATCTATTTCAGAAAAAGATAGTTTGTTGCCAGGAGTTTCTAAAGTTACGTACAACCCGACACCGATATCAGAGCTTAATAAAATAAATAATATAGATTTTGAAAATATTGATGACATAAACGAACAAAAAAGACGACATATACCAGTGCCATATACACCACGAAAACCAACTAGTTTACCTATTAAGAGGCCTGTTGATACTAATGGCTCAAAATTATTTACTTACACGCCACCAGTAAAATATACTCCAGGATCAGAGGTTGCTCAAATTGACCCATATTTACCAAAAGGTACAGTTGAATCCACTGAAAAGTACTTACCAGGAACTGAGACTTCTATACCAGAGTACACTCCAGATGAAACACAAAACTCAACTAAAGTAAATTACATTCCAACAGATAAAAATGTGCATAAAAAGAAAGTACTAGAATACAAACCGGTAAAACTCAAACCTCAACTAACATCATTAAAATACCAGCCAACGCCAAAATCACTAGTTCCTTGTTTTTCAAGTGACGAGGATGATGAGCCGGAGAATAAAAAAAGAAAACTTTCAAATGACCTTAATGGCTTAGATGATTTAGGACCAGAGTTTGATATATTAGGTCAAATTCTGGATGAGGAGAAGACCGAAAAAGATATTAATAATGTAGTTGGGACTATCAGTTCCAAAGAAGGTAATGACAGTGCAACAGAGAAGAATAAAGAGAAAAGTATCACTCCTAAAGAAAGTACCAAAGAAGGAAAAACTAAGAGTTCTTCTAAGTTAGATAAAAATCGATCTGAAAAAAAAGCAGAAAACAAAGCTAAAGAAAAATCAAAGGAAAAATTAGATGATAAAGGAAGAAAAGAAAAACACACAAATTCTGACAAAAAATCCAGTCACAAAAGCTCCAGCAAGGATCGAAGTAAAACAGATAGAAAAAGTAAAACTGAGAAGAGTTCTCACACAAAAGACAAAAGTTCAGATAAAAGTTCCAGGCATTCAAGTACTTCATCAAGACATTCAAAACATGATAAAAAAGATAAATATGAAGCAAAACATAATGATAATAGTCATCACAAAAGTAGTTATAGTCACTCTAAAGATAAGGATAAAAAAGGCAGTCATAAGAAAAGAAGTGAAAAAGAAAAGACAAAGTCTGCCCTTGATCTTGATGATAACCATTGTTATGAAGAAGAGTTAAATGACATCTCAGAATCAGATGAGGAAACAATTGCTGAAGAATGTAAGAGAATTTTCGAAGAATATGTACCTGAGGAAAAATTACAACCAAAAAATGAAATTGACAAATCAGAAAATGAGCTAGATAATGAAGAATTTATAGTTACAAGTAAAAAAAGGGTATCAAGAACAATTGACAAGAACATAAAAATTATACCCAAAGCTCCTATAAAACCAGATTTTAAAGTTAATGCAGCTCAAGCTATGGCAGAGAGATTAGCTAAAGTTAGAGAATTTCATGCATCTAAAAATTCTGATAGTTCTGTTTCTACTGATCTAAAACCTGAAAATAACAAAATGGTCTTCAGTACACCTCCGAGTAATGTTACTTCAAAAATTCGTATTGCCCATGTTCCATATGCTTCAACATTGTTGTCAGCAAAAAAAACTATTACTCCTAAAAATGTAGCTTCAGAGCCCGACCCGTCCACTAGTAGCACCATTATACAAACTGTCAAAAAAGGTGTTCAGAGAGTAGCACATATTCCTAATGAAAAGTTCATTGATAGACCAGGAGTCCTAGAGCCACTGGGATCTAAAATTCCTGCAAATATTCGATCAACTTATTTAAATATGATGATTGATCACTGTCTAAATATTTATCTCTCCCCTACTGATGCTTATGCTCGAGCCCAGCATGAAGAATTAACAACGAGTAAAAAATGTTCTACTGTACAAATCTATAAAAATTCTGCTGTTTTAACTATAAGTCGATTAAAAAAAGAACTTAGGGAGTGTAATGGTATTAAAAAATCTGGCAATGAATGTATGAGTTTGCAGAAAAATCCACATAGTACAGTAAATAAATCTGGTTCTGCTGGTTCATGGAGCATAGAGAATAAGCATAAAAGGAATTTTGAAGATGTCAATCAATTTACTGGTTCAAAATTATACAACAATATAAAAAAATGGATATTAACAGAAGAGCAACTTAAAGCAAATGGTTTTCCCATGTCACATAGTAGTGGGGAAAAAGGAAGAGCTATAATATATGGCCAAAATAAGAAGAATCCTCCAAAAGGTTTTATAAGAAATTGCTGTAGATGCAAAAAAGATTATACAGTAGACAAAAAAGGTTTTGCAGCTATAAAAGAAGAATGTATATATCATCCAAATAATAAATATAGAGTACGAGGTGAAGTTCGATATCAATGTTGTAGTCAAGATGGCACATCCGATGGTTGTTGTGTAGCATCAAGTCATGTATATGAATATGTAGATTTTGAAAATTTAAAAGGATATGTAAAAACCTTACCCCCCGAGAGTGTTATGGAAGATTATGGTGTATATTCATTAGATTGTGAAATGTGTTATACAACCCATGGTTTAGACTTAACTCGGGTCACAGTAATTAATGCTTCTTGTAAAGTAGTGTACGAAACTCTTATTAAGCCGTTACATCCAATTATTGATTACAACACAAGATACTCAGGCATTACTGAAGAGCAAATGTCTCAAGTGAAAACTACACTACTGGAAGTGCAGGCAACATTGCTTGCAATGTTTAATAGCAAAACTATATTGATAGGACATAGTTTAGAATCTGATTTTAAAGCATTAAAACTTATTCATGACACAGTCGTAGATACAAGTGTTCTGTTTCCTCACAAAATGGGTCCACCTTATAAGAGAGCCCTTAGAAATCTATCATCGGAATATCTAAAGAAAATTATTCAAAATTCTGTTGATGGACATGACAGTGCTGAAGATGCAACTGTTTGTATGGAATTAATACTATTTAAAGTTAGAGAAGATTTAAAAATGAGGTGATGGTAATTTACATGTCATGATTATGGAAAATGTCTTGTTATTAATAACATTTGTCCTGAATGATTTGTATACTGGAATAAATTGCATATTTAAATAATAATTCCACATAACAATTTGTGCCTAGAGTTGATATATCATACTTGCCTATAGTTACTGTAAAGTATTTTAAAAAATTCTCTACAAAGGTAGTGAAAACGTATGCACACATAAAATTGACTCTTAAACTGTAAATGGTATAAAAAAAAACTTTTGTTACCTTATTTATAATTAATCTTTTACATATAAGTTAAAAATATTAATAAGAAACTTTATTTATTTTATAGCAATAAATTGTTACAATAATTCTTATGAAGAAAGTGTAAGCTCTTTGCATAAAATATTTTATAACAAGTTTTTTTTTATTTCCAGTCCAATATAATTTTTATATATTTTTACTACTTTTATAAAAATATATGTTTCAATAAATATCAATACACTTTTTTTGCATATAAATCAGTTCTTAGTTGAGTATTTTAATATGTTTGATACATTTGTTATCAAAGTTGAAAGTGACAGTTTTAATTAAAACACAAATTTAAAACCAAAAATAATATTTACTAGAAGACAAACATTGTACACACACCTACATAAATGTTGAAACTTCAGACCATATAATTTTCTCTTCATTAGAAGGCAAGACAATTGTTTCAACAAAGTTTTAGAAATCTTTCATTGGGACAATTTATGCCTTGAAGATATTATCAATACAGCGGAATTATTTAAATTACATTTAAAAAGGAGCAAACATATAAGTATTGCATATCTTTCGTGAACATTGCTGAAATTTAAATAAATAGTTTTTTTTTAATTCAAAAAACTTTTATTTCGAGTTACAGTTACATATTAACATTACAAATAAAAAAAAAACAACTTTAACAATTAATGTTACCAAAAAAATAAACACAAGCAATGTATAGGTATATATGGATAATGGATATTTGCTCACATTCTACATTTTTTTTAATTTATTGGAAAACAATGAAATATTGTAGTGAATTGTTGCATTAGAATAACACAGTAATTAAAAAAAAATGTAAATTAGAACCAAATAAAAGAATGGCATTATGTTAAATAATATGTGAAATTACTGTCCAAATATTAAATAATGGTTAGTACTTATAATCTTAGCGAGTCTACCATCAATGATTTAGAAATTGCATTTAATTATGTTTATTTTTCTTATACTTATTTTTTCATTCTCTTTATGTATAGTTATTTGATTTCTATTTAGTACTATTTAAATTTGATTTGATATAAGTTATATAACAACACTTGTGAGGCAAGTGTAAGTAACTGCAACACAGTTTTATACTACTGTAGTTTTTGTTATATACTAAAATTTGGAAATAAATATTATTATAATAATAATAATATTGTATTAATATATATTGGTTGCCAGAATCTACGGTACATATATTATATAATTAAATAATTACAATTATAATTTACACACATGTCCCAATGAGTGTATCAAGGTGTTCACCAAATACCATCAAAGATTTCTCAAACAACATATTGTTTGGTTTTTTTGCCTGCTAATCAATAAATGACTGTTCTACACATGCTTTGACTCTTTTTTCATACTCTCGGCGATTCTCCTTATAAAGCTGTGCAGCCATTGAATTTGCTGGTGAATTTGGGTTAGGGTCACTTAATAATGACTGAAAATAGAGAAAAAAAAGTATAATAAAAAAAAACATTAGCATTAGCAAGATAATATTTGCATTTATGTTTTGAAATTACCTGTATTGAAGTTAAAATTGCTGAAACATCATATGTAGGGCTCCATCTATTTTGTAAAATGTCTAAACATATACCACCATCTGCATATACATTAGGATGAAACATTTTAGAAACAAATCTGACTGTTGGTGGTTTGTTAGGGTATTCTTCTGTAAATTCAATTGTTAATTTGAAGGTACCATCTTCAAATGGAGTATCATGAGGTCCAAATATCACAGCATTCCAGATCATGATATTGTTATCAGTGGGTGCTCCAGATACACCAGTAGGTGGATCCTCTTGTAAGCTGTAAAAAAAAGGGATTAGGATTTTTGATTCAGTATCATTAGAAAATGTAAGCCTGAATAGTTTATAAAATATTCTATTTATAGATATTTAAGTTTAATTTGAATATATAATAAAGATTTCAGAGCTTAAGGGCCTATATACAATTCGATGAATATCCGTATGCGACTTAAAATAATGTTTTGTTGTTCTTGAAAATTATGTAGAACAAAATAGAAATCGATGAAGGTGACGGTGATGTAATTTGATGAATCATGAGCAATAAATAATATATCAAAAAGAATCTCAAAATTTGCAAATTAACTATGTGGGCCAAATAACAAACCGTTTGAAATCTCTCATCAGACGTCTTCTGGCAGGAGTTGACATTTTGTTTTAGACACTCGGTTCACTGTACGCACAATTGGTTATACTGGACAATGGGGTGGCTCTCATGAACTCGTATTCCCTTATTATTTTGTCATGTGAGATTAGACAGCGTTTGATTCTTTGTTTGCAAAATAAGACGTCGTCACCACCAATGAAAGGGTTGTCAGGATGACCATGAAATTAGCAAAAAAACCACTGAGATCACTTCGATGCAAAGATGTCAATTAAAAATTGTGTCATTTGTTTCTTAACGTTGGCAGTAACTATTTTTGAGAAAGGTACACATTGTCGATGGTTACATTAACAAACAAAAATATTGATACTGTATTTATTACATTTTCAAAAAATTATGATGATATTTCAATTTTTTTTTAATATTATAAAAAATAAACAGAAACGTGCTTAACTATTACTAATAACGTTTAATTTTATTTTATTTATAAGTACTTAAAGATAATTTAGTATTCAAATCTAATCGAATCTAATCTATTCTAGTTTCACGCTGTATCCCTAGCGAGGTAGTCAGAGAGAACGGAGCGCCAAATGCTACCTGTATATCTACCGTCCCTGTATACCTGTTTCGCCTCGTCCACTGTCATCAACCTCTTCAAACATCCTCGGGGTCCTCATGCTTTTTACATGACTTTTCTCCAGTATGTTCGATACTGTGTTTTCGACGACCAAGGTCTACGTCTCTTACTGCTCACTTTTCCGTCATAAATCTTTTTTGTCAATATATAAATGAAATATTCACAAAAAAGACACTCATTTGTTCAACGTGCCAGCTGAGCATGTTTTTTTTCATTCTCCCCGCGATATCTTCGTTAGTACCTGCCATTCTGTGTATCTCTTCATTGCGGATTCGATCAGTTTAACTGACTTCGCATGTCCTACGAAGAGATCACATCTCCACAGCATTCTTTTTTCTTTTATTCTTCTTCTGTAATACCCGCGTTTCGCTGACGTATAACAGCGTCGGTACCAATATTGTATTATGTGACGTCAAACGTGCAGCTGTGCTGACTTTTTGTCGTCTCATCAATGCAGTTAAGGCTGCGTTAACTGTTCTGTTACCGGCAGCAATACCTTCTTTCGTCTTTCCACATCCATATCGTATCTTCCATCTCTACTGACCATGCTTCCCAAATATAGCACTTCATTCACTTGTTCTAATATCTTACCATTCACACTAATATTGAATACTGTTCTTTCTTAATTGCTTTCAAATACCAGAATTTTTCTCTTGCTTACATTCTGGCTTAGACCATTATTTTTACACCCTTCTTTCAGAGTGGTGACTAATGCCTGCAACTCAGATTCTGATGATTCAATGAGTATCTGCATACATCAGGTAATTTACAATCAAGTCGCCTTCTTTCACTCCTTGGAGACAGCTAACCAAATACAAATTTAACAAACAAGCTGACATAGTGCATCTTTGTTTAGCACCCGATTGGATGTCAACATGCCAGCTCCTACTTGCATACGTGATCTCTGTAAAGAGACTTTACAGGCTGTCACATTGTACCGGGGTAGTACCTCCCACAATTTCGTGCTTACAACTGCCAAAAAAAAATCCATGATCGATCTATACACCCTGTATGGACCTGTATGGACCCATTTCCCTCCGCGTGTCCAAGTCTAAGCCTCCTTGGACCTCCCACAACAATCTTTTAGATATCTCTTGCATTCTTCTTGCTAATATTTTATTTTTAGCATAAACTTTACTACTCAAGCTAATCAAATTGATAGTTCTATGACTTGCGCAGTCTATCTGTGAACCTAATAAAAAGGCACGATAGGACATCGTGCGTTATCCCCTGATTTCCACCATAAATTGGACATAAACCAGAAAAAGTTTAAAACGCGTGGCACACCTTATTTGATCATCTCGATAGTAGAAGCTCTATCTGTTGCCGCTGCCATATCACATTTCAGACTTCGTAGTGCACTTTGAACTTCTTTTATACTGATTTCCCCATCAGCTACATCAAGACTCAGCGTCTCGCAGTCAAGGGTTGATAACACAGCTACACTACTCTAAGCTAGATTTCCATTATTTTTATATTTAAAAGTACAGTATATATTATTTAGCAATTTTTTCATACAAAAATCATAAGTAAATACAAAACGTTATAAGTATTATTTGGCAATATTATTTTATTTATTGATATTTTCTGGTTTTTACGCCACAAATAAGGAACGGAAGAACTGTTGTCAGAATGACAATTGACAGCTACATGTTCATTATATTTATTTAGTTGTCAATTTTAATTGTATTGATATTGGGTTTATATCTCAAGCAAAACTTGTATTAAGATACATTTTTATTGGCAGGCTTGGAATGCTATAATAAATAATTGAACTGAAGATATATTATATATTTCCCCTTTTTTTGCTTTAAAACAACTATGAATGAACAACAATCAAAGAAAATTTTCTTCAACAAATCAACAGTAAGGATCTTCTCTTTAATTTTATTATGAACTAAAAATTGTATTGTTAACATAAATTTTTATTTATAGTTACTTAGCCTGAAAGCAGAATTATTGAAGAAACAAGAAGAAGTCCAAGAGAAAAAGCATCTGCCTCAACATAATATACTTAATTTTAAGCCAGTGCAGCAATCAGTTGATAAGAAAAATAGGACTGAACATCAACCCAAGAGAACTTTAAAAGATAATTTAAAAGAAATTGATACAGAAGAATTAGAAGCTTGCCGAAAATCGAAGTATGTAGTTATATTATGAATAAAAAATGGCATTAAATATTCGGTTCTTTCTGCCTGCAGCTTTTCAGGGGACAGACCATGGGGGTCTTATGGAAATAACTAAGAGTTGTGTATGTTAAACATTCTTTGTGCCAAAAATATATCTGACTGTTAGTAGAGTGATACACTGAAAATATTAATGTGCGATGTAGTGTTTGACATCTGTCAATAAGATATATATATAATATATATATATATATATATATATATATATATATATATATATATATATATAATACACAAAAAAAATCCACTTTGAACCAATAATACTAGTATGTTTATTCAAATAGAGAATTATTTGGTTCAATTTATTATTTTAATTTTCATTTATTTAGAGAACCCACTAAACTTTGTTGGATTGAAAATACTATATTTACATATTAAGTTTCAGTTCATGAGTCTTAATTTTATTGTTACTATTGACGTAAATTTTATTTAAATTCTTAAGTTTAATAGAATGCTACGATGACCTTCCTTCTTTTATATGATCTGCCACAATTTGCTCATGATACCTTTCAGCAGCATCCATTATTTTTTTGTAGTGAACAACATGTTCTACCCATTTCCATTTAATTTGAGTGCCTTGGTAAACGCATCTTGCATTTTTGTATGCTTTCTAATATAAACATTAATTTTTATATAGTGATAACTTCAGTTAAATTTCAGATGTTGTAGATTAGTTGTTGAGGTCTTTCTCTTCTATAAATAGTACTTATAAATTATTATTATGTTCTTCTGGAGATATATATATTTTTAACAACTTTGTATTTAATTTATTAAATGTGTTTTGTTTTATAATTTTAGATTAGCTTTAGAAAGAAAAGCCGAATTGTATGAACATTTATCAGATGGAGCGGGGAATTCTCAGCTAGCTAGCCATTTCCTTGTTGATTTTAAAGGAAAAAAGACAGAGACCTCCAAAACAGAATCAGTGCCTTTAGATAATGATGAAGTGGTACCGTTCTGCGACGATGATAGTGAATGGTAATTATTGTAAAAAATTAACAATATTAACTAACTTAACAGTCTGTATTTTAAGTGGTTCTCATTCAGACATACTTTCTATTATTGTGTTGTATCATTTTTTTTTATTGCACCTTCCTGTGTTTGGTAGGATTTAATAATTAAAAAAAATTCATTCCCCCAAGGTAGGATTGAACCAACAACTATTACATTAACGGCCAGACATTCTCACATTGTATTGCAACACACAAAGTATTGCAACATTGTATGTTGTGTATATTTATATTTTGTATATTGATGATGACATTTATTGTTTTTTTTTTCAGGATTGAATTCACAGACTTCTTAGGTAGAACTAGGAAATGTCTTAAATCAGATTTGGAGTATTATAAGAAGAGGGATGATGAACTCAAGAAAGTTGTGATCAATAATTCTAAAGACCAAGAGCCTGCTAATTTAGTAAGCATTATATCATTTTTTTGTAGCTTTATCCTTAATTCCACACAGCAGGGTTAGGCAAAAGTAATCTAAAAATAAAGTGTTAGGACACTCCATTCCTCACTATCCTTTGCTTTCGTATCAAGACATTTCATGTTGAAATCATTGTTTTTTTACTAGAACTCGGGAATTACGTGATTCATTCTTCCTAGTAGAAATACAAAGAATGTCTTAATATACAACAAATAGTATGTTATAACAATTTTGTATATTTTATCTATATATATGTTTGTCTGTCAAATGTAACAAACAACTACAAGTAATGTAAACATTTGACATGACCACAATAATTAACAGAGTGACGCCTAACAAGAACTTGCTTTTGGTTTGGCCAAAAGTTCGTATGTCTGAATCTCCGATTTTTGGCCGAAACTGGCCGAAACCGAATCTTAAGTCGGTCACTACTGTTTAGTTTTTCTACTTATGTATTAATTTAATTACTGTTATGATTTTAGGAGCCTAAAAAAGAAGAAAGAGAAAAACCGATATTAGTGCAAAAGACTAATGACTATTTACAGTCGCTGCGCGAAAAATGGGAGGAGAAAGAAAAAGAATTGTTGGCGAAAGATAAGGACATACATTATCAAGATATACTTTTTGATGGTATGCCATATAATGTTGTAAAAGTATTTTCATAAGTTGTTTTTATTAAAGCCACCTAAGTCGTTATTGTTTTGTAATATATCAAAAAATCTAATGTTACTTCATATTATTGCTAGAATTTTTTTATTTTACACTTAGAAATTATTAAATTGAAATAGTCCTTCCATTCTAACTTTTGGTCACAAAAATATCGCGTTTTAATAATTTAATTTGTCTTTGGTTGCGTCCTAATACATTTTGTGTAAGTTGCCTCCAGTACCACATGACGTTTTAGAAGGTCAACCAATGTCTACTTTTTTACCTTTATTACTACTGAATCTTATTTAACATTCACTCAACGTTATTTTTTTAAATATTTTTCAGCCTACCTTGTTATATGCGGGATGCAGCGTGAAGCTAAAAAAATATATTAAATATAATAATAATGAGGCCAGGCGTGGCGCAGCGGCACAAAGTGTGACTGTAAAACCAACTGGTTGTGGGTCCCCACTCGAGGAGATGAAATATTTACTAAATTTATATTTTCATTTCTTCGCTCGGGTGTCGAGGCAAAGCGCGGCGTTGAGTTCTGCCACTATAGAATTCAGCAGGCAGAAAGTGGGGAACGGGAGTGTCTTAACACTAGGTTCCTTCTGCCTACCCTGCTGTGTGCGGGATACAGCGTGAAGCTGATGTAATTATATTTTTGTAATAATGGTTTTATTTACAGAGGCAAGAATCCATGGTGTGGGGTATTACTCCTTCAGTACAGACGAAACTGAGCGTCGTAAGCAAATGGAGGAGCTCGTAAAGACACGGCAAGAGACTTTAAACGCACAAAAACAAGCTGAGGAGACAAGGAAAAAAAGGGACGATCTAATAGCGGCCAGAGTAGCGGCCGCACGTGCCAGACAACGTGCAAGAGCTGGGTTACCACCGGAGGATCCTGAAGGTACGTATGTATACAGAACATAGAAAAGGTTTTATTAACCATTTTCTCATTTTTGTAAGTCAAAGTGCGGCATTGAGCCCTACCAATAAACACGCAATGTCTCAAAAATCACCGGAAAGATGTGAACGCAGTGTCTTAATACTAATTTCTTTCTACTTGCCTACCCTGCTATATGCGGTATATCGTTACTTTTCAAGTTATACTCCGCACAGAGCATGGCAGATATATATATTTTTTTTCTTTTTGTATTTTTAAAGAGTTGTTCACACTGCGTATATTAAAAATTTTTAAAAATATGTTTTGATTATGGGAGAATTTATGCTTTATACAATTTAAGCTGTATGTTCTTACCGTATAACGTTCAAAATCTTGCGAACCAAGAATTTTTAGTTTTATGAAAAACTCTGCATAGAATTCAGGTTACTTGGAATTCGTACTATATTTGTCGTAAGTCGTAATATCGTCTAGCAATATTTTTCTTTAATTATAATAATTTTCCGTTGTACAGTAAACAATAGAACTGATACAAGAACGATAGAAAACGTATGAACATAGCGCAGTGTAAATATAAAAATGTAAATATAAGTTTATAATTTTATTTCAGAAAAGAAAAAAGATTTTACCACGTGCCTGTTGGAATTTCTCAATCAACAGAAAAATGAAGCAGATAAGAAAGCAAAAGAAGAAGAAAAAAGAATACGAGAGGAAAACGAGAAGGAGCGACAAAAATTACGTGATGCTTATATCCGTGATTGGGACATTGGCAAAGATGGCGTTGAAGGTAAAGTAAAAAAGTTCAGAGAAATGTCCCAAGAAGAATATGTTGAACAGCAAAGATCTAAAAGAATTGATGAATTTGCACCATTAAAAACAAACTGTGATAGTGACAAATTTAAATACAATTTTGACTCACATGGCAAGAAAGTTGAAAAACAAAATGAAACCAAAACATGGTCGGATGTGAGGCCAGTGAGAACCCCGTCACCACCCTCTATAGGGGAAATTAATATTGAAGAAGAGAAAGGTTTGTATTTTTCTACGAAAAAGACAGAAAAAGTTGTCAAATATAAGAATTTTGTTAAAGCTCAAGAAGCCATACCTATTGCAAATGAATTAAGTGATGATGAAAAAGAAAAAAAAGTTGTACCAGAGAAAAGAAAACTTTTAAGGGAACATGCAGAAATAGCACCACCACCAACATATGACTACTATGGACCCACCACCAAACACAGAAGACCGGAGAAACCATTTACTTCAGACATGAGGGACGCCATGGCACAGGGGTCTAAAAGTTTAGAACACAAAGAAAGTAATAGAAAATTACCACAACATTATGATTTCACTTTCGATTGACGATATTACAAGAGGTAAAAATAAAAAAGTAAAAATTTACACTTTATAAAAATAAGTATGTATTATTTGTTAGGTTATATACATTGGTGTTAAAAAAATGCGAAAAATAAATAAAACGACGTATAGTTATTTATTTGTTTTATTTCCATACAGAATTTGTGAAAATTTAAAACGAGCTAATATCACGTGAATATCACAATTCTACTTGCGCTTACCTAAATTAAGAGAGATCATTTTTATGTAAAAGCATTAAATTTTTATATGAGATAAGAAAGTACGATGAGAATAGAAAAAGGAATAATGTTAAAGGATAAAATATGGTTTTTGTGTGTTACACTGTTATTTTTAAGTTCTGGTTTAGGTGTAGGGATGTCTGTGATTGTGTCGATTGTAGTGTCCACCACTGTTTCAGCACTCGTCGTTATTGTTGTTGTTGTTTTGTCGCTAATTGATCTAGGGCTGGCGTTTTGCTGCAGAGCCTCAGCTGTAGGTAACTCCTCACTAGGTTTCACCGGCTTACCAAGTTTGTCCGTCTTTAATACTTCTAAGCCTTTCCGAATATCATCTGAGGGTGAAATAATATCTCTCCTCGGTATCATTTCTATTCTCTTTGTCGTTTCATCTTGTGCTTCTTCTCCTGTCGACGCGACTTCTGTTGAAGACAGGTTTTCATCGGTTTCCTCCAGAGCTGGTTGGTCTCCTAACATGATTTGTGTTATATCGTCGGAAGTGACGTTACTAGGCACATTTAGTTCGTCATTTTCAATTGTCGATATGTTAGTTATTATAATTGTGTTTTGGTCATTTGATGTTAAGAATTTGCTTGTTTTGACTTGTGTACTTTTCTTAATGCGTGACGTTTGTGTTTTTGATACGAGCTTGTTAAGAATCGCGAAAGCTTCTTCCTCTCGTTCCATATTAGGCCCATTGCATAAGTCACCTCGACATGGACAGGTCATTTTCCAGGTCCTGGTTGAATTGCAAAACAGTGGGTAGCACTCGTCTTGGTAAATTTTCACACAAAACCTCGATTCGATGTATGCTAGAAAGGAATTAAAAATGTATGACTAAAGTAAAATATATGTATTTACTAATATGAAAATATACATAATTTAAAAAAAATAATCAGTTTCACGCTATATCCCGCACATAGCAGGGTAGGCAATCCTAGTGTTAAGACACTCCATTCCCCACTCTCAGCTGAATTCTGGAGGCATTGCATGCTGAGTGGCGGAATTCAACGCCGACCTCGACACTAATCATCGACGCTAATAAATATTTCATTTTCTAGAGTGCCCACAACCAGTAGATTTTAGTCACACCGTAAAAAATACACTTTCACTAAGACATCTTTGAGTGCGATTGAATGTGTCTGTCGATTAGGTCAAACTAAGTGGATAATGTTGGTTAGTGGGTCGCGTCGGGGCCCTCTACGTCAGCGGATATACTCATTTATGGCAGTTACGTCTCCATATACTTGGAACATAAAAAAAATAATGTTTTGTGATTTGTGAAGAATTATGAAGGTTTGCTTTTATTTTAGGCAATCATTGCATTAATATTATTTTATTTACTCTCCGCCCTTGTGATTAAGTTCTTTCGGTGGGTGCTATGAGGTATAAAATTTTGGATTGGACCTTAGTTTCAAACGAGATAGGACCCAAGCCTATTTTCAAGTGGACACGTCTCACCTGTTCCCCATCCTTCTACGCCCACGGATGAATTAAGGCTGAAAAAAAAGTAAATAAAAAAAAAAATTACGCGGTGCAGTAGCGACAATGGCACAATGTGGTAGTTCCGGCTCGCAGGTGGTGACGTGGTTGCCGGCGTCGTCGCAAGGGGGCGCGCGGCGGCTGCGGTGCACCTGTTCAGCGAGCGGCCCACACCAGTAGCAGTTGCGGCTCTTCTCTGTTACAACGGCATCTAGAAATTATTATATATTATGTATATCAATCAATATATTTAGAGTTCTGTACCTTAAACGGTAATAATAGATGTCTTATAGGATCAGTTTTTTGTTTTTCTATTCATCTGCCAAGATCTGTATCTCAAGATCGCGTGAAGGTATCATGCTGAAATAAATATTAAAAAAAACAGCTTCTAAAGTTTATCTTCCTAATGAACGCAATAAAAAGATACAACATAATTTGTTGTGCATTGATTTTGGTGCAATTCGAATTAGATTACGCGGCAATCTATAGGATGCTTGAGATAAAATTTGGTATAAAGCGACAACTTAAAATATAAATAAAGGAAAAGATTACCGTAGCGTTTGGCGCTCCGTTTTCTCTGACTACCCCGCTAGGGATAAAGTGTGAGGCTAGTATAGTATAGTATAGTATATAGAAAAGATGCGAAAAATGCAAAATTATAGGATTTTCATAGAAAGAAATCAATAATATAAGTTTTATATTTGTAGTTCATTTAGCAAAATAAGTGCAATGTCCGCAAATTTAAGCTCGTTAACGTTTAAAAGTTGAATTTACCGTCGATCTACAATCTAGAAATTGGCACCTAAGTCTCGGTGGGCGGGTCCGACTCGCACTTAACCGATTTTGTATATATTATATTGATTAAAAAAACAATGAGCTTGCCTTATTATCTTTCCTATCCGGCCACTAAACACGCAATGCTTCTATTTTGTCTTAACAGTAGGTTTCTTCTGCCTACCCTACTGTGTGCAGAATACAGCGTAATGCTAAAAAAATATCTAGAGTTAATAGCTTTTATTTCACTTTAGTTCATTATATAACGTGTTTTATAACATAATTACAAAATACATTTAAAAAGTAGTTAAACAATTTATATACATTGTAAAGAAGAACAACAAGAATATCGTGTTTCTTTGTTTCTTTGATTTGTTTACGCAAAGTAGTACGTTCAGGAGAGAGCTACTCCCGCCCCTCAACGCCCGGTCACGCTGCATGAATGATCTTTAGATCATTCCAGGTCAAATGCAGACTGAAGTTTTGTACATAAAAAATAAATAAAGTGAGTTCACCTTTATTTCCACATATAATAATAAAAAATAAGAATTCAATTAAATACTAATTATAATTAAAGACAAGCATTAGTACCTTTGCATGATACAGAGCCTAAACAAATATTAACTTAGGCATGAAGGACCTTATATAGAAATATAAATTAAATTTTAGCCTATACTTAATTGATGAGTTTAAAATATTGACAAACTTATGAGTAAGTACTCGAAAGTTACCCCTTTTTAGCACGCTGTATCCCGCATATAGCACGGACGTGTGCAGTGGCACTAGCACTGTATTTTCCACGCACCGCCCTATTTTTCAAGTAATCGAAATAGAAGCTGTGCCATTACACCGAGGGCTTCAAGTTAACATTCCTGATAATATAATTGTAATTAGGCCACGTGGCGCAATGGTACTACCGCACGATGGTATTACTGTAACGCGACGATTATGGGTTCGATCATAACTCGAGGGAATTAATTATTATTATTATATTTAATATTTTCATTTCTTTGCTCTGACAAAAACCCGGCGTTGAGCTCCGCCAAATCACAAAATAAATCTGCGGAAAGTTGACGACGGAGTGTTTTAATACTAGTCTCCCTCTGTCTACCCTCTTGTTAGCGGGATACAGTGTGAAGCTGATTTATTTATTTATTTTATAATTCAAATTACATTAAGTACGTGTATTTATTATCTCTCCTATATTTAATAAATAAGCTTAATGTGATAAATTCATAATTTTTACGCCCGTAGAGTACTATGCGGCTTCCATCTAATTGTAGTCTCTATAATTGTTAATATTTACAAGAATGAAGTAACGCTATTAGGATTCTTCTGTGTTAAATTTGTAAAAAAAAACAAAATGTCCCTTTAGCTAAAGTTAATTATAAACTGAGACAACAAATCTTTTAATAGTCAACATTAAGCCAAAAGTTACCCTCAAAAGTGGGTTAATGTGAGTGCAGTTTGTAAAGAGACAAGTTTCAGAATTTTAGTAGGTAAACAATGTATGGCACCATTTAAATAAAAATCTGTGGAAAAATGTATATGGATATATATGTTTTTTTTAGTCTGTATTTCGCCTATCGCGGGGTAGGCAAGAGGAACCTAATGTTAAAATACTCTGTTCCCAACTTTATGCTGTTGCGTGGTGGAATACTTATTTCCGAGGTATTGCTAATTGAGTGGTGGAATTCAAGACAGCGCTTTGCCTTTGCTACTACTAGAGTCAAGAAATTAAAACATTATTATATTTTTTTCATTCAGCTTTTACACTGAAGGCAGAGGGCACCTAGTGTTAAGACACTCCGTTCCCCACGTTCCGCCGAAATCTGGAGGCATTGCGTTTTGAGTGGCATAACTCAACGCCGCGCTTAGCCTCGACACCAAAATGAAGAAATGGAAATATACATTTAAGTAAATATTTCATATACTCGAGTGGGGATCGAACCCACAACCAGTCAGTTTTACAGTTTGCGTCCCTACTCCACGAATGGCCCCTAGGGGAACTAATTATTATTAAATAATAATTAATTCCCTTAAGTGGTAATCGAAACCACAACCGTCGCGTTTACACTCAAGCTATAAGCTTTTTGCTTGTGACTGTAAACGCGACAAAACCGCTCTCGATAGGTGAATTAATAAATTACTTTTTAAGTTCAAAGTCTTCAATAGTTTTTATATCAGCTTCATGCTGTATCCCGCACACAGCAGGGTAGGCAGAGGGAACCTAGTGTTAAGACACTCCGTTCCCCACATTCTATCGAATTCTGGAGGCATTGCGTGTTGAGTGGCAGAACTCAACGCCGCGCTTAGCGCGCTTAGCCTTGACACCAGAGCGAAGAAATAGAAATATAAATTTATGTAAATATTTCATCTGTTCAAATGGGGATCGAACCCACAACCAGTCAGTTTTACAGTCACACTTCGTGCCGCTGCGCTACGACTGGCCTCATAGTTTTTAAAAAGACCTAAATTACATTATGTTGATATATTCCATATTATGTTAGGAAACTTACAAAGTTACACAAATGAAAACAATCCAATTATTTATTTATAATTGAAAGTAAAATTCGAAATATTAATCATCTTAGCGATTATTTACCAATTAAGAGGTAATAATACCTCTAATGACATCGTATTTGTTCATATACGAAATGAACATTTATGTTTGTGTCGAATGTTTCATAGCAAACGTTACATGAATCGTTAATTTTATTAGGGTTTGGGTATTTTATTATTAGACTTTTTTTTTGGGCTTCATAATTATTAATTCTACTTAAGTAGAACATATGAGGTTAGTCGTGACGCGAGGGTACAAACGTGTGACTGTAAAACTGACTGGTTGTGGGTTCGACTCCTATTCGAGGGAATCAAATATTTAATATTTCCATTTCGTTGTCAAGGCATAGCACGGCGTTAATTGTTAACAGAAGTGTCTTAATGGAAACAGTGTGTCTTAACCAGAGATTTCCAGGTTCCCTATGCCCTGCTATGTGCGGAATATATTTCTTACTTTTGTTGTTAATAATTTAAATTAAAATAAAAAGAATAACAGAAAATAAGTACTTAATTTAAAAAAACACTAGTAGTATAGAAATATAGTCAAAACGTTGGTAAAACGTTAAAATATATTAATAGTATGTCATTACCATAAACCAAGATGTACTTTAGTAACAAACTTCCCCGGTGTCGGTACAACTAGGACACGCCACCCTGAGGGTCCCACGTCGGTTAGAGATCATTTATTCAGTTTTGCGGAAAGACGGCGTTGATTATTCTCTGTAGTGCCACCGTAAATATTGTGCTACGAAAAACATAGCTCTACACGTTCACTGTCATTTCTAGGAATAATAAACGGTTTTGGAGTTCCTTTTGCTTTCTAAATATTAAAATATCCTATCGCGAAGCATATTCCACTTTATTCATTTTTACAAGTTCCCGTATCAAGTAAACGTCTGGAATGTTAATTTGTAGTGTTACTTCTTTTTAGAGTTCCTTACTTCATATGAAAAAACGGAACCCTTACAGGATCGCTTTGTTGTCCATCCGCTCTCTGTCAAGAGCATTTATCTCGAGTATCAAGTTAAAATTAATATTAAGTATTCAGGTCTATAGTCCCTTGAAGTCAACGCAGTCAAAAGATTTATGCATCGATTTTGTTGTATTTTGTATGAAATTTGCCGCTTAATCAAAACCTATAAGCCTACTTCCCATGGAAATACAGTTATGAAATTTGACACAAAGTGTACCCTCCATTATATGTACTACCTCGGTGGACGAGATCGACTCGTAACAATTTTTTTAGTAGTATTTTTTCATATTCTATAGTTATATTATTATTATTACGATCCTTATAGATTAACATTTATAAGTGATTTTCAATCATAAACTTAATTTAATATATTTAATGAGTCCAGTCATGGCGCAGGGGCACAAATTGTGACTGTAAAATCGACTGGTTGTGGGTTCGATCCCCATTCGAGTTAGTGAAATATTTATTTACATTTATATTTTCATTTCTTCGCTCTGGTGTTAAGGCAAAAGCGCGGCGTTGAGTAACGCCACTAAACACGGTATGCCCCCAGAACTAAAATAAAGGCGAAAAGTGGGGAACGGAGTGTCTTAACACTAGGTTCCTTCCTTCTGCCTACTCCGCTGTGTGTGGCATACAGCGTGAAGCCGATTCATTTATTTTTTAATATGTTTAATGAATTAATAAAGATTAATTTATTATACGAAACACATGTACCATCGTACAATTCCACTAGCATAACCCGTTTTATTTTCTTTGTGGAGTTACATATATTGCGGTCGCCACACGTAGCACCATAAATTTTTGTTGCTTTATAGCCTTTATGTTGAATAAAATATGAACTAAAAGTGCAGGACCGTAGGTGTGCTATGTTCCAGATGTGTATTTTGTCGTTTCCAGTTATTCACCGGGCACACAAAGGAAAATTGAATAATCTGCTCGTGTTTGCTTTTAATATATCCCAAAAAATTGGGGCGACGAATAATATTCTCAAAGTAATTATAGTTTCTTTTTAAATTTTTTTTTATGTTATAGTTTTCACATATTTACATATTTACTTTCTCTTAGACAAGAAATATTTTGTAAATGTACATGTATAGGTTAAAATAATATAATTTATTATATATCTACTATTATCTATTACTGGCTTCAATATATGAATATATTGAAGCGGCGTTAAGTTCTGCCACTCAACACGCAATGCCTTCAGAATTCGGCAGAAAGTGGGGAACGGAGTGTCTTAACACTAGGTTCCCTTTGCCTACCCTGCTGTGTGCGGGATACAGCGTGAAGATGATTTTTTTTTTGAAGCCAGTAGTGGCGCATGAGCATGAGTATAACTTTTAACAGCGACAGGTTGTGGGTTCGATTCCCACTGGGAATACTTAATATTTTTATCTCTTCGTTCTGGTAAGGAGGCTAAACGACGCGTTCAGTTCCGTTGTTACATACGAGATATAGCGTGAAGCTGAAAAAAAAAATATAATAAACGAGAGGCCAGTCGTGGCGCAGCAGCACAAAGTGTGACTGTAAACCGACTGGTTGTGGGTTCAATCCCCACTCGAGGAGATGAAATATTTACTTAAATTTATATTTCTATTTTCTTCGCTCTGGTGTCGAGACTAAGCGCGGCGTTGAGTTCTGCCACTTAACACGCAATGCCTCCAGAATTCGGCAGAAAGTGGGGAACGGAGTGTCTAAAAACACTAGGTTCCCTCTGCCTACCCTGCTGTGTGCGGGATACAGCGTGAAGCTGATTTATTTATTTGATTTTTAATAAACGAATAAATGATTAATTCGGGTTTAATGAAGAAGCACAAATCCATTTAAAGGGAGCCTGTGCAAGCACTCGACACGAAAGTAGGCGCAAGTCGTCGTGAATGTTTTATAGCGGCTCGGGTCGGGTCGGGAGAAATTTAGCACTTGGAGAATAAATTGAACGAGCTTTGCCACACCGCCTTCCTGGCGGCTTGCTTTGTGAACCTCGGCGTGACCTGAAACACGAGTGGCTGTGCATGCCGCCTGTCCTTATTTGTACGTTAACATATGTATGGTTGGATATGTTACGTTACGTATGTATGTATGTACATTATTGATTTCTATTTTTCAGTTTAAATAAAGTTAAAAAAAAGGAGAAATATTAGTGATATCTAAAATAATAAAATAATCGACATTAACATGTTGAATTTATACATATATATATATAAATAATATTATAACAGTAAAAGAAAAAAATCAAGTAAATTATTTTCTATTCTATTTTCATTAGAAGCACGCCATTTCAATTATTCAAAGGCTAAACAATGTATTAAAAATTCAGTACTCAGCAAACAATTAATATAATGCATGTACATAACATGAAGCTACCGCCATTTTCCGAGTAGGTATACCTACTATTCTAGAAACTTGTCTTTAAAAATACTATTAATAATAAATAAATAAATAAAATCTATTAATAATAAATAAATAAATAAATGAGGCCAGTCATGGCGCAGCGGCACGAAGTGTGACTGTAAAACCGACTGGTTGTGGGTTCGATCCTCACTCGAGAAGATGAAATATTTACTTAAATTTATATTTCCATTTTCTTCGCTCTGGTGTCGAGGTTAAGCGCGGCGTTGAGTTCTGCCACTCAACACGCAATGCCTCCAGAATTCGGCAGAAAGTGGGGAACGGAGTGTCTTAACACTAGGTTCCCTCTGCCTACCCTGCTGTGTGCGGGATACAGCGTGAAGCTGATTTATTTGATTTTTTTAAATCTATTGAGGCCCAAAGTGTGACTGTAAAACCTACTGGTTGTGGGTTCGATCCGCACTCGAGGAGATGACATATTTACTTAAGTTTATATTTCCATTTCTTCGCTCTGGTGTCGAGGACAAGCGCGGCGTTCTGCCACAATGCAATGCCTCTAAAAATCTGCAAAAAGTAGGGAACGGAGTGTCTTAACACTAGGTTCCCTCTGCCTACCCTACAGTGTGCAGGATACAGCGTGATGCTTAATAATAAATGTATTAGAAAAATTTTATATAAAGTAATTTTATAGTATAAAGTAATAACTGAACTAAAATGTGGAAAAGTTAAAGTAAAGTAAAGTTTCAAAAAGTTCTGGTATAATTTAGAGACCTAAGTGTAAATTTTCATGCGTGAAATATTATTAACCATTTTATTAAGAGACTGGCAACACAAGCGCGGCTTCGTCCGCTTAAAGTTATTGCTATATGCTATATTGCTATAAGCTATAATACCATAGAGTTTCATATAAATCCGTTTTTTTTTTTGGTTGAAAGTAGAGCAAACATCAATCCTTACACAGTTTCAAGTTTCACATACATAATTTTAGAAGGATTTTTTTTTATCCGAAGAAAAGACCAGAAAAGATTCTTTTTTCGATGCGTATATTTTTATAATCTATCACTAATTCATTTAAGCTTTCTATTATAAAAACAAATTTTTGATCATTTCATTTTAAAACGTTATTGTGAATTATAAAATTCATTTATTTCATCCACACAAGTAAAATTTTAAAGAAAAGAAATTATAACACCTATGAGAAAGAGCATGTGTTCTGAAGGTCTGGGAAATTATTGAATAAAATATTATCAACGAAGTGAACGATTGTTTCTTTATAGGTATCAAAGAGGGCCGTTAAAGTTATATAGGTAGACTTTCAATTTTAATATATAAAATGTTATTAAAATATTCTTTTCCCAAAGTTTATAATAATTGGGGCCAGGGGTGGCGAGGGGCACAAAGTGTGACTGTAAAATCGACTAGTTGTGGGTTCGATCCCCACTCGAGGGAATGAAATATTTATTTACATTTATATTTTCATTTATTCGCTGAGTTTTGCCACCCAACACGTAATGCCTCCAGAACTTAGTGGAAAGTGGGGAATGGAATGTCTTAGCACTAAGTTCTCTCTGCCTACCCTGTGCGGGATACAGCGTGAAGCATAAAAATAATAATAATAAAAATACACACAAAAAGATGAAAGCCACTTGGTAATCGATTTATACAATTGCGTTAAGGTAAATTTACTTACGTGAATATAAAAATTCTATCTATATGTAAAATTTCATACTAGAACCATCCAACGTATTATAATTATAAATTATTCATTTCTATACCGATATACTAGTGGATAGAAGATAAAAGCAATGGTACATATCCATTAAATTACAAAAAATAAAAAACACACAGAGCAGAGGGAACCTAGTGTTAAAACACTCCGTCCCCCACTTTCTGCCGAATTCTGGAGGCATTGCTCGACACCAGACCGAAGAAATGAAAATATAAATTTAAGTAAATATTTCATCTTCTCGAGTGGGGATCGAACCCACAACCGGTCGGTTATACAGTCCCACTTCACGCCACTGCGCCACGACTGGACTCGGAGGCCATTAAATTACAATACTTGTTATATTATTCAAATAAAACGAATTACTATTAGCGTAGACTGAGCAGATCTACTATGTTTTTCCCTATAAAATGATCTGGTCAATGTATATATTTTATTGTCTTTATTTATTGCCTTCACACATTTTCCGATTTTTTTATAAGAAACATAAAAAGTAGAAGTTGATTTGATTTGTTTTATATATTACCAATTATGAAAATATTCTCATAATCATGCATATTATACAAGAAATATTTTCTAATATAACTTATTATTTAATAGAGATTCTTCAAATAGCTTTTGTCAATGCCGGAACATATGTATTTATAAGTATTGGGCGACTTCCAGGAAGTACTCGGAGCGATAAGAGTTTTCTCCGACGAAATGTTCGTGAATTGGTGTGTTCATTTATTTTTTATTTATTTATTTATTTATTTATAACATATTACATAAAGAAAATATTTTTCTTCGCGGTCTTAAGCCCGATTTGGCTTGTATGACCACTGCACATTCCTTAGTACATAAAGTTAAAAAAACATAAAAGCATACAAATTACAGATAGTTTTAATAAACATAGAAAATTATAAAATAGCAACAAGTGTCATTGTGAGGTAGGTTGATAAAAGAGGCGTATTTGTAATTACTCGTACGTTTTAATGTCCAGCTACAGTATGTTCATTTTATTAAAGAAAAATAAATATATATATACATATTTTTATTTGTTTATATATTATATTATAGTAATAATTTCTTATGTATTTGTATTTTTATTATATATATATATATATATATATATATACACATACATGCATATATATATATACACACATATATACATATATATATATATATATTTTAATAATTTGACAAGAAAAAATCTTTAATTTTGTATTTTATATTATGTGTAGTAATTGTATCCTTAAGAGTTTTCGGTAATTCATTAATCAGTCTTGGGATTATATAATTTATTGTTCTTTTTCCATAAAAATTGTTTGCTCCAGTTGTTTCTATTGTGTTATTTGCAATTGATCTTGTTGATATTTTGTGTTCCCTAAAGTTTCTGTTGTAATGAAAGAAATGCTCCTTAAGTAAAATATGTTTTACTTTATCTTTTATTGGTAATACCTTGCAGTATTGAAAAAGTTTGTTTTCATTGTGGTAGAATTTTTGTCTTATTGACGCTGGTGCAATCATTTTTAGTGTTTTTAATTGAATATTATAAATTTTATTAAGATGAGTTTTAAATGTTCGACCGTAGCTACTGAGCCCATATGCAATTATGCTATCCATTAGAGATGTATATAGCTGTAATTTACTTTTGAAGTGTATTTTGTTCTTTACTAGATAGAGTTTTGCTGTGATACACCGTAGTTTATTGCATACATATTCAATATGTCTGTCCCAATTAAATCTCTTGTCAATAACAACCCCTAGGTATAAATGTTCTTCGACTTCTTCGATGGCCTTACAGTTACAAGTCATATTATTACGATGCATACAATCGTGTTCGTGAGATATAATTTCATAGTTTTCTACTAGGCTGTTGTGGCTTGAGCATATATGCAGCAGTTTTGTTTTTTGTGTGTTTATTACTAGACCTACGTCATGTGACCATTTACATAGCAAGTTATAGTCATATTGTAAATTTTCCACAGCTGTCTTGATGTCTGTGTCTGCTGCTACCAGGCAAGTGTCATCAGCATATTGGTACAATTGACTTTTATTTATTATATGCTGCAACTCATTTACATATGCCAGATAGTGAAGAGGGCCTAATACTGAACCTTGAGCTGTGCCTTCAGTAACGTTTACTTTTTCGCTATATTGGCTGTTTACTTTAACCACATATGCTCGATTTGCTAAGTAATTTTCACACCATCTTAGCAGGGGTCCTCTAATGCCTGTGTTTTCTAATTTTTCGGTCAAAATGTCATGTTGCAGGATGTCGAAGGCTTTACTATAGTCTATGAATACTATTAAAATATGCTTTTTCTTATCTAAACTTGCATTGACGTAGTTAGTTAAGTCAGATAGTAGTTGTGTTGTGCTTTTATTGGGCTGAAAGCCGAATTGTTGCCAAGCTAGTATATTATTATTTTTATAGAATTCGTGTATTTGATTAGATATAAATTTTTCAATTATTTTGTCTATTACAGGCAAAATTGTAATAGGGCGATAATTATTATAATTTTGTTTACATCCTTTTTTGAAGATTGGCCTAACTACTCCAATTTTTAGGTCGTCGGGGTAAGAGCCCGAATAAACACTTGTGTTGAGTAACCTACATATGACTTGTGTGATTTTTGTAGAGATAAACTTGATATCGAGGGGTCTTATATTATCAACACCTGCAGATTTTTGAGTTTTAATATTATTTATAATTTTGCATATATCCTTTTTTTCAGCTTTTTTAAATCTGATCGACATATTTGCAGATTGTCTGTATAAATTCTTATCTAATAGTGGAGTATTGCATTTCAAGATTACATTTTTAACGTTCTTATTGAACTCATGAGCAAAATTATTGACAATTGTTTTCGTAGAATCCGTATCAAAGGCTTTTAAAAGTATACTATCTAGTGATTCTTTAATTCTACCTGTTATTCTATCCAGTATTTCCCATATTTTGCGTTGATTGTGTTTATGTAATCTGATTTCATTTTGAATGCATTTGTTCTTTTGCTGATGTACAATTTTATTACATTTGTTTCTTATTTTGGTATACTCAAGCTTTAATATTCTGTTATTAATATCATTTTTCCATTCCTTAAATTTACTATCTTTTTCTTTACATATTTTTATAACCTTAAAATTTACCCATTTTTGTTTATTTCGTTTAGAATTGTTTATTTTTATTTTATATTTTCCCGCTTCATAACACTGTAAAATTTTTAACTTTAATTCTTTATATAGTGTATCTGGACAATCCGTATTGCATATACTCTCCCATTTAACTTTATTTAATTCATTTTGTATAATTTTATTATTATATTTTATTTTATATTGTAAAACAGACTGTATATTGTTTGCGTCTAAACAAGTTATAATCGTAAGTCTATGATCTGCCAGTACCGTTCCGACAGCCGCGCTTATCGCTTCTTGTGTGTGTGATCTCAGAAAGATGTGATCTATACAAGTTTTGGATGTGTAATGTTTTGTAGCTTCTATTCGGGTATAATCGGAGATCGCACACTCAAGTCCTTTCTCACTCATTAAATTAAGATAGTGTGCACGAATGTTATTGTATGAACGAAGATTTATATTTATGTCACCCAAAACAATTAAATCCCTATCTGGTGTAATATTTAATATACAACTTAGTTCTCGGATAAAGTGTAAGGCATTATACGATGGCGGTCTATATACAGCGCACAGATACATAATTCCCTTTGAAGGTGTTATTAGTTGCCCAGTGATGCATTCGAAATATTTGGTTACGTGATTATTTAATTTAAATTTATGCTTCTTTAAAATATACATAATAATTCCACCTCCTTTACGACCATTACGTAACTGCGTGTACATACTATAACCCTCCAAGTAAAATAATGTACTAAGATTTTCCGTTATACCTACCTCACTTAATATTAAAACATCTATACTTCTTTTAGCCTTGGCGACAATTAATTCTATATAGACAAAATTTTTAATAATTGACCTTAGATTAATGTGGATACAAGTTAAATTATTGTTATTTTTAGAGACATGCTTAAAATATTCGTTAATATCTACACAATCATAAATCTCTGTAATGTTACTCGATGTTACATTAGAAGCCATTTTAATAACAGTTATTTACATATTTATTTTATTTATTTAAACAAAAAAAAAAAAATTAAAAGAGAAAAGACACTTCCTTACTTCAATAGTTCCGTTAGGTCTTCATCATTTCTAATAGTAAAAATCTTACTTTTTTCGGATTTTCTTACAAGTATTTTCCCTTCCTTACACCATACAAATTTGAATTTATCTTTACACCTTTGTTTAGCGTTCCATAAAAGAGTTCTGTTATAGTAAGTTAGTTCTTCTCTTATGTAAATATGTCCACGTCTTTCTTTGTTGCCTGTCGATGTTAGTATATTGTCAATATAGATTTGAGCCGATTTTGCTTCTTTAATCCAATTATTTCTTTTAATTTCATCATACATTTCAAATTTTATTTTGCCTACTCTTCCAGGTGGCGTTGTTACCCGCTTGATTTTTTTTATATCTGCAACGTCTTTGTGTAATTTTTTCGCTATAGCGTTTGATATTTCTTCCAAATTTTCGTTCTCTAGACAAGGTATTCCAATTATTTCAATATTTTTATTTTTATTTATTTAGACTTCTGTAAAAGCGACGTGTCCCAGTTACGCCAGTTTACGTAAACGAATGTCAGTTAACATTGACTAGTGTTGTTTCCTAACAATATGTTATTATTTTATGTGCACATGTAATAGGCTATGTAGCTTTAGAAATTTTATTTAACTTCTCCATTTTATATTTTTCTATTTTATCCAGTACTTTGTTGATCTAGGTTAATAAGACCAAGACCAAGATTCTCCTTTCTTAATGATATTTATTCAGTACTAGTGTACCCGTTTTGTACTACATAATTATTAATTTACTAATGTGCGTTATTTCGTTTTCTATGAATAATGTCATTTTTTAAATACATAATGTAGATATTATACATATATTGAAAGGTGAAGTATCAGCCAATTTAATAAAACTGTTATTTATAGTATTTATCGAAAAATATTATTTAAAACGGTACAACTTTTATATTTGTTAAGCAACTTTTATATTGGTTGAAATATAACAAACATTAAATGTTCAGGGAACCTTGCCTAAATACAATAGTAAAAACTGCAATAAAATCAGTTTCACCCTGAAATTAACTTCGCCCTGTATAGCATTTACATAGCAGGTTAGGCAGCAGGAACCTGGGAACCTAAGACACTACCCCACTAAGACACTTCCGTTCCCCACTTCCCACTGAATTATAGAAAGCGCAGTAAATATACAATACAAATATATTTGTTTCAGTTTAATATAAACAAATGGTTGCGCAAATAAAATATAAATGTTTCAAAACATTTTAGTATTTTTACTTATTGGATAGCAACTCACCACTCAGCATAATGAAAGCCAGACCGCTCAGTAGAAGCAATCTCGACGATGAACCACAGAACTTCGTTCCCGCCATCTGATACCAAAGTGTTATTATGAAATTAATGTTTCCATCTAACAAAAAGCAAAATAGAATTAAAAAATAAGAAAATATTTTTACTTTTATATTAAAATTTCACAAAAGCAAAGCGTTCCAATTAGTTTAAGTCATAAATATTAATAGGGTTTTTTTTTTAATTTCATCTTTTAAAATTAATTTTAAATTATATAATTTTGTACTTTTTTTACCTTTTTTATCTCGAGTGTCAGTCGTGAGTGGGACAATGGGTCACCGCACGCGTGGCTACGCGCGGACTGCGCGGTGTAGCTTGTAGAGGTGACGTAGTGAGTGACGTATGTATGTATGTATATGTGTTCCATTAATATGCCTAATTGTAGTAACTCTTATTGTTTTCTTGTATAGTAAGTTGTACTTGTGATATACAAATATAAAAATATGATTTTACTTATCATTAAAAATTTCCATGCGTAAATTTATGCAGTATTAATAAATCATAGGTGATAATAGCAATAAATAATAAAATATTACGATCATTGGTTAAATATTTTCCTGCACACAACAGGGTAGACAGAGAGAACATAGTGTTAAGACACTCCGTTTTCAGCCGAATTCTGGAAATATTGAAAATTAAGTGGCAGAACTCAACGCCGCGTTTTACCGGCGTAAGGAATATGATAATATTAAATATTTCATATCCTCGAGTGGGAATCTAACCCACAATCTGTCGCGTTAACAAGATATCTTGGTAGACATGAAATATAATCTTATCATCTTAAAAATAAACAAAGCGTAAAATCATATTTTTATATTTGTATATCACAAGTACAACTTACTATACAAGAAAACAGTAAAAGTTACTACAATTAGGCATACTAATGGAACACAAACATACGTACATACGCACGCACGCTCGCATGCGCGCACGCAAATTTGTTGACGTTTCTATAAATTTGTTTCCCTTTCTACATTTAATGTACTAAGTGTTTAATGTATAGTGTTATTATAAAAACGGGGCCTCCTCTTACAATTACGAGTATCACTAATATTTTTTATTAGTATTCTTCTTTAGTTTCTATGTAGCTAAATAATACGTGAAACAGAAATAAACATATATTTATCATTATTTTATTAGTACTTTGTTCACTTATTTAGCTAGCTCGTAGCAGTAAACATAAAAGTAAACAAAAAAAATATTTTCAAGGCTTAACTTTGGCTTATGAGTGAAAAAAAATATAAAAAAAACGTATGGATGGCAAGTCCATCAGAGATCTGGTACTTTCCATCATCATTCATTTCTCGATTAATTCGACTTATTTCTCGAATACAAAAAAAAATATCTGAAGCAATAATGTAGCAGTAGTGCCTCAGTAAAAGGGTTATAACCCTTTTACTGAGGCACTACTATAACAGAAATCGAAAGAACAGCTCGTTAGTGTATTTTCGTGTGTTCGTCTTTACTATGGATATGGTAGTATTGTGATGTAGGTCATCGGCGCATCCAGCCTGCATTGCGACGCCGCCTTGCCGCCGCATCATTCATGATATTTTTGCAAAACGTACTGGTTGCATCGTCTTAAATTAGATTATAATTTAGTATAGAAACATCTAAAATCATCAAACAATTTAAAAATAGAACCAGTAAGCATCTCACTAAAAAACATAATACAAGTTCTGTTTTTTTAGTGAGAAGCTTACTAGTTCTATTTTTAAATTATTTGATGGTTTTGCATGTTTCTATGTTTGTAATTCAATTATGTAGAAAATAGATAGTTGAATGTAGTTGAAAATTCGCACAGAATGAATAAATTAAATGTATAAACAGTATGCTAATAACTTACAAACTAAAAAAATCTTTTAACTTTTTGTAAGTGTTGTAAAATATAAATATATATATATACACGCCATGTAAAATATAAATATATTAAAAACACGCCTTGCTACATACATACATCCCAATAATTGTAAACTTGTTACGGGGGTTGTGAAATTTGGGGGAGCGTCAAGATTTATTTGGAGGTTAGGCGGGACGGCGTTCCATCTTCATTCCGCGCACCTCCGGGCGACACTGCTGGAGTGCTGGTACGCGGGGCGGAATAAATACCTCTATTTGTATAGATTTGCAATCTGCCGAGGGTCTGGTTAAGCCAATATGGTTGTTGTATTTGTATGGTTGGAGCAAATTACGTATTCGAACCGTTTTAATGTGAAATCGAATGGAAATGCAATTATTTTGTTTGACAAATGAATATAGGAAGTTTGAGGGGTATTTTGTAATAAGATTATATTGTTTTTCGTACTAGTGTCTTTGATCTCTCGTCTGTTTTAGCGCATATCAAAAATCCTTCATTTCATCCATAATTTCATAAACAGTAGAAAAATAATTTAAAAAAAAAAACATCTTCACGCTGTATCCCGCACACAGCAGGATAGGCGGAGGGAACCTAGTGTTAAGACACTGCGTTCTCCACTTTCCGCTGAATTCTGAAGGCATAGCGTGTTGAGTGGCGGAACTCAACGCCGCGCTTTGCTTAGACACCAGAGAAACCGAAGAAACGGAAATATAAATTTTAATGAATTTTTCATTTCCTCGAGTGGAATCGAAGGCACAACCAGTCGCTTCGCAACAGTTACATTTTGTGCCTCTGCGCCACTACTAGTCTCATATAAAAATTTTTTTTTTTCATTTTAAATTACTTATTTAAATTGAGATAGATACAAAAAAACTTTAAGCATATTGCAAATTTCATAATGTACGATGAATTTCTATATAAGATTATACAAAAATACGACAGTAATTAATAAAATTAATCAAGAAAGTTATTAATTTAACGAAACAATTTTCGTAAATATAAACCACAAAATTTTTACTTAAATAGTAGAACTTCGTATAAAAATAGTATAGTTATATCACCGCTTTAAGTACTAATATGTATATTCTTGCTTCGGGACCATTTCGCTATAAACTCTTCCTTAAGATACGGCCGACAGCTGCCATTTGAATATTTTATATCCGTACTATAACATTTTCTCGTGTATACTGGTATTTGGGACACTGTTTATGGATCTTACGATTCTTACAAATACTAAATGGCCTCCAAAGATTACAATATACGTCTGCCTATTTTTAACATTTTTTAAAATGTTATTCCACACTTAGTAAAGATAAATACTTATTTAGACAACGTATTAAAATTTTAACGTAACGGGACTCGAACCCGCGCCTCCTGGAAAACGACCAGGCGCTGGCTCTGACCACTAAGCTAATACGTATGGGTACGATAAAATTTTTATGCCTTTTCTAAATAACTATACGTCTGTCTATCATTTATATGTAATGTAAGTTCTTTTCGCACTTAGGCTTTTGCAATTTTACACGAAAATAGATGTAGACGAAAGTGTTTTAATATGTAAGTATAATGAACACACACTTTTTTATCTCAAAAACAGCAGTAGGGAAACCTAGTGTTAAAACACTCCATTCCCTATCATCCGCGAAATTCTGGAGTCATTGCGTGTTGACTTAAGTTTGCAGAACTCAGCGCCGCGCTTTGCTTCGACTTCAACGCGAATAAATGAAAATGTTAAATATTTCATATTTTCGAGTGGAAATCGAAGCCACAAGATATCTCATTTACAGTCAAACGCCTGTTCCACTACCGGTTTATAAAAAAAATAAAGTAAAAGTAATTCATTAAATAAATAGTAGTTTAATATACAGAATGAGATGACGATGAAAAGGACATCCGCTGCATATTTTACAAGCGTTGCTCAATTGGACGCGTTGAGCGCACATGCAAATCATTTATGTAGGTATTTGCCGACCACGACGTCCCTGATTACATTATTATTGGGGTCCCCATCGCCCCTTGGTTTGCTGGTTTCTGTTGTCATGCAAGAACAAAGTCTCACCAGTATTTAAATTAAATCAAATTAAATCAGCTCCACCCTGTATTACGCGCACAGCATGGTAGGCAGAGGGAATCTAGTGTTAAGACACTCCGTTCCCCACTTTCTGCCGAATTCTGGAGGCATTGCGTGTTGAGTGGCAGAACTCAACGCCGCGCTTAACCTCGACACCAGAGCGAAGAAATGGAAATATAAATTTAAGTAAATATTTAATCTGCTCTAGTGGGGATCGAACCCACAACCAGTCAGTTTTATAATCACACCTCGTGCCGCTGCGCCACGACTGGCCTCACCACTTTTTATATTTATATTTTTCTTTCCCTCAGGCCAGCCAAGTCTTTCATTTCAGCGGTCAAAGGTAATTTTTCTTTGTTGCTGTCATAAATTGACAAAAATAAACGAGTTGAAGTAGGGTTATAACTTAAACAAGCGAGTCTTGTCTCCCGTAGTGGAATTCTGTAATTATATTTTATATAGAACGTACTTATCTCATGTATATATCTACATTAATTGAGTAAAAAAGTAAAGAAACTTGAATAGAAAAATAAGAAGGAAGGAACGTTTGAAGTGATGAAGTGATGATCTTTATTTTTATGTAATTGTCTCTGTTCCATATTTACAGGTGGAGGTCACTATTTCATTTAGTTTTATTTTTTTTTAAATTATAAAAAAATTAAAAAATCTGTACAGAAATATGATTAAATATAATAAGATGAAGCTGTCTCAGATTACAGTCCCTTTGTTCAAGATATTTACAGTTTACAGTTATAGTATAAGTTATAACTTATTTCAGTTATATTTTGTTTCTTTCCAAAAAAAGTATTTTTAATATCTTAGTTTTAAATACATATATATATATATATATATATATATATAAAATATATTTTTAAATTTGAACGTAGCGAGATTTTTAATCGACGCTTTTACAATTTATTCATCTGAGTTAGAGTTCTCACCAATTAACCTTATCCTCTTATCAAACTATGCTAAAATTTTTATACGTTTCTTATAATTTTCTATATCGCTTATGGAGATTGAAAAGTCATATAATTTTTTATGACTTTTAAATCTCCAACGATCGTTTATAAGAATGATCTGCTGACAAACGATGTACTATTTTTTCTAAGTTTTGTTCAAAAAAAATCGATGAAAAGTGGGGAACGCCTAGGTTCCCTCTGTACTACCCTGGTAGTATACCGGAATACAGAGTGAAAAAAATACTTTCCCGAATGGAAATCGAACCCATAAAACCCACTATCGCGTTTATAACCACACGCATGTGCCACTGCGCCACGACGACCATTTTTATCAAATATTTTAAATGTTTTGATTTAACTTGTATATTTAAATACACTTATATACTTGGTAAACCTAAAGCCCACATAAATAGCAGGTATCTTATGAACCACTGCGCTCATAGCGTTATCAGTGCGGACACCGGTAACTCAACTAAAGACAGGCGGAAAGTGAATAATAGCCTGGAAATAGTCTCTACATCATAATCTCAGTCTTGTCCTGTTTACACGGTGTTCGAGATACAGTCGACGACGTCATTATTTAAAGAAAAATATAATTTAAATTTATCAAATCACAATCAGCTTCACGCTGTATCGCGCACACAGCAGGGACGGCTGAGGGAACCTAGTGTTAAAACACTCCGTTCCCCACTTTCGGCGTTGATTTCAGCCATCCGACATGCAATGCAGATTTTTTTGAGGCATTGTGTATTGATTGGCGGAACTCACCGCCGAGCCTTGCTGCCAGAGCGAAATGAAAATATTAATTAATAATAACTCTTTCCTTCAAGTGGGAAAAGAACCCACAACCTTCGCGTCACAAACACACCAATTATTAATTTCAAATATTTAAATGCTTATTTAGCATTATAATCAAAATTTATCAAGATTTATTATACAAATTAGGACACCCTTGTGTGTTTAGCGATGACAGTTGTCCTAAGAAGTAAATAATGTAACAAAATCGTGGTAGCAATTTTCAAAGGGGCTTACTTGGGACTCGTACATTTATTGCAAATGCTTCTACATTTATCTCTGTTACAACGTGTTCGTGAGTCGAAAGGGTTCTATAATGTTCCTGTGCTTACAGGACAATGAGGTTGTCGGGAAAGTCAGGTTGATTTGGGTAATGTCGTCCGTGTCTTGTGACTTCCCACGCTAAGCTTCTCAAGATAATAAATAAAGAAACAAAAGTAATGTTCAAGAAAAGGGCGTACAGAATTATAAATTTGTCCATGTTTTTATTTTATGTTTTTTTATTGTATATCTATTAGACCAGAGCGATATTGGGAGTTTTGGTTTTAAAGACATGCACATATTTCCTGATGTCAAACCATAATAGAACAGTTAAACTGTATTAAATACAGAAATGGCTCCTTATCAAAAATTAGTAATGATGGTGAAAAAAGATACACATATAAATCCAAGCTCGGGAACAGCAACCGTGGAACTCTAAGAGATGAAAAGCGAAATGCAAAAACCATAACCTCCACGCGGACGAAGTTGCGAGCGTGAACTAGTCATTTCATATTATATAACTCTTAAGTAATCATTAATATTTATTTATATACACAATGCATAGAGGCGCTGTTGGCGTTTACAAGTAATTTTTTTTTCAGGTTCACGCTGTATCCTGAATAACAGAGAGAACCTAGTCATGAGACACTCTGTTCATCATTTTTCTCTGAATTTTCGAGGCGTTATGTGATGAATGGCGAAACTATATACCGCGTTTCACCTAGTTAACAGAGCGAAGAAATGAAAATATGAATAATTAATTTCCTCGAGTTGGAATTGAACTCACAACAGCGGCATTTTTGAGTATAAATATACGCCTGTGCCACTGAGCCTCTACGGCGTCGAATAAATTTATTCATCCATTTATATGTGTGCCTTATACAATTAATACTGGCACGTGTATTTGTACTACAATAAACACAGGATGCTATATGCACCTCAAGTGCAGGACGTCCGAGCGACCCTCGACCTTGTCAGCTGTTCTAATAATACAATGCCTGGAGTAGGGTTGCCTGCTGACGTTTTCTATAAATTTTATATTTACTTTTTGTTGTAGAACTATTGTGAGTTATAGGAGCTAGTTAGTTTAGAAGGACACGCGAATTAATGTTATATTCAATTTGTTATATATATATAATTAAAAAAATATCTACTTGCAACCTTAAACTCGTAAACTTCAGATAGTAATTACTTTCACATTTTCACCTCATATATCTATGTATATGTATATTTATTTATATATGTGTATGTGTGTGTATGTATGTATATATATGTATGTGTATATGTGTGTATGTATTATATAGATGTTATATTATATTATATATATTATACTATAATATATTAGCTGTATTTTGATTTATTGTTGTTGTATTTTTTTTTTAACTAAATGATTTAAGTAATAACATACTTGTACTATGCATTACTCGCTACTTGTCACTCATCCACTTCCACTGGTTGGCTGGAAGAGATCTCTTATAGAGATAAGTCCACCTTTGTAAACTCAATGTTTTGTTGTTGTTTTCTTATGTATATTTTAGTACAATAAAGAATATTATATAATATTAGAACTAGGTACCAACATATTTTACAGAGGGACTGTTATTCTTTCTTGTGTTATTCTTAAAGACTCCAAAATTGACAGTCAAAACAAAGCTTATGCAGCTAATGATTCAAAGCACTGGCGGTGCTCCAGAGGTTTCTAATTGGGTCAGTGTGCCGCAATGCATGGCATCTGCTCAGGTATCCCCAGATGGAATTTCCTATTACTCGTAGCTTACACTGTGACAGCAAGATAATTGCCGATATACCCTAGTTTTATCTGTTTGTTAAGAAAAACAATCGTTGCTATTAGATTTAAATATATATCAGGAAACTATTATGAGCTATTAGATATAATAATTTATTCCGCCACTCAACACGTAATGCTTCAACAATACGCCAGAAAGTTGAGACTAAATTAATGGGAAACGGAATGTCTTAACACTAGATTCCCAGGTTCCCTCTGTCTAGTCAACTATGGGGGACACAGCGTGAATCTAAAAAAAAAATACTATATTACTTTCAGGATCCCACATAGTGGATACAATTAATATTTAAAGATAAAAAAAAGATAAACTTAAGAATACAAAAGCGTATAAATATACGTATTATAAAAACAAATGAACTTATATATTAACTTTAGTCACCTAACAGACGGCGAACATTTTTTTTTATATTATGACTAATACTTTATTGATCCGTCTAACGCACTGTCTCGTTATAAACAGATCTGGGTCACGTCAATTTAGTCGATATGCATGGATGGCTCACCACGAGGTTGGAATTTAGCCAAACACCTCGAATATTTTTCAATAAAAATAAATTGCTTGTTCAAATATGTACATTCCATGTTGAACAACTTGAAAACAAAAATGGCTTATCGGAAATTGGGTTTCTCGCTAACAAAACCATTAAAAGCTAAAGATTAAAAGGAGTACTCGTTTGTCAACTTTAAAATTGTGATTATCAGGGTTTTCTGTTTCCTATGGAGCTTTAAGTTTAAGCTTTTTGAGTACAAGAAAATATCTGGTTTGGATGACAAAATATTATTCTATATAAAAAATTAAGGCGACGGTTGTTAGTTTAATTTCCACTAGGGATCATTTATTATTTTAATTTTCTCACTCTTGTACCAAGACAAAACACGGTGTTGATTTCCGCCCCTCAACATACAAACAGCTGAATGAGCAAAATGTGGGGATCGGAACAGACCAATTTGGACTTATCTTTACACATACAAACACACATACACAGATAGAATCCGCAAGGTCTAAGCTGAGCTTTACATAAGTGTGAGTTAATTGCAGCATGTTCGACCTACTGATAACAGCATCATGTAATACTCAATATTTTATTTTCGTGTTCGATTAACTAGCAGTGAAAGATAAAATTAACACTATTATATCGTATAGAAATGGAAAATGTATGTGATCAATCTACTACTCTAGTTATATTGTTCACTTATCATAATATATAGCATGGCGTGCATAGAAATCTTTGCAACGTAATATCAAAATTATTCAGGCAATATAATTTCAATATATTGCAAAATATAAATTTCATATACTAATTAGGGAAAATGCTCGAATTTATTAGGTACATTTTGTCACAAGCACATTCTATATTACTTTAATTTTAAATAAAAAAAGTTATTTTTTTACACTGTATTTACTTAATTGAACAATTATATTAAATATTTAAATTTGGAATTGTTATAGGTACACACTAAACCTGTTAATTTCTTGTTTAAATTTATTAAAATAATAAATTTACTTGCATACTTTTTTTAATTCATAATATGGTATATACAGAACTCGTTCACGTCGCCTCCATATAAATTTTAGTGTTTAATAGAAATAATTAAATAAACCGAACAAAATATATATTTTTGAAATATGCTCTAAATGAGCTTTCATTAGATATCAAACATTACAGAAATAAAAAAAAATAGTTTGTCATTGCTGTCAATTGTGACACTTCCAACCTCATCTGTCAAATTATGATCAGTAGTTTAGAAGCTACAGGGAAACTGATGAACACACATATAAACATGCATACATACACACACATACATACATATATAATCATAACCCTCCTTTCGGGTACAAATTAGAAGTTAGTTTTGATTTCTTAATGTTTACAACTATCACATTATCATATGGATTCAACATTGTATGATAATAAATTTAGATAAATTGGTGCAGCACGTGCCAACCACATAAAGGTTATAACTTATGATAAATGGAATGATCTGTGAGCCGCTCCAACTCGCATATTAATGAAGCAGCAACTCTCTTGTTTAGCCTGGGGCCCCTAAAATGAAAGTGTCGTGCTGCATCATTGAGAAGATGTCGTTATTATGAAAATGAATTCATTAGGGCCACCAGTACTGTGCCCGTACATTAACATAAATAATAATTACACAAATGGACCGTAGCTATTACGATCTGTTTTATGTCGTCTTTTCTATTCAGAAAAAATATTTTGAAAGAATTTCTCGTATTTTCCAAGTAACTGCACTGTGAACATACTTTCCTAATATATATGGCATCATTTCTGTCATATTAAAGTAGTGTATATACCACTACGACAAGTCATTATGTTCTTAATTTTTGTTCCTTTTATAAAAAAATTGTGAACTGTGTGATTGTCGGCCAAGTTAAAAATCAAATCTGGGGTGCTGATATATAATACGACTAAACTATGGAGTAATATATGATTTAAACTGTAAGGTTCTACTTAACAGTTATGTTTCAAATTGAAATTCAATCGGTTTTTAATAAAATCCATATAAACTTTCAACCCCTATTTCATCTCTTTGGGGTTAAAATTTTTCAAAATCCCTTCGTGGATATCCAGATTATGAAAATAAACATTTGTCCAAATTTTACGTTTCTACCATCGGTTGTTTCGACTGTGCGTGCGTTTTACCTCAGTCAGTCAGGTTCATGTCCTTTTACATATATATAAATTTTATTTGTTCTATTAATTAAATATATTATATTTTTTATTTAGGAGAAATGTTAAATTACTATAAAACATAAATCTTCGGTTATTTTAAGTACAGTCCGCGAGTATTAAGCTTAACTTTACATTTTTGTTGGTGATTACCAAAAGTTGAGCAAAAGAACACTTAAAGATGAAATAAATTATAAGCCATCATAAAAAAAAGATACAAAATATATACAAAAAGATACAAAATATATCAAGTTTTCTACACAAGACCTTGTATCATTTTCACTTTCGTCTTGTGTCGTTTGTGTTAATTATGAACGGAGCAACCGTTATATCATCAAGAACAGCGGTGTGACTACGATTTCTTTTACTTTTCGTCACATACATTTTTCTATTTTTGTGCAGTGATAATGTAGCTTTTTTTTATTAGTAATAAATCGAACAAAATAATAAAATATCAAGATTTAAACACGTGATTGCTACATATACAATAGGTTACGTGAATGGTCAAGCAGTTACGTGAAATAAGGAATGCCTCACTCTTTGAGCCATGGTCTCACCTACACTATCTATATTCAATTACACAAATGCAAAGCTCTGCTTACGCCTCGCGACTCAGCTTCACGTCACCCGCACACAGCAGGGTACGCCGAGGGAACCTAGTGTTAAGACACTCTGTTTCCCACTTTCCGCCGAGTTCTAGTGGCATTGCGTGTTGAGTGGCGGAACTCAACGCCGCGCTCTGCCTCGTTACTAGAGTGAAAAAATGAAAATACAAATTTAAATAAATATTTAATTTCCTCGAGTGAGGATCGAACCCACAAACAATCGGTTTTAAAGTCACACTTTGTGCCCATCCGCTACGACTGTCCTCCGAATAAAAAAAAATGTTATATACAGATTGTTTTTATGGGTGATGTTCATTAAATAATTTTTGAATATATAAAAAAAAATCAGCTTCACGCTTTATCCCGCACACAGCAGGGTAGGCAGAGGGAACCTAGTGTTAAGACACTTCATCCCCCACTTTCTGCCGAATTCTGGAGGCATTGCGTGTTGAGTGGCAGAACTCAACGCCGCGCTTAGCCTCGACACCAGAGCGAAGAAATGGAAATATAAATTTAAGTAAATATTTTATTATTTGAATATATAAGTTAAATAAATTTTGAAATTTCCTAAAATGCAACAGAGAAAAAAACATCTAAATTGCAAGAAGAACTTACTTACGAAGCGACGATAGCCGACTAAGAAACACGTAAACTTTATGAAAGGAATCGGAAAAAACTTTGTTTCAATTAGAGCCGAGGGCAACGAAGTGTGGCATTTTAATTAGAGAATTAACAGAGAACTTACATTTTCAATTATAGCATTTACAATATCTTGTTATTATTGTAACTTTTCTTGTCTCATTGTAGTCAGCGCCAATTATAAACAAATAATTAAATTATATTAATTAAATTATCCTATACATTCATATAGGATATATATTTCTCTTTTGATGCTTAACATTAAATTAAATGTGCTACAAATAATTTTATACATGTACATGCTTCAATTAAATTAAATTGATGTTGGGTTGCTATGTTACGTTTGACTTTACCTAAAGCATGAAGATTTCTTTTTTTTTTAATAAAGTAAAATTACAACAAAGAGGGAACCAATGATTTATTTCTTGAAGCCGAAAGAAAGAAATGGCAATTTGCATTTAGGTCCGATAAGAAACGGAATTTTTTAAACTAGGTGCGAACAGAAAAGTTTAGCCACAGCCATGATGTAAACAACCCAACCCATCGTAATGCGCCAAGATTGTGTCATCTTAACAAACATATTATATTTTTCCCGTGTATATATAATATATATACTTCCGTTCCTCACTTATCACCGAATTCTGGAGGCATTATTTGAGTGGCGAAAATAAACGCCGCCCTTTATCTCGTGAATAAAGCAAGCAAAATTAAAATTACAAATATTCAATTCCCTGAGTGGGAGTCAAACTCACAACTTTTCGCGTTCGTCGCACGCTTGCGCTCTCGCGCCACGACCGCCCTCATGTTATACATTTCGATTATTAATATAGAAAACTTGAGCTCATAAAATGAAAAGAGATTTATCGTTCCATGTATTCCGCCCAAAAACAAATAATATTTTGTAACATTCATACCCTACGTAATACATCTACATCGTTTATTATGTTTATATGAAACACGCAGCAACTCGCGCCGCTCACGTCTTCCCTTTCGCAAGTTGTAGGCCAACATGTCGCTATATCCTGTTGCGGAAGTTGTTCATTATTCATGAAATCAATGTTTGATCTCAACTCTGTAAAAAGTGACTTAGTTAAGTTGAAAAGTGAATAGTCTACGCTACGATATAGGTACTCGTTGAGGTAAGACGGGGGAGTTAGTTAAGTTACTAAATTGTTTCATTTTACTATATCATAAAGGGCAAAAAAGGGCTTCTACATCACCTATCTAAAATCAGAGGCCAGTCCCCACTCGAGAATGAAAAATATAAATTTAAATTTATTTATTTAAATTCAATCTGGTGTCGAACCAAAGCTTGGTTTTGAGTTCCGCTACTTAGCACGCAATGCCTCCACACATCGGTGAAAAATCAGGAGTGTCTTGACATTTGGTTTCCTCCGCCTATCCTGCTGTGTGCGTTGGATACAGCGTGAAGCTGATTTATGAACTAATTTTTCATCTTTCCAGAGCTTCATTTGATAAATAAATAGAGGTACAAATTATATGGAATAAAATAAATATTTATTATACAAAAATTGTATATGCTTTTCTTTTACAGCTAAATTTATGCTACGACATGCTCTAGCTATACTACGAAAGGCACATGTAACATTGGCATACTTTATTGTGGACGTTTTGATATTGATATTTTACACAAACGATCGAACGATTCGAAACGATCTTTTTATTAACATTATTGAGCAAATTATTAAAAAAAAACGGTAAATATATTTTTTTTAACGGTGTTTTAGCTGATACAATAATCAATATAAGAAATGTGATATAATTTCAGCTTACCGAATCTTAACTGAAAACTTAAAAATGATTTTATCAAACTCAGCTTGTACTAAATTAATAATTTGAATGACGAATTAATCAGAAGTAGCATGTTCAAGGTTTCCCTTTTAATAAAACAAAACAAAACAGAACAGAACAGAGCAGAGCAGAGCAGAGCAGGGCAGGGCAGGACAGGGCAGGGCAGGGCAGAATATTTGAAATGAAGTGGCACGTGAATTATACTTTTTTTCATTTATTTATTTATGTACGACACAAGAAAAAATACAAACAGAAACCTTCTAATAACGGAAAAATATGACGGATATACCCTTGTATGTAGGAGATGTTAAGAGAAACGATTGGGGTGCGGTGTAACTCTAACTATTAAGTTAATAACAATAAATATACTTACATATATACTTAAAATTTAAAAACATAGTAGAATGGATCATTTTAACGAATGTAACGACAAAATAGTTTCTTTCGAAGCGGTATGAACGCGAGGACGATTATTAACTTTAATTTATATCTGTAAAACCTATTAAAAATAGTACAATTATATAAAGTTGTAAGTGTAATCTGTTTAATTGATCGTGAAAAGTGTCAGACTCGTAATGCTCTACATTAAAGATGGGAGAAAAGTGAGCAATATGCTAATTTCTCATTATGTTACCGAGGTTTATATGTATCGCTAAATTTTTTCGTTGTTGTTGTTTTTTCATATTTAATAACTATCCTAAACACTTTCCCCAAAATACTCTATTTATACTCTACCCTACATTATAATAATTTTATATGTACAAGCGTATAATGAGCGCTTACGGTACGGTTATGTGTAAAATATTTTCAAGAATTTTAAAATAAATATGTTTATAATATGTGAGTAATAAAATCATAAATGGGAACGAAATTTAAAAATTAGTATAGTATCTAAAAATATATGGACCATCCACTTTGGTGAACATCGTGTATATAGTCATTTAATTCAATTTGCTATGATATAAAATACAATTTCACGCGTTTTCTCTTTAGGCAGGGTAGACAGAACAAGTGTTAAGACACTCCGTTTCTCCACTTTTACGCGTTTCTACATTTTTTCTTTATCTTTTCTCTCAATTTTTATATTTGTTGTCTATTAAAAATGAATAAAATTTAATTTTAATTTTATATTAATTATTTTTTCAATTATTATGTATGCTGGGATAGGCGACTTCTCAGTTATTATTCACATTTTCGACGCCATCAATCCCTTTTTATTTTGTCGCCAAGAGACCTTTCTGAATTATTTATGTAGCGTATAATTTTAGCATCCCCTCTCTTTAGAAGGTTCGGCAGACGTTTTAAATGACCATTTCATATCAAGCGATTCGTTCGTATTTCCCTGAGTTTTTATACAAAACTTAATATAGTTAAATATTATTTCTTCGAATAAATTGTAACCAGATAACTGATATCCAAATGTCAGTTTTCTATTGTATTAATAATCAGCTTCACGCTGTATCACGCACACAGCAGGGTAGGCAGAGGGAACCTTGTGTTAAGACACTCCGTTACCCATTTTCTGTCTAATTTTGGAGCAGAACTCAACGTCGCGTTTTGCCTCGCCACCAGAGCAAAGAAATTGAAGTAAATATTTTATCTCCACGAGTGGGGATCAAATCCACAACCAGTCGATTTTACAGTCACACTTTGTGCCCCTACGCCACGAATGTCCTCTCACTGGTTGTTTTATTGTATTATTTTCTTAAAATTAAGTTCTCGTCGTTAGCCATATATTGGTGTGACCATATTTATTTGTCTTTGTTTTGTTATTATTTAATTTCTATACAGTAAAAAAAATAGCAAATCGAATATATTTAGCCTGAGCGGGAAATAAAACAGTTATAGTAAAATTGTAGAGCAAACATTTTTATGTTTAAATACAGTGCAGTGACAATGAGTCAAAGCTTTGGTGGCCAACTAATTTTGAGTAGGGAATATTGTTATTGGAAATTTTATGAATTTATCTATTTATAGTTGTTTTCACGTTAATATTTATTTTCTACTTAAGGTGTGATAAAATTAAATAAACAACGAATTATAACATGAGATTTTATAGATGACTGGAAATAAAATAGATTACTTAGAAATATAAAAAACTAGAATGATTACAAAAAGTATTAAATTAACATATTTTGAGCAGAATATTTCTCAAAAAAATAATATCATATAATCACAAGTATAATAAAAATAACTTATAAGATGTACTTAAAAAATTATGTGTATTTATTATATTTAAAGCACCAAAGAAACATAAACTGTGAACACATATCATACGTCGTACGCAACATTTTTAATCACCATTTAGGCCGGTCAATACGTTGGAACATATTGCCAGCAAGTAAAAATCGGACAAGCGCGAATCGGGCTTGCCCACCGAAGATTACGTACAAAAAATGGAGGTCTCAAACTTTTTTTGAAATGCAAGCTTTGCTCAGCCAGAGCCCTTTCATCAGATGGCTCACTTGAACTAGTGGTTTTAATACCAAATTACTAAGTAGTAAAACAACAAATGTATCGTATAGTTAAAAGGTCAACAAACATAAGCAGACTCGGCCGGATCATTATCACCCCCGGCATATAAAACCAGCTTAAGTAGCGCAGTAGAGCACCTCTGGTGCTGGAGAGCCCCGCCCTGAGTCTTGAAGCTCAGGCAGCGCCTTGAATTCTGGGGAGAGCAAAGTACAGCGCTAAAGACAAAGCAAACCAGGCGTACTTTCCACGGCATCCCCCTACAATAATTCATGTGGACTTTTGAAATATCAAGGGTCTTCATTCAAACCTGAGTTCTGTCCACTACCATCTTGACACGACCATTGGCACGACCTGCCTTGTTGTTACTGACGAAGACTCAGATTGCCCGACCGAGCGACACAGCCACAGCACACAGCCAGCAATTTTATGCTTCTATAAAAACGGCCAATCTTTTTTAAAGTAAATGTAGTCGTCAAGTCGATTTTTTAGATAATCAAGGGTCCGTAGATCTATATGGTTTGAATTGCACCTCGATGTCTCCAAGAGTTCCTGAGATAAAGACTATTGACATACAGACGGACGGACCAACCGACAACAAAATCGATCTTATAAGGGTTCCTTTTTTCTTAAAAAGGTAAAAAAGGTAATACATTGATAAAGCATATAGAATTAAGAAAACTATTATATTGTAAAACTTATGTAAATACTACTCACTAATGAATCTGAATTAATAAATAAATGAGCTTAATTTTAATTGAATTAATTTTTCAATTTCAATATGAAATTATCAACAAATAAAAATAATACGTAGCGTTCAACTCTTAAAGAAAGATAAAATTATACTTTCAAATAAATACTAATAGTTACTGTTGGTCCTTTGGCCCCCCTTTTATTATTTGAAACTAGATTGGTGTTGAGTTCCACCACTCAATACCTCAAGAAATTCGGTGGAATATGGGTATTGGAGTGTCTTAACACTAGGTCCTCTCACATACAGCCATAAGCTGATTTTCTTTTAAATAAAATAAAATTAAATTAAATTAGCTTCACGCTATATCCCGCACACAGCAGGGTAGGCAGAGGGAACCTAGTGTTCAGGCACTCCGTTCCCCACTTTCTGCCGAATTTTGGAGGCATTGCGTGTTGAGTGGCAGAACTCAACGCCGCGCTTGTCTTCGACACCAGAGCGAAGAAATGAAAATATAAATTTAAGTAAATATTTCATCTCCTCGAGTGGGGATCGAACCCATAACCAGTCGGTTTTATAGTCACACTTCGTGCCGCTGCGCTACGACTGGCCTCTTTTTCTTTTAAATCTTTACTTATAAAAATCTTTACTTAAATAAATTATACTAAACACAACACCAAACAACTAATTCAATTTACTGTTAATATAACACCAGTATTAAGTAGATATTTATTGCAATTTACAATATAAATTTTACATTGTGTTGTCGCAAAATCAGTGATTTGAAGCAGATTAAGAAAAGTGTAGAAAACAACTAGCGCGTCCATTAATGCTCACTCGCTGCATTCACCGCAGCGTCGTGGCTCAGGTAATCTGCACCTAAACAATAAATATACTCTAGGTGAGTGTTTTTTTTTCTGTGTTCATTTTTTTTATGAACAATAATAGTAGAATAGTTGATTCTATTACTTATTTTCCATTCTAAGTAGAAGCGATTACATAATATATTTATAAAGAGAAGAACAGATTCTGGCCCGTGTCGTCTATAATATAAACGTCGTATATATCCTCGTTTAAATCGAAGATATATAGATTTTTAGAGCTTTGTGTGTTTGTTTTGTCGCCTTGGTAACAGAGAGAAGAAATGAAAATATTATTAAATAATTGTTTATTCTCCAATTGAGAAATTTTCGATTTCGATTTAAGTCACACTGTTTTTTATAGAGTTTTTTGTGATAAGTTTGAATTTTCGAAATTTTAATTTTTCAATTTAGTGAAATATGTCTGTAAAAATATATTATTAGTATATTAACAATTAAAACACATATAATGTTCCCTATGTTATTGTCTGCAAGCGTTTATTATGAATTACTTATTATTTTTATCGACGACGATAAGGAGGGGTGTGGTTTTAAGTTTGGAATATTCCCCAGATTCTCATCAAATATGTTCTAACAATCATATTCGGCGCAGCAGCTGGAATATTTGCTAAATTTATTAACAGACCCTTCTCGCTTAAGTACTTAACTAAATTACTCCCATTTTAAGGGATGATTCATATCGTATAACTGCCAGACAAGTGAGGCTTCATTGAGTGTAAGTATGTATATTTTTATGTACCACCTACTAAATATTTCGAGAGACAGAAATTTTAATGCAAAAGTCATTTTTCCACCTGTAATTTGAGTAAGTACATATGAGATATTATAATTGCGCAGAGCAGTATATAGAATTAACTGGAAATTGAGCGTGTGGCATAGTGACTGGGACAAGTTTACCACCGTAAACTCGACCGTTGTGGGTTTAATTTCCACTTGAGGGAAGGATGTAAATGGATATTTTAATATTTTCTTGGGTATCGTGGCAAACCGCGACCTTGAGTTCTATCACTCAACACATACTCACTCACGTAAGTGAGGAACAAAAATATCTCAATAGGTAACGGAAAGCCTTAACACTAGCCTGCCATGTTCCCTCTATCAACTCTAAAAAAGAAATTAATGCAACTTTTACTTATATACAGTACCAATTGAGATGTCAAACCGCGCGTAGAAAGTTAATAATGATGTAGCATTTATAAAGACAAGATCTTTTGGTTAAAATGAGCTAGGGAAAACAGTTCACGTAGAAAGTTAATTTAGTAAATTTAGAAATCAATGACAAATTTGGATTTTTTACTAATTATTTTAAGTAAATATTAATTAATGAAGTTTCAAATTAAGTATTTAAGTAGGGCACACTGAAGGCACCGTATGTGTAAGTACGAATTTCTTGATGAATATTTATAATAATAGAAATTCTTCTTGTTAGAGTCTAACAGATAGACAAAGTAGGACGCTATCTACATAATAGAGACGAGAAAGAGTGGTTGGTAAGAGACGAATAATGTAATATGAAACAGACACGAGAAGATAAAAACTATGGAGTATTTGAGAAATATATGTACATGATAATTGTGATGGAATTTGCCTATTGTATTCAAGCTCAATTGCAGGAAACCTTTCAATATTTGAATACCAAATTTAACGCAAGTAGAAACGTTATTGGATGTTATGTTATTAATCTTCAACATGCATGTTGCACGGTAGGGAGAGGAAGCCAGTATTAAGACACTCCCTCCCCTCTTTAAGCCGAATTCTGGAAGCATTAAGTAAGCGGAAGAACTCAACGCTCACCAAGCTCACTTAAAATAGACACCAGAGCGCTAAAATGAAAATATTAAATATTTCATTTTCTCGAATGAGAATCGAGGTCACGTTTACAGTCACACACTGGTGCCCCTGCACCACGACTGACCTCTGTGATATTCTTATTTATTTACATATTACAATTAAACTCTTCTATTTTTCCTTTAAAAACGAAACGTTTTAAAAACATTTTGAATTTCAATTGACCCAAAGAGATTATTTAGATTTTTGCGACTATCGATCTCCATGTTTTATCGTCAGGCGACTTTTTGTGTTCGTAATGTCGCGTATAATTTTCTTTGCTCTCGAAAGCGGACGCTCCTCGCGGCACTCGTTTATAAGGTGCTACGAGTTAATTTCGTCTAACATCGAGGACGTACGGGATATGTTACGGCGTAACGAGGCGCTCTATATACTTGTTTTTGTCGTGGACTAAATAGGTTGGGTGTAATATTATATATAATATATAAGTGAATTATTAATGTATGCCTATATCTTTAGATAAAGAATTAGATTAGACTGTGCATATAATAAATTTTGTATAAGCATTGGGCTCAGATGAGCGGAAAAAGGGGAAAAGGAGCGTCTTAAAACTAGGTTCCCCCAGTCTACCCTACCGTGAGCGGGATAAGCGTGAAGCTTAAAAAAAATACAATTTAATATCTTTAGTTCATACACAATATACGACACGGATGTGCTGAAGCGTGAAATAATATAAACGAAAGTTGATCACAAATTGTTACCAACTTATCCGTGTAGAGATAGAACTTTAAAATGGTATATATATATATATATATATAAAGGCTATAAAATGGTATGTTTGTATAGTTTCACGCAATTCATATTTCATAAGCATTTTATGGTGAATTTAATGTTCGTAGGCTTTGATTAATAAGTAAGTAACTTTTGAATTTGATATACGAGTACATGTATTTAAAATTATTTAAGTGTATTTAGGAGAAATTAGGTGGGTATTTTGCCATTCATACTGTTACATAGTTAATAAATCTTAATTTAAATCTGTAAAAGAAACTATATGTTCTACTAACGCGGTAATTTGAAATCATAGAGAGACACCAATTATATTTGTGTATATATATTTAATTTGCTAAACACAATGAACATAATTTGCTAAGGTGATGTTTTATTAATTGTAGTTCTTAAATTTTATATAATAATGAAAAATGAAAAAAACCGGTTAACATCTTTTATTAATGGCATTTCATTTTTAATTTTCATGTTCTACATTTTTTATCTTTATATGTCAATATAAAATATCTATCATACATAACTTTTGTTACGTAGAGGCCAGTCGTGGCGCAGCGGCACGAAGTGTGACTGTAAGCCGACTGGTTGTGGGTTCGATCCCCACTCGAGGAGATGAAATATTTACTTAAATTTATATTTCCATTTCTTCCCTCTGGTGTCGAGGCTAAGAGCGGCGTTGAGTTCTGCCACTCAACACGCAATGCCTCCAGAATCGGCAGAAAGTGGGGAACGGAGTGTCTAAAAACACTAGGTTCCCTCTGCCTACCCTGCTGTGTGCGGGATATAGCGTGAAGCTGATTTATTTTGATTCATAACTTTTGTTTTGGTTATATTTCAATATTTCTTATAGTTTAGCTGAACTTTAGGGTTGTTTATCATATATTTCGGTTTTAAATTTTTTACGTCAACGGAAAATGCGCATTACGTAGATGGTGAATTGGACCACCAGAGTTCACAGAAGATTTCATGGGGCTTGTAGATCCGGCCAGAAGCGACGGAGAAAGAGCTCTGTTAGGTCTTGGTGACTGTTTGAGTCTCCGATTTTGGATCACCAAATACGGTTATACGTAAAAGCGTTTATCTTGATAAGTAAAACTGGCAAGTTGTATAGGAAACGAAGGATGTAGACTCGTAATCCAGTTCGATTTAAATTAATGTTTCTAATATAAATATTATTTTATATTTATATATATATTATTATCAATTTCTATATTCCATGAGTAAGTGTGGTAAAGTTCACTTCAGCAAAAAGGTAAAATGATCCTATCAGATCAGTTTCTAAGTTGACCCTATACCGATCGTTTTCAAACTAATCGTACTTGTTTACTTTAGTCACCGTCCTTTTGCCAGTTCCACTGAAACTCCCCTAAGGGATACTACCTAACTTTACGACTCTTGTATAAACAGCGTCTGAATGACTGCTATATAACTAATTATATCCACTGGATCAACAACTACGCCATCTTCGTCTCGACCTACAAAGTAAGTTCGTCCAAACTCAAGAGAACTTCAATATCTGTAGTTTTGGCACTTTACCAAGCTCTTGGAACTGTGATCGGTGCTGTATATAATTGATATTATGCTATCGGAACTAATAGAAGAGCTCATTGTCTAACAGCTTGTATCTATTTATTATTTTCCAATATCGTTAAAGGAAAATGTGAGCGTATAAGCGGACGTATCGTATACTATATTATACACGAGCTTGTATTTATCATAATTTATGTATAAAAGGAAATGAGGAAATATTCCACTTTGCTTGTCATCTCATTTTATAGGAAAATATTATGCAGTTGACGTGAATAATATTCTTTTGCGCTTATCTAATACTTGCACGAGACGTCAATACTGTCTTGGAAGCGATCAAACAGCGGGATGTGAATGCAAAACAGCACGGAGCGGGCGCAATAAACCCGTGTTGTGTGCTCGCTAGCGTCGACGTCACCTCGCGTCGTCGCACGCTGTTTGCATCTCGTCGCTACGTTAGAGGATACTCCAAAATATATTTGTAAGACAGTGGTCACAACTGACACAAATGACAAATCACTTATTATCTACTTACTGAGACCACGTTTTGTTAAGACCTTTTAGATTAACTTTTCTTTTTCTTTCACGTGAAAAGACGTTCTGTTCTCCCCTTTTCTTAGTGTTGAGTGATAGAATTCTGAAATGGTGGTATTTTTTATATGTGAATTAATTATGTATTAATTATAATTCACATTAAATTTTGAAAATTCCAACGATGTCACTTACCTTTACATAATTGTTATTTATACACATTTTTATCAATAATTGAATTAGTCTGGAAACACGCCCACACTGGTCTTGTATCAAGTTTTAAGGTAGAATCGATTTTCTCGAGCGCTAAGATGAACGAACAAAGTGTGACTGAAAAATCGACTGGTTGTGGGTTCGATCCCCGCTCGAGGAGATGAAATATTTACTTTGCCACTCAACACGCAATGCCTCAATAATTTGGCAGAAAGTGGGGAACGAGTGTCTTATGACACTAGGTTTTCTCTGTCTACCCTGCTGTGTGCGGGATGCAGCGAGACTGATTTGATTTTGATTTAAAAAAGAAGCTATTCTGAACTTTGTAGAAAGTCAAAAGTCGCTATGTAATTGTAGTCTTTGTCGGCGGTAACGTACAGAAATTTCATGAAAATAGCAATATCTTTATTTGGCAAAAAGTATTTCGATTTGTTATTCGAATATTCTGTTTACTCTTCCTTACCGGCACCATGAAGGTGAATTAAGAATAAAACTGGTCAAGTGCGAGTCGGATCTTGAAATTGGTACGGAACCTTCGGTGACTACTCACCGCGTAATTTCAAGATTGTTAGTAGTTTAATGTTAGTAACTTCAAATATAATTTTTGTACTGATCTTCTTATCTACAAAACGAAATATCTATAAAATTTCTTTTCAGATTTTTTCTTTATTTGTATTGTAATTTCACACTATATTCATAACTACATGTCCATGGAAAGTAAAAACGGTAATAGTAGGTAGGTAATCGATTACGCGGCGAGTTTCATACAATACGCAGCAGAATCAAGCTTGATTTTTCCTGTGCTCAAACTGATCGGTATCTAAATATTTGATTTTAATTTCAGCTTAATACTTCTATTACATCTTGATATAAACGATCTTAACACACAGACAACAAAGTGATGCTTTTTGAGGTACGGAACCCCAAAAAGATATTTCTCCACTCCTATATATAGACAGAAAACATGATAATAACAAATAAATTGAAAAGTCTTCTTATTGGCTAATATAAAAATGCCTGGAGGAGATCACCTGTAGTGATAAGGCTGCCTTTACACCAATGCTTTGTTTCTGTATTTTTTAAATTTTTGTGTCTTATTATGTTGGTGTAATAAAATATTAAATAAATAAATAAATTGCTGGAAATAACGTACGTTACCATATGTTTACTTTTAGGTAAGTGAGTAGCCTTATATTTCTGTTATACAAAAAAGAATACGTGATTTTCATTTTGATAGATTTTTTAGTGTAATTGAACGAACGAATATGATAGAGAAGCGAAGGATATATAAATATATTTTTTTTAAGTAGAATGTTAATTTAAATGAATACAACCTATAATCAAATCCTCATTGATATCTGTTCGTTAAAACTTCTGTCACAGTATTACAAACATTATTCAACAAAGAATTTCAACGATAGCGTAGTAAAGGGCACTCAGGATTCGATTTTATTTGATACTTGTTCGACGTCTTTTTGGAAACGCACCCTTCAATTTCCTTGTTCTCCTTTCACCCTCGACCAGTGTAATTTAAGCTTCATTTTATAGTAAACATTTTAAAATTTTGTGAATATGTAAAAATATATTTTTTTTCAAAACTACTCAAATACATCATTTTAACCATTCGCACATTACATATTTCTCTTCCGGAGCAAATTAAGCATTGACGTGCAATCAATATATCAGTTATTTTTATATCAACGACAGTAATGTACTAATATAAGACGTTTATTAAAATATTCTAGATTCAATTGTAGACTGAAATATGTGATTTATATGAAGATTTAATGTAATATTTTATTACAATATAAAATACTAGTTTCATCACCACACTGTGCATAATATTCACTTATTTGCTAGACATTGTATAAGTATTTTTTTAGTTTTAAAGTTTCGACGCAGCTTGGCGAGAACGCATGGCTTAGTGGTCAAAGCGCCTGGTCGGTTTCTAGGAGGCGCGGGTTCGAGTCCCGCTGCGTTCAAATTTTTATACGTTTTCTAAATAAGTATTTTTCTTTCCTAAGTGTGGAATAACACTTTAAAAAATGTTTAAAAAGTTTTTTTTGCTTCACGTTTTATCTCGCACACAGCACGTCCGTTCCCTATTATCCGCCGAATTCTAGAGGCATTGCGTATTGAGTGGCGAAAGTGTATGCCGCTGTGCCTCTACTGCCTGGCCTCTACATTTGTGAGGTACTTGTAAAATATGGTTGTAGATCGAAAGTTTTATGTAATCCCTTGGAGTCGTTAAACTAATGAATTTACAAACTTAAAGGATAAATTCTCGCGCTGATTAAGAAGCAACAAACATTTGGCATGTCAAGGTAACGTATCGCCGAACTTTAACCGGCAATTAGGAGCGAGTTCCTGAGTCGTTAACTTTACAAATCGGTTATAAACTTGGCCGCTCGCCAGAACCTCTGGAACTGCGGACTGCATCCGAGGGCCGGCGGGCATAGAGTTGCATTTCTCGGAGCTGTGCAACGTATTTTGTGAACAAACACTTTTTATATTTACATTTTAAAATACTAGAACGTATTTACTTCGTATTATAGTATTTGTGGTTCTAATAACATTTGATATGTATTTGATAACAATATCTTTATACAAAATAATAGTGTTGGAAAGCTTACTCGCAGCGATGCTTTGATGTAGTCGATGGCGATATTGGTATGAAATAAATTAATAGTGCAATACAATATGAAATGTGACAAGGTAGCGGGAACGCATCTGAGACTGATTTTGGGCAATTTCTGCTGGAAATAAGGGGGTACGAATGACGAGGTGTCTTTGTATAACGGCAAAGGTTCACAAATAGATTGTGCTGGCTATAAATATGGCTACTAGTACAAATAGCTTGGGTAGTAAAGTTTAAATATTGAGCGTAAACTAAAAAACTTATTTAACCTGTATGAGAGGAGGAGCTGACATGTGCCTTTCATTTAACCTCCAATCGGATGTTGGTGCTATTGCTACGTCAGATTGGTTGTTCTATTTATATTTGGATAGCTGTCTCCAAGGAGTGCAATAAAGTGACGTGGTAATGAAAGTAGGTGATGCAATGTTCCTTACATCATCAGAGAGGGTGTTGCAGGCATTGGTCTCCTTTGAAATAATGGTGTTAAAATAATGGTCTAACTCAGAATGCGAGCAACATAAAAATTGACTGGTATTGCAAAGAAAGGACTCTCAATTTGATGTTCACACAGTTCTATTGATTTTGACAATGCAGTCTAATATACAAATCGACTGGCGACTGTCGTCGATATTTATAAAAACATTTTTATTGAAAAATAAAAAAAAACAACAAGTACACTAAATAAATAATAATGTATTGTGACAGACGAATTGTATTCAACACTATCTCGAAATTGTAAAATATATTAATACATATATGTACACATAAGTTGTATTCAAAATATTCACCTTTCATAGAGCGTTGATTAGATTTATTTAAAGCTCGAGTGAGGCAACGTTTTGTAATTAAATTATTCAGGGCCGGTGTCCTGAGCGGAGTGTGTCTCCCGTGCAAGGTAAAACGGTAATCGGTAAACTAAGTTATAACAAGTTGAAACGATGAAATATTTATTATCCTGTTAGGAGTTCTGAAAAGATGGAATCTCTAACTGCAAATGTAAAATTTATGAGAGATTTGTAGAGTCGTGAATTTAGTTCTTTTTTTATTATGGAGGTAGTATGGATAGTATGGAGCCGAAGCTAATAATATATATAAACTTAGATTTTTCTGGCGTAGTTAAACAAAACGCGATGTCAGCATCCGCTCCATATGCTCTAAGTTAAATAAGTTATTGATTACTCTTATATTATAGAGTATATACGGTAAAATGTGAGAGATATGTACCTCTTCTCCATGTGAACATGTATTTTTATATGACTGTTAACAATTAATGAATTTTTATAACCACATGATGTTTTATAAATTACATTAAAGGTGTTCAAATATTAAATTCCATATAAAACCGTCTCATCATTTCATGCTACGTACCTAAAGCTTCACAAAATACATTAGTTTATTATGAGATCGGATCCCTCGACGTCTGGTGAAATTAATTCGAGGTACCTTTTACAAGGTGTCACTAGGCGGCCCTCGATGCGAGGAAAATTTATATGTCACATTATCTATTCTAAAAGGTGTCCCGGCGACAAAACGAAATGAAAAGATCGACGACGACAGAAAAATAAATGTTTCTTGTTCCTCTTTTCGTCGCACAGGTGACGCGCGGTAACGAGGCTGTACAACAAAGTTTGAGCGCGATAGCTAATGTAAATATCTCTCTGTTCGAAAACAAATACTTACATCATGTTTACAATATTTCGCAATAGACTAAAGTTCTATCTTTGAGTTCTATTACTATGTTTCATACTAGGTTTATTTAATGTAAAACTGTATCACGCTTTTCTATTTTCTAAGGAATTGTAACAAATATTTATATCCTATCATTTCAAGACTTTTAGAACTTTCAACTATTACTATAATAATTAGATAAAATATCATAAAACCATTGTATTAATCACAGAAACAACATATTCCTAAAGCAGTATTGTTATAGCAGTATTTTCAGCAACGACAGCAAATTTAAGTAAGAAAATAGCACATAATAAATGTGCCAATTTCTTATTTAAATGTAACAAAAAATTAAAACACATTAATATATTAAATGACACTATATATAGATACTAAATGTTGTGAAAAGGGACTTCCTGTTCCACAGCTTTATGCATGAGTGACAAATAAAATCTTCATTCATAAGACGTAAAGTTGAATGAAGTAAAATTATAACAAGTTCTCCATACAAAATTAGATTGAAAGAACAAAATACAAGTAAATTTTAAATAAATTAAAATCAAAACAATATCGTAGAAAAATGTGGTAACAAGAAAATGAAAGTTTAAACAAAACGTGTTACCAAAAAAATTGTGACGATAACCGATCGAGGAGGTCGATTTGCGTCGGTTCACAAACCAATTGAAAAAGAGACAGCTTGTCTTTTGTGGTTTCAATCACATAAAGAAGATAAGATACAATGTGGAAAATGTATCGACCAGTAGGTACATAAGCGATTGTTATGTTTAGATGTTTAGATACTTACTGGCCTTTATTTTTGGACATTTTTATAGTCTTATTCTTCCTAGTCTTTGAATTTTAATGAAAATAATAGTTTTCATAAATATATGGAGATATTGAAAACATCGACGATTACAATTTGTTTTGTAGTTTTTGTGCGCGTTAATTTAATATGTTCAGTAAAAAGGTATATAAGATAAATTTTAATATTAGCTTCACACTGTATCCCGCTCATAGCAGAGTAGACAGAGGGAGCCTACAAGCGGAATTCAACGCCGCAGTTTGCCTCGCTTCCACTGCCAGAGCCAATCAACACACATTGTCACGAAAATTAACTAGGAAGGGACCAAGTGTCTTAAAATTGAAACTAAAAAAAGTGCTGAGGTATCCGTTCAAAGTAAAAATATAAGTATATTTTTTACTCATAGTTAAAAAATTCTGAGCACGTTCAATACTATATATTCAGAATATACGATAATTTTAATTAATTGAGGCCAGTCGTGGCGCAGCGGCACGAAGTGTGACTGTAAACCGACTGGTTGTGGGTTCGATCCCCACTCGAGGAGATGAAATATTTACTTAAATTTATATTTCCATTTCTTCGCTCTGGTGTCGAGGCTAAGAGCGGCGTTGAGTTCTGCCACTCAACACGCAATGCCTCCAGAAATCGGCAGAAAGTGGGGAACGGAGTGTCTAAAAACACTAGGTTCCCTCTGCCTACCCTGCTGTGTGCGGGATACAGCGTGAAGCTGATTTTTTTTTTTATATACGATAATACAATACATACACAAACACCTACATACATAAATATATGCATAAGCTCACTGCGTCGCATTGTTTATATCGCGGCTTAAATTATTTACTAACACGCTACGTGACAGTGCCGCGTGACGCTCGGAGACATTATATTTGATGTTTACTCTGAATATTATGTGCTCGTGTTTTAAGCGTGTGATCTGATGTATAGGGTTATTAGAGGGCGTGGGATGTGGTGATTATGAAGGGGATATCATTTATTTTTCATAAAAAAAATTTTTCAGTTTCACGCTTTATCCCGCATGTAGCAGGGTAGGTAGAGGGTGCGTGTTTTTCTCCTTTTCACGTTGAAGTTTCTAAATTAAATAAATTTTCTGACTACTTATTTTTCTTTGGCCTACAATGACAACGTTGAATGGGACGTGTAAAGATCGAGTGCGATTCGAACTTGACCATTGAGGGTTCCGTATCTATTTCAGGATTTTTGGCCATCAGGACATCTTATAAAAGTTGACAAACTAAAATTTGCGGGCGTATGCACCTATTTTGTATGAAACGAAGTACATAAATTTGTAATAATTTTAATAAATGTTCTCCTATCTTTTAATCGCGGTGGCTTAGAAGCTTAATCGCTTCAGTCTTTTAAAAGACCGTAGAACTGAATATTAGATATTAATTTCAGATTGATACCTCCACGCGATCACGTGATCTTAAATTTAAATGGTATTGACCAACAGACGCTGACGGCTGACGGACAACAAAGTTAGACGCACGAAACCCTAAAAAATATAAAAACAAATACAAATACGTAGAGGAAACTGGACCATTCAATCGATATATGTTTAATGTTCTTTTTCACCATTATATTTTTCCATTTTCAAATAAAGTAGGCGTCGTGTTTAGGAAGAAAGTTACTTGTGAATAGGAATCTGATTGATGCTCACAAAAAATATACGTTATTGTAAATGTTTATTGAAAACTAGTGACTCGATCGTGGCTTTGACCGCTTGAATAAGTTTATTACAATTAATTTAGGTTTATTTTGATCATATACTAAAATCTGTTTGCGGATATTGTGACTTACAGTAATTTCTATTTTTTTATATTGTTTTTTATATCTGGTTGTAATAAATCTATACTACTTAATTTATATTTATTGAACGCTCTAATCTCATGAATTAGTTCGAATTGAATAATTATTTTCGAAACGAGAGTTTTAACGGGAACGAAGTATATTTACATTAATTTCCCTCTATCGAACCCTCTATGTGTGGGATAAAGCGTAATGCTAAAAAAATACTTTATATAATTAGTTATATGCATTTTTATGCAGAAAAATGTAATTGTATCCTCATCTTGTTGACTACTTCATTCAATTCACTTCCAAATCATTGGATGTACATGTGTGGATGTGATATCAATCATCTTTATATATATCAGCTTCACGCTGTATCCCGCACACAGCAGGGTAGGCAGAGGGAACCTAGTGTTATGACACTCCGTTCCCCACTTTCTGCCGAATTCTAGAGGCATTGCGTGTTGAGTGGCAGAACTCAACGCCGTCCTTAACCTCGGCACCAGAGCGAAGAAATGGAAATATAAATTTAAGTAAATATTTCATCTCCTCGAGTGGGGATCGAACCCACAACCAGTCTCTTTTACAGTCACACCTCGTGCCGCTGCGCCACGACTGGCCTCACTCTCAATCTTTATATTATATGTTTTTAATTTTTCGTATATTCTGCATTGAGTACAGGCATAAAAACTTCCCTATCCTAGGCTTTAAATTATAATACTACTACGCCAAATTTGCACTTCTGTACAGTATTCTTTGCGTGATTCGCTAACATACAGACAGTAATTTTTCTAAATAGTCGTTTAGCTTCTATTATTGACACGATAATATATTTTTAATTGTAATGTTTATGTTCAAACTGAAAACGGAAGACGAACCAACAGTTATTAAATTGATTCAATAAAGTTGTTGTTCGCTGTAGATTAATTAATAACGTTGTGTCCCCTCGACGTTATTACGTCTGTTTGTATTAACAGTTAGTCGTACTTTGGATATTTTTATTAAAAACCGGTCAAATGCGAGTCGGACTCGCATACTGAGGGCTTTTCAATCCAATTGTATGCCTACGGGAAGTACTTAAAAGTTGACAAACTAAAATTTGCAGACGTATGCATTGATTTTGTTTATAATGAACTACAATCATAAGTTTGTTAAGATTTTTTTTTACTGTGAAATATCGATAAATTTCTATTTTCTGTTTTTTTTGTTGTACTACAAATTCTCACTTCTAGTCAAGTTTCATAATTGTAGTTCCACGGGAAGTACCCTATAGATTTTTATTACGCGGCAAATTTCATACAAAATATAATAATGCATAAACGCTCGTATTTTTTTAATTGCGTTGATTTATAACCTTGATGTTTTTTCTGTGCTTTAAAGGACCGTGATCTAGACTTTTTGACATTAATTTCAGCGTCACACCTCCAATCGATATCGAAATAAATAGTCTTGACAGACGGACAGACGGACAAGGAAGTGACAAAAATGGAGAGGACAATTTAGGTAAATAGAATTGACAGGTATTTGAAGTAGGTTGAGGTTGACCTCTTGTAAGCTTTTATTTATCTTGCTGTAGTTAGTTTGTTGGTGTGTAGGTATGTGATATGTGGAGTGTGTCTGATTGAGCTGTCGCTGTCGCGCAAAAACATTGTTTAATTTGAATTCTCTGTTTTATTATATGCACCATACACTTTATAAAATTATATATTGATCTTAGTATAACTTACTTTTTGAATTTTTTTTTAAATATATATTCTTTTATTTTTTCGTTTTCTTTATATCTTTTATTTTTATTGCTATAATTATAAATATAGAAGATAAATTAAACGAGTCTAAGCACGACCTTGCCTTTTTCACAGTTCGGAAGTACCTTTACCTATTTTATTGCGGAAGTTATTTTGGATTAACAACAATATTGTAGTAGATCTAATTAAACCTACTAGATATCATACACTAACTTACACGCAACTAACATGTACAGTAAAATATATTTATTTCAAAAGCTAAGCTGTACTAAAATAAAAATAATAAATAAATAAAATAAATCAGCTTCACGCTGTATCCCGCACACAGCAGGGTAGGCAGAGGGAACCTAGTGTTAAGACACTCCATTCCCCACTTTCTGCCGAATTCTGGAGGCATTGCGTGTTGAGTGGCAGAACTCAACGCCGCGCTTAGCCTCGACACCAGAGCGAAGAAATGGAAATATAAATTTAAGTAAATATTTCATCTCCTCGAGTGGGGATCGAACCCACAACCAATCGGTTTTACAATTACACTTCGTGCCACTGCGCCACGACTGGCCTCTAATAAAAATAATAATTACATGAAATTATTATTTTTATTAGAGGCCAGTATTATTTAAATTGAAGAAAGTCTTAGCGAATCATATATAAAATTTAATATATAACGTTTATTTATTACTTCCTACGACTTAAGTTCTAGTCATAACTCTTTAGTGTCTCATCTAAACAATACAACCTAATGGCTATTTTCGAGGCGATTTGCGCTATCTCACAATAACGACGACTGGAATATCGCCAGAGGGAAGTCTCGTAAAATTTTACACAATGGCAAATAATAAATGACTACCAACAAATTTTACTACCCAAATGTGTGAAAAACCTTTATGTCAAAGATATGTTTAAATATAAAATATATAATTATAGAGGCTATTGTGGCACAGTGGAAAAACGTCTGGCTGTAAACAAGATGGCTATGTGTTCGATCCCCACTTGAAGGTAGTCATTATTTTCATTTCCCCCACTAAAGTACGGCAATTACTTTCGTCACTCAACACATAATGTTTCGTACAAAAATTGAAATTGAAAGATTGTGGGGAGTGGAGTGTTTTAAGTAGGTTCCTTCTGTCTACTCAGCTTTATGTAGAGCAAAATACTATTTCAGTTACTCTTTAAAATAATGATGTACTGATTATTTTGATAACGGTTGAACTTGACTGCAAATTTAAAAAAATAAAAAGCATTACGTGTTAAGTAGCGGAAATCAACGCCACACTTTGTCTGTACACCAGAACGGAGAAATATAAATATAAATTTAAATAAATATTAGACTCTCTTGAGCGGAGATCAACCCACAACCAATCGCGTTAAGAGTCACACTTTGTGCCCCTGCGCCACGACTGACTTGTACTAAACTGTAATTTATCAAAATTAAATTTAGCAAAATAACGCAAATGTTGACGTAAATTTAGACCGAATGTGATTTAAGAACAAGGGAAGCGGTAAAAAGTAATAAATGGTGCGGAACGGTTTGCCTTGAGTGAATTCTGCGAGGGGGATATGTGACGACTATAGATAAACCTCGTTGCAATTTGCCTCTGGAAAATTTATTTATATATTTAACTTAATTTTATATATAATTTCATTAATTATATAATTTCTTTCTTGAGGAACCACAACCACCGGAAATTAAACTTTCTTTTTTCATTTTATAAATATTGGCTAATAAATCTTTATAAAGATCAATCTTTTTTTAGAATTTACACATTGTGCAACAAATTAACTAGAATCTTAGCTTTTCTATTTATACAGTAGAAAATTCAATCGCTTCCCAGCGATGTATATCTATAACATTTAAAGTAAGTAATCTGCTTCACGCTGTATACCGCGTACAGCAGGGTAGGCAGAGGGAACCTTGTGTTAAGACACTCCCGTTCCCCACTTTCTGTCGATTTCTGGAGACATTGCATGTTGAGTGGCAGAACTCAACCCTGCGCTTTGCCTCGACACTAGAGCGAAGAAATAGAAATATACATTTAAATAAATATTTAATCTCATCGAGTGTGGATCGACCCACAACCAGTCGGTTTTACAGTCACACTTTGTAGCCCTGTGACATGGCTGGTCTCAATTTTCTGATATTAAGAATTTTATTTCCCTTACGCAACTCCTTTTTCGGCTTATTTTGATTTTTTATTATATGAAGGTAGTTTATTACACAATGTGTTCATTCCTTCTACAGATAGATCGTTATATGGAATTATTAGCCCATACCTATAAAACGAAACAAAGGAAGTTTAATTTCCGGTGAATTTCCTGAAATTAGTTAGTGTATGATATCTTGTACGTTTAATTAGACCTACTGAAATATTATTTTTAGTGCATAATACCACTAAATCCAATATCCACAATAAAATGGGTAAATGTACTACTTACTTCTGATCTATGAAAAAAAGGAAGGTCGTAATTAGACGCATTAATTAGACGTTGTCTTGGCATACATTCTAATGTTGAATGATATAGAACCAACCAAAGGTTGGAATATGTTAATAAAAATGAGAAGATTAAAAGAAAAGGAAAATATAAAAGAATATTTAAAATAACAAGCTTTTATTAAAAAAGTAAGTTGTATTAAAGTTGATATAATAATTTTATAAAATTGCAAAAGTTTACAGTACATATAAAAAACAAAGAATTCGACCTAAACAACATTTTTGCGCGAAAGCGACAGAAGTCTGGAAAGAGTCAGAACTTGAAAGTTGTTCAAATTGAGTTAGTATATGTCCTCTTCTAAACTACAGATACCAATAGGTCATAACCTACTGAACCAATTTTGATAACATTTAGACTGTTCCCTAAGTTCGAATATACTTACGAAATTCAGCACACAACAACATTTTGCTATTTAGAGTTCCAAGAAACCTAAATAGCAAAATGTTCAGGTATTGGCCATTTCTAAGAAAATCATATTGACGCAAGTGATAATCTCAGTATACAGTAGGAACCTTCGTCGCGGCGCAGAGGCACAAGTTAGTGACTGTACGCGACAGGTTATGGGACCGATTTCTACTCAAGGAATTGAAATATGTACTTAATATTTACATTAAGACTATTTACTTAATAAATAAGTACTTAATACATTTAGAGGCCAGTCGTGGCGCAGCGGCACGAAGTATGACTGTAAAACCCATTGGTTGTGGGTTTGATTCCCACTCGAAGAGATGAAATATTTACTTAAATTTATATTTCCATTTCTTCGTTCTGGTGTCAAGGCTGAGCGCGGTGTTCAGTTCTGCCACTCAACACGCAATGCCTCCAGAATTCGGAAGAAAGTGGAGAACGGAGTGTCTTAACGCTAGGTTCCCTCTGCCTACCCCGCTGCTGATTTATTTACATTTCTTCGTACGCGCAGGTTGCGGTGAATTTTCGAAGCATGGTTAGCCATGACTCGAGATGAGTACAATAATATGTAAAATGGGAGTAGAGTGTCTTAATACTATTCCCAGGTTCCCTGTATCTACTCTACTATATGAGGGAAAGAGCGTGAAGCTAAAAATAAATAAATAAATTTCACGTTGTTTATTATTTAGGTTTAAATTAAAATAAATATACAAATATGAACAATGTAAATGGATGCACCGTAGCGCGAAATGCACATTTACGGTGTATTCAAGCGGACGGCGCACGTCGTCAGGTGCTCGTCGCCGTTGAATTAATCTCCAGTAAACAATATCTGCAGCGGATCGATTGTCCAGTCGCTAGCGGTGTTGCGCCCTTCACTACCATCGACTACTCTCCATAGATAAAATAATTTCTTTATACATATCCATACTAATCTCCATATATAATCTCCAATTATAATAAAAGGATAGAAAAGTCAATTCTGTACATGAAAGATATAAAAAAAATAATAATTAGGTCGGTTAATATGTCGATTATAGAACCTAAAAAACCACTCAGCAGAATTCTTGTCTGTCTGTCTGTCTGTCTGTCTGTCTGTCTGTCTGTCTGTCTGTCTGTCTGTCTGTCTGTCTGTCGGTTTGTTTGTGCGTCAATCACGCAAAAACTACCTGACAGAAATTGATGAATTTTTGCATGGTGTTAGCCTAGGGCCTCAAGGTACATTTTTTTTCGGTTTCATTCCGAATTTCATGATAGTTTTCTTTAAAAAAAAACAAAAACTGAAAAATATAAATCACCTAAAATACCGATAACTACTGTATGAAATTAAATTAATTTTGGCATGGTAATAGTTCAAAGCCTAATGTCACTTATAGGATAGTTTTTATCATGGAGTATAAAGAATTTTTTGTAGAAAAAATTACATAATTATATTTTTTAATAAAAAAAATCGACTTCTTCAATTTCAACTGGATTTCACATTCTGAACTTAACTAAACTTCACCAAACTACCCTTTATATGTACCCTTTCTAATAAAAAAAGAATAATTAAAATCGGTTGAATTGATATTGACTTATACGTTCATTTGTCGCGAATATACTTAATGCAAATTTGAGATTTATATGATTTTCTCATAGATACCATTGTTGAATATAAACTAAATTAAAATAAGACTACACGGGACGCATTACCTTTCAAATAAAAAAAGAATAATTAAAATCGGTTCATACAATCAAAAATTCTAAGGTAACAAGAATAAAAATACAGTCCAATTGATGACCTCTTTTAAGAAGTCGGTTAATAGTAATCCGACATAATTAAATTACGACTATTTCATTTAACCACATTTTAAAAGAAGAAAGTAAATTGAGGCCGTTCGTTGCACAGGAGCACAAAGTGTAACTGTTGTGGGTTCGATGACCACGCAAGGAAACGAAATATTTATTTAAATTTATATTTCCATTTCATCGCTCTGGTGTCGAGGTAAAGTGCGGCGTTGAGTTTCATTACTCAGCACGCAATGCCTACAGAATTCCGAGGAAAGTAGGGAACAGAGTGTCTTAACACTAGGTGTCCTATGCCTACCCTGCTGTGTGCGGGATACAACGTGAAGCTAAAAAAAGAAGTATAATCAATATTTGTTCAGTCTACCATAACTATTATTTTAAACGTCAACGTTGGTGATATTAACAAAAATAATAAAGTAAGTATATTTTTTGGGATTAGCTCATATGGCGATATGTAGAATAAAAAGTATTTGGAAAGTAAATTCTGTTTGTGAGTTCATTGTTTATAAAAATTTATATTGTGTTTAGATGGATCACGTGGTGATGTCAATACGTTTTAATGTCATCTTATGTTATCTGTTAAAATAGCGGGAAGCTGATTAAACTTAGTGTTATATTCAAAAGAAATTAATTGTATGTAATACATAATATGTAATTTATTAATACGTTTCAAGTATGAAAAAAAGAAAAAATGCAATATAATTGCATTTGTGTTTCCTTCCTATATTTTGTATTTCTATTATTTATATCGATATATCAGGAACGTAAATGCGGGAACAGAGTTGCATGCCATTTTAGTACAGAGTAACCTCTAAAAAATGTATTTACTAAACTAATTAAAAAGAATGTGTGATTCCTCTATAGAATATATTATTCTATATTATACATAAAACAGGTTAAAACAGTGCATATGTAGATATCCTCCTGTAGTATATCTATTTTTAATTACTATCAACACTACATTGTCGATACTAATGTGGTATTACAATACATTTTGAATATTTTTCCGCCATTAGGATGACATAGACAATTTTTTTAATTTGAAAAAATAATATATTAACTTAAGAACGTTGGTAGTTTTTCAAAAGGTATAAGAATAAAAAATTGCCTAAACTATGCTTCTTCGCAAGTGGTTGTAATAACTATTGGTATCTTTTCACCAAAAAATCACTATAAATATTAAATATGCTCAATTATACAGAGTTTTTTTGTTAGGACCACTTTAAATGAAACCACAGTTTAACTACTCTATAAAAGCCTATTACATATTAAATTAAAAACCCGAAAATAAAAAAGTTATTTTTTCAAACAAAATCTCCATATATAATAAAAGGATAGAAAAGTCAATTCTGTACATGAAAGATATAAAAAAAATAAAAATTAGGTCGGTTAATATGTCGATAAAAAATTAATATGTTTAAAGTTAATATGTCGACTAAAACTTGACGCTATGACGGTACAATTGAGAGAACTGAGATTTCTGGTTGTAGCACTAGTTGTATTTTAATTAGGTTAAATTCCCACTAAGTGGAAGAATATATTTATTTTTCTGCCCGTAAAAACAAACGAAGCGAAGCCTTGTGTTCCGCTATACTATCTAAAGAAATTGGAAAGTGCAAAATTGAGTAAGTGCACCACTATCTTATTTGAAATTCTTTCTTCTCTCCATTATAAATTTTCATAGGATTGAAATGTAATAGTGACGTCTTTGAACAATAGTATATGTGCATAACTGTTAAAGTTAATTATCGAACAAATGGTTTACAACTCTGATGATACAAAGACATTCTGCTTCAGCTGATAATTTAATTAAAATGTCTACCGGATGATCAATTAGCCTGCAGTTTACGTTTTAATTGTTATTATGTATGATGTTACGTAACGTTTCTTTACGTTTATTTATTTATATACATATTACATTTAATGAATTAAATATATTTTATAAAAGGTTCACATATGTGATAACATGTTCACACATGTGATCCACATATGTGACCACATATTCACACATGTGGTCCACACACGTGACCACATATTCACACATGTGGTCCACATATGTGACCACATGATCACACATGTAATCTTCATATGTGACTACATATCACACATGTGGTCTACATATGTGACTACATATCACACATGTGATATGCCCATGTGAATACTTATTCACACATGTGGTACACATATATGACCACACGATGCCACATGTGGTCCACATATGTGACCACATGATCACATATGTGAGCACATAAACACACATCTGGTCCACACACGTGACCACATATTTACACATGTGGTCCACACACGTGACCACATATTCACACATGTGGTCCACATATGTGACCACATGATCACACATGTAATCTTCATATGTGACTACATATCACACATGCGATCTGCACATGTGAATACTTACTCACACATGTGGTTCACATATATGACCACACGATGCCACATGTGGTCCACATATATGACCACATGTTCACATATGTGGTCCACATATGTGAGCACATATACACACATGTGGTCCACATATGTGACCACATGATCACCCATGTAATCTTCATATGTGACTACATATCACACATGTGGTCCACATATGTGACCACATTTTCCCACATGTGGTCCACATACGCGACCACATATTCACACATGTGGTCCACATATGTGACCACAAATTCTCACGTGTGGTCCACATGAAAGACCACATATTCACACATGTGGTCCACATATGTGACCACAGGATCACCCATGTAATCTTTATATGTGACTACATATCACACATGTGGTCCACATATGTGACCACATTTTCCCACATGTAATCCACATACGCGACCACATATTCACATATGTGGTCCACATATGTGTCCAAAAATTCTCACATGTGGTCCACATGAAAGACCACATATTCACACATGTGGTCCACATATGGGACCATATATTTACACATGTGGTCCACATATGTGACCACAAATTCTCACATGTGGTCCACATATGTGACCACATTTTCCCACATGTGGTCCACATACGCGACCACGTATTCACACATGTGGTCCACATATGTGACCACATGATCACCCATGTAATCTTCATATGTGACTACATATCACACATGTGGTCCACATATGTGACCACATTTTCCCACATGTGGTCCACATACGCGACCACATATTCACACATGTGGTCCACATATGGGACCATATATTTACACATGTGGTCCACATATGTGACCACAAATTCTCACATGTGGTCCACATATGTGACCACATTTTCCCACATGTGGTCCACATACGCGACCACGTATTCACACATGTGGTCCACATATGTGACCACACATTCTCACATGTGGTCCACGTGAAAGACCACATATTCACACATGTGGTCCACATACGTGAGCACATATTGACACATGTGGTCCACATATGTGACTACATATTCACACATGTGGTCCACATATGTGACTACATATTCACACATGTGATCTATATATGTGACTACACATACACATAAAAAATTTTTTACTACACGAATAAACTTCAATAAAATTTTATAATTTAAAAAAGTTTATTTTTTATGTAGGCTGTCTCCTATCTGAAGTGTAGTTAAATGGAAAAACTAGGAGGACCAATGTGTGTGTCAGTGATGACCTATTGCGTTGAGAGACAAGGTCCTTCATCCTTAGCCTCATTCGCAGGCTCCAAGTCAGCTATGGAGACAGCTATTTCTCTAAGCTACTGAATTAGAAACGATGGATATGTAATTTATTAATACGTTTCAAGTATGAAAAAAAGAAAAAATGCAATATAATTGCATTTGTGTTTCCTTCCTATATTTTGTATTTCTATTATTTATATCGATATATCAGGAACGTAAATGTGGGAACAGAGTTGCATGCCATTTTAGTACAGAGTAACCTCTAAAAAATGTATTTACTAAACTGAATAAAAAGATAAAGAATGTGTGATTCCTCTATACAATATATTATTCTATATTATACATAAAACAGGTTAAAACAGTGCATATGAAGATATCCTCCTGTAGTATATCTATTTTTAATTACTATCAACACTACATTGTCGATACTAATGTGGTATTACAATACATTTTGAATATTTTTCCGCCATTAGGATGACATAGACAATTTTTTTAATTTGAAAAAATAATATATTAACTTAAGAACGTTGGTAGTTTTTCAAAAGGTATAAGAATAAAAAATTGCCTAAACTATGCTTCTTCGCAAGTGGTTGTAATAACTATTGGTATCTTTTCACCAAAAAATCACTATAAATATTAAATATGCTCAATTATACAGAGTTTTTTTGTTAGGACCACTTTAAATGAAACCACAGTTTAACTACTCTATAAAAGCCTATTACATATTAAATTAAAAACCCGAAAATAAAAAAGTTATTTTTTCAAACAAAATAAATAATAAAATTATCGTTGTAAAATAAAATACAATTTGTCAAGAACGACGCACGCACACATAAACCTATCAAAGGGAAACCGCCGCATACGCTTCATTGCGAAATCGAGTCGTAGGTTTTGGCGGCAAAGTTTAAAGTTCTAAACATTTTAGTACTATTTTTGTAGTAGTATGTGTTTACATTATTGGTACCTATGCGTAACCGCGTCATACGAAATATAGATATGAATAAACATTGTGAAATGAGAAAAAAACCTACGTCTTCACTGTTGATGTATCTTGCTTAAATTCTTTAGGTACGGGTTTAAACTATTTTACCCTATATGCCCAATTGTAACTGTAACGCGACGTTGTGGGTCCGATCCACACATGCAGGATTGAATTATAATTTAATAATATTTTCATTTCGCACATCAGTCACACATTATACCCAATATCTTACACTAAGTTGCCCTACTAAGGGCGGGATAAAGCGTGGATCTGGTTTTAACTTTATGTGAACCGATTAAAATAAAGTCCAGTCCAGTTGAGGCCAGTCGTGGCGCAGCGGCACAAAGCGTGACTGTAAAACCGACTGGTTCTCTGAGTTCGATCCCCACACGAGGAGATGAAATATTTACTTAAATTTATATTTCCATTTCTTCGCTCTGGGGTCGAGGTTAAGCACGGCGTTGCGTTCTGCCACTCAACACGCAATGCCTCCAGAATTCGGTAGAAAGTGGGGAACGGAGTGTCTTAATACTAGGTTCCTCCCTCTGACTAGCATGAAGCTGCTTAAAATAAAACTAATACTTAATATTTAAGGGCAGTTTGCCAGAATACAAACAAAAAAAGTATTTAAATCGGTTAAGCCGTTTCTGAGATTATCGCACATATAGTAAGTATCGATAAGTTGTGTTTTTATTTCAAACATTCAATTGAAGATTCTTATGGGAGGTACGAAAATGCGACCTAAAGTTTTAACAACTTTCTCATAAAAAAACTTCATTACATTGCAAACATACATTATAAGTATATCAAAACACGAACATAATTCAGTGTGTTAAATAAATAATTCTGTGGTTTAAGCGGGCGAAGCCGCGAGCGGGTCGCTAGTATAATATAAAATTGAATCTAGAAGCCGTTGTGGCGCTAAGGCAGGAGGTGACTGTAAACACGACGGTTGTGCGTTCGATTCCCACTCGAGAAATCGTTTCCTATTTATTAATATTTCCATTTATTCGTTCCGCTACCAAGGCGAAATGCGGCGCTGCTAAACACGTTGCTATATGCGGGACACAGCGTGAAGGTGAAAAAACAGGTTGTTTGGTTGAGCGAGCTAATCACTGAAACAGTTAATTCGACTCGTTAAATCCTTTTTATATTCGATGGTCTATTTATGATGGAGGGCTACAGGTCATGGTATACTACGTCAAGTAATTGCTTCAAAAACAAATCACTGTAGGTGGTGTGTGGGGACTGGAATACTTTGAACGTCTCATGTATTAGCAAAACTCTTGGTTATTGACATTAGACCACGCGGGGGCCAAGTCAAGGTGAGAGCTGATATAAATTACAGCAAAAGATATTTTGTTAAGAAATGTATTCATGAAATTATCAGTAGATTAGTAAAACATATTTTTATAGAAATGTGTTTAACAAAATAATTAAGCGAAACCAACTAACATGCCCATTCTCTTATTTTACTCATTTTATGCATACCTCCTTAATTTTTAAGTTTTTTTGCTTCAAAATGAAAAAACGGAACCCTTAGGGTTACTTTGTTGTCCAACTGTCAATACCATTTATTTAGCTTTCGATTGTAGGTATGAGGCTGAAATTTATCTCAAAATTCTAGATTAGGGCCCCTTAGAGCACAGAAAGAAAATCAAGGTTAGAACTTGGTGGCTTCTAAGCCAAGGCTATTAAAAAATACGAGCGTATATGTAACATTATTACATTTTGTATGAAATTCGCAATAAAAACTTATAGAATACTTATAAAAATTTATAAATTTATAGTAAAAAAAAACATTACAAACTTATGATTGTAGTTCATTTCACGTAAAATCAATGCATACGTCTGCAAATTTTAGTTTGTCAACTTTTAAGTACTTCCCGTAGGCATACAATTGGATTGAAAAGCCCTCAGTATGCGAGTCCGACTCGCATTTGACCGGTTTATAATAAAAATATCCAAAGTACGACTAACTGTTAATACAAACAGACGTAATAACGTCGAGGGGACACAACGTTATTAATTAATCTACAGCGAACAACAACTTTATTGAATCAATTTGGTAACTGTTGGTTCGTCTTCCGTTTTCAGTTTGAACATAAACATTACAATTAAAAATATATTAACGCGTCAATAATAGAAGCTCGACTATTTAGAAAAATTACTGTCTGTATGTTAGCGAATCACGCAAAGAATAATGTACAGAAGTGAATGAAATTTAGCATAGTAGTTTTATAATTTAAAGCCTAGAATAGGGAAGTTTATATCCCTGTACTCAATGCAGTTCCTTTATGAAAAATGAAAATATAAAAGATGATTGATATCACATCCACATACGTTATCTCCCGTCCACACATGGGTTCACCCCACCTTTTTTTGCATTTTTACATAAAAAAGTTCAACAAAAGACGTGTTTTTAGCTTGACGTTTTATCCCGCACACAGCAGGACAGATAGAGGAAAACTAATATAAAGACACTTCGTTCCCGTCAAGACTTTAGTTACAAAAAGAATTATTCAATTCGAACAAGAGATTTCTGAGATTAGCGCGTTGAACCAAATAATTTTTGTCACTTAATAATATTAGTTAAATATCGATTATATAGTAAAGATTTACTAACACTAACATATTAAAAATAATATAAAAAAATAAAAATTACTATAAGCCACAATATTCTAATAAAACCTAAATTAATTTTAATAAACCTATTCAAGCGGGCAAAGCCACGGACAAGTCAGAAGTGTCAATAAAGATTTACAATAACGTATGGACGTCAGAATAAGATAGATATTTTTTTGTAAGCGTCGATCAGATTCCTACTCACAAGTAACTTTTTTCCTAAACACGACGCCTACTTTATTTGAAAATGGAAAAATATAATGGTGAAAAAGAACATTAAACATATATCGATTGAATGGTCAAGTTTCCTCTACGCATTTGTATTTGTTTTTATATTTTTTAGGGTTTCGTGCGTCTAACTTTGTTGTCCGTCAGCCGTCAGCGTCTGTTGGTCAATACCATTTAAATTTAAGATCGCGTGGAGGTATCAATATGAAATTAATAACTAATAATCAATTCTACGGTCCCTTAAAACACTTAAGCAATTAAATTTCTAAGTAATATCATCCACACCACCTGGATACGTGGCAATCCACTACTATGCGGTTTCGTAGGAACTTCCTTCCACGCGCCACGGAACTATGGAATGGCCTATCCGCAGCAGTGTTTCCAGGTCGATATGACATGGATACCTTCAAAAAGCTCATCTATCTCAACCTTAAAGGCCGGCAACTTACCTGTAGCTCCTCTGGTGTTGCACGGGGCCGTGGGCGGCGGTAATCACTTACCATCAGGTGACCCGAATGTTCGTTTGCCTTGTCATTTTTCATAAAAAAAATGTTACCGCAGTTAAAAGATACGAGCATCGCTTTTGCTGCATTTCGTATGAAATTGGCGCAAAAAAATTTAAGTATCTTTTCCATAAATCTACAATTATGGAATTTGGCAAAAATAAGAAATAAAAAATTGACAAATTTATTACAATTACTACAGATTTATGTGCTATGTACGATAGCAAATTTAAGTTTGTCATTTTTTATAAGATGTCCTGTTGACCAACAATCCTGAAATAGATACGGAACCCTCAATGGGCGAGTTCGAATCACACTCGACCGATGTTTTTTATCTTTGCACGTCCCTTTCAAGGTTGTCATTGTAGGGCACAGAATAATAAGTAGTCAGAAAATTGACTTATATATAGTGAAAAGGAGAAAAAATACGCTGACTCTACTTACTCTGTTATATGTGGGAAGCTGAAAAAAAACTATATGAGAAATAAACGATCGTAGTAGGATTACCACAACCGCTTCATAATCACCACATCCCAAACCCTCTAATAACCCTATACATCAGAGCACACGCTTAAAACACGAGCACATAATATCCAGAGCAAACATCAAATATAATGTCTCCGAGCGTCACGTGGCACTGTCACGTAGCGTGTTAGTAAATAATTTAAGCCGCGATACAAACAATGCGACGCAGTGAGCTTATGCATATATTTATGTATGTAGGTGTTTGTGTATGTACGTATTGTATGTGATAGGAACTTAAATCGCGTTGGTATATTCTAAATATTTATTGAACGTGCTCAGGATTTTTCAATTATAAGTAAAAAAAATATATTTATATTTTTACCTCATCCTTTTTTTTTCTGTCGTCGTCGATCTTTTCATTTCGTTTTGTCGCCGGGACACCTTTTAAAATAGATAATGTGACATATAAATTTTCCTCGCATCGAGGGCCGCCTAGTGACACCTTGTAAAAGGTACCTCGAATTAATTTCACCAGACGTCGAGGGATCAGATCTCATAATAAACTAATGTATTTTGTGAAGCTTACGTAACGTAGTATGAAATGATGAGACGGTTTTATAAGGAATTTAATATTTGAACATCTTTAATGTAATTTATAAAACATCACGTGGTAATAAAAATAACAGTCTTATATAAAAAAAGTTTTTAAAATAGTGTTAAAAACTTTAAATATACTACTTAAATTATTTTTGTAATATTCCCCTTAATTTTATTTTTGTTCATACGAAGAAGAGGTACATATCTCTCACATTTTACCGTAGATACACTCTATAATATAAGAGTAATCAAGAACTTTCTTAACTTAGAGCATATGGAGCGGATCCTGACATCGCATTTTGTTTAATTACGCCAGAAAAATCTATGTTAGTTTCGGCTCCATACTATCCATATTATCTCCGAAAAAAAAAGAAGTAATATTATTTTGTCTATTTATTTAGTTAACTAAATTCACGACTCTACAAACCTCTCATAAATTTTACATTTGCAGTTAAAGATTCCATCTTTACAGAACTCCTAACAGGATAATAAATATTTCATCGTTTCAACTTGTTATAAACTTAGCTTACCGATTACCGTTTTACGTCGCACGGGAGACACACTCCGCTCAGGACACCGGCCCTGAATAATTTAATTACAAAACGTTGCCTCACTCGAGCTTTAAATAAATCTAATCAACGCTCTACGAAAGGTGAATATTTTGAATACAACTTATGTCTACATATATGTATTAAATTATTTTATAACTTCGAGATAATGTTGAATACAATTCGTCTGTCACAATACATTATTATTTATTTAGTGTACTTGTTGTTTTTTTTTTATTTTTCAATAAAAATGTTTTTCTAAATATCGACGACAGACAGCCAGTCGATTTGTATATTAGACTACATTGTCAAAATCAATAGAACTGTGTGAACATCAAATTTACAATTCTTTCTTTATTTCTTTCAAAAACCAAGATCTTTATGTTGCTCGCATTGTGAATTAGACTATTATTTTCACACCATTCTTTCAAAGCGGAGACCAACGCCTGCAACACCCTCTCTGATGATGTAAGGAGCATTGCATCACCTACTTTCATTACCACGTCACTTTATTGCACTCCTTGGAGACAGCTATCCAAATATAAATAGAACCAACCAATCTGACGTAGCAATAGCACCAACACCCGATTGGAGGTTAAATGAAAGGCACATGTCAGTTCCTACTCGTATACAGGTTGAATAAGCTGTTTAGTTTGCGCTCAATATTTTAGTTTTTGTTAAAATAAACTTTACTATTCTAACTAGTAGCCATTATTATAGTTTGCACAGTCTATTTGTGAACCTTTGCCGTTATACAAAGACACCTCGTCATTCGTACCCCCTTATTTCCAGCAGAAATTGCCCAAAATCAGTCTAAGATGCGTTCCCGCTACCTTGTCACATTTTATACCTTGTATTGCACTATTAATTTATTTCATACCAATATCTCCATCGACTACATCAAAGCATCGCTGCGAGTAAGCTTTCCAACACTATTATTTTGTATAAAGATATTGTTATCAAATACATATCAAATGTTATTAGAACCACAAATACTATAATACGAAGACTAAATACGTTCTAGTATTTTAAAATGTAAATATAAAAAGTGTTTGTTCACAAAATACGTTGCACAGCTCCTAGAAATGCAACTCTATGCCCGCCGGCCCTCGGCTGCGGTCCGCAGTTCCAGAGGTTCTGGCGAGCATCCAAGTTTATAACCGATTTGTAAAGTTAACGACTCAGGAACTCGCTCCTAATTGCCGGTTAAAGTTCGGCGATACGTTACCTTGACATGCCAAATGTTTGTTGCTTCTTAATCAGCGCGAGAATTTATCCTTTAAGTTTGTAAATTCATTAGTTTAACGACTCCAAGGGATTACATAAAACTTTCGATCTACAACATATTTTACAAGTACCTCACAAATGTAGAGGCCAGGCAGTAGTGGCGCAGGGGCATACATTATGACTGTAAACGCAACAGTAGGTAACAGTAACAGGGTATGAGTACGATCCCAGATCTCTTCACTCTCGTGTCGAGGCAGTGCGCTGTTGTCTTTCGCCACTCAACACGCAATGCCTCTAGAATTCGGCGGAAAATAGGGAACGGAGTTTCTTAGCACTAGGTTACTTCTGGTTACTCTGCAGTGTGCGAGATGAAACGTGAAGCAAAAAAAACTTATAAAATGTCTAGCGAATAAGTTAATATTGTGCACAGTGTGGTGATGAAACATGTATTTTACATTGTGATAAAATATTACATTAAATCTTCATATAAATCACGTATGTCAGTCTGTAATTGAATCTAGAGTATTTTAATAAAAGTCTTATATTAGTATATTACCATTGTTGATATAAAAATTACTGATATATTTATACTGATATAAAAATAACAGAAAATTTTAAAATGTTTACTATAAAATGAAGCTTAAATTACACTGGTCGAGGGTGAAAGGAGAACAAGGAAATTGAGGGGTAAGGTTGCCAGACAGACGTCGAACAAGTATCAAATAGAATCGAATCCTGAGTGCCCTTTACTACGCTATCGTTGAAATTCTTTGTTGAATAATGTTTGTAATACTGTGACAGCAGTTTTAACGAACAGATATCAATGAGGATTTGATTATAGGTTGTATTCATTTAAATTAACATTCTACTTAAAAATATATATATTTATATATCCTTCGCTTCGCTATCATATTCGTTCGTTCAATTACACTAAAAAATCTATCAAAATAAAAATCACATATTCTTTTTTTGTATAACAGAAATATAAGGCTACTCTATGTGAGTATAAGTAAACATAAGGTAACGTACGTTATTTCCAGCAATTTATTTATTTATTTAATATTTTATCACACCAACATAATTAGATACAAAAATTTAAAAAATACAGAAAGAAAAGCATTGGTGTAAAGGCAGCCTTATCACCACAGGTGATCTCCTCCAGGCATTTTTATATTAGCCAATAAGAAGATTTTTCAATTTATTTGTTATTATCATGTTTTCTGTCTATATACAGGAGTGGAGAAATATCTTCGCATTCTTTCTCTTTTTGGGGTTCCGTACCTCAAAAAGCATCACTTTGTTGTGTGTGTGTTAAGATCGCTTATATCAAGATGTCATAGAAGTATTAAGCTGAAATTAAAATCAAATAATTAGATACCGATCAGTTGGAGCACAGGGAAAATCAAGCTTGATTCTGCTGCGGTTTGTATGAAACTCGCCGCGTAATCGATTACCTACCTACTATTACCGTTTTTACTTCCCATGGACATGCAGTTATGAAAGTTGGCACATAGTGTGAAATTACAATACAAATAAAGAAAAAATCTGAAAAGAAATTTTATAAATATTTCGTTTCGTAGATAAGAAGATCAGTACAAAAATTATATTTGAAGTTACTAACATTAAACTACTAACAATCTTGAAATTGGTACGGAACCTTCGGTGAGGAGTCCGACTCGCACTTGACCAGTTTTATTCTTAATTCACCTTAATGGTGCCGGTAAGGAAGAGTAAACAGAATATTCGAATAACAAATCGAAATACTTTTTGCCAAATAAAGATATTGCTATTTTCATGAAATTTCTGTACGTTACCGCCGACAAAGACTACAATTACATAGCGACTTTTGACTTTCTACAAAGTTCAGAATAGCTTCTTTTTCAAATCAAAATCAAATCAGTCTCGCTGCATCCCGCACACAGCAGGGTAGGCAGAGGAAACCTAGTGTCATAAGACACTCGTTCCCAACATTCTGCCAAATTATTGAGGCTTTGCGTGTTGAGGGGCAGAATTCAACGAGCGCGAAATGGAAATATAAATGTAAGTAAATATTTCATCTCCTCGAGCGGGGATCGAACCCACAACCAGTCGATTTTACAGTCACACCTTGTTCGTTCATCTTAGCGCTCGAGGCAATCGATTCTAGCTTAAAACTTGATACAAGACCAGTGTGGGCGTGTTTCCAGACTAATTCAATTATTGATAAAAATGTGTATAAATAAAAATTATGTAAAAATGAGTGACATCGTTGGAATTTTAAGCTCCACACTAAAAAAAACCAAACATATAATAATAGACAATTTGTTGTATTTGTAAGCAGATAATAAATGATTTGTCATTTGTGTTGGTGGTGACCACTGTCTTACAAATATGTTTCGGAGTATCCTCTAACGTAGAGACGAGATGCAAACAGCGTGCAACGACGCGAGGTGACGTCGACGCTAGCGAGCACACAACACGGGTTTATTGCGCCCGCTCCGTGCTGTTTTGCATTCACATCCCGCTGTTTGATCGCTTCCAAGACAGTATTGACGTCTCGTGGAAGTATTAGATAAGCGCAAAAGAATATTATTCACGTCAACTGCATAATATTTTCCTATAAAATGAGATGACAAGCAAAGTGGAATATTTCCTCATTTCCTTTTATACATAAATTATGATAAATACAAGCTCGTGTGAAATATAGTATAAGATACGTCCACTTATACGCTCACATTTTCCTTTAACGATATTGGAAAATAATAAATAGATACAAGCTGTTAGACAATAAGCTCTTCTATTAGTTCCGATAGCGTAATATCAATTATATACAGCTCCGATCACAGTTCCAAGAGCTTGGTAAAGTGCCAAAACTACAGATATTGAAGTTCTCTTGAGTTTGGACGAACTTACTTTGTAGGTCGAGACGAAGATGGCGTAGTTGTTGATCCAGTGGATATAATTAGTTATATAGCAGTTATTCAGACGCTGTTTATACAAGAGTCGTAAAGTTAGATAGTATCCCTTAGGGGAGTTTCAGTGGAACTGGCAAAAGGACGGTGCCTAAAGTAAACAAGTACGATTGGTCTGACGATCGGGATAGGGTCTACTGAGAAACTTATCTGATGAGATCACTTTACCTTGGAATATATTATCGAGAGGGTGAGATTGTTAAAAAAATATATATTATAAATATAAAACAATATTCCTATTATAAACATAAATTTCCAATCTAACTGAATTACGTTTTGCGTTCTTCGTTTTCTATAGGTACAACTTGCCACTTTTATTAGTCATGATAAAACGCTTTTACGGGTAGCCGTATTTTTAGGGATATTGGGAACTAAAACGGTCATGTATATATATACACGGATATAAGGATAGTACATACAACGTGTCAGACATTTTTCATTGGCGTAAAGAATTTAAGAATTATAATTAATAAAATGTCGCCTTAGAAAGGTATGTTTAGTATGCTAGACAATTTAATCTATATACACAAATATAATTGGCGTCTGTCTCTATGATTTCAAGTTACCGCGTTTTTTTAGTGCGTATAGTTTTTTACGACGAATTAAACGATGCGATACGATTTATCAAATGTGAAACAATACAAGTATCAAAATACCCCCTTTTTCTCCTAAATACACTTAAATAAATTTAAATAAAAACTACATATAAAAAAGCTACCATCGCGATGCACCGTATGGCAGTTTTGTATAACGAATTTCGAGATATAACATTTATTTTTTAATAATTAGAAATATTACTTTATATTTGAGGCCAGTTGTGGCACAGCGGCACGAGGTGTGACTGTAAAACCGACCGGTTATGGGTTCGATCCCCACTCGGGGAATGATTGAACATTAAATTTACTAAAAAAATTGCTTAGATAGCGTGGAACTATACAAACATTAAATATCTATAACATATATTATAGTATAATTAACAAAATCAAATTAATTAAAAATTAAATTAAATAATACTAAAAGTTCCACTACATAATAATATAATATAAAAAATTCTTAACAAAAAATAATTAACGCGTTTGGCGTTTTAAGTCGACATAATTATGAAATTTAAATTTTCATAATTCTGTCGACTATAAATGGATGAACGGAACATCTCATTTGGCACTCGCTTAAAGAGGGCAGTAGCTCTATAATATGCGTCTATGAAAACATCGACCTAAGTATATCAGTTCATAGTTGAAACTTGAATGAGCTTTATACCATTTTAAAGTTCTATCTCTACACGCATAAGGTGGTAACAATTTGTGATCAACTTTCGTTTATATTATTTCACACTTCAGCACATCCGTGTCGTATATTGTGTCTGAACTAAAGATATAAAATTGTATTTTTTTTAAGCTTCACGCTGTATCCCGCTCACGGTGGAGTAGATTGGGGGAAACCAGTTTTAAAACGCTCCGTTTCCCATTTTCCGCTCATCTGAGCCCAATGCTTATACAAAATTTATTATATGCACAGTCTAATCTAATTCTTTATCTAAAAATATAGACATATAATAATAATTCACTTATATACTATATATAATATTACATCCAACCTATTTAGTCCACGACCAAAATAAGTATATAGAGGGCCTCGTTACGCCGTAACATATCCCGTACGTCCTCGATGTCAGACGAAACTAACTCGTAGCACCTTAATATAAACGAGTATAAACGAGTGCCGCGAGGAGCGTCCGCTTTCGAGAGCAAAGAAAATTATACGCGACATTACGAACACAAAAAGTCTCCTTCTTGGGGTCAATTGAAATTGAAAATGTTTTTAAAACGTTTCGTTTTTAAAGGAAAAATAGAAAAGTTTAATTGTAATATGTAAATAAATAAGAATATCGAAGAGGTCACCAGCGTGAGACTGTAAACGTGACCTCGATTCTCACTCGAGGAAATTAAATATTTAATATTTTCATTTCAGCGCTCTGGTGTCGAATTAAAAAAGTGGGTAGCGGAGTGTTTTAACACTAGCTTACTCTCCCTACCCTGGAACATGCAGGATACGGTGTATAGCTGGAAAAAATGCTGAATAACAATAACATTCAAATAACGTTCCTACTTGCGCTAAATTTGGTATTCAAATATCGAAAGGTTTCCTGTAGTTGAGTCTGAAAACAATAGGTAAATTCCATCACAATTATCATGTACATATATTTCCCAAATACTTCATAGTTTTTTATCTTCTCGTGTCTATTTCATATAACATTATTCGTCTATTACCAACCACTCTCTCTCGTCTCTATTATGTACATAGCGGAGCCCTACTTTGTCTATCTAAATAGCCCTAATTTGTCTAGTAACAAGAAGAATTCTGTTATTATAAATATTCCTCAAGAAATTGGTATTTACACTCCCGGTGCAATGAGTATTCCCATTTACTATGCTGTAATATTTTTCAATAAATTGTGAGATTCCATTTATTAAATACTTAACAGTAAAAAAGGAAATGTGTCTTTGATTTCCATATTTACAACTAATAAATGAACTCTATAAGCAAACCTTTTACCCTAGATCATTTTATTAACCAAAAGACCTTGTCTTTATAAATACTACGTCATTATATCATTTCTGTTGTACTTTATAAAAAAGCTTAATTTTTTTAAGAGATAGAGGAAACATGGAAGGCTAGTGCTAAGACACTCCGTTACCCGTTGAGACACTTTCCCACTTTCCGCTGAATTCTTGAGTGTCGAGGCAAAGCGCGGCGTTGAGTTCTAAAATATTAAATATTTAATTCCCCTCAGGTAGTATATATTTACTCAAATTACAGGTGGAAAATTTACTTTTGCGTTAAAATTTATTTCTCTCGAAATATTTGGTAAGTAGTGCAGAAAATATATATACATACATTCATTGAGGCCTCACTTGTCTGGCAGTTATACGATATGAATCGTCCCTTCAAATGGGAGTAATTTAGTTAAGCACTCAAACGAGAAGGGTCTGTTAATAAATTTAGCAACTGCGCCGAATATGATTGTTAGAACATATTTGATGAGAATCTGGGGAATATTCCAAACTTAAAACCACACCTCTCCTTATCGTCGTCGTAAAAATAATAAATTATTCATAACAAATTCTTGCCTACAATAATTTAGGGAACATTATATATGTTAAATGGTAATTAATATTTCTAAAATTCAAAAGTCGAATAATAAACACAGTATCGTAATCCATTATCGTGGTTCAGGGGCACTAACGTGTGAGTGTAACCGATAGCTTTCCAATCGAGTTATAAAAAAATATTTAATAATATTTTCATACCTTCACTCGGTTACCAAGACCACAACATACAAAGCTTAAAAAATCTATGTATCTTCGATTTAAACGAGGATATTATATACGACGTTTATATTATAGACGACAAGGGCTCTTTATAAATATATTATGTAATCGCTTCTACTTAGAATGGAAAATAAGTAATAGAATCAACTATTCTACTATTATTGTTCATAAGAAAAATGAACACAGAAAAAAAACACTCACCTAGAGTATATTTATTGTTTAGGTGCAGATGACCTGAGCCACGACGCTGCGGTGAATGCAGCGAGTGAGCATTAATGGACGCGCTAGTTGTTTTCCACACTTTTCTTAATCTGCTTCAAATCACTGATTTAGCGACAACACAATGTAAAATTTATCAGCTTCACGCTGTATCCCGCACACAGCAAGGTAGGAAGAGGGAACCTAGTGCTAAGATACTCCGTTCCCCACTTTCTGCCGAATTTTCGGAGGCATTGCGTGTTGAGTGGCGGAAATCAAACCCTGCTCTTTTGCTTTCGTCACCAGAGCGAGAAAATAGAAATATAAATTGAAATAAATATTTAATCTGTCCGAGTGTGGATCGAACCCACAACCGTCGCGTTACAGTCACACTTGTGCCCCTGGGCCACAACGGCCTATGTAAAATTTATTTCGTAAATAAAGAATAAATGTCTACTTAATACTGGTGGTATATTAACAGTGAATTACAGTTGAATTAGTTGTTTGGTGTTATATTAAGGATAAAGTAGTTTTAAGTAGTAAAGATTTAAAAGAAAATCACCTTCACGCTGTATGCGAGACACAGGTAGGCAGAGGAACTTAGTGTTAAGACACTCCGTTCCCCTCTTTCTGCAATTTTTCGAGGTGTTGCGTGGCGAAACTCAATGCCAGATTTGTATTGATGTCGAAAAAATTAAAATATAATAATACAAGATAATTTATATAGTCTAGTCTTTAATGAAAGGGTGGCCAAGGGACCAACAGGAACAGTGAGTTTATATGAAAGTATAATTTTGTCTTTCTTTAACAGTTGAACCTACCTATGTTTTTTATTTGTTGATAATTTCGTATTGAAATCGAAACACTAAATAAAGCAAATTTATTTATTCAATTTTATTCAATTTCATCAATGAGTGGTATTTGCATAAGTTTTACAATAACAGTCTTCTTAATTTTATATCCTTTATGACTAAATGCATTACCATCTATTTAAGAAAAAAAGGAACCCTTAAAATCAGTTTGTATCTGTCCGTCTGCCGGTCCGTCTGAGCTATATCTCTATATCTCAGGAACTCATGGCAACATCAAGTTGAAATTCAAATCATATACTTTCGGTCTTTTAATTTCATGTAAAAATGGTATTTCACTATTTATTTTAAAATAAGATATGATATTTCGACGCTATAAAGGGAATCAAAATAATAGGGTACTTCCGGTTGACCTACAATTATGAATTTTTGCAGATAGCATCTACAGTTAGTACTACTTCAATAAAAAATATGACAACTATACATTTTTGGTTAAATCCTAAAAAATAATAGCCTTAAATAGCAAAAAGCAGGCATTTCGACTCTATAAAGGGAATCAACATTAAAAAGGTATTTTTGGTTAACCTACAATTATAAAATTTGGAATCCAGCATCCACCGATAGTACTAGTTTAGGTAGTAGAAATCTGAAAATTACACATTTATGGCAAAAATTGGTATTAAAACCACTAACTAGTTCAAGTGAGGTTCATATGAAAGGGCTCTGACTAAGTTAAGCCTAAAATTCAGAAAAAGCTCGAGACCTCCAATTTTACTACAAAACTTTTTTTGCGATTATAGAGAAAATTAAATAACAATTTAATAAGCAATAGATAATTATCTTTATTTGGATATCAGTTATCCGGTTATAAGCTATCTAAAGAAATAATATTTAACTATATTTTATACTAGCGACCCGCTCGCGGCTTCGCCCGCTTAAACCACAGAATTATATACTTAACACACTGAATTATGTTCGTGTTTTGATATACTTATAATGTATGTTTGCAATGTAATGAAGATTTTTTATGAGAAAGTTGTTAAAACTTTAGGTCGCATTTTCGTACCTCCCATAAGAATCTTCAATTGAATATTTGAAATAAAAACACAACTTATCGATACTTACTATATGTGCGTTTCTTTACGATAATCTCAGAAACGGCTTAACCGATTTAAATACTTTTTTTGTTTGTATTCTGGCAAACTACCCTTAAATATTAAGCATTAGTTTTATTTTAAGCAGGTTCATGCTAGTCAGAGGGAGGAACCTATTAAGACACTCCGTTCCCCACTTTCTAACGAATTCTGGACGCATTGCGTGTTGAGTGGCAGAACGCAACGCCGTGCTTAACCTCGACCCCATAGCGAAGAAATGGAAATATAAATTTAAGTAAATATTTCATCTCCTCGTGTGGAGATCGAACTCAGAGAACCAGTCGGTTTTACAGTCACACTTGTGCCGCTGCGCCACGACTGGCCTCAACTGGACTGGACTTTATTTTAATCGGTTCACATAAAGTTAAAACCAGATCCACGCTTTATCCCGCCCTTAGTAGGGCAACTTAGTGTAAGATATTGGGTATAATGTGTGACTGATGTGCGAAATGAAAATATTATTAAATTATAATTCAATCCTGCATGTGTGGATCGGACCCACAACGTCGCGTTACAGTTACAATTGGGCATATAGGGTATAATAGTTTAAACCCGTACCTAAAGAATTTAAGCAAGATACATCAACAGTGAAGACGTAGGTTTTTTTCTCATTTCACAATTTCACAATATAGATATGAATATCTATATTTCGTATGACGCGGTTACGCATAGGTACCAATAATGTAAACACATACTACTACAAAAATACTACTAAAATGTTTAGAACTTTAAACTTATAGCCGCCAATACCTACGCGTAATAATACCTAGTATGCGGCGGTTTTCCTTTGATAGGTTTATGTGTGCGTGCGTCGTTCTTGACAAATTGTATTTTATTTTACAACGATAATTTTATTATTTATTTTGTTTGAAAAAATAACTTTTTTATTTTCGGGTTTTTAATTTAATATGTAATAGGCTTTTATAGAGTAGTTAAACTGTGGTTTCATTTAAAGTGGTCCTAACAAAAAAACTCTGTATAATTGAGCATATTTAATATTTATAGTGATTTTTTGGAAAATAGATACCAATAGTTATTACAACCACTTGCGAAGAAGCATAGTTTAGGCAATTTTTTATTCTATAAGAATTCCTTTTAAAAAACTACCAACGTTCTTATAGTTAATATATTATTTTTCCAAATTAAAAAAATTGTCTATGTCATCATAATGGCGGAAAAATTTCATTCATATTGTAATACCACATTAGTATCGACAATGTAGTGTTGATAGTAATTGAAAATAGTTATACTACAGGAGGATACCTTCATATGCACTGTTTTAACCTGTTTATGTATAATATAGAATAATATATTGTATAGAGGAATCACACATTCTTTTTATTCAGTTTAGTAAATACATTTTTTAGAGGTTACTCTGTACTAAAATGGCATGCAACTCTGTTCCCGCATTTACGTTCCTGATATATCGATATAAATAATAGAAATACAAAATATAGGAAGGAAACACAAATGCAATTATATTGCCTTTTTTCTTTTTTTCATACTTGAAACGTATTAATAAATTACATATTATGTATTACATACAATTAATTTCTTTTGAATATAACACTAAGTTTAATCAGCTTCACGCTATTTTAACAGATAACATAAGATGTCCTCATTATAACATTAAAACGTATTGACATCACCACGTGATCCATCTAAACACAATATAAACTTTTATAAACTATGAACTCACAATCAGAATTTACTTTCCAAATACATATACTTTTTATTCTACACATCGCCATATGAGCTAATTCCGTAAAATATACCTACTTTATTATGTTTGTTAATATCACCAACGTTGACGTTTGAAATAATAATTATGGTAGACTGAACAAATATTGATTATACTTCTTTTTTTAGCTTCACGCTGTATCCCGCACACAGCAGGGTAGGCATAGGACCTCTAGTGTTAACAACAACACTCTGTTCCCTACTTTTCTCGGAATTCTGTAGGCATTGCGTGCTGAGTAGTGAAACTCAACGCCGCACTTTACCTCGACACCAGAGCGATGAAATGGAAATATAAATTTAAATAAATATTTCGTTTCCTTGCGTGGTCATCGAACCCACAACAGTTACACTTTGTGCCCCTGTGCAACGAACGGCCTCAATTTACTTTCTTCTTTTAAAATGTGGTTAAATGAAATAGTCGTAATTTAATTTTGTCAGATTACTATTTACCGACTTCTTAAAAGGGGTCATCAATTGGGCTGTATTTTTTAGCCTTGTTACCTTAGAACTTTTGATTGTATGAACCGATTTTAATGATTCTTTTTTTATTTGAAAGCTAATGCCTCCCGTGTAGTCTTATTTTAATTTAGTTTATATCCAACAATGGTATCTATGAGAAAATCATATAAATCTCAAATTTACATTAAGTATATGCGCGACAAATGAACGTATAAGTCAATATCAATTCAACCGATTTTAATGATTCTTTTTTTATTAGAAAGGATACATATAAGGGGTAGTTTGGTGAAAGTTTAGTTAAGTTCAGAGTGTGAAATCCGGTTGAATTTGAAGAAGTCGATTTTTTTTATTAAAAAATATAATTATGTAATTTTTTCTACAAAAAATTCTTTATACTCCATGATAAAAACTATCCTATAAGTGACATTAGGCTTTGAACTATTACCATGCCAAAATTAATTTAATTTCATACAGTAGTTATCGGTATTTTAGGTAATTTATATTTTTCAGTTTTTATTTTTTTTAAAGAAAACTATCATGAAATTCGGAATAAAACCGAAAAAAAATGTACCTTGAGGCCCTAGGCTAACACCATGCAAAAATTCATCAATTTCTGTCAGGTAGTTTTTGCGTGATTGACGCACAAACAAACCGACAGACAGACAGACAGACAGACAGACAGACAGACAGACAGACAAGAATTCTGCTGAGTGGTTTTTTAGGTTCTATAATCGACATATTAACCGACCTAATTTTTATTTTTTTTATATCTTTCATGTACAGAATTGACTTTTCTATCCTTTTATTATATATGGAGATTAATCACATTAATATAATAATAATATTAGATAATGAGTGCGACAAGGTCAGGCAAGACAAAACTAACATCATTTTTTTTATTCTTAAAATAAAAAATAGGTATAGATTGTTTTGTGAATTCATGTGATAAATTACATTTTATAACTCCTTTTAATTTTTGACTTTTCAGTTCGTTTCAATACAAATTTAAAATACCTTTCGTGACAAAGTGCATTTATACATCGCTCATTTACCGAAACAATGTGTCGGTAACCTTCTTTCGTCGTACCATCGTTTCTAATTCAGTAGCTTAGAGAAATAGCTGTCTCCATAGCTGACTTGGAGCCTGCGAATGAGGCTAAGGATGAAGGACCTTGTCTCTCAACGCAATAGGTCATCACTGACACACACACTGGTCCTCCTAGTTTTTCCATTTAACTACACTTCAGATAGGAGACAGCCTACATAAAAAATAAACTTTTTAAATTATAAAACTTTTATTGAAGTTTATTCGTGTAGTAAAAAATTTTTTATGTGAATGTGTAGTCACATATATAGATCACATGTGTGAATATGTAGTCACATATGTGGACCACATGTGTGAATATGTGGTCACATATGTGGACCACATGTGTCAATATGTGCTCACGTATGTGGACCACATATGTGAATATGTGGTCTTTCATGTGGACCACATGTGAGAATGTGTGGTCACATATGTGGACCACATGTGTGAATACGTGGTCGCGTATGTGGACCACATGTGGGAAAATGTGGTCACATGTGTAGACCACATGTGAGAATTTGTGGTCACATATATGTGGACCACATGTGTAAATATATGGTCCCATATGTGGACCACATGTGTGAATATGTGGTCTTTCATGTGGACCACATGTGAGAATTTGTGGACACATCAGTGGACCACATGTGTGAATTTGTGGACACATCAGTGGACCACATGTGTGAATATGTGGTCGCGTATGTGGATTACATGTGGGAAAATGTGGTCACATATGTGGACCACATGTGTGATATGTAGTCACATATGAAGATTACATGGGTGATCCTGTGGTCACATATGTGGACCACATGTGTGAATATGTGGTTTTTCATGTGGACCACACGTGAGAATTTGTGGACACATATGTGGACCACATGTGTGAATATGTGGTCGCGTATGTGGATTACATGTGGGAAAATGTGGTCACATATGTGGACCACATGTGTGATATGTAGTCACATATGAAGATTACATGGGTGATCCTGTGGTCACATATGTGGACCACATGTGTGAATATGTGGTCTTTCATGTGGACCACACGTGAGAATTTGTGGTCACATATGTGGACCACATGTGTGAATATGTGGTCGCGTATGTGGACCACATGTGGGAAAATGTGGTCACATATGTGGACCACATGTGTGATATGTAGTCACATATGAAGATTACATGGGTGATCATGTGGTCACATATGTGGACCACATGTGTGAATATGTGGTCACGTGTGTGGACCACATATGTGTATATGTGCTCAAATATATGTGGACCACATATGTGAACATGTGGTCACATATGTGGACCACATGTGGCATCGTGTGGTCATATATGTGAACCACATGTGTGAGTAAGTATTCACATGTGCAGATCGCATGTGTGATATGTTGTCACATATGTAGACCACATGTGTGATATGTAGTCACATATGAAGATTACATGTGTGATCATGTGGTCACATATGTGGACCACATGTGTGAATATGTGGTCACGTGTGTGGACCACATGTGTGAATATGTGGCCACGAGTGTGGACCACATGTGTGATCATGTGGTCACATATGTGGACCACATGTGGCATCGTGTGGTCATATATGTGTACCACATGTGTGAATAAGTATTCACATGGGCATATCACATGTGTGATATGTAGTCACATATGTAGACCACATGTGTGATATGTAGTCACATATGAAGATTACATGTGTGATCATGTGGTCACATATGTGGACCACATGTGTGAACATGTTATCACATATGTGAACCTTTTATAAAATATATTTAATTCATTAAATGTAATATGTATATAAATAAATAAACGTAAAGAAACGTTACGTAACATCATACATAATAACAATTAAAACGTAAACTGCAGGCTAATTGATCATCCGGTAGACATTTTAATTAAATTATCAGCTGAAGCAGAATGTCTTTGTATCATCAGAGTTGTAAACCATTTGTTCGATAATTAACTTTAACAGTTATGAACATATACTATTGTTCAAAGACGTCACTATTACATTTTAATCCTATGAATATTTATAATGGAGAGAAGAAAGAATTTCAAATAAGATAGTGGTGCACTTACTCAATTTTGCACTTTCCAATTTCTTTAGATAGTATAGCGGAACACAAGGCTTCGCTTCGTTTGTTTTTACGGGCAGAAAAATAAATATATTCTTCCACTTAGTAGGAATTTAACCTAATTAAAATATAACTAGTGCTACCACCAGAAATCTCAGTTCTCTCAACTGTACCGTCATAGCGTCAAGTTTTAGTCGACATATTAACTTTAAACATATTAATTTTTTATCGACATATTAACCGACCTTATTTTTATTTTTTTTATATCTTTCATGTACAGAATTGACTTTTCTATCCTTTTATTATATATGGAGATTTTGTTTGAAAAAATAACTTTTTTATTTTCGGGTTTTTAATTTAATATGTAATAGGCTTTTATAGAGTAGTTAAACTGTGGTTTCATTTAAAGTGGTCCTAACAAAAAAACTCTGTATAATTGAGCATATTTAATATTTATAGTGATTTTTTGGAAAATTGATACCAATAGTTATTACAACCACTTGCGAAGAAGCATAGTTTAGGCAATTTTTTATTCTATAAGAATTCCTTTTAAAAAACTACCAACGTTCTTATAGTTAATATATTATTTTTCCAAATTAAAAAAATTGTCTATGTCATCATAATGGCGGAAAAATTTCATTCATATTGTAATACCACATTAGTATCGACAATGTAGTGTTGATAGTAATTGAAAATAGTTATACTACAGGAGGACCTTCATATGCACTGTTTTAACCTGTTTTATGTATAATATAGAATAATATATTGTATAGAGGAATCACACATTCTTTTTATTCAGTTTAGTAAATACATTTTTTAGAGGTTACTCTGTACTAAAATGGCATGCAACTCTGTTCCCACATTTACGTTCCTGATATATCGATTTAAATAATAGAAATACAAAATATAGGAAGGAAACACAAATGCAATTATATTGCATTTTTTCTTTTTTTCATACTTGAAACGTATTAATAAATTACATATTATGTATTACATACAATTAATTTCTTTTGAATATAACACTTAGTTTAATCAGCTTCACGCTATTTTAACAGATAACATAAGATGACATTAAAACGTATTGACATCACCACGTGATCCATCTAAACACAATATAAACTTTTATAAACTATGAACTCACAATCAGAATTTACTTTCCAAATACATATACTTTTTATTCTACACATCGCCATATGAGCTAATTCCGTAAAATATACCTACTTTATTATGTTTGTTAATATCACCAACGTTGACGTTTGAAATAATAATTATGGTAGACTGAACAAATATTGATTATACTTCTTTTTTTAGCTTCACGCTGTATCCCGCACACAGCAGGGTAGGCATAGGACCTCTAGTGTTAACAACAACACTCTGTTCCCTACTTTTCTCGGAATTCTGTAGGCATTGCGTGCTGAGTAGTGAAACTCAACGCCGCACTTTACCTCGACACCAGAGCGATGAAATGGAAATATAAATTTAAATAAATATTTCGTTTCCTTGCGTGGTCATCGAACCCACAACAGTTACACTTTGTGCCCCTGTGCAACGAACGGCCTCAATTTACTTTCTTCTTTTAAAATGTGGTTAAATGAAATAGTCGTAATTTAATTATGTCAGATTACTATTAACCGACTTCTTAAAAGGGGTCATCAATTGGGCTGTATTTTTTAGCCTTGTTACCTTAGAACTTTTGATTGTATGAACCGATTTTAATGATTCTTTTTTTATTTGAAAGCTAATGCCTCCCGTGTAGTCTTATTTTAATTTAGTTTATATCCAACAATGGTATCTATGAGAAAATCATATAAATCTCAAATTTACATTAAGTATATGCGCGACAAATGAACGTATAAGTCAATATCAATTCAACCGATTTTAATGATTCTTTTTTTATTAGAAAGGGTACATATAAGGGGTAGTTTGGTGAAAGTTTAGTTAAGTTCAGAGTGTGAAATCCGGTTGAATTTGAAGAAGTCGATTTTTTTTATTAAAAAATATAATTATGTAATTTTTTCTACAAAAAATTCTTTATACTCCATGATAAAAACTATCCTATAAGTGACATTAGGCTTTGAACTATTACCATGCCAAAATTAATTTAATTTCATACAGTAGTTATCGGTATTTTAGGTGATTTATATTTTTCAGTTTTTGTTTTTTTTTAAAGAAAACTATCATGAAATTCGGAATAAAACCGAAAAAAAATGTACCTTGAGGCCCTAGGCTAACACCATGCAAAAATTCATCAATTTCTGTCAGGTAGTTTTTGCGTGATTGACGCACAAACAAACCGACAGACAGACAGACAGACAGACAGACAGACAGACAGACAAGAATTCTGCTGAGTGGTTTTTTAGGTTCTATAATCGACATATTAACCGACCTAATTTTTATTTTTTTTATATCTTTCATGTACAGAATTGACTTTTCTATCCTTTTATTATATATGGAGATGGAGATTAAGTTTTGTATAACAACTCAGTGAAATACGAACGAATCGCTTGATATGAAATGGTCATTTAAAAAGTCTGCCTAACCTTCTAAAGAGAAGGGATGCTAAAATTATACGCTACATTAATAATTCAGAACGGTCTCTTGGCGACAAAATAAAAAGGGATTGATGGCGTCGAAAATGTGAATAATAACTGAGAAGTCGCCTATCCCAGCATACATAATAATTGAAAAAAGAAATAATAATTTAAATATTACTATTTGTTATATAAAGAAAAATTGTACGTAAAGTGGGAAAACGCAGTGTCTTAACACTTGTTCTATCTACTCTGCCTTAAAAGAAAACGCCTGAAATTGCATTTTATATCATAACAAATTGTATTAAATGAATATATTCACCATATTGACCGTAGTGGATGGTCCATACATTTTTAGATACTAATTTTTAACCTTCATTCCCAATTACGTTTTATTACTCACATATTATAAACATACTTATTTGAATCTTTAATGTAGAGCATAGCGGGTCTGAAACTTTACCCCATCAATCAAACCGAACATGTATTTGAAATATTGACTGTTTGAACTTACCACTACATATAAATTAAAGTTAACAATTGTCCTCGTGTTCCCGTTTGCAGTCACAAAACCAACAGAAAGGAACTATTTTTGTCATTACAATCTTTAAAATAATTCATTCTTCTATGTTTTTAAATTTTTGATTTTTTGGTAAGTAGATTTATTGTTATTAACTTAATAGAGTTAAATAGAGCGCCCTAATCTCCTGCACTCAAGGGTTTATCCGTTGTATGTACATATTTTACTGTTATTATAAATGTTCTATTTGTATTTTTTCTTGTGAGGCACATAAATATATTAAACGAAAAATATTTAAATAAAATATTCTTCCAATTTGTTCAGAAATAACAATTTAATTAGTACAAAATTCAGTTTAATTTTATTTTATTTTAAAAGGGAAGTCTTAAACATGTTACCTCTGATTAATTTGTCATTCAAAATATTAATTGAGCACAAGCTGAGGCTCGAATTTCGCTGAGTTTGATAAGAATCATTTTTAAGTTTTCAGTTCAGATTCGGTAAGCTGAAATTATATCAAATTTATTGTATTGATTATTATATTAGCTAAAAAACCGGTAATGAAATTTAAATTAAGAGTTTTTGAAAAAATTTGCTCATTAATTTTCAAATTCAATCAATTGTGTCATAGATCCAAAGGTCCACAATAAAGTTTGCTGATAAAGTTACCTACAAAAGAAAAACATATACATATACATTTATAAAATGAAGCTCTGAAAATATAAAAATTTTGAGCACAAAATAGCTTCACTCTGTATCCCGCACACAGCCTGCATAGGTAGGCAGAGAAAACTTAGTGGTAAGACACTCCGTTCTGATTTGCTGCCGACTTCTGAAGGCATTGCATGTTAAGTAGCGGAACTCAACGCCTAGCCTTGCCTGGACACTAAAATGAAAAAATAATAATATAAATTTAAATAAATATTACATTTTTTCGAGTGGGGTTCGTACCCACAACCAGTCGCGTTTATTGTCACAAGCTAAGTTACATGCCCTACGCATGAACACTACGCCACGACTAACCTCCGATGGTAGATAGATGTAGAAGCCCTTTTTTTTGTAGAAGCCGTTTTTTGCCTTTTATGATATAGTAAAATTAAATAATTTTGTAACTTAACTAACTCCCCCGTCTTACCTCAACGAGTACCTATATCGTAGCGTAGACTATTAACTTTTCAACTTAACTAAGTCACTTTTTACAGAGTTGAGATCAAACATTGATTTCATGAATAATGAACAACTTCCGCAACAGGATATAGCGACATGTTGGCCCACAGCTTGCGAAAGGGAAGACGAGAGCGGCGCGAGTTGCTGCGTGTCTCATATAAATATAATAAACGATGTAGATGTATTACGTAGGATATAAATGTTACAAAATATTATGTGTTTTTGGGCGGAAAACATGGAACGATAAATCTCTTTTCATTTTATGAGCTCAAGTTTTCTATGTTGATAAGCAACCTAAATATATATTGATATATATAACATGAGGACAGTCATGGCGCGAGAGCGCAAGCGTGCGAAGAAAGCTCCAGGATATGGGTTTGATTCCCACTCGAGGACTGGTAACGAGGCAAAGCGCGTCTATTTTCGCCACTCACGTTACTCACATTGTTTAAGGTTATTTTGGAAAAATAAACCTTCATGCTTTACGTGAAGTAAAACATAACATAGCAACCCAACATCAATTTAATTTTATTGAAAAATGTATATTAAATAATTTGTGGCATATTTAATTTAATGTGAAGCATCAAAAGAGAAACATATATGGCGCTGACTACATTGAGACTGTGAGAAGTTACGTTAATAACAAAATACTGTAAATGGTTGTATAATTGAAAATGTAAGGATCTTATTTCTCTGTTAATTCTCTAATTAAAATGCCACACGCCGTTGCTCTCGGACTTTCCAATTCCATTCATATAGTTTAGGTATTTCTTGGTTGGTCATCGTCGCTTCGTTTAGTAACTTCTTCTTACTTTATATATATTAATGATACTTTATATGGCATTGTTCTTCGTTGCATATTAGGAAACTTCCAAAATTATTTAACTTAAAATTAACGTCTGCCAATAACACTAACTACATTATTTGAAAGTACAAACGGGACGCATCACTTACTTAGTTTAAAGTGTGAAAGTTACGCTTTCCTGCTACATGCATGGGACGCAGCGAATCCCGAAACGACGATATGTTTAAATTTTGATATTTTATTGTATTTAAAAAGAGAATCGGCTTCACGCTATATCCCGCACACAGCAGTGTAGGCAAAGGGAACCTAGTGTTAAAGACACTCCGGTCCCCACTTTCTGCCGAATTTTGGAGGCATTTCGTGTTGAGTGGCAGAACTCAACGCCGCGCTTTGCCTCGACACTAGAGCGAAGAAATGGAAATAGATATTTAAGTAAATATTTCATCTCCTCGAGTGGGGATCGAACCCCCAACCAGTCCGTTTTACAGTCACACTTCGTGCCGCTGCGCTACGACTGGCCTCAAAACTTATTTAGACTAATTAGGTTTTTAAATATATTTTGAAAAATAATTTGGGAATAGAAACATAATTTGGAATGGTGCAAAACTAAGCGAGATCAATTGTACACGCATATCTATGAAACAATCCATGTGGGCACCGCTTAAGTAGTTGTTTTGGCTGTTCCATCCTATTTTGTTTTAAATTGTGCTCCATACGTTCGTTTAATGAAATCACAGCGATTCAGTTCTCATCACCACCACACACTGCATTTTAATATCAAATATTTTACAATATATTGGAGCGAAAACGCGATGTACAAAAAAAATTCAAATTCAAATTTCGAAACTAATGTTTTGCTTATTTTTAATTGTAACCGTATTTATGGCCAGACTAAATATATGATTCTATTTTCTACTTTACAAGTAAAGAACAAATATGTAAAATATAGAATAAAATCTATTTCATGTTTCGCAAATTGAAATCAGTTGAAATTACCAAAGTATACGAGAGGTAGGAAACGCAAAACAGCAAATAACTAGAGTTATTCCTGGCGTGTTTCCCTCCTAACTGTGTTCATAATTAAAACAGTTTTTTATATCCCGGGATTTTGTACACTTTTCACGAACATCTTACATTAGCAATGCTTTTAATGCTGTTTTTTAAATGAAACGACGCGGTACTTAGTTTATAATTTAAAGAATGAGCTATTTTGTTACTTATACATTAAAAATAGACAGAGGTATAATGTCAAAATTACAACATTTAAAAGTAGTATAAGAAAATATGTATTAACTCCTTTGAATACTATAATTACATTGTATTTTTTATATTTATTTTAGACTTGGATTGGACCAGAACAGTAAGCCGTCACCATCAGTTCACTCGTACGCCCTTTTACAAACTTAAAAATACATATACACTCACGGTCTTAGTCATGAAAAACCCTTATAGAACGTTTAAAACGTTCATTACTTAAAATGCTCTATAAGAGTATGGAACGTCCGATAACATTGCGTATTCATAACAGTTCTATAAACCTTCTATAACTAAAAAAAAAAATCAGCTTCACGCTGTATCCCGCACACAGCAGGGTAGGCAGAGGGAACCTAGTGTTAAGACACTTCGTTCCCCACTTTCTGCCGAATTCTCGAGGCATTGCGTGTTGAGTGGCAGAACTCAACGCCGCGCTTAACCTCGACACCAGAGCGAAGAAAATGGAAATATAAATTTAAGTAAATATTTCATCTCCTCGAGTGGGGATCGAACCCACAACCAGTCGGTTTTGCAGTCACACTTCGTGCCGCTGCGCCACGAATGGCCTCTACTACTTACTACGGGTTTACTAGTTAATAAAGTATAATATGGATTTTCAATTAAAAAATAATATAATATACAGTGAAGTACTTAATATTCACATATATATTAACATTGTTTAAACTCAATCCCAAAGATATTTTTCAACTATTTTTATTTTAAACTGAAAATTCAGATTTCATTGGATTGCATTCAGTCGAAAGCAGAAATTTCGTTTAGTGAGAAAAAAATCAATTGAGACGTAATGAAATGGGAATTCACACTTTTTCACTTAATTCAAATAAAACATGCCATGAATCGTGCTTATATTTTAACTTTCAATAGCAGGACTATTGAAGTTATAAAATATATATACAAATAACTTAGAAAAATAGTTATAAAGAAAACGTATAAAAATTTAAACGGTACGGGTTCAAATCCTGCTTGATTTGAACCTGGGAACGCGTATCGAAGCGCAAATTTTTTTAATAAGTATTTTTCTTTAAAATGAGGAATAACACTCGAAAAAATGTTAAAAATAAATAACTTTAAATTTATTATTTTCGCAAATAATATGATGTTTTATGATGTGAAGCTGATTTTTTTCTTTTTTTTTTTTTTATTTAAATTAATATTGTCATTTCTTCGTAGATTGATTGTAGCGTAAAGTGAGTAAGCCACTCAACACGCAATGCTATCCCGCTACATGCACAGCAGGATACAGCGTGAAGCTTATTTTTTTAATATTTTTAATACTTAAGCTTTAAGATAAAATAGAATTGAAAACGACGAATAGAATGAGATACCTAAGTGTAATTTCCAGTAGGAAATTGAGTTTGATCACATTTAAATTATGCTCAGACGATTGCAAAATGCAATACAGTATAAATAGAACGACGAGTCGAGATCCCGGGATTGGGGCGTAATAGAGCTTAAATTAGCGTTAAATCAGTTTTGAATAAACTATTACCGATAGGTATGTATTATGATTGAATACAATTATAGAATATTATATTTATATAAACCTACTATTCAAATTGTAGTCTATAGTCTGTAATTTCAACATAACCGTGTATTTTCACGCATATAGAATAGCAATATATGTACATAGTTATTGATCTTATTTTATTGTTTACCTTTTTATATTTTTGTTTTATCTGTGCTAATCCCCAGAATGGCTAAACCGATTTTTATGGGACTTTCACTGAAAGATAGAGGAAGTTGTGAAGCAACGTATGAGTTTTTTATCCCGAAACTATCCATGGGTTCGGTATAGACAACTACATAGATATGACATAAATGAGCATTTTCCTAGTAAGTTAACAATTCTTACGCGCAAAATTAAATAAAATCCCAACAAATTCAGCTAGCGAGTTGAATGAAGTACCATTTATTAGTTGTTTAGTCTTTCCTTCATGCGGTCAGTTGTGGCGCAGTGTCACAAGCGTGTGACTTTAAGCGCGACGTGTGTGGATTAGGTTCCCGTTCGAGGAAATAAATTTTACTCTATTAATATTTTCAGATCTTTGCTCTATAAGAGCGAAAGGCGAAGGGCGGCTTTGAGTTCCGCCAACAACAAACTGTCTGAACACTAGGTTCCTTCTGCCTACCCCGCTATATGCGAGAAACAGCGTGAAGCTGATTATTATTGATATAAAGTCCATATTGTTTATTTAATAATTTAGCGTACAAGCGTATATATAGTTCGGTAGTGGTGATAATTAATTGCAGAGCGCAAGTAAAGCCTCACTTTGTTATTGAATTATTCAGGGCCGACGCCGGTGCTGGTGTTAGCGTCTCTGGCATTATATCAGATCGCGGTGCTTAACTAAGTTTGCAGGAAGTTTGAGGAGCGGCGATATATGTATGAGGCGGTCGGGGCACACGTAATCCATATGGCCGTCATACTCACATTGTACGTGGAATAGTTGGTAGTTTGGTACGTTTAACAAGGCGATCGAAAAGATAAATGTATCGTTAGGTTAAATACAGTTCTGTTCTTAGCTGGAATATATAAACGGAATCAAAATTAATATTGTACTTCCGGTTGACCTAGAATTATTATTTTAAATAGATTTTTTTTTTAATTTGAATTATTTCAGAAAGAGTCGACACCTCTAATTTTTGTACGGAACCCTCGGTGAAAGAGCGCGGACTCGCGTTGGTCTGGTTTTTTTCCTATAATATCTATACCAAATAAATAATAGTATAAAAAACAAATATAATTACTGGTAATAGAATCCTATTGAAAATTGAAAATAATTTCATACTTGTTAAATATTTATATAGTTCAAGCGGCCGATAGAGATATAAACCCACTGTCACTGCAACGGATGACGGCGACACGGAGGACGGCGTCGACTGCTGTCGGTACAAAATATATTTATTGCTAGCAAACATCAAATTGAGATGGATGTTCCACCGTCATGTGATTTAGAACCTAACACATTTGTTTTATATGTAAAAAGATAGATTTTTATTTGTTTTGAACGTTTAGAAACGTTAGATGTCTGTATATATTTAGTTGTAAAGTTATAATGGTAATGGTGATAAAGGAAAGGTAATGTAAATATAACATCTCCATATATAATAAAAGGATAGAAAAGTCAATTCTGTACATGAAAGATATAAAAAAAAAAAAAATTAGGTCGGTTAATATGTCGATTATAGAACCTAAAAAACCACTCAGCAGAATTCTTGTCTGTCTGTCTGTCTGTCTGTCTGTCTGTCTGTCGGTTTGTTTGTGCGTCAATCACGCAAAAACTACCTGACAGAAATTGATGATTTTTTGCATGGTGTTAGCCTAGGGCCTCAAGGTACATTTTTTTTCGGTTTCATTCCGAATTTCATGATAGTTTTCTTTAAAAAAAAACAAAAACTGAAAAATATAAATCACCTAAAATACCGATAACTACTGTATGAAATTAAATTAATTTTGGCATGGTAATAGTTCAAAGCCTAATGTCACTTATAGGATAGTTTTTATCATGGAGTATAAAGAATTTTTTGTAGAAAAAATTACATAATTATATTTTTTAATAAAAAAAATCGACTTCTTCAAATTCAACCGGATTTCACACTCTGAACTTAACTAAACTTTCACCAAACTACCCTTTATATGTACCCTTTCTAATAAAAAAAGAATCATTAAAATCGGTTGAATTGATATTGACTTATACGTTCATTTGTCGCGCATATACTTAATGTAAATTTGAGATTTATATGATTTTCTCATAGATACCATTGTTGGATATAAACTAAATTAAAATAAGACTACACGGGAGGCATTAGCTTTCAAATAAAAAAAGAATCATTAAAATCGGTTCATACAATCAAAAGTTCTAAGGTAACAAGGCTAAAAAATACAGCCCAATTGATGACCCCTTTTAAGAAGTCGGTTAATAGTAATCTGACATAATTAAATTACGACTATTTCATTTAACCACATTTTAAAAGAAGAAAGTAAATTGAGGCCGTTCGTTGCACAGGGGCACAAAGTGTAACTGTTGTGGGTTCGATGACCACGCAAGGAAACGAAATATTTATTTAAATTTATATTTCCATTTCATCGCTCTGGTGTCGAGGTAAAGTGCGGCGTTGAGTTTCACTACTCAGCACGCAATGCCTACAGAATTCCGAGAAAAGTAGGGAACAGAGTGTTGTTGTTAACACTAGAGGTCCTATGCCTACCCTGCTGTGTGCGGGATACAGCGTGAAGCTAAAAAAAGAAGTATAATCAATATTTGTTCAGTCTACCATAATTATTATTTCAAACGTCAACGTTGGTGATATTAACAAACATAATAAAGTAGGTATATTTTACGGAATTAGCTCATATGGCGATGTGTAGAATAAAAAGTATGTGTATTTGGAAAGTAAATTCTGATTGTGAGTTCATAGTTTATAAAAGTTTATATTGTGTTTAGATGGATCACGTGGTGATGTCAATACATTTTAATGTCATCTTATGTTATCTGTTAAAATAGCGTGAAGCTGATTAAACTTAGTGTTATATTCAAAAGAAATTAATTGTATGTAATACATAATATGTAATTTATTAATACGTTTCAAGTATGAAAAAAATAAAAAATGCAATATAATTGCATTTGTGTTTCCTTCCTATATTTTGTATTTCTATTATTTAAATCGATATATCAGGAACGTAAATGTGGGAACAGAGTTGCATGCCATTTTAGTACAGAGTAACCTCTAAAAAATGTATTTACTAAACTGAATAAAAAGAATGTGTGATTCCTCTATACAATATATTATTCTATATTATACATAAAACAGGTTAAAACAGTGCATATGAAGGTCCTCCTGTAGTATAACTATTTTCAATTACTATCAACACTACATTGTCGATACTAATGTGGTATTACAATATGAATGAAATTTTTCCGCCATTATGATGACATAGACAATTTTTTTAATTTGGAAAAATAATATATTAACTATAAGAACGTTGGTAGTTTTTTAAAAGGAATTCTTATAGAATAAAAAATTGCCTAAACTATGCTTCTTCGCAAGTGGTTGTAATAACTATTGGTATCAATTTTCCAAAAAATCACTATAAATATTAAATATGCTCAATTATACAGAGTTTTTTTGTTAGGACCACTTTAAATGAAACCACAGTTTAACTACTCTATAAAAGCCTATTACATATTAAATTAAAGACCCGAAAATAAAAAAGTTATTTTTTCAAACAAAATCTCCATATATAATAAAAGGATAGAAAAGTCAATTCTGTACATGAAAGATATAAAAAAAATAAAAATTAGGTCGGTTAATATGTCGATAAAAAAATAATATGTTTAAAGTTAATATGTCGACTAAAACTTGACGCTATGACGGTACAGTTGAGAGAACTGAGATTTCTGGTTGTAGCACTAGTTATATTTTAATTAGGTTAAAATCCCACTAAGTGGAAGAATATATTTATTTTTCTGCCCGTAAAAACAAACGAAGCGAAGCCTTGTGTTCCGCTATACTATCTAAAGAAATTGGAAAGTGCAAAATTGAGTAAGTGCACCACTATCTTATTTGAAATTCTTTCTTCTCTCCATTATAAATTTTCATAGGATTGAAATGTAATAGTGACGTTTTTGAACAATAGTATATGTTCATAACTGTTAAAGTTAATTATCGAAAAAATTCTGCTTCAGCTGATAATTTAATTAAGATGTCTACCGGATGATCAATTAGCCTGCAGTTTACGTTTTAATTGTTATTATGTATGATGTTACGTAACGTTTCTTTACGTTTATTTATTTATATACATATTACATTTAATGAATTAAATATATTTTATAAAAGGTTCACATATGTGATAACATGTTCACACATGTGATCCACATATGTGACCACATATTCACACATGTGGTCCACACACGTGACCACATATTCACACATGTGGTCCACATATGTGACCACATGATCACACATGTAATCTTCATATGTGACTACATATCACACATGTGGTCTACATATGTGACTACATATCACACATGTGAAATGCCCATGTGAATACTTATTCACACATGTAGTACACATATATGACCACACGATGCCACATGTGGTCCACATATGTGACCACATGATCACATATGTGGTCCACATATGTGAGCACATAAACACACATGTGGTCCACACACGTGACCACATATTCACACATGTGGTCCACATATGTGACCACATGATCACACATGTAATCTTCATATGTGACTACATATCACACATGTGGTCTACATATGTGACAACATATCACACATGCGATCTGCACATGTGAATACTTACTCACACATGTGGTTCACATATATGACCACAAGATGCCACATGTGGTCCACATATGTGACCACATGTTCACATATGTGGTCCACATATGTGAGCACATATACACACATGTGGTCCACACACGTGACCACATATTCACACATGTGGTCCACATATGTGACCACATGATCACCCATGTAATCTTCATATGTGACTACATGTCACACATGTGGTCCACATATGTGACCACATTTTCCCACATGTGGTCCACATACGCGACCACATATTCACACATGTGGTCCACATATGTGACCACAAATTCTCACGTGTGGTCCACATGAAAGACCACATATTCACACATGTGGTCCACATATGTGACCACAAATTCTCACGTGTGGTCCACATGAAAGACCACATATTCTTACATGTGGTCCACATATGTGACCACATTTTCCCATATGTAATCCACATACGCGACCACATATTCACACATGTGGTCCACATATGTGTCCACAAATTCTCACATGTGGTCCACATGAAAGACCACATATTCACACATGTGGTCCACATATGGGACCATATATTTACACATGTGGTCCACATATGTGACCACAAATTCTCACATGTGGTCCACATATGTGACCACATTTTCCCACATGTGGTCCACATACGCGACCACGTATTCACACATGTGGTCCACATATGTGACCACACATTCTCACATGTGGTCCACATGAAAGACCACATATTCACACATGTGGTCCACATACGTGAGCACATATTGACACATGTGGTCCACATATGTGACCACATATTCACACATGTGGTCCACATATGTGACTACATATTCACACATGTGATCTATATATGTGACTACACATTCACATAAAAAAATTTTTACTACACGAATAAACTTCAATAAAAATTTTATAATTTAAAAAAGTTTATTTTTTATGTAGGCTGTCTCCTATCTGAAGTGTAGTTAAATGGAAAAACTAGGAGGACCAGTGTGTGTGTCAGTGATGACCTATTGCGTTGAGAGACAAGGTCCTTCATCCTTAGCCTCATTCGCAGGCTCCAAGTCAGCTATGGAGACAGCTATTTCTCTAAGCTACTGAATTAGAAACGATGGTACGACGAAAGAAGGTTACCGACACATTGTTTCGGTAAATGAGCGATGTATAAATGCACTTTGTCACGAAAGGTATTTTAAATTTGTATTGAAACGAACTGAAAAGTCAAAAATTAAAAGGAGTTATAAAATGTAATTTATCACATGAATTCACAAAACAATCTATACCTATTTTTTATTTTAAGAATAAAAAAAATGATGTTAGTTTTGTCTTGCCTGACCTTGTCGCACTCATTATCTTATTAATGTGATTAATCTCCATATATAATAAAAGGATAGAAAAGTCAATTCTGTACATGAAAGATATAAAAAAAATAAAAATTAGGTCGGTTAATATGTCGATTATAGAACCTAAAAAACCACTCAGCAGAATTCTTGTCTGTCTGTCTGTCTGTCTGTCTGTCTGTCTGTCTGTCTGTCGGTTTGTTTGTGCGTCAATCACGCAAAAACTACCTGACAGAAATTGATGAATTTTTGCATGGTGTTAGCCTAGGGCCTCAAGGTACATTTTTTTTCGGTTTCATTCCGAATTTCATGATAGTTTTCTTTAAAAAAAAACAAAAACTGATAAATATAAATCACCTAAAATACCGATAACTACTGTATGAAATTAAATTAATTTTGGCATGGTAATAGTTCAAAGCCTAATGTCACTTATAGGATAGTTTTTATCATGGAGTATAAAGAATTTTTTGTAGAAAAAATTACATAATTATATTTTTTAATAAAAAAAATCGACTTCTCCAATTTCAACTGAATTTCACACTCTGAACTTAACTAAACTTTCACCAAACTACCCTTTATATGTACCCTTTCTAATAAAAAAAGAATCATTAAAATCGGTTGAATTGATATTGACTTATACGTTCATTTGTCGCGCATATACTTAATGCAAATTTGAGATTTATATGATTTTCTCATAGATACCATTGTTGAATATAAACTAAATTAAAATAAGACTACACGGGACGCATTACTTTTCAAATAAAAAAAGAATAATTAAAATCGGTTCATACAATCAAAAATTCTAAGGTAACAAGGATAAAAATACAGTCCAATTGATGACCTCTTTTAAGAAGTCGGTTAATAGTAATCCGACATAATTAAATTACGACTATTTCATTTAACCACATTTTAAAAGAAGAAAGTAAATTGAGGCCGTTCGTTGCACAGGAGCACAAAGTGTAACTGTTGTGGGTTCGATGACCACGCAAGGAAACGAAATATTTATTTAAATTTATATTTCCATTTCATCGCTCTGGTGTCGAGGTAAAGTGCGGCGTTGAGTTTCATTACTCAGCACGCAATGCCTACAGAATTCCGAGGAAAGTAGGGAACAGAGTGTCTTAACACTAGGTGTCCTATGCCTACCCTGCTGTGTGCAGGATACAACGTGAAGCTAAAAAAAGAAGTATAATCAATATTTGTTCAGTCTACCATAACTATTATTTTAAACGTCAACGTTGGTGATATTAACAAAAATAATAAAGTAAGTATATTTTTTGGGATTAGCTCATATGGCGATATGTAGAATAAAAAGTATTTGGAAAGTAAATTCTGTTTGTGAGTTCATTGTTTATAAAAATTTATATTGTGTTTAGATGAATCACGTGGTGATGTCAATACGTTTTAATGTCATCTTATGTTATCTGTTAAAATAGCGTGAAGCTGATTAAACTTAGTGTTATATTCAAAAGAAATTAATTGTATGTAATACATAATATGTAATTTATTAATACGTTTCAAGTATGAAAAAAAGAAAAAATGCAATATAATTGCATTTGTGTTTCCTTCCTATATTTTGTATTTCTATTATTTATATCGATATATCAGGAACGTAAATGCGGGAACAGAGTTGCATGCCATTTTAGTACAGAGTAACCTCTAAAAAATGTATTTACTAAACTGAATAAAAAGAATGTGTGATTCCTCTATAGAATATATTATTCTATATTATACATAAAACAGGTTAAAACAGTGCATATGAAGATATCCTCCTGTAGTATATCTATTTTTAATTACTATCAACACTACATTGTCGATACTAATGTGGTATTACAATACATTTTGAATATTTTTCCGCCATTAGGATGACATAGACAATTTTTTTAATTTGGAAAAATAATATATTAACTATAAGAACGTTGGTAGTTTTTCGCAAGTGGTTGTAATAACTATTGGTATCTTTTCACCAAAAAATCACTATAAATATTAAATATGCTCAATTATACAGAGTTTTTTTGTTAGGACCACTTTAAATGAAACCACAGTTTAACTACTCTATAAAAGCCTATTACATATTAAATTAAAAACCCGAAAATAAAAAAGTTATTTTTTCAAACAAAATAAATAATAAAATTATCGTTGTAAAATAAAATACAATTTGTCAAGAACGACGCACGCACACATAAACCTATCAAAGGGAAACCGCCGCATACGCTTCATTGCGAAATCGAGTCGTAGGTTTTGGCGGCAAAGTTTAAAGTTCTAAACATTTTAGTACTATTTTTGTAGTAGTATGTGTTTACATTATTGGTACCTATGCGTAACCGCGTCATACGAAATATAAGATATGAATAAACATTGTGAAATGAGAAAAAAACCTACGTCTTCACTGTTGATGTATCTTGCTTGAATTCTTTAGGTACGGGTTTAAACTATTTTACCCTATATGCCCAATTGTAACTGTAACGCGACGCTGTGGGTCCGATCCACACATGCAGGATTGAATTATAATTTAATAATATTTTCATTTCGCACATCAGTCACACATTATACCCAATATCTTACACTAAGTTGCCCTACTAAGGGCGGGATAAAGCGTGGATCTGGTTTTAACTTTATGTGAACCGATTAAAATAAAGTCCAATCCAGTTGAGGCCAGTCGTGGCGCAGCGGCACAAAGTGTGACTGTAAAACCGACTGGTTCTCTGAGTTCGATCCCCACACGAGGAGATGAAATATTTACTTAAATTTATATTTCCATTTCTTCGCTCTGGGGTCGAGGTTAAGCACGGCATTGCGTTCTGCCACTCAACACGCAATGCGTCCCGAATTCGGTAGAAAGTGGGGAACGGAATGTCTTAATACTAGGTTCCTCCCTCTGACTAGCATGAAGCTGCTTAAAATAAAACTAATACTTAATATTTAAGGGCAGTTTGCCAGAATACAAACAAAAAAAGTTTTTAAATCGGTTAAGCCGTTTCTGAGATTATCGTGAAGAAACGCACATATAGTAAGTATCGATAAGTTGTGTTTTTATTTCAAACATTCAATTGAAGATTCTTGTGGGAGGTACGAAAATGCGACCTAAAGTTTTAACAACTTTCTCATAAAAAACTTCATTACATTGCAAACATACATTATAAGTATATCAAAACACGAACATAATTCAGTGTGTTAAATAAATAATTCTGTGGTTTAAGCGGGCGAAGCCGCGAGCGGGTCGCTAGTATAATATAAATAAATAAAATATAAATTATGCTCAATACTAATAGTATTACTATATTAATAGTTCATATATATAGTATACTATAATAGCAGATAATAATAGAAATATATATTTTTTTGTATACAATGGGATATAAAACCTTTTGACTCTTATAATTTAATAAAAAAATTTTTTAGAAAACCTAAAAAAATTGACAGACAAAAAATAAAAAAAATTGTCAATAAGTTTGTCTATCTGTTGTCTAATCATACACTGAGCTATTAGCCCTGTAAGAACAACTTAAACTTGAAATAAATTTATAACAATTTTGAAGTAACTGTTTTAAATTCATGTTTTGAAAATTCAAATAGCAATAAAATGTTGATTTAAAGATGGATAATAAAGTAAATGCTATTCTGCATGACACCGTTTCGTGTCTATTGTAAAAATATGCTGTAACAATAATTTTATTGAATTTAATATATAGATTGTGTACTAAGTAGGTACGCTAAAGCTACCTATAACAAATTCAAATTCAAATTCAAATTCAAATCATTTTATTCAAAATAAGAAGTTACATGCTTCATTTTTTGAACGTCAAATAATTTACCACCAGTTCACTAAAATTAATGCCTCAGACCTGAGAAGAACCGGCGCAAGAAACTCAGCGGGACTTATTTTTTTAAAATCAATGTTAAACAAATACATATTTAATAATCTGTGACAATGATACCTTTGAAACAGACTGGGGCGAGCATTTCATTCCCAAGGCGTGTTATCATTTACAAAATCATTTCAAATCAAACACATCAAATCAAACACATATTGTGCGTTTAAAAAAAAAATTTAATATTGGAATTTCCTTTATTCAATAAAAATTAAAAGCTCGTATGAATGTTCATATTCGAAATAATATTTTTTTTATTTAGCAATTATAGCGGCAAGTTCTCACATTTTACTCAACATTTAAAGTAATTTGTAAAGTTTCTCTTTGATATATTATATCAAACCATTCCAATTAAATAAATCCTTATACAAATCGTATTAGATTTTTTTTAGGCAAAATGTATATTATAATTAATTATTATTTTATTTGTTTCCGTCGCTAACTTAGCAGGATTTCCCTGTGGTAATATCAAAGTTGCCAGACTAAATTTGCTGGGAGAAAACAAAACACACAAGTAGGTACAAACAAAAGTAATAGGTTTCTGTAATATCGATTGCACCAAAACGTGGAGAATTTATCGAAATTAAAATAATTTTGACTAATTGGCTTGTAGGAATAAATGCTATATAAGATCTTATTTATGTTTAATATATGTTCATGTATACTACTCTAAAATTTACCAAATTAAAAATTTTATCAGTTCGCACACAACAGGGCAGGCAGAGGGCGGAGGGAACTTAGTGTTAAGACACTCCATTATCCACATTCCGCCGAGTTCTGGAGTCATTACGTGTTGAGTGGCAAAACCCAACGCCGCGCTTAGCCTCGACACCAGAATGGAAATATAAATTTTAGTAAATATTGGTTCTCCTCAATGGGGGATCGAACCCACAACCAGTCGGTTTTACAGGCACACTTCGTGCCACTGCGCTACGACTGGCATAAGTTATCAATATGTATTATAATTATTTTTATTTCAACTGATTGCATCACGGACGTTTTATTAATTATTAAGTTAGCAATTAAGCTATAATTGATATTAAATATAACATTTTTAATAATGAATCTTATAGTCACATTTTTAATTTCGATCAGTTTCGTTCTTTTGTAATGCCGTTTCAAAAGTATACCTTCGTTGTAGGAGAACACACGAAAGAGTTTAAAAACAAACGGTATAAAAAAGAGATAGTGTTACACAATAAGGATAACGCATGCTTAAAAGAGATGCAGTCACTTCCTATAATCAACGTAACTGCTGTTACTGCGTCAAAATTGATATATTTGTCAATTTAACCTAATTCATCGTGTGTTCTCCATACAACGTGACATATTCGAAGTGATTAGTGCTCAACTGGCACGCTCGGAACGCTATAGACTAAGAAATGAACTGTATTTAACCTAACGATACATTTATCTTTTCGATCGCCTTGTTAAACGTTCCGAACTACCAACTATTCCACGTATAATGTGAGTATGACGGCCATATTGATTACGTGTCCCCCGACCGCCTCATACATATCTCGCCGCTCCTCAAACTTCCTGCAAACTTAGTTAAGCACCGCGATCTGATATAATGCCAGAGACGCTAACACCAGCACCGGCGTCGGCCCTGAATAATTCAATAACAAAGTGAAGCTTTACTTGCGCTCTGCAATTAATTATCACCACTATCGAACTATATATACGCTTGTACGCTAAATTATTAAATAAACAATATGGATTTCTTCGCTCTGGTGTCGAGGCTAAGCGCGGCGTTGAGTTCTGCCACTTAACAAGCAATGCCTTCAGAATTCGGCAGAAAGTGGGGAACGGAGTGTCTAAAAACACTAGGTTCCCTCTGCCTACCCTGCTTTGTGCGGGATACAGCGTGAAGCTGATTTTTTTTTTAATTAGCTTCACGCTGTATCTCGTATATAGCGGGGTAGGCAGAAGGAACCTAGTGTTCAGACAGTTTGTTGTTGGCGTAACTCAACGCCGCCCTTCGTCTTTCGCTCTTGTAGAGCAAAGATCTGAAAATATTAATAGATTATAATTTATTTCCTCGAACGGGAATCTAATCCACACACGTCGCGCTTAAAGTCACACGCTTGTGACACTGCGCCACAACTGACCGCATGAAGGAAAGACTAAACACCTAATAAATGGTACTTCACTCAACTCGCTAGCTGAATTTGTTGTTAACTTACTAGGAAAATGCTTGTATATGTCATATCTATGTAGTTGTCTATACCGAACCCGCGGATAGTTTCGGGATAAAAAACTCATACGTTGCTTCACAACTTCCTCTATCTTTCAGTGAAAGAAAGTCCCATAAAAATCGGTTTAGCCATTCTGGGGATTAGCACAGATAAAACAAAAATATAAAAAGGTAAACAATAAAATAAGATCAATAACTATGTACATATATTGCTACTCTATATGCGTGAAAATACACGGTTATGTTGAAAAACAGACTATAGACTACAATTTGAAAAGTAGGTTTATATAAATATAATATTCTATAATTGTATTCAATCATAATACATACCTATCGGTAATAGTTTATACAAAACTGATTTAACACTAATTTAAGCTCTATTACGCCCCAATCCCGGGATCTCGACTCGTCGTTCTATTTATACTGTATTGCATTTTGCAATCGTTTTAATACAAAAAAAAATTCTTGGAATTGCCAGTCTTTTGTTAATATATTTTATAATAGTCCTGCAGTTAGTCCAAATTTAAAATATAAGCACGATTCATGGCATGTTTAATTTGAATTAAGCGAAAAAATGTGAATTCCCTTTTTATTATATCTCAATTGATTTTTATTTCACTAAATGAAATTTCTGCTCTCGGCTGAATTCAATTCAATGAAATCTTAATTTTCAGCTTAAAATAAATATAGTTGAAAACTATCTTTGGGATTGAATTTAAACAATATTAATATATATGAGAATATCAAGTACTTCCCTGTATATTATATTATTTTTTAAATTGAAAATTCATATTTAGTAATTGTAAAAAAATTATAGCGATGTTAATATATTAATAAAATATACTTTATTACCAGGTAAATATACTTTATTTCCTAATTCCTGTTTTGGCGAGTAAACGAATAACATTTTTAAAGTATCGGCTTGTCTCTAGTATAATGTACATTCTAATTTTCTATTGAATATTTATATTTATTATTAAAAACCAAATTAAATTTCGTTGCGTAGTTTCAAAAATACATCAGTGGGAATCGTCTTTGTTCAGTACTTACTATGTAAAATGCACATACGTAGAGATGTTGCATATGTGAGACATTTTAAATTTCAATTTTTTTTTAATATTTTTTAAATATTCTGTTTACGAAAGATGACAAAAAGAGAGATCAAGACAAAAAGAGAGAGATGAGATCAAAACAAAAATGAAAGTTCTATAGCTCATCCATAATCCAAGTCTAAAATACTATATGTAATTATAGTATTCAAAGGAGTTAATAAATATTTTTTATACTACTTTTAAATGTAGAGTTTTGACATTATACCTCTGTATATTTTAAATGTATAAGTAGCAAAATAGCTCATTCTTTAAATTATATACTAAGTACAGCGTCGTTTCATTTAAAAAACAGCATTAAAAGTATTGCTAATGTAAGATGTACGTGGAAAGTGTACAAAATCCCGGGATATAAAAAACTGTTTTAATTATGAACACAGTTAGGAGGGAAACACGCCAGGAATAACTCTAGTTATTTGCTGTTTTGCGTTTCCTACCTTTCGTATACATTAGTGATTTCAACTGATTTAAATTTGCAAAACATAAAGTAGAAAACAGTCATATATTTATTTAGTCTGGCAATAAAAACTGTTACATAAAAAAATAAACCAAATGTTATTTTTAAATTTGGAATATTTTCATTTTTATACTATGGTTTCTTATTTTGACGCCAATATATTAGTATTGTGAAATCTTTGATATAAAAATTTAGAATGTGGTGATAAAGAGAGCAGAATCGCTATATATATATATATATATTTAGCTCCATACGTACAATACAACACAACACGTAAAATACAACATTTAAATGCCTCCATACTTGCTTGGTACTAGTCAAATGTTTATATATCATTATTTAGGTACAATGAAACTTCTATTTGTGACAGAAAACGATCTGCCCGTCCAAGTGGTATTCCTACGTAAAAGGCAATTATTAGGACACACAGCAGGGTAGGCAGAGGGCACCTAGTGTTAAGACACTTCGTTCCCCATTTTCTGCCGAATTTTGGAGGCATTGCGTGTTGAGAGGCAGAAATCAACACCGCGCTTTGTCTCGACACCCGTGCAAAGAAATGGAAATATAAATTGAAGTAAATATCTCATCTCCTCGAGTGGGGATCGAACCCACAACCTGTTCATTTTACAGTCACACGAGGTGCCGCTGCGCCACGACTGGCCTCAATTTCATTGCTTAGCTGACAATTTAAAAAAGAATATGGTGGCAAAATCAAATTAAAAGAAAAACTTATAATCATTTTTTTTTTTTTATTATAGTTTCTATACTTGGTCGGTTTTGAAATTTCAAAATGCAATTTAAAGTTTATAAAGGTACCCTATAGGAGTTGCGGCTTGAATATTTGATGTATTGTATAAGTTGACTTGCTCATCAGTAAAAGCCTTTCATACTGATGGATAATATTATCTCGCACCAATAAACAAAGTGTTAATAAAGGTAAATGTTTGTATGAAATTGTATAAAGTCATTTTCAGATTGTAGAAAGTCATTTGTTATGCGTTCGAGATGAAGAATTGTGTTTTATTTTATGAAAATTTTATTTAATTTGGATTTGGATTTATGGATCATTATTAATTATTAATTAATAAATTTATAATTATGTAGCTCTAATAATATCATTATATCAGTAAAGTTTCAGCCATTTCAATAAAATAATTATTTTTACCAGTTAAAAAGTTTATAAATCATTGTTTTGTGGTTCTATTATATTAATAAATGCCCCTAGTAATAGATTTTCTCATACTTATATCCTCCATGTACAGAGAGCGGTCAGTTACAATTTGGTGGTAGAGATCATAGTATAGATATATTAATACTGATGTTTGCAATGAGAATAGCATCACAACGAATAAATAAAAATGAGGCCAGTTTTGGCGCAGAGGTACAAAATGTGACTGTAAAATCGACTGGTTGTGGGTTCGATCCATACTCAAGGAAATGAAATATTTATTTAAGTTTATATTTGCATTTTTTCGCTTTGGTGTGGAGGCAAATCGCGGCGTTGAGTTCCGCCGCTCAACACCTCCAAAATTCGGCAGAAAGTGGGGTACGGAGTGTCCTAACACTTGGTTCCCTCTGCCTACCCTGCTGCAGCGTGAAACTGACTTACTTATTTATTTTATAAAAAAAACATATTTTAAAGTATTTTAGATAAAGAATAGTTTCAAAATTCTAAAAAAACGAACATATTCTGATACACGATACGTTCTAACATAAATTAAATTATTTACGTTCATGGCATAAAATGTTTTGAAATTAAGATATAGACTATAGTGTAAAGATCTTTACTTACTTAAATAAGCATATTGTATAAAACTAAGCGGTTCGCTGTTAAATAATATAAAAAATTACAAATTTGTTACATGCTTTTCCGACTCGTTGATTTCAATAACGTTCTCCAAAGCGTAAACAATAACATGTCAAAAAACGAAATGAAATTGGAAATGTTAATATTGTTTCCATTAGACACAAATATAATAAAGGTAAATACAGATAAAATGACAGGGCGTTTTGTTTATAATATTTTTTTCTTCTATTTATCCAAAAAAATTGAGTATGGATACTAGCGAAACAGCTTTTTCCTTGAATAAACACTTTAGAAAACATTTATTTATTTATTTACACTTTATTGTGCATAATTACTTATAACAGAAAAAAAGAGTATAGAAACAATTGACGCACAAACGGCGGTCTTATCGCTAATCAGCGATTTCTACCAGAAAACCTTTGGGTTAGGAGACATGTGATAAAATAGAGCGGGTGGTGTAAATAAACTTACATGTCATATTAAATCCTAATACATAAACATAATACATTTGAAAAAACATTTAATATGAAAAATTGGAACAAACCAAAAAATTACAAAAGACAAAAAAAAAAACATTATTAAAATAAATCATTTATTTTTGTTTTGGGTCTCCAGCATATAAAGCAGGAAACATGATACAACTCAGCACGACATGGCTTTACAAATAGATGTATGAATACATCGTAACCAGCCAGAAACGAGAATACAATAATGCAATAATCCAGGCGCAGTCACAATCCTAGGTATACTGCCACACCTGTAAAATCTTCACTATCAATGCTGTCGTCGTTCATAGATTTTAGCGTTTATTCTAGCACTAGATTTTTTTGGGAAGTGAAATATAGTTTTTATTGTATCATCACCGAGCATTTTTTTCGTAATCTGTCTCTTTTTAATGACTTATATTTGGATTAAAATTCAAAAGCAAACTTACAACTGAGCAAAGCCAAAAGTTTTGCGGCGAATTCCCATGCTATTTATTTAGCTTACACGTTTCGATACTTTATTCGTGGTTTCTGGATAGAAAAACTGGTGTTTAGGTGTTCTTTGGTAGTTTCTCGAAATATCACCTTACAACCATACGTGTGTGTCATAATAATTATAGTAACATAAAATAAATTAAAATTAAATTAGCTTCACTCTGTATCCCGCACAGAGCAAGGTAGGTCCCATCTCCTCAAGTGGGGATAGAACCCACAACCAGTCGGTTTTACAGTCACACTTTGTGCCACTGCGCCACGACTGGCCTCTGTGGACTGGATATATAGTAACATATTAGATCGTAAATGTCGAATTTTATAGTTACGTACGAATTGAAATAACACGTCATTTTATCCAGTGTATATGTAATTATGTCCGAACGTAAATAAAAAACAAAAAAAAAGGACAACATATATAATTATTAAAAAAATAATAAACAATAATAACTTACTAAAACGGAACAAAACCATGTCAGAAACTTTACTTTCATGGACACTCATTACTTAAGCGCCACTGAGTAAATGGTTTTGTTGTCACAAAAAGTGTAACTGTAAAACCGTCTGGTTGTGGGTTCGATCCCCACTCGAGGAAATGAAATATTTATTTAAATTTATATTTCCATTTCTTTGCTCTGGTGTCGAGACAAAGCGCGACGTTGAATTCTGCCACTCAACGCGCAATGCCTCCAAAATTCGGCAGAAAGTGGAGAACGGAGTGTCCTAACACTAGGCTCCCTGTGCCTACTCTGTTGTGTGCGGGATACCGCAAGAGGCTGATTTATTTTATAAAAATTATAGTTATCGCTATCAAAATATTCCAATTTGGAAATTAACTCATAATGTCTTGCAATAAGAATCTTATCATGACTTTGTTCTATTAAGTTAAAATTTTTCATACAAATTTCATCAATTATAGTTCCTTAAAATTATTTATCAATAAACCGCGAGTGTTTTAATATCAGAGTTCCAGTCTTCAATGTCACCAGCATCTATTGACACACCACCACACGAGAAGTTATAACATCAATTCGCCGTACCTGCCGCCGGCGTCTGGCGAGCCGCTTTGTCTGCCCCGCGGCCGTTTAGCAAGCTGTCCGGAACAGCTTTTGGAGTATTTTGCATGGTAAATTATACTGACATTCTGCAGGAAATTGTGAAAGTTTATTATAAAAACTTTACTTTACTTAACTTCACGCTGCATCTCGTACACAGTAGGGTAGGCAGAGGGAACCTAGTGTTAGGACAATCCATTCCCCACTTCCTAACAAGTTCTGGAGGCATTGCGTATTGAGTTGTGGAACTCAACGCCGCGCTTTGCCACGACACCAGAACGAAGAAATGGAAATATAAATTTAAGTTAATATTTCATTTCCTCGAGTGGGGATCGAACCCACAACCAGTCGATTATAGTCACACTTTATGCCCCTGCGCTGCTGCTGCGCTCAGGTAAAGTATAATATTTTTATTATTAATTTGCTTTCCGTTTCGCGCACTTTTCGCCGAATTCTAGAAGCAATGCGAGTTAATTGGCGGAACTCGACGCTACGTTATGCCTCGTGCCCAGAGCAAGTAAAATAAAAATATTCAATATTTAATTTTCCCGAGTTGAAATCGAACCCACTCGTCGGACACTTGAGCTCCTTTATAATATTTTAATATATTTTACTAATCAATTTTTATTGCTTATATATGATCAAAACCTAGTTATAGTTACAAAAAAAGGGCACAAATAAATGTATGAATAAAAAAAACTTACGCCAACCCTTGAAGCTCTGGAACTTATGTAATCTTGGTAAAATGCCCGTGGGGGCAGAAAAATATTTGATTTAGAAGTCATGCCCGTCTCGTTGATATAATTTTAGCTCCGAATATACACTCGTACCATACATTATAATATAATATACCTATAATGTTTCCGTTCCCAGTTCGAGGTTAGTCGTGGCACAGGGGCACAAAGTATGACTGTGAAAGCGACAGGTTATGAATTCGATTCCCACTCGAGGAAATAAAATATTTAATATTTTTATTTTCATCGCTTTAGTAACGAGGCAGAACGTAGCGTTGAGTTCCACGACTCAACACGCAATGCCTCCGAATTCTGGAGGAAATGGAGAACGGAGTGTCTTAGTGAGTCTTAATGTCTGTATGCGGAATATAGCGTGAAATAAAAAAAATATAATACTCATGTAATAACATATTCTATTAAACAGTAAATAATTGATTTTTATCTAATTAATTAATATTAAATAGGAAATATCTTATTAGGTTTACTTACACTATATACATACTGAATACTCCTAGATCGTCCTTTTATCACATTCCACGCGAAAAGAAAATTGTTTGGATAGGGTGATAAACTATAAAATGTAATACTCACGTTATTATAAATATATTTAAGAAGGGAAAATATTTGTAACGCGAAAATATCATATTCAATTTTGTATCTATTATACTAGTGTCCCAGAAATCAAGGATAAGCCGAAAACGGGTGATAGACCTAGTCGTGACAGTTATAAGAAAAATGTGAAAAAAAAATCTTTATAGAAGTAATCCAGCAAGTATCATATCATTTTGAATCCAAATAAATTGAATCCAAATTAAATGCGCAATCTTTTAAAGTGACTTGCTAAAATAGTGTCGTACATTTATTTTACAATACAATCGGTTAAATTTGGGTGTAATAATTATTTTGAATTTAATTTTCGGCAAAAACACAATATTTTATTGAAAACTGAGCCAAGTGTATTTTAATTTTGAACTATAATGAAAGAGTAATATTTGTAGTCTATGGGTTTGAAAGATCATCACAGGATGTCAGTTTTTCCGGTATTTTTTTTAAATCCATATAATGTGAAAAATACGCGACAAAGATTTTTTTTTTCACTGTCAGTACTTGGTCTATTATCCGTTTTCGGCTTATCGTTGATTTCTGGTACACCTGTATAAAGAATTTTGGGACATTACAAAATTAACTTATTATTTTTATTAAACGTAATAAACGAATCTCCGTTCAAAGTCAGCCATAAAACATTCTACAAATCGACAATCGAATACTCACAACAAACCCTTTTGTGACCGGCTAGTAAAATATTTGCAGCTTGGGACCGGCCCCATCCATTTATCACTTCGTCCCCAAATAACTAGGAATCAAATGTCTGCAACACAAACCAGTTTCAATTACAACGCCCGCTTTGGATATATATATAGAGAAGTAGCAGCGGGATGAGCACTGTTTTAATCCCCAGGTTTAAAATTAATTCCTTTTGACGTACTTTGTTGTACGCTTCTTCTGTGCCTTTAATAAAAACCAGATTAAAATACGATGCTTGCAATCAAAAGGGAAAACAATTTATAATAAAATATAAGCGTTGAAAAATAATTGGTTTAAAAATGTTTGTGAGGAAATATATTTATTTCGCAAAAGAGAAATTCTTTAAAACTTTTGCAATACAAGAACAAAAGTAAAAAATACAAATAAAAAATTAAAGATCAAAGATCAAGAACTATATCATTACATACAACCATACATCAATTTTATTTGTATTTTCATTTCATCGGTCTGGTAATAAGGCAAAGTGCGGCGTTGAATTGCGCCACTCAACACGTAATGACTCGTAAATTTGGCGTAAAGTGGGGAACGGAGTGTCTTCACAGTTCACCTTAGGTTCCGTCTGCCTACCCTCTATATAAGAAATACATAATGAAAAAAAAATTTTAGTAAATAATAAAAATCAATCGATAAATTTTAATAATTTATTCAATAAATCACAACAAATTACCGACGATCGATGTTGCCATTTAAAATTTACATTATAATTGACTCTAAGTCTACTGAAAATGAACTTACATTGTATATTGAAGTGTGGTGCTTAGCATCTCTTAGTGATCACTTAAGGCTTCTTATTTAGAGAATTTAATAACGTCCTGGCGTTAAAAAGTGTGTTTTTTATAAATAATATTTTTTAATGAGGACATTAAACATTTAAAAATTAAATAATTTGGTGATAATCTATTATAAAATATTAAATGTAATTTAATGAAGGTATACAAGATCCACAAAAGACACTGTTATAACATGACACAATGTTAACTAAAGAAATATATAATAATATCTAATACTTAAAAAAAATGGATTTCTTATGTAAGATAAGAAAAGATTATAATAAACGTAGGGTTTTTTTTTTTTTGTAAATTTTTGGCAACCATTCTGGGAAACTTTACTTTGAACGAACGAAAACAAATTTAAACATTGTAAAGTAATTTTGTTCCCATATTTATATTTACATAATTATCAAAGTCAACATATCTATCGTGAATATAAATTCTCTTGATCATATTTGTTAAGAACATTATTTTTTAATTATTTATACTATCGTGAGAGAAAATGATGAAGAAATTATTAATAAAAATATTTTCGAATACAATTCTGGGGCATTATTTTCTTCGGCTGGCAAGAATGAACTGGGAGCGGCGGGTGCTGCTTGAGATTTATTTTCTTCAAAGGCACCGCTTCCTTCTCCTTCATCTTCATCATCATCAGGTGGAACTGTCGTCTTATGTTTTAAAGCATCCGCTCGCGGTGCTTCCTCTGACGATCCAATCGATAGCTTCTCAATGGCTAGCTCGTGCACCGATTTTTCTCCGTGCATGCTCGCATTAGTTACCACCTCATATAAGTCTGATAAGGAGAAATTCTTGAATAGTGAAGATTTTAAAAACGCTGCAGTGAGGTCCGTAGTGTTAGTTGGAATTCTAGTTGAAAAATTAACTAGTTCATTTCGTAGTAGTTGGGAATATGGCGCGTTGCAGAGGTGGCTGTCGCATATGCAGGTCATCTCCAGGGCCAATTTCGAATTAAACGTTAATGAACACGGCAGCTCGCTTGCAACTGCGCATGTTAATATAGACGTAAAATCTGCAAAACGAGGATAATTTCAGCGGAGGTGTATTTAAATTAAAAATAGCTTCACAAAAGCGTGATCAAGCGTGCCGTACAAAGCATGGCAAAGGAAACCTAGTGTCAAAACTCTCTGTTCCCCACTTTCCGCCGAATTCTAGAGGCATTTCATCTTGAATGGCGGAACTCAACGCCGTGCTTTGCCTCGACACCAGAGCGAAGAAACGAAAACATAAAATTTAAATAAATATTTCATTTCCTCGGGTGGAGATCGAACCCATAACCAGTAGAGTTTACAGTCACACTTTGTGCCTCTGATTTTGAAACTTTGTGAATCTTTGCTAAATCAATACAGCACGTATCTAACTAATACATATACTATACTTAAAGCAGGAACCTATTTATATAAAAAGAGGATTGTAGCTGCAAATCTGAAGAAGTGAAGCTATCGATAATGTTCCCTCACATAAAGTTCCCTCGGACCCCGATTGCGCTATTAACAACCCTTATCACGTTGATAGCGGTTATATTTCTAGTATTATCTGAGCTCTCGGTAGTGTATTGTACTAGAAACTATATAAAATACCGATATTTTTTTTTATTTAAATTCTTCTTATTGATTTTTTCTGTAATATAGGGCGTTCTTATAAAATAGTATATTACCTATATACTATTTTATAAGAACGGAAAAATCTATTTGAAATATTTAAAAAAACATAAGGCTGTTAATTGGGCGGAATATAAAATATTAATTAATAAACAAGTTAAATAAAATTATCTTACTAGGTGCTGTGGCTATGGTGGCACACAATGGCTGACCAGCTGGGCAGACGACAGGGGAACCAGGGAGTTCACACGCTGTTAAATCACGACTGCAATGATGGCATCTTCGAGGTGACAAATCTGAAAATAAAAAAAAAATATATTCAATCTATATTAAATAATTGAAAAGGCAGTATTGTTGACTTGAGTTGAGTTGATATGTTTTTTTATATCTTCATAGGTACATGTAGAGAGTGCTAATGTTAAGAATGCGTTGAAATCGGCGGCTTTCTCACTGAACCACGACGAACGACGAAGCTACTCTTTATTTTATTCCAGTCTTTAAATTACTTTAAAATATAAAAAAATAAAACTATACGGTAACAGAAATTCAATTCAATATCTATTTTATTAATTGAACCTTCTATTTAAAAGTTAAGAAGTATTTTAAAATACTTTACAATAGAAGTTTAAAAATCACTTTTTATGTTTTCTAAAAAGAAAAAAATTACTTGTTTAAATTTCAACTTCTAGTCAAATATAAAAAATAGGTATATATAATCAATTTTATAAACACGCTGTATCTCGCGTATAATAAAGTAGACAAAATCAACCTACTTTTTAATTACACCGTTCCTATTAAGATACTTCTCTGTCCTACTTTCCAACAAATTCTGGAGGCGTTGCGTGTTGAGTGGTGGAACTCAACGCCGCGCCTTGCCTTGTAACCAGTGCAAAGAAATGCAAATATTATGTTTTATCGAGCAGGAATAGGAACCATATACTTTCACGTTTACAGTCGCACGCATATTTTATTTTTAACCGACATCTGTAAAAGTATAAAGTTTCCTATGCTGCAGCTATTCTGCTTACAAGTTTACAGCAAAGAGCAATTGAAATAAATTCTCTGAATAAAATGGCGGAGTTTTATAGACATTTATATAAAAAAAATATGTTATATATGTAACTCAATTTATTAAAATTTTATTTTAGGGTTGGCAGAGGGAACCTGTATTATTAAGACTCCGTTATCCAATTTCCGAATTTTTGAGGCATTACGTGTTGAGTTGTGAAACTCTAAAACTCAATCTTGGTACGAGAGCGAAGAAGCGAAAATAACTGTATAATGAATAATAATTCAGTCTCCCATTTGGAAATCGAATCCATAAACGTCGCGTAACACTTGTGACGATTCGCCACGTCGGCCTTTATTATTATTTTAAGATGAAAACTTAGCATAAAAATGTTCTTAGTATTGAACTAAACAAAATCATTATACACAGAAGAATTGGTTAGTTCCTATTCACAAAAAAAGAAGGAACTTCTTTTTAAAAAGCGCAAAGTAGACTGTCTTACTACTTTTATTAGGTCGAGCTGTAACTATGTAATAAAATCTAAGAATCTGAATTACACTCACTTCTAACTGTTCTATCATCATGAAACTTAGCAATTATATATAGATTAGATGACAATACAATATTATGGTACCATCGAGCTGGTCTGATGTTGGAATAAGAAGATGATTCATAGAGCCTTCTACTGCTTCTATTAAACATATTGAATTTGTGCTCATTATTTTCGTCTTTTTTATGTGTTCTTTAAAAAGTATGTTTTTAGTTTTTAAATTAATAATTTCTTTTATAACATAGATTACTATTTAATAAGAGTAAATTTAAATTTAAACGTTTAAATAAATATATTTTTTAATACCTTTTTATTAATGAAATAATCATTTTTATTTTAAAGTATTAATTTCAAAAGTTTAAATTTCTTTTTACTTACAAAAATTATAAAAACCATCTCCCAGCTCTAATATTATAGAATCTGTATTTCTACAACTTTTTATTTTAAAGATCTTGTTCATTTTTGTTTTCCTTTTTCTATTTTAATAAGCAGAATAATGTCTTTAAGTGGAACTTAAAAGAAAATGAAAATAAGAGGTTAATATACCATTAATATTAAAATTCTTAATAAGGATAAACAAGACTCCGAAAATGTCTTGTATTTTAATATTTTTTCAGAACAAAACACAATCAGTATACACTTGAGAATAGTCCCCCACAATTTATGTTATGCTAAATTCTTCCCTCCGGACACCAACACCAAAAGTTTGGATGTAAAAATAAACATTATGTCTTTGTAAACGTTTGCAATATTGTGTTTAGAACATTATAAGCATTGAAATGGCATATATACTTTATTATTTTTATATATATTTATTGAGGCCCTGTGATGGTGCAGGAGCACAAACTTGCTACTTGAAATGCTGTGGGTTCGATCTCCGCTCGAGCAAATGAAATATTTTAATTTCTTCGCTCTGATGTCGAGGTAAAAAGTGCGGCATTGAGTGAGCACAAAATATATTACAAGAGCGGAGTTTCTTAACACTAAGCCACCTAAGCTTTATACCCTATTATATACGAGATACAGCGTGAAGCTAAAATAAAAAGGAAAAATAATATTATATATATAGGTATGTACCTACATTTATTTAAACATAAGCATACCACCGTGCACCGCGGCATACTTGGACCCTGACCAAATATGATAAGGAAAAATTTATATTTTGTTGGCAGGTTGAACAAACTGAACGTTGCATTTTGCCTTTTAATGCTTAAGTGAATAAATAAGTGGACAAAATATAAATTAAACCGTTATATCACCGACAATACAAAGGCTTCATGGTATAATTGGTACTGGGTTGCCTATATACGATTGTAGTGAGTTGAAATTCTGTTCAGGATTTTTATTCCGCTTCAAACTGTACTAGCATGTAGCAGGGTACGGTAGGGAGCATTGTGTTAAGACAGACTGAAACCAGACATCAGAGTGAGGGAATGAAAATATTCAATATTTCATTGCCTTGAGTGGGAATCAAACCCACAACCTGTCGCTTTTACAGTCAAATATTTGTGCCCCTGCGCAACGACCTCTCTATTCATTCAGGAGAATGTTTTTATATAACTTATCGTTCTCACTGCTACGAAGACTCAATATATTTATGAAGAACATATTGGATAAAAGGACTATTTCCTCACTAGTTTCTTATTTGGATAAACGGAAAACAATCCATAAAGTAATACAAAATTATATCAAATTTTAATATTTTAGAATCAACAACAAAATATAATACAATATTACTATTTTTATAAGGTAGATTAATGACAAAAACAAAAACCGCAAATTTAAAACGAGCACCGAACAGTTTCAAATTTATACCTCTCGTAAAACACATGAACCGTCCAATAAGAGCCTTCGACAGACACAACCCCTTCAACGATGCCATTATAAGTGCTATAAAGTTTAATGCGTCGAACGCGGAACGCTCAACGTGAAGTGCTCTGGACAGTGATCCAATATGAGGTGAAACAGAACGGCGAAACTAATTCGGCGTAAATGTTCGCTTTTAAAATAATAAAATGTACTTTTTTGTTCTTTTTTAGCATTTCGTACCTCAAAACGAATAAATGGAACCCTTATAGGATAAGAGAAGTAGGAGAAGACTTCGATTGAAATTCGAAAGCGACAAAGATACTGGAGGAAGATCACGTAAAAAGCATGAAGGCCCCCTCGGACTGCCCGTATGAAGAGGTTGGCGATAGTGGATAAGGCGGAAAGAGGTATGTATATACAGCGTGAAGCTACATTAGATTAGATAGAATCAATTTTAGGTTCACTTTGTTGTCCATCTGTCAATCGATCAAAATCGGAGAGTTTGTTTGAGGCACGGCAAAAATCAAGCTTTTAAGTGAACGCAATCGAAAGATTGCATTCACATCGCATTTATGCATCAACTTTATTGAAATTAGACGTTTTATACTAAATTAGACGTGTCATCTAAGCCTATAGAGTACATACTTCACGTAGACCTACTGTTATTAAATATGGCACGAAGTGAGAACTTTAAATAGAAATAAAGGAAATAATCCGAAAAGTGTAATATTATAGGTATATCATAGAAAAAAATTATTACAAACTTGTAGTTCATTTCATACGAAATAAGTGAATACGCAATTCTAATTTTGTCAACTTTAACTTCACGTTGACCGTTCTGAAACTGGTACGGAATCTTCGCTAGGCGAAACTGACTCTTACTTAACCGGTTTTTTTTTCAGCTTCGCGCTATATTCCGTATATAGAAAGTAGCAGGGTAGGAACCTAGTGCTAAGATGCTCCGTTCCCTATTATCCACCCAATTTTCTCGAGATTCAACGCCATGATTTTGGCTTCTTACCAGAGCGGGGAAATATTAATATTTAAAATTATATTATTAAATTATTAGCTCCACGCTGTATCCCGCACACAGTAGGGTAGGCAGAGGGAATCTAAAATTAAGACACTCCGTTCCGCATATTAATATTAATATTTAAAAATATTATATATATTTATTTTTTCTATTTTCTATCAAAACCGTTTTGATTTTATGAGATGAAATTACTTTGTAACTAATCCATGCCAATCAATCTCAAGCCAAAGTTTCAAATTATAGCTTTCTTGAAGTCGTAGATTATTTTTATAAGTGATGCCAGTCGTAGCGCAGGGGCACAAAGTGTGGCTGTAAAATCGAGTGAGTGAGTTCGATCACTACTCGAAAAAACTAAATATTTATTTACGATTCTTCGCTATGGTGTCAAGGCAAAGCGTGGCGTTAAGTTCCGCCACTCAACGCGCAATGCCTGCAGAACTAGGCGGAAAGTGGAGAACGGAGTGTCTTAACACTAGATTCTCTTTGCCTACCCGGCTGTGTGCGGGATACAGCGTGAAGCTGTGATGTTAATAATAACTATGGATTGATAAATCCATTACAAATGAGGTTAAACATAAATCCTAAAATTGATATAATAGATGTAGTAATATCAGAAAATTTAAAATTTCTAATATTGAACCAATTTAAGAAGCATCTGTAACAGCTGCCAATAACATTACAAGTCACAGTTGACCTTATTCCTATAAAAGCCAAATCACACTTTATTGAATAAGGGCACTTACCGCTTTTGTATTTAAAGAGGCTGCCATTTTTGCGTGTATTTTTAGATATAGCGTTTTAAATTTGCTTAATTTTGTTTATTACAATCTATATATATAGATATAGATCTATTATAGAATACTATCATTTTAGTTTTAATATTTAAAAAAAAATATCTTCTGACTTTGAGAATGATCATCCTGTGAATGCAGTGCATTTATCGCTACATATTTCTCTATTAAATCACAGAACATAGTAGTAGTTATTTTATTAATTAACTTTTTGATAAATTTACTGTGAAATATTATTTATTATTTAACTTTATTGCAAATTAGAATTGTGTAATTTAAGAATGTTTCTAAATCATTACAACCCTTTTTGGTTTTTTTAAATGTTATGTATGTGTATTATATGTATTGTTGTTCTTCTATTAATTTTTAAATGGTAATAAATTGAAAAAAAAAAATAAAATAAAAATAATATTTAATTTTTAAATGATTAGAAATTAAGAAGAAGAAATAAGATATTGGATTGGAATTGAAAACTCACCTTTTTGCTGTAAAGTACCAGTTTGCACGTCCACAATGAACATTGCAAGGATACTTAAAATCCACAACCAAGAGAACATGATTGTTTTCATTGGCACTTTTCTGTTACACTCAGTCTCTTATAGAGGTTTATTCAATTCACTTAGAGAATTTTATTTGGTTGTCTGAAAAACAATTGTGAATAATTTTCACATCAGCGCTCAGTATTGTAGAAAATCGCTAAAGTGCTAACATTTACTTAATCGTTTCTTTTGTTTAGGAAATAGGAACATTTTGCAAGTTAATTTGGTTTAATCAGCTGCTCCCCAAACTTCGTTCGGCGCTTTTTTACTAAAACCTTTTGTCTTTTTATTATGTATTTGTAAAAAAATATATATGTATTTATTTTCTTTAATAATTAATATTTAATGTATAGTATGTTTTATTTCTATTAGGAAAATAAATAATTGAAGCTAATGTTTAAACAAGTATAAAACAAAAGTAAACATATGAAATATAGAATGATACATTGTTGACAGTACAATACAAAGACAAATAGTGTGTTCGTAGGTTGTTATAAAAAAAATCGTTATCTGTACTTAAATCAATACTAATTACGATATCAAACAATAACACAAATATAAAAAGAAACGTTAGAAGAAAAAAAGTCTCAGTCTTTTACCTCTTAAATTGTTATTCCGTTAGTTATGAAAAAAATGTATATCATAAACAATATTTAACACAATTATTAAAAAAACAAAAGATTTACACACAATTGAATAAGCACGTAGATTTCAAGCGCTACGACGTAGCCGAGCGCGTAGCGTCTACAGCTACGTCAGAGAGGCGACTGTCGGAGCGGACGAGATGCTGGGAAGCCCGACGGCTGTACTTATTTTCCTCGAGATCATCTCAATGAACGAGATTAATTCTTTGTTTCACTCTCATTGCTGTTTTTCTTTATTAAAATTTATATATTTTTAACTAGGACACAAGTAGTAGAACGCTATGTATTATTATGTATATCGTTAATGTAAGTTACATTAACGATATACATAATAACGGTTTATCAATATAATGTTATTGGCAACAAGCTGTCACTCGGTGGATTGCCCAGCAATTGTGTGGAGCATTTTCTTTATTGTTTCTACTACTTTATACGTCTTCTCTATAATATGTGAAGCCAAGAAGTATGATATAATATATATTTTCTTTTATGTTATTAGGAAGTTCTACAAAATAATCTATTTATCAATTAGATTAATATATAAAACTATTTTTTAACTATTTTTATAAATAAAAATATTTGTTATATTAGATACAGGTAAGCACTTACATATAACTAGTTTTGGATAAAAGGTGTGGAATATGAGAAAGGAAGAGGGGAAAAGGAAATATATTAATTGGCAATTTTCTTATACGAATGCCCTTTCTCGGGGCTCTTTATCAGAGATTAGATAATGGCAGTCATTTGCTCACTTTCCCTCTGTGATTTACTACATTAATTCGTTCTTATGATTGCAAGCAAGTGTATGTGTCTAGATCTTAGTCACTTTAACATAGATTTTAGTTTTTACTCCTTAGTGTTTGTTCTTATTATAAATCTAAATATTATGTGTTTCAATTGTATAAATATTAAATTTTCCTGTATACTTTTGTATTGATATCAGAGCAGAAATGAAAATATTAAATATATCTCCCAGAGTGGGAAACGAACCCACAACGTTTCGCGTTCACAGTCATTCGCTTGTGCCTATGCGCCACATAGTATTAACACATTTTTCTGAAAATCTATGGTATATTTTAAAAATAAACTTTAAATATGAAAAAAAGTTAAAAAATCAATACAGCACTGAATTAACTCTAAAAAGTTTCTTTGATAAAATAATTGGGACAGGCTGTGGGAGACCAATATATAATTGGACATATGGAAATGTGTTTTATTATATTTTTGGACACAAGTTCTTTTAAATTTTAATTGTTTGTCTCCAAATAAAGGCAACCCACATGCTACAAATTTAAATATATCAGTATAATGATCAGTAAAGTGGAGCAGTGAAAAAAGAAAATATTATTTTTTCTTTTGTGTCGAACTGAAATTTGAAGATTTTAGTCGAATGAGTTATGAAATACTTATATATTTAACGAATAAAGTTTCGAACATCAATGAAATTCAAATTTTAATAACAGATTTAAATTTGAATAAACGAAGATTAAAATAATTGAAGAAAGTTATAAAACGGATGATGAACTAAGGATAATCGCAGTCTTACATTTACTAGCTTGTTTGTTTAATTAGCTACTTCAATAGAATTTATTTTTCAATCCAGTGTATTTTTTAGAAAATAAACCGGTCAAGAGTGAGTGTTCTATGAAATAACTATTAATTTTCTCTCTTTTTATAGATAAATGATCTTTTGATTGTGTCTATATAGAAGCTTGATTTTTTATTTGCTTCAAGGGAACTTACATTTGAATATTGGATATTAATTTCAGTTTGATACTTCCACGCAATTTTGCCTGGTCTGGTCAATAAGCAACGACGGCAAGGCAAACGAGTGTACGGGTCACCCGATGATGAGTGACGCTCTACTCTGTTTCTTCTATACAGAAGATACAGTGTAAAGGATAGCACGTAGCCTTGGGAGAGGCCAACGTTCACAGGGAATATATTCTACGCAAAAACCTAGTGAAAAAGCGGCGATCCACTTGCATAAATTCTCGGGAAACCCATAGAATGGAAGTTTTGGAAAGAGCGCCCCACGGCACTTATTTTGGACATGGTGAGTCTACTCGCTAAGACGATCGTCAAGAGATAAGAGTTACGTTTTTATCTTTTGAGGCACAGAACCGCAATAATGTTCAAATTAATATATATACAGTGAAACATTACATGGCTGCAATTAAAAGTTGAGCTAAGCTCGAACCGGCAATTACGTTTGTTCAATGTTCGCTGCACGAACTGTGACACTCCTAGACCCGGTATAAGTTACAACATTTGTTACAACTTCGTAGAGGCGTAGTACTAACTGTGGTGAATGACGTGGTTGTAACCTTGTTAACTCAAATTCAAAGAGGGTTTTTCCAAAGTGTTTGTAAGTAGGCAGTAGCAGTCATATATTTAGTTCTTTTTTCGCTTCAAAATAGTCCTTTTATCATAAATTTCTTTTTACGAAATTTTTAACGTTGATAAACTTATGTATTTTATAACCGTTCAAAACACATAAAAAAAAATATAAGCCATTTAACGTTACAGACAATAAGATATATTAAACAGTATAAGGAAATTAAAATTAAAGTTAAACTTTTTATTAGTTTTTCTACCATCTATTTATTGGAAAAAAAAACTAATTCCTTGACGGTCTCGTACTAAAAATAGAGGGGTTCGATTGCGATAAGTCCAGACCAAATAAAAAGCTGACGCTCGTTAAGTTAAAACGTAATGGAAGTCTTAGAAAAAAGCAATTTATATCAACGACAGTCATATAATACATGTATAACGGTACAGTACATATAGTACGTACAGTACGTACAGTACATAAAGTAACGGTATAGTACATATATCTTTTTTCATTTTCAATATTTGTTTACATAATTTAAAAATTACAAAAAAATATTATTTTTTAATTGAGTTATATGTATATCTATAAATTAATCACCGTATTACATTTTATAATCGTAAAAATAAATAATTTACATATACTAGAGAACCCATACACGATGACGTTGCCATAGCAACGTGTATGCCACTTTGAATTTATATTTTATTGATGGAAAAAGACGTAAATGAGCGTACGGGTCACCTGATGGTAAGTGATCACTGCCACGAACCCATGTAACACCAGAAAAGCTACAGATGCGTTGCTGGCCTTTAAGGTGGATAGTCATGCTTTTTAAAGGTACCCAGTTATTATCGATCTGGATATACTTCCGCAGGTAGGCCATTCTACAGTTTTGCAGCGCGTGGAAGGTAGTTCCCACGAAACCGCATAGTGCCACGTAGTCCAGATGGTGCGGATGATACTTGAGTTGATAACGTAATGAGCGATAAATAAGTTCGGCGGCAGTTCTCCAGAACACTCCCCATGATAAATGCGGTTGAGAACAGCGGCGTGTCTTAACACTAGGTTCCCTCTGCGTACCCTGCTGAATATATACATAATGGCAACTCCACATCTCAATTTCAATTATCCAATATATTCGTATTCCAGACAGGTGTAGACAAAATATTAATTCAACCATTACGAGCCCACAACACAAATCGGATCGCACCGCTTGAATATTAACATGTAGAGAATCGGATTGGGAACTAGGATAATGCTTATCCTGCAACTATAATGGACTAATTTACCTTTATTTTGATTGATAGTGTATTTATTTATAATATTTTTTTTTAGCTTTACGCTGTATCCTGCACATAGCAGGGTAGGCAGAGGGAACCTAGGAACCTAGTATTAAGACAACTTAATGTTAGTTCGCCATTAAGACAGTTGCAGTCCCTACTTTCCTCCGAATTTTTAAGGTACTGCGTGTTGAATGGTGGAACTCGACGCCACATTTTGTCTCGTTACCCAGAGCGAGGAAATGGAAATGATCATTGATTACAAATCAATTATTATTTATTACTTAATTAAAAGAAACCGGTCGAGTCGGGCTCGCATGCAGAGGGTTCCGTAGCAATATATATATATATATATATATATATATATATAAAATTCTTACTTTCAAGCTGACTTTTAAAAAATATAAGAAAAATTCTAAGAGTTTACAGTTTTATATATAAACTTGTATATAAAACTGTAGTACAACTGTATACAGACAAGTTGGACGGAAAAGCTTTTAAAATTTTAAAAGAAGTAAATAGTTTAGAAGTATTTCAAAATACTATTTTTTTTAAAGCTTAATATATCTTTAGAACTTTCTACTACCATTCAGTGTGGGTAAAGAACTTAAGCATTAAATATAAAAATATAATTTGTAAAATTTTAAGATCGAAAAAACATTATTATATAGTAGTAATTTTTTTTTCTAATTTATCAGCTACAGATACCCCGCAGGCACAACAGGGGAAACTAATGTTCAAGCCCTCAGTTCCCCAATTTTTTGAGGCATTGCATGTTGGGTGGTGGAACTCAACGCCAAATCTTTTCCTTGGTGCCAGAGCGAAGACACGAAATTAACTAGCAATAATTAATTCCCTCGAATGAAGATCGAACCCACAACCGTCGCATTACACTCACACCCTTGTGCCCCTGCGCTACGACGGCCTCACAATTTTTCTAATCGTAAATCTAATATGTACATACAACGTACGTGTATATAAAAAGGGATCAAAGTGTAGCATCGATCCAATTAAAACTTGTACTGGTGATAATTATACTTCGCTTACTCTTCCACGCCGCGCGCAAACTGACGTGACACTCCGAGAGTAACTTGACTTATTATTGCATTGTAAACTTGACAAATTGGCAGATTAATATAACATTTAAATATGGATGTTCACAGATTTTAATGAAATCCATGTTAATATAGATTCAGGACAAATAAAAATATATATTACCTACTGTGTTATGTACTGCCAGAGGCCAGTCGGGGCACTTGTGGACTGCCAGAGGCCAGTCGGGGCAAATATGTCGGTAACGTGACTGGTTGTGTGCTCGAGCCCCACTCGAGGAAGTGAAATATTTATTTAAAATGTATATTTTTAATTTTCCGCTCTGGTTTCGAGGCAAAGCGCGGCGTTGAGTTCCGCCACTTAACACGCAATGCCTCTAGAATTCGAAGGAAAGTGGGGGAATGGAGTGTCTTAGCACTAGGATGCCTCTGTTTGCCCTGCTGAGTGCGGGATACAGCGTGAAGCTGAAGTAACTTATGTAAACTTATGTAAAGTTACGTTACGTGACTTATGTAAAGTTACGTAATTTAACTTTAAAATTTTATCATTATCGTCCTAGATATGATTTCTCTTGTTTTGATGATGACGTCCTCTTATGATTTAATTCTGATTCCATCCCATTTCTATTATTTGAAAACGTTTATATTATACGTAAATTGATATATGTATAAACAATAAAAAACATATTGAATCACGGAAAAATGTAAACTTAAAAGTTCTCTATGGCAAAATTATATAAATAACTTACCCTCATATTACATTTTGATACTATATCGGTTGGTTGGTCTTCAATTATATTATTGCCTGTTCGCATTAAAAAATTACTCGTATAAAAAATAATGAATTTGTAATCAGAGTTGTTTAATTAGAAATAGTGCGTAACGACTAGCTAAATGCCATTACTCGATACGACTCAGTAATACAACCAATCTTACCTAACTGTACTATAATTCCACTAATTACACAGACTACGTAATACAAAGTCGACTCTAGAAAGTACTGGCCGGTACCTTTGTTCGTGCTTCGTTTGCAGACAACTTTCCCAGTGGCAAAACAAATTCACGTTGCTCAGCAGACGTTTACAAACAATGTGGATAGAACAGTCGAATAATGTTGATGCGGAAAATTACAAAAAAATATTTGAAGGAAAAATCTTTTAAGTCATGGCGCAGAGGTTGTTGGATGTGGCGCAAACTGTAAAATCGACTGGTTGTGAATTCGATCCTCACTCGTGGAATTGAAATATTTATTTACATTTATATTTTCATTTCCTCGCTCTGGTGTCGAGACAAATGCAAAAAACGCAATGCCTCCAGAATTCCGCGGAAAGTGGAGGACGGAGTGTCTTAACACTAGGTTCCGTCTACCTACCCTGCTGTATGCGGGATACAGCTGAGGCTGACTTTGATTTTGTTATCTTTAAATATTTTTTTATTTGATATTAATAGTATTTAAGTAATAATTTCAACATTCAACACTCAATGCCCCAAAATTCAACAGAAAAAAGGAACGGAATTGTTTTAATGGGAACGAAGTGTTTTAACACTGGATTTCCAGGTTTCCCCTGCCTACTCTGCTATATGTGGAATACAGCATGAAGGTAAAAAAAGAATGTAAACGTATGTGGAATAATTCCCATGTGTGGTACCACCATAAAGCTTTCATCGGTCCTACTTTTCAAACCGAAATGAGCTCGCTCCGTCACTCTTCGTCATCAACATTTGTTATCGGGAAAGCCATAATCGGTTGTGGGGATATGAATGGGCCTTTTTAGCTCATAATATATTGGACATGGCTGCTGAAATATATTTTGTATACTTAACTGGTAATTTATTAAATAAATATAGGAATCATACGGTATTTAAGAAGCTAATTAATAAATTTATCTTTTTTTTGTAAAATTGAGTTTTCTTTTAGTATTTTTCAATTATATGTACATAGGTAATATCGTAAGGTAATTTACGATACTAAATATTTAACTGAAATGGTGTTTACGTAAGTATTTTTAGCTTCACAAGTTTAGCCAAATCGTACATTTTCAAAAGTACAATCGATAAAATGAAATAGGCCAGATATCTCATTAATTGAAATCCATCAAATTAAAATAATTATGACAACTTAAAACAATTTAAAATATTTTTATCTCTCTAGCTTTCCTACTTGTCTATTATAATATATAGTGCTTAAGAAATTCAATTAAATACATATCTACTATATTTTTAAGCTCTAAGACTTGAATGGATTTTTTTTTATCATTTTAGAGTGGTCGTGTCTGTCGTAATAAGTCTTTCTTTGCCAGAAAGCAATGAATTTTAATGAGAGCTGTCGGTACAACCCTTTCTATTTTTTTGCGACATGCCTTAGAGGAGATGAAACTCCTAATTTAATACATCTTAAAGGTATAATGGTATACATTTTTCATGTATTTTATTAATAAAATCATAATATTGTACAACAAAAGTTATCATTGAAATAAATATGGAAAATATTATGTTAAATGTTCAATAATCAATTTTGTAAACAAGTAGGTGTTCTGCGTAGTGAAGTGAATAGTTTTTACTTTTATACGCTTATATTCTATACTAACTATTCGCACAAAACTATTAAAAACTAATAAAATAGAACATTTCTTCCATACAATGTACTGACATATATTTTACTATATTTGCAACGCTTAATGCGATTCGATGGCGTTCATTATTATTGTTATTTCGTTATTTAAGGCTAACTAACTAACTAACTAACTAACTAACTAACTAACCTACCTGTACTACTAACTATAATGTATAAAAATTTATAAAACCGTCAGCGTCATTTGCCCGTCGCGTCATTTCGCGTCGGTCATACTATTACATTTTTACATTTATGTTCATAAAGATGAATATCAAAATACAAAAAATACATTTAAAAAAACCCAATAAATTTAAAGTAAATTAACTAAAATGGTTTCTTCTGCGCAACATTCAGAGATAAACATAACATTATTTAAAGATCGGCGCACGCCATATATGCGTTAAGTTCATGTTGTTGTCAAAACGTTGCTTAACGGTCGGTTGTTACTAATTGCAAGAATAAAATGCGTGTCGAATTAAAAAGTATTTTAATTATTTCATACAAAACAAAACAAAGCAAATCGGACCAGTAGATCCAGAATGATATAAAAGTGATCCTTGATCAAGAAAAGGTTGGGAGCCCCTGATCTATAGATATGCAAATCTCTATGTACTAATACTAATATGTTAAAAAAAAAAAAAATTAAATTAGCTTCACGCTATATCCCGCACACAGCAGGGTAGGCAGAGGGAACGACACCAGAGCGAAGAAATGAAAATATAAATTTAAGTAAATATTTCATCTCCTCGAGTGGGGATCGAACCCACAACCAGTCGGTTTTACAGTCACACTTTGCACCACTGCGCCACGACTGGCCTCAACTACTAATAAGTAAAAATTAAAAATTAAATTAGCTTCACGCTATATCCCGTACACAGCAGGGTAGGCAGAGGGAACCTAGTGTTAAGACACTCCGTTCCCCACTTTCTGCCGAATTTTGGAGGCATTGCGTGTTGATTGGCAGAACTCAACGCCGCGCTTTGCCTCGACACCAGAGCGAAGAAATGAAAATATAAATTTAAGTAAATATTTCATCTCCTCGAGTGGGGATCGAACCCACAACCTGTCGGTTTTACAGTCACACTATGTACCACTGCGCCACGACTGGCCTCAACTACTACTACTAATAAGTAAAAAAAAAAAAAATTAAATTAGCTTCACGCTATATCCCGCACACAGCAGGGTAGGCAGAGGGAACCTAGTGTTAAGACACTTCGTTCCCCTCTTTCTGCCGAATTTTGGAGGCATTGCGTGTTGAGTGGCAGAACTCAACGCCGCGCTTTGCCTCGACACCAGAGCGAAGAAATGAAAATATAAATTGAAGTAAATATTTCATCTCCTCGAGTGGGGATCGAACCCACAACCAGTCGGTTTTACAGTCACACTTTGCACCACTGCGCCGCGACTGGCCTCAACTACTAATAAGTATTCCTCTTAAAAACATTTTCATAGCCACGCTCAACAAAACAGTACACGAAACTTGCGTTCGTTCATAGAAATCTCTTTATCCAATAGAAAAGATTTTTATGACGCCATAAAAGAGTTATTGCTTCGACGATAACAGGCAATTTATAACACTTGCGTCGCCCTGGTTGAAGCTCCGCAGCGAGGAGTAAAGCGCTAACACATTTTACGCTTCCATATAAATAATGATGCTACTTATCTCAACCAGCTGAGTCACAGATTGTAGCATTTGAGTTTTCTATGGGAGTTATTACGAAATGGTAATCACAATAAATATAATTTTCGATGTTCTCTGCGATTTACCCAAAGATGTAATTAATTATAATTGTTATTACTTATTAAAAACTAAAAACACGCTTTTTAAACAGAACAAATACTTAATTAGACGGCAGTAATGAGCATAGACTCGATATGCTTAGGTACTAGGTATAGTCGACAGTTTAAGGTTCCATCAGCCGTTTAAGGTTCCATTATACCGTATTAACAAGGTTCACGATGATACAACAATTAGAAGTGCAAGTGAATAATCCAGATCGTTATATTGTGTTAGGTACATACTTTTATACAGCTATACGTAATAAAAATGTGTTAAAAATATAGTTATTCATGAAAGCCCAAACTTTTGACGAAATAAAAAAGGACTTGCCCACGGAGTACTAATTTCATGATTGCATTTACACTTTGCTCAGCGTTACGTACCTAACTTATAAGTTTGTGGGTGCATCTACCCACAAACTTAAGTTTGTAAACTGCTGTTATTAGAAATGTACTACAAATTGTAGATTGGAATTTTCATTTACTTACAGACACTGTTACGAGTGTGTAGAGTTAGCATAATAAAAATCTACTGTCTGTGGTAACTGGCTCCCTGGCTTACCAGCGAGGCTAGCGATATGTACTGTTATGTACTGTTTATACATAAATAAAGATATACAGAATATATCCCGTGTTTGAATTTAAAGATTCTATTAGACTTTTTTCTAAATTTCATAATTGGATTGGAATTACGCAGCAATTTTTATACAAAATAGGTAAAAAAAAGACGTAAACGCTCCAGAGTACCTTTTGCGTTGACATAGATCATTATTTTCTGTGCTCTAGATTTTTCTCCGACAAACAGACGAAGTACGATTGTGTGTGTGATTCTGTATGTATTGTTTATTCCTTTTGATGTACGACACCCTATAAACGAAACCCTAAATCACAGATTTTGTACCATAAATTCCAGTTCCAGTTCCGTACCTCAAAAAAAAAAACAGAATCCTTATAAGATCACTTTGTTGTCTGTTCATCCATCTGTCTGTCAAGAACCTTTTTCAAACTGAATTTTATATCGAATACCCAGATAAAAGACTGTAAACAATCAAACTTCTAAGCCAACGCAATCAAAATATCGCAAATTTTCGAAACTCGCAAGGGAATCAAAACCAACGGGGTACTTCCCGTAAACTGAAAATCCGGAAATTTGGTACGAGCTACGTCTTATAGCATAAACAAAAGAAAAATTAAGTGAAAATTTATAGGTATTTTATAGAAAGAAAAACATTATAAACTTATATTTCTTGTTCAATAACTTTTATAAGGTGGGCGAGCCCGACTCGTACATAACCAGTTTTTTTATATAATTTGTTTAGACAACTAGGATATTGTAACTGCAAGTGAAAAAGTATTTTTCTAGAATCTCAAATTGGTATAGTTCATAATATTATTATTAAGGCAGTACAAACATTGCAAAGGTGTTAACACTTTTTATACTAGCCACCCCAAGTGGCATCATCTAGTTAAACTTATTATTTTATATAGCCATAAACTTTCCTAAAGAGACAAATGTGGTAAAGTGGGACTAAGATTAACTGAAACTAAACATGAGCATGGTTAGAAACTAAATTGAAACTAGGTTCAACTAAATTGAAACTAGGTTCTCTTTGTTTACACTATGTTTTTAAATTAACAATATATATATATGGCTGTCTGGAGGAAATCACTAATTATTAGATAGAACTATTTGTGGTGTACAATAAAGTATGTATAAATGGTTTGATTTCGTTCTTTAATTATGGTGTTCCGAGCGTGCCAGCAATATATATGCAATAAACCACTAACAACAAAAATCTAAAATCTTGGTCAATATAATTATAGCAGTAAGCTGAGAACTGAACTTTAGGAATATAATAAAAACACTGTGAATAATTATAAAAGTATATATTTAGTTGTTTTATATATACTATTTATTTATGAGTTAATAAATGTCTTGTGGTGGTGGCCGACCAAATAATAAAGTCCAAGAAACAGGTTGTTTTAACTGTGTAAATAAATCCTCTTCATCATTAAAAATAGGGATGATATTGGTTAAGCATTTCACCATATCATATGCATCAGGTATATTGTCTCCTTCTGAACAATACTTATATAACATTAAACAAGGGAGATTCTTATCTGAAGATATTTTGTATAATAAAGAAGCAAAACCTCCACCAAAAATGTGCACTTCTCCATTATCACTGTCATGTTTTACTAAATTTTCAGCCTTTATTTTATTCACATAAAGATTTTTTTCATTTGCCATATATCGAAAAGGGGAACTAAGAATATGCTTTTTTTCGTGAGCAAAAGTACTAGTTAAAATAATAATGTCCTTGATTTTCTTCTCAATAAATGTTGATACAACTTCTTCTAGAAAAGTTTTAGCATATTTAAATACTAATGGTGATCTAATTTGCAAGACACATATTTTCTTTTCTTGACACTTATATATTTCACAAGACATCGAAAGGTTAGATGACTTCAAATTATAGGGATCATATCCTATAACCGGAATTTGTGCTGGGCTGTACACAGATCCTACGTTTAACATGTTTAAAGAAGAAATAAGTAAATCACAGGCCAATTGTCCAACATTGCCCACAGCGACACTTGGAATTAATAATGTATACTCATTAAAAGAACTTTCGTCCTTGAATTTCCATATACAACCCTTTTCCATTTTGTAAATAATTTTGTACCAGAAACTTTAACTTTGTATACAAAATAAATTGGAAATATTTACAGTCATGGTCTATTTGAATGACATTGTTATTTTGATATTTGACATAACAATTGCTAGTTTGCCAGACACCGGGTACAATTTAGAAATTCAAATTGAGTTAAAAGAAATTACAGGTTCCGTACCGTAAACCCGTAACCCGCAAAATTGGGTGGAAATGAAATATTTAATATTTTCATTTCTTCTCTTTCGCGTCGAGACAAAGTGTGGCGTTAAGTTCTGTCATTCAACACACAATGCCTCTAGAATTCTGTGGATAATGGATAACTTATACAAAGTATCTTATTAGACAACACTAGGTACCCTCTCCCTACTTTGCTATGTGGATACAGCGTGAAGCTAAAATAATGTGTTATTATACTCGTCATCATATATTATAAGAAAGAAAATATAGGTCATTTCTATTAAGTTGGAAGTTATTATTGTTGGAGCAATGGATACAGTCTATGGGGTGAATAGAAAATGATAGAGTTGCTACTGTTTCGATATGCCAGAATATACTTGTGAATATTATGGTTAGTGAAATAAAATTAAATATCTTCATCTTTTACTTATTTAGAAAACGTATAAAAAATTTAACGTAGCAGGACTCGAACCCGCTCCTCCTGGAAACCGATCAGGCGCTCTGACCACTAAGCCATACGTTCTTATCAACCTACGTCGAAATTTTTATACGCTTATCACAGCTTATTTATGTTGTTAGTATCTCTGTAGGGTGGGATGCTAACAACATAAATAGTTGTAACAAGCGTAAAAAAATTTCAACATTACAAACTAAAGGAAGAAACTAAAGGTACAAAATTATTATTTTCACTGTAAAATAAATTATATATCACGCTATGACCAATGGGAGTGAAGTAATAAATTAAAAAAAATCAAAACGTGAGTGTTTTTTAATTCCCGTGCCCCATGCTTGAGCTGAATTAAAGTTTCGTAAAAATTATGTATAACACAATTATGATGCTGATCCAGGAGGCAAAAAGTATCTAGATTTTTATTAATAATGTAGAACTACCAAGTGCCCAGCGGAAACAATTGTAGTATATAGGAGAAATAATTTTTATTTTAATATTTAGTTTATTCAAGATATTTTTTTTATTTGAAAAATCATAATAGTCACAAAATATTTATTTTCTTATAAATGCTGTCGAAACGTAATAACTGTGGTATTTTTTCTATTTTCCCGTTAAATTATATATATATTATATGTACCCCATATCCACAGAAATGTATGGTATATTATTTAGTATTAGTATAAAAAAACATTGTGAAAACCTATAATGTATATAACCTAATTTTAAATCTGAAAGATTTAAAATTAGGTTATATATATTTCTATTTACCATATTTAATATTTATTTTATGAAACCACACTCACTATAAAGATATTTTTAAATTTTGTAATGAAATAAATACTCTATAAACTCTTTATCTAATTGTTAAATGACAAATAATAAATTGAATGACATTGACGTTTCTTTCTTTCCGGTTCCAGTCAATTGCGGTGGCGTTTAACATTTATTAATTATTCTTTCAATCTTTCAATAATTTTTTTAGTAAATTCGGAAATCAAGAAAAATAGCGTCCAACTGATTATGAATGAGAAACAAAGTGTTGATCCACAGATAGAAGATTTCATTCGTACAGAAACACAAAAGCAACGATTTCAGGTAAACAGTGATAAAAATATGATTACATATTTTATTCAACCACAATTAATAATTTTCCTTCTTTGATATAGTTACAGGCCTTTAATTTGTTTCTTATTCTCTGCCTTAATTTATTTGTTATTTTTATTTTATTGTATATTTACTGACCTGTGATATTACTTTATTAATATATTTAACTATTTAACATTTTGGTCATAATTTTTCAGGTTCTTGTCCACGGATTAACTGACACCTGTTGGGATTCTTGCATGGGAAGACCATCCATCCGCTTAGACTCAAAAACGGAAGTATGCATTATGAACTGTGTTGAAAGATTTATTGATGCAACAACTTTTATAACAAAAAGACTAATGAGCACAACTAAATACCGGTCTGAGACACCTCTGGAATTCCAATAATTTTAAAAATTCTGATCAACAAAAAGTAAGAATGTTATCAAGTATAAAAAAATTCCTTACACGCCATAAGAAGAAATTCTTAGTAACTGGTGCACTATTTGGTTCTCTATATTTTCTTATGAGCTATGCTCAGAAAAGACTTAGAGAATGGCAAGAAAAAGAAGCCAAAAAGTTTTTTGAAATGACTCGTAAAAAACAACACTTTGAAAGTACTGAGAGAACTTGCAATCAAACAATACTATCACTATCCAAAATAGTTTCAGAAGGAATTTTGGGTATTCTTGATACAGAAAAAATCATACAAAAACTACAGAACAATCCTGACAGTAAACTTGTTTTATGGGAACAGATGAAAATTATTATTTTTACTAGGCTCTGTGTCTTAGTATATGCACTCTCTATACTTAATGTAACATTGAGAGTGCAATTGAATGTTATCGGCGGCTACCTATACAGGGATTCTGTGCATGAAGAGGAACCACTGATTGACAGTGAATTACAAGCAAAATACTTATCTTTGTGCCACCATTTTGTAGGATCTGGAGTTGAAGACTTAGTGAGGCAAATAGAAAAAGCTGTAAAAAGAGTAGTGGAGCCTATTTCATTAAAGAAAAAAATTACATTGCAAGAAGTTGAACAAATATTTTGGTCTATACAAACAATTTTATGCACAGATACAAGTGATGGAGATCCAATAAAGAAAATGGTACACTATTTAGTTGACCATACAGAAATAAATGAGGCTAGATTTGAAACTATTGTAAAAGAAACAATGGATATATTAGAAAGTGATGAAGTAACATCAGTTGCCATGTCTACTGTCAGCAGGAGCTTCTCATCAATTGTGGATGAAATTGCTAATTTATTTGCAGCGAAATGGGTTCCCACAAAGAAAAATCATTTGGAAGTTTTAGAGGACCATATTGTAACAAATGGTGCTTTAAAATTGGGAAATGATTTTGTTGATGTAAACAAAGTGGAAATACATTTTGTCAAATTACTGCCAGTTGTGAATGAACTTATAACAAAGAACACTTGCAAGGGCAATACCAACATTCCAGATTTATTAACACAACAACTAACCCTAAATGAAAAGCTTAAGGTACTAGGTGCAAACATCTACGAAGTATTTAGTAACTTATAAATATAAAATTAGTAGTAGAATAATTAATAGTTATGAAGAAATCATTTTGCTTAATTTGAAACCATACATTTGTTGTGTTACTTTGGACTTCATATTGGACATAACATTAAATTGTTTAAGACTGTATTTCATATGGAAATAATTTAAATTGTGGGATGGTTTTTATTGTGAAGGGTGGACATGTTTGGGGCTTATAATAAAAGTGTTTAAAATATTTACTTAAAGATTTTTTGTCTCATCTTAACTTTATTATGGACATCTTTTTTCCATGTTGTAAATGACTTTATTAAATTTAGTATATTTTTCAAATAGATTTGTTATCATATTCATAGATTTCTGACAGGAGCAACTACTTGGCATTCTATGGATATATGGCGGTGATTTTTATTTTTTTAATGGCGACGTATGAATGGTGGCTTGTACCTGCACACTAAGCATCCTATAACCAAAAATTTTTAAGTATTTCATGGAAAAAAATATTCAAAAATATTTATAAATAATGGATACATACATACAACCGCAAACTTAGGCTTATCAATGTTTGTACATTGATTTTTTCCATTGGAGTTTTTTTGTATTTTTTATTACTATGCAAGCAAGACAAAATACAACAAGCCACCGTGCTAATGTTGAACGCAAATCAGAGCGATGACGTCAGCGTCACGTCTAGGTAAAATAAGGAATTGACATTTTGTGTTTTATACAATGGTATTGGGTGATTACTCGATTTCGACGTCACAAGCAACGCCATGACACTTCGACACATTTTTGTTATATGGGCGCTAGCTTGAAAGCCCACACCGAACCCACAATCAGTCGGTTTTACAGTCTCATTTCGTGCCACTGCGCCACGACTGGCGCATTTATTAACATATATATTTATTTCTTCGCTGTAGTGTCGAGGCTAAGCGCAGCGTTGAATTCCAACATGGAAGAATATTGTGTGAGCCTCATCGTACACGATATTATTAACATTAACCGATTCTCTTTAGGTACTATAGTATAACAATGATAACATATCATTGTAAAACTACGGGGCATGCAATACAGGATAAACATAGTTGGTAATGGTCACATCTAGCGATTGATAATCGATAGTCTTCGGCCAAACCTGAGGGCAAAGCCGAAGATTCTGTTTCGGCTGAACACGGTGTTTTAGTCGGACACTAATGTAAGTACATTGTATTACAAAAACATTCAGTTTTATCAGTTCTAAAATAAAGTCGGCGACACTATATCTTTCTCTTATAAATCTGTTACAATAGGGCAATTTGTGACAAAAAATAATTTAAAATTTCAAGGAGAAATTTCAATGTGTTTTGTTTGATAAGGATATTAAAATTTACGAGCGAAAGTTATTCCATCATCAAGTAAATTTTATGAAGATATGCTTTGGCTTTTATACAATGTAATTTGGACGTATATATTTTCGTCGTATATTTTCGGGAAATATATGAAACGAAATGTAAAATTAAAATAATTCAACGCTCCGTTTTCGGCCGGATGGCTAGGCACGAATCCCACGGAGGATGCCCTTGCCGCCGATTACCTATGTTCTCGCAAGCAGAGAGGTTGTGCTTGCACTTTTTCAAAATTATGAAAATTATTGAACGTATAAATTATATAATTAATCGTATGGCAAATGCAGCATAATAAAAGAATTATACGTAATTTATGTGTGAATTTACTAGTGGGGCACTAGTAATTAATAATTTAAAAAAAATAATTTCGTAATACTTAGATATTTTAACAAAAAATATTTATAAAAATTACGAGTATCATAATATATTATTGTGATTACAGTAGAAAATGTACCTAATAGATATCCTGTCAAGAATAAAAAGAAATATCATTATTTGACAATTTACAAAATCACACAATAGATTTGACTAACGGGCGTTAAGTGTGTTGTGTATGTAAAAAATGAAAAAGCTGCGTCAAGCTGTATACTGCACACTGCAGGGTAAGAAGAGGGAACCTAGTGACAAGACACACCCTTCCCTATTTTATGCCGAATTCTGGAGGCATTGTGTGTTGAGTGGAAGAAATCAACGCATCGCTTTGTCCCGACACCAGAGCGAAGAAATGAAAATATAAATTTACATAAATATTTCACTTCCTAGATTGAGGATCGAATCCACAACCAGTCGCCTTAACAGTCAAACTTTGTGCCCCTGCGCCACGACTGGCTTCGAGTATAGTATGTGAAGAAGGTACTTCATGGATAAGACAGTAGTTAAGAACAACTGACAAAATTTACAAATAATCGTGTCGTCGTGATAGAGATTAATGGGAGAAAAGTGTAATAATGATAGTCTTCCTATTATTTAAGTATACTTCTTACTGTATATAATAATTTAAATTTTGATGTAACCTACTTTTATGATAAAGTTTATCAATTTATTGAAATCACATTACTTAATTACTTCATATGGACAGGACACCTTTTGAAAAACAGCTCTTTTTATACATTTTTTTTATCTTATAAAGGCATGAAAAAAAATAACACAAACAAAAATATTTATACTCTTTTGTGATAAAAGTATTAGCTCCACTGTCCAAGAGTACCTACAGTATCCATGTCTAAGACTCCTCCCGCGTACTTCTATGATACGTATTGAAAAAATAAGATATAATTCGTTCACATACACGTTAAATAAAGTAGTTCTCATTATCCCCTGGCTCCGATTAGAAATAACATATATTTTTTTTATTTGTAATGTAAATTGTCACTTTTTGCGTTCATAAGAAGTACCCCCGAAGGTTATGATTACGCTGTACCTGACGAATTCCATAAAAATTGCGGCAAAACGTAGCATAAACTATCTATCTAAGGGTGTATCTTTAGATTGCGTCGATGCGATTTTAAGATCAATTATTTTGACAGACAGACGGACGGACGGAAGTGACACTATAAGAGTCCTGTTTTGTTTTGTTCTTTTAAGGGACGAGTCCGAACCAGCTGTTGATGTGTATATTGTGTATATTGTGATGAGTATATTTAAATATATATAAATATATATAATTAAATATATATATATATATATATATATATATATATATATATATATAGATATATATATATTTAATATGATATAGCTCGGTTCTTAGCTCGTTCTAATTGTAGACATTTATTGGGAAAACAAAAAAAAAATACTTCGTACAGTGTCACAAGCTTTTGTTTTACAAAAAAAACACTTTATAAATAAGTAATGTTTATAATAAAATAGTAAGATAAAAAAATTACGTAACCTTTGTCATGTGTTCCGTTTCTACATTTCCACTTGGAAATACAGAAACGGAACACATTACAAAGCTAAAAACCACTAGTAATAGTGAACCGTAAATACATGCAAGGCACAAAAAGTAAAAATGGTAATGAGATTGAAGAGTGAACTTTGGAGGTGGAGGAGTTTGGCACGCAGCGGGTGTTCCGAGCGGCGCCATACCCCATACGTCACGTCGATGCAGGGAATGCCGCAGACGGCGAACTGCGCGCGCAGCCCGCCGCGCTGCCAATAACGCGGTAAGCGCGCGCCTCTATCGACGCGCACAGAAATGTGCACACACCCGACCCGACTGTGAAAACACTGTGCTACATCTGTGAAAATTGCACACCAAAATATATATCATTTGGGAAACAAATATACTTATGGTACAGAGAAAGACATACTCAAACAACGTATTATGTAAGTGTATTTTATTTATGTTGTCGTAAAATTTTGGTATAATAAAATCGAAAATTAATTCATTCGTGTATAAATTATGCATGTAATTTCTATAGTGTCTGACGTTTTCGTACATATCGGAAAACATTTTAAAAAAATTGTTAAAACACCTTTGATAAGTTTATTTAAAAAATAAAGACCCCTTGCTACGAGATATTGAGTGGAATCCAAAAAGGTACGAATCAATCTAATCACTTATTATTTATATATTTTTTATGCAGTCAGTATATAAAATTCATAATAATATTAAAATATAAATAACAATATTTATAATTAGCTAATAGGTGAATAATTTATTTTTGGTTGCTCACCGAAGCTTTAAACCAGCACTATTCATATAACGTAATTAATTGACTGGTTCGACGTGTAGGTCGAAAAAAGAAATCCTTATAAAACTCCTTAATAAAAGAAAGAGGTAATAACACAATAAAAATTAGTATTAAAGTGGACGTACGTATACTCCCCCTCAATCCATATGTTTACGATCGTCCAACAACATTCACATGCTTTAGTATCACTGTTTATAATTATGAAACCATACGTTACCGTTGTTATTCAACGCTTGTGTTCGATATCAATCTAAACATTTTGGTTATCTGTGTTACACGTACTAATTGACATGTAGTATTTGAACTTTTTTTTTTTTTAGAAAATATATAAAATATTGGAGGCCAGTCGTGGTGTGTTGTGAGTTTGGTTTCCACTCGGGGGAATTAAATATTTAATATTTTTGTTTCCTCGCCCTCGTAAGAGGCAAAACAAGGTGTTGAGTTCCGCCACTCAGCACGCAATGCTTCCTGAGAGATATTTTTTTTTTCCTAAATAAATAATATTTTTCTTTTCTAACTGTGGAGTAACATTTAAAAAATGTTATGTTGTTTTATCAAATTATGGGATTGATTGTTACTATAAATAAATTTGGAAAGATTGTATTACTTTTATTTACACAGCGAAGTTATTTATTACCCAATAACCGTGCCAATCTCATTAATAAACTAAGTATACTTATTTTGTAATCAAATAAATAAATACATATAAAATCTATACTTAAACCGAAGGAGGAACTTTATAAATATACCTATATTCATAGTATAAATATAGATATACCTATACTATACTATAAGTACAGGTATATTTATAAAACTCCTCTGGTACCGGGTAATTGATTGATAACGCACAGCTGACAATATTGAGCCTTAAATATTTGAAATTTGGAATGTATTTGAAATTCCTACGGAAACGTCAGATTTAAAATAATTATTTTTCTCTATTTAATAAGGCCACAACTAGAGATATATTACATATACTTTAAAAGTCAGTAGGGTCAGTCATACAGAAAGCTACTGCCTGGGTTTTACGTGTATAACCTTCTAAAGATATAACTAATAGTTTACGCAAATACCCAACCGAAGTTACGGACTTACAGCTTTAAAATAAAATAGTTACACTTACAGCACCGCACCTGATAACCGATATCTTAAACGGTCCTAATAGTTCTGCATTATAGTGTATTATATAATATAATGTATATGTATTTTATATAACATATTTCTTTTGCGTTTGCTTATTTATTAATTTTTATATTTTATTTCATGCGAATAAAGCGGCGTAGTTACTCGTAGATTTCTTTTTCTATCATTCTCGAGACGCAGCGTGTTAATAGCGGACACCAATGTATGGTATTGCCATAGTTGCGAAATAAAAATAATTAAAATATAATAATTCCCCGGAATAAAGATTGAATTCATAGTCGTCACGTGTGCTGTAGCCAGACACTTTTAACCGCCTTAATTTTTGGTTCACTTAATTTCTGATATAAAAAAATGTAAATTCTCTCAAAATTTTTCAACTCTTCTTGTTAGATATTTAATTGTTTTTAAATTAAAAAGTGTACTTAATATAATTTAACATTTAATAGATTTTTAAATTAATAACACAAAATTCTTATAATATCTCCAAATTTGATATTGGCCTCGAAACTCGTACTTAAAAGCGATTCATGAGCCTTATACAAGAGACTTGGAAAATTTTCTGTTGTTCACTGATAGCAAAATATACTTATTAAATATGGCGTCTATATGTACCTTCATATGTATATAGTTGCACCATTTTTATGTATATACAATATAAAAAGATACAATCTTTTCATTGTTATACATTAAATGGTTATTGCACAAATGTATATGTAACTACCGTGCAAAAACTAACTTCCGGCACGACATACTTTTTAAAGTGAAAATAATGAGGTCACCGATAATAGGCAAATACACGCATGGAGTATTAACCATCAACAGAACACCTGTAGGACCAATATATTATTAATAACAAATACATTGTTAGTGACCCCACTTCAGCGTACTTCCCAGTGGCACCCCAGCGTAGTCCCCAGTGGACTCACCCGCTTGGATTAAGTATTTATATATTGGCGGGATATTGAAAATCTATCCTTGACGTTGGCCCTTGAACTACAAAATATATTTTAATCTGTACACCTGCATGATCAATATATATTATTAATTAGTATTATAATGACAGTGAACCCATCTTCTTGGCGCAGTAGCACAAGCTTGCGATTGTACGACAGTTTATGGGTTTGATTCCCACTTGAGAAAATGAAATATTCATAATTTTCATTTTCGCTCCTCTGGTAAGGATACGAAAACAGGGCGTTGAGCTCTGCCAATCAACATGCAGCAATGACTTGAGAATTCGGCGGAAAGTGGGGATCAGAAGTGTGTAGGATTTAACCTACACATAATGTATAGATACCTAAAAATGTATAGATTTATATATATATATATATATAAATCTATACATTTGTGGTTAAATCCTTTTTTCCTTAAAAGGCACGAAACTCTAAAAAACTATACTTAAGTGTTATTTGCATTATGTAACATGAATTATGGTATGCTTAACACAAACGCTTAATTCTTGTAAATATACAACCTTCGCTTGATAAGGTACTGACAGTTTTCTAATTATGTTAAAAATTGCTAACAACTTTTACTACGTCGTTTTTGTATTTAGTAGTTAATTTCTATTCTCCGCATAGAAAATCTAAAAAAAGAGTCAACCTATCGCCGTACTGCATACACTAAAATGCATACACAAAAAAATAAATCAGCTTCACGCTGTATCCGATTCCATACCAATTTATGGTTTGTAAATTGGCGGGAATTACAATTTATAAAAGATTTCCCCTTTTGAGGTACGTTCAACCTTAAAACCCAGATTTATTTTCACATACACTAAGATTCGACCAAAAATATGTTACTATAGAGTAATCTTTTTATAATGAACGATATAAAATACGTAAAATAATATATATAAAAAATATTCATCATTACCGTTATAGAATAACATAAACAGCGTCATCCAACGAAACAGAAACAAAATTGTTAGCAATACAAAATTGGCGGCAACAAATGGATTGGGACAGGCCTTGAGTGCACAATTATAGTGTTGTAAAAATATTACTACACAAACGAATTTTTATAGGGTTATATTTGGTGTATTTAAACGACATAATTTACTTAGCCGTGGCTTAAAATCACTTGGATAACCATTCTTATCAGTCATTATCGTTCAAAAAAATGATAAAAACTTACGTTTGTTCCACGAGAACGATATCCTGGTTTCAAAACTAGCTTAATATCCCAATGATGCAAATAAAATTTTGTTTACATACCTATAAAATAACTATTAAAATTGTTGATAATAATTACATACATTTTTAAATAAATATCAATAAACTCAATTCTAAATAAAAATGAAAATTATAAAACAGATAGGTATTGTTACATATAAATTATTGTAATAATTTTTTTCATGACTATAGAAAATTTAAACGTTATATTTTTGCTAATTTAAAAAAAAAACTTTATACTCAATGGACTTTTCTCATAAACTTATCTTTCATTTAATAGTCAATGTAACTTACCACTGGACTTAACAGTACATGACTTAAAAACTACAAATATAGATATATGTATATGTACCTATATATAAAAAAAACACATGTCGTGTTTTCGTTATTTGCGTCCCTTGAAATCAAATCAAATGATTATGATAATACATTCTAAAAAAAAATATTATTTTAATATGTAACGTCAAGAAAATCTGTAAATCCCTTACGGGTCACTCGCATGTATTTTCTGAGTACAAAATTAAAAATTAAAAACTTCCTACACAAATAAATGTCTAGAAGTCTAGAATCTAGAGAGATCTATCTAGAGTCTATATAACTAATAAACTACTCTTAATTAAGTCACGTTTCCACCAAAAAACCTTTTTCACCCTTTAATCAAAATCAGTTCATTCGTCTATCAGTTGTTTCCACGATGCGGCATCGCAAACAGATATAGAAATAAGCGTCGGTGTCAAGAACAAAAGTTATCGTAACACTTTTTAAGACTCATTAAACAGTGTTATAATAGAAAATAAATATATTTGGTATTGCACAGTATATATTTCTTTTTACAGTTATTATATGATATTCTTAAGAAATTTAATTATTATATATTTTTTCCGATATTTGTATTTTTTTTTTCTAAAATTATGTATATAAATCAGTCTAGTAACGAGAATTATAGATGGTGACATAGTGACAGATGCGAAAGAGAGCTAATAAAAAATAAAGCGTACTGTCATCTGTCTTGGTGGAGGTAATAAAAGTTTTGTATTTTTCCATTTTTATCTCATGTAAATTATATTATACAATACTTGAATTCGATAATCAAGATAATATTAACATATAATCGAACCAACGTATTTCTTAGTGGCGTCAAGCCACGAAGACGGTATCAATAAAAATAAATAAATCAGCTGTATCTCGCACACAGCAGGATAGGCAGTGTTAAGGCAGGGAATCTAGTGTTAAGACACTCCGTTCTCCATTTTTCTCCTTTTGCAGTGACTGCCTGTTGGGTGGAAATTATCGCCAGGCTTTTGCCTTAGTGCCAAATCGAAGAAATAATATTTATTAATATTTGTAAATAACAACTTATTCCCTTGAACGCGGACCCTGAGCGACTTTCCCCCATATTGGCGGGATATTGCAGATGATCCTAGCTCGAACAGGCCTCACCCACGTTGCCCCTTTGACTACAAAATAAATGTTAATTTTAAAATAACTAAAGTAATAATTTCAAACTTTAACGGGTTCAAATAGACAAACTATTCAAATTTAAAATAACATCGCTCGACCTATTTTAAGACTAAAACTTACTATCATTTAGTATATAGTATTTTAAAAACATATTCTCATACATTTGTTAAAAATAATGTGGGTAACGTGACAAAACGGTAACAAATTATCACTCGGAACGGTATACATAGTTAGTAGATACTAATACAAACTGTCAAGTTCAAGCACTGTATTGATTCAATAGGTAGCGGTACTTTGTTACGTTATCACGATATGTATATAAAGCTTCATTTATCTACGCCTAGCGACCCGCTCGCGGTTCGCACGCTTGAACGACGTAATTCATAATTTACTATATTTATTTAAATTTCTTGGCTCTACTGTTGATACAAAGCGCGGCGTTGAGAACCGCGACTCAACACACAATGCATCCAGAATTCTGTGGAAAATTTGGACGTGCGTCTTAACACTAGGTCCCCTCTGTGCTGTGTGCGGGATATGGCGTGAAAGTAATTAATTAATTTACTAATCTGCATTACTTTGGTTTTCCAATAATAAAAACATCTAAAAACTACACCTATATTGAAAATCTATACATATATTGAAAAGTTAATCTTCAACCAATTCAATACAACGTTCTTTAAATCTTTTTTTTTATAAACCGATTTAAATATAAAAACCACCACTTAATATTGAGATAAATTTGCTACAAAACAATAGTACCTAATTAAACAACCAAACGCAAAAATTTTAAATATGATTGTTTTTGTTTCTAATACATTAGGTATATGTCACCAACTATTATGTCACCAATTATTTATTTCTTATGTTATCTTCTAACATACAGACACCGATCCATTACGATTTTATCATGACTAAAATGGCACCATGTAAACTAGTCGATTAAAATTTCAATATTAATTCCTACAAGAGGCGAAGAGTATGTTTGAACTTTGCGTAAGCTGTTTTAGGTTTGACTGAGGAATTCTAGGACCGTCGTTGTTTCGATCTTTAGCTATGTATTTATAGCGTGCCAAGTGTAAAATAATGTTTTATATTTTTAGTACAGTATGCTTACCTACATTGTTATTCATCCACCGTTAGTGTTGGCAGAAAGAAGAGTTTATAGCTATACATTCCACTTTTTATCCATTTTTATTAGTTGGAAAAAAAAAATTCGCCACCTTACGTTAAATCCCACACAACACGCAATGCCTGTAAAATTCGGCGGAAAATGGCGAAAGGAAGTGGGAAACGGAGTGTTCCTAGGTTCCCTCTGTCTATTCTGCTATGTGTGAGTTACAGCGAATTATAGAAAGAATTGTCGGAAATTATGTTTGTAGTTTTTTAAGGGTTTCGTACTTTAAAAGGTAACATACCTGACGGCTCGAGGTTCATACAAAAACTACACTAGGAATGTGAAGGTAATAGGGAACCTGCACCTCGCAAACTCTTGGGGTAAAAAATAGTGAGACGCGTCTTCGTAGACATGGTCTAATAGCTACACAACAAAAATCCACCATACTTATTATTTTAGGGTTCCGTACTTGAAAATTAAAAAATGGAACTCTTACAGGATCACTTTGATGTCCACTTCTTGAGATCGTACAGAAGTACAAACTGATATTAATATCAAATATTCACAAAAATAGTCCCTTGGAACACTGAAAAAATCAAGCTTCTTAATCAATGGAATCAAAAGATACGACCATTTATACTGCGTTTCGTATGAAACTCGCCACGAAATCAAAACCTATAGAGTACTTCCCGCAGACCAATTACGAAGTGAGGCACAAAGTTGAGCAAGAACTTATAATACAAATGAAGGAAAATATCCAAAAAATTAAAAAATATATAAATATTTCGTAGGACAGAATCACTACAAAGCTAAATTTGAAGTTCATTATATACAAAATATCCGGGCATAAGTTTGTAATTTTTTATAAGTTGACCTTCCTCTTGACTTACAATCCTGAAATTAGTACGGAACCCTCAGTGAGTGATTCTAACTCGCACTTAACGACATATAATTTATGGTTTTACATAGCGCTAAAACCATACCCTCTTTTTAGGCACCACACTCGCAAATATACAGATTATCAGGATTGATTTAAAATACACATTTAATTTCAGATGTCCACAAAAAGGTAGTACCAAGATGGCTACTCATATAACACAGACAAGATATCGCTGAGGTATGTGGGCGCGCGCGGCACGAGTCCTGCGGCGTATAGCGCTGGTGATGCCGCTGCTGCTCATGGCGGTGGCGCTGCTGCTGCTGCCGCGCCCGCCTCCTTTCACCGCTACCAGAATTCCTTCGCCACCACCACCACAACCTTTGCCAATTTTGAAAGAGGAACCTCATGTACAAGTAATATTTCAAATTTTAGATATTCCTTATTTAAATAGACTTTTGCAATCACTTCCGTTTCGCGGAATAAGCATTAAGATAATCCGGCAAGATACTAACAAGAAAAAATTACAGGGATGTGCCCTACTAGCCAATATTGTCATTTCAAAAATTAGTGTTTATCTCTAAGCAGAAATTTAAAGCACGTTGCAATAGTGGTTTTGTCTCATTAGTGCTCTTATAAGACTTTTCACCTACACACATTCACATAAACCTTTTAAAATACATCAGTATAGAAGAAAATCTGACTTTTTTAGTCTGTCAAAGTGTAAAATGAGCGTACATCAAATGGGTAACTTTGACATACAAAGAACCATTCATAAAAAGATAGTCGTGGTTATTCCTCTTATTAATCTAGGTAACATTAGATATACTGTATATTTTTAATCAGCATCAAAAAATACTTAAAACACGTTTTATAGACAACTTTTAGGCAAATTTGAAAGAAAACAAGCGAAAATAATTTAAACAAACCAAAAGAGTTGTAAAAAATGTATTATTAATTGTCGTCACACATAATAAACACCCAATATACATATACATACGTAACATAAGTACTATAACTTGAATAAATCATAAACTTATATACTATATTAATTAAAATCACAGTAACTATATTAACATACAAAAAATAGCTACCACTATCCACTTGAGGAAATAGGTATATTTAAAATGTATTTTCTTTTCACTAGTTTCACGAGACACGATAACAAAATATCTTAATAAAAAAATATAATAAGAGACCGTACAAGCATTGCCTTCATATTAAAAAAGGGGTCGGGACCAACTAAAATTGAAAATTTACTTTGTTTTTAAAAAAAATCGTAAATAGTCAATTATTTGTACATTTCATTTCTTCGCTCTGGTCCACCACTCAGCACTCAAGAGCTCCAGAATTCGGTGGAAAGTGGGGAACGGAGCGTCAACATCAAATTTAATTAAATATGATTTTCTTTAATATTTTTCCAAATTATAAGCTTTTTCTAATAATTTTAAGTTTAATAAGTGCCTATGACGTTTATCTACTGCATGCATTTAAAATAATTACAATACAACGATCATTATTTCAGTCGTTATCGTATTATAATACGAACATATACATTATGGTATTATAACACCTATTTACTTTAAAAACGGATGTAATTTTCATAAATAGAATGTTTTTTTAACATTTTTAAAGCGGGATTAGAATCTGTGCCTTTTCTGAAAACCCTCCAAACACTTTGACCACTAAGACCTACTAAGAAATGTTTTCTAGACTAGCGACTTACTTTCGGCTTCGCCAGCTTGAAATTCTTAATTATTTATATGCTCGTTTTGAGTGACGGAACTAAACGCCACGCTTTGCCTTAACACCACAGCGAAGAAATTGAAATATAAATGTATTTTTATCTTATGTAAATTATATTATATATTACTTGAATTCGATAATCAAGATAATATTAATATATAATCTAATCAACGTATTTCCCAGTGACCTCGCCGGCGTAGACGTATTAACAAAATCAAATAAATCAGCTTCACGCAGTATCTCGCTTACAGCAGGATAGGCAGAGGGAATCTAGTGTTTAAACACTCCGTTCGCAATTTTCCGCACTTTGCGGTTTATTAATATTTCCAAATAACTTTACTGGATTCACTTTCTCCATATTGTTGGGATATCGGAGATCATCCTAGCACGAGCAGGCCTCACCCACGTTGCCCCCTGGACTACCTAAATATATTTAAATTTTAAAATAACTAAAGTAAAAATTTCAAACTTTAACGGGTTCACATAGATAAATAAATAGAATTTCTATTTAAATTGTCACATTTAGTACAACCTTTTAAAGAAAACTAAACTTTCAGACAATTCAATAAACCAGTTGTTAAGTATCAATTTTGTCGAACAAAATTAATACTAAAAAATAAAAATTATATCAGCTTCACGCTATATCCCGCACACAGTAGAGTAGGCAGAGGGAAAGTGGATTCTTTCCGCCGAGTTCTGGAGGCGTTGCGTGTTGAGTGGCGGAACTCAACGCCGCGCTTTGCCTTCACATTAGAGCCAAGCCAAAATATAAATGTGAAGTGAATTTTCAGTGTTTATTTGGCAGTAAATTATTATAGTAGTTATTACCTTCATATATAGTTTCAGGATCGTATAACGGAAAACGAAATAATATTCAATGAAGAACATGATGAATTCTCAAAGAGAGCATGGTTTTTAACTGGAGGTGAACACCGTCCGCGGCGCCACGACCCCCTCGCTAAACTTTTCCCTGAGGACGCACCCGGCGATGATAGGTCAGTATTTTAAATTTTTTATAAATAATTTCGTTAAATTCGAACGAAATACATCTGAAAAATATTTTATTATAACTTTTTCTTTTTAACGTATTACATTATATCTGAACGTTTTATTATTTTTTTTTAGCCTCACGCTGTATCCCGCACATAGTATGCTCCGCCGGTAGGCAGAGGCAACCTTTAAATCTAGTGTTAAGACACTCCGTTCCCCACATTCCTCTAAATGTTGGAGACATTGCATGTTGAGTGTCGGAACTCAATACCGCGCTCTGCCTCGTTACCGTAGCGAGGAAATGAAACTATTAAATTTTTCCTTGAGTGGGAATCGAATCCACAGTCTGTCGTAACCGGCCTAAAAATTTATTTTTACTTCAAAATGCACATTCTTTTTGATATTTAAACAGATAAAAGAAATTTAAAATTACCCAAACGATGTACTAAATTAAACTTGGATAATATCCAATCTGTATAAAAAGCTGTCATTGTTGGATTAAATGAATTACAAACAAGCCTTTAGACCTTTTTTTTTCAGATTCACGCTGTATCCCGCACACAGCAGGGTAGGCAGAGGGTACCTAGTGTTAAGACACTCCGTTCCCCACTTTCCGCCAATTTCTGGAGGCATTGCGTGTTGAGTGGCGGAACTCAGCGCCGCGCTTTCCCCTCGACACCAAAGCGAAGAAATGAAAATATAAATGTAAATAAATATTTCATCTCCTCGAGTGGGGATCGAACCCACAACCAGTCGATTTAAAGGCACACCTTGTGCCCCTGCGCCACGACTGACCTCTTTAGACCATTTGAAATGAAATATTAAAAATAGTAAACACAGTGTAGCTACAATCGATATAATAATGCACCTAGTTTAAATATAGTGTTACTTTCAAGACGCTATATAATCATTATACACGCCACGCCTGCTTTTGTAAACAAAGCTTAACGTGATTCGCAATTCGACGTGCATATGAAAGTAATTTACATAAATTACCTGATACAATGTCTTGTGCTCTTTATTTCGTCTCGTATAACAAAAACTTATTTTTGAGCTTCACGCTGTATCCCGCATGCAACAGGGCAGGCAAAGGGAACCTAGTGTTGAAACACTCTGCTACTCTCTTTTCACCAAATTTTAAAAACAAACTGAAACAAAATTTCTCTCGGCCGATCGTGGGAGGCACAAAGTGTGACTGTAAAATCGACTGGTTGTGGGTTCGATCCCCACTTGAAGCGCGAGGCAAAGCGCGGCGCTGAGTTCCTCCACACAACGTGCAATGCCTCCAGAACTCGGCGGAAAGTGGGGAACGGAGTGTCTTAACACTATGTTCCCTCTGCCCACCCTGCTGTGTGCGGGATACAACGGAAGCTGATTTAATATAAAAGTTTTATATTTCTCTATACAGAATTGTTGAGCAATTAATGTATACGCTGCCAAAAGATGAAAATGTGCCGATCAAGAAAATTTTACTGGCAAACGGGCTGGGGGCGTGGGGAGTGTCGGCGGGGAGAACGGAATTCATACGTAACAAGTGCCCCGTAGACCGGTGCAGCCTGACTGCGGATACCAGAGAGGCGGGGAATGTCGATGCTATATTATTTAAAGACCATCACACGCCGTTTAACGTGAGAAGACCACCACGTCAGGTAAGAAAAGAAAGGAAGAAACTTAAGGATTCCATAAATTCACCATATGCCCTATTTTGTTTTATAAATTATATTTGGCATTTCCAAAACTTCATCTAATATCTTAATATAGTGAATATTGAGATTATGTTAATTTATTTTGTAAGAAAATACAAAGATTGACAGACAATTTATATTTCCATTTCTTCGCTCTGGTGTCGAGGCAAAGCGCGGCGTTGAGCTCTGCCACTCAACACGCAATGCCTCCAAAATTCGGGTTCCCTCTGCCTACCCTGCTGTGTGCGGGATATAGCGTGAAGCTAATTTAATTTAATTTAATTTTAAAATACAAAGATGCCTTTAAATATTGAATGTATTTATAACCTGTACTGCTCAAATGCCACCTAAACAATTAGGTTATCTACATAGAAGCTACTGCCACATTTAAATATTTATATATTTTGAGCTTCATTTAAATAAAATCCCTGCAGTCTTTAAAAACAAGCTGTTTCCTGAATGATTGAAAAATAATTTATTGAATTTGCCGCTTTATTACGTTTATGTAGGTACGTATTGCTACATATTGAAACTGTGTTAACAATTAATAAATAATATATATGCAACAAAATTTAAATTTAAAAGGTAAACTGGGTTCTTATCTAACCTTCGTATTTACAGTTCATTAATATTTACCAATATTAAACGAGGTACATATGTACACGTAGTGAAGAAAATAATGAAACCAAAGTTAACGTCGCGCTTTCATCAAATTATATTTTATAGATTTGGATCCTATATTATTTGGAGTGTCCGTACCATACGGCGTCTCTCCGTCCCACTTCCTTAGACGTGTTCAACTGGACCGCGACGTACCGCCGGGACTCTGACATAGTGGCTCCCTACGAAAGATGGGTATATCACGACCCATTGAATATGGAGAGAGAGCCGGAGAGAAATTACGCCGCCAATAAAACTAAAAAGGTATGCGTGATTAATATACTTTTATAGGGTTCTGTACCTTTTAAGGAAAAAAAGAAACCCTTATAACATGACTTTGTTGTTCGTCTGTCTTCCTGTCTGTCAAGAGCATTTATCTCAAGAACGCTTGAAGATATCGAGTTGAGATTACTATAAACTATAAACTCAGGAACTTGCGGCCCCGTAATTTCTTAAAAAAGAAAGTATTTCTACGTTTACTTTAAAAAAGATATGGTAATTTATATTGCATATTTCGACACTATGAAGGAAATTTAAATTAATAGGGTATTTATTTCCGGTTGACCTAGAATAATGGAATTTGGCAGTTGAAATCTACAAGTAGAACTTATTTAGAAAAAATCTGAAAACTTTACATTTGTGGTTAAATAATAAAAAATAACAACCTTAAATTAGGGCAAAATTCGTTATTAAAGCCGCAAGTTGGGCTCTGGCTAAGCTAAGCTTTTTCAGTAAAAGCTCGAGACCTCTAATTTTTGTACAGAACTCTCGGTAGGCAAGCCCGACTGTCTGTAGCTGTCAGGATTTTTAACTATCATAGTGCTTTCTCTTTTTTCTATTTACATTATAGATTATTTTCTCCATCTTGTGATAAGAAGTACGTACACCATATATGTGATATCTCTTTTGTAACATTCATATAACGGATTAGGAAGAGAGAACTTTGTATTAGGACACTTCGTTCTCCACTTTCCGTCGGCATTGAATGAGGGAAGTTAACTCCCCACTTAAAGTTTCCTTAACTTATAAAACTCCTATCAAAAAGCAATTCTCTTATGAATTTAGTAACATAGGGCGGCCTTTATCGATTATTTGTTATACCTTTACGCAATATTGATTTCAGGTAGCGTGGTTCGTATCAAACTGCCACGCTAGGAACAGACGGTTACAGTACGCTAGGCAGTTGTCGAAATTCATTCCAGTCGATATTTACGGTGCATGTGGATCCCACCATTGCCCACGCGCTGATCCGAACTGCTTAGAAATGTTAGACAAGGAATACAAGTTCTATCTGGCTTTTGAAAATTCAAATTGCAGGGATTATATTACGGAGAAGTTTTTTGTGAATGGTCTTCAGTGAGTATGTTTTAAAACAATTAAAATAATATTGTGGATATTTTAATATGCATTATTCTTAGAATCCTTTTTTTTTCGTCGCTGGGAAATCTGTGTGTAGTACTACGACGGTATTGTTTGGCTCATCGGAATAGCTCGACACTACCCACTAAAATCCAACGGAGCCCTCTCCACCCACATGAGACTCAGTGGGAGCCCTATTGCAAGCGCTATCGCCTTCGGTGCGGCCCGGGGCTTTCGAGTGCCCGCAACCTCGACTTCTTATAGTCCTGGTAACACACTGTGGCCGTATGTTAAAAACAGCATTTTCGCCTGTTATCTTTTTGTGGATTAACAACGCACAATTTTTTTTATAACATCAATCATTGTAAGAGTAGAAATCGAAAAGCAATTATAGTTTATTGTTATTTCAAGGCGACTGCGATAAGAATACTTCTTGAAGCGCATAACGTTTATGATTAAAATCTGTTACGCGTGTTTAAGTTTGCTATAATTTGAACATTTCCTATCTTCTCTTTAGTTGGCAATTGTGTTAAACACGGTTATTATACCATAGTGAAAAATTCTAAATACGATAATTAAACTCAGCTTCACGCTGTATCCCGTACAGCAGGCAGGGGGAACTTCGTGTTAAGACACGACACTTCGTTTCCCACTTTCTGCCGAGTTCTGGAGGCATTACGTGTTGGGTGACAGAACTCAACGCCGCGTTTAGTCTTGACACAAGAGCGAAGAAATGGAAATATAAATTTATCAATTTAAGTAAATATTTCACCTCCTCGAGTGGGATCGAACCCACAACCAGTCGGTTTTACTTTCACATACTTCTCATCATACTTTCACATCTTGGTTACAGTAAGTAATTACCAACCTAATTTAGTAATTACTAAAGATTTCTAGGGAAAAAAAACATTATGTACTACGTTGTATGTATTGAAAACACCAAATAGATATGTTCGATAATAAAAGACAATTCTAAACGCTATAAAATGTTTTGTCCGAAAATTGTATTATTTATAAGTATAACCCATTTAACGTATCGTGTCAGAAGACACAACAGATAGATTCGTTCGTGTGGCTAACGAATCTTCCCGAACCGATATAATAAAATTACAATCTTAAAATAGCTATATGTCACAGCGACAAAGAGATGATTCGCGCACAAACAGCATATGTTAAAACAGAATTATCCTTGTAAACAAATCAACAAATACAAGAAAGACAAGAAACCGAATTCTGGATACATGACCTATGGAGCCTTTTAGTAGTCTTCCAAAAGTCGAAACCAATGCTATCTCAGACCCCTATAGAAAGCTCATCCAGTCCTCTCACGAAAATACTAAACAAAAAATTAAGAAACAAATGGTCAATAAGACCGAAAAATAGTAAAATACATATATAAACCATAGCTAACCCAGACCACTATAGACAGGTCATCCAGCCCTATCACAACTATAATAATAACCAACAAATTAAGAGGTAAAGAATCAAAAAGTCCGAAAAGTATTAAAATACATGACAAAAAAATGTATCGAGCCATTTCCTTGCAGGCACGACGTTCTACCCATAGTGATGGGCGCTCGTCCCTCCGAGTACGCGGCGGCGGCGCCCCACAACTCCTACATTCACGTAGAAGAGTTTGCCGGCCCCGAAGAACTTGCTGCATATCTACGACGGTTAGACGAAGATGATATATTGTACAATTCATATTTTAAATGGAAGGTAATCTTATAGACAATGTTATTTTTCTAAAAAAAAAAAAAAAATCAGCTTCACGCTGTATCCCGCACACAGCAGGGTAGGCAGAGGGAACCTAGTGTTAAGACACTCCGTTCCCCACTTTCTGCCGAATTCTGGAAGCATTGCGTGTTGAGTGGCAGAACTCAACGCCGCGCTTAGCCTCGACACCAGAGCGAAGAAATGAAAATATAAAGTTAAGTAAATATTTCTAATTGTGTTTTAAGCTGCATTTATGATTTGAGATCATTAAATAAGTTTTAAATCGTTTGAATCCTGCGCACAGCGGGTAAGCAGAGGGAACCTAGTGCTAGACACTCCTTTTTGCCAAATTTTGACTTGTGAGCAGAGCAAAGAAATAAAAAATTAAAAAAAAATATTTCCTAAGACAAGAATCGAACCCACAACCTGTCGCGTTCACAGTCACACGCTTCTGCTCCTGCGCCACGACTAGTTCAAGCTTATACATAAATTGAGTTAAAACTATTTGACTTGATTACTTCTAGGGTACTACTACCACATCATGTAGGACACTAGATGTAGAGTAGATCAAATGTATATTTATTTATAGAAAATCTGCGTGCCAATATACATGGCGTTCTTTGGACCTATGTCCAATTGAAATACTACCACTACAGAATTTAACTATAAGCACGAGAGAGCGAGAGATTGTGAATTTAATTCCTATTTGTGTAATGGATTTTTCATTTCCTTGATTTGGAAAAAGATGAAGCGCGGCGTTGCTTTGCGCCAGTCAATGACGGTTGGAAATTGGGCAGAAAGCAGCGAACGTAGTGTCTTTAGATTATTAAAAGGATAATGTTAAGAAGAAGCTGGAAACTAAATATAATTTTCCATAAAACTATTAGGGCACAGGCGAATTCATCAATACGTATTTCTTCTGCCGCGTCTGCGCAATGGTGCACGCGAACGCGCAGCGACAGCGCAGCGCGCACTACACCGACGTGCAGGCGTGGTGGCGCGACGCCGCCTGCACGCGCACTGACTGGCGCGGCGCGCGCGAGCCCCGCGACGCCCGCCCCGCACGCGACACTCGCGACCCCGCCTAGGGGGTGAAACTTTTTTTTTAATAAAACAAGAAACTATTATTGAGAAATGTAATCTGTGCTTGAAAATCATAATGATGCATTTCCTCAAGACTCCGTAAACCTTTACGTAGTTCAAGATTTAACGTATAAATACGTCGCAAGCGCTTGCCGCAAGCTTCAATTCAACACACAATGGCAACAATCTCTTGCAAGCTCTCTCAAAAAAAGCCAAGCACCTATGTACACATTAGTGTTGGTGGACGAGTGCCTTGCCAAGCATGTAAATGAACCATAAAAGTGTTATACTTAGCTCGTGATAGCGACAGCCCGAACTTTAAGATGAAATGTAATCTACTTAGCATTTGCTAAAGTTCAATGTGAACAAAAGCCAAAAAACAGTGCGCTGTTACGTTATGCTTTTTGAGCGCAGAAATATTTATTTGTTAAATTATTAAAAGAATTTTATGAGTTGTTGCTCGATAGGTGTTTGAAACAATTATTTTCAAAGTATTTTAAACTGCCACATGAATATTTGTGAATACTATAATAATAGAGGCTAAATAATAGCTAAGCGACTAATGTTGGTTGTATTTATAACGATTTACGCACATTAACATTCAGCTTTTTCACCATTTAAACATGATGATGAACTTGAACACCAATGTAATAAAAGAATCATAGTAAAAAAAAAAATACTTAAACATAGGCTATATAACAAAAATTAAGGTTGATTATATTACAAGCCGGCAAAACTTGGAAATTTCCATTATAAATTATATATATATATATGTATACACGTCAAAAAAAAGACAAAAATTTTAAATAATTAAGCGTTAATACAAAATTAAACATAAGCATTGATTTTTGGCACATATAAAAACTTCTCAATATACTTAAACATTCCATTTATGTTGATAATATGAAACCAAATTAATATTCGCGTCCATTATACATATTATGTCCATTTGATTGATGATAGCTAATAACAAATGGTATTATAATAATTATACATGCAATAATATTACTTGTAATATATTTAGATGCAGGATTACAATAAAATATTTACTATATGTTATAGTGACATTGCCTAAGAATTCATATTATAGATAAATCAATGTGAAGGGGTGAATAGAAACAATGTCTAGGTAGTTCTTAACAGTTTCAAAGTGTAATTCTGTGCAGAATAGAAAAATATTTTTAGAACCTCCCCTACAGAGACGCCAACAACGTAAATAAGTTGTAACAAACATATAAGAATTTCAATATAGCTTGTATGCCTGCCTCAATGGTCAGGAAGGCATGGGTTTAAATCCTGCTATGTCAAAATTTTTATATATTATCTAAAAATATTTTTTATGTCTAGGTAGTATTAAAATTGAGGTTGCTGAAACATTAGCACAAAATGTCAGTTGTGAAAAATATCGTATAAATAGACAGATGTATGTAATTACGAAAAAAAACATTAAGTGTGCAAACATTCCTAATATTTGATAAATCTATGTGTAGGGTAATTAACATTTTTATTTAATTTGTCTTTTACTTTAACTTTAATTGTTTAAAAGTATGTAATTACAGCTTTTTTTATTAAGTGTATACATTTCTACCAAGCAAATGAGTATTATTATTATTTATTAATGTCTTATATATACAGTGCCATGAAATATGTGTTGATTCTCTAATTACTTTTGTAAAATGTAAAAACTATAATATTTAATTTATTCGCAAGTAACAATGTGTTCAAGAAGAAAGTAAAAAAACTATAGCTACCTTGAAGAATTTCATTCTAAAGAAATCAATAATTTTGTACATATATAAAACATGTTTTTTAAATATTATTTGTATGTTACATCTAATTTATTTTAGTGGTACTAACACTTATTTGTAGTGTTTGTTATGTACTTATTTTTTATTAAGTTTTAAATCAAGCTCATGTGTCTAGTCATGGAGCTATAAAATAAAGCACAAATATTTTTTATGTACTATACTTTAATGTTAATTTTTAATTGTAGCACAAAAGTTACTTTAAATAGTATTAGTGTTTATATTTTTAATTAATTATTAACTTCTTTAAGAAGTTCACTGGTTATATGAAGTAGTAATTTATTGTTATTGATTGTTTGTATGTAAATCTTTAAAGACATTTTTATTGTTATGTTTTAGTTTTTTATTAAATATTAATATTATTACTTGGACTTCTATTACAGTATTTATAAATTTTATTTTAATTTTCCATGAACTGAATTGATCTCAAAATATTTTATTTAATAGAATTTAACATTTTGTTTTGCAATCAAATAAAAAAAAGGTTGCCTTATGGTAACTTAAACGCCAGTCAATAAAATAGTAATAATATAATATGTGTATTTAACATTTATTATATACTATACTTTAAATGTTAAGAATACATTAGTGATAATATAGTAATAAATTCAAATCTCACAAATATTTTTTTAATTCTGGAAATTATTTGATTTTGTGACATAAAATCATGCTTGTGCAGTATTATCATTCTAATGTTACCAACATATAAATAGCAGTTGTCACTGTTTAAATAAATAACTTAACAACAAATACTGGCTTTTTACTCTATAATTTTCAGGTACATTTTGCAAGATTACTTTTGTACTGTTTTAATATATTAATATTTTTTAAAGTTTCAATTAAATTTACTTGGATATTAACACATTCAACAACAAAATTTACAGCATTCTGAAATATACCCTTTGCTTTATGTAAATTTTGTGGCACTAACACTCCAAACCAATGAATAGGATTGACATTTGAAGTATCATTTATAATTACTTTCAATTGTTTTAAATTATCTTCTTCAATAGTTTCACAAGTGGTTAATGCTGAGAATTCTGGAGTATTGTCTGTTGGGAGCCTCTCTTTGCTAACAGAATTCTGTCCCATAATATATCTAGACTTTGCCAAATGAATGTATCCATTGTTTAAATTTTTTTCAATATTTATCTCACAAGCCATTTTATTTTCCATAAGATGTAATTGTTTCAAAACAAGTTTATCCAGTAAATCATTAACCGTCTCCATAGAAACTGAAAATTAATCACAATCCAGTTAGAATCAGTTATAGAAAATCTAAATAAATTATTTTTTCCGTTGATACAGGAATATATTATATTATTTACCTTCTTTTGAAATATCCATAACGAAGTAGATATATTAAGTCTAAGCAGATTAACTTTTATGTAATTTTATATATGGTATTAGATTTTCACTAGGCTAGGCTTCTCTTAAATCTCTTAAAATAATAATTTAAAAACGAAATCACATGACAATACGAGAAGAACCTGAATGTGAAATTTTAGTGACATTCACATTATGTCAATGTCACATATGTGCACAGAACACATATACCCAAAGGGCATATGTGTCTTGTGACAAGAGGTCAAAATTAATATTTATAGCACAGACTATTAACATTTTATTTTTATATATAAAAACTAATAAAGTTTACCACGACACGGTATGCAGTTCACCGAAACTCACAAATTTCAAGTTCCTTATGTTTACTCACTAATAGATAATTATTTAAAGTAGATGAATATTGCATGTAATACTTAACTAAATAATAAATAAGTAGTTTATACAAATTTAATGATTCATTGTGTATAAAAATATATTAAAAGTAAGGAAAAATCTTCAGAAACTTTAATATTCTATGGTTCTTTAGTGTATCCTTATCTAATTTTTGTTTAAAAATATTCAGCTTCGTGCTGTATGTAATATTGGTAATTAAAGTATTTTTTTAATACTTTCAATGAATACTATACTATACTACAATTAAAGTTTTAAATAATAAAATGTGCTTATAATTTAAGTGTAGCTATAAAACCATCTATTGCTAAAATGTTTATAAAAATAATGCTATTGATCGCTCAAATTTTGTTTAAATATTGCCACGAAACGACGTTTTCTATCATACTACTTATTTTAGGTTCGCTGCTTGATATTTACAATAAAAGTTATCAAATAGAGATATTATTTGAAAGCGGCTATTTCTCATTCTCATGCGATTTTTTAGCATCACTCTGTATGCCGCACATAGCAAGGCAGAGGGAACCTAGTATGTAGACACTCCGTTCCTCGGTTTTAACTAAATTCTGAAAGCATTGCATGTTAAGTCGCGGAACTCTATGCAGCGCTTTGCCTCGACACCAGAGCAAAGAAGTGAAAACATTAAATATATCATTTCCTTGAGTAGGAATCGAATCCTCAACCTATCACGTTTTGCAGTTATACTTTGTGCCCCTGTACCGCAAATGCCCTCTGTTGTGGTTTATTAATAATATTAAAATTCTTAAATTATTTTTTTTCTCATCTAGATTATGACTTAATCTAGAAATGCAATAATTAAAGCAATGGCTGTTCTATTTTAGATTTAACACGTACGCATACAAATAAAGCTATAATATTGTCAATAATATTGTGGAGTGTGCGGGGTCATATATTGAACTATATTGGAATGATAATAAAGTTGTGTGTATATAGCTAGCCTTAGAATAACATTTGTTTTTGAAATATAGTCTATGGCTTAAGTCTCAACTCAAACTCATGTTGTGCAATGTGAAGTAAAAACGCTACGCCTACGGTTCCTACTAAAGACGCCATTTTGATTTCTTCTATTCCATGAAATTGGCATTTGGCGTTTATGACTTCTGTTATATATATTATTAGATAATCCTATAATTAAGACTGTAGTTTGCCGGGTAATATTAGTATCTCGCTTAAAATAACGTACGGCGATGTCGGAACGTAAACGTTTGTTAGAAGACCTCCGTGTAATAGATCTACGTGCAGAGTTAGAAAAACGCAATTTGGATAAAAGCGGTGTTCGCAATGTGCTAATACAACGTTTGTCTAAGGTAAGGAGTAAAAAAATATCTATTTTGTTCAAACAAATGGACAAATATAATAATCTGCTTATATTTTTAGCATTTAGAAGAGCAAGGAATTGATCCAGCAACATTTACATTCGAGTTGAGTACAAGTGAAGCGAAAACACCTTCTAAAAAGACAAGACGTACTGAAAGTTCAGCAGGTGCAACAGAGTCTGAAGATACTCCAGCTATGGAAGATATGATAGTTCGGGATACTGCAGGAGAAGAAGAAGAAACTGAAACCTCAGTGGAAAAAGAAAGTAATATAGTTAAAGAATCCCCAAAAAAGCCTGATGAAAATATGGAAGTGGATGAAAGTGAAAAATCAATCACAAGAAAGCGTGAAAGCAAAGACGAAACTGAGGCTACTGAGGCAAAAAAACAATGTCTAGACAAAGATGTAAAGAATGAAGAAGATCATAAAACAGAGAATAATACTGATGCTGAAGACAGTATTAATTTAGACATTGGTGATGATGAGCTTTTAAATGAAGAGGTACGTTTCTATGTCTTCAAAGTGAACTTTTCATTATCCTCAAGTAAACCTAAAATATCTAATGGATTCTTGATGGAAATTGATTAAATATTATAATAATGTTATATAAATAAAACAGTAAATTTACCAGAATAAGATCTATTTTTTTTAATATTCTGATAGATCTAACATTATATTAATTTACTTTCTGCAATATACTTTTAGTTTTAATGCCACAATTTTAAACATAAAATATTTAAATTTCAGACTGACAACACAGCTAAGAATAAAAAAGGTAAGTGCTTAGCTAAAAATTTACACAATTTTTATATTTCTATGAAACATTCTATTTTTGTAAAAAGGAATATGTAAATGAAGTAATGGTTTCAATTTTAATTGTAATAATAAAATTTCCAAAAAAGCCTATTTTTATAAAAAAATATATTAAAATATTTTGTGAAGTGACTTTGTTTCTGGAATGGATAACTATGAAGAAAAATAATGGTAACAAAGCCTTATTGAGACAAACCAGCCAAAGACCACAGTGGAGAAATATCAAGGATATTCTAATCGAGAGGAGGAAACATTAGTGACGGATTACATTTTCAGCACTCTAATATTGCTATTTGAATTCATCTATCTCCAATAAATAAATTGGTACAGTGACTGTTTTAATTTAGTCATTTGTGTGAGTTTTCATGACTCAGGTATTCATCAGCAATAGTATACCCATAAATGGCACAGGAATATACTCCATGTGTTACACTGGCACTGGTGTTAATGTCAAATCAAGTTTTCAGGTCAAGATGTTTTTTTATCAACAAAAATCATTTGAAGATATTTAGTTGTTATTTGGCAAAGAAGAAAGAAACTCAGTGTGAGTTGCTCGCAAGAGCGACTTGCGCTGATGAGTCAAGCTGACTATTACCCATGACGTAGATGACGCCGAGCGTGACGAACCTGCGGGACCATCGAGCGACGAGCCGGCACAAGACTCCACGGCCGACGCAGCATCGTCGGAAAATCAACAAGTAACCACCGAAGCAATGGCCACTAGGTTGGTGATCAACGAATGGTCGTCGCGACGCCGCGTCCCAGCTATATACTACGTTCAAATTATTTAATTGTTATCACTACAAAGTTTTGCACCAACCAATGGATAATAGAAGAAGAACATCAACAGCTTTACATCATTCGGTCCGCGGTCACTTCAACTGCGCCAGCTACAGGAATATCTTCATGACAGCAAGTATGGATTGCCTTAGCCATTGATTCTCAAGTGGAACAACCGACGTCGTTTAGCTTGCGGCAGCAGCAAATTATTGTGGTGCAGTGTGCTGTAATGCAGTCGCTAGTGAAGACGAAACTGATGACATCTTTACCTGGTGGAGTAATGGTGCAAAACTTTGTAGATGATGTGTGTGTTGTAATATTGAGTTGAAATTAGAAATAATTTAAAGAAGAATTTAATTTAAAGACTACCAAGTTTACTTTGATTTTTATAAACAAATGTATTTAAACATTATGTTTTTATTTCAGCAATGACCCTGAAAAAAATGAAAAAGAGGAAAAAGGTTAGAAACACCATGTATTATTTCTATGGTTATAATTTCTTATAACTATAAATCCTTCAAAATAATGTGCTATTTTGTTCATTTTAGATGAGAAAGATAAAGAGGTGGATAGTGATAAAAGAGAGAAAAAGGATGAGAATAAAGAGGGTGGTGCTCGTAACCTATGGGTTAGTGGTCTTTCTGGAGACACCAGAGCTAAAGATTTGAAACAATTATGTAGTAAACATGGCAAGGTAAGCATCATTGTAATATTCTAGCTACTTTCATCTCCATAGTCACTTACTAAATATCAGAAGTACAGTCCCTCAGACTCTGACTTTGCGAATATAGACATAGACACCTTTTCAAATAGATTGATGTGGTATAGTCTATAGCCTTCTTCAAAAATATAATATACAACCAAAAATAACCTTTGAACCCTGAATCTGTTCAAACAGACCATTTTAGCTTTATATTTATTTCTATGGAACCTTGTCCTCCACTTTGTGCCAAATCCCGAGGCACTTTATTCTCACTTTGCGCCGAATTCTTGAGTCATTGCATAGTAGAACTTAAATCGTCTCATTATTAGAGTGAAAAAATCAAAATGTTAGTAGAGGCCAGTCGTGGCACAGAGGCACAAAGTGTGACTGTAAATCGACTGGTTATGGGTTCAATCCCCACTCAAGGAGATGAAATATTTATTTAAATTTATATGACCATTTCTTCGCTCTGGTGTCGAGGCAAAGCGCGGCGTTGAGTTCTGTCACTCAATAGAATCAAAAACTCAGAATTTGGCAGAAAGTGGGGAATGGAGTGACACATAAGGTCCTCTCTGCCTACCCTGCTATGTGTGGGATACAGCATGAAGTAGTATTTTTTTTTTCAATAGAACCTGTACTTAATGACATCATTTTCATTATTTTGTTATAATTTTCAGTGCATGATGTTAGTTCACTTTTATTTTTTAGGTGATTGGAGCGAAAGTCGTGACAAACGCGAGGACACCTGGATCTCGTTGCTATGGCTATGTGACTATGGCCAGTGCACAAGATGCTGAAAACTGCATAAAGAACTTACACAGAACAGGTATGTTATTTTATTATCTATTAAAAGTATGTATGTGACAGTGTGTGACAGGTTGTTGGTTTGTTCCCACTTGAGGAAATTAAATATTTAATATATTCATTTCTTTGCTTTGTTGTCTGAATGACAGCTATTGATTTGCATAATTAAACATATAGATTCAAAATTTGAAATCTTGATATATATTTTAAAATGAAAGTAAATTATTTTATGATAAATTTTAGAAATAAAAATATCAATAACAATACTCTTTCAGAGTTACATGGGCGTATGATATCAGTAGAGAAAGCGAAGTCGGAGTCTGAGTCATCATCACGAAGACAATCCTCTGCACGCCCCGAGCGCCGCTCCAGCAAGGAACGGAAAGATGATACAAAAGAAAATAATGTAAGTTTTACAGTTTTCAAGTTTAGCTCTATAAAATACCAGATGTCTCGATTTTCACAGATTATTCCACATACAGTAATATTTTTTTTATTATTTGGAGTTTTTTCTTATTATTTTGAGTTTTTAACAAATAGAAGTAATTTGTACTTCTAGTTTATTCGTCAGTTCATAAGTTATTATTCTGAAAACTAATAACTACTCTATAGTAGAAGAAGGCAGTTGACCTTACATGGTGAAACAAAACAGTATTGTTCAAGTGTAGTACCGTTTTTCCATTATAAACATTTTATATTGATATCTATCAACATTGGAAGCTTTATTTAGAATTAAAATAAGTGGAATAATAATAAAATAAATCCTTAATCTTCCTTAATAATCTTTGTTGTCCCGCTTTTTACTTATTAAGAAAACCTTATAAGTAATTCTAAGTTTGGAATATTGCTTTAAAAATGTTTAAAAATATCCCGCTTTTTATTTAAAATAAATGCTTATTAAAAATTCCGCTTGTATGTCTAAAAATATAGCATTCATTGTGACCATAACTAGAAAATAAAAATAATAGCAAATCCTATTGTAAAAATTTTTATTTTCAACTCTAATAGGTAGGTTAATTATCATAAGTGAAAGAAATATACCTTTTTATTTACCATTTTTATTTATAGGAAAATAAAGAAGGTGCTGAGAAAAGTGAAGCAAAGCCAAAGAAAGAAGGTGAAGTATCCGGCGCTGAAAGTACAAGGTCCACATCTCGTACGCGGGAAAAGTCGCACAGATCTGACAAGGTAATTAAAAATTAAATATTATGTTAAGGAGTTCATAGATATTACAATGGACAACACATACATATAAGGCTTGTTATAATGACCTTTAATCAAGTATTCAGAAACATTTTACCTATATCAACCATAGTAAACCCAATCCCTAAATAGGCAAAAGTATATAATTAAGTTATAGAAAAAATCTTATCAGAATATATTACTATAATTATTTAAACAGTGTTAGGTAATGTAGAGAAGAACTCGGTAACTTCATTGCAACATGCATGTTAAAGACTATGCAAATTGGATACTCCACTTTTTGTTGAGTGGGTAAACCCTAGCAAAAGCTGGGATTAATGCTGGCTTTTTTCCTAGAAAAAAGATATGAGATTAGATCAGTATGATCCAAGTATGTGGTATGCTTTAAGGAGATACTTAAAATGTGAAATAACATTCGCCTCCAGTGTGCCTAATATCAAATTCGTGAATATCTTGTACCAAGTATGTTGTACAAATTAATTGATGATAGTTCTTCTTTTTGTGAAATATTGGGAAATATGGATGATATACCTGTTGTTCTTGTTCCTTCTTAGACAGAAGTTTAATAAAAAAAAAAAAACAAGGAACAACATTATAAATAATTTATTTAAATAATTATATCATAAAAAGTGTAATTACTTCATATTATTTTGATATGAATATTTCTGTACGCAGGAGAGAGCCAGACGCAGTTCGCGGAGTCGCGAACGTAGGCGGTCACCAAGAGAAGTGCTTTCATTTTCTAAAATATGGGTATGTTTACGTAAATTAAGTATGTATCATTTTATATAGCTTTATGATATTGATACAAGACGAATATTTTTATATTCTTTGATGACTTTAAAACAATAAAAAAAGATTTAAGATCAAAAATAATTGAACTTTATTGGAAAACTATCTAAAAATGTACAATTGTGACAGCTTTGTTATAAGTAATCATAAAATATTACTTTTAGCAACGTGACGACAAGGACTTCCTTGAAATTCGTTCAAAAACACAAAAAAATATTAATATATTATCCATTGAGAAAAGATTGATATATGATGTATCAGTTGTCATACAGCAGTGTGCCCCGCAGAAGGAGCGCGACGTGGCGCGGGCGCGCGAGCGGTCGCGGGCGGCGCGCGAGGAGGAGCGCCGGCGCCGCGCGGCCGAGGAGGCGCTGCGCGAGCGCGAGCGCCGCCAGCGCCAGGAGAAGCACCGCCTCGCCCTCGAGCGCGAGAAGCTGCGCGCCGAGAGGTAAGCGGAACGATGTGCGACTGAGCAAACACGTTCATCTATCTGTATGTCAAATAAATATACTTCTTTCTTTACAGAGAAAAAATTGAACGAGAAAAGAATGAACTCTTGAGACTGGAACGCGAGAGACACAGATTGGAACGTGAAAAGTTAGAATTGGAAAGACTCGAATTGAAGAGAGCTCAACTGAGGTGTGTATTGTTACTATTATTGACGTATTAATCAAACATCAATAATTATAGTTAGGGCGCTTCCATAAATTACTCTCACATCCTTGTCACAGGACTCTGTTCTACCCAGTGTGATATCACTTCCCATAATTTACAATTTTACATCTACAAGTTATTAAATTAGAATTATTTTAAGCTATTTAAATTTTTGTGAGGAAACTGAATGTCCCAAATGATGTGACCAAGTTCATAAGAAAGTTAATAATTGTATAGTTGTAATTTAAGCAAAGTAAAATAAACATAGTTGGCATACGCAGATTGGAGGAGGAGCGTCGTAAGCGCGGCTACGAGAGCAGCGCGTACCGCAAGGCCGCCAGCCCGCCGCCCGAGCCCGCCTACGAGCGCGACTCGCGCCACAAGCGCCCGCCGCCGCCGCCCATGGTACGTCGCTCGCGTATACCAGATCACCGAAATATTTCAAATTTCATTCCCCCAACTGAAATCAAAGACGACACATACCAATTTATTTTTATTAACATTAATGGAATTGCGTTTTGTTTTGTTACCAGATGAAAGTTTCCGATTTAGTCTTAACAACTTAAGTACCAAACTATGGTAGAGAAAGGTGTTGAGTACCACCCAACATGTAATGTTTCAAAAACTGGTGGTGTAGAATTGAAATTTCTAAACAGTAAATTTCCTCTGCCTCTGTTGTGTAAAAAAATTCAGAGGCTGCTACGATTCATAGGCTGAATTTGAAAAGAAAAACTTATGTTTATCTTTAATATTTGTCGGGTCATAAGAACCCGGTCTTTCGGTAGACTTGCACAGATAATTTAATAACTGTTGTTTGACTATACAGACAGCTAGCCGCAGTCAGTTCGAGGCGCCCCCGCCGCCGCGCTTCGAGATGACGGCCGCGTACGAGCGCGGCGCCGACAAGCGCGACCGCGAACGCGACTACAAGCGGGACTACCCACGACACGTCTCTTGTAAGACTACATTTCATATTAGACTAATTAAATATTGAGACATGTGACTGTAAACGTTGATTAGTTCCATGTCATTTTTGTTTGTAACTTTTTTTTTATATTTAACATTTGGCTTATTTGAACTAGTGTGGCTCCAGAGTCTAATGTGTAGAAGAGAAGAAAGTGTTAGTGTTGCTCGTGAACATATTTATTTTGGAAGCGACGCTCTTACACATAAAAACTGAAAAAAAAATCTATTACGACGTTGACGCACAATGCTGAAGTCTGTCTAGGCATTGTGGCTACGCCGCATAAAGTTAGACCACAGGCCGCACATATAAAAAGATGAGCGGGAGACTAGAAAGAAAGCTTACTTTACTTCTCTCGCATCTCGCACTCCTGCTTGCGTGTCGTCGTGGTCAATTAGGAGCTCATATGTGACCTCATAAGTACCTTACTTATTTGTACTTGACAAATTGCCTTGGAAGAACACAATATTAACGATTTTAACGGTTTGAAAATGATTAATATTAATGCTTTTGATATTTCCCCGAAACCAAAAAAATATCACTTTTTTTACTATTATTTCTGAGTGCGTTTCTCATATTTTTCTTATTTCTTCAGCCTGTTAATTGTTTATTGATCTTATTAAGACTAAAAATTAAAAAAAATTATCGCTGTTGCCTTTGTCACTCTTATACAACCTACATGTCACATATTTACTTTTATTAAAATTTTATGTATTGAAACATGTTCACTATATTTTAAAAGCCAATAATTACCCCTTGACAGGTCGGGTCGGCCGTGCGTTAATATATATTACAAAATCTTAAAACATAAATCCCTCCAAAAAGGCAAATGTGAAATGGGAGGCGAGTTCGTTAAAGAACTTTGATATTATATTAATAATAACATGTCGTAATCTTTTATTCATAGTAAATATTGAAATCTTCTTATTACATTCTGTGGTGTAACATAACAATTAATACCTACGTTATTTTTACTTCCCTTTTGCTAATCGTTTTTAGATTTTTTTTGCAGTCAGTTGATCATTTCGAAGTTGGTTGAGTGTTTATTAAGTGAGTCAGTCATAAGAATATACAATATACAATTTTATTTTAACATTTACACAATATTTAGGGCTCCCTTAGTATAAGTTCAAAATTAGCTTTTTCGTCTTTAATACTAAAAAAGCTATGCGCGAATGATGTAGGTTCATATTTTTGAGGTTTCAGTGTGTACTTTTTAAGGAGCCACGATAAACCCGACTTCATTTGTACTCGTGCTAATCTTGGACCTGAAAATTAAAAATTGTATAGTGGATATTTGTAAGTTTTTTTGAGGAGCTAATCAACATAACATTAGGTATTTTTTACATGTTTTAGGAGAAAATTTAGTGATAGATAAAGGTAATCAAAAATGTTCTTCCATTATTTAACGAAAAAACAAATCACTCGGTCTTTGTCTAACTATAGCGAACAAATATTTCTATAAGTAATGCTATAATAGTTGTTTTTCCAATTATAAGGAAACGACAAGATTTACCTTATTTACATTAATAAAATATATTTACCTAAACATTTGCGATTTCCTTCACCAAATGGTATATAAGAGAATCTTGCTATTTTTGATATATTATTTGCTGAAAATCTTTCAGGGTCAAACACTGCTGGATTAGAGAATAATTTTTCGTCTCTGTGTAACGCGTATACTGGTATAATAACCACGCTATCCTTTTCCATCCTGATTCCACTTGGTAAAGTAACAGCCTCTGTACATCGTCTCTGGATTGATCCTATCGGTGGATATTTCCTCAAAGCTTCATTTAGTACCATATCTAAATATTCTAATTTCTCAATATCTTCATATGTAAGGTGGCCATTGGTCTCATCAAACATTTTATCAATTTCATCATGCACCCTCTTCAGGATATCTGGATTACTAGCCAGTTCGAGTAACGTGAAATGCATGGTTGTCGCTGAAGTGTCTACTCCTGCCAAGAAGAAAAAGAACGCTTGAGCCGCTATAACTTCATCAGTGGCTTCCATTTCGTAACCAGTTGATTGGTCTTTCATAGTCCCTTGGTCTTGTAGTTCCACACACGTATCGATAAAGTCGTGACGTTTCTCTCCGCTTTGTTCGCGTCTGCGTAGCTCCAATATTTTTTTGACAGTTCCTAAAAAAAAATCTTCATGATCTCCGAACAATTTGAAATCCATTAAATAAAAAGTCAGCGGTGATATACTAGATATTACTGCTTTTATATTTACTATTATCGAGGGAGCGAGTGCACTTCGCGTCATTTCCAAGAACGGAGAGTTCATAGTACTCTTACTTTTGGCGTCAATACCAAATAGAGTTGCAGCAATGGACGACGCTGTATAATTATATAAAGTATTGTACGTATCACGATGTACGCATTTGGTTTCGTCGATGTACTGAGTAAAATCTTGAGCGCACTTGTCCATTATATAATACATATTTTTCAGCTTCATTCTTGTAAAAATTGGTGAAAGTTTGTGACGTAAAAGCTTCCAGCGTGGATAATTGTCTATAAGCAATACATTATCACCTAAAATATCGTTAGGACTATTTTTAATTCCTCTGCTGTGGAAATTGAGAAAATTGCCTTGAAATATTGCCTGTAAATCTCGTAAGTCTTTGACCAGTAGCACAGGTGATCCCAAAAAAATACCAATATGCTTTTCATTTGGATGCGCATCAAAAATTTCCTTATAAATCTCGGATATAGATCGCATGCCACATAAAAATTTTAATAACACTCCATCAACTTGCAAAATGCCACGTTTCTTCCAAAAATCTCCATTTCTTCTTAGATACAAAACGAATAACACGACGCATATTATTAACAATAAATACAACATTTTTAGTCAATTGTAGTTCAGTCACTAAGATAGGTAAAAGACTGAGTGTTCTTAACTAATGAATTATATTAAGAGGCCAATCGTTGCGCTGGAGCACATATACGTGTGTAACTAAACATGACAGGTTCTTATTTCGATCCTCACTCGAGGAAATAAAATATTTATTTATATTTTCATCTTTTCGCTCTGGTGTCGGTGCAAATCTTGCTAGATTTCGCCACTCAATAAGCAATGGCTCCAGAAATTTTTACTAACGCAGCCACCGTGATAGTCAGTCTGGCTTTAAACTTAGCTTTGCTAAGTTGTGAGTGCATATACATATTTCTTGACCTAAATCATAATAAAGAGTTCATTAAATTACATAAATCTGAATTTCTTCGACTAACAAAATGTAGTTTATTATTTTAAAAGCAAATTGTACCCTAAGATAAAGTAACTTCAAACTGTAAGCGTGTACATATATTGTGGGTTCTAGTGCCATTTTGTCTTATTTCCATTTCGCCACTTTAGCATTATTATTATTCTTCTTGTTTACTCTTGTATATGCGAGATAGTGTGCTTTACGCTATAACGGGACGGGACGTTTTAAAATTGTGATTTTTTTTTATTTGCAGCCAGCAACACAAAATATCCAAGCAATGGCAGTACCACTGAAGATGCACGACAACAGTTACCGCCTGGTACCAGACCTAAAGAACCAGCGTATGTTATTTTTTTAAACAGATTAGATTAGCTTCACGCTATATCCTGCACACAGCAGGGTAGGCAGAGGGAACCTAGTGTTAAGACACTCCGTTCCCCACTTTCTGCCGAATTTTAGAGGCATTGCGTGTTGAGTGGCAGAACTCAACGCCGCGCTTTGCCTCGATACCAGAGCGAAGAAATGGAAATATAAATTTAAGTAAATATTTCATCTCCTCGAGTGGGGATTGAACCCACAACCAGTCGGTATTACAGTCACACTTTGTGCCACTGCGCCATGACTGGCCTCAAAAAAGATTTCTGTTTATTTTTTTTTAAACAAATGACAAAGATTTCTGTTTGTTAAATGTATAATGTCGTATTTGCACATATTTCTTCATATTTTCGTGATATCATCTCTTTAAAAAAAATCTATTGTAAAAAACAAATTTAAAATTGTTTTAATTAGATATGACTATGATCCCACGATTAATTTATATTCTGAATAATAAACCGAGTAAATCATTTTAACGTTTTAGGTAATCAAATAAATAAATTTGTTAGTTTTTTTTTTTTAAAAAAAGACGCGATTTTGAGTCGTTTTCTAAAAAATATTTTATTATCCCTGAATTGTTGTTTTTTACAGTCGTTCATATGATTCACGAGAAGGCCGTTCTTATCGACCGTCGCCGCCGGGAAAACCTGAACCAAGGAATTGGAACGCCTCCAGTCGATATACAGATGCAACTACCACTTCAAAAGGTAATAAATTAGGTAGGCCGTAATCATTTTTTAGACTTATTGAAAAATACTATTAGTTAACATCATTTTTTGAGACAATCAACTTTTTCCAAATTTGAAATATTGTGTTTTGTTATTTTATCTGACACTGACCGCAGACGCTCAGATTCCCATAAAACACTTTCGTTGCCCATTTTCCACAGAATTCCAGAGACGACACCGCGCTTTGCCTCGTTGCCCAAGGGAAGAAATTGTTTTATTAAATGTTTTCAAAACACATTTCATTGTTTCACAGTAAACATACAAAAATATTTTTAGAGGAAATAATAATTAAAAAGTAGTTTGTTTCGATTGAATCAGTCGATGCCCTTAGTGAGTGAAGTGTGGTCCACAGGCAGCGGCGGCGCGGGCGGCGGAGGCGCGGGCGGCGCGGGCGAGGCGTGGGGCGCGGGCGGCGACGCGCGCTACGGCGGCGCCTACGAGGCGCGCTACCCGCCTTACGCCGCGCCGCCGCCCGCCGCGCCCTACGCCGACCGCTACCCGCCCGCCGCGCGCGACTACCTGCGCAAGTACTGACGCGCCCCCACAAGTACGTGCTCTACAGGAAATTGTGTCTTATTTATTGATCACTCAAATGCGTCATTCAATATATGTACTAAATTTATAACATCCTTAGCGATCACAATTTACTGTCCAAGAATTTGTAATATAAATTGTGTGTTGTTTGAAATAGATCATATTCAATTCTTATTATTTATATACGGCATTTGTTTACTTTCATCATAGCATGACATTTAGTGCTTTATAGCAAACAAGGTAGATAGAAATTCTAGTATTAAGACACTTAATTCCCCATGTTTTTTTTTATAAATTATAATGCCTCGTTTTCTCTTCTGGCCAGATATTGGAAATAAAAGTATTCTTTGGCCATAAGGGAATCGAACCCACAACAACTACATTCACAGTCGAACACTGCCACAATCACCTGTATTATCTCATTACATCTACTACTTTTTTTCTTTGCAGAGTCGTGACAAAAGACTTCTTCTGTACAATTTTCGCCATGTTTCAGTGTTTAATAATTATATTTTAGTTGTTAATTAGATTATTTTTCATTCCTATTAATATTTTACTATATACATATTATAACTTTGCTTTTGTATAAGTAAAACTCTTTACATTGTAAAGTTTTAAAGGGGGAAAATCTATTGTGTAGTACTTTTAGTATATATTTTTGTTTCTTTACTGTTCTCTTTGTATGATTAAATCATCACATACTGTGTGTACTAAACTGTTCACAAGGTGACCAAGTGTGATTGTTGTAATATATTTTAAAGTATAAATATTATAAAAAAATTGATGAAAAATTAATTTGGTTTTTTCAATAAAGAATAAAGTAGCACGGTTAAATTGTCTTTTTTTTCTTATATATAAAAGCGAAGGCATGCTTTTTGTTGTTTAACTACTGAACTCAACACCCTGAAACATCATTTTTGCTGTAAATACATGAAGCGTTAAGTAGTTTCTTCCTGTTCTCAAGATATACAATGTTCATGAATAAATGATAATTTTATATATTACTTGATATTTGTATATTCGATTTCTTGATAACAAAAAGGAATAATGTATCTGGAGTTCAGAGACCCTGTTTAATAATTCTGATATTTTTGGTGTCACTTGTGGAAATGAAAGCATATCATTTTTATTTTCTCTTATGTGGAAATTAAACCATCATCATGTGTACAGTCATTAAATCAATTATAGCAACATATTTATCAATAAATTGAGATGTTTTTGTCACAACAAAATATAGGATACAATTTAATAATAATTGTAACAGAAGAAAAGGTTAAATGTCAAAGGTGGTGGTACAAATAAAAAACAATATGGTTTAATACTCAATTCTTAATTACAATTTTTACAGATCTATTTGTCCAAACATTTTACATGTAAATTTAAATTTCTATAGATATTAATTATTATGTGGAGTGGAAAATAACATTCGTAACTAATTACTAATAGCAAAATCTTATTTCGCATTTTTTTTTCTAGTATCTTATTGACAACTTTGACTTAGAATCCGACACCTTGTTCATGTTTTTTTTTGTTTATATATGTAAAAAGGAAGAATTAAATCAACAATTACATTATAATATATCTATATGGCTAACATAACAAATTACTTCGATTTTGAAACGGTACTAAAAATAATAGCAAGCATTATGCCATTTTTGTATTTATCTCTTACAATATATATAGAATAAAATAATTATTTTTACTTAATTCTGAAAAGTTATTCCAAAGTGGAATATAGATACAAAAATAAAACAATACATTTGATAATGTTTATTTATAAACTTGTCAAATATCACAACAACTAAAACAGTCTATTTAAAAAAAAACAATAAGAACTCTAGCAAAATGGCTTGCTATGGTCTTAAAAATCTAAAGCTTGGCTTGAAAGAAAGCTTATATAGTAAAAATTATGCATTATATGCATTCCAAAACCCCCACCAATAGCAATACATATTAGATTTATTAACAAATTATAGGTTCATACGTATAACTACAAGTTTGCAAAGAATTTGCACTTTCACAAAAAAGAGCTGAATGAGAAGGTATGATATTATCATGTAAAAGATTATTTGATGGTGGTTGAGGAGTTGAAACATCTTCCTCAATAGATTTTAATGCTGTTTTAGCAGCTTCCTGACCTTGAATGGCAGCCAGACGCAGTAACCTGATTGCGGTAGCTCTGTCTTTGGCCAAACCACCCCGTCCTTGACCATAGTAAATGCCAAGGTTATAAAGGGCACCGGGGTGTTTTAATGCAGCAGCAGATCTGTACAGCTCCATTGCCTATAAAAAAAGGTGCGTAACTAAACTCTTCACAATATGTACTTTTAATAATTCATATTTTTTCTAGAAATGCTCTTGGAAGACAATATATTGATTTTATTTTGAAACAACTGTAAAGATAATGAGGAGGAAGGATTGCAAAATTGTAAAAATCCATAAAGATGTTGATTCCCTCTCAGTGCAATTAAATATTTTCATTTCCTCAAATAACAACATAAAGCTCCACATTGAGTTCTGCCACAAAAAACACAAAATCTTAGGGCCGAGTTTGAATTTCTTAACACCCTCCCTTAATTCCCTCAGCCAGCTTATGAACAGAGTGGTACATAAAAGGTATAGTGAAAAGTATAGATAAAAATATATAAGAAATACACACCATCTTCTCATTTACTACTACTCCAAGTCCTAACTCATAGCACAAACCTAAGTTATATAGAGCTGGTGCATGGTTACGATGTGCTGCAGATCTAAAATTAATAAATGATTAGTATAACATTAAAACTATTTGTGAATACTGATTTATTAAATATAATAATATTTTGTATCTATGACAATGTTTTATAAGGATAATATAAATATTTGTTTACCTAAGTAAATTGAGCCCATCTTGATGTTGTCCATTTTCAATGGCAGCTAGGCCTAGTTTATTTTCAATGGAATTGAGAACTTCACCTAAATCATTTTCAGATTTTTGCGAACTATTTGCGCTGGTGCTTGTACTTGAATTTCTATCATTTCCTCTGCTCTGATCATTTGAGATCAAATGAACAGTTGAAGGATTATTGAATAAAGGATCTTCAAATGTGGATTGTATATTAAGAGGTTTTAAGTCTCTTTTACCAATAGAAGCCAAGAATGGTAAACATTCCAACAAAAAACTGTTTCTGTGGAATCCATTTCTATTTTTTTCAATACCTTGCTTTTTAAAGCTAAAATGTATTAGCTGACTTGTATACCAACCAAATACAAGGGCACTACTCTGCAAATTAAAGATGAAAAATAATATTAAAAAAAATATTATACTATTTTTTTTATATTTCGAGTCCTAAAGTATCTATCTATAAATAGGTTAAATATAATTTACCCATGTAATGGCACCAATCCAAGAACGGTTTAATTGCTCAAAGTTCCATCTCTTGTTATTCGTATCATTTCCACTTTCAAAAGAATTCCAACATTTCTTTGCACTAAACCAACAACAAGGAGAATTGATATTTTTATTTTTTTCTTCAGTAATATTGCTATTCGAGGAATTAATCACAGTAGAACCGCGTTTATCAAAATGGTTAGCACTCCTCTCAAACGTATCTCTAATTCGACGCGATACATATTTCCACATTTTAACGTGATAAATATTGCGAATGATAATTATTTAAAGCACATCCATCTTGAAGTAGCAATAAATATTATATTGCTATTGAAACGACATTACAGTGTAACAAATATCATGTGTTCTCATGAATTCTAAAAATAGCAATCACATTAAATTACCACTATGGACTAAAATGTAAAAGTTATTAGCCAACAAATACACAATAAAATTCAACATTCAAGAAGGCCCCAAGGACCCAGAAGGTAAAAGCCATAGATTAAATATAAATTATACGATGACATTTCCTAGACTTGTGTCAGTCTCAGTGGTCAACTAGCGACTTTTATATAAATATTTATGGCAAAATTTTATGTACATAAACAAGATAATGTTCATAGGTTATTACAAATAATTTTATATACATCTACACTGTAATGTTTTATAATTTTTGATCTTATATACATCAGACACAGATCTAATAATTAAGACGTCATTTTACTAATGTCACGTGACATCTCCTTACTCCTTGTTATTCGCGGGAAAACTATGAAGTTGTATTTGTATGTGATGGTAAATAATAAAAAAAAGTAATTAATAATTTCATACATTTTTCTCTTATACACTGACACTTTAATTTTGACGATTGCTTGTCTTAATATGTGTGGTCGTACTGGATTGTAAGTAATTGGGCATTTAAAGAAAAAAATAAACATTATTGTTTACCGTAATTCGATTATATTCCAAATCTGCAATTCACATCATTACAGGACACTAGATAAGAATCATGTTCAAAGCGCTTGCAGCTATAAACCAAAAGGTGGCGGAAATTATTTTGTTAAGCCTGATTGGCTTCCAGAATACAACGATGGTAAAGATTATGAACCCTCTTATAATATAGCTCCAACCGATGTTACTCCCGTTTTGATCTCTAATAATGGCGCAAATATTGAAAATAATCAGAGTAGGGCCCTTAAACCAATGATGTGGGGAATTATACCTCCGTGGCATAAAGTAAGGATTTGCATACAAATAATATTTTGTTTAAAACGATTACTATAGTAACTTAGTTTTTTTAATTAACAGGGCGATTATAAACGACACGGTCTTAGCACAAATAATTGTCGTATTGAAAATATTAAATCTTCAAAATTATACCAACCTATATTGACAAATGGAGGAAGATGTGTAGTAATTGCAGAAGGATTTTATGAATGGCAAACAACTATTAAATCTAAAATAAAACAACCTTATTACATATATGCACCACAAAATGAAAAAATCAGGGTAACAGAATTACACATGTTTATTTCATTTATTATTAATTTACTTTAATAAAAAATTAATCAATAAAAGGTTAACATGGCTCAATGGAGCACCATCTGAGTATAAATAAAAGAGTTGTGACTTCAATTCCCAATTGGGATGTAAAATATTTTTTTTATTTTCTTGCTCCGGTAAGAATTTAACACAATTAAATTAAGAAATGGAGTGTCTGTAATTAGTTCAGACACTCTTATGTAAAACAAACAAGGTTCTCTGCCTACTCTACTAAATGATATAGAGGGATACAAAGTTAAGTTAGGAAAAAATAATATTATACAGATTGATGATCCCAGTACATGGAACAATGAATTTAATGAATCATATGGTTGGAACGGTGTAAAATTATTGCATATGGCTGGTCTGTACCATGTGTGGCAAAATGATGAAACAATTATATACTCTTATTCTGTTATTACTATGAATTCAAATAGCACACTGGATTGGCTTCATCACAGAATGCCTGCCATTTTAGACAGTGAGGAACAGATAGATGTAAGCATTTTTTTCTATTATAAGACATGATTAAGACTGCCAAACATCTGGGATGGGGATTATCATCAGAGTTAGCGTCCTAGTTTTCAGGACAACTCCTGAATTATATGTAAATATACGGTTTATTTTAATATTTTTAATTGATGCCAAAAAGTTGCTAGAATTGTTTGAAAGAGTGTGTAATTTTATTAGTATTTATTATATGCATGTTGTATTTTAAGATTGTTTTGATTAAACAAATCATTATTAAGGTTTAGGTGAATTAAAAAAAATTGACAACACAAAAAGTGTGACTGTAAAATTGACTGGTTATGAGTTCGAAGCCCACTCGAGGAAAAGAAATATTTATTTAAATTTATACTTTCATTTCTTTCTTCTGGTGTGGGGGCAAAGCGCAGCGTTGAGTTCCATCACTGAACACAGAACTGAACGGAATGTTTTAACACTGGATTCCCTCTACCTACAATGCTGCGTGCAGGATAATGTGTGAAGCTGATTTAATAAAAAAAAATCAAAGCAATCATTTTTTATTGGATTAATGTTTTACCACAGTGCCCATGAAAAAATAGGCATTTAAATATATTAAAACTTCCACAGGCATGGCTTGATACAAAAAATGTCAATGAAAATATGGCTCTTGGGTACCTGAAGCCAGTTAAATTATTATCCTGGCACCAAGTGTCGGTCGAAGTTAATAACTCCAAAAATAAAACATCACAGTGTAATAAACGTATTGTCGAGAACAAACAAAAACAAAAAACTTTAATGTCTTTCTTCGCCCAAACACCAAAACGTAAATCTCTTGAAGAAAATACTAAGGATGTAAAAAGAATAAAAATGTAATTTTTTCAAATATTTTTAATTTTATTGATTTGTTAAAGCCAAAACCTCATAAAATTTTAATTAGTAAATAACAGTAACAAATACAATATTTTTTTTATTAATAATAAAGAGAAAATAAACTTCATACACTGCTTTTTTTTCAAGTATAAACAATCCTTAAGAGATTTTTTTTTTCTTATTTTACCTCTATAAACAAAGTACAGGGTTGACTTCCATGGTTTACTAAATAATGTTTAAATTATGGCAGAAACTTGAAAGTAGAGCATCTTGAGCTGTCATGATCTATCATGCTATATACATGTCACTGTGTGACTTAAAAGTAATCTGTCATCATCAGAGTGCACCTCCACGCAATAGTTTAAATCACTTTATTTTAACAAGAATGTTAATCCTTGTATCACTTAAAGCCCTGCTTGTTCCCAAACTTTTCTTGATCAAGGAACACTTTTATATCATTCTTGGTAGCACTATTTGGTACTAGCACTACACTACTATGCATTTAGGTATAATATAAATTAACTCTATCAAACAAAAACTTCGCCTCACCATCCTCAGCCATAAAATTTAAATCATTTACAGACCATATTTAGGCTTCTATGGGCCACTACTAGGGAACCAGTGACTTAAAGTAATGAAAATACTGTTGAGACCATTGTGGCACAGTGGTACAAATGTGTGACTTTAAATGCGACAGTTGGGTTTTAAATTCCCACTCAAGTAAATTATATATTTAATATTTTCGATTTCCCCATCTGGTAACGAGACAAAGCGTGGCGCCAAATGCCACCATTCTTTATGAACCTAGTGTTAGAATGTTGTAACACTAGGTTCCCTCGGCCTACCCTGCTATATGTGGGATACAGTGTGAAGCTGGAAATAGAAAGTAAATCCAAATGGACTTAAACATAATCTGATTATTCGATTAATACACATAATCTCTTTAATATCACAAACAAGTAATTACACATTGTCAATTCTGAATTGTCTGAAGTCTGCCTCACAACGAATAATTTTATGAGTATTAAGAAAGTCCCTTACAAAGCTTTGTACTTCATATTCACCTGAAAATAATAATAATATTTATTTATTCTAGCCTAATAAGTAGGAAGACATTGTTTAGTATTTTTATATTGTATGACAGTTCTGTTCCCATTCTTTAGCAAGAGTAGAAATATGTAAAACTAAAAATTTCTTGTAACATTTTGATGGAGCTTGATAATCATTTATAGTGGTTATTATTGGTTTAACTGGCTTAGTACTCTTGGATGCAAATCAAGAACTTTTGATGGGTTTTGGGGACATTTACTTTCTTAATCAATTTAAAGAATATATTAAAAAGATATATTTTTGTCTCTCAACATGTTTAGTTTAGTAATAATACTTTGTATTTACATTACATAAATTATCTTGCTTTATCTGTAGCTAACATATCAAAAAATTATAAAAATATGCTTACATGGATACTTGCTACACTGGTATATAAGTTTGATTAAATGTTTTGCTAGTGATTTAAACAAACTTTTGCCCCTAATTCTTCCCTTTACATAATAGGGAGTTAATATTTTTACAACCCATGGAGCAATCCTTTCCTTACAACTGATTATAAACTCTGAATTTTCTTCTAAAGGTGATACAACAGTTTCATCATCACTGTCTTCACCAAAAAGATCTTGCAACATTGCCTTTATCTAAAAAAATATAAACTATTTTCAAATATAAATATTACATACTTTTTCTAGTGAAGCTAGATTCAATACACACATTAGATGATGGATCTCAATGCCATGCTTTAATGCCACCTAAACTAGGAGAATAAATATAAAATTAATATTCAAATTAAAATAATTTATTTCCAACACTTTATAGTCAACACTTTATAGTCAATAAATGTCTTACTGCACCACAACCTGATTACCAAAGCCATGAATACTATAATTATATTTAATCATAGGAAAACTTACTCCAGCCAATTTATTTCTGTCACAGTCTCTTATTTGATCTAGCAATTCAAATAATTTCACTTTCTGAAAATATTCCTCACATAACCATTTACTTGGACGCCCTTTTTTAATTTTATTGCTAAGATCTTGGGAACTGCAATCATTGTTTACCAAAATGCCACTAAGTAGGGTCAGTCTATCATCTGAGTATTTCTTTTGTGACTCTTGACCATCCTTAACAGTTTCTAAGGAATTTTGAGTACCCTCTAAACTTTCTTTGGATTTTGATGTATTCTGAGGGGCACATAGATTTGCATCAAATAAATCATCATCATTAGGATCACCCTGAAATAATTTTTCAAGTTGTTGCATCAATTCATCAGAACTTTGTATCTCCATAGTCATCTGATCTTTTAGTTTTTTAGACAGTGTCATGTCATTTGAAATATTTTCTTGTGCATTGGATTCCATTTGTGACATTATGATTCTTTCACTCAAAGGATCACCGGCTGTTCTGGTCTGGTCTGATTGAGATATCTTTTTAAATTTCTTTCTATCATTACATGAACACTGACAATTACAATTACTGACAGTTGTTTGTGTCTTTTTATCATTATGAGGTGGATAATGAAGACAATCATACAATTTCCTGAATAATAATCCTTTCTTTGTATTATTTTTCAAATCTTTTATCTAAAATAGTAAATATTTATTTATAAATATATTGAAAAATGTTTGATATATGACATTTATAGACATACAACAAAATAATTCTTACCACATTTGTAATACTTGCTCTATATATTTGAACCACCATCGAAGCCTGCGCCGCTGATGTTTCTATTATCTTGGCACATCTCCATATAGCACTTGGCAGGTATATGTTTTTATTTACTAATTTTTGGTGGTTTTCATAATTTACTGACAGCAATTTAATAAGATACTCCATATAATGCTTACGAACCTGTTGTATTACAAAGGAGTAAATAACAATATAAAGCAGAGAGTAAGAATTTATAATTAGAATTTTTTACTTTCGATATGAGAAGATGTGGTTTAGAATCTATATTAGGTAAAGGCATCACAGTTTCGTCCGTTTCTCGTAGCCATTTTTCCACAATAGTATCAGATTCCCAATCTTCCATGTTTTGATTCATTATGTTTATATTTTGTTTTTATAAAAAATACAAAATATAAACAAGTAAGGAAGCAAACCGGCTGTCAGTGCATAAAAGTCAAAACCGATTTGACGTTTGTTAACATTTTATTATAAACATAAAAAGTATTGCAAATTAATTCGATCTTTTAAAAATGTCAATTACGGTATGATATCGTATCTATAAATTTACTCTGTTAACAGAACATGTAAATAATTATATGCACACAATGTCATCATAATAAATGGTTACGTTTCATTCAACTCCTAAGACCATTGTTAATTGTAGTTACGATAAATCTATGAACTTCCAATTAACTGATTCTAAAATTATGATTTTTGTCTGTGTGATCGATTAAATATTAAAACAATAGATTTCTTATTTATTGCATTTACATGCCACATGGAAAAAATGATATGATTACATCCAAGACTCGAGTTAAACAACAAAAAACACGTTTGAAGTAAATAAATTGAAACTATAAGGATTATAATTTCAATTTGAGATACGAGATGGATGTAGAAAGGTTGCCGGTTACAGGGTTAAGCCTTAGCTGCATTGATGAGACGGCGAAACATCAGCACAGCTGCGTGTTTGGCCGTGCACAATGCAGTGTTGGTACCGACGTTGTTATACGGTTGCGAAACGTGGGTATTATAGAAGAATCAAAGAAAGATGAATGCCGTGGAGATAAGATCTCTTCGTAGGATATGTGAAGTAAGGTTATCTGATCATATTAATAAAAAGATACAAAGAAGCGCAGGTACTAGCGAAGATGTTACAGTGAGAATGAAGAAGATCATCTCCAGCTGGTTTGGATATGTCTAACGAATGAGTGATGAAAGCGTGGGAAAAAAGGTTTATTATGAAAAAGTGAGAGGTAGGGAACATTGACCTCGGTTGACCATCAAAAACAAAGTATCAACACAGTATCATAGATATTGGAGGAAGGTCATGTAAATCATGTAAGCATGAGGGCCCCCCGGAGGGTATGTATGAAGTACTGCCCCGCTAGGCATATAGAGCGTGAATTTAAGTAAAATCTGCGGTCCCATGATTTCCTGAAAAAATGGTATTTCAACATTTGCTTTAAAAAAAAGACATGGCTGCCTGTAATGCCAATCACAAAATAAAGCCAAAAGGTCCGGTTGACCTAGAATTATGAAATTTGGCAGTTAGCATCTACAGAAATTCATAATATAAAAATATATATTTGTGGTTAAATCCTAAAAAAATAATAGCGTTAAAAGGATGGCGGAATTTGGTATTGAAGCTGCTATTTCAAGTAAAGTAGCAGATAAAAGGGCTCTGGCTAAGCTAAGCTTGGCTCGTGCTTATCCGGTAATCCAAATCGAATTTACAATAGGGATGAGTTCGATCAATTCGATCAATACATAACCTAAAACCGATTGTTAAGGAAAATTTACCATATCGATATATAGATATGAGATATGTTTTTAGAATACCGTTTTTAAAGAAACTTAAAACTCAATCATAGCAGTGATCTGAACCAAAACGTAATAACGCAAAACTTCGCAAATGCCAAACAGTTTTATAACATCCTCTGTTTGTAAGTTACGTATTCCGAATGGGTGTAAATGAGATAAGGCGAATATCTGATTAATTGATATTCGCCTATCTACCTCTCTTTCTCACTGTATATTCGCTTCATATCTTTTGTAAAGGTGTAAAAGATATGAAGTGAATAACTAACTAACTAACTAATACTAGCAGAATTGTGTTTCGGCGGTTTTCTTGCAACTACAAGTTTTTATTTCTTACTTTACGAAATCGAACTTCTAATTAAATGAATAAGATAGAAATTTGGATTTAAAATATGAATATGTATTTTAATATTATTTCAATTTAATTAATAGGTATTGTTTTTTTTCTTATGATAATATTACATAAAGTATAATTTTAATATATGTAATACTAATTATATATATTTATTATTATATAATGTTATACTTATGATTTGCGTTTATTGACAATTGGAAAAAAATATATCTGAAAATCGTTTTTGATATCGATACGAAAGCCATATATCGGTTTCATAACCGTTAGCGAAATATATAAAAACGATAACGCCCCTTACCATAGTTTTTGAGCATTCCCCAACTCTTCACAAGCGTCCATCAAAGCTCGTAATTTATCTTCAGGGGCGAGCTAGTCTAACCCCTCCCAGTCCGGTGACGCTGCCAAGACCAATCCAGGTTTTCCAGCATTAAGTCCATTTGAAAAAAAAACGCCATAGTTTACATCACTTTATAAGCCAAGTCAAACTCAATTTAACTCGATTTGTACCTCACTATGATGTGTCAACTCAAGTTGGTATTGTCATATTGATAATGTCAATAAATAAGTCATAAGTACACGATTTTAAACTTATATATTTTAATATTTAATACCAATAAACTAAGTTCTGACGCGTAAACTAAATGCGTACGTTTATATACGATATTATATTTTTTATATCACTTTTAATATTAAAAGAATAATACATTCAATGGCCAGTGCGGAACATAAATATTTGGCGCAATTTCTAAAAGATGTTCATTCTACACTTAGGAATAACGCAGCAGTAGTAGGAGCTGACAAAGCATGGTCAGACCACTGTTTAAATAAAGATATGTTAAGTACATATGCTTCGTATATGGAAAAGTTGGCTACCACACATTGGGAGTTAAATTCATCAAACGAACTTAGTTCTGCTACATCTCGTATTAAATGGTCTGCTGATTTTTGCTATGATTATTTCTACAATAATGGAATAAATAAGTATGATGAGAAAGAACAACATATAGGAAATACAATTGATGTAAGAGTTATAACTAAGGAAATATTTGTAAAACCATATAGGTTACTTGATGTTGGCAGCTGTTATAATCCTTTTAAAATATATGATTTTCTAGATGTCCTGGCCATTGATCTCTGTCCTGCCAACCACTCTGTAAAAGAATGTGATTTTCTTAATGTATCTGTTACCTCAGATACTTTAATAGATGGAAATAAAGTTATAAAACTTAAAGAAAATTATTTTGATATTGTAACATTTTGTTTTTTCTTGGAATATATACCCTCCTCAGAATTAAGAATACTTGCGTGCAATAATGCTTATAAATTATTGAAAGTGGGTGGTGTTTTAATAATAAACACACCTGACTCAAAACATGTCGGGGCAAATAGTAAATTAATGAAAAATTGGAGATATTCGTTAGCTTTGATGGGATTTTCTAGAATTAAATATGAAAAATATCGACATATGCATTGCATGGCATTTAGAAAATCTTTACATAAAGATATTGCCGTAAGATGGGCAGTTTTATACAAAGAACCTTACATGGACAGTAGTATACATATACCACAGGATTTCAACAAAACTGATGATAAATATGCAAAATCAGAAAACATTGCTATTGATGTCCAAGATTTTAACCATCTTCCATTTTTGGAATTAGATCAATAATATTTTGAAATGTGTGATATGTTAATATTATGCATCCTATTTTACATTAAAACTAATTTCATACAATTGTGACCTTGATTTTTTTTAATGAATTAATGATATTATAACTATCATTTGTTAAATAAATAAATAAAAATAGTCAGAACTTATTTATTCTTAATATTACAATTAAAGTTATTCAAATAACAAAAACTTTTTAATTATATTAATAATTATACAAATAGGGGTGCCAATTTTGTTTTTCTATACTGCTAAGCACCACTATTTAGCAGCATTAAATTTTGCTTTTCTCTTCTCTAATTTTTCTTTATTCTCGATATCAGTCATAATAGCCGACACTGATTGGCCAAACCTTTCAGCTCTCATTTTCAATTTCTCTAAATTATCAGATAATGTTCCTGATGAAGCAATAGCTGTATCACTATTAATTGAATTTGTATTCTGGTTAAATCTTTGTTTCCTTGCTTCCTTTCTCTGATCCTCACTCATTTTAACTGGCAATCCAAATCTTTTAGCACGCATTTCAAGTCTTGTTTTGGGATCAATATCAGCAGTAATCTTAATTTTGTTACTCGAGACACTTTTTTCTGGCTTATCTGATTCTGGAGCCATTATTTCCTTTTTGTCTTCAGGCGGTTTAACAGAATTTGACGAAACAGAAACTGATCTGTTTAGTACAATTTTTTTTGCAATAGTTTCTTTGCTTTCTGTCACTTTTGGTTCAGTTATTTTTCTTTTTAGAATCCTTTGCGGCTTACTTTCCGGAACTTGCTTTTCTGGAGAATTTTCCGCGAGTGCAAGTTCCTCGTTTAATGTATCAACAGCTGAATCGTCAAGGATATCATTCTGACTTTTGTCTTCTTCGTCTTCCAAAACACCGTCTGAGTCAATTTCATCTGAATCTAGATTGATATCCCCGTGATCATCCTCAGACATTGCAGCTTGAAGCCTCGCTACAAGTTCGGCTTTATCGCCGGCATATGAAAGTCCACGAGATTTCAATTCTTTTCTTAAATCTACTACCTTCATTTTGCTTACATCTGTCACAGTGGAATCAGCCATGGTATTTAATACTGCCTTGTTTTATAAATTTTACTGTACTGTTTATTTTAGTAAATCTTAGTACGATTTACAACCACAACGCATTGCTTTGGTAATGTTTTTTAAGATATAGATTAAAAATATTATTAAATGTCAACCCATACAGATAAGGTAATCGGTGTACATAGATATAAAATATTCTACATAATGTGAAATTAACAAATTGTAGACCATTTATATATCGCTCTTAAATCGGAGATGCCGTTTCATTCGTAGATATATAATATCTGAATGAAAACGGCAACAAAGATTCATCTCAAATTTGAGAGCGGTTTACAAATACAGAACGTAGCGTTTTATTGTTATTTCAATATATTTGTATATTGCTTCTTAAATAATAACAAGAGATTTTTATAGCATATAATTTTGTTTATAAATTATGGAATTTATTAATTATGAGTGACTAGCGAATAATTTTTCTTTTCTAAATCCCATTTTTATATTTTAAACATATTAAAGAAAAATATGTATTCTTTATTTTATTTTCTTTTAGTCATATTTTAATAAAAATATATTTTAGAATGTAGTATATAGCTTATTCTTTACAACAATATTTTAATACAATTTTCTGGCAAATCATATAAATCAAACTCATTGCTCAGGTAACAGCGCTTCTTTTGGATTTGACCTACAATAACCTTACTACACCTTTTTTAAAATTATTTTTTGTATTAATGGTAGACAATATGAAGATTTATTTTCCATCCAGTTTGTAAAAGCAAACTCTCTGTTATTTATTTACTTCTTATGGCACGCGCAATGAAAAATAATTGTAGTTCCAATATATTTAATATTTTTGGCGAGTTCAGAGACAATGAATGAATAATACTGTGTTTTCGAAGGTCAACCGAGGTCTCCCCTAACTCTTTTACCCCTCACTTTGTCATCATAAATTTATTTTGCCATTCTTTCATCACTCATTCGTTCGACGTGCCCAAACCCGCTGTGCACGTCCTTCTTCATTAGAATAAAGAAGGTGAGAACCGTGACCTCACTAGTATCTCCCATTCTGTGTATCTCTTCATTCGATCAGCTAAGCTGACTCTGTATATCCTACGAAGAGATCACATTTTCACAGCATCCATCTTTCTTTTATTCTTCTTCTGTGATACCCACGTTTCGCTGCCCTATAACAGCGTCGGTACCAACACTGCATGGTGTACCTCCAAACTCGCAGCTGTGCTGACGTTTCGCCGTCTCAACAATTCAGCTAAGTCTAAAGCTGAAAATTTGCTGTGAGATAGAAGCTGGGATATTATAAATAACGTTTATTGTGGCAAGTAGCATCTAAAAACTACCCCTGTTTATTAAAAAAAATGGAATTCACTAAAAATGTGTCCATACAGACAATGATAATTATTGAGAACTAGTCTTACTTATCTTACTTACTACTCTTACTAGGCACACTCGCGGCTTCGCCCACATACTACTTATAATTATTTTATTATGCTGCATTTGAAAATCAGCTTCACGCTATCCCGCACACAGCAGGGTAGTCAGAGCGAACACTTTCTGCCAAATTCTGGAGGCATTGCGTGTTGAGTGGCAGAACTCAACGCCGCGCTTAGCCTAAACATCAGAGCGAAGAAATGGAAATATAAATTTAAGTAAGTAAATATTTCACCTCCTCGAGTGGGCATAGAACCCACAACCAGTCGGTTTTACATTCACACTTCATGCCGCTGCGCCACAACTGGCCTCAAAAAATATTAAATATATATAATCATAAAGATACCACATTAGTATCGATACTGTACTGATAATAATAATTAAATAAAATAGATATACTACGGGATACCAAAGTTTAAAGCTGTTCATTTTGACAGGATATAAAACAGGATATCTATAGACGAATTACATACTTTTTTCATTCTTTCACAATAATACATCTGTTCCTTCCGCCTTAATATATTAGTATAGATGATGATAAGCATCTGAAGGTCAATCGTGGTCTCCTCCTACCTCTCTCACTTTTACTTTAAAAATCTTTTTGCTATTTTTTCATCACTTATCCATTGACACGTTCTTCTACGTTTTTACAGTAAAAAGTATCATTGGATTATTTCTAGTGAATCAGTGTATATCAATCAAGTAATGGACACGGAATTGCTTAGGACTGTCCTGCGAACAGATTAGAATAGTTGCTAGAATAAGGGGTGTTTACGATTCGAGGCAGCTGCACGTTGCGTCTAAATTTGGGAGTCGTATTATCACATAAGAAGCTCGAAGTTTGTAGATCCATCGATCAGGGAGGAATTAGAAAAGTGCTTCCAAAATATTAGACACCTGTGAAACAGGAAATGGAAATATTGATGCAGTTGCAAAATGTTGAAGCATGGAAAACACTATTTCCCTACTTTCCGTACAATTTTCGTGGCATCGTCTATTGAGTGGCGGAACACAGCGCCATTTTATGCCTTGTTACCAAAACGAAGAAATGTATAAAAAAATTTAACGTAGCGGATTTTTTATACGTTTTCTTAATAAGTATTTTTGTTTTCAAAGTGTAGAATAACAGTTTAAAAAAACTATATATGAATTCATTTTCTCGAGTGGGAACTGAACCCACAACTTTCGCGTTGAAAGTCACACGCTTGTGCCACTGCTTCACAACAACCTCATTAAGTATTTAAAAAAAATATATTGTATTTAAAGAAAAATATTTAAATATGCGTCTTAAGGTGTTAGTATGTGCGGACGACAAACGCAGTATTTCCCGCGTAAACTCTGACCCTGATCATAAATCTTAAAATCTCAATATTTTTTCATCATAGTTTTTTCTATCAACATACAAATTCAAAGTAAAAGTTTCAGCCATATCAAATTAAAACAGTTGTATAAAATAACTGTTACAGCAATTGGCAAATTTGTCGAACTAAGTACTTAAAGTGATATATTTTTTTTATTTATAAAGCGATTGTAATAAAATAAATCCTATATGTTAACGGTAGCTTATCAAAATCCAACAGAGAAAACCGCAGTTAAATCGGTTAAACCGATTCTGAGATTAGCGGAAACAAACGCACAAACATAAAATTTAAAACATCATTCTACTACATTAATAAAAGTCCCCAAAATATTTATTTCTTAAATATATTTCAAGTACAGACACCGATCCGCTCGATTTTATTATAAGTATAGATTAACGATAGCTGGTACATTTATAAAAATAAGTAAAAATCGATTAATAATTAATTAAATTATTTTTAATTTTAATTATTTTTTTAATTTTTAATTAGCTTCACGCTATATCCCGCACACAGCAGGGTAGGCAGAGGGAACCTAGTGTTAAGACACTCCGTTCCCCACTTTCTGCCGAATTTTGGAGGCATTGCGTGTTGAATGGCAGAACTCAACGCCGCGCTTTGCCTCGACACCAGAGCGAATAAATGGAAATATAAATTTTAAGTAAATATTTCATCTCCTCGAGTGGGGATCGAACCCACAACCATTCGATTTTACAGTCACACTTTGTACCACTGCGCCACGACTGGCCTCAAAAAAACGATTGATGTGCTAAAATTAGAAAAATACAATTTAAGACTAATCTGTGCGTTGCGAAAGCCTCGAAATCGTCGTCCATTCATTCAGCATTATTATAACCAAAAATAAACAGTATATCTAACGTAGTTTCGTGGCAATTTTTTTAATAAAAACTCGAGCGATCAATTACATTATTTTAATAAGCTATTTTTACGATCGATATTTGTGGAGTTACACCTAAAAATGAATATAGTTTAACAACGAATATTTTTAAAAAGAAATTAGTTAAGAAAAATATACCAAAGCAACACAATAAGATATATAAATATATTTTTTGATTTTTGGTTTAAAAAAAATGTTTGTAAACACTTATCATGATTAAACTTGTCTAGACTAAAATATAAAAAAAATAGGCTGAAAAATTATGAAAGATAGGCTGAGGGAACCTACTATTAGTACATTTTGTTCCCCACTTTCCGTTGAGTTCTGGAGGCATTGAGTGGTGAGTGGCGGAATTTTACCTCGACACCAGAGCCAAGAAATTAAATATAATAGTAAATAAATATTTCGTTCCCTCAAGTCTACACTCGAAAGCACAACCAGTCGATTTATTGCACACTTTGTGCCCCTGCGCCACGACTGGCCTAGACTACTTGTTAATTATTTAGTTAAATATTTAATACGATATTCATCTTCTTAAAATAATTTACTATTAATAAGTATAATCGTCATGAGTAACTTGATATTTGTTTTTTTCGAAGAACTACCTGTAGCCAATGTTTGTATGCAATAAAATAAAAGTATGTGGGGTATGTTAAAGAAAAATAAATTAGTATTTTGAGATTTTTATTTCAATATTGCTGTAAAACAACTATTATTGACACTTTAAATTATTAGAAGGTTATCATCACCCTCGGTTCGTATTTCACGACAGGGCTTTGAAATAAAAATAAATACCAGAATTAATATTATAGAATTTAATTAGGGTACATACAAACATTTCGTAATGTTGGAGTATAATGACGAAACTAAGAAGCACTTTGAATAGCTAGTGACAATTTTAGTGTAAGTAGCTTTTCAATTGATTTTTACTAAAGAATATCAATTATGCCGGAGAGGAGTCCTATAATATAATAATATATACGTGTAGCATAGTGTTAGATGTCGCCTTTATAAAAATACATGTATCTATTAATTATATAACTACAAATATTTGACAAACATAACATAATCTCATAACAAAAAAAAATCACTCTCAATACTGCTTTTGGTCTCTAAGTTAACATCCAATGCTAGCGGTTAGACGGACTCCTCTCCCGTTCACAATCACAACTAACGAACAGTCATTCGGTGAACGTGTGTTTTTTTTAAACCTTATTTATTTATATTTGAAATCGATTAAAACATTCCATAACTAAGTATTCTCTATAATAATAAAGGAAATCACACTGATATTTGTAAAGCCAACAAAACAAACATAAGCATCCACTAAAAAGTGTTAGCGTAAAACAACATAGTGCGACCGGTGATGACCGCGGACGTCACCGGCGCGCGACGGCGACGCGCGCGGGCGCGGGTCAGACGGGGCGCGGGCGCGCGGGCACGGCGGGCGGGTCGGGCGGCGCCGGCACCTTGGTGCGCGGCTGCGGCTTGGCGCGCGGCGGCTGCGCGGGCGGCGCGGGCGCGGGCGCCGGCGGGGCGGGCGCGCGCGGCGCCGGCGGCGGCGGGGGGGCGGGCGCGGCGCGGCCCAGCGACGCCAGCATCAGCCCGCGCAGCAGCGTCGCGCGCGACTCTGTCTCCGCTGTGTCCGCTCCGTTTGTGGCGCCTGTTATTTGGATCATTTAATGTAACGGGTGGCCTCTCAATAAATATCCGATTTTCAATGGTTTAGCAAATATTTGGGGATTTGTTTCTTTTTTTAATTTCGATTCTTGAAGAATTGGCGAATACGGCTCCACTGTTGGGTCTGCGGTCGTGATTTTTCTTCAATATAACCCACTAAAAGGCGTCTATTGCTATTTCGTACTGTACAATAACTTATTATAAATAAAATAATATTATTAATAAGATAATTATAAATAAATTTATAACTATCGGTTTATACATCTTGGAAATAGCGCCAAAATAAAAATCGTTTTTTAAAAATCTAAATTTAAAAAAAAAACTTTAGGGTATATACTTAAGGGGTACAGCCCCTTAAAAAAAAATACCGATAATTGTTTTCGATAGTAATTTCAAAAACTAATGATATTTACTTGATGACAACTGGTTGAAAAAGTATGTAACATGAAACAGTAAATAACTGTTATCCGAATTGACTACCTAGAAATCGATCTCTTTAGGTTAAATAAACGAAGCGTTTGCATTTTTCACCAGTCAACTATACTTAGTCAAACAATGTTTGTAGAGTACAGATATTACAAAGCTATCCTAGCAAACTTGTGAAATAACATGATTTCAATAAAATCGAACCTTAAAACAGTGCTTTAAGGTTTAGTTTCGACTAGCGCTAGCGCATATTGGATTATACAATATTTTACTCCGCGATATTTTGTATTTTTGTAATTATTATTTGATAGTAAAGGTCTATTATTGGGTTATTATTGAGAAATACCACGACCGCAGACCCAACAGTCTCAGCCCACAGAAGAATGTGAATTTTTCCAAAAAATCTCCAATTCCTAAATATCTGCTGTACCACTAAAAATAGCACATACATGGGGGTGAAACGGATAGATACTGAAGTCTTCTCTATACATATTTAGTATTACATTTTATCTCGTATATATCCCGTTTTATCTCTGCCTATCCTGCAGCAGGCAGAGAAAAGATAGAGTTTGACAGTTTGCTCCGGTATCAGATTAATTTTCGAAAGATTTTATTGGTAGAACCCAATGTTGCGCTTCATTTGCTACCAGACCGAGAAAAAGAAATATTAGAGAGTGGCTTCTAAAATTGTATGCAATATTTGGTTAAGCAGTATTTATTGAAAAAATATTTTAGAAAACTCACATCACTTGAAAACGACCAACATAAATTATTTTTAAAACTTTTAACAAGAAGTTTTAGTTTAATTAATGAATATTACCGAGAAATCCAGCGAGGAGGTACTGCGAGTCGTGCGCGTCGGGCTGCAGCGGCGGCTGCGCGGCGGGCTGCGGCGCGGGCGGCGGCGCGCTGGCGCTCGAGCTCGCCGCCGCCGGCCGCCGCGGCAGCCGCTCCAGCTGCTGCCGGGCCGCCTGCACCATACACATTTCTATTTAGTTTATGTTACTAATATTTCATCAATATTCGATATTCAATAAGATCACCGTTTTATCTTATAACTAGTGATGTTAAAATATAGCACCATATTCCTCTTTTCGCCCAGAAAGCAGAAGACCAGAAGTTGGAAGAATTCAACGCTACGCAAAAAAAAATAGGCTAAATACTTTTGATCTCACGTCTGTGAAATTACCAATATCAAGATTTCCTACTATTAGTTTTTACGTAAATGCTAGCTTAGCTTAGCTTTCAATAAAAAATACAGATAAAAAAAAATGTATAAAAAATATTAATATTTAATCCTAGCTAATTAACTAATTTGGTGAATGAAGCAGGTCAAAGATGCACCAGTAAATGGACTGGTCTTTGAGTACTCTAAGTTTAATGCTCATGCATTTTTGTCGTCTTGAGTACTCTAAATGTTGATGGACTGTAGGAAGTTTCTTTTTTTTTTATCAGACTTGACTATGTACAAGTGACCTAGTGACGTGACCGTAGCTATTTTACTCTAGCAGGAGACGACTGTTTTATATTTCTTTGGTACATTTTATTTTTATTTATTATTTTAAATTAAAAAATTAAATTAAATTAGCTTCACGCTGTATCCCGCACACAGCAGGGTAGGCAGAGGGAACCTAGTGTTAAGACACTCCGTTCCCCACTTTCTGCCGAATTTTGGAGGCATTGCGTGTTGAGTGGCAGAACTCAACGCCGCGCTTTGCCTCGACACCAGAGCGAAGAAATGAAAATATAAATTTAAGTAAATATTTCATCTCCTCGAGTGGGGATCGAACCCACAACCAGTCGGTTTTACAGTCACACTTTGTACCACTGCGCCACGACTGGCCTCAAATTTTTTATTTGATTAATATTTTATTTATAATTGGATCGCAAAATTTAAGAAAACTGAAATATATATTTACACAAAGTCAATATATTCACAAGGTTCAATTTTGTTTATTAAAAATGCAAATATTAAACAAGTCGATAATGAGCTACAATAGAATTATAACATCTGATCAATATGCATATAAGTAAATAATATTAAAAATGTACATAAAAATCAAATCTTATCTTATCTATTATTAATTTTGTTATGAAAAAAAAAATGCAAACGAGCGTTATGGTCACCGGAGAGAAAGTTATCACCGCCGCCCACGACTCTGTGCAACACCAGAGGAACTATAAGTGGTTGTTAACGGTCTCTAAGGTGGAGATAAAGACAATCATTTCGAATGGAGATTGAACCCACAATTGACTGGTTGTGGGTTCGATCCCTACTAGAGGAGATATAATATTTATTTTACTTTATATTTCCACTTTTTCGCTCTGGTGTCGAGGCAAAGTGCGACGTTGAGTTGTACCACTCAACACGCAATGTGTTCAAAATTCGGCAGAAATGGAGAACGGAATGTCTTACCACTAAGTTCTGTTTGCCTACCCTACTGTGTGCGGGATATAGTGTGAACCTGATTTTTATTTTCAGTAGTCATGTCGTTAAATATGGAAATTATTGTAGTTTCCTGGATATTATGGTAAAAAAAAGCGCATCGTTGAGTTTTTACAACGTTTCTGGGTGGAAAGCGGAGTGTATGCGGCGGAGTGTATATGTAAATACTACGTTTTTCTCCTTCGCCTGTTTTACAGATAAAATGGTGATCTCAATGTCGTATATTTAGTAAGTCGACGGTTTCGAGTCAAAGTATCGAAAGTGAAAAATTGCATATTTTATTGCTGTTCTGAACTATTAACAAGATTAGTTTTCGATTTCATACACGTTTAATAACTATATTTTTTTAATAAAAAAACCCCATTACAATTACACTTTTTAATACAGCGATAAAATCATTTGCAATTTCTCGTTTTCGATACTTATACGGTTTACCTTACATTTATTAAATAGTCGACATTCAATGAGATATAACACAGATTTTTGAAAAGCATCTCAATAAGATTAGATAATAAAACTTCGCGCAAATTTGGCAACAACACTGACCGTGGCCTGCTGCCTCTCGAGCTGCAGCTGCATCTGCAGCTGCTGCAGCTGGCTGGGCGTGCCGGGCTGCGCGCCGCGCCGCACGCCCGACAGCTGCGACAGCAGCTCGGCGATGGGGTCCACCACGGCGTCGCGCGACGACGGCGACAGCGACGAGATGCCGCCGCTCGTGCTGAACGACATGTAGACCACAAGCGACGCGCGCGTGAGTTACGTTACACGGGACATTGCATTTAGTAAATACTAGAAGACGCGGCTGCGACGCCCGCGACGTAAAAAAATATATACATTTTTATTCCTTTATTTTATGTAGTATTGAAATTGACGGAAGCTACTAAAATATTGTACAAACAAGAAATATTAGTACCTGAATTGCATATTGGTGCGTCTCGCGCGACTAACGCCGCGTCCGGGGGGCGGCATGCGGCGTACACCGCCGTGTCGTATGCCACTTGGCTCATCGTGTATCGTGGTTAAGGATTCATTGAATTTGTTTTAGATTTACGCTAAGTACACGCTAGTACTAAAAAACTTCAATTCCCCGTTTCCGCTTAATTTTTGATACTTTGCGTATTCATTTGCGGAACTCAACGCGTATGCTTTGTTTTCTTACCAGAGTGGAGCAACTAAAATAATTCGTTGCCTCGAGTGGGACTCGAACTCCCAATCATGTCATTTACAGTCAAACGCTGTGGCGCAGCGCTGTTCCCAATAGGTTCGTTCCACAATTTTCGGCGTATTATGAAGGCACTTGCGTGTAAAGTGGCGAAACTCAACCCCGTACGTTGCCTCATTACCAGAGGAAAAAATTAAATAAATATTAATACTTAATAAGAAAACGTCCACGACCTTGGACGGTTTCCAAAGATGCGCGGGTTCAACTTTTTATACCTTTTCTTAATCAGTATTTTTTCTTCCTAAGTGTGGAATACACTTTAAAAAAATTAAATAAATATTCCACTGTAAAAAAATGGGGAGTGTAAAATGGCAACTTTTGGCTTTTGACCAGAACATAGAAGTGGAAATGATTAACATTCCCTGAATGCGAATCGAACCTACAATCATCACATCTACCATGAGATGCCACTGGTTCATAATAACCTATAAAATTGCAACAAAATTATAATATTAAAAAGGATATGAGAAATGATATGAGATCCCTAGGTCCAGTTCGATGTTCGAGTGTAAGATGTCCTGCAAAGTCATCAGTCACGAAATTTGGTTCTCCACCTGGCATTGAAGCACAAACTGGACACACCACCTTAAATTAAATTAGAATCATATGTTAATATTTATAAAATATTATAAAAACGAGTTTATTTATTAGTGACATGACAGTTTAGAAATAAAATAGCTGTAAAACATTAATACTAAGTTATCAGCTCTGTGTCCTGCAAACAGCAGGGTAGGCAGAGGGAACCAAGTGTTAAGACACTTCATTCTCCACTTTCTGCCAAATTATGGAGGCATTGCGTGTTGAGTGGCAGAACTCAAAGTAGCGCTTTGCCCCGACACCAGAGCGAGGAAATGGAAATATAAATTTAAGTAAAAATATCAGCTCCTCAAGTGGGGATCGAACCCACAACCAGTCAGTTTTGCAGTCACACTTTGTGCCCCTGCGCCACAACTGGCCACAATACTAAATGGCTTATATATTTATTTTGATTCAAACAAATTTTATGATAATAGTCTTTTCAATCCTCTTTTTTTTCATAACTAATGCACTACCCTGCATGCAAAGTATAGACTAATTATATTAGTTTAGGTATACTTTACTATTTATACACAAAAAAATCAACAAAGCACATTAAAAAATAATTAAGGAACTATGTGTATGGTTCAAATTAATAAAATATATTACATATTATTAAATATGAGCTTATAATTAATTAACCCATATATATATTTTAACAATAACATGAATTTAATTTAATTTTGAGGTAGGGTTTTTCAAATTTATATTAATGCAAAATTATTAAAAAATAAAGGATTTTTTGAAATATATTATATATATCATAATATCATCATCATATCATTTCATAAGTTAAATACCAAAGGCTGTAAAACATGTATATTTAATTATTAGTCCATATAATTGTTCTATTTTAATATGTATGTTGCATGTTAATATTAACAAAAATGAAACCTCTAATCTAACTCTAATAACAACATTTCTGCATATAAAATTAAATTAGCATTCTTTTAACAAAATATAAATAAAAATTCTTTTTTATTATAATTGTTTTTTAGCCTAACGCATATAGCTAGCCTAACTCTGTCTAATTGTCAGAGTGAGGAAACACAAAATATTTAATTCTTTTGAGTGGGAATAGACTATATAACTGTTTTTTACCCTCTGATACTTTGCTACAACAACTTTTAGATAGATAGTGGATTCTAATTTTTGGTAACTCACAGCTAATGTTGTGTCTGCATGTTCTGCGGCTACATGTTCCATGAGAGCAGTGTCTGTGAAACCCATACGATTGCAAAAAGGACAAGTGTATGCCTGTGGTTGTTCAAGTGCAAGTGTTTCCCCGCCATAGTAGAGATCTATAAAGTATTATCAATCAATTATTTTATTATAAAACAAGTCACTAGTCAATTATTAAAAATTAAAGTATTAATATTATTCATAAATAATTTAGAGTTGCCTTTAAGTTCATCATTCATTTCCTTACATTAAGAGATATTTTATATAATTGCTTTCAGTACATAATATAAATCAACAGAAATGTAATTTGTAAAATGAATTTATAAATATGACTATCTAATAAGACACAAGTTTATAAGCTCTGTATAACTTAGATTTTTTCTTCAAATATTAAATGACCTACTAAAGTAAATTAATTTTTTGACACTAAAATACTTTTTGTTTATAAACAATAACAGTTTATTTACTTCCCCACTAATTAAATAAATATCTCTTTCTATATCTTTAATCTTATTACAGCTCTGACACAGCACTGATTTCTCACATAAAAAATGTAGGCCAATTGTTTTATGTTGAGTCAGTAATAAATATTACTTTACCAAAGTCACTTCTGGATAGAATACATTGCATTGGATGCTCTGTTGTATGTTGGTTTGTTGTTGCGCCGGATTCATAACAAGCGGCACATAAGTCGTAATCGATGCATATCAAACATTTGTATCGTCGTCCTCTAAAGTTATTTTTCAAACAAGAATCACAGCTGACTCCTGAAATTGATAATACAATATTATACGCAGTATCTTGTTTATTAAACAAAAACCGTCACTATTATTTGCATGAAAAAGTACAACACAAGGTATAGTTACACTGTTTTATGAATTAGCAAAGAAATTTACAGTGACAAAAGCATCGCACAAATTTTGATTATCATTACCCACCTTCATGGCGATTCATTTTCGCCACAAAATGTCGCCGAGATAATCACTTCTTGGCACCAGACTTACTGCTACTGTTTGAGGTATTTATATTACTAATCTAAAATAAGTAGCACAACATATATTACACTAAAATACAAGATTTTTAACAAAAATTTCCAAGCAAACCTAACCCAACCAGGCCATAATGACGTCACATAATGGCCGTGTGTTGACAGATTAAAGGAAAATCATGATTTGTATTTATATTGCGTTTGAAAGACAGCTTTCACATTTTTATATAAATACATATATTTCATAATATTAATAACAATATTAATTCATGTCTTGTAAATACTATCTTAACATACCGTATCCTATATTATTAAAAAAAGTACGGTAGATACCGTATGTATATATATTATATGCTATCCCAAAATTCGACTGGCAGGTAACATTATTATTAAGCCTTAATTGAATAAAACATATCAGTAATGCAAAGTAAACTTTATAAGTAACATTAAACAATAAATTCATACACTTTTATTTAATTTAAAAATTGCTTTCTGTATCGTTCTGTACATATACATGTACAGATCTAAAACAGTTATTTTACTGCTGTCAACTTCTTATTAATTAAATTTAAAAAGTATAATGTCAAATGCACAAGACAAGAATATTTGACTGGTCTTTAACTGGTACTCACAATATTTTTTACTTTGTATTGTTCATATTTTACCTTTTTTGCTTAAATTTACCTTTATTCAGTTTTCAGTAAAATAATAATAAAGGAAAAATAGAGTGTTACTATTCACTTTAATGTGTATTGAAGGATAAAAATCTACAAAAAATTGGCGGTATTTTGCGCGGGAAGTCGAATTGGAATGAGAAACTTCGTTGATCGTTAGCTTTTGTTACTTACAAACAATCTTACTTGAATAATGGCAGACGCTTTAGAACATTTGGTTGTCGATGGAAACGAAGTTTTAGAAATAAAATTAGGTAAGTCTCCGTCCTCCGTGTATCTAGTATAGGCTTCAACAATGTTCTATCTTTAATATAACCTTCCTTGCAGTCAGATCAGCTGATGATATTGAAAATGATGACACAACTTTTGGCCCCGAAATGTGTCACCAAGTTTTTGGAGAAAATGAAAATATTTTTGGTTATACGGATTTAAGAATTCAACTTTACTATAGTGCAGGAAGTTTGAAAACTTATCTTGGAATATCATACACAGACAAGGTTATTTGAAATTATTGTACCCATTTTTTTAAAAATAGTGTATTACAATATTCTTTTCAATATAATTGGCTCATTTACAGATTGAACCAAATAATTCTGAAAAAATTAAAGCTGATGATATTGAAGGAGCTTTAAAAAAAGTCTTGGCTCCTGGCTATGTTACAAATCTAGATCTCTTTGTATCAATGATAGAAAAGGATAAATTATTCACACCACATGGAAATCTTGTACATTCGTTTACAACCCAACCTTGTAAGTAAATAAACAAATCATATGAATAATTCCTACCCCAATGTGGATAGAACTCACTAACATTCCTTTTACAGTTAGATCTGGGACAGTAGTCCCAGCATCGATTATTTAAATCTTGGTCTTTTTTATTTCTTGTATAAAAGTTAACTGAACGAGGTTTGTGATGATGAAATTAAATTGAAAATAAATTCAATTAAACCTAAGCAGTAGTTATAAACTGCATTTTTACATTTTCAATTTAAAATGAGTATATATGTATATATTACTGATGTAATTGTTTAAATAAAATAAATCAGGTAAAGTGTGACTCTTTAAGAAACTAATTTCATAACCATGTCACCATATTTTGCCTTTTATGTTCAGTCTTCTCTAATTACAATAAATAATTTATAATAAGGCAATAAATATAACTTATTCTCAACAGTGTGCTACAATGGCTTCTAAATTAAAAAATAATAATTTGAAAAATTAAATACATTTTATGTATGTAATTTTTCAAATTTGAGGCCAGTCTTGGCGCAGTGGCACGAAGTGTGACTGTAAAACCGACTGGTTGTGGGTTCGATCCCCACTCGAGGATGCAATATTTACTTAAATGTATATTTCCATTTATTCGCTCTGGTGTCGAGGCTAAGCGCGGCGTTGAGTTCTGCCACTCAACACGCAATGCCTCCAGAATTCGGCAAAAAGTGGGGAATGAAGTGTCTTAACACTAGGTTCCCTCTGCCTACCCTGCTGTGTGTGGGAAACAGCGTGAAGCTGATTTATTTCTTTTTCTTATTTTTTTTTTAATTTATTTACATAAAAACATTTTAACCTTACTAACCTAAATACATTTTAACCTTAGTGTAGAATAGTACTTTAGAAATGTTAAAAGTCTATACTAATATAATAAAGCGAAAGAGATTGTTTGTATGCTTAAATGATAAGATCTCTGGAACTACTTCTTTGATTTATTTATTTTTTGTTTTGTATGAAAGCTACATTCTTCAGGAGTGCTATAGGCAATACTTCAAATGAGTTTCCTTCTAATACAAGTCATTGCTTACAAACAAGTGCTCTGATTATTATTTTTTTCAAATCTGAATGACAGTTGACCTGGAATGATATTTACAACAACCGCCAGGTGGAATTTATAGCCTCTTTCCTTTTTCTTTAGCTCGTATAATCTTAACTATTGTCTTTTCTTTTTCTTCTTGACTAGCTAGAGAGGCACTGGTAGAAGAAGAAAAGCCTCATGTTTAGCTTTTTTGCTAACAATATTTTTTCTCTCTCTCTCTCTCTTTTTATCTGTAGTGGAGTAATACTTTTAAATTTGTTATTTCAGATGATGGTGGAGAAAGCAGAACATTCGAAGTTTATCACTCTGAGGTATCTACACCAGGTTTTCTAGATTACCATGAGCGTCTACAAACATTTTTGTTATGGTATGTGGATGCAGCTTCCTTTATAGATTGTGATGATGATCAGTGGACTTTTTTCACAGTGTAAGTTTTATATTTACTCTAGAGATTTTATATATATTTTAAAAATTGCAATTTTATTATTTTATATTAAGGCTGTCCCACTGTAGCTTTGTGCTTGCAGCATGTGATGTGAAAGTAACGGTTGTGGGTTTGATAGTCACTTGTGGGTGAGTGACATCAATTTCTTCACTCCAGTAGTCCACTCTACGTGCACCGGAAGGATGTTGAGCCATGCATGTTGACTGAAACAACTACTTACACAATGATTACTGCATTTGATGTCGTCACATAAATATTGATATTTGAGAGATAGCAGTCATCTTATGCACCTATATAATGCATTGTTACATGATATGCATTGTTTATAGTAATACTGCCTTTTGTGTCTAATGGATCTTGTTCTAATTCTTGTCTTAATTGAAATCATATCATATAATATTTTAATTAATATCATACATCATACATCTATCTCTTGGATGTGGTCAAGCCAAAGTGCATCCCACTCAAATGAACATTAAGAAAATAATATTTTTGTGTAACGTCATAAATGGATGTCCACAATATAAAATACTCTCATTGTTTTATTATTTAGCATAAATTGTAGACTATGTGTAATTCTTATGTATAAGCTTTATTACTGTTAAGTTCTATCTTAATGCGTTCTGTAGTTTTTACACGAAAACGAAAGTGAAACAAGCATTCATTTTCACATACGTTCACATTTTTAATATTAGTAGTGGGATGAAATAAACAACATATGTAATATTTGTAGTTTCGAGAAGTTTCGCTCCAGTGAAGGCACGCCGCGGTACGCCACGGCGGCGTACGCGACGGCGTACCGCTACTACGCGTACCCGGCGCACACGCGCCCGCGCATCTCGCAAGTGCTGACGCTACCACCCTATAGGAAACTCGGCATTTGTGCTCAACTATTACAGGTTAATATTTCATAGTTTTAAAGTATTATTAGAAATATATTAAAAAAATCTGTTGCTTCTGAGGCACAACTGTACTGTTGTACTAATCTGTTGCTTTTGAGGCACAACTGTACTATTGTACTAATCTGTTGCTTTTGAGGCACAACTGTACTATTGTACTAATCTGTTGCTTTTGAGGCACAACTGTACTATTGTACTAATCTGTTGCTTTTGAGGCACAAGGTTGGATTTCCACTCAAGGAAGTGAAATATATTTTCATTACTCCAGAATGTTCCCTAAATTTTAATTCTAGCTCTTCAAGTTGTATATTAAAAACAAAAAAAAAAAGGAAAGAATTATTTTGATACGTCAATTAGTTTTTGAGATATTGTACTTTAAAAAGACACGCAACGCAAGATCTCGCCGAGCCGTACTCAACGCGCTTGACGTGAGCGTGATTTATGTATTTCATAAATCACGTGCATGTTATATGCTTTTTTATAGTATAAAAAAAGGTTAGGCAGAGAGAATATAGTGTTAAAACAACCCATTCCACATTCATCGACCAAATTTCGCGACTTTCGTGTTAAATGGCGGGACCCAACTTTTGTTTATTCTGATAAAGGGTATTTAGGGTAATTATTCTACCGAGTAAGAACACAGACACTGCCGCTGCGCCACGTCGGCCACGACTAAATTAAATTGTTAATAAACTTTTTACAGGCAACCTATTCACATTTTATAATTCAACCGGAAGTTATTGATATAACAGTAGAGGATCCTTCCCAAGACTTCCAAAGGATCAGGGACTATGTTGATGCCAAGAACTGTGAATCTCTGACGGCTTTTCATCCCGAAAAATTAACACAAGGGTATGTATAATTTTACAGAATTTTTACTATCAATTTTGTAACACAATAAAAACAGTTAAGAATTGATGGCATTTTTAGCATTAATTTTTTTAGCAAGTATGTTTTTTTACTGAATGCTTGGATGGTTTGAAAGAGGCACAAGCAGAGGTTCAAGTCACGCTACATCAATTTGTTTTGTTTGTAGCAGTATATAAAACAATATTTAATATCTATTTTAATAATTATTTCAGCTTTACAGCAGAAATGGCGAATCAAGCGCGTAGCAAGTATAAAATTAATAAGAAACAAGCAAGACGTGTTTATGAGATATTGCGCCTGAAGAATACAAACACATCCGACAAGGCTGGATATTTAAATTATAGATTAGATGTTAAGAATCGGCTTAATGCACCATTCCAAGTAAGTAAATATTTTTTTAATTATCTATTAATATATACACTTTTACAGGCATTTTATAATTTTAGTGGCTTATTCCACAAAAAGTAAATTTAATAAAAACTACTTTCAAGAAAAAAAAATAAAATTGTACCATACTGTATAGTAGTGACTACAACGCGACAGTTATGCTTTTGAATCCTGCGCGGAGAAGAAAACTAAAACTTTATTACCTGACAGGGCAATCCGTGCTGAGCCCAGTTGTTTTAGTATGTTTATAAATATATCTATATCGAGGCCAGTTGTGGCGCAGCGGCACAAAGTGTGACTGTAAACCGACTGGTTGTGGGTTCGATCCCCACTCGAGGAGATGAAATATTTACTTAAATTTATATTTCCATTTTCTTCGCTCTGGTGTCGAGGCTAAGCGCGGCGTTGAGTTCTGCCACTCAACACGCAATGCCTCCAGAATTCGGCAGAAAGTGGGGAACGGAGTGTCTAAAAAAACACTAGGTTCCCTCTGCCTACCCTGCTGTGTGCGGGATACAGCGTGAAGCTTATTTATTTTTTTATTTTATAAATATATCTGTTTTTCATTATAGAAAAAAAAATTGGAAATGAAAAAACTCCAAAAGGTTTTAAAACCTGAAGAATACGCTGTCACATTAAGTTCCAGTGGACTGCCCGAGACACATGCCCGTCTTGCTGCTCACTATCTCTCATTAGAAACTGAATATCGCCGTGTCATACACAGAATGGAAAATGATTTGTAGAAATTAAATTGTTTTTTTTGATTATATGAGTTTGTTGTGTGTTAGTGGCCATTTAAAACTGATTTTTTTTTTGTATTTTTTTATTAGTAATGATTCATTTTTTAGTTTCACGCTGTATTCCGTAAATAGCGTAAATTTGGCAGAAAGCATGGAATGGAGTGTCTTAAACTAGGCTCACTGAGTACCCTGCTATATGCAGGATACAGCGTGAAGATAAAACGAAAATAATATTCTACTTTTTTATTGCTTATATTTTAAAGTTTTAATTAGTGCATAAATTTTGAAATTTATCTTGCTTATTAAATAGTGGCAAGAGTTGTTAATAATAGTCATTGTATGAATCATATTTAAGCAAGTAAAGCATTCACCACCCAGATTGGTATTTGGAATAAAAAATAAAACCTGTTATCGTTTTGTTTCCAGTAACTTTCGAACAAATCTTAATGGACTATAACATATTATAAGACATCTTAATAAGATAATTATTTTATGCAAAAAACATCGAAAAATTTGATGGATATTAAATGTTAACAAGAAAAAATTGGATATTTCTGTATTTGCTTGTATACGATTCGGCCGTAATTTTTTTAGTAATTGAACTAGATTTTTTGTGATGAATGAAATTAGTCATTAAAACTGTACTAAATAGGACATTGGTATAGTTTTGAGTAGTTATTAAGTGTATGTTGAAATATTCAAACACATCATTGTATTTTTTAAGTAACTTGTTTGTTGGTTGAAAACCAATTTGTTTCGTCTTATTTTAATCTAATTTATGAAATAATCTCCAGTGCCTTAAATACTTTTTATAACTTTTCTTTCTGTCAGTGCAAAAAAAAAAGCAATATTGAACCTTATAAATGATTAAAAAGAATTAAATAATCTCCATCAGGTCAACTGAATACTAGAGCACACATGTAAAAAAAATCCCTTAAATTGTACAAAAATATTGTAAAACCCTGGATATAAGCAAATACAACAAAATACTTAAAAAAACTAATTTGTTGTATTTGCTTCATATCATAATTATATCAATATTGTATGTAAATTAAATGATTAATTAATAAGACAAAATAAAACTAAAATTTTAACAATACACATTTATGATTAATGCAATTTTTTTTTCAAAATGTTGATTTAGAATTAAAAAAAAGTGTTTTGTTCTGATAGCCCAAAAAATTTGTTACTCTACATTTTATTGCAACTAAACAATGTGTAGCTTATATTAAAACAGATGTAGAGATTTCATTTCATTATAGTTACTGTTTAACTTACGATTTTTATTTGTGAAATAAAAAAAAATATCCGAATAAAACAAATAATTGTGATCACATTTTTTTATTTTCATTTTATTACAAAAATAAGCGAGCTTCAAATGAGATCCAAAGATAACAAACTGAAACACAAGTGACTGGTAGAAAAACTATTTTTTCTTTCTAAAGTAACATCACGAGCAGGGATGTTATGGAGCTCCATAACCGTAACGAGACTATCGGGTGTCTTAAATAAAAAAAATATATCGTAAAAGAAACCCAAATATAAGTTACATGGATATGGGCGAAATCTAAATTAACATTATTATGAAGTTTTTGATTTGGCCTGACTGAGACGACAGTATAATTTTAGTAAATGACCGGAAAAATATATTTTGTTAAAAATATAAACAATAATTTCATAAATTTATAATATAAAAAATAAACCAATAGTTTTAAAAAACCTAATAAATAACACTGTAGTGGAGATTCAAGGGTAATGTTTATTCTTATCCTTAATCGAATCCGATGTAACATTCTTTATAGTAGTTGTAGCAAATACCTTAATACGCAAACCAGCTAACTTCGTGAACTTTTGCAGTTGTGACGCAATGGTACAAAGTGTGACTGTAAAACCGACTGGTTGTGGGGTCGATCTCCACTCGAGGAGATGAAATATTTACTTAAATTTATATTTTCATTTCTTCGCTCTGGTGTCGAGGCAAAGCGCGGCGTTGAGTTCTGCCAATCAACACGCAATGCCTCCAGAATTCGGCAGAAAGTGGGGAAGGGAGTGTCTTAACACTAGGTTCCCTCTGCCTACCCTGCTGTTTGCGGGATATAGCGTGAAGCTAATTTAAATGTTATGTTATTTATTATTATTTATTTTACGTTGTGTTATTTAGTTATATCGCACGTTACATTACATTATTTAGTTATTTCGCAGGTCACTTATTTAAAAAAAAAAATGTTGGTAAATAGTATATTCAACTATATATACAACCAACAAAATGTTGAATGCAAAAAATAACAAAGTGCAAAATTCAAGCAGATGAAATTAGCTGTTTTTTCGTATTAACGTATCGTAATTTAACATCCATAACATCTCTGGCCACGGGCATTGGAAGGCCCCACTAGGCGAAAATATAACAATTATTGCTCTTTCAAGGTACACCTTGACTTTGGCTTCTAATTTGAGATTTTTAGATAAAAGTATAGAGTAGAGGTATTGAAACATTTCTCGTATGCTATGTTAATTAATATATATAAAAAAATTAACAATATTAAAGTACTGTAAACTCGACGGATGTGGGTGTTCTGTGGAGAATGTGTTATTTTAATTTCCTCGCTCTTGTAGCAAGACAAAGTGCAGCGTAGAGTTCAGCTACTCATCATGCAGTCACAAAAACGGTTAGTTGGTATTGCGTGAGGAACGGAATGTTTTAACACTAGGTTCCTTCTGTCCACCTTGCTATATGAAAAAATAAAACGTGAGGCTGAAACAAATGATGCATTTCTCATATGCTTTGTCAATTTATGTAAATTCTATGAGTTTTGAATTTGAATCCAAATCCATTATAGCCAGTATCCAATTAGTTCACAATAAAAAAAAAACTATACAAACTAAGAAGTCATTACACTACATCACTTTCAATAAAAAAATCATTTAATGATAGATTTAAAGTGACACAACAGTAAGAAAAAAGGGAAAACACTAAAATTCAACAGTTCACTAGTTCACTTTATCAGTTTTTATTTAAAGCTCCCATATACTCCTTCATAATCTCTGAATGTCCAACAAATTTTCAGTAACTTCGTTGCTTGTAATAACAATACGTTTAAAACTTCAATGTGAACGCGACACACCGTCATTCACATAGTACATTTCACCAAACCACTCACTGTGCTCGTCCAAATACCTGAAATATTAATACCTTTTTTAGAATATAAATAAAAAAGTATTTTCTATGTGTGTGTGTGTGTGTGTGTGTGTAAGTATTCACGTTTTTTACCTCACAGCAGGGGAGCAGAGGGAACCTAGTGTTAATACTCCCTTCCCCACGCACCGCCCAAACTTCGAGTTATTGCGCGTTTATTGGCAGAAATTCACACCGCGCTTTGTATATCAGAGCGGCAAAATGAAAATAACTTTAATTTAAAATGTTATGTAATATATATATTACATTATGTAGCAAACATAAAAAGTTAAAAACGTTAATCAAATATTGATACTTACTGTACAAACATATCTATGTGTTTTAAAATTAATTTTAATTTAAAATCTGGCATTTGTGTTGCATTTAAAAAATCAGGTAACTTCACTGTAACAAAAAGAATATATTATTATAGACGAAGTGTTTATACTTATACTAGTAGGCACGCGCAGCTTCGCCCGCGTATTTGCACCCTTAGGGGTGACTTCTAAAAAAACCCACGAAACACGTGTTCAATAATATATTTTTAACAATATGCATTATGCATTTAATTTTTTATAAAAATCGGTAGCGATTTAAAGATTTTTCCGTATAAACTTTCCACCCCTTATTTGAACCTTTAGGGGGTGAATTCTAAAAAACCATGAAACACGTGTTCAATGAAATATTTTTAAGTCTGAATTTCGAATTTTATAAAAATCGGTGCCGATTTAATTTTTTCCATACAAACTTTCAACCCCAATTTCATCCCTATAGGGTTAAAATTTTTCAAAATCCCTTCTTAGTGGATGTCCAGATTATGAAAATGAACATCTGTCCAAATTTCACGTTTCTACGCACAGCGGTTACGGCTGTGCGTGCGTCTTACCTCAGTCAGTCAGTACATGTCCTTTTATATATATAGATTATGATTTGGTATTTTGGAGTGAAGACGGATGCTGAAGATTTATGGCATATTTTACTACCTACATCTGTCTTTAAATCCATTTATTTTGAAAAAAAAACCGGTTTTAGATATCACAACGCGACCTTTAGGTATGATGTCTTTTTAAATTTAAATGTTGGTTCCACATAACAGGGAGAGGTGAGCGAAATGAGATTGAAAAAGTTAAAATCTATGCAGAAATATTCCAATTACGAGTGGGGACCATCTTACCAAATAGTCTTGCGAGATGTATTGCGCCATAAACTCGACAAGGAAGATGTTCCGTCCCCTGTCGAGGTATTATTTGCCACTTGCCTACCTGAAAAAACAACGCAATTTACTTATTTAATATGGCTCTTCAACAGTTGTATGTAATTTTTTCACCTTTTTTAATCTGTTTTACGTAGATAGCTGTACTGTAAATTAAAAGCGAAAATAACATTCATAGTCTCAACACAACACAAACCGTAGTAACATAGTATATAGCACAACAGGTATTTTAATACAACTAACATAATAAAAATATCAATTATATAAGAATATAATACAATAAAAAATAAATAAATCAGCTTCACACTGAGGGAACCTAGTGTTAAGACACTCCGTTCCCCACTTTCCACCGAGTTCTGGAGGCTTTGCGTTGTTGAGTGGCGGAACTCAACGCTGCGCTTTGCCTCGACACCAGAGCGAAGAAATGAAAATATAAATAAATGTAAATAAATATCTCATCTCCTCGAGTGGGGATCGAACCCACAACCAGTCGATTTTACAGTCACACTTTGTGCCCTTGCGCCACGACGGGGTTTATAGAATATACTTGTAAGAGATTATATTGTAAAAGGTAAACATTAAGTTTAGGTATCTAAAATGGCATCCTGCTGTGCAAGTTGTTGTCGGTCTATACTAGAAGACTACAATATAAATGGCGAAAAGGATACAGATCAAATCTCGAACTGTTGAACAAAATAAAAAAAGGTAAATGTTGTGAACGTCCTACTTTGTCTAGAAGCTGCGAGAGGGGGTTGCGCGGCGGCGGCGCGGGGGGCGGCGCCGCGCGCGCGCCTCGCGCCCAGCCCTCGCTCAGCGACGAGCCGCTGCTGCCCACGCTGCTTGACAAAACCAAAACCATTATGTTTATATTACACACTAAGGAAAGACATTATTAAAGAAAACGTATTAAAAGTTTTAATAAGTAGCATTCTCTTTGCCGAACAATAATTTTTAGTAATCATCTTTGCGTAGCGGAATAACGTAACTGATTTATAACATCTTATACGAATTTTCTCGTAGCTCGATAAAATATATATATATATATATATATATATATATATATATATATATATATATACACATATATATATATATATATATATATATATGTATATATATTATACATTTTCTAAAATATTTACCTTTAAAATAAAGTAATATAATGTATTTATATTTTATAGATTTTTATAGATGGAGATATTACAAAAGCGCTAACTTAAAAAATCATCATATCTTGAAATTGTTTTGATTAATGACATTGTATTTTAAACCAAAAAAAAAGAATGCAACCAAATTTAGAATATCTGAATGGTTTATATGTATATTACAGTTATGATTTTGCGCAACGACACAGGGTCTAATTGAAAGTACGAAAGTTATGAGTTTTATTTTCAATTAAATCGGGCGGTTTATGAACAACGAAGTGTCTTAACACTAGGTTCCCTCTATATGCGGTGTACAGTTTGAAGGTACATAATAAAAAATGTATAAATTATATAATAACCTTGATGACAATGTCTCGAACGTCCGTTGCTCTCCCGTGGACGTGGACGGCGCTGGTTCTTCGTTTTCTGATTGTGACACTGCTGACTTATGCGATCTTAACCTGCAAAGAATTTTGCAAACAGTTTGGGTTTAGAAACAACTTATATGTTTTATTTTCAATTCTGGTGTGAATATTGAACTTTTATGAGTACTTTTTTATTATTTTTTTTCTATTTTTAACTTCGTGCTTTATCCTTAGCGTGGTAGCCAGAGAAAAAACAGAGCAGACGACAACAATGGCCTCTACATAACTATTTCACTTCGCCTACTGTCATAGATCTCTATATACATGCCAAATGACAAAGGTGTTTTACATTTATTTTTTATAAACCTATCAATAATTCCATAACCTCCTAATATACCGCTATAAAATTATATATTTTTTATTATTATTAATAGTTACCATAAAAATGTAAAAAATATATATTTTTTCAATGTTGCGTGATTTTAGCAAAAACGCCTATAATAACATGACACCATGTTGCCAAGCTGTGATCTCATTTGGAGTGACAAAAATCAACGTTACGTTTCGTCTTGTCTGAACGGGAGAAATGAAAATAATTCTTTTCACCGAGTTCGGATAAAAACACAGCATCATTAGCATTAACAGTCAGACGCTGTTCCACTACACCACGACGACCCAGTTTTAGTCTTTATGAATTATTCATTTATACATGTATTAAAGGATCCTACTATCCTATCCCAATTATTAAAGTTAGTTTGTGAAAATGGATTTCATCCTGGTGTCGAGGCAAAAAGCGTCGTTGAGTTCCGCCACTCAACACGCAATACCTTCAGAATTCGGCGGAAAACGGAGTGTCTTAACACTTTATTTAAATGTAATAAAACGACAAGTATCAGTACCTGCGTGCAAGGGCATGGTGCCGTAACGGCCGCGTTTCTCTATCAGGGCGAGGAGAGCTTCTTCGAGCATTACCATTATCGACCTTCTCTTCCGTTTCCTCTATTTCCATTTCCGCTTCCACTTCCGGTTCCACGTCTGCTTCCGGTTCCGATTCCATTTCGACTTTCGGTGTTATTAGTTCACCACGTCTCTCTATGTGGTTATCTCTGTCCGCTTCGGTTATATTATTTTGGTGGTTATCTTTTAGATAGAATTGTAGTATATTAATATATATATTTTTTATTATTTTCAATTTAAAGATAACTTAAAAATAAGTGAACACTGAAAGCATTCTTGGCATAATCTTGCGACATATCATTTTTTTTTAATTATTAGATACTTATCTTTTTTAATATAATATACCTATATCCGAAACAACAAACATCAAATGTATAAGTTTTAATTATTTTCATTTAAACGCTTTGGAAGCAAGAGAAAGCCGAGCATTGTTCCATTACAAATTGGGTGCTGCGTGGGAAGCGCTTGAAACTAAAAATAAAAACAAGATACGATAAGGAAAAAAAGAACTTTACCGGCGCCATTTTCCCCGGAATGCGTGTTCGAATGTAAATTTGTACGTGAATCGTGTCTTGAGTTTGGTCTTAAATTGGGCACAATATCATTTCTCCTATCTGAACTATTAATTCCTATTTTATTACAGCTAGGACGTGAGTTGTGATTAGAGTCCGGTTTTAATTCAGGTTTCAAATCGAGTTTTAAGTTGAGTTTGATATCGGGTTTCACATCGGTATTTGAGTCGGGGTTAGGGTCAGGCGGTAAGTGAGAATATTCTGGTATCTTCGGACTTTTCATATCCTCTAAGGACACTAATGCCTCATCTTGAGACGTATCTTGTTCGTTTTCGTCTTCTTCGTCGGGCTCTGTTTTTATGTGTGGCCTGCAATTAATAGAAATTAAAGTTTACACTTTTAAACCTCCACTCCAAATTAAGGGCAAACTCCATGAAACGAACGTTTGGTCAGTTTAGCCTGTTTTGGTATTCTATACTTAATCACGACGAACAGCTGTCGACATCACACGTACAGTAAATACTACGCATATTTCGATTTCCTTGCACTTCAAAAAACTATAAAAATGATGTCCCATACAATACATAAGGTATTCCAGTTAGCTACAAACGACAACAACAAATCAACCTTCATAATGCTATTTGCGTCAATACTAAAAAGACTGCAACTTACACATAGTTTACACTATATTTAATAGTGTAAACTATGTGTAAGTTATATAAACATAGAACATATAGAAGTGTATATAAATATAGAACTAAATTGAATTTAACAAGAAAATTAATTTGCTAATAATAAAAAAAACATTTCAAAGAAAGCCAAAACGTTGTAAAATATTTTTTTTTTACTTACTCATCGATATACTGCCCACAAATCTCATGGTACTGGTCAAGTTCCTGTTTGTACAATAGGTGCCCTCTTAAAATAAAATCAAAGTATACTCTTAAGCCATCTGCCACTTCTCTTAGTAAATTTAACCTGAAAAAAAAACATTAAAATTGTAAATCTTCTTCTTATAATAAAGCTAAAGAGTTTATTTTATTGAACGGGCTAGTACCAGTAATTACTGGATCAAATTGAAAAAATATTTTTGGGTTGGATAGCCCGTATATTGAGGAAGGCTATACTATATTAGAGATTCGCATTAAGATCAATAGGAGCGAAGTATGTAAGCTTGAATATTAAGTATGGAGGCATTGCGTGTTAAGTCGCGGAACTCAACGCCGCGCTTTGCCTCGATACCAGATCGAACAAATGAAAATATAAATTTAAACAAATATTTCATGTCCTTGAATGGGGATCGAACCGACTACCAGTCGATTTTGCAGTCACATTTTTTGCCACTGCGCCACGACTGGTCTTATTATTAGTAAATTGCATTTATATTTTCGGTAATATGTATATTTTCGGTTTTGCATTCAGGACGCATTGTGCAAGTGTAAATATGTCATTGAATTGCGATTCAAAATGACGCGTTCACAGAATGACAATGTCACAGAATGTAGAAGTGAGGTAAATCGATTATAATATGCGATATTCCCAAATAAAAAATACATTCTAGCTCCACTAACTTAGATACACTACCATGTGGGTCGTCTCATAGGATATATATAATAGTAGAATATAAATAGGATTTGTATTAAAGTGGAATTTGTATACAAAACCATTGTTATGTACAAAACCATAGTAATGTGAATTACTTAAGAGATGGCTCTTACTTAACGTAATGGTAATTTTTCTTCAGTGGTGAGCTATACTCGCGCCTCCCTGCCCGGTGACGGACGGACTGTCACGATCAGTCCAGGTCAACAGTAACAAAGCCAAGTCGAAAATTTAAAAAAACATCCAAAATTTTCAACGACGTTGATTAAAATTGCCCCCCACAATGAACAACTATAACTAGTTCTTATAATTTATGCAGTCTATTTAGGGGCGACGCGGAGTACCTGCACGTGACGTCGCGCATGTGGGGGCGGTGGTGCGGGTCGTGGCGCGCGCGCGGCGGGTTCCAGGCGCCCGCGCGCGCGAACCACTTCACGAAGGACTCCAGGATCTGCGCCGCGCACGGCACCGCCGGCAGCCGCGACAGCCGCCCGCGCTTCACCACCAGGTGGTAGTCGAACGTGAGACGATCCCTGCAAATTACAACAGCTACACTACAGCCTGTGAGGTCTAAGTTGAGCTTTACGTTTGTGTGAGTCTCCATATATACGCGTTGTGTATGCGTGAGTTGTGACGTCGGCCGTCAAGCATTATAGTTTAGTAGTAGTATTGCTTTTTGACAAATCATGTCACAATCATGTCAATGTCACATATTCAATTTCTTATCATTTTATTCTTGTGTTGATTTTTAAAAGTGCAATATAGAGTTAACACTATCAATGTGTCAATCAACAGTTTTTTACATAAAGTAACTTAATATTTTTTCATGTAGATCATTAAAGTCATAATAATATGAAATAAAACAATATTGCCATTAATTTAAAAAAATAATAAAATTTTATTGGGAAATAAGATGTTACATGCTAATTTATATATAATTCAACATAAATAATAAAATTTTTATTTAAAAAAAATACGTATTTTTACTAATGAAAAGCGCCACCATGTTAACAGTTTGGCACCTTATGATGTTACTGAATGATAACAGATGGCGTTGATCAGACATTTGTTAAGTCAAACTAGTAAAATAAATATTTAACATAAATTACAGTTTATTTAACTATATTTATAACTGTTATACAATTTTATAATGTATTTTGCCATATTAAAATTGAAAAATAAAAATATCATTTACAATATTAATATTTTTCTATTAAGGTCCTGAATCACGCTATTAAAATATTTTAAGCTTGTTAGTATATATTCCAAAAGTTTGAACGTGAATTTTGTGTCTATTGAAAGGAGAGACGGTTAGCACTCCCCTTGACAAGGATGGAACACAATAAAATGGTGAAGGCACATCTTTACCACATTTTTTTTTACATTATAAGCTTATTTATATTTTATAATTATTTTAAAAGTTTAATTATTTACCTTAGAGCAGATGGCAACACTATACTGGCTCTTCCGTTGTGTGAATTAGGAGGTGAATGAGGCTGATTACTTGAACCCGAACCCGAAGAAGAATCTGTATCTCCTGTTTCACCTTCTAAAGCATATATAAATATGTTAATATTCCACTGATATTTTCAATATACTCATATCTATAGATAAAAAAAATATTGTTTGTGCGACAGATTTGTACAATTTTTTTTGATTTCCACTCAACAAAATTAAATATTTAATATCCTAAGTGTGGAATTACACATTTGGTTTCCAATGGTTCCCAGTTTCTCTGTCTGCCTATTTTGCTATGTGTGGGGTACGTTGTAAAATGAAATAAATAAAAAAAAATACTTGCCATCTCCATCTGGCTGTGTACTTGAGGAAGAACCGTCATCACTAAAACCATGCCGTGGTCTCTTTGCTGGACCAGAGCCTGAATTAGTACTATTACCCTTTTTACGTTCTCTTCTATACAAGTAGGCTCCCCTATAAAATATGTATGCTATTAAATTTTGTCTAATAAAATTAAAATATTATTTAAGCAGAAATTTTATGTAATTACAGTTGTAGTTGTGATTTTTCAGCAAGATCCCTTTGCAATTGTCGGTTTTCTTCAGTGTCTTTCAGAACAAAATCTTCACTTACACATCGATCCCAAGAAGAATTCCATCCTTGGAAATGAATTAAGTACTCTACTGTTCGACGACCACGCTTGTCTTTGCTTTCTATTACTTCTAAAACCTAAAAGAATAACATTATCTTTTTGCACTAATATTTTCTCAATATTTCTTCATATGACATACTTATATCATATCCTTGATATTTAGAAAACAATCAAAAGAAAATATTTTTTACTGTACTAATTTCTGATTATTTTATTAAAACAATTATATATTAAAGTATATTATAATAGCAACTATCAGATATATTATTGATTTAGAATAAAATCAACTGAGCAAACCTTTGAATCGTATAAAACTTTGGCTTTTGTTGGATCTGGTTCGTAGCATAAGACACGTTCACCTTCAGTAAATTTATATCGGACGCCTCTCGTTGAGACCATCACTGGGGTTATATCTTCCAATAAGGTACTATAGTGACAACAATTAGCACAACATACATATATCATAGAACCGGCAACATGACTTTGAACCCAAAAACACGTAGAACAAACTAGCGATTCTTTACGAGACACACCCGGTTTATTAAATGATTGTTGTCAAAATAATCGTTTAAGGTGCTGGAGAACTTCATGTACTTGAACACTCTTAATTTTATGCATTCGTATGAGGTATATTTTATTAATAAAATTAAGAAAAAAACTGCCTCTAATGTATACAAACCTCGCGTAAACAAATCGCTCAAGCCTTGAAAAATACAGATAACTTAAAAAATATGTTCAGAAACGGAATAAAACATAATGTACTAGAAGTTTTAAAAAATATTGTTCTTTTTTATGTTTATATTATTACGGTTATTAATATTAATCAATATGAATTAAGAAACAGCTTTAACCTTAATAATGTAACTTCTATAATATAATATTAGGTATGTGATTTCGAGTATAACAATACTACATTAAAAATATATTAACAAACAAAATGTATTAAAATATCAAACGAAATTTGGTATTTTTGAAATCAAATAAAAAAATGAAATATTAATTATATCTAATTTTGAAATTACTATAAAAAAATAATGAGGAAAATTGTTAAATATTTAAGGGATAAATTGTTTACTAATGAATGAATGTTAGTATAGATCGAGATATCAGATATCCATACAATAATTTCGAAGCGTAAACTCCATGACCTTCTTAACTTTTTAAAAAGGTCATGGGGTTTACGCGAGTTTTTTTTTCAATTATTCTGTCACTACTCACTATTAAGAAAATTATTTGCCGTTACGTCGTTGTCTTTAAATCAAGTAAAGTTATATTTAATAAACAATTAAATTGTAATTTATTTTTAATATTTGAATTATTTAACTTTAATATTTCCTTATCTCAAATAAAAACGAAAGCCTTATGGGATCAATTTGTTGTCCGTCTCTCCGTCGTTATAATTGCGTAGCAAAAATAAAAATATTATTATAAGTATAGTTTCAACGTGAGTATTTACAACTTAACATTGGCAAAGTGTTTAGTGCTTAACTAGCACACTCGAAACGCTATAAACTGAGAATTGAACTGATGAATTTAAGTATTATTTTTCAATAGAAAATGATAATGTAAAAAATAATAATGAATCCGACAATATAAACATAATTATTTCATACGCCAAATTGAATTGAATCTGTAGCAAGTAGTGCAAACGTAAAGTCAGCACCTACTGTGGCGAACAGAGAAATTGGTTTTACTACTTCACGCTGTATCCCGCTTACAGCAGGGTGGGCAGAGGGAACCTAGTGTTAATCATTCACTTCCCCACTCAGAGAAGTGGCACACATACATATATAAGCATAAATTGAGTGAATGCATATTATGTCTATAGTATAAAAAAAAAAAAATAGCTTCACGCTATATCCCGCACATAGCAGGGTAGGCAGAGGGAACCTAGTGTTAAGACACTCCGTTCCCCACTTTCTGCCGAATTATGGAGGCATTGCGTGTTGAGTGGCAGAACTCAACGCCGCGCTTTGCCTCGACACCAGAGCGAAGAAATGAAAATATAAATCTAAATAAATATTTCATCTCCTCGAGTGGGGATCGAGCCCACAACCAGTCGGTTTTACAGTCACACTTTGTACCACTGCGCCACGACTGGCCTCTGTCTATAGTATTAACATGTCTATAGTATTAATACATACTATTATGTAGTATGTATATTTAGACATGATGATATTTATAATATAAATATCTGCTTTAGGTCAACGAACCGGTGACTTCAACGGTTTTACCAGAATTATGAACCGCTGAACTACCTATCGATTCGTATCTAATTAAAAATTATCCATATTCATTATGGATGCTCTTTATCGATGAATAATATTTTAAACATAATATTCTGGATTTTTTAATATTTATAATATTTTTTTTATTGTTATATATTTAAAAATAGAAATTTTGTAATAAAGTCGTTGCAAGTAGATAAGAGTTGGTTATCATAAAAGTAATGCGTATTCAGAGTTATCATTTGTAAGCAAATTAATAATAAACATTTTTTTTTATTTTAAAAATATATTTAACTAATATACGTAGGTAGTTACACATACATCTTTAGTTATATTAGGGATTAGTGCTTTTGTTATGGTTGTATATACGCAACGTTCTAAGATACTTTTGTTACGTATAGGGTTTATTATTGATATTGGGTTTGGTGCCTGGTGGTAAAATATAGCCAAGTTAAATTTAGAGTTATAATTTAATTTAAGTAATTTAACACATTAAACATTGATTATATTCCTATGTCGGTGAATTCGAGAACGACGCATTACTTTACTACATTACTTTTATACATAACTTTTTCTTTACTTTCTTAATGGTAATTATCAGTTTTTGTATATGTGTCTTTTACACATACACACATTGCATTTACTAACTAATTTACTACTAAATAATTAACGTTGAAGTGGTCAAGTTGAAACTTGAAGTGGATCGTGTAGAACACATTCTTTGTTGGCAGCTTTTTATCTTGGCTGGACACGCTAACGCGTCTCTTTAATGCATTTAACTACATAGCCATTTTTATATCCGGTAATGGGCAGCGCTACCGCTTCTTCCTGTTGTACCGGGAGATGGGCCATTCTAGGTGGAATGTACTTGCAGTTCTGACGAATGTCCAGCCTCGGTCTCATGTGCAGCTTTAGCAGCCTGGCACCTGACATTGTTAAACCCTCAGTAACGCTCAGCTGCACTAGATTAACGCATTGCTGCGTCCTTTCCAGAGCCAGAATAATTGAGTAACCTACCATAACGTCGTTATGATTAAGTAATTGCCATAGTCAATAATGATGATCAAATTGAAAACTTTAGGATGGCAATTTTCATTTCGTAGAAGAATAATATCTAATTAAGATTTTACATAGTTCTACCACTACCTACTCATTCGAGAATTTCGAATTCTATTAAGGATGCTTTTCGTTTCATCTTTTTACATCATGAAATAAAATCAAATCAAATCACCTTTACGTTATATCCCGCCCACAGCAGGGTAGGCATAGGGAACCTAGTGTTAAGACACTCCTTGCCCCGCTTTCCGCTGAATTCTGGAGGCATTGCATGTTGAGTGGCGGAACTCAATGCCGTGCTTTGCCTCGAACCCAAAGCGAAGGAATGAAAACATAAATATAAATAAATATTTTAAAAGTAAAATATTTTTAAAAATGAAAAAGTTAATTTACTTAAGACAATATAATACGTAATTTGATTTAGTTAAACAAATAATTGAATTAGCATTTTATAATTTTGAAGTCGGTGTCAAGTAAAAATTTTTTGACTTAAAAAATTAAGAAAAGTAGTTTAATGCAATCGGGTCCTTATTTTTTTATAGTTTTACTGTTTTATGTTAACATAATGTATACGTCGCAAAAGGCTCCCCTTTCGGAGTTTAATAAGGGGACGTAAATATATATATATAGTAGAGAAGAATATATATATATATATATATATATATATATATATATATATATATATGTATATATGTATATTCTTCTCTACTACTACTCCTATGTATGTATAGTTTTTAATGGCTATACGACAAAGATTCCATTAAAAACAGACTAAAAGTTTCAAAGATGTTCGATTGCATTATTATGCCGGGATAGTACAAAAATACTGATTAACCGTGCCGTCGCTTCGTACGTAAGCAATATATAAATTTGCTCCTGGGAAAGATCAAATTAAGTCATACGTAAAACACAATCGCCATGTTATGATTTCTGAACTTTTAGATGAAGCTCTTATCAAATTGACCTTTATTCTTACACTTTATAAAAAGACGTTTCAGCAGTCTGACTGCATATTGTTCTCGGGACACGCAAATACAACTTACTAAATCAGTCAAAATGAAGAAGCTCTGCGTTTTTATCTTCTGTGTAATTTTTTTAATTACAATCATCGAGGCGAGTCCATAGTATGTACTTGAATTTAAATATTTTTAATATATCTATTTTTAAGAAGTTATTTTATAGATTTGAAATATAATTATTTAATTGTGTATTTAATACTGTACACTTCTCTAGATTAATATTTCGTTTATGTTTACCTATAGCCGCAATGGTGGTCGTATGGGCGGAGGTGGCGGTGACGACGGTGGCGATGGTGGACAGGGCGGTGGTGGTGGACAAGATGGCGGCGGTGGACAAGGGGGTGGACGTGGGGGCGGCGGACGCCGTGGGGGAGAGTAAGTTTTTTTTTCTATTTATCCATTTTAATACCAAAAGTAAATGTATATTATCTATCAACTTTACGCTGTTTTCCGCATATAGGGTAACTCCGGTAAAGGTAGGTCCCGGGGTAATCTAGGGGTAAGACTATCTATTCTCCAGTTTTAGCTCAATTTTTGAGACATAGCCAATTCCGAGTGGCGGAAATCAACAACGCACTTTGGCTTGCAACCAGAGAGAGGAATTAAAAAAAAAATCATTCGTCCGAATTCAAATGGAATGTAAAACCGTCGCGGTTATAGTACGATTTGCATGTGGAGCTCACCTGTAAATGATTGAGCGATTAGATATGAATTACTTTGTTTTTTTTTATCCTTTTAAGGACATGTAATAATTGTGTCAATTGTTGGTAGGCCTTATATATAAATAAATAAATAATATGTGCCGACACGACTAATGTCTCTATAAGTATATATTTTTACGACATTTTTTTTTCTTAATACATAGTAATGTTACATACTATAAATTTGTAGTTATATAATTTATAAGATGTTAATAAATAAAATCTAAAGTAAACATAAATAGGTATGTTTTATTAATTCAGTTAATAATATAAATATATATTTTTTCATTTTCAGTTATTACGATGATTACGACTACGGTGCCATATACAGGCGCCCTTGTCGGGGCAGAGGCTGCAGAACTAACTATATAGGAAACGGACGCCAAAACACCAACACGGTCTACATGTATGACTAGTATTATATTATTTAGTCACTTTGTATATATAAAATAAAAAAGTGAATCCTATTTTATTTTTTCTTATCTAAATTTAGAGTAAACAAGTCTCATTTGATACATTATCTACTGTTGCTGTGCCTCCAATTAAAAATGTATTGTCAAGTTATTGTTTATTTTTATCTGTTATCATTCATCTCCAACTGACGTTCTGCTTCGGATTTAGAGTTGTGCTTTTTCAAAATGTATATAAATTATAAATATATAAGACTATTTTAAACATTTTTACAGTGTTAATTCACACTTAGGAATGAAAAATACTTATTGACCAGGTCCTTGGACCATGGACCTTGTCGATTTCCAGGACACGCGGGTTCGAGTCCCACTATGTTAAAATTTTTATACGTTTTCTAAATAAGTATTTTTTTATATAAGATGAGGTTACCTTGGTTTCCCTTTTTTTATTTTCACATAGATAAAAAAAAATCATAAATGAAACAAATATCTATTTTCGCTTAACAAAACTGACTCTAGGTGAAAACCAAATGTTTTCTTCTGCAAATCTGTTCAAGATTATTTTTTTCATCAAAATATTATTTTTAATCAGAAGTACATTAACTTTTTTGTATTTTTTAAATTGTACAATAAATTATAAAAAAATTCCCATTGATTGCAATATTAATATTACAATTCAATGGTGATGTTTTTATCACGGGAGAGGGATCTATCCTAGGATAGGCAGAGAGAACCTGGAAACCTAGTTAAGACATATGCAAATATATATCTGTAGATATTAATAATAAGCCTTTATTCAGTGTTTTAGGACATTAAAATACAGTGGTAATAATATAATTATTCATGCACGAATGTTGTTAGAAATCTAATACATTTTTCGAAAGCTTTCGACATCGATATCTGTTATTCGATTCTGTCCTAAAGAGGAGGAGTTCTCCTGCAGCAGCATCCCTATTCCTTAAATACATAGAAACTTACAAAAACCATGTATCCAGCACACAGCAGAGTAGGCAGAGGGAACCTAGTGTTAAGACACTCCGTTCCCCACTCTCCGCCAATGTCTGGAGGCATTGCGTGCTGAGTGGCGGAACTCAACGCCGCGCGTTGCCTCGACATCAGAGCGAAGAAATGAAAATATAAATGTAAATAAAGATTTCACTTCCTCGAGTGGGGATCGAACCTACAACCAGTCGATTTTACAGTCACACTTTATGCCTCTGCGCCACGACCGGCCTCATACAATACATTTAATACTCTCCACAGCACTTTGTCTAGCGATAGAATTCCAACAAACGAGCATCGAATCATCAATCAAAATCATTAGATATTTCTCACTGTGCCGTGATGGCGTTATCTACGAGATAGTGTATCTGCTACTTAATGTTGAATAACATTGTGCAAGCTCTGGGCTTCAGACTGGGTCGTGGGAACTATGTATGTACTGTAGTGTGTAGTGAAATATCAAGGTTGTGATTTTTACCACCCACATATATTGCAGCTTTAGTCTTGCATTAGATGGTTTAATTCGTTTTACTATTGAGTGACAGATAATAAGCATAATTGTCACAGTACAGTTTGCTTTTTAGCTTATATATTAACGTTTTAGTCGATTAGGTTAATTTTTAAATATATATTTTTTAATTTAGTGCCTCCGTTGGTCTTTCCAGGCTGAGAAAATGATAACAATTTAAACACCCACGTACGCCACGATGACGTCGATTAAGGTTATTTTGTTAATTATTTGTATATATATATATTATTTATTAACATATTAATTATTACTATAACTCAGGGTTCGTAAGTATGTGTGTATGTGTGTGTACATAATTTTATTTATAAAGTACGTTAATTATAGGAATAAAACGAAATAAGTGGCGGTAAAAAACAATTTAATTTACTTATCCTAAAAGTGTCGAGAAATCTCAAGAACATCACTAGTAGTCACAACAGTTCATGACTTAATTTATATTTGGCATTATTTAGTGGTAGTAAGGGGAAGAGTACGCAAGTTTCGCGATGGGGGCAGCGTGGACGACAGGGGCGGCGCTGTAGGCAAGAGGTGCGGCGTGCACCAAGGGGCCAGAGGAGTACACAGCTGGAGAAGCGTGTACCACGGGGGCAGCGTGCACTACAGGTGCGATTTTAGCGACTGGTGCAATTGCTTTAACTGCCAAAGGCTCCCTGTGCACGACTGCGTTGAAACCGTTATGGGGGTCGGCGCTGTATTCGACGGTACGTTTAACACCATCAGGGTCGACAACGGAGTAGGAACCTTGTACTACATCTCCATCGCGAGATTCGTGCTGGCTCTTAGAGTCACCGGTGAGACCATCTTGTACATCATAAGCAAAGCTGTACTGGGGATGTGGGTCGTATTCTTCGACGGCAACCTTAGCGACGGGTGCGACGGCTGCGTATTTGGCTACGGGGGCGGCGTAAGCCAAGGGAGCAGAGTGGATGAGTGGAGATGCAGCGTAGCCGATGGGAGCAGACTGTAAGATACCAGCGCTAGCAGCAGCCACGAAGCAGGCGAGAACCACAAACTGAAAATTAAAAACAATAAAGATAGATCATTGTATTTCCGTTTGATCGTTGATTATATATTTATTAAAACCATACAGAAATGAATATGCTTGTACCTTGAATGCCATTGTGTTGGTTGAGTGTGAGGATGCTGTATGATAGTAGATGGGGAGTACATTGAGCTTTTATACTGCAAACGGGGGCTCACCCTTTCACTTCACGTTGACGTCAGGCGACCATGAGTTAGCCCTAGAAATATTTTTCGGCTTCTGTGGAAGCCTTAAAAAAACGTTTAATTGTAATAATCATTTCAAATATTAAATATTTATTTTTATTATTTCTTTTTGAGGAATGGAAAACATATTGAATTTAAATATTGCATTGTCGTATAGTATTTATAAAGTTATTAAAATTAGGGTATCGGTCAACAGTCATTACCTACCTTACATTCACTTCACTGCTTTAAAGTTCAAAGGATTACATGTGACATCTGCAGTGTTTGGATGTGAATTTAAAGCTACCATAAAAATATTTAAACACGTATTAACAATATTTATGGCAATTTATTTAATAAATACCGTTACGTTATTTTTTTTTATTTCTTGGAACGGTACATCTGTAGGATTTTTTTTTACTTATATAATTCTTTCATGTAGGTACAGAGAGTATTTTTATTGGTTCATGTTTTAAATTTAGCAATCGAAAGAAGTTTTAAATTGTTAAAGCACTTAGTCTAAAATTTGTGTCTGATTTAATACATTTTTTTTTGTTTTTTTTTTACTTTCATTAAGAAAATCAATAAAATGATCATACATATATTACTAGCACATACAGAGGATGTATCTGTGTGTGTAGTATATAATATTAATATTTATAATAGTCTTTTTATCTAAATTAAAATTAATGAATTAAGTTTTTTGTCTTAAAGCTTTACACAGCAGGGTAGACAGAGGGAACCTAGTGGTAAGACACACCGTTCCCCACTTTCCGCCGAATTCTGGCGTTGCGTGGTGAGTGGCGGAACTCAACGCCACGCTTTGCCTCGTCACCAGAGTGAGGAAATGAAAATATAAATGTAAATAAATATTTTACTTCCTCGAGTGGGGATCGAACCCACAACCAGTCAATTTTACAGTCACACTTTGTGCCTCTGCACCACGACCGGCCTCTGATACATTTATATGTGAATTGTACTTATATTAGATATAGTATTTGAAATTCGTCTATTATTTTTATTATATTGCTAGTTCCTGAAGAAAATTGTGCTTATAAATACGTATAAGTAGGCAGAGTTAACTTATACTATGTTCAAGTCTCTTTTTTTCTCTACTTTTTTCTCGTTTTGGTGAAATTGATAAGCATAACATCGGAACGCATAATATTTGAAGGCATTGCGCGCTGAGTGGCGGAACTCTACGCTTTGCATCGTTACCAAATCACGAAAAGATGAATATATTGTATATTTAATTTCCTCGAGCGGGAATCAAACTCACATCCTGTCACGCGTCATATAAAAGTAATCAGCTTCACGCTGTATCCCGCACACAGCAGGGTAGGCAGAGGGAACCTAATGTTTTTAGACACTCCGTTCCCCACTTTCTGCCGAATTCTGGAGGCATTGCGTGTTGAGTGACAGAACTCAACGCCGCGCTTAGCCTCGATACCAGAGCGAAGAAATGAAAATATAAATTTAAGTAAATATTTCATCTCCTCGAGTGGGGATCGAACCTACAACCAGTCGGTTTACAGTCACACTTTGTGCCACTGCGCCACGACTGGCCTCGAATCGAAAAAAAGTAATTGTTTCTAATTGATTGATATAACATAAAATCATGAATAAAAAGTTTTAATCAAATATATGTTCATCTCATCGAAAATCCTTTGCGCTCTACTGAACTAGTAATGAAGGCATTGATCTATATTTGATTGATCAGGGCAACAGATACCGCAGTCAACGTGGCTAAATACTGGCAAAATATAATTTGAATGTCCAAGCATTGACACGAAGAAGAAGATCTATATTTCAAGTTGACCTCATACATATGTTTCACTTAAAAAACCAGTAATTTACAATAAATGCCTACACTTTATGTAAGCGGACGCGCAATTAGACACTTTCTTAACATATCCTCGAGCTGCGAGCGTCAAAGTTGCGTTTATTGGCAACGGCTGGCAATCTTATTAAAACGAAATGACAAAATTTACCATTATTTCTATAGATTATGCCAATATAATATGTGTTTGAGTACATTAAATATTGGCCACAAGGTAAAAAATATGTTTTTTAATATATATTATAAATATTTTGGGGTTCCTCGTAATAACAACAGATACGAGTATTTATGCTTTCTTTTTGCTGCATTGCCATTAAAATGAAAAAAAAAGCCGTTTAATCAAAACGTATAGGGTACTTTCCTACAGTTAGGTTAATAAAGAGAAAATTTCGAAAAGTTTACAGGTACAAATATTTTTTGTAGTTTATTTTATACGGGCGTAAACAAACTGAAGTAGGTCAACTTTTTTAAGTTGTGCTTTCCATTGACGTATAATTCTGAAATTGGTACGGAACCCTCTGTGTCTGACTTTTTAAATATAAAATTACCATATCAATTTTTTTTTAATTATAAGTCGATCGAAATTTGGATATTATATCTTGTACAGCTTTTTACGGTGTGGTTGTTTTTAAATAGCAAAGTTGTAATTAGCTTCCATATGCAAAATATGCTTTTTTCCGAAATCCAATTTTGTCCGTTGTGGTAAATAGTAGCAAAATATAAAGAACGATATTATGAAAATTAAATCAAAATTTATATTTAAGAATACTTCTCATTTTGTAATATTTTTTTTCTGGTTTTTGAATTTTTTAATTTTACTTAAGTAATTATGTCAAGAGCACTTCCCTTTTCTCAATAAAATACACAATTTATAATGAAATATTCGCTAATAAATTATGCTACTTGCAAAATTTATATGATAAAATATAAATATTGCAAGTATATATAATAAAATATTAAAAGCCGTACTGTCGTGACGTAGGGATTCCCTTATGGTGTCAATGTACGACTGTACGACGTATGTGGGTTCAATCCCCACTCAAGGGAATGAATTATTAATTATGAATATTTTATTTTCTTCCCTCTACCAACAAGGCAAAATCTCGGCGTTCAGTCCCGCCATTCGGACACAACTTCGATAGTGGTTGAATGGCGGGACTGGAAGATGCTGGTTTAATTTTTTTTAATATTAAAAGCTTAAAACCGCAGCGCGCGTGGCATACCAATTTGTGCACTTGAATAGAAAAAGCTCAGTGAACTTATTATACAGCATTTTCATAATTTATATTGTTAATTGGATTGGATATATCACATGTATAATAATAATAATAGATTAGAATAAACATATATAAATATGTTCCTATCCTACTCTACTTTTCTATTAATATTGTAAGTTAAAAAGTTTGTGAGGATGTACGTTTGTTCCATTTTTACGCAAAAACTAGTATACTAATATAGCTTAGACGTCAGAACAACACAAAGGCTATAAGTGAGAATTGTATGAAAGTGGAGGACATATCCATACTCACAAACAAATTTATAGTGTTAGTAGAATAGTCTTGGCGCAGTGGCACGAAGTGTGACTGTGAAACCGACTGGTTGTGGGTTCGATCCCCACTCGCGCTCGAGTAGATTATATATTTACTTAAATTTATATTTCCATTTCTTCGCTCTGGTGTCGAGGTTAAGGGCGGCGTTGAGTTCTGCCACTCAACACGCAATGCCTCCAGAATTCGGCAGAAAGTGGGGAACGGAGTGTCTTAACACTAGGTTCCCTCTGCCTACCCTGCTGTGTGCGGGATACAGCGTGAAGCTGATTTATTTATTTATTTATTTAAAAATAAAAAAAAATATGTTATTGAGATGTTTCAACACAAGGCGCGCTTGTGCTCTTTAACTGATTTATTTTCAATTCGTATTACATTCGTTTTTTCCAGCGTTGAATAATGTTTCTTGGATATTGAAGATATTTGCCAACTGTGCATCGCCAGTGGCATAAAATACTATACCATTAACCTTACTGATAACTTTGTATTGAATATATATATATATATATATATATATATATATATATATATATATATATATATATATATATATATATATATTTAATATTTAAATATCATATTTTTATTGTAAGTTGAAGGTAAAGTTGATAATTTAAGTAGAGTAGGATTTTTTTTTTAGTACATTTATATTTTCATTTCTTCGCTCTGGTGTCGAGGGAAAGCGCGTCGTTAAGTTCCGCCACTCAACACGCAATGCCTCCAGAACTTGGCGGTAAGTGGGGAACGGAGTATCTTAACACTAGGTCCCTTTGCCTACCCTGCTGCATGCGGGATATAGCGGAAAGCTTATTTATTTTTTATTTATTCAATAATTCATGTCCTGAGTGGAAATCGAACACACAACCGACGTGTTACAGTTACACGTGTGTGCCTCTGGGTCACAATCGGCCTCATTATTGACATTCAATTTATCAATAAAAATACCCTAATAAATACAAACTTTTCTTATATAAACTGGGTATAGACTGTATATACTTTTATCTCATAAAAGATATCTTAGATATCCGACTTAATAAAAGTAGTAGCTAGTAAAAACTTGTCTTATAATGATGACTTGGCAGAGTTATAAAACAACCTTAACGCTAAGTTTCTTCACTAAAAAACTTTGGATGATTAATGGCGGCACATAACGTAGCGCTTTAAGTAACCAAATCACCTGTATTGGCTATATTTTATATATATATAAAGTATATATTTATTTATAATTTATATTTTTCTTTCTTCGCTGTGGTGTAGAGGCAAAACGCGGCGTTGAGTTTCGCCTCTCAATATACAATACCTTCAGAATTCGGCGGTGAATGGGTAACGGAGTTTAGCTTCGAGTACGTTTCTCACTTGAGAGAATATATGTTTAAATAATTTTAATTTTTATTTAAAGATTCAGAAAGTTACTTTTAATAATAAGGATGTCTTTAAATACTAAAGAAGAAAAGTCTTGTCTAAATCTAGGTAACATATTTTCCTTATTTTATGCAATAAGAAACAAATTGATTTATACCACGAGCTGAATAAAATATATTGAGTGATTAGAAGTCAGCCTCTACATCATTTGAAACAATAAGGGGCACAACCTTGGCACTTTGTATTATATGTAGGTTTACATAGAGTAACCGTGCATGTAATAGATCTTTGAAAATTAATATATATTGGAGAGGTTTTAGGATTTAAAAAAAAACCTTTTGGAGTTAGAATCAATTAATTTGTTTACTTTGACTTTGATTTTGTTAAACAAAATTTGCGTTATATAGTTATTATTTGAACATATTATGGCACTATTTACTATAATTCAGTTTATTAACGTGAGTGAGAATGGAAGCCATCTTTGCAAGTCATTAGCAAAATTTAACTTTAATACGCACCTCGCGTTTAATTTTTAGTTCAATACAATTATAATTGGTGAACGGAGTGTCTTAACATTAGGTTCCCTTTGAATACCATGCTGTGGAAGCATCGTGTGAAGCTAGTTTTACTAAATGTGTTTTAGTAATATTAAATTAACTATTGTTAAAGAAAAAATTTAAGGGCGTAAATAAAGCAACGAATCTGATACATTTTGCGTAAGGTAGGCTATTTTTCGACATTCTTTAATAACAGACATAACATTTACGCAGAGTAACGCTCCTTAAGCGTAAAGTCAAAAACATTTTTTTTATGAAAAAGTATCAAGACCCTTCGTTGCCTAACTATCGCCGAATTTACGATGTATTGTTTGTTGAGTGACGGAATTCAACGCCACGCTTTACCCGGTTACCAGAGCGCAGAAATTAAAATATTAGTGAATTGCAATGTATTACTCCGAGTGGGATTCGAACCAACAACCGTCATATTTACAGTCACACGCTAGTCCCGCTGCGCAACAACGGACTCATTTAGATACGATAAACCCTTTTTTTTATTTTTTTTTATTTACTATTACAATAGAAGATACATAGGATTTTTAGACAGTTGATAGAAAATACTTTTTAAGTTTAACTTTAAACCTACTTTTATTAGGGTACCAAAACGCGATGGTAGATTTAAAAGTTATCATACTTGTATTCTATTATTTAAATAACTTTTATAAAGACAATTAAATATTAAAGTTTATTATATCGTATGTCGTTTAATATACTTTCATGAAATAATACTTTTTAACTTTATACAATTATTGAATAAGCCTCTGTTGCTAGCTTATCTGTCCATAGATAAAAGTTTACTCGTATTTCGCCCACGCTGACCGACAAATACGACGAGCGTACACTCGTAATTCAGACGACGTTATCAGCTGTTGCGAAAGTTTTTTTGCGTGCACTTCATGGCTTTAAAAAAAAATTTTTTTCTTTTTAAAACAGATTACTAAATCATAAATATTATTACTTTTAGGGATGTCTTAACCATCAGCCTCACGCTGTATCCCGCACACAGCAGGATAGGCTAAGGGAATCTAGTGTTAAGACACTCCGTTCCCCATTTTCAGTTGAGTGGCGGAACTAAACGCATCGCTTTGTCTCAACACCCGAGCTAATAAATTTAATTGTTAACGGTGGGATTGAATCCACAATCAGTCGCGTTTACAGTCACACACCAGCGTCGTTGCGCCACGACAGGCCTTACCAAGTATTATGGTTATGAAACTTCTGAGTGTTAAAAGATATATTTATATACAGAATATATTTTAAATTAAATAATAAGTTATTTTATTATTAGATACTATATAGGACTTAAAAATTGGTCAAAGAAGCAATGAAATATGCACTACCAATATGTAAACAGTAATATCAAGATTTGATAAAGGCAGATGTCATGCTATAATAATATTGGGATTCATGCTTATTTTTTTTTTAGCTTCACGCTGTATCCCGCACTTTAGGATGAGAATACCTGGAGGCGGAACTCAACGCTGTGCTTTGTCAACCAGAGCGAGGTAAATGAAAATATTAAATATTTTATTCGACGAGTGAGAATCGAAGCCACAACCTGTCGCGTTTACACTGACCGATTGACTGACTGGCCTCATATATTCCCGACTGCTAAGGAAGGGTTATAGAAATAAAAATAATATATCATTCGGAATGAGTAGTATTAAAATAGAAATAACATAGAGAAGTTTTATATAAATAAAAAAAATATCACGATAAAGAGCCTGAACTGCCAGCAGATTGTAATTATTGGTCGCCCAGCCCGCTCTACCACTTTTGTTTTCATGCGACCTCCGTAACGTAATCTTTCTATCACCATGGCCACTAGCGTGTAATACAACTAGCCTTATTTATAAATTTTTTTATTTTAAATTGTAATAAGCAAATGATCATACAAAATTGCGTTTTGCGTTTTTAATCAATTAAAACTTTTTTTTATTTGGTTAAAAAAAAATTAAATTAGCTTCACGCTTTATCCCGCACACAGCAGGGTAGGCAGAGGGAACCTAATGTTAAGACACTTCGTTCCCCACTTTCTGCCGAATTTTGGAGGCATTGCGTGTTGAGTATTTTTATTTAGTTATGGTATTTATTTTTTAAAACAAATATTTTTTTTTAACAGGATAGGCACTCCGTTTTAACCTAATGTCAAATCCGTATTCCACTCAAATTCGAGACCTTGCATGTAAATGGTGGAGCTCAACGCTACGTTTTGTCTTGCCAGAGCGGAGTTCTCTCCGAATAATTCATTGAATAGTTCTTTGTTCCAAGGTCGATCGTCGAACCCACAACCATCATGTTTGAAGTCGAACATTATCAATTATCGTTAACGTCGATTTTAACCAAATGATCTATTTTTGAATAGTTAAATGGAAAACAAAACTATAAACCTTATATTTTTTTTAACTGAGTGTTGAGTTTTTATCCAGAGAAATGTATACAAAATTAAATAAATTCTGAAAGTTGCTTTATATGCAATTATATATAAATTTCAGTTAATGTCATATTACAATATGTCCTGTTGCATCCCGAGTGAATGTATGCAACGGAGGTTGCGTTAACCACTTTGCTAAGGATGATTAGATTAATTTAGTTAGTTTTTGCTTTGATATCGACAACACATTAATATGGCATAAATTGTTTTCTCTATAGAAAATTTACTTACAACTTAGCAACTCCGAAAATATATATTTAAATGTAGTTGTGACTGTCGTGGCGCAGGGAGTGACTGTAACGCGATGTTTGTAGGTTCAATCCTCACTCTGGGGAACGAATTGTTATTTTTTAGCGCTAAGGCAAACGCAATGCTTCGAAAAAATCGGCAGAAAGTGGGGAACGGAGTCATAACACTATTTTCACTCGGCCTACAAGACAAATATACAGCGTGACGCAGATAAAAAATAAATAAATATGTTACATGAAATTAGAATTTTGTTTAAATGATTTCTGCTATGTTATGCTTACTGTAACACTTAAGCTATGCCTGCGAGAAATTCTGATATATTGTTCATACAAATAGGTGCAAGGACATAGTTATATATGTTAGGCCGCGCAATTTGATCACTGCCTACACAAGCCTAATATGACTAACCACAAAGGTTGTATATTTTGTATAACACACGTAGTTTTACTTTTTATTACTTTAAATTTAATTTATATTTTGGATCGGTCACAGTGCAAATTAATAATGTTTACATTATAAAATAGATTATATGTATTTTTTATTTCTTGGCTTCACAGTTCAGACAATACACAGTTCTCCTGATTCCGCCTGATTTCGTGATATACGTTGGTACGACGAAATTCAACACCTCACCTTGATCTATCAGAAATAAAAATTCATTGTTAGGATTGGGAATCGAACCACCACAGCCGTCGCATTCACAGCCGGACTCGGAGCTGCTGCGCCACGGTGGCCTGAAAATTGTAATTTACATTGGTTGGTTGTAATCTTCATATTTTAGAAGATACTTGTACAAATAAAATAGTTTAATTTATTCCATTGTAATATTAATAATACTAAGTAATAGAAATAATTATTACCAAAGCTTAGTAAATTATTTCAAAAGTAGGTTACCTATAGTTACAATTCAAACATTTTATTGTATCGGCTACTATTTTAACAAACATAAACTTTTACATACAGTAAAATGCTTATTAAGCCGATATGATACGTTTATGTGTATTTAACGATAACATATGCAGGGCAAGTAGCGCGTATACAACTGGAATGTTTAAGTTTAAAAGGTCGCAGACGCAAAGGAATAAGAACGTATCAAATTTATCCGAGTGAATGCAGAACGGGCGAAATTGCATCAGATATATCGAATTTACGGTTTTCTACTCACCTGAAAGGTGCCAACCTAAAATGATGAAATAATGCATAATTAATTTGTAAATTTTATACAATATGTTAGAGTTAGCTACAACGTATATTTTTTATGGAAGGATTTTATTTCTACTGTGTATAGACTACGGATTAAGGAATATGGATGATATAGAAGTGTCATCATCGTGTTACCGAGTGGAGACATTTTTACATAAATAAAAACGTCAATTTAAAATTAATTATTTTTATTATATCGATGAGGCCAGTCGTGGCGCAGGGGCACAAAGTGTGACTGCGAAATTTATATTTCCATTTCTTCGTTTTGGTGCCGAGGGAAAGCGCGGCGTTGAGTTCCGCCACTCAATACGCAATGCCATCAGATTTCGACGGAAAGTGGGGAACGGAGCGTTTTACACTAGGATTCCTCTGCCTACCCTGCTATGTGCGGGATACGGCGTGAAGCTGATTTGATTTTAAATATTTAATTAAAGAAGTAATAAAGAAACACTTGCCACATGAACAATACAATTATTATGTGATTTTGAATTTGTCTATTTCCTAGATATCATAACCAACATTATATTTTTATATAAAATAACAATAAATAAAAGTTAGAATTTATCAGCGTTTAATTTTTAATCAATAATAATCAATTTTATTATTTTAAGTTAATATCGTGGAGATTCCAATCCGACTTCTGCTTTCGCAGCCCGCAGTCATATTAATGGCATAAGGCTGTCCCCCGATTAGATACAAATAGAATATTAACAAAATTTCATGATATAAATTTAATTTGAGATTAAATAAAAAAATTACTACATCTGCTTTTACTCTATTTGTAAATATAATATTAATTATATATACAATATATAATTATCAAAAATCGTGATCTATATACATAATCATTCTTAGCTGTTGTAACAACAACACAAAATAGTATGATAAATCAATTAAGAAATATATTTTATTTATTATGTTCATCCAGTGGGGAAACAATTAAATTATCTTTTTTTATTAGATATTTTTTTTAAAACAATCAGAAAAGAGAAAAAATAATTTTAAAATTTAATCATGACAAAAGGATATTTGCAAAAAAAAAAAAATCAAATCTCGTCTTAGTCATTGAAAAGAAAAAAAAATACGTACAAGGAAACTACAATCGCGGTCGCAATTAGAAATATTGAAGATAATATTAATATTATAAATAAGATTCGTAATATCTAATAAAACATATTTATTTATTATAACAAAAATATATAATTGCAAAATAAAGCAATATATTAAAAACAATCCAAGTGACATTCATTAGTAATGCTCTCGTGAATTCAATACACACAGCGTCCTGTAATAATGTGAAGGTGAGTGCAAACTAGTTCCAGAGTGCGTAAAATGTCAGCACAAGGTATTAGAACGAGGCGACAGAGGCCGCCAGAGAAAGTTATGCCGGACATAAAAATAATACAATTCAATACTTCCAGCTTCACGCTGTATCCTGCACACATTTTGTAGGTAAAGGGAACCTAGTCCTAGTAGTAGTTAAGACACTCCTTTCTGTATTTTCCGAGGAATTCTAGAGGCATTGCGTGTGGCGGAACTCAGTGCCGCGTTTGCTTCGTCGCCAGAGCGAAGAAATGAAATTTAAAAATATCTATTGTGTTTTTTTTTGAGTGGATATCGAACCCACAAGCTATCGCTTTTACACACATGCACTTGTGCCACTTCGCCTTGACTCTCCCTAATATCCAAATCGATAACATACAGGAAATTATAATAAATACTTATTTAAAAAAAATATGAAATTAAATTATAAAGAATGAGAAGCATAAGTATATCGATTCATTATACAATGATATTTATAATAGTTTATATATTATGTAAATATCTATTTCCTTTTTCATGAATACAGCTATAACTGAACTTAATAAAAGAGCCTTATACGCGTTGATGTCGATCATTTTGAATTACAATACATTAGGTAGCTTTATATATTTTTTGTGAAAAACATGATATAAGAGATTGAGGCTGTCGTGGCGCATAGGCACAAGGGTGTGACTGCAATGCGACAGTTGTAGGTTCGATCCCCACTCGAGGGCAGAATTATTATTAATATTTTCATTTCTTCCTTCTGGCATCAAAGCTGTACTAGGTTGTACTATGCTGTATCTCGCACACTGAAGGGTAGGCAGAGGGAACCTAATGTTAAGACACTCCATTGCCTAATTTCCGCCAAATTTTACAGGCATTGCGTGTTGAGTGGCGAAACTGAACGCTGCGCTTTGCGTCGGCGAAGTAATGAAAATATTAATAGTAAGTAAATATTTAATTTCCATAGTGAGAGTGAGGATCGAACCCACAACCAGTCGCGTATACAGTCACACACTTGTGATAGAGATTGAAATCTATAATATTTTAATGAGTCTGGAAAAGAAGCAAAATTGCGTTGAATTCCGTTACTCAACACACAATACCTCAAGATTTCGGCGGAAATTGAGGAACGAAAGTTTTTTTGCCTTTGCCTAAAAGGTGGGAGAGAGTCAGCGTGAAGCTAAAAAAACACAATATATTAATAATTGCAACATTATAGAAAAACAGTAATAATCTACTTTAAATTTGTTTTTGCCTTTATAAGGATATAATATAAAAATATACAGATTATCTTTGATACGAATCGGCGACTCGCCGAACGTAATATTGCGTAAAGGTAGCCTTGTGAAGGACGCGTGTGCGCACTCGGAAAATACCCGCCATTTTCATACGCACATCGTTTTTAATGGGGCGACGTAGGGCTGGCAATAATGTTATTAATAATTGTTATTGAGTTGTCGGAGTTGGGTTCGGGCAGTGCGTGTTGAGATGTAATGCCTCTTCGAAATTCGGCGGACAGTGTGGAACGAAATTGTTTTAATGAGAACGATGTGTCTCAATATTAGGATCCCGAGTTCTCTTTGTCTAACAAAAGTATACTTATTATAAGTTTATTACTTTAAATATACTGAAAACAATAAATTTGATATCAAATGAATGTATTTTATTTAATGAATTATTTTTTAATTCTATCATTATTTTAATAAAAAACGCTCATTAGTTCTTTAGTACGTGCTAAATGGTGAAACAGCGACATCTTTTTAATAATTATATTACTAAATTCATACTTGAGTCTGACTATAAAAAAATATTACAACTTTTTATAGGCAGATGTAACAATATATTGTTTAATTACTGTCAATTTATTATAACTTCATCAATATCACTGTTTCATATAATATTTGGCAACCCTAATCTAGGGTTAACGTGGTCCATACATATAGAAGCATACGTGTTGAGCACGTCTATTTAAAATTTTAGGTTGGGCAGCGAGTCACCCGACCTTTGTCTGGTGGCCTTGTAATATTGCACTAGATACGTTCGAGACTGATTGCTCTATATATTTCACATATGAATTACACCAGATTTAATGAAGCTTAAAAGGCATATATTATTTTATATACATAATATTACTTATATAAAATAATATATACTAGTTATGTCCTAGTAGTATTTAGTTACTCGAAACCGAACTCGAACCGAGGTTCCATGAGCGGAATGTGGGAAACACTAGACTTCCTTATTTACTCTGCCTTCCCTACTATGTATGGGATACGGCGTGAGGCTAAGAAGAAATAATAACTTACTCAAATAAGCGCGTAATAATAATAAAATCTAATAATATGCAAATATTATTTTAATAATAATTAAAAAAGATATTACATTAATATACAAGCATGTATCTAGGTAGATTTTTTTTATGTTAAGAATACAAGCAAAACTGTAAAACCTGTGACTGTAAAATCGACTGGTTGCGGGTTCGATTCCCACTCGAGGAGATATTTACTTATATTTATATTTCCATTTGTTCGCTCTGGTGTCGAGTGAATCTTCTCGCTTTCTCCTGCATTTAGCAGGAAGGGTAGGTAGAAGGCACTTGGGAACCTGATGTTAAGACAATCTGTTACTATTAAGACACTTCCGTGCTCCACTTTCCACTAGTTCATTAAATTTAATGCCTCACATCTAAGAAGAACTAGCGGAACAATATTTTTTTAAAGATTATTCATTATTATTTTAAAGAAATTTTCACTCCATCATTAATTTTATGTACAAGTAAAATCTGAAATATACGAGTATACTAAATTAGACTGGCTATTGACTCGACGACCACCCTAAATACATTCCAACACCTCCAAAACTGTGCCACGAAAGCGTCTTATATATGTTTATTTTACTAAATGTAAAAATATTTTTACAGTTTCCACATAATTCAGTACGTTCGTATTAGTCAGTCTGAAAACAATAAGAATGAAAAGAGACGGATTCTTTTAGTTTCTTGCAAAACTGTTACAAACTCTTATATTATGTAGGTGGATACTTGCCTATTGTTTTTGTTATTGGCGGCGTTAAACTGTAATTAAGACATAATAGTACTATTGCGGCCAGTCGTGGCGCAGCGGCACAAAGTGTGACTGTAAACCGACTGGTTGTGGGTTCGATCCCAACTCGAGGAGATGAAATATTTACTTAAATTTATATTTCCATTTCTTCGCTCAGGTGTCGAGGCTAAGCGCGGCGTCGAGTTCTGCCACTCAACACGCAATGCCTCCAGAATTCGGCAGAAAGTGGGGAACGGAGTGTCTAAAACACTAGGTTCCCTCTGTCTACCCTGCTGTGTGCGGGATACAGCGTGAAGCTGATTTGATTTAGTACTATTGCAAAAATTGTTTTTAAATAAATATTTTTAAAATATCGTACTGTAATGCTTGAATAAGTAATAAAGTTTTAAAAAAATATTCGATTAATTTGTAATAAAATTATAGATACATTTATAGATTTTTAAACTTCTAGCTGTATCCCGTGCATAGCAGCGTAGGCGGAGAGAACCTGGGAACCTGATGTTAAGACAGTTCCTTCTTATTAAGACACTTCTGTTGCCCACTTTCCGCTGAAATCAATGCCGCGCTTTGCGTCGTTGCGAAATGAAAATCTTTAATATTTAATTAAAATATAATCGAATCCAACCCACAACCTGTCGCGATTAAAGTCACACGCTTACACCTCAGCGTCACTACTGGCCTCAATTATTTTCATTACAATAATTCATTGAAGTGCACTTATTTTGAAGCTATGGCATATAGTAATAGCAATTATCAATTACAATTGATTCCCGAATAAAATGGAATTTATTTATTATCATTTATGACATATAATTGCTACTATTATATTATATATTGCTGGGGCCGGTCGTGGCGCAGTGGCACGAAGTGTGACTGTAAAACCGACTGGTTGTGGGTTCGATCCGCACTCGAGGAGATGAAATATTTACTTAAATTTATATTTTATATATCTTCGCTCTGTTGTCGAGGCTATGCGGCATTGAGTTCTGCCACTCAACACGCAATGCCTCCAGAATTCGGCAGAAAGTGGGGAATGGAGTGTCTTAACACTAGGTTCCCTCTGCCTACCCTGCTGTGTGCGGGATACAGCGTGAAGCTGATTTTATTTATTTATTTAATTGCTACTAAAAATACAAAGCATTAGAAAAGTTGGCGTCATTTCACAATTTAGCGATTCGTGGCACGATCCGGACGAGTTTCAAATGTTCGCCATCAAGAGTAACTACATTTAAACTGGATCACTTGCACTCTTTACTCGAATTTATGTATAACGCAATGTCTTTTAGCGTCAGTATTTTACATTATTTTATTACTTTATGGGATCATTTGAATGCATTCAAAATATATTAAAATAATATTAAAATAGCATACAGGAATGAATGAATATAGGAAATGTTGAATGAATATCAACAATTTTTCATTATGTCATACAAGAAGCCAGGGGCACAATGGTGTGACTCTAACGCGACGGCTGTGGGTTCGATCCCCACTCAAGGGAATGAATTATTATTAATTCATGTTTTCATTTTTTCGCTCTGGCGTCGACTTAAGAGCCTGGCGCTGAGTTAAGTCACTCAATACGCAATGACTTCGACGAAAATTCGACGGAAAGTGGAGAATGAAGTGTCTTAAAACTAGGTTCCCTCTGCCTAACCTGCTGTGAGCGAGATACAGTTTATATTTTTGATTTCATACAAACAATTGTACTCATTATGGATTCATATGTATACGAATATATTAAATACAAATTACACTACAGCAAATTTAACTTTACATATACAATGTTTCGGAATGTTTGTAGTATTGAATATTAAACCGTGAAGATCGTGTAAAGTCTGGAACAAATAGAGATAATAGAAAAAAAATATTGGCATGACCGCTATATTTCACAGCTCAAGTGAAATTACACAAGATGTGTCTTTGTTGACGTGGCATTGTCCAGCCGGGCCAGCGGCCTGGCTTCATACGTGCGTACTTGAATATATTTAAATTTGGAGATGCCACCAGGATGAGGCAAGAGTATAGCACTGTCTACTATAAATACGGTTTGTGCCTAACAAGGGGTACAGTTTACATCTTCTACCATCCCTGTGCATATCAACCAAACAAGCAACAGCAAAATGGTCGTCAAGGTACGGAGCTCTAATGGATTTTTTGTGATGTGTCTAATTAGTGTGTTTGTGAAAGTGCAAAAAAATAGAATCCACGAAAATTACATTTTATGTGAAGTCTTGAAGTCATTTTATGTGAAGTTTTTGGCTAATATATATAATTTTAAATGTCAAAAACCATACAATATGAAGTAGTCGTGTTAAACTAGCGCCATTATATTAATTTTGATTAAAAATAAAGAGTTTCGTTAAAGTACATATGGCATGATAAAAAAATAAAATTGTACTGTTTTACTAGTGCTTAAATTGAATTTAAGTAATTCTTTAAAATTATTGTTTTAGTTTGTGGTCTTCTCCTGTTTGGTGGCTGTCGCCTACGGAAGTGCATCCGCCGCCATAGCAGCAGCTCCTGTCGCATATGCAGCACCAGCCGTTGCAGCAAGATTAGAAGAATTCGACTCTTTCCCTCAGTATAGATTTGGATATGACGTAGCTGACTCCCTAACCGGGGACTACAAGAGCCAATCAGAACAGCGTGATGGTGATATTGTACAAGGTCAATACTCTCTTGTGGAACCTGATGGTACCCGCCGTGTTGTTGACTATGCTGCTGACCCTGTTAATGGTTTCAACGCGGTTGTACGTAAAGAACCCCTCGTGGCTGCTGCCCCAGCTGTAGTCGCAGAGCCTGCAGTCATCCCCGCTAGAATCGCCGCCGCTCCAGCAGTGGCAGTTGCCGAGCCAGTAGTAGCTGCCAAGGTTGCCGCCCCTATCGTGGCCCAACCTGCTTCCGCTGTCATTGCAGCTCGTTATGCCGTTGCTCCCGCTGCCCGTTATGCTGTAGCTGCAGCGCCTGTAAAGTATGCAGCTGCTGCTCGGTACGTGGCCGCCCCCGCAGCTCAGTACGTTGCCGCTCCAGCGGCTCAATATGTCGCTGCTCCAGCCGCCCAATACGTCGCCGCCCCTGCTGCTCAGTACGTCGCCGCCCCTGCTGCTCAATACGTCGCAGCCCCTGCTGCTCAGTACGTCACAGCCCCTGCTGCTCAATACGTCGCCGCCCCTGCTGCTCAATATGTCGCTGCATCCGCTCGTTATGCCGCCGGCCCAATCGTAGCAGCTCGTTATGCTGCTCCAGTATCAGCATATGCATCTAACGTTGCCGCTTATTCAGCTCCTTTCGCCGCCTACACAGCTGCTGTCCCAGCTCGGTTAGCTGGTGTACCTGCAGCATATGCCGCCCCTGTAGCGGCACCTGCCCGTCTTGCCGCCGCGCCTGTACCTGCCGCGCCTGTCGCCGTTGCGGCAGCGCCAGCTAAACTTGTTGAAAGCGTAGCTGCTGGTTACCGATACCCTTAAAGAAGATCCTTTCTTGATGACACGTTTTGTAAAGACTTGATATGTACATAGCTAAATAAAATTATTACTTTTGTTTTATTTCTTGTTTTTATTTTGTCGTTTCGATACCAACTTTTAAATTTTTTCTTCCATGAAAATAAAATATTTAAGATATGATTATGACAAAAAATAAATTTTGTACTTTAAATGGACAAAGACAAAGGTTTTGTTTGAACTGAATAAATTCGCAGTTTTTTTTAAGTATAACGTCACATAAAATTGTTACGTTATACTTAAAAAAAATTGATTGTAACTTCTTTACAACTTTTTTCATTGTATTAATATTTTATAAAACACCGTGGCGTGCGATAAATAAATTATAAAATAAAATATATTTTTTTTATGGAAAAGGACATGGCAAACGAACGTTCGGGTCACCTGATGGTAAGTGATTACCGCCGTCCACGACCCCGTGCAACACCAGAGGAGCTACAGGTGCGTTGCCGGCCTTTAAGTTGGAGATAGACGCGCTTTTTGAAGGTAACCATGTCATGTCAACGTGGAAACACTGCCACTGCCACGGGTACGCCATTCCACACTTCCGTGGCACGTGGAAGAAAGTTCCTACGAAAACTAAGATCAAGATAAGTAGTAGAAAACTAAGATCAAGATAAGTAGTAGATCCAATTGATATGGATGATATTTCAGCTAATGACGTACTGTGAGGTTAAAAAATTAGGCGGCAGGTAACATATCAAAAAGTTCTTCAGAACACTCCCCATGATAAATGCGATAGAGAGCGCACAGCGAGGAGACGTCTCTACGTAAAACCAAAGTATCAAACCCTTCACAGATCATTGGGTCCCCAATGATTCGAATGGCTCTACGTTGTATGCGATCAAATGGTTCAAGCTGATACTGGACCAGCCAAGAAATGAGAACAGTACTCTATATGAGGCCGAACCTGGGCCCTATATAGGGCCAGACGATGTTTTGCCGTGAATTACCGTCTCGCTCTGTTGATGACCCCCAGTTTCTTCGAGACCAACTTGGCATTGCTTTCCAGATGATCGCGATACTGGCAATCGGAACATTAAGGCCCAATATACTGATACTGGGCGCGGCTGTAAGGGGAGTGTTTTGAAAGACTGGGGATACGATATATAGGATTTTTTTATATATTTTTTTTTAATAAATACGCTTCACGCTGTATCCCGCGTACAGCAGGGTAGGCCGAGGGAACCTCGTGTTCAGACACTCCGTTCCCCACTTTTCTGCGAATTCTGGAGTCATTGCGTATTGTGTGGCGGAACTAAACGCCGCACTTTGCCTCCACACCCGAATGAAAAATTAAAATAATAGATTTCAATAAATATTTTATATCTTCGAATAGAGATTGAAACACAATCCGTCGATTTTGCAGCATACTATGGGCCCCTGCGCCACGACTGGCCTCAATTAAATTGAAATTGATATATATATATACTTTTAAAATTATCTTTTTTGTGATATATAAAAAGATCGGTAAACGCGAGTCGGACCCTTCCGTACCGATTTCAGGATTGTAGGGTAACGGAAAGTACAACTTATAATATATAAGTTGACAAATTTAAATTTGTATTCGCCCATATGCACACATTGTGTATGATAATGAATTACAAATTATGTTGTTTTTATTTGATTACCTATAAATTTTTAAATTGATTATTTTTTTCTTTATTTGTATTTTACGCTCTCACTTCGAGAAAATAATTGCAGATTTATATTTATAGTTCATCTCATACGTACATTATCGCAAACTTAAGTTTGTAAATTTTTTAAAATGTACTTCCCGAAATTGGTACTCGCAATTCTTCTTCTTTCCGCATGACCAATATTAAAACTTTGTATACTGCAGTGCGTATAAAATTGCCACATCTAAGATTAAGTCAATTGCACATTGAACATGTGTCTTCAATCGTGATCTAAGAATAAAATCAAAAATTATGTTTTATAAAATACAATAAAAATATTTTTTATTTTAAAAATAAATGGTTGGAAGACACACCACCACCACACCAGAAATATGAGTATTTTACCTAAAAAACTGGTTAAGCGCGAGTTGGACTAGCTCACCCATACATTCGTACCAATTTCGGGAAGTACAATTTATAAAAATTTACAAACTTAAGTTTGCGATAATGTGCATTCATTATGTTTGAGACGAGCTACAAATATAAGTTTGTAATTATTTTCTCAAAATGGGAACTTACAATGCAAATAAAGGGAAAAAAATGCAAATAGAAAAATTATAGTTATCTAATGAAAAAAATCAATGTAAACATAATGTATTTGTCATTATATACATACAAAATGTGTGCATATGGTATATGCAAGCTTCCCGTTGAATTACAATCCTGAAATCGGTAGGGAAGAGTCCGACTCACGCTTACCGATTTTTTATGTAGTCCACAAAAAAGATAATTTTAAGAATATATTTATTAATTTAATTGAGGTCAGTCGTGGCGCAGGGGCCTAAAGAGCGCTGCAAAATGGACTGGTTGTGGTTCGATCCCCATACGAGGAAATGAAATATTTATTTAAATTTATTTTTTCATATCTTCGCTCTGGTGTCGAGGCAAAGCGAGGCGTTAAGTTCCGCCAATCAACACGCAATTGCTCCAGATTTCGGTGGAAAGTAGCAAACGGAGCGTCTTCCCTGTGCTTGCGCTGTGCTTGAGCTGTTTGTTTATTTTATATTATAATTTATTTATCGCACGCCACGGTGTTTAATAAATTATAAATACAATATTGTCTGTAAAGAATGTTATAAAATGTTGACGTTATACGTATTTATTCAAGTGAAATTAGAATAAAGCAACTAATAAAAGATTCAGTGTATGTTTCATAAATAAGAACTTAAACAAATATCTTTGGTCAAAAACATATCTTAAATATTTTATTATATTATCATGACATAAATAAAAACAAGAAATAAAACAAAAGTAATAATTTTATTTAGCTATGTACATATCAAGTCTTTACAGAACGTGTCATCAAGAAAGGATCTTCTTTAAGGGTATCGGTAACCAGCAGCTACGCTTTCAACAAGTTTAGCTGGCGCTGCCGCAACGGCGACAGGCGCGGCAGGTACAGGCGCGGCGGCAAGACGGGCAGGTGCCGCTACAGGGGCGGCATATGCTGCAGGTACACCAGCTAATCGAGCTGGGACAGCAGCTGTGTAGGCGGCAAGAGGGGCTGAGTAAGCGGCAACGTTAGAGGCATATGCTGATACTGGAGCAGCATAACGAGCCGCTATGATTGGGCTGGCGGCATAACGAGTGGGTGCAGCGACATATTGAGCAGCAGGGGCGGCGACATACTGAGCAGCAGGAGCGGCGACGTACTGACCAGCAGGGGCGGTGACGTACTGAGCAGCAGGGGCGGCCAAGTACTGAGCTGCTGCAACAGGAGCAGCTGCATACTTTGCAATAACAGGAGCAGCTACGGGCGCTGCAGCTACAGCATAACGGGCAACGGGAGCAACGGCATAACGAGCCGCCACGACAGCGGGAGGAGGTTGGGCCACGATAGGGGCGGCGACTTTGGTGGCTACTACTGGCTCGGCAACTGCCACAGCTGGAGCGGCAGCGAGTCTAGCGGGGATGACTGCAGGCTCTGCGACTACAGCTGGGGCAGCAGCCACGAGGGGTTCTTTACGTACAACCGCGTTGAAACCATTAACAGGGTCAGCAGCATAGTCAACAACACGGCGGGTACCATCAGGTTCCACAAGAGAGTATTGACCTTGTACAATATCACCATCACGCTGTTCTGATTGGCTCTTGTAATCTCCGGTTAGAGAGTCAGCTACGTCATATCCAAATCTATACTGAGGGAAAGAGTCGAATTCTTCTAATCTTGCTGCAACGGCTGGTGCTGCATATGCGACAGGAGCTGCTGCTATGGCGGCGGACGCACTTCCGTATGCAACAGCCACCAAGCAGGAGAAGACCACAAACTAAAACAATGAATTTTAAAGAATTACTTAAATTAATTAAAGCACTAAAGTAAAAGTAAAATGGCACAAATCTATTTGTATATCATGCCATACGTAGTCTATCAAAAGTCTTTATTTTTAATCAAAATTAATACAATGGCAGTAGTTTCGCACGAATTACTTCATATTGTTTAGTTATTGACATTTAAAATTATATAATTCAGTCAAAAATATTTATATGTGAGACAAATTTGGCACATTTTCCAATAAATTCAAAGACTTAACATAAAGTGTAATTTTTGTCAATTCTATTTTTTTGCACTTTCACAAACACACTAATTAGACATATCACAAAAAATCCATTAGAACTCTGTACCTTGAAGACCATTTTACTTGGCTTGTTTGGTTGATATGCACAGGGATGGTAGAAGCTGTAAACTGTACCCCTTGTTAGGCACAAACCGTATTTATAGTAGACAGTGCTATACTCTTGCCTCATCCTGGTGGCATCTCCAAATTTAAATATATTCAAGTACGCACGGCACAGCTCAATGTGCAATATTCTGCAGTTTGAAGAGGAAAGAAATTATTATATGAATCACAAATAAATATACTTACTTAGAAAACGTTGAAAAATTTGAACATAGCGGAATTCGAACCCGTGCCTCCTGGTCGGTCTAAAGGAGGCGCGGGTTCGAGTCCTAAGTGTGGAACAACACTTTAAAATAAAAAAAGATTGTTTCGAAATTTAAAGCAAAAAATGCGTAAAAAACATATTTGATATATAAAAATGCTTCTATTCACGTATCATAAGTACCATAGATTATTTCCTTAATTTTCATAATAATGTACATATTTTTAGCACGTAAAAACTCAAACTTTAAACGCATTTTAATACTATAAAATAAACTACTGTAACAAATTATAGAGCACGATGATGTTTTGTCATCGGTCAGATTATATCCACGATTTAAGAAAATTAAAGATAAATATTTTAATTCCTCGAGTGGGAATCGACCCCACAACCAGTCGATTTTACAATCACACTATGTGCCTCTGCGCCACGACTGGCCTCACTTATGTTGTTTTTATTACGTTGTTATATTTTTTTATTAAGTTGTTGTTGTTACTTATGTTGTTTTCATTAAGTTTTTTATTTTATAAATTGCAAAGTTGTTTTCTGATTATTTTCTTTCAGTTATGTTAAATTTCTTATATTGTAAAGCAGGAGTAAACCTGGACTAAGTCAAGTAGCAATTAAAAAGATACATTTTTTTTGCCAAAATGAATATTACCGAGTGTAGAGAAGCATTTGGAATTTTTTTCGAAATTTCTACAAAAAATAGTGAAAAAAGGAACCTCTATATTAGGTCTTAAAGTCCACGCTAATAAAACTAAAAGTATTGCAGATTAAAGAGGTGTATTGATATACATATATGACACAAAATCAAAATTAAAAATTAATCTCCTCTTGGTCTTGCATTTAGGTAACACAACCAAAATACTAAATAGTTTTGTAAAATTCAAAATGACCTTCTAAGAATAAAAAAATAAATTCTCTATAACCACCGGGTGGGTGTCCAAATTTTTAAAAGTGTAAACAAACATTCATTTCTGGTAGAAGATTGTTTTGAATTTAATTTCTTATTAATTAAATTTAATTGACTAGTTTAGATTTATTAGCGTTCTCTTTAGAGGCTTACAATATATAAATTCAAAAAAACTTCATAAATCTATTCCTTATTTGAGAACGGTACACGGTATCCTATATCGTTCCCGGGAGCTAAGATGACTTAAGTGAAGCGGAAGTGGCCACCACCAATCTTTTCCTGAATTGCTACGTCGTTTTTGGAAAATACCACAAAAAGTCTGAAATTTGGTAATGAAGCTATTGTTTTATTTTTATTTATTTGATTTTTAAGCTATTGTTAGTACAGAAACAGAAAAAAAAACATAAAATATTGATTTTTTACCCCCTGTCTCTAAAAATAGAATATGGAAGATTAACAAAAACTTGATTTGAAGAAAAACCATTACTTATTGATAACCCTAGTTTATAAATAACACCAGGGTTGGCAATATCAGGACCGGGTTATCAATATCACTGTATTTATTCCGTTAATTTGGTCCATTCTAGTCCCTCTATACACCTATCTCAACATTATATCTTGCTACAATCCAATAAAAAGAAATTACTATATTTTTTACCACAATCTTATAAAAAGAATCAAAAACGAAAGACGATGGCTCGAACTGTTAAAAAGTTCTCATGTTTAGAAACTCAATAGCTTAGTCAATATGTATGGCTTGGCCGTTTCGTTATTAAAAATAATATTAAAAAAAATTAATAATTTTTAATGAAATTCTAAAATAAAGCCATTATTAAACGAAATAAAAATTATTTTGATCAATGCGTACATTGACAGATTATTGATGTTAGTTCAGTCCGTGGTACTTAATTGGATTGTTAATTATATATTGATAAAATTTATTGATTTAATTCCTCGAATAATGTAATTAAATAAATTTGAGGCAGCAGGATTTCAATTCTCGGTACACGCCATCGTCACATGGAATCTATTCGAGAGCCATAGCCTAAAAAATACACCTACTAAAGAAATTATAAAGATATTTTATTATTATTTTATTTAAGTTGTGACAAACAACTCGCTGACGATTGGGCAGTTGCCCAAGCGTGTGACGTGTAAGCATGATGGTTGTTCGTGTCCAACTCGGGGAAATTAAAAGTTTAATATTTTTATTTTTTTATCCCGGTAACAAGCACTTTGTTTTTCGGCCCCAGCGTCACTTAACGGAACGGAGTATTTTAACTTAACTAGGGGTCCTGCTATATGGTCGTTACAGTGAGAAGCAAAAAGGAAAAACAAATGACTTCTACTGTAGAGAACTTTTACAAACTTCCCATATCTAAAGATTATTGCAGAGAATAACTATTTTAACCAGTAATTAATTCATGGAAAATGATGATGATGAAATTCAGATATCGACAATTTTTGTATTTTTGAAAATAAAAATATATATAAAAATAAAATAAATCAGTTTCACACTGTATACAGCAGGGTAGGCAGAGGAAACCTAGTGTTGAGACACCTCGTTCCCCACTTTTTGCCGAATTCTGGAGGCATTGCGTATTGAGTGGCAGAACTCAACGCCGCGCTTTGCCTCGACACTAGAGCGAAGAAATGAAAATTTAAATTTAAGTAAATATTTCATGTCATCGAATGGGGATTGAAGCTACAACCAGTCACTTTTACACTCACACTTTGTGCCCCTGCGCCACGACTGGCCTCGAATATTTTATTTGTATTATTTGTAAAAAAATGTTTTTGTATATAAAAAGATGATTATAGCTTAATGAAAACGTACAAATAAATATGCAAGTTAGGAGTAGTAATAGATTCGCTACGACCTTGGCGTTCATACTATATAGTTACAGTTGGTATTTTACTTTTGGCATGTTTTTTGTTTTGGTTTATGTTTATAACTAAACAAAAATATATTTATAAGCTACGCTGAACGGCAATAACATATTGTAATATATAATTTTTTTTCTCAGTAAGTGAATTGTAAATTCTATATAAGAATAAATGATTTTTGAAACCGTATACTTGTAATTCATTTTATACAATGTAAATGTAGTATTCGACGGATAGTTCTCTACTTTCCGCCAAACGCTGGAGTGTATTCACATCCATGCAGGATGTTTCTTCACTTTTATAAATTTTATTTTCCGTTGCACCACGATTAGCACGTTAGCACCATAGATTAGCACGGAACCCTCGTGGATGAGTTCGACTCGCCCTTGACATTTTTTTTAAATTTATTATAATTTACTATAATTTATTTAATTGCTATAACAACGAAAGCACTCACAATTAATGTTGTAAAATAAAAACTATACTTAAGACAATTAGTATTCTAACAAATGAATCGTATTTTCGGCAATCAGCTGATACAGTAGACACACATACATATATTCAAACCATGCGTGCTCTATATGAAGAAAGTATATTATAAAGCGTAACAGCGTGTTGCAGGTGTAACTTTCTTCAATGAGCCACCTGTATTGTGCTCACGTCCCCGGTTACGCAGTGTTGTATATATAACGCGGTGATGTCCCAGGGTGGGCACAGTTCGACTTGTACGCTGCACATCCCCTAAACAACCAACCATGAACAGCAAGGTGAGTTAGAAATTATTAATTATAATATATTTAAATAATAAATTAAAATAATATCAAGAAGAACAATATATTATATATAAACATAAACAATTATTAGTTTGTGCTTATATATAATATTCCATATTTATTTATATAATTTACTGTATAGTAAGTAAAGCATAGACAAATTTGTAGTTGAATTGTAGAAACGTTATACAATTCACTATAAATCTTTTTAGATTATCTTAAAAATGGATTCTTTTTCAAAATTTTCAATAAAATCTATATATTTTAAATCATTTTAAAAATAACCTATAGACATAGCGTCTTAAGTTCATCTTAACGAGTTAAAAAAATAGTGACAGCGACCAAGAATAGCGTCACAAAATGTGTTATCATTTATCAATTCGTTGATCTCGCTCATAGTATCTTGCGGTCAGGTTCGATTGACCAACGCGCCGTTTCTGGACGATTTGCGACACTGTGTCATTTAATATTATTGCATCCTTTAATATTATTATTAAATTCTTTTATTTTCTATTTATTGATCTATTTAACTATTATTTATAGGAAGTAGTTCTTTATTTCAAATGTAACTAGAAAAATTAAATCATGTCACAAAAGATTCAGATTTGAATGGGCGTCCTACACATTCATTTTGTATTAATATGCTTACTTTTGTATGCAAGAGTTGTGCAAAGCTTATCTGCAATGATTTATGACTTTTTAGTATAAATTTTATTTTATTAATATAATTGGTTTGAGACCGTTTAAGGAGCAAGTTCAGAGTGTACGTGGATAATGATATGAAATTGTTAAAAAAAAATATCGCATTACTTTGAAATAACAATAAATTATAATGTCGGTAAGAAGAAAATTATTAAAATATAACTTTATAACAATAATCTACTTTTTACGAATTAGAAAGTAAAACGCAATAGATACACAGTACCATATCTAAAATAATATAACTCAAAGAAAACAATTATCAACTACTTCCTGTAAACAGAGCTATTAATATTCCCGATGTATAAAGTTACGAAAAGTAATCCTTTCTTTTGAACAGGAACATGTCGCAACGTGTGCATGTATTCAGTGCGGCGTACAATCCGTGCATATCAATTCGTGTTCTCGCGTTGCGCAACCGATCGCTTATGGCTCATTACATTACTAGGAGTATTGTGATTGATAGTACCGACGACATTTAATCTACGTCCATATTATATATACTTAAAAAAATAAAATTAAATTAAATTAGCTTCACGCTATATCCCGCACACAGCAGGGTAGGCAGAGGGAACCTAGTGTTAAGACACTCCGTTCCCCACTTTCTGCCGAATTTTGGAGGCATTGCGTGTTGAGTGGCAGAACTCAACGCCGCGCTTTGCCTCGACACCAGAGCGAAGAAATGAAAATATAAATTTAAGTAAATATTTCATCTCCTCGAGTGGGGATCGAACCCACAACCAGTCGGTTTTACAGTCACACTTTGTACCACTGCGCCACGACTGGCCTCGATACTATATACTTATATTTTAAAATTGTATTAAAAGAACTTTTTTTAAATTCTATTAATACAATTATATCGAATACTCAAAGTTATCCTAGGTTAGGCACGTCGTGGGGCAGGGGCACAAAGTGTGACAAACTGACTGGGTTTGGGTTCGATCCTCACTCGAGGAGAAGAAATATTTATTTAAATTTATATTTCTATTTATTCGCTCTGGTTTCGAGGCAAAGCGCGGCATTTAGTTCTGCCACTCAACACAAAATGCCTCCAGAAGTTGACAGGAAGTGGAGAACGTAGTGTCTTAACACTAGGTTCGCTCTGTCTACCCTACTGTGTGCGGGATACAGCGTGAAGCTATTTTTTTTTAATACAACCTATGTTACGTGCCTGATGTCTTTATAGATATCATATGTTTATACATACATACGTGTATAGGTATATATTTATAAAACATTATATTTTCTTTCAGATTGTAGTATTCATCTGCATGGTAGGCGTAGCCTCCGCTAGCATCGTAGCACCAGTACCGGTCGCCCGCGTTGACCCTCTCCCTCAGTACTCCTATGGCTACGACGTTCAAGATGCCTTAACCGGTGATTATAAGGGCCACCAGGAACAACGAAATGGTGATATCGTCACAGGGTCATACAGCGTTGTCGACCCTGACGGTACCAGAAGGATTGTGGACTACTCCGCTGACTCTCTTAACGGTTTCAACGCTGTTGTCCGTCGTGAACCCCTTGTATTAGCTGCTCCTGCTAAGGTCATCGCTCCGGCTCCCGTCGTAGCCCCTGTGGCTCCATTCGCTAGGGCACCCATCTTTGCACCAGCACCTGCACCCATCTTAGCGCCAAGATTACCATACTACGTCTAGATTAATTACTACAATTTTGTTGTGTTGCTGTATATACCTATTAAAAAATAAGGCTTTTTATAATTGTTATTTATGTTATTAAATGAATGATTTCATATGGTATTTCTTTATGAGTTGTTGTCCGCAACTTACCATTGTACTTCTATGACTAACCTCCACATTGTGAGTATAAAAAATTACATCTCTTTTTCCCTTTTCCTTATCCAGGTAGAATTACAGAAAATCCACTTTTAATTTCCAATAACACATTTGCATATTTTCATATCAAACAGAATTAATATAACCATAAATATATTATTTCTTTCGTATGAATCTTTTTGATTAAAGGGGAAACTATGACATAATAATAATTAGACAATTTATAAAATGGATCGGGCTTGAGAATACAAATATTTTACATTTAAAATAATAATAATAATACGATGGCGTAATTGAGACACGTCTGCCGAATGCGACGGCCGTGCGTTCAAATTGAATGAATAGAAATATTTATATAAATACAGGGTGCAGCTAATAGGTCTGTGGATAGTTGACCTCAGCATCTATCCATTTCATCGCCATCAAAACGATTTAAAAGTAGTCAATTCTCATAATGAGAATAACTTAAATTATTAATTCATCATTTTATTTGAGCACAGTTGTGACACCGGGGCACAAAGCGTGCGCAGCGTGAAGCTGTTTTTTTTACTATTTAAATATTCAAGTACATTTTTAAACATATTTTTTTGGTTAGCCTAATGAGATCCTTATGAAACTTTGGACTTTTTTGGTGTAATCCCTACTCTAAAAAAATATCAGGAGTTTCGAAAATTACTTCCGGAAAAAAATATCAGTAATTTTTCGATACAGCCTCTGAAAGTTTTTAAATATTTAGCTTAAACTTAAACAACTATTTTTACTTTTTATTTCCAAAATTTATAGGGCGACAGTTTTAAATTACCATATAATACGAATGGTCAATTATTGCTTTATATTTAAAAAAAAAGCATGAGCGTAGACCTAAGAGTTTCCATTTTTTAATGAAATAAAAGAAACACAAAATATCTGCTAAACCACTGAAAATCGCTAAACATACAGAGGGGTGAAATGAATAGACACTAAGAGCGTCGTACACAGACCACCGTTGATCTGTTACGTTGAGTTGCACCCTACTATATATTTCATAATATCAAAAGTGTCATGAGTCTGACAGAAGTTTCAAAGATAATCTCAAGACTTACAAAAAAAAAATATGTATTGTTGTAAGAAAATAAAACGGAAATAATATACAAGTATAATATTTTTTATAAAAAAAAATATATAGTAGCATTTATATGTAGATTTTAAGAAGAACAACGGGCGTAGCTTTTATTGTAAACATATCTCTTTTCAATACAGTTCTTCCAAACTTCATAAAAATATAAAAGAATTTGCATTATGAAAACAAATTAAATGTCAAAAACTTGGAAACCATGAGTGTCAGATTTGGGTGGGGGTGGTAGAGCCCGTTCCGGACCAGGAATAACTGATAACCCTCTTTGAAGTCGGCGTTTACGTTCTGCTGATTTTTCGCCAGCTTCAGCTTTACGAGGCAGGACTGAAAAACGTCTTCCAGGCGGTACGGTGGACATCCTTTTGAACAATACTTGCGTTTCGACGCGCTGGCTCTCATCCATAACAGCTAAAATTTGTTTTTCACGTTGTACTATAGCTTTCCTCTCGTCTGCAGTCACTGTTTCTGCCGCCATTTCTGCACATTTACTTAAGAACGCTTGAACACGTTCTGGGTCTTGTAATTTTTTTGAATATTCATAAGCTTCTTCAACCTGAACACGAACTTCGTTAGAATTACCTTGTTGCATATCGCCACTCATAAGGACGAAGCACCCATTTAACCACCACGTAACATTGCTTATTTCTTGGGCTTCCCGTTGACATCGTTTAGCATAGAATTTAGCAAGTGCGTAATTTTTTTGAGTGCACAATAGACGAGCAATCTCATACATTAGCCAACATTTCATTGTTGAATTTTCACACATTTCTAATACTGCAATAACTTTTGCAGTTGCTTGTTTTATATCAATGAATTTATATGGATAGTTAGCCATTACAGAATCAAACGAGGTAGGTCTGCCGACAGGCAAGCCCATCAAGAAAGCAATACGGCGTCGATTTCCACGTTCGCTTAGAGTATATGACAGACGGTGCTGTAACAAATATGCCTCTCCGACGGCGCGATATAAACGATCTGTGTATAATTCTTTATCTGGTAATGTTCTCGGTGTTTTGCCATCCAAAAATTGTTGCATTCGCTCTGCTTGTGCTATTAAGTCCATAACACGACTTGCGCGTAAGCTTTTTTCTATTTGTTTCAAAAGTCTTTCAGCTGTCCGTGCACCGATTTCACGTTCTTTCATTAAAACATTTTCTTTATATTTATTTTGATGTTTTGATTCTGCTTTTTCAGCAAGTTTAACTGTATAATATGGTCTTTGTGCTCGTAACATATCTTGCCTCTCACTAAGAGATCTTAATACTTCTTTAACAATAGCTTTTAATTCTATACTTCCCCTTGCATTCGCTGATTTAAGTCGTTGATCTTCCATAAGCTCCTGTAAGAAAAACTTATCATATGCCATCGGTCCTAAATACTTCATGGCTAAAACACGCGCTAAAGTAAGATGTTTACGAGCTTCCATTTGGGTGAGCTTTCGTTTTTTCATCGGTTTCGGTATTCTAGATACATGCTGTTGTTTTTGTGGCTCGTCCTCATCAACTCGATCTTTTTCATTACGTTTTATTAAAGGTAAAAAATCTACCATGACATTACCTGCATTCACTCCAATGCAGTCTTGGATTGTTTCGATACCTTGATTTACGCCTTCTATAAAGTAAGGAGGCTGATGCCGGTGTCTAGCTCCCCTATAATTCATTACAACGGACTTTTCAAAATCGGACATGGTGTACATGGCACGAGCCTGCATGTTTCGGGCGTTCATATTACCAGGTTCTAATATAAGAGCAAGTTCTGCATCAGAGTACGCTTGTATCGGTTGAACTGCATCTGCACAAACTTGACTTCGACCAGTGAGTGTACGTACATCATCTTGTGTGTTTCTGAAGGCCTCATCATAAGAAGCTTTAGCTTTTTCGAATTGCTCAAGTCGTCGCAAATATGCTCCTCTTTCGCGATAAACGGTTAAAGCACCATATAACGGTTTTTCCTCCATAGTAAATATTTATTTAGTTATTGCTAAGAATATATGTCAAAAAATATAATTTTCATGAGATTCTTTACTAACACGTGACATTTTGGCACACATAGAGTATACAGATTAAACACCAGTGTTAAAAATAAAATAAACTAAAAAAAATAATAATAACAAGAACGCGCTTCCCATAAAAATCAAATAAATCTAGTCAGTAAATATAATGTTTTGTGTTATTTGGTCATCAATAAAAATGCAAATTAAACATTTTATCTATACAATAAAATTGTAACTGATCGCTGATGTATTTGGAAGACATGTATGAAAAAACCTATTATTGAGCATTTGTCAGTGTAACAGTTTTATTTTTGTCTGTTTGTCGGCCTGTCTGAGCGTTTGAGCATGCTAATCTCAGGAACGGCTTATCAGTTTTTACTATTTATTGTATTTCAGTTTTCGCTATTGTATTTTGGCAAACCTTACTTAATATTTAGTTGTTGTTTTATTTGAAACGGTTTATAAATAAAAAAAATTGTTTAATTTAATTATTTGAAACTTTTCAAGATATAGATATCATTTTTAAAATGATATTGTTATTAGAACTCGAAAATGATGCCAATTAATAAACAAATTTGTGGATTTCAAGCGGGCGAAGTAGCCATAATTTGATAACATAGACTTTGGAAAAGAATCCTTTTCTTTGATATCTTTTATATGCAGCCTAGACAGCAGCTGTAAGCAGATTTAAAATGCGTACCCATTTTATGTTAACTTCTTTTAGTTTCAAATATGATTGGATCTCATTTTTATCAATAATAGAAATGAGAATTTGCAGGTTAAAACATTATCTAAAAATTGAGAATTGTTGCATTTCAGCTTAATGCTTAAAATGTCTGTTAACATTTTGCAAAAAATCAGTGGTAGTTAGAGAACGGAATGTCTTAACCTCCTCTACCTTGCTGTATGCTGGTGGGATGTTATAGATATGTGTGAATTCCATTTTAATAATCATGTATCGTCCCATCGAAATTATTTTAATTAAAAACTTTTATTTTTTACCATAACATTTTATATATAGATAGAGTTCATCCATTTATCTCATTTTCTCATATTTCACTACTATCCTGTGTTGTACACACACACATAATAAATATATTTAATTTTGTAATGTTCACGAAACTTCCACATTTTGATCAAGATTATGACAATTGAAAAGAAATTTAACTGTGAAAAGAAATTAGTATGTACGTTATTTTTTAAGTTAAGAAATTATGTTCATAAAGAACTCTTTTTATCTTAATAATTTTATGCAATATATTATTGGAAGATTTATAATAAGAATTTTAATATTCAATGAAACACAATAAATTTGTCACAAATATAAAATTTATTGGCCAAATATAGAGAGAAATCAGTCATAATAATATATAGCAAATATTTAGACAGCTACCACTGGAGCTGCTGCGTATCTGCCAGCTATCAAAGGTGATGAGTATGCAGCATATCTGGCAACGGGAGCCGAATAAGCGAATGGCGCGCTGTACGCCGCTACTTTTGCTACTGGGGCACTGTACGCTGAGTAAGCCAATGGCGCTGTGTATGCAGCTGTGTATTTGGCTACTGGGGCGGCATAGACGGGGGCGGCGGCAAGAGGGGCTGCAGCAACTGGAGCAGCAGCAATACGAGCTGGCACCACCGCGGGCTCGGCGACGACGGCTGGAGCAGCGGCTACTAAAGGTTCTTTGCGCACGACCGCATTGAATCCGTTAACGGAGTCAGCGGAATAATCAACAACGCGGCGTGTGCCATCAGGGTCCACGAGCGAATACGACCCTTGTACTAAATCGCCATTACGTTGTTCTTGTTGACTCTTGTAATCGCCAGTGAGTGCGTCAGCAACGTTGTAACCAAAGCTGTACTGCGGAAGAGGATCGAATTCTTCGAGTCTGGCTGCGACTGCTGGTGCTGCGACAACAGGAGCCGCTGCAAGTGGCGCGGCTACTGCGACAGATGCACTGGCGCGGGCCATAGCCACGAGGCAGGAGAAGATGACGATCTGAAATATATATATAATAAATAAATTTAAAACTTGTATGACTTCGGAGATTGCATTAAGAACAGATAATGGTAACATTCGTTTGTCATAGACAGCGTACTTGAAATAGTGACACAGTTTCACGAGGATCACACTAGAGCGATTGCGTAAAACGAGCACGGGGAAATTACTAAGAAGGCGTGTAAATAGTTGTCAAGGACGGACGCATGTCGTCCCCTGCATCATAATTAGCTTAACTGTTGTACTGATTTCATTTATATATTAAAAACATATATTGAAAGTTGACTATGATAGAGCATTTTAAAAATTTTGTAAATTTGACATTGTAGATTTTTATATAAATTGTCGTATTCACAATAATAATATCAGTTGTCAGATTTATTATCCAACAAAAATGTCAAATTTTATTATTTTCATAAAAAAATTTTCAAAAATATTAATTGTAAAATCGAAAAAATTATAATTCTTGAGATGATATTTTACCTTAAAGGCCATTGTTGTTTGGATGAGTTGATGATGAAGCCAAGTATGACTATGCTCCAGAAGAGTTTACCGAGGTATATATAGCGACGCGGGTTGTGACACCGGGCCAAGTTCGCGTTTAGTATTATGTCGGCGCATCACTATGGATGTGCGCGCAATTGAAAATGAGCCGCAATTTGTCAATGGCGGAAAATTCAGTGTTCTTGACTTTAGGCCAAGTGTTATGAAATTTTAACATAATTTTTGTTTCTTTCCAGGATGTATTGTAATAAAGTATAAATAGGTTAATAGTGTTAGAGTATATTAAATAAATAAAAATTAAATTAAATCAGTTTCACGCTGTATCACGCACACAGCAGGGTAGACAGAGGAAACCAAGTGTTAAGGCACTCGTGCCTCACTTCCGCCTAATTCTGGAGGCATCTTATTATATCTATATATCTTATATTCTTGTTAAGTGGCGGAACTCAATCCCGCAGTTTGCCTCGAGGCCAGAGTGAATAAGTAAAATATGAATTTTAATAAATATTTTATTTCCCCGAGTTGGGATTGGACCCATAACCGCCGCGTTACAGTCACTTCCTTATGCCCCTGCGCCACAAACGTATTGTTCACGTATGTTTTATTTATGTGTTATTAAACTAAACTTAACATCAATCAGATTTATATAAGGGGATTTTAATTTAGTGAAATTTCAATATCGATATCAAAAACAGTTTCCAAATATTGATAGCGACAACTACATGCATATAATTACAAACAATTATATCAATTCCAAGCTGTCAACTTAGTTTTTGTGTAATATATTTATGAAATGTAGGTACCTGCAGTTTTAAAGTCAGTTTACGTTTTCTTTTATGTAAGCATGTCCAAAATATTTGACAAAGAATACAATTAAATAAAGTATGTTTTAGTTGCATATTCTCTTTATTCTCTTCATTGCCTAATGGTAACTTCAATAGAGTTATATCAAAACTCTTAAACACTCCGTCTCTCCTACAAAATAGAGTAAATTAGCGAGGAAGGGAATCACAAATATAAATCAGCTTCACGCTGTATCCCGCACACAGCAGGGTAGGCAGAGGGAACCTAGTGTTTTAGACACTCCGTTCCCCACTTTCTGCCGAATTCTGGAGGCATTGCGTGTTGAGTGGCAGAACTCGACGCCGCGCTTAGCCTCGACACCAGAGCGAAGAAATGGAAATATAAATTTAAGTAAATATTTCATCTCCTCGAGTGGGGATCGAACCCACAACCAGTCGGTGTACAGTCACACTTTGTGCCGCTGCGCCACGACTGGCCTCTATATCTCTATCTCACGGCTGTTCTAAATAATATTCAACAATTTAAATTTTTCAATGATTAGATACTAACTGCTTACCATAGGCAATGATTTTTTTTTAACGTGCACTTTCTTTATTTTTAACTAGTCTATTAATGATCTTTCATTGGTTATCCCAGGTACTTTTTTGTATGATAATGTCTATCTTACTGAACAACTTTTGTTAAACGCCATTTAGTTTTTTTTCTCATAAATTTGTTGGTCTACAAAAAAAATCGTAAAAATTTAATAAGCTTCACAATGTACTCCGCACACAGTAGGGTAGAGGGAACCTAGTGTTCAGATACTCCGTCCCCCACTCTCCGCCGAGTGCTGGAGGCATTGCGTGTTGAGTGGCGAAACTTATCGCAGCGCTTTGCCTCGAAACCAGAGCGAAAAAATGAAAATATAAATGTTAATAAATTTTTCATTTCATCGAGTGGGGATCAAACCTTATATTTTATATTACTGTTGTAATAAGGCTAATATTTATTTTAAAATGTTGTTTATTACTATAAAATATTTATTATTTATCGACTGTTGCTATGAATAGTAAGTGTAAGTTAGCATGTGGTCATTCGACCGCAATCTTATTTCATGTTATTTAATATCTCACAAGGCTTTACGGTCTTTGTTCAGTTTGTCAGTTCCATATAAGGTCTCAGCATCAACACTAAGAATACCAACTTCATGGTGCTACATGATACTAGTTGTTAAAAGTCACCTGCTAATTCCCCTTTACTTTGTAGTGGAGAGCCCTTATAAAAAGTTAAAGCTTCACGCTGTATCCCGCACACAGCAGGGTAGGCAGAGGGAACCTACTATTAAGACACTCCGTTCCCCACTTTCTGCCGATATTTGGAGGCATTGCGTGTTGAGTGGCAGAACTCAACGCCGCGCTTTTTGCCTCGACACCACAGCGAAGAAATGGAAATATAAATTTAAGTAAATATTTCATCCCTTCGAGTGGGAATCGAACCCATAACCAGTCGATTTTTCAGTCACACTTTGTGCCACTGCGCCACTACCGGCCTCTAGCTAAATACAAATATCTGTGATGCTGGGTTGATGATACAGATGACTACAGTATCCAAATAAAATGCAAAAGCATTACGCATAGGACCAGGCCGTAATGCTTTCTTAAGGCTCTCTGCGTGGACACGCACAGACTCGATGGGCTTCGAAATGTGGGTATATAGAAGAATGTCAAGGATCTGACCAAGAAAAGGATCCTGGAAAGGCAAAATAAGAAACATAACCATACCATAGGGTTGCTCTGAATAAGGAACAAGAGTACTTGTTCCTTACTCAGAGCAACACTATCATAGTCTAAGTTGCCTTTATGATCGCCGAACTTCGCAAGAACTGGCTTTACAAAACGCAATTAATTTAGTTTTAACTTCTGTTTCCGCTTAGATTACTATTTTAAATTTATATAAATTTGTTTTAACTCTCCATAAAATAAAATAAGGGTATCCCCTGATTAGTTCACACTCCCGCATTCCCGACAATTCCCGCAGTTGTCCCCAGTACTATCGTCGATATATTTTTTTTATATATTTTAGTTAATACTTATTTTTTCTTTGAATTTTACAATATTTAGGAAAAACAATAAATACATAAAGAAAATAGTTAGCTTTCTATCAGCATTATTATTAGAATAAAATATATTTAAAGTTAGAAATGATAACGTGTTAATTAGAGCGCGCCTCCAGCGTTTTTCTGTGTATAAAATGTGCACGCACACGTCCAGCTATATCATTTAATCATTGCATCTCAATTGGACGAAATGGCTTTCAAGGTACATAAAATTCGTAAAATGCTTATAATAAATTCTAATATGCTATTTTGTTAAGTTAACATTTTAAATAAACTAATATTGTTAGGTTTTTCAATAAATTGTGAATAAATTAACTCTTTTTAATTTATTCGGTAACAGTTCGTCGTGCTCGCTTGCTTCGTGGCTGCTGCCAGCGCAGGTCTGGTCCCCGCCGCACCCGTAGTGTACTCCGCTCCGGCTTACCACGCCGCTCCCCTGGCATATGCAGCCGCGCCTATTGCCGAGATTGAGGAATACGACGCCCACCCTAAATACAGCTTTGCCTATGACGTTCAAGACTCTGTCAGCGGAGACTCCAAGAGCCAGCACGAGTCCCGCGATGGAGACGTAGTACAGGGCTCTTACTCTGTTGTAGAACCTGACGGTTCCAAGCGCATCGTGGACTACTCTGCTGATCCCCACAACGGCTTCAATGCCGTTGTGCGCAAGGAGGCCGTTGGTGTTAAGGTGGTCACCCCAGTTGTCGCCAAGGTCGCTGCGCCTCTGGCCTACGCCGCCCCTGTCGTCCACGCTGCACCAGTAGCTTACGCAGCTGCTCCCGTCGTCCAATCCGCTCCTTTAGTGCACGCGCCCGTAGCCTATTCCTCATTCTACCACCATTAAGGAAAAGTAAATTGTTCTATAGATTAAAAAAAATATTTATTATCTTATATGTGACTTCTTTTCTTATTCCCCAATCTTACACGAAAACCAGATTAAACGCACACGCACGCACCCTTGAATAGAATCTACGTATCTCGGCTAGTATAAAGGCAGAAATTTTTATTCAAAAATATTAAAAGATAATATAAAGCTTATTGTAGAATCTTAGCTTACCATTTATATTTTTATATCTATGTATCAATGTAGTAAATCGCATCAGTTACTTAATAATAATTGAGGAATCATTTGACTTAAGTCACAATTTAAATTCAGTTACTTACAGGTATAAACCTGTAAGTAACTGACAAAAAATCACCTGTAATTATATATTTATTTAAATTTAATAAATTAAATACATGTAGATCGATATTTCTTAAAAATAGAGAAATATTGAAATAAATTTTCTCTTATGGCTTTGAGAATTGTATCTGCGTTTGTTTGTCTAATCCAAGTATAAAAAATTATAGTCACAAATAATGTATACAGAAGTGAGAATTTAAAATGTGCTGGTGTATTGATTCCTACTTATATTATAGTTTAGGTGTAACGCAGTTTGCTTCTAAACCAGCCTATACTGCTTTTTGACAATTGGCCTACACCATTAAAATATACCATTAGCACTGTACAAGAATAGAAACATAAATAACAAAGCTTACCTCACGAATTGCACGTATTATAGATCATTTGAAAAGAAAAAATAAAAGTTTCTTATATTGTTACATATTGTACATGATGAAAATAATAATGCGTTGCGGCGTTGAGTTCTGCCACTCAACACGCAATGCCTCCAGAATTCGGCAGAAAGTGGGGAACGGAGTGTCTTAACACTAAGTTCCCTCTGCCTACCCTGCTGTGTGCGGGATACAGCGTGAAGCTGATTTAGCTGATTTGAAAATAATAATAGAATAAAAACCTTCCTTTTTTTAAATTCTGATTTCATGCATCTCTGAAGGTGGACGGATTTGAATGACACTTTTTTTGGTTCAATAGATCAACTAAATGTTCAAGAATGGTAAAATACAGCTTTTAGCAGTAATTTATGCATAATTTAACAATATACATGTTAAATAAACAATTCGCCATTATATCTAACAAATATTTGTCAATTTTTATATTGTAATATAAATAAAAGGCTTCCACATTTCGAGCTTACGTTTCGTAAAATGATCGAAGTGTTGTTAAAAGACATACGATTATTCATTTAAGTACGCTGTAGAATACAATGTAATGATGTTGAGTTATATAGAAAATAATTTTTGTTCTATTTGAAGACTTTGTAGTTTTACTTCATATATAATAATTTTATAATCGTTTAAAGAAAACGAAGAACGAAAGAATAAGAGGCCGGTGGGGGCGCAGGGTCACAAAGTGTGACTGCAAAATTGACTTAACACTGGGTTCCCTCTGCCTAACCTGCTGTTTGCAGGATACAGCGTGAAGCTGTTTTTTTTTATAATCGTTTTAAGATGGACATAAGATTTTTCATGTATGTACATTATTGTAAATTTTATAAGAGAAATGTGATGTTTATATTATAAACCACGTTACGAACATTTAAAAAACATTCTTTTATATATTTATCTCTTTACAGGAACTTATATTATTTGGTTTTAATAAGGTATCTATGCTAGGAACAAGAACAATTTATTTATAAAATCTTATGGCTTTGACTATACTTCAAGTGATGACTACTCTATAAGCACACTAGAAATAAATATAAATAAGGTCGGGACAAAAATATTAGTAAATATTGTTCATACAAATGAAAATATTTTTAGTTTCGGTATTCTTACAGGACAGCATAGATCAAAATCGATAGTTTTATACGGTGGCAAAAGCTCATAGTGGACGATTCCTTTCCAATCCCCCCCATACACATAGCATCACTTTGTTCCGAGTCAGACCGGGCATTGCCACGTTCTGTGGGAGTTGTCCATGCTTCGACCATGATCTCTTATGCACATTCTTATCGAAAGTCACCCATTTTTCATCACTCGGAATTGTTACGTTTCAACAAATAATCGCAAATGGAAACACATTGCATTAGATTTCTCTCAGTGACATCATGCGGTACCCAAATGTCAAGTTTTTTCAAGTCAGGGGACTTTCGTAAACGCTAAAATTAACGAATATAAAATATAAGTAAATTAAAGTAATATACGTGGCGCAGTAGCACAATCGTGTGACTGTTACCGTAACAAGTAGTGGGTTCGATCCCTAATTGATAAAATAAAATATGTAATATTTGCATTTATTCGCTCTGGTGTCGAGCTCGAGACGAAGCGCAATGTTCCAGAAATCGACGGAGAGTGTCTTAACTCTAAGCTGCCTCTGCAAAAATGTAATATTATTGCCATTTTTTTTTCTTTCAAACTGTATACCGCACATAGCAGAGTAGACAGGGGCAGAAAGAAACTGGAAACCTTAAAACACCCTGTTGCCATTAGGAAACTTCAATTGTTCACTTTCCACCAAAGCTTGGAGGCATTTTTAGGCAGTTTGGTTGGCAGAGCTCAATGCCGTGTTATACCTCGTTGTCAATTTGCCAATTTACGATCATTATACAAACAGAGTAAAATTACAAAACATTTTTAAATTCGATAGAATAAGAGACATTAGCTCGTGTCATTTCTATTGTATATTTTTGCTTTAAGACTATCTAGTATTTAACTATATAAAGGATTATTACCTAATAATTTCCACCTCCTTTAAAAATAAAAAAATAAACAGCTTCACTTCCCTTCCACAGCAGGGTAGGCAGAGGGAACCTAGTGTTAAGACACTCCGTTACCAACTTTCCGCAGAGTTCTGAAGGCATTACGTGTCGAGTGGCGGAACTCAGCGCCGCGCTTTTCCTCGACACCAGGGCGAAGGAATGAAAATATAAATATAAATAAATATTTGCCTTCCTCGAGTGGAGATCGAACCCACAACCAGTCGATGATACTGTCACTCTTTGTGTCTCTGCGACACGACCTCCTTTGAAAATAGTTAATAAAATATTATAAAATATATGTAAATAAATCTTTAAAGCAATTTTTTATCATAATATAAATAACATTTTTCTATATTAGTTTACACTTAACTGAGCACTTTGACTTACTAATAAAGGGCGTTCTATAATGTTCAGGGAGTTACTTAATTTTATGATATTATGTTTAATTATTTATATTTCCATTTCTTCGCTCTGGTGTCAGAAACAGAATCAATCAAATCAGAATTCGGCAGAAAGTGGGGAATAGAGTTTTATGACACTAGGTTCCTTCTGCCTATCCTGCTGTGTGCGGGATACAGCGTGAAGCTGACTTATTTAATATTTATGTTTAATTATGTCAAATATTTCATACAGCATTATTACTTAAACAAATTTACTCATAATTAAGTATTTTTAAAAAACTACAATTTAATAAAAAAATATATTTATAAGGTCATGTTCAAGTTTAATTTGATAAAGCATACCGTACGTACTCATTTCCTTTGGGTCCGCCGCTTCGCCTGAGGCATCTACTAAGTAGTATAAAACCACAGGCTGAAAGTAAACTTACATCATTATATCAAGTGATCTCAATCAGGCATAATGGCTTTTAAGGTGTGCAAAATAATATTAGTTACTTTTAAGTGTTTTTTTTATATTATAAAATCATATCTTGACGGGACGACTGTCGTGTGTGACTGTAAACGTGACTGGTTGTGGGTTCGATACTCACCCGAGGAAATGAAATGTTTATTTAAATGTATATTTTCCTTTCTTCGCTCTGGTGTCAAAGCAAAGTGCAACGTTGCAATGCTTCCAGAATTCGGTTGTCTTAACACTAAATGCCCTCTGCCTACAATACAAACGTGAAAAATTACATAATTATAAAATATTTAAAAAAAAGAATATAAATACAAAAAAAACATTAGCTACTTATTATTTAAATTTTATCAAATATTCGCTAAGGCTATAATTATTAATATAATATTATATCTATCAACAGTTCATCGTACTCGCATGTTTCGTGGCGGCCGCCAGCGCCGGTCTCGTTCCGGCTCCCGTCGTCTACTCTGCCCCGGCATACCACGCCGCCCCCGTGGCGTACGCCGCCGCACCCATCGCCAAGCTCGCCTACGCCGCCCCGGTCGCCAAAATTGAGGAATACGACGCCCACCCTAAATACAGCTTCGCTTACGACGTTCAGGACTCCGTCAGCGGAGACTCCAAGAGCCAGCACGAGTCCCGCGACGGAGATGTAGTACAGGGCTCCTACTCTCTGGTCGAACCTGACGGTTCTAAGCGCATCGTCGACTACTCTGCCGATCCCCACAATGGATTCAACGCGGTCGTACGTAAAGAAGCCGGTGTAAAGCTTGTCTCTAAAGTGGTAGCACCCGTAGCTTACGCCGCTCCCGTCGCTAAGGTCGCCGCCGTCTCCTACGCTGCCCCTGTGGTCCACGCCGCCCCCGTGGTCCATGCTGCCCCCGTGGCGTACGCAGCTGCCCCAGTAGTGCACTCTGCTCCATTAGTCCATGCGCCACTTGCCTACTCCTCCCCCATCTACCACCATTGAGTTCATTATTAATTTTAAAATAAACATATTTATTTAAAAATATATGTATATTATTCATCGTCCACCTAATTAGAAATTAAGTATTATATACTCTTTAATTCCATTATTTCACAATATACATTTAACGTAACTTTTCTCTTTTTTTGAAGGATCCTGCTCAGATTATAAATGTGACAATTTTATAGGAATAATACAGCTTATATATCAGAATTACACGTGGGCTACAATTTATTGAGATCATTTTTAAGTTGGATAATGTATTTATCAAGGCTTTAAGGTACAACACAGATCAAATTACATATAATATAGTTATGTTTAATATAATAAAAATGTATATATTTGATATAAATATATACAGTATGAAAGGCCAGTCGTGGCGCAGTGGCACGAAGTGTGATTGTAAAACCGTCTGATTGTGGGTTCGATCTTCACTCGAGGAGATGAAATATTTACTTAAATTAATATTTCCATTTCTTCGCTTTGGTGTCGAGGCTAAGCGCGGCGTTGAGTTCTGCCACTCAACACGCAATGCATTCTGAATACGGCAAACAGTGGGGAACGCAGTGTCTTAACACTACATTCCCTCTGCCTACCCTGCCGTGTGCGGGATACAGCGTGAAACTGATATATAGTATGAGATTAGCTCACCAACAGCTGAACATCTTATATGAGAATGTATAAAACTATTTTAATCTATATATCCACCGACTTACTTTATTTACTTTATGTTAAAATGCCTTGAGGCGTATTTTTGATTACTTAATAATTATAATACTAAATATGGTATTTATAAAAATATGAAGGTTTTCATACGATATGTCCAAAGTGAAGGTAAATTTAAGAAAAAAGTTTTTTTAATTTTTTTTACACAGATGTTTAAAGTGAGGTCTGGAGTAACGGAACTCAACGCCGCGCTTTATATATATCGCCGCGCTGTATATTCAAGAAATTAAAATAATTTAATTTTTTTTTTATTATTTGGAAATATTAAATATCCACGTTACCCCGAATGGAAACAGAACTGACAACCGTTGCGTCTACAGTTACACGCATGTGCCACTGCAACGGGCTTTTACATTTAAAGAACAAAAATATGTGAAATTAAGAACATTTTATAGATCTTAGTACTATTGTGTTAAACAATAAAAGTAAAAAAGTGAGGCATCGAAATCAATAAAACTTGCGGTTTTTCCTTATATTAGAAAGCAGTTTTTCTATGTATTTTATATTTCAAAGGTGATAATTTGGGAGTTTGAATTTTCAATTATTGCACGTTGCAGAACATTTAATGTTATTTATCGCACTTTTTACAGCACATGTGAAGAACGCACATGCTCGTTTCTCTTCGTGTTTTTTTATTGTTACTCTGTTCTTGAGTATAACGTAAAAAAACATGACTTACCCCTTTATATACGATAAAGTTGATAATGTAAACGTAAGTCATTAGTAAGTTATCAGACCATAAAAATTGAGTTCCGCCACACAACTCTTAATGCCTCCAGAGTTCGGATGAAAGTGGAAAACAGAGTGTCTTAACAGTGGATGCTCTCTGCCTACTCTCCTGTGATTATTAACTAAACTGTTTTTAATCGAAATAAAAGAGTCGTTGTCAAAGTTTATTTTCTTATTATTGCTTATTTGTAAAAAAAATACAAGTGCATAAATTATCTTGAAAATTATTTATTTACTCCGGTGAAAACAGCCATATTCATCGTGTTATCTGAGCTGCTCCACTATGCAAAAAAGACCTCATTTATAGAACCTATAACAAGACTGATTAAAATATTGAGTAAATCTAATATAAATAATATTTCCCCAATTTCCAAACTACACTATTTATACAATTAACTAACTAACTATTACAACTAACAATTACGGTCAACTTAAAATTGACAAGTGATTTTCCAAATCCGTTCTTCAGTGCAAAAGCTTACACAGGCAATATTTTCTAAGTAAGTTAAAAAGCACCCTAATATTTTACATATTGTCTAAGACTATGCTGTGAAGGCTATCATCTCCTTTTTGGTTGGAATGTGCATATTTGGATATTTCTTCAATGTGAGCCAAATCACTATATAATTTAATCCACTTCTGTAAAAGAAGGTGGTTATCAATTCGAGCGTATTTTTAATCGACTTCTTAAAAAGGAGGAGGTTAACAATTCAACTGTATTTTTTTAATGTTTGTTACCATAACTTTTGACATACCGATTACAAATCGGTTGTTCGGCAATTGACCGACCGATTTCGATGATTCTTTTTTTTTTATTGGAAAAAATACACATCAAGGGTTTAGTTTAGTTTAATTTTTTTAGTTAGATTTAGATTATGGAACCCGGTTAAAATTGAAGACGTCGGTTCTTTTTTGTTATAGTTATAATAATATTATTTAAGTGAACATTTAAAACGCGCCATCAATTCTTGGCTCCCATGACTATTTCATTAAAAACTTCATATTGAAAAAAAAAGCAATTTCACTTTTTCTAGTCTTTGTTAGAGCTTGATTGCTTTATTCTATTTTAATCAGTTTTAATTAATTTCTTTAATGAAAGAATGTAGGCAAATGAAATAGTTAGAATCAATTTTATACATTTATTTGAATCATATATCTACAATAAATTATTAACTGTTCCAGCTTTTCGATGACTAGTTTATACTTGAATTATCATTTCAGTGGTGGTATAAGGGTGCCGAATAGCTTAGAGGAGCAGCATGTACTATTGGGGCATGGTGTACCACGGGACCAGCGTGGACTACTGGCGCAGAAGCGTATGCTAGTGGAGCAGCTACTTTGGCAACGGGAGCAACAGCCTTAACTGCCACTGGTTCTTTATGTACAACCGCATTAAAACCGTTGTGTGGGTCAGCAGTGTATTCGACAGTACGCTTAATGCCATCAGGGTCGACAACGGAGTAGGAACCGTGAACGACGTCACCATCGCGAGATTCTTGCTGGCTCTTGGAGTCACCGGTGAGACCATCTTGTACGTCGTAAGCGAAGCTGTATTGAGGATGTGGGTCGTACTCCTCAACCTTGGCTACAGGAGCCACGGCGGCGACTTTGGCGACGGGTGCGGCGTAGGCCACGGGGGCGGAGTGGACATATGATGCGACTGGAGCTGAATGGACCACTGGGGCAGCGGCATACGCGACCTGCGCGGGATGGGCCGCGTAGGAGATGGGAGAGATCAAGCCGGCGTGCGCCGCGGCTACAGCGCACACAAAAATGACAAGCTGGAAATAAAAAATTAAAAAAATAATATTGAATTTCAGTAATGAAATAAGTTTTTATTTAAAAAAAAAAAAAATCTTATATACCTTAAAAGCCATTTTCAAGGGATAAAATTTGACTTCACTATGAGGACACCTCAATTCGAATGTGCCACAATATAATCTGACGGACTTTTTATACACCTTCTGTCTGCCGCGGGCGTTGCAATATACCTTTACGCTCACGCATGTATATAATACTGTTACTTTCAATACGAATGTCGTCCAGTCATTGTTAGCCAAAAGTGCAGTTCATATAATTTATTCGTATTACAGACCATCAAGAGTAGGTTATGATTGATATCTGGTATAAAGATCACTTGCATTTCAATGGAAACCAGAGGTCTTTGGTCAACGCGTCCTCATTTGACGCTATTCATATTAATAAGATCTTTGATTTTTGTGATTATTAAATGAAATAAAAAATTAAATTAAATAAAATTTACGTTTTAAACTGTTTAACAGAACTTATCCAGGGAAACTCAATTGGTTTCCAAAAAAAAAACTATTCATGCTTTATCTTCTTCTTGCTTCTAATATAATTAGAAGCAAAAAATATATTGAGTTTTTACTTTAAGCATGCGAATTTTACATAAATACTTTTTCACTTAATTAGCAAACTTCTAATAAAAAAATACATATTTTATATGGCTATGATTTTCTACTGTCAAACAAATATGAATCATCGCTGCTGTAAATAATTTAGCAAGATATTACGATAAAAATATTAAAATACTAAAATAAAAAGAAAGTATTAACATTTTTTTATTTAAATATTTATATTTTATTTAAATGTTTATATAGATTATTTAACCTACAAAAGTTTCTCTTTTGCAGCCTACTGTAGTATGTGGTCACTAAGGTCCATAAAACCGTTAAGTCGCATAGGCACCAGAGTATATGGAGCCTTCCACGACACTCTCGACCATTTGACAGGAATCGAGAAACGGGAGATGCTCGCTCATCTCGCTGGTGACTGCGATCCGTTTCGCATGATGAGTATTAAAAAAGGTATATTTAATACGATTACATATACAAAATAATAAATTAAAAATTATTCTTCGTCTTAAATAGTAATGGAAAAATAATTTTAAAATAAAATCATATTATTGAATTATCATAAAATCATTATATATATAAATTTTGTTTGAATTAGGAAATAACAGTATACATATAAATATATGACGTTGAGGAAATTGTAACACGGCTTGATTCCCATTCAGGAGAATGAGCTAGTAACGGGGCAAAGCGCTGTGTTCACTTCGCAATTCCTCGAGAATACGATAGAAAGTGGAAAATGGAAGCAGTTTTAATGTGTTGTCTTCACACTAGGTTACTAGATTTTAAGGTTCCTAGGTTCCCTCTGCCTATCCTGCTCCTTACCGGTAAAAAAAGGGGTTGACCTAAGATAATATTTAATTAAGAAATCAAATCGTTTTCAAGTAGTTAAAACATAGAAGTATAAAACAGAATTACAAATAAATATTTTATTTTCCTAAAGGCCCAGGGACTTGTGAAAGACCTAACCTGATACCCAGCGCGTTTTGTAAACGCCTAGTGGGGTGTGTGTGTTTCCCAGAGACAAACCACATAGAGTACATGTGGTTGCATATGGGCGTGCCGAAGCGATGCGGCTGCGGCTACTGGTTCGAGCTCTGCCCTGTTGCTCCGCTTTAGACAACTTAATAATTATTATAATAAATACATAAAAGTCTAAAAACGTTCATTTTTCTTCTTCACACTGTTCTGCACATAGCAAGGTAGGCAAAGGGAACCTGGACACCTAGTGTTACATTAGCTACTCCGTTGCCATTAAGACATTTTCGTTCCCCAATTTCCGCCTAATTCTGGAAGTATTGCTTATTGATTGACAAAACTAAACAACGCGCTTTGCCTCGATACCAGAACTTAAAAAATGAAAATATTTCATTATCGAAAATCGAATTCACAACCTGTCGCGTTTGCAGTTATACGTTTGTGTCCCTACGCCATGACTGGCCTCATACTAGTTACTAAAAGTTTACTAACCTAATTTGTTAGTAAAAGAATCCCGTATGGGTCTAACTTAAATGATTTTAAATATTTTAATTTATTATACATAGTGGTACAAAGTGTGACTGTAAAACGACTGTTGTTGTAGACGACTGATTGTGGGCTCGATCCCCACTCGAGGATATGAAATATTTACTTAAATTTGTATTTCCATTTCTTCACTCTGGTGTCAAGGTAAAGCGCGGCGTTGAGTTCTGTCACCCAACACGCAATGCCTCCAAAATTCGGCAGAAAGTGGGGAAATGTCTTAACACTAGGTTCCCTCTGCCTACCCTGCGGGCTGTGTGCGGGATAAAGCGTGAAGCTAATTTTTTTTAAACATTTCTAGCAGATAAATTTAAAAGTTATTTTTGTTTTCTTTTTCTTAGCGTGCAATTTAAAAAAAATGTCGTCGTCTTTAAACATATATGTTGGATGACAAAAACATTGTTAATAATATGAAAACAAAATTGTAAAAATATTTAATTTATTATTTATACAATGTATAAAATGAGATTGTAATTCCATTATTTTTTTACGCTTTAATTTAATGTTTTAATTTTGAAATATATTTTCAAGGTTTTTATTTGTTGTCACTAAAGATAACGGCAGAACCCAACGCCGCGTTTCGTCTACAAACGCAAATAGCCACTCTGCGTGAGGATCAAGTGTAGGCAATATGGCATAAGCATTTTTAATTATATATATAAGTTTATTGTTAGAAATTAAATATCCATTATCGACTTCTCTGGATTTAAAAGTCCGGCTCCGCCTGCTACCGTGTGACCTACATTTATTAACCTTGAATCCACCACTTACTAGCTTTACATGTGTAGCTTTATTTTTGAAATTTTGTGCATTTATTTGGTTGTTGTGTACTGTTGTTCTTGTTGTTGATGATATTGTATTGAGATACATATATTATTAATAATATGTCATAATATTGTGCGGGTTAAATAACGTAATTTTTTGTTTTGGCCACATTTTATATTTTATCCCTTACTTTCTAAGATACATTGTAAACTCTATTGTTAAATCCTTTTAAAATGAGTAATAAAGAAATGAATTCAAACACAATCTAGGATTATTACAAATAAATTTTGCTAACAAATACAAGTGAAAGGTTAAAACGACGGGTTGCCTATTTGAAAGCTTAAAGCGTTAAGCTTTAAAGTTAATATAAGTTATAAAATGTAAATTTTTGTAAACAACAAAAAAGTAATATTCACATCATTTTTTATTTTTTTATTTTGGAACTCTACTATTGTTATAATAAGTATCACTTTACAAACAGATTAAAAAGGCTTAAAATGTGCTTACGTAGTAAAATTAAAATAAATATCATCACCATATTAAAAATAATTTATATTTTATATTACAATATTTAAACATACATTTTGCTTATATTTTTAGTAAACGAAAATATTTTAAATAATAAATTCAATAATTATAGTTCAATAATCTTAATTGTGCATATAATTTGGCATAAAATATTCACCATTTTTAAAAGTTAAACTGTCAGATGACGTATCGTTACCGGGCGTAAAATAATTCGGTTCACCACTTTGAAGGAAATTATTTGTTGAAAAAATTGGCACATTAATTTTCTTTATATGAGGAACTGGGTAAACACGTCTGTTTCCGCCGAGATTATGAGGAATCAAAGGATTGTAATTACGTTGCTTAAATTTGTTTAAGTTAATTGGTTCCTTGCGAACTGTGGCTTTGAAGCCGTGTTTGCCGGCGACGTAGTCCACAACACGTTTGATTCCATCGGGATCGATGACGGAGTAGGAACCTTTAACATTATCCCCTTGTCGGATCTCGTGTAAGCTTTTGGCGTCACCTGTACTTGGGTCCACAATATCGTACCAATAGTTATACTCGGTGCTTGTAGGCGGGGGATCTGTCACTATAATACTCATTGCAGCTTGTAGTATACACCCGTATAGCAATACCTACAACAAATTTTCATTTAATTGAACGTTAAATATTTCGAAATATTTTTTTTTTTCGGCTTCACGCTGTATCCCGCATGTGGTATGCAAAGGGAACCTAAAGTCATGACACTCGCTATTTTCCGCTGAATTTTGAAGGCATGGCCAGCACCAGAGCGAAGAAAATATTTAATTTATTAGAGTGTGAATCGAACCGACTCGCTGTAGCGTTTACAGACACACGCACGTGTCCCTGCGCCACGATAAGTATAATATAAATATAAGATAAAAAAATATAAATATGATGTTATTTTAATTATTACCTGAAACATGTCGCTAATGTTCTTGATAAAGGAATTGAAGTAATAAAGAGAGCGCTCACGACATTGGTCGTATTTATAGAAGCGTGGCGTTCACTAGTGCATGTTCCGTGTTGCAGGCGAGAGCCTAAGTTGACACAATCGAGAAGTGCATTATATATATATAACTAATAAGTTACAACTACATATACATAATCGAGGCTAACGTGGCGCTGGGGCACAAGGGTGTGACTGTAACGCGAAGGTTGTGGGATCGATCCTCACTTTAAGAAATTAAATATTATTATTTTCATTTCTTCGCTCTGGTGTCGAGGCAAAGTGCGGCGTTGGGTTTCGCGACTATATACGCAATGTCTTGTGTCTCAACACCAGGTTCCTATCCTACCTTGCTAAGTGCCGAATATAGCGTGACAAAAAAATAAAGAGTTAGGTTATTATAATTTAACTGATGTGAATTCTATTTGTATATTATTGTAAATGTTGTATATTATTATTGAGCACATTAACTCTTGTTATTAAATATTTTGGCAACTAAATCGTTATGTAAATATATGTTTATATTAAACATATCTATATCGTCAAAAATATAAATGGCTGGCTAAAATTAAGAACATGCAAGGCTATCATAAAAGAATTGAGATGCAAGTTAGTAATCAGAAGGGAACCTTGTGTTAAGACGCTCCGTTCCTTATTTTCCGCAGAATTCTGAAGGCATTTCTTCTGAAGGCGGAACTCAATGCGGCGCTTTGCTTCAAAACCAAAACAAAGAAATGAAAATTTAAAATATTTCATTTCCTCGAGTGGGATCGAATCCACAACGCATTTACAGTCACATACTTATGCCACTGCGCCATAATATTTCGATATTAGTAATTTACATTACATGATTACATGCAAATCGATAGTGAGTCATCCATTGAACTTCGTGTGAACGACACGATTACATCTTAGTTTAGCAAACAAAACATACACCTAATATTGATACGATTCAGCTTAAGATTAAAGATTTGAAATAGCATATTAATAACAAACATGTCGAATAAAGCTTAACTGTGTTATTAATAGCTAAATAGAGTAGTAATAATAATAAATAAAATTATCATTTAAACCTTCATAAGTAGAATATTCCTTTTAAATAATTTTAAAGTGTTATTTCACACTTAGGAAAGTAAAATACTTATTTAGAAAACATATAAAAATTTGAACGTAGCGGGACTCGAACCCGCGCCTCCTGGAAACCGATCAGGCGCTCTGACCACTAAGCCATACGTTCTCATCAAGCAGCGTCGAAATTTTAATACGCTTGTTACAATTTATTTATATTGTTAACATCTCTGTAGCTTGGAATTGATTTGATTTTACTCGCAAAAATTGCCGTATTTAATAAAAAAATATTTAGTTATTTCACATCTGTCTAGGAAAACTCTAACTGCGCGCCCGCTGCAAATCTTGTTTTTCCAAACTTATACTTGTTTAGTCAGTTATTTAGTCAGTTAGTTAGTCAGTTATTTAGTCAGTTATTTACTTAGTTAGTCAGTCAGTTAGTCAGTTAGTCAGTTAGCCAGTCAGTTAGTCAGTTAGTCAGTCAGTTAGTCAGTCAGTTAGTCAGTCAGTTAGTCGGTCAGTTAGTCAGTCAGTCAGTTAGTCAGTCAGTTAGTCAGTCAGTCAGTTCGTCAGTCAGTTAGTGACCAAAGTGTCTTTGTCTTCGACGTGCATAAAATGTTTTCCGAGTAGTGACGATGTTTTAAAGATATATAAACAGAAAAAATATGAAGGTACTGCGGAAATTATAAGAGCCTGGTATGAGATATGGGACTAAATATAACGTGACTTGGGCTCTTAATGGTATATGTGCAATTTATACTGGAAATCTGCAAGCTACAGGGTATAATAAGCACCATAATTTCAATAGCTTGACATAATATTATGGAGAAGAATGCAAGGAAGAGCCGATAGGCTTTTGTGGGAGGCCCAATTAAACTTTAGAACTGGAAGAGTAATGGATCCAATATTTTCACTGTTCACGAACAAAGACACAATCTTTGCTGTAACGTTAAATTATTATTTTGGTTTCGTGGGCATAAAAATGCATTTTATCGGTATAATATAAACCATAATTAAACTTTACAAAGTTAAATTGTGGGAGATATTATCCCGGTACAAGGTGCGTAGCTTCTTGTTCCAAGCTATAAATATATATGCTATAAAGTCTGTTTAAAGCGATCAGTCAGCCTGTGTGCGTACACGATCTGGCATGTCGCTTTGGTCTGCAATCCAATCGACAGCAAAACAAGGCTGCGTTATGTCACGTTGGCTGTTCTATTTGTATTTGTACAGCTATCTTCAAGGCATGTAAATAGTGACATGAGAGATAAAGCTGCATTGATGATAGCGAAACCTCAGCATAGCTCCATACATTGCAGTTCTGTATAAAACGTGGATATTTCAGAAGACGAATGAAGGAAAGGTAAATGCTGTAGAGATGTGACATCTTCGTTCGATACGCCTGTCGTACAAATTAGTCATTGTCCTACGTTCTGAATTTTATTTTTTTAATATCTATTTAGCATTTTATAGTATTTATTTTGGGTTTTTTATTATTTTGCTATTGGCCAAAAAGTGCTCACGTTGAATGTTTTTCTTGATTTGTTATACGTTTTATTAATTATTGGTAATGAATACTTTTCTAATGTGAATTGTCCAAGAAGTGACGAATTAAGAATTTAATTCGCTAATTATTTTTAATGTTATAAAATTAAGCTACTTTATTATTTTGCGAAAAAAAATTCAAATACATGTGTATGTGATAATAGGAGTTGATTTTGTTTTAATACCCGTTTTTGTTAGTTCTGGTAGATCGTATTCTGTGACGTAAAGGAATACTTTTACTTTCAATAGTACATTTAGATAGTTAATAATATACTGTTTAATATTAGAGTAAATATAAACAATTTAATGATATGCCAAAATAACATTTCTTATTCGTCACAGGGAATTTTTTTTCTGAAAAACAGAACTATAAGTCTATTTTGTAATTTACTAATACATTATTTTTATTACATAATAATCATGAATAATTAAATTAAATTGAGAGATAGATTTTTAAAACAATATTATACCGAATATTATTATTATTAAAATAATAACGAAATTACTTCCCACTTTATTCTGTAGATATATAGCGACAAAAAATTATTATTAAATAAAAAAGAAACTATTCAAGTAATCTCTGGTAACTAAAAATAAACATCCTTTTATACGCTTCCTTTTGAAAATAATGTATGGGTACCAATATATAATTTAAATATTTATATTTTAATACATTTTATTAAATATTTTATTACGTAGAGTCCTCAAAACGTCTATAATAAAGATATATGTATACTTATGTTGGTTTAAGTTATTAATAGAAAAAAAATTAAATGAATAGGAAATAGATACATAAAACAATTCAAAATTTTAACAATATTATTGTAGTAAATATATTGAAACTCATTGTTTTAGCAATATAATTATATGTAATTTTATATATTATCGTTAAAACAAATACCAATTCGCGAGTATGTAACAAGCAGGGTTCGCGGTCCATTATTCATTTTAGTCACGGTCAAGCTTTGAATTTAATTGACCAATTAGAACGTGCTCCTCAAATGAGTGGCCTCGGATGCAACATAAGCCTAAAGTGCTTACTTTGAGCACTTTAGGGCGAAAATGTTTAAAAAAAATATTTAATTTTCCATTTCTTCGATTTGGTGTCGGGGCAAAGAGTGGCGATGAGTTCCGTCGCTCAACACGCAATGCCTCCAAAATTCGGCGGAAAGTGGGGAAATGAGTGTCTTAACATTAGGTCGCCTATGCCTACTCTGTTGCGTGCGGAATAAAGCGTGAAGCTGATTTTTTAAAAAAAAATAATGTAGCGGGATTGGAACCCACGCATCTTGAGGTTTCTAAATGAGGAATAACACTTTAAAATATATACCACATTACTTTTATAAATTATGTTAAATTTAAGATTTTGATATTTTTTTAAAACATTAAATAATAAGTAATAAAATAAAAGAAATCTTAGTGAATATCTATTTTTTTATATTTATTAAAATTAAAAGGTTGGTTATCACTACTCTATATAGTGATTACTGTACAAAATAACGAACTTTTCATTTTGTTTATATTGTGGCCATAGAAAAGACATCAACGCACAAATGATTAAATTATGTTATAGCTTGTAACATCAGAATATCAGAAAATTATATATATGCCCTGAGCTTTGAATAAACATTTGTTAATTATTGCACGTTTTTATATATTTAACTGAAGTTAAATCTTCATTAAAGTTAATTAACTTCTCCCCAGGGAGGTACAATCCCTTTTCACTAAAATTTTTTTTTGTAGCATTGCGTGATTTGCCTTACCAAAGCCAATTTCACTAAGTAGGAATCGAACCTATAACCGTCACGTTTACAGTCGCTTGCTTGTGCCACCACGCCACGACGGCCCCGAAAGTTTTTTAAATATCTATTTATGTTTAGATACTTAGATACTTATATAAATGTTATGTTATCTACCAGTTCACTTTGCTTGCTGTAATGATGAAAACTACTTTGAAGGTCAATTATTTTTTGTTTGGAGGTGATTTTATAGGAAAACTTCATAGGATATAAATCATCTTTGATTTGCGATCAATCGATTTTGTTGCAAAAAAAATAACTCAGGTTTTCTAATAAAATAAAGTTTAATAGATTCCTCTTATTTATTACCCTATTTTTAACACTTACATACTTTAATAACAATTTATGAAATAACAAAGATGCAGGTCACAGTGAAGAAAAGCTTTGGAGCAGATTCAAGTCCTCATCAGAAACGATATCAACCAATGGCATAATTCGAAAAATCAATACGTGTCTTTTATTTTTCGTTTTTTTTTTAAGCTTATAAGTAGTAAGCAAGTTTCCTTGAGTTGTTTGAATCAGCTTACACTAGCTTAATTTTAATGAATAGCAGCGATGGGGGCAACTGCCTTCACAACGCCACCCAGAGGTTCCTTACGCACAATTGCGTTGAAACCATTGTGAGGATCAGCAGTGTATTCTACAATACGGCGTGTACCATCTGGATCTACTAGCGAATAAGAACCTTGGACTACATCTCCAGATCGACTTTCTTGCTGATTTTTCGAGTCACCTGAGGGGAATAACAAATGAATGGTGAAACTCAATTCTATAATAAAAACAAGGAAAAGTACTTCATTCGTTTAAGCTAAAATATGTGTTAATATTGTTATTTTACTATGGTTACATTTGTTTTAGATTGTATATAGACTGAAATATTATAGTACTTAAAAATCTAAGAAATCTATGCAATTTAATTTAATTTAAATATTTTTTTGACACGTTCAAGGGACCAATTTTGTTTTTTCTCCTACTTCTGTAATTAACTTGGCATTTTACAAAGTAAATCACTTTAAATAATCTGAATTTGAGTGCCGCTCTTTCTTTCGCGACGTGTTATTAAATTTTATCATTTTCCGATTTCAAATCACTAAAAGAATATCTGCTGCTGTATGTATTTTTTATGTTTGCTTTAGTTCAGAATTTGGTTGTGGTATTAAAGTTCAATAATATGCACCGCCCGCATACAACATCGTTTTGAGGTCAAAATCAATTTCAACTCGTATGAAACAATTTTGTACTCAGTTAATTTGAGGGCTAGAACGACCTCAAATATTTTTTATATTTTATCGAGTCGACTTCACATTTCACAATCATAAAGAAAATTGTATTTGTCTTTGTCTTACGGCATACGGTTATGACGACAAGTTTTCCCCCCTGCAACGGCGTAATGTCTACCGCTTCCGAGGGTCTTTTCGACCTCACCCAGCAGCAGTAAATATGTTAAATGAGTAGAAACTACATTATTATACATCTGTATATTAAAATGAGTAAATACTAACCAGTTAAGGCATCTTGAATGTCGTAAGCATACGAATATTGTGGATTGGGATCGTAGTCTTCGACGGGGGCTGCTACTTTGGCTACAGCGTAGGGCGCTAAGGGCCGAGCCACCGCGTACGGAGCTAAAGCAGGTCTCGCGATTGCAAGTGGTGCTGCCAGTGGAGCAGCTAGTGGGGCAGCCAAGCCATAGGGCCGTGCATAGCCAAGTGGCGCAGGTAACAGACCTGCATAGACGCTTGACGACATAAGGACAGCTAAGACGAAAACCTGAAAGAAATTATTGATATAATGTTTATTGAAACTGTGTAACTCAATATTTTATCCAGTAATCTGAAATAGTGTAACGGAAACCGGAAAAGCATCTACTATGAACATACGCCATATATTACAAACAGAGAAATTGCCCTGAGTAAAATATGAACTATCCGTTACTGAATAAGTGAAGTAATCCACTAGAGCCGAGATTTATTTTGGCTATTTGTCTTTTTTTTTGCTTCACGCTATTTTCGCATATATCACTGTGGGAACCTGAGAACCTAGTGCTAAGCACTCTATTTCTATTAAGATACTTCCGTAGCTCACTTTCCGAATATTGCTTGTTGTGTGACACAATTCTCTCTTTCTCTCTCTCTCTCTTTCTTTAACTCTCGTTATCAAAGAAGAAGAAATGACAGTAAAAAAAGCTTATAACACCCTATCATTTATTTTTAATATTTAGTAATCCTTCCTTCTCCTCTTAAATTCATCTATTAAAACCAATTCAAAATTTCTTCTATCTCTTAGGAGAAATTAATTCATAAAAATATTACACAAATATTAATATAACATTTGAACAACTTAAAAAATATATATTTATTTAAAAAAAATAATAATAAAAAAATATGATATCTATGAAATATGTACCTTCATTGTGGATTGTGGAGCTGACGCTTAGACGAGAGCCTGGGAGCCTGTGATAGTGGAGGGTTACTCCGACTGCTTATATATCATAACCCACCTAGAAAAAGGTCTAATCATGGACCTACAAGGGCCCTTTAACGCTTGAATTATTAATATACTTATCCAACAATGTATTAAGCCACAAATTTAATATAACTATACTGAAATTAGAATATCTGGGTCACATGCAAATTGCAAATATGACATGCGCGTACGGCTCGAAGTAACAAAATATATAGATAGATATAAAGCAGCTTTTTAAATTTTTATTTTTTTTTAATTCTTTATGTATTGTATTTTTTTTTCAAATAACATGTATTGTTGTCTGGTATTTATTTGGTAAACATGAAAAGATAATGTAATATTTAAATTAATACTGTTAAATAATAAAAATTACGACGCCATTGAACTATCGTCATAGCCTAACATTTCAATGTTTAACAATAGGTAATATAAAAATACTTTTTAATTCCTTAAAAGTAAAATTTGGATGCAGATGTTGGAACACATATACTTTACTAGAACAAGCTGCTACCTGCAGCAAGCAAAACTAATATTACATCAGCCAATTTTTCTAGAGTACGTTCACTTAAAATAGCGCAATGAAGCTTGGATTATTTTGACATACATACTTTTCTAATAATAAAATAAACAATTATTTCTTTTACCAGACAAAATAGATTTATTTTTTAATTTATAGACGCCTACTTTATATTTAAAGCAAAAGATTAACATCGCAGTAACATACATTTGATGTCAAAAACAGAAAGAAATATAAATGTGTATCAGATATATAATTCACGTATTCTTATAAAAATGACTTATTACGCTTCTTCCTATAAATTTGATATACATTTTTTATTTAATACACGCATTTTCCTCCTCATTGAAGGAACCCCATCTTAATACAGCGTTCCCTATTTGTGGCCTATTTTACAAAATTGTTTTGGTGGAATGGCGGAACATAACGCTACGATATGTTTATTTAAATAGGAAAGAACCTTATTTTAAATAATTATAAAATGTACGTTTTATTATATATACATATAATAAAACGTGTTACGCACGTGTACGTAAAATTTTATTATAAACATATAGATAAAAAAATACCTTGAATTCATTACAACATTTTTCGATTATATTTTTTTCATCTTCACGCTGTATAAAATGTTTAACAGCATAGGCAAAGAAATTAAAAAAACGAAAGATCTTAGGATTAAGACATTCCGTTATCTAGGTTCCGCATAGTTTCCTAAATATTTTTAAGGCCGGCAACGCACCTGTAGCTGCTCTGGTGTTGCACGGAGTCGTGGGCGGCGGTAATCATTTACCATCAGGGGACCCCGAACGCTCGTTTGCCTTGTCCTTTTCCATAAAAAAAAGACATTGCTTGTTGAATCATGCTCCTGATTAGCGGAACCGCGTTTTTGTTTTCAGGGCAAGAAAAATGAACATTTCCCAGAGTGAGAATTTAACCACTTCTATCACGTTTATACTTTTAACAACGAGACGTTATTCCACTGCACCACTGCGGTGAAATTTACATTAATGACTTTTTCCATTTGTATCCTATCTTGGAGTTTTAATGATTATGCCTTCGCTGAAAAAAATATATATGCCTATTTTATAAATATCAACAATTTATTTAAATTTATAAATCAATATATATATATTTTTTTAATTAGATTACTTGCCAACTTTTTAGAGTTCCGTACCTGTTAAGGTAAAAAGGAAATCTCATAAGATCACTTTGTTATCCATACATCTGCCTGTCTCTCTGCCTGATATAATCATATCTACGGCCCCATGATTTCCTGAAAAAGACATATCACTCAAATACACTCTTTCTACATTTACCTAAAAAAAAGATATGGCCGCTTATATCGAATAAAAAAACGCGTATTTTGACTCTATAAAGAGAATCCATATTAATATGGTACTTCCGGTTGACGTAGAATGATTAATCTTAAATCTCTATGAATTATAAATCTTCGAATAATTTCAGCAGCTAGCATCTACAGATGAAATCTATATACATTTGTGCTTAAATCCAATAAATAATAGCTTTAAAAGAGGGTTGTCCCCCAATTTGGTATTAGAGTTGCTTGTTCAAGTGAAGTATAAGATAAAAGGGCTCTGGCTAAGCTAAGCTTGAATTTCAGAAAAAATTGGGACCTCCAATTTTTGTACGGCACCCTTGATGGGCGACCCCCTTTCGCTTGTTTTATCATGTTGTCTAACCATAAGTCATAACGTTACAACATAACATAAGAATTAAGAACAGTAAAGCAGCTAGCTTGCTAGTAAAAAAAAATGGGAAACGTTTCGCTACAAACATTAAATAGAATTAAAAGTTTCTCAAGCTATAATTTGTTTGTTTATATTTTGTCCGAGGCCCAAATAAATAGAACTATCACCGGTTTATTTATTATACGTATTTCGCTGTCTGGCAAATTCAGTGGAAGAATAATTTGCAAATTTAGTTAGGTGAGAAAGGCAAAAACTCCTCTCACTTATTTTGCTTATAGTATCATAGAAACATTGTCTTTAATACAACTTTGTGGGTCACAGCTGCAACTTATCATGTGCGTGTGTGGTTAGTCACGTCACATACGAGATTATAAAGTTATCAGAACTAATAACGTTTTGTATTTATTTTAAGATCGTTTAAAATACATCGCACAAGACATCTGTATTTTAAACATTATATAGTTGATATAATTAAATTAAAATTAAATTAAATTAGCTTCACGCTATATCCCGCACACAGCAGGGTAGGCAGAGGGAACCTAGTGTTAAGACACTCCGTTCCCCACTTTCTGCCGAATTTTGGAGCCATTGCGTGTTGAATGGCAGAACTCAACGCCGCACTTTTGCCTCGACACCAGAGCGAAGAAATGAAAATATAAATTTAAGTAAATATTTCATCTCCTCGAATGGGGATCGAACCCACAACCAGTCGATTTTACAGTCACATTTCGTGCCGCTGCGCTACAACTGGCCTCAATTAATGATTGAACTAGTTGATATAATTTATAAAATTATTGAATTACAGAATTTATTTATTTAATTAGGTATATCTTTTTATTAAGTTAGGCACTATTACATACCTAGTAATATTAGGATTAAGGAATTAAGCTAGCTATTAAAAATCATATATAATTTTTTTCACATTTATTTATGTACCAAACAAGAAAGAGAGTACAGATAACACATAATAACAGAAAGATTGTGTACAACGGAAAACTTATCTCTTATAGAGATGTCTACCAGAAACCCTTGAAAGTAGAAAATATTCATAGAAGCTATTCGGGCGCAGTATTAAATATTACTTACGTTAATTATAAAAAAACTACATACAAATATACTTAACATTAATCAATAAAATTATACCTACATAAATGTATAAGTATAATTATATAAAAATATAAACTTATACAATGACATAAAGAAGCTGAAAAAGAAAAATTTAAATAATAAAGAAAAAGACAAAGCGAAATTCTATAGATTCTAATTGAGGTTAAGAAAATGTTGCATTAATCTGATTTTAAAAGTATTTAGAGACGGATTGCTAGCCAGTATAGAATTAGGAAGTGAATTCCATAAGCGCGCTGCCTATCCTGTGGAAGACTTCATAGAAAGAGATATTCAATATAGGGAACTCAAGCTGTCTTAGGGAATCACATGAATCACATAAGCTCAAGTTCGATGGAATTATGTACCTTAATTACCAAGTTCTTATGGTCATTTTCCAGCTCCATCATCAGACCCTGGTCATCATGTAGCACCAAAGTACTCGTTAAAGTGAATAATACAAGCCCAAATTCGATGGAATTATGTCGCTTAGTTACCGAATTCTTATGAACATCTTTGAGCTCCATCATTAGACCCTGGTTTCTACCAAGCATTAATAATAAATATTTCATTAGTAGTAGTCGCACTTTGTGGCCCCGCGCCTTGAAGAAAATAAATATTTTAATATAAAATAATTAAATGAATTATAAAATATTTTCCTATAATCTCAGAAACAAATAATAAAACATGACGGGAGAAAGAAATACGGAACATCAATTTAGAGTGTTAGCGTTCTGTTCCGATTTCGTTCCTATTCCGGAACAGATAAGTTACTCTAGCCGGAGCTGTTCCGGAACAAGTTTTGTGTTTCCGGAACACTGTTTCGACCGGAACGAAATATCATTACAGAAGTGTACGTACATATATTAGAAAAAGGTTATGTAGCAAAGAAGTATTATCAGTGGCGTAGCTGGGGGGGTGCGAGCGGTGCAGTCGCACCGGGCATCAAAAGGAAAAGGGCATCAAAATCTACAATCAATTCTGCATTTTTTTTAAATGTATAAGAAAAATGAGAGAGTGAAAATGAAAAATACAATGTCACTATCATGTCAATCGAACATAAACTAGTCGATGCTATTGATTTTGAAAATGTGATTATTAACTTTGCTAGTCAAAAAGCGCGTATGGTCCGTTTTAAAATTTTTGCAATAATTTTTACCAAAATCTAATGTTATAACTTATATATAGTTATTATACTTTTGAAGCATTAAAAATTTATATATCTACTCTACGGTGTTTTGAAATCTGAAATTATTTTGACCATTTTAAAAGTCCTAAGCTGCACCAGGCAGCAAATACCCTAGCTACGCTACTGAGTATTATATCATAAGAGCAAATACTCTTCGCAGTGATTAAAAGTAGGCTTTAATTTTTTAAAATTACTTTCGCTAATAGTCTTATTGATTCATGTATAAGTTTAGGTGTACATATAATATAGACACTATATTACAACCGAGAAAATTAAATATTAGAAATATGCTATCATAAAAAGATTTTTATGCGCTTTTTCGCAAAATAATGACGTAGCCATAATTGCAAAGCTTATGTACAGATACGGGCCAAGCAGTCCCCTACTAAATGCAGTTTAAATATAAAATATATATTATATAATTTTATTTTTATCGCCTTGATTAATTATGAGAAATTTTGAACGCCTTACATTATTGTACTTAATTAGTTTTATTTATGTGCTACTCCATCTAGCGAATGCTTTTGACATAAAATTATAAATGATAAAAAAAAATATCTAGGCCCGAAAGGACAATAAACTGTGAACAAAAAGTAAATTATATTTTGTTGAAATTATATAATTTTTGTGACAATTCATTATATTTGTTTGCGCTTGTCCATAAACATTAAACCTAGCAACACTTGTATTTTGTATTTATGAAAACGTCACTTATTACTTTTTTGTAATGAATGTGAAAATTTAACAAACAGCAAACACTGTGCTTTGTTATGAGTGATAAACACAAAATATTTATAAGTTGTTAATATAGTGTTATCTAAAAATGGCAGATTTTGATGCTATATACCCAGAGGAGACTGAACCTGAGGAGAATATAGAAGAGACGCATGTGACATTAGTGCCTGACCCTATTGTCGTCCGTGGAGCTGGTAATATGACAGTGTATGTTTCTTTTTATCAGCTGTTTACCTTTAATTTTATAAATCATTTATTTACCATATGTGTTACTCTTATCGAATCCGTAGCTAAACATGTATCGATAAAGTGCAAAGCTATTTTTGGTTCTTTGTTATTAGTTTATGTCATTGAACATTTTCTTGAGAATATTGACCGAATGCCAAAATTGTTGCCTCTTACTATTATTGAAGATGAAGTAATAAATAATAACATTTTAGCAACACATTTTTTTTAATCAGTTAGGCGATATGAGCTGTAAAACAAATGAATAGACAAAAGAAAGTAGTCATTATATTATTATATTTGTATAATTTCATTTTTATTTTTCTATTATTATGAAATTATTACCACAACAAAGTAATGCCAGTTATTAGATAAAACAATGTGAAATTAAAGAGTATTTCAATAATTGAACCTTGGTTCTACAGAATTAAAGATTAGTGTAACAAATTCAATGTTAACCTTATTACCACACCAGTTTCAATGCCTTAAATATTTTGTGGTGAAAGTTTAACATTATTTAGTAACTATACTTTTATAGATAATTTCATTTGCTTACTTCAATAATAATTTGTTTCTTTAACAAACACTACAAAAAGAAAATGGAAATAATTTTTTTTTCTGCATGTTTAGTATTATTATAAGTGTTGTGGAGTAATTTTAATCTGTAGGATAGTATGATATATTTTAAATATTTAGTAAAAGAAAAACATTTGTAACAAGTTTTTTTTCTTTTTTATACAATTATTAATATTATGCTTTGCCATGTAGACATATTTAAGATATTTCTTTCTTATATAATATATAATATATATTTTCTACAGTAAAAATTATGCTTAATTTAAAATTCAGAATTTACTCAAGCATCATCTAAGTTAAGGCCAGTTGTGGTGCAGGGGCACAAAGTGTGACTGTTACACTGACTGGTTGTGGGTCCAATCCCCAATCGAGGAGATGAAATATTTACATAAATTTATATTTCCATTTCTTCCCTCTAATGTCGAGGGAAAAGGGTGGCATTGAGTTCTGCCACTCAACACCCTATGCCTCCAGAATTCGGCAGAAAGCAGGGAATGAAGTGCCTTATGACACTAAGTTCCTTCTGCCTGCCCTGCTGTGTGCGGGATACAGTGAAGCTTAAAAAAACACTTAAGTGTTATACTATAAACTGAAAAGGATGTAAAATCATTAGTTTATATAAAATATGTTGATGGTTGATTCTTTCGAGATAATAATAATAATTAACTCTTTATTGTACACCCAAAAAAAGACACAGAAATACAATAAAAATATATAAATGTACAAAAGGTGGCCTTATTGTTTAATAGCAATCACAATTTAAATAAGAGAGATATCAATAAAAAAAACTATTCTGTGCTCTATTTTACTGACAATATTATCAACTAATGAAAATATGACCTTATTCGCTAATAACACCACACTTTTGACTCGCAACTTTGTGTTAATGTAAAAGAAACACTAAATATTAAAAAAGAAGTTGCCAAAATACAATAGCTAAAATGTGTTGAGTTTAAATTGGTTAAACTGTTTCTGAGATTATCATGCACAAACTCAGATAAACTGAAAAAAATTATAAAAAATAACCCTCCCCAAAAATTGATTTTGTTATATACAAGCAGCAATGAGTTACAATTTTATTGTATGTATAGATAAACAGAAACAGAAACAGGTTTTCTCTATATATAAATGTAACATTTGAAATTGTATAAAATAAATTGACTTTGAATTTTAAATTGAATTAATGTTATATACAATATATTTTATAGGTTAATGCACATATTCAGCCTTCCTAATGACTTTATTTTTATAAATAGTTTTATGTTTGTTCAATGTCATCTATCATTTTCAAAGTAGATGTAAATAAATACCTACATTTATGTAGGTATTTAATTATATAAAATAAATTCAGCATTATAATATACTGTTTTGTATTTTAAGTATTTTTAAAATTTTATTTTCACATTAAGCAACAAAAGGACTTAGTTCAGGTAACCAGCTATTGTCCCTCTACAATTGTTAGGGAAAATCTATGCTACCTGTTCCTGTTCTAATACGCAACAAGTCTAACACTTGCCATGCTAAGCCTTTCTGTATAGTATGCACAGATACCAACAGACCATCCAGACACCTAATGGATGGTGCTGAGTCAGTAGAGTATCCACCTGTCAAGGGATCAGAGGCTCTTAGCACCAGAGTTTCCTCTAGAGTCGGTGGCCTTCAGGACGAAGGGGAAGATGCTATGTCCACATAATGGATAGAAAACAAGCCAATGCCAATGTGTATACGTATGGACTGGGAAAAATGGCCAGATCGGTGGATTAGGCGTCACTTGCGGAGTTCCACAATGGGGATTAGTTTTGGGAACGATTCTTTAGAACCTTGGCTATGATAGGCGTGGTTGTCTTCCTCCTATGATGAGTATCATTTTTTATGCGGATGACACTCTTTTTCTATAGTATATGATTGTTTTAGGTAGTGTTAACACTTTCCACTCTTTAGAGAGAGAAACCATTGAGTGGCCATTTTTTAAACATTTTCTACATGCTCTTGGCATTAAAAATGGCTATAAAGTGTTTTAATATAGACTTAGTAATACCATAAATGTCATTTAATTTCACAAGCATTCACATTTATAACATTAGTAGAAGTCGGAAGTATTTAATTTAACCCTATGTATATTTTTAGGCGAAATTAATGAAAAAATAGTTTCAGTTGTTTCAAACACATTTGTATCCACATCACCTGTTTTTTGGAGTATAATTTTTTTTATAACAAACAAAATTGTAAACAAAACTATGAAATGTATATTTATTGGAAATTTTAATATGGGTTGTTTGTTGACCTCTGAATAATTTATCTGTTTTCCTCATGAACCATATCCTGTTCCATGATAATCTTTAAACGCAACTTGACAACACACGTCATATGAAACCAGATATAATATTTCGAATTTGAAGCTGCCCTAAACATTTATTGAATACCATTATATTATTCGGCCATTGGCACATCAGTATAACGTCTCACTGTGAATATTCGACGGCTGTGGGTTCGATTCCCACTCGGACTATAAATTATTTTCATTTCCTCTGTCATGCAGTTATTATTATGCTCATTAACAATTTTATTTACTTTGTTACCAACTTACCAACGACGTAGGTTTTTTTTCACTTTACCATGTTGTACAGTATTTATTGTGACGCAATTATAAATAGATACCAATAACGTAAACACATAATACAACAAAAATTGTATTAAGCGTTGCCGATTTGCCACTTTTCGTTCTAGATACATACTAAAAACATACTAGAACGAGAAAGGGATATCTCTTATATTTTACGCAATTCAACATCGCCGCCATTATCTACGACTCGAATTCGTGAATGAGGCGTATGCGGCGTTATCGTTTTGGTAGGTTAATGTCTGTGTGCGTCATTCTTGACATATAGCGTTTTATTTTACAATGATAATTTTATTAATAATTGATTATTTTGTTTGAAAAAATCACTCTTTCATTTTTGAGAAAATCTCTTTTGTTTTAATTGGTTTTTATAGAGTAGTTAAAACTATGGTTTCATTTAAAGTGCTGATGACAAAAACTCTTTATATTAATTATCTTATTTTTTTTATACATACATTTATACCTATAAGAAAATATTATTTGTTACTTAATCTACAGTATTTCATAAAATTTCACTTAGATCTAAGCGAAAGTTTATATAATTTAATATTTAAACTTACTAAATAGAACATTTGAAAAACAAAAAATAAAATATATTTATTTCAATTACAGATTTGGTTTAAGTAACCGTTTCAATGGCGAATTTCCCTCTGGACTGCAATCTCGTGTGGCGCCCGAAGAGTACCAAGCAACGGTAGCTCGTATCAATAGTGTATTGAAGAAAACATTGCCAGTCAATGTGAAATGGCTGTTTTGTGGTTGCGTGTGCTGTTGCTGTACACTCGGATGCTCTCTGTGGCCAGTCATTTGTCTTAGTAAACGGGTAGGTATTCTATATAAACGTTACTAAGACTGTAGAATCCATTTTTTTTTTAATTTCAAATGATTGAATTAGACTGTTGAAATTTGAGTTAATGTATCATTTTAGTATTATTATTAATAAATTTCAGCTTCACGCGGTATCTCGCACACAGCAGAGTAGGCAGATTGATCCTAGTGTTAAGTCACAGGCACTCCATTCCCCACTTACTGCCATATTCTGGAGGCAGTGCGTTTTAAGTGGCAGAATTCAACGCCGCGCTTAGCCTCGACACCAGAGCGAAGAAATGGAAATATAAATTTAGGTAAATCTCCTCGAGCGGGGATCGAACCTACAACCAGTCGGTTTTACAGTCACACTTCGTGCCGCTGTGCCACGAATGGCCTAAAATCTAAAATAGATATAGATAGTAGTTGTAAATTCCCACTCGTCCACCTTCGGCATTACTGTAAGGATTTGAATTTTGGAGGGATGGAATCGCTATGATATATTTATCTGAATGCAACTAAAGTAATATACATTTACGTTTATAAAAATGATGGTACTTCCTTTCCACCACTCTTGGTACTTCCAGGTAAATACTGAATTATAATATTAGTAAAACAATTTGATATTTAATTTTCACAGACACAACACTCACTGAACAAACTGCTGGAATGGGAGAATAGTCGGCTTTACAATAAACTAGGCTTGCGTTGGCGTCTCACTAAACAACATTGTGACTCCTCGTCCATGATGGAATACGTTCTTCTCATAGAATTCATACCCAAAATACCAATATACAGGCCAGATTAAAAATATATGTAAATAAACAAATAGGCGAGTTACGCAACTCGATTGTGTACCCGAAAAATCGATTGGAAACATTTTGTAAATATCGAATAAGTGGTTATATGCTTTGTGTGTACATTTAGAGGTGAGCGAAACGCTTGCTGCGTTTCATTTCGCTAAAAGCTATATACGCTGTAAATTCTAAATAACGTTACTCGATTTAACCATATTAAAATATGGTTAAACTAGTAGTATACTCCTTAAGACGTTTAAAACATTGCGTTGGTTGGTTTTAAATCTCAATAATTAATTCTTATCAACATTTAATTCTTAAATGCTCCTTAGGGTCGTTATATAGAGTTTGCACTGTAGTATGTACTAGAAAAAAAAATACCACAGATTTTCTATATAATAGAATCTGTTTACTTTTTATTACTACTTAAGTAGATTATCGATTTTAAACTATTAGATTATTTTTCATCTAGTATTATGAATTCGTTCGATTCGCATATCGATTATTTTCTGTAATCGCTCACCTTTAATATAGATGTCACATTAAATTGCAATCTTTTTGTTGCTTTAAAGCGGATGTTATCTTAATGTGTAATATAACTTTAAGTATTCGAAATTCTGAGATGAGGCTAAAAAAATTATATGTAATAATTGTTTTTTTTTAAATGTACATTTAATTTTGCAATAAAAATTTTCCTTCGCACAATCATCTCACACACAAACATTGCTTCAGATAGTCTATATATCTGATAGTTTATGTTACTGCCCATTATAAAATAAATTACGAATTTAAAATTTACTTAATTTCAATAAATTTGTTAAGTAATCACGAGTAGCCATAAATTGCGTCATACAAATGTCATGATTTTTTGACCCCAACCCCATAAGAGATCTTTGCCTAGCGTGACGTCACATATTTGGCAATGTTACACCTGGAAACTTAATATGAAATAGTAATTTTGAAATTATATTTGAATATTATATTTTAAAATATAATATCTCCTCCCCACCTTTTTAATGTGTGACGTAATTTATGGATGGCCAATAATATGAATTTACGTAGACACGTTATAATATGAATTAATTAGTTTTATATTTGTTTATGTGTCGAAATCCGAATTTTTACGAACAATCCTTTGTCGATGAACACAAACATAGTTGTATTTTATGTACCTGAATGTCAGTTTAATAAATAAAGGTAGAAGTGGTAATCCGTAATGCCCATTACATTGCAAAACTATGAATTTTTCATTTATGATATTAGTTCCACTAATAATCTAGTCTAAAATTTGTATTAAAAATTATTTCTGTAAGGCACAGACTAAAAATTATTAAAAATGTGGTAAAGTTGAAAAAAAATATCTTTTATAATATGCTTTATTATTATTCGTGCTTGGCTCTTTAGTACGTTATAATAATAGTTTGGTCTAATTAGCTCCAAAAATAGAAGTCAGCTTCACGCTGTATCCCGCACACAGCAGGGTAGGCAGAGGGAACCTAGTGTTAAGACACTCCGTTCCCCACTTTCTGCCGAATTCTGGAGGCATTGCGTGTTGAGTGGCAGAACTCAACGCCGCTCTTAACCTCATCACCAGAGCGAAGAAATGGAAATATAAATTTAAGTAAATATTTCATCTCCTCGAGTGGGGATCGAACCCACAACCAGTCGGTTTTACACCTCGTGCGAAAAAAATAGAAGTCAAATAAACAAAATCTCACAGATTTGAAATTTAGTAGACTTAGAGTACAGCATTACAATTAAAACACCTAATAATAAGCTCATAGGAGCTTATTATTAGGTGAGCCCATATAGATGGGGGAATCCCAAAAATTGGTAGGTCATTAAAAAATAAATGAGTATTTTTATAACCTACCTCTTTCTGTCCCACAAAATATTTTTGAAAAACTTAACGTTTAAAATAAAAATCTTAAGAACTGTAAATATTGACTTTTGGACATTTATTTGTAGTGGTGTATGTCTACCAAAATTCATTTCTGTGAGAGGTTCTATTATTTGGAATGTTTATTTTGACGACATTGGATGTTTTACTTATAATAAATATATTAACAAGAACTTCAAGCATAATAACCAATAAACTTTATATATAAACCGAATTAAAATGGTCATTACCTTAAAATGGATATAATTTGACAACTTTTAGTGCAAACTAATATCAGGAAAATAACGCTAGTCTAGTTTTATAATGTAATTTTGGCGATCTTCACTCCAGAAAAATCTAGGAAAACATGAAGGATCAGCAAAAACGTTAGGAAATACTTCGGGACTGTGTTATTAGGCAAGTAATTGTTTATAGTAGTATCTATATATTAATTTGTTAGATATAATTACCCTTTTTTCCCTTTTCAACAGGTTGTAAAGGATTTTTCAGTAATATTACAGTTTTCATTGTTGAGATGTTGACAAAATATCTGTAATTATTGTAAAAGGAATGAAGAAAATAAATGTCTGTTTCTTGTTTTTTTTAATAATTTATTTAAAAAAAAAAATTATAAATGACATTACCTTAAATGGTTTGGTATCCAAGAAGCGCTGGTTTAAGTCCCACTTAATTTAATTTTTATACGCTTTTGTAAAAAAAAAAAATTCTCAATATGTAATATGAATAACATTAAAATATAATTATTTTCGTTATTTATAAAATGTCGTTGAATGTATTAATTATGAATTTTCTAGTCAACATCTCTATTGGAATATAAAGCCATATATAATATTGTGGAACATTTTCTTGCCGCCGCAGTTTTTGACAACAGTTGAAAAGCGAACAGGGTTTGTTGACATTAAGTTGTAATTTAAGCGGAATGTAAATATTTTAAGTACCTATACATAGATTATTTTTGTTCAAATAATAAAACTCACTATGTGATGGTATAGGTGTTTTATTGCATGCGTTCAATATGTTTCACCGAATGCTAGTCCTTCCTTTGAGTGCTGCTCTTTTTAGAAGAAGTAATAGATTTAAAGCGACTCTTTTACGCTGTACCCTGCATATAGCTGGATAGGTAAAGATGAACTAGTATCAAGACACTGCGTTTTCTATTTTCGATCCGAATATGATACACTGGGTGTTGAAGCTTAATTCCGCGCTTTCTCGTACTACTGAAGGAAAAATGGAAAATAATGAATTCCCCGAATAGGGTGGGGGGTTGTTTACAACCAGACGACTCTGTAAAATCGCTAGTAACAGTTTTATCAATATATAAATCAGTTTTTAACTTCTATTTTACACTGCATCTATATAGTAGATAGAAGTCCCGAATGGGACACGTTAGTTCCCCACGATGCGTGTTGGTTGGTGAACAGTCAGACGCTCGCCCCTGCGCCACGACTGTCCTTTATAAGCGTGACAGGTTGTAGATTTAATTCCTACTCGAAGAAATAAAATATTTATTATTTTATAGGGTGGAAGTGAAACAGCATATAGGGTAAAATTTTTTAAACCCATACCTAAAGAAATTAATCAAGATAACTCAACAGTTTAGACGTAAGATTTCTTTTTCATTTGATGATGTTTATCCATACCTGTATTTCGTGTGAAGCAGTTACGTATTAAAAAAAAACACAACAAAAATACTACTAAAGGTTAAACGACTTTGAACTTTGCCGCCAATACTTATTTTTTTTAGGTTTATATGTGCGTACGTCGTTCTTGACAAATTATAATTTATTTTACAAGGATAATTTTATTAATTTTGTTTCAAAAAATCACTTTTTATTTTTTTTTAATTGTAATACAATTTAAAAGAGTACTTTTATAGAGTACTTCAAACTGTGGATTCAAGTGGTGCTGACGAAAACTCTGTATAAAACTGCATAGTAATAAGCGTATAAACATAACCTTATATTTTTATTGAACTAACTTATAACTATGCTTACGATGAAGTTGCAATATAGATTGCGTTACCATATGGTAGCAGGCAAAATAAAAAATATTTATATCATTAATTACATTTTATTATAAATAAGTAGATGTTATATACATTAATTTTGTCCAAAAATACTTAAGGCACTTAATGCTATGGTCCCACCAAAATAAACTTACTTAAAAATAAATGACACAAAATAATCTTACAAAAATACAAGTACATTATACAGAACGCAGATAATATTAATTTTTGACGTAAAAACTTAAAAATAAACGTGCCGTTGGCAACATACTTTTTTCGAATTTAAAAAAGTAAAAATTTACAAATATTTAAAATTAATTAACTAAAACATATTACAAAGCAATAAAATATGTCCTTTTACAGTGCATATCTAATAAACTTTAAATATTAGTGCATTGAAAAGATATTTTAATTTACATTTCGTTATGATGTGACATATTTATTACAATTGTGCAGCAGATTAAATAATGACTGGAATTTGCAACATTTTTAAAAATGTTATTTCACATTAGTGGGGAATCTATCTTTAGGTATAAAAAATATAGATAACGTATAAAATGTTAATGTAGCGGGAATCGTATCCGCGTCTCTTAGTTTGTATACTAGAAACGCGCTTTCTCGATTTTTCAATTTCTTTTGCCGTAGATTTCTATTAACCTATTAAATTGATTAAAAAAACATATTTTTTTTAATGATGTTATTTATAGTAAGTGACTTTGCTAGTCAAAGTGGGAATACGTAAAGGGTTTTGGCTATGAGGTATAATTAACATTGGTAACTTTTAATAATGCTTTGAAAATTAAAAGTAAGATTTTTTATTGATTTTATTCTATCTTCATAGAGATTCTTAATTATATATAACAAAAAACAACATAATACATAACATCCTCCGAGTATGTATGTCAATATAACAAATTCGAAATCTATTCACAGTTTAGATAAATTTTGCTTCTAACGTAAAGAGTTGCCAATTTTAAGATAAATATTAATCAGATCTTTGATAACACAACCGTGACAATTAAAAAAAATAAACAAAACCACAATATTTACATTATATTTGTGATGATAAAGGTTATCTACAATTCCGCGGATGCCATTTGTAATTAAGGTCAATTTATATATAGTTAGAGCTAATTTATTTAATATGGCGAAAATGTGGAACCGCAAAATAATTGAAAACGCAATAATTAATTCTTTTATGTGAAACATTAATTGCATGGAATATTCGACGTTCATAGATCTCTAGAATCATATTGTTGTATTTCTCGTAATATTACAGAAAATAAATTAAAAAACCCTCCGACACAAAAACCTCTTCTGTTTACATCATTTTATCAAATAGATCTAATGATCTTCGAACATATTTTCTAAAATCATGGCTAAAATATAAAAAATAAAAAAAAACTAAATAAATTAAAAAAAAATAGTTTACGAGTTACGGTACTACACATACACAGACACGTCTCGTCTTGCATCTGAGTTAAAAAAAACGATGCTACTTGTACGTATATGTAAGAATGTGGCATTTCATATTTAATAAGTCTTGTAGCGACAACATAATTTCCAGAAAACAACAACTATACTCATACTAATCTTTTGTATTGACAGTTCTTGGGCTCCATTCATAGATGGTGCCACATTTTAAGGGGAAGGGGTGGACAACCAGTGGGGGGGTCCTAAATTCAAAAGTAATGTCCGAACTGGCGTTTTTATTTAACGAATTACCAAGCACGTGACGTCACACTAGACAAGCTGTGACAAGAACAGTGGAGGGACCCAATATCCTGAAATTCGTATGACATCATTTATAGATCCTTGTTGTCATTTGTATCATAACATTTACTGTTATCTTTTCATGCCTTTTTTTGTATTTTTAACAAAGCAAACGTATAAAGATTATTTCTTTTGAACAGCTCTATTACATGAGAATTTATATTATTACTCATGGATATTAACATAATATGCCACCAATAAGTTCTTAATTTGGACATGTACATATTTTTTTATGCTAAGAAAAAAACGCATCAGTCTTCTTGGAATCCACATTTTATATCACAAAATACATTATTAATATTTATAATTTGACAATTTCTTAAATATACAGAATTGACTGACACTTTGAAATAGTACATATTGTAATACTTACACAAATATCATTATTACGACTTCATATACGAAGTAGGTATTAGCGGTTAATTTTATTACAGCACAACAAAGTAGTTCATTCTATTTATCATCATATAATGTAACAGCAAAAACTACATATCATTTATATATTATAAGGATTTGTAACACAATTAGTTTTATTTTTATTAAATAAATATAATAATTGATTTTCTAATAACTGGTATTATTTATTGCAATACATGATATTTAGTATCTACTATCTAGACAATACGATTACAAGACAAACGAGACTAACTCATTTGTATATAATTCGCGGGAAACTGTCCTTTGAGGCCGTTACACTCACCAAAGTACCATTCCTCGTTGATCTTCGACAATATTGAGATTTTATCACCTATTCTGAATACCAGATCGCCTGGTTGCACCGCATCGAAGTCGTACATTGCTATCGCTTGACCAATTGCATTTGGCCTCTCGTTCGGTAGTGGAACTTTGACCTCTACGTAATTGGACGGGAAGAGGCCCTCTGCGCCGCTCCTCAACCTTCCGTACATCCATTCGTCGTTCACTCGTCTCACCAGCGTTACTCTCGAGTTTGCCTGAAATTAATATAAAAAAAAAATTATAAAGTGTTATACACACGGATATGTTTATACACAAAATAAGTTAGACGAAGTCGTACATGACAAAAATAATTTTGTGTTTTATTTTAAGTAGGTATATAATAAATTGTTGTATTGTAAACATATGTAGGTACATATTTCATTATGGTTTAGGCAAATATGATAAGAGGCTTGCGGCTTGCCCAAAACAATTAGGCAAAACATTTAGCTAGATTAATTCATTACGTATCAAAATTAATTGTAAAGAACAAAGTGATTCGTCACTATTAAACCTACCATATGTAGAAAACGATAAAAAAAATAATTAAAAAAAAACTAAAAAATATATTCGTATTACATTGTTTAAAATTATACATACATATATTATCACTACAATACATATATTGTATATACATTTATATTTTATAGTCAGACCTACGTGCTTTGTCTTGAGAAAATCTCACAAGAAATAATTGAATAGACCGATGTACGGGCAACTATGTTAAAAATGTTAGAGTTAAAGTATCTCCAACATTCACATCATATTATTATACGACGTAGCTCTTTAAAATATTTTGTGGTTATATAATGTACCATGCAAGTTCAAGCAATTTTAAACATAAATAATTGCGAAAAGTTATAGACGCCTATTTAGATGAGTGAAATGGGTGATTAAATCAAATTATTCTGTAATATTTTGTTTTTTTTTTTATCCAGTTCATTTAGTACCCCTTGGGGGACGTCAAATATTGATGACGTAGGATAGTGCAATGTAAAAACTGTCCGCGATAGTAGGTAGAGTAACGAGTTCAATTACACTTTTAATTTTTTTTTTCAGCTTCACACTGTATCAAGCATGTAGCAGGGTTAAGGCACTCCGCTCTCTACTTATCGCTGAATTCTGGAGGCATTTCGTATTGAGCGGCAGAACTCAACGCCGCGCTGCACATTAAATATTTCATTTTCTCGAGTGGGATTAAAATCCACAACCTGTCGTGTTTATACTATTCGATTGTACTTGCGCCACGACTGGCCTTAATTTAAATGGTAAGCTCGAAAAATATGTGGTAAGTGGAAAATGCGAATTAAAAGCTTCTTTCAAACGTCATTAATATAATATGCTATTGCAAAATACTAAGCTAAATTTATTTTTATTTAATGGAAAATGACAAGACAAACACACGGGCCGACCTGATGGTAAGTGATCACCGCCTACTGCAAGACCAGAGGAGCTACAGGCTAGGACCAGAGGACTAGGACTAGGTGGAGATAAACGCGATATTTTAAGGTTTAGCGCTTGTTTGATGAAACATTAATGATTTTTGTTTGCGACTAAAAGAAGATATTAATCTAATCAAATACAACACATCCGGTCTATTGTTTATGTTTGCGATAAAGGAATGATTCACTTTGTAATTATCAAAAATATTAATACTGTTATCAAAAAATATATATTTGCGGAATACACAAAGACTCTTCAAATACATGTTATCTTTTATCTGTTCTTTACTTTCAAATTTCACCGATCAATAATTATAATGACAACAATAATTAACAACAAATTTTATTCAAATTAAAATTTTTTATCATTTTATAAATAATATAGCAATAGTGGGTATCTCTACAGTACGGTCAACAAGTCGTGGCCGATCTGAAGTTAGGTTTTCTGAATTTTTGCGCAATTTTTGTTCAATCGGGAAAAGTCGTGATTTGTTGACCTGTAGGTCATGTTCATTAATTGAATAGTTTTATTAAACGGTTTTAAAGTAGTATCTTTCTTTAAAAATGTAGCTTGCACTAAAAATGCATTTAAGTCAAATAAATCACGTACAAATTAATATTAAACGACCATTCCATTAAAATATATATTTATAATATAATATTTAATTAACAAGTGAGTGGAAGTCGTGATATCGAGTTCCTGTGCGACAACGATATACGCAATAGAATTTTTATCAGTAGGCAGTGAAACAAAATACTGCAAATCGCCTACGTTTATTATATTCACAATTCACATTAGCTGTGATAAAATGGCAAAACAAACATACAATTGTATGAACAGAAATACAGAACGCGGACGTCATACAACTGTACGCACCATACAATTTGTCTGACGCACTCACTTTGTGCAAAATCAATAACATGGATTTACCCTTTTTTATTTCGATTTACGCTGTATCCCGCACACAGTGAGCGTAGGTAGAGGGATTTTAGGTGAAAACTCAACACCGCGCTGTGTCTCAACACCAGAACTAACAAATGAAAATATAAAATATTTATTTTCATCAAGTGATAATCCAAGCCACAATCTGTCATTACATGAAGATTATTTAAGTTACGTTTGTACAATGTACATTGTCTTTGTCAATCACGGGATTCACTGAACAAAAATGAGGCACTCGAATATTATTTAGCATTTACTTACTAATACTTATTTTAAAATATCCGAAATTATTTCTCAGTGACAGCTATAACAAAATACAAACCTAATATAAGCCACACGTAAGAGGAACAAATCATAATAACAATGTCATAATGATAATTGCTGAACAAGCGCTAACTACTTTGCCCATGAAAAGTGAGATAAATTTAGATAACTACTGCTACAGTACGGCCAACAAGTCGTGGTCGCCATGAAGCTAGATTTTATGAACTTTTGCGCATTGTTCAAAAGTAAGATAAATCCTCGAATCAAATATGCGCGCCGTCTACAGCTAACTTCAAGGAGACCACGACTTCTTGACCGTACTGTATACGAGAACTAGGATTTTAGCGCATTATTTTGTAAAAAGGACTTACGTCATTTGCTTTAGTGAGTTAACTGTAGTTAAATAGCTTTACCTTAAGTCTATAAGATTAGCAACACTATACCTATAATAAGTTCTTTGATTTTCACGATTATTACACATTTTAAATGAAACCATTTTAAACGGATTAAATCAGCTTCACGCTGTATCCCGCACACAGCAGGGTAGGCAGAGGGAACCCAGTGTTAAGACACTCCGTTCTCCACTTTCTGCCGAATTCTGGAGGCATTGCGTGTTGAGTGGCAGAACTCAACGCCGCCTTGCCTCGACACCAGAGCGAAAAAGTGAAAAAATAAATTTAACCAACGGGTCTAGACTGTAACTCTACCCGTGACGTTCAAAACGTCGGGTTTCCAAAAATGTATAATTTTAAAAATACGCGATTATACCGATTAAAATACTTTCATTTAAAACCATGCCCATAATTTATTAGAAAACATTGCCTCAGAATGGAACGTATATACACGGAACCGGATATATCCGGTATCGTATAACAGCTTTAAAACTACTAAAAATTTCAGCAATAAACAATCTGTAGCTATATAATATTATATAAAGCATACATTTCCTTTATGACCTTGTCTAAATTGTTACTGAATTTAAAAAATATATTTTAATTATTATAATTGTACGATTTTACGATATAAAAACGCCTAGTAAAAAGTACAAAATAAACACAATATCAGTAAAATGTAAATACATTTAAAATCAGCTTCACGCCGTATCCCGTATAGCACGGTAAAGTGAGGGAACCTAATGTTAAGCAGCTAGCTAGACAGTTTCCCCACTATCTGCCGAATTTTTCGATTCATTACGATTTGTTTGACGAAACTCAACGCCGGGCTCTTGTCTTAGTGCTAGAGCGAAGAAATGGACACAAAATATATAATAATTAATAATTCATTCCATCGATAGACGATCGAACACACAACTGTGGCGTTACAGTCAATTTCTTGTGCCCATGCGCCACGACGGCGTCAGACAAATAAATTTACACAGTGCAAATTGTCCGTGAACTTGTATCACTAAAATAAAATAGTAAAATATAAATTCTACATGCATTAGAGTCAAATATTTGGCGTTAAGCCATGATTGAAGACATAAGTAACGAAAAACAAAATATTTAATATTTCATAATAAGACGTAATTTGTATATTATATTATAATAATAACAATATTATTGAAATGACATTATCATAAAATGCCGTAACGATGCAATAAAATTTATCTTCAATCGGTCAACAAACTTCAATCAATAAGATGTCGAACCTATAAGAAACAGTTATAAATAGATCGCTTCCTCTTTGAACGCTAACATAGTGAGCGTTTTAATTTATTAATTATATTATATTCACAAGCATAAAAACATATCGTATGATTTATTTATCTTTTTAGCACAATTGCCTAAAAAAATACTTAAATAAATAATATTTTGAATTTATATTAGAAATAATACAATACATTCAGTCAAATCGTGAACAAATTAAATTAATGTGTATATTTTTATTGTAATTATATAAATATTTATATAAATATTTATTGTAATTATATAAATAAGTGTAATTTTTAACTCAAAATTGTAAAAACTGTATAGATTTTTTTTATATACAACAATATTATCTTGAGGTCAGTTGCCACAACTGTGCGACTGTTGCGAGCGATAGATTGTGGGTTCGATTCGCGCTTGAGGAAATGAAACATTAAATATTTGCATTTCTTCGCTCTGTTAACGAAGTAAAGAAAACATCATACTATAGAGGTGTATTGGTTGGACGCGTTGTCTATTTATAAGTTACCTTCTGCAAAATTGTGTTTTTCGACATGACGCGTAAATATCCACAGTAAACAGTCTTGGACAGGTTTCTTGGAAATTTATTAAATGCCTCAATTATCAATGAAGGGTACTTGTATCGTCTGACGTATAATTAGGTGAAGCGGACCGCCCGTATAACAGGGTTAAGGGTCAAATCTTTATTGCAAGTATTTAGAAGTGATTTGAATTATTAAATTTGGCATTCTACCTTGTATGAAATATTTTTGGCATGAAACGAAATCAGATTTAATATAACCTATAAATATGTTTCTTTTATTTTGTTTATTCCTAATAAGAATAGTTTATAGGTTTAGCAAGGTAAAAATAATAATTACATTTATAACTCGCGGCTCTTTCATATAAACATGAAGGAAAACTAAAATTTTATTTGAAATGATATTGATGCTTATACGTTATTAAATGTCAGTAACTTTATACTGTTAATATAAGTTATTTTCGCGTTATCTCCGTAACTATATAGTATGAACGCTGAGGTCGTAGCGAAACTATAACTACTTCTAACTCGCATACTTAAATCTCGAGTAAAAAATATATAAAACTTTTAAAATGTGGCAAAATATTCTATTATTATATGTACCCAGATGACTTCTTAATAAAAGCGAAAAAATGCATACAAAGTGACGTATCACTTGTTTCTATACAATAAAATATGAAATAAATATATAACGTAAAAACAAAATTACCAGAGAGGCCAGGCGTGACGCAGAGGCACAAAGTGTGTGTGTGTGTATGTGTGTGTGTGTGTGTGTGTGTGTGTGTATGTGTGTGTGTGTGTGTGTATGTGTGTATGTGTGTGTGTGTGTGTAATATCGACTGGTTATGGGTTCGATCTCCAATCAATCGAAATAAAATACTTAGTAGGTTAGATTAGGTTTAGTACGTTTCTACTTTCATGTTTCGGGCTGGTATCGGGGCAAAACACGGCGTTGATTTCCGCCACTCAATACGAAATGCCTCCAGAACTCGGGTAACAGGAAATTGGGTAACGGAGCGTCTTAATACTAGGGTCCCTCTGCCTACCCTGCTGTGTGCGGGATAAAGCGTGAAGCTGATTAAGTATAATGTTCAAAATACTTACGGAGAAACATAAATCTTCCTGATGACCCGTGAAATAATCGAACAGTGCTACAGCATACGGCTCTTCTTCATCAGAAATATCTAATGACTCCAAATCTGGGATGTCATCGGGCCACACTTCTGGAAGGTCATCCTCGATGACGGGCGGAGGTGGCGGTGGGATCGTAGGCATTGGCGGTGTAGCTTCTCTCTCTGGAGATTCTTCGCGCTCCCAACTTAAAGGTTTTGAATCCTGTAATATAAATAAATATTACTTATATTATTATTATTATTATTATACAATATAACTAAAATTATATATATTTTTTTATGGTAAGTGATCACCGCCCACTAGTCTATACGAGTATAAAACCAGAGGAGTTACAGCCAGGTGTGATGCCGGTCTTTAAAGTGGAGATAGTTACGCTTTTTGAAGGTACCGTTTCGTCGTATCGTGTAAAATGAGTTCTGATTGTATTAACGAATTCCATTGACTATGGATTTTATCATTTTTTCCTTTAATAGCCTGCGTTTAGCAGCATGCTCATCATAAAATACTATAAGTTTATGATGAGCATGCTCTAAAAGTTGACAAAAAATACTATTATAGTATTAAGATATGTGTGTAAAGGCCAGTCGTGGCGCAGTGGTACAAAGTGTGATTGTAAAACCGACTGATTGTGGGTTCGATCCACACTCGAGGAGATGAAATATTTGCTTAAATTTATATTTCCATTCCTTCGCTCTGGTGTCGAGGCAAAGCGCGGCGTTGAGTTCTGCCACGCAACATGCAATGCCTCCAAAATTCGGCAGAAAATGGGGAACGGAGTGTCTTAACACTAGGTTCCCTCTGCCTACCCTGCTGTGTGCGGGATATAGCGTGAAGCTAAAGATATGTATGTGATATTATTAACAGTACCATGTAGAACGATAACGTTGAATTTATAAAACAATTTTAATTAAATCATTCAGTAAATTAATATTTTTAGCTAATTTTTTGCTTGAATATGTTAATATCGATATATTGAGGCCGCAGGTTATTGTACTATAAAGTAGAACTGACTATTGATCATAAATATTTTGTTGCGTGCCAAACATTACATTACACACGTATTTTAACAAGTTTAAAATTTTAAATAAATGCAAATAAAAATCTGCTTTCATTTTCATTATTTATAACTAATATAATTATTATTTAGCCCCAATATATTACATCAATATTTCGTGAAAAATAAAAACAATGGCTCTTCTATTATAAATCGTATTATAATAATTAATATATTTGATTCCCAATAAAAATATTATACTAAATATGATAGATCTTCAAAAAAAAACATTATTAAAAGCATATCACATAATAAAAACTATCGTAGTCCGTTCGTAACTACCTGAGTTTTCTTTAAATGTGTAGGTAAGTGAGAACTTATATATGTTTCTTTTCTGCAAGGAATTATGTGACATTTCATATTTGAGTTCTAAACAAAATAAAACTTGGACAAACAGAAATGTTTCCAGAAAGTACTATCTATATTTGTGACCATAGAAATGAAAATTAGATTAGTTACGCGAACCATGGACTGACATACATTCTATTTTAGCATTGTGATGTAACAGCTACGAATAACTTTTAAGGTTTCAAAGCCATATTGCGAAATAATTAAACTATAAATAAAATGTGAGGCCAGTCGTGGCGCAGTGGCACAAAGTGTGACTGTAAATCGACTGGTTGTGGGTTCGATCCCCACTCGAGGAGATGAAATATTTACTTAAATTTATATTTCCATTTCTTCGCTCTGGTGTCGAGGCTAAGCGCGGCGTTAAGTTCTGCCACTCAACACGCAATGCCTCCAGAATTCGGCAGAAAGTGGGGAACGGAGTGTCTAAAACACTAGGTTCCCTCTGCCTACCCTGCTGTGTGCGGGATACAGCGTGAAGCTGATTTTTTTTTTATAAATAAAATGGATATATAATTTGAATAAAAAGTTATAAAATTTAATACTATATATATATATACTACACAACATTTTTAAAATGGCGAAAACACAATAGTTTCAAGTGAGTTTACTGACCAGTAAGAAATTTGCTAAATATTGAAAAACGAACCGTTATTTGTTCTACTTAAATTTTGTCTATTCAACATAAGCAAAGCATATATTATATGACAATGTAAAATTTTTATGTTTGCTTCTACAAATACTTTTGATAAATGAAATTAAAAAATCAGCTTCACGCTGTATCCCACAGCAGAGTAGGCAGAGGGAACCTAGAGAACCTAGAGAGGTGGAACTCAACGCCGCGTATACGTTGTCACCAGAGAAATGATATGGAAATATAAATGTAAATAAATATTTCATTTCCTTGAGTGGGGATCGAGCCCACAACCAGTGACGTTTACAGTCACACTTTGTGCCACTGCGCAACGACTGGCCACAAAAAATATTAATTCAAATGAAGTATAAAACGTAATATATCTGTATGAATATAAAATATATTCATACAGATATATTACGTTTTATACTTCATTTTTTAGAGTAATTTTCGTATAATATTTCGAGAAAAAAAAAAATATTTAAATGCGCAGCTTCTTTTAATGTGTATACGATTAACCGTCATCGTTTTAGGTTCAAAGACAATACAGAGGAATATTAAATTTATAATTAATTTTGGTCTATCCTTGATCTGATTAGAAAATGTGTCAGGTTGGATTTACTATTAAATAAAAATCTCTAAATCTTGTAACTAAGTTCCCTCAGCTTACCTAACTAAATGACGGATATATATGAAAAAACATATTCAAGGTGTGTTAAAAATTATAATAATGACGCCTTTAAATAAACATAATAGTTTTTTGTTCACAAAAGAACACATTTATGTATCTACGTCAAAGCTAGCATATTGCCAGACATGCTAAGAAGTATAAAAAAAAGTTATATGTAAGTAATATAACTATCAGATATTTCCAAAATTGCATTGAGATAAGTTTAATACTGTAGTATTAAATTATTTGTTACTATTTAACCACTATTATTGAAATGCATGTTAAAGTTAGAAGCAGAAAAGCAAACAAGCATGCATTTTCTTCATCAATTTAGGTCATTTGTTATCAAACATAAATCATAATATACCTACATATAGCAGCCACTTTTAAAAACATTTTAAAGCTTTTTTTTTAGTTTATCCTGCACAAAGCAGGAAGGAATGGTCTCTCTTGTTACCAGAATAAGGAAATCAAAATAATTCACCTGAGTGGTAATTGAACCCACATCTGTAACACTTACAGTTAAAAGTTCTGTTTGTACCAAACAGCCTCTAAAATCTGCTTAAAAAACTTTAAAACTGCTTAAGTCACATTGTTTAGGTACAAGTTAAAATAAAAATCTATAACTTACCACATTATCAACAAAAATACTGTTGATTTTTCGAATTGGTATTGTTGTGTTGACACTCATAGGTGTTTGGAAATTACTTCCGAATGTACTTTTTAATAACGCAGAATTATCAGGAGGTTTTGGTCTCGCCGGTTTGGCACGAATAATTGTTGGGCCTTTTAATGGAGGCATCGAATTTTGACTACTTGCATTGCTCAAAGTTTCAAATGAATCAGAGTTGAATATAGGTTTCCTCATAGTAGGTTTGTTTGGAATAGGAGGAGAAAATGGATCGCTAGTTGAAAAATCATCTAAAGTATCGTCTTTGCTTATTGGCTTTCGAGTATTAAGAAACAAATCAAAATCATCTTCAAACCCACTTTCAGCTTGAGAAGCATTTCCGCCGCCAAATGCATTATGATGATTTGTAGATGTTGTTGCATCTGATCCAAAACTATCAACACTTAAACCATCACTACTGGATCTTGTTGTAAAAGTTGGGGAACTAGGTGGAGAAGATAAATCTATTAGAGTTCCCATTTGTATATTAACTTTATCACACTTAGGAAATATTTTATTCGTGTCCATTTCACTATTTACATTTGTAAACATATTAGCTTGACTACTAGCACTTGGTTGGTTCACTGTGTTCTTACTTTTTCGAGACAATAGAGAAGAAAGAACTGTAGGTTTACGTATAAAATGTGATGGTTTATTTATTACAGGTGGTGGGGGTCTTGGTGGTGGTTTCTTCTTTTGTGCATAGTTTTGTGGTTCAAACACATCTGCTCCAAAGGGATCATCATTCCAATTGGTTACTGGAGAATACCTAGTCACCATTCCTGGCACACCAGGTGCCTGTCTTGTTGGACCCTTCATACCTGCACAAGAGATACTGCTTTCAGTCATTCATAATTCATATAAATCACATAGTTAAGTACTGCACTTTTCAATATTTTAAAACATTATAATCTACAAATGCTTATCTACAAATATTTTTTTAAGTAATGTAACCTGAAGGGGATATGTAATCTAAGTCACTTGCAACTTATAAACACACATCTATTGTAAACTTAGGTGGTGAATATAACAATAAAAAACTTAAAATTTTTCTAATTAGAACCGTTTTCGGTGAGAATCACAACAAAACTGCCATTTACTGCAAATGTAAGGCGCACAATAGCGGATGTATCACTCAACACGATAAGCAATTGATAAAACTTAGATCCACCCACTGGGGCTCATATGCATTTCGCTTTACGCAGTATCATGTAAGTGCCAGGTACGGGAGAGCACGGCCTTGGTTGAGTTCGTCACAACAACGCGCTGCGATATGTAATGTATTTTTTATTTAAAAACACAAACAAAAAAACATACATCTTAAATTACACATATAATATATTTCCTGCATACCCTTTTTATTAAATAAATCCATTGTAAAAAAAACTTGGCAAAGTGCAGACGTAGTGTCACAATAACAGTCCAATTCAATTTGTTCAAGAACAAGTCATTCCAGTTTAAGTACGTTAGATTCTCCAATGTAATACCGATTACCGTAACTATGTAAATTCCATTTCATAAAACACAACAATGAACACTACAATATTATCCTTTGAAATACTGCGCAAAACACAATTTTCCTATAGGCCACAGAGTAAATGACTCACTAATCACAAAACATTACTTCAAATTAATTTTGTAACGTTTGCTTTGAAGGAATGTGCAATGTGACAATCTGACAGAGGACAGCTGATAATTTTGAAAGTTCTCATGTTATTATACTGTGGTCGGTTACAAAACCAAAGATAAAAAATGCATTTAATACATGAAATACATTGTGAAATGCTAAATATTATTTATATATGTGTGACGATACTCATAACTATTACTGTTAACACGCTTTATTAAATCGCGCTATAACTAAGTAACTATGTAAGAAATTGATCTACACGCACTTCTAATTGGTTGTATTATGGTACCATCAAGTTGATCTGTTGATGGGATAGATGGCTGCTCGAATCTTGGACTGCATATAGTAAACAAAGTGAGTTTGTGCTCATTATATTCGTCTTATTAATGTGATCTATCAAAAAAAACATTTTTTTTTGGTTTTTTAAACTATAAATTTGTTGAAAGGTTCTTATTCTAATAAGATAATAATAGGTAAAGTCCATCCTTCTTATATACTTATATTAATATAAATTATAAGGCTACACTGAAAATGCGGGAGATATAACGTTATATGAAACAAAACAACAACAAAATAAATAAGTATATTTATCTAGGTAAAATGCAATCATGTTCAATACAATGATTAATATGCGAAGAAAACGATAATACGTCAGTATGTGTGATATTTCGAAATTTGCGTCGTTTTTACAAATAATGCTTGGTGGATAATAGAACTCAAATGAATGTCTACTATAAGTAGATATTCGTTTGCGTCTACGATATAAATATAAGGCAAGATTTTTTCGATATTTATCAAAAGATATAAATTTTTAAATATACCACCCATAAGTAATATTAATCAGTCAATATTGAATGAATTCCTTCTTTGCATTACATTTTACTATATATATTCTTTATATGATAAATCAGTGATAATAATTCAATTCAATTTATTAAAAGTATGCAATTTTTTATCAATGATTTCTTATGACGTTGTCACGTAAAATTATCATGCATAAACCAACTTTACAAGCTACCAGAATTAGTTAAATTAGTTTCAAGAGTAAGGCCCCAGTTTTTTTAAATTGTACTTCAAATTTTAATAAAAATAATAAAAAATATTTTGAACGAGTAAGTAAATGCATTACGGTACCGTATTTACTCCAAAATACATTTTTTTATTCGTTATTACATATTAAATAACAGAATAACAGTTACAGCATGGAACGTTTTTTTTTTTTTAATTTAATGGCCTGATTTTGCGATGACAGGCGCAAAAAGCATGGAACGTTACGGCGATTCCTTTATTTTGACTTATTTTTGACATATGTCAGTAATGTCAGTGTTTGAGGATATCAACTCGGTTTTGTTATTGTCTCGCAGTATTTACATTTGAGTATTTGAGTATTGTTGTTTGTATAGCAAAAAGGAACCGCAGAATGAATATTAATTTATTAACGGAAAATTTAAATACTTTACGTGTCAATTTATTTTCATTATTTTTTAACCACAGTGCATAATATTGTGCTGTATATTAAAAAAGAACAAAAACACCTAGGGAAAAAGTTAAAATGATAATTTACTGTGAGATTCAAAATAGACATTATTATAATTTCAATATATTAATTTTCTAATATAAAATTTTATTAGTATAAAAATATATTTATTGGTTATCAGTACATGGCCATACATTTAACATTAGGTAACCAAATGATCAAACGGATACAAATGGATTTAAAAATGAATGAAAACATGCTAATATCTTTACCAGAAGAAATTTTACTAAACATCCTATTGTACTTGCCTTTGTCAGATATTCTAAATTTAATGCTAACAAGTAAAACAATGAAAACTTTCATAATAAGCTTAAGCAGATTATGGCGTTTAAAATCTTATCACCATTTCACCCAAATAAACAATAAAAGGTAAAACAATTTTATTATTTTGAAAATAAAATAATTGGTAGAATACTTCCATAAAAATGTTAAATATTTATAAATATATTGTTTTAACATTACTTTAATGAGAAATTGCAAATTTTTAGTGGCCAGAATGTACTATCTTGGTATAACAGGTGTAGAATATTTCATAATTGGTGCAAAGGAATATATAAAGCAAAGGTAATAGTTAATAAAACATATACAGTATAAAGACAACAAGACATTATTACAATTAAGGCAGCCAAATTAGACACACATTTTTTTTTAAATCTAAGCTATAACACAAAACAAATGAAATATATATACACCAGTAATTGGTAAAGTAATAAAATTATACTCTCTTCTCAGAGAGAGTTTGGCAATAAAAATAATTAAGAATGCTTTTCTTTTTGCCATTGAAACATTTGTACTTTTTGGTTTAGTGAATAACAAAAGAAGCTAGATTGTATATTTAAATAACTTAGCTTCATGCTTTATGCCTAGTGGGGTAGTCAGAGAGAAAAGCCACCCAAACACTAACACTTTGGCCTCATTCAATGACATCAACTTTATACATGCCCTTCGAGGGTCCTTGTGCTTTTTACTTGTTCATCCTCCAGAATCTTTGATGCTGAGTTTTAAAACTATATAATTATATATACATTGGCCACTTTTAGAAACTACCTCCAGACCACCTCTGAGCACTCTTCAAACTGGGGGATCTAGATGGCAGCCCTAGTTATAATAACTTAAAAATTAAACTCTAAAAAATAATTTTAGGTAATAATACAACATAAGACAAATTATATGCCGTGGCTACATATATGTAACTCTGATAAATTATATTTATCTGTTGGTTCAGAACTTCAATGCTTTAGACTAAACAGAAATGGTATTCCTTATGGTGGAACAGTTTGGTTCCTTGAAGTTCCCATGGAAAAAAGATATGATAAACGTACAAATGATATTTCAAGATTTGTTGTGAAAGATAATGAAATAGTTTGTGGAAATAGGTTAGTATAAATTTTGTTATTTTAATTAAAAAATATATAATTATTGCATGAATGTTAGCAAAAGTGAGTGGTCCACACCGCATTTTGTCCACCAAAGTAGATAAATTTTCGCCACATTTTCTATTTTTATTGCAGCTTCACGCTGTATCCCGCACACAGCAGGGTAGGCAGAGGGAACCTAGTGTTTTTTTTAGACACTCCGTTCCCCACTTTCTGCCGAATTCTGGAGGCATTGCGTGTTGAGTGGCAGAACTCAACGCCGCGCTTAGCCTCGACACCAGAGCGAAGAAAATGGAAATATAAATTTAAGTAAATATTTCATCTCCTCGAGTGGGGATCGAACCCACAACCAGTCGGTTTACAGTCACACTTTGTGCCGCTGCGCCACGACTGGCCTCCTATCTCTATTTTTAAATAGAAGTATATTTCTTTTGATTATTATTCCAGCCTATATTTAGATATTTTTAATGGAGATCTTACAATTACACCATAAAGTTTAGTTTTATGTTTAAGATATTCTCTAAATTATCATATTGAGTGTGTGTTGAAACAATTTAGTGTATAAGTTTCGGCGCAGAGCAATACTAAAAAAAATATGACATGTGAAAAAAAATAGACTAATGTGGTAGTGTAGATAAATGGTAATTCGGTTGATCAATACTGGGATAATCAAAACTATAGTCTAATTTTAATTTCAGAGATGGTTGTGTAGCAGTATATGAAACAAATGAGCAAAACACTACACCACATCTATTGGTGCATATAAAAGATTGTCATGAAGGAGGCAACGAAGAAGTGTCAGCCGTAGAAAAAGTAGGAAATACAGTAGTGACCGTGTCAAATAATAGTAGCAATATATGTTTTTGGCAAATGGAAAGAAATTTAAACACAAGCTCAATTTACGGTTCATCTTCTTATGTCAGTAGTGAGTATAGACTGCAAAGAAATTCTATCTTGTAGTTAAAATTCCATATGCATTTATTTTTGTAGTGCTAAAACATTCCGTCCACACATTCCGCGGATTTTTTTGGGAAATTACGTTTTAAGTAGCGGAACTCGACGTCGCGCTTTGTCTTATTACTTTTTTCTTATATGTCTTCAATGCACAAACACCGAATTACGATTTAATTATAATTTGTATTACAGATAAAAAGGAATATACACTACCAAATGACATTTGTTGTAAAAGTATAGCAGCAAATAAGGCAAATGACAAATTAGCTTTGGGTCCCTCTGGACAGGACAAGCCCATGATTTTAGATGTGAATAAGTAAGTTTCTTTATACTTTTTTTTAGTCTGGCGTTGAATCCTGCATATGGCAGGCCAGAGGGTTCACAGTGTTGAGATATTTCTTTCCCAACGCATCCCTGAAGATATTACATGTTGGGTGACGGAACTTAACGCCGCGCTTTGTTTTCTTAACAAAGTGGAGAAATGAAAATAATAAATTTCCTCGGGTGGTACTCGAACTCAAAACCGCGTATACTATCAGACGTTACTCCATAACACTGCGCCACTGCTCCATAACAGCGTAAAATATTAAAATTGTATGTTGAAAATCTAAGACGGTATAAAATTTTAATGTATGATAAAATTTAGAGGAACCCAGTGTTAAGCCACTTTTGTTTTTCTTTTTTCTTTCGCCGAATTCTAAAGATATTGCATTTTTAGTGGTGGAGCTCAACGCCGCGCTTCTCCCCGTAACTAGGAAATGCAAATTTAAATACTTATTTTATTTCCTCTAGCGGGAATCAAACCCACAACCTATCGCATTTACAGCCGTACGGTTGTGCCCTTGTGCCTTGACTGGCCCTCATGAATAAAATATTATTGAATTTAGTAAATTATTATATCTTCGCATTTAGCTGTATCCCGAATTGATCGCCTGCTTGCTCATTCTGATTATAAGATGTATCTCCCAACAAGCAATGGCAAATAGAAGATATCTTTCAACTAAATCATCTCTGTCTAACCTCCTATATAGACCTAGATCCCAGCCCCGCCAGACCTACGTCATTTTAGCAAAGCTGGAATTTTTAGCATTATTAGTCCAATACGTAGTGAGCGCGGTATGCGTACTCACTAACTTGAAAGTGGGGACCTTTCAGAGGTAGCTCAAACTAAAGGTACCTAAAAACCATGCCTACCTACGTCAAAGTAGCAAGGCTCGTATTTAGGTATGTTATTAAGGATATTGTAAAAATATATATTCATTATTGCCAGACCCTTTACGTGGGCCGTTACTCCCGCCAGACGCCCTAAACTTCACGCGGTATCGTTCCAAAGCTCAAAAAATAACAATATTTTAATACTGTTAAATATTATTTTATATTATTTATTTCTAGAGGCATTATAAGTATGACTTCTACGTTACTGAATTGTGCAAAAGAAGTTCGCGATATACAGTGGCTCAACGAACATAGCGTTGCATATGTCACGTACTGCGGGAAAGTGCAAGTCTTTGATATCAGAAGTTCTGAAGTGGTAAGTTGATGTAATATATATTTTCTAATTTACATGTATATATGACTACAAACAAATTCACATGTGAGGGAAAGGGGAGCGACGGAAGGGAAAAATATGATTGATTTATTTCTAGTGGATGAGCGTTTTCGAAGCCAAGTTATGGACATGCGAGAGTTTGGGGGTTCTGAGCTAGGAGTAGACCACCATCTAATCGTTGCTTCACGAGGTGAATTTTAAAAGGAGATTGTATGAATGTGATGACGCCTCAGTCTCAAGTAATAGCGAAACGCTGTCTTTTAATGTAGCTGATGGTGAAATAAGTATAAAAGAAGTCTGAAATATGGTATGGTAGCTTGGACTTGTTCTGGTTTTTGTGCAATTCGTGCTGGAAGTCATTGAAGGTTTCATACTGGCTACACGTGACAATGGCTACAAATGACATTTATTTCTTTATTATTTAAAAATATATTTATTATTTGCCTATTCGTCTCTTATTCGTTGTATATTATTACATCAGCTTCACGCTGTATCTCGCGCATAGCAGAGTAGGCAGATAGAGAGAACCTAGCCACTAACGACTTCTTTCCCCATTTATTCCCGAACGTTTCAGTATCCTAACCGCTTAAAGTAAACTAAAGAAAATAATTAAGTACTAGGTATCCTATGTATATTGTGAATTTAGTATCACCACTCAACAAGCAATGTCTCGAATTTGAAAGGATAATAGAGAATAGTGTCTCGGCACTAGGTTCTTTATACCTACCTTTATTCGGGATACTTTGTGAAGGTTAAAATATATATATTTATTTTCCAGGTTTATCAATCAGCGGACCCTCTTCTTTCCTGTCTATACTGCTTAAAAACTGACAACGATCGAGTCATAGTCACTGGCTCGTCAGAGTACGCGCGCTGTGTCCTTTATGATCTGCGTTCTAAATATCATTTACAGGTATGTATTTCATATGTTTGCTTTAAATATTGGGCCGAATAAATAGGAGTCCGTAGTGGCGCAGCAACACAGTGTGTAACTTTGAACTTGAGGGTTGTGGGTTCGAGTTCCACTTGGGGCACTCTTAAATGGGATAGAAAGCTGGGAATGAAGTGTTTTGACACTAAGTTTCCTGCCTGTAATAATGTGTGAAGCCTAAACCTAAGCAAGTAAATATAACTTCTTTAAAAACATGATTTCTTTCTATATTTAGAAATGCTATATTACTTACAGTATATTTGAGACGTACTTATTAATAGTAACTGACCGAAAGTTCTGTTTCGGCCAAAAATCGTATTTTCGACCAAAAACCGACTGAACCTTCGACCAAATCGAAACTAAGTACTTGTCGGGCGTCACTGCTAAATAAGTCCATGAGGTTTAAAGACATTTTATTAATTCCAAATTCACGATCGCAAGGAAAGGTTTTCATAGTTGAATATCTACGTCTCAAAATAATTTAAATTTAATTTGTTATAATAACAAAAACAAATTTATTATTTAATTATATGATAGCTTCGAAAATGATAGGGATAAGAGAGAGGTTAATTAATGTGAGAGTCATATATACCATTTATTTGATACGCGATATAAATTCAAAACTAGTGTTATTATATGTACCGTTAGTAAGTCTAATTACGTACGTATTTCAAGCTGAATTTAGGAAAATATTTTTAAGAATACGTATGAGGACTCTAATACGCGTCATTTACAAACCGTCTAAACCAGTGTTTCCCAATCTTTTTTGTGCCATGCCCCACCTTAACCTGTCTAAAATGTTTAATGCCCCTCTATTATAATATTAAAATAAATAAAATCAAATACTTCCGAACTATTACAACAGTCTTGATGGACATTTTTTTCAAATTAACACCAACAGAATGATGTGAAACACTACGTTGCGATGGGCCCGTGGTCTCCTTGAAGACTCCAATCACCTGGTTGATGTTTTGATCTCGTCAAATGAAATTATACCTAATAATTATTTAAGAATTTGCCTTTTTTTTGTTAAATTTGGCACCAATGACCTAAGCATTGCATATAATGGACCGAAGCGAAAGGGTTAAAGTTGTACAGAGTTCATTTTTGAATAGCCCCCCTTAACTATCAAATTGCCCGTGGGCCCCACGTTGGGAAACGCTGGTAAGCGCTTACACCAATAAGCCATACGGTCCTATCAAGAGTTCGAATTTAACTTACAACACTTAAATTTTAATTATACGACTTCAAAAAAATATTTGTTATTTTATTTTCTATTTTATTGGACAGGCAAGCGATTTATTAAATTGACGATAATTAAGGTAAATGGCCCAAGGTTCGTGCTAGTACGTTATTTCGTTAGTTTTAGTTGTGGCAAAAAAAAATAAGCAAATGAAGTAGGTAGATTTTTATCAACAGTTATTCACGTTTATCCATTATAATTTCATCCAAATCTGCCAACTCTTTTAGTGGGAGTAGCCAGACAAAAAAAACGCATACAGAATTATATATATACTAACTTTATTTTTAATTAACAATTTTTATTCAATTATCAAATTAATACTTAAAATATTTTTACAGATGTATTTTACACAAAAGAAATCATCACCAGTGTATTGTTTACATTTTGATTCAACCCGTTTAATAGCAGCAGCCGATCGAGGAGTGGCCACGTTGAATTTCAACGTCAATAAATCAACCATATATAGCCGTGATTTTTCTCAAAGATTTAGTTTGTAAATATTTAAATGATTTCTTAAGAGCCATCCATAAATTACATGACACACTAAAGCAGATAGAGAGAGTCGAGTAATGTAAATAAAATATATAATATATATATCATTTCGGAACTCTTTTTTTTATTTAATAATTTCTAGGAGTACAATAATAAAAAAAATAATTAAATATGTGTGAATTTATTTATGGATTGCTCTTTGCTATTGATAAATTGCATTTTATGAATAAACAGATCAAATATCGTTTTATTTTTGTAATACATCGAACTCTCTTGTCAATATTTTATGCGTTTATTAGTATGTTTAAAAATATTAATGTTACATTAAAGAATACTGTTATATATTCTATTATATTGTTTGATATCATTTGTTGTTATTGCCATATCTTCCAATGTAACTTTTTTTTTATTCCTACTATTAGTCAGCATTTATGAATGTATATGTTTATCATTATCATTTTTTATTAAAATACTTTTTATCACACACACTTTTTTGCCCTTGCGCCGCGAGTGGCCTTAAAATAAAGCTAAGTAGGTAATTTATTACGATTAATAGATATTGAAAGTTACATCAGTTTGAGTGAAGGAAATTAATTATAAGTTTTTAAGATGAATTAAGCTGATTAAAAATGTAATGATTTGTGGCTATATTTTTTTTAATACAAGTTGTTACGGTAATAGCATAAAGTACAAAAAGCAATAAAAAATTGTGTAAAACATTTACAAAAATAATAAAATCAATTGTAAAAAATACACTTAGCTGTTTGATATTTGAAACTATCCCTTTCAATAATGTACCAATTTAAGGTATAATTAAAATAACTGTAAGGCACAAGAGTGTGACTGTAAACGCAACGGATTGTGGATTTGATTCCCACCACAGTGGATTTGAGGAAATAAAATATTTTATATTTTTGTTTCTCGCGGAACTCAACGTCGCGCTTTGCCTAGACACCAGATCTAGGCAAAGTGCAGCGTAGAGTTCCGCCACCCACACACGCAATCGCCTCTAGAATTCTGCAGAAAAAGACTTCTTTTGTGCGGACTGCAATTTTCATTGCTACACAGTGCGTACTTATTGTTCAGCTTGCAGAGAAGTGCCTTGTGCCAAATATTGTCTAAAGCTTGTTGGATATTTAGGAAATCCGCCGAGCAATATTAATTATTTTCATAGATATTTCTTATTACTTCACATACTCTGACTATAGTGGTAGTGTCTGAATCCAAAAAAGGCTAAAATAAATCTCTCAAATAGTTGGAGATTATTAGCAGGAGGCTTATTGGTCTATACGGCTTTTAAAAATTAATGTATTATAAATAAGAATATGCCATAAAGTACGCTAACACTCTAATGCGGTACCGTACCTTATTATAATATATATAGCCAGTCAGGAATAATATCAGTTATCTGGAACTCTCAACTGTCACTTGTCAAAATTAAAACGTCAAAGTTAGCTTTTTATGTCATAATATCTTTTGACAAACATGTTCGATTGTGAATTGTTTGGTTAGAAAAAATATAATGAAATAGTAAAATAGCTGATCCCATGCCGCCAACTTTCTTTTCTCACAATGTTTAGACAGAGACTATTCTGTTTTATAAAAACCATATCGACCATTAATTATAAAAGAGCCTGCTATAAAATAAGAAATTCTGCACCAGTAACTCTAGGACTAATAAGTACTGTTCTATGCGAAAATCATAAAGAATTCGATACCTCTTTTGACACAGACACTTTAGAACATGAATTCCTCATAAAACAAGCCACAACAGTTAGTGTAAATGCAGCAACACAGTTGCTTACAGTTACTTTAGTAGCCATTCAAGATACCAGTGAAAGGTAACTTTTTTTTTATAAAGAATCCATTCCAATAAATCTATATACAAATAAACATATAAATAAATAGAGACGTATATGACTCTAAATACCTCTTTTACGGGTTCTGTCCTCACACCCTCCCACATCACATTTTCAAACAAGAAATGGTATCCTAACACTAGGTTCTCTATTTGTTTTTTGTTTAGTTGACGCTGTGTCCCGCACGTTGTAGAGATTACATTTCCACTGAATTTTTAGATTACATTTCCACTAAATTAACAGAGTGAGAAAATGAGAATATTAAATATTTCATTTCCCAAAGTAAGAAATGAGCCCACAACCTTCACGTTTATAGTCACATGCTTTAACCTCTGAACAGTAACAGGCTCTCTCTAATTCAGCTGTTATAAGTATGATAAAGAACAAAGCTAAACAAAAAAAATATTTGTGTATGAAAAATATAATACAGGTTGAGAGATGCTCTGACCAAAGAAATATGTTTAATTAAACAAGCCTTAGAATGGGGGGATGATTGCACTCCTTCACAACACTGGGATCAGCTAGTTGCAATCCGTGGCTCCCTTTGTGACCTGAATCATAACTTAGGAGCTTTATTTAGTAAGTAGTTATATCAATATTCAAATTAATTCTTCGCTCATAATTTTGTTATTGTTTTTCATTTTCTTGCTCTGGTAACAATACAAAGTTGGTGTTTACTTTTTCTATAATTGGGCAGTATATGGGTAACAAACTGGGTCTTTACAATGATCATTCTATCTAAACTGTTATATGATTGTGTGAAACTAAGATAAGTGCAGGCTTATAAATAACAATATAGGAAATATAGTCAAGAATCAAGAGCTTTTAAGAGTCTTTTAAAAAGTCTTTAATTACATTCACTTAAAAGAATTTATTTAACATACTGATATTAATTGATTACAAGTGATGCCGCACAAGTAAGGAGTTTCAAACTTAAAGTTTAGTTTCATTTAACTAGCGTTGTCAATTTCTAAGAATATCTTATAAAATTAGTTATTACTAAGGTAAAAAGTGTGGATCACGCAACATAACTTTGTTATAATTATATATGATATTGTTGATTGTATTGTCATTTGTGTGGCTTTTAGTTAATTTCTTTAGGTTTTTCTAATATTGTTTAAAATTTTTTTTTTGTTTTTAAGGTTATATGGATTATGCAGAAAAATTAGCAACTACTGCTGCTGAGATATCATATTTGTCGGGAAACATAGTAGCATCGGATGCCATTTGCGAAAGAATTGACCATGCAAACAGGTGAAGTTGTTAATTATAGTACAGTGAACAGAACAATCAGTCATATTGTGATTATGCTAGTTGTGGGTTTGAAAGCCACTTGTTAGAATCATTATATGCAAATAATTTCCCCATCCTGGTGTACGCAAAGGATGGCGATGAGTCTGCCATAAAACATGCATTTTTTGGAAATTCTTTAGAAAGTAGGAAATGGAGTATCTTAACATTAGGTTCCCTGTGCCTACCCTGCGGGATTTAATTTAACTAAAAGCAGAGAGACAGGAAACAATTCAATTAAGATTTCAAGTATAATTAAAAAGACTTATCTATATAAAAAGACTTTAATAAATTGTGATATATATATTATACAACTATGTAGTATTACATCTTTTTAATAATTCCCTTAAAATACATGTAGTTATATCCAAGCGAGATAAAAATAACAAATAGTATATTACAAACATAAATATAATTTTTATTACTAGTAAATCTAGAATTAGAGATATATATTTTAAGTTTTTTTTTAAACATTATAAATACAATCAGTCCACAACGATAAAAAATAAAAGATGAAAGTTTGCTCCCAAAATTAACCAACGCTTTAAACATATCACAAAACTGAATTTGGCCATATTTTTTTTATTCTTTAAAAAAACAAACAATAAAAATAGATCTTACAAATTTGAAAAATTTCAAAGATGAATGTTAAAAAAGTAAAATGATACTGATATGTAAATTAAGCTTAAAATAATTAATGCTATAATGTAAATAATAACAAAAAATTGTTAATTCCTAGAAATAAAATACATTGACGGCAATGAATTATATTAGTTAAATAATATAAAGCCTATAACTTTTTTATTTGCTTAACTTTGAATGAATGATTTTTTTTTAATTTACAATATTGTTCATTTTGAGCTTTAAACAATAGTTGATTTCATTTATTTAACAAACACCTAAGATTTTTTTAAAACAGCTCTTATTACATTAAAACATTTTTCATAACCAATTTCTCTGTAAAATTGAGCACAAACTAATATCTCATTTTTCATACCAAGTTTAAAATAATTTGAAATAACAATAATAAGTTTACCATTTACAATTTTATTTGTTATTTATAGTATACAAAATTCCTCAGCATCTAGACTTACTCTATTAACAAAGTATTTTATTCTACTTAATTATTGATAAATATAACAAATTGATAAAAAAAGAATACACATCAATAATACAGAAGTAAATAGAACAATCTCCATTTAGATCAATATTTAGAAAATTAAGTCAGTTTACATAATATTTCCTGTTACTTTTGAATAAATGCTATTAGGCTATAACCAAGATATAAATTATACACAATATGTGTAGGATAAGAAAATAAATAAAGCCACTTAAATATGCCAAAAAACATTGAATATTGTTGTTTAATTTAAAAAAGGGCAGATGCCGTCTTGACAGTTCTGGGTTCCCACAAGGGGAAGTGGAATATTAAATATTTTCATTTTCCTCAATCTGGCACCAAAATAAAGCGCAGCTTTCAATTCGACCACTCAACGCGTCAAGAATTCGGTAGATTTTAATTAACAGACAGAAGGCGGTTTCGGGAAACGGACTGCCTTAACACTAGTTTCCCTCTGCCTACCCTGCTATGTATGTAATATTGCTTACGCAATAGCTATTTAATTTATACTATGAAAAACAATGGACATATTTGCTTTTATATATGATAATTTTTCTTATATATTTATTTGTATACATTAATTCCAGGGCTTGCAACACTCAGAAACAGCTAACACATGAATTGCAACAAGAAAGTTTAGAATTGCAACAACAGGCCATCATTAACGCACCACACCTCGAAGACAAACTGAAAACCAACACACAAGATGACAAAAAGAAGAAAAAATAATATTATGTTAGTGTAGCTATAGAAAATCAACTAATTCACTGGTGATAATAGAAAAAATAAGAACTATATGTATTTTGTTTTATTTTAAAACATATTATATAATAATAATAATATACAATTGAGGCCAGTCGTGGCGCAGGGGTACAAAGTGTGAATGTGTGTGACATTAATATTTTCATTTCTTCCCTCTGGTGTCGATGCGAAGCGCGGCGTTGAGTTCCGTCACTCAAAACGCAATGCTTCCAGAACTCGGCGGAAAGTGGGGAACTGCTGTGTGCAGCTCAAAGATGATATTTTTTTATTTTAAAATTGGGTAACAGAGTGTCTTAGCACTAGGTTCCCTCTGCCTACCCTGCTGTGTGTGGGATACAGTGTGATGCTGATTTTTTTTGATACAACGTCAAGTAGAGAGGGTTGGTCTTGTAAAACAGAGGACAACTTCACTATGTATATAATCCTTAATCCTACTGATATAATAAGTGTGAAAGTGTATGAGAACGGCTATAAGACATAGATTATGTGCTATTCTGATGTAAAAACTGTATGACTGAAAGATTTCATCAAAATCTGTTCAGTAGTTGTAGCCTGAATGTAGAACAAACATCCATGCTCACTAACTTTCACATTCATAAAAATGGCAGATAATTATTAATATTTTTAAACTTACCTTCAAAAAGTAGCGTCTTTGTTTAGATGAGTTTCAATGTCAACTCTGCATATCGGGCAGTGTTTGTTCGTACTAAGCCACTGGTCCACACATTCCATGTGAAAGAGATGCATACATGGTAGTCGTCTAAAATTAAACATTTTATATATTAACGCATATTAAGAAAATATATTTTTTGTCTTTAGTAAGTATATTTAAGGCGTGCGTGCGCGTGTGTGTGTGTACGTACCTGCAGTAGTACGTGTGTGTGTGTGTGTGTGTGTACGTACCGGCAGTAGGAGTCGATCTCGAACACGCACAGACATATGGTGCACTTCTCGTCGCGCGCGGGGCGCGTGTAGGCGTGGCGCAGCGTGTTGCGCTCGATGACGGCGCGCGAGGCGCCGCGCGCCCCGCGCCGCGCCTCCTCCGCGCTCGCGCGCAGCACCGCCGTTATTTGTGACATCGGCACGCCCTAAAACATATTAAATACTATTTATAGGCGAAACCAGTATTTTATTTTCATATCATATTCCTGTATTGTTAAACATCTACGTTTTACCGCTCAACATTCTTCTTGTGGTACATGTCAAATTCATGCCATACAGCCTTCTACGCGACTCAAAACTATACTCAGCGCCTAATCGCGTATAAGAGTGACTCCTCCAATCAACTCAAATTAACTACTAATTGACCAGGCCTGACGGCCCAACATCGTCTTCTTGACATAGATTTTAACGTCACAAAGGGATTCTGAAAATCATCGACGAAAACCGTCAAAATGCAGGAGCGTAAAATTGACCTTTAAAAGGGTACGCTTGAGAACGGTGATCTTATACTAAACTGTGTCGCACACCCCTGTATATGGGCTGCAAGAGCCCGAACTCGAGCACTATCCATAAAGGTCCTGAACCAGCTGTTAAATCAGAAAAGTTATCCGTTATGCACGAATTTAAAGGCATTGATCACGATGTTAATTTTTTCAAATTCAAATTCAAAATATTCTTTATTCAAATAAACTATTATAAGCACTTTTAAATGTCAAATGAACAAAAAGAAAAAAGCTACCACCGGTTCGGAAGGCAGTTCAGCTGAGAAAAGCCGGCAAGCAACTCAACAGTTGCTCATTTCAAAGTCAATGGTATTATTACATTATCTAGCATCTATCCTGCATTACATTCAATAGACATTACTTCCATACATGTTTATCATCTAAATATTCTTGAACAGTGTAATAAGCTTTACTTGTTAGTATTTTTTTAAAGTTACTTTAAATTGTGGTAGTGGCAAACTTAGAATACACTGCGGAAGTTTATTATATACGCGTATACTCAAACCCACCCATAAAAGATATTTTAACTTTTTTAGGGCAAAAACTTGGCGTAACAAGTTTATCTTTGTTTCTCGTTCCTATCGTATGTATATTATTATTTTTACTGTGACACTGTACATTTTGCCTGACAAACAGAATATTAGTATAAGATTATACAATTCGGATAAGCGCTGTCTGGGCCAAATGGCCTGAAGTCACAGTCCTCATTTGAGGTAGTCTTGGAGTCCGTGAGTCGTGACATTGCGGATAAACTCAAAGAACGTCGCCTAGGATGGTTTGGCCCCGTGACGCGTTTGCCTAGGAACTATATCGGAAACAAGTGCCTTGCTATATCAGACTCTTTTGGATTAATGCCAAAAATTGTTAAGTTAACTATTGCGTTGAAACAGAAAACGATACAGTGAGGCTAGACATAGATAAATATACGGTTCCCTTTCGGTTTCGGCCAAAAAACGGCCGAACCGTAAGCCGCGCCAAAACTTCGTACTTATCAGACAAACATCTGATCCAACAAAATCAGTCGATCCGATAAATAATAATAAATATATAATATAGTATTAACAATAATCAAAGTGTGTACTTAATTATAATATCTAGTACCTAAATATATACTTTTATTCCAAAACAAAAATACTTAAATATATAATATTCAAGTACTACATAATTTGCAGAATTTTTAAAGTTTCATACCCCACATGGAAAAAAGTAACACTTATAGGATGATGTCAATGTTTTCCTCAGCCAACGCAATCAGCCGTTTATGCTGCAAATTTTCGAAATTCCTAATAGAAGCAAAACCTACAGGGTACTTTCCGTGAACTCACATTTTTGAAATTTGGTACGTAGCAACGTCTTATAGCGCAGATAAAGGAAAAATTGCGAAAAGTCAAACTTTATATATATTACAAACAAAAATATGTACCTAATGCGTCTTTTTTGTACTAACGGCCATCTTGGATTTAAATTTTTTTTAAATGTTTCAACTAGTATATACGCAGCCATTTTGTTATGGCGTCACTATTGAATTAAAAACAAAACTTAGTTTATATGACTGCATTGTCACGGACAATAAAGATTCACGTCAAATACCAGCTCAATCGGACACCGAGAAATGGATGAAAATTTGCTTGCAAGATTTGATCAACAAACATCGAGATAGATGAAACGAAATAAAAGCTTTTAAAATCGATATTTTAGAACATATTACTATTAGTTTAAAAATACGCCGTCGCGACGAATCGCGAGTGTCAGGGGGCGTTATAATACCTATTACCTATACTAATATTAAGAATTTCGTTAATCTCAGATGCACCTAGCTTGGATTGACAAAAATCTTTCCAATCCATCCATATGAGAGGGGCTATTAAAAGTGATATAACGTAACGCATACTATAACTAACCACGTTAAGCGACGGCTGTATAGAGATGTGGAGATGGGGCGGCATTTGGAAGTAGTGGTGCATGTGATGGTGAACGTGTTGACCGTCCGATCTGGAATCAAAGTTATGAAATCAATTAATGAATAAATATTATAAAATTAGATAATTTTACTATACACAGTGGCTTTAATTTGAGATCTCATATATAAAATTAAATATTAAATATAATAAATGGTTTTAAATTAAACTCCATTTATAAAAGTTTTAATCGAAAAAATGGGCTTTCCGTTTTTAATAAATAATTTGACTAGACTCTTTATCAATATATAGATTCTAATCATATATAGATATAAAATTTAGTCTACATTAAGAAGAGAATAATATGCAAGAAGTAAAATTTTTTAGTTCCATCTAAATAAAAATGTGAAAATTCATCTCTCAATAAATCTTTAATAAATATTGATATTCTCTCTATTTTGCACAAGTGCTTTTCTTCATACATTTGATTATTCGGATTTTTGATTATCCGAATGCCCAAAGACAAAGTCAGGTTAATTTAGTTACAACTGTACCTTTAAAAAATAAGTGCTATATTTGAAAAGAGTTTATATTAATTAATTATAATTTATGATAGAATATTTTATAAAACTATTACTTACACCACCAATGACGAGCCCAAACTAGGTGGATCTACATCGTCAGGAAACTGAAATATAAAACATAAAAAAAAATCTTTAAGAAATATAAATTTTAGTCAACTTTACAATTTAATACAATTGTAAGCATATATATTATTATTATATATATAATATAATAAAACTAATAAGTAAAAATAACATATTCAATAATTAAAAAAAAAAAAATCAACTTCACGCTGTATCCCGCACGTAGCAGGGTAGGCAGAGGGAACCTATTGTTAAGACACTCCGTTCCCCACTTTCTGCCGAATTCTGAAGGCATTGCGTGTTGAGTGGCAGAACTCAACGCCGCGCTTAGCCTCTCTTATTTCTTCGAGTGGGGATCGAACCTACAACCAGTCAGTTTTACAGTCACACTTCGTGCCGCTGCGCTACGACTGGCCTCAATAATTTTAATTAAAATAAATTCTCAATATCTGCATCGAAATATGATTTTCGTACTCATTGGAATTAAAATTAATTATCTTTTACAATATCAATATGAATAGAAGTAACGTGTGAGCAAATACTTAAAATAAATAATAGTATTAATTTCGATCTCTCTATTATGCCGAGATGCTATATAATTGGCGACGAAATTCAAAGCTTTCTGGCCAAATTAACTTAAGTACAGTACGGTCGAAGAGTCGGGACCATCCTAAAGTATGGCAGTTAGTTAGTTCAGATTTTTTGTATACTACTTTTATACACTCGTAAAGAGAAACCCTAAAATCAAAACTTCAGGACGGACAAGACTCGTCGACCGTAGTGTACATATTGAATGCTGTAAATTGCATGTGATAATAAAAGTATACTCGAATCCGTTTAACCACTAACTTAATATCGTATCCATTTTTGTTTTCCAAATTTTCACACTTGAAGCACAAGCTAAAATAAAAACTGCCTTTTTTATTGTCCATAAACAACGTAATGAAAATATCGTTATTTAAATGACCCTACTTAACACGAATAAAATCAATATATGGGCACTAAAATCAACACACATTTAGTCTCTAATTTTAAATTAAAATATAAATATTATTATATTAATATTTATTATAATAACTAAATAAATTTGTTATTTATTCAAAATACAACATAACACGTTGATAAAACTTTACACAATAAAGAAATAAATGTAATAGGTTAAATTACATTATATTATTGTCATTCTATCACTGTACTAAATCTTAGATAGCCTAGTTTCAGCGATATTGACATTATTGTATTATTAAATTTAAAGTAACATCTGTTTTGTAATATAATTATTTATACTTGTATTCGACGATTATTTAAAATATCTTTCTATTCTTTATTCTATGCTTGAGTTCCGTAATTACTATATGGAGAATATATTTTATATAACAAAAATTTTATATATAATTATTATTAGTATTACGATTTATAAAATAACTAGGTGAGTAAAAACTCGTAGTTTCGCTTGCATAGTCGAATGACAATAACTAAGAATTATATATAACGATCGTGCCGGTCGCCCAATCTGGGTTACACCGAAACACATTTTGTTTAGGTTCATTCTGTATCCTACACATAGCAGGGTAGGAAGTAGGGTTTCCAGCGGAAACCTGGGAACCTATAGGTCTAACATTTTGCTACTTTTATCTATATCGCATTACAATTGTTTCGTATTTTCAGCTTTATTAAAAATAGATATTTTTAATGGCCAGAAAACAACCCTGAAATCCGTTGTGTACTTAAAGATTTAAGTATTAATAAATCGGAAAGATTTAACTATAAAATCGTTCCCTATCGATATATAGAAGCTATTTTTTATATAGTTTGTTTCAGTTTCTTTTTACGTTAGTTTTAGTACCGTCAAATAAATGAAAATCACCTCAAGCGTAGCAGTGGGGCGGGGCGACGTGTAGGGTTGGTGAGAGACACCCCCGTCCCGTATCATTATGTGATGTCGCATATCCTGAAATACAATGAGAAATTACATCTTAGTAAAAAGATTGTATATATTTTGTTACACTTTTAAAGTTTATTCCACATACAAGTATAGATATTAATTTTAAAATGTTATAATATATTAGTATGATAAAATATTGATTTTATTAATATTTAATATAATAAAATTAGCTTCACGCTATATCCCGCACACAGCAGGGTGGTAGGCAGAGGGAACCCAAAGTTAAGACACTCCGTTCCCCACTTTCTGCCGAATTTTGGAGGCATTGCGTGTTGAGTGGCAGAACTCAACGCCGCACTTTTTCCTCGACACCAGAGCGAAGAAATGAAAATATAAATTTAAGTAAATATTTCATTTCCTTGAGTGGGGATCGAACCCACAACCAGTCAGTTTTACAGTCACACTTCGTGCCGCTGCGCTATGACTGGCCTCTTTTTTTAATTTATTGAATATAATAAAAATACCTCCATTGTAGCGGTCGGTCGCGGCAACGTGAATGTACTGTGGTCTGTAACGCTCGGGTCACGCATCATACTACGTCGTTGTATCTCCTAAAACGAAATATTTATTACATGACAAATCTAAAATTAATTATAAATATAAGCAGTGTATAACTAATAGTATTAGGACCTTATATAAAACAATTGGCGTTTTATATGGGAGAAGGAAATAAAAATAAAATGTCAAATATTTTTTAAAAATTTTATACAATGATTTTAAATTTTAAATAAATATATTATTTGATCACAATATGTACCACTGTTATCGACGTATTTTTGCTCTATCAAAGGTAGTTCAATGATACCTTTACTAAAAAAACCATTGGGACGGGAAAAAACATTCTCGAGGCAGTTTGGACTGCCTCATCGGAGTTAAACTTTACCCCTTGCAAGAAATTATCTAAATTTTGAAAAACCGGACAAGCGTTAGTCAGGCTCACCCACCGAGAGTTCCGCACAAAAATTCTGGCCCCTTTTCTAAAATTGAAGCTTAGCTTAATAATAAGAGCTCGATATGTATAGATACAAAATATTACCAGTACAACTTGTTGTCGTTGTCGTAGCCGTTCGTGAACGAGGTACGGAGGCGGCGCCACGTGCGTGTCTCGCCGTCTCTCGCCCACTACACAAACAAAAAAAAAACATAATTTGTAGATATTCTTTTTTTCCGCAGCAAATTTAGTTTTTAGTAAAATTTCTGCGGTAGGGATTAGACTATACCGGGGTGGGCAGGGCCCATTCGGCCACCCTCTTCCTGCGCCCATGGCTGGGTCCAACTTTGGACTTAGAATCCCCCAACATTTTTGAGTGATGCAGCGGCTCATTAGTCTTATAGCTTCAAGCTCTATCCCTCAAACAGCCGGGCAGGCGGAGGGAAAATAGTATCACACTGCCTTCTCCACACTGTCGATCGAATTCTGGAGGTATTGCGTGTTGAGGGGCAGAACTCAACACTGCTTATTTACTTAATTTATATGTGTTATATATAATTTGTTTCACTAATATTTATTACACTAAATCTGTTTTTTTTATTATAATACTTACAATGCGCATGCGGCGGCGTGGCGTGCGGGTACGCGGGACGCGCGTGCAGCACGTGCACGTGCTCGCCGGAGTGCGCGTGCGCGTGTGCGTGCGCGTGCGCATGTGCGTGCGCGTGCGCGTGCGAGTGCGCGTGCGCGTGCAGCTGCGCGTGCGGGTGCGCGAGCGGGGTGGGGTGCGGTGGCGCGCAACTGCAACCCCGGCACGGTACCGCGCGCTGCACTCTGGAGAGTCAACAATGTTAAATAAATATTTAACATTTATTTATTTTGTGTTTTTTTATTTGTTATTTTGGACACATGGTGAGCAGTGCGTACATTTATTTATTTATTTATATATACTTGTACACCACCAATAGAAATACAAATAAAATTTACAACATACATCTAATAAATGTACGGAACATTATATTTCAATTGATATTATAGTTCAATTAATTGATTTGAGTGTGTAATTCTATTTATTTCACAAGTATAATTAAAATAACTTCAATCACAAGAATCATTTCAATTTAAGATTAAATTTCGGTATATTAATGTTTTTAATTTAAATAAGTTAAAAAATATATTTTTTTACAGTTTTTTAAGACTCGTATAACTCATTTTATTACCTAATACATACACTTTTTTTTTTTATATCCAAATAACAATAAACTACAACTAAATATAAAAAAATAGTGCTGTCTATTCGAGTGTGTACTTTATCAAAAAAATCTTATTAAATCAGTCAGATAAAATATTAAAAAAAAATTAAGTACTGGTTTTTAGTCAGATAAAATATAAAAAAAAATTAAGTACTGGTTTTAAAGCTGTTTTACGTCTCTAGATATTTTATTGCCAATTGAGGTACATTTTTTTGTTAATTTCACATGTTATCTTAAAATTGTAAGATGGATACTGTGATCTTATTTACCATAGCGTAAAAATGTTTAACACTAAAGAGGTTTACCTTTAATTTTAGATTGAAAATAACTTTTACCTTAACAAAGTCTATTGCATTAAAAAGTAATTAACTAACGCTTCCACCTTTCACAGTCGTGTTTTGTTTGATTGTGATTTTTTTATTTAATTACAAAATATGAAGAGTATTTATTTACACATAAAGGTAAGAATAATATTATTTTTTTAATAATATTAAATTGTCAAGTATTCCAAAGCTACAAAGTCACTAGCTGTTTAGATCGTATTTTTTATATTATTTTAAGGCCAGTTTCGGAAACATATTTAATATGTTCATTTCTTTGCTTTGTGATAACAAGACAAAGCGCAGCGTTGAGTTTCGTCAATGAACATGCAATGTCTCCAGTATTCGGTGGAGACTGGGGGACGGAGTATCATAACACTAAGTTGGGTATTTAGCTGTCTCTGTCTGCTAAGTATATAACGTAACGTAGTGGGAAAAAACTGAAGGTGAAACAAATGAAATACGAAAAATACGAATCCAATAAATCAAAACACCATTCGATCACCAATAATAATAAAATATAATCTAATATATATAAACAAAAAACGTAAATACCCAGCACGAAGTAAACAATTATAACACATTACACCACTGGTTCTTAAATTGATCTCCGCTGTACTAAGACTGTTATTAAAGCGATAAATATGTATCGAGTTTGACATCACATTTTGCGATAAGAGCAAAATTTAACACACGGGTTATTTGTGAACTTGTAAATTAATTATCTATGCATTATCGTGAATTTTAATATAATAGAGGTCAGTCGTGATGCAAGGGCGCAAAGTGTGACTGTATAATCGACTGGTTGTAAGTTCGATCCCCACTCGAGAAAATGAAATATTTATTTATATATTGGTGACCATCAGGTATATCCTCATTAATATTCGGCGATCGTGATTCGTGGCGCAGTCACACATCGGTTACTGTAAACGGGTGGGTTGTGGGTTTCGTCCTCACACGGCAGAGTGAAATCCCTGCCCTTTTACGAGAACGGAGAAGCTCTCTATCATGCTATATATCTCTATGCCGCATAGAAAATAAATCTTAGTTTGCGTTATTAGTTCACACTGTATCTCGCATGTGGGAGCCAAGTCTCGAGACTTCGCAGGTTGAGCGGAGAAACTCAACGCCGCACTTTGTCTTAATATCAGATGGTGGAAATAAAAATAAAACATACCCACTAGCGAGATTAAAAACCTACAACTGTTGTTCACACTCTGTCCCCCTACGCTACGAAGACCTATTCTATATTATAAAAATATCACTAACCTGTGCGGCAAATAATTATTTCCATGTGCGTTATTAATTCGCGGTGTTTCTGTGAACGACGCTGTTTCGAACAACGGTCGGGGCGATCGCCTCTCCTCGACCGGCGCCTGCGCCGAGTTCTCGCTCGAAGTGCTCTGACTCGGCGAATTCGTTAAATCTATTACTTGCCGCTAGAAAAGTTAAATAAAATGTAATCACCTAAGAGCCAATTGTAATCAGACCTTATTTATTTTATAAAGCTCGAACGTTTCTCACTTCTTAAATTCTAATAAATTGCGAGCGCCTACGAATCCAATATATTAAATTGTAAAATATATTGTTTACGCCTAATATGTTCATTTTATTCCCAAGAAAATATAAAAAAATTGTGCTTTATAATTTAATAACAATACTTAGGCAGTAACCACCATCCATCATCGATATTCTCTAAAACTTACCGGTGTTGGGTGTATGCACACAGAAACTTTCCGATTTTACAAAATAACGAAGGTTTGACCATACTTACTGTATTGGCTAGTCGTGGCCCAGAAGCACAAAGTGTGATTGTAAAACCGACTTGTTGTGGGTTCGATCCCCACTCGAGGAGATGAAATATTTACTTAAATTTATATTTCCATTTCTTCGAGGCATTTTCTCTGGTTTCGAGGCAAAGCGCTGAATTCCGCCACTCACAAAACAATGCCACCAAAACTCGGCGGAAAGTGGAGAATGAAGTGTCTTAACACTAGGTTCCCTCTGCCTACCCTTCTGTGTACGGGGATACAGCGTGAAATACTTTGCATAATTGAATTATTTAGTTATTACAATATTTGGTGAAAATACCTACATTTTCATCTTCCATAACCTGAATGTCGTTATCTGAGCTGGAATCTGACACCCAGTCCAGTTGCAGATCAGGGGCCGACAGTACACTTCCATTGCCCGCATTGGATGGAACTTTTGACCTGCTTGAGGGTGACACCTGTAGAAAAAGTAACATACAGGTTGATTAGCAGATCTAAGCGAACATTCAACACAACATTTTACTCTGATGTTTCATCATCTCTGAAACAACTTAAAATCAGTAATTCCATGCAATAATCGCAGAGCTTCTTTAAACAAGAAAAGCATTTCCTCCAGCCCCAAGAAGACACATTCATATATCTAATATACATTTTCTGGTGGATGAAACGGAAAGTAAGAGATATAAAAGAATTAGAGATCGAGAAATGGATTAGAATCGACATTCTATAATACTTACTTACTTCTTATAAATACTTATAGTACATATTATATACATACAGTACATATAGAATTTTATTAATTTGGAGTTTAATTATGTTATATCTTCAAAATGAATAGTTAGAATAACATTTGTTTAGTGTCAATCAAAAGTGTGTGTACAAATGTTCAAGACTTTAAAATTGTGAGAAAACAGCAATTTAAAATTGCAGCATTATTTAACAAAATATAGCAGCAGCATTTAACAAAATATTTATATTTTCGAAGTTTCACCCATTTAACATATAAAAATACTAACAGTCTGTGGATAAACATCACAATTCTATTTTTGAGTGTTTTATTGCACACATATGATATTTTGAAATTTTGTTTCGGATGGCCAATACCTCCTATATCACCTATATCAATTTGTCTATCTATCAATATTATATATCTTGTATATTTACTTTTATATAATAGTATGCAATTGTGAAAAGCAGCACAGTATCTGATTGTAAAAGTTGTTGATTTCATGAAATATATTTCCATTTCCTCTCATTAGCAAGAAATCAAATTGCAACATTGAACTCCGCCACTCAACATTGCATATCTCGAAAATTGCATTCTAGTACAGAACTATGTTGCCTCAGACTATCCTGCTATGTGCAGGATACAGTATAAAGCTAAAAAATATATTTTACTCATGATAAAAATTATCCAATTTACCTGTTCTATAATACGACTTGGAGCATTTTCTGAATGTGACACATTTCTACCAGAACTAGTGCCAGGTTGAGGTGAAGACACACTAGGTCGCCTAGAAACATGAACTTCTGATTTAACTTGTACAATACTATTATTGGTATTCTGTTCATTGCTCCGCGATCCAGATCCAGGTTCCATTTTAACAATATTAAACTCTGGTTCTATTTTAACCACTCCAATGGGATTGGATGTATTACTGTCACTATCTGTTTCCACATTTTCTACTTTTACAACGGGCGTTTCCTGTTTGATCTTCACTATCACAGGGGCTGTTTGATGACGACAATCTTGTGATAGCGTATCAACATGTTCCGAAATTTGATCTTCAGAAACACTAGGCCTTAATACTCTTGAATTTCCAGAACAAGATGTAGGTAAATGTGAACTATTAGCATTTTGATTCTCTTGTTTTACTGAAACTATATGCGGTGGAATGAATGGTGGTCGACTATGACTGTGAGCTTGGACGCAATTCACTTGATTCAATCTATTTATTGTAACACTTTGATTTGCACTATTATTAATTATCCTGTTAATATTTTGTGATGAATTAGGTTCTGGCTGTTCTCTTTTAATTTCTACAATTATATTTGAATTTATATTATTACTAGGTCTGTTATTTGAGTGGACTCTATTTAAGTTAATACTCGGAGTGGATGGATTTTCTTCTTCTTCAGAACTAACTTCAATTAAATTTGGATGAGATTGATTCTCTTTTGATAATTTTGTACCAGGTGATATATTTAATTGACGGCTTGGCCTTTCTAAACTATGCAATTGATTTTGAGTACTACCAGGAAAACGAGTAATTGGACCATTTACAATGGGTTGCCTATGATCATATCCCATACGAAGCATGCTATTATCAGGTATTGAGGTTGAATTAGCAGCTAAAGTATAATTAATTGGCAAATAATTTCTATCATCTCCTACCATATTGTTTAGTGAGAAGGGAGAAACCATATAATCTGTCGTCGATCTCACACTTGCATAATGGCTTGATGGGTAATTTGTGTAGTAGTAATTACTCTGTGGATTTGCTGGTTTCGGTTGATAACGCATATTAATATCACTGTATCCAGGGTTGTTAGAAATTGTATTGCTTGGATTACTTCTGCCATAATCTATAGAACTATCTGGTAGAGGCTGATACTCATCAGGGACTGGTGTATATGCTGACACGGGATGCGACAATGATTGGATTGGTGAACTTGAATTAACGTAATTTGACATTGCACTCTTTGGGATTGGCGCTCGAACTTGTGGAACTACTTCATCTATAGGAACAGGCAAAACTTCAACATCATCATCACTTTCAGCAAATAATGGTTCACATTCCATCTCATCTGCAATACAATATCACGTTAAAAGTCACAATAAATCATAAAAAAAGTTCAGAAGACTTTTAGAATGCAGTTACCACTTCTTATAATATTTTCCGAGGCTGGAGACGTATAAACAGTGTCTAAAATAGCAGCTATAGATGACGGACCAGGAATATCCCATGTAGACGTCTGATCTCCGTTATAACTCCTATCAGTCATTGTTATTTTATTATTTCCTCATTCTGCTGTTCATATAAATTTTAATATATGTCACAATATTCATTTGGAGAAAATCTCTAGTATTTGACATCACAATACTTAATATGATATTAAAATATGTTAAACATTTTATGTGACTGATATGTGATACTATAAACTATTTTCTTATTACATTAAAATAAATAAATCATATGTTTCAGTATCCAAGTATAAATTTTCTCGACATTACAAACAAAAAATTTAGTTTATCTATATTCTCGATATTTTAAAACAGGTAAAAAATAATTATAATAAGCATAGATTATGTAATATTATAAACATATAAATTAAAAAAATACTTGTTCTGGAAAACATGTCAACTCGAGTTGCCTATTCGAGTTCCTATACAAGCTCGAGTTAGTTAATAGTATTTGTAATAAAAATCATACGTTATGATCTCGCATTAATATGAGTTGTCGGACGGTAATTATAATTAGCTTCATGTTTTACCTATTTAGTTTTAGAAATAAAAATATTGTTAAATACATCTAGACCTTATGTTACTTTAAAAAAAAAGATATTTTAGTTCAATAATTATATTTTATAATCAAAATTTGTAATTTAATTATATATAAGTAAGTATTTACAAATTTTTTTAGTTTAATGAAAAATTCACATAAAAACACAAAAAAACAAAAAAGACTACTTAAATATTAAATTACGACACAATATGCGTATATAACTGCGTTTTAGTTTTATAGCTATGCTACATTTTATTTCAAGTAATTAATAATTATAGTTATAGAATAATCTAAATAGCCAGTCGAAATAGAATAAATCGAACAGAATCGAATGTTTCGAGACATTTTTAGTATCGATTCTACTTTTTGGCACACTTCAATATTAAGAGTTACATCCCTTAAAAACATAGTTGTTTACAAAGAAATGATGTGTTAAGTTGTTACTTGCAGTCAATCCGCGAAAAAAATATTTATATAGCAAGTTTTATTTATTTTACACTATTGCGTTTTTAAACTTAGTTTAATTGTCATTAGCCCGTTTATAGCAGTGTCTACAAAGCTGACGTTATTAATTAGTAATAATATTTTATTTCAATCACTATCTTACAAAAATATTTAAGTATGGCTTTAGCGTATTTACCCCTTTTTTTAAAAGGACAAGTTGTAAAAGGATTTGGAAGAGGTTCGAAGGACTTAGGTTGTCCTACAGGTAAATGTTCTTTTTATTTAACTGCTATAATTGATTGTTTTTTTGGCAATAATAAAACATTTGCATGAATTAATTTTTCATTTTTTGTTTACGTTTTACACACGTCAAGATATATTTTCTATATCATTTCCCCATAGTGAGATCTTATCCAAGACATACGCTTACAATCAGACGCTTGTGCCACTGCGTCACGACATTAATTATTTTTTAATTAAAATTAAAACAATATTTAATATCATAAAAATTGTGCTATATTTACTTACTAGAGATGACATTGTACTATTTACATATTCTAAGATAATGTAATTTATCTTAGACCAACTAAATGCTTAAGGTCATCCATAAATTAAATTAAATAAAAAGAGAATATAATGAATCCATTGTAATTCAGCTACTCAGTCATATTACTTTTAACAATAATTGTGGATTCAGATTACATTCAAGGGAATTATTTTCATTTCCTTACCTGTATACAGTGTGATATTGAGTACTGATACTCAACATGCAATGTGTTTATAATTAGATGAAAAAAGGGGAACAGTGACTTAATACTAAGTTCCATATCTTGCTGAAAAAGAATATGAATTGCAATCTATGTAGAAACAGATATATTGAAAGAGAAGGCTTACGGGAATATATAGTAAACATTTATCTTGCTCTTAAAAAAATATGTGCTTACTATATACAAATAGTTATATATATATATATATATATATTTCAACAGCTAGATAGACCTTTATGTTTATGCTTAAGAACTGTCACTATAACTACTTGACACTCTTCTGAAACCTTTATTGTAGTACCATTTAGGGCACAGGCTCAAAGAAGATGTATAGGATTCACAAAACTTGTGTTAAAAAAATTATATACCTATTCAGAATTTGTCACTTTGCCAAATACATCTTCTTTCTTTTATATTAATGAACATATTACATAATTTTACATAAGGCCTTCAAATTACTATTTAAATTAGTTGTCTTTGTGATAATAATAAAATATACAAGTTACAATCTAATATAAATATACAAGAATTATTGATAATAAAATGAATTGCACCTCTAATGAACTATAATTGTTTTCCTTATCAGTGTGCTATTATCAATTACTTATCATTATTAATTTCACTATCTATTCTAGATTTGACACTACAAATTAGTAGTAATCGTAAAAACAAAGCTGGCAAATAAAACCTACCTTATTATACTATTCAGGAATATATAACGGATAAAAATAGTGGCCAATACAAGTAAATAATTAATTGTTAATTACATTAGCATGCTCATATCAGCTGAACTGCCAACCAAGCCATTGATAGCTTTGTTTGTTCAATTATTCAAATGGTGCCTACTAAAGTCTATTTCAAGTTTTTGACAAAGAATAATTAAAATTTGAATTCAAGAATGCTTCAATTTTCAAATCCACAGTATATAAAAAATATTCAATTGAACTGAAAGAGTGCAAATAAATCTTATAAAAGGATAATTTTACATTTTTGTATAAAAAAATTATTGATTTAATCAATTAATTAATTAATTAGAGGCCAGTTGTGGCGCATCAGCACAGAGTGTGACTGTAATACCAAGTGGTTGTGGGTTCAATCCCCACTTGAGGAGATGAAATATTTGCTTACATTTATATTTCCATTTCTTTGCTCTGGTGTCGAGTTTCCTCTGCCTACCCTGCTGTGTGCGAGATACAGTGTGAAGCTGATATTTTAATTAATTTCCAATTTTTACTAGACATAGTATTATTTAACTTTCCCAGGTTAAGCAACATTTTTGACTTATGTGTGCAAAACATTATTTTTAAAAATATTATAAGTTGAAACAACTATAACTATCTACACCACATGTTATCACACATCCACATATGAAATCACACTTTAACACTCAAGAACATGCTATGAAGCCAATATGTATTTGGAATTTGTGTGGGTAAATATTTCAAGTAGTTTTTAAATTACTCAATAGTTTATCAAGTACTAAAAAAAATAAGAATTGTTTGTGTGGACTAAAAATATGAAATTCGGTTTGTCTCCCATAGGAATTAGGGGATATACTGTCTTAGTGCTCCCCTATACTTCCCAAACAACCTTCATCATCTACATGCCAAATTTCAGTGTTCTATGCCATGTAGAACCGGCCATGTGTTACTATCAGTCTCCTAGTAGTGGAAAAGTTTTATATACTATATCCATTGTTTAATGCAACAATAAGATAATGGCACTTAAAAAGCATATAAACTCCAATTTTTTTTAAATTTGGGTCATTTGTGTAATATTTGTAGTTAATTTTATTTACATGTAAATACAATTATGATAATAAAGTTTCAAATTACAAGTTAGTCAAACACACTATACTTTTTGAACTGACTTTAATAGTCCATCAAACGTTTGGTAAAGGTGACTGAATAGATAGGTAGATAGATAGAATAGATTTGAAGTAATGACAAATTATAGTTGTTTCAGTATGTGAGCCTAGATTTTCATTATAATTATTGTTACATTAATGCATGAACATTAAATGCACATTAAATAAATAAATACAAGATATATTGTTAATAATAATTTACTAAAGTTGTACCATGTTAGATCACCTAATTAAAAATAAATTCAAATTCAATTTTTATTTTGATTCCAGCTAATTTTCCTCGGGAAGTAGCTCAGTCTCTACCTAAAGACTTAAAGCCAGGGGTTTATTATGGATGGGCACAGGTGGACTCAGGGCCAGTTCACAAGATGGTTGTAAACATAGGATGGTGTCCCTTCTATCATAATAAGGAGATGTCTGTTGTAAGTGTTAATATGAATCTAGTTATATAATAATTAAACTTGGCTCAAATTATAATTAACTATAAAATAAATCAGATTTACGTGGTATCCTGCACCATATTGAGTGCAACTTAAAGCCGGGCTTTAGCTTTACTAAACGCCAGAGCGAAGAAATGAAAATATTCTCTTGAGTGAGCATTGAAACCACAACTGACACATTGGTCACACCATTGTGCCCCTGCGCCACAACTGCTTCAACTGCAAATATTATCTATGTTTTTTTATTAAACATTTTGACATGAAATATTGATTGATATTTCACACTTATGTATATGTATTTTTAAGACACAGAAGTTAGTAACTCAATAGCTACAGTAGTTAATAGTTCACATATTTCATATATAAAAAACTTATTAAAAGGAGCCAGTTGCGGCGCACGAGCACGTGTGTGACTGTAAACGCTATAGGTTGTGGGTTTGATGCCAACTCGAGAATTATTTTGTACTATTTCATACAGTTGTGTAATTTTATTTTATTTCAGGAGACACATGTTATGCACAGTTTCAAAGGAGATTTTTATGGTTCCATATTGAAAATTTGTGTAATTGGATATATGAGATCAGAAAAGAACTTTAATTCTTTGGACGAATTGGTGGAAGCCATTAAGCAAGATATAGATAATGCTGACAAAGCATTAGAGCTTCAAGAGTCTATTAAATTAAAAGAAGATCATTTTTTTAGTGATTGATGGGAGTACCTTTTATTACAAGTGTTGTAATGTTGTTCCAAATAGTATAATATTGATATTGTTGTTATCACAGTAAATTTATTTATTATATATTAATGTTTTAATATTATTCAATATTTTTAATGTTTGACTTTAATTCTATGTAAATATATAATCAACAACAGTACTTTAATTTGACTTAGTTATATAGATTTAAAAGCATGGATTACAGGGAAATTTAAATTGTGCTATTTTTATACAAAGAATATGTGTTCATTATTTTATACAAATATTTATATGTAAATAGTAATATAATGAAATAAAATACATAATACCGTTTGAAAAAGCCTTTATTTGTAATGCTTTAACAAATCCAATGAATAAGAAAAATATCACTCATTGAAACATTTGAAAATAAAATGCAAATCTTAAATTAGGGCTCTCTCTCCAGGTAGGTTTAGTGTTGTTTTCTTCTAAATGAACATCCTGTAAACAAAAAAAATATGAGTAAGGCTTCTTAGGATTTTTTTATGGATATTTGAAATTAAAAATAAAATTAAGCTGCTTAAAACAATAATTTACCTATTCACACTCTATTAGGTGTCTGATATGAAAATATACAACTTTCAGATGAGCATTTCAATGTTTAGTGATTATAATAATAATAGCCTTTATTTCTGATATCATGGATCTTGGATACATCAGATTTTACGACTAGCAGATTGCACTGAGGAATATGTTTCTCCCCAACCATTTAGTGGTTGCTTTACAGTAAAAATCACATAATATACTAAATTAGATTATGCACAGGATAATTGCAGTTTTCATAAAATGTAATTTAAAAAGCACATCTATCTAGAGATGCGACATCTGACAAATAGCATGTGACTGTTAATATGATGGTCTAGTGTTTGATCTCCTCGAATAGGACTGAATTTTATTTTTATTGTTGTCACTAAAATTGGGTGAAAAGTGGGGAATAAAATGTCCAAATTGTAGTAAAGAGCAAAGATAGTAAAATATATAATGGAGATGTGACCTCTCCAAAAGCATATGAAGAGTGATTGCAAGCTGACCAAATCAAACCAAAGGATGATTGTAGAGTGAAAGATGATGATGAGTGGAGAAGGCAAAAGAGGTATACAGGGCCATATAACTTGGGGTGACGTGTGGAGTCTGATAGCAGTATCATAAGATATAGATCTAGCATATACCAAGATAGGCAGAGGAAACTTAATGCTATGATATTCTGTTACTTAAACACCACCCAATTTTAATACAATGGACATTGAGTGGTGGAACTCAAACCTGCGCTAAATCCTGATACTTAACAAAAGAAATTAATGTAATTTACAGTCACTGTGCCATGATGGTCTCAATGAAGCCATTAGTGTTTTAATATAATAAATAGCTAAAATTACGTATCCTGTATGTGCTACCCTAAACAATTATTTATTGAATTGGCTAATATATTATGAAAATATTGTATTTTGTATATATATAATATTATTACACTAGAACCTGTCATGTTAAGGCAACACTTTCACAACATTAAAAAACTAATGAGTCACAAAAAAATTGTTTATGTTGCGAAATTCAATGAAATATTCTTGTTATATTTTTTTTATTGGAATATTTTCTTATTTCATAACAAATGTAAATATTATTAACTACCTACTTTAAACGTTATACCAAATATATAGATAAAGCGGGATCAAATTTTAGAGAACAAAAGTCATTTTATACACATTTCTATTATACTTTATTTATAAAAAATTAGAATAATCACATCCACGACCTAATTTGCTTACTAATTCGTTTTGTATAGTATCTTAAACATTAAAATAACCGTTAAATTAGATACAGTTCAAAATAGCACATGATATATTATATTAGTATATAGTAAAAATTTGCAATACCTTCAGTTAACCTGGCACGACCACCAGTAGGCTGGCAAAGAATTGTGGAGCATCCTGCACATACGACAACTCTTTGCGCGTGACTAAATACAGTTGTGATTCTGTAACATCCTGGGCACTTTACATCCATGAAGTAAGAGTTTGGATGTGGCACTAGCCTTTTAAGCTTGTGCTTCCTCTTTTCAGATGCAGGCGTAGGGTGCAATAAGTCAACTGCGAGCTGAAATGCACCAAAGTTTAGGTTAGATTCATATTTTCACAGCACCCACTTACAACTTTTTTACATAATAAAATTTTTGATTGCACGTTGTCGTATATTTTACATTAATCACGAGCACAGTAATTCAATTTATTATAACTAAAGCATAAGATAATTCTGTGTCAGAGTAAGACGTCAGAGATGCCATGTGTTTATCTTGTTTTGAACATCAAAGGAGTTATATGTTCGAGATATTTAGATAATCATAAACAGAATACTATTTAGTATACGTAAATATCACAAGATTTAATCACATCACAATTTTATTGATGCCAAATATTTAATATTACACACCGGCATGGTTTCAGCTTCGATGCAGAACCGGAAAAGGAAAGACTATTAATGTACCAAAGACAATATAGTTCATCTATAAATAATGTAGAATAAGTTGCGTTCATTATTACATAAAAAACAATATATAATAATAATTTATTTTTGTATAATAATTTATTTTCAAATAATTGTAAATAAATATAAAATATAAGTATTATACGTTATTTATACTAGAACTTAAAAAAATCAGTTATTAGCTTAATATATATAAATCTTACTACTAGTGAATTTCCTTTTTTAAATATATTTGGCCATAATACACTTTTTTTGTTCTGAGTATTAGATTTAAAGTATAATCATAACAGATGTTTTTATTAATTTTAAAACATGGTCATTGACAAACATCAAATTAAATTTTTCAACGATGTATTCGGATCGTAGCATTATGGAACGTTTCTGACTCTGTTCGCACTTCACTTTGCATAGCGATAATTATAGTTGAATGTCGAGACCTCAAAGTATTTTTTTACCTGCTGGTTATAGTTTTCTATTAAAGACGTCGTTGATACTATAAATTATTTATTTAATAATAACTAAGCTATGGCTGACGAGGAGTATGATGCTGAGGATGCAGGGGCAGATTATGATGACATAGTCGAAGAAGACAACAACATTGAAGAAGTTGAAGAACAGGAGGAAGATGGATACAATGTGCAATGCTTAGCACCAGGACAAGCTGGCGGAGGTGTTGAAAAATCTAAACGAATTACTACTCGATATATGACTAAATATGAAAGGGCAAGAGTTTTAGGTAAATAAAACACTTTTTAGGTTATGTTTATTGTTCGTTCATCTATGTGTAACTTTCTAACGTTTTCAATTTTTTTCTTAATGCTATAACTAACATTATTATATGTAAGTTATATAAGAGAAAAATTACATAAATAAATACATATAATATGCTTCCTGGCAGAGCTCTAAAGTTAAAATCTTACTAGCTTAGACCACAAACCTACTACATGTACACAGACATTTGTTGACTGTATATATATACACACATTTATCTGGTTAATACTTTAAGCCCGCACGGTAGACAGATGGGATGGAACCTCTACTTTTCCCCCATTTTAGATGATTTTGAGTTGGCAAAATATAATGCCTATATTTTTTCTAGCAAATAAATAATTAACTCCAACTATAGTTTCAATGACTATATATAGTTATATACTGTCTGTGTGCTTCAATGGGCTCTACTGCTTTACATAAATGATATATTACATTTGTTTTTAGGGACAAGAGCTTTGCAAATAGCAATGTGTGCACCAGTTATGGTTGAATTAGAAGGAGAGACCGATCCACTACAAATTGCTATGAAGGAATTAAAACAAAGAAAAATTCCTATTATTATTAGGCGATATCTCCCTGACCATTCCTATGAAGATTGGAGTATAGATGAACTAATTATAATTGATCACTAGTTGTTACATAAATACTATATATAAGTTAATTTTAAGTATTTTTTTTTAAAAGAAGTTGTACATAAATTGCTAACAATAAATTGTGATTGTTTTATTTATTAAACATTACTAAAACTATTTTCCAATTTGTTTTGAAAATTTTATTGGTCAAAATGGTTTAATCTTTAGTAACATTTCAGCTTCACTCTTTAACTTGCATTCTAGTTGCAAATTAGAGAGGACTTGGTTTTTGGTTTGTGTCTTGGATGGTGGAATGACTGAATAAAATCAAAATAAATTATTTCAATTTCCCTGAGTAGGGATCAAACCCACAACAATCTTATTTACAATCAGAAGATATTACACAGCCACCTCCTTATTCTTCTTACAAAGTCTTTACAGTAATGTTTGTAAAATGTTACATTTTAAAAAATTTTTAGGAAAATGTACTGAAAATGTAAACATTTTATTTTCATTAAAGCATAACTGATGATAATAATTTTTAAGGTAGTAAATAAAAAAAGATTTCATAGATAAATTAAAAACTATAATTTGTAGGTTTTTATTAACCTTAATTTAAATTTACATGTTTCAAATATTCTTCATGAGTCAACAGTTCATTTTTTGTTGCTTCTGAAACAGCAATACTGGACAACATTATAGCTATAAATCCATCTGAATCAGGTTGTTCTCTCAGTAGTTCTGGGTTTTTTATTAAATATTCATTTATTTCTATAAGAGTTCCTTTCATACCACAAGGTATTTTAAACTCAGTACCATCACTCCATTCTACCTTGCATAATGGTGACTGTGGTGTTAAAAATTGTCCTCCCTTTTTACCTTTGCCTTTTACACTATTAGTTAATCTGTCAATCTTACCTACAGTGAAGTTTAATTTGTATGTATCATTCTTTTTGAAAAAGAAATGGCTTGGGGCTAAACAAAGCAAAGTTATTCTGTTTGAATGAAACATTAACATTATATCATTGTTTTCTATGCCATTTACATTTAAAATATATCTCTTGCTAAAATATCTATCTGTAAATGATTTATAAATTGATTTATCTTGTAAGTCTATTGATTTTAAAATGTTATACTCCATTTTGCTGTTTTACTAAATTAATTAATGCTTTCTTATGCTTTCTGCTGAGCGTATATTCTGGCACGAATTGCTGCATGCTTTTCCTGCGCCTCCTCGTTATTAAGCTTCTGCCGTCTTAATCGCTCACCTTTTAAACATTTTCTCATAGCTCTATCATGGTCATTACAATAACCAATAAATTTTCTAAATGGATGCTGGAAATAATTCAAAGGAATGAAATAATATGTAAAAGATTCTTTTATATAAAAAGTAATTGTTGATTTATAAATATTTGATTTATAATAGTAGTTTGCAATTTTAAAATCTCATTGTTAGTTTTGAAGTACTTACATCTACGTGACAATCTTGTAGTAATTTTATAAGGACATTACATTCATCCGTATGTAAATGAGGTGATAAATCCGTGTGCATTACGTATCTTAAAATAATAACACGATTAATACAGTAAAAAGGCTATTACTTAGCTTATATCACGTACGAAATAAGATACCTCAGGATAGCTGATACACGATCAGCCGTCAACGAGACGTTGACGTTTACTCGTTTGGCAGTTAAACGCTTACCACAGAGTTTCACAACAATAATATATTCACCATATGTATTATTCCCTATGGTATCATATATTAAATTGGTTTTTAAAGACGAACTGTAACCGTCATTTGCGGTATATTAGCAAAGTATACTTAAAATACATTTTTTCGAGATCTTTATCCAATATATTACAGCTTTAAACTATAAATCGCTTTCATGTATATGTTCCAAATTATTCTATTAGTACCATTTAAAGTCTTATATGTGTACCTACGATTAGATTTGTTGCAATATACTTTAACGGTTTAAATTATACTTTAATTTGTGGAGATTTTAACGGATGAGTCGGGATTGTGCAAAGTGGTTACGAGGGAGTCACCATACCTCATATGGTGACAAGATAATAAATGTAAATTGGAAAATTAAATAAATAAAATAAATCAGCTTTACGCTGTATCCCGCACTCGACATGGTAGTAGAGGGAACTTACTTAACACTAAAACACTAAGTTCTCCACTTTCCGCCGAATTCTGGAGGCATTGCATATTGAGTGGCGAACTTGCCTTGACACCAGAGCGAAGAAATGGAAATATAAATTTTAATAAATATTTCATTTCCTCGAGTGGGGATTGAACCCACAACCAGTCGATTTCACAGTCACATTTTGTGCTCCTGCTCCACGACTGTTATCAAATTCACATGTATATGTGTAAAAATAATAAAAATAAATCTCACAGTCAGACATGTGCTATCTCATCCTCATATGCAATCTTACACCCTGCGATGCGATCTGCACATGTGACAAAGATGACGTGACTTCATATAAAATTAAAAAAAAAAACAAAAAGTATTTTATCGATAATATTCATAATGTTATCATCAACGTCAATAATTTGAAATGAACTATAAATATAAATTTATTCTTTTCGGAGTTTTTAATTTATTAATATTGTAAATACTTACTGTGTGCCTAATTTCGTAACTGCACAGGAAGTATATACTTATAGACGTGGATTACGAAGTTTATACTTAGGTCTGCTTTCTTACTGAAACCACAAACCTGAAAAATTTATATTAATTTCAGCTTAGTACCTCCGTACGATCGAGATAAATGGTATTGATGCCAAAATTTTGAAATAAAAGTAAGAAAAGTGTGAAAGTTCAGTATTCACTACAGTATTTACATAAACTAAGCCGCATGAGGTCATTTTTGACGGTTCTTGGTCACTCCGGATGCAATGAATGTAAAAAAATCAGTTTCAATTCAGAGCGTCTGTGGCTTATTTAGACTTGAATATTTTCTTCTATTAATAAGTCGAGATCCATATATCCAAATATTAATAATCTATCTCCTACGTCAATCTTCGATTGTTCTATCTATCCAATCTAACAATCGATATATGTATCCAATCTAGAGATTGGATACATATATGGAACAATCGAAGATTGACGTGTGAGATAGATTATTAATATTGGGCGTTAGACATGAAGAACACTATACTTGGTTTTATTAAAAACTTTTTACCATACCTCATATCATACAGCGTAGTCAGCTTCGGCACCAGGGGAAAAACCATGGTTTAGCGCGCCGCATCAGTGTTAAGTATACCTATATGAAACTGATTTCGACATTATCATTAGCAGGCGTCAAAAATAATTAGACCTAGGTCATCCACAATTTACGGTCCGCACTTGGGTGTATAAATAAAACGATAATATTCTTTTATTTTTTTATTTTAAATATCCACATACAGTCTCACACTAAAAGTTGTAATTCAGGTTGAGACCGCGTTTCTTTAAGTACTTAGTCCTAGTGTTCTAGGTACGCACCTCATAAATAAATAAATAATTTTAATTAACAACTTTCGCTAACAAACTTTAACATAATATAATGACTAGATTATTTATTTTGTATAAAAATGGTTAATGAGGAAGTTGGAAGTGTCTTAATTTTTCTACAATCACTAAAAACGCAAAAAGAAAATCGCCTTAAAAGATATCATCCGACCCGACATCATCACGTCAAAACAGGAACAAGCGAGTTAAGCAAAATAAATATACGATTAAACAAATGAATAGAAAGAAAATGCGTTTTTTTTAATGTTACGACGCCCAATTAGAAAAAGAAATGCATAATGTGCCCAAAATAATCCTAATCCAAATCGCTAAAATAAAAAGCAGGTGTTATGTTATAAATGGCAGGGCTGTGTTTCAACTCTTGGGCATTCCCTGTGGAGTGGCAGTTTCTACCATCTTCTTGTATTTCCCAACGAGTTCGGGAAGATCGTAAGCAATGGCGACGTCCAACCGTGTAATGGGACAGCCACGGAAGTATGTGCACGTTGTTGATAACTGCTGGAACTCATACAAGGGATTCAACCTGAAGAAGTCCCGATACGTTTCGGGATCGGGCAGGTCGTACCTGTTAAAAGTATTAATTTACTTTAGTAATTAGGGTGAATGTTATCTTACTTATTACCAACTAAGAAAAATATAGAAGAGTATAAAAATAATTGTCATACATAGTATGACTGTAAAACCGACTGGTTGTGGGTCTGATCCCCACTCGAAGATGAAATATTTATTTAAATTTATATTTCCATTTCTTCGCTCTGATGTCGAGTTAAAGCGCGGCGTTGAGTTCTGCCACTCAACACGCAATGCCTCCAGAATTCGGCATAAACTGGGGAACGGAGTGTCTTAACACTATTCCCTCTCGGGGTTCCCTCTGCCTATCCTGCTAAGTGTGGGATACAGCGTGAAACTGATTTAATTCACCATTCCAAAATTTATTCGATATAAAAATGTTAAAAAATATATAGATACAATTATTCTTTCGATCCTACTGTTACTAATCTAGACTTTTTTGGTACATTTGTACTTTGAAGTAATATATAACACAAACCTTGATATATTGGTGAGTGTGCTCAGACCCTCATAGATGTGGTAGTTCTGAGGGTTATCAATAATAGCATCAGCGATAAGCTTCCTGTTACCAAAGATCGTTTTGTGGTTGTAGTACGTAGTCAGATAACAGTCGACCATCTTAGCGTGGTTCCTTACGCGCACCTGTAAGAAAAAATAGTTTGTCAAACTGAACTTGTCTTTTAACGCCCAAAAAAATGCATACTCACATTACTAAATTTTAAATAAAATACAATCAGGCATAAACATGTCTAATATACAAGATATCTGAATACTTACCGCAAATCGTCTAGCGCTAGCGATTTTATTCTCAATACGCTTGTCGATAGCTTGTCGTAGATCTCTAAATAATTCTCGTTCCTGCGCTTGCAGGAGCCGAGCGGGTGCACCGGCCTCCAACGGCATCGACCACAGCGACACCGTGTACATGACCGGGGGCTGAGCTGAACTCATCAGTGGCGATATGTTCCAGATTAACGCGCTCTGTACCCGCATCAGCTCTTCAGGTTTCACTGTGTCCGCTTTGTTTAGCACTATACGAGTCTATTAGATAAATTAGACATATTTAAATAGAATAAATCATTTCAATATATCTATATTTAAATACGTCTCCATGACGTCTCTTCACTGCAACTTAGCTAAAGTTGCAGTGAAGAGACGTCATGGAACAGCGATACAGCGTCTGATTGCAGAGGCGATCGATAGGGGTTCGATCCAACCCGGAGAAGGAATTATTTTCAATTCCTCATTCTAGTAAAAAGATAAGGCGCGGCGTTGAGATCCGGCAAAAGGTATGCCTCAAAATCTAGCGGATAGTAGGGAATGAAGTTTATTTTAATAAGTACTCTTTGCTTATTACAGGATACAGAGTAAAACTAAAAAACAATATTAAGTTTTCCTCAAAACTCAGCGACATTTAAAAACGATTTGTTTGAAATACCTGTGATTCTCTGCCTTTTAGTTGATCTAATATAGCTTCAGTCTCCGGACCGACATCAAGTTTTGAGGGATCGTAAACCAGAAATATAATATCAGCGCGATCAATGAACCACTGACAAGCATCATTAAATGGGAAAACGCGTGACACTTGCTTCCTCACTTCCAATATTCCAGGAATTTCTACTATGTTCACCTACAAATTACAATTTATTGAAAGAAATTATTTGTTATCAATTATATATACAATACCTTATAATTATATAAATTTACCTTTTCTAATAATTTACTAGGATATTTAAGTCCTCGTAGACGTTCTTCTAAGCCTTGACCAAACTTTTGGAGGCCTGAGAAGGTCCAATCAGCTGCTAGCTGTGTACCATCGAGTACTTCTGGCTCCTTGCCATGCATTAAAATATTGAAATACGCAGGGGAAGGTTCAGCACCTAAAAAATAATTATTATTGAAATTATCTTATCGTTTTAATTTCGATTGAGAGATATTTATTTATATTATGTATATAGATATATCGTACCAGTTCTTAACGACCACTCGGAAAATTCAATTCCAGTTAAATAATTTAATATTGAAGATTTTCCGCCACTCCAAGGGCCCATGAACAGAACCAAAGGCTTAGAAAATATTTCTGGATCACCAAAATGCCTATTGCTCAGGTCCCTATACTTATAAAGACCTTCCAATGGCTTTATAGAATTTTCATAAAGACGCTTCAAGTCCCTAAGAACAATGTCAGCAGATTTTTCAATGATCAATTCTGACTCGCTAGCTTCTTCATCCAATCGCAAGATCTGAATGATATGTTCACGTGATCTCAAATTTTCCGGTATTTCTCCAGTCTGAAAATTATATATTTAAATGAAAATAAAAGAATATTATCGGTGTAGTGTTATATTAAAATGTTACTAGTTATCTATGGATATTTATTTGAAAACATACCAGTAACAAATCCTCTTCTGGAGCACCTTCTTCTTCAGCAGACTCTTCATCTGATTGTGCTTCTTCAGATTTTTCCTCTCCTTTCTCATCTTGTTCATCAGATATTCCTTCTTCTTTCTCATCTTCATCAGATTTTTCTTCTTCTTTTCCATCTTCATCAGATTTTGCAGCTTCTTTCTCGTCTTCTTGACTATCTTTATCTTCTGCGGGTTCATCAGCTTGTTCTTCTGCGGACTGCTCTATTGGGCTGCCTTCTTCAGATTTTTCAATTTCAGCAGTTTCGCTTGAATCATCTACTTCAGCTGATTTCTCTTCATCTTCGTCGGACTTATCCTCTACTTCATGTGTGTCTTGTTGTTCTTCCTTAGATTCTATCTCTTTTTCTTCTTGGGAGTCATCTTGGTCACCTCCCTCTTTAACTTCTTCAGATTCAGCCTTTTCTTGAGATCCATCGTCGTCGATTTTGTCTTCGTTGCTTTCATCTTTGGTTTCATCGGATTCCTTAGACGCATCATCCTCCTTTGATTTGTCGTCACTCTCTGCCGCTTCTTCACTTACATCTTGCTCTTTCTCTTCATCACTTTTAGCAGCTACACTTGCGTCTTCATCGGATTGTTGTTCTTCCTGTTCATTTTCTTTGCTCGCCTCATCCTCTTTACTCTCAGGCGCTTCTTCCTTACTATCTTCAGAACTAATGCTTTCGACTGCGTCTGCTACTTCTTCACTCTCTATAAAAGATTTAAAGTAAAAAACATAAGACATGACTCATAATAAAGAAAACTATATCTGTTATCAACATTAAAGAAATCGATGGCTCCTATGTATGTAAGGGACAAAGTGCGAAATCACAACTTTACAGGAGAGGCTCCGAAAGTGTAAATTTGTTATAATTTTATCTTGGTAAAACCGAAGAAAACTAAACTTTGCTTATCTACTAAGACAGCTATTCTCTTCATTTATTTCGTAGTGTTTTATTTATATTTATTTTAGTTTTTTTTACTGCACAATGGCCCTTACACGGTAGTTCTTGTTACATTTATTCTTCTCTAAAAACAGTCTGAAGAGGCCAATATGCGACATTGGCTATTATACGCGTAATATGCTTAGTAGCAAAATTTTTTTTTTTAATATTTTTACTTATAAAATTGAGGCAAGTCGATGCGCAGGGGCACAAAGTAAGACTGGAAACGCGACTGGTTGTGGATTCGATTCTCACTCGAGAAAATGAAATATTTATTTAAATGTATATATTCATTTCTTCACTCTCGTGCTGAGAGAGCGCGTGAGTACCGCCATTCAGCACGTATACTTCTAGAATTCGGTGGAAAATGGGGAACGCAGCGTGTGGAATACAGCGTGAAGCTTATTTAATTTTTTTTACTTATAAAATGATTAATAATAAGACTAAGGTGACAACTGATTATTACGAATGATAGAGAGTTAGATAACTATGTCATATACTCGTAGTCTGAGTTGAAAAAATTCGGGGTTATATTATGATTTAATGATACATTTCACTAAGATCTAACTGCTAAATTTATTAAAAATAGCTGACCAGCACTCTTTTTTAATTGAATTATATCAGCGGCTGGCTATTTCGTTCGATTCGATGCTATGCAGAATTTAATTTTTTTTAATAGCTGACCTGATTCATTATATCTATAAAATGCGTTTGGCATATTAAAGTCAAAATTGCCAAATTCTTAGTGGCTCTATTCATATGTATATATTTTTATATATACATATGAATAGCATTGAAACAACAAGTAATAGGTCTTCACCCATTTTATTCCTCTTTTTATCAGCTTGTAAGAAATTCATGTTGGGTAGTGCCACCTCATTGTGGCTAAGATCAAAGGAAACTAAAAATATTTTAATATTAATCACTACACTGATTGGGGACTGACCTATTCCTATAAAATGTTTTTTTAAAGCTACTTTACAATGTATCTTACGATTTTCGATTTCTTGTTCTTCAGCTTTTTCTTTGCTGTCTCCATCGTCGTTTTCCTTACTATCTCCCTCACCATCCTCTTGCGTTTCTACACTATCTTCACCTTCAGCACTTAAGTTTTCTTTGGATTCTTCCCCAGCTACTTCACCCGCCTCTTCGTAGGACACTTGCGATACATATGGCTCATCAGCGACTTCTACTGATGGCACATCTTCTGCTTCTTTACTCACTACTTCTTTACTATCATCCGCATCTGCCTCTTCTGCTGAAATTTCTTCTTTCGTATCGTCACCTATACTAACTTCACTGGATTCGTTTTTTTCTGAAGATTCTGGAATTTCCAAGAACATTTAGTTAGATATTAGAATATTATTGACATAAATTAATGCAACTAAGTGGTCTAAGAAAGTTAATGAGTGGTATCCTAGAAATGGGAAAAGACAAAGCGGAAGGCAAATCAGAAGATGGGAAGATGACCTACCAAATGGGAGGAGGGCCTCGATAAATGAAAAAAAAAATGGAGGAGGCCTTTTTTTTTTCTTTTTGGTCACAAGACAACGTGACCTGGTTGCATATAATGTGCAAATATTATAAGCAAATAAGTTATGTAGGTTTAGTAATATAGTAAAATAAAATATACAATTTTTTTCTGTAATCAGATATAAGAACTTGGTTCAGAGAATAAAGGCAATGTTTTTTTAATGCTAACATTTTGTTAGGTTAGCCTCGTATGTTGTCATTTTGTTGTTTTGAATCATAAGACAAAGTATTTCTTTATCATTCAATTCTTATATAAAGTAAAGCCAAAAAAAGAACAAATTGATTTTATAATTAGGCAAAGTAGGATAAAATTACTGAATAGATAAAAAAAGGGAGTAGATAGATAACCTTTACATTATAGCCTCTTTGTTAATCCTCTCTGTTACCTCTTTTGTACTCGCAGCTCATAATTGCTACAATCTATTATAGTTTTGAGTTCCTTTTTATATTATTTTTGCTTTTTATATTTTTTTGCAAGCTAATAAGCGCTAAATGGCTTTTTTGAACTGAAACTAAAATGGTTAATTTACAAATTTAATTTATAATCTCGTCGAATAAATTCTATTATAAATAATAATAAATTATCAATAATTTTAAAAATATTCTGCAATAATTATAAATTTTATATAATATTTTTTTAAGATCTTTACTAAATATAAATGCTATGCAAAGTACGATACCTACATTAAAATTAAACGGCCGCAACAATAACAGGTGTTTATAACAAATCATTTTTAGTTTTTATTTTTAACCAAAGCCCTCACGTCGCTGACGATCTCGATATTAACAAACTAGAAATTATGTAATATACGAGTACGAGTACGTAGTATGTACTCACGTGTATACTTAGAAAACAGATTTATTTGCCTATTACTTATATTTAGAGGCCGTCGTGGCGCAGTGGCATTAGGGTGTGACTGAAACGCGACAGTTGTGGGTTCGATACCTTCGTTTCTTCGCTCTGTCACGTAGGCAAAAGCCCTGCGTTAAGTTCCCCCACGTAATGCCTCGAAAAATCTGACGGAAAGTGGGGAACGGAGTGTCTTAATCTTAACACTAGTTTCCTTCGATCTATCTGTGCGGGATACATCGAAAAGCTGATTTAATTTCGAGTTCGAAAAGCTGATTTAATTTCGATTTCGAGTTGAATCGGTCGCCGCTTTCAAAATTAAATATTCGAGCTGAATGTATCAAAAGCATAGCATTAGTCCATCCACTGCCATAAAATTAGGGTGTTGCTACAAATATGAATGTACCAATTTTATTGTCATAAATAAGCAATTAGTAACTTAATTTGCTATTGTTTTTATTTTTATGATCTAATAACAACTTAACACGTAATGCCACGAAATTCGGCAGAAAGTGGAGAAAGGAGTGTCTTATCATTACGTTCCCTCTGTCTAGAATGCTGTGTGCGAGATACAGCGTGAAGCTAATGTTGATTTTACTTATATTTACGAGGTCGCATTATAATAAGCCACCCTTTGCTTGGTAACGGGAGTTCCGCCACTCAACACGCATTGCTTCGCGACTTCTTCGAAAATTGGGAAACGGAAGTGTCTTAATAGGAACAGAGAGTCTGTATTAACATTAGGTTCCCAGATCCCCTCTGCCTATTCTGCTAAAGTGAAAATAAGATAATAAAAACTTATATTATCAAAATTTACAAACAGATACTTGTTAGACTAGGTAGGAGATGATTATAATAAATAATGACGAAAATATATTGTTTAAAGAATTTAAAATTGTTTTTATGGAGTGAATACTTAATATGAATACGAGGTTCCCTTAATAATTGGCGTTGAAATTGCCAGTACAAACGTTGGCAGTTGTATATTACTTAAAAATACATGCTTACAAATTACGATATCTATTGCATAACGCGATGACAAACATTATATGTGGCGGTATTAATAGCATCATGTGTATTAAATGTGAGAAATACATTTTACTATTGAACATGGGCGTAGTAATAGGGGTGGTCCCCTATTACTACCCAGAATAGTCTTGTGTCCACCCACCCCAGAATAGCCTAGACATTTTATTTATAAAAAATATTGGCCTGAAAAGATATAGTCCAGGTCCATTAAATACCTCAAAATAGCTACTGAACTGTGTTTACTTATTACTGCCTCGTTAAATTGAGCTTTTATTGTACAATTCTGACACCAGAGACCATCTCTTCAGAGAAGAGACTTCTTGACTTCTATCTGAGATATTAAAACGTTATGGGAATATTTTTACACGATTTTTATTAATTTTCCAAGTTACTAAGTGTAATCTATTCTAACCATTCAGGCGCCCTCTTAAATGGCGGTGGTCGATTAGAATCGTGAAATTCTGTTTATCCTTAAAAATCATTGCAATAAATTTTACAAATAGATGAAATAACTTACCTACTTTAGAGAATTTACTTATAGAAATGATATAATTCACAGACGAGTAGTACTCGTTAGCAGTTTTAAGTAACGATTTATTTATTTTAATTATTGCTAAAAGAAATTTGTATAACTGTAGCACAATTATTTATTGCCGTTATTGTATTAGTTTTTGCACCTTGCCTTCCGACTTTCCGTTGAATTCTTGAGGCATTGCGTGTTGACGGAACTCAACGCAGCGCTTTGATTTCTTACCAGGGCGAGAAAATGGAAATATTATAAATGTTTCATTCTCCAGAGTGGGAATCGTATCCGCAGTCTTCGCGCTTATTCCCCTACGCCATGATAGCCTCAACCGTTCACGGCTGGTTATATTGTTTAGTCCGAAGATTTGTTGTTATTTTTTAATTATATCAGTGATATCAAATTTCATCTATATGAAGACAATTTAAAATAATTTCCCATATGGCTCCGTGCACGACTACAGAGCCATCCCTCGTACGCAAATTTGTTGGCTCTGACGTTTTCGTTTTGTTAAGATTTTACTTTTTACGTTATTGTAAATTATTGCTTTTAAAAAATACTGGTGTAAATAATTATAATAATATTAATACTAGTCAATTTAAACGTTATTTTACTGAAAATGATTTCAGTAATGTGTTGTAAGTCATAGAAATTATTTTATTATTGTTAAAATACGCAATATAAAAATGTTTATTATAAACCAATCATTTAAATACCAAAACAGAATGTAATTTAAGAAATAAAAGTCGTTTAATTTTCATTATTTTTGTTTTATTTGTTTAAGAGTAATTGAATAAAGATTTATTTATTTATTCCCTAATAAATTTATTTCTTTATTTATTCCCTAAATAAAAAAAAAAAAAACACATAAAGAAATATTTACAGATCTAAAGATCTTTTTTAAACATGGGGGCTGAGGTGGTAATTATTGAATTATAGGAGTAATAGGTACATTTGTAATTTCATATTTATACCTATGGAGATTGAACGCTTGACGAGCGCATGTCAGTGTCGCTCACATTTAAATTAAAGAACTATAAAATCAACGCAGTGAATTCGAGGTTGTTCTATTAATAGAAAATTCGGAGAATTTTTAATTGAATGTGTTTGAAAATGATGGCGTGAGTCACTGCGGTTTCCGTTGTGTAATGGTTTCCCATCGTCTATCCACATTTAAAAGAAATAAACTGGTCTATATTTTTTGTTGGATGGAAACAGCTTTTCTTCATGACATTTTTATAGCCTTAACGTTTATTGTACCACACATTTTGATTATTACCTGTTTATTTGATCATTTATAGGCCTATTTTGAAAGAAGTAATTTGTTTGAAATAAATAATTAATTTGTACGAAATAACTAATTGAAATAGGCATTAAGCAAAGCGAAGACCCTTTGGAGCGCCTGGTAATACAAGGAAGAAGTCGAAGGGCAGCGCTCTTCCAGCCCATTCTTCACAAGATGGAAGACTTAATAAATTCCTACACTGGCTGTTCCATTATCGACTGCGCACGCACTGCTGAAGATGGAGGAACAAATGGAGAAGTGCTTTTAAATGGAAAAGAGAGCTCATGCCCACGACCACTCCGACAAAGAAGAAGAAATAATTAATAATTAGCTTACAAAATTAATTTTCTTTTTACATTTATGATAGATTTCACATTGATAAGACTCAAAATGTCTTTTTATATAATAAAAAGAAAAAAAAGATATAACATGATTTCAAAAACAAAATACCCAACTTTTTTGTGAAAACATAGTACATAGCACGGTACCTAACATCTTTCTGCGTATGAACCCACATTGCCCTATTTACGTAGAAAGTCTTAACTATGCACAAAGCTGTACATTTATGAGCAATAAGTGAATTAAAAGAAGCTCTTCATTCGATTGTCTTGCAATACATGGTGAAATTTTAAACTTTAACTTTAGTTACTTTTTATGTTCTCCAGTGCTTCATATCCATTTTTATTATTTAGGTCCACTCTGTCGGTGTGCATAAAGCATGGGTAAAGGGTAACTAGTATTAAGATACTCCGTTCCCCATATTCCACCCAAATTTCGAGACATTACGTGGTGAGTGGTGATATTTCTTTATCCTGTAACCTGGTCGAGGAAGTGAAAATAACTTATTCCCCACAGTGGCAATCGAATCCAAAACCGTCGAGTTTTAGTGACGTTCAGATGTTGTGCGCTATCAAATCAGACGCGGTACCAATAAAATAAATTATTTACCTGGTTCTACGTCCCCTGATTCGAGTTCTTTAAGCGCCTTTTCGATATATGGACGGCATTGTGATTCTGAAGGAATGTCGTCATCGGCTGAAATAAAAAATATATATATTTTATAAAACATGTTAAAGTAATATTCTAAGTTTGAATAGTATTTGGGTAAAGCTTGATAACTCATGAAGAAACATAAAAAAAGTTTTGTTAAATATGTTGGCAATAGATACTTATAAAACTGAACTGATTACGGTTATTTTTGTAAAAAATATAATTAATTTTATTGTGCCTTGTACTAGTAAATAAGTTTTACCTTCATATATAAAATATGATCTTGCTATAAGCTCAAAACTCTGTTTCTTAGTGTTTTTAAATATAGTGAGGCCAGTCGTGGCGCAGTGGCACAAAGTGTGACTGTAAAACCGACTGGTTGTGGGTTCGATCCCCACTCGAAGAGATGGAATATTTACTTAAATTTATATTTCCATTTCTTCGCTCTGGTGTCGAGGCAAAGCGCGGCGTTGAGCTGTGCCACTTAACACGCAATGCCTCCAAAATCCGGCAGAAAGTGGGGAACGGAGTGTCTCACACTAGGTTCCCTCTGCCTACCCTGCTGTGTGCGGGATATAACGTGAAGCTAATTTTATTTAATTTAATTTTTTAAATATATTTATATATATTAAAAATTAAAGTAATAAAGGAGAGGTATGGAATATGGTATTGAATTTCCACTTACTTTACCTAGTATTGAAAATACCATAGTTATATTAAGCTCAAAAAAAATATAAAATGGTCCTTCGAGCCTGACAAGGTTGATAACCTACAAAGTAATTATTTTAAACAGCTAATTTTTACATAAAATAAATCTCACGCAAGTGTATATTTTTAGGTGAACACGTTATTATCTATAAAACATTAACACTTCAATACCAGACCTTAAAACGAAGTAATGACAATAAAAAAAATCTATAGTTTACATATAATAACCACAATGATTTTTATTTAGTCTATCCATACAAAGCTTATACCTGTATTGTAAAAAAACATAATTTTAAAATAATTGTAGAGTTTTGTATGTCTTAGCAGACATGAAAAAAAAACTATTTTTTATATATATATTTATATATTTATATACCAAAATGATTGTGACCTGGTAACACATATCTAAAATAAAAATATCTTGCTGAACCGACAGAATAATAAATAGTCGAGACTCAATCGACGTTCAATTTTGGCATTGTCGTGCAACATTGTTCTTGGATTCTCGCCACTAAATATTATATGCAGATTATAAATTTTTTTATGAGTCCATTCATATTAAATATTCAGCTTCACGCTGTATCCCGCACACAGCAGGTTAGGCAGAGGGAACCTAGTGTTAAGACACTCCGTTCTCCACTTTCTGCTGAATTCTGGAGGCATTGCGGGTTGAGTGGCAGAACTCAACGCCGCCCTTAACCTCGACACCAGAGCGAAGAAATGGAAATATAAATTTAAGTAAATATTTCATCTCCTCGAGTGGGGATCGAACCCACAATCAGTCGGTTTTACAGTCACACCTCGTGCCGCTGCGCTACGACTGGCCTCAAATATCATATTAAATATTAGTGTTTAAATATCCTCTATTTGATCGAAAAGTTTTGAGATTACTTTACGGTTTTATAAAAACGTTAGTTTGCAAACTTATGGTCTACCGTCCAAGAATAGAAAAAGCGAACACGCCGTACGTAATTCCATTAGAATTTATACATACAAAGTATGATACTAAATATATAGAAGTACCATACATACAAATTAACAAACTCCTTGATAGATTTAGCTTTGTTTATAGATGAACTGTTTAAATGAATCTCTTAACGTCATCAAAATTAGACTGTTGATGTTGTTTGTAAGAACATCAAAAGCAATATAAATAACTAAACGAACGTGACTTCCAGAATCACTTTAGTTTTTTGAAAGTGTTAGTGATATAGATATTCGCAAAGATTTGAAAGAAGTCATAAATTTGTATGCTACTTCAATTTTAAAATAAAAAAATCAAATAAATCAGCTTCACGCTGTATCCCGCACAAAGCAGGGTAGGCAGAGGGAACTTAGTGTTAAGACACTCCGTTCCCCACTTTCTGCCGAATTCTGGAGGCATTGCATTTACTTCAATTTTATTCAATTTTATTTTTTACTAAGTTTAAATATTGTTGTATAAAGAGAATACAGCTATGGGCTTATCTAGAGATATATTTTGGGGGTAGCCTACACTTTCTTTTTTTTATTCAGGGCAATTTTTTTGTTAGTAAAGTTTCTGGTTTAGGTACAATACTATTCTGGGGTGGGCACGGACTACTCGAACCTCCTTATTTCTTTGCCCATTAACAAATTATACTTGTATTTAGCCCTTTAGAAGGAGGGTCAACAAAAGGCGCCAATACCCTTGGTGCATTGGAAAAGGTATATAAGGTTTAGGTATAATTTATTAAGCGTTTTCTTTCAACAAATCGCTAGTGTGACCCAAATAATTAGCCTTGCTACATTCCATGATTTAATCTTTTAGCTGTACACTTGTCATTGACTTACCAAACTATATTTAAAGCATCTAAAATAGTACAGCACGATCAACAAGTCGTGGCCATCCTGAAGTTAGCTGTAGGTGATTGCGCAGATTTGATTTGATTTTTCTTACTTTTGATTAATTTCTTTGCGAGTGAACGTTGTGCCAAAAGTTCAGAAGATCTAACTTCAGGGCGGCCACAATTTGTTGACCGTACTATAGACCGGGTACCACACACAAAAATATATTTGTGAATGGGGCAATTGTTCTATTTCAAATAGAACATTTCATGAATCACAAAAACCAAGAACACAATAATGTTTTATGAAATTTATTGTGAAGACTATATAATTAATAACGATGTATGATATTATATTTCCAATTAATGATGTCTTACAGATATCCACTATCTTACATTACATGCCTCCACTATTATAACTTACTTATATTGTTCAATTCAATAAGTAAAATTCCAAATGTTAATAGTTATGTAAATTATGAAGTGACCTACATATATTCGTGTTTAACTTTTATAATGTCGTCATGATCCTATCGTTTTTCACAAGATGGCGACGCGCATAACGACAAATCCCTGTATTTCTATTTGTGTAGCTATGCTGGATAGTATAACCGACGTCTACACTGTCGCAACTTTGAGATAATAAAGAGAGGTGATATTTTAATTGTATCAACCTTGCCTTCTACATTTTCAGTTAAGGTTACGGCCAGAAATAGCAACCAAACGCGCTTTTTACATAATTTAAGCGCAAGTTACACCGAAAATAGCATCGGTGTAGTGACGCAGAGCGCGCGGCTCCCACACACGGTGCGTCCGACTCACCTCTCGCCGCGAGCGCGAGCGCCGACACGGCAAACAACATGCACAACATAAACCTCCATAACTTTAATCTCTCTGTCCACATTTTGATAGGTTCCAGCCCGCTACACAGGGCCACCAGTCATTTGCACACACTCGCGCACCCGACCGGACGATCTACGGACGCGAATCACGGCTACACTGAACAGAGAATCCACCGTCACGGGTCGACACGAAGTGCATTCCCAAGAATGCAGATCGTGTCGGTCGCGGCCACTATATTGCTGTTACAAACTTGTAAATACCAAGTCAAAATGATATACCTAATTGAAATAATTAATTGAGCAATGTTTAAAAGGGAACCCGCAATATAATGGTCGCGACGGTCGCGTCTGTTGCCGCGGTTGGGAACGCGCGTACTCTATTTCCGGAGACAGCACAGCATCGCTGGTCGAAGGGGTACTGGCGCAGAGCGGCGGCGCTCCCCGCGCATTTTCAGCTTTCAGATTCAGCGCGCGATTCGTGCCAAGCTGCCGAGCGCAGGTGACGCGCCGTCCTCCGCCGCCCGCCCGCGCTGTCCCGCGCCCTCGCGTCCGGCGTTACACTTCCCGTCGCATGCGCACATTTTCGGACGTATTTTTCGGATGTGAAATGATTTGTGTCATTTTTAGGATTCCGTACCTCAAAAGGTGAAAACGGAACCTTTATAGAATCATTTTGTTGTCCGTCTTTCAAGACCATTTATTAAACTGAAATTAATATCGAATATGTGTTCCGTCACTCAGCACGCAATGCCTCGGAAACGGAGTGTCCTAACATAAGGTTCCCTCTGCCTACCTTGCTGTTTGCGGGATACAGCGTGAAGCAGCTTAATATGGAATATTACAGGTCTTCAGCCCGTTGAAAGCTTGGAACGCAATTAAAAGATGCAAGCTTTTATTTATGTATGATTTTTATTGCATTATCTATGAAATTCGACGCGTAAATAGGGTTCCCGTAATCTGACACGAAGTGATACTAATATTACATATAAATCCGAAAATGTTATAATCTTCAAATTAGACTTATTACCCTTTTGGCCAGTCACGGCACAGGTGGTCTTGACAATAGGTCCCCTCTGCCTATCCTACAGTGTGCGGGAAACAGTATGAAGCTGAAACAGTATGATACTCTGTTTCCCACTTACAGCCTAATTCTGGAGGCATTGCGCGTTGAGTGTCTAAACTGATCGTCGCCCTTTGTCTTAACACCAGAACAAAGAAATTAAAATATTACCTAAAAATTTCATTATTACCGATTGGGAGTCGAACCCATGACCTGTCGCGTTTACAGCACGCAGCAGAGTAGGCAGAGGGAACCTAGGGTTAAGACACTCCGTTTCCCATTTTCCGCCGAGTTCTAGAGGCAATGCGTGTTGAGTGGCGAAACTCAACATCGCGCTTTACCGTCACACCAGAGCGAACAAAAAGGAAACATAAAGTATTTAATTTTTTTTGAATGGGAATTGAATCCACAACCTATCGAGTTTACAAGCTATTTAGACTTAATTCTTTGAAATTTATTGTGAATTACCGCGATTTGTCCGAATAGATATGATAGATTAAGGCGGACGCGAGATCGACAGAGACAAATACCCAAGCATCAGAATACAATATGTGTTGGCACGACTGATCGACCAGCCGCTTGGATATTTCAATGTGCCATCCTTTAAATTATTCCATTCCCGCATGCACCTGAGGGTTTCATGACTTACTCCTTTTTTCTAAGTTGTAAGTTAATACATATATTAGGCTATCATGGCGCAGGGTGACTGTAACGCGATGGTTTTGGTTATTTATTAACATTTTCATTTCTTCGCTCTGGTGCCAAAGCAATAACGCGGCGTTAGTTCTGCCACAGAGTCAGCAATTCCTCGAATAAAAAAATAAATAAATCAGCTTCACGCTGTATCCCGCACACAGCAGGGTAGGCAGAGGGAACCTAGTGTTTTTTTTTTTAGACACTCCGTTCCCCACTTTCTGCCGAATTCTGGAGGCATTGCGTGTTGAGTGGCAGAACTCAACGCCGCGCTTAGGCTCGACACCAGAGCGAAGAAAATGGAAATATAAATTTAAGTAAATATTTCATCTCCTCGAGTGGGGATCGAACCCACAACCAGTCGGTTTACAGTCACACTTTGTGCCGCTGCGCCACGACTGGCCTCAATTCCTCGAAACTATCGCAAAAAGTGTGGTTACGAATTTTTTAACACCAGGTTCAATATGCTTACTCTGTAATATGAGGAATATAATGTGAAGCCTAAAAAGTTATTTACAGATGTAAAATCGTTTGCCAAATCGATAATTATCGCTGAAGGCAAATTAGCTTAGGAATTTAATGATGACCTCTATCATGTTATTCATAAGCAGCAAATTTAACAACTTTATTACTTTATTATCATTATGCCTTTTGGTAAATTTTCGTTGAAGCTGAACTTATTAATTTTCGAGTTTGTCTATGGCATGGATGATCAGTCATCGGTATAAAATGTAAAGGCCAGAAAGTCCTCGGAGGCCTGTGGGGTGAGGGCATCTTAATAACCATTAATTCTCCTTAATACCCTCTCTTTTTCTCAGCAGGTACCTACCAGCTTTCCGTTTGAGGTTTCTGCGCTTCTGCTATATAGTCCTCTTTTCGTTGTATGGACTCATCTATAACATACTTTCTTCTGTAAGGCGCGTCGTTTCTTATGCTTCTTTCTTTTCTTTTTAGCTTGGTTGAGAGATTTGTGTCCTGTGTCACAATGTCAAAGCGCGGCATTGGGTTCCGCTCACATACTCAACACGCAACGCCTTCAGAATACGGCGGAAAGTGGGGAGCTCAGTGTCTCAATAATAGGCTCCCTCTACCTACCTTGCTGTGTGCGGGATACAGCGTGAAACAAAACAAAGTGAATAACAACAGCATTTTGCTAAATTACATTTCATGGTAACATTTGAAGCAACATGATAACATTTTAACTTTCAAGAACTTTAAAATCAGCTTCACGCAAGAGGATCCCTCTTATCGTTAAGACTTTCTACCGAATTCTGGAGGCATTGCGTGTAGAGTGGCAGAACTCAACGCCACGTTTAGTCTCGACACCAGAGCGGAGAAATGGAAACATAAAAAATTTAAGTAAATATTTCATCTGCGCCACGACTAGTCTCTAACCTAACTTTAAAATATTTTCTTATTATTCGTGACACATTAAAAAAAAAAAAAATAAGTAAATAAGATTCTACAAAGGAATCGTAATTAGTTTGCTTTGTGTATTATCAAGAATTTTAAGCCCCAAATTGACCCTCGACCCGTCATTATGAAATATGATAATGATAGGCAAGTCACATCAGTCGTCTCCAAATTATCGGGACTACTGTGTTTCTTATTAAAATGTGTTCAAAAACCATCGCAATGTTTCCAAGATATTATTTAAACGGAAGTCGTGTTTTAGTTACCAATTTACAAATTCGAAGCCATAGCAGTAACAACGTTAAAGAAACCTCATTGTGTAATTTACATAAGAAATATGGTGGAAAATTGGTCGATTTCGCTGGTTTCCTGCTGCCGGTGCAATACACAGACCTGAGTGTCTCAGCATCTCATATCTTTACCAGAAACAGTGCTTCAATATTTGACGTTTCACACATGTTACAAACTAACGTTAGAGGAAAAGATTGTGTACCGTGGTTTGAATCAATATGTCCAGTGGACTTAAACGGAATGGCGCCCGGTTCTGGTGCTCTGACTGTATTTTTGAATGAGAAAGGAGGTATTATTGACGATCTTATTGTTACTAAAGTAAAAGAAGATCAACTGTATGTAGTATCTAACGCTGGACGTTTAGACGTCGACAAGCAGCATATGCTAGAAACAGCTGAGATCTTTCGAAAAAATGGTAAAGACGTGTCTGTTGAATTTTGGGATGTGAGTAACAGATCTCTTATAGCACTACAAGGACCTAAAGCAGCGTCCAACTTGCAGGCTCTCACAGATATCCCACTGATAGACTTGACCTTCATGACCTCTCGTGAAGGTAACGTAGCAGGTGTGGATTGTAAAATAACACGCTGTGGTTACACGGGAGAAGATGGCTTCGAAATATCAATGCCAGCAGAAAAAGCGGAGACCGTAGTCGAAGCCCTACTACAATCTCAGGAAGTCAAACTGGCCGGACTCGGAGCTCGCGATTCGTTACGACTGGAAGCCGGTTTATGTTTATATGGCAACGATATCGACGAGAGTGTCACACCGGTCGAAGCAAGCTTGACTTGGTTGATAGCCAAGGCCCGTAGAACAAACGCAAATTTCCCAGGATCCGAAATCATTTTAAAACAAATAAAGGAGGGTGTAGCGAAACGGAGAATCGGATTGAGAATAGAGAGTGGTGCTCCCGCGCGAAAAGATGTTGATATAAAGAATTTAAATAATGAAACTATTGGTAAAGTGACTAGCGGTTGTCCAAGCCCGTCGTTAGGCGGCAACGTTGCTATGGGATATGTCACTGAAGAATTTAAAAAACTTGGCACAAAACTTAACGTGAGCATCCGAGGGAGAGACGTACCGTGTGCGGTTGCTAAGATGCCTTTTGTACCATCTAAATATTATATTAAGAAATAAAATAACATTAAATTAAATAATACTTTTATTTTTCAATTATAAAACGTAATAGATAATTAAGTAACGAACTCAACAACTAGTTGATAATAAAATTAAATTAAATTATACAATGAACACATAAACCTACATATTATTCGATATCTATGAACAAAAGTGAAATGTGGAAATTTACCAATTTGAGCATTTATAAATAAATTCGATTTTCATGTATATTTTTCATGTATTTCTTTCGCAATTTGGTCCAAAATTTACTTTTAATTTCTTATATTATTAAGTTTACAATCGACTAAATGATTTAAACTAAGTATATACAACCTTATTCAACCAATGCAATAATATTACAAAAATAATATTCCTGAAATAGTAATATTAAAAAATTGAAGCAAAAATATAAAAAATCTAAGCTGGAAACATTGTGGAATCACAAGGAATGTTGAATTCAAACAATATATACCTATATGATTGTATTAATACTTTATGTTATTTACAAAATTTATCACAGGAATAATTAAATATATAAGTCAGCACTGGTATTGCAAATTAAATTGTACCTTTAAAATGTTTTTTTTAGTTAATTATGACATATATCATATATTATATATAAACCTTTTTATATGATCTTATTATAAATTAAGAATAATAAAGCGAAACCGGCAAACAAGGCACTGTCCATAGGCATTGATAAGGAACAAATTATTTTAGTATTTTTAGGTTAAAACATACAGTATCTTTACATAGTATTAAGCTAAATAATTATGTATCGATGTACATTTAATACGGTTTTCACGAATGGTGAATGTGATTCAAGAGATGCGTAATAATATATATTTATTTGATTTAAGCCTTAAAAATCCATATCACGTAGACCATAACAAGATAATTTGAAAAAAACTCAAATTTACAAGTATATAACATCTTATGTAATATAATATGTAAGCATAGAATGTTTTATTAATAATTTTGAATGCAAATAAACTTTATTTTAAGCCTCTTAAATTTTCCTTCTTCAGACTTATATGGAAATTTATTACGGACTACGGTTTCCCATAAATTTACACAGAAAATTACTGCAGATTTGTACCAAAGTCGACTAAAAATTTAAATCTTAGTAGATGAGACTTGACGCACCGATTACCAATTACATTGTTTTTAGCGATATTAGGCCTAAAGTATGAAATTGTTTAAACTTACACAAATAAAAAATACAGTACGGCCAACGCGTCATGGCCGCCCAGTATTAGCTTTTCTGAATAAAAAGAAAATGATTAAAAGTAAGAAAATTTGTAAAATCAAATCTGTGGACCCATCTAAAACTAAGTTCAGGGGGGCCACGACTCGTCGACCGTAGTGTAATTAATATGACTTTTAACACACAAACACCTGAAAAGATTATACAAATCATGCATCGCTATTTCGAACAAAACATTTATCAAATGTCACCTTTCGTGGCGCGTATTGTATCTTATCTAACACACTGTCACATCCATTTTCATTTCGGTTTCCTCAGCCTTCAATATTTATAGATTTTGATAACCAGACACATATATTAAACTATAATTATACTTAAGTACAATCAATACATTCTAGGGGCCGTTCAAGCATTACGTAAGCAGTTTTTTTGCAATTATTGACACCCCCCCCCACAACTATGAGATGAATTATTTACTTAAATTTATATTTCCATTTCTTCGCTCTGGTGTCGAGGCTAAGCGCGGCGTTGACTTCTGCCACTCAACACGCAATGCTTCCAGAATTTGGCAGAAAGTGGGGAACGGAGTGTCTTAACACTAGGTTCCCTCTGCCTACCCTGCTGTGTGCGGGATACAGCGTGAAGCTGACTTTTGACCCTCCCCTATGTCATCAAAAATAAGCAATCCTCTTAGAAATATTTCATAGAACACGTCAAAAATAAGCAAACCCAAGACCCCCCGCCCCCCTATAGTGCTTACGTAATACTTGAACGGCCCCCTAGTACTTGTATAATACTATACACATCGCTGACACCGTATGATAAAAAATAAACTAGAAAATTTTACACTTTTCCTATTTGGTAAGGAAATTTAAATGTTAACATTGGATATTTTTAACCGATTTCTGTAAAAGGAGAAGGTTATCAATTCGACTGTATTTTATTATGTTTGTTAACTTTCCATTTGGAGAACCGATTTTGATTATTGTTAGGGTTCCGTACTATTTAAGGAAAAAAGAACGTTTGGAGATATCGAGTTTAAATTCAAAGCATGTAAGCATATGCACTTTAAGGGGACAAAATTTGGTATTAAAACCGCTAGTTCAAATAAGGTATCAGATGAAAGGGCTCTGGTAAAGCTAAGTTTGAATTTCAGAAAAAGCTCGAGACCTCCAATTTTTGTATGGAATTATCGGTAGGCGAGCCCTACTCGCGCTTATCCGGTTTTTTTTTAATTTAAATTTACTCTGATTGATTGATTTTTTCATTCTATGTAACAATCATTTTATGTAACGCCATAAAATGCAAACCCCTTTAGTGTCTTTATATTACTTTCTATATAATTCTAGTTTATTTTTAAGCATGCGATTGATCACTGAGCGGTGGACGGAAACAATTTATTACTAGGAATTGTTACCTTTTAAAGTTTATATATAAAAAAAACCTATATAAAAGTTAAAAATACACGGAACCATGTTACTTTCTACATCTTACATAGGCTAGTACAAGTTTGAGCTTTAACCTAATCTTATTAATATTACTAAGTAATTTGTACCAGTAGAAATACATATTTTTACATTGCAATATATTTAGCCCAATGCTGTATCCCACAAATAGCAGGGTAGTCAGAGGGAACATAGTGTTAGGACTCTCCGTTTTTATGTTTTTCTACCAAAGCGATGAAATGAAAATTCATTCAAAATTTCGTCTCATTTTACAGACGCAGCCATTGCAAAAATAAATCCTAATACATATTGAAAAATATGTATATATATTTTTGACTTGACTTTTTTGATGTTGACCTGGGATGGTCCTGACAGCGTCATCGGGCGGGAATATGTATGCCCCGGGTGAGGAGCGAATTCACAACCTTAAGATTACGAGACTTATAATCTTAAGGTCGTGAGTTCGTTCGATATACCGCCAAATTGGCGGTGAAGAGACAAACACATATTAGAACTTTCGAGACTAAAGTAGAACGAATAAGCAAATAAATGTTTAATGTAGCTGCTGCATTCAACGCCGCACTTTGTCTTGATAATTGAACATTCACTGTTTCGAGCGGGTATCGAACCGGCAGCCATCATGTTTATAGCCAACGCTGCACCACGATACCCGTATTATATTTACAATATTGTCCAATTCCACAACTTGAATTTGCCATTACATCTTAAATATAGTACTTAACATGTATTATAAATGCAAAATTGTTTGTCTTGTCTAATCTGCAATGTAGTATTTTTTATTTCATAGTATAAATTCTTAGTTTATAAATTAAAAAATATTTAGGAATGTTTGTAATTATTAAGCCTATTATATTGTCAATATCTTTTTTACATGTACACATTTAAATCTTCTATTGTCCTCAGAACAAATTAATAAATCTCGTTTAATTACTTTTGTATAATAATATGACATGGTTATTTTTTGATTTAAATAATTTATAGCCACACTTTATAGACGTCCTTTAAATTTTATATTAGTTAAATTCAGTTTTACATATCAGAATGTGGCTGTAAATAAGTCTAAGATTAATAAAAAAAAGATGTAAATTGTTTTAACATTTTGAAAATAAAATAAGTCACATAAAATGAAACATTCAAAAGTAGAACAAACTAAAATGTCTCATACCTCGACTAAGACATAAGTTAAATAATATTTTCTCTAAAAAAAATATGTTGTCACTAATGAATATATAAGACAATTAAAATAATACACAATCTCTTACAGCCAAAATGTGTTTCATGACTTTTCCACTCCAGTCTTTGTTACAGTTGGTGACATTTGTGAGAGCGCCCGTAAAATGTTCAGCAACTTTACACCTATTTTAACTGACTTCTGTAAAAAAGGCTGGATGAACCGATTTTTATGATTCTTTTTTTATTTGAAAGCTGGGGCTTCCCATGTCACCATTTCAATTTGGTTCATTTCGGACAAAAGAACAATTATTTATGAGAAAATCCCATAAGTATTAAATTTACATTAAGTATTATAGCGACAAATGGACGAATAACTCAATGTTACGCCAACCGATTTCGATGATTATTTTTTTATTAAATGAGACTCTTCAAGGGTAATTTGATGAGAGTTTGGTTAGACTCTGATTATGGGATTCGGATGAATTCAGTTTGTCTTGTCTGTGCGTGGCGGAACTCAACACCGCGCTTTGCCTTGTTACTAGAGAAAATATGAAACATATTACCAGTGAATATGAAACCCACAAACGTCGAGTTTACAGTGTCGTATGACGTAATTTATAAAATAAACTATAACAAAAATATACATTTACTTCATATATTTCCGCTTCCATTAGTTGGATAGATATGATGTTATTGTGCATTAGGATCTTGGAAATTAGATTGCGTGAGGCGTGCGAAGTCTTCTGTTAATTCGTTTAACTTTTCTGTGTACTGTAAAATGATAGGTAATTAAAAATTATTATCAAAATTAAAAAAAATATCAGTTTTTTTATAAACATATTTAACATAAAAAAATAGATGGAGATATGTTTTTAAGCAAATAATAATATTAAACATTAAAAAGATAAGGTTGCCCAATATAGGTAGTATTGAGATATTCCGCCTTTCCAATATAAGATGTACAATAATGACCTAATTTTTATGAATTCAATACCTCTAGAATGTGACGGAAAGTGGGCAACGGAGTGTCTTAATACTAGGTTCTCTTTGCTTACTTGCTGTGTTTGGGATACAGTGTGTAGCTGGTGCAATTATTATTTTTTTAATAAATATACATGCTTTATGTAATGTATGGGTGCATGCGTCAACGTCATCAGATGTCCAATTTTTATCTTAAATAATCTCAGGTTATATGAGAAAATATATTATTGGGTACATTTCTTCATACAATAGAACTCCAAACAATGATTTTAATTTTTAATTGCTTGTCGATTTGTCTATGCGTTGTTGCAGACTAATCTCAGGAACAATTTCACCGATTTAAATACATTTTCACTCATGTATTTTGCCAAGGTCCTTAACAACTTGTCGTTGTTTATCGCGACATATTAAAAAAAATCAAAATAAAGAAATCCTATAAGGTACATACATCGTAGGCGAGGCTGGAGGGAGGCCGGTCGTGTCGTCGCTCGCTCTGCATTCGACCGCTAACGTAATAATTTATTTGATTTTGCAGCTTCACAAATATTTTCCTATATTCGTCTCTTATTCTGTTCACTTCGTTGTTGATGTGGGTATCTTTTTTTGATATGTACTCCTAAAGAAAACAAAGTAGAAAACAAAGTAAAGTTTGATCTTTTTTAAGTACAATTTAATTTGTCTTGTTGTGGAAAATTTATAAATGCAAAAGCATTACTTATAATTGCATTATTAACTACATTATAATTTTGGACGTGGTAGGGTTTCAAAATCCCCCCGAAAAAGAATTGAACCCACTACAATTAAATTAAAAACAAAAAAAATACACTTACTTTATAAGTTAACGCGGTTCTCTTAACATTTTTATATTTCTCCTGTAACATATGATAGTCGTTCTGCACATTTATGTACTTCTGTTCTAGTTCGGAAATATTCGCTTGTAGCTCCTTCAATTTGCTTCTCAAATGCTGACACTCTTTAGCATCAGAACTTGTCTTAACTCTAAACTCTTCTTTTTCCTTCTTTAATACATTTTCTAATGATCCCAACCGAGATAAACTATCTTTATACTTCTCGGCCCTCTTTTTCCATTCACTCAAATCCTCTCTGGCCTGTTGACTTTCTTTTTGTAATATGTTATGCTCTTTTATAAGTACTGATATTTCATTTTCTTTTGACTCGAGTATTTGAGTCACTTTAGCTCTTTCCGATAGAATAAATTCTTTTAAAGTATCAACTTCTGTGGCTTTCCTTTCTAATAAATCTTTTATTTTAGTAACAGTTGTTAGTTGTTCCGTTTCCATTTCTTTCAAGCGTCTCGCGCAGTTCATTTCTATTGTTTTAATTTCGAGTGTGAATTTTTCCGCTATTTGTTCTCTTATTGCTTTTTCTTTCATCATTAAGGCAGTCTGAAATTAGTAGTATATTACATTTAAAAATAGCTCTCAGAAGAAAAAAGTAATCAAAAGAAATTAAAGTACAGTCAATCTTTATAATTCTTCCGTATGACACAATAATATTGACTATTTTTATTTAATACGATTATTATTATTAATAAATGTTAGTTATAAAAGAAAAGAGACTTAAGATAAAGATAATGTTTCTTTAGTAGAATGTATGACAAAAATATACAATTTTATTAATTAAAAAAAAAAGTCCGCGATATCTATCTCCGTACTGTATATCTATCTCTTATAAATAAGTTTCAATAAGGCATTTTGTGACAAAATAAGAATTGAAAATTGCATTGTGATATTTTACCGTTTCTTATTTAATAAAAAATATTGAAACTTACGAGTGATAGTAAATTTAAATAAAATACTTATAGGTGAAATGCGGGCGAGTGGGCCGTTAGTATTCTTATGTGTGATTGGAACGGAACTTGACTGGGACGATAGTACTGTCATGTAGCTCTCATTATATGTCATATAAGAATATAATATCAAACTAGGATCGGACCAGAAGCGCACCGTAACTTTCAACATAGTGTGGATCCAGCCTTGAACTACTACTAATTTATATACCTTTTCTTCCAAAGACTCATCATGCTCCTGTACCGTTTCTGTTTCAATATTCGTGTTATTTAGTGTGGGATTTCTCTCTTCTGTATTAGTTCCTACAGTGCGGACGTCACTTAGCTTTTTATACCTTTCCATTATATAATTTTGAAAGAATTCTGCTTTGCCCCTCAGCTCCTTCATTAAAGTTTCGTTACTTTCTTGAGCGGCTGAAATTGATTGAAATATGTATTTAACTTCATATTGTAGCTTTGTGTGCTGCAGGAACCAAGATAATGAACATATTTTCAAGACACTCCATTTCCCAATTTTTAAGACATTGCGTGTAAGTTCATTTCCTCGAGTGAGAAATCGAACCTGCAACCGTCATGCTTATAGTCATACTCTATGACACAACGCCACTACGGCCTCTCGATAGTAATTTAGTTAATAAAACTATTATTTAAAAAAATGTCTAATACAACTAACTACCACTAGTTAATTGAAATAAACAAATTATCAATAACCACAAAAAATCGAAAACATTAAATATTATACCTATTTTAACTTGACATTTGACTAGTTGATCCTCCAGGTTGCGGATGCGCTTGAGTTGCTGTTCGCAGTTGGCGCACGCCTCCATTTCCTTACGCATCGCTGTTTTTTCATCTGAAATAAAATAAATTTTCTTACTGTGTGTCACTTCATTTCTAACTAAGACAATTCATTTTTCTCTTTTATAAAATTTTGATAAAATATTTATTTAAATTTATATATTTTGATAAAATATTTATTTAAATTTATATTCCCATTTCCTCGCTCTGGTGTAGACGCAAAGCGCGCCGTTGAGTTCTGCCACCCAATAAAGCAATGCCTCCAGAATTCGGCAGAAAAAGGGGGAAGGAGTGTTTTAACACTAGGTTCCCTCTGCCACAGCGTGAAGCTGATTTATTTATTTTTTATTTTTGTAAGTTCAAAGCAAGTCGCGGCGCCAAGGTCCGGTACTCAACATGCAATGCTTCGAAAATTGTATGTTATATGGGGAACAGACTTACCTCTGCCTAATATACTATGTGCGAAAAACAGCGTAAAACTAAAAAACCTAATTAACGTGTAAATTTCTTTTTCGTATATTATAAATATTACAAAAGTACCTTCTAAGAATTTATTTAGTTTATCGGTGAATTCCTTCTGTTTGTCAGTAAACTCTTTCTGCAGTTCAGATATTCTCCTGTTGGCTCTATCTAACTCATCTTTCGAGTTTGTTAGATCTAACGTAATTTTCTCCACATGTCGTTTCTCTTTCTCTATTCTTTCTATGTAATCCCTTTCTTGAGACTTGTATTGGTCGAGTTCTCTTTGTGTTTTTATTTGTACGTCCTTTAGTTCCCGAGATATTGAGTCTCGTGCTGTGCAGACCTGTTATTTAAAAATAAATAATATGAAATTTTAGATTAAATTAAATTTTAGAATTTGTGTACAAATGGAGTAAATTATTATGAGGTAATTAAATGAAGTTTTAAAAACTGCATATTTCATTTAAATTTTGTTCCCCACTTTCTGACGAATTCTGTAGGCATTGCGTGTTGAGTGGCAGAACTCAACGCCGCGCTTAGCCTCGACACCAGAGCGAAGAAATAGAAATTTCACTATTTATTTATGTTATAAACAATTTTTTAGAGAACAAAAGTACCTGTAAATACAAAGTTTTCAATTCGCCATTCTCTTTAAGCGTCTCTTTTAACTGTCCATTGTATTTCTCGAGTTCCCGCAGGAGATCGGCGTTGGCTTCTTGTACGAGGGACGCGCGACTTCCCTTCTCCGATTTTAACTTGTCATATTCCATTTCGAGTTCTGTATACTTCAGTTCCAACTGTTATAGGAAAAAATATATATAAAAACATACATGCAAAAATTATTAATCCAAGTTAAGCTTTAAAAAAAAAAACAGCTTCACGCTGTATCCCGCACACAGCAGGGTAGGCAGAGGGAACGTAGTGTTAAGACACTCTATTCCCCACTTTCTGCCGAATTCTGGAGGCATTGCGTGTTGAGTGGCAGAACTCAACGCCGCGCTTAGCCTCGACACCAGAGCGAAGAAATGGAAATATAAATTTAAGTAAATATTTCCTCTCCTCGAGTGGGGTTCGAACCCACAACCAGTCGGTTTTACAGTCGCACTTCGTGCCACTGCGCCACGACTGGCCTCTGCTTTGCCCCTCAGTAAGTTAAGCTTTAAATTTATTATATATTAAATAAATGTCAAGAAAATATATAAAACATATACAAATCTTTCGTTACGAACCGAACCCACAATGTTTGTGGGTTTGGTTACCTAGTATAAGAATTGGGCCCAATAAATATCATACAGGGTGAAGTTAGAAACATATCTCCTTTGTATCAAACATTTAAAATATACTACATTTTTGTAAACTAATAAAACAAGCGTCTTGTACATAAAAATATTTAATAGTATAATATTATATTATAAAATTATATTACCATAATATGTCTACTGCTCACTAAACACTGACTCACGTGAAGTAAGGAAAGGGAGAAGTTTGTCCGAATTACAGATAGTTCAGTGGGATAGAGTGGAGAAAGGAGGAGCCTGCCTGCCGCTGCCACATACATGAGAGAAAGGAAAGCCATATATAGACTGGAGCCCTAACGGTGATTTACGTAGCAAAGCACTTTACTGCCCATAAGAAATTAATCATAAAATAAAAACAACACATAACTTACATTTTTAATTTCATTCCTTAGGTCGTCAGCATGCTTCTTTATCTGTTCGTTCTGTTGTTTGTACGTCACTAACAGTTCACTATCAGAGTTAGTGCCGAGTAGTTCTAATTTGTTTTGGAGCACTGCTAATTTTGAATTGAGTTGCATCTCTATACCTTTCTGTTCTTCCAATTTAGATCTTAAGTCGGACTCTTGTTTACGATGTTGTTCGAGACGTTTTTCACTGACAAATGAAAAATAAATAATTAATTGCAATTAACTGTTTCAGCCAGTTTTATAAGGATTTTAATAGATAAGAAAAATAACTGCATATTTTATTTTATTGTAAGTCGTCTTTAGCCCTTGCTTAAAAAATTATATTTAAAAGAGGAATGTAAGAAATAACCAAAGAAAAATACGTACCGTTTATTTATTTCTTCTTGCATATTGGATAGTTTTTGTAGCTGTTGTTTGTATCTGCTTAAAACTTCTTTAAGCGTGGCCAATTTTCCAGGAGATGGAGGATCACCTTTAAAGCATTAAGTACGATAAATTAACACATGGGGGTAATTTATGTTTTTAACATAAGAACAAAAAACATTTCCAGGTATAGCAAGGTTGGTAGACCTAGAGCTGTCAAGACTCCAATTCCCACACACCAACCAATTTTAGAGTCATTGCGTGTCGAATTGCGTAACTCAACACTGCACATTCTATTAGTGACTTGAATTAATGTGGAAAGTGGAGAACGGAGGGTCTTATTAATAGATTCTCTCTCGTTTCCTATGAAGCTATTTAGCATAAGCTAATAATAGTACCCATATTATAATTGTCCGGCGTTACTTCAGCCAACACGTGCGCTAGTGCCGTGCGCCATGCTTCGTGCTCTCGCTGCGCTCCCGACACCCTGGTGCGGCACATCACTAGCTCCTGCGCCGTCACTTCTAATTTTGACTGGAATATATTATATGTTTTAATTGTAACCAAATATATAAAGATGTAATTATTATTTTTCAATTACAGATTGTATTCTGCATACAATAGTTGACCTATAATCGAACACACAAGAGTCGAGTGCACTGTCGGACACTGTACTGCTGAGCCATGAAGCCTAATTAATTACGGTTATGTTCTTTAATGTAAAAATACATATATTCAAAGCCATATAACAATAAAATAACAACATAATTATACAGGGTGGAACTGTCAGAACCAATTTAAATGAAACCATAGTTTTAACGGCAAAGTTCAAAATTGTTTAACCTTTAGTATTATTTTTGTAATCTATGTCTAAACTGTTGAGTACCTAAAGAAATTAATCATATATTGATTAGGTATGGGTCTGAAATATTTTACCTTATATGCAGTATTCGTAAATGGGCAGCCCATTCCACCCTGTATAGATGAAATTTAAAAAGATACAAGTTATAGTGCATTAACTACACACTGTCCAGTAAAGAAATGTAAAATTATGAAGTTAGTTCTAGATACAAATCATTTACCCCCAGTTCTTTAACTTGTTCCCTGGCGGCGTTCCTTTCAGTAGTTAATTGCAACACTTTTTCCTTGAGCCTGTTGCTTTCACCATTTAATAGTCGTTTTTGAGCCGCGTCCAGTTCACTGGCCAGTCTGTTTATTGTAGCTCCCTTTTCTACTAAAATTTCTTCTTTTTCACGATCTCTTTCTTTACATCGCTTTTCAAGCATTTTTATTTCGTTGTCCTGAAATATATTTTTTTAAGGTTACTATTACATTTTTTTCAACTTAATGCTGTGTAGGCAAAGGGGACCTACGTTAAGATACTCTATTCCTCACGCTTTCGTCCAATTTTCAAGATATTGCATGTTAAGTAGTTGAACGCATCGTCTATATTTGTACTTGTTACATGACAAGACAGGACGAGCAAAATTAAAATAAATCAATCCTCTCCAAAATCAAATCCGCGAGACTTGGCGTTTACAGTCAGACACTGTGCCGCTAAGCCACGACGACCTCAATATGATATATTAAATTATAATAAATTATTAATAAGAAATCTTTGTGTCGAAGCACAGCGCGGCATCGACTTCCGCTATTTAACACGCAACGCCTCCAGAACTTGGCGGAGAGTGAGGTACAGAGTGTCTTAACACTAACTTCCCTCTGCCTACTTAGCTATGTGCGGGATACAGCGTGAAATTGATTATTATTTTTGTTTTAATTTTAGAAAACTTTGCAATTTTTCACTATCTGTAAAGTACTTAAAGTAAAACGACTTATGTACAATTACAAAAGGCATAATATAGATAGATTTAGCTTACTTTTTCGTCCAGTCTACTTTTAGCATTCATCAAATCATTTTGTAATCTGTCCATTTCTTCACGATGTCTATAAAAAAAAATTATTAATATTAATTTTAAGATTAGTTATTTTTCATACAATTCACTTACATGAGACAATAAAATAAAAAAAAATTGACTTGCTGGGAACCTTACACTAAATATTGTGTTTGTTGCTAACAAATAAAATATAGAGTAGGTATTCAATATCGAAAAAAAATGTACAAAATAAAAGCAAATAGTAATAAAACTTAGAAATCTTAGTATTAACATTTTTTTTGTAAAAAACATTTTTAGTAATGTTTTACAAATACCTGTCTTGCTGTTCTCTGAACAACGCGTCAGTATCATGAGAGTGAGCAACCTGCAAATTACAAAATATTATATTAAAATTTTAAAATATTATTAGTATTTTGTGTTATACTGTGAACGCGAAAGTTGTGGGTTCGATTCCAACACAGAGGGATGATTTTTACATTTCTTTCCCTGGTAGCAATACAAAGCGCGGAGTTAACCGTCGCTAAACACGTAAATTGGATGTTAGTGTAAAGTTGTGTGCTTTCACTCCCTCTCCCTGTCTGCATACCCTGCTGTATGCAGGATATAGCGTGAGCTTAAAGAAATTATAATTTTATGCCATACTTGTATTTTATACAAAAGCATGTTCATATTTTTCTATTTTATAATGTAGTCAATGGACAGCGATCTAATTAATATATACATAGTATGCACAAATCACCTGCATAGTGTGTAATCTTTGCTGAACCTCCTGCAATGCAACATTGGCAGCTCTAAGTTCCAATCTTAGCTGCTGTTTGTCCTCTTCACTTTCAACCAATTTATTATTAAGTGACATTATTTGCTGCTCCAACTCTATCGCCTTATGCTTACTTGATGCTGTTTGAAGATATAAAACTTGTATGTGTGAATTTACAGTTTTGTTTTACTGCTTCAGTTGCCAAAGAGAGCATAGTGTCAAGACACACCAGAATGGAGTGTCTTGACACTATGCTTTCCATCTAATGATGAATGACAGACAAAAAACAAAAAACAAAAGACCTAACAGAATTTCACCTATTTTTAATTTTCATAAAAGGGTTATTATTATATTTTTCTTTTCTTAAGAGTATCAAGTTCTATGGACTACTACCAACATTTTGGAAGCCCTATATGATACATACATAGGTGCAACATGCAGATGTTCCTTAGGAAGTATCTCGCTAAGTAAGGTGGGCATTGAGAACCTAGTGTTGAGGCATTTTGTTTCCCATTAAAACACTTTGGTTCCCCATTTTTAAAATGTCTTAAATTTAATAGATAGTGAATGGCTTGTGATTTCTAGTAACTATAACGTACCAAGCAAATGATGAGCTTCTTCTAGTGATAGTTCAGCTTTGTTCTTATCATGTACGGCTGCAGTAAGACGTGCACGTAGACCATCTATGTCACTATCTAATTTTTCTATTTTGGCAGCAAATTGTTGACACTCTTTTATACTCATCTGATGAATTCAATTTTATTTATTTTTTAGAATATATAGTAGTCTTACGGTAAACAATAATTACAGCAATAAAAATAAATATTTTTAAATCACTTACTTCATACATTACTTTTAATTGTTCATGGTTCATATATTCTTGTCTGGCATCAAAATTGTTAATACCATTTCCTGAAAATTAATATACAATATATATTTTACATTGCCAGTTATTTCTTTATTAGAGATTGAACCCATAACTATTGTGTTTATCCCTGAGCTCACTGCTTCTTATTTGAAAAAATAAATAAATGAAGGATAAAAAACTTAATTTAAAATAATACCTCTAAAATCTTGGGGAAAATAATGATTTTGTCCATCACCGGCTCCATAAGGGCTATATGGCATTTTAGCAGCACTTTCCTGATTTCTTAAATTTTGCAAATGATTTTTTGGAGTCTCACTATATTGTTTAGGTGTTTCAGAAATATGTTGATTTTCTTTTATATGATTTAAGGACTCTACATATGTAGGTGGCAATCCTGATCTTACAGCATGTTGGACTATAAACATTGTTTTATTAAAATTTTCAAATAAACAATTTTATCAAATAAAAAAAACAAATCACAAATACTACTACTATAATGTAGCAACAGGTATCGTAGTAAAATAAAATTTATAAAACAAGAAATCGTTATAAATATTTGTTACTAAAAGAAAATAACATAAGGTTGTATCCTTGCCTCCATTCTGGCGAGTCGCATCTAATGTATAATTTCCACTGCTATTAACAGAGCTATTCTCATCGTCATCGAAAAGGTCATCAAAAGCATTAACCAACTCGTGTTGGAGCTAAAATTAAACAAACATAGTAAATAAACATGTTTAAAATAAGGTTATATTATGATAAAATATTAATTACTTCTTCGTTGCGTCGTTTCTGGTCTTCGATTTCTTCTTGTTCTTCAAGCCTATCTTGAGCACTGTTATTTATGTGAATACTTCCAGCGCCTTGAAACAGGCTCATACCTGGCACTTCCATGATAATTTAATATTCAGATATCAACTATATTTAACAAATATGTATAGTATATTTTAAATATTACGTTCTCATTTTAATAAACCAAACTAAAGCTTGTAAATTATTCGCTGTCTGTTAAGGGTTTTATCGAGTTTATAAAACTTTTCCCACTAATACAAAATGACGTTTAGAATGTATACTTTTAAAGCGTAAACATTACACAAAATAAATTGCCAGCTCTAAAATTTGTTATTTAATACCGTTACAGTATATTTTTTTTTAAGATCGTTTTAAGACGCCAATTAAAAAAAATGCGAATTGGTAAAAAAATATCATTTTTATATTTAATCAATCAGCTTAAAGCTGTATCCCGCACACAGTAGAGTAGGCAGAGGAAACCTAGTGTAAGACACTCCGTTCTCCACTTTCTGCCGAATTCTGGAGACATTGCGTGTTGAGTGGCAGAATTCATCGTCGCGTTTGACGTCCACACCAGATTGAAGAAATGGAAACATAAATTTAAGCAAATATTTAATCACCTCGAGTGGGGATAAAACCCACAAACCCACAAACGGTAGGTTTTACAGTCACACTCTGTGCCACTGCACTACGACTGACCTATTTATATATACATTATTTAATTAGCTATCCCCTTCCATTACCGATACTATTTACTGTGTAATTTTCAGAACATTTCATATACTATTAGGCTAGGCGCATAATATTATTATCAATACAATATAGACAACAATTTTCTTCAACATATGGCCCCGCATACTACACAATATTATTGACAATATTTCGTAGTAAAATCTAACGCATTCGCTCAGTAGCTTTGTTTGTATGCGCACGTGTTAAATATAAAATAGATAGGAGCCAACAAGCCGTTGTTTTAATTATTGCATTTAGCTTACTAACAAAAAAAAAGCAATAAGATTGATCAAATACTGTATGAGAAAAAACATTGAGTTTAATAATGTTATTTTATTTTGTTCCGTTCGTGGTCCAGAGGCACGAAGTGTGACCGTAAACGCAACAGGTTGTGGGTTCAATTCCCGCTCCAGTAAACGAGATATTCAATATTTTCAATTCTTTGCTGTGGTGTTGAGGCAAAGCGCAGCTTTCGAATTCCGCCACTCAACACGTACGTAATTCTTCCAGAAATAGGTGGAAAATGATGTTACTAACAGATGATGATTTAAAAATTTATATAACGATGAGATATAGCTGCTATAAAAAAATATTCTCTCTATTTGGTTATTTTTGTAAATAATATGCTTTATATATTTTTTTTATGCAGCTTTTTTAACGCACTATTTTTCTTGGCTTTATCGGAATACGCAGCATAGCTCTGGATAAGTTTTCCATGTTTCGATAATCTCTATTAAATATTTTAGCATTTTTTAAAGTGTTATTCCACTCTTAGGAAAGGAAAATATTTCTATTAAATATTGTTTTTCCGAGGAAGTAGTCAACATTATTTTCGATATTTACACTGTTTTCGTCGTCCATATTGGATAAAAAGCACAAAAGCATCCGTTTCCATAGAAGTCTTCGTTCAACTAAAATAATACCGCAAGCCCACACACGGCAATTTCAAAATTGACAATAAGCCTGCCCCCATTTTAGTGTTATTCCACATTTAGGAAAGAGAAATACTTATTTAGAAAACGTATAAAAATTTGAAGCATGTAACGCTGAGTAAGGAGCGTAAATCGAACTCCTGGAAACCAACCAGGTCCCGCTACATTCATTTTTTATATCTATTTTCTAAATAAGTATTAGGCCAGTCGTGGCGCAGTGGTACAAAGTGTGACTGTAAAACCGACTGGTTGTGGGTTCGATCCCCACTCGAGGAGATAAAATATTTACCTAAATTTATATTTCCATTTCTTCGCTCTGGTGTCAAGGCAAAGCGCGGCGTTGAGTTCTGCGACTCAACACGCAATGCCTCCAAAATTCGGCAGAAAGTGGGGAACGGAGTGTTTTAACACTAGGTTCCCTCTGCCTACCCTGCTGTGTGCGGGATATAGCGTGAAGCTAATTTAATTTTAATTTTTTAAATAAGTATTAACCCTGCCTCCTCCACTATTGTCGTTTCGAAAACAACATTTCTATAAATTAATAAGAAATATTGGACAATATCAAAAAACCGGCCGCACAAACACAATATTATTGACAATATTATTGCACGTGTGCGGTCAGGCTACTAGCTAATATGGAACTGAAAGAGGTGTGATTAGGTAGAGCAGTTAAAAAGAAAGGAGTTCATATTTTTGAAATTCTATACTTTTTACTATAACGAATAAAAAAATATTATCACTTCTCTATAATAATCATTTTTTTTTCATTGTATATAATATAAGTTATATTATTAAAAATAGGCTACACTCTTTATATTTTAATGAATGGAAAGCTTTACTCGTTAATATGTTCACCGATAAGCTGATAATAGATTGAACTGAGATGTTGCTAACAGCGTACGTAAGAACAAATCTCAAGGCAAAATCACGTAATAGTACAAAATAACAATTCACAGCTGCAAATTGTTTTATATATTTTTAATAAAATGTCGTACAAGTCTATAAGTTATGTTTTATTTGATATGGACGGGTTATTATTAAGTAAGTGTATTAGGATAATAATAAGATATTTGTATAAATTTATATGAAAGGTGAATTTATGTGTATCGATATATATGTATATATACTCAACACGCAATGCCTACAGAATTCGGCAAAAAGTGGGGAACGGAGTGTCTTAATCTAGCTTCCCTCTGTCTTCCTGCTGTGTGCAGGATATAGCGTAAAGCTGTTTTTTTTATATACCTTTATTTTATGTGATTCCACTTTCAGATACAGAAGATTTATATACATTAGGATTTCAAGAAGTTGCGTCTAGATATAACAAAGAATTTACTTTTGATTTAAAATGTAAAATAATGGGCCAGCAGAGTAAAGAATTCGCCGGATCCATTATAAGTGAGCTAGAATTGCCGCTTTCTGTTGATGAATTTCTATTTGAGACGCGAAAAATATTTAATGATCTATTTTTACACTCCAAAGTAATGCCAGGTAAATTAAATATTAATGTGAAAATTTCAGATGCAAGATGATAATAAGATGATGATAACGCAAGAGCATAGTGTAGATTGTAAATGTGATAAGTGGTGAGTTCGATTCCCACTCGAGGATATGAAATATTTAATATTTTGATTTCACAGCTCTGGTATAGGGGCAAAGCGGGACATTGAGCTCCGCCTCTCAATACGCATAGTCTTCAGAATTCAGTGTGGAGCGGAATGTCTTAAATATTAGTCTCCCTCTGTTTACCCTACTACATGCGGAATACAGCGTCAAGCTAAAAAAGCTAAAAAATCAAATATTATAATAATAATTAAATGGACTGTTTCTTTCTGTATTCAAGGTGTTGAGAAACTGTTGCATCATTTAAACAAACACAAGATTCCTGTAGGTTTAGCTACAAGTAGTAGTAAAGAAACCTATGATTTGAAGACTTTAAGGCATCAAGAACTTTTTAATTTACTGCCATACAAAACGTGGGGTTCTTCGGATCCTGATGTAAAGAAGGGAAAGCCCTACCCAGACGTTTTTCTGGCAGCTGCTAGTAAATTTCCTGACAAGCCGTCTCCAGAAAAGGTACAACAACACTTTATCAACTTTATCCATATGCTACGTATTGTATTGTATCGTATACTTTTCGTATATAGAGATACTGCATTGGGTTGGATTCGTTTAAATATTGTATAAAATAATTAGGGCAGTTTGATTAGAGAACTGAGTGAACTGAGCTTTAATTAAAGTTCGTGGTTTTTTAAATATATTTTATAGCGATTACTGCAATAACTGTTACAGTTAAAGCTAAGACGCTATTAGTACTATATCGTTTGTAATAAATTAAATTTTAAACATATTATATTTTCTAGTGTTTAGTATTTGAAGATTCGATAAATGGCGTAAAAGCCGCAGTGGCCGCTGGAATGCAAGTTGTAATGGTACCAGATAGACGCCTTGATCATAACCTTGTTCCTGAGGCAACTCTAATTTTAAACTCTATGGAAGATTTCCGGCCGGAATTGTTCGGTTTGCCGCCATACGATGACTAATACGTGACGTTAAAAAAATAAAAAAAAAAAACCACAGAAACATTTTTGATTTTATTAAAACATTCCAATTACTCTATTAGAAATTTATTAATAAAATTATACAAATACGTAAAAGCATAATAATAAATATATATAAAGCTAATATGACTTTTATTTGTCACCATTAAAATAATAATTTGCAGCGCTAATATGATTTTTTAAATTTTAAATTAGGTTTAAGACATTTTGTTTTAAAACAAGAATACATGGAAAATGAAGTGAAAATACTTATGTTAAAATATAATGCTTGTGTTACAGTGACATAGCACATAGTTCTTATTATATTAAAAATAATAATTATGTTGATGCTTTTCTTCAGTCTTTTGTTACATAGAATTCTTTTCAGTTTTCCATATGCTATTGTTTTGAAATCAAAATGATGTACTAGCATAATGAAAATTGATTTTCTGTTTTAGAAGGTAAAATATTTTAAACCCATACCTAATGAAACTAATTAAGATACCTCAACAGTTCAGATGTAGATTTTTTTCATTTTAGCATGTTTATCCATACCTGTATTTCGTGTGACGTAATTACGCAAGCAATAATGTAAACACATACTAGAAAAAAAATTGAGTTAATTATTTTTTTAGCTTCACACTGTAACCCGCATGTAGTAGGGTAGATAGAGAGAGAGAGCCCAGTGTTAAGACACTCTATGTCTCCACTTTCTGCCCGATTCTGGAGGCATTGTGTGTTGAATGACTCTTCAACTCAACCCCCACGGGGTTGACACCAGACACCAGAGCGATGAAATGAAAACATTAAATATTTAATTTCCTTGAGTGATCGAATCCATAATCTGTCACGCTTACTTGTCACGATTGGCCACAATAACAATAATTTTATTAAAACATCGCACAATTCGCACAAACAGTTTATTAACACACATCTACACATATATTATTAACAATGTGATGAGGTAACTTCTCAAAATATTTACTACATACCCGTAAAGAACTATTAAGTACAGTATTTGGATATGTTTTTAAACATCCTAATATAAAAACCAAATACAAATGGTTCATTTACATATTTTTCACAGAAAAAGCAGTGATTAGAATATATAAATAAAATAAATATATGTAGCTGATTGAATAAGTCTCACTGTATCTCTTAATTCATTATCTTATTGTAAAAAACAAAACAATAAAAATAATTGAAATATAACAAATTCATAAAAGTTAAGTCATTTACACAATATGGTAATATCGATCTGGTAAATAGTTTTTTTTATAGTTAAAATAAGTAAATAAGATGTCACATAACTCAAATAAACTAAATATATCTAATTGAAAATACCTAATGGTATCTTATAAATTATATTACATAAAAAATACAGAAATATAGCATATATTTATAAATCTGTTCATATAATTTTAATATAGCAATATTAAAAAAAGTAATAACTGTCACAAAAAATATTAAACACTGGGCTTTAATATACATGATTAAAGAGTTTCATAGATTTAAAGAGCATAATAGAGGTGCCTGGTAAATATTTTAAACACCCAATCAATTTACTTTAATGATTTAGGTAAACTTCTAAATTTCTATTGTACTGTTAGATGATACTATTTATATAATATAGTAATATGTTACTGTAATTGAAAAAAAGGTTTTCTATGTATTTAAATTTCATTTGTCTTTTTGTGGGTAAGATTCAGTATGCAAATCGTATTAGTGTGATCCCACATCTAAGCCCCAAAAAAGAAAGTGGTGGGATAATTATTTTCAGTACCTAATGAATGGTGAATTTTTAATTGGGTATTCAACATTAATTATAGGCTGGTAAACCAAAGAGCTCTGGTTCAAATTCTTCTAAGGAATTAAGTACTAATGTAGCAGATTTCAGTTCCTCTCTATCTATGCGTGGATCAGGCACTGCAACAACTTGCATGTTAGCAGCTAAAGCTGCTTTCACCCCATTTACAGCATCTTCAAAAACCAAACACTAAAACAATAGAAGTATATATTTTAAACTGTGCTGTGCTATATTTTATTTGTACATGAAAATAATTATTCTCTCGAGTGGAAATCAAACCCACAACTGTTGTATTTACAGTCAGATGATGCATCTTTACTAAATGCATTATTTATTTTTGATTCACTAAAAATGGTACTTATAATCAATATTTTCACTTACATTTTCAGGTTTAGGATTGTCTGGAAACCTAGATGCACAGACTAAAAATATTGCTGGGTCTGGTTTCCCTTTAGTTACTTCAGGATCCGAGGATCCCATTGTAAGATGGTGAAAATTTTTCAAAAAATCTGTATGGTCTTTCATTTTTAAGGCTACACTTTCTTGACTGGAACTAGTTGCTAATGCTATTTGTACATTATTCTTATGTAGATGTTCTACTAATTTTTGAGCCCCTGAAAATATAGAGCATGTAAATTCACTTAAATATTTTTCTTTACATCTATTCTGTATCTAACCCTGCTGTAGCATGGTAAAATATTTATTTCAAAATGTAACAAATCTATCACCTGGCATTAATTGCACATTTGTAAATACTTCTTGATTAGCTTTCTGACAATCGCTCATGAATTCCTCTACAGTAATAGGTAAATTTAATGCCTTAATAATTTTTTCAGCACATTCATGGCCTTGAAATCCTAATAATGTCGATTTTATTTCCCAGGTAAATGTTTTATCATATTTGGCGCATACTTTTGAAAAGGCTTCAGTGTAAAGCCTCTCAGAGTCTGAAAACATAAAAGATTTAAATTATTACATGACGTTAGCTTATGCAATTATAATATACAACAGAATCATGAATTAAAATACCTATAAGCAGACCATCCAAATCGAATAGCACATGTGAAACTTTTTTAAATTGCATTTTTAAGTATTTAATTTAAAAATCCTTTTAATTTAAGATATTCCTTTAGCATATAAGCTTAAAGAAAAGCGAGTATGTTCTAAAACGTAAATTGGTAGCAAATTAGAAATCACAATCCACTTTTTCAATGATATTAAGAAACACTGTGACGTGCTATTTATACCAAATTGTGCAATCAGATTTTTTTTAATTCAAACTGAAAAATATGGAAATGTACTTGACAATTAGCATTGTGACACTGACATTGATTTTGAAACTTCTTCCGGCGGTGTTCTTATTTAATAAGCATTTATTCTCCATTCTACGCAACTTTCTGGGCTTAAATTAGGCATGGCACCCAAAAAGCTTTCAATTAAAGAACATAAATTATATAATTAAATGGAACTAAGATTTTTGTGTGTTAATCATTAAATTGTCCAAGTTCTTTTTTTAATGTATAACTTATATAATTAATTTATCACAATGCACACAGGATTTTTCTATGAAGTCGCAATTTTTATTAAACTTTGCATTTTATTACTATTTCTAGTTAAATATTTGAATTATAATATAAAAGGCACATTATTGAGGGTAGTATTTCCATTTGTATTCTCTCGGAGTATATGCCTATTTTTTTATATATAATAATAATGCACACTATATACTCGTACATATGTCTGTAAATATAAAACGAAAGTAAAAGACCCTTTTTTCAACAGAACACACCAATAACACTCAATGGAGAATGTAATGAGCACAAACTTAATTTGTTTACAATAGGCAATAAAAGCTTCTATCAACCATTTTTTTCATCATCAGAAAAAAAGTAAAGAAAAAAAAAATTGTTCATTAATCCAGATGTATAAAAAAGAAATTTGGCAGAAAGGTACACAAGTTAAACATGTTATATAAGAAAGTGTCATCAAATTTTATGTGAATAGAATATTAAAATGGACTTAACTTATAACAATACAAAGGCCTGGATGAGTTCGGCTCCCTCTCTATTATTATAAGCAATTAGTGTCGAAAAAATATGCGTGACTCGGCGGAATATTTTTAATCTTATATACGATATAATCTAAATTATTTATTTAAATATTATAGTATTATTTCCTCGCTCTGATGCCGAGGCAAAGCGCGGCGATGAGTACCACCACTCCCCAGCAGAATTCGGTGGAAAATGAAGAACAGAGTGTCTTAACACTAATATACCTCTACCTAGCCTGCTGTGTGCAGGATAAATAAAGCTGATTTGATTTTTTAATTTTAATTTTTATTAATTCCAAATTATGTTTTTTTTTTGTCTTAGATGCCCATTCCGTTGGCAAATTTAATGTCATACTTTTCCCAACTATCGTTCATTGATTAATACATTGAAAATTTTGTTCATGAACTCTACATTTATAAAAGTTTTTTGAATAAGAGATTATATCCACTCACATATAGCTTTCATACGAAAGACTATGTTTAGCAAAGTTACAATAAGGTGAATTTATCAAGAATTTTTGTAGGCGCTTATAATTTATTAGTGTTTGGAGGTTAAAACCATATTGTTTGGAAATGGATAATGTCATTTCTAATAAAAAAAATATAAACACAGGATACAGTGTGAAGCTGATTGAACGTCTCTGTATCCCATTTATAATCAGTTACACAAATGCAAAGCTCAGCTTAAGCTTCGCAAACACGACTTACAAAAAAAAACTGTCTCAAACGTGTGCTCTGTAATAGATGTAAAGATTATTTAGATTTTATATTACCTAAATCTCTTGTACCTTGTATGTACAAGGGATTTAGGTAATATAAGGTAGGTATAGTTATTTTTTTCCCCAAAGCTACAGTTATTAGGTAATATTATATTAACCAATTATAAAAACTTATGTTAATTTAAATAGTTTGTCGCTTTTATTACCACATTAATGTCTTATATACGTGCATTTATAATATTTGTTTTGATGTATCGAACCAAAAATCAAATTTATTTGTATGAATGGAGACATATAAATTAATTAGTATCAGATAAATAACTTTTGTCGTAGCCATCGACATTCAGGCCATTAAATTTTAGCTGTGGGTTAATTGATATAGGTGTCCTCTTCTTTGTCGGTAGTTTTTCATTTTTAAATGTCATACCTATTTGATACTTATTATAGTGTGCGTTATATCGAACAAGTTCGATGTGTGCGTTATATTGAATAAGTTTAACTTGCAAAAGCACAAGTAGACCACCCAAAATTACATTTCAAGCTGTCTGTAAAGCGACGGTTGTAGGTTCTATCCCCTCCCGGGGAAATGATTTATTACTTTGTTATATTTTTATTTACTCTCTTTGGTACCAAGACAAAAAGCTCACGTTGAGTTCCATTACTCAAAACGCAATACCTCAAAAATTAGGCGGAAACGGAGTGTCTTAACACTAAGTTCCGTCTGTCTACTCTGCTATATGCGGGATACAGTGTGAAAAAAAAGAATTTTTTTTTAATTACACAAACCAACCTACCCACCCCTACTGCAAATTTAAAAGACGAAACTATAATTATAATAAGATATTTTACAGTATACCACTGCGCCACGTTGACCTCAAAAAATAAAAGATCAATATATTTCAACTCTATACAAACATATATTTAGGTAAGTCGTACATGTTATACATGTTTTGTTCCTTGTTAAAATATTTAAAATCTAATAGCGCGATAAGAAAATAAAAAATGGAAAAAATAAAAATAAAGCAGCAGCAGTTATAAACTTGATGATGTTAATTTATATTTGAATATTATTTATTGGAAGTAGCCATATTTATTTATTTTTATTAGTTTATAGCAAAGCAATTAAAAGATTAGAATTGGATACGATTTTAATAGGGTTTGTTACGGTTGTGCATTATACTCGTCTCAAGGTTTATGCGCGGATGGTTTTTTGCACCGAAAAATTTACCCAGCCATGCGGCGATTTTATAACGACAGTTAATTTTTGGAACATAGAGTATATAAGTAAAAATATATTAGGTATTTTTTTATGCTCGTGTTGTTCTTTATGATTCTGTACCTTAATAGGTAAAAACGGAACCCTAATAGGATCACTTCGTCGTTCGTCTGAACGTCTGTCAAGGCTTTTTATCTCAAGATCGCGTGGAGGTATCAAGCTGAAGTTAATATTAAATATTTAGGTCTTAAAAAATCAAGCGTCTAAAATAACGTCAAGAAAAGTTATGAGCATTGATATCGATTTTGATGCATTTTGTACGAAATTCGCTGCGTTATAAAAACCTATAGATATAGTACTTCCCGTCCACCTGCAGTTATGAAATTTGGCACACCGAAAACTGTAGTTCAGTTCAAAGAAAATTAAAGTTAGCTGGTCAACTTTTATGACTCCTATTTATCTGAAATTGGTACGGAAGACGTTAAGCGAGTCCGACTCGTACTTTACTGATTTTTTTTTATTTATGTCTCATGTTATAAGGATAGCAGAGTATTATAAAAGCTCGTATTTTTGATAATAGTTCCCTTTTCATCTGTTTAAAACAAATTGCCAAGTGTGCCGGGTGGAATTTAATGCAGTGCCTCGTAATGGATATATTGATTTACAAGAAAACTCATCAATGTGATATAAACTTCAAAAGTACCTAAAGTATTCACGCTGCGTATCCCACTTGGAATACAGTGTGGAACTCAATACGTGAGCAGAGTAGGCAGAGGGAGTGAGTGGGCTAGTGTTAAGACACTCCACTTCATACTTTCACCGAATTCTGGAGGTATTGTATGTTGAGTGGAGAGAGCCACACCAGAGCGAAGAAATTAAAATATTAAATATTGTATTTTCTTGAGCGGGAATCGAACCCACAACCTATACAGTCACAAGCTCGCGCCACGACTGGCCTAATTAATTAGGTGTGAATAATACTGATTGTAAGATGCGTGTGAGTGGGTATAATTTGGAAGATGAGACTGTGATAAAGAAAGAAATGTTTAATATTTAATTGTATTTATTTGCATATATAACTAGATTATTAGGAATTGATCGCGAGTTCAATTGTCAAGTGGTATGTGATGTTCGGTTTGTAATTTTTTATAGTAATTTCTTGCTTATGTAATTTATATCTGTTATAGAGAAGATAAAATAAATCAGAAAGAATCACACAACAGGATAGGCAGGGGGTACCTAGTGTTAAGACACTCCGTTCCCTAATTTCTGCTGAATTTTGGAGGCATTGCGTGTTGAGTGTCAGAACTCAACACCGCATGGAGTTGACGATGTAAATTACGTTCTATCTCCACTCGAAGCTTCATTTGAGTTTATAAAGATCCAATTAGGTTTTTTTCTTCAGCTCAATTCTCAACCTACCATTACAAAATTAAAAGGCATAATTATGATTATAATGACATATTTAAAAATGGTATTTAAAAATATGAGAGGAAACTTAGCTTACTTAGCATTCCATGGATGCCGTACCGGGACCATCGCGCTGCAAGGTAAGGAAGAGCAGTATCTGGGGTTAGTATACATTTAAGTTGCCCCTTTAAAATGCCAATTAACACTTGCCGCCACCGTCCAAGATCCTCTCTACTTGACCAAAATAAGTTATAATAAAAAAAATAGCCTAAGTAAAAAAATCATATATATTTTTTAAATTTTTAACGATTTTATAAAATTTTACGTTACAAAATGGACGGAGAGTGCCTGTCACGTTCTCAAGTTTGTGCCCATTTTAATATTATCTATAACATGTCGGGCGGTCGATGTTTCATATTTTTGAGCTGAAAATTTTGTGAATAAGTACTAACCCACATCTTGGTATAATCACGTAGTCCTGTCTTTCCTCGTTTCCTGAGAAAAGTCCTCTTTAGGTGTTCCACAATACACGTTAAAATATGCATGACAAATTTTAACTTTCTAAATCCAACAGTTTTGGAATTGTTTTTTGTCTGTCAGTTTGTTACGGAAGAGTTTTATGTAAATAGATAATGACTTTGCCATTCTCTTGATTGAACTCCATCGCGATACATATCACCTAGTACCCATCTGCTAATATGGCGTTAGCATAAAAGAATTACGACACAATTTAGTATAAAATAATGCACTACATTACGTCTACGTATTGTTATGTATGAAATGTGAAAACATCAGCTTTATCCAAATTCGGATAGTGTTATAAATAAATCTAAAGACTTAAAGATATGATATAATGTTTAACAAAAAATTACCGACTTCTTCATTTTCAACTGGATCCCATAATCGGAACCTAACCAAACTCTCATTACACCCTCTAGAAGTGTATGTTCTCCAATAATAAAAAATCTCAAAATCGGTTGGCGGGATATCGGGTTTATTAGCCCATTTGTCGCGCTCATATTTAATGCAAATTTAAGACTTATATAATTTTCTCATGGATGCCATTGTTAGAATTTGACTAAATTATAAAGAGATTGAATTAAACTTTAAATAATAAAAGAATTATCAAAATCGATTCACTCAGTCAAAAGTTCTGAGGTAACAAACATAAAAAAAACCAATAATAAAAATAAAGTAAATTGATAACCTCTTCCTTACGAACGTCGGTGAAGAAAGTTTAATTTGAATTGATGGGACTAGTTATTATTTTTTCCCACTTTTGCGTGTACAAACTATAAAATATGTTGTCTGTGATGCTAGCCATTGAGGAATACCCTCATTTGAAGCAAATTCTGGAATAAAAATTATGTTCGATTTGTCACAAAAATGAAATGTGATGTAAAATTTTAACCCTGTAGGATAGAAATTATTGGCAGGTTGAAATATCTGACTAGAATAAGCAAAAGCCAATCTCACATCCATAGTGACTGAAGGCGAAGTGGTTATGCATTGGATTTCCACTTGGATAATGATAGGCAAAGAGAGTTAAGACACTCCGTTTACCACTTTCTGCAGAATTCCGTAGTATTGCGTAGCTGTATTCAACGTCGTTGTTTGCCTTGGTATGAAATTGGAGGAATTAATTAATAGAAATTGGACTCTGTGTAGCGTTTACGGTCACACGTTTGTGCCCCTATACCATAACTGGCCTAGAGAATGAGTATATTTAAATTAATTTCTGTCTGGTGGATAAAGTGCGGCGTTGACTTCCGCAACTTAACATAATCGAGTAATGTCTCGAAAAATTAAACGGAAATGGAGTGTATTATCGTTAGATTCTACCTACCCTCAAACACGAAGCATGAGCAACATGAGGCGTGAACAAGCATGAAGCTATTTTTTTGAAGCAGTCCTAAATTTTTAAATATGTAAGTATATCAAAAGATAGATAAAGTTTTAAATATCAACCACAGATATTAAATTAAATAACATAATAAAATAAATGTATAAATAAACAAATACATTTTAGTTGCACCTTTTAAACTGGTACGTAGACACGTCTCACATATCATTATCACAGCGTCTAGGTACTAAGTACTTATCGTTAATTATTCTAATAAAAATTATCTTAAATACATACAAAAGTATGTAGAACTCATATGTTTGTTTAGTTGTATTATTAATATGTTATTTGTTTATTTTTTATCATTGAGCTGAGCGAAGTGAAGTTCTTAACGGTCAACGGAACGGAAGTGTGCTTCGTTGTAATGCTCCTCCTCTCCTCCTCCTAGAGCGTTAAACCTACAGCTTAAAATTTGTTGGTAGGTTTTGAGTAAATGGTCCAAATTTGTCCCATAGAGTGAAGCTGTGGAACGTTTTGAAATTCACGCGCACAGATTGAACTTTGACTAACCTAACCCGGCGCGTGCGGACAAAACAGAAAATTTCGCAAAATTTTGCGCAGTGCACAGTATGTTGCGGATCCTTGTATATATATATATACAAGTAATAAAATAATTTTGAAATATATAGGAAAATTGTATCAATAATAGGGTCATTGCTTTATAAAAAAACATACTCACGCAAAAGCTATTTATTTATGTATAATAGAAAGATATTTGACGTATGTTATACTTAAGTATGTATATCCGGTAGCAAAAGCAAATTTAAAAAGGTGTAAAAATTATTGATAATTAAAAACCAAAAAGCTCTAAGAACCTAATCTTTAGGGACCAGACTGTTCTGGGGTGGGCACGGTCCACCACCTCCACCCGGCGTCCCCTTTTTCTACGCCGATGGATGCCACAGATGGACATACAAATATACACATATAAAAAGGCACGTCAAATGTATAACACCCCATGTTTTCAATGGGTGTTAAAAATATACCACAGTTGAATGTAAATCCTGTCTTATTCCTATTATAAAACACGCCCAAACGCTGTGACCGATAAGTTTATAGCTAAAAATAAATTACAAATACATATGTATATATATCGTGATTTATCTAAATTGTAATGTAAGCAGAAAAAAAGTTATCTAATCAGTAATTGTTTAACGAGAGCTCGTTAAAAATGTATACTCGTCGTGGTGATGTATCCGTAGGTAGGTAGAGAAGATCCGTGTCCCCTTAGGACAGCTGTACCTAGGGACAATGATGGATTTACTTCAAATTTGACTTACTTTGATTTACTTCAAAAAAATAAGTGCCACAAATGAACCTCGCGGTCTTTTGTACCCAACATCTGGATCGTACCCGGAAAAGTCGGATATGTGGAATGTTCACGTAATTATCAATTATTGATATATTTTTTTCTTTATCTCTTTTCATCTATGTTCCGAGTGGAGAATTTGAGGTAAGAGAACTTATATTACCCAAGCATGGTAGTCAGCCTATGTGTTTATGTTATTTATTATTTTTGCTATTTTTTGATCGATTATTAAATCAGTTTACATAAACTCACTCCATTAATAAAACAAATTAATTTTGTACCTTGGGGCTGTCTCAATGATTATTTTTGTGTTCCCATATATATATACATATTTCGTCACTGTCCGATAGTAGAAGACGTGATTTTACCCTGGGACAATATAACAAAATCAGTTTTAATTTTTTTTTTATATTCAAAAATATATTTATAATAGTTCTATATATATATACCTATTTATGAATTATATATATAATTTCAAGTTAATTAAAATAGAAGTTGTGTGGAATTGAAGAAAAATGTTCTAAGGTACAAGAATCTCCCTACATATTTTTCGACGTATCGTAGAACCACTCGTACGGTAAACGTAGGTCTGCAAATAAAAATTAAGGCTAGTTGTGACGCAGGGGCACAAGAGTGCGACTTTAAACGCAACAGATTGTGGGTTCGATTCCCAGTAAGGAAAATAAAATATGATATATAAGTAGTTTTAAAATTTAGACCGAATTTTCGATCCTAAAAGAAAAAAAATTCAAATACGTGTATCACAAAATCTAGGCAAATGAAGTCGCGGGCACTCGCTACGAAAAAAATAACAAAATATACGCTTTATCGATGAAAAAAATGTATTACTTGCTCAATGAAATCATTATATAAATAAACATTTACCTAATCTTTAAATATTTTTGGTAAACACACCAGAATCTCTTTGATAATTGATTAATGTTGTAAGAAATAAAGCCAATATTCTATTACTCTAAAATTGTATAACTTCAAGTTGTTAAAAAGTAAAAATTATTTAGTAAGTGCCATAATATGAAAACAAAACAAAATGTTGTAGACTGGAGACTAGAACCATCATATATATTAAATCAGCTTCACGCTGTATCCCGCACACAGCAGGGTAGCCAGACGGTACCTAGTTAAGACACTCCGTTCCCCACTTTCTGCCGAACTGCGCTTAACCTCGACACCAGACCGAAGAAATGGAAATATAAATTTAAGTAAATATATCAATCTTCTCGAGGATCGAACCCACAACCAGTCGGTTTTACAGTCACACTTTGTGCCGCTGCGCCACGACTGGCCTGGCCTGTATTAGATATATAAATGCAATGGAAAACAATCATTATGTCACCATATTACTAATATATCAGAACATCAATATGTCTTTTTTTTTATTGCCACTTTTAAAAGCAATATAAATATTTTTTTTCCTCGACTCGAACAGATAGTCTCGGCTAAGTTTAATGACTTATTTTAATATCAGTTACTAACTTTCCTGGCATTTATCTAATTATAATATACAAATATATAAAAGCAATCGTAAAAAAACAACTTATCTTCAACAATATTAGTTGTAACCTTCGACTTTTCCCGTCATGTCTCTCCATTTTAGGTGGTTATTAAGATACTACCGCTGATATGGAGTGAGCTTCGAAGCCAGCACCAAAGCAATATGCATCCGTGACTTCTGCGTGATATTTTCTTTAAAAAAAAAAACGAACAATTGTTTATTGTTTCTGATTATTATTTGTGTTTTTATTTTATTGTAATGGTGTTTTGGAAATGATGATGTCAAAATTTAATATATAATATACAATATTTAATATAAGTACAGTTATAAACAAGTTGATAATCGATGGTGTTTTTTTGGATTTTTTTGTAAGATAACAAAAACGTCCTAGGAAATTTATATATATTATTATGAAAATAAGTAAACATTTATTTTTATATTAGCATCATGGTGTAATGCCGAAAAAAATAAATAAATGAAAAGTCAACGTTCACGCTGTATCGCACACAGCAGGGTAGACAGAGGGAATCTAGTTTTTGGTCACTCCGTTCCATATTTTCCGCCAATTTAATTTTGGGGGTATTGCGTGTTGAGTGGTGGAACTCAACACCGCGCTTTGCCTCGACAGTGCCAGAGCCACAATATAAATTTAAATAAATATTTCATTTGCTCGAGTGGGGATCGAATCCACAACCAGACGCGTTAACTGTCAGACACTTGTGCCCCTACACAGCAACTGGCAGCGCATTAATAAATTAAAGGCTGAAAATAATATATTTATTTACTTATATTTATTATAATAAACAATATTGCAGAAAAACAAATCATACTACTTCAGGCTTTGAAGACAAGGGTAATGGTGTATCTACAAAAAATATAAAAATATGATTTTCTTGTCGAAAGCGAAACGAAAACTTTGTCACAGCGGAGTCTCTGCTCCGGCTTCGATAAATTACAAATGAAATTATTATATAACAAGCAATTGATCACAAATGCATACAAGATTGGTGTCACCGTAGCCTTGAGCTGGATTTTTTGATTTTTTTCACGAGGCCCTTACGATTAATAGGTCGTCGCGATAAATGACCACCGACCATATATATATATATATATAACTTAATAAGTTTGTACGCCCGTCCGTCTGTCCCGTGCAAGTGAGATATCCAAGATCCACAGTTATTAGATCGTGGATGTAGAGCGTGAAGCAAAGCGTTCGGCAAGAAGTAGTATGGTAGGTATATAGGGGCTAAACGTACCGCCGTCACTTCAGTCGCAGTTCGCCAGCTCTCGGACCCTCAGCGTCGCTCTGCCACGCGACCGGCTGTCGGCAAAAAGGAATTTTATATGTACTGTGTGATGTTAGTAAACAATAAGTGTATATATAGAAAGCGCTACGTGAACCCCCCGTCCGTCTTGTTGTAGATTTTAAATGGACAATCATGTCACTTCCGGGAGTTTTCCTTTTTTCCCATTACGTGGAAAGCTTTTGGGTGAGTTTTATGTTCTAATACAACTTTCGCAAAGAGTTATTTTTTTTGTTTTTTTTTAGATTATTCTTTGTATCTTTTAATTTATATATATTTTTTAAATATATGTATTATAATTTATATATTAAATTCATTAGCGTTATTTCATAATATATGACAATTTTATAAATAAGATTTGGTATCAAATAAACTTGTGTTAAATAGATGAATATATATAATCTTGTACTACAATAAAATATATATACAAGAGGTAGCATTTGAATTTACAGAAGAAGCAGCGTGTACATAAGTAAACTATGGAACATTAAAGTTTTTTCTCTTAGTGGAAGCTATACATTATTCACGCATTTTTCTTGTTTATCATACGTTGATTAGACGTTACACCATTATTGCGTGTTTCGGGATCCGTCTTACAACGGTGGTTATATCGGCTTTGAGTTTTTATTACTAACTTCAAAATTGGTTCAGTAAACTGGCAATAAAACGAAAATTTTGTATGTTTTACAAATAAATTGAATAAATATTTAAAGCAATTGCTGGTGATGTTATATTATTTAATAAAAGTAAATAGAAAATTTCACTAAAGTAACGATCTCAATGTATTCTATCGACATAAATTTTATCTTACAATTAAGAAAAGTCGACTACTCATGCGTAGAGCAGGTTACGGTCGGTGGGTTTTCTTTAAAGTTCATAGCTTCCTGCGCAAGTATGTATGTATGTATGTACATAATTGTTTTAATATATAATAACCTTTGCAAAACTATTGAGTGAATGAAACGAGTCCATTTTAAATACGCCATTGAGAAGTCTTTTTTTTTTTGCGTTTAAGATTTTTGTAGTGTCGCTGGACGCAGATTAACTTAATGTTACATATTTCTTTATTAAATTAATTGTAGAATAACATTTATATGAGTAACCTATTTGTTAATGATTCTTACTGTTAAGCTGTATTGTCATTCATATGTTTTTTAGCTATAATATAATTCTATTTAATGAAAAAAAAATTAAAATACAATACAGTCCTCAAAAATAAAAAAAAATACTATTGCGTTTTATTGCTGGCAACTTCTGTCATATTAATAGAAAATATTTATATTAGAAAATTAAAAAGTTAAATAAAAAAATATATATTACATCGAATAAATTAAAATTATTTAAATTTTCTAAATCATCATGCAAAAATATTTGAAATTTTATACTATTTTATAATATAATTATTTTTTTTTACGTCGCCACCAACACAGCACTACAGTGCACTGTGGACACAGCCCAGCGCCAGCAGAAGCAATTCGCAGCTAGTTAACCGCGACGTTGAATATGCAGTATTTGTTCACTCATCACAATTTAATATTCAAACGATCGCTTACTTTTGTTTGATTCAAGGTTAATTTTTTTTTGTCCTATATAATTGATAATACAAATTATAAAACACGCTGCGATATCGGTCACTTGAATTTATAATTACACGAACTACATCTTCTATTTCCAACTCGATTTTAAGAATTATGTTTTAGATTCGTAATAATAACTTCGTTTATGTCTTTTAGATTATTCAGAGACGTCATGGGCCGCGAAATTAATATAAAATTTCCCCAAATTGAGATTTGAACTAGCAGTACAGGCACAAATGTGTGACTATAGACGAGACTAGCTGTGGAGACGCGACTAGCTGTAGGAAATTACGTATCTATTCAAAAAATATTTAGCAAAACGCGGTGTAGATTTCCGCCACAGAAAACAGAATATATTTAAAATTCGGCAGAAAATGGGGAACAAATCTTAAGAACATGTTAGTTTTGCCTATACTACTATATGTCCCACATATATACAGCAATACAGCGAGAAGCTGAAAAAATAAGTTTGTTTTCACCTTTTAGATTGTTCACAGACATTGATTATTATTTGAAATAATTGCACAACTTTCTCCAATTGAAAATTGAAATTTGAACCAACTGTTGTTGAGTAAAATCCAGCACGCTCCAAAAGCGACCTCAGCATCTCAGACTGTTGACATTGTAAAGATTGTTTAAATTGTTCTGTTCTTAAATAACGTTAAATTAACTTCTTCTTCTTCTTCTACCTGGCATTAGTCCCGGCTTTTGCCAGGGTCTGCCTTCCTACTCAACCTACTCCACTTTGCACGGTCTTTAGCGTTAAATTAACTATTTTTAAATAAATAAGCTTCACGATGTCATCTCGCATATAGCAGGGTAGGTAGAGGGAACCTAGTGTTAAGACACGCCATTCCATACTTTCCGCCGAATTCTGGAGGCATTGCGTATTGAGTGGCGAAACTCAACGCCGCGCTTTGCCTCGACACTAGAGCGAAGAAATAAAATTAAAATAAATAAATCAAATCAGCTTCACGTTGTATTCCGCACACAGCAGGGTAGGCAGAGGGAACCTAGTGTTAAGACACTCCTTTTCCCACTTTCTGCTGAATTCTGGAGGTACTGCATGTTGAGTGGCAGAACGTCACAATAAAAATATAAATTTTAATAAATATTTCATTTTCTCGAATGGGGATCGAATCCACAACCAGTCGCGTTTACAGTCACACTTTATGCCCCTGCGCCACTGGCCTCTTTATTATTTTTATTGTTATATTATAAATAAATTCGAAGTTAATACTTATAAAACAAAAATAATAAATAGATGATATTAATATATAAATATTTTTGTTAATGTTGAAATAAAAAAATATAAATTCAACATATTTACACAACCTTGAACGTGTTTAGGTAAAATCGGCCATTGTCCTTTGCTCACTTATTTCCTGCAATGTTTGCTTAAAGATTTAAATTTTATGCTACAGTTGTCGTATAGTATAAAATAATTGATTAATTCTAAAATCAAATTGAAATAAATTTAATCAACTTTACCCTGTATCCCGCACACACCAAGATAGGCAGAGGGAACCTAGTGTTAAGACACCCCATTTTCCACTTTCCGACGGGTTTTTAAGGAAGCTTTGCGTGATGAGTGGCGGAGTTCAACGCCGTGCTCTGCCTCGAGACTAGAGCAAAGAAATGGAAATATAAATTTAAATAACTATTTCATTTCCTCGATCGGCGATCGGGCCCATAACCAGTCGCGTTTACAGCCACAATTTGTGCCCCTGAGCCACGACTGGACTCATATATACATATATATAATCTACTCACTCATAAATAAAAAAAGCACGCATCAAATAATATTTTGTTGCAGGTAAATCTTTTTACCATCAATATTTGGTTAGTCGTGGCGCAGGAACCCAAGCGTGGGACTGTAAGGCGACAGTTGTGGGTTCGATCCCACTGGGAAGAATGAATTATTATTTATTAATATTTTCATATTCCTCGCTCTACCAGAGTGATTCCATAAGCCATGGCACAGGCGCTGCGTTGAGTTTCGCCGTTAAACACACAGTGCTTCGAAAAAGTGGGGAACTGAGTATCTAAATTCTAGTTTCCCTCTATCTAACGGAGTGTCTTAACACTAGCTACTCTGCTAGAGTACTAGCTAGGGATACAACGTGAACCTAAAAAAAGACCCATTTGATAATATCTCATGTGCGCTCTCCTTACGTCGTAAAAGGAATGTGCCCTCCAAATTTCCTGTTTCTAGAGACAGTGGTTTAGGCTGCTCGATATGGCAGCCTGTCTGGTTGTAAATTTATATATACATAATTCATTTGTATACGTTACAAGGGATATATAATATTGTATACAGGGGGACACTTCAGCAAATTTCGTTTCCAAAGCTTCATATTACATTTGCGCATTGTTTTGTTGCGAAACACGCGAAATTCTAGGCTATAAACATTATCCATACTATAGTCTACCTCTACATGGTATTTCGTGTTCATACGTATGTATGTATGTATGTATGTATGTATGTATGTATGTATGTATGTATGTGTATATTCTAAGGAACACGATCAAATCAAATTTATTATTGTTTGTTCGTGGCTCTGTAATTGAAAACGTGGAAGACACTGAGGCTATTGCGGCCTCAACTATGTGAAAGTGAATGTCGATAGATTTTTTTACTTATTAGTTAGTGCAAAAAAAAAAAAATATATATATATATATATATATATATATATATATATATATATATATATATTTTTGCACTAACTAATAAGTAAAAAAATCTATCGATAAATATATATATAGATATATATATATATATATATATATATATATATATATATTTCATTTTGAGCTTTGTTACATATATCTAAGAAATTAAAAGAGACAGTAGTTCCATAATCATCGATTATATGCATTGTGAAGATCAAAATATTTCCTAAATTATATAGTCCGCTCAAGGTTTTCAAAACAAAGAGTTTCTATACAATTTTTATAAAAATTAAATTTGTTAGGAGTTGTATTCAAGGCGACATTCTGAAAAATTACATTTACCACCCACTAGGCTGTCAAATTTGAGCAGCTGGTACAGCGGCGTCTAACCTTCTTGGAACAAAATTAATCAGATGAAAAGTGTATCAAATCCGATGTACATCATACGTCTAATCTTAAAGACAACGGCGGTACGGTGACCAGCGTGTGACTATAAACGCGACGAGTTGTGGATTCGATTCCCACTTGAAATATTTAAATATTTTCATTTCTTCGCTCTGGTGTCGATTCAAAGTGCGTTCTAATCGCTCTACACCATGTATCTTAAAAATCTTTGGTAAAATTGCAACATATTTAAATAAAATATCATGTAAAATTTAAAAGAAATGACATTTTAAAAAATTAGAGTGGTTCGTTATTTTTAAAAGTATGTCCAAAATATATAGTTATTTACATGTTTATTACCAAGCGGCTAGTGTTACATTATTTTAAGAAAACCTAAATTTGGATAATGGTTTGCCGAGTGAGTGAAATCATATCAATTTGAGTTTTTACGATTCATATTACATTTTATAAGAAAAATATAATTAAACATGTCCAGTTCTTATGGGAAATAATGAAGACTTTTATGAAGGCGCAATTTTAGTATGTTAGTTTAATAAAACGGCGTTGAGTTCTGCCACTCAACACGCAATGCCTCCAAAATTCGGCAGAAAGTGGGGAACGAAGTGTCTTAACACTAGGTTCCCTCTGCCTACCCTGCTGTGTGCGGGATATAGCGTGAAGCTAATTTCATTTTTTTAATAAAATAAAAATAATACTTTTCAAATATTCGGCCAAACATTCTATTAATATGAGCTAAATATGATTTTATCGTTTTTTACGATGTAACTGTGCATTTTCTTTAGATCCAGTGCATTTTACAAGGTAAAAAAGTGGGGAAATAAAATTTGTGCTACTATCACATTACAATATACATATGTAAATAGTTAGTGAAGTTATTATTAGGTTATTAGGTTTAGGTTATTTTAAGTTTTAGGGCTCCGCACCTCTAAACGTAAAAACAGCAACCGTATAGAATCACTTTGTTGCTCGTGTGTCCGTCTGTCAAGACCATTTATCTCGAGATCACGTGGAGGCTGAAATTAACTGAAGCACAGAAGAAAACAAGCTTCTAAGACGACGCAATTAAAAGATACGAAAGGCACTTAAGCATCGATTCGATTTGTCGAGTTCGACTCGCACTTAACCGGTTTTATTAATATGAACTTTTAATTTTTTTTTGTTATATTTAATTTCATTATTTAAATATTGATACAAAGATTAAATAAAAAAAATACTTAAATGATGATGAGGATGTTCTTTTAACATTTCTTTTATTTTTGATATAATTTTTTCATATAATTATGACGTTTAATTTTATTTCTATTTGGTGATTAATTGTATTAATATCAAAATTTTGTAATATATAGTTTGAATAAAGTGTATGTTTTCACATATTATCTATATAAATACAAGTTTAAATATTTTTATACTTATAATAATTTCATACATGTAAATTAAAGACTAGTTAAGTGTAATGGGAGTAAAGACAGGGGGGTCGAGTGATACGTGCCCATCCCAGACTAACCTTGTGCCCACACCATAAATTTTACTTAAAAAAATCAGAAAAATAAAATAAACACAAATCTTTACACTAATAGATTTGCTTAAAATCCAGGCTCCCTCTGGAAAATATCTTTAGATACCTACGCCGATATATACGCGTGTGTCGTACAAACTCAAAACCATATTATTAGATATCAGAAAAAAGACAAGTTTTTTAACATTTTTAAAATGTTATTCCACACTTAGGAAAGAAGAAGACTCGAACCCACGCCTCCTGGAAACCGACCAGGACTAGTAGGTTCGAGTCCCGTTACGTTCAAATTTTTATATGTTTTCTAAATAAGACAAGTTTTTATACACGTTTTTATTTTTTATTTTACAATATTTTTTTATATTAAAAGTATCGAGAGGTAATACAAATTGAGTAGGTATAAACACAATGCATACAATATGATGCCGCAGATCATAGACGCGATGATAAAGATCAACACTTCCTCCAAACAACGCCAGCTTAAAATGACTTACCTTGACCGCCACATGAATTGTACACGTTTGAAATTGTTAATTGTAACTTAACTAATAAATAAATAAATTAATGTGACCCATTGCGTATAATATTCTCTATAATATATCTCTATAATATTTGTTTTTATATTTTAATGATATTTCAACAAATAAATTATCAAAAAAAGAGCCAAGTTAAGAGAGACACTTTTTATTAAAATAATAAATCAAAATTAAATATAGTTTAATACTTTTCAATATATTTGGATAACATTTTTGTAATATTATAAAACTTTTATTTATTATGTTTACTATATATCTATTCAACCCCTTTTTGTAGGTACTTGCGTAGACATTCACAAAACCTACCCCAAATACGCAGACGCGCCCATGACCTGCAGACTGAAATATACGTACATTAAGAGATATAAGTGATTATTGAATTCGTTAAAAGAGGGTTGCCGTGAGGGGTTGGTCCCTCGTAGTGGCGTACAGCCTTAGTATAGAAATGTGTGATTTATAAAAGTTTTGCAGACACGTTTTTTTTTAAAGATAATTGGATTTACACTGTATATCTTCTATTGTGTATTTTACGAACATTTAGAAAAATACTACGGCATTCAGTATGTATTGGTTTATTGAGTACAAATTGAGGGAAAGCAATTAATGAAAAATATGCTATATATATTTTTTTTGTACAAAATAAAACATTCAATAAATAATACATAATTAAATTTACAAAATTATACGTGAGGCGCATATTTTTTTGTTCATATATAAAATATTGAATGAAACTGAATAGGCTTGCTCGTTTCTATTATAGAACAGTTACAGCATTGAAGTCTCCAACGGGACTGTAGCACAACCAGCTAGAAATGGGGTCAATGAGGTAGGCAGGTAACCTGATAACTATTTCCGCGTTCCTAGGTTCCAAACGTCTGCGTATTATATTACCGTATACTATAAAATATTGTATAAGCTTATTTTGAAACGCCTTGAACTGAATGCAAATCACAGTAATGTGATAAGTTATTTTTGTAACTATAAATACAGTGTGTTACAAATTATGTATACTTGATCACTACTTATGACTTTTAATAATCACCTAGACTAAATAGCGTAATTAAAAGCAAGTTTTGATAAGTTCCCCATCGAGGAGACTTCGTTCTTTCATCGGTCGTAAACTTGGTGTTCAACTGACGTCACAAAGCAATTATAAGAACAGTTATTTTATATGCGGCCAGTTATTTTGGGTGAGCATAACTCAAATCATTCTTAATTCATCACAAAACCACCTGTGTTTTGTTTGCATCAAACGTTTATCGGTGTCTCGGTAACTGGTTAAATGGCTAAAACTACCCTATTAGTATGATAATGGATTGCCAAACCGGTCGTAAACCTTCGTGATACGAAATTTCGTGGCGGCTACGCACCTACGGCTCGCCTTGAACCTCCGTCAAGGACATGTAAGGTTTATTATTCACTATTCAATATTGAAACGTGTACGACCTCGTACTTGCGATCGAAAATATTTACTATATAAAGCGTTTTATCTATGTTCCATATACATATGTATATACATACATATATCATTCCTGTATATTATGTAGTATTTATCATTGAGAAATATGAGTTTATGGATATTATCATCAAGTCTTCAACTGGCTATCAGATCGAATGGGAGTTTGTGAATAACATGTTATTTGCGCTAAAATTACGTAAGTCAGTAAGAGATTGAGTAGGGAATGCATAACGTTTATTTGGTGTATAAAAATAGAGCGTCATTCTGTTCGAATGCCACGTCCCCGTCTGGTCTGAAGGTTATGCGAAGGGAAGACGTGTGCGTGGTGTTATAGTGACACATATCCGATGTGGCGAGACGATCGAACTGGGCGGCCTTCGGGGAACAAAACGAACACGCGGGCACCGCCAGTCTGCAGGGAAGCTGCGCCTGTATACTTATATAGCCGCGACGTGCTTCTTACAGCGAATAAAAGAATTATTGAATATGTGGACTTAATTAAACGCACTCTAAATTAAATGTCCATCTAAATGTATTTTCGGATGTTCCCATTGCATTTGTTTTGTCCATCATAATCAGACTGAGATCAATTATTTTCATCATCAATTTTAATTGGGCTTTTTCACGCCCAAGCACCAAACAGATGACTAACGTTATGGGAACTTTTATAACAAACTAATTATAAGTAATTCAGGTTAATTAATTTGATACAAAAGATTGTTGACTTCTTATTAAAAGTGTATCAATTTATATTTTTTAATAAAAAAGTAAATTAAATAGTGGATGTGGTAAATTTATTTTCATTTTATATTTAAATGTTTTAGTAAACAAGGAAGCAGCTATAAAATGGCCAAAGCTTAAATTGATCTGACAAATGCATCAGTGCATGGACAGCAATTAATTAAAGTTATGAACTGCATGAACCGGCCTCGATCAATACGGAAGACTTTGTGATTCGAACCATTTTACGTTTTGTTATTTCAACCCTCAATTAAAAGTCCACATTAAAAGTACATATTCAATTTAACGTAAAATCTTAATTTTAGGGCAGTTGTTTCATCTCAAGTCGTTGATAGCAGTACATATATCTATCTATGTCTATTCAGATTTTTTAGTTATTGAAAATATTAATTTATTTCTTTATGTATGTATATTGACGATAATCATTAATTTGTTTTGTTTATAATATACGAATAAGTGTGCGACTGTAAACGCGACAGGTTTTGGGTTCCCAAGATCCCTCGGTCTATCTTTTATAAGCGGGATGCACCGTGATGCTAAAGAGAGAGAGAGAAGAAAAAATATAAACAAAATATAAAGCATGGCTTTATGGTTAAAAACATGCATTTTTTTACTTTATCATTTAACAAACTGTTTATTTTTTTTATATCAATGTCAACAAATATTGGTAAGTTATATTTTTATTACTCAGATAACGTGAATACGAAAAATAAATATTTGAAATATTGCGCAAAATATCAATCGTTAGGTGAAACTCAAATTAACTGCGTTATACATACCAAATGATTTTTTGTACATTTAATTCAATTATTGAATTGTTATCTTAATTTAAAGCCTAATTGAAACCCTCGATATCGACTAAATAAAAACTATTTGCCGTAATTGTTAAAAAACAACCATGCAAAATTAAACATCCCAATTCGGGATAAGAAACTTATCATTTTCTTATCATATTATTTTTTTATTTTAGAACGGATAACTTTAGTCATGTGTGTCTGGAATGCTGGTCTGATTCGTAGGTAGGTAGGACCAGTTTTGGCCTGCCTTTTATTATAATTCGTTATCTACACAGAATACAAACAAGCAGCGCCCAATTTTACGAGGTTTTTGACCTAGGCATCCTCTTTGTTACAACTGAACATAGATAAAAATATAAAAGATAATTGTAAGAAACAGTTATTCGGCGCGGCGATAACCCCATCTTATGTAAATTTGAGGAAGAGCCATTGCTAGAAGCGTCTAGAAAAATGAACACCATGTATATATGGCAAATATTTGATACTTTTATTGTGATGCTTACAGTGCTGTCCAGTTACAACTATAAATGAGTAAAAATAGTTATTTTAAAGTAGCCTATCAGTTCCCACCTATGTTTGTATTGCAATTTTAAATCATTACGGAATATTGGGAGCCAATATTGGGAGTGGTGTGTGCAAACGATCAGTACAAATGTAAATATTGTTAACAGAAGGTAAATAGATAATTATTATCAAAAAATATATGTTATTAAAAATAACATACTTCGATATATGGGCAAACGTTAGATTATATGTCTATATATGTCTATGTTAGTTTATTTATTGATTAATAAAAATCAGCTTCACGCTGTATTCCGCACGCAACAGGATAGGCAGAGGGAACCTACTGTTAAGACAATCAGTTCCCCATTTTTCGCCTATTTCTGTGAAACAAACCTTTGTTTGATAAACCAAACAAAATTTGATAAACTTTTTTGTTATTAATTTGTAAATAATTTTTTTTTCGCTACATCATCAACAAGTAACAATAATACAATTTGTGGCTCATTCATATTTATAAAAGTGTTTCTTTTTGGTTGATATTTTTCATAATAATAAATCACTGGTCACAAAAAAGAACATATGTTTAGCTAAAATCTTTTTAATGCATCGTCCGTATGGAAAACATCTGTTATCTTATTAAGTTTTTATGTACTTTAAAATTAATATATCACCAGATTCTATTTTATATTTATTTTATTTTTAGAATTCCGTAGCCAAATAAAAAAAAAATCAGCTTCACGCTGTATCCCGCACACAGCAGGGTAGGCAGAGGGAACCTAGTGTTAAGACACTCCGTTCCCCACTTTCTGCCGAATTATGGAGGCATTGCGTGTTGAGTGGCAGAACTCAACGCCGCCCTTAACCTCGACACCAGAGCGAAGAAATGGAAATTATTCATCTCCTCGAGTGGGGATCGAACCCACAACCAGTCGGTTTTACAGTCACACCTCGTGCCGCTGCGCCACGACTGGCCTCTACATGTTAATAATTCATAAGATATTCACTTTTAAAGTGGTAAAAAGTAGTACCGTAGTTCTAAAGTTAGAGGGAGAGTTCTCTAACTTTTGAACCACGGAAAGAAAACTAGTGAAAGAATAGAATCTAATGACTTCAATTGAAAATTGATTTGAACAAAATTGATTTCGTGGTTTGAGATATATGGGATAATTTCGATGAAAATATCTTTTGGTCGAATCGTGAAACTCCTCTGTTATGATGAGAAAACGAAAGTAATACAGAATAGTCCATTCATAATTATGCAATTCAAGCGGGCGAATCCGCAGGCGGTTGCTAGTTCGTAGATATGTGATAGAAATATAGTATAATTGCAATATAAAATGAGTAATTAATTAAAAAAGTCAAATCAGCTTCACGCTGTATCCCGCACACAGCAGGGTAGGCAGAAGGAACCTAGTGTTAAGACACTTCGTTCTCCCACTCTCTGCTAAATTCTGGAGGCATTGCGTGTTGAGTGGCAGAACTCATCGTCGCGCTTAGCCTTGATACCAGAGCGAAGAAATGGAAATATAGATTGAAGTGAATATTTCATCACCGAGTGGGGACCGAACCCACATCCAGTCGGTTTTACAGTCACACTTCTTGCCACTGCGCCACGACTGGCCTCAAAAATCAATTAATATTTTAAACTTTATTTATTGAAGTAAGTTTTCCTATATGAATATTGTTAGTAAATAAATCAGAACACGCGTTGCTTTCGAGGGCCTGTCCATTGATCATGTCAATGAGGTGTAATTGTTATCATTGACACTACGCGACCAATCAAACGAACGTCGCTCGTAAAATAGGTACTTGATGCCCTAGAGCACACTAGTGCACGGTTGCACTTTAATGAAACTATATTTACTAATAACTCTATAATATTTAAAAAAAAACCACATATTGACGTCCTCGATGAGCGTGTGGCTGTGAACATGAAGGTTCGACTACGACGGGTGAGATTTAAACTGGAGGAAATTGATTAATATTTTCATTTTTGGTAACAAAAATACTCCCGTCTCGAGAATTCAACGGAAAATGGGGAACGGAGTGTCATAACACTAGGTTCCCACTGCCTACTCTGCTATATGCGAGATACACCGTGAAGCAAAATATCATAAATATTTATATATGCTAACGTTCAAACATATATGTATTTTCATAGAGGCCATACAATCATATGTAGCTAGTCCCAGTTTGGAAAAAAAAAAACTGTTGGATGACTAAAAACATCACAAAAGTAAAGAAGCAAATGTTTTTTTTTAAATAGGTTACGACGAGGTACTCTATAAAGAGGCAAACGTGATGATTATACTTATTTATATAATTATAGAGTCTTTTTATTAGAACGTGCTTCGTTTTTTTTGCTTCAACTACTACTAAATTTCGTATTATATTTATTAGAGATCATTTAACTTTTTTTATACTATTGAAATGTTATACTGAAACTATATATCTTGATTAATCTATTTAACAGTTTGAATAAACTGGTCGTATTTGTTATTAAAATTCTTATTAATTAAAAAGATATATACATATTAATATTTGAGGCCAAGCAGCGCAGGAACGCAAGAGTTTGTATCTAAAAGGGATATGTTTAAGGGGTGGATTCCCGATATGAAATATTTGCCAATTTTTTTTTGCTTTAATTTGTAACGGAGTGTCTCAACACTAGGAGTCCAGGTCCCTTGCAAACCTTACAACAGCGTGAAACTAAAAGAAAAGAAAGCGGACAAGCTTGGTCGGACTCGAGGGTTCGGTACAAAAAAAGCTTTTTCTGCAATTTAAGCTTAGCTTAGCCAGAGCTATTTCATATGATAGAAAAATGATATTTCTACATATCTGAGTATATAGTTTGATTTCCAGTCGATATCTCCAAGCGTTCCTGGGATATGTTAAGGGTCTTGACAGACAGAAATACAGATACAGACAGAAGGACGGACGGACGGACAACAAAGTGATCTTATAAGGGTTACTTTATTCTTTAAAAGGCACGGAATCCTAAAAAAGCAAAAAAATATGAGAATAAAGTAGGCATATAAATAAACATAAGGATGACTGATGTCATGGCATATAACATAAATAAAAAAAAAAACATTTAAAGTCAGGAAAAATATTTGTGCAGTAGAATATTTTTTAATTTGCGAATGGGAAAGTAGTCCATTGTGCATGACATTTCATATTTGGAAACAAGACGTATTTGAAGCAATGTAAAACCGTTTTTTTTATCAAACTCACGACGCTTAATTTGAACTTTCAACCATCACGTAAAAATATATTTTATAATTTTTTTTTAGTAGTTTCCAGTAAAGTATAAGTAAATATAGGCCGTTTTTTTCTTTATACATGTAAGTAACGGCTAACAGGATTTACATTACCTATAGTACCTAAACGTGCGCAAACAACCTAACTCAAATGTTGATATATCAACGTTTTAATGGCGCATGTGATTATATCTTATCAAAGGGGTAAAAAAAGTATTTACATAACTTGTATAAATATAAAAAGTGTACCTACTTCCTTTTTATAACCGCCTAAAATATGTGAGTATTTAAAATAATAATTGCTGATTTTGAATATTTGTTCTATATAAAACTTAGTGTTTCATATACAATTTTTTTTCGGTTTTACGCTGTATCCCTCATATAGCAGAGTAGGCAGAAGGACTCTAGTGCTGAGACACTCTTTTCCCTATTTACCGCCGATTTTTCGAGGCTTTACGTGTTAAGTGGCGGAGCTCAACGCCGTACTTTTACCGTTGTACTAGACCGACAAAGTGAAAATGTTAATAAATAGTAATTCATTTCCCCAAGTTGGAATCGATCTTACAACCCTTGCATTATAGTCACACACTTGTGCCTCTGCACCACGACAGCCTCGAATAAAAAATAATGCCTTATATTCACGATCTAGTATAGTATATGTGGCCGCCAAACGAAGAGTAATAAGTATATAATTTTTATCCATAATTTTTCGACCTACAACATTATTATACACTAATGAACTTGGCTATTACTCTACAATTGGCATATATTTTCGCATATAAAATTTTAACACGTTAATTCTTTTACCGCGTACGTGATCACTGCGTATCAGGATTCGGCGCACAAACTACCTACATATATATTTCCTGTTCAGGGCCGTTCAAGGTAGAGCTCGCATTGACCTTGAGAGGGCGCCATACTTGACTGCTATCTGACCTTCCCAACCCTATGCATAGGGGAAGGGGACAAAACGAGGGGTGCAGTTAACATATTAATTAAGGAGTCTATATTAAAGTGAGGGAAGTATTTTTGAAAAGAAAATGGACTATTACTTTTTATATATATGGGTATAGCTGTCGTAGTCTGTATTTTTTATATGTAATCGTGGTATGGTTGATGGCTTAACGTTTGTATAACCAATATAAGACATGGGTTCAATAAGAAATACGAGAAATCTTTGATTTAAAGAATAATTTTATTCTTGATCTGTTGCTAAGTTATCTATTCATCTAGAAGGATACAATAGATACATAAGTTTTTTTTAGTATCACCTTGTATCCCGTATATAGCAGGGTAGGCAGAGAGAACCTGGGAATGTTAGAAGACTGTTTCCACAAAAATATTTCCGTTCTCTACTGTCCGCCGAATTCTGGCGGCATTGTGTGTTGAGCGGAACTCAACGCCGTGCTTTGCCTTTCGCGTTTATAACTGCGCCACGACGGTCTCCTAAGTCATAACACTACATAAAACTCCTTAATTGTTTTTAGATTCAAATTTTGTAAATAAGATGGAGGACAAAATATACATAATAAAAATGTATACAGATTTAATAATATTAATTGAAATATATTGTTTCATAAAGCTATATTTACAAAACAGTGTAATAATAGAAAAGATTTACCTTGAGAATCCACTTTGTGAATGTAGAGCAAAGATAAAGGGATACTTGCACAGCTTATCGCCCAAAGTGCAGTGCAATTCACATTTGAAACACTACACATTGTAAAAAATAATATATTAATTGAGTTTACAGACGTTTTGTATGGTTTGAATATAATTTGGTTTTTATTATTTTATTCTCAATTTCTTTTGGTCTTGTTTGTGTAAATGTGATTCTTCCGTATAAACTTGACAATATAAATTTGCAAGTTTTTTTTTAAATTCTATTATAATCAAAAAAAAAAATCAGCTTCACGCTGTATCCCGCACACAGCAGACAGAAGGAACCTAGTGTTAAGACTCTCCGTTCTCCACTTTCTGCCGAATTTTTAGAGGCCTTGCGTGTTGAGTGGCAGAACTCAACGCCGCGTTTTACCTCAATACAATTAAATTAGAATGTAAGTTTATTTGTTCACGCTAAAACTCCTCAACTAATTAGCATGAAACATATTTTTTGAGATATTTGAAAGGACATGGGACAATTTTTGTTTTTAAATATTATTTTTTGGCTATAATATAAATGCAAGCGTAAGCGCACGAAGATACATTTTAGTCTTTAGTAATGAAATATTTGTATATACATGTAAAAAGAACCTAATTAAATTTAAAAAATCCAAATTATGATTAGTAAAAGATTGTTTTTATACCTGTCATTTAAACTTTCTTAGTAAATTACAAACTGTAAACGCCGCGGTGCTGGGTACGATTCCTCGTCGAGGAATGAGCTATATTATGTTTTCATTTTTTCGAAATAATTTCGCAAGACAGTTGAAAAATAGTAATGAATATTAGCGGTTGCTTATTCAAAAATGTTGGTAAATAATTTCAAATAGAATTTAAAACGTTACCTTAGAAATTAGTGAAAAGGGGAAATCCCCGTGGTCAAATATATGATTGAGCTTCCATTTATCAAGAATTTTCTTATAATATTTGTCGAGACTCTACAGGCCATCTTGGCGCAGAGGCATAAGCGTGCGACTGTAACCTAACGCAACGGTTGCCACCTCGATTCCCACTCAGGGAAATGAATTATTATTTGTTATTAATAAATATTTTCATTTTTTCGCTGTAGTGCCAAGGCTAAAGCGAGTGTTGAGTTCCGCTACTAAATATTTCATCTCCTCGAGTGGGGATCGAACCCACAACCAGTCGGTTTTATAGTCACACTTTGTACCACTGCGCCACGACTGGCCTCACAAAACAATATTCATTTTGGAATTGATCTTTTGAGAAATAAATCAATAATAAACAACTCTTGTTTTAAATAACAATAATGATATGATCTAATTTTAAAAATTCTATAAAAGTGCTTGTCAATTATCACGCATACATATATTAATTCATTACTTTAACGCATAAATTGCTAATATAAGGATATTAATTAAGATATATTAAACACAAGGTCATTCGTCATATTTACATAAAAAAAATTATATGATTTTAAACGATTTTGTAATAAGACTACAAGTTTCAAATACTATTAAGAAAAAAAAAGGTTGATACTAAAAGATTAGATTATTTTATTGCTCATTTAATTTTAAATGTATGTATCTATTTATACTAATTAGATATGATAATTAATTGTGTCTTAAATATTATTAAAATAAGAATTTATTAAATTTTAGCTTCACGCTGTACATTAGAGAATCTGTGTGCGTGTTGTTGTGTGACAGAACTCAACGCTGTGCTTTGCCTCAAAACCAGAGTAAAAATATGAAAATACAAAATATTTATTTTCCACAAGTATTCATTGAACCCATAACCTTTTTTTGCTTCTCTTTGGCTATAATATACTAGTTCAATATATATACTAGTTCCATATTATGGAAAGTAGTATTATATAATGCAAGGACGGAAGCAATCAAATTGTGGTGAAGTCTAGACACACGACGTCTGCTGGAAGCAGCTATCGATCGCCATTTAGAAGCTATTGACTTCCTTTAAGAATTTCTTAAAAACTTTCTCATATTTTATATACTTAGGTATTTTGTAATTTTGTGCTTCTTAAATGTTTTAGTAAGCTTACTAAGTTTAAAGATATTATAAGAATATTTTATAAAATCGTAAATTGTTATTTGTATAGAAGAGATTAATTTACAAACTTTGTCATGACGTAAATAGTATATACCAATGGTGGTCATAATGGCTGCTCTATATACTCTATTCTAGTATTAGAACGTCAACAATGATAGAATATTAACAAATAAGTTTTTCATCTCAATTTGTCGCGTATAGAATGTGCTTTTATAATTCTTCAGTTTCACGCTGTATCGCGCACACAACAGGATAGGCAGAGGGAACATAGTGTAAAGACACTCTGTTCCCCACTTTCTGCCGAATTCTGGAAGCATTGCGTGTTGAGTGGCAGAACTCAACGCCGCGCTTAGTTTCGACACCAGAGCAAAGAAATGGAAATATAGATTTAAGTAAGTATTTCATCTCATCGAGTGGGGATCGAACCCACAACCAGTCGGTTTTACAGTCACACTTTGTGCCCCTAAGCCACGACTGGCCTCAATAATTCTTGATTGTTTTAAAACTTTGCAAAAATGCCCACAGGCGGTATAATTAGTGCAACGAATAATAATAAAGATTAATTCTCGTTCAACATATTTAAAAAACAAAATTAATATTTATTTTCAACTCTTATAATAAACGTTACAAATTGTTAATTGTTAATTACTTATTTAGAAAACGTGCAAAAATCCGAAGGTATCGGGACTCGAACCCACGCCTCCTTGGAAACCGACTAGGATACGCGGGTTCGAGTCCCGCTACGATCAATTTTTTATACGTTTTTTAAATAAGTATTTTTCTTTCCTAGGTCTGGAATAACACTTTAAAAAAGGAAAAAAAAAATGTTAATTATTTAATTGTTATTTATCCGCGATAACGTTTGGTGAGACACTTGTCCTTCACTGCTCACTTATCAAATATAGAGCAGTAAAACAGCAGTACTCTATAACTTAAAAAGCTCTATCGTAATGTAAATATAAATAAGGACTACAGTCGACTACTAGAGAGGACTCCTTTTCTGTCCTCCGTATAAGGATAGCGGGATTGTTTGGTTTTATTATCTTATCTCTTTGATTGCTCGCCTTGTGCCCGCTTCTTTGTTAAAAGTGTCCTTCAACTTTTATTTCATATCGTTGTCAATTCGTGGCTCGACCGCAATTACTGGAATGGACTCGTAAAATGGGAATTATCAATTTTGTACTTTAAAAAAAACTAGTTCTACAGGATGTAGTTTCTTATTGACTGAATGGTGATAACGACGCAATTGGCCACGATTGTGCATGGATTTATGGCGGTAATAAAGAAATATCATGTTTAATATTATATTTCAAGGTTAGACTAAATAGTTGCATCGAATAATATAATTATAAACTACTATTATTTTAAATAATAATAAATTGGCTTCTGTGCATGGTTTAAAAGGTCGATCGTGGCGCATGGGCATAAGAGTTGGACTGCAAACGCGACAGGTTATGGGTTCTATTCTCACACAGAACACACACACACACACAGAACACACACAGGTTGTGGGTACTACTCAAAAAAATTAAATATTTAATATTTTCATTTCTTCGGCGTTGAGTTCCGAGACTCATCACGCAAAGCGTCCAGATCCGGGAGAAATTAATTAACAGTGATGTCTAAATGGAAACCGAGTACCTCAACACTAGATTCCCAGATTCCCTTTGCCTACCCTACTATAAGTGGGATATAGCGGGAAGCTGAAAAAAAAACTGTTCCATGATTTTCATAATACAACATCTTAATACATTTAAATATAAAATAAATAGTTATGCACTCACCCAAACCCTCAATATTAGGCTAAGCGAGATTATTCCGCTGGCTCAGCGAGACCACCGGAATATTCCCATTATTGTATAAGCACTTTCATTGTTTCATATAAATTCATGTTAAATGTCGCAACACATTGTAACTTGTGTATGAGAAATATTTTTAACTTTATAATTTAATAATGTCATGATCTCCGAATCGATCGGACACAATAAATAGTTTTAATTTAAATTTAGTATTTTATTTTTAAAAATATAAAGTCTCAATTAGAAAGTTTAACTGGCGCAGCCGGTAGGATAGTCTATTAAAGGTCTGCGTGTCTTGTAGATTTGGGTGTCCAAATTCGCCCAAAAATCGCGAGTACAGTGCGAATAGACTTAGGCTATCCACGAACCAAAGAAATAAGTTGAACAAGAAGATGGGATCAGCGATCGGTCGGTGAGTAAAACTCTTTGCCTTCCTTTTTCTTATATTCCCACATTCTATTTGAGATTTTTAATAGAGATAAGTGGCGTTATTTTGGGATTGAACGTCTCGCATTATAACGTATCTGGTTTTAATATAAAACTCTATTAAAACTGTAGTTCTAAGAAAAGTATTTCCATAGACTAATTAACGTCTAGAAGTAATATAATTAAAATATTTTAATAATTATAAAAAAAAATGAATAAATAACATTAATTAATGATCTAAAAATCGGTCGTAATTGTTTTTATGTATTGTGAAATAAAAATAAAAAAATTGAATTTTATTGTGTTTTATTTTCCTACTATTTTTATATTTTTGATTTACTGTGTGCTATTTTATATATATTATTGTTATATGTGTTTTTGATATATTTTATATTTTTGTGTGTTTTAAATTAGTTTAAAATAATTGTGATTGATTTAAAACTTCAGAGCTCTCTATTAATTTTTACTCTACAAAATGGAACAATCGCGAGAAATACCTTTAGCGTCAAATAGCGTAGTACCAATACCTAATGAAATGTTACGGTTAATTCCTCTTTTCGGTGGTGACAAAAGAATATTAAATTTATTTTTTAGGAAATGTGAGTACATTATAAATAAATTTCGTGGTCATCAGCAACAGAATATTTATGTTTTACATGCTATAACCAGTAGATTAATAGATGACGCCGCCGCGTTGTTATCCGAGCGTGAGGATATAGAGACTTGGCCTGAGTTGAAAGAATTATTGGAACAACATTTCGGTGACCCACGTAGCGAAGAATGTATAAAAAGTTCTCTCGAATCATGTAAAATTAAAGCAGGGGAAAGTTATTTAGAGTTTTGTAACAGAATACAAAATATTCGGTCCCTGTTAATATCTAAAGTAAATTTATCGGCAGATGAAGAAGTTAAAAACGCGAAAATTGCTATTTATAACCATACAGCCTTAAATGTTTTTCTCTATAATTTACCAGAAAATATGGTGCGTATTGTGAGACTTAAATCACCGAGTACATTAGAACAAGCTCTATCAATAGTTTTAGAGGAGGTTAATTTTCATGAACAGTATCAACTACGTAATCGCATTCTTAATAATTCAACGGCACCGAGGCCAACACTTAACGTCTCAGGGTCGTCATTTATACAAAATAGTCTTACCCCTCAGCAAAAATTTAATTTTGGAATCCATACTACTAGACCTCAATTTACACAGCAACCAAAACTTGAATATAAACCACAGCAAACATTATTAAGTAATAAGCCTCAATCGTTTGGGTATAGACCTCCCCAAAATCCACATTTCGGGTATAGGCCTCACCAAAATCCACAATTCGGGTATAGGCCACTCCAAAATCCACAATTCGGTTATAAGCATCCCCAAAATTCTACTATGACACCACAACAGTTTGGTCAAAGACCACCTCAGAATAACCGCTTAGAATCAACTGACATATCTATGAGAACGGCACCCCCGCGACCTCAAATAGCTCAACAAGGTTTTAGGTTAAACGAAACTGATTTGCAAAATGAAAATTTGGAATACGACTATTACTACGATTATGATCCTTATGATTACATGAATTACGAACCGTATGTTGAGGACGTGCCTTATGCACCTATTGACGAAACAGACAATTATACTGTAGCTCCACTAGTCGAGGAAAATTTTCGAACAGAAGCCTCGCATAAAAGAGAAATTATAGAATTAAATTGTGACCCGAATCTTAAATTACCTCATGTTTTTATTCCAGAAATTAATGCAAAATTAATGATTGATACTGGCAGCACTCGCTCATTTATTAGCCCCCGTATTGCTTACCAATATTTTCCTAATTTTATTAAATATGAACCTTTTAAAGTTATTAGCACACATGCTTCTAGCTTACACAATGAAATTATTGAAATTCCGCTATTTCCGAGTTTTAATACTATGGATTATCATAAATTTCATTTATATGATGTAGATGAACGCTATGACGGACTTATTGGAAACGATTTACTTAAACAATTGGACGCAATTATTGACCTCAAACATTTACTACTGAGAACTAAGACCATTGACATTCCTATAATTAATAATTTGAATTATCTCATTCATTTACAACCTCGGTGTGAACAACGAGTAAAGATCCCTACTGATTTACACTCGGGAGAAGCAGTTATTGAATTTAAAGAGTTTACACCTGGTATACGAATGCCTTCTGCATTAGTAAATTGTATTAATGGATATGCATCAACAATAATTCAAAACACTTTAGATAGACCTATGACTTTGACTATTAGCAAAGCATTTAAAACATCGAATATTAATATTTCAGAATGTAATCTCATACAAAATAATAACGAAACAATGACTGACACCGACGAAATATTGAAACAAAATTTGAAAAAGCTTAGATTAGACCACACTAACGAAACTGAACGTAATAGAATATTAGAATTATGTCACGAATATAGGGATATATTTTATTGTGATGAACTACCGTTAAGTTTTACTAACGAAGTTAAACATAAAATCCGTACTAAGAGTGAAGATCCTATTTTTATTAGACCATATAGGCAGGCTCCTGCGCAAGCAGACGAAATTAATAGGCAAGTTGAAAAATTACTCCAAGATAATGTAATAAGAGAATCACATTCCCCGTGGAATGCACCTGTTCATTTAGTTCCCAAAAAGCGTGATGCATCAGGTTTAGTAAAATGGCGTATGGTAGTCGATTATCGACGTCTTAATGAAGTGACTGTTGACGATCGTTACCCACTACCTAATATTACTGACTTACTGGACAAACTTGGTAAAAGCTTATACTTCACTACACTTGACTTGGCAAGTGGTTACCATCAGATAGAAGTAGATGAGCAAGACATAAAGAAAACGGCTTTTAGCACGCAGCACGGCCATTATGAATTCCTTAGAATGCCGTTTGGCTTAAAAACAGCCCCAGCAACATTCCAAAGGGCTATGGACAGTATATTAAGAGGGTTACAGGGAATACATTGTATGGTCTATTTAGATGATGTCATTATATTTTCCGCTAGCTTAGATGAACATATTCAAAAATTAAAAACCATTTTTGACCGACTTAGACGGACTAATTTGAAAATTCAATTAGATAAGTCGGAATTTCTACGAAAAGAAGTAATTTACCTTGGACATACAATAACTAAAGACGGTCTTAAACCAAATGACGATAAAATTTCTGCTGTATTAAATTACCCAATCCCCAAGACGACAACTGAAATAAAATCGTTTTTAGGTCTCATTGGATATTATAGGCGGTTCATTAAAGATTTTGCTCATGTTACAAAACCACTAACGTCTTGTTTGAAAAAACGAAATAAAATTGTATTAGACAAAAATTATATTGATGCATTCAACAAATGTAAAGAACTTTTAACAAATGCACCTCTTTTGCAATATCCTGATTTTGATAAAACTTTTATTTTAACTACTGATGCTTCTAATGTCGCGTTAGGAGCAGTTCTATCCCAAGGTCCCATTGGTGGCGATAAACCAATCGCGTATGCTAGTCGTACCTTAAGTGACACGGAATCTCGATATAGTACAATAGAACGCGAATGTCTTGCTATTGTTTGGGCCATTAAACATTTTAGGCCATATCTTTACGGTAAGAAATTCATGATATACACAGATCATAAGCCTTTATCATGGCTGAACTCACAAAAAGATACAAGTAGTAAACTTACTCGTTGGCGCCTTCGACTTCAGGACTATGATTACGAAATAGTTTATAAAAAGGGAAATCAAAATTTAAATGCGGACGCTCTATCGAGAATTAGAATAAACGCCACACATTCAGAAGATGAAAAGGACTCTATGGTAGTTAATTTTGATAAGAAAGAGAAAGGGCTACGGCAACGCAACGACTCTAGTACAATAACTATATCAGAATGTTCTAGTGAAAAACCTATAACCCTTTCCGATTCTGAAACCTTATCAGTGCCGAGTTCCCCTAGAACATGTGACTATCCGGTTAGGTCACCGTCTGAAACATCCCAAACAGACACAATTCATTCCGCTAATATCGTAGAATCGTTAGGCATACCAATATTACACGAAGCAATAGACACAAAGCCAAATCAAATTCTAGTATATACATGGTTTAAGAATGAAATACAAGTTCGCGATCTTTCACGTGAAAAGCAAAAGGTGTTGGAAGTATTTTTACCCACTTATAATAGAGATTTAGTTAAACAATTTTTAAAGGAGTATATTAAACCAAAAACCAAATATTTCATTTATTTTGAAAATAATGAACATCGGAAACAGTTTACTAGTATTGTCATAGAATTATTTAGGAAGGATACCGTTCTATTATTTGAATGTACAGAGCGAGTAATTTTTATAGAAAATGAAAAAGAACAAAAGGCTATCGTATTAAAACATCATCAAGGTAAAACATGTCACCGCGGCATTAAGGAGACACTAGCAAGTATACGTAGGAATTATTTTTGGCACAATATGCAAGAAACCATTTCAGCTATTATTAACGCTTGTGAAACATGCTGTAAAATGAAATACGATAGAAAACCTTTTAAACCTGTTTTACAGTTGACTCAAACACAAGACGCCCCGTTTCAAGAATTATTCATTGATCTTTTTCAAATAGAAGGAAATTACTATTTAACTATTATAGATGCATTTAGTAAATTAGGTCAAGCCATTTCAATTGATAATAGATCAACCGCGGAAGTAGTGCGTGCACTTATGAAATATTTTTCATTTTATGGCATCCCTAAAAAGATTAGTTCCGATCCTGGTAGCGAATTTAATAATGAACTAATGAAAGAATTTTTGAGTTTACATAAAATCGAAATCCATATCGGCTCCCCTAACAATTCTAATTCGATGGGTTTGATTGAGCGTTTACATTCTACTATTAATGAAATTTATAGATGCGCGAAATACGAGGAGAAATGCACGGATGCAGCATCAGTGATGATGTATTCCATTATTGCCTATAATAATTCTATCCATTCTGTCACAGGTCTAACCCCTTTCGAAGTAGTATTTGGTCACACGGATTCAAGTAGTTTATTTGATATAGATTTAGAGAAACAATACATACAGCAATTGGTTAAAGATCATGCAAAACGTTTAAAAGTATTATATAAGCACTTGGCTGAAAAAATGATTGGAATTAAGCAGAAAGTAAAGGAAAGTAGAGGTGGTGAAGATGAAATAGATCTTCCATTAGGAAAAATTATATTTACGAAAGACGTTAATAAACGGAAAAGCAAGGATAAACCGCGATATCATAAGGCCAAAATTATAGGAAAAGACTCAAATAATGTTATACCGATACAAATTGGTCAAAGAAAATCTAAAGTTCCCGTTAAAAACATAAAACGCCCTCCGCAGGTGGTGTTTGCTGACACTGATAATAATCGGACCTGTGCTGGCCCTTCATCTGCAATCTCTTGAAAATAATCCAGGTGTGTATCCTGTAAAAGAAGGTCAGGCGTATCTTCAAACAGATTACTGGACTATAATTAAGGTTTTAAATTTAAATAAAATATATGATGATTTAAACTTTGTTATAAATAAATACAACGAATTTAACAGTTTAATTAATAAAAATATTTCTTACTTACGTGATTTCCAAGTTGCAAGATTTCACGTTGAATATATTCGCGATATCACTATACAGAAATATGAACAGCTAGTTCCCCAAAAACGTTTCAAGAGAGGTCTTTTCAATCCACTGGGTTCTCTTATTAAAATTATTACCGGAAATTTGGATTATAATGACGCTGTAAGATATGAGAAAATCATTTCTCAGCTCACAAATGATCAAACTACAATGAGGAATAAATTTACTTTAATATCTAAAATGCTTGATAGTTTTATAAATACTACTGAAGTTTTAACTCAAAATTCTGTTGTATTAGATGAACGTTTGAAAATTGTTGAATCTATGATCAAGGACCTAGTTTCTAAGGATAATCATTTAGTGTATACCACGTATATAATAAGTCTTTTTAATTTGTTCGTAAGTAACTTTCGTACTATATTCATTAAGTTAGGAGAAATAGAGACTGCATTAGCTTTCAGTAAAATATCCATATTACATCAAAGTATTATTAATTCTACTGAACTATTACAACATTTAGTTTTAATATCTCAAACTGAACATTTATTATACACGCCGAGTGCGGAAAATTTGGTAAAACTAGAGGAAACAATTAATATTAAATCATATATTAAGCAAAACCAGATTACGTTTATAATGGAGATTCCAATTACGGATAACATTACTTATAACTATTATAAATTATATTCCTTACCTATTTTTCGTAAATCAGAAAATAAAACCTTTTCCATTATCCCTAAATATCCCTACCTGTTGGCAAAGGGTACGAAATACTTACCGATTATAAAACCATGCCGGTCACTCGCTGCTGGAGAACAATTCTTGTGTAACGAACATCACCAAACTCTTTATCCTGAAATAACTTGTATCGAGCAACTCTTAAAATTCGAAGATAACTTAACACAATGTGAGCAAAGAGAGATTGACATAGAGAATGTAAGAGTCCAAAGAATCACATCTACAAGTTGGATACTATTTTCGAAATTTAGAAACACTTTAACTAAAACCTGTAATGAGGATGTGAATAAATATTCTATTATTGGGACTTACGTTATGACTTTAGATGAACCATGTACTATTGAGGTAAAGAATATAAAGATTCGTAGTCATGTCAACCTCATAGAGAGTGATCCTGTTGGAACCAAGCAAGATTTAGTTTTGCCACAGCTGCCTATGGGTAGAACCCCTGTATTATCCAGTACACGCGTACTTAATATGAGGGGAATCAATTTGGATGAAGTAAAATACATGTCAGCGGTACTGAAGCAAAGTGTTTTTAGTGATAGTGAAATAATTAGTAGTGAAAGGCATCCTAGTGTCAGTGAAATTTTAATTTACATCTTTATATTTTTATTTCTTTTATGTATACTCTCATTTTTGCTTTATATTTTTCGTTATAAAATCTTACATATAAATTGTTCGCGAAATCATCGGAAAGTTATTAAAAATGAACAACCCGATAATTTCGCACTTGGGGAGGGAGGAGTTATGCACTCACCCAAACCCTCAATATTAGGCTAAGCGAGATTATTCCGCTGGCTCAGCGAGACCACCGGAATATTCCCATTATTGTATAAGCACTTTCATTGTTTCATATAAATTCATGTTAAATGTCGCAACACATTGTAACTTGTGTATGAGAAATATTTTTAACTTTATAATTTAATAATGTCATGATCTCCGAATCGATCGGACACAATAAATAGTTTTAATTTAAATTTAGTATTTTATTTTTAAAAATATAAAGTCTCAATTAGAAAGTTTAACTAAATAGTCTTACGATATAAATGTTTATTTATGTGTAAAACAACATATTTATTTGTTATCTCGTATAAGTTTTCTTGTGCATTAAATCAGCGCAATTAATTGGTTAAATCACGGTCAAGGCCACCAGAAGCATTGTAGACATTTCACTCATGATCTTTCACGTTTCTTATAATAACTGTTTATTTTTGTAATAACCCAAGTCATTTATATTTAATATTATTATTTTGTATTATACGTATATTTTTATATATGTCGTGGCTCGGAGGCATAAGCGTGTGCCCTCTAGGGAATAAACTAATATTTATTTATAATGCAAAAGCACGGCGTTGAGTTCCGCCAATCAACACGCAACGCCTAGAAAAAATCGGCGGACGATGGGGGACGGATATCTTAACATTAGATCTGCCTTAACACTGATTTCCTCTGCCTACCCTGTTATATGCGGGATACAGCATGAAGCTGACAAAAGAGTAGGTAATTATGAATGGTAATATCATATCGACTTCAATCATTAGTAACTATAATCAAATTGTATTAAAAAAACAGGTGGGATACGTAAAAAAAATCTTCTTTTGCGTATCTCTCTTGAATTTAATTTTTAATCTATAATAAATATTATAAATGAAATAAATCTATTTGCACTTGTTCGGAATGTTAAATTAATAATACATATTGACAAATAATTTAATTAGGTCAAAATATTTGTTGTGCAGTCAAGGTTCACAACAAATTTATCAGTTAAACAAAATGGTTATACTGGAGCTTCTCGCGACATATTTAAAAATAGAATATATTTGATAAATTTATTTATAAATGTCGAAAATTGATTGTTGTTTACTAATGTTCTAGAAATAATCGGTTATAACATTGAGATTAGTTTATCTAAATATAACTAGTATATATATATATATATATATATATACTAGTTATATATAGAACTATATATATATATATATATATATATATATATATATATATATATATATATATATATATATATGGTTCTTAGCTGAAACTATTAATCGACAATAGACTAGACTTCGACTAGGCTCCGAGAATCGCGTACTTAAATCCATAATACAGTGTGTATCATGTATATAATATATGTGTGTGAAGACATTTCCGTTTTCCACTTTCCGTAAAATTGTGGAGGAACTGCGTGTTGAGTGAGGATTTTAACGCCCCGTTGTCCCGTTGCCAGAGCGAAGAAATGAAAATATTTAATTTTCTCGAGTGATGAACGAACCCACAATGTGTCGCGTTTACATTCATACATTTGTGCCCCTGCGCCACAACGACCTCTAAATTATGTACATAGATTTATTTATACTTACATCGTAATGTCAAAATAGGAAAATTTTAACAGTAAGTTAAAAGGAGTATATATGAAAATATTACTTTCTTATTTTTTTGAAAATAGAAAGCTATCTTAGGGCAAGCTATCTAAAATGTAATTTATAAGCCAATATATACACACCCGCCCTAATCTTTGATAAGATAAATATATATATTTAACTTAAAAATACAATTTTGGATCAAATTCAAATGTATAAAATATTTTTCCCATGATATAAGTGGCCTACGTGTACGCTACCATGTAGCGCTTCAAAATTCTTGTTTGTGTAATAAGATAAAAAGTTTCTAGAATGTAAAAAAAAAAAAAATTCTAGTATGACCGACTGTCATGATGTATCTTGTACGTCAGGCAGAGGAACCCTGGAAACCTGGCTTAACATATTAATATATAGGTATTTGTAAATGAAAATAAATACTTTTTTTAACATTTTATAGTGGACAAATGAATGACTTGTTTAAAATATATTATGTAGATAGATTAAATTTTATGAAGAATGTCAGACTAATAATTAGTAAAGAATGTATTACTAAGCCGGTCTGAGATTTATCTCTTATTATAGCTTCAATAATAAGTGACGGAGTTACATTATAGACCAGCAACTGCACATTAGATAAACATAGACTCGAGGTTCCTCTGCGGCGGACAGTATCGTCTAGGCACTTTGATTTATATATTGAATTCGCATAAGTGATAAAAAAAATAAAACAAAATAAATTTATTATATTATATTATTTTCTAAAACAAAAAAATATAATATATAATATATCAAAATTATTAGTACTTAATTTAGGATTTATTTAAAAAATTAGATTATGGTTATGTCAGTTTTTTAATCTATGCTTGTCTATTCGCGTCATAGGAGACATACCAGTGAGTCAGTGTAAAATGACTCTTTTAATTCATCATATTAATATTTATTGTGTGCATATTTTTAGTAAACATACCTACGTTTAAAATGAGAAATAGCAGAGATAACATGTTTTGGAACAAGCGTTTCGCAATTTTTGGGCTATAGTAAGAAAATGTGAACTTTAGTCTCCTAATTATCACCTATTCACCTAAATATTAAAATAAATTACCCAAAAATATAAATTTTTATTATTAGCGAATTTTTTTATAAAAAATAGTTTATAAAAAATAATAATTAAAATATTTAATGAATTATTTAATTTTATTGTATTTTGGTTATTATAGCGTTAGCAGTATAAAACATATATTTGTAAATTCAATCAGCAGACGGAAAATTAGACGACGTGGGTTTAAATTATTGAGCTAGTTAACTTGTAGAATGTAGAGACTCCGTAATTGTCTATTAAGGGTTGGTTGAATATAGTTTTTAGTTATAAATGTACAATATATACGTATTTTTTATATTATTTTGATTAACTTTTATTTGTAGTACATTAGCTTATCGAGAAATATTACAATATAGAGTTATTATTAGTTTTGTCAGTTTAACGCTGTATACCGCACGTAGGCAGGATGAACCTACTGCGTTCTTATAAAAAAAAACCATTCCATGTTTCGCATTGTGTGTTAGGTGGCGGAATTCAACCCCGCGCTTATCTTCGCTACCAGAGCGAGGAAGCAAAAATGTTAAATATTTCATTTTCTCGAGTGCAAACAACCTGTCGCATTTTTTGTAAAGATTGAAAATATTTGTTTTTAAAATGCTTTGATAATGATAATACAATAAATACATAGCCTAGCCTAACCTTTTCGGTCTTAATACGTCTCAGATGAGCTAGTTCGGTATTTCTAATACCTATTTGTCTTGGAATCAGGTTTGACCGGTAACATTTGTGTAGATACTTAAATATGTTTTCTCAAACTTTTCTCGGAATGCGCATCGATTGTGTTTGTTGACACACACTGTTTATGTATAACCTTATATGGTTTTAGGGTTTCGAATCTCAAAAGGTAAAAAGGGAACCCTTGTAGAACCCTCAAGATCGCGTGGTGGTATCGAGTTGAAATTAATTAAATCAACTATTTGAGGCCAGTCGTGGCGCAGTGGCACAAAGTGTGACTGTAAAACCGACTGGTTGTGGGTTCGATCCCCACTCGAGAAAATGAAATATGTACTTCAATTTATTTTCCATTTTGTTCGCTCTGGTATCGAGGCAAAGCGCGTCGTTGAGTTCTGCCACTCAACACGCAATGCCTCCAAAAATTCGGCAGAAAGTCGGGAACGGAGTGTCTTGACACTAGGTTAACTATTTAGATCTGCGGTCCCTTAAAGCGCAGCAAAAAATCAATCTTCTAAGTCAACATTTATGTATCAAAAGCATTTATGTATCGATTTAAATGCATTTTCCAAACTTATAGTATAATTCCCGTGGATCTACTGTGAGAACTTACACTACATCGGTTCATTTATTTTATGGCTTAAGAACGGTAGGAACTTATAATCATTAGGTATCTCTTCTGTTGACAAATTATAAGTAAATTTTATCGGATATCATAAATCAGCTTCACGCTGTATGAGTGGCAGAACTCAACGCCGCGCTTAGCCTTGACACCAGAGCGAAGAAATGGAAATATAAATTTAAGTAAATATTTCATCTCTTCGAGTGGGAATCGAACCCACGACCAATCGGTTTTGCAGTCACACTTTGTGCCGCTGCGCCACGACTGGCCTCGGATATCATAAATTTTATATTTTATTATATTATAATAGAGAATATATTCATACTGTAATAAGACTTGCTCTAATAATGTAGCAATTAAGTCATATAGAAAAAACCTCAATCAAAGTTTAATATCATTTTATTTTAAAATTTAATAGTAATAAATAGTTTATAAACGTTTTTTTTTGTTTTATAAATTAGAATTTATGACTGTATTTGATTATATATTTCTTTATAGGGTTATTCAACTTAATTAATTAGGTAAGACTTGTTTCTATGAGACTAGCAAACGACTACAAAATTTATTTTTTAAACCATAATGGAGTTTATTATTAGAACAATAAACATATAGACTATACATATAAATAATCAATTTTAAAAGAATAACAAGAAGAAAGTAAAAACAGACTGTTATTTTTCATTTAATCTAGAAATTTATATCACTTTGTAAATTGCAAAATAGCATAGATTTTCGACATGATTTACTTATTTATACACATTAATAGATCAATCATCTCCATTTAAAAAAAAAACTTGACTAAAATTCTCAAATAATAATTAAATAATAATCTATAATATTCACAGACTATAAATTAAAAAAAAACGATATTTAAAACAAGTTTGAGTGTCATCGACATTTAACGGCCGCTAAGTTAAATCCCGTTAACACCAATTTGTCCTGACTAACTGACTGCGAAATGAGCGGGTCCCGTAACAATAAAAAATGGCGCCTACGGCAATTTTATTTGTATGAACGTGCAAGACGCGCGTTCACACATCCACAGGTGGTATATTTGGTTAATTAATTATATACATACATTATTATAATAGTTATTTTATTAACATAATTTGTTATAGTAACAAATTTATTATTGAGGCCGTTGTGGCGCAGGTACAAGTGTGTGACTGTGAATGCGAATGGTTGTGGGTTCAGCCCCCACTCGAGGAAATGAAATATTTATTTAAATTTATATTTTAATTTCAAAGCGCAGCGTTGAGTTCCGCCAATCAACACTACACGCCTCCACAATTTGGATACGGGAGATTCTGCTGTGTACGGGATACAACGTGAAGCTGATCATTTATTTTTCATTTGATGTCAATATATCGTGGATGATCACATTATGTGTTTTAAAATGAAAAATAGAAATATATCCGGGACTAGACTAGAGCTTTTAATGTAGTGCAATTGCTGCAATCTAAAAAAAGAAAAAGAATACGAGAGTTGTGGGTTCGATTCCACTCGGGGGAATGAATTATTATTTATTTATTTTTCCATTTCATCGCTCTGATACCAAGGCGAAAGCGTGGCTTTTAGTTCCACTATTGAGTGTCTTAACACTAAACCACCATTAACTCTTCCTGCCGTATATACGGGATACAGCGTGAAACTGAAAAAAAAAACATAACGGAATATATACATTAGAAACAATAACAATAATAAACCTAAACACCAGCACAGAAACAAAAATCCGAACGACCAACAAACCAACAATCGCCACCTCCGCCACGTCAAAAGTTACGTTACGTAAGCGACAGTTACGCAAATCCAATGTCAAGACCGCTGCGTCAACAGCACAAGAAGGTCGACGACCGCGATAGCTAACAACGTTGATCGACCGATCGACGGCCACGCGGCCACATGAGGTGGAGCTATAAAAACTATACAAATATACTTGAACTTGCCTCCGATTCATTCATGAAATGAAAATTTACCGATTTTTATACCTGTCGAGTACGTGATTGTTGCGTATTTGAAATTAAATTACAGTGACCTATATTAACTTAAGGTTGTCGTGGTGCAGAGGCACAGGGGTGTGATTGTATCGGGAGGGTTGTGGCTTCGATCGCCGCAGGAGGGGATCACATGATTTGTTATTTTATTAATATTTTGACTTCTTCGCTCTCTCAGGTGAAAGTTGAGCGTTGAGTTTCGCCACTCAATAATTAACGCCTCGATGAATTCGGCGGAAGGTAGGGAACGGTGTCTTAACTCTAGTTTCCCTCGGCCTACCCTCCTGTGTGCGGGATACAGCGTGAAGCTGATAATAACTATTTAACCAGATTAATCGCGTATATTTAGTATTTTACCGACATAAAACTACCGTCAACGATTTTTTTATTGCCTCGCGTACTTTAAATTGCTCGAAGCGTCGTGTTGGCGAGTGATTAGTGCTGAACTGGCACGCCCAGAACGCGATAGATAAAGAACAACAACAACAACAACAACAACGTCGGGTTTCCAAAAATGTATAATACTAAATATTCGTTAATAATGCGTTTAAATAGTTTCATTTAAAATCTACATATATATACGCAAACACCTCCTTCTTGTATAGGCTTCGTAGAACGGAACCTTGTTTTTATTAATTTAGAGAGTTACAACGTAATTTGTTTACTTGATGATTGCACGTTGATTTCACAATTTATGGTTTTTTTTAAAAAAGTCAATAATCATTTGGACTTTGTTCGAGGTTATTCTGTTCGTTATACTTAACTAATATATATGTATATAATTTAATGAAGTTATTGTTAAATTAATAAATTTTAGGAAATGTTGGTTATAGATATAAGAGCAAGGAGTTGTCAACACGCAACGCCTTCAAAACTCTGCGGAAAAATGGGAACGAGTGTCTTATTATTAGGTTCCTTCTGTCTACTTTGCTATGTGCGTGAAGTGACGTGAAGCTGAAACTGAGCATGGAGTGGTAAACTGAATACCCACCGTTCAAAGATTCTCGTTCTATTATGGACAAACGCAGTATAAAAATGAAATATTACACCTGCTTACTTAATTATATTTTATTTCGTCAAGCAAGAAATGGATAATAAGCAAAAAAAATATATATAATTTCAAAGAGTCAAAGCACCTGATCTAGCTAATTTGGCTCCCTTTGTCAATGAAATTACACTTGTCAACAGAATATTTATTTGTACATTACTATGATTAATAAAAATATATGTTTTAATAACAAAAATATTACAATCTGTTTACAGAGCACATCTCCGCCTCTTTTGGACTGGTCGGGCGTACCGACGCTGGTGTTGGCCCTCGTCGCCCTCGTGATGGCTGTAACCATGTTGTTCACTCGATCTATGGATGGGAAGAGGCCCGCGAGACTGCCCGGACCACCTGCCCTGCCTCTGTTGGGGACTCGATGGCTGTTCTGGAGCAGATATAAGATGAATAAGCTGCATGAGGCATATGAAGGTGAGACTGAGACCTAATAATGTAATTATTATATTATAAAAATAACGTTAAAAAAATATCTCCAATATTAAGCAATATTTTTTCGGTGAAACTATAAACACGAAAGGTGTAATTGAAATTTTTAAATATGTGGGATATCATTTTAAATTTCAATGAACGTGGTGATCATGTGAGATTTTCTCATTTTTTGTATCAGAAATTAACTGAGTAATAATAATAAATATTTTGCAATGCATTTTGATTTACCGGGGGGAAGTTGACGTGCACTGCACCCTCGCCGTCACAATGAGATATTTGCACGCAGACATGTTCAGGCGTTACGGGCCGGTGTTCGCGGAGATCACGCCGGGCGGGGCCATGGTGGTGTCCATAGCGGAGAGGGCGGCTCTGGAGGCTGTGCTGCGGACCCCCGCGAAGAGACCCTACCGACCGCCCACGGAGATCGTTCAAGTGTACCGACGAAGTAGACCAGATCGTTATGCATCCACTGGACTAGTTAATGAGTGAGTTAATTTCGCGTGAAATTTATAACTGTATGTACTGTGGACCGATGTTACTAGTAGTGGTGGTTACTGGTAGCATACTTTTTTTTATATATATTTGCATTTAATTAAAGCTGAACTAATATTTCAGGTTATATTATTATATTTCTTTAAGAAAACAACTAAAATAAACAACATTATTGTATACTTTATACAACACTAAAAGCTGTAAATTTGAAATGATTACGATAGAATGTTATGTATGGTAAAAAATATGTAGTGTCTCTTAATACCAAAGTGTCAATAGTACAAATTAATGAAAGAGATTCGTGTGTACCTATTTCTTTACAACCCGTCAGTTCCGTGATGGGTGAAAGCAGGACTAGTCTGTCATAAAAAGAGGTAAATTAGCACGTGGGTGTGGTGAGCTTACAATGTCATTAGATTTTTTGTATGCACTTTTACTCGTAGCTCGATTTGATTAAATTTACATATACATTTGATTGATTGATTTTTTTTCCGGTAATTCTTATTTTTAAGTGTAAATTTATAATGGATTAGTAACAAAATGATGATTTATGAATTCTGCAAGCTTACTACGATTATAAACACTATTTTACATATTACGTTTATAACATACATTCGTTTCTTTTAAGCATCACGCTGTATCCCGCACATAGCAGAGTAGACAGAGGGAAACTGAGAAAATGGCGGTAGGACCATGACACTCCGTTCTCATTAAGATAGTTTCGTTCCCCACTTTCTATCTAATTTTGGAGGCATTGCTTGCCTTTGCCTTGTTATCAGAGCGAGGAAATATTAAAAAATATATTAAATATTTCTTTCCCTCTAGTGAGAATCGAATCTAGAACCTGTTGCGCTTACAGTGCACGCTTCTGCCCCATCGTTAATAACGTCCTCACACATTAATATTATGTAATTTAATTAATTTTTCGAGGTCCATACCGCCATACCCTTTCGCTAACTCTATAAAACGTCAAAAAAATCTTTTTAAAAGAATTTATATGAATATCCTGAGTAGTTTGTATAGTAATAGTAATAAGAGTATATCTTGAGAAACAATAAAGCTTCATGTTCCTATTTTTTGGTTAAGGTTTTGTTTTCTGGTCACGTATACGGTGTGTAGGTACCCACAACTTCGAGCGCGATATATATAGTCTGTACTTTTTTTTCTCATATGAGTATACGTATACTTCCTGTATTGTCGCGAATTTATTATTGATTTTACGCAAGACTTTTATTGAATAAGTTGATTTAAATTATCTGTAAGTTATTTTTATATAGTTTCTTATAATTTTTTGTGTTAAATTATGTATAAGGCCAGTCGTGTGAAACGCTGGTACGATGATTTATTACTTTCATTTCTTCGCTCTGATGTTGAAACAAGTGGCGGCGCTGAGTTCCGCCACTTAATACGCAATACCTCCAGAATTCAGTAAGAAATGGGAAGCGAAACGTCTTACCCTGCTATATGCGGGATACAACGTGAAGTTGAATAAGAATAGTATTAGTTGCATTAGTAAATAATTATCGTAATGTACAATTATACTATATGCGAAAAAAAATCGTATTTTTTCATATGTACATGTCATTAATCACGAGTAAACCCACGTATAAAAATATAGTTAAAAAAATATCCACGAAGAAGCTTTCAGAATTGAAAAAATATTACAAAAATGGTATAGTATATAAGATTGGTTTTTCAGGCAAGGTGAGAAGTGGCACCACCTTCGCCGACACCTGACCTCCGAGCTGACGAGCCCACACACCATCCAGGGCTTCATTCCGGAGCTTAACAACATTTGTGATGACTTCATTAATCTTTTGCAAAATTGCCGAAAACCAGATGGCAGCGTACTGGGATTCGATCAGCTGACCAACAGGATGGGCTTGGAATGTAAGTTTTTTCCAGCATCACGCTGTATTCCGCATGTAGCAGAACAGGCAAAGGTAGCGTTCTCTTATGACGTTCCGCTAGTTATTTTCTGGCGAATTCTGGAGTATTTTGGTGGTGAGGGGCGGAACTCATCGCCGCTCTTTGTCTCGACACCAGAGCGAAGACAGAAAAATGTTAATTATTTTATTTCCTCGAGTGAGAATCGAACCCACAGTGTGTCCCGTTTGCAGACAGATACTTGTCCTGCAGCGACGACTGTCCCCTGCAAGTTATTACATAGATAAATAATAATCTTATGTGGGCTTTTGACAGCAACAAATGTCAAATATTTTGAAATATTATATGATGTTGTAAAGCTTCGTGTTTAACGAACAACATTTAATATTTTTTTTAACTGTGTTCTTTTATATTGATAATAATAAAATAAGTACTGAATTTAAAATCGAATCCGCTTCACGCTGTATCCCGCACACAGCAAAGTAGGCAGAGGGAACCTAGTGTTAAGACACTCTGTTCCCCACTTTCCGCCGAATTTTAGAGGCATTGCTTGTTGAGTGGCAGAACTCAAAGCCGCTCTTTGCCTCGACACTAGAGCAAAGAAATTAAATATAAATTTAAATAAATATTTTATTTCCTCGATTTGTGATCGATCCCACAACCGCCGCGTGTGACTATAGTTACACGTTTCTGCTCCTGGGCCACGACGGCCTAAAACTTTTATAAAAATATATTTTAATTGAAATGGCGGAAAGTGCCAAATGTAAGTGTTTATAACCTAACATTATGTTCCCGGATTCTCTCTTCCTACCCTGCTATGTGTACCCTGTACGGGATATAGCGTGAAGCCGACAAGAAAAATAACTTACACAGACAACAAATAATATTTAAAACGATCGATCATTATACCAATTATAGATACGTCAATGAGATATAATAAGTATATACTTACATACTACAATATATTTCACAGCACGTGTTCTCAAAAAAAAAAATAGAAAAAATAATTTCATTCATTCGAACACACGCTGCCGGATGTGCGGCTTGAGTTTAAAGTAAATCTTAAAGGCGAGTCGGAGGTCATGTAAACAGAGAGATTCTATATCCCATTAAATGTGATGTTATTATTATACTTGACATTTTTCTATCATAACTTCACCCCTTAATGGCTGCCCCTAAGGCAATAACAAATAGAAGTTCCGTTTAATTTATTAACTTGGACATCTACAGTAAAGTATCTAAATGTTCCCCTATCGAGAAAACGAAATCTTTATAAAAAATGTTTATATAAATTTGTATTTTCATTTCTCTACTCTGGCGTTGAGGCAAAGCGCGGCGTTGAGTTACGCCCCTCAACACGCAATGTTTCCAGAATTTGGCGTAAAATGGGGAACGAAGTGCCTTAAAACTACGTTCCATTTGCCTACACTGCTACATAAAAAAAAATATAAATATCTATTTGTATATTCATATAAATAATGGACAAATTTGTAATAAAAAATCTTATTTTCTTGATATTGCCTAAGTTAGCTAAATAATATTTTTTTCTGTCGTTACCAACTGTTTAGATTACCACTTATATCACTTTAAGTAGAGTTATTTGGCAGGGCTAGTGAGTACAGCTGCCAACATTTTTATTACAACCGAAATTTAAAAAGTGCAAAAATCTTGTTTAAGAAGATTATGATTCTTAAATTGTCTTAAATATATTAATCAATATAAATATCGATATTCTTCACGATTCAATTCGCTATATACCGCACATAGTAATGTAGGTAAAGGAAACTTAGTGTTAAGACACTCCGTTCCTAAGTTTCCGACAAATTTTCGGGGCATTGCAGGCGCAACTCAACGCTTCGCTTTGCCAGAGTTTTTGGTACCAGAGCGAAGACATTAAAATTTAAAATATATCATTACCCTGACAGGGAATCGAGCCCACAACCCTTACGTTCACAACTTCTGTCCCTGCACAACGACGACTCAATAAAATCATTTTCTATGAATGTAAAATTACTCGTGTAGACGTTATGTAAACTGATATTATTCAATAATATTTTTAATATAGTAACATGAGGCCAGTCGTGGCGCAGCGGCACGAGGTGTGACTGTAAAACCGACTGGTTGTGGGTTCGATCCCCACTCGAGGAGATGAAATATTTACTTAAATTTATATTTCCATTTCTTCGCTCTGGTGTCGAGGTTAAGGGCGGCGTTGAGTTCTGCCACTCAACACGTAATGCCTCCAGAATTCAGCAGAAAATGGGGAACGGAGTGTCTTAACACTAGGTTCCCTCTGCCTACCCTGCTGTGTGCGGGATACAGCGTGAAGCTAACATTACATACATATTTATATACCGAATTATAAACAGAATAATAATAAAAAAATCCTAGTTTACCTCTTTTAAAATTGCTCAGCAAGGTACCTAACCATAATTTATTCCTTCATTATTAGGTGATAGATGTAATACAGTAATACATTCAAAATTATAAATTATAATATATAACTACGTTATATACGACCATATATCAACTTTAACATGCCTGTATGTGTCGATATATTTTTCTCAAATAAATCATTTTTACAATGTATTTTGCACAAAGCAGGGTAAGCAGAGGGAACCTAGTGGTAAGACATTCCGTTCCCGATTTTCCGCCAAATTCTAGAAGCATTACGTGTTGAGTGGCGGAAGTCAACGCCGCGCTCTGCTTCGACACCAGATCGAAGAAATGAAGATATTAAATATATCAATTCCTCGAGTCGGAATCGAACCCACAACCAGTCAACGTTTACAGTCACACTCGTGTGCCTCAAATATATCCTTCTAAAATTAGCCAAAAAAATTTTTTAGGACAAACATGGCAAAACTTGTTTTAATTTACTGCCAAATAATTCACGTGTCGTAAATCCTAATGGATAGGATTAAACTATATAAATATCGCGAGTTAATTAAAGGATTACTGATTTCGTTAGTATTTATGATATTGTCGTAAAAATTGTTGTAGATGGCATGTTTTGTTACGTGTGTAGAGTTTTTTTGAAGATATTTTGCTTAAAATTAACATTGGCAAGGCTCTATAAATACAAAGTAAAATTATAAAAGGCTACTTTTAAAATGTCATCTACATAAATGTATTCTTGTCTGTTAATTTGTTAAAGAGTAATCTGTACAATATTGTAGTTTTAAATGTTTTAGAGTTCTGTACATTTTAAGAAAAAAAGGAACCCCCATAACATCACTTTGCTGTCTGTCCGTCTGTCTGTCAAGAGCTTTTATCTCACGAATGCTTGGAGATATCGAATTGAAATTCAAATCATATACCCAGATTTATGGCCCCATGATTTATTAAAAAAAAAACGTAACTCTATATTTACTTTAAAAAAAAAGATTAAGTAAAAGTATAAAGAATCAAATTAATAGGGTACTTCCAGGGTTGACCTAGAATTATAAAATTCGGCAGCTAATATCTACAGGTAGTATTTGTTTAGGAAAAAAACTAAAAATTATACATTTATAGTTAAATAAAAAATAATAGCCTTAAAGTGACGTATCAGACGAAAGGGCTTGGTGTGCATATTCCAAATTATATATTTTTTATATATATTATATATATTTTATATATAACTAAAGGTGATTTTTTTTTTATATATATTATATATATTTTATTCATTTTTTATGACGCCTTAATTGTACGGAACCCTCGGTGGATATGGATATGTTATAGATGGTGATCATAAAAATTAAATAAATTATTTAACAGTCTTGTAAGCGATAAGTCTATATTATTTTGAAAAAGTGACACCAACGATACCTAGTTAGAATTTACCTCACAACTCGATGATTTCGGGATGCGTACGATTATAAAAAGATTTTATTGGTACTTACTTGATTAAAAATTAAAAACAAAGAAAAGTTCCAATATATTTATTATATTATAATGTATAATACACTCGAACAAATCTAAATTTTATTTATTACAATACAAATGCGTAACAAAATTTATCTGAATACTTATTTTAAAGTGATTGTGTTATTAAGTATCAAGGCCGAGGTCAATTTTTTCCTCTACGTCACTCTTTAGTATGATCAAAAGTTTTTGTTTCCAACAAAACTATATGAATCTATACATATAAAAATACGAGGTTTTTTTTAACTTGTTAAATTAATTAATCACTTTAAAAAATTGTGTATAATTTAATTATGAATTTAGAGTACGTATCTCTCACGGATTTATATATTGCGATCGATTTGAACATTGCTCTCCACCAGAAATAGACTAGACAATAGATATCGTTTTTGAATTAGTTAATTTGAACTTGCTACCATCGTGATTAGTTTCAGTGCGCTATGAAAACGAGGCAAAGCGCAGCGTTGACTTCCACCATTCAACTCGCAATGCTTAAGAATTCGTCGTAAAGTTGCGAACGGTAGTGTCTTTTTTGTTCATCGTCGCTTTCCTCTGCCTATCTCGTAATGTGCGAGATACAACGTGAAACCCAAAAAAAAAAGATAAAATATAGACATTTATATGTTGATAAAAACGATGAATGAAACTATTATTATCAATATTTTTTATTTCCGTCAATTATTATTTTTTATCTGAATCTTATATAACGGAATCATATTGTTTATATTATTGCGAAATAAGTGAGGAAATAAATCAACTTATTTAATGTTACTTTTAATATAAGCTATTTACTTTTGTATCGATTTTTCTGTTCTAATATGAGTACTTGCCAATTGTAAATGTTACTAGTGAATGTAAAAATAGAAAATTATTTTATAAAATGGTTACATAACTTAGTCAGATCAAATCACGTTTACGCTGTATCCCTAGAACTCGGCAGAAAGTGGGGAACGGAGTGTGGGCGGGATACAGCGTGAAGCTTATTTAATTTTTATTTTAATTTATTATTACTTCACATTAGCCTTCCAGCAATATAATACAGTGGATCGTACAAAAAAAACCGATCTAAATTCTAATTATGTTTCTAAAAGGGAAACCAATCAGTCACAGGGGGCCAGTCATTTTTATATTAAAATCAGCCATTATACAAAATATTATGTTTACGGTATTTAGTAAAATATATCTTTTTATATAAATATTTATATAAATTTACATATTGAAATATTCAATAATTGAAATTCTTCTGTTATTGAGTTTTAGTTCGAATCTTAAGTTTCAAGCTCTATGATGATGTAGGGCATGTAGAGCAGTTGAAGTTTATCTTCAACGTTTATATCATTGTTATCTGTTGTTTGTCATTCTACTCCTTCAACAAGGCTGCACCGATTTGAATATATATTTTCTGTATATTTTGATTGGTTTTTGTATGGTTTAAAAATCTAATAATTCCTATAAATGGTGATGACGATTTTTGGGTAGGGCAGCTTTTTGCTTTTATGGACAACGTCTGACGAGCACGCTTTTACTTCGTGTTTTTTTAATTATTTTTTTTTAAAGAAAAGAAATTATTTTTAATAATTTTTTTTATAAATCTTTTTGTTCATGTCGTTATGTGAAAAGATGAAGAAGATACCATAATAGATAAAAAAACACTAAAGACATAAATATTTTCTTGCCCCAATAAATAAATATCAACGCAAACTAACACGAATTAAAAAAAAAAGTTTTAGTAGCCATAAACGTCTACAAAATTGAAAAAAAACAACTTTCTATACGATCACCCAATTTAATTAATTTTCACATCATATCTTTATTTACGACAGAAAATATCAAAAAATATAATAACAAAAAAAACAAAATATAACCATAAAGGAGTAACGTCAAATAATTTACTTGTTGTATATTTTTTTTTTGTTTTTTTTTAACGTGAGTAGGCTTGGATTACATCATCAGTCCTTTAGAATCAAAACTGACGTAATTTATTGTTTTCCGATCACAAATCGTGCTCTAATGTTATAAAATTGTGCCTGCATATAATATTTATGTTAATTTGAAGGCCTTTAATTTTTTTTTTTTTTTTTAATTTCATACAAGAGGTGTCACATTATTCACAATTACTTTTAAGTAGTAGTCTAAAGCTCTTTCCGGTAATGAGTATGATATAATGTTTCTTTCATATCAGATAGATAGATTTTGAACGGATTCTCTTAAAGTTTTTTTTTTGGTTTTTAAAAAAATATTATGAAGGACATTTTTTATTATATATTTTAACTAAGCACTACGGACACGTAGTTCGTGCTTTTTTTTAAGCTTTTTCCTAAGTATCAGCTAATCAACCATTTTTATTTCTATCTGATACTTAAACTAGGCTTATAACCAGAGATAATTATCTAGATTATAAATGGCATTTAACTTGTCTCGTTTACAAATGTGCCCCAACGTGTGCCCCAACGTGTGCCCCAACGTGTGCCCCAATGTTCCTGTTTGTGTGATTTTAAAATATTTTTTTTTGAATGGATGTTCTTAAAGTAAATGATAATAAATTTCTCAAAACGATAATATTTTATTATTGAATAACCGAAGCTCTGTGAAAGACGACATAGATAAGGAATGCAATATAGGTCAGGATAGTAATGGCCTACGAGAGTGCAACATTAGAAATACATTATGTGATACGTCTCATAACTAGGACGCCTTATCTTTGTATATTGTTAACGACTTTGAAGCGTTTTGTGTGTTATACTTTCTATTTGTGTTAATAATAATATTTTATGTTTTAAAACATTCTGTATATTATGTAAAAAAAATTAAAAAAATAGCTTCACGCTGTATCCCGCGCACAGCAGAATAGGCAGAGGATACCTAATGTTAAAACACTCCGTTCCCCATTTTCCGCTGTTTATTTTGAGGTATTGCGTGTTAAGTGGCGGAACTCAACGCCGCGCTTTAACCTTAGTGCCAGAGCTTGGTGCAGATACGTGAATTCATATATTCTTGATGGTACGTAAATCTCTTTAGGTTATTACATATTGTATCATTCGAAAACAGTGTCTTGAGTAAATAAATAGCCAAAAAAAAACCGGACAAGCGTGAGTCGGGCTCGCCCACCGAGGGTTCCATAAAACATTTAAGGTTTTTAGCTTTTTCGGAATTTCAGACCGTCTGGATAACCAGAGCCCTTTAATTTGATACCCCATTTGAACTAGCGGCTTTAATACCAAATTTTGGCCCCTTTTTAAGACTATTATTTTTTACGATTCAACCACAGATAGGTATGTATAGTTTTCACAATCACAAATGTAGATTTTTCCTGAACTAGTACTACCTGTAGATGACAGCTGCCAAATTTCATAATTCTAGGTTTACTGGAAGTACTCTATTAATATTGATTCCGTTTAAAGTGTTATACGCGTTTTTTGCTATTTAAGGCTATTATTTAATGTAATTTTTTTTGTTGAATTGCGCCACTCCAAGAGCAGTGCCTCCAGAATTCGGCGGCAAGTGGGAAGTGGAGTGTCTTAACACTAGGATCCCTCTGCCTACCCTGCTACAAGCGTGATACAGCGTAGACCTAAAAAACAAATAAGTTCTAAGTACTCAGTATTGATGATCTACAATCTAATCTAAAAAACTAATAATAATTGAACATGCTATATATAATAGTTGATGTACGTACCTACATATAGAACTCTATCCATACAAATGGTTTTCCACAGATTAGATTAAAAAAAATGTTTTAGTCTGAGCCATAGAACAAGAAAATAATGTGGGTCACTCTAGCAACGGATCGTAGGAATGTACATTAGAAACGCATTATGGAGCTGGTTGCCGCATACGGGTGGATAACATTCGCTTGCTGCGATTCAGGTTGCTATGTTGACATAAGCACCAACAGATTTATTTTAATGAACATTTCTATAATAATAATAAAAAAAAAGTTTCACGCTGTGTCTTGTATATAGCAGGAAAGGCGGATGGAACCTGAGAACTTAAGTGTTGAGACACGGTTACCATTAAGACACTTCCGTTTTCAATTTTTATCGAATTCTGGCGGCATTGGGTGTTGAGGGGTGGAATTTAACTCCGCACTTTGATACTAGAGCGAAGAAATCCAAACATTAAATATAACATATCCCCGAGGGAGACTGGAAATCGAACCTACAATCTGTCGTGTTTACAGTTCAACGTTGTCGTAAATATTTCTTAAATTAGACAGATCTCGTGCTATACGTGTTTTATACATATAACTTTTACATTCAGCTTCACCTCTTCAAATTCATTTTATACATTATTGGAACGTTGATGTGACGTAGACTTCCTCGATAATTGCACTATCCAACACAAACATTTTTTTTTTAATTCGGACCAATACAGCTAAATATATTAAATAAATAATAAACTGAACTCAACTCATAAAGCAAATGTATGTTCTGGGTAAGAATTGAATGAACGATCTTCGACCCAACAGTTCTAACTGACTAGTATAATAGACTAATCGAAACATATTACCAATATAAGTAGAATAATGTCTATAAATATAGGTATTTGATGACAAATTACGTAATAATTTAGTATGTTAATAGAAAAATTAAAATATATATTTTGTATTTGTTTTGGATTGAAACTATGTACATAAATCAGCTTCACGTTGAGTCAACACGCAATGCCTCCGAAATTCGGCAGAACGGAGTGTCTTAACACTAGTTTTCCTCAGCCTACCTACATATAATTAATAAAGTTTAAGTAAGAAAACAAATAGCATGATATGATGACTTGTTTCTTTGTTTTTCTTTGGCGTGCAAAATAACCAGTATTGAAGGTAAACCAACATGTAGAACATATTTCCTGCGTAGAATTACTACCAAATTCTTAATTATGTGAATATGTTATAAAGTGAGGAACGGAGTGTTTTAACACTAGGTTCCCTCTGCGCACCCTGCTGTGTGCGAGATACAGCGTGAACCTGATATTATAAATAGATTTAAAAAAAAATCGATAATTATATATTTTAAGACAGGAAATTTGTTTAAAAAAAGGTGTTTAGAAGTTTAAGGGTTCAATTTTCACGTTGATAAGAACGTATAACTTAGCGGTCAGAGCGCTTGAACGGTTTTCAAGAGGCGCGGGTTTGAAAGTTCCGTGCGTATAAATTTTTATTCGCTTTCTAAAAGTATTGTATTTTCAAATTTCGTAGAAAATCTGGAAAATACTGTTTAAAACAAAATTAGAAGACTTATTTAGACATTGAGGCCAGTCGTGGCGCAGTGGTACAAAGTGTGACTGTAAAACCGACTGGTTGGTGGGTTCGATCCCCACTCGAGTAGATGAAATATTTACTTAAATTTATATTTTCATTTCTTCGCTCTGGTGTCGAGGCAAAAGCGCGGCGTTGAGTTCTGCCACTCAACACGCAATGCCTCCAAAATTCGGCAGAAAGTGGGGAACGGAGTGTCTTAACACTAGGTTCCCTCTGCCTACCCTGCTGTGTGCGGGATATAGCGTGAAGCTAATTTAATTTTTTTAATTTTTAATATCCATTTATTTATGACTTTGTTTATTTAATAGTGTCCTGTGTAGTAATTTTTAATAAATTATTTTTATTATTACTATTAAGAAACCGTTTTTGCTGAATGATTATGTTAATTTCATAACCAATACATAATATTTCTAGAAAGGTAACTAGGTAAACGGCAACGATAACCCTAGCTAGCGGCCGATCTATATTTCGGTCAAATAATTACAATTTGTGTGTCGAGGCTGTCGTCGTGTAGGCAATATCTAGGTTAAGATCGTTAAACAACAATATTATTTCAAAATGTTCGCTAATAAAATGTCCCTTATATTTATATTTTTAAGATAGCAGCGGTCATCGTGTTGGGTCCCATGAATATGCCTGATCTCAATGCTAAATGACGTAAAATTCTAAATTTATAGACATTATAGAGTTCCACTTCCAACATTTTAAATTACACAAAAAAATACAATCTGTTCACAGCACTATATATTAATTAATTAATTATATAAATATTTTTTACATATTAAAAATGCTATTATATTTGCGTATAAAACGCGCTATTTTCAAATTTTAATTGTTAAGACTGCTCCCCAATTACGTGTTGAGTGGCTGAACTCAATGCTTTGACACCAGAGAATATCAAATATTTCATTTCATCGAGTGGGAATCGAACCCACAACGCGTTGCGTTACAGTCACATTCAACACCTTTGCCTCACTTATATAAATGTATGGATATAATAAATTAAACGTACTGTATATTGTTACAGCTGTATGCAGTTTAATGTTGGGATCGCGCCTGGGTTTCCTCGAGCGGTGGATGTCGGGTCGAGCGGCGGCGCTGGCAGCAGCGGTGAAGGCACATTTCAGAGCCCAAAGAGATTCTTATTATGGAGCGCCCTTGTGGAAGTTTGCGCCCACAGCGCTGTATAAAACTTTCGTGAGGAGTGAAGAAACAATACACATGTTAGTTTTTATTATTAAATATTAATATATAATGATTACAATATAAAGACATTTTTGGATCTCTTATAGGTACTGTTTGCATTGCACTTTGTAAAAGTATTGAATATAAAACAGTATAAAATAGTTAGCAACAGGTAAATTCTAATAACGATTTTTTCCAATATATGTATGGATATGGAAGAAAGTTATCTATTTTTTAGTATTTAAAGCTCATTAACACACATAAAGGTCATATAAAAACTTCGTGTATAATTTTACCATCATGTAGAAACGACCTTACCCAATTTTCAGCAGGACAATCTTAAATATCATACGACTGTCCAATGTCAATATCATATAATCTGATTGCCAACTCCATGTTGGTAGGATAGTATCTGAACTAATGGAGGAGGCGAGGTCGAGGTCACGCGGCGCGGCCCAGGACGACGGCATGCAAGAGATCTTCCTCAAGATCTTCTCCAACCCCGAGCTAGACATACGCGATAAGAAAGCAGCCGTCATTGACTTTATCACCGCCGGCATTGAAACGGTAAGACCAAATTTATGTACATATTTATGGGAGTACGTTAGATAATAAAGGAAAATTCATCCAAGGATTTATATTTAGTATCGCCTAAAGTAACGTAGTGAGCATAATTTACAAGAATGCCGTCATCCTTCCTCGTCTGGTCTCTGTTATGTATATCAAAAAATAATTAAAAAATAATTAAATTATCTTCACGCTGCATCCCACACACAGCAGGGTAGGCAGAGGGAACCTAGTGTTAGGACACTCCGTTCCCCACTTTCTGCCGAATTTTAGAGGCATTGCGTGTTGAATGGCAGAACTCAACTTTCTCTTTGCCTTGACGCCAGAGCGAAGAAAATGGAAATATAAATTTAAGTAAATATTTCATCTCCTCGAGTGGGGATCGAACCCAAATGAACCCAGTCAGTTTTACAGTCACACTTTGTGCCACTGCGCCACGACTGGAATCAATATACATAAAGAAACGTGTTCAATTGAAAGCAGTCGCCCGTAAATGATTTACCTATCTGAATCCTGCCCTTATCGAATAATAATCCTATATCAAATTAGGTTTTGCATGTCCTAATAACATATAATTATTTTAACATCCATTTAAAACTACATTGTGATCTGGAAAAGAAACATATGTTTTTACTTACAGCTGGCCAATAGCCTAGTCTTTCTGCTGTATCTTCTGAGTGGGCGAACAGACTGGCAACAGAAAATTCGCTCAGAGCTCCCATCTTGCGGTGAACTTCGGATTGAAGAATTGGGTGCGGCCCCATCCGTCCGGGCGGCGGTCAATGAGGCGTTCAGACTTTTGCCCACTGCTCCTTTCCTGGCTCGACTGCTGGATACGCCGATGACGATTGGTGGTCACCGATTACCTGCTGGGGTAAGGTTGTTATGGTTTGTTTTGTATTTTTTTTAGCTTCTTGCCGTATCTCGTATATAGCAGAGTAGGCAAACACATAGTGTCAGGACACTCCGTTCACTACTTTCCGCCGGATTTTCGGGGCATTGCGCATTGAGTAGCAGAACTAAACGCTGCGCTTTACCTTATTTATATAATAATTATGAATTACATTTGCTTAAATATTTAACAAAAATTGTTAATACTTCTTTTTTTAACTTAAAATAGTTAGTATGTATAATAATTGTCATAATAATAATATTATTAAAACTGTAAATTTTAATCTCAAATAAATATATTCCAGATTTTCGTGTTAGCCCATACCGGGGCTGCTTGTCGTCGTGAAGAAAATTTCTGGCGTGCCAGTGAATACCTCCCAGAGCGTTGGATAGACGTCCGGGAGCCACACGCCGCGAGCATCGTCGCGCCATTCGGCAGAGGCCGCCGCATGTGTCCCGGGAAACGATTTGTGGAACTAGAACTACATTTGATTTTGGCTAAGGTAACAATGAATTATCTAATAAGAGAAAAGCTGTCGATTTTTCTCGCATAGTAAGGTTGAAAGGGGCAATTTATGTTAAAGTTCTCAACCCCACCATTTAACACGTCTAGAGATATTTTCTTTCTGGACTTTAGCGTTAAATAGATGCGTGTAAATGTTTTTATTTTTTATTTTTAGGGGCAAATTTTGTTAGAAGTAAAATTTCTGGGCTGATGGGCACAACCCACCCTGCTGTCCCCCTTTTTTGTTCTTTTCGGCACACTTCTATCGTTATTTTAATTACTTCGTTATTTTCAGCACATTGCATATTGAGAAAACTTAACCCCGCGCTTTGGCTTTGCTTACCAGTGCGAATAGAGAGTAAATAGAGAGTGATTATATTTAAAATATCCTGGTTCCCCGAAATGGGGACTATAATTCACAATAATATTATTTCACATAACTCCATTTTGTTCTTTTAACGAGATATAACAAAAGAGGATCATTGATTCGAATTTTGTCTCTGTAACAACTGATTACATTCGGCGTGATGAGCCAGACATGGCAGGAGCTAGTTTTGTTGTAGGATTATGTAAAAACAGAATAAAAACACGGCTACGTCAGGAAATTTGTAAAGCTTCTAATATTAAAAATTACTAAAATGGCTAACTAAATTAATTAATTAATTAATTGATGCGTGTGCAATATGAAGATTTAATTAAAATAATAATATATATGAGTTTATTCAATTTGTCTTTTATCTATTACAGATATTGCAACGCTGGCGAATTGAATTTGATGGGGAGTTAGACATTCAATTCGACTTCCTTTTATCACCTAAGTCTCCAGTATCTTTGCGGTTAGTCGAGTGGTGAAATTTGAATTCCGAATGGTGTTGCCAGACATATGCATAAAATTTAAATTTATAATAATTATTTATTAAGGATTGCAGCTATTTTTGGTACGTAATAGAAACAAGCAATACTAACAGAGGAAAAAATAAATGAAATGTTATTTGTATGGTAGTTTTCAAATGTCGTCGTCGTTGTGTGTCTGTCTGGTAGCATCTATTGTAATTTTTAAGCATTAAACTTGTTTTGCCGCTATTCCTATGCTCCAAACCGAGTGCTCATTGTACTGATTATTTTTAGTGATATTATTAAATTGCTCCTATGTTGTGTTGTTTCGAGTAATTATAAGACTAATATTTTGTATTATAATAAGTAAACAATGGCTTAATTTTTTTTTTAAGTATAAGCGTGGGTAAAATTTAAATAATTTTCATTTCGATATAATGGAGATGTATGCTTTGGATGTTTAGATGTTACATGTTACTGACTTTGAAATATCCGCTAGCAAAAGGGTTGCCATGACTGAAATCAATAGGATGAAAATGTTTAACAGGGTATTGGCACAGTCTGCTCAAATCGTTCAATTCTTTCAAGTATAGAAAGAACTGTCCACAAAATAATATTAAATAGTTTAAGTATTTTATATTTACATTATCCTAAGCTTAGTTTGTAACTATACAACGTAGTAAAATATGGCTGTGTTAATATCAAAAAGCATATTTATATAATTATTATCAACCATAATTACCTCTTTAAGTGAAGACTGCAAACTGCAAGCCGGAAATTGACTGCAGATCATTGAAACACACCATGCAGTAAGATTGTTTAGTTTTAAGCTACTTTTAATAGCGTTGCCAACTTATTTTAAGTATATTTGGCCAAAAGTACTTAGTTATTTTAAAGGTTTCTCAAATTTTATCTACGTTCATTTTACTTCAGTTTCTATTAAAATGAAGATTTTTCTAATATTTGTAAACTTAAATACATATAAATACATTAAGATATAACATGTAGTCCAGTCTCTCTCAAAGTTGGCAATTCTATCTTCATTCCACCTTTACGAATTAATCACATGTATTATATGAGTATATTCTGTAGTTTGTGTTAACCAAACAAAATATATGATAGTGCTCTATTCCTATATAAAAATAATTATAATAACGTATTGCAATCACACCGAGTTTTTCTGCTATTAAACATTTAAAACACACTATGTTACAAAATATGTTTGATGTATTGTATTACAGTAACGCTGAATTGTTTATATTAAAGGAAAATAAATATTACATTTGAATTTTTATTATTTAATATCCTTTTTTTGTCAAAGATTTTCAAAGATATACATACTTTGAACAAAAGTAAGTATACTTAGTTGAAACTATTCAATAGTTACTTCAAGGTGCTATATTTTATAGAGTTTAGCGTTTATCAGTGTAACTTATTCTTCTCGTAGTTCAAAAAAAAGGATGAAGACGAGGGGGAGGAAGTTACCAAATCGACTATATAATTTTTTATACATATTCCTTGATTGGATTCGCCAATTATAAATGGATTTTCAGTTTTTTTGCTAATACTGTACTCATGATGAGCTCTGAGTGAACATGAGTATATATAGAAACTACGCTAATCAAATCAATCAAACATAGTATTTTTCAAAAAAAAAATATAATAATAATTAAATTAGTCTTGTAATTTATCAACATTCTATTAACTTGTATTGTAAACAGTTACAAGTGGCGCAAAGGCATAGGCGTATGACTAAACGCGAAGGGTTGTGGGTTTGATTCCCGCACGAGGAGATGAAATATTTTTGTTTTCATTTCTTCATGATTGCAAAGCGTGGCGCTAATTTACCACTCAACACGCAATGCCTTCAGAATTCGGCGGGAAGTGGAGAACGGAGTGTCTTAACACTAGCCTATCTCTATCTACCCAGCTGAGCTCCATGCGGGATACAGTATGAAGCTCAAAAATAATAATAATGTTTTCCCCAATAAAAGGTATCGTACATGCAGATGATACATAACATCATATTAACGGCCTTTTATCCTTTTCTAGTCTTTATTTAATCTGACTTTGGTGATACTTATATAATTTCATAAAGAATGTAATCAAACTTACGATTGTTTAGCTTGTTTGAATAATTTAAAATATTTTCAAAACATGTGGAAAATAACCATTTAATTTTTTATCTATGGTTATGGTTAGCGCCTGCGGCATTTTATGTCACTATTATGACAGCGAAATATCTATTTTTGACTTTTAGAGTGGTTCCTTGTTTTGATAACATTGAATGATAAGAAAATGTTATCATAAAAGTTCTAAATAAAATACACTTATTTATAAGTTAGTTGTTACTTTTAGTTTTAATTTATTTGCTTTTACGTTGCCGGTATATTAACTAGTGTTTTAATTTAAAAATAAATTCAAAATGAAGTTTTGCGCCAACTTGTCCTTTATGTTTACCGAAACCTCTAATTTGTTAGAACGATATATTTTTGCGAGAGATGCAGGGTTCAAAGCGGTAGAGAGCGGATTCCCTTTCGGTTATACATTGGAGGAGGTCAAGCAAGCAAAAGAATCCAGCGGTGTTGAACAAGTTTTGATCAATCTCAAAACAGGTATTTCCATGTTATAAAAAATTATAGCATACTTATTTAAATAGACCTATTTAATGTCATTTTTTCTTAGTTTTATTAATATTTACTGTTTATATTTTATATATAGGTGATGTAACTAAAGGTGAATTAGGAGTCACAGCAGTGCCAGGAAAAGAAAATGAATTTAAAGATAATTTGAAAACGACCATTGATTATGCTAAAGCTCTTGGAGCTCGAAAGATTCATATTATGGCGGGCAAACTGGACAAAGTTTCTTCGAAGAACTGGGAAACTTATGAGAATAACCTAAAATATGCAGCAAATATATTGAAGGATGAAAACATTGTAGGTGTTATAGAGCCAATAAATCAACATTCGGTACCTAATTATTTTTTAAGTGACTTTAGTAAAGGTAAAATATTTGAGAATTATATTTGAGGTTCATTTTTATAATTTCTGTTTTATTTAACAGTTTAATATAAACTTTGATACTATTTTTAATAATATAGCGAGATCAATGTGTACCAAAGGCTCTAGCTATACACCTATAGGAAAGGTGAAGTGGCTTTTAATGGATTATTTTTACCTTGGGCCTTGCGTATAAGAAGTCAATCATTCTGTGAATTAAGACTTACCAGAATCATATAGATAAAAAAGTGTAAAACTTTTTTTTAACATAAATATAATATATAAAAAATACATAAATAATATATAAAAATATAATATATAAATATCTTTTTCAGCTGTGGACATTATAAAAAGGATAGATAGTGCACATTTGAAATTACAACTGGATGTTTTTCACTTGCAGCATATATGTGGCGACCTCTCTTACAATATAAAGAATTTTATGCCCTATGTTGGACACATACAGGTAAAGTTATTATATTTTATAAATGGTTCAGCTTTAATTTAAATATTGGCGACTGATATATTTTAATAAAAAAATTGTAAATATATATTTTTTGCCATTTTTAATTTCAATTTGGTTGATAGAGATGACATTATTCTTCGAAGAATAAGGTTCCTATTATAAGCAAAGATGTATCTTTTCAAATAGGACATTATTTTTCAGATGTGTCAGTTGAAATAAATATTTTGTTAATTTTCACAGATAGCTCAAGTACCTCACAGGAATGAGCCTGACACTTTTGGTGAAATTAATTACAATTATATACTTCAACATATAGAAAACAATGGTTATGTGGATTGGATTGGACTTGAGTACAAACCAGCTGCCAATAGCAAAGATGGATTGAAATGGATCAAAGATTTTGGATATAACTTATAAAAATGTATATTTAACATAATTTTTCAGCACTTTGGTTCAATATATAATAAAGTTTTGATCTAAATATATTAAAAATGTTATTTTAAGTGCCTGTTTTAAAAAAAATATTAACATAGGTTTTATTGTCCGTAAGTAAATAATGTAGTTTTTTACAATGTTAAATAATATACAAAACAAACTATTTTAATAATAAATGCATACACTGAGATGGAGCAACTGCTAAGTTTAGAGGTACAAAGTGAAAGTAAAAATAAATTTAAAAACTAATTTAATATATTGTCACTACATATTAAAACATTATATCATGAAAATAAAATCAAGTTCATCTTCAATATGGGTTCAAAATAAATGTGAGAGAATACAGCTCACATATGTTGTTATTATTTTGTTTTATTTGTATTTATATATTAAAACATAATCACATGTTAATATTAGTATTATAATTTTGTTGAACCCAATAATGATTTTTCACTCCGTCTAATGATAGTCTTTCTTTACTTGTATGTCTTAAAAGCTGAAATTTAAATAAAAAAAATATTAGATTATTTAAAAAAAATAAAATAAATCAATAAGCTTCACGATGTATCCCACACACAGCAGGGTTGGCAGAGGGAACCTAGTGTAAAGACACTCTGTTCCCCACTTTCTGGAGATTTTTGGAGGCATTGCGTGTTAAGTGGCGGAATTCAACGCCGGGCTTTGCCTCGACACCAGAGTGAAGAAATGAAAATATAAATGTAAATAAATATTTAAATTCCTTCAGTAGGGATTGAAGCCTCAACCAGTCGATTTTACATTCACACTTTGTGCCTCTGGGCCACAACTGACATGAGGATTAGATTATTTAATTTTTGACATATTGCCTGATGAGCGAAGGATGAAACCCCTCCCGGTTTGTCTCGTTAGACCAAGAAAATTGAGAATTATTTCTTCTCCTGAGTGGGAATGAAATCCACAACACTTGCATATACAGTCAGATGCTGTGCTGTTGCAACAGCCACAATTTTCTTTATTAAATAATAAGGATGGTGCATTGAAAAATATTTTTGTGTAATTATTGTTCTGTTAATCAATTTATTAATTGATTAACAGCCCAGCCTAGCCCTTATATATTTATTTATACTTGATTATTATCAAGTATAAATAAATATATAAGGGCTAGGCTATACTAATTTGGTGTCTTGCGGGTTCCATCCCTACTTGGGCAAATAAATAATTTTCATTTCTCCACTCTAATAAGAGAGAGTAGTGCTGAGGAATGAGTAAATGAAAATAATTCATTCTCTCAAGTAGGAAACAGATGTGATGTTGCTGTGCTACGGCAGTCTCTATATTATCATACTTATTTAAAATAATACCTTAGAAATGAGATCTTTAGCTCCCTCTGGTACATATTCTGGATATACAATGTCTAGTGAGAGAATTCTTGCATATGTTTTATCCTGCCCTTCACTTTCAAATGGCGGTTTACCAACCAAAAATTCGTATAGCAATACTCCAATACACCAGTGGTCAACAGATACATTATATACTTCTCTTCTAATCATCTCCGGTGGCAGATAATCAAGTGTTCCGCACATTGTTTTTCGTCTAAAAGAAAAATAATATGAATAAGTAAATACAACCAAATATATATTAAAATGAATTAACAACTTGAACTATATGCCATAGTGGAGCAGGGGCAATGGGCTCCACAACTGTCAAGTTAACTGCTACAGAAAGTTAGCTTGACAGTTGATTCTTGGATAAATGAATTATTTTGATATATTTATATCTAAAACTATATCTACTATATTATTTATAAACAAACCTTTCTGATGGAGCATGCACAGACCATCCAAAGTCAGCTAATTTAAGGTCACCATTAAATGCTACTAAAATGTTTTCAGGTTTTATATCTCTGTGAATGACATGATGTTGATGGCAGTATTCTACTGCATCCGCAACCTGAAATAATTAATATTACTTAGATAAATAAAATTAATTTCTTTGAACAACATTAAAATAAATAAACTTTATTATTGACAGTGCTTCTTCAACCTCAACAATTTTTGATTTCACACTGCAATAATAACTAAAAACATCTTTACAAAGATGACAATTGTAGGTTCTATTCCACTAATGTCATTTTAATTTCTTCGCTCTGGTAAAAATAATTATGATTTCGAAAATCAGAAAATAGAGGATTACTCAATACTAGGTACCCTCTGCCTACAATATTATATGCAAGATAAAAATTACACTAAAAAAAAATATATTTTTTTTAGGTTCACCCTGTATTCTGCACATACCAGGGTAGTCAGAGGGAACCTAGTGTAAGACACTTGATTTTCATTATGACACTTCTCTTCCCCACTTTGTACCAAATTTTAAAGGCATTGTGTGTTGAATGGCAAAACTCAATGCCACATTACCTGGCTGAGGAAATGAAAATACAGTTTTTTTTATTTCCTTTTGGGAATTGAACCCCCAAGTCACATTTACAGTTGTGCCCCTGTGCATGACTGCCCTCAAACCACCAATTTCCAGAATAATCACATACCTGATATATATATTTTGCAGCTTTATTTTCTGGGAACCGTCCTTTAGGTGACTTGGTTAAGTGATTATATAATTCACCACCAGCAGCAAATTCCACTACAAGGTAGATACGTCTTTCATCATGAAACCATGTCAATAATCTAAGTATATGTGGATGTCTGGAAACAGAATATGACATATTTATGAAATATTTGAATTTAGTTTTTGCTCGAAACACCATTAATTAAGAAATCAATCAATCAATTTAGTTTACATTATATAGGTCGCACATCTCTTTAGGTTTCTTTGTTGTTTCAACATACATACAGGATAAATTATAATAATAGTTCTAGTTACATAATAATAATTTGGGTGTGATATTAAGGTATCACAACACTTTGTATTTCACACTTATTAAATTCGCAGGTACAATAGATAACTATATATATTTATATACAAAAAAATATGTAAAAATATATTACTTCAAATGTGACTGTATTTCAATTTCTCGTAATACTTGTCGTTCACATGTAGACTTCAATATTTGTGATTTAAACAAAGCTTTAATTGCAACTAATAAGCCAGTCTTTTTTTCTCTTGCCACATGAACATGACCAAATTTTCCCTGTCCTAAAGCCGAGCCTAATTCAAAATCTCTAGGAGACCATTTATATCTGTAAGAAATCAAAAATAAAAGTTATTATAACAGCAATAAGCTACATCTACTAATTCCATGAAACAATATTAATGCAATAAAAGAGTACGTACGAATTTCCATAGGCCTCATGGTTTATTATTTTATTCTCAAGTTCTACAACTTCACTTAAATCAGTCTTCATATTCATATTAATTTAAATCAATTATATTTAAAGAACTGATAGCAAAAATATATTTTCTTTCTTTTCATTGAAAAATAAACCGTTACAGTTTTATAATTACAAATTTGACATTAGCCGTTAGATTTTTATGGTTGGTATTTGCATCATTTTGTACTTTTTAAACAGATTATAAAATATAACAGACAATAAAAATTTAAAAAAGTAATTAATTAAGAAGAAATCTACATAGTTCGGCCACTAGTTTCGCTGCAATTGCATAACCCATATTTAAATTACATAGAAATTTTATACTACTACTATTTTTAAAGTTAATTTAGAAACTCATTCTGAAAGAAAACTTCGTAGTATAGTTTTGACTTTTGGCTGTTTACAAATTGCTTAAAACTATTGGACTTCTTTTTTTTTAGTTTTATGAAGTAAAATATATTTTTTTGTTTTTAGTTACGGTGTTATTTTTTTATTTCATACTTTTTTTTAGAATTTATTAACTGGGGTATTATTTATTTGTTTATTCTTTATTATAGATAATTTAAACAAAAAAATCCACAAAAGGCGGTCTAACCGCTGTATAATATATAAAATCATCTTCACGCTTTATCCCGCACACAGCAAGGTAGGTAGAGTGTTAAAACACTCAGTTTTCCACTTTCCGCCGAATTCTGGAGGCATTGCGTAGTGAGTGATGGAACTCAACGCCGTGCTTTGCCTCTACACTAGAGCGAAGAAAAATGAAAATATAAATGTAAACATATTTATCGTATTTATGTCAAATTACATAAAAATATTTTATTTATGTTTATTATATAAACTTTCTTTGAGAAATATTCTATCTAATGGTGAAAACCGCATTAAACCCCGTTGGGTGGTTTAGAATGAGAAGAAGTAGAAACGCACAGACAGAAACGGAGGGCGACTTTATTTTATACTATTATAGAATAGATACTATATATGTAGATATAGGCAAAAATATAGTAATTCTAGTTACGAAAAAGGGGTTGCTCCCTCGTAATCTAGGGTTGGACAAACAACCCTAGTTAAAGTGTTTAAATACTATACAAAAATGACCCTCGGGCTATAATTTTCCTTTCTCTTTTGAAGTTGTATATTCAACTTTTAATTTACATGATAATTATTTGTTATGCAATTGTTTAACTTTTTACGTGCTAGCTAATAAATTTGCAATTTACTCCGGTCTCTTGAATGAATGTAGTGTACAGTTACCTTAAAACTATAAATGGTAAAGAATAAGAAGACCAGTCCAGACCAGAAGCGCAAATTGCAAAGAGCGCCCCATGCTACACTTGATCGAAGGCCTTCACCATATTCTAACTAACAGCCTGGCCCTCTTCCTTGCTTTCTATAGACGCAGCTTAACTGTGAGTTTGGTAGACCAGAAGATTACCGGCTGAGTGACCACGGCGGAAGCAATATTGACTGTCATTAATCATACAGTGATCCTCCAGATAAGCCATGGGTTGATTATTTATCTCTATATATCTCTTCTTCACTTTTGAGAGCAGGTGGTCATAGCAATAGACCTGTAGTTAAATGAATCGGAACCGTCGCCTTTCTTTGGGATCGGTTGGATGAGAGCGCTCTTCTATGAGGCTAAGACTACTCCGATTGAGTGAGACTGCCGAAACGAGTACGTTGGCACCAGTTTCAGCTCAGCAGGAGCACATGAACGGGGCACTAAAGGAGAGATTCCATCTGGCCCGCTCAACTTGTTAATGTCCAGAGAGGACAGAGCTCACCTAAAATCTTTTTAGTTGAACTTAACCTCAGGCATTGAGCTCTGGCACCGCGGAATGGTGGGTGGCGTTATTCCTTGGTCATCCAAAGTCAAGTTCCAGGCAAAGAGAGCGATAATACAAAAGTCCACGTTAAGCGTGGTGAGCGCACGCCTCGTTTAACTTGTCTGCAGTGCGGTACTGTGCCTTCCCCAGAATTTGAAAGCCGGCTTGAGTTTGAGGGTTTAGGGAGGGATTCTCCAATATCGGAGATGCCGGTGCCGCTTTTATACTACAGAGAGGGGTTGGGGTTAAGCGCCGAAGCCCAGTATTACCTAATGCAAAACGCAGTGGCTTAAAACCCTTACTTTAATGCTGAGGGTGGTAATAATCCGGTCGAGAGTTACATGGATCGACGAATGTCCTGAAATAAATATGGGATATTAAATTAGGATTTATTATATTGCCTTTCTCGATAAGTAGACTGCCCAACAAGTAAACATTTTTTTAATTTGAACGAGTAGTTCCTGAGATTAACACTCTCAACTTAAAAAAAAATCGTTTCAAACAAGCTTTATAATGTAAAAATAATTATAACTTTTCGTTATCAATAAAAGAATGGATGGTAATAAAAATAACTATTACATTTTATAAGCTTATAAAGTTTAATAATGGTTGGAGATATTGTGATATTAAAATGAGAAAGTATAAGATACTTCATATATGCATATATGTGTATATACTTGTTTTGCTTTTACTCTGATTGACAATATATATCTAAATATTAGGATTTAGTTATTTATTAACATATGCAATATTGTTGCATTGAACCGTCATGACATAATAAGTGAAAATGACATAATAAGTCCTTGATTTTCATGATTTTTATACATTTTAAATGAAACTATTATAACCGCATTATGCGTGTACTTATGTTTAAAATTACACTTTGTTGGAAACCCGACGCTTCGAACACATTGCAGTAGTCCGTGGTCACGGGTAGACTGACATGGCATTCGTCTGTCAGTTGACATAATTATTATATCAAACTACCGCCAACGATTTCTTGTCTCGCGTGCTGCCCTATATTCCTGCAGGATGAGCTGACTGACTGAAATTAGGATGTTTTTGTATTTCAATCACCTCGCGGATAATTCTAGGAATGTATCTATTTTCCTGTACCAGGATTTGGGGTCTATCACACCTAATATAGGGGCTGGGTTCATCCGCAGTGTTCTCATACACAGCTTGTTTCGATACATGCCCATTCTTGATATTGCAGATGTGTACTTTCACCCTTACACTCTTTGTTTGACCGATGTATGATAAGCCACAGTCAGAGTCTAGTTTGTATACACCTGCACAATGTATAATTTTAAATATACGCGATTAATCCGCTTAAAATAGTTTCATTTAAAATGACATAATATTTTTAATAATTTATGAATTTTTGGTATGCTTGACCTCTGGCTCCGCCCACGTGTCTTCGTCGATTAATCAACTATCTTCTATCGTTCACCCAAACAAACTTTTTAGCATTGTAATATTAGCGTAGTTCCAGAGTAGAAAAAATGGAATTCGTAATCTTCGTCAAATTAAGATGCACAGCATTTAAGTCATAGAAAGCAACGACTTTGCAAAGTTTTACCTATTTACAACAGTTAGCACCTAAGTACATGAGTTTACACAATTTCCATCACGATCGAGGATCACGATGATTGTGAAGTCGATGAACGGATACTAAATAGGTATTTATATTTTGTTATTTACTTATTATTCATAACAAGTGGACAGTGGTGGTGAACGATATTTATAAGTAATGGCCGCCATTTTGTTTGCCCACAAAATGTAATAAAACTCTACTGTTATTTACCAAGCATTGTATCTTTCACTTGCAACAAGTACTTAAATTTTTACCTCTTCGAAAACTTCTTAAATAAAGTTTTCCAAGGTGTCAAATAAGTATTTTTAAAAGTTTAAGTTAGTAAATTTTTTTGTTTACAAATACCTAATCGAATTTCAGCCATTTATTTTTTTTTTAAATAGTACGTATAACAATAAATGATACAGTTCCCTTTTCTAATTTAGTACTTTATGGGGAATACCCATTAACAGTAAATTATAGCTATAGCAAAATTGTACATATCGGATATTTATTGTAGAATTTAAAAATATTGACTTCGATAACACTTTAAAATTCATCCCACGCATTGTATTCTGTTTATATTATCACCCCATGTTTCTGCCCCTTCGTCATGGTCATTGATTTTGGAGCACCCCGTACACAAACGTTGATAAGTGTTGGTTTAAATTTTAAATAAGATCTTAATTATATACAAATATGAATATTTTTCTATTTTATTAGAAGTATAAAAGAAAAAATAATAATAATTTTGAACACTTTTTTACATACCGATATTTCTAATCTAATATAATTTGCATTTGAAAACTATTACTATATATTAACTACTCTTAGAATTTTTTTTTAAATAAAATCAGATAAAAAATTACCGATTTAGTGTATGACGATATGCATTCTTTTTTTATAATAATTGTCATTAAACATGTAAATTTTAAAACTATAACATTTTTCAAAAATATATATTTTTTATTATTACTAACCGCAAAATAACTAAAGAGGTTTTAAGCTGTAATCTCGGCCATTGTGAAAATGGTTAGCAACATAACGTTGCTATTACGGCGAATTGAAGCAAATTTCCGAACCCACCCCTCATATGGCGGGAAAACGAGGAAAACGCGCGCACCCCGGCGCTTCATTCCGTGACAGACCGCGCGGCCGCGCGCCGCTCAATCAATATCGCGATATTTTACTAAAAAAACCGTTTTTCCTTTTCATTTCACTATATTCTTTTAAATTTTGTGTATATATTATAAAATATTTTATAATAGTAGTCGCACAGTCAATGTAAAAGTGTATTGTCAGCTGTATTAGCATAAATAAATGCGGCGCAAAACCGTTTAGGACGGACTGGGTAAGTAATACATTGGTTAATTATTGGCACGTTATGATGACCTACTTATAGTTAGCACACAATAAACGAGTTAATCAAAGAAAATTTGGGTTTTGAAGATTTTTCTTTCAAGGTATCCTGCGTAGTATTGATGAGTTCTTCCTTACTTATGTAGTATACTATTACTATACGGCTACTATGTACCTATATACAGTAGTATATAGGTATTAAGCTTTTACATGAAAACATTCAGAGATAATTTTGTGTAAGCGTAATACCAAATTAGTTAAGAAAAAGCTGTCACCATATATATATATATATATATATATATATATATATATATATATATATATATATATATATATATATTTAACTAAAAAACATATTGAAAATATCTACATTTTATCTTTTTTATTTAAATCCTGCGTAATACGTGAGGACTGGGATAAATTATAAGATGGTCATTGACCTTGTGAATATCCCCTAAATGTCGAAATGCCCTCTCGAGGGGCTGCCGGCGGGTTGAGATGAGCCTGACTGGTTGTAGCGACTTATGAGATAAGAAACTGCCTGAGGCATAATAGTATATAGATTTTTGTAGTTTATATATTATTTTAGTTTTATGACGATGTTTTATGGATAACTGTTATTTTTTTTATATTTCTGTTATAAACTCTATTTTAATTAAATAATTTACATCGGTAATTGACGCCATTATTGCGTAGCATTTGATGTGCCTCTCTGAGAGCAATATTTGTGAGTTTAAATTTGACCCGTGGTTTTTAATACCAATATTTTTAAAAATAAATAAGTCAGCTTTACGCTGTATCCCGCACACAGGGTAGACAGGGGGAACCTAGTGTTAAGACACTCCGTTCCCTACTTTTTTCCGAATTCTGGAGACATTACGTGTTGAGTGGCAGAACTCAACACCGCGCTTTGCCTCGAGACCAGAGCGAGCGAGAAACGGAAATATACACTTAAGTAAATATTTCATCTCCTCGAGTTGGGATTGAACTCACCACTAGTCGGTTTTACAGTTACACTTTGTGCCCTGGGCCACGACTGGCCTGGTATCAACATTTTCTTGTTATTAATTTATCACCCAATTCGGGTGAAGCCTGAATGTAAATATCTATGGGGCTTAAAAAAATATCAATGCTTCTTTCTGCTTTATTTAAAATGAATATATTAAAATTTGAACATTAAATAGGAAAGTAAACAGAGAGCAATGTCAATATGCAACACACACGCCCTTTAAATCTTGGAAAGCTGTTTATCGACATTGGCAATAGTACTCAGAGTTGTACGACGACAATGGAGAAAAGTACCAGCCGTGAGTGGGTGACAATGAGTTTGTACATTCTTTTCGAGTTGAAAGTGAAATCAAAAGGGAAAAAATCTTATGAGCAATACTAGTTAATTTAGATTAAAAGAAAAATTTACTAGGTGAATTTAGTGCCTTTTTACATTTTATTTAATTATATGGACTTAAAGGCCAGTCGTGGCGCAGTGGCAAAAAGTGTGACTGTAAAACCGACTGGTTGTGGGTTCGATACCCACTCCAGGAGATGAAATATTTACTTAAATTTATATTTCCATTTCTTCGCTCTGGTGTCGAGGCGAAAGCGCAGCGTTAAGTTCTGCCACTCAACACGCAATGCCTCCAAAATTCGGCATAAAGTGGGGAAGGGAGTGTCTTAACACTAGGTTCCCTCTGCCTACCCTGCTATATGCGGGATACAGCGTGAAGCTAATTGAATTTAATCAAATTTTATATGGACTGATAAGCTATACCTTAATGTATATTTAATTAGATAGTGTCAGGTACCAACGGCGCGCTAAAAAATATTGTAAACTTTAGCTTTAAATTTCTAATACATTGTGTATTTGTGTTAAGTTCCGTACCTGGCACTTCTTTTAGGAAGTATTTTACTTCTATAATAAATTACTAAAGCAATTCGATATAATGAGGACAGTTGTGGCGCAGGGACAAACGCGACAGATTGAGGGTTCGATTCCTGCTCGAGGAAACGAAATATTTAATATATTATTTTTCTCGCTCTAGTAACGTGGTAAAGCGCGTAGTTATGATTGTTAACTCTACACACAATATCTTAATGCGCAAATGGGGATCGGAATTGTCTATTGTTGGCCAGGTTCCCTCTTCCTACTCCGCTAAAAATACATTGTTATGTATTTTATCAATTAATAAATTATTGAAATGCATGTAGATATTTAAAAAAATAAGAAATTCGTTTTGAGTGAACAACGTCAAGAAAATCTGATAAAACATTTTTTGTTCTATATTAAAATAAACCGTTATACGCATTAGTATCGTATAAAAGACAAAAATCACTAAACATTACATTTGATAAAAAAATATATATTCTTAAAGTTATATAATTATAAGGTTCTTCTGCCGTAAGCTTATGGTCACCATATGTAGGTAGAGCCAAGCTATCTGATGGAGGGACACTTTCACTGCACGCCTCGATCAACTGATAGCTTTTAACTTATACCGTACGCGTAATTGCCATCGCCCTAGTAAATTCAATGGGTTTTTAATAATCCTATTTCACGATTAATGACATTGGCTCTGTCTATAAGTATAGGAGGATTTGTGTCGTGGGATTTTATTGAATAAGATTATATACAATTGTCGTGTATTTTTTATTCATTTGTTAAATTTTGTATCATTTTTGTTAAAAAAATAGTCAAATGCGAGTCGGACTCGCCTATCAAGAGTTCCGTCAGCAAATTTTGGATTGTATATATGTCAATAAGAAGTACTTTTTATAAAATTTGACTAACTAGAGTTTGCGGACGTATGCACTAATTTTGTATGAAATAAAATACAATTGTAAGAAAATGAATGTCTATTACATTTATTTTTATGTAATAAATATTATAGTTTTTATCTATAACATAAATTTTAAATTATTTGATTTTTTCCTTTAGTTGTCCAGTTCTCACTCCTTTCCAAATGTCATAATTGTTATTGAGTTGTATGAATTTTTATGTAATGAACTACAAATATAAGTTTGTGATGATTTTTAGGTTTCCGTACCTTTTAAGGAAAAGAGGAACCCTTATAAGAGCATCCTGTTGTCCATCTATCTGTCTATCTGTCAATAGCCTATAATTCAGGAACGCTTGGACATATCGAGTTGAAATTCAAACCATAAACTCAGATCTTCGGCTCCATAATTTCCTGAAAAAAAAATGTAATTCTACATTTACTTTAAAAAAGATATGCTATATAATCGCGTATTTCGACACTAGAAAGCGAATCAAAATTTATAAGGTACTGATCAAAAAACTTATTAATAAAGGACTTCTGGTTAACATAGAATTATGAAATTTGGCAGCTAGCATCTACAGGTAGTACTAGTTAGGCCTAACCTTAAAGGGGATGCCAAAATTTGATGTTAAGGCCGGTAGTTGAAATGAGGTATCAGATGAAAGGGTTCTGGCTAAGCGACATGGCTGAATTTTAGAAAAAGCTCGAGACCTTTAACTTTTGTACGGAACCATCGATGGATGAGTCCGACTCGCGCTTGTTTTCTATGAAATATTTATATTTCTTCACATTACGGTGTTTTCCCTATATTTATAAATTTGGAAAGAAACTTTGGAAACCTTTGGAAAGAAGCCTATTAATTAATTTGATAACACTGCTAGTTTCACACGAAATGTAATGCCAAGCTCGCATCTTTTGATTGCGGTGACTTAGAAGTTAGATTTTTTCTATGCTCCAAGAGACCGTAGACCTGAACATTTAATATTCACCATAATATTGATCTCGATCGTGCGATCTCGAGATAAATGACGTTAACAGATGGACAAACGAACAACAAAGTGATCCGAAAAGGTAAGGCTATTATCCGTATGAGGTACGGAACCCTAAAAATTATGATTTTTATGTGTTTGGTTGAATAAAAGTATTACACCCATGTTCACAAGAGCGATTTTCCGCTCCAAATGGCTGAAAATTTTGCCAGCATCAATGTTTTCCAAATGAACTAAGTTTACACAACATTCTTCGTGAATCATGAGTGTGAGTTTGGAAGAGTAATTTTATTAAATGTTTTCATTCTTTTTTTTATTTTCATACCTATATTTTGTAAATACATATAGCTATAATAATCCTTTATACTCAATTTTTTTTCGATAATATGCATTTTTTGAAATAAGCTTCACTCTGTATTCCGCACACTGCTGAATAGGCAGAGGGAACCTAGTGTTAAGACACTCCATTCTCCCCTGCCCGCCGAAATCTGGAGACATTGCGTGTTGAGTGGTGAAACTCAACGCCGCGCTTTACTTATTTTTCAAAAAAAAAACCTAAACTAAACTAGCTTCACGTTTTATCCTTAGCGATGTAGTCAAAGCCAAGCGCTACGGTTATCTTTCAAAAAAGTAAAAATATGTTTTTCTTGCACTAAATTAGCGTTAAGAAATATAACACGATATACAAATAATTTGAAATTTATTGTTTTTGAAGAATTAGAGATGATAGAATTTTATTTATTGTTACTGTGAGTTCTCAAGTATAATCTTCACATTCATTTATTTGCCACGACAAAGCCACTGGTAATAGATACTTTAGAATGCAATCTTGAATAGGATCAGGTAGATTTTTTACTCCATAGTAATAAAAGAGACAACAACTCTCAGTTAGATCCACCAAAATAGAATCTTAAGTAACCTTATATTTTGTATCCTATAAAATGATTGTCGCTTCCAAACAATTTCTATATCAATTATTGATTTTAATATTAGTTTTTATAATATCTCATGTTATATTTTACCAACTACAAATCAAGAAATCTATTAACGTTACAAAATTAAACAGTTACTTAAATTTATATTTTCATTGTTTTGCACTGGTGTCGAGGCTCCGCGTTGAGTTCTGTCACTTAATACGAAATACCTCTAGAATTCGGTGGAAAATGGGAAATGGAGTGTCTTAACACTAATTTCCTACCCTTTTATTTTCGGCTCTGAAGTAACCTTTCATTACGATTGGGTAAATCAGTAGTTCAAGTTACAGTATAACAGACACGTATCGTATTAGATCCTGCTTTACTTAATATATAAAAGAAATACAGGACTATATACAGGAGTATCTTTAATTAAAGAAAGTGTTACAAGTAACCTCTTAAGTCTTCGCCACGCTTTGTTAGTTTAAGAGATTTTTTTACCTTGTTAAGGAAGTCTGAACCTAAGTGTTCAATTAGAGTAAGTACCTTTCCTTACTAAAATAAATCAAATAAATAAATCAGATTCACGCTGTATCCCGTACACAGCAGGGTAGGCAGAGGGAACCTAGTGTTAAGACACTCTATTCCCCACTTTCCGCCGAGTTCTGAAGTCATTGTGTGGCGGAACTTTCCTTACTTATGTTATTATTATGCAAACAGATAAAAAATATTATTAAGTAGAAATTAATATACTTACATTTTTTTTTCGGTGGAATGTGGGGAAGTCTTAACTAGGTTCCCACTGCTTACCCTGCCATATGCGGGTTACAGCGTAAAGCTGATAAAAAAAGATTAATTCAAGCTAAGGATAGAAAATATTTTAGAACTTATACAAATTCTGATAGAGCTGTTGACATATAAATAATTTATAAGAAACGTATTTAAAATTTGAAAAGTAATTACAAACTTACATTTGTAGTTCATTTCATACAAAATGATATAATGATATGCCCATAAACTTAATTTTGTCAACTTTCATAACGTATACTTCCAGTTGACCAACAATCCTAAAAATTGGTAAGGCAGCCTCGGTGGAAGAGTCCCTCTTGCGCTTAACCAATAATATGTTGTTATACATTAAAATTTATCTATATCTTATATTATCTTCAATGCATATTTTATGTAATTTTCTAGGAAATTACAAATGAGAAAATAAATAAACTATGTACGTATTTCCAATCACAGTTTAACGGGCATGTCATTATTGAGGTACGAGGCGAGGCGCGACGCGTGATAATCGATACTGTCCACTCTGTGATCTAGTATGTAGGTCATGCTATATAGCTCGAGAGGCGATATTAGATTTGTTGAAGAATATTTGTAAATAGATAAACTAAAAATTTTAATTTTTTTTAGGATTTTTTTTTGTACATGCATTTTACATGTTATAACCCATACATTTAACTTTGATTTATTGTATAAATATTTGTTTTTTCACGCACACAGTAGGGAACAGTCTCCTACACAGCGCAGCAGATAGAGGTTCCCTCTGTTCCTCTTCCCTGGTGTTGAGACATTTTATTCCTCATTTTCCGTCGAATTCTGTAATGATTTATTGATGCTTAAATAATGTAACACAACATATTTATTTTGATAAACTGAATATTGAAATATAAGTAATTTACTTTTTATAGAGTTTGTCTGAGTTGGCATTTCTTACAAACTAAAATAAAAAAAAAATAAAATAAAAAAAACAGCTTTACGCTGTATTCCGCACAGACAGCAGGGTAAACAGAGGAAACCTAGTGTTAAGGCGCTGTGAATTCCAGTTTCCTCCCGATTTTTCGGGGCATTACGTGTTGAATGGCGAAACTCAACGCCTGGCTTTACATAAATTTGCATTTCTTACATAAATAATATATTTTCCTTAATACGTTCGATTGTATACCAATGTACTTAAATTATATTTATCTCAAAGTATCAATCGCTGATATGAAAGCTGTATGGTTAATCTGCAATGTTATGATACGAACTGTCCTTAAGCCCTCTTTGTCTGGAGTTTGTAGGGCAATCGTGTGTAACCTAGTTCGTTTAATATATAGAATAGATGTTTTAACTATAGTTAAACGCAGATTACATATTGCTACTTAAGTGAAGTCGGTCGTGAGGCCGGTCGTGGCGCAGAGGCGCAAAGTGTGGCTGTAAACGTGACTGGTTGTGGGTTTAATTTGTACTGACTGGATTAAATGATATTTTTTTTTTTTTTGATAAATAAAAAAAAAAAATTAAATTAGCTTCACGCTATATCCCGCACACAGCAGGGTAGGCAGAGGGAATCTAGTGGTAAGGAAGGTTTGGAGGCATCGCGTGTTGAGTGGCAGAACTCAACGCCGCGCTTTGCCTCGACACCAGAGCGAAGAAATGAAAATATAAATTTAAGTAAATATTTCATCTCCTCGAGTGGGGATCGAACCCACAACCAGTCGGTTTTACAGTCACACTTTGTACCACTGCGCCACGACTGGCCACTAATTTTTTTTTTGATAAAATTTTTATAATATAGATTATTGTATATTTTATTAATTTTCAGTAATATATGTATAGATATCGTGACACAGGAAGCGTTGATTTTGGGTTCGATCCATTCTTGTGGGAATATATATTTTTTTTCTTCCTCTGATCAGCTGATCAGCATGTTGGTTGGCACATGTCTTAAATTAGCAAATCGAACAGTAGCAAATCGAAGAGTCTTGCCACTAGATTATTATTAACTATTTATTATTAAATTTATATATGCATAAGCGTATAGTTATGTAATTAAGGTCAACCTATGTTTCCGTGTTAAATATATATAATTATTTGAAGGTTTTCTTCAATATTTAAAAAGTTGAAGAAACATTTTTTTTTATATTCGTCTTCTTTTTTTAATTATTTTTCTGTTTCTTTTGTTACAGATGTTATAGTCTTAGAATCAAAAGTGAAAATGAATCTCGCGGTGAGTTTGGACAGAGATGAATACAACATGGCGGCGCCAGCTTCCTGTATAAGTGCGGAACATGGCTGCGTCATGTTCGACTGCTTGGTGCATTTGTGGGAGTGGTAAGTACTGTAATGGATAAGTTTTCGGTGTTTCCGCTTTCCATATGAGATTTTTAGTTAGAGTAGGGTTTCATACATTATAGTACCTATTGAGGCCAGGAGTGGTTGTGAGCTCGATCCCCACTCGAGGAAATGAAATATTTATTTAAAATGTATATTTCTATTTCTTCGCTCTGGTCGAGGCAAAGAGCGGCGTTGAATTCCGTCACTCTACACATAATGCCTTCAGAATTCGGTGGAAAGTAGGAAACGGAGTGTCTTAACACTAGGTCCCATCTGCCTACCTTGCTGAGTGCGGGATACAACGTGAAGCTGAATTATTTACTTTTATAGTTCCTATTAATTTTAACATTTTATTTTTCTATTGTGTTCGAGAAGGATAGATATTATCAATAATGAAAAAAACATTTTGTCGCTAAAATCAGAAGTTGCATAACTATTGAAATAAGATTTTTTTATTACTTACTATAAAAATATATATTTTTATTCTTTTTCAATTTTCTACTGAAACATATTGTATAAATGAATTCTATAAGTTCGTTATACGATATTTTATATATACTTATTTGCAACCTGTTAGTATAAATACATACATAGGTATAATTTTTTTTCCATCAAATAAAAGTAAAAGGATTCAATGTTTTTTGCTAGGTCTAATTCAATCTTCAAAAAATTCTCAACAAAATTGGAAGTGAAAGTCTCATCAAAATCTTTTCAATTTTTTGCTTGACGCTCTAATAAGCAGGCAAATAGATAAGAACTTTATAATTGTTTTTCGTTTCTAATAATACATCCGTATATAAATAACTTTTATGGTGTTTGTTTAAAAAGAGTAAAAGATATCTTACTCTGTATCTTGCATGCAGCAGGATTTGCAGGAATTTGGGATACATACCGCGTTGGGTAGAAATAAAAATATACATTTTAATAAATATTTCATTTCCTCCAATGACGAACGGTGAACGAACCCACAACTCACTCACTTGCGCTCCTGCGCCACGACTGACTTCATTAAATAAAAATTGAAATAAATTCAAACAAGGAATGGATTCAATCCGAGATAAAAGTCTCTGGCGTACAATATGGAGCTCTTTGTAAAACAACGATACCTCCTGAAAGCGTTAGGGTGGTGTCAGTTCGAAAATAACAGTTTATCTGCAGGTGTATCGAGTTATATAGACACAACCTGTTTTCAACTATATTTCGCTTATCACAAGGTGTATATTCGCGTGTCAAAATATACTGAAACTTTACTTTGACTTGTATTCAGCTAAAAAGATATCGCTTGTATTTTAATTTATTTCACAACTGCTGTATTTTAAAGTTCATTAGTTTCGTATGCATTAATGACATTAAATAATTTTATAATAATAAAACAGTATTTAAAGAAATCTAGTTATAACAAGTACATAGTACAAGTACACCACCTCGACTTCCATATTTAAAATTCTGGAGGTATCGCATGTCGAATGATGAGAATCAAAGCCGTATATTGCCTTGTTATCAGAGCCAAGAAATGAAAATATCAAATATTTCATTTCATCGAGTAGAAATCGAACTTACAACCGGCCTTTACAGTCGCACGTTTTATATTTGAATTTTTAATGGTATTTTATAAACATTTTGTTGGAATAAATCACTGGTCGGTATACCTATTTTACCTGTACTAAGACGTGTTTCAAATACAAATAAAAAGTGAAAGCTAAATGTGAAAGGAGTCAAAAGGGAATAATACTTTTCAACAAAATACGTACATTGTAAAGAACAATAAAATAGTCTATACTGTTCACTAATTACCACCACTAAAAGAGTATCGATAGCCACGTTAACCTTTAATAGGATCGTGGACAATGAAGGTTAAACGAAACGGTACTTATGTTCAATATTTGAGAGATTAGCGGTAATAGGTTTAAGCTTCGATTTTTATTTACGACATATCGTTTACTCCAAGTTTATGAAAAGAAAATGGTTACGCTTATAGTATATTATAGATAAGGCAGTATAAGAATTTGTTATCCGGGTACAAGATTACATTATTCAAGACACAAAGGAAGGCGGTACCCGCATACGTTGTATATGAGAACAGTCCGTGAGATAACAGAAAAAGGCAAGACAAAATATTTTGAAAAGAAGACCGGCTAATGAAAAGTCTAGACGTATTGTAGGCATTCGTATAAGTATATCAGGCTGGTTAATCTTAATCTGCATAATGTTGGTATTTTTGCATAATACTTACGGGATGACTAAAAGGTTCCCCTTTTGAAAATGGCTGTTGTGACTATATATATGATAGGTTAAACTACTTAAATGAGGTGTTCCCTTTAGGTTCCAATAATTGCTTCGAATAGTATCTGATGTTGGTAAAACGTCGCGTACATACATTAGCCAAGCGATACGGTGAGTAAAAGTGCCATAAACACATTTCCAGAACGTTCCTTGTATTAATACTTTTATTACCTCACAAATCTCGTGTGTTTTTGGGATATTCCCAAATAAACAAGAAAAAATCGTAAGGTGAAATATATACATATATATCTGTTAGTGATTTCAATCAAAATACCTATAAATTTTCAAGTGAACTTACACGACGCTGAGACATACTAACGGTTTTATTTCTATCCGCTTTTCTTTTTGTCTTTGAGGCCAGTCGTGGCGCAGTGGTACAAAGTGTGACTTTACAGTCACACTTTGTACCACAACCGACTGGTTTTGGGTTCGATCCCCACTCGAGGAGATGAAATATTTTCTTAAGTTTATATTTTCATTTCTTCGCTCTGGTTTCGAGGCAAAGCGCGGCGTTGAGTTCTGCCACTCAACACGCAATGCCTCCAAAATTCGGTAGAAAGTGGGGAACGAAGTGTCTTAACACTAGGTTCCCTCTGCCTACCCTGCTGTGTGCGGGGTATAGCGTGAAGCTAATTTAATTTAATTTTTTTTTCTTTCTGTGTCAGTATGTCCGGGCTTATCTCATGAACAACTAAGCCAATTTTCATAGGACTTTCACTGAAAGATAGAGAAGTTATGGAACAACACATACGTATTTTGTCCCACAATTACTCCAGAACCGGGGTTCACGCAGGAGAAACCTCGTTGGCCGCGCGCGTTTACTTATGTACCAAACAGATAGGAAATTTTTTCATTTTTCATATGACAATTTTTGGAAGCATGGAAATACTAACTTAACAGGATTAAATTACAATTTAGGTAGTATATTCAAGATTTTTTTTTCATAAATGGACTTAAATAAGATTAAGTAAATAATCGTGAGGCAAGTAGACTGTGACTATAAAATCGACTGGTCGTGGGTTCGATCCCCATCTAAACATTTATATTTTAAAGGCAAAATCCCTACATTGAATGTCAAAGTTTGAGCCGATTCAATGGAACACTTATTTTGTAGCAATATTGTCGCATGCAATACTTTATATTGATATTTATTTTTCATTAATACACCGATCTAAATAAGACTAATATTAAAGCGAAGTTTGCCAAAATTTAATAGTGCAATGCATTTAGAGGCAAAATCGTTTCTGGGATTAGCTTGCACAAACGCACAGACAAACAAACAAAAGTGTCCTGTTTTAGCTTCTATCTATTATATAAATAAATGCCCGCAGTAATAGATTTTCATATATATCTTCCATGCACAGAGACCGATGACTTACACTTTTATTATACGTAATAAAAAGGAAAAACAATATTTTTTTTCCCAGTCCCCAGCAAGAAACGTGACGATGAAGTTACTATTTTATGTCTTCAAGCTGTATCCCGCACACAGCAGGGTGGCTAGAGAGAACCTAGTGTTAAGACACTCCGTTCCCCACTTTCTGCCGAATTCTGGAGGCATTGCGTGTTGAGTGACAGAACTCAACGCTGCGCTTAGCCTCCACACCAGAGCGAAGAAATGGAAATATGAATTTAAGTAAATATTTCATCTCCTCGAGTGGGGATCGAACCCACAACAAGTCGGTTTTACAGTCACACTCCGTGCCGCTGCGCCATGACTGGCTTCATACCTTTTCTTTTTTTATAACTTATATCTTTTCTATATTTAACGAGAAAACAGTGAAGGTAACGTTTCTTATAACATAATACCTATGAAAATATAATATCAACTTTAGTTATTTACTTTGAGGAAGGTTAGCCAATATTGCATTCTTACGCATCCACGAAGAATGTAGGTTTTGATTTCATTGTATAGACACGTCTCTAACATCTATATAGAAAAGTATATTTTTACATATGTATTAACCCCACCTAGCAACACGCTGTATCCTGCACTCAGCAAGGGAAGCAGAGGGAACCTAGTGTTAAGACACTCCATTGTCCACTTTCTTTCAAAATCTGAAGGCGTTGCGTGTTGAGTGGCGGAACTTAACGCCGCGCTGTGTCTCGACAATGTGTATGTATTACATTTAAATTAAAATGTTAATATATTCATTGATTTGCTGAGATAGCCAAGTGTGAATTTAATTAAATATGGTTATTGCCCCTATTTAATTTGTTGCCATGCGTATAAATTGCCTTGGAATGGGATATTAATAAAAGTAATTAATTTGTTCGTCAATTCATTTTATCGGAGCTTTATTTCCGTTTTTTTTTTTAAAGACTCGTTCTGTTGTTTTTGACCTATACTATTAAATCCATATTTACTATGGCAGAAAAATACGAAACGTAATAAGACGATATAATTATATTTTAATTTAAAATCCTACGTACATACATACATTTTAAATATTAATATTGCTGTAATGATTTTATATCTATAGTTTTGATATTCGCCAATAATTTATTATAAAAAAATGTAGATCAACCTCTTTGTTTAATTAAAAGATATTTTTGAATATAAGTTTATAGAACTGAACTAGAGGACTAATAAAATTACTCTTTATGTGGTCGGAAAATTTGGGATGTACTTTTGCACGACTTGAAGCGAAAAGAGAAAGAGAGAGTCCTCTAGAATAACATTGTGTATTAGAATCAAAGAGATAGGTTTTTTTAATTTAATGGTATTTTGCTCTGGAAAGAAATATATTTATATTATTCTGTAAAAGCCTCGAGGTGTTTAATTTCCATACATTCCTTAAATTTTGACCTACAAGCGTTGTGCTTCCCTAGTGCCAATGTATTATTTTTTGTAATATTTTTTAGATAACCTTCTAAATATTATTAAAAAAATTGTTCGTATTTATTTACTTATCGTCAGTACCCGTTGTAGAGCAGGGGTACAAGCGTGAGCGTAAACGCGTTAAGTTGTGGGTTTGATCTCACTCGAGAAAATTAAATATTTAATATTCTCATTTCTTCATATTGGTCTCGAGTCTAGGCACGGCGGAAATCGGCGAAAGAAGGCGAACTTATGTTCCCTCTGCACATGGTATACAGCGGGAAGCTAAAAAACTTATCTTACTTAACTACCTAGCGTAGGTACCCCGATGGTCACGTAGTTAGGATATGGCGTTGGTTTAAACGTAGTAGGTGTAGGCTCCAATCTTAGTGGGGTAATATTTATAATATATGTAAATGTTAGATGTTAGTTGATTAGAGGAGTGGTAGTCTAAACATATCAATAAAATCTTTAGACGAGTATAAGGAATTTAGCAAAATTTTAGTTATCACTCTGCCAGATCAAATAATTCTATTATTAAAATATCGTAAAGGAAAATCGAAACGATTGTTTTGAATCGATTAGTACTCTATATTTATAAATACATCGATTAATTGGAGAACACGTATAATAGCCTACTAAGCTGATGTGTTCGTAATATGTGAGTCGTGCGATATCCAACTAGGGTCATTACTATTCATAGTGAAAAGAGGTCAGCCGTCAATTCGATTTCCAGTCTTAAACCATTCGAAGCACGCTGCGACATCTGGCGTGGATTGCTACTTTCGTTCCCTTCACTTATTGGGTATGTAGGGTTTGTGGTTGTTCTTTTTAGGGCAATTTTTGTCGACTTTTATTTTTTTTAGAATTAATATACCAAATTTTAGATATATAAAAAAGAAACTTTGAGGGATTTATGGTCTTTAACCACATATTCATGTACATATCTACATACATACATACATTATTATTGAAATACTGAAGAATATTTTGTATGGATGCTCTAAAATTTAGGTTATTATGATTTTGACTGCGTAGGTTTTAACAGTTCTATGTTCTACTTACAAATATTTTTTTTTAACTTATTTTAAGCACGTTTTTCTATAAACATTTATAAAACAGTAAACATATTACTTAGCATATTTCTTTCTATTAATGAATTTTTATACAAATTTAAAAATAGATTCAAATTTTTGTACCATTTTGCTAAATCCACATCCTATATCATAAAACTGGAACAAACTCGCTAATATCTTAAAATATGACCTGATACTATACACAAATATAAAATTTGTGCTACAATTATATTTTTATAAAAAAAAACATAGCTTTCTTAGTGTTAAGTTGACCAAACTTTTAAAACTACTTACTTTACTACACTACAACTGATAAGCTATTCCATAATAAATATATGATAAATAAATAATAATTATGTTTTGTCAGATTTAATTATGTTTTTATTTAGGGATTATTAGAACGTCAACGTCTGATAGATTTATTTTTTGTTCAACCGGTGGTTATGGGTTCGATGCTCACTTATTTATATTAGTGACGTCGTGTCGGGTTCTAGCAATGAATACTAATAAATTTTTGTTGTTAATGTTCACCAAGTTCGTTTTGTTTACCGCGCGATAATACATACAATTTATAATATAATATAAGATATGTAAAGCTAAAAAGTAATAATATTCTTTCATTGTTATATATATATATATATTATAAGGAAAAAAATATCAACAAAGCCCGGCGAAAAATAGTAAGGAACGGAGTGTCTTAACACTAAGCGTAGCCTTCGTCCTATCTTCCTATATGCGGATAAAGGGTGAAGCGGAAAAATAAAAAAATGAGAAAAATATGTATTTTTAATTATTATTTCCATTTTAATATAGAATAATTGTATACTTTTATTTTAGAAAATACAATAGTGACATAATATTGAGAACAACATTGTATAGCGACATTGTAATATTTTAAATAACGCAGAAAATAAAATGTAGGTTACTCTCTACTTTAAAAAGCATTTAACTTTGAAATTGTTATCTGTTTCAATGAGTTTTTCAATTTATACACGAGGATGCGATGTAGAATTTCCGGTATAAAAAAAACCTCATTACGTTATATGGTAGAAATGATAAGTATTTGCCAGTACTAAGTTCCCCTTGCCGGTTCTAAGTTCGATTTTAACACGAGAAAAGGTTTTTTGTTTTTAGGTTAGGTCATTTCATTGCATATCTTCATAGTAAAATTATTTAGAAAATAAAATTTTCCTTTATATTAAAATAAACGTAAGGTGTTGAATTAAGAATAATTTTAACGTTTTCTGGAGATACATTAATAAATAGGTTTTATTTTGAATTAAAGACACCAATCTAGAGAAATCGAGACAGCGTAGAAGCATAAGCGTGTAAACGGGACAGGTTATGGGTTTGATACCTACTTTAGAAAATGAAATATTTAATATTTTTATTTGTCCGTTCTGATGTCGAGCGGCATAACAAAACACGCGGCGTTGAGTTCTACCACTCATCAACGCAATCCCTCTTGAATTCCGCGGAAAATGGGGAACGGAATGTTTTAAAACAAGGTTCCTTCTGTCAACCATGCTGTGTGCGGGATACAGCGTGACGCTAAAAGTATTCGTTATAGATTTATATCTATGAAATGTTTGGACAATATTTGTTCAGTTGCTCCGCAGGATGAAGGTTAATGTGCCTGCATTTAGCTTCACTAAATAACGATTATTATAAAGCCAACTTTTGCCAAAAACGATCTTCACCTAAATTTATTAATTTGTAAGGTCACACGATTTGTGTTTAATTTATGAAAAAAGATGTGGCATGAGGTCGTCGTGGCGCAAGGGCACAAGTGTGTGACTGTAACACGACAGTAGTGAGTTCGATTACCATTTGGAAGAATGAATTATTATTTATTCATATTTTCAGTTCTGGCGCCACGGTATTAGCGCGGCGTTGAGTTCCGCCACTCAATACGCAATGCCTCGAATTCGGCGATGCGTGGCGTCTTAACACTAGGTTCCCACTGCCTATGCTATATGCTGAATACACAGAAATATATATTGGAATATGCACAACAAGGCCTTCCATCTGATACCTCACTTGAACTAGCAGTTTTAAAAGTAAATTTTGCCCTTTAAGGCTATTATTTTTAGGATTCAACACAAATATATAGATATCAGATTTTTTCCTGAACTAGTACTACCAGTACAGAGATAGCTGCCAAATTTCATAATTCTAGGTTAACCGGAAGTACCCTATTAATTTTGATTCCCTATATAGTGTTGAAATACATATTTTTTGCGACACATCTTTTTTTAAGTAAGTGTAGAGATGCGATTTTTTCAGCAAGTCAAGAGACCGTAGAAACCATATACTTAGGGTATATGGTTTCAATTTCAACTCAATATCTCCAACCGTTCCTAAAATAAAGGCTCTTGGCAGACAGACAGACACAGACGGACTGACAGCAAAGTGATCTTATAAGGGATCCTTCTTTTCTTAAAAAGTACAGAACTCTAAAAAGATGTGTCTTTTTCTAACTTCTATTATATTTATCTGAGCCAATCGTGGCGCAAAGGCACAAAGTGTGACTTTTAAATCGACTGGTTGTGGGTTTGATCACTCGACCACTCGAAAAAGTGAAATATTTATTTACATTTATATTTTCCTTTCTTCGCTCTGGAGTCGAGGCAAAACGCGGCGCTGAGTTGCGCTACTCACTACGCAATGCCTACAAAACTCGGCGAAAAGTTAGTTACGGAGTGTCTTAACACTAGGTTCCCTCTACCTCCCCGCTGTGTGCGGGATACAGCGTGAAGCTTAAGCTATTATATTTATATGGTACATTTATTTTCGACTTGTCGGTCTGTCAACTTTTGACACTTTTTAAATTAAAAATTGTACAAAATTATACATGGTAAAATACTAAACATATTATATTTTCTTACTCAATTTATTAAAATCGTTTCGTAATATTTTGCGTGTATTTTTATTTCTTTAATTGATTATATATGACACACATGGCATGCCGGATAAATATATCCGCATCCGTCATGATTGAAATATTACAGAAAAACTTAGATATAGTGTCATATAGCCTTTTTTAAAAAGAGATAAGATATAATTAATATTAGATAGATATTTTTTTAATAACGTTACTAAATAAGGAGCAATGTTCAAATCAAAATTATTATAATATTAAAAATTGAGGCCAGTTGTGGCGCAGTGGCACGAAGTGTGACTGTAAAACCGATTGGTTGTGGGTTCGATCCCCACTCGAGGAAATGAAATATTTACTTAAATTTATATTTCCATTTCTTCGCTCTGGCGTCGAGGCTAGGCGCGGCGTTGAGTTCTGCCACTCAACACGCAATGCCTCCAGAATTCGGCAGAAAGTGGTGAATGGAATGCTTAACACTAGGTTCCCTCTGCCTACCCTGCTGTGTGCGGGATACACCGTGAAGCTGATATATTTTTAAAAAATACAATATTTTCCTAGTAAATGTAAAAAGAAAACATATTAAAATTAAAAAAAAGAAATAAGAATTGTTAGAACAGAGTTAACGGGAAAAATTTTCGATACCATCGAATACGTAACTAGTTTTCAAGACAAAGCGGTTGTTGTCGTCGATCAAGCGAGCACAAACTAGCTAATTGGTAAAAGTGAAGCTTTTCGCCTTCCACCAATAAGAAAGCTAAACAAAGGAGTACCTCTGAATCACCGATGGTAATAACCGGCGGATAGTTGTTCAATGGCTGACATTATATGGTGTGGAATTTATTTTGATAATAAATTACCGATTTTTACGGTCATTATTACGCATTCCGTAATAGTGAGAAACTAGAAAGTAGTGTTTTTAATAAATATAAGCATTCCGTACTAGTGATGAACTAGAAAGTTAGTGATGTTTTTAGTAAAATGAGCGTAATCGTGCTTTTATGGTCATATGTCATGGCTTATCTGACAGAAAATGCTATAAACAAACTTTTCTTTTGCTCAAGTTGTATAGAAAAATATAAATTTCGACGTCAAGTTTATAACGTTTTATTTTACAATATGTGTTTATTTATTCATACATTTACTATATACGATATTACGTTTTCCGTTAAAGCCTCCATCACGAATCTCCATCCTTTTCACTCCGATGGAATTCAAATTGCTTTATCGGCACGCGGTCGGCTACAGGTAAAACCGGTATTACATGGTAAAAATGTAGACACGCTAGTTTGTGAATGTTTTTATGGGTTTAGAAGACAGATTTCATTAGTTGCATTATAAATGTAACTTGTGTACCGTCGATGACGTTATCTTGCGTCTCTTTCTTACTTATATGCGTTTTATATTTCCGTCTCGCGGTCCTCCCACCCGATGGTGTACTCGCTGCCGCTAGACTGGTACGTTACTACTTTACCAGTCGACAGCGGACGTTCGCTTACGCTAACGAAACGCGACTTCTTTCAAATTTTTCCGCTGTTATTTATCGATATAAAATTAAAATTGTGAATAAATTTTGAATTATAATGTCGTTTTAAAAGGAAATTACATATATATTATAAATAATAATAAGTGTATATATATATTTAATGCAGTGATCGTTAATTTAATTAAAACCAGAGCCTTACCAAAGTTTTGATGTTTCGTGTAAAGTGTATTGTGGTTAAACTAAAGTACCTTTTATAGCAGGATAAGTTTATAAAGCGGTACTCGGTACCAGAGGATTTGATGCCACCAGCGAAAAAGGTATGAGAAACCGGATATTGTACTAGACAGTCGCTCGACTAGTTTACACTTGTATAATTATAATCGAATGGGTAGGTATGTTTTGATGAAAAAAAAAAACCTTTTCACAAAGGTTTGACGGTTGACGGTTTCGCTTCGGGCTACTTTTAAAACATCCTGTAATTTTTGGTCACGCTAGGCTTAAGTATTATAAAGGGAAGGTGGTTCTTAGGACGCTTCCCTAACGTTAATATTACGGCCAGGTGCATCTCAACAGGTGAACTTAAGCTAAACTAACTACATATATAGGTAAATATTTTTTCTATTTGTTTAAAAAATTAGAACCTATCTATGGTTTTGGAGAGCAAATACAATGATGAACCTACCCTACATATCTCTATTTATTCGTAAGGAATGCATAAATATTTAAAAGAAAATATTTTTGACGCCAGTCGCGGCGTTGAGTTCCGCCAATCTACAGGCAATGCCTTAAAAAATTGATCAGATAGATGGATTGGAATGGAGTGTGTGATCTAGGTTCCCAGGTTCCCTCTGCCTACTCTGTCTTATTACTTTGACATTGTATCCCGCAGTGATAATAATAAAATAATATATATTTCAAATATATACAAATGTCTTCTATATATGCCTTTAAACGCAATATTCGTGATTTTGTTAAGTTAATGAATATATTATTACGTTATTCTTAATGGATTTTAAATTATTTCCAATGACTCACCTTCACGACAGTTGACTACCAAAAGTAATGGTAAGAGTGGGCTTCGAAATCTCTACGACTCAGAATTGAGATGTGTCATCGACGTCGATAAATATGTATATTATGTTTAACGTATAGGTGTGTACATTTTATATCATTCTCTTTCTTGGTAACTGCTTCTCTTTATATAAGTATTTAAAAAATTTAAGGATTTAAGGTAAAAAACAAGGATTTTTATTTTAAAAAAAGTTAAAAAATCAGCTCCATGCTGTAACCCGCACTTAGCAAAGTAGGCAGAGGGAATCTAGTGTTAAGACACTTCGTTTAGCCCTTTCCGCCGAATTTTATAGGCATTTAGTGTTGAGTGACGGAACTCAACTCCGCGCTTTGGCTCGTCACCAGAGTCAAGAAATGGAATAAATTATTGTGCCGTTTTTTAACATAAATTGTTTTTTAAAACATAAATTGCTTCGATATTTAAATAATACCTTGTAACACATAATATTAAAATAATTTTACAACAACGGCTGACTCATATTTGGTATATAGATTTTTTCATCTCAAGAGACAAACGAGAAGTATGCAATCAGCCTAAGACGGTGGCATGCAGGTAGTCGAACCTTTCCGCAACATTTTTTGTTCATACCTTTGTAAAGCTGAATGGCGCGGTCTTAGGTTTGTTTGAAGCACTTGTTGCATTATACTCACGTTAGTTTTTGTCACGATAAGTTTTTCTAAGAAGTTATTTAATAACCATTGTAAATACATAGGCTTGTATTGTTATAATTATAAAAATTAAAAATTAGCTTCACGCTATAACCCGCACACAGCAGGGTAGGCAGAGGGAACCTGGTGTTAAGACACTCCGTTCCCCACTTTCTGCCGAATTATGGAGGCATTGCATGTTGAGTGGCAGAACTCAACGCCGCGCTTTGCCTCGACACCAGAGCGAAGAAATGGAAATATAAATTTAAGTAAATATTTCATCTCCTCGAGTGGGGATCGAACCCACAACCAGTCGATTTAACAGTCACACTTCGTGCCACTGCGCCACGACTGGCCTCGATTCTCGGTCGCGGTCTCGATATTCGATGATTATTAATAAGTCATATTTTTAACTTTTCTATTGTATTTTATGTAATAATATGTGCTATACTCGTGTATCGTATTGTTCGAGTAAAAGAAATAAGTATATAATTGAATAAACATGCTTAACCTTTAATCTTTTGTAAGAGCTAAGACGTTCTCCTAATGTTATTACTAGTTAGAATACGTTGTAATACTCAGGTCGCTAGGAGACCAGAGTACTTCCGTTATGTGTGTAGTTACAACCTGTTCCCGATGATGATATCTCCCCTCCTAAATCTCTTAGGGCACTCAACCTGCGCACACGCCGATTACGCGCGACTGTCATTTAAGAAATAAGGATTTTTTTCGACATCATCGCATTCCTTCGAAAATTTGATAGGCTTCGGCCGTTTCTGATGTTTTTTTTTAAATACTCGGCCATATTTTTTTTAAGGACTGTTTTAATTTTATTCCTGTTTTTAAAATCACTTAAATGTGAAATCTATTCACATGATTGACAGATTTATGAATGTCTTGTAGAATTTAAGTTTGGAAACCAAGAATGTGTTGACTTCAATCAGAGAGATCAGTGATGCAAAACAGATCCGTCTGACATTTAATCGTTGTAGGCAGCGTGAAAGGAGGCTGGAATGTTGCTGATGTCCCTTCTAACATGAATGCCGATATATTTTACCTTATAAATCTATGCGTTCAAAGTATCAAGGTAACATATTAACATAGCCTCCAATTCCTCAATAGTAGATATTTAGTTCTATTATTAAAATGGACTTTTTTGGACGTGGAAAATTACATATATTGTTTTCTGCTTTTTTACTTTTTTCATAATAACACGATAGAAATCAAATAGAAAAGTTTTAAAACGTAAAAAATTTACGTAAAAAATTTACGTACGTAGAAAAATTTTTATTGCTCAAAAACGAATGATCATACAAACTTTGAATAATAAAATATATGGTTTAGTAAAAAAACTGTCATATTAAAGTAAAATGTGTTTTATGAAATGAGAAAGCTTTTCTTTAGAGGCATGATGACGTTTTAAATTTTGCATATTCATTGTCATGTAAAAATGAACATATCGAGTGAAATTTACTTTACGGCCACAGTTTAGTAAATTTTACTTATACTACAATAAAACGTAGAAAAACAAATGTAGAAAAGTGACACAGTTTACTCTTATCATTTCAAATGTCAGGGCACACTCCATTTTTTCCTTTTTCTATTTTTCTCTTAACAGAGTGGTCGTGGTCCTCGGTTAAATGTTGGTGGTGTGCCTTATTATCCGTCACCGTTCTTCACGAATCACCGCTCCTCTGGTATACTATTGACGAAGGTTATCAAAACTTTCAGCGTCACGCTGTATCCCGCACACGGCAGAGTAGGCAGAGGGAACCTAGTATTAAGACACTCCTTTCCCCATTTTCCGTAGAATTCTGGATACATTGCGTGTTTAGTGGCGGAATACAACGCTGCGTTTTGACACGACACCAGAGTGACGACATGGAAATATTAAATATTTAATGTCCCCAATTGGAAATCGACAAACAACCATAAGTGTTTACACTCACATACTTGTGCCCTTGCGCTACGACTTTTTAATACAAACGTATAGTTTTTATTCCAACTTTGTCCATTCATTCTCTCTCATATATCTTCTTTTACTGTATTGTAATTGTGCACTGCACATGATAAACCTATTAATGGCGTCGTTTTAACCACGGTGCAATAAGGCTATGCAGTTAGCCGGCGGGTCGATATGCTGCGGAATTCGCTTGCGTAACACTTTCCACCTGTGTATACAGGCCTTTAAGCTGTCTCTAAATAACAGTTACGTTCGGGAGAAAGATAATCTTGGAAAGGGCAAGATGTAACACTTAAAAAAATAGTTTTTTTTTTGATCGTAAATAAATTGTGCATATTCTTCATTATTGTGCTTTTAAAATTTATTAATGATAATATAACTATGTATAATATGATATCGATTCTTAATTTTCCCTGCTTAATTCGTGGAAGTCCACACCATATACGGAAAGCTCGTGTCATAAACATAATTTTCCACTCAGAGAGATTTGCAACGTGATATGTAAACATTACTCGAGTGCGTGCAAATCACGCTCAAATTGCGTCAAATTATGAAACGGTCACCTAAAATTCTTGGAGAAGTATACATTAATATATAAACAAAAATTTTATTTATTTCTATATAATAAAGTACTTATAATAAAATCGTAACGAATCGGCATCAAAAAAATATTATTGGTGAATTTTTAAAATTTTTGTCCGTTTGTCTCTGGGATTGTTCACGCTAATCTCAGAAACTTAACCGATTTAATTGCAGTTTTCACTAATGTACTTTGGCAAGCTTCCAAAATCTAGTGTTTTTTTATTTCAATCGGTTGAAAACTATTCGACAAAATTGCTATAAGCAATTTTTTTATTAAGATGACTGAAACTTTTTTTGTTTAATATGTAAGTATAGATTTTGTTTTTAAAATTGTTATTAAATTTGTAATTATGTTCAAGCGGGCGAAGCCGCGAGCTGGTGTCTAGTATTTATAATAAAGATAGTTCGTCCGCGTACGTCTACAAGTATAGGCATAAGAACAAGTATGACAAAGTCATCCTCCATGTATTTTCTATGAGATAAAAGTACCAAGTGTGTGTGTGTGTGTGTGTGTGTGTATATGTCACACTTACAAAGCTCGCTTTAGAGTTTAGTTTGACAAACAGAGAGCACGTGCAAAGTAAGGTGATAATGAAATTGTAAAGAGGCAAGTAGTAGCCTATTGTTGGTAAACTAGTTTTTTCGAGTTTACGTAAGAAAAATCTAACTAGCCTTGCTTTATAAATTTAGACGTACATTTGAATAAGTCTTGTAAGGTTTTTTTTTATTGGTAAATATTTAACTGAGAAAGTGCTCAGGTGGTTTGGGCACATTGAAAGGCAAATAAGATTTTTGAAAGAAAGATGAGTGGTAAGCACGAGAACAGGGACTTGGAGGGATCTATGAAGAAGTTTATTGACGAGGTATGCAAGAATCGTAGTTTTTAGTCCTCCGCTCCCTCTAGTGAATATAAAAATTATAACCAACACCTATCCCACAAAGTATATAATACAGAAATTATCCAGAAAGTTGAACACCAGTACAGTGTGCATAGAATATCAAAAGGAAAAAAAAATCTCCACTTAACACGTGTAACACAATTTCATGCGGCATCAAGAGGCTATTAAATATGGGGCGAGATGAGTGGCTTTCAACGAGGAAATTGCTTTGCAATATCCCATATTAATGTTGCATACAAGTTGTGAATTCTACTATGTAAACCGTGTACAAAGGATGTCCGCTCTTGCGCTAATAAAACAGCGCCGGTGATAATATACTGTGGGTAGCTGCGAAATTACTCGATCGAGCTTGTATATTGAAAAGCTCTACTTATAAAGTTTCCGGTTAATTTTTTTATATTGTTGAGTGGAAACCCCTTCTCTGTGGGTAACTTCGAAACGTTGTTATATATATATATATATATATATATATATATATATATATATATATATATATATATATATATATATATATATATAAACTTTTTTGTTGAAGCCACACACTATTATTTCACAGCTTCGCTCGATTCGTTGATTAATGTGAATTAATTTAGTTTTTTCTTTAAAAAGATGTTACTCTTTTTTTATTTATAAACCAATATTAAATTTCATATTTCAATAAAACAAACACTCAATTTTAATGGAAGATAATATATTAGTGAAATAGATATGTGTGAACAAAAAAAATGTTTTTGTTTGTATTACGTTTTTCTTATACATATATTTTCCGTTTAACGACGCCGATCTGATATGATTTTATTTTAAGTATAGAAATAAATGTTTTGTACAATATTTTTTAAAAATAGTGAACAGCAAAGGCGATTTAGATAAACTGTGAACCATAAAAAACGAATGGAAAATCTAGAGAAAATCCTCTTAGCGTTCTCGATGCTATGAAACGAGAAATAGCAGCCAATTCTGCTGGCAATTTTTAGTTGTAACATTTATATTTTTTTTTCTATAGTTAAAGGAATTAAATTAAAGGTCTCATGTTTTATAAACGTATTTTTTTTATTTTATTTTAAATAGTATTCTTACCAGCCACGGCATTGAGTACCGCTACTTAACACACCTTCATTTTGATCGGAGAACGTTAACTCTAGGTTCTCTCTGCCTTTCTCGCAATATTGAAATATGATCTGCGTTTTATGTCAAATAATAGGAAACGTGAAGTTAAGGTTAAGTTAAATATAAAAAGTCAAATAATTAAACCAAATATATTTAGTAAATACCTATGCATTCAAAGCTCAGTCCCTTTGAAAATTATAATATTTTTGTGATAGAGTGCCTACTTTGTGATGTGTTGTTATTTTTATTATTTCCAAAATAGCACTTCGAGGAAGTGCAATGGATCATATTACTCACACGTAAAGCTAAAATCTTTCTTAGATACGATTGTTTTGTTTAGACAATGTCCCTTCTTAATATGTTGCCGAGTTTAAGTAGTCATTTATGTTAAACAAGTGTTTTTTTTTTTTAATTCTTTAGACCTTGTGTTTAAATAGTTGTGACTTAGGATTTAAAGAAAATTTTTTAAAAAATCTTCAAAAAGAATTTGATATATAGTATTGGCCGTGGAGGTGCAGTTGTACAAGTGTGTGAGGATTGTGGGTTCAATTCCTATTTGAGGGAGTAAAGTATTTAATAGGTTGAAGCCAGTCGTGGTGCAGGAGCACAAAGTGTGACTGTAATATCGGCTGGTTGTGGGTTCAATCCCAACTCGAGGAAATGATTTATTTATTTACATTTATATTTTCATTTCCTCTCTCTGATGTCGAGGCAAAAGCACGGCGTTGAGTTTTGCCACTCAACACGCAATGCCTATAGAACTCGGCGGAAAGTGGGAAACGGAGTGCCTTAACGCTAGTTCTTACTGCTGTTATTTATTATTAAAGAGAATTTTAGATTTAGACCTTGTGGTAAAATATTTATATCTTAAGATTTAAAAGTAAATAAAAACAATAGACGCCTCGAAAAAAAAATGGACTTTAGCATTAAAGATATATTTTTTTCATATCTAATGTAGCATTGAGTGTGGCTATAAACGCGACGGTTGATTCAATTTCCATTATGGATGAAATATTTAGTATTTTCGTATCCAAGTTCTGGTAACAAGGTGAAGCGCGACGTTGAGTTCCGCCACCCAACACTCAATATTTCGACAATTCGTCTGAAGGTCAGAAATGAATCTTAACAGTAGGCGCCCTCTACCTACTTCTGCTATATGCTGTTGAATATAACAAAAAAATTATATAATGAACAAAACATTAATTATCAACACTAAAGTGGAATTTAGCATTTGTATTATATATATATTTATAAAAAAAATATCTATTTGGGTTAATTGATAATAAAAATAGTTAGCAGCAAAATATGATAAAAAATATTATAAGCCACCTAGAAAAAAAAACTTAAATAAGAAAAGATAAGAAATATTATTACGTATAGTCTATCTATAGACGTCAAAGATGTCACCACAGTTATTCAATGGATAGGTAATCTCGGTCAAACATTCAAAGCTGCGCAATCGAGCAATTAGCTGGCACATTACCAGAATTATCCGATACTCAAATATATAAGTATATATATCGTGAGACATATCTTAAGATAGCCCACATAAGGTGTGATTGGCAATCGATAAAGTTAACTAGGTTATTAGTTCATGATAAACTACTGTTTACGTGATTAAGTTTTTTTCGCGACTTTTTATTATGTTAGTATAGTTTTACTTTGTTTTTTTATCTTCACTCATCCCTTAAGTAGCAGAACAGGCATAAGGAGCCGACTGTTAACACACTCGGCCTCCAACTAATCGCTGAATGTTGGAGGCATTTTTGCATGGCGAAACTCAACGCCGCGCTTTTGCCTCGACATCAGAGCGAAGAAATGAAAATATTAAATATTTCATTTCTTCCAGCGGAATCGAACCCACCACCTTTTGCGTTTACAATCACACGCTTGCGCCCATGCGCCACGACTGGCCTCCATAGCTTATTAATGATATATTAACAATTATTTTGCTCAAATAACAATTTAAATCGTCTATTCGTATATTGTAATTTCACTTTCTGACGGGTCACGTCGTCGTCTAACGTTATATTCTTTGATTACATCTCTATAGTCGCTCTCGACTTTTCGTGTAGTCGGCCTACAGTGTTTGTGCAATGTTGGTACCAACTTGGTAACCAAGTAAAAGCTATTTACTAAGTTATTTTTGTAGCTTCATGTTGTGTCATGAACATAGAAAAGTACGCAAAGGGAATCTGGGGACCTAGAGTTAAGACACCCGTTTCCCACTTTTCGCCAAATTCTTGAGGCATTGCGTGGCGAAACTCTACGCCGCGCTTTGTATTGTTACCAGCGTGAAGAAATGAAAACATTAAATATTTCTTTTCCTCGAGTGGAAATCGAACCCACGAACTGTCGCGTTTCAGTCACACGATTATGCCCCAAAAACTATTATTTGATCATTATAAACATTTTTGTATGTTAAACATGATATATGAATTCTAATATAAAGCTTTTTAATTAAATAGGGAGTGTTCTAACACTTGGTCTTGGTTGGTTGAATTTTTTAATCATATATAAATTTTCCACTACTAATGTAATTTGTAGTAAGTTGGGTCCAATGTTGTATAGAATGTATGTTTCGTAGGTGCGATCCGAGCGTGAGAGATGAAAGTCATTGTCGTACGAGTGCTTGAGTAAAGCTGTGTTGGCTTCACTTTTTGTTGCGAAATAAGGTTAAGTGCATATTATAATTTGACGAGGTTCCCTCGCGAATTAGGATGAGTTCACTCTCTTTTTGACTTCACATTTACAAGGGTAAGATGTTTATGTGAATGGATATTAATTTGTTACTATTATTTATTCATTTGTTATTTACTTAAATTTATATTTTCATTTCTTCGCTCTGGTGTCGAGGGAAAAGCGCGGCGTTGAGTTCTGCCACTTAACACGCAATGCCTCCAAAATTCGGCAGAAAGTGGGGAACGGAGTGTCTTAACACTAGGTTCCCTCTGCCTACCCTGCTGTGTGCGGGATATAGCGTGAAGCTAATTTTAATTTTTTTTTTTTTTTTTTTTTTCATTTGTTACTATTATTTGTACTGATTCTTTTCTTTTTTAACCTCCGACGCAATTGGGAGGAGTGTTATAAGTTTGACTTGTCTGTCTGTGTGTCCGTCTGTGGCACTGCAGCTCCTCAATTAAAGAAGTGATTTCAATTCGTTTTAATTAATCGCAATGGTTTATAGCTATGGTTTATCAAAATCGAATTAGTAGTTTAAGAGCTATAAGTACTTTGCCTAGGTGTGACAGTGATAATATTGGTCATATTTTAAAATTAAAATTTTTGCTGTTAATTTGAAATAATAAAAATGAAAATCTGATCTATAATGTAATAAAATATCTATAGTTATTATAAAAAAAAAACAACAGTCTTTTACGGTAAAAATTTTTGAACCAAAAAGTTAATATCCTAATGGATACGAGTACTTGGTAGGTAAACAAATAAGTCAGGCGTGTGTTAACGACGTCTTAACTACACGCAGGCACTCGCGTGGTTACAATGCATTTAATTTTTTCTAGTTAATATAAATGTATGTTTGTTCTCTACACTTACAGCTCTGTATCACGTTTGTGATTGCAGTTCATATTTTAAAAATAAAAATTAAATCAGCTTCACGCTGTATCCCGCACACAGCATGGGGGGCAAAGGGAACCTAGTGTTACTCCGTTGCTACTCCGTTCCCTACTTTCCGCCGAATTCTGGAGGCATTGCGTGCTGAGTGGCGGAACTCAACGTCGCGCTTTGCCTCGATTGTTCGGGATCGAACCCACAACCACTCGATTTTACAGTCACACTTTGTGCCTATGCGCCACGACTGGCCTCAATTGTAATTGACATGTTATAGACAAATATTTGAAATTTATGACTTTTGTATACTGACAATTATGTATTATTCGCTTAATAGGTATATTGGGGCCAGTAGTGGCGCAGGGACACAACCGTGTGATTGTAAACACCGCAGGTTGTAGGTTCAATTGTCATTCGAGGAAAATAAATATTTAATATTTTCATTTCTGCCGATTCTGGAGACGTTGCCAGATTTCAGCGGAAAAACTTACCTTGCCGCATGTCGCAAACGGCCTCAAGCTTAAAAAAAGGATTATTTTGTATCTACATTGTCTATAGTATATAAAAATAAAAACAAAATTTCTCTATAGATTAAGTAAGTTGTAGTGATATTGTGGGAGTTTAACATTTTCTATTTATTTCTAAGTCAATTAAGTAATTACAACCACAAATGAAACAATATAATTCCGTTCGCACGTATTTTGTAACGAAACCCCTAATAGTGATTAATTAATAATTACAAGTTATACAACTACAAACAACAATAGGATAGTTGTTAAATTGATTAGACGTATGTATATTTTTTTTATTTTAATCTAACTTGAGGTTTTGTGACAGTAAACGCGAGAGGATGCAAAGCAAAGCAAAGCGTGGTTAAGGTCCGCCACTCAGCACAATAAAAACAGTGTCCTATCAATAGTTTCTGTTGACTTCCGCCATTTAAAATGCCTACAAAATTCAATGGAAAGTGGGAAACGGAAGCGATCTAATGGAAACGGAGTGTTAAATACTGGGTTCCTAGATTCGCTCTGCCTACCTTCCTATGTGCGGGATACTGCGTGAAGCTAAAAAAATAAGTTAAATAAAAATAAAAAATCGTGTACTTTTGTATGTAATAGTTTGATTACAATCTCTTATTTGTATCTACTTGTTTGTTGTTTTACATAATACTATATAAATTACTTATTCATTTATTATAAATAATTATTTTTTGACATTGTAGACGTGTTTTATCTTTTCCACGTGAAATGTTGCAACCAACCATGTTTCTATTACACCTGGTCGACAGCCATGTAATAATATATATTACGAGGTCACTTTTATATTGGGCTTCTTATAATTAAATGTTTTTGACTATATTAGTAGTAATATCGCTTAATGTTCAATCAATTACGATTTCTAATTTAAATACTAACTTTTGTTACGGTTCTTTTTATAAAATATAGTCGATTTTCATGTTAGTGCCATTTTATAATACTAAAATTATATATTATTTAAAGTAATAAGGTAAAATCGGCCGGCAGTTGTGCTCAGGCTTCGCTAGTAAAAAAATATTATTTTATATATGAGCTACCTTAATAAATAATATTTACATCTATATTTTAATATCAGTACTAAACATAGTCACAGATAATGAAGTATGTTCAGCTTCACGCTGTATCCCGCGTGCAGGTTAAGTAGAGAAAGTCCACTGGTAAGATACTATGCTCTCCAATTTTGCACCGACACCACTAGAGCGAAGAAAATGAAAATATTAAGGATTTCATTTCCTCGAATGGAAATCGAACCCACAACCGTCGCGTTACAGATACATGCTTATGACTTTCGTGGCGCAGGGGACCAAATGAAACGAAGAAAACATTTTTCAAATAAATAATGAAGGATATTTTAAATGTATTTTGTATAAATGTTGATGAAGTTATCATTGAATTCATCAACATAATCTATGTATATATGTAATATGGTATTTTATATTGCTGTTTGGGCACGGTCGGAATGCACAGTCGACTCCTACACACTATCAATAAAAAAAATATATTGGTAAGAAAAATCTTTTTCTTATATAAACTCAATATCCATTAAAATTTAAAAGCAATTTAAAAAAAGATACATTGAAATGCTTATATATTTTAAATAACTGTAAAGTGACTGAATATAAGAACACTATAGCAACACTGTCGTTTATTATGTCATAAAAGCATCTAGTCTTTATGAAAGATATACTCTTTTATATAGTTTCCAAATAAAAATAAAAAAAAATATTGAGAAAACGAAATTGTTTATTCATTGAAGAATCAAAAACTTTTGCCACGAATTTGACGTGTTTATAAAACACCACAGACAGTTTATAAAATATAATAAGAATAATGGATGTTTAACTTTCGTACTGTACTATTATTCGAAGAAGTTTCGTCGACTGGGAATCGAACTGACAACCTGTCGCGTTACTGTTACTGTCGCACGTACGTATGTACATACTCGTATGTGCCCCTGCGCCACGACTGTCCTCTATTTATAGAGTCTATCTCAATAACATCAGTATAAATTTGACACTTCGCTTATAACGTATATTCACTTAAAATATTTTATTTAATAAAATGTATTAAGCAATTCAAGAATACTACTACTATTACTACTGTAGTATTAATGAAGGAAATGAAATAATAGGTAAATACCCATTTTTAGTTTCAAAAAAATCTAGATCCTAATACGTCGCGTTAAAATTTCTATTTGTATGCCATTTAGTCTTAAACAAACATAATACTATGTTTTAAGTCTAATACATTTTAATGAGGCTTTTGTTTCAGCGTTCTTTTTATGGTAATTAGTAAGAAGTATTATGTTAAATCGCAACACCGTGTGCAAAGAACTTAATATTTTCACCTAAAGAAATCGTATTTTTTTTTAATTGTTTGATCTGGTAAAGTTTAAACAAAATAAATTTTGACGGACGGACAGACGGACGAAAAAGTAATATAGTGGTTCCGTTTTTACGTATGAAATGAAGTACGCAATCCTAAAAAGATTTCAAAATATACATGTTCATCTAGTCAGTTGTTGAGTTCCGCCACTTAACATGCAATGCCTCCAGTATTCTGCGGAAAGTGGGGAACGAAATGTCTTAACACTGGGTTCCTTTTGCGTATTCCGTTGTGTGCGGGATACAACGCCGACTTTTTGCCTCGACACCAGAGCCAAGAAATGGAAATAAGAATAAATTTAAATAAAAATTTCATTTCCTCGAATGGGGATCGAACCCACAATCACACTTTGTTCCTCTGCACCACGACCGGCCTCAAGAACCATGATAATCATTACGTTATCAATTACAGTCTCTTATTCTATATTTAACAATTCAAAACATATTTAAAAAGATTTTTATTGTCAAGAGGAGCTCCGACTTAGGAATTAGATAACAATAAACGTTAGAGTAGTCGGTAACAGTTATTTGTGAATTGCTCTGCATGTCGCCACGTTTGTTATCTTCGCCACGTTACATAGCTACCATAGTTAAACATAGGAAGTACAATGCGCATGCGCATATATAGATATATGGGGAACGAACCCTGCAGTGTGCGGGATACTACGTGAAGCTGATTTTAAATATATATATTAATTTAGAGATGTAAGTTAATATAGTATTTATTGTAGATTTGCTAGTCCTAGCCGGTATATCAGTAGATATATGACAAAAATTTAATTTAGTTTGTTGATCTAAGTTTCATTTAACAAATACTCAAAAATGTGTCTAATTTTTTCACATTTTATGCCTAAATAATATTAAGAGTTAGTTTCACTGTAATAATATACATAACTTTGACATATTTTACCTCTAATAGAACATAAAGAAAAAAATTTAATAACCCTTTTCTTAATTATATCTAACTGCTGTACGAAGCAGCACCCCGTAGTGTCACGACGACCTGTTACCCAACACCGCTTTGTACTAATCCGACCACAAACACTGTAGTATCACTCTATAGTGTATTGTATACTTTCATGGTCTGTCGAGTACGTCGTTTTTAGACATTATTATTTTTTGATATTGATTATATAAACATGGAGGCCAGTCGTAGCGCAACGGCACGAAGTGTGACTGTTAAACCGACTGGTTGTGGGTTCGATCCCCACTCGAGGAGATGAAATACTTACTTAAATTTATATTTCCATTTCTTCGCTCTGGTGTCGAGGCTAAGCGCGGCGTTGAGTTCTGCCACTCAATACGCAATGCCTCCAGAATTCGGCAGAAAGTGGGGAACGGAGTGTCTAAGAACAGTAGGTTCCCTCTGCCTACCCTGCTGTGTGCGGGATACAGCGTGAAGCTGAGCTGATTATATAAACATATGTTTATATTAACAGAAAATAAAAATTGCATATATATGTTTAGCAAGAAAGTTCCACTTTTTTAAGCATCTGTCACTTGAAAATCTTTTTAATTAGTTAAATCGACGTTTTTATAGCGCTTATTTTTTAAATAGCCACATACAGGTGCTTATTGCGATGTTTTTGAGATTTAAAATGATGTAACAATATTTTCATATAGTAGCTTAGGTAAAGGGGAACCTAGTGTTAAGACACTCCGTTAAATTACTGGCAACGTGTATTCAGTGACTTTCAAAGCTACATTTTAATTAAAACCAACAACTGACTTCAACAATCTTTTGAAGTTCTATATGGGTCGAGTAAATAAATTAGATGAAAGAAAGAATTTGTGTAACTTTGATATTCAATTGACCTTTTTATGTATGTTATCTCATTTTTTGTTGAAACGTTATTGCATTAATCGCTAAATGTCGACAGTAGGACCATAGCAGCAGTTTAAAATTATATTACAACAAAAAATTAAACAGCTCGTTCAAAAAAGCCAAATTCAGGTGATTTTTTTATAGATTTTTTTTAACATGTTTCTTTATTGATGAGATTTTTTTGATTGATCTTTATTCACTAAAAATGTAAATATCAAAAGCGAAATATAGTTTTGATATTGAAAGTTATAACATACATTTTAATAGTACCGATGCCATTGTGGCATTGTGCAAGTGTTATTATAATACTTTTTTTTAAATCAAAAATTAGCTTCACGCTGTATCCCGCACACAGTTGGGTAGACACGGGGAGCCTATTGTTTTGACATTCCGCTTACCACATTCTGCCGAAATAATATTAAAGTTATTTTTTTTTTCGAGTTGGAATCGAACCCACAACCTGTCACGTTTACAGTCACATGTTTGTGCACCTGCGTCACGATTTACCTCTCTTACTTTTATAATAAGTAAAAATTTTATTCAAGTAAACTTTGTACTACTTTTGTACTTATATGACTACATAAGGTACAAGAAGCGATGTACGTGAGTAGTACTTGTATCGTACAGAACCAGCTTTATGGTTAACCTTGATATATTTTCCTTCACTACTTAGGTACACCTTTAATGACATCACCCTTTTTTAATCATCGTTGGTACTTATTTACTTTATATATCAGTCGTTACGCAGAAGCAAAAGTGTGTGACTGACAACGCGACAGGTTGTGGGTTCGACTGCCACTCGAGGTATTTTTGTTCTTTTCTGACAAAAAAATCATCTTTTTCTGATAGCGAGGCAAAACGTAGTGTTGAGTTCCATCACTCAACACATAATGCCATAAAATTAAGCGGATACAGCGTGAAGCTAAATAAACTTGAAAGTAAGTAAGTTGATTTAAGGATTGTGTTTAAACTATAGAAAATTAGGTTAATAGTGATCAATAAAAATTTATTTTAAATACAAATATAAGAGGCTCCGTATCACAAATTACCTTTTTTAAGTCATTCCTCGGTGTACACTGTTCGGAATTTACCGTAATATAGCTGCTTAATTATAATTTAATGATTTTGTTCATATTATATATGTAGGTTCCTTCCCTTAATTTTACATAACATTCTTGAAATTGTATTTTTACTTGAAAACTTCTTACCAACAACTTTACGCTACGAATCGCTCGACAACTTTAAAAACTACTTCGACAGAGAACCGTCGAGAATTTCAGTGTAGTACTTAACGTACCTAAAAAAGTTTCTATCGCAAAAACTTTGAAATACAAGACATTTTCTCGTTTCAAAGAATTTCTGGCATCGCTTTAGGGGTTAAAGTCAGAGTCGTGTCGGAGGCTGTAGAAAGGAGCGCGGCGTGCATCAAGGACGACTGCGCGCGCGCCGGTTGTTCACCTCGATAGGAATGCGTCGCGGGAACCGAACTTGCGGTCGCGGGACCGGTGTCCACTTGAACCGTATGAATTACCTCTTAGCGTTTTGTGAAACTAAATAGAGTTTTATGTTTTTGTGACTATTTTATGTATTAATGTATTATGCATATGTTTGTATGTAAGAATAATAATATTTGAACTGTAAATAAGGTTTTTAAAATAAAGTATCAATTATAAAATTCTTTAGTGTTGCTAGAATAAAAAAAAATATAACTCAAATATTACATTTAGGAACAACATGTGAAAAAAAAATGACATTTTACTTTAGAATTATTTAGGACAAGTATATACTTATATATTTATCCTGTGATCTAAATAGCAACGATAGTAAATATCTGTATAAACTTGTTTTTTATTTAAAGCGCCTAACGAATTTGGTTTAGCGTGGCCTAGTTGACAAAAGTTGTATGGGTGCATTTTTTATAATCATATAAAATAATATGATAAACAAAAGTTGACTAGAGACTATCAAGCCTAATTTACAATCAATTCACTGATGTGGGAGGCCTAACAGTGATATTTTCTGACACAGTAACATAAAACAAAATTTAAAATGTAACAATGAATATTTCTAATTAATTACTATTATTAGTTCATTTAGGTAATTAATCTGTATTTTGTGAATATTAATATTTTTTTGTATAAAAATTTAACATTCCCAAGAGGCCAGTCGTGGCGCAGGGCCACAAGTAACTGTAAACACAACTCGTTCTGGGTTCGATCTCAACTAGAGTAAATGAAATATTATTAATTTAAATTTATATTTTCATTTCTTCGCTCTGGTGTCGAGGTAAAGCCACGCGTTGTGATCCGCACTCAACACGCTAAGCTTCTATCCAGAATTCGGTGGAAAGCTCCCCCAATACTAGGTTCCCTCTGCCTACCCTGCTGTGTGCGGGATACACCGTGAAGCTGATTACAATATATACCTATACTGTTTGTATGAAAGTTTTCAGTGTCTGCGCTTTATTAATCGTCTTAATCTTAATATTATAATAATGCATGAGTAAGCTAAGATAATGTATAGTCGAGTTGTATAACAATCAACAAACATCCTCTTCAGTATGTAAGCACGATTGAGTGAGTTCATTGAAGCGTTCCACTGCGTTTAACATAATATTTGTTATGAATACTACATTGTATTATTATATTTTTAATATAAAATTATAATGTTTCTAATAAAATTAATAGATTCGGTTGGAAAATTTATATCATTTAAAATATATCATATTTACTCACTTTTTGTGAGTTTGAAATAAAAAAAATGTGTTCTTCCTGCCAAATTAGAGCGCGTAAAGCGGTAGTTTGTATCAAGGCATCTTAAAACTAAGTGAAAAATATCATTATAAATTCTGCCTTGCAAAATATGACAAATAAATGAACATATTATTTCGTCAGTTCTTGTGCACAAAACCGCGGCTATTGTCTGTTCACATGAATAAGGCATATTACTGTAAGTATAGTTAATATATGAACTGTGGTTTATATATTATAATGAGAAAAATATGTCCATGCGATGCGGAAAATTAGAAAACTCATTATATAAAGGAAATGGAGCACGTCGAATAGTACAGCCTGAAAATTACAAAAGAGCGCTATTCAACCCTTTTGTCCCTGAATCTTATTTATTCCCTGTTCGTTTAGTAATGTAATAAATTTTTATATGAAATGCTCCTACTGGTAGTACCTAAAATATGAGGAAAAGAAATCTTGGTGGCGCAAAGCGGCAGCGTCTGTTAACTGTTGTGAGATCGATTCCCACTTGCTAAATCGATTTTTTTCGTTTCCTCTGGGAACAAGACAAATGGGCGCGGTGTTGAGTTCTGCCACTCAATACCCATTTCGTTTCGTTTCGAACATTAGGCGGTGCGTGGAATGTCGACACTAGCTTAGTTCTGCCTAACCTGGTCTATACGGTAAACAGTGTTTATATATAAAAAATAAATAAATAAACATAAAATAAATAATATTTTTTTTAAAATATTAAAAAAACTGAATCTGCACCATATTGCAGTGTCGCAAATATTCTGCTGTCGAAAATCAGGTCATTGCTAAGTTTGACATTGAAATGGGATTAATCGGTCGTCTCTTACGCGGTCTCAGGACTGCGGCCTGGCCGCGCGCCAACTAGACTACTCCCTGAATAGCTAGCGAATTATTATCATAACATCACTGTGTATGTATGCTGTAGGTTAAATTTGTAATTTTTGCATATATGATGTAAATAATTAAAATATGAACTAAAAATAATCAAAATATAAATTAAAATGTATAAAACACTTAGAAATTATGAAGATATATAATTATTATTTATATTGTGGGGCCTCCACTTATAATAAAAAAATATATAATAAGTAAAAAGTGTTGAATCTATTGTTATTATATTGCACTCTCAAGACTTTCATAAATATAAATAATGGTGAAATAATAAAATTTGAAAGCGCAAAGCGAGTTCGGCTATGAGAATTTTGTTCTATAGATTTAATTATAAAACATAATTGAGATTTCATTAGTACGATAGCCAATTTTATTATAAAATAAGACTATTAAAAGGAAAGAAAAAAGAAAGACCTAACTAACCTAAGAAACTAAACGGAGAGGAGTATTTACAAAGCTAACGAGTGTTAGTCATATATCATAGGCATGTCAACAATAGACCTTGTCGTCTTTTTTATCTTTTTCACTAAAAGGTATTTTTTTACCATTTTCTTGTTACAATATTAGAGTACCTTAAAAAACACCTAAGATTTTCGACATATTTAAGCAATAGCATACAATATACTAGATTTTTTTGTATTTTCATGTAGAAATGAAGAACACGATTATTATAAAACTTTTATTAACAGATGTTGTGAAGCAGACGTCATCACCAAAAGTACGTCATTAAAAGACAAAGCTGTATTATATCTAAGTTCTTCAGTTACATTAAAAATAGATACACATCATTAACGCACTTCCTTCATCAGAGCAATGATTGACGAGTCATTAGGAGCAAGGAAGTAGACACAACGACAGCTTCGGACACGAACTTATTTATATTTCCGGATGTAACCATACATAACAGAACATAATTATGTGTTATATGAGACATTTACTTATAGTTTACTTAATAGTGCTTTTGAGTAAATATACGATATTAATGAAATTATTGGGTAAATAAACAAATCAGATTTACGGTAAATTACGCACACAAGTTAGGCACACAGGTTCCCTCAACCTGATACCGCGTTACCCATTTTCCGCCGAATTCTGAAGGCATTGAGTGACGGAACTCAACGGTATATAATATAAAATAAAACTCAACGCCGTGCTTTGCGTCGACATCAGAGCGAAGAAATGAAAATATAAAATTAAATAAATATTTAATTTTTTCAAGTAATGATTGAACCCACAACCAGTCGTGTTTACAGTCACACAAAATGAGAACCTTATCCTCCTTATTCGAATTATGAACAAAAACATTATAGATAAAACAAATTCATAAATTTCCATTATATAAATACAGTGTTTATTTAATAAACACGTTCAAATATTTACTATTATGCTTACTCAAGCGGTTAGAAGATAGCGTACAATGGCTTCTAGACAAATAATGTATGTGAGATTGTAATTGATTGTACGCTTCAATTATTTTTCCCACGCATATTGACACATCTCAAATAGCGAATACCTGTATTAATTATATTATTCAATATTTAGTAATTGTAAATTGTAACACCGCGACCTAATTTGTTGTCATTATGAAATTATTTAATTTTGAAATAAGATATTAATTGAAATATATAATGGTTTTATGTGAATATAATATTTTTTATTGTTTTTATTGCTATACGCACATAATACTTGGATAAATGTATTATTTTTATTTTTAGTAGCTTTTCAAAAATGTCTATACATCGAAATACTTAAATAACGAGGCCAGTCGTGGTGCAGTGGCACAAAGTGTGACTGTAAAACCGACTGGTTGTGGGTTCGATCCCCACTCGAGGAGATGAAATATTTACTTAAATTTATATTTCCATTTCTTTGCTCTGGTGTCGAGGCAAAGCGCGGCGTTGAGTTCTGCCACTCAACACGCAATGCCTCTAAAATTCGGCAGAAAATGGGGGACGGAGTGTCTTACACTAGGTTCCCTCTGCCTACCCTGCTGTGTGCGGGATATAGCGTGAAGCTAATTTATTTATTTATTTTTACTTAAATAACTGTTTATACAGGTATCTAAACTTTTAAATGTGTATATACAAAGTGTTACGTGTCGAGATGCAATATTCAGTTCTTTTCAGTTCAAACACGCATGTTATCAAATGGCGGCGATAACGTTTTGATTAGGCAATTCAAATTGAAACATGACTGTATTAGCTGGCAAACACGCGAACTTCACTATCAGATATTCTGCATTCTTAATATTTATAGTTGTATATAAAAGTGATTCTTTCTAAGTTATTAACATTGATTTATATTGTTACAGGATTGACCCACCGGTGACCCAAACACATTTACAAATGGAGAATAAAAAAAATGTAACAGCAACACAACAACCGCTCACACAACAACATCTTATGGCACATCATGTCCATCCAGATCAAATATATTCACCACAAAACTCGCAAATACCTGTGCATTTAAACAATCAAGCGCAAATACAGCCCAATGGCGTCATGCATCAGTTATTGCAAAGTCAATATCATTCCAATATGAATGCACGATCGCCTCTCCTTGAAAACAGGCACGAAATGTATGGAACTGGACATAATCACGATTACGCCAGACACTATGGAGCGAATGATAACTTCAATTACCCTCAGTCTCCGCCTAGGTTTGAAAGGACCGAGATACATACAGACCAAAACGTTAATCATGAACTCCTGCAAAATATGCCTAAAGGTTATAACGCAGAAGTATATCAAGACTATTTAAAACGAAACCCACCGAAAGAAAGTAACCAAATATATCAAAACCATCAACCTATGTATAGGCCTAATGTTAATCAGTACGCTACAAAGCCGTATTTACCTTATTCCAGTCGTGTAGGTCCTCAAAGCAATACGGAATTATTAAGAAAGCAGTATAATGAAATACAACAAATGAAAATGCAGCAACAAATGCACTATCAAAATCAAGCACAAATGCATCAACAACAAAAATTCGCCGAACGACAATTACTGTTACAACAATTACACGGTGTTCAACCTCCTCCAAATTTACAAAACAGTATATACTCTGACAGTTCCTATAGAGATTTGTATAGCAGCAAGAGCGATTTTAAGGATTACAGCAGTCCTGATCTGCAAAAAGATTTCGATATGTACGCTAAAAATGACGAATACAGAGATAGAGATATACAGAATAGACAGTATCAGGATAACCAATGGGCAATGAGTCCAGATTATCGGGAAGACAGACAGAAATCACAACATGAACAAGAAAAAGCAAAGTCACCGGACTTCAATAATAAGAAATCAGGATTAGGCTCTCCAATGAAGTCAAGTGAGTCTAGCACACCTAGCATAAAATCGCCGTCTTCTGAAAGTCGTCGTAGTAGTGGGACTACAGCTTTACGTTCTCCGACCGCACAAAGAATACCAACTGCTCCCATAACTATTTGTGGGTTACTGTACAAGCAAGGGTCTGACGGCTTGAAGGTTTGGAGAAAGAGGTGGTTTGTTTTATCCGAATACTGCTTATTTTATTATAAAAGTAAGTAATTCTTTTATTCGTATATTTTGAATTAAATATCTAGTTATTTTACTTACAAATTAATAATTATTGATTTTATATTTTAGGTCAGGACGAAGAAAAGCTTCTTGGATCGGTGCTGTTACCTTCATATAAGGTATCAGCGTGTTCTACTGAAGATAAAGTGATGCGAAAATTTGCGTTCAAACTAGAACACGCAAATATGCGTACTTACGTGTTGGCTGCGTTGGATCAGGAAGCTATGTTGAAGTGGGTTAAAGCACTCACTATGGCAGCTCTTATGCAAAGTCCTAAGTAAGATGCGCTTTATATTGTTAGTGCTATATTTTTATAACACTCGTGATTGATAGTCAGATAAAAATAAAAAATGCAATATTATAAAATAAGATATTTTTTCTATCTAACTTGTTTAAAATTATACCGATAATTTTATTTTTTCGTTTAAAAATTCTTAACGGAATTAGATTTGTACAATAGAAAAGATATTAATGAATCATTTTATCTTTCAGCGAACAGCAAAAACAAAACGAACGGACCCCTGCAAAGACAGAGGTAAGTTAAGTGAACATTTACCGATACAGCGTTAACGTGATAATTAGTTCGCTAGACCAGAACCAATCTTATGTGGTTATAACTGTAAATGATTTGATGTCACCACAAAATAGTGCAATTGCTTTGCTAAATAAATATTTCCGTATATTGCATTATTTTATGTTTTTGTTTTTTTTATACTAAAAATCTTCATAGAAAATTGTCCGATTACATTATTTATTTTAAATTATTCTAATAACGCCATTCGCCTGTTTATTAAGATGATTCAATATTTAGTAACAATAAACGATTTTAAACTATTTAAATAACACGAGTCATTAATCATGAGTTGGATATTCACTACACTGCACTAATTAAATATAACTTAAATTGATGATAAATTTAGTATTTAGAAAAAAGAAATTGGAAACAAAATATTAGAAAAATGAACATCATCTTTGGTCGATTAATGATTTTGAATACTTCTTTGATTGAAAAAAAAGCTAACTACTTATTTTATAAATTAACCCATTGGTTTATTATGGGTTGTCAGTTTGTCATAAGTTATTTTATCTATATAGGATGAAGAAGATGCTGGTCCCACATATGCAAATGCTCCTCCAAAACCACGACGCTCTAACGACGGCTATAACTCACCTAGTCCAGATATGTAAGTATTTCTTATAACTAGCCAAGACTATGCTTGGCATTAATCGACTGCATTATAAAAAATCTTTACTTAAATAACATAAATATATATTTTTTCGAATAAAATTACAGGTACGATCCAAATTACGATCTGCTAAAAAAACCAGCATCACACTACAGCCAGGGCACTCGTCATCAAGATACATATAGTCAGGAGAACTATACACGCAGTCCACAATCACAACAAATATATCAAACAAAACGATTCGACACTCAAAATTTATCATTACCATTAAATACCGATACCATAGAGAAAAGTCCAAACACTCCTTCTCAGCATCAATCTAACCAACAATCTCCTTATTTCAATAATAGGTCAAGGAATCAAGAATCAGATGATAAGATCGAAAGTGTATACGATAAGCAGCCAGGATACAATCCTTTTCAAGATTATACCGAGAAGCCAAACGACAAACCGACTACGGAAGCAAATAAAATATACAATGAGAGCTATCCTGAAACTCGGACTAATTCTAAAACGTATGATTTAAATAAACCTAAAATGACTATTAATGAGAGGTTAGCGGAGCGACGTACTCCTGATGCGTATGGCCGTTCCACTACGATGTCAGCGTATAATACAGAGAAAATTGGGGACTACGAAGATATCTACGCTGCTTATAACGATAAATATGTGAAATCACCTAGTACATCATTGTCAAAAGACACCGTGAGTCTATCTAGTCACAAGTCTCCTCAAGATCAAACCCCTACACAGGTAAGTCATTTTATATTAAAATATTTTAATAATACAATTTTAAAATCGCCATCGTGGTACAGGAGCACAAGCTTGAGATTGCAAACGTGACAGTTATGGGTTAGATTTTTACTTGTGGATCTGGAATATTTAGTAGTAGTAATTAGGCGAAGCGCGGCGTTGAATTCCGCCGCTCAACCGGCAATGCATTACTTAGTTATGTAATTCTTAAATATTTATTTTCAGCCACAAGAGAAAACCTTCAGCGGGCCATCAGTACTAAGAAGAAAGAAGATGCAAGCAAGCGGTATCCAACCGCCAATGCCGCGGCCGCACAGTGCTGATTTCTTAGAATACGAATCTAAAAACGAAATAAACAAAAGTAAACCAACACATACGTACGAAACAAAGCAACCAAAACGACCAAAATCCAGTTTAGACATAAATTCGTATTACGATCCTAGCTCAGATAAATATTATTCCGAAGAAAGTTATGCACAAAAAATGCGCCAATCGGCACAATATTTGCAACAGCAAGCTATGGGATCGAGAAATATACAAATACCATTGGAGAAGTACGCGAGTGGGTTGGCAGAGAAACAACTGCACTCTCCGTATTCACAAACGATAAATAATAATTATGAAACGGAGTTCAGTGTGAATAGAAATGCACGTGACAACGTTAGCTACAATTCAAAGTACAGTGACATAGAGGGAATGAATTCTAATTGGACTTTGAAGGAGAAGGAAGACCATCAAAAGGACTATATGAATAGGAGTGGCAGTGTCATGAGTGACAGTTCTAATGTGAGTGCTTTCGTGAAGGAGAAATACGATCCAAGTGATAGTTTTATGAGATCAGCCAGTGCAAGACTGCCGTCCACGGAGAAAGATGGGGAGAAAAAAGTGCAACAGGTATGTTTTATGTGTTTTCTGTATACGACTAAATAACGTTAATTATTATTTCGTTTTAATCAATTTAAACATTATAGACTACATAATTTAATATATAGATAATGCTTATGGACTGAGCTAAAGAAACAATTTATGGGGTCGTGGTGTAATGGCACATCATCTAATTGTAAGCGCGACCTTTGTGGATTCCATCACCACTGTTGAGTTCCGCCAATCAACGAGCAATTTTTCAAAACTTCGGCGGAAATCTTGTTAGATGGGTCAATAGGCTATCGCTGCCCACCCTACTACTACACTCTCTTCATACAGCGTGAATATAAAAGAATTAATAAATATGTTTTAATCTTCATCTTTCCCACGACTTTATAGCGAGAAGAATCTATGAAACGGCTTATAGAGTGGAAACAGCGCATGTTACAATCGCCACTTACAAGAAAAAGTACTCCAGCTACAATTTCCCTAGCGAGATCTTTAAATCAAAGCCGACAGTCGTTAAGATCAGATCAATATAAACCTAAAACATATAAAAACGCTTCCTACAACAGCTATTCATCAGATGACGAAGGTACTTTGCTAAACATTTTTTATACCCATCAGTAGTACTGCATGAAACAGATTGAATTTTTAAAATATATAATTTTGAAAACAAGCATGTATATTTTTCATATTTAAATGCATGACTTCCATTTTGTATTACAGTTATTGTGAACATATATATTTTTTTATATTAAACATTTTTGGATTTACTGTAAAAAATGTTTTAGTAAATTAATATTTATACCTTACCCCATTAAGTTTTTACTAATTATATTGGATATCATACTTTTATGAAATTTTTATATATTTTATAAAAGTATAAAAATGCCACAAATAATTTGTATATCTACATATATTTTTATTATACCTTACAATGTTATGTACATAAATATTTAAATTACACTGAAGCCAATTGCAATAGTATATTATGATGACTTCGCTTTAAGGAAAGGTACCTTCCTGCCTGTTGGGACATTAACTAACAAAATATTCAACTAGTTTAGCAACGGTGGTGGGCTATCGACATTGGTGTTGTATGAGTAGTTGTATTTTAACTATGATAATAGAATAAAATTAAATTTTACTAACAATCACTACACCAACTGAAATCACTTTATTTCTTTTGTTATGGTAAACTTTATTAAAACTATGGTTTCGCTTTTGCACCCCAGAAGAAACATCGGGCACTGATCTGCAAAAAACGGGATTGCAGGCAGGAAGGTCCCCTAGCATTAATATCACAAGTCTTATTACCGAACTTACTCCGCACGTGCTTAGTTCAAATTCACACACTGAACAAAAATGTAATACGGAACCTATTGTTGACTCACCGGCGGAAAACACGTATGAAAATATACTTTGTACAATTTCTCTCCCTAAATTGATTCACGATGATGATTATGATGATGATGATGATAATGATGATAGTGATGGTCACCATGTAGCAAATAGTGAAAGAGATAAAAACGTATCTAGTTTGACAACAACGCAAAAAATTATAGAAAATCAAATTTGTATAGCTAATGAATCGATTTTAAGTGATCACGAAGGTTATGAAACTCAGGATAGTGAAGCTGAATCAGAAACCCAATTTGAATACACTGATAATGATTTAGATGAAGTCTTATTAGCATCTGACAATGAAGTTGATAATCGCGATGAAAATATTACTACTAAGCCAAATGTATTTGAAGACTTAGTTCTTACACAAGAAAAAGCTATTGAAAAATCAGAAACACCACCTGCTGCGATTTCCTTAGGGGAAGATCATTATCTGCCAATGAGTCCGAGAAAAATATCGACTATTGAGCCTGCTCACAAAACGATTCTCGATAATATAAGTGTCTTTAATCAATCTATGCCGTTTCATTACGAAGACAATCCTTATGTTGAAATGAATTTGGGAACGGAAGAAGACGATATGCAAACTTATGAAATAGTTTGTGTAAATGATACTAAACCAGAACCAGTTTATATGGAATTAGCTAACGTTATATCACAAAAAGCTAGTATTGAGGACTCAACTAAACCAAGCACGCCGCTAGATACAGCTTCAAATTTTGCGGATACGAAGGAGCAAACGTTGAAAAGAAATTCTAAAGGCGATAAAAATTCAAAAGATAAATTAGAGCCTTCTGATTTAGAGGAAGATAACACAGAAGTGTCACTTGATGCTCCATTTTGCAGATTTAGTATTTCTGATACGTTTAGACCTGCATCTTATTACCTTGGTGGCAGTAATCCTATGCTAGAAAGACAAGATAGCTCTGATAGTGATATTTTGCCACCTCCACCTGTGCCCAATTCTTCACCACCATTTGATGATATATTAGATGAAGAATTGTCGAAATATATATTAGATAAACTTGACAAATCAGATATATCTCAAGACAATTCAATAATCAAAATGTTAACAAGTGAAAATCAAAAAATGAATAAAATGAAAAAGAGAACTACGTCTTTAATGATATATGGTAGCAGAACTTCAATTCACGATACACTAACAAGAGGTGAGAAAGTACGCAGCAGTAGAGCAAGTTTAACAAATGACAGATGTAAAGCAAGAGAACAGTCAAATATATTTTTAAATAGTACCCATAATGATCAACAAAATAGTAGCGGTGTTGACACAGATTCGCTTAGGAGCTATAATGCAGATAAAGCGTCTTCCAGATTATCATTAGAATCGGATGTCAGCAGTAAATTTGAAACGGCGCCCTCAAATATTTCTGAAGTCACTAGCTTGCTTGAATCTGATTCCATGATCGATTTACGTAATACATATGAAACAACCAGTTTTGAGAGTTTAATTAAAAGAAGACCTCTTTCTGACGATTCAATATTTGAAGTTAATGAAGTTGAAAATATTACTTTGAATGACATAACTCCTAATGTTCCTTTAGATACTTACTTACACGATCTTCAAGCCAGTACCAGTGAGATTAAGTTAAATAACAGTTTCACGAAACGACATAGAGCAAATACTAATAGTAATCTTGTACATAATCATGGCGAAATCAAATATGACGGTAAAACAGTGGCACATAAGCGGTCTTCGAGTACGCCAGTTGCCCAAAGTATGGCTGGTGTATCGGACGAAGAAAGGAATGCTTTTAGCTTTCACTGTAAATATAATTATGAAAACAGTTTTGAATACATGGGATCTCAAAGTTCTTGTAGTTCTAATGGATTACCAATGTCCCCGATATCATTTTATCGTAAGGAATATAATGGGGATACATTGATACGGAAAAATCTAAATAATAATGTGCAACCTGACAAAATAAAAGAATTTGATTCAGAAAAAATGGTGTTAAAGCATGACAATGAAACAGCTGGATCTTCAACAACTACAGGTTTTCACAGTAGAGAGAGTTCTACAGAGCATAGTGCTCCTTATTATTATTCAGATCTGTCTTCCCAAGAACATATAAATGTTCTTCCTATTTCACATTATCTAAAAAATACTAATAAACATCGTAAACTCAATAATCAAAGACGTAGGGTCCCAATGAGTAAAAAGAATGAAATTTCGCACATACATAATCCTATACGAAGCAATCAAGTGTTAGCCTCTGATCAATCCTATGATTTAGCAGCCTCTGCTAGAAGCGTTTCGGTTGAGTTTTTAAGCGCTGTTGAAAAAAATCCTGATATTGACATGAAAAACATTTACGAATCAACTTGCAGCAAAACGTCCAAAATACCTGAATCTATAAATTTAATTTCTAGTCTTAGTTGTAAAAAAAATACCAAAAACAAAAATTACAACGAAACATCCTCTTCGGATATAAGCATCTCAAATCCAAGTAGTGCTCAAGTCAATACTTCTGTAAAAATGTCTACAGGGAGTATGTCATCGCATTGTAGTGAAAATTCATCAAATACAGTATATTATGATGCGGAGGCAGAAACGGGCACTTACGAAAATGTTATGTACCACGGAGAAAAACATTGGGACGAAGATGTTTTGTGGCGGGATAACTTAAGGCGCGTGTCACATCGACATGCAAGGTCTATGGACGATTTAGATACCGTACCGATCGGAAATTCTATTTTAGATAGAACTTATCCTAATTCATCCACTATGAATAGCATAAAACGTATAAAACGACCGAGTGCGACCTATGTAAATTGTAATATACAGGCTCAACTTCAAAAGCAAAGTGATGAAGGACAAAGACAAAAGGTAACTATGAGTGATGAAAAAGATGAAGACGATGTTTATGTTAGTCTTGTAGAGGATTCGGAAGTTTCCACGGAACATTGCGACGAAGGAGTTTACGAGCAATTGGCTTTAAATTCTGCGCAAAATTCTACAGATTTGGGCGATAAACAATGTAGTAGTCAAATAAGTAACAGACGTCAGTTTGAAATTGATAGGGAGAACCTTAGACAGTGGGATCTGATGTCTAGTGGTTTAATGAAAGGAGATGTAGGGCGCGTGCGGGGTGTAGTTCTCGGTATGGGCTCGAGTAAGGTGGACAATGGAACTGATAGAAGCAAAGACGGTATCCTATAGCGATATGATCCTGTAAGATACGTTATGTAAGTTCCATTTCAACTATGATTTCAGCAAAAGGCAAAGTCAGTTATGTAAATAATTTGGCATTTCTATGTGGATATTTATCTATGTATATTTCATACAAAGGATGGGTTAAACACGATAAGGTGTATTAAACATTTAGCATGCAAAACTTAACATTAATTCTGTTTAATTAACTGTAAATATGAAAAATATACTAATATGTGGAAATAAACACTTTATCCTGTTTTCGCCATCTATACGAATATTTTAAGATAATAATTTCTGTTAGTATTTAATGGATATATTAATGTTTAATTTTATGTATTAACAGCTTCTATGACGATGTCAGGCACAAATATAGAACCAGGCCCTTCTAATAACAATAATAATAATCAAATTCAACAAGCTTTGTCAAAGAAAGCATTCCTTGGAAGTAACACATCTATCGGCAGAACTAACAGAGATGGCAATATACCAGTGAGAGCTGTCAGTCCTAGAGTGAGATGGGTTGAAGAGAAACCTTCTAGTGACCAATATGGCTCACAACAGATTACGACATCACAGCAAGACGTAAGTATTTTATTGCATTACATAATTTTTAAGGCTAATCTTGGCGCAATGGGACAATGTTTAATTGTAAGCGCGATGGTTGCGGGTTCGATTCCCGCGTATTCATGGCTACGGTAATTGTAATCGAAATATTAATTTAGATTTTATATTACGTGCGGCGTCACCCGATGTGTATGATACTTGACACATTATATGTACCTGAGGTTACTTCAACCGCAGCAATAGTGGTAGTACATCGAATCGATTGTCGTGATGAAAAATAGTCTATATGGCTAAAATCTAAGCTGTCTAAATAATATATATATAACTTTAATCAATAAAAGGAATATTCTACACAAAAACCAATAGCTCCTTAGATTGGCGCGATTATACAAACAAACTCTTCAGCTATATAATATTCGCTTATAAGACGCTCTGGAATTTGGCATTGAATTCCGCCAAACGACACGCAATGTCGCGAAAAATGTGTGGAGAATGAACTTGTGACCATGTAGAGTATATGCTTATACTAAATATATATCTAAAATGTCAATACTAAATAAAATGGAATTTTCTTATAAAAGACGGTTATAGTCATAATTTCTGTTTGTAAAAAAAATCACATTCAAAATGATATCTCTCTTCTAGTTAAATATAATAGGAGCTGAAGAAACTTGGACTACTATTAGATCACCATCGAGAGCTCAGCAACCTATCAGGGCTGTAAGTCCTAGAGTCCGGAGAAACACTGAAAATGATGACTTGGTAAATATTTTCTATTACCGAAGTTATATATTGTATGAAGCATGATTTTTAAAATGTTTTTTTTATATCAAATCAGAACTAGATTTTATATGTTTCTAATTTAAAATGTCCTTTATGTTACATTCAAATTACCAACAGTGAGAATGGCATGTAAAAAAACAAAATATTTAGTTGTGAATGCACATTGTTATTTTTTTTACATTTATTTATAAAATTATCTTTTTTAATTTATTATAAACAATCCTTAGGTGCTATTTTTGTTTTTGTTTGTCTTAGAAATTGTGCTTTATTTGTTTTGTTTTGCATTGTTCACTATATCAGCAAAAGGAAGTTCAAAGTAACGAAATCGGGGAAATACCAACCGCTGGAGAACTTTTGGGGAGGAGTCACGAAGAACTTGTTCTACTTTTGATACAATTAAGACGTCGACACGCCATCACGCACCGTTCTATTGAAACCTGCTGTGCCCAAATAAATAGTATTGAGGTGCTTGTTCGCTTTTTTTTGTTTAAATTTGTATGCCTTAATATGTATTTGCTTATGATAAAGATGTGTTTTTCATAAATATTTAGTAGATTTTGTGCATTTTTGATATTTTATAATAATATTTGTTTGCTTAAACCTTATTTGTACTGTGTATATATGCTGATAATGTTTAAAAGAAAAAAACAACGAATACATGGATAAACCTGAAACTTATCAAACTAATCTAATTGTTACACCCTATATATACTTACGTGTGATTTAATACTTTTGTTAAATTTGATTCTAATAAGTCACAAATATTAAAAATTTATCACTTCATCACAAATTTCCAAATTACAGGATTGTCTCAGTATGCTAAAGGCCAAGGAGCGAGAGGAAAGCTTACAACGCTTAGAACAATTAAAAATGCATCTGATGGAACTAGAGAGCCAGTACGAGAAAAGTAAGCCTTTAGTACAGCTCGTCGATAACATGGTGAAATTAGGTTCCCTATATAATAGACCTGGGTCTACTATTGAAAGATTGGAAAGAAATCAACGGCTAAGACAGAAAGTTCTAACGGAGCATGCTATAGAAAAACAAAGGTGAGATGTTTTTAAATAATCTTCTTTATTTTTCTTTTCGTCTTTTTATTTCAGTTCTTATCGTGCGCTGTATTAGTTTAGTGAGTTGACCTAAAATTTTTTGGTCTTTTAAATCGACATATGTAAAAGATAAAAATATATGTTCCGATATTGAAATATGAAACCATATCCATTAAATTTAATTATTTAAGTAACAACTTAACTTAATTGGTTTTGAACATCTACTGACAATCATATAAAAAAAATCCATTTGGTGATAAATTTTGGTATGTTATATAATATTTTTTTTAAAGAATTTCCCAATAATTATTTACTAAGATTTTTTTAACTAAGATAAATTTGAAACAAAACACAGATGGATAGAAAGTGCAGCAGCTGGTAAGCCACTAGAAACGGAGGCGGCGAGGGTGCGCGTCGCCGAGCTGTGGGCCCTGGAGCAGGAGCTGGCGGACGAGGCGGCCATACTGCAGGGGCTCAAGACCGACAAGGACGCTATTGACTCGCTACTCACGGGTAAGTAAGCCTGTGTTTTGTATTCCGTCCCCGGGGTCCATTGCTAAGAGTTTTGTATGACTCATGGACTATGCTTAACTGCGGGAGGTAGCAATCGTAGGAACAATCGATATAATTTTTAATCGTATTTGGTGTTTTTTGAATCAAATCTAGATGTCAATCTTGATCATTTGGAACTCCAAATTATAACGAATCTATTTTACTAAAAAGCAGATAATTGAGATCGAGATAGGCTACATTGCATTCGGAGTTGGTGCAGTAGACCAGGCTAACTCTCAGGGAAATACATTATATGGAATAAACGTAAACTGTAAACGCGACTGATTGTGGGTTCAAAGCTGATTTTAATACTTCAGTACATCATATTATGATACAAAGTGAATAAACAACCATTATAATAATTACACACATTGTACAAATATTCTTTTTGTTTCTCAAAACAGAAAAATGGTAAAAGACGTTCTAAAGGACCCCTCTTACTCTTTTTGTATAGCCAACTTTTTTGGAGTTATCTATTATATTTATTGCTTAGGATTCTAAAAATATTCCTGGCTATCGTCTAAATGATACTAAACTGTCCTCGCAGGTGTCGGCGGCCGGGCGCCGGGGCTGGAGGCGGAGCTGGCGCGCGTGCACGCCTTGTTGGCGCACAATTCTAAGGTTTATAAGGTTTTCATCTATACCATGCACTTTTATTTTGTTTTATGTTCCTTTAAATCAAACTCTTTAACCGCAACGGTCGCGAATATTTTAGTACGTATTATATCCACACGCGGCTTCGCCCGCTCAAACGATATAACAATATATATTATAGCCAGACTATTGAAAATCATATAGAAATAGTAAATAAATTCGCTCAATATTTTTTTTGCGTGAGATTTGAATAAACATCCATCCACAGCAACTTCCCCTTTAATAATATTACTAAAATTATATTGTATTTAGTCTGCATTTCCATAACCTGTAAAGTAAAAGATCAAATGATCGATTTTTTTTCAAATGTATATTCTATTTTTAATATTTATATACTTTGAAACCGGTTAAAAAGTTTTATTTGAAATATGTTAAAATATTATTATCCTTTTTATTGTGTACTTACTCACTATTTAGTTGACCCTTATAGTGCCTTTTGCTAACATTCTTCATTTATTATGTAAATTATTTACATATTATTGTTTATAAATGTAACTGTTGTTTTTTATATTTTTTATTTGCATGAAAAATAATATGTTTTAAAAAATAACCATGTTATAGCGAGGCTTAGTATGTATATTCTGGTTTAAATGTTGTTTAGTATGGTATTTTCGATACATTAAATAACAATTAACTAATTTTAATTGTGTTTCAATTGAAGCATGAACAGATTACGCGAAAATATTGAATATACTGATTATACTTTTAATTGGACTTGGTAAGTTAAATTTGCTGACGGAACAGTTACGGTTTGTTCAGTGTAAAATAATATTTTTTATTTAATTTTTTTTACGTAATTGATAATTTTTAAGACATTTTTGCCTGTTCTTTATTATCGTCTTATTTATAAGATAAAACCAGCATGGATGCCCTATTTTTTTAAAAAGCCTTCTAGTTTAAAAATATATAATTTGTAAGTATAATTTCTTGATTTAGCTATATTAATCTTTTATGTTGAGCTTTTATGACTTATCGATTATAGATTTGATTTCGAGATTACAGATTTCTCCAGTCGTCTGTTCTGGTTTTACCTTATATTTGTTTCTATATATATGCGCAGTACGTCCGACGAGTCTCACAGTGTATACGAGAGTGAATGTGTCCGCAGAAACTGGAGCAGACGGTGGCGGACAACGCGCGCCTGGAGCGCGAGCTGCAGCAGCTGCGGCGCGCGCTGCGGGGGCGGCCGCGCGCCGGGGCCGCGCTCGAGGACGGTGCGTGCTCTTGTTTTATTAAATATGTGAGAAATATACAAGAATGGGAGAAGAACCCACAATCATAATATTGACAATCAAATCTTTGCACCATGTTGACCTCGAACGTAAAGATCAAAACAGTCGCTATTAATATTTAACTTTGTTAACTGTAATGTTGCCTACATGTCTTTTTAAAGGTCACCATGATACATAACATATCCTGTAATTGTAAATTTGATTCCTGTTCGAGAGAACGAAATATTTTCATTTCTTTTAGTAAAAAGACAGCGCGCGCGGCGTTAATTTTCACAATCGACACACACATCATTTAAATAAAAAAAAACGATAGAAAACGGGGAAACGAAACATCCCCTCTTCCTATCCTACTATACGCAGAACAAATAATGAAGCTAAAAAACGCGTGTCCCCCCAGAGGTGTCGCGCGTGCAGCAGCTGGTGTCGGCGCTGCAGCAGCAGCGGCAGGAGCTGAGCCGCGCCGTGCGACACCTCACGCGGCAGTCGCACGCGCTGCAGACCTCGCACGGCGCTGTGCCCGGTACGTTACACACGATACACTAAACACGTCACGGGGTAGGCAGAGCCCTGCCCGAATTCTGGGGGCATTGCGTGTTGAGTGGCAGAACTCAAAGCCGCGCTTTGCCTCGACACCAGAGCGAAGAAATGGAAATATAAATTTAAGTACATTTTTCACCTTCTCGAGTGTCGATCGAATCCACTACCAGGCGGTATTACAGTCACACTGTGCCGCTGTGCCACGACTGGCCTCACTAAACATCTAGTTTTAATATTTGTTGAGTAAGTGTGATTTGCACAGTAAATGTAAGTAAATGTACTTTTTCACGATTTAACATCGACTTATAATTTTGTCGCAGTAACACATTGGATTGATTGTTTATTATATTTATACAAAAAGTCACTGCGATTATAAATTTGCATCTTGGAAGCATATTGTCACGCGATTTTCGTGTCGCAATAAAGAAAAACTGGAATAAATTGTATACAATAAAAATATATGTTTTTTTTAGAAAACGTGTATTTTTTTTAATATGTAATAGCACTCTGTTGTCAAATAATCATTCTTAGTTATATTTTTTATGTACTGCAGAAATTAGTTCCTCAGAGTGGTGATACAACAGTGAACAATATAAATTATCACTTTCAAGTTGCATCCCGCACGCAGCAATACGGTAGGCAGAGGGAACCTGGCAATAAAACACTCCATTTCCCATTCTCTACCGAGTTATGGAGGCATTGTGCGTTGAGTGGCGGAACTCAACGTCGCGCTTTTCTCATTTAAATTTGTAGGCCCCGCAGCCGGCGAGCTGCACGCGCGCCTGCACGCGCCGCTGTACGTGGACACGCGCGACGCACCGCCCGCCGACGACGCGCGCGCTGCGGCCTTCGGTGAGTACTTGGCTCACGCAGGGGAGGCAAACGAACCTAGGATTAGGATACTACTTTTCCCTCCCTACTATATTCGATAGTGGAAATTGGACCCGGAACTGTTGCGCTCACAGTCGTACGCTTTTGCCTCTAAACTATTCTATAATGTACTTACTTGAATAAATAAATTATTTTGTCCCATTACATCCAATGTTTTATACGATTTCTAAAATATTTTTGTCACCTCAGGAGTGGAGCAACATTGTAAAAATATTATAAATAAACATTACATTATTTAGGCCAGTTATGGCGCAGTAACACAAGGTTGACTGCAGCGCGTCTAATTGTGAATTCAATCGAGGAAATGAAATACTTATTTACATTTATATTTTCATTTTCTCTCTAATATCGAGGCAAAAGCGCAGCCACTCACTCCAAGCAATGTCCCCAAAATCGAAAAGTAGGGAACGGAGTGTCTTAACACTATACAACATAAAAAAAACATTACATTATTTTCCAATCATTATCACTTTACTATTTCAGGTAACCTAACAAACGTTGAAAAACAGGAGATAAAAACGGTCCGTATCGTCAAACGAGAAAGCGAGAGACGTCAACGGGATCGAGAACGTTCCTTACAGCCGATGTCCGACTGGTCTACCAACATCACCGCCAACTTAGACCAGTTCCTCGAAGAAGAGCTAGTGCAACCCATAAACAACTACAGAGCCTCGTCTCTACCGCGCACAGATTATAAATACGAAGATTATTACAAGCAAAACGATTATAAACAGGAGAAAAATCTAGAAAGTCCCAAATATCCATCGAGTCCATCTTTATCTAATTACGACTATTCACGCGATATGTCGTCACTGAGTAGCAGTTATAACAGAAACTACAAACACGAGAGGAGTCTTTCAAATCAATACACGACCAGCCCAACGGATAGTTCTAGAACGTTAACCAACATGTCGAAGACGAGCAGTATAATAAGTTTGACGAGATCCAACATGGAGCTGTCGCCAATATTCAAGAGTGAAGCTGCGAAACAGATCGTCACCGAGATGAACGATAACGGTTCGATGCATCGACGCCAAGTTCCAAGGGAAAAGAGGAGACATTACACCGCGCCTCATCATCTTAGCGCCAAAACTCTGAATGAGATGCCCAAAGATGGATTTAATCAAGATGTAAGGATTTTTTTTGGGTTTTGTCGTATTCCGCATGTATTTTGGAGCATTTGAAATTTTCAGTTGAGTAGCGAAAGTGAACGCTGCGATTTGTTTTGTGTCTTTAACTGTGGGGAAACAGAAAATAATTTTACAATTTAATAGAAAAGTATTTCCTATAATTGATTTCAAGAGTAAGTGAACATAAGTTTGTATTTGTTGTGTTGTAGGCCGCACAGCAGGGCGCGCGCGCGCGCGACGACGCGGACCTGGCGCGCGCGCTGCGGGCCGCGCCCGACGTGGTGCGCTCGGCGCGCGACTCCATCGACCAGCTGCTCGCCGCGCCGCGCAAGATACGCATCCCCGAGCGGTACATCCCCGAGAAGGTGACTCCCGTCCTGCGCCCCCACACTGCGTATGTATACTGTACGACTCGTTCTCATTCCACTTCGTCTCCCCCGACAGCCGCCGGAGCTCTCGCCGGAGGAGCAGCAGAAACGCCAGGAGAAAGTGGAGTCTATCAAGAAAATGCTGACCGGCTCCTCAGCTGATCCCAGCAAGGTAACTTAAAAGTTTCATTAGTAATAAAATATCCACATCATAGATATCTTAATACATAAATGTTTAATATTACATACGGTGCGTTGGGAGTAAAATCAAAAATGAGTCATGACTATATAGACCAAATTACCAGTAAATTAGATATATTTTTACTACGCGATGAATGTTACTAACATTAAAAAATATGACTAATTTGATCTATACGGTTTTGATCCATTAGCGATGTTACCCCAACGTACCTTATATATTTTTTACTTCACGCTATACCCCACAGTATAGCAGAGTAGCCGAAGGAAATTTAATAGTAAAAAAATTTATAGACATTGCGTATTTTGTAGCGGTGTGTTTCCTTCCTAAAACGGAAAAATATAAATAAATCATTTATCCCCCGTTTGGGAATCGAACCCACAACGCTTCGGGCGAAGTCGCGCTTACATTTAAACGTTGTTTCCGGACAACGTTATTAACAAAAATACGTTTAATTTTTGTTCAAAAACACAATATATGATTCTTTTTTTCAAAACATCTGCATATGTAGTCTCTATAGTCCAATTATCTTCCTAAAATCTTTTTCACTACTAAATTTCATTACCACGATACGCCCTTGGCCTGTTCTGCTATATAAAGGAAACAGTGTGTAACTGCAAAAAAAAAAAACATTAAAACTAAATTCAATAACTCTAGTACATTTCTCTTCTCATATACATCATGTTGTAGATATGTCTTCAAAAAAAATTTTAAATTATTTTTAAAACATTTAGAAGCTTTTTCATTATTGAATTGATAAATAAAAATATGTTAATGGAATATGTTTGTTTGTATACTGTTTATATGTATTAAATACAGTTTTGCGAGAAATTTTAAATCTTTAATGTCTATTAAATATTTGCCTATATTAGATTAGATATCGTTCATATGAAATTGTTTGTGTCATGGCGCAGGGGCACTGGCGTGTGTCTGTAAAAGCGACAAACTGGGTTCGATTCCCATTCGAGGAAATGAAATATTTAAAATTTTAATTATTTCGCACTGGTGTCGAGGCTAAGATCAGTGTTGAGTTTCGACAATACGCAATGCCTCTAGAATTCGGTGGAAAGTGGAAAGACGAGAGTTTAACGATAAAGCTTTTTTCGCTTTAATAAGCTTATTTACTGAGAAACATAATATTTCAATTATCAATATAAGTTTTACAAAATTTTGATGTAAAAAAAATACATATTCCATTGCCAACAACATGCATCGTGCATAGCTCAGCTTTTACTGTTGAATGTTTCATTTTGCATGTACTTTTACCATTCATTATTATCATAATATAAATAACACAACGCTCTTTTATTACTAGTTGGTTAATACTGTTGTAACTGTTACACTACACTAGACATGGTGTTTGCAATTTCATTTGTTAAAAAAAAAAGAAATTGACAATGATATTTTTGGTAAAACTTAATTTTCACATAGTAGTAGTTTTTAACCCACATTGAGGCTTCTAAACGAAAATCTCTTTCATATCGGAAGATTATAAGAAAAAATAAAATAAAAATATCTTCTAATATATTATAAGAAAAAAATTACCATAAATATCATTACAAAAACGCGAGAACCGCTTCCAAATAGACGCTTGAATGTACATAAGCGTTGTTAAAATAGAGCCCCGACGGAGAAGAGAAGAAACAGCGGGAACATTTACTGCAAATGAACCAGATACTGGCCAAGCAGGTCACCGAGATGAGCAAAATCATAGCCGGTGAGAGCCTCCTGCTTTTATAGTCGTGCTGGACGTTTTATTATTGAGCTTAGTGGTTGTTTGTGATCTGTAGAATTTGGGAATGGAAGCCGATGGGTTTGACTTTCCGTTGATATTATAGAAAAGGTATTTTTCTATTAGCTACATGGAATAAACCAAGGAAATCTATATATCATTGTAAAAATATTGTAATCTAAATAACATTTTTAAATACATTTCAAGTCAACAGAATTAAAATTACACAATAAAAACAAAAGAAATCCATTAATTTACAAAGTTTATTACAATACTAAGATCAATGAAACAGTACTCATTATTATGAAAATGTTCTAAGGATATTTTTTTTATTTCGCAATCATCGCTAGGTTATTCCATACAGTGATCTAAATAATAAAAATATTTTCTAGATTCTGTATTAAGTAAATGTGTTGAAGATGCGGGAGCTTCACCATGAGCTGCATACTTGAAATATCGTTTGTCACATCGTAAACAAATACTATGTTTAAATTCCTGCATAGTTGAAATAATCAAATGATTTATGTAATATAACTAAATATGCAGGCGGATTAGACATTATACTTTTTGGAGTATGACAAGATAAAATGAAGAATAGAGAGATTTAAAAAGATAAAGTAATTGTAAGAAAAGCATAAGAATTTCTACGGTGTTTGATAAGAATGTATGGCTCAATGGACGGAGCGCTTGGACGATTTTTTAAAATATTTATCTTTTTTCAATATGGAATTATACTTAAAAAATATATATTTATTAATTAAATACAATACAATAAAATGTCTATTGCTATTTGCTAACACAAGCAATAAAATTCTATAGCAATATCATATCAATAAAAAATAATTATTAATTTATAGAGCTACAGAACGTCACTATCGCAATGCTCTATAACAGATGTAATCTGTAATTTAAACGTAACGGATAAACATTAAAAGTCAGTTAAAGTACAACGAGGCCAGTCGTGGCGCAGCGGCACAAAGTGTGACTGTAAAACCGACTGGTTGTGGGTTCGATTCCCACTCGAGGAGATGAAAATTTTACTTAAATTTATATTTCCAATTCACGCTCTGGTGTCGCGGCTTAGTGCGGCGTTGAGTTCTGCCAGTCAACACGCAGTACCTCCAGAATTCGGCATAAAGTGGGGAATGGAGTGTCTTAACACTAGGTTCCCTCTGCCTACCCTGCCGTGTACGGGATACAGCGTGAAGCTGATTTGATCAGATTTTTTATAAAACAAATAATTGTTTTAATTGATTTATTACTACTACCATATCATACTTACTTATATTGAAACAAAATATTCAAATAAATAATAATATTCAAGGTTCATTTTATTTAGTGCAAATTACATTATTTTGTTTAGATTTTCGCCACTCTTTAAATTATGACAAACATAAACTCCGATTTTTCAATTCTACCACACGAAGTCTTTAAACAATTACTAAAATCGACGTATATAGAAAAGATGTGAATGAGATATATTTTTTTTTTCTATGTACGAAATAAATGCGACAAATAAAAGGAAAACGTTGTACGGGCAAACGTTATGTCAAATTTACAATTTTTAATACAAATATTGAATCAATTTTTGATTATTTTTAATTACAGTGATATTATTTATTCTGTTCTCTATTAATATTCAAAGTGGAACCCACCGTACACAGAAAATCTAGGATTATCACAAACAACCCTTAAGCATAGCATATTTTTTTCTATATTTTTTTCTAATAATATGTACAATGCTATGTGATATTTAACCACACTGTAGAAGTGTTACGTGTGTAATATTCCCTTATTAATTTGTTTTTGTTTTATGATTTTCATTGTTTGCCAGTCTTGTGCCACGAGATTTATTAAAGCATTGAGTATTAAAAAAAATTGACATTGGTTTGTTTGAAGAAATGCATGATTTTTTTTTAAATGTTTTCAATTATCATAATTAATAATCCGTATATCAATAGTATCAAAGATATCGTTTTTATAAGAATTAAAAAAAAGAAAAGTTATTTTTAAAGTTTCATTATTTTCATAAAATGCAGAATGCTTTGATATTTCTCATTACCAAGTGACTAACACCACGTGTGCGCATGTAACTTTAATCCGCTTGATGTTTGTATCCCAGGAACCAACACTGACGGGCCTTCGAGCGGAAACAACTAAACATAATAGCACTTTCAATATACCGCACTATAGTTACACAAAAAAAAAAACAACTAGTGTCATCATTGCCAACAACAACAAATAGTATCATCATTGTCAACAACAACAACTAGTATCATCATTGTCGACAACAACAACACTCATTTATCAATATTGTCACACATCATTTATATGAGAATCAATAGTCCGGCGGGAAGCGTTCGGAGGATTCATTCAGTATTGCAGCATGGTTTCGTTGTTTGCATTTTGTTGTGAGTAGAACTTTTTTGATTTTTTTTTATTTAGTTGCATCGTTTGGATTTATATTTAGTTTGATATTTTACTCAAATGTGTTGTATTTATATAATTATTTTTAATTGAGTTTTAAAATGAGCGTTTTATGTGCAGTTAAAGCATTAGAAGAGCTGCCATTACGAGACATCACTGATGATTACGAAGACCAGTCGCCGGACGTGGAACTGCCGATATACCAACAGAGGGACAACTTCTTCACATAAAACCTCGAATGTAAATTAAGAACGATAAGGTGTTAAGCTACATTAAATATGGCTTTTTTTCTACAATGACATATTAACATTTGTCTATTGAACGAAATATAATTTGATCTAATTCTATTATTTTTCTTTAGGATTCATTTGGATTTAATTTTGTGCATTTCCTCAAAAATAATGAATTCAAAATTCACATATACATACATAATATATGTTTTTTTAATAAAACTATTTGAATATGTACTTTTTAAATGGAAAAATTCATAAATATACGCGTTTAATATATAGAACATTAACTTTAAGTTCATTTTTAACATCTCTTGAAATGAAGTTAATTCCTTATCGTTCTTATCTAATTTTCTAATATATGACATTAAAAATATAAAAAAAAAGATTTCATTATAGATTTGGTAAATTTCTATGTAATATTTTTCAGTATAATATTTTTTTTTTACAAAACATGAATTTTCTATGCTTTTTCCATAGATGTGTTCAATCAAAACTTTCAACATTTGTATGTTTATAATTTATAACTTTACCATAAAAAAATTGAGTGTTCTTACTTAAAGTATAATGGCGATGTAAAGTGAACAATATTAATGAAGTTTATGAAGTATTGCGAAATTCGTCAAAATTATATTTATTAGTAATAGAGAATATCTAAAGTATTTAATCAAAATGTTATACCCATAGAGTTCTATAAATAAAATATATGCATATAATTATTATGTAAAGAAAACCCATGACTTTGCTTACAAACATATCACTCCATATCCGTAGATATGTATTTATTTTGCAATGCTACGTACAAAACACTCATATATAATTGTTTTTGATGGATAATTTTTGACTCGACTTAACCTCAAATTTTAACAAGTTTATGTTAATAATAATTGATAATTAAATGACCTACGACACAGAAAGCACTAAAAAGTAAATTAATAGTAGTTTATTTACTTTTGAAGATTGTCGTAATAAAAGAGTTGTTAATCTTTAAACTGCTGAACATATTCTTTAGAAAAAACAAAACAAAGCCACACTAAAATCAGGCCATCCGTTTGGAAGATACGATGTAACAGCAGACATACACGTATACACAGACACGTCAAACAGAGGGGCTGTTTCAGTCAGAAGTCAAAAAAAAAATTAAAAAAAACCCATTTAATATGGTTATATCAAAATGACGTTATCCATTTGTGGTTGAGTTGAGTTAAAGAAAATTTATCATTTAAAAATCAACGTATTGGGTATAAGTCAAAAGTTTTGTTTATTTGCTCAATGTAAACATTCCTGCAATAGGTATGATAACACAAAAAAGCGGTTATTTTTAACGGTTAAATTAACGGTTATTTTTACAGTAAACTTCAATGCCAGTTGCAATGTTCCCAATAAATATATAAAAATAATGATAAATATAATCAATTGATATCATAGTCTTCTATATAAAGGGCCTTCGATTGTTATTGTAGATGTATGTAATGTAATTAAATATATAGAATATTTCAGGATTTCAGTGCAAAAGTGGTCTAACCGACGTTTTGTAATTATCTACTAATATCTCAAATTTAAAGAGCTGTAACTATTTCTATGTACTTTTTGTTTTATCAATCAATTAATTTGTACATAATGTTAAATATCTTTTTCATAAAAAAAGACGTCTTTCAGTTAGACTACTTTTGCATCGACGCCTAATTTATAAAAGATGCCATGTTATATTATTAATAATGTAGAAAGCACACGTTATTTTTTTTTCAAACAAATGCGTTTTAGTATTTCGTTTCTGACTAATTTGGGTCAATGATTTTATTTAATGACTAATATTAGTACTGTAAGATTGTTTGTTTATTATTTTGTATGATATTTGTAGGTATATGCACATAGTTGTCAATTGTAGATACTCGAATATCTTATGAATATACCAATTACCAATGTATTTATCAAATTATATTATATCTTTATAATATATTTTATAAAAAAAAACACATGTACTGTATGTTACAATTTAAATAATAAATAGACTACTGAAGAGATTTTGATGGAGGATAGAAATTATCTTTTTATTTGTACACTTTTAATATTATTTCATCTTTGTTAAAACTAATAGCAAATATATTATTGAAAAAGTAAATTTCAAAAGAAAATTTCAAGAAATATAAGTAAAATTTTTCTTTACTATCAAATTATCTATACTACACTCTTCTTCTTCCTGGCATTAATCCCGGCTATTTGCCAGGGTCTGCCATTATCTATACTACACTATTTTATTATTATTTCTGAATAATTTTTAAAATATTTTTAAACAATTTACTTACAAAACTTTAAATCTCCCTTTCTTTATATAATATAGATTATCATATATATTGAATGATTCATCAAAATAACTTCAGTAATATCGTATTTTCTATGGCCATACGAGATAGGATACAATAACAACATATAACCGTATTACATTGTAGTTCTTTAATTACCACGCGGGTCCTTAGAAATGGTCGAATAGTCCGAGCTTCATTTATCTATACATATATATATATATATATATATATATATATATATATATATATATATATATATATGTATATATATATATATATATATATATATATATATATATATGTAGGCAACGAATTATTAATGTGATATACATCGATTTACCTAATTTTTTGAACCCCGTAAAATTGTGTCAGTGTAAAAGTGGCCTAACCCGTTTCTGATTATAAATTTGTTGTATGAGATTATTAAAAATATTGTTTACTATGTACTTATTTTTAATATGTTTGTAGTTAGGATGTGTTTTAATGATTAATTAGAAACTGTTCGGTTAACAGATAGATATATCGGTTGCCACCCTTTTTGTATAAAGGGAAATGAATTGTGAACACGAGAATCTATCAAATGAACTAAAATAAATTTATCAACAAAAAAACAGTTGAAACGGAACCTAATTATATTATAAGTAAACGATATAATTGTTCATATAAATATCAATTTTACGGCTTAGACCTCTTTTATTCTGAACTCAATATTATATAGTTCTGTGTACTAAAATGTTAGATTAGTTTAGAACTTGACTGTATTAGCCTATATAAGCTTTAAATACATTATCTTGACGATATAATATATTGTAGTGTTATATTGACTTGTGCTTGGTAAGCTATTGGTTTACAACTGCACACGTTTATCAGACGACGTGACTAATAATATAATATTTCTCTTTAAATCATATTTTTTTTTAGTTTCACGCTGTATCCCGTATATAGCAAGGTAAGCAGTGCAGCGATCTACTTTTAAAACACTATGCGCTATTTTTATATTTGCGTCTTGAGTGGCGGAACTTAACGATCAATAACAATAATCGATTTTGTACTATACAAGTATATAATTATCAAACGGAGAACTAAGTGTCTTGACACCGAGTTCTCTCTGCCTTTCCTTCCATGTACGGGATACATCGTGAACTCAAAAATATAATATAAAAATGTACATTTCCATCGTCTGTTACAACGTAAGCCTTAACCCCTGACTATCCTATCAAAGAATTTAATGTAATTGGTATAAAGTGATTAATTTCCTAGTAAGTTATAGACTGATATAGTTTCTGCCTTAAGCCTGTCCTTTCAGATTTCCTAATTCAATATTTATATTGTCAATTATGTACTTATCTATCTTAATAAAGATATTATTAACATTGTTCATTTTGTTTTGTTTTTTTTTATTTTGACACCCGATCGATATATATTTTTTTTAATGGAGCGAGTTGGTTTTTCTATTTTTTTTTTCATTTAATTAATGAAAGATAAAAGTTGTGGTGTATTAATCTGAAACTAGTGTTTTAAATTTAGTTTTTTTAATGTATGCTACGACTTGTGCAGGGGCAAAAATGTGAGACTAAACGCGACTAGTCGTGGGTTCGATTGCCACTCGTGGAAATGAAATATTTTAAATTTTCATTTCCACGCTCTGGTAAAGAGTCTCTCGAATTAACACTCTCCTTCACTGCTCCAGCCCAATATAGAAAATTACGTCACAGCATGCATATCTATCTAAGAACAAAAAAGTTACCATACATTTACAATTCAGTCTGTCGCGGTGCAGCGGTCTGTAACGTCCGTGTGGGTTCGATTCCCACTCGAGGAGGTGAATTCATTTTAAAAAAATCGAATAATATCAGCTTTCAAATTTTGGAGGGATTGCGTGATGAGTGGCGGAACACAATATACATTTACATAAATATTTCATCTCCTCGAGCGGGGATCGAACCCACAACCAGTCGTGTTTATAGTCACACTTCGTGCTCCTGCGCTACGATTGGCATCAATCAAATCAACTTTATATTTTCAATTCCTCGCTTTCATTCACTCAATATCTTAAAGATTAGGCAGATGGTGGAGAACGGGGTTTCTTAAGACTGATTTCCCTCTGTCAGCAGCAGGGCTGCTCTTTGCTGGATACAGCGTAAACCTAAAAAAAATCGCAAAATGTATTAAATCGATGTTAAACTTTGGGAACAATGTGATCGTTACAGATGCATTCGCGAATTTCCTTGACTTTTGGATCCTAGTTAGTGCATACCGGTGCATGGTGCAAGAGTGATTTGACATTATAAGGAAGAAGAGCTGCCATGCTCTGAGCGAATATAAGCCTTTTGTACTTGTCTTAAAGATGTTTTTTCCTAGTGTTCATTCTGTGTCAACTATTTGGTATAACATTTAAAACACGGATTATTTACAAAACGATATGTTATTGTTTGACAATAAACGCAGAATAGACGTTTTCTTTGTGTAATTGTTTAAATTTTGTTAATATTCACTATGAATACAGACAAAATTTAAAAAAATATTTAGGTTAATACATGAACGTATGGCTTAGTGGTCAGAGCGTCTAGTCGGTTTCCAGGAGGCGCGGGTTCGGGTCCCACTACGTTCAAACTTTTACACGTTTTCTAAATAAGTATTTAGGTTAATACATCTTGATCATATATTGGATTTTGCATAGAACTTCTCGGAATACAGTATATGTAGGTACATGGTGGAAATTACAAATTTACGAACGAAGCGATTTAAGGCTGCATTCTTCATTAGCACCGCCGCAGAAGAGGCTCGTGAGTTTCCTATGATATACAATGTGGTGTGATGTCACATACAGTATCAAAAATAGATATTTGAAGATTTAGGTGACAGGTATATAAAAGGTAAATAAGTATTTATTAGGTAAGCAGACATCATCGTTGACTGCATGTTGATGCATGCTCATCCGGCTTGATTCAGTCAAACGCAAGCCTATTGCAGTTTAAGGAAAAAGAATTGTCACCTCGCTCTTCCTGATCAATTTTTTTTCACCTTTTCTTTAACTAGTAAACGATTTAAAAATAATTTAAATAAGCATATCGGTTTATTTGAACTTGTTTAAAAGGTATAGCTTATATTGCTTCATTTGCTTGCTTATTTTTTTTTCAGATTCACTCTGTGAAGGCAGTGAATAGGCAGAGGAAACCTAGTATTAAGACACTCTGTTCCTCACTTTCCGCTGAGTTCTGGAGTGGAGGAATTCATCGTCTCGCTTTGCCTTGGTAATACAGTAAGGAAAATGAAATTGATGATAATAAAGGTTTACTGTAAATACGACTGGTTGTGGGTTCGATCCCCACCTAAAGAAATGAAATATTTATTTAAATTTTTAATTGCATTTCTCCGCTCTGGTGTCCAGGCTAAAATGAGTGCCAGAACTCAACGCCGCGCTTTTGCCTCCACGCATTGCCTCCAAAATTCGACGAAGTGTCTTAACCCTAGGTTCCCTCTGCCTATCCTTGCGAGATACTGCGTGATTTTTATAATGTTAGTTTAAATCAATCTAATTAGGTATTTCAATACTGACATCTTTAAAATCAAGTATTTTTTTATCCCTTACCGATAAACCGTTACTAAAAGTGGTATTTAAAAAGTTAACAAAACTTTTTGATGTCAAAGGGGGTCGCTGAACTTACTTTGACAGCTTTTAAAATTTAATATTTTTATCTGATCTTACTAAAATACATCAACCATATCAAAATTATAAATTAAAATATTGAATTTATAAAATATATTGGAATATTATATTATAGTAGTATGTTTTTTTATACCCTCATATTTTCTACATTTTACCGAACGGACCGAGAGAGTCCTTTCAAAAAACTTTCTTTACAAGAAGTTCAACGACACTTTGTTTAACTATACCAGATGTAGGTGAAATACAATTTGAATCCGTAACCATTGTTCATCTGTACACACAGCCGTGGCGTAGTCGTGGTTGTGGTTGTGGGTTGGACCCCGCCCGGGAAAAAGAAATATTTTTTAAAAATATATATTTTTAAATCAACCCGCATTGTCTCTAGAATTTATCGAATGGGAAACATAGGGATTCAGGTAAGAGAGACAGGGGATTCCAGAAAATGGGTACACTAGGTTTCCCCTGCCTATCCTGCTGGGTGCGGGATAGAGCGTGAAGCTGGTTTAATTTAATTTTGCTTAGATACAGAAAAGGCTTTCTTAAATGTAAAGAACATAAATTTAAAATTAAAACAGCTAAAAAAACAGGTGTCGTTTCATTTATGCAGAAACGTCTAGAGAGTATCTTGTTATCGCTACAAATGACTATTAGCCTAATTATAATGGAAATGCTATGTTTCTATATATCCAGTTCGGGTGGCATGTTGAATTAGTAACGAGTTGATATTGTGTTTCCATTCCATTACATGATTTTGAAGCATACCATTTACCAGAGCGAAGTATTTGCATGTTGATAGAACTCAAGGTACCTCTCAAGTCTTGAGATCGATATCGAGATGCCGTTTTCAGTTTCTGTGTTAATTTATGAATAAAAGCGACATCTCAATATCGATCTCAGATTTGAGATACTTATATTGCTTTAAGTTAAAGTTTCAAGTAAAAAGCAATTGACGCGGATCCAGATATAACGAGAGGAGAATACAATTAGAGACAATAAAGAAGTTAAGAACTATTTAAACATTAATCTCTGTAAGTTCATGGCGCAGGGGCAAAAATATGTGACGGTAAGCTACAGGATTGACAGGATTGTGGATTCGATTTCCACTCGTGGAAATGAAATATTAAATAGTTTCATTTCGTCACTCTGGTGTCGAGACAAAGCGCAGCGATGAGTTCCGCACCTCAATTGATTGGAAACCCAGTGTCTTAACGTTAGGTTCCTTCTGCCTTGCTGTGTGTGGGGATACATCGTGAAGCTAAAACAAATAAGTAGTAGGTATATATAATAACTAAATAATTTAAATTTGTATATGGGCCTAGGAAGTTATTTTGATAGGAAGCTGTGATGACAACTCCTAACGGAGGAACATGTCGTTTATTTAAAAAATGTAGATAATATATTTAAATATATCTTTTAAAAAGAATACGGATAAAAATATTAGCCGAGCTATCGTCCTTAATCGTGACCTGACTTACGGTACCTAGTTTGTTTTTAAATTTGTGTACATTATATTTCTTAAGGTAAAAATTGTTCCAGAATCCTCTTGTCGGATGACAATAGAATTCATCTCGTATGTGTCACACGTGCTCACACAATGATCGGTTTTCCTTCCGTTAGTTCGACGACATCGAGAACAATCAACCGGTTCCAAATATCATTTGAGGTGACCATGATTTCTTGTGTAAATAATAAATATATAATTAAAATCAGCTTATATTTAATATAACTTTTTTTAGTTTCCACGCGAACCGGGTAGGCAAACGGAACCTAGTGTTAAGGTACTCCATTTCTCATTTCTCGCCGAATTCTGGAGGCAATGTGCGATGAATGATGGTATTTAACACTGCACTTTGCCTCGACACTAGAGCGAAGAAATTATAAATATTTATTTCTTCGAATGGGACTCTAACCCACAAACTGTCGCGAAGTAGTTTGAGAAAAAAGAAAGAAAAAAAAGAGACAGAGAGGATAAAATAAAAAAGTTACCGTACAACTGCTGACTGAATATGCCTTTGAAATTAAATTAAATTCTTATTTAAATAAATATACATAGAAGCTTCTCGATATAATCTTAATGTTAATTATCAAAAATGGACGATTAAAAAGTGAACAGGTTATAGGTTTATCACCTCTAAAAAAAGCTTTAAAAAAAATAAAAAAAAAAAAATGTACACGTGTTTCTTTTTATTTTTTAATGTGAATGTACAAAAATTTACAAATAATTTGTTATCCTATAACGTTATACTATAAGGTAGCGTTCATCTTTAGGCTATCGTTTACTCAAAGCCTTGAACTTGATAATATAACATACTCTACTCCGGAAAACAATTTATAAAAAGACAAAAAAAATAATTTTGTTCTCCAAATTGCTTATATATATTTTTAAAGGTTCACACTGTATCCCGTACTAAAGAGAGGAGGCAGAGAGAACCTGGGAATCTAGTGTTAAGACACGTTCGATCGTTCGTTACGAAATTACCGTCGCGCTTTGCCTTATTACCAGAGTAAGAAATGCTAATATTAAATATTTCATTCCTTCGCATGGGAATCGAACCCACAATCTTCAACTTCTCAGGCCTCAGGCTTCAACTTTTCACAAATTCTTTAATATTACTTTTGGCCGAAGTATGTCTAAATAGGTTGGTACATAGTGAACGATCACAACATGGCAGAGAGAACCTGGAAAACTTATATTAAGACACTTCGTTCCCCATTAAATTACTTTTGTTTCCAGTGGGAAAGTGAGCAGAAAGTCTCTAGCGTGTTGAATGGTGAAACCTCCTCCCTCGAATGGAAATTGAACCCACAAGGACCTTTATACTTAAATATGTATGTATTTTTCCCCACAAACTCGAATGCATACACAACCTACATATATTTAATAATCACCGGTGTTAAACTGTAACTCTTATCTTACATCTAGTCCTCTATGATTGTTTAATGACATTGTTCATCTCGTCACATACAACGTGAGGCCCGATAACCTAGTGGCATTCTATCAATTAGGTTAATTTTGTTTCATTCGTCATTCTTTGATTTTGATATTAATAATATTAATAATTCACTTGAAAATAATTGTAGCTAATTAGTCCATAATACGTAAAAAAATAAAAATCTGCTACACATCGTTTCAAGCATACAGAGGGGGTAGGCAGAGGGATCCTAGTGTTAAGTCACTCCGTTCTCCACTGTCCGCTGAATTTTTAGAGGTGTTAAGGGGCGGAATTCAATGCCGGACTTTTATTTTGGTGGTAGAGCAAAGAAATGAAAATATTAATAAATAATAATTCATTTCCTTGAGTGGGGATCGAACCCACATCGAGTGAAGTCACACAGAATCAAGTTGAAAATAAAAGATGTGGTCGTTTATATCGTAAAAAAACGCATATTTCAACACTATAAAGGGAATCAAAATTATTAGGGTACTCCCGGTTGCTATAGAATTATAAAATTCGGAAGGTAGTATCTACTGGCGGTACTAGTTAAGAACAAATACAATTTTTATCCAGACGTCCGTCCAGTCAAATGTTTGTGTACCAGGTTATTGATAAGCGAACCCCTCTGCTTGTAACAGAAGAAGATCTGGCCGTTCACCTAGTGTTCCTATGAAAAAAAGCGATCAAAGCAGGGAAAGAATTCGAAAAGAACCTATCCAAAAGCAAAGGATTTTATCTTGGGAGATGAAGACAGCAACCGAGAACTATGTCGCGTTTTTTTTAAATGAAGACTTAGGACTTAAAGCCTATCAAAGACGCACTGGTCATTTCTTAACTGATGATTTAAAAAATAATGGTAAAATTAAAACGATTGGATTGTGATCTATAATCAGTTTTAGATAGTATGGTCTGATGTAAGGGCTGTATTGTAGCCAACGGATACCACACCGAATAAGCTTTATATATTTTTATATTAATATATTAAACTAATATACTGTAATAGTAATAAATATTAATGACAATAAAAAAATATTTTTCTCTGTAATAATATTTATGGCAAGACTCCTTTACTTATATAACAAAAATATGTTTTGCTATCACAACGTTGGAAGCTGCTACTAACGTATACAAAAAAAATATTCATTTATTTTTTTTAGACATTCAAACAAAAAAAATTATATCTTTTATTTCATTACAGTCTAGCTTTCGTGACCATGCGTTTAGTACTTTTTTGTTTTAAAATAGTTAGATTTGTGGAGATACAGATACAACAATCAATGCCTTCATATTGTACCTTTATTGTATGTACCTATTGTACTGGGGATTAAAATTCATAAGAACGAAAATGCTGTAACCCGAATATAGAAGGGTATTCTGGATATAAATAGATACACGGTGTCAAAACACTGGTTTCTATCCAATTTTCGAGATATTTATTTTTGAGTGTTGGAGCCATACTGACGCCTAACCAATAATATTTAGGAAGAATATGAAGTTGATACACTTAAATATACTTCCAAGTTCAAGTTCCAAAATGTCAATAAATCATACAAACGAGCTCAACGCTGCATATAAATATCACCACTAGGTCATTCTACTAGTTTTATCATTTTAGCGTTTTCTCTCGCACAAAGTAAACAATAAAATTTGCATTAATTTCTTAATGCCTCTTTCGTTAAGTGAATATCTTAAATATATAGATCCTTTATTTAAAAATAAAAAAATAAACTTATAAATACTTTATTTTGGGTGTACAGTGTGGGTTCGATTCGTTCTATTCAGGGGAATTAATTAATTTCATTTCAGACAGAATATGAAGATAAAATACAATATATTTTTTATTTCACACTTGGTGACAGGACCAAGCGTGGCTTTGAGTTACGACACAAAGGGAAAAGTAAAGGGTTCCCTCATTAACAATAGGTTTCCTTTGCGTATCATATATAATTTTCTCTATGAATTTACCCATAAAATCATATTTATCAGATCGGGCATATAATTCAAAATTAAAGTAAATTAAAAAATAGAATAAACTGCGACGAGCAAAAATTGGACATTTGAGCGATGACTGCCATTTAAAAATTTTAAGCAAATGTCATTCTAAAACATGGATGAGGGTTTTTTGTGAGCTTATAAACTGAAATCAGCAGAGCGGACAAATGAAAATATTAATGTAGCTTGAGGCCAGTCGTGGCGCAGGAGCACAAGGTGTGACTGTAAAATCGACTGGTTTTGGGTTCGATCCTCACTCAATTCGATTAAAAGTTTAGCCAAAAAAAAAGGCCAAATAAAATATTTAATTTAATTAGATATTAAAAAATTAAAAAATGCCTTTTTGGATACGAAGCAGAGTTTTCTTTATATGTATCAATAAACGTATAATGTCTTACTTAACATTTAAATGTATTTGAATATGGAAAATAAAATTATATTACTTATTTAAGAAATATTAAAGTTTAAACTTAGCGAGATTTGGAGATTTGCTCCAGGAAATAATCTAAGCGCTCTGTTCGCTATAGTAGCTACTGACAAAACTTACATTTCTATGAAACTTTACGATTCAAAAGTGTTTTTAATGGCCTACTTGAACAAATATTATAAATATTTTGATTTTAAAATATTTTTGTTTCCTAAAAGTGGAATAACATTAAAAAAATATATTTTCTTTATAAAGTGTCACAAAAACAAGTAACTAATAAAATAAAGTAACGAGATATCGGCGCGGGCGCAAGAAGCGTTAATACGCTCATACAGGTTTCAGAACCGTTAGTTGACCAGATCACGGTAATGCAGTTTTCGGGATTGTCACTATAATATAATATCTTTATCAATCATTTGCATACAGGATGATAGGTATCTCTACATCACTTATTTTAAGTGCGATTTATATTATAAAAAAGTATTATACGACATTCGTGGCGCAGTGGCACAAATTTCCATTTTTTTCGCTCTGGTATTGAGGCAAAGCGCGGCGTTGAATTCTGCCAGTCTACAAGCAATGCCTCCAGGATTCGGCAAAATATGGGGAATGGAGTGTTTAAGACACTCAAATTTTGCTTCCTTTATTAGGTTCCCCCTGCCTATCCTGCTGTGTCCCGCACACAGAGGGAACCTAACGTAGAAAAATACAATAAAAGTCGTAAAATACAGCTTTCGTCTATCTTACTTCACTTCATTTTAAGTCGAGCTTTAGAAATTTTTGTCATTAAATCATATCATAATCAACTAATATAAATCAATAAAGAAAAATAGTATTCATAACCTTAATATTGTATTATTACAGAACTTACATGTAAGAAATAAATAAATACATTTTAATTAATAAAGATAAACAAACATAAATTTGCTTTTTGCACAGCGCTCTATGAGTGCCATTCAATTCAGTTCAATTAGTATGTGATTTCACATATGATACTTACATTCCCATATTGCATATGTCGTTTGAAGTATGTACCCACTTTGTGATATGGAGGTATCTTTGAGATAAGATAGGGGAAGCGTTCCACTTAGTGATTTAAGAACGATTCCGCAATGTCCCCGTGCGAAACGCATTTCCTTGTACATGTAACTATTTTTCTATAGCTTAGTAAATATTATTTATGTTTTCTGGATCAACAATATTTTTTTTTTCATTTTACACTATGCAATGGAAGTTGCAATTAGTTTTGTATGTTAAAATTACAAAATAACGCATATAAACTACAAGAAATCAGTTAAATTTGAAAAATAAAATATTTCGTTATTAACCGTTCTTGTATGGAATATATCCTTGTTATTAAAAAAAATCGCACACCCTTTGCATCGACGTCAGATGCGCGTGCGCATAAAACCGGCGTCCAGCTTAGAGCCGGCGCAATCGCACGCAACACGCCGCGCCGACAGCCGTGAGTATCTCTAGATACAATTTTCGATTATTTATTAAACACACGTGCCTTTTGTAAATAAATAAAGTGAGAAAACGTATGTAAAAGTGCTTTGAGAAGAATTTAATTTATTAAATGTAATGGTTGTTAGTCAAATTTTTAATTTAGTTTTCTGAACAAGTAAATTTTAATTATATTTTGTTTTTAATTTAAATGTATAATTAAGGTAATCAATATCTATATTTAAATAAAATAAGATAATATGTAGAAAAAATCTACATGTACATTTTGTTTTACAAAAAATATTATTGTAATAAAAAAAATATTACGTTTTGTCAAGTGTTTATTGAATTGCAACAGATGCGTATATTTTAATTTAAGCATCTATATCTACATATTTTTCAATTTAAACCAAAACATTTTTATTTTTGTAAATTTTACAAAAATCGTGTTTTTTACGAATTATTTAGGTCATTTATTATTTTATATCAAGCGCTATTGACACTACCGACGCTAATTAATATTTAGTCAAGGACGTCGAAAATCTTGTTCCAACCGCTTTAGAGAAAAATCACAAATTCAATTTAAATGGCAGATGTCATTTACTGTTGATTGATGTCGCCTAAAATTTTATCTTGTACAAAAGTCTAAAGTTTGGAAAATAATAAAAAAAAAATATTTAATAATTAATAACTTTTTACTAAGAAGCTTGTTAAGTGGGATGCTCTTTTATTTTGGATCACTATTCGAAAAAATTTAATATACATAATATTTTAATTTCTGCGCTCCAGTGTCGAGGCAAAACGCGTTGAATTCTGCCACTCAATAGTCAATGCCTCCAGAAATCGGCAGGGAATTTGTTGGAGCGGAGTGTCCTAACACTATCTGTAGTGTCAAATACGTTTAAGAAAACTCAAAAATTGCCTTTAATTCAAATTCAAATTCAAAATTTGGCGTTTACAATAACCATGTAAGAAGCTGGCGCCCTCGTATCGGAATTATTAATCGTCGGCATTTGCAAAGTTACGCGACACCACTGAAAATTCATTAAAATTTAACCTTTCATGCAAATTGGTTGAACCGATACAGCCGCGTATTGCTTTAATATTTATTTGCCTCTATGGTACTTTTATTGGCGAATTTCGAATATAAATGTAGTGTATATAGGTGACTTGTGATTTTTTTTTCGTTTTTTATTAAATATTGTACGTAATTTTGTATGTAAGAATGGGGGAAAAGAAGTCACGTTTTCAATCTTTTGTCCATATTTTCGTTAAATTTCCCTCTTCACTTATTTTTTACATTTTTGAGTGATTGGATTCTCCACCCATAATTTTAAGTCTGTATATGATGATAAAGTAAATAAACTTTGTTTTTTAATTGTTATAATTGAACTAGTCAAGACATGCCCGCTTAAAATCATTTTTAAGGTAAATTATAAATTATTTTTTACAAAAATCGTAGCCTATCTTTTATTCTGATGATTAAGCAATGTTGCTATAAAGTTTCATCTAAATCTGTTCAGCTATTTTTGCGTGAAAGTAGAACAAACATCCTCACAAACTTTCAAATTTATAATATTAGTAGGATATATTGAAAAGGGCAATCGTAGCTTTAACTATATGGTAGTCACTCTCGAGCAGCGACCTCAGGAACAAAGGATATCGACAGTTGAACTCGTCTGTCATTGTTATTCACTCCATGTACTTCCCATAACTATAGAACCTTGGGAGTGTATGCCTGTAGGTACCTACCGTGTGCAATTATTATATATCACTTACTCCGTAATAATACAAATACATATCTAGAGGCCAGACGTGGTGCATTGGCGCAAGAGTATGCCTGTACACGTGACAGGTTGTGGGCTCGTTTCTTATACAAGGAAATAAATCAAAAAAGGAAATAAAATCAGCTTCACGCTGTATCCCGCACATAGCAGGGTACGCAGAGGGAACCTAGTGTTAAGACACTCCGTTCCTCACTTTCTGCCGAATTTCGGAGGCATTGCGTGTTGTGGAGCTCATTTGATTTTGATTTATATATATATGTATAAACTTTTACAACATTTCAATTTAAACATTTCTGAGGTGAATTCTGATAGACTCACTGCGTCAGGACAATGACAACGACCCAACCGCTGTGTTTGTGGAAAGACTACTAATAAGACTTACTAGTCAAAACTCATATTTTTTTTTAACTTCTCACTATATAGAGCGAAAATAGTGTTAAGACACTTCGTTTCTCATTTTGCGTCAAATTATGCAGGCATTGCGTGTTGACGGGAACTCGACGCCGAGTTTGGTCTTTACACCAGAGCTAAGGTGTGAAAATATTTAATATTTCATTCCCTCGAAAGCGGATCGAACCCACAACCAGTCGCGTTTACAGTAACACTTTGTGCCCCTGCGCTACGGTTGGCCACATGATATATTGTAGTTATAATAATTATGTTATTTCAATTTCCTCCAAATATATACAATGTTTTTATTGATATAACAAAATATAGTATTTATTTAGAACGCTACGTATAAATATTGACTAAAAAAACTTTTTTAAATAGGTACTTTGAGCATAGGCTAGATTTATTTGAAAATGACTAAAAACATTACTTATATTACATCACATTTCTAAAATACTTTGTAATGTTATTAAAAAAGTTATAATTCATAGATTAAAATAAAATAAATAAAACATATATTCTATTCTACAAATAAACTACAAAAATAGAATAATTTATAAAATGATAAAGAAGATTTGTTTAGTACAATATAAATTTCTATATAAAGTTAGCATAATGACGTCTCCCCTACAACTTCAATGGAGTAATAAAACCGCAGATAGCTCTGTCAAAGCATTGAGGTTTTCAATAGCTGTTCGTTTTCTCTGTTATAAATGTGTATATATAAAAGTATTATTTTCTAACAAATTGTGAAATTTTATATTTTCAACAAAGTTATCGATGGTTAGCTTTTGGATCTCGAAAATAAACATATTGGCTAACTAATCTAATAGTTAATACGTCTTTTATACATATACTTTTTTTTATTATAGGTAGGAACATTTGAAAATGTATCTTTTTTTTGAACTAACCTTTTTACTAAAAGTTCTATAAAGAATTCTGTTCTATAAAAAAATCTATATATAATGTTATAAGGAATAGGTGATTGTTTTGGTGAACACTGAACTGAATATTACGTTTAAACTGAAGAATTGGTTCAAATTTTTCAAATTTTTATCTTGGATAGTCCATTCATTGAGGAAGACTTCAGGCTATATTACACCACCATACTACAGAATAGTCTTGTGCCCAAACCCAGAAATGTTACTAACAAAAAACAAATACTTTAAAAAAACACATCTATCTATTCAAAGCTGAATACCAGGTCCCCCTAAAAATATCTCTAGATACCCACACCCATGGCACAGTTCTCAATTATTATATATTTCTATATGATCACAGGTACAAAACCGTAAAAAAAACCCGAAAAGCTAGTATACCGTACTATCCAAAGTGTCTAAACAAATTAAATTAGCATCCCCCACCACTGTTTAGTGCCCAAGTACTGAATATAAATAGAATTAATTATACATTTTATAAAGGGGTGATTTCGCGACGGCTCGAGATAAACAGTCGAAGTGAGTCGGGCTTTATTTGAATACATTTGCATTGTTGATTGAATTTAATGCCTCAAATTCTACTGATGTTTAACCGGTTCATTTCCCCGACATTAACATTTTTATTTACTGCGTACATATGAGACTGTTTGAATATATATTTTAACCCTTATATTATAGAGTTCTGTAAACTGAATGCAACAAACAATGTTTCCAGAGTTCGGCAGAAAGAAGGGAACGGAGAAGTCTTCATGAGAATGGACTGTCTTTATATTAGGTTCCCAGGTTCTTTCTGTCTACTCTTCTCTCTGGCCTGTTTTATGCTGTATCCTGCACATAGCTGTGTATGCAGATGACACTTAGTATCAAGATACTCTGTTTCCCACCCTACGCCAAATAGATAAAATATTGCATGTCAAGGAGCGTAACTCAACGCTACCTGATTACCGGAGTAAAAAAAAGAAAACATAAATAATTCATTTTCTCGAGTGTCAATAGAACCCACAACCCTTTCGCCTTTACAGTCCCCCCAGACGTTCGTGCCCCTGCGCCATGACGGCCTTATATAACAATATTCTATAAACCTGTTAGCTTTTGTAAGGAGACAAAAACTGTTTATGGATGGAATATTATGTATGAAAAAAATTTGCATATAAATATTTGGTTTATATGTAAATTCAAATTTCTTTTAATATGAGGAAAATTTGTTTAGTATTGTTGATACGAAGGTGTTTTTTTAGTTTGTTTTATTAGAGGCTGTCGGAGAACAAGGATATGACTGTAACGCGACGGTTGTAGGTTCGATCCCCACTTGGAGGAACGAATTATTATTTATTAATATTTTAATTTCTTCGCTCTGGCACATAGGTAAAGCCCAGTGTTGAGTTGAGACTGATACTGTATAAACAACGTTTGTTTTCTTGAAATTTATATTAAAATTAAATGATTCAAGTCGCATAAGTAAGACTACTTACTATCTCGAATTCTAGACAATATCTTGGGTATAAATTTTTAAATTTGAATGACTTTCGCGTTTTAATAACATTATCATAAATATTTTATAATTATTTTGTAGCAATTTGGGCGAAAAAAATCTTATAACGCCGTTACTTTTTAATGTACATATGACGATTTAAAGAAACAGCTTCACGCTGGATCCCGCACGCAGCAGGGTAGACAGAGGGAACCTCGTGTCATAAGACACTCCGTTCCCCACTTTCTGCCGAATTCTGGAGGCATTGCGTGTTGAGTGGCAGAAATCAACGCCGCGCTTTACCTCGACACGAGAGCGAAGAAATGTAAATATAAATTTAAGTAAATATTTCATCTCCTCGAGTGGGGATCGAACCCACAACCAGTCGGTTTTACAGTCACACTTTGTGCCGCTGCGCCACAACTGGCCTCAATGATTTAAAGAAACAAAACCCTAAATGTTATTAAAAAATTGCATATATCGGCGACGTCGTTTCTAAGACTAGCTAGGTTTAGTATAGGGCTAAAATATGAAAAGTAATTATTAAAAAATTCAAAAAAAATATATACTCCTACACCTTTTGTTTTTTTTTTCGAGATATTCTCACAATAAAATGGATATGAAATAAATTAATTTCTCCGAATGGGATGGAGGAATCGAACTCACAACTGTCGCGTTTACCCAGTACTACCGAGCCACGGCGGATGTTAAAGGAGTATTGTATGTTATTATGTTTGTATTTATAAGTGAATCCTTTGAAATCTTTGTATGGTATCTACGTAAAACACACCGAGAGCATTCAGAACGGGTCAGTAGGTGAACTGATGTGGACCAGAGTACCGTTAACGAGATGTGGCCGTTATATTAGGATTAAAATGTTAGTAGCTCTTACGATCACTTGTTTACATTTTAAATTAAAAGCTGTTTTTGTTAAGTTAGTTGTTCAATTTTTATAAAAAATTGAATTGGGAAAAATCTGTTTTATATAACTATTTGAGGCCAGTCGTGGCGCAGCGGCACGAAGTGTGACTGTAATCGACTGGTTGTGGGTTTGATCCCCACTTGAGGAGATGAAATATTTACTTAAATTTATATCTCCGTTTCTTCGCTCTGGTATCGAGGCTAAGCACCGCGTTGAGTTATGCCTCTCAACACGCAATGCCTTCAGAATTCGGCAGAAAGTGGGGAACGGAGTGTTTAAACACTAGGTTCCCTCTGCCTACACTACTGTGTGCGGGATACAGTGTGAAGCTGATATATCTATTTAAATATAATGTTTCTTTCTACCAAATTTCGCCAAAAAATGGGTTTAAAATAATAATTATTGAAACTCCTAAAAATATTAAAGTTCACATACATTAATATCAGTATGTGTAGGATTTATATTTTACACTAATTTTAATAAACATAAAATAAACTTTTTGGTAGTTCACGTTCATTCTATGAATATAATATGCAGTTTACAGAATTTATTTAACTTTTTGGTAACTAACGTAGATTATACTAAACTGGAAATTCTGTATTATACGTAATTTTAAAATATTCTCTATAATTAAAATATGAATAAACAAATCTTTTTTGCAAGCTTAGTGTTAAGTGTGTCCGCTCCCCACTTACCGCCAAATTCTAGACCATTTGTGTGTTGAATGGTGGAACTCAACGCCGCGCTTTGCTTCAACACCACAGCGCAGAAAATGAAAATTTTAAGTATTTAATTTCATCGAGTAGGACTCGAACCCACAACCTATCGCGTTTACAGTCACACCCCTGTATAAATAAAAATATTTAAAAAAAAAAATGTGATAATCCAATTATAACATTTCTTACTGACACTACACAAATAAAAACAATCCGAGTTTCATTGCTTTCTTTTCAATCTGATATAATTTAATTAATGAAAGAAGCACAAGTGATTTTTTTTTTATAAAAACAAAAATCCCTTTTAGAAGCAAAAGAAATACATACACTTTTTTATCAATATGAAAGAAAAGTGCTGAGCAATAAACTGAGAGAAACACAAAATGTAAAGAATCTGGCGAAATTAAAGCTTACCTAAATTGCGCGGAGACGATAGGCACCTACCTATTAAACATGATTGATTGCCAGAAAATCTAAAAGTATTAAGTTAATGTTGCGAAATATTTTCAGAAATGAAAGGTTAAGGGATGTACGGTTTGTTGTTGTTGTAAAAAGATGTATTGAGGCTAGTCGTGGCGCAGGGGCACAAAGTGTGTGTGTAAAATTGACTGGTAGTGGGTTCGATCCCCACTCGAGGAAGTGAAATATTTATTTACATTTATATTTTCATTTCTACGCTCTGGTGTCGAGGCAAGTTTCACGCTGTATCCCGCACAAAGCAGAGTAGGCAGAGGGAATCAAGTGTTGAGTTCCCCACATTCTGCCGAATTCCGGAGCACGCCGCACTTAGCCTCGACACCAGAACGTAGAAATGGAAATATAAATTTAAATAAATATTTCATGTCCTCGACTGGGGATTGAACCCACAACCAATCGGTTTTACAGTCACCCTATATGCCGCTGCGACACGACTAGTATCTAAACTAAATTATGTAGACAAAAACGACCATTGTAATTATTTACCTGGCACTGGCACGAATCGAACCCACAATCTTCGCGTGCTATGATTACCTTGATAGTTAATTACCAACACAGAACTCACCGTAACATTGTTCTTTACAGGTCAGAATGCGGGTAGTACTATGCACGTTGGCCGTCTTGGCTGTAATTACATCAGTGAAATGTAAGTTTAAATATTTTTTTTATTTTTTCATTAAAAGAAATTTCCTATTTTGTTAAATTAGAGGAAATTAATAATATATAATTCATTTCTTCACTCTGGTCGAGGAGAAGCCCGGCGTTGAATTCCGCCACTCAACACGCAATGCCTTCAGAACTCGGCGGCCTACCCTGCTGTGCGGGATACAGCGTGAAAGTGATAAATATAAAATATGTTATTGTCACACGTGTAGGTACTAGGTACGTGTCGTTGATAAAAAAACATAAATTTACTTATGTAGCTTTATGTGGAAAACTGCCATTATATGGCTAGATATGTTAATCCAGCCCGGCTTAAAAGATAATATAGTAGTATAACACTCAAGTGTTTATTATAAAAGGATAAAATTTTAATTTCATATAGTTTTATTTTGATAAAATGTATTATAGTATTAAAATACTACAATGTCATCGAAGGTCTAGTCACTGAAATGTTATAATTTCGCTTAAGATAATATATATAGTCCGTCCCCTCGATTTATTATAAAAATAAAATACACGCTTCGACAACGTTATATCATGTATGCACCTAAAAAAAGTCACCTGTGGCGATAATACACATTTTTATGTAACAGAAAAAGAGAGAGAACTTAATTTTCAAATAACAATATATTATAACTGAGGTTTGCTTCATGAAATGTAAAAGATGGATTAACTCTATTGTTATACAGTCTTAAAATATTTGAAAGATGAAAATGTTGTAAATTAAAATCATTTAAATTTCATGCAGAAAGCTACCATGGTATTATTGTATTAAGGAATACAATTGTAACGTCAATATCGAAAAGAGAAACTGTTGAGTTTCTTGTCGGCTGTTTTCAGCAAAACTGGATGAATCGAAGTCCTCGTAAAAATGTATTTTAATAAAAAATATTTTTGAATTTGTTTTACAAAAAGTATTATAACATAATTTATGAATATTGTTAACAGCGGACAGCAAAGCGCGTATAGTATGCTACTTCAGTAACTGGGCGGTGTACCGGCCGGGCGTCGGGAGATATGGCATCGAGGACATACCAGTAGACATGTGCACTCACATCATTTATTCTTTCATTGGAGTTACGGAGAAATCGAGTGAGGTTCTTGTCATTGATCCAGAGGTAAGCACTTAAATTAGATAATCTTATTTATACATAAAATTATATTTACAGCTTCACGCTGTATCCCGCACACAGCAGGGTAGGCAGAGGGAACCTAGTGTTAAGACACCCCGTTCCCCACTTTCTGCCGAATTCTGGAGGTATTGCGTGTTAAGTGGCAGAACTCAACGCCGCGCTTAACCTCGACACCAGAGCGAAGAAAATAGAAATATAAATTTAAGTAAATATTTCATCTCCTCGAGTGGGGATCGAACCCACAACCAGTCAGTTTTACAGTCACACTTCGTGCCGCTGCGCCATGACTGATTTATTTTTTATGATATTTACGTATTGAAAATTTCATTTTCACAGTGGATTTGAAATGTATTTACCATCCGAGCTACCGGACTAGGAAAATTAACATAATTTAAATAACGTATCGAAACCACAACCGTTGCGTTCACAGTCATAACTGCCACTAAGCCACAACGGATTAGAAAATATTAAAGACCAATTAATTTAAATCATTTTCATGCAATTTCAAATAGACACTAAAGTTGTCAAAAACATGCCCCAACACTCCACAAACCAACCCCAGGGGTCACTCGACGTGAATCATGTTACACTTCTAGTTAGAACGCTTGATCATAAACTTTAAACTAATGCGCATAATATAACAAAGTTTAACAATTCTAGAAATAGGGGTTCTATTCTATTCTACGTGTAAATTCTGTTACTTATACCTTTTTATGAGTTACCTCGTAAAAGTTACACTCTTTATTGTAGTTTAAATTGAACATTTACAATGTTAGGCTAATGGTACGTATGCTTCGTTTAAGTGGTGATCGTATGGAAGGCGCCGTTGGAAATCCTGGGCGGTAGCGAAGGTGCCACGTATACATTTTTATGATCCGTTGAGTTCTTGATGTTCTCTTTTATTATTATCATAGATAAAATTCATAGTGAAAATATGGGATATTATGATTTTTTTTTCTTGAAATAAGAGTTTTAACTGTAGAACTCGGTTTGATCATGTAGTATGTGTGGATTTTCATTATTGGATGGAAGTTAAATAATTTATATCAACTTTTGTTATCATAATTATGTTTAATATTTTGTCTTTTCTCGCATGGCATAATAAAAGTGGAAGCAGAGGGAGCTTGGTGTTAAAACACTGTTCCCTACTTCCTGTCTAGAGACATTGTGTGTACAGTGGCGGTATTTAACGACGCGCTATGTCTTACAGAGTGAAGAAATGAAAGTACTTTAAAATGTGATCATTACTACCAATGGCGACTAAACTTATAATCATCGCATTTACTATTAGATCATGTTCGGCCTACATTTGAATAAATCATCTAATAAAATTATAAAAAAAATATTTCCCTATAGTTGGATGTTGAGAAGAGTGGGTTCAGTAACTTTACGTCTCTGAAGAAAACTCATCCAGACGTCAAATTCATGGTGGCAGTGGGAGGCTGGGCCGAGGGAGGGTCGAAATACTCTCATATGGTGGCTCAAAAGTCCTCTAGAATGTCCTTCATCAGAAGTGTCGTTGGTAAGTGTCTAATTATTATTCACCGAACATAAGCACATAAAGCATTTAACGTTTATAAATAAAAATCAATTATATAATTATTAGAGATTAGGTCTTAATATGCCGTTATTATTCATAGATATATAATTTATAAACGAAAACGGTATTTCAAGATCGATCTCAGACTTGAGAGCGGTTTATAAATACGAGCTTAAGTTCATTCAGCACCTATACTATGTGTAAAACTTGAAAAAATCTTTAGTAAATGTAGTGCACCATATAACAAAGTAGTTTCAAATAGTGCTTAAAGTATATACCTACTGTAGACTGTAGTGGTAACAAGTAAGAAAAAGAAAGTCATACTAGTCCCGAGAGAGGAGATTCTTATATTCTTAGGTTTTCTTTTAAACCCCAGAATTAATTGTAGCAAAGGGATTAAATAATATTATTAAACATTACATTCACTGAAGCAATTAATTTTGGTAGTTACTTTGTCTGTGTAAAATAGTTTTTAGATTATATATCGTGGAAATAGAATAGCGCTCTCTTTTATACACAACTAGCTATCCGCTCGCGGCTTCGCCCGCTAAATCACGATAGCATTATTTTTATATTATGTAATAGAGACTCAAAGGTGTCCTTGCCCTTTCTAGTACATCTAAGAATATATGTACAAAGTTCCATGACAATCGACTAAGTTTTGGCGTTAAAGCGTAACAAACAAACTTAAATTCACATTATTTTATATTATTACGACAATCATAATACATCTATATCTAAATATACGTCTAATATATTTAAATAGAAACCCTTATCACGTAGAGCTCAAAAGATTTAAGTAATATCGATTTCACAACATTCAGTTAAAGGATTTCGCGCGGAGTACTAAAAGTAAACAAAGCGAGACGCTGTCGGAAGTTCAAAATTACTCTTGAAGCTGTAAGTACGTGGTGTGACTTGAGAATGGTGTTCCGCATACTCGTCGCGACGTGCGGGGATAATATGATGGCTATAGTGGAAATATTACAAAGATTTTCCTATTGTTAATATTGTTTTTAGAAATTTATTCATATTGGATAATTTTCTATAACAAAAATCATGCTGTATCCCGCACTGAGCAGGTTGGCAAAGGGAACCCAATGGTAAGACACTCCGTTCCCCGTTTTCCGTCGAATTCTGGAAGTATTGCGTGTTGAGTGACGGAACTCAATGCTATGCTTTTCTGTTCTCCAGAGGAGGCTCGACACCAGAAGGAATTGAAAAAATAAATTTAAATAAATATTTTTTTTCCTTCGAACGGGGGTCGAACTCACAACCAGTCGCGCTTACAGTCACACTTTTTGCCTCTGTGCCGCGACTGGTTTCTCATAATAAAATTCATTTAAATTCATTTTAATTTTATACGTTTTAAATAATCTTTTGAAAAGCGATTGTCATGAAAATATTGATTCACAGTTTTGGCTGGGTACCTCGACCAAAAGTTATCTGGTGAAAGGGTCAAAACTTTGACTACATTATGCGTATTGTTTGCAAGGAATAAGTTAAATTTATTATAAAAACTTCACCTATTATAAATTGCAAGCCCTGTTTAAATATAAAGATAAACTAACGGGTATGTAGAATAACTAATAGAATATAGGAAAAGTTTTTTCATGTTAAATTTTAAGGAAATAGTAAAATACATATATATTTATTTAATCAAATCAAATCAAGGTAGTCAGAGGGAACGTAGTGTTAAGACACTCCGTTCCCCACTTTCTGCCGGATTCTGGAGTCATTGCGTGTTACACGTCGCGCTTAGCCTCGACACCAGAGTGAAGAAATGGAAGTATAAATTTAAATAAATATTTCATCTCCTCGAATGGGGATCGAACCCACAACCTGTCGGTTTTACAATCACATTTCGTGCCACTGCGCCACGGCTGGCTTCAACATATTTGATTATTCATCATTATTTCTTTTTCCTTAACGATAGTGCATCTATTTTGTTATAACGTTTTTTTTTTGGATTAAACACATATTTATAACTATACTACAATCCTATAGTAGATTCCTTTTATACCTAGATTTGTTGAATATCCTAGTATTGGATTTGAATGCCATTTGGAAACAAAATCCTCGATTTATCTGTGAATACTATTGTGAGGCAGAGCGGTATGTGATTAAAATAATGCATTGGCTAGCATTTGCATTTAAACGTGACTGCCACTGGGTGAATGCTTACATCTAAGGCTGGAATTTTTATGAGGTTTGAATGGAAGCCTCGATATTGAAAATTTAGGTTCTTCTTTCTTTTTCAGCAGGGTAGGCAGAGGGAACCTAGTTTTAAGACACTCTATTCTGAATTGTTCGTCGAATTCTTGTGACATTTTGTGGTGATTAGTAGTACTCAACGCCGGCTTCGCCTCGACACCAGAACGAAAAAAAATGGAAATATTAAATATTACATTTCCTCGAGTGGGAATTGAAGTCACAATCTGTCGCGTTTTCAGTCCACAACCGGCCACGACTGGTCTCACCCCCACACTCATTACTCACATTTAACTAAATTTAGGTTTTTACCATATTGTAAAGTAAGTTAGAAAATTAATAAAAAAAAATAAATTAAATTAGCTTCACGCTGTATCCCGCACACAGCAGGGTAGGCAGAGGGAACCTAGTGTTAAGACACTCCGTTCCCCACTTTCTGCCGAATTTTTGGAGGCATTGCGTGTTGAGTGGCAGAACTCAACGCCGCGCTTTGCCTCGACACCAGAGCGAAGAAATGGAAATATAATATAAGTTAGAAAATATTAACAGAATATGTAATAAACTTTTTTAACTTAAATCGACGAGTTTCTCCGCTTGCTTCATATGAAAGTAAATAAATTAATATAAAATATTTTGCTCTATCTTTCGGTTACATTCCTATAGGAATTAATTTACATTTAATAATATGATAAAACTATCTTTAGATTTCTCAGAGGCCAGTCACAAAGTGTGACTCTAAAAGACTCGTGGGTTCGATTCCCACTCGAAGGAATTAAATAAAAAAATATAAAATATTAATATATCCATTTTCTTTGCTCTGGTGAGGAGAAAAAACACGGTGTTGAGTTCCGCCACTCAACACGCAATTCAACAGAAAATGATTTTTTAACATTAAGTTCCTTCTGCCTTTCTCATGTGTTTAAAAGATTTCACTTTTTTTAATGCTTTATTTCTCAATTATTTAAGAATTGACATTGCTTAATAAATAGTAGATATACAACAATGTTGTATACATACTATTGTTGTTGTTTGTTTTAATTGAAATGAAATCTTAAGCAATTAATCTATTATATTTGTTTAGGGATTTATTATTTACTGTATGAAAATGTCGTAATAACTATTGTTTTAAGTATGATCGAGTTGATAAGATGTCCCTGACAATTGCCTTTATGAGGCATAACTTTGTAATGTAATGTTAAGGTTTAAATATATCTGGAAAAGTCTGGAAATTCTATAGGAAATTATTAGGTACTGTATCGAGAACTCTTAGTAAATTGGGATCATTTTATATTTATATTTTTTTTGATATATGTGAAAAATATTTTTGTGAGCCATTCATTCAATGACAGTGATAATTAATATAATTTTTTTCTTTTAAATTTCTTTGGTTTTGATGTAATAATTACTGTGTATAATTAAGTTCAACCAGTGGTATTCTTTGCCTTCCTTGGACAACTGAATGTTTTCAAGTGGAACCTAGCACTCCAAAAAAAAAAAAAAAGAAATGCCTAATACAAATGTTATTTCTATTTTAGATTTCCTCAACAAATACAACTTCGATGGTCTAGACCTTGACTGGGAATACCCTGGAGCAGCTGACCGTGGCGGCTCCTTTTCTGATAAGGACAGATTCTTATACCTGGTCCAAGAGTTGAGAAGAGCCTTTATTAGAGCTGGTAAGGGATGGGAACTCACTGCTGCTGTACCTTTAGCCAATTTCCGATTGATGGAGGGATACCATGTGCCTGATCTCTGCCAGTAAGTACCAATTAAGAATGTTATTTTATTAATTCGTAGATAATTGAAAACTGATTTTATGAGATAGATAGATAAGATTTAACTTGGTTGATGGATTGATCGCAGTTGATCAATCGTTCGAGTTACTAGTATTTTGTTTCTTTTTTATGTGAATAGAGAGATACCTGGAGATATTTTATTAGTCATTATAAGTTGTTTGCAAAAATAATATTTATATATTTTAGAACTATTATTATTAATATAACGAGTATGTGTAACATAATCTGTTACATCAAATTACATCTTAAGATTAGAGATATTTTGTTGATTTTCTTTTATTATACAGAATGAAAAAATGCATCGATCGATATTTGAATTGCTTTGATAGTGAAAAGTTATTGTATATATTTTTATATTTGGAAATGAAAAAGATTTATGATTCCCTACCGAATAAAAAAGTCACCCACAATCTATACTAATATAATAAAGCGCAAGAGTTTGTTTGTTTGTTTAAACGCGTAGATCTTTGGACCTACTGATTATATTTGGTTCGATTTAATTATTTTTGGTTTTGTATGAAAAATAAGTTCTTTTTGGAATGCTATAGGCTATATAAAATTATGGTGTCCTTGCCGACAATTTCGTTCTTGCCACATATAGTTAACGATAAACATAAATCAAATATAAAAGGTGTATTTTCTCTTGAAAATGACGAACGTAAATAAAATAAAAATATTAAATTGCATCAAGTCCGTGGAAAATGCACGATAATTACGTATAAAATGAATTCACAGCAATTCCCCATTGGATAAAGTTGAGGAATTATTTATTATTTTGTACGAGTGAACTAACGTGAAAATTGCGGTTGCTATTCGGTGTGGTACGTTCTGAATATTTTCTCTTCAATTACAGCGAGAATTTTTAAATTTTAACATGTTATATAATTGTTTTGTGTGATGTGTTTGGATCTGCAGTTTTCAGTTTGTATAAAATTAAAGTTGAAAAAAAAAACAGTTACAGTGCAGTGGAAGCGTGTCTGATTAATTGTATAGGATGATAGATAGGTGGTTCAAATTTCATATCTTATGTTTTAAGATTATTTTTATTCTGCTTCACGCTGTTTCCCGCACACAGCTGGTTAAGCAGAGGGAACCTAGTGTTACGACACTCCGCTCCCCACTTTCCGCCGAATTCGGGAGGCATTGCGTGCTGAGTGGCGGAACTCAACGCCGCGCTTAACCTCGACTAAAATAAACACTTAACAGTACCGTTACAGTCACACTTTGTGCCTCTGCGCCACGATCGGCTTCATATTTTTTCATATAGTACATAGAATTTTTTTATTAATTTAGTCGTCGTTAAAGGTCTTGATAACGCCATATTTTTATCATAGTTACTTAAATAATACTTATATTAATCGAGGCCAGTCGTGGTGCGTGCACGAGTGGTACTGTAAACGGGACAGTTTGGAGGTTTGATTCTCACTCACATAATAAATATTAATTAATTTCCACGCTCTGGTACCGAGGTGTAGAGCGGTGTTTAACTCCGCCACAAAATATGCAAAGCCTCCAGAATTCAGTGGAAAATGGGGAAAATAAGAGTCTCATAAGAAAGTATAGTACTAAGTTTTCAGGTTAACACTGCCTAACCTGTTAGCTAACCTGAGCGGGATACAGCGTGAAGTTAAATCATTGCTAATAATATAATAAATAACTTTCATATTTTTATAGGGAGTTAGATGCTATCCACGTAATGTCCTATGACCTGCGAGGGAATTGGGCGGGCTTCGCTGACGTCCACTCTCCTTTATATAAGCGGCCACACGACCAGTGGGCGTATGAAAAACTTAATGTGGTACGTATTTGTACTAGTCTCTGTTAGGATTTTTTTTTGGGGAAAGCCAAAATTTATGAGGCCAGTCGTGGCGCAGCGGCACAAAGTGTGACTGTAAACCGACTGGTTGTGGGTTCGATCCCCACTCGAGGAGATGAAATATTTACTTAAATTTATATTTCCATTTCTTCGCTCTGGTGTCGAGGCTAAGCGCGGCGTTGAGTTCTGCCACTCAACACGCAATGCCTCCAGAATTCGGCAGAAAGTGGGGAACGGAGTGTCTAAAAACACTAGATTCCCTCTGCCTACCCTGCTGTGTGCGGGATACAGCGTGAAGCTGATAACTGATAACTGATAACTATATCCATTTCCCTGCCTTATAAGATTGTACTGTCTAACGCAGCGTTAAGTTCCGCCACGCTACATACAATATAACTATAACGTAAATTAGATTAGAATATAGTAGGGTACAAAGTATGATTTGCATTATGTATTTGGTAAATAAATACAAATAAGGTTAAAATTATAATTGATTTTTAGAACGATGGTCTCAATCTATGGGAAGAAAAGGGTTGCCCGTCAAACAAACTTGTCGTGGGTGTACCCTTCTACGGAAGATCTTTCACTCTGTCAGCTGGAAACAATAACTACGGCCTCGGAACTTATATAAATAAGGAGGCTGGTGGTGGCAACCCTGCACCTTACACCAATGCTACAGGATTTTGGTCTTATTACGAGGTAAATCAAATAATATTAATATAATATTTATATAATATTTTTATTATTAATATGAGCGCTTAATACTAATATTTCTTCTCATAATCCTGTGTCTCAAGATAGGCTAAAGGACGTTCAAAGAGATTTGCCATTTTGCACGATCTTTAGTGTAGTGGTTCACTCTACATTGTGTATAAATAGAAAATTTCTTACTTTTTTTCTGCTCTCAAGTCATCTTCCCACACACATCTACATTTAATTTAACCCACCAAATTAGCTTAAAATATTCAAATCAAACGTAAGTCTTGTTTTAATTATGTTCACTCAAATTAGAAAAGAAAAACAATAATTTTCAAATATTTTATAATACTTTCTCAAAAACAGAAATTTCACTAAAAAGTTCATAATAAAATTCAATTTCATAGAGTACAGCTATAAATTGTTTTCAAAGTTATCAAAGTCATTACTCATCCAAACTATCTAGTTCTATTCTTGGTATACTATAGTTTATTTATTATTGATTAAGCTGCAGTAGTGTCTTGACTTAATCAGAATGAATGGAGATCTAAATTAGAGGTCAGGAATCGATATAAAGAGAACTTTAATTACAAAGTGTAGATACTAATATATATTTTTTTATTAATATTAAATACAATATTAAATTCTAGTTTTTCGTTAATGGGTATCAATTATAGTACTAGTTGGAATGCTCTTATTTTTTTTTCTTTGTAGCTTCACGCTACATCCCGCACACAGCAGGGTAGGCAGAGGGAACCTAGTGTTAAGACACTCCGTTCCCCACGTTCTGCCAAATTTTTGGAGGCATTGCGTGTTGAGTGGCAGAATTCAACGCCGCGCTTTGCCTCGACACCAGAGTGAAGAAATGAAAATATAAATTTAAGTTAATATTTCATCTCCTCGAGTGGGGATCGAACCCACAACCAGTCGGTTTTACAGTCACACTTTGTACCACTGTGCCACGACTGGCCTCAATAGTAATTTGTATAGAAAATAAAATAAAAATAAAACCTCTGAAATAGCTTAGTAAAAGGAAAAAGCAAGTAGTGCCTAGCATATTTAGGTAAAAAGTTTACAAAATAAAAATATAAGTAGCAGGTGCCAAGAGGCCGGCGTGAGCACGAGGTAAATGCGTTTGAACATTAAGATTAATATTTAACAACATCAACCTCTCACTTTCAAGTATTTATAGAGATAAAAAGATATTAATTTCACTGAAACGAAACAAAGAAATTGAGATTTTTTTAAGTAAGTTACAGTTTTTACTCCATGTACTCAAGAAGACGAAAAAAAATATTGATTTTTTTTTCATTTTATAGATTTGCATGGATGTTGACAAGCCAGAATCCGGCTGGACCAAGAAGTGGGATGACCATGGCAAGTGTCCTTACGCGTACAAAGGAACCCAGTGGGTTGGATACGAAGATCCCCAAAGTATTGAAATCAAGATGAACTGGATTAAGGAAAAGGGATACTTGGGCGCTATGACTTGGGCTATAGATATGGATGATTTTAGAGGCCTATGTGGGGAGACTAATCCATTGATGAAACTTTTACACAAACATATGAAATCTTACAGCGTGCCACCACCACGCACTGGAAACACGACACCTACTGTAAGTTTTGTGTTACTGCTAAAAATAAATAAGTTTAGTGTTTGCCATTTCTTAGTGTCTGTCATTATTTTTATTTAACTTTATAATTTACGTACACGGATAAAAGTTATCGGTGTAAAAAAAATATTTAGGTACTTTTTTATTTCCATTGTTAATATTTTAAAAAAACATTCCAAAGAAGTTAGTAAAACAGGAAAATGGGTTTGAAAGTATTTTAAAGCAGCCAGTTTTTTTTTTAAATAAATAGCCGAAGTTTAAAAGTAAACTACACGAAGGTGTTTAAAATTGTCCAAAATTTCTTAGACTCTCGTAAATGACGAAGGCTCGTACAAAACTTGGGCTATTCACCTTCTTTATAGAAATTTGAGTTCATTTTTAACTTTATAAAGTCTGTGTTCTGAGACGATGCAAACTTCATTTAAATATTTAGAATTTTAATTAAATATATTCTTCAACTAATGTAATGCACTTCGTTAATATTACAAATAAGTCTTTTAAGACATCAAAGGGCACTATAAGTAAGTATAGGTAATTGTTCTTTGACGTCTCATATTTTGAAATGCTCTTTAAAATTATAAAAGTTAATTAAGCTAGCTTCAATATGGAGGGATACGTTGTTATAATGAAATGGAATATTTTCATATACGAAACTTTTTTCTTTTCCAAATATTTTCTTGATGATCTTAATATAAGACTCAGAAATAGGACGTTATTGATAAAGTTAAGTTGTTACTTGTTAGTGTTTGGATTTGTTTTTCTAGTACAACTTTTATGAGCCATTAGTATAATCCGTTGACCTGTCTTCATGAATTAATTTATATTTATTACATTTCAATTAATAAATACAGGTCAATTTTGCACAAGCTAGAAGAATACAACAAAAAATTACAAATAGCTAAAACAAATGTTATTAATTTTAGATTAACAACATAAAATATCGTAGATTTATAAATATGTATGTTTTTTTCCATTTCACTAACATTGTATTGATTACTCTAGCCGGACTGGGCCAAACCACCATCAACTCCATCAGATCCCTCAGAAGGAGCACCTATACCATCTACGACAACGGTGGCTCCCTCTTCGACATCATCTACAAGGAAACCATCATCAACAACAAAGCCATCGACAACACAAAAACCATCAACGACTACTCAGGCTCCCTCTTCTAGCGAAGCTCCAGAACCTGACGTAGAACCACCACCAGTGGTAGGATAAAAAATATAGTTAATCGAAATTATGTTAAATAATAATATTATGCTGATTAAGATCATTGTAGAGCAGCAGATCAGCGCCTGACTGTAAATTCCTTTCCTCTTTTTTTATACTTTTTTCTCCGTTCTGGAACCTTTCAATAATCACGTGAGACTCAAAAACGGGGTAGGATGTTTGGCAAAAATCATGAAATATCAGTTTATTTATTAATTTTATTCTTAAACCTTATCACGTAAGGGGATGGGGAGAGAGATTAAGAGGGTTTAAAGTGCTAAAAAACATCACGTGATTAATGGACGGCCCCTAAGGCAACATGCAACATTTCAATTTGATCCGATTCGATCCTTGCCATTACGGTCTATATACTTAGCTTTGAAAAAGAGGTTACATAAGCCTGATATGAGGCCAGTTGTGGTGCGGCACGAAGTGTGACTGTAAAATCGACTGGCTGTGGGTTCGATCCCTACTTGAGGAGATGAAATATTTACTTAAATTTATATTTCCATTTCTTCGCTCTGTTGTCGAGGCTAAGCGCGGCGTTGAGTTCTGCCACTCAACACGCAATGCCTCCAGAATTCGGCAGAAAGTGGGGAACGGAATGTCTCAGCACTAGGTTCCCTCTGCCTACCCTGCTGTGTGCTGGATACAGCGTGAAGCTAATTTAATTAATTTTTTTTTACTATCTAGTATTTAAAGCTTTTTTTATTTAAGCTCCGCTCTTCACCCCTTTTGAAATCTCAAAATATTCTTGTAAATTCTTCAGGAAAACGAAGTAGACAACCCCGAAGTGTGCACATCCGCAGATGACTACGTGCCTGATAAAAAGAACTGCGATAAGGTGAGATCTCACTGAAGTACTTGGGTTTATGCCTTTGCTCAGAATATTTTATCACTAAATAAATATATAGCGTGTTGATTAAGTATGGGTTATAGAAATATTTCTTATATATATTTTTAATATCTATTTTTGTAATATTTTTGAGTTCTTGACTACACGTTCACGATGGTTAAATTTTCTTTGAAATTCAAAATATTATTTAAAAAAATAAATATTTTGCAAGCACTTTTAAATCATCGATTGAAGATAAAGCCACTGGCAGTGAAAAGCCGCCAATAAACTCAACGATTTATCTTTTCGATGTAAAAATTACAATTTCATTATTTAATAAAATACTGTATGAGATTCAATTCGCGCTTTGGAGAATGGAAAATTAAATTGGCAAATTGGAAATGTAACGTATTAAAACCTAAAATATCTTACTGTTTTAGATGTGCGTTCCTTGATTTTTGTTAAATTAAGTAAAATTATATTTAAGATCATTGAACTGTACCACTAAAATATTTTTAAGACTATCAAAGTTACGTGATTGCTGTAATTATAAACTTATTATATTTTAAGTTTTTTTAAGCTTTTTGTTGTATTCCGCTCAAAGCAGGATGGGCAGAAGAAACCTGGAAATCTATTGTTAGCATATTTCTTACCCCTTATCACACTTCTGTTTCCCACTTTTCGCTGAATTTTTGAGCCATTGCTTGTTGAGTGGCGGAGCTCAACACCGCACTTTGCGAGATCGAAGAAAATGGAAATATTAAACATTTCATTTGCTCGAGTGGGAATCTAACCCACAACCCGTCGCGTTTACAATCACACTTTGTGTGCCTGATCCACGACTGGCCTCATCTTTTCTATTAACTAACTAACCAGACTATTTAAGCGGGAGGTGCCGTGGGCGCGGCCATTTTTATTTCTTTTACAGCATTATTCCACTCGCTTGAGGAAGATTGGATTTATAAAATAACGATGGTGATCATAATAGACATTTGTAGTTCCATCTAGTTAGCTTTACTAAGAGTTCTTTCATGTAAATGAGAAAAGTCAAATAGAAAATGTATTTTGCTTGGCTTTGTGTTATTAATTCTTTACGTTCATTTTTTTCTCCTTATTTTATGTATTATTCTGTGTGTGTGTGTGTGTGTGGGTAGATGAGTTAATAATTATTATTTACATAAACATTCCCTTAGGTGAGATTAGAATCCATAACCATAGCGTTCTTTGGAATAATATTAATAAATTACGAGACCTATGGAAAATACACGAGTTAATTTATGGCAGTCTGTTAAAAAAATAAAAAAAAACAATATTATACTAGTCGTGGCGCAGTAGCTAAAGCGTGTGATTGTAAACGCGATAGGTTTTGGATTCGTTTTGCCTCTATGAAATGAAACATTTTATATTTTCCTTTCTATCTTCTCTGGTGTCTAGGCAAAGTGCGGCGTTATGTTCCACCTCAACACACAATGCCTCTAGAATTTCGTGATAAATGGAAAACTTAGTAGTAAGACTCTCTGTCTTACCACAAAGTTCCCTCTGCCTACTCTGCTGTGCGCGAGATTCATCGTAAAGATAAAAAAAAAAAAGAAAAAACGTTATTATTGTATAAGTTCAATCATTTAGTATTTAGATAGTGCACAATAGCTAGACTAACTCGAATCCAAGAGAGCTTACGTTATCTAGACAGGTGACACGCTATCTTTATTGCTTTTATTATTCTTGGTTAGCCGTACGTAGCTTGTATCTTTTATCTTTTAAGATATAATTCTGTGAATAATATTTATTAATTGATTTGTTTATGTAATATATTTATAGCAGTTAAATAAGTTTTTCTTTTTATTTTAAAAAAATAGAGGTAGCATTCGAAAAATTCGGCTGAAAGTGAGAAATGGAACGGCTGAAAGGGAGTGTCTTAACAATAGGTTCCCTCTGCCTACCCTGTTGTATTTCCAATAGTTTTCGCACGTATTTTTCCTCTATTAAACCATTAGTTGAAATAAAAAATATCGATTAATTTATTTTAGACTAAATTAAAATTAAATTAAATTAGCTTCACGCTATATCCCGCACACAGCAGGGTAGGCAGAGGGAACCTAGTGTTAAGACACTCCGTTCCCCACTTTCTGCCGAATTTTGGAGGCATTGCGTGTTGAGTTTATTTTAGACGGCTTTCTATATATCTTCTAAGTACTTTATAAACAAATAAATATCCAACAGTTAAATAATTAATAAACTATTTATATGTATTATCCTAGTATGAATAATAAGATACATAACACAAAATGTGATTGTAAACACGACTGGTGGTGGGTTCGACACCCACTCAAGGAAATGAAATATTTATTTAAATTTATTTGTCGAGGTAAAGCGCGGCGTTAAGTTCCACCACTCAACAAGCAATACCTCTAGAATTCGGCAGAAAGTGGTGAACGCTATGTATTAACACTAGGTTAACACTGCCTACTCTGCTGTGTGCGGAATACAGCGTGAAGCTGAATTTCTTTTTAAAATTAAAAGGACTTGATTCTTGGACGTGTAAAACCATTCTAGTGACAAATGCTGCGCTATCTTTGCAGCTTGGCTTCGCGATGCCACTTTTCTGTATAATGTTTAAGTTATTACTAAAGTTAAAATTGTCTTTGAGCGTTTTAGAAAATTGTAACATTGTTATGTAAGCGGATGTTTCTTCAAACTAGGTTCCTAGGTTCCCTCTGTCTACCATGCTATATGTGGGATGTAGCGTAACAGAAATATTAGGCACATGTAAAAATCGAACATACATACAAATTCGTATATAAAAAAATGTAAGCTTTGATAAAATGTATTAATAATTTATGGCCCCAACTCAATAGTATTTTTTTATTTTTTTTATGTATTACTATACATTAAAAAAATAAAAATTATATTTAAATTATATTTTATATATATATATATATATATATATATATATATATATATATAATAAAAATTATATTTTATACTTAAAAGAGAAAAATTGTAGTAATTTCATAGTAGTCCTATATCGTCCAGTTGTACAATATTTTCAAATTTTATAAAGTACAATTAAAATTTAAATTAATTAATAAAATAAAAAAATCAGCTTCACGCTGTATCCCGCACACAGCAGGGTAGGCAGAGGCAGAGTTTCCCACTTTCTGCCGAATTCTGGAGGCATTGCGTCCTGAGTGGCAGAACTTAACGCCGCGCTTAGCCTTGACACCAGAGCGAAGGAATAGAAATATAAATTTAAGTAAATATTTCATCTCTTCGAGTGGGGATCGAACCCACAACCAGTCAGTTTTAAAGTCACACTTCGTGCCGCTGCGCTACGACTACGAAATTAATTAATAATTAACATATAATAAATAAATAAATAAATAAATAAATTCATAGTTTCAATAAAAAGGCCACTCGTGGCGGAAGGGCACAGAGTATGACTGTAGCCACTTGTTGTGGGTACGATCCCCACTCGAGGACATGAAATATTGTGGAAAGTGTGTGAAAGAAAATTCAAATTCAAATTCATTTTTTTATTTCCAGTACTGGCGCTGTGTGAACGGCGAGGGCATGCAGTTCTCGTGCCAACCGGGCACCGTGTTCAACACCAACCTGAACGTATGCGACTGGCCCGACAACGCTGACAGGGACGATTGTATCGCGTAAGCTTACAATAAAGTACATAAATATAGTTTTAAAGGGAAACAAAAATAAATATAAATTTATTGAAATTTTAATAAAAAAAAATATTATTTTGACAATTACTTTTTTGTTTTAGATTAGTGATTGTTAAAGTAATGTTATGCGATTTTATGTACTTTATATTTAAAAACTTGCTCAAGTTTTTTTTAAATTCACATAAAATATTCTATGACATTTAATAGTAAGGATTAGTTTTAAAACTTAAAACAGTTTCTTTCATGCTTATTTATTTACTTAAAAGACTGAATGTAACTTTTGGGGCACGCATTAATAAACCACTCTCAAGTCTGAGATCGATCTTGAGATGCCATTTTTATTCATAGACATATAATTTATGAATGAAATGAAATCTTAATATCGATCTCAGACTTGAGAGCGGTTTATAAATACAGACCTAAATGTTACGTAATAAATTAAATATATATAAATTTTTAAACATAGATACATTTCCTTTTTATCTTTATTCTCCAGACAGACATAGTAACATTAAAGTACTCCAGTTTAGACGGAAATCATCTATATTTTTAATATAAATATTTGGTAAAATATCCAATCGTAAATCGTACATGTATATCATGTTTAATTATCATACTTTAATGCATGATTGAAATTGTTTTATACATATTTCTAGAAATAAATATATCACATAAGTTTATCAAATACTGCCTCATAAGAAAAAAACGGTATTTTTTATTATAAATAAGATTATAATTTGAAATGTTAATTTTAAAACCGCTATTTTAAAACAAAATAAACACTTAAATCTTTCTCTTGAGAGCCAATTACGTCTAAGCCTCCAGAAGAAATGGGATTAACGGGAGTGTAGGATGGTTTCTTAACTTATTTATTCCACTGATTGAAGCCAATAAAAGAAATGTAAAAATTTATCAATGTTTTTTTCATTTTTTGTCTCCTTTAATGCTTAGAGTGTTGCTGGCTATAAACATCGTTGTAATTTTGTCATAAAATTTATAATTTATGTAAAATTTTACTACTTTTACTGTTAACGTTAAGTACATTCACTCGGGGGGAATGAATTATTATTTATAAGTTCATATTTTAATTTCTTCGCTCTGGTACTTATGCAAAAAGCGCGGCGTTGAGTTACGCCACTCAACACGTAAGGCCTTGAAAAGTGGGATTGAAATGTCTTAATACTAGATTCCCTATGTTTACCCTGTTATGTGCGGGATACAGCGTGAATATAAAAAAAAGAAAAATAAAAAACTTCCCATCCCATCCCATTTTGCCAATAAGGGTTGTAACTTAAATTATTTTTCAAAGCTGCCATTGCGGTTATTTATAACGGACCAAGCCGTTGATGGAATCATTTACGTAATTGAAATAATTAAAATGACAATTTTTAAATATTTTAACGATATTAATTATCTAGGCCAGGCGAGGCCAGATGAGGCCAGTCGTAGAGCAGGGCACACACGCGACAATTTGTGCGTTTGATTTCCACTCGATGAAATAAAATATTTAATATTTTCATTTCTTTGTTCCTTGTTCTGGTAAAAGGATGAAGCACGCCGTTGACTCCTGCCAAAGGATAATATATATTTTTTTTATCAGCTTCACGCTGTAATCCCGCACACAGCAGGGTAGGCAGAGGGAACCTAGTGTTAAGTCACTCCGTTCCCCACTTTCTGCCGAATTCTGGAGGCATTGCGTGTTGAGGGGCAGAACTCAACGCCGCGCTTAGCCTCGACACCAGAGCGAAGAAATGGAAATATAAATTTAAGTAAATATTTCATCTCCTCGAGTGGGGATCGAACCCACAACCAGTCGGTTTTACAGTCACACTTCGTGCCACTGCGCCACGACTGGCCTCCAATATTTAATTTTTATTCCAAAGATAATATTTATTTTTTATATATATATTTTTTTATTAAAAAAATATCCTATGTCCTATGTGTGTGAAAACGTAACATTAATACGAAACCCGAGAAAGTTTTCTATAGCAGCCTTAAAATATAAAAATTAATATTTTGTTAAAATATATTTACGCCTAAAGTATTTTGTTGAATCAGCTTCACGCTGTATCCCGCACACAGCAGGATAGGCAGAGGGAACCTAGTGTTTTTAGACACTCCGTTCCCCACTTTCTGCCGAATTCTGGAGGCATTGCGTGTTAAGTGGCAGAACTCAACGCCGCGCTTAGCCTCGACACCAGAGCGAAGAAATGAAAATATAAATTTAAGTAAATATTTCATCTCCTCGAGTGGGGATCGAACCCACAACCGGTCGGTTTACAGTCACACTTTGTGCCGCTGCGCCACGACTGGCCTCGATTTTGTTGAAATATACATATTTTAAAATTATTATTTTTTTCACAGCGGTAGCGAGGTAGGCAAAAGGAACCTAGTGTTAAGATATCCGTTCCCCACTTACCCACCGTCGAATTTTCGAGGCATTGTGTGTTGAAAGTCGGAACTTAACACCGCGCTTTTTTCTTGGCAACACAGCGAATATAATGAAAATATCAATACACAATAATACATTTACTCGAGTGGGACTCGAATCCACAACCGTCGCGTTACAGTCGCACGCGTGTCCCTGCGCCACTAAATATATGCATATATTTTAAACGAGCAAAATAACACGGGACCCTTTTGGAAGTAAATGTTGACTTTGAATGCTTTTCTCGCGGGGAAGATTTTAAATTATAATGATAATGAAGTCACGTTTTAGAAATGTAGCGACATATTTATATTATTTTTTGTTTTTAGAGAAATTGTTTTACTTTTACTTTATTTGACACGTAAAATTGTTTTAATGGAATCATCATTTTTCTCCTCCACTCACTCACTCACTCGAGAGATGAATGATAAGAACTGACAGCCAAAATAAATAAAGTGTTTTTGAATTGTTTAAGCGAATTTATATGCTAGGAAATGGATATAAAAATTTAATATTGTGTTTGTTATTAATGGATTTCATATAACATGAAAAATTGGAGAGTTTTATTTTTGTTGTACGAAGAATATATATGCAAGCCATTTAGCCATTTAACAAATTAAATATTTGATTACATTTATATTTTCATTTCTTCGCTCTGGTGTTGAGGTAAAGCGCGGCGTTGAGTTCCGCCAAAAAAATAGCCTAAAAATGTTGACAATATTATTAGAAAATATGAAAAATAATATATTTTTTTTATATTAAAGAAACAATTAAAATTTATGTTTTTATACTTTTAACAATAAAGCAAGCTTGATAATAATTAACAAAAAAAAAAAAAAATTTGGGCTCGTCCGGGATTTGAACCCGGGACCTCTCGCACCCTAAGCGAAAATCATACCCCTAGACCAACGAGCCAGCTGTTACAATTGCCGAAATTATAAGTACAATGCTTCCTCAAGTATTTATTATAGAAGTAAAAGGTTTTATATATAATAAAAAAATATTAGCGCCATTATGATATACCGTTGGATATTGTGTTCTAGTTCTTTTATTTAATTAAAAACAAATATATATTCTAGTCTAGTCGGTTTTGTAGAATTTTTTTTTGTTATTTTTCTATTTTTGTCATTGGAAGTAGATAATATACAGGATAGATAGAAGATAATATCATAATTACTAGAAATATTTTTGTAAAAAAGTAAACACTATATATTTACTCAGTTTGGAAAAGAGAAAACAGGCCGTCGTACCAAACGTTGACTTTTAATTGCAATGCATTTTATAGTACATAGTTTATCATGGCATCAAAATTATTTATCTATTCTATTCAAAACAATCAATTTATTACGCGATAACGGCTATAAATTTACTACCATACCTAGTTATAAATAAATAACTACCACGTGTACCTTTTCACTTCAATAACGATTTTAACACCGTGCCACCATAGTGTAAACATGTAATTTAAGCTTATTGTTTTATAATTGGTAAACGATAATATCAGTTTAGTGGTTTCTACAATACATGGAAAATAGAATTTTGTATAACCAGTGTCTTATTAACTTTTTACAAACGTATAACAATTTGAATGTTGCGGGATTTGAACCTGCGTTCAGACTACGACCGCAACGCTATACGTTCTTATCATTGTTCTATTGTTTTTTTTGGAGCGGAGATATGAAAATAATTTTAATCTATACATTCTTCAAGTATCCAGAGAATTCACAACCATAGAATAGAGAGGCCAGTCGTGGCGCAGTGGCACAAGGTGTGACTGAAAAACGACTGGTTGTGGGTTCGATCCCCACTCGAGGAGATGAAATATTTACTTAAATTTATATTTCCATTTCTTCGCTCTGGTGTCGAGGCTAAGCGCGGCGTTGAGTTCTGCCACTCAACACGCAATGCCTCCAAAATTCGGCAGGAAGTGGGGAACGGAGTGTCTTACACTAGGTTCCCTCTGCCTACCCTGCTGTGTGCGGGATATAGCGTGAAGCTAATTTAATTTAATTTTATTTTTTAGAATGTAGAGAAAGACGCTGAAACATTAGATATATGCAATTATACTTATACCTACAATAGACTATATATTATATTTTATTTTAAAATCTAGCTTTATAACAAAAAAAATCAAGAAAAGTTATAAGTCAATAATAAATAGTAATATAACATATTTAAACGTAATAAAATAAAACATTTAATACAAATATTTATTAACTAAAATATAATAAAAAAATATTAAAATTATTTAAACATAATAAAAACAAAAAACCAAACACAAATATGCTGGATAAATAATTAATATGTATTTAATTAACAAAAATAAGTTAAAAAAATAAATGAATTTACTTGCGCATCGCACGGCGCACTAGGCAAGTCCGTCCATTCCGCTCTTTAACGCTAGTAGAGCCGAGGGAACCACTGCTGACGCGTCACCGCGCCATCTTTGCAGGAATTTCGCGCGCAAAAACACGTCACACAGAGTAAAATATAAATGTTAAATGAGTGTTGTAATAGAAAAAAATATGTGAAATTTATGTGTTATTAATTTAAAATATAATAATAATAAATTTACCATGTGACACTTTCAGACAGTGTGTGTAAAAAAAAGTTAAGTGACTGTTGTGACGAACGCAGAAACTTATTCGACAATTTTGATATAGGTAAGTAAAAAGTGGTATTCAATTTTTTCTTGTGAAAAATCTAGATAAATTAACGTCGAAAACTCGCTAAAATAGACTAGACTTTTAATCGTAGCAGCTCTTCGTTGTTGCGATGTAAAAAAGGAAGTAGTTAAACGAAGTGTGCTGATTCACACTTTCGCTTTTGTTCAGCCGTCGGCTAAAAGCTCACGCGGCTTTGTTTAAAATCATGATAGTTTTTTTCGAGGCCTTTAGCTTTCTTTGCTTCAACATCTTTTACAATGTTGTATAACTTTGACGTAGCCAAAGTACAAAGTTGCGTCACGAAATGTAGATATTAGAACAAACATTTTGATTTAATAATCTTTATATTTTACGTTATATCAATTTGAATTAAATAGGTTAAAATATTAAAATTATTATGTAGTTAATAAAATTGTCTTATGTAAATATTACAGAAAATATTTTTAATATTATCTAAAACACAAAGTTAAATAAATATTATAACTATAGGTCCATAAAGAAAACTGCTTTTCATGTCAATAGCTCTTAAGCAATGGCGATGCATCTTAGCAGTTTTCGCACTAGTCACAGATTTTACATTCTGGAAAACGTTTAAGAACTTACGTAAAAATGTATGACCCAGTAAAATCATAATATATTTATGTTTATTATTTTTAATTTGTAATATTTCAATTTTTATATCAAACAACATAAAATTATATAAATTATTTTTATAAATTCAAGTATTTCAACATCTTAATTTACCCGGATACAATAAAGAAATTGTTTGAATTATTTCAACCAATTCTTATGTTTTTTGGTGTGCTAAAAACTAAAATAAATTCAGAAAATGTCTAGGAAGTCAAGATTTTCCATAAACGTGAATTCATTTTCAGGCTGTCGTTCGTGCCCGTATTTTGATGATATGAAACGTTTTTTTTTTAATAAAAGACGAGCTAAATCACAATTTTTAATATTTTTTTTATAATAAATAACTATACATTGTTTTGTATGCCGTAAATTTATTTCTTTGAAGTAATTGTATTAGAGATGTTTAATTTAAGAATATTTTACAAACCTTTTTGGTTTTTTTAGATGTTATATGTATAGTTGTTCTTGTATTAATTTTTAAATGGTTGCATAGATTTTCAATTCTTTTTTTATTATAGAAATAGCAAAAAATATTTTGAATTTCGTTATACAATTTAAACAATATCATTTTAACTTGTAATTACAGAACGTTACAGCTTCATAATTACGATACTTAAAACAACAATAAACGTTATTGGCTCGAAACCGAATGCACTACATCACGTCAGTTTTGATGTACTCTTGCGTTTTAGTCGTTACTCTGATTTATTATTTCTATTTGCTATCAAATATCGTGATGCATGTAGTCAATTACGCGTGTGTCCCATAAAAGTTAACTAACTTTGTACAAATCAATATGTAGCTTCTAAAAAAGTTTGCTTTCTTCGCTAAATTTTGTTGTAATGATCTTGGAACTCGACAACTAATTTAAGAAACGGAATATAACCATTATTTTTATGTGAATAAAAAGTTAAACTTTTAGTCTAATATTAGATATCTATATACTATGTTAGATATTAATCGTACGTTTTGTTGCCCAGCTAAAGCTAATTTACGGCCTAATATGGAGAAATTTTAGATTTAGATTTTTTTATTGGAAAAAGATTCACTATATGAGTAAGAAAACAAGAAAAAGGGAAAGATAGAGATAGACATTGACTTAATGTATATTATGAGCAAATTTTACAGACTCATCTAGTTTTGATATATGTTTTTTATAAATTATATAGAAATATAGATTCTAACCCATATATTATCAGAAAATTATTCTCACAAATATTCCAACAACCAAAAGTAGTAATAAGGGATGATCTTCGATCAACTATTCATGTATATTAGTGTATAATTGATCGAAGGGGATGATTTATCGTTTGCCAATTGATTTAAATGATAAGTTGAGGGTACATCTCTAGTAGTTTTTTTAGCTTCACGCTGTATCTTCTCATAGCGATTTAGGCAGAGGGAACCTGGAAAATTTGTGTTAGACACTTAATTTTTATTACAGACGCTTCAGTTCCGAACTGTCGTGATTGCCTGATACCTTGTATTTGTAGTTAGTTTCATAAACTAAAATTGAAAAAAGAAAATCAATCGACAATCGAAAAGTAAAATGTTATTGATATTAAACCTTTTAATTACCATAAATGAAATGAAAGAGGTAGCCAAATAAAATTAACATTTATTATAAATTTCAGTGACTAATTAAAATTCCAATAAAATGCACACATAGCGAAGCCGACTGAAAATTTCATATATATATATATATATTATATATCACATTTATTAAAATCAGCTTCACGCAGTATCCCGCACACAGCAGGGTAGGCAGAGGGAACCTAGTGTTTTTTTTAGACACTCCGTTCCCCACTTTCTGCCGAATTCTGGAGGCATGTTGAGAGGCAGAACTCAACGCCGCGCTTAGCCTCGACACCAGATCGAAGAAATGGAAATATAAATTTAAGTAAATATTTCATCTTCTCGACTAAAAATATTTAAATAGTTATTAGATTTTAGATTTTTTAGTTTCTTAATATGTGATTATTTTTTTTTTATAAAAAATTTACGTATTTATCTAATATTTTCACATCGGTGCGTAAAGTAGTCTTGATATCGCCGTATCAGGCTCATATTATGTTTAACGGAAGTCATAAAATAGTGTTATATACAAAGTACCATAACTTTTTTAATAGAATTTGCAACAAAAGAAAGAAATACACATGTATATGTATATATATATATATATATATATATATCCATCTATATCTCTATCCATCTATACACATTTCCTTTGTTTGTATTGTAAATTCTCAGTTCGTACAAATTTCCATATATGTAGGTCCAAAGAAAGTACCCTATAGGTTTTGATTACGTGGAGAAATGTTATAATGTATCATATAAAATGCAACAAAAATCTCACCCCATTCTTGGAACAAATAGTCTTGACAGACGGACAACAAACTGATCATGTAAAGGTAACCTTTTGAGGTATTATTTTTGGGGACCCTAAAAATATTTTTTTTTCCAATACAGCTACGTAGGCCGAGGTGAACTAGTGGGACGACACTCTTTTATATTTAGTATACTTATATTAAAAGTACGTGTAATAATATCGTGATAGTATAGTAATAGTATCGTGATCTACTCCTTGTAATCGAGATCATCCTAAAATAGCAAATATATATATAAACTTTGTGCCCTTATCTCCTGTTACCTACCGCCACATAGAATAAACAACTAACAAACTTAATTTGCTATCATAATAACTTTGTATTAGACTTCCGTTTCACGAATTTGTACGCGCTTTTAATAATTTCTGTGATTATAATAAACAATTAATATTTTCTGTCGCTCTATTCCGCTTTTAGCAGGGTAGAGGGAACCTAGTGTTGATACTCTCCGTTTCCCAAGTTTCGTTCAATTTTAATGTCATTGATTCAATTTTAATGACCGAGATAATAAAAGTAATTCATTTCTTCTTTGATTATAAACAAACGACGAAGTTATTAATGTATTTTTTAAATAATTTACGTTTTATAATATTATATGTATACGGAATACACTTAAAATACATTTATCTCTTTTCCTGAGTACTTTGAGTGCGTGTAAACTAGTAGGTAATGGTGTGTCCTTATAGCTACTGATTGCGTTTGTACTTGAATACTCTGAGTTTGTGTGTGTGTGTGTGCGTGTGTGTGTGTGTGTGTGTGCGCGCGCGTGTGTGTGTGTGTGTGTGTGTGTGTGTGTGCGCGCGCGTGTGTGTGTGTGTGTGTGTGTGTGTGTGTGCGCGCGCGCGCGCGCGTGTGTGTGTGTGTGTGTGTGTGTGTGTGTGTGTGTGTGTATGTTCATCAGCTTATTTTTTTTTAATTCACACGAAATGGAACTCCATGAAAAGAAAAAGTTTAACGTATTTGTTTATTTCTTACATATAATTATATAAAGAAGAAAAGAAAGAAACAATGCCTTTTTATTAACAGTGTTTAAGTAAATGAAAAAATCACCGATATCTTTAGATAACATTTACTTTATAAGTAGTAAGTAACAAGAGCATACAATATGTACGCGCGCAAGTTACTTTTGGATGATTCTGACATTTTATTTCCTCCTCTTCGTTTCCTTAGAGACTTCCATAAATATATATCTTTTAAGCTTTGTGTTTAGATAAAAGTTTTCGATGATTTTAAAAAGTCAATTTACCTTTTTTACATTTGGGATTTTTTCTTTTTATTTCTGTAAACCTAGTTCTCGTGTCTTTCTTTTCCCGTAATAAGATCTACAAAATTTATCTATTCACCATTTAACTTGATGAAAGTATGTGTATAAATAAAAGAAAATATATGTATGTATTTTATACCTTATCGAGGTACTATATATACATAAGCTTGGTCATGGCAACGACTATACTCAATTTTTTCTATTTGATATGCTTTTGAAATTAGAATAAAAGTTTATATTTAAAAGTACATATATTTATTATTTTTCATTGTGTGAGGGTGACCTCAAAAGCTGTATGGAGACTCATGCATAAATCACAAATTTGTGTGTATTGCACAATAAATTAGTGCTAATATCAGATGTACAAGTAGAAATATATAAGAAAGGAAAAGTATAAGCATATTTTATTGATATAATTTAAGCAGCTAACAACAAAAAAAGTAAATAACCAATATATCTATCAAATGCCATTAACACGATAAAGTATCAATATTGACACCAGTCATAAGATATTAAGTTTCCTTTCCACAAATTGGAATTTCACTAGTTAATTCTGTATATTTTGTCTTCATAAAAGAAACAAAAATCCAAATTTTGTATTTAATATCAGTAAGCATACAGCGGGATACATCGTGAAGCTGAAAAAGAAATTAAAAGTAAAGTAATAGTGCTGCCCACTTTCGTTTTTTATGAATTTCCAAGTATTTAGGTAGCTTAATGAAAATAATAATTAATTTAAAACAATTTTGTTGATAACTTACAAATAAGCGTACTGTTTAATTCACTATTCGGTCACATTGAATTGTTTAAAGGTCATACAAAACTTTTAAGTTATTTCAAAAAAAAATTTTGGAAAGATCCCAAAGTGAAATCTTGGCATACAATATTGGCGAACCAAACCAGCTCAGTGTGTCTATTAAGAAAGCAATCTAAGGACAAACATAGTTCTCGTCTTCAGTCTTTCACGCTGTATCCCGCATGTAGCAGGGTAGGCAGAGAGAGCCTCGTGTTATGCCATTCCACTCTACATTTTCTGTCAAATTCTAAAGGCATTGTGTGTTGAATGGCGGAACTCTATGCCATGCTTTGACTCGACACAAGAGCGAAAAGATGAAAATTTATATTCTTATCGTTAGTTCTTCGAGGGATCTAGCTCTCGAACTCACTTCTCGTAATTATATTAACACGCTCTTAAAGTTTTTCCAATTTTTGTATATTTATTAGTTCCAGAATATCCTATATACAAATATAGTATTCTGGAATTATTAAATTTCAACAATTACTGATAGAATACCTACCTATACCTATAGCTCTTGTATTATTGATAAATACCTAATTTATATTGTAAATATAGTGGAATTTTGTATCAAAATATTGAAATATTGCAAAAACGTGCATATCCAAAAATACATATTTGAATAATATTATTAATAAAACATGTACATATATACAGTATTACTGATTTTTTATTAGTACCTATGTAATATATATTCAATATATATGGTGTATTCCACAACCCCATAGTGAGGTCACGCACAGCATTATTCTATGGCATAAAGCCAAATAAGTGATAAAATAATAAACCATAACAAAATGTTTTTTTCAGCTTCACAATATTGTGTTCCGATATAGCAGGGTGGGCAGAGGGAACCTAGTGTTAACTCCGTTAAGCCACTCAACACGCAATGTCTTGCAAATTCATAAAGTGAGGAACGGAGTGTCTTAACACTAGGCTCTCTTTGCCTATACTGCTATATACGGAATACATCGTGAAGCGGAAAATAATACGGGAGACTCAATTAAAATGTACAAAAATTCTTTTTACATACACTACATTTTAATATGTCAACATATTAAAATTGAAAAAAAAATGCAATCACATACTGTTACACCAAGTGACCGAATAAAAAGCCTTACTTAAATGCATCACGATAGTTTTGGTATACTTAATTATTGATAGATTGGCTAAGGCCAGTTGTGGTGCAATGGCATAAAGTGTGTCGGGGCAAAGCGCGGCGTTGAGTTTCGCCACTCAACACGCAATGCTTCCGAAATTCAGCGGAAAATGGGGAACAGAGTGTCGTAACAATGGGATTCCCTCCTATCCTGTGCAGCGTGTAGCAAAAAAAATAATTACATGACATTTTGTAAACAGCTTATCAGGACGCACTATCTTCCGGCTACGCGTTGACGTCACCAGAAGATTTATACTCAGATCGATATAGCGGAGGTTCCATTGGCATGGGGCCAAATTATTTTTGCCAAATTCGCGACTCTCCAGCAATAAATCCAAACTAAGGTTACCCCACCACTTATTTTTGCGGATCGACTTACCCTCAGGGCTACATTTTATTTTATTATGCTTCTGCTGATTGTTAAAACGCTCGTTACTTCTACTGTGAACTTGAAAATTGGGGGGGTTTAAGAAATAGATTGAAATATAAAGGCGTATATATTTAGTTGGAGGCAAATTTTTGTGTACTAGCAGTAAGGTTTAAACCAAAAAAGTGTTTCTATTTTTAAATTATCTTATTTTTAACAATATGCACAAATAATTGATAATTGATAAATGTTTTGTAGTTAACATTTAATGAAAATATATATTTTTTTCTTTTTTCTTTGTTTCCCAATGGCGGTGACGCATGACGTTAAATATTAGCAATTATAAATATTCCGCACATAACAGAGTAGGCGGAGGGATGTAATTATCAGAGCAAAGAAATGAAAATATTAAATGTTACATTTCCTCGAGTTGGAATCGAATCTGCAGCCTGTCGCATTTACAGTCCACAGTCTTGTGCCTTGCGCCACGACTGGCCTCAATTATATCCTATATTTATACAAGATTTTAATATCACCGATGTAGGGCAATTACAGAAAAAGTAGTGTAGTCAAAACCTTATTTAAAATCTTTATAATCTGCCAAAATCTCAAAAACCAATATGTTTTAACATAAGAATAAAAAAAAAGAGTAAGAGAGGTACTTTTCAACTACATCAAAATATCTCCATATTGTATGTCGGTGAAGGTAGACTGTGTGTGTGTGATAAACCTGTAGAACCAAGAATATTTCACGATATTACAAATAGAATTTATCAAAAATACAATATTAAAAATAGCTTGTCTAGCACTTAAGTCTTATAAAAATACTGTTTAAAATACTGAAAATAACTAAAGAGCACTACGATTTAAATAAAATCTTTTTAAACGACATCAAGAGGTATCAAAGGATTTGCGCTTCATAAAATTTTATTTATTTTCGTTGCAATAGATTTTTAGAGGTTTAAGATTTTGTTACAAATACTCAAGATGTTTTTAAATAAGTTAAATATTACATCGAAATATGTTCCACTGCGTCGATTTGTTTTGTAACTTGGATAACTAACTAATATTTACTTAATATATAATATATAATTAATATAAACTTGAGGCCAGTCGTGGCGCAGCGGCACAAAGTGTGACTGTAAACCGACTGGTTGTGGGTTCGATCCCCACTCGAGGAGATGAAATATTTACTTAAAAAATTATATTTCCATTTCTTTGCACTGGTGTCGAGGTTAAGCGCGGCGTTGAGTTCTGCCACTCAACGCGCGGACGCTAACAAAACCAACGCTCTGGAGACATTCCAGAATCCGGCAGAAAGTGGGGAACGGAGTTACTTAACACTAAGTTCCCTCTGCCTACCTTGCTGTGTGCGGGATAGGTACAGCGTAAAGCTGATAAGATATAAATATGTATAATCATACATATTTATGTAGCGTAGATAGTATGGGATAACCGAAATCGAGATTGAGGTCAAATGACAATCTTTTGATATTTATTCTATGTGAATCCTTTTATCGACAAAGTTGCGTAGGTGGATGTGTGTTTTCACTTTGAGCTATTGCTGAATTATTGTTGATATCTTTACAGTGGAAAAAGATTGGTTTATTAGATTCTACTAGACGAATATTATATGAAATGGTGAAATAATATAAATTTTACCTAAACCTAGTACTTTCTTTTTCAGCTTTATGCTGTATCACACATATAATAGGGAACCTAGTGTAAAGACACTCCATTCCCCACTTTCCCCTGAATTTTCGAGACACGGCGTATTGAATGGCGGAATTCAAAATCGCGCTTCGCCCTATTACGGGAGCAAAGAAATAAAGATATTAATAAACAATAATTCCTCAATTGGGAACCGAATCCACAACCACTGCGCAACAATGACCTAAAGTGCCTAATACATACACTTCCATCCAAAATTTACTTTCTTCGGGTACACAAAAAAAAAGTAAAACAACTACCCTTTTTCTATACAAACATATAAAAAATCGATTAATATAACAAAATGTACATAATATATTCGGTTAATGAGAAAATAATTCATTTAAAATAAAACTAGTGAACTCATACTGTAACGAGTTTTCCGTGTTTTTGCATCATTAATTACGACTCAGTGGCGTGTCCAGAACGCGTATTATAAAATGGCTTAATTTCAGATTGCAGATTTCATTTATAATTAAATTGTGATAAGTTATTCTCTAGCGATACTTATAAAAAATTGTCTTTTTATTAAAATTTGTTTAATTTTTTTTATAATTTAATTTATTTGTATAAAAAAAATCTTCTGCATATTTGAGAGCAGACAGAAGGTACTTAAAGGGAGATGATTCTCTTTTTTCTTTTGAATTACCCAATAATTTTGACGATGGAATGGAAAAATATATATCTATCTTTACAGACATCCGCCACTCAACACGCAATGCCTCCAGAATTTGGCGGAAAGTAGAGAACGGAGTGTCTTAACACTAGGTTCCCTGCGCCTACCATGCTGTGTGCGGTATACAGCGTAAAGCGGGCAACTGGAACCTAAATAATTCCATGTAACAACAGTATAACAGTACCTACCTGCTATTTATTAATGAACAACTAGTGCCTACGTAATTATTAACAAATTTACAGTGAAAAAAACATTGTCGTCTATTTTTATTGCATTATTAATAAACGGTGAAATGTAAATGGTTTTTAAAATATAGCTACAGGCAAGTTCGCTGTGTGGGCGAAAGGTCACCAGCGATATGTTCACAGTGTACAAATGGAAAAACGGTACACCAGAGTGGAGACAAAAGACTGCCGCTCCTCTAAGCAACATTTATGTGACATTTTGCATCTATTTGTTACTTAAAAGCCACTAATTATACTTTAAAGACACTAATTTAATATTATAGTCAAAAGTATGCATAACTAATATAGGCTTAATTGTGTGTTGTGGGTTCGATCCCCACTCGAGGGAATGAATTATTAAATATTATTAATATTTTTATATCCTTGCTTTGACACCACGACAAAAGCCTAGCGGTGAGTTCTGCTACTGACAATGCCTTGACAAATTCGACAAAAAGTGAATATCTTAACACTAGATCCCGTCTAGCTATCGTGCTGTGTTAGTTTCAATTTTTTTTTATTTTTTTAATACATAACTAAAGAACCCTCGAATTATATTATATATATATTGACGAAGTAATTCTATAGCTGTGGTATCATATAAAATATTATTTCAGTGATATAAAAATAATTTAAAACTTACAAAAAATAAAAAAGAAATCTTTACATGTCACCCGATCAACGCGTCAAACGATCTATCACGACGATAGCACGTTCATTTATGTGTTAAAAATATGGCTTCCGAAGATATAAAACGTTCTTTGCAAAAAATCACACCCAGTAGTTGCTTCATCTGGGCAAGAGATAAATCGTCCGGAGTTAAGCTTTTTCTATATATTAGAAATACCAAATGTGGGACTTCGCGCTATGGTCCATTTCTCTTTATATTTTTTTAACATGTATTTTCTTTTTTCATCTTCACGCTGTATGTCGTATATAAAAAATGGTAAGCTGTCAGATAATATTGTCAAGACACTCCTTCTTCCACTTTTCAATGTATTCAGACGGCTTAGTGTCAGAACACATCACCACACATTAGGAACCTTATCAGAACGAAATAATAAATATAATTAATTCCTCCGAGTGTAGATCAAACTTACAAGCATCTCATTTAATTAGATGTTGTGCACTGAATTGAGATAGTCATTGAAATTATGTCAACGAAAAAAGAATAAGGTCATTCACGCCAGTCGTGGCGCAGGGGCACAAAGTGTGACTCAAGGGCACAAAATCGACTGGTTGTGGGTTCGATCCCCACTCGAGGAAATGAAATATTTATTTACATTTATATTTTCATTTCTTCGTTCTGGTGTCTACGCAAAGCGCGGCATTGCGTATTAAGTTCCGCCACTCAAAACGCAATGCCTCCAGAACTCGGCGGAAAGTGGGGAACGGTGTATCTTAACACTAGGTTCCCTCTGACTACCATGTTAAGTGCGTGATACAGCGTGAAGCTGATGACAAAAAAATAATAGAATGAGTACAATATTACTAATTACATTCTGCCTAATGGTTACTTGTTATATTAGACTTGTCACGGTACACCGATAGCAAAAACCCGCAAAAACCTATAATCTATTTCACGAAAAAGGTATATTTTTCATATAAAAAACATTCTATATCCTATTTCTAGATCATAATCTATTTGAGTACCCATATCTATAAGTTTTATATATCTAGTGCGCAGAATATTTTTTTGAGTGATTTATAGCGATATAAATATGCTTTTTTGTTTATAAACTAGGCACCCGCTCGTGGCGTCGCCCGCTTGAACTACACAATTTTTCATTTACAAATCAGACATTATTTACTTTTATTAATTATAATATCATAATCACAATAGCTGTACCTATATTGAAAAGTAAAGTTTCAGCCAATTCAATAAAACAGTTATTTAAAGCAATAATGTCGAACAACATTATTTAAAATGGTATAACTTTTTTTATTTATAAGCCATTTTAAATTAAACAAACACTAAATGTTAAATAAGGCTTGCAACAAAAAAACAGCAGTGAAAACTGAAATTTAATGACACAAACAGACAATAAAATAGATAAAAAATATTTTTGGTTCTTATAGTATTATTAAATTTCACTCAAATAACAATTATGCAGAGTGACACCGTATGCACGCGGAAAAAGAAAAAAAAATAATGAAAAAAAAAATAACGTTTAAACGACATCAGAGTTGCTCATCTGAACTCCGCAACTTTAAGGATAAGTTAATTTGTTCTGCGTTTTCCGCCCATTTCCAATGTCTCTACATTGCAAGCAATTTGGTGACAAAAACACAAAGCCTTTTTTTTATTTAACTAGACCAGTGAAAGATATATTTAAAAAAAACCCATATATGATTATTTTGGTTTTGGTTTTTAATTGGATTGATCCCGAATTATTCACGAATCTATAGAATATAAATAATTGATAATTAAACAATTCCAACGATAATGCTGTAAAAGGTAAACAAAGAACTAGAAAAGAACTGATAACCTTCAAATAGCTGAACATATTTTTTCGAAGTTTTTGATTAAGTCACCTTTCAAACAAAAAAGACTTAAATCAAAATATCTTCATCAATACTTATTTAGAAAATGTAAAAAATTGAACGTAGCGGGACGCGAATCCACGCCTCCTCCATTCGCTCTGACCACTAAGCCATACGTTCTCGTCAATTTGGTTAAAAAAGCTTCATCAGTTTGCGAGCTACGATGCCACAAACAGACATACAGATACACACATATAGAGACACGTCTAGCTTATACCCATCTATTTTCGTCATTAGTTAAATATTAAAGGATTTATTTAACCAAAGACGAAAATAGTTTTATTATTATATATATTATGTTATATAATAGGAATACTATAATAGGAAGCTCGCTTTTAGTGATGTGAGTTCAGGATTGCACATTGATACTGGTAATTACCTACAGTGTATAGTTAGAAAGTTTCACAAACTAACTCGGTTATGTTTCACAAAGTGAACCTAATGGATTTAAAACGTCCTTTTATATCGTGGATGAAATAAAACAAAGTTGTTTTTAAAACAAATATTGGTTTATAGAAAAATCATGATAGTATTGAAAAATCATAATAAATGTGTTTGTGAGGATGGATGTTTTTCCACTTTAACGCAAAAACCTCTGTACAGATTTAGATGAAATTTTCCAGCTGCTATATCAAAATAATATAGATTAAAGTTTATGCAAAAAAAGTTTAAGTTAAAAAAAAGTGGATAGCTAGTTCATTTATAAATGAAAACCACCATATATTGTAGCTTTTTCAGTATAGAATAATAAATGTTCATATGTTTTATTCACTACAAACACACGATACGCGCATTTCGCTAACCATTTTTATAAATTTTATATTAACATTATAGGCAAAGCATACGGCCGTAAACGCGACTATTGTGGGTTCTATTACCATTCAAGGGAATAAATTAATTTATTTTTCCTCGCTCTGCTGACAACGCAAAGCGCGGTGTTGAGATCCGTGCTATATGATAACGTAATCATAGTTTCTATGTTCTTTGAAAATAAACTAGCATTTAATAATGTTCAAAGTTTCCAACCAGTGTACGAGTACAATAATTGATATGGTTTTCTTTTAAATAATCGTATTATATAATGAATCAAATTTAGTTTTCATCTTTACTAGTATAATAAAGCGTAAGAGTTTGTTTGTTTGAATGCTAAGATCTCGGAATCTACTGATCCGATTTACTTTTTTTTTCTTTTGTATGAAAGCTGCAATCCTCAGGTGCGCTCAGGCTATATAACATTAGTTGGCCAGTACGTAAGTACATTGTACTACAAAAACATTTGATATCATTAGTCCTTAAAAAAAGTGTTTGACACCCTATGTATAAATAAGTAAAAATAAGGTATTTTTTGACAAAAAGTTATTGAAAATTATAAGGTATGATTTTACCATTTTTTTATTCCACATGAATATTAAAACTTATAGCGAAAGTTGTTCCATCCACCAATTACGAGATGATTGTTGCGACGTTCTTGTTATTGGTGCAACTAGCAGTTTGTTGCACCAATAACAAGTGCTTGCACTTTTCGGAATTATGTAAACAAATTCTTCATGATTGAAGAATATCTATCGGCAAATGCCGAGTAAATGGGCGAATCCGCGAGTGGGCCGCTAGTGTATAATAAATACATCACTTTTACGTGACAATAAAATTCGGTTGTTAGGCGTCAAAGGAATAAAATTCACATTTGCAGAACTTTTTCTCACCTGCTTTACTTTATTTTTGTGAATTTATATAAGCCTAAGAGTCGATAGTAGAAGGACCTTCGTTATTTTATAAAGCCGGAAAGTTTCTGTGGGCATACACCCAACACCAGTAAGTACTATTATGGAATATAGAGTTACCTTGGCAGCTATTAAAAAACAACTGGTAGGTAACTTAAAAATAGGTACCTAAGTTACGTTAAATTATAAAGCTATTTTTTTAAATGTTCTTGGAAATGATATTAGAAAAGATGCAAAGATGTAAAGGCACTTAGCATTGGTTTTAGCCCTCCGACGAACAGACACCTCTAAACTGTAATAAATTACAAGTGCTTACAAATCTAATATACTAAAGTGTGATAAATATTATTTGCTCCTTATATGTTCGTAGGCGCTTATAGCTTATGGGATTTGGGGGTGTCTGACTGGGAGCTATTACTATGCTTTGTGTCTGGCTATGGACAATGTAATTTCTAATATTATTCCCAAAAAAAAATTAAAAAGAAATTGAGCTTTATATTTTATGAAAGTTAGGTACTATTTTTTGCATCTTAGTTACAAAATTTTTTATTATTGAATAAATAACTGATTTAATTATAATTTTTTTACAAATTGTTACCATATTTATTTAAATTAAAATAATATAGTAAGACCTCTAGTGAATCTAATTTGATCGTCAAATAGTTTAACTTTACAAATTCAGGAAGAACATTACTATTATAGTCGAGAACCGCCATTTATTATTGGTGCAAATAATAAAATCGATTCGATAGGGCGCCTACCAGGCTGACGGCATTCTGAGAAATGCTTGTTTTACTGAATTTATGAGGGTACTCTGGCGCTTAGAGAACTATGTATATATATTATTTTTGATTATTTATCATATCCACCATCAAATATACGTATGTACGAGTAAGTAATAGTTACATGTTAAACATGTTATCCAAAACAAAATCTTTGAAAAAATTCAAAAATGGCAAAAATACCAAAAATATATAAAACAGCAAATCTCTTGATCCAATCAATCAAATTCTGGGGTTTTATAATATTTGTTACGATTATATAAATACAGCAAATAAAGAGTAGTAAAAAAAACTTAATTTAATTTTGTATGAAGTGAATTACAAATAATAGTGTGTAATTATATGTTTCTATAAAAAAGCACCTAAAATTCAGTTTTCGATTTTTGTTCATTATTTACATTACAAGTTTTCACTTCGTCCGTCCCTTCCTATAAGTTTTGATTGCATTGATTTCATATAAAATGCAGCGGAACGGTGCACTAATGCACTAAATCTTAAAATAAAATCACTTAAGATAATTCCATGTTTTGAAAAGGGAAAATAAACTCTTTTATAATTTATTAATAAATTACTGTATAATATATTTTCTTTGTCTTAAATTCGTGTTATTTTATGGCAACATTATTTGGTCAAAAAAAAATTAAGATTTAGTGATTGGGCAAAGCAAATAAAATGGGAATCGTAAACAGAGATAGGATAAGCAATTCAGTAGACATGTTTTCGCATGCTCCTCCGGGATTCCACTAAAGTGGTAACGTCTGTAAATGTGGCACGTTTATGTACCAGTCAAAACGAACTAACAGTTTATATAATATGCTCGTCTTACTGAATTTGGGACAGAACTTTATTATTCAGCTTAGCTTATATTTTTTAAGTTAACGCTATATATCGCACATAGTGTGGTAGGCAGAGGGAACCTAGTGTTAAAACACTGCGATAACCATTTTTATTCTTGATTTCTGGAGTGGCGGAACTCATCGCCGCAGCTCGTTATATTAGTTTATTGGATGGAAATACTTATTATTATTTACCTCTTAGCTTATAATTAATTAATAGGTGTGTTTGGAAAAATAATGCAGAAATTCCATATGCTTACAGTCACAGGTATAAAACGATCTATATAAAATATTATAAAAAAGGATTCAATGAAAAGAAAAATGGCTTTTCTTTATTAACCGCATAAGCTATTTTCATTAGAAAAACAAAAAAAAATCTTATTAGACATGTCAACGGTCGAAGAAATATTGAAGTATACATACATGTACATATCAAAATTGTCAGCTGATCTCATAAATTTAAGTGGAATTTAGATTAAAGTTTTACGATATAGTGTAATAAAATATATAATATATATACAGACATTTTCCTGTATATGATGCATAAATTTAACGACTTTTCCAAGCAGACGTGTTTTATGTACTTACATTGTTTCTTAAAAAAAAACCTATTTCGTTCGGAGTATCTATAAAGTTTAAATTTTATTTTAGTGAATTCCATTTGTCCCCCATAGTTCAAACGTCATAATGTATTGCAACTGTCTGTGTCTCTTCATTGGTTCGTATAATAATATATTAGTTATTATTATTTTCTTAATAAATAACATTCACCACTTTTGTATAATTATATCGACTTCTTTTCGCCCTAAAGGATGTCTGGAAGAGATGGCTACTTAGCCAAGAGATCGACTTTTATATATTATATTTTTTATGGCTTATACAAACTGTTTAGGTCCATAATATAATAGTATACAAATAAATTATATATAATAACATATAAAAATATATGATAAATGCTTTAATAATAATAATGGATTGAAATAGTAAGGACAATTTATTTCAAAGACATAGATACATATGCCGACACAGAATTAAATAAAAAATATCTTTATAAAAGATTCTTGAGTTCACTACAGCATCTCGATGGCCGTTACTTGAACCGAAATGCCGTTTTTAAACATTTTATCGGTGCTTTACAGTGGTGGTATTGGTTTAAATGTAGCTAAATTCTATACTGGATAGGATAAAACGTCGGAGTGAGTAATGCTCTTATACTTTTAATTAAATACTTGCTTTAGTCATTCGAGTTAAACACTGCAGTGGCCACTTAAATTTATTTCCTATATTTTTTTTTACATATGGAGAATGTTAGAAAGTGGAGAACGGAGTGTCTTAACTCTAGGTTCCCTCTGTCTATCCTGCTGTGTGCGGTATACAGCGTGAAACTGATTTAATTTTAGTGAAGTCTACAATTTGTACCTTCCTACACCTCCCACATTTATACGTCTAGAACATTAAAAACAAAAAAATATGTACAACCATTTTATCCACACGAATTCACAAAACAAACAAACAACAACCACAACAAATTTAAACAATTTATAATAATGTAATATTAAAATGTAATTCGAAGCTATAAATCAAAAGAATAATTAATTATATATATCACTTCGAGTACGTTATTAATTACATCGTCTCTAATTCAACCCACGTTTTTGCATGTGGTGATCACATAAGCTAATATGGTGGAACCACTCCCTTCCTAATAGATTACTGGCTATTATTTCTATTTAAAACTTGGTTATTTCTCATTCAGGTTTTACGAAGTTTTATCTCAGTTAAACTTGGTAAAATTTTGTGTGAGTTTAATTTTTTTAATGACTGACAATCGTGATGGATTGATCGAGTGTGTGAGTGTAAACGTGACAGGTTGTGAGTTCGAATTCTCGCTCAAGGAAATGAAATATTTAATATTTTGATTTTTTTGCTCTGATGTTGAAGCAGAGCGCGATATTGAGTTCTGCCACTAAATACGCAATGCCTCTGGAATGCGGCGGTAATTGGAAAGCGGAGTGTCTTAACACTACATTCCCTCCCTACCATGCCATATTCAGGACACAGCGTGAAGCTAAAAAAGACTTACAACCCCCAGGCCCGACCCACAAAATTTCTAATTGTCGAATTTAAATGGTGGGATTAACTTTTTGTATGGTTCAAATACAAACGTATTAGTAACGATAACTCTTAAACTAGCCGACTTGATGATAAAGTTAGATTAAATTAAGTTATTTACTTAAACTTAACTTTATCAATCAGTTTAAGTTATTTGAATAAAACAAAATTTATCTTTTCCACAAGACATTCTCGCCGTAATTTACAACACAGGCGAAACATATTGTTGTATGAGCGCTAATTAGCGAAATGAGCTTTAAAAAAATTATTTCAGGAAAAAAAAATATCACAGACCTGAGAACTTTCATTAGCCCTAATGATCATGAATTTACCTTTTTTTTCATGTTTGTTTTCTTGAGACCATTTAAAATCCATTAAATTTACTAATTATGTAAGCTTTTACTAAAGTGGAGTAAGTATACTACACATTTTATACTTATGTATGAGAAAATTATTATTTATATATTTTAATATACTTCTTAAGAGGCAAACTGAGGCAAAGCGCGGCGTTGAGTTCCGCTACACAACAGTCAATGCTTCCAGCATTCTGCGGAAAGTGGGGAGCGGAGTGTTTAAATATTAGGCTCTGTCTGCCTATCTTGCTACATGCATGCATGTTTTATTTTTTTTATTTTTCACTGTATGGGATACAGTGAAAAATAAAAAAAATAAAACATAAATATGTTTTCTTGTATATACTTTTAAATGTGAATGAATATAATGTATCAACTATGTTTTAAAATAAAATAAATATTAAGTAACTGCAAAATCGACTGGTTGTGGGATTGCTCCCCACTCGGGGAGTCCCCATTTACTTAAATTTATAATTCCATTTTTTCGCTCTGGTGTCGAGGCAAAGCGCGGCATTGGGTTCTGCCACTCAACACGGGGAACAGGGTGCCTTAACACTGGGATCCCTCAGCCTACTCTGCTATGTGTGGGATACAGCGTGAAGCTGATTTATCAATTTATTAAAATAAATAAATTAAATTAATTTATTTTAAATCAATTTATTTTAAATAAGTATTAATTCTATTAGCATCACGCTGTATCATTCACACAGCAGGGTAGGCAGAAGAAGCCTGGGAACCTAGTTTTTAGAAGTGTATAAGACACTTCGTCCCCCATTTCGCGTCGGCGGAACTCAATACTGCAATTATCCATGATATACATATTTTTTTATAGTAAAAATATAAAATTGATGTATAAATATTTAAAAAAAAAACAGAACACCTACTGAAATCTACCGTAATTCAGTTATTTCAGAAGCTTGAGCTAAAAGTTTTAAAAAAATCTCGTACAGACCACACAATACCTTTTGTTTTATGTCACAAAGCGTCACTAAAATTAAATTAAAGTTGGTGCACGTTATTTGATTTAGTTTTAAATATCAAAATGATTTCATTTAAATTATTTAATTTACAATTAATTTTGTATATTAATAAATAAATAATAAAAATGATAAGTATTTTCTATTTAGGCAGTCGTGGTGCAGGGACACACGGATATGACTGTAACGCGATGGTTGTGGGTTCGATCCCCATTCGAAGGAATGAATGATATTTAGTATTTTCATCCGCAACTTAACACGTAATGCCCCTAGAATCCAGCGGAAAGTAGGGAGCGACATGGCTGAAAAAAAAAACACACCATGCATACATTTTACATAACGCAATTTAATTTTAAATTGAATCGAGTTAAAGGTTAAAAATAATATTTATAAATAGATATATGTATGTATGACATAGTATATTTTTGGAAATAATATTAACCGCGTCAAATTAGCTTCTCCGAGAATATGTCAAAGGGTTCATTAATTACGTGTGTGAGTTCTCACCCTTTGTTCGGTAGTTCAAAGAAGTTTAACTATATCGTGACGAGATCAATTATCACTTTATGTATGTATATACCTTATTGTAATTATCGTTTATGCTATAAATTAATCAGCTTCACGCTGTATCCCGCACTTAGAAGGATAGGCAGAGGGAACCTAGTGTTAAGACACTTCGTTACCCACTTTCCGCCGAGTTCAGGAGGCATTGTGTGTTAAGTGGCGGAACTCAACGCCGCGCTTTTGAATGGACACCAGAGGGAAGACATAGACACATCAATTTAAACAAATAATTATGTATATTATATTATACATATAGTTACACAATACTATTTTTACAATATTGAGACCGGTCGTGGCACAGGGGACAAGTTTGCGACTGTAAACGCGACAGGTTAAAGGTTCGAATCTCGCTCGAGGAAATGAAATATTTCATATGTTCACTGTGCTAACGAGGCAAAAGCGTGGAATTGAGTTCCGCTACTCCTGTCACAATAATAAATAATGCTTTATTCAGTAATTAAAGTTTTTACACAAGGTTCCCAAGTTCCCTTTGCCTAACTCTGTTATGTTGAATACAGCGTGAAGCTACAAAAAATATGTCAATATCTTTAATATTTGTGTATAGAGTGGAATATATGAATTAAAATTGGGATTATGATTATTAATATAAAATCTTTAGATTTTCTGTACTAATACTTATATATTTTGGATGCCTAAGAATAATAAGAGATGAATAAGAGAAGGAGAAGACTTCCCCAGGGGTTGTTTCCAGTATCGGAGATATCGCGTTTTTATTTGAAAAAACTTTGATGCTGTAAATTACGACGATCACTCAAAGTCATGTGTGAGAGAGGCAGGGCAGACACGGGATGGAGGAATTTTTACTTATCACGCCCATATTGCTTGACGTTCTGTTTATTTTGCATTGCTTTATAGTGTTTTAAATAGGCAAAAGTAGGTTATACATAACGGTAAACGCGAGAGATTTTGGGTTCGTTTCCCACTCCTCGAGTATATGAAATATTTAATATTTTCATTTCATCGTTTTGGTAACGAGGCAAAGTTCAGCGTTGAATTCACTCAACACGTTTTTATTTTTTCAGTTTAATGCATATAGCAGTTTGCGTAGGATGTGATGGGAAATTAGTGTTAAAGCACTCGTTTCCCCATTAAGATATTACAGTTTCTTACTTGCCATCGAATTATTGATGCATTGCGTGTTGAGTGGGGGAACTCAACGCCGCGTTTAGCCTAGGCCACAGAGCGAAGAAACAAATATAAATTTAAATTAATATTTCATTTCCTCGAGTAAGTATCTGGCCCAAAGCCAGCCGCTTTTACAGTCACGCTTTGTCCCCCTGCGCCATGACTGGCCTCGCAAAAAAATATACTCACACTATATTTACTGCCTCTATAAAATTGGGCAAAAGTCAAAAACAAGATGCAAAAAATGCAAAAAAGTCATTTGCGGAGAACAAAATTTATATATGCCAAAGCTGTTTCTTGCCGACTTTTATGTTTTTGATGTTTGTAAAATATTAAAAGAATAGTAGAATATATTAATATTTTTTAATATTTTAATTTTCTTTTCAATTATTTCAGAAAAAAAATGTAATGTTCACTTTTTTTTTTATTTGTAGAATAAGTTCAAGATAATTTTTATTTTCTAAAAAAAATCACTACTTAATAATTACTTACAATTATTTATTTACTTAATAATTAAAATCTATTGTAAAAAAACTAATTAAACGAATTTTACATAAAAATATGATATCTTTTAGAGTTAATATAAATAGTTAATAGAAAACCGGAAATACCGGAGAGGGAAGATAGGGTTGTGATCTAGGATTCCATAACACAACAAAATTATGCCAATGACAAACAGTAGAGCACAGGTGTGCTATCAGTAAACTTACATGAAATATATTTTTTCTGCGTCATATATTTGTAATATTTTTTTATTATGCAATCCTCTTTAAAATTTTATTTCAAATACTATGTAAATAATAATACTCAATACTTAATATTTATTACTAATAACATTTTTGTTTTCAACTTTATATTGTATTTATATATTCCGCACACTACAAGATAGGAAAAGGGAACCTGTTACCCCAATGTTTATCATAATTTCTGGCTCATTAAAATATTAAAGTACTTTCTCTACCTAGCATCGACTTTAAATTATAAAAAATATTAAATTCACTTTAGTTTTGTTTTATAACATAGAAAAAACACCTTACACTATACATTTAAACAGTCGTCCTAACGAATTCATCCTATTTATAAAGCAACGTAACGGGTGAAAAGTCAAATATTCTATGTAACGCCGCGAACGAGTTTGACTTCACGCTTTTCATCACATCACATTTCGCTTTGGCAAACTTATCAACGAACGGCTTCTGGAATAAGAAACACTGCATGTTTCTGTAATGTAAAATTTCTGTTTCTGTTTCTTGTTCTGTTTCTTTGAATGTCATATAAGTTTTGAGATTGGTCTAAGACAATAGTTGTGCAGTTATACAGTTGTAAAAATGTTTTTTTTTTATCAAACTGACAAATACTAGTATGTAAAGAAACCAGTCGTGGCGCAGAGGCACAAAGTGTGACTGTAAAATCGACTGGTTGTGGGTTCGATCCCCATTCGAGGAAATTAAATATTTATTTACATTTATATTTTCATTCCTTCGCTCTGGTGTCGAGGCAAAGCGCCGCGATGAGTTTCGCCACTGAACAAGCAAAGCCTCTATCGGGAATTCGATGGAAAGCCACCCCCAACACTAAATTCCCTCTACCTACTCTGCTGTGTGCGGGATACAACGTGAAGTGAAGTGAACTGATTCTTTTTTATTTAGTTTTAAATTCAATTCTACTCGAAATATTTTAAATATATCTAATTTCAGAAGGACTATACAGTATTTTAAAATTAACTTTCTCCTATTCCTCCCCTTGACAACAAAATATGGTATAGTGAAACAACAATTAAACCTTCAATATTAATTGTTTGTAGCAGCTACTTTTAAAAGAAAATAAGACAAATAACTTAAGCTTTTAAGTACAGCTCTCATATTATTATAATAAAAGCACTGTAAAAATAATATTTGCTTCTCAAACTATAAATGGAATGGAAGCAGCAGTATTCTGCCTATGATTTTATTTGTAAAGTTGGGAGTAAAAATTGTTAAAAGTTTTTAGTTCCACATAATTTGAGAAGCAGAGGCCGTGGAATGAGCTTTTTTAAAGTGAAATAGTGCTTCATAATATAGAAAAAATAAGATTGCTTTTGAAATACATTGGAAACTAAAGATTTAGCCAATTCAATAAAACAGTTGTATGAAATAAATGTTATAGTAGCAAATTTCTCGAACTAAGTACTTTAAATTGATATAACTTTTTTATTTATAAACCGATTGTAATAAAACAAACCCGGTGAAGTTGATTATGAGATTAGCGTGAACAAACGCACAGACAAACAGACAATAATTTTTAAAATCATTGTTTTGGGTTCTATTACATTAATAAAGCCCCTTCGTATAGACACTGATCCATTACGATTTTGTTATAAGTATTGGTATGAATTTACATTGTTCCTTTTTTGAACGTCAAATAATTTATCACCGGTTCACAATAACCGGCGTAAAACTAAGCGGGACTTTTTTTGTACAAATCGCCACACTAGAACTATCGCCATACATGACGATATTTCAAAAAAAAAAAATGATGATGACGGAGAGTTTAGTTATCTATTTCTGTGTTATCTATTAATTATATTTACCGAAGTGAAAGAGGAAAATTTATTCCGTCTCGCTTAAAATTCTTGCCAGCTTTATAAGTTTTGATAAGGTCTATGAAGGCGCGGGTTCGAGTCCCGCTGCGTTCAAATTTTTATACGTTTTTTAAATAAGTATAAGGTCTATGAAGTTTGTGTGAAGTTAAATTTAATTAAAAAATTAAATTAAATTAGCTTCACGCTGTATCCCGCACACAGCAGGGTAGGCAGAGGGAACCTAGTGTCAAGACACTCCGTTCCCCACTTTCTGCCGAATTGTTGGAGGCATTGCGTGTTCAGTGGCAGAACTCAACGCCGCGCTTTGCCTCGACACCAGAGCGAAGAAATGGAAATATAAATTTAAGTAAATATTTCATCTCCTCGAGTGGGGATCGAACCCACAACCAGTCGGTTTTACAGTCACACTTTGTGCCACTGCGCCACCACTGGCCTCAAATTTAATTGAATTTAATTTGTTAATCTTAATCAATAACTCTCACCATTAAAATGGCTGAGTTATATATAGGCAGGAATTCGTATATTATAATTTTGCCCGACGGAAATAAATGTGTACTTAGTCGTACATATGTGGGTGGCACAATAATTTCTCATAATATAATTTACTTCGCGAATGTAACAAATGCTTTGGATTTAAACATCTCGGTTATTTTTATATGAGGTATTGCGGTTTTTTATTCATTTAATTTTTCTCCTTTGATAAATAGGTTGAATTTATTTGAAGTCTTGGGATAAAATAGTACCTACTTCGATTCGACGATCGTAATACTATAATGTAATACTGGCCATTGTGGCGTAGTAAGATAGCGTCTGAGTAATCGTGGTGATTTTGGGTTTAATCCCCATTCGGGGAAGTGAATTAGTTTCATTTTCCTGCTATACGCGATTAGTCTACTAATCGCGTTGTTAAATTCCGTCATTCAACACGCTTTGTTTGAGAACTTGGGCGAAAACTGGGAAACTTAGGTCACATTCCCGTGACTCGTTCACGGGATCTCCGTTCGCCTGACTCTTTTAATGTGCTATGTACGGGATACAGCGTGAAGCTAATTTTTTTTTGATAATTTACCAACGTAATCTAAATATAATAATATTGTTTTAATATTTTTTGCTACATACATATCATATTTCAAAGTTCCTGTATTGCCTAGACGATAAATTCAATTCCGACCGACCAGACCTCGTTGTTCCATCATGAGAACAATACAGAACCAGGAACATTATTGCTTTTATCCACTTAATTGTGTAAGAGAATTTTAAATCGAAGAAATAGTTGAACATTTTGTACTGTGAATTCCCTATGTATGTAGGTACAGAGGCTTACTTATATAGGGCTTAGGAGTCTAGTCCACATCTACTAGCGTCGATTATTACCTTTGCTAGAATAGATGCTAAGATTATTTAAGATATTGGATTATTTAAGATGTTAAAAGTTTGATAAGAAAAGAGGCCAGTCGTGGCACGGAAGCACAAACATGCGGCTGTAACTAGACAGGTTGTAGGTTCAATTTTCACCAGGGCGAATTTATTGTTTTTATCCAATTAATCATGTAAGTCCAAGAAATGGTTGAAAATTTTGTGTTGTGAATTTCCTTCGTATGCAGGTACCTACATAGGCTAACGGAGTCTAGCTCACATCAACTAGGCTTAGGGTAAATATTTGTACTGGTTCGATTGTTACCTTTGCTGGAATAGAAGCTATGATTATTTAAGATGTTTGCTGAGATAAGGGAAGATCAGGTATAGATTTGCGTTAAATGATTATTTATGTTGGAAGTTTGATAAGAAAAGAGGCCAGTCGTGGCGCAGGGGCACAAGCGGGCCTCTTTAAACGAGACAGGTTGTAGGTTCATTTCTCTCTAGAGAAAATTAAATATGTAATATTTCCTCTCTTCTTTAACAAGATAAAGTGCGAAGTTCAGTTCAGATGCTCAGCAGCAATGCACCCAGAATTAGGCGGAAAATGGGCAGCGGCAGTGGCTTAAGACTATGTTTCCTTGTTCGCTTTGTTTATCCTGTCTTATGCGGCATACAGCGTGAAGGTACAAAATGGGAAGTCATTAATAATTTCAGAAATTTCATTTTAAAAAGTGGAAAATTGAATAATTTATTAGTTTTTAAGTATGACGCAAACTCGTCAGTTGTGCGAGATATACTGGCAAAACTCATGGTAAAGAAATCTCTAGAAAATATAATTTAAAAGTAAAGAAGTACTGCGAACTTACCACCGAATTGACCAGATAAAAGTTAATTTCGTAGTAGAAGTAGAAGCGAAAGATTCAAAACCGGGATCTCTTTATAATGATTTATTTGAAAAGATTTCGGTCTGTCTAGAATTATTATCAATTTATTTCTAGAACTTACTTCTAAGACTTCATATTCTTCTTCTACGATACTATTAGAATCGCTTCGTATCTGGTGAGATCGAGGGTAAATGCGTGTAAAGATGGGTTTTTAAACCTATGATTTGAGTACACTGCTCTAAGCTGCCTTGTAACGCGATGGACCCGGTGATCAGACATTAAATCCATGCAATGTTTTTTTTTTTTAAATAAAACTAAACAACACTCAGCGGGGAGCCAGAGAGAACGGAGCCCCTAACGCTACAATCTCTACATACCTCTTTCGCCTCGTTCACGTCATCAACCTTTTCTTTTTTTTTTTATGGAAAAGGAGAAGGCAAACGAGCGTTCGGGTCACCCGATGATAAAGTGATTACCGCCGCCCACGACCTCGTGCAACACCAGAGGAGGTACTGGTGCGTTGCCGGCCTTTTAGGTGGCCTTTTGGTTGGTAGTCTTCATACATGCTCTTCGGGGGGTCCTCATGCTTTTTACGTGACCTTCCTTCAGTATCTTTGATACTACTGTGTTTTCGAAGGTCAACCGAGGTCTCCTCCTTTTTTTAAATTCTTTTTATCTATTTTTTGTGCCCTTTGCAAACCGGATAGCAAGAGCGAATAAAAAGTGTTACTATTACCTACTACTATTGTGTGAATAGTAAATAGGTGAAAGCCTAGTGCCGTTAGACAAAAAATATATAAATTCTTTATTTAAATAAAGTTCGTCGTGGCATAGGGTACTAGCGAACGACTGTAAACGCAACGGTTGTGGGTTCGATTTCCATTCGGAGGAATGAAATATAGAAGCTTATATTTTCTTCTTTCTGATAGCCAGGCAATGCGCTTCGTTAAGTTCCGCCATTTAAAGAACAGATGTTTCCTAATAGTAATCAAAAATATTTATGTCTTTTTTGTTTTATTTTATATGCAATTCACCGCGTACTCAAAACCTATATATAGTGTACTTCCTGTAGACCTACAGTTATGAAATTTAGAACTAAGTAGGATCTTATAATACAAATGGGGAAAATAAAAAAATAAGTGTATATGCCCACAAACTTAAGATAATTCCCAATCACAATCCTGAAATTGGTACAGAACCTTCTGTGGGCGAGTCCAAGTAATATTATTTTAATCTATTTGATTAAATAATTAAATAAACTTTTGGTGTAATATTTTATTAGATGTTAAGACAAAAAAAAAGAAAAAAAATCAAAACCATTGCATTTTAATACGAGAACTTTACGTCCACAAAACAGCAGGTTAAAATCATAAACTTTTTCAAGTTGACTTATATTTAAAATATAAGCTCAAAATAAGTTTCGACTAGGAAGATGGAATGGAACCAGATTTTCTCTATATATATAAATAATTTCTCTATATATACTATGAATTTACCCCGCTGAGTGCAATCTGCTGTCCAATGCAAAAGTTTGCGGTATCGAACTTTTAATATTGTTTTAAATTTCTTTTGCATACTTATTTATTTCTCGCCACCAATACGCCGCGCGCCGATGCAAAGGAGATTATAGGAAGAAAATATTGAGGATGATGTAGAGACGCATTTATATATTTTCTTTAAATTTTTGAGGCCGCAGAGGCACAAAGTGTGGCTGTAAAATCGACTGGTTGTGAGTTCGATTTTCACTCGAGAAATTTAAATATTTATTCAAATTTATTGTATCATTTCTTCGGTCTGACGTTGAGGCAAAGAGCGGCGTTGAGATTTGCCACTCAACACGCAATATCCCAGAATTCACCGATAAATGGGGACCGGAGTGTCGTAACACTAAGTACGTACAAGAAATACTTTATTTTTCATGGCACTTGTTATTTATTAACTATGATCAAAATATAGTTGAATTTATTTGAAAACGTGTCATATCCCACAAACTGCTGCAAATTGATATTTCTTGTTCAAAATATTTTCCATTGAAGTAGTATTCATTAAAATTAAAGTTTTTTCAGAGGATTGTGTAAACACATTTTACCACTTTGGAAATATTGTACTTTGGAATTATATTTAGAAAAATTAATATTGATGAAAAATTACGATTTTACAGATCTATATATAAATACTTCAAATTATAGGTAATGTGGTTTCCGCCAGCTGAAAAGTAATAGATATTGATTAGATAAGGTAGCGCCTACTCTACTGTTTTTATCAAACATGTAAAAAAAAAATATTATATTATTTTAATTTGAGGCCGGTCGTGGCGCAGTGGCACGAAGTGTGACTGTAAAACCGATTGGTTGTGGGTTCGAGCCCCACTCGAGGAGATGAAATATTTACTTAAATTTATATTTCCATTTCTTCGCTCTGGTGTCAAGGCTAAGCGCGGCGTTGAGTTCTGCCACTCAACACGCAATGCCTCCAAAATTCGGCAGAAAGTGGGGAATGGAGTGTCTTAACACTAGGTTCCCTCTGCCTCTGCTGTGTGCGGGATACAGCGTGAAGCTAATTTTTTGATTTTTTATATTATTTTAATTACATTTCCTTAACAGATAATGCTATTGTTTTATGTAACTAAATACATTATTTTAGCTTTACAAACTTTTTTTAATTAAAAAATAAAAAGTTATGAAGGTGAAGTTCTAAAAATATAATATTTTTACCTGCAATAATATAATCATAATCAAGAAAATCGAATCATTCGATGAGTTAACAAACGAAAAATCAAATATGATCTAAGATGGCATAATGCCGGAAATTGAAAATCGTCAAATGAAGGACCTTTCCAGGTCTATATTGAATATAATAAAATTATTTGAAAATTTCATTATTTCTTACTGTTTTGTACATTGAACGCCTTCAATTTAGCTGATCTTTGATCTTTTTTTTGTATTTTTTATTATTATATAGAAAATTGTATGAAAATATCGGAAGCATTGCCTTGTAATGTTAATAAAATATAGAATATAAATCTCAAGACAATACGTAGCAGTTACTGCAAGAAGATAAGAAGTGTACATAGGTTTAAGCATTTTTAACACATACATTTATTTATTTAGGAAGGCCAGTCGTGACGCAAAGTGTGTCTGTAAAACCGACAGGTTGTGGGTTCAATCCCCACTCAAGGAGATGAAATATTTACTCAAATTTATATTTTCATTTCTTCGCTCTGGTGTCGAGGTAAAGCGCGGCGTTGAGTTCTGCCACTCAACATGCAATGCCTCCAAAATTCGGCAGAAAGTGGGGAACGGAGTGTCTTAACACTAGGTTCCCTCTGCCTACCCTGCTGTGTGCGGGATATAGCGTGAAGCTAATTTAATTTAATTTTTTTAATTTATTTATTCAATTTATGACATTTATAGGCTATATCTAGCATGGATATTTTTTTTAAGGAATATCTTTTTATATTGATTATTATTTTCATTATTATAGCTACGATATATTTAATATTATACCTAAACATTTGAATTTAATATTTTCCAAATATTTAATACTTTTATTTCTTCAAAGTCAATAAAAAAAAACGGAGTGTCAAAGTCAATACACAGTAAAAATGCCACTTGTGCCTCAAAAAAAAAAGAATGCCTCTAGATTTCAAAACGGAATGTCTTAATTAGGTTACCTGTGCCTACCAAAAAGTTTACTCAAAAATAAAGTCAACATCAATTACTGAAACACGTGGATCAACTTGATTACAAAAACGTAACTGATCTACAATTTAAGAAATATTACATTGTTCATACAAATAGAGAGATAAAAATATCAATAAAAACGAAAGTACGAGATGACATACGTAAGCTTCTTAAAGAGAAAGATATTATTTTATATAATTTATAAAATATATCCCGATGTACGCTAATGGCTCATCTCATTATTCTTTGAGTATCATTCGGAAAGCTCATACTCGTATTACCTCAAGATATTGAAGATTTTACAGGGTGTTCTATCTTATATATTAAAAGCGTTTATCAGGTAAGGATAAGTAAAAGTAAAGTAAATAAATGTCTTATACGCCAACGTAGTCTTAGTATGCTTAATTAAATTTAGAATATAATAATCTACATATATATTAAAAAAAAATATATATATGTTTTTAAAGTAAGATATAGATAAAGCTAGAAAATTTTCATATCCGTTATATTTTGTTTGAATTTTGTGAAATTACTTATAATATTATGTGGTTGTAGAGTTTATTTATTTCTCAAAAGAAATTATATAGCCCTTAATGAAAATAAAGTTATCAATATACATATTAGTATTGATCATTGTGAGCATTTTTAAAAGTAAAATACAGTTTATAAATAACAAAAAGAAAACATTATTAAGTGTTCAATAATACAAAGTAAAAAAATAAAATATGCCATATCATATGCCATCATATGCCATAGAGATATCACAATTTACACACAAAAAAAATACGCTTAATGTGTGAAAAATGTATATCTTAAAATAAATTAGTTGTATTATCTTTGACCATAATCGCTTTAATAAAAGTAAGTTTACTAACATTTTAAAAAGTTATAAGACAGGGCCAGATTCGATATACAATAAATTATTAAATTGCGGTTCGATTATAAATTATAAAAGTATTAACTAATCTAATTAAAGTTAGTTTTTTACGAGGATCATATTTAAATAAACACTAAAGTCAGATAACAAATTGTAAAATAGTAAAAAAAATAAATAAATAAAACAGTCTGTATATGACAAAATTTTGCCTCACGGAATAAATTCACAATTCCTGCATTTAATAGATGTCTTTCAGATACAACGTTTATTTAGAAAACTATTACGTTTTCAATAAAAAGGTAGAAGATGCCAAAAAGATTCGAAATAAAAGTATTTTATTTATACGTTTCGGTTTATAGGGGTGTAATATATGAAGCTTGGCTCCAATATTCTTTTTTTCTCGTTTTACTTAAAAAATGTTATATGGAATAGTATTTGAATTATTTTACTCAAGTCAATTATAAATAAAGGTATTTTTTAGTTTCACGCTTAATCCTGCATGTAGTAGGAAATTTCGGAGGCATTGCGTTCTTAGAGCGGAACTCAACGCCGCGCTTTGAAGATATTAAAAAAATGAGTATAGTACATCAACATAAAGACTTTTAAACTCTTAATGCTATTCTATTATTTATTGCTATTTTATCTACTCTCGCAAAGAGTCACAAGAGTAATGTTTAAATATAAATAAGGAAGTGACAAACAAAAAGCATGCAAAAGCTACATTTTAACATTTTTAATATAGAGAAAAAATGAAATAAAAAATAAATCAATTTTACGCTGTATTCCGCACTCAGCAGGGCAGAGGGAACCTAGTGTCATAAGGCACTCCGTTCCCCACTTTCTGCCGAATTCTGGTGAATTGCGTGTTGAGTGGCAGAACTCAATGCCGCGCTTTTCCCACGACACTAGAGCGAAGAAATGGAAATATATATTTAAATAAATATTTCATCTCCTCGAGTGGGAATCGAACCCACAACCGGTTTTACAGTCACACTTTGTGCCGCTGCGCCACGACTGGCCTCAATATAGATAATTCTGTAAGAACAAACAAATTTACAATATATATATGCATTGCATATGTATATATTAAGAAGAAACCTAAAATCGTCCTTGGAGATTTAGTAATCGACGTTGAAAATCTCCCCAAGGAGCTATACAAAATTCGACCCTCATTACAACTTGACCTCGATAATGTCAATTTGAGACCATCGAAACTTGACTGATAAATAAACATACTGATCTCCTAACGAGGCTGTTTTATTTTTGTAAAAAAATAAATTATAGTTGATATATTTTTCTTATTAAATGTTTTATAATGATTATTAGAATCAATTGATAATAAAATAAATATGTTTTGATTTAGCAGGTAACGTACATACCTACTCTTCTGCTAAAAAATATGGAAATCGTAAGATTTCAGTTCACTCTCAAATTAACTTTCATATATAGGTATGTTCCCAATACGACAGAAAAAAATAAAAGCAAAACGATGATATAGCTATATAGACGTCGCTTTACGTAGTTCTAGACTAATGCAATATACACACAAATAAACACATGAGAATTTATTTGTTCATTTTTGCGCTTAACTTTTTACATAAATTCGAATTGTTACAATGAGATTAAGAAGATACAAAGAGAAAACTTAACTAAATTTAATTTTACTTTCTTTTACAAACAGTTTCAAAATTACAAGCTACAACTACAAGACGAATTAAAACTTATTTGATTTTAATAGTACTAACGTCAACATATGAAATGATTAAAAAAACCTTAATTTTAAAAGCTACGACTTTTGTTGTTGGTTGTATTTTATTTTATTTTCATTTAAAAAATATTAGATAAACTTAAAACTTTTATATACAGCAATATTAAGTACTATTCTTATAATATTAATTATGTATTTATAATAGCAATTGATTGACAGACATTTAAAATATATATATTTAAAATATAACGTATCGTTAGTGAACTCGTGTAAAAGAGGGTAGATTTAGGCAAAAATAATTATAAAAGCAGTGGAATTGTGTCAATCGGGGGTAGTTGCTTGTAGGCAACGGCCTCTATCGGAAAGAAACTCGCGTGAATTATTGTTATTAGGTGATACATATAACTTAATGCAATTATATAGTATCCCCTTCTAAATATTTTAGAAACATATAGACGATGTGTGTTTTTATGGTATTGTTTTTAAAAACGATAACCGCTTGTGATTTCTAACAAAATTATAATATAGGTAATTGGTACGCTGCCAAAAACATTTTTCTTATTCATGCCATCCAAATAGTGATCTAAAATCATTACTTTTAATTAGTTTTGTTTTCATTTGGTGCTGAAGCCTTGTGCTAATTTCGACTCATTAAATTTAATAGCTAAAATTTCATTTCATGTATATGGCAGGGTGCCAGCCTTCCTCGATTGTTATTTTTCATTTTAACAAAAGAAAACAAATTACTGGATGCTATAGAAATACTATTAAAAAAGAATCAGCTTCACGCTGTATCCCACACACAGCAGGGTAGACAGAGAGAACCTAGTGTTAAGACACTGCGTGTTGAGTGGTAGAACTCAACGCCGCACTTTGCCTCGAAACCAGAGCGAAGAAATGGAAATATAAATTTAAGTAAATATATTATTTCCTGGAATGGGGATTGAACCCACAGCCAGTAGGTTTTACAGTCACACTTTGTGCACCTGCGCTACGACTGGCCTCTTATTTTTATATATTATATAACTTATATTATTAATAGATCTCCTAATCATATTCCCTATTAGACCCTGTTATTTTTAAAGTCATTTGATTTTCTTGCATTATTTTATCTAACTTTAATATTCAATCAATTCTTTTTACTTTCTAGATAGCAATTATTATTAATTAACAGTTTGTAATTAGATTTTTTTTTCTTGGTATCAAATATCAACTGTCTAGGTCATCTAAAAGGCTTAGGTTTTAGGGTGAGTCACAAATGTCTGTTTTTTTTTTTTATTAAAAAAAACAGACATATTTGTAACCTTTGGAGTTGTTTTTTTAAATTTAACATTCATTATTACCAGCTAGGGGATGATGACACGCACGCGCGTATGTATGTACGTGCCAATGTAAAAATCTAAGAAACTGCAAAGTGATTTTGAAACACTTTATCCCATCTCATTTGCCTAAAACAACTAAAACAAATCTAAAATATTACGCAAGGTAGTAGATAAAGCTGTAATAAATTATATTTAATAATATGTATACATAATACTTAGGTATTAACATTATGTACGTTGAGATATTAAAAAAAAATGTTAGCAAAAGTGCTTTATTAGATGTGAGGGAATCTTTCACTTAAGGACCACTTGGGGTAAGCCAATTCATAACTGATCAACTTAATTAAATGGTATTATATGTATTATATTTATATCGGTTATTTAGTATACTTATATATTTACATGCATAAAAGGTCTTTACGTTATTTATATAAAACAAGTTTAATTTATATAAAAATCCGTTTTACATAATACAAGGTCGTCCCTTAAGTCTCGTTATGTTTCTTCATATATCTACAGGCCACGCAAGCCGTTTTTATATGTATATTGTTTTATTTCGTATTCAAGAGAAAAACTTATTGGAAAAGTGATTAGCAATCTTGCCTAAAGATAAAGATATAAAATTATATAAAAAATAAATAAAATTTATAAGCGCAAACTAAAATAAAAATAAAAAATGAAATATTAAGCGAAAGTTAAAATTAAAGAGATTATTGACATTTATACACAACTTTACGTTATTTATGTAGCTGATGCTAAACAGTATATTTTTGTTATGAAAATAAATTTATTTAGATTTTTAAATATCATCAGGATTCATTAGGTTAAAACAGTTTTTGTGTAAAACTTCACTTCCTTTAGTTGAAAAAAATATTAAAATGGAGGTTTTATTAGCATTTAAAATTGTATTTATATTATTTTCATATAAACTATTCAAAAGTATACGTGATATTGAATTATAAAAATAGACTCATACCGTAGCGCAGCTGGTATGTAAGTATGGACGTTCTGGCCATTTTGGATTCCATGCTGTGGAAATATGTAGTATTTTTATTTTAATACTTTGACCGCATAAAACGCAATCTCAATTCTCAACTAGAATGAACTTGTTTGCTTTTCACCGACAAGGCCTTATTTTCGGAGAAGCTGGAGAAAAGAAGATCCCTTATCTTTAAGATTTTATTTGTACTTTGACTACTGGGGCCAGTCCTGGCGCGTACAGAAAGTGTGACTGTAAAATCGACTGGTTGTGGTTTCGATCCCCACTCGAGAAGATGAAATATTTATTTAAATTTATATTACCATTTCTTCAAGTTTAAGTGGGGTACGGAGTGTCTTAACACTAGGTTCCCTCTCCGTACGCTGCTTTGTGCGGGATACAGGGTAAAGCAAAATTGATTAGTTTAATATTTATTTATAAACGTCTTATAAGTACTAAATAACCATTACAATAAAACTAAATTATGTTGACAGCATTCTACTATATCGATTATTCCTGTATTTCGTTAATTACTATTCATGAATGCATAGTAGATAATGAAATACTGAACAATATACCTGAATGCTTATATATATATATATATATATATATATATATATATATATATATATATATATATATATATCATAGTATATATATATATCAGACAAAGAACTGACTGCGTTAACGCTCCCCAGAGCAAGGAGATGTAACAATACATATTTTAAAAGTTCGTTCTGGGACTTTTGGGAAGCAAAATAGCACATACTTCCACTAATAGCAATCTGGTAAACTTCAAGATTTCATGAATAGTAATTAACGAGAAACAGAACTATTATAATAGAGTATTGACAATATAATATAGTGTTAGCGTATTCGTTTAAAAGAGGGTAGATTTGGGTGGAAAATAACTATAAAAGCAGTGGAATTGAGTCAACCGGGGGACATCGGATTGGCCCGTCCGCTCCAGTGTAAACACCTCTAACCATCGTGTTCTACAACGGCTCGAGTCATACACTAGTACCATCAAGGAACTTACGACGATTTCGTGCGAAATTGGCTTGCAAGTTTCGCCTGCGCCTGCGCGCAGTGACGCTTCTGCGGCGGTGTAACCATACATCGTACAGTGTACACCACCGCCCCCCCGGACCTCACGGTCCCTTCACGGACCAGAATGACTGTCGTGTAGCGGACGCATCGGCTGGATCGCGCCACCATGAGCGGCCGCAGCGGCACCCATAGGTCACGCTCGCGCTCCCGCTCACGCGCATCCTCGGACGCCAGAGATGAAGGGGCGGGGGATCACCATCCCCCCCGCACCCCCGACACCCGCGCCACGGCTGGACCGTCCACGCAGTCGTCGACGCCCACGCATCCGACGCCTACGCATCCGACGTCTACGCATCTGACGCCCACGCAACCGACGCCCACGCATCTGACGCCTACGCCGCCCACTCCCTGCGCGGCCGGGTACTTGTACGCGACGACTGAAGCCGGCCTGCCCCCCTCCGCAGGCCCCTACCCTAAGAGACCCTCCGAAGAAGAGGCGATTTATCGGACACCGGAGGCGCGTGCTACTCTGCGCGCAATCGGCGATTCGGCCGCCGAGTTAACGGGGGTACCCTCCCCTCCCGCGGGTAGGGCAACCGCCCCCCCGCGCACCGAAGAGACACCACAACGATGTAGGCCCGCTGCCAGGGGTGCCACCCGCCCCCGCCGCCCACCTTCCGCACCCCCGCGCATGGACTTGGAACTGTCGCCACGCTCCGAGCTGCACTCGGACATGCTTGTCGTGGCTGAGTTGCAGAGGCGCGGTGCTCTCTCCAGATCACTAATGGCGCATATTGCTATGTACCTTAATGATCAGGATCGAGAGCTAGACCATGCCAGAGCAGGCGACAGCCCACCCACTGCCCGGGACCAGGAAAGGGTGAGAGAGGTGGTGATGGATACGGCACCCCCTCCGCCGACATCCATGAGACGCCCGCGCCTGTCCGATGGAGCCACGGAAGAGATGACATCAACGAAGAGGCTATGCACCCAGCCTCTTCCTCCGCGCGATCCTCGGATCTTCAGGAGGTCGGAGACAGCTCCAGCCCCCCGGGCCGGACCAACTGTCCCCCCTCCCCCCGCTGTACCAACAATGACGCCGCGCTTTCGCTACACTGCTGTTCAACCATCGCAGCCAGTTGCATTCACTGCTGGTACCCTGGCCGTCGTCACCGGCCCTACCAGTGGAACCACTGGGCCCACCAGCGGGCCCACTGGTGGTACCAGCGGACCTACTGCGAGCCCTGGAACCTTCGCAGACGCGCTCCGAGCACCCAGCTCGAGCCATCCCGCGCAAGCCTTCCCCGCAGCTCCTATGAACACCACTGCTCCACCTGAACCATCGAAGCCACGATTCCCTCCACTGATCGTGGAGGCTCTACCCAACTGGGCGACGCATTTCAAAGCGCTCAGAGAGAAGATAGGAAGAGCACCCAATGCGAGACCTTTCGGAAGGGGGGTCCGATTTACCCCCGGCTCGGAGGAAGAGTACCGCATCATACAGCGGTACCTCTCCGAGCTTGAGAAAGTAGAGAACATATCTTGGTTCTCATATGCACTCCCGGCGGAAATGAGTAGAAAGGTAGCTATCAGGGGGCTACCAACCACCACAACCCCGGAAGAAATCACCGATGCACTGGGGGAACTCGGCTACCAAGCTGAGTACGTCCGCCCAATAAGAGCGAGGAAGGGGAGACCTGGGTGTGTCTTCTTCGTGATCCTGACCAACACCCCCAACCTAGTGCCCGGCATATTCAGCGTGACTGAGCTGATGTACATGCCGGGCATTAAGATCGAAGCATGGAGGAGCAAGAAGGGCCCGGCGCAGTGCCATCGCTGCCAGGCCTTCAGGCACTCCAGCCACGGGTGCCACCGGCGGCTGGCCTGTGTGAGGTGCGGGGAGGAGCACCTCGCCCACGACTGCCCAAGGCCTCTGGAAGTTCCTGCCACCTGCGCGAACTGTGGCGGCGCACACCCGGCTAATCACTCGAAGTGCCCCCAGTTCAAGAGAGAAGTTCGCAATAAGAGGGCCGGCACTGTGGCCCTCACACAAACAGACTCCACGCGAAGACGCACAGCTGCACCCCGGACAGACCCCAACACAGTGGGAGCGGAGAGCCAGGCCACAAACCTCATGGCCCCCGCAAACCCACCCACGGAAAAAACGGCAGGAAGAAGGAAGAAGAAGAGGGGAGGGAAGAGGACCAGGCAGCAGGAGCAGGCCAAGGGTTCCCTACCCACCACCACCGCTGCCGCTACCCAGATACCCACAGCTGCGGCACCTGGAGCCGCACGCACCGCTACCTCCGCTACCAGTGCACCGAAGGACCAACCGGCGCACATCGCGATCGACAGGGCCATCGACACACTAAAGGAGGTCCTCATTGCCTTGAGGGCCGGCCGTGACCCTGTCCAATGTGTCCTGGAGGGCATGAAGACTCTCCTGTGCAATGTCTGAGCAACTCAGGACGCTTTATTGGAACGCCAGGGGTCTCCGGAGGAAAATACCAGTCCTACGTCACCTCTTGCGCCACTACTCTATAGACGTGGCGCTAATCAACGAGACGCACCTCCACTCAGCGTACTCATCCAGCCTGCCAGGGTATCACGTCCTGAGGCTCGACGACACAGCCGAATCTTCCCAGAGGGGACTTCTCATAGCGGTTAGACGGAGCCTGGTCTTTCAGCCGCTGCCCAGCTTCGATACCCAGTCCTTCCAATCGCTGGGTGTCGAGATTATGATAGACGCCAAGCCAACTCGACTCTTCGCCATATACCGACCCAGCAACTACCCTCTGGATCTGGGGGAAGTACGCAGGCTTCTCTCCACCTCACCAGCACTGGCCGCCGGGGACTGGAATGCCCACCACCCGGCCTGGGGATGCCGATCTTCAAACCCGGCCGGCGGAAAACTATACCGCGACGCCCAACGCTCCGGATACCACGTCGAGGGCCCTGAAGAGGCCACGCACATCCCAGACTGCAGCTCGCACCACCCCAGCACCATTGATCTGGCGGTGCATAAGGGGCTTGATGCCCTGGATCTGGAGGTGCTTCCAGATGCCATCGGCTCCGACCACCTACCGGTCCTGGCTACCTTACAAGGCACAAGGGCCCTAGCCAGAGGCCCGCCCTCCAGAGGACGTATCAACTGGGACCGTTTTGAAACCGCGCTCCAGGCCGAACCCACACCATGCTCCGAACCCCTTGTCGACGCCGACAGCGTTGATAGGCTCGAGCGCAACATCACGTCGCAAATTAAGGGCGCGATGGAAGCCGCTACCTCCCCTACCAACTCTCGCGGTCTACCACCTCTTCCCATGTGGCTCCAGGCACTTATCATGAAGAAGAGGAAGACGCGCCTGGAGTGGCAATCAACCAGGGATCCAGCAGCGAAGACGAAGCTCAACGGTCTTGCAGAGCGTGTGAGAGCGGCGCTAGAGGACCGCGATGCTGCAAGCTGGGATCACCGCATCGCTGAGGCCAGCAGTGACGAATCCTCCATGCACAAGCTGAATCGCCAGATAATGCGCAAGAAGCCACCCGCCAGGCCAATCCTCCACAGTGACGGCTCCCTCCGGTACACCTCGGAGGATCGAGCCGAAATCCTGGCGGACCACCTGGCAACCCAGTTTCGCCCGAACCCGAGCGAATGCCCAGCTCGCCACGCGGAAATAGAGGAAGAGGTAGAAGCGCTCCTAATCTCGCTGCGCTCCCTCTCTCCTCCACCACCAGCACCACATCTCTCACCAGCCCTAGTGAGGAAGGCGATCCAGGGCCTGAAACCTAAGAAGGCCCCTGGCATCGATGGCGTCACAAATGGCGCCCTCAGACACCTCAACCGGAGACTCATCGCAGCAACGACCAGGCTCTTCAACGCAATCCTGCGCTTGGGCCACTTTCCCCAAGCGTGGAAGGAAGGACTGGTCGTAATGATTCCGAAACCTGGAAAGAACCACCGACGCCCAGACGGATACAGGCCGATCACGCTTCTCAACACATTAGCCAAGCTGTTCGAGAAGCTTCTTCTTCCACTTCTTGCTCCGCACATACCACCGCGGGCCGAACAGTTTGGCTTCCGTAGCGGCCATTCCACCACACTACAAATCGCCAGAGTCGTCCACTTTGCTGCAGCAGCGGCAAACAGGAAGGAGAGTGCAGTGGCAGCCTTCCTGGATGTAGCCAGCGCTTTCGATCGCGTCTGGCACCCAGGCCTCCTATTGAAGATTCTTCGTGCCGGTACCCCGCCCCACGTCGTGTTTGTCCTCGCCGCCTTCCTTCACGGCAGGACCTTTCGCGTCAGAGTGGAGAGTGCCGTATCACGCAGCCACCTGATCGCCGCCGGGGTACCACAGGGCAGTATTCTATCCCCTGCCCTGTACGCTTGGTACACAGATGACATCCCAGCAGAGCAGGGCTCGATGTTGGCACTCTATGCCGACGACATCGCCCTGCTCACGAAGAGTCTCAACCCGGACCACGCCGCCGTTAAGCTCCAGCGTGCACTTGACCTGCTGCCTGATTGGCTGTCGGAGTGGAGGCTTACTCTCAGTGTGGCAAAAACCCAAGCGATATCGTTTGGGGGCCGCCCGAGATTGCCTCCTCCGCTGTGCCTGTTGGGCCAGCAGGTCCCATGGACGCCCACGGCAACCTACCTAGGTGTCACCCTGGATCGACACCTAAGAATGTCCGGGCAGGTCAAGAAAGCTGCCGCTGCCGCCAAAGTGGCGCTATTCAAGCTGCGTCCGCTGCTTCGCTCGCGCCTCCCGCTGAGAACGAAGTTGGCCCTTTACAAGAGTTTCGTGAGGCCACGCCTCACTTACGCCACCCCGGCATGGTTTGCGCTGGCTAATCCGCGCCAACGCAAAATATTGCAGGTGGTCCAGAACATCGCCTTAAGGCATGTCACCCAGGCTCCCTACTTCGTGCGGAACGCTATCCTGCAGAAGGACCTGAAGATAGAGAGCCTGGAGGAACACATCGGCCGACTAGCCGCCAACGCGTTTAGTCGTGCCGACGTATCGGATCACCTGCACCTGCAGAACATCGCGCCCTGGCACACCAGGCCGCCAGACAGGACACGCCTCCCGAGGGACATCCTCCCCCACCCTAACTCCGACTCCTGAGCTGCCTCCTCGGTCGCTGGTCGCCTAAGCTGGGCCTCTCGCGGGTAACCGCGAGTCTCACCCGGCTGGGCTGACCGCCCAGGAGGCACAAAAGCTCATCCTTTCTTTGGAACCTCCTTCTTCCCCTGAAACTCTGTCTCCACAGTCTTTCCTGTTTTCCCCTCGGCTCCACTGCCAAACCCGAAGACGCGTCCATTTTAATGGGCGCCGCAAGAAACCACGGACAGAGGGCTCCGCCCTGGCACCGTTTCCCGCCTTCCCCTCCGAAGACGGATGAAAAGAAAACCAAAAAAAACCGGGGGACAGTTGCTTGTAAGTGACGGCCCCTATTGGAAGGAAACTAGTGTGGAGTATTGTTAGTAGGTGATACATATCACTTATTGCAATTACCTAGTATCCCTTTCCAAATAGTTTAGAATCATATAGACGATGTGTGTTTTTAACGTGTTTTTTTTAAAAACGTTACCCACTTCCGATTTCTAACAATAGTGTAATGGTTATTTAGTACTAAAAGATGTTACAGTGATGTTGGAATTTGTGTCTATATTATTATTTTGCAGCTTCACTTTGGAATTTAGTGAACTTACTCTCCGCTTTCCGACGATTATTGTTTTTTTTTGACGATTGTGTGATGAGTGATGGTGCTCAACGCCGTATTTTTGCCTGGGTATCAGAGCGAAGAAATGAAAATAAACCATAATTCATACTCACGATTGCAAATCGAACCCATAAACGTCGCGTTACAGCTACACGCCTTTGCTCCTACGGCACGGCGGACTCGTACATATATTATAATCTGATTATAACTTTAAATCAACAACCATTTCAAGTAAAGATACCTACAAATTTTATCATTAAAATACAGCGACGCCATTTGTACAGCGAACTACTAAAACGAAAGGGCAAACGTCAAGAGTTGCGTAACGCTAACAGATAGAACGACTAACGACTGTAAAATAAATCAAGCGGATGCTGAACTAAATTTTTATTGGTGAAATTGAATGGATTTCTGTATATCGTTTTTAGATATTAATCGATAACAAAAGGTCATATAGTTTGTATAGAACATATCGACATATATATTATGTTATTATCATAGATATATTACTCACTTAGTTACGTCAGTTAAACTACTTTTAACAGACCCATTTACTTTTAATTATAGTTGTTTTTTTTTATTTATATTTTTTTAAGAAGATATTTAGAATTGGCTTTGAACTCACGATATCTTTCCAACACCGAACTGACGCTTGACAACATAATTATTGAGACAATACAAAAAAAAAATTGCTTCACGCTGTATCCCGCACACAGCAGGCAGGCATATGGAACGTAGTGTTAAGACACTCCGTTTCCCACTTTCTGCCGAATTCTGGAGGCATTGCGTGTTGAGTGGCAGAACTTAACGCCGCGCTTTGCCTAGACACCAGAGCGATAAAATGGAAATATAAATTTAACTAAATATTTCATCTCCTCGCGTGGTGATCGAACCCACAACTAGTCGGTTTTACAGTTACACCTTGTGCCACTGCGCCACGACTGGCCTCAATAAAAGTCTTAAACTGAATCCTGTGCCTGCACACACAAACAACACTCCTATTTCCGCAACAAACCGCTCGTGAGGTGCGGCCACTTCATTATATGTAAAAAGCTTTAGCTTGGCTTTGGTGTACAACGTTATTTTAAGTGCACCCAGTTTCGTTTTGTTTATGTGACCCGCTGTAAGAATCAAAGGTTGGTTAAAAGTTTGTAACAATTTTGTTTTTCGTGTTTACCTAGAATTCTAGTATCCCATTGGGAAAGTCATGGCACACGGACACGAGCGTGTGTGGGGTGGGTTCGATTCCCACTTGAAAAGATGAAATATTTAATATTTTCATTTCTTCGCTCTAGTGGCGAGGCAATGCGCAGCGTTTAACTCCGCCGTTCTGCATGCCATGCTTCCAGAATTCGGCAGAAAGTTGAGAGCGGATTTTTTAAAGACTAGGCTTCCTTTGCCTATTACATGCGGTATTATACATTATGACCCTGAAACCTACAGTTTCAAATTTCCCATTTTCATGTTCGTCTTAATTTCTGAACATGTAATTATAAAAATCCATTTAATGCAAGTAAATAAGGAAATTTACAAAAATATTGAAAAAAAATGGTTTTTTGTTAAATTATTACTTTTCTCTTCTATAGACACGTACTCGTAACTTCGACAAATAACATCGTTTGTTATTGAAAAAGAAGGGTTACATATTAAAAAAGTTCTCCATCCCTAAGAGGTGTAAACTTCAAAATAAGCATTTCCAAGCCCTTGGAAAGTTTTAATAGTCTTCAATCCCTAAGGCTCGAGACGCCAAAGTACATTTTGTACCTAATATTTTAGTTGTTTGTTTATTAATCAGCTTTTAGCGACATCACACGTCGTTCACATTCAAAATAAACTCGAATAATTTTCATATTTTTGACAGTCTTCATGAAGACCAAGAAAATGTTCCATTTTGGCAGAGAGAGATTCGAAGAGATTCTACAGAATTTGATGAAGTCGTTCACATTGTATTAGCACAGATATAATATAATTAAAGTAAACAATGCAGCTAGAAATATTTTTATTATTTGTATATTATTTTATTTTAGTCTTTATACTTTGAACAGGGTTGTTAGCTATGGACATGTTCTTTACTTTACTTTTTCTTATCCGTAGCAGAGTAGTCAGAGAGAATGAAGCGCCAAAACGCTCTGGTCTGACCGGTCTCTGCATGCCTCTTTCACCTCGTCCACTGTCATTATCTTCTTCTTACACGCCATCCGGGGGGACCTCGTCCTTTGTACCTGACATTTCCGCAATACCACTGCATTGTTTACGGACAAGCGTGCAGCTGTGTTGACGTTTCTCCGTCTCATCATCAGTCATCTCAGTTCAGGCAACATTAAATCTGTAGCTGGCTGCAATACGCCTTTCCGCATTTATCTCGTGTGTTGTATATATGCTAAACTCACTACCCAAATGTACCACTTCAATCGCTTGTTCTTATAACTTATAATTTACACCAATCATACATTCCATCCTTTCTTCCACTCCTTTCAATACCAAAACATTTTGGCGATGCTATAAGCACTGCATCATCTGCGTACAGTAGGCAATCTTCATTCAAGTCCCTTACTTTCACTCCCATATCTCTTTGTTTTACTCCTTAAAGACATTTGTATTAACTAACTTATACATTTGTATTAATTAATTATAGATTTTTTGCATAGATTAATTTTAATATTTTAAATTAACATTAATTGGTCATATATCTATTTATTTTTAATATTTCAAAGGTATGTTATTATATATATTGTTATGTTTACATATATCCTTCAAACAAAAATTGACTAATTGAATTGATTGAGGCCAGTCGTGGCGCAGTGGCACGAAGTGTGACTGTAAAACCGACTGGTTGTGGGTTCGATCGCCACTCGAGGAGATGAAATATTTACTTAAATTTATATTTCCATTTCTTCGCTCTGGTATCGATGCTAAGCGCGGCATTGAGTTCTGCCACTCAACACGCAATGCCTTCAGAAGTGTAAGAGTGTCCAAACACTAGGTTCTCTCTGCCTACCCTGCTGCGTGCGGGATACAGCGTGAAGCTGATTTATTTATTTTATTTTAACAAAAATTGACGAGGCACTTAGTAAGTACTGGTCTTGAAAATGTATCAGTCCTAGCTTTGTTAGTACTTCTTGTATGTATGTACATCAGCATCAATAGTTATCTATTATCATCTTACTAACTTCCCCCCGTAGTTTCAGTTATAAATTTTATTTACGCGGAAACGGCAACAATTCTCTTTGTTTGATAGTAACAACAAAAACTTAAAAGATCGAAAACTCACATACAAACAGACTGTCTTAAAACTTTTAGAAACGTATAAATTATTATAGAAGAAGAATAACAGAGCTTGTAATAATGGCTGAATATTTACGGAAATCTGTTAGTAGAGAAATATACCAGTCATGGAAAAAAGTCCCGTTGAAAAGTAATAAACTCAAATTCGGCAGATGGACATTAGGGGTGGTTCTTAATGTCTTCTAAAATTGGATCGGTAATAAATTTTGCTTAATGATTATGACCGTTCGAACAAAATATCGGGAAACTGTATATTCCTTATTGACGAATTTGACGGTCAGTCGGGGCGCAGAGTTACAAGCGAGTAACTGTACACACGGCAGGTAGTGGGTTCGATCGTGGCCGAGGACCTCTTCGAGGGTCTTTTTACCCTGCTACGAGACCTGCTACTATAGCTTTTTAGAAGAGACAAATATCATAACATAATAGGGTATCTGCTATATAAGGAAGAAAGACAAAGGTAGTAGTGAATACAATTTTTCGAGGTAATTTCTTTTTAAATTAACTATGAAATGATAAATGTTTTTTTGACAAATTAATTTTACAATGTATAATGTTGTTGGTAAGATAAAATATACTAGTCCACACTTAGAATAGTATAGGGTTCGATTCCCGTTACGTTCAAATTTTTATACATTTTCTAAATAAGTATTTTTAATATGTTTTCTATAAAGTACTTTTTTTCCTAAGTGTAAAATAAATCATACTTAAAAACAAACGATATAATATGATTTCTATCACGACGTAAAGTAATATAAGAAAACAACATATATGATATAATACGACAGTATATATACATAAAAACAACCCCCGAACGCGATAAGATCCAAACGTGACAAATTCCCGACAAACACATACGACATTATTCATAAGTTTCTATAGCACCGGCAAGATTTACATCCCCCTCGCTCCTCCCGGTATTAGAACGCTATCGACTTGTTCTTTTATTGAATTATTCATTTTTAATTATCCAAGGACTACTTTGAAATAAAATTTGATTTTCATTTAAAATTTCATTTCTAGAAAATATTTGTGAAAATTGTAGGTATTTGGTGCGGCGTTGAGTTCCGCCACTCAACGCGCAATGCATACAGAATTCGGCGGAAAGTGGGTAACGGAGTGTCGTAACACTAGGTTCCCTCTGCCTACATTGCTGTATGCGGGATACAGCGTGAAGCTGTTTGTGTAGCAGCGTGAAGCTTTACGCGTGCAGCGTGAAGATTTGAAAAGAAAGCACTTTTTTAAATGAAAATAATATTTGTTATGAGTTTATATATATTTTACTTATTTTTTTTAATTGGCATTCAAAAATTTTGAACTATATTAGATGATTTCGCGAAATATACTTAAAAGGAAAAAAGAAATAGACTTAATTTAAAAAATCATTGGCTTTACAACAAAATCTTTAATACATTGTTTTAGCATGTAAACCAGATATGTATTATGGATCATTAAAAAGAAACGAGGACTTCAAGAGCTTGAAACATTTTCAATTAGGCGGTACGAGAATAATGACAATTCTGGAACAAAAAACGCATCTCGTACGTAAAGTCTATTGTAATTTTATAAAAAAGATTTTATAAACCTCATTCATTTACTAAGCAAAAACTACAGGTGAATTATTCTCTACTTGTAAATCAAATAAATTAATCAGCTTCACGCTATATCCCGCACACGGCAGGGTAGGCAGAGGGAACCTAGTGTTAAGACACTCCGTTTCCCACTTTCTGCCGAATTCTGGAGGCATTGCGTGTTGAGCGGCAGAACTTAACGCCGCGCTTTGCCTAGACACCAGAGCGAAGAAATGGAAATGTACGACTGGCTTCCTTTACTTTTTATATTATTTAATGTAATAAAAAATACAGTTAAATTGTTAGTTTAATTAACCTGGCCAGTTAAATAAACCTTAAATAAATTATTAAGACTACGAAATGTATTGTAATTATTTGAACATTTATAATATTTTACTATTAATTTGTGATAGCATTCACATATAACAAAATGCTATCGTTTTTTACAAGGGCATGCATATCAAGCTACTCGACCGTCGAATCAATGGATCGTTGAATCCCTGAATCGAGAATTGAAGTGGAAATAATGAATGCATCCAATATTAAAATACATATTTTAAAATAAAACAAAAACTGGGACTATAATAATTGAGGCTCAGGGGCACCGCGTCGACAGGTTGTGGGTTCGATTACCACTTGGGGAAATAAAATATTTAATATTTTATTTCTCGCTCTGACTTCTAGTACTCAATATACAGTGCCTCCAGAATTCGGTGGAAAGTGGGGAACGGAGTGCCTAAATACTGGGTTCCCTCTCTCTACCTTGCTATTTGCGGGATAGAGCTTGCCTTATATTGTTATGAACATATCTATATATCAGAGGTATCCTCTTTTACTTATTATAAAACATTTATTACACAATCTAGTGTTGGTATATTATTATACTATAGCAGCGAAATGTAGGCATTATAGAAGAATGAAAGAAATTATTGCTGTGGAGATGTAACCTATTCGTAGGATATACGATTTCACAATGAAGAGATATACAGAATTTCACGCACGTGATGGCGACAGGTGGCGAGGATGTCACGGTTCTCAAGTAGATTGGCTACGTTCAAAGGATGAGTGATGAAAGAATGACAAAAAAGAATAATGAAGAAAGAGAGGCGGGGGTGATCTCAGTTGACCTTCGAAAATATATGGATGATAATCAAGAAAGGTCAAGTAATAAACATTAAGACTCCCGGGAGGAGATGTATGAGAAGGTTGATGACAGTGGACGATGCGAAAGAGGTATGTAGAGGCCGTTTGGCGCTTCGTCTTTTCTAATTACCCTGCCAGGCTAAAATAAAATATTGTTTTTAGTAAGATAATCTGTCAATCTACTATATTGTTGTTTTATATTCAAGGCTTCATGCCGCCATAATTGATATAAAGGATTTGAATTAATTATCAAAACGGTCATTTAAAGGATCTTTCTGATCTCGTAAAGTTTAGCATAATTTTGTAAATTTAGCCGCGATGCCCATTCTATTTATACAATAAATTATAAAGGAGTTTTGATAATTCAACTCTGAAAATAACTGTAGCTTGAAATATTTTATTATATATATATTTTTAACAATATGAATTTAAAGTTTTATAAAAATCGGTAGCGATTTAAAGATTTTTCCATATAAACTTTCAACCCCTTATTTGAATCTTTAGGGGGTGAATTCTAAAAACCATGAAACACGTGTTAATGAAATGTTTTTAAGAGTCTGTATTTCAAATTTTATAAAAATCGGTGCCGATTTAAATTGTTTTCCATACCAACTTTCAAATTCAATTTCATCCCTTTAGGGTAAAAATTTTCAAAATCCCTTCTTAGTGGATGTCCAGATTATGAAAATGAACATCTGTCCAAATTATACGTTGCTACCATCAGCGGTTACGGCTGTGCGTCCGTCTTACCTCAGTCAGTCAGTACATGTCCTTTTATATATATAGATAGATATATATATAAAATTTTTCACATATATATATATATATATATATAATTTTTCATGACAAATTACACTCCAGAATCAAGTCGTACATGAATGTCTTATTACATGGTGTCATGGTATAATGTAAAATGTCCTTTTCTCTAATAGTATTATTAAAAAATATATACATTGCTCATACATACACTACAACTATTGAAACTGTCGTCAAACAGTCGATATATCGCTAGAAAGATCAAATTGTATTGCTCGAATCTAAAACGTCATCTCGAATTCCATTTGCAACAGTTTAAAGGGGACGAATCGAAAGAGATAACGGTATTATCTGCAAAGAAGAATAGAAATTTTAATCAAAACCTTAACAATTTCTCTTTGTTTTTAAAATATATATCTATATGAAGCCATCGTGGTTCAGTAGTACGAGGGTGCGAGTGTAAGCGTGACGGTTGTGGGTTCGATTACCACTAGGCTCAATGAATAAAAAAATGTTAATAATAATATTTCTTTGCTCTGCTACGGAAAGTGGGGAACGGAGTATCTGTTTACAAGCTCCCTCTACTTTGCTATATCCGGGATATAACTGACCTATAACTCAAAAAGGCCCTATAAATAAATTAATAAGAATGGTTCATAGTTAGTTAGTGTAAAGACACTCTGTCCACCGCTTTTAAAACATTGCGTGTTGAGTAGAGTAGCTCTATAAAAATACATTAAAATTATATTAAAAATTTGTAGGAGATATAGGTAACGATAGGTCTGTGTAGTCTCGATATTATATTTTAATTGCCTCGTGTCTAAAGTGAAATATTGTTTTTAGTAAGATAATCTGTCAAACTCTTATTATTACTATTGTAGTTATATATTCAAGGCTTCATGCTGCCATAATTAATAAAAAAATTTCAGCTTTACGCAGTATACCGCACACAGCAGGGTAGGCAGAAGGAACCTAGTGTTAAGACACTCCGTTCCCCACTTTCCAAATCAAATGGAAATAGAAATTTAAGTAAATATTTTATCTCCTCGAGTGGGGATCGAACCCACAACCAGTCGTTTTTACAGTCACACTTTGTGTCACTGCGCCACGACTGGCCTCAGAAAAAAAAAAGATTTCAATTTCTGATCTTGTAAAGTTTAGCATAATTTTTGTATTGAGAAATTTACTCGAATTTTTGAGGAAGAGGTAACTTCAAAAATCCATAGATTGCCAGAAATACTGTACAAAGCTTAAAGATTAATTTAAAAAGATTAAAGATTAATACAGCGGGTATTTTAAAATTTCATACGGCAGAAACATGAAAATGCAAAAATGAGTAATATGAAAATACTAACACTGTATATCATTCCATTTTACACCAAAGACTTGACTAACACGGGTAGTTTGTGAAAAACTCGCAAAAAGCTTAATTTATCGCCTGTGCTGTGTTCCTAGTAACTTTGAAAAATTATAGCCCAAAGTAAAAGATTTTTCGCCGCTTGAAAATATATTATTTTTTATGGAATAATAAAATGTAAAATTTGTATATTTCATTTAAAGTATTTAAATCGTTTAACTTAGAAATAAGATTCGGTGCACCTTTTAAAATGTTTTGTCATCTTTAAGAAATCTGAATCAAATCGGTTTCACGCTGTATCCCGCACACAGCAGTGTAGGCAGAAGGAACCTCGTATTAATTTTATTATTATATTAACACTCCGTTCCGTCAAGTTCTGGAGGCATTGCTTGTTAACGCCGCGCTTTGCCTTTAAACCAGAGCGAGGAAGTGGAAATATAAATTTAAATAAATATTTCATCTCCTCGAGTGGGGATCGAACCCACAACCAGCCAGTTTGCACTTACACTTTGTGCCCCTACGCCACGACTGGGCTCATAATGTATTTAAATTAGGCAAGTGAAGTAAAAATAAGATATATTTGATACTGTTATCATTGCATGCATTCTCCTATTGTGTAACATTATTTCTTTTCTACTTTTACAGGACGTTTTCTCCATACAACGTGATATTCGCGAAATATAAGTGCTCAGCTGGTACTCTCGGAATGCCATTAATTAAGAACTGATTTGATAAACAAATGAGGCCAGTCGTGGCGCAGTGGCACAAGTATGTGACTGTTAAAGTGACAGGATCGATTCCCACGAGGAAATTAAATATTAAATATTAATTTCTTCGCCCTGGTGTCGAGGCAAAGCACTCCATAGAGTTCCACTTCAGAACATACAATGCTTGAAAAATCAGCGTAAAGTGGAGTGTCTTAACACTAGGCTCCCTCTACCTACATACCCTGGATACAGCACGAAGCTGAGAAAAAAAAAACCACAACAGTTTGAAGTAGATTTATTAGTATTATTTATGTATGTCTCCAGAATTGCCTGTAATAAATTTAAAATTTTAATTAAAAAAAAATACTAATATTTTTTAAAAAATTTATTTTAAATAATATTTTACTTTTATTTTAAAAATAATTAATATTGAATAAATTAAAATTTTAACTTTTATGAACAACACCAACTTAAGTACAATAAGAACTTGTGTGTTATAGTTCGGAGACACATTTCAAATGTTATTACCTCTTGTATTTGCTTTTCTGGCGTTTTACATAATAAAAGGTGGTTAAAGTAAGTTCTTTGTCGCTATAACTTTTAATGCTCATAAATTTTGCCACTAAATCCACATACATCTACCAAAAGTATAGTAAAATTGCAAAAATATTAAGTGGGTGTAAGCCGTCTGTGGGTGGGTTATTTACGACCCCACATATTTGACACGATATTCTATTAAATATACATAAAACTTACGCTATAATAAATTTCGAAACTATTTGTTACAGTGCCACTGGCTCTCTTGCTTTATTTGACTGTATAGCAGTTTTGGCAGAAGGAATCTCAAGGAATTCGAGACATTGCGTTCTCTGCTTTCCAACCAATTTCAATAAATTTAACAGAATTTAACGCCCTGATTTGCTTCTAAGATCTTGGTGTGAGAAAAATATATATATAATCAAACCCCCGAGTGGAGATCGAACCTACAGTCATTGCGTTTTACAATCAGACGTTTTCCCCTTGGGTCATGACGGTAGTGTATTGCATGAAAGCTATTCAAATGAATATTTAAAATATTGTAAACAAATTTATCATTTTCGTTCAGTGTGTTCTTTATTTCGTGTAAAAATTTGCATATTTTAACGTTATCGAGCTTTTTCATGATTATAATTTAACTAATTATCCTAAAATTATACTTATAATTATTTAAATATAACGGTACTGATAGCTGTTTGTTATTTTTAACTACAAGTTTCAACAAAATGCCTCTGATTATTATATAGCCCGTACCCGTATATTTATAATAAATAAATCAGCTACACGCTGTAGCCCGCACACAGCAGGGTAGGCAGAGGGAACGCAGTGTTAAGACATTCCGTTGCCCACTTTCTGCCGAAATCTGGAGATTTTGCCTCACATCAGACATCAGAGCGAAGAAATTAAGATATATAATGTATGTAAATAAATATTTCATATCCTCGAGTGGGGAAAAAATTCTTCGGGGTCTTCGTTCGTTGTTATGACAAAAAACTTATTAAAGCGATGTTTTTACAATTATTACAACACTTATGATACTGTTTCTTTATACAAGATATTCTTGTAAGTTTTTTTTACAAAAGTTTTCTAGCTTTATTTTATTTTAGTGAAAATTATGGGGGGGGGGGGGGTGAACCAGACATGTTAGCTTACACCTCCTTCTCCCTCTCCGCTTTCCCCTTTCATTCCTTCACCCATGTCTACAAAAAATATATATCTTATAATACTAACTGATCTACAGTTAGTATAAAATTGAAACAATATTTTTTAATTGATCAATAATTTTTAATCAATATTAACGTAAATAAACGGCATGAGAGTAAAAAAGAACATTAAATAAATAATAGATATTAAAATTATATTTATCGCAACAGAAAATATATAAAGAAATAAAAAATATTAAAAGCCATATTATGGCAAAATTTTAATAGACGCTATTGAAAAATATATATTTCAAACGACCCCACTAGTACCACACTGAGGTAATTTATTCTGTCTTTTGTCTCTGCAAATGATAAACAAAAGTGAAATATGATAGCTTTTCTCAACATTTCCCTCTAAGAGCGTTATTTTATATGGAATTTAGACTGATGATTTAATTAACTGAAAATAATATTACTTGAAAAGGACAAACTAAGAATGGAGATTTTAATCAAAGCGGCTATTCGTTTAATGACTAACCAATTATAAGAACAGAAGTAAAGGTGAGTTAACCTGAAATATTGGACCTGTTATTGACTATGTAAATTATATAAAAAATATATGTATATTTATATACAATTCAAAATTAAGTATGAGAAAATTGTTTCTGTAAGCGAAGACAAATAATATCTTGAATTCGACTGAAAAGTGTAAGACGTAGCGTCTTAGGTTCTCTCTGCGTACTATGCGAGAACCTGAAATAATATGTAGATAATATATAATAATAAATAAGTAATTTATGTAAATTAAAATGAATAATAAAAAAAGACTTTTTTGAAACTTTCATTATTTAATTGTATAAACTCTATAGACAGATATAAATACAAATTTTAATAAAACATAAAAAATAAAACCAAATATTAATATATAAACAAAAAAAATACATAACTTTTGACTACAAATTGTGAAACTTAAATTTAAAACTATGTCACATTCGGGAATCGGCTAAAATTGCATTCGATCAATAGACCGGATTCTAATTTTGTCGCTTTGTGGCTTCCAAAATAGCCTATTTGCTATTGTGAAGCAACGTGGAGGGAATATATTCGATATATTTTAAAATACTTTACGAAACGTTTTCTTGAATCGTGAAGAAACTCACATGGATATAGTAGACTAAACGTCTTTTTAATAGTACATATTGTGTTTTCTCGCCATGCATTTGACTAAATAATATTTAAAATATTTGCGTTGCATTTTTTATGCGTGGTTTTAATTTTCAACACACAGCACGTACTGCTTCCAGAATTCGTCCGAAAGTAGGAAACGAAGTGTTTCGACACTAAGCTCCCCCTGCCTATCTAGCTGCGTGCGGGATACAGCGTGAAACTGAAATAAATAAAACATATTAAAATTCACGACCATATTATGTACAGTCAGAAAACATGCTTTAGAAAATGATGAACTACCAGCTTCACGCTGTATCTCGCACACAGTAGAGTAGGCAGAGGATAAGACACTCCACCCCGCTTACTTGCCGCCGAATTCCGCTGGTATTGCGTGTTAAAGCCGCGATTTGCCTCGACAGCGAGAGCGAAGGAATGGAATTTCTTCTATATAGTGTGGATCGAACTCACAACCAGTAGTTTACAGTCACACACTTGTGCCACTGCGCCACGACTGGCCTCAATTATAAACGTATGTAACATAAAAAAGACAGAATTACATAAAACCGATAACACGACTTCTACAAAGTGTCACGGTCCGCGGCTAATAGTAACGAAACAGCGAAACCCTTTTTAATTAAAATCCGCCCATCGAAAGCTTTCGAGGGTCACTTGGTCAATTAACTTTAATTCATTTAGAATAATTATTTATGTATGTATGTATATATATATATATATATATATATATATATATATATATATATATATATATATATATATATATATATATATATATATATATATATATATATATAACTGATCAGTTAAATAATTGGCTGATCAGCCATAATATGATAAATATTTTAATGTAATCCTTAACGAGCGAGTGGTATTTTAGATGAATTTTGGGGACGGATCATATCTTTGACGAAATGATTGTGGGTTCGATTTCCACTTGACAGATTTTTTTATTTTACATTATTCCGGTTAAAAAGCATTTTTGCTGATGGATTCTGTCCAGCTTTCATCGCAGGGTCAATAGAATATATAGTCCAAAGGGAATTGAGCATCATGATTATTTAAAAGAGAGTCGCGGCGCAGGGGCACAAACTATGACTGTAATCTGTACACGAAAAATATGTTGTGGATTCGGTTTCTGCTCGAGGAAATTAAATAAATGTTAATATTTTAATTTATTCGCTCTGGTGTCGAGGCAAAAGCGTGGCGTTGAGTTCCGCCACTTATCACGCAAAGCCCCATAGATTTCGGCGGAAAATGGGCAACGGAATGTTTTAGCAATAGGTTCCCTCTGCCTACCCTGTTGAGTACAAGGTACACCGTGACACAAAAAATATATATAAAAATATTGCGCAATAATGAAGAAAAGTCAAGTCAAAAGTCAAGAAATACTTCATTTAGCGTTAATTAATATTCCAAGACGACACAGACAGGAGCTTCCTGATGTCATCAGAGTAGAAACTCTAGAAGCTAGTTAAAAAATCTATTTGTCGTTTAGGTTTGAAACCATTTTAATTTAAAGGATTCCTTGGGAAATTCAATATATTGGATAAATATTAAATGATGTTATCCTAATTTCTACTAATATTATTAATGTGAACGTTTGTTAAGATGAACGTTTGTTCTACTTTCACGCAAAAACTACTAAATGGATTTAGATGAAACTTTAGCTTACAACAGAATAGCACATGGGCTATAATTTAAGAAACTGTTAGTTTTATTGTTAACATTTTGGTTATATTTTACCTATATATATATATATATATATATTGCATGTTGAGTGGCACAACTCGAAGCCGAGCTTAGCCTCGACGCCAGAGCGAAGAAATGGAAATATAAGTATAAGTAAATATTTCATCTCCGTAGGTATCGAACCCACAACCAGTCGGTATTACGTCACACTTCGTGCCACTGGTCCACGCCGGTCTTATTTTATTATTGTATGCATATTTTGCTACTGTACCCTAAGTAAGCCTTAAAATATAATATGTAAACGTTTTTTATAGTCCCTCGTGGAAGCTGAAGCTCGCGAAATATTCACGTGATTTATAAGACCCTTTATTAATTGTGTTTCCCTCTCGCCTTGTTTTAGTCTCGTTTGAATATTTATTTTGACATACATTGAATTTGTCAATTTGAAAAATTAACTTTTTGTCCAAACGTTATTTTCCTTTCGTTTATTGTATAATGAAAAAATACGTTTGTTTTTAACGGAAAGGCGTATTTTTTTTCTTATATCTGTTAAATAGAAAAAAATATACTAGAAATTCTGGAGTTGTGAATCACAACCTGCGATACCTTAAATTTTAATTATAATATTTTTACAGACTGAACTGGAACTCTCTTGTTTAAAATTTATAAACGTAAATTGGACTTTATATTTCAGCTAGAATTCAGCTCGAGTTCATTTGACTTACAGTAGGATATATTTTAAAAATATATACATATAATAAAATTGTAACTGATCGTCTGTACATGGAAGATATATGAATATATATATCTGTTTGTCGGCGTCTGTTTGTCTGTGCAAACGCTCATACACACGCGTTCACGCTTAACTCAAAATCGGCCAAAGCGACTTAAGTGCCGTTTTCCCTTTTATATTTATGTTAACTTCCTTCAAAGTTTATCGTTTTATTTATATCGGTTCATAAATAAAAAAGTAATATTAAAACAAAGTATATGATTCAATATAATTGCTTAAAAATAATTTTATTATTGAATTGGCCAAAACTTTGGTACCTACCTTTTTTATTAAAAAGGTCGTAAAATCGATATTGTATTTAAAATTATAATGTTAAAAAATCTTCGAGTATAAAATAAATAACTGTGTGTATTAGCTAGCGAATTCCTAAGAGAAATAATATTTTTTTTTTCACACTTTCGTTTCCATCAATAGACTAGCCAAATAGAAATATATATATATATATATATATATAATTATGACGTATTTATATAATATGTCATCTGATATACCAAAATTGCAAAGTTTCATAATGAGATAAGTATTAAAAAAGGATGAATTTTCACTTTATAAATGTCATTACATAGTAACAGCTACATTTAATGAGAACGAAAGGGATTGAGGGATTGATTGATTGATTGAGTGTGCCTGGGTACATATTCGTGTAAGAAAGAAATAAATTGTATGTATAATTTTCTTTCTTTTATCTTTTTTGACTACAAACGCGAAGGTTCAGAGTTCTATTCTTATATTGGAAGAGCAAAATATTTTTGTTACCGCGCTCTCTGAGTTCGATAACTCGAGTTAACTTGCGATATCTCGAGAACTTGGTGAGAGAGGAAATTGAAGAACGGAGTGTGCTGTTATAAACAAAATGTGATGAAAAGCTAAAAAAAAATATATAGAATATACATATTCAAATTAGTTACAACGTTTAAATTTACAAAGTGAAATTGATACACAATTTCCTGTAGTAGGTATACCTATCTGAAGGCTTGGAGAGCAAACTTCGTTTTAAGTACCAACTAACTAGTTTTTATATCTTCCAAAATATATTTACGGCCCCAAGTTAGGTCCTTAAAACTTTTAATTATGACAGTATTTTGAAAATTTGCTGAACAAAACATACTTTAAGTGTATATTGGAATTTTACAATAATTTGGACCAGGGATGTCTTTTCAGTCGTTTTTCACGTATTACAATATTTAAAATTAGCAATGTAATTTTTATTAAATTTATATTTCAGTAAAATAAAAAAAAAACCAATCAGATTCAAGTTGTATCCCGCATACAGCAGGGTAGGCAGAGTAAACCTAGTGTTAAGACACTCCGTTCCAGTACTAGTGGCAGAACTCAAAGTCGCGCTTGCCTTGACACCAAAGTGAAGAAATGGAAATATAAATTTAAATAAATATTTCATCTCCTCGAGTGGGGATCGAACCCACAACCAGTCGGTTTTACAGTCACACTTCGTGCCGCTGCGCCACTACTGGCCTCATATAATTTATGTAAACAAAATCTAATTATTCAATAATGAGAAACAATACAAAACACAAACAATATAAAATACAGACAGTATGGGAATATAACCATTTTACTAAAGCTCGTGGACATCTTCCTCCCTGTATGGGCTTCCTGCTATCACCTGTTACTCACTAACTGACGCGTAATCTTAATACATTAAGCCTCAGAAAGCGTTTTAGTTTTTTCACGATAAATTAATCCCATATTAAAGCAATTTCATCATACATCATACATCATAGACATTGCGTTTCCAATTCCACCGAATTAAGAAAAACCGAAAGCACTGTGTGTTAAGTGACGAAACTCAACGCCGCGCTTTGGCTCAACGCCAGAGTGAAGAAATGAAAATATGAAATATATCATTACATCGAGTGGGAATCGAACACACAACCTGTCGCATTTACAGTCAAACTTTGCGCCCCTGTAGCACAATTGACGCTTAAAATATTTTAAAATACAATAAAATTATTGTCTTATGTTTAAAATGTACTCAGTAACATTTTGTAAAGGTATTCTTTATAAACCACTATAAAATTGCTCCCGTTAGAATTCACTTCGCATTAGTCGCTCGCTACAAGCGCAATTTTCTAATATCCGCCAGCAAATAGCTTAGCAACCACGAGGAAGCTACCTTTACTGTACTTCGTGCACCTCAGTATATTTTCTAATTGAAAATAATTTATTTTAAGGAAGAAAAAATAACAACATCAGTGGCAAAACATTTTTATTGCAAAAGAAAGTTTCGTTACGCAGGTCCCAATGAAAAAAAAAGATCAGCCTCACGCTGTGCTCTCGCAAACAGCGGAGTAGGCAGAGGGAACCCCGTTCTCCACTTTCTGCCGAATTCTAGAGGCGTTGCGTGTTGAGCGGCAGAACTCAACGCCGCGCTTTGCCCCGACACCAGAGCAAAAAATGGAAATATACATTTAAATAAATATATCATCTCTTCAAGTGGAGATCGAACTCACAATCTGATTTTACAGTCACACTGTGCAACTGCGCCACGAGAAAAAAAGATGAGAAGTATAAAACACTATTAAAAAACTATATACACAAATTTAAGCAAAAACTAAAATGTTATTATCAATAATATATTATTAACTTTATTTTGAACAAGAATAATGCTTTTTAAAATAAAGAAAGATTTTTAAATAAATTAAATATAATTGGCGAGTATAGAACGTCATCTTTCATGGTAAAGACGTAGGAGTGACGCGTTACTACATTCTTTTTTCTATCCCCATAAACGAATATATAACAAAAAGAACAAAAAATAATCATTTTATTCTATCTAACAAACACAATAAAAAAACATATATTTGCCAGCGCTCAGATACACCACAATGTATAGTAGACTAACAGTATAACATCCAATTTGCAATCAGTTGGTATTTCACGCGTCGCGTTGGCGTTAAAACAGGAAAAAACAAGGTGATAAAAATATCATCCTCCCTCTCGAACGTTTGGCCAAATTTCCATTATTACTTTGTTCATCGATTGACTATAAATTGTATAGACAAAACCTACTGGAGAAATGGAACCATCGACGATAATTTCCTGCGTTATTTGGAGTTTTTTACTCTGGAACATACATTATTTCTACTTAATTTTTTGATATTTTTGACTCATATGCTATACACAGCGATGTCTTAGAACATTTGGCGTTCTAGGTCCCTCATGTATTTTGGGACCAGTTGGAACGACAGATAATAATGTAGTTTGAATCAGTCCATTTTTAGGCCGCCGTGACGCAGAAGTACAGTGTGTGATTGTAAACGCGATGGTTGTGGATTCAGTTCCCAATCTGGGAAATGAGTGATTAAAAAATCGAATTAAATCAATTATTAATATTTTCATTTCTTCACTCTGTTAACAAGGCAAAAGTGCGACGTTGAGTTCCGCCACTCAACACGCAACGCCTCGAATATTCACCGGGGTCTTAGCACTAAGTTCCTGCTGACTACACTGCTATATCCGAGATGCAGTGTGAATCAATCCGTGAGGCTCTCGACTCGATCCCTGTGCATAAGAACTCACGGATCGAATAAAACGGAACTGGTTATGTTTTATTATATTTTCTTGTTTACATTTAACAACTAATGGAGACGAAATTCTTTTCAACTTCTAGTAAAATAAGCTCGTTGCTAACTTTAGGGTAATAATTTAGCGGGTAATATTCAAAATTAGGTAAACAATGACAAAATTACTAACTCGTTTAATCCTTAACGATGGTCATAAACAAAATTATAGCTACGTAAAGCCCGTTTACCTCTTAAATGACCCTAGTTGCTTGGACTTTAATATAAACATTTATAATGTAAAGTTTAATTTATAACATTTCCTTATAATTTGTTTTGGTCACAAAATAAGTTGTCAAATGTTTCAGATGATATCGTCGTCATCATATTCAGATATAGTAACTAGAAGGGCGATTTTGATCATTATATTTTGGTGTAGTTTGCTACATTGTGCTACAATTGAAAGTAAACATGCTAATCAATATAAATTTTAAAAATATCGTCACAAAATTGAAAATATATTAAATAATGTGAAACGATCATTTTATGTCACGCGTAGCAGAAAAATCATCCACTCGGCTTTGCATTTATCAGCTTCACGCTGTATCCCACACACAGCAGGGAAGGCAGAGGGAACCTAGTGTCATAAGGCACTCCGTTCCCCACTTTCTGCCGAATTCTGGAGGCATTGCGTGTTGAGTGGCAGAACTCAACGCCGCGCTTTTTCCTCGATACCAGAGCGAAGAAATGGTAATATACATTTAAGTTAATATTTCAACTCCTCAAGTGAAGATCGAACCCACAAGCAGCTTTTACAGTCACACTCCGTGCCACTGCGCCACGACTAGCCTCTGGCTTTGCATTTGTGTGTGTGATTACCAAAAGTAAACATAAAAAATAAAATTAATAGTCATCAAAAACAGTTTTTTTGACCATAACATTTTATATCAACTCTTTTACATCAGTTGTATCATCATCATGTTCACTCTTATCTATTGTGTTGGTTGTGTAAATATTGAGTTCCGTTATATAACCAAGAACAGCATTGTGACATGGTTTTCTTATTATGTTACTTTGTCTCTATACTTATACAGCAATCGTGCCAATTTTTCTTTCTCTTTTAATAAATCGAGAAAAAAAAATCGATCTTAGTCATGGAGCAAGGGCAGAAGCGTGTGGTTTTAAATTCCACGCCTTAATTTTATTTGCCTCGAAACCACAAAGAAGAAATGAAAATATATATGTTTTTATTTTCTCGAATAGGAATCGAACCCACAATCTGTTTCGTTTACATTTTACACGCTTGTGCTCCTGCGCCACGACTGACCACTATTATGCGTATTATTGTTGCGAATTTGCATTTTATATTGTTTTCTTGATACCGTTTATATAGTTAATGACCTAGGGCCCAGTAGAAGAATATGTGGACTTTATAATTATACGAAATTATTTTATATAAAAAAGTGCCTCTTTTTATACTCACAGAGATAAAAAAAGCTATGAAAGAAGAATTTTATTAATTGTTGTAAACACATTTGTTTTATACAGATAAAATTTGCTGGAAATGTCTACAAAAATGTAAATTTCTTTTTCTATAATAATTCAGAAAAATACCAGACAAATAATTGTTCAATTCACTCAATTTATTCAACGTGATTTTTTTTTTAAATAAATAGGTATACAATAAAAGACCTGAATGAGTTGAGAGAATAAATAACAGAAAAATAAAGTATAGATGATATGGTCAGTTTTAAATGGTAAAGCTAGCTGGCCTTTTAATACTATAAAAATTCCTAATGTAGTGCTTATCTTTTAGAAACGTTCAAGTTAAAATATTTAAGCTGTAGGCTAAAAAGGGTTAACCTAATGTTACGTATTGAGATTACATCACCCTTTCACTGCCCTTCTGTACACTATTTTTTTATCCTTAACTAATATATAGTTCGGATTGTTCATGTTATGTACCCTTAATAGCTATAATGAATTACATAACCCATTGCAAGTACAGGTTTGATTATCCAATTTTCATACTAAATTTCTATTTTCCGTGCGTAATTCAATAAAAATCATAAGAATATTTAAATACCTACGTTGTTAATCAATAGAGCGCTATTACTGCTATGAGTGTCGATACATCCGGGACCCGGACGACCACTACCCCGTATACTTTGTTCAAGGGCTACATACAACTCAGGAGGATACACAAAAGTAGAAATACGATGTGACAATAATAAAAAAGTGTAGCGATTAAAAACCAAATGTACGTAGGTAAATTATATATATTTTTTTAATTAAAGCCTGTGCCGTCAAAGTGCAGCGTTGAGATCTTATCGTAATGCCTTAAATATTTAGCGGTAAGTGGGAAACGGAAGTATGTTAATGGGAAACACGTAGCGGATTAACACCAGGTTCTCAGGTTCCTTCGGTCTACCTTTATATGTGTATGATACGTGCGTGTAGCAAAAAACATATATGCTAAGCAGAAAAGTAGGCACGGAGTATCTTCTGAATACTGTGAAGGACACTACGTTAAGACCGCCGCTAATCTGGGATTAGTCTCACTATAGTATTACCCCAAATAAACTCGTATGAAACACTATAATTTATTACATTAACTTTCACTACAAAGTGCTCTTACCTAAAACAGGTTTTTTTTTATCATTATTTATTATATTTATTTTTTTATATCATAACAAATTCAACTTTTAATGCGTAAAATGTTTAACTTGTTCTGAAAAAACTAATATTTTGATATAATCATCAAACTCCTTATAACTAAGTAAGTATTTTCATATAAAATCTGGCGTAGGCAAAAAAATATTATAACACGTGATTTTTGGGATGAGAACTCACGAATCAAATCACATCGAATTGCGGCTTTTCAAAAATTCTATCAAAACATTCAACGTGAAAAAGACCGTGACATCAATATAAAGTGGGTTGAGAGGGATAATTCCTAATTTAGTTCCGAAGTAATGTAAAAGGGTCTAATAAAAACCAAATATTTAAATAATCTTTAGAGAGATACTGATGTTCGTTGAATTTTACCAGTAACATAATATAAATTGATTATCGAGTGTAAAAAGACGTATCATTAGCTGTTTTTATCAACTCTAAATTACAAATATACAAAATAATAAAAAAAAAGGGAAAGTATCATATGGTAATGCAATATATACAAATTCTAATTGTATATTATAAAGCTGTTTGTTTGGTTGAAGGCGCTAATATCGGGAAAATTCGAGCTAAAATAATATTTTATGTAGGATAGTTTATTTGTGGAGGAAGGCTTTTCGTTACGTACATTTAGTCAGGGTTACGTTGGCGGAACTCAACACCGAGCTCTACCCCTGCGCCACGTTGGCCTTAAATTTTAGTTGAATATTACTATATCACAGATAAATATGCAGCCAAATTCTGTTCGTTTGTTTTCTATTTCTATAGTGAGGCTTTAAAAAAAAAGAACTCTACAGAATTTGTCAATCAATATTTAAATTCTAGCTAAATATAGAGACGCGAATGAAACCAAAAAGCAATAACGTTTCAAATGACTTTGATTGATCAAAATACAGTGACCTAGTGTTTGTTTTCGTTTGAAAAATATCTTTTGTTATGCTAAGCCAGGTTGATTCAATGGAATGTAAATATTTTTTTTTAAATCATCGTTCAGATTCTTTCAACAATTGTTTTATGAATTAGTATTGTGATAGATGCCAACGTGCCGCAGTAGAACAGAATCTGCAAACAAAAGGGATCAATTCTCATTAGGGCAAATAAAATTTATTTGCATTATTTTCAACTACACGGTTTGTTAGGACGAAGGAGGAAATGAAAACTAGAGAATTTCGACACTAAGTTCCCTTTACCTGCACTGCTATGAAGAGGAAAGAGAGAAAGAGTACTATGAAATCTTTACATATACGGTATTGGATTACACTTTTAACACAGCAGGGTAGGCAGAGGGAACCTAGTGTTAAGTCACTCCGTTTCCCATTTTCTGCCGAATTCTGGAGACATTGCGTGTTGAGTGGCAGAACTCAACGCTGCGCTTTGCCTCGACAGCAGAGCGAAGAAATGGAAATATAAATTTAAGTAAATATTTTATCTCCTTGAGTGGGCGAACCCACAACCAGCCGGTTTTGCAGTCACACCTTGTGCCCCATCGAAACGACTGGCCTCATTATATTTAAATTCAGATTACAAATGCTTATCATTGGACAGTCCTGTCATATTGACAAGTTCTATTGTGAAACGTTCATTGTTCCAACAATATGTAACGTTTTATTTACTGCAAACGATAAATTTACTTTTATGACTGACTTATTTTTACAAAAGGAAGCCTCAGAATTGGAAATTCCCCTTTTTTATTCGTACATTCGTCAACGCCGATAAACAATTTTATTGATGTTTTCCGACGAATGGTGATGGAAAGGCTTATACCTTCTTTACACCCAAAACCTTTGCTTTATAAGGTTAACACGCAATATATAATGGTGTCGAATTACAATAACGTTGTCTTTCTAACTTTTATTTACTAAACAAATGATAGTCTATGTCCTATCAACTTCTATAAAGAGATTAAATCATATTTTTTAGGCAAGTTAAGGTGCAAAAGCACAAAGTTTGAATGTAAATGTGATTGTGGGTTCGGTCCCCATTCCAAAAATATATATAAATTTATATTTCCATTTCGCTCTTTCGCTCTAGTGTCGAGGTAACGCGGCGTTGAGCTGCTCCACTATACACGCAATGATCGAGAATTCAGCGGAAAAAAGGAAACGAAGTGTTGAACGAACACTAGGCGGATAATGCGTGAATCAGCGTGAAAGTGTATGTGACACTTTTTGATACTCTAATGATATAAAAAAAATGATATGTCGTTACTTATTTACTTAATACTTGAAAAACATTTTAACAAATAAATATGCATACAGCAGAGATCCCTTAGTATGTACTGTGTTATTTTTTTTTATATAATGTGATATTGTTTCAAGAAAATAAAAGTAGTGCATAGCAATATTTTATAATAACATTTTTAAATTATTTTACTACATAATAATAACGAACTGCATCTCGTATGGCTAACTGATTTAACGGGGCGAGCGTTATGTTCTTTATGGAATTTTATAACATTTCATTACATACCTGAGTTAGAAAATTGCTACTTATTTCGCTCAACTTTACAGCACCAATGGTCTGAAATAATATAACTTCAGCTTCAGCTTCAGCTTCAGTTTCACGCTGTATCCCGCACGCAGCAGGGTAGGCAGAGGGAACCTAGTGTTAAGACACTCCGTTCCTCACTTTCTGGAGGCATTGCTTGTTGAGTGGCAGAATTCAACGCCGCGCTTCACCTCGACACCAGAGCGAGGAAATTGAAATATAAATTTAAGTAAATACTTCATCTCCTCGAGTGGGGATCGAACCCACAACCAATCAGTTTTACAGTCACACTTTGTGTCACTGCGCCACGACTGGCGCATAATAATATAACTCTTGTACATTTTTAATATTTTGTTTATTATTGTTTTAATTTTTTTTAAGAGACAAAATTAACAATTCTTTTTTACCTATTGTTTTAGTTGTGATAAAAAAACATATAACACGAATCTTATCTATTACTTTGTAAGAATCGACAATCAATAATACGAAAAATAGAAATAACAATATCTATTATTTAAGTAAAAAGTTTACCGAATAGTCTTATCGAGGTGACTTCGGCTATATTCATCTTCGTCTCATTAACATAGCCAATTTTCTTCGTCGTTTCTAAATGTAAATGGTTCCTGCGATCAGAATAAATTACTTGATTTAACAAAACGGTTAAATAATGAAATCTATAATTAAACTAAATGTTGCCACTTTCAAATACTGAACTAACCGAGAAAGGTGAATTAATAAGTACCAAGATATCATCTACCTATATATATAAAGGACATGTACTGACTGACTGAGGTGAGACGAACGCACAGCCGTAACCGCTGATGGTAGCAACGTGAAATTTGGACAAATGTTTAATTTCACAATCAGGACATCCACTAAGAACGGATTTTGAAAAAATGTTGAACCCTAAAAAGATGAAATATGGTTTTAAAGTTTATGTGGTTTTTTTTAAATCGGAACCGATTTTTATATAATTTGAAAATATCTCTAAATATCTTAATAATATTTCATTGAACACGTGTTTCATGGTTTTTAGAAATCACCCCCTAAAGGTTAAAAAAAATATGTGTTTAATTGACAACTGTGGTGTACTTGTATTCTCTTCTATATGTCATGATTCCATCATCAAACCAGCTCAATGATTTTTCAATCCTGTCGTGGCGCATGGGCACAAAGTTTGACTGTAAAGTCGATTGGTCGTGGGTTCGATCTCCACTCAAGGAAATGAAATATTTATTTACATTTATATTTTAATTTCTTCGCTCTGGTGTTGAGGCAAAGCGCGGCTTTGAGCTCCACCACTCAATACACCAATGCCTCCAGAACTTGGCGGAAAGTGGGGAACGGAGTGTCTTAACACTAGGTTCCCTCTGCCCACCTTAATGTGTGCGAGATACAGCGTGAAGCTGATTTATTTTTTTTTATTTATAATGATAGAAGTATTATAAGGGGGTCAAGTTCATTTTCTTTTTTATATACGAAAAATATATCCTAAGATAAAATAAAGTAAAAATTTCATAAAATATTGTATATGTATTTTCTCTTTCACTTTGTATTAAGCATAGTCTAGTTCTTTGTTTATATTATAATATATTAAATTTTTATGTGTATATTACATTACATACTTATACTTATGTTACATAAAATTTTTCTGAAACAAGTTCAACGATATAGTTCGTGGAAGAAAAATATATATAAATTTACTTCATAGTGTCAATATGTAATATGGATATAACGCTACGTACAACGATAAAAATGCTTTTATATATCGAATGCTGAGTAATTTCACTAACTGAAAGCGATTCAATTAAACCACTTGTTAGCGGAGCGTATTGTTTTTTAACTGTTAATGCTACCGCATCACTTTTTAAAAGTAGATGCTTTCGAAGATTGATAAAATGTGATTGAGTAATAATGAAAGTTGTTAGTTCGAAATGTAATTTATAATAATAGTAAAAATGTTAAACATTTTTAAATTTTTAAGTGTTTAAATTATTAAACATTTCATTCCCCCGAACGGGAATCAAACTCACAACCGATGCGTTTTCTGCGCCACTACTCGTGGCGATGAGCTTTGCATACTCAACACGCAATATCTCGAATACGGCAGGAAATAGAGAACAGAGGGTCTTAACACTAGGTTCTATCTACGTACACTGCTATATGCGGAAAAAATAGAATATTTTATAAACCTTAACTTAATGTAAGCTATTCTATTGGATTACAAGTGAACATTGTATGCTTTCAGTGTAAAAATTGCAGGCGATAATTTTTGGCTCGACTCGTTCAGTGATTTCAAACAAAAGCTATATTTTACAATCGTCCAGTGAAATTGATGGAGCACTGAGTTGGGGATGGAAAACTACGTTATATCAGGTTGATGCCTTGCTAACGAAATAATAACATATAAAACAATAGGCCAGTCGTGGCGCAGCGTTACAAGTGTGTGACTGTAAACGCGACTGGTTTTAGGTTCTATTCCCATTCTAGGCAATGAAATATTCAGTATTGTAATTTTCTCGTTCTGGCTTGACAAGGCACAACGCGACTCACTACGTAATGCTCGAAATTCGGCGGAATGTGAAGAACAGAAGTATCTTAACGGTAACGGTGCACCGGGGCTTGGTTACAGAATGACCAACCCGAACATGTAAACCACGTTGATGGTTGTGTTGTGTTGAAAACACGCCGTTCACATGAATACACTTCCGTTCTCCGATTTCCGTCGAAGAGACATTGCGTTCCTAAGAAACGTAGGTTCGAGTCACGCTACGTTAAATTTTATACGTCTAAAAGTTTATACGTTTTCTAAATAAGTATTTTTCTTACCTAGGTATGGAATAACATTTTAAAAATGTTAAAAGAAGCAATACAATTTGTTTTAAGTTATGTTTGTCGCGGTGCAAGGATTGTAACGCGGCGGTTGTGGAGTCGATTTCCCTCTCCCAGGCAAAAGCCTGGCGTTGAGTTCCGCCATTCAACACGCAATGCCTCCAGAATATGGCAGAAAGTAGGGAACGGAGTGTGTTAACGCTAGGTTCCATCTGCGTGAAATGCAAATTTTTAATGTTATAAAAAATATTGTGTTGTGATTTTTTACAATTTATAGAGATAGCAATTTAGTATTAAAAATATCGTGCTTTTGTAAGTTCTTTTTGCTTTCAAACTGCATATATTATCACCCCATTGGTCGATGGATTACAGATGATAATTGACGGATGATGGACGTTGGGTGATGGGTAAAGTTCTATTATTGCTATATATTTATTTCTAATATAAGAAAAAAGTTTTATGTGCACCTTATTAAAGCCGGTGAAGCGAGCGGATGCTAGCGAGTAGAAATCAGATTCACGCTGCTAGCGAGTAAATTAAGTAAATATATTTTTAGGTGATATTTAAGGTAAAATACAGTAAGATACATGTACAATAAGTTTCTTAAATGCGCTATGATGGTATAATATTTAATAAAAAAAATAGCTTCACGATGTATCCCCGGGTTGTAACACAGGTTCTTCTTCGTTCACTATATTGCATATTCATATTGGGAGATCTCAACGCCTTGCTTTGCCTCGACACCTGAACGAATTTTTTTTTTTATCTTAAATATTTCGTTTCCTCGACTGTGAAACCACTTATTGATAAGGGAAGGTTGCCAGAATTTAATATTGAAAACTGCATTTAAATCATTTAAGCGGTATCTAAACAAATAAACGCACCGACAAACAGACAAAAATTACATTGACGTATGCTAAAATAGTTTTTCTTAAATGTATATCTTCCATGTACAGACACCGATCAATTATGATTTTATTATAATTACTACTACTATAACTTATATATACTACTATACTATGTTGTATTATATCATATTATATGTATATTGTATAACCATATAACATGATATAATACAACATAATATATTTTAATTTCTATTACGTTTTTGAATAATAATCTACCGATTTATGAATTGAGAACTATTTATAAACACGGTCTTTCGAAAACGTAATTTTGTTCCAGTTTGCTAGACGGCTGCAAGCCGAGGCTTAAGTTCCGCAGGGGACGCCCTTTCCGCCGTTGTCTTCCTCACAGGCAGCCACGTAGTGTTTGCTTTTTTCCAGGGACAGATTACCTTCCCTACCCACCAGTTGGCGTTGTAAAAGCCAGTAGGACTAACAGCATTAACCTCAAGTTCGAAAAAAAACGTAATTTTGTTACTAACCAAGACCGAAGAATATTATTTTATTCAATTGCGTGATATTAGTGGAATTTTCATAGTCAATAGTAAAAGAATTAGAGTTTCAGCACGCAATCTATCAAGAAACTTCTTTTACTTTTGTTACGTTGTGGAACTAACAACCGTCGGGGACCATCGATCAAACTCTGCCCGACTGCGCTCGCAAGCAAATTATCGACACCTTAAGTTTCTTTTTACTTTTATTATGAAATAATACTGAATAGCTCATTTAGTTTGTTAGATTTTGGTCGTAACGCTTATGCTAAAAAAATAAATAAATTAAATTAAATTAGCTTCACGCTATATCCCGCACACAGCAGGGTAGGCAGAGGGAACCTAGTGTTAAGACACTCCGTTCCCCACGCACGCACGGTAAGACGCACGCACGGTCGTAACCGCTGTGCTTAGGTACGTGAAATTTGGACACATGTTTATTTTTATAATCTAGACATCCACTATGAAGGGATTTTGAAAAATTTTAATTTTAAAGGGATGAAATAGGGGTTGAAAATTTGTATGGATTTTTTTTTAAAACAGCACCGATTTTTATAAAATTTTAAATTCAGTCTCTCTAAAATACTTCATTGAACACGTGTTTCATGGTTTTTTAGAATTCATCCCCTAAGAGTCCAAATAAGGGGTTGGAAGTTTATATGGAAAAATCTTTAAATTGATAGATCTTTAATTTGAGGCCAGTCGTGGCGCAGCGGAACAAAGTGTGACTGCAAAACCGATTGGTTGTGGGTTCGATTCCCACTCGAGGAGATAAAATATTTACTTAAATTTATATTTCCATTTCGTCGCTCTGGTGTCGAGGCAAAGCGCGGCGTTGAGTTCCGCCACTCAACACGCAATGCCTCCAGAATTCGGCAGAAAGTGGGGAACGGAGTGTCTTAACACTAGGTTACCTCTGCCTACCCCTCTGTGTGCGGGATACAGCGTGAAGCTGATTTTATTTTTTAAATTGCCACTGATTTGATCCAGACTGTTAAAAATATTTTATTGAACACGTGTTTCGTGGTTTTTTTTTATTTAAATTCACCCCTAACGGTGCCAATGAGCTAGTATTATATATATAATATAATTCTATCATAGATTATCTAATTAAAATTTATTCTATCAATTTCACCACATAAGCTATTAAGATCTATTTACCTCCGAATTGTGCAAATGAAACCGCAAATCTAATTGTCCCTATCAATACGCTGACACTGTATTAATATAAGCTAACCTAAGAGGAACAGTTGATTAATAGTGTAAGGCTGTTGTGCGTATAATTATTAAGCGAGGTAATGTTAGTAGGTAAATAACATATTAAGCATACATATGTAAATATCGGATGTTTTTTTTCAGGTTTACGCTGTATCTTGTATGAAGTAGAGTTAACAGAAGAAGTTAACCTACTTCCTGTTGAATTCTTGAGGCATTGCGTGTTGAGTGATGGAAAGAATTACTAATAGGTCCCGACTGTTAATCCAAATAAACTATAGGGCTTGTTTATTTTCTTTTTGGTTTCATGCAGTCGGGATTTTTGTTTTTACACATATTTTTTTTTATCTTCACTTTTTTGTTGGAATTCATTACGGTAATGATAGTCATGATATATAATATAAAATCCTTGCATTGAGCTCTTGAATTTGATACCCATATTGTGGTATTCGAAACGAAAAAAAATTTTTCTACTAAGTCCAATGGCGTTCCACAGAAGCTATTATTGTTTTCTTTTAACGCCTATCGCCCATCTATCTAAGAACACCTGGGCTGCTAATTCAAATCTAATATGTAAATCCGTTCAGCGGTTCTGGAGATATGAGGTAATAAAGAATATGACATACACACATACAAGATACGCGCGAAAACCATAACACCTTTACTTAGTAGTCGGGAAATATATCATTTCCTAGGGTGGGAATCCACAACCTGTTAAATGAAGACTCTTAGCATTTCTAAGACTAAAACAAGACAAGCTCAGATAAATTCTAAAAGAAATATTCATGAAAAATATGAGAAAAAGTTATTTCAAATATAACATTCTAACATAAATATATTATATAATAAAAAAATAAAAATAAATCAACTTCACGCTGTATCCCGCACACAGCAGGGTAGGCAGAGGGAACCTAGTGTTAAGACACTCCGTTCCCCACTTTCTGCCGAATTCTGGAGGCATTGCGTGTTGAGTGGCAGAACTCATCGCCGCGCTTAGCCTCAACACCAGAGCGAAGAAATGGAAATATAAATTTAAGTAAATATTTCATCCCCTCGAGTGGGAATCGAACCCACAACCAGTCGGTCTTACAGTCACACTTCGTGCCACTGCGCCGCGACTGGCCTCATATATTATATAATTATACCGTATATATATTTTAATTTACATTTTGCTTAAAATAAGAATTTAGATAAAAAGTGTATGCAAGGCGTGGATGAAGAGGACTGCTCTGTGCGAGTTCGGAGAACATTCTTCAGTCCATACTTGCATTTCAGTGAAGTGACATGTTAATTCACCTTAGAGAATGTTACATGAGTTATTCGGCATCTAGTGCCATTATGTTTATGTATAATATTATTTTCACGATGGATTATATATTACCCTGAATATACTTTTTTGGCAATTATTATAGTAACTAATATTTAAATTAAATTAGACAATCAGATAGATAATTTTTAATTAAATATATAAATGAAATCAGCTTCACATTGCATCCCGCACACAGCAGGGTAGGCAGAGGGAACCTAGTGTTAAGACACTCCGTTCCCCACTTTCTGCCGAATTCTGGAGCCATTCCGTGTTAGGTAGCAGAACTCAACCCCACGCTTTGCCTCGAGACCAGAGCGAAGAAATGGAAATATAAATTTAAGTAAATATTTCATCTCCTCAAATGCGGATCGAACCCACAACCACTCGGTTTTACAGTCACACTTTGCGCCCCTGCGCCACGACTGGCCTCAGACTGGCCTTATTAAAAATAATCACATATTTTTATTTTAGAGTACAATTTTATTTTAAATAATTCATTAAGCCTCGACCAGTGAGTAGTATAAGATGCTCTTATCACAGCATTTTGTGGCCACCGATTATAATCCTTTGTGAAATAATTCAGTTTTAAAGTGACGATGCCACAAAGATAGTAACTTCACAAGACTTGAGACAAGTGCAAATTGCATTGAATCTGACAAGAAGTTCTTATAGTTTTTAATAAAGAAGCATTTTCATAACTTTTTGCCTCCGCATAAATAGAATAGTCTTTTACTTACTACGAACTTAAGTCATACTTAAGTCATATATAAGTAATACTCAAGCAGCGTTTTTAGAAAACATATATATGTTTTTATTTTTATTTATAAAAATATATAATTTTTCAAAAGGAACGAAATAACCGTTTAATTTTTTTTATGTTTTGTAAAAAAAAATACATTGAGTTTATTCTGTGATTACAACATGATATCATTTTGCTGTATACACTTTTCCACTAAAATAAATGACAATGTAGGCGATAGTTGTGGATCCCCTTTCGGAAAAATAGGTAGTTTTTATCTGAGCTGCTTTACTTGAAAAATAACCGGAAATGCAGTGGATTATATCGCGTAGCGTGACTTGATAAATAATCTATCCAACACAAAAACAATTTTACAATTTGAACCACTAGTTCCAGAGATAGAAAATAATATATGCTTCTTATCATTGTGACTCAGGGTTGCGTGCCGCGGCGGAACGGCGTTTGGGTCACTCTGGGGAATTAATTATGTCCCATCTCGTGCTCTTACAAGAAAAAGCGCGGCGTTGAGTTCCGCTCTTCAACACGTAATATTTAAAATTCGGGTGGTAAGCGGAGAACATAATGACACTACGTTCTCTCTGCCTTCTTTCCTACTATACGAACTTTTGTGACTTATAAAGTTTATTTAATCCTGATTTTCGCTTCCGTTTTATATATCAATTCACAAGTTTAAATGTGACGACGTCGCCGCGCCGCTTGTAACTGTTGTAGTTGTACTAAGCTTTTCAACAAACTTACATAATTGTATTTCACGGTGCTTTGTGCTTTTGTATAAAATCTTTTAGGAATTTCTTAAGTCATTTTGGTGGAAGTCATTTAACTCTAAGTACCTACTAAATAACAGATTAAAAATACCTTAATAAAATAAAAATACAAATTTTCGCATCTTATCATCGTTTGTAATCACATGTGTAGATGTGCATACATACGAGTATGTGAATATAATGATCATATAACTTAATTTGTGTACTTATTTCGTCATCTGGAGTTTCATTTAAATTTTTTGACTCTTTATTTCTCTTTTTACCAGATCTTTTATGTAGCAGTAAAAAATCTGAAAACAATACATTTGTGCTTAAATCTAAAAATTTTAAGTTAAATTTTTGTATGGTTGGAGAGGGTTCCCCTATGAGCGAGCCCGACTCGGGCTTATCCGGTTTTTTTTTTAATCTCAACGCTGTATCTCGCACATACTAGGGTAGACAGAGGGAACTTAGTGTTAAGATTCTTCCGTCCCTCACTTTTCGCCGAATTCTTAAACCATTGCTTGTTGAATGGCGAAACTCAACGCCACGCTTTGTTACCATAACGAAAAAACAAAAATGATTTGCTCATTCTTTAAAAAAAACATTTAGAAACAATTCCTATTGCTTTGTTTCGTCTGATAGATTTTTGTACAGTCATCACTGATTGTTTTCTCTTAAAGATTATAAAAAAAAGAATAATCGAAATCGGTTGGCGGGATATTAGATATATTGAGTTATTAATTCATTTGTCGCGCATATACTTAATGCAAATTTAAGACTTGTGATTTTCTCATGGAGACCATTGTCAGAACTGGACCAAATTAAAATGAAAATTCTTCTGTGTTCCACACAGGAAGTACTAGCCTTCAAATAAAAAAAGAATCATCAAAATCGTTTCACCCCAAAGGAGAAAAACAAACGGAGGTATCTAGCCGAAATTATTGTCAAATATTCAAATCTACGGTCACTTGAAACCTTGGAATTTATGCATCGTTTTTGCTTCTCGTTTGAAATTTGCTGTGCTGTGTAATCAAAATCTGCACTACTGCTTCTACTACAATTATAAAATTCTGACGCGAAGTGAGAACTTACATACAATACAAATGAAGAGAAAAATCCCAGAAATGAAAATTAATTAATTCATTGCATTCAAAATAAGTGTATACGTAAGCAGTTTTAAGTTTCTCAGTTTTTATAAGAAGTACAAATGTATGTATGTACGTCCTGTTGACCTACAATCTTGAAGTTGATATAGAATCGTTGAACAAATACGACTCGCACTTAACTTTTTTAAATATTTATTTCCAACGCCATTTCACTTTAACCAATTACCTTTGGCCATTGTAGCACGTTATTTTTTGCCGTAATTCTATTATAGCTTACCTAAGTTTCTTTTGTTTCCATTTTGTGATCATTTTGTACGATGACAACAAAATCTCGTCTCTCTCTCGTGAGTACGTATTGGACACATCATATTTAATGCATGAGACTTACAAACGATGAAATTCAAATTGAACTGACGAAATGTAATTAACAATGTATTCGATGATGGGACGAGGGAAGTATCTATATTTTAGGCAATGTCGCTTTATATTCTCTAAAGCTCTTTGGGTTCAGCTTCACGCTGTATCCCGCACGCAGCAGCGTAGGCAGAGGGAACCTAGAGTTAAGACACTCCGCTACCCACTTTCCGCCGAATTCTGGAGGCATTGCGTGTTGAGTGGCAGAATTCAACGCCGCGCTTAGCCTCGACACCAGAGCGAAGAAATGGATATATAAATTTAAATAAATATTTCATCACCTCGAGTCGGGATCGAACCCATAACCAGTCAATTTTACAGTCACACTTTGTGCCCCTGCGCCACGACTGTCCTCGAATTATATCCATTATTGTCAAATATTCCAATCTATTGAACCATTCCCTGCTATTGTTTTCCTTATTAACATTCCGTCATTATAAAGGGACTGAAGGGATATTGAGCAATCTTTGATATAATTGTCTGGCTGATAGCTACAGACTATAAATCAGGATGTAAGTGACTGATTTGTCATTGTCAAACGTCAACAACAGAACGATCGGTACAAATATAATCTGTCTGCCTCAAAAGCTTTTAATTTAAATATTTATAAATTTTAAATAACAATATTTAGAGGTATTACTTACAGTATTTATTGTTTTTTTTCTGAAACGTAGGCCTAAAAAATACTTATTTCATTTAAATTCCTTTCTTTATATGTAGTTGTATTCAATCCATAAAATGTGAACTCATTTTTAATACGGTCAAATATTTTTATGAAAGTCACAAATATCCTGCTACAAAAATAACAAGCCACAAACTTTTGTCGTTGAAAACAAAATTTAACGTCGAATTATTTGGAATATTTTATATTATAAAGCCTAAAAAAGTATTGTCCTGTCGAAGTATCTGAAGCATTTATTAATTACATACCCTCGAATCAAAATTACAAAGGCCGTAGACGGGTTTGACCCGAGATTCATCGCCAAATCCCGAACAACCAGTAACGATTAATCATTGAGAAGTACATTCTGATTTAAATAATATTAAATTTGTTTTTAATAATATTAAATTTTAAAGAAATCTTATTTATAGTAATAATAATTAATAACTCTCTACACTTTAAGTCGACCACGCCGATGTTACCCTCCTTTTGTGGGGGCACATCTAGTGGGAGACGAGTCAGCGTCTGCCAAAACCTCAATTTGAGACGTTGAAAAGGTGGACGTCCGTTAGTCTCCCTCACCAGCCCAGTAGCAATAAAAGTATAGCCCAATTCATCCAAACTCCATTCCATAACCCTTTTTAAGTTTTCTATATTTTTCATAGATCCTACGTATTATCCGGTGACCATCTATAGTTGCTCAGAGATGGATCCTGGATAATAACTTTACAGTAAAAAAAAAATCTTTTGAACTTGAGAATTATGAAAGAGAAATATAAAAAAAATATTAAAATAAGATAAATCTATAATTATAATTTTGTAGAAAAGTCGTTTCTGTATATAAACTAAAATAGCTAAAGTTTTAAAAGAACTGAAACCAACAAGAATGACTCGTCGTCGCTATTTGCATTGACAATATTCTTACAAACTCCATATCAATTAAAAAATCTATAATTAATATTTTAAGTTCAGATCATTGCGAACAGTCCTTTGTTGATATGTTTAAGTATCAAAATTGCTATAGTTTTTTTTAAATCAAAACAGTAAATAAATAAATTACAAAATTACAGATTAAAGCAAAAGAAAAAATCGTGTTAAAAGTCATTATAGTTGTAAGTCAATTCTATTTCTTAAATGAATACGCGTGTAGTACAAGCGGGCGAAGCCGCGGGCTGGCCGCTTGTTAATAATAAAGTAGTGAAGAGAAATTATAAATTCTTCATTCAGTGAACGATCATTATAAGAACTAACAAAGGAATACCCTTTCTGCCATTTACTGGAGTTAATATATCTAGGTTTTAACTTTGCCTCGCGCGTAGGATGTGTTCTCACATTAAAAATGTACACTATACAAACATTTACAACGGTATACTAGTTATCTAAATATAGCAACTTTCATTTCTTTTTTCTTTTTCTCTTCTTCTTTTTTATGGAATTTATTATTTAGTTCATATTTATTATTATACATTACATATACTATACATTACGTTTCGTAAAGCGTTATGGGTTGAGGATTGTTTTTTAATTTGTAGATAGATTTAAATTGATATTAAAATTCACGATTTGGAAGCCGTCGTGGCCCAGGGGCACAAGATGGCGCGGCGCGGTTGGTTCGATCCCCACTCGAGGAAATGAAATATTTATTTAAATTATTTTTTCCATTTCTTCGCTCTAGTGTCAAGGCAAAGAGCGGCGTTAAGGTCCACCACTCAATACCTCTCAAATTCAGCGGAACCTGTGCCTATCCTGCTGCGTGCAGAATACAGCGTGAAACTAATTTAATTTTAAAATTTCACGATGCCTCCTTGGTATTGCAATTAAAAGGCACTATATTACAGAAATCGACGGTAGAATGCAACGATGAAGTTTCAAATTTCACCAGTGAATTATTAACAACTGCTTTCCCTATTACTAGAATGAAGTGGGGCTAAATTGTGCTATCCAACAAATGTATGTACAGAGATAGTGAAAAAGTCGAAAACATACGATAGCTTTTGTTAAAAAAAATCAATGCTTTAGCCTCGACACCAGAGCGAAGAAATAGAAATATAAATTTAAGTAAATATTTCATCTCCTCAAGTGGGAATCGAACTCACAACCGTCGCATTGCAGTCACACGCTTGTGCCCAGGGGCCCTAAAATATTCTAAAAATAACTTATTATATTTACTCATATCTCTTATAGGTATTATATGAAGCCTCTCAAAATAGATATTTGTATATATATACACTGCGAATTCTCCATCTACCAGTCAACATAAATTTTGATCACGGCATGGAGAATGTATAGGGGGCTTGGGAGGGATCGATTGAAGTGCCCTCATGTGCACAGTCTGATCACGGCCCATGGAGCACAATTTGTTTGATCTCGCCGCTTGTTCGCTAAACACTATTTATGTCCCAGCTAACCAAGGACATTTGACAACGATACAAATGCCATTAAACAGGTGTTAATGGAACCGTTACTTGAGATACACAATAATTTTGTGGCATGGTCTATTTTTTTTTTTAATAAACCTATCGCCGTCCACCGCTAAACGTAGGCCTCCCTCATCGAGCGCCAACCATCTCGGTCTTGGGCATGGTCATAATAAAGTCAAATAGGATAATCTAGTTTGTCTTTGTGTTTGGAGGTGATAATTACAATTCACTTTATTTTATAATCTTCTTTAAAAAAAGAAAACATAACATATATTTGTGGAAAAAATACTAATGAATATTTTATTTAAATTCAATGTTACAAAATATCAAGAAAGTTGGATAATTAATTAATTTATTTCTTTCATTTTGTTCCAGGATGCAGTTAGCACATCACTAAACGAAAAAAGCATGCCAACGCAATATGTGCCAGATATTAGAGGTCGTGAACAGAATGCCTGCCAAGAATGTAATCTCAAATTGGCTGCGAGCAAAACAAGGAAAACATAAACACTCGCCATGTCGCTAGCATGCGTATAGCCATCAGAGAATATGAATACGACCAAACCAGTAATACTGGTGGCAAGAAGCCAATCGGACTTATTACAAAAAGGCCCAGAATATTTTCTGGACTCCGCAAGGTCACCTTACAATGCTGTACTTGATTTTAATGCTACATTTGACAATAACAATACATTTAATTTAACAGATGATTCAGGAGAACTTTGGAATGATTACATCAATCTCCTACAAGATCGGGCGCTTCTAGTTTCATTCTTACTTCTTTTCTCACTTACAACAGTATTTGGAAATATGCTCGTAATATTGGCAGTAATAAGAGAAAGATATTTACATACATCTACTAATTATTTTGTAACTTCCCTTGCAGTCGCTGACTGTCTTGTAGGTCTAGTAGTGATGCCTTTTTCTGCGCTGTACGAAGTGTTAGAACATACATGGTTCTTTGGTGTCGACTGGTGTGATGTATGGAGATCATTAGATGTTCTTTTTAGTACTGCATCAATTCTTAATTTATGTGTTATATCCTTGGATCGTTATTGGGCCATCACTGACCCCATCACATATCCTATGCGTATGAGTGGAAGAAAAGCAGCATTTCTCATAGCAGCTGTGTGGGTATGTTCGGGTGCTATATCGTTTCCAGCTATCGCGTGGTGGCGAGCGGTACGCTTAGAAGAAGTCCCCGATTATAAATGTCCGTTTACGGAAAATTTAGAATATATTATATTTTCTTCTACAATATCATTCTATCTACCTTTATTTGTAATGGTGTTTACATACTATCGCATATATCGCGCCGCAACAATACAAACGAGATCCTTGAAAATCGGGACGAAACAAGTGATGAGACCGAGTGGTGAATTAGAGTTAACGTTACGAATTCACAGAGGTGGAACAGTGCGACAAAGAACGGACGTTTGTCACGGTGCGTGCACCCCGGAAGAGGCGGATCAAGAGCCTTTAACCGCGTTGCAAAATAATGGACTATCGCGTTCGTCGACGCGGCTAACAAATGTGACGCATAATAAACATTTGCCCAAAAATTTTTCTCTATCACGTAAACTCGCAAAATTCGCGAAAGAAAAAAAGGCAGCAAAGACTCTTGGTATCGTTATGGGTGTGTTTATAGTGTGCTGGTTACCATTTTTCGTAGTGAATCTCCTGTCAGGAATATGTTCATCGTGCATCACTCACGAGGAAATTGTCAACGTAGTGGTGACATGGCTTGGGTGGGTCAACTCATCAATGAATCCAGTGATCTACGCGTGCTGGAGTCGAGATTTTAGAAGGTATGTTTATATTATTTTTCTTTTTACATACATGTGTAGATATTACAATAAATATATGTTCTGCTATTTGAAATCGGATTGTATTCAATATTTACTGCAGACGTAAAACCATGTATACGATAAAGTTAAATATTTATTGTGTTCACAGTATTTTATATTAACTGTCACTTTTAAATTATTATTCATCATAGAAAATATACATTAGATGTATTAGATTCGTACTTCTATGATAAAAACAAACAATGAGTTCCACTAACTACTCAACGTATATCAATGAAACGGACAGAGCTTTTGCATTCATGCTACTATGTTAGTAGGTACCATAATGCAGAGCTACGTTCTTCTACTAAGGTATTCAGGCGGCTTATTAATAGCCGACACATTTTGTAAAAGGTTTCTTGATTAAATGTAATTATAAATTTAATATTGATATTACAATTTATACACATGTGGACTTTCGAAGTATAAACATAACATTAAAATGATTTAGTCCATTTATCCTATTTAAACGTCCGACATAAGATTGCAGAAAAATGTATGTAAATGTTGTACATATAAAAACAATACAATAATTTTTATATTCTATATTATAATTAAAACTCACTACCATCGAATCATACTATCGATAGCGCTAGGGAATTAAATAATTATTTAAATTAAATTAGTTTCACGCTATATCCCGCACACAGCAGGGTAGGCAGAGGGAACCTAGTGTTAAGACACTTCGTTCCCCACTTTCTGCCGAATTTTTGGAGGCATTGCGTGTTGAGTGGCAGAACTCAACGCCGCGCTTTGCCTCGACACCAGAGCGAAGAAATGAAAATATAAATTTAAGTAAATATTTCATCTCCTCGAGTGGGGATCGAACCCACAACCAGTCGAATAAATAATTATTAAAAATCAATTATTAAAAATCTTAAACATATTTCAATGAGCAAGCAGTAGACTTCAACTATAAAATTGTCAGACAGACGCCGTCAATTACTGAAGAATGCTAAGCTTATGCGGCTTATGGAATCGTGACCAGCGTTAAACAACGCAAATCATGTTATGTATATAATGGTAACTAAAAGCTTCACTAAATCATTTAACAGGAGATCTTTGTTTTTTATCACTCTTTCAAGCAAGATAGGCAGAGGGAACCTGGGGACTTAGTATGAGGATACTCCGTTCCCCATTTTCCCCCGAATTCGGAGGCGCAATGCCTGGTTTGTTTGTCGGAACTCAATACCGCAGATGTATGCTTTCTAATACTATTTTACTTTTGACGTGTGCGGGAAAAACAATGACTATTACCTTAACCCACACGTTGAAAATTGTCAGTGTTTAATTATAAAATATTCATACTATTCTATTGTATTTATTACATGTTCCAACAGGCAGTCACCCTGTTCTATTTTTAACCTATTTCTGTAAACGAAAAAGAGCTTTTTACTGAGTGAACCGATTTTGATATTTTTTTTCTATTTGAAAGCTAGTGCTTTGCATATGGTCTTATTCTAAATTGGTCTATTCTTACCAATGGTATCCATGAGTCTTAAATTCGCATTAAGCAACAAATTGACGGATAACTCAATTTCCCACCAATTGATCTCGATGATTGTATTTTAATTGGAAACGATACACTTCAAGGGCTGTTTCATAAAAGTTTAGCTAAGTTCTGATTTTGGGATTCAGTAAAAATTGAAGAAGTTATTTTTGTTTCGTTAAAAATCATAATTATTTTTACATCCTGATTAATATTAGGCCAACATGACAAAGTGTTACAGTGTCGAATTATAAATGAAATTATCATGGATTCAATTCCCACTACTGTGAAATAAATTATTTACATTTTCTCGCACTGGTAACTAAATTATTAATGCGGGATGTTCATTTCCGCTATTCTACATGCAATGTTTTGTAAATTGAGCGGAAGCGTAGTGTCTGAAAACTAGTTAGCGTAGCTTGTCTTGAGATCTCTAATTATTTTGTATTACATCAATGTATCACCATCACTATGTTTGACCAATATTATTAGAAAATATAACAAAGGAACTTTCCTTGATAATTTAAATCAATTCAATTCAGTTAACAAGTATTCTTATGCCTACAATAAAATATATTTTTGAGACTAATGACCAAAAAAAGGTGTTAAACAGAATTTCCTTTTACGCCCTAAGCAAGGAGGTCACGCACAAAACATTTCACACTAAGACTGATTGTGTTTTATAAAGAGTGACTATGATTTTTCATTTGTATTGTTACTATATAACAAAAATTCAATAATGTAGGTCACCACTGCGTTACCACTAATGGTAGCTCGCTTTAATCAATTAAAGCCGCTCACATTAATCAAGACAGTGTGAAGACATTTGTTACGGAGTTTTTCTATGGAAATATTAATTTATTATGTGAAATACTGAAATTTATACCTGTGAAATACAAAAATAATGATGAATAAAATTATATAAATTATACGAATCTTTTTCTGTTATAATATTCTTTCAACCGTAACATTAACTGTCTATATTTTAGGCAGGTAGGTGTTTGATGGAATTCGAAGAAGTTAAGAATTTTCTTTTTTAAGGGAACGCTTTTTATTTGAGCTTTAATTTATTAATGATGTCAGAAATTGTGAAATATGAGGAAAAGAACATATCAGACACAATTTATTTCACGGTGGCTCAATTAGCCAATATAATGATGTCAAATTAAATAAAAATTAAGTTAAATCACCTTCACGCGAAAATATGAAAATATAAATGTAAATAAATATTTTATTTCCTCGAGTGGGGATCGAACTCACAACCAGTCGATTTAACAGTCACATTTTGTGCCCCCGCGCCACGACTGGCCTCAAATTATCTGTGATAATTTGATGAAAATCTAAATTATAATTAAATTTCAATTACAAAAGTTTCTATTTCTAAAGCCACTCTAAAAAGTAGTACACAATAAGAATTAAATGATAAACAGAATGATTTACGAAATAACGGAAGATTTTCCCCTTCCGACAGACTTGCTAGTAATACGAGTATAGTGACATTTTTTTTAAACTTAAGTAACAATTTGCTCTTGACTAATGTACTATAGAAGTGGGGTACATATTTTGTTCAATACTAGGCAGTGATATGTTCGAGAAATACCAACCAACGTGTACCGTTACACGAATACTTTGAAACGCCATAATCAAAGAACCAAACCATACACAAATACTATATAAATTCTAGGTAAACCACAGAAACATTAAGGATATATATATAAAAAAAAATCAGCTTCACGCTGTATCCCGCACACAGCAGGGTAGGCAGAGGGAACCTAGTGTTAAGACACTCCATTCCCCACTTTCTGCCGCATTCTGGAGGCATTGCGTGTTGAGTGGCAGAACTCAACGTCGCGCTTAGCCTCGACACCAGAGCGAAAAAATGGAATTATAAATTTAAGTAAATATTTCATCTCCTCGAGTGGGGATCGAACCCACAACCAGTCGGTTTAACAGTCACACTTCGTGCCACTGCGCCACGACCGGCCTCATATATATATTAATTTAATTTAATAATATAATTTAATATACAAAGCAATAAAATAAGCTAATTATCAATTTTAAATGCAACTATTTAACCAGATTAATCACGTATATTTAGTTAAACATGTTTTGAGACCCGACGTTTCGAAAACCGTAAAGTAGTCTGTGGTCACGGATAGACTGAGGTGGCATTCATCTCTCAGTTGATGTAATTATTATATCAAGTTTCCGCCAACGATTTCTTAATTGCCTCGCGTACTGCCCCGAATTCTTGTACATTGAGCTGACTTTATTTTGCTCTCTGGTGGGTTTGAGAATTAAATTATCTTATCAGTTGTCTGTATGTGTTTCCACGACCCAGGTGGTAGAAAGTTTGCAACCGCCTCTGCCCTCTAGTGAAATAAGGATGTTTTTGTATTTCAATAGCCTCGCGGATCATTGCAGGAATATATCTGTTTTCCTTAGTGAATGTTGTGGAGATGCGATCTCTTCGTAGGATATGCAGAGTCAGTTTAGCTGATCGAATCTGCAATGAAGAGGTACACAGAATGGCAGATATTAGCGAGGATGTCACGGTGAGAATGAAGAAGAACGTGCTCAGCTGGTTTGGGCACGTCGAACGAATGAGTGATGAAAGAATGGCAAAAAAGATTTATGATGGAAAAGTGAGCCATAAGAGAGGTAGGGGGAGACCTCGGTTGGCCTTCGGAAACACAGTATCAAAGATACTAGAGGAAGGTCACATAAAAAGCATGAGGACCCCCCGGAGGGCATGTATGAAGAGGTTGATGACAGTGGACGAGGCGAAAGAGGTATGTAGAGACCATAGCGTTTGGCGCTCCGTTCTCTCTGACTACCCCGCTAGGGATAAGCGTGAAGTTAGTTTAGTTTAGTTTAGTTTCTTAGTTAGGAAATGGAGTTTATCAAACCTGTGTAATGGTTCGGTTTATCTGCAGTATTTTCGTACACAGCTGACTTTGCCCATTCTTAATATAGGAGATGTGTTTCTTCACCCTAAAACCGATGTTTTTTTTTTTGTTTAACCGACGATAAGCCTCAGTCACAATCTAGTTTGCATACGTTTCTAAAAAAGTATATTATTTTCTAAGTAGGTATGGAATAACACTTTAAATAGGTACGTTAAAAACATAAAAACTTATTTATCTCTCAAGCCATGGGTAAAATGAGTTTACTTGCCAGCCACAAACATGCAATGAGATATGTAATTTAGAAATATGTCCAACAAGAAGCGGCTCCAATAATAAAGTTTGATGAGTTCTTCGAAGTTAGCTCAAAAAAATGAACCGAATACCATCGCTTATTATGTATTATAATATGTAGCACTAGCTATCTTCCCTCACTTCGCTTAAAAAAATATGCATTAAAATCAGTGGAATAGATTTTTTTTTTATTTATACTATATTATTTAACGAGAGTTGAGGCCGTCGTGACGCAGTCGTCGTGAACAGTATGTACCTGGGATATGATGTATTATAAAAATAAATTAATTAAAAATATATAATATATGCATGGCAATACACATAAATAACATGGTTAATTATTAGTAAAATATATTTTTTATATCATATTAATCTAGATTAGTTCATGTATTGTCGTTCCGAGTGTCACAACCGTCATTTCATATAGTACATGGTAGGTGAGTGCTGACGAAAGGCAGCGGTTGAGTCAAACTATTAAGTACTATGGTACTTATAAATATGGTGCAATGAAAGGCTCGTATCAAATCAAAATATGTGTAGGTACGGTATTGTGGATTAAAGTGAACTTTGACCAACATTATAATATTGAATCGAATTTATTAGTAGGTGCGTGATGCTATTTTGCGTCCTAGCTATTATTCCTTTAATTAGAACTAACACTTAGATATAGTGGAGAGGAAGATAGGACGCGCTCTTGGCTTTTCTTCGGAAGAGCTTCAGCTTCAGCTGCAGCTTTGTTATAACTATAACAATGTAATATTTTCGAGTTTCAGTTATTTAAATAAACTTCTGATGGAAAATCTCTTATTAAAACAATACATTCTAAAATCCCTATATAAAATTCTGAACTCTGTTACCTCTGAATCTCTAAATGATATTGAGTGGATTTCGATGACAACAATGAAAGATTCTAACCACTAGACACATCACCAGCCAAAGCATTATTCATTAAATATTTTTTTAAAAGTGTTCAGTTACTGTATCCGCTATACGCAATACATCGAGATTTCGGCGGAGAGTGGGGAACAGTGTCTTCACACTAGGTTCCCTCTGCCTACCCTATTTGTTATTACAAAAGAGGGAAGGCGAGGTTGCCTGCTTTGTATTTGTAATATAATTAATCATTCCACCAAATGTGAACCCAAACTTTTGTGAAAAACCCGCGTCATCATCGGTATTAATTAGCTCTATTTAATAGATGATATAATCATGTTATTCAAATATATTTCTAAAGATAAAATATTAACATCATGGTGCACTGAAACAGCGTCTGATTGTATACACGATGACTTGTGAATTTGATGCCCCATCCGGGATATGAATTCATTCACTCCCTCTGGTAACACAAAATTTGGCGTTAAGTTCCGCCGCTAAACACGCGATGCTTCGCAAAATTTTGCGGAATGAGAAGAGCAGAGTATGAGGAATAAAAGCGTAAAGCTATGTAAAATTAACAAGCTAACAACAAATTATAAATTAAAAATCCATCGCCATATCGGACACGTAGTGTTATTATCTTTCAGGTCTACATTTCAATTATTGGAGATGAATCAATTTTCCTGAGTCAACATTGTAACGTAATTGCAATCTTTTCTTGCAATAAATTCTTTCATTTCATTCATTTTAAGTTTATACTCACTAGTATTTATTACTATTGTATATGTGTATTTTCTATATTTATCTTACCTTGTTACGTTTTCGTTTTTTTTTGTTTTCTGTAAAGGTATAATATATATTTTAATTAATTCCTGGCTCGTTTCAAAATGTAATAAGACCCGACATATTAAATATTTATAAAATATATAAGTATATATATATATAATAAATTAAAAATTAAAAAAAATAAATTAGCTTCACGTTATATGCCGCACACAGCAGGGTAGGCAGAGGGAACCTAGTATTAAGGCACTCCGTTCCCCACTTTCTGCCGAATTTTGGAGGCATTGCGTGTTGAGTGGCAGAACTCAACGCCGCGCTTTGCCTCGACACCAAAGCGAAGAAATGAAAATATAAATTTAAGTAAATATTTCATCTCCTCGAGTGGGGATCGAACCCCCAACCAGTCGGTTTTACAGTCACACTTTGTACCACTGCGCCACGACTGGCCACAGTTATATATAAGTATACATTTATATAAGTATATATATTAAATTAGTATATATTTAATTGAGGCCAGTTGTGGCGCAGGGGCACAAAGTGTGACTGCAAGATAGACTGGTTGTGGGTTCGACCCCCACTCGAGGAGATTAAATATTTATTTACATTTATATTTTCATTTCTTCGCTCTAGTGTCGAGGCTAAGCGCGGCGTTGAGTTCCGCCACTCAACACGCAATAACTCCGGAACTCGGCGGTAAGTGGGGAACGGACTGTCTCAACACTAGGTTCCCTCTGCCTACCCTGCTATATGCGGGATACAGCGAGCGAGCGAGAGCTGATTTGATTTGATTTGATATATATTAAATTCATACTCACATAGATACTTTCAAATCAACTATCACAGGACTCCTGCCACAATGTCCTACTGATTCATATATATATAACGATAATATCATAAGTCCTTTATATTTTGTTTAAATTTATACCAGACAAAAAGTGCAATTTAACTTTAAATTGTAGTTTCAGAGACAATATATAATTAAGAGTGCTAATTCACTACTCTCTCAAGGTTATTTCCAAATAGAACCTACTGTAATGAATCTATTGCTTATGCTAAACACGGTCATCAATTGTGTTTATGTCGGTGTTAAATTGTATGTATATATTTAAACGTTTTAACAAAGTTAATTAAAAGTTACTTCCAGTTACTTTAGTCATTTCAGACCTCCCTCGACGTAGATATTATATAAAAACTAAAAACTAAACTAAACTAACTTCACGCTTTATCCCTAGCGGGGTAGTCAGAGAGAACGGAGCGCCAAACGCTACGGTCTCTACATACCTCTTTCGCCTCGTCCACTGTCATCAACCTCTTCATACATGCCCTCCGGGGGGTCCTCATGCTTTTTACGTGACCTTCCTCCAGTATCTTTGATACTGTGTTTTCGAAGGTCAACCGAGGTCTCCCCCTACCTCTCTTACCACTCACTTTTCCATCATAAATCTTTTTTGCCATTCTTTCATCACTCATTCGTTCGACGTGCCCAAACCAGCTGAGCACGTTCTTCTTCATTCTCACCGTGACATCCTCGCTAGTACCTGCCATTCTGTGTACCTCTTCATTGCGGATTCGATCAGCTAAGCTGACTCCGCATAACCTACGAAGAGATCGCATCTCATTAACTTTTCATTCCCTCTAACGCTACCTAGAACATCCCTGACACTCTCCCAAAACTCCTCAAGTTCACCTAGTGGAGCTGAGAATACTGGCGCATATGCCACTAACAAGAATACTCTTGTTATCCCCAGCTTGAAGCGAACCCAAAGCAGTCTCGGGTTGATCGCCTTGTATTCAACCACTGCACTAACCAATCGAGAGGACAATAACACACCTACACCTTGACAGCCCCGCTCGCTCTCTGGTACGCCGGCCCAGAAAGCGACCCGACTGCCCGGTAAATCGGTAGTATTATTACCCTTCCGCTTGGTCTCAGTCACGCAGACGACATCCAAATCTCTATCATCCATCACATCTAATAATTCATTCATCTTTTCTTCCATCCCTCCTCTTACATTCCACGTAGCTATTTGTAGCTCCGTTCTCCACCTCCCGCCGTTCCGGACATGGCGTGTTGGGTGGCGGTCCCCAACGCCGCATTCGTCGCCACTTGTCACACCAGCGGGGACGCACTGGTGCGCGTCGCCTTGGGGGGACGCCCTATCAGTGCGCTCTCTCCAGATGCACGTGGCGGATGGAACGTTGCAGCCCTCGTAAGGGCTGGCAGGGGTCGCTACGAGCAAGCCTTCCAAAGATATTATATATCAACTCTTATTATATTTAAGGGTCGTCCTGGTCACGTTTCTTTTGTCCTAATTTCAAAAGACACACCACTTCACATTAGATAAAAACTGACAATTGAATATAAAATATTCTACAAACTGAATAAGAAGAACATATCTATAAGAATAGACTATATTTATTTATAGACCAGTCTATAAACGACAAAAGTTCGAGTCATCACTTCGCTACTACCGCCAAATTCTAAACCGGAAGTGGGGCACGAAGGTGTCTTAATGAAAACGGAGTGTCGGAGTGTCTTAAAACTAGGACACCAAATTCCTTCTATACTGCGAAATATAGCATAAAGCTAAAAAAACTTTGTAATTTACCTTTTTTTTTACTCTTAATTTAAAAAAAATGTATGAAATTATAGTAACTAACATATATAATAGTAAGCAAACGTATAGACTCGACCGGAAATTAGAGCACTACTACTAGTATTTCAATATCAACTGAATTTCTAAACTATTAGTAGCGTATCAAATATAATCGACAGTTTAATGCAAAAGCATAAATGGATATTTCACATTCCAATAAAGTTTTTTTTTATTTTTAGCTTCACGCTGTATCCCGCATGTAGCACGATTAGACTCCCTCTGGTCTAATGTTAAGGGAACCTGCTCCCCACTTTTCGCCGAATTCTGGAGACATTGCTTATTGAATGATCGGACGAAACTCAACGCCGCGCTTTATCTCGACGCTAGAGTGAAAAAATTAAAATATTAAATATTTCATTTCCTATTAAGGCCGGTCGTGGCGCAGTGGCACGAAGTGTGACTGTAAAACCGACTGGTTGTGGGTTCGATCCCCAATCGAGGAGATGAAATATTTACTTAAATTTATATTTCCATTTCTTTGCTCTGGTGTCGAGGCTAAGCGCGGCGTTGAGTTCTGCCACTCCACACGCAATGCCTCCACAATTCGGCTGAAAGTGGGGAATGGAGTGTCTTAACACTAGGTTCCCTCTGCCTACCCTCCTGTGTGCGGGATACAGCGTGAAGATGATATATTTTATTTTATTTATTTTTCATTTCCTATAGAGCCAATGCGAATGACTTCCAATAAAATTATAAAAGACAAATTAAAATAATTTACAAGGCGACTAATGTGATTGTTTTGATTTTATCACTAAGGCCCTGTCGCTTCTTCAGTTTATTACGTTAGAGCAAGAGTAAACCCAATTACCGGCTTTCATTCAGTACATTTGTACTTTTCGCTTCTTAACGAATTTATCATCGAATGCGGTTAGCCTAAATGGAAGGAAGTGGTGTATACATAATTAACTGAAATTTAACTAAAATATTACTTGGGCTGTAGTCTCAAAAAATATTTGAAATCAGGTAGGGTAATCAAATTTTAATATTGGAAACAAATATAATAATATACGTTATTCTAAACCCCAAAAAATCCAAAAAATATTTAAAAAAAAAACAATAAAGAAACAAAAGAAAATTTAAACGTTAAGGTTTAGGAATAAGTAGTTAACGTGAACGAAACGTTTCTCTTTAAAGTTTTTTTATTAAGTTTAAGTTCACATATTAATTTTTAATTTTTTTAAATATAGGGGAGCTCCTTGTACCTTAGGACACACACAATTCCTGTTTTTTATTAACTTGAAGCATTGCTTTTTCATATATTTTATTTTAATATTTTATATATTTTTTATATTTCCTATATTTTAATATTAATTAACAGTAATACATAGAACTACTAAAGCATATATTTTTGAGTATAAAAAAAAACTGATTTTGTGATTCCTTCAATCACATCTTGTATTTTGGCACAGTGCCGAAATATGTTTTTAAGAGAACTTCATTTTCCTACTTTGTCAGTGTCCCAAAGTAAAAAAATATTTTATTTTATTAAGGACGTGGGGTTGTTTGAAAACATAGCAAAATAAGAAAATATAAATAAGCTGATAAATAAGTATATATTATAATATCACCAATAATATACATAATATCACCACTTACCTCAAATTCTCTACTTAAAACATCGAAAAATCTCTTCTATAATTTCTATCTTATAAAGAAAAAACACAAAAGATCGTTAGGTTCCCGAGTGTCCCTAGATATAAGGTGTCCTAAGGTACACGGATCTCTCCTATATCATTCAGCTGTGAAAATAATTTCATAATTACAAAACGGAAAGGTTTTTTTTACTTCTAGATATTAAATATACAAATGTTATATTTTTACTAAATATACGATATTTACATAAATGTAGAAAAATGTAGGAAAATAAAAAAAAGCTATTTTCATTCCAATAGCAGCTAAAATTCCCGTGAATAAATCCATAGGCTCATGCATATGCTTATACAAAGCTCACTACTCTATCAATCCGATACGACTTAACGGATCGAACAAAATTTAGTGCTAAGATAAGAAGAAACCCTAGATAAGCCTGGATATAGATGGAATATATATTACACTCAAAATTCTTATCGAACGTGGAGTATAACTTAGTTTTTACAAAAACCTTCGTATATCAAGTACCTACAGTATAAATTACAAGATTTGGACTGAACAAAAAAAAATCACTATGTGTTATTTCTAATGTTGTGTCTTGATGTATTCGATTGAATCATCATATAAATCATAAAAATATAAATCTCTATTTGATCATAGCGTATGAAAATCAAATAGAATTTGAAGCGTTTATCTATATATCACATTATACGCGTCTTCTATTATGAACTTGAGGGTTAGCTAAATGGCGTACAACTCAGGTATGAAGATATGCTGAAGCGTCATTTAAAGAAGTGCAACTTAGACCTTATAAATTGAGAGCACCAGGCCAGGCGAGGGATAAAATGTAGGACTAATTCATATCAGACTCAAGGATTTTGAGAAGGCGTAGTTCCGGCGTAGTTCCGAGCTCTGAGATGCAATGAATTGAAAACTCAACGATTTTTACAAAAAAAAAATGTTTGATCAGAAGAGATAGAGATTCGCCGGTGCCGAAATCGGTATAGGTATATTTATCTATCTTTCATTATATATTAAAATGAAGAACCTAATAAAATTCTAACATATGTATAATATTAATACTATGTTCAAACACCAGCCTGTCAGTCAGTTGGGGCCAGTCGCGACGCAGTGGCACGAAGTGTGACTGTAAAACCGGCTGGTTATGGATTCCATCTCCACTCGAGGAGATGAAATATTTACTTAAATTTATATTTCCATTTCTTTGTTCTGGTTTCGAGGCTAAGCGCGGCGTTTAATTCTGCCACTCAACACGCAATGCCTCCAGAATTCGGCAGAAAGTGTGGAGCGGAGTGTCTTAACACTAGGCACCCTTTGCATACCCTGCTGTGTGCGGGATACAGCGTGAAGCTGATTTTCAAATATGAAATTGCCATCGCTATTCACAACTTTATCTAGTTCTTTGCAAACAAAGATTAATCACGCAACCTTTAAGTTTTTTTTTTATCATAGAATCAGCCTATAGCTGTCATCAAAACAATGCCACAATGACAATATTTTGTTCGTAAATTTAACAAGCAAATTCTATTAATCATAATCTCGTCGATGCGAAGGCCGCCAGCAATTTTCAACGCCTCCTACAATAATCAATTTAAAGTTGGTCGGTCGGAGCTGATCGTCACGACTGAGCCCGACGACGTAAACTTATTTATTGGTTTACTATAATGGAACGATTCAATAGAAATATTAAATACCTATCAATAAAGAATGGTAATTGTTGCATATTGATTGTTAAAATCAAATCAAATCAGCTTGTATCCCGCACACAGCAAGATAGGCAGAGGGAACCTAGTGTTAAGACAGTCCATTTCCCACTTTCTGCCGAATTTTGGAGGCATTGCGTGTTGAGTGGCAGAACTCAACGCCGCGCTTAGCCTCGACACCAGAGCGAAGAAATGGAAATATAAATTTAAGTAAATATTTCATCTCCTCGAGTGGGGATCGAACCCATAGCTAGTCGATTTTACAGTCACACTTTGTGCCACTGCGCCACGACTGGTCTTTTTTTTCCCTAACGATTACACAATTATATATAATTACAATAAAAAAAACCTAAATTATTACAAAAAAATGGAACATTAAAAGGACAGTAAATCTAATTCACACGACCTAACCTGGCCACGCCTTTCCTTTGAAGAAACCGCTGAGGCATCGGCCGCTCGTTGTTCGGGTCCGTTACACATTACCTACTACCTTCACATTATATGATTTTTTGCTATTTTCACTCTTTGATATTGAAAGGATATTTAATTTATAGCGTTCGTATTATCACACTGTATAGGCGTGTGTGGCGATTTGGTATAGATTTCTTTTTGCCTTTAGATTTAATAGATTTATTGTAATTAATAATAATCAGCTTCACGCTGTATCCCGCACACAGCAGGGTAGGCAGAGGGAACCTAGTGTTAAGACACTCCATTCCCCACTTTCTGCCGAATTCTGGAGGCATTGCGTGTTGAGCGGCAGAACTCAGTGCCGCGCTTAACCTCGACACCAGAGCGAAGAAATGGAAATATAAATTTAAGTAAATATTTCATCTCCTCGAGTGGGGATCGAACCCACAACCAGTCGGTTTTACAGTCACACTTCGTGCCACTGCGCCACGACTGGCCTCAATAATATATAATATAGTAATTAATAATTTATTGTAATTGTAATAGCATAAAAAATATTTTGATTTTGTATTAAAAACATATTTTGGTACAATCGTATGTTTATCCTATGGAAATTTAATTAAAATTTTAACTTTTCACCAAAATTTTTAATATTTCATATTAAAAAACAGTTTATTTCACAAATTTCAATTATTTTATCTGCTTAAATTAAATTTGTATAATTTTAGAATATTACTGTCTGCCAAGAAGTTTCTAACCCCAAGGCGATTTTATATAGCTTCGTTTTTAAATATTAGATATAAATTTAAGTAAATATTTCATAGCCTCGAGTGGGGATCGAACCCACAACCGGTCTACAATTTGGTTTTACAATCCGGTTTTACAATCACACTTTATGACACTGCGCCTGGCCTCAAATCTGCCTCTGGTTTCTTTTAAAAAAACCTTTTACGATCGTATCGTAAAATAATCCAATGGAAATTTAATTGAATTTTTAAATGATGACCGAAACTTTCAGAATTTAATAATAATAAAAAGTTGTTTTTTTCATAAATGTCCGTTATGTTATATGCTGAAATTATATAAATTTCGATTACTATTTATCAAGAAGTTACTAACTTTTTTTTTTATTCGCGAGCGATCCTGTGGCGTCTCTGCTTAGGTGGGGAGGTCTTGCTGGGTTTTAGTGGGTAGTATCGAGTTCATTCTCCGGTTCTTCATTTCCCAGCGTTAAAAAAAAGAACCTAACCTAACCTAAGGAGTTTAGTTTTTCAGACTACATTTTTTTAAGACTTAAAAAAATTCATATGCTTCTTGAATAATTTCATATCTAATATTAAACACACACACAAATGAATTTTACTGTAAAAGTATTGACGAGAAACGAGCACTTTCGTAATAGTCCGCTCAATTGAGCTACTCAATGGTCTAAAAAAGAAAACGCTTAAACGTGTATCGCTTACATCTGGTAGTATCCGATTAGCTAGGAGGCAATTACCAGAGCAAGTCGCACGGAAAATTATATATCCCTTGAAGTCCCCTTCTAAAATTAAAAAGTGGGTTTTGGGGTCAAACGAATACGAACACCTTTATTACTAATGTTATATTAATATAAATGGATAAAATTCAAATGGATATTTCGAATAATTTGGGAATCTTCTTAATTAGCATATTATGAAAAATGTAGATAAACTATAATTTATACAAATTATATCAATTTGTAATAATTATGATATGAGACGTTTGAGTTCGATTTCCACTTGAGGAAATCGAAATTGAGGGAAAAGTGGGGAACGGAATGCCTTAACACTCACAGGTTCCCTCTATCTATATGCTACGTAGAACTTAAAAAAATGGATTGATATTGCCAAATTTCTAGTAATATTTCAGACTAAAACCAAATCGCTATAATTATAACCTGAAATATATAAATTATAAATTTTATAAAAATCTTTCTTTTTATAATTTTTTTTATATACGAGCTACACCTAGTAGCAACTATCGAACCATTCCATTCTGTATCACACTCCACAACCTTCTTTATCTAATTCACACAGAAGTCATAAGTAATACTAAAATTGAAATCAAAATCAGCTTCACGCTGTATCCCGCACACAGCAGAGTAGGCAGAGGGAACCTAGTGTTAAGACACACTCCCCACTTTCTGACGTATTCTGGACGCATTGCGTGTTGAGCGGCAGAACTCAACGCCGCGCTTTGCCTCGACACCAAAGCAAAGAAATGGAAATATAAATTTTAAGTACATATCTCATCTCCTCGAGCAGGGATCGAACCCACAACCAGTCGATTTTACAGTCACATTTCGTGCCGCTGCGCCATGATATCAAATAATTATATAATGATTTATTGATGTGCATTACTAAAACAGCACGGAAATACCAACGCCGCTTTCTACATGCAATCACAGTAGGTGTATATTCCGTGTCTGCGTAACTTTGAAATCGGTTGTACTAACATTGGTCCCATTAGTAAACCCTAATTGCCTGATAAATAATAGATTCACGGTATTATTGCATACATCATGTTAGCTTAACAAACTTAATAAGTATAAATATATGAAATAATGTCTTATAATATGTAAAGGCTGTTGATGTTGATGTTGATGATGATGATGATGTTGACGATGATGATGATAAATGATGCTTCCGGCTTATTTTGTTCATGGTGACAGTTTCTACTGTAGTTCATTTCTGTATTCATGAGCTGGCTGTGACGGCTGACATAGCCAATTTTCGCAGTAATCTCCCGTGCGCATAGAGGCCATACTATCTAGTACTTTGTTTCAAATACAAAGATTATAAAATTTAAACAGTTATTGGTAAAAATCGTTTCTTATAGTTATACACAGCGAGTACTGTTTAAGTACTCGATTAAGTAAGTCATATAATTTCTACGTATTTTTAAGATTCATCATTAAAATCTATCATATAAATTAAATATCAGTTAATATTATTAGCATAGAAATAAAACATTCTAGTTAATTATTTATGTACTTATTATAGTAGCATTATATCGTTTTTTTTATTAGCTTCACGCTGTATCCCCCACACAGCAGGGTAGGCAGAGGGAACCTAGTATTAAGATACTCCATTCCCCTCTTTCTGCCGAATTCTGGAGGCATTGTGTGTCCAGTGGCAGAACTCAACGCAGCGCTTAACCTCGACACCAGAGCGAAGAAATGGAAGTCTCCTCGAGTTCTCTCCTCGAGAGAGAAGACTCCTCGAGTGGGGATCGAACCCACAACCAGTCGATTTACAGTCACACTTCGTGCCGCTGCGCCACGACTGGCCTCATAATATAGTTAGAATCATAAATATAAACTTTTCTAAATTCATGTTTATCTCAAGTTTAAATGTAATAAATATATTATTGACATACAGTTGTAAATTATCCGTGTAATGTTTTAAAATCATATTTCTTACATCTACAGCTGTTTTTAGTTACGTGACACATTCAGCTCGATCTTAAATTCCGTACAAGAGCTCCTCGAATATTTCACGTGAAGTTATAAGCCATCTTTTGTCTCACAAGTGCCGTGTGCCGCGTGTCTAAAAGTACTATGTATTGTTTTATAGTCCAGATACGTTCTTTGAATCTCCTCAAAGATATATAGAACGAGTGTGAAAAAATTATTTAAGTACCATATAAAAATTATAAAATTAAAATTCGTCAACTTTTTTAAGTTGTCTTTAGTCAATTTGGTTGGTATATTGGTCAATGATTAATTGATAAATTTGAAATTACTACGGAAACCTTAGCACGCAAGTTCGACTCACACTTGACTGTTTTTTTTTCCTTTAAATAACGAACTCTAAAAAGCATGCCAAATTCTAACTAATCTTCTTGCTTAATAAAAATAGGGAAACATCTGTATTTATTATTTATTAAAGTAGTGTTCAAAGCCACATAGGCGTTGTGTGTGTGTTATCATTTACCTATAGTTGACAACATATTGATTAAACAAATAAATTACTTATAAAATATTTGAGGTCAGTCGTGGCGCAGGGGCATAAAGTGTGACTACTGCGTATAAACGCGACTGGTTGTGGGTTCGATCCCCACTCGAGGAATGAATCCAGATTTATTGATAAACGCTGGACAATATAGATCACATCATGGTTAGGAGCTTGGCTCTTTCCTTATAAAAATAGCAAGTGCGTATTGGATGCGAGTAGCGGTGGAGAGAAAAGACTGCTGAACATAATTTAAACCAAGAATAGATGAATATTATAAAAAAATTGAATTTTAAAATAACATGGTTATTAAAACTTTTAATTTGTTAATTTAAAATCATTTAATGTAGGTGGAGTGAAATATATAGATATTTTAAATTTATTAAAACTTTTAATATGTACTCTTTATATTATTGCCTAATTCAGATTAAATTGTAGCTCTATAACTTTAATTTGAGTTTGAGTACTACTTTGTATATAAAATCGAAATAGACGCTGCATTGCGCTACTTTTTCAAATATTTTCAAAAATTATGAATTATAAGCAAATTAAATATAATGAAATGGTTATAAATTTAAAATAAAATTCGCTTTTAGGTGGGTTCTAAAAGTTTTTTGTTTCTGACTCCATTATCAGATATGGCTCGATGACACCACATTATAATATTGTCAATTAAGGAACGTATAATTGCGTATATAGTATGTCAAATTCCGTCTTACAGATTTTTATTACAAAATTTCAAGTCGACCAAATAAAGTGGTCTTAAAATTGTATTGTTCTACACAAATACAATTTTCCTACAGTATTATCGGGTACAATATATATTGAATTTGTGAAAGAACTGTCATAAATTAAAAATAACCGTAGCAAGGATAGATTTTTATGTAACCAAAATACTCAGGAAAAAATATTTCGTTACAAAATAAGAATAAATAAACAAATTGGTAGCAATTTGAATTACTAAAGTATTATAATTACATAAATAAAAGTTTAAAATAAAGTTTAAATAAATAAATAAATAATAAATAAATAAATAAATAAATAAATAAATAAATAATAAATAAATAAATAATAAATAAATAAATAAATATACTTAATGATTTAATAATTGATCATAAAAAGGATTTATTGATATTCCAGGATGGGTATGATAACTTTTGTGACCTTGTTTTAGATAATTAATTTAAACAAAGACTCGAGTAGAAGTTCAGCTAGGTATCTGTTTCACGCTGTATCCCGCATATAGCAGGGTACGCAGAGGGATCCTGATGTTAAAATATTCCGCTTCCCACTTTACGTGGAATTCTAGAGGTATTACATGTTAATGGCGTAACTCAACGCTGTGCTTTGCCTGGAGACCAGAGCGAAGAAATAGAAACATTTATAAATAATATTTCCCTATTCCGAGCGGAAATCGAACGCACAACCGTCGCTTTACAACCAAACTATTGTGCGCCGTTTCCACGACGGCCAAAACGAGACATCATTCAGTATAATCTCATAAATTGTAATCTTCGTGCAATTTTGATAGCTATTAATTTCGACCCCATATACCATTATAAATGGTTATATCGTGTTTCACAACAAATGCCATGTAAATGCCTTCGTTAACATGACTGTGCATTAATTAAATTAAAAAAAAAAAAATCAGCTTCACGCTGTATCCCGCACACAGCAGGGTAGGCAGAGGGAACATTGTGTTAAGACACTCCATTCCCCACTTTCTGCCGAATTCTGGAGGAATTGCGTGTTAAGTGGCAGAACTCAACGCCGCGCTTAGCCTCGACACCAGAGCGAAGAAATGGAAATATAAATTTAAGTAAATATTTCATCTCCTCGAGTGGGGATCGAACCCACAACCAGTCGGTTTTACAGTCGCACTTCATGCCACTGCGCCACGACTGGCCTCATTAATTAAATTATTTGAAACTTAAACCTGTATTACACGAACCCTGTCGTTAATGTTCTAAATTTGAAACTAGTATAAAATTTTGAACCTTAACGAGAAACAGTTCACTCTAGAGAATCACATTTTCGTTTTTTTTTTTAATAAATAAATATTTTTGAGGCAAGTAGTGACGCACGGACAAAGTGTGATTGTGGGTTCGATCCCCATTCGGGAAATTGAATATTTGATTGACCCTGTTGAGTAGCAGAACTCAACACCAGAATTTTGCCAGAGCGCCAAATATTAAAAAAAAGAAAATTAATCCCCTTGAGTGGGAATCGAACCCACATCCAGTCGCGTTTACAGTCACACTTTGTCCCTGCGCTACGATTGCCTCTTAATATAAGAATTCAAGGAAATATATAATAATTTCTGTGATAAAAGCCTTAATCCGCCGATTTCCGTATAAGTTCCGTATAGACGTGTCATTCAATTACGCGGTAAAATACGATATACGTCTTCAAGTCTTCACTTTATATTGAATACCAATTTTTACACCGGAAACCTTAAATATTTTTTAATTTTATATCTTATATCCTTCTTCATCTATGAATAAAATAATTTTAAAAATCAGCTTCACGCTGTATCGCACACTGCGGGGTAACCAGAGGGAACCTAGTGTTAAGACACTCCGTTCCCCACTTTCTGCTTAATTCTAGAGACATTGCGTGTTGAGTGGCAGAACTCAACGCCGCGCTTGTCCTTAACACCAGAGCGAAGAAATGGAAATATACATTTAAGTAAATATTCCATCTCCTCAAGTGGGGATCGAACCCATAACCAGTCGGTTTTACAGTCACACTTTGAGCCACTGCGCCACGATTGGCCTCTAAAAATATTTATACCACTACTTATTATATTACTTTATAACAACGGTTACAGTAATACTTTGAAAATGGGTAGAATAAAACTAGCAGCAACAGAACTCAACAATTTTATTTTCAAAATTACAATTCAATTCAACTATAATGCTGTACACCATATAAAATAAAAGTACTTACTAATAATTGAAGCCAGTCGTGGCGCAGGGGCACAAAGTGTGACTGTAAAATTGACGGGTTGTGGGTTCGATTCCCACTTGAGGAAATAAAATATTTATTTACATTTATACTTTCGTTTCTTCGCTCTGGTATCGAGGCAAAGCGCGACGTTGATTTCCCCCATCAACACACAATGTTTCCAGAACTCGGCGGAAAGTGGGGAACGGTGTGTCCTAACACTAGGTTCCCTCTGCCTATCCTGCTGTGTGCGGGATACAGCGTGAAGCTGATTTAATTAAATTTTATTTTTACTTACTAATCAGGTATTTGTTTGCCTTGTCATTTCACAAAAGAAGATATCAGGTACAATTAGGTAATGTATTAAAATAAAATAGTTATACAACGGCAACTGGCTGCGCCGTCGTGGTTTGGCGCGACTGCTTTGGTTTCGATTCCCACTTGAAGGAATGAATCCAGAGCAAGGGTATAGAGATAAAACTCGCATTTAATTCCACCACTCAACACGCTATGAGTAGAGAGTTCGGCGGAAAGTGGGAAAAGTCTGAATGTCTTGACGCCGTCGTGGCGCTGAGACACAAGCGACTATGAACCTGACGGTTTTGAGTTTGATTCCGACTTGAACGAATAAACCTAGAGCAAGGAAAAGAGAAAAGAGGATTCGGTCGAGAAGGAGAAGAGAAGAAAAGGATTCGGTATGCCTAGACGATTCGGCGGAAAGTGAGAAAAGTGTGAATGCCTTAACAAAATCTTATCACTAATATTTTTACAATTATTTAAAAAGCCAAGACCTAAAAAACAATTCATTCCAGATAAATAAACCTAATGAATTTAAAAGTAAAACGAAACAAGTAAAGATAAAAGTAATTAATGTGCGTATAAATTCCCTTCACAAAAGAGCACGTCGCGCTTACACCAAAAAGTTTTTGTACCATTTCGTGAATCTGAGTAAAACGATGTCATAATTGAATTACAATTGTAAATCATAGTACAATACAACAAAATAGGTTCGATTCCCGCTCGAGGAAATTTAATATTTAATATTTTTCGCTCTAGTATCAAAGCGCGGCGTTGAGTTCCACCACACAACACGCAATGCCTTAAGAATTCTGTGGTTAATGGATAAAGAGGAGCTTTAATACTAGGTTCCCTCTGCCTATCCTGCTGTTAAAAAAATATAATTCCATACTATTTGCAAATTACACTGATATTTATCCTAGTGGACTAGCATAGCCTACTTGGGATCTGGATGATTCTAACCGATAGTAGTGTGTTTGATTCTGTTCTGAATTTTGTGGTTTTTAGCAGTGCCTATTATAAAATCATATTTGTGATTTTTTTACATCTTAATGCTGTATACCGCATATAGCATGGTAAGCAGAGGAAACGAAATGTTTAACCACAAAGTTCTCTCTGTCTATCCTGCTATCTAGGGAACCTGGCGTTCAGACACTGTTCCCCACTTTCCGCCAAATTTTGATGAAAATGCGTATTGAATAATTACAAAAAAACACAAAGGTTTATCCCGAGTACCATAGCCATCTTAATTATTACATTAAAAAACCTACAATGTTTCAAGTTAAAACAAAAAAAAAAACAATATTCAATGGGCTCGAAGTCAGGCTAACCACAGGTGCAGTGGGTTATATGGAAATGACAAAAACATTTCTTGATAAATGCACTGTCTAATATAAAAATATTTTTTAATATCGAGTAAGTAGTTTTTGAGATTAGCTCGGTTAATCTAACAAATGTTTAGGTTTATAATGGTAGATTTAGTAAAATAAGTTTCGCCATACAATATATTCAATAATTAATGTAAATTTAATTAATAAAAATCTTTAAAATTATGTGAACCGTACCGAACCGTAGTAGGTAGCTACTATGTGACATTGTGACATGAAACATACAAAAAAAATCTTGAGTTATTGAATATTCGATTTTTTTGTACGTAGACGTAATAATAATATATGTTAGCAATTTTGTTGGATTTGGCAAAGTGCTTAGTCTGCCTTTTTGTAAGGTTGGCACACTCACAGCTTATGACAGTCTAGAGCCGTAGACTATTGTTTCATAAAATTACTTTAATTTTTTATAATAATATCTCATATCATCATATAAAATATTCCGTAATATATATGTAGTAATTTCTATACATATTGTTGGTCTACCATAAATGTTTTTAAACGCTCACTTACATTACCAAAAAGTATAAAATCGAAACCCACTTAAATCCTAGATACATAACGTTCGTACCTAAGTCGTAAGGTCAATCTGAATCTCTTAATTTGTTTTCTTCCATAACTTCCGTAATCGAGTAAACAGTGTACATCAGTTAAATAAAGTTAAATCAGTGTAAACAACGAAAAATATGCATTGTTCATCCATTTGTCTGTGTCTGTGAAAATTAAATTCTCAAACACAAAAATGCCACCAAAATACCAGAGTTGAATAAGCCTCACCTAAATTATAAAAACAATAAAAATGAAATACCAAACAAGAAATCACCATAAATTTCGCGGTAGAGAAAGAAAATCGTTTTACATTCTGTATTGTAATCTCAAAAAACACGTATTGCGACTTTTCCTTCGGCTAATGGAGTGGCCTCAAGGAAAGGACGCCTTTTTGTCAACCGACAATATCGCAAATTGTGGTACACCACGCACGGCCCGGCGATATATCAACCGTTCCGTTAGTTTGTCCGCACATGTTTTGATATTTTACCCCAAGTTTCTTATATTTCTTATGAGTATCCTCTATTTTCCAATGGGGAAACTTATTATAGTGACAATTTAATCTACAAATGGATATATGGTTGTTCCAATTCCGTCATGTTGTATTCATTATTTATTTATTTTTTATAACGTATTGGTTTTTTTTATTTCATTCATTTTAATTTGGCTGAAATTGTTTCGGGAAAGGCAAAATTTCTAAAATTGTATAACCTAGTGCTAAGACACTTCGTAGCTCACTTTTCGCCGAATTTTTTTTAGGCATTGGGAGTAGAGTGGCGGAACTCAACGCCAGGCTTCTGCCTTAGTGCCAGAGTGAAGAAATTAAAATATTAAATAATCATTCATTCCCACGAGCGGGGATCGAACCCACAACCGTCATGATACATAACACACACATCACATATATAATATTACAAAACTAAAATTATGTTAACAAATACCCATAGATCTATAACACTATAGGAAATAAAATACCGTAGTAATGACACCGATATACTGAGATTGAGATGAGAACATTCGTATTCTACGGACGAGTAAGGGAATGTAAGGGACAGATAACGGAGGAGCAAATACTGTATATACCCCACGCATACCGAAACAATGACACCTTAATACTATCTTAATGTACAGACATTTATTTGGCATTGTACGGGCTTTTGAACGAGTGCTAACGGGAAAATCTGGTAAATATCCTGATTTGTTCATACGAGTAACCGTTCGAAATAGATATTTATATGTAATAACTTTTTCATTACTTTTTACGGTTCCGTATCACTTTTTTTCCTTTATTTGTACTAGATGTTCTCAATTCTTTATTTCTCGTGGACCTTCCACGAGAAATAACCTAAAGTGAGGAAAAAAAATTTCAATTCAAATTTCAATTTGTACATAATTATTTCACAGAAGAAAATCATTATAACTATATAGTTGTAGTTCATTTCATTCAAAATGAATCCATACTGCAAACTTAAGTTTGTTAACTTTTATAATTTTGTTGACCTAATTAAATCTTGATAGGAACGGAATCGCATTCGGCCGGTTTTCTTCACCCTTTATAAAAAAGGAACCTAGTGTTACAACATTTGGTTACTCGCTTTCCACCGAATTTTCGAGACTGCGTGTTGAGTGGCGGACAACACCACGCTTCGTCGTTTTATCAGAGCGAGGAAATGAAAATATTAAACGATTAATTCGAACTCATAACTATCGCGCTTACAGTACACGGCAACTACAACGGCGTCAACGTCAATATACACAATATGTTAAATGTTTCTGTTTGAGTGTTTCAGTTAGACAGCGTCTGTTCTAAGTCTGTTTATAAATTCTCTCTCTGCCTACATACCTCATGTGGAATAAATCATGAACCTTAAAAAATCCTGAAATGATTATTCGTTTCTGTGCTTGTTTAGTATTCGTGTTTGAAGGCCAGTCGTGACCCAGGGATACAAGCGCGACAGGTTATGGATTCGATTCCCAATTGAGAAATTCATATTAAATATTTTCATTTCCTCGCCCTGGTGTTGAGACAAAGAGTTCCACCACTCAACACGAATGCAGAATTTGGTGAAATGTACGGCATAGAGCACAGTTGAAAACCTTTTCATTAGCATTAATAGACAAGGCAAGAAAAAGTTCTAGCTTTTATTGCTTTAACCTAGTTAAAGAACCAGCAGTTGTAGTCCTACTTTTCACCCAGAGATTTTTTATTCCCTCGGGTAAAATTAAGGCATCGCTACAACCATCGCTCTAAGTCAAACACATTCTATTTCACACAGAATACGTCTTATCTCTAATGATTTAAGGTCTTATTGAATACGAGAATTCTGCTGAGTTGTTTTTTTGATTCTATAATCGATATGTTAACCGTAGAGAATTCTGTCAGAAAGGCCAATTGTAGCGCAGGGGCATAAACTATGGCCGTAAATCGACTGGTTGTGGGTTCGATCCCCACTCGAGGAGATGAAATATTTACTTTAAAATTATATTTCTATTTCTTCGCTCTGGTCAATGTCTCCAGAATTCGGCGGAAAGTGGGAAACGGAGGGTTTTAACTCTAGGTTCCCTCTCCTGTGTGCGGGATTATGTATAGAATCGACTTATATACTATATATTTCGACGCTTTTATGCATATGCTATCGTAATATGTCAACATATTATAGTGTATTGTAGTTCATTTCAAACAAATTCAAGAAACTCGTGTGAAACATATCACCTATTGCAATTCCGTAAAATCTCTTTCCATGCTAAATAGAGTATATGGTATATATGTTTCTAAATTATTAAGCAAGAGATTGTATAGAATTGCTATAAGTGATTTGTTTTACATGAGTTTTTTTTATATCAAATCAAATCAGCTACACGCTGTATCCCGCACACAGCAAGGTAGGCAGAGGGCATCTAATGTTTGTCCGTTCCCCACTTTCTGCCTGATTCTGAAGTCTTTTTTTTTTTTATAAAAACAAACTCATGTGAAATATATCACTTATAACAATTCAGTAGAATGTCTTTCCTAAAAATTTAGAAACATATAGACCATATATGTTTTAATTTCATCTATAAGAAAATCTTCACCAGTTCTGATTTCTAATAATGCATTTTGTGCGCCACGATTGCCTCGTAAAAATTATATTCCCATCAATATAGAAGCATCAAAAATTATCACACAAAAAAAAGGCAAAGTGCCTACATATAGGATATCGGAGATAAATGAAATCGTTGAGCCGAATTAATTACTCGCGTTACATCTCTGTCGTCACGCCCACGAGCGAGTAAACCGTTATACCGTTATATGGCAAACTGATCGAAGAACTAACGCTGAATATCGAATTTCAGCATGAATTTCAAAATGTTATTCTAATTTACAGACATTTTCATTGTAAATACAGCGATCTCTACATTTCATAGTAACTTTGACAGCTTCTATTCAAGGTGGTTAGGTGTGTGTGTAATATAAATTAGTTATTATGCGCTGTATTTTACGAGAGTTTTATTATTTTTTTTTCGCAGCTTTACTCTGTAGCATAATACTAGACTCACCCTGTATACCATAAAGGGTGAGTCTAGTATTATGATACTCTGATCCTTTACTTTCTGCCGAATTCTGGAGGCATTGCGTGGTGAGTGGTTGAACTAAACGCCGTGCTTCGCTTCGGTAAACCAGAGCAAAAGTATATAATATTAAAAGAAGAATATATTTAAAAGAAGAAATATATTTTACTATATAAAAACGTTATGTTAAGTTAACCTAAATTAGGATTCGGTTTTTATATTATTGCATGAAAACTTTAGTTTTTTTCGCTATTCAAATATAGAATACAAATAAAATTGGATTTGATAAAATGTTAATAAGCTATAAAGATAAATCATGTTTTGACACTAAGTTACCATGTTTACGCGTGACACAGCATAAAACTGAACAAAAAAAAGTTTTTTATTTCGAGCCATTGTAAATTAGGCAGCTGAAACCATAATGGCTTTTGTTCCAGACAACTCTCTCACAGAACTGTATATTGTTATTGACCGCATAGGGTTTTTTACATGTGACAAATACGATATTATATACGTTACCTACGCTACAATTTCTATTATCGGTGCTAACAAATGACAAACTGTTCGCCAAAATGATCCCTAAAAGGGATCGACTACACCACTATCGGATTCACAACCGCTGTACTACATCACCACGTCGCCACGATGACCTCTAACTAAATTAATGCCATTTACAGAAATTTAAATGATTCCAAGTTCAGTTAGATTAGAATTGAGAGTAATTAACAATTTCCTGACTAATGACAAAATCCTCATTACCATAATGCCACTCACAGAGGCAACCTGGAAAAACGTTTTGACAGAGTCATCAACTTTCTACTATTAATCATTCTTGTCTTGGTAAGACGCTATAAAAATCTCTGTCTGGCATGAAAAGATTTAATAATATTATTAGTAGAAAAAAAACTTTTTGCGTCTTCTCATTTGGGATATTAAACCAAATTTTTATTTTTCGTTCAGCTTTTAGCGATGGCTTTCGATCGGTCAAATGGTGCCTCCACTGTGGTAGTATACAACATTTATTTGACTAAGCGTAATGAAAAATAATAATTAAGAGATAAATTATTTTTAATTTTACTTAACCTAACGTAATATATTTTTTTGAGGGTTCTTCGTTCCAAATGTTATTGAATAACTTTAAATGATATCAAATAAATCTTATTATCAATACAATTTTACATGCAACATTTCAAGACAATAAGATATATGATAGATTGAAATTTCCCAAGGCAGTGTAAAGTAACAGCTGAATCTAGTAGCTCGTTCAGATCGATTCCTTGTATAATGTAAGGAAGTGATTGTTACTATTATTATAACTTTAAGCAAATTCCGATATCTACTTATTTTTAAGCTATAATTTTTAATTTTAAAGTAAGGAACGAGTGTCTTAACATTCGGTTCCCTCTGCCTACCCTGTTGTGTGCGGGATACAGCGTAAATTTGATTTAATTTTAAATTAATATGTCGCGCCAGTCGTGGCGCAGTGGTACAAAGTGTGACTGTAAAAACGACTGGTTGTGGGTTCGATCCCCACTCGAGGAGATGAAATATTTACTTAAATTTATATTTTCATTTCTTCGCTCTGGTGTCGAGGCAAAGCGCGGCGTTGAGTTCTGCCACTCAACACGCAATGCCTCTAAAAATTCGGCAGAAAGTGGGGAACGGAGTGTCTTAACACTAGGTTCCCTCTGCCTACCCTGCTGTGTGCGGGATATAGCGTGAAGCTAATTTAATTTTATTTATTTAATTTTATTTATTAATATGTTAAAATTGGTTCTGCCTCCATGTACTATTAAGCCCTTAAATGCATAGTTTTACCCAGTATTCATTTTCATGCAAATTAATATAAAAAAAAAATAGTTTTCACGTTTACGAACCAAGGAAGCGCTGGTTGGATGTCGTGAAGCAGGACCACCGAGGACGCTAAAGACCGTGCAAAGTGGAGTAGGTTGAGTAGGGAGGCAGACCCTGGCAAATAGCCGGGATTAATGCCGGAAAGAAGAAGAGCCCATGATAATAATAATAGAAAGTAAATAAATATTTAAATCTTCATATATAAAGTTTATATAATACTAGCGACCCGCTCGCGGCTTCGCCCGCTTAAACCACAGAACTATTTACTTAACACACTGAATTATGTTCGTGTCTTGATATACTTATAATGTATGTTTGCAATGTAATGAAGATTTTTTATAAGAAAGTTGTTAAAACTTTAGGTCGCATTTTCGTACCTCCCATAAGAATCTTCAATTGAATGTTTGAAATAAAAACACAACTTATCGATACTTACTATATGTGCGTTTCTTTACGATAATCTCAGAAACGGCTTAACCGATTTAAATACTTTTTTTGTTTGTATTCTGGCAAACTGCCCTTAAATATTAAGCATTAGTTTTATTTTAAGCAGCTTCATGCTAGTCAGAGGGAGGAACCTAGTATTAAGACACTCCATTCCCCACTTTCTACCGAATTCTGGACGCATTGCGTGTTGAGTGGCAGAACGCAACGCCGTGCTTAACCTTGACCCCAGAGTGAAGAAATGGAAATATAAATTTAAGTAAATATTTCATCTCCTCGTGTGGGGATCGAACTCAGAGAACCAGTCGGTTTTACAGTCACGCTTTGTGCCGCTGCGCCACGACTGGCCTCAACTGGACTGGACTTTATTTTAATCGGTTCACATAAAGTTAAAACCAGATCCACGCTTTATCTTTTTATTATTAAATTATAACTCAATCCTGCATGTGTGGATCAGACCCACAACGTCACGTTACAGTTACAATTGGGCATATAGGGTAAAATAGTTTTTAAGATACATCAACAGTGAAGACGTAGGTTTTTTTTCTTATTTCACAATGTTTATTCATATCTATATTTCGTATGACGCGGTTACGCATAGGCACCAATAATGTAAACACATACTACTACAAAAATAGTACTAAAATGTTTAGAACTTTAAACTTTGCCGCCAATACCTACGACTCGATTTCGCAATGAGGCGTATGCGGCGGTTTCCCTTTGATAAGTTTATGTGTGCGTGCGTCGTTCTTAATAAATTGTATTTTATTTTACAACGAATTTTATTATTTATTTTGTTTGAAAAAATAACTTTTTTATTTTCGGGTTTTTAATTTAATATGTAATAGGCTTTTATAGAGTAGTTAAACTGTGGTTTCATTTAAGGTGGTCCTAACAAAAAAACTCTGTATATTTGAGCATATTTAATATTTATAGTGATTTTTTGGAAAATAGATACCAATAGTTATTACAACCACTTGCGAAGAAGCATAGTTTAGGCAATTTTTTATTCTTATACCTTTTGAAAAACTACCAACGTTCTTATAGTTAATATATTATTTTTCCAAATTAAAAAAATTGTCTATGTCATCATAATGGCGGAAAAATTTCATTCATATTGTAATACCACATTAGTATCGACAATGTAGTGTTGATAGTAATTGAAAATAGTTATACTACAGGAGGACCTTCATATGCACTGTTTTAACCTGTTTTATGTATAATATAGAATAATATATTGTATAGAGGAATCACACATTCTTTTTATTCAGTTTAGTAAATACATTTTTTAGAGGTTACTCTGTACTAAAATGGCATGCAACTCTGTTCCCGCATTTACGTTCCTGATATATCGATATAAATAATAGAAATACAAAATATAGGAAGGAAACACAAATGCAATTATATTGCATTTTTTCTTTTTTTCATACTTGAAACGTATTAATAAATTACATATTATGTATTACATACAATTAATTTCTTTTGAATATAACACTAAGTTTAATCAGCTTCACGCTATTTTAACAGATAACATAAGATGACATTAAAACGTATTGACATCACCACGTGATCCATCTAAACACAATATAAACTTTTATAAACTATGAACTCACAATCAGAATTTACTTTCCAAATACATATACTTTTTATTCTACACATCGCCATATGAGCTAATTTCCGTAAAATATACCTACTTTATTATGTTTGTTAATATCACCAACGTTGACGTTTGAAATAATAATTATGGTAGACTGAACAAATATTGATTATACTTCTTTTTTTTAGCTTCACGCTGTATCCCGCACACAGCAGGGTAGGCATAGGACCTCTAGTGTTAACAACAACACTCTGTTCCCTACTTTTCTCGGAATTCTGTAGGCATTGCGTGCTGAGTAGTGAAACTCAACGCCGCACTTTACCTCGACACCAGAGCGATGAAATGGAAATATAAATTTAAATAAATATTTCGTTTCCTTGCGTGGTCATCGAACCCACAACAGTTACACTTTGTGCCCCTGTGCAACGAACGGCCTCAATTTACTTTCTTCTTTTAAAATGTGGTTAAATGAAATAGTCGTAATTTAATTATGTCAGATTACTATTAACCGACTTCTTAAAAGGGGTCATCAATTGGGCTGTATTTTTTAGCCTTGTTACCTTAGAACTTTTGATTGTATGAACCGATTTTAATGATTCTTTTTTTATTTGAAAGCTAATGCCTCCCGTGTAGTCTTATTTTAATTTAGTTTATATCCAACAATGGTATCTATGAGAAAATCATATAAATCTCAAATTTACATTAAGTATATGCGCGACAAATGAACGTATAAGTCAATATCAATTCAACCGATTTTAATGATTCTTTTTTTATTAGAAAGGGTACATATAAGGGGTAGTTTGGTGAAAGTTTAGTTAAGTTCAGAGTGTGAAATCCGGTTGAATTTGAAGAAGTCGATTTTTTTTATTAAAAATATAATTATGTAATTTTTTCTACAAAAAATTCTTTATACTCCATGATAAAAACTATCCTATAAGTGACATTAGGCTTTGAACTATTACCATGCCAAAATTAATTTAATTTCATACAGTAGTTATCGGTATTTTAGGTAATTTATATTTTTCAGTTTTTATTTTTTTAAAGAAAACTATCATGAAATTCGGAATGAAACCCAAAAAAAATGTACCTTGAGGCCCTAGGCTAACACCATGCAAAAATTCATCAATTTCTGTCAGGTAGTTTTTGCGTGATTGACGCACAAACAAACCGACAGACAGACAGACAGACAGACAGACAAGAATTCTGCTGAGTGGTTTTTTAGGTTCTATAATCGACATATTAACCGACCTAATTTTTATTTTTTTTATATCTTTCATGTACAGAATTGACTTTTCTATCCTTTTATTATATATGGAGATTAATCACATTAATAAGATAATGAGTGCGACAAGGTCAGGCAAGACAAAACTAACATCATTTTTTTAATTCTTAAAATAAAAAATAGGTATAGATTGTTTTGTGAATTCATGTGATAAATTACATTTTATAACTCCTTTTAATTTTTGACTTTTCAGTTCGTTTCAATACAAATTTAAAATACCTTTCGTGACAAAGTGCATTTATACATCGCTCATTTACCGAAACAATGTGTCGGTAACCTTCTTTCGTTGTACCATCGTTTCTAATTCAGTAGCTTAGAGAAATAGCTGTCTCCATAGCTGACTTGGAGCCTGCGAATGAGGCTAAGGATGAAGGACCTTGTCTCTCAACGCAATAGGTCATCACTGACACACACACTGGTCCTCCTAGTTTTTCCATTTAACTACACTTCAGATAGGAGACAGCCTACATAAAAAATAAACTTTTTTAAATTATAAAACTTTTATTGAAGTTTATTCGTGTAGTAAAAAATTTTTTACGTGAATGTGTAGTCACATATATAGATCACATGTGTGAATATGTAGTCACATATGTGGACCACATGTGTGAATATGTGGTCACATATGTGGACCACATGTGTCAATATGTGCTCACGTATGTGGACCACATGTGTGAATATGTGGTCTTTCATGTGGACCACATGTGAGAATGTGTGGTCACATATGTGGACCACATGTGTGAATACGTGGTCGCGTATGTGGACCACATGTGGGAAAATGTGGTCACATATATGGACCACATGTGAGAATTTGTGGTCACATATGTGGACCACATGTGTAAATATATGGTCCCATATGTGGACCACATGTGTGAATATGTGGTCTTTCATGTGGACCACATGTGAGAATTTGTGGACACATATGTGGACCACATATGTAAATATGTGGTCGCGTATGTGGATTACATGTGGGAAAATGTGGTCACATATGTGGACCACATGTGTGATATGTAGTCACATATGAAGATTACATGGGTGATCCTGTGGTCACATATGTGGACCACATGTGTGAATATGTGGTCTTTCATGTGGACCACACGTGAGAATTTGTGGTCACATATGTGGACCACATGTGTGAATATGTGGTCGCGTATGTGGACCACATGTGGGAAAATGTGGTCACATATGTGGACCACATGTGTGATATGTAGTCACATATGAAGATTACATGGGTGATCATGTGGTCACATATGTGGACCACATGTGTGAATATGTGGTCACGTGTGTGGACCACATGTGTGTATATGTGCTCACATATGTGGACCACATATGTGAACATGTGGTCACATATGTGGACCACATGTGGCATCGTGTGGTCATATATGTGAACCACATGTGTGAGTAAGTATTCACATGTGCAGATCGCATGTGTGATATGTTGTCACATATGTAGACCACATGTGTGATATGTAGTCACATATGTGGACCACATGTGTGAATATGTGGTCACGTGTGTGGACCACATGTGTGAATATGTAGTCACGTGTGTGGACCACATGTGTGTTTATGTGCTCACATATGTGGACCACATATGTGATCATGTGGTCACATATGTGGACAACATGTGGCATCGTGTGGTCATATATGTGTACCACATGTGTGAATATGTGGTCGCGTATGTGGATTACATGTGGGAAAATGTGGTCACATATGTGGACCACATGTGTGATATGTAGTCACATATGAAGATTACATGGGTGATCCTGTGGTCACATATGTGGACCACATGTGTGAATATGTGGTCTTTCATGTGGACCACACGTGAGAATTTGTGGTCACATATGTGGACCACATGTGTGAATATGTGGTCGCGTATGTGGACCACATGTGGGAAAATGTGGTCACATATGTGGACCACATGTGTGATATGTAGTCACATATGAAGATTACATGGGTGATCATGTGGTCACATATGTGGACCACATGTGTGAAGATGTGGTCACGTGTGTGGACCACATGTGTGTATATGTGCTCACATATGTGGACCACATATGTGAACATGTGGTCACATATGTGGACCACATGTGGCATCGTGTGGTCATATATGTGAACCACATGTGTGAGTAAGTATTCACATGTGCAGATCGCATGTGTGATATGTTGTCACATATGTAGACCACATGTGTGATATGTAGTCACATATGAAGATTACATGTGTGATCATGTGGTCACATATGTGGACCACATGTGTGAATATGTGGGCACGTGTGTGGACCACATGTGTGAGTATGTGGTCACGTGTGTGGACCACATGTGTGTTAATGTGCTCACATATGTGGACCACATATGTGATCATGTGGTCACATATGTGGACCACATGTGTGAATATGTGGTCACATATGTGGACCACATGTGTGAACATGTTATCACATATGTGAACCTTTTATAAAATATATTTAATTCATTAAATGTAATATGTATATAAATAAATAAACGTAAAGAAACGTTACGTAACATCATACATAATAACAATTAAAACGTAAACTGCAGGCTAATTGATCATCCGGTAGACATTTTAATTAAATTATCAGCTGAAGCAGAATGTCTTTGTATCATCAGAGTTGTAAACCATTTGTTCGATAATTAACTTTAACAGTTATGAACATATACTATTGTTCAAAGACGTCACTATTACATTTCAATCCTATGAAAATTTATAATGGAGAGAAGAAATAATTTCAAATAAGATAGTGGTGCACTTACTCAATTTTGCACTTTCCAATTTCTTTAGATAGTATAGCGGAACACAAGGCTTCGCTTCGTTTGTTTTTACGGGCAGAAAAATAAATATATTCTTCCACTTAGTGGGAATTTAACCTAATTAAAATATAACTAGTGCTACAACCAGAAATCTCAGTTCTCTCAACTGTACCGTCATAGCGTCAAGTTTTAGTCGACATATTAACTTTAAACATATTAATTTTTTATCGACATATTAACCGACCTAATTTTTATTTTTTTTATATCTTTCATGTACAGAATTGACTTTTCTATCCTTTTATTATATATGGAGATCTTGTTTGAAAAAATAACTTTTTTATTTTCGGGTTTTTAATTTAATATGTAATAGGCTTTTATAGAGTAGTTAAACTGTGGTTTCATTTAAAGTGGTCCTAACAAAAAAACTCTGTATAATTGAGCATATTAAATATTTATAGTGATTTTTTTGGAAAATTGATACCAATAGTTATTACAACCACTTGCGAAGAAGCATAGTTTAGGCAATTTTTTATTCTATAAGAATTCCTTTTAAAAAACTACCAACGTTCTTATAGTTAATATATTATTTTTCCAAATTAAAAAAATTGTCTACGTCATCATAATGGCGGAAAAATTTCATTCATATTGTAATACCACATTAGTATCGACAATGTAGTGTTGATAGTAATTGAAAATAGTTATACTACAGGAGGACCTTCATATGCACTGTTTTAACCTGTTTTATGTATAATATAGAATAATATATTGTATAGAGGAATCACACATTCTTTTTATTCAGTTTAGTAAATACATTTTTTAGAGGTTACTCTGTACTAAAATGGCATGCAACTCTGTTCCCACATTTACGTTCCTGATATATCGATATAAATAATAGAAATACAAAATATAGGAAGGAAACACAAATGCAATTATATTGCATTTTTTCTTTTTTTCATACTTGAAACGTATTAATAAATTACATATTATGTATTACATACAATTAATTTCTTTTGAATATAACACTAAGTTTAATCAGCTTCACGCTATTTTAACAGATAACATAAGATGACATTAAAACGTATTGACATCACCACGTGATCCATCTAAACACAATATAAACTTTTATAAACTATGAACTCACAATCAGAATTTACTTTCCAAATACATATACTTTTTATTCTACACATCGCCATATGAGCTAATTTCCGTAAAATATACCTACTTTATTATGTTTGTTAATATCACCAACGTTGACGTTTGAAATAATAATTATGGTAGACTGAACAAATATTGATTATACTTCTTTTTTTAGCTTCACGCTGTATCCCGCACACAGCAGGGTAGGCATAGGACCTCTAGTGTTAACAACAACACTCTGTTCCCTACTTTTCTCGGAATTCTGTAGGCATTGCGTGCTGAGTAGTGAAACTCAACGCCGCACTTTACCTCGACACCAGAGCGATGAAATGGAAATATAAATTTAAATAAATATTTCGTTTCACTTTGTGCCCCTGTGCAACGAACGGCCTCAATTTACTTTCTTCTTTTAAAATGTGGTTAAATGAAATAGTCGTAATTTAATTATGTCAGATTACTATTAACCGACTTCTTAAAAGGGGTCATCAATTGGGCTGTATTTTTTAGCCTTGTTACCTTAGAACTTTTGATTGTATGAACCGATTGTAATGATTCTTTTTTTATTTGAAAGCTTATGCCTCCCGTGTAGTCTTATTTTAATTTAGTTTATATCCAACAATGGTATCTATGAGAAAATCATATAAATCTCAAATTTACATTAAGTATATGCGCGACAAATGAACGTATAAGTCAATATCAATTCAACCGATTTTAATGATTCTTTTTTTATTAGAAAGGGTACATATAAGGGGTAGTTTGGTGAAAGTTTAGTTAAGTTCAGAGTGTGAAATCCGGTTGAATTTGAAGAAGTCGATTTTTTTTATTAAAAAATATAATTATGTAATTTTTTCTACAAAAAATTCTTTATACTCCATGATAAAAACTATCCTATAAGTGACATTAGGCTTTGAACTATTACCATGCCAAAATTAATTTAATTTCATACAGTAGTTATCGGTATTTTAGGTAATTTATATTTTTCAGTTTTTATTTTTTTTAAAGAAAACTATCATGAAATTCGGAATGAAACCCAAAAAAAATGTACCTTGAGGCCCTAGGCTAACACCATGCAAAAATTCATCAATTTCTGTCAGGTAGTTTTTGCGTGATTGACGCACAAACAAACCGACAGACAGACAGACAGACAGACAGACAAGAATTCTGCTGAGTGGTTTTTTAGGTTCTATAATCGACATATTAACCGACCTAATTTTTATTTTTTTTATATCTTTCATGTACAGAATTGACTTTTCTATCCTTTTATTATATATGGAGATTTGGTAAATAAATTTCCGCAAATATCAAATTTGAATAGGATGAGTGTTATAAGTAATTTTTATTATGAAGTTTCTAAAAAGATTTTTCCAATGTGAAAAAAAATTACTTATAGTTAAATAATTAGAAAATACTGTATGTTGCCAAATGTCTATAATATTCGTTTGTTTCATAAATCATTATAAAAATGTGTATCTATTGTTAGGCCATTTGGCTCAGTTTTCTTGGCTATTTAGGATGCCAAGGTGGCTAAAATACGACGAAATGAAGTATATATGTATTTACACAATTAGCAAATGGAAATATTTCTGAAAGCAAAGACGATAGTGCCATTAACAAAATTGATCCAGTTCTACAAGAATTTATAAATGGATTAGAGGACAACAGTAATGATCATTGTTGTACTAATAAGGAAATTAGGAGGTAACTTTACTATGGAACAAGAATCGTTGGATCCCTCAAATAGCTCAGCTCGATGACTTTCGGATCGTCCACCACAATCAAGTCTTCTTGGTGTTAAAGTTTAGTAGAGGCAACGAAGTAAGAAAATATATATATGGTAATGGCGTTATTTGGAATACAGTGAAAAACTGTTCTGTTCTACGAAGGGTACTCAAAGGTTTGATGAAAGATTATATGGCAAGCAAAACCTATGTGGAACTGCTAGCTAATTATTCTTAGTGTTATGTTAAAAAAATATATGTAGTATTATAAAGTTTTAGACTTCGAACCGACTGACTGGATAAGTAGAACAAGAAACAAAAAGGACACTTAACCATAGACAGTCCAAAAATAATCATAAATGATTATGATGCCAACATGAGAAGAGTTGATCTCATGGACAATTATTTTTGGAAAGATTAAATTATAATCATAAGTCGTAAGAGTTATATTGGATTATTTATTCATATGACTGGCATGACCGTGATCAATTCTTTAGTACTGTAAATAAAATAAGCCAATTCTAATTTAGGAGACTATTTATACAAACTTGCTAAGAGGCAATGCTAGAAAGCTATACTGTAATATAAAATAAATGATCAAAGCAAAAAAAATACGGGTAATAAGGGTCCACTAAACCTGACCCGCTTAAGAATCATAATCGAACTGATAGTATTTTTTATCAAGTTCTAAAAAAATAGCAGTACTAAACATAGATGCACCTTCACAATATCCAGAACGCAAGGATTTCAAGGATTGCGTGCATCAAATACAAGGTTGCTTTGTATAACTAAAATCGGCATTGCTTTGCTCAATTTAATTCTAAAATAATAACGAAATAGCCGTATTAAAGCAAAACCTAATAATTATTTGTTTTATGTATGCCAAAATTTTACATGCTATATTTTTCAAAACATATATGTATATATATCTATATATATATCTTATATTCTAAGACAAGTTTTCCACATGATATGATTTTCTTCAATTCAAAACAAAATATCATGCGGTAGTGAAAGATATATTTTTTGATTAAAATAATCACAAAAATATAAATATATATATATATATATACATATACATATTATTTAAACAAATAACAAAACAATTTCATTTATCACATACATACATATATGAAAAAAATGTAATAGTCCCAACCAACCACTTTAAACTTCCCATTATATCGTAGCTGAGGGGCAATCTGAAATATTTTTATTACTTCCACAGTATATTTTATCTCAGCGGCTAGTTCAACATGAAGCTCGTTGGGAATTTTCATATTATTCTAGTTTCTGTAAAGTGTTTTAGTTATATTGTTTAATGTTCTATATATTGTGACTTTAACTTCACTAATACAATAACTTTGCATACACATAACTTGAAGAAATGTTGCGCGATATTTCATTTTGTTTAGAGCATCTTCAACTGTAGATTTTGTGTGTATTTGAAGTTTATTTACTATGAGTGTTTTATATTTTTATGTGCAACGGATCTACGATAGTATGAAAAGTAACCCAGTACTAGCAGTTAACTGGCATAAAAAAATATTTGTAAAAACAAAAACTGCGACTGTATAAAATTAAAAAGAAAATAAACAAGCCCAATAGTTTATTAAAATTAACAGTTTTCAGGACTTTCCGCCGAATCCTGGAGGCATTGTGTGTTGGCGTAGTAGCGGAACTCAACGCCGCGTTAAAATAAATAAATTGCACTATGACCATACATTAATATCCGTCGGGTGAACTTGGTCGCCGGAAGCGACAAGTTCCACCAGTCTTAAGTTTATATTACAAAGTTTAGCTCCTAGAATAGTGCTGTAACAAAGTTAATTTATTCCTCATCATATGTGCACGACATGAATATTCATTGTTTGTCAAAGGTATAAACAAGTAAAGAGCAAGCAATTTTGTTAAAATAATATTACAAAGTTGCTTTGAAATATCATGTCAAAATAGATATTAAACACATAATTATGTATGTATATTATGTGTATTCCTTATTCTTTCAGCCTATCACCATCCACTGCTGAACATAGGCCTCCCTCATCTTGCGCCAACCGTCCACGTCTTGGGCTGTTGGTATCCATCTGATGCCAGCCACTTTCTTTAAATTTTCTGTCCATCGTGCTACAGGGTGTCCTACACTACGCTTGCCTAAACGCGATCTCGACTCTTAACACGTGTCGGCTTCATCGACTGGAGATATTACCGACCCAGTTCCACTTTAGCGTGCTGATTCTTCGTGTAATTTCGGTTGTCTTGCACTATGTACTTGCATTGTTACAAATTCTATTTGCCAGAGAAATCCTAAAAATGACGCGTTTCATCGCTCGCTAAGCGATTTACACTTTGTGGACATGCTTAATAGTGATTGTCCACGTTTCTGCTTTGTGGGCTATCACAGATAGGACACACTACGTAAAGGCCGTAATCTTTAGGCACTATGGAATAGACGAATCAAAAAATAACGTAACTTCGAAAATACCGCCTAAACGAAGCCTTTTTTACTAGGTCTAACGACTAAGCCGGTGGCAAATGACAAATGTGACAAAATTTGACCATTTAAGATTATCCCGCGTCTGCAGAATTCAAGCATTTTTAAAATGTCCTCCAAAACATTAATAAAAAGTTTCGTAGAAATTTTATCTCCCTGTCTTAACCCGTAAAGTAATTGGATTTTATGGTCGCAGTTTTGTACAAACACCTTTGTACAATCACCTATATGGATAGTCAATCTGGCTTTGAAGCTTAAGTTCAAAGCTTTTCTTTTTTACTTTACTTACTGAGCCAGAACGTGACTAGTCACCTTTTTCCTTTTCATTATCTACACCGTAACCTCCTGTAAGATACGCAAACAATACAAAAGTAAAGGCCATAGGTTAATTACAAAATTATAATTAACTTATTTTATAAATATATATTATATATTTATAATTAACTAAAACTTTTTTTTGCATATAAACTTGCTATACCAATAAGCTTAAGCTAACTAACCTAACCAGAAGCCAGAACGTAGTAGCTAACAGGTTTTTACTTTTTTCAGCCCATCCCATTGGAATAACGGCTGTGAAAAGTCGAGCTCGTTTTCTTCTTACATATATATTTTGTTAGATACTTTTAAATTTATAAAATAATTACTACACAAATACGTCCTTTAGTAAAATTTAAAATATATTATATAATAAAATAAATATATGTATTATGTAGTAAATATAATGGTATGATTTATACTGTTAACGGCAAACTCAATATCACGTGTTATCATCATTCGTCAATATCTATTAAAAAAGAAAAAAATCAAAGATGGAAAAAAGTGAACATGACCAGAATTTTTTGATATCAGTAAAAACCACAACGTTTTATGACTGTATCAAAAATCTTATATTTTTTTTCGGTTAAGTTGAGATTATATTATATATTATGATATATATTTTGAAGATATACTTTAAATTTAACAAAGACCATAAATCATGTACATTTAATTTGATATAATTATATATTACTCATATACATAAATACAATAAAATATATTAAATTAACTAACTATTACTTAAATTAAAAAAAATCTATAATAAACTAAAATAGTTGTAAGCTACACTCTACAAAATATATGAATCCCATAAAAACAAAATATATTTTTCAAAAATGGTAGTTAACTGTCTACTCACATCCACAGCAACGTCTAGAGTTAATTGGAAGAATTGATTAAATCGTTGACGGGCGTTAGGCTAGACCTCGAGATCCTTGAGAAATTAATGAACACTAGATAAGATCGGATCTCTGTGAAATCCGGGATTATCCAAACATTTCTTCCCTTCCCTTGTCCCATGTCATTTAAAGCATGAGATGGTTTATAAAACATAGAATACATTGTTTCTTTGTTGATTACTCTCAGTAAAAAAATCAGCTTCACGCTTTATCCCGCATACTGTACGATAGGCATAGGGAACCTATACTTCGTTCCCTATTTCCCGCTGAATTCTGGAGGCATAGGGTGTTGAGTGGCTGAACTCAACGCCGCGTTTTTGTTCGAACCCACAACCGGTCGCGTTTACAGTCATACACTGGTGCTCCTGCGCCACGACTGACAAGTATATTCTTTTGCTACTCATTTCACTAACCGTAGAAAATACTTGTTCAAGAGTCAATAAAACTAAAATTTTAAAGTACTTAGACGCTCCATTCTTCTCTGCCTGGCTATTGCTTATGACACGTGACAATAGCATCTATTGTTTGTTAGAATTAAAAAAAATTAATCTATTTCACGTTGTATCCCGCACATAACGAGTTAGGTAAAGGGACCCTGCCACCAAGTGCTAAGACACTGCCGTTCCACACTTTCAACCAAATTCTGGACACATGACGGAACTCAACGCCGCGCTTTACCTCGACACCACAGCCAAGAAATAGAAATATAAATTTAAATAAATATTTTATTTTCTCGAGTGGGGACCGATTCCACTACCAGTCGCGTTTAAAGTCACACTTTGTGCCCCTGCACCACAAAATCTGCAGAATACGAACGAAAAAAAAAACTACATCATCGTAGCGCTGTGTGACAGTGACTGGCTATAAACGCGGTGGTTTTAATCAATTTCCCGCTCTGGTAGATTTAGTGCGGCGTTGAGTGCCGCAACGTCTCGAAAAAATGGACGGAAAGTGTAAAACAGACTGTCTTGACTGTAGGTTCTACTGAAGGTAAAATGAACAACATATATGCATGTGTATGTAAGTGCCCATTGATCGAGATAAACATAAGTGCAATATTAAGAGTACATGAAGAAAAATGGCTATCCGTTTGTGGTGAAGATATTGATTTATCATATTTTCAAAAATATTTCTTAAGCACGTTTTTGTGTCCATAAAATTCCTGTAAAAATGTATTATTATCATTCCTATAAAAGAGATGCGGCTTATTCGAGGCCTAAAGTACGGTAATTTAATAGTCTGATCGCAATAATCCGATAATTGTCTCGATAATACTTATAATATTACTTAAAAATTCTATAGTTTTTTTTTCATGGTCTTGGCTATTGAGGCGCAATTTTTTTTAACTTGCAAATATTCAAAGGAAACCTATTGTAAAATACACCGTTACCATTAAGAGATTTCCCCATTTACTGCCGATTTCTCAAGGCATTGCATGTTGAATTGCAGAACTTAACGCAGCGCTTTGCCCCGTTTTAAGAGCGAGGAAATAAAAAAAAAAAAACTTTCACAACCGTACGCTGGTATGACAGCCTTTTACGGAGTTTCTTTAACATTTATGTATAATCACTAGTTATTCGTACATTAATATTATTCTTGTATCAGATGGGCATAATGCGTCGCCGCGCTTCCCCTATTTCTCTATAAAAAAATAAATAGGGAATTTGAAGTCTCTCACTTCTACTGTGTCACAGCATACATTTAGTTTTTTTACATGTCAATACAACAATGATACTTTAATGCTCTCCGAAGAAAATTTTAAGTAATTATTCTTTATATGTATTTGTAGTTTTTAACCTTGAAGCGAGCGCGTGGTCATTTGTAACGGGAGCGGGCGCGCGTAACCGACAAGACCGTAGGGATGAATAAGAGAAATAAAGCGCTACTTATGCAATAATTATTTTTTTACTCATATATATTATTATTGTCTTCAAAGTCTAATATTAATTAAATTAATTAATTATTAATTAAAATTGTGAAAAAGAAACAATTAGTAAAACAATTAACATAACTTAAATATTGCTTGGATCAACACATAAATTAGGAACACAAAACCCTTTACCTCAGACTAGTTAATATAATAAGTTACTCCCCTGATGTTTTCTTTTTTCTTATTTCTCTTTTATGATATTTATTTTTATTACTTTTATGTCATTTTTACCATTATCGTTATTTTTTTTTAACAAATTGTAATTGTAGTAACTTGTCCTTTTTAAATTTATGTAAGTAGACTTTTTGTATATCTTTAACCAATAATGAACATTAAAACTCTTGTGTACTAATCTCCAATGTTGCAAGCGGTATTCACCTTAAAAGGTAATGCCTTAAAATTTAGTGATAAGAAATTTATAATTAAAAATATTATTATAAAATTTATGTAATTACTGGTGAATCTCAGTAAATTAATAAATAAACAATAAAAATTGCAAATAAGAATAAAAATTTATTAAGTTTAGTTTTCATTAGAATCAGTTTCTTATTCATATAGCAAACAAAGTGTTAGATATTTTTATTACGCATTTTTTTATTAAGTGCTCTGACTAACTTGGTCAGAACGCTTGGACGGTATACGGCGAAAAAGGGGAGGGGAGGGGGGAAAAAGCGGGTTCAAATCCCGCTACGTTAAAATTTTTATATATTGTCTAAAAAGTAAAATTGTTAGATTTTTTCGCGACCTTTAAAACAGCTATATATTTCTAAAAGTGACAAATCACCCTCATCCGAATGCGAACAGTTTAATATCTCAGCAGATCGAGGTTAAACGATATACTCCTTAAACGATATAGAAGGAAGTTTTAGAGCCTTGGTAGAAGAACTCAAATTCACTTTCATTTTCGTCTTCAAGTAATTCCTGATAACTGTCCAAGACTCATTTTATAAAAAAAAATATATAATTCCAAGCTTAAGTGAATAACATTGAGCAAAGGCCGAAGAAATACTACGAGCATGTAACGAATCTATGTCGCGTAGTGCTTTGCGCGTAACCTTTTCGACGACAGGTGCTTGTAGTCTTTTCGATGACTGTTCTTGGACTAAAACATTCGCTATTTGTGGAGTGGGGAGACCGAGGGATAGTTTTTGTTTTACTCCCATTTACATAACGACAGGCTACTGGAAATGAGAAATACATGGATAAGTAATAATAATTATTTGAACAAAAATTTATCAAGCGCGGTCGATTCGACTACGCGCGCCCGCTTGAAGGTTAAATTGGATGGTGCAAAAAATTTACTAGTGAAATATTTTGTGATACAGTTTTTGAAAGTTAATATTAACCACCACCCAAGTGCATTAGCTAATCATCGCCTGTACTAGGATAGCTTTAAAATAAAAAAAAATGTATTGTATGTAGTCTACAAACACTGTTTGATTGTTATAGTTGAGTGGTAAAAAATGCAAGCACTTCGGTAAATATCTAAATAAATCGATTTACATTTAGGAAGTCAATTCTAAAAATTAAATATCTATTTACTGGTTCATGACAATATGTTAAAAAATGTACTTCAAGTATATATATATAATGTTATCATTAAGCTATTCCCCTCTTTCCGCCGAATTCTAGAGCAATTGCGTGCTGAGCGGCGTTTGCCTCAACCCCAGCGCGAAGAAATAAAAATATAATTGTAAATAAATATTCCACTTCCTAGAGTGGGGATTGATCCCACAACCAGTCGTTTTTACAGTCATACTTTGTGCCCCTGTGCTACGACCGGCTTCTAAAAATAATTTTACACAAATGCCTACCAGTAGCTCTAAAATGACGTCTAGAAAAAAAAAACATATTATTTCCAAGATTATTATAGATCGATACTTTTATATAATTGTATGATACGCTATTGAGCTATATTGAATAACAGGCCGTATTGGCCAATATTCTTCAAAAATCCGATTTTTATTATTTTTTAGCATTTTTTAACAAATTTTATTAACTCTAAACTACTGAAGTACTAGTGTTATCTTTTATAACTTATACTTCCCGTTGACCTACAACTTTCCTGAAATTAATACAGAAGCATCTGTGAGCGAGTCCTACCGGCATTAACCAATTATTTTCTTTCACATGTAATATAAATTGTATTGTGGAATTAATTATGAATTTTAGGGTCATATAAATTAATTGTATAAATATATTTAATTATTTCTTTTTAATGAAAAGATGCTAGGCATGGGGCGACGCAACTTAACACCGAACATCATTATTAATGTGAACATCTCATAATCCTGTTTTTCTTATGAATAACACTTTAACTTGAAATCACTTATATTAATGTTTTTACCATTATAGGATTAATTATAGTGATTATATGACTCAATGAAAAAAATGCTTTTTAAATATGTAAATCTATATTGGTATTTAACTCAGTACAAAAACATTTTGATTGACATTTTATATTATATATAGTGTTGTTCGTCTGTTCAAAGTATATTTACGAAGCGCATTCCACTTCCGATCGTACAATATATAAACTGTCGTTGGAATATTTACATGACAACGCAAGTTGATTAAAAGCGAGCTGTAGACTGACTCCTGTTGTTTCAGGCTGCCTCTAAGCCAGCTACCGAACGCAGCTCAAATTTATGGTAATTAATGGTTTTATTATGAACGCCAGCTAAATAATTCACTTAATTAATATTTTGAGGCCAGTCGTGGCGCAGCGGCACTAAGTGTGAGTGTAAAACCGACTGGTTGTGGGTTCGATCCCCATTCGAGGAGATGAAATATTTACTTAAATTTATATTTCCATTTCTTCGCTCTTGTGTCGAGGCTAAGCGCGGCGTTGAGTTCTGCCACTCAACACGCAATACCTCCAGAATTGGGTAGAAAGTGGGGAATGGAGTGTCTTAACACTACTTTTTTAAGATCACCAGTCGTTGCGCAGTGGTAGGTTGTGGGTTTGAATTCCATTTGAGGAAATGGAGTATTAAGGGATTCCATGTTCTTCGCTGTTGATGGAAAGTGTCGCAATGTCTCCAAAACTCGATGGAAAATGGGGAACGGAGTGTCTTATCACTACGTTCCCTCTGCCTACCCTGCTGTGTGCGAGATATAGCGTGACGCTAAATTTTGTGATAGGAACACCGGGCAGTACCTATATTATTACTACTCGGGATGATTACAGTTCATTATTCAACATACTAGTACATACTTACTTAACAATCAAAGAAGTTACTATAGGCTGTCAGTTTCAGCGGTAAGTAAAAAAGGATTTAAGTTTGTAATAAGATCAAAAATCATTTAAAATAGTTAAATTGTTTTAAAATTCAATTTAATTCACTACTATTCGTTAAAAACCAAGTTAATTGAGAAGTTACTAATGAGTTGAGTTCTGGGGTTGGTAAAGTTTAAAGCGAGCTGGGATTAAAATTAGTATTCTTTAAATGCTTTTGGATTGAATGTAAAACTAATTAATGGTAAACTTAGGTATTCTTACTATTAACATCCGTTAGGCTTCGATCTGGTAGCAAGATAAAACGCGGCGTTGAATTCCGTCACTCAATACGAAATGTCTCTAGAATTCGGCGAAAGTGAGGTATGAAAGTGTCTTATTGGTGACGGAATGTTTAAATATTAGGTTCCCATGTCCTTGTCCTGCTATGTGCGGATTTAAATAAAGAGTTTATTTTTAATCCACTTTAGGTAAAAAAGGAGTACTAATCAAGTAAAGGGTAAAAATCTTTATTTAAACGAGGAAAAGTACCATATAACTAGTTTAATTTCTTAAGCATACATTGAAATAAATTTAAAGAGATAATTAATTACAAAAATACTTTCATTCTTTCACGCTGTATTCCGCACACAACAGGGTAAAACCTAGTGTTAAGATACTAGGTTCCCCACTTTCTGCCGGATTCTGGAGGCATTGCGTGTTGAGGAGCAGAACTCAACCCCGCGCTTTGACTCGACACCAGAGCGAAGAAATGGAAATATAAATGACATGGTAATGACATGACATGGAAGAAATGGAAATACAAAAATACAAGATTCATAAAAATATTAATATTAACAACTTATATTTGTAAACAAAACGAATAATTGATTTCCAATCCAAAGATGCTTGTTTTATTTCTGAATCTCTTAGAACCACAAAATTAAGGTATAATCGAATTTCCCTTAGCCATTGGAAGGAGGGCAAATTACAATGTTAATGGAGTCGTTGGCTCTCGACCCTACTTCAATTTTATACTTGATGACAATTTTGAACGAACATAGGAAGTTTTTTATAAGCATATAATAATAGAATGTCTCCTGATTGTTATTTTATTGTTATACAAATTTTATAATTTCGTTTATTTACACTGCAAGTTTTCACTTTTTGCTAACTTTCGTAATTGTAGATCCGCGGGAAGTATTGTATATAGGTTTTGATTACGCAGATTGATAAATTTCATACAAAACTGATGCATAAATTTTCATATCTTTTGATTGCGTTAATTCAGACACTTTTTCTGTGCACTAAGCAACCGTCTACGTCAATATTTGATATTATACTAAGTCAATATTCAATTTCCGATCGATACACTCTCGCGATCTCGAGATCAATGTTCTTGACAGACGGACAGATGGACAACAAAGTGATCCTATAAGGGTTTAATTTTTCCCTTTTCAAGTAAGGAACCCTAAAAAGGTTAAAAATAAGACAATTTCTATGAAATAGAACCGTAGTAATAATAATGGCCAGTCGTGGCGCAGCGGCACAAAGTGTGACTGTAAACCGACTGGTTGTGGGTTCGATCCCCACTCGAGGAGATGAAATATTTACTTAAATTTATATTTCCATTTCTTCGCTCTGGTGTCGGGGCTAAGCGCGGCGTTGAGTTCTGCCACTCAACACGCAATGCCTCCAGAATTCGGCAGAAAGTGGGGAACGGAGTGTCTAAAAAAAAAAACACTAGGTTCCCTCTGCCTACCCTGCTGTGTGCGGGATACAGCGTGAAGCTGATTTATTTATTTGATTTAGTAATAATAATCGGGATGTATATTAATCAGAGGCCCTAGTCAGTCCTAACTTTACACGAAAGCTTAATTAATCCCCCGAAAGACTGAGATTATTTGTTTAATTATTTTGTCTGTGGTTTCATCAAATAAAGGCTGCTTTTAATAAGATCGTAAGATAAATCACGACAAAGGTTCTGAGACCAACATGGCCACTTACAGCTATTATATATTTCGTTAAACAACAATATACTATAACTTGTTTATATACATACTTAATTTTTTATGAATTCTATTGTTATAGATTAATGGATATATCTATATGGTACTTACTGACAGTGATTTTAAAAAGCTAAGCAAGGCTAAGCGCGGCGTTGAGTTCTGCCACTCAAAACGCAATGTCTCCAGAATCCGGCAGAAAGTGGGGAACGGAGTGTCTTAACACTAGGTTCCCTCTGCCTACCCTGCTGTGAGCGGATACAGCGTGAAGCTGATTTGATTTTGATCTACCTATTTTTTATTTTAAATGTAATATTATATATATATATTTTATTGTTTCAGGGCATTCCTCAGAATATTATGTGTTTGTTGTCCCAGGAAACTGCGAAGAAAGTATCAACCACAGCTTCGCTTTAAACAATCTCAGGTATAATAATATATATATTTTTAAATATGTAATATAATGTTAGTAACATTGGTACCATGAACAAACCCTTTTATTTTTTTGAAATATAATAAAAAAAATGTCATACTAAATATGTAAAAAATATTGACTCTTAATGGCAGTGAACATAAAAAAATAGCTTAACATGGTAGTTTAAAAAAACGAGTCTCACAAATTCTTTTACTTTCAGTGGCGTACGACGCGCCGTTATTACTCCACCGGCGAACTACAAGCCATTCGACAAAACTCCTGTGAACAAACTTACATATAGCGGCTCAACTTCCATCTAAGCCTCCATTATCTTACACTCCAAGTGCCTTCTCTAAAAACATCTTCCTACAGTTTTATATCTTTTGTAATGAAATTTTATCAAATTCCTTGGACTCCATTTTTTATATTAGCAACATATCAACTAATATGTAACCATATATAATGTATATATTATATAAATTCAGAGGTAGGTTTGATCTGATTAACCACTGCACTGTATCACTGGTTTGCGTTCTTTGGTATGAATGAATGAATGTAACTTGCGCATTATTTTCACAACTATCTAATTGTAATTGCTTTCCTTTACGTACGCCCATGGACAACTTTCCACCATCTATACTACTTTTTTAAATATGCATATGCATGTTCCTTTAAAGTTGCGATAAAATCTACAACCTATACGATCCTGTTTCAGTGGCCCGCTACATCGTTTAAGCTCAAACTCCTATCGTAAATAACACCTACATATGTACGTGTTCACACGTTCCCTGCATGAAACAATCTGAGTAATAAATGTGTGTGACTTTTCATATCAGAATACGTGTCGTTTCTAAGCCACTTATGCAAAGCACAACGCACCCGGCATTTTAAAACTATATTTTGTTCTTACGTTTCCACATTTGATGTTTATTTCTTATTTTGTTTAATGTATCTAATTATATTTATCGATCTACTATTTAAGAATTTCCAATATTTTGCAGTATCCGGTAACGACGATGATGTATTCTTCGGTGTCTCAACACGAGATGTGTCGGTTGTGACAGCAGGCCCGCGCGGGAACCTGTCGACCTCCGCGCGCTCGGTGCTCTTGATGTCGCGACCGCCGCACCCTCCACGGGCGGCGGGACCACTACCCACTGAGGACCATCGAACAAGAGACATTCGAGGAACCTATACAGTGTCTCGAACGTCACCATTGTCCTGAAACAGCATACTGTCCTGATTCAGAATCAGTGAGCGAAATTAGTTTAGACAGTGAATCTCGAAAACCATCTATAAAACATAGTAAAAAACGAGTCACCTATCAAACCAAAGCCGAAGTGATCTCAACTTAGTTTTAGTGTAGATGTGCGTAGTCATGACTTTCACTTTGTGAAAAGAAATCAATCAGGAGCTGTGATTTTCTAGCTATGTATATATTAGTACCTATATATAGATAGATCCACTTACTTGAATCCATGATACCCTCTAAGAAAAATATATTGTAAATAGAAATAAATAAGGGAATTAAAACGCTTCACTTTGTAAATAATTCGTTCGATCAAATCTTAGATATTTTGAATATCAAATATTAAAATATTTAAAACTAATCATTTATTAGGCGTGGGTTCTTGTATAATAAATATTACTTAAATAGTGTCATGTGATTGTTTAGCTTCATTCCCTCGTAATAAATTAAGTGTGACTAAATATTACTCGACTATTTGTATTATAGAATAAACAATAAAAGCTAGTTTTGCATTCCAAAAATAATCCTCTATCTAATAAAATCAAAGATGTTACCAAAGTTTGTGGTATGATAAATATATAATATTTATGATAGATTTAAATATTATAGATTTAATATTGGTATTTAAAATTCGTACATGAAATATTTAACCAAAGACAAGTTCTATAATTTTTTAGTTATATCTTAAACGTAAAAGTGATGTTACGCAATAAATAGTGATGTTGTATTTAAAGACATCTCCATTATTGATTATCGTGTGTTGAAAACAGCGTTGCCAAATTTGGTCTCGGGTAAAAGCGCGATTTTTATTTTTGGAATTGTAAATAAATTATGCACAAAAAACGGGGCGTCCCGCCAAAATCGGGACATCTGGCAACACTGGTTGAAATCCAACATGTCCTTCTGGATACGATATGTCTGTATTTTACTACAATAAATTCTTCAAACTTACACTTATATTATTAACTAACATTAATATTGTTTTTCTAAATGTTGCTATTTAAATAAAAAAATATATACAAACAAAACCAATTGTAAAAAGATTAAATTTTAAAACTATACGTCTCAACATAAATAAATCTATGTAATACTATGCATATATACGATAAACATATGTATAAACATTTAAACCTAATTTTCTATTTCATTGTACCTCAAAAGATCTTCTTATTATGTATAAACCTGATCTGTAATACTATAATATATTTAACATTACAATTGTCATCGAAATTAAAACTATACAATATGAAATTTATATAAACTATAAAAAATAAAGCCTTGGGAATATCTATCAAACGATCCAACCATCTCTAATCATCCAATAGTCAAGCAGCAACAGCATATTCAACACCAGCGTGCCTGTCTACTAATGTTAATATAATTGTATATAATATTTTTATGCAATATATTGGATACCGTTCTACGTTAAACTGTTCGAAATCTACAATACTCCTGATTAAATAAACATTTGTGAATATTATGTAACTATTAACAGTAATGCTCTGTATGAAATGGGTTGTCGTATAAATTTATATAAAATATTTTTTCAATGTACTTGTTTTATTTATTTTCTTTAATATCAAAAAATTAACGTTTTAACTATACTATTAAATTGGCATTGTTATCTTTGGTGAGATATTTTTTTCCAAAAAGTCTTTTCATTCGCCTGAATGGGTAACGAACCCACAATCATTTCACCATGATGACTTAAGAGACCAGTCGTGGCGCAGTAGTACAAAGCGTGACTGTAAAACCGACTGGTTGTGGGTTCGATCCCCGAGGAGATGAAATAATTACTTAAATTTATATTTCCATTTTTTCGCTCTGGTGTCGAGAAAAAGCGCGGCGTTGAGTTCTGCCACTCAACACGCAATGCCTCCAAAATTCGGCAGAAAGTGGGGAACAGAGTGTCTTAACACTAGGTTCCCTCTGCCTACCCTGCTGTGTGCGGGATATAGCGTGAAGCTAATTTAATTTAATTTTAATTTTAACATAAACATTTAAACAAAAGAAAATAACTAATATGATATAAACTACAACCAAAATGTAATATCGAAATGTAAACGCCAGAAAATTAATAACAAGAATACTTAAGAATTAATAAATGTACCAATAGTACTCCCTCAGACGCGTTTACCAATTTTTTTACATCTCCATTAAACCGAATATCAGGAATATAATTTGGCAAGAAACAAGAACAATATGAAATTTTAATGCTACCTAATTCTGTATCTCTTGAAATCTCCACATTAAACTTTGAGATGGGATCCATTACAATTCAAATTAAATAGAAACGTATGCCTATTGTTTACAATTATATACAACGACTAGAATGCAAAATGAGGACATTTTAAGCATATTAAGTAGAGAAAGAAGAAGAAGTTTTTAATAGTTAACTTTTATATTATTTAACAATAGCACGGATTAGCTAAGTACCGTCGTACATCATACGAATAGAGCGAGTTAAATCCAAACTTTTCATTTTTAAAGTTTAAAAACTCGATCAACATTTGCAGCACAACTTTCCTCAAGATTGTTCCTCGGACAACTTTACGAAGTAAACGACGACGCTTTATATTTTACTTTATTTTAATGTGAAAATAATATAAGAGGCCAGCCGTGGTGCAGGGACGCTAAATGTAACTGTATACGGTGGTTGTGGGTTCGATTCCTACTCAACGAAATGAAATATTTCATATTTCCATTCCTTCGCTCTCGTGTCCAGACGAAGCGCGGCGTTGAGTATCGTCAGGTACCCTCTGCCTACCCTGTTGCAGTAACAAGATACAGCGTGAAGCTGAAAGAAAAAATAATGTGGTAAGTAATAATTTTTTAAATTTACACTAAGTATATACATAAAATACTCGTTTTTTGAAATAATATGAAAACTCTACTATTATGCATTAGACGAGTGAACAAAAACCTTACAAAGTCGTCAGTTTTATGAATATTTAGCTCGCAAAGCGCAAAATAGTAGTCTTTATCATGTTTCCGTATATAGGATGTGATTAACCAAGTTTTCATATGAAATCCTTCTAATAAACTGTTTATGTAAAGATCTTATATTTCCCCAACCTCCGTATTGAGTTCTGCACATCAAAATTAAAAGTGTTATAGTTTTCTAGCAGTGAAAAAGTGTTATAGTTTTTTTAAAGGAGAGTCAAGTCACTAGCAATGGCAACACATGGGCAGACGCCACCGGCATTACCACTCCTGGCATTAAAAACCGGTTTTAAATAGTGGTTTTATACCACTGTAGATTGGCGAATGAATTTACCCAATTTGTTAAGTCGCCTACGCAACTTCCGTACGTAGACACACACACACACAATGTATCCTTATTTGACATTATTCGAACTTCACATCCAGAACTTCTATTGAGTCTTATGTTGAGGCTTGCTTTGGTACTGTTTCCACATGTGGCGAAAGGAACCTGATTCAATGCAATCCCAAGAAGAAACAAGTTTGTGCGTAAAGCACTAAAAAAAAACTCCATTCGTAGTGTGGCCATTCTTTCAAAACATGAGTGGAGGAACTCAACGCCGAAGTTTTACCTCCGCATCAGAGCGATATTTAGTTTCCTCCAGTAGGAATCGATACCACAATATGTTGCGTTTACTTACGCTTGTGCCATACGCCACGACTGACCTTTTTAAGCAATATTTGGTTATTAATAAAAATATCTAAGCCACACGTTTAGTGGCTTCCTTGTAATTTATTAGCGAACCGCTAATAAAGCCATCTGTACAATAGGATCAAAATTATTGAATGGTAGTACAAGGGTATAATCAATCATTGTTACCATTCAGGTGAATGAATGACATTGTGGTTACCTTTAGAAGGGAGGATCAAGCAACATTTGTATTAATATCTGTCTGAAAGTTCAAATAATAACAAATATACCCACGTTATATGTACCTAAAGATTTGAATACCAAGTAGAATAGAAAATTGTGATTTAAGTATATAAATCTCTATTTAAAAAATTGTGGTTTAAACGTAAAACGGACTCTCCATTTTATGTCTAAACCACATTTTTTTAATAACTTAATGACTTAAAATCCAATGATTGAAGATGTTTGATGCCGTTGAGACCGTAGTGGCCCACGGGCACAAAAAAGTGATTGTAACGCAACGGTTGTTGGTTCGATTCCCAATCGAGGAAATAAATTATTATTTATTGATATTTTTATTTCTTCGCTCTGGCAATAGACAAAATGCCTGGCGTTGCGTTCCGCTATACAACACGCAATGTGATAATTGCGTGATAATTGGCCACACATTGTTTACTACCGCTATGCTTAATAACTACAGTTCACGTCTGCAACGTATTGAAATGTGTCTTACAACCGTACCCATTGTAGTCTCTAAATAATAGGATACGGTTCAATACAGAACAATAGAGTGCATCGAACATCGTGCCCTAGTTAACTGTAGAGAAACCTATGATTAATAAGAAATATAGAAAGAAGTATTTTTTTATTTTAAGTGTAACATTGGATTCGCCTATCGACAGACAGTGTCTCAAATTCAGAAAAAACTAGAGCAATTTCACTTGACAAAAGTTAACGCGCAAATTTTTTGTATAATGTTTACATGACACACCCTTATCAGACGTTAAAACGCGCGTTGCCGCGGCCGCCGTAAGTTTCAGTAGAGTTCTTACATTTGACTTAATATGGACATATAAACAATTTTTACGGTGATTTTATACTGATAGCGGAAACGACGCGACTAAAGACCGAGATATTGGTCACACATGCTGACTGAAAGGCAGTAAATAATTTTATAAATATGTATTAAATAAAATAAAATTAAATTAAATTAGCTTCACGCTATATCCCGCACAGCAGGGTAGGCAGAGGGAACCTAGTGTTAAGACACTCCGTTCCCCACTTTCTGCCGAATTTTGGAGGCATTGCGTGTTGAGTGGCAGAACTCAACGCCGCGCTTTGCCTCGACACCAGAGCGAAGAAATGAAAATATAAATTTAAGTAAATATTTCATCTCCTCGAGTGGGGATGGAACCCACAACCAGTCGGTTTTACAGTCACACTTTGTACCACTGCACCACGACTGACCTCATGTATTAAATAATTATAATTTAAAAAGTCAGCTTCACGCTGTATCCCACACACAGCATGGGGGGCAGAGGGAACCTTTCCGCCGAATTCCCAAAAGTCAATGTATATATATGTCGGCGATACCTCGGTGTATTGAATAGACACACCAATAATATTTACTTTATTTTCATATGAAATCTAGTAAAGAACGAAAAAATATTGGCTTTATTCATATATATTTGTGCATTGTGAAATGTATAATGACAGATGCAAATATTAAATACATATAGCTAAGGTTTTATATCACGACAGTAAGACTTTAAATTTAAATAATTAAAAAAATAATCAGTATTTAATATTTTTAAGCTAAAACATCACTACATATATTAGAGAGTAGTAACGCAATCCGTTCGTTATTCGTCTAATGAATTTTGTGCATAACGAATTAAATATTAGAACTCTTATTAATTTTTTATTCGAATGTATTATTTTAAATCAGCTTCACGCTGTATCCCGCATATAGTAGAGTAGGCAGGAGGAATTGAGTGGAAATCGAACCCACAACCAGTGGTTTTACACTTCGTGCCGCTGCGCCACAACTGGCTTCTATTATAGTATTATTTTAGTTATTAGAATTTTATTATGTATTTTTTATACTTAGTTGTGAATTATATAATTTTATTATTGTTATGGATTTTTGTTTTTTTTATTTACTTTACTTAATTTATGCTAAAATTTATATAATATATTTTCCATTATAATCACGTGAAATAAATTATAAAATATTCTATAACAAATTATAAATCAAAGACAAAATACACTTGATAAGTAACACTAACACGTGGGCATTCCTATAATCACTTTCTATAAATAACAAAAACAAAACCTAACCTAGACAAAAACACCTCCTTTCATTGTAATACTACATAGTAAAGCAATAAAGCAGAAAACAGCTGAACGTATATGGGACCATAAATATTTATTATGAAATTTATTGTTGTGCCATAAAGTATGATTATAATATAATCTATAATAACATGGTTCAATGTAAACTGATGCTCACTTCGTTTAAGAATCCTCTAATCTATTTGTCAAGTGCTAAAAGAGATTTATTCCGTGATTAGTTTTATTAATAGACAAATATTTACGTAATTTAATAACATTATATATTAGGATTCTGTGAGCAAAACGAAACCCTCATAGAATTATTTTGTTGTCCGTCTGTCAACATCTTTATAACCAACTTCTGTAAGAAAAGGAGGTTATTAATACGACTGTGTTTTTTATGTTTGTCAACTTTTGACTGGGTGAAACGATTTTGATGTTTTTTTTATTCAGTGTCGATGTGTTCGGTGTCGGTTTCGAGCTAATCTACCTTACTACAATATCGAATTACTAGGCCTATTTGTTTTCTCTGGCAAAGACTTCAAAATCATAAAATCTTTTATGTGAAATTATTTTTTACTTTTTCGTTTTTTTTTTTTTTGATAAAAAATAATTTATTTCTCAAGAACTTGGAAGTCATCGCGCCGAAATTAATATCAAATATTCAGGTATACAATCCCTTAGAGCACAGAACTTCTAGGTCAACGTGTTCAAAAGATAATCCTTGCGTTTATGCTTCGTTTTTGTCGCATGTATCATATATTTTGAGGCCAGTCGTGGCGCAGCGGCACAAAGTGTGACTGTAAACCGACTGGTTGTGGGTTCGATCCCCACTCGAGGAGATGAAATATTTACTTAAATTTGTATTTCCATATTCTTCGCTCTGGTGTCGAGGCTAAGCCACTCAACACGCAATGCCTCCAGAATTCGGCAGAAAATGGGGAACGGAGTGTCTAAAAAACACTAGGTTCCCTCTGCCTACCCTGCTGTGTGCGGGATACAGCGTGAAGCTGATTTATTTGATTTATTTATTTATCATACATTTTTATACATGAAATTCGCTGCGTCATCTAAACTTGATGGAGTACCTTTGACCTAGAGCTATATAATTTGGGAAGAATGAGCACTTATATACATATTTTATAGGTATATTACATAAAAAAACATCATAAATATTCATTTAAAGCTTTTTTTTGTACGGAGAAGACAAGGCAAACAAGTGTATGGGTCACCTGATGATAAATGATCACCGCCGCCCACGACCTCGTGCAACACCAGAGAAGCTACAGATGTGTTGTCGGCCTAATTTCAATTTAACAAAGTTTGTACATAAAAATGGTAGCTTTATATTGTTTCAGTTAGGGTCTGAAATCCTCGGTGGGCGAATACGACTCGCTCTTGACCGATTTTAATTTACAAATTTATATGTATTATATTTAATAATATTATTAAATTAAAATATTTTAATAAATTATCATTCATTATATTAAAGAGACCAGTCGTGGCCCAGGGGCACAAAGTGTGACTGTAAAACCGACTGGTTGTGGGTTCGATCCCCACTCGAGGAGATGACATATTTACATAAATTTATATTCCCATTTCTTCGCTCTGATGTCGAGGTAAAGCGAGGTATTGAGTTTTCCCACTCAACACGCAATTCCTCCAGATTCCGGCAGAAATTGGTGAACGGAGTGTCTTAACATTAAGTTCCCTCTGCCTACCCAGCTGAGTGCGGGATACAGCGTGAAGCTGATTTTGTAATAAATTATTTATAGACGTATTACTAGAGGTAACACTTATGTTATTGACTCAGAATAGGTCGGTAGAAGAATTTAGGTTAATATTATATGTATTTCAAAAACTTAACTGTACGAACAATAAATACTAAGTGCTTCTACAAATTTGCCAAAAATTTTATGTTTGAAATAACTTTAACTTTAAGCTTCCTTTATTTTGCACATGCTTTCACACCTCATTATAAAATGGCTTACGCTGGTTATTTTCTTTACGAGCCATAACATTAATAATGTAATACATATTATCCTCTTAGATAACCGTTACTACCTTTTCTGCTCATTTATTTTTGTAAAATTAACGACAACTGGATTCGTTTCACGCTCGAGGAAATGAAATATTTAATATTTAATTTTTTTCGCAACCAGTCAATTGACTTTCGTCACTTTATACGCAACGGAGTGTCTTAATACTAGGTTCCCTCTGCCTACCCTACTTTGTGCGAGATACAGCGTGATGGTATCTTAGTAAAATTAGAATAGATTAACACATTTTATTTATTTCAAGACTTCTATTTGTAGGATCTATTCCACAACTATTATATTTAGTGAAGATCAAAAAAAAAGTAAGTGAGCAGCCTAGTTTTCGTGTTAGTTTTAGCCACTTAAGATTTGATAAAAGATATTAAAATGGTTCTTGACCTTAAAAATTGGCCTTAATTACAATCAGGTAAGATATACATATATTTTTGTAAGCTATTTAGATTTAGTTTATCACACGCTTATTGTACACGCGATATTTACTTATTATATTTAACTTTTATTGTTAATTTCAGTTAAATTTACTTAATCTTATAACAAGAATTAAGAAAATAAAATAATAATTATAAAAGTATTTTACATTTAACTTTTAAAATAAAATCGATTAGGAACCGAGTAGGAGTCACCGAGAGTTTCATAACAATGTGGTCAACAAAAACTAAAATTTATAAAGTTGACAAACTTATAAAGTTGGGGCACATGCTTTAGTTTATAATGGTATATCGATGTAATATACAGGCAATAAATTAAAGTGAGTTCTCACTATTTATCAAACTTCATAATTCTATATCAACGACCTTCCTATAGATTTAAAATAAATGAAACTATTTTAACCGGATTAATCGCGTATATTTTGTATTTTTACTCATTTTTGGAAACCCGACGTTTCGAACACTTTACAGTAGTCCGTGGTCACGGGTAGACTGAGGTGCCATTCGTCTGTCAGTTGATATAATTACCTATTATATCAAACTACCGCCAACGATTTCTCAATTTCCTCGCGTACTGCCCTGGATTCTTGCAGAATGAGCTAACTGTATCTTGCCCTCTGGTATGGTGGGTTTGAGACTTCAAAGATTTTTTGAGTAGATCCCAGGTATTCGAAAGCTTCCAGCCGTCCTTTCTATTGAAATTAGGATGTTTTTGTATTTCAACTAGTTAGTGGCTTAGTTTTTTAAAAAATAAAATCAGCTTCACGCTGTATCCCGCACACAGCAGGGTAGGCAGAGGGAACCTAGTGTTAAGACACTGCGTTCCCCACTTTCTGCCGAATTTTGGAGGCATTGCGTGTTGAGTGGCAGAACTCAACGCCGCACTTTTACCTCGACACCAGAGCGAAGAAATGAAAATATAAATTTAAGTAAATATTTCATCTCCTCGAGTGTGGATCGAACCCACAACCATTCGGTTTTACAGTCACACTTCGTGCCGCTGCGCTACGACTGGCTTAGTTTTTTTTTTTGTGCAATACCTTAAAGAAAATGTAGCCGTGGATATTTCAAATATTTTCTTTGGTGGTACCTCCATACAATCTTGAAGAAAACGATTTACACTTATGAACAGACCTACATATAGACTTATATTGTAGATTTTGAGGTACGGAACTAGGGTTCCGTCAAAACAAATAAATTGAATGTTAGCTTCACGCTGTTTTTTGCATTTGGTGGGTTATATCAATAATATATATACAACAGTCATATTCAATTATTTATTTAATAATATGAAATGTCCCGTGTTCTAATAATATTATTATGATTTCAAAGACAATATTCATACAATTAATTTCATAATGAATTTATACGCCTACTACTACTAATATTATATAAGTTGTAATTCCTCTCCACCTACAATCTTGGAATTTGTACGGAATCCTCCAGTGCGCGAACTCAACACGTTCTTTGACATTTTTATATATTATTAAAATGATAACAATGCTTCCTTATTACACAATATTCTTGATTTCACATTATTTTATGAGAATGAATAAAAACCACTTGCGTAAGTGTTAATTTTGTTATATAATAGAAAGGTATAATTATTGTTTATTTCTATAAAATATAGTTTGCTCATGGTACATCCTGCTTGAATGGCACAGCATCTGATTGTAAACGCGAAGGGTGTGGATTTAATTCTCACTTGGGGAATAAATTATTTTCATATTTTTTTTATTTTTCCAGGGTAAGGAAATGAAAATGATTTATTAAATGGTAGCAAAAGTGCGAGATTGAGTTAAAAAAGTTTTTAAAAATTGACTTGGAAAAGGATATTCTGAAACTATAAAGAAAGTTGCCTATGTATGTAGGTTACTACATTAAAAATATGTTTACTTTTTGGTAAATCCTTATTTATGTTACTTATCCATAAGGATGTGGTTATGTAACCACAACGTAAACAATAAACATTAAAATATGATTTGTTTAAATTATAGATATTTTTATTGGTTTTTAATTATTTTTAATTCTAGCATACTTAAGGTTGCCTGGCAGAGATCGCTATAGAGTTAAGACCGCCTGCTGTAAATTTCATCCTTATTTGCATTTGTATTTTGTTTTTCTTTTTATATTGTTAGGTGTACAATAAAGTATATGTAAATAAAACCTTATATTCAAACGTCTAACCCACGACGCACCTACGTTTGATAAATCAATTCTCGGGTCAGACTTAAGGCCTTAGTGAAAATCAAACAATGTTTTACGACCGTTGACTAAAGAATGTTTTAGTCAAACATAGAAGAAGTCCTTACCTTTAGTCAAAAGTTGAAATGAAAATATAGAATAAAAAACTTTTCGTACTCCGCAAGAGTTCTATTGGGAGAAACAAGGTTCCAAGGACAAATGCTGCGATACATCCCGCCTTTCTAGACTAGTGAAAAAGGCGGGAGCCCGCAGCCACCTGGGTGATCAAGGATACCACTCTGGTATTGTCGCAGCAACTGCCACATGTATTGACCATTTCGCCAGACTTTGAACTAATGAGCTCTTGCACAATGAATGATGTTCGCCTGGAGGAATTGAAAGGTGATTATTGTTGTTCCATTGACCTCGGCGTCCTTTTTACCGGGCAGTGCGGCTCAGACGATCACTTATATTTTTTTGTGCCCAAGTGCCCAGGATCCGCATTTAGCATTTACTCCTTCAGTCTAGTTATTTCGTTGCCATGTGCCCCATTTCATGATAACGGAGGCATCGCTGCACTCAAGGCTTCAGCAATTGCACCAGACACCTTAAAGATTAACTTTGTTGGCAACTTGAACTCGCTTCTTGTGCGATCCTGGCAGATAATTTCCCCGGCTCAGTCGTGCCACCACCTCTTCTGATTTCAATAGGTTATTGTAAATACTTTGTATAAAAAAACTAATTAAATAAAAAAATGCGTACAAATAAAATATAAAATATGACTTACAATCTGACATGAAAGACTTTTTATTTTTATTTTTTATTACGACAAAAATGAAACAAAAAATATAAAAAAATGTTTGGTTCATTTTTTTATATTTTTTGTTTTTTTATACCTAATCTAATGAACTATGATAATTTTATACTTAATAAATGTTTTACTTCTCAAACTCCGATCTCATGTAATTAAGTTTTGACGTTTAATGGCCAAATTAGTAATCCCTATTTGACGAAAATTCTTTAGTCAAAAACGTAATTTGTTTTGGGTTTAAAGGCCTAAAGTCAAACCGAAGGATTAACTTGTCTAATCTAGAAACTCCGGCGTTCGACTATAACATATAAATACAATTGCTTTTTAATACAGCATACAGTTACTAAGGAGAGTGCCTTGAGTGAGTTTACAATAATAATAAAGTAAATCGTTATAATATACGAGAATAAACATTCAGTTGTGTTTTTTCAATAACAAAAAACAATTTTGTAACTTACATTTTTCTTCTAAGGCAAGTCATGAGGAAAAGTGTTCATTTGTATTAACCTACGTAAGAATTTTATTATCATAACTCTTGAAAATGGAGGCTCGCTTACCTGATATAATGAAATGTGTAGCGGAATGTTTGAACTTAAAACAATGGACGCTCACACGAGAACAATTGAGTGACAACATTGAAAATTATTTTGGCGTCCTCATACCAGTTACTTTAGTTGAAAATAGCAATACAAAGAAAATAGAAATACCCGTTTTCGTCAAATTTGCACCTAAGACTAGCTTTGAAGAATTGAGAACTGTTACGAAGCAACATTATGAATCTGAAATTTATACTTATACTGTTTTGATCCCGAGTTACAAAAGAATGATAAATTTAAATTTAAATGAAATCATCCCTGAATGTTATTACACAAGTTTAGAGGAGGAGAGACAAGTCTTAGTGTTAAGCGATATGAGAAGCAAAGGGTATCAAAGGTATGAAAAATCCAGATATTTAGACGTCGATCATACAATCACGTCATTAAAGGCCTTGGCAAAATTCCATGCATTGTCAATAATTTACAAGGAGAAAGGAAATCACTTTAATAACGAAGTAATGAAACCTTATTCGGAAAGTCACCCTGAGATGTATTATACTTTTATAAAAGCTTCACTTCAGAAACACTTAAATTTGTTTGTCGGTACTATCTACGAGGATTATATGAAGAGCTTAGAGAAAGACCTCTCTTTTAACATTCATCTTGCTTCTTCCAATGTCAGATATTTAATATACGGTCACGGAGATTTTTGGAAAGAAAATATACTGTTTAAATATGAGGTCTGTACAAAAAAATATACATTTTTTTTTATTTCGAGATTATCGTGGCGCCATGGGAAATCTTATGATTGTAAGCAAGTTCACTTCCCATCAGAGAAAATTTATTGTTTATATTTCTTTCCTATGGCAAGACAGAGCGAGGCATGCATGAAACAATTTCCCTTACTCAACACACAATATCTAGAATTCGGCCAGAAACCGGAGTGTTTTAATACTAGATTCTTTCTGTCTACTTTGACATCCAACAAAACCATGCAACTAACCGGCTTTGATGTAAATTCCACAAAATTCTACTTTCCACCATTTACTCAATTTATTGCTAGTAGCATTCCACGACCGACCGTATATTGGTATGGCCGACCAGGAACCTGCTGCATTAATTAAATAAGTATTACAAAATATTCCCCTGATAAAAATACGTGCAATTTGAACTCAAGTCCATCGCTTGAAAACGCCTTCCAAGATTCCAAATACTCCATGTTATTTTTTTTTAATATGATTTTGCTTTCTAAGTTTAAAATAATTTATAAAATTACAAATTATAAATAACTGATGCACCTTTTGCACTTTTTCTACATTACTCTATACAAAACACACCGTGAAGTAAAAAAATATAAGTCCGACTTAATAACTGTTTTTCATTTTTCAGAATGAGGCACCTGTGCAAGCTTGCGTATTGGATTTTCAAAAGTCAAGAATAATGTCACCGGCCCAAGATGTAATACAATTTCTTATCACAAACGTAGAACTAGAAAACGTACACCAGCACCTCCAAGACTTTTTTCAAATTTATTTACATGAATTACACTATATTCTTCATAATAATGGTCTTAGTGACATATATTCTATGAATGATTTAAAGTACGATGTTAAAATAGTTCTTCCGTACAGTTTATCTATAACTTTTATGAGTTATTCACTATTCTTTGGACTAGAGAATGACAGTTTTGTGCCGAGTAAAAATGTATGTGACGACGAGAGCAAAGATTCAGCTGAAACTCTATATAAGAACAGTGTAATTAATGTTTTAGATTACATGAATAGTATAAATTATGTTAAATTTTAACGATTAATATATAATAATATATATTATTTTAAAAGAATAGAAGAAATTTTGACGGCGTAGTTAATTGAGAATGTAGAAGAGTGTTGAATGCAGTAGTGATGTGTATGTGTAATATATATATATATGTATATATATATATATATATATATATATATATATATATATATATATACATATATATAAATTTACAGAACCATTTTTTAAACTAAGATGATTTAATTTACTTTATATTAAATTTGACCCTACTATATTTTTTATCGTAAGACAATTTGATATAACGACAACCTATAATATCATATAGCAATAACATAGACATCCGTCTGTTTCATTTCCCAGAGGAACCCAGCTGGATACTAAAATTTTGTATAGAAAATTGCATTTGCACCTCGGTGCATCGGACTAAGTCCAAATTTTACATATAAAGAAATATGTGTGAATTTATTTATAAAATTTTGCAAAGTTATACAAGAAACATTTTGTACGATAATAACCGAATTTGGGAAACACTGTATGGCGCCAGAAATTAGGAAATTAGGGAAACACTGTATCAAGGCTATAAACGCCCACCTCACAAGCGTTGTTTACTATCAAAATACAAATTACTAAATGTTGTAAATTTATGCAACGGATTCGATTCCCAATCGAGGTAATGAAATATGTGATATTTTTATTTATTCGCTCAGTTATTCAATTTGATTGACGGCGGCGTTGAGCTCCGCCAATCAATATGCAATTCCTCTAGATTCGTCGGAAGGTGGAGAACGGAGTGTCTTAAAACTAGCTTTCCTCTACCCAACACTGCTGTATGCGGGATACAACGAGAAGTTAAAAAGAAAAAAAAACCGCTTAACTCTTGTTTAACATATAACAAATCGATTGTAGTCATAATAGCTTACTATAAAAAAGGTTGAAAGGTCATTTGTTTTATGTCGAGATAAAAAGAGTAAGAATTAAGTTCATCGTTATTAATGTGTCAGCATCCAAGAACTCCATTTATTATGTTTGCTGCAATATGTAAGTAGGTATATACTTTTATTTATACATTGTATGTAAGCTACATCAAGAAAATTTAAGAATATTTTCTAAATGAAGCATGTAATTCAAATTAATATAAATAAATAAATCAACTTCACGCTGTATCCCGCACACCGCAGGGTAGGCAGAGGGAAGCTAGTAATAAGACACTCCGTTCCCCACTTTACATCGAATTCTCGAGGCATTTAAATTTACGATTCTGATAATATGTCCATAAAGCAATCATGGCGCAAAGGGTCAGTGTCTAAAGGTAACTTCAAAGGTTGTGGATTCAATCTACACTGGGAACAATTTTTTTTCAATCGATATCTCGAATGCGTCTGGAAATGGGGAAACGGTGTGCCTTGACACTATGTTGTAAATTTCTATCTTTTTTGTTTGTGGGAAAAAGCGTCGCGCAGAAAAAAGAGGTTATATCATTGGATTTTACCCTGTAAAGCTTGAACACTATCCGTAATAGTGATGTATGTGCTTGTAGGTAAAATGTCTAGGAAGATCTTTTGTTCGCAACGACAACTGGCAAGAGAATGATTTTATAATAAACGCTTTCTAAGCGTTGCTTTTTTGTGATCCAAATGGATTTGTGGTTGAATTATGTTTACGTAAAATATGATTCGGAAAAACGACTAATATATTAATAATTTTTTTAAAGAGAGAAAAGTAAAATCGGTTTAAACAAGAAGCACACGCGGGCAAGAACAATGGATTCCAATTTGACTTAGACTACTTCTTCTTATTGTTTGTAAATTAATTCTTAAAAAAAAAACAAAAAAATTTAAGTAATATTAAATTATTTATTAAATCTAAAAAACAAATTATTTATTATAGAATATCAGAAGGAAACCTATTTGCTAGCATACATTTTATTTTATTTCCTATTGAGTACGCGTCTACGTACGCACTTCACTTATAATTGTGATGAGTTGAGAAAAGAGAATGGAAGGTCATGTCAATGCTGATCTATACTTATATATAAAAAAATACTTAATTAGTTATTTTACATACTAAGTTAGTTTAATTTTTACATTTAGGTAGCTATATATTTAAAGAACTTTCTAATCCCCTTAAAGATCTTAGTGTTTACGATTATTCGTATCACGTACATGTTAACAAAAAAAAAATAATGGTATTATTAACTTTCGCCCTACATTTTTTAAATATTATATTGATTGTACAATCAAAAAAGTGATTTTTTTATATATAGATGTGTGCAATGTTTTAAATCCCCTTCAAACGGATATGTCACCATAGACTTTGACTAGGTTAATTAAAAATTATATTCGAACTAAAAAATATATATTCAGGATTCACAATAGCATTTTTTTTATTATTGTTAAATTTCTATTTTAAATTGAAACAAAATACTTTCCATTGAGATTTCATGACAAAAATTCCAAATTATTTTCCAAATCCTTTGTTTAAGCCTCTCCGTCTCAGTTCTTAGGCGCTCACTTGACGATAAGATAACAGCAGAGTCAGGATTTAAAATGTGAAAACAATCTCTCCAATCCTTGTTTCAATTTTTATTCTAATACACATAAAACGAAAAGGAATTTATAGAAACTTCGCTCACCAACCATCGACATCCGGAGTCTACCGTATCGACGCAATATATTTTTATGTTATAGAAAGATCACTAGTTATTTCTTTAAGATCAGTAGTAGTTTCTTATTTAATTTTGTATATAAATATTTTGGTTTCTAATTCTCCTTATTACATAGCCTTCTTACTTTTAATGGCTTAAGATAACTCATAAATAAGGTAAATTAATATGCTTTATTTAGAATTTTATGGATTTTAACATATTTTTTTAGCGTCCTCGCATTGCAGGAGGGTAGACAGATTGAACCTAGTGTTAAGCTCCGCCGAATTCTGGAGACATTCCGTGTTGAATAGCGGAACTCAACGCCACGACTACGCAAACGCGCTCGAATGGGAATCGGACCCACAACCTGTAGCGCTTACTTTCGCCACGACTGGCCTCACAATTGAGAAAATATTGATTAGGGGAAACAATTTTTTTTAAAATAACCAAAATAAATATGAAATTGGGATAGATAATTAATATTATTCATTATTACAAGAAAAACCTATTAATCGATTATGAAATATTATATAGAAATTATACACACTGAATAGACATTCTACAATTACTTTTACTGATTAATGGCTAGGCTTATTTCCACTCAATTTATTTCAGCCAGTATTTCATTTTCCTCCAACAAAGAGTAGTAAATGAGAGTTGCTGTACAACAGTTCTCGGTTACTCCTTGTATTTGACGTTTGCTAGCAATATAACAATATATTAAATCCGATTGTTTCGAAACTGTTGAATGAATAGTATTATTAGTATTAAAAACTTGACTCAGCTCACGGTGTATTGTCTTCATTATCTATATTAACTTTTCTCTTTTACTTTCCTTCATGTCTTTTTACAATACCTACACTACTTTGCCTTATACGAGTATATAACTTTATTGAAAAATATAAAAATATGGCTAAAGATCCATTTTATTAACAAAAGAAAATGTTTTTGATTTGAGTAAAATGGACATTGTATTTTTTATTTACCAACTAATTATTGTGTAACAAAGAACGTCGTGAATGCGGCGATAGCGCGATCGATTCCCACTCGAGGGAATCAGAATCTTGAAATTTGGTACGAAGCAACATCTTATAGCACAGATAAAGGAAAAATTACCAAAAATGACATTTATGAGAATGATGAAATTCTAAAAAAAGGCCCCCCTACGCCCCTCAATCTTAAACTCGTCGAAAAAAGGTCTACAATATACTTCCCGTTGACCTACCGTCCTGAAATTTGTACGGAAGCCTCGGTGGAAGAGTCCAGCTCGCGATTAACCATTTTTTTTATTTTTATAGTTTCATAAATTTTAAATGTATGACACATTTAAAATTTATAATCAAGACACGCACCATGGTGTCCAGTCACGTTAAGACTGAAAACACTCAATGAGTATTTTTCACGAAATGTCAAGGTACTTGAACCCTTCATAACTAGTAAACCAATTAGTCTACATGCATGAAATTTGAATTTTAAAACTTCCTAAAATTTAAACAATTTAAGTCAAACGGTTACTGATATAACGTTCACCTACTGGTATTTCTGTGACTGACTAACTTACTCCTTAAAAACCTAAACCACTTTCAGGTCACGTAAAAACTTGATATTTATTACTTTACGAAAAGTAATGATATCCCATCAAAAACATGAATTTGAAATAAGAGAGAAATTCTTAGTAATACATTGTTCTCGAATTGACTGACGAATGAAGAATGAAAAATCTATGAGTGCCGAGTTCTGTATTCACTCGGAATAAAATTCAAGTTCTAATTTAAATAACGTGAAGGTACTTACTTACAAATTGTTAGGGCTTCTTCTGATTTAGATTTGATTTAAAAAAAATTAACACTTTGCAGCCAAGCCAAATCTTAGGAGATGGAGACAACTGTTCCTCCTTCCTCAAAGTTTGTTTATGTGTTTAAACGCTAAGATCTCTGGATCTACTGGTCGGATTTACATTTTTTGTTTTGTATAGTAGGTTAGAGGATGTCACGGTGAGAATGAAGAAGAACGTGCTCAGCTGGTTTGGGAACGTCGAACGAATGAGTGATGAAAGAATGGCATAAAAGGTTTATGATAGAAAAGTGAGTGGTAAGGGAGGTAGGGGGAGACCTCGGTTGACCTTCGAAAACACAGTATCAAAGATACTGGAGGAAGGTCACGTAAAAAGCATGAGGACCCCCCGGAGGGCATGTATGAAGAGGTTGATGACAGTCGACGAGGCGAAAGAGGTATGTAGAGACCGTAGCGTTTGGCGCTCCGTTCTCCCTGACTACCCCGCTAGGGATAAAGCGTGAAGTAAGTTTAGTTTAGTTTTAGTTTAGTATAGTAGGTGCCTTTCCCAGGAGAGCTATATGATATAAAAATCTTAGTTGGCTTTAAATTACGAAATAACAATAATAATGAACATCATCGAATTGCTTCCAGCGCGTGCGCTACAAAAATAGTTTAATATAAGTAAATAGAGCGTAAGACATTTCGCGATAAAAAAATATTGAAAATTCATCAAGGAAATTTTATGAAGACAAGCTTTGGCTTTTATAACATGTGTAAATTAATTATACTTCGAGAAAATGTAAAATTAAAATAATTCAACGCTCTGTTTACGGCCCCAAGCATAGGCTCGATTCCCGCAGGGAGCACCCTTGCCGCCGATTTCGTCCTCTCAAGCAGCCAAGTAGTGCTATTTTATGATTTAAAAACAATTGAATGTAAATTATATAATCAATCTCAAAGCAAATACAGCATGACAAAATAATTTAAAGTGGTATGCGGGCGAAGCCGCAAACGAGCCGCTAGTAGAAAATAAAATATAATTTATACTGCAATTATTCTGAATGATTTACTGAGTGTATTTACTATTGTTCTGTTCGCCCCCGTATGCTATTCGGTCTCGCCAATACTACTATTCTCCCTTTAGATTACAGATTAGAATTACCGAATCGTGCTTTCCGTATACATTGCTCAATTTGGACACAATTTGGACACAATTCCCTCAAATGTATTACTTTATTTAAAATGTAAGACTTTATTAAAGTTTAAAAAAAATGTAAATAAACGTAAACTAAATTAAATTAACGTAAAGCAGACTGTCCTCGAGTCCTAATAGGTACAGCATTGATCTTTCATTTCTTATCTACTTATCCTACTACCATTATGATAGAAATGAATACAGTTAAAACTTGGATAGACTTAGATGGACACCTTAGTTTGTTCTAATATGTCAGTGTAAGCTGAAGTGTCCACATCCGTCGTCATCGTTGAAATTAAGCCCTTATAGCTTAAAGAATATCTTATTTATAACAGCTGCTGTTTTTTTTATATATGTATATATTTTATATATAAACCTTTCTTGGATCATTCATAGTGAAAATCGTATTAAAATCAATTGCGTTGTTTAACTTTACGCGCATTAACCAGGGAGTGATTTATTCTATAATAGGTATGCGAAGAAAAAGAGGTTTAAGCAATCAATCAATCAATCAATCAGCTTCACGCTGTATCCTGCACACAGCAGGGTAGGCAGAGGGAACCTAGTGTTAAGACACTCCGTTCCCCACTTTCTGCCGAATTCTGGAGGCATTGCGTGTTGAGTGGCAGAACTCAACGCCGCCCTTAAAGAGGTTTAAGCAAATGTAAAAAAAACTAAACTAAGCTTTTTATATGTAAGGTGAAATAATAGAACAGTCATTCCGTTTCCCAAATACCCTCCAATTCGTAGTATCTGTATATATATATGTATGTATGTATATATAAAATGGAGGCATTCATGTCAGTAATAAGTCCCTTGAGTATTATCTACGAAAACCCTTCTTGTGGTAAAGATTATCTCTTGGCTCGACCTCATATAAATTATACGTATCTTACTCTAACTTAGCACATGTACCATTTGGTGCTAATTTTGGAAAGTATCCAGTGACTCCAGAAGTGACGACTTTATATATGAGTGATGTTTTCATATAATGGAGTTTCAAATTTATTTAAAGCCGGTCGTGGCGCAGCGGCACGAAGTGTGACTGTAAAACCGACTGGTTGTGAGTTCGATCCCCACTCGAGGACATGAAATATTTACTTAAATTTATATTTCCATTTCTTCACTCTAGTGTCGAGGTTAAGCGCGGCGTTAAGTTCTGCCACTCAACACGCAATGCCTCCAGAATTCTGCAGAAAGTGGGGAACGCAGTGCCTTAACACTAGGTTTCTTCTGCCTACCCTGTTGGGTGCGGCATACAGTTTGCGTGAGGCTGATTTGATTTGATTTCTTCAAATTTTTTGATTTTTGATTGATTGATTTGATTTGAAGAAACAGTCATTAATACGTACTTGTAAGGAAAATAAATAATAATAATAAAAACAAAAAATGGAACTGTGTAAGGTGGTGTTTTTTACCCGTTTGAAACTATTGTCATATAAACACTGTTATTTCCTCATTTATTGGCTGAAGAGTCGTCGCTTTTTTCTATTTCAAACACAATATTATATTCAATATGTAATGTTTCTCAGTCACTTGTATTTCTCTTTCTGAATGCTTTCATGTGATATGTCTCGTATATTTTTACTATCACAGTCGCTGAAATCACCGAGTGCACTAAAAGGTAAATATTTTTTAAAAATAAATAGAATGAAATAACCACAATATATTGCTATAAATATTTTTTTCCTTTAATCTACATCTTATCACAGTTTGTGTGGAGGGTTATAAAAAAAATCATCTTCACGCTGTATTCAGATACTCCGTTCTCCGCCTAATTTTTCATGACAATACATGTTGAGTAGCTTTTGCCTTGATGCTAGAACGAAGAAACGAAAATATTAATAAATGATAATGCATTACTCCGAGTCAGGACGCAACCCACAACCATCGCATTACAGACACATCCTTGTGCCTCTGCGGCACGACAGCCTTAAAATTAGATATGGAAAAATTGTTAAAAAAACAATTTTTCTTTCTATAAAAACTGTGTGCAACTATAAAAACTATATTATAATATGTAAGGTTAACATAAATACATTGGTAGATTCTCAAAGCGGCAATTTTGCTATACCATTAAGACATCAATGACGTGTATCAAGTACCACTTACTTGGCGCCAGAATAGTTTTCAAATTCTCGATAGATATTCAACAGAATATTTGATAAATTTTATATTATTTTGAAATATTTCAATGAAATTATTTTTTAACGGTCAATATTTTTTTTATTATGAAGAAAAGAATAAAGTGATTTTAAAATTTAAAAAAAATAAAATCATATCAGTATCATGCTGTATTCAGTGAAATTCCCTTCTAGAACCCTTGTTGCAAAAAATCAACGATAATAAAGAATATACATATTAAGAAGACATTTTGGTTTATTTAACTTTTATACAAAAATTTGCAATTCTGTATAAAATTGTAAGTTTTTAGAGCAATTCAATTCCCATTAAATATTTAATATTTTCATATCTTCGCTCTGGTAAAAAGACAAAGCGCGGCGTTGATTAGATTTAAACATTAAGCAACAGTTCGTCACAACAGGTAAATATCAAAGGATAGTCTCCTGAAACTATCAAAGAATAATCTCAAAAGACATCTCGAGGAAAGCCTCGAGAGGTCAAATAAAACAGGATTTACTCAAACCATTATTCGTTATGTTCACAAAAATAGGTTTACACAATAGATGAAACATCTGTTTTATTATACAAACATGCTGTAAATAGTAAAAAATAAATATTTTTGAAAAACGTGGTCTGATCATGGATTCTGGTTTATTAAATTTATAATTTAAAAAACATTATTATAGAAATCGATAGGTATACATTTTTGCAAAATTAAGACTATACATACATATTGCAGCAAGTAAAATAAATGGACTTCTTGGATGCTGACACATTAATAACGATGGATTTAATTCTCATTCTTTTTATCTCGACACACAAAATAAATGACCTCTCAACCTTTTTACGGTAAGCTATTACGACTACAATCGATTTGCAAACATTTATAAAATGTTATTCCACACTACGTTTTTTACGTATGAAAAGTTTAAAGTATTGGGGTTTGAACCCGCGCCACCTCGCAAACCGTCCAAGCTCTTTGACCCCTAAAGTTTTAAATTATTTTAAATATTCATATTATATATTGATTGTCTAATTACGATTAAAACTATATAAACATGTATACAGGATACACTGTTTTTTTTTTGTTTCCATGATTTTTTTAAAAATGTTTTATAAAGCTATGATTTAATCTGATGAAGAATGAATCTAATTTTTTTTTAAAAATCACAAAATCTCAAGTTTGAGTGCCGCTACGTTAATTTTTTTATACGTTTTCTCAATAAGTGCAGATTTACGTTTCTTCGCGTATAGCTAGGCAGATTAACACAGTGACAAGACACTCCCTCCACCACTTTCCGCCAGATGTCGTGACATTGTGTGTTAAGCACAAGAGCACCAACGTCTGTCTCGGTGGCGGCGAACTGGACGCATGTCAACAATTTAAAATAATTTACTCTCCGAGTGAAATCAAACCTTCAACCTGCGTGTTTACATCCAGACAATGTGCCAAATATAATAGTGTAAAAAAATCTGCGTCACGCTGTATCTAACACACGGCAGAGGGAATCTAGTGTAAGACATTCCGTTCCCCACTTTTTGCCAAATTCTCTAGGAATTGCGTGTTAAGTGGCAAAACTCAACGCCGCGCTTTACCTCGACACCATAACGAACAAAAATGGAAATATAAATTTAAGTAAATATTTCATCTCCTCGAGTGGGAATCGAAACCACAACCAATCAGTTTTACAGTCACACTTTGTGCTGCTGCGCCACGACTGGCCTCAGTATAATATCTGGTATAATAGTATAGCTATAGTATTTTACAATATAGTGAAACTATATGCCCAAAAGAGAATCAATAAAGTAACGATAACGTAATCCGATATTATAAAAGGAGTAGCTCTCTAAACGTTGCGGGTTTTGTGTTCGGCATAAGAATATTGTATTTCATCGGATAATAGCTGTACGTAAATATCTTTTATGACATGTATTTATATACTTTTTTTATAGGGAGCAACAAATATGTATGTATTTTTGGACCAAGCACTTTGAATATCATTGTTGTTAGTAGCCTTTATGATGTAAATAATATGATAAGTTAAAGATCCACTTTTGTTTTCCAATTATGTTTTTTTTAAATGATAAACCTATTCTATTCTCTATATTCTATTCTATTCTCACAAAAATAAGATTTTCATGTAAGATTTTTCCAAAACGATGGTTCGCACTGTCAAAAAATTATTAAGCCTCGTGTAGCGCCAATTTTTTGACTCTAAACAGCCTAACCTTTTACCCCTAACTTCATAAATGCGCGCTTTGCATGGTTGTTTTTTGTTTTAAATTCTAGTGTAGTCTAACAATATAAAGTAACAAAATTTAAAACAAAAATGCTGTTTCTTTTTGTTAGGTGCATTGGGTAGACGTGAAATTTTAAATAATAAACATAATACAAAATTTTCTCCTACACAGCTATATACTACATGATATTTGCCTTGTACCACTCGTAAGCACCACCGCCATTTACGTCTTTTTTAGATGGGCCATTCTAGTTTTTTCTGCCTAAAAAATTAGTCTTTTATGAATTACACTCTTTAGTAAACACAAATGTTAAGTTAACGGGTGTTTTGTTGCTATTTTCAACTAATTGTAGTAGTCAGTAAACCTACAAAATGATTTATATATTTAAGGAAATCAAAAGAATATAACAATATTCTTTTATAACTCAGTTGTTTTGCATACAGAAGTTTTTTTTTAATTTAAAGCAAGATAGAAGGTTAAGACACTACATCTCTCACTTTCCGCAATGTTAGGATCATATCGTGACTGTCGGCTTTCACTGCCGCGTTTTAACTCGAAAGCAAAGTGAAATAAATTCATTCTCCCAATTTACATTGAATTCTCTCAGTCTACCCTGGCATGAGAAATTTACTTTTTAGACACTTAAAATTGTAGTTTCAAGACATAGTAGTTTCAAGACATTTCACAATATTCTTTTGTAACTCAGTTGTTTTTCATACAGAACATGGATGTTGTCTGGTTGTGTGATGTTCTGTTTTATAATTCCATTTAAGAGATAATAGTTTGTTATGTCGTGAATACGTGTATTATGTCTTCTGTATTAATCATATTTAATTACTTTTAATTTTTTTTAAACACATACATAAGTATGCTTAAAATTATTCTCAATAAGAAGCGTAGAAATGCTGCAAACAAGCTGCCCGTATTGCATGCTAAACTCCATCTTTATTGTCATGACCGAGGAAACCTGCTTCGTCCGCATCCAGTAGCGGAAGAATAGTCAAACTGCGCATAAAGTTTCAAAAACACTAGTAGAACTTAAGAAAAAGAGGAAGACATAACGTAAGTCGATTTAAATGACGAGCTAATCGACGGAATCCGAACAAACTAATTTCTCAGAGGGACTCGTCGAATTTATTAAACTGGGTATTGTAAAAGGCCACCCAGTAGTCTATCCATTTACACTAAACAAGATTGATTTGCTGAAGTATCAGAAGATACGAGAAGAAGTTTATAATATAAGTATATGGTGAGAAGAACTGTAACGTTTTTCAAACAAAATATAATTTTCTTCTCCAGGCCTACCGTGTCAATTTGTAAGACTTTTAATAATAAATAAAAAGAAAATATATATAGATGTACTCCAGCAACCCAACAATCAAGGTAAATAGTTACATAACTTAACTTAGCTTCACGCTTAAGCGGGGTAGTCAGAGAGCATGGAGCGCTAAACGGTCTCAACATACCTCTTTCGCCTCGTCCACTGTCATCAACCTTTTTACGTGATCCAGTATCTTTAATACTGTGTTTCCGAAGGTCAACCGAGGTCTCCCCCTACCTCTCTTACCACTCACTTTTCCATTATAAATCTTTTTTGCCATTCTTTCAGCACTCATTCGTTCGACGTGCCCAAACCAGCTGAGCATGTTCTTTTCATTCTCACCGTGACATCCTCGTCTCCATCTCTCCAAAACTACATTGTGTACGGCCAAATGCGCAGCTGTGCTGACATTTATTTTGTTTCGTCCGTCTCATCAATGCAACTAAGGCTCCGTTAACCTTGTTACCGGCAGCAATATTATTGTTAATAGTTCTTTGAAATATTTATGTAATCTGTACATATTCTATTGATATTTGGTGATGTGTATATAAATGATGTATAAACCGCGAGGGTGAAGTAAAAAATCCAAAGAACCGAGAAAAATAATTTTTTTCAAGTCTTTTCGCGTCAAAAATGCGCAAAAATTTCGGCAAACATTTCCAAAAAATTTAGACAGGTACAACGCGGAAGATCTTAGGACTCAATACCATGAAGTGAACAATCGAAAGAGGGCAACAGGTTCCAATATTTTTTTTATAATTTTTTTATTAAAAATAATATTAAGTGATTTTTTAGTGCTTTAAAATTATGTAAATGGGTTAGAACTGTTATAAATAGTGTTTATTCACTTAGAATTAGTATATACAACAAATTCAGAAATATTATTTATTTTAAAAAATTGTTATCGGTTTCTATGGGTTATCTATCTACTATTAGGTTATCGTTGTAGTTAATTGTCTAAAGATAAAAAAATATAGTGAGCTCAAATTTCACTTTCACGGTAAATGGTCATCATGGTCCATCTCAATGGTAACGCGTAACTATATATCTATATCAGTTTATTATGTATTCTTTCATTCATAACATTATTTCATAAATTAATTATACTTGACGAGTTTTCTATAGAGGCTGTCATGGTGCAGTAGCACAGCGACGATTGAGTTTCGACCGCTACTTTTACCATAGTGAGTCAACCATGTTGAGCTCCACCACGTAAAACGCCTGTCCCAAAAAGTTTATTGTTAGTTTTATCTGGTTGCACAAAAATATGTACATAATTATATACAAAAATACATATAGAAATAATTATAAATTATTACAATTTTATATAATTTATACTATTCATGTAATCTAAAACATTAATTACACTGTTCTTATATAGAGTTTTAGCTGAATCTTTACTCTCGTCGTCACATACATTTTTACTCGGCACAAATCACGAGTTGATTTAAACAAAAAAGAGTTTCGTAAAATTTAGCTTTAGTTTAGTTATATATATATAATATAATCTGTAAAATTTGCTATCAATATTTATATTACTACTATATATATACGTTTCTTTTGTATTACTTTTTAAAGTTTATTATGAATGTACGGCGCGGCACTTAACACACTCTTTTCGGTCACGTTTGTTGTATTTAAAAGCAGTGCTATTTATATATCATTTATGTTTGTTTTATCAGTTAACAATTACTTGTTATTTAACAAAGTACATGTAATTAACAAATCTGCCAAATAATTTATAAATTAAAAGAATATTAAAAAAGAAATATTGAGATAACGATAATTATAAATTAATTAATGACTAGTGTTAAAATATGTACTATTTTTTTTTTATTATTATTCTTTTTCGAGCGTTGTCCATCTTCGCTTCACTTGTCAAGCCACGCTCGCTTCGTTTGCTGTAATTATCAAAAAAAATAAAAAAATGCTCAAAGAACGCTTAAGACTCTCTCGATTTCAGACTGCTTTACAAAAATCACTAACCTATACAAAACAATTTTATATACCTACCCAAGAAAAAAATAGATTCTTACAGGAATGATTTATTATTTTACTAACGAATCGAAATTGAGCAAAAATTTTACTAAGCAAACCTAACTAAAGGAAATTGACAATTAAGAAGAAAAGGAATGAATAGAAATTACTAAAAAAAAAAACTAATCAATACCAGCATCAATATTATCAAGCTAAAATAAATAATTAAAAGTGACACAAGATATAATCCCGAAAAAAGACATAAAAAGCGAACTAATCTAAAAAAACGAATTATTAACATTAACGAATGATGTACCTAGTTATTATAATGATATAAAATTGTACTAATTTTATTGTAGATAAAATACCAAAGGTGACTATTATATTTATTTTGACAAGGATCACCAAATTATACAAAACATATTAACAATAAACCTATAAATTTATATTAAAATATATTAAAAAGGTTACTGTAGCTCAACCTTCAGAGATAAATATATACCATGGCGATTTTTTCATAAATTTTTTAAAGGACAATATTTTTGAAGAACATTGTTTTTTTGTGTGTCCTAAGGGAGAGACAGTGCACAACATGTAAGAGTTCAGGAAGCCCATGTTTGGCGACATTTACTTAAAACAACAAAATTCCTGAAACAAAAAACAAAAAAATAAGAAAAAAATAGCCTAAGTTCATCGAAAGACCCTCAAGTATAAATGAATGTGAAATTATCTACGGTCTGATCAGCGATTTGGCCGTGATTATGTCACAAAAAGACAGACAGGCAGTCAGAGATACTTTCAATTCATCAGTATGGATTTTAATTTTAAATTGTTTTATTCTCTCTACCTATTTGTGTAAAAGTGTGGCATATATTATTTTTCAAAGTTTCCTTGGTTATCTTAAGTTACCCGTAAAGTTAAAGTTGTTTTTGTTGTTATAAAACTTTAAATATTACCATAATAGAAGCCTTACAACAACTTTTAAGATTTTATTTCTATTTTTTATTGAATATTGCAGAACGCAAAACTGCACTATTATTAAGAAATGTTGTTCTCTACTTTCCCTTCCTTCCGTTTTTAATGTAGGGTTCTGTATATTTTTGTCTATAACTATAGAATATTTTTTTCCTTTATGCTGTATATTGCATATAGCAGAGTAAGCAGAGGAAATCTAGTATTTAAAGCAACTCAATTTTTTTAATTTTTTTCAACAATTTTTGAGGCATTATGATAGAAATTATCTTTTCTCCAATAATCTGTAGACCTGAGTACTAGGTAACATTTTCCAGTTAATACTGCAATAAGATCTTTAAAAAAAATTGTATTGAAAGAATAGCACATCGATAAAGCTTTATGATGGCAACTAAATGGCAAAGCAAAGTAGAGGGCAAAACCCAGTATTAAAAAAATATATGTTAAAACAATCACAATATGGTTTCAAGTTAATATAACCAATTTATAAGTCATAAGTAAGTCACAAATCTTTTTCAATTTTGGATGTTTTGTTTGAAAAATATCAAAATAGGCAAAAAAAAACAAAAAAACTTTTTTTTTTAAAGTAGTATCCTCTTTTCAAATTGTAGATAATTGAAGTAATGAAATTAATAACAATATAAATATAAGCTTAATTTTTTGTTTTTATAAGAAATATCTTAAATAACACTTTAATGATTTTATGTTTAACCCGAATTCATCTAGTTTACAGTAAGTCGCTGCTCCACTGCGTCACCATGGCCTAAATTACACAATCTCGTGGTGAAATTTGATCATCCAAGTTTACTTTTTACTGTTTAGTCACATTTTATAAAGAAGCAATTATTTTTATTGTGTTTTTTTTTAAATATTTTCAGAGTTAGATACTTAATAATATTTTATTTCTTTTTGTAGATGAACTTTATGATTTAAAAATATTTTTATTAGACATTCAAATAAA